>CM062919.1:111095000-116977500 GCA_031878705.1 Tapirus indicus | reverse complement strand
TTTATTACACCAAAATCACTTCAGAAAAACAACACTTTCAAGCTGATAGCACAGGTATACTGTGCTATACAAAGGTACAGCCAGAAAGAATCGACACACTTGGCATAAATTACCTAAAAGTTTTCAATTTTAAAATCGTAAATTAGGTAAATAAAATACTTTTTAAAAAAATTCAACAAATACATATTGAGTTCCCAATATGTGCCAGGCACTGTACATCAAAGTAATGTCCTAATTTATACAGTACTTGATGTCAAAATGACTACATCAAATCTATAACATTAAAGTACGTATCTTGAAACTCTAAAACTGTCAATAATACAACTCCCTGACCCAAACACACAGCCACAGGCTTTTAGATGTTGCAGGATAAGACACCAGAGAGCTGTGACCCAGTCATTCATGTCATTTCCATGACCACTCTTGCAGCTGAGATCAGTTGGACTAGAATTAAAACAAACAAACAAACACGGTTCCTGCCTTTATTCTGTCCTTTTGCCCTCAAGTCCTTGACCTGCATTCCTTCCTCTGAATACCAAAAACAATATGCCCAGAAATGTAATTCATTTTATTTAAGCAGTCTTCATAATAAGTATCCTGAGATATATGTACTCCATATTAGCAAATACTTGTATTCAAAACAAAAACATCCCATAACAAGTAACTTTCAACTCAAATAGTTTAAAATTCAGCTTTAGAAAAACTAAAATTTCCTATTTCTTGGAAAAATTTCTAAAACTAGACTTAGATGTCTGCTGGACACATAAGTTGCTTAAAACACAAGTGGAAACCAATTACACTTATATGTAATATATAAGTAATTTACTCTTTTCATTGTTTTGTTGTCTTCTAGAAAAAGTTATGCAGAAATGAGGAATTAAAAAATATCTCTTTCTAATAGGAAAATACAGAACTTTTTCATTAACATTACTTAAGTGAGTCAAAGCATGTTTCTAAGATTTGTTGCAGAAAATATCCCAAGGAGACTAAATTTTACAATTAGTCCAAGTTCCTTAGTCCTAGAAGGTCATTTAATTATTTTGTTTCTAGAAATTAGAATCAAATATAGCACTTTCAGTTTGCTAAGCTTACAAGGAGGTAGCTACAGCAAATAAAATTTTAAAGAAGGCATTTAACCATTTTTATCATAATAGTCCTGCAATTTGCAATGCAATTCAAGAAAACAACACATGTTTTCAAGTTTGTGTGTTAAAAACTCAAAAGTTTTTATGGAATAGTTTCTTAAAATAAAATACTGTACTTGTATAACTTCAGATATAAGTGTAGCTAATCAAATAGTTTCCATTAACTCCTTCCCTTAACAATTCACTTCAAAATGAATAAATATATGAGCAAATATTCTTTTAGAAGTAATGAGGGAACTGAAATATCTATGAAAATCCATAACTGTACCCATACTGATTTTCTACTTCCCCTTTGTGTTAAATTCATAGTAGATGATAAAATACAAAATTAAATGACTCTGTTCTTCATCTGGCCTTGATTATATCCAAAGCCATTTATCTAAACCTAGGCCTTCTATAGAAAATCAGTGGCCAAATCCTAAAGGAATCCCTTTACCTCACTGCAGAATTTCCCCAGGCTCCATGCTTGTCTGTGAGAATGTTGATAATTTTCTGGACTAGTTGAGTTGCTGTCACATGGTCTCGATATTTAGCTGCTCTTATCAAATGATCACACATCTTCTCATCTTCTCGTTTGTCTGCAGAGTACTGGGCACACAGTGACTTGGATAGGAAAGAGAAACACCTATTAATACTATAAAAATACAGAAACAAACTTTAAAATGCATCATGAAATAATCTCTAACATGAATTGAACCAAACAAAACTTTAAAGTTACTTTTATATCCCTTATTAACCAACTGAGATTTAGTGATCTACTGTCTCAGTACAACCACTCCCCAAGAATTTATTTCTTTGAAGTCATTCATAACCTACAATCAGAAGTGGTTAATATTTAAGCAGAGACCTGAATAATGAGAAGAAGCCAGTCATGTGAAAAAGCAGGGACCCACATCACAAGTAATGTGAAAAGCAGTTGCAAAGCCCTCCAGGTAAAGTGAATAAGGGGAAGAATGATATGAAATGATTTTGGAGAGACAGGCAGGGGCTGCACCATTCAGTACTGTGTAGTTACGGTGAAGAGTTTAGATTTTATTCTAATGCAATGGGATACCAATGGAAGGCTTTGAGCAGGGGAGTGATATGATTCATTTACATATTAAAATGATCACTATAGCTCCATTTAGAGAATGGATTGTAGTGGGACAAGAGAAGTTGAGGGAGACCAGTTATGAGGCCACTGCAGAGATCCAGAAAGGAGACAACGGTGGTTTATAATAGTAAACTGAGCTAGTTCTCAACACCTTCAGAAAATGACAAGAACAGTTTGGTCTTTTAAAACCTAGCTACGCCAAAGAGACCAACAGTACTGGAAGCATCTAGGAACTTACTAAAAATGCAGAATTATAGGTCCTACTCCACATCTACTAAATCAGACTCAGGGTTTTAATAAGATTCCCAGGTGATTAACACATTAAAGTTTGAAAAGTACTGTTTTAGATAGCAATTTTGCCAAAAAATTTTAGGATTCTTCAGCAATAATCAGATACAATACAACCACTCATTTCAAGATGTTTTTTTTCTTTTGGAATTCAGATACTTGTGGTGTCATGTTTAGGATGCTAAACTACCTAGTTAATTAATTGCTTAAAAGAGGAAAACAAAGATTAAAGTAAACTTGACCCTTAATTCTATTCACAGGGTCTATTGGGCTCCTCCCCTTAATCTCCAAATGCAAGCTCACATATACATACACAGGTATACACAATCTATGATAAGTAACAAAAATTTGATGTTGGAAAAATATTACTAGTTTAGGTATGTGATACACATTGTGATTGCCTGCCTTTCCTCTTGTATACCAGTTTAGATAGACTATGCCCACACATTACCCCAGCACTGTGCCAGCAACAAAAGAGGGCCCTAATTGTCCCAAACCAGTGAGGGTAGTAATCACACCCACATGGACAAACTGGCTCAGGGAAGGTCGTAATCTAATTGGTGCATTAAGAGGAAAGGTCAGGATTTCTGTTAGGTAGCTCCTTCCTTCCACTTAGGGTGTAAAAGAGGAAGTACATAATTCCAGGAGTGTGGAAAGCTCTCTCTCTGTACCATGAGGGAAGCTAACCTGAGGATGAAGCCAAAACCCAAAGACAGCAGAGCTATGAAAATTATAGAAATATAGAGCTTATTCAAAATAGAATCATGAACTTCTGGATCAAAGACCATCCTACGTTTAGATTTTCTGAGACTTTTTTTTAGACATTTTATGAGCACCTGTAAGTTCCTGTTCATTCATTGCATACCAGTAAGAACTGGGTTTTCTGTTCCTAACACCAAAAGCAACCCAAATGATATGGTTTTTATGCACAAGGAATCAAATATTTCTTCGTCTGTGCAAAACACTAGGCTATAGGGATCCAGGGTTGAATTATGTTGATAGCCTTCGCCCTAGAGAATCCCTATTCCTTCCAGATTGGAAGGAGGGAAGTGGTAATAAAAGTATATCACTGACATTAAATCACTGAAGCTATAAGTGATTTTTAAGAAAAAGGTTTACAGAAGTAAGAAGAGGAACATACAAAATGCTACAAAGGAAGACAGAAAATGAAAGACTTTGAGAAGATAACTTATTCTTGGATGGGAACAAAGAGAACCTTAAAGCAAAGGCAAGGCAGAAAAGCATGGGTCAATTTCAGGGAGGGGAGAAGCAATACAGTTTGACCCAAGTACAAATTACAATTTGAAAAAGTAATAGATTGAAGAAATGCTGGAATGCAGAATGAGGATGGAAACAAGTCACTAAGAATCATAGTATGTATATAAGAATATGTATTATATATGTATATGAATAAACATAAGATTGAGAAGCAAAACAAAACCAGATTAAAGTATCATCCTTGGTAATATTTCCTGTCAGTCTTGGGCAACTAACTCACTTTACCTCTTTAGGTCTAACTGTCCTCATCTGCAAAATGAGAGGATTATATTAGCTCTAAGAACTGGACAATTAGGAGATCATAGACAACCTCTGAGAGGTTAGTTTTTGTACACTGGTAAAGGCAAAACACTTTTTTTACCTAAACATTGACATGGAGAAAATAAATCATGTTAGAAACTGGATTCATTTATAAGAAATTAAAGGCAAATGTTATATACTATATTAAAAAAAAAGACTGAGTCAAACAAACCACAGGACAGTTCAATTTGCCAAAAATACGATTTGAGCAAAAAAAGAAAATATGATTAAGAAATACCAGCAGGAGCAGTAGTTTAAGTGAAGATAACTACGGAATTATTCCACTGTAACAAAAATATCAACTCTTATATGATATTTTCAGAGATTCTCTCAAGAACTAGGCAGCACTCTATAGGTTACTTTATATCTAACCCAACTAAACACTGAAACCAACAGGACAAAATGGTAGACATTTGTTGAATTTTTATACCTTCAACATTCCCTACTCTATCCATAATCTGCCCTTGTATAACCTCATTTAGTAAGAAAAAATTGAAATTATTGATGGAAATTAGAAAATCATTAGCTTCTATACTCCCCTGAAACACCATACACCTTCATATTAAACAGTACTAAAAGTACCAAAAACAAATATTATTGAATAGCCTATTATCTCTTTAATTAATATTAGAATAATTTAACTTGATCAAATTATATTTTATAAACATTTGGTAAGCTATCAAAGTTTGCTTGAAAAGGCATAATTCTAAAAAGAAGAGTTCAAGGAAAGCTAAATAGTAAAATGGTTTAAAATGTTCTTTAATGGATCCTCCTTTACAATTTAAACAGCAACTTTTCATATCTGACATAAAATCTATAGATATAAATCACATTAAAGGGCTATTCTTTCCCGATTATCAATCTCTGTCTCATTGTGGAATATTAGAGTCACATCTGACCTTAAAATATGATAAAAGGAAACCAAACAAGAATGTTTTGTAAAGGTATAATGAACTTGTATCTATTTTTTAATATCTTTAAAATGTAATTTGAACACGTTCTTATTAAAAACCAATAATATATTCTATGTGTGACATATCATTTGAAGTCAAATACAGATGAGGATTATTTGCTTCACGATCAAATACATGTTACTTAATTGATGGGGTATATATTTATATATATGTGTGTGCTTGTGTTTGAAGGTTGCATGAGACTCCAACCCCAAGAGACTCTAAAAAATGTCCCATCTATCAATAAAATCAAGGGACAGATCTAATACTCTTCATTCAATTTTACTTTACATCAACTTTTTCTGTTTTCCTATTTTAAGCAAGACATAAACTAGGTAACATGACATCACAATAATGACCACAAAAATATCTGAATCTAAAAAGAAAGGAATTAAGCATCTTGGAAACTAACAATTCAAATGTATTTGATTATTGCTAAAGAAATCTAAGATTTATCATAGAATTAACATATTAAATATAAGACAAATAAACCTAATTCTTAAAATAAATTCACTTACTTGCAGGGAAAACAAAGTAACAACTGAAGAGAGAAACAATTCAGACTGGCCATTTATAATTCAAGTGACTATTCTGGCCCTTCCAATATAAATGAACAAATGAAGACAATATTACATTTAGTCTTTCCTTCCAGATGCTATGTCTCTCCCTAACTATACCATTTGTCCTTTCCAAGAAAGCTCAAAGAGGAGTGAACTTAAAATTAAGCAGATTCCTCTAGTATCCTTCTGTCATCAATCTGATCAGCCTTCTTGGTGGTCAAACTTTTCCCTTTCTTATTCCCCATTATGAAATACTTGCATTTTCTCAAGGCTTTGTCAATGTCCTTTGGCAATATCATACACTCCTACATAATCTACTATTATCAATTTAGATCTAGCTTTCAAATTTTTCATATCTGACTCAACTGTTTTCCTCAACTCTGAGTCCACATTTCCAAGAGTAGGATGAACTCTAAGAATCCAATAAGCATCTATAATTAAAAAGGTACAAAACTGAACCTACTATCTTTATCCCAAACATGCTATTACACTTGAAAGGGCACTGTTTTCTATTTATGCCATCTGTGACTTCCTCAATTTCCCTCACTTCATATCCCATCATTCCACTTCAGCAAAATCTCTTAATAACTACTACCACTGCCCTAATACAGAACTTTCTTAGCTCAAAATTCAGCTCTTGAAATAATCTTCTAATTGTCTTCTTATGAACAGTCCTAGAATTATTTCTAGAAGAATTTATTTTGGTACAGCACAGATATATTTATATACCCCAATATCAAAAAAGTATATGAGGGGCCAGCCCAGTGGCGTAGTAGTTAAGTTCACGCGCTCCGCTTCGGCGGCCCAGGGTTCACAGGGTCAGATCCTGGGCACGGACATATGCACCACTCATCAAGCCATGCTGTGGCAGCCGTCCCACATAAAGCTGAGGAAGATAGGCATAGATGTTAGCTCAGGGCCGGTCTTCCTCAGCAAAGAGAGGGGGATTGGCAGCGGATGTTAGCTAAGGGCTAATCTTCCTCACACACACAAATATATATAAAGCACATGGTCGTCTAAAATATTGAACAATTAGGACCACATTTTACTAGCTAGCACGTGTGGACTTCTATAATTCAGTAATGTGGTATATTATCTTTCATCATGCCTGCCTATGCATCCTATATGCAAGATACACTCAGATTATATGTTACTCTTCCAACATCCTGAAGATATTTTCAACGACCAGGAAATATATTTCTCCTATAGCTTTTACATGTGAAACAGGTTTCAAGATGTCTATTGAGAAGGTAAGATGGGAATTTGAAGAACAAACTACTAGAGAAGAGGAAGTTATGCAGAAAAAGAGATACAGAAATCTAGAAGTCTTTTTGATTCTTCAGTCGAACATATAGAGTGAAAAAAATACTATCGGAAAAGTTCCAAAATAATTGCAAATTAAACAATTCATCTCCAAATAACTTATGGATGAAAGATAAAATCCCAAGGAAAATCATAAAAAATTGTGGGAATTGGCTAGAGCAGCATTTAAAGGAAAATTTATAGTTTTAAATGTTAAATTAGAAAATATTAAATATTTAAGGAAGAAATAATACAAATCTTAAATTCTTTCAGATGATAGAACCTAAGGAATAATTTGCAACTAATTTTACATTACAGGAATAGAAAACTACAAACTAATATAATTTGTGTAAAGAAACACAAAAATCCTTAACAAAATACTAGTATTCAACTATATATCAAATGCATGATGATATATCAAATACACATCATGATGAAGTGGAGTTGATTTAATATTTGAATACCAATCAGTATAATTTACCATATAACAGAAAAAAAGGAGAAAAACATCACCTCAATAGATTTTCTTTTAAAAAAAAAGCATTTTACAACAGTCAAACCCTTTCATGATAAAAAAGAAAAAAAAAACCAACTCTATAAACTGGAAATAGGAAGAGACTTTCTAAACCTTAGGAAGGGCATCTGTGAAAATCATTGAACTAAAATGGGGGACAAAAAAAGTATGTCCTTTCTCATGACTTCCATTCAATACTGTAATAGAAGTCCTAACCAGTACAATGAGGCAAAAAGAAGAAATAAAACTACAGTTTGGAAAGGAACACAGTCTTCATTTGTAAATATGTTCATGTATGTAATAATCCTAAGAGTACTAGGAAAAAACTACTAGAACTTTTAAGTAAGTTTGACAAGTTTCTTGGATACAAGATCAATATACTAAAAATTAACTGTATTTCTATATACTGGCAACAACCAACTGGAAAATGAAAATAAAGAAATAATACCATTTACAATAGCATTAAAAACATGAAATACTTAGCAATATATTTAAAAATATACTAATCTGTACAATGTGAACTACAAAATATTGCTAAGAGAAATTAAAGAAGACTAAATAAGTGAAGAAATATACAATGTTTATAGATTTTAAAAATTCAATATTGTTAAAATATCTACTCTCTTCAAATTTATTTTATAGAGTCAACACAATCTTAATTAAAAATTTAGCAGGTTTTCTTATGGATATTGATGAGCTGATTCTAAAATATATATGAAGGGAAAAGAAAACAATAATAGCAAAAAAATTTTACAAAAATACCCTAGAATTGTAAGATTTTACATTCTTTGAAGCAAAGTACAAAATTAGAAATCAAGAGAGTTTAGGTCATTAAATGAAGAAAGAATATCTTTTCAACAACTGGTGCTGAAACATCTGGCCACCTACAGGAAAAAAAAAAAAAGAAAAAACTTGGCTTTGCCTCATACCATACACAAAATGTTTAATTCAGAATGAATCAAAGACCTGTATATAAAAGTTAAAACTATAATACTTCTAGAAGAAAACATAGCAGAAAATCTGATGACCTTGGGACAGGCAGAGAATTCTTAGACTGGAATTCTTAGACTGAAAACCATAAAAGAAAATCATAACCATAAAAAAGTTGATAAATTAGACTTCATCAAAATTTATAAAATCTGCTCTTTAAAAGGTACCATTTAGAAAATGAAAAGGAAAGAGATAAATTGGGAAAAAATATTCACCATACATATAACTAACAAATGATTTCCTTACAGGATATATAAAGAACTCTTACAACTCAATAAGACAAACCAATTTAAAATAATGGGCAAAGGATTTGAAAAGACATTTCACAAAAGGATATACAAATGACTAATAAGTACATGAGAAGATATTTAGTCAGTAGGGGAACTGAAATAAAAACCACATTAAACTATCACTACATACCCACTAGAAAGGCTGAAATTAAATATTGACAATACCAAATATTGGCAAGAACGTGGAGTAAATGGAACTCGCATATCTACCTAGCTGGTTGCAGTGTAAAATCTACAACTACGTTAGAAAACTGTTTGGCAGTTTCTTGTAAGCTTACAACAGCACCTACCAATTCCACTCCTGGGTATTTCCTCAAAATGAATAAGAAGCTTTCCACAAAAATATATGTATGAAAATACCCATAGTGCTTTTAATCAAAAGAGCCAAATACTGGAAAATGACCCAATATCCACCTATAGATGAATGCATAAACAAAGTAATACTATTCAGCAATAAAAAGAAACAAATGAGTGATACACACAACAGTGTGGATGAATATCAAAAACTTTACGCTGACCCAAAGAATCCAGATATTAGAGTACCTACCATATAATTCCACATTTATATTAAGTTGTATAACACATAAAACTATCTATAATAAAAGAAACCAGATGAGCAGTTGCCTGGGGTTGGATGGATGTGTGTAGAGAGGAATTGACCACAATAAATCACCAGGGAATTCTCTGAGGTGACAGAAACTTTTATATCTTGGTTATGACAGTTACATAGGTGTATATACATGTCAAACCTCATCAAACTGTATACTTAAAATGGGTGTTATTTTATTATATATAAACTATACTTCAACAAAGTTTAAGTTTTTAAAAACTGAATAGGCAAGGCACTGACAGGGAAGAAAGTAGTTAAAATACTCATATCAGAAAAGTGAGCTCATACACCAAATAGGTAAATAATCTCCATAAATCAATAAGGAAAAGACAGATAACCAATAAGAAACTGGATAAGAGACAAAAGGTGTTTCACAAAAGTAAAAACTAAATATTATATAAAAACCAGGAGAAAAGGTGAATAGCTTTATTTGTAAATAAAATCCAAAATAAAAACACAATGAGGTACCACTACACAATTACCAGAATGCTGTAATAAAAAGCAGTGATCAACTGGTGATGAGAATGTAGAATAATGTGAACAGCTATATACCAATGTTGGGAGTGGTTTTGCAAGACAGTGTGGCAATAACTACTAAAACTAAAAACATAAATACTATAGTCAAGTAAGCCCACCCTACAGAAATGCATCAGCATGTACACCAAAAGACTTGTAAAATGGTCAAGGCAGCACTATTCATACCAGTTAAAAACGGAAACAACGTAACTGCCAATCAATAGTAAAAGAGATTATGAAAAACTAATGGTCTACTCATGTAATCATATACTACACAGCATTGAAAATGAAATAGGAAAATGAAACAAGCTGAATGAATTTCACAAACATAACGTTGAACTAGAAATGCCAGGTCAAAACACATACTTTATGATTCCACTTACATAAAGTTCAAAATCGGTAAAGAAATTACAATGCTAAAAGAAACATACTTAAATATTGAAAGAAAAACCAAAGCAAATAAGTCATTCCATAAAATCAGAACAATATTTAGCTTAATAAAGGAGAAAGGGGTTGTGATTGGATAGACTTATTTAGAGGGCTTCCCACCACGATTTCCTTTCAGTATCAAGAAAAGAAGGTAAATTAATAATATTAAATACACATTGTTTCTAGAGTTAAGTTTCAGTATGTTTTATGACTAACAGATTATAAAGCAAATAAATTCTAATTAAAAATTTCAAGGCTCATATCTTAAAAATATTATAGAAGACTTTCTCCTAATTTAGTAATATTTAAAGTTAATTAAGTAATTGAAGTGTATTGGTTTTACAAATTTTCAAACATTTTTTAAAGAAACATATACTTGCTTTCAAAAACAAAGCAAAAAGTAATGATTCATATGAAATAAAAAGAAAGTTCTCTCTTCCACTTTCTCCCTGTTTGGCGAGTTGTTTTCTACAGGGGTAGTGACTGTTAACAGTAAGATGCAATTCCTATATAAATAGAATCAAACTAAACATCACTTCCATGTCAGGACATATAGTTCTACCTTCTTTCTTTTTCATGGCTACAAACACGGTATTATATTTTTAGTTAAATAAATATACCTTCTGGTAAACATATTTAACTGTACTACCTTACTTCCCAATTTGCTTCAAAATCACTTACACTATAAATTACTTGTCTCATTGGAAACCATTTAAAAGTGAAATCACCTAAGGGACAACAAATTAAGAAGCTTTTCAATACTTCACTTTTGGAAGTTTTTGCACTTGATTCCTTAACTAAGATTTAAAGCCTAATCAAAAAAAAAATTATCCACAGAACTCTTATCAAGACTCCTGAAAAAGACTTAGAAAATTGAAAGCTTAAAACCTCAACAGCAAACAAAAGTCAACCAATGACAACGTGTGACAGCCACCTTTAATTCTGAAGTGATTCTTCTGTCATCCAACGCCTCAAAGTATTGATTTCTCTCAGCATGAAAAAGCCTAAGCCAATGAAACAGATATAGTATCATTGCTCCGATAATAGCATTCAAGGTTAAAACAGGCAGAACACTTATCAAAGTATCTCTTCCACTTCTTATTGTTTTAATAGACTGGATACAATGTGTTGGGTTCTTATCGCTACAAACTGCAGTCCTCAAACAATATTTTAAAATAATTTGAAGATTAATATAGGTTCTAATCTTTCACTTTAGACTTTTGATAATAAAAAACTTGTTTCAAAATGCTTTTATATGGTTTCTGTAAAAGTAAGACAAGACTAAGAAGAGGGCTAGAGTTTCCACTTGTGTGTCAAATCCACACATAGTATTATGTTTATATTATTTCATTACTTCATTAGAGTTATTTATTAACAATAAAAATCACAAAGTTCTTAGGTAAATACCAAAACATCTTCCAAAAAGACTAGCTGATTCGTTCAACAATGCTTGCACACATCATACATTTGTTTGGGAAAGTAAAATGTGGTTAGTATCTGTGATCAATAAAATTAACATGGAAATTAAACAATGGATAGGGTTAAACCCAAATAATTATATTTACAAACCACATATCGCTAGCCCAAGAAAAGATCAAAATTTTAAGTTGAGTTTCTACTGAATACACATAGCTTTCACACCATCATAAAGTCAAAATATTGTTCCATCATAAAGCAAAATAATTGTAAGTCAAACCGGCCTAAGTCCAGGACCATCCATATTCAAAATCAGGGAGAGTTTCACAGAGAAATTATAGGCTAAGTAACTGTTCACCAAGAACAAAGGGCTCATTTAAGATGGAAAAAATAAATTATAGCACAATAAAGAGGCAAAAAAATAAGAGAAGCTCAAATAAATACCTTTTTGAAAAGCAAAGATAAGAACAATAGAATAAGACATGTAATTACCAAAGTCCTCTGTTTTTAAATACTCTTGATGTATATTTGTTTATATTTTCCTTGGGTACCTAATGTATTTTTATCCATTTCCTTCACAAAAATATTATTCCTCAAAGGTCTATATAATTTATTTAACATATAAATAAACTATATTTTGCTTAGCTGAATATTGTTATATTGCTATAACTTTAATTCTTATTCAAATACACTGTTAATGTACACTAATTCAAAATAACACATCTGAATATCAACTGGCTTTTAGGTACTGCTTCTCAAACTACCTGTAATGAAGAACCAGTTCTTGTTTTTACTTTTTAAAATACATGGAAACCTGATGCTTTTTGAAATAATCTGACATTGTCAGACATTTAAGCTATAAAAGTTTCTAAAACTTATCCAATTTCTGTACTTATCTCTTTGTGGACTAGTAATAAGCAGTTTGGTCAACAGACCACATTTAAGTAGCACTAGTATAACAGATAAATAGAAGGAAACTATTTTTATCAACTCAAGTACTGCCATCTTGCTTTCTATGATAAAATATTTGATCCCATATTCAGAGCTTTACTTTGCACTAATAAACCATAAATAGCAAAGCCAATATTCTGACTTCATATAAGCAAATGCTAAGTGAAAATTGTTGTATGAAATACACTATATAGATTTTAAATTAGCTTAGTTTCTTATCTTTATTTTAAAATTCATTAAGAAAAGGCAATTTTTTTTACTAACACTGTAAAGACAACCAACTTAAGATAACATAAGATATACATAAGATATTACATAAAGATATTACAACATAACATAAGATATTACATAAATTGAAAGCTTAAACAGAGGCTTGATATATCTATGAGGAATATACTCAGACCTTTTCTGAATTTGTTCAGAAAGAGATTTCGAGGAAGAGATTTTTCAATAGCATTTAGAGATCCAGTTTTCTATCAAGAATATACTTCAATTATTAGAATATACTGAGAAGACAGTGAAGAAAAAATATTTTTCAGTTTGGATATAATTTGATCTGTACTGCTCATAGATATAAGTTTAATTTTAACTATGCTATAGTTCCTTTGCTTTTTTCTAGCTTCTCACCTTTAATGGAGTGTCCAGTAATATAGCTCTCTTATTTGAAGCCAAATAAGCATCACTTACAATTTTCAAGCAAAGGCAAAAACATCACCTCACTTTAAAGTGGTCTTCCTTTGCCCCAACTGTGATCGCTCCTTTAAGTTTCACAAATAACTGTAAAAATTATGACTTTTTATATGTATGTGTATACATGTGCCTTGAATAGGTATGTATATGGTCTGTTCAAAAGTTACCCACAGAAGACTTAGAGCAGGAAATGTTGTGGGCCCAGCTTTTAATCTGGCCATTATCAAGAAGCTAAAATAGAAAGTGAGACAAGTGAAAACACATCCTGGAAGAATCTCTAAAAATAGTGCATTCCAGAATGAATACACGAGACTTTGGAAGTATACTGAGAAATATTATGATTATGCATTATTATGCATAGTTCAGGTATGGAACAGATATCAGAATATATATGGTAAATTGGGCTGAGAATTTCCCTTCAGGAATTCGATGGTCCCATGGCCAACCAACCTGAAGTAGGAAAAAAAGTGAAACTGGGAAGAACCAATATTCTTTTCTCCTTAAGACTGGAGGCAGGTGGGCCTGGACTATAAGAAGAAAAAATGTGGTCCACAGAGCTCGCTATGTTGGGGAGCTGAACTAGCCTCTGCACCATGGCAAAGCGACAAGGGCTAGAGAAAAAGAGGCCAAGAAAGGGTCAAGAGAAACCTACTATGTAGGAGCATGGCCTATGAATTCTAAAAGATGCAATATCCAATATTGATTTTTATTTTCTTTCCTGAATTGTGATGCTCTTCTATCAGTGCTAGTCCCACAAATGAGAGAAGGAGAAGTCTATGTTCATGTTTTGAGCAATGGGATAAAGAAAAACCAGCTACTTCTGGGAAAAGCCACTTGTATGATAGTAAGACAAGGTCTCCAGAGCTCTGACACAGCAGAAATTTGGATCAAAGCCCTATGGCAGAGGTAAGAGTTCCAGATGAACTGTGGGACATGTAAGCATTCCTTGGATATTCCCAGAGGTTACTTAGAATAGAAAAATGCTCTCCCTTTTATAGTAACAACTATAGCTACATTACTGAACTCTTATTATGGAGTTACAGTAACAGGTACTTTACATTTAATCAAATCCCATTTACTCTTCAAAAAATTACTATAGGTAAGCACCATTATTATCCTGATTTTAAGATGAGGCAATGGTGTCTTAACTCAATAGCTAGTAAATGACAGAGCCAAGATTAATGCACAAGGTTATCTGACTGGAAACTCAAAGCCATGCTAAACTGCACCATAGTAATCATGTGATCTCATTGACCAGGTGCTCAAACTATAGTGATTTGGACATTTAAAAGAACTAGAATACTCCTTTAGTTAACTATGCTAGTATTTTATCACTTTCATAATTATTTATCAACATCATTTTTCTCTAAAGTAAAGAAAATAACAATGACAGAAAAGCTACAATTAAAATTTATATATTGTCAAGCTTATCATTTCACTGTTCTTACCCTATAGAAGAAGAAATATGTGAAGAAATATTTATAAAGAGGTTAAGAAACATATCCAAAACCATAATGCAAGTAAATACCAAAGCTGAAAAGAGAATCTATGATGACTCAAGATCTATTAATCAATCATCTCTTCACGAAATGACAAAATTGATTATGCAAAGTGTACAACAAGAAAGGAATGTGGCAAGACAATGGGGTGCATTAAAGACTAATGCAGAATCATCCTGGGGAACAGAATGGTATCATTCTTAGTTTCAAAAAACTTATCTTTAACTTTGACCACCCCTCTCTCACTTTTTAAGATGAGATGGTCAAATAGGAGCAAAAAGTATAAGGGAAAAAAAGAAGGAAGGATAAAATAAAAAGAGGAAGAAGAATGAAAAAGACAAATGGGAAAGCATAAATGGGAAGTTCACTTAAAAATACTTTGCACTGTCTCATAATTACAAGTTTGCTTTAAAAGCTAAGAAAAAACATAGTGTCATAATATTTCATTTGCACTGTATTTCAACCACTAAATGAAAGACAAAATGGAGAATTCAACTCAGTAATGGAAATACAAAGTAAAGAACTAGACAAAGGTGAAAAAAAAGTTTGTCATTCAACTAGTCTTTAAATAGACCACGCTTATTTTGCATTCTACCAATTTTACAGGCACATAGGAAGAAATATATAAGTAGACAAGAGCAAAACAAACGGAAAGAACATATGTTTAAGGTTTAGTTTCAAAAATCTTCTACAAAAGTGAATGAAAAAAATGTCAAGATTATTAAATAGGTGATACCCTATCACCTAATACAGCCATTTACTACACATATTTTAGGCTAGACTAAACCAAACATAAGCTCCAGATTTGGGGCTACACTTACCTACCTTTAAGAATCCCCATATTACAAAGCAATGAAGTTAAGTATCTTGTCCAACACTACATAGTTAATTAGTGGTGGAACAAAGACTGAAACCTAGTTCTGATAAATCCCAAATCTATGTTTTCTATCATACACTGCAGACTGTGATGATAGTTTTACAGTTCACATGTACTTAAATATTTTAAAGTTCTTAAGTCTAACAAAATAAAAGCTACAAAATTGTTCAGCAAAGGAGAAAGTAGATTGTGCGATATTTAAAGGATTTTTACTCATCATATCAAACTGCAACACAACTCTTGAAAAATCTAAGTATTGTACAAGGTCCAAATCTCAATCACCATAAGTTCAGCAAATAATTATCATACAGATTTAAATTCTCTTTCTACACCATTAAATGCTAGTTAAGAAAAACAGTGGCAAACTGGATATATACATGCAAAAGAATAAAATTGGACCCTTATCTTACACCATACACAAAAATCAACTCAAAATGGGTTAAAGACTTATACATAAGACCTAAAACCACAAAACTCCTAGAAGAAAACATAAGGGGAAAGCTCTTTGGCACTGGTCTTGGCAATGATTTTTTTGGATTTGACACCAAAAGCCCAGGCAACTAAAGCAAAAACAAACAAGTGAGACTACATCAAACTAAAAAGTTTCTACAAAGCAAAGGAAACAATTAACAAAATGAAAAGGCAACCTACAGAATGTAAGAAAATATCTGTAAACTATATACCTGATAAGGGGTTAATATCAAAAATATATAAGGAACTCATACAACCTAATAGCAAAAAAATAACTAATCTCATAAAAAAATGGCCAAAGGACCTGAATACATATTTTTCAAAAGAATACATACAGATGTCCAACAGGTACACGAAAAGATGCTCAAATCACTAATCAAGAGGGAAATGCAAATCAAAACTACAATGAGATATCACCTCACACCTGTTATAATGGCTATTATCAAAAAGACAAGAGGTATCAAGTGCTGGGAAAGGAGTGGAGACAAGGAAACCCTTGTACACTGTTGGTGGGAATGTAAATTGGTTCAGCCACTATGGAAAACAGTATGGAGGTTCCTCAAAAAGTTAAAAATAGAACTACTACATGATCCAGCAACCCCACTTCTTTATATCCAAAGAAAATAAATGACTATCTTGGAGAGCTATCTGCAACCCCATGTTCATTGCAGCATTATTCAAAATAGCCAAGATACGGAGAGATCCTAAGTATCCCTTGACAGATGAATGGATAAACAAAATGTGATATATATATATATATATATACAATGGAATATTATTCAGCTTAGGGAAAAAAAAAAAAGGAAATCCTGTCATTTGTGACAAAATAGACGAACCTGGAGGACATTTTGCTAAGTGAAATAAGCCAGACTCAGAAAGACAAATATTGCATGATTTCACTTACATGTGGAATCCAAAAACAAAACAAAAAAGTCGAACTCATAGTAAGAGAGTATAATGGTTGTAACCAATGCTAGGGGGTGAGGAAAGGGAGGATATTGATCAAAATGTACAAACTTTGTTATAAGATGAATAAGTTGTGACTATCTAACATACAGCATGGTGCCTATAGTTAATAAGAATGTATTGCATGCTTGAAATTTCCTGAGAGTAGATTCTCAAGCGTTCTCACTACACACAAAAAATGGTAACTATGTGAGGTGACGGGCATGTTAATTTGCTTGATTGTGGTAATCATTTCACAATGTATACATAATTAAAAACATCATGTTCTGCACCTTAAATATACATTATTTGTCAACCATACCTCCATTAAGCAGGGGGAAAAACAGTGGCAATCTAATAAGCAACGCAAAGAAGCATAATAATTATTACTTCTCTCTATGCTTCTACTAGGATATGAACAGAACATTTTCTTAATCTAAAAGGATCTAGGCTCTCACATGAATGGACTGAGTCCCCAAATTTTTGTTAGCTGGAAATGAAAATCTTCATTAATCCTATATTCTATCTTACATTAGTTGATATTTTCATTGCTTGCTATGTTCCAAGCCTATAGTAGGTATTCAAATTAAAATAAGAAACAAATCCTATTATAAAGGAGTCAATACCTAAGGTTTGTTTCCCTCAGTAGACACAAGTAATTTCAAAACATTTTTTAAAGGATACAAGTAACTCTCACAAGGTCTCTGAGAAGAATAATATAATCCAGAATTTGAAAACATAATATCTATAACAAAGACAAAAGGCAATGAAAGAAGGTTAGCCTCTGTTTCCCCTACATGACTGCTATAAGAGAAGTAATGTGTACAAACCACAGAGACTCTTACATAAAACACTCTTCAAGCCAAAATCTATCAACCTCCGAAAATTACATGTAAAACTTTATGGTTCGATTTGTATGAATTTCTCAAGGTCAGATTCTCAAAAGAGTCCATAGCCAAACAAAAATTTAAGAACTACTGACTCAAAATAAAGAACATTTTATCTAATTCCATTTTTGTTTCAATATATACTATGTGTGAAATATATATGCATACAAATATACATAAAGTATACATTCATAATAAAAAGTCTGAAAAGTTATGTGCTAAACCATTTTCTTGGGAGTCATGGTAGAAGGAAAGACACCAGAGAATGTTTTCTTTTCACTTTACACTAATCTTCATTGTTATATATTTTTCTTTTTCTTTTTTTTTTTTGGCCACATATATTCTGCAGCTTAAAATTGTTTGAATTAAAAAAAAAAGCCATTGGGGGCCAGCCCAGTGGCACAGTGGTTTAGTTCGCGCTTGGCAGCCCAGGGTTCGCCAGGTCGGATCCCAGGCGCCTACTGATGCACTGCTTGTCAGCCATGCTGTGGTGGCTTCCCCTACAAAGTAGAGGAAGATGGGCACGGATGTTAGCCCAGGGCCAGTCTTCCTCAGCAAAAAGAGGAAGATTAGCAACAGATGTTCGCTCAGGGCTGGTCTTCCTCACAAAAAAAATTAAAAATAACTTTAAAAAAATAATTTAAAAAAAGCCATTGATTTAAAAGAAACTTTTTCTTAAGTCAGAGTTTCCCAGATTAACCTTCTAGGATGTACCTGAATTCTACTTTTAAAAGACACTTTCTCGTTGTTTTTATTTCCATAACAATCTAAATAAACCAATAAAAATAGATTTGGGGTTATCTGGATTATAGATATGTAGAAGTATTTCATATGCTTATAACTCTTACACAACTATGACCAGTTAATCAAATTAAAATAAGCAGCAGCACAAAAACCAATGAGTTTATATTCTTTATGATTGCTTAAAGTGAAAGAGTATAATTTTTAATAAGTTGCTAAGCATTAGCTTGGATTATCATAATGTTAAAATGGCACTAATCAATTCATGAAAATTATTATATGCAGCTGATTTATGTTATCAATGATAATGACAAAACTTCTCTTTCATAATGATAATACTTAACTGAAAGTCATTTTCATACACTAACATTTCAGTACTGACTTCATATATAGAATTGATTCTATAGTGTGAAAATGGCTTGATGCAAAAGAGTAACATAATAATTGCAATATTGTTGATTACATGAAAAAAAACATGAATTCATATCAAGTGATGTATCATGTACTACATGAATGAAAATTTAACATAAGTTCAAAAATAAAAAAATAAAATAAGATTACGGCATAAACTTTGAGTTATTCCCCCAAATCTTCCTTCTTTAACAGTATGTCCAGATTTTTACCAAGGTCTGTAGCCATCTAGAAAAAAGAATACATTTCTAATCTTTGTACAATTTTGCTGCCACTAATAATACTACTAAAAGAGTTAGAAGGGAAAATAATATATGTCTTAGACAAAGTGAAAATAAGGGGCCAGGAAGACACCTAGGTAGAGATATATGGCAGATTTTTGGAAATGTGAAACCAGAGGTGAGGTCTGTACTATAGTAATTACATCAAAAGGGAATTTCTACCGAATCTTTAAGAAGCAGGTAATTCCAATTCTACCAGCATTGTACCTGAGTATAAAAAACACAAAAAATTTCTCATTTTTTCTATAAGGCAAGTGTAACACTGATATCAAAACCTGCCAAATGTCTAAGACTGACTGGAGAGTTAAAAACAACCACAACTCAATTTAACTTATGAAAAGAATGCAAAAATCACAAATAAAATATTAGCAAACAGAATCTGGCAGCACATTAAAGAAAAAAAATATTATCAAACCATACTGGCATAATATTGACATATCTAATACTTAAAAAAGCATATTAACAACTCTACTCCTCCACTTAAGGATGACAAAATTGAACAAAATTCTTTAATAAAAAGAAAAAAACTCAACAAAACAGAACTAAATGAGTATTTCATTAAAATTATACATTATATGTACTTCAGCTAAAAGACTATATTATAATTACTGGGGAAACAGCAAAGCATCTCTACTGAAGTCAGAAACTTGAAAAAGATGCCAACTACAATTTTTTAACATTACACTGGTGATTTCACTTATATATGAAATCTAAAAACAAAAGAAGTGGAACTCACAGTAATAGAGAATAGAATGGTAAAATAAAACATTAGCAAACAGAATCTGGCAGCCAATAATAATTATTATTATTACTCAATAATTGAATAAACCAATTCAATTAGATTAGAAAAAGCAATTAGAGAAATAAACCTTGGAAATAAGAAGGAAAAACTAACAATATCTGTAGATGATATGATTGCATACCTGAAAAGCCCAAGAGAATCAAATGAAAATAGTTTTTTGAACCAGACAAGCTGAATCCAACATTAGATAAACAAGACTAGTCAAAGCAATTCTGAAAAAATTTTAAAAGTCAATGAGGGGAAGGAGGAATATAGCCCTACTAGTATTAAACACATTACAAAACCTCTATAATTTAAGAAGTTTGACACCAATACATGAAATCACACACAGACTAATAAGGAAATATAGAACATCAAGAAATAGACCGCAAAACACATAGAAATTTAATATATCATAACAGTGGCATCTCAAATTAGAGGGCAAAATTTAGACTATATAGTATATGGTATAGGGAAAAGTAGGTTGTCATACAAAATAAATTGTTAGATTCATATCACAGTTTATCCCAAGATAAATTCTAAATAAATAAAATATTTAAATGTAAAATAATAAAACTGTAGAAATACTAGAAGATGGAGGAAGTCGTCTATAATCTATGCATGTAGAAGACCTTTCCAACTACCAACCAAAAATTCTGAAGTCATAAGAGAAAATATTCATAAATTCAACAAAAACATTTTTTAAAAAACTTCTACAGGACAACAAAAAAAATCCACCATACCTAAGTTAACAAACAAACTGGTAAAAATATTTGTAACATATATCAGAGAGTTGATTCCTTAATATATGTAGAGCTTCTATAAATCAGTAAGAAAAGAAAAACAATCCAACAGAATAGGCAAAGGATATGTTCTCAGAAAGGGAAATACAAAAGCTTCAAGGATAACAAACCTGACTCATAAAAAACAGAAATGTAAGTCAAAACTACACTAAGAAACGCAAATAAAAATTACATAGTACCATGTATAATATATGACAAAAGTCTAAAAGTTTGATAACACATTCTACTAGGAAACAGACACTCATATATTGCTAATGGCAGTGTAAAAGATCTCCAAAAAATAGTAAGTTTAAAAACCAAAATACAGAACTTTATAGATACGTTAGCATTTATATAAAGAAAAGGGGATAGGAATATATTCCTATTTGTATATGTATGTATACAGAAACCCTAAAAGGATTCACAAGAAACTAACAAAGGATTCCCGTAAGGATAAGGAGGTGGAAGGCATCCTGGAAGAGGTAGAAGGAGACTTTTCACTATGTGCCTCCTTGTAATTTTTTTTATCTTTAATTATCTATAGGGGAAATTAAATACAAAAATTTTAAATTTAACATTTAATGTCTTCTATGTAGAGGTTTTAGATAATGCTGACATTATATGAGATGGTTAAATCAGCACAAAAAGTTAAAAGTATCAAGGAGGTATTCTTGTGAAAGACCTATATTTTTGTTAAAAGGGATAAGAAAGAGAGAGATAAAGGAGAACCATGAGAAGTAAAAAGATAATCAGAAAAGCACCAGGTAAAAAAGTCAAGAAAAAAAGAATTTCAAAATAGAAGGGCTGATCATCAATGTCAAATGATGCAGAGATGAAGGGAGATGAGAAATGAAAAAGAGGCACTGGGTAGTATAATTAGATCATTAAGGATATTCAAGAGAACACTTTTAATTTACTTGTTCTGGGATTAGAGATGAAAAGGAAAGGAGAAAAGCCAGGTTGCAAGACACTGAAAAGTAAAAGGGAGTAAGAAAATAAAGACACCATTCTAGCAAAAAGTTCAGGTAGAACGAAAAAGCAAAGTGAAAACAGAAGCTTGAGAGTTCTAACAGCATTGAAACAAGGTTGCCAAGCTTCAGTATATGATAATTAGACAGAGAGATATAAATATATCAGCACTGCAAAGCTACAATATACTTCCAGAGAGGTCATTCGAGAGGGAGAAAGAAAAAAAAAAAAACTCCCAACATATTAAATAATAACCTCACACAAAATAATATACTTTGTTAAAGAAAACCACAGAGGGTAGTCAATGATTATAAAGATCATCAATGACATCAAGTAAAACAAGACCTTGCAATCAAAACTACTCTTAACAGAAGCTGCCTATTTCATACTTAATGAAGGCCTGGAAATGAAAGTTCATGGTATTCTGGAAACAGGTACATATCAAGGCAGATCTTGCAAGTAACAGAGGTGCATCATCTAAGGATCTTTTTCACATTAAGAATCCTATTAGAAAGAAAACACTAAAAGGTAATTGAATTTCCCTCAGTTATCTTCATCTCTGTCAGCTCCTGCTACAATAACTTACTCTCCAGAGCAGAGATAACTCAATTCTGTCCAGCAAGCATATGTTATGAATCTCCAAAGCAAACTCGTCTAAATCATTCTGGTCTTCTATCAAGGTTGGCTGTGGATATGAACTCTGACAGAAAGCAAACAAATTTATTTTTATCTTTTCAATAATTCACTTCTCCATGTTTTGATGGAAGAAATCATGAGATAAATATATGGTCTGTAGTTTTGTTCTAAAGTCAGCTGAAATGGTTTCCACAAATTAAGAAGAATTAATCATTCATTTTTAAACACAAAGAAAATAGTATCGATGTATAGTAGAATTGGTAAATTACCTGAAGTTTCAATTTGTTTCTATAGTTATCTCTAATAGTTTGAGTTCAAGAAAAAAAATACTATTAATCAGCTGCTACTTATTATGATCTCACAAATACTGTTTCAACTATTTCATCCTTGAATAGCTTTTAATAAAACATATTTTAGAAAATACTAGAAAATTCATTCTCAAAACAAGTATCAAAAAGATAAATAATAGTTCTCACAAGGAAATGGATTTCCTATCTGTATTCTAAACCAGCATTTTATATAGAAATGAAAAACAAAAAACCTAACTAAACATAAAGGGCAATAGTACCAGAAATCCTATAAGTGTGAGTTTCTTAATTTAAGTTGGAATCTACATAACATCAAGATTATTCAGAAGGTAAATTAATCCAAATTCAAATAGTTAATGAATATAATATGTCTCCTCTGAAAAGCTTCAATTTAAATTTCTCAAGTGAAGATTGTGACTTGGCTATTCATGATCTTTAAATTCTATAGTTGTAGTCACAATAATAATGATAATCACTAATACAGTGTACAATGTGTTTTAACCTACATTATAAAATTTTATTATCCACAATACATCTTTTATTAAGGTTTCATTATGTCTATTTTATAGAAGGGAAACTAAGAGAGGGCCAATGAATCTTTCCCAAGACTTTCCAATTAATAAATTGTCGAGACTAGAATCTGAACATGTTTTCTAACTCCATGTTCCTGCTATAACACTTTAACACAATTCCAAATTAGGTTACCCCTAAACACCAGAGAGAACCTCAAAGAATGTAGCAAACAATGTTCCTTGCAATTTTTTAATGTCAAGTCTGCTAATCTGTATTTTATAGTTCAAACTGCCTATTCCTATTCCTTTATTTCAAGCACAGTCAGCACTTTTTGGATTGAGGAACTCAAAACTATAATTTGAAAGCCACCAATCATGGTAATTTGAGATACTATTATAACCTATCACTGTTGCAGGTCATAGGTAGAAAATAGTTGTGCCATGACCTTTCTCGCTGAATTTAATCTTTTATGTTTCTATAGAGGATCAGCATTCCCATTTTTAATGAGTAAAAAGAAAAAGAAACCAAATGTGTAGGCCATAATTAGCACTCATTTATTGAACAATTATTTACTGAGCAACTACTATGTGTAAGGCAACATGCCAGACTTATGCATATGTGATGAATAGACACAGAGTTCTTGCCTTCATGAAGCACATAAGAGCAGGAAACAAATAATCAGGCAAGTAAATATATAATTACAAACCATCAGTGTAAATGTTAATGAGAGATTAGAAAAGAAAGACATGATGTAGATTTACATTGGATGGCTGGTGGAGATAGAATATGAGAAGCAGAGAAGGCTTTTGTGTAAGAGTAACATTTAAAGGTACATCTGAAAGATGAGTAGAAGTTAGGATGAATAAAAGGGTATTGTGACTAGAGAATAAGGTAAAAGGAGTTTAGTATTTGATACGATGTGGGAACAGTAGGTAGGGGTCAGATTATACAGGGTCTTGTAGATCATATTAAGGATTGTAGGTTTACTCTAAGTGCAGTAGGAAGGCAATGGAAGGTTTATGCACGACCAGTATAAACGTTCTGAAACTAAAGTTTCTGAAGGACTATTCTGGCTATTCTGTTGAAAATAAAGGAAACATAGGTGGGAGGAAAAAAGATCAGATAAGAGATTACTTCAGGTGTTTTGGAGTATAGATATGATGATTAAGATAAGAAATAACAGTATTGATAACAGATACATTTGGAGGTAAAATAATAGAACCTGATGAGAGACATCAAAATGTGTTAAGGGAAAAAAATGGGTGATGGGTGATTGAGTAAGTAAATGGAAGTATATTTACTCAGATAGGTAAAAATGGAAAAGCAGATGACAGGGGAGAGTTTCGGTTTTGGACATTCTCCCCAAAATGGGGGGATGATTATAAGAAATTTCAAGTGGAAGTGAAGAGTAAATAGTTCTATATATAGGTCTGGAGCTCAGAAGAGAAGTCAGAGTTTAGGATAAAAATCAGGAAGCTGGAGACAATAAATGTGTGCTAAGGAAATGGAGAAAGAGTGTACTCAGAAATATTGGGTAAGAAAGAGTTTAAAAAAAAAAGAGCACTGGGGGCCAGCCCTGTGGCCAAGTGGTTCAAGTTCCTTGCATCCCACTTCGGCGGCTGCGATTCGCAGGTTCAGCGGACCTACTCCGCTTGTCAGCTATGCTGTGGTGGCATCCCACGCACAAAATAGAGGAAGACTGCCAATGGATGTTAGCTCGGGGTGAAACTTCCTCACCAAGAAAATAAAATGTATTCAAAAAAAGTACTGTTTTAAAATTATGAAAATATACATTAAGACCATTCCCCATTTCACAAAAAAGCATATAGTATAGCCCAGCTCTTGATAACAGGTAGTAAACACAAGCCAAAAAACCTACCCAATACCCTAATTTTCTCTTTTTCAGACAGTTAATCTTTGTATATTACTTACATGTGAATTACTTTGACCCTAAACAAGGCAGTGAAGAATGAGTGCTTTACTTTCTATGGCAACCTATCTTCATGTACCAGTAATGAGAGGGAAGATGTAGACTCATTAATTAGAAGAAAAAGAGGCCCTTGTTTATTAGAGCTATACTTTTAAGTCTGCTTAATTTAATGTGTCAGCTCAGTTGGCTAACATATACTATTACTGATGCTAAGTTTACAGTTCTAACTCTATGATTGAGAGCTAAACTTCTCCCCCAAAAATGACTTTATGACCACAGATTGCACCACTAATTCCAAATAGCTATCTCAAAAATAGGTTCTAAATGTAAAAGAAGAGCCATATAAAAAAATTGTGAATGTTTCAGTATGAGCCCCAATGGGAAGAAACTTGCCCTACCTGAATATCTTACTAATCAGAGGTCAGTGATAATATAATTATATCCACAAAGAGGCCCATTTGTGGTCAAATCATAGGTTTCACATATAGCATAGTAAACACACCAAATAAAAAGTCAAATCCAAGAAGTTGAATTTTTCAATCATGATGTAACTTTGAGTTGCATCAAAAATAGCATTCTCAAGTATGTCAAAGCAAAATGTCAACTTTAGTAAGATTCATTTTCTTCAAGAGAATATGTAAGATAAGTAACAGAAACTATAAAAGAACTTCATTTATGTACAGCACTTGTAAAAATTATTTTTAAACACATGTCTACATAATTTACACTATTAAACTCTACTAGAGTAATGGTATTTGGGGCATCAAGGAACCAACGTAACAATTATTTGTGCAATGTAACAAATATAGGAACAGATGTGATAATATCAATAGAGGATGTTTTAAATTGCTCAGTATCAACAGGTCTCTTCCTCAACTAAGGCAAAAGTCTACCCATTCACATTTACAAGGTTTAGAAAGGTACTCATTAACAAAGTTCATCATTCTACAATGGCACCTTATCTAGTCCATTTCTTATCATTAAGAAAGTGAAATACAAGCCAGCCCTGGTGGCCTAGTGATTAAGGTCGGCACACTCTGCTTCGGCGGTCCAGGTTCAGTTCCCAGGCACAGACCTACACCATTCATCTGTCTGTGGCCATGCTGTGGCAGCCCACTTGCAAAATAGAGGAAGATTGGCAACAAACGTTAGCTCAGGGCAAACCTTCCTCAGCAAAAAAAAAAAAAAGAGAGAGAGAAATAATTTTTCACTCAACATATTTTGTGCAACTCAAGAAGAGGCAATACACTAGAGCTTAAAAGAGCATAACATAGAGCTTAAAAGTTGAAATAATTGGGCAACTCATTAACAAATCTTTGTTTTTTCATGTGTAAAATGGGATAATACATAATGCCCATCTGGCTTGTAGGTTATTGTGAGGAGTAAATACATTTATTGTGTGAAAAAGTGCTTAGAATAGTTCCCGACACATAATAAGCCTGCAATACATAACTACTATTAATGTTATTATTATCCCCATCCTCAATGCCTGAGTACACAGTAAGTGTCAGGCCTTGTAAGTAATCTTTTAAGAACAACAGCTATGAATTCCAAAGTCCTTAAGACAATCCAGATATACTAACAGGCTGATGATTGTATTATAGAAATTTAAAAAAAAAAACGATCACAATTGTTTTAGTTTAAAAAACTCTAAAGGTCTAAAGGACCATCAAACATTGTTCTAATCAAAATCTACTGTAAGGTAAAAGATTATAATTTTCTCTTTAGAAGTAATGTTTGTATGTTATGTTCCCTCTTTAGAAAATTTCTTAACTGCCATCTGAGAACTAAATTTCACATTAATGGGCAAGAATAAGGCACCAAAAAGTTCTTGAATATAGCAAAATACTTACTGATAAAAAGATAGGATTCTGATTACAACTCTACTGCACAAGACATGTATAGGAGAGAAAACAGCAGCATAAATAAAAAGCCCCAAAGAATATTACCAAGTGTAAGACAGCAAAATAAAAAAAATTCCTACTTAAAAAGTAAAATTAAGACTGGTTCTTTACAAATACTACATTATATAGACAATCAGGGGGAAATACCCAGAAACATTACATTTTAGAAAAGCCCTAAGATAACAAACACAATTAATACCACAGTTCTGTATAATAAAATTTTGTTGATGTGGATGATACTTCTATAAAGAACTATAATCAATGACTTTTCAGTTGATCACCCATTGTCTATAAAGAGCACTATTTGCTGTACAGATGGAGAAAAAAGTTCGGCATGTTACATTACACTGTCCTATTTCCAAGAAGCAACATTCCTCACAACTTTTACTAAGAAGAGCATCTCAGGAGCTCAGAAAATCATCCCCAAAATGAAATAGCAAGCAAAAAAGTCCAAGAAATTGTTTTTCAAACTTTTTTTTAGCAGAACCCTTTTCACCATAAAAATGTTACTTGGGAGACCAAGAATGTAATATGGATAAAATCATGTGGCCTATGCCTGATTCTAGCAATCTCTGAGATTCCACAGGTGAACTCCTAACACTATGAAAAAAAGTTTTGAATATACCTTTATCCATTTAATAAAATTGGAGAGGAGTTAAAGGAGTTTACAATGCTAAAGGTGAAACAGAGACAATTTATTAAATCAACAAATACAATTATTAAACATTTCCCCCTATAAAACCAAAGATATGATAAAAACAGATGAGTCTCTGGGTGTATAAGAAGTAAACTTTGGCCATTTGTGGCTGCTGATAAAGATCAGATGAGCAGGCTCTTAAAAAAGACATTCAATTTATTTGTGAACCAGTATGATAGTTCAGACCAGCACTATTCAAGTATAATTGATCCACGTTTTCGATGCCAGTCTGGGAACTGTTTGTTTACAATCCATGATGAGGTAAGTACAGAAATTGAGAGTATTTAGAAAGTTGTAGAGCAAGCGGACATGGTAACAACATCCAAACACAAGATCAATGGACACATCTCAATAAACAGTTTATGTTTTACTAAATTCCCATGATATTCATACTAGTCATGTACAATAGGATCTCATTATGTGTGGTATTTTAAGGTCAGTTTATAATTTGTAATTCAAAATGTAAACATTTATTTTTATAACATTTTCACAATTATTTTAATTTTTAATGAAACCTATTCTTTTAAATTTATGGTGTAACAATATTAGCTTCAAAGGGAAGCAAATTTTTAATTATTTAGTTTTAACAATAATTTACAATAGAGTAACAAACTTCACTGGACTTGTCAGGAAAAGACGTACCTTTTTATAACAATAAAAGGCAACAGTAGTAAATGAAATGATGACAAAGTTAATTGCCAAACAATTATTCCAAAGTAAGATCACTCATATAATGAATTCAGTTTTGAGAATAAGACCACCTACATCCATATAACTTAACAACCAGGACTGAAAACTGAGACCAGGTGAGTCAACATTATTTCACTATTTGTTCCAGGAAATTCTAGTCCAGGAAGATAAAACTGCAACCCATCAAATAACTTCACTGTTTGCTTTAATAAACATACAAATCAATTTATCTGAACAAAGAATTGCTCATCTAGGCAAACAGTCCCCTTTTGAGAACAATGGGTTGCTCACCTGGGCAAAAAGCTCACTTATCAACCAACTATTTACTAATACACTTGCTTCAAGACTGTCGCCTCCCTGTTCCCCAAACCAAAACTATTATATGAAAAATTTCAACCAACTCCAATCAAATCCCCACATGGAAAAGCCCACTGTAAACCACTTGAGCTTATGCCTAAGAACTATAACTACCCACCCCCATCTCCTCCTCCTGAAATTCTGTCAAAATGGCATTCCCATTTACTGAGGTACATAATAAACTTAGGTTTGCTAGGTCAATAGGTTATTATGGTGGTGTTTTGAACAGTTGGCAGGTGACGGCAGTTCTGTAGCCATAAATAATGGAGAATTAAAACCACAGTATGTTTATTTGCAAAGATATAATAAATAATAAAATAGTAAACCAACTTAAGCAGTTTAAATTAAAAATGCAAAAACTATTCAAAGCCAAATGGAATACTGAAAAAAATGAATGTTAAAAAGCCAACAGAAGCAGGTATGTACTATTTCACATAAAAACTATAGTATTTAGTGAACTTATTATAAAGTAAAATATCACATTACCAAAATTTAAATATATATTTGTATATATGTACAGGTATACACACATAACTGGCAAGACATTAGTGAAAACTGCATCACGGACATTTCCTTGGAAACACTGGTGGATTGTGGCTAAGAAGGTAGCTTAGGTGCGACTTTCCAATGACCAGAGCTTAATGTATTGAAGAACTAGTTAATGAAGATCCACTAATAGAACAAAAAAACTAGCTAAGCATTTTTCAATACAACTTGAAAATCTCATAGATATTGTTAACATGACAATTTTTTTTAGAATAAGTGAAATTTGAACATGATGATGACAAGGAAAAAATCCTTTTTTTTGGTGAGGAAGATTGGCCCTGAGCTAAGATCCATTGCCAATATTCCTCTTTTTGCTGAGGAAGATTAGCCCTGAGCTAACATCTGTGCCCATCTTCCTCTATCTTGTCTATGATGCCGCCACAGCATGGCTTGATGAGCAATGCATAAGTCCGTGCCCAGGATCCGAACCTGTAAACCCTGGGCCACCAAAGCAGAGTGCGCAAACTTAACCACTATGCCACAGGGCCAGACCCCAATAATCCTATTCTTTTAGCTTCAGAGCTCTCAACACTATAAAACTTATGAAGAATTATATCATCATCAAATAAGCTTTGGAGTTTACCTTTTGTTTAGGAAATGTTCTGACAGCATAGCTCCAACACTTAAGAAAAACATTCTAGGGTAGTTAAGATTTAAGAGCTTGGGTCAGTTTCCTTCAACTAGAAAGTTTACTCCCATCAAAAAAAAAGAAAAAAGGTCACCTAAACTATAGTGTACTGAGTGATTAAATAAAAATTGAGGACCAGCCCCGGTGACCTAGTGGTTAGTTCAGTGTGCTCTGCTTTGGTGGCCCAGGTTCGGATCCTCGGTGGAGACCTACACCACTCATCTATCAGTGGCCATGCTGTGGCAGAGGCTCACATATGGAAAAAAAAAAAAAAAGAAGAGGAAGATTGGTAACTGATGTCAGTTTAAGGCAAATCTTCCTCAGCAAAAAAAAAAAAAAAATATTGAGAATTACCTTAAGATTAACATATTAATTTTGAGATTTTCCTTTTTACTATGTAGTAATATGGAAACTGATAATAAATAACTGTTAGTGCATACACCACAAGTATCTGATATATTCAGTGTTTTTAATTATCTTAATACTACATACTACATTTTCTCAGTGTCAGATAAGATTGAAAAGCAAAGAAAAGGTTACACAATTAGAAAAACAGAGCTTATACAGATTTTTATGACCTATTACATAATATAATAATAATCAAGAAAGTAGGTGATGATCTTGATATTGCATATGTGTGAAAAGATATTACCAAACACCTAATTATGTAATAGAATGTTTTGAAATTTCTTTCATCAAAAGAAGATCCAAACATAGAAAATTCATAGTTCTAAAATCCATTTTATATAACAAAAGATACTTTAAATTTAACTATGAATTTATACGGCAAATTGTCAGAACTGATAATGATAAAGAAATGAAAATGAATTTTGAAATTAGAGCATCTGCTGCTTCACTTTGAATAAAAGTTGAAAATAAGTATCTTCAGTGTTGATACTACTTTAAAATCTCTTCTTCCATTCTCATCAAAAAAACTCTGAGTTATTAATATTATTAATACTATTAATATTACTAAAACAAAACATAGAAACAACTTCATTATCTTCAGAGGGTAGCACTATAATCAATCTAAAGTAGATCAAATAAATTTTAAAAAGCAAGCTCATTTCCCACATTAAAAACTTTGAGTATAAACGAAAAAATCAAAATTTTAAATTTGAATATTGTAATCAACAGTATTTGTTCAAAGTGTGCATCAGACTTTCAATACAAAGAATTGTTATTTCATTTACATCTTTTTGTTTAGTGACAATTACAGAACAGCAAGAACTCATGAGCACAATTGCAATTCTTTATATTAATTGCACTATTTTGGCAAACCTATAAAGCTTTTGTAATTCTTTTCCTTTTTTCTATATTACGTTTGTTCTGATTCTATTTGTTGAAATGTATTCTTGTGCCCACTGACTCTAACAGTAACAAATGAGCTTTTATGTTATATTTTTCTTTTTATTTTTCCTAGTAATACATTTGTTTTTATTTTAGAAATGTTATATATCTCTTATGGATTTGAACTTATAAAAATCTGGTCTTTCACCACAGACAGTTTGAAAAGTACTAGTTTAGATTATTCTATACTTTTAAAGTCTTTTTACTCCTAATCATATAATTTATGTTTTTATCAATTATGAACTTTTAGTTAAAGAAGCAAAAAAACCCAGCAAGTTAGAAACAAAACATATTAGTGACCAACTCTTCTTCCAGATTATGATGGGATAAGACAGCTCTTATTGTTCAGTGGTGCTTCAACAACTGGAAATGTCTCAGTTTTCTCCCAAAACAAAAACCTTCTCCCTGTACATGTACGGCCTTCTCAGGAAATAGTTCTTTTTTTCTTTTTTTTTCTGCTGAGGAAGATAGCCCTGAGCTAAGATCTGTGCCTGTCTTCCTCTGTTTTTTGTATATGAGATGCCGCCACAGCATGGCTTAATGAGTGCATGGGTCCGCAGCCGGGATCTGAACCCACAAACCCCAGGCTGCTGAAGCAGAGTGCACAAACTTAAACCACTATGCCACCAGGTCGGCCCAGGAAATATTCCTTTAAAAAATTATTGTAAATTATTTTGGCAGTTGTGGATGGTTTAAGAGTTTATGTAGCTGTTCTATAAGTAGATAGAGCTGCTTCTCCTCACCTAAATTATGAATCATACTCAATTAATACTTTATTTGTAGACAATTACTTGAATAACTAACATTTCTGGCAATATTGTTGAAAATAATTCCCTAAAAAACACCCAGAAATGCTGACTAAAATACAGAAAATAGAATTGTCTTAAATGCAGAGTTGGACTTAAAAGAAAGTAAACAGTGACAAAAATCAAACTAAGATTTCAAAACCAAAAAAGTAAGCATAAACAGATGCTACCATTGCCTTAGGTGAGAGTTTGAGCAAGTGTATTCGTGTATATGTATGTTAGGATAGGGGTTCTCATTAAGGAAATCAACAGACTGGTTTCAATGACCACATGTTGACAGCAGACAGCCTTTGGGCTAGTGCAAGGAGGGAGATGAAACTGGGACATCTTGGGGCTGGCCCGGTGGCAAAGAGGTAAAGTTTGCACACTCCACTTTGGCGGCCCAGGGTTCGCAGTTTCGGATCCCGGGTGCAGACAGATGCACCGCTTGTCAAGCCATGCTGTGGTGACGTTCCCATATAAAGTAGAGGAAGATAGGCACAGATGACGGATGTTAGTCCAGTGCCAGTCTTCCTCAACAACAAAAAAAAAACAAAAAAAGAGGAGGACTGGCAGTGGATGTTAGCTCAGGGCTAGTCATCCTCACAAAAAACAAAAAAAAGAAAGAAACTGGGACATCTTGGTTAAGCCAAGTACCTTCAAAAACTATACTCTGAGTGAAAAAAAATGTGTCAATCAGCTAAGGGAGATAACAAGCATGTTATCTCTCTGCCTATTCTGAGTTGAGAAAACGTGTAATCTATGTGCAACCATAATCATGAGCCTGCACACATACTCTCTGTGGTCCTATTTAAAAAATTAACATTAAAGCAGTCTACCTGTTAATATGCCCTGGAAAGAACAGAAGCAAATATGAAACTCCTCTGAAGAGACATGCTTTAAGCTAAGGTATGAAGCATTCTCATGATAAAGTTATACTGAAGATAAACAACATTCACAATTCACAATGCATTATGCAATTATGCAGTGAACTAGTGTCAGAAGACATAAGAAACAGCAAGATTAGATGGCTCCTCTCTCAATATTCTATTATTAAATAAACTAAAAAAATCAGTATGCTTCCAGTTATTAAAGATGTAAAATAATTACACACATGATAAAAGATTAAGATATTATGTTTAAAAATGAAAAAGAATAAAACAATACTTCTAGTGACTTGGAATCAAGATGGCAGAGTAGGAAGATCCTGGGCTCATCCTCTCCCACGGACACACCAAAACTAAAACTAAATGTGGAGCAACTATCTCTGACAATGATCTGAAGACTAGCAGAACAGATTTTCCACCACTAAAAAGAAAAAGAAAAAGCCACATCAAGATGGGTATGAGGGGCAGAGATGTGGTCTGGTTGGGACCCATACCCCTGGCATAGCAATCCACAGGTAAAACAAATACAACTGCAGAGGTTATCCCTGAGGAACAAGGGGTCCGAACCACACATCGAGCTCCCCTTCCCAGAAGACCTGCACTAGGAAGACGAGCCCCCATAACATCTGGCTTTGAAAACCAGTGGGGCATATGTCCAGGAGAGCCACAGAGCTATACGAAATCAAGACTCCACTCCTAAAGGGCACATGCAAAACCTCACTCACTCCTCGTCCCAGCACAGAGGCAACAGTTCAAAAAACACCTAGTTCTTACATAAAATAGATTCATTGACTAATTTTAGGGTATATGCTGGACAAACAGGGACTAGTTTCTCTGAGGACAAAGGTGCTAGCAGGCACCATTTATTTTGCTCACCTTCAATCTACCTTGCCCAGTGCTGGCAAATGCAAATATATAGTAAAAGGTAGTGGATCAACCACCTACATAGCTAGTATGAAGGTTAAAGGACAAAATCAGAAAAATAATTTATACCCACAGTAAGTAGTTAAAGGATACATAAAATAAAAAGATGTAAAATCTGATGTCAAAATGTAAAATCTGAGAGGGGAAAGTACAAATATAGTGCTTTTAGAATGCACTCAAACTTAAACAACTATCAACTTAAAATAGACTGCTCTAGACGTAGGTTGTTATATAAGAACCTCATGGTAACTGCAAAGCAAAAACCGATTAGAGATACATAAAAAATAAAGAGAAAGGAACACAAGTATATCACTAAAGAAAGTCATCAACCACAAGGGAAGAAAGCAAGAGAAGAAAGAAACAAAGAACTACAAAAACAACAAGAAAATAATTAACAAAATGGCAATAATTACATTAAATGTAAATAGACTAAATGCTCCAATCAAAAGACACAAGGTGAGGAGGGCTGGCCCGGTGGCATAGTGCTTGGGATTGCATGCTCTGCTTCAGCGGCCCAGGGTTTGCAGGTTCAGATCCCAGGTGCAGACAGACACACCAATTGTCAAGCCATGCTCTGCCGATGTCCCATATAAAGTAGAGGAAGATGGGCACGGAAGTTAGCCCAGGGCCAGTCTTCCTCAGCAAAAAAGAGGAAGATTGGCAACGAATGTTACCTCAGGGCTAGTCTTCCTCACAAAAAAAATTTTTTAAAAAGACACAGGATGGGGCCTGGCCAGGTGGTGTAGTGGTTAAGTTTGTGTGCTCCACTTCAGTGGCCCAGGGTTCATGGGTTTGGATCCCAGGCGCGGATCCATACACTGCCCAACAAGCCATGCTGTAGCGGCATCCCACATACAAAATAGAGGAAGTTGGCCCAAATGTCAGTTCAGAGATAATCTTCCTCAAGCAAAAAGAGGAAGATTGGCAACAGATGTTAGCTCAGGGCCAATATTCCTCACCAAAAAAAAAAGACACAAGGTGGCTGGGTAGACAAACAATCAAGACCCATTTTTTGCTTCCTAAAAGAGACTCACTTCAGATCTAAACACACACAGAGACTGAAAATGGGGGATGGAAAAAGCTATTTCATGCAAATAAAAATGGAAAGTTGGGGTAGCAATACTTGCATCAGACAAAACAGACTTTAAAACAAAGACTGTAACAAGAAGCAAAGAAGAGTACATAATGATAAAAGGATCAATCTGACAAGCTAATATCGCAAATACATACGCACCCAACATAGAAGCACCCAAGTATATAAAGCAAATATTAACACACACAAGGGAGAAATTGATAGTAATACAATAATAGTAGGAGACTTTAAAACCTCACTTACAGAAATGGATAGAACATTCAGACAGAAAATCATTAAGAAAACACTGGCCTTAACTGACACATTAGACCAGATGGACTTAATAGATATATACAGAGCAACCCTTTTCAAGTGCACAAGAAACATTCTCCAAGACAGATTACATGTTAGGCCAGAAAACAAGTCTCAACAAATTTGAGAAAATTGAAACCATATCAAGCATCTTTTCTAACCACAACAATATGAGTAGAAATCAACTATAAGAAGAAAACTGGAAAAAACAAAAACAGATGGAGTCTAAACAAGATGCTACTAAACAACTAATGGATCATTGAAGAGATGAAAGAGAAAATCAAAAAATACCTTGAGACAAATGAAAATGGAAACATGACATTCCAAATCTATGGGATGCAGTAAAAGCAATTCTAAGAGGGAAGTTTATAACAATACAGGCCTATCTCCAAAAACAAGAAAAATCTCAAATAAACAATCTAACCTTACATGTAAAGGAGCTAGAAAAAGAAGAACAAATGAAAACCAAAGTGAGTAGGAGGAAGTAAATAACAAAGATCAGAACAGAAACAAATGAAATAGAGCCAAAAAAAAAAAAAGAAAAGATCAATGAAACTAGAGGTAGTTGTTTGAAAAGATAAACAAAATTGATAAACATTTAGCCAGACTCATCAAAAAAAAAAAAAAAAAAGAGCAAACGAGAGAGAAGGCCCAAATAAATAATATCAGAAATGAAAGAGGAGAAGTTACAACCAATTCCACAAAAATGCAAAGGATCATAAGAGATGACTATGAATAATTCTACACCAACAAATTGGATAACCTAGAAAAAATGGATGAATTCCCAGAAACATACAATCCTCCAAGACTAAACCAAGAAGAAACAGAAAATCTGAACAGATCTATCAGTAGTAATGAAATTGAATCAGTAATCAAAAAACTCCCAATAAACAGAAGTCCAGGTCCAGACAGCTTCACAGCTTCACACAGAATTCTACCAAACATCTAAAGAATAATCAATACATATCCTTCTCAAACTACTGCAAAAATTTGAAGAAAAAGAAATGCTTCCAACTCATTCTATGAATGAGTGAAAACCAGACAAAGACACTACAGAAAAAGAAATTTACAGGCCAATATCTCTGATGGACATAGATGCAAAAATCCTCAACAAAATATTAGCAAGCCAAACTCAGCAATACATTAAAAGGATCATACGCCACGATCAAGAGAGATTTTCCCAGGGATGCAAGGATGATTCAATATCCACAAATCAATTAACATGATATACCACATTAACAAAACAAAAAATAAAAATTGTATCATCTCAATAGATGCAGAAAAAGCTTTTGACAAAATTCAACATCCATTTATGAGAAAAACTCCCAGTAAAGTGGATATAGAAGAAATGTACCTCAACATAATGAAGGCCATATATGACAAACACACAGTCAACATCATATTCAATGGTGAAAAGCTGAAAGCATTTCCTCTAAGATCAGGAACAAGACAAGGATGCCCACTCTTGCCACTCTTATTCAACATAGAAGTCCTAGTCAACATTGGAAGTCCAAGCCACAGCAATAAGACAAGAAAAACAAATAAAAGGCAACCTAACTGTAAAGAAAGAAGTAAAACTGTCACTCTTTGCAGATGACATGATGCTATATATAGAAAACCTTAAAGATTCCACCAACTAACTATAGAATTAATAAATTAATTCAGTAAAGTTGCAGGATACAAAATTAATATACAGAAATCAGTTGAGTTTCTATATACTAATAATGATCTATCACAAAGAGAAATTAAGAAAACAATCCCATTTACAAACGCATCAAAAAGAAGAAAATACCTAGGAATAAATTTAAACCAGGAGGTGAAAGACCTGTACTCTGTAAACTATAAGACATCGATGAAAAAAACTTAAAATGACACAAATGGAAAGATACACCATGCTTATCGATTGTAAGAATTAATATTGCTAAAATGCCCATCTACATTTAGAATACAGATATTCCACATTTACAATATAGAAATGTAGAATAGCAATCTATAGATTCAATGCAATCCCTATCAAAACACCAATGGCATTTTTCACAGAACTAGAAAAAGAATCCTACAATTTGTATGGAACCACAAAAGACCCTGAATAGCCAAAGCAACATTGAGAAAGAAGAACAAAGCTGGAGGTATCATGCTCCCTGGTTTCAAACTATACTACAAAGCTATAGTAATCAAAACTGTTATGGTACTGGCAAAAAAAAAAGACACATAGATGAATGGAACAGAATAGAGAGTCCAGGAAAAAAAAAAAAAAAAAAACACCCTTGTATCGTCAATTAATCTATGACAAGAGGTAAGAAAACACATTGGGGAAAAAGCACTGTCTTCAAAAAATGGTGTTGGGAAAACTGGATAACTACATGCAAAAGAATGAAACTGGACCACTTTCTTACACAATATACAAAAATAAACTCAAAACAGATTAAAGATTTAAATGTTAAGACCTGAAACCATTAAACTCCTAGAAGAAAACAGAAGCAATAAACTCTCTGACATCAGTCTTAGCAATATATTTTTGGATCTGTCTCCTCAAGCAAGGACAACAAAAACAAAAATACATGAGACCACATCAAAGTAAAAAGCTTTTGCACAGCAAAAGAAACCATCAACAAAATGAAAAGGCAACCTACTGAACAAGAGAAGACATTTGCAAATGATATATCAGATAAGCAGTTAATATATAAAATATATAAAGAACTCATATAACTCAATAGCAAAAACATGAACAATGAGATTTAAAAATGGGCAAAGGATATGAGCAGGCATTTTTCCAAAGAAGACATATGGATGGGCAAAAGACACAGGAAAAGATGTTCAACATCACTAATTATCATGGAAATGCAAATCAAAACCACAATGAGATATCACGTCACACCTGTCAGAATGGCCATCATCAAAAAAAGACAACAAATAACAAGTGTTGGTAATGATATGGAGAAAGGTGAACCCTCAATGTACTCTTGGTGAGAATGTAAACTGATGCAGCCACTATGGAAAACAGTATGCGGGTTCCTCAAGAAAATAAAAATAGAACTATCATACATTCCTGCAATTCTACTTCTGGGTATTTACACAAAGAAAACAAAAACACTAATTTGAAAAGATATATGCACCCTTGTGTGCATTGCAGCATTATTTACAATAGCCAACAATAGATATATGGATAAATAAGATATAGTACAAATACACATACACACACACACACACACACAATGGAATATTAGCCATAAAAACGAGTGAAATCTTGCCATTTTTGATAACATGGATGGACCTAAACGGTATTATGCTAAGTGAAATAAGTCAGACAAAGACAAATACCATATGATTTCACCTGTATGTTGAATCTAAAAAACAAAACAAACAAATGAATGAACAAACAGCAAAAAAACAAAAACAGACTCAGAGATACAGAGAACAAACCGGTGGTTGCCAGAGCAGAAGGGGGTGGGGGGATTGGGTGAAATAGGTGAAGGAGATTAAGAGGTACAAACTTCCAGTTACAAAATAAATAAGTCACTGGGATTTAATATATAGTATAAGGAACGTAGTCAATAATATTGTAATAACTTTCTTTGGTGACAAATGGTTACTAGATTTATCGTGGTGATCATTTCCTAAGGTACATAAATGTCTAATCACTAAGTTGTATACCTGAAACTAACATAATATTGTATGTCAACTATACTTCAATTTAAAAAAATTAATAATATTTCTAGAAATGAAAAAGATGTTGAATGAAATTAAAAATTCAGGGGTGAATTAAATAGAAGAATTTATAAAATGAGAGACAGGTCAGAAAATTAATATAAAAATATTTATAAGATAAATGAACATTTTTTTTTACTAAGTCTTTGAAGTTGATTTTTTTTACATTTGTAGCACATCTCAATATGGATTACCCACATTTCAAGAGTTTAATAGCCATACACCTACCATATTGGACAGTACAGGTATCAATCAAAATTGCCAGGCAGTGACTCTAATGGTATCAGAATTACTATGGTTACTACTATGTAATTTGGAAATGCTTCCAGTTCTCAGTTGTCTCTTCCTAAGGAAGCCACTATTCTGTCTACTGAATATATTACAATAAGATAAATAAGAAATAATTAACTATCACATCCATGTTTCTGCTGAGGAAAACTTTCACCTTAAATAATACATTTCTTTCACCATACTAGTAACTCAATTATCTTAAGAGTTTTTACATGGGAAAATAGGAAAAAGATGCAAGTTTGTAAAAAGGAAAAAGAATGATATTTAAGTATAATTTAACAAAATGTCTTTAGTCTTAATAAAAATATTATACCCCAAAAAAAGTGCATTCATTTACTGATTCCTTAATGTTTTGGGAAATATTTATAGTCAAAGATCAGAATTAATTTCTCACAGTCTTTATTTGTATATGAAGCATTAATTCTTTCTAATCTGTACTTTTAAAAATCTACAAGTATTTTATTTCCATTTGAATCTCGGTGATATGAGTAATAATTAAAATAAGATAATTGACATAATTGGATTATAAATACAAAGTAAAATATCAGGATTCAAATCCAGATTCTAACTCCCCTGTTAACTGCATAACTTAGGGAAATTTATTAAACCTCTCTAGCCTCAGCTTCCTTATTTTGTATAATGGGCCTAACAGTAATGCCTTCCACTTTAAAACAACTTTAGAGTTCTAAAGATAAAACGAATAATCCATGCAAAGTACTCTCAGAGACTGGCACATAGTAAGCACTTAAAAAGTAAGTCAGTATTTTTATAATCATTAAGATCACCATAGCCAGCCCTGGTGATCTAATGGTTAAGATTCACAGCTCTCACCGTCACGGCCGAGGTTTGTTTCCAACTCAGGGAACCACCTGCCTGCCGGTTGTCATACTGCAGCAGCTGCGTGCTGCTGTGATGCTGAAAGCTATGCAATCAGTATTTCAAATACCAGGCAAGGTCATCCATGGTGGACAGGTTAGAATGGAGCTTCCAAACTAAAACAGACTAGGAAAAAGGACCTGCCCGCCCACTTCCAAAAAATTGGACATGAAAATCCTATGAATAGCAGTGGAGCATTGTCTGATATAGCACCAAAAGGTGAGAGGATGGTGCAAAAAGACTAGCTGTACACAGGGTTGCTAGGAGTTGGAATCAACTCGACAGCATAACAACAACATCACCACCTTTATTAACATACTTGCATACAATTTAAACTTTAAAGTCTATACTCGACAATAAAAGCATAAATTTAAACACAAGAAATTATAAAATGTGTTAAAAAATAAGATTTGGAAAATAGTTAAAATATAGAAGTCATGAATCACATCTAGGTAAAACAAATGACCAATTATTTAGAAGCTTGTACATTCTCTGCAAGATTTCCTTATTTTCTATTTTCATTGCCTGTATTCATTTTAATTTTTTTTAGTAGCACAGCTTCCAAGAGGATAAGCAATAAAATTAAATGAAAATTCAATCATGCCTGCTCCATTGGTCAACAGGCTAAAAAAAGGAAATGGCAAAGAGAATTAGATGGGTTAAATTACTGGTTAATATGCTACCATGTAATTTAGGAAATACACATGGGTTCCCTGATTTCGTATTTCATTCCCAAGTAAAAGACTCTCTTATAGAAAGAAAAAGAAAAAGGATGCCACAATACAATGTAAAGCTAACATCTTTAATTCTATAAACAATTTTAATCTATTATCTGCCAGGTGCTGTGTTATGCGACACTAATCATGAGAAAACAAATCACTCTACAAAGCGAAGAATCTAGAACAAGCTACTAATTGTTACTGACAGTGTTTGTTTGAATTAAATTTTTTACCTTCATTCTAACAAGAGGCTAAAAAACTATTATAATATTATTGACAGTTCTTATTAGGGCAAGTTTACTAACTTGTAGATAAAGTAAATAATCTTACATTGTTCTTGATACTCAAAACAAAATATGTATAAATATACCGTAAAAAGCTTGTCCAAAAGATACAAAAATTTAATTTTTAAAACAGTGACATTTAAAATATACCATGGGTTCTTCTAAAAGGGGAGTGAGAGAGTATCATGAGTATGCTAAATTACCACAAAGGAAAAAAAATCTAATCTTCTATAAAAACACCTTCACATAATACTAACTTAGACAAAAATGCTTTTTTATGATTTGCCAGTGAATCATCTGAAAATCATTACCCAGACATCATGCCATTATGACTCTCCACAAAGAGATACATTCAGCAATATATAGATAAAATAGTAAGCATGTGCTATGTTATTATGCATAGATGAATGTCATATATTATTTACATAGAGTTTTTTTCTTTAAATAACTAAAGAAAAAACATTTAAGAGGTAAAAAACAGGATCTAAATTTCTTCATTTTTAGCAGCTTGCACCTACTAAACAATGACAGGACAGCTCCTCATCATCCTTCTTCAACTTCTGCTGGATGAAATTCAATACACCAAAAAAAACAGCAATATTAAACATGGAATCATATATTTACATTCTTCTTAACAAACAATCCTTTCTAGGTGCACATGCAAACCATAACTCTGGATGAGTTATATACTATACTACAGTTTGAGAGATATTTCATAAAGTTCTGAGCCAAAACATTTGCATCTCCATTGATCAAATTCTCCCATCTCACCTTCAGGATATGATCAAATATGTTTGACAGGTGAACAAAGGTACACATTATTAAAAGCAAAGATACCACATACATCAACTATTTCAAACAACCTTAGTGAATGTTATGCAAAAAGCACTATGCTGGGAGATTAAGGAGGATGGAAGTCTTACCCTAGGAGTTTAGGAATCATGAGGAGATTAAGACATGGAAGCATGACATCCAATTATCTATTTTTTTTCTTTTGTTGCTTATGCTTTTGGTGTCACATCTAAGAATCCATTTCTAAATCCAAAGTCATGAAGATTTACCACTATATTTTCTTCTAAGATTTATGGTTTAGCTCTTATATTTACATCACTGATTGATTTTGAGTTAATCTTTGTATATGGTATCAGGTAAGGGTCAACTTTATTCTTTTGCATGTGGATAACCAGTTGTCCCAGCACCATTTGTTTAAGAGACTATTCTTTTCCACTGAATTATATAGTCACTCTTGTGAAAAATCAATTGGCCTTAGATGTATAGATTTATTTCTGGACTCTCAATTCTGTTCCCTTGGTATATATGTGTACAATTGTACCAGTACCAAAATACAAAGCTTTGTAATAAATTTTGAAATCAGAAAGTAGGTCCTCCAATTTTGTTCTTTTTTCTTTCAAGATTGTTTTGACTACTCAGGGCCACTTGCAATTCCACATGAATTTCACAAACAAATAATTTTTTAGATAATTTTTTAAATCTCTATCTCCTTTTAGGTACAATGTTTCATTCTCAAATTAAAACTTTTCATCAACTGAATTATATTCTATGGTCTACTACTCTGCTGAAAACAAGGGCAATCAAAGATGATTAACAGTTAAAAACATCTGTATTGTTAACACTCCTCTATTTGAAGCCATATCAATTTACTATGTCAGCAAATAGTATTTAACAATGTAATATAAAGTAAAGAAAACAACAATACAATAGATTTGGAGAATTAGGCTAGTAAATATTTAAAATTGCTTAATCAACTACACACCATGCATCCATTGGTAAAATCAGATTCTCAATAAAAGACCTGAAATGTTAACATTTTATATACTATAATTCTAAATATGTCCACAAGTAAAGACTATGCCAAGATTTTATTGGCTGTTCACATGTGAACTCATTAATATTTTAAAGAATGACCATTTGAGACATCTAAAAATAGCAAGCTGTAGGTAGATGCTTATAATTTATTACAAAGAACTACATCACCTATGAAAAGTGCTTTCTCCAGTAATGGATAATAATGGGCATTGAATTATAAGCACAATACCCTCTGAATACAGTTATGTGGCTCAGAGGTATCAGTAAACACCTTCTCAAAAAAACTACCTATATCAATAAAAATCCCTAATATAAATATAACTGAGTAAAGTTTCCTAAATAATGTACTGTAAAAGAACAGACATAAGGTTTATTTCTTCTGTTTAAAATTATTCTGCTATAACTGAAAGATTTGTTAAATCCTATGGTAATTAGCCCAACTTATGGTTCTGTGTAAGTGCTTATATACCTACACTAAGAGAGAGAATGCAGGTGACTGAAATCATACATCATTACAAATAACCTAGTCTGACATTCTAAGAAAAAAAATCTAAATTCCCTATAAATCACTAGAAGAAAGTCACTTAGGGCAATCATATGTTTGATATACATCAGATCTATATTTAGATTAACATTTAAGATTAATATTTTAGATTCATGTTTAGGACTCAATAAGAAAGTAAACCATTCACACTATACAATTGCCAAACCCAGCCTATAAAATGGCACTTTAAAAGAATTAGAACTATGTGGATATCTTATGGTTTACAAGTGAAGAAACACAAACGAAGGGAAAAGGCCAACAAATTTTTCAGCAGCTGGAAATGCTAAATTACTGAAGAGAACTCATGCAGAGAAGCTGGCTGCTGAACAAGATTTACAAAGACTGCAGGAAATCATGTAAAAGTATCAAGAAATTTTCAGTATTCAATAATAATCATAAACCTAAATTTGAAGAATGTATGGATAATAAACATGATTCCCAAAACTCTATAGCATGAGAATAACAGTATAGTATTAGCCCAACAACAAAATATGAAAAAATACATTTAAACATAGATTTATTATTCTGATAAAGGTTATTAATTTATATGGAATGTGAAACATAAATAGGAAATACCATTTTTCATTAAACAAGCAAACCAACTAAAGCACTGTTGAGGCTAAATGAACACACCAAGAATAATTCTTATTAAAAAGAATACTGGTTGAAGAATTTTGTCTCTGCATTAACAGGTCTGTGACATAAGAATTTTTTTATTCTACAACTTGTGATTTCAACTCTTAGAATTTATATATATACATATATAAAATATAAATAAACATATATACATATATATTATACATGTACATATAAATATATATGGATGAATAATATTGCACATACGGATATCCCACATTTTGTTTATCCATTCATCAGTTGATGGACATTTGGGTTAATTCCACTTTTTGGTAATTATGAATAACACTACTGTGAACACTCATGTACAAGGTTTTATGTGGACATATGTTTTCAATTCTTTTGGGTATATACCTAAGACTGGAATTACTGGGTTACATGGTTAACTCTATGTTTAACCATTTGAGGAACTCCCAAACTGTTCTCCAAAGTGGCTGCACCATTTTACATTCCTATCATTAGCATATGAGGGTTCCAATTTCATTACATCCCCATCAACTCGTTACTAGCTGACTTTTTGATTGTAACCATCCTAGTGGGTGTGAAGCGGTATCTCACTGTGGTTTTGATTTGCATTTCCTTAATGTACAAAGATGTTGAACATCTTTTCAAGTGCTTATTGGCCATCTATATATCATCTTTGGAGAAATATCTATTCAAAATCTCTGCCTATTTTTATTTATTTTTTATTTATTTATTTATTTTGTGGGGAAGACCAGCCCTGAGCTAACATCTGTTGCCAATCTTCCCCTTTTTGCTGAGGAAGACTGGCCCTGGGCTAACATCCGTGCCCATCTTCCTCCACTTTATATGGGACGCAGCCCCAGCATGGCTAACAGGCAGTGCGTCCACAGGCGCCCGGGATCCAAACTTGCGAACCCCAGGCTGCCAAGTGTGAACTAAACCGCTGCGCCACCGGGTGGCCCCCAAGCCTATTTTTAAATTGTGTTGTATATCTCTATCATTTTTTTTGGCAGTTTTATAACCGACAATCATCATCAGTTCTCATCTACATTGTCTGTAGACTTTTGAAAGTGGTGACAGATACATAAGTAACCAATGTCTAGAGCTTGTTTGGTGAATCTTCATCCTCTTGACATCTTCTGGAGAACAGCACACAGATACGGTATGGGGCATTCCTGTTCCATTGGCCCAGACAGCTTTGTTGAGCCTGGTATCAATGCACACATCAGGAGTTCCCATCTCCTTCATGGCAAATTTCTGGATCTCTTTGAGTGCCCAAGGGCCATGCTTCTCGAAGTCCATTCTATGGATGTGTTGGTGAATGTTGATGGGTGTATTCTCTGTTCACTCTCTCTTGTTGATGGCAGAACAGCCCTTCTCAATACCCTTCTTTGAGGAAGCCATTCTGCCCGGCACAGGCTGGAAATGTACAGCACAAGGTATGCTAGGAGAAGGAAAGTGGCCAGGCAAGTACAGCTGTGGGGTTGCCTGGAGGTGGGAGGAGGGAGGTCTCTCTTTACTGTTGAGTTGTAAAAATTCTTTATATATTCCAGATACTGAATCAGACATAAGATTTGCAAATATGTTCTTCCATTCTATGGGTACCTTTTCTCTTTCTTCATACGGCCTTTTGAATCCCAAACACCGTCAATTTTGATAAAGTCCAATATATTTATCTATTTTTTTTCTTTGGTTGCAACTATCAGTTTTAAAGTCTGGAAGACTGAAAGAATTGCTGTGCCTATGACAAATAGGAAGCTGAGCATGGACAGATAATATGTAATTCAGGTTTGGAAACATCCAAATTATTTTATTTTTCATCTTTGTGAATTAACTGTGGTATGTAACCTCTCCTTCTTTTCTCCCTAAATTTTAGTTATCATTTTCTTTAAACCCATAGTTGTATTTTAAAGAAAGGATATTAGTAAACGAAAAAAAGTACTAAAAGAACAATTGTGTTACTTCTCTAGTTTTATCATAAACTTTAAAAAAAATCATGCATTAACTATAATCACAAGGCATAAATTTGAATCCTACATTTTAAAAATTAAAGTGATAACATAGGTATTTTAATGAATTCTCAATGCTCCACAAAGTGGATATGCCCCTATTTACCTACTTATTCATTAACTATTGGATATTAAGACATTTTCCAAAGTTTTTCTGTTATACTTCTCTTAGTTACTGATATTTTAAAGATATGATTGTTTTTCTCTTTTAAATTATTTACATTAAAAGCTCTAAATAAAAATTAAGTCAAATATAGGCTTCATTTCAAAGAGCTTTCCAAAAGAATTGTGCTCCAGTTATAATGTTATGAGTAACATGCCTATTTAATTTTCCTACTCCTTACTAGCATACAAGGTATAAAAGGAATTTTAATAGTTTTGCCACTTTAATTTGCACTTTTCTATTACTCAAAAGTGGTATTCACTTTCCAATCTCCATCTTTCCTCCACTTATCTATTAGGATCTTGATATTCTCAAAATTTCATTTTATATATATATATATATATTAATATAATTAATAATATACATAAATATATAATATATTTTTCTAAATTTATTTTCAGTTTTAGTGTTTGTTATTTTGGTCGTAAGAATGTCTACAATGATGAATTTATAAATCTATTCCTTTGAGATTGTCTGATACTTTGAAACTCCACAAAACTATCCTAGTCAGAAAACTCAAAAATCCATTATGCTGTGTTCTGCTACCTGATCTCAAATACAATCTCCACATTTAATTTTCAAAGAACTAATCACGCCTTACTGAACATTTTGCAGAACAGCTTAGTATATTTATTTATCTTTTCAAATCAGACTGATAAATGTTTCTCTGAGTCCTTTAAAAATTCCCACTGGCAATTTTACTATGATTATAGATCAGAATGTTGTGGCTTATTTCATTTTTTTACATAAAAAAATGCCTGTAAATATAAACTTAGAATCAAATTAGGCCAATTAGAAATCCTCAATAAATTTCAAAGTTAGACATTCTACATACCATATTGTGTGCTCATAATGCAGTAAAATAAGAATAACAGAATTTGAACAAACAATAAAGCACAAACCCCTTAAATATTAAATAATTACTATATCAAAAAATATACAGACTATTTATAAACTAACAAAAATGAGAATGTCATTTTTGAACAAAACAAACAGGATGAGACCACTGCTGTCCTCGGAATAATATTCATATCCTAACTTGTTTTCATTACCTAAAAGGAGTGAAACTAGCATTCAAATAAACAAGAAAAAAATCCAAAATGAATGCAACAGGAGGGAAAAATATAGTTACCAAAAGATGCAAATGACTTAGAAAAAAATTAACTCAACCAATCAATAAAGAATTTTAAGACTTGGCTCTTTGAAAAATTAAAAAAAAAACACTACTCTATATATTTTATGACATTGGTATATAACAAGAAAAATCAACATCATTTATAAATAATTATAAAAATCCTTTAAAAAGTTAGAATTAGTTATGTTAAAAAAATCCTCAAACTGGTAGGATTTATCCATATAATATGAGAGACTACAAAAAAATTTATTAACAAACATAATTTCTATAGATTCCATAATGAGAAATATATGATAATCTTAACAGATGATGATGATAAAGTAAAACAGAAAATTCAGTAGTCACCTACAAAAACACATACCAACAAAATGCAGAGTACAGAATTATAAACTGCAGCACTTTTCAAAATACCATAAGAATGGAAAAAACATAAATGTCTAATAATGGAAGCCTGGTATTATGATTACGTGTGTGTGTATATATATACACACACAGAGAGATATACTATACAAAAATACAATGGATTACTATATAAAGAAATTAAAAATGAGGAAGCTCAGTATATACTGACAATGCTAAGATACAGTCAAAAAAAAAGCAAGGTGCAAAACAGTGTGTATACTACACATCCATCTGTGTGAAAAGACACATGACATATTTGTATTCCCTGTATAAAATATCTCTGGAGAAAAGAAAACCAAGAAACTGATAAATGCTAATTCCCCCAGGACAAGGTTGAAAGGGAGTGGTTTTCCTAAAAGCATTTTTGGATAGTTAAATATTACCAATTTTTTTTAAATGTAAATTGAAAAACAACTCATAGAGATGTTGTCATCTTAACAGAACATATGAAAGTTGCAAGAAACTATTGCTCCAATCCTAACACAATAACAAAATGCAAAGAAATATAAACTAAATTCCAGAAAGTAACTATCCCTTCCTAGAAGAGGACAGCCCCCCAGCTGTTTTCATCCCCAGAAGAGCTAGAACTTGGATGAACCTTAAAAACATTATGCTAAGTAAAAGAAGTCAGTCACAAAACACCACCTACTGTATGATACCATAATTCAAATCATATGAAATGACCGTGACAGGCAAATCTATAGAGACAGAAAGCAGATTAATGGTTCCCTCTGGCTGGGGAAAATGAAGAGTGACTGATAATAGGTACAGAGATTTTTTTCAGGTGATGAAAATATTCTAAAATTGTGGTGATGGTGACACAACTCTGAATATACTATAAGACATTGACTTGTACATTGAAATGGGTAAACTGTAAGGTATGTGAATTCTATCTCATTAAATTTGTGTTTTTTTAAATTTTGTTGTACTATAATTTATCTTCTTTGTAAGCTTTGGTTGTTCCAAAATTAAAAAGACAAAAACTAAAGAGACTTAACAACTAACTGTAATGTGTAGTCCTTGAATGGATCCTTGTCAGAAAAACTAGCTGATCATGATATTTTTGAACCGACAGAGGAAATATGAATATAGACTAGGAATTAGAACACATTAGTGAATTACTGTTACTTATTTTTACAAATGGTAATGATATAATTACATAGGAAAATATCCTCATGTTTTAGAGAATCATACTAACATATTAAGTGGTCAATTTTCACAAAGTCTATAATTTACTTTAAAACACTTCACGGGCCGGCCCAGTGGTGCAGTGGTTAAGTTCAGCACGCTCCGCTTCAGTGTCACCGGGATTCACAAGTTCAGATCCCGGTCATGGACCTACACCACTCATCAAGTCATGCTGTGGTGGCATCCCACATAGAAAAACAGAGGAAGAAGGGTACAGATGTTAGTCCAGGGCCACTCTTCCTCAAGAAAAAGAGGAAGATTGGCAGCAGGTGCTAGCTCAGGGCCAGTCCTCCACACCAAAAAAAAAAAAAAAAAAAAATCACTTCAATAACAACAAAAAATCAAACACATGTGGCAAAATGTTACAGTTGTGAAATCTAGATGATGGTGTTCATTATACTACTCCTTCTACTTTTACATATTTATTTAAATTTTAATAATAAAAAGTAAAAAACAATACATAAAATTCCAAAAAATGTTGCATTAGCTTAATGATTGAGTGATGTGCAATAAGAAAAAAAAAAAATCTATGAAACACAACAGAATCACTTGAAATAAGACTTAACAAACATGAGAGTAAAATACATGATAAAGAAAGCTACGCAAACCAGAGACATGATTTTGGAGAAACTGGCTAAAGCACTTGGAGAAAATCAAATCAGAGTCTGATCTCATGTAATACTAAGAAAAATACCTCAGATATTTTAAAAATAAAAATTAAGGACTACAGCCATAGAAAATATAGAAGATTTAAATAATCTTAAAATAGGAAAGAACTTACTAAACCTAAAAATAATGAAAGGAGAGAAAAAGGAAAACTTTTAAATTGGATTATATTAAAATGCATCCAATTCAACTAGTACTAGAAGTCCTAGCTAGAGCAATCATGAAAGAAAAAGAAATAAAAGGTATCAGAATAGGAAAGGAAGAAGTAAAATTTTCCCCATTTGCAAATGACATAATTTTATATACAGAAAATCCTAAAAATTTAACCAAAAAACTGCTAGATCTAATCAATAAATTCAGTAAAGTTGCAAGAAACAAAATTAACATACAAAAATCAGAAGCATTTCTATACACTAACAACACAATTTCTGAAAAAGAAATGAAGAAATTGATCTCGTTTACACAATAGCATCAAAAACAACAAAATACTCAGGGATAAATTTAACTAAGGAAGTGAAAGATCTCTAGACCACAAGATACTGATAAAACAAATCAAAGAAGACACACATAAATGAAACAGTATCCCATGTTCATAGATCGGAAGAATTAATATTGTTAAAATGTCAATACTCACAAAAGCCATCTATAGATTCAATGCAGTCCCTATCAAGGTACCAATGGCACTTTTTACAGAAGTAGAAAAATCACTTGTAAAATTTATAACCACAAAAAGACCCTAAATAGCCAAAGAAACCTGAGAAAGAAGAACAAAGCAGGAGGTATCACACTTTCTGATTTCAAACAATCAAACAAATCATCAAAACAGTATGGTACTGGCGTAAAAACAGACCAACGGATCAGAATTGAGAGCCCAGAAATAAACCCAAGTATATGTGGTCAACTAATATTTGACAAAGGAGGCAAGAATATTCAATGGAGAAAAGACAGTCACTTCAATAAATACTGTTGGGATAACTGGATATTCACATGAAAAAGAATGAAACTGGACCTGTATCTTACACCACTCACAAAAATTAACTCAAAATGGATTAAAGACTTAAATGTAAGATCTGAAACCATGAAACGCCTCGAAGAAAACAAAGGAACAAAGATCCTTGACATGGGTCTGGATAATGATTTTTTGGATATGACAACTAAAGCATGAGCAACAATAAACAAGTGGGACTACATCAAACTAAAAATCTTCTGCACAGCAAAAGAAACCATCAACAAAGTGAAAAGACAACTACGGAATGGGAAAAAATATTTGCAAACCGTGAATCTGATAAGGGGCTAATATCCAAAACATAAAAAGAACTCATACAAACAGCAAAAAGAAACAACGCAATTAAAAAATGGGCAAAGGACCTGAAGAGACATTTCTCCAAAGAAGATACAGAAAGGCCAACAGATACATGAAAAGATGCTCAACATCACTAGTCATTAGGGAAATGCATAGTCTTTATGATTCTAATTTGGTGAGTAGGTAGTTTCATTGAATGAGTAAATGAGCATATCTGTATTTTAAAAAGACAACAGGGTACATGGGACCTTCACACTACTTCTGAACTACTTGTAAGTCTATAATCATTTCAAGCTAAAGTTAAAAGAAAAACAACGGAGATAAACAGTTGTTAAAGCTAGATAATGGATGATTTTTATTCTTTATATTTTTCATTATTTTCAAAACTTTCTATAATAAACATGTATCACTTTTTCTTTTTTTTTTTTAAGTGAGGAAGATTAGCCCTGAGCTAACATCTGTTGCCGATGCTCCTCTCTTTGCTGAGGAAGATTGGCCCTGGGGTAACATCCGTGCCCATCTTCCTCTACTTTATATGTGGGACACCTGCCACAGCATGGCTTGATAAGCGGTGCGTAGGTCCAAACCTGGGATCCGAACCTGCGAACCCCAGTCCGCCAAAGCAGAGTGCACGAACCTAACCACTATACCACCGGGGCTACCCTAACGTGTATCACTTTTTTATCCAAGAAAATAAATATTTATTGTAAACTTTAAAAAAACACGTGACCATCAATCAGAAAAAAATGCAAAGATCGAACAGATGATTGGATAATTCATCACAATTAACCTTAAAATTGGTAGTTCAGGTCTCTAATATATTTGTTAATATGCTTGATACTTCTTCAGAACTGTCAAGCATATGTTGGATAATATATTATTGCAACAGCAAAACACTTCATGATACCTTGAGGTCAACAAAGGATATGGGGACAGACACTATACTGGGTTATTGTTATGAGACCTGGGTTCTGGTTCAAAAATTATCAGTTTACTTAAAACTGTGATGAAGGCCAAATCACATTGTCTCACTCTATCTTGCACACTTCACAGATATGAAGTGGTGCTGAAATGAGAAAATGTGTATTAAGTCACCTAGTAGATGATGTTAGAGAGGCCACGTAGCAAAGTGATAATAAGTTTATACTCTGTATCAGACTACTTGGGTTCAAATCCTATTTTCACCACATAATAGCTATATGACCTCGAATAAATCACTTAACCTCTCTGTGCTTCAAGTACCCATATTTGCAAAACTGGGATGATAATCATAATAATATTTACCTCAAAGGATTGTTACCAAGATTTATTTTATACCTGTTAGAACTTAGATAAATAAGTGGTGGTACAGAAGTGTTTATTAATTTTTTAAAAACTTAAAAGTACTTAACAAGGAAAAATACATTCACTATTCTATTGAAAATATTTTGTTTCCTAATGTGAAAAAATATTTGAAAAGTATACAGATTGCTATAAGAATTAATTAAGTGCTTTCATAGCCTTTATTTCATTTTTTAAAAAGTGTTTTTATTACTTCAAATAAGCTGACTGGCCACCTACTAAATGGAATTCAGCTCCACTGAAGCTAATAAGTGAGTTCTACTGGATAGTAGATGAAATTCGAAGTACCATCAGCCAAAAGAACATTAAGAAATTCTAACTGAAGTGAATTTTAATTTACATAAATTCCAAAATAAAATTATTATGTGAAAATCTTGATCACATGTTTTACAGATATATCATATTAGTTTAACTAAACTAAATTTGATAGAAGAATTCTTTTAACAAAAGGATTGTTATGAATTGGGTACATACATACACCATATTTACAAGACAGGGTCAATATTTTGCAGAACATAATTTGTTAATAAATATTGTTTACAGCTGTAAGATTAAAAAATAAAGTTAAGATGTACACCTAATCAATGATGTCATGAGATTCAAGGAACCTCTACATAAATCAAAAGCAGACAATGTCAAGGATATCCCACTCCGATGATAATCATGCAATGAACTAGAGATGTGCATTTCAGATCTACACTGTCATCAATTGCTTGATAATAAATGAAACAAGTCAGCTACTTTACAGCCACAAATGGTATATTAAATACATGACAACATCTCTTTTTTGCGAAAGGAAGTAACCAGCAGTAGATAAAGTTCAGATATATTATTAAATAATGCATAGCATGATTCAAGGCTGAATAGACATAACTTTTAGAATACAACTGTCTAGGAAAAAATATGCTTCATCTTGTATAGTATTATTTAAGATTTAAGAGCAATATAGTTAGAAATATATTAAACATGAGCATGTCTCAATCAATTGAGGTTCTGTGGTATAAACAAAGGGAATTCTTTTTTGATGAAAATAAAAGACTGTAAATATAAAAAATATATGTTTGCTCTCTTAAAATAGACTTTCATGTGGAATAGTTGAACAAATATATTTTCTCCACTAAAAATTTAAGTAACAATAAAATTTGTTTGGAAATATTTGTTTTTATTTAGATATTTTATCATCATGCTTTACAATATTACTATACAATATTGCAAACCTCCTAGTAAGATGATACAGATTAAAATGAAAAACTGTACTAGAAAGCATAAAATTAAACAGCTCAGAATAAAGCTGCTGTGTATGCCAGGATTAAATCCTATTCACACATTCTATAGAAATCTAATAAACTGTGAAAAAATTGACAGATCAGAGATTAAGAGATAAATTGCCTAGATCTGGATCCTGGTTGTAACTCTAGGTTATTTTTTCTTTATGCTGTTGTCTCATTTTAAAATGAGAGATAATAACAGTACAATAAACCATTAGATTAGTTAAAACTTATAAAGCACTCATTATAGTTCCTTACACAAAATGAGGACTCATACAATATTACCTACTGTTGTAACCAGCATCCCTCTTCTAAATTGCAAATACATACACTGTTTGGGTCAAATGAGCTTAATGTGTTGCACAACACACTATTTTAGAAGTATTTTTCCTCTTTTCAATTCCACAGGTTTTCCCTTTCCTCATTTTCTCTCATTCATACACATACAAACACATATACCACCACCACCATGATCACTAAAAATTCAAATAAAAAGAACAAACTGCAGTCTTAACCCACAGTTACAAAGTACCTTCTCCATAATCAATGAGAAAGGACATAAAGGAATAGGTTCCAGGTTAACAGTAAGCTGAAATGGCAATTTATTTTTTTTCTTCAATTCCTAAAATATTAGCAAAAACAATTTTTTAAACAAAACCAACCCAACAACAAAAGGAAGACACCATAAAGCACCAAACATTAAATAATTGGTTGTCATGAGGAAAATATACATACTGGAACTAGAACTAAGGGTGCAGCAAAGCTCAGTTCTTAACTATGTCCCCAGGTGCCCAAAGCAATACTGGTAAGTTGACAAATTTCTGAGAATTTTTCTTAATGCCTTCATATATGGAGAGAAACAAACTGAGTAGATATCATTATCTCCCATTTCTTCTAATTGAAAAAGCAATTATGCTGGAAAAACCTACAGTGCAAAGATTGGTGAAGCAAGGAAGTGAAAAATTGGGCTGACTTCCAGGGACAGAAGTAAACTCCAGACTACTTACTCTCTGAACTGACAGATAATGATTCAAAGCCTAAGCACATTTTTCCCTGATGAGAACTGTCCACAGCTTCTAATAAGATGGAATGAACTTGGTAGAAAATACTTAACAAACTTACAAGAGAAAGCAAAATTTACGTGTTCTCACCTATCTCAAAGATCTCTCTCCCTCTCTTCATGATAGGCTATGCAATATTGGGCAAAAATCAAACCAGCTCAGAGAAGGAAAAAATTAGCTTTACATATAGTGAGGAGAAGGGAAGAGGTCACTAAGATTCTGCTTGTGTAAGCCAACAGAGTATCTGAACAGAAAATCCTAACCATAAACAAGATGAAAAGTAAAAGCATGGTAGTTATGCAAACATATATCACCAATCAATGAATAAACAAAAAACAAGCTAAACAATAAAATTTTATAATAAAAATGGAGGATTCTATACAAAAGACAAAGAATCCTAGAATATATAACAAAAAATAAAAGGAAATTCCTCATGATTATTTTCTTCTAATGAACAATACAAAAATATAACTCAAAAAAAACACAAAAGAATATAGAAGTCAAAATAAAATAAGTGAATAAGGTAAAGAGAGAGGTTGAAGACCTAAATAAACAAAATGAAGAACAAAACATAATCATTATAGACAAATAAATTACAAACATTAGGGACAAAATAAAAAAACTAAAATCTCAATTCCTGATGGCTTAGAGATCAAAGAAAGTAAAGCAATTAAGAAATAACTAATACATATGAAAGACAAACGCATATCTAACATAGATTAATGTGTCAATAAATAAAGGAACAAAAAAGATATTTCAAAATTTAATTTAGGGGCTGGCCCGGTGGCGTATTGGTTACATTCACGCACTCCGCTGACATGGCCCGGTGTTTGCAGGTTCAGATCCCGGGCGCGAACCTATGCACTACTTATCAAGCCATGCTGTGGCAGGAGTCCCACATAAAGTAGAGGAAGATGGGCACAGACATTAGCTCAGGGCCAATCTTGCTCAGCAAAAAGGGGGATTGGCAGCTAACATTAGCTAAGGGCTAATCTTCCTCCCCCCTCAAAAAAAATTTTAATTTAGAGAAATTTCCAAGAACTGAAGGAAAATCTGAATTTGCAGATTATAACAAAGACTGTGTTCCAGGAAAATTTGATAAATGATGTTCAATATTGAACCATATTCCTATCAAGGAATTGAAATTTGTCAACAAATAAAGAAATCTCAGGCAGAAAACAAGCAAATCATCAATTGAGGAAAAATATCAGACTGGACTCAAACTTCTCTGAAAGCAACATTAAACGGCAGAAGACAATGATGCAACATTTACAAAGTTCTAAAGGAATGCAAGCGTTAGCCAATAATATTTAATCCATCAGGATGTCATTCAAATACAAAGAGTACAGGCAAATAAAATTCTTAAACATTAAAGAATTTTAAGTTTACAGCCCACACAAGGCCCTTGTGGGGAAAAAAAGTGGTGAAACCTAGCCAGTTAAGACTTGAGTCAAAAGAAAGAACCTTGAAATTAAGAAACTGTAACTAATAAAATAGGGGGTGAGTTCACTTAAATATAGAACCAATACTCAAGTACTAATCAGAATTGTGATTACAAAACATGAATGTTATATATTTAGACAACATAAAAATTAAAATATAACTGAAAATTGGGAAGTAAAGGAAGAAAAATGAAAACAAAGTACAATAGGAGTAATGCCCTCAGCTTTCATAGCAGGTTTTGAATGGAAATATGCAATTTAAAAAACAATGACATGAGGGGCCTGCCCAGTGGCATAGCGGTTAACTTCACGCACTCCACTACGGCAGCCCCCCAGGGTTCGCAGGTTCGGATCCCGGGCACGGACAGACACACCGTTTGTCAAGCCATGCTATGGTGGCATCCCGTATAAAGTGGAGGAAGACGGGCACGTATGTTAGCCCAGGGACAGTCTTCCTCAGCAAAAAAGAGGAGGATTGGCAACAGATGTTAGCTCAGGGCTTCCTCAATAAAAAAAAAAAAAGAGAGAGACATGAATACACTAAAAAGAAGTGAATAATATGGCTTGATGAATTATAACTCAATAAAGCTCTTATTTAAAAAAATATGCCGTCAACCTCTTAATTTTTTCATAAGTTATTATTAACCTCCTGTTCTTTGAGAAAACAATGGTTCTTTTGTTTAAAAAGTTTCCTTCTGTTTTTCTCAGTTTTTGTTGAATTTACATACAATGCTACAATAAGCAGCATTGTATATCTATCCTTACATAATATTACTTTTATTTCTAAGAGATATTCACAGAATAGGATTATTGGGTAAATGGGTGTTTGTGCATGTCTATATAACTGTTATTAAAATACATATGACAATACTGTCTTTCCATGAGACTAAAAATGTATATTTCCACTAAAAATAAAAAAGAATACCTTTGCCCATCTCATCCCCCCTGTTTCTTCAACAGGACATGTTATCACTCTTTTTACTTTCTCTCAGTCTGAGAATAGAGAAGTGATAGATCATGATTTATCTAATTTACATTTCCTTGAATATTGCGTATTTGAGTATCATTTTATGTTACTGGTCACTTACATTCTGCTGTGAATTTCCTATTCATACCCTCTGAGTACTTGTTTCTTGGGCTGTTTTTCTGTTATCATTTCTTAATTATTATTAATATGGTGAAAATATTAATCATTTATCAGTCTTTCCATATTCCATTATGTCTTTCCACATTGTTGATGGTATACTTCCTCAGCTTAATGTTATATGTACTAATAGATGTATACTTTTATACTTTCTAAGTGTCCTGTGTTGGTTACAAAATTCTTGCATATACTTCAGTGTATCTCCCTCATTTCCTCAGCTATAAAGATTAGCATGCTCTCAAACCTTAAGGGTAAAGTAACTTCATGCCTCTGTGTTTAGCTTCTCTCTAGAAACCTGGAAGATCTTATCTCTACCATAGGGGTTTTCATTTCTGGTTAACTAGCTCTGTCTTGCCCAGAGAGGGCAAAAGTTCTTCACTAATTTACTTGATTGGAAAACCATCAGAGCCAAGACCCAACTCAAATGGTTAAGATCAGGTCAGCCAAACACAAAAGCTGTTGCAAGCAATTTGCAGATGAAATGGAGTTGAGACCAGAGGGCTATAGAGACTTGTATTATCTTCCCAGAATTCCCCATGACTCTCTCAGAAATCAATTTTTCATTTTTTGATGATATATGTTTGTTTACACCATATTGCCATTTTACCTATGCAGTTTCTCAAGATTATCATTAAAAAACGGTAATTTCCTCACACCAACCATATGTTTAACCTACCTCAAATTCCGCATGTCTGTGAATATCCTCTGCTCTCTGCCTGCTGAGGATAAATTCAGCTTCATTTGCTACTCTTACTAGATGATCCTTCATTGTTTGGCTAAGTAACCTATAAAGAGATAAATATTGTCAAATAAATATATGTACACACACACAACATATATGATTATTCATTGCTCAAAGGTGGTATATGTTGTTATTTGCAGGAGGAAAGGATGTTTCCTTTTCTGACATCATACCCAATAAAGTACCACTAAACACACTAAATAATTGAAGACTATAACAGCAAAAGGTTATCCTCTGGCAACAACAGATTAGCTTTTATCACACTAGCTATCCAACAAATGCAACTAAAAATGCTGGATTAAATTTGTGTTTTAATCTTTTTAAAGGTACTGGAGAGTTTCCAAGGCAGTCAAGATACAAGGAGCCAAGATCCTAGAGACGAAAGCAGACAGAACACATTCACTATGACTTTTCCCATTGAAGTATTTGCTATTCACAGGTGGGAACAGAGAATCTAAGCAGAGTTATTATCAGTCTTACAGAGCAAGGGAGATAAAAGATGAATTTTATAACCTATCAAGGTGGACAGGTCCTAGTGGATTACCCAGGCTTACAGAAGGAACCCAAGTACACCCTAGGAAACAATAGACCAGGCCTCAAAGACATTGAAACAGACCCTCAAACAACATTACGCTGATCTGTATTTAGATTAACTGACAACCAAAAGGCTAAAGGAAGCTTGCAGAATCTCACCGAGTGGGGAGAAAAAAACAGAAATATCAATGCAGGAGGGCCATGGTGAAACCCCAGAATTTCAGAAGATCTCAGAAAGGCAAAGTGGAAATAGGGAAAACTCTCACAAAAATTTAAAAACCTCCATATTTGAATCAGCTCAGTCCCTAAATTAACATAATCAGCACCTCCTCTAAGTGCTTATCAAAAATCATAAGGAAATCCTCTCGAGAGAAAGATATCATCACAGAGGGACTTAAATTTACCCCTGCAATTTTAAAATACCATTTCCAACATTTAATCACCAATTATCAGGCATAACAGGAGATAATACCAAATGAATGAAAACCAAATAGAAGCCAACTCACAGAAAATCAAGATAGCAAACTTTCATATCTGAACATTGAAATAAATGTAGTTATAATTCAGGGCAATAGATTCTATTAAAAAAATTCCAGTAGAGATTAGAAACTGTAGAACTACTGAAAAAAACAAACATGAAATTTAGAATGGATTTACCAATTTATGAAACTCAGCTAAAGAAGGACCACTTAACTGAAAGATAGGTCAATGACAACTAAACAGAATGATGGTAAGGAAACTGGTGAAAACGTGACAAAATTAGTAACAGACCTTTTTACCCTGTCCGGTATGTCTAACATGAGTGTATTTGGAGTAAAAGAGAGTAGGCAAATAATTAGAAAAGAGCAATATTTGAAGAGATAATGACAAACATTTTTCGAAAACTGAGAAAAAAACACTGAGTCATATGCTGAAATCCTACAAACTCCAAGCAAGATAAAAGAAAACCACACCTAGTCAAATCAGAGTAAAACTGTCAGAGGAAAGAAGTCTTAATAGCAGCAGGGGGAGGGAGAAAGTGGAAGAGGTAAGGATATCTTCTTGCCTTCAAAAGAGCAAGAAAAAGACTGATGGAAGCCAGATAAGAATGTTATCATCTTTTCAAAGTGCTAAACAAAAACAGCAGCTAATTAAGAATTCTATACTCAAAAAATATCTTTCAATAATGAAAGTGAAAACATCCAGAATACACCACTGTGAAGAGTATTTTCCTGAACTACCCTTATGTGCCTAAAAGTAGTCTCCCAAAAGAATTCAACTGTCTTAAGTCCTCTCCCCTGAAATTTCCCAACCTGGGAAGTTTGACTCCTATTATCTGGAGACTAGAAGTCAACACCTGGATAAGAAATCTCCTAAAGAGATATTGTCACAAAACTACATTATCTGCCATCTATTTTCCTAAGGGTCCATTTATCATTACTAAAAGTCATTTGATTTTCCCCTAAGTGCCCTTCTCCCTTCCCCCTTGCCTATTAAGATGGTATAAAGCCTCAAACTCTAACCTCTTCCTTGAGTCACATTTTTCTGTGAACTCCCTCCAACAACTACAAATTTAAAAATCTGTCTTTTCTCTTGCCAATCTGTCTTTTGTCAGTTTGATTCACAGCCCCCCAATCATTGAACCTAAGAGGGGAAAGGAAAAGTTTCCTCTCTCAGGCAAAAGCAAAATAACGACTTTAATGACAAAACAGAGAGAATTTGTCACTAGACAACCCATATTAAAGGGAGTTCTTCAGACAGAAAGAAAATAATATCAGATTAATATAAGACAGGGAAGCAAAAAACAAAGCAATGGAAAAGGCAAATGTGCTGGTAATCCAAAAGAATACTGAATGTTTACAACATTTATAATAATTACTTCTAGAACTCAAAAATCATAACCTTAAAATACATAATGAGCACACAAGGCAAGAGGAATAAAAGGAATTACTGTTATAATGTTATCCATGAATTGGTAAAAAAAACAATTCATGTAAGATGCTAACAACTCTAATACTCAAGTTGCAATCTCTAGGTAATCACTAAAGGTATCTAAAATAACATAATAAGCTAATAGGAAAAAAAGGAATAATCAAAAAATCTTTAGTTCAAAAAAAGAAAGAAAAAAACATGCAAAACATGGAGCAAATACAAAGGACACAAATAATAAGTTTTAACCTAAATATATTAGGAATATATAGAAAGCAAACAGATTTAATAATATAATTATTGTCAAGTAGATATTTTTAAGTATGTGCTGCTTATAAATGACATAATTTGTTTTTTTTTGTTTCATAATTGTTTATTGTAATAAGTGACACAATTTCAATTTGAGATTGCACAAAGGTTGAAAGCAATTTTTCAGAAAAAATGAACAATAAAAAACAGTAAAAGGGGCCAGCCTGGTGGCACAGTGGTTAAGTTCGCATGCTCTGCTTCAGCAGCCAGGGTTTCGGGGGTTCGGATCCCGGGTGTGGCCCTATGCAGCACTTATCAAGCCATGCTATGGCAGGCGACTCACATGTAAAAGTAGCGAAAGATGGGCATGGATGTTAGCCCAGGGACAATCTTCCCCAACAAAAAGAGAAGGATTGGCAACAGATGTTAGCTCAGGGCTAGTCTTCCTCAAAAAAAAAAAAAAGTTAAAGAAAGAAAACTAATGTACCTTTATTAATACAGGAAAAATTGACTTTAGGAAGCAAAATTAGAGATAAAGAGATAAACTCCTCAAATGATACGATGAATAATTAACCAAAAGATACAAATACAGAATTTTGAGATTCTATATTTGTATGTCCCTAAAATATGGCTTACAACTAGATATAGAAAATATAAAGCTATAGAATATTTTAACAATGATATTTACAAAAGGTAAACAGGGAATATATACAGAAACAGGCAAAATGTGGGGTCACAAAGTAATTTGTAATGATTTTCAAAAAAAGAAATCATGCTGAGTATGCTGACACAGTAGAACTAAACTGGAAAGAAATAACAAAATAGGACACTGTGCAAAGAGACTCTAAGATGGCTCCCCCAACTTTCCCAACCTCCTGGGATCCACAGACTTATGTAATCCTTTTCCCTAGATTGTGGGTAGGGGCTGTGGAATACCTCTAAGCAATAAAATATGGCAACATCGAAGTGATATCATTTGCATTATTACATAAGATTTTAACTTTCATCTTGCTATCAGACTTTCTCTATTGACTCTCTCCCTTATTGGCAATGCTGAAGAGAGCTGCCATGTTATGAGCTGCCCTTTGGAGAGGCCCGTGTGGCAAAGAGCTGAGTGCAGCCTCCACACAACAACCAGTAAGGAACTGAGACTCAGTCCAATAACTCACAAGGAACTGAACCCTGCCAACAACCCTGAGAACTTGGAAGCAGATCCTTCCTCAGTCAAACATCAACTGAGACCCAGCCCCTTAGTAAACACCTTAACTGTAGCCTTGTAAGAGACGCTGAAGCAGAAAGAGGGCCCAGCCAAGCCATGCCCAGAATCCTGACCAACAGAAACTGTGAGATAATAAACGTGTGTTGCTTTAAGGCTAAACTGTGGTAATATTATTAACACAGCAATAAGTAACTAATACCACTTCCCCCTCACCCATGTTTGAAAATTTAGTAATTCACTTCTAAATAACCCAAGCATCAAAGAAAACATAACAGTGGAAATTAGAAAATGTTTTGAACTAAAAGATTATGAAAATAACATGCCAAAACACATGAGATTTAGCCTGGAGGGAAATTTACACACTGAATGCACACATTAAAGAAGGAAGAAACTCTAAAAATAAATTATCTAAGTATTCACCTGAAGAAATGAGAAAAAGACCATAAAAATGAAATATATTGAAAATAAAATAACAGAGTAGAAATTAATTAAATACAAAATAAAAATATACTTTAGAAGATCAATAAAATTAATTAATAAAATTAAAATTATTAAAAAACTAATAAACTCTAAAAGAATATATAAACAATTAAAATTAATAATTGAGGGGCCGGCCCGGTGGCATAGCAGTTAAGTTTGCATGCTCCACTTCGGTGGGCCAGGGTTTGCAGGTTCAGATCCTGGGCAGAGACCAACGCACCACTTGTCAAGCCATGCTGTGGCGGCGTCCCATATAAAGTGGAGGAAGATGGGCACGGACGTTAGCCCAAGGCCAATCTTTCTCAGCAAAAAGAGAAGGATTGGCAGCAGATGTTAGCTCAGGGCTAATCTTCCTGACAAAAAAAATTAATAATTGAATTTAGAAAGGTCACTAGATTGAAGATAAATATACAAAAATGAACTAGACTCTATTTAACAGTTACCAACAAAGTGAAAATAATTTTAAGTACTATTTTGAAAAGTATTAAAAATCATCAAAATATGTGAGAATACCTAACAAAAATGTGCTAGAATTCTATGTGTAAACAAAAAGAATGCTCTGAGAAATTAAAGATTTAAAGAAAGGACTATAACATGTTCATGAAAGCCTCAGCTTGTAAAGACATCAGTTCTCTACAAAGTGATTTATAGATATAATGAATCCCAATCAAAACCCTAGCAGGTCTTCCTGTGGAATCTGACAAGTTGATTCTAAAAATTATGTGAAATGTAAAGTACAAAGAATAGCTGAGACATTTTGAAAAAAAAGGGGAAAGAGGAAGGATAATAATAGAGGACTTATACTATGAAATATTAGGACTTAGTATAAAGATATAGTAATTAACACAGTGTGGTACTGGGACAGATGAACAGAGCAATGAAACAGAAGAGAATGTCCAGAAACAGACTCATATATATATATATATATACCATATATATATATGGTCAGACAGATACCATATATATATATATAATATATATATATATGGTCACCAGATTTATGACGAAGGTACATGTACAAAAGTAGGAGGATGATGGGATTTTTTTCAATAACTGGTCCTGGATCAATCAATTGATGGCCATATAGACAAAATTAACCCTGACTTCTATCTCAAACCATACAAACAAATCAACTCCAGATGGATCATAAAAAAGACCTAAACACTCTGGAAGCTTTCAAAAGAAGATTACATAACAGAGTATCCACATGACTTGGATTAAAGTAAAGATTTCTTGAACAAAACAAAGTACACATACCATAAAGAAAATATTGATAAACTAGACTTCTTTAAAATTAAAGACTTATGCTTAAGAAAACCATTAAGAGAATTAAAAGGCAAACTTTAGAAAGGGAGAATATATTTGGAATACAAGGAATTTATATCTTAAATATCTAAGAAACTCTCACAAATAAGAAAGGCAATAATTACAATTTTAAAAATGAACAGAGTACATGAATAAGCACTTCACAAAAGATTTCCAAATGGTGAACAGGTTCACGAAACGATGCTCATCATTACTACTCATCAGGGAAATACAAACTAAAACACCATAAGATATACTGTACCCCACCAGAATCGCTATATCAAAAAAAAAAAAAAAAACCATCAAATTTTGGCAAGGATATAAAGCAACAGGGACTCTTATAATCACAAACTATATGAAAAAGAATGTTTATAGCAAATTTATTTATAACAGCCAAACAGTAGCAACTATGCAAATGCTCACTAAGAATAAAAGGAAGGGGTTTTTTTGTTTTCTCGTGAGGAAGATTAGCCCTGAGCTAACATCCGCGGCCAATCCTCCTCTTTTTGCTGAGGAAGATTGGCCCTGGCCTAACATCTGTACCCATCTTCCTCTACTTTATATAGGATACCACCAAAGCATGGCTTGACAAGTGGTGAGAAGGTCCACACCCGGGATCTGAACCTGTGAATCCCGGGCCGCCAGAAGCGAAGCACACGAACTTAACTGTGGGCCACTGGGCCAGCCCCTAAAATGAAGTTTTTAATGAAGGAATATTCATACAATAAAATACTAAATGGTATCAAAGAAACCAACAATTGTTTTGTACAACAAAATTAATTTCAAAAGCACACAAAAGAACATATTATATGAATCACCTTGTACAAAATTTTTTCAAAACACTAATCTATGTTATCAGAAGTCAAGGGTTTAAGATATGATTAACTTTGGTGCTACTTAAGATCTCTCCATATAACGACTCATGTAGAACCTTAGTAATGATCTAAATCCTGCAATAAAATACCTTAGATATATAAACAAATGACCTATTCTGATGAATGCTTCCATAACACCATTTACCTACCATAAATACCAACAGAATGATTCATTTTATATAAATGGGAGGCTTCTAGAACACGTTTGTTATGTATAGGTCTTCTAAATTCCCTTCTTTAAAAGGAACTGGTAAGACAGTTTGGGCAGCGCTAGGATTATCTTTAAAATTTATACAGAAGGGGCTAAACTGCCACTTGATAATGCCCACCTACAAAAATTAGACCCAACAGTCATCAACAATGGCATATCTATAGACAGATACCAGGAGCCAACTCCCATTTCATGAAGAACTTGTCTCACTTTGTAGCAATATTTTCATCAAAAATAAAAGTAAAATATGCAGACTTCAACACAAAGCAATTATTACACTCCTGGTAATTTGCCATATGAACATGTTCCCACAAGTGCAGAAAGAAATATATGTGTACCAGGAAATTTACTATAACACTGTTTATAAAAGTAAAAAACTGGAAGAACCAAAATACAATCATATACTGTAATGAGATAGATTCTTCTGAATTGATGACAAAAGGTTTTCCACAATAAATTAAGTGGAAAAAAATTGAAGAATAATATTACGTACAATATGAGTTTAGGGAAAATACAAAAGAAAATAAACAAATTGTCAATTATCTAGAACAAGGTCAGCAAATTATGGCCTGTGGGCCAAATCTGCCTGGCAACTCTTTTTGTTAATCAAGTTTTATTGGAACAAAGCTATGTCCATTTGTTTAACTATTATCTACGGATGTTTTCACAGAATAATACTACATTAAGTTGAGTAGTAGTGACAGAGACCAACTGGCCTGCAAAGTCTAAAATATTTACTATCCGGCCCTTTACAAAACCCCTACTCTAGAAAGTGGAGCTATACGTCCTCTTCCTTATATTTTCATTCTTTTCAGTTTTACAATAAGCAGCTAAAAGAGAGGAAAACAAAAAATTGTTAAAGAAAATAGAAAGGCTTTCTGCTCTCCTACCACTTTTATCCATATCTCTACTAAGTTCATAGACACTATTCATAATTTGATTCCAGATCTGTCAGACCCTCTCCATTATCCCCAAACTGTCTCCTAGCCACTTGAGAAGTTAATGCAATGCCTTGTCTATGATTTTTGGGTAACATCATTAGGGTATTTTTTCAAATGCTATTAAACAATACACATTCAGGCATTACAGATAAAGACAATCCCTAGTGCAATTTTAAAACCTGCTAATGAATAACTTCCTATGACTCTACAGATAGAGAAAGCAAGGGCTTTCACGAGTACAAACGTGAAATACTGGTTTGTGCTTCTTAGTCTCTCTCTAGAGACCAAAAACCACATCGTGAATTTAACGTCAATATATTGCCTCACAGCACTCAAACATTAACTGAATTGATTAGTCAATGGCACACCATCCTCCTAGTCCCCAAACAAGCAACCTCAAAGTTATTCTAGTCTCCTCTTTCTTCTCTACCACCTTCCTCCAGGCCCCTAATCAATCAGCAAATATTGTCAGTATTTTTTCTGTAATAGTTCCAGATTTAAACTATGTTCTTTATTTCAATGCCAATGTCCTAAAACTCAAGCCATAATCATTTCATCCACCTCATAACTGAGTAAGTCTTCTGAGTATTTACTCTGACCTTTTAACATTTTTGTTCACAATTCCCTCTGCCTTTTGAATCACTGTCAAACATCTATTCAACAACTACTATGCCATAAAGACTAGGCTAAGCACTGGAGATGAGTTGGGGAGAAAGAATACACTGAGGTCCTTTCCAGCTTTAAACTCTAATAGAAGTGCTGTGGTGGACACACTCTAACATGACCTTGAATGAATCAAGGTCATATATGATTCCCATCCCATTTAGTTCAATCTGGGCAGAATCTGGGACTTGCTTCACGGAAACAGAACATGGCAAAGATGATGGGATAGTCATTCCTTAATTAGGTTACTTTACACAGCAAAGGTAATTGGATAGTCACTCCTGTGACATGTTACATTATAAGGCTCTGCCTTACCAGACTGGACAGATTCTCCTGCTGACCTTGAGAAAGCTGCCATGCTGTGAGAGGGCCATGTGACAAGGGGCAATAGGCAGCTTCTAGGAACTGAGATCAGACCCTAGTGGCAGCCACCAAGCAAATAGGGACCTCAGTTCTACAAGTGCAAGGAACTGAATTCTGCAAACAACTACGTGAGCTTAGACAAGGACACCAAGTTCCAGAAAGGAACACAGCTTGGCCAACACCCTTATTGCAGACTTGTGAAACCCTAAGTAGAGGACCCAGTGAAGCTGTGCCCAGACACCTGACACACAGAAATTGTAAGATAGTAAGTGTATGTTGTTTTAAGCTGCACCATTTATGGTAATTTGTTATGCAGCAATAGATAAGTAATACAAGTACAATTACAACATAAGAATACATGTGCTATCACAATTCAGTAGCAACAAAGACCATTATGAACTTCTCAAGATGAAAAAAAGCACCAATAAAGAGCTAGAGCATAAAGATAGGCCTTAAAAAAAAGGGCAAGAGCAAGAAAGAAAGGAAAGGACATTCTAGACAACAGTATTAACAAAGTTATGAAGAGAAAAAAATATGGGTGTTAAATTTTCAAAAGAACCAAAACACCTCTTCTTGACATTTAGTTTTCAGGATGGATACTGGATGGATGGATGGATGGATGGATGGATGGATAGATAGATAATATTCTGTCCTGATTTTCATTCAATTTTTTTCGGTGCTTTAGCATAAAAGTAACATACGTTGTCAAAAAACATCATGCAACACTTCGATAATGAAGCAACAACTGAAAGCCCCCAACCCCTTTCCTGTCCAGTTTTCAGAATAAGCCACCACCACTAACAGTTTGTTTCTGTCCTTATATTTTTCTAAACTTATAGAAATATATATTGTATCTGTGTACATGTGTATATGTAGTAATTATGTATATGTGTGTATACATATTTATATGCTTGTGTGTAAAAATATTTTTTAACACTGAAGGAGTCATACTATACAAACCTGTTCATTTTACTTATTGGTACGCCATTATCACACAGAGGATTTCTGTGGATGGAACATACCATAATTTATCAAACCAGTCCCTTATTCAGAAATCATTCATCCTTTCATTCTCTTCCCTGACTGCTAACATCATTGCTATTTGCCTACTTACTGAAGTCAGAAACATCAGTCATATTTGACTCTTCCTTCTTCATCATCCTTCACATCCAATCGACTAAGTACTGTTCATTTTACATCTTCAATAACTCTAAAAAAGCTGTTTCTCTCTGTAACATTTTCTAGTGCCCCTCAGGCACTCAACATCATGGCTTCAACTATTACAACGATCAAACTTCTTTTTATTACTCTAGCCAATGTTTCATCAGTGTCATTCCTCTAAAATGAAAATCTAGTTCTCACTCTATACTTTCAAAATTTTAAAGCACCTTCCTGTGATACAGAAGAAGAGTTAACACCTTTGCATGGCTTAGAAACCGGGCTCACTTTTGCTAACTTCTTTATAATCTAAGCACTCCTTTCTCAAACCTTACACCCTGTACTTTTACACCTCTTTGCATCTGTTCCTACTATTCTCTCAAGCAGGAATGACCCACTTCTTATTCACACTTGCCTATTTTATTAATCCTTCAAAGCAAAACTCAGTCATCTAAATAAAACCTTTTCTGATCCTACATTCACTTTCCCTCCAAAGAACTAATCTCCTACCAAGGTGCATATGCCTCTTTTGTGATACTTATTACATTGTATCATTCTGTATTACACCATCTCAATTATGTATTTACAAAACTGTCTTCCATTCAATATTGCACCAACCTTGTATAATTTATCCTATAACCCCAGAGCACAGAACAGTGCCTGATCATTGCTGGGGGCCCAAGAGTGCTTGTAAGGAAAATAAACTCTTTGAATACTTGCTTATGCCAGGCAATTCTAGGCTACTACATGTGAGCAATACAAAGATGCATAAAACTGTGCACGGGGAGTTTACAATCTAATAGGGGAAGTCAAGATTACATGCAAATAGTAAGACAACTGTGATATGTACCATAAGGTTCTCAAAACATTTACTTATCTTCTTCAACAAGACATAGCACTTTGCTGGTTTTCCTCCTACTTAGTAGCTGCTTCTTCACTGTCTCCTTTGTACTGCCTCCTTCTCTGCACTACCTCTGAATTTTGTAGGGTCCCACAGCTCAGTTCTGTGCCCTTTCTCTATCTAAATTATCTCACCCATCCTATGACCTTTAAATCTCACCCACATGCTGCTGATTCCTATGTCTCTAACCCTACTCTTGGTTCCCTATATTTTCAATTCACATAGCCAACTGTTCAACTGAAATCTTCACCTGGATACCCAATGGGAGTTTCAAATTTAACATTTCCAAAACAGAACTCATGACTCTACCTACCCACTTTCAATAATACCTCTTCCCCTAACCCGACCACATTTTTTCCCACTTCAATCAATAGCACCTCAGTCTACTTACATAAACCCTAGGATTAATCCTTGATTTATCTTTCCGTCACCTCCAAATTCAGTTCATGAAAGCAAGTTCTACTGCTTTAACTCTTAAATATATCACATATTTTTCTATATATCTCCATCACCATTGCTATCACATCAGTCTAAGCCACTCTCATCTCTTGCCTGAAATATTTCAATAGTATCTTCATTGATTTATCCGCTTCCATTCTTGCCCTATCCACTGACCCTAACACAATTCACTCTTTTAAAAACATAAGTCATGGTGTAGGGAAAACTGGATATCCACATGCAAAAGAAGGAAGTTGAACTCTTACCTTATAACATGTACAAAAACTAACTCAAAATGGATTAAAGACCTAAACATAATACCTAAACTATACAACTCTTAGAAGAAAACATAGGGGAAATGCTTCATGACCTTGATTTGGCAATGACTTCTTAAATAAGACACCAAAAGCATGGACAACAACAACAAAAAACAGACAAATTGGACTACATCAAAACTTAAAACTTCTGTATACCAAAGGACATAATCAACAAAGTAAAAAGACAATCCATAGCATGGGAGAAAATATTTGCAAATCATATACCTGATAAGGGGTTAATATCCAGAATATACAAGTCCTACAACTAAACAACAAAAACATAAACAACCCAATTCAAAATTGGGCAAAGTGCTGAATAGATATTTCTCCAAAGAAGATAGGTAAATGGCTAATAAACACAAGAAAAGATACTCACTAACCATTAGGGAAATGCAAATCAAAACCACAATGAGATAGCCCCTCAAACCCACTAGAATGGCTACTATCAAAAAACCTACAAAATTAGTGTTGGCAAGGATTTGGAGAAATGGAAATCCTTGTGTACTGTTGGTGGTAATGTAAAATTGTGCAGACACTAAGGAAAGCAGTACAGCAGTTCCTCAAAAAATTAAAATTAAAATATGGATCATATATGGTATTTTATATGGATCATATGATCCAGCAATTCCCCTTCTGGGTATATAGCCAAAAGAATTGAAAGCAGGGACTTAGCAGCATTATTCACAATAACCAAAAGGTTCAAGAAACCCAGTGTCCATCAACGGATGAAAAGATAAATAAAATGTGGTATATACACACAATGGAATATTATTCAGTCTTAAAAAGAAAGGAAATTCTGACATATGCTACAACACGGATGAACCTCAAAGACATTATACTGTATGATTCCACTAATATGAGGTACCTAGAGTAGTCAAATTCATGGAGACAGAAAGTACAATGGTGCTTGCCAGGGGCTGGGGGAGGGTAAGAATGGAGAATTATTTAATGGGTACAGAATTTCAGTTTTGCAAGGTGAAATAAATCTGGAGATAGATGGTGGTGATGGCTGCACAACAAAGTGAATGTGCGTAATGCCACTGAACTGTCCACTTTATTTATTTATTTATTTTTGCTTGAGGAAGATTTGCCCTGAGTTAACATCTATGCCCATCTTCCTCTATGTCGTATGTGGGTCCACACCACAGCATGGCCACCGACAAGTGGTGTAGGTCTGCGCCCAGGCAATGAACCTGGGCTGCCAAAGAGGAGTGCGCCAAACCAAACCACCAGGCAACAGGGCCGGCCTCTGAACTGTACACTTTAAAATGGTTAAGGTGGTAGATTTTACGCTATGTATATTCTCCCATGGTTAGAAATAAAATAAATTAAAATTTAAAAAATAAACATTTCAGTTAAATGTCACTATCAAAAAACTATAAATCATATCATGCCACTTCTCTGCTTAAAAGTTTGTAATGTATTTTTACTTAACAAGAATAAATTCAAATTTCTTACCACAGCTTATAGGGCCTTATGTGAACTGAAACCTGAATACTTCTGACATTTCCAAACCTCACTCCCTCCCTTGCTCATTTTGCTCCAGCCACTCCGGCCTTTTGTTTGTTTGAATAATACACAAACATCATTCCCTCCTCAAGGCCGCTGTTCTTGCTATTTCTTCACCTTAAAACCGTGTGACCTAGAGCTCAAACGGGCTGGCTACTTTTCTTCATTCAAATCAAGTGTCACTCCTTCACAAGTCTTCTCTAAACACTATGCTGGTCTCCCTATAAGCTTTCCCCTCTTTACTCTCCTAACATTTTCCTGCTTTGTTTTCTTCTAAGCATTTATTATGATCTAAATTATCTTATTTGTTCATTTATTTGTTAATTATTTGTCCTTTCCTCCATGACAATTGAATCTTATTCACAGCTATATCCTCAGACTCCAGAACAGTGTCTGACACACAGAATACAATCAATAAATAAGTACTAAATAAATGATAGAAAATGAGTGCCAACACCATCCCCAATCTATTTTTTTGTCCTTTCTGTACATCCAAATCTTAATTTCCATAAGATCCAATTTAATCCTCTTTCCCTCTAAGGAATATTCTGCAATTCCATCCTACAAAGACCTTTATTTTATGTTAAGCTTATACCTAATGCTTATGGTATATAAAGCATGTATTATACTTGTTTATACAGTATCATAAAAATCCTATTAGATTGCTATGTATATTATTCTGTTCTCCCTATCAGACCATAACTGATTGAGGAAGCACATCTTTTACTTCTTCTTCTTTTTTAATCAACCATAGCACCTAAGAGGTACTGTTCAGGTAGGCTGTACTCAATCATTATTTAATAAATGTATAGTTTATGGCAAGGCTTTAAAGTAAATAGTCTCAAGTATCTAAATGTATCTAAGTAATTAATAGCAATACTCTAGGGCTTTTAGTTAGGCATAATTGTATCAGAAACTTAAGTTTGAAACATTTTCACTGCATAATACAAAATACTACTATCTAACCTTACTTATTTAAAGGAATATTACAAATTTTGATTAGGATCTATATAAAGTATTTAATATTACTTCCAAAGAAGAAAGAAGCATATACATTTTTCCTTCATAATTTACAAAATGCTTTTAAATCCAGTATTTCAGAAGTCCCTTGACTACATGCCTCCCATTTATTTTAAGTTAGACACACAAATATGACTTATCCTTTCATTATGGAAAATCTATAAATGACTTCACAAATTGAATTAAGATATCAAAATGAATAAACTTTTTTGCTTTTCTAAGGGGCCAATTTTTTTCCATCTATATGCATATTTTCCTAAATATACAAATTAGACAGTATTTAGCAACTGTAACTTTAATAGTTGAGCAAGCTTTCCTTCCAAAAAAGAATTAGAGACAAAGTTTTAATTATAGTAAGCATCTCAAAATATAATGTTTACTGTAAAGTAGATCACATGCAGAGCAGAGAATGATTCATATATTTTAATAAGAAAAACTGTGTATAATTTATACCTACAGTGCAAGGAGAAAAAAAAAAATGCTTGTGTCAGCCTTAGGAAACAAACAGCCCTATCAAGTGACCAACTAGAAAAGATTCACACTAGAGGCTCAATAAATAACAGTAATGATGACAACCATCTCCCATAACTATATTACAGCCCATTGTCCACATCTGATTATCTAGTCTAGACCTTGGGTAAGCACATACACGCATTTTCACCAAGAATTTTCCAATATTACTGCTCTGTTTCCTGGGCTTTCTGTGACCCCCATTAGCAGCAGCTGTCAGATTTTCTCTACTAAACATCTTCACCATTGATGGGAAGGGAAAGTTACCACTTTTTTGCACCCTAACAACTAAGAATATGGAAGCAATGTTCCTGAACTGGCAATCCTTCTAACGTTGTAATCTCCTTAGAATTAACTATAGAGAATAGTCACAAACCAAATCCGAGGGGGAAAAAGTGTTTCCAAAGTCTCCCCTCAATAATATGAGAATGACTAAAATCTTACTTCTCAGACTATATATCCATTTATTAATATAGCCTTTGTTCTTATATGGCAGAATTATTACCTAACTCTCCACGTACCCGCCTTCTTGTTCATATCTCTCTCCCTCTTTCCCCTGCCCCACACATGTACATGGCATACTCAATAATTCAATATCATAAAAAATCCTTAAATTAGTCTCTCTCTACTTCTTTCTGAGGTAAAGCTCTCAGTAACAATTCTCAGTAAGAGAAGCAAAGGATCTAACATCATAGAATACACAAGCCTGAAGCCTTAGAAAGAACAGACTAGTAACCAACCAAAGAACATTTTAAAACAAACTTTTAAAAATTCTTTAACATGCTTCATAGACATTTAAAGCCAATCCAGATCTTTCTCAGTTTAGAAGTAGCCCACGTGGTACCCAGTTCTTCTGGAAGCCAATGTCCTTTATCAGGGAAGAGTGCGATGCATCCATCCACTTTACTTCAATTGGAATGGAAATAGCAAATACTCCATAAAATTATTTCTTCCTGAAAATATAAGAACTCAGTAATTTAATATAAATTTCAAATTCAAGATAAATGTCATAGCCTAACATTGACCTATTTTTCCAAACTTATTTTGCATAATTACTACAATAGCTCAATGGTAATAGAGAGGCTAGAATGGAAACAGAAGGGCCAGTTTGCAAGCTGGCGTGTTTTAGATGAAAGAAACTCTTAGGACTATGAAAGAATTTATTCTCATGAATGTTGATGTAATGAGAGAGAGAAGACAGTTTTATGTAAAAAAGTAAAAACAATGAGGGTTGAAACAACTGTGCTTACTCCCCAACCTAGAATCCAGTTTAGTATTTCTCTGTTACAAAATATCTACCATCTTCTATTTTCCTATAACTGCTTTGTCTCTTTACTGCTAATACCATATGCTTAGCATTTCTTAGGAACGCAGCCTCTTAGATTCCACCTTGACCACTTTATTTAAAATTGCAATATCTTCTACCCCACATTGTACCTATTTTCTCTCTCCCTGTTTTAACTTTCTCGTAGCACTTATCACCTTCTGAAATAACATAAACCTTTTTATTTCTTTATAGTCTATCTATGCCAATTAAAATACACAGTATGAGGGTGGAAATGTCTATTCTGTCCACTGCTGAATCCCGAGCCTACAACATGGACCAGCACATAGTTGGTGTGCATAAATATTTTCTGAATGAATGAAGTGAATGACTCTGTCTTCATTTTATTTTCATTTAACTCTTCTCAAAGGTTAGCTTTCTTTCTGTTTTCTCCCACGGCTAATTCACCTCCCTTTTTTCTATACTCATTTTCATTTAATATAGTAAATTATTCCATTTATATATAAGCTGCTTTAGTTTTAAAAAATATGTAAGGCTATGAAACTTCTATATAAACATAAGCATATTCCATAAGCATGTTGAATCCATACCATCTTTTTCTGAAAGTTACATACTTTGGCCTTACTGAGAAATGTTAAACAACAAATCCTGTACCAGCAAATACTTAAAGGCTTGAAACCTAGTGGAATTTAGCATTTTTAGGGGATGAAAAGGACAATTTAAATGTAGCACTATTGTTTTACATCAATCAGAACAAAATAAACCTAAAAATTAACCATAGAAAAATCATTTAAATATACAGTTTTCAAAACAAGCTTCAAAATACACACTGTGTTAAAGGAAATATGTTACATGAGTTCTAAACGATCAACCTAGAAAATTAAAAGTGAAAAATAATTTGGTTATATGACTGTTTTAAACCAAAATACAAGAAGAAATAAGAAAAATATGTTTCTTCCAATTAAGAGGAGAAAATTCTCGTCTTCTTTGATAAGCCATTAAACTTTCACAAAATGATAAACAGTAACTCAAGTAGTCTAATCTTTATGAGGAAAGAACAGCACATACCTCTTTCTAAACAACCCACACAAACTTCTGTATCAGTCTGATCCACAGGTAGAGTAAACAGAGATGAAAGTCTACTTTCAACAAATCTTGGAAACAATGACCTCTTACTCTACCCAAAAAATAAGATCATATCTAAACCACTGTTTATAATATTTAATTGGAGTTTTTCTATAAAGTATCTTACTACACATCCAATTTTTAAAATTCAACCAGAGGAGGCGGCCCAGTGGTGTAGTGGTTAAGTTCACAAGCTCCACTTTGGTGGCCTGGGGTTCACAGGTTTGGATCCTGGGCACAGACCAACACACTGCTTGTCAGCCATACTGTGGCAGTGTCCCATATAAAGTAGAGGAAGATGGGCACAGATGTTAGCCCAGGGCCAATCTTCCTCAAAAAAAAATTTTTTTTAACCAGAAAGCATATGGCTCCTTAAGACACACTCCAGAGTTTCCAATTCAGATTTTTGTCTTTAGTTGGTTCAGATAAGACTATATCCTAGCCACACTGCTTACTTAAGTGCAACAAATACCTTCGTCCTTTTGCCAAAATACAACCCAGATAATGGCCCAGGAGGTCAGAATAAAATGAAATGTGCTTTGCCCTCTCTCCCTCTTCTCTCTTCTCCCTCCCCCCCTCCTCCCTCTCCACCTTTCCTTCTGTTCATTCTTCTATTCACTTATTTCACAGATATTTACTAGGAATCTATACTTAGAGAGTGAAGGAAAATGCTGGAGCTACTAAATGAATGTTCAGAAATCCAAAGTGCAATCTAAGCAGTTGAATTTTGAAGAGACAGACAAGTGTATTAGTACTAGAAACATTATGTCTTTTATGAGGGCTATTTACATATTCAGATACAAGTCTGAGTTATTGCTGTAATAAGCAGATACTGACTATCCCTAGAGGATAATTAAGCAATGTTTTCAGCAGAATGCAGGATAATCTGCCTTTCTGTGCTTTTCAAGGATGGGGAAAAGAAAAGAGTCTAGTAGTAGATTTAAGAGTAAAATCCTAGGGGGCTATGGAAGTTCTCAAAATGTATTTTTAGTAAACAAAACCCAATACTATATCTATACATCATTTTATAATTATTTATGTAATTAACAAATTATAAAATTCAAGATGAGACTTTTTATGTTAAAGTTTCCAACAAATATTCAACCTTTAAGGCAGGTTCCACAGTCTACTACTTTCCTGATTTTTACCATCAAAAATTTTAAAACTTTGATCAGCCAATGAAACGTGTCTGTTTTTTACTTTAAAATATAAGTGAGGAGAAAAATTAGGTAAATACATAACAGAAAAGACAGGAAACTCTATAGGATTCCTTGACATTTTAAGCTATAAAATTTTTACTTATAAGGAATTTGCACTAATTTTTCAAAATTCCAGAGTATATGAACAAAAACAGGACCACCTATATATATAAAATATGGATGATGATCAATATTTATCCAATGCATTGTTCCTTCTAACCAAGTCAAACAATTGAATTTATAAGATTTAGTAATGTCTCATAGAGCAACTACCTTGATCACAGCTGCCTAGAACAATATTAGGAGCTTAAAATGCTCTAAAAATTATTTGTTGAATGGATGGCAGGCAGGCTGGCAGGAAGAAAGAAGGCTACCTAGCAACTGGATCTATTTCTGCCAGCAAAATTTATACCCATATTAAGATACTTAAGTTTTTAGAAGTGATGTCAAAAAACCATTAAGAATAATGGAACAAGAAAGGCAAAAGATGAAATCTAAACCCTTATATCCAAATGAGAAGAGACTTTTAAGATTCATTGACAATGAATTTAATTTAAAAATATAAGCAACAGTTCTACTGGAATTAGTTTAATTAAATACATTTTGCAATTAAATATATTTTTAAGGTAATGGAAAAAACAACTAATATAAAATGAAATCAAGTACACAAATAAATCAAATTAAGGCCAATACACCACATTCAGGTGATCTACCACACCTGAATTCAGTATAACACTAAACCCTCAGATTTTATTTAAGAATGTCAAAGGCAAAAGTGATAACTGACTTTCCTATTTCCTATTAATATGGTGCCACAGCATCACAGAACATTCTAAAAAAAGCTCTTAATATTCTTTAAAGAATTTTAAACTGTTTAAAGAAACTTGTGCCTTGCAAAAAGAATAAAACTCTTTTAGATCAATTACTTGCATGTTTCAAAAGTAATTAGAGATGATGGTGACAATAATGATTCAATACATCATAAAACATCCATAAACAAAATTATGATTCAGATGTTCTTGCTCACAAAATGTGGAATTTAATTTTTTTATTTCAATCTCTTATTATGTGTTTTACATGTATTTTTTATTATTACATGTATTTTTAAATCTTTTATTACATGTATTTTCTTTTGTCTTAGTAAAAATTGTCAAAGAAATATTACTTATGTCATTGATTACTGATTATTTTATTTCTACAAGTTTGTTTAAAATGAAATGTTATTTACCTGACAAATACCAATAATTGAACTCAAAACTTTCAAAACAATGTATTTATAGAGGAAATATCTTATCAATTAAACAGGTAAGCTAAAAGAAACATTTCTACCAAACAACAATTACTTATGTCTAACCTAAGTTATTGATTTGCTAATAATACCCATCAAGTCCGATAAACCTTACGCTGCAGTCTCAGTCTGTAAAGGTCTTCATGTTATTTACACTAATAAAACATTAATCAAGGACCAAATTTATAGCAGCTACTCTATAAATGAGGTCGAGACAGGTCAGACTTACATAATAAGAAAAAAAAAGGTCGGTCTCTGCAGTGAAAAGAGAAACCCTTATTACTTATTCTTCTTGCCCCTGGGATTAAGTCCAGTAGCTAAACGCTGGAAACTACTTCACAAATACATCCATAGCTATGTAAACTCATTTATCATCAATGTATTGAATATTTATAAAAGGAAAGCCAAATCCACTGATTCAGAAAAATAAATCTCTGAATTGTTCCTTTAAAATACATTCTACCCTCTAAATAAACAGATAATGAAAATTTCAAACAATACCTCGACTATTTCACTAATAAATATTAGTTTTCTTTCCACCACTGTTTATTTATAACTCTTACTTGAACATGTAAAGTTTTTTAAATTTTGCTTAAAGAAGTAATAAGGGCTAATAAATCCAAACAGAGTAAGATAAGCATAGGTAAGAAATCAGAAAAAAGGTATTATAAAACCTATGATCACAGATGATATAAAAACAAATAAGTTATTCAAGTAATTGTTTCCCCAATAAGAATCAGCTATTCTGGATACAGATATTTGAGGATAACATAAGAGAATTCATTTCCTCACAAAATATAGAAAAATTTTAATATAAAATATTTTATTATATGTATGTATATTTTCTTTTCTTCTGGTAAAAATTCCCAAAGAAATACCACTTGACTACTGTCAAGATTATTTCTATAAAATGAACTGATGTTTAAGAAAGAATGATGTTTACATGAAAGATGTCAATAATTGAAATCAAAACTATAAAAATAACATACTTAGAAAATATCTTATCAATTAAACACAAATATTTACTGAATTTGCAAGACACTTTTTGAGGAGTTAAGGATGCAACCATAAACAAGAGATAGGAGGATTGCCCTCATAGAACAGACACTTTACAGGAGGAGATAAAGACAATAAAAGATAAACATGGGAGGAGAATAAGAGACATGGGGAAAGAAATTTAAGAAAGGAGGTAAAAGTAACCTGGGTAACAGGTTTCAGGGAAGACTTCTCTGAGGAGGTAACATCTGAATTGGGCCTTAAATAAAAAGGAACAAGACATGTACAGATCTAGAGATGAATCTTCAAGCTATGGTAGAACAAAGAGATCAACAAAAGCTCTCTCAGAAAAACAAGTATACAATTGGAGAATAACAATCATTTCAGAGTTCTGAAAATTGACCAAAGGCAAACAACAAAATCCATAATAATTTTATTCACAAAAATTTGCTAAACATTGAATAAGAATAAATGGAGTCTGTGGCAACCTTTTCTGGGAATGCCCCACCCAAATACCATAGGTATAGTAGTTCCACCAGGCTTTGGCTGCTTATGGAAACTAGCAACTTGACTGCCACAGATAGCTGACTTGATTTGAAAGAGAGGCTGAAAACAAGAAAAGCCTATAGCTCTCTTAGACTAAGATTACATTTACAGTTAGGATGAGCAGGAAACCAGAGAACAAACCAGAAATTGAAGAAGAAGATCCTGAAAATGAAATACCATAGCTATATATTATATATATTAGATAGCTTAATAAGAATTTCCCACATCCGTGGCTGTCTAGGCCCCTGAGCACACATTCAGTGCAGACTTGAAAAAGATTGAAGGGAAGTAAAAGCTAGAACAGAGATTAAAAACTGCCCCAAATTTGAATGTCTTCATCAAATCCAACACAGATCTACCAATCACACGTGATCAAAGGTTTCAGCAAGACTTTTGACCAGTCATTCACTGACCTCTAAGCTGTGGAGAAACAAGAATGACCTCTAAAAAGTGAGACTAAAAAAATAAAGAGTTTTGAAAAGCTAAGCAGCAACATTAACAGCACCATACCACAAGAGAGACAAATTCTACAAATTAAGCCCAAGAAAGTAACTTTTAAAAATCAACAAATAAAACTGAATCCAACAATTATAAAAAGAATTATATATACCAGGACAAAGTAGGAATTATCCCAGGTATGCAAGCAAAGCTGGTTCAACATTCCAAAATCAATTAATGTAATCCATCACAAATCAACAAGCTAGAAAGAAAAATCACATGATCATATCAATACATACAGAAAAAGCATCTGACAAAATCCAATGCCTTTTCATGATAAAAACTCTCAGTAAACTACGAACAGAGAGAAACCTCCTCAACTTGATAAAGAATATCTACAAAAAAAAAAAAAAAAAAACCTACAGCTAACATCATACTTACTGGTGAGAATCTTGAAACTTTCCCACTAATATTAGTACAAGGCAAGGTGTCCCCTCTCACTATTCCTTTTCAACATCATACTAGAAGTTCTAGCTAAAGCAATAAGATAAGAAAAGAAAAGGTATACAGATTGGGAAGGAAGACATAACACTGTTTTTGTTCACGGGGGACATGATCATCTATGTAGAAAATCCAAAACCATAGATTAAAAAACTCCTGGAACTAATAAACTATCATAGCAAGACTGCAGGATACAAAAGTCAACTGCTATCCTATACAACAACAATGAACAAGTGGAATTTCAAATTAAAAACGCAATACCAGTTATATTAGAATCCCAAAACATGAAATACTTAGGTATAAATGTAACAAATTATGTACAAGATATATATAAGGAAAACTACAAAACTCAGATGAATAAAACCAAAGAATTAAATACATGGAGAAATATTCCCTATACATGGATTTGTTGTTGTCAGTGCCATCAAACTGATTCCAACTCCTACCAACACTGTGTACAGCAGAGAAGAACTCTGCCTGGTCTTTTTGCACCATCCTCTCATCTTCTGTCACTATATCAGAAAATGCTCCACTGTTATTCACAGGGTTTTCAGAGCCAATTTTTTCAAAAATGGGTAGCCAGGTCCTTCTTCCTAGTCTGTCTAGCCTGGAAGCTCCACTGAAACCTGGCCACCATAGGTAACCTGATGGTATTTGAACTACCAGTGATATAGCCTTTAGCATAGCAGCAACAAAACGTCATCAAAGTATTACAACTGATAGATGGATGGTGTGGTTCCCTGACCAGGAAACAAACCCTTCCACAGACCAGGAGAGCTGTGGAAGTGACAGTGCTCAATCTTAACAACTAGACCATCAGGGCTGGCATATGTTCATAGATAGGAAGACTCAATGTTGTCCAGATGTCAGTTCGTCTCATCTTGGTCTACAGATTCAATGCAATCCCATTTCAAAAACCCAGAAAGTTATTTTGCAAACAAACTGATTTTACAGTTTATTTGGGGAGGCAAAAGCCCATAATACCAACACAATATTGAAGGAAAAGAACAAAGTTGGAGGACTGACACTAATCAACTTCAAGACTTACTACAAAAGATATACTAATCAAGACAGTGTGGTGTTGGTGAAAGAACAGACAATCAGATAAATGGCATAGAATAGAGAAACTAGGAAGAGACCCACATAAATACAGTCAACTGATCTTTGACAAAGGAGGAGCAAAGGCAATACAATGGACCACCCATACTCTTTTCAACAAATGGTGCTGGAACAACTGGACATTCAAATGCAAAAAAAAATGGATCTAGGCATAGACCTTACACCCTTCAGAAAAATTAACTCAAAATGGATCACAGAACTAAATGGAAACTGAAAGACTATAAAACTCCTAGAAGATAACATAGGAGAAAACCCAGATGACCTGGGTATGGCAGTGACTTTTTAGATATAAAACCAAAGGCACGATCCATGAAAGAAATAGTTGATAAGCTAGACTCCATTAAAATTAAAAACTACTGCTCTGCAATAGACAATATCAAGAGAATTAGAAGACAAGACATAGACTAGGAGAAAATATTTGCAAAAGACACATCTGATAAAGGACTGTTATCCAAAACATACAAAGAACTCTTAAAACTCAACAAGAAAACAAACAACCCGATTAAAAAATGGGCCCAAGACCCTAACAGACACCTCATCAAAGAAGGTACACAGATAGCAAATTAGCAAATGAAAATATGCTCCACTACATTATAAGTTACCAGGGAAATGCAAATTAAAACAACAAGATATCACTAGACACTTAGTACAATAGCCAAAATTCAAAACACTGACAACACCAAATGCTGACAAGGATGGGGAGCACCAGGAACTCTCATTCACTGCTGGTGAGAATGCAAAATGGTACAGCCACTTTGGAAGACAGTTTGGCGGTTTCTTACAAAACTAAAGACACTCTTACCAGACAATCCAGCAATCACCTTCCTTGGTATTTAACCTAAGGAGCTGAAAACATATCCACACAAAAACCTGTACATGCATATTTGTAGCAGCTTTATTCATAACTGCCAAAACTAGCAAGCAACCAAAATGTCCTTCAGTAAATGAATGGATAAATAAACTGGTACATTCAAACAATGGAATATTATTCAGCACTAAAAGGAAAGGAGCTATCAAGCCAGGAAAAAACATGGAGGAACTTTAAATGCATATAACTAAGTGAAAGAAGTCAATCTGAAAAGGCTACATACTATATGATTCCAACTATATGACATTAGGGAAAAGGCAAACATATAGAGACAGTAAAAAGATCAGTGATTGCCAGGGCTTGGCGGGGAGGGATGAATAGGCAGAGAACAGAGAATTTTTTTTTGTTTTTTTGCTGAGGAAGATTTGTCCTGAGCTAATATCTGTTGCCAATCTTCCTCTGTTTTTTTTCTTTTTTTTCATGTGGGCCATCGCCACAGCATGGCCGCTAATGAGTGGTGTAGGTCTGTGCACGGGATCCGAACCCAGGCCGCTGAAGCGGAGTGCACCAAAGTTAACCAGTAAGCCACGGGGGCTGGGCCTATCACATTTTCTTTATCCATTCATCCATCTACAGACATTTAGGCCATTCCCACGCAACAACTAAGATGAACATTATATTAAGTGAAATAAGCCAAACATAAGACAAATACTATATGATACCATTTATATGAGGAATCTAAAATAGTCAGACTCTAGAAGCAGAGTAGAATGTTGGTTACCAGGGGCCTTGGGGGAGAGGGAAATGGGAGATCTTAGTCAAAGGCTCCAAAGTTTCAGTTATACAAGATGAATAAGTGCTAGAGAGCTACTGTATAGCATAGTGCCTATAAGGTAACAATATGTATTATATACTTTAAAAATTTGCTAAGAGGGTAGATCTTATATTAAGCCTTCTAATAATTAATAATAATAGATATACAAAAAAATAGAAAAATGTGACTCATACTGATGACCCAAAGTGGTCAATGGAAACTCCCTCTGAGTAGGACGAGATGTTGGATTTAACAGACAAATATGTCAAGATAACTATTATAAATATGCTCAAAGAATTTAAGGCAATCATACTTTAAAAATAAAAAGAAAATATGATGACAATGACTACACAAAAAGTGAATATAAATAAAGAATCAGAATCTATTAAAAAAAAAAACAAAGTCTGTTGTTTAAAGAAACTATAATCAAAAGGAAAAATTCCAAGTGAATTGATTCACCAGCAAATTTGAGATGCCAGAGGAAGGAATCAGTGAACTTGTAGATGCAGCAATAGAATTTATCCATTGAAGAACAGAGAGAAAAAGACCGAAGACAACAATTCCTCAGAGACCTGTAGGATAATGTAAACTGTACCAACATATGTGTAATGGGAGTTCCAGAAGAAGAAGTAAGATAGATAAGAATAGAAAAAACATATGAATAATAACTGAAATTGTTCCAATTTTTACGAAAAGCTTTAATCTACAGATCCTAGAAGCTCAAGGAGCTCCAAGCAAGATAAATACCACCAAGCACTGTAAAGTCTCTGAGGTTTTACTCTACTTGTAAGCTAACAAGTTAGCCTGTCAGAATTTCATGGATGCTGACGGAAGAGATGAGAATCCGGAGTCAGAAACAAATGACAGTTTATTATTCTCAACAATAGCAGTAGCCAGAGTATCAGCATTTGTGCTGGTACTTCTAAGTCCCACTTTCCTCAGGGTAAAAAGGTCCAGGAGACATCTGCATATACAATGGAGCATGTAACAGGAGAGAAACCCTGAGCTTAGGGCACCTGAATCTTTTTTGATGGCCAGTGCGCCTGGTAACCTTTGCCTCAGATTGAGAGGACATCAATATCATCATCATCATCATCATCATCATCAATCATCATCAGTCATCACCATCATCATCAATCATCATCATCACAGACAGTAAACAACCCTGCTTTACTATTATTAATTATTATTATTGACAGTAAACAACCCTGCTCTTTGCTCCAGATGGATACACTATTCTATATTGCAGGGTTGTGTGCTATATAAACCTCTTTGAAATAATAGTGCAGAACAAAAAAAGCATTTGCTTCTAACTTGCAAGACATGCAGACATGTGAAAGATCAATGGAGAATATCTCCCACCAAACACAGAGAGACCCTCATCAAGACTTGTCTTATTCAAACTGCTGTAAAACAATGATAAAGAAAAAGGTTGAAAGTAGCTAGGGAAAAAGGATTCATCACATACAGGAGAACGACAATACAATTGAAGGCTAACTTCATATCGGAAAATATGGAAATGATATGACATATTCAAAGTGTTCTAAAAAAAATCAAACAAGAATTCCATATACAGCAAAACTATCTTTGAAAAATGAAAATAAACAATCTGGGAAAAAAAATTGGTAGGTGCTCAAAAAGTTAAACACAGTTAGCATATGACCCAACAATTCTATTAATAGGTATATACCCAGGAGAAGTGAAAATTTATATCCAAACAAAAACTCAAATATTTACAGCATCATTATTCACAACTGCCAAAAAGTGGAAACAACCAAAATGTCTATCAACTATCCATTCAATGGATGAATAAAATATGGTATGTCTATAAAATGAAATATTATTCAACAATAAAAAGGAATGCAGTTCTGACACATGCTGTGACATAGATGAACCTTGAAAACATGTGAAGAACCCAGTCACAAAAGCCCACATACTGTATGATTGCATTTATATGACATGGTCAGAACAAGAAAATCTACAGAGATAGAAGTGGTTGCCTAGGGGCTGGGGAAGGGAAGTATGGGAAGTGACTGCTAATGAGCACAGATTTTCCTTTTGACATGATGAAAATGTCATAAAATTAGATTGTGATGATGGTTGCACAACTCTGAGTATACTAAATACCATCGAAATTGTACACTTTAGATGGGTAATCTGTATGGTATGTGAAATATCACTGTATGTCAGAGTTTATAAGATTATGTAAATGAAAAAATAACACAAATGATGGGTCTGGAAATGAAACTATATTACAATCGATTTAACTATATTTTACTGAAATTAAGTTACTATGAATCAGAAATAGATTGTGCTAAATAAAAATGCATCATGCAATCCTCAGAGCAACCAATAAGCAAACAATTGCAAAATAAAATGATAAAAAATCAGGACTTAAAATAGTACATTTAAAAATATTTGTTCAACACAACAAAAAGTAAATGGCTAGTATAAATTGAACCATATTAATAATTAAATCAAATATGAATGGACTAAGAAGCAGGAATTAATAGACTGGACTAAAAAGCATGATATAACATTATGTTGTCTATAAAAGAGACATTTTAGATTCAAAGACACAAACAGACTGAAAGTAAGAGCATAAAAAGAGACACTATGGAAAGAGGAAGGATAAAAGAACTAGAATAGCTGTATTAATATTACACAAAATAGACCTGAAGTCAAGAAATATTAGTAAAAATAAAGATGGATGTTTCATAATGAAAAATGAGTCAATAAATGAAGAAGATATATCAATTACAAATATATATGCAAATAACGACAGAAACCCAAAGTACACAAAGTAAAAACTGACAGAACTAAAAACATATATATATACAGGCAATTATAAAAAAAGACAAAATCATCCCATTTGCAACAATGTGGATGGACTTTGAGGGTATTATGTTAAGCTAAATAAACCAGAGAAAGAAAAACACCATATGATTTCAGTCATATGTGGAAGATAAACACATGAATAAGGAGAACAGATTAGTGGTTACCAGAGGGGGAGGGGGTGGGGAGATGGGCAAAAGAGGTAAAGGGGCACATATGTATGGTGATGGATAAAAACTAGACTAGTTGGGGGCCGGCCCAGTGGCATAGTTGTTGGGTTCGCGCGCTCCGTTTCAGCGGTCCAGGGTTTGGGGGTTCGAGTCCCGGGCACAGACCTACACAGCTTGTCAAGCCATGCTGTGGTGGGCGTCCCACATAAAAAAGAGGAAGAGGGGCAAGGATGTTAGCCCAGAGCCAACCTTCCACAGCAAAAAGTGGACAATTGGGAACAGATGTTAGGTCAGGGCTAATCTTCCCCACAAAAAAAAAAAAACTAGACTATTGGTGGTGAGCACAATATACTCTATACGAAATTGATATATAATAATGTACACCTGAAATTACACAATGTTATAGACCAATATGACCTCAATAAAATAATTTTTCTTAAATTAGGCAATTCAACAATTATAGTTGGAAATTTCAATATCTCAAACTCAATAATTAAGAGAACTAGAAAATGTATCAGAAAGAATCTTTGAAGACATGAAGACTTGAATGATACTATCACCCAACTTAATGTAAGTGATAATTACAGAACACTTCACGCAATGATATATTATGCATTTTTTCCAGTATATTTGGGACATTCTCCAGACAGAGCATGAGCTGAAGCAATAAAAGTCTCAATAAATTTAAAAGAACTGAAATAAAACAATGTTCTCAGATCAAAGTGGAATTAACTAGAAATCAAAATGGAAAGACACTTGAGAAACTCCAAACATTTGGATATTAACACAAAATAACCGATTGGTCAAATTAGAAATCACAAGTAAAACTAGAATATTTTGAGCTGAAAGAAAATGAAACAAAGCATATCAAAATTTATGGAGTACACCTAAAGAAGTGCTGTGTTAGAAATGTATAGCTGCAAACACCCATAACAAAAAAGCAGGAAGGTCTCAAATCAATAATATAAGGTTCCAGGTTAAGAAACAAGAAAAAAGAAGAGTAACCTAAGCTGAAAGTAACAGAAGGATGGAAATAATAAAAACATACACAGAAATCAATGAAACAAAAAAGGGGAAAAATTAATTTAAAAAAGCTTAGTTCTTTAGGGGGGGAGAAAAAACCTCAGCAAAATAAATATACTTTTACGGGCCAGCCTGGTGTCATAGTGGTTAAGTTTGCGCACTCCACTTTGGCAGTCCAGGGTTCACAGATTCAGATCCCAGGTGTGGACCTATGTACCACTTATCAAGCCAGGCTGTGGCAGGCATCCCACATATAAAGTAGAGGAAGATGGTCACAGAAAATAGCTCAGGGACAATCTTCCTCAACAAAAAGAGGAGGATTGGCAACAGATGTTACAGTTTAGGGCTAATCTTCCTCACCAAAATAAATAAATAAATAAATACACTTTTAGCTAGACTGAGAAAAAAACACAAATTACCAAAATTAGGAATGAAAGAAGGATCATCACTAACACCTATAAAAATTAGGAGGACTACAAAAGATTAATATGAACTATCTGCCACACAATAAACAACCGAGATTAAAATAGATACATTCTTAAAAAGATACAAATTTCCCCATTTGACTCAGAGATGATAAAATATGTGAAGCGAACTATAACAAGTAAAGAAATTGAATTATTAACTTAAACTCTTGCCACAAAGAAAAAAACCCAGGCTCAGGTACCTTCACTGGTGAATTCTATAAAATATAAAGAAGATATTAATAATAATCCTACACAAACTCTTTCAGCAAATAGAGGAATAGGTAACATTTCCCAACTCATTCTATGAGGCCAGTATTACCCTGATATCAAGCCAGATAGACAAACACAAGAAAATTATAATCACTCCAGACAAGATGGTGGCACAGGCAGACTCTGAACTCACCTCCTCCCACAGACACAGAAGATGTACAACGAATCTTGGAAAAATTACGCTCAGAGAGAACTGAAAACTAGATAAAAGGAACCCCTCCAACAAACAACAATCTTAACTGAGGTGCAAGAGGCAGAAATTCCCTACTGGAAAGAAAAAATACCACCTTCACAACCCACAACACTTCACAGCCACCGGGGAGCAATCCAAAGGTAGTCAGCCATCCCTGGAGGAGGCGGGGACCAGAGCCAGGGAGCATTGCCGCTATTCCATTTTTTGGTACCAGCACAACTGAGATGAGTGTCATAATATCTGGCTTTGCTGGCTACTAACAACAATGGGGAATACCCCAGAAAAGATGGGACACAAAGAAATTAAACCTGCTCTTAAAGGGCGTATGCACAAATTCACCCATTTCAGAAAGGAACCTAAAATCATCAAAAGACAGGCACACAGTATTTTGGTAAAAAGAGCCTCACCTGATAGGCTCTGGGTGCACCTCGGTGAGAGGTGAGACCTCCAGAGGGACTGGGACATTGGTGGCGGCCATTGTTGTGACCTGCTATGGGTGTGCTGACACAGACACTAGCAGACGCCATTAGAGTCCTCCCTGTGGCCTGCTAGCCCAGGGTCTGCCCAGAGCACCCATTTCATCCAGCTCAACCTGGATGAAATGAGGAAAGCAGCCTGCCCTAGGGACTGGCCCCACCCAACAACAGGCCCTCAGGCAAGGTGCGGGCCTGCTTGAGAGCTGCCTGGATTCTCTGCAGACTGGCAAGTGGGTCCACCTCTTTGGGGCAGGGCAAGCCCAAGAAGCAGATGGAGAGAGTGAGGACCCTGCCTTGGAGCAAATGGTTCAACTTTAGGGGGTTGGGGCACAAGCACAGGACAGGACTGTGTTGACTATGTGTGAGGCCCCATGGAGGCAGGGGTTCTCAGCTGCAGAAGACTTGTGCTTCTCAAATAGCCACATATGGGATCGGCCCCACCCTCCAAAGCCTGAAACAATTGGGTTCTCCTGTGCCTGGGGCCACCCCCATCCAGCTGCAACCCTCTGAGATCCAACAAGAGACTAATAGGCCAGATGCTTAAAGCAATTGTAAGCCCCTGAGCCTAACAACCAGCCACGCTGGGGGCCTACTCACTTAACAAAAAGACTGCAATAGGAATGTGCTATTAGACCTTGCAGTCAACTGTGCTGGGGCTCCTCACACCTGATAAAGAGACTGAAGGGCCTATAACAACCACACGCAGCTGAACATTACAACCAGCTGGTCAGGGGGATAGCTCAGCCTCCCTGGGCACCTATGACAAGAGCAACCCTGCCGCAACAGGACACAAGTAGCCCACACAGGGGTCATCCCTGGAACATTTGGAACTGGTGACAGGAGGAAAGCAAACTGCTGGGCCTCATAAGATATTGCGTACTTAAGATCACCTCTTCAAGATCAGGAGACATAGCTGACCTACCTAACACATAGAAACAAGCACAGAAAAAGAGGCAAAATGAGGAGGCAAAGGAACACTTTCCAAGTAAGGGAACAGGACAAAACCCCAGAAAAGGAACTCAATGAACAAACTTGAGCAACCAACCTGAGCGTTCAGACAAAGAGTCATAAATATGCTCACTGATCTCGGGAGAAGAATGGATGAACTCAGTGCGAACATCAACAAAGAAATGGAAGATACAAAAAAGAATCAATCAGAAATGAAGAATACGATACTGGAAATGAAAAATTCACTAGAGGGAATTAAAAGCAGAGTAGAGTATACAAAAGAATGGATCAGCAAGCTGGACAAAAGCCTAGAGGAAATCATCCAAGCTGAACAGATAAAAGAAAAAAGAATTAAAAAGAGTGAGGACAGTCTAAGGGACCTCTGGGACAACATCAAGCTCACTAATATCCGTGTAATAGGGGTCCCAGAAGGAGAAGAGAGAGACAAAGGGGCAGAGAATCTCTTTGAAGAGATAATGGCTGAAAACTTCCCTAACCTAAGGAAGGAAGCAGACATCCAGGTACAGGAAACACTGAGAGTGCAAAACAAGATAAACCCAAAGAGGCCCACACCAAGACACATCATAATTAAAATGTCCAGAATTAAAGATAATGACAGAATGCTAAAAGCCACAAGAGAAATACAAAGGAAACCACATAAGGCTATCAGCTTACTTATCTGCAGAAACATAATAAGCTAGAAGAGAGTGGCACAACATATTTAAAGTGCTAAAAGGAAAAACCTACAGTCTAGAATACTCTACCCAGGAAGGTTGTCATTCAGAATGGAAGGAGAGATAAAGAGATTCCCAGACAAGCAAAAATTAAATGAGTTTATCACCAAGAAACCAGTCCAACAGGAAATGCTAAAGGGACTTATTTAAGGGGGAAAGAGAAGACCAAAAATATGAAAAAATGATCTGTTTCCACAATAAGAGGGTTACAAATACAAATGCACAAAAAAAGATAGATATGATATCAAAAACATAAAATGTGGGAGGAGAGGAGTAAAAGAGTAGAACTTTCAGAGAGAGGTCAAACTAAAGAGACCATTAACTCAAGACAGGTTGCTATATACATAGGTTATTATATATGAACCTCATGGTAATCACAAACCAGAAACCAATAATAAATACACAAAAAACTAAGCAAAAGGAACCCAAACATAATACAAAAGAAAGCCATCAAACCACAGGGGAAGAGAGCAAGAGAAGAAGAAAGGAACAGAGAAGAACCACTAAAACACCAAGAAAAAAGAGTAAAACCATGGCAGTAAATACATACATATCAATAGCGACTTTAAATGTCAATGGACTAAATACTCCAATCAAAAGGCATAGGGTGGCTGATTGGATAAAAAACAAGACCCATATAAATGCTGCATACAAGAGACACACTTCAGACCTAAAGACACACACAAACTAAAAGTGAAGGGATGGAAAAATATACTCCACACAAATGGCAATGAAAAGAAAGCTAGGGAAACAATACTCATATCAGACAAAATAGACTTTAAAACAAAAACTGTAATAAGAGACAAAGAAGGGCACTACATAATGATCAAGGGGAAAATCCAACAAGAGGATATAACACTAGCAAATATCTATGCAACCAACAAAGGAGCACCTAAATACATAACGCAATTATTAACACACATAAAAGGAGAAATAGACTGACACAATAATAGTAGGGGACTTTATCACTCCACTGACACCAATAGATAGAACATCCAAACAGAAGATCAATAAGGAAACACTGGCCTTAAACAACACATTAGACTAGATGGACATAGTAGATATATACAGAACATTCCATCCAAAAAATGAAGAATACACATTCTTTTCAAATGCACATGGAACATTCTCCAGGACTAATCGCATATTAGGCCACAAAACAAGTGGCTGAATTAAGAAGACTGAATTAATATCAAGCATTTTTTCAGACCACAAAGGGATGAAACTAGAAATAAACTATAGGAAGAAAATCAGAAAAGCCACAAATATGTGGAGATTAAACAAAATGCTACTGAACAATGATTGGCTCAATGAAGAAATCAAAACATACCTGGAGACAAATGAAAATGAAAACACAACATGCCAGAACTTACGGGATACAGCAAAAGCAGTTCTAAGAGGGAAGCTTATAGCAATACAAGCCTATGTCAACAAACAAGAAAATTCTCAAATAAACAATCTAACAGCGCACCTAAAGGAACTGGAAAAAGAAGAACAAACAAAGCCCCAAATCAGTAGAAGGAGGGAAATAATAAAAATCAGAGCAGAAATAAATGAAATAGAGAATACTAAAACAATAGAAAAAGTCAATAGAACCAAGAGCTTGTTCTTTGAAAAGATAAACAAAATTGACAGCCCTTTAGCTAGACTCACCAAGAAAAAGAGAGAGAAGGCTCAAATAAGTAAAATCAAAAATCAAAGAGGAAAAATCACAACGGACACCTCAGAAATACAAAAGATTATATAAGAATACTACGAAAAGCTATATGCCAACAAATTAGACAAATGGATACATTCTTAGAATCATACAACCTTCCAAAACTGAATCAAGAAGAAATAGACAATTTGAATAGACCAATCACCAGTAAGGAGATCGAAACAGTAATCAAAACTCCCCAAAAAATAAAAGTCCAGGACCAGACAGCTTCCGTGGTGAATTCTAGCAAACATTCAAAGAAGACTTAATACCTATGCTTCTCAAACTCTTCCAAAAAATTTAAGAGGAGGGAAAGCTTCTTAACTCATTCTACAAAGCCATATTACCCTGATACCAAAACTAGACAAGGACAACACAAAAAGAGAAAATTACAGGCCAATCCCACTGATGAACACTGACGCAAAAATCCTCAACAAAATACTAGCAAATTAAATACAACAATACACTTAAAAGATCATATACCATGGTCAAGTGAGATTCCTCCCAGGGATGCAGGGAAGCTTCAATATCCACAACTCAATCAACGTGATACACCACATTAATAAAATGAAGAACAAAAATCACATGATCATCTCAATAGATGAAGAGAAACCATTTGACGAGATACAGCATCCATTTATGATAAAAACTCTGAATAAAATGGGTACAGAAGAAGTATCTCAACATTATAAAGTCCATATATGACAAAACCACAGCTAATATCATCCTCAGTGGTGAAAACCTGGAAGCTATCCCTCTAAGAACAGGAACCAGACAAGGATGCCCACTTCCACCACTCCTATTTAACATAGTATTGGAAGTCCTGGACAGAAATCAGGCAAGAAAAAGAAATAAAAGGGATCCAAATTGGAAAGGAAGAAGTGAAACTCACTATTTGCAGATGACATGGTTTTATATATAGAAAACCCTAAAGAATCCACCAAAACACTTCTAGAAATAATAAATGAATATGGTAAAGTTGCAGGATACAAAATGCACACACAAAAACCAGTTGTGTTTCTATACACTAACAATGAAGTAGCAGAAAGAGAAATTAAGAATACAATCAAATTTATAATTGCAACAATAAGAATAATATACCTAGCAATAAACTTAACCAAAGAGGTGAAAGATCTGTACACTGAAAACTATAAAACATTGTTGAAAGAAATTGAAGAAGACAAAAAGAAATGGAAAGATGTTCTGCGCTCTTGGATTGGAAGAATTAACACAGTTAAAATGTCCATACATCCTAAAGTAATCTATAGATTCAATGAAATCCCTATCAAAGTTCCAACAACATTTTTTACAGAAATAGAACAAAGAATCCTAAAACTTATATGGAACAACAAAAGACCCCGAATAGCTAAAGCACTACTGAGAAAAAAGAACAAAGCTGGAGGAATCACACTCCCTGATTTCAAAATCTAGTACAAAGCTATAGTAACCAAAACAGCATGGTACTGACATAAAAATAGACACACAGATCAATGGAATAGAATCGAGAGCCCAGAAATAAACCCACACACTATGGACAGCTAATTTTTGACAAGGGAACAAAGAACATACAATGGAGAAAGGAAAATCTCTTCAACAAATGGTGTTGGGAGAAGTGGACAGCCACAGGCAAAAGCATGCAAGTAGACCATTATCTTACACCATACACACAAATTACCTCAAAATGGATTAAAGACTTGAATGTAAGACCTGAAACTATGAAGCTTCTAGAAGAAAACAGGGAGTAGGCTCTTCGACATTGGTCTTAGCAACATATTTTCAATTACCGTGTCTTACCAGGCAAGGGAAACAAGAGAAAAAAATAAACAAATGGGACTATAGGAAACTAAAAAGTTTCTGCACAGCAAAGAAGACCATCAACAAAACGAAAAGACAACCTAACAATTGGGAGAAGATATTTGCAAACCATATATCTGATAAGGGGTTAATCTCCAAAATATATAAGGAACTCATACATCTCAACAACAGAACAGCTGACAACCCTATTAAAAAGTGGGCAAAAGATCTGAACAGACATTTCTCCAAAGAAGATATACAGATCACCAACAGGCACATGAAAAGAGGCTCAACATCATTAACTATCAGGGAAATGCAAATCTAAACTACAATGAGATATCACCTCATGCCTGTCAGAATGGCTATAATTAACAACACAGGAAACAAGAGACGATGTGGAGAGAAAGGAACTCTCATACACTGCTGGTGGGAGTGCACACTGGTGCAGCCACTATGGAAAACAGTATGGAGATTCCTCAAAAAATGAAGAATAGAACTACCATAAGATCCAGCTATTCCATTGCTGGATATTTATCCAAAGAACACAAAAACACCAACATGTAAAGATACATGCACCCGTGTGTTCACTGCAGCATTGTTCACAATAGCCAAGACTTGGAAGCAACCTAAGTGCCCATGAAGGGACAAATGGATAAAGAAGATGTGGTATATATACACAATGGAATACTACTCAGCCATAAGAAATGATGAAATCCAGCCATTTGTGACAACATGGATGGACACTGAGGATGTTATGCTAAGCAAAATAAGTCAGAGTGAGGAGGTCAAAAACTGTGTGATCTTGCTGATAAGAAGATAAAAATAACAACAAACAAACACATAGAGACAGAGATTGGATTGGTGGTTACCATAGGGGAAGGGGAAGGTAGTAGGGCAAAAGAGATGATTAGACACGTGTGTGGTGATGGATTGTAATTAGTATTTGGATGGTGAACATGAGGTAATCTATGCAGAAATAGAAGTATAATGATGTACACCTGAAATTTATACAATGTTCTAAACCAATCTTACTGCAATAAAAAACAAATTAAATAAAAACAGAAAACTATAATCAACTTATTCATAAAAATAAATATAAAAATCCTTAATAATATATTAGTAAACTGAATCCTGCAACATATTAAAAGGATTATATACTATGACCAAGTGGCATTCATGTCAGGAATGTAAAGTTTTAACATCAAAACATCAATTAATATAAATCAACATATTAATAAAGAAGAAAATCCCACACGATCATCTTAATAGATAAAGAAGGAAACATTTGTCAAAATCCAACATTCATCCATGATAAAAACTCTCAATAAACAAGAAACGAGGGGAACTTCCTCAACTTGATACAGAGCATTACGAAGAACTTTCAGCTAACTTAATACTTTATAGTGAAAGATTCAATGCTTTCCCTCTAAAATCAGATGTTCAATATCATTCTGAAGTCCTAACCAGTGCAATAAGGCAAGAAAAAGCAATGAAAGGCATCCAGATTGGAAAGGAAGAAGTAAAACTACCGATTGTTTTTCACTGTCAACATAATTCTACATGTGGAAAAGGCTAAGGAATCTAAAAATCAAAGCAAAAAAACTAGAAGTAATGAATAAGTTTAGCAAGGTTGCAGGATATACAATCAACATACAAAAATAATTTACACTTTTATGTACTAATAGTGATTAAGCTGGAAATGAAATGAAGAAAGGAATTCCCTTCACAACAGCTTCAAAAAGAATAAAATACATAGGAATAATTTTTTAAGTGTAATGTTTGTACACCAAAAACTTTGCTAATAAATTAAAGAAGATCTAAATAAATGGAGGGACATTCCATGTTCATGGATTAGAAGCCTCAAAATTGTTAAAATGCCAATTATCCCCAAGTTGATCTACAAAAGCAATACAATCCCTATCATAATCCCAAAAGACTTTTTTGTAGATGTTAACAAGCTGATTAAAAATTTATATGGGATTGTAAATGATCTAAAATAGTCAAAATTTTTAAAAGGAACATAAAACACTTAACCTACTCAATTTCAAAACTTATTACAAAGTTACAGTAATAAAGACAATGTGATACTGGCATAAAGACAGTTAAATAGATCAACGGAACAGAATTGAGCATCCAGAAATAAATCCCTTACATTTATGGTCAATTGATTTTTCAATAAATTGATAAGACAATTCAGTGGGTAAAGGGCGATCTTTTCAACAAATGGTGCTGAGATAAGCGGATATTTACATGCAAAAATTGAACTTAGACCTTTATCTCACACCATAAAAAAATTTAACTCAAAATGAATCATAGACTTAAATGTAGGTGCTAAAACTATAAAATTTCTAGGAAAAATATATAATATTTGCAGGGAAGAAAAGAAAATCTCTAGGACCTTATATTAGGCTAAGATTTTTTGAATTCACCAAAAAAAAAGTATACTCCATATAAGAAAAAAAATAGGTAAATTGTACATTATCAAAATTTAATTTTTTGCTCTTCAATGAAAATTAAAGGACAAGTCACAGACTGGGAGAAAATATTTGCAAATCATGTACACGACAAAGCACTTGTATTAAAAAATATATAAAGTAGTGTTTAAAAGTCAGAAGTCATATCATGAAATTTAAAAATCGGCAAAAGACATGCACAGACGTTTTTTCAAAGAAGATATATGAATAGACAATTAGCACCTGAAAAAATACTGAACATTATTAGCCACCAGGGAATGCAAATAAAAACCACAGTAAGATAGCCAGTAGGCTGTCAACGAAAACAGCTTGGCAGTTTCTTAAAAAGTTAAACGTAGACTTATCATTCCACTCAGCAGTTCTACTCCTAGGTATCTACAAGAGAAATGAAAACATATGTCCACACAAAGTCTTGTAAACAAATACTCACAGCAGCATTATTTATAATAGCCAAAACCAGAAAGCAATCCAAATGTCCACTGACTGCTTTAGGGATAAAATGTGGATATCCATACAATCGAACACTATTAACCAACTAAAAGGAACAAAATTCTGATACATGCTACAATATCAGTGAAATCACAAAGCATTATTATAAGAACAGTGTTGCAGAAAGTGACAGTGACCCAAGAACTAAAATCATTGAGAAATTGGGAATTATTTGGGAGCAGGTAGAGACACCAATGATGAGGAATAGTAAGTGGTATAGTCTATGGATATGAGATTCAAAGCTGACCAAGATTCTGGTGTGTTAGTTCCTTGAACTCCTCTCCTTCTATGATCTTGTCCTCCATCCTACCTCAGCCATTCATTGCATGGTCATATGCCACACCTCATCATTTCCAATAACTGAATGGCCTTGGTTCTATTCATCCCACTCTCTACCTACCTTTCACCTTTATAGCTCACTCACTCTACTATCCCAATTCTAACAATCATTAGATCACCAATCTATCCATCTTATTTTCTTTACAGTCACTCTCCTCTTTGATGTCCTCTCTCCTCTTTGCCCAGCTTAATAATCACAGTCCTGTGGTCAACGATTACAATCACTCTCCTGCACAAAATTTGACTCCCTTGTCCTTCTCTCCCTCCTATTCACTTGGCAAAACCTAAACTCTTTTAAACCCAACTCTCACTCTACTTCCATATTTACCTACCAGCCTCTGTAACTATATAAAATGTCTTTTCATGTTACCCTAAATGACCCATCCATGCTCTACTTTAAGCCAATCCCCTCCGCTTGTTTACAAAAATTCCTCTACTCTCCAATCTACTCAAAAATGTCACTCCAGAAATTCTCACCTATCTCTCCTACATCAATTTCTCCACTCATCACCACAAAACTATGTTGTCTTGCTGTCATTTTTTAAAACCCTATTTTTCTTGACTCTATTTCCCCCAACAGGCTACCACTCCATTTTATTTTTGCTCCCCTTTGTAGCAAAACTCCTCTAGAGAAATGTTTATACACATTCTCTAATTCCTCTTCTCCCATTCTTTTCTTCTTTTCAAATCCACTGCAAATAGGCTTTTTTCCACACCACTCTCCCAAAACTACTCTTGTTCAAGTCAGAAACAACTTCTAAGTTCAGTGGTGAAATCTCAGTCGTCATCCTACGACCTTAATGATTTCGTCTAGTCTCAAGACATTAAATACCATCTTTATCCTTATAACACTCAAATTTATATCTCTAGTCTGAAGAAATAACTAGCCACTACCTATTTAACATCTCTACTTGGATATCTACTAGAGATCTAAATATCAGTATTTCCAAAACTGAACTCCTGATCTTCCCCAATAACTGCTTTATCCACAGCTTTTTCTACCCTGGTTGATAGAAAAACCATCTTCTCAGCTGCACAAAAAATCTTAAGAGGAATACTTGACTCCTAGCTTTCTCTCACAACCCACATCCATTCCATTAGTAAAACCTATCATCGGCTCTATCTTCAAAACATATTCATAATCCTACTACTTCTTACCTCCTCTACTGCTACTACCCTAGTGCAAGTCATCGTCATGTTTAAATAGGATTACTAGAATAGCTCCCTAATTGATCTCTTCACTTCTATCGTTATATTCCTACATGCATCAACCAGACTGAACTTTTAATATAGAAGGCAGATCCTCTCCCACCTCTACTCAAAATCCTGCAGTGATTGTCATTTTCAACGGAATAAACTGCAAAGGCTCTATACAAAATCTTGCCTTATGTTATCTCTCAGACCTCATTTCTCACTTCTCTCCACTTTGATCATTTTTTTCTTGCTATATTCCTCAAATATGCCAGGGAAGCTTTCATCTGTATACAAGCTGTTCCTTAGGACTGGAATGCTTTTCCTCTACATGCCCTATGGTTAATTCCTTCTCATCCTTCAAGTGCTTGCTTAAATGTCATTTTTTCAATGAGTTCTGTCTGACCACTCTAATTAAACTGCAAACCATGCCAACCCCTTGTACTTCCTTCAAAAATCTCCATTTCCCTCAACCTGCTCCACATTACCTTTGTCCATAGTACTTATCACTTTTCATATATTATATAACTCATTACTTATTTATTGTTTATAGTCTGTCAATGATTGTTCAAATGTAAGATCTACAAAAAAAGGATCTTAATCTCTTTTATTTATTGCTGTATCTCCAGCATCAAGGAAAATTCATAGTACAAAGTCGGTGTGTAATAAATATTGGCTGAATCAACAGATGAAGAAACGGAGGCTCATAGAAGTAAAAGTACTTTTCAAATAGCAAAGCTGAAAACATGAACCCAGGGTTAACTTCAAAGCCAATACTATTTATCACAAGGTTATGTTGCCTTATCTATTAAATGTAACAGTAACCTGTATAATTTAGAGTATTGACACTAGCCTATACTAATCTAAAGTGACTTATATAACAAGTTTTCTTTAAAAAAAAAAACAAAAAATTTTCTTTAAACAAATAAGCCCTATAAATTAGAGAAAAATCTGTTAATCGGTGTTTTACATTAAGTAGAACAAGGACATGTTCAATCAACAGTTCTCACCACCTAACTCTTTTTTTATATATATAAATAAAAGCATCTAATACCTCAGAGTTGAAATTCAGCCAAAGACCTATTTATTTTTTGACAAATAGGCACTTTGAAATTTTTGCTAAAAGTAAGACTAAATTTTTAGTCATTCACTCATTGAGGAATATTTATTGATTTCCTCCCACTTGCCAGACTCCAGACTACAATTAAGCTCTGTTTCTCATATGGATCACTGCAACAGCCTTGCTAATGTTTTTCTTGATTTCAATCAGGTCTCCTCTCCTTCAACCCATTCTAAACATTTCTGCCAGTTATCTTTCCAAAACCCAAATATCATAATGATATTCCTTTGCTTAAAATCTTCCCAGGCTTCCTATCACCTTTAGATAAAAGTCAAAATATGCTATGCTAAGCCTTTTATAATCCAGATATCCAATTCTATTCCAACAATTCACACACACACACACACACACACACACACACACACACACACATACATACACACACTTAGATATTCTATATACCTTCCCACATCACAGTGTCTTCAGATATTCTATTCCTTCTATTTGGAATGCTTTTCATAGACACATCCTCCAATTTATCCATAACCCCCACTTTTCCAATGTCTACATGACTAACCCTCCTCATCCATGAAAACACATCTCAAGAATCATGTTCCCTAGGGAAGTTTTACCTAAGTCTTTCATACTAAAATTATGGAGTCTTTCTCTTTTTTCTCATTCCCAGCTTAGTAACCTGTACGTAAAAACTTCTAAGCACAGAATTTAGCATAAGGCATTATAATTGCAGTTTTATTTATTTGTTTCCACTACTAATCTCTGAGCACCTATAATTACTCGCTGAGTGGAAGAATTTTAGTAGTATTTAATATCAAATAAAGTTATCAATACCCTTTTCTCTAACATTAATGAGATAGAGGCTGGACTCCTAGTTATTAGTTCAAATAGTTCCTACAGCGATGGCATCAGTCTCTCAACACTAGCCAAAAAACTATAAAGAGACATTCCTAAACAATAATTTTGCTCAGAATCCTATTTCCAATGATAACCAATCACACCTTTTAATCTATAGCCTGCGTGTTCTGTTCAATTAATCCAAAATCAGTTGCACAAAAAAGACACAAAGTGGTCCACTCTTCATTTCCTCAATTTACTCTTACCTTTTCATTCTCTAACTCTCTTAAATCTTTTTTCTCCCTTGCATCTTTCTTTTCATCTCTATACTTTCTTCACTTTTCTTTCCTACTACTGAATTTTCTTTCCTTGAATTTTCCTATCTCTTTTCTTTAAATGGAAACCTTACCAATTTTCTCCCTCTTTCCACTTTCTCTTCACATCACAACATAAAACAAAACTTGTCCCCTCCTCCCTCATGACTCGGCCATGACATAAGAGAGGTAATATAGACATCTCAGTCTAATTTATTGGCTCTAGAAGTAAGTATCAGTTTCCTTATATTTGCTAATAGAATCATCAGTTTACTTTTACCAAACCCAGCCTTACTTACTGAAAAATAAAGATCAGAACTTTATCATTAAGCATGTAACCAGGAAAAACATCATAAAATGATTAAATATTAACATATTTGTAATAATTAATATGTGACCTCCACATTACTGACTACAAAAACAATAAATATAGTACACAAAATATCAGTTCCAATGGCAAAAGTACAATAAGAATTTAAAGTAAAATATAAATGGATATAAAATAGATTACCTTCCTTCATTGACAAGTTCAATAAAAGCAAGGCCTGCGTTCTTCTGAATAGAATTCTGCCACTCCTATAAAATAGCAGAAAATAGCTAAACAAATTTCACTCAATAGGTTATTTCTTTAAAACAACAATTATGAAAAACATCATCCATATCAATTTCACAACTTAGCTCTTAAAGGAAAAGTTTTGTTAAACATGCTGCCTACCCAGTGCAGCCCCATGAACACACGAATAGTTGATATTAAAAAGTAAACTAAACAAGTTACCAACAATTTGATTCCATATAAAATAAATGAGCCAACCTATATTTATCTTGCCCTTTTTCTTCTATACCATTATATACTACTAATTTAACTGAAATAACTGGGAGTTGGAAAGAAAGGCAGCAAATAAGATGAAGAACAGAGGTTCTTGTTGCTTTAAGAAAAGAGATGCATCATCCCAAATGAGGGGAAGAGAGAATTAAGTTGTTCAATAAACTTAATAAATAGTACACATTCTACCATAAAAATTGATGATTAATGATTGAAAAAGAGACAAGAAAACTAAGTGAATTTGGCTAGATCACTTTTGAGCTGGAAAACTACAGTTCACTAGCCTATGAATTGGCCAAGGATGATATAAATCTATTAGCTATATTCTTTATGAATAAGTTATCCATTAAAAAGCCTAGAAAGGAAATCAACCAGAATATGTACAAATGAATTTTTTAATCTTCATCGTAAAATATATATACAATACGTATTAATCCAATAAGGCTGGGCTTACATGAATTGAAATGTAGCTAGATTTGAAAAAATGCCAATGCATGCATGTATGTGTGTGCGTATGTATATGTGTATATGTGTGTGTGTGTGTGTGTGTGTATTTAAAGAACTGGAAACATATATGTGATCTTTATGTTCCTTAAGACTAAGGAGCCCCTTATAGTCTGCCTACATAATATCCCTCAACTGATCTTTTTTTGTCCTTTTATAAAGCTCAAAATAAAAGACAATGTTGGGGTATTTACCATTGCTACCATAAACCATATTCATATTTTCTGAATGTAATAACTTTAAGAGTTTTAAATTTCATGTAATTTCACCCCTGATGACTGCTCTGTGTCACATCAGATTCTTATTTTTTTTCAGCCTCATCCTTTCTCTTCTACTTTCTCCTTTATATCCTCAATTTTGTAATTGCTTTCTTTTAGGTTTGAAAAACCCAAGGCGGCTCTCAGAAATAAAATGGTTGCATTCCATAATTTTGTTATAGGTTCTATTTCATGAATAGTGTCAATAAGAACATACTAACAGAACATATACAGTAAAATGAAAATTAGATATAAAGTCAGTCAGACATTTGAGGGCAGTATTTGGCTAGATCTAGGACAGAGGATAAGGCAATATGTTGCTGAAGAAAGAGCAATGAACAAGAAGTCACGAGATCGACATTTTCAAACTGATTCTGACACTAACAGGATATGCCCATGGACAGAACACTTTAAATCTCTAGGTCTTAGATACCCCCTTAAAAAAATTTCCTCTAGCTACATTATGATTCAATAACTTACAAACATGTAGAAATTAGTGACTCATAAGTCTACAATATACACTCTCTCAAAATTCACAATTGCCACCCAACTGAAAAAATAAAATAGAGATTTTATATTTATTTCACTGAGGTAAACCAAGTCAAGGAGAAACAGAAATACCTGTCTAATTTAAAACTTTTTTCCTTCCAGCAAAATGAAATAAACAAAGAGTACAAAGGAAAGCGATCAAATTCCATGAATGAGTATATTCCTGAGAGAAGAGCATGTGTCACACCCTCCACTCTTCTTAGAAGTGGGAAGAGGAAAAGAGAAAAAAGCAGAAATCACAAGTTAAGTTTTTTGATCCTGGTGCAGAAGGTCCCACACCTCAATTCCCAGGCAGAGTACAGGGAGATACCGAGTCTCAAAGAGTTGCCCTAAACCTAGTAACGCACAGGAATAGTTGATAGAGACAAATTTAATGGCAGATGGACCTAAAACAGACTCAAAGTATTTCATGCCCTAGGAAGAGTCAGAAAATTATCCAAGAAAGATGTACAAGTAGCTGAGGCTTTGAGAAGATGAGGAGAAAACAGCTCTGACCTTTGTTGATAGACAGCAGGAAATCAGAAGGGACGGGTGACACCTCAAGGGATGCCATAGTCAAGGAACAGTAGCATATGCTCACACCTCAGCTCTTACACCCAACAAAACTCTTATTTGTTAAGTTACAGTAATTGCTATCTAATCACCTGGAATAAAACTTTTTCACTAGTTAACCAAAAAAAATTAGACAAAATGAGAAATGAAATGAAAATACAAATATTACATTACATTTTTGGGTACTGCTATAAAATAATCCCACAATTCTCAAAGATATCACTGAGTTTTAATTTGCCCATAATCCACTCCTAATTATAAATTAACATTTAATAGAATATCACATACCAAGTACATAAATACATACTGATAATTAATAAGCCAGATAAAATGAATCTGAAGCCCATGAGGAATAGAAAATTAATTTTTTTTAAATAAAGCCAGCTGATAGTCAAAGTCAACAAGTTTCCTCCATATTAAAACATTGTCTACAATCCTTAAGAATGATGCCAAAACACAAATAGAAGATTCATTAATCGTGCTATCCTAAAGCATTTTTCTCCACCTCTGAGACAATTATCAAAGAAGGTGTTAGTCTAAACAATTTCATAAACCACAGCTCAATGTAACCTTTAGTGAGTTTTAATAGTTGAAAGAAAAGCTTAATGGTTATCATCTTTCATGATCATTTCAATATTTCATCACAGTATGTATAATTATACAGTGATGCAAAATGTATAGTACATTTAAAGGTCTTGGTTATTCTTTTCCCAGAGATATTGATGAAAAACACGTTAAAAGCCTCAAATCCAACCACTAACGCAACTAAGTAATTTCAAAACACATTTCAGCACTTTGGAGAGGAAGGACTCAAAACACAACAACTGAGTCAATAATTTCATACCTGTTCTAAGCTGTATTTAATTGACTATCACTTCCTAAGGCCATAATTGTTGACTAGTCAATCCTTACTAAAATATCCTCTCAGCTTACTAATGCTCTTAAGTCAGGCAACAACAACAAAGACAGTATATATTAGTGAAATCTATTAAATAAACATAGAGTTCCACAAAATTTCAAATATGTGCTTTTGGTGGTAAAAGTTCTTTTTTGGGTTGGGAAGAAAAGACTTCACTAACCAAATTAAATCTATTCCTCCCTACCATCAACAAAAAAACAGAGAAAAAGGGCACCAATTAATGTGCTATACATTCATTTATATTATTTTAATACAATTCTAACTTCATTAAAGTAACTTGACAGTTTTCTATAAATTCGATAATCTCCTACAGCATATTTTAGTGTCTTGAATGCACATGAATTTACATAAATTTTAAAAATAATTCTCAAATATTACCATGCTCTAAAGCAAATAAAATCAGGCCACAGACTGACAAGACAGACTACATAGACTCCATTCTGCCATCATTTTTCTCTTTTTGGGGGGGGGGGGGGGGGGCAGTGTTTAAGCCATTAATGTTGATATAAATGTGTAGTATCAATTTTTTATTCTGATGAGCTAATCACTAAACTATTTTTTACTCTTAAAAAAGGGATGTAGTGGGAATGCAAACTGGTGAAGCCTCTATGGAAAACAGTATGGAGATTCCTCAAAAAAGTAAAAATAGAAATACCGTATGATCCAGCAATCCCACTCTTGGGCATCTACCCAATGGACATGAAATCAACCATCACAAGAGGCTTATGCCCCCCTATGTTCATTGCAGCATTATTCACTATAGCCAAGAAGTGGAAGCAACCCAAGTGTCCCTCGACTGATGATTGGTTAAAGAAGATGTAGTATATACATACAATGGAATACTACTCGGCCATAAGAAAAGACACAAGTGTCCCATTTGCAACAACATGGATGGACCTAGAGGGTATTATGTTAAGTGAAATAAGCCAGAGAGAGAAGGACAGACACTGAATGAATTCACTCATATATGGAATATAAATGAACACACGGACAGAGAGAACTGGTTGGTGGTTACCAAGGGGAAGGGGGGGTGGGGGGTGGGCAAAAGGGGTGAAGGGATGCATCCACATGGTGATGGACAAATAATAATGTACAATTAAAACCCCACAATGTTATAAACTATTGAGACATCAATAAAAAATAAAATGAAATAAAATAAACTGTGGAAAAACATTAAAAAAAAAGGTATGTAATGAATGATTTCAGGTTAAATACAGCAAAAGTCAAGAATAAAAATAATGAAGAGTAGACAACAGTATATGAGAGAGGGTAAAAAATTTCTGTACTATCTGGAGGGAAGTCAACTTGAGGAAGCAACCCAATGCTTATTGTAGAATCCTACAAAGGCCAAGAATTGAAGGCATTGTGTACAGACGTCAATGGTTGAGGAATAGGGATGTTAAATGAATGAAAGCTGGTATGAAAAACACAGAATCCCAGGATCCTCTAATTTGGTTAATCCTCTCCCCATACTGTATGGCCATCCCCACCATCATAAAAGGAAAGACTCTTGTATGAATGACAGACACCAAAGAAAAAAATCAGGGGGAAAAAAAAGACTCATAGAAAACAGATAATATTTTTAAGGGGGTGGGGCGAGGAAGACTAAAGAAAAGTATAGTTAATACCAACAGATAGATAAAAATTTTCACATGAAAACATCTCAGGGATATTGTTTTATTCACTGGTATCTCTTTGCCCCTATAAAAGTTCTCCAGAGAAACAGAGCCAGTAGGATGGAGATATTTATTTTACTTATTTTAAGGAATTGACTGACAATTATGGAGGGTGACAAGTCCCAAGATCTGCAGGGTGAGTAGGCAAGCTGCAGGCGCCAAAGGGCCAATGATGTAGTTCTACTCCAAGTCAAAAAGCCTAAGAATCAAGAAAACCAATGGAGTGGTTGCAGCCCAAAGGCCAATAGGCTCAAAACCCAGAAAAAGCCAATGTTTTAATTCATGTCCAAAGGCAGGAAAAAGCCAATGTCCCAGTTCCAAGACAGTCAAGCAAGTGAAATTCTCTCTTACCAGGGGGAAGATCAGCCTTTTTGTTCTAATCAGGTCTTCAACTGACTGGATGAGACCCACCCATGTTAGAGAGGGCAATCTGCCTTACTCAGCCTAACAATTTAAATGTTAATCTTTTCCAGAAACACCATCACAGAAAAACCCAGAATACTGTTTGACCAAATATCTGGACACCCCATGGCCCAGTCAAGTTGACATATAAAATTAACCATCACAGCTCTCTCCTCCTGTGCCCCCCAAAAAACTCAGAAAACTAGAAAATGCTCTTAGAAATTAAAAGTATAATATCAAACAAAAATTTTGAAAGAAGTATTAGAAGATGTTGAAAAAGCCTATCAGAGAGTAAAATAAAAGATAAAATGAAGGAGAAACAGATGAGAATGGATATGAAAACTAGAAAATTAATCCAGAGAGTTAAACAGCTAAGAGGAGTTCTAGAAAAAGAAATGAGAAAAAAATAGAAAGAAATTCCCACAGAAATAATTCAAGAAAATTTCTCTGAACACAAGTAAATACTTTTTCAGACTGAAAAGGTTTACATAAAATACCAAAGACAAGGAATTTTAAAAGATCCACCCACGTGAAGGCACAATCCAGTAACAACCACAATAATTTTTAAAATAATAAAAATACTAAAAGCTGCTAGGGAGAAAAAAATTTGGAGAGATTATAATTTTCAGTCTCTATTACTAATATCCTAACAAGCTACCAATCAAGAATAAAGGTAAAAAAAGAAATTTTCACACAATCAAGGTCTAAAACCTTCTACCCCTTCATGCATTCTTTCTCAAGAAATTACAAAGGATGTGTCTCATCAAAATTAATACAGACACCGCATATCATCCTCCATCCCTGTTCTGCTTTAATTTTCCCATGGCAAACTTATTACCGTCAGATTTCTTCTCTGCCTTTCCCCTTGTTTTATTCTCTACTATATTCCTAGTGCTAGAACAGTGACCAGCACATAAATAGTAAGTGATCAATAAATATTGAATCAGGCTACCTTACAAAAAAGAAGGCCACTATGGGACACAAGAGATAGACACTGCAGCATGAGAGAGAGAAGAGGAAAATTCTAGGTTGATGATAAAAGCCTCCACATGCTTTCTACAGACCTAAAGAGTAATCAACCCAGATTGGAACATGAAAATGGAGAACTCCAGGTACTATATCTCCAAGAAAAACAACTGAGTCAATAGATACCAGGTGTGTTTGATCACACTGGTCGAACTTTTATGATTCCAGTGGAAATTTTAGAAATAAATTTGTGGTGGGTGCACAGAAATTTAAATAAACAAAAAAGTAGGAAATTAGTAATACCAGGAGAAAGAATGAAAGAAAGACAAGTGAAAGGAATGAAGAAAGGGAGGTCATGGTGCATTTTGTAGCTCTACCTTGAATACCTACATTGTCACCATAATGTAAATGCTAAGTACGGTTTTAACTAAATATTACGATGTAACTGTACTGGAAACAAGGGAGAGCACGCGACAGAAAGAGAAAGCAATATAAGTACTCAATGGTCATCTTCCATGGAAGACATCATTTAGATAACGTCTAAAATAGAAAAATCAGGAAATAGCTATTATATCGTTTAGAAATATAACAGTAACTAGCAGAGACAGCAACTAAGAGATTTAAACGTGGCTACTTCCAAAAAGTAAGAATCAAGGAGGAGAGGAAGAATTGAAGCAGGGAACTGTTGTTTTCCAGTTCAAGTATTATACTATTATTAGATTTGTGAAACAATATACATGTTTTCCTTCATAAAAAATAAAATTAAAATTAAAAATCATATGCTCTAAATGAAGAATAGTAAATGAATAGAAAGTAAAAACAAAAATACACATGTATTTTTCTACCTGGACAATAGGTATTTACCCAAAATACCTCTAAATAATAGAACAAGCATTCACGTTTCACAAATACTGCTATCAAAACTACAAAAATATAAATGAATCAGAAGCTTTTAAGAATTTTTATTTTTTTTAAATCAGTATTCTGCATCCTACCAAATGAAATTAACTTTATCTTATTGGCAGTAAAATATTCTTTTTTTTAAGTATTGGTCTAAGGATCTAAACATACTTTAAAGAAAGGAATGAAGAATAATTTGTTAACAAAAACCTAAATTCATATAGAACTATTTCATTTTCCTATAAAAATTTAAAGGCTTGTGCTCTTCAATGAAATATCAATATTAATATTTTAAGATGTTACAGTTATCTATGCCTTTGTAAAATAAATCAAATTGGTTGGATGTAGCTCCAATTACCTAAATAGACAACAGAAACACTACTAGGAGCCAAGGGAGGAGGCCACAGAAGAGAGCTCAGATGAGGAAGGGAATGTATTAACACAAAATTGAGAACCACATTATACACAGGATTAAAGGTCAAAACTAGAGAAAACTTGTTCACGGTCAAGATATAGTAATCTTAAGTGCTCAAAGTAAACTATCAAGAACTTTTCAACAGTGTTTGCACTTTGTGTCAGCACTCTCTCAACAGCATATCTAACACAAACTTGAGTAACCACATACCAGGAAAGAATATAGCATAATAGTAAAGGACAGGTTTTATTCCATTGTCTCTTTAGAGGGTAAAACAAATCATTACATGAAATAGCAAAATAAAATATTTTCCTTTGGAAAATTTTAATTTTGATGATTTTTGTGAACATTTACATGTAAAATGTACATCTAGTTTGTATAAATAAAGCTCAGTTTATAAATGAAATATATAGAGAGACAACTACAAAGTTGAGAAAAGAAAGAAGAATTGTATTAAAGTTGGATTAGCACATGGTTCAGTTCTATAATTGCTTATTTAACAAATACTTTTGAATGTGTACTATGTGCAAGAAATTGAATATTGAGAAACTATTATTGGATTTACAAAATAAAGATTACAAAGATTTAAAAATCCAAAAGATTGAGATAACCATGCAATCAATTAATTAATTTATAATTACTATAAATATAGTTTTAAATTATTTGTAAATAACCAATCAAAAAAACAATAATCTCCTTGCTGTTGTGTTTAAGCATACATTAAAATTAATATATTTGCAAGTGCCTTTAAAAATCTGTTTTAAACTTTTTCAGGAAAAACGTACTCTCCAGCCAATAATGATCCTTCAAATAACTTCCAAACTGGCATCAATTTAGTTAGGATCTTTCACTAATCAATACAGAAAGCTTGATTTCAATAAAGGTGACAAAAGTTGCTCTAACCCTTTCCAGCTACAAGCTCTCAACAGATGATCATCATTAAGCTTATATCAGAGCTTCACATCAGGCAGGAGCTATATAAATGTGTCCTATTAGTACATGGTCAGTCTGTTTGGCAACTCCAGTTCTCCAGACATATGGCAATTGCTGCCCTTTGAGGTCTGAAGTCAAGTCTTTAGGGAATCTCAAAGCCTGCACTGAAATTACAAGGAGTATTCATTAGAGACTGCTGGAGAGGAAACATGAAAGACTTTCATTAAAATGATATAAAACAGCTAATTATTTTTAAAAGATTTTTAAGCTATCTCATGTACTCAGCTACAATAAAAAGTATTTACCAACTGAATTCTTTTTAAAAGAACTACCTTCAGGACATGGGTGCAAACAGCTTTCTTCATTCCTCCCATCCCTCACCTCAATAGCATTAACACTGGTTTTACATGAATCATTAAGTCAAGATTTTTATATCGTGGAAGAGAATAAAATTATCTTATACCTCTAAATTCTTTCTACAGCTCACTGTAAAAATGTTTACATAAATTATGAAATGAAGCTATTTCTAGAGACAAAGTTTTGTTTTCTAATATTTAGTCTTGAACAATATACAGTGTTAACTTAAACTCAGCCAGACACACATATGTGTTTCTTTTTAGATGCTTTTTTTTATCCAAAAAAAGTCTGCCTCTATTTCATTTTTATTCCACTTTAAACTAATAATCATAAAAAAATTATAACCACAATATAAATTAGTAGTCAGTCTAAGAAATGGCACTTAGATAATATTATGGAAAAATATATGAAGATTCAAATGTTTAAAATGAAGAGAAGAATGTCAATAAACTGACAGGAGATCAAAGAAATCTCATGTCTTTGCTTTCTCAGGATTTTGAAAAACATAAAAAGTATAAATATTTTCTAATTAATAATTGTCATTTTAACTTTTCAGTGTGAATACACTCAACTTGAGAGAATGATTAGCTAAGTTTCACAATAAAACAATACTATTACAGAATATTTATTTCAGTAACAAATCTCTGTAAAATGTTATATAAAATTCCTTAGCTTGCCTCCATCATTTCTTGAATTCACATATATGTTGGTTTCTGACAGCCTAATTCCACAAAGCAATTACAACCTCAATCCATATGTAAAAAGATAACAGAAAGCAAGTACGTTAAACCAGTTTAAAAGAATAAAAATCTAAAGAAAACAGATTACAAATGATTTATATGAATGCCTAGTGCTGAAGTTAATTACAAGTAACCCAATAAAATAGTGCCTTTATTATTGTACAGCAAGTAATAGCTCTAGATGTAAAAACCAGAACTCTTTCTGCTGACTTTTGCATGACCAATCCCACAGCACACAACATTAAGAATTAAACATGTAGTAAATAAGGCATATAGAAAACAGCAGTTTTTAACTAAAAGCAGAAAACTCTCCTGCTGTTTAACCATTTTGGGTCTTCCACTCTGAAGAGTGACTACTGTAAACTGATAGTATGTATTCATTGAGTAAATTCTTAATGTTAATATAAAGTGAGATTTTAATTTCAGTGTTCAAAGTTTTACATCAAATGAAAAATAAATAACTGTGAAATAGCATCACATTTGTTTTAGCATTCATTAGGAGCAAATAAGTTATCTTTTATGTTTGTGCTATGAAATGATATCTTCAGAATTAAATTTTTCCTACATCTCCCTATAAAGCTTTGTCCAGATTTTAAATTATACTGTACTATCTAAGACACATACATTGTGTGTTCCAGTAACATGTTTTAATTGTCAATAGCCACAACCTGTAGCCAATCACAGTATGCCTAATGACTTTCCTGGTGAAGAGGAATAAGATCTTTCAGTCCAGAAGGATTCCATAACTCTTTCAAATATTTACCAAACCACCTAATAAGATATTAGCTGATATCAACTTTAAGTATAATGCAAAAGTCCTAAGACATGTTATGGACAAACATTTTATTCCTATCAATTTCATGTCCATTAGAAACACATGCAATATTAGCTTATTTTGCTTTTTCTTTTCTGGGTCAATAACTTCACACATTGGAATTTGTCTTCTTAGCTATAGTGAAACACTTTAAAGGTAGTTATCTCTACCTCTGAGTTCTCGGTAGTACCTGATTCAATTTTCCATATGATAAACACTCAAATGCTTGTTAAGGAAATCATAACTTAACATTGTTAGGTGAAGGAGGGAGGAGCACTGCACTAAGAATACTTAGAGATCTTCAAAGCATTACGAGATAGTTTTCCTGTGGCCACTATAACAAATTACATAATTTAGAGGCTTAAAACATTAGAGGTCTGTCCTTTCACAGTTCTGGAGGCCTGAAGTCCAAAATCAGTTTCACCGAGCCAAAATGAAGGGGTTGGCAAAGCTGCTCGCCTTCGGAGGCTCTAGAGGAGAATCTGTTCCTTGCCTCTTCCAGCTTCTGGTAGTTGGCAACATTCCTTGGCTTGTGGCCACATCACTCTCTGCTCCATCTTCACATTGCCTCCTCCTCTGTGTGCCTATCTCTAATCTCCCTCTGACTCTCTCTTAGGATACAAATAATGGCATTTAGGGTCCATCCAGATAATTCAGGAGTATCCCCTCATCTCAAAATCCTCAACTTAATCATACAAAGACCCTTTTACCAAATAAGGTAACATTTACAGGTTCCAGGGATTTGACACGGATATCTTTTCGGGAGCCATTTTTCAGCTTATCGCACTAGAGAAACCAAATTGAAATAATGGAAACAGCAAGTTGAAGAAAGGTGAACTTTACCAACAAGTTCAAAAAAATCCAAAAGATTCAAAAGAAATAAAAACAGTTTTTAAAAATTAGTGTATTATGGAAAGAACTCAAAAATTTTTTAAGCAAGTCAATTTCTGCCCCAAGCGTTGGTTCTCACAATGATTGTATTGTGATTGCTTTTGTTTTCAGTTCCAGAAATTCAGCTTAATTTGCTTAGTATAAAGCCTATCTGGCAACAAGAAACCGAAAGCTGGGCAGTTGAGCTACTAGTAACAAGCAGATATTACAAAGAGCGACTTCTAACAATTAGCAGAAAAGCAATGATAGCATTGCCAAATGTCCAAATAAGTAAGGCAGCAATCCAGACTTGGTAAAGAGACTGATAAGAAATAGAAAGCTTCTTTAAAAAAATTCTCTCGCATTATTTTACTTTCTCACTGCCACTGACCAACTTCCTTTTTTCTTAATTTACAGTACTAGCAAATAGAATCCTATTCTCATAAATCAGATTGATGCTACAAAACAATAGTAAATCTTTTGAATGGATATGAATATAAGATGAGATGACTCTGAAAGATCAAGTAAATGTATAAACTTTCCTAGGTAAAGGAACAGATCATCTTTCCTCTGAAAATGGAACAATAAGAAACCAAAATTAAATTTGCCCTCAATTATGTAGTATATGACAACAAGAATAACCTACAAACCAAGAGACCCAACAAGACAATACTGCTATTTTAATCGAATGCCTAATGAAAACTTGAGCTTTCAAATAAAGAATTTCAAAAATATATAATTACCATCAAAAAGAATAGACTATGCATCCAGTATTTAGGACATTAGTATGCATTTTCATGTTCACTATATCAAAAGACACATTGTGAAAAGAGAAAGTGTCAGAAGAATGTGGAGAACAGGTTTAGGGTTAAGAAGTTTGGTTTTTTGGTAAACTACCCAGAAAATGGCATGATGTATATAACACATATGTCAAATATCTAAATACTATTTACAAGTCAGCATAGAAATAAGTATAAACTAAAATAAAACAGCTATTAGAGACCTTGAAAATAAGGCAGAAGAGTTTGAGTTTGACAAGACAGTAAACTACAGGTTCTCTTGGAAAGCAAATATGAAGAGACTCTTCTAGGAAAGTAAATTTGTCAGTATGTACTGAAAGAGGTTAAATCAACCGAAAGGAAAAAGGTCATTTCACTAATTCAGGATAGCTGCATCAGAATTTGCTTCTTTAGAGACCTTTTCCAAATGATACCTCCTTTTTCCCTTCCTGTCTCCCTCATTTTGATACAATGCAAGTTAAGAATCATCCTCATGAACAACTATTTATGATGATATATTTGGCCAAAAAAAAAGGTTAATCATCAGTGAACTAGATTAACTGTTACAAAAGTATTTCTCAATTAGAGTAACACAGGAGGTGTGCTAAAAGTAACATAGTATAAATAAAAAGCACTGAAGTATACAAGACAGACCCTTAAGATAATCATTAGAGTAGTAATCCCTATAATGGCATCAACCACACTTGTATTCAGGTATACTTTAAGACTTTCCCCAAAAGAGTTGTCACTATAGCTAGCACAGAAAATAATGGAATCACCTTTGGGGGCCTACAGAAAATATGAATGTTACCCATTAACTTTGTCTACACGGAAAAGGCCAAATATTGCTAATCTATGAGATCCCTCTAGCTCTAATGTTCTACTATTCGAGATGAAAATGGACTAGACTGGGCATATGACCACAGGAAGAATAGAAAATAATGAAAAAGATACTGCAGAAAATAATGGTACATTGAATTTGTGAGGCAAAGATCTGAAAAATTAAATTAATTTCATGAAAACAAGAGACACTGAAAATACTGAACAAAGGAAGAAGATTTAATGTGCTGTTACAACACTTAGATTCAGAATCTAGTAATTTTAATTTACAACCTACTTTGTTCTACCGCCAGTTCTACACACTTTTACATATATTATCTAACACAATCTTTATTACAGCCGTTTCACTGAGTAAGAAACTGAGTCTCAAGCAAGTGAAGTAATTTGCCCAAGGTTACAGAGTTAATAAGGGGTAGAGAGAAAAACATTATTAAAATTCAAAATTTATCATCACAGAATTTTCCTGGCCTCAGCCTCTTCTTAAGATCCTGTCCAAGGCATCCTTTTCCTCTCTCCTTTTGTTACCAATAACAGAGACAAAAGCCACCTCTACATCGGCCACCTCCAGCAGCTGAGGAATTTACTACCAGAAAAGCAAATAAATAGCCTTCAGGGTTCTGATTCTTACTTTATTCAGGCCCAAATCAAAGTTCAAACTTCAGATTTTGTTAAAACTGCATATATGCTTCTGGAAGTTCATATATACAACAGCAGCTAGACTAAAATTGCTGCCTGACTAAAAAGGTGTACAATAGATAGAATATATGTACAATTACTAATACATAAGAATTATCCCTTCCTAAATTATGCTATTATATACTAACTATACGTGTCAGAGTACTAAAGTACTAAATAACTATTTTACCTCAGAGCCAACTGAGGCAAACAGGGTAAGCACTTTAAACAGACAACAAAATTTAAATGTGGGTTAGAAGAACTCTGATGACTGTGGCTAAAATCCATTAAATTATGTACTATTTATGAAAAAATATATGGTACGGGCATAGAGCTGAGCCTTCACAAAGTTACCAGAGAGTTTGGTATTAAATAAAGAGAATCTCAAGCTTTACACTTTTAACCTAGACTTTCTGTAACACTTTAACACAGTAGATTAATTTGAAGCAATAGAAAAAAAGAAAGGACTAAGCAAAGCCAACCAGTAATAGCTGAGAAACAGAGACAACGAACTGTATTCATAATTACATAAAAACCAAAGGAAAATGTTATGCTTATAATATTCCTATTCATGTATTCCTCCTTTTTGCTAACTCTCTTCCTAATCTCCAATTTAAAAAGACTAGTTGTAAAACGGCAGGGTGCCAAATTAAAGCACACTTTATTTTCAGATGTCTCCATACTCATAGGCTGACTTCCTGTCAGGAAGAGTTCCATTTCACTGAATACCCCAATCAGCAGGAAACTTGCAGAATTAAGTGCCAGTTGATATTACTTTGTTTTTCATTTACCACCCTTGAGAATACATTTAAAGATCTAGTTATATAGTCAGCATGGTATCATCCTTCTGACCAGACTGCCAAGCCACAGGGTGTACTGCCAGTTCCACAAAATCTACCTTAAAAGGTTGTGTTCTAAATCCTAGTGTGCTAGTAAATCAACAGGATGCCTGTATTTCAGAATAAATCCTGCATCTAAAGTTAAATTATGCTTCTCTTTGGTTATAACGAAGCACTTTAAATTAATACTGGAAAGGTCTGCATCCAGATTCAAATAAAGATCAATTAATGTTCACTAACCCATCAACTTAAATATTTTATTCTTTAAAAGTAAAATACAGTGCTTTAATCTGACTTATTTTGTTTTTTAATGTTTTTGCTGTTGTTTAAAGACAAATGATTCCACCTTTTAAAAGCAAGTTCTGTTATAAAAATTTGAATCAAGTAAAACCACCAATATTTTTACCATATTAGGATAAAGTACAGTTATTAAGCTGATTTCAGATACTTTAAAATTGTTAGTGCTTTTAAGATTTTTCATGATAGCCTGAATCTTGAACAACCCTCTCCAAATCCCATAGACTTCCTGTCATGCTTCAGAGGTCTCTAGTTCCTTCTTATAAGGTCTAGTTTCTTCTTATAAGGTCAACTGTTTCTATTGCACACAACATTAAGTTAATTCTGAGCATTTCAATATAGAACACCTACGCTCACAGCCTTTGTCCATTATAAGGATAAAACACTCATAACAGCTCTAAGGCAAAACTAAGTGATTGTACTGGAAACCTATTTTTTTGATCCCGATGTTCATCACTACTGATTCTCATCCATTTGCAATCAAAAGGTCATATGCACCGACAATAACAAAGCTCGGAGACAATCAATTTACGTGGACTAATTTTCTATAAGTATATTCTAAGGATGAAATATAAACACATTCAAAAAAAAGGAAGGGTACAGAATGGTTGAAATATTAAATTATATTGATCCTAGTTGAACCACACTACATATAAACTGGTCTTTAAAAAGCCAATTGCCCCCAAAGTCCTATTTACACTGGAAAGAGCAAGTTTGATTATAAAGAAAGTGGAATGATTTATTTATAGCATATCAAAGTATAAGTTTCAATATTTAATACACTTTGCAAATTTGCTGCCATCAAGCACCTTTTAGCACGTTAAAAGAAAAAGGTGGGAATCTTTATGCTCAGATATATACTTGTTTCTTTTATGAAACCTTGACATACAACAGGTATTAATATATTTAGGTAAAAACATCATTTCTAAGAGCCAAAGGTCCAAAATTTGTCATATTATCTTTGTTAGCAGAAGCTGTGAACCTGAAATGAATGTTGGTGTGTCTGAAGCTAATGGCTTAAAGGTGATAGAAATAATTCTATAGAAAGAGGAAAAACTAAGTGCACAAAACTGATTTCTTCGTAAGAGGTCATGAGTTGTGACTCTTTTAACCAGGTCCTTTTGAGACCCAAAGCTGATCAAGTGAAAGAGATTTAATATGTATCACCTTCTCACTTTAAAACATATAAGTAAGCATAGGGTAAAAGTTCAGAACTAGGGTTTGAAGTCTATATATAAGTTCTAACTTGCTTAGAACTGAATAGAAGAAACACTATTACTAAATAGAATGGTGTCTGTTTTTTATCTAAAATAAATACTTTTTAATGAATAAAAAACTCAAGTACTAATTTTAAAGGGAATTTTACCTAAATAAGGTAAATATATTGATTTATTTAATAAATATCTATTAAATATTTATTTCATTATGATCCTGACACTAATAAGCAGTGCGGATAAAATGGACAAGAAATGGTTTCCTGACCTCAAGGAATTTTCACTCTAATGAAAGAAACAAAAATTATAATATAGCATAAGTACTAAAATAGCTCTTATGTCTACAAATTTAACTCTTCTTTAGCACTTATCTCCGTAAATTTAACTCTAAGACAGAGTTCTCTAAGTTCATAAATTCATAACTCATAATCCAATGTTGGGGGCATCTAAGCTAAGAACCAAAAATGAGTAAGAGTTAATAGGTTTTGGAATGATCTTTATCCTAATTCACAGTAAAAGCAAAGAAAACATATATTAAATGAGTATTTTTATTATATAATATATGCACAGAGAGATTTTGGTAATATGTTCTCATGCCAAAAATATCTGTACAAGTCAAAGATTGAGCTTTTCATATCATATCAGAAGAAGAACAAATTCCCCTCCCATCAATTAATTGAATGATTATTCCTAAATACACTTGGATGGATTTGAACTACCAGCACTCCATTCTCCACTCACTTCTCAGGGTTAAGGATCACCAAGATAGATTCTTTTTGTTTACTATCTCTAGGAATTGCCTTATACACAAACTATACTTTATAAAACATAGAATTACATGGATTTGAGTGAAAAACTCTGGACTTAGGCATTAGAGCCATTTCTTGACTCTTAATTCTTTAATCCTATAAATTTTTTTAATAAGGACTTCATAATTTTATTATATCTAGGTCTTGACTGCAAGATACTTCAAATCCTAGTTGTTTGAATGGATAAATGAATGACATCTGAAGAGCACCAGTCACTGTACAAGTTAGCCGTGTAATTATAAACAGTCTATTGCTAAAATTTTAGTCTTTTTGACAAATATTTACTGAAAATTTATTTCATCGGACACTGTATCATATGATAGTCACATACAGATTAATTTCATTTTCTTTGAACCTCTTGGACCTCTTTAAGTGCATAGCAAACCTCAATTATATAAATGGGTCAATAATAATATATGTAATATCCCATTCATATAAAATATATTCTGACTCTGGTTTTTAGACTTTATGCTACATACTTGAACATCATTATAGAGCATAAATTACCACAGTATTGACTAAAAATGTAATGCGATTCACTCAATCAATATAGGAAATCACTATATAATCAATTGATGTCAAACTATTTGAATTTATCCTTAAACTTGGGGTTAGTTTTACATAAATATTGTAAAATATGTATATCATATATTTATATAAATATATAAATACATACATACACACACACACACTCCTGGTTAAACTGAAGTTGTTCTAAAAAAAATACCAACTCTTACTATATAAATCAGTTCTGAAGATCCCTTCAGAAACAACATGTAAATTGGAAGTTATGTTTGAATCACCTACAAAGGAGAAAGAACAAGTGACTGAGATAATTTCTTGTGAATGAAGAAAACTAACCAGTGTTTCATGAAGAAAATAGCTATAATTCTGCATATCTAATGATTTTCTTTAATCACTGTGATTGGAGAAGCAGAAGAAAACAGAAGCAGAATACTAAAAAAGAGGCATTTCCCGCATTAGTCCCTGTCTCACCTGATGCAACAGCAGCTTTCCTAAATTACATTTTACAAAAATTACCCACATGCACTATGGCCAAAGGATTCCATGATCAAACATGCTAATAGTACTCCTATCACAGATTCAACAGTACACATTTATACACATTTATATATATATATATATATATATATATACACGCACACACACATATATACATACATACACACACATACACACATACACGTATTTACTATAGGGCTTGAGGAGCCTTCCAGTAAAGAAACCTAATTAAATTTAAACCAACATTTTCCAAATTTATTTACCACCGTATGCTTTTTTCACAGAACATCCATTATTATCACACAGTAAACACACTGGGATTTGCTGTACTGCAAAATTTGGATAGTAAGAACCGATCAAACAAGCACAAGGCTAACACGAATCCAAACAAGGAAAAAATATAGGTACTGGAAAGAAGAGAGGAAATGTTTTAAGAACTGTAATATCTATTGATTCTGATAAAATTATAAAAACATAGATGAAATGCAGAAAAAGCATTTTGACTAAAAGTCAAAGGAACCTAAAATGATCTACCCAGGAACAGAAATAAAATTAGCATTAGATTAAACAGGGATTAATTAATAGCTTTTTTGTGGTCCATCCCTAACTCCATTCCCTACTGGTGTGTTTTATGTTTTTCTTAAAGTCCTTACAAAATTCTAGTTGTATTACAATTATTTATCTCTCATACTAGATTACAGTTTCCTTAAAAGGAGGGGATTGTCTTAAAAGCATTTGATACATGCTGCAAAATAAAAGAATAAATACAACAAGCAGGAATAAAAGGAAGACTAAGCACAGACAAATTCATACAAACGTCTGTAGAAGAGAGAGTATTTGAACTGAGCCTGATAGACAGTAAAACAAAATTCTGAAAGTATACCTACTGGCCTTACCATTCTGCTGTATAAAAGCTCCTTATCATAGAATTTCCTTATAGGTGAAAAAATGCATAAGGAAGTTAAGAAGATTTATTTATATTTCCAATAAGCAACTGATACTCAAAATTCCTATTTTGAGGTTGGCAAAAAGATAATCCTTTGTTTTACCAGCTCAATTATTTCTTTTTAAAAACCATACCATTTTCTTAATACTGGATAGTGAGTTTTTTTTTTTTTTAAGTTGAAGTATACCCTAAATACAACATACTCCTGGAGTATCTAAGCACCACAATTAAAAGAAGCAAATCTCCATCTACATTAAGCTCTACAATAAGTAAAACTCATCAACAGTAACAGAAATCAAATGAGTGGCAACTTGAGATAAGGGTGGGGATTGAATACAAAGAGGCACAGGGAACATTCTGGATTGAAATGGTTGTTACATGGTTGTGTATATGTCAAAATTCATTGAACCGTACACTTAAAATGTGTGTACATATACTGTATATTAATTATGCTTCAATAAAGTTGATTTTTTAAAAAGAAGTAAATCTGATTAAGCCAAAGGAAAATGAAAAAACTAAGACCATATTTATAAGTGAACATGACTACAGTATTTGCAAAATAAAAGTAGTTGTTACCTTTATTGGGCCTAGAGTACAGAGAAGGAGACTGATAATAAAAAAGTAACAAACTAGCACATGTATAATAAAATTTGTGGTACATTCTAAGCTGGGTGCTAAGATAAAAACAGGCAAAAAGATACCAACTATAGATTTGATGATCTGAGAAGAGGATAATTAAGTTGAATTCTGAAGGATGAGAAGAAGCCAACAATTAGAAACACCAAATTTGAAGGAGGGAAATTTCATGAAAAGAAAAAGCATATGCCAAGACAAAAATATTATGGCAAACTTGGGTAACATTAAATAGTTCAGCATAGCTTGAGAACAGATATAAAAACAAAGAAGTAAAATGATGTCCAAACAGCAGGAGAGCCCTAATAATAAAGGACACTTTTGTGTCATGGTGTAGAGCTGGGTTCCTTTTCTTCTCTCCTTGGTTTAAATTATCCAGTTTACTCAAAATACTCATCACAACTATAAAAAGGAAAAGTTCATGAAATAAAATGTCAAGAGTACTAACATTACTGTCACACATTTAGGAGGGATAAACTCAAAAAGGAGAAGAAAACTAGAATTAGAGAAAAGAAATTATGGGAGAATGAAGAAAGAAACATTTTACTATAAAGATTCAGAAAAAAATTTCAAGTGGCAAAAATTCAAATACAAAACTGATAAAAGAATGATAAGAATGGTAATATCTGGTTCTTATTATTAATATTATAATTTTAAATTAATAATTCAGAGGTATAGAAAGAAACACAAGTCAAAAATGACCAAATCTTATATCATTACCTGTATGTGAAGGAATTATTTCCCAAAACAGCAATGATCTACATATTTTGATTACAAAAATTTTTAAGAAAAATCAGACTAACAGTATTTTAAATTAACTTTTGTTGTTAATTAATTACTCAGACAGAACACCAGTCCAGACTACATGGTGCTTCTAGTTTTTCTATATACTCTATGCATTTCTGATAAATGGGAAAAGAATAGATGACCTGGCAGAAGGCTCAGACAATAATATGTGATTTACAGGACACGAATGCAGCTACCATAAGATTTATCTGACAGCCCTCTCCGATAGTGGACTGTTGAGTATCCGATGGAATGATTTCTAGTCCAGAAAGTCTACTACTGAGTAGCCATACACATTATTTATTTATTAGATGTTTTGGGTTGAAACCATTTTTAAATGATGCACTTCACAATGCACAGTCATAAATTTAGCTTTAAACCCAAGAAGGGAGGTAGTGTTATTGGAATGTATGTCAGACTGAATTAGGATGAGCAACACAACGCTTTTATAAAGTGGCCTTGAATGCAATGTCAATCCTTTCAAAAATGATATTAATGTCAAATGAGCAAGATACAAACACTTTACACAATGCTAGAGTAACACTACTTGAAATATTTATTTAACATTTTCTTTAAATTCATATAGATTTCTACACGGTTTATATACATACACAACGAATATTGACCACAAATAAGTTACATACTTGTGAAAAACTGAATCTGAAATATAATTGAGAACTTGTTCATTTTTTTCTATGCATCAGAGAGTATACACTTTCCTGAAGAATGTATACAGTCTTATTTTAAAGAAGTAGAGATTTAAATCAGGCTTTGGAGCTAAGGTAGTTCTTAAATTATTTTATATGGGATTCAATATATGAATACACCTAATTTAATAAACCTAAGGGGTGTGTGTGTGTGTGTGTGTGTGTGTGTGTGTGTGTATATATATATATATAAAACTTCATTCAATAATATAATGCTGAGTATTTTAAGAAAGCTTTTCAATTCTAAATAATAATATTTTAACTTAACAATGTTAACAATTAAATGGGATAAAATATGAAAAGGTGTTTAATCAACCTATTAAGAATGAGTGGATATTAAAAAATATAATCCTAATTGAAGCTTTAAGAAAATATATAGTGATCTGTTTGGTCTTAATGATAGCAAACCAAATGTGAACATTTCCTCATTTCTTAAATTTAGGGTCTAAACTCTCTTTTGTAACAAAATGTGGCTAATTTAAACTCCTCGTTAACAAGAATGCAAAAAGAAAATAAGTTTTGAATGGATTCATGAAAAATAATCAGAACATGGATGATTGTCATGAAATTAACACCAACTAATTTGTAAAGTTTTAAATCAAATTTGCAGATGTTAAGTTCATAAGCATATCCCATTATTTATGTGATTAAAAAGGAGTTTTTGACCTGATCTTTCGATCTTTGGCACTCAATCCTCTCCATCTCCTCTTAAAAAATTAATTAAAATTTTAGCAAGATGCTAGCTTTTCACTTCCCACCCTATCTCAGGCTAAAAACAATTATCAATCAAACTCAAGCCATCTCCACCCAGTATCTGCAAAATGTCAACTTCAAATTCAATTTCATATCTCTTAAGCTTTCATGCAGAAAAAGACAGTTCACTTCTTAACAAAATAAATCACTTTTGTGATTGCCAATCTGACCTCTTTGAATTAGGAAAATTCAAAGTGAAAAATGTAATTATCACCCTGGAACAATCTGTATACATCTGGAGCTAATTCTAGCTTCATTTTTCACATCATTTTTCACACTGTGCTACATCTTATAGAGACGCCATGGAACTTTTGAAGAACTCATAAAAAAATGTCAAAGACTTCAAATAACTGATAATGTATTTCATTCAAACAAAAGCCTTGAGAATATCTGACTGTTGCAACTTATTCTACTAAGTGATCTTCATATACCATTTGATTGGATTAGTATTAAACAGCACTGTGACATACTTGACAAATAGGTGTATTAAAACATGTCATTCTTTATCTTTTCAGCTTCTAACATTCAACTACATAATATACTATATCTGAAATAACTTTCATGTACCAAGGATATATTCAATTCTCCTAAACTAGAAAGTAAAACTTCATTATCAAAATTCACCTATGAAACAATTACATCACTATAAAGAACAAATTCATACTCCTGTGAAGAAACATCCAAAACTGTAAGTGAATGCTTCTTAAATGTAAGGGTAATTTCATGTCAGTATAAGAATGGCATATGGTAATTTCCATCCAGAAAATAAACAAGCAATTATTTCAAATCAGATTACTTAATGGGAAATTTTATCCAGTCAGCTTTTAAAGAAATAGAGTTTTCTAAGGGAGATGATTAGATTATAACACATGATTCTCACTGAATCCAAGAATAATAAGCCCACTAGAAACATAAGTACTCCTCACAAGTTCACTATAAAAATCCATTAGGTGTAATCTCTAGAAGTAATTGTTCTTACTGCATTTTATTGACAATGCATAGTATTGATTTTTCACACCTTCTATGATTCTTTAATTTGTATTCATGAAATGTCCATCAGCACAGTCTAAATAAATTTGGCAATATAGGCACTAAAATGAATAAATCGATGCAAAGAAACATTAATTTTGCATTATTCTTATTCATCAGGCAAGTAAACCATAAGAGTTGTAAATGAAGGTCAAAGGTTTTGAAATGGGTCAGAACCCTTGACCTCTACACCAATATCCTTCCTATTAAAAAAGGCCATTTTAAAGTTCTAAGTAGGGGAATTTACTACCAGCAAGATATCATTTTTAAAAGACTACAAAGAAAACTCTCAATGAAAACATTCATCTGTTTAATTGCAAAACAGAAAAGAACACATCACAGGATCCATGATTTTTACATAAGTTAAAGTTTACCACATGAAGTATAAGGTTTCTGAACACTGAAAGTAATTTTGCTTTTAGGAATTTATTCACTGCATCTTATTATGATGGTTGCCATATTTTTGTTGATGTTTTCCCAAATCTACTCTGTATGTCAAAAATAATTACCAATGACAAGAATTCAAAATTATTTATCACTCATTTTATAACCTCTGCACAAAAGGGAAGTAAACCCATTATTCCCAGGGGAGTCAGAGTGGCACTCCACAAGATATAAAATAAATCTGCTTCTATAACCTTAATATATGCAGCAGAGAAATTTAGCCATCTCCAGGTCATTTGATCTGGACATTTTTTAATGTGACTGTAAAAACCTCTGTTTCTCATTCATCTATCCAATTTCTCTCAGCACTTACTTCAAAATTATCTGCTAGTATCAAAGACAAGAAGTATTCCTTTTGCAATACAAATAAAATTATTTTAAAACTGCAAACTCAAAACTCTATTAAAGAAAAATTTCTAATAAAACAGTTATAACTTCCTTGCAAAATAAATTCATGCAAGAATTTACTTTATTCCAACATTTATTCTTGTCACTCACCTGAGAACACAGTAGCATAACCAACTCCACAACTGAGCTACTAGCCTTCATGCAAACCAGACCTATTTTAAAGAGAATTTTAAAAAAAATTACAAAGTAAAAAACAAATATGAGGGATTTATCTGTTATACAACTTTGTCCAAATTGGTTTTTAAAATAAAATTTAACATCTTGCTAAGAACCAAACACTACTCATTTGATCATATGAGTAAATGAGGTACTCTGTAATTACTTTAAACTTGGCATCTAAACCACTACAATTTTTTGTAAGCTATTTCACTTCAACTTTCAAACTACTAAAACATTTATTACAAGTTCATATATAATGACATTTCACAATACTCATAGAAATGTGCACAACATATGCCATATTGATCAATATCATCTACATTTTGTTTTGGAGAGAGCTGATTGTTATACATGCAGAGAAGGGAAATGGCTCCCTGACCTTTGCTTTCTCCACCACACTCTCTCCCTTCAACCCTCTAGCTATCAATCAAGTTTCCATTTTGTTTCATGGCAGCAGACATCCCAAACACTCTTATTAGTACCTTGACCTGTGACCTCACACTAAACCTTAACAGAAGTGCAAGCCGCTGTCTGTTATATAATCTTGATTTCCTATAAATAAATTCATTTACATTTTCTCTTTTATGTTTCATTTGGGTTCATCGAAAATATTTCAGGAAGAAACTTTTATACCTGTCTAAGGAATTCTTTAGTTTTAATTATCAATAAAATCTAAAGTAGTTCATTCAAAGAACATTTTATAACCAGTATCTTAAAAAAGCAATGCCAATAATTAAAAGCACTAAATTACATTACTAATAATCAGACAAATTATAATTTTCATTCCATATTTTTCTAAACAAACACAAGTTTAGGTTCCAGGGTGTAACAACTAAAATAATTCCTGGGGGCACTTACACACTCTACAGAATCACTTTCTTTCTCCCCATGAAAGCTCTTGCAGGCATCCTATCCCATCCTATTCCCTTTCTTTAATCTTCTTGCTCTGTTGTTCTTTCTCCTTCCCTCTTTTAGTCATGATGCCTGATACCTACTGATGGCACATGTTGGTATTCTGTAGCCTTACAAACAGCATTCAAGTTAAACAGGTTGTTCACCCTCTTGACTTTTTAAAAAAGTCAGAACCATTTTTCTCAATGTCTGAAAAAATATATATCACAAAAAAGATGGTAACAGTGTCAGCACTGGCATGAAAATTAACTATAGAACATCTACATGTTGCATTAAGCAAGTAGGTCATTAACTAGACTAAATTGTGGTTTCTATAGAGCTAACATGAGCATAGCTCCTCAAACTAATGCCAAGGCCGAAAGGAAGAGCATACCAATACTCCATCTCTCGTTGCTGGTGTTAACTCTCTGCTGGTCTGACATCTTGTCACTTTTCATAAAATGTAACACAACAACAAGAAGTTCCATATACTTCAACTTCAAAAGACACTACTTCCAGCAACTAAATTAAGATCTTTCTACAACTGGTTCATTATTCTTTATTGCTTTATTCTAGAGGATCCAGAATTCCTGTCAACTTTCCTTTCATGGCAAAGAATTTAGGCCTGGATCTAGCTCAGCCTTTTATATACACTCAGATAATGAACAATAATGATAAAAAGGGCCTTAGGCCATCCAAAGTTAGAAAGATTTACAGGTGTTCTTACGTCCCTTTTACAACATATCATAGGATAGTTCAATACTTATACACTTAAGAAAAAAATTATGTATTTCAGTCTATTTCTCAATAATAAAGGTTAGCAAATCAAAGGAAGGTTGATGCTACCTAGTTGGATGTGAAGATGTAGTAAAAAAAATACATCCAGTGATCAGTGAGTTGAATGCTCAATGATAGTAAAATGTCAAATAACATTTCATAGTTTGATTAGAACAATTCACGTGTTTTTTGGAGTGGGGTTTTGTAGATTTGTAAGGGATAGAAAGAGGGGACATGGAGGGGGGTATGTTAAATTTTAAATGAGAAAGGGCTTTAGAGGACAAAAGAGACCTTATATTAGACCTCTAATACTAAGCTCCCTGTCTGAAGGGCATTAATACTATAAACACCAATATATAACCTTGGGAGTAAATAAACAGGAGAGAATCCCAATAAGGGACTTGGTATCAGATTGCACAACTTAATCACATCTCTCTATATCTGAACTAAATTTTTGCCTCTGGGAGACACTGGTTGCATGTATAAAAAAGCAAGTAATAAATTATAAACCAGTAAATCTTGTCTTCAGATTTACACTCAGACGAAGAATTACCCAAAGGAAGGCGTCAAAACAACACTTGGAGTGAAGTTGTAAGTTATTGCAGAAGTATCAATTTTCATTTTATACATACACACATTCTATTATTGCTCCAATTAGCAGAAAGCAAACAAGGTACTGTAGGCTAAGAGATCTAAAAAGGCTCAGAATCTGACGTCTCTAAAAGCCTCTCAGAATAATACTAGGGTTCAGTTTGCTTGGTTTTATTTTTGGTTGTTTTTCTAAAGATATGGAATTTTAGTCTCTTCAAAAAAAGACAAATTCAGGATGCCAAAGCAAAGAATTTTATACTCTTCTGAAGTTTCATGACCAAAGACCACTGCAATTTCTTCACCAGAGACTATTTACTCCACCTCTAGTACATTTGTTTTCCTTACTACTAAACTCAGAAATATTAAATGACTCACCAGATATTAAGCTAGTAACATCTGAACCCATTAATCTATCTAAACTCTCAAATATACCCTGAAAAACAGTGACGACCATTCACCATCTAGAATATAAGAATACTTTTTTTGAAAACATATATTTTAAGTCACCTTAAATAATTTACAGAAAGATAAAGGGATGGTGATAAACATTATTAGAAGTTTTAATAAGAATTTAAGCATAATAAACTCAAATTATTAGTCCATATTTTCCTAGTTTTGAAAGTATTTGTATATATCCTGAATGACCAATGTCCTTTGAATACAACTAACTGCTCCTCATGAATCTGTAAACATAATATCCATCTTGTAACGACGAATTCCAAATTTCAAACAAACTTCTAACAGATTCTAGCTTATCATTAATTCTGGTTCTTCTTCTTGAATGTACTTCATCAAATGCAATATTTTGGAAAAGTTGGATCATTCAAAATTTTCTTGAAGAGAGGACAACCATGTTCTTGCTTCCAGAATTGCAAAATAGTTTCTTCTACAGATTTACAAAAACTATTTAGAATGATCAATCTGCTAAATTTTTTCATTTCTACATGAACTTTTCCTTCCAGTCATCTTTGTGTACACACTTGCCTTTAGTATTTATTCACTTAGAAACTGTACCAAGTAAACTGTGGTGCATAATCCTCATAAATAATGGAAGAACACTGTCACATGCCTTTTTAGCAAAATAAGATGTTCCAGGTTCTTGTCACAAAACAACACACAGATTTTGTAGAATGAAGTCCTTCCTATTGAATGACATGCTGAGAAAACCATTTTGTCCACAGAAATATACTGTGCACTAATGAATTTTCGAGTTTGATGAAATTTATGAGTGCTGCTCCCTGTCTCTTTGAATTCATCCTTGGATGGTCTAATAATTGTAAAATGTCTCCTTCTGTCAACTTTTTTCACCTTACCATTATGGGCAGAAAACGAAAAATTCTGATACTTAACTATATTCAGTGAAAGCTAAAAATAAGACTACAAAGATGGTAACCAGACTTCTTTTATATCAGTATTTCTCAACCCTTTTTTCATTATCACTCCTCCCTAAGGAGCAATTTAAGAACATTTTTACTTAATTGCGCCCCCATGAAATTTTAATACTAAAGATATACTGTATAGATGTACTGTGGCCCATTGGAGGGTCACAAACCATTGTAATATCTAATATTTTTGCACTCCCCAAATACTAGTTTTTGCTCCCCTTGAGAAAAGAAATTTATATCTTCTTAAAATATGATGCAATACTTTGGCCAATGCAGAAAGAAAACTGAGTGTAACCCAAGAGTGATGATTTGTTTTCCTAATGCATCGTGATTCTAGGGGCAATTCCAGGACTCTTGTATTCTTTTATTTTAGTCCTAGTATAATTAGGAATAATTGATGAGTAATGATGAAATAGCAAAATGTTTTAAGATATAGAAAATTAAGATCACAAAGACCTCATAATGAATCTTAGATTTACAAAAAGTGTCCAGTGAATTCACATATAGTAATTGTAAGATAGAATAAACTTTATATTTTTAAGTAATTTTCTCTTTGTTTTTCAAAGAGCTCTTTAAAAAAAATGAAAGTAATAAAATATCAATCCTTACAAAGGGTTATAACTACTTGAAAAAGAGAATTAATATTACTAAAATTAGGAAAGTCAGAAAAAATGTGACTCTAGGCATGAGGTAATATGAAGTATTACATCTAATTAAACTTTTAAATCCAACTTCAAGCCATCAGAAAATACAAGGAATAGAGAAACCGTTACATGACACCACCAGGAAGCAATAGCCACAGAGTGCCAAAACATGTAACATTCTACAGAACAACTAACCAGATTTCTTCAAGGCAATAGCATGAAAACAGAGGGGGAGAGGTAAACTATTTGACATTAATAAGGACTTATGAGACATAAGCAAATGCAATAAATTGATTTTGTTTGATTCTTCATTAGAAGAAAATCAATTATAAAAAGACATCTTTAAATAAAGATGAATATAGGCTGAGTATTAGATGACATTACAGAACTATTAGTAATATTACTAGGTGTAATAGCAGCAATTATGATTATTTAAGAAAATATCTTTTTATACATGGATTTTGAATTATTCAGAGTTGAAACGTGATGTCTGGGATTGTTTTAAATGCTAAAGCAAAATAAAGAGAGGGGGATGTAACAAACAATTATGGCAAAACAAAGACGGTTTGGGTAGTTCATAATAATAAGTTCATGGATATTGCATTTTCCACTTTGTAAATATTTAAAATATTCATTAAAAATTTTTTTTTGATGAGGAAGATTGGCCCTGAGCTAACATCCATTGCCAATCTTCCTCTTTTTGCTGAGAAAGATTGGCTCTGAGCTAACATCTGTGCCTATGTTCCTCTATTTTGTATGTGAGACACTGCCACAGCATGGCTTGATGAGCAGTGTTTCAGTCTGCACCCACAATTAGAACCTGCGAACCCCTGGACACCAAAGCGGAGCACGTGAACTTAACAACTACACCACGGGGCCAGCCCCCTCACTAAAAATTTTTTAAGTAAAAAAAAATTTTACAGTAATAAACTTTCCAGTGTGTGGTCACACACTGACAAGGGCAGAATTAAAACCAAGATCTCTTGCCTTTTAGTCCAATGCGTTTTGTACAGTACCATGCTGTGATCACCTCCACCCAAAACTTTTCAGTTTTACAGTGCATAAAACTACCACCCAAAACATTCCTCACAAATGAAAATAGATATATGCTACATAAAAACTCTTAGATTTGTTTGCTATTTTTATGAACACAGCCCAGAGGGTAGGTACTGCTCAACTCCTTGTTATCATTTTATCAGAATTTACCAGTAAGAAACTGATTCTAAATTAAACTCTATTCAAGGATCTAGAATTGGCAAGTTTAATACTTTTGAGTATCTAAGGTGATCCTATTTTGTTGGATCTATTATAAAATTCAATGACCAACTAAAAAGCAACAATGTCTTATTACACTGAAAGGTATAATTAATACACTCATTTTACAGTAATGAAATGATATATGGTTCATAAGTTGTCACACCACTTTAAAAAATAAATGTTTGATATGCAAAGTATAAATTAGGGAGAAGTCCTTTGATTTTCCAATTCAATTCCTTTCAAATTTTATTACTTTATTAGATCAAGTAGTTCGCAGCTAAATAAATTATATCCTTCTGCAAATAAATTTCCACCACAAACTTAAGTATTTCTAAAACCTAAACTTTCTTTTTCAAATAAACTCAATGCTACTTTTTGACTATGTGGAAATGAGATCATTCATCATCAACTTCATATACATCTACAGCAGAGATGATAATTAAATTCCTATTTTAGCTAAAGCTTATTACTTATAAACAGAAAGATATTTTAAGGGTCAAATAAAGTGCTGATACTCCATAGTAACACTCAGATACAGATATCTTAAACTATTAACCTACCTTGCATTTCCACTATATCCTTATTTCTACAAAAAGAGAGACTTTTTCACAAGTTTTAAGAAATTCCTTAGAAGATCATCTAGTCACTCTTACCCAACAAAAGATTATAATAACTAAAGCTGTAAGTTGATATTTAAAGAAACTAGAATAGAGATAACTGTGCTTTCCCATGATTTTTCAACATTAAGAAAATATATTTCTTATCCTAAACTATCAACCATGGACAGAGACAAGCCAGATTTAGCAAACATCTAGTCCAAACACTTTTGAATGCAAAAATCAATTCTATATTATCATTGATGAAAGTCCTCTAGCTTCTCCTTAAAAATTCTAATTATGGGGATGAAGATTGGTATTTTGATGTCCGTTTCTTAAGCTCTTAAACAGAACTGTTTGAAAAGTTGTTCTCTATTGAACTGATATCTGCTGTATGAGGAAATTCAGAGTAAATCTACTTGCATTTGGTTGAGTCAACCTCTTTAACATTTGAAGACACTCACTATATGGCAAGTGCTCTACGTAAAAAAAAAAAAAAAAGTCCCAATACTCCTCATCTATTCTATAAGAAGCATGGTTTCCAATTCACTCAGCAACCTACTTCTGCGTGCTATCTAGTGTGACACAATCTCAAAGTACACTACCTAGAAAAGACCAAGTAATCTATATATGATATAAGCAGGATAGAGTACAACACTCCTGTTATTTCTACTTATTTGTAAAACAGAACTTTACTAATAGAGACTAATAACGCATTCCTCATTTTCCTAATATGTGGCAATATACTGTTGTTCATATAGATCTTAAAGTTCAAGTAGAATCCAAGGTTAATGACCCACTAATTACTATAACACCTGTCTCTCCAATTCTCTATTCACACAGTTGAATTTTAATGTGTTGAAAAGAAATCTCTTAGTTCTCTGGTTGAATACATAATTTTCTGCTTCATTCAAATCACTGATAAAAAATCTTGAACAAATAAGAATATGAGACATGATATATTCTACAAAAGATGCAGACTGAATGAGATGCCTTGTCAAAGGTTGAAAACACTTCAACAATGAAACTCCACACATCTCTTATTGTCCATTTATTCTTAACTTTGAAATTTAAATATATATAAAATGAAATAAAGAAAAATTGCTTACTTGTTCCTTCTATAAGCAGTTCTTGTCCATGGCTACCCAAAAGTGTCCGAGAAAGAAAAGGTGCAAAATCCACAAAAATTTCTCGCAGAAGAGGAGCTGCCTTTTCCAAAGCATGTTCAAGCCTCTCTGTAATACTAATGGAAAGATGTTAAGTTCCCAGAATTATTCATTAGTATTGATCAATTTTCTAGTTTTTAAAATGAGTTTCCACAGAAATGTGAAATTATGCGAAAAATTTAAAATCACCTGAAGACTAACTATTGCTATGCATACCATTCTTTCTGCCTGAAATATCCTTTTTTATTCTGTTCTGTATTGTCATTCCCAGCCCAAGGGTTCAAACAACCTGGTTAAAAACCACTCCAGGCATCAGCTCTTATTGGAAGTCTTAACTGGCCAGTTAAGAGTACTTGATTTTAGCCCCATTATAACCTAAACAAATTCTATCAAGTCCTTACCAAATTTGTCTATTCATGACTAAGCCATCAGCACCTTGAGTTCAAGAACTAGTCTTCATTTCTAAGTTCTCCGCTGCAACATATGACTCAATAAATGTTTATAAACTGAAAGAATCATTTTATATTATTTTTCACTGATGTCTACCTCTGTAACAATTTCTTTCTAATACAATCGGAACAATTTTTAATTTGAAAATAGTATACTGGCACATTTATAATTTCAATTTACACATTAATATATGTCTTTGCGACTATATGTACATATATTCATACATATATTATACACACATAAACACATACATACACATATACACACATATTTAATGAGTTAAAAAAACAAGCCCCTGCATTTCAGAAAATTCAGAGGTATCCACAGCTTTAGTTTCTAGCTTATAAACCAAACATAAACACAAACAGCCACTACTTAGCTATTATTCACACAATCAGTACTTCCTATTCATACTACCAATAAGAGTTGCTACTGAAACTATCAATATGGAAGCTGCTACAAATTTCTGCTGTCAATAACCATCCCTTTCCAGGTACTACCATAATATTATTCCTCTAATGCTGTCACAACTACAAGCCTACACCTGCAGCACCAAGTGCCTATATTTGTGGAGTCCTATGAATTTTCCAACTGTGGTAAGGAGGATCAAGAACTCTGGCCACAAAGGCTCTAGTAGTGGAAAATATTCATAGCATTCCAAATCAGAATCTGAAATGCATATTCCCAATTTAAAAAGGTTAATGACAGTAAAAATCTACCTATAATTCAGTATCATTGTGGGGGACTGCCTGTAACTTACTAATTATTTCACTATTTTTATGGAAGAGGAACAACAAATTCCAAACTTTCAGTCTATAATCATATAAAACATAAGCCATAAGCTAGTACCTACCTGTGTAATTAAATATTTGTTATGCATACAGCATTTATTAATCACAGTCACTACTCATGAACTTTTTATATTTCATAATCTTTAAAAAGGAACTTCTAAAATATTTCCAAGCCTCTAAATGTCATGCATGTTTAAAATTTAAATAAAGTTGAACAGAACTGTAGCTAGACAGTTTAAAGAGTCATCAAAAGGAATAAACCACAAACATCCAAGTTAGTAGCTTGAATACCTCATATTTGAAACTTGGTCTTGTGGAACTGAACCAACTGTTGGAACCGATGGCAATTTCGCATTAGATGATCTACCACCTATAAGAGAAAAATTACTATTTATAGGAATTTTCTGTTTTTAGATCCAAGGGTTCAAACAAAAAGAATATCTTTATACCAAGTCAACAAAAAACATATCATAATGCATTTTTAAATTCCCATTATAATTTGGATAATATTAAAATCTACCAATTAACAAGGTTTTTCTTGAAGCATTTAATATGTAAATCTCAGTTACAAGTTGATTATCACACCTGGCAATCCTTCAATCCTCCAACTGGCTGAAGAAGTAACAGAAAACTAAATTCTGACTCACTAAATTGAAGTCATGATTCTTTTTTCAACACCAAGTGGCAACAGAGATTTACAAGTAGAAACTTTTTTTAATTGAAGCAAAAAACAGAAACAGCTAATTTCAAATTTAGCCTTAAATAGGTATACCTCTATTACCATGAAAACTGTCTTTATTCAGTCACCAAATAACTTCTGCGATACCCTGGCTCCTGAGTCTATTCTAGCAAACAGCTGAAAAACCTTTCTTAAATGATTCAAGCAGAATCATTCCCTCATTTAAATCACTGTTATTAGTATATAACCTGTTGTTGCATTTGTCACATTGTATTTCAATTGATTTTTTTAAATGTCCTTCCTACTACAATAATCTTTTTGAAAACGGAGACCTCATCTTTTTCATCCATCTATCTCTAGAGCCCAGAGAACCTGACACAGTAGAAGGTCCTCAATTTACGTTAATTGCAGAAATTATTCCCCTTATCATTCCCATCTCTTATATTCTAGTAAGTCAATCTTCCCAGCTGGTACATACTTCCCTCTCTATTTCCTACTATTTTTATGTCCCTATCTTTGTTTAAACTACTGTGCAAAATTAACTTCCACCATGTGATCTTATTTTACTCTCCAATGACTTCTCCCAGAGCCCCTTAAATATTGTTGTATATCTATGTTGTTGAATGGCCAACTCACCCTGTTATAGTATAAAATGTTCAAACTATTTTGTCCTATACAAGAGTCATCTTTATGTTTTCAACAAATAACTGTGCTTGGCAAGAGAAAAGTAATCACCAGGAAATTAACTCTGCCAGAGTCAAAGAATGGATAGAAACAGGAACAACACACATTATGACAAGTCTTGAAAGAGGATAATTTACTAAGAATTGAAGAGTTCTAACAAGCTCAAGAAAGCAGGGGAAAAATAAAGTTTCTGTTTAAGAATCAGGATATACGGGATAGAGCATCATTTAATTTAAGCTAGGAGTGGGACCTGAAGAAACAGAAGAGCCATTTGCTTTCTAAGGCCAATATATTAGGGAGAAGAAGGAAGAAAAGAATGGACACACACAGTGTCAAATGCCCTCTATGACACCAAGACTATAAGAGTCACTGGAATCCAACTGGGATGGTATCCTAATGACCAGGAGTATATATAGGGACAGGAGACTCGCACATCTTGCTTGCAGCTGCAATTCAGGAAGTTTCCGTTTCTGAAAGCAGTTATCTTAAAAGGGTGCTGAGTTAGTATAAGGGTAAATACAGGCTGAAATCCCATCACAGTTCTATAGAGGGATAGACCAAGAAAGACAGCAAAAAAAAACAAAGAATATGCAAAGCTGATAAACAAGGAGAAAAGAATGCTCAAAGGATCCTGGAATCTATGCACTATCAGAGGTCTGATGATTTGATCTGTTCTCAAAACTTCACACATGGGTATGCTGGAAGCACCTAAAGGAGACAAAGTGGTGTGGACAGAGAGAGTATAGAAGAAGAAATGCTCACTTAGAATGTAGAAAGAAAGATGATAGAAATAGATGAGAAGGTAGAAAAGCAGCCTGTGACATCCAGGAGCTGGTCTGGTAATATCAACCCTGATGTTGTCAGGAGCTGGCTTAGAATCCACAGCTAGGTCTTGGTCTTCTCTCATTGAATATAAACAATTTCAGAGAACATCAACATCAGACAAAGCTACATCGTGACCATGATGAATCAACGTAAAACAATACCACTCTCTAATTGTGTCTCAACAGACAAAAACATGAACTCCATCCAAATAACAAAGATGGTCAAACATCCCAAATCCTAATATGAATGACTGCTGTTTCTTTACAAATTACAGCTTTAGCCTCAGTCAGGTCATCCATGCTTCCAGATAAGATCTAGCAGGATATCTAATTATAGAATTACCCATGCTTCCTGACAGTATCCAATTCAGAAGAAAGCCCCACTTCCTTAACCCCTCTCCAAAATCACCTAATATAAGCTCAAATCCTGCAAAAAAACTTTTCTAACACTCCATTACTGAGGTGCCCCAAGTTTTCTCATTGTATGCATTCTTTCTCACTGAACTAACTTGTTCCACCAGAGGTTTAGCCCTGGTGGTCTCTGGTTGGAAGACACTGACAGTGACTTTAGATGAAGACAGGCAGAGAAAGACAGCAATCATGGGCTAATGTAAAAAGAACCAGAATTAAAGAAATCACTAAGTAAGAATTGTTTTCCTTAACAATCTACTTCACCATGGTAAAATGCACATTTTACCACATGGTAGCATCTCTCAAATCAATGCATTTTACAACCAAAGACATGTTAACAATTGTAGTCAGCCAGAAATTGAGACATAATTGTGAGAAAACACAATGGATAAAATCAAGAAAGCACCGAATCGAATCTGAGATTTGATAAAAGACTAAATAAGGGAAGAATTGTGTAACTATTTGAAATCTTTATTTTGCCAATCTACAATATTACATGAACTAGAGGAGAAACAATTGTATAATCTAAACATATTGTCTAAGTATAATGATTTGCTTCTAGTGAAGATGAATATCTAAGAACTAAGGGCCCTCCTGCAGCTTGATTCCAAAGGTACAAGCCATAGGAGACCACTTCCTCACTACTAAAGAACTCCAAATGTGGCAGTAAATGGGACCAGGCTTAAAAACCTAGAGCTCTTACCTGAGAATATATCATCGTGTGTCACAAGTATAATCAGTTTTATTCCCATTATGATCATACTATAAAAACACTGTGCTTTAAAGAGCAAAAGGTCCCTCTTTCCCAAACATTCCTGAACTAGTCCACCAAAAGCAGTTAGCTGGAACAGACCAAGGAAAGGATGTGCACCAGGGTGGAGGCTGCACTGATCTGGAGCAAGGCATAGGAGCCCAAACAAAGTGAGGAGGGCATTTAAGTAGAAGAGAAAACTAAAATGAACTTTGAGGTATGACTTGAAATTAAGGGTATCTGTGTGAATTCATGGTTTCACTAAATATAGGTCAATATATAAAAGTATATATAAAATATATACAATCATTCACATAAATACCTATATATATACTCCCTAGCTCTGTCCACTGAGAGGACCTGGGAGCAGCAATAACCTAACACGTAATGTCAAGATCCTAGTTTCTAAATACTATTCTCCACTAAACAAGAGAAATGGCTGATTAAGATCTGTGGAACAAAAGTACAAAATGAGATTGAAACATCTAGCTTTGTTTTTTAGAAAGCAAGGAAATGTCCGAGGAATGACAGGATACATCACAAGGACACAGAAGCCAGCTTGAAGGGACCCCCACTGACCAAACTGGAGACAATCTGAGCATCAAAATAAATAATGATAGTAACTGATTATAACCCATCCAATAACATAGGAAGCCATGAGGCCATATTGATATGATAAATTAACAATCTGAAGAACAGGATATTTAAATAATTTCAAAGTACCTCCCCACAGAAACACTTATAAATTACAAAAAGTAAACTGATTCAACCTCAAGCCCCACCCCCACTCCCCAGAGATAAGGGGGTAGAACTGAAAGTTCCAATCATCTGATTACATGGCTGGTTCTCCTGGCAACCAGCCCCCACTCTTGAGGATTAAATTAAAGTACTTAGGGCCTGGACCAAAGCAAATATACAATGAATGATAGCTTCCTTTCCTACCCTTCTACTCTATGACTGCCTTCAAAATATTTAAAGAAAGTTATCATGTTTCCCTTTAGTCTATACACTTTGGGCTGAAAACACCCAAATTCTTAAACGATTATTCATGTGACATTAAGTATAGGTAACTTAAATGAGAAGAAGCTTATAAAGTGCTTTAAAAAATTCACTATAAAAACTTAAGAAAGGGGGGCTGGCCCTGTGGCGTAGTGGTTGAGTTCACATGCTCCGTTATGGCGGCCCAGGGTTCACAGGTTAGAATCCCAGGCACAGATCGAGGCACTGCTCATCAAGCCATGCTGCGGCAGCATCCCACATTAAAAAAGATGGGCATAGATGTTAGCTTAGGGCCAATCTTCCTCAGCAAAAAGAGGAGGTTTGGCAACAGATGTTAGCTCAGGGCCAATCTTCCTCACAAAAAAAAAAAATTTAGAAAGAAACCCAAAGGTAAATTTGCCCAAAGGTAAATTCTGTTGAAAAGTCTAGAAACTGTAAAGAAAGAATCAATCCCAGATTTTAACTGTTATAAAAACTGGATTTCCAACAATTTCATTTATCAGACTGGTATAAAACAAAACATAGCCATAAACATTTGGTAAATCTACTCACTGTCCTCTACAAGAAACTGCTTTTACTAAAGGCCTGTCACTACCTCACACCATTCCCACAATTTCCTCAGGCTCAATTCAATTGTGTCTGGGCATTTTAATTCAACTTGCTCTTTTAAGTAAGGCAAATAAAGTTAATTCTGGGTATAGATAAACACAGCCAGACTCTAATCAGGAGTTTTGTAGATTTAACTGATTAAGAAACAGCAAGGATCTGGGACAACTTGACCTTCCCTGAAACAAGCTTGATCTTTGGGCAGAACTTGATCAACAATTAGCAGTTCTCATTACCAGGTCTCAGCCACAGAGAAAGATCTAGAAATCTAGACTGTTTGATCCCCCACAGGCTTGGTTCTTTTGGGTAGAGGGCACTGCAGCAATCTTCCACAATTAACCTCTGGATAATTACTGAGCCTACCTCTTAGGGCACTGCAGCAATCTTCCACAATTAACTTCTGGATAATTACTGAGCCTACCTACTGAGCATATTCCTACAAGGAAGTTATCCATAGTGAATCTCTTTTCCATAACACATTTCCTTCCCCTACCCTTGATAATCAGAGTTGACTTTCCTGTTTACTGGAATTTTGTTTACTGCTGACCTTCCTCCCATCCTCACTAACCTGCTCAACTGAGCTAACTGTACATAAAAACTCTAACAAACTGAATGGAATCTATCCTAACACACAGGACTATACAAGTACATGTCAATTTTCATTTCATCATCAAAAGATTTCCACGTTTGCATTTTTCACAATAAAATCTCAAACTAGAGAGCAAAACAATGTGAAGTTGAAAAAACTTTTCACTCTTCAATATTTGGCATTTCTGAGAGTTAGGTCCAATCCTTCTATTCTTACACAACACTCAGTAAAGGACTTCAGAGACCAAATAGCTTTATTACACTCAGTTAATGACACCTGCAACATTCTAAATTCTTGACAGCATTATGATCATTGAATCATTGTTGGCCACTGACTTTTATTACCAATGATTAATTAAATGTTTTTGAGCTTTATCTTTCTAATTGGTGGTAGTTTTTAAAGACTATCTTTACTTAGAGTATATCAGACATTTTCTCTAAAAGGACTATTGGTAGTTTTTCTTGAACTTTTCTGAAGTTGATAAAAAGGAATATATAAGGTCCCATCTACTTAAAAGTAGAGACAGAAGTAATAAAAAATCAAGAATATGTCTGTATGAGGCCTTAGGCAGTAGTTGTAAAACAAAATTAGCTTTTACTGAGCTAATTGGTCCTAATTTTAATGAGCTAAAATGCATGTTAAAAATATGAAAAAGACAAGGAGCAATGGTGGCTCTAAATAAAACAACAACAAAAATGCTTTCCTGACACTACTACTTAGAAGTAAGGCCAATTTTCAAACCTAAAAGAGACTAGCAGAAAGGGATTTTTACAAAGTGGTCTTGTTAAATCCTAAGACATTTTACCAACAAAGATAAATAAATCAACTAGCAATAGTTATGAGAAAAAAAAATCACATCAAAAGGTAAACTAAATATATCAGTAATTTCACACCAGGCTGTCCTTCATTCCCGCCAGAGAAAAAATGTACTTTCCAAATACATTCTGCATTTTTCCAATGCAGATAAAAATCATAAATTTATGACAAATTTTTTGTTTTAAATTAATTTGACATTAATTATTTTCAACAGATGATCACACATACGTAAATGCAGAAGCTACTTCCAACATGTGGAATGACACTGACTTTATCTTTTCCTTATCCTTGCACTGATAAACCGGCTCCTTCAAACTGACAGTTTTCCAGACATTCAAAAGAACAAAAAGGAAAACACAAACAGATCATCTGTCTAGTATCTATCCAGGGAGTAGCCAATTGTTTATTCAAGGTCTCTAAGGGTCTAAAGAAATAGTGTCCTTTGCAATAAAGTATCGTTAAAACAAATGCCAATATTTAATCCCTAAACACTATTTTTTCACTTCCCTCTCTTCTCCCTTCTCCCTCTCTCTCCCCACCCATTCCGGACCAGTTCAGAGAGGGACTGGATGCCCAGTAAAAACTCTTCAATAAATTTTTTAAAAAAACTTTTATTGAATGAGTAAAGAACCTCGGGTCAAATCTTATATAAAGCAAAGAATCAAGTATTTTCCTTCAACATTAAAAATGAACATACTAATTAATTTGGTTGCCTTATGGGGTTAGCTTCTATTTTATTTTAATCATTTATGCTTTGCATCATGGTAGAAACACACCATAGCATATCTGAAAAAAGAATAACGACATCAACACGTTTCGTGTTCCAGGCAATTAAACCTTTGCTAATGAGTAACTTTAAAATTTCCAGATTCTGATATATTTACTAAAAACTCTGTTTTCTCTTTTAGTTTCTTTGAAAATATGCATATATAAATGGCATACCTTGTTCTTTGATGAAAATCTTTTACCACTTATTAAGAAAGAGTTGCCATTGTTATTATTATACTTTTTTGCTAAGAAAATGCTACAGAGGCTAAAGGATATTATTCAAACTAAAACTTGAAATTTGTATGATAATCAAACTTTGTATACTACTCATAGTTTTAAATATATACAATGTTTTAAAATGTAAATGTATAAATCCTCAATTTCTTTGGAAAATTATAAAGTTATTTGTGTGATAATGTTTTGACAGAAGAATCTCTGACCTGACATAAAGCTGACAAGCTCTAATTCTTTTTCTGGGATCCAAGTCTATCCAGTCCTAGTTCCTCTTTAATTGTGCCACATGCAAAATTTAGAAATCCCATTTTGATATCAAAATTTCCAAATAGTTTAACATTTCTGGTACAAAACTCATATTTTATGTTTTATATTCACATGTTTTCTCCCAAGGAAATTCTCAATTTTGCTAATGTACCATGCACTATCAAGTATATTTTTTATTAACTAATTATCTATTACTGAATTTGAGCAGTTCGTTTTTTGTTGCTGACTTACTATAAAATTCAGAATTGAAGTCATCCCAAGGCACAAAGGTTTAAGGTTCACAGAGACAGATATTAACTGTACTTTCAAATAACCCAAGATCAAACCAAGACTAATACCTAACTTACCCAGATATGCAAAAATAAACTGCTCAGCTCAGCATGCAATTACAAGAACAATCAATTCATCCACAAATCATTTTTCCCAAATCCTGCTTGAACCAGAAGAAGGAAAATAAACCTCAATATATATAGCCTACTTATTTTTTTAATGGCTAATAACTTAAATCAAGAGACCTACCAAACAGAAAACAAATATCTGTCAGTTAACAATATTGATAGCAGAGAGATAACTCTTTATTTGTGGGGTTTGGATTCCAAACAAAAAGAGAACAGGGTACAAGGGCAAGTATGGTGGGCAAAAGCATGTCAAGTGGGGCTGTAGGAGATTAAGAAGTAGGACAACTGAAAACACTAGATAGGTTAAGATGTTTTTATCAAGACAGTAATGTTCATGGCAGCAGTTAATGGAATGGAATAGAAGTAACAAACAAAAATGGGGACACCATACAAAAGTGACAACAAGAGCACAGTGAAAGAAGAGGAGGAAAGGAAGAGTCAGGTATGGAAACCAACAAATGATACAAAGAAAGACCATTATTAAAAAGACTTGGAATGACTTAAAAAGGAATGAATAAAATAATTCATTTAAAAATAAATTCAGTAAAAAATGAGGGGAGACTAAAAATTCTAGCCCCAAATGGAAAAACGTGGGAACTATTTGAGAACCACCACCACAAATTATGCAAAATTTAAATAATGGGGGAGGGAGGAAAAGGTACATTAGGGGCTGGATGCAAGGTTTTGTGGGTGTTGCCAATAAACACAATAGTTTCCAAGACAGCAAATTATTTTCTAATTCTGCATATGGATCTTCAAGGTGAATATTTTATATTAAAATGGATTTACTGGAAAAAATACAATGGCTTCAGAAAGATATTTATTATACTGTTTTACATCAAATATTGCCCATTAATCTCAGCTTTCTTTCTGTTTCTTATCTCTTCTGAAGACTACATGATTTAAATTTTGAAAAATATATTTAAAAGCAATCAGAGGATCCTATTTACTTTGTCCCATGAGCTGAAATTACAGGGCAATGTATTCAAATTAAGATGAAAATATTTTACTCAGTGTACTGTGAAACTCTAAACTTACTACATTTGCTCTGGGAAGTTATTAGGAAGTCAGCATTACAGAACTAAAATGATGGCATACAGCTTCATAGATATGAGTAACTTTTGCCTTCTTCCCAACAGGGGCTGGTCTAGAAAAATCACAGGGTTTTTTTTAAAGGGCTTTGGATGGGGATGGAAGAACAGAAATTTGTATAAACAGCCCAAAATAGATTACCAAATTGTTTCTCCTCCAAAGTAAAAAATAAGCGTCAGAGTATAATGAAATAATAAGGAAAAAGAAAAATCTGCTCGAGTTCTACACTTATTTCCTTTATAGTGTCTCACTAAGATAATGATGAATAATGTAATAAATGTATAAGACTATTGCAAGATGTTAATATTAGGGGAACGGGGAGGGGGTAGGGTTGAGGGGATATTTAGGAACTCTGTACTTTTCACTCAATTTTTCTGTAACCTAAAATTAATCTAAAAAATAAGATCTACCAATTTAAAAAAAATTTTAATACAATAAAAAGCAAGGCAGCACAAAATTCTGTCTACTACCATTGCAGCTTTTGATTTCAAGGTAGAAATTTTTTTCAATAACTAGTTTTTCCCAAATATAAAAAAAAAAAAATACATTACCAATAAAATTTGAGAAAAGACACTAAAATTAAACTGAAAATCAAAATTGCCAGTAGTTCAAGCACATGGAGATAATCAAGTAACTTCAGAGTACATTTCTTTGCTTCTTCCATGTATAAAAGGTATATACTTCATAGAGTTATGATTACATGGTATGTAAAATATTGCATATAATATTTTTTTACTTCACCTACTGTGAGCATTTTCTCTTATCACTAAACACTAATAAATTTATAAGGAATTAATCACATTTAAACCTTTGAAAAAATATTTTTGTTAACACAAGTGAAATAACAAGGAAAAAAACAAACCAGGGAAGACAAAAGAAATAAATAATCATAGTCTTTGTTTCTGGGACACATGATTTATAGTACACAAAAAGGAAAAATAAATGTCCCTGATAACTGGCTAGTAGAAATATCAAGTTAGGAGCAAAAAATCTCTGAAATATACTAGTTTACCAAATAAAGGTAGAATAGCAGACAGGCTTGAGATGTCCCAAAAGGTAAAGGAAAAACATTATTTCTGATTTTAATATAATCGACCTAGTCATTCTTTCCAAATTCCTTTTACTTTTTATTAATTTCATTCTAGAGTAACAAGAATGAATCCTTTTGGGGATATATTAACTAGCTTTTTTCTTTATGAAACACATTTTGAAAAATACTATAAATATAAAATAATATCCCCTTTGTCCTAACTTGGTCATTTTAATATCACATAGTCTTCCATTTTTACCTGATATTATCACTAAGCTTCCAGTCAGTCAATATCTAGAGATTTAGGATCTTGCACCCATATATATGCACCAAAAGTCTTTTACACTTGGAAGGAATATAGAAAGAGAGATGGGCAAAAATCAAATTGCAGTAACAGTTATTGACCTATTATAACTAATGCCAGAATAATGATAAACTTCAGGGCAGCACTCCCTTTTCCAAGTCTCTACTTCAGAAAAATATGCAAGAGAAAACAAAGTACTGGATACTACATAAACATTTGACAACTGATAACCAGATTAAAAAACCAAATGTCACCAAACTTTCTTATATAAACCACTATCTATACAAATCTCAAGTGCAGAAAAAGGAAAACAGTATTTTAATAAATCTATCATTCATTCATGCATTCATCCACTGAACCAGCAGAATCCGATTTGTCATACACTGCTATGATTAAGTGGAGAAAAATACTGAAATCTTTGATTACTCAATATTACTCAAATTTACTCAGAAAATTATTAAACAATAGCATAATTTAAAAGCATAATGATTTATAACATGCTTACCAAAACTTCTTAACTTTATCAAAAATCTAAGCTTTGCTAAAATGGGATCGAAAAACTTTTTTGTTGTAATCACTAATAACTAACTCACCAGGTGATTCTCCTCCCACATCTGAGGCTTGGGCTGAATCTACTGAAGAAACCACACTGACAGCATTGGTAGGTATACTTGTAGTAAGTGTGGAAGGTAAGACTGCTGATTTTTTTGTTGCAATGATGACACTTCTGTAATAAAGAAAGTAAACAGATTTTAAAATACAGACGATCACTCAAGTTAATTACATGAATTTCAAAATAGAAAGTAGGAAACTAACTTCTTTTTCTAATTTTGTTATCTCTATTTTGATGTACAATTTAGAATAGTCTCTCAACAAGAAATCTCTTCAATGGTGTTCACATATATCTGCATTTCAATTTTTTTAGGATCAAGACAATGTTCTATGGAAATACAATTATCCATTTTAACATTTAAACATATTTACTATGTAATATTCTTTGAATTTAGGATCATCTTTAATTATCCAGCTTAAATAAAATAAAACCAAAGGTATAGAAAAAAGGAATTCTGACACTCAAGTGGAAAAGTAATTAACATTTTCTTAACCTCAGAATTCAAGTTCTTCTTTTTAACCCCCAAAGACTGTCTTTTGATAATATTATATAGAAAAAACAATGCAACACTAGATGCAAAAATATCCAATAAATTTATCTTGTGTATTATTCAAACACAAGTATTTATGATACACCAATTTTAATTAAAGTGTAATACTTTATACCAAAATAGTAACTAAAAGACCTTATTAGGCATAACTTAAAAGGCATTTTTAATTGCAGTTAGCTCCATAAACATGCAAAACCCAGTTAATGAGGTAAAGAGGACAGGTGATATATAATGCACTCCCACAGCAGTGCTTACTTTTAATTACCTGGTGTTAACCATACGCCTAAACTCTTCAACATTCAATTTATTTAATCACATCTTTTGTTGACAATATTGTAACTGCAAGTTTCAAGTATTCCCTTAACAGCTTTAAAGTATTCAGTTTCTAAATAAAGTTACTTAGATACTTGATCCCAATGAATGTATTCAAAAGTGAAAATTATGTAATTCCAGTACCTTAAAAATACGTTTTGTTTTTGTTGTTATATCAAAAAGAGATAACACAAAGCAAAACAGGTTCTGTTTTACTTCAGTGCCTATCACGCGACAGCAAACACTGTTGCCAATTAAATCAAGTTCTCTTGTGCTAGGCATGGCTTATTCAATGTACTTGGGGGTAGCTGGTGTCACATCATTATAAGGGTGACTGCCAATGTTAACTATACACTAAAAAATAGAAGCAACAGCCACCTGAGCCCTCAATCCAAAATGGTGTGCTTAAATCATGGTAGCTTATATCAGATGAAGATTATTGACTTTAGGGCGAGTAGATATGACCCCTGTGTGTGTGAGAGTGTGTGTACATGTGTGCTGGTGGTACATTCAGAAAACAATACAAAATGTAATTTGTGTATTTCCTACTCTAGGCAGAAATTTACAAGCCTATTTTTTAAGAAAATATCTAGCTACCTATTCCCTAGCAACCTATTTTTTGTGGAGGAGGAGAGAAGAAATACGGAGAATTTATTTTCACATTTGTTCACAAAAGAAAGAACCAGCAAGATCTATTACACTCATACAAAAGGTAAGCACTAATAGGAGCAATAGAAAATAATACTCAGAAAAGTGAAATTGTTTTTTCTATAATTGAAATTTAAGACATAAACCTACCCTATGCACCAGTAATTCCACCCTTAGGAACTTCCTCAACATAACATATGTCCACAAAAAATGTGTACAATAATGTTCAGAGAGGCTTTATTTAAAATAGCCAAAAACTGGAAATAGCCCAGAATCCTTTAAGAAGAAAAATGAATAAAAATATGGTAGTATGCTTATATAATGTAATAATATTTAGCAAAAAAAGAAACAAACTACTGATAAACCTAACATGGATGAATCTCAAAAGCATTATGCTGAGTGAAGGAAGCTTTACACAGAAGAACACAAACTTTGTATTGCCTTTTACATGAAGTTCTAGGAAAGATAACTAATCCATGGTAGAAAAAAATGAGAACAATAATTGCCTCTGGGGGATGGTGACAGGCATTGGCTGGGAAGGAGCGCAAGGGAACTTTCAATGCTGATGATACCATCATGGGGGATTTGGGTTACACAGGTATATAAATTTGTCAAAACTCATCAAATGGTACATTTAAGATTTGTGCTTTTCATTGTATGCATATTTTACCTTAAAAAACTATTGATCTGTAGTTAGAGATCTGCATGCTGAAATGTTTAAGAGTGAAGTGAACTGATACCTGCACCTCACTTTGAAATGCATCAAAAAAATAAGATTGACTGATAGACAGGGGATGGATATATGGAAAATTACATGATGAAGCAAATAGAGTTAAAGGCTAATTGCAGAATCGCAGTGAGGGGTCTATGGATGTTCATTGTACAATTCTTTCAACTTCTCTATATGTTTGAACATTTTCATAATAAAATGTTGGAAAACTGGTAACAGAAAAAAATTTACTATAGTACAGATGTTCCATAATATGCACAATCTCTTATCTGTCCAAGATGGCATGGTTAATTAAAGACAACAGAAGAACTTGACCTCTTTTTTAATCCTTTAAACTACTGTCATTAATGCTTTCAATCATGAATACCTATTCTTTATTTCAGTTCAGTAAATATCGCCCAAGATCTTTCACATATTCTCATTCCTGATACATCTGAAATGTGGCCTGCTACATGAATTTACATTTAAGCCAGCATTCCTCACACACTTCTGCAATATGCTCTTATGGTTCCTGAGCATGTGTATTATTTCACAACTCCAACCCTTTATATATGCTATTCCTCTGCCAAGATGCCTTCCTCTTACTCCTGCTTGCCAGCAAACTTCCTTCTCATCTCTCAAAACCTTGCTCAAAGGCGTCCCCAGATCCCCCAAGTCAAAGTTCAAAATGCACTATTCTTTTTGCTCCCACACGTCCTATTACATAAACTTATAAATTATTAATAGTTGCTATTATTAAGCACTAACAATATGCCAAGAATTATTACTCATTTCTCAAAACAATGCTAACATACATATTACTTACATTTTAAAAGTTAAAAAACCAAAGCTCAGAAAGGAAAACTCACTTGCCAAAGTAAATGGTAGAACTGCCCTACAATTCCAGGTTTGTCTAAACAAAAGCCTCTAATTTGAACTGCTTCCTCATATGGCCTTTTTTAAAGTTTTATTGAGATATAATTCATATACCATACAATTCAGTCATTTAAAGTGTACAATAGTTATGTTCACAGAATTGTGCAACTATCACCACAATGTCACATTTAAACATAAGTCTATATTACAATCATCTACAAGCAATGGTAATAAAGATGTCTAAGATATAAAATTATGTATGTACAGGGACTGGCCTGATGGCGCAGTGGTTAAGTTCGCACTTTGGCAGCCCGGGGTTCATGGGTTCGGATCCTGGGCGCCAGCCGACGCACTGCTTGGCAGCCATGCTGTGGCGGCATCCCACATACATCCTCCACAAAGTGGAGGAACATTGGCACAGATGTTAGTTCAGGTCCAATCTTCCTCAGCAAAAAGAGGAGGATTGGCAAGAGATGTTAGCTCAGGGCCAGTCTTCCTCACCAAAAAAAAAAAAAAAAACCCAGAAAATTCAAAGTCATAGTGATCCAATTAAAAGGACATTAAGCAGTAGGCAGATTTCAGGGTAATTTCATTCCCTTTACCAACTGTTTGATAAAAGTTTTCATGTGGAAGACTAAAATCTTCAACAGAAGGAATCTTTAAGCTATCATATTTACCCTATATGTAAGTGTAAATCTAAAATAGTAAAGCATGTTCTACAGTCTAGAAAATAATCTAGAAATTTAAATTTACCACTACTCAACATTGATCATGCAAGAACTAAGCATTTTACATTTTTATAAAATGCTTTAGAAAACATGCATTTGGCACAACTTTGAGAGCCTGTATGCCAGGCAATGTGTTAGGGATATTTCTGGCTTGGTTCTCAGGCTACAGTCTAAGTTTCTATTTAAGAGACAAACTGAAATCCTCATTAATATTTAAGAAACAAATAACAGAATTTTTAATATCTGCCATCAATTTTAACAAAAAGCACTTCAAACTTTTTGTCATGAAGAATTTGGAAGACAGGTATATCTTTTAGTTATCCAAGCTATTTTTCCAAACTCAGTTAAAAACCAAATATTAAAGTATAAAACTTTACATATTATAGTTTTTTTCTGTACAATTACTATTTGTGAAGCACTATGCTAAGGACATATATGAATTATCTTATTTATATTTACAATAACCCATGAGGTAAGTACTACATATTATTATCCCCATTTTACAGATGAGAAAGAAGTAGTTTTCCTAAGATTCCGCACACAGAAAGTGTTGACTTTTCTTTTTACATGAACTACGGAGACTTTTTTGAAAGTTTCTTTTTATTTATTAACAACAAAGAACAACAATGTCTTCCAGATTACTAAGGTTCAGAAGTTCCATTTCAGAATCATATGAGTTTCAAATATCACAAACTTTCATATAAATGCTATTTTATTTAACATACAAATAGTTCACTAAAGGAGAAAAGAGCATTTTAAGCCTAGCACTTTAGTCCCTAAGGATCTAGTTGAAAAGCCAGACAAGCCCTTGAACTTTATCAAGATAAATCCCCGGCATCCACTAATCACCAGAGAGGATCTTCAAATTAGATAAGAGCAAGATTTTTGGCATGGGAATGAACACAAACACCTTGCCATCCACAAAGGCCCACAAACTGGCAGTCTTTCAGCAAGGTTCCATGCATGTAGTTGTTACTCTAAACTTTCCAGCTATTGCTTAGGAGTTGATAATTCTTAAGATATGAGGAGAGTTGTGATTTCTGACAAAGCATTCCAGAGATAAATACATGATCAGAGGGATGCTTTGAAATTCCCAAAGATATTCCACTGGTCTACAGCTGCATGAAAACAGTTTTTCAAAAGGTGTCTCTTGCTAAGAAAAAGAGGGGGAAAAAAACAGAGCAGTTTGCTTGCCACAGACAATATGTTAAATGCATACCAGATATGTAAGTTCCAAATAACAACCTAAAAAATGCTGTCACCAAAATTCCCCTCTGTTTTCTATTTCAATAAACCCTTTAAAAAATATTATCAACACATGGTTTCCTAAGTTCATAACCTACTCACTGAAGGCATCACTGAGGCATAGATTTAATTTCTACACTATTCAAAAAGAAAAAAACACCAAAATATAATGTGGGGCACTTATAAGGAAACAGTTTTCTTTCAGTATATTAGTAAGATATATTAAATTTAAAAATCTACTCTCACTTAAATATTTCTGACTACTCAATCTAAGATTAAGACAAATTTAAACAAATTAGAAAAATCGAGATAAAAAAACCTAATCAATTACACTCTTTCCCACCCTGAAAATACAGCCATTGTTATTAACAGTTCAAAATATATTTTTTGAGGCATTATGTGAACATATATATGTTTTTAAAGGTCATAAATTCCAAACTATTTTGTACACTACTTTTTCATTTAATAATATATCTTCAATATCATTTGACATTGATACATAGTGTTCTGTTTTCTCTCTTTAATGGCTGCATAGTATTTTCTATATCTATAAAAAATAACACATGTAACCAATCCTTCATAGATTGGCAACTATGTTTGCATAGCACAGCCAAATTACAAGGTCTACAGTCAGCCATAGTTCAAATCTTAGTTCCATTTATTAGCATAAGTTATTAGCATAACTGCCCTGTGCCTCAGTTTCTCCATCTGTAAAGTAAGGGTAAAAATAATATCTATCTACCTACCTATCTACCCAAAAAATGCATTTAAAGTAGACATTTATAGAGTAAAAGCTCAGTAGATATTAGCTTAATTATAAAATTCTTCTTGCAGAAAACATTTTATTCCTGTCAGTATCTTCTATACAAGCTTCTAGAGGTGTAATTAAGTTTACATATTTTAAATTTGAATTAATACTGACAATTTTGTCTCAGATAAATTGTACCAATATGCCCTCTCAACAATATAAAAATGTTTCTTCATACCCTCATTAACACTAGGCATCGTCTTTTAAATCTCTGCCAATTTAATCAGAGGAAATTATCTCATGGTTATTTTAATATTTATTTCCTTCATTATTAGTGGCATAAACCACCTTTACATACTTACATTTTACAGTATTTCTCTTCTTATATGAACTAACCGTTCCTGTCATTTGTCAAGCAGATTTGTCATTTTTTTAGCAGATTAGTAATCACTGATTTGTTAGCAGCATATGCAATACTGGGAATATAATCCTTTTATCTGTAATATGTATTCCAAATACTTAGTGTCTACATATACACACGTATACACAACGGAAAGTAGCAGTGACTGAATGTCTAATCAGATGTGATAGTTGAGCTGACATTTATTGAGTGATTTCTTCACACTAAGTGCTATAGATTAATATATCTTCAATACCATTTCACACCAATACATACTGTTCTGCTTTTTTCTGTTTACTGACTGTACAGTATTACACAATTTGAAGATAAGAAAATTGAGGTTCAGGGGGATGAGGTGACTTGTCCAAATTTACTAATAAGTGATAGAGCCAGAACTCAAACTGAGTTTTGTCTGATTTCTAGAGTCAATATTTTAATTCCTATATTATAAAGTGTATTAAAAAAAAGAAAAAGACATTCAAATCTAGCAGCCACTATACCTATAATGTCACATTATAGATATACCAATATGCTATTACCTGGAATTTAGACTCTATCAATCTCATCACTCTGGGACATTGACCTAACCTTTAAACAGAGGTAGAGGGGACAGATGACAGAGGATGATGATAAAAAGATTCTCCATTAAAATTATATATTCCCTGTGTTCTTTCAGAGCACCTTAATTACCATAAACAATTTTAACCTGCTTGAATATCTAATGTGCTAACCTACAGCAAGTCTGAAGTAGAGAACTAGGAGATGAGAAGAAATAAAGAAAACAGGAGATATAAAGAAATACACAACAACCAGAGAGAAATTATGATGAGGATAAGTTAAAAGAAAACAGAAGCCAACTGGAAGAGAATCCCACTGGCCAAATCAGAGACAGTTTGAGTATCAACATAAGTAATAATAACAACAACAACAGATTATAACCCAACAAGTAAAATAGGAAACCGCAAGGCCATATAATGAATGCAGTGAATTCATTTGATGAGGATGATAAGAGTTTCATATAATACCTCTTTACCAGGAGGACCTTAACAGTGGAGAAACCTAAAAATACCATTTTAATAAATGATCAGAATGAAGAGTACAACAAGAAGAAACAGTACCACTTCTGTGATGTTCCTAACAAAAACGCACTAACTTGAATCTAATACTGAGGAAACATTAGACAAATCTAAACTGAGGGACATTCTATAAAACAGCTGGGCTATCATCTTCTAAAGTGTCAAGATCATTAAATTCAAGGAAAGAATAACGAAGTGTTTCTCCAGACTGAAGGAGAATAAAGAGACACAAAAAAATAAAACACGTAAGTCTGAACTGGATCTTTCTACCATAAAGAGCATTGAGACAATCAGTGAAGCTTGAAAGGTGTTTGAAAATTAGAAGGTAGTATTATATCAACGTTAATTTCCTTATTTTGATGAACGTATTGCGGTTATATAGAAAACACACAATAAAATATTCAAAGAGGATGGAGTATTGTGTCAACCTCCTTTCAAAGGACTCAGGAAAAATAAAAGTTCTTTTAACTGGCAACTTGTCTATAAGTTAGAACTTATTTCCAGGTAAAAATATAGATTTTTAGAAAAGAATATGTTTAGTAACTCGAATACATACATGTCTCATAGGTAAAATTTCAGAAAATTTAATGACATATGAAGAAATGTTCAGGCAAGTTAACAAAAGGTTTCTTAGGGCAGTAGAACCAACAAAGTAAGGAATCTGTAGATAGCCTTCTGAAGCTGTCAAGGCTCTGACACCTTGTTGAATTCCTAAGTCTACTGGAATCCAGATTCCCTCTTTTTTTTTAAAAGGCTGGCATAGTACTGACAGCAAGGGAGTGAAAGGTAGCCATTTGTAAGTAAAGGTGATTTCTAAGTTGTAACAAACAAAAAAATTTAGTTAACATACAACTCACCAATGTAATATTAAAAATTTTTTTAAATCATCTTATTGGTATGTTGATAAATAAAAATTTGAAATGGTCTACAAACCATACAACAAAAATATCCTTCTAATTTTTAAAAACCAGATCAAAATATCCCTTTTTAATGTTGAAATGACAAAATTTAGCAAAGTTAAATTAAATTCCTATTTACCCTTTAAATCTTTATAATTGATAAATATAAGCGTACCAAAACAAAAGACTTACAGTACCTGTCAAAAGATCTGAACTGCACAGGTTGCTCAACAGACAGATCACCAAGAGGTCCAAGGCAGGCCGGCGGCAGAAGGGCAGGATCCACTGTGACTCCATCTGCTGGTATGTTAACCAAGCTTCGGAGAATGTCCTTCACATTGACATTTTTTGAAACTGGACCTGATGGTGCAGCCTTGTTATCCAACTCATTTCCTCCATCATTTTTGGTTTCCTGAGATTTATTGACTTCTAAAGAAAGTGTGCACAGCACCTCACTGATGGCATCTGGGCCTGCACTGACACTTGGAGGTGTTACAGAAGGAGCTACATCTACATTGCTTCCTAAACCAGTAGCTGTTTCTTCCCCAATGCCTGAGTCCCTCCTTCGAGTAGATGGTGTGCTTTCTGATTCTTCCACTGATGCCGGAGTTAATGGGCTGAATGCTGCTGGTGCATTTTCTACATCTTACCCAGAAACAGAAGAAAAGTACAAATAAAAATTTTTAGAACCAATTTTAAAAGGGTACATTCAGTCCTAATAGCCACCTACTGTTTTAAATTATGAAATATATGGCATGTTCTAAAAGGCAAAAATAAATTACATATCTATAAAATGTACCTATAATCAAAATAGATTGTATAATAAAATAATAAAAATATTAAATAATGATAGCAAAATACCTCAGAAAGCCCTCCAAACTGAACATGACATACCAATGGGTAGCAACACAAGGTTGAAAGCCATTGGCCTACAAAAAAAAGTCCAAAATCCTTAGGGTAAAGTACAAGGCTCTTCAATAATATGAATCTACTAGAATGTAAACTTCATCAGGCAGGGAATTTGTCTTCTTTAACACTTCATCTTCAGTACCTATAAGAATGCCTGGGCAGCAGCAGGTGGTCAATAAATACATATCAGATGACTATTCATTTCCAACTTCATCTCCTGCTACTCAAGTTCTCACACACTATACTTTACAACACCAAATTACTTCCAATCTGCTGATAATGGGACAATGTTCTGAGCTACTGGGTCTTTACACATTTCCATTTCTTTGAACCATAATCCCAGGACCTCTACCTCAAACATGGTTTCTACTGCTAGATGCATAAATAATTCAATGATCCTTAAAATCTAGTTCAACAAGGAGCATCACCTTTTCTCTCTGTTTGACTTTCATTCCCTCCAATCAGGTGTTCACTCCATTCCAACAAAAATATTCTAGCTTGCTAAATCCACTGGTCACCACTATCTCCGTCTTGCTAAATCCAATGGTCAGTTCTCAATCCTAACAGCACTTGACATAGCAGCAGCAACTGATTATTCCCTCCAACTTGATAACAGTGTTTTCATTTGGCTTAAAGGACATCATGCTCTTCTGGTTTTTCAACTACTAGCACACTGGTTGTTCTTTCTTAATTTCCTTCGCTACTTTTTCTCCCTGATTTCTTAAGTTGAAGGCACTTAGTACTCAGTCCTTAGTCCTTTTATCCTCTCTTCAACATTTATTCCCTTAGGGGTCTCATTCACTCTCAAGGTTTTAAATACTACTATACCGAAAAAAAATTTCAGATTATTATATATAACTGCCTATTCTACATCTTCTCTTATATGTCTAAAAGCCATCTCAAACTCAACATGTGGAAAACTGAATTTCTTATCTCTCCCTGAAAATGTTTCACCTTCACTCTATCCAACTGCATCTTACAATCATTCTTGACTACCTTTCATCTTTCACATATTCACATCTAATATTTTAAAATTCTATTTTCTCTACCATCAAAATATATCCAGAATCTGACTACTGCTCACTAGCTCTATAGCTACCAGCCTAGTCCATCTCAAAATCACCTCTTGCCTGGATTATCGCAATATCCTCCTAACTGGTTGTGTTAGACTGTTAACATTAATGATCCTATTGAACCATGCCTCGTGGTATTCACCTCTTCGAGAAGTCCTTGAATCTGGACTGGGCCTGACTTACTTTAATGAACAGAATGAGGCAGAAGAAGCACTGGGCCAGCTCTGTGCCGAAGCTGTAAGACAGTCTGGCAGTTTGTGCATTCTCAGAATCCCTGAACATCTCTGTAAGCAATGTGGCTACCATGCTAGAGAGAATATGCAGAGAGACCACATGAAGAGACAGGGGCTCTCCAAAGTAATGGAGGAAAACCAAGAAATTCAGCTGAAAACAAGTATCAAGGCCCCAGACACATAACCCCAGCTAAGCCATTTCAGTCAGTCAGCCACAGGTATTAGAGCCATCCTAGCTGAGGCACCAGATACATGACTAGAAAAGCTATCTCAGACTTTCCAGCCCCAACAAACATCATCCGGAGCAGCAATGAATCACTCCCATTATGCCCTGTCCAAATCGAATTCACAGAATCATGATAATAAGACTAAAACAGTTGTGGTTTTAGCCACCAACTTTCAAGGTAATGTGTTACAAACCAGTATATAACTAAAATATTGGTTTTCCTTGTCCTCTAGGGTGTTCTCAACACAGAATCCTGAATGTTACTTTTAAAAACATAAGTCAATTGTAACTCCTGTACTCAAAACCCTCCAATAATTTCCCATTTTCTTTAGAGTAAAAATCCACACCCAATTTCTCCCGGTCATTCCTGATATTTTCCCTTGTTCAAGTTTTTTCTTTTCCTGGTACTTACCACCTTCTAAAATACAATACAATGTATTTATTACATGTACGTATTTTCTATCTCCTCTCACTAGAATACAAGCTCCATGTGGACATTTTTTTTTCTCTTTTGTTCATGAATATATCTAAGTACCTAGTAGGTACTAAATGAATATTTATTGAATAAATAAATCACCCCTGCTGGGTGGCAGGTACTTCTATAACTGCAATGGCTGCTTCTCCAACTAGACATCCATAACTGGCAGCTATTTCTATAACTTCAATTATTACAGCTATTTGTTATCAAACTTGTCTCTTAGAATATGTTACTTATTCTTCACAACAAATGCTGAGGCAAACAAAAAAGTGTAACTCTTTATTTGTAAAACATAACATTTTCTCACTTACCTTTTAATTAGGTGGCTCATTTAAAGAACAGAAATCATCTCCCAATTACAATTAATTACATGGAACTTAAAATAAATTAAAATATTTACTTATTAATGAAAATAAATGTATGCTCTCACTTTATTCATAGATGGATTTAAATTCCAGAAATAATATTTTAACTACTATAAGTAGGTAACTTTTTACTTTAACTTTGGATGCCAGGGCATAAAATATGGAAACTTACCAGGGAGTGATAAATTTCCACTTTCACTACCAGTTTCCTTAAATGACTGGCTGGGCCTTTCATTTTGGGGTTCCAAAATGTCTCTGTACTTCGAGACCATAAGAACAGAGATAAAGTATACAACTGCCAAAGCTAAAAACTGAGCTTGTTTGCTGTCCTCCTGGGGAAAAATAAAAGTAGTTGATCGTGCCACTATTAAATAACATGCTTTCCTCTTATTTTACATGACAATATTTAAATATAAAACATATTCACAAATTTTTCATTATGTGCAAAAAATAACAATAAATTCACCTGAGCTGAGATTAGGCAAATACTCTCAGAAAAATGCCTATAAATAACAGGTTTTATGCTTGTGAAACATGGAAAGAGAGAAGTTGGCTTATTTTTTAAAACTAAATAACTCAATGTGAAGAGATATGTCCTAATATATTTTATAAGGTTAATCAAATAGCAATCATCATTATATATGAATAGCTATTTTTACTTCCAATCATAAGAATTAAAATATGTTTAAAAAATCACAATAACAGTTTTCCTAAAAGACAAACATTTAAGAGAAGAAAAGTAAGGTTATCAGATACAGAACAGGATGCCAAAGAAATTCTCAACAGTATTTTAAATAGTACAGACAACCAAGCATCCAGGATTGAAAATATAGTGTCTGCCAGAAAGAAAAGAACAAACTAGACTGACCTCTAGAAGACGTCCAGGCTTCATCCTAGCTCTACAGATCACCTACATATCTGTATATCAATGACCTCTTCATGTAGCCAAATTCCTCATCTTCAAAGGGACCCTGCACACATCACTACTCTGGTAACTTTTCAAAATAGGTTTGAACTTAATTAATTTAAAGGAAAAACTCAAACTTGTCCATCAAATCCTGAAAACTAAAGATACCTCAAGCAGCAGATAAATTTAGAAAAAAGAAAACACAGAACATTGTTGACTATCAGATAAATAAATGGAAACTAATGGTACAAATGAAACTAAAAGTTAATAATTCACTAGTGTCAAAAGTTTTGGACACAATCAATTTCAGGGAAAAAAATGAGATACTGGGCTCTACCCAAACATATCCACTTGATACAATTATTAGACACATTTGTAATCTGACAAGGATCTATGGTACTTTTTAGGTTTGTGTGTAAGACCTTATTAGTCTCGATGGAAAAGATAAATGTACATTTTTCCTCTTGTGTTAACCATCCCTTTTCTCTAGACATGCCTGTGTTTCGCTGCCACACAACTCTGCCTTCTATTATAATAACTGCTGCTAATGATATCAACATTAAAAAGGCAGGCAAATAACTTACTTGGTCTTAACTTCTTAATCTGTTATAAATTATTTATGCCTATTTAAATACTTATTTAGCCCATTAATATGTTCAAAGTTTACTAACCACAGTATGAAGTTTATAATGTATACCTGATTTCTGCCCAAATAAAAAATATCCCATAGATCCTTATGTTTAAATCCTAACTCCTGAAATAAATTTGCTTTCGATTGTAGCTGTCATTTATTGAATATTTACTGTGAGTCAGGCACTGTCCTATGTACTTCATGTACATTCATTAACCCATGTGAACAACATGAGGCCTAGAGAGGATAAGTAATTTACCCAGGGCATATAGTAAGTGAAAAAGCAAATCTGAACTCAGATTAGAGTGATTACAAACCTTAGCTCTTAACCTCAGGGTAATAATTTCTTTATATCCCCAATCTTATGTCATTTCTTTTTTCATTTAAGTTTGCTTATGCTAGAAGAGGCTCTGGGATGTAGTTTAGGGAATAGAGTCTTTTCTCTTCTCTAGAAATCCTATCATGTGATTATATAACTTTTATTATTACCAAAAAAGAATAAAATTATTTGTTACTTTCCGAAATGACATGATAGACACAGGAGATATTAAAATTCTATGTCCAAATATCATGGTATAATAACTTATTAGAAAGTTTCAAAGAACCAAATCATATGGAGCCAGGGTGAGGAGTTTTACTTTCATTTTAAGTGCTATGGGAAGCCATTAAGAAGCAAAAGATTGAGATCTAGGGAGGCAGTATCGCCTAATGGTTAAGCTCAAAGTTTCAAGAATCAGATTCTCCAGGTCCTTAAACCCACTTCCACCTCTTACTACATGTGTGATCTTAAGCAGATTATGTAACCTAATACCTCTATCTTTCTCAAAGGATTATTATGAGAATTGAATGAGATGATACATATAAAGCATTCAGTTCTCTGCTTAATACACAGTAAGTGTTCAATAAATATTAACTATAACTAATAACTATTAATTATAGTTACTATTAACAAATTATATACATGTATAAAACAGTGAAGAACTCAAGAGAGCACTGAAACACTAGAGAAAGAGGAGGGAAAATTAAAAACTGAAGTTATAAAGTTTATAAAAAACCTTATTACGTAATACAGAGCGTCTAAAACTTAACACGCAGTAAGTGTTTAATAAATATTAACTAATGATAATCTCCAAATCCTGGTGAGTAGGATTACAAATGATTTTTATTTTCATCTTTATACTTTCTTATATGACTTTATAATTTCTACATGAAACTCACCCCTATTTATATATCAAAATCAGCTAAAACAAAACTGTTTTTCATCTTTAAAAAATTAAAAACACACACAACATTTCATCATGCACCTTTATTTCATATTCATACTCCTTGGAAAGAAAAATATCCAATATTCAGTAAAATAATAGGACATTCAGAACTTGAACATTTCATTACTTTCAGAGCATGGATTCTGGAGTTAAGACTGCTGGGTTTGAATCCTATCGTTTACTAGCTCCATTAGCCTGAAGTTACTCAAGCTCTCTGTGCCTCAGATTCCTCATTTATAAAATGGGAATTACAAAAGTACACAGCTCAAGAAGTTGTTGGACTTAATGAGTATATGTGAAGCACTTACAGTACTTACTATGTAATAATGTGTTATTCTTTTTAGTATCATTACTCTGATATATTAGCTCCATTTATATAAATAATACTTTCCAATATTCTAAGATTCTAAAATCGCAGTCAAGGAAACTGGCTTCTAGGCCTTCTTATCTCTACTCGGCTATTTTATATCACAAAGACTTTTCACTCTCAATACTTGGGGCCTAGGAGGAACTAGGTATTAGCTAAGAGAGTATGTGAAAGAAATACTGTAACTTACTATGTCTCTGAAGACAACTGCCCTAAGTCGATTAATATCCATGTCTTGTAGGAGCCTGTCAAAATCTCTTACTGGAGATATACCACCAGTTACAACATCCACTGGACTCTATTTAAGACAAAAAACATATATATATATACATTACACAAATACATTTAAAAAATACAATATTCTAAGAACCAGAAAAATAAGGCTATAATATTTTTTTCTCCCAGTTTATTTTTCCTACTTTTCTCTCTCTTCTTTTTTTGGGGTGCTAGGATAGAGGTGGGAAGTGTAGAAGGGAGTCATGAAGGAAAAAACAAACTGCATGCTAACTCACCAAGTACATGAAATACAAATGGACATATTTGAAGGAAAAGGTATCACAGCCACAAGAAAAGTAAACATTTGGGAAAGCAGACAAGATTAAGTATAAGCAAATCTCTACTGTATATTTAAACACAAATATTTGAATGTTACATCCACAGACTAAAATAACTATTTTAAGACCTCTGTCAGATTCATTTAACTTTATGTTGAAATGAACAAATAAATTTAAGATCTTAATCATAAAGTAAGAGTATGCTTTTTTATTTAATTAATTATTCTGTATGCTTACCTTTGCTGCAGATTTCCCCATGGGAATCAGACTGTGCATTGTTTTCTGGCCTTTGGCTGTATCTCCTCTAGTTTTCAGTTGTGAATGCTGTTGACACTCTAAGCAATTCCTTACTGCCACTGCACACACTGTAATTTATTTTAAGGAAAAGATTGGGCAAGAAGAGAAAATTATATTTAAGATTACAGAACTGATAAAAATCACCTCCACAATACAATTTACATAAGATTTTATTTGAAACAGATTACCTTCAGCAAACTCCTGAAATGTCCCCGGGATTTATCACCTACTGTTTGTTTTCTGACATTGTTAGGTACTCTGTTAGGGCCCAGTGCTAACAGGGAATCATTCGGGAATCTTAATAAACAGGCTACTGTTTCTTAGATCTCACCTACACTACTTGGAACTATTTCTTATTAAGGAAAAGATAGGGAAGAAAAGAATTGAAAGAAAGGTAGAAGAAAACAGAAAGCAAATCACATTGCCATGAACTAGACTAGGATAATAACCTTCTATTACCTTCATTACTTTAATGAAATAAACTGGGAACTTGTGTGTTTTTCTTACAGTGTATCATTACAGCATGACATTAATAAAGACTGATAGAGGATATAGCATTTACAAGGAATATTTATAGGGTCTACCTTTTACTGACTTTCATTAAAATTGTTTAAAAGATGGGGAACAAAAGAGACTGTGATTAATATACAGTTCAAAATTTCCTCTCTAAGCGTCTCACCAATCAGGCATTTACTTGGGTTATTTAGAAATTAATTTTGAATTTTAAATGACAAATTAGGTAATGCACAATTAACCATGAATTGCTTGATATCATGTAATCATCTCAATTCCCAGCCAAATTGGTAGCGCTCAAGGTATTTGAACTGAACAAGAATGGAAGGGCAAATGAGGAACAAAAGAGCAAACTTAAGTAGGGACTTTCAGTACACCAGACTACTATCATATGGCTAGCACACATAGAATTGAGAAAGGAAAGTATTCAGAAAGGAGCCAAAAGAGATCAACAAAAGTTGGAAAAAAGGAAGGAAGGGACAAAGTGAAGGAAGGAGGGAGGGAGGGAGAGAGAATGTGGAATACAACTCTGTCAAATTCAGAATCAAGCCCAGGAAAATAACTTCAGTACTACTTTTGTCACAGGTTACATAAAATCAAGTTTGGGTCTGCCTTATAAAGTTAAAAACCACACTGCATTGCCCAGTGTCAATCAGCCTCAGTAGCACAGGTTACTCTTATTGTTGCCATCCTACCTCAGGAAAAGAACAGGAATGAAGGAGAACAGGGATCAAAACATTTGGACTGTTTACCAAGTTTACCATAATCTATTAAGTTATCTTGGACAAGTCACTTTCTGAGTCTCATAGAGTAGATCGAATTATCTCTTTATTTTCTTCTACAGCTATGAAAATGAGAGAGAGAGAGTATTTCCCTAGCATCTGAATCTAATGCTTCTTGAGTATGTATAGTGAAGCATTGCTAGTGTAGGTTTGTACTTTTTTTTTTTTTTTTTTTTGTGGGGAAGACCAGCCCTGAGCTAACATCTGTTCCAGTCCTCCCCTTTTTGCTGAGGAAGACTGGCCCTGGGCTAACATCCGTGCCCATCTTCCTCTACTTTATATGGGACGCCGCCTCGGCATGGCTGACAGGCAGTGCGTCGGCGGGCGCCCAGGATCCGATCCCACGAACCCCGGGCTGCCAAGCACGGACTAAACCGCTGCGCCACCTAGGTTTGTACTTTTAATTCTAGAAAAGTATTCTTTTCAGGAAAGTGGAAAGGTTTAAAAAATGGCATATACAAAATCAATGGAGTCTAAATATTTTAATGATATTACTAATAGAAAGTTTAAGGAAGTATACTATAACAGGAGTAGAAACACTACTTAAACAAACTATATTCAAATTCCAACTTCACCAATGACAGCTTTTGAATTTTTGATAAGTTTCCTAATCTCTCTAATCTCAAATTTCCTCATGAATAAAAGAAAGAAAACGCTGACTCATTGTGAAAATCAGAAATAATGACAAATGACGGTATCAATAAATGATAGCTTTTGATTTGTTATGCTCACCATTTAAATCTTTTAATTAAAAATTTAAAACAACTTTCTAAAAATTGTTATATCAAGTTTTTTAGAGCATCCTAAATTTAAAAGTACTTTGAATAGCATTTTAAGTAAAAATAATCATGGTACCAAAAAAGTCTACATACAAGTATATTTCAGTTTATATAACAGATACTCTTGCTAAATATGGGAAAATATTTCATTAATTCATTTTCCACTGCTGATGTTATATCTTCTTAGATGGTTTATTTCTGGTCCGTCTTCATATCGCCATGTCTCCTAGCAGTTCTGCTTCCATTTCTTGGTCCCTCTCTCTCCATCTACTTCTCTCCATTTAATAAGCAAATCATTAACAATGTCTCAATATTCACAACTAGATGCAGGAAATCTTCTGCATAAAGAAAAATTTTTTTTGCTTCACCTATGGAAGCCCAGATAACACTAAAAATTCTTTTCATGTATTTCAACTTTTACCTAAGAACTGCCTTCAGGAGGAGAACAGAGATTTAATAATTTTATTAATTGCTTTAACAAATTACCACAGTTTATTTGGATAAAGCCTGGTACTTGAAAGACACTAGTTTAGAACCTCGCTACTCAAGTGTGTTCATAAGAAAAGCATCATCAACATCACCTGGGATTTATTAGAAAGAATTTTAGGCCTCATCCCAGACCCACATAATCTAATCTGCATTTTAACAAGATCCTCTGGTGATTCATGTGTATGAATCATCTTAAAATTTGAGAACTCCTTTAGAGCAAAAAAAGATTGGGAGAAGAGGGGTAATGCTGATCAGAATCAACATAGTAGATTTTTCAAAACACGTCCTTTCCTCCTCTATCCAACTTCACAAATACTACTATAGCATAGTCTTATACATAGTCCTTCACTCTTTGGAGGTAAAAAGTAGTGTATGACAAATTGCCTAGCACACATTTTCCCACCAACAAGAGAAAGACACTTCTCAATTTAATATGTCTGGATTACCGAAAATTTTTAAAGTAAATTCCTAACTAATGTGTTTTAACAGCTCACCCAGTCGGAGACACTGCCGCAAAATTCCTCCAGATGACATATTTTTTTCAGCTTCAATTTCAGTAAAGCCAAGAGAACTTGCAAATATAAGCACATCCACAAGGCTGATTAACCTCTGCAAAAATGTCACAGAGGCTTCTACTGAAAGGCCTTGAGTAGGTTCAATATTCTCCAGCTCATGCTGTAAGAAATAAAGTTTGACATTTACATCTATATTCTGATGAAAATCTAATTTTATTAGATATCTCCCCAAATTTCTAAATTTTATAAAAAGCCAGACTTTCAGATCCAGTTCAACAGAATGATTTCCTTATCATTCCATCTTTAAAAAGGGCAATGAATGGAGCCGGCCCGGTGGCGCAGCAGTTTAGTTCACACTTTGGCAGCCCGGGGTTCACGGGTTTGGATCCCCGGCACCTGCTGACACACTGCTTGTCAGCCATGCTGTGGCGCAGTCCCATATAAAGTAGAGGAAGATGTGCACGGATGTTAGCCCAGGGCCAGTCTTCCTCAGCAAAAAAAGAGGAGGATTGGCAATGGATGTTAGCTCAGGGCTGGTCATCCTCACAAAAATAAAATAAAATAATAAAATGAAAAGGGCAATGAAACACCATAAATCATATTCACTAACTGACTCATCCCTAAGAAATCAACATTCTTTTTAGTCCTTTCATTCCTGGAACAGATTCGAAGGTCCTTTCAGGTTATTATAAAAGATCCTGTTGCTTTTGATTTACAGCACCTATGATGCAGAATAACCACCACATTCAAGTTTTAATCAATAAAGATGCATAACAGTCATGTTTTCACACCAATTTTACATAGTAGTTAAGTACTTACTGTGGCCGATGTAGCAGCTGAAAGCAATGGCAGTATACCCCCACAAGCCATAACCATATTGTCCATCACTTGAGAGATGAGATGAATTGTGTTGTGTACAAAGATGACATTATCACTGCTATTCACAAAGTCCATTACTGTCTTTGTTGAATGGCTGTCCAAAGATAAATGATGTTTACCGATAAAGTTAAAGAAAGGAAATCACAGTTTGCCTACTTGAGGGGAGGGGGATAAGAAGGTGCTTTTGCTTCATCTTGAAAGCTGAGGAAAGATGATGCAGCAGGCATTTTGGGGGTGTATTCTGTCTCAGAAGATGTACACCACTCCACATCAGCAGTTACTATCCATGACCTTTTTCAGTGCTGAATCACAAATACTATTCATCTTACACTTGATAGAAAAAGTTGAACTAAATTATCCTTAACTGGGAGCAAAATTGAGAAGTCATGTGGCAAAAATTAAGAGGTAAATAGTGCTAAATGTGCTATTAAAAATGAACTTTCTACTAACATTTTCTTAGATAATGCCATAAAATGCTTTTAAATAGAATAAGAGTAATATACAAATAACAATAAACAAATTAGGCAGTTTTAAAATCATAAATCATACAATGGAGGATAATCTGAAATATACAGATTTTTTTATACTAAAAATACACTGGAGAATTGGATGTTATACTTAAATCCCAATTTTTTTTTTTAGTGTTTCTAGTAATAAACCCACTTGGTAGACCCACCATCAGGTGAATTATATACTATAAAATAGGCTGCAGGAAATCTTCAGCAAATTTTTTAAAAGAAAAATCTCTGATTTGCAAGTTCTTGTAATCCAGACAGGGTAGCTCATTTTTACAAGGGAGAATAAAAGTTAATTCAATAAAATCCTACTATAGATACAATTCATATTCTACCTTTTAACCAAATGTCTGAAAATTGCAAAATGTTAACTATATAAATTTCTTTGAAAACAAAGACTAAAGTTTATACACATCTTCTACAATAAACAGGGACAAACCTTCTCCACATCTGTATATCTGTTTCTATTGAAAATAACAGATCGGTGAGCAAACGCTGATGCATCTGAGACCACTTGAACTCAGGAATACGAAACATAGTAGATCTGGAATCTCTCCTTTGTCCATTAACTGCATCTGGTGCTATTCCTTGCCCTGGCTGCTCCTGCTGCCTTGACATCTAATACAGAAAAATAAAAAGAGTAATAAAATAAGCTCTACTTCAAAGGAAGGCACTGATAACTAATTTAATAGCTTCGATGCAATTCATCTAAAAAATACTCACATTCTAAGATATTAAGGAACCAGATCAGAGAAAAATTATCAATGAGTAATAACATGAATACTTTAATACATTTAAAGCAAAGTAATCAAAAATGCTACACGACCACAATTCAAGAGTAATTAGCTGAGAACCATGTTAGTATTACCACTGGTTAATGTACCATTTTATAAAGGAATCAAGAAGTTCTTAGTTGTGAATATTAGCATGAAAGAAAGACATTATCTGGACTATAAATTGGCTAGAATTAACAGCAAACAGAAATAAAGACAATAGAATGAAGAACAAACCAACAAAACATGAAGGAGGGAGAGAGATAAGGGTTGAATGAAGTGGGAAATGACAATATGCAACCAAACATTGTCTCACCAATCACTGAGATACTGGTAAAGGAGAAAGCTGTGTCTCTAGACCTCACAAAGCAAACAGACCTCATGGAACAATGTTAAGCCACATACTTTGTATGTAAAGTTACACACTGGCAGGTGGTTCTGCAGCAAGGTAGCCCTAGATTTTGTCGGAAAACTAATGTGCTAACTATGACTGAGTTATCAAATAAAGGGTAAAAGATAAGAATTTCCAAAGTTTGCTTTATAAACTAAAATTATGCCAATCCTGAAACTTGAAAGTAGTAGCTTTGGGTGATATTCTGGTGAATTCTGGTGAATAATAATAAAAGCTGCCATGTAGTGAACTCATACTAAAAGCCAAACCCTGTGCTAGAGATAAAAAATATAATCTTTACATTCATTGCATTTATGTAATTTCATATAGGACACGAACCAATTCTAAAATAAAATAAAATGTACCTATATACACTGCTCTATTTTAACTCAATGCAAATACACTTCAAGAAGACAATAAATATAATCACCCCAAGCACAGGCTGATGAGACTGAGATGCTTCGGTGTTTGCACTGGCTTTCAATTCCAGTTTCTCAGTATCTGTAGCAACACTAGAAACATCCAACTTAGCAATCCTTTGCTCAGGAGTAGTAGGAGACTCAAAGATATTCCCATGAGAATCACTAATTAATTTGGTTTCTTTAGCAAAGTTAGTTGTTTTCTTCCCTTCCTCCAGCACCTGACCAATGTCTGATTGTACAGTTGTTTGGGAAGCAGTAGTATCTGGTGAGGTAGCTGAAGACCCTGATGCTGTCATAGTCAAGATTACAGAATCTTCAGAATCTTGAGTTTCAGTATCAGTTTGCTTCTTACTTACAAGTTCTTCCTCTTGAAATAGTAATTTGCAGTCATTACTAAACATGTCCAGTCTTTCACTGGCTTCAGATGCAGCTGGAGATAAAGTATTATCTTGGAGCTCTGTGGGTAAACTGGCTTCCCCAGTAGGACTACTTTCCACCTTCAGTTCTACATAATCATCATCATCTTCTTCCTCTACTACAGACTTATCTAATAATTCTGGCACCTCTGAAGCATCCTCTTCTGAAGGAGAACTTATGGAAGCAGTTACTTCACTGACAGTCATTATATCTTTGCCAGTTGTTTTAAAAGAATTCGAAGAAATAGTCTCAGCATCTATAATGTCAGAAGATACCTCTAAATCTTCTGCGTTAATTGTGTCATTTATCAGCGTTTCTTCTAAAGGGACTTCATCCAGTAACTCCTGATTTTCTTGCCTAGTTTTCCCTTCTTCATTAGATGTATTATGAGTTTGCAGTACAATGTTAGATGGAGATTCTACTGAACCTGTCTTATCAATACTTGACTTTTCATCACTATTTGTCATGATATGAGAAGACAGAGGAGAAACCTTCGTAGCTGATTGCTGGGCTCCTACTGAAACATTAACATCCCTGCTAATGCCAGAGACTGTTTGAATTGGACTTGAAGAACATTGCTCGACTTCTTCATCAACTTTTCCCTGGTGTTCCCTAAATATATTGGCTAGGGTTTCTTTGTGTATTTCAAAAGCGACCTAGAAGAAAAACATACAATCAGTCAAAATATGCAAAAACAATGAACAGAGCATACAGAACATAAAAATATTTAATTTTTCAAATACATGGTTTACATAATACAATAAAACAATTTTCCTATGATATCTTTATGTTATAAAATGAAAAAGAAACGGAAGTCAACCACAAATATCTAAATAGTCAAGAAAAATTATAGCTAATCTTAATGCTAATAGGTAGCCTGGCATCAAACTACAACAACATTGTTATTTAGCCTATTCTTAAAGATGAATAGGAAAAAAATAGACTATTCTACTGGCCTGTATAACTTTTACCAAGATCTAAGTATGTACCATTGAGAAATGCTTTGTGCACTAGATAACACAGACGCGTGTCGCTTAATGACGAGGAATACATTCCGAAAAATGCATGGTTAGGTGATTTGGTCATTGTGAGAACATCATAGAGTGTACTTATACAAACCTAGATGGTATAGCCTACTACACACCTAGGTTATATAGTACTAATCTTATGGAACCACTGTTTATATGCAGTCCATCGTTGACTGAAACATTACGCAGCACATAATTGTACACTTTTCAACTGCAATGAAAACCCATTTCCCCATGATTTATCCTCAGCAGAAATTAAAAATATCAATTAATTATGCTCACCATTATAGCAAGTTTCCATATATTTATTAAGCTACTAAAACTTTCTCTTACTAGGTTAAAGAATAGAAATTCTTTCAGCAGTGAAAAAAAAAAATCCAACCCTTCTCCAAAGGTCAGTCATAATTTCCAAAGTTTGAACAGGTCACAAATGGTCTGAAAGTTCCAGTTAATCCATCCATGCAGCCATTCATTCCATCTGTATGTAAGTGACTACTAGGTATTCAGCACTGTGAACATTCCCATATCATGCCTAGCCTTTTATCCAACTAAATGGAAAAAACTGATTAGAGAAAAAGTATAAAGAGAGTGCTGTGATCTTTAATGTCAAAAGGTTTATAATTTACTTATCTCATCAAGGTTTATTATTTTATAGCTACCATTATGTGATTACTACTGGTGTTTCAAAGGAAAAGGCCCCTCAGAGAAAAAAAGTATAACACATGCAGAAAATACAGAAATAATTATAGTTTATCAATGCTAGAATTGTTTGTTCCTGTAACCTACATTATTATAACATATACAGCAAATTGAACCTTTAGTCAACAAACCTTTATTGAATCCTAATATGGGAAGATGGCAGTAGATGATAACACAAGAAGAAAAGATGTTTTTTTATGCTCAAAGATCCATGGGCCTTTTTGAATCACAAGTGTGTATACACGAGGGTAAAAGGCAAAAATTTACTAAACATCCACAGCATGCCAGGCACTGTGTGATGAACAACACAATGTTCCTGCCTTCATGGAGCTTATATTTCAGGAGACTGAAAATGAACATACAAATATATACGATAATGTCAAGTAATAAGAGATTTGAAGAAAAAAGAGAGAGAGAATAACTAAAAGTGACAGTCTAGGTAGGAGGGTGTATTTTACAATGGTAACTAGGGAAGGTCTCTGAAGATGTTATGTTTGAAGAGAGACAATAAAGTGAGACAGCAACTTATGTGAATATCAAAACAAAAAGAGTTTCAGGTAGAAGAACAAATGCAAAGGCTCTGGAACCAAAATAAGCTTGGTATGTTTGAGGAACTACAATAAACCAGTAGACAGAGAACTACAGGTGACAAGGTCAGAGATGTACCCATTGGCTGCATCATGATCATAAACTGTGTTAAAGACTTTAAATTTTATTATGAGTGTGAGAGAGCCATTAGAGAATTTTGAGTAAGAGGAAGCTATGATCTGATTTCTTAAAGTATCATTTAGTCTATTTAGAAAACTGACTTTAGGGAGATCATTTCTGCACTGATACAGCAATTATTATCTAAGAAAGGCAAATTACACACTACCAACCTCACAGTGATTTTAAAAATAGATCATTTATTTCTACAATAGCCAGTGTTATAGAATGAGTGTAGTTTTCAATAATCATTTGCTTTGATTATATTCAAATGAAGGATTTAAAAAATTTTTATTATAAAATGTGTCAATTAACATGAATATATATAATTTATATATACAGGTTAAAGAATATTTTTTTAAAATCCCACATACCTACTACCCATGTCAAGAAATGGAACACTACTACTGCCTCACAATTCCCGTATGTGCCCATCTCCAACTGTCTCCCAACCTCCTCACCCCTATCAAGGGGAAATCACTATCCTGACATTTCTATTAATTGTTTCCTACTTGTTTTTCAGTAGTTCTACAATCTATATAGTAAACATACCTATCATGTTTAGTTTGAAAAACGAAGTATAGCACAAATCTAGCCAGCTGTGTAAGAAGGAAAGGGTAATATTGCCACAACTAACTAAAGGCTCTCAGGAGAAGACAAGCTACACAGAATCTATGAGTTGGATCAGAGCTCCAGCTTCTCTAAGAGGATATATAAGGCTATTTCTGGGAAGTCTGAAGACAAAGTCATTAGGAAATGCTGGGAAATATAGACATCAAGAGAACAGGGGCATCTATGAGGGGTACTGTGGGCTAGGTAGTGGGTACCTGGCATGAATAAGGTCCAGGAAGTAGACTATGTTTTCCAATTCTAAGCTCACCATGGTCTACCTCTACTCTCAGAAGTAGATCAAAAAAAGACCACATTTTTGAGAGATTAAGTGAGAATCTTCAAGGTGATCCAGGTAGCAAGACTAGAAGAGAGACCAGGAACTGATTCAGCACATGGTCAAGTCTTCATAAAAAAATGGACCCATCCTATGTGGGTAATTTGTACCCAGTTTTTAAAAATGTTACAAAGGCAGCTGGTATTTCAATGATAACAGCTCCCCCTATATCCGCCTCTTAAGTCAAACTGTTCCAATTTACATGGAATGTCATACCTCTACCATATAGCTGCCATCCTGGGATCTCCCTTCACTATAGTCCTGGAGATCCCTTTCATCTCTCTTCTATGTTGCCTCTCCTGTATCCTACATCCATATGTTTCTCTTTGTTTTATTCTCTCTTTTTGGTACAGTACATCCTCCAGTGCCTTCTTGAAAAAGGGTACATATGAACTAAATTTTTGAGACCTGAAAATATATTTATTCTACCTTCATACTTAATAGTCAGACTGAGTATAAAATCATAGATTGGAGGGCCGGCCCGGTGATGTAGTGGTTAAGTTCGCATTTTGGCAGCCCAGGGTTCGCGGGTTCGGATCCCGGGCATTGGTAGACGCACTGCTTGTCAGCCATGCTGTGGCAGGCCATCCCATATAAAGTAGAGGAAGAAGGGCACAGATGTTAGCTTGGGCCAGTCTTCCTGAGCAAAAAAAAGAGGAGGATTGGCAACGGATGTTAGCTCAGGGCTAGTCTTCCTCACACAAAAAAATCATAGATTGAAAGCATTTACCTCAAGAATTTGAAAGGCATTTCTTTACTGCCTTCCTATTTCTGTGCTTATTGGTGGGAAGTCTAGACCATTCTGATTCCTGATCCTCCATATGACCTATTTAGTTTTCTGTGAAATCTTTTAAAATCTTCTCTTTGTTTCTAGTGCTTAGAAATTTTGCAATGATTCTTGGCATGGGTCTATTTCCATGCCTTGTGCCAAATACCCATTGGACCCTTCCCACCTCGCAACAAATATCCTTTGATTCTGGGAAATTTTCTTGAATCACTTGATTTCTACCGTCTTCCCCTCCTTTTCCCATTCTCGCTTTCCGGGATTTCTATTTTCCTAGATTGCACTGACTGGTCCTCTAATTTTCCTATCATTTCTTTATTTTCCATTCCTTTGTCTTTTGGTACTACTATGTGGGAGATCTCCTCAACTAACCCTTAAACATGGTTTTCATTTCTCCTATGTGACTCTGAACTAGTCACCTGACTTCTCTGCCGCTCATATTTTTCCTCTCTAAATGGGTAAGTGTAAGAGTAAATACAAACCTAGAAAAATTTGTATTTTAAATTTTCCTTGGTGCCAAAAGGGAAAACTCCCTATCTTCTCTTTAGCATTTCCTTTAGAAAAGCTGAAGTTGTAAATACTTTCTCTGGCACTTCGAGATGTACATAAATCTTTTTCAAAGATAATAAGCCTCTTGCTAGTTTTGCATCCCAGGGATGTCTTTCCGGAAGCACTGGAGCCATCTCTTTGAAACATGAACATCAAGGATGATGGTTCCCTGTCTCCTGTCTCCTATCTCCTATCTCTGTGGGAGTTTAAGCCTAGCTACTTGACTCCAAGATTTAACTCCAGCTTGTAAAAATATACGAGAATTTTAATTTTTCTTTTGGATAAAAACAACCACATGTAAAGGATTATATCTGCCTGGCCATAGAAAAGGGTGAATTTATTCTTTTTCTTTGCAATCTCTTTAGCGGATTGCCTGTGATGTGCATTGCAGGCTGGTTTAATGCTTATTTAGAAATAACACTGTTTCACTCTTTTCTGCATTTTGAGGAGAGGATATTTTTGTGTTGGTGGGGGGGGATATTTTTAATTATATCCCCAACAATACAGTAACAGTCAGGTTATTAACATATAGTTGTTGAGAGATTAAATGAGTTATTATATGTGAAGTGCCTAAAATAGTACAGTACACAAAATAAGCACTATGTATTTATCATTATTACAATTATCATTAATTTCCAACAGGAGTTGTGGTGGTGATCTACTCTTATTAGAGAAGAGAATAGCATTCTACACTAGTTTCATGGTTTAGAATCTACTCATCTCTCTGAGGATGTTAGTAATTGTTTTTCCTCTGTTTTGTTTCTTCTCTTTCATTATCTATTTTCTTTGAGCTGCTTTTTTCTATTTGTCTGTTTTCTTTCTATCTCCCATGTTAGATGCTTTCTATAACTTTCTGGTATAACTTGGTTGTTTCCTCATGATTAACAAAAGGAGAGGCAAAGGGCCCAGGGATTAAAAAGCTCTCAGTACAGTGGGTAATCAACTTCTACCTTTACTATCAAGCTATCTGGGTGCAGCTTGAGTTAGGAAGGCACATAGACAACTCGAAGAAGTATCTTTCAACGTCCTGCTTGCAAGGTAACGGTCTGGTTGCCTACATTTTAGGAGGCAAACAAGGGAAGCAGGGGGTGGGAGTGTTGTCTTTGCATTCAACATTCAGTCTGCATATAGTGTCTTAATATTCTTTCTCATTTTGCTAATATAAACCAAGAACAGTGACATTCTGTATTACCCTCTCTAGACTTCTGCAAAAATAGAGTGGGATAGTCTCTCAGTAACATGGAGTAAGGGAGGGTATCAAGATATCACACTGCTACTCTGACAATCTTTTTCAATGTTTTTTGCTTGTAGTACATACAACAATCCCTGATCTTCAGTTGCATACACAGTTGAGGCTGCCAGTTCCTTAGAATTTTGAAAGTTGTTTAGTAAAAATGAAGTTGATTCTTAGCTTTCCCCCACCCTAAGCTTATGATTTACTTCTCCAAGCCTAAGTTAATACAACTTACCCATCTGATCTCTAGACTCTAAATTTTATTGCTGTTTACTCCTATTCTCTCCAATCTACAGATTTGTATATTTTTCCAAAATCCTTTTAGTAGTTTCAATACAAAATGAAATTAGATGTTAGTATTCAACTTGCCAGCTTAACCCAAAAGCTTTGTTTTCTCTGTGTCAGCTTAAATCAATCTTTATTTCGTTTCTGTTCATCTAATTAGGACATATTTTCCAAAATCATTAAGCAATTTCTTCATTTTTATTGTTTTTGATGAAAGCAATATTATGTTTGATTATCCTTCACAAAAGGAAAAAACTAACATAGAAACCATAGAGATTTTTAAATGTTATTCTAGGTAATTTCCTATTAATAAGGACTCTAAAATATAATATTTTTACCCAACTTTGAACAGAATCACTAATATATCTTATTAGAAGTGCTATAATTTTTTGAGGATAAAAACTGAGTCAGATGGGGCAGAACCCTCAAAAACATACTTGTATTCAAATTCAAAATATAGAATTTTATATAAACAAAATGCCAAAAGATTTTTTTTAATGTAAGCATCAACTTTGTAGACAATAAAAAAGGTATATCCTGGGGAGAAAGGTACTATACACACATGAACCATAAAAGATGAATAGACAATAATAGGCTGGGAGATTTACTAAAGTCTATTCCCAGGGTCAGTACTGGAAAAGGAAAACTCTTTGGCTATAAGTTTGGAAACAGACCCAAAGGTAGCTCTTACCGCAGTCAACCAATACACTTAAGTGTTCACTAGCACATGTTCTCAATGTATGCTATTTCCACTGCACCTCTGGTCCTCCAAAACATAAAAAGATCTACCAGCAATCAAGCTGTTGATACAGATGTGCATCTAGCAAATTGCCCTATAAAATAAAGTCATGTTCTTTCAGTTAAAATTTATTGGGCAAATATTACAAGTTTTTGACAGTCACTAGATGGGCTACCTAAAAACAGAAGTTTTCTATTCTCATGAATATAAACAATAATTCAGGATAAATGAATTCCCAAAAAACTACTCAGAATATGTCGGGATGATCACAGACATGTGAAAAGTCTGAATCAATCACGTATGAATAATGAAAGAGAATAGAGGCATTAAGTGAAAATAATCACAAGTGTTTTACTAATGTGTATATTCTGAGCCAGAATCCCAAAGGACCAAGTTATAGAAACTGACAGAACCACTGCAAATGCCTGGAAAAACATGTAAGTAAAAATCAACTCAGTAGGAGATGTCAGAATGCAAATAAAAAACAAAACTTTTCTTGATTGAAATTAAAAATAAATCCAAATAAGGAATAAGCTGAGGCATCGATAATTAGCAGAGAAAGGATAAATTTTCATCCTATGACAAGACCAACAGTGGTACTTCTAATAGGGAAGGAAAAAACTGCTGCCCCCGGTTCAACTAATACACCTATTACAAAAGAAAGTTATCAGCAAAAACATTGTAATCTATTTCAAAACCAAGTATGTTCCTATGTTAACGAGTATTGTTTTGAAGAATAAAGAAAACAGACCCGAGACTGAAGAGTTAGATCCTACGTTATTGCCACTGTAAAACTTACTCAGAATGTTAAAATAGTATGGTAAAATTTTTAAATCCTATTACTATCTTGGCCCAATTTTCATTTTTTGAGCTAACATCCATTGCCAATCTTCCTCTTTTTGCTGAGGAAGATTGGCCCGGAGCTTACATCTATGCCTATCTTCCTCTATTTTGTATGTGGGATGCCACCATAGCATGGTTTGATGAGCAGTGCATAGGTCCGCATCCAGGATCTGAACCCACAAATCCTGGGCCGCTGAAGCGGAGTGCATGAACTTAACCCACTACACCACCAGGCCAGCTCCAGCCCAAGACATTTTTAAGATGAATCTTCATCCTAAAAATGGCACACAACTGGGATATAATAGACATTTTAAAACCTTAATATCTGATCTACATGATTACATCTAAATGCTAAAAATAATTATATATTTTGAGTTATTTGGTAATTGAATAAACTTAATAGAAAAAAATCTGTAAAACAAAACAGTCCTGAAAAAATCATACACGTTTTACATTAATGCTTTTATTAAGGTTACTAAAAATAGTGGTATCAATGAAACAAAACTTTTATAATACCTTATGGTAGCCATAGCATATAGTCAATCACATAGAACTGACTTTCTCTACTGGTTTATAAACAACTTCAGGAATTCCTCTTGGATTTCCTTGTTCTTTTCAGTGCCAATAGAAGTCATATTTTTGCTATCACAAATTATTTCTTACAGATTTGTCTTCATGATGCTCTTGCTAGTACTCACTTAAGTTATAACTTCCATGACTATCATAATTAGTCTTTCAACCATTTGATAAGAGACTTTTCACTCTAAAGGTGAAGTATAATTCTATGTAATATATTTCTTTGTCATATTTTAACTATATTCGTACCAGCAGACAAACTTTCAAGTGGCCATTTGAAAAACAGGTTAAAGGATATTAGTTAATGTTAAAATTTCAAGCACAAGAAGATGATTTATATAATACACATTTCAATTCAAAGCAATGTACACTTTCATAAAATACCTTCTGAATGTGCCACAGGGAATATCTTTCCTTTTGTGTTATAAAGATTTGCAGTCAAATCTGTTCTAAATAGTCCTTTGTCTTTACTAAACAAATCAACTCATTTACTCTTTCTTCTGTAAATATGAATATTAGAAATGCTTTCAAAATTCTGATGTTGGTTGATTTTTAAATTTCCCTTTAATTTACTCCAATAGTCTAAAACCTAAATGGCAATTGAACAATTATAATTGTTGTTATCTTTTTTGATACTGTTTTCCTAATGGTATTTGTGACTGACAATTCCTAATTAATTACCAGATATTGTTCTAAATCACCCAGCTAAAAGACTAGTCATTTATCTTCACAATCATTTGATAGCTAATCTATAGCTGTTTGTAATGTTTGGAAAGCACTTCTATAAACTGCTAGTTAAAAGATACTCATGACCTAATAACTACAACATTTCTTTTGCCATTACTTTCAATTTAACTGGCACTCAAATTTACTAATTAGGAGATAAAAGATGAATACAATACATCAAGAGATTAACATTATTAATCCATATATTTAAAAAAATTTAACCTATAAAAATTTAGACTCTTTTAAATGTTAGGCAATGTTGAAGAACTGGTTTTCTTTTTTAAGCAAATGCATCTTTTTCAATATATGTTGTTTTCCTATGGGAATACCAGCTGACTATGATGTACTAATTCTTAGGTTACCAACCTTTCCATAGTTGATAGATAAGATATGTCTTTAAAAATAGCTGAATCTTCCCATATGGGGTATCAATAAACATAGCTCAAAATGATCACCACCACACAAAAGGAGAGCTTTTATAGAGACTGATCCAACAGCTTGCAACAAACAATGGTGTAAGGTAACAGATATAATAGTTATAATCAGATTATAAATATTTATAACTTTATAAATATTTACTGATCTATTTCATGCAAAGCACCTTGGTTATAAATCTAAACACTCTGGTTCAAATCTAACCTCTTAAATGCTACCTTAATACAACCTGACTAGAGGGATATCAAGCATAAGCCCTAGGCTATCCTAAGAAAACTACCTAAGAGAATTAGTTATGAAAACATAAGTTCAACAACAAAAGGAAACAATCCCATGAGGAAAACAAGTCATATACACAATAAGCACTATACATTCATCATGTAATAAACTTAAAAACATTTTTTGAATAGGTAGTATATTTTGATGGGGTTCAGAACACACTACCCCAAAATGTGGCACACTGGCATAGTGAACATTTTAAGATGAAGGAATTTGAGAAACGGCAGGTGCAGACAGAACTTTCTGACCTCTCTATTCTCCCCTGAAGCAGATCATAGAAACGGTGGTATTAGAAGAACTCTCTGATGCCCTCCACTACCGAAAGCCTCCCATGTGAGAGATGCCCTCCCTATCCCCAAAAGAAATGAGTATCTTTATCTCAGAAGACAGAGGGATGAGGAGAAGAATCTGAATGAACAGGCCTTCCTAATTTTCCCCTGGTTTACTAACCTTAGCTCATACCCTTTGTCCTATTGTGGTTTTTCCACAACTTTCCACTCTTCCTCAAACCTGGTATAAAAATGCTCAGGCTTAACCATTTCTTTGGGTCATATCCTTATGAAGCCCCCCACATCATGTAACACTTGTAGTATTAAATAAATGTATATGCTTTTCTCCTGTTAATCTCACTTTGTCAGTTTAATTTTCAGGCCCAGTCAGGGACCCTAAGAGGGTCAAGGAAAAGTTTTTGCTCTCTTACAATTCATATGATTCAAATATAAAACAATATATAGTGTGAAAGTCTCCCTCCCACCACTGGTTCTCACCTGCACAATTCCTCCAACAATCAGGCAATCAGTTATTAACTTCTTACGTATCTTTCAAGGGTATTTTTGTGCATACATACACAAATATAAATTATTTTTCCACCTGTTTCCCTCACTAAAATCACTATACAACTTTTCCACACTTTCTTTTGTCACTTAATATATCTTAGTGAACTATCTCATGACAGTTTTAATTTGTGGTCCCTTACAATGAGTAGGTTGAGCATCTTCTTATGTATCTAAAGTACTTTTTACTTAGTTTTCTGTGAGTTGTTTAATTATGTCTTTTGTCCATTTTTCTACTGATTGCCTTTTCCTATCTATTTCTAGGAGTACTTTCTATATTAGGAATGTTACCTTTACTCTGGTTCTAAATAGTTTTTCTGAATTTGTCATTTGCCTTTTGACTTTGCTTATGGTATTCTGTTTGCTTTTTTGTCACAAAGGTTTTTGTTTACTGTAGTAAAAACTATTAGTCTTTTTTTCTCTTTAATGGTTCTGGATTCTAAATCATAGTTAGAAAATTCTTACACACTCCACGTTACAGAAGAATTCTCTGTATTTTTCTTCTAGCGCTTTTATGGTTTCTCCCTCCCCACCCTCCATTTAATTGATCCATATGTTAAATTTCCTGGTGCTCCAACTGTTTTTTTTCTAGATGAATCCTCTATTTTCCAATACCATTTATTAATTTAGTCCATCTTTTTCCTGCTGATTTGAAACACATCCTTTACAATATACTAAAGTCTTGTATGGAATTTCATATATTTCTGGACTTTCTCTTCCATTCCCCTGGTCAGCACACCTCTTCATCTGTCAATAATACATTTTTAAAATTATTGACATTTGGTAATATGTTTTAGTATTTGGTAGAGTTAGTCCCCTCTTGTTGCTCTTTACATAGTTTTCCTGGATATTATTACTTATTTTGTCATACTTTTCCTTAATAATTTAGCTTGCTCTACTTTCTCCCTACCAAAAGAAAAATGATTGGTTAGTATTTTCTTGAGATTTCATTAAATTTGTAAGTTAATCTAAAGAAATGTTAAGTTATTATAACTTTATGAAGTTGAGTCTTCCTCTTGTAGGAAATGTTTTTCCATTTGTTCATGCCATTTGTGTGCCCCATGGGGATGTTTTAAAGATTTTTTTCAAGTAATTCAAAGTGTAGTTTAGAAATATATACAATATAACACTGGCAGTATGTAGAAATTACATAATCATGCCTAGAAATACCAGAAAGTACGTGGAAGTACCAGGAGGATGCTGACATTTAAGTTTGGACTTCAGTAATAAATACTTATTCTCAAGATAGAAAAGGATTAAGGGCAAAGGGAGATGACACACAGAAGGAATTTAAAAAGATGTGTCTAAGAATGGTGAAAGAACATGGTTCATTTAAGCATTTAAGACACTGAATTATTTGGTAAAGCAATGAGATTAAAGCAATGGTGAGCAATAAAAATAGTAAGTAAATAGTGCAAATGATAGCAGGTATTAGAATATTAAAGGCTTTGCGAACCATGAGAAGGAGTTGGAATTTTATCATACAGGCAAGGGCAAGCTTTATTTATCCACTGCTTAAAAATGCAACTACATGATTTAACACAGAGAAATTATTTTCAAATGGATTTGATTTGTAAATACTACTATTTCACTCATATCTAGCTTAAAATAAACCCACTACAAAAAACAAAATTAAAACAAAAAAATGGGGCATACCTATATACAATTTGCCAAAGAAAGAGAAAAAGCAAATTTGAAAGTAGTACAATTGTATTTTTGTTTATATTGACAAAGACTCTCCTTAACAAAACTTTAGCCAGGTTCCTCTGAACGCTCTTCCCAACTAGGCCCTGTCCTTGCCAGATCTGCATCTCTGAGTTTCAGCAAGAATCCTGCTAAGTCAGTTTAGAGAGAATCCCCCACCCTCAACAACTGATCACCTTGATATCTGATCAAATTCCTCATTCCCCACCATCCACCAGATGACATCTGATCAGCCTGGCCTGTCTTTACAAAGAACTCTGTAAAGTCTGTTGAACCAGAATCGCCCCTACCTCAGATGTTTCCTCTTAGTAATTTTCCATCTACTGAAGCCCCTCCCTACTCCTACCCTGCTCCTTGGCTATAAATCTCCACTTTTTCTTGTTGTATTCAGAACTGAGCCCAGTTCTAAACTCAGATCTCTTTTCCCCTATTGCAAAAGCTCCTGAATAAAATCTGATTTTACTGCTTTACCTACTGTCTGACTCTGGTTCTTTTTAACAATATTATATATATATATAGTACTACATATATATCCTTAATATTATATAAAGCTATTTATACTCAAAGGCTTTAAAATTAATTTTCAACATATTTTTTAAAAATTACTCCCACCAGTTTTTCTGAATAGAGTTTTGGAGAAATCCAGAATATGACAAGTAAACTAAATCACTCAATTATTTCCTCCTAGAATTTTAAGTGGTCTAATATTCAGACGTTACACCAAAGTTGCAACTTTTGGAATGAAGTTTGGCTTTTTTAGTAAGCAACGCTAGCAAATATAAAAATAAACTTTAGTCTTTCATAAAATGATTTTTGAGCAACACCTCCTTATTAACACGAAATGACGACGCAATTTAAACAGAAGCCTTCTAACCACTTAGTATCTTCTTAATCTCTAAATATCATGGAAACATTCTAAAATTAATTTAAAATAAAAAACAAATTCTGCCCTCAAACTTCCTTAAAGAATTTCTGCCTAATCAATAATTGCTCCCTAATTGCCATGCTTAAATATATACATGCAATAAATACTAAGTTAAGCTCATTTTGGTGAGCAACACCAGATATATTTTTAAATATTTGTAGCAATAGCTGAGATATACAGAACGCTTACTGTATACTGTTTTAAGCATTTGGCATATACTGACACAATCTTCAGAGCAACCCTAAAAGATAAGGAGTATTATCGTAATTTTATATAGATGGAGATAGGAAGCACTGTGACAAAGAATAATATCACACAGTTAATAACTTACTAATCTTTTTTAAAAAAATTAATCTTGACCAATTTTATTTGCTGAAGAATAGTCTACTCAGGTACTCTCACGCAAAGCTAGAGGATAAATTGGTACAAATTTTTAGACAGCAATTTAGCAATACATACTAAAACTTTTTAAAACATGTGCCGATTCCTTCTTCTGGAATTATAGGAAGTTATCCTACAAAATAAGAGAGAGTCATATAGGAGCAGGCTCATGGCAGCTCAAAGATAAGGGAAAGTTAAACTACGGTGTATACACAGTACACTGTAATATAAATCAATAGATTTAAAAAAATATCACCTCCACCAATTTTTCCAAATAAAATTTTGGAGAATGCCAGAATATGAAAAGTAAATTTAAATCACTTAATCACTCCTTCTTAGAATTACAAGTGGTCTGATAGCATTCAGATGTTACACCAAAGCTGCAGCTTTTACTCTTAATCTTACTTCTCCATAACATGATTTGTTATATATACCTAATAATATGCAGTCATTAAAATTCATGTAAAAAGTATATCATTAAATAATATGGTAAAATATCATAAATATATATTTTTTGTAAGAAAATAATTATATGTATGTGTGTATTGATGTATAGCATACAAGACTGGAAAGTCTTACACCAAAATGTTAATATTAAGTCATACACAGGTGATTGGGTAATGGGTGATTTTTGGTTTGTGTGTATGCATTTGTACTAGGTTCTAAATTTCCTTTAAGGAGCACATATTATTTTAAAAATTTAAAATTATTTGGTTAAAAAACTTAAAGAATACTTCAGCAATTAAGTATAAAATGCTTTATAACTCTTGGAGTTTCTTAATATGCAGCTTTTAATTTTATTATATAGCCACCATAAACACATGCATACAAACACATGCATGTTATATATGCCAGTTTATATCTTGTGATTTTTAAAAATACTTTTAAAAATCCACTTTGAGAATTCTAAAAAAACTGATTTCCACAGGCTTTTTACCCAACCTAAACTGTACTTTGTTCTTATATAAAATGACTGACTTTTATATTTAAATCACTTCATCACACTGTTAACAGAAAGTAAAATCTTAAGATATTTCAAACAATCCAAAGTAATTAAATACTTTTACTTGTTGAATAACTTTTATTTGTTGATTATTTTAAATCATAGACTCATTCTTCCTCATGGCAATATAGGTCTAGACAAAATACTGTATCTAAAGGTTTTATTTTTGTTTGTTTAGAAAAAGAATGTTTTTGGATAGTTCTCATAATTCAGAATATATTAAATGCCTTAATTTAAATTTTAATTAAAGAGTAGAAGCATTTTAGCATACTGAGTAAAAAAACAGTATTATTTAATTACTCAAGATAGTGTTCAATCTGAACCATAAAAAAAGAAAAAAGATTGATAAAAACCTAAAGAATACACAAGAAAATAATATTACAAAGGTTATTCCTAACATGTACACATTCAAAACCCTGAGACCAAAGTAACCAGCATAGTGCAGTTACACTAGAAGAGCCTATTACTGCTTATAAAACCTAGTTCAGCTGTTGTAGGAGAGGGATGCAGTGACAAACAGCTTCCCTGCTACAAAGGTGGCAGGAAATCTATCAAACTGGACAATAAAACTGCAATTGAGTTTCTTTGGCTTTTTATAGCAGCTCAATGTATCCTGATGTAACTCTGCAAAAGCTATCCAATTCTGCAACATTAGTTTTTTACACACCAGTTCTTTATCAAGAAACATGTTATAAATTTGTGACATTGAGATTTAAAATGGCCGCAAAAAAGGAAAAAATAAGCACCACTTCAGTATCATATGCATGAAAATATTTATAAAGCTTTAAGAATAAATATTTTTAGAGAAAAAAACTTGGTTTCAATAATTACAGTGGAATTTTTAACAGCATGCCACAAATTATACAGCTACTTACTGAATCACTTCAGTTCCATCCTAAACTTTATTAAATATTGATTTGAAGAGTCTTAGAGTGTAAGTCGTCCATTTTATTTATTTATTTATTTTTTATTTTTGTGTGTGTGTGAGGAAGACCAGCCCTGAGCTAACATCTGTTGTCAATCCTCTTTTTTGCTGAGGAAGACTGGCCCTGGGCTAACATCCGTGCCCATCTTCCTCTACTTTATATGGGACACCACCACGGCATGGCTGACAAGCAGTGCGTCGGCGGGCGCCCGGGCCACGAATCCCGGGCTGCCAAGCGCGGACTAAACCGCTGTGCCACTGGGCCGGCCCCCATCCATTTTATTTTAAAAGTAGATGTCAAGATATTAAAATTCCAAAAAGATTAATACAGCAATATTCAAATAAATTACTTATATAAACCTTATGAAAGAGAAAAGCTTTTTAATCAATGAAGAAAATTCACACAAAGAAATAAAACTAAAAGATATTTATTAAACATTAAAATTAAAGGTGAAAACCACAAGACCCAACTTGTAACTTAAAATTTTTCTTTTCCCTCTCATAGAATTAAGTAAAGGTTTAGCATATATTTTTTAAAGTATATTTTAACAGCAAAAAGTGGTAAGTCCAGTTTTTCTATATAAAAACACTCCACAATTAACCTAATTAGCATTTATTCCATTTTATAATTATAATCCTAAAACAAGAGGCAAAGACTGGTTCTTGGCACAAAATAGGCAAAAAGAGACCTCTCCATAAAGCACTGTTTTCTTTGCAAAGGTTTTAAGATCCATTTAAAGCGATAAGTCACTGGAGTAAAGAAAAACACAAATTAAAACTATATAAAACAAACAAAACTTAACGCCTACTTTGGGTTTGTTGTGTATAAATTGAGTCTACAAAGTACTGATTTCAGATACTGCATAACAAGAATAGTTTATATTTCTTCCTTTAACATTCTCTTTCACTGCAACATATGTTCCATGAAAGACAAAAAAGGTTTTCCTTTACAATAAAAATATGGGCTAAGTTATGGGTCTTAACTGGGATCTATATTCAATTTATGTAGAATTTCTCTATATTCATGATACTCTCTAAACAATATACTACATTAGGAACTTGGTGTGAAAGGTAGGAAGGAGAGAATTTTATAAAAGTTAGTAAAAATAATTGTCTGTACACTCAGAGGGGCACTCAAAATTTAGAGTGCATAAGAAGGGCTTATTTCAAAATAGAAATTTCTTGGAACGTCCCATGAGATTCAGATAAAGATTCTAAGGTGGGGTCCAGGAAACTCTAATTAAATGCACATCCCAAGTTACTCTGATAAGGTGATCCCCAAATCACACCATGTGTGATTCTCATGGGCACTTCAAAGACAGCTGCTGCAGCTATTTCATGGATCACTAAGAGAAGACTGAGAAGCTAAGGCAGACACAGGGTGGCATGGCGCCATGTAACAGTTGAACCAAAAGGCCCTAAACAATGATGGTGCAGTTCTCCCTTCTCCTTCTTGCAACAAATATTTAATGTGCAGCTGCCAAGTACTCAACGCTATGCACAGTTCAATGGGAGATATAAAGTATAAAACCTTTTGTTCCTGCTGATGAGAGCTTACAAGGAACAGCCAAAATGAGATACAAGAACTCACTTTTAACTAACAATATAATATGAGAGATAGTATAGGATCATACGTGATTAAATGCCAGTCTACATCTGCTGTATCACTCATTACTGTTCTTCAAGTATGTTCCACATCCTCAAGCAAACCAAAGAGTTCACCATGCTTTTCCCTCAGTGACACCACCTCTGTACCTCTGTACCTTTGCATGCCAATTCTTCCACCAGACAGTCTCATCACCCCAATATCTACACTTCCAAATCTTATTTACTCTTCAAGGCTGTAGTCAAATGACATCTGTTCTACAAACTTTTCAGATGCCCACAGGTGAGGCTGTCTCTCCTTTCACTGTGAATATCTCTTTTCTGGCACTTACTCCTTCCTGCCATGTTTTTTAGTTTTTTTGTACATATATTATCTCCCATATTAGAAAGTAACTTCTTTCAAGATAAGATCTATTCCTGATTCATCTTTCTACATTTCAGAGTAACTAGAAGGTACTCAAACAGAAAAAGATAGAAAAAACAAAAGGGAGGAGTGGAAAGGAAAAGAAGAAAGAGGAAAGATAAAGACAGAAAGGGTAAGAAAAGAGGTGGACAAGTGGGGTAAGACGTAGACACAGTGATTGAGAATGAATGAGAAAGACCACAGAGTGTCTGACCAACCAAGAGAGAGAGGTAGGAGGAGGGAAGCAGAGACAAAATAAATACAGATTCACTAAGGAGAGAACAGACGGAGTAAAAGAGAAATAGGATGCGGGAAGGGAGAAGGCAAGGGATGCAGAATGGGTACAGGGATGGTGGAGGAAAGAATAGAGAAAGAAAAAGAAAGAGATAGGAAAGAGAGAGACGGTCACTAAAAGAAAAAAGAGACACAAGCAAAGAGGGAGAGAGGTAGCTAGGCAGTGACAGAGGGTGGCAGAGACTGCACCGGGTACCCACAGTCAATGCCAATAGCCAGAGTAGGGGGTGGAGAAAACTGATTAGTTGGAGGTTGGGGAGAAAGAGGAGCTAGGGGGAGAGAGGGGTGAGGAAAAGAGGGAATGAGGAAAGAGGGGAGAGGGAAGAGGGGGAAGGAGGAGAGGGAGTAGGGAAAGCAGGGAGAGGAAGGAAGGGAGGGAGGGAAGGAGAGAGAGAGGCTTAAATAACAAGAGAAAATTAAGTGCTGTGAATTCATACAGAATGACATGGCCTTAGAACACAAAACACTGTCATATAGGAGTGATTTGGCTAAGTCCTGAAAAATATTAAGAATTTGGGTAAGTACAAAAGAGCACAAAGTGCATGCCATGAATAAACCAAATGAAGATTTAACAAACCATGATACATTTTTAAAAGACTAGAACCCACATAGCCAGAGCAGAGATTTTGTCAAGTATAACAGTAAAAGGTCAAGTAGGAAATACTTTTTTCAAAGAGAATAATGAAAGATTAGGTAGATATTTTATAAAAAGAAAAAAAAAACTTATTTACCTTTCTAAGAAAATTAGAACAAAGGGTTTATGGAGGGAAGTAACATTATATAAGTTATTTTTAGCTTAATAAATCTAAAGGAAAATCATACCTAAAGCTACTGACCATTAGAAATATTCAGAGAAGTGATCAGGACATGTATAACAACTACAAATCATTAAGAAAAAGAAAAATTTCAAAATAAGTAAAAGACAAAATCCTCCAAAAATTAGAAACCTAACAGTATCAAGGGTTAGAGGGTGGAACATTATTAGGAACAAGCAATTCTGCTCCTGCTTATATTTCCTAGAGCAGTGCTTTTCTCAAATTGAGGATAATTCAGTTGGCAAATCATGGAATCAGCTTATTAGAGCATCATCAACATTTTTAAATGAAAAAGAAGAGAAAACATAAGAGTGCACTATATACCAAAGTTTAGTAAGGGTTTCATGAAACCTCTGCTTCAGGTGTGTGTGGGGAGAGGGGTGGAGGTGGGTGTGGGTATGTGTACATAGATACCTGATTACAATAAATTTCTTACTGTGAGTCACAGTTATAAGAAGTTTGAAAATGACAACTCTATTAAAACCATTGCCTTTGAGCATCTGAGTTATTCTAAGCAGTGAAAATGAATGAACCAAAACTATATGTAACAATTTTTAAAAACTTAGAAACAAAAGGTTAGACAGAAAAATTAGTAACAGAAGAGTCCACACAGTATGATGTCATTTTCATAAAACACAAAAATAGGCAAAAAAAAGATATATTCCTAATATATTATTAGGAATACATTTTTAACTTTTTAAAGGAGGGAATGATAAACACAAAATTCAAAATGGTAATTGGCTTTGGGGTTAGGAGGGGTCGGGGTTGGATGAGGAGAGAACCACACAGCACGTTCTTTAAACTGGATAGTCACAATTCTTTGTTTATAACAATTCATAGCACATATGCTACACAAATTATTTTGGATGTAATTAATTCTTCATTTTAAAAGTTGTATTTATATCAAACATGAAGTGATGGGAGCCTGAACTAGGGTGCTGGCAGTAAGAACGAGAACAAAAAAGATGAATAGGAGAAATGATAGAGCTATAACAAAGGAAAATAGTCCCTGAGCATTTAATTCTATTTTCTGTGATTTCATTCATTAACTCAACTTCAACTAATATATATATCCACATATACCATTTCTGGATTAGACATTGATGGTTAAGGAAAGTTTAGAAACTTTACTGAGTTTATACAACTAAAAAATCACTATAAATAAGAATTCAAACTCTGGATTATCCTGTTTTCAAAGCCCATGTTCTCTTCATTACTTACACAAATGGACTGGTAGCTGGATATAAATGTTTAGTCGTAAATGTCCAAAAGCTCAAAGGTACCTGAGATATCTCCTAGTCTAACCCCTTTATTTTGTAGATAGGAAATTCAAAGAAACTAGGCTATTGGCCCTACTCTGTGACTTCAGCAGTTCTCAAGCTTTTTGGTCTCGGGATCCTTCAGATGCTTAAAAAGAACTGACCCCCCCCCAAAACCTTTTATTTATATGAAGTATATCTATTACTACTTATCAAATTAAAACTAAGAAATTTTACAAATATTAACTTATTTCAAAATAACAATAAACCCATTATATGTTAATATAAATAATGTATTTTTTGAAAAATGACTATTTTTCAAAACAAAAAATAATAATAATGAGAAGAGTGCTATTATTTCACATTTTTGCAAATATCTTTAAATTCTGGCTAAATAGAAGACGGTTGCATTCTAATATCTGCTTTTGCATTCAATCTGTTGCATTATATTTTTGCGGTTGAAGTATATGGAAAAAAAATCCACCCTCACATAGATATGTAGCTGAGAAAGGAGGACCTCACACACTCCCTGAAAAGGTCTCCTGGGCTCCCAAAGTCTTCAGGCTGTAGCTTAAGAATTACTGCTCTGAAGATTATATTCCTCTGGCCATCCTACATAAGGACTTGAACAAACTAAAGTGTATATGAAAACACTGAATTAACATACACTATTTAGAAATTTTGAAAAATCAAATTTATATTGGCACTTCCCTAACCTAGAATTCCCCCAGATATATCTGACATCCAATCCAAATGTACATAAGGCCCAAACTCAACTCTGTTTTTCTCATTATCTTTTGTAAAGGGGAAAACAATACTAGCAGAAAATCAGCCAGACTGCAGCAGCCCACTACAATAGAAACCAGAATAACGGCATCAACACAAACTTAACTAAGTTAGACGAGAAGTGGCAAACAGTTTCTGTAAAGCGCCAAGTAGTAAATATTTTAGGCTTGAAGGCCATACAGTCTCTGCGGCAAATACTCAATACTTGTAGCATGAAAATAGCCAAAGAAAATATATTAATAAATGGGAGTGGCTGCGTTTTAATAAAACTTTATTTGGAGAAACAGGTCAGGCCAGATTTGGCCCCCAGGCCATGCCTGGCTGAACTCTGCCTTAGACTAATCTAGTCAGCTCAAAAATGTAGTGCCATGGGGCCAGCCCTGTGGCCTAGATGTTAAGTTCGGCATGCTCCGTTTCAGCAGCCTAGGGTCAGTTCCCGGGTGCAGACCTACACTACTCATCAGCGGCCATGCTGTGGCAGCAACCCATGTACAAAACAGAGGAAGATTGGCACAGATGTTAGCTCTGGGTGAATTTTCCTCAAGCAAAATTTAAAAAATGTAGTGACAAAAACAAAGCCATTTTATAAAATCACATCTTTTGTTCTGAAACATAAATTTGTAGGGTGATATCTTTCAATCTAAGATATCTTTGTAAATCCTTGCAGATAGTAATGCACATTCCTCTCACTGAGGAAAGAGGAGACAGAATGAACAACTCTTAGGTACTTTCAAATAACTAAAAGTTAGTCAAATACCAAAAAAACATATATCTAGGAAATGACAATATATTCCAATAAAATGGCAAAATATTGCAGACTATAACTCTAATAGTCAATAAAATAAAACATTTAAAGATACACCAATATATCCTTCCAGTCAATTTATAATTAATATAAATAATTATATATTATATTACTTCTGAGTATAGAAGAGTTCTTAAATAAGATACAAAAAGCATAAACCATAAAAGAAACTAATAAATTTTATATTAATTATTTGAAATGTTAAATTTCCTCAGAAGACACAAACATAAAACTCCAAAAATAAATAGATAAGCCACAAATTGGCAGAAGATATGCATAAACAATATAGCTTGCAAAGGATTAAGACCAAGAATATATTAAAAACTCCCAAAAAAACAAGAAAATTCACATTAATATTATGGAGACATAGTACTTAAAAGTCATCAAATTTGCAAATTTTTAAAACTCTAGGCATACCAAGTGATGAGATGATGTGAAACAGAATTTATCACATCCCTGGCAAGAATGTAAACTGATATACCACTTTGGAAAAGAATTTGCATTATCTTATAATGCTCAACATCTGCATCTTACAAGTCAGCAATTTCACTTTTAGGAATATATAGAGAGAAACTTCTAAATACATACAAAATGTATAAAAAATGCTCATCAAAAAAAAAAATGCTGGGGTTAGCCCAGTGGCGCAGTGGTTAAGTTTGCATGCTCTGCTTCGGCGGCCTGGGGTTCACAGGTTCAGATCCTGGGCGCAGACCACCACACTGTTTGTCAAGCCATGCTGTGGTGGTGGCCCATATAAAGTAGAGGAAGATGGGCACAAATGTTTGCCCAGAGCCAATCTTCCTCAGCAAAAAGAGGAGGACTGGCCAGCTATCCCACTATTGGATATCTATGCAATGAACCTGAAATAAACAATCCAAAGAGGCTTATACACCCCTATGTTCATTGCAGCATTATTCACTATAGCCAAGAAGTAGAAGCAACCCAAGTGTCCCTTAAAAGATGACTGGATAAAGAAGATGAGGTATATATGTACAATGGAATACTACTCAGTCATGAAAAGACAAAATTGTCCCATTTGCAACAACATGGATGTTAAGTTATGTTAAGTGAAATAAGCCAGAGAGAGAAAGACAAACACCACATGATTTCACTCATATGTGGAATATAAACTAACACACGGACAGAGAGAACTGTTTGGTGGTTACCAGGGGCAAAAGGGGTGGAGGGTGGGCACAAGGGGTGAAGGGATGCATTTATATGGTGAATGACAAACAATAATGTACAAGTAAAATTTCACAATTTTATGAACTATTAAGACATCAATCAAAATAAATAAATAAAATTGTAAAATGAGGTGACTATTAAAAAAAGAAAAAGAGGAGGATTGGCAATGGATGTTACCTCACGGCTAATCTTCTCACAAAAAAAAAATGCTCCTCAACTAGTAAATGGATAAAGTCATACCATGGAATACAATACAACTGAGAAAATAAACACAAGTACATGGGTCAGTATGGATGAAACTCAATGACAAGCAAAAACAGCAAGTTGCAGAAAAATGCATTTAATATGATACCATTTATGTCAAGTATAAACATGAAAAATAAACTTATTTAATGTTTAGAGTTATATATGTGTGTACACAGAAGACACAGAAATAACGAAAACACCAAATTTCAGGTTAGTAGGGGAAGAGAGAGGGGCTAAGAATGGTGGGTGGACAAAGCATATATATTGCAATACATGAACCCAATTTCATAAACAGTGGGAGGTACATTATTCTTTATATCTTTTTGTCTGTCTAGAATATTTCAAAAACATACATACTTAAATAATACCTTACTTTGGCTTAAGTTAAAAAAAAAAAAACTGGTAGATTCTTCCAAACCAGTTTTTTAACTAACTATAACATAATCAAAGGGCAAACATTAGCCAGGGCTTTTCTGTTTACTTAACCACCTTACATTACTAAAATAACTTCTCATCTTTGAATATACTGCGCCACCTTGTGTTCAAAATCTTTGAACTACTATAAAATTCAGAGAACCGTATATGTGAAAATGCCTACTTGAAAATATAAGTTCCCTTATGCTGTGGCATGAAGTTTTACTTTATTAAATTAAGCACACATAAAAATGACATTTGAAAAAACTATTTTGCTTCTGAAAAAGTTGGAAATACTTTATATTTCTTTTTAGTCATTCCTTTTTTCAGTTGTTCATTTCAGGGCATTTTCAGAGAATAATCTGCCTTTTTTCCTTGATTTTTAAGTATAAAAATATTTTTAAATGAGTAAAATTCAAAATTATCGACATTTAAAATTCTAAAGTACACTTTCATAAAGAAACTTACCTTTGAATGTGTAATTGATAAGGTGTCTACCCACACACGCCAGCCACCCCACTCATATTTGACTGCATGGTAAAGTAGGATTCTGAATATGGCATATACCATCTCTGTTATCTTTTGCTCATCTGAATTCTTAGGATTAAAATAGCAGAGAGAAAGCATCCACTCTTGCCACACAGAACACTGTAGCAAGCTCCTGAAAATTTTAAGAGGATATTGAATTACTTAAAAAGTAAATCATCTGAAAGAATTCTAAAAAGCAAAAGCTTAAAACAAAATAAACAAAAAAAAATCTTTATCTATGTATTCAAAACAATTAGAGGCTGTGGCAGTGAAAATTCAATTTAACCGTATGGTACATTACTCATATACCCTTAATGAAAAAAAGCATATGGAAAATTCATTTCACAGTATTTAAAGCAATTTTTCTCAGAAAACATGGACTTATATTCAAAACTAGACTCGAATGCTGCAGATAAATGCTTTCTGATCCTGCTTACCTTCTGTTTTCTCTACTGTTATTAAAAAGTTTAATCATGTCAGAAAGAAAGGCTCTGCGAACTTCCATGCTCTCTGGGCACTGGGGAGAATTTCGAAGTAGAGTCGCAATTACTTTTAGTATCTCTGTAAAACAATTTATAAATTAGTAAAAACCAAAACACTACAAAAATTTATAATGAAAAATCAATATATTGCAATTTCTTTCGTTTCCCTGACATAAATGTCTACTAAAAACATCCTCTTTTGTGTGCTAAAAAAAGCATCATCTGCAGAGAAGAATGACAAGACTTTCATTAGAAAGCATCCATAAACATGAAAGGGATTTCTTTTTTATTTCATCATTAGAATGTGTAAAGGTAAAGTTAAATTTTAAAAGGTTATAATAAATCAAGTTGAATTATAAGAATTAAAGGATGATAAAACTGCTGACAACTCTCCCTAATCTCTGCCAATTAGTAAAGTTGATCTTAAAAAAAAAAGCTAAAATCAAAATCTCAGAAAAAGAGAATTCTCAACTTCATCAACAAAATTTATGTCATGCATACACATACCCTTTCCTTTAAATCGTGAATTTTAAAAGCTATCAAGACATTTTTCCCACAATTTTACAAGTAAAATTAGATATTTAAAAACAAATAAATAAATAAATTGAAACCTATTCAACATCCCAAACAAATAAAAATGAAACTGCTACTGTAATGGTCTTAAATATAATGCTGTCTGAATTTCTAGTACTTAGCCTTAAGAAAAGAAATTCTTTAAAATATATACCTAAATCCAAAACTTTAAAGAAAAGAAGCAAAAAGAGCCATAACCCTGAATTTAAAGTCAAATAATATATCAAATTTTTACCCAATTAAAAATTTAGGAGTTCTAAACTAGCATTTTGCCAAGGTTTTTGATGATTCTGAAGCAATACATTCAAAATAGCAAATATGAAGATACTTTATCATACAATTAATAATATTTGGGAAGCAATTTCTGAATTTTTCTAATAAGAAATTCAAAATTTCTCTACCTGAACAATGATTACAATGATAATGATAATCATAATAATGATAATGATAAAAATAATAACCACTAATTTTGAGGATACACTATTGTGAGGCACTGTTTTAAGAAAATACAAATATTAACACATTTAATCCTTATACAATGATAGCTAGATACTATTATCATCTCAATTTTAAAGATAAGAAGACTAAGGCACACAGAAATTATGTACTTTCCCAAAGTCACACAACTATTAAGGCAGGTAGGCAAGATTGAAAGGCATGCAGCCTATGTTTTTAAACACCATACCATACCTAACCTGCCTTTTCTGAGCCAGTATATTATGTAGATAATATATTCTAAAATTCTCATTTCAATAACTGATCTTCCCCATAACCACATAAAATATATTTTATATTATATATGAAATATATATATATTCAAGATTTTCTTTTTTTGACTCTCTAAAATAATGACATCATGTCTCCCAGAAGGCTGAGAAAAAGTAAACTTCAGAGACATGTGTTTTTAAAACTAGCACTGAAATAGAGTACTACAAACACAACTGGCCACATTAAAGTACATAATTAAATTTCAAAACTCTACAAACCAGTTATTTTAATGTCAATAATCTTAAAAAGCAAGATGAAAAATGCACACTTTGTACAAGTGCTTAAGAATTCTGAATATCAAAAGAAAAGACTGTTAAACAAGACTAAGTTCATCAACAATAAAGAAGGTAGACATTTTTCAATTCCAAACTTGGTATTCTTAAATTGACAGTAATTTAAGAAAGCTACCTCCATGGTTCAAGTGATCTAGCCTGACATCACTAAATAGTGCAATCAAAACTTCACTGAAAATCTGAACATACATTAAATCAAGATCTTATGCATAGAATCCTTCAAAACCTCTACAGAAATATTTCCACATAATCTAAGGTCAATTTGAAGTTATATTCAACATCAAACATATAAAACTAGTATTATATCATTGCCTGTAATGAAATATTCTTCGAACAATGTGTTTTCAACAATATCAACTTTAGGTTTTTCACAGTGACTTTCTTTTTATTAGGAAACGGTACTTTTTACAAGTATAAAACAGAGGAGTAGTGGTAGAAACGTGTGAAGGTGCTTAAAGGGTACAAACTTCCAGATATAAGGTGAATTCGTTCTGGGGATGTAATATACAACATGTTTACCACAGTTAACAATACTGTACTGTATAACTGAAAATTGCTAACAGAGCAGATCTTAAAAGTTCTCACCACATGTACACAGAAAAAATTATAACTATGTCAAGTGATAGACGTGTTAACTAACCTTAATGTGGTAATTATTTCACAATATATACATATATCAAATCATTTACTTGTACACCTTTAATTTACATGATGTTATATTTCAATTATTATCTCAATAAAGCTGGAAAAACAAAAACAATAAAAGTATATAAAATACATACGAGGATTTTGTATCTTTACTGAAGAATCAGGATCTGGGTGCTGTTTATGTATAACTTGAGTACAAATCTGTTCTATAAGAATCTACAGAAGTAAAAAAATAGATTGTGTTAGCATAATCACTGTATTACCATCACCAGTAATGAACTTTAAGTACAGCACTAATAAACATTAAATATACAGTTCAATATTGTCATGCTAAATATTTTCTGCATGATATAAAATAATGTCAACGTATAACTCTATTTTTAATTACTTATAAAATGAGACATCAAATAGCCAATACAATGGAGGAAATACTTAAATAGAGATGTCCACACTGTTTAATAATTCACAGATTAATAGATTTATAAAGATAAAGCCACATCTCCTTTATATAACTGATCTCAAAATTGTACACCAAACCTAAATGATCTTATTTCATCTAGAGACTATCAACTCAATTATACAGGCATTTTCATAATAAGAAATTAGTAATATTAAATTCTAACTACATTCTTACCTCAAACAGGACATTATACGTCGTCATTGTAATTAAATTTGTCTGAAGCATGAGTCTTTCAGCTAGTAATGAAAACAATCCATGTCCAAGCATGATTTCAGCTTTTCTTCTGTGATTACATAAAAAGAAATAATCAAATGCAGAGTTTTATTATTCACTATTTAGTATGCATGTTAGATGAAGGAGACACAAAAATGTTTTTCACATTACCAACAAATTCCAACTCAGTAACTCTCCCAATTTTTTTCAACCTAGAACTTATAAGGCCACAAAATCTTTAAGTAGAGAAATACAAACTACAATATAAGCACATCTAAAGTTAAAAAAAAAAAAAAAGACTGACTATGCCACAGCACAGCAAAAATCTCCACCAAAAACTTCACAGGAATTATTCATTAACTAATTGTTACACTCCATCAGCACAGAACTAAGCTCTACTATGGATAATCTAAAGCCTAATAAATAGTTAAGTAGAAAAACAATGTCAAGGAAAAGGTAGAAGAAATGTAAGAGAATTAAGAAAATGAATATCACAAAGATAAATATACCAAAATTAAACTTCCAAACAAAAATTTACAAACTGAAGGATCAGAAATTTTAATTTTACCCCTGGGTTGTCAAATTTTTTCTGCAAATGGCTGAATAGTAAATATTATTGGCTTTGTGGACCATATGTTCTCTGTAGCAGCAATTCAACACTGCTGTTGTAATGTGAAAACAGCCAAAGATGATAAGCGAATAAATTACTGTGACTTTGTTCCACTAAAACTTTATTTACAGGCAGCCAGCTAGATCCAACAGAAAGAACACAGTTTACCAACATTTTTCTACTACCAAAATTGTTAATTTTTATAATAAACCAATTCTGGTACAAGGAAGAATACATAAGATATAAATATCTGCATTCAGCTAAGAAAAAACATGCGCATTTTAGTTTTTAGTTATGTATATAGCAGAATACACTATGTGACAAACATCCAGGTTAATATGTCAGCTTTATAGTATAGATAAAGCTAAGGACGATCAAGCCACCTAAAATGAAGTCTCTATGGTATCTAGAATTCAATTTATGCAAATGTATTCTCATAATGAACCAAAAATAAATGGAAAATTAAAATAATTTTCATATAAAACAAACAATATATTCCTGTTCCCATTTTATTTTTAACATATAGAAATGGGATCAAATTTATATACTATTTTATGAATAAAAATAAAGGAATAAAAGGCTAGAGTAATCACAGCACACAAATACTATTTCAAAGATGTATAAAATAAATAAGTAATATACAACAGCCCATTTTAGATTTTATGCATACTTACTTTGGGGCCAGGTGTTTTAAAAAATAGCCCATTGCCTTGAGAGCTTGTACTCTGATTCCTTCGCTTGTTGATGCCATAAGTTTATAGATAACACTGAATGAATTAAAATTAAAAAAGAATTACTCTGAGTATACTTTTCAAAAGTAACGATTTAATATATATGTATATATGTGTATGTATTTTCATATATTCATATGATTATAAACCTAATTTCAAGTACAATCTGGGTGAATTTAATATACATTTAAAAGCTTGCTTATCAACTATATCTTGTCTTCAAGAAATCCACTTTAAATATAAAGACACATATAGATTAAAAGTAAATGAATGGAGGGGCCGCCCGGTGGCGCAGCGGTTTAGTCCGCGCTTGGCAGCCTGGGGTTCGCGAGTTCGGATCCCGGGCGCCCGCCGACGCACTGCCTGTCAGCCATGCCGTGGCGGCGTCCCATATAAAGTAGAGGAAGATGGGCACGATGTTAGCCCAGGGCCAGTCTTCCTCAGCAAAAAGGGGAGGAGTGGCAACAGATGCTAGCTCAGGGCTGGTCTTCCCCACAAAAGAAAAAAAAAGTAAATGAATGGAGAAAAATACACCATACCAACACTAATCAAAAAAAAGCAAGAGTAGCTACATTAATTTCAGACAGAGCAAACTTCAATAAGGAAAGTTATCAGAGATAAAGAAGGGCATTACATAATGACAAAAGGGTCAATTATCCAAAAAGACATGGCAGTCTTTAATGTGTACAAAGCTAACAACAGAGCCTAAAACTATGTGAGGCAAAAACGGATAGAACTGCCACGAGAAATAGATGAATCCATTATCATGGTTGGAAACTCCTACATTGCTCTCTCAGAAATCAGATGCAACAGGCAAAAAGTCAGTAAGGACGTAGTTGAACTCATCAATACCACCAACTAACCAGATATAACTGACATCTATAGACTACTTCATCCAGTAACAGCAGAATATACATTTTTCTCAAGCTCACATGGAACATTCACCAGGTAGACCACATTCAGGGCCATAAAACACACCTAAACAGACGTGTAGATTAGAAACCATATAATGTTTGCTCTCAAACCACAATGAAATTAAACCAGAAATCAGTAACAGAGAGATAGCTGCAAAACCCCAAAATACTTGGAAATTAAACAACACACTTTTAAATAACATGTAGGTCAAAGAAGAAATCTCAAGAAAAATTAAAAGTATTTTCAACTAAATAAAAACGAAAACACAACTTATAAAAATCTGTGGCGGGGCCAGCCCAGTGGCGTAGCCATTAAGTTTGTGTGCTCCACTTCAGCGGCCCAGGGTTTGCAGGTTTGGATCCTGGGTGAGGACCGATGCACCGCTTATCAAGCCATGCTGTGGTGGCATCCCATATAAAGTAGAGGAAGATGGGCATGGATGTTAGCCCAGAGCCAATTTTCCTCAGCAAAAAGAGGAGGATTGGCAACAGATATCAGCTCAGGGCTGATCTTCCTCACCAAAAAAACCCACAAAAAAACAAAATAAAAAATAAATAAAATAAAATGGCAACTTTAAAAAAAAATAACTGTGGGATGCAGTGAAAGCAGGCTTACAGAGAAATTTACAGCACTGAATGCATATATTAGAAAAGAAGATCCAAAATCAATAATTTAAGTCTCCACCTGAGTAAACTAGAAAAAAAGAGAAAATTCAATCCAAAGTGAGCAGGAGAAAGGAAATAAGTATTAGAGCAGCAACCAATGAAACTGAAAGAAGGAAATCAGAGAAAAATCAACAAAACCAAAAGCTGGTTCTTTGAAAAAAATCAATAAAATCAATAAGCTTCTAGCCAAGCTAACAAAGAAAAAAGAGAGAAGACACAATTAACTAATATCAGAAATGAAAGAGCGGACATCATTACAGATCCCATGGACATATAAAGGAATACTATGAACAGTTCTATGCCCACAAATTCTAAACCTAGATAAAATGGAACAATTCCTTAAAAGACACAATATGCAAAAACTCATACAATAAAAAATAAATCATCTGAATAGGCTAATATTTACTAAAGATATTGAATCAATAACTTTTCAAAATGGAAAGTACCAAGCCCAGATGGGCTCACTCGTGAATGCCATCAAACACTTAAAGAAGAAATTATACCAAGTCTCTACAATCTCCTTCAGAGGATAGAAGCAGAAGAAATACTTCTTAACTCATTCTATGAGCCACCATTACCACCTACACCAAAACCAGAAAAAGACATGACAGGGAAATTACAGACTGATATCTCTCATTAACAAAGATTAAAAACCCATCAACAAAATATTATCAAACCAAATCCAAAAAAGTATAAAAAGAATTTTATACCATGACCAAGTGAGATTTATCCCAGGTATGGAAAGTTGGTTCAACATTTGAAAAGCAATTAATATAATCCATTACATGAACAGATAAGAAAGAAAAATTATTGATCATATCAGTAGATGTAGAAAAAGCATTTGACAAAATCCAACACTTATTCTTATTAAAAACTCTAAATAAAATAAGAATAGAGGGGAACTTTCCCAACTTGATAAAACCTACAAAAACCCAACAGCTAACAGTATACTTAATGGGAAGAAACTCGAAACTTTCCCATTACGATCAGGAACAAGGAAAGAATATCCCCTCTCAGCATTCCATTTCAACATCAAACTGGAAGTTCTTGCTTAAACAAATAAATGGTATAGAGATTGTGAAAAAACACATAAAACCATCTTTGTTCGCAGATGACATGATCATCTATGAAGAAAATCTAGAAGAAGTGACAAAAAAAATCCTGGAACTAATAAGTAATTATAGCAAGACTGCAGAATACAAAGTTAATATACAAAAGTCAATTGCTACCCTATATATCAACAATGAACAAGTGGAATATGAAATTAAAAACACAATACCATTTACATTAGCACTCAAAAAAATGAAACACTCAGATATATATCAACTAAAATACATACAAGATCTATATGAGAAAAACTACAAAACTGATGAACAAAATCAAAGAACTAAATAAATGGACAGAAATCCATGTTCATGGATAGCAAGACTCAATAGCTCAAGATCCCAGTTCTTCCCCACTTGATCGATAGATTCAAATCAATTTGAATCAAATCCCAGCAAGTTATTTTATGGATATCAACAAACCATTCTAAAGTTCATATGAGGATCAAAAGCCCAGAATAGCCAACACAATATTGAAGGAGAAGAAAAAAGTTATAAGACTGATGCTACCTGACTTCAAGACATACTATAAAGCTACAGTAATCAGGACAGTGTGGTATTGGCAAAAGAATAGACAAAAAGATCAATGGAACAGAATAGAGAGCCTAGAAATAGACCAACATAAATACAGTCAACCAATCTTTGACAAAGGAGAAGCAAAGGCAGTAAAATGAACCAAAGATACTCTTTTCAACAAGTGATGGTGGAACAACTGAACATGTACATGCAAACAAATGAATCTAGACACAGACCTTGCTTCCTTCATAAAAATTAACTCAAAATGGAACTAAATATAAAATGCAAAACCATAAAACTCCTAGAAGACAACATAAGAGAAAACCTAGATAATCTTGGTTATGGTGATGCGTTTTTGGATACAACACCAAAGACACAATCCACTAAAGAAATCATTGATAAGCTGGACTTCATTAAAATTAAAAACTTCTGCTCTAGAAAAGAAAATATGAAGAGAATTAGAAGACAAGACAGACTTGGAGAAAATACTTGGCAAAAGACACATCTGATGCAAGACTGTTATCCAAAATATACAAAGAACTCTTAAAACTTAACAGTAAGAAAACAAACAATTCAATTAAAAAATGGGCCAATGGACTTAACAGACACCTCATCAAAGAAGATACACAAATGGCAAATAAGCATCTAAGAAGATGCTCCACATCATATGTCATCAAGGAAATGCAAATTCAAACAACAATGGCAAACTACTACACACCTATTAGAATGGCCAAAATCCAGAAGACACAACACCAAATGCTGGTGAGGATGGGGAGCAGTAGGAACTCTCACTCATTGCTAGTGGGAATACAAAACGATATAGCCACTTGGGAAGAGAGTTGGCAGTTTCTTACAAAACTAAACATACTCTTACCATACGATCCAGCATCATATTCCTCGGAATTTACCCAAAGGAGTTGAAAACTTACGCCCACACAAAAACCTGCGCATGCATGTTTATAGCAGTTTTATTCATAATTGCCAAAACTTTTAAGCAATCAAGATGTCTTTCAATATGTGAATGGATAAACAAACTGTGGATATCCAAATAATGGAATATTATTCAGCCCTAAAAGAAATGAGCTATCAAGCCATAAAAAGACATGAAGGAACCCTAAAGGCCTATTACCAAGTGAAAGAAGCCAATGTGAAAAGGCCACAAAATGTATGATTACAACTATATGACCTTCCAGAAAAGGCAAAACTATGGAAACAGTAAAAGATCAGTGGTTACCAGGGCTTAGAGGGGGTTAGGTGAGTAGAGAAGGGATGAAGAGGCGGAGCACAGAGGATTTTTAGAGCAGTGAAAATACTCTGCATGATACCATAATAATGGATACAAGCCACTATACATTTGTCCAAATCCACAGAATGTATAACACCAAGAAAGAACCGTAATGTAAACTATGGACTTTGGGTGATTATGATGTGTCAATGTAAGTTCATCAACTGTACCACTGGGGATGTTGAAAATGGGAGAGGCAATACATATGTAGGGACAGAGGGTATATGAGAAATCTCTGTACCTCCCTCTCAATTTTGTTGTAAACATAAAACTGCTCTAAAAAAATAAAGTCTTAAAAAAATTTGCTTGTCTCACACTAGTTATTGTTCCTTTTAATGAAGACTAAGAAATGAGAACAAATTGGAATATTTAGGAACTATGATGACTTTTCCATGCATGTACTTACACAAACTCTATGGCATGAAGCTGGCTTTGAGAGATGTTTTTTCTCTACTACAGGCTTACAAATGCCCTTTGGAGGTTACCGACATCTTTTTTTAAGTCAATACAAAGAAATCATTGTTTAATGGGAGCACATATTTAAATTTTTATCTAATTCTCACCATGATAAGCAAGGAAAGAGGATAATGAATGATAATGATAACAGGTAATGAATGATAACCAAAAATAATTACAAAAGTAAAAAGATTTAAAGATCAAAGGCACCTAAAAATAAACTTCATGTTCACTTCTCAAAAATTACATAGTAATACATTTTTAAAATCTCCAAGGCCATTCAGCCATAGGCCACTAATTTGAGCATAAGCAAAATTTGAATATAATACAAAATTTGAGTTTCATAAGCAAAGTTCAACTGATTCATTATAGCATTTCTTTCCTCATAAACATTTAGAAAAAAAATCAGAAACTTTTACGATTGTTTTAAATATTAACATTGTCAAGTATCCTTCTAGATAAAAATTTCACTGTTTAATAACTATCTGGAAAAGAAGAATTATGAACAAAAAGGAAAGATCTTGATACTCTCGTGATCAACAGAAAAGGAAATATATAAAAAGATGTTTGTTTCATCTTAAAATATGAATTAAAAGCATCTAACTTCATAACACATTGTAATCTCATAACATGAGACATCTGAAACTAGTCCTTTAATTCAAATAGTACTACTAAAACTACAACATTAGGCTAACACCAACATGTTTACAAATTTCTTGCCTTCAATGATTTAAATTAAGTAAAATAATCATATTGTTTATAAAAGAAATAATAACATTAAATTTAATACCAGTTTAAAAACCACAACACTCTAAGATATTTCAACATAGCAAAAAACTTTGCTATTGCTTAAATTAACAAATATCTTTGGTTAAAATCACAATGATTTAATCAAAAGAATTCCAAATACAACTGTCTAAAGACTTCCAAATGTTTTATTAGGATTAATAACATGAAAGATCAAAATGACTTGAATTAGATCTATAAACCTATTATTTATCCTACAATAATTTTTAAATGTTGAATGTTCCTCACCAAAGCAGAATCCAATTAGTTTATTTTATCTGCTATACATAACCACTAAATTTTGCAAAACTTAAGTGACCCTATTTTGCTATCTTCTCAAAGTTTAGTCCCTATTTAATACAAAAAATATTTCTTACATTACTGGGGAAAAATCCTGGACTGTTTCAATGACACTGATATATTTTCCTAATTATAAAACATTTATAAACACATGTACATTTCTCTATTGGAAACACAGAAAAGTACATGGAAGATAAGCCAGCCCTAGTGATCTGGAGTGGTTAAGATCCGGCCCTCTCGCTGCCAGCTTCGTTTCCCGGTCAGGAAACCACCTCGCCCGTCTGTCAGTTGTCATACTGAGGTGGCTGCATGTTGCTATGATGCTGAAAGCCATGCCACCAATATATCAAATACCAGCACAATCACCCACAGTGGATAGGTTCCAGCAGAGCTTCCAGACTAAGAGAGACCTGGCCACCAACTTCCAAAAAAACTGGCCATGAAAACCCTATGAATAGCAGCAGAGAATTGCCTGATATAGCGGTGGAAGGTGAGAGGATGACACAAAAAGACCGGGCAGGGTTCCCCTCTGCTGTACACAAGGTCATTAGGAGTCAGAATTAACTTGAGAGCACTAACAACAAAAAATGAAAAAGATAACAAAAGTAACCCATAAGAAATACTATTAAAATTTGGGAATATTTTCATGTAATCTGTTTTACTCTAATTATACATATAAAGAAATACATGTAGATATATATTTTTTTAAATTGGAACATACTGCAACATATAAACTATTATATTTTCAATGAGGAAAATATTACTCAAGTAATAGAAAAACTACAAAGAATAATCTGAATAGTAACGGATTATTTCAATCTGTTCACAGATATCAGAAGATACAATAAAAGCTCATTAAAGTAGACTCCAAAAATTAAAAATTTAGAACTTAAATCTAAGCAGGGCATATGATATGACTGAGTCAGAAAACATAGTCAATTCTAAAGAAGGATAAGAGCTCCAAAATATATCTCTAAGATAATGTTTAAATGATGTGACGGTAGAGAAGAATTCATATTTAACAAGTAAATGCGGAAATTTCTGTCATTTGATAGAAATTAAATTGACACTTAATTTGGAAATGCTACTTTTGCAGTTTGGCATTCTTATATTATTTTGTACCAATAAAGACTACCCTCCCTCCAATTTTCTCCAATTTTTTCAATTTGAGCCTATGTTGTACTCCACGTGACTTTCAGTGAATAACAAAGCTTCACTAAATCCACCTCTGCTCTTTTCCTGTTGGCCTTTAAAAATTATGGTACTATACATATTAGGTACCAATGTAACCGCAAACAGATAACGAAATCACGTAGCAATACGCCATTTGGATTTTCTCTCTCTCTCTTTAAATCATTAAAAAAAAAAGAAAAAATCCACAATTTAGAAAATATACTGAATTTTTGGACCCAAGGAATATTTCCACAGAACCCCAATGAGATTTAAAGGAACTACCAATCATTTCCAAGTTATTTTTAATCTATATAAATATTATAAATCTTTAATAAATCTCTTTACCTACTGTTTAATAGTAACTAAGCCCTGTACATTTAGATGAGACTAATTATTCACATATCTACATACTGGTCTAAATTACAGATTTTTCATTTGTTCACAATAACCAGTAAAAGACTGAAAAAGTACCAAAATTTAAAATATACTATAAAAACAAAATAGGGGGAATGACTGACTCCACTAATGCCAACATGGAGATCGGCATCTTCCCTCCACAAAAATAGACAGAAATAAAATAAAAATTTTCACATGGAACCATTCAGGAAAATGAAAATCAACCAGAGAAAGATAACAAACTGATAAGCATTTATTCTTAAGAAACTGCTACAGATTGAGGTAAGAAAATCAAGAGTCAGTGGCCTTGTTGATGGGGCTAACTCCCAAACCACCACCCCAATTTAGCTGATGAGAAGTCCAGTTTTACCAGCTTGCGGCTGGCAGCAAAAAGCAACAGTGTTGCTTTCAGTGGGGTAGACTTCATTCAGGGTAACGAAAACCTGAGTTTTCCAGCTGAAAGTGGCAGACTAGATTATGAACAAAAGGGGAAATTTTTCAGTTTTGCTCAACCAAGGTTGTAGTCACAATTAACAGTTAGCAGCAGACCAGAAAGAAATTTAACAGGGAGATGCTAAAAGTGAGACAGTAATAGAAGGACTGAGATAAGTTCTCCACACATACCCAGCTGACTGAGAAAGTACATATGTACAGAAGAGACCTGAGTAGCTGACTAAAAAGGGAAAGCCAAGGGAGACTAGAGAAGTAGATGCAACTTTGAATGCAATTCCGAAACACACACAGATCACGAGAGGGTGTGGACCTTATGGGCCTAAATCACCGGTTGACATCTAAGACAAGTGGAAATATGGGTAACCCTAAGAGTGCTGGGAAAGAAGAAAGAAAGGAGGGGAGGGAGGGCGAAAGAAAATAATAAAAAATAATGAGCAGAGAAACCAGAAGCTGCACACCATGGAGAAGACAAAATCTGAAGATTACACAAGGCAAATTACTCAAACAAACAAACAAAAACCCGACAATCCATGGAAAAACAAAAGAGTTCAGAGTTGCTATAATATTTATCCAAAATGCTCAGTTTTTTACCAAAATTACTACACATGCAAACAAACAAAAAAACTGTGAGTCTTAATCAGGAAAAAAATCAGTCAACCAAAAATGACTCTTAAGGTCCAAATGTTAGATTTTGCAAAGACTTCAAAAGACATGTAATAAAATGTGCTACAAATTTAAAAATGCTATGTTCAAAAAATTAAAAGAAAACAGATTAACAATGAGTTAGCAATTAGGAAATTTCAATAAACTATTAAAAAGAACCAAATGGAAATTCTAGTGAAAAGTACATTAGAAAAAGGAAAAATTTACAAGAGGCGCTCAACAGCAGATTCAGATGGCAAAACAATCAGTGAACTTCAAGAGATTAACAGAAATGATCCAATCTGAAGAACAGAGAAAATAAAGATGAAAGAAAAATTAACAAACCTTTAGACACCTGTGAGACAACGTAGTATAGGCATACCTCATCTAATTATGCTTCACAGATATTGCATGTTTTTACAAATTACAAGTTTGTGGCAACTCTGCATCAAGCAAGTCTATCAGTGCCATTTTTCCAACAGCATTTGCTCACTTCGTGTCTGTGTCACATTTTGGTAATTCTCATAATATTTCAAACTTTTTCATTATTATTATATTTGTTATGGTGATCCATGATCAGTGATCTTTGACATTACTATTGTAATTGTTTTGGGGCCACAAACTGTGCCCATGTAAGACGGTGAACTTAACCAATAAATGTTGTGTGTGTTCTGACTGCTGCACCGATTGGCTATTCCCGTCTTTCTCCCTCTTCTCAGGCCTCCCTATTCCCTGAGACACAACTATATTGGAATCAGGCCAATTAACAACCATACAATGGCCTCTAAGTGTTCAAGTGAAAGGAAGAGTCTCACATCTCTCACTTTAAATCAAAAGCTAGAAATGATTAAGCTTAGTGAGGAAGGCATGTTGAAAGCCAAGATAGGCCAAAAGCTAGACCTCTTGCACCAAACAGTTAGCCAAGTTGTGAATGCAAAGAAAAAGTTCTTGAAGGAAATTAAAAGTGCTACTTCAGTGAACACAGGAATGATAAGAAAGCATAACAGCCTTATCGCTGACACAGAGAAAGTTGTAGTGGTCTGGCTAGAGGATCAAACCACCACGACATTCCCTTAAGCCAAAGCCTAATCCAGAGCAAGGTCCTAAGTCTCTTCAATTCTGTGAAGGCTGAGAAAGGTTAGGAAGCTGCAGAAGAAAAGTTTAAAGCTAGCAGAGGTTGGTTCATGAGTTTAAGGAAAGAAACCATCTCTATAACATAAAGGCGCAAGGTGAAGCAGCAAGTAATGATGTAGAAGCTGCAGCAAGTTACCCAGATGATTTAGCTAAGATAATTAATGAAGGTGGCTAAACTTAACAACAGATTTGCAATATAGACAAAACAGTTTTATATTGGAAGAAGATGCCATCTAGGACTTTCATAGCTAGAGAGGAGAAGTCAATGTCTGGCTTCAAAGCTTCAAAGGACAGACTGACTCTCTTGTTAGGGGCTCATGCAGCTGATGACTGTAAGTTAAAGACAACATTCATTTACATTCCGAAAATCCTAGGGTCCTTAAGGATGATGCTAAATCTACTCTGCCTGTGCTCTATAAATGGAACAACAAACCCTGGATGACAGCATATCTGTTTACAACATGGTTTACTGAATATTTTGAGCCCACTGTTGAGACCTACTGCTCAGAAAAAAGATTCCTTTCAAAATATTACTGTTCATTGACGATAGACCTGGTCAGCCAATAGCTCTGATGGAGATGTACAATAAGATGAATGTTGTTTTCATGACTGCTAATACAACATCCATTCTGCAGCCCATGAATCAGTAAGTAATTTCAACTTTGAAGTCTTATTGTTTAAGAAATACATTTCGTAAGGCATTAGCTACTATAGATGGTGATTCCTCTGATGGATCTGGGCAGTCAATTGAAATCCTTATGGAAAGGATTCACCATTTTAGATGCCATTAAGAACATTCATGATTCATGAGAAGAGGTCAAAATACCAACATTACCAGGGGTTTAGAAGAAGTGGATTCCAACCCACATGGATGAGTTTGAGGGGTTCAAGACTCAGCAGAGGAAGCAACTGTAGATGTGGTAGAAATAGGAAGAGAACTAGAATTAGAAATGGAGCCTGAAGAGGTGACTGAACTGCTCCAATGAGGAGTTGCTTCTAATGGAGGAGCAAAGAAATTGGGTTCTTCACATGGATTCTACTGCTGGTGAAGATTCTGTGAAGAATCTTGAAACGACAACAAAAGATTTAGAATATTACAGAAACAGTCGATTAAGCAGCAGCAGGGTTTGAGAGGATTAACTCCAACTGTGAAGGAAGTTCTACTGTGGCTAAAATGCTATCAAACAGCATCACATGCTACAGAGAAATTGTTCACAAAAGGAAGAATCAATCAATGCGGCAAACATCATAGAAGTCTTATTTAAAGTAATTATCACAGCCATCCCAACCTTCGGCAACCACCACCCTTATCAGTCAGCAGCCATCAACATCAAGGCAAGACCCTCTACCAGCAAAAAGATAACTTGCCAAAGGCTCAGATGATGGTTAGCAGTTTGGGGCAATAAAGCATTTTTTAATTAAGGTATATATACTATCATTTTAGATATAATGCTATTGCACACTTAACAGTCTACACTATAGTGTAAACATAACTTTTATATGCACTGGGAAACCAAAAAATTCATGTGGCTTGCTTTATTGCGATGTGTGCTTTATTGTGGTGGTCTGGAACTGAACCTACAATATCTCCAAGGCATGCCTGTATTCTAACATAGGTAAAATACAAGTGCTGAAAAAAAAAAAAAAAAAGGAGGAATGGGGCAGAAAAAAACATCTGAAGAAATTATGGGGAAAAACTTCCAAAATTTGATGAAAAAACATTAACTGGCATATCCAAGAATGTATTAAACCACAAAAGATTAAAAACAAAGAGAATCACAACTAAATAAAACATAGTCAAAATCCAAACACAAAGAAAAAATCTTAAAAGCATCAAAAGGGGCCAGCCCCATGGTGTAGTGGTTAAGTTCACGTACTCCACTTCGGCGGCCTGGGGTTTGCAGGTTCAGATCCCAGGCGCAGACCTACACACCGCTCATCAAGCCACGCTGTGGTGGCATCCCATGTACAAAATAGAGGAATACTGGCATAGATGTTAGCTCAGCGACAATCTTCCTCACCAAAACAAACAAAAACAAACAAAAGCATCAAGAGAAAAATAATTCAAGACATACAGAAGAACAATAATACAATACATGGCTGACATCTCACCACAAATAGTAGAGACCAAAAGTCAATGGAACCACAGTCAAATTGCTAACAGAAAGAAAACTATTCATTAAGATTTTATATTCAGCATAACTAACGTCTAAAAATAGAGGCAAATAAAAATATGCCCTGATGAACAGCCTGAGAAAATTCATTCCTAGCAGACATGTCTTGCAGGAAATAATCCAGTCCACCAAAATGAAAGGATATTATAAAACCATTAAATAGAAAATAATTTTTAAAAAAAGAAAACTACAAAATCATCAGGGGTACTGATCCAACCGAGATGGCATAAGCCTAATACAGCCTCTCTGTCTTGTGTACTAGAACTACAGAAAAAAATACAAAACGCAATTTCGTAAGTACTCTGAAGACTAAACAAAATGAGGTGCATTGGTGTAGGGGAATTAAAACTTGGAGAATTACCAATCACAGAGGTAAGAGTCTTAATTTTTACTTTTCCCTTATAAATGAGACAAAAGAGTGGATACCCTGGGCTCAGAGTTGGATGTCAGAAGCTCAGGTGGCTAATATTCTAAGAAAAACTATCCTTCTGGTTAGAGGAACTTAGAAAATGGTTCTCTATAAGATAGAGAGGGTAGGGGGAGTCCTGAATGAGAGCAAACAGGAGAGAAAGATCCTGAAAATCTGCGTAAAAGCCCTAAACTGACCCAAGAGATGCACATGTGAGGGGCAGACCCAGACCAGAATAGCAAAGTCTTTCTAAATTAAAAGAAGATTTCAATTACCACTTGATTCTCAGCCTAATCCCTGACCAGTGCATGTGCTAGAAAGACCCAAAGCAGGACAAGAGAGACTTTTTAAATGAGAACCACCACCCATAGGGACAGGTAGAACTTGCAGTCTGACCCTTCTCACCAAAACAAAAACAAACAAAAAACATCAACACGTTAGCAGATTATAACAAGACACAGAGTTTATAAAAGATAATACTCACAATGTCCAGAACACAGTAAAAAATTACTCAACATACAAAGAACCAAGAAAATGTGACCATTTCTCACAGGAAAAGACAGTGAACAGATGCTGATGAGATGGGCAAATTGCTGAAATTATCACACAAAGATTTTAAAAGAGCTATTATAACTATATGCCAGAAGGTAAAAGTAAACACAGTCTAAATGCATCAGAAAATAGAGTTATCAAAAAAAGAAAGTATAAAAATTAACCATTTTGAAACTATACAATTAAAATTTTCAATAGCTGAAATAAAATATTCAGGAGATGGGCTCAATATTAAAATAGAAAAATGCAAAGAAAAAGTTCATAAACTTGAAGATCAAGTTTATCATACATATCAAGTTTCTTTATCAATAGAAAGTATCAAATCTGAAGAACAAAGAGAAAAAAGACTGAAATAAACTAAAAAGAGCATTAGGGAGATGTGCATCAAAAGCTCTAATATTTATGTCACTGGAGACCCAAAATGAAAGGAGAAACATAACTGAAACAAAAAAAATCTGAAAATAAGGGCTTAAAACTTCTCAAATTTGGTGATGATAACAAAACCATAATGAAATTGCAGGGGGCGGGGGGAGGGAGCTAAAAAATATGTCTTGCAAGCAAGTACAAAAGTCTAGTACATTAAATTTAGCAAAGAAAGATTTGATTTACCATAGATTTCTCATTAGAAACCATGGAGGCCTGAAGACAGTGGGAAAATATTTAAAAGTACTATAAAAAAAAAAAAAGAAACAGAATTCTACATGCAGCAAAAACATCCTTGGTTGATGAAGGCCAAATAAAAATATTTTCAGAAGAAAACTAATAAATTATGTTTCCAGCAAAAATGCTCAACAAGAAATGTTAATAGAGTTTTTCAAGAATGAAGGAAGAGCAAAAGAAATTATAAATACCTGGATAAATGAAAAAATTTTTTCTTCTCTTAAATTCTTTAAACTACATAAAACAAGTAAAACTAAAAGTTATAACATTGTCTAGAGAGGCTTACAATACATTAGATGTAATAAGGAACAACACTGGAAGGTAAAGGGATCAATATAGTTGCAATGGTTCTATTATTTTACTTGAAAAGGTAAAATATTAACTCTACATAGACTGCAAAATCTCTAGAGCAACCACTTAGGAAATTACACAAAGACAGATCCAAAACCAAATAGATTAATTTTAAAAGAAATCAAATACAAAGAACACAGGAAAGGAGAAACAGAAAAAAATTATACTGGGCCAAATAAATAATAAAATGCTAGGTAAAAATAAAGCCATATCAATAATTACATTAAAAGTAAAAAGTCTAAACACAAGGAAAAAACTGAGTTTCTCAGAGTAAATTTAAAAAGATAAAACATCCAACTATACTTGTGTATTAGTCATGATTATCCAAAGAAGGAAAACCAACAGGATTTGTACATAGAGAGAGAGAGACATAGACTCATTTTTAAGGAACTGGCTCACACAATTGTGGAGGCGTACTAAGTCCAAATGCTGCGGGGCAGACGAGTACTCTGGAGATTGAGGAAAAAGCTGTAGTTCAAGTCCACAGGCATTCTGTTGGCAGAATTCCTTTTTGCTTGGGGGAGGTAAGTCTTTGTTCTATTAAGGGCTCCAACTGATTTGATGAGGCCCAGTCACATTATGGACAGTAACCTGATTTACTCGAAGTCCACCAATTTAAATATGGATCTCATCCAGAATATACCTTCACAAAAATATCCAGAACAATGTTTGACCAAGTATCAAGGCACTGTGACCTGACAAGCTGACACAAAATTAGCCATCACACTTATTCTGTCAACAAGAAATTCAATTAAATATAAAGATATAGATAAATTAAAAGTAAAAGGAAGGAAAAAGGATATACCATACCCAAACCTGGATATGCAATACAAATAACAAACTAGGTAGATTTCAGATCAAGAAATATTTTTAGGGATTAAAAAAGGAAATAAAAATGATAAAAGCATCAACTCCCCAAAAAGACATAACAATCCTAAATAAAGATATAGTTAATATCAGATCTAAAATACATGAAGTAAAAAGCGATAAAACTAAAAGAAAAATAGAAAAAACATAATTATAGTCAGAGATTTCAATAATCATATCTCAATAAATGATAGAACAAGTAGAAAAGCATCAGTAATGACATAGAAGATTTGAAGAACATTATCAACCAACTGAGCCTAATTGACATTTATAGAACCTTCCATCCAACAACATCAGAATACACATACTTTTCCACTGTGCATGGAACAATTACCAAAATAAACCATATTCTGGACCATAAAGTAAGTCTCAATAAATTTAAAAAGATTCAAGTCATACAAAGATGCTCCCAGAGTACAAGAGAATTAAATTAAAATTCAGGGGGCTGGCTCAGTGGTGTCAGTGGTTAAGTTCATACACTCCACTTTGACAGCCTGAGGTTCACAAGTTCAGATAGTGGGCACAGACCTATACCACTCAGCAAGCCATGCTGTGGTGGATCCCACATACAAAACAGAGGAAGACTGGCACAGATGTTAGCTCACGGCCACTCTTCCTCAACCAAAAGAAGAAAGACTGGCAACAGAGATGTTGGCTCAAGGCCAGTCTTCCTCACCCCAAAAAAAAAAAAAATTCATAAAAAGATTTCTGAAACACACTTCTAAATAACATATGGGTAAAACAAGAATCAAAAGAAAAAATAAAAGCAGCTGTCCCAGTAGCATAGCAGTTGGGTTCACGCGTTCCACTTCGGTGGCCCAGGGTTTGCCATTTTGGATCCTGGGCGCAGACCTGCTCACCACTCATCAAGTCATATTGTGGTGGCATCCCACGTGGAAGAGCTAGAGGGATCTAGAACTGGGATATACAACTATGTACTGGGGCTATGGGGAGCAAAAAGAAAAAGAGGAAGATTAGCAACAGATGTTACTCAGGGCCAATATTCCTTAAAAAAAGTAAAGTATTTTGAACTGAATAAAAATGAGAGCAAACTAAAAGTGCTTTAGGAAGAAATTTATAGCACTACACAGCTATATTCAAAAAGAAGAAAGATCTCAAAACAGTTACGATCAATAAATTTGATCAACCTCTAGCCAGATTGATCTGGAAAAAAAGAAGAAAAATTATTAGTATCAGAAATGAGAGAGGTGACATCACTACAGTCTCTTCAGAAATTTAAATGAAATTAAAGGAACAACTTTATATCAATAAATTTGACAGTTTAGATGAAATAGACAATTCCTTGACAGATACAAACCTACCAAAGCTCATCAAAGAACAGACAGCCTAAACAGCCCTATATCTATTAAAGAAATTGAATTTGTAGCTAAAAACATCTCTAGAAAGAAAATCCCACACCTACATAACCACGCTGGTAAATTTTAGCAATAATTTAAAGAATAAATAATAATAATTCTATACAAACTCTTCAAGAAAATTGAACAGTAGGGAATACTTCCCAAATCATTCTATGAAGCCAGCATTTACTCTGACATTTTAATCAGTAGACTTTGAGTAAAGCAGATTACCCTCCACATTGTGAGTGGCCTTCATCCAATCAGATGAAGGACTTAGAAAAAAGACTGACTCCTCTAGAGGAAGAGGGAATTCTGCCACCAGACTGTCTTTAGACTCAAACTGCAACATCAACTCCTACCTGGTTCTCCAGCCTACCAGTCCACCCTGCAAATTTTGGACTTGTCAGCCTCCACAATCACATGAGCCAATTCCTCATAATAAATCTCAATATCTCTCTCTCTCTGGCTCTCTTTCTCACACACACACACTCCTTTTGGTTCTGTTTCTCTAAAGAACTCTGAAAATACACTCCTTAAGTATAATATACAAAGCCATCTTCTATCTTATACAGAATATGTATTGTAAGGTACCAAATAAAGGATTTGTAATAGAGAAATGATAAGGGGAAATTGATTATAACTAGATGATTAAATTAGTTACCGTAGCTGATCATCCAGCAAAGTAGTTATTAAACTTTTGTGACCCAAAAACATTCTCATTAAACGAAAGAGCTGAAACAAAACTATACTGTTATGTTATTGATGATTTTTATGTACTGAATGAATGCCCCCCCAATTCACATGTTAAAACCCTAACCCCCAATGTAGCTGTATTTCGAGATGGGGCCTATAAGGAAGTAATTAAGATTAAATGGGGTCAGAGAGTGGATCCCTGATTTGATAAGATTAGTGTCCTTATAAAAAGAGACCAGAGAGCTTGCTCTCTCTCGCTCTTTCTCTGTACACACACAAAGAAGAGGTCATATGAACACACAGCAAGAAGATGGCTATCTGCAACCCAAAGAAAGAGCCCTCACCAGACACCAACCCTGCTCACACCTTGATCTTGGACTTCCAGTCTCCAGAACTGTGAGAAAACAAATTTGTTGTTTAAGCCACCTGGTCTATGGTATTTTGTTATGGCAGCCTGAGTAGGCTAATACAATTACGATTTGGGATTAGGGGTGGAAGAAGTGATATTTTAAAGAGAGGATAGAGATCTTCTCTTGGATCCCAATTAAATACCACTGTTCTAAGACCTAAAGATAACTCTCCTAAATAATTCGACCTTATAATACCTGTAAAACTGTACTAACCATACAAAATACTGGAATGATTTTCCTGAGCTGTCTTCACAAATTAAACAGCCTCTATAATTAAAGCTTTCTTCAAAAAACCTAACACATGAAATAAAGGGGTCTTATATCTTAACTAACTTTATAAGATCCAGTACTACTTTTCATATCTAATAATCTATCGTTTCCAAACTAATCTCTTTTATTAAATATATTAAAACTGTTGATATGTTAAACTCTTACCGTATCCCATTCCTTTGGTCAAAAGCAGGTATCATAGAGTTAGGATGTTCTGACATTAATGCAACAAGCAGCTGTAGGACATCCATTAAATTGTCATCCTAAAATCATTTGAGAATTTTTTTTTAAAAAAAGAAAAAAGAAACTTATTTGAACACTGAATACTTCTGAAACAGAAATTTCAACTTTAAAAAAAACAAGCAGACGTATAAAATATATACTTTTTAACAAATTGGTTCTTTACATACAGATATTCATCTGTAGAAATCAAAATACACACTACCAAAGAGTCAAAAAGTTTCTTAATCAAAAGAATAAAATAGTTCTTACACTGTCAAGACTTCATAAAACATATTCTATAGACAAAGTAGACCTGACTTAACAGGTTTTTTTTTTAAGAGAGAGAGAGTGTGCGTGCGTGCGTGCGTGTGTGTGTGTGTGTGTGTGTTGGCCCTGGGCTAACGTGAGCCCATCTTCCTCTACTTTATATGTGGGACACCTGCCACAGCACGGCCTGGTAAGTGATACACAGGTCCACACCTGGGATCTGAATCTGTGAACCCCAGGCCGCCAAAGCGGAGCACATGAACTTAACCACTATTCCATCAGGCCAGCCCCTTAAACCGTTTTTTTTTTAAGGTTTATACATCAAGAAATTGGGAGGAAGAGGGAACTAGATTGTTCTTTTTTATCACAGCAAGATATATTAGAGTCTTTAATATGCTAATAGATGTTGTGAATCTGGTGGTAGTGTTGGGGGCAACATATTACATATCATCTCCTAAACTTATTTTACCTGGACCACCTTGTTCACTGAGCCTTTCAAGAAACTAGTTCCAAAAGAAGACTTTTTGGGAAATGATAACTGGATAATTATCACATATTATCTGTTGTCAGTATTAAAAATAGAGATGATCAATAAATGTTTATTGAGTCAACATACTACTATATATGGTATAACTTGATAACATTTACAGAATAGCACAGGAGTATATATGAATTCTGAAATCTAACAAAAATTTCAGGAAAATCCTTCACAACCTTTGTGGAATATTCCAGTACGTATGCATATCAGTAGGGCCAATTTGGGCAACGGGGCAACACTGACCCAAAGAGGTAAAGGGAAGCAGCAGCTGGTTATCTCTTTTGCCCTGCCTTGAGATTTTCATTCACTGCTTTTTAACTTTTGCTGTGGCAGTACCTGAATGCCTAATTCTCAATATGCTAAGAAAATGATCTAGAGCTACGGCACTGAGCCTTTGGAAAAGTGTTATTTGAAGGACCTGAAAGATCTCTGAATTAACAGATTCAGAGAAAACAGAAGTTCACTGTGACTTCTAGTTTCTCTCTTATGAAGTACTTCGGTCCCTTAGGGATTAACAAAAAACAAAATCACAAATAACAGGTTACTAGGAAATTCAACTGAAAATCTTCAACCATTACACTGGGTCAGGAAAATCTAAAAATAGAATAGAAAACCCTACTCAAGAGGAAAAAGAAAGCAAAATCATTAATTTTTGAGTCAAATATGATCCCGTCATGAAATTTAATTCATTCTTTTCTGCCCCAGTTAACAAAGATAGGTCCAAACAATATCTCCCATTTATTAATGATTAAAGAAGGTACTATTTCATACTGTAACAGATATTTATTAACTCACAAGACATGAATTATAACATAGAAATGTAAATTATTTAAAATGTGCTTTATATGAAATTCCATCAATTTCCAAATTTTACTTAGTTAAAACATTTAATCAGATTATTTAGTTAGATTACATATGGCATATATTACATTTTCCCAGTGATAAAAAATAAAGAAAAACCTCAGGGCATTTCAACCTATTTATTTTTCAACTTCCTTTTTCAACCACATAATTTTAAATCCCATTACAAATGAGTTAACTTAATTTGAACATGCAAAATCAGTTATGAATTTAAAAATCCAATCATTTTTTAATCATTTTAAATGAAGGTTGCCAAGATTTAGTTCCTAGATACATTTACTCCCCATTATAGTTGTATCATTAATGAAAGATTTCTTTAACTTTTTTTACTTTAAAAAAAAGTCCATAATACAGCATCAAGAAATAAAATCCCAAAATATAAAATTCAAATATCACCTCATGCATAGTGAGTAGGTAATTAAGAATGGCCTGTAGTTCATCTTCCTTTACTCCAGAATCCTTTAAAAACATAATACAAGTATCTTATAGTTGCATATAAAAAACTCTTTAAAAAGGGAAATTATATATATAGATTTGTTAACATGGTCAGTTTCTATAAATATAAAAAGATAATGATAGAATCTAAATTTAAAATAAAAATTGGGGGAAGCACAAAAGACATGCAGTACTAAGACCGTGTACAAGTCAAGAGATCTGACATCAGCATCCTGTTTCAGCACACTATATAATATGATAACCTATGTAGTAAAGCTACAGAAACTTGAAGTAAGCAAACATAATAATTAGTGATGAATAAAAGAGTATTATCCACAGCTGTCACTTCTCTAATACAGAAGACAACTTTTCTATTTATTTTTTATATCAAATTTGGAGAGTAAACTGAACAGTTTCTAAAATTACCAAGTTAAAATGTCAGGTACTAAAAATTGAGTACTAATTTCTCTGGGAAAAACAGTGCACTTTCAAATATAAACTCAGTATGAAAATTTTACACCTACTCTATCAATTTATTAATCATAAAACAAAGCTGCAATCTCAAAAAAGAACAATAAGAAAGAATTAGGAAACAAAAACACACTAGGAAAGAACAGAAAAATAGACAATTCAGGGATAAATTTTTTAATAACTGAAAATAAGGTATCTGTGTCTAAAAGAAATACTAAAAGTTAGGTCCACTTACCATAATATTATGTGACAGCTAATAAAGCACTAAACTGTAAAGAATAAAAAATAAAATGAGGGGCCAGCCCAGTGGTACAGTGGTTAAGTTCGCGTGCTCCACTTGGGCAGCCCGGGGTTCGCAGGTTCAGACCCCAGGTGCAGACCAACTCACCGCTTGTCAAGCCATGCCATGGCAGGCGTCCCATATAAAGTAGAGGAAGATGGGCACGGATGTTAGCCCAGGGCCAATCTTCCTCAGCAAAAAGAGGAGGATTGGCAATGGATGTTAGCTCAGGGCTAATCTTCCTCGTCAAAAAAATTTAAAAAATAAAATAAAACAAAATGATATAGGAAAATATTGAAAAAATATTGGCAAAGAATATATTTATATATTGCCATCTTATAAAACACAAACACCTTCCTTAAAAATAATATTAAATTTCACTTTACCTATAGTAGAATGAAACGCAACAAAAATGTAATAACTTCTAAAGGCTGATACACCTATCTGGTACATTTATATGGGAAAATTATTTCTCAAAATCTGAAGGTCAGTTACAAAGAGTCCCCTAAAAATAAACTCTCCTTCAGGACCTTTGTTGACTACTGCATCACCAATGCCAAAACAGTAGAAGTAACAAAAACTCAGTAAATATTTGCTGAATTAAACAATGAATACACTTGAACTCCTAGAGAAATTCCTATAACATATATTACAATTATCATTCTCCAATTCTGCAATAATCTATATCCATATATGCCCAAGAAAGAAGAACAAAAACCAAACATGGAAACAAATATCTTTTAAAGTATTTTCCAATGTGTAACTCTAGTAACAGAGCAAAGAGTAAATAAACCGAGATTGTTTTTTATGTGAAATTATACGTTACAATACACACATACTATAGGATAAGAAATAAAAACTCACCTTCATCACCAATTGCTTAATGAACATCAACAAGAAAGCTCGTAGAGAAAGTATTTCTTTTTGATTAGGTCGTGGCCCATCTTTAAAAAAAACAAACATGTATACACACACATTTAGTATTTCAAAGATCTCAAAGTTAAGTATAAAATTCTCATTCCCAATAGTTTTTCCACTTATTTATAAGAAACATAAAGGTCAGTCTCCTAAAGCATTTCATGCCTCTAGAAAGACAAGCATTCAATCTCACATTCAATTGTATATACAAGGCTCCAAATGTACACAATGGGATATGTTGAAACTACAGTAAAGAAGTTCATTTTTGAATAAGGTCAAAGGAATTCCAAACATAACAATGAGATAACAACTAAAATTTGTATTCAATAATATGTACTTATATTTTGTTTTAAAAGACTCTCTGGGAATGTTACTATGGTAACATCAATTTACAAAGAAAAATCTAAACTTTATATGTGAATTTATTATGAAAAAACTTTTTTCTACTGTTACCACTGTGTAAGCTAATAGAAAAATCTCAAAAAGTACACCTCAACAAAATATTATAAAGAAGAGAAACATGTTGACTACCTCTGACATCTCCTCCTCTTGAAAAAAGTCCTTGGTCAAACATGGCTCACATTAAAGTCAATTTTCATGTTTCAAACATAACTCCCAAGGGGAAAGCTTTGAAACCAAACACCCATTGTTGTAAGATCCTAAATTAGATACCTGTTTGCCTCACATTTTCTGCAATTTTTCCCCCACTAATCATTATTTACAGCTAGTTCCTAGACCACCAAAATAGGACCACCATGACCTGCAACAGATCAATTAAAATAGGAAGAAAATTGTTTAAAATTTGTTCCACATGACAACTCCAAGAAAAAGAATAGGTTACAGAGTTACAAAATACTCAAAAAGTTTGTCAAGCTCTCTCACTTGAACTATGAGACTTTCCCAGGGTCACTAATCAGTTATAAAATCAAGGCCAGAATATAATACTAACACCCAGGACAGTACATGAAACACCTAGAGCACTATGAAATAGTCATCAGGAAATTATAACCTAGTTCTAAATCTCCCACAACCTTGCCAGCTTAAACAGATCATATAATTTCTGTGTGTCCTCATGGCTTTCTAAATTATAGATAGTATATTCTCTGAGAAAAAAATTGAGTTTATTCTGAAAGAGATTTAAAAAAGTATTGTACAAATATGAAACCTTGTCTTTGTAAATCACTGAACAGCCAGAGCCTTAGAGTACAATCAGAACATATGTTGTATGACTCTCCAGAACCTGTTTCCTGACTTCAAGCAACAACCCTCAATTTTTATCAAAGGACTAAACCCATCCTCACTCTAAGATCATGTGTTTTGGAGGTGAAAGGGGCCTCCCTGTCTGAGCAATCTGAAGAATACCTGCCACACAGATGGGCACATGATGCAATCAGAGCCAATGAGCAATAAAGAGACTTTTGCTAAAATTGCTCGATACAAGCAGATGGTCTTTTGCTGGACTTAAAGTTGTGAGGATATCAAGGTAGAGTGGCTGCTTGCTACTACAAAGGGAGAGACAACAGGATAAGAGCCAACATAGAAAAACTGGGAAATGGAGAGACAAATTGGGTCTGAGGGCCATATTCTGAACCCCTGCACCAAGTTCTACTGAAACTGCCAGTTTATAAGAGCTGATTAACTCCCTTTTATGACGTAAGCCAGTTTGAAGCAGGTTTTGCAATACTTACAATCAAAAGAGCCACTATCTGTCAGGTTTTTATTTTGACCCTTCCATGAACTGTTGACATGATGAATGAATATTATCTTCCAATAATTTAATCCTGATTATACAGGAAAATAACTACTGAAATTTTGTAATTTCACTACATTATTTATTAGAAGCAGACATCACTACTTCTGCAAGAAATCTCCGTCTCTCAAAAAACACTTTTTTCAATGATCCTTGCTGTAATAATTGGCCTCAGCATCAATACCAGCTGCTAATATAGAATTTCTTCTCATTTTCAGTGCCTTAACACAATCATTCTAGTCATATTTGCTCCCCAAATAACTCATACCAGCAAAAGTAGCAGGTTATTAACCTACTTCTATAGAAGTAGCAGGTTATTAACCTCTGGCAATCACAATTTAGGAGAAACTACTAAAATTATCAACAAGAGTAAAATAAAATTTTGCCGTAATAAGATTTACAAAAACTTCCAGAGTAACGTAATAGCATTGGTTAAAACAGAAAAAAGAAAATCCTGATTTGCCATACGTATGACATAATATATAGACAGAGATGATATACCTAATCCTTTTGGGGTAATACCACTTCGATCCTGAGGATTCACTGCCCAGTAGTAGTACTTCAGTGTATGCATGATAAGAAGCACTGTTCCAACTCTCCGAATGGCATTATATATGTTGACTGTACCAATGAATTCCGTGGACAGATAAGTATAGAGTGTCATCTGAACCTAGAGAATCAAAATGAAGAGCTTAAATTAAAGAAGCAGGGGCTGGCCCAGTGGTGTAGTGGTTAAGATCACACACTCTGCTTTGGTGGCCCAGGGTTCGCTGGTTTGGATCCCAGGTGTGGACCTACACACCGCTCATCAAGCCACGCTGAGGCAGCGTCCCACATAAAAAATAGAGGAAGATTGGCAAAGATATTAGCCCAGGGCCAATCTTCCTCACAAAAAAAAAAAATTGATTTCTTTAAGGCCAGCATGGTGGCATAGTAGTTAAGTTCCTGCACTCCACTTCAGTGGCCCAGGGTTCACAGGTTCAGATCCCGAGTGCAGACCTATGCACTGCTCATCAAGCCATGCTGTGGCGGCATCCCATATACAAAATAGAGGAAGATGGGCAATAGATGTTAGCTCATGGCCAATCTTCCTCACCAAAAAAAAAAGAAGCAGACCAGCATTTTACCCATTTCCAGTAATACCCTCAGGCTGCTTTATTTGCACCATACTTGTTCCAAATATTAAGATGCTGAGCTTGATAATAACATCCATGTTAAGAGGTAACACATATCCACTGACACACATGCACAAGCACACACACTCCTTATAAAACTAAACCAAGTAAATTTTTCTTTTACAGTAGCATTATAAACACCCCCAATTACACGAAATTTCTGCAGCACCATTCCATGGAAAAAACTGATTCCTATTTAGCAATCAGCAATTATATATCAGCATGCATAACTTCTCTATAACAAACTTACTACTTATGCTGTGCATAATTCTTTTAAAAAGCTTGGAATTTTCAGGGGGCCGCCCGGTGGCGCAGCGGTTTAGTCCGCGCTTGGCAGCCCGGAGTTCGCAAGTTCGGATCCCGGGCGCCCGCCGACGCACTGCCTGTCAGCCATGCCGTGGTGGCGTCCCATATAAAGTAGAGGAAGATAGGCACGATGTTAGCCCAGGGCCAGTCTTCCTCAGCAAAAAGGGGAGGAGTGGCAACAGATGTTAGCTCAGGGCTGGTCTTCCCCCCCCCCAAAAAAAAAAGGCTTGGAATTTTCTGTTTTGGAGAAAACCAGAAGCTAGAATAACTCCAAAAAAAAAAAGAAAAGGAAGTAGGAGTAACTTGAAAGAGCACAAGTAAGAATAAGCCAAAAGAAAGAAAACCATACAAAACATGTAAAGCCTAACTTAAGAAATATTTATTAGAAAAATAGAATTCTGTTATAATAGCTCATTACTACAAAGACTGTAATCATAACATTACAGTCTCTAAACATGCTTATCAGCTCTGTCCCTCAATTAGGAAAGAATTCTACTAGTCTTATTTCTAAATAAATAGTCTAAATAAACACATAAGAATTTATTAACTTCAGGGCCAGCCTGGTGGCGTAGTGGTTAAGTTTGCACTTTCGCAGCCCAGGGTTCGTGGGTTTGGATCCCAGGCTGGGGCTGACACGCTGCTTATCAGCCATGCTGTGATGGCATCCCATATAAAGTAGAGGAAGATGGGCACAGATGTTAGCCCAGGGCCAGTCTTCCTCAGCAAAAAAAGAGAAGGATTGGCAACACATATTAGCTCAGAGCTAGTCTTCCTCCCCGCAAAAATAAAAAAAAATTATTAACTTCAAAATATAAGCTCTCAATATGTAAGAAAAAGAAAGAACATAAGTGCTGCCCCACCTTGCACATTTCATCTCAAGACAAAATTTCAGTAAAATTATGGCTTTCAATTTACCAACAACTATATTCTAGTACTCACAGCAGCACATAAGGACAGCTTTTGCTCTACTCTCTTGTCAAAATAAAGAATCTTCATTGCTAGTGGATACGCACTACAAACTGAACAACTTTAAGTAGGGCATATATACTTTCCCCTTAGCCAAAGACCAAATTACTCCTGATCATTTACAACTGAACATTTATGTTACCTTCCTGAACATTTTCATTTTCAACCCTGTAAGATACCTCAGTGGTACCTGGTGATTTCTTTACAAGTTGAAAATTGGTGCCTATCTTCCAGATTTCCTATATATAAACAATCAAGGCTAAAGGCATTAGGGAGTCAATCAGTAACCATATGTGGTAAAGAGTAGCAGATTCTGAACCCCTTAAAATTGAGACTTAGAAGATGATTGTAGTTTAGAAAACCACTATAAGCTATAATCTACTGACTTGCTGAAAAATAACATCATTTTGATGTAGCTACTGCGGTTCAAATGAACAGGCCCAGTTTCTTGTCATTGAGGCTATATAACACTTGCTATGACATGGGTCAAATTCTTAACCATGCTATTTCAGTCACTCAGAAAATATTTACATCCACCTATATGCATAGCACTGTATTATGGAAATACAATGGCATACACACTGTCCCTCAGTAGCTGAAATCTAGTTGAGAAGATGAAAAGTACACACATATTTAAGTGAAAAACCAAAGGTAATAAAGATGCCTACTGAAACATAAGAAAGGTCACACAGCAACATGTCACAAAATGAGTGGCACAGAAGTATTAAATTCTATGAATTCAGAAGGCAGAGAAATTATTATAGGATAACCTAAAATAGTCAAGAAAAGCTTCACTAATAAAGTAGCTATTAAGGAAGGCTTTGAAGATAAGTAGTAGGCTAGGTAGACAGAACAAAAGAAGAAATTTTAAACAGGAAAAATGGTAGATGATACAAAAGGTTTTCCTAGATCTAGAACAATGGTCCTCAACTGTGACTGTGCATTAAAATGCCTGAAAACATTTTTTAAAAATACTGATGCCTAGGCCCTGTCCCAGACCAATTAAATCAGAATCTAGGGTAGAGGGCGTGGGATTCTGTTTCCATTTTTTTTTTTTAAATAACTTCTCCCCACTGATTCTGTGGACAAGTAAGACTGAGAACCACACTGCTCTAAGATAACCTTTTGGTACCTGTCTAGCCATTGAGGATAACTGAGTTTTTAAGCTAGAAAGCCTAAAAAGGAGAACTGGCATGAAACTTAATACTAGAAAAGGGATTACTTTATTCTGAAAACAACAGGACGCCATTACAATGTTGGGGCTAAGAAATGATCTGATGAGACTGATATGTTAAAAATATACAGGAATTTCTGACCAAAGAGTGATAAACAAAGATATGGAAAACTGGAGAAATCCAGTCTACTATGGAGAATGATACTGTAGTAAAAGAAAAATGAATAGGACTTAATAGCAATATATTCAGATGAATAAAAATGGAGACTTCTAGATTATTCATATGCTAATTACAAATAAACCTTTCCTCATTCACTCATTAGACAATCTAATAACTATGCAAATTATGTGTTAACATCCACCTTTCCCATTAGACCTAAATTCTATGAGGGCAGGAATTAGATCTGTCTTGTTCACCACTGTACCCACAGCGCCCAGCATAAAGTAGCCACTAAACAAATGAAGGACTACTGTATACAGGAAAATTCATCTCTTTCATTAGGCCATTAAAAAGACTGTCTCCAAGCAGGTCAAAGATAAATGGATATTATAAATCACTGTGAGCACCTTTTTCCAAAAGTAAAAGTTGATTCACACATCCATACCCTCAACTTTGGTAACCAGAGGTGAATTTATCAGGAAGTTAATGAAGCTTAAACTTTATGCCCACTCATCTACACAGCTTCCTTCCAAGACCCTAAACCTAATTTTATATGCATTATGTCATATTCTTTTCCTTAAAAAGCTCCCCCTCCCCCAAACTGTATGACCTTCTGGTCAAACAAACTTTGAATCTGCCCTTTGTTGTAACTACCTTTGTAATAAAATAAAAGTAGATATAACCCCTCATGGATACACAAAGCAGACAGCTGAAACACAAGGAAAGTTTAATATTACCAAATCAATTGCAAATTCTAAACAGGAAATTAAAGAAAATTATTAACAAGGAAAAGGTATGAAATTGAGTGTAATAAGACTAGGACCTTTAGGAAATGATATAATAAAATTTTAAAAATATTCCCCTACAACTAAGTATCTAATAAGAGGCTTTTTGACAACATCAAAAGAGACCCAAAGCCTTAAAAATACGCTGCTTCGTAAGACAAAAGAAGTGTCTAGTAAAAGGTTTAAAAAGTAACTTGAAACAATCCTTAAAAAGAAATAAGACTGAGGGTCATAGAAAAGAAAGAGGTCAAATTTGAACCCAGAGATAAAAAGCTACAACCTCCAGCTGCCTCCTTTGATTATTTCCAAATGGCAATCAGAGTCAGCAGCTGTTTTTCTCTTTAACATTTGAAAAGACCAGCTGAAAATAAGATACTATGACTCTAGAATAGCAAAAGAAGTCTGCAGAAATTTTTTTCTGATAACTAGAATAAGTATGTGCTATTCCAACCCAAATAATGATAAACACTGCAAGGGGACCAAAAGGGAGAAGAGAAGAAATAATAAATGGGTTTGAAATAATACAACTTCTAACAAAAACTGCAGATAACACAGATACAATTATGCAATTTAATAAAAATTTGTCTGTTTCAAGTTCTACTTAACACTACCACTATTAATATTTTTAGGACAATTTAATACAACATTTAGATTTATCAAAGGTTTTATTTTTATACTTTATCACAAATTCACTTATGTTCACTTAGAAGTAATTGGTATGTTCTAATAGTACTAAGTAAGTTATTATGTACAAATATAACTTATTTACTAATTTGAATTAATGTGAAATTAAAATGATTAAATGAGACCAGTATGTCATGGAAGACTTCAAAAAGCTGTTCCTGTAGGAATTAAACTCAGGAGTTCATCATGTTGGTGAAAGGGATTAGTGAGCATGGTTAGTTAAGGAATGAAAAAATATACATATTTATATAATGTATACACACATACAAATGTATACATATGTATGTATGCATATTTGCAATAGATAGAACAGAGGTACAGTTGATAGGAAACATTATATTTACATTGGAACTGTCAACTTTGATTTATATTTAGTAAATCAAAGTCTCAAATAAAATTTTATTTGATTTAACAACAAAAAATAAAGACTATAGCACCGTTTTTTAAAAATACTGAGAGGGAGAAAGAAGAGGGAGAGATATACTGACTTGCAAATTTACCTAAAAAGAAAAAAAGTATGCTTAGTCAAAACATGCAATACACTGAAATCATAAATAATAACATATAAAAGGATAAAAGAAAATCCTCATAATTACCACTCTTCTCAAATACAAAAACTCAGTCAAGACAGTAAAACAAAATCAATATATATATTACCTTGGCTGGGGTATGAATCCATACAGCTGGGTTAAGAAGAATGTGATCACACAATTGTTTGAGTAGGGGCATCCCATTCTGCAGATTACTCAGATATTTTGAAAATGCAAGGCAAAGTTCAAGTACTGCTCTGCTGACATGGGATTTGGAAGACTGCAAAGAAAGGTATTTCAAAGGTCACTACCAACACAAGACAAGGTAAATAAATTAAAGGCTGTCAATACAAGGAAAAAGTTGGCCAATAGACTATGCTCAAAGCTAAAGATGACATGAGACTCAATATCATATTTCTCTAATAAAGCAGTGGGGGCAAGTTAAAAGAACAAAAGGTTATTCTAATGTAAGTAATTTTACACAACCAAGGAGACACACTTGGAGACAGAATTTCTCAACCACTTAGGAGATCAAGTCGATGGCCTACGAATTAAGAACCAAAAATGTAAAGCATTTCATACTTTACCTTTTCAAGACTATATCCTATTACCAAGAAGCCCTTGCAGGCAAGCATCTGCTCCTGCATAGCAATTGAGTTCTTCAACAACTCCATGATAAAAGCCAGCAAAGTTGAACTGGGAATAAGAAAAAAGGCAATGGTTTGAAAAAAATATTCTATTAAAAAAAGAAAGGTTAGATAGATGCAGTCTTTCACTCCTCTTAATAAAAAGTTCTCTATTTCAAGGAAATTGATTCTACTAAAACTGCCTCCAACATTATTTCAGGACTAGAAGTTTAATGTAAGATTAAGATTTACTCAAATATTTATTTAATATACTTTATCACAAACAGTAAGCAAACTACTTAAAAACAATATGACAAACATGGACGAAATAGAGAAAAATTAACAATGTTCAAAAACAAGTAATAAAATGGTTAACATAAGGATATGAAAACCTTAAAGAATAGATGTAACTTAGATCAGCAAGTATATTCAATCTTGGAGGGTCAGGGGACAAACAGAAGGAAAAGATATGTGGAGCAAACAGACTAGGGTAGAAATCCTCAAGATGTGTTAGGGCTCCAGACTGGTCTAGTTTGAATGTAACAAAGTGTTCATAGAGGCGAAAAGAAGAAAGTTAAGTTAAATTGGAGACAAACTGAAATCCTCAAACACTAATTTAAGAATTTTGTTTATTATTCCAATAGGAAAATAGTAATTCAATAGTCAGTCGAGAAGACTTAAAATGAATAGGGGCCACAGCCATGCTCCCATCCTCACAACTTCTAGAGATACTTAAAATGGAACGGAATAAGGTCAGCTGTTACCTCCTTCTCAAAGGCTCTGAGAGATTCCCACAAAAGAGAGAGCATAACTGGAAGCCAACCTCCTCAACAAAAGTGCTTTTAACTGTCAGCAATTCCAATAAAGAGGATGAAAAATAAATTTAAAAAAAAGATAACCAAGAAAAAAAAAATAACTGAGCCCTGTTTACAAAAGCTTTAGACCAGGATGCAAAAAATTTTTATGAGGTAGTAATATATCAAGGATAATTTTAATTTTTTTAACATAGTCAATAAATACTAGATTTGATATCTCATACCTTTAAAAAAAATAAGTCATTTTGTCGCCTAAAAATACTTTGGAAAACTTTTTACATCATTAAATATATACATTGATAGCAGACTTCAAGTTATGTATAAAAGTAGAAATCAGAGAGAAAATTTCAAAAGAGAGAATGGGAAACACATAAATTAAACAATTACTTTACTATAAATAGCTTCACTAGAATATGCAGCCATGAAAAATTCATTTAGACATCCTCTCCAACATTTTATAACTTGTCCCAGAATTCATGTCTCTACCTTTTTAGCCTCAACACTACAACAGAGGAGACAAACATTCCAAATACACATCAAATAAAAAAGAAAAACTAAATGATCTATTATATATCATCAAATTTTATAACAAAATATAACATCAAAAATTTAGATTTGAATTAGTTACATGCAATCAATAATAATTAAATATGAAAAGACAAATTCCCATAATAAATCACTGCCAAATAACAATTTACAATATTTTTAAATTAGAATGTTGGACAAAAACGTATTCATTTATGATAAATCCATTATCACTACTTCTGACTTTATTCAAAACAACTTTGGTTTTTTTGTTTGTTTTGTTTTGTTTTGTTTTTTGTGAGGAAGACCAGCCCTGAGCTAACATCCGTTGCTAACCCTCCTCTTTTTGCTGAGGAAGACTGGCCCTGGGCTAACATCCGTGCCCATCTTCCTCTACTTTATATGGGACGCCGCCACAGCACGGCTGACAAGCAGTGTGTCGGCAGGCGCCCGGGGTCCACACCCGTGAACCCCGGGCTGCCAAGCACGAACCAAACCACTGCGCCACTAGGCTGGGCTCCAAAACAACTTTGTTTTTTAGAATTTCCATATTTTCTACTGCTAAAGAATTTAAATTAATACTATTATTATTGATATGAATCCCTAATAACTTTATAATTCACAAATTTTTTAAAATTCTTCAACCATGCAACAAATTTAAAAGGCAGAAAAAAATACTGTGCAGCTCAACAGTGATGAAAGTAACCCTCACATTAAATTAAAGAAAAAAAACTAAAGGCACTCACCATATAGTCAAGTCAACTTCATCAGATAAATGTTGCCTATAATCCAACTGTGCAAAAAGTGGAAACAGCACTTGTACTCCTCCAATTGAATGCATAGCACTTTGGATGGAATGAGTTAAAACTGCTTTCACATCCTTATAAAATAGAAGACACGGTAAAGATTCCAATGATTTCTTTTCCAAAACAAAAATAAAGCATAACAGGAACAATAAAATATTACATTTCATGTGTTTAACAGAAGCTATCAAATACGCCTCAATAATACATCAAAATTTACCATTTAAAATATTCTTAAAAGATTATAGCTAATACCTGGAGCATGAGTGCATGTGGTGAATGAACAAAAATCGAAGGGTTGTCCTTAGGGGATGATTCAAGGCAGAGCTGGGCATCTGTAGCACGTGGATTGTACGTGAATGCAATGGCACTAGAGAGCTTGCCATCATACAATAAAAGTTTGTGATGCTCAGCAAGAAACAGGTCACTTTCTGCTTTGAACTTAAATGTACCCTAAGAATTAATAAAAAGTAGAACAGTTAAGATAGTATGCAAAAAAAGAAAATCTAGATACAAATCACCACAGACATAAAAATTTAAGGAGACGTACCACTGATCATTTTTCTAACAAAATTAAATGAGAAGAGCCCTCACCCTGCACACTGAATGACTTCTAAAGTGGACTGAATTCATTGTAAAGATAAATGGAAATCAAGTCAACTTGACATTAAAAACCTTACATTAAAAAAATGTAAAACTTAGTGTCGTATGGAGCGTATTGTGTCTTTTTTCATTCTATTTTGTTTTTTTAATTGTTATAAAAAGCACATAACACAAAATTTACCACCTTAAACATTTTTAAGAGTACAGTAGTGTTAACTATATGCACATTGTTGTACAACAAATCTCTAGAACTTTTATGTCTTGAAAACCTGAAATTCTACACCCATTGAACATCTCATTTCCACCTCCCCCCATCCCCTTGTGACCACAATTCTACATTCTGATTCTATGAGTTTGACTACTTTATATAACTCATCTAAGTGAAATCATAGAGGATTTGTCTTTCTGTGACTGACATAATGTCACAAAAAGATTCATCCATGTTGTAGCATGTGACAGGACTTCCTTCTTTTTTGAAGCTGAATAATATCCCATTGTATGAATATACCACATTTTCTTTATTCACCCAACCATGGACAATTATGTTGCTTCAACCTCTTGGCTATTGTGAAGAATACTGCAATGAACATGGGTGCACAAATATCCCTTTCAGATTCTGCTTTCAATTCTCTTGAATATACATACACAGAAGTAAGATTGCTCAATGATATGGTGATTTTTTTGTGGGGGTTTTTGGTGAGGAAGATTGGTCTTGAGCTAACATCTGTTGCCAATCTTCCTCTTTTTTTGCTTGAGGAAGATTGTCCCTGAGCTAACATCTGTGCCAAGCTCCCCCTATTTTGTATGTGGGATGCCACCACAGCATGGCTTGATGAGTGGTGTGTAGGTCTGTGCCCAGGATCTGAACCCACGAACCCTGGGGCCACTGAAGCAGAGTGAACGAACTTAACCACTATACCACCAGGCTGGTCCCAATATTCTATTTTTAATTTATTGAAAAACCATAATGCTGTTTTCCACAGAGGGTGCACTATTTTACATTCCCACCAACAGTGCATAAGGATACCAAGTTCTCAACACCCTGGCCAACACTGTTATTTTCTGTGGTTTTATTCTAATAATAGCCATACTAGTGGGTGTGAGGTGATTATCTATTGTGGTTCTGGTTTGCATTTCTCTGATGATCAGTGATGTTCAGCCTCTTTTCATATGCTTGTTGGCCATTTGTATATCTTCTTTGAAGAAATGTGCATTCAAGTCCTTTGCCCACTTTTTGAAAGAGTTACTTGATTTTGTTGTTGGTGACTTATAGTTCTTTACATATTCTGGATATTAACCCTTTATCAGATATGTGGTTCAAAATATTTTATCCCATTTCATAGGTTGCCAAAAGGTTGCCACTCTGTTCCTTGATGCACAAAAGTTTGGATGCACAAAAGATATTAAGTTTGATGAAGTCCCATTTGTCTATTTTTGCCTTTGTTGCCTGTATTTTAGGTGTCATATCCAAGAAATCATTGCCAAACTCAATGTCATGAAGCGTTTCTCCTGTTTTCATGTAGGACTTTTACAGTTTAGACCTTCTGGTTAAGTCTTTCATTCATTTTGAGTTAATTTTGGTATATGGTGTAAGGTAAGAATCTAACTTCATTCTTTTGCATGTGGATATCCACTTTTCAAAACACCGTATGCTGAAGAGACTATCCTTTCGCCATTGCATGGTCTTTGTATACTTGTAGAAGATCATTTGACCATAAATCCAGTGGTGTATTTCCGGATTCTGTTCTGTTCCATTAGTCTGTGTGTCTACATTCATGCAAGTATCATAATGTTTTGATGACTGTAGCTTTCTAACATGTTTTGAAAATTCTAAAGTGCGACCTCTAATTTTGTTATTCTTTTTCAAGATTGTTTCGGCTATTCAGGGACCCTTAGGATTCCACATGAATTTTAGGATGGTTTTTGTATTTGTACAAAAAATGTCATTGGGATTTTGATAGGAATTGTACTGACTTTGTACATCGCTTTGAGTAGTATGCATTTTTTAACAATATTAAGTCTTTCAACTCATGAACATGGGATGTCTTTCAATTTATTTATGTCTTCTTTAGCTTCTTTCAGTTTTGTGTTTTCAGTGTACAGGTCTCATGCATCCTTGGTTAAGTTTACTCCTAAGCATTCCTTTTTATGCTATTGTAAATTGGATTGTTGTCTTATTTTCCTTTTCAGATAGTTCACTATTAGTGTACAGAAATGCAACTGACTTTTGATTTCTATCCTGTAACTTTGCTGAATTCATTTATTGGTTCTAACAGTTTTTTATGAAATCTTTAGGGTTTTCTACATATAAGATCATATCATCTGCAAACAGAGACAATTTTACTTCATCCCTTTCAATTTGGATGCCTTTTATTTCTTTTTCTTGACTAATTGCTCTGGCTAAGACAACCAGTACTATATAGTATAGAAGTAGTGACAGTGGGCAACCTTGCCTTGTTCCTGATACTACAGGAAAACCTTTCAATCTTTCAGATTGTATATAATGTTAACTATGGGCTTTTCATATATAGCCTTATTATTTTGAGGACGTTTCCTTCATCTGTAATTTGTTGAGTGTTTTTATTATAAAGGGTATTGAAGTTTGTCAAATGCTTTTTCTGCATCAAGTAAGATGATCATGTGGTTTTTGTCCTTCACTGTGTTAATGTGGTGTACTACACTGATTGATTTTCATATGTTGAACCATCCTTCCATTCCAGGAATAAATTCCAGTTGGTCATAGGGTCTGATCCTTTTCATGTGCTCTTGAATTTGGTTTGCTAGTACATTGTTGAGGATTTTTGCATCAAAATTAATCTGAGATATTGGTCTGTAGTTTTCTTATCTAGTACTATCTTTGGCTGTGGTATCAGGCAATGCTAGCCACATAAAATGAGCTTGGAAGTGTTCTCTCCTCTTCAAGTTTTGGGAGAGTTAAGGAGGACTGGTGTTAATTCTTTTTTAATGTTTGATAGAATTCTCCAGTGAAGCCATCCAGTCCAGGGCTTTTCCTTATTCAGAGATTTTTGATTACTGATTCAATTTCCTTCCTAGGTATGGTCTGTTCAGATTTTTTTATTTCTTCAGTCATGGTAAATTGTACGTTTCTAGGAATATCCACGTCTTCTAGGTTATCCAATTTGTTGGCACGTGACAGTTCATACTCATGACTTACACTTATTTCTATACTCATGGCATTAGTAGCAATGCCTCCTCTTTCATTGCTGCTTTTAGTTATTTGAGTCCTCCCTTTTTTTCTTAGTAAATCTAGCTAATCAGCTGTCTGTTTTAGTGATCTTTTAAAAAAACCAACTCAGTTTTGTTGATTTTTTTCTAATGTTTTTCTACTCTCTATTTCATTTATTTCTGCTCTAATATTTATCACTTCGTTTCCTCTGTTAACTTTGGGTTTAGTTTGCTCTTCTTTTTCTACTTCTTTGAACTGTAAAATTAGGTTATTGATTTGAAATCCTTTTTTTTTTTAATAGGCATTTATCACCATAAACTTCCATCTTATTATTGCTTTCTCTGAATCCCATAAGTTTTGGTATGTTGTTTTCATTTGACCCAAGATATTTTCTAATTTCCCTTGTGATTTCTTCTTTGACCCACTGTTTTTTTATAGAGTCTATTGTTTAATTTCCACATATTTGCATATTTTTCAGTTTCCTTCTGCTACTGATTTCATTCCATTGTGATAAGAAAAGATACTTGGTAGGACTTCAGTATTCTTAAATTTGTTAAGACTCATTTTGTGGCCTAAGATGTGCTCTATCCTGAAGAATGTTCCCTGTGAGCTTGTGTACGCCCCACTGTTGGGGGGGGGGGGGTTGTTCTGTATATGACTGTTAGATCCAATTGGTCTATATTGTTGTTCAAGAGCTCTGTTCCCTTATCAATGTTCTGTCTGGTTGTTCTATACATTATTGAAAGTAGGGTACTGTACTATCCTACTATTATTGTGTTTCTGCATAATTCTCCCTTCAATTCTGTCAATGTTTGCTTCATATATTTGGAAGCTCTGATGTTAGGTGTATATATTTTTAATTGTTGTATTTTCTCAATGAACTGATACTTTTAATTATTATATACTTTCCTTTGTCTCTTGTGACAATTTTAGACTTAAAGTCTATTTTTTCTGATATAGTATGGCTACTTCTGCTCTCTTTTGGTTATCATTTGCATGTACTATCTTTTTCTATCCTTTCAATTTTAGCCTAGGTATGTTCTTAGATCTATGTGCATCTTTCCTACACAAAATACAGTTGGATCTTATTTATTTTATCCATTCAGCCAATCTATTTCTTTTGAGTTGAAAGTTTAATCCATTCATATTTAAAACAATTACTGAAAGGAAAAGACTTACTATTAATATTGTATTAATTGTAATTTGTTAATTGTTAATTGCTTTGCCTTGTATGTCATTAATTTATTTGTATTTATATGATTTGATCCCTTTTTCCTTTTATTTTGTATAACTTCTGTAAGTATTTTCTTTGTGATTACCTTAGGAATTGCATAAAACATCTTAAAGTTACAACATTCTATTTTAAACTCATAACAACTTAACTGCAATCACATACAAAAACTCTACTCATTTACATTACCACCAGCCAACTTTACATTACTGATGTCAAGAATTACATCTTTTTAATATTGGGTATCCATTACCATAGATTTAGATTTTTTTATGCTTTTGTCTTTTAAATTCTATACCAGAATTAAAAGATTTATGCACCAACATTACAATACTACAGGAGTCTGTATTTGTCTATATTTTTACCTTTACCAGAGAGCTCATATTTTGTCTTTTAAGTTGCAGTTCTAAGAAATTACAGATAAATTTTTTTTTAAATTTAACTATAACCACTTAAAGCTAAAAACAATGTATTTTCTGACAGCTTGTGAATTCTGATTCAATAATACTATAAAAATAAAATATAAAACTGGATAGGGAGACTGTCTTTACCTTTCCGACTTTTATGTGACATATTCAAAGGGCTATAATTAAATATATCACCTTGATCATTCTTTTTCTAAAATTTCTACCTTCTGGGTAAACTATTAATAAATTTTTAAGCATTGATTTAACTTTTGTAATTTAATGAAAGCTAATTATAATGGGAATTTTATCAATGCATGCACTTAAAATAGCTGAATAAAGGGTTTGGGGGGAAATGCCATGTGACCAACCTACAAAACCCAACCTTTTTACCAATTTTGACAAATAATAGTCACATAATTTGGGAGATCATATAATCCATTTTCCAAAGGCAAAAACTAAGAAATTAACAGATTTCTTTGAGTCCACAAAGTTAACTTGTGGCAGAGAACAGATCGGAAACAAGTTCAATTAAAAAAATAATTTACTCTCCGATTCTGTTCAAACTACTGTACATCAACATTAGTAGGTATAGTTTTTGAAAGGACAGCACTGAACAAAGATTTTATTTCCTATTTTGTGTGGAATTTAGGTATAAATCATTCCTACTCACAAATCTAAACTAAACTAAACCAATCTAAACACAACTAAAACTATTTGGTATATTTTTGGAATTGTTGCTAACTTGACAGAAATAATATTCATGAGTAAATACTATTTGATGTGATTAATTAAAAACAAGGACCTTTCAAAGAATTTAAAGCAACATGGTGTTTCACCAAACAGTAAAAACATACAAAAGAAGCAATCTACCCTTCATGTCTCTTGAAATATATATTTTTCAATTCTTAAAGTTCTTAAGCAACTGCAATGTAAAGGTTTTTCTACATCTCTGCTACCTTCGGTTTTGAGGAATTCTCTAAAACATGGATTATACTACAAAATAGATCTCAACAATAAAAAGTGAAGCAAGGAGTATATCTATGATCATCAAATCCTCACTTCATATCATTTTTAAGTGCAGTTTTACGACTATCTGAACACACAAGTGAGGAAAAAATTAGCAATCCATATATTAGACATGACTATCGATAAGAATTTAGCCTGGGTTTTGTAAAGTACTATTATTGGCAGTTATTTCTACACATTACCACTAATGTGCCTCCCTAGGCCTCAATAAATTCATGGCTGGGAATATAAACTATGACCAAGTGGGATTATCCCAGAAATGCAAGGTTGGTTTAACATCTAAACAATCAATGTAATATACTATATTAAAAAAATAATAAAGAACAAAAATCACATGATCATCTCAATAGAAGCACAAAGAGCATTTGACAAAATCCAAAAATGCTTCATGATAAAAACATTCAACAACCTAGGACAAAAAGTGAACTTCTTCAAATTGCAAAGATCATCTATGAAAACTCACAGCTAACATCATAGTTGATGGTAAAGACAGAATATTTTCTCCCCAAGATCAGGAAAAAGTCAGAGACATCTGCTTTCACCACATTTTTCTTTCCTTATACCTTTTTAATTTTGTTGTAATAAGAACACTTAACAGGAGATCTACTCTCTTGACAGATATTAAGTATATAAAACAGTATTGTCATCTATACACACAATGTTGTACAGATCTCTAGAACTTGTTCATCTTGCATAACTGAAATTTTAATGCCATTGATTAGCAATTCCTTTTCTCTCGCCCCTCCAGTCCTTGGCAACCACCATTCTATTCTTTGCTTCCGTGGGTTTCCTAACTTAGATATATCATATAAGTGGAATTATGCAGTATTTGTCCTTCTATGACTGGTTTATTTCACACAGCATAATATCCACAAGATGCTGTAATAGAATTTCTAGCCAAAGCCATTAAGTCAAAAACATAAATAAATAAAAGACATCCACATTTCAAAGAAAGAATTAAAACTACACAATTCACAAATGACATAATCTTATATAGAGAAAATGCCAAGAAATCCACACCAAAAAAAAAAAAACTCACTGTCAATAAACTATCCAAACAAGGCTGTAGTATAGGAGAAAAATGCATAAAAATCTATATTAAGACCATACATGAGCAGAGGAGAGTGACATCAGCATCATGGCAGAGTGAGATTCCCTCTTTGAATCTGTGCCCCCTACGACACAACGAAAACATCATTCACATTCCAACACAGCTTGATCAAACACTACAAAAGACTTCTAAGAAAGCCCTGCTGCCATACATTGGACAGTGGAGGCGCAGGAAGCCCAGAAGGATGGGAGGAGAGGTAAGGAGTTGTACTGCCCCTCCCCAATCTATCGGCAAAAAAAGCGCGGTTCGCAGACAGAGGGGGGAGAGGCGGCCCACAGCGGGGAAAACTATCGCCATCCAGGTGCTCTCACAGACTGTCGAGAGATCCCCACTGGGAAGCGACAACGGACTGTTTAGGGGGTGTAGCAAACACCCTAAGAGAGCCAGAAAGGAAACCCCCGGGTCAAGAAGGAGAAAGAGAGGACCGTTCCCCCCACACACCCGGCGATTCAGCATAATCCCTCTGGAGGCTGCAGCCACCTCAAAGCAAACCGCTCGCGATCTCCATCCAGTGGCAGCAGGGGGAAACTGCAGGACCAACTTTATCATGAGGGGAAAAAATAAAGCAGTCCCCGTCAGATCCTTGCGACAATTTGTCAGGGCTACAGACCAAAAGGAAAATGACAAACACCCAGAAACCAACCCTGAAGGCACAGAATTTGATAACCTGAATGAGAGAGAATTCAAAATAGCTATCATAAACAAACTCAACGAAATACAAGAGAACACACAGAACCAAATCAACGAATTCAGGGATTCAGTCACAAAAGAGATTGAAACCATAAAGAAAAACCAATCAGAATTATTGGAGGTGAAAAACAAAATCAATGAGATAGTGGAAAAAATGGAGTCTTTAAAGAGCAGAAGTGACAATATGGAGGAACGAATTAGCACTATTGAGGATAGCCACGCAGAAATGATCGAGATAGAGGAGGAGAAAGAGCTAAGACTAAAAAGAAATGAAGAAATTCTTCGAGAAATATCAGACTCAATGAGGAAAAGCAACATAAGGATAATAGGTATTCCAGAAGGAGAAGAAAGAGAAAAAGGAGCAGAGAGTTTGTTCAAAGAAATAATAGCTGAGAACTTCCCCAACCTAGGGAACGACAGGGAAATAACAGTGAATGAAATCAATAGATCACCTAAATATATAAACAGGAATAAAAAATCATCTCGCCACATAGTAGCAAACTTGAAGAATACCCGTGACAAGGAAATAATATTGAAGGCAGCTAAACAAAAAAACAAAATAACATACAAAGGAAACCCCATCAGGCTCTCAGCTGATTTCTCGACAGAAACTCTACAGGCTAGGAGAGACTGGAATGATATATTCAAAATCATGAAAGACAAAAACCTTCAGCCGAGAATACTTTACCCAGCAAAAATATCCTTCAAATACGATGGAGAAATAATAACTCTCCCTGATAAACAAAAGCTAAGAGAGTTCATCACCACAAGACCCCCACTACAAGAAATGCTCAAGAAGGCCCTTAGGCCTGAAAAAAAAACAAATGAGAAAGGGGGTACAAAGATTTCAGCAAGGAGAAAAGCAAGGAGACTAAACCAGAACAAACTACAGTTGGATAACATCAAAAATTAATTCAAGCTCATCACTGGAAACACACATTCATGACACAATCTGGAATAAAGAGATAACAAATAAGGAGGGGAAGAGGTAAGGGATTGAATCGACCCAGCCTCAGGAAAAAGGAGGCATCCGAAAATGTACTTTCTTATCCAGGAGATCGCTTATATAAACCTCACGTTAACCACTAAACAAATAACCAGAAGAGAACAACACATGACAAATAAAGAGAAAACCAAGAGAATGAGCATGCAGAAATACCAAACTGAATTTGCAGTCCGAAACACAAGGGACAAGAAACGAAGGAAATGCAAAAGAACCAGAAGATGAACAATAAAATAGCAACATTAAACCCTCATATATCAATAATCACTCTAAATTTAAATGGATTGAATTCTCCAATCAAAAGACACAGAGTGGCAGGATGGATTAAAAACCAAGATCCAACAATCTGATGCCTCCAGGAAACACATCTCAGCTCTAAAGACAAACACAGACTCAAAATAAAAGGAGGGAAAACAATACTCCAAGCTAATGGCAAACAAAAGAAAGCAGGAGTAGCCATACTTGTATCAGACAAAGTATACTTCAAGATAAAAAAGGTAATGAGAGACAAAGAAGGGCAATATATAATGATAAAAGAGACACTTCACCAAGAAGACATAACACTTATAAATATCTATGCACCCAACACAGGAACAGCAAAGGACTTAAAACTGTTAAAAAACCTTAAAGGAGATGTTAACAAAAACACAATAATAGTAGGGGATCTTAACACCCCCCTTACATCAATAGATAGATCATCCAGACAAAAAGTCAATAAGGAAATAATGGACTTAAACGAAAAACTAGACGCAATGGACTTAATAGATATATACAGAGCACTCCACCCAAAAAAAGCAGAGTACGCATTCTTCTCAAGTGCACATGGAACATTCTCAAGGATAGACCATATATTAGGAAACAAGGCAAACCTCTATAAATTTAAGAAGACTGAAATCATTACAAGCATCCTTTCTGATCATAATGCTGTGAAACTAGAAATCAACTGCAAGGAAAAAACTAAGAAAGGGACAAAGATGTGGAGACTAAACAACGTGCTACTGAACAACCAATGGGTCGTTGATGAAATTAAAGGAGAAATCAAAAGCTATCTGGAGACAAATGAAAAGGAAAATACACCATACCAACTCATATGGGATGCAGCAAAAGCAGTCCTGAGAGGGAAATTCATAGCAATACAAGCTCACCTTAACAAACAAGAAAAATCCCAAATAAATAACCTTAAATTGCACCTAACAGAATTGGAAAAAGAAGAACAGACAAAGCCCCGAATCAGCAGAAGGAGGGAAATAACAAAACTCAGAGCACAAATAAATGAAATTGAAACCAAAAAAAAACAATAGAAAGGATCAATGAAACAAAGAGCTGGTTCTTTGAGAAGATAAATAAAATTGACAAACCCTTAGCCAGACTCACTAAGAAAAAGAGGGAGAAGACTCAAATAAATAAAATTAGAAGTGAAAGAGGAGAAATTACAACAGACACCACAGAAATACAAGGGATTATTAGGGAATACTATGAAAAACTTTACACCAACAAATTGCACAACCTAAAGAAAATGGACAAATTCTTGGAAGCGTACAACCTCCCAAAACTGAATCAAGAAGAAATAGAGAATCTGAACAGACCAATCACAAGCAAAGAGATTGAAACAGTAATCAAAAACCTCCCAAAAAATAAAAGCCCAGGACCAGATGGCTTCCCTGGAGAATTTCATCAAACATTCAAAGAAGATTTAGCACCTATCCTTCTCAAACTATTCCAAAAAATAGAGGAAGATGGAATACTTCCCAACACATTCTATGAGGCCGACATCATCCTGATACCAAAGCCAGACAAGGACAATACAAAGAAGGAAAACTACAGGCCAATATCACTGATGAACATAGACGCAAAAATCCTCAACAAAATAGTGGCAAACCGAATACAGCAATACATCAAAAAGATCATACACCACGATCAAGTGGGATTTATACCAGGGACACAGGGATGGTTCAACATCTGCAAATCAATCAATGTGATACACCACATTAACAAAATGAAGAATAAAAACCACATGATCATCTCAATCGATGCAGAGAAGGCATTCGACAAGATCCAGCATCCATTTATGATAAAAACTCTCAACAAAATGGGTATAGAAGGAAAGTACCTCAACATCATAAGGGCCATATATGACAAACCTACAGCTCACATCCTACTCAATGGGGAAAAACTGAAAGCCATTCCTTTGAGGACAGGAAAAAGACAAAGGTGCCCACTCTCACCACTCTTATTCAACATAGTACTGGAAGTTCTGGCCAGAGCAATTAGGCAAGAAAAAGGAATAAAAGGACTCCAAATAGGCAATGAAGAAGTGAAACTCTCACTATTTGCAGACGACATGATCCTATACATAGAAAACCCAAAAAATTCCATCGGAAAACTACTAGAAACAATCAACAACTACAGTAAAGTGGCAGGGTATAAAATCAACTTACAAAAATCAATTGCATTTCTATACACTAACGATGAAACAACAGAAAGAGAACTCAAAAAGACAATCCCATTTACAATTGCAACAAAGAGAATAAAATATCTGGGAATAAATTTAACCAAGGAGGTCAAAGACCTATACAATGAAAACTATAAGACACTATTGAAAGAAATCGAGGAGGACATAAAGAAATGGAAAAATATTCCATGCACATGGATTGGAAGAATAAATATAGTTAAAATGTCCATTCTACCTAAAGCAATCTACAGATTCAATGCAATCCCAATCAGAATCCCAATGTCATTCTTCATGGTAATAGAACAAAAACTACTGAAATTCGTATGGGGCAACAAAAGAGCCCGAATAGCTAAAGCAATTCTGAAAGAAAAGAACAAAGCTGGAGGCATCACAATCCCAGATTTCAAAATATACTATAAAGCTACAGTAATCACAACAGCATGGTACTGGTACAAGAATAGACACACAGATCAATGGAACAGAATTGAAAGCCCAGAAATAAAACCACACACCTATGGACAGCTAATCTTCGACAAAGGAGCAAAGAACATACAATGGAGAGAGGGAAGTCTCTTCAATAAATGGTGCTGGGAAAACTGGACAGCAACATGCAAAAGAATGAAAGTAGACCATCTCCTATCGCCATATACAAAAATCAATTCAAAATGGATCAAAGACCTGAAAGTGAGACCTGAAACTATAAAACTCCTGGAAGAAAATATAGGCAGTACACTAATTGAGATTGGACATAAAGGGATCCTTTCAGATTCCATGTCTACCCAGACAAGGGAAACAAAAGAAAAAATAAACAAGTGGGACCTCATCAGACTAAAGAGCTTTTTCAAGGCCAATGAAACCAGGATCAAAATGAATAAACAACTCACCAGCTGGGAGAAAATATTTGCAAATCGTTTGTCCGACAAGGGATTAATCTCAGTAATATATAAAGATCTCATACAACTAAGCAACAAAAAAACAACCCGATCAAAAAATGGGCAGAGGATATGAACAGACATTTTTCCAAGGAAGAGATACAGATGGCCAACAGACACACGAAAAGATGTTCAACATCACTAATCATCAGGGAAATGCAAATCAGAACTACACTGAGATATCACCTTACACCCGTTAGAATGGCTATAATCACAAAGACAAACAACAACAAATGCTGGAGAGGTTGTGGAGAAATGGGGACCCTCATTCACTGCTGGTGGGAATGCAAACTGGTGCAGCCTCTATGGAAAACAGTATGGAGAGTCCTCAAAAAATTAAAAATAGAAATACCGTATGATCCAGCAATCCCACTCTTGGGCATCTACCCAATGGACATGAAATCAACCATCACAAGAGGTTTATGCACCCCTATGTTCATTGCAGCATTATTCACTATAGCCAAGAAGTGGAAGCAACCCAAGTGTCCCTCGACTGATGATTGGTTAAAGAAGATGTGGTATATACATACAATGGAATACTACTCAGCCATAAGAAAAGACACAATTGTCCCATTTGCAACAACATGGAAGGACCTAGAGGGTATTATGTTAAGTGAAATAAGCCAGAGAGAGAAGGACAGACACTGCATGAACTCACTCATATATGGAATATAAGTGAACACACGGACAGAGAGAACTGATTGGTGGTTACCAAGGGGAAGGGGGGGCACAAAGGGTGAAGGGTTACATCCACAAGGTGACGGACAAACAAAAATGTACAATTAAAACCCCACAGTGTAATTAACTATTAAGACATCAATTAAAAAAATGGTAAAAAAAAAAAAAAAGACCATACATGAGCAATAAACAATATGAAAATAAAATAAACAAATCCATTTCCAAAAGCACATAAAAGGAGAAAATATTTAGGAATGAACTTAACAAAAGAGACACAAGACTTGTTCACTGAAATCTACAAAAAAAAATTTAAAGAGGCCCTAAATAACTGGAAAGATATCCCATGCTCATGGATTAAAAGACTTAATACTCTTAAAATGACAAAGACTCTCTAAATTAATCTACAAATTCGATGCAATACCTATCAAAATCCAAGCTGCTTTTTATGCAAAAATTGACAAGCATATCTTAAATTCATATACAAATGCAAGATATCAAGAATAGTCAAAACAATCTGAAAAAAAGAACAAAGTTAGAGGACTCACACTTTCAGATTTAAAAAGTATATTTTACAAAGCTACAGTATTCAAGACTGTGTGATACTGGACTAAGGACAGACATACAGTTCAATGGAACAGAGTACAGAAACACTTAACATTTATCATCAATTGATTTTTGATGAGGATGTCAAGAAATACAATACGGAACAATATTCTTATCAACCAATGAGGCAGGGACAACAAAAAATACAAATGCAAAAGAATGAAGTTACTCCAAATACAAAAATTAACTCAAGATGGATCAAAGACTTAAATGTAATTGCTAAAACTATTAAACTTTCATTAAAAAAACAGGAATAAATTCTCATGAACATGGATCAGGAAATGTTTTCTTAGATGTGACACCACAATACAAATAATAAGAGAAAGTATAGGCAAATTAGACTTCATTAAACTTAAGGAAATTTTGTGCTTCAAAAGAAAACATCAAGAAAGTGAAAAGACAAGCCACAGAATGGGAGAAAATATTTGTAAATTATATATCTGATAATGGACTTGGTTCTAGAACACATTTTAAAAACTCTTAAAGCTGAGGCTGAGGGGAGGTGGAATGGGGAGTTGTTCAATGGGTATACAGTTTCAGTTTGCAGGACAAAGAAAGTTATGCAGATAGGTTGCATACAATGTGAAAATATTTAATACTACTGCACTGTACATTTACAAATGGTTAAAGTGATAAATCTTACGTGTACTCTACCACAATTAAATATTAAAAAACTCTTAAAATTCAACAATCAAAAGCTTAATTGGGGGGAGTAGTTCTATTTTTAATTTTTTGAGAAACTTCCATACTGTTTTCCATGGTGGCTGCACCAGTTTACATTGCTACCAACAGTGCACAAGGGCTCCCTTTTCTCCATATCCTTGCCAGCACTTGTTAGCTCTTGTCTTTCTGAATAATAGCCATTCCAACAGGTGTAGGGTGATATCTCACTGTGGTTGGGATTTGCATTTCCCTAATAACTAGTGATGTTGAGCACCTTTTCAGGTACCTATTGGCAATCTGTATGTCTTCTTTGAAAAAATGTTTATTCAGATCTTCAGCCTTTTTTTTTTAATTTGGAAATTTTTTTAATTTATTTTTTATTGTAGTAACATTGGTTTAAACAAATATAAATTTCAGGAGTATGTCATTATACTTCTATTTCTGTATAGATAACATTATGTTCACCATCCAAATACTAGTTACAATCCATCACCACACACGTGCCAAATCATCCCTTTCGGCCTCCTCCCTCCACCCTTCCTCTCCAGTAACCACCAATCCAATGTCCGTCTCTGTGTGTTTGTTTGTTGTTATTTTTATCTCCTACTTAGGACCAACATAAGCCAGTTTTTGACCTTCTCCCTCTGACTTATTTTGCTTAGCATAATGCCCTCAATGTCCATCCATGTTGTCACAAATGGTTGGATTTCATTGTTTCTTATGGCTGAGTAGTAGTCCAGCGTGTATAAATCCACCTCTTCTTTATCCATTCCTCCCTTGATGGGCACTTAGTCTGCGTTCAAGTGTTGGCTATTGTGAATAATGCTGCAATGAACACACAGGAGCATGTATCTTTACATACTGGTGCTTCCATGTTCTATGGAAAATATCCAGCAGTGGAACAGCTGGATTATATGGTAGTTCTAGTCTTCATTTTTTGAAGAGCCTACATATTGTTTTCCATAGTGTCTGCACCAGTCTGCACTCCCACCAGCAGAGGAGGAGAGTTCCCTTCTCACCACATCCTCTCCATCACCTGCTGTTTCCTGTCTCATTAATTGTGGCCATTCTGACGGGCGTGAGGTGATATCTCATTGTAGTTTTGACTTGAATTTCCCTGATAGTTAATGATGTTGAGCATCTTTTCATGTGCCTGTTGGCCATCTGTATATCTTCTTTAGAGAAATGTCAGTTCAGGTCTTTTGCCAACTTTTTAATAGGGTTGTCAGTTGTTCTGTTGTTGAGAAGGATGAGTTCTTTATATATTTTGGAGATTAACCCCTTATCAGATATATGGTTTGCAAATATCTTCTCCCAATTGTTAGGTTGTCTTTTCGTTTTGTTGATTGTTTCCTTTGCTGTGCAGAAGCTATGTAGTTTGATGTAGTCCCAGTTGTTTATTTTTTCTACTTCCCTTGCCTGGTCAAACACAGTACTTGAAAATATGTTGCTAAGACCAATGTCAAAGAGCCTACTCCCTATGTTATCTTCTAGAAGTTTCATGGTATCAGGTCTTACATTCAAGTCTTTAATCCATTTTGAGTTAATTTGTGTGTATGGTGTAAGATAATGGTCTACTTTCATTTCTTTGCATGTGGCTGTCCAGTTTCCCCCACACCATTTGTTGAAGAGACTTTCCTTTCTCCATTGTACGTTCTTGGCTCCCTTGTCAAAAATTAGCTGTCCGAAGACATGTGGGTTTATTTCCTGGCTCTGGATTCTATTCCATTGATCTGCATGTCTGTTTTTGTGCCAATACCATGCTGCTTTGGTTTCTATAGCTGTGTAGTATATTGTGAAATCAGGGAGTGTAATTCCTCCAGCTTTGTTCTTTGTTTTCAGTATTCCTTTAGCTATTCGGAGTCTTTTATTGTTCCATATAAATTTTAAGATGCTTTGTTCTATTTCTGTGAAAAATGTTGTTGGGACTTTGATAGCGATTGCATTGAATCTATAGATTGCTTTAGGAAGTATGGGCGTTTTAACTATGTTAATTCTTCCAATCCAAGAGCACGTAATATCTTTCCATTTCTTTGTGTCTTTCTCAATTTCTTTCAACAATGTTATATAGTTTTCAGTGTACAGATCTTTCACCTCTTTGGTTAAGTTTATTGTAGGTATTTTATTCCTATTGTTGCAATTGTAAATGGGATTGTATTCTTAATTTCTCTTTCTGCTACTTCATTGTTAGTGATAGAAATGCAACTGATTTTTGTATGTTGATTTTGTATCCTGCAACTTTACCATATTCATTTATTCTAAGTTTTTTGGTGGATTCATTAGGGTTTTCTATACATAAAATCATGTCATATGTAAATAATGACAGTTTCACTTCTTCCTTTCCAATTTGGATCCCTTTTATTTTCTTTTCTTGCCTCATTGCTCTAGCCAGGATTTCCAATACTATGTTAAATAGGAGTGATGAAAGTGGGCATCCTTGTCTGGTTCCTGTTCTTAGAGGGAGAGCTTTCAGTTTTACACCATTGAGGATGATATTAGCTGTGGGTTTCTCATATATGGACTTTATTATGCTCAGGCACTTCCCTTCTATACCCATTTTATGCACAGTTTTTATCATAAATGGATGCTGTATCTTGTCAAATGCTTTCTCCGCATCTATTGAGATGATCATGTGATTTTTATTCTTCATTTTATTAATTAACACATTAATATTAATGTATCACATTGATTGATTTGCAGATGATGAACCATCCCTGAATCCCTGGGATGAATCCCACTTGATCATGGTGTATGATCTTTTTAATGTATTGTTGTATTCAATTTGCAAATATTTTGTTGAGGATTTTTGCATTGATGTTCATCAGTGATATTGGCCTGTGATTTTCTTTTTTTGTGTTGTCCTTGTCTGGTCTTCGTATCAGGGTAATGTTGCCTTCATAGAATGACTTAGGAAGCTTCCTCTACTCTTCAGTTTTTTGGAAGAGTTTGAGAAGGACAGGTATTAAGTCTTCTTTGAATGTTTGGTAGAATTCACCAGGGAAGCCATCTCGTGCTGGACTTTTATTTTGGGGGAGGTTTTTGAATACTGTTTCAAACTCCTTGCTGGTCTATTCAAATTGTCTATTTCTTCTTGATTTAGTTTTGGAAGATTGTATGATCCTAAGAATTTATCCATTTCTTCTAGATTGTTCAATTTGTTGGCATATAGCTTTTCACAGTATTCTCTTATAATCTCTTGAATTTCTGAGGTGTCCATTGTAATTTCTCCTCTTTCATTTCTGATTTCACTTATTTGAGCCTTCTCTCTTTTCTTCGTGGTGAGTCAAGCGAAAGGTTTGTCTATTTTGCTTATCATTTCAAAGAAGCAGCTCATTGTTTTATTGACTTTTTCTTTTTTTTTTTTTAGTCTCTATTTCATTTATTTCTGCTCTGATTTTTATTATTTCCCTCCTTATACTGATTTTGGGCTTTGTTTATTCTTCTTTTTCCATTTCCTTTAGGAGCACTGTTAGATTCTTTATTTGAGATTTTTCTTGTTTGTTGACATAGGCTTATGTTCCTATAAACTTCCCTCTTAGAACCACTTTTGCTGTATCCCATAAATTCTGGCATGTCCTATTTTCATTTTCATTTCTCTCCAGATATTTTTTGATTTCTCCTTTGATTTCTTCATTGAGCCAATTGTTGTTCAGTAACATTTTGTTTAATCTCCACATATGTGTGGCTTTTCTGATTTTCTTCCTATGGTTGATTTCTAGTTTAATACCTTTGTGGTCAGAAAAGATGCTTGGTATTATTTCAATCGTCTTAAATTTATGGAGATTTATGGAGACTTGTTTTGCAGCCTAATATGTGATCAATTCTGGAGAATGTTCCATGTGCATTTGAAAAGTATGTGTATTCTTCATTTTCTGGATGAAATGTTCTGTATATATCTACTAAGTCCATCAGGTCTAATGTATTATTTAAGGCCAATGTTTCTTTGTTGATCTTCTGTTTGGATGATCTATCCATTAGTGTAAGTGGAGTGTTCAAGTCCCCTACTATTATTGTGTTACTGTCTATTTCTCCTTTTATGTCTGTTAATAATTGCTTTATATATTTAGGTGCTCCTATGTTGGGTGCACAGATATTTACTAGTGTTATATCCTCTTCTGGGAATGTTCCCTTGATCAGTATGTAGAGCCCTTCTTTGTCTCTTGTTACAGTTTTTGTTTTAAAGTCTATTTTGTCTGATATGAGTATTGCTACCCCAGCTTTCTTTTCATTGCTATTTGCATGGAGTACCTTTTTCCATCCCTTCACTTTCAGTCTGTGAGTGTCTTTAGGTCTGAAGTGTGTAAAAGGCTCAATTTTAAAAGGGAATAGCATATGAATGAACATTTCTTTAAAAGATATATAAATAACCTGTAAGCACATACAAAAGGCTCAACATCATTAGTCATGAGGGAAATGCAAATCAAAACCAAACCACAATGAGATACCATTTGACACCCTCCAGAATGGCTATAATCAAAAAGTCAGAAAATAACATATGTTGGAGAGGATATGAAGAAATTGGAACACTCATATACTGCTGTGGAAATGTAAAATGATGTAGCCAGGGGCCAGCCCCGGTGGCATTGTGGTTAAATTTGCGCACTTTTCTTCGGCAGCCCTGGGTGCGCAGATTCAAATTCCAGACACGAACCTATGCACTGCTTATCAAGCCATGGTGTGGCAGGCATCCCACATATAAAGTAGAGGAAGACAGGCATGATGTTAGCCCAGGGCCAATCTTCCTCAGCAAAACAAGGAGGATTGGCAACAGATGTAAGCTCAGGGCTAGTGTCCCTCATCAAAAAAAAAAAAAATGATGTAGCCACTTTGGAAAACAATCTAGAAGTTTCTCAACTGATTAAATATAAAGTTACATATTACCAGTAATACCACTCTAGTTACAGACCCAAGAGAAATGAAAATGTATGTCCACATATAAACTTGTACACAAGGGTCCATAGCAGCATTATTTATAATACCCAAAAGGTAGAAATAGCCCAATGTCCATCAACTGATGAATAGATAAAAAATGTAATACATCCATACAATAAAATATTATTTAGTAATAAAAAAGAATGAAGTACTGATACACGCTACAACATGGATGGACCCTGAAAACATACAATAAGTGAAAAAAAGTCACGCACAAAAGATCACATATTGTATTATTTCATTTACATGAACTATCCAGAAGACAAATCTATAGAAACAGAAAGTGGATTAGAAGTTGCCAGGGACTGGGGAGGAGGAAAAATGGGGAGTGACAGCTGATGAGTATGGTATTTCTTTTGGGGGTGACCACAATGTAACATTAGAGAGTGGGTTTAATTGCACAACTTTGTGAATATACTGAAAATCACTAAATTGTATATATTAAATGGGTGAATGGTATGGTATGTAAACTATATCTTAATAAAGCTTCTATTTTAAAAAATCATTCATAGCAAAGGCTATTCTGAGACCCATTAACAAAACTTTAAAACAAAATTCAAATAAATAAAGTTCACTGAAAGTAATCTACTGACTAGCATGAGAAAACTCATTGCTCTTGAAAGAAAATCAACAAAATCCGGACACCAGGATAAAAATCATAATGTCTAATATCCAATCCAAAATTACTGAACAATCCAAGAAGCCTGAAGTAACCAGAAGAATGTCAGTAAATAAAAATAGATCCAGAAATACAGATGAAAAAATTAGAAGAAAAAGACATTAAAACAGCTATTATAACTATGGTCAAGTATTTTTGTTTTCAGAGACAAACAATGTAGGGAGAAAAACAGATGATAATGAATAGAATCAAAACCTATAGAAACAAAAAGCACGTGATATGAAAAATTCACCTGATAGAATTAATAGCCAATTAGACATTTGATAAGGAAGGATTAGTGAACATAAATGTTGCAATGAAAACAATACAAAATAAAAGATTTTATAAATCAGGCAAAAAAAATAGTCTCAATGACCTGTATGGTTATATCAAAGGGTCTAAATATGAATTCTAGAAGGAAAAAAAGACAGAAAATATATTTGAAATAATGGCCAAAACATTTTTAAACTTGACCAAAACTATAAAGTCACAGATCCAAGAAGTTCAAATAATCTGAAGCAGGATAAGCACATACACACAAAAATTCCATACCAATATATACCATATTCAATTTCTGAAAGTCAGTGATAAAGAGTAAACCTTAAAATGAGCAAGAGAAAAAAATATTACATACAGAGGAAGTAGTATAACAAAGACCACACACTTCTTGTCAGAAACCGTCCAAGTCGGTTGAAAAAAGAACATCTTTAAAAAGCTCAAAAAAGAAAACTGTTACCATAGAATTTTGTAATCGGTGAAACTATTTTTCAAAAACAAAAGCAGAATAAAGGCTTTCTCAGACAAATAAAAGCTGAGAAAAGTCATTAACAGTAAATCTCCATTACAAAAAAATATTAAAGTTATTAAAATGGAAGGAAAATGATATGAGATGGAAACATGAATCTATATAACGACATGAAGCGTCCTAGAAATGGTAAATACACAGGTAAATACAAAACACATGATCGTCCTCATTTTTAATTTCTTTAAAATATCAGTGATTGAATCAAAATAATAAAAATGTATTATGGCAACAATAATATATGAAGAAGTAAAATTTATGACAATAAGCAAACAAAGGACAGGAAGGGTAATTGCAGGATTATGTTGGAACGGTATTACACTGTACAATATCATTTGTTAGCAGACTGTGACAAATTAAAGTTAAAAAAATTACTACTAAACCAATAGTAGAAATAAAATGGAATATTAAATAATATGCAATTAATCTAAATCAAACCAGAAAAAGAGGGAAGAATCAAAGAACAACAGGAGAAACAGGAAACAAATAGCAAGACAGTAGATTTAAGTCACACAATACCTATACAGTCATGCATCACTTGACAGGAATATGGTCTGAGAAATCATTGTTTGGTGATTTCATCATTGTGAGAACATCACAGAGTGTACTTACACAAACCTAGATGGTATAGCCTACTGCACACCTAGGCTTTATGGTACTAATCTTATGGGACCACTGTCATACATGTGGCCCATTGTTGACCAAAATGGCGTTATGCAACAGATGGCTGTACTTACATTGAATCTAAAGGATGTAAACACTCCAATAAAAAGGCAGAGATTGTCTGACTCAATAAAAAAGCAAGACATTTTTAAAACTTCAATATATTTCTAATAAAAACTCATAGGAAACTAGAAATAGAAATTTCTCCATTTGAAATGGCATCCATAAAATATGGATTAATGCTTTCCCCCTAAAATCAGAAATAGGGCAAAAATGTCTACACTCACCACTTCTAATTAACTATTTATACTGGGAATGCTACCCAGTGCAATAGACCAAAAAAGAGAAAAGGCATACAGATTGGAAATGAAGAAGTAAAACTTAACAGTCTACATGAACATATGTGTAGAAAATCCTAAAATAACAACAACAAAGCTAGTAAAACTAACGGCCAAGTTTAGCAAGGTCTTAGGTTATAAGGTCAATAAACAAAACTCAACTGTACTTCTATATACTAGAAACTAATGACTGGAAATTGACATTTTAAAAAATACTTATTATCGGAAAAACATGAAATACTTAGAAATACATTTTTAAAAATGTATCCGTGACCTATACATTGAAAACCAAAAAACACTGCTGGAAGAAATTAAGGAAGCCCTAAGTAAACAGAAAGATATATCATGTTCACAGATTGGAAAATTCAGTATTAGTGAGATGTCAATTATTCTGTCATTAATCTATAGATTCAATACAATATCAAATAAAACCCTAGTAGACTTTTTTATAGAAACTGATAAGCTGATTCTAAAATATATCTAAGATGCAAAGGGCTAAGAAAAGCCAAAATGATTATGAAAAAGAAGAATATAGTTGAGGGTTTTAGACTTCCTGTTTTCAAGACTTACAATGAAACTACAATAATCACAACAGTACAATACTGGCATGAGTAAAGACATATAAGTCACTGAAATACAATAGTCTCAAAGATGCCAAGGTAAGGCAATGGAGAAAGAAAAGTATTTACAAAAATATACTCTTGGAATATGAGGATACCCTCATGAAAAAAAAAAGGACCCTGACCCTTACCTCATACCATACACAAAAGTTAATTCAAAATGGATCACAAGGCTAAATATAAATCCTAAAACTATAAAACTTAGAAGAAAACATGAGAAAATCTTTCCAACCTTGAAACAGGCAAAGATTTCTCAGGACACAAAAATCCTAACAATAACAGAGAAAAAATGATAAATTAGAATTCATAAAAATTAAATTCCTCTGCTCTTCAAAAGCCATATTAAGAAAACGAAAGGTAAGACACAGACCAGGGCGGCGAGGGGCAGATATTTGTAACTAAAACATCTAACAAAAATCTTATATCCAGGATCTATAAAGAAACCTTAAAACTCAACAATAAGAAAACAACCAACCAAAAAAAAAAAAAAAAACAGGCAAAAGATTTGAACACACACTTGACAAAAGGAGATATACAAATGGCCAACAAGCATTGAAAAGATGCTCAGCATTTCTAGGCATTACGTTAATGCAAATTAAAACCACAATGAGATACTACTACCCACTCAAATCTCTACTATTAAGAAGACCAGCAATAGCCAAGTGTTAACAAAAAGGTGGAGCAAGTTGAAAGCTCACACATTGCTTGTAGAAATGTAAAATTGTACAACCACCTTGGAAAAGAGGTTGGTAACTTCAGTTATCATACTACTTAGCAACTCCACTCTTACATAATTATGAAATAAAAACATTTCTACACAAAGATCTGTACACCAATATTCACAGTTCCATTAGAAAGGGTAACACAAGGGTAATGGGTATCCCAGAAGGAAAAGAGAGAGACAAGGGAGCCGAGAGCTTATTTAAAGAAATAATAGCTGAGGAGCAGGCCCAGTGGCAAGCGGTTAAGTTCACATGCTCTTCTTCGGCAGCCCAGGGTCCACAGGTTCGGATTCCAGGCATGAACCAACACACTGCTTGTCAAGCCATGCTGTGGCGGTGTCCCATATAAAGTAAAGGAAGATGGGCACAGATGTTAGTTAGCCCAGGGCCAAAATTCCTCAGCAAAAAGAGGAGGATTGGCAATGGATGTTAGCTCAGGGCTAATATTCCTCACACAAAAAAAGAAAGAATAGCAGAGAACTTCCCAAACCTGGGAAGGAAGTGGCTATACAAACCCATGAAGCTAACAGAACACCCAACTATTTCAACACAAAAAGACCTTCTCTAAGATGCACAATAATAAAACTGTCAAAAATCAATAACAAGGGGGTTGGCCCGGTGGCATGGTGGTTAAGTTTGTGTACTCCACTTTGGCGGCCCAAGGTTCACAGGTTTGAATCCCAGGCGTGGACCGACGCACCGCTTCAAGCCATGCTGTGGCGGCATCCCCTATAAAGTAGAGGAAGATTGCCACGGATGTTAGGCCAGGGTCAATCTTCCTCAGCAAAGGAGAGGAGAATTAGCAATGGACATTAGCTCAGGGCTAGTCTTCCTCACACACAAAAAATAAATCAATCAATAACAAGGAAAGATTATTAAAAGAAGACAGGGTAAAAAAGAAAACAACCTATAAAGGAATATCCATTAGGCAATCAGCAGATTTCTCAGCAGAAACCCTACAGGCCAGGAGAAAGTAGAAAGATGTATTCAAAATATTGAAAGATAAAAACTGTCAACCAAGAACATTGTATCCAGCAAAGTAATCTTTCAGATATGAAGGAGAAATAAAGGCTTTCCCAGACAAGCAAAAGCTGAGTAATTTCATCACCACTAGACCTGCCTTACAAAAAACGTTGAAAGGAGCCCTCCTACCTGGAACAAAAAGGCAAAGACATACAAAGCTTTGAGCAAGGAGATAAATAGGTAGAATCAGAAAACTGCAAATCTGTATAAGAATAGGATGGTATACATTTAATTATAACAAAGATTAAAAGGAAAGGAAGCATCAAAAATAATTATAACCAATTCAATTTGGTGACAAACTCACAACACAAAAAGGGATAATTTGTGTCAACAAAAACATAGAAGGGGAAGAAGACAAGGATGGAATCTGCATAAACAAATGAAGGTAGGAGGCAATCAGCAGAAAAAAGACTACCTTATCTATGAGACCTTTTATACAATCCACATGGTAACCACAAAACAAAAATTCAGAATAGAATCACAAAACATAAAAAAAGAGGAAAGTGAGAAACACACAGATCAATGGAAGAGAATTAAGAGCCCAGAAATAAACCCACACATTTATGGACAGCTAAGTTCAACAAAGAAGCCAAGAACATACAACAGAGAAAGGAAAGTCTCTTCAACAAACAGTGTTGGGAACACTAGACAGCCAAAAACAAAACAATGAAAGTAGACCATTATCTTACACCATACACAAAAATTAACTCAAAAGAGATTAAAGACTAGAATGTAAGACCTGAAACCATAAAGCTCCTAGAAGAAAACATAGGCACTACACCTCTTTGACATCAGTCTCAGAAGTATCGTTTTGAATATCGTGTCTCCCCAGGCAAGGGAAAGGAAAGAAAAAATAAGCAAATGGAGCTACGTCAAACTAAACAGCTTCTGCACAGCAAAGGAAACCACCAACAAAATGAAAAGATAACCCACCGAATGGGAGAAGATATTTGCAAATCATACATCCAATAAGGGGTTAACATCCAAAACAAACAAAGAACTTACACAACTCAACAACAACAAAAAACAATTTAATTAAAAATGGGCAGAGAATCTGAACAGACATTTTTCCAAAGAAGACATACAGATGGCCAACAGGCACATGAAAAGATATTCAAAATCACTAATTACTAGGGAAATGCAAATCAAAACCACAATGAGATATCACCTCATGCTCACCAGAATGGCTATAATTAAAAAGACAAGAAATAACAAGTGTTGGAGAGGATGTGGAGAAAGGGGAACCCTCATACACTACTGGTGGGAATGTAAATTGGTGCAGCCTCTATGGAAAACAGTACGGAGATTCTTCAAAAAATTAAAAACAGAACTACCATATGATCCAGCTATTCCATTTCTGGGTCTTTATCAAAAGAATACAAAAACATTAATTCGACAAGATATATGCAAGCCTATGTTCACTACAGCATTACTACCAATAGCCAAGACTTGGACACAACCTAAGCGCCCATCAAAAGATGAATGTATAAAGATGTGGTATATATACATGACAGAATACTATTCACCCATAAAAAAGATGAAATCTTGCGATTTGTGACAACATGGATGGACCTTGAGGGTATTATGCTAAGTGAAATAAGTCAGATGGAGAAAGACAAATACAGTATGACTTCACTCATACGTGGAAGACGAACAAACAAACACACAGATACAGAGAACAAATTGGTAGTTTCCAGGAGGGAAAAGGGAGGTAGGGGGAGAGCATAAGGGATAAAGGCGCACAAGTATATGGTAATGGATGGCAACGAGACTTTTCATGGGGAACACAACATAAGTCTATACAGAAGGTAGAATATAATGATGTACACCTGAAATTTATGTAATATTATAAATCAGTGCTACCTCAATAAATAAATAAATAAGAATAAAGTATTTGTGACTAGGAAAAAAATTGTGGTATTTTCATACAATGGAATACTACTTGGCAATTAAAAAGGAACTACTAACACAAAACAACATGGATGAATCTTAAAACACACTAAGAAGAGCCGGGGGACTGGCCCCATGGCTTAGTGGTTAAATTCAGCACACTCCACTTCAGTGCCCCAGGTTTGGTTCCCAGGCACAGACCTACACCACTCATCAGCGGCCATGCTGTGGCAGCAGCCCACATATAAAACAGAGGAAGACTGGCACAGATGTTAGCTCAGGGTGAATCTTCCTCAGCAAAAAAGAAGAAGAAGAAGAAGAAACCAAATGCTAAGGAGCATATACTACATGATTTCATTCACATAAAACCTTCAGAAAAACAAATCTAATCAACAGTGACAGAAAACAGATCAGTGGCTGCCCAACAACTGGACGGGGTTAGGATTACAGAAGTGCAAGGAACTGACTGGGAAGGAGTACAATGGAACCTTTTGCAGTGATAGAAATGTTATACTTTTTAATTGTTGTGGTAGTTACACTTCGTCAAAACTAAAATGTTGTACACTTTATTGACTGCAATTTTATGTAAATCAATTCAATAAAATTTATTTTGTTTTCAAAGGAACACAGCAGACATTAACTCACTCCCTGAAACCAAACTACACTAACAATGGCATAACATAGAGGTTCCCAAATTTTCTTGGCTCATGACACTCTTAGCATCTCAGTAACTTTTTCTGGTGCTGTAGACCAAAATAAATATTGAACATTTCTGTTTATCCAAACAACTTTGTATTTTAACAATTTAATAGTCATTTGAAAAAATTAATGCACAAGTTGAAAGAAAAATTAACATGTTTCCTTCATTATTATATTAGCAAAATTATTAATGGGATGGAGACGCACCTTGGGCAGTGCAAAAATTCTTAAAACTCTGCAATCAGATTTCATACCTCTTCCTATTTTCTGTTCCACACTGATTTTCACATGGTACTTGCTCTTTATCACAGCAACTATTGAAAACTTAGCTATGCAAAGATATGACATCATCAAAAGAAATGCAGCATGAATTAGATTTGAAATTTGAGCTAGCAGTTTGCACCGAGCCCCACATATGACAAGTACACTGTGTTTCCCTCAAAAATTTAAAGTACCCTTTGGAATCCTGTGACTTCCCTATAATGCCTCCTGCTTATTCCAACACACAGTTTGGTAACCCAAGGTAAGTTGCCCCATGCATCACCCACCTTTAAATCAAGCTCATCTAACTCTGTTTAAGCAGTGAACAGCAAGTAAATTACCTTGTATCCCAGGCCCAACTGATAAATAGCGAAAATCTGAGCTGCATTAAGAGCTTCACTGAAAAGGTAAACTGCAGTCATCTGACCACAGAATACTCTATTAGCATCTGCTGTTTCTGACGAGCCCAAGAAACATTTATCAAAGGTCTGTAAAAGAAAATAGAAGATTTTATTAGAGAAAAAACAAAAAGTTATCTCCTCCAGAAATAACAACCTCTATTGGTGTAAATGTTTTGTCCATTCTAAACTACAATCTGAAGAGATTAAAATAATTCATTTAGCATTTCACTTCATTCATTCCCACTTGGTGTAGAGATCAAGACCGACATCACAGAAAAGAAGACAAGTTATCCAAAGTACAAAAACAAAACTTGATGACAAAGTGGATGTAGGAAACATAGTCAGAAAAATCATTATGGACTCTGAAAGTTCATACTTGGGCAACCAAAGAACCAGACAAAAGAGCAGACTCTAGAGAAAGAAGGAAAATCACAAGTTTGGAACATAATGAATCCACCTTTTCTGCAAGCTAACATGGATGAAGCTAACATGGTTGGAGAAGCAATTACCAACAGGTTTTTGTAAGTTTGATGAGAAGTTAAAACTATAAAGATAGATTTTTTGCAGACATCAAGATACAGATAACGGGTGAAGTCATTTCTCTCAAAAGAAATGTGTAAATCCAGAAAAGCAGGTGTATGTTTCTCTTCTAACATAAAATCTTCTTAACAGCATCCAGGTTGCAAATACATTTTAAAAGCCCATGTGTACAACAAAGGCGGAAAGAAGTAAAGTTCTTCATATCTCTTTAAAAGTATCATTTTATGCCACAAAACCATTAGAAAGACTCTTGAAAAATATGTATGTATTGACATTAGGAAATAATGAAAAGTTGTTAAAACTTGGGTTCTGAAGGCAAACCACCTGGGTCAAATCACTACTTCATATGCTGCTGATCTTGGCAAGTTACTTAACCTTTCTGTGCTTCAGTCTCATGTGTAAAATGGAGATTATAACAGTACTTATCTTGCAAGTTTGGGACTTTTAAAAAATAAAGGTATTTATTACAATGCCTGGAATACAAAGAAGCAATCAATAAAAGTTAATCTAAGAAAAAAACAGGTTAAAAAACAATACACATATCTGATCCCTTTTTTTAATTAAAAAAAGAGAAAGCTGGGGCTGGCCTGGTGGCATAGTGGTTAAGTTGGCGTGCTCCGCTTCAGGGGTCCGGGGTTCGCAGGTTCGAATCCAGGGCGTGGACCTGAGCACCACCTATCGAGCCATGCTGTGGTGGCATCCCATATAAAATGGAGGAAGATGGGCATGGATGTTAGCCCAGGGCCAATCTTCCTCAGCAAAAAGAGGAGGATTGGCAATAGATGTTAGCTCAGGGCTAGTCTTACTCACCAAAAAAAAAAAAAAAATGAGAGCTAACATCTATTGAGCACTTATTCTGTACAAGGCACTCTTGTACAAAGTCCATGAGATCCTCTCATTTAATCATCTCATTTAACCATCACATTAACCTTCTGAGATAGGTACTATTTTATACCCAGTTTCAGTTGGAGAAAATTTATGCTTAATAGATTAAGTAAGCTTATACAGTCAATTAGTGACAGAGCTGGGATTCAAAGCTCAGTCTACCTGTTACAATAACTTGAGGTCTTAAAGTTAGCATTACACAATTTTGTAAATATGTATAGTATAGGATATGAAAGGAGTTAATGGTGAATGGGTGGTACAGTTTGTATTCATTTTCCTGATCTATATTTTTCAAGTTTTCTATTAAAAATGTAATTAGAGGGGAAAAAAGAACATTTGAATTTAATTCTAACCTATGGAACTCTTTTTGAATCCTGAAAACATTATAACATCATAGTTTCTAAAGTAGTTATAAATTATATGCAAAACTTACAAGAATGCATCACCTAATTCATTCATAAAAATGATCAGAACCCTGTAATAGAGCGCCCAAGTTTAATTTGACCAATGGACCAATGACACAAACACTTCAAATATATACCCACTGTTACCTTTAAATCCTTATCTCAACCCTATCCAGAATAATTTTACAACAAGGACTGAGTAATATCTTATGTGACATACTAACACAGTTCTACTCTATTAATATATTAACATGCTAGCCAAACTATGATTATAAAATTACACCATTGTGGTATTCTAAAATTTATATTCCATGTAAAATATATTTTTCTTATTTTAAAAGTTCATGCTTTTAAAATAATTTTTCTCATCATAATATTTTCAAACTACTTACATCACTGGTGTTGACAAACCATGTTATCTCTCCATAGGAAGCTAGCTCACCATTCACATAACATCGAAGCTCACTGTTCTTCCATCGGTTATAAATATGCACTATAGTTACCATATACCACTGAATAAGCAAAAACAGTTAAAAAAACAATACTAATAATCCGTTCAATAACTCAGCCACATTGATAATAACAAATAAAAATTAAATAATAAATTACAATTAAATCTAAAAATAAGACTTCCTTTATTAAATTCAATATTCATCCTCTGGAACAATATTTATTCAAGGAAACTCTCAATGGATAAGAACTTAATTGTGAAATTATTTTTCCAAAACTTTTTATTATGAAAATTTTAAAATATACCAAAAAAAGTAAAAAGTTTAGTATAAATACCCTCTTTCCCACCTCCTAGTTCCACAACTGTCAACATTTTGCCATTTGTTTTCTCTAGCTATTTATCTATCTATATATGTATATATACACATTTTGTTGATAAACCATTTATTAATCTCTAAATTTTAAGGTCCAAAAGAAAATACATATGACTACTACTTCTACTAGTACTACTACTAAAATAATTGCCATTGATATTTTCCCCTTGTATTTCTCTTAAACTCTATATATAACTAAATATCCACTCTTTTCATTATCCAAATCAGAGAGGTTAATAATTGTCCAGCAATTTACACTCCATTTTCTGAAACAGTATAAACAGAGTTGTGATTTACCACATATTATGTCAATAACATGAAAACAAAGCATTTTGAAGGCCAGCATAACTTGTTAACATAACTATGACTCAATAAGATCACATACCTTTTGCGGCTTGAAATCAAATTTCACACAGTGTTGAAAGCCTTTTCCTTTTGACTTTATTGATGTTATAATCAAACAGCCCCCAACAAAGTGAGCAGAATAACCAAGACCTTTGCTCGTTCTGAAACTATAAAGCATAAGTTTTCATTTCACCTCTAAATATTCTTCTCATTTTCAAAGTAAGATAATAACACTAAAGTACAGAACTACATACCAATACAAATATGGTTTATCCTTATCCACATTGATGTTATTTACAGGATCCATTCTAAGCCAGGTATGAAATGTAAAACCATTCTGGTATGGCCATTTGGCTATAGGAGGTAATGCAATAGCCTAAAGGAAAAAACTTTGAGTTATTCACTCACGTGAAAAACTTTATTATTGAAATCATGAAAATGAGACTTTACAATGCTATATATATATATATTTCTACTACATACTATTCTATGTCACAACTAAAATATCTAGAAATCGTCTCTTTATGTAGAGGAAGACTTCTAATAACTTCTAAATTTTCTAAAATACATAGTAATGATGTTAATTTAATTAAATGATAGAAACATTCCATGTGACCTGCTAGACACACTAATTTGGTTTGCTTCATTTCTTACAAATGAAAACATCCAAAGAGATTCCAATTAAAAGAGATAGGTAGCAGGGCTGGCCCGGTGGCATAGCAGTTAAGTTCGTGCACTCTGCTTCGGAGGCCCGGGGTTCGCAGGTCCAAATCCTGGGCACAGACCAACACACCGCTTGTCAAGACCATCTGTGGTGACGTCCCGTACAAAGTAGAGGAAGATGGACACGGATGTGAGCCAGGGCCAATCTTCCTCAGCAAAAAGAGGAAGATTGGCAACAGATGTTAGCTCAGGGCTAATCCTCCTCGTTAAAAAAAAAAAAGATATAGGTAGTGACGTCATAATTGGAAATCTGTTGCTGAAATGTTAAGGTGATAGAATAGAGAAAGATGGATAAGAAAGAAAATTAAAATGTTAATGAAAAGGCTTGGAATACAATATTATTTTTTAAAAGCAAATATAAAGCTGAAGAGGATTAGTTCATAACTCTTTTTCATAACATTTTTAAATCACATTCAGGAGTCACTGTATAAATGACTTTACCACTTGGTTTAAAATTTTATTTAAAAGATCATAGTATATAATGCAAGGTACCCAGAATAGCCTAAACAATCTTGAAAAAGAAGTTGGAGGACCCATACTACCAAATTCAAAACCTACAACACAAAGCTACTGTAATGAAGACTGTGTGGTATTGATATACGGATAGAAATAAAGATCAATAGAATAGAACCAAGAACACAGGAATAAACCCTTATATTTGTGGTCAGTTGATTTTCAACAAGAGTATCAAGTCAATTCATTGAGAAAAGAATAGTTTTTTCAACAAATGTGCTAGAATAACTGGATATCTACAAGCAAAAGTATGAAGTTGACCACTTCCTTACATCACATACAAAAATTAACCCCAAATGGGGCCGCCTGGTGGCGCAGCGGTTTAGTCCGCACTTGGCAGCCCGGGGTTCGTGAGTTCGGACCCTGGGCGCCCGCCGACACACTGCCTGTCAGCCGCGCTGTGGCGGCGTCCCACATAAAGTGGAGGAAGATGGGCGCGATGTTGGCCCAGGGCCAGTCTTCCTCAGCAAAAAAAAAAAAAGGATTAGCAACGGATGTTAGCTCAGGGCTGGTCTTCCTCACAAAAAAAAAAAAAAAAAAAAAATTAACCCCAAATGGATCATAGATCTAAATGTAAAAGCTAAAACATAAAAAACTCTTACAAGAAAAATTAGGGGTAAATCTTCATGACACTGGGTTAGTTAAATCGTTCTTAATTATGCCACCAAAAGCACAAGCAACAAAAGAAAAAATATATGAACTGGACTTCATTAAATAAAAACTTTTATGCTTTAAAGGATACCACCATGAAAGTAAAAAGATGAGCCAAAAGAATGGGAAAAAATATTTGCAAATCATATATCTGATAAGAAACTCGTATCCAGAATATTTAAAGATCTCTTATAATTCAATAATAAAAAGACAAACGCAATTTTAAAATGGACAAAAGATCTGAATACACATCTCCAAAGAAAATATGCAAATGGGCAATAAGAACACAAAAAGATGCTCAACATCATTAGTCATTAAGGAAATGTAAATCAAAAACACAATGAGATACTAGTTCACATCCACCAGGATGGCTATAATCAAAAAGACAGACATTAACAAGTGTTGGCAAGCATGTGGAGAAACTGGAACACTCATAAATTGCTGGTGGGATTGTAAAATGATACAGCCACTTTGGCAAACAATCTGGAAGTTCCTCAAATGGTTAAACAGACAATTTGACCCAGCAATTCCCCTCCTAAGTACATACACAAGAGACATAAGAGACATACACAAGAAAACATATGTCCACACAAAAACTTGTACACAAAAGCCCATACCAGCATTCCTGAAAGGTGAAATCAACTCAAATATCCACTAATTAATGAATGATTAAACAAAATGTGGTATATTCTTACATTAGAATATTGTTATCCATAAAAAGGAATGAAGCACCAATACAGGCTACAATATGGATGGACCTTGAAAACAGTATGTTAAGTGAAAAAAGCCAATCTCAAAACTGTATGATTCCATTTGTATGAACTGTCCAGAATAGACAAATCCATAGAGACAGAAAGTACAGTAGTGGTTGTCTAGACCTGGGAGGTTGGGAGGAAATGGGCAGCAACTGCTAATGAATGTGAGGTTTCCTCTGGGGGTGATGAAAATGTTCTAAAATTGACTGATGATGGTTGCACATCTCTGTGAACACACTAAACCATTCAATTGTACACTTTAAATGAGTGAAATGCATAGAATGTGGACTATAACTCAATAAAACTGTTAAAGATCATACTACACAAGCTTTCATTATACCTTACATATGCATTTATGTATATATATCCACATACATTCTTTTATATGTATAAGATATTCCATAAAACATGAGAAACATCATAGAGCCATATTTATGTAATCATACTATTGAGACTTCAAGAGGCTGATTTAAAATGAATGTTGCACCATGAAAAAAATAAAAGAATGGGAGCCAGCCCTGCAGCCTGGTGGTTAAGTTCAGCGCACTCTGCTTCAGCGAGTTCCCAGGCACAGATCTACACCACTCATCAGTGGCCATGCTGTGGCGGTGACCCACATACAAAATGGAGGAAGACTGGCACAGATGTTAGCTCAGGGCGAATCCTCCTCAAGCAAAAAGAGGAAGATTGGTAATATGTATTAGCTCAGGGCAAATCTTCCTCAGCACAAATAAATAAATAACAAAAGAACACATATTCATTGTGTATATATGTTGTCTCTCACCAAAAAATAAGAGTAGAAAATGTGAAAGCTGTGTAAAAATAATTTACCCATGAATACTTGAACTTCCTTTTAAAAGCTATATTTAAGGAATGAGTCACTGAGTATATTTAAAACATCTATTCTCTGAAAGTTCCAAAAGCTCCTTAGCTGAACTGGCCCACTTTCAAGACATATGCAAGTAAGTGCAATGGACACACTACAGTCTCAGAGAATTATAACTAATAAATTATAACATGCATTAAAAACCGGTTAATCTATAAGTATACTTTTTATGTTAGAGACAAATGATAAGCTCAATACCAACGGAGTAAAGTTATTCTGGAAAGCTTCAAATCTAAAATGCTTATTAAGGAAAAATTATAAAAGAAAAACAACATGAGTAATAAAACTTTCCAAAGAAAGTTGTGTATTGTGTGTAAAACATTCAAATATCACAAATGTCCTTTTAAAACACTCTTTTCTTTCTGCGAGTATTGCCTGGCTACATACAGCCTAATAAGCAAATAAGATATTATGAAAACCAAAGTAAAAACTGAATAAAAGGTAAGCTCAGAAGAAAAACAAGCTGAAATATCTTCCAAAAAAAGTTCACTTGTGAAAGGTAGACCAGTATAATAAGGAGGAGGTAAAAAAGCTTCTATAAAAAAACATATATATATTATATAATATACTCCTATAACATTTTGAAACATTATAGATATTATTACCATATCTAATTGTCTTGTTTATAAACTGATTACAGCTGATAAGAATGCTGAGACTAATACAATGTGGAAACCCACAAGTCAGGAAAACTTGCCTAGAAAGTTTCAAAGAGTTACTCTCCTTCTATACACTAGGTGCAAAAGAAACAGGAATAGGAAAACATAAGGCTTAAGAAAGATATTAAAAAAGACAAAAGTAAAAGTGTTACACACAAATATCTATTTGAGAATGCAGAGATAAATTCATAAGACAACATGGCTTATGTTCAAAAGAAATGAGTTCTTATTCCATTGCTGCCCCAAAGTGTGAGTGAGCAGATTTCTTAACTTCTTTGAGCTTCTATTTCTTCACCTCTAAAACAGTTAGGAAAAAGTAACATGAACAACTGCTGTAAAAATTAAGTCGTGCAAAATTTCTACCTAACACAGAACCTGTCAGGGGTGTTTACAGGACTGTACTTGCAGGAAGCAAAGGAAAGAAGAACTCCAAGTGATTTCCTCATTACAATTTACTTACTGCAGCACTCTTTCCTGGAAAGTTGAAAAAGGCATCAGGACCATACTTCTGAGGCATATGCTTTAACACAGACAGCAACTTCCCAGCATGTGGAGGCTATAAAAATAGTCAACAACTCATTAACCACACTAGTCACCATACAACAAAAATACCTATTTTTTAATAGTCATACTTTAATATACTCAAGAGTAACCAAATAATACTAAAAAAAGCATATAAAATAACCAAAGGAAGGTAATTTTCAACTATCTTAAATAAACAAGGCACTCTATGCCATTTTTTGGTAATACTACAGGACATATGAGGTATTTGATAAGTATGAGCCAATATAATTTGACACTTGAAACTCTTGACCACACTGCAGCAAAAATGAACTTTTAACATTACAAACTACATCGACTTACCACCCATCCCTCTTTAGAACATTTTTTAATTTCACCAATAAATGATGCCTACTATGTTCCACTGTTTAAGACACTTTAAAAACAATAAAATATTTTAACCTTATAACCACGTGAGGGATTATTATTATCCCATTTTAAAGAGGAGGAATCTGAGACAGAGGAACATGTCCAAAGTCACACAAGTATCAAGTGGCAAGGATGGGATAAGAACTCAGTTTGACTCCAGAGTCCATGCTTTTAATCACTACACTTTCACTTTATTCTATCTATTCACTATTTATTCACTTGATATTATTCTGTCTCTCCTGAAGCTTCCCATTGCCTTTAAAATGAAGGCCTTTAAAATGAAGACCAAAATCCCTAACATGGCCTACCACATACTTGATCTACCTCATTAGCCTAATTTTGCATCTAAATCTCCCCTTCTCTCTGCACTCCATCCACAATGCCTTCTCTGTCCTCTTCCCATAATAGGGCCTGAACACAAGCTATTCCTTGTGCTTAAAATGTTCCCACTAGGCCTTCTTCCCTCCCCTCTTAACTAAATAAATCTTACCCATCCTTTAGAGCTTATCTTAATGGTCACTTCCTCAGGGCAGTCTTCCCTGACCTCTGAGATGGGATTAAATCTCCCTATCATATTTCATTCTACAATATACCTCTACTAACACACATAAAAGTTGTAACATTACATTTATTTGACTAATGCCTCTTGGACCCACAAGTCTCCTCTAATACATTAGACAACCAACAGCTAAAATGAAAAAGCTTATTTACATTTACAAGGAAAAGCAACAGACAGATATACATTATCATTTTATCATTTTAATCAGTTTACAAGCAAATACTATAAAGTGTGGTACACTCCTCTTTGTTAAAAGTTCAAAACAGTGTCAAACTACAAGTAAAATCACTGGCTTGCTTTCATCTTATTTGATAGCTGTTCTAAATTATCATTACTAACTGGCTAGAAGAGTTCAGCAATCTTTTACCTAAATCTTAAGTGAAAAGCTTCATTCTTAGGCGATAAATTTTCAATTAACCACCTTGCTCAATTATAAAAGTGTAATAACAAGTAACTACAACCACACTGATTTTCTAAAATGAATTCCAAAATGAAATACCCAAAATTAACTCTGCAGTCAAAAATAAAAATATAGTATTGTAGCATTTCCATCTAAAGAAATCATTCCTCAAATTTTTCGTTTCTATAAACCAATCAACAGAAGAATACATCGATAAGCACTTTCCTCCACAGACACTGCTAGGGGTTGTATACTAGAAGATCCTTTCAGAAAATAATTTAATAGTCATATTTCAACTGTCTAAAAATGTTCACACCCATTGATACACGATTTCCATATACAAAAACCTGTGCTAAAGTAATAATCAGAAAAGCAGCTATAGATTTATATAGAAATTTTCCACTGCACTCATGTGATAGTAAAACCTCCATAAATAAAATAAACATCTGAGCAAGGCCTTGCTCATTTCATTTATAGTTCTTTATTTTTTCCCTTTATCCCCTAAACCTATTCTCACTCTACTCCCAATCCCATAAGCAACTATATTAACATGTTTACTCTTTTTATATGTGTTCCTTCAAAAATGTATTTTCTATAATTATAATTTAAATGATGTTGGGTTAAATATATCATTCTGTTTCTTACTTTATTCCTGCTTTTGCATCTATTCATATTACCTATGCACTGATTCTAAGTGCTACATAATAATCTATTCTATGCATCTAACACAATTTACCTATCTACTTTCCTAATGATAAACACCTATGTGGACAATTCACTGCCATCAAAAATAATGCTTCAGTGAACATTCTTGTGCATATTTCCTTATGGAACTATGTGAGAATTTCTTGGAACATGCACTCAGGAGGAAATTACTAAGTCATTGGATATGGGTATAATTTATGTGACTAAGTAATGCTAATTACTCTTGAGGTTGGTTCAACTGGTGTTCATTCCAACCAATAGCACACAGGTTTAAAATAACCCTATTCCCCCAATTATACTTGCTATTAGCCAGCTTTATAATCCTTGATACTAACAGATATAAGGTGATATATCACTATTGTTTTAATTTGAACTCTAATTATTAGTGATTTTTGTGTTTGATTGTGGGGTTTCTATCTCTGTAAACATCTGTTCATATCCTTTGCTATTTTCGCACAGATCGTTTTCTATATTCACCAATATAACAAAAAATGTTAATTATATATTCAGAACAAATTATTTGAATATAAATCAAAACCAAAATCAAACCACTATACTTCCTCTTCTGGACACGACAGTAAGAGAACCCAGACTTACCACCCCACCAAAAACCATTATAAAACTAACCAAATGTATGAAACAAAAACTGTTTTCAGAAATGGAAGAAGTAGTGCAAGACTGTGATCCTCCCAAACAGAACTTGAAGGTCTCATTGAGTTGATGAGGCAGAAATTGGAGTAGGGGTAGTCTGAAGTGGATAGAAACTTCAGGGCAGAGTACTACAGAGGAAGGAGCCATGCAGACAAGAAACTCCAGAAATCTGCATTGACTCTTTGGCTTAATACCAAACTGTTCATTTCTACCTTAAAATTCAACAAGGTGGGGCCAACACATTGACAGCTATAAGTCAAAGAATTCCCACAACTAATAAAGAGCCAGGAACTGCTTGAGACCCTATTTGGCCCTGAAGAGACCCCAGTCTTGCACCACCTCTTGCCACATGTCTGAGACTTAGGGTCATTCAGAGACCCTAGAAGAGTCAGGCCTGAACAATAATGCTAAAGTAGCCCTAGAGTAACAGCCAATCTGACCAAAAAAAACTTTAAAACTAGTCTGAAAGGTGAAAGTTGATACACAAGTAACTTATCTGCCTGCAAAAACAATCTAACAATCTTAAAAGGAATATGACAAAATCCAGCACTCAACAAGGAATAATTCACTATGTCTAACATCACTATGTCTAAAATGACTAGCATAAGAAGCAGGAAAATCTGACCTATAGCAGAAGCAAAATCAGTGAGTAAAAAACTGATTTAGGAAATGACAGAGATAATCGAATTAGGAGACAAGCACATTAAAGCAACTATTATAAATATGCTATATATTCCCAAGGATTTAAAGGAAAACATGAACATAAGGAAAATGGAAGATATTAAAAAGAACCAAATAGAATTTACAGAAATAAAAAATATCTGAAATCTAAAGTTTTTAATGGATAGAACTAACACACTGCAGAAGAAAAGATCAGTTATCTTAAAAATATAGCAATAAAAGCAATCTAAAATGAAGCACAAAGAGAAAAGACTGAAAAAAAAAAGTGAACAGATCTCAGTGATCTGTGGGACACTATCAAGAAGGCTAACATACATGTAATTGGAGTCCCAGAAGGGGGTGGGGCCAAAAAAATGATATTTGAAAAAATAATGACCAAAATGTTTACAAATATGATGAAAATTATATTATAAACCCACAGATGCAAGAACTCTAATAAGGATAAACACAAGATAAACCACACCAAGAAACATAATAAAACTGCTGAAAATCAACGATCAAATCTTAAAAGCAGCCAGAGACCTACAGCTTGATACAAAGAAGCTAGAGTTTAACCATTTTAACACAATAAATTAAGAGCGTATAATTGCAGAGCACACATTTTGTTATACTTAGAGCTAGATTAAGGATCAGCTGTGCGTAATGATCTCTAAAATAAGCCTAGAAATGCAACAAAAATGGAGAAAATATTTACCGGTATTCCTCTAAGAGATAAGTAACTAAATGGGAGGAAGAAACAGTTTGATAAGGCGCCTGGAGTTCAAAATAAGTTGACCACCACTACCATCCATTGCAAAGGACCGCTAAATTGCATCTAAGCAGAATGGATCCATTTAACTGCAGAGCTTTTGTTCACTGAGTGCATTATTCAAATTTAAGGGCCACAGCTAAACTACTCAGATCAACAGAAAGAAAAGCTACCTAACACATTGCTCTGTCATTACCCTTTTCCTCTAACAAGTGTTAAATGCATATTTGAAGAACAATAATTTGAAGAAGGACCAAATTATCAGGCTGCCTGGAACACCCAGTTCTCTTTGTCCACAGCTGTGTCAGATCATGGCAAAAGTAGCTGTATTGATCTCAGTGCTACTTTAATTGATCTCTTCCCCTCAATTTGACATTTACCCCCCGTGCAATAATATCGGTTACTTAAAAGCCACTAATATATTTGGGGAGAAGGATACTTTCAAATACGAAAGAGTATCTAGGTTTTTTTACCCATTGTCCTTTATCTCCTTGAAGTTTACTGAAGAATAGCTTTAGTTCTCGAACTGTCAGATTATAGCTAGCCAGCACTCCCAACATGTCAACTAAAAGATCTGAAAACAAAGAAAACAATAAAATAATTACGCCACTTATATTTCTTGAAGGATTAAAATATACTGTGCTTACTTAAGAGTTTGAACACTAAAGTTCCAGGTACATGTTAGATGCTCAAATATTTCTTAAATAAATAATTACTAAATAAAATAAGAAAAATATAGTATTTAAGAGTCAAACTTTATTTCTTCACACTCATTATACTACAGAAAACATCATACCTGCTATCATATTGTCAACTTTTTCAATTTTCCCAAGCACTTTTTCAACAAGGCCTACTTCAGTGCAGACTTGAAGATTTCGTATGCTTTTCTTCAGAATGGCTGTAAACATGCTCCAGACTTCTGCTTGGCAAGTAACATCACATTTTTCTAGTAGGTCCACCATGCAGACGATACTCTCACCTTCTTGGATAATGAAATTCATTTCCAAATCAAACTGGCCTCCTACCAACTTCCAAGGGGGGGGGGGAAACATTAAAGGCATTAATATTTCTTCAATTATATTGAAGCAATAAGCTTTAGATGGCAATAACCACTCATACAATTCATCTCTACCCCCTACAACAATAAAAGGATCTTAAAACACACACACACAAACACACAGAGGTCTAAAAAAATAAAACTTCTAAAGAAATCTTCAAGTTAAGATAGCACAAAGTCAAGCAAGACTTAGAATATAAAAATGGAAATATTTTTCAACAAAAACAAATATAGGATGTCTAAGGTAAATCACTACCTACTGCCCTGTTACTAATAAAGATCTAACTTAGCTCTATGATTGTTTTTAATCCAATATTTCATTTATGAATTATGAACTCTGTGAACTACTCACAGTAACCTAAAGGCCCTCTGCTACCTATACAAGCTATGAGATCACAGCAAAAATGAAAAGCTTTTTGAAAAAGGCTTAGAGTGGACACAAAACTTGGAGTTTATAGAATCTGTCAAATTCCTGGTTTATTATACCTATCCATTTTGATCCCTCTCCTTCTCTGTCAATAATCAGGATAACAAACATACTTAGTCACACACCCAAAGTCAGTAATCAAGAAAATTTCATTGGTATTACTATCAGAAAATCCATCCAGAGAAAGCTGTTCTGACCTATTCCACCTTGCCATCTCACTCACAGCATCCTCCCACAGAGAAAAGGTTTTTAAATTTTAACAAATTCCAATTGTTTAAAAGAATTAAAATATTTTTATAGTTACTTTTGCAGAGCTATCCTTTTTAACTAGATTTTTAAAAAGATCTCTGTCAGAAATAGTTACATATATGATTCACCTACACTCCTGTCCTACTGAATAATTCTTGGTTTTTAATTATGCATTCCTAAACCCAAACGGTGGCCAAGAATTAGGAGAAGTGAACTTTATAAAACAAATCCGACAGGTCATAAAACAATAGACATGACCAAATAGAGTTTACTCCAGAAAAGCGAGGAAGGTTCAGAATTAGGAAATCAAAACTCCTTGCAGCCAGGGATCAGTATGTGTTCCAGGCTCTGGCAAAGATGTACACTGGCATGAGAAATAAAAAATGGAAAAATGAACAACGTGAGGCAGCATCTGCATGCAGGGAGATAAGAATTCCTGGCAAACACAGTGGTAAAGGCATCTAGTTCTTCTAGGAAATCTCTGGTAGAGATTTTAGCGCACAATTCTTTGCATCATTAGTAACAAGCAGCATAAGAAGACAGCTGCGTTTCTGCTAAACGAGTCCCTTGATGTGATTGGGCCAGTTCCCCTAGCTACACGGCCCTGGCTATGAAGTATACATGCTTGCTTCCCTACTCCACCCCAAAAATTCTGTAAGCTACATAAGAACTTTTAGACTTTTTTTGGGGGGGGAGGGGGTTGAATATTATTTGCTTGCTTTAATTTTTTATTCTAAAATAATTTCAAACATTCAAAAAGCATAAAGTGTAGAATTCCTGTATACCCTTTACCCAGCTTCCCACAATGTGAATATATTACATAATCACAGTACGATTATTAAAACCAGGAAATTAACATTGATACAATACTATTAACAAATCTGCAGATCTTATTCAAACGTTGCCACTTGTCAGACTATAAGGTCCTTTTCCTGATCCAGGATCAGCATCCCCTTAGTCTTCTCCAAACGGAGACAGTTGCACAGGCATTCTTTGACTTGCATGATTTTGACTCTTTTGAAACGTATTTGCCAGTTATTTTATAGACTGTTTTCCAATCTGAACATTTCTTCATGTAGAAATTCAGGTTATGCATTTTGGGTAAAAATACCCCAGAAGAGGTGTGTATCTTTCTCAGCGTATCATTTCAGATGGGACTTGATGTCAATACGTCTCGCTATTGAAGTTAGCTTTGATCACTTGTTTAAGGTGGTGTCTGTCAGATTTTTTTCCATTTTAAAGGTACTATCTTTCATTTTTAAATTATTAAGCATCTTATAGAAGAATACTTTGAGACTATACAAATACATTGTTTCTCATACTTTTAAGCATCCATTGATGGATTTTACCTGTTATTATTGTTATTGTTTTATTATTGTTATTGTTGTTTTACTGTATTATTATTGTTATTACCTGTAATAATTATTATTTACAGTATATTATACAAATACTGTTATATAACTGTAATAACTGTTATTACTGTGGCATTGCTAACTGATGGTTTTATATTTCCATCATACTTCCAACATTTATTAATTGGAAAAGACTTCTTTTGACAGAAAAATACATCAATCACACCTGAAAAGACAGCATAATGCTCAAACGGGAAAATTGAAATGATCCTCATGAAAGTCAGAAATGAGACTAGGATGTACTATCATTACTATCATTTGATATTATGCTGGAGATACGGAAGTCACATTTAGTCAAAAAGCAGCAACGTATAAATATCAGAATGGAGGGATATAAATTACAATTATTTTCAAATGATATGATATATATCTAGAAAAACAAAGAGCTTCAACTGAAAAATTACTATAAATGAGGAATGTATTTGGTAATGGAACTACTGATAGAGTTAACAGTATGAATCAATCTCAAAAGAATTATGATAAATAGAAGAAGCCAGACACAAATGGCGACGTTAACAACTAGAAATTTATTATATAGATACATTTAGGTAATGATATAAGATACAAGAACTTCATTTTAACATTTTTAAACTAGAAAATAGAAGAAACAGTCCTCCCCAAAAAACATTATATGGTAATGGTTAATAAATTATAACCTTAGTATAGGTTAGCATAACTATATAGTGGAATAGGACGCAGCCATTGAAAACAATGAGGCAGCTCCATCTGACATGAAAAGATCTCTAAAATACATTGTTTAGGTAAGAAAAATCAAAGTGGAAAAAAGTGTGAAAAGTAGGCTACAATTTGAGAGTAAAACATAAACATATATACATATACCTAAGAATGATACATAAAAAACCAAATAGTGATTACCTCTGAAAAGGTAACTGAGCATCTGGGGAAAGAGGCTAAAGGGAGACTTTTTAGTATATACACTTTTGGACATCCTCTAGACAGATCTAAAAAGGTCAAAAACCTAGTTGCAACTAACTTAAGAGACATTACCTTCACCTCAATATTACTTACATCAATCTTTCATTTTGATCTGTGTTTACTACCATCCGTAACCATCCTGTCAAGAAGCTACAGAATTAATTTTTGAAAGTAATTTCCAAAAAAACCCAAATATTTCACCAGCTTTTAAATTGAGTTTATACTCTGAGAGCAGAATCCAGACAGGTGTTTTAAGTATTTCTCCATTGCTTTAAATATTATAAAATATGCCTTTCAAGGAGAAAATTGATGGCAGAAATTGGTACATACAAATGTGTGGCATATTTGATATACTATATGTATGCATATCTATTATACCTAAAAAGCATGCACAGGGTCTACAGTATGTCATGTTAACCCTTTCTAATAGTTATTTGAAGTTGATCAACCTTCAAAACACAAATTTGTTTCCAATGACAGGGATCATAATCCAAGTCCAGGCATTGGCTAGTTATTATCTGAGCTGTAGTAATGGCTCTGCACTACAAAATGTAATCTTCCCAAATGTCACAGTAAGTTATGAATATCTGAGCAGCCTAATGCACTTTACTAGCCATGAAATGTGAAAATGTAATCTTATTACCTTTTTTATGGTTGTATTTTTTTGAATAATGTAGTCTGGAAACTGATGTATAGTCTTTTTCTGCACTTTAGCATGATTTGGTCTCCTTTGCTATAGAGACCATTTTTCAAAACTCTCCATTTCAACATATTTTAGTCTTGGCCTGAACTTCATAAACAATTTTTATAGCAACCTTCAGGGTGGCATAACATGCTTTCTATAGGTTATAGTATAACATAAAGATTACAGAAATTTTAAAGCATATTATTCAAAGAATTCAAATAAACCTTCACAAGTTTTGTATCGGGACTTTAATTGGGCATGATGATTATTTTCTTTTCAATGGTTACATTAACAAAATGCTTTAAGTTGAAATTAATCACTAAACCTAAGTCACTTGTATTTTCAGAAAACCAAGAAACACAAATAGACCAAAAACAATTATCTTCTCTTCAACAGATCTATAAAATTGGAAAGACTATAATACATAGAAAATTCTAATACTTCAAAGTAAAGCTAAGTTTTCCCTGGAAACTTGCTAAATTTTTCCTCAAAGACATGGCAGGGAGTAAAGCATAGCAGACAAATTGGGCAGAGTACAATCACAGCTTATGTCCCTAACTAGATATTGTTTTGTGAAAAATCATTTTTTTCTCTGGGTCTGTCTATTCATTTGCAAAACAAACTAAGTAAAGTGTAAGCTTCTTTTATTTATCTGCATCCTTCAAAATGTATTTACTTCTTAAAAGTGCCAATCTCAAGGTATTCAATTTATACCTAAGAATCCATTCCTAAGTGAATGCAACCCTATACATGTTTACACTAGAAAATTAATAGGAAGAAGTTGAGGAAAAATTTCAATGCTGTAGCTCGGACTGCAATTGACATTTTCTCTCCCAATTTACATTTTCTTCTTCTTCTGAAACTCTGAAATAAAGAATTTCAAGTTTGGTTCATGGGACCCAGACAAAGGATCTCACTTCACAGCTTTCCTTGAAGCTACCAGCCATGTGACCAAGTTCTGACCAATGAGAACAGGCAGTAATATATGCAACTTCTGGGTATGACTCTCAAAAGAAAGGTACATGACTTCTCTTTACAACTTTCCTGCTTCCTCTTACAAAAGATGCTGAAACAATGGCAGGAGCTAGAGTAGCCATCTTGGAATCTATGCTGTAGTCTCATGTTGAAGATAACAGAGCAGAAAGATCTATGAATCCTGATAACTACAGAAGTGCTTCAGCAGCCCTAGACCATTTCACTACCCAAACTCTCACCTGAAGGACAAATACACTTCTACCTTGTTTAAGCCACCATTATTTGGGGCTTCCCTGTTATATCAGCTTATAAACCTATATCCTGACTACATATATGATAATGCTATTAGTTGCATTTTCTCAGAAATTGAAAAAATATATAACTATCTCAAGTGACATATGCCCATTCCCATCTCTCATACTATAGCAGATGTCAACTCACCAACAGTGTCTATCTTGACCTATTTTAAGAGATGGTAGTGTGCCCTGATAAGTTTAGAAACAGAAACCACAGAGCAGCCTACTCTAACTATATTCTTACTAGATAGTTTAATACCTGCTCTACACCACCACTATGCCAGACGCCCCTTGTTATGAGTTGAACTGTACCCCCCAAAACTCTTTATGTTGAAGTCCTAACCCCCAGTACCTCTGAATGTAACCTTATTTGGAAATAGAGTTGTTTCAGATATAATTAGTTAAGATAGGGTCATTAGGCCCTAATCCACATGACTGGTGTCCTTATTTTCTTGATAGTGTTCCGAAGTCGATTCCGACCCCTAGCGACCCAGTGTACAGCAGAGTGTAACACTGCCCAGCTTTTTTTTGTGCCATCCTCTCACCTTCTGGGTGAGACAATGCTCCACTGCTATTCATGGAGCATATATCAGACAATGCTCCACTGCAATTCATGGAATTTTCATGGCCAATTTTTCAGAAGTGGGTGGCCAGGTGCTTCTTCCTAGTCTGTCTTAGTCTGGAAGCTCCACTGAAACCTGTCCATCATGGGTGATCCTGCTGGTATTTGAAATACCAGTGGCATAGCTTTCAACATCACAGCAACACACAATCACCACAGTACGACAACCAACAGATGGGTGGTGTAGTTCCCTGACCGGGAAAGGAAACCTGGCCACGGCAGTGAGAATGCCAAACCTTAACCACTAGACCACCAGGGCTGGCTCTCATTTAACTTAAGTGACTATAATTCATTTTGTGCCTTAGAAAAATTCTTTTTATCACAAAGTGATAACCAAACACAATTAAATTGAATACACACACCAGAAGTAAAAAAGATGAATAGCAATTCTTGCCCCATGAAATATATCATCTCTGGATAAACAATAGTAGCTGCTTTACTATATTTGTCTAAATAATAAAATATTTCAAAAAGTTTAATTTTAGTGAAATAAATGATATAAGAAGATCAAGCTTTCACACACAAATATATCAGTGGATATTCTAGAATCAAAAGAGTAAAGACTTCAGGTATTAAATTTATTAAAATGAAATAATGCAAGCTCTGATAAGTCAGGAGCAGGTTTTAAAGTCTAATAACAAACAAAACTGAACATATCTTGGGGTCTCTAATCGTGGTGAGAATTTATTATAGTACATATTAGTTAAGTAAAAGAATAATATTCAGCATGATATACTAAATGTCTACTAACCAAAATGTTTGAAGAATAAAGTTACTCTGTTTATTAGTTTTATGATTATTTGAGAGCTAATCAGAAAATATTCCTATCTCAAATATTCTAGGCTAAAATGTTTAAATATATAGTAACATATGCCCAAGTAGGAACTATCTTATATAAAATTTAAGATATTTAGCTGAGTGAATTTTGGTTTTAAATATACAAGAAATGAGAATGACTACTATTGGAAATATCTAGACAAAACTGAAAAGATTAAGTATCAATTTAAAAAAAAGCAGTTGATATGGCAAGGGGACAGTTTTGGCAATGAGAAGAGAAAAATGAAACTGAGAAAAAAGTATAGCCAGGATTTAAAATCATACTCTACATCTCTGCATTGGAAAGAAGGCAGAGAAGAAATTCTAAGTAAGAATGGCTACAGTATGAATTTTGGTAAGAAGTTTTACTCTATAACCCTGGACACTGGAAAGTTCCTTTCTCATCTCAAACATCCAACCACTCTGAGAGGTGGGAGGTCTTTAGAACTCAGAAAAGGCAGGATCCCATAATTCAGCTACTTATAAATATATTATCTAAAAAATTACACACAGGGGGCCGGCCCAGTGGCATAGTGGTTAAGTTCACACACCCTGCTTTGGCGGCCCAGGGTTCACAGGTTCAGATCCCAGGCTCGGACCGATGCACCACTTGTCAGGCCATGCTGTGGCAGCATCCCATATAAAGTAGAGGAAAATGGCATGATGTTAGCCCAGGGCCAATCTTCCTCCGCAAAAAAAAAAAAAAAAAAGAGGAGGATTGGCAATGGATGTTAGCTCAGGGCTGGTCTTCCTTGCAAAATTAAAAAAAAAAATACACTCAGAAAATAAGATATAAAGATATATATATATTGAACATAAAATATTCAAGGGGCCGGTCCAGGAGAGTAGTGCTTAAGTTCCCACGCTCCACTTCAGAGGCCCAGGGTTCACAGGTTCGGATTCCAGGCACGAACCTACACACGGCTCATCAAGCCATATTGTGGCAGCGTCCCATATACAAAGTAGAGGAAGACTGGCACAGATGTTAGCTCAGGGACCATCTTCCTCACCAAATAATTAATTAATTAATTAATTAATTCAAATATTCAAAATAGCCTAATTATCCATCAATACAGAAACAGATATATAAACTATGGTACATCCATATAATAGAATATCGTGTAGCCTTTAAAAGGACATAAATCTACATGTGCTGGCATGTCAAGATATTCAAGATGTACTAAGGTTTTTTAAAAGTTGCAGGACAGCAGGTACACTATAATCATATTTCTTTAAAAGGTACAATTATATTTAAAGATACATGAAAATTCAGCTTCGGTGTAGGTATTAAGCCAAAATAATGTTGCTTAGTTTCAACTAGATGCCCACTTACACATCACTTCAGGCATTCCTGGGGTGTAAGTGATAAATGATTATATTATCAAGTATATTAACATCATAAATAACCAACAAAACAACATCAGTAATAAGAATAAGGCAAGTTATTTGGATTTAATATATTCACTCCAAATATAGACATATTTGAGTAAAAATCACTTTATATGCTTACATGTTAAAAGTCTATCAGATAGTTGAGGAATGAATGCATATTTCTTATTGCAAGAGTGAAATGCTATGATAATTAGTTATTATGAAAGCTATTAATTTTACATACAAAAAGAACTGAAAACTCAAATAGCTAAATAACAGAGAAACAGACTGTCAGTAATATGATTTTAAAAACTGTTAGCTAGATGCACTACTGTAGGAAGAATATTATATTCTTTTTTTAAAGCACACAAAAAAAAGTGTTTACAAATAGGGTAAAAAAGCCTGTGATACCTGAATTCGAATAAGTAACTGGTTATTCTCCTCAGCCCCACACTCTGCAAGTGAAAATCTCAAGGGGTAGGATAAACTGCGATGAGCGGGGGAGAAGATTATGAGAAAGTGCCTCCTAATCATTTCAAACTTTCCTAATTTCTAAATTTCACTTATTTTACTTTTGTGCTTTTTAAGACAACAGACTAAAAACTACTATATTTAATTAATCTCAAAATTGCTAAATTCTGAATTTCACACAACTGAGTATTTTAGACGCCACATGTCTTACGGCAGAGCTTCACTGTACATAAATAATAAATGCTGTATTAAAATACAGAACAGTAAGAGATTAGAGTACATTATAATTTAATAGGAATGATCTTAAACCAAAGGCTTGTATGCCAAACACTGAACAAAATGTGATAAGACTTTACCTTAAGACAGTTACTAGTAGAGAAGAAAGAAAGTTCAATATGTTGGTGGCAACAGAACCATCAGCCTTTACTTCACATCAACCCCTCATGGAGAGAGTTAGCTAAAATAATACTTTACTCCTCATCAACATCAGCTAAAAAAGAGGCTATTTAGACTTACAAATATGCCACGCAGTGACCACAAGAGCAATATACTACTTGACAGTGCCAAGAAAGTATTATCTGAATTAGAATATGAAATGTACAAAAATTTACTAAAATGTTCAATAAAATTTCAATAACAAAAGTTTTTTAAAATTTACCATGCATTCTTATATATCAGAAGTTCCTTCTAAGATGGTGACATTTGGTTTCAGCTTCATACATTTTTTCTCACTCAGCCAAAGGTCTATTTGTACACCTCTAACACATATCATATTTATGCATTATGTATGATAGCATTTCTATAGAACAAGCCTGAAGAATATGCATCAGACTATTAGTGATGGTTATCTTGGAAGATGGGGTTACAAAAGGATTTCACTTTCAAAATCATACATTCATGACACATTTCAATTTCTCAAAGTAAGTATACATTTTCTCTGAACCCAAGGGAAAAAAAATAGGATAGCTTAATCCTCTCAAAATGCACTGAACATTTATGTGGAAAACTCAACAGAAAAAATAATGCTTCATAGCTTGTACAGTATCTGCAACAAATCAAATTATATGCATTCCCATCAAAACTGAGGGAAAGAGAGCTCTTAGGCAACAAGGATGTAAAATGGAAATTAGATTAAAAGTATCGAGTATTAGTAATCAAAGATGAGTAAAATATCATTATTTACCTTTTAGAGTAATGTCTTAATTTCAATGATAGTAAAGTACTTTAATGCGTCACTCCCAAACTATATTTTGCCCAAGATCTTCAACAATAAACAATTATATGTTGAGTTTTCAGAAACAGTTCCTCTTATGAAAAACAGTGGTTAAGAGCATGAGTTCTGAAGCCAGACTGTCTGGATTTGACGTCTGGTTCTACCAGATACCAAGTACATGAGCATGGGTAGGATAGTTCACCTCTCTCTATGGCTCACTTTCTCACCTATAAAATTAAGATAATAAAGGTACCAATCTCTTAAAGTTGTTGTGAGGATTAAATTAACTAATACATATCTTAGCTAATGCATATCCTCTTAGATTAGGATATAAGAACTCACATTTCCTTCCACCTGCTATTAAAATTCTCACTTCAAGAATATCTTCACCTGATAGTCATGGTAAAGCTGTAGTCTGTCTTTCTTTCTTCCTAGTGAACTGTCAACAAACTAGAAATAGACAAACAAAAATTAAAAAGTATATTCCACTTAAAATATCACCCTAACATAATGCAGGCTAAAGCTGACCGCTCTTTCTGTAGTGCTTTTATCATTCTGATTTCTAATTCATTTCTTCATTATTCAACAATATAATCATACTTAAGTCTTGATCCACAAAAAGTTTTACACTCCAGGTTTTTTCGTTTCTGTCATTTTTAACCATGTGACTGTATTCCTTAAAACCTTTCAACACCAAACAAAAAAGATACATCTCATTCCTCAATGCCTTATCATAACTCTCTCACATACCATCATCCCTTTACTATTAATTTAACTGACACACTACCTCTACTAACATCACCATCACATAACACCCCACAACCCTTTCCCAGTACCCTCATTCCAAGGTATACAAATGCCCTACCATCTTCACCTTTCAGAAGAGTGCCTTCTTCACCTACACAGTCTAACTGAAATCTGACTCTCCACAGAGGGTACAACCACACAACCTCTCTCCTTTTAAAACTTCTGGTTCTTTAATCCTCTACTGAACACGACAGAAAGGTGGAGATTCTCCCAGCTCCGTTTTTGCATCTAGACCATTACTCTTCCATCCTTGTGAGAAAGTTCATCATTTTTGGAGGTTCATGCAATTTAATCCAACCTTATCACCCAGAATCACTCCTCATCATTGTCAACTGACTCCCCTTCAGTCATTAAAGAATGTGGGATCTCAGTCATAATTTTCCACTTCTCCTCATCTGTTATAATCTTGGTAAATTTCAGTTTCCATATAGATGATATAGCCAATCCCTAAAACAAAGCTTCTAATATCTACACTTCCTAAATCCAATTACTTTCCATCTCACTTTACCAAGGCCGCACCTTAAATCCTGAAATTATCTTACCAGAAAATCTGAAAATGTCCGTAACCCACTCTGTTTATAACCTCCTATACCTTCCAGCTATCTCAAATCCCATTTCCGCTATACCTGCTCTTTCACATCAGAGACACTTCCAGATACAACTACTACAACTCAAGCTTAGCTTCTTCCTCAAGTTTTAAATTCATGTATCCCACTGCCTGTAGACATCCACAAATACGGCCTCAAGATAAACATGGCCAAAGCATAACTGATTACCTTCCCCCTAATCCTGCTAAATCGTTACCCCTATTGATAATCTTATCCACCCAGTCCACATGCCGGAAACCAAGACGTCATCTTCAACTCCAGTCCCCCCATCCACAACGTCCAGTTAACTGAATTCTGCCAATATTACCTCCTAAAATTTCTTAAATTTGTCCCTCTTTCCCTTTCCTACCATCACCAAACTAGCTGAAGACTCCTTCATTAAAACACACAACTATCACTACTGGATTTACTGGATTACATGTCCATAAAACACAGAAGACTATACACGTGGCTGTCAACATTGGTCACATTGTAGGAGGGCATAGGAGAACCTGGCTGGGGGGAGGAGAAAGCAGAGGAGAGAGCAAAGTTTAAAAGGAGAAGGAAAAAACAAGAACCACATTTAATTTTACACATGTATATACATGATTAACATTTATGTGTTTATATAAAATGTATGTGACTATATGTATAAAGAAAATTTTATAACCCAAAGCAAATTTATCCTAAGCTTTATTTCTGAGGGCATTTTATATATCCCATTTGCTCTATTCTTTACAATGAATCTTTTTTAAGCACACACAAAAAAATCAACCTGTTATTTTTGTTAAATTCAATTCTCCCTTTTAAACTTAAGGAGCAAGTAGGAGCAATATTGTTGTGGATTTTTCTATTAACCTTTCGTTTATTAACCATATTAAGAGACTAACCAGAGACTATTCCAGCCACTAAGTATGGAACAATGTATAAGACAACATATCCAATAGTCCCTATGAAAGAATGGTTCTTTGCACAATCCCACCAAAATCAAATCAATTTGGGAAAAAAACTATATATTATATTCCCTCTGAAAAGTTCAGAATGCACATAAAGGCTTGAATAGGTTCTTTAGTAATGAATCCTATTTAACTTAATTTGATCCATACGACCAGAGAATTCTTTCCTTACGTAAACTTAGAACTTCTATTTTGTAGAACACTTTTTGGGAAACAGAGTATATATTATCAAACAATAGCAACTGCAGCAAATTAAACATGGTCAATTATTTACTTAGACTAGAGATACTAAATCTTAACAGCTGAGACTTTTACCAGCAGCATTCTATCTCCATGCCCTTACAGAACCATTTTACCTATTTCTTAGGGAGGATGTGTCCTTTGCCATGTGCACTCAATTGGTTCAAAAATGATTAAAAATAAAACCCTAATAATCCTTAATACAATAACCCAAGTCATTTATAACAGCCATCAAATGTAAGAGGCACTCACACATCCTCTCACCTCTTTTCCCCTAGCCTTCAGATACTATTTGTAAATTTACTAGTTTACACTGTCAAGATGAATAACATACACATTTTTTCCAATTAAGACACCACTGAACACACTAAGATACCAATTTTGAATCTACATCCCCAAAATCATAACATACTGCTTTATATCATGCTATAAAACATTGATATAGTATTTCTGTTCAAGTTTCTAGAAAGGCTAGATATTTACTTTAGTGATAATTAAGAGAACGCCTGTCTACAGCAATTTATCAAGGCCAAAGGCAAAACTATACAGTGTTGTAAAGTATGTCTACACTGCACTCTCACCACTTTTTGTGCATTATTCTCCATTTTGGCATCCCTTCTCTTCTATCCCCAGATGGACAGCAATCTTAACTTCTCCTCTGGATGTTCAATCATCTTCCTCCAAGAGCAAAATCCCACCCATATCTATACTCTATTCAAATGCCCAAAGCTCCAATACTTCCTCTATATATATCAGTGTCCTCCACTCAAACTCATGATCTTTCCCATAAGGTTCTCCTCCACTTTGAGGAAAAGTGCCATTATGTTATAAAGTACCTGTCCCTCCCTCAATAATTGATAGAACTACTAGACAGGAAATCAGCAAGGATTAGAACTCAACAACACCATCAATCAACAGGAACTAATTGACATTTATTGAAGACTCTACACAACAACAGCAGAATACATATTATTTTCAAGTGCCCATGGACTATATACCAAAATAGACTGTATCCTGGGATATAAAATAAACTTCAACAAATTTAAAGGAACTGAAATCATACGGAGTCGGTTCTCTGACCACAGTGGAATCAAACCAGAAATCAATAACAGAAACATAATGATACTACACTTCTAAATAACCAATCAGTCAAAAAGGAACTCTCAAGGGAACTACAAAAAAAAAATAACATGAACTGAAACAAAATACAACAAATAAAAATTTGTAGGCCATAGCTAAAGCAGTGTTGAGAGGAAAATGTTAGTACTAAATGCACATATTAGAAAAAAAAGAAGTCCCAAATCAATAATCTGAGCTTCACTTTCAAGAACCTAGTAGAAGAACAAAATAAATCCAAAGCAAGTAGAAGGAAGGAAATAAACATAAGAGCAGAAGTCAATGAAATTGAGAGCAGGAAAACAACAGAGAAAATCAATGAAATAAAGGGCTAGTTCGTAGAAAAAAATCAATATTGAGAAAACTTTATAAAAATGACAAAGAAATGAGAGAGAAAACACAAATTACCAGTATCAGGAATGAAATGGGGAATATCACTAAAGACCTTGCAGACAACAAAAGAATACTACAAACAACTGTAAACACATAACTTGACAATGTAGATGAAATGGACCAATTTCTCAAAAAAACACAAGCTACCATAACTTACCCAATATGAAATACATAATTTGAATAACCCTGTAACTGTTAAGGAAATTAAATTCATAATTTTAAAACTCTCAAAAAAGAAATCTCAAAATTCACATGGTTTCACTAGAGAATTCTACCAAATGTTTAAAAGAATTAACACCAATTTCATATTTCTCAATTCATTTTGTGAAGCTATTATTACTCTGATACCAAAACCAGACAAAGACAGTGCAAAAAAAGAAGACTCTACACCAATATCCCTCAAGAATATAGATGCAAAACTTCTTAAAATATTATCAGGTAGAATTCAGCAATATACATGAAGAATTATACACCATGACAGAATGCATTTTATTCCAGGGATGCAACATTGTCTCAATATTCAAAAATCAATTAATGTAACCCACCATATTAACAGACTAAAGGAGAAAAATCACATGATCATATCAATTGATGAACATTTGACAAAAATTCAACACCCACTCATGATAAAAACTCTCAGAAAAATGAGAATAAAGGGAAACTTCCTCAACTTGATAAAGAGCATTTACGTAAAATCCACAACTAACATTATACATTATGGTAAAAAACTGAATGCTTTCTTCCTAAGATCAGGAACAAGGCAAGGATGTGGACTCTCACCACTCTTATTCAACAGAGGGCCAGAAGATCCAGCCAGGACAATTACTGGCAAGAAGAGGAAAAATAAAAGACATGCAGATCAGAAAGGAAGAAATAAAACTCTCTCTATTGACAGATAATATGATAATCTATGTAGAAAACCTAAAGGCATTTACCAAAAAGACCTCCTAGATCTAATAAGTGAGTTCAGCAAGGTAACAGGTTACAACATATAAAAATCAATTGTATTTCTTTTTTTTAATTGTATTTCTATATACTAGCAATAAACATGCAGACAATGAAATTAAAAATACATTATTTACAATCACTCAAAAAACTCTAAAACATTTAGATGTAAATCTAACAAAACATGTACAGGACTTGGATGCTGAAAACAATAAAATGATAAAAAAATAAAAGAAGATCTAAATAAATGTAGAGACATAATGCACTCACAGTAGAGATGTCAATTAATTGATATATAGATTTAACACAATTCCTATCACAATCTCAGCAAGATTTTTGCAGATACAGAAAGATTATTCTAAAATGTATATGACAAAGCAAAGGAACTAGAATAGCAAAAACAATCTTGCCAGAGAGACAGACACATAAATTAATAGTACAAAATAGAGAACCCAGAAGTAGACCCACACAAATATACCCAATTGAGTTTTGGTTTTTTGTTTTTTGGGGTTTTTAGGGTAAAGAAGATTTGCCCAGAGCTAACATCTGTTGCCAATCTTTCTCCTTTTGCTTGAGGAATATCGTCCCTGAGCTACCATCTGTGCCAATGTTCCTCTACTTTGTATGTGGGATGCCGCCTCAGGATTGCTTAGTGAGCGGTGTGTAGGTCCGCGCTGGGGATCCGAACCCGTGAACCCTGTGCCACCAAAGCAGACTGCATGAAATATGTCACTGGGCTGATGCCCCCAAGTGAGTTTTGACAAAACTGCAAAAGCTCCCACACATCTATGGACAGCTAATTTCTGACAAGGGAGCCAAGAACATACAATGGAGAAAGGAAAGTCTCTTCAACAAATGGTGTTGGGGAAACTGGACACCCCCAGGCAAAAAATGAAAGTAGACCATTATCTTACACCACACACAAAAATTAACTCAAAATAGATTCAACACTTGAATGTAAGACCTGAAACCATGAAAATTCTAGAAGAAAACATAGGGAGTATGCTCTTTGACCCTGGTCTTAGCAACATATTTTCAAGCACCATGTCTGACCAGGCAAGGGAAACAATAGAAAAAATAAACAAATGGGACTACAGCAAACTAAAAAGCTTCTGCAAAGCAAAGGAAACCATCAACAAAACGAAAAGACAACCTAACAACTGGGAGAAGATATTTGCAAACCATATATCTGATAAGGGGTTAATCTCCAAAATATATAAAGAACTCATACATCTTAACAACAAAAAAACTAACAACCCAATCAAAAAATGGGCAAAAGACCTGAACAGACATTTCTCCAAAGAAGATATACAGATGGCCAACAGGCACATGAAAAGATGCTCAACATCATTAACTATCAGGGAAATGCAAATCAAAACTACAATGAGATATCATCTCACACCTTGGCTATAATTAACAACACAGGAAACAAGTGTTGAAGAGGATGTGGAGAGAAGGGATCCCTCAGACATTGCTGGTGGGAGTGCAGACTCCCACTACAGAAAACAGTATGGTAATTCCTCAAAAAATTAAGAATGGAACTACCATGCAATCCAGCTATTCCACTGCTGAGTATTTATCCAAAGAACACAAAAACACCAATATGTAAAGATACATGCACCTGTGTGTTCATTGCAGCATTGTTCACAACAGCCAAGACTTGGAAGGAACCTAAGTGCCCATCAAGGGACAAATGGATAAAGAAGATGTGGTATATATACACAATGGAATACTACTCAGCCAGAAGAGACGATCAAATCCAGCCATTTGTGACAACATGGGTGGACGTTGAGGGTATTATGCTAAGTGAAATAAGTCAGAGGGAGAAGGTCAAAAACTGTATGATGTTGCTCATAAGTAGAAGATAAAAATAACAACAAACAAACACATAGAGACAGAGATTGGACTGGTGGTTACCAGAGCGGAAGTGGGGAGGGAGGAGGGCAAAAGGGATGATTAGGCACATGTGTGTGGTGATGGATTGTAAACAGTATTTCGGTGATGAACATGATGTAATCTATGCAGAAATAGAAGTATAATGATGTACACCTGAAATTTCTACCATGTTAAAAACCAATGTTACTGCAATAAAAAATAAATAAATAATTTTTTTAAAAAAGAAGAAAGAAGGAAATCCTGCCACTTGTGACAACATGGATGGAACTTGAGGGCATTATGCTAGGTGAAATAAGACAGAGAAAGAGAAATACTCTATGATCTCACTTATATGTGGTATCTACGAAACTCAAACTCAGAAACAGGAAACATACTGGTGGTTACCAGAGGCGGGGCAGGGGTTGGGGTGAGGGTGAAGGTAGTCAAAAAAAAGGTACAGACTTCCATTTATAAGATAAATTAAGTCCTGGGGATGTAATGTACAGCATGGTGACTATAGTTAATAATATTGTACTGTATATTTGAAAGTTGCTAAGAGAGAGATCTTAAAAGTTCTCATCATAAGAAAAAAAAAATTATAACTATGTGAGGTGATGGATGTTAACTAAATTTACTGTGGTAATCATCTGGCAATATACACATATGTTAAATTATTATGTTGTACACCTTTAACTTATACAATGTTGTATGCCAATTATATTTCAATAAAACTGGAAAAAACATTTTTAAAACTGCTAAAGCAATAAAATGGAGTAATTTCAACAAATGGTGCTAGAGCAATTAGATATCCACAAACAAATCAATCTTTATGTATCATACCTTATACAAAAATTCAATATAGATAACAGATTTAAATGTAAGACATAAAACTTTTATAAAACACATAGAAAGAAATCTTCAGGATTTAGGACTAGGCAGACTTCTTAGACTTGACATCAAAAGCAAGACCCATAAACGGAAAAACTAATAAATTGGACTTTAACAAAATTAAAAACTTTTGCTTTCCAAAAGATCCTGTTAAGGGGACAAAATGACAAGCTACAGACTAGAAGAAAATATTTGCAAACCACATATCTGACAAAGGAATAATACCTAAAATATACAAAGAAGTCTCAAAATTCAACAGCAAAAAACAATACAATTAGAAAATTAGAACAAAAAATCCACTGTCAAAAGACAACAAGAACAGACATTTCACCGAAGATATATAGATGACAAATAAGCAGATGAAAAAATGTTCAATATCATTAGCCATGAGGAAAATGCAAATTAAAACCACAATGAGATATCATTACATACCTATCAGAATGGCTAAAATAAAAAAATAGTGACAACACCGAATGCTGACAAGGATGCAGAGAAACTTAATCACTCATATGCTGCTGGTGGGAATGCAAGATTCAGTCACTCTGGAAAACAGTTTGGTAGTTTCTTAAAAAAACTAAATATGCAACTACGATACGATCTAACAAATGCACTCCTGGCATTTTTCCAAGAGAAATGAAAACTTATGTTCACACAAAAACCTGTACACATATATTTATAGCAGCTTTATTCGTCATAGCCAAAAAATGGGAACAACTCAGATGTCCTTCAACAGGTAAATGGTTAAACAAACCAGTATATACACACCATGGAATATTACTCAACAGCAAAAAGGAACAAATTATTGATACACACAACAACCTAGATGAATTTTCAGGGAATTGTGCTGACTAAAAAAACAAAACAAAATAAAAGAGCATATAGTATAGGATTCCATTTATATAAAATTCTTGAACTGACAAAATTATAGAACTGGAGAACAGGCTGGTGGTTGCCAGGGGTTAAAGAGGGATGCAGCAAGGAGGAAAGCAAATGTGGGTATAAAAGAGCAACAGAAGGGAATCCTTACATGACGAAAATTTTCTGCATCTTGATTGTAATCAACATCAATATTGTACAGTTTTGTAAGATCTGCCTATGAGGGAAACTGAGTAAAGGGTACAAGAGCTCTCTGTATTATTTCTTACAACTGCATGTGAATCTACAATTATCTTAAAATAAAAAAGTTAATTTAAAAAAATGAGTAACTGCATGTGAGATGTCACTTTGCCATAAGATTAATTGTTCTACTGATTATTTCCCATTGAAAGAAAACCATATTTAATCTAGATGATCTCTCATTGGCAGGAAATGAGAGTCAAATTACAGGGCAAGTGTGATTACAAATTCTGAAGCCACTTAAAGACATACAGTCCCAGTTTCTTTAACTCTCCCTCTTCTCCACCCCAGGCAAAAATAAAAGAATGTTGGCATATTTAATCACTTGCCTTACACCTAAAAAAAGGTTTACCATATTATATACCAAAAAATGATTAAGCATATACTGATACCACATAGTTTAAGTATATATCCTATTGACTGAAATACTTGCATTATAGAATAAATATGCAAATTTGAACCTTCACAGGAAATGAAATTTTCTAAATCCATTACATAACTCCAGATTCATGTGTGCACTGAAGGCTAATAAATCATTTAAACCTTCATACACAGAACCTTTTTAAATTTGCATTTATCTACAGTAAATACTGCCATGTTCTTTAATAGCTTGCTAGTTCAATCTAGCAAACTAGTGATTTATAGCAATGACATATTTTAAAAATCAGAAATCTGTCATTGTGTGACAACCAGTCAGAAGTCCACTGAACTTCCATTACTTGGAATCAAAACATCATAGGATATGAAAGAAATAGCAGAATGTCATGCATTCCACAATCGAATCAATTACTTCAGTACTTAGGTTTGACTATATGTTTACAACTATTTAAAACTATCGCATCACATATACCTTAAGATCTCATTACTTTAACAAGCCTAGGTCTGTTATGCTATCATTCCCTCAATGTTACCAAACTACTTGAAAATATATTGTTAAAGTTCATATTTATAATTTGAAGACTCTGTAAGTCCTTTTTTGAGGAATAGCAAAATTTACAATATATGAAAGAAAGACTTATATTACTAACTTCTCCACAGAAGATGGACTTTTAAATTCTTATATTAATTTCATACTAACATTCTTATGTAGGGAGATTAATCCGATGTGAAAACAGAAACCGTATTAACAATAGAGAAATAAACTGGAAACAACCTAAATGTCCACTGTAATAGACATCTGCTGTTTTTGTCTTTACTGCACTCACTCTTCTTTCATCCCCCATTCCATTCCAGCATTCTTCAGGCAATCCAGTCACAGTACCTCACACCCAGGCCATAGAGGTGTGTACAACTTACCTCAGGCCTGGCACATATAGTTCCCCATTCTCCTGGTGAATATGTAACCTAAGTCAGGTCAAACAAAATCATTGCCAAGATTTTTTTTTTTAATTCAGAGGTGGAAAAGAAGGGCTTCTGGACTTTGGGGTCAAAAGTTGGAAAGACACGTAAAATTAGTGGTTCAAGCAGCTATCTTCCCTACCATGTGTATAGAGAAACCCATCTGCACCATGAATGGAGAAAGAATATTCTGGTGGCATCAACTTCCTAGTTCCAACACCTGGTTCCTAAGCTCCCCTGATTCTCACAGCTTCATTCAATGATCTATCCTTGTCCTATGGAACAGTCAATCCCCCTCAAACTTAAGCTAGTTTGATATGTTTCGATCTCCACAAGCAAAAAAGTCCAGACTAATTTCAAAAAGAAGGAACTAGCTAAATTATGGCACACCAATACAGTTGTATATAATGCAACCATTAAAAGAAAATGAAGTATTTCATTTTCATTCATATTTTGCCACTGACAGTATAATTGTATTAGACCCAATGGCTTCTTTTTATTAAAAATACTTTGTAACATCCCTATACTACCTAAAATACAATTCATATACTGAAGTTCATCAATTCTTAAGGAAATCCTCAAAAATCAGGATGTGTCTTACAATCAAAGGCATCAAAAATTATAATTGGCAGATTTTTTTTCTTAATGCATAAAATAATGGCAAATAATACAACTGATGGCATCTTAGCTTTGATAAAATGCAATAGATAATAGGACTGACCAAGAAACAAGAACAAAAAAGCTACATGATGCCCTAATCAAAATAACGGAGAAAAAAAATACAGTTTTCAATGTATCAGCCCTTGTAAGTGACCACTTATATAAAGAATCTATACGAATGTATTTGACAATAGCAAATCACACTGATTAAGAAGTGCGTTGAGGGGCCAGCCGGTGGCATAGCAGTTTAGTTATTGCTTTGGCAGCCCAGGGTTCACCTGCAGGGCACCTGCCGACCCACTACTTGTCAGCCATGCCGTGGCAGTGTCCCATATAAAGTAGAGGAAGATGGGCACGGATGGTAGCCCAGGGCCAGTCTTCCTCAGCAAAAGGAGAAGGATTGGGATGTTAGCTCAGAGCTAATCTTCCTCACAAAAAAAAGAAGAAAAAGCCACGCTAATTAGTAAAGGCTTGATTATAAAACTTTCTTTAAAAATTTCAGATTTTGTATACTATAGAGCAATAGTAATCAAAACAGCATGGTACTGGTACAAAAATAGACACACAGATCAATGCAATAGAATTGAAAGCCCAGAAATAAAACCACACACCTATGGACAGCTAATCTTCGACAAACGAGCAAAGAACATACAATGGAGTAAGGGAAGTCTCTTCAATAAATGGTGCTGAGAAAATTGGAAAGCAACATGCGAAACAATGAAAGTAGACCATCTCCTATCGCCATATACAAAAATCAATTCAAAATGGATTAAGGACCTGAAAGTGAGACCTGAAACTATAAAACTCCTGGAAGAAAATATAGGCAGTACTCTAATTGACACTGGACATAAAGGGATCCTTTCAGATTCCATGTCTACTCGGACAAGGGAAACAAAAGAAAAAATAAACAAGTGGGACCTCATCAGACTAAAGAGCTTCTACAAGACAAATGAAACCAGGATCAAAATGAATAGACAACCCACCAGCTGGGGGAAAATATTCGCAAATCGTTTATCCGACAAGGGATTAATCTCTGTAATATATAAAGAACTCATACAACTGAGCAACAAAAAAACAAATAACCTGATCAAAAAATGGGCAGAGGATATGAACAGACATTTTTCCAAGGAAGAGATACAGATGGCCAATAGACACATGAAAAGATGTTCAATATCACTAATCATCAGGGAAATGCAAATCAAAACTACACTAAGATATCACCTGACACCCATTAGAATGGCTATAATCACCAAGACAAAAAACAACAAATGCTGGAGAGGATGTGGAGAAACGGGAACCCTCATTCACTGCTGGTGGGAATGCAAACTGGTGCAGCCTCTATGGAAAACAGTATGGAGAGTTCTCAAAATATTAAAAATAGAAATATCTGGGGCCGCCTGGTGGCGCAATGGTTTAGTCTGCACTTTGGCAGCCCAGGGTTGGCGGGTTCGATCCCAGGAGCCGGCTGACGCACTGCTTGTCAGCCATGCCGTGACGGCGTCCCATATAAAGTGGAGGAAGATGTGCACGGATGTTAGCACAGGGCCAGTCTTCCTCAGCAAAAAGAGGAGGATTAGCAACGGATGTTAGCTCAGGGCTGGTCTTCCTCACCAAGAAAAAAAAAAAGAAATATCTTATGATCCAGCAATCCCACTCTTGGGCATCTACCCAATGGACATGAAATCAACCATCACAAGAGGCTTATGCACCCCTATGTTCACTGCAGCATTATTCACTATAGCCAAGAAGTGGAAGCAACCCAAGTGTCCCTCGACTGATGATTGGTTAAAGATGTGGTACATATATATACAATGGAATACTACTCAGCCATAAGAAAAGACACAATTGTCCCATTTGCAACAACATGGAGGGAACTAGAGGGTATTATGTTAAGTGAAATAAGCCAGAGAGAGAAGGACAGACACTGCATGAATTCACTCATATATGGAATATAAATGAACACACAGAGAGAACTGATTGGTGGGTACCAAGGGGAAGGGGGGTGGGGGATGGGCACAAGGGGTGAAGGGATACATCCACATGGTGACAAACAATAATGTACAACTAAAACCCCACAGTGTTAAAAACTATTAAGATATCAATAAAAAAAAAATTCAGATTTTGTACATAAATCCTAAAAAGTTAGCAACTGGTTTAAATAAATAGAAATAACATTTAAGTCCTTATTCATATAGCTTCAACAAACATTAGGGTAAGAGCAAAAAAATGATTCTCAATGACAAACATTAATAAACACTATAGAAGAGTTAAATAGAAGCAAAATCTCAAACTGGGGAAAATTTAAAACAATATATCAGTATTAAACAATATGAACCAGGCATTTACATAGTTTTGGCAACTCTAAAAGTAACATAAACTGACTCCTTCTTATAGTCATTAACAGATTTTCCATTAAAAAAAAAAGAAGAAAAGCTTTAAAAAAATGTTTCACATTTCCTCTAATGTTGCACATTTATAAATAAAGGCATTTCCCATTCAAAGAAAAACAAGTACTTTAAGACTAAAGCAATTTCTGCTAGCTTCTCTGAACCCTCACATAAAAGTTCATTTTAGAAGCAATCAAGTGGAATATACTAACTAGACTACCTGACACCAAACAATGGAGTTATTTCCTACCTGAAATTTCATCCAATAGCAATATACACTCACTGAAGCACTTCAGTGTCACATTCTCTCTTGGTTCAGATTACACAGATTCACTTTCTGTAAGTTAATAGTTTGATCAAGTATCTTCTTATAGTGTTAGAAGGAGTGGCAAAATTAGAGGACAAAAATTGTAATTTTTAAAAATTTATCAATAATTTGTTATCATGTCTAGTCTTTTTGTTCTACATTAATATTTCAAAAGAAGTAAAATATATAAATCAATACTTTTTATAATGTAGAATGAAAACTTCTAATAATTCTAGTCTCATAACTATGTGATGATACATAAAAAGATATCTGAATAAAATTTTTGTGAATTTTTGCCAAATAAGGTATTACTTAATTCCCTTTTAAGAAATCAACTCATTATTCTGAAAAATGGAAAACAAAGGGAAAGAATCAAGCATTCATCCTGTCTTTTCCTGTAGGTAACCAAATAGTTGATTTTATAAAGTTCTTTATTATAGAAAATTCCAGCTAATGAATGCAGATAATGGTTGATTTAAAACATTAGATCTGGAAACGCTGATAGAATAATGGATTTAAGCAACAGTTATTAATAGAATAAATAGACTGCTAAAGCCATTAGGTAAAAGGTAAAAGGTTCAAGGGAACTTGAAAAATAGATGGATCAAGCTAAAAATACCTAAAACCACTATATTAGTGATCTCACACCCACTGGTTGATCTTAACATTACAGAAAGAGAGACACTAGACTTTATGTGCTTCCTGATCAGACAATAGTAAGTACACAGCCTGCCTATAAAGAACTCTCACAACAAAAAAATTTGAATCTGAATCTAATCAAGTCTTGATCAGTTTACAGAAAATAATCAAGACTATGCATAATTCTATAGAAAAAACAACACAATTCTATGGAAAAAAATAGATGGCAAGAAAAAAGGAGGTGAGGGGAACCTACAGAAGAAGATTTAAGAGACACATACACTAAATGAAATGTGTACACATTATTTGGTTCATGATTCAAATGAAACAACAATATTTAAAACAAAACAAAAAACTGATAGAACACAAGGGAATTTTGAACATTGAATAGTTGATGAAACTTAGGAATTATTACAAATTGTTCTTAACAATGATAATGGTACTGTCATTTGATTTTTTAAGTCTATCTTTTAAAGATACACACTGAAGTATTTACAAATTAAAGGGGAAGAAAAAAGCAACATTACTGAGTTAGCTATGGTTACACACAATGTTAATTAAGATATTTAATACTAAAAGTTGATAATGAAATCAATTAAAACCCTTATATTTTTTACCATTTTAAATTAACATAAAATAAAAAGGATTGTGTTTGAAAATATTAACTCAACATTATTGAAGTTTATATTTACATGTTATCTCATACAATCCTCCAAAAGAGAATTTAAAACTTCGTTATCCAAAAGGAGAGCACTAACTGCATTTGTCCTGTCCACACAGCAATCTGACAGCTTCAATCAATCAATAGTTCTCCATTAAAAATTAACCAGAAATACTTTTAAGCATCAGCAATGAAGAAAAGTTCAGAAGAGCAGAACACAAGAATGGATCACTGCAAATGAATCTATCAACAAGCACTAATCAAGCAGCAACTATGCACAAGATCAAATATAAGATGCACTCACTGATTAGGGATAATATTCATGTTCCGTGGGCAAAGATAACAATGAGATATATGCAAAGTTCTACAAAAAAACCTCACAGAACCGAAAACATATACTTTACCACTCATAGTAAAGCAATAGCATAAATTTTAAGAGTCTGGAGTATCAACTTGAAAAAACTGAATACAAACCATACCTTAATCAACTGTGTTCTTTGCAAATGTAGAAATGATCAAAAAAAGATATTTGAATAAATGTATAAATGCATATACATATGCAATGGTACAGTAAAGCTGATATACCACCATGCAATTATGTGTTAATACAAGCCTTCTGGAATGAAATGTAGCTATAAAAGCCTTAAGGGAAAATTTATACCATTTGATTCAGCAATTGGACTTCTAGACATCTATCCCAGTAAACCAAAATATTTAAAGCACTTTACACACACTAATTAAATTACAGTATTATTTGTAACATATAGAACAAACAATTTAGATATCTAATACTGGTGGCACTGTAGTGTGTCAACTTGGCTAGACTAAACTACATTTCCCAGAATTCCCCTTCCTGTACATAACTAGTTAGGTAGTTCACACGAGAGATTCTCCTGGGAAATACAGAGAGTGGAATTGAGGCAGCAGCCATTTTGTAGCTCACACACATTTTCACTTATCTCATGGCTCACCTCAATGGTGCGATACAGTGGCTGAGGCTACCACTGCCCCATCTCCTAAACTTTCTTTAAGCTTCTTACACTTCTGGGCCAAGTGTGTATATTAAGCTTCATAACAACGGAACCCAACTTCTGTAGGAGAATCACACGATCAAGGTCAGAGGCAATGTGCAAGACCTGACACAGGTTTTAGTCTCCTTGTGAGCTCCAACTTGTACTTGTGGGCTCCAGCTCATTTTTGCTCTCCTCCACTTTACAGCTTGCCTCATGAACTTCAAACTCCAGAATCTGACATGAAGACAAGAGCCTTACAAAGACTGTTTAGCCAGCTCCTACAATTATGTATGGTCAAAGCTCTTTAACAAATCCACATCTAGAAGGTATTTGTGGGTGAAGCTTTTGTCTAACGGAGTGAACACCAAGAAGATTCATAGGGAACACACAAAGTTCTTAAAAGAGGTATATATGCAGAAACATCAGCAGCTTGGACTGAGGAACCATAGACAGGACAGAATGAGGAGAGGCCTTTGGACCCCCAGAATTCTTCTGATGGGAAGCCAGCTGAGACTTCTGCTCAGCTGTAAAGATATGCCTTCTTCCCAAAAAAGGGAACATGATTCAAATGGCAGAACAAAGAACCTAGAGGGCAAACCCAGAGCTGAGGAAAATTGTTCCCAGCTTGAGACCTAACTGAGGAACTTTCAACATATGCCTGGCTAGATTTCAGAACTACTACAGACTGGTAGCTTCCTTGTGCATTCTCCCCCTTTTAAAGCACAAATATATATAGCAGTTATTCAATACTAGTCCCCCAATATATGTTGGAGAGGAGAGCAGATAACTTGTCTCTAGTATTACAAGTCTAAAGAGCTAGAGAAACTTTCCATTAGAAGTTTTACTTCAGGAACTACACCTAAGGAGTCTTATCCATACTTGGACTTGAACTAGATGATGAGATTCTGGACTTTGTTGAGATACTGTAACAGTGTAAGATTCTGTGTTTGTTTTAGGCCTCTAAATTTTGGGGTAATTTGTTATGCAGCACAAATTTAATAAACTGTTACATTAAAAAATAACTGGGGAGGACTGGAGTGACGTCAGCATCATGGCGGAGTGAGATTCCCTCTTCGAATCTCTGCCCCCTACAACACAACGAAAACATCATTCACATTCCAACAGAGCTCAATCAAACACTACGAAGGACTTCTGAGAAACCCCTGCTGCCATACATCGGACGGTGGAGGCGCGGGAAGCCCAGGAGGACGGGAGGAGAGGTAGGAGATTGTACTCCCCCTCCCCAATTGATCGGCAAAAACAGCGCGGTTCGTGGACAGAGGGGGGAAGGGTGGCCCACAGCGGGGAAAACTATCGCTATCCAGGTGCTCTCACAGACTGTCGCGAGATCCCCACTGGGAAGTGACAACGGACTGCTTAGGGGGTGTAGCAAACACCCTAAGAGAGCCAGAAAGGAAACCCCCGGGTCAAGCAGGAGAAAGAGAGGACCCCTCCCCCCACACACCCGGCGTTTCAGCATAATCTCTCCGGGGGTTGCAGCCGCCTCAGAGCAAACCGCTCGCGATCTCCATCTAGTGGCAGCAGGGGGAAACTGCAATAGTAACTTTAATCATGAGGGGTAAAAATAAAGCCGTCCCCGTCGGATCCTTGCGACAATTTGTCAGGGCTACAGACCAAAAGGAAAATGACAAACACCCAGAAACCAACCCTGAAGGCACAGAATTTGATAACCTAAATGACAGAGAATTCAAAATAGCTATCATAAACAAGCTCAACGAAATACAAGAGAACACACAGAAACAAATCAATGAATTCAGGGATTATGTCAGAAAAGAGATTGAAACCCTAAAGAAAAACCAATCAGAATTATTGGAGATGAAAAACAAAATCAACGAGATAGTGGAAAAAATGGAGTCTTTAAAGAGCAGAACTGACAATATGGAGGAACGAATTAGCACTATTGAGGATAGCCACGCAGAAATGCTCCTGGTAGAGGAGGAGAGAGAGCTAAGACTAAAAAGAAATGAAGAAATTCTTCGAGAAATATCAGACTCAATGAGAAAAAGCAACATAGGGATAATAGGTATTCCAGAAGGAGAAGAAAGAGAAAAAGGAGCAGAGAGTTTGTTCAAAGAAATAATAGCTGAGAACTTCCCCAACCTAGGGAACGACAGGGAAATAACAGTGAATGAAATCAATAGATCACCTAAATATATAAACAGGAATAAAAAATCATCTCGCCACATAGTAGCAAACTTGAAAAATACCCGTGACAAGGAAATAATATTGAAGGCAGCTAAACAAAAAAACAAAATAACGTACAAAGGAAACCCCATCAGGCTCTCAGCTGATTTCTCGACAGAAACTCTACAGGCTAGGAGAGACTGGAATGATATATTCAAAATCATGAAAGACAAAAACCTTCAGCCGAGAATACTTTATCCAGCAAAAATATACTTCAAATACGATGGAGAAATAATAACTCTCCCTGATAAACAAAAGCTAAGAGAGTTCATCACCACAAGACCCCCACTACAAGAAATGCTCAAGAAGGCCCTTAGGCCTGAAAAAAAACAAATGAGAAAGGGGATACAAAGATTTCAACAAGGAGAAAAGCAAGGAGACTAAACCAGAACAAACTACAGTTGGAAAACATCAAAAATTAATTCAAGCTCATCACTTGAAACACACATTCATGACACAATCTGGAATAAAGAGAAAACAAATAAGGAGGGGAAGAGGTAAGGGATTGAACGGACCCAGCCTCAGGAAAAAGGAGGCATCTGAAAATGTACTTTCTTATCCAGGAGATCGCTTATATAAACCGCATGGTAACCACTAAACAAATAACCAGAAGAGAACAACACATGACAAATAAAGAGAAAACCAAGAGAATGAGCATGCAGAAATACCAAACTGAATTTGCAGTCCGAAACACAAGGGACAAGAAACGAAGGAAATGCAAAAGAACCAGAAGATGAACAATAAAATAGCAACATTAAACCCTCATATGTCAATAATCACTCTAAATGTAAATGGATTGAATTCTCCAATCAAAAGACACAGAGTGGCAGGATGGATTAAAAACCAAGATCCAACAATCTGATGCCTCCAGGAAACACATCTCAGCTCTAAAGACAAACACAGACTCAAAATAAAAGGATGGAAAATGATACTCCAAGCTAATGGCAAACAAAAGAAAGCAGGAGTAGCCATACTTGTATCAGACAAAGTAGACTTCAAGATAAAAAAGGTAATGAGAGACAAAGAAGGGCAATATATAATGATAAAAGGGATACTTCACCAAGAAGACATAACACTTATAAATATCTATGCACCCAACACAGGAGCACCAAAGTACATAAAACAACTGCTAAAAAACCTTAAAGGAGATATTAACAATAACACAATAATAGTAGGGGATCTTAACACCCCCCTTACATCAATGGATAGATCATCCAGACAAAAAGTCAATAAGGAAATAATGGACTTAAACGAAAAACTAGATGCAATGGACTTAATAGATATATACAGAGCACTCCACCCAAAAAAAAGCAGAGTACACATTCTTCTCAAGTGCACATGGAACATTCGCAAGGATAGACCATATATTAGGAAACAAGGCAAACCTCTATAAATTTAAGAAGATTGAAATCATTACAAGCATCTTTTCTGATCATAATGCTGTGAAACTAGAAATCAACTGCAAGGAAAAAACTAGGAAAGGGACAAAGATGTGGAGACTAAACAACGTGCTACTGCACAACCAATGGGTCGTTGATGAAATTAAAGGAGAAATCAAAAGCTATCTGGAGACAAATGAAAAGGAAAATACACCATACCAACTCATATGGGATGCAGCAAAAGCAGTCCTGAGAGGGAAATTCATAGCAATACAAGCTCACCTTAACAAACAAGAAAAATCCCAAATAAATAACCTTAAATTGCACCTAACAGAATTAGAAAAAGAAGAACAGACAAAGCCCTGAATCAGCAGAAGGAGGGAAATAATAAAAATCAGAGCAGAAATAAATGAAATTGAAACCAAAAAAACAGTAGAAAGGATCAATGAAACAAAGAGCTGGTTCTTTGAGAAGATAAATAAAATTGACAAACCCTTAGCCAGACTCACTAAGAAAAAAAGGGAGAAGACTCAAATAAATAAAATTAGAAATGAAAGAGGACAAATTACAACAGACACCACAGAAATACAAGGGATTATTAGGGAATACTATGAAAAACTTTACGCCAACAAATTGGACAACCTAGAGGAAATGGACAAATTCTTGGACGCGTACAACCTCCCAAAACTGAATCAAGAAGAAATAGAGAATCTGAACAGACCAATCACAAGTAAAGAGATTGAAACAGTAATCAAAAACCTCCCAAAAAATAAAAGCCCAGGACCAGATGGCTTCCCTGGAGAATTTTATCAAACGTTCAAAGAAGATTTAGCACCTATCCTTCTCAAACTATTCCAAAAAATAGAGGAAGACGGAATACTTCCCAACACATTCTATGAGGCCGACATCATGCTGATAACAAAGCCAGACAAGGACAATACAAGGAAGGAAAACTACAGGCCAATATCGCTGATGAACATAGACGCAAAAATCCTCAACAAAATATTGGCAAACCGAATACAGCAACACATCAAAAAGATCATACACCACGATCAAGTGGGATTTATACCAGGGACACAGGGATGGTTCAACATCTGCAAATCAATCAACGTGATACACCACATTAACAAAATGAAGAATAAAAACCACATGATCATCTCAATCGATGCAGAGAAGGCATTCGACAAGATCCAGCATCCATTTATGATAAAAACTCTCAACAAAATGGGTATAGAAGGAAAGTACCTCAACATCATAAGGGCCATATATGACAAACCTACAGCAAACATCCTACTCAACGGGGAAAAACTGAAAGCCATTCCTTTGAGGACAGGAACAAGACAAGGGTGCCCACTCTCACCGCTCTTATTCAACATAGTACTGGAAGTTCTGGCCAGAGCAATTAGGCAAGAAAAAGGAATAAAAGGACTCCAAATAGCCAATGAAGAAGTGAAACTCTCATTATTTGCAGACGACATGATCTTATACATAGAAAACCCAAAAAATTCCATCGGAAAACTACTAGAAACAATCAACAACTACAGTAAAGTGGCAGGGTATAAAATCAACTTACAAAAATCAATTGCATTTCTATACACTAACGATGAAACAACAGAAAGAGAACTCAAAAAGACAATCCCATTTACAATTGCAACAAAGAGAATAAAATATCTGGGAATAAATTTAACCAAGGAGGTCAAAGACCTATACAATGAAAACTATAAGACACTATTGAAAGAAATCGAGGAGGACATAAAGAAATGGAAAAATATTCCATGCACATGGATTGGAAGAATAAATATACTTAAAATGTCCATTCTACCTAAAGCAATCTACAGATTCAATGCAATCCCAATCAGAATCCCAATGTCATTCTTCACGGTAATAGAACAAAAACTACTGAAATTCGTATGGGGCAACAAAAGAGCCCGAATAGCTAAAGCAATTCTGAAAAAAAAGAACAAAGCTGGAGGCATCACAATCCCTGATTTCAAAATATACTATAAAGCTACAGTAATCAAAACAGCATGGTACTGGTATAAGAATAGACACACAGATCGATGGAACAGAATTGAAAGCCCAGAAATAAAACCACACATCTATGGACAGCTAATCTTCGACAAAGGAGCAAAGAACATACAATGGAGAGAGGGAAGTCTCTTCAATAAATGGTGCTGGGAAAATTGGACAGCCACATGCAAAAGAATGAAAGTAGACCATCTCCTATCGCCATATACAAAAATCAATTCAAAATGGATCAAAGACCTGGAAGTGAGACCTGAAACTATAAAACTCCTGGAAGAAAATATAGGCAGTACACTAAGTGAGATTGGACATAAGGGGATCCTTTCAGATTCCATGTCTACCCAGACAAGGGAAACAAAAGAAAAAATAAACAAGTGGGACCTCATCAGACTAAAGAGCTTCTACAAGGCAAATGAAACCAGGATCAAAATGAATAAACAACCCACCAGCTGGAAGAAAATATTTGCAAATCGTTTGTCTGACAAGGGATTAATCTCAGTAATATACAAAGATCTCATACAACTGAGCAACAAAAAAACAAACAACCCGATCAAAAAATGGGCAGAGGATATGAACAGACATTTTTCCAAGGAAGAGATACAGATGGCCAATAGACACTTGAAAAGATGTTCAACATCACTAATCATCAGGGAAATGCAAATCAAAACTACACTGAGATAGCACCTTACACCGGTTAGAATGGCTATAATCACCAACACAAAAAACAACAAATGCTGGAGAGGTTGTGGAGAAACGGGGACCCTCATTCACTGCTGGTGGGAATGCAAACTGGTGCAGCCTCTATGGAAAACAGTATGGAGAGTCCTCAAAAAGTTAAAAATACCAATACCGTATGATCCAGCAATCCCACTCTTGGGCATCTACCCAATGGACGTGAAATCAACCATCACAAGAGGCGTATGCACCCCTATGTTCATTGCAGCATTATTCACTATAGCCCAGAAGTGGAAGCAACCCAAGTGTCCCTCAACTGAAGATTTGTTAAAGAAGATGTGGTATATATATACAATGGAATACTACTCAGCCATAAGAAAAGACACAATTGTCCCATTTGCAACAACATGGAGGGACCTAGAGGGTATTATGTTAAGTGAAATAAGCCAGAGAGAGAAGGACAGACACTGCATGAACTCGCTCATATATGGGATATAAGTGAACACACGGACAGAGAGAACTGATTGGTGGTTACCAAGGGGAAGGGGGGTGGGGGGGGCACAAGGGGTGAAGGGTTACATCCACAAGGTGACGGACAAACAAAAATGTACAACTAAAACCCCACAGTGTTATAAGCTAAGACATCAATAAAATAAAAAAAGTCAAAAAAAAATAATAATAACTGGGGAGCCGGCCTGGTGGCGTAGTGCTTAAGTTTGCACACTCGGCTTCGGTGGCCTGGGGTTTGCAGGATCAGATCCCAAGCACGGACCTATGCAAGGCTTGTCAACCCATGCTATAGCAGGCATCCCACATGTAAAGTAGAGGAAGATGCATGGCTGTTAGCCCAGGGCCAATCTTCCTCAGCAAAAAGAGGATTGGCAACAGATGTTAACTCAGGGCTAATCTTCCTCACCAAAAAATAAAAAATAACTGGACAACACATCTCCCACTGGCCATGACAGAGTAACTGATACTGCATTTAACTTCTCACCATAAACAAATGGAAAACTAAACAAAATATATAAAGCAAATATTTTCAGACATTAGACAATAGGCAAAACCGGTCTGTGATCCCTAACAGAAGGGAAACAAATGAGGTAAGATTGCCCCCAACCTTGTACCTAGAGGCACTTTTTAAACTACTGTACAGGAAAGGGGAACCCAAGCAGAGAACAGTAGTCTCAAAGAGTTGAAAAGATGGCAATCTCACTGAGCTGAGGAGACAACAATCTCACGAGTTGAAGAGATACAGATCAGAATTCAGGGAGACTGAGGTGGCTGGAATTCAAGGAGTAGAGTACCAGAGGAGACGCTTACCTGAGAAATTGCTCCAGAAATCTAAACAGTGGTCCCCTTGTGTGCCTGAATGAATACTAAACTGCACAGGCATAGGGTGAGACTCAAAACACTACCAAGAGAACAACAACTACTAGGAAGTTGTAAGCTGAAAAATTCTCACACATGACACAGGGCTGGAAATTCTGTCCAAAGTAGAAAGATCTTAAGCATCCAAGACCTTGAGGAGAGATTCCAAAAGGATCAACCCTTAGTAGTATGGCTAAACCAATCTTGGAGTAAAGTCTGCTCTATATCCACCACAGCAATGTTGAAAAACAAGCCTTGACTCTGTCCTGGAATTGCACAGCAGAGCAATGGAAGGGATAGCTAAAACACCGATAGAAACCCTGTCTTTTAAGCCAGACAAACTGAGATAGGCTGCAGAGGGTATAGGAGTCATGGAGAGGAGAAAGCTCTCCACGAACCCACACAAGTCTCAGACTCATTCCTAAACTATGCCTGTGACAAACTCAAACCAGCAAAGCAAAAGCTTTGAGAATTTAACTAATCAGGTCTCAGGCTAACCCCTGAGTGGCAAACGCGCAGGACAGACTCAGAAAAGAAAGGCAAAGATCTTGACAACTGAACTGATATTGAAACCACCATATACATAAACCAAGACAGAACTTGTTGTCTGACCCTAACCAAGTTGATCACCTGCTAAAACAAAAACACAACTTTCTCCAAGGAATATAACGGGACTCAGGGTCTACCAACATAACATTCACAAAATCTAGGATACAATCTGAAATTACCTGACATACAAGAGTCAGGAAAATGTGATGAATTTCAAGAAAAATGACAATAAACAGATGCCAACACCTAGATGACTCAGATGTTGGAATTACCAAAGATTTTAAAGCAACTATTATAACCAAGTTTTAGGAAATCAAGATAAAAGCAAAGAAACATGAAATGAATGGAAAGATAGAGGTTCTCAACAGAGAAATTTTATAAGTGAAAAATATATTGAGCCTGGGCAGGTTCATTAGCAGAATACAGATGACAGAGAAAATAATCAGTAAATATGAAGATAAACCAATATAAATTATCCAATCTGAGGAACAGAGAAAAGAAAGATTGAAAAAAATGAATAGGCTCAGGGACATATAAGACAATATCAAAAAGTCTAACATACATGTTTTTGGAGGACCAGAAGAGGAGAGCAGAAAGAGACTGAGGGAGAAAGATGTTTGACTAAACTTGACAAATTGGATGAAACATATAAATTACTTTGAATATGGCAAAATTCACTATAACTCTGTTTGAAAAAAAAATGGATTAGAAAATTTTGTTCCAGTGTTTTTCAAAGTATAACCACTTTTATAAGTGACACACCCTTTTCAACAACAAAGTCAGAAAATGATGTAAATACTTCCAAACATCCATTTTCACAGGACAAATTTCACTCAAAAAGAAGTTACTTTCTCACTCATAGCTAAAATGCTGTCTTTAAACATCAAAGGACAGATTGTGTTTATATTTATAAAAATACCACTGAGTTACTTTAAAAAGATAAATTTAGATCTTTCTGTAATAGAAAAATACTAATTCATCTTTAAAGTTTTAAATATCATGCTATAATTACCAAATCTTTCAGTATTAAAATATTTTTATAATTGCTTCTCATCTCATCACAAAATATTGTTAAAAGTCTACTATTTGCGGTTTAGTCCGCACTTGGCAGCCCGGGGTTCGCGGGTTCGGATCCCGGGCGCCCGCCGATGCACGGCTCGTCAGCCACGCCGTGGCGGCGTCCCATATAAAGTAGAGGAAGATGGGCACGGATGTTAGCACAGGGCCAGTCTTCCTCAGCAAAAAAGAGAGGAGGACTGGCGATGGATGTTAGCTCAGGGCTGGTCTTCCGCACCAAAAAAAAAAAAAAAAAAGTCTACTATTTTAAAATAATACTAACTTTAAATCCACTTACCCAGACAAAAATAAACACATCACAATAAACTGAAAGGAAACACATAAGTGAGGTTTCTATTATCACTCCTTCCAGGCTTCCTCAGGATGCCACACAAGCTATAAATCTCACTTGACCATTTGAAAGAATGAGGGGAACCACTGTAAGGCCAGACTTTTTTATTTGTTCTTATTATTTTATTACTCATTAAGAAAATGAATATAAATTCTAATACTTTCTTCATGTACTTTAATGAGTCATCTTAAGCATCCCATTTTGAAGACTATGGTTGATACAATATTTTATTAGAAAATGATTATTTCTAAGTTTGAAGTTATAATCCAAGTTTTACCAAGTCTTAGCCTTCCAAGGGGAAATTATACAAATGGCTTATCTCAAAATCAAAAAAAAGGCTAAGTATATGTATGTTTATAAAAGTAGAATGAAATATATATGAACTTCTTCTGAATAACTATTAGTGCACACCTCTTACTGACAGGATTTCACTTAATGTTAACATACCTGAAAGGCAGACATTAATATCTACTTTTTTCATTTTAGAAATAGAAAAAGGCTTCCTAATCTTATATGCCCTTTTTATTTTCAGTATTTTCCCCATATACTTTCTAATAAGAAATGCAGAATTCCCCAGCTCCTTAAAAAGATAATTAAATATAATTTTTTCTTGATGATGCACATTCATTAGTCATCTTAATATTTGGATAATGAAGCACTGTATTTTTTTTTTAATTCTGGATCCTCCATACTATTACATTCTCAGCTGTCACTTCTGCTATCACTAAACAAAGCACTCTCAAGATCCCTCTAGTGTATTATTTCAAATGTGCTAAGTAAAGAAAACTAGACAACCAAGGTTAAAAGTGAAATGTTAAATATGAGTAAATAATAGAGACAGAAAGTAGATTACTGGTTGCCAGGGGCTGGAGGAAAGGAGGAATGGAGAGTGACTATTAATGGGTACAGGATCTCTTTTGGGGGTGATGAAAACATTCTGGAATTCGATAATGGTGCTAGTCATACAACCTGGTAAATACACTAAAAGTCACTGAACTGTATGCTTTCAAATGGTAGATTTTAAGGTATGTGAATTATAATGAAAATGTAAAATATTGAGTCAATAAGGCCATTTATTTTTTAATGCATTGAATATAGTCCTATGCTAAATATTCAAGCGCTCTCACTTTCCAGTTCAGAGTAGTTACACTCATACAGTGGTTAGATTGGACAGTCATAAGTGAGAGGAAGAGGGTTGCTAGAGATTACGGTGGTTGGACATCTCTCTCTTCTCTAGTTTCAGAGCCTCTCTATATGATCTCCCTGCACGGCCTAATTTGAGCTTCTTCACAACTTGGTGGTCTCAAACAGCTGAACTGCATTGCAGCTCAGGGCTCTAAGCACAAGCATTCCAACTAGCCTCAAAAGTCACATCATGGAGGATGTGGAGAAAAGGGAATCCTCATACACTGCTGGTGGGAATGCAAACTGGTGCAGCCACTATGGAAAACAGTATGGAGATTTCTCAAAAATAGAAATGCCATATAATCCACCTATCTCACTATTGGGTATTTATTCAAAGAACATGAAATCAACAGTTCAAAATATGCATCCCTATGTTCATCGCAGCATATTCACAATAGCCAAGATGTGGAAGCAGCCCAGGTGTCCATCAAAAGATGAATGGATAAAGATGTAGTGTATGTGTATGTATATGTACATATGTGTGTGTATATATATATATATATATATATATACACACACACACACAAACAATGGAATACCACTTAGCCATAAAAAAGACAATCATGCCATTTGCAACAACATGCATGGATCATGAGGGTTTTATGTTAAGCGAAATAAGTCACAAAGAGAAAGACAAGCACTGTATGATTTCACTCAAATGTGGAAGATAAACACATAGATAAGGAGAACAGATGAGTGGTTACCAGAGGAGAAGGGGGTAGGGGGAGGGTAGAAGGGATAAAGGGGCACATATAAAGGCGAGGGGTAAAAATTAGACTATTGATGGTGAACACAATGCAGCCTATACAGAAACTAAAATATAATGTACACCTGAAATTTACACAATGTTATAAGCCAATATGACCTCAACAAAATAATATTTTAAAAATGCCTGAAAAAAAAATCACTTCATGTCACTTCTGGCATCCTCTATAGGTTGAAAGCCACAAAAACCCATCCAGTTTCAAGGGAAGTGGACATAGACCTCACCTATACTCACACTGTAAGAAGAACAAACGTGAGATGAGAGATATTGTTGCAGTCACCTTTGGAAAATAATATTTACCTCAGGGCTGTTTTTCAGTAGGCCAAGTTTGCCCAAACTCTGACCTCTACATCAGTGGCATATCTCTAATATACATTTAAACACACGCATTTGGGCTGGCCCACTGGCACAGCGGTTAAGTTCGTGCGTTCCGCTTCAGCGGCCAAGGGCTTGCTGGTTCGGATCCTGGGCACAAACCTACTCACCACTCATCAAGCCATGCTGAGGCAGTGTCCCACGTAGAAGAACTAGAAGAACCTAAAAATAGGATATACAACTATGTGCTAGGGCTTTGGGGAGAAAAAATAAATAGAGGAAGATTGGCAACAGATGTTAGCTCAGGGCAAATCTTCCTTAAAAATAAACAAACACACGCATTAAAACTGAAATTGAAAAGAATACGATTTTTCTTTCTTTTTGAGGAAGATTATTCCTGAGCTAACATCTGTTGCCAATCCTCCTCTTTTTGCTGAGGAAGATTGGCACTGGGCTAACATCCTTGCCTATCTTCCCCTACTTTATATGCAGGACGCCTGACACAGCACGAATGATAAGCGGTGCGTAGATCTGGACCCGGCATCCGAACTTGTGAACCCTTGGTCGCCCAAGCAGAGCATGCAAACTTAACAACTAAGCCACCAGGCCAGCCCCAAGAATAGGATTTTTTAAATCTAGATGAAAACTGTTATTTCCTTCCTTCACCACACTTTAGCAATTACTGCTATCAATAATAAAATTTCAATTCTTACAAAAAGAAATTTCAATCAAATACACCACGGTTTTAAAGACAAAGCTGTAAACTGAAAATATAAATAGACAAGGAAACATAGGACTAGGTACTGTATTTCATCAATTCTACGCTTCTTTTAAATTTCATATTTTAGCATCCCTGAAATAGAGTACGTATTATATTCAGAGGTATCTCTGTGAGCTTGGCAGTACTCCTGTAAAAATTTGGATATTTCTAGTAGTATAACTGGACAACACAACTATTCTTGTCAAGAAACCACTTAAGTATCATTCAAGAAAAAAATATGAGTACTAGTGGTTTGTTTTAAAAAATTTCTGTTAACACTTTCTAATAAAATCAGGAAAGCACCAACATTAAAATTTGCAAAAGAAGTGAAAGTGGCTTGGAAGAAAATCCCAGAGATGGTTAACAAAACACTCTTTTAAGAATCCTAGAATAAAAACCACAAGATCATCTCAACCGATGCAGAGAAGGCATTTGATAAGATCCAACATCCATTTATGATAAAAACTCTCAACAAAATGGGTATAGAAGGAAAGTACCTCAACATAATAAGGGCCATATATGACAAACCTACAGCTAACATCCTACTCAACAGGGAAAAACTAAAAGCCATTCCTTTGAGGACAGGAACAAGACAAGGGTGCCCACTCTCACCGCTCTTATTCAAGATAGTACTGGAGGTTTTAAGCAGAACAATTAGTCAAGAAAAAGGAATGAAAGGACTCCAAATAGGCAATGAAGAAGTGAAACTCTCACTATTTGCAGACAACTTGATCTTATACATAGAAAACCCAAAAAAATCCACTGGAGAACTACTAGAAATAATCAACGACTACAGCAAAGTGGCAGGGTATAAAATTAACTTACAAAAATCAGTTGCATTTCTATACGCCAATGATAAACTAACAGAAAGCGAACTCAAGAAGACAATCTCATTTACAACTGCAACAAAAAGAATAAAATATCTGGGCATAAATTTAACCAAGGAGGTGAAAGACCTACACAATGAAAACTATAAGACACTATTGAAAGAAATCGAGGAAGACATAAAGAAATGGAAAAATATTCCATGCACATGGATTGGAAGAATAAACATAGTTAAAATGTCCATACTACCTACAGCAATCTACATATTCAATGCAATCCCAATCAGAATCCCAATGTCATTCTTCACGGAAATGGAACAAAAAATACTGAAATTCATATGGGGCAACAAAAGACCCCAAATAGCTAAAGCAATCCCGAAAAAAAAGAACAAAGCTGGAGGCATCACAATCCCTGATTTCAAAATATACTATAGAGCTATAGTAATCACAACAGCATGGTACTGGTACAAACATAGACACACAGATCAATGCAATAGAATTGAAAGCCCAGAAATAAAACCACACACCTATGGACAGCTAATCTTCGACAAACGAGCAAAGAACATACAATGGAGTAAGGGAAGTCTCTTCAATAAATGGTGCTGGGAAAACTGGACAGCCGCATGCAAAAGAATGAAAGTAGACCATCTTCTATCGCCAAACACAAAAATTAACTCAAAATGGATTAAGGACCTAAAAGTGAGACCTGAAACTATAAAACTCCTGGAAGAAAATATAGGCAGTACTCTAAATGACATTGGTCATAAAGGGATCCCTTCAGATTCCATGTCTACTCAGACGAAGGAAACAAAAGAAAAAATAAACAAGTGGGACCTCATCAGACTACAGAGCTTCTACAAGACAAATGAAACCAGGATCAAAATGAATAGACAACCCACCAGCTGGGAGAAAATATTCGCAAATTGTTATCTGACAAGGGATTAATCTCTGTAATATATAAAGATCTCATACAACTGAGCAACAAAAACCCCAAACAACCCGATCAAAAAATGGGCAGAGGATATGAACAGACATTTTTCCAAGGAAGAGATACAGATGGCCAATAGACTCATGAAAAGATGTTCAACATCAGTAATCATCAGAGAAATGCAAATCAAAACTACACTAAGATATCACCTGACACCCATTAGAATGGCTATAATCACCAAGACAGAAAACAACAAATGCTGGAGAGGTTGTGGAAAAACGGGAACCCTCATTCACTGCTGGTGGGAATGCAAACTGGTGCAGCCTCTATGGGAAACAGTATCGAGATTCCTCAAAAAGTTAAAAATAGAAATACCTTATGATCCAGCAATCCCACTCTTGGGCATCTACCCAATGGACATGAAATCAACCATCACAAGAGGTTTATGCACCCCTATGTTCATTGCAGCATTATTCACTATAGCCAAGAAGTGGAAGCAACCCAAGTGTCCCTCGACTGATGACTGGATAAAGAAGAAGTGGCATATATATACAATGGAATACTACTCAGCCATAAGAAAGACAGAATTGTCCCATTTGCAACAACATGGATGGACCTAGAGGGTGTTATGCCAAGTGAAATAAGCCAGAAAGAGAAGGACAACCACCACAGGATTTCACTCATATGTGGAATGTAAACGAACACATGGACAGAGACAACTGGTTGGTGGTTAGCAGGGGGAAGAGGGGTGGGGGGTGGGCACAAGGGATGAAGGGATGTACCCATATGGTGATGGACAAATAACGTACAACTAAAACCCCACAATGTTATAAACTATTAAGACATCAATAAAAATGAAAATTAAAAAAAAAATGCAACATACAAGCTGTGGAACTTTAAGAGCAAAATATTGTTTTGCAGTTACTAGAAGCAGGCAAAACATAAGAAGATGATGTCAACTTAGCAAAATAGATGTAATTCAACTGTCACCCTCAGTCCTCCAACCTGCTGGGGTTACTCTTTAATATCCAAATAATAATTGTTCAAGCCTCTGAAAAACAAAAAAAGTAATGCAAAGCCTCTAAAATTAAAACAACATGGTACTGAAGCACAGACAGACAAATAGAACAGAGAAGTCCAGAAACAGACCAATGATATCAAACATCAAGTATATGGAAAAAAGGTGGTATCCCAAATCATTAGGGTGAAGTTGATCTTTAGTACTGAGACAAGTGAGTAGCCATTTGGAAAAGGATAAAATTGGATCCATTACTCAGACCACACAGAAGAACGAATCAGAGTTATACATGTAAAAAATGAAACTACACAAGTCACAGAAATAAATAGATAAATTTCTATATAAGTTGAATTTAGGAAAAGCTTTTCTAATTATGATTAAAAATCCAGCTATAAAAAAGAAAAAGATAAAATTTAACTATATTAAAATTAAAAAAATTTTTATGCCAAAATACCATACACAGAGCTAAAAGACAAACAGCAAACTGGGAGAAAGTATTTGCAACTTACATCATAGACAGAAGGCTAATATCCCTCATATGCAAAAATATTTTTTTAAGTGAGGGAAAAAAGACCAAAAGTTCTATAGAAAAATACACAAAAGACACAAACATACAATTTACAAAACAATATAAAAACAGTCCTTAAACACATAGGAAGATATAAAAATTCACTCATAATGAGAGAAATGCAAATTTAAACTAGGCTGAGAGGCCAGCCCAGTGGCATACTGGTTAAGTTCACCTGCTCTGCTTCGGCAGCCCAGGGTTCCCAGGTTCAGATCCCAGGCACAGACCTACGCACCGCTTATCAAGCCATGTGGTGGCAGGCGTCCCACATATAAAGTAGAAGAAGATGGGCACGGATGTTAGCCCAGGGCCAATCTTCCTCAGCAAAAAGAGGAGGATTGGCAACAGATGTTAGCGCAGGGCTAATCTTCCTCACCAAAAGAAAACAGGGGCCAGCCCAGTGGCACAGCAGTTTAGTTCGCCCTCAGCAGCCCAGGGTTTGGGGGTTCGGATCCCGGGCGCCGCCGATGCACTGCTTGTCAGCCATGCCGTGGTGGCATCCCATATAAAGTAGAGGAAGATGAGCATGCATGTTAGCCCAGGGCCAGTCTTCCTCAGCAAAAAGAGGAGGATTAGCAACGGATGTTAGCTCAGGGCTGGTCTTCCTCACCAAAAAAAAAAAGAAAGAAAGAAAACAAACATGCTATCAACAGAGTAAAATGACAACCCACAGAATGGGAGGAAATATTTGCAAATCATATATCTAATAAGAGATTAAAAGCTAGAATCTATAGAGAAATCCTAAAACTCAAAAACAACAAACAATCCAATTCAAAAATTGGCAAAGGACTTGTTTATAGCATGTCTCGAATATACAAACAGCCAATAAACACAAGAAAATTTGCCCAACGTCACTAACCACTAGGGAAATACAAATCGAAACTACAATAAGCCATGCACTAAGATGGCCATTATCAAAAAAAACAGAAAATAAGAAGTATTGGTGAGGATATGGAGAAATTGGGGAGTGCACTGTTGAGGAGAATGTAAAACAGCACAGCCAGTATGGCAGTTCCTCAAAAAATTAAAAATAGAATTACCATATGATCAGAAATTCCACTTCTGGGTATATACCAAAAAGAACTGAAAGAAGGTCTTGAACGAGATATTTGTACACCCATGTTCACAGCTGCACTAATCACAATAGCTAAAATGTAGAAACAACCAAGTGTCTATCAATGGATGAACAGATAAGCAAAATGTGGTATACACATAGAATGAATATTATTCAACTTTAAAAAGGAAGGAAATCCTGCAACATAGTACCACATGGATTAATCTTGAGGACATAAGGCTAAGTGAAATAAGTTGGTCACAAAAAGGCAAATACCATATGATTCCACCTGTATGAGGTACTTAACAGTAATCAAAGTAATAGAGGCAGAAAATAGAATGGTGTTTTCCAGGGACTGAGGTGTTGGTGGAGAATGTGGTTATTATTTAATGGGTATAGCGTTTCGGTTTTGCAAGATGAAAAGAGTTCTGGAGATGGATGGTGGTGATGGTGGTACAATATGAACGTACTTAATACCACAAAACTGGTGGAAACTGCAACCTGAGGCTTCAGGAACCATAGCAGAACCCGTCATGCAGCCCACAGTGGCAGCACCCCCAATACCAGCTCTACCAGCAGCAGGAGCTGCCATACAAGTCCCTGGGTCTTTGGGCCCCAGCAGTGACAGCAACACCCATGAAGCCAGCACCCCAGCAGTGGTGTTGCAAGTACCTCCAAACAACTCAGGGTGAACAGCAGCACAGATGGTGCACAGGGCAGTAGCATCTGAGGCCATGGAGAGCCCGCAGAGAGCCACTGGGGAAATACAAGACCCCGGCAGCCCAGGAAGTAGCAGAAGTGCTCACAGCCTTGTTGACCCCAGTGGCAACACCTCAGACTGCAAGGACATCATAAGCAGCAAGACACCAGCAACACCAGAGGCATGAGCAGCACAAGGAAGACACTGATGACACCTTTAGCAGAGGCAGTGGAGGGTGGAAAGTGCAGGGCTCTCAAATTCAACCAGAAGCAGCTCAGAACCAAAGTAACCAAAGCCTTACCCAAATAAGAAAGGTGGTTAATACCAGAAATGTGCCAGCAGAGGATCAACTCATCAAGTACCATGAAGACTACAGTAACATGGCAGAACAGAAAGAAAATAACAACTCTCCAGAAACCAAACTTGAAGTCACAGAGGATTACAATCTAACTGACAAGAGACTTCAAAATAGCTGTCAAGAAGAAACTCAATGAGTTACATGAAAACTCAGAAAGACAGTTCAATGAGCTCAAGAATAAAATTAATGAACAGGAGTACTTCACCAAAGAGATTGAAACTCTAAAAAAAAGAACAAATTCTGGAGATGAAGAACACAAGTAATGAGATGAAAAATAAAGTAGAAAGCATTAAAAATAGGGCAGACCATATGGAACAGAGAATTAGTGAGCACAAAGATAGAAATCTAGAAATGATTCAGGTGGAAGAGGAGAGAGAACTAAGATTTTTTTAAAAAATGAAGAAATTCTACAAGAAGTATCTGACTCAATTAGGAAAAGTAACAAAAGGATAATACGTATCCCAGTAGGAGAAGAGAAGGCAAAAGGAGCAGAGAGCTATTTCAAAAAAAATAATAGCTGAGAACTTCCCAAACCTGGGGAAGGAACTTGATACACAAGTACACGAAGCTAATAAATTCCTAAAGAAAGCAGGTGTACCATACTTATATCACACAAACAGATTTCAAGACAAAAAAGATAAGAGACAAAGATGGACATTATATAATGATAAAAAGGACATTCCACCACAAAGACATAAAACTTATTAATATATATGCACCTAATGTAGGAACACCAAAGTATATAAAACATCTATGAACAGGAGGCCTAAAAGGAGAAATTGATAGCAACACAATAAAAGTACGGGACTTTAACACTCCATTTACATCACTGGATAGATCATCTAGATAGAAAGTCAACAAGAAAACAGTGGTTTTGAATGAAATACTAGACCAGATGGACCTAACAGATGTATATAGAACATTCCATCCAAAAGCAGCAGAATACACATTCTTCTCGAGTGCACATGGAACATTCTCAAAGATAGATCATATATTGGAAAACAAAATAAGCCTCAAAAATTTAAGAAGATTAAAATCATATCAAGTATCTTTTCTGACCATAATGGTATAAAACTAGAAATCAACCACAAGAAGAAAGCTAGAAAAGTCACAAATATGTGGAGACTAAACAACATGCTACTGAACAACTATTGGATCAATAAAGAAATCAAAGGAGAAATCAAAAAACACCTGTAGACAAATGAAAATGAAAACAACATACCAAAACTTATGGGATGCAGCAAAAGCAGTACTAAGAGTGAAGTTTATAGCAATACAGCCTACCTCAAAAAACAAGAAAAATCTCAAATAAACAATCTAACACTATACCTAAAAGAACTAGAAAAAGAAAAACAAAAACAGTCCAAGGTCAGTAGAAGGAAGGAAATAATAAAACTGAGAGCAGAAATAAATAAATAGACACTAAAAAAACAATAGAAAGGATCAATGAAACTAAGAACTGGTTCTTTGAAAAGGGAAACAAAATTGACAAACCCTTAGTGAGACTAAGAAAAAAAGAGAGAAGGCTCAAACAAATAAAATCAGAAATGAAAGAGGAGAAATTACAATGGATACCACAGAAATACAAAGGATTATGAGAGAATACTATGAAAAACTATATGCCAACAAATGGGATAACCTAAAAGAAATGGATAAATTCTTAGCAGCATATAACCTCTCAAAACTGAATTAAGAAGAAATAGAGAATCTGAATAGACCAATCACAATAAATAAATTAAAACAGTAATCAGGGGCCAGCCCCTGGCATAGTGGTTGAGTTCAGCGTGTTCCACTTTGGCAGCCTGGATTTGTGGGTTCAGATCACAGGCACAGATCTACACCACTCGTCAGCTATGTTGTGGAGGTGACCCACATACGAAATAGAGGAAGACTGGCACAGATGTTAGCTCAGGGCTAACCATCCTCAGCAAAAAAAAAAAAAGCAGTAATCAAAAACCTCCCAAAAAATGAGAGTTCAGGACCAGATGGCTTCTCTGGTGAATTCTAACAAATACTCAAAGAAGATTTAATACCTGCCCTTCTCAAACTCTTCCAAAAAGTTGAAGACAATGGGACAATTCCTAACATATCTTATGAGGCCAATGTTACCCTGATACCAAAACCAGAAAAGGACAACACAAAAACAGGAAAACTACAGGCCAATATTGCTGATGAACATAGATGCAAACATCCTCAACAAAATATTAACAAATTGAACACAACAATACATTAAAAGGATCACACACCACGATCAAGCAGGATTTATTCCAGGGACGCAGGGAGGGTTCAACATCCACAAATCAATGTGATACACCACATTAGCAAAATGAAGAATAAAAATCACATGATCATCTCAATAGACGCAAAGAGAGCATATGACAAGATCCAACACCCATTTACAATAAAAACTCTCAATAAAATGGGTATAGAAGGAAAGTACCTCAACATAATAAAGGCCATATATGACAAAACCCACAGCCAACACAATACTCAATGGTGACAAATTGAAAGCTATTCCTCTAAGAACAGGAACAAGACAAGGATGACCATTCTCATCACTCTTATTCAACATAGTATTGGAACTTTTAGCCAGAGCAATTAGGCAAAAAAAGAAATAAAAGGCCTTCAAATTGGAGAGGAAGAAGTAAAACTGACACTATTTGCAGATGACATGATTCTATATATAGAAAAACCTAAAGAATCCAGCAAAAACTACTAGAAATAATTAATTAATAAAGTTGCAGGGTACAAAATCAACATACAAAAATCAGTTGCATTTCTATACACTAATAACAAACTAGCAGAAAAAGAAATCAAGAATACAATTCCATTTACAACCCACAATAAAAAGAATAAAATACCTAGGAATAAATTTAACCAAGGAGGTGAAAGACCTATACACTGAAAACTATAAGACATAAATTGAAAGAAATTGAAGACATAAAGAAAGGCAAAGATATTTCATGTTCATGGAATAGAAGAATAAACTGTTAAATGTTAAAATGTCCATATTACCTAAAGCAATCTACAAGATTCAATTCAATCCCAATCAGAATCCCAATGACATTTTTCAGAGAAACAGAACAAATAATCGTAAAATTTATATGGAACAACAAAAGACCCTGAATAGTCAATGCAATCCTGAGGGAAAAGAACCAAGCTTGAGGAATCACAGTCCCTGAATTCAAAATATACTATAAAGCTATAGTAATCAGAACAGTATGGTACCATCAAAAAAAAAAGACACACAAATCAATGGAACAGAATTGAGAGCCCAGAAATAAACCCACGCATCTATGGACGCTAATCTTCAACAAAGGAGCCAAGAACATACAATGGAGAAAGGAAAGTCTCTTCAATAAATGGTGTGGGAAAACTGAACAGACACATGCAAAAGAATGAAAGTAGACCATCATTTTACACCACACACAAAAATTAACTCAAAATGGATTCAAGATTTAAACGTAAGACCTGAAACCATAACACTCCTGGAAGAAAACAGAGGCAGTATGCTCTTTGATATTGGTCTTAGCATCATCTTTTTGAATACCATGTCTACTCAGGCAAGGGAAACAAAAGAAAAAATTAACAAACGGGACCATATCAACTAAAAAGCTTCTGCACAGCAAAGGAAACCATCAATAAAATGCAAAGACAACCCACCACTGGAAGAAAATATTTGCAAATTATATATCTGACAGACGTTAATTTCCAAAATATATAAAGAACTCATACAACTCAACAACAAAAAAACAATTTGATTAAAAATGGTCAGAGGATCTAAATAGATATCTTCCCAGAGAAGACATACAGATGGCCAACAGGCACATGAAAAGATGTTCAACATCACTAACTATCAGAGAAATGCAAATCAAAACCACAATGAGATATCACCTCACATCTGTCAGAATGGCTATTATTAAAAAGACAAGAAATAACAAGTGTTGGAGAGAATGTGAAGAAAAGGGAACCTTCATACACTGCTGGTGGGAATGCAAACTGGTGCAAGCCACTATGGAAAATGGTATAGAGATTTCTCAAAAATTTAAAAATAGAAATACCATATGATGCAGCTATTCCACTTCTGGGTATTTATTCAGAGAACATGAAAACACTAATTCAAAAAGATATATGCACCCCTATGTTCATCACACCATTATTCACAATTGCCAACGTGGAAGCAAGCCAAGTGCCCCTCAATGGATGAATGGATAAAGAAGATGTGGTGTGTATACACACACACACACACACACACACACACACACACACACACAATGGAGAATTACTCAGCCATAAAAAAAAAAGACAAAATTGTGCCATTTGTTACAACATGGATAGACCTTGAGGGTATTATGCTAAGCGAAATAAGTCACACAGAGAAAGACAAATACCATATGATTTCATTCTTATGTGGAAGATAAACAAACACACACACATAGATAAGGAGAACAGACTGGTGGTTACCAGAGGGGAAGAAGGTGGGGGGAGGGCGAAAGGGGTCAAGGGGCACATATATATGGTGACAGATGGAAACTAGACTTTTGGTGGTGAACATGATGCAGTCTATACAGAAGGGGAAATACAATAATGTATACCTGAAATTTACACAATGTTATAAGCCAGTGTGACCTCAATAAAATAATTTTGTGTGTGTGTGTGTGTGAGAAAGACCAGCCCTGAGCTAACATCCCTTGCCAATGCTCCTCTTTTTGCTGAGCAAGACTGGCCCTGGGCTAAAATCCATGCCCATCTTCCTCTACTTTTTATATGGGACACCACCACAGCATGGCTGACAAGCAGTGCATCAGCGGGCACCAGGGATCCGAATCTGCGAAGCCCGGGCTGCCAAAGCGCAAACTAAACTGCTGCGCCACCCGGCCGGCCTCAATAAAATAATTTTTAACAAATAGTGGGAAAGAAGCATATTCGAGTATCATTATTCAAAAAAGAAAGTTCCTGCATATGAGGAGGTAAATATATCACAGATTAAGTAATAAATATATAATGTGTGTACTTTAAAAAAAAAAGGTTTTAATTAAATCAAGAAAGATAGAAAGGTGGGGGAAACTAAAATCAAAACCAAAAATTCAATTACTGTTCAAATTAATATCATAATCATAAGAAGGGAAAAAAGAGCTAATCCAAGCAATTTATGAACACAGTATTTGACAATATATATACACACACACCAAGTAATTTATGAATACGGTATTTGATGATATATATATACATACACATACATATATATGAAATACATTGACTATATATATATATACATACATATATACACTATATATATATACACTTTATATATATATAAACCACACACCCTCAGTCTTGGCTGGAGTAGGGGGTTGAACTGCAAACAAATTCTGATTCTTTTTAGTAAGTGGCCTTTTTGTGTGTGTGTGGGAGTGGTATAAGCATAGTAATTCTAAAATTATTTTAGAAATATTTTAGGACTGAGCAAATGAGATGTGTAGATACTTTTGGAAGCCAGAGTTCTCACTGTGGAGGAGACATACAAACATGGAGTGGGGAGACACAAGTAAGAATCCTACAGGGATAGACTGAATTTGTGAACTCACAAATTCTAAAATACATATATGCATATATGTATGTGTCTGGAATAATGAGAACCCCCAGCATCAAATCGTGATCTCTAAGACCATTCCCCACAAAGATACCTAAGTTCTTCAGAAAAGTGGGCTCATTCCAGGATAGGTATGAGATTAGCCCAGAACATACTATTATGTCAGAATGTATGAAAGTACATCAAAATTTGAGCATCAAAATAATTAAGGAGAGTAATGAATTATAAATAACTAGACAAACTAGGAATCCAAGAGTTTACATCTACAAAAAATAAATAGATAAATAGATAAGTGGGGGAGAACAGAGGATTCTTGCTTCTGATAGAATGCCAAGGGCTGACTGGTAAATGTGAAGGGAATGCTAGAGTTGAAAAATTGTCATTTTGCAACTATCATTATACTGAAGATTTGTTTAGGCAACAATCATCCACGGATGCTAAATCCAGGGAGAAATTTGATGAGGAGCAAGATAACTGCATGGTTTAAGTGTCTCTTCACAGACTGCTTATTAATTGCAAGGGTGAAAATAATAGCTATATAGTGGAAAAATCAGACAACACCTCAAGTAAGTAATAAAAATTATCATCATCAGTGAAGGCCAAATAAATATTGTGGGACTCCAGATTTCACGCCCTGAGAAAAAAAACATAACATCATTTATGTGGAATTCTTCTCAGGAATTTATAACCTGAATCGAATCATGAGCAAAGATCAGAAAAATGCAAAACGAGGAATGCTATAAAAAAAAAAAAAGACTGCAGTATTTAATTTAGCAACATCATAAAAGACAAAGAAAGGCTGTGGAAATATTCCAGATTAAAAGAGACTAAGGAGACACAAGTATATTCAATAGCTGACCCTACACTGGATCTTGATGGAAGGGGAGGAAAAAAGTACAGGATGTTATTGGGCAACTGACAAAAATGAAGTATGCATGGTGTATTAAAAATATTGTAGCAGGGGCCAGCCTGGTGGCATGGTGGTTAAGTTTGTGCACTCCGTTTCAGCAGCCCAGGGTTCGCAGGTTCGGATCCCGGGCCCGAACCTACACACCACTCATCAAGCACACTGTGGCAGCATCCCACATATAAAATAAAGGAAGATTGGCACAGAAGTTAGCTCAGGGACAATCTTCCTCACCTAAAAATATATATACATTGTATCAAAGTTAAATTTGTTCAATAAAGAGGTTGATAATTGCATTTTGTTATGTAAGAGACATTCCTCTTCTTAGGAAATATACACTATGGCATTTTGGGGTAAACGGTGGTGACTATGTTCAACTTACTTTCAAATGTCAGAAAACAACTGTGTATACATATACACAGAGAGAGGAGCAAGCAATGATAAAACAAAAGAGATAGATTGTTAATAATAGATGAATCTAGAAAAAACAATATGCAAATGTTCTTGCAACTCTTAAGTTTGCAATTATTAACAAATAAAATGTTTTTGAAAAGTCTAAGTGATAAGAAAGCATTGTTTCAGAGTTTAGTAAATAATGTTTTTTCTTTCTCATTGGTACATAAAATAATGATGCATTTTTAAATTAATATCATCTTAGAGTCAATGAAAATTAATAAATGGATAGGCAAAAAAATAACAATAAGTTTTCTTCATCCAACTAACAAGCTTTTAGGGAAAAAGACAGAAGACCACCATATGTGCTAAATTAAGAGTAGTTACAGGTACAAGATACTTAGTATTATCAATCTGGTCTTCAAGCCATTGGGACTTTTAAGTATTAATTGTTCCTTACGTCTCATTCTATAATATGCATGCTTAATTACAATTGTAAAAGTACCTACATCCATCATGAGGAAATCAATGTACAGCCATTTAAAACATGTAATGTTTTAAATGGGCTTTACATGTTCAAAAAATAAAATGCCCCTTGAAAACTAGGCTTAGAGGAAACTAAAAATTGTTAAGATTGCTTAATTAATAGGTGACTATGCAAAATTAAATGCTGATAAAAGACAAACTAAAAATAAGGGAAAGAATATAAAATTACAGGAAATCTGGGATTCAAATATAATAAGTAGTAAAAACATAATTCAACTATCAGAGAAATTTCTGTAAAAATATGATAAATGCTAGGATTACCAGAGATTTTTGCTTTCATCTAAATGTTACAGCGTATTTGCCAAAAAGAAAAGCCCACAGAATTTAAAATTCAGGTTTCTTTTGTAATTTGCATGATTTTTACCACCACATTTCTACTTCTGGAAGGAGCTAAAGAAAGATCACTAAGATGGGTCAAATAAACGACTACAGAGGACAAATAGTGAATAAAGAAGCCACAGAATGTAGGCCAAAGCTTATCAGTATAACCTAGTGAATCAGAAAACCATGAATGTAATGGAAGAAATTTAGGCAATTCACTGAGCTGGGAAAACAATCTGAAAACCCACATTGCGACCTGTGTATTTACACAAATGATAGCTGCAGAATTGGAAAGTGGGAGAAAAAAGTGTGTACGAAATAATTGCCTAGGAATTATCCAGTCTGACGATTTTTCCACTCTCCTTAAAACTTTCCATTCCAACTTGCAACTACCAAATGTGAATTCAGTGAATATTCTTTTTTTGTAATGTATTTATGCTGAACTATCAAAAGTAGAAACAGAACTGAAATAACATTGTCACATACAGTACCTCCAAGGAAGTCACAAATCATTCACCATAAGCTGATCCAGTATTGTTATGTATTTTCTCTAAATTTCTTCTCTTCTAAGATGTCAAAAATTGAAATCTGCAGTAATGTAAAAATATTTTTCTTCACTTTGTGTTTTTGTTGGTATGAAAAATAATCATTTGATTAAAAGAAAATGATACATAGAATGGTGGTTGCCCAAGGCTGCGGGTAGAGGAAGAAGGTGGAGTTATTATTTACTGGGTATCGAGATTTCAGTTTTGCAAAAATGAAGAGTTCTGGAGATGGATGGTGGTGATGGTTACACAATAATATGAATGTACTTAATACCACTGAAATGTATACTTTAAAATAGTTAAGATGGTAAAGTTTATGTTATATATATTTTACCACAATAAAAAAAATTGGAGAAAATGATAGTTGATAACCCAACATCAAGAGGTAAAAGAAATTCTATAGAAATCAGACTATAGAACTCAAAACCTAACAATCTCCAGATATTCTGCAAAAAGGGGAAATTATACTACATAATTCAATAGTTCTCAAGAGCAACATTATGTTATCAAAACAGTATAAAGAATATTCAAACTAATAAGTCAGTTCTTTCAAATATGGTTGAATTATTTTTGTTTTTAAAATTTGGAGTTTAAAGAAGTAAGATTAAGTGCCTGCTGGGCACGGAAGAGACAACAAGGGAGGGAGTAGGGATTGGGAATCTACTCTGCTGAGAAGGCAGAGGCCTGGCCACCTTCGGTGATGAACTCTATATTGAGCTCAGGCTAGCAGGTAGGATCGAAACCAAGCCACCATGTCTGAGGCTGGGCAAGTGGGAACAACAGAGGGTGACAGGGAGTGAAGCCCGGGCCTAGGGCACCCCTGTGCCCAGATGTTTGGTTAAAGCATCTGCCCCTAAGGTACTGCTGGCACACAATCCACCTCCTTGCTCAATTCTACACAGAAAAGTATTTCTTATGGTCACCTTTCATACCAATTTTGGAAAGTTTGGGACCTTTAAAATGAATATTTCACGCAAAGAGCTTCTTTAAAACCTTTTGAGAAACATCAATATACTTTGCCTCAAAAGATGGGATAAGTCTAGAGATGGAATTAAGAAATCAGTAAGGGAGAGGTAGTATGATAGCTGGGCTCCAAGATGGCTCCCAATAATTCTCATCACCTGCTATTCATGCCCACTCTTACACACTGCTGGTGGGAATATAAAATGGTACACAACCAATTTGGAAAACAGTTTGATAGATTCTTAAAATGTTAAACATACACCTACCATATGATCCAGGCATCCCACTCCTAGGTATTTACCTAACAGAAATGAAAGTTTGTGTCCATGTAAAGACTTCTAAACAAATGTTCATTGCAGCTTTATTTGTAATGGCCAAAAACTAGAAACAATCCAGAGATGTCTTTCAACAGATGAATGGATAAAAAATTTATGGTATAGCCATACAAGGAATATTACTCAGCAATAAAAAAGGAAATATAGAACATGGATGAATCTCAAAATAATTATGCTGAGTGAAAAAAAGACTAGAAAAATACATACTGTACGATTCCATTTGGACATAAAAAATTTATATAAAATTCTAGAAAATGTAAACTAATCTAATGATTCTGACATAAAAGTAGATAGATATTCTATCTATAGATAGATAGTAGATATTCTTTCAAGCAAAAAACATTCAAACACCCACTGGTTCTTCTACTTTACTTGTTTCCCCCAAAATTTGCCTTTTTTATCCACTTCCAATTTTTAGGAGCAAAAATTCTCATCTGTTTTTATTCTCCAGTATATCCCCAGTACTAACAATGACCAGCACATAGCTTATGCTCAATAAATACACTGAATTAATTCCTCCTGCTAATCTTATTTCCTTTTCTCTGTTCCAATATGTCACACACCTCCCCGTAGTTCTCTCCCATAATGCTACCCTCAAGCCCTTAATTATCTACTCTCTCTCTTCCACAAACCTCTTTAACTATTTCCTAAATTCAAGTCTTTTAATGATCAGTGAAATAAATAATAAAAAGGAGAGCACAGTTATTTCATTTAAAGATACAACCATATTTGGTTAGCCTTATCTATTAGAGGATAAATTACTAAAATAGTTATTCTCTCTAAAACCAACCACATATTAGTTTATAGTTTATATTGTATATATATATATATATATATATATTTTGTGTAATTCTGTACCAGACTGCTACACTGATACCAGACAACAAAAAAAGCATATATTTCCACACATTAGCAATCCATATTTTCCACACTGAGAAATTCTACAACTGGTAATCATGTTACCTAATTTGGTAAATTTTTCCTTATCTGCACACACGAATGCATGAAAATAATTCAGGGAGGAGGGTAGTAAACCTACAGAAAAGAAGGGTTATGATATATGTAGCCAATTTAAAACAAATTTAAGAGTTTGTGGAAAAAAATGTGCTCACAAGCAGGAATCATACCTAGGTTTGAATCATGGCTCCATCTCCTATGTTTTGGGATACATACTATCAGGGTAGTTAGGAGAGCCACTTCATGGGGTTGGGAAGATCGAATGCACATAAAGTGCTTAAAACTATGCCAGTCCAACAAATGTTCAATAAATGTCAGCAATTACTGCATTTTATAAATATAAGGTATTAACTTACTATCTAAGAAATGAATTTCACTTAATTTATCAATTTAGAAATAAAAACAAAAAAAGACCTGTATTAACTGTCAGATTGCGTCAAAAACATACATAGAAAAAACTTTATAAAATTCAAATATTTCTACCATAATCTTAGAGATTAGAAAGTAAGGTTTTAATTACTCGGTGAATCTAAACTAACTTGATATGTTTTGTTGGTATAATTTAAATACAGTTTTATAGCATGATACACATTCACATCACTTTTTTCGCAAATCAAATATATGTTTTCTTAAAAGAAATTAGGAAATGATTACTCGCTTTTTAAAAATTACAATTTTGCCACATGTATAAATGCTTTACAAAAAAAATAACTTTACCAAGAAATCTACAACAGAATTCCTTTAACAAGTTCTAAAGATTACATTTAGTCATCATTTAAGAAATAACTCTACTTCATAAAAATGAAAAACCACCATGTTCATAACATATAAGCAGCTATATATTTGCATTAGTTAGATAAGCCTTATCCAAGTTCAGGGACTTTTAAAAACCCAAGGCCATTAAGTCCAAATGGAGCTACACACAATATGAAACCAGTGCCAAACCAAGAATCCTCCAGCTTTTAATATCAAAGTATACGCAGTACATTGAATTACAAAAAGGCATCTCCTCTGGGCTGATAAATTGCCAAAGTGCACCCCCTCTAAGAGGACTAATTGCAAAAAGACATCACTTTTAATGTCCCACATCAGGAGAGAGGGCTGGATTTCAGCCACCAGTAGCAATTCTTTAGTCAGGCACACCCTGCACAACTATTATTTGAAGGACCTGAATAAAGAGGGTAGCTGCTATGGACTGAAAGTTTGTGTACCCTCGAAACTCTTACGTTGAAGCCCTAGCCCCCAATGTGATGGTATTTGGAGGTGAGCCTTTGAGAGGTAATTAGGGTTGATTAGATCATGAGGGTGGGGCCTTCATGATGGGATTAAAGCCCTTACAAAAGAGCTCTTTCTCCACCAAGTGAAGATTTAGCAAGAGGGCTGCTTCATTCTTAGAGTAACCTATGATTTTTAAAAGTATTCTACATATATTATCTCATCTGATCATCACACAATGCCACAGATCAGTTGGACAGGTTTATTATTCCTATTTACAAATGGGGAAATTGAAATTGAGAGTGATTAAGTGATTAGGATGAGGCCATGTCCAGTTTGGAAGTGGCAGAATTAGGTTTAAAATTAGTTCTCTCTCCATTACATAAAGTTTGTTTAAATAAAATGTATTAAAAGTAAGTATTTGAAATTCCATTACCTGGGTGATGTTACCACACAAAAGGCACGATCTGCTCACCGCGCGACAAAAGCCAATCGTCAAGTGGCAAGATGGTGGAAAGGAAAGGGTTTATTACAGCTTGTTAGAAAGGGGGAAGATGGCTGACTAATGCCTCAAAGAACCATGTTACAGAACAAAGACTACAGGCCAGTTATATAGACGGCTGGTCTCCAGGTGGGGGAGGCATCCATCTAGTCTTAATTCCTGAGTCTTTTGTTTTACTTGACATGCATCAGAAACTGGAGCAACGTCCTATACCCTGGTCTTTCAGTTGTCATTGATGAAGGCCATCAGCCTAGATTCTCTGCCCAGGGATCATCACATTCCTAAGGAACTCAAAAGAACAAGGTTATCAACCTACAGCAGCTGGGAGAGGCCACAAAACCCACAGAGCATGTCTGGGCTAGTTAATCAGCAATCAGGTTTCTTTTCTACAATATGGCTTCCCTTATGTCAACCATTTCTTGAGCCAGTATCAGTGATACAAAAATATTCCATAAAGCGAAAATCTAATTATTTTGTGCTGAAATGCTGCAATGAGCAAACTGCAGGCATGTGGGAATTTTTTTCCCCAGGACCCTCACCCAGATGATGTTTCTTTGTATTCTTAATTCGTAGCTGGAATTCTCAAAAGCTACAAATGGCTGGTGGCAAGAATTACAGACTAGTTATCATCTGAACCTCAAGATACTTACTTAAAAAAGAAACAATGTATGGTCATGTCCATCTCTTTACCAAAAATACTCCTGAGATGTTTTCATTCATGCATGCACTCATTTATTCACTTATTTAACAAATATTTATTTAACTCCCTATTATGGCATGCTCTCTCCAACCTCTGGAGAAGACATCTCAACACAAGACACAAGCCTCACTTCCTATTGTGCTCCCTGACATAGCTCAAAGGCAGCTCAAACTTTCCTGAACCAGAAGATAAGGAGAGTGAACCACAAAGAACCACACTAGAGACTGCCAATAAAACTCGCTAATTCCACTCAACCTGTTAAAATCCAATAAGAAAGAAAATTTCTAAAGCCATACATAAAATTTTTGCAATCTAAACGACTTAACAGTTAGGATTTCTAATATTCCAAAATAAATAACGCAACTTCTTAACTGACATGCCATCTTCCACAAAAAATTCAAATGGTAATCTGCTACAAATCTTCACCCTAAACGCTAACGTTCCTTCATATGCTAACATGCACATTTTCTTCTTTATTGTGCCTTGACTTCCCAAAGAAACTTCAAATTGTGATTGTGTGTGTGTAATAGAGACAGACAACCAAAGAGAGACTGTGGGTTTTATTTTAATATATTCATTCTTTAACGTGGAAGAAAGGCAGAGGTAGCAAAGAGAACAGAAGAAGTAAATGGAGTAATAAAAGTGGCGGCATAACTAAAATATACAAATTATAAAACCATTCTTGCTAGCAGCATCAAATCCTTTAGCATTCATTTGTGTACCTAGCTATCTTACTCTTCATAAGGTAATCTTATTTTTAATAAGTTTAAAAAAGCTTATGTTTTAAACTAAAGGATTTTTTTTTTTTTTTTACAAACTCATGTTTACTTTCAAAATAAATCCTATGAGATAACCTCCAGTATGGAATAAGTAAATTCAAAATAATTACTTTATGTTAGTTGGGCCTATGTAAATCATACTTTAAAGTGTTTCTATTTAGCACTTCAGCCAAGACAAAAATTTAATGAATAACATTTTGAAATCTAGAATTCCACATGAATTTAATGGATATATTCTTATATCCTCATGTTGGGGGAGAAAGAAGATACTCAAGAATGACAGCTAAAAGTCCAAATGACTCTTCACTAATCCAATTCCTAAACAAAGATCAATTTTTTCCAGTATATAAAATACATAACTTTTATAGCTAAGTATATTTTAAATGTATAAAGCACACTTTTTTAGAGTCACACAACCATATTTACCTATTTACAATATGGAACTGAACATAATCTATTAATAGTGCTTTCAGATAGCCAGAATCTAAAAATTATACTATAAAAAGAACTAAAGTGGGTTAAATTTAAACATAAGATAAAAGATATCAAGGGAAATGTTCCACTATTTCAAATTTACTTCAGAAGTAATTATAAATGCAATGAGAAGAAACACATATCTGTTCTGGGGTTTTTTTGTTGTTTTTACTACCTAGAAAATGAGATGCAACTCTAAAAGAAATTTCAAAATCATGTATGAAAAAGTTAATGTAAAAAAACACTAAATAACACTTCCTACTTAGAAAAGACCACCTCCATCTAGGTGTGACTCAAACTCTAACAACTACCATTTGTTGAGTAAACTCACAGCCTCCACACAAATCAGATCAATTTTACCATCCTTTCGTTAATTACATTTTACTTCACTACCCAAAAAAGACCAAGAGCAACACAAGAGTGCTGGTTTTGCAATCTTTGACTCAAAATCAAAGATAAGTTTTTTCAAGAGTACAATACTTGGATTAGAAACTAGTAGTTCTCAAACTTTAATTGAAGCTCTTTTAACATAAAAAGCAACCTTTTAACATTGACTTATTAGATACAAAGTAAATGGATAGAGAAAAATTCTTTCCAAAGCAGTGTTTCCTAAGTAACCAGCATGCTATAATTACAAATGTTAATACAGTAATTTATTCTTTTATTTCCTGATCTATGAAATTATTCACCACTGAGACAAAGCCTAATATGTACATAGACATGAGGAATTATAGACTTGGTCAACCTTCACCCTCCTTCTTAACCAGCAGAGGATAAAACATGATCTGAAATAGAATGTAGGCACATCTGGTAAATCAGTAAGATGGTTAAAATAAAGGGGGGGGGGCGGTGAACTGGTATAGCAACTGCTTTCAAACCAATCAGTGAAGTCACCAAAGTCATCATGCAAATTTTTTCACTCCGCTGAGGATAGCAAACATATTAGGAAAACAAAATAGAAATCTACTCACCTTGTGGTGATTGAAAAGAAAGATTTTACAGGCTTTTTTACTTGAGCTAGAATGCCAAGGAAGCTTCCAATTCAAAAGAGAATACAGATTTCAAGGAACAAAAGAGGAAGCCCAAGGTGGCAAAGGGAACAGTCCTACTGGCCATAGGTAAAGGGAGAGAAAAGGAATATTTGTGGAAATTTCCACCTTCTTCTAAAGGACAGAAAAAATAATAGGATGTACCAATCAACTAACAATATACCCTGTGGGGCTAGAGAGCAAAGAAGCTAGCTGAAAACATTCTCATTAGAGGCAAAATTTGACGTGTCTTTGAAAAAATTCTCTTCAAATTTTATTCCACAGCAGATTTTCACATCTTCAGATTTATACAGGAAGCGTTTTCCTCCTCCATACCAAGGAATTGGCATTTCCAGATAGAAATGAGAACTTAAATTATGCAACAGGTCCATAAGCAGAGGCTCTTGGGACTATGATGGACTATGATTTGCAATTAAGAGTATTTTATCCCCGCTCCGATAATGACAAGAGCAAAAACAAAAATATACCAATACAGGTTATTAGAGAAACTGTGCTAATGTCTTTTTTGTGTTGTTTTTTTTTTTTTTTTTTGCTGAGGAAGATTCTCCCTGAGCTAACATCCACTGCCAATCTTCCTCTTTTTGTATACGAGCCGCCGCCACAGCATGGCCAATGAGACATGAGTGGTTTAGGTTTGCACCCAGGAACCAAACCCTGGGCTGCCAAAGCAGAGCATGCCAAACTTAACCATTAGGCCACCAGGGCTGGCCATGTGCTAATGTCTTTAAGGTTACTGAAGATAAGGTACTTAGAGGAGTATCATATAAATCTCTACCAAATAGGACAAAAGCCAATTCAATAAGTTCACTCACCTTACTGAAAACTGTCCCTATAATATCAAACCCAAATCAGTATCTGTTATTGTATATTAGATTATCAGACTTCTATTTCAAACATTCCAGAAAAGAATAAAGTCAAACTCTATGTATAAACCAATGGTGACCCTAGACAATTTTAAATCCAAAATCATTTGAGAAGGCAAAAAAGTAAAATGCCACTGCTCTCAAAACAGAACAGTATGACACACATTAGAACCTGTTATGAAGCACGGTAAAACTACTTCAACATACCATGTACTATTTCATCAATTTCATATAAACTTTGGCAGGAGACTTTAAATTCCCAGAAAATTGTTCCCCAAAGTTTAGTAATCTTAACTAAAGTATTGCAATTCCAAGGGACAAATCATGGAGAGCTTAAAAAAAACATATAAAAGCCACATGTCATTTATTAAAATGACATATGAAAGAATGTTCATAATGACTGAAGCTGGCTGATGGGTATACAGCAGTTCTCTCGGGCTTTTGTGTATGTTTGAAATTTTCCATGATAAAATTTTTTCTTTTTATTGACATTTTTATTGATTGACAATGGGTCAAATTTTAAACCTCCAAAAGTGAGTTTTTGTTAGATGTTTATAAAGCGTGGGGAGAAAAAACAAGTTAACTAGCATTAAGTGCCTATTAAGCATTTTAATATATAACAATCCCTATGAGATGGACAGAATCAGCCTTATTTTACATAAAAGAAAACTGAGAATCAAAGGGGTAAATTTTCTTGCCCAAGATCATAAAGGAGCTTAATGAGATTCACAACCAAAGAAGGGAGGGAGAAGAGAGAGGAGGGGAAGAAAAAAAGAAGGAAGGCAACAGGATGGTTAAAGGGAAAAAAGGAACATCATTGCACCAATACATAAAAGACAAAATTAGAGAAATACAATTTCTAGAAAACTCCATGAGTTAAAAGATTATTGTAAAATTATTCAATGACAAGTATTCAAGGAAAAAAAGACAAAAAATACAACTGTATTTAAAAACCTATAATTATTCTGTATCTGTAAATAATTTTGTATTTGAATCTAGCTCCAACATACCAAATCCTGAAGAAATTCCATTTCTGACATGCTGCTAACCAGCTAAATACAGATAAACATACACACACACACGCACATACACACATATATATATATAAAAATTACCCTAAACCTTAATTTAGTTATCTAACCACAAGTTAAAATAAATTTTAAAAAGACTCTGAAAAAGTGTCATAACATATCTCTAGTGGTACTTTATATTTGTAATCCAGAAGACTTTAGTAAGCGTTCATTGTATTTCAAGTTCACTGTACAAATATATTACTCCAACCTTCCAGTGTTAGGCAAGTATCTAGAAGTAATATTATAAGTGTGAAAATCCATTTTAAAATACACAGACCTCAAAAAAATGCGAGTTTCCTTCCTCACATTTTAATTGACAAAATCCTAGTTCTTCAATTTGTCTATATAATATCAGAGAAGAAAAACACTATTATGGACCACTGATCTTCAGAAAGAAATATAATCAATAGAAAATTACATATAAACAACTATAATCAGATTGAGCTTTGTATTTGAGCGTGGTTATGTTTGAAGAAAGAGAAACAGAAGAGAAAAAATTTTGCCTCAAATGAAAAAGAGGAATTATAAAACTTGATTCACTAAATAGAAAGCCATTAAAGTCTAAGTAAGAGAGAAATGTATGAGAATATAAGAGACTTGGGTTCCAGAACCAACTCTGGCCCTAACCAGCTGGCCTATCTTGGGCATGTCTCTTATCCTCAATTTCCTCACCTAAAAATTGAGAGGATTAAAGTGTGTTATTTCTAAGGTTCCTTCCATGCTGTAACAGATTCCATAACATGCTAAGAAATAGAAATCGTTCAAAACAGCCGCCACAATAAGGCTAGTTAGTAAGGGGAGAGACTATCAAGGACCAGAAATGAAAAAACAAAGGACAATCATCTCAAGGACAGAACCCAGAAGGGAAAAATTAGAGACTATCTTAAGTAATTGACTAAATTCCCATCCCACAAGAGAACTAAACATTACCAACAAATTTTTGTGATTTTTAGTTATTTATGAGTACCTATATTACAGTTGGTAGAGAATATCACTTCAACCACAGAAAGGGCTGAAGTATGATTCTTATCCTTACGTCTTAATTCAAGCCTTTCTGGCTTAAAAATATTTGGCTTAAAGTGATGCAGCTCAGGATGTACAGTAGCATAAAACACTATGAGACACTTGCCTGGTCAAAGATAAGTGAACATTCTGTTATTGCATATTGAATGCCAGAAGCTATGCTAAATATTGCAGGTAAAAAAAAAATGAAGAACCACAATGAAACACCACCACAAACTTACTGGAATGACTAAAATTAAGAACAATGACAATACCAAGTGCTGTCAAGTATAGACAACTACAACTCAACACTACTGGTGGGAACACAAAACAGCACAGCTACTTTGGAAAACAGTTTGGCTATTTCTTATAAATTTAAAATGTGTTTACCATATGAGCCAGCAAGCACACTCTGAGGTATTTACCAGGAAAAATGAAAACATGTTCACACAAAGACTTCTATGCAAATGTTTTGGGGTAGCTTTATCCATATGGTCAATGGAAATCACGTGGACTGAATATACAAACTGTGGTACATCCATACAATAGAATATTACTCAGCAATAAAAAGAAACTAATACACGCAACATCATGGAGGAATCTCAAATGCAGTATGCTAAGTATAAGAAGCTAGTCACAAAAGGCTACCTATTGAATGACTCCATTTTTATTTGACATTCTGGAAAAGAAAAAACAATAGGGACAGAAATTAGATTAGTGGCTGCCAAGGGTTGGGAATTGGGAAGAGAGGTCTAACTACAAAGGGGCATGAGAGAACTTTTGGGGGTGACAGAAATATCCTACATGTCAACTATGATGATGGTTACATGACTATACACATCAAACTATACACCTAAAAGGGATGAATTTTATTCTATGTAAATTATACCTTAATAAACCTGACTTTAAAAAAGAAGATGATAAAGATATAGTCTCTGCCTTCAAGCTCATGATCTAGTGGGAGAAATCTATAAACACATAATTAGAACTAGGTAACTGTTATAAGTTAAGAACAAAGTTCTGTGGTGGAATGGAGGAAAACCAAAGTCTGTCCCAAAGGACTTTGGGCAATCCTTTGTCTGGGCAAAGGATTCTTAGAGAAAATATCATCTAAGCTATGTCTTAAAGTGTGAGCATGACTAAGGAAGAAAAGCATCCAAGCAGAGAGAACAGTTGATAGAAAAGCACAGAGGCTGTAAAGGCAGTACCTATTAAAGGAATAAGAAAAAGTTCATTATGGCTTGAATATGGTATACAGAGTAGCCATGATGAGAGAGGAAAGGAAGTGTAGGAGGAGTTGGGGCCTCATAGACTATGCTGTGGAACAGCATGGCAGAGGAAAAGAACAGTTTTAAAAGGTGTTAGAATAATCCTAACAAGAGATACCTGGGGTAGGAACTAAGAGGTAGACTATTTGGTGACAGATGTTGTAGGAATGAGGAAGAAAGGTAAGTCAAGGTTAAGTCAAGTTTCTAATAAAAGAGAAAGTGATATCATTAAAATGAGGAATGCAAAAGGAAATACAGGTTTGTGTGATAGTCTCACGGAGGAATAATCAGGTTTCTGTTTTCCTATCTACTAATTAGCTTACTGGTATGCCTTTTCTAACTAAAATTGATTTCTATTATAAATTATATATTTGAACTACTTTATAAAATAACTAAGAAATAAAGGCAACACAACATAACCTCACTAGAATCTTTACAATGTTTTACAGACAGCAGCATAATAGTTATTTTAAAAATTAAAATTAAAAAAATAAATAAAATGGAAATAGGAGAGAAAAAATTCACCAAATTTAAATACTGCATAAGCTTTCCAATTTACATGATGGTTCCAAATTTTTATTTGAAATCTAGAAGATAGTTTCCCAAAGAAACAATGGGATACAAAGTATAGCTGAACTCTAGAATTATACCGCAGTTATACCAACCTACTGAAGAACCAACCTCAATACCACCACCAAAGCACAGTAGTCAGGGGAACAGGCTGCTCTGAAGTTGGACTGCCTGTGGTTCAGCTTCTACCTCCTCTACCATTTACTGTGTGACCTTGGGGAAGTTAATTAACTCTACAAGGCTGATTCCTCACCTTCAAAACGGAGATGATAATATCACCAACTTCAAAGAGTTACTATGAGAATTAAAAGAGACAACCCATTTAAAGCACTAAGCACATTCATTCATCCAACATATATTTATTGAGCACCAACTATCTGTCAGGCACTATTCTAAGCACTGGCAATAAAGTACTAAACAAAAAAGAAAGTCCCTACTCTCATGGAGTTTATGTTCTAATATAAGGAAACACACAAATAAACAAAATATCTGATGGAGATCAACGCTATGAAAAATAAAGCAGGATACAAGAGATAAATAGTGACAAAGAGGAGGGTACTAGTTTAGTAGTAGAGAAGGGTTTTCTAATAAGGTAACATCTGTTCAGAGATCTTAAGAGAATGAAGAAGACAGTCATATAGATAACTGAAGGAAGAAATCAGATCCATTTATGGGCAATACAGAAGACTTAGATGTCCAGACAAACACTCATGGTTCAGAATTCCTTAAAATGCTGAATACTAAACAAAAAACAAAACAAAAAAATTTTTTTTCATGAATGGTTGAGCTGGAGAGAAACCAAGGAAAATCTTTGGAGGTAAGAAACAACAAAGCTTCACTGAGCACTGAGGCCAGCATCACCCTGGGAGCAACCACCAATCTCTAGTGGTTTAGAAATTGGGTCTAAAGGGACTGCCAAAGGGGAAAAAGACAAAAACCTTGGGGCCTAAACAAGGTAGGAAATCTAAAGAGCAACACTCTCGTGGGTGAAGGTGCAGGGTGGTGCTCATCATGGGAGGCAGTGGACATATCTGCCTGTCTCAACCTGGGTAAAAGAGGAAAAAAGTCTCCTTTCTCTCACTCCAAATTGGGACCAGAATTCATACTACCTGTGAGGTCTAAGAAAACTCAAACTAAAAATTTAGTTTCAAGAGATTCTGGGTTGGAAGAGACTAGACAATGACAGAAGCAAACACCAATCCTGCCAAGAGGAGTGCATTTTAAACCCATACCTCAAACTATACCCACAAATAAAAGTCCATAAAACATAGGCTCACAATTTAAAAAATAATAATAATAATAATGAAACAAACCCCCAAGAAGCAGCAGAACAACACGTCTTACAGAAACAGACCCCAAACACTGAAGAAAATCCAAACGATCAGATACACAATATCAAAATGTTAATGTTTTTGGTGGTGAACACGATGTAATCTATACAGAAGTTGAAAGATAATGATGTACACCTGAAATTTATATAACGTTATAAACCAGTTACCTCAATAAAAGAATAAACAAATAAATAAAATGTGTTAGGTTCCTGTTATCTCTAAATGGCTTAGCTTTGGATCTGAAATGCTGCAAAATAAATTAAATATTTGAAAAATTTCTTCAAATGTCAATGTTTAAGGAAATAAAAGAGATGTCAAAAGTACGATTCAGGAGAAGAAACTACAAAAATATGAATATGAAAAAATCAAACAGAAATTCAAGATATGAAAATTATAACTTATAATATACTGTTTATTGGTATTTATAATTTAATATTTGCAAGATCATTCTAGGCAGAGGAAAAACAAGAATAGAGAGGCCACTGTATCCAGAATTGAGTAAACAAGGAGGTAGAGTGAAAAAAAACGAGGACAAAGAGGTAGTACTTAATAGGTCAAAAAAGCACTCATAAATATTAGCTATTATCCTATAATTTCTATTGGAAAAATTAAGATAATAGAAACAGTCATTTCTTCTTTCCCATTTCAACATCAAATATAGCGGCCAGAGCAAAGCTCCAGAAAAACCCAAGTAGATTCAGAAGGGAATGAGTCTTAAGTAGTAATCCCAGTGCCAAGGAAGAAATCTGGGTCTTGTGGAAGCAAGGGAGAAAAAAAGAAAACTATCCCCAAGGGATTCAAAAGATAAGTATCTGAAAGCAACAACTGATCAACAGAAAAAAAGGATTGAGTTGGAATTATTTCAAAGTAGAGGACATTTCAAACTTGGGTATTAATTAGTAATCAGGACATCACCTCAGCATTCAACAATTTCACAGGTGAAGTCAACATTACATTCTCCAGCAATGAGAATTTAGAATAAATGAAACTCTCAAAGACATACCAAAATTTTTCATTTTCACTATTTTAATGCTCACCTTTTCCAAATCTTTTCAAGAGACACTCACAAGTAGCAAAATTACTAATTCAATTTTTCTTTTCTTCCATATTCCTGCCCTCAGGCTAAGGCACTACCTAACAAAACCATGAACAGAACACAAATAATATAGATTAAGAATAATATTCATAAATCGCAAATGAGATATATGATCGATCCCTAAATATTAAAGAGTTGGTCATTTTTTTTTTCCTGGTTATCAGAATAAAAGAAAACTGATTGGTGGATATCTTAAAATATATACAAGTTACTATACACCATTTGACACACAGGCAAACTGATGCAAAGAATCAAATAAAGTATGTAACATTAAATCAATGATAAAGTTTTAAGATAATTCATTTTCTCAAGCTTCTCACGCTTATCAATGTTTCTGATTATCATGATCTAATTTTTCAATAAATACAATTCTTGAGGAATTCAGTTACGTGGCCATTTTCTACAATTCTAATATGAGCACCCAACTTATATTAGTAGTCACACAGTATAATATAGTGTACAGAATTCAGGCTCAAACAATCTTGATCCAAATCCCATCTTTAACTATGAGACTTGAGCATCTTTAACCTCTCCAATCCTGTTTTCTTGTTATAAAACAAGTTTAATATACTACCTCAAGGAGTTGTTGTGTGGATTAAATGAGATAATCCTTGTAAAACACTTATGTTGGCTATATGTAGTCAACAGACTCAGTCACACACCCTAACTTATATCCAGGTTCAGCCCTATTATAACTGGATCACAAGACAAAGCACTAATTTCAATCTTTCCTTCCGAAGCACCTCTTGAATAATTTGATGTAAACTGTTTGTGCACAGCATATTTAGCACCACAGTATAAAAAATCAATGTCTAAAAATATAAACTAGAAAAATACTTGAACGATATCTTATGCTGAACTTAGAACTAGGCTAAACAGAGGAATTTTCTTTAATGTCTCAAACACAATTTAAATCAACAGAACAGTAGATTTGGCTCAACTACAAACAGCAATGGCTTCTGAAATTTTTATGTCAAAAGCCATTTTGTCAATTTAACTGTATTAATTAAGAGATTAATAAATGGTCATCATTTGACTCACTACTATTTTGTTTCAAAAGTACATCCCTGGACAGATGAAAATGTCAAAAACAGTAAAATTGTAAAGCTCTCTGTCAATACAAATGAGATTTCTACACAGGTTATTAGCATTCCATTTAAATGACTAAAAACTTATGAAGAATTAAGATGCAAAGAATGGTAGTATACTGTTCTAAGTTGTTTAAGTGGATAGGGGTTAGAAGGAAAAAAATTGGCTTCCTTTCACCATCCCACACATCCTACAATTCTAAAAGCTAAGAAAACTCATTTAAATGCCAAAATTTTAAACACTATCTCCACATATAGAATTTTGCATGAATCTATATATTGTTGTGGTAACATAGGGTTGTTTTCTAAGATAAAAACTCCTCATCTACCTGCATATATAAATGTAAGTATTTGAGAAAGAAGAAAAATGACAAATTTTCTTTACCTATACTTCCTTCATTGGTCTGCAGGAGAACTCCATTATTTGGAATTATCTAAGGTAATAATCTGCCTAATAATGGTTAGGAAATAACTTGGCCTACTGTAGCCTAAATTGGTACTATCATCTATTCACTGGCTATTATACATCCATTGCTTTGTTATACCTTATGGTTCCAGCAACAAAGTAAGTGAACTAAGATGACCTAAAAATCACCACAGTACAAACACCTACAAATATTAGGTAAATATAACAAAAAATACTTTTCAATGTAAAGCTGAGCTTGCAAGAAAGGGCAACCCCAAGAGCCTAAAATGAATAAGAAACAGAAAAACAGTAAGTATTTGAACTGCTATTACAATTGCTGAAGAGGCAAAGAAGGGAAAGCTAGTAACCTATGGCTTGAATTTTAATGCCTATGTAGAAACACAAAATACTGTGCCCACTCAAGGTGAGGAACTAGAAATGAAATCTCCATATAAATATAGAACTCTCAAAAGGTAAAAAAGTAGATCCTCCCCATCTCCCCCAAAAAATCCATCCACTGGCACAGGGAAATTACAAGTACCTAGTCTTTGACTGGGCTACTAACATAAAAAAAAGAAAAAGAAAAGTCTCCTCTGAGAAAATAAAATTCTGGGGTGTTCTTTACGCAAGTTTGGGAGTTCAAATTTACACTACTGGCATGAACTGGAAGCCTCAGGCTAATAAATTTTTTTAAAAATGATCCCAGATATAACATGCTTCTGAGGCCCCTGGTAAATAAAACCAGTATGTTCAAGTAATAAAAATTTCTTAAGCACCTACAAAGTGTCAAGTGCTCTTTCAGGTGCCAGAGATGTAATGAATACAAGTGACAAAAACCTCTATTCTTATGGTACATATAATAGAGGAAAACTGACAATAAGCAAAATATATTGAGTTATACATTAGAAGATAAACTATAGGGGCCAGCCCGGTGGTGTAGTGGTTAAGTTTGTGCACTCCACTTCAGCAGTCCAGGGTTTGTGGGCTCGGATCCCAGACACAGACCTACGCACCACTTATCAAGCCATGCTGTGGCAGGCGTCCCACAGGATGTTAGCCCAGAGCCAGTCTTCCTCAGCAAAGAGGAAGATTGGCAACAGATGTTAGCTCAGGGCTAATCTTCTTCACCAAAAAAAAGAAGAAGAAGATAAACTATAAAAAATAATAAATCAGGAAGGAGAATAAGATGTGTTATGGGCAGACAAGCAGAGAAACGTCCACAAACCAATCTACATAGGATTCCCACAAATAAAATCCCACTAAAAATTAGCTCACAATCCAAGATTACAAAACACCCTTGTAAAGAACCCCTATGGAGATGATAAAACTTAACTATTAGACAACAAAAACAGTATATTTTAATAAAGCTATAAAAGAACCAAGGCAGTAAGAAAAAAAAATAGAAGATTCTATTTTAAAAAAAGACCATACAGATTTCAAGGAATTCCAAAAATATAATCATTAAAATTAAAAATTCAAGAGAACACATTAGACTATGGATTAGATGGAGATGAAGAAAGAATTAATAAACTGGAAGAAAAGATCATGAATCACAGGAGAGACTGAAAATATGAAAGATTAAAAGACATGAAGGATAGAATGAAAAAAAAACCCAACATGCCATGTACTAGGAGTTCCAAAATACAAACAAGCAAAATGAAGAAAGGACACTATTCATGAGAATTCTCCAGAACTAATGAAAAACATGAATCCTCAGATTCAGGAAGCACAATTCCCTCTAGACAAGTTATGATGAAACTACAGAACCCGCAAGTCAAAGAAAAAACTTAAAAGCAACCACAGAGATAATCTGTAAAGTTAAGTAATTAGAACATCAACAACAATAAAACAGACTAGAGAGGAAGAGAATAGTATCTTCAAAATAGTAAGAGACAATAATTGTCAACTACAATTCTGCACCCCGCTAAACTATATTCAAGAGCAAGGGCAATACAAGGACATTTTTAAACAAATACTGGGAGAATTTACCACTCAAAGACCCTCACTAAAAGAACTACTAAAGGATACATTTCAGAAAGAAATAGAAACAAGAAATAAAGAGCAAGATGTAAGATGTACTTGTAAGCCAACCATTTAGTAAACATATGGACAAATCTAAGAATTATGAAGAAATACAATCTTCCTTGTTCTCCAATATCCAGTGCCCCTCCCTGCAAGAGGATTACATATACCTACCCTGTAAAACCCAAGCATGGTATGATAAACTCAAGCATGACCATGTGATTTCCTTTGGTCAATGAAATGTGAACAGAAGTGAGACGTCCCTTGTGAGCAGAAGTTCTAAGAGCCATTATACATGGTTCATCATGTTCTCTTTTCCTTTTAATAGCAATGAAAGTTCAATATTGTACAAATGAAGTCTGAGGCAGAGAATGGCAAGAGATAAGCCAAGATCCAAATTACTTATGTCATACTAAGGAACCTGGCCTTCATCCAGAAGAGAATGAAAAATAATAGAAGTATTTTTGAAGGAAAACCAAATGGTCAGATTTTCACTTTAGGCAAAACACTCCAACAGATGTGGAGGGTATTTGAAAGGTAAAGAGACTAGAGAAAACAGGAATACCAGTAAGGAAATTATTGCAACTATACAGGCAAAAAATGATGAGTACCTGAACTAGTGCAGTGGTAGAGCTGTAAAAGAGGGAAAGGATTCAGAAATAACCAGTATTCCAAATCATATCCCAAACAGCAACATTCAAATTAATGACTCAAAGTTATCAAAAACCAAATCACAGTCAATATACTCTGTTCAATATAGCAAAAAAGTACACAATTCAAATACAGTTCTATCAAAAAGGTCAAGATGGAAATATATTGGCAAAAAAAAAAAAAAAAGAAAGTACATTAAAAATTCATCCACATGGCACCCTCCACACCTCATTCCAAATAAGGTGGTAATATAGTAAGAAACCAAATATAACATTGTATTTCACTTACATATTGGCATTAGACTGTCCTCCTAGATTGTTTAGATAGATAAGAGGATAAGACAAAGAATTCCTAGTGAAAGATGTATGACAGACAGCATCATCCTCTCCTATTAATGTAATCAATACGGTCGAGATATAAAAGTCACAAAGATGATTAACCTTCCATTTTCTTAGAGGATCGACAGGAATGAGAGCAGGATATACTTCAAAAATATCAGAAAATAAATCTAAATAAATTGAACGATACAAGAATAGTTGAAGAAATGGGGTACCTAGACGCTAAAGAAGTCACACTTTAATCTCCATAAAGGCAAGGTCCATATCTGTCTTGTTCATTGTTTTATTCCCAGCACCTATCCAGCACCATGCCTGGCACACCATTTCTGCTCCATAAATACTCACTCAATAAATGAATGGACAGATTGATCCCATTGGAAACAGATATTTACATAAACATCTATTTTGTTTCATAAAATAAAATATCTTTGTTTCATAAAAGGGAAGTACTGTCATATTATTAAATCATAAAAGATATTTAGTCAATATAGCAATAGGTAAAAATGCTCCACTTTAAAATCTTAATCATAGTTGATTCTTTGACTTCTTAAATATATGTCTTACTTGAAAATTTAAATGATAAACCCCACTTAAATTCACACCATAATCTACAGGAAGAAAGAATAATCTTGCCCAGTAAATTTGGTAACTTTATTCAGTGAATCTATCATGGAAGCAAATCCACTTTAAGGAAAGGTCATCTGAATATTAGAGGCCCATTAATACATCTTTACAGTACTAAAGACAACATCTGGTATTAGCTTCTGCAACCAACTAATAAAAGCATCATCTTTTCCTATTAATGTGTTCAATATGGTCAATATATAAAAGATTCCAAAAAAATGATTAAAATTTAACTTTTTTATAGCATCAATATAGAAGGTCATTTCAATCTTGGAGGCTAAGCCAACTAAATCTTAAGCATGAGAGTAAAGAAGCAAACTCCAGCACCTTGTATAATGATTAACTATATCATTAATTCCACCCATTTTGAATATCATATTCATTAAAACCTCCCTTTTCCTAAAACACATTTCCAATTATTTAAAGTTGGGGGGGAAAAAACAAAAACCTACCTTCCACAGGCAAATTTTTTTTTTTTGACGTCTTAATAGTTTATAACATTGTGGGGTTTTAGTTGTAAATTATTCTTTGTCCATCACCATGTGGATGCATCCCTTCACCCCTTGTGCCCACCCCCCACCCCCCTTCCCCCTGCTAACCACCAACCAGTTGTCTCTGTCCGTGTATTCATTTATATTCCATATATGAGTCAATTCATGCAGTGTCTGTCCTTCTCTCTCTGGCTTATTTCACTTAACATAATACCCTCTAGTTCCCTCCATGTTGTTGCAAATGGGACATTTCTGTCTTTTCTTATGGCTGGGTAGTATTCCACTGTATATACATACCACATCTTCTTTAACCAATCATCAGTCGAGGGACACTTGGGTTGCTTCCACTTCTTGGCTATAGTGAATAATGCTGCAATGAACATAGGGGTGAATAAACCTCTTGTGATGGTTGATTTCATGACCATTGGGTAGATGCCCAAGAGTGGGATTGCTGGATCATAAGGTATTTCTATTTTTACTTTTTTGAGGAATCTCCATACTGTTTTCCATAGAGGCTGCACCAGTTTGCATTCCCACCAGCAGTGAATGAGGGTTCCTGTTTCTCCACAACCTCTCCAGCATTTGTTGTTTTTCATCTTGGTGATCATAGCCATTCTAACGGGTGTCAGGTGATATCTTAGTGTAGTTTTGATTTGCATTTCCCTGATGATTAGTGATGTTGAACATCTTTTCATGTGTCTATTGGCCATCTGTATCTCTTCCTTGGAAAAATGTTTGTTCATATCCTCTGCCCATTTTTTGATCGGGTTGTTTGTTTTTTGTTGCTCAGTTGTATGAGATCTTTATAGATTACAGAGATTAATCCCTTGTCAGATAAACAATTTGCGAATATTTTCTCCCAGCTGGTGGGTTGTCTACCCATTTTGATTCCTGGTTTCATTTGCCTTGTAGAAGCTCTGTAGTCTGATGAGGTCCCACTTGTTTATTTTTTCTTTTGTTTCCCTTGTCCAAGTAGACCACAGGCAAATCATGACTATGTTAGGCAAGTTTTAAGCAACCTAGATACCCTTCCAGACTCACTGTTCAATTACATGATTGAAAGATGTCTTGAGCCACTATTTCACACTTAACGTTCTTTGCAATTATGAACCATATATGGTTTAGCGGTTAAGAGCTCAAGTTGTAGATTCCCTGAGTTTCAATCTCAGCAATATTACTTGCTCAGTGACTTGAGCAAGTTACTTATCTTCTCTGTGTCTCATTTTCATCATTTATAAAGTGAATATTATAATAGTACAGTCTGTTCTACTATAACATATCTTTGCCTTGAATTACCTCCTATAGGATTGTTAAAGAGTAGAATAACGCAGGAATAGTGTGAAAGTAAGGTTGGTTCATGTGTAATTTCTTCGAACAGAATTAAAGAGAAATACTTAGCAACATATAAACATCTTAAGTTAAACAAGAAAATTTACAGAACTGCTTTCCTTTAATGCAAATAGGTCCTGGTTATTGACTGCAGAAACTACTAAGCTTTTTCCACAATGTTAAGTATCTGACAATCTGCAAGTACAGATGAAGAAACACAAAGACATTTCCCTTGAATTAAAACAATGAATTAATGAAGAAAGCTGCACCTTGGATCAGATTTTTAGTGCTGATAAAAATGTTGTCTGTCAGAAGCTAAAGAAACTAGACCTACATCTCAAAGAAGGAAGCATAAGTTTCAGGGTTAATACCATAAAAGTGACTGTGATGCTAGGTGAAAATACCAGTAAAGACTTAGCCTTGCTAGTATTTTCATTAGGGTTATTATTGATTTTGTTACTATTCTGGTTACAAAGTTCCACAGGTTTTGAATGGCCCATTTAAGTCCTATTTTTCCCCCTAAGCCCTGTTATTTTTAGTCTACTTTTGCAGAACACAAGGCATTTTGGCAGAAACACCTATACCTATCTGATTGTGAGAATTACATTGGGTCAGTACACACGTCAAACAAAACCTAGCACACTCAATAAATCTTAGCTACTGCTATTATCTATTATGATTCAAAAGAATGAATTAACTTCAACTCAAAAGCACAGCAATTATCAATATATTTTTCCCCTACCTCAAGAGCCATGGATCATCTCACCATCACTGAAAAGTAAAACTTACCCCCAAAAAAGCTTCAAAATAGATTAAGAACCATAAGTCTACCAAATGTTTTAGTAAACTAACAAAATAACCCACTTACACTTCTGGCCACTGCCTCACCCATCCACTGACAAGAAAGTCACCTACAGTAAGAAAATTATTCTGAAATGCTTTGGATTTTGTGTCTGCTTGATATCTATTAATTTCACAGCAGTGTGATCTAAGAAAATGAGTTGGTGATAATGCTAATAATGATTTTATATAATTTTCTTTAATAATTAGCATTTTCCCCATTTTAGATACCAATGAGCCTCTTTAAATTGGTGCCTACTTTGCTTCTAGAAAAGACTAGGTGACATCCCATTTGAAGCTGGTTAACTACTGCATTACTATCAGGATTAATTTTTTAAGTTTCACATATTAATGTTAAATCCACACTCTAAAAAACGCTTTGTGTTGGGGGCTGGCCCGGTGCCGCAGCAGTTTAGTTCGCGCTTGGCAGCCCAGGGTTCGCGAGTTCGGATCCCGGGCGCCCGCCGACGCACTGCCTGTCAGCCATGCCGTGGCAGTGTCCCATATAAAGTAGAGGAAGATGGGCACGATGTTAGCCCAGGGCCAGTCTTCCGAAGCTCTGAGATATAATGATAATTTTTTTCAAGATACTGAAACCCAAAGATCAAAAAGACTGGATTCAACTAAGTACTATACATAGGATTTAAGATAATATATTTATTACTTTATGAGAAAAGTATGTTCACTAGAAACAACAAAACCCAAACACCTCCTCAGAGTCCTAATTATTTAAAACTCCCACAGCTTTAAGTGATTTACAGTTTAAAAATAAAAATACCACACCACTGAAGTCATTCATTGAACAAAGATCTTATTAGGCAAGGAGAAAGTCTTTTTCAGCTCTCAGGCAATAGATTTATTTAACCAAATATAATTGAGACATCATCAGTTTTTCATCTTTCTGTAAGGATATTTAGAGAAAATCTAGCCCCTCACCTCTCCCCAAAACTGCAATTTTTATAGAACATAAATTACTAAAAGATTAATGGGATTAGTCTGGTCAAAAGAAGTCTGAGAAATAAATGCAAAATCTAGATGCAATAGAGACAATACAGTTTAGAGCATGAACATCAAATAGTCAAATAACCTTAGGAGTCATTTGGTGTCCAATTTCCTATCCAAAGTAAGAATCCACTCTACAAAATCCCCAATATGCGATCTTCTAAAATCTTCAGTGACAAGAAATTCTCTACTTCACAAAGCACATTTTAATCACATATATTATTCTGGGACAAATCAAATTAAATCTTTGAGGAATCAAAAAAGATATACACACAAAAAGTTTTAAAAATCTAAAACGAGGAGTGTTTTATGAAATTAATAAATTAGAAAGAATTTGTGTATTCTCAACAGTTTTTTTCCCTTTACTGTTTTCTTTTTTTGTTTTTTATTTCATATTTTGTCCCAAAAGCTTTTAAGTTAAAGACTCACTAGAAATCTACACACAGGTAGGTTTTAGAGTATATATCCCATTAGATGAGAGTTAATGAAATAACACTAGAGTAAAAGGAAAAAACTACTTAAAAGTTATGAGACTATTTTGAAAATAATGAAATTGCTCTTCTTAGGGGTAAAACAGATATTGAGGTAACATAAAATTACAAAAAAAATCCAAGTTGCCTGATAAGTATCTTCATAGGAAACAGAAAATAATAAAAGAAATACGCATTAAGATTTTTACAACATATCTTTTGCAGAAAAGAAATACAAATACTAGTCTTCCCAATGATTATGCTTTATTTAATGACGAGATTAAGACATTTCCATTCAGTTTAACAAACACTTTTGAAGTACCAAGCACTGTGAAAAGTTCTGGAGGTACAAAGATAACTAAAATAATTTATTGTTTATCTAAGTAAGAACCATAAAATAAAAATGTATTCTAGACATTTTTCTTTCAAACATACAAAAACTACTGAAAATATTTTAAAGAATGTATTTGTGAAAAGAGAGAATTTATTATATAAAAGTTAAATACACTTGATTAGTTCAGCTAGGTCAGTATGAGAAACAAAAAGCTTATTTAGTTTCCTTTTCTATTAATTCACAAACAGAAAAAAAGTTCTGATTTTTCAGCTCCTAAATGATTTCTCAGTTTATTTTTTTACCACTTTTATTTTATTTTATTTTGGTGAGGAAGATTGGCCCTGAGCTAACATCTGTGCCCATCTTCCTCTATTTTGTATGTGGGATGCCACCACAGCATGGCCAGATGAGCGGTGGGTAGGCCCACACCTGTGATCTGAATCTATGAACCCCGGGCCGCCGAAGCAGAGCGCACAAACTTAATCACTGTTCCACTGGGCTGGCCCCATGATTTCTCAGTTTAAAATGAACCAATTCAAATGGAAACAAGACTGTGTAACTGCAGGGGCCTAAATTATCAATTCTATCACGTCTAAGAAGTACAAAGATGCCTACAGAAGCATTTTAATAGCCAAAAAAATTTTACTCAAAAATAATTCATCTCCTCATACACTGAAAACTACGAAACATTGATGAAAGAAATGAAGACTTAAATAAACGGAAAGATATACCATATTCATGGACTGGAAAACTCAATATTCCCCAAAGTGATCTATAGTTTTAACACCTCCCCATCATAATTCCTGCTTGCTTTTTAATAAAAATTGACAAGCTGATCCTACAATTCGTACGGAAATGCAAAGGACCTAGAACAGCCAAAACAATCTTAAAAAAGAAAAACAAAGAGGATGTAAATCCCTATTTCAAAACTTACTACAAAGCTACAGTAATCAAGACAGTTTGGTACTGATGTAAGAATAGATATATACATCACTGAAAAAGAATTAAGAGTCCAGATAAATCCTTAAAACTTAAGGTCAACTAATTTTTGACAAAGATACCAAGGCATGGAAAAGAATAGCCTTTTCAACAAATGGCAGTGAGACAACTGGCTAGCGATGTACAAAAAGATGAATTAGACCCTTATCTTACCCGTCTTTCACATCATACAAAAATTAACTCAAAATGGATAAGCCTAAATTTAAGAGCTAAAACTATAAAATGTCTTGAACACAGGATGTAAATATTCTAAAATTAGATTGTGGTAATGCTTGAACAACTCTGTAAATTTACTAAAAATCACTGAATTGTATATATATAAAACAAGTGAATTTTATGGTATGTAAATTATACCTCAACAAAGATGTTTAAAAACAAGTCACCTCTAAAAATTGACAACCGCTATAAATAAATTCCAAAATTACAATTACATAGTATACTGCAGAGCCAAAAGGCTAATAATGGCTATATAAAAACAAAAAAACTGTAAGATTGGAATACGATGATTGCAACTATCTAAAATTACAAATATTACAAGAGCAAATAGTTGTAACAGCACTTAATGTCCCACACATTATTTTAAGTGCTTTACAAGTATTTACTCATTTAATCTTTGCTACAATGTAGTTTCCCCATTGTAGAGCTGAGGAAACTAAGGCACAAAAAGGTTAAAAAAAACTTGCTCATGAATCAAGGAGTTATTTTGGATAATGAATGATTTTTTTCTCTTTATACAAATATCTTTAACAATACTATTATATTATTATGCATTTGAAAAGGAGAATAGTGGACATCATTGACTGCCTATCCAGCATTCATTCACCCTTTCAATGTCTTACCCAGATTTTTATTTATGTATCCACCCCTCCCCATACAACCCAAGTACTTCAGAGAAAATTGACCCCATCCTTAGGAATAGCAGTTGGCCCTGGTTTGCTTAAGCCAATCAGCACATTTCAATGGCCACAGTCATTGGTTCAGTGATCCAATCAGGACTCTTGTTCGGAATGTTAGGACAGAGAGGCTTTCTCTCCCAAGAGATGTGAACAAGAATACACAGGGCCCCAACTGCCACTGGCTGCCATCCTACAATCATGAAGGGAACAGCAACAGACTGAAGCTGACATCACAGAAAGCAGAACAGAAACGGAAAGAAAATGGTCTTTAATATTACTGAGTTACTTTAAGTCTTGCCCTACCTTTGGACTTCCAGATAAATGAGCCTATAAAAATCCATTTTATTGTGTTTAAAACAGTTCGAGTTTTCTATAGCTTATTACTTATAACATGAAGTACAAATTGATGGGGGAGGGAGGAAGCCCATTAACAAGCATGTCTCTAGACTGGATTACTCTCAATCCATAAATTTATGATGGCAGGTAGTAAGGAGGAAATAATGCTAGATACACACATCAGAAAAGAAACATGCTAAATGATTATCTCTCTGATAAAGGTTCATATAAAAGCTTCAAAAGTAACTACCTATAATTTTATGTGTCCCACACAGTATTTTTTAATATTTTAATTTGACATTTTTAAATGTTATTTTTTTACTTTTTTTATTTTTTTATTGTGAGTGTGTGTGTGAGGAAGATTAGCCCTGAGCTAACATCCCTGCCCATCTTCCTCTACTCTATATGCGACGCTGCCACAGCATGGTTCAACAAGCGGTGCATCGGTCTATGCCCTGGATTGAACCAGCGAACCCCAGGCCACCAAAGCTGAGACGCAAACTCAACCACTATGCCACCAGGCTGGCCCGCTAAAATGTTATTTTCTTAAATCTAGAGTTCCAATTCTTCCTGAAAAATCAAAAGGTATGACACCATTGGGACCATGTTACTGCAGGACAACAATCAGCTAGAGTGGAATAGCAGTTGCCCCTACAAGTAGACTCTCTGCACACCATGATACAAACAGAGGCTTGCGTGACCTGCTCAGCTCCTGTAGGTATTAAGAGTTTGCATCACTGATATTTAGTAGAACCTATATCAAATGCCGTATAATGAGTAATGAAAAATTATATTCCATCTTCTAAGCTTTAACATTTTAATTAAAAATCATATAGTGACTTTTTAGACAAAAAATTTTATGAAAACATGTATTTGTCACCAGCTCATGGGAAACACTATTCTTGAATTCAATAGCATTTAATACCTTTAAATATCTGATGGAGGTCTTAAACTCAGCAGCAAGTTCCTGAAAACATGCCAATATATTATTATTCTGGGTCCAAAACTTTGACAAATTACTTTAGCATACAGATGATGACAAAATAAAATGGTTTTAAATTGCAACAAGAAAAATGTAAAAGTTGACCAGAAGTTTGAAACACTTGAATACACAGGTGTACTATCAATCAAAATTTATCTAGAAAACAGACTTGCAAAAGAAATTACAAGGGTGGTAAATTTCAAAAGGATTTATAACAGAGTAAGTTCAAGCTATATCAGCAAAGTTGGGAGGCAGCAATTTGTAAAGAAAGACCTCTGGAGTTAAATGGCTCTACCACTTACATTTGGACAACTCCGGGGGAGGTTTAACAGTACAAATTTTATTGTTTAAAGTAGCTAATATGTGGCCCGCCCGGTGGCGCAGCGGTTTAGTCCGCGCTTGGCAGCCCGGGGTTCGCGAGTTCGGATCCCGGGCGCCCGCCGACGTACTGCCTGTCAGCCATGCCGTGGTGGCGTCCCATATAAAGTGGAGGAAGATGGGCACGGATGTTAGCCCAGGGCCAGTCTTCCTCAGCAAAAAGGGGAGGATTGGCAACAGATGTTAGCTCAGGGCTGGTCTTCCCCACAAAAAAAAAAATAAAGTAGCTAATATGTAATCATTAAAAAATAATCAGTAGAACATAATCTATTTTAATAAAATGTCTAAAAAATAGGAAAAAGTTATGATACTTATAAATGATAATTTAAACTTACTAAAGGAAAAACCAGTGAAGACAGGATAAAGGAGGACTACACATGAGGATTCAGTGATACTGATAATATGCTGGTTCTTTAAGTTAGATGGAAGGTTCACAGGGCTTATATTGTTATAATACTTCATTATTTACACGTTACATTTTCTTTTGCCTGTATTTTATTTTTTACAATTGTAGAAATTTTAATCCAACATACTAACTGTAAAGAAAGTTAATAATCCACATTCTGAGTGGAAAAAAATGACTGACTGACCCGAAAAATGTTTTTTTTACTCTGAAGGTCTCTCGTAACAATTTTTTTAAAGCTATTTGAATGTTAACAAGAAGAAATGAAATCCACTGATGGAAGTTTCACCATTCATATTTAGTAGGACCAATGATTTCTATGTCCTTAAACTGGGAAAAGCTATGCCTAAACTATAAATACCTCTACATCAACTCAAAAGACAGATGTACTCCTGGAAGGGTTGCCATTCTAAAAATCACCAAATTGTAGACAATCTACTTAACCTTTCAATGTCTCAGTTTCCCCATCTATAAAATGAGATATATGCATTAAACAATTGTTGAGGTAAGAATTAAAACACACATGTAAAGCACTTGGCCCATTGCCTGGCACATAATATATAGTAGGAACTTTTTTAAATCACACATTATTAGTTAATGTCATTTCCTTCTTTGATTAGAATTAGACTAAGGCTGATAACTAGCAATTAGGAAATATTTAAGGGCAGCAGTACTAACAACACTGAGATGGACTAGCTTACCAGATTCCCAATATTTCGGTTTGCAAGATTTTCTCAAGACTGGCCACGATCCTAGATATCCACCAAGGAGCATGAAAAGTATTGTAAGAGAGAATGGAAGGAGAGGAACTAATTTAATCCTCTCAGCAACTTGCTCTACTCTACATGAGAAGAGAATGATGGTGAAGAGGACGTGTAATTGAACAGATTTTCCCTCTCCTTCTACCTGGATACCTATTACCTGCAAACATGTAGCTATGAAGGACTTAACCAACAACCTTAAAATCTCTACCAGGCCTACTGGTCGAAGCAGCATATAAGAAAACTACTACTACAGAATTTGGATTTTCTTTAATGATAAAATGCAAGTGTTTGGTCATCCACCTCCACACAGGACATTCTAAAGAATACAGGAGTTTGAATCCTCCTTCTGCCAGAGGAATGTGTTTCACACACAAACAACTAATTAAGGACTACCACAGATTTGTTTACCATCCAAGGTATATGAGGTTTAAAAAAAGAAAAAAATCAAAAAAGAAAGTTTTCAAGTCTCTCGATTTTGAGGTAAAGAAATACATCAATTTACCATTTATCTCCTTGAGGCTCACGAACTTTTAAAGTACACACACACACAAAATCCCCAAAATGTTTATAATTGTTGAAGCAAGATGATAGATAACAAAGTGCATTACACTAGTCTATTCTTGTGTATATTTGAACATCTCCATAATATATAGTTAAAGAAACCTATGTGTAGGTGAGTGTCTGTAGGAATTTGTATATAAACTCCCAACACAACAAACTGGTAGAGAAATACTCTATCGTTAAGTTTCCATACTCCAAAAGTAAGTGAATTTCATCTAGCTACTTTCTCATTCTAGAAGTTGTATTGCAGGTGACCAGACTGTCTAGTGAAGGAAATAATTAACTGCTCTGGAATAAAACAAGCCTAACCTTGAAAACACAGAGGCAAAGGGGAAAGGTGCTAAACAGTTAATACAACTATTGCACATTCATATTTGTTCCCATCTGTTATCTTCCAACACAGATGAGTAGGGGAAGAAGGGGAAGTATTTTAAAGCCAAATTTACTTTTATTCTTTAAGTTGATGGGCAACAGAGGTTGGAATAAAGAAATCTAAAAAGTCCCCAGTTAGAAATAACCATTTCTAAAAAAGGAATAGTGAAAAGCAAAGTATTGCATATACACCTTTTAAAAATAATATTCATAGCTCATAGTAGTATAACCAGCAACTTCCAATGACCAAATATGCTTTGCTGCTAGACATGAATTCACAAAAGAAATACAGATTATCCCACATTTGCTGCAATCCTTTTTAAATTGCCATTCAGTTTTCACAAGATGTAATCCTAAACTCATTCCAAAATTTAACTTTTGTGAGCTATGTCTAAAAATAAAACTAGTCAAAATTAAAAATAATTACTAACTTTGCAGCAAATTAATCTTTCATCAGCCCTATGAACAAGAATTTTGTGTTCAAAACTTACAGCAAAACATAACAAGCAGACAACAGAGTAGGCATTTATATTATTTCTCAAGTTCGAAAAAGGTCACCAGAACTTATTTAAAATGTCAAAGATAAATGCAGACTTAGACATACATCCCCCTCTTAAAAATTTATAGAATAAAACTCCTCCAACAAAACTCCCCCAAAATACTTCCAGAGCAACAATTATTTCCTTAACACAAAAGTGATCTGTTCACTTTCACAAAACCTGGAGCATCTAAGTTTACACAATTCCCCTTAAACTGAAAAATAAAAGAAACTGTTTCATTTAGGTCAGTAGAATTTTGAGTGTCTATCCATGGGAAAAAACCATCATCAGGCTGAGTAAATAAAGCACATGGCTCCAGCTTTAACGTCTTGTTCCCCAACCCACTGAGAGGAATATATGCTTATAAAATAGATATCTACTTACCAGGTTAAAAACAGTTTCTACAATATCCCTATTGGATACTTCTCCAACTTCAACCAGTCCCGTCAACACGGCAAATTTCATTCTGATGCCCCTGATGGGGAGCCCTGGTTTCAGGGACAATGCACCCTCTTCAGCAGAGGTTTCTTCTCCTTTCCCTCCACCTCCCCCATCATCACCTGTTGGTGGCGGGGAAGGGACATTATTGTCTTCACTAGCCATTGCTAGTTCGCGAGAAAGGACAACTCGGAGTCGCTCTGGGACAGCAATCGCTGCACCAGTAAAAAGCAACTCACGCCACACAAAACGCAAAGAGTCACTCTTGCAAGTTGTGGAGAAGCCCCAAAAACACTTGATGTAGAAAGTCCTTGGCGTCGCCCTCCTCCTCTTGGAGAATATTTGTCCAATCTCTCTCCCCGAGGCTGACAACAACGCCAAACCCTATTGGAAGATTAGATAAATGTTAAATAGGCTAGGTTTTGTTTTAGGGTTTTGACGGGGGAGAGGGGAATAGTTATTGTCCGTCAAATAAGTTGCTAAAGGGGCCCCACTACCAGCCACCCGCTGCTCCCGGGCTCGAGGAGCTGGGTTCTGGGTGAAGGCGGGTTCAAGAGGCCCCTGAACAGGTTCACTCCTCCCCCACACTCTCGCAGGTTCTCGGCGCAGGGCAACCTGTCCTCACAGGTGCACGGAAAGAGAAACTGTCGCTGGGAAAGGAGGGGTCGGAGGAAAGGAGGGGGGCCCCAAGCTACCACAGAGGTAGAAAGTTCCTCCTCACCCAGATACTCCGGAGTCGTCCTCACCCCCCGCCAGGGAGCCGCGAGACAGAGGTGGCGGCGCAGATCTAGGGCAGGAAAAGGCGGGGGAAGGGGGCGGTGATTCTTCTCAACGCTCGGCCCAGGGGGAGGAGTGGAGCACTTCTCAGGCACCTGAGGTTCGAAGGGGAGAGGAGTGGTGTGTGTTGTGGCCAAAAGGGAAGGGAGGCCCGGTGGCGACGGCGAGGATAGGAGGGAGGAGAGAGAGGTCAGTGCACCTGGTCGCCGCCTCCAAGTTTCCCTAGTCCGCTCCCCGGGAGTCCGCGGCTGCACAGAACTCCATGGCTTCCTGGCCCGCCCCGCCCCACCCCAGCGCTCAGCCTTTGCAAAAACAGCCGCTGCTAGAGCTACGGACGCCGCGGCTGAGGCTGCTGGTGGTGAGGATGCTACTGCCACAGTCCGCACCGCCACAGCTCGTGCGGCAGTCCCCGTGCCCACTAAAGCTGCTCCCCGCCGCCATGACAGCGCCGAGGGCTGCCGGGCGCGGCGTGCGCGTGCGCGAGCGCGCGGGGCGGTGGGGCGGGCAGGCGCGAAGGCGGATGCAACCGCGCGTCTGGGTGGGGACGCGCGGACGGCCTAGGGGGCCCGGAGCGGGAGGGGGGTGGTGGGCGCTACCTTGTTGGCAGGACCGCGCGTGAGGGCGGACATCTAAACGGGCGCTCTGTTCAGGTAGCACGAGGTGTGTCCCCAGCCCGACGAAAAAAGACCTCTCCTTCCAGGAGGCGACTATTCCCCCACCTCCCACCCCCCGACCTGGGAAGGTGCTTTGGCAAGTGCTGAGGCTGTGATTCTGACGCTCCTTCTGTTGTTAAGTTACCGTAGGGTCTCTTGGCGCGGAGGGAACTCGCGCCACGTTGTCAAGGTGTCTTCTTGGACGTGGAGAAGGACACCTGAGGGACCGCTACGAGCCGGAGAGGTAGCAGCGCTGGAGCCAGCGAGGCTGCTGTCCTTGTCTAAGGGGAGCAGAGAGTCCCCACCTCTGACTGCTTTCAGCTGCTGCCCGCCTGCCGCGCTCGGCGAAGACTTGGAAAGAGATTCCCACTGGGATGCCCCGGCAGCTGCCGCCATTCAGAACCGGGTGGGGGAGATCGTGTCGACGAGGAAAGGGAAAGATTCCTTGCTTTGCAGCTGCCGCCCCACCAAACCTCTCCCACATTCTAAGGAAGGGAGGATTCCTGAGACAGCTGCTCCAAACAGCGTGGAGGCGGATTTAATATTGCCTGTAGATCTCTGAGGGGTTTTCTTTCCCTCTCGTAATTTTCCAATGTGAAAGTTAGGTTCGCCTCATTCTCAGATTAGCTTAAAAAATAAATCATATTAGGATTGAAGCCCCCACAGATCATCATAATGTATCCTCCTCCACCCCACTATTAACAGTAAAGCATCCCTCCTGATGAATTAGTGAAAAACAAATATCATAGAAGAAAGTGGTTTTTCACCCTTATGGTACTCTTTAAATCATAAAGCCTTAAAAAAATTGTTTAATATACTCGTAGTTCCCTAAAATGAAAGTGAAGCAAGAAGTGGGGTGAAACAAAAGTCAGGAAGTACCATGGAGGAGTTAGAAGAAAAAATTATATTGGTTTGAGAGATGAAATATTTTCCTAGAGAAAGGGGTTTTGAGATGGGCTTGAAAAGTAAACTGAATTTGGAAAATTATCACATGGAAATTTGGGAGGTGGGAGGCAGCATGAGAAAAGACGAGAAACACAGGAATGTCTTTTTTAGAAAAGTGTTACATCTTTTTAAAATACTAAAATGAATTCAACTGCACCAAATCTCGTCCGGTTGCAAATGTTTGTTAAAGATTTGTTTTCTATAAATGGGATAAATACTCCAAAGATGAGGCAGACATTTTTTTCATGATCTGGATTGGTGATTCGTGCATTGCCAGGGTTAAGAGGCAAGCAGCATCAAGGGGTTGCCATTCCCTGAATACCTGAAAAACTATTTAAACATTTCAGGTTTATATTTCAGATCATTAAATGAATAAGTCTAGAATAAGGGAAAGTGGAGTATACCTGCAGGAGAGAGACAACTTTCACTTGACTTTTAACACGTGTTTACGGAGGGAGGCATTAAACAACGAAAAGCTTCTTAAAGCCTTTTGCCTCCTCAGATTTAGGTGGATTGTCTAACCTTGAGTATGTTAATATATCTGGCATATAAGTGCTAGTAAAGTATTTCTTAAGTAAATAAATGTCCTGCATTACGAAGGAGCAGATGATGGTAATGAAAATGCCCTAAACACAGTGTGGTCACAAATATTCAGTCTAAATGATCTAGGGCTAACGTTTATGTCTGTCATGATTTGTCAACTCACTGTTAACACTGTTCTACTGGCGAAACAAAAGGGGACATAAGACAATTATCCAAATATTTCCCAAAGAATTGTCAACTTTTTTATAGTTTTTCAGAATTATTCAACCTCCTGCTTTACTTTGCCCTTGGTTACAGTAAAATAGTTGGCAAAAATCGAAGCTTCACTGCAGAAGGAAGAGGAAGGTAGAAGAAGAAACTTCACTTCTAGCCACAGTAAAAATGCAATAGCTGTGGATTGTTATTTAGGTGTAAACAATAGAACCATGGAGTGCTTCAGACTGAATTATCTGTCCATCAACTATTAAGCTCCTTCATGTCACAATACTCTGAACATTGTTAGGTACTCAATACATATTTGGATTGAGTTAAAACTCTAAAGTTACTTGCTTTAATTTTTCTGGGCTGAAAGCCCTTGCTTGAGTCTATACAACTACTACCAGTTAGAAGGAAGATCTTGATATAAATGGCTATATTAATATGGAAAGCAGTTTTACCATCTGTTAAAATTTGTCTGTATTTTTGGTACTATAATGGAAGTTTTCTAGTCAAAAGTCTTCATATGGACTATCAGCAGATGAGTTTATAGGCCTGCCTCATTTGTATCCCTGTATCATATACTCAGCTACTACATGAAAATGAAGAAAGGAAAGAGGAAAAGAAGGGAAAAAAAGATTACTTTCTATAAAGCGAGGCTTAAGTTTTCTGTCACCATCTAATTTGTATCTCTCTCATCACCATCTTGAGAGAATTAAGAACTAAAGACTTTCGGGGCCGCCCGGTGGCGCAGCGGTTTAGTCCGCGCTTGGCAGCCCGGGGTTCGCGAGTTCGGATCCCGGGCGCCCGCCGACGCACTGCCTGCCAGCCATGCCGTGGCGGCGTCCCATATAAAGTGGAGGAAGATGGGCACGATGTTAGCCCAGGGCCAGTCTTCCTCAGCAAAAAGGGGAGGATTGGCGACGGATGTTAGCTCAGGGCTGGTCTTCCCCACAAAAAAAAAAAAAAAAGAACTAAAGACTTTCATAATTTTAGTTGCCTTCAGCATACATTGCAACCATAGCAGAAAAAAAATGCACAGTGGATTCAGAACACGAAGCCTTGTGCATAACTCAGAGGAACTCAAGCAAAGAGAATGTAACTTCATGGTGAAATCAAGAAGATTATTGATCTACAAACCCTTATCAATATATACAAAGAAAAAATTTTGATAACAAAGATGGGATGGAATTTTCTTTCTTACTACCAGAAAGAACACCCAATCTACCCAATTATAACTTCTTGGCATTTTTCTAGGCGATGGAATAAATGATAATTTAGGGGAAAGTTACCACCTACATGATTTGCTATGCACCTGGATGTGTATCCCTAGATTTGGAGTTTTCTTCAAATTGTTATTCAGCGTAGCTTATGATATCACAGGCTGGAAGTTCATGGCCCTGGCTTGCAGCACCCTCCTTGTGAGAAAGTCAAACATTGCTTTTACTATTCATTAAATTTTACTAATGTTAAACTTCAAATGTTAGTAGCCTTAATTAATGACATTTTTTATTGGGCATTAGATGCTGAGCAGGCACAATTACAATTTAAAAGGAAAAGACGTTGCCCACTTTTATAGTTGGAAACTCAAAAGTTTAAGATAAGAGTTCATGTGATTGTTTAATATCTGGAAGTTCAAAATGATCCACATCTGCTTATTACATGTTGGGCATTTTTAAATTCTTTCCCTGTGTATGCCACACAAGGAGTAGAGACTTTGAATAGGGCAATTTCACTTTCAGTAAGTATGCTAGCCAAGACACACTTTTTAAGACATAAAATATTAAGGCAGTATTTACTGTAATTGACATGGACATAGACCAGGTTGGTTGATTTGTCTTTTCTATTTTCCCATCTCTATTTTGTTCTTAAATAGTGTGTAAATAGGTAGCCCATTTTCAGTGTTCGCTTACGATAGTAAGAGAGTAACTGTCATGAGACTGCAATGAAGTGCACCACCACCACATCCCACCTTTGCAATTTATATAAGTGCGTATCCCTAGAATGACTATTGGCATTGTCAGCTAGATTCTGAATTACTTGTCCAGGTGAGGTCTCTCAGAGGTCAATGTGTCCCCTGAAAGTGGTAGATTACCATTTCAGTCATCAAGATAGAAGTCGGGGTTCACATAGGAAATGAGACACCAGGAGAATGAACTCAAGCAGACAGGAGAGAAAATTATTTTTTCTAACCCTCACTCTCTGGAATTTGAACTTTGGATTGCTTGCTAGTACTCCAAGTAGAAGGAGAAAGATGACTTCTGTCATATGGAGGCATGCTTAGAGCATTCCTTCTTGAAACCCAAGCTACATGGAGAAGCTATATGGAGAATAGTCAAGGCCCTTCAGTCAACAGCACCAGCTGAGTTCCCAACCAACAACCAGCACCAACTGCCTACCATGAGAGTGAGCCATCCTGGATATTCCAGCCACGTTGAGCCTTCAGATGACTACAACCCTTCCACATGGTATAGAATTGCACTGTTGAGTCCAGTTAACCCACACAGAAATTGTAAGAGGTAATAAATACTTGTTGATTTAAGGAACTGAGTTTTGGGATTGTTATATAGCAAGAGACAGAAAATTAAAACATCTGGAAAAACAGATTGTTTACTTTTGGATTACTCTTTCTAACCATATTACTTTTGTTTGTCCAAAGTATAAACTTCTAAAAATATTCCAGCCTGGTCACAGCTATGCTGTAATTTGAGTCCTGATAATTGGGCCTGTATATTAAAGAGGGTGGTAGCGCAGTATTTAGCCAAAGATCTTCAAGGGAAAGGGGAATTTTGTGGGATCACATCTGGGGTTATAAGGTCCACAAAAAATTTTCCAGGGAGGTTTTCTCTGTTACTAACTGAGAAGACCTAGGTTTAATTTTATTAAAGAAAGCATCCATTTCCTTATAGACACTGCAAATTATTTTCTCTGCTAAGAAATGTACAGCCATCATGGGTAAGCATACCTACATTAAAAATACAGGGAAAAAATGTTCTATTCCATTAATAATCAAAGAAATGTAAACTAAGACAGCATTGACGTAAAATTTTTTTACCTCTCTCATTGCAAATATTTATAGTACCCCATGTTGGCAAAGGGAAAATGTGCACTTTTATTTACTGCAAATGTATAACATCACTGAGAGGCAGTTTAGCAATACACTGGTCTTCCTCTCTTAAGAATGTATCCTAAGCATAACCAGGTAGCTCAGAGGCAGAGTTAAAATCAGGTTCATGTTAGCATTAATTATAATTTCAAAAACTTAGAAACAATCTACTTATCTAATACACAAAAAGAGAGGAGGTGGCTAGACAAAGTTATAGTTGTTGCATGCAATGAGATTCTTTGCAGCCATTAAAAATAGCATTGGAGGGGCCAGCTCAGTGGCGTAGTGGTAGGTTTGCATGCTCTGCTTTGGTGGCCAGGGGTTCGCAGGTTCTGATTCCAGACGCAGAACTGCACACCATTCATCAACCCATGCCGTGGTGGCGTCCCACGTACAAAGTAGAGGAAGATTGACAACAGATGTTAGCTCAGGGCCAATCTTCCTCACCAGAAAAAGGAAAAAAAATAGCATTGGAGATAAACAATTAATTGACAGAAAATTTTCATGATATAGTGTCAAGAGACTCTACCTTTTTGAGTCATGTGCCACTGATAATGTGGTACCAAACGGGACCAAAAAATATTTAAAGCAAGAGGAAATGCACTCATTAATTCAAATCATTCCAAGAAAGATTTTTTTGATCATTCCTGTGTATTAAGCACCGCATTAGACATTTAGGTTAGAAGAGAAAAATCCAGTCCCTGCCTTGAGAACTCACAGTCTAGAAATTGAGAAGGACATTACAACACAGTATGTTAAGCCTATAAAAACCTAAAAGAGAGATTTCCAGGAAAAGATGATATCAGAGATGAGTATTAAAGAATAAATAGAAATAAGCCAGATGAAAAAAGTCAAAGGTTATTCTATGATATGAAAAGTCCCTAGAATGGTTGGACATTTTAACCTTAGAAGACAACTAAGTCCAATTGTCACTCTTAAATAATTAGATTTTTCTTCTGGATAGAGTTATAGAGCAGTAAAAAGGTTATTCTGTTAATATATATTGAAAAGCACATCCTACCATCCCCACTTTATCACACCCTCTTTATCACACATTATGCATGAGGAACCTAAGTGTGCGTAACTCTCATCCCATGACATTAAACAGTATTGTGATTGCTTAAAATGTCATTATAGTGTTTATTGTCCCTGCACAAAGGGGGAAATGGAACTGAATCTGTGCTTACACAATAGGCTGCAGAAGGAAAATGAATAGATTATGATCCATTCTTGGTTTTATTATGAATGAAAATTATGTTAGCATAACTGAGAACAGCAAGTATGTTGTTAAGGGGAAGTTGACTAGAGATGAAGCCAGAGAGATGGAGTGGACCACAGTAAACCAGGCTAAGGACTGGACTCTACCCTGAAGACAACCTGCTGCTTTTAGGGGATTTCAAACTGTAAAGTGATAGGATTTCACCAGCCTCTTAAGAAAATCCCTACCAGCTCCCCAACCCCAATACATATTTGGGTGGAATCACCCAATTTATAGTATTGGTAGAATGCAGTGTTTATATTTCTTCATAATAATTTGCATTTATAAAGGTGCAAACGTGTGTGGGATAATGCGATGATGAACATATTCACTGAGGGATGGTGCTTAGTTTTAGGCCTTTTCCTCAAAATGATGATAAACTGAAGATAAGTAAAAATGTCTTAGGTCATCTCCCCATAGATATCACATTATCTTTAGTGAGGAGCTATGGGAGTGTATAAATATTATATATCTATTAAGCAAATACTTGAAACATATTTGGAAGGTTGATGTTACACAGTTTTAGGAAACTGGTGTGGTGCAAACCTAGGAAAATATGTTGCCACTGGAAAGCTGAATAACCACATGAAAAATGAAATTGGACCCTTATCTTATACCACCTACAAAAATTAACTCAAAATGGATTAAAAACTTAAACACAAGACCTGATACCATAAAACTCCCGGAAGAAAACATAGGGAAGAAGCTCTTTGACATTGGTCTTGGCAATGACTTTTTGGATATGACACCAAGAGCACAAGCAACAAAAACAAAAATGAACAAGTAGGACTACATCAAACTAAAAAGCTTCTTTATGGCAAACAAACAATCAACAAAATGAAAAGGCAAGCTATGAAATCGGAGAAAATATTTGCAAACCACATATCAGATAAGGGGTTAATATCCAAAATATATAAAGAATTCATATTACTCAATAACAAAAAAAAATCTGACTAAAAAATGAGCAGAAAAATGAAATAGACATTTTTCCAAAGAAGGCAGCCTAATGACCAACAGGTACATGAAAAAACGCTCAATATCACTAGTCATCAGGAAAATGCAAATCAAAACCACAATGTGATATCACCTCACACCTGTTAAAATGGCTATTATCAAGAAGACAAGAGATAACAAGTATTGGTGAGGGTGTGGAGAAAAAGGGAACCCTTGTACACTGTTGGTGGGAATGTTAAGTTGGTTCAGCTACTATAGAAAACAGTATGGAGCTTCCTCAAAAAATTAAAAATATAACTACTATATGATCCAACAATTCCACTTCTGGGTATATATCCAAAGGAAAAGAAAACAGGATATCAAAGAGATATCTACACTTCCATGTTTATTGTAGCATTATTCACAATGGTCAAGATATGGAAACGGGGGCCAGCCCAGTGGCATAGCAGTTGAGTTCGTGCGCTACACTTCCGTGGCCTGGGGTTCACAGGTTCGGATCCCAGGAGCAGACAGATGCACCACTTGTCAAGCCATGCTGTGGAGGCATCCCATATAAAGTGGAAGAAGATGGGCATGGATGTTAGCCCAGGGCCAGTCTTCCTCAGCAAAAAAAGGAGGAGGATTGGCAACAGATATTAGCTCAGGGCTAGTCTTCCTCATACACACAAAAAAGATATGGAAACAACCTAGGTGTCCATCAATGGATGAATGCATAAAGAAGATGTGGTATACATATAAAATGGAATATTATTCAGCCATGAGAAAGAAGGGAATCCTGCCATGTGTGATAAGAGGTATGGACCTTGAGGGCATTATACTAAGTGAGATAAGTCTCACAGAGAAAGACAAATACTGTATGATATCATTGGTATGTGGAATCTAAAAAAGCCTAACTTGTAATAACAGACAGGAGAATGGTAGTTACCAGAGGCTGGGGGATGGGACAATTAGGGAGATGTTTAAGGTTACAACTAGTAGATAAATAAGTCCTAGAGATCTAATGCATAGCATAGGGATTATAGTCAACAATACTGTATTATAAACTTCAAAATTGCTAAGAGACTAGATCTTAATTGTTCTCACCACCAAAAAGAAATTATAATTATGTGACGTGATAGAAGTGTTAGCTAATGCCACGGTGGTAATCATATTACAATATATAAATGTATCAAATCAACACATTGTACACCTTAAACTTACACCATGCTATGTGTTAATTATACCTCAATTTTTTCAAAAAAATTTCCTGGAGAAAGGAATGTCTTGAGTCTTGAAGGACAAAGAAGATAGTGTGACTTGAGAAAAGGAGAAAAAGGTATCCAAAGCAAGATAGCAAAGTGTGCAAAGACCTAAAGGGCCTATGGGACATCAAAGGGAAGATGTCCAATGAATAGTAGCAGCTGGAGTTGGAGATAGAAATGTGGTGTCTTCCACAAGAAAGAGAAAGATCATTAGAGAGAGTGTGTAAAGTTTGAAGAGGAAAACAACTACAGACTATGGGACTTGTGGTAGGCAGCAGAATGGCCTCCCAAAGATGTCCACATCCTAATCCCTGCCATCTGTGAATATATTACCTCACACAGAAAAAAGACTTTGCAAATGATTAAAATCTTGAGATGGGAGATTATTCCGGATTATATGGATGGGCCCAATGTATCATAAAAGCTCTTGTAAATGAAAAAAGAGGCAGAAACTTTAGAGTCAGTGAGAGATTTGAAGATGCTACACTGTTGGCTTTGAAGATAGAGGAAGAGGCCACAGGCCAAGGAGTTCAGGCAGCTTCTAGAAGCTGGAAAAGGTAACGAAACAGATTCTCAACCTGTAGTCTCCAGAAGATGTGAACTCCCCTTCCAATACCTTGATGTTAGCCCAGTGAAACCCACTTTGCACTTCTGACCTCTAGAACTGTAAGATGATAAATTGGTGTTGTTTTAAACCACTAAATTAAAAATATATATATTGGCACATTTTTCATACATGCAGCTAGCCTCAAATATAAACAATGACATCTTGGAGCTGTAATTGCCTAATTCTGTGGGTCTTAACCTTGGGCATGTTTTAGAATCACTGGAACCTTTTATGAATCCCACTGCCCAGGCCAATTAGATCAGAATCTTGAGTAGGACCCTGGCACCAGTATTTTTTACAGCTTCCCAGGTAATTCCAGTGTGGGGCCAAGGTTTATAACCACTGAACTAATTTACTTTTATTTGATTTCATGATAGTCCTTTGATGACAGACACATATATCTATATAATAAGTTTAATGTTAATTTACAATAACTTGTATAAAGACTTTAGTATCACTCATTTAGATTATTGGAAACATTCTAGAGTGTCCCTAAATCTGGACAATCTATACTACATATTTCTACTCCAAAAGCAACAGTCTTCTAAATCAGAAGGGAGAAGAATTGAGAGTTCTGTGTAAAGAAAAGAAAATAACAGACAGTTGCTAGATTTCATGTTGAAGGCAACACAGAAATAGTCAACTTCAAAATAGTTTATTTCTAAAGCAAAATGTGGTTAGTAACAAGAAATTACCATTTAGGAAAATGTACTCTAATTTCCAGGATCTAAATGAGATTACTGCAAGTTCTGTGATCAGCAACTCTGGAAGAAATAGCTGGGGAAAATCATTTTATATTGTACAGTAAAATTAGAAAGTCTTTATTCCTCTGCTAAATCCAATTTCTTTTCATGGGAGGTTGTTAGACAGTTTAACTTTGTGTTTAAACTTCAGAAAAACAAAATGTGTTTTGCTTATGTCATTTTAACCAGTTGAGAAAAATCTAATACAGAAAGTAACACATAGCAGTACTAATCTAGTTCTAGTTCCATGAGTCATACTTGTAGAAGCTTAGAAGGCACACACACACAAAAACAACTGAATTGAGGTCCTGGGAAAATGAGGTAGACTAACTTAAGTGGAAATAAGTTTGGTAAGCCGCCCCCAGACTATAATACACATGTATTTCAGCCTTTCTATTTTGTTCTTTACAGATGGATGAGAATTAAGAATAGAATATAATTTTCCTTTTTTTCAATTTTCTCTCAACCACTGTTAACCAAGGTAGTGGTGTACAAAGTGAGCAGAATAACTGAGCAAATAAATTTTGTTGTTCTTTTTCTTTAGGTTCCCAAATATTTGACTGCTAAGAAACCAAAATGGATTCACTTTTTTGTAGTACTATTAAATTAATTCTGAATTCTAATAATTAAGACAAGCTAGGTAAATCTTACCTTATCAGTAGGCAGAATGAAAGAAGACCAGAGCCACATCTTCTGAGTTTTCAATTCCAAATCTAAAGATTCGTATGACTGACTGTGTGTGAAGAATAGATGGTGGCCAGGGTCAAGGATAAAAGCAGAGACCATTTAGGATAACAATCACATAGCCCAAGCAAGGTGGAGGCTAAAAGAGGAAAGAAAAGAATTCAAGATATACTTTGAAAATAGAACCAACAGGATTTGCTAATGTACTGGATGTGACAGGGTGAAGATGAGGAAAAGGAAGCAATGAAAGATGGCTTCTAGATTTTTGACTTGAACAATTGCTGGATAAGCTGTTGAATGAGGTGGAGATTATTACATTTGGGCTGGTGGAAGAGCTGGCTGTGAAATTAAGGACTTGCTTTACTCGCTAGTTACTGGCCTGGCTCCTGAAGGCATTTTATTTTATTTTACTTTTAATAAGAAGAGACCCAATGCAAGGCTGGGGCTCTTTGAAATGTAAAGGGACATGAAAAGAAGAGAAGGAACAAGGGAAGGAGATTGAGAAAGGGGAGGCCAATGAGGTAGATGGAAAATAGGAGAGGGGAGTCACGGAAGTCAAGGGAGGAAGGCAATTCAAGAAGGAGGAAAATGATCAGGATATGATTGTGCTTACTCATGACCCTGGTTAATATGATATCGGCTAATGGAAAATTATGAGACATATCTGCACTGGTGGCTGCACCTATGAAAGAATATGCACGTGTCACAGCTACACTCATATGTTCAGTTCTCCCCACCCTTCTTTCCTCACAAAATTTCCGTTATCTGTCACAAAATTGATGATGGTACATTTGTAATTCCTCATACTATGTTTCTCTATTCTACTTTAAATAACATTGAAAGATCTTGCATAATTTAAAAAGTAATGCATGTTAATTGTACAAAATTTGGAAAATGTAGAAAAGTTCAAAAATGAAAAAGAAAACAATACCCATAATTGCAATCCCCAGAGATACCATCTCTAACATTTGTTGTATATATGTTCCCACTACATAAATGTGTATTACAACATTGAGATCATGCTAAACATATTACTCGTAGCCCACTTTTTTTCACTTAGAAATATATCATTAACATTTTCCATGTCACTAGTCTTTTGAACATGACCCTAATAACTGTATATTATTACATTATTGACTAGACCATAATTTAACCAATCTTTTATTTAAATTCAAGTTGTTTCCAATGTTTTGCTATTATAAACATCATAAAATTGTGTACTTAAGAGCATAGGGTTTGACACCTAACACATCTGGTTTAAATTCTACTTCCATGACTTACTGGCTGTGTGCTCTTAAGAAATTATTGAACAAATTATTGAATTTTCAGTTTCCTCATCTATAAAATAATTATACTCATTGTAAGGATTACAGATAAAGTACTTAGCATGGTATCCCAAAAGCAATTAGTGCTTAATAAATATGACTTATTACAATAATTAAAGCATATGTTATTAAATGACTATATTTTTAATTTTTTGAAAAAATTTATAAAAGCTTTTCTGGGGGCTGGCCCAGTGGCATAGTGGTTAAGGTCACACACTCTGCTTCAGCATCCCAGGGTTCACAGGTTCAATTCTTGGGCATGGACCTACACACTGCTCATCAAGCCATGCTGTGGCAGTGTCCTACATACAAAACGGAGGAAGATGGACGCAGATGTTAGCTCACGGCCAATCTTCCTCACCAAAAAAAAGCTTTTCTGATCAATTTAGCTGTTTACTGTTCTAATTATCAGCTAGTTTGGTTAGCATTTAGGACATCTGTATAATCTTTGATTCTGTCACAAATTCTATCAGTTTCTTGGACCAAAAGAGCTAATTCTTGACAAGGGGTTCTTCTTTGCACACTCAGACCATTAGGAATCCATGAAGTGAAACAATTTATTTTTTTTCAGAATCAGAATCTCAGGTACAATTCTTTCAAATCACACAAACAGTACTAATCTGTTAAAATATATCAAAAAGAATCTAAGACCAAACACAACAAACTGGTACAAACTCCTGTTCTGCCTGCTCAGCTCCCACTATTACCTACTTCTAACCTTAACAGATTCTTTTGTTCCTGTGTCAACAAAGAATTATTCTGACTTCTTGTGTAATGAACTGAGTTCTCACATCATGGTCACTTTTTTATCACTGAAAATTCTTCAGGGTCCCTACATTTGAGTTACTTGAATCAAAAGTTTTGGCCAGAAGATGTTTTGGACAAAAGCAAGAGCAGCCAGACCCTCCTCATTCCACTTCCACCCCCCAAAAAACCTCTGTTTTGTGGATCGTGGGTTGTCTACTGTGAACTCTTTCTGCTGGCTTCCTAGTGTGCCATGGAAACTAGAGAAAGTACAGGTACTATGTTTACACAGCCTTCATTTCTATTTACAAAATCTCTCTTGAAGTTTGCATGCAAAGTTTTTTGGGTTTTGTTTTTTCTTTTTTTCACTGACACACCTGTGGATCCGACTCTAACCATTAGCCAATGAGCACTAAGGTCTGAAGCCAGTTTCTGATGGGGGAAGTGGGAGGGGTACCCGTCAAACAGGTTTGACTACCTGAAGAAGACTGATTACCTCATTTTTAGCAAAAAATGGAACATACCAAATAATGTCAGTCTTTGGATTTCCTAATGCTAAAATTGTATTTGAGGGCAGCAAACAACTATTAATAGACTTTTCACTTTTTAACCATTTTAGGACTGCCATGTAGACACAGCTTTAGGGAACTGACTTGTTCTTACTAGTCTTATAGACTCCATTGTACCCTCTTGGATTGAAAGGGTTGTTATGTCCCTAAGCACCTAAGGGATTGCTGGGTCACTTTGACAATGAAGAAAATGAGTCTCCTGGGTTAAATAAAAGGTACTGAATACAAGGGCCTGTGAGCCCATTCAATATAAGTGCTGGCATTTAGCTTCTAAATTCAGCAAAAACCAAAAGAAGGAGTATACTTAAATAAACATTCTGCCCCTAGTTCCCTTAAGAACTCCTTTCAAATAATTAGGAAATCAGAGTTTAATTCTACTTTATGTCAGTTTCCTACATTCTTATTTAATTCCTCTGAGTCTAACTTTCTTCATCTGTAAAACAGGACTAATAATACCTACCAAGTAGGATTATTCTAAGGATCAAGTGAGAAAAGGATTACCACTAGATGTAGTAATCACTTTAAAATGGAAGGTGTTTTTGTTGAGGAAGACTGGCCCTGAGCTAACATCTGTGCCCATCCTTCTCTATTTTGTATGTGGGATGCTGCCACAGCATGGCTTGATGAGTAGTGTGTAGATCCAAACCTGCCAACTTGCGAACCCTGGGCCACTGCCCAAGTGGAGCGTGCGAACTTAACCACTACACCACTGGGCTGTCCCCAGTTTCAAGTCCATCACCTTAACCACTCAGCCACTATTACCTGTTAAAAAAAAGCAAGTTTTAATATTTATAATGTAATGAAGCAATAATGCTGAAGGAAAAACAATTTTTCTTTAAGAATCACACAAACTTTATAACTTAGTTTTTTTTCTTAACCAATGGGTCATTGGTCATAAATACCCTCACACTTGGAAAGATATGAACAGTTCTTATCTTCAAGGTCACTTTTAATTGCCCCTCCTTTTTCCATCCACAGAATGCTGCTCATGCTTTTTATCAACCCTTACCTTTTTCTGTTTTGAGTTTTAATTACTTGTTTACTAATCTCTTTCCTCCACAAGATTGGACATTCCATGAGTCTTTTCCCTTTACAATACCTGGCATGGTGACTTGGATTTTTTTCCATGAAAGTTTGTGTTGAAATGAAAGAAGTTGAATGTAGAACCTGTTGTAGAACTTCACTGTTTCCCATTGACAGCCATATCCTGATTGGAGCCTATTTTTCTTCTCTGTCAATGGATAAGGGACCAGAGGAGGGAGGTACCGTCAGAAGAGGTACCGTCAGAATGAGATGGAGAGGAATGAGTTTCAGTAAAGAAGGAAGATTAAATTGTTGCATGCTGCAGATAGGTAGGGAAGGATGAGGGCTGATCAAAGCCCATTGGTTTTTCTGGTGGTTATGGGTGACCTTCAATAGAACTGTTTCAGTTAAGTGATAAGGAAAAGCCGGATTACTGTAGGCTTGAAAGTGAGTGGGTGGTGACAAATGACTGGAAGAGAATATAGACACTATTTCTGGGAAATATGTTCTTTCTGGGTTGAGCTCCAGTCCAGCATGACACACCAGCGCCCTCCACAGTTCTATGCTCCAGTTAAGCCAGCAATACCACAGCTTCCCCTTTACATACAGTGATTTCCCATCTGCAAGATTTTGTTCTTGGTCTTCCCGTATGACCTGAGAGTCTGGGGTCAACTACTCTGAAACGCTGAGTCTTTTCGCAATTGCTCCAGCTTAATGCGTTCTGTTTCGCCCTGAAGCCAGTAACATGGAAGCTGTAACTTTCTGATGGCACTTAATACATTCAGCGTAGTATTAGAGTTAGGCAAATGTACAATTTTCCTTATTAGTCTATAAGGGATAAACAAACTTTAACAAATACTAAAACTACTTTTCATATTAAGATACTACCTATTCAAATGGGTAGTAGTAAGGGCCTGGCCAGGTGGTGTAGTGGTTAAGTTTGCTCGTTCTGCTTCGGCAACCTGGGGTTCACAGGTTTGGATCCCTCAGGCAGACCTATACACCACTCATCACACCATGCTGTAGCAGCATCCCACATACAGAAAATAGAGGAAGATGGGCACAGATGTTAGCTTAGGGTTAATCTTCCTCAGCAAAAAGAGAAAGATTGACAGCGGATGTTAGCTCAGGGCCAGTCTTCCTCAGGAAAAAAAAAAAAAAGGCTAGTAGTTGTGTAGATCCAGACAAGGAATTTTAAGTGAGAAAAATTAAATCAAGAGATTTTAGAGTTTCAGTTCAATCCAACAAACATGCATTGAATGCCCTCTATGTGCAAAGCACTGTGCCCTCGAGAAGTTTAAGATCTAATGCAAGGGTCAACAAACATTTTCTATAAACAGTCAGATAGTAAATATTTTAGACTTTGTGGAGCATATAGTCTCTTTTGCAACTATTCAACTCTGCCACTGTAGCAGGAAGCAGCCATAGACACTACCTAAACCAACAAAGGCGACTGTGTTCCAATAAAACTTTATTATGAACACTGAAATTTGAATTTCATATATTTTCACCTGTCATGATACATTATTCTTTTGATTTTTTTTTATGATATAAAAATGTAAAAACTATTTTTAGCTTGTAGACCATACAAAAACAAGTGGTGAACCAGATTTGTCCTGTGGACCATAGTTTGCCAACCCCTAATCCAATGAAGGGACAGATGGTTCACTCAGAAGCACTTTGAAGTTCTATCCTTAACAGCATAATAATCTCCCACATTGCTGCCATTTTGACGGGATTTGTGATTGATTTATCCTATAGAAAATAGATTTTAATTCATTTATTATCTACTCAGTGTCTATCTTATTCCAAGCACTGAGGATACAGCTGTGAAGGGCTAGAAAAGATGACTGTTCTTAGAAAAATCACCATTTTCAATTCCCACTGTAAAATGATTCCCACTGTAAAACCAATGTGTGAATGATTGTTGAAGAACTAAATATTCACATGTTCTTGATATCAATATTAACTATCAAGAGGAAAGGTATTTTTACAATGAAGCAATCTGATAGACCTCATCTTAACCAAGTGATCAAACTTAGCATCACCAATGAGAAGCACATCACTTATGTTAGTATTCTTACCAAAAATATGTTGTAGAAGAATCTACAAGACAAGGGGCCTGGACTCTAAAAAAAAATGAATATTGGGCTGGCCCAGTGGTGTAGTGGTGAAGTTCATGCTCTTCGCTTCGGCAGCCAGGGGTTTGCAGGTTGGGATTCCATGCGTGGTGTGGACCTACGCACCACTCATCAAGTCACGCTGTGGTGGCGTCCTACATAGGAAAAATAGAGGAAGATGGGCACAGATGTTAGCTCAGGGCCAATCTTCCTCAACAACAACAACAAAAGTAATAAAATTTTAAAAAAGGAAAATATCAATGTCATGAAAGACAGAAAAAAAGGTAGGGCGACACTTTTGTAGATTAAAAGAGGCTTTAAAAGACTTAATCAAATGCAATGAAGGATCCTTGATTGGATTCTAAATTGGGAAAAAAGAGCCATAAGGGACAAATGGGGAAAATTGAATATGGACTATATTAAATAATAGCATTATAGCAATATTAAATGTCTTGGGTGATAATGGGATTGCAGTTATGCAGGAATGGTTACTTGTTCTTAGGAGATTCAGGCTGAAGAATTAGGGGTGAAGTATGATATCTGCAACTTTCAAATGGTTCAGAAAAATATAGATGTACATATATAAAGAAAGAAGTTCAGCAAATGTGATAAAATGTTAACAATTGGAGACTAGGTGAAGAGTATCTGGATGTTCATTGTACTATTACTTTAACTTTCTGTAGGTTTGAAAATTTTCAAAACAAAAAGTTGGGAAATTTCTTAAATAAAGAGAGCTAAAACAAGCAAACAAAATCCCTGTCTCATGAATTGTATATTCCAGTGAGAAAGCCAGGCAATATACCACTAACAAATAAGTAATATAAAACCGTTTACAGATTTTAAATCCATTGAAGAAAATGCACAGGGTGATATGATAGAGAGTAGCTGGATGGATGGGAGAGCTGCTTCGGATACCGTGTTCAGAAAAACATCTCCACAGAGGTATCATTTCAGTTGAGACACTCAAGATGAGCCAGCGGTGTCAAATGCAGTGGAAAAAGTATTCCAGGATTCTAGGTTAAGGAAAGAGCAATTGCAAAAACAAATGTGTCATGAAATTGAAGGGGAGGAAGACCATCCTCTACCCGCTCTGGGTCCTTTCTGGCTGGGCTACAAATTAAATTTACATGAGACCAAATAGCAGGAGAAAATCAAACAAAGCTTTATAACATGTATACATGGGAGAGACCAGGGAAACTGAGTTTCTTGACAAAATGGCGCAGGTTCTCCTCTTAAATAGAAAGACAAAGGAGGATGTTGGGGGTGGGTCGGTTGTGGGAGATTACCAGAAAAGCACACTAGGGTTATGCAGATTTAAGGCCTAGCCTTCCTCACTGACAAGTTTCTAGAGATGAGGTCATCCGCCCTTCTTCCCAGTACAGAGGGAGACACCTTTACAAATGGAGATTTCCCCTTATAAATGTTAATGTTTGGTCTTAGCAAGGAGCCTCCCAGTCTATCGATACCCAGAATAATCTATGGTGATGGCCCATCCCAGGGACAGGACTTCCATCCCAAATCCCTTTAGACAGTGGAGGAGAAGGTCAAAGCCTCCTTCAGAGAAAATAATCAAGGTAAAGAGACACATTTTGAGGTGGCCAATTCTGATCCCCCACAAAATAAACTGGAAAAGTGCAGGCAGGAGCCCGTTGGACAAAGCTATAGACTGTTGTTAAGAGTTTGGATTTTACTTAAAATCCAATGAGAAATATTTGTACAACTTTATGAATTGTACACTTTAGAAAGTGAATTTTATGGTATGTAGTATATCAAAATAAAAATAATTTTTAATTAAAATAAAAATATTCAATAAGAATCCATGAAAGGTTTTAAGCAGGAACATGGCATGACCTAATTTACCTTTAAAAAGTTCACTCTGGCTGACTGCGGCTTCCTTCAATCACATATCCTTACTGCCTTGTATTAAGGTTCCAAATATGTCTGATCTCTCCAGGAATCTGTAAATCGTGGGATTGGTGTCCAATTTATCTTTATATTCTTCAGAATGTCAAGCCCAGTGCCTTACTCATGTTTTATGTTCAGAAAATATTTGCTAAACAAAAGAATTAACAAAGGCAAAACCACATATCAATGATAACTATATACTCTGTATGTTTTACACAATTTACGTTATTGGAATCAAGAAATCAGGGTCCAGGGGTCGGCCCTGTGGTATAGCATTTGGGTTCGTGTGCTCCACTGCGGCAGCCTGGGGTTTGCAGGCTCGGATCCCGGGGCGGACTGCCGCACCGCTTGTCAAGCCATGCTGCAGCGACGTCCTATATAAAGTAGAGGAAGATCGGCACGATGTTAGCCCAGGGCCAATCCTCCTCAGCAAAAAGAGGAGGATTGGCAGCGGGTGTTAGTTCAAGGCTCATCTTCCTCACACCCAAAAAAAGAAATCAGTGTCCAAATATATATTCAAAAAGGTTTATAATCAATTTCAAATGTTATTGATATCAAATACCCCAAGATAGTTCCATCCAGCCATGAGATTGTTTATGGGTGACTTTAATTTTATTTTTGTATATTTTGTCATATTTTTAAAGTTTCCTACACATAGACTTAAAATACTTTTATGAGGAAAAAAAGTGCCTCTTTTAAGCCCTTGAAATGCTCACCTCTTCTAGACTATAAGTAAAAAATTTTTTAAAATTTAAGATTAATTGTAAAAACTGAGTACACATGATCCAGGAATGATTCCTGCCTGAATTTCAGTCTCTGCAGCACTCTTCCCCACCCAGCGGAGGCTACTCATTCGTTTAGTCATCAATAAAACACTGTCAGGCTAGGGCTGATAGTTACACAACTCCGGGGGGGGGCCCATTCACATAGAGTACGGTGTGAAGCGTACCCTTGTGGAGTTGTGTAACCCTTAGGCATGAAGCAGGTACTGGTCCAGGCACTTTGTAAGCCCTGAAGGTAAAAGAGTGAACGGAGCAGTTCTCACAGTGTGTTATAACTACGTGTTTAATTACCCATCTCCCCCAGTGTAATGTAAGTCCCGTGAGGCCAGGAACCAAATAGACTTAGTAAAGCAGATTTCTGAATGTGTTTACCAAGCAGAGAAGGATAAAGTCAAGAAAGAGGATTCCAGTCAGGAAAAAACAGTAAGTGGGAAGGCAAGAGAGGATTGTGTTTGACAAAGTCTGTCTGTCTACCAGGAGGAAGGGAATGGAGAGAGACTCATCCTGGAGGCATTTGTGCACAATAAAGAATTTAGACTTAATCCTAAAGGCCAAGGGAACCAATGAAGAGTTTTAAGGAGGGGAATAGCTTGATCAGATTTGTGCGTTGCCAAACCAGGCACTGGATTAGAAGCAGGATCTGACTGAAGCCTGGGAAGCTTGTTTAGAAGCTACAGTCTAAAAACAGAGTTCATAACCTGGGTCTATAGTAGATTGAACTTAGATGGGGAAAAAAACTTTACTTTTACTAATCTCTAATTGAAATTTAGGAATTCTTCCAGTTAATGTAGGCAATAAACCACAGTATTATCTGTGACTTTACAACCAATAGAAATCAGATATTTTCATAATACATCCCAGTTATTGTAGATATCTCAAACATGGTTTATCCTCATTGCTACTGTGAAATTACAGTAGCTATTACACTCACTGATGGACCTTATTATTAATGGATGAATAAAGAAATACATATATTTCACTTGTATTTTAAATATTCTGATAACTGCACTGCAACACAATAGTTTCCTACTTTATACATTCAAGAACAATGCTCCAAGAAGGGTTCATTGGCTTTACCAGATGGACAAAGTGGGCTGTGGTACAAAAAAAGACTTAAAATCCCTGCTTAGGCTCTAGTTCTACTAAATACCTGTGACTCCTCTAAAGCACCAGGCTCCCCTCTCTGATCTCCACCTGTCAGCTCAATCCCTTCTGCTTTAAATGCCAGTTCTTTTCTCCACCCTCAGACTAACTCCTTCAGACCTCACCTCAGGATTCCCTGCGTCCACTCCACCTTCCCCACTAAGTTGTCCTTTCTATATACTCTCGTGGCAACCTGTTTTTACCCCAGACATAGAACTTACCACATGGACTTGGCATCCCACAATTTAACATTTGAGGTTTTAAACATCACAAGTGGCCCTGAAACTCCAGGACATGTAGTAATTTGTCAGTCTGCTGAGGCATGAAATAGGATTGCTACTGCTGAGATGGAGTCACTGACAGTCAGGAGCCGACCACCCAGGGTTCACATTGCTACGTGATGTTATTTAATGCACACAACAAAGCTAAAAATGAAGTCATATTATCCCCATTTTATAGATGCAGAGTTTGATGAAATCACAAATTAGAGGATCTGGAGATTTTCAAAGGTCTTTAGTCACATCTCTTAAGACTACTGTATTGTTTCTGACTCAACCATAAGGAAGCGAGCTCCCTGAAGGCAAGGACTATGTCTTTAATCTTGGCTTCCCCAGGACACATACTGAGCCTGACACTTAGTAGGTGCTCAATAAGTGATTTCCTGATTAATGACAGGAGGAATCCTAAGAATTCTGCCGTCCCTCACTGAAAGGGAATTTCCTGGAGATCATGGCCTCCATCTCTATCCCACTGAATTCCTAGCTCCTAGAATAGTGCCTGGCTCATAAAAAGTAAAGTACTTATTAATTGACTGCTTGTCTAACTCTACTTTAATTTGTGTTTGACACCTGACACACTTTCTTTTATTGAGGGTTTTCTATAAAGGTCTTTGAACAGCAAAATAATGTACAGAAGTATAAATAAGACCAATTTTATAGATAATAATTCTTTTCAGCTTTCAACTTTTGTATTCTTTGGAATAACTTGAACATCAGTCTCCTTGATTATTATAGGAAGTTTTTACTTATAAAAAAAATGGGAAATTGGGGCCAGCTGGTTAAGCTTGGCATGCTACACTTCAGCGACCCAGGTTCAGTTCCCAGGTGTGGACCTACACCAGTCATCAGCGGCCATGCTGTGGCAGCAACCCACATACAAAACAGAGGAAGATTGGCACAGATGTTAGCTCAGGGCAAATCATCCTCAAGCAAAAAGAGGAAGATTGGTGGATGTTAGCTCAGGGTGAATATTCCTCGGGAAAAAAAAAAGGGTAATCTACATTTTGTTTTGGCTATTGATCATCAGTACACATACAAATGGCACACAAAGGTAAGTGTACTTTTATATAATTATATTTTTCCTTATGTTCAAATAAAGTAAAAATAATAATATTTAATTTCTTAGTTTTTTCAGACTAACACTTTACCTTACAGAATGAAAACAATTGAGGCAAAAATAAATATAATCAGGGAAAACTCTTGATGAAAATTTTTATTAAACTATAGCATTTACTTAGACTTAAGTTTTGTTTTTCAGAGGGATGAAATTTAATGGTAATATTGGGTCAAAAAAAGAAGGGTACCTCATTTTCCATGTCTAGAATGTGTTAAGTATACAAAGTGTCCTATCTCAAAATGCTTCCCTTCCTGACGGATCCAGAAATAGACACACAAAATCCAAATGTGAAATGTATAAATTCCTACTTAACAGCCTCTTGCCCTTTTTCCTCATTAGCTTCAGTTGAATTGATCATGCTCAGATAGTCACTAATAACTATGTGCTCCATGTATATTTAGAAGCCACCTTGCAGTGGTATTTGTCATTGCCTCTAAGTGTAGAGTTTAAATGTGTTTCAGTTACCGTTTATTACATATAACAAAAGCCCCAGCTTTGTAAAATTAATCACTTTCACGTTTTTAAAATAGTGAATTTTCATGTGGTAAGGGATGACAAAAGCATTTGATACTATTTCTTTATATGTTATGCAATAAAAGTAAATTTACTAGTGATTTTTTAAACAATTTATATAAATATTTGAATGAAATATAATAAAGCAAAAACAGTTTCAGTTCTTCTTTGTGAAATTTGGGGATACATTGACAAATGGGAACATTTTATTGAATCCTAACACATCCTGAGCCTACATATAAGTGGAGTGATATAATGGGACCAAAATCATCTTCCTATCAGTGTTCTACCACACCTAAAAAGTCAAGATGGGATTAGTCACTGAAGTTTTCTTAGCACATGAACATTTTAACTGTGTTAAGTCACTCTGTTAATTTTATCTATGAATTCACTACTACTCATGTCGTCTAGAGGAGACCACGGTCCTTATGAAATGGCATACATAACAGGTAAGTTTTTATGAAGAAAAACTTTGCTAGAGGGGCTGGTCTGGTGGTGTAGTGGTTAAGTTCCTGTGCTCCACTTCGGCGGCCCTTGGTTCGCAGGTTCGTATCCCAGAGGCGGACCTACGCACCACTTATCAAGCCATGCTATGGCAGGCATCCCACATATAAAGTAGAGGAAGATGGGCACAGATGTCAGCCCAGGGCCAATCATCCTCAGCAAAAAGAGGAGGATTGGCAACAGATATTAGCTCAGGACTAATCTTCCTCACCAAAAAAAAAAAAAAAAAACCAAACAAAACTTTGCTAGAGAAAAAGGCCCATCTCTTGATATGCCAAAGTGGGGACCCAGCATAGCCAGGAATGAATGTTTCACCATCTTTCTCTACAGCTAGCTCTGATCCCAAGGAATAGTGACTTTGACTTGGGAAAGAGGTAAAGAAATTTAGCAGTGTCAGTCAAACTTCACACATATGTCTTGCTAAGTTATGATTCTAAAAGACAAATCCCAAAAGTTCCCATGTTTAGCACAAAAGAGGTAAAGATTTAGTTCAGATCTAAAATATACTATAATCTTATAACTAAATGAGATTAAGTAAATAAGAAAACATTTCCAAATTTCTGAGTTAGGATGGCAGATCAAACAGAGGCATTTATTTCACTCTCCTTCCCAAATACCACCAAACTAAAGAATTATAGGGAAAACAGCAGCATTAAAATTTTGGAAGCTGAAAACAAACCAAACCAATGGTAATTGACTTAGATCCAAGAAACCTGAATCCCAAGACATCAGTAGGAAAACTGAAAAGCAGCTCAATTTATTCTACAGGATCTTCAAAAGACAAGGGAAATGGCAGCAATAGGAACTTGCGGAACGTGCAGTTAGGAAGATGAGGGCAAAAACAGTTTGACTTCCCTTCTTCAACTGGGAGCAATTGCTCTGCCTTCAACTGGGATGCTGGTGATAGATCAAACATTTATTCTCTGAAGAAAGTAGAATTTTTTTTTACCATTTTTTTAATTGATGTCTTAATAGTTTATAACACTGTGGGGTTTTAGTTGTACAATTTTGTTTGTCCATCACCTTGTGGATGTAACCCTTTACCCCTTGTGCCCACCCCCCACCCCCTTCCCCTTGGTAACCACCAATCAGTTCTCTCTGTCCGTGTGTTCACTTATATTCCATATATGAGTGAGTTCACGCAGTGTCTGTCCTTCTCTCTCTGGCTTATTTCACTTAACGCAATACCCTCTAGGTCCATCCATGTCGTTGCAAATGGGACAATTGTGTCTTTTCTTATGGCTGAGTAGTATTCCATTGTATGTAATACCACATCTTCTTTAACCAATCATCAGTCGAGGGACACTTGGGTTGCTTCCACTTCTTGGCGATAGTGAATAATGCTGCAATGAACATAGGGGTGCATACGCCTCTTGTGATGGTTGATTTCATGTCCATTGGGTAGATGCCCAAGAGTGGGATTGCTGGATCATACGGTATTTCTATTTTTAATTTTTTGAGGACTCTCCATACTGTTTTCCATAGAGGCTGCACCAGTTTGCATTCCCACCAGCAGTGAATGAGGGGCCCCATTTCTCCACAACCTCTCCAGCATTTGTTGTTGTTTGTCTTTGTGATTATAGCCATTCTAACGGGTGTAAGGTGATATCTTAGTGTAGTTTTGATTTGCATTTCCCTGATGATTAGTGATGTTGAACATCTTTTCAAGTGTCTATTGGCCATCTGTATCTCTTCCTTGGAAAAATGTCTGTTCATATCCTCTGCCCATTTTTTGATCGGGTTGTTTGTTTTTTTTGTTGCTCAGTTGTATGAGATCTTTATATATTACTGAGATTAATCCCTTGTCGGACAAAGGATTTGCAAATATTTTCTCCCAGCTGGTGGGTTGTTTATTCATTTTGATCCTGGTTTCATTGGCCTTGTAGAAGCTCTTTAGTCTGATGAGGTCCCACTTGTTTATTTTTTCTTTTGTTTCCTTCATCTGAGTAGACATGGAATCTGAAAGGATCCCTTTATGTCCAATCTCAATTAGTGTACTGCCTATATTTTCTTCCAGGAGTTTTATAGTTTCAAGTCTCACTTTCAGGTCCTTGATCCATTTTGAATTGATTTTTGTATATGGCGATAGGAGATGGTCTACTTTCATTCTTTTGCATGTTGCTGTCCAGTTTTCCCAGCACCATTTATTGAAGAGACTTCCCTCTCTCCATTGTATGTTCTTTGCTCCTTTGTCGAAGATTAGCTGTCCATAGGTGTGTGGTTTTATTGCTGGGCTTTCAATTCTGTTCCATTGATCTGTGTGTCTATTCTTGTACCAGTGCCATGCTGTTGTGATTACTGTAGCTTTATAGTATATTTTGAAATCAGGGATTGTGATGCCTCCAGCTTTGTTCTTTTTTTTCAGAATTGCTTCAGCTATTCGGGCTCTTTTGTTGCCCCATACGAATTTCAGTAGTTTTTGTTCTATTACCGTGAAGAATGACATTGGGATTCTGATTGGGATTGCATTGAATCTGTAGATTGCTTTAGGTAGAATGGACATTTTAACTATATTTATTCTTCCGATCCATGTGCATGGAATATTTTTCCATTTCTTTATGTCCTCCTCGATTTCTTTCAATAGTGTCTTATAGTTTTCATTGTATAGGTCTTTGACCTCCTTGGTTAAATTTATTCCCAGATATTTTATTCTCTTTGTTGCAATTGTAAATGGGATTGTCTTTTTGAGTTCTCTTTCTGTTGTTTCATCGTTAGTGTATAGAAATGCAATTGATTTTTGTAAGTTGATTTTATACCCTGCCACTTTACTGTAGTTGTTGATTGTTTCTAGTAGTTTTCCGATGGAATTTTTTGGGTTTTCTATGTATAGGATCATGTCGTCTGCAAATAGTGAGGATTTCACTTCTTCATTACCTATTTGGAGTCATTACCTATTTTATTCCTTCATTACCTATTTTATTCCTTTTTCTTGCCTAATTGCTCTGGCCAGAACTTCCAGTACTATGTTGAATAAGAGTGGTGAGAGTGGGCACCCTTGTCTTGTTCCTGTCCTCAAAGGAATGGCTTTCAGTTTTTCCCCGTTGAGTAGGATGTTTGCTGTAGGTTTGTCATATATGGCCCTTATGATGTTGAGGTACTTTCCTTCTATACCCATTTTGTTGAGAGTTTTTATCATAAATGGATGCTGGATCTTGTCGAATGCCTTCTCTGCATCGATTGAGATGATCATGTGGTTTTTATTCTTCATTTTGTTAATGTGGTGTATCACGTTGATTGATTTGCGGATGTTGAACCATCCCTGTGTCCCTGGTATAAATCCCACTTGATCGTGGTGTATGATCTTTTTGATGTATTGCTGTATTCGGTTTGCCACTATTTTGTTGAGGATTTTTGTGCCTATGTTCATCAGTAATATTGGCCTGTAGTTTTCCTTCTTTGTATTGTCCTTGTCTGGCTTTGGTATCAGCATGATGTCGGCCTCATAGAATGTGTTGGGAAGTATTCCATCTTCCTCTATTTTTTGGAATAGTTTGAGAAGGATAGGTGCTAAATCTTCTTTGAATGTTTGATAAAATTCTCCAGGGAAGCCATCTGGTCCTGGGCTTTTATTTTTTGGGAGGTTTTTGATTACTGTTTCAATCTCTTTACTTGTGATTGGTCTGTTCAGATTCTCTATGTCTTCTTGATTCAGTTTTGGGAGGTTGTACGCTTCCAAGAATTTGTCCATTTCCTTTAGGTTGTCCAATTTGTTGGCGTAAAGTTTTTCATAGTATTCCCTAATAATCCCTTGTATTTCTGTGGTGTCTGTTGTAATTTCTCCTCTTTCATTTCTAATTTTATTTATTTGAGTCTTCTCCCTTTTTTTCTTAGTGAGTCTGGCTAAGGGTTTGTCAATTTTATTTATCTTCTCAAAGAACCAGCTCTTTGTTTCATTGATCCTTTCTACTGTTTTTTTGGTTTCAATTTCATTTATTTCTGCTCTGATTTTTATTATTTCCCTCCTTCTGCTGATTCAGGGCTTTGTCTGTTCTTCTTTTTCTAATTCTGTTAGGTGCAATTTAAGGTTATTTATTTGGGATTTTTCTTGTTTGTTAAGGTGAGCTTGTATTGCTATGAATTTCCCTCTCAGGACTGCTTTTGCTGCATCCCATATGAGTTGGTATGGTGTATTTTCCTTTTCATTTGTCTCCAGATAGCTTTTGATTTCTCCTTTAATTTCATCAACGACCCATTGGTTGTGCAGTAGCACGTTGTTTAGTCTCCACATCTTTGTCCCTTTCCTAGTTTTTTCCTTGCAGTTGATTTCTAGTTTCACAGCATTATGATCAGAAAAGATGCTTGTAATGATTTCAATCTTCTTAAATTTATAGAGGTTTGCCTTGTTTCCTAATATATGGTCTATCCTTGAGAATGTTCCATGTGCACTTGAGAAGAATGTGTACTCTGCTTTTTTTGGGTGGAGTGCTCTGTATATATCTATTAAGTCCATTGCGTCTAGTTTTTCGTTTAAGTCCATTATTTCCTTATTGACTTTTTGTCTGGATGATCTATCCATTGATGTAAGGGGGGTGTTAAGATCCCCTACTATTATTGTGTTATTGTTAATATCTCCTTTAAGGTATTTTAGCAGTTGTTTTATGTACTTTGGTGCTCCTGTGTTGGGTGCATAGATATTTATAAGTGTTATGTCTTCTTGGTGAAGTGTCTCTTTTATCATTATATATTGCCCTTCTTTGTCTCTCATTACCTTTTTTATCTTGAAGTCTACTTTGTCTGATACAAGTATGGCTACTCCTGCTTTCTTTTGTTTGCCATTAGCTTGGAGTATTGTTTTCCCTCCTTTTATTTTGAGTCTGTGTTTGTCTTTAGAGCTGAGATGTGTTTCCTCGAGGCAGCAGATTGTTGGATCTTGGTTTTTAATCCATCCCGCTGCTCTGTGTCTTTTGATTGGAGAATTCAATCCATTTACATTTAGAGTGATTATTGATATATGAGGGTTTAATGTTGCTATTTTATTGTTCATTTTCTGGTTCTTTTGCATTTCCTTCGTTTCTTGTCCCTTGTGTTTCGGACTGCAAATTCAGTTTGGTATTTCTGCATGCTCATTCTCTTGGTTTTCTCTTTATTTGTCATGTGTTGTTCTCTTCTGGTTATTTGTTTAGTGGTTACCGTGAGGTTTATATAAGCAATCTCCTGGATAAGAAAGTACATTTTCGGATGCCTCCTTTTTCCTGAGGCTGGGTCGATTCAATCCCTTACCTCTTCCCCTCCTTATTTGTTATCTCTTTATTCCAGATTGTGTCATGAATGTGTGTTTCCAGTGATGAGCTTGAATTAATTTTTGATGTTATCCAACTGTAGTTTGTTCTGGTTTAGTCTCCTTGCTTTTCTCCTTGCTGAAATCTTTGTACCCCCTTTCTCATTTGTTTTTTTTCAGGCCTAAGGGCCTTCTTGAGCATTTCTTGTAGTGGGGGTCTTGTGGTGATGAACTCTCTTAGCTTTTGTTTATCAGGGAGAGTTATTATTTCTCCATCATATTTGAAGGATATTTTTGCTGGATAAAGTATTCTCGGCTGAAGGTTTTTGTCTTTCATGATTTTGAATATATCATTCCAGTCTCTCCTAGCCTGTAGAGTTTCTGTCGAGACATCAGCTGAGAGCCTGATGGGGTTTCCTTTGTATGTTATTTTGTCTTTTTGTTTAGCTGCCTTCAATATTATTTCCTTGTCACAGGTATTTTTCAAGTTTGCTACTATGTGTCAAGATGATTTTTTATTCCTGTTTATATATTTAGGTGATCTATTGATTTCATTCACTGTTATTTCCCTCTCGTTCCCTAGGTTGGGGAAGTTCTCTGCTATTATTTCTTTGAACAAACTCTCTGCTCCTTTTTCTCTTTCTTCTCCTTCTGGAATACCTATTATCCTTATGTTGCTTTTCCTCATTGAGTCTGATGTTTCTCGAAGAATTTCTTCATTTCTTTTTAGTCTTAGCTCTCTCTCCTCCTCTATCTGGAGCGTTTCTGCGTGGCTATCCTCAATAGTGCTAATTCGTTCCTCCATATTGTCAGTTCTGCTCTTTAAAGACTCCATTTTTTCCACTATCTCATTGATTTTGTTTTTCACCTCCAATAATTCTGATTGGTTTTTCTTTATGGTTTCAATCTCTTTTGTGACGAAATCCCTGAATTCGTTGATTTGGTTCTGTGTGTTCTCTTGTATTTCGTTGAGTTTGTTTATGATAGCCATTTGGAATTCTCTGTCATTCAGGTTATCAAATTCTGTGCCTTCAGGGTTGGTTTCTGGGTGTTTGTCATTTTCCTTTTGGTCTGTAGCCATAACAAATTGTCGCAAGGATCCGACGGGGATGGCCTTATTTTTTCCCCTCATGATAATTTGTTCCTGCAGTTTCCCCCTGCTGCCACTGGATGGAGATGATGAGCAGTATGCTCTGAGCTCACTGCAGCCCCCTGAGGGATTATGCTGAAACGTGGGGTGTTTGGGGGTAGGGGTCCTCTCTTTCTCCCGCTCAACCCGGGGGTTTCCTTTCTGGCTCTCTTAGGGTGTTTGCTACACCCCCTAAACAGTCCATCATCGCTTCCCAGTGGGGATCTCTCAACAGTCTGTGAGAGCACCTGGATGGCGATAGTTTTCCCCGCTGTGGGCCGCCCCTCCACGCTCTGTCTGTGAGCCTCGCTGTCTTTGCCGATTGATTGGGGATGGGGAGTACAACTTCTTACCTCTCCTCATGTCCTTTTGGTCTTCCTGCACCTCCACAGTTGATGTATGGCAGCAGGGATTTCTTAGAAGTCCTTTGTAGTGTTTGATTGAGCTCTGTTGGAATGCGAATGATGTTTTCGTTGTGTCGTAGGGGGCAGAGATTCAAAGAGGGAATCTCACTCTGCCATGATGCTGACCTCACTAGGAAAGTAGAATTTAAAGTCTCCAGACTATTAAAGTACCTTGCTCAGTTTAGGGGACAGGTGTTATACCCCAACAGGTGGACTTACTGACTTTATGCATATTGAATGCTTACTGTAGAGACCCTGCCACCCCTCTTCCCTCACTTAGTGCCCAGGCACTTATCCATCTGGCAGGAGATTGGACATCTCTTACCTGGTGAATCTAACCCAACAGTTAAACTTGTCCACCCAAGTCACCCTACAATGAAGTGTAGTCACTAAGCCCCATATTCAGCACATCAAATGAGTTTTTTAGTCCCTCATGCTTAATCATGGGGTATGTAACCAAAGATTACTGGTCACTGAGGGAAACTTCTAATGTGAAAGATACAGACAAATACACACAGAAAAAAGCAATGTGGAGGGGCTGGCCCAGTGGTGTAGTGGTTAAGTTTGTGCACTCCACTGCAGTGGCCCAGGGTTCACAGGCCAGATTCTGGGTGCAGACCTACACACCACTTATCAAGCCATGCTGTGGCAGGCATCTCACATAAAGTGGAGGAAGATGGGCACAGATTTTAGCTCAGGGCCAATCTTCCTCAGCAAAAAGAGGGGGATTGGCAGCAGATGTTAGCTCAGGGCTAATCTTCCTCACAAAATAAAAAAAAGCAATCTGGAGGAAGTAACAACTATTCAGGGAGAAGAGAACTTTAAAAAGAAAAAAACATTTCATTAATATGTTTAGAGTTATTTAAAAAAAACATATAGCATCCATGAAACAAGAGCAGGATGCCATAGAACAGGAATTCTCAGAAAACAAAAAAGAGTCCTTGGGAATTAAAAACTTGATAGAGAAAAAAACCCTTAAAAGATGGGTTAGAAGGTAAAATTGAAGAAAACATCCCTGAAAATAGAACAGAAAAAACAGAGAGATGGAAAGTAGGAGGAAAATGATAAGAAAATTGAAGGAATAGAAAAAGTAGAACAAAGGAAATCATCAAAGTAATTCAAGAAAAATTACCACAATTTAAGGACTTGGGTTTCCAGATTAAAAGAACCCACCAAGTGCTGAGGAAAACAGATGAAGATAGATTCATAACAAGTCACCCATTGTGAAATTTCAGAACACCTGGAAAAGGAAATGATTCCACTAGCTTTTAGAAAAAAAAGTAAACAGGTCGGTTACACACGAAGGCTAAAATGCACAACAGCTTTGGACTTCTCCCCAGCAACACTGGAAGCAAGAAGATAGGCTTTTAAGAAGCAAGAGAAGTACAATAAAAAATCTGACCAAGATGATCTCCAGCCTAGAATCCTATCCTCAGAAATTATCAATCGAGAATGAGTATTGAACAAAGATATTTTCAGATATTTAAGGTCTCAATTTATTTCCCATGTATCTTTTCTTAAGAAACTACTGGAGGATTTGCTTCAACAATATGGGAGAATAAGCCAAAAAGGGGGAAGACATGTAATACAAAGAGTAAGAAATCCAAACAGGGCAGAGGGAATCCCAGATGAGAGCTGTGCTCCTCACAGGGAGCATCCTGTCCAGGTGGGGCAGTATGACAAGAATCAGAGGTGGTCAGCACTGTCAGCACCAAGGTCCTCTGCCTTTATATCCACTTTTAGCCTGAGGATACAGTACTTGAGTGAGCCTGCCCAGGTTGTTATCTGTATTTGGCTTGTGTTGAACATGTGTGGATGGAGTTCTGCTCTCCTCTTCATCTGAGGACAGTCATTTCACCCCAAAAGGATTCTGGCTTGACTTATTCCTAAAACCTAGAGGTAGGTCATAGGAGTTAAAAGTGGAAATTTTTAACTACAAAGCAGCCATTTCTGACCAAACTTCAGCTGTGTGACCACTATCTGGTCCACACTACATCCATGTCAGATGGGTGGATTCTAATAAGCTCTCTGTTTCCCAGGAGTTCATGTCTCTTGTAAACTCTCAGAGGAGCTAAAGCCAGACAGAGATTATGTTCAGCATATTTTTTCCTGATAACCTTCAACAAGTGATGACAATATTGCCTTTTCCTTTCCAACTAGGTTTGTGATTGCTACTCTAGTTTCCAAAACTAAATAATGTATTCTTTAGGGATGTATACACAGATGATGGGGCTTTGGGGAAAGAAAATGAATAGTGGACACAAAATAATAGTTGTCTCTGGGGAAAAAGAGGGAGATGCAATGAGGAGGGGCACACAGGGCACTGGTACTGGTAATGCTATGTCTTCACATTGCTGGTGGGTACACAGACTTATCATGATTATTTAAAGGTATGCATGTGTGGTTTATACACTGTTCCATATAGATGAAATAGGAATTTTACTAAAATTATTTAACTGCATTTTATTAAAAGGTGCTTCTATTTTTTTCCTGACTTTGATTTCAGATCTTAATCAAATTCAAAGTGTTTATAAAACTTCATCGTTCATGGTGTAACTATTTGTTTCAAATAAAAACATTTAAACAAAACGAACAAAAAAAACCCTCCTCTCTCCTATACTCATGCAACATTTCATTCAAAAGGAAATCAAATGATATATTATTGCTGCTTTACAGAAAATAGAAAGAAATTTCCTCCCCAAGAAGCATAACGGAACATGCTTTTGCACAGTGTAAGTTTTCTTTTCCCCTGACTGCCAATTTACTTGGTTATATTATAAATATAAAAAATTAGGAATGTTTGCTCAGTATTTATGATATTTTATAAGTGACTCTATAAGCCATTCAATAAGCTATTCAAATAAATATCAAATATGTTAATAATATTATTTAATTACATAATATTAAAAGTATATTAAAAATCAGAAGATCTAATGTTGCCACTAAATTTACCAATCTCCAGTACTATTTACCCTTCTTAAAACACTGAAGTATATATGCAGATTTATGTATTAAATCAACTGTGACAATCTTAAGAGAATCTACTTACCTTTGGTTTTGAGATTAGCTGATGAAATACAGTGATATTATGATGTCCCTGTTTTGGATTTTGGTTTGTTTTATTTTTAATCCCTGAATCATTGCTGATGTCAGGTAAAGGAATTTTACAATGGTTCACAAAGCACACAAATATTTTTCTAACTTGACTAAATATAAGCTGTAGTTAAGAAAAATTTAATATTCCTCTAAACACATTGCCTCAGGCAAATATCTACTTTTACCTATGCCCAGGGGTTGTCTGATTCATCATTCATTAAAACTGCAATTCACTTTATATCTGAAAAATGCTAGTAATATCTACTTTTCTAATATGTACTACAATTGCAAAGCAATTGTTAATCTAAAACTAAAAATAAGTCATTTGCTCTAGTTATCAATAGCCTTAGTACTTTCCATATCAAAGTCCTTACTGTAAACAGTAAGGTCTTCCTGATTACAAATTAATTAAACAAAATTTTATTGAGTACCTACTATATGCCAAGCATTGTACTAGGTGCTTTTGATACATCAGTGTATAAAACAGACAAAAATTCCTGATCTCATAGAACTTATATTCTAGTGGGGGACAGATGATATAAAATATGGGTGCATTATATAGCATATAAGAAGGTAAGAAGAAATGTGAAGGAAAATATATAGCAAGGAAGAAATGTGTATGTCATGACAGTTGCAATTTTAAATAGGCTGGTTAAGGATGGCCTACTGAGAAAGTGGTATTTGAGCAAAGAGTTAGATGATAAGGACATGAGACCTGAGGATATCTGGGAGAAAAGCATTTTAGGCAGAAGGAACAGCAAGTACAAAGGCCCTGAGATGGGAGCATGCCCTGTGTGTTTGTGGAAAAACAAGAAGGCCAGTGTGACTAGAGTGGAATGAGTGAAGATTGTTGTAGATGAGATCAGAAGATGAAGAGGCCAGATCATGGATGGCTGTGTAGGCCATCATGAAGAGTGCGATGGAGGGGCCGCCCGGTGGCGCAGCGGTTTAGTTTGCGCTTGGCAGCCTGGGGTTCGTGAGTTAGGATCCCAGGCGCCCACGGACGCACTGCTTGTCAGCCATGCCGTGGTGGTGTCCCATATAAAGTAGAGGAAGATGGGCATGGATGTTAGCCCAGGGCCAGTCTTCCTCAGCAAAAAGAGGAGGATTGGCAACGGATGTTAGCTCAGGGCTGGTCGTCCTCACAAAAAAAAAAAAAAAAAAAAGAGTGCGATGGAAAGCCATCGGAGGGTCTTGAGCAGAGGACAGACAGAGTTGGCACATAGTATTTTTAAAGAGTCACTCTGGCTGCTGGATGGAGAATAGGCTGAAGGTAGGACAAAAGCCATAAGACAAAGGCCAGTTAGAAGAATCCACGCAAGACATGATGACAGTTTGACCAGGGTAGCTGCAGTGGAAAGGGTAAGAAGTGGTCAGATTCTAAATATATTTTGAAGATAGAGCTGATAGGTTTTAGATGTGGAATATGAAAAAAAGAGAGGACTTGAGGATAATCCTAAAGTGAGCTACTGGAAGAATTCAGTTGCCACGACTTAGATGGGGGAAGGCCACATTCTATCATGAATATGAGCCTCTGGGTTTATAAATGTTGTGAATTTATTTCTAAATAATGTTTCACTACTTATCAAAGTATTTTATGGTAAGAGATAATTATACCTAAAAAGCAGCTTGAATCAAAGCGTAACTTTTTTTTATTCCTGAGGATCTGGTAAATAAAAAGACATCGACAACTGTTGTTTTAAAAAGCACTTCTTATATAATTGCTAAGTGTAACTTGCAATCTTTGCTCTAGTTGAGATGCTTTAGTCCTTGTCTTATTGTGGGTGTTAAAGTGCTGGTGAAACATGGTGGTATTGTCTACATAGCACTTTAATTGTAGGAATTATCTCTTAGCCTATCCATCTTCTGATTCTTAATTATTTTTAGAGAGAATTATACATAGAATTTCCACAATGATTACCCACCGTCCTACACTGGTAATGCCTAAACCTATTCATTATGATGTAAATAAGATGAAACTATATTCTCCACTCCACTCCAGAGGGTATATTTCACTGTAGTGTCCCTTTCCCTTTCTACGAATAATCCAAATCTAAAAATACATGCTCTTCTCTCCCCTTTTTGTTTCTTGAAAAGTAAAATTCTTTCTTTTCAGAGATTTACTCTAATTTTGACAATGGTTACTGTGCCTGCATTTTATTCTGGTATTCTTTAATGGAAATGTATTGTTTCTATAAAATGAGTTTCGTTTTGTTTTTATGATTCTACAATTCTGTTTTTACTGCCATGGTAAATATTGGTCTGTTGTATATTCTTTTTAACTTTAAAATTAACATGGAATCACGTGTTAAGAGTTGCTTGGAAGCTTGGAAGCAATCTGATTCAACTTAATGTCTGATAAAGCAGGTACCCAGGCTGTTTATTTTAACCATTTCCAGTACCAGGGAGCCCACTACACCAAATAGCAGTCCATTGCATTTTTGAAGAGCTCTAATTGCTAGAAAGTTCTTTCTCAAAACTAATTAAAGTTGGTCTTCCTATGGCTTCTATCCATATATCCGGGAGCCACAAAAAGCACAATTGCCTTTGATTCAGACATCCAGAGTTATATACTCAGGTCAGCCAGTAACTAGCCTTGTGATAGTAGAACAGAGTCATAACCACTCTGATCCTCACTTTTCTGATCTATAAAATGAGGGAATTGGACCATTGAATACCTCTTCTAGCTCTTAAATTCCAGATTTCTAGCAGCTCCTCTACCATAGGATCTTCTGATACTTGAGAGTAACTATCAAATTCCTCCCTAAATTTACCTTCCTCCCACCCTAATGTCCTGAGTTCTCTCAAGGATTCCTTGTGTGACATAGTTTCTAGTTCCTTCACAAACCTAATCGCCCTTCCCTGGATACACTCCAGATTGTCAATATGCTTAAAGATAGCAGCCAGAACTGAAGAAAATAAATGCTCTAGATGTGGTCTGGGTACTGAGTTCCATGTTACTAGTACTCCATTGTCCTTGTATTACTTATCTATTCCTGCATAATGAATTACCCCAAAATTTAACAGTTTAAAAGAGCAACAAACATTTATTAACACAATTCTGTGCATCAAGAATTCTGAGAGGGCTTAACTGAGTGATTCTGGCTCAGAGTCTCTCACGAAGTTGCAGTCAAGTTATCAACCAGTGCTGTAGCTGCAGTCATCTCAAGACTCAACGGGGGCTGAAGGATCTCTTTTAAGTTGACTCATGTGGTTGTAGGCAGACTTAACTTTCTCACGGGATATTGAATTGAGGGCCTCAAGTCCTCAACACACCATGTGGGCCTCTCAAAGGACTGCTCATATTATGATGCATCATGACAGCTTGCTCATTCTAGAGCAAGTGATCCTAGGGAGGGAAAGAGAGACAGAATGGCCACAGTTTCTTTACAATACAATCTCAAAAGAATACTGCCCTATTCTATTTGTTAGAATTGAGTCACTAGGTTCAGCCCATAGGATTACACATAGTCATTGAACATCAGGAGGCAGGAGGCATTGGGGACTATCTTAGGGTTATCTACTTCAGTTGTGAACACCGACTTTCTATAAATGCAGCCTAAGATTGCATGATGATTTTGTGCCAATGGTTCACGTCAAGCTTCTGGTCAACTAAAACACAAAGACTCTGTTTCACAAAGCCGTTAATTTTGCACTTGATCCTTTGACCCTAAGGGCAGGAATGATCTCTGACGTTTTATTTCATTTGTCTCTAATACATTTTTTTTTTAAAATTACCTCTTATATCTTATAAGTTAAACTTCTATTGAGAGAAAAGGGAGTCTGCTAAAACATATTTTCAGATATTGGCCAATTTACTTTCAGTAACTCCTGTGATATCTCCTGAGGGTTAGAAGGTTTAAAGTAGTATCATGAGTAAATGCAATATCTTGTTAAGCCTTAGAGGTCTGTTATAAAACTTGATAAACATTCTTTATTAAATTAATTGACAATAACTCTAAACAAATAATTATATCTGTGTTGGTCTCTAAGGGCCCTTTCAATCTGAGTACCCAAGCCTTGCAGGAACTGAGTAGTAGTTAATGTCTATCCTACTTTCTATTTATTTGAGTTACTTAAAGTCGTTATTTGTGGAAAAAAACTCAGTTGAAATAAAATTAATATTAGATATAGTCTCCACTTAGAGATTTATCCTCTACGAGTTTTCTTTCTAAATTAAAGAGTTTTAGTGTGCAAAAAGAATATACAAATTAAAAAATGACACAATCATTTTTAGACTAAAGAGACACAGTACAATTCATTACATTTTTTTAAATCAACAAAATAAAAAATGTATTTAGTGTTGTCATGTCTATTTCAGCTTCTAAGTAATTCCTTTTTTTTTTTTTTTATGGAGAAAAGAGAACCTAAAAAATAAATGTGATTAAAAGGACATCTTTAAATGTTGTAGATGTGTTGTACTGGTTTTGCAAAATATGAAATAAACGTCTTTTGAATGGCTATTTTTAGCAGCATAGTACAGATGTGCACTGTAAATTAAGGAGGTCCATTTCACGTTAGGAATCACTAATCTGACTCAGAAATACAATCAAAATAAAATCATATAGGTTTTTGATAAGTGGGAGAAAAAGAGGTTTCAAAGATGTTTTTTCATTTCAACAAGAACCATTTTATTAAGAGTCAGAAGACCTGGGGCTCTGGACACGGCACTACATGTATGGTATGACTTTAGACAGTCATCGACTCTTCTATATCTAGATTACTGGTCTGTGAAAGGAAATGTTTGGGCCAAGGATTCTTTCAGATTTCAGAGTTTCTGATTCTATGAATTTCCTACTGTTCCCCCTCTCTTCCTTGATAATTTCAATCTACAATTATAAGGAATTGTAGAGAAGACAAGCATAGGCAAAACTAAATGTGCATCTGGGTTCTGGTCCATTGCTATACTTGGGAAGTTTCATTCCTTTTTTTTTTTTAAAGACTTTGTTTTTTTAGACCAGTTTTAGGTTTACAATAAAATTGAGAGGAAGGTACAGAGATTTCCCACTTACCCCCGGCAGTCACACATGCAATGCCTCCCCCATTATTAACATCATTCATAAGAATGGTACATTTTTTTGCCAAGGATGAACCTACAGTAACACATCGTAATAATCCAAAATCCATAGTTTACCTTGAGGTTCACTCTTGGTTTTGTACATTCTATGGGTTTGGACAAAAGTATAATGACACATATCTATCATTATAATATCACGTAGAGTATTTTCACTGTCCTAAAAATCATTAATGTTTTTTCTTTAAATTCTTTTATTTATTTATTTTTTTGGTGAGGAAGATTGGCCCTGAGCTAACATCTGTGCCAATCCTCCTCTACTTTGCATATGGGACACGGCCACAGTGTGGCCTGACAAGCGGTGCGTAGGTCCACGTCCGGGACTGAAAGTGCTATCGTGGAGAGTGAGAATTTAACCACTACGCCACCAGGCCAGCCCAAAGAAATTTTTTTTTTGGTGAGGGAGATTGCCCGTGAGCTAACATCTGTGCCCATCTTCTTCTATTTTATATATGGGACGCCACCACAGCACGGCTTAATGAGTGGTGCATAGGTTTGTGTCCAGGATCAGAACCTGCGAACCCCGGGCTGCCAAAGCAGAGCGCATGAACTTAACCACTACACTGCCAGGCCGGGCCCTCATTAATCTCTTAAAAAAGAACAAATTATCATTTTTTGGATTATAAAATGCATAATCTTTACAAGAAATTCAAATATTTCAGAAATGTATAATTTAGAAAATAAAAGTGTACTCAAATCACTCCTAGAAGTAATCTCTGACAGTTTTTTGCATAAACCTCTAGATTTTAAATGCATATTTTAACCTATATATTAGTTAATTCTAACCTAACTTAAATATTTGATGAGCACCTATTATGTACTTGGATTATATAAAATCATATAAATATTAATTTTACAGAAGTGCAATCACATTATTCACCCAATACATACTATTCAAGCCACTTTCTTTTTTCACTTGATAAGGAATCTTGGAATACTGCATGGTATTCTGTTGCCCCATTAATGGACTATTGGGTTGTTTCCAATTTTCATGGAAAGTTTATTATGAATAAACTTTCAGTGACTATTCTTGTACTTATATCTTCACACAATTGTGAAAATATTTCTCTAAAATAGATTCTTTGAAAATGGAATTGCTAAGTCAAAGGGTATACACATTTAAAATTATAATCAACATTGCAAATTACCATCCAAAAACTGATCATACCTTTTTATTCTGCCATCACCAGTAAAATGAGAGAGGTTATTTCCTAACACTCTCTTCCACAGTAGATATTATCAATCTTTTAAATCTTCATCAATCTGGAAGGTATAAAATGATTTCTCATTGTTATATTAATGTACACTTCCTTAATTTTTGGTGAGGTTGAGCATCTTTTCATAGATTCATCTGTACTTCTTCCATGATCTATGGGAATCTCATCTACAATTACTAATAAATGGTGACAAATTCAATAAATGGAAAATTTAATTGGAACCTAAAACTCCGAAAATGTCTCCCTTTCTTAAAGTCCTACTTAAAAAAGAGACAGAGATTGCACTCTCTGGATGATAGCTTACACTTGTTTCCTTTTTGAAATCTCTCTGACGGTTTGGAAATAAATTGTCTGGAGTGGATAAAGATAAGCGCTAATTTTAACTCCACCCCCAGTCAATGGCTATTGTAATTGATACAATTACAATAAGTATTACAAAATTACAATTACAAAAAGTAATTGATAGGCTATTACTTTAATTGTACCCTTTACCTCCTCAAAGACATTTAGAGTGATCTCTAGAGGTAGTTATCTCAATTCAGAGAACAGTACTTCAGGGGAAACAAATGTGTGTGTAAATCATGGGGAAAATATTTGAAAGAGTAAAATGTGACTATTGATATTTTTCTATATACTTCTTACCTTGACTCTGTATGTATTTCCAGAATTAAAGTTTTGTTACAATAATAGGACCTAAACAGATAGAAAACTGAATTGCTTTTTTATTGAGATATAATTCACATATTGTACAAGTCACCCTTTTAAAGTGTACAATTCAGTAATTTTAGTATATTCAGAGTTATGCACCATCACTATTATCTAACTTTAAAACATTTTTATAACCCAAAAAGAAATCCCACACTCATTATGGGATGAACAGCCCCTCCTCATTCCTGTCTCCCCTCAGCCCCTAGCAACTACTAATTTATTTTCAAACTCTGTGAATCTACCGATTCTGGAAATTTCATATAAATGGAATCATACAATATGTGGCCTTTTGAGTCTGGCTTCTTTCCCTTAAAGTAATGTCTTCAAGGTTCATCCATGTGTAGCATGTATCAGTACTTCATTCCTTCCAATGACCTGTCTTAGTCAGCTCGAGGTGCTATAACAAAATACCACAGACTGGATGGCTTAAACAACAGACATTTATTTCTCATAGCTCTGGAGGCTGTGAAGTCCAAGATCAAGGTGCTGGCAGATTTGGTTCTTGGTGACGGCCCTCTTCCTGCGTTGCATGCTGCCACCTTCTCACTGTATCCTCACATGGTAGAGAGAGGAACCTCTAATATCTCTTCCTTTTAAGGGCACTAATCCCATTGTGGGGGCTCCTCTTTCATGACCTCATCTAAACCTAATTACCTTTCAAAGGCCCTACCTCCTAATATCATCACATTGTAGGTAAGGGTTTCAACATACAAATTTGGGTGGTACACAAACATTCAGTCCATAACATGACTCAGTAATATTCCATTGTATGGATATACCACATTTTGTTTATCCATTCATTGACAGGCATTCAGGTTGTTTCCACTTTTTGGCTATTATGAATAATGGTGCTATGAACATTTGTGTACAAGTTTTGTGTGGACACATGTTTTCAGCTGATGATATACCTAGGAGTGGAATTGTTAGCTCATATAGTAACTCTATGTTTAACTACTTGAAGAACTGCCAATCTAATTTCCCAAGTGGCTGCACCATTTTACAATCCTACCAGCAATATATGAGCATTCTAATTTCTCCAAATCCTTACCAACACTTGTTATTGCCTGTCTTTTTTGTTTTTTTGGTGAGGAAGATTCATCCTAAGCTAACATCTATTGCCAATCTTCCTCCTTTTTTGCTTGAGGAAGATTAGCCCTGAGCTAACATCCATGCCAATATTACTCTATTTCGTATGTGGGTCACCACCTAAGCATGGCTGAAGAGTGGTGTATGTCCGTGCCCAGCAACTGAACCCATGAACCCCAGGCCACTGAAGTGGAGCGTGCCGAATTTAACCATTATGCCACGGGGCCAGACCCTTGCCTGTCTTTTTTATTATAACCATCCTTCTTAGTAGGTGTGAAGTAGTATCCCACTGTGGGTTTTTTTGTTGTCGTTGAGGAAGATTCACCAAGCTAACATCTGTTGCCAATCTTCTCGATTTTTCTTTTTTTTTGCTTGAGGAGGATTTGCCCTGAGCTAACATCTGTGCCAACCTTCCTCTATTTTATATGTGGGTGGCTGCCACAGCATGGCCGCCACTGAGTGGTGTAGGTCCATGCCTGGGAACCAAACTAGGGCCACTGAAGTGGAGCATGCCGAACTTAACCACTAGGCCATGGGGCCAATCCCTCATTGTGGTTTTGATTTGTATTTCCCTAATGACTAATGATGTTGAGTGTCTTTTCATGTGCTTATTGGTCATTTGTATATCTTCTTTGGAGAAATATCTGTTTGCATCCTTTGCCCATTTTTAGTTGGGCTTTTTAATATTGAGTGTAAGAGCTCTTTATATATTCTGGATACAAGTCCCTTATCAGACATATGATTTGCAAATATTTTCTCCCATTCTTTAGGTTGTCTTTTTACTTTCTTCATAGTGTCCTTTGAAGAACAAAAGTTGTTTTTTTTTTTTTTAATTTTGATGATAAATTGCTTTCTAAAAAAGCCTTTGGAGATCTGGATCCAGAATAATGTTTTCCAACACATAATGAATAGTTTCATAGAATTTTATAGCAGGTAGGAAAGTAATTCAGGAGTGTATTACAAGAAGAACTAGAGAACCTAATTGATAATTAATTAAAAGGAAAAATATTTTGATGAGTAGGAGATTAATTTTCACATAGTTAATATATAAGAATAAAGTCTCTGTAATATATTTTGACTTCTTTTCATATGTGTAACTGTACATAAAGCAGATTGCAAGAAGTTATTTTACAAACACAAGCCAGAGAAAAATCTGTGCATACTCCTAAACCTGACTGAGTGGAAATGAAGGGAAAATGGAGTGGATTACTCAGGTTAATGAGTTGGAGTCTATAAATGACAAATGGCTATATTAAAGATGTTATTAACTTTATATACTGAACTATTGCTAATGATATTTTAATCAATAAAAGTTGCTTTTGAAATAAACCTCTCTGGTTAATTTCTCCTCTCTCTTTGAAATCTCTAGTAGTTAAAAAAAACTAAATTCAATATGCATCTGAAACTTTTACAACAGTTCATGCAGAGCATACCAAGTTAACAGCTTATAAATTTTCCTTACCCAAAGAAAGAAAATGAGCATAAGAAACTATGAACCACTATTGTGGTCACTCCTGCTAAAATACTTCTCCAATGTACTTTGGCCTATACATTTTCTTCTTGTAAATACATTTTACCACGCTTTAAATAAACATGAAGACATGGAAAATCAAAGAAGGCATGGATCAGGAATTCAGGTAGGCAGGTGAGGCTTAAACGAGGGAGCTCTTGAAGGTAAGCTTGGAAGTAGTCTCTTCAACTAGTGTCAGTAACTCAGGCAAGAAGAAGGGTGATTTTGAGTCAGAAATCTATTCAAGTGGTCTATTCAAGCGAGTTCAGAATTTAGGCAGAGTTTAAGTGACAAATCTAGGCACCAGCAGTAAGCAGGATCTGGACACCTGGGAACTTTCATATGCTTCCTGTTAAAGACAGAATTAAATTCTCAAACCTGGCCTGAGTCTGCAGTGGAGGTCAGGGGAGTACCTAGCTGAAAGGAAGAGAATAGTAGCTTTTGATATAAACTAATCCTGACATGACATGGAGGGCTGGGTACCTGGGAGAGTTTCTAAAATTTTGGAGCCATGTATATTTTCCAGAGGGTTCTTTTAACTACACTGGAAAATACAGGGTAAGTTGAAGAAAGCATTTTACCAGCATCTGGGGAAAATCAGTGTTACCAAGTGGCACTAACATTCAGTAGATCAGTTAGAATGCTTTGGCTGTAAATAATTAATAAAACCCATTCACACTGTGAATAATAAACAATAAGAAAATTTATTGTCATATAATAAGGAAGTTCAGAGGTAGGGCAGGGTTGATAGATGCAGTTGCATAACAGTGTCATGAAGGATCCAGGATTCTTCCATCCTTTTTCTCTATCACCCTTCAAGAGAACTTCATCCTTCAGGCAACAGCTTCATCCTCAGGCAACAGAAAGATGATAGTAGAAATTCTTAGCATCACAACCCAGACATGCCAACATCCAGAGAAAGAAGACCACTCTTGGGAGTGAGGGAGTATTTCTAAGAACCGTAGCACAATTGCTCACATGCCTAATTTGGAACCAATTACTGGCAAAAGAATAGAATAACCATGGTTGGTTTAGACTAGTAATCTGGGGTGGATTAAATGTCCGAGTCAACTATTTATATTCAGTAAGATTTTGCTTTTGTTGGGATTTCCTTAGTTTTCCCTTAAATTGTCTATAAGTTATTATTGAGTGATACCGCTAAAGAGATATTAGTTAATATTTTTGCTCATCTGTTTTGACAAAGAATTATTTTTCCCCCCAAACCATGAAGCCATAACTGAGGTGCTACTGTCTTTCTGTGATAACCCAGAAGGAAATGGATATCTGAGTACTTGTCTTGTAAACCAAACTTGAAAAATGTCTGGAAGATAAATGAATTCACATTAACTATGGCATACATGTATGAAACAGTTCAGTCACATGTAATTCAGTATGATTAAGGTTCAGAATTAATGGTATAAATACTTACTATTGAACTCAAGGGAGCAGAGGGTGTGAGGGGGGACATTGTGACCTGTCTTGATCCCAGAAAGATGGGTAGTTAAATTACACAATGACACGAACTTATCTAGCATCACAATAAATACTACAAGGACCAAGCAGTTAAGGGGTGATGAGTAGTAGTTCATTGTCTCTGCAGTTACAACTAGCAGTCTTTCAGGTGAAGAGTCACAGTGTCCCTGTCCATCAGCAGGCCTGGGTGAATCATGCCACGGATGTGACAAGGGAAGGCCTAAATCTTTCACTCTTTTTGTGTGTGTGTGAGGAAGACTAGCCCTGAGCTAACATCCACTGCTAATCCTCCTCCTTTTTGCTGAGGAAGACTGGCCCTGTGCTAACAGCCATGCCCATCTTCCTCCACTTTATATGGGACGCTGCCACAGCATGGCTTGACAAGCGGTGTGTCTGTCTGCACCCGGGATCCAAACCTGTGAACCCCAGGCCGCTGAAGCGGAGCGTGCAAACTTAACTGCTATGTCACTGGGCCAGCTCCTAAATCTTTCATTCTTAAAAGGAGTAAAGAGGTTAAAGACGTTCGAATCCCACCAAAGATCACTATTTCCAGGCATCTAACCTCACCAGCAGATTTGTGTCTTCATACCTGGCAGGCCAAATAAAGGTATTGACAGAGCTGTGAACTATCACATAGTGCAAAGTTCCTGAATGAAAATGCCCAAAAGAATTTTTTAAGGGAGGTTACTTTTTACATATGTTAAAGGGAAAATCTCTGAGTGTACAAATTAGAGTGAACAAAATACAAGAAAATGTAAGGATTTTTTCTCTTGATAACTCTAATTGATTTTATTAGCTATATAATTGTAGCAGTAGTTTTCACATTTTGCTGATCATAACCCACAGTAAGAGATACATTTCACATGGAGACATACACACACACACACACACACACACACACACACACACACACTTTATGTTTTTTTTTCTCATTTTTATCGATGTCAATGTTTATAACATTGTGGGGTTTCAGTTGTACATTATTATTTGTCCATCACCATATGGATGCATCCCTTCACCCCTTGTGCCCACCCCCCCACTTTACATTTTTAAAAACTGAAACAAAAACTCATGAAACAAACTTTCTAAGTACATGATAGTTTCCATTCCATTTCATTTAAAAAGTGCTGATTGACATCCACTAAACTGATTTCATTACCTACTAATGGGTTTGACCTGCAGATTGAAAAACATTGTTCTGAAATAAACAGATAAGGAACCACTGGCTCCCTTAATACAAATCACATCTCTGTTCCTCCTTAACAAGCAGTGGAGGGAAGGGGTCTATCCCACAGACAATAGTGAGAAGTGGCTGGGCTGCTTACCTTCCAACTTTGATGTCCTGAGTTTTGCCTCCCCTTTGAGAGCTCAGAATGAATGCTGCCACCACCAAGCTGGCCTCAAGAGGACTACTCCCCACTTCTAGCCTCTGGTCTAACTTGGACAGAGCTCTTAACTCCCTGTGTCCTAGTTAAATCAGGCTGAAACATTTAAATAAGATTTTACTAAAAGCTGAAGGATAACAAGAGGGAAATGAACAAAAAGTAACATGAACCTAGATAATGTTTTGTTAAGACAAGGCTCATTCATCTCCAGGTTTGGTGCCTAGTCCTGTCTGCCTCCAAGCTGCAGAGGGCCCTGAAATAATTTCTCAAGAAAACAATAGAGTGACTCCCAGCTAAATACCTGCAGTTCCCCTTCCTGCCCTTCTAGTCTCTAGTTTCCTGTTTGAGTTCCCTCTTCTTCTCTGATGCAGCACAGTAAAGGACAACTCTTTGGTGGAGGCCCTCATCCCCAACCTCAGGCACCTTGCTCTGTGGCTTTATCCTTCTCAGACTATAATGCAACAGCTTAACATTCTTAGAAGAGATATACATAAAGAAGTCTTTTATTGAGTCCCCAAAGGACAGATTAAAATAAGTATGTTCAAACTTCCAGAAAGCTAAGTTTACCCTGGCCCTTCTGAAAGAAGACTATGATAAGCTCAGATGAATAGAGACAGGATCAGAGCAGCAAGAACACTATGCTTCTCAATTTTACTTTTTTTTTTTTTTTCTTTTTCCTCCTTAACTGCACAGGCTTTGGAGTCAGGTGTGAAGTCCAACTCTCTCTACCTTAAAGGGCAAGTTTCTTTCTTGTTTTTTTGGAAGATTGGCCCTGAGCTAACATCTGTTGCCAATCTTCCTGTTCTTTCTTTCTCCCCAAAGCCCCAGTATAGTTGTATATCCTAGTTGTAGGTCCTTTTAGTTCTTCTATGTAGGACACCACCTCAGCATGGCTTGATGAGCGATGAGTAGGTCCGCACCCAGAATCCGAACCGGCGAACTCCAGGCCACTGAGACTGAACACAGAACTGCTACGCCACTGGGCCGGCCCCAGGGCAAGTTTCTTATTCTCTCTGAACTCCAGTTTTCTCATCCATAAGATGGACCTAAGTAGCACTCACTTCACAAGGTCATAACAAAGGGTTTGGTGAGCTAATCAGAAAATATGTATAATTCACTTAGCAAATGATCAATAAATGATAGCTGCTGCTTATCTTAGGCCAGTTGGAGATAGACTAAGAGAGCAAACATGGTAAACTCCTTGCTTAAAAATAAACGTTTTAGGCTCCCTGATACTTCCTGGTCTGATGTTTTCTTTGGGGAAGCTCTAGACATGCCTGTATCTAGAAGGATACTGCAATATACCTTCTGGTCTGCTAACTCCTGCTACAACAGAAATCTGATTGTAGTTGCAGTGGATATAAAAGAAAACAAAAGAGCAAATACAGGCTTTCATGTTTCTTTCTATTCCTACCATGCCCAATTAGGGCCTCAAGGGGCTCAAACCATTTCAAGAGGTCTTGTGCCTCCAGTGCACCTCCCTCCAATCAAACTGTGACACCAGATAGATTTCCTAAAGCAGAGTTCTGACTGTGTCACTTTGCTGCTCAATAAAGTACCTTGGCTCTCCACAACCTACCAAAGGAACTCTGAATTGTATATTTGGGCATCTGGCATACCAGTTGAAACAAAAGGCTCTAACTTGCTTTTGTTTTGTTTTAAACATTTAAAAATCCATTTTTATTGTTGAAGTCAGTTTGCCTTTTTCTATTTGAAAGTTTTATTTCTTAAACTGGATGGCAGGTACATGGATTTTGTTTTATTATTATTATTATTGTTGAAGTAAATACAAATAAAATTTACCATTAGTGACATTTAGTATATTCACAATGTTATGCCACCATCAGCACTATCTCGTTTCTGAACATTTTCATTGTCTCAAAAGGAAATCCCGCCATTAAACAGTTACTCCTCATTTCCCTCTCCCCTCTTCAGCCCTGGGGAACTACTAATCTGTTTTTTGTCTTTAAGGATTTGGCAACTCTGGTTATTTCAATAAATGGAATCATACAATATGTGGCCTTTTATGTCTGGATTCTTTCACTTAGCATAATGTTCACAAGGTTCATCCATGTTGTAGCATGTACCATTCTTTTTTATGGCTGAATAATATTCCACTGTATGGATATCCATACAGTGTTTATCCATTTATCTGCTGATAGACTACTTGGGCTATTTCTGCCTTTCGGCTATTGTGAATAGTGCTGCTATGAATATTTGTGAGCAAGTTTTTGTTTGAACATCTGTTTTCAATTCTTTAGGTTATATACTCAGGAGTGGAATTGCCAGGTTATATGGAAACTCTGTATCTAACATTTTGGAAAACTGTTAATCTGTTCTGCAAAATCACTGCACCATTTTACATTCCCACCAGCAGTGTATAAACATTCTGATTTCTTACCATTCTCACCAACATTTGTGATTATCTGACTCTTTGATTATAGCCATCCTAGTGGGTGTGAAGCAATATCTCCTCATTTTGATTTGCATTTCCCTAATGACTATTGATGTCATTCAGTTTTACATGTGCTTTTTGGCCATTTGTATATCTTTTTTGGAGAAATGTCTACTCAACTCTTTTGCCCATTTTCAACTGGATTATCTGTCTTTAATTATTGAGTTGATAGAGTTCTTTATATATTCTAGATACAAATCCCTTATCAAATATATGATTTGCAAATATTTTCTCCCATTCTGTGGATTATCTTTTCACTTTATTGATAGTGTCATTAGAAGCAGAAAAGTTTTTAATCTTGATGAAGCTCAACTTATCTATTTTTTCTTTTTTGCTTGTGCTTTTGGTGTCACATCTAAGAATCAACTGACAAATTTGAGGTCAAGAAGATTTACCTCTATTTTTTTTCCAAGTGTTTTACTATTTTAGCTGTTAAATTTAGGGCTTTGGTTCATTTCGAGTTAAATTTTATACATGGTGTGAGATAAGGATCCAACTTTATTCTTTCATGTGTGGCTATCCAGTTGTCCCAGCATAATTTGTTGAAAAAAACTATTCTTTCCCCATTGAATAGTCTTGGCAGTCTTATTGAAAATTGGTTGACCAGAGACACATGGGTTTATTTCTATTTATGTATTTATTTTGTACTTCTTTTATTAAATATATTCCTAAGTATTTTCTTCTTTTGATGCCATTATAAATAGAATTGTTTCTTAATTTCATTTTCTGACTGTTCATTGCTAGTGTATTAAAATACAATTGGTTTTTGTATATTGATCTTGTATCCTGCAATCTTACTATACTAGTTTATGAGCACTAATGGTTTTTGGTGGATTTCTTTTGACTTTCTATACACAAGATCATATCATCTGTGAATATAGTTTTACTTTTTCCTTTCCATCTGGATGCATTTTTCTTTCTTTTTCTTGCCAAGTTTTCCTGCTAGAACCTCCAGTATAATGTTGAACAGTAGTAGCAAGAGTGGATATCTTTATCTTATTTTGAATCTTAAAGGGAAATCATCCAGTCTTTTACCATTACGTATACTGTTAGCCGTGGGGTTTTCATAGTGCTCTTTATCAGGTTGAGGAAGTTCCCTTCTAGTCCTGGTGTGTTAAGTGTTTTTTTACCATGAAAGAGTGTTGGATTTTGTCAATGTTTTTTCTGCATCTATTGAAATGACCATGTGGTTTTTGCTTTTAATTGTGTTGTAATGGTGTATTACATTTATTGATTTTTGGATGTTAAACCAATCTCACTTTCCTGAAATATATACCATTTTGTCATGATGTATAATTCCTTACATATGTTATTGGATTTGGTTTGCTAGTATTTTGTTAGGATTTTTTGCATTTATATTCATGAGAGATACTGGGTTTTAGTTTTCTTTTTTGTTGTAATATCTTTGTCTAGTTATGTTATCAGGGTAATACAGGCCCCATAGAATGAAGTGAGAAGTGTTCCCTCATCTTCTATTTTTTGCAAGAGTTTGTGAAGAATTGGTATCCTTTATATATTTGGTAGAATTCACCAGTGAAGCTATCTGGGCCTTGGCTTTTCTTTGTGGGTAAATTTTTTATTACCAATGTATTGTTATAGGTCTATTAAGATTGCAATTTCTTCATGAGTTGGTTTTGGTAGTTTGCATCTTTATAGAAATCTGTCCATTTCATCTAAGTTATCTAATTTATTGGCATACAATTGTTCATAGTAGTCCTTTACAATCCTTTTTATTTCTGTAAGGTCAGCAATAATGTCCCCTATTTCATTTCTGATTCTAATAATTTGAGTCTTTTTATTTCTTTCTTGGTTAATCTAGCTAAAGGTTTGTCAGTTTTGTTGATCGTATCAAAGGACTAGCTTTTGTTTTCATTTATTTTCTCTACTGTTTTTCTATTCTCTATTTCATTAATTTCCCCTTTAGTCTTTATCATTTCCTTCTTTCTGCTTGCTTAACATTTAGTTTGCTCTTCTTTTTTTTAGTGTCTTCAGCTGGAGGGTTAAGTTACCAATTAAAGATTTCTTCTTTTTTGATCTAGGCATTTCCAGCTATAAACTACCTTCTAAGCACTGCTTTAGCTGTATCCCATACATTTTGGCATGTTGTGCTTTCATTTTCATTCATCTCAAAGTATTTTCTAATTTCTCTTTTGCTTTCTTCTCTGACCTTTTGTGTATGTAAGAACATGCTGTTTAATTTCAACATGTTAGAATTTTCCCAAATTCTTTCTGTTATTGATTTCTAATTTCATTCCATTTTCATTGGAGAACATACTTTGTATCATTTCTATCCTCTTAAATGTACTTGGGTTTGTTTTATGGCTTAGCACATGGTCTATCCTGGAGAATCTCCCATGTGCACTTGAGAAGGTTGTGTATTCAATTGTTGATAGGTGGAGTGCTCTATAGATATCCATTAGATCTAGTTGGTTTATAGCATTATTCAAGTCTTCTATTTCCTTATTGGTGTTCTATCTAGTTGGTCTATTTTTGAAAGTGGAGTATTGAAGTCTCCAACTATTATTGTAGACCTGCCTATTTCTCCCTTTGTTTTTATCAGTTTTTGCTTAACATATTTGATGATCTGTTGTTAGATGTATACATGTTTACAATTGTTATAGCTTCCTGATAGAATGATCTTTTTATTATTACGAAGTATCTCTATTTATAACATTTTTGTTAATAGACTTTAAATCTACTTTGACATTAGTATAGTCAATCTAGCTTTCTTTTGTTATTTGCATGATATACCCTTTTCCATTTTTTTACTTTCTTCTTGGTTTTTTTTTTTTTTTTTTTTTGCTGAGGAAGATTCACCCTGAGCTAACATCTGTTGCCAATCTTCCTCTTTTTGTATGTGGGCCGCTGCCACAGCATGGCCACTGACAAGTGGTGTACGTCCATACCTGGGAACCAAACCTAGGCTGCCAAAGCAGAGCATTCTGAACTTAACCACTAGGCCACCAGGTCTGGCCCCATTTTTTTACTTTCTAGTTGTATCTTTGAATCTAAAGTGTGTCTCCTGTAGATAGTATATCACTGGATCTTTTTTTAAAATCTAGTCTGCCAAAGTTTGTCTTTTGATTGGATTGGTTAATCCATTCACATGTAATGTTATCAGACTGGACTTACACTTGTCATTTAAATTTTTGTTTTCTATATGTCTCATATGTTTTTCGTTCCTCTAACTTACCTTTTAGTGTACAAAAAAGGAGTGTGTGTGTTTCAAGAGGAGTAACCTGAGTTGTTCCCTAACCAGTATATCCTGGATTTCCAACCCAATGTTGAATATAGTATTATAGATACTAGATGATAAATACAGCAGAGTCTTGCCCAGTGGTTCTTAAAATGTGGAACCCAGACTAGCAGAATCAGAATGATGTCAGCATCAGGGCAGAGTGAGTTGTTCCCTCAGTCTCTTCCCACTAAGTTAAAACTATATGGACATTCATTAACCAAGAGAGGAATTCCCTACAAAGCACAAAAGGATGTCTGAGAGATCCACACAGCCATACATCCGAATGTGGGGGGACTGGATCCTCAGGAAGCAGTGGAAAGAGGTGAGTAGATCCCTCCCCCTCCCTGGCAGCAGTGATCTAGGTCATGGGTCCTCAAACAGCAGCTGGTGTACAACTGTAAGAGGAGGTGGGGGGGCAGCCAGGCCTGCACATGAATGTTTTCACTTTCAGAGTTGCAGCCTGGCTGCAGGAGCACCCACTGTGCCACAGCAGTCCCACCCAGGGGAATGCTCTCCAATGGGTGGTGCAGCTCAGCCCCTGCAAAGGAGCCCCCTCCAAGTGCAACAGCTCAGGCCATTTGCCCATGAGTGCAGAGCCAACCCACACACATGAAAGAAAGTGCCCCTCCCCTTCTGCCTAGCACACCAGCTCGGCCAGTCCCCTGCCAAGGCAGCAGCCATGCACCAGAGCACCTGTGTGTGCATGTGTAACCCACCAAACAGCTGTAGACAGTGGGCAAATGCAGACGAGTCCTACCAGCACAACTTCCAGCAGACATGGGGGGTTCAGAAAACACAGTACCTGACCCCCCCCCAAGAGGTGGCAGGTAGAATCTGTGACCTGCTACTATTACAAATGCCCCAGCAAAGGATCAGTTCATCAAACAGCACGAAGAACTACAGTAACACTTCAGAGCAGAAGGAAAATGACAAGTCTCTAGAAACCAAGATTTGTCAATTTCTGAAGTCACAGAAATTTACAGTCTAAATGACAGAGAATTCAAAATAGTTGTCAAAAGGAAACTCAGTGAGTTATAAGAAAACTCAGATAGTTCAACAAGCTAAGGATAAAATTAATGAGCAGAAGGAATACTTTGCCAAAGAGATTGAAACAAACAAAAAAAAACAAACAGAAATTCTGGAGATGAAGGACACAATTAATAAGATAGAAAATAATCTGGAATCCTCAAATAATAGAGCTGACATTATGGAGGACAGAATTAGTGACTTAGAGGATAGAAATATAGAAATGCTTCAGGTGGAGGAGAAGAGAGAACTAAGATTTTTAAAAAATGAAGAAATTTTTCGAGAAATACCCGACTCAATTAGGAAATGCAACATAAGGATTATAGGTATTGCAGAGGGAGAGCAGGGGGATAAAGGAGCAGAGAGCTTGTTCAAAGAAATAATAGCTGAAAACTTCCCAAACCTGGGGAAGGAACTAGACTTACAAGTACATGAAGCCAATAGAACTCCTATTTACATCAATGCAAAAAGACCTAGTCCAAGGCACATACTAATAAAATTGGTAAAAGTCAATGACAAAAAAAATATTAAGGGCAGCAAAGCAGAAGAAAATAACCTACAAAGGAACCCCTATCAGGCTTTCAGCAGATTTCTCAGCAGAAACCTTACAGGCTAGGAAAGGATGGAAAGATATATTCAAAATACTGAAAGAGAAAAACTTTCAGCCAAGAATACTCTATCCAGCAAAACTATGCCTCAGATATAACGGAGAAATAAAAGCTTTCCCAGATAAACAAAAGCTGAAGGAGTTCATCACCACTAGACCTCCCTTACAAAAAATGTTGAAGGAAGCCCTCATACCTGAAACAAAAAGTCAAGGGTTTATAAAGCTTTGTGCAAAGAGATAAATAGTCAGACAAAATCAGAAAACTGCAGCTATCAGAACAGGTTGGCAAACACTTAATTATAACATAAAAGATAAAGGGAAGGCATTTGCAACAACATGGAAGGAACTAGAGGGTATTATGTTAAGTGAAATAAGCCAGAGAGAGAAGGACAGACACTGCATGAATTCACTCATATATGGAACACAAATGAACACATGGACAGAGAGAACTGATTGGTGGTTACCAAGGGGAAGGGGGGTGGGGGATGGGCACAAGGGGTGAAGGGATACATCCACATGGTGACAGGCAAACAATAATGTACAACTAAAACCCCACAGTGTGACAAACTATTAAGATATCAATAAAAATAAAAAAAAGATAAAGGGAAGGAAAGCATCAAAAATAACTATAAACACTTCAATTTAGTCACAAACTCACAACACAAAACAGACTAGCAGAATCAAAATCACCTGGGAATTGGTTAGAGGACAAAAGTTAATCTTTGTGATCAAACTTGGTTTGAATCCCAGCTCCACACTTACAACTGTGTGATTTAGGGCAAGTCACTAAACCACTGAGTCTTGTTTCCTCATTTAATAATCCTACCCTTAGTGTTGTTGTGAGGACTAGAAGAGACTGAGATAATGTAAATAATTCTGCTACTAGGTCAGAACGTCCATAATGTTAATTTTCTTTCCCATTGCCATAATATAAAAAAGCTTCTACTTGTTTTCTCAGTATTTTCAGCGTAACTACCAAGAGATTAAATTACTTAAACCACTTCTCATTTTAGCAATTACTGGGAAGGAAAAATGCAGAAACTGGAATAGGAATAGAAAACCTGAGATTGTGTGATAGTTTAGCAAAGAAAAAGAGAAATTCAGTCCAAGCTTATCTTTCAAGGAGCTCAGAAAAATTAGGTGTCAATTTAAATACCGCCCTGGATGCTGGTATATGCTCAAGGCCTGAAATTATAGCAATTTTTAAAATATCACTGTTCTATGTATTTTTCACTTTTACTAAGAGCATGGCAATAATTCTGTGAGGTGGATAGGGCAGGCATTATTATCTTCATTTTACAAGGACCTAAAGCTCAAAGGGATTAAGTGACTTGCCTGTGACTACACAACTAGTTGGTGGGGAAGCTGGGATGGAAGCCATGTCAATTAATTGCAAATTACACAGTATCAGTTTTTGAGGTCTCAAAATAAAGGACCTACTGAGAGGATAAAAGTCACTATGCATCTAAATAATACTTTTGAATGAATAAATATCTGATTTACAAGTAAAAATCTTATTACAACAAATGCCATTGCAGAGATCCTATTTAAGTGGGTCTCCATGCTATTTGAGACTCTATGCTATTTACAGTACAGATCTCAAGAGAAGAGGGTAGGAAGTGTGTATGTGGATCTTTACTCTGACCAAAAGTTTAAATAACATGCACAATGTTTTTGAAGGCTTTGTAATTTGACTTGACTGTACATGGACTTTACAGTAGTTATGTACCATAACCACTGCTGTTTTACTATACTCTTTGAAGGTGTCACTCAGTAGAATCCATATAGATTAGGTAACGTGTAAGTATACAGGCCTACATTATTCAATCTCCTTTGCGTACTAGACCATGGGATTCTTGAGGGCAAAGCCTATGTTTCCCCCCACCCCGATTTCACAGTGCCTACCACTAATGAATGAATACATACATAAATAACTGAATGAATGTATTTTCTTTAAAATCATCTTTTGTTTACACCCCAACTTGTCAAAATCACCTTTCTCTACTTCTGATCCTTTAGGTTACTATTCTCTCCTGTTAGTCAAAAATATTTCCACCCGGTACAGACTAAATTCCCTCCAGAACTAAGATCCTTTCTTCCCTAGACCACTGATTTATTCCATAAGTGACAGACCAAAGCAACTCTCATGGTCGTTTGGGCCCTATGTTGGGGGTCCCCTGAAGTGCTCACATAAATTTGCCTATCACCATTTCCATTATCCCACTCAGCTCTTATAAACCAAGCTTCTTTCTGATCAAAAATCAGTACATTCAAGGTTCTTTCTGGCGCTTCCATTTTCCAAGCTTTTTATTTCTGCAGCACCTTTCATGCACTCATTATAGTGCTCCACATTTTAATAGAGAGATGAACTTTGTGATTAGCAAGTTAAGAAAAAAATGAAGTCTATGCAATTCTTGTTGATAGGTTGTAAATGTATTGCTAATGAATGAAATAAGTTCCCTTTTTGGGTAAAAGGGTGAGGGAATGGGAAAAAAGGAAAAACTCTGAGTGTCTACTTTATGTCAGGTACTTTGCTATGCATTTAATTTTCACAAAAACCTTATGAGTTAGGCAGAGACTAATTTTTCCTAAACATCTATTTTTGGAAGGTAATAGAATTTTTGGTGGGCACATGGCTGTACAGCTAAGATTTACATTTTCCAGCCTCTCTTGCAGTTAGGGATGGCAAAGTAATATGAGCAGAATGGAGGTGTGGAATTTGTGGATGGTGTTCTGCAATGAAAGGAATGTGCCCTCCTCTTTGCTTTTCTTTCTCCCTGCTGGATTAAATGTTGACTTTTCTTCTTGAACCAGATGGATGAGAGTAACCCATTATGGATGGTACAGTAATAAGACTGATGAAACCATTGGAATATAAGTCCCCAACACTATGGAGCCTATGCATCAGCCCTGGACTGTATACACTTGGACAGTCACATAAGTAAGAAATAATTTCTACCTTTTTTATATCACTATTATTTAAGTCTTTATTATCGTTTCTGAACCAAGTTGTTCCTTAACTCCCTGGGCAATCTATGTGAGTGGCGCTCCCTGGAGTTTTGCAACATGGGGGCCTTGAACTGAACTTCCAACTAATAGAGTAAGGAGGAAACAAATTCAGAAAGATTAAAAACTTTTCTGAAGTCAAATTACTATATGATAAGGTGGAACTGGACCCAGATCTACATGATATCAAATAGTGACAATACTAGATACTAGCCCTCGATTTTCACTTTGTGAAATATTTTTGACCAGAAGGAAAGTTCTACCACTTGTACTCTTACAGTGTAAGGAAAGTGGTTTCAATTCTCACCTCAAAACAGCAACAACAATGGCTGTGTGGGTATTGAAAAAAGTGAGTGTTCCCTGGATGTGTGCTGTTCTTAGTGATAGCAATGGTAACAAGGAGTTTACTTGGATTGTACCACTGCACTTTTGTAATGACACTAATACCACTGTGCACAGATTTAATATCAGTTGTCCTTCTCAATTCTCTTGCTTTGCTTCCTGGAACAAGTTCCTTCTTCATATCTGCCATCCACAACAAACCACGCAAGCAGAGGTAGGCAGAGGAAATGACTCCAGCAAGAGCCAACAAGTAACATTTAACAAGGTTAAGGATAGAGACGGGTTGACGTGACTGTGAGTGGGCAGCTGATACTGATTTTGGAGAGACAGAGGAAAGGAGAGTTAATAGTTACTGAGTGCCTGCTACATGCTAAGTGCTGTGCTAGGCTTCTAATGTATATTGTGTCATTTAAACCTTATAATAACCATAGGAGGTGGGTATTATTCCCACTTACCAGTGAGAAAACAAAGCCAATATAAAGTTATATAGCAGGTGACAGAGCAGTGATTTGAAATCAGGTCTGACTACAAAATCCATGTTCTTTCCACTACATCTTGCTGCCTTTAAACTTTTTAAATTCCTTTCAAAAACTTTCTCATTTTCAAGTACATCATCTTCTCTAAATAACTCTGAAGATTATCTCGGGACTTAAGAAATTTGCCAGGGATTTAATGTGTTTGGCATGCCCAATAAAATATTCTGCAGCCTTCGGGGAGTCCAGCTGATCCTTTGTTGTAGTGCAACAAAAGGTGCCAGTTGGCAAAAAGATAAGGAACATAAACCAGAATGCAAATTAGCGTACTACTTCCTTAATAGACAGAGTTTTACTATGGAAAAAGGTCAGCAGAACTAAACAGTGTGTTTAATGACACAATTGATTTCATTCTGTCAAAAGCTCATTATCTCATTGCCCACTGATAATAGTTTATTGACCTGTAAGCTTCTGATGACTGTGCTTTGGGAAGCACCATGTAGAGTACATTTAAATAATCCCATCTAGAACACCTCTACAAAAGAACTCATTATTACATACTATTTCCACTTTGTAAATAGAAAAGCAAGGAGAAAAGCCATATTCCCAAAGAAAATGGGTAACCTGCTACACAGTAAAAATATTAATCAGGATTCATCCATTAACTGATTGAGTCATTCATTCAAGACTAGTATACAAAGAAAGATATTTAAGACAAAGTCTGCCTTCTGCCCAAAGTGGGTGGAGTAGGTAATCACCAATAAAAAAAAATCATTATAATACAATGTAATTGTATTATAATATTTGCATTATAATATATAATATAATTATATATAATATATAATATATATATAATATATATAATATAATTATATATAATATAATATATATTATAATATATAATATAATTATATAATATAATATATAATATATAATATATATTGTTGGTGTGGGAAATATAATATAGATATTATAATATATAATATATAATATATATAATTATATATTATATATAATTATATATAATATATAATTGCATTATAATACAATATAATACAATTATCTTTGATTCCTCTTTTTCACCCCACACAACTCAACAGCAAATTCTCTTGGTTCATCAGAATATAACTTCAAAATATCTTCAAAATATAACCAGAGTTTTCACTGCATCCCTCCACGCAAGACGACTGCGTTTCACAACTCCAGAGGATGTCATTTGCATCTTAATCTCGGTGAATGATGTCCTGTTTCTACTGCTCTCCATCCTCTGTACTTCTCTACCTCCCTAGACCAAGCTGCCATCATCTTCTTTAACTTCTGGATTCTACTCTGGCTCTACTACATTGTAATAGACCATGTGTTCTCTACACAGCAGCCAGTGTCCCTCTGCTGCTCAAAATCCTCTAAAGCCTTCTTATCTCACACGAAAAAAACATCCAGAGTCTTGAATGTAGCCTGCAAGCCCCCACATTATCTGAAGTAGGCAACAAGGTCATTTTCTAAAAATGATATGGGATAGGCCTGTGTTGGGGACAGGAGGAACACGGCGAGGGATCAGATAGTCAGACACTGAGAGGCATGGGAAAAGGATCTGACAGGTAAAGGACTGGCAGGGACCCCAAAGACCCAACCGAAATGTGAAACTATTAATTTCTAATAGTTTCAGTCTGAAACGTGCAGTTTTCTCTTATCATGCTATGAGGTAATGTAGGGGAGTAGAGAAGATGCATGTTAGTTTTTAATGCAAAACAAATTCTCCCAACACTTGACTTAAAACAACAAACATTTATTATTTCTCATGATTCAACGTGTCAGCTGGGTGGCTGTTCTGTTCTGGGCCAGCTCAGTTGGACTAAATGGTCTAGGATGGCCTTATTCAAATACCCGATGCTTGGTAGACTGGTTGTTTTGGAGAGACCTCAGCTGGGACTACTTATTTTTGCTTCAAATGATCTCATTCTCTAGCAAGCTAGCTCAGGCTTCTGAACTTAATGAGCTCAGTGTTCTAAAGAGCAGAAAGAGAGAGCAAGCCCCACGCATGCAAGCATTTTTTAAGCCATTGCTCGAGTCATATTTGTTCATGTCCCTTGATCAAAGCAAGTCACATGATCAAGCCCAGAGTAAGTGTGGGAGTGGACTGCACAAGGTCACAGATACAAGGAGAAGTGAAAAAACTGGGGGTAATACTACCATGGATGGTAGATTGCATACTGAAGTAGGATTAGGGTTTTCTTGGCAGGGTTGGGGAAGGATAAGGATGCAAGGAAGTGGAGAGTTTTGGTGAGAAAGGAATTTGTTCAGATGGATGACCATGGGCTGCAGCTGAGAAGGAAAGGAAAGTAGATAAGGAAGTGTTTACAGACTGGGAGAAAATGATGTTAAACAATTCTAGAACCATTCCATCATGCGTGTGGGGCTTTCCCACACCAACAAGCAATTCTCAGACATGAGCTAGGTGTCCTACAATTTAACTCAATTCTAACGCTATCTCCCCATAGATAGTGTCACATCCCACAGGTTAAGGGCTCAGTTTTACAAGACTGCCACCCACCTTCAGACAGCAATCTCAAGTCTAAGATATCACCTGTACTTCTGACTAAAGGGCAATAGGTCCCAATGACCTCCTCCTTGGGTTCGTTTAATTGGCTCAAGTGGCTCACAGAACTCAAAGAAACATTTTACTTACTAGACTACTTGTTTATTATAAAAGAATATAATTGAGGAATAGCCAGATGGAAGAGATGCATACGGCAAGATACAGGGAGGGGCTCAGAGCTTCCAAGCCCTCTCTAAACGTGCCACTCTCCCCATATCTCCATGTGTTCAACAACTTGAAAGCTCTCTGAACCCTGCCCTCTTGGGTTTTTATGGAGGCCTCGTTACGTAAGCATGATTGAGTAAATCATTCGCCATTGGTGACTGGTGACTAAACTCAATCGCCAGCCCCTCGCCTCATTAACATAACAAAAGACACCTTTATCACTCACGTCACTTAGGAAATTCCAAGGATTTTCTGAGATCTGTGCCAGAAACTGGGACAAAGACCAAATACATATTTCTTATTATTGTGGAATTGAAAAAAAGATGGAGTCTCTCATATTAAGGCACTAAAATGGAGCTGGGGGGACACGGGAGGAGAGGAACAAATTCCTCCTTGAACTCTTGAACTCATTAGATGCCTGAAATGAATCTGCAAGTTCTCTCTAGGAAGATAAGATTATCAGGACAGAGACCTCGTTCCTGTCAAGGTCATCTTCTACATTCCTAAGTTTTAAAGGCTTGTTTCAACCAATCCTCACCCCTTGACTACTTTGAGCCTGGAATTTTTTCAAAGACATTCCTTTCCATTTTTTTTTTTTTTCTTTTCCTTTGTCAGCCATGACTATAAAACCATCCCTCTTCCTTCAAGGCTGGAACACAATTCAAGTGCTTGAAACTGTGTTCTTGGGCTGCAGTCCTAACAAACCCTGAAAAAACTTCATTTTGTTCAAGTCTATCAGAGTCTACTTCATAATTGGTCAACATTATAAGTCACATTATCACAGATGTATTAAAGAGAATGGAGGTCTCCATGAGGGAGGAGAAAGGAAAGAGAGCTGGAATAACCAGAGAATGATATTTGACTATAAACTGCAGGTTTGGCATTTAAAAATTTTAAAGATCAAACATTGGGATACTTCATAAATAATATTTACTTTAGAAATTATATTTTTAATTTTTAAATAACAGGTTTACTGAGCTATAACTCCCATACCACACAGCATATCTTTTATACCATAAATTATATACCTTTTAAGGTATGTTGAATGTTTTTAGTATATTCAGAGAGTTGTGCAAACATCCCCACTATATGTTATATTTATTTAAAAATTATTCATTTTATATTTAATATCATTGGAAACTTGACAAGAACAGAAGAAAAAAAGTAATGCCGCTCCAGTACAACTATGTCGATTTCCTCTGAGTCTGGGATAGATGGGCTTACCAAATAACCAGGAAGATTTTAAACTGATAAAACTTTCTTGTATTTGATTTGTCTTTTTTTCACTGCATTTGTCTTCTATATAGCCATAATCAAGATGTACATAAATTCTGTATCCTGCATTGACCACTTTATCATAACATTTTCTATATGTCTAAACAATGTTCATACTCATAATTTATAATGGCTGTATAACCATTTACCAAGTGGATGTGTCACAATTTATTTAACCATTTTGTTATTTTAAAGATGTCAGTTATTTCTAATCTTCTAATTTCATGATTAAGACTCTGGATATTATCTTTACATATTTAGGTTTTTTCCAATTTGGGATTATTTCCTTATATTTCCAGATGGCATCAGGACACTTTGATGGCTTTTGAATCATATTGATAAATTACTTTTCAAATAGCTTATCATTGTAAAATACCAACAGGTATGAATGAGAGAGCACTGGTTTCACTGCAATCTGGTTAGGACTTAGTAATATCATTTAAGCATTTTAGATAATGCCATCAGTAAAAAGACACCTAAATTTTGCATTTATTAGGATGATGAACAGAAGTAGAATTTTAAAATTTAAGATAAAGCAGGATTTCCTTAAATTTCTCCATCTATGAGAGAAATTTCTAATCATCAGCTAAATAAGTGACCAACTATACCCCAAGCTCCCAAACCAAAATTCTATTTAAAATGCTATTCTTTTTAGTAAGAAATTACTTGTCCAAAACAGAAGAGGAAAAAAAAAAGAGGAATACATAAGATAAACACCAAGTTACTTTTGTCCTAAGGGTGTCTCTTGGTTCCAGAAAATTAGAACATTTATTTGGACAGCCACTCTGGGTGACAGGGACAAAAATTCAATCCCAGGTCCACAGAAAGTGTGAAATCTAACAAGAGATCCTCCCCCCAATAAACTGTGACCTTAAAGGGCTACACCCTCAAGATAAGAGCTTAATCCAGAGTAGGACAGCTCCTACAAGGAATCATAGCTGGGTCTGAACTCTGGGTTTCCCAGGAAGCCCAAAGCCAAAAGCTGTTAAATGCCTGCAAGACTCCAGCAGAAGGATATGCATATGCTTTCTGGAAGAGGGCATCTTCATCCTAGGCCTCAAATTATTCCCACAAATAAGTTTGCAAATGCAATAACCAGTGCACAAAGATAACTAGGAACTCAAGAAAACTAGACTCCGTGAGGGAGAACTAGCACAAAAAAAAGACAACAGAAACAGACTGGCAGAGACTTCGGATACTGAAACTATCATACAGTGACTGTAAGACAATTATGGTTACTGGGTTTAAATCTATATTGAAGATGCGTGCAAAGAATAAGAAACTATAAAGTGACATAAATTTAAAAAGAACTAAATGGAACTTTTAAAAATAAAAAACACAATAATCAAAATTCAAAAGTCATTGGATGGATTTAATAGACTAGTCATATATGAAAAGAAAATTAATGAAATGATATTGACACCTTACTAGGTTTGATATACTCTGAAATCTTTCTGTTCCATTTTATTCTATCTGAATTTTGAAATTCTCAGATGGTTGAGACCCAATAAATTGATTTCATACCCCCATGCTGTCTTCTATTTAATATAATTAAATTAAAACTGATGATTACACCATTTAATGTAACAGTGACAGGTAAATTTTTTTTTTTTTTTTTTGGTGAGGAAGACCAGCCCTGAGCTAACATCCGTTGCTAATCCTCCTCTTTTTGCTGAGGAAGACTGGCCCTGGGCTAACATCCGTGCCCATCTTCCTCCACTTTATATGGGACGCCGCCACGGCATGGCTGACAGGCAGTGCGTCGGCGGGCGCCCGGGATCCGAACTCGCGAACCCCGGGCTGCCAAGCGCAGAGTAAACCGCTGCGCCACCGGACCGGCCCCTAAATTTTTTTTTTTTAAAAAGCTTTTATTACAAAACAAAGTTGAGGGTTGAAATACGTACCTCTGACAAATCCCTTAGGTGCTGGTGTTGCTAGAATAAACCAGATGCAGCTGACTCATTAATGTCTCCCCTGTGGCTTTTTCACTCTTGGACAGAAAGAAGAATCAGACCAGGAAGAAGGCAAGTTTGGTTTTTATTCTGGAGGAGGTAGCTTGAGAGTCTATAACACTTTCCATTGGGAAAGTGTTAAACTAGTGAACTGCCACCTATGAAGTAAACTTAGTCAGGGTTACTATAAGTATAGAATCAATACAGAGTTTATTAGACTCAATATTATATGTGGAAGGGCTCATTGATTTCCACTGGTCACTAGTTTTCACCAGTCTGCAATGAGACAAGAAAAATAATGTCTATAAAGTTTTCCATAAAGCTGATTTATTTATTTAAAAGGACTGACTTTTCAGACAATAAGTCCTTTATTTTTCTTTTGGGGGTCAAAATGTAATTTTAAAATGAAGTGATGCTGATAGTAAATGGCAGTTGTTTTCGTTTTTGTTTTATAGCTTGCTGAAATTTAAAAACTGCAGTCCTGCTGGTTCCCAAATCTATTTTGAAAATCTGGGTTGATCCACAAAGTCCAAAATAGTGGGAACACTACTGACGGTGTCTACCTCTTATTTGTCCATCCAACAAATATTTTGAGTGCCTACTATGTACTAAGAGATGAGGCACAAATAAGAAAATGACTGCACTGTAGGTCCCCCTTCTGCTCACACCTGGAAGCAGACAGGTTTAATCAATAGTTACTAAGAAGTTGTGTAGGGCTAGCTCTTCTGGGAGCAGGTCGGAGGGAAAGCCTGTTTGTCTGGGGAATCAATCTCAACTGAAAGAAAAAATAAAGCTGAGATGTCTTGAAAAATGTACAGGTATTTGTCTGCTGATGAGGGAAAAGGAATGAAGGCAAGAGAAAACTGTTTGGTCCAGAGAATTTAAATAGTTCTAGATGGCTGGAGTTGGGGTACCTGGTAAAAGCTAAGATGTGGTGAGGCTGAAAAGGGATGAGTAGGGCCAGATAAAAGAGTTTTTGTAGGCTTGGCTAAGGATTTTGATTTTTTTTTTAAATTGTGGTAAAAAGCACATAACAAAATTTACCATCTTAACCATTTTTAAGTGTACAGGTCAGTAGTGTTAAGTATATTCATAGTTGTGAAATAAGGACTCTTAACTTTTTCCTATAAGCAACTGAGATTAATGGAATTATTGAAAGATTTCAGTATAGGATTGGAGATTTAGGAAGATTGTTTTAGAAGGTGGGGATAGTAGGAGGGAGGGGATGGAGGCTAGAAGGACTGGAAGGGATTAGAGGATTTAAAGGCTTGTGGGGGCGTTATGAGTGGGAGTCGGTTTCTGGTTCGGTCACAAGGCTTGTTTGCCAGAGGGGAAGTTAGAGAAGGGAACTCAACATACCACTGGCTGAGGCCCAAGCCTGTATACGCCAGCTTTCCAGGGGCTGCACACTTGAAGCTAGGGCGCCACATCTAGTCCGCTATTTTGTTAAACTCCTACAATTAAAAAAAAAACATGGTTTCGGGTTAGTTGCAAAAACTGAAAAATTGGGGGATTTTCAGACACAAAAAATTTCCAGCTTTTCTTGAAAAATCAAAATATCTGGGAACACTGGACCCATAGTCCCTCAGGAAAACAATTAGCTGACTCCACTTTCTTTTTTTCAAATTTTATAGCAATGTATAAGAAACATAAAGTACACAAATAAGTGTACAGCTTGATGGATGTTCACAAAGCGAACATACCCCACTAACCAGCCCCCATACCGACAAGCAGAACATTACTAGTATCTCCGGTTATACTTATTTAATCCTACTAACAATCTTATGAGGTAGATTATATTACTGTCTCCATTTTAAATACGAGGAAACTGAAGCACAGACAGGTCACAAGGTTTAATATTGTTGAAACCAGCATTTGAACCTGGATCTGCTGATTCCAAATCCCATGCTCTCGAGAAAAGACAGGTTCGAAGGTAAGATGGTGAGTTCGACTTTGAGCGATGTTGAGTGGGCGTCTCTTTCTACAGAAACTTACTTCCGGGCGTCAGAGCCACGGAAACCACCGGCAACCAGAAGTCTGCACCTCAGGCCGCCATCGCCCGCGCCTCCCGAGCGCAGCCTCCTAGCGAGCAGCCTGCGGCGTACTGCGCGCTCTCCCAACACGGGAGGGCGCTGTCGTAGCTACACTCGGAGGAGTGGCTCTTTTTGTTGTCGCGGTATTCTTGAGGCCGGAAGAACGCAAGATCGAAGGTCACGTAGACGGCGCACCCCGCCCCGTACAGCCTAAGTTCTCGCGCGAGTTATGCTTCCGCCCTTTTAGCTCTCTGAGCTGCACCATGGCGGTCGGCAAGAACAAGCGCCTTACGAAAGGCGGCAAAAAGGGAGCCAAGAAGAAAGTGTAAGTGGTGATTGTCGGGGCCCCCCCACTTTTTGGGGTCCTGCTGGAGTCGGCGAGCGGATTCCGGATAGCGGCGTGGGCAGGATGGCGGGGATGCCATTCGGATTGCGCGGGCCGTGCGGGGTTGGTGAACTCTGGACCGCGGCCTGGCGGATCTGGGTGCTACGTCGCGGCGGGTCGGCTGCCTTTCCCCTGGCCTTCTGGGCCTTGTGCACTTCCCTTTGAGCTAGATTGTTCTAGCGACTTGGGGTTGGCATGTGCCGTATTTTGGGCTCACGGGCCTCGTACATCGCACGGGTAATGATGTCCCTGCAAAAGCTGTAGTTGCGGAAGGCACTCTTCATGTCCACCCAGGACCCTGCGCTCCTTCTCTGCTTGGGCCGGGTGGAACCTGGGAGCTCCTAATAGGCTCGCGTGAGGCCCTGAAGAGCCTGGGTTACCAGTACGTGTCTTCATGTACCACTCAAGTTCAAGAGGCGTGCATGTTATTTGGAGGCAGTGCTGCCTGTGTAGTCGAAGGACCGATGAGGGTGGGGAGTGTGTAAATTTGTGGCATATAACTATGTCAAAGTGTCCGTTCTGTACAGTGAAGCAGACACGATGGGAAGAGCTGGATTTACATATGCGCCTATCATCTCACTGTGAGAGAAATAGTTTACTCCTGTGTCTACATGCCAGTTAGCCCTGTAAGATAATTAGAATGAGGATAGTAGAAAAAAATCAAGAATTACGTGGTTTGCGATAAAACTTAAGCATTTTTTTAAATCCAGGGTTGATCCATTTTCTAAGAAAGATTGGTATGATGTGAAAGCACCAGCTATGTTCAATATAAGAAATATCGGAAAAACGTTAGTCACGAGAACTCAAGGAACCAGTGAGTATCTTATTTTTGGTTTGTATTTTTCTTCAATTGAGACATGAATGTATCTTGGTCTACTGTTGGTCTTGTCTTGGGAGTTTTAAGGAAACGTCAGCTCTTGGTTGCAACTTTGGACCCTGTGGTGCTTCCTTTCGGTACAACACTTGCAGAAGCAAGGTGGTGCTTTTAGAATTCCTAAGAAAATGTGCATGGGTGCTTTTGTGTTTCTAATGAGCACTGTCAGTACGGCACTGGTGTTTAGATGGACTTGGTTAACAAAACTTAAGATCTTTATAATTGACCATTTTCTAATCTCAGCTTTATGCATGAGCATTATCTTTGTTGGCTTGACTTTGCTTCTGTGGTTCCTAATGTTAATAAGACAATTGATTCTTGTTTTATAGAAATCGCATCTGATGGCCTCAAGGGTCGTGTTTTTGAAGTGAGCCTTGCTGATCTGCAGAATGATGAAGTTGCATTTAGAAAATTCAAGCTAATTACTGAGGATGTTCAGGGCAAAAACTGCCTAACTAACTTCCATGGCATGGATCTTACTCGTGACAAAATGTGCTCCATGGTCAAAAAATGGCAGGTGAGAACAAAAGTTCTTCAGAGTGCATGGTACTGTGGCCGGCATGACCAAGAATGTCATGGTGTAATGACAGGAAGGAGCAAATCATGCGATTGAGGTTTAGATTTCATTTTAAATTCTTGATGTTTTCTTGCTGTTATTGAGTGCTGACTCTGGGACTGGCCCTCTTGAACTTCAGCAACAGCTGAGCAAGCCAAGTTCCTCCTATTTGTTCAAATTGAGTTCAAGATTTAATATTGGGTTATCATCAAAGTTAGTTTTGCTGCATGGATTAGTGGCTGGTTGAGGAACATCTAGGTGCAGGTTTGCAGTTTTTGTCTATCTTCAGAATATCTTTGGACGTCAGAATTCAGTGAACTTTATAGTGAAAGGGTGGATTGGGCTAGTTGTGATTACCTGTGGTAATATAGCATAATAGGAGTGGCAGTCTCTGGTGTGAGGTTGAAATCTTGTCTTCATTTCCCAGTTGTGTTCTTTTTGGCAAATGACTTAAAGCTTGATAAGCTTTGGTTTTTTTAATCTGTAAAATGTAGGTAAGAGTATCCTTTCATGGAGTTATGAGGATGAAAAAGAAGATCCATGTAAACATGCTTCGCACAGAGCTTGGCACAGAAAGCATTTAACCAGTAGTAGTATTACAGGAAGTAATTACATTGGTTCAGATGTTTCTGGCTAACCATCCAGTTTGGGGATATTTTGTATATGGGAATGAATGATGACAAGATGTTTCGGTCCCAGATGATACATACTGATGATAATGTTACCTTTATTTCTGACATTCCACTAAGGTTTTATGGTTGCATTTCTGGAAATATTTAAGGTTCTTTGCTATCATTGTAGTATATTCATTTTTTAAACTAAGGTGTAGAAAATTTACGAAATACAAAGGTGGCAATTCAGTTTTTGTCACTACCTAAGATTGTTTAAGTTTAGGCAATAATATGACTGATTATGGATATTTTTATTCTGTTTTAGCTGCGAAATTGAATATTTAATGCTCAGCATGGCTTTAGTTTGGAACATAAAGGACATTTAAAGTATATGCATTTTAGCGTTACTACAACATTTCACCTATTCAGAACACATTTTTTTTAAATGATGCAGTGGAGCCAGCCCTGTGGCGTAGTGGTTAAGTTTGGCCCGCGCTGCCTCAGTGGCTTTGGTGTGGGTTCAGATCCCAGGTACAGACCTGCACCATGCATTGGCCATGCTGTGGTGGTGACCCACATACAAAGTAAAGGAAGGCTGGCACAGATGTTAGCTCAGGGCTAATCTTCCTCAGCAAAAAAAAAAAAAAAGAAAGAAAGAAAGAAAGATGGAGTAAGTGTAGATGTTCATATTGTAGAATCTCTCTTAGAACCTGTTTTCCTCTTGCAGAGTTGTACAGTTGATGGGGGGGAGCACAGGCTGTTAGAGGCTGGCATGTATATGTACAAAGTGTGGTGGTGGGTGCTGTTGATAACAGTGATGGTGGGGATAGGGAAGGCACCTAGAGAGGAGGGGGGAAGACGGGTGAGAGGACTTGGTATTTAATTGGATAGGAAAGATAGTAAGGATTTAGGGTAATTAATGGTAAGTTTACTTCAAGGAAGTTAATTCTATAAATTAGACATGTAACTTATACTTCATATTGTGTAATGAGTACTTGACCTTTCAGCTTTTTTATATTAAGAGTTTGAGGGATAAAATTGATAACATTAAAACCTGGTGTATCTGACAGTATCTTTTTTTCACTAGACCATGATTGAGGCTCATGTTGATGTCAAGACTACCGATGGTTATTTGCTTCGCCTGTTCTGTGTTGGTTTTACTAAAAAACGCAACAATCAGATTCGGAAGACTTCTTATGCTCAGCACCAACAGGTCCGCCAAATCCGGAAGAAGATGATGGAAATCATGACCCGAGAGGTGCAGACAAATGACTTGAAAGAAGTGGTCAATAAATTGTAAGTGTTTCTTTTCCTTCCTACAACACAACCCCGAATCTCTGATCCCTCAGATGAGGAAAAGCATATGAGACAAGGTGGCATCAGATCTGTGTTTAAATCTCATCTGTGAAACTGTCTAGCTTCATCCCTTGAAATAAAAGCCTTATAAGTACTCAGTAAATGTGATTTGGTCTCTCTATCCTTTTTTGGATGAAGGTATCTCATGGCATTTGCTGAGACTTGAAGCACAGGAAATGCTCTTGCTTTAATTGGAAACAAAATCCTCCACAAACAGTAACGTATGGGAATAAGTGATGACAAAATGTTTCGGTCCCAGATGATGTCCAATGATAAAACTGTTAACATTTTTCTGATGTTCCCATGCAATTGGCTAAGAGGGTATAATGGGAAAGGCACAAGGCTTGGACTCAGAAAGCTCAAATGGTAACTTCACTACTAACTAGTTGTATAATTCAGATCATTTAACCTTCACCTGTAAAGGGGGCAGTAATAGACTATTTTACATGAGGATTTATGTGGTTTAAAAGAGGTAATATATGTGTAGGTTTATTCTAATCTATCATTACTGGTTTGCAGGATTCCAGACAGTATTGGAAAGGATATAGAAAAGGCTTGCCAATCTATTTACCCGCTCCATGATGTCTTTGTTAGAAAAGTAAAAATGTTGAAGAAGCCCAAGTTTGAATGTAAGTGAAAAAGCACAGGATTCCTGAAAGAAAAAATTGTGTGGCCAAATACATTGTTTGGTGTTTTGGTTTTGTGTTTTGAGGCCAGGTGATGGCACTTTTTTCCTGTCATACCTGCATAGTATTGAAGACCATTGTTTCAAGATATGGTATACTATAACAGAATTTTTTTTTTTCCTTTTAGTGGGAAAACTCATGGAGCTTCATGGTGAAGGCAGTAGTTCTGGAAAAGCTACTGGGGATGAGACAGGTGCTAAAGTTGAACGAGCTGATGGATATGAGCCACCAGTCCAAGAATCTGTTTAAAATTCAGACTTTTAATGGAAACAAATAAAAAATCTTGTTTGTGATGTTTTATTTCTGGTCATTCTTTTTAAATAATCTGACGCTTGGTGAATCAGATGATCTGAATTGATAGTAGTGTGGTGGACTTTTGTGACTGGGTGAATGGATTTTATTCATTGCTCTTAGATACTAAGTAGCTGAGAAAGGGTAGTGATCTCTTTTAAAGCTGTAGTGATTGGGGAGCATTCTAGGTGGTTAATAAAAGGAACCCTTTCTTTACATGGTTTAAGTATTTAGATGGTTCTCAAACCATCTGGAAGCCTTGTTAAAACATTGCAGGGCCCTGCCCCCAGAGTTTCTGATTCAATAGTTCTAGGGTGAGGCCTGAAATTCTGGCATTTTTAACAAGTTCTCAGGTAATACTGATGGCCAGGGACCACACTTGGAGAACCACTGTACTAGACAGTAGACAGTAATGGAAAGGGAAGAGCCCATTGGCTTTTAGTTTAGTTTTTTCAAATCCAAATGCTGTCTTTTTCCTCTAGCTGTAAAATGCCCCAATGTGTACCTGCACTGGGAAGCTAAACTTGGCTAGAGAAATTGGTTATTGGTCTACTAATAAGTGGGCATTTAATGCTGCCTACTATCCATTATTTTCTCTAGTCACCCATTCTGTTCTGTACCCCTTCTCAAACCTCCAGCTTTCTCATTCTTCATGAGAAATTACCTTGCTTCTTAAAATCATGAAGAAAGTTGTATAGTGGATGAGAAAACCACCTCACTAATTCCCATTACTTCCACCCTGCCCATCTATACATGTGTTCACATTTTCTGTCTTCCCTCTTGTCACTAGATGAATAGTGCTAGGACAGCGTTTCTATCTATCTGAGCATCAAATCCCGCCTCTTGGCTAATCAAGTTCATGGTTCCAGCAATTCTCACCTTTGTCAATATTCTATCAGTCCCATCAGCATACAAACATCCTCTACCCTTCCATATATCACACTACTCAAATCACTTAAACCAAAGCTTAAAAGTTAGCCATATCTTCTCTAATTTTATTCTTCTTGAGTCTGCTGCAATTCTGCTTTTCCCCTCACATGGCTCTAAGGAAGTGGTCGCTGTCAAGATTACCAGTGACTTTGTTGCTAAGTCCAGTGGTCCATTCTTGGCCTTCATTTTATTTGATCTCTGTTGGTGACACCTGACTGATTTCCTCCTGTTTTTCTTAATTGTCTTCCAGAATCTCATCTCAGTTTTCTTACATCACTCGCTACTCCTTTGCTAGTTCATCTCAGACCTTAGTTAGGGCTTAGTCAGTACTCTCCCTAGATATTCAATTTCTTAGTTTTAAATAAACCGACTCCTAGATTTTTTTTTAATTTCTAGCCTACTCCTTTGAACTCCAGGTTTGCCTATCCAACTTATCGTTTCATTTGGATGTCAAATAGGCATTTCACATTTAACGTGGTAATTGTTTAAAATGGTATTCCTGGTCTCAACAAATGGGCCCACCCTTCAATTTTAGGCCAAAATCTGTGGTCATCCTTGACCATTCACAGTTCATTCAAAATATATCTGGAATCTAACCATTTCTTAGCACCTCCATTGCTATCACTTTGGAGCAAGCCACCATTAGCACCTGGACTGTTAATTGCCTACCTGGTCTCCCTGAGTTCCCTCTAGTGGAAGTTTATTTTAGATGGTCAGTTGACCCAAAAAGTCCCATGTGATCTTGCCTCTGACCTGTCTCTCACTACCATTCTCCTTACTCTTCTAGCTAAACTGCCCTCACTATTCCTGGATGAGCTAGGAGCATTCTTAGGGCTTTTGCACTTGTTTTCCCTGTTCTTGGAATACTACTCCCTTAGAGGCCATGGAGCTTGCTCCTTTACCTCCAAGTCTCAGCAGACCTTGATGATGGGTTTGTCCTATTAAAAATTGTACCCTGTCCTCCAGCACTCCCTCTTTTCCCTGTTATTTTTTCCCATAGTTTTACTTGTGTCTACTAGAAAAATTCCTGGAGGACAGTGCTTTTTTTGGCCTGATTCACTGCCCTATTCCCAGTGCCTAGAAGTTCAATATTTGTTGAATAAAGGAAGGAATAACATTGCCTATCAATATCCCATAGTGAAGAAGCAAATGTTTTCAATAGAAAAGATTACATTAGTTGTAGATTTGGGTTTCAAGTGACAGGGGCTTCCTTTCCAGGGTGGACAGAAGTTGGGTCCAAAGAGGTCATTGCTGGGGGGGACCAGGAATTGGGTTACGTAAATGGTGGTTTTCCTCACGATGCTGGACATCATCTAGTGAGATAGGATATAATCAATAGTCAAGCTCTATCTCTGAATAGGGTTTAGCACAGTTCTTTTATCTTAGAAGGGTTCATTTGAAAAGGGTTCCAGGGCCAGCCCTGGTGGCCTACTGGTTAAGTTTGGCACGCTCCGCTTCAGTCTCCAGGGTTCAGTTCCCGGGCGCAGACCTATACCACTCGTCTGTCTGTGGCCAAGGTGTGGTGGCAGCTCACATACAAAATAGAGGAAGATTGCCAACAGATGGTAGCTCAGGGTGAATCTTCCTCAGGCCTCACCCCCCAAAAAAGAGGTTCCAAAAAGAATGTATTTTACTTTTTGAAAATGGTTTGGCTTGTTTGGTGATGAATTTAATAAAGTTACATTTCCCACAGGCCACCTGGAAGGTGGTTAACATCCGTCTAATGAAAAAATACTGAAAGGGGTAATTCTAAGTTTCCCATTTAAGTCTCATATATACTGAATATGTAGATATTAAGTATTCACAGATGGCATTTCTCTACTTGATTCTACTTAGAACAATTTTACCTTGTTCTTTCATAGAAGCCTACATGGGTTCTTAAATGTGGAAGAGTTCTTGAGGCAGAAGAGGCGGTTGGGATAATGCGATGTGAGGACTCTGCCCAACATTGCTAGCTCTGAGGATGGAGAAAGAGGGCCACGAGCCAAGGAAAGTGGGTGGCCTCTAAAAGCTGGAAAAGGCAAGAAGTTCTGACACAGTGGATAATAGAATATCCCATCATTATGTATCTCACATTGCATGCACAATAGTCTCAACACCACCACCAATATAATTACTGAGAACAGTTTGTAAAAAATTTGGCTTATAGCCCACTAAATTTTTATAGTTGTACTGTGTTAACATTGCTTGAACACATGGCCATTACTTATACTCTCCCTTTTAGCCCTTATGTAATCTCAGTGCTACAGGTATATGTTCTTAATGCCCACTTTCAGTCCTTAGATTGACAGCTCTCGTTATTTTGGTTGAAGCTTGTTCTCTGGTCAATTCTTCAGGAAGTTCTCATGGCAACAATGTTTTCTGAGTTCTTGCGTGTTGAGTACAGTTTGTCAGCATGCTTTATACCATCACTTTTATTGGATATAAATCCTTGGTTGACTCTTTGAGCACCTTAAATATGCTACTCCATTTTCTTCTGGCATAAAGCATTGCTAATGAAAGTCTGATGATAATCTGGCTTTCTTATCCTTATTAGTCACTTTCTAGTTTTAGCCAGAAGCCCAAAGAATTTTTTTCTTTAAAACCCAATAATTTTATAAAATGTCTTGATAGTAGTTGTTCTGATTGAACAGCCTCAAGTATGCATTATACTCTTTCAATATATAGTTCCAATTTCTTTTTTTGGTAAAGTTTTCCTAAACTATAGTTGTTAGCATTCTGTTCTCTTGATTTGTTTTCTTTATTGGGGACTTTTTGCCTATGATCTTCTGGCAGCTGTTGTAGTCCCTAACTATCCATGTGATAAACAATTTGGGCTGTATTTCTATAGGACAGGGGTTGGCTAATTACTACCCATGGGCTAAATCTGGCCAGTTTCTGTTTTGAGATGGCTTGCAAGCTAAGAATGGCTGAGAAAAATAAAAATATTTTACTACATGTGAAAATTATATGAAATTCAAATTTTAGTATCCACAAGTAAAGTTTCATTGAAACACAGCCACACTCATTCATCTTTATGTGTTGTCAATTGCTGCCTTTTGGACTACAGTGGCAGAGTTGAGTTGCAACAGAGATCATGTGTGACACATCACTTCACATTAAGGACCAGCACTCTGCAAACTGCAGCGAGATAGTTATAACTCAACGTTTTGAGTGCCACATGTATCACCTATCTGTGTGAAAAGACATCTTCAAAGGTGCAATACTAAAATCTCATTACAAATCAGCATTAACAGGTGAATTTTTACAATCGATGTTGATGATACAGATCGTTAACTTTGAAACTTAAGTGAAATGTTATCCCCCACCCCAAAAGAAACACTTCTATTATAAAAAAAAATGTACTCAATTATCAACGTAATTGGAACTTCATTAATAAAAATTTTGTAGCTGTTTGTTTCCTCTTGTTATGACTACATAATATCCTCAATTTTGTCCCTTGACCCTTTACAGAAAAAGCTTACTGATGCCTGCTGTACATGAGGAAATAAAGCATTCAAATTCAACTGATAGGGTTTAGGCAAAACTTGCAATGAAAAAAATAAAGTTATTTTTTAATTTATGAAATATTTTATGAATATTTATTTTATGTGTGTGTGTGTATGAGGTCTTCTGGGCCAGTTCAGCGTACTGTCATATCTTCCACTGCTAAACATGAGGTTGATATGTACATGCTTGTGCTGTAAATGCTCATAAAGTTTCAGAGGCGATTATCCCATTCAGGGCACTGCTACTTTTTACAAAAGTGTTAATGGGACAAACTCCCGTGCCACTTGCCACCCGTGGGTGGGCCAGAGTTCAACGCAAGGGCCTCTACCTTCTGATGTCCACAGTTTTCACTATAAAGATGATGTCTTGTTGGCTGGTAAGTCAGAATCCTCAATCTCATAGGCCTTGACTGTGGTTTTATCACACCTCCACCAACAGGGGTGTTTGATAAACCAACAAAATCCAGGTGCCTGCTCACCAAGTATAATTTCTTGGGACTGTGTGGGTGGATTCACAATGCTTAATCCCTCTAGCAGTCAAGGAAAAACTGCTGATGTGCCACCACCTAAAAGGAGGCCCAACTCCTTGGATGCTTTGGATATTGGAGACAGCATGTGCCTCAGTAAACAGGCCTTCCTGGTCAAGTGAAAATAGTGTGTTCTGGAATGCAGCAGCCTTAGCATCTTTATTTTGCACGAAGCGGTGACAGCAACTTCTGGAAAACTGTCTCCCACCCCACCACCTGAAGCACAGTTGCTAGCTCAATGGGGCCCTCACTTCATAGAGATCCTCTAAATACCTGGACCCGAATCACTGGTGGCTCAGCTGAGTTGAAAGCCGATGGTGTCCATTGTGCTGCTGTGGCTGTCCAACCTCAGCACCTGGTATGCAGAACTGAAGTGAACATGGTCACTGCTCAGTGGGCTGAACTTAAGGCCGTTCTTGTAGATCTGGCCAATACTTCCCTTGATAAACAGTCCCCTTTGCTGACTCTTGGGCTTTTGCCCATGGCCTCGCCATCTGGTCTGCCACTTGAAAGACTATTTTCAGGCAGATTCAAGATACCCATTTTTAGGGCTGTAAATTGTGGGAACAAATTGTGGCTGCTGATTGGACCATCTGGGTCACTCATGTAGATGTTTATGGTAAGTGCCAGTCCTCTGATATGACCTAGTAGAATCAAGCTGCTGATCAAGCCTGCACCACCCAGATTGCCCCCATACATAGCAACATGTCCATTGTCACGGGCTGTGCACATGGTGAAGAACACTTTCTCATGCATGCCAGACTTGTGACTCCTGCCAAAAATTGTCTTGAGGTAAATGACGCCAAGTTACACAGATTGACTACTGACAGACTGACTACACTGGATCTTTGGCCACCTCTCAGGGGGACTGATGGTGCCTCAGCACTGTTGACACATTTTTAGGTTACAATGTTGCTGTTTCAGTCTGATCAACTGACCTTGGCCACACAATTGTAGCCCTTGAAACTGTGTCCTATGTCATGTTCTTAGTTTTCCAGGCCACTTACAATCTGACAATGGCACTTTTTGTCACAAAGTTCACCCAGCAATGAGCCAATAGTGAGAGTATTTGATGGATATTTCACGGCTCCCTGCCATCCACAGATATCTAGCATTGTTGAGCATTAAAAAGGTTTCTGTCTTTACTATCCTCACCTCCTCCTGTTCTACACACCTGAGTAAGGTAGTTGGATCATAGAATACAGTAATCCCCAGAAAAGGATCATCTCCTCTTGGTTACCTCCTGGGTGATAATCAGGACAAAAGGTTTGGATGAAAGTAGGGATGATGGGGGAAAAGGTGAAATTATAGGTACCAATAATTTGTGGCAGCGGAGGGAAGACAATAACCCTGGCACCTGGGAAGAAAACAGCTTAGATCCCAGGAGGGAAGGAAGGGGAACAAATGAGCACTTTTTGTTCCCTAGATCATAGTTTCTCAATCTTGGCACTATTGATATTTTAGGCTGGATAATTCTTTGTTGTGAGGCACTGTCCTGTGCATTGTGGGATGTTTAGCAGTATTGCTGGCCTCTACCCACTAGATACTAATAGCACCTTTCCCCCAGTTGTGACCAAAAAAAAAAAAAAGCCTTCAGACATTGCCAAATGTCCCCTGGGGGGCAAAACTGCCCCCAGTTGAGAACCACTACCCTTGATCCAAAACTGCTACCTGCATCAAGTGGCAGTTGAAGCTAACAGTCTGACCTACTAGGTTTGTCATCTCTGTCCCTGTCCTATGAAAACAGGAAAACTCGGGACCAGCCCTGCGGCCTAGTGGTTAAGTTCGGTGCGCTCTGCTTTGGTGGCCCAGGTTCGGTTCCTGGACATGGACCTCTACCACTCATCAGCAGCCATGCTATGGTGGCGACCCACATATAAAATAGAGGAAGACTGGTACAGATGTTAGCTCAGGGCAAATCTTCCTCAGAAAAGAAAATAAAACAAAACAGAAAAACTCATGTAGACATAGTTGGTCCTGAATTATTCTGCTGTGCCTGATGCCATCAACAGCAACTCCCAAATGCAAACATGTACAAACGCACAGATCAATACAACCTTGATTCAGTCCGGCTGATCACAGCCTGAGTGGCCTTGGGCAATGCCAAAAATGGCAACTGAAGCTGCAACTATTTGGTGACAGTGCCCATGTGACTTAACCAAACCAATGTGATGATAATCCAAATTAGATTTGATGACAAATCCTGAACTGAAGTAACTTGTGTGCTTTTGCATTATATTTTTGTATGGGGGGGGGGGGGAAATGAGTCACGAGATCTCTTTCCACTGGGGACAGCCTTGCTTTTAGTCCATCTATTTCCCCTCTAATTATTGACCATGACACCAAAGATTAGCGGATTAGTTTCAATTCAATTGCACAGGTCATACTGAATAATAGCCTGGCCTTAGACTACATAGTAGCTGCCTAAAATAAGATCTACTGCTCCCCCCTTGGACTTATTCACAGTTGGCCGAGTCTGGGACCCTGGAGAGAATGACTGAGGTCAATAACACAGGTTGGCTTCATCTGCTGCTTTGAGTCTTACCAATAATAGCCTTAATTAAATGTTGTATGAGATTCTAACCTCTGTTGGTTAGATTAAACAGAGTGGCTGATGGAGGATATTCATTCAAGTTTGGCAAGAACATGTCAGGCTGAAGAGTGAATTTTGAGAGGCAATCTGCTATAGAGCCTGAGTGTCCCTGTGCGTTCTTGTTGGGTATGCCAAGAATACAATTCTCTGACTGCTCTTTACCTGGGTCATTTCTCAGGGTTGTGTTTGCATCCTTGTGAGCAAGCTTGAGGGATGAGGTAATGTTTCCCCCTGGAAAAAGAGCAGGCTTGCTTCCACTTACTATGAAAGTAGTAAATCTTAGTGTTCCTATTCTATAATGCAACTTACTGAGTGATGGGCCCTTTGTATCACTTCTGTGGGATTGGGGGGCTTGGGAAACTGACACAAATGAACGTGAGACTCTGGCTATTGCTTTTGCTATGAGTAATAAAGACCTTTGTTCCTGACCCAGGAGTCTCATGCCTTTTGCTAGCATCCACGAAACTGTGGCAGACTAACTTTTTAGCTTACAAGTTGGGTAAAATGTCAAACACTACACAATTCCTGACACTTTCTCCTCCCCAATTATTTTGAAGCAAATCTCAGATATCAAATGTAAATATTTCAGCATGTATCTTTAAAATGATTCCTTAAAAAGAAAACATAACCACAATCCTATTAATACATCTCTAAATTTCAATAATAATTCCTTAATGCTATTAAATATCCAGTCACATCAATTTAATGGGTGATTAATTCTCTGTTGGATATAATGCTATGATAGGCAATGCAAATGTGAAAGCTATAAAGGGCAGTGAGTTTCCATTTGCTAAGACTATTCACGAAGTCAAGGTCGAGAAATTATTGCAGGTGTCACTAGCTCTTAGAAGTCTGTTCGCGCTACTCAATTGTTTTGTGTCAAAAGAAAATATAACTCACTACAGTGGCTGAAACTGACAATAACAATAGACTGATAAAACCAAATGTTGGTAAGGATGTGGAGTAACTGGAACTCTCAAACATCACTAGTAGAATGTAAAATGGTACAACCACTTTGTAAAACAGGCAGATTTTAAAATAAAATTAAACATGTATCTATTTTACTACTTAACAATTCTACTCCTAGGTATTTATCCAAGAGAAATGAAATCCCATGTGCACAAAAAGACTTGTTTAAGAATGTTCATACCAGTCAATTATATTTCAATAAAGCCAGAAAAAAAAAAGAGAGTGTTCATACTGGCTTTATTTATAACAGCTAAAAACTGGAAAAATCCTGACAGGAGAATGGATAAACAAATTGTGGTATAATCATATGATGGTATAATCATATGATGAAATACTACTGAATAATAAAAGGGAATGAACCACTGTTACACACAACAACATGGATAATCTCAAAAATATTATGTTGAGCAAAAGAAGCCAGACGAAAAGAGTAGATACTATGTTATTCCATTTTTATAAAGTTCTAGAACAGGCAAAACATTTCTGTGGTGATAGAAATCAGAACAGTGATTGTCTCTGCAGGAGGAAAGGGATGAGGGAGGAGAGAAGGATGTGGTGACTGACTGGAAAGGGGAATTAGGAACTTTCTAGGTGATGGAAATGTTCTATATATTTATTGATGGTTATACAAATGTATATAATTGTCAAAACTCATAGAATTATATACTTAATATCTGCATTTATGCAAATTATGCCCCTATTAAAAAAAAAGTGGGTCTAGCCAGATAGTCATAGACTTGCTGCATTTTAGTGTCTGTCTGTCCCATTCTGGGGTATGCTTTCCACCCAGTGAACTCACTCCTTCATACCTACTCAGGTCTGGAACTAAACCTAAATAGACTTTTTTTTTTTTTTTCTGTCATAGGCTCCTTGGCTGCCATGGTATTCAGGACCTTGGCTCCATGTTTGGCTCTGCATGGTGGCCTGGGCATCATCTCCAGAAGTCACATGGCCAGATCTGATCATGATGCCCAACATTCCAGTGGTCATGGTTAGTATTGACATCTATGGCCTGATGGTAGTGGTTTTCATTGCTGAGTCCTAAGAAGAAAACCTTACTGTCTGCAGCTGGGCACCAGCTTGAGTGATTTGGTTGTTGGCTTTGTGGGGATCATCTGTGTGTGGGGTCTGCTCAGCAGCCCTATTTGTGAATGTGATCTTGATTCTCATCTTCTCTGAGGTACTCACCTTCTACGGTCTCATCATTACCCTTATGCTCTTTATAAAGTAGTCCTTCCCTGTGTCCATCAATAGAATATGATATAGGGGCCATCCATCCCCATCCAGCAGGAACAGCCTGATACACCTGCATAGGGGCAATCATCCTAGTAGGTAGTTAGTCTTATAAATGTACAGTATTTTAGTGCCCTATTTTCTGTTGCTCTCAGCCCTTGTCCCCAACTCCCTCACTGCATTGGATAACTAGGCCTTCTCATAACCCAACTGGCCCCCTCTGATCAACAAAGATAGAGGCCTCTGCCTGCTGCCCCACTTTCATGTTCCCCTAAAGTACTTTGTATATACAGAAGAATTGGATTTGTTTCATCACTGCATGTTTTTTTTTTAATAGCTTTGACATTTCACATGTCTAGAAAGGACACCACTGTCTCCCTAGTGTAGAGGTATCTTAGGTATAGTACTGCACTGAAGGGTTAGCCACACACTCTGAGGCTCTTTGGAAGTAACAACTCTGCTCTTCAGCTGTTGGCCACTCGGGGGCCTGGGGACTATTGTGGTAGGCCTCAGTTATCCTTTGAGTTAGAGCTCTATCCAATAAAAAACTTGGATATGATTGGAGAAATAAATGTAGTTGTTGTTTCTTTTAATTGTAAAGAACTAAATATGGGCCAATATTTTGGTATTAAGATTGTCAGTCAATTTCTGTTAAAAGAGGATAGACAATGGTAGGTAATCTTCCTTTCTGAATTATGAATTTGAATCATTACTTCTCCTGAAAAATATTGCATTGAGTTATTGCCTAATTTGCAGTATTTGAAGATAATCCATGGTGTACATACAATTAAGATTTCTTTTAAAAAAATCCAGAATGTGTCCCAGACTATGAAATATAAATTTATTAGCTTAACAGTGCTTGAGGTAATCTATTAAGACTTCAAAATACTAAAACAGTGTTTTGCGATATTTGTGTATGAAAACCTAGGTTTCGGATTGCTCTGCTGTTACCAAAAGCACAGCCCTAAACACACCTTTTCAAGATCTGATGTTCCAAGCATTCAAATAGTCCCTATTAAAGAAAAAAAGGAATCCCCATTAATGATCAGTTCACATTTGAGTTTCTAGGTAACATCAATATAAATTGTCAATATATATCAATATAAATATAAAACTGTGAAGCTGAGCAGGAATTTTCTTTTCTTCTGGAAAGAAATAATTCAAGGCTTTAATGTATTCTCTGCAACTCATTCTAATCATAAGTATTATATCTGAGAAGTTACAACTCTTACAGGCCAATAAAACACATCAATTCTACTTGTTTAACTGCTAAAGAGAAATTTATCACTTTAGCACAACAAATGGAAAAAGTATCAAATTGGGAATCAGTAGAGCCAGGCTTTCCTTTAGGCTCTGCCATACCTGTATGACCTCAGGCAAATCATTTAACCTCTGCAAGTTGAGCTCTGGTCTGCAGACTCCTGCAGTTTAACAGGATGAGCTAGCAATTAGGAAAGAGGCCCCTAGGTGGTGCTGTTGCTCTGAGTTAGGCTTTGTATTTTTTCTCTGTATCAATTACAGTGAAGTAAAAAGGCATAGGTTAGAAAATGATTTCCTCTTAGTTCTGAAAAAATTCTCTGTTAAGAGTTCACTCGATGGCATTCAAAATGGCATTTAATCATGAGCCATATGGCCCACGTGCATGTGACATTAATTAAAAGGAATAAACCATTAATGATTATACACCAAATATCCCCCTATAATTAGTCCATGTATCTATCCATCACTATTTCTCTAGGTATATTTATCTAAACTTAAGAAACTAAATAAAAACTAAACAATTATTGTTAAGAGTACTGACGTATAATAAACTCTTTAGAAAAATGACTTTTTGGTTTTTTTTAATGCCAGCTCTAACAATAAATTTTGATAAATGCACTGATTTTTTTCATTATTAATGTTTCAGATTGTATTCAAAACCTGTGATTTCCATGTGCACAATGACAGATATATTATATTAACCCTCCTGCCATGTAAACAAGGGCATTTTTAAAAGAAATCTGCTGTCTTTTGGTATTCAAAAGGGTAAGAATAATATGCTAAATGACTTCTCTAGTTTTAACCCACCAAAGAAAAAGGATTCGGAGATTCTAGTTTGAGGAAGCTTGGATGAACAATATCAGGTTTTCACCTAAAATTCCTGGAAGGAAAAAGAATACATTCCTATTTCTCCCCTATGAAACTAAGTATAAAAATTATGTTGAATCAATAATACAGAAGAAAGTACCTATGAAAACCCATTCCAAGCTGCATTTTGGCTTGTTGTCAGTTGAGTGGGTAATAAACGGCAAGCAAAAAGATGTAGCATGGCAGAATGAAATAACATAAAACTGCAAATTTTGTTTCAATAAATATTTTTGTCAAAAAAAGATATTGGGTCTTGGTGGATCCAAGATAGTATATATGTTAAAGTTATCCATACAACCAACAAACCAACCAACCAACCAACCAACCAGCCAGCCAACATTTACTGAGCCTATAAGGTGCAAAGGGCTGGAGATATAAAGACAAGATACCATCTCTATTCTCAAAAAACTCAGTGTAGTATGAGAAAGACGTCAAAAATTTCGGTTCAGTTTATTATAGTGTCAAGTAGATTTTCAACTATTGCACTTATCATTCTGCTGACAGAAGGCCAAAATTTAAGAGGGATATTTTTCTCCAATAAAGCTAGATTTTCACGATCTTCGACAAATTAAAATTACACAAAGAAATATACCTCATGTCCTACTGCAGACACTCCCCTCTTCCTGCTGTTGTATAGCTTGCTGCAAAAGGGAATTTAGTTGGGACGATCCGTTTCTCACGAAATTATTCGAGTGAAATTTGACAAGAGTCTTCCTCATATTATCTCCTTTATCCAAACCATGTGGAAAAAACAGCTCCCATACTCCAAAATCAATTGTAACCATACAACTGGGAGATAAACTTTAATCAAAGACAAACTGAATATCTCCTCCTTTACAGAAAACCACATGGTGTTCACATAATGGTTTGACCACAGGCTCTCTAACTTTGGACAACGGGAAACAATAACAAAAGCTAGAAAGTGGCTCAGCATATGAAACTCTTCTCAAAAACAGAAGAAAGTCATGAACATTGTTGGGAAAGTGTTTTACATTTCCAATGAAATTCTATTCCATTGATCTGTTTGGAAGATTGTCTTCGACCTATTTGGCTTTAGCCCATAAACTGTAATTGATTCAGTCAAGTAAAGAACCACTTTTATCTTATGCTTGGAATTCATAACAAGGGACAGCAAGAAAGTGGTTTTTTTATTTACTCTAATAATTGTGCAGGGATGAGCTGGGGGAAAAAACCCAAAAAAAGTATTGGTATTCAGTCTTCTTAAATTATTTTTCATTCTGACTATATTGGAAAGAAATGAGCTGTGGGGGTTTGGCATTGTTTTCCATCTTAACAGTTGCTCTGTATTGAGATATATGTGATTCATAATGTACCACTACAAGAAGACACAGCTTTTATATATTACTGGGGTAACACAAAGAAAATGAATTTTTCTTTGGATACCAGTAATTGTCAAAAGAATGATTGCAGATTCAGAAAATGTGCTTTATAATAACCCTGTTAACATAAAGTATACATGGAGGACAGAAATAAGTATGGCAGGTGTGTGGAAGGGTTAGTTGTGTTAGCAAGGCATTTCAGGATGGTTTTGGTTCTTCTGACTAAGATACATAAAATGTTAACCCCCTTCAAATCCTTGGACAAAGGGGAAACCCTTAGTGACACAAGGAGCATTTGTTGAGCATGAGCCGATTCAACCCGTGCTTACAAAGGCTCCAACTAGTCAATAAACTACCCCCTCCTGAAGCAAGGATTTGCCCTGGTAATAAGGATAATGTGCTCAAGCTGTTAGAATTAATTTGAATATCGAAAATGAAATTTAGATCACCATGTCCTGATAGTTACAGCACGGTAGAATATCAAACGTCCTCTTTTTAAACTAAAGTAAAAAATGAAGAAGTACGGTTAATTGACTTGTGCTGATGACAATAGATGTCCAAGTGCAACTTTCGCTTGTAAGCCTCCCCATGCTGCCACGTCCCGAGATGCTTTCCCTGGGGGAAGGGTGTATCTGCCTTGCTAATCCTGCTTGATGTTTTCCTTGGTAGAATACTCGCTCATGGGTTTCCGTCTGCATGTTTCTACCGTGAATGAAAGCTAATTACAAAATCTAGACATTTTTTGCTTTCAGAAAATTCTAGTGTACCATGTACAGCATAGAGATTTCTTTCACTTAAAAAAAATAGTGCAAAAACACATCTGATAGTCAAAGTGATAGTTCAAGTGAGTTCTTGTGCCAAGGAACACAGTCAAGCTTCACCTTTAGCTGATTTGTAAAAACTGAACGTAGTTTTTGGGAAATATTCCAGATTTTCCCATTAGTTCTCCACTCATCCAGTCATCATCTACAGATTCCAGCTCTGTTATTATATCTCCAGCCTGTAAGACAGGAATTGGAAATAAGTATTAGTTTCTGTTGAGTGTACACATGGTAAGCAGCCCACCTTGAGAGGCACGTATAATCTTCTCTTTATATAACTCATTTATCTTAATTTGCTGAGAAGAGTAAATGAGGTACCACAAAGATGATCTGTACCTGATGATGCCATTTACTTAAAGCCCATTCCTTTGCCATTGTCACCCATGCTGCACTTTGATTTTCCTGCTTGTATTTTGTGCCCCCAAAATTCACTACTCCTGATCTAAAATTCTTTTTTTTTTTTTTGAGGAAGATTGGCCCTGAGCTAACATCTGTTGCCAGTCTTCCTCTTTTTTCTCCCCAAAGCCTCAGTACATAGTTGTACATCCTAGTTGTAGATCCTTCTAGCTCTTCTACGTGGGACGCCGCCTCAGCATAGCTTGATGAGTGGTGAGTAGGTCTGCACCCAGGATCTGAACCGGTGAACCCTGGGCCACCAAAGTGGAACACGTGAACTTAACCACTATGCCACTGGGCTGGCCCCCTAAAATTCTTCTTTAATAAATAACAATACCAGCTATTGTGTGTGTGTATTACATATATATTTTTTTAATTAAAAAAATCTTATTTTTTCATCTAACGATTTTTTATTAAGCATCTACTATGTGTCAGACACTGTTCTGGGCACTACAGATACAGCAATGAATAAAGACCTTCTAGAGAGGATACACAAATAAATAAGCTGGCAGAGGACAGAAAGTGTGGGGTTGCCATCTCATTAAGGCATTCAGGGAAGGCCCCACTGAAGGTGACACTGAAGCAAAAAATTGGAGATGAGAGAGTGAGCCACATGCTTACTGTATGCCTTGTTCTATTCTATGTACTTTCTAGGAATTAACTCATTTAAACAGCACTGCAGTCCTAGAGGTGAGTACTATTACAATTCCCGTTTTACAGAGATATTTTTATAGATTTCCTTATTTTAAAGAAAAGAAAATGGAAGCTCAGACAGATTAAGTAACTTGCTCAGTGTCACATGTCTAATTAGCGGTAGAGATAGAATTCAAATCTAGTGTGATTTCAGGGCCTGCATTGCTAACCATTAGGCTATGTGGCCACCACATTTTACAGTGGACCTTTTTACTTCGAAAGGCTTTTACTATAATTGCCTTTTCCCAACATCCTGAGCATTTTGTACTCTACATTTATTCTTCCACATAATGGTATATTCTCCTCTACCATCTGGTTTTATTCTATTCCTCCATGGCCTCAATATCAAATTTGCATTCTTTCCCATCTGAAAGAGCTTCACCCTGGCTCAGAAGACTTATTTATCCTCATCAGGTTAGCCAAAGGAGCTGTATGTCTTATTCATGTGTGAATTATAATTCCTCAACAGATAAAGACATAATTTTTGAAATTATCTCCTGAAACTATTTTGTTCTTTATGGTTTCTAACCATTTCTTAGAATCTGGGTTTAAGATTCTATAATGGTCCAAGATGACCCTGGCTACTTTTAAGAATATCTTTATAGGCTAAATGGATTTATTTGTAGCCCTACTACATTGCCCTCTCGCTTTAAGGCCTTTCTTTATGGAAAATGGAAAGGAAAAATGCTGACTATCAAATGTCATTAATTTACTTTACTCTGCTAAAATCTGTAAAAATTCTGGCTATTCAAAGTTTCTATTATAAACAAATTCCTTCTGGTTCTTAAATTATAACACAATGGTTGACTAAAAGTATTTTTCTTAGCTCTGGTCCATACGTACATACCATGTCAGTTTTCTAAGGACTAGGACAATTTTTAAAAAAAAATGTTTTATCTACTAATATTCTGTGGATATTTAATAAAATATTAATGATCAACAATACTGAAAGCAGTGCAGAATCCCTTAACTAAAAACTCTAGAACTATCTTGCTTACAGTCAATCATTTGTAAAATGAAGACAATCTAATTTCTGGAGGATACTGTTATATGAATTCTGTTATTTACACTGACATAACTTAAACAAAGGCCAAAATCACATCCAAAAAGTTTGATTCCAGATTGTTCACCTGCAGTAGCATGTAAAGATAAAAGGAATTAATTTATGTAAAGATAAAAGGAATTAATTTTGAGCCACTGACTCTCAAAACTGAAAGGACTAGGGCAACAGTTTCCAAACATTTGAATTTCAAGGACCAAAAAATTAAAAACAAAAAAAAGGAACTGATATAGGGTTACCAAGTTATAATTTTGCAAAAGAAATGTCTATAATTTACTAATAATATTTTATAATAGAAATATTTTAATATGAAAAAGATAGAAGAAATTCTCAGAAGAAAGGAAAACTCCATCACAAAATAGGAAAGTTAGCAACCTTATACTCACATATCCCAGCATGACCCCCTTACTCATGACTCCCCAAAAGCCTGCATATACCCAATATCACCTTGTTTTTCTCATTTTGTTATAGACAGGTGAAAACCTTGTTTCAGTGAAAACACCCACTGTTTTAAGTCTCACTTTGTCCAATCTCTCTTTTATGCTTTAATTCTTCCTATGGCATCCCTGCCTCTGACTGACCATCTCCAATGATGAAGAATTTACCACTGTCTGACATCGGCTCTTCTGACAGCAATGACTACTAAAACCACCTCCTTCCTCTGGTACAGTCCCATAGTACTACCTGGGTGCTTTTCTCTGACCATGGTCCAACTGTGGACTGGGAAAACAGGATCAAGGACACGTTCTGTTTTTATTTTTATTTTTTAAATAAAAGGCTTATTAATCTTACTTTGACTAAGTAAGATTAAGGATTCAATTTGGGCTTCTAAAAAAACCTTTGCAAAGTAGCTTAACCTTTTAGGATCATTTCTGTAAAGTCTAGTCAGTGTCTTTGTGGACAAGACTCCAGTGTCTTATGAGGCACTGCTGCAGTGGCCAGTCATAGTGGGTACCATCTGATTTCTCCACTGATTTCAAAGACATGACAGTGGCAAGCTAAAAGGATCCTCCTCTACTAGGGCTACCAGTGAAAACTCCAATATTACTGAGATCTGATGTTATAAGGCCTGAGAATAAGGAATTCACTTGGGAACTATGGTGTGGGGCTATCAAGCCAATACGGTTTTCTTTAAGTATCTAAACGCCTTGCTGAAAATTCACATTTGCCCTAGTCACCTTCTCTAAACTCATCCTTTAGAATTAGGGTCTGAGATCTGTCCTTTCTTGGCTAATGATCAATACTCTATCCAATGGTTCACCCTTAAATGGAAGACATCTCAAAATTTATAGTTGCTTAATGCAGTTAGCAGTTACAAAAAGACACACATTCTGACCTTGAAGGAAAGTTCATCTTCATTCTCCCCATGGAAATCATATAAGGCTTTGGCCTTCCTCCCCTTCAGCGATAAAGCAGACATACTTTTTACCTCAGCTGTGAAGACACCAAAAATTCAAATATATAGAAAGACACTGAACTAAAATATGAATCAAACACGTTAAGAAATCCCCTTGTCATTTCCAGGATAGATTATTTCCCATTAATTGTGAATTTATTTAACTTGCAAAAAAAGATGAAGGATGTTCTCTTAGCAAGAAAAAAATTATACAAAATATATTTAGTAGACAAAATTTGCCATTATTAAGTGAAGGCATTTTTATCTTTTTTCCCCCATAACTCCAATAAAGTGTAAAGAGGGTTTACATAACTTTATGAATCAATTCTTTCAAATGTAGGCAAACAACTTAACCTGAGCAAGGCCAGAGGGAAAAGGAATATATATTGTTTCCAAGGTCTTGGGCTCCCCTTAGAGAGTAATGAATCATTTTTTGTAGTTGTCATACCTGGGCAGGGCCGCACAAAGACTGCTGGGAAGATCCCCTCCCTGTCACGCAGTCTGCCCTTGTACCAGTCGGAGTCCAGATGCTCAAGGATCAGGATCCGGTCTCCCCTCTTGAAGGATAAGTCATCACTGGTCTCTGCCGTAAAACTGTGAAGAGCTTCGCACCATTCTCCAGAAAGACTGTTATCCTGTTACAAATCAGAAGTTTGGTAAGAAACGTAAGGTTTTACTTAAAATTGATTTCTAGAAAGCTTATAAAGTGGTGTGAAAAAAGTTATGGGGTCATAAGATTTCAAAGCCTGAAGGCTTTTTTAAATCACCCAACATTTTATGTTGCTATCAAGTTTCCAAAATAAAAGTTTCCAATAACTTTTTTCTTAAAATATAATTCTAAATGACAGATGTGACAGAATTTGTGACTTTTTTGCTTTTAACGGGTATACAATGCTTAAGTAAAAACTGTTCTCTAATTATGGTATATGACATTAGTTACATTAAAAAAATTAGGTAAAAGTATACAATATTTATGTATAGTATTTATGATACTTTGAAAAAATTCAGGTAAAACATATAATTTTCAGTAAAGTTCTTTACCTAAATTAAGAAGGATCAGAATGGGCAGTCTGTTAATTTCTAGGTCTTTACCTGATTCAGAGGCTATCAGATTCCATGGCATAAGACTTCATTAATTCACACTTTTATTTTATTTATTTATTTTTTTTGTGAGGAAGACCAGCCCTGAGCTAACATCCATCGCTAATCCTCCTCTTTTTTGCTGAGGAAGACCGGCCCTGAGCTAACATCTGTGCCCATCTTCCTCTACTTTATATGGGACGCCGCCACGGCATGGCTGACGAGCAGTGCATTGGCAGGTGACTGGGATCTGAACCTGCGAACCCCGGGCTGCCAAGTGCGAACCAAACCGCTGCGCCACCGGGCGGCCCCCACACTTTTAATTTTATGAGGAGTAGTTAGCTCTAAGATTGGCAGGATAATGACCCAAACATGGTGAGTAACACGATGGAACACTCCAACAAAAATGCTTTTACCCTAAACACAATCAGAGGAAGCTTCTGATCTGTGAAGAGGTATCTCTGCCACATCAGAATGGGAGTCCTATGCTCAAGAAGCGAGAAAGGATAATGCTAAGAGCAAAGGCTTGGAGCCAGACAGGCCTGGGTTCCAGACGCAGCTCTGCCACTTCCTAACTGACACTAGGCAAGATGCTTCTCTTTTCTGAGATTCAGCTTCATCTTAGGGTTGCTATGAGGATTAAATGAGAATGCACGTAGAACACTTAGTACTAACATCTTAAGTTCTCAAAAACCAGTGGCTTATAAAACAAGAACAAAAAACCAAGCAAACAAAAAAGCCTAACCCCAGCCCTCTTGCTCCTGCACTTGAGTAACTAACCCTAAAGAATGGTACTTATGACTCCCAAGAAATGCAGGCAACCATGTGAACGTTTGCTTTTGGAGAACAGTAATCACTTTATTTCTTGTTTGACTTGATCAGTGGGCGAGGAGGAAAGAATTAAGAGACACAGCCCAATTACCAGTGACATTTTGACTAACAATGACCCCATCAGGCTCATTCTTCTAAAATACGTCACAAAAAACATGGAAGTCACCCACATTCCTATTCAGTTTAAACACTTCTGAAGGCATGTTATACAGTGTAAAATTTTGAATCCCTTTTTTTCTCTCCCATTATAAAAAAAATAAAAATGTTCCTAAACATTTGGCAAGTTCAGAAATATACGAAGAGGGAAAAATACCCACCCACCTATACTCTTACCACCTAAAGGCAACTGAATGTTAACAACTGAAATATATTTCCTTCTGGTCTTTTTATGATATATATTCAATTTCCCTATAACATATGTTTTCCTCTCATATTTACTTTATAAATCTAGTTTTTCATGGCCTCAGAACATTCTCCCAATAATGGTCATATTGAAGCTGTTTCTAATTTTTCCCTATCATAACACCACTATGATCATCTTTGTGACTAACATCTTGTCCCATTTTTTATCCTTTTCTTAGGGTGAGACATAATAATCTGTACTTCCTCTTTTTTAACATTCATATAATTACTTGTTTAGTGTTGAAATGTATTGAATTTCTGTTAACAAGATATGTTATATGGTATTTTATTGCTGCTTTACAAGGCATTTCTTTGATTAGTAGTAAGGTTAAATATTTTTTTAATATCAGCCACTTATAGTATCTTTTTTATGAATATTCCAATCATGTCTCTTTCCTTGTTTTCTATCAGCGTTTGCATATCTTTCTAATACATTCGTATGAGCTCTATATACAATAAAGATATTAACTATCTAATTTATTTCAAACATTTGCTATATGAATTGAAAAATGATTTATAATATTTTCTCTTGATAATTTTGATTTTAATATTCTTCTCAGAGTTGAAACCTGGCTTTCACTACAGTTACCTATTCAAGCAGCCTACCTGAGAATTTGCACCAGAATCTTCTCTTTTGGTCTTCGATGGTACCTTTGTGCCTACATTAAAAAAAAAAGTCAAAACTTCCGATGTAAAGACCATACAGTATTAGAGAAAAACCATAGGAGGAGAATGAAAAGTCTGGGATTCGAGATGAGTCTCTTCATGTATCGGCTTCGAAAGTTTGACTGGCACTACCCTCTCTGGGCTTGTTTCCTTTACAGTAAAGTGAAGGAGGATACACGTTAGTTATACTCTATAGACCACTTCCATTTAAAAGTCTATGATTCTTTGTCTGCCATTTCTGATATAAAGCTATTGCTAATTACCTAAAAAGGCAAAACTAGCTCTTTGAGAGATTACCACAACAATGACTACCCCAATAATGACTATTACCATTTAAAAATCATTTTTCCTTCTCTCTTAAAAAATATGGCAATATGGATTATTACGTAGCTTACATATTATCCTATTATTTGGTTTAGTTGTATTAGGATAGGACATAACAAAAAATTATATTCTCTATACTCACTTAAAACATTTGTACCAGAGATGGGATGATCCTCAACAAGTTCCACAAAGTTAAGAGGGAAAATCCCAGTTCTGTCTTGAAGTTCTCCTCTGGCCCATTCTTCATTCACATACTCTTTAAGAATAATAATTTCTCCCTCTGAGAAACTTAACTCATCCTTCTGGTCTCCAATATATTCAAATCGAGCAACACATTTTGGGCCTCTGAACAAAGAAGATATATTTATGGGTTAAACTAGAGAGTACTAACTTTCACAATGCTTTAAAACCTTCATTCAGTCTTTCAATAAATATTTATTCTGTTTACTATGGAACAAGGTATACTAGTCATAATTTAACATTTTCCATGAAAAAGAATAAGCTACATTTCTAAATGATAGTTCTTACTTTTTAGATATGAACCTATTCACTCAGAAAGGCTGAAGTCAAGGTCACAGAGTATGCAGAATTCCAGATAAGTAGCTGGGTGGTCATTTTATGCCGCTGTGTCTTTTGATCACCTTTACTTCATTACAGAATCTCCCCAGTCTCCATGTCTTTGTTTCCTTGAGCTACAGTAATCATGGCCGAATCTGAACCTTCTCAATCATAAATGCACTGAGTTTATGAGTGCTAACTAACCCTGAGAATCTCAGGGCAAGAGTTCAAACTTCCATGGCAGAACGCAATGGGCATCATCTGGGCAGAGTAGATGCTCAATATACGTTGAATCAATCAGTGGGTTTTATATATAGATAAGTGGCTCTCAAAACTAGAAGGTTCAAAGAAAACACAAACTCGGCATGTTATCTTATAACACTTGATCTTATACCTAACACTGTCGTTTTACAAATGATTTTTGTATTTTCTTTAAAAAGGCTTCATTTCTGAGAATTAGAACAATCTTTAAATGATCTGCAATTTTGACTAAAAATAAGATAAAATTGTGTCCCTAGAAGGCATAATTTAATACCAAACCTTTGATTTGAGACTTTAGAAAGCAAGTTTCAAAAGCAACAGGCTAAGGATATGCAACTGCCTGAAGAGAAAAGGTTGGTACTGGCTCCAATCAAAGTCTGATTCAAGTCAGCTCAATGGATCAACGGCTGTGAAAGCCCACTTTAAATTCACCCTGCTGACACAGTAAACACAGCTTAAAAATAGGAGAAAAATTGAACCTGAAGTAGAATTCAACTACTGTGGCATCAGAAGTTTTCTTATTTGTGATAACCTTTGCATTTATTTTCTAAAGTCCTCAGGGAGCATCTCCTCATGTCTGACCTATTCAAAGACAGGTTTACAGTCTTCAGCAGGTAGTGAATTCTATTAATTTGCTCATTTAACTGGAAAATAAAGTTGCACTGTGGCAGTGTTTTAAATCACAAAGGAGTTACAATGATGAATAAAACGGTATATAAATTCAGAGAAAGGTCTTCAGACATAAAGGAAGACCCCTCCAACTTAACACTTCCTCTCTTCTAGTTCCTCTTAAAAACAAAACAATACAAAATGTCTAGCAGGTTTTTTTAGGGTTCATATTTCTATAAAGTTTAGATATTTTCGAAGACAAAAATATTTGAAACTTCTAAAACTCTGTTGGTAGATAAACACCAGAAGGCCAAAACAAAATGCACTGGATGACAAAAACTTCTCTGCTCTAGCTGAGGCCAGGCTGTGGGAAGCATCAGGATAGACTCTGTTGCTGTCATATGTGCTGTATTGATATGGATTGTTGCTTATGTCAGCTTCTATCAGCATGTTGCATTTTGATCAGAATTTTAATCCACTACAGCTTTTTAAACAAGTAAAGTATTCCTCATAATTAAAAAGACACACTGAGAATCTGAATAATCACACATCTGAAGTGTTTAAGCTTGGTAATTCTTTTTTTTTTTTTGAAAAGTCAGATTTTTATTTTACTTTAATGTCTTTAATTGGTAGGATTTGTAGTATAAAATTTTTAGCCTCATTTCTCATTTAAGTAGCTGTAAGGTTTTGATCTGAAAAAGTTAAATGTATCTTTTTTTTAAATTAATTAATTTTTTTTATTGATGTCTTAATAGTTTATAACACTGTGGGGTTTCATTTTTGTTTGTCTGTCACCATGTGGATGTAACCCTTCACCCCTTGTGCCCACCCCCACCCCCCACCCCCCTTCCCCTTGGTAACCACCAATCAGTTCTCTCTGTCCGTGTGTTCATTTATATTCCATATATGAGTGAGTTCATGCAGTGTCTGTCCTTCTCTCTCTGGCTTATTTCACTTAACATAATACCCTCTAGGTCCATCCATGTTGTTGTAAATGGGACAAGTGTGTCTTTTCTTATGGCTGGGTAGTATTCCATTGTATGTATATACCACATCTTCTTTAACCAATCATCAGTCGAGGGACACTTGGGTTGCTTCCACTTCTTGGCTATAGTGAATAATGCTGCAATGAACATAGGGGTGCATACGCCTCTTGTGATGGTTGATTTCACGTCCATTGGGTAGATGCCCAAGAGTGGGATTGCTGGATCATACGGTATTTCTATTTTTAATTTTTTGAGGACTCTCCAGACTGTTTTCCATAGAGGCTGCACCAGTTTGCATTCCCACCAGCAGTGAATGAGGGTCCCCGTTTCTCCACAACCTCTCCAGCATTTGTTGTTATTTGTCTTTGTGATAAGCTTGGTAATTCTTTATGATATAAATGCTCACCTCCTTTGTATTTTGTGCAAAAAGACACAAATAAAACTTACTTAACGCAATGAGATAAAATCGATTCTCTTTTCCCATTTCCTCCTTCTGGAACATCAATCTAGTAAAGACAAAATCAAGACAACAATTCTATTTTTTCAGATTTATTTAAATTTAAAGATAAATTTAAAGCTAAGTAATTAGAAAATGTGTGATTGAAATTAACCAGTTTAGCTAGGTGTCAAACTGATTAAGGGGTACCACAGGTGCTGAAAGGTAACAAATTCAGAATTTGGGTTTTGAAAAAAATGCATAACTTGTAATGTAGCCTTCCTTGAATAGCCCATCAATCCTTCTCTTATTTGCTGGAATAAGCACATTAATATCATTCTACCCCTGACTGAGTTTTCTCTATCCCACATCCTCTAAGTTGAAAACTTCAGATGAGGAGGTCTGAAGACAGAAACTGGCATCAGGCATTCGTGCACTACCACACCTACTCAGAGTGTTGGTAGAATTCTGCATACTTTCCAGACCCCAAAATAAAACTTGTGGATTAATCAAACTTGTGGATTCTCTCCATTTTCATAACTCTGGAACATCTTTTTCCCTTCAATGTGAATACGGAAGGAAGAAAGGAATTAGTACTCAGTGAGCATCTGCTAAGTGGCAAGCACTTCATATAATACCTCATTTACAAGGCTCAGTAGAGCTGGGTTGTAATAAAATATTGGACCATAATGCACTAAGTCTGAAAACTACTTAAGGCTCTGAGGTTTACATTAATAAATCAGTGCTCTTCTTGATGAATTCTAAAAAGTTCAAAGTTTTACAACAATTTTTTAAACTTGTAGGTTTAGAAATAACACTTATACCAATAATGTGGCAGATTCAGTGTGATTGATTTCAGTGTGGTAATTGTGCTTTTTTAAAAGTACTGCTATATTGGGCAGAAGAAAAATGAGGAAGAGTGCTAAAACTAACACTATTCTTAACATTAATTTAGAGAATGTGGTTGGATTTCTCCAAAGAATCAGGGCATATACACACTGGTCAATTTTTAAGACCCACATTTTGTAATTCAAGAGACTTAAACTCATTTATATTTGAAAAATACAGGTTTTCTGTTATATTTGTTTTCTAAGTTTTTGATGTAATGGAAAATCATTTGCTTTTTTCTCCCAGATAAGCTGTTATTGCTCAACTATTTAAGCTAGCTTTATTGATGGTTTTCAATATCAATAAACTATATCAGGGACTGAGTCGTACTCGTTCTATTGATATAAATGTTCAAGTGGCAGTCTGATTTTATCCCCATGTTTCACAGCCACTTGGGCTTAGCACTTAGGGCTCTACCATTTGGGTCTGCTTTCACAAGTTAGGTTGTGAGGGTGTATACAATTCTGGTGCTTTAATATAATATTTCCCAATCAGATTTGAAACTATTATGTGAAAACCATTAATGGACCACTACTTCTAATGAAAGCACTTTAGTATTCCCAAATCTATTTTTTAAAGATGGAAATAAATAGGAATGGAAAGGATGAAAAAAAAAAAAACCAAAAATGAAATGCATTCCAAAGAAAAGAAGTGGTACCATACCCTCACAGAACATTCCCTCAGGACAATATAGTTCCATTTAATTCTTGTTTACTAAATGTTTCAAAGAATTAACATATATCCTTAAGTGCTTACCAACCCTCCAAGAATAGTGAATTCACCAGTTAACCTGTAGTAGTTTTTCCCTTTAGGATTTCAGATAGCTTTTAGGCATTAAGTTCTAATACTCCATAATATAATAATTAACCATTATCTAGTTGAACAAACTTTTATTTTTTGAATTCTCCAAAGAGCAAATGAAGCCATGGGAGAGAACTAGAACCCAAGAATCCAGGCTTCCCGTTATTCTTTCCAAACTGCGGGCTACATAGAACCCACTGAATATATGATCAATTTAAACAAGCACAACCTACTTACAATTACTTTGACGTAGTTGGCAGGAAATATGCCAGTCTGGTTTCTACATTTCCCTCTGTACCAATCTGTATCTATTTTTTCCAGAAGATAAACAATTTCTCCAGAAGTGAGGTTCAAATCATCAACTTGCTCTGTAACATAAAATTATAATTACGAATGATGAATTACCCTGGTTGCAGATTTGATTAAAGCATGGCACAAAGGAGCATTCAGTTCTCTCCACTGAGGCAGTATGTTCTACTGATTCTGAGAACAAATTATACTAATCAAATTGAGTTAAAAAATATTATTATTTTTTGGATATTGTTGTTATGAGCTTCCTCTTTTAAGACCAAATTAGATATATTTACCATGCACTGACTGATAGGAAATGGTTAAAAAAAAATTGTGCTGGGCAATGATTCCTACTGTGCCAACACAAACCCTTTGCTGAATACATATTGAACAATAAAAGAGTTTTATAGACATGGTATAACATTCTTATTATTCTCAGTCATGCTTAAAAATCATTTCAATCTCAAAATATTAACTAAGGGAGTACTACAGCTCTTCAGCAAGTAAATTTACTCATACTAAAATAAAAACCAGTCTACCAAGTGGATAAAAAGAGGTTATAAATAAATCAGGAGGTTATTTTCTTTGTAGCTTTGGATATAAAAGGCATACAAAAATTGATTACAAATAAATTTACATTTTCATCTCATAAGTACTAGCTGAGCTATGTGTATAGGCTGTACAACTCTTAGGAGAAAAGAACTTCACTTATTAAATTAGAATTCATTTTATTATAATTGTTAATTGGTATCCACTGTTTTGAAAGAGTTAAAAAGTTTGCAATTAGTAGGTAATTTGCTATTTGTTCATTTGTAAGGGAAACTAACTCTCTCTCTCTCATGGGGAGTTTCCAAGGCAAGGGTATGCAGCTAAGCTTTCTGGAATGATTGGGTACAATCGACTCTTCCTGAAGGTGGGGTGATGGAGAAGATGACCTCTCCAGTCCAGGACTCTGTTAGCACAGAAAATGAAGAAGGATGTCCTTGAGAGGTTAACCCAAGGAGGACACCTGCTCCTGGATCCTCAGGCTCTACCACTTTATTACTTATGTCCTTACCTGCAGGGAAATCATGAAGAACGACAGCATGAGGAGCACTGCTGTCAACAGGCTTCTGAGTGTGGCTCGGATCCTTAGGGGGAAAACAGGGCTGTGAATGACGTGTGCAGGATGGATACTGGATTTATTATTCACTCTGAGACCATTTTTTTTTCCTCATTAGAGTCCTCTTGACACAACTACATTATGAGTACAAGATGCAAACCACACAGTTGAGAAAACAAGGGAATCATTATCAAGTTGAAAAGGCATGTGTCCTTGCCAAGGGAGGACAGAAATAACTCTCAATTATAATGTCTTCTAGCATTTTTTTTTTTAACCAAGAGAGTAAAACAAAAGGGAATTACTTTTTTTTTTAATCAGTACCTATTCTACCCCGAAGCAGCTGTTTTTAACCTCTTTACCTATCACGGGTCGCTTTTTCCTTAAACTGTGATCAGGACTAAACCGTAAGAAGAGAGCCTTAAAAGTTGTGTCTTCATTAAGATAGGAAAAGAAGAAAGTTCTGCAATTTATGCTCTTGCCTTTTGTAATGAAAAGAGCTAATGACTTCCACAAAAGTATTATTCACAAAAAGTAAAATCCATTTCATTTATTACCACTTAACTGAATGCTTTCTCTAATCTGAAAACTCACGCTACCTCTAACGCCTGGGTCGAATTTTCTATTTTATTTGAATGGTTTATTCAACAGTAATTCTAAGTAAATTAGCAAAGAGAATTCAATATTCTCTACCCATCTAGCTAACTGCCTTGATTGGCTAAAGGAGAGGATAAAGTTGAAGATTGACCTTTTCTTATTGACAAGCAGTTGTTATTGTTACTTTCTTTATGTGAACAGACAGACTTATTAACATCATCAGCATCATAAAATCTGACTGAAGGATATTATTTGGAGTTATAACTTAAAACTCTTCAACACTGGCAAGCTTGTGAAATAAATGAAGGCAGATTTTTGTGCCCTTTCTTGTCTCTTCACCTCCTTCAATGACTCTTGTCCCCTTAGCACTATCCCCACACTTTTATTCCTCTAACCCTCCCGGGCCATGATGTGCCCAGTTGATCAGACTGTACTGTGGATAACGGTCCACTTTCTCCATTTCCAACCCAGCAGCACCTCTGCTCGGATCTTTTCTGAATCTCACCTGTGCTTTCAACCAAAATGCACCTGTGGAGGCATGCTGCATTCTCTCAAGTTAGGTAAACTAAAATATTAATTTAGGTCAAGACAGTAATGGCTAACAGCAGCTTACACTATATTAGCTTACCAAAGTAACACTGACATTTTCTTAGAGGCTGCTCAGTGCTTTTCACTAAATAAATGAGCATGATGGGAATTTCAGGGATTGTGGAAAGGAACTGTGAGATATTTTAAGTCTGGAAGGGCTTTCAAAAATTATTATTTACATAATTTATTCTGTGTGATTTTCATTTTTTTCTGATTTACATCTGTGGAAAAAGGAATGACTATTCAATAAATGGTGTTAGGCTAGATGGCTATCCATTTGGAAAAAATGTAGTCAGAGGCCTACCCCACACCAAACACAAACATCAATCTCCAAATGGACCAACGATGTAAACATAACCAAGCCTCAGAAGGTAGTAGAGGTGGGATGGTAACTTGCGTCTCCTAATTAGTTTCTCTTCTCTGCTTTCAACGCACGGCAATGCTGCTCATCAACTTGGTCGGCCAGATGAAGACCAAGAGGATTAGGCTAAACAGGGTTGGCCACAAGGGGTCAGGGTAACTTAGACCACCATTAGGGTGGGCATCTGGTAGGTAAATCTAATATATTTCAAAGCTGTTTCTAACATGACTATAATTGCTAACACAAATGAATTAATAAGAATAGCTAATATTCACTGTTTGCTCACTATGTGCTACTGTGTTAAACACCTTATAGGCATTAATTAGCTCATTTAATTTTTTAAACACCTTTGAGAGATAATCCACATACCATAACATTCACCCATTTAAAGTGTACATAGTTTTAGTACATTCACAGAATTGTGTAACCATCACCACAATCTAAGTTTAGAACATTTTTATCACTCCCAAAAGAAAACCCCCTACCCATTAGCAGTCACTCACTATTCACTGCCCTCCACCCCCACCCCAAGCCCTAGGCAACCACTAATCTTTCTAGATTTACTTATTCTGGACTTTTATATAAATGGAATCACATGATAAATCAATTCCAAAAACAACTCTGTGAGAATTATCAGACCTATTTTACACATTAAAAAAATGAAGATTAGAGAGGTTGAATAACTGCCTAAGGTGGCGGAAGGCGAACTGAAACCCAACTCTCTGAAACCCAAATGTGTGCTCACATCCATGCACTAGGTAACAATCTCCCACTTCTCCCATGACCTGACAGATTCAACTTCAACCGATAACGTTCAATATTTTCTGTTACTACAATAGGGGAAAGTATAACACATTTTAAGAAATCTTTACCTTAAAATTAGGCTTTCAAATAGGTAAGTTTTATTTTTCTAAAAAATGTAATGCTAGCCATGAACCCAGAAGCCTAAAAGAGACTTCCTTTTAGTATCACTAGTAGTTGGCCATCGGAAGTCAACTCTCTGCAAGTCTATGGTACGAGAAGAGAAAGGTAACGTTTAAAGGGGAAAAAAAACTTTGGACTGTTATAAAAGAATAACTTCTAATTTTTTTAGCTTCTATTTTCTATCAAGGAAAGCTTTTCGGCAGTACAACTCCCAATGTTACCCATCAGTGTGTTCTGAGAGAGGAAGGACAGCTGTGACAGATGGATAATGCTGTATCAAAACAAGAGGAAAATGAGTATTGGAAGAACTTGCCCTTTGTGGACTAAAGTTAGAATTTTCAGTATCCCAGCTACAACTAGCTTAACACATATCTTCTCTGCTTTCCAAAATACAAATTTTTAGTTTCTCAGCAAACTTCAAAAGATAAAAAGCCTTCTAAAAAGAAAGACTTGGACTAGATTATGAAAACTAGAATGAATGGTAAACCAAATACTTTCCTTGGGTTAAATGTTTGGTGGGTATTATATTTCATGTTTGCTACATTAACTAACAGATAGTGAAAATTCAACTGGATAACTTAAGAAGCTCTTTTAAAAATGTACCCCTATAAATTGTTCAATGGCATTTTTCTCTCTAAATAAATGACCTTTGATAATCATTATATTCTCCCAGGCTCCACAAATTTGGTAGGCCTAAATTGTGACTTCAGGTTGTTGGATTACATTTCATTTCATTATTTTATGAGCTATGATCAGAGAAATAAGGTTTATACTAAGCTTAAATCTTAAAGGGAAGTGCTTTTTTATGTCAGCCTTCACATTTATAGGGCCCCTTTTAAAATAATTATCCATTCTGCTAGGAAACTAATCTCTGGTACTTTGGTAAACATGTTTACATTAATTCAAAAGTAAACAGCTCTCACAGTTGAAAATTAATGACTGAGTGCTCTGGTTGCTATAAGTCAGCATGACATGAAGAAGGCAAAACACATGGTGGTTACTCTGCATATCACAGTGATTAGTATGGCAGTGGCAAGTCTCTTAGAAGTAATTTATTCTTAAAGTGAAGTAAAACGCTACTGTAATTTTTACTTTGCTCAAAATAAATGTGCTAATAAAAACCTGAGGATGAGATATAATTAATAGTTCTATGAAATGTGTTGCCATGTGTGATATGAGGGCTGTACAATATTAATTCCTTACATTTGGTCTGCTTCTAAGATGTTCATCAAGTGGGGTGATAATCTTGATCTGAGACAGGTGAACTCTGCCAGTATCTTCTCCCTTTTGGCATTCCAAGTAATTATTTTCTGCCTGCTTCAGCATCACAAGTACGTCCCCACGCTGTAAGGTACAATACCCCTCTCTGAAGCAATTATTATTTAATAAAACATTATTACTTTTTTCACATTTTAATCTTTGGAACTCAAAGCATTTAATAATGTGTAAAGCGGTAACAGAGGCCAGCAATTTTTTACATTAGTCAGTAAAGAACTCACTCTACTTTACCTTACAAGACAGTTCTCCAGGGTTTTGTGAGACAATGTCTTCATTGGCAATCCCATGAGGCACAGACAGCTTAAATGTAAACCAATAAAAGGATTATTCACAATCAAATTACTTCCTCATAATTTGCTGGTTATTTGGGGATTTGGCACGTGTGCCTAAAGTGCAACTTCTCCAGCAGTTAAACTCTCTACTTGGCTTCCTCAAGCTCTAGATCAAGTGAGGCCTGCCATCGCTCATGGATACTCAAGTCCTCAGGGGTGTGCAGTTAAGCCCACAGGACCACGACGGCTGAACGTGGCCTAAAGTTCCTTTTAACAACCACAACCAGGAAGTTCTATTCCATAGGACAAGATCCACCAAGTCGCCCAAGTATCTGAAGGATAACTACTCAGCACCTGACCTCACAGCCTGTCATACATGTCTTTAATTCAGGGTTCTCAGTGGCTGCCTTCTAAAGGCTGACAGGGGACTGGTGCCTCCTCTGTAGTGCCTGACTGACTCTTTCCATTTGCCTTGAATCTCATCTTCTCCTAGAGTGGCTCTGATACCAAGCGTCTACTCAAACCCATTTCACTGCCTGACCCCAGTCCCTTCCTGATCCACTTAGCTCTATCTGATCTTAGAATGGCTTTTACATCTATACCTGACCCTGGCCAGAGGACTCTGTTTCCTGCCTTGGTAAATTTTGGCTGATGAGTGCAAATCAGGGGGCCTGTACAATATAAAAGGCATACCCAGGATATGTGATCACACAAGCTCACTTCCAACAAGGAAAGGAAGGCTGCCTGGGCCCTCTGATCAGTCAGGATCAAAGATGCAGAGTGCAAGGGTGTGGCCTTGTAAGGCTGGGTTGGGTGGTGCTGCTTCCCAACATCTCTGTCAGAGTCCCAGGGTACCCAATGTACCCAGATTTCTGGTTAGCAATTTAACGGTAGTGGAGCCATGGAAAATATGAGGGATTTAAGGAATTATTTCATAACATACCAACATTTTGATTTTATTAATTTCTTTGAGTTATTCAAATGCTTTATTGACATTATACAGCTATGCTAGGAACCATAAGCAAAATCTGGCTCCCCCTGAGTGAGGCTCTTAACATGGAACAGCCAAAGCAAGTAGAGACCTTACAAGTAGTAGCACTGTTTTCATAGTTTGGCTTAATGGTTAAGAGCATGGACTCAGAGCCTATTGATCTGTGCTCAAATCTTGACTCTATCATTAAACTGGCTTTGTGACCGTGGACCAGTTACTTAATCTCTCTGTGTCTTATCTTCCTCATTTGTACAATAGAGATAATAATAATATCTACCTCACAGAGTGGTGTGAGAAATAAATGAGTTATTTAATATACAGAATATAAAGTGCTTTGAACAATGCCTGGATCATAGTAAGTACTCAACACATCAGCTACTGTTTTTATTTATTTATTATTTTTAAGTAACATATCCCAAAGAATTGGGTTTTAGCAATTAAAATTTCATCAGTTTAAATGAATATGAATATACATGAATATACCACCTCCTTCTTATCTGTTAATACCCTTCTCTTAGGAGAGAGATCTTAAAAAATCCTAAATGTCTTAAAGTGAAAATTTCTGGCTCAATGATGGAAAAGAAGAATGATATAAAATTATTAATTACTGTTCTTGTTAAGAGCTACTGTTATACAACTATCTAAAAATTGCAAACAGTCCTCTCCTTGTCATTTTTATTTGTTTGAGATTTTATCAGGTTAACCTGACCAAAGTAGAGAGAACACATCAATTCTGTTTTCAAATGTGGGAAAAGGAGACAAAGGTTAAAGGTTATACTAAGAGAAAAACATTCAAAGAGAACAAAATTAATATCTCAATTATTCATGGAAACCTCTAACTGGTAACTATTAAATGGACCACGGTAATTAGGTTTACAAAAGGGAAAAATGAGGGAAAAACCATCCATCTTAATAAAAACTTTCTTTCTACTTCATTTTAAATTTTACTCTGTAGGTAAGGTAGCTATAAAATATAAACTATATCAAGATATAAACTATAATATCTGTCAGAGTTACTCCCATCAGTAAATCTACTGGGTCAGGTTTTTCAGAGTTTCTGTTTGGTCAAGCCAGACAGCAAGTTACAATCTGTCTGCCCTGCTTCCTTTTCCTATATTTCTCCTAATAATGAAACCCTGCTTTCAAGACCTATGTTTTAGTATGGCCTATTTATCTAAACTACTCAGCGTCAAGGGATAATTCCACATTTGTCTCATTATCTTTTTCTAAGGAATAATGGATCTTATATATACTTTAGGACAAGCCTCTTGACCTCAAACATTTTTAAAAGCTAAATTTACCATGTATTTCCTGTAGAGAGGGTGTCCTGGTTTGGGGCGAGGGGGCAGCACTGGATCTTGATTTTTGAAGACTTGACTCTTGGCTTTTGAGAGTCCAGATGCCAAGTTACTTTGTTTTTTCTGAAGATCCATGTCAGAAGAAGACCGATTAAAAGGTAGTTTTTTATTTGATGTTCTGGTTGCAGAAAGTTTGGGGGGAGGTGGTCTCTCAGGTGCCCCTTTGGGAGGAGGCTGTCGAGCTGGTACTTTTCCATTTGCTGGTCTGAAAGTCAACGTGGTAGCTGTGAGTCAGTGTTTGATCAGTATTAGGTTCTGTTTCGTCCCTTCTTACACTTACATACACACACGGCTTTCTGCTAGTGTAATACAATTTACTGAAACATGCAGGGTGTGCTCTTTTTAAACAAATGACTGCTGCATTAAACATTATATTATTAGAGGAAATGCCATGATGTTCCAGCTTCCTCTTATCTTGCACTAGAGATTCATTAGTTCAAGACAAACAGGCATTTACTATCATGAGCTCTCTAAGGCACCATTTGCTCTTAAACACACCATGACTGTTTCAGAAAACTAAGCACTTTCTACCAAAGTCTGAGATGAAAAAACTATAATAAGACATTAGGTGTGTGTGATGGGGGCTTATACATGATCAGAAAAGGAACATCAAACTCCCCTAATATTCATGTTATAGGAATTATTATTAAAACTTTAATTTATAATAATATAGAGAAAGCAAGTTCTGAAAATGGGATAGGACAACTATTAATCTGAAAGCCTTTCCATAATCCCTATGATAAAAGTAATTTCCAACCTAGGAACATCTTCTGATAGCATCACAGCTTTTTGTTCAAATAGCCCTGGAATTCAGGAGGGCAGGTCACCTCTGAGCTCACAAAGCCTGTCTCCCTTTGGAAACATCAAAAACCAGGCTGGTTTCTCATAACAGGGAGAGAGAGACAGAGAGACAGAGAGAGAGTAGTCATTCCAGAAGTGGAGTTGTTTTAGGTTCGGAAAGGAGTCTTGTTCATTTGTCTGAGAAAAAGTAATAGAGATCCATATTTGTGCTCTGTAAGTGTTTGGACCATGTTCAAAGACAGAAGGAGCAGAGATTCCTACAACCTTCTGTCAGAAGCAGACTGTAGGCTAGTGGCCTGGGTGAATTTGTGAGTTTAACGTATCTTTAAAAGAAGATCTAAGGCCAACAACACTCAGCTTTGGTGACAGAAAATAGAGTCAGTCTCTGAGTCATTAGTTTTTCTCTAACTTACTTTTTACAAGTTTTCCCACTTACTTACCTTGGTGGCAACCTTGGGGGTCCTCGCACAGAACCTCCTGTTTGACCAGAGTGGTCAGATTCCTGCAAGTATCAGAGAATGCTTTTGAGTTAAGGTTAATCTGAAACAAGAGCTTGTCGAGAGGAATTATGGACAACTTTTTGGCTGGATCTATAAGTGGAAATGTAGCTGAGTTACAGAAAGCAGCTTAAAAGAGTTTTTAGTCTTAAGAAATATTAACGCATTACTTGTTCCTACCCAAACTGTCCACGTCCTAACACAAATGAAAACAGAGAGAAGGAGACCAAGGGGTCTGGTGTTGTGGACCACAGTCCAACCAATTTCACTGCATGGTTGTGCACCCAGCAGTTCATGAAGTATTAAGGATGATGTTTTTTTTTTTTTGGTAAGGAAGACCAGCCCTGAGCTAACATCCGTTGCTAATCCTCCTCTTTTTGCTGAGGAAGACTGGCCCTGGGCTAACATCCGTGCCCATCTTCCTCCACTTTATATGGGACGCCGCCACGGCATGGCTGACAGGCAGTGCGTCGGCGGGCGCCCGGGATCCGAACCAGTGAACCCCGGGCTGCCAAGCGCGGACTAAACCGCTGCGCCACCGGGCCGGCCCCCTAAGGATGATGTTTAAATCATGATAGGTTACACAGTAGCAATTTAAGCAGGCACTGTAGGGAATTAAAAAAATATATGGCCTTTATTTTTCCCATGACAACACATAAGATATGCACTGCTCCTAAGTTTAAACACATAAGTGAGGAGGTGATTAGTTTGTTTTGCTTAGAACAGGCAGATCTCTCATCACTGGATGGTTTATATATTGTGCAATGGGTTTTGAATCAGAAGGAGGTGGGAACATGAAAGAAGCTTAAGGGATGGCATGAAAAGAAGGCATGTAAAGAGGATTAGAAAAGCCCCAAGAAAGCAGAGAGCTTGTACCACTATAGCAAAGGGGTTAGAGGTGCTGAGAAGAGTTTTGTAGGAAAGAGTTAAGGAGGATAATGTGAAAAACAAAAGATTGGTAGAGTTGGAATGTTCTAGCCTAAAAGTTGAGAGAAATTGAAAGTGTGGAGACCAATAGGAAGATTTCTGTAGGGGAAGGGATTCAAACCGTGCCTTTTAAATAGGTTTTCCAAATATGTTATAGCCCAAGGATTGGGAAATAAGTATAATACATGTAAAATATTTTCAGATCTTCTGTTGAATGAGAAGTTAAAGGATCTCAAAGCCAAACTTCTGTTTTTCTTTTAGGAAAAAGTCCTCACTAAATTCCTCTAATTCTGATTGAGTCTCTTTTTTCCACTGTTCTACTTTCTAAGCCCCCAACACTGACATCCAGGAAATGATATTTCTCCAAGACCTCATGAAAGGGAAAAATGCTAGCCCTTTAAAATCACATTGCCTTTTTTTGTAAAGGAAGTTTAACTATAGCTTGGGAATCTCTGGGCTAATTCAGACTGTTTCCCTCCTTCCCATCTTATAGATGAGTTAGAACTCCCTTCCATGGTTTTTAATTCAAACTGAATATTTACAACTTTTCCTTAAATACCAAATGATTAATTGCCAATAACTGCGATCATTTAAATATGTTTCAATGTTTTAAAAATCCCATTTTTAAAAACAAATTAAGCTTGCCCTTAAAACTTGGTTTCATTAATGAGTTCAGTTAATGTAGTGAGGCAAGTCACCAGCTCATAAACCCTGCAATATTCCAGACTATAATCCATGCCTTATAAATAATGCTGCTGCCTATATTTCCCCCTGACAAATACTGCTATGATACTTGAAAAACTCATTTATTTCTTTGGCCACTTCTAAAATTAAAACAAACAAACAAACAAACAGAAAAACGCTCTAGCAGAGAGGCAGGAACTTTTATTGCTTTTCTCAAAATTATAGTTGTTAGATACCATAATAATTAAGGGTAAATTTAAAAAATATAGATGTATAAATTTGACATGGAAAGTTATAGATGATGTACTTTAATAAATACATACTACATAATCCTAATCTTGCACCAAATATTAGCTGTAGTTTTCTCAGGTGGTGTTACCTTTATGGGGAATCTTAAATATCTTTTTAATTTTTTTTTTTTGGTGAGGACGATTAGCCCTGTTGCCAATCCTCTTCTTTTTGCTAAGGGAGATTGGCCCTGGGCTAACATCCGTGCCCATCTTCCTATACTTTATATGTGGGATGCTTGCCACAGCATGGCATGATAAGCAATGTGTACGTCCACGCCCGGGATCTGAACCCATGAACCCTGGGCAGCCGAAGCAGAGTGTGTGAACTTAACCACTAGGCCACTGGGCTGGCCCCTTAAATATCTTTTTAATTTCTCAATTTTCTACAATGAGCAAATTTTAAATCAGGAAAAAAAGAGGCAGTATACTCAAATCTGCCAGGAATGTTAGGCACGTTTTGGAAGGCAGTGCTGTATCGGACACACTTCAAATATTGAGAACAGAGGATTGGTTCCTGCATAAGCAACTGTCTTATTGTTTGCTCAAGTCCAGGTTTGTGCACAGGCTCTGCTAACAGTCTTTGGAAGATCATTGATTAGAGATTTCCTCCTCCTCAATAGTTCACACATAACTGGAGCCTCTCTGCATCTGCTTTTTGTAGTTTTTCTCTAGCTCTGACATCCCTGAACTTTGGCTTTTGATGTGTTTGGATAAGCATTTTAGTTCCTGGCGAAGTTGGTTTTTCTGCTTGTACTGTCCCTGCAGATGCCATCTTTTTCGTTCAACTGCTTTGGAATGGTTTCTTATACTCTAATTTCAAAATAATTCCTCAGTTTTTTGCTGTATTTTCAAAAGACAGATATTTCTTCCAAGACCACATTCTTGTCTGTTGGAATTACTGAGCAACCTCTACAGATGTTTCTTCTCTTCTTTCTCCAAGAACTGGTACCATGTCTTATGTCCTGAATTCACTACCCAGCTTCTGTACTATAGCTTTGATTCCTTGTCTATACTGGGCAGCATCTCCTCACTCTCCTCCTGCACTGCCTGGCAGCCTCCTTGCCTGGCTTTGGGAGCCTTGGGTTTCCATTGTGAACAACAGGGCACACAGAAGTGTCTGTTCCTGTTGACAGAATGGCGGCAGTGGCTCCTGATGTTCTTCATCGTTTAAGTGAAGAAAGTGAGATTTCACAACTACAGCCATCTTGTCCTGAGATGGAAAGTTCCCCAGAACTCAAGGCAGGAGCAACAATGGAGGGATTTTGTCCTGCCCTCATCAGAAGACACAGCGGGCAAAGACCATGCCTGTCCTCAGGGGTCATTACACTGGTGAAATATTCTTTCTAGAGATCCTCACCCACACCTGAAGCCTTTATGCCTCTGGTCTAAAATTCATTCAGTAATTGTAATTCTCAAACAAAAGGAATTTCTCAGGTGTAGATTTGACTTTCTGGCCCTGGAAATCTATATGTGTGACTTCAGCCAAATCATTTAACTTGTGGTCTGTTTCTCATCTCTTCTTCCTTCAGACCCAGTGTGTCTATTATGGTATGCATTATTACAGTACAGCGCAGAAGGCTTTGACCCTCTCCTTTGTAAACAGTGCAGGACAGGATTTTCCTCACGTTGTTCGTGTGAGGTACAAACAATTATGAATACAGTATCTCTCCAAATAGTTTAGTTTATTCTAACTTCCTTTTCTTGTTTTTCTAAAATGTGGGAGTTGCTTTGTGGACTGCTTAATACCAAATGTAATAATACCTAATATGTTAATAGAGCTTTATGGTTTACAAGGCCCATTACATGACTTAATGAATGACAGGTATGCCTACTCATCATCCTCTCACTCTTTTTTTACAACCCTTTAGAATAGAAGCCAGTAACCTTCTCAAGTGACTTTTCCTCCATGGAAATTTGGGATTTTTCCTATTCAACAACAGTATGGTCATCATCTTCTTTTGGGCTTTCTTGGCCCAGTTTTAATAAAAATTTATTACTAAGTACTTTGAAAATGCAAGTGATCTCTAAATTTTAATTCAGCTTACAGGAAAATCTCATTAACTTGATATTGGCTAATTCAATTTAATGTCTCCTTCAAAGAAATTTCTCTTCACTAGATGATTAGATGAGTATGCATGTATAAAAATCATAGCTAATGCACAATGTAAAACTATTACAAAATTTAAACTGAAAATTTGGTTCAAAGACTTTAAGAATTGGTTTCTTTGGAAACAAACCTTAAAGCTATTCTATCCTATGGGAATTTCAAAAAGGATGGTATTGAGGTTGAAATTAAAAAAAAAAAAAAATATATATATATATATACATATATATATTTAAAACTCTTTGACCACCATCTGTTAACAAGTACATGGTAAAGCACTATTTTTTAAATTAAAAAAAATTTTTCCCTAAATTTCAGATTAACAAATTCTTATAGCAATTATCTTAAAATTATGTCACTAATTGGGTATTTTAAATAAAAACTGATAATTGAACCAAATCTATTTCCACAAATATTAAAAGTTTTTAGAAATTTTCAATAACTTCCTTGTTATTAGTAACATTTAAAAGACAAAGCCATTATATTAGTATAGGACAAATTACTTTATGATGAAGCACAATGAATTGGCCATATTCTTTTGTTCTATAGGGATTTTTAAAATATTGAATATCACATTCAAAAAGTACATGGGGCTTAGAAATTGGTTTGTAATAGAGGTATTTTTTAATCTGACCAATAGTAAAATAATTAAAACATAAGTTGAGTATTTAAAATTAGTGCATAGCTTGGTCTTTGACCTAAGACAATCTAAAATAACCACTTACCAAGTTTCTAGTTCTGTCCACATTACTGAGTTTTCCAGATAGTGTATTGTGAGTGTTTCCAATAGGTTTTTCAGTAGGGAGAGGAGGTGGGCTTTGTGGATCCTCATGTAAACCTAGAAAAATAGCAGTAATTCATCAATAATTTCTGGTCTTTGGGTATTCCAAAGGATGACATGATTGCAGCTTGGTTCCTTAGGAAAATGGCTATCATAAAAGATCCCCACAAAGAATGGATAGCTAAGCAAATGAGAAAGAGTTCCCAGTAAACCTCAGAAAATTTATGGGTTAGTAGACATCAGTTAATTTTACTGAATGTTTTACAGAGAGTAAAAGTAATACTAAATAATTACAACAGCAACCAGCATTTTTGAGACCCTTCTATGCGCTAGATCCACACAGTCCACTACCGAGTAGCCACATGTGGCAATCTAAACTTAAATCTTAATTAATTAAAATTAAAATTATAGTTCCTCAGTTGCACTAGCCACATTTCAAGTGCTCCATAGCCACATGTGGCTAGAGACTACCATACTGGACATTTCCTTCTTTGCAGAAGGTCCTCCTGGACAGCACTACAGTGCTAGGTAACATCCTACCCATTTTACAGATGAAGAAACAGATGAACCTGAGAAGATAAATGAACTATCCAAGGTCTTAATGCTAGTAATTGTCAGATCCAAGGTTTTGAACCCCAAACCCTGTGCTCATTGTAATAAGGCATGCTGCTTCTTAACATAGGTGGTGAACCCAACCCTCCCCATCCAAATAATTAAATGTGTTTTCTAATTCATTAGCTCCAGATTAATGGCCTTAATTGCCCTCAATTTAACAAACAATATTTTTACATACAAACTACATCCTTAACTCAGTGATAGTGCACCCCCAACTTATTTTAAAAAAACCAAAAAAACCCCATAGATGACTAGATTTAATTAGTGACAGCTAATTAAAATCTGTGTGCAAAAACACTTGGAGAGAGGATGATTGTGGCATACTAAAGGAGGCTAAACCCACCTTTTACACACTGGTTTAGGCATTTAAAGGAGATGGGAATTTTTCTCATTCTTTCAAATGAACACTCTCTGCTTCCATTTCACATGAGAAACATATAACAAGAGGATGATTTGTCAGGTTCCTGTTTTATCCACAGACAGGAAAGAACTCTCAAAAGGAGGAAAATACCCAGGCCAGCTACTAGCAAAACAATGATTTAGAGACAGGCAAGTGTTCTTAGTGAGAGACAGGGCTGCTCTGGGAATTAAGACACACACAGGAACATTCCAACTCACTCACCATCTTGAAGACTTTCTCTGTGCTGCCGTTTCCTTATTCTTACAAGGAAATATGAATCATTTGGGATATAACACTGTCGTGACAAACAATTAAGGGTACAAAGTAACAATAATATGAAAGTAGAGAGGAAGTAGTTGATTGGCAGGAAGGGGCATAGGGATTAGCCAGTGTGGGTGTGTTGGGGAGGTGGAGATTTCCAATTTCAAATAATGTGATCAGTGGAGGTCTCAATGAGAATAGTGGCATTTGAGCAAAGACCTGAAGGAATGGTGAAGGAGGGAGCCATGCAGATGTCTTGGAAAAAGACATCCTAGTCAGAAGAAACAAGTCCCGAGGTGAAGGAGCTGACAGGTTCAAAGACGAGCAAAGAGTTTCACACCACAAAGCGTTCCTTTCTTCTTTTGTCCATTATAAGTTCTTCAGACACCAAAAGTCTTACTTTTTTATTCTCCACAGCATATGTGCATTGCTTAATAATTATAATAATAAAATTCTGGGGAACTGGTTTTTGATATAAATAAAAATAACTCTCTAGAAACTGGCACTTCATTTCTCTCACATGAATCAGTATAGAATTCAACTTTCTAATAGTTCCTGAAGCTTTGTCAGGATAATAAATAAAGGTGCTTCCCCAATATATCCTTTTTTAGGATTTCAGGACTATTAATTCAATTTATAAGTGTGCAGAAAAGAGTAGACATAGTAGGCCTGAGACTGCTTATCCTTAGAAAGGCCTGCTTACAAGGCTGGTCCTTGCTGGCATCTGGAAGCTTGGACTTCGGGAAGGTTCCTACTAGTCCCAGAACTGATAAAACAAAAGAAGATGGTTTATGCTGAATACCTGCTTTCCTTCTGATAATCTGGAATGTTGGCACATGCCAAAATTCCTAGAGGTGCCTATGTGACCAGTCCCCAATAAAAACCCTGCATGTTGAGTCTCTCATGAGCTTCCCTGATTGACAATATTTCACACGTGTTGTCACAACTGGTTCCTGGGGAGGTTAAGCCCTCCCTGTGTGATCCCACTGGGAAGGACTCCTAGAAGCTTGTGCCAGATTTCCTCCAGACGTCGCCCCATGTACCTTTTCCCTGTGCCGATTTTCCTTAGTATACTTTTGCTGTAATAAATCACAGCCGTGAACACACTATACGCTAAGTCCTGTGAGTCCTCTTAGCAAATCATCAAACCTCGGCGTCTTGGGGACCCTGACACAACAGAAGAATAAACTTAAATATAAAAGTTGTATTACTTAAAACCCACATGAGCTTCAGGTAATATTTATTATCATTATATCTCATTATGCCTGTTAAATTCCAGAATACATTTAACAAGGTAGCAGCAAACAACCCAATGAGCTATCATTTCACTGATTTGTGGGCTATATAATGCTGTCAAAACACTACCATATAACCTCCTAAGAAGCTAGAATCCACCAGAATTTGGTACCCTTGACATTTTCTCCTCCTCATTCTTCATAGCAACTCAGTTCAATCTTCTTGCTACTTGGCTTAGAGCCATCAGTTAATAACAAAACCATCAAGAAACTAAAACCAATATGATCCTTCTGGGTAGTATTTTGTGGAGAAACCAAGCCCCTAAACTAAGGGGGTTTCATGGCATTCCCGGGTATGCCTGCAATATAACCCTGGGATGCTATAGGTGAAGGACCTGGGACACTTGCTCTGCTGTTAGGAGGAATGGACTGGCAGAATCTCTTGTTAGACAAAGGCAAGGATGCCGTTGGGCCACTCAAAGGCATTGAATGAAATGAAATGAAAGCAGAGGCTCATGGAGAAAGCTGTGATTACTCCGAGCAACACCAGGAACTGCTTTAGAACCACTGTATGCACATGCACAGGCATACATACACACATGCTTTTACACACACTTTTTAATAATCTCTTGGGTATAAAATAAATAGTTCTGGCCCTCTTGGCTTCTCTCTCACAATAAATATCAGATTTCTTTGCAGTACTTATTAAAGCTTATAAAATTTCATTTATTGTTCCATTAAAAAAATCAAGTAAAGTATGTAAATATGTAGTGTTACACTAATTGAAAAAATATTTTTACACATTGTTATATGTTTTTATAACTTTTAGTTACTGCTCATCACACAGTTCACACATAGCGATATGTAGATTATGCTGATTGAAATAATATACTCCTGACAGACATATACAACTTTATCTGCTATCAGTTTCAATTACTTTCCTACCATCTTTACTAGGGGCACTAACATAGGATATTACATTTTGTTCTGAGTTTCAGTCTCCCTCTATTATCTCTACCTAAAGACAATTGAAATCCAAATTTACTGTACTAATTGTCTAAAGAATCATGAAAAAACAACTTGCTTTTATTATGAATAATAATAAATGGCCAATTACACATAATTTCAAAAGCATTCATTGATAAATTAGGATATATTTCTCCCAGGCTCTTGGAGAAGCAAATAAAGAAGGCAGAGAAGTGCTTACATTTTCCTGGTTTGGCTGGAATTCGAATCACAGTAGGCTTCCTGGTAGGCGCTGGTTGAACTGCTCGTTCTTTTGTTGGTTCTGTTTTGGTGGGGAGCTGAAAGGGATCTAATGAAAAACACAGTTTATTTTGTGTGTTTTAGTTAACACGGACTCAAACAAAAAAACCTCATTCATAATTGAAGAGTCACATTTTTCATGCCCCAGGGAAAACTATTCGTGGATAAACAAAATCTCAGTTTGCAGAGACAAAAACAAAGTCGGAGCTCATGAAAGGAAATAACTTGGTGCTTTGTAAATAATTCGTATGGCTTTTCTTCCTCTGTGATGAGAGACATCCAGGACAATCTTGAATTATGTAGAAGCTATCTTTCATGGGAATGCAATATTTTCATAAGTGTCTGCCTGAAAATGAGGGGCAATTGAAACAAGGAGTCAATTTTCCCCTATTGTGAAGCCTCCCAGATCCCCCCAGGAAGGCCTCTTCTCCCCCACACCCCTGTGTCTGGACTGGAAAACTTACGCATAGGGCTCATCAAGGGCCCTCTTCCAATCCATACAGTGCCCAGCATAGGGTGGGTACTCAGCAGAGTCTCGGATTTAGTAGTTTAGTAAAACTACACTTCAGCAACATGGAAATGAAAAACATTTTATCCTGGAAATAAAATAAGATATCTCCCTTCAAATATTTAATTTGGGGGCAAGGATATATGACTCGGCATTTCTCCATCTTAACTGATTCATTTAAAATGGACAATATATGCTTAGAGAAAGTATTTTAAACAAAAGCGTAACCACCAAAATTTTTAATGAAAGAAATAAGTCTTTCTCTCTTTAACACAAATGCTCTTTTCAGTAGTTTGGAAAAATGACCATAACATTTTTAAAAGAAGAGAAATCTAAAAATAAATAGATTAGCAAAAATAAAATGCTGTATAATGAATACTCTATACAGCACACAGGATCGCATGAGGCCACCTTTGCCTTTAGTCAACAAGAGGCAGAATGAGTATATGCTGTAATTCTGCACCTGTTCTACGGATCTTGCCTGTAAGGAGAGACCGCCTGTAAAACAGCGCATTCCATCGCTCCTGTGATGAACAGCATTCATGTCCTGCCTGTTATAAGCTACAGTTCAATAAGCACATTTTGCTGACCAGCTCTTTTCAGGATCCTTTTAAGGATAAGAAAGCCTTTCAGCTCCCTGATACTTCCCCTTCCCTTCTACCCAGCTCTCAGGCAACCCCACAATCATATATCCTACCACAGGCTTCACTCACTCACTAGCCGCTTGCTCATGCAGAATGTCTACCACGTGCCAGTCACAGTGCTAGGTGGGGAGATACAATAGTAAAGTATAATCCTATTTTGTTTTATTATCTACCACCTAAGAAGGGCCCCCAGATGGCATGCTAGGTAAATAATTATTATTAGGCTACTGAGGAAAAAAAAAATTAGGTGATCCCTCAATGGAAACCTGTTGATCAACTCACAAGTGAGGTAAGTCTTGTCTAAGTTCAAGAAAACCACCTCAGGATTATCAAAACAATACCAAACTTTAAAAAAACCTCTTGTAATAATATAACTTTCTTCCACTGAAATCTATATCCCCACAAATAAACAAACAAAGCTCCTTCTTTTAGGTCTAACCAAATTCTTTATTTTTTATTTATTATGTTTCTTGAGGAAGATTGGCCCTGAGCTAACATCTGTTGCCAATCTTCCTCCTTTTTTGTTTTTTTTCTCCCCAAAGCCCCAGTAGATAGTTGCATGTCAGAGTCGTGCATCCTTCTGGTTGCTCTACGTGGGACGCTGCCTCAGCATGGCTTGACGAGCGGTGCATCGGTCCCTGTCCAGGATCCGAACCAGCGAACCCCGGGCCACCAAAGCAGAGCATGAGAACTTAACCGCTATGCCACTGGGCCGGCCCCCCCCAAATTCTTTAATTCCTTATTTTGTTACAACATTAGTTTTTACTTCTAAAATAATATTGTAAAAATGGGAAACATTAAGAAATACATAATAGAAATCTCCTGTAATCTCATCCCTCCAGTAATAATTATCTAAAATTTGATGTATCTGTCTACAGATTCTCCCCCCTGTATTACATGTATTATCATGTAGGTATTTTGAAAAGCAAAAAACAAGATCATTTTATATCCATTTCTTTGTAATTTGCTTTTTCATTTTTGCTCATTCAATATTGATTGGGTGCCTGCTACACATCAAACACTCTTCTAGGTGCTGGGAATACTTCAGTGAACAAAGCAGAGAACTCTGCCCTCACGGCACTTACATTCCAGCAGGGAGATGGAGACAGCAAACAATAAACATAATAGACAAGTAATTCATGTGGTATATTAGAAGGTGAGACATACTATTGAAAAAAGGAAAAAGTAGAGCAAGGTGAAGAACTTCAGGTGTGAGCAGAAGGGAAGCGGGCTGCAGCATGAAACACAAGTGCAGGGGGCAAGGGATGGGAGGGCTACATGACCGTCTCTCCAACAACTGTATTTTACATATTTTGATAGCTCTTCCAACTTGAATAATATACATCTGGTCTTTAGGAAACCGCAATGCCAATGGGTAAAAAGGGGTAGGTACACTTGTATTAAAGCCCATTATTGCAAATATTACCCGAATCTGAACTCCCTAAATGGATCATCTATTCTGAGTAACGCTAGCTATAACAAAAGAATCTGAAGACCCCATGTAATCTTGGCATATGTTTTATTCACACAGAGAAACACAGTATCTTTCTTCTGTGTGTATCTTTCCTTTCTGTTCATCTCCCTCTCCCCTACCATTGCCTCTGCTCTGCCTCCTTGGCCCTCGTTGGAACCCACTGACCTCCAAGGAGCCACCTTCCTTCCCTCAGCTGCTGCAGAGACCTGATTGTTCAGGAGCTTGACTGTCTTCCCTCCCCACAGTCTTGTATATCCCATTCTCTTAGGGCTCTGTTTTCTGTTGGGAAGAGGACCAAAAAGTCAAGAAAAGGATTAAGGCTGATCATTGTAGTTCACTGTGTTCTACATTTGAAGTGGCATTCTGCTTTAACAGCTGCTTTTCGTGCCTACAATCTGCTGGTTATTAGCATACATTTTTAGTTGATGATTTCTTTGGGTGGGTGTGGAGGCAGAAGAAAATTTTGAGCATGGAGTGACTTCAATTGTTTCCCAACTCATATTAAATTCTGGGCCAGTGTACCACCTACGCTCTCTCTCTCTCATTCCGGGAGTGAGGGCACCAAGAAGGGGGGCAGGAAAGGAGAAGGGGGGCAGGAAAGGAGAAAGAGGCCAGTCAGTGCCCTTGAAGGGCTGGGCACAGTGAGCATCCAAAATGTGCTCGCTATTGGAGGACTGGCCAGAGGGAACCCTGCCCCAAATGCCACACGCTGTGCAGCAGATCTCACCTATCACATTAAAGGGTCCAGTCATCTTTTTTTTTAAACCTAAAGGATTTAAATTGAAGTAGCATAGATATAACTTAAATACAAAGTATTGTAAGTGTCCTAGCTATCCATTCTTTCTCTCTCTTTTTTGGTCTTTATTTTTAATATTGTTAGCTGCTCTTTAATAACTGGCACTCAGATCATGCATAATTATTCTACCATACATGTCTCTGGAAAAAAAAATTCTTTCTCAATACAGCAAAGCAAGGAAGTCTTAGTGTTCCAGCACTGCGGGCTGTTTGGCAGGAGCGGGTCTGTTTAATGACCTACCCCAGCTGTGCTCACTGAGTCAGTTAGCTCGGCATCTGCCTCTCTGTCTGCATGCTGTCCTGGGCTGTAATCCAGATGAGGCGTGCAGATGAGTGGGGAGGACAAACAGCATCACTTCAGTGAGAAGGTGGAGCCAGAGGATTGTTTTTCATTTTGATGATCACGTGTGAGTCTCTCTCTAGCTACACAGCATGAAGTTTATCTTTTATGTCTTTTCATGAGAGGGGTATTTTTTTCAGCAGAAATGTAAGTGGGCAACATATAAAGCAAGGATGACACGTCATGTCTGGGAACTCCAGACACTGCCAGGTGAGAAACTGGATCATTGGTACTATTAAAATGTTTAAAGTCCATAATCTTTGACCTAGAAGTCCTACATTTGGAAAGTCAATCTTCAGAAATAAAAGCAGAGTAGAAGTGAAAATGTTTATGAGACTGTTCACTGCAGCATTTTTGTAGTAGCAAAAAAAAAAAAAAAGTGAAAAAATTCAAAACAAATGATACCACCTGAATGTGCATCAATAGGGGAAATGGTCGATCAACAATGATACACTCATACTAGGAATATCAGAGAGGGATAAGGAAACAAGGAGTTAGACTTAGATCTACTGGCCTGAGGAGAAGTCCATAAATCTCACTGTTAAATTAAAAAAGCAAGCTGAGTGATGGGTATAGTAAGATAAAAATTTTTGAAAAAAGGAAAAGCACATGTACATGTTTGTAAGCTTTGGTTTGGAATGTCCAAAGGCACAGAAGACTACATACGATACCGTTCACTCTGGTGATTTGGACGGACTGGAGAGAGAGAAATTTTTTTCTTGTACTAAATGTATTGTTTCACTTGTTACAGCAAATATACGTTACTTTGTAACTAAAAAAAAATCCAATAAAATAAATTCAATCACAAGAAAAAATGTCACAAGATTAAGCTGAAATAACATCCCTGCCAAACAAACCAAAACAAAAATCACTCAAAAATAACCAGAAAAAAAGAAAATTTTTGTCCCTTTAGTTGTTTTTTCTTTTTTTTTTGTGGGGAAGACCAGCCCTGAGCTAACATCTGTTGCCAATCCTCCCCTTTTTGCTGAGGAAGACTGGCCCTGGGCTAACATCCGTGCCCATCTTCCTCCACTTTATATGGGACGCCGCCACGGCGTGGCTGACAGGCAGTGCGTTGGCGGGCGCCCGGGATCCGAACTCGTGAACCCCGGGCTGCCAAGCGCGGACTAAACCGCTGCGCCACCGGGTGGCCCCCCTTTAGTTGTTTTTTCAAGGCAATAATGGCCATAAAATTTTCCATAATGTAACAGGAAAAACAAACACTGTTTTTTTGGATACTATTCCTTGGTGAGTTTATTTAATAAGAAATAATGTGGATATATATTTTTGAATTTGTGTAACTGAAGACATATTTAGTTCCGAATAATTACCTTTTATTTGTAACCTTGAAATAACTGTTTAGAAAAATCATGTTTTACTATTTTTAAAATTTCTATTCGTCACAAGGCTGAAGATCAGTGTGGGAGGTGCCCTCTTTCTGCAGCAAAGATGACAAGATGTAACTCTCCCAGTTCCTTTCATCCTAATTCTGCTTATGTTCAGCTATTTCAAAACCAGGTTCCCCCATCCTCTCCTGCCTACTCAGTTCCCTCGTAAAAGAAAACCTTTGTTACCAACTTTTTATACATCTTTCCAAAGACATTGCATAGTTGTGTGTATGTATGTGTTTCAACACCAACAGTAGCTAAAATGCCATGAATACTATCTGTACCTTGCATTTTTCACCTAGTAATACCATAGTAGGAGATAATAGGTGGTCTGCCTCCGTTTTAATTACCGCACAATACTCCATTGTATGGATGTACCATAATTTATTTAAGCAGTCCATTGAAGGTTATTGCCAATATTCTGTGGTAGAAGTCCTTAATCTGGGGTCCTAGAATAGGTCCTTAAAGCTCTGGAAATTGCACCTCCAATTGTGCGTACATGAGCTAAAGGGCTATTTTCAAGGGAGATGAAAGATTCATAGGCTAATCAGATTCTCAGAGTTCCGTGATCCAGAAAGGGTTAAGAACTGCAGTGCCATAATTTTCTCTATCACAGACTATTTGCTTTTGCTTCTACAGAAAAGACACAAAACATCTCCAAAAGAATCTCCTACCCAAATCTAAGGAAAGTCAATGGCATTTTTCTTTTACTTTTATTTGCAGTATTTATTCTGCCCTCCTTCTAGCCCCTCACACCAACACAATCATTCTACACCTGCTGGCAAGCAAGCAGGCCCCTTTACACCTATGTCCTCATGGTCTTCACTACTGGATTGAGAAAAACATTGATGATAATGTAGTTTTCTGCCCTTTACCTGTCTCTAATAATATGCATGTCATCATAATCAGTTTCACCATCCTTGGCTTGCTTTTCTGTCATTTCTTTCCCTTGAGTTCTGTTAATCGTAAAAATTGGCTACTAAACTATTATTCTGGTCTGTGTAATGGGGCTGACAGCAGAAGCGTTCTGCTTTTTTTGACAACTGGGTATGATTTGTAAATGTGTGAAGAGGAATTGCTAATACTTCTCAGCTCCATTACATTAACCTGGAAGGCATTCTACCCAAGAAATGAATCCGATATTAAATTGCCTGTTTTATGAGTTTTCCTTTAATAATTTTTCTAATCTTTACAATGTTTTCATAGCTTCTGTATTTTCTGATCTCTATTTCCTGAGATTAATATGGCAACTTCATTTAATGAAAACTATTTTATTAGATTTTCTCTATTTTTGAGGGAAGAAAAAGAAAAGGAATGACATATTTGTGAGTTTCTCTCCTTCCTCCTGTGTTCCTCTCCCAGTTTCTGGCTGATGCCAGGATGATTAGGCAAGGTTTCACAAAGAGACCATAATCATTTATTACATTGATATTGATATACTATCAAAAAGTCACAAAGCCTAAATAAATAAACAAACGAAAGTCTCTCTACATGTTGGGGAATTCAGAGGTGATCCTGAAGGCCTCTAGAGGTTAATAAGCACGGAAGCAACAAGGTCCAATGTACACTCTAGAACAATCCCTTGGGTAGCCATAATATAGATGATGATGGATTTGAGGCAGATGCAGGGGCTCAATTTAGGAGGCCACTGCAGTAATCTGGGCATAGAGGCCTACAGTAGGGTAGTAGCAGGAGGGACAGAAATGAGAGGAAGATTCAAGAACTATTCAGAAGGTAAAACCAGCAGGAGTTGGTAACTAATTGGACGTGAAGGGTAAGAAGTAACAGTAATAACTACTACTTAATGAACACTTACCATGTTTCAGACAATGTCATAGGGCTTTCCTGCATAATCACATTTAATTGTTGCAAAACCTCCATGAGGAGTATTATTATTGTGTTTTATAAATGAGGAAACAGAGGCACTGTGGGGTTAAGTAAATTGCCCAAGGTCACAGAGGAATTAACTGGTAGACCTCGGCCTGTATGACTCCAAGTCCAAACAACCAGTCATTGTGTGACAGGAAGGAAGACTCAAGGGTATCTCTAGGATTCTCTAGGGAAGGCTGGGTTTGTGATGGTATCACTAGTGAGGTGCAGAATATAGGAAGAAGAGCAGGTTTAGAAAGAAGATAAAGTGTTTAGTTCAATGTAACTCCACAGCCAGGAGCAATGCTTAAAGTCAGGTAGGGCAAGCAAATTACACATTTTGCTGAAAGACTGCCTCAATAATTAAATGACGTGCATGAAGTGGTAGAAATCAAGAAACAGCAAAGGCTGAGTATGAAGCACGAGACTGTATTCATGTTCAGTGTATACTATTGACCTTCCTTTTCAAAGATGACTGTAATGATCTGCTTGATGACATAGAATAAATTGTCAGCAATTATTAACCAAGTTTCCATCCCCATAGAATCTAGCAGTTTCTACAAAAGGTGCTATTTCTTTGCCTTGAACTGTTTCCACTCTGAGTAGCTTGCTGCTGTTGGATTTGCCTATTCCTATGCTACCCTGAACCTTGTAACACCAAAAAGGTTTAAATATGAAAATGATATAACAAAGACTTGAAAAGTTTTTAATGTGTTGCCCGGTTTAAGGATTCATGAAAACGTTGGGTGGCAATATGATATAGTGAAAATAAACTAGATTTAGAATAAAAAGACTGAGTTTGAATCCTGCCTCAGAAAATTGTTAGTTTTATGACACTGGGAAGTTACCATACATTGATCTCTTTTGGCCTTATTTTCTCCATCTACAAACTGAGGCCAACAATACGTTGCAGAGGGTTACTGTAAATATTAAGTTAAATAATGTATGTCTGGGTATCCAGCAGAGGGATGGAACCCTGCAGAAGCTCGATATATTCTAATGTTTTTCCTTCTACTCCTTATGGACAAGAGGCATTCCATAGCCAGTTACAATATTACAGGCATGATAAATATTTAATAAATATGTGTTTGTTCTCATTTAAAATACACCTGTGCTGTGCAGAATTTGGTTTTCAGAGTTCACACCATTTTGACACATGTTAAACATTTATACGATGACAGCTAACCTTTTGAAAATACTATTAAGGTTATATGTTCACAAATTCTACCCAAATAAAGAGCAGTAAAAGGAATTTTTATCAACGACAAGTAGAGCAGCTTAGTTTGACAAATCAAAGATAAGCTTTACCACCATATCCTCCATCTGAACGGTGTGAGGAAAGAAAACATACTCTCTGCCTCTTGGGAAATTTAATTGTCCTGATCTTGGCAGGAAAGTTACAAGTGTTGTATTTTATTTACAAAACTTTGCATTCCCAAGGGAAGATGTTCTGTGAAGATTATGGAAAAAAAAATTTACAACATATGGCTGAGTGCTCACTCCTTGCATTGCTGTTGCCAGAGTCCTCCCCAGGGCTGGCCCTTCTGCTGACGCTCCCCTAGGGGCCGGTTCAATTTTTAGGAGTCTTTCCGGGGCCATTGCATGACTTCTCATCTATGAGAATTTCCCCTGCATCCTTCTAATGTGTGAATCTCTACCTACCAGAGGAAGGGAGCCAGCCTCACCTCTAGTTTGGTCCCTAGTCCTAGTCTGCTTATTCCTGGCTCATACAACAGTAATCAATGTGCATGTCTCCCTCTTTCTCCGTCTCCATCTCCCCCATCCCATATTTTCCATTCCTCTTTGTTTCCATCTCCCACCCAGCTCCATGTTTCTTAATCTCTGTGTTTCTCCCTGTCTCTATACACATACATGCATGTGCACACACGTGCACGTACACACCTTAATAATTTATGTAATGGAAACTAAAACAGCAAGTGCCACTCAGGATACCCTATGATGAGTTTAGATTCCCCTCCACTTCTGATTTACTCACCCAGAATCATCTCTGAACCCCTAGAGTCTTCAACCAGGTTCCCAGATGGGGCAGGTAAAATATCATCATCAAAACTGATGAGGTCAATGTCCCCCAGAGGCTTGCTTTGCAGAACTGGAACTGGAGGGTTGGCTGGGGGTCCTTCTCCCAGTGACCTGAACGCTTTGGCTTGTGATGCCACTGAGAGTCGGGGAGGAACAGTGACTGGTTTCAGCAAAGCTGCAGGGTAGGTAGGGTTTTCTGAGGAAACCGACTTCTTCGGCAGCAAAGGCCGAGGAGCAGGAGTTGGGACTTTCTTCCCACCATCAGGGCTCTCAGCCACGGGCCCTCCTCCCAGAATCTCATGAGTAACACTGCGTATAAGGCCAGGGTTTGGTTTCTTTGGCAATTCAGGTTTGGTTACGGGGATGCTCCCTGCTTCTTGCGGTGGAGAGTGTGGGCTGAGCCCTTCCCTTGAGGCCACCTTGAGTCTGTTTTCAGTCCAGTGGTCCCATTCTCCAGAAGCTCTGTTAGCAGCTGGTTTGGGAGCCACAGAGGGTTTCCCTGAGGAAACAGCAGGCCTTGGTGGGAGTGTGCGGGGAGCAATTTCTGGTTTCTTGGGCAGTCCCGAGGTTTCTGTATTTGTCTGACCCTCAAATGCTTTGATCCTTGAAACAATACTATTTTGGCTTCGTTCTGTGTTCATAATGTTCATCACTGCCTGACTATCCAAGTCGTTGGTATTGTCCAGCAGAGACTGGGGCCGGCTTGGGGATGACTCCTCTTTTGTGGCCGTGGAACTGATTTTCTGGTGATTCTGCTTTTTAATGTGAGTATCTCTGGCTACTGGTCTGAGGTTGCTTTTTGATCTTGGTTTTGGCACTGGACATCTTGTAGCACTGGAGTTTTCTGGACAATTCTGTTCTTCAGCAATATCAAAGACTATTAAAGGCGCCACATTTGTCAGAAGATCGCTGGCTGAGACTGCTGGGGAAGGCCGAAGAGGTTTGAGAGGTGCCTGTAGTGCTGACAAGACCAAAACAAACAAAAAGAAGTTGCAATGTTATAATTTAAAAGAAAAAATAATAGAAGATACACAGATTTTTAAAATATAAATGTAGAATATCAAGAGATTTTGGTTTCCTTAATTAGTAAGAAATAATTCCAAAACCAATGGGGAAATGTTTATACTCAGCTTCCTGCAGGAGTGTTCTTCAAGTCATATTTACTCATATAAGAAATATTCACTATATAATATTTAAAAACACCATTAAACTCCTGATTCTCAGTAGACTTATCACATGAACCATTTCTCTCTCATCAAAATTCCAACATTTCTTGCTTTACTTTCCAAAGTTATCCGAATATAATGATTTTTAAAAGCCTAACAGGACAATCACCTTTAGCATCCTATCAAGTTTAAGTTGCTAAATATAACATCTTTCTCTATGAGAATAAAGGGCATCAGCAGTAATGCCAACTATGAGTTAAAAGGATGATGTTTTTGCGATATGAACTAGGGTGAGCCCAAGAGATTGGCTCGTGAGAATGATCTATTATTATAATAATTGCAGCAAACCCAAATAAAGAAAGCACACGGTGATCACACTGACTGGGAAGCAGAACTCACTGAATTGTGCACAAATTGCAAATTATTTTAAAGGCTAAAGCCTACTGATTGCTTGCCTAAAACTAGGTCAGAATTAGGGAAGACAAATTACTTGTATTACTTTGAGGCAGATGGTTGTCTATTTCTTCTGAAAAGTCAGTCTGAGTTGCAGAAGTAATAGTGCGCCTTGGAGTCGCAGCAGCATTATTATTATTTGTAGCATTAACTTGAACTTGGTTGATTTCTTTTATGACTTGTTCATAAGATGGTGGGAGCTGCAAAGTAAAGAATGAAGATTTTAGACATCTATGGGCAACAGCCAAGATGTTGATAGTCCCACTGTTCTTATTTTTGAACTTCATTTTACAAATAAAATGCGAAGCGATAATGTGATATTCACCTCAGTAGGAACCAGCTCACTGGGCCTCCAAGACGGTGCCGCAGAAGATGCGGGAAACCCCAGTCCTGGAGGTGGGGCTCCTGGAAACCACGAGGCTGGCCTCAGTGGCTCAGCTGCCACAATGGTGATCTCTGGGCGCCTAGCAGACAGAAGCCTCAGTGAGGTTTTGCAGGTTGGTAACAAGCTATTGTTTATTTGCAAATGTTCAAAGATTCATGAAAACAACTATCACCCAAAAAAGTTACATGACAACTGCCATTGCCACAGAAACGACCTCTCTGGCCTGGGCTGTCTCTAATAGTACATCTAGCCACGCTTCAAGGGAGCAAATGATAGTCATCCTCTACAACTTTGGCCTCAAAAAGTTAGAGATGTACCCTGAACTCACTTAGCTCTGCCTTGGTTGATAAGAATAAGGACTAAGTAAGGCCCATACAATCTCATTTCAGGGCTGTGCTATCTAGCCTATAACACAAACATAAATATATTGGAAGGTAGAAAAGTGCACCGTTCAAACAGAACTGTTTAGTTTTCTGTTATTATAAAGTACATACTCTGAAATGATACCACATAAATAGAATAGTCTCTTTCTTCTCAATCCACCTCTGCCCCAATTCAAAGTTACCTTTAAGTATTTAGAGTTTAAATGTTCACTTCTGGACCCAGATGTGTGTGTCTGTGTTCCTGGTCAGTTTTGTGTATGAATTTGATGATTAATCTTTAATGTTGAGGAGCCATAATTATTTAGGAATGGCTCCTTTCATCATTTTCTTAATCTGAGTCTACAGTCTCATGTTTAAACTTTATCTTCAACCTGATTTCTTAACAAACACCAACTGTGTGACCCTGAGCAAATTAATCAACTTCTCTGAGCCTCAGTTTTCTCATCTAACAAACACAGATGATGATATCTATTCTGCTGTTCTCTAGCACTCTATGGAAAATAAAAATAAAAAAGCACTGTCATTACCAAAACTGTGCATACATACGCATTCTCATGCTAGCTTGTGAAACAACAGAAATCGCTCATTCATTAAATTTGAACCGCATTACCTAAGAACCTCTACTTATAGCTTTGGTCTAACTAAATAATAAGAGTTAATAGTTAAGAAATGTTAAGCACTATACACGCATTAATCCTTATGACAACCTTATGAGGTAGGTATGATTAGCACCATTTTAAAGATGGGGATACAGAAGCTAAGAAAGGCTAAGCAGCTTGCCCAAGGTCACAGGGTGAGAAAGCAGTGAAGCCAGGATTTGTACTTCATTATGTCTGTCTCTAAAGTCCTCGCTCTTCATTACTCTATACTACACTGTAAGAAAAGTGAAAGCAGGAACCATGTCATAAAAATCCACCCATCTATTTATCTACCTGTCCACACTTCCATCCATTCTACCATCTATCTGTCTGTCTATTGGTCCTTCCTTCTATCTATTGAGTGACTCCCTCCTCCCTCCTCCCCTCCTTCCCTCTCTCCAACCAACCATCTAGCCATTTATCCATTCAGCTATCTATCCAGCCTGCTTGACTCTTCCTTTCTTTATCCTCCCATTCCACTTTTTTATCCTATCATCGATGCATTTATCTATGCAACATTTACTAAGTAGCTAGGAGTTACAAAGCATTTCTTTGAAGCAGTTAAAACAATGCTTTACATATAGCAGTTGCTTAATAAACATTTTTAAAATTGACTTCAGTAAATAATTAATGTCAAGGAACATTTTCAGGCTTGTATTGCTTCTTCTCTCAAGCAAAATCTTCATCATTCAAACTTATAGATTAATTCAGGAAATGTACTGATGAGGTAAAACACTGTAATACATTGCTTATGAAAGAGAAATATTTGACTTGCTGATAACACATTCTGAGTTCATTATTTACAGAATATATGCCCTCTGTTACAAATATAACCATACCTCCTATCTCGATGAAGCTCACTCTGAATAGAAGTCCGAGAAGCTATAGAAGAAAGAATAAGCTGATTTAACACAAAAATTAGTACATTCTATAAAGGCTTAAATTTTTATAGGGTACCCCATTAGAAAAATTTAGTTTATACTTGATATCATATAGAATGTATGAATTTTAACATCCATAAATAAAAAAGCAAATCAAAATGATCTTTTTACATGGCATAAAGTTAAAGTTACATATCTGAATTGCATAAGAAAATACACATTTCAAAAATTCCCCAAAGTACATTCTGTGGTTCTGAAAATAATCTGAAGAATGAACAGAGAAAAGAAGACAGCTATTAAATATAAATTGCATGGTAAGAGCATTACGACGATGACATGAAATAACAATGAGCAGAAAAAAACTTTAAATATCTATTCTCAACCATATGACTATACTTTTGTAATATTTGTTTATAACTCTATTGCAAAGAGAGTGGATGTGTCAAATTTTCATCTACTTTCTAACTTTTCTGGAATTTTATAACCTTTATATTGTTTTATTAAGAGATAATAAGAAAAGCAAAAAGTGCTCAAAACACTTTTATAAACATGTTTATAACAGATACAATAGTATATGCAGCACAGACTTTTCCCGCAAGCCTCAAACTCAAAAAACTAGATGGTTTAAATTTTTTTCAAATTTTATTTTAAAATTAAATCAAGTCAATCAGATGATCTGGAAAATGTCACATATGGGGTCACATATTATACATATGTATAATAGAGAATATTATCCCTATTTTCAAGGAGCACATTTTAAATATATCTCTAAAAAAAACCTTCAAATATGTACTATTTTGTAAAAATTTGTGCACAAAAGAGAATCTGTTTCAGATATAAACTATTTCTACCAGTTGCCTTCATATCTCTACAATACTCTACTTTTTCAATTCTTCTGATTTGAAAAGGTTGAAGTTGTGAATCTTTTCTTTCTTCCTCCTGTTAACTTCTGATTCTCTCTGAACAAGGAGGTTGCCAAAGCTTGGGGAGGCAGAGGTGGAGGTGGTAAGTGGGAATGGAATTTAGGCTGTGACAGCTGAACCTACACTGGGTTGGCAAAGCCAACCCTACATCTGAAAACAAAACCCCTGGATCTTGAGTTGGAGGATGTCCTATATTTATATCATTAACCGGTTTGACTGCTACTTTTTTGTCAAGAGCTAAATCTTGTGCATTTTGTCTACTGGAATAAAAGAGGACAGAGAGGCTAAAGCTCTAAGTGGCGCGTCTGATTCATAAGAATGGCTTCATTGAGTCAGAGGCTCACCGAGTACTACAATCACGTCACCACCATCACGAAAGCCAGAATCAGCAGACAGCACTATTAAAAGACATCATGTTATTGTCACAAACATACCTCTTCCACGGGGCATTTTTGCTGTGCACTATTCATGAGTGCTAAAGGAAAAAAAGAAGGGGTTATAGAAGAGGAAAGGGAGAAAAAAGAGTGAACCCAGTTGCCTATGCTGTAAAAGGAATTCAGGAGCAAGACTGTTTTGCCATGCCACTGTTTGTCCCCATTCTGCACACTTCGACAGAAAAGAAAAGTTGATGAACCATAGTTTCAGAAAGTAAAGAAATATGTTGTGGAAAAGATAAGTCTGTACAGACCAGGATGTCCATACACATAACCACAGCAAAAAAATCTACCCATAGTTTTTAACAACAGTGCAAAAAAAAATCTAAAAGCCATTTGTAAAATCAATTTGCTGCTTCAGTAGGAATCAATTTTAAAGTATGAATACAACACTTAAAAGGTAATTCAGTAGTCAATTTACATTCTTTTAAATCAGTGGTTTTTCACTTGATTCCGCCTATTCATACCAGAGGTCATTAGCAACAGGTCCCCCTGGTTAGCAGAGCGGTATTCCCACTCTGGATGTAGCAGAACGAGGGGAGAGGAGGTCTCCCAATCATACTTACAGATCTCCTCCGTATCCTTTGAGAATCATTGCTTTTCCTTCTCCTGCTCTTCATTTTTCCCCCCACATTCACTCATCATGAAATCTCTTTTCTCTCTTGAACCTTATAGAAATGACTGGCACTTTTTGTCAGTGTTGAACAAGTTTAGTGGCTAGAAACACTTTAGATTTTCATGTAGTGTCTCACACTCTTCCTGCTAATTTCTCAGCTATCTGCTTAATCTCACTCTCACTTTTCTAGGTTAAACAGATTTGATGTAGATGTTGCCAGGAGAATTGAATTTGCCACCAATGCCCACACAGACCAACATATTCCTTTAAACCCCTGCCACAAGCTACTAGTCTTTCATGCATTTTGGACTAAGGCCACAGAATAAAGACAGTATTTTCAGTTAAAGTTATTATGTCATTTCACAGAACTATTTTCAAACTTGTCTAGTTCATATAGTTAAATTCTAAGTATAAAACAAATTCATATTCAGCTGTTTATAAAAGATTGAGATCTGGACTTGCAATATTAGCACTAATAAAGAATCCTCCTAAGTTCCAACAGGATCATAAGCCTGGAAGGACCCTCAGTGATCCTCCTACTCCTCATCTGTAAGACACTGAGGTACAGAGAGGTTAAATGAATTATCCCAGGTCACACAACCCATTATGGGAATGGCTGGGAGCAGTGTGTTCCCTGAAGCAGTTTAACAGCTTGTGGAGCCAGGAGAGCTGGATACAAGTTCTGACTCTAAATAATTCAAAAATATCAATTAAATTATGGTCAGAAGAAATAAAGACACAGAAGGATCATTATATTACAAGCATCTTTGCTATAGTACTCTTACCAATGAAAATCACAATAATAAAAAATAACTCACTAACTCAGTAATAACTACATTTGCTTGAGACAGTGTATGAGCTGTATGCCTTTGACATGATAACAAGAATATCTGTGGAGTGGAAAGCTCAATGGTCTTGGAGTCAGGAAGTCTAGGTTCACATCTTAGATCTATCTTGTGAAGCCATTTAAGCTCTCTGAGACTCACTGACCTTACCATCTGTAAAATGGGGTTAATACCTACCATGCAGAGCATTATTTTACAATGTATGTGAACAGTTCCTGACTTACAGGAAGCAGTGAATATTAGCTAAATCTGAATTTTAGAGAATAACTTTCTCTTAAACAGTTAACGAAAGGAAAAGCATGAAATTCCAGATATATTCAATTAGAACACTTTTAATATCTTTACTCAAAATATTTAGAGGTCACAAGAATGAATGCAAAAAAAAAAAAAAAAGGGACCTCAAGGCTTTATTGGAAGCAGAATCATTATGAAAGAATTTAAAATACAACCAGTTAAGGAAGATTGCTTTAAAAATGTAATAAAGTCTTTCTCCTTGTCGGGGTTAGATGACTGAGTCTGGGATAGTAAAGCAAACATTCCAATGGATTGGGTAAGACAAAAATTGTTTACAAATTTTTCTTATAGAATGGGCAAAACAGGGAAAAAGACAAGGGGATGACACAATTATTCTTCATTCTGTATTTACATGGCATCACATGAGGATCACGTTTGGCCTTCTCGCCTAAATATCAGGAAGAAATACAACCAAAATATATTTCTTTAGTGTATACAAAGTGATTGACATCTAAGAATTAAAAGATAACTGGGTTAGTTTTTTTTTTTTAAGACACCTCAAAGCAAGAGTTTTCCCTTTGTTTCATCTCCTTCCTCTCTCTGCTTGGGTCCTGCTTTACCAATTTCTTCTGATCCCTGTCTGATTCCTTCCACTGATTCCTTCCCCGCTGCCTACAAATGTCTCCAAACTTCCTCATCCCAAACAGTCTATGAAGACGTTCAAATCTCTTCTCTACTTGATCCTCCTCCCTTCTCAAGCTACAGCCCCTCTCTCTCCTGTTTACCACCAAATTTCATAAAAGAGTGGCCTGCCGCAGCTGTTCCAACTTCCACATATTCCATTCATTGTTCAAATTGAAGTGTGGCTTCCAACTTCAATATTCTACTGAAACTGCTCTCTCAAAGGTTACCACTGACCTCTAAGTGCCACATACAATGACCTAGTCTCAGCCACCTTTTGCTTGACCTTGCTGCAGCATTAAGAGCTATTTGTGGTTCACTCATTCTTTTCAAAAACCTCTCCTCCCTCAGCATCTAACACATAGCTGTCTCCTAGCTTTTATATTATTCTGATCATTCTTTTTCAACCTTTTTTGCCCACTCTTCCTTAGCTGCCTTCTCCTTAAGCCTTGCACAGCACAGAGGCCTCAGGGTAAGCAAGATTCACCCTGGAGGATCTATGGGAAGTCAGGTACAAATTACAATCCCCAACAAAGAGGTCCTGAAATCCAAGACGGAGGAAAGGCGAGAAGTCAAAGAACAAAAGCAGGAGCCAGCAGACAGGCCTCAGAGAAAGGAGGCCCTCATCCTCAGCAGGGCTGGGTTTTTGGGTCAGGCATCTTTTGCCCTACAGCACCTTAAAGGCATAGTTGGCCTCAGACATCAATGTTTCCCAAGATTCTGCCTTTGTCATCTTCTCTATCCTCTATACTTCCTCCCTAAATGCTTAGCTACTCCCAGGGTTTTGCCTATAACCTTGATTACTCCAAATTATATCTCCAGCAAGAAATTCTTGCCTAAATTCCAGACCCTAATTTCCTTTTTAAATTCTCTTCCTGCCCCTTCTCCCCCCACTCCAAGGTCTTTAAGGCATGTAAAGCCATCATGAATTTTTAATTTTCATATCTGAATTCCCTTCAACACACACTGTGGCATTCCCACATCTTTATAATTCACCACCACCAACAACAAAATGAAACGTGGGGAAACATGGAATATCTTTCTGTATTGCCACCTTACAAATTTTTCACTGTGATGGTTCAAATGTATGCTCTTCACAACATGTGGATATCCCAAATCATACTAAATATTACAAATTAATGTTTCTAAAAACAGGATATATTCTCCTCAGGGTGGTGACCTCAGCTCAAATAATGTGAAGAACATCTAAAATCCCTTACTTTTCTTTTTTTTTATAACAGGTAATCCATGCTCTACATGGAAAAGAGAACTTCGCAGAGACTTTTATTTAAAAAAATGTTAAAGTCTTATATCAAGAGTAAGGTTTAAAGCTTTAACCAAGAGGTAAAGTCAGAAAGCATGGATGCACTGTTTTGGAGAGAATTCTATTACAGCACTTCTATCTTGTATGTGGAAGTGTGAGCCCAACTCCACAGGCTTTTATACAGTTAAATAAAAATCTTGTGGAAGAAAATGAATCAAAAAGGACAGGGTCTGATATTTTTTAAACCCATCAGATGTCTCTACATATAGAAAATGGTTACATAAAATTTACATTAGATCATAGAAATTGACTAGATAATTTAGATTTGTTTTTAACAGCTTAGTTCTATAAGAGAAAAATATTGTTCTGAGGAACTGGCTTATTAATAAGTGAAAATCAAAAAGAAAGCTGAAAATCTAGTTGCTTGTCTGAAATGGTTTATTACTCCTTAGGAGAAGCTACTCTTGTTGGATTCTTCGTAAGATCCATCAAGTACAATCATTTGCTGGAAATCTAAATCATCATTTAAAATTATTATAGAGGAAAATACAGAGCAGGAAAAAACAAACTTACTTCTCTTGATTACTGCTCTAATGGATGACAAGGGTCCTTGGCTAGAAAAAGAAAGAAAGAAAACTTATTACACATTCATTAATCCTTTTGAAGAAGAATCATTCATAATGCCAGGTCATTTCTGGGACTCAATATGGCGCCAAGCAGGAAGTTTGATACATCAGTTACTGGTCTATCCTCTTAACAAAACACAAAATAAAAAACTTTTTGAAATTGTCTTTGACATTTGAAATGTTTTACGGGAAGTAAGGAGGCTGGTGAAGTATATCTACAGTGAAAATAAAATTTTGCCTTAAAATTGCTTTCATAGCTACCTACATACTGTGTGTTCCAGTAAAATTCTAGACACTGCTCGAAGTCAGGTAACAATTACATGGTGCTCAAAAGAATTCTGGCCTCTTATATCTCTTTTGTGTTTGACATTGGAATTCCTATCTTGTCATATCAGATCAAAATAGATTATATTTATAGTCAATTCAACCTAAGGATCAATAGCGTTCTTTCTAAGATTAGAATTAAAAACATCACCACCTAAAAATAAAAGTCTTCTCCTTGCTTTGAGTTTTGTTCAACAGCTGGTTGTTCCTAGCTGTCTCTGACTGTGTGACCTTGGGCAAGTCATAGAACACTTCTGAGCTCATTGGTCAAAACCTTCTAGCTGCAAAGGCTAATGCTACTAGTTTGTGAGGTTATTTATTTTTTATCTTTATTCAAACCAGCTAGACTAATTGTTTTTGAAATAATTTAGAAAAATATACAACCTTGAAAGTTTAATGATATGATTTAGGGAAAAAAACCCCTTATTTATAAAATTTTTCACTTTTTTCAAAATGCTCTTAAAACTTATACTTATTTTTGAATTTATGCTCTTTTTAAATTTATGCTTGCAGCAATCTGTATAAATCCTCTTGCTGTTTCTTAGGTAGATAAGATAAAGCTTCAGGAAGATGCAATAACATATCAGTTCATTTTACAGGAGGGACACTTTAAGAATATACTATTCTGCCAGATAAGAAAAAACCATTAAGCTCCAGGAGGTCTCCAGTATCATGGAACTAGGACTATAACACAAAAACATTAAGTGTATTCAGCAACACTGATTTTTTAAAAAAGTTCTTAAAGGCCTTCTGGAAACAATTACTTAAAAAAAATTAGTATAAGGTAATATAGAAGAGGTAACAGCATTAAAACGAAAATAGGTTGAAGTTGTAGGAGAAACTTCTGGGTACAAAAGTGAAGAAAATCTGCATGTGAATATTGTGTCTGTTGACTCAGGTATAGTAATTAAAAGAATCAAAACCAGTATTTAGAAGCAGGGCCAAAACAGCCAAAGTTCCATGTGTGTGCCCAGGTGGGGCATAAGAAATGTTACTGAATGTCTTGATCATAATCTCCTTGCTCATTATCACTGATCTGGTGGGATGTTACTATTATTTAAAAACACTTTTTGTCACTTTTGTGAAGGAGGAAGGCGTATTGACTAAGGTGAAACATGGCGGGTGTTTGGGTCAAACTGTTCCCCCTTCAAAAAAGACACGTTGAAGTCCTAACCCCTAGTACCTCAGAATGTGACCTTATTTGGAAACAGGGTCATTACAGATATAATTAGTTAAGATGAGGTCATACTGGAGTAGGGTGGGCCCCAATCCAACATAACTGGTGTCCTTGGAAGAAGACCATGTGAAGACAGACACACACAGGGAAAGTGCCATGTGACGACGAAGGCAGAGACTGGAGTGATGCAGCCGCAAGCCAAGGAAGGTCAAAGGCTGCTGGCAAACCACCAGAAGCTAAGAAGAGGCAAGGAAGGATTCCCCTATGGATTTCAGGGGAAGCATGGCCCTGATGACACCTTGATTTCAGACTCCTAGCCTCCAGAGCCGTGAGACGATAAATTTCTGTTGTTTTAAGTTACCCAGTTTGTGATACTTTGTTATGGCAGCCCTAGGAAATGAATACGGGAGACTTTCTGGGGTGCTAAGCAGGGATCATTCATTGAGCTGTATAATTTGTGTACTTTTCGGTATGTTACACTTCAAAAAAAACGGTTGGGGGCGGGTGGAAACTGTGGCACAAAATAGAATTTTCACTGAAGTCAGCCCAGGTTCTGCAATTCTCAAGATTTGCAGCATTATATTTAGGCTAGATCTATTAACCAACCAACCAATATCTTATGTCTAAAACAGCATTTTCCAAACGCTAAAGTTTAAAGTTCTCCTTCAGAGATTAATATGTTTTGTGGCAGGGAAAATATAAAAGAAGGCCTGTGGTCAAATACATCCCCAGGGGAAGCAGTTTTGGGAGATGCTGGAGTAGCCTCCTGGCTGTGCAGTGCATACAACTTCTGTATCTCAAATGCAGCTATTGATGCAAAAACTGTGGTATTGAAGATGACCCCTTAACTCTGTCTTTATGCAAAGGAAAGGCTACAGGTGAAGGTAGCACTCTACAGTCCTAAAAGAAAACCTCATGGGAGCCCTCCCTCAGCATGAGCTCAGGCTCAAGTCCCAGCTGTAACCTCCAGGAAGGATGGCCACCACAGGACAGTAGACATGACCACATGACCACTGATCAGAGGAGGGGGCAGTAGAGCCTGCTGGTTCAGAGAGCTAGTTCTGAAGTCCAACTGCCCATATTTATTCCCGGTGCCTCCACTTACTAGCTGGTGTGACTTTGGGCAAATTACTTCGCTTCTCTAAGACCTCTCCTTTCCTCATGTATAAAGGCAGGGATAACTCAACTCCATCATGAGGTTGTTGTGAAGAGTGAAAGTGGAAATCCATTCAGGCATTTTACACAGTACATGGAACAAAGCGTGTTGCTCAAGAAACGTAAGCTGCTATTATCGTTATTCATGTTTGTTCATAATCTTTAGGGGCATCACGAAACATCTGACAACACATACAACCTTTGACAGGTTCTCACTTTGGGGTCTGATATCATATAGATAGTAGGTCTAACAGTTTATGTTGTTAAAAGATTTTTCTCTTTGAGATTTACTTTGCTCTCCTCTGGTTTCTGCTGTTCAAATGGAACCTGAGCCTAGGCCACTCCCCGACAAAACAAAGAACAGAAAAATGGCAACTTCATTCCATTCTAAATCTACAAGCCGATGTCCTGGTCCTTGGCAGAGTTAACCCAGATCTTTTGCCTTCCACTCTAAGCACTGCTGCCCATATTACAGGGGCCATATAAGGTGGCCTTATTCTTCGTGAGGTGGATAAAACCACTCCTGAAATGTGACAGCCAAAGAACTTCCAGGAGGGAAAAGAAGGGTTAGGGGAAATGGCCTTCAGATCCTGAGGAGAACCAAAAGTTGGGCTCAAGACAAAATTGTCTCAGGTCTAATTGCCTGATGATTTAGCTTCCTCAGGACTCTGAGGGGTTCCCTAGCTGTTCAGAATCCCCTTCTATCCTTTCTTCCCACTCTCTTACAATGAGCCCTTCTCAGGCTGTGCTGTAGGATCACTCTCTACCACTGCGTTTGCACACAACCTTAGTTGTTAAGAAAGTGTTTTCAAGAAAGAAAATTACATTTTAAAAGTTTCTTAACCAATGAAATAAATTTCTAATGATGAGGTTTCAGTGATAAAGATGATGATAACAGCTTATTATTATGTGTGCCAAACACATGATTCATTTTACAAATGAAGAAAATGAGGCTTAGAGGTTCGGTATTGTGTCTGCAGTCACACAGCCAGTAAGTGGTGGAGCAGATGTGAATTCATTACTGCCTGACTATAGTCCAGAAGTCTATAATTCAGGCTTGGGTGGATGGGTAAAAGTTTCTGGATGTTCTACAAAGTTCAATATGTAGGCAAGTCCTCCAAGCATAAAGCTGATCCAAAAAATTTCACATTAGAATCTCATCCAGACTCTGCAGATACAGGAGAAAGCAAAATAAAAGTTGCTAGGTATGACATTTTGATGTTGTCAAAAACAACAACAAAGCAAACCACAATGGTCATTCTTAATCTCACCTAAGAAAATTCAACCTCTCTTTTTATTTTGGATCATGTTTTATTTATCATAAAAAACCACATTCTAAAACACATTTATACAACTTTCAAAGAAACGGTTCATTTTCAAGTTTAAATTCATTCCCCCTGCCCCCTCTCTTTGGTGAGGAAAAAACTGTTTTCACAAACCAGTAACTGAACTTGCTAGATTTGGCTTATTTGGTGCACAAATCAGAAAAATGCCTGCAAGTGCCCATCGCCATCACCACATCTGGTTTTGGAGTTCCCTCTGTGTGCAGAGCAACTGAATGTATTTTTTAAAATGCATTCTTTGTAAAAACCCTCAATAAAAGCCATGGGCATAGCACTAAAGTACCAGTCAGTAAAGCCATTAGCTTAACAAGGAGTTAAGATAATGTGATCTAGAGTTGCAGCCCTCTGTCAAGCTGCCAGTGAATATAAAGTTTATCTCCTTGACTCTCAACATTGGGACTGATTCATCTCAATTCTCTAGCAGGAAGGTTTAACCAGATTGTGTGACTTTTTAAAATTTTTAATTAATTAATTTTTTTTTCTTTTTTTTTGTGGGGAAGACCAGCCCTGAGCTAACATCCGTTGCCAATCCTCCTCTTTTTGCTGAGGAAGACTGGCCCTGGGCTAACATCCGTGCCCATCTTCCTCCACTTTATATGGGACGCCGCCACGGCATGGCTGACAGGCAGTGTGTCGGCGGGCGCCCGGGATCCGAACTCGCGAACCCCGGGCTGCCAAGCGCGGACTAAACCGCTGCGCCACCGGGCGGCCCCCAATTTTTTTTTTTTTCATTTTTATTGATGTCTTAATAGTTTATAACATTGTGGGGTTTTATTTGTACATTAGTATTTGTCCGTCACCATGTGGATGCATCCCTTCACCCCTTGTGCCCACCCCCCACCCCCATTCCCCTTGGTAACCACCAACCAGTTCTCTCTGTCCACATGTTCGTTTATATTCCACATATGAGTGAAATCATGCGGTGTTTGTCCTTCTCTCTCTGGCTTATTTCACTTAACATAATACCCTCTAGGTCCATCCATGTTGCAAATGGGACAATTCTGTCTTTTTTTATGGCTGAGTAGTATTCCATTGTATATATATGTCACATCTTCTTTATCCAATCATCAGTCAAGGGACACTTGGGTTGCTTCCACTTCTTGGCTATAGTGAATAATGCTGCAATGAATATAGGGGTGCATAAGCCTCTTGTGATGGTTGATTTCATGTCCGTTGGCTAGATGACCAAGAGTGGGATTGCTGGATCATAAGGTATTTCTATTTTTAATTTTCTTGAGGAATCTCGATACTGTTTTCCATAGAGGCTGCACCAGTTTGCATTCCCACCAGCAGTGAATTAGGGTTCCCATTTCTCCACAACCTCTCCAACGTTTGTTGTTTTTTGTCTTGGTGATTATAGCCATTCTAATGGATGTAAGGTGATATCTTAGCGTAGTTTTGATTTGCATTTCCCTGATGATTAGTGATGTTGAACATCTTTTCATGTGTCTGTTGGCCATCTGTATACAGATTGTGTGATTTTTGTAGGCTGGAAGAGGTATTCTGTCTCACTCATTCTCTCATACACTCAATACTTATTACATGTATAATATGTGCCAGGTGCCAAGAATGCCTTGAAAGCACCGACTCTGGCCTTGGTGAGAAAGACAAATATTGCAACTGCCTTTCTATTAATAGTATATAGCGGTAGGCACAAGGTGCTATGGATAAGGAGAAGGTATACATCACTCGATATTGGGGTCTGAGGAAAGGCTTCCAAAATGTGACATGCGTCTTGACTGTGACCTAGAGAATGTGTAGGAGGAAAGGTTCTGAAGAGGGAGTGTCATGCAGCATGTGCAAAAGATCAGGAGTGAGGAGACAGTTGAGCATGGTTTGAGCACAGCAGATGAAGAAACCATGGTAAGAGTTAAGAAGGGACTGGAACTCAAATGCCATGCCAAATGATAAGTGGGAACATGCTATAGAGGAAAAGTGTTGATGCCAGAAATTATCAGCCAGGTTAAACACTAAGAATCCATGGGTCAAGGATACGATGGCAAAGGGTTTCAAAAGCAAGTTGAGAATTTGTCTGGGACATCTGCCTAGAACAAGCATGAGAAAGTATGAGTTAGTAAATAATACTTTCCCACTGAGACAAATATAAAGCTGTGATGCCATTTTAATAGTGTCTAAAATTAATATAATCACCACAATATGTAAGGCCAGATCTGATAAACTGTGGAGAATGGAAAAGAATAAGATTAAATGTAATTACTTGAAACTAATGAAAACAAATTATCTTTTAGTTCTAAAACTCTGATAAGCCTCCATAGTTTAAAGTTTGGGGATGGTGAGGGAGCGAATTCCTTCTTAAGAATTAGAGAATAAAGATTAGTAAAGAAAAAGAATTGAGATCCAATTAGAATGGCTTTTGCTACAGTTAAAAACTATAACAAAACTACAAAATACTTCTATTAATACTCTGAAAGCTTAGAGAAAAAGTTATATGAGTTCTGAGTTAACTTACTTTTTATCACCATTGACAGTCCAATTACAATCATCAAGATCTATACTATAACATCAAATTACATCAGGTATTTTTCTACTTAATCTTTTTCAAGGACGCGCAAATCATATGTGCGACCATTATTTACACATTTAGTTTCAGGACAAATAAAGCTAATAAGTTTTTAAATGAGTTTCATTAACAAACTCTACCTACTGTAAAATTTGTAAAATGAGTTCTATTGACAGTCATATCTGTGAGTATGAAGAATATGGGGGATGGGTAGAGAAAAGTAAATAGGATGCATGATGTACCTATGGGGTCATCATGACTGTAGTGAGAAGAGTACAGAATTTGAAGCCAGCCAGAAACCTCCTTTCCTATTTGTGTGAGCTCAGCCAATTCACTTTCTTGCTGGAATCGTTTCTTTATCTGTAATATGAGGATACCAATGCCTCTCTTTTGGCTTGTTACTAAGATCGAATGAAAAAAAAACTATGTAAAATATACAGCACAGTGCTTGGCCTATATTAGAGTCTCAAAAAATGTTAGTTACATTTCCTATCCTATTTTCCAATACACTAATTTCTGTAGTCCATTATTACACGAGGCTGAAATTTTTGGAGCAATCTTGCCAACACCAGTTGAGTTGCTCTATAGATATCATAACCCTACCTTATAAATTCAAATAATTGACCATTCGTTATTTCAGTTGCAATTATCATTCACTACTTACAACCACTCAGAGTTTCACAATGCATACTTCTCATATACCTAATCTCCTGTGAAGCTGAAGCAATAACAAAGCCAAAAGAACAAAGCAGACTGACGAGCTTTTGTGAGCACTGTATTAGACCCCTTGGGAACACAGATCTCTGTTCCTTGTTCCTTTAGGTCATCCTTCCCAGGATGTTTTCCACAAAATGGGCACGGTGATCAGTAGCTCTGCAGATTTAGTTTCATATTTCTTTAGCTCTATTAAAAAGGAAATCCCACAGAAGTGTTTAAAGATCCTGGAAGAGGCTTTCAACTCTATTATTAATAACTAGAGTACATTTAAAATTAGAATATGCTCAGAAAATTGGAATATGCTGTTTTTTCTTTTACACATGCATGTCTTGACTTCCTAATTAGACTACAAACTTCTCGAGGAAATAGACTGTCTGCTACTCATTTTTATACTGCAACTGTATCATGTGCTCATCAAACTAAGGTGAACTCAATCCTACTCACAGAGAAAAAGAAATACAATTTGAATAGTACAGGTGATTCCACCTACAATCTACTTAATAAGCAAATCCCCAGGAATAATTTTGTTGCTGGTTTTGTTCTGTTGGTCTCAATTCCCAGTTACATCTTGTTGTATGCATATCTTGCCAAAGGTGTCTCGGTCTAATATTTAAAGATAGGCATTTTTCATACAAAATGTCACCTTGATAAACATCTGATGCTCAATGAAGAAACTTTTGATATTAGTATGGAAAACTGGCCAGGTTTAGCTTATTAAGAGATGGTACAGACTCCAATAGGGTACCTAATTTGGCAACAAATACTGTACTTTAAGTGTCAGTTAATGGAATTTCAGGGGTAATTCTGCGTAGTCACAATTTTTCATTTACACTATCTTTAGAACTTGTCTTTTTATAAGTTAAGCTTCTGGTAATTCCCAACCAATAAGCAGCACAAACTCTTTGCTGATGTGCTGCTAAATTTCAAACCCTGTATAATACACAGTAACATACAGTGATGTGAATCAGATGCAACTTGTCCAAGTGGGTTGTATTATATGATGCAGAGCAGGTAGAACTTGCTTTCAGAAGAGGTATAGGGCATAACGTCAAGTCAGCACCCAAGAAAGGTGGCATTTACTGCAACATGTAAGAACAGAATCTTTAACCTCTTCAAATGTGAACACAGAAAAGTTGAAAACTAGGACTCTGATGTCCCACACCACAGCTAGGACAACTGTGTTCAATAAACACCTATTGAACGAACCTAGGAATTAGTAACAAGAATAAATCTTTTCTGGGGTTATATCTTTCCCCCACAGTCAACCTAAAGTGATCTATAGATAGTTTATACAGAAAAACCTAGAAAGATAAAAAGGGCTAAAATCCTATTCTCTCTTTTCTGAATATATAGCAATACAGAAAGATTAAATTTTATAATTAGAAGTTATTTCTTGGTAAAAGGCATGAAAAGGATCAAATAGTTCTAAAGGGGTGTCCACTGTATGCTGGGCTACAGTGAGGGCTAATAAAATAGTAAACAAATACATGGCAGTTTCAGTTTGAAGCCTCCATAACATCCTGAGACTGATTTTTCAAACTTTTATCTTATTAACTGATGATTTCTGTATTTTTGACCAAAAAAGACAAGCATGCACTTAACTATTAAGAAAAAATTTTAATTTTCAAGAGAAGAATTTAATGCTTATTTTGTTCTAGGCATTACGCTAGGTACCAAAGAAAAAGATCAACTAGGACACGGTCCCTGCTTATAAGGTGCTCATAGTCTAGGAAGAAGCCTAAAGACATGAGAAAAGCTTACAATCTGTGTGTATTTCTCCTTTTCTTAAAATTAGGACTTTCATATACTTTTTACTTTCTATTACAGATATTTGGTGCATTATTTCCTCTAATAGACTATAAACTCCTTTTCAGGCAGTGTACATATGGAATGATGTTGCCTATAAACCTTAAACTAAAAAAGAATTATGGCCAATTTTGAAAAATTAAGGCAATTTTTAAAGTCCTCTTGGCATGTTCGGATTCCATGCCATAAAATATTTTAGATCATATGGAAAGAATAAGTTTCCTAAAAACAACTGACTCATGCAATGATACCCTATTTAACAATGACTTTTAAAGAATGTAAAGAGAAGTTCTTAAAAAAAAAGAAAGAAAATCCACACCCTTCCCTAAAACCTGTCATCCTGGCTTTAAAAACTATATGCAGCAGAGCTTCTACCATAAAAGACTGACATATCCCTTTGGACACTTCCTTATGGATGTTTAGGGGAAACCTGGTATAAACGCCTGTGACAGACACGAGACTGGCAGGCAACACCACCTGGCAAGAGAAATTAGAACACAGGAAACTTGGTGGAAATCCAAAGAGTCACTTGGTTACACTACAGAAGGAAAAGTTAAAGGTAGGTGTTTCCTACATCACAGTCCATATACAGAGTCCTAACGCCTATATAATAAGAAGGAAACACCAGGTAAAAGCCCTTTGTCCAAGGATGAAAAGAATACTTAGAAAAGAGAAGGAGAAAAAGTTTCTCATTACATACTAGTTTATCACCGACCTGGAAAAATCTGCTTTACAGTATTAGTTTGTTTTTATTAAACATATAAATACTCCAATATGCTGGTTCTCATCAGAACATATAATCTATTTTTCTCTTCTCTTGGTCCTATTATGGATAGAAGATGGTGGGAAGTAGAAAGTGGTCATAATACTACCTCCTACACTTGCTGCTGTAAACTCAGAGGCAGATCTAGTGACACTTTTTGATGTCAGAGTTATGGAGAATAGCTCTTAATTCTAACACTTCGGCTATAGCTTTTAGTTATCTTTTTACTTCTTTAGTGCATGAACAAATCTAATGTTTAAAAAATAACCCGAGATTAACTCTACTCCTTTGGAGGCACTGAAAATTGAAGGAACACATATGTCGATAAGTAACTGACAGTCTCTGATTAATAGATTATTTGAATTTTAGGTCATATAAAAGATACAGGAAGAGAGGGTAGGAAGGATGAAAAGAGGAAAAGAGGAATTAAACTCCATATACAACATGATAAGTCTATCAGAGTAACAGTGGGGGGATTAATTTTTAGAGGAGGTACAATTAGTATCGATGAAGATTTTGGGCCTTTGTTTTGACATCATACCTAACTCACTTTGAATTGTTCAGGATTGAAACCTAGAAGAGATTAACTGCACAGCAAAGGTGCCTGGTGTCTCCTGACAACATGGCAATCAAAATCAGTACCAAAACTCAAAAGTTCCAGAAGCAGCTGATATTTGGAGCTGGGCTAGCAACAAAATTATGTTACAAACAAAGGAGTGTGTGCATGCACATGAATATTTGGGAAGACGCCTTAACCTCAGCATGTGGTAGTTTTCAAATGAGACCAAATTCATCTCAATTAACCAGTGTAATACTCTCTTATAAAAAAAATAAAACCTTACTATTGATAAAAACATATGAAAAATCAGTGGGTTTAGTAGAAGGCAGCAGGGAAAGAAAAAAGGCAAGAAACATGATTTCGTGTTTTTCTATACTTTATGGGATTAAAATAAAACTGCTGTGAGGGATGATAGTTTACTATTTTTCATTTCAAAAACAAATACATATTTTAAGCATCTGAAACTGATCAAAATATTAATTGACACTTCCAACAAGATAAAAAGAAATTAGGTCAATTTGAAACTCTGATTTTAAGATCTAAAAAAGGTTTTAGTTCTAAAATGTTAGCTCCATTTTTTATTTGAAATAGCGAGGCAGATATTTTTTAAAAGCTAGGTTTAAAGGTTACTAATAAAAATGCATAAATAATTTAATTTGTTATAAGACACTACAAGATTTTTCTACACCAATAATTTTTTTAAAATATCTTTTAAATGTGAATGTCGTAGCCACCCATTTCTCAGCATTGTAATCACTTGATCAAAGGTTTTTAAGTTGGCTAAGCCCTTCTTTTTACCCTTTTAGAGTTTCCTACAGCATTACATTTCTATCTTTTCACCAAATCTCAGTGATGTTAAGCCAGAATAAAACAGGCTTAATCAATGGTGGAGGAATTAACAATGAAGCAATAAACATACAAAACAGCAAAACTTAATCAATGTAATTTCACAGATTAAAGGCCTAAAAAGGCCTTTATTTTGCTAGTAAAAACAAATACATTTTAAAAAATTCATTTAATGAAGTCCTTCCAAGACTACCAATTCTTACAAGAGTTTCTGTTAAAGCTGAAGGCTTTGACCAAGAATGTAAAACAGAACATAGAAACAGCTGAGTTCATTCTAACAACACATGGATTTGTTCTCCTCTGGGAATTGAAACAAAAACTTCAACAATGGGTAGGGATGAAAACTTTTACTTAAAATATTCAATAATTTCTCCGTTACATAACGAGTGTAAGCAGTGCGTCCACCACCTAATATCTACTTTTTTGCAAAGCTACTGGAAAATGTTCCCATTGGAGACCAAGAACATACCTGGTAGTTAAAGGACTTTAAAGTCATTTAAAATTATGGCTACCAATAGTTATATGAAGTTACCCAACAGGTATAGTAAATTTCTAGATTGGGGAGCCCACAGAACAGCAGGTTTTAGGATACATATTATGTTTTCGAGGATACCTTCATTTAAGGGTACGACTGTTCATTAAGACTGTAGATGCTGAGTCCAAATGTCCCCAAACAAGTAGTTCTGTATTGACAGGATATTTTAAAAGATTCACAGACAGTAAATCTGCCTCCTATAAGCATCAGAAAAAAGCAGAAAGGAGGGAAGCAAGAAGATGCAGAAAAGAATATAAGAGAGAATGGCAGGTACCGAGTCCAGCTGAACAAAGGATGGAGCACCGCATTGTGGATGAGGGGAGCAAGGTTTCCAAATGCTCTCAAGGTAAGGATGCTGTCTGAGGAATGATGAAGCCCCCATTGGCACCATACTTTGAAATAATAGGCCTACTACACAGGAGATTTATGCTGTCCCTGTCTGCATTCATTCTCCCCTCTTACCACCCACACTGGAGAGGAGAGGTATTTTATTCAGCCATTCTCACCAAATCCCCCTTGTGACCAGCAATACCCACTGTGAAATGGCCTGAAGTGCAGTCTGTGGCAAAGCAACAGAGCATGACCAACTGATACTGGAATTTACTTCTATAAGATAAATAAATAGGTCCCCAAACTGAATATTCTATATGATCCCAATCTTATTTTTAAAATCTTACTTAAAAAAACCACACAAATACATATATTATATATAAATATATATATTTCGTATTTATACAAAAAGAATGAGAACACATCTACCCAGTGGTGTGCTGAAGCCAGCTCATACTGGTTCATGAAAGCTGACCATTAAATTTTGAGAAGTTTGCAGGCCAGCTGTTAAACATAGCCGTTATTAAAAATTATATAAACAAAACATATAAACTCCTAATTAAATAAATCACATAAAGACAAAGGTAATAAGTACTCAAAACTTATCGTTTCCTAATTATTTTACTATTATCTATGCTCTTGAGATTATGTCTATTATATCTATATGGTGGAAATACTATATAATGATGTGCTACTGTGCAACTCTTTCCAATTCACCATCAGTGGTGTCAGCTTGAAATTGGCCACGGTGGGAGTATTTACACCACAAAAACTGGCAAACCAGGGCTTAAATTATCATTTTATTGATTGTCTAGACTTAAGAAAGTAATGGAGAAAATGTTAATAATGCAAATTCAACATAAAAGCATGTTGTGTTTGTAGCTATTACATTATGAATAGCACAAAAAATTGAGGAAACATTCTTCCAGTATTTGAAAACTACTATCTAAACTAGCAAAGAAGTTGCTCAGGCCACTGACAAAACAGGTGGAAATTCTGACATATGTCTTGGTTGTTTCACTTTCATTTTACTCATTAACATAAACAAAAATATCAACCAACATTCCTATAGTATTTATCATTGATCAGCACACCACTGCATATGCCTAAAATGTTAACAACAGTTGTCTCTATGAGGTACAGAATTATGATTTGTTACCTACCTATGTCTCCATATTTTCCAAGTTTTATATAATGAACGTTATTACTTTTATAATTTGTAAGTTATTTCAAAAAAAAGATTTGCTATGGCAAAAAAAAAACCCACAAAAAGTGATTTGGTCATGTTAAATTCATGACTTTTGAATAATTAAAATTACAAACAAACCATCTGATAATCAATCACTCTCTGGAAAAAACAGGCTGAGATCAAATCTAAATGCCATTACAGGCGTGAAAATCCCCCAGAATCCAAGCAGGAACAGCAGCAGGCATACAACTTCAAAACAGCTTACAAAAAGAAAACGATCTCTATATTTCACAAACTCCTACCGCTCCAACATAACATACAAAAACGAGGAGTTAATAATCAAATTAAATGAACATAAACATTTAGAATTTAAAAATCATTAATGTAACTATTATTTCCTTAGTGTATTCTGTGTTCCAGGGATTCTCCTAGGCACTGGGGACAAGAATAAAAAAATGAGCCCCTGTATTCAAAGAGCTTATAGTTAAGTAGAGAAGACAGAAAAGTAACAGGCAAGTTTTTTGTTTTTTTTTTTTTTAAAGCAGGCAATTTTAATACAGATTAGGAAATGTGGAACCACCGAAGGATACCTTGAATCTTTAAAAAATATTATCACAAATATAGAACTAATCATGAATGTCAATTCAAATGAAACACAACTGAAAGAGAGGGAAAAGTATAACCAAACTTTAAAAAAATAATAAAATAAGATTCTCAGTGGCAAGACTGTGCAGATATGAATAGTAACATTTACCTTTCTGCAGCAGCCAAAGTCAGTCACTCCTCAAACTCCCAGCTAGTACAGTGTTGGCATTTTTAGAACTGGCTTGGCACGACAGTCCAGCCCTAATTCAAACTTCTAGTGGCACTTAAGATTATCCTGCTCACATCTATAACCAATGGCTATGTCACCTTAAAAATGTCTACAACATATACTAATTGTTTCTTGGGCCATGTCCCTTCCTAATAATAGAAATCAACTGAAATTAACGTGTGGATGGATAGACAGGTAGGCAGGTAGACAGGCAGATGAATAAGATAGACTTGTTTTTTCTTTAACAACCTTAATTTCAAAAAAGAAGACATATTATTTAGTAATTCCCACTACCTGTAGGTCCTACCTATCTGGTAGCAAAGATCATTCCTGTTTTATTGATGGAGTGGCAGAGGGAGATGAAAGCCTTTCTAAATGCTTGAAGCTGGTGTGATAAAATTACACATTTTGCTTCTAGATAAATACTCTGCTGAAACTGGGGCCACAATTTTCCTAGGAGAGATACACAGTTGTTTCAGGCTGAGATGAACCCAGTTAGACAATATTGGGATTCTTCCTGGAATTTCAAGAAAAGAAGAACGAGAAGGAGATGGAGACAAAAGAGGAAAGAGAAACGTTAACTGCTGGGGGTGGAGTTAGAATCTAAGACATGCTTCCAAGCTCTACTCCCAATTCCACCTCATTCCCACAAGCCATAACCCTGACACCCAGGGTCTAAGAAAGACTGGGTGGAATTCCTGTGACAGGACAATCAACAGCTGTAACAATTCTCCCATTATTGCCACCAGCACATTTACCAGAAAGTCAGCTGATGTGGAACAATCCTCAGTAGCAGAGTAGCAGGGCTATTAGACGATTTCAGCAGCCTGAGAAGCCAACAATGTGTGAAGATAACCAAGACACAAACACAAATCAGAAAGGTTTTCTCTAGCTCATTTGTTTACTTCTGCAACTAGTCTCAAAAAAGAAATACATTCTTGAGGTCCTCAGATTTCTGGTTGCTTTCAGCTCACTTGAAAGTGTCTCCTCTCAAATCAGGAAACGTTAACTGATCATCTGTTATGTACCAAACCTGTAGATACAAAAATGAACAACTGCCTCCAGGTGGGGAGCCAGACTTATAAACATATAATTATGAACTATATACAAGGTGATTTGTGCTCTAGATAGAAGTGTGCTGAAGTAATTAGGAAGCAGTCCTTAGTTTGTTCATTTTTGTCCCTGTAATATCAAAATGTTTCCAAAAGTAACTTGAGGCCTCATTTTTAAATTTTAACATAAAGATTGTATTTATATTCCATTTTAATTCTAATCCTTAGAAATGACTGTTTTCAAACTAGGACTTTCTATAAGAACAATGACCTTTCTCTCACTGAAGTAATTCAGCATTGATCATTTTATATTATATTATTTGGTGAAGCTGAATAAAAGCTGCTCACCATGCTAATACTGAATTGCTGTGACTTATTTTGTCATAATAATTTTGTATGTATGTTTTTTGGGAAGGGTCTTTTTTTTAAATAAAGTTTTAAATTTTGCAATAGTTTTAGATTTATGGAAAAGCTATGAAGATAGTAAAGAGATTCCATATACCCCACACCCAGTTTCCCCTATTGTTCACATCTTACATTAATATACTACATTTGTCACAATTACATATGTGTGTTTCTAAACACTCTGATCATGCAAACTCTACTTTTCCATGTATTATTTGTAAGAGATTATAGAAGGTACTAGAAAAGATCCCCTACAGGAATTAGTGTAACACTGAACTGTAAACACTGAGTGACAGCACTATTTCCCAGAGCAACAAAAATATTGTCAAAATCCAAATATTTTTTCTCAAGTGAACTCATGTCCAAATTGAAGTAGGCCCAAACATGGGGCTCACCACTTTGACTAGCTCCACATAAAGAAAGAATATTTGGGGTGGTGTTTTACAAAGAAGAGAAGTACTAGTAAAAGGAAGAAAAATTCAGGAGACAGGAAGACTGCTAACCTTAATAGAGTTTAAGGTAAATCAGGGTAGAGCAAAGTTTCTGTAGATTTATTTTTTAGGATTTTAATTCTCTAGATTTAGTATAAACTACCTCAATGCCTAGCAAAGTGCTTATCACCCACAATAACTATTTGTAGAATATACATGAATCCCATTTTCAAATATATCATTGTTCAGAAACCCCAATACATCTGTTTGATATTAAATGTGCATTCATCAATGTTTCATGGAGATGTTATTTTTTTAAGTCGTAATCCTTCCAACATCAGGACTACTATAAATGCAAGTTGTGGTTTTGCCTTAAACAGAACAAATCTATGGGCGATTTGAAGGCTATATTCTCAACAATCACTATTTAAAAATAATAAAGGGTAGTACTTTAAATACTGAGATCAAGTCTCTTCTTTATGCAAGTAGAGAGCCAAACAGAAGAGGGGAGAGGTGACCCACCCTTGTATATAAAGCATCTGCTTGCATTAAGGCCATAAGTGAATTCTTGGAGACACATTGGGCTCAGAACTAACGATCCTTCTGACAGCTGTGAGGCAGTGAACTGTGTGAGGTGTTTAGAGATCTGAGGTCCAGTTTCAGTTCAGCCCGGCTACTACTCATTCTGTGAGCATAACTGCGTCACTTAATGTCAGTTTCCTCATCTATAATATAACATTATTGGATTAAATGATCTCTATTCTACCCACTACTCTAAATTTTTTAAAATATGGAACTTAAAAAACTCCAAGATCCCAATTCAAATTCCACTTTATAAGAATCAATTACTTAATCCAACTGAAGTGAAGGGAGTTGGACGTGATAACTAATCCATTCCAATAACAATAGCTAACCTAATTGAGAACTGTTCTAATGCCCTACATCTTTTAACTCATTTAATCCACACATCCACCCTTAGAAGAAGGTACTATTATCTCAATTTTACAGGTAAGAAAAGAGTTCATGTAATTTAAATGTCCAAGGTCTCACAGCTTGTGAACGATGAAGCCAGGACAGTCTGGTTCCAGAGTCTTAACTGCTATGCTTCACTGACTCTTAAAAAGTTCACCTACAGCCAGATGTTGAGAGGAAAACACAAAAAACACTTACATAAGTGAGAATTGTGAATTAGTTACCAAGGAACCTTAAGAACTTGTCTTCTTTCACTGAGTATCCCATGGCTGGAAGATTTAAATCAGAGGCAATGATGGAAGAAGGGGGAAGGTGTCTTAAAGAGTATCAGAAAAACTGGCTTCTGGGATTTATTCATTACATATAACATGTAAAGGAGTATATGCAAATAAATGTTTGGAAATTCTTAGATCTGGCTGTATTTTGTGTTATTTTAGGAGATCCCACATAAAAAAGGTTTTGTTGTGTCTTTTTTTTTTTTTTTTTTTTTTTGCCTTTTGTTGGTGGAAGACAAAACAAAAAAGCCTTCTATTACTTACCAAGGCATAGATCTGGTGTCAGTGTTCATAAGACAAGTAATACACTTCCCTTTTCACACAATATATTATATGGCAGGAATTTAGTTTGTACATAAATACTCTAAACTACCACTCTGTTCTGTTGTTTTCAATATATTCATGGTATCCTAACCTATATGGAAGTAAATCCTAGAATCAAGGCTATAGTCTGGGATAGTCCTAAAGATAAGTATGCAATTTTCATTTCTAAATTACAATATTCTTATTGTTATTTCTTCTCATGGTATTATATTATCTTGTGAGGTTAAAAGCAACTGAAACCCCTTTAACCTTGAATTAAATAAAAGGGGTTTTAATTATGAGCATACAAGGCTGGGAAACAAGGTAGCTTCTTGCACAAACTCTTGTTCTTCCTCACTTTCTCTCTGAGACCACACCACCTCTGCTTTTCTCTTCAAATCTCCTGCTACAGTTAGACTCTCTCTGCTTGTTCATCAGCATACCTGGCCAGTGTTCATCAAATATATGTCCCACCAAGCGCAAATCTAAATAATTTTCAAGCTCCAGAAACCATGGCTCTCCGCTCTGTCTTTAGTTTAAACTTCCAAGAGAAAGAACTTGATTACCACAGAGTGTAGGTCAGAAGTCCACCAGCTATGGCCAAATGGGGTAAGGTCATGTGAAAACCTAGTCACAGATGTCTATCCTTCAGCTGGGAGGCAGTTCTCAGAGAAGCAGGCAAGGGCTAATTGCACTGCCACCACCACTACAGCATAAGGTGAGATTTAGTAGTACTGTATTCTTACCGCACTGTTCAAAACCATGGAAACAAACCAAACACTGAAATGCAGGCTGAAAGAATCCACAAGAGGATCAATTACAGGGGTTGTTTCCAGAGCAATCATTAAAAGTTTTGAAATCCAAGACCACCAGGAAGTATCCCAACAATGTCTATTGTGCTTTTTCCATTAGCTATTTCACTACTGAGTGGCCTATCCTTTCCTACTTTGAGTGAGGGGACAAAGAAGATATCCTATATTCAGACTGAGAGGAGGTTAGGGTTTATTATGCTCAAAGGAATGCAATTAACTTCCCAAAAGGAAGTTCATCAGAGTATGGAAAAATCAGCACGAGTAAAAAGAGAGGACGAAATATATACCTTTTCTTCAAGTAGTCAAAGCTAATATATTGTCACTATGTCAGAGCCCATGGGACCACTCAACAGTTCCTGAGAATCCCAGACTTTACTAGTCTACACAAAGCAGACATGTAGCAGTGTGCTTATCCAAGCGTGGAAGGGTAGCATGAATGCATTAAGAGGTGATACCACGAAGGTCAGAGTGTTTATGCAGACGCCAGTTTACATTCCTATGTAGAATCCTGCCATGACCAGACACCCTGGCTCCAGTGGAGAGAACCCTTTAGGATCATGAATAATACAACTGTACAGTTACTTGTGATAAAACTAACAGATATCTAACAGATCTGTCAGATAGAACTTCTGGATTATAGAGACTTGAAGAGCCCTGACCTTGAAAAGCAGAGATAACACCAAAACTCATTCCCAAGTGGGGTTATTCTACTTAACTGAGGTCCAAAGCAACTGTGAAGGTCAATTTTATGGGTCAACTTGGCTCGGCTACAGTCCCCAGTTATTCAATCAAACACAAAGTTACATATTGCTGTGAGGGTATTGGGTAGATGTGGTTCACAATCAGTTGACTTTAAGTATGGGAGATTATCCTAGATAATCTGAGTGGGCCTGATTCAATCAGTTAAAAGGTCTTAAGAGCAGAGGGTAGGCCTCCCTGATGAAGAAAGAATCCTGCCTGGACAGCAGCTTTGGTCCATGTACATAAATTCCAGCCTGCCCTTCCTGGTGTATCTGCCCTATGGATTTCTGACTTGCCTAACAGGCCCCACAATCACATAAGCCAATTCCCTGTAATAAATGTCTTAATATATACCTCCTATTGGTTCTGTTTCTCTGGTTGAAACCTAACTGATACAGCAACTAAATAATCATCATAATAACCCTAAGAGACAGATACTATTATTAGCCCCATTTATAGATTGGGAAATTGAGGTACAGAAAGATTAAGAAGCTTGCCCAAAGGAACCCAGCTCCTAAGCGGGGAAGCTGGATTCTAATTCAGGCAGCTTGATGCTCGAACCCAAGCACTTCATGAACTTCTACTCCACAGCCTTTCTGAATGATTCTACCAATATGAGCAGAACCTAAATAGCTTAAAAAGTATTTTTTAAAATTCATTTTGGATTTCCCTGAAAAGTTCTCCAAGCTTGGGTATGATGTGGGAGTATTTCTTGTATTCATTTTGGATTACCCTAAAAATTCCCCAAACTTGTGCACAGACAGTCCTGATTTCAAACATAGGCTTAAGGGGCATGCACTGATGTCTATGCCTTTAATCCAGGTGATCTGACTCCTGAATGCCCTCGAATGGGCCTCTGCAAAGCTCCAGGAAAGGGGACCCCCATAGGCTTGGATTAGTACAAGATTCCTTTGGAAAGTGCTGCTTTGGGGCCTGAAATAAAAATTACAGAAATGAGTTGTGGTAAACAAATCTGAGCATTCTAACATAAAAATATGAGTCAAATTGAAAGAAACAATATTCTTATTGGTTATTTTCTTCTGGTTCATCCATAAGCAACCTAGAGCAAGAGAAGATCTTTCAAGAATGTTATACCGGTGGGAATGCAACCTTTTACTTTAGGCAACTTGGTAGTACACATGAAAAATCTTAAAATGTTTTTTTGATCCAATAATTTTGATCTGCTAGTCCCACTGCTAGGAATTTATCACAAGGAGGTAATCAGCGATGGTCCATAAAAATTTATGTACAAGAATCCTATCATAGCATTGTTCATATTAGTAAAAACTTGGAAATAACCTAAATGTCTGACAATAGAAAAATAATTAAAGTTTGGTGTACCTACATAATGGAATACCATTAAAAATCATATCATAGGAAATGTTTATAAACTATTGTGAAAAAAGTTTATATATGACACTATGTATAGTATGATCTCAATTACCTAAAAAATATACCAATTACAAGAACGTTTACTGAAATGGGAAAATGTTCATGATATAATGTTAAATGAAAACAACAATTTAAAAACAATATACTCATGAGCTTCTATATCAAAATTATAGTATCTGTTTGAAAAGATAAAAACTAGAAAGAAATCATCAAAATGTAATAGTGATTAACTATGAGTAGGTGGGATTATATATGATTTTCTTTTCTTTTATATACTTAGTTTTTCCAAATTTTCTATCATGAACATATTCTGCTTTATAGTCAGAACAAATGAATGTAATTTTACTTTAAAATTTTAAAAAAGAGCAATGGTATAAAAGATAGGAATTCACCATATGGAAAAATTCTGAAGAATGCAGCTCAGCTTGTAAGGACTTTCTCTACTTGGAGCTTCTCTTTGGAATCTGTAATCAAAGAGAAACTACTGGGCAACAGATGGTGATAAACTTTAAGTCCTGTTTGTCATCCCTTGATAGCATCCCTGGACTGCCTGCACAAGGCAGTGTGCCAGGGACAACTTTATCTCTAGGAAACAGGTTTACAACTGAGGAGGTGTTTGCATTTTAGACACAATGTTACTCTGAAGCATTCAGAGAATTGATACTTTCCTTCTATTCTTTTATTTTATTAATTACCAAAGGATAGTGACTTCAATCCTCCTTTCCAAAAGGAGGGAGAGTCACACACAAGTCATTCTTTGGCATGCCAGCCTTATTTTTGCTGCATTTAGAAGTGTTGCGCAAGGGTGGGCAGGTTCACTCCGCATCTCTGTAGAGCTGCTCTTCACTGGAACAAGATCGGAGGTGACAAGAACTTGTCGTTAGGGCGGAACTGAATGCTCTGATTTATTATCGAGAGGAGCATCTAATCAAAAAGGAAGTCCCCAGCCCTGAAATTGTATTTTTGGGACCAGGCCTGAATTCTGGTTTTAAGAAGGGTTTTATGTATAAAACAAGACTGAATTCTGATCAACAGCAGTTTACTGTTAATGAGATAGGAGGTGACTGTGCTGTTAAGTGATTGTTTAGCAATTCGGTCCACACTAATATTCTTCCCGAAGTAGTACAGTTTTGTGGTTTATAGTCCTAATCAATACATTTGAAGAATGTGATACATGCTGCACCAGTATTTAAATAAAAAACTAAGTCTAGTTGTATAAGGATATTTATTAGTTGGGGTAAAACCATAACCTAAGGACAGATTGAGATGCATAAAGATGTGTACAAAGGTCACTCAACTAAAGGCTATTTAATACAGATTTTGCAGAACTGTGTAAATAACTGCTTCTAAATTACAATGCAGAAAAGTAAAGAACTAATATAAAATATAACCCAAGGGAAAGAGAGGAAAGAATTAGGATGAAAAAATTTAAGGGCCAGGAGTTCCATGTGCTCACTGCACTGCTAAGAAATGGGTGACCACGTGCCCATCTTGAGAAAAAGTAATAAATACAGGACCAGCTACTGTTTCAAAGTTAATTTCCTGCTGACAGTTTAATTTGAAACAACTTCAGAGAAGCCCCCACACTAAGTACTGTGGCAGTAGTAGGCCAGCTGATAAAACTTTTCAATTACCCACCATATAAATGCTTCATTTTCATTCCCACCACACTAGGGGGAAATGCTTAATTCACATTTCTTAAAACCACAATAAAACAACATTATATATATAAACATATATGTATTTATTTATGTATTCATTCTTCTGTAGAGTGACATAAAATGTTAATAATCCTTTCACATCTCCCACTGCAAAAGAATGTTTTTTCCCCACAAAATCTGTATACGTTTTAATTTTTCACCTCATTTGTAGCATTACAGATGCTATGGCAAGAGTAATGTTTCTCTTATAGCTTAGAAAACATAATGCCAGAAAGTAATTACACACAAGCTATAGTTTATAGAGGTACAGGAATCAAAACATATGGGCAGGGAAATGCTACTATTACAGTAGTTTAAGCTCAGCAGAGCATGACATTTTAATAGCCATAGTTAGAAAGGAGAAAAGCAAAAACAAGTTAAGTCTTGCTTTTAGTTAATCTATTTAAACCATAAAATGATGATGGTAAAGTGTCAAAATAAAATCCTCAACATCTTTATAGGATCAACAACAGGATACCAATGCAGAGAACCAAGGCTCTTCCAAATTCTTAATGACAAAGTGGCTGCTATGAATTTTAACATCAACTATTAATTCTGAGTGTACTGAACTATGTGCTACAAGTATTCTGCATGTTGGGTTTGAGTCCCTTCCTGTGTGGGGTGGCATTTCAGGCCACATTCTGGGGAGGGGCATTGAAACAGGCCCTACTGAATCTGGAGTGGCACCAAACCACCATAAAGCTATTATTTGAGATTTGCAAAGAACACAGAAATGTAGGACATATAAAATCTTAAAACTTAAAATAATTGTGAGTGAGAATATAAGTTCAATAGAAACTTGAGAGAAAAAAATCTGTCTTGGAAGGAGCAATAGAGGTTTTCTTACACATGTATACACAAAGATATGAACATAAAGATGTTCATTGCAGCATCATTTCTGTTATGAATTGGAAACAACCCAAATGCTATCAATGAAGGACTGGTTAAATGAATAACAATATAACTACACTAGAAAATTCTATGTAGCAGTTTATAAAAATAATGAAGTGGAAAGTGACATGGTAAAACTTTCTAAAATGTAAGTGAAAAAGGCAAGTTGGCATAAATATATATATACATATATATACATACATACACACACATATAATACATACTACACACACATATATATCCCCATTTATTCAAAATATTATTTGAATATGTACCATAAATATGCATAGAAAGCAGACTAGGATAGACACTGAACCAATAGACTCAATAATAGTTGTCTATGGAATAAAGGTAGACAGCACATATTTCTGTAGTACTAAAACATATTTTCATGTGTTACTTGTATAACTCTTACATGACAAAGAGATAAAAATCCACAGAGCAATAAACGGTGCTTCGAGTAAAGGGAACTACAAGAGAAGGACTATGAGTAGAGGTGAAAGGGAACAGTGTTTAATCATGTTTTTTTCTTAACATTCTTGACTATTTCCTCCTTTCAGAAATATTCAAAGAAAATTCCACTCAATTTTATGCTCATGTCTTGTAAAAACATCTTTATTGGTGCCATAGGATATAAGAAAGTCTTCCTGAAGCCCTTTTTTATTAATTATGAAAATTTTCAGGATTTTTAAAAAAGTATAGATAACATTGCAAAGTCCACTGCTTAGCTTAAGAAATGAAGCACTGCAGATACACTTGATGCTCCCTGTGGACCCTTTTCTGATCCATTCCTTTGATAATCAATATCCTAAACTCACTATTTATCACTTCCATGCATCTTTTTATATTTTCATTACATATATGTAGCCATTAAAAAATATATAATAATCAACATATTGTGTTTTTCTTTTGATAAAGGGAATCTGTAAACTTTTTTTGTATCTGGATTCGGCAAACTTTTTCTATAAAGGGTGAGAGAGTAAATATTTTCAGCTTTGAGGGCCATATGGTTTCTGTTGTAACTAGTCAACTTTGCTGTTATAATGTGAAAGCAGCCACGGACAACATGCAAACAAATGGGCATGGCTGAGTTCCTACTAAAACTTTATTTATAAAAACAGGCGGCAGGCCAGATTTGGCCCATTTGCTGAATTCTGCTTTACATAAATGGTATCATACCTGTCCTTCTACAACTTGCTTTTTATCATCCAAAATTATGTTTCTGAGATTTACCTATGTTGTCATGTACAGCTGTAGTTCCCTTAGTCCAAACAGTGCTATTCTCAACACGCTTGTACACGATTCTTTTGGCACATGTGAAAGAATTTCTCTAGGGTATATAACACCAGCTGGGCGGTAGGGTGTGGGCATTTTCAGCTTTACCAGCTATTACTCAATTGCTCTCGAAATATGATATACCAAGTTATTCGCATACATACTTGTTATCATCAATCTTTGAGATTTCTGTGCCAACTCGATGGAAGTGAAATGGTAAGTCATTATCATGTTAGTACACATCTTAATACTAGGCAAGGTAAAGAATCTTTTCAAATATTAGTTGGCTACATAGGTTTCATCTTTTGTGAGTTCCCTGCCCATATTTCACAGTTATTTGTCTTTTTCTTTCTGATGTGTAGTTTTTATTTATGTTAGACACTAACTTTTGTCACCTATGTGCATTGCAGAGTCATGACTTGTCTTCTCACATGCTTCTGATGTCTTCATGAACACAAGTTTTAAATTTCCACAGAGTCAAATTTATCAGTCTTTCTCTTTGTAGTTTGTATGGGTTGAGCCTTGCTTAAGAACTCCTTCCCTTCCCCAAAGTCATAAAGATATTCTTAAATATTTCTTCAAAATGTTTCCGTTTTACTTTTATGTCTTCAGATTCCACCTCATGTGATAAAACAAATTCCATCTGGATTTTTAAAAATATGGGTAATCAACTGTTCCTGCACCATTTGTTGACATATCCACTTTCCCCACTGATCTGTAATGCCACCTCTATCACAGCACATGATACAGAACTGTACGTATCCACCTGTATCTGTTGTGGACTCTATTCTGTTCCAATGACCTGTTTCTCTGCTTGCTGACAAAACACTGCCTTAATTACTCGCAACAGTCCTCTTCTCCCTCTTCACAACTGCCTTGGTTATTCTTGCTCTTACTTATAAATTTTAGAATCACTTTGTTGAGTTCAAAAAAAATTTTTTGTGTGATTTTTTACCGAAATTTCATTCAATTTTATGACTAGGTATTAAAGAGGATTATAACAGACAGCTTTAAGAAGGCTTTAGGAAGACTAAGATTCAAATGATAATTTTTGAGAAGTAGATTTAGGGTTCTCTGTCTCGTTGCCTTTTTTGTGCTTCTGTAAATTATTTCCTTGTAGTAGGTAAAACATTCAAGATGAAGTAGCAGGTTTTTCAGCCCCTATAAGTTATTGGGATCTATTATTCAGAGCTGGTGGGGTGGTAAAAAAAGCTCCTAATCTTCCATTCATGGCACTGATTGCCACAGGGCTTAATTTTCTTTATTATCTTTAGCTCCTTCTTCCCTCTCAATTAGTTTCCCACACTGCCATTCCATAGTACGTTTTCTAGATGTTATTAATAGCTGTGTCTGGGAAAGGAAGTTACAAACTCAAATTTTTTAAATCCTGTATAGTAAATCTCTCACTTGAGTTTTATAATGCAATTTAGTACATCAAAGACTCTTAGTGGAATCACAGTGAAGAAAAATATGTCTAATTTTGTTTTAACTCCCCATTTCACAAACTTTTTTGTGCATGAATATTTATTTCTGGCATACTGATTAATACTACAGAAGAATGTTCTATGGGACATCAATTTGGGAAATGGTGTATTTAAACTAATAGGGAAAAGACAAGAAGAATTCAGACATTTCTGACTTCCACATCGTCAATCAGCAATAAGAAAATTTTTAAAATGCCAACATCAAAACAAACTAATCAAAAAGCCCCCAGCAAGCCTCTTAAAAATGCTTGAGCGTTGTTTTTTAGCTTAGGGTCTTAGTGTTGGCCTATACCTGACAAAACTTCTCCTTTAACTTGACAAGAGTTATGCTTTCCTTCTTATTTCAGTACCGAAATCAAAGAACAGGCAGACATCCCAGATTTATTCTCCTCTCACTGAAAGCTATAGGAGTGCCTGGCCTTATAAAAACACAAATAAAAGAAATGCGTCTCTTTTCTCCTTGCTGGGCTTTAAGCCCATCATTCTTGCTGCTGAGTGGCCTGAGAAGAACCAACAAACACACCAAAATTAGTGATTTTTTTGTTTATATGTTCTTTTTTCTGCTCTGTTGACACAGCAGGTATTAATCTGCTTGATGCACTGCTGGCCTGGAGGGGCAGCCCTGCTCAGCTGAGGGTGTCAAGGGAAGAACTGGTCACTGTGCAGTCCCGGCAGACACCCTGGACAGAAAACAATGGTCTCCTTTGGGAAAATGTTTCTCCTTTCTAATAGGGCATTATTCTTTGCTGCTGTTGTAACAAACATATTCAATAACAGTCATGCGTGAGCTTTTGAGAGCCAGGCTCTTCCCAATTTTCAAGATAAAAATATCGGCATTTCCCTTCCTCTCTTCGAATTACTTCTGGCATTTATTCAACAAACATTTACTTATTAACTGCTTATTGTGGACCAGGCACTATACTAAGTGCTAGGGTTACCAAGACTAGTAGCACCGTCCTTGAGAACTAGACAGTATAAATCAGAGGTTAAAGAATAAAATACTTTCTGAATACCCTCAGGAAGCATTGCCTAAAGCACAACTATGAAGACTTGGATCCTGACTTTAGAGGAAATAGGCTCTCAGAGATTGGGAGTGTTCTGGGGACTTTTTCTTGTTTTCTATTGTATCTTGAGCCCAGATTAGGGCCTCTCAACAATATTTATTGGCTATTGAATGAGCAAGGGGTTGGAGTCATCTAGAATGATTTAGCCATACGTGAATCTTTTCTATTTTATTCCCAGCACTAGCTTGTTCAGCTTTCCCTTGACAGTGTTCCCTCATGGAGTAGCCCATTCCATCCTTGACCAGCTATGTCAGGAAATCCTTCCTCACATGGTGCAGAAATCCACCCCTCTCAACAGTCCACCCACAGATGCACATTCTGCTCTCAGAAACTCCATGCAAAACACAGAACAGTTCCCTCTACTGTTACTTTTTATTTTGAAAATTTTAAGTTTACAGAAAAGTTGAAGGAAGAGTACAATTAATACCCATTAACTTTTCATCTATTCACCAATTATTAATATTTTCAAATATTTTCTGTTTTATCTCTTGCTGGTTTGTTTCTGATGAATCATTTGAGAGTATGCTGTAAACATAAGAGTACATCACTCCTGAAACTTTGGCATATATCTCCTAAGAATAAGGATATTCTCCTGTATAACAGCATTTGTATTATACACCTAAAAAAGTAATAGTAATAAGATATTATCTAAAATAAAATTCATATTTAAATTTTCTTAATTATCCCCAAAGTGTTTTTTTTAATCTGGGATTTTAAAATTCCAGATTTAAAAAAATTCACATTCTCTTTTAATCTAGAATTTTTTTTAGCCTTTTTGTATTTTTCATGACATTATCTTTTGTGCAAAGATTACTACTACATATGCGATATCTATGTGTACTGCTAATGCACCATCTAGAGGCACATACTATCAGATTGTCTCACTAGTGATAATATATAAATTGACCATTTGATCAAGAATGTGACCACCAGATCTCATTGAAAAGGTGCATTTTCCCCTTTGTAATTAAAAACTTAAAAACACATTTTAAGACAGTGTGAATAACTTTCCTCCAGCAACTTTTTACCCAAGTTTTAGAAGCCATTGATGATCCTTGCCTGAATCAACTATTACACTCAGAATTGTAAAATGATGATTTTCTGATTCTATGATTTCTTTTACATGGACTTTAAAAAATCCAATGTGTTAGAACCCATTATCATTTAAAAATTTTTTGATACTCAAATTGTCCCAGATTTGGGGGCCTTTTGGAGCTGCCTCCTAGACCTTTTTGACGTGACCTCATTAGTTGAGCATTTCCTACCCATCCGTCACACCTGGAGTCCAAACTCACCTGTACTTTCCTCCTCCCCAGACCTAGAATCAGCCATTCCTCCAAGGACACTTGATTCCTCTTAGTGGCCAATAGCATTTATGAGGAACAATTTTGCTAGTCTGTTCTTCATGGCAGCCCTCCAGGTGTTTGAAGCCAGTTATTTCTGTCCTATACACCTCCCCAAACTTCCACACCTAGGCTAAATTCACCCAATTCCTCACACAAGTCTTGCTGTGACTTAGTTTTGATTTCTACCCTACTCTTCTCTTTCACATTCCCTATTCCAACTCAGCTGATGTCTTCTATTCCAGTGGTTCCTAAAATGGCTACACATCAGAATCACTGAGGGACTTCTTTAATAAACAGATTCCCAGGATCCACTCACTCCACTTACTGAGTGAGAATCTCTGGGGTGGGGCATGGGACTCTTTTTTTTTTTTCTTTTAAAGTTCCCCAAGTGATATCAATATAGCTAGTCCATGGCATGCTTCAATTTTTCAAGGCCTAGTGAGCCCAGAATTGGATACAATATCCAAAGTATGGTCCAGAGCTATTACTTTTCTTATACTGGATATTATACTTCTTTCAATATAATTAAGTCAACGCTGAAATTTTTGGGGAGGTGGTAAAAATGACATAAAAATTTTGACTTATGATGAACCTATGAAGAATTAAATCCTCAAGAGTTTTTCAAACATATTGTTAAGTCACATCTCCCCTATCTCCTCATGTTCCATTGCTCTTTCAGACCTCAGTGTAAGGGTTTACACTTGTTCCAATTAAAACTCACATTGCTTGATTCAGTCAAACCTTCAGTATGTCAAGGGCCTTATGCATCCTGATTTTATCATCCTAAGTATTTTTAACCTTTCCAACTTTACGTCACTCACAATTAAGCATGCTGTCAAAGTCCTCTCTCTTATGTTGTCTTTTTCTTCAAGTATCAAAAAAACCAATCTTACAAATTTTTCTGTGATTGTGATGGTGGTTACATAACTATATGTGTTTGTCAACACGCATAGAATCATACACCAAAAAGACTGAATTTTAATGTAGGTGAATTATACCTGAAAAAAAATCAGCCTTACATTCCAAATACTCAGCTCTACTTTTCTCCCAGATTAGGTCTCACTCAATTATTTTGATTGGCAGTTTCTGCAAAATGTATTGGTATTCTAACTATTGGAGTTTTCATAGATTTTGTATTTTCATTTATTTGAGGTCAATGCATTCTAGGGTTTGATACCTTGAAAAAGCATCAGGATTTGGTTTACCAGGCCAGTCAACCCAGTGAATGCATTATTGTCATTTTATCAGTTCCACAAAACAAAATGCAAAGAAAAAGTGATGGAATGTGGAATAAGGAGAAAATAATGTTAGAAAAATTACAATCCTTCACAGAACTGGGTTAAAAAAATTGAATACCGGCCTGTCATTCTTGCCTAGGAGTGCAAATTAGACAATTTTCCACCTATAAGTTTGACAAGGATTTTTAAAACTTCATTGCTGGTGACGATCTTGTGAAACACACCCTCAGACAGTGGGGGTGAGAGGCATAAGTGATATAACTTTCCTGACTATTTGAAACTATCTAATAAGAACTTAAAGAATCCAAGTGGAATACATATATACTATAAAAAAATCTAGAAGGAATTACACCAAATTTTTAGCAGTGGCCAGCCATCTCTAGCTGATGGAAGATAGGCTGCTTTGTTTTGTTTTTTAATGCTTTGTATTTTTTAAAATATTTTTTAAACTTCTAAAATGAGCCCAAGTTAGTTTTATAATTAAGAAAAAATCAACATACATTTATAAAAATACTGGTTAAAGAAAAGGGAGGAAAATAAACCACAAAAGGAAGGAAAAAGAGATAAAATCTTTTTTTGTAAAGATTTATCTGTTATTGACAGGAATTCTCAAAATAAAATATGTCTTCCAGGGGTCAATAATTTTATAAAGAATTTTTGTTCCTTGAATGAACAATATTTCCCTTGTGAAGCTTCTTTGAATGCCACAGAAGATTCAAATATACAGTAACTCTAAAAGGGATACTTGCACTGCCTCCAAACAATATTTTCCAAACGAGCTTTATACAGAATTATTAAATACTATAAATTCATACCTTGAAGAACGATGCTCTGGTTTATTTCGTTCGTTGTGATCTGTAAAGAAAGAAGACAGTTACATGTCAAAATGCTCTTCAGAAGCCCTGGAGAAGTTCTTAAATACCAGCTGCCGTACCATTAGATTTCACAAAGGGATGTTCAAAGGTTGCTGTGTCCTCCCATGTATAAAGCTCTCCATCAGAGCAGAGAGGATTTGTCTAACAGAGGAGGTAGAAATGATACAAAGAAGGACCGGCAGATAAAGTTTTTATGGTTTGTTAAAATCCTGTACTTGGAAAATATATCATTGCATGTATTATTCCATTTTCTAAGATCTTTGCTGTTTTAAACACTTTGCTAAAACCAAAACAAATTTAGCCAAGGAAAGAAAGTAAGGAAACTGAAAAGCCACAAATTACTCAGCTCAAAAAAATCATTCCATGAATCATGGTTGGCAAAAGCTTCTAACAGGATGGGGAGGGGAAAAAAATGAGCAGTCAGCTACAGCAACATCTGCAAATACATTAAGACCAGTACAGCCTCATCCTTAACTCTCTATCACCCAGAACTTTTCAGAAGTTGGATTTCAATGTTTCATAGATAATTAGGTCTCATGTGCTATATCGGTCAGTGGTTCCTAACCAGGGCGATTTTTGCCCCAGGGGATATTTGGCAATGTCTAGAGACATTTTTGGTTGTTACAACTGGGGAGGAAGGAGCTATCAGTGGGCAGAGACCAGGGATGCTGCTAAACATCCTTCAAAGCACCCTACACCAAAGAATTATCTCACCCAAAATGTCAACACTGTGGAGGTTGAGAAATCCTGCTATAGGGTAAGAGACAAGAGCACAGCTTCTTGAAGTTTTCAAAAGTGCCTCTTTGGACTGCTGTAAAATGCTGTTAATCAACCTGAAGACTATCATACACAAAAGAAAGAACCATAAAACCTACAAGTTATCTTTTTTGACTCCAACAATTTTTTTTTCAGTCCATGCTTAAAAATAATAAACAATGTAAAAAGGTCTCAGTGTTATGGAAAAACTAACAGAAAGCAATGTGTAAGCCACAATAAAATCCTATGCAATGACAGAAAAAATCTTATGTAATGTTATCAAAATATCATTTTTAAAGTATCTTCTAAATTAATACTAACAAGATAGAATTTAATGGCAAAACAAATATTAGACAGGAATTCTTTTTTTTCCCCTTAATTTTATTGCTGGAGAAGCAGGATAAAGATAATGAAAACATACTCCAAAACTTCTAGAGAGAATTATGGAAGAAAAAGAATAAGATTTACATAGTTAAATGTATATATCAATTCTTTCTGAATGGGTTTATGATAAAAAAGAAATGTTTTTTTAAACCAAAGAGTACACAGGAAGACACTGTTCTCTGAAAGACTAACAAGTAGGAAGATTCACAGTAAAAAAATGTTTGCTTAGATATAATGCTCTCCAAAATGCACAATGTTAATATGCTTCTGGTTCCAATTTCTCTCACAGTGACTTAGTGTTACTGTCACTTTTAAAACTTTTGTTTTAATTTAACTTGGTTTTACGCCTCCCTTAAATAAAAATATTATGGTTTTTCACTTGCTGAGTACTAAAAATTTGAAGTCTTCGCGATACAGCACACATTTTAATCATTTTTTCAAACATTCCTCTTCAGCTTTTAGCCTGCGAGTTTTGCTAACAAAAGTATAACATCTCAAAGTAAAACTCGAAACTGGATACAGATCAGCTATCCTCATATAAGAAAGCAACAACTCTTACCTGTGGCTAAAGATGAGCTAAAAGTCTGCCCATAATGCCATTTGATGTGGCTGTGATCCCAGTTTCGCACGTAATAGCAAATTCCCCCCCAAATCTTCCTAGTGGTACGACACACGGGAGGAGGGGAGAAACAGAGTCACAATGCGTGTAAACAAGACTCAGCATCTGAGGGCTTCCCTCCAGGGCCTGTTCTCATTGGCAGATGTGCTATGACCAGTCTGCACAGCTGGAATGCAGCCACTCAGGAAGTGAATGGCTCATAGCTCTCCTTCATTCTTGGTTAAAACAGGAAATTCTACAGTCATTTTTACACTTTCTGCTCTAAGAAAATACAAATGCCTCCCCACAGTACTTCTCTATTGAACTAATAATTAAAAACAAAGAAAATAACTTGATAATCTGTTGGAGGACATTTTAAACATTTCTTCCCAAATTCACTCTTAGTGTTATATGTGTTACATTCCCATGTAAATATGCATACACAGTGTTTATATTGTTACTCCGGTACCCACATATTTCATAATTTGAGGGTAAGGGTAAATTACCCATTACAATATTCCCCATCCTCCACCTCTTGACAATGGAAAACAATTAAAACACATGTCTTGGCTTCATCTTTTTTCTCAAAGTATACAAATAATGGATTTCATCTTTTGCCACAAGTCATCTTTTAGCTTGAATAGATACAAACATGTAGTTGGTATATGTCATGTATTGTGTGCCTACACACATTTTTATATACTTATTTTAAGCAAAGTAATTTTCATGACATTTCTTGTGCAATTGTCAAGAAATACATTAGCGGTAATGCTGAATTTCTGGCAAAATAATAAGTGTTATTATTGTGGTCCAAAAGCCAAGACTGAACAAAACAAAGCACTGAGGGCAGATCTGAGATCTGGATCTTGCCAACAATAATAAAACATTTGGATAAAATAACCCTAAGAAAAGTGAGAACAGATCTATAGCAAATATCGAAATTTCATCTTGACTACATACAGTGCTTTAAGCATATGGATTTTATTTATTTCAAATCAAATAGTCTTTGGTACATCCCCCCAAACTTTCTTTCAGAGTTTCTAATTTTTAAATAATTTGGAGAGAATATACTTGCAAAGCCTTTCTGAAATTTTACATAATTAGAAATCATACAAATAACTTACTAGCCCAAAGTCTCACCATTTCTACAAAAAAAGGAGTTATTAAAAATAAGATTGTCCAGGGGCTGGCCCCATGGCCTAGTGGTTAAGTTTGGCACTCTCTGCTTTGGCGGCTGGACTCAGTTCCCAGGCACAGACCTACACAACTCATCAGCGGCCATGCTGTGGCAGCAACCTACGCACAAAATAGAGGAAGATTGGCACAGATGTTAGCTCAGGGAAAATCTTCCTCAGCAAAAAAAAAAAAAAAAAAGAAATGCCCAAACTCTACAATTTAGTTGGCAAACAGGAGCATACTTGCTGTGGATAATGTACTAACTTCAGGAGCCCAAGCAGAGCATGATGATTTAGGTCACTCAGAGATTAGCAGTACACTCTCAATGTGAAGGTCAGCACAGCTGGATGGCTATGTAAAAAGTCTGTAGGTTTTGTAGGTATATGTCACACACACGGAGCACTAGAGAGCACTTGCATTCCCTGCCCTTACTCATCCATGTCTCCTGGTTAATGAAGCTACTTGAGGAAATGGAAGAATACTTTGCAAGCAGACCAAACGCAGAATGGTGCAAAGGGTGTCGATGGCTGTATGTATGTAAATGTTATGGGGACATGTAAGGAGGCAATGGGGGAACCCACGGCACATCATGGGGACCAAGAATCCGCAGAGTGATAGGAAGTTACCATGGGTCTGTGACTCTGTATGAGAATTCCAGATTACCCCAATTTTCCTGCCATGATCATTCTGGTTCTAAGTAATCTGGACACACATGATTCTAATGTTAATGTATTTAGGTGGTATACCACTTATGTAGAAATGGGCCCTGTTGTGGCAGGGACAGCTATTTGGGAATGGCTAGACAGATCCTACTGATGTGTAACCATTCAGGGTGATTCTGAATCTAATAATATGACAAACACTTTGAAATAAAGATGACAAAAATGCAAAAGTCATCTTCTGCTTTGATTAAAACTAAGAAGAATGGCCAACTCAAATCTTATTGGAATCTATTGTAAGACATTCAGGTTTGAGGATTTGGCTTTGATCACTTAACTGGAAAGAAAAATCAAACCCCATTGTTTAGGGACTTACACTACTAACGCAAGTCGGCAGTGATAGGTCCTAAATCATTCTTCGCAATTAGTGGGAAGACTCAGTCTACATGAATCAACATGGTCGTCCCCCCTTATCCATAGGCATACATTCCAAGACCCCCAGTGCATGCCTGAAGTCATGGATAGTATCAAATCCTATATATGTACTATGTTTTTTCCTATACATACATACCTATAATGAAGTTTAATTTATGTTAGGCACAGTGAGAAATTAACAACAATAACTAATAATAAAATAGAACAGTTATAACAATATACTATAATAAAAGTTACTGTAGATTTTAGCAACCTCAGCATATAATCTTTTTTTTTCCTCATTGAGTTACGAACTTTCACCTTTTCACTTAAAGGAAGCACTTTAAGGTTTCTCTGGCATATCCGAACTGCCAGAATCACCACTCTTGAGCTTTGGGGCCATTATTAAGTAAAATAAGGGTTACTTGAACATAAGCACTGTGATACTGGGACAGTCGACCTGATAACGAGAGGGCTACTAAGTGACTAACGGGGCAGGTAGCATATACAGCGTGTACACACTAGACAAAGTATGGTTCACCGGGGCTAAAGGGGGTGGGTGGTTCAAGATTTCATCATGCTATGCAGCGACGCACAATTTAAAACTTATAAATTCTTTATTTCTGGACTTTTCCATTTAGTATTTTCCAACCGTGGTTGACTACAGAGAACTGAAACCATAGAGAGCAAAACCGCAGATAAGGGGGGGCTACTATACACACAGACATATTCACAATAGAGTAGGAAGTGGTATAAAGCAATCTGTCTTGTACCTCATACTGGAGCATTAAAATCTCTATTTAGAATGAGTATTATCTATAAAGGAATTCTGCATCATACTCCCAAGCATTACTGTCAAATTCCAACTTGGGAGTATATAATATAGATTATTTTTAAAAAACAGATCAATCCTACATAAATGCTTTGTGCCATTTAGTATCAACTAAAGGATACACATTCTGAAAAAGAATTCTTTGCAGTAACAATTATCATTACCTCTTTACTTATGATAAGCAGAATAAATAAAACAATGAATCCATCCATTAGAAGACAGAAGATATTCAGGGTTCATGAATCTTAACTTTGGTGACTCTTTAAAAGATAGCGAAACTGGTTCCACTCAAATAGAACATGGATGGAATTTTACATCTGAGATCAGAGTTTCAGAGGCTTTTCTAAAATCTTTAAATGGTTCTTATATTAAGGCAGAGAAAACTGCAAATATATGTCTACTTGAAAAGAAGCCAATGCTCAGTCTACAAAATTACTGACACCAACTAATACCTATTCACCTCCCCTTTCTAATTCCATTTCACCACTTTTGTTCAGGTGTGTTTCCAAACTGATTTTCAGTCACTTTTGAGACTACCACAGTGACTACTATATTGCTCTTTTAAATAGTAGGTTTTCAATAAATACATTTGTTGTTGTTGAACTTAAGTAAGAAAGTTACTACTCTCTTGGTCTAAAACACCAAGAAAGTAAGGACAATCTCTGTGAGTTACCACTGCAGGAGAGAAATGAGGCATATTATAGAGAAGTTTACATGACTGCTGTCCACGCTTACATGGGTAAGTGTAAAAGTTTGGTCTGCAGCATATCAATACTGACACCTTTCATTAATTCTAAGTATAAAGTACCTAAACTCATTAAAATGCAGCACGCTAATCACACAAGGAGGGAGAAATTAGAGATGGAAGGGAAGTTTTTTCAATATGGGAGTTATGTTTCAACAAAGAAGCAGACTGTCTCTGGAATGTGTTTTCTCTTCCAATGCCCGCTGTCTTTACCTGCATTTTAGGTTCTCATCAGCACTTGTCCAGACTGTTGTGTCTTGACTGGATTTTCTGGTTCTAGTCTCTTCCCCTCCAATTCAGCCATATTGCTGGCCAGATTAATCCATGCGTCAGAAAATTACAAATCACTACATGCCATAGATCCTGAGAGGATCAGAAAATTACAAATCACTACATGCCATAGATCCTGAGAGGATTACATGAGATAACGACAGTGACATCCTTAGCACCTTGCCCGTGCACTGTAAGCACTCAATAAATGTCAGCTGCCATCGTGTTGTTAAAAGGCCAGCTATTAACTAGCTGTAGTGACTAGTACTGCACTGTAGTGACTGCACAAGTTACTTAACCTCTCTAAACCTCAGTTTTCTCATCTATAAGATGGGGAAGTATACTATCTTTATAGAGTTTTTGTGAGGGTAAATGAATTAAAGGATATAAAGAGCTTAGCTCAGTACCTGGAACACAAATTCTACAACTCTAATTCTGTTACTAGAGCTCTTATCATCCTTAATGTCTGGCTCAAGAACCACTTTCTTTATGAAACCATCCCTGACTCCTCTTTCTCTTCAGCATCCTTGTATTCATTTCCTATTGCTGTTGTTAACAAATTACTACAAACTTAGTGGCTTAAAACAACAAAAATTTATTATCTTACAGGTCTAAAGGCCAGAAGTCAAAAACAGGTCTCACTAGGCTAAAATCAAAGTGTTGGCAGGATGAACATTGATGCAAAAATCCTCAACAAAAATACTAGCAAATCAAATACAACAATACATTAAAAAGATCATACACCATGATCAAGTGGGATTCATTCCAGGGATGCAGGGATGGTTCAACATCCGTAAATCAATCAATGTGATACACCACATTAATAAAATGAAGAATAAAAATCACACGATCATCTCAATGGATGCAGAGAAAGCATTTGATAAGATACAGCATCCATTTATGATAAAAACTCTGAATAAAATGGGCATATAAGGGAAGTACCTCAACATAATAAAGTCCATATATGAGAAACCCACAGCTAATATCATCTTCAATGGTGAAAAACAGAAAGCTATCCCTCTAAGAACAGGAACCAGAGAAGGATGCCCACTTTCACCACTCCTATTTAACATAGCATTGGAAGTCCTGGCTAGAGCAATCAGGCAAGAAAAAGAAATAAAAGGGATCCGAATTGGAAAGGAAGAAGTGAAACTGTCACTATTTGCAGATGACATGATTTTATATTTAGAAACCCTAAAAATCCACCCTAGAAATAACTAATAAACTTCTAGAAATAATAAATGAATTTGGTAAAGTTGCAGGATACAAAATCAACATACAAAATCAGTTGCATTTCTATACACTAACAATGAAGTAGCAGAAAGAAAAATTAAGAATACAATCCCATTTACAATCGCAACAAAAAGAAAAAAATACCTAGCAATAAACTTAACCAAAGAGGTGAAAGATCTGTACACTGAAAACTATAAAACATTGTTGAAAGAAATTGAGAAAGAGACAAAGAAATGGAAAGATATTGCATGCTCTTGGAGTGGAAGAATTAACATAGTTAAAATGTCCATACTTCCTAAAGCAATCTATAGATTCAATGCAACCCCTATCAAAGTCCCAACAACATTTTTCACAGAAATAGAACAATGAATCCTAACAGTTATATGGGAACAACAAAAGACCCCAAATATCTAAAGGAATACTGAGGGAAAAAAAAAAAACAAACCTGGAGGAATCACACTCCCTGATTTCAAAATATACTACGAGGCTTTAGTAACCAAAACAGCACAGTACTGGCACAAAAACTGACACACAGATGAACGGAATAGAATCAAGAGCCCAGAAATAAACCCACACATCTATGGACAGCTAATTTTTGACAAGGGAGCCAAGAACGTACAATGGAGAAAGGAAAGTCTCTTCAAAAAGAAGTGTTGGGAAAATTGGATAGCCACATGCAAAGAAATGAAAGTAGACCATTATTTTATACCATACACAAAAATTAACTCAAAATGGATTAAAGACTTGAATGTAAGACCTGAAACCATGAAACTTCTAGAAGAAAACATAGGGAGTACACCCTTCAACATTGGTCTTAGCAACATATTTTCAAGTACCATGTCTGCCTGAGCAAGGGAAACAATAGAAAAAATAAACAAATGGGACCACATCAAACTAAAAAGCTTCTGCACAGCAAAAGAAACCATCAACAAAACAAAAAGACAACAACAATTGGGAGAAGATATTTGCAAACCATATATCTGATAAGAGGTTAATCTCCAAAATATATAAAGAACTCATCCATCTCAACAACAAAAAAACTGACAATTCAATTAAAAAATGGGCAAAAGACCTGAACAGACATTTCTCCAAAGAAGATATATAGATGGCCAAGAGGCACATGAAAAGATGCTCAACATCATTAACTATCAGGGAAACGCAAATCAAAACTACAATGAGATATCACCTCATGCCTGTCAGAATGGCTATAATTAACAACACAGGAAACAACAAGTGTTGGAGAGGATGTGGTGAGAAGGGAACTCTCATACACTGCTGGTGGAAGTGCAGACTGGTGCAGCCACTATGGAAAACAGTATGGAGATTCCTCAAAAAAATTAAGAATAGAACTACCATACGATCCAGCTATTCCACTGCTGGGTATTTATCCAAAGAACATGAAAACGCCAATATGTAAAGATACATGCACCTGTGTGTTCATTGCAGCACTGTTTACAATAGCCAAGACTTGGAAGCAACCTAAGTGCCCAAAAAGGGACAAGTGGATAAAGAAGATATGGTATATATACACAATGGAATACTACTCAGCCATAAGAACAATGAAATCGAGCCGTTTGTGACAACATGGGTGGACATTAGGATATTATGCTAAGCGAAATAAGTCAGAGGGAGAAGGTAAAAACCTGTATGATGTCGCTCATAAGTAGAAGACAAAAATAACAACCAACAAACACATAGAGACAGAGATTGGACTGGTGGTTACCAGAGGGGAAGGGGGGAGGGAGGAGGGCGAAAGGGATGATTAGGCACATGTGTGTGGTGATGGATTGTAATTAGCATTAGGGTGGTGAACATGATGTTATCTATGCAGAAATAGAAGTATAATGATGTACACCTGAAATCAATACAATGTTATAAACCAATGTTACTGCAATAAAAAGTAAATTAAAAAACAAACAAACAAAGTGCATGGCTATAATCCTTCTGGAGACTCTAGGGAAAATCTGTTTCCTTCCTTGTCTTTTCCAACTTCTCAAGGTCACTTGCATTTCTTGGCTTGTGGCCCCTTCCTCCAACAGAGTAGCATCTTTAAATCTCTCTCTGACTCTGACTTCCTCTTCTGACTCCTTCTGCCACTTTAAAGGACTCTTACGATTACATTGGGCCTGCCAGGATAATCCAAAATAATTTGTTTAAGTCAGGGTCAGTTGATTAGCAACCTTAATTCCTCTTTGCCATGCAATCTAACATATTTATAGGTTCCAGGGATTAGGACATGGACATCTTTGAGTGGGGAGCATTATTCTGCCTACCACATCCTATCTGAACTCTCATACTATCCATACACCACTCACTTGACACTTAGCACATGATAGCGTGTATTGTTATTTACGGTTTTAGGAAGGCATCTGTCCCCTTATCTAACCAGTGTGTCTGATGAAGGCAGGACTCTGTCTCAGACTCTGCTTCACAGTCAGACCTCTGTAAATGTTTGTTGATAATGACAGTATCCAATGCTCTCCTATTCCCTTTTCTGCCCTGTGTCCTTTAGGCTGTAGTTGGTCACTGACATATCTGATACTGCTGAAAAATGCATCTTCCTACGAATTCCCATACATTTTTTACTTTTCATAAAAATAATAGTAATTTAAGTCACCTTTGCCCTAAAACAGTCCACATTTGATCTATTCTTCTGTCACAAAGTAGCTATCACCAAACCAAACCACACATGAGAGAAAAAAACTACAGCACATTTGAAGTGGAAGAAAAATTAGCTATTTGGCAATAGGCTGCTACTTCTTTTTAACATTCTTTAAAATGGTTCAACTGAATCATTTTGATTGCTGAGTTCAACTAACTACTGAATCAGGCTTTTTATGATTTGGGTTTTTTATGTTAGTGGTTTCAGAGATGAAAAATCAGAATTACCGTCTGCACTGCCCCTTCACCTCTGCCAAGGTGAATTTGGCAGGAAGATGGACATTTCATCAGTGCAACTTGGGTCCTGGGAAGCAAGGTGGTGTGGGGAGCAAAAATGGAAGCAGGCTTAGGAACAGAGTATGATCAGCCCTCCTTGCTGTTCCCACCTCAAGCTCCCTAATAATTCTCTTATCTTAATAATTACTTTCATATCTTTTTGTTATAAAATCTCACTTTTTTCAGCAAGTAAAACTTATGATTTAAAGAGGGATAAAAAGACTGTTAGTTAAACATAAATCTCTATTCCCTCGACTGCCAAATTAAAAATATTAAGCCCGTATTCAAAATATTAGGCTGTTCCTAAGGGTTTTTCTAAAGGAATCATAAATTTTACCTGGAATAAGATATGCTACAAGAAAGGTAACCTGAGAAAGTGTTGCAATAACAGGGTTTGCTTTCAATGTTTCCCAAATTTGAATAACCTTTTGAATAGTGAAGGGAAGAAAGAGCATTCTCTACCCACTCTGGGTCCTTTCTGGCTGGGCTACAAATTAAATTGACATGGGGCCGAATAGCAGGAGAAAATCAAACAAAGCTTTATGACATGTATACACGGGAGAAACCTAGGGAAACTGAGTATCTCTCTCGACAAAATGGTGGAGGTTCTCCTCTTAAATAGACAAACGAGGATATTGGGGGTTGGGTCAGTTATGGGAGATTACCAGAAAAGCACAGTAAGGTTATTATGCAGATTTAAGACCTGCCTTCCACACTGACAAGTTTCTAGAGATGAGGTCATCCACCCCTCTTTCCAGTACAGAGAAGGAGATACCTTTACAAATGGAGATTTTTCCTTACAAATGTAAATGTCTGGTAAACAGAACTTTGATAAGAATGGGTGTAGCAAAGACCCTCCCAGTCTATTGATACCCAGAGTTATCCAAGGTGATGGCCCATCCCAGGGACAGGTCTTCCATCCCAAATCCCTTTAGATAGTTGCGGGGGAGGGAGGGATGTCAAAGTCTCTCCTACACAGAAAACAGACATTTTGAGGTGGCCAATTCTGACCCCCCCAATAGTCACAAAGCATATTAATATCTTAAAGGCTCTGAGAAATCTTGTAGTTAAAAAAAATTGTTTAACTTTGTTCAACACAGCACTTCCCAAACTAATATCTGGTACCTCAGCACAAACAATACTATCATATTATCACCATCCACTTCCCTGGGAAACCAAGGTCCCTTAAACAGAGCTTGGTGTTTGTCATCTCCACATCCAGCACCATGCCTGACACGTAGGTGACCCTTCTCTAATGAACTGAACTCCAACTGGTGTAGAGCCAAGCACAAGAGCCAAACACAAAAGGGAATGGGAAATAATGACAAATGAATCTCCCTTCCAATCCAATCAGGTCAAACCCTATCTTTTAAGATTATATTAAATGTGTCCTTTCTTTAATCCCATCACTTGTTTATCTTGGATTTTGCATTGTTTAGGTTAATTTGTGCATTTTAGAATTATAGGTTCCATAAGGTGAGCACTTAATACCTCCAGGTATCTACTACTGTGTCATATCCATAATGGGAAATCAATAAATATTTCAGTATGACAACTTGAATAGATGTTAAAAGCAGGACCTCTAGGGCAGACAGGCCTTGCTTTGAGTTCTTGCTTCACTACTTATTTATTACCTGAATGACCTTAGCAAGATATTTAACCTCTGTAAGCCTCAATATCCACCTTTGTAAAAGGGAGACAATAGTAGTACCCATCTCATCAAGTTGAATAAGGATTAAATGAAGAAATACAGGGGCCAGCCTTGTGGCATAGTGTTAAGTTCATGAGCTCTGCTTCGGCCTGGGGTTCACGGGTTTGGATCCTGGGCGGAGACTTACACACCACTCATCAAGCCATGCTGTGGCGGCGTCCCACATACAAAATAGAGGAAGATGGGCACAGATGTTAGCTCAGCAACAATCTTCCTCAAGCAAAAAGAGGAAGATTGGCAATAGATGTTAGCTCAGGGCCAATCTTCCTCATCAAAAATAAATAAATTAAAATAAAATAAAGTCTTCCTTTAAAAAAATGAAGAAATACATATAAAGGATAGTATGGTTGCGGACTATGAAAAGTGCTCAATAAATGTTTACTATCATGATGACAATATCAGGGATTCAGAATATTCATAAAGGTCATAATATTGTGGGTAGAATTATCTAAAAGGTTAATTATCCTTTGTCCAATATGGATTTTTTTAATTCTGTAGGATTTTTTTCTTATTACTGGTGAAAAGGGCAGGAATGTACTAATAAATAATTTCCAAACCTTCCCTTATCCAAAGGCTCTGGCCTCTTTCCCTTCCCAGCCCTTTTGAACCAAGGGCTAGTATGAAAAATTAATAAATCTGATTTTCACTTTTTTTCATTTTTCTATTGCAGCTTCTGACAGAAATGATAAATATCCCCTAAAAGTAAGCAGCAGAAGGGAGAAAGAGAACTAAAAGGCAGACAGAGGCAGTTTCTTCAGGATGAAAAACTGTGCCAGCCAAGGATTGCCATCTGTCCCATTTCTTGAAGCCCATTCCTTGAAGTCTTTCCCCATCTCTAGTTCATCCTGTGGGTATTAAGCCCTTACAGTCATTTTTTTTGAGACTCAAGAACTCTAAAATGAATTTCCTGAGTAGTATGAATAAATCATAGAAAGAAACTAAATAGACTAAACATAAATATTTTATCTATTTATGAAATTACTGAAATCTGCCTCTATATTTTAGGATAGTATGGATTTCTTTTACAAGAATCCAGAAAACAAAGATTAAAATTGTTATTTCAGGTGCCTAAGTGTTACTGCCCAAAAAGGGGGTTTGTCTGCCCACCACAAGACATGCCAATAGTCAAGAGGCAAGGTGGTAGGAGAGAAAAGACTTTTCATTACAGCTTGCTAGTAAGGGGGAAGATAGCCAACTCATGTCCGAAAGAACCACCTTAGAGAACAAAGATTACTGGCCAGTTATATATGGGTCTTGTCTCCAGGTTGGGGAGGCATCTGGTCTCTAGGTGGGGGCATCCAACTGACCTCCAGGTGGGGGAGGCAGCTGGTCCTAGTTCCTGATAGTCTTTGGTTTTACTGGATATGCATCAGAGACCACAGCAATGCCCTATACGCTGATCATTCAGTTGTCCTTGATGATGGCTATCAGCATAGACTCTCTGCCCAGGGTCATCACATTCCTAAGGAACTCAAAAGAACAAAGTTATCAATTTATAGCAGCTGGGAGGGGCCGTAAATCTACAGAGCACATCTGGGCTAGTTAATCAGAGGTCATTCAAAGTTACAATAGGGTTTCTTTTCTACAGTATGCCTTCCCTTATGTCAACCTTGTCTTGAGCTGGTATCAAAGGGATAAATAACATCCCCAACCACAAGTTGCTTTTTCAGCTGTTAGAGTAAAAATAAAGATGGTTTTTTTCTTTAAAGGGCAAAGGCCCATTCTTATTGTCTCCTCTTCCTTTCATTCTGATTAATTAGCAGATCTTGTAACAAAGTTTTACCTTTGTACAGTTGACTCTGCAAAGTGAGCAAATATCAGAAACCACTGTAACCAAGAGACACCTTCATCTGCAGAGAAGCAGGAAACGAAGGGAAGACCACATTATTCCTAATAACAGGCACCTCACTCTGTTGTAAGAACACTCAGCTATGCAAACCTTTCCTACATGGATGAGGATTTTTCTGATCTGAGTCTTCAAACAGATTTTTACCAACAGTAAAGTAGTCTTGGTCTCTAATCTAGAATGATGAAAAAAGCTTTTTCTTTTAATCAAGAAAAGGTAAAACCACATCCAGGCCTTGCCATATTACCTTACCTAGGGATAAAGAATGTATTCTCTGCACAACATGCTGCTTCTTACAAATTCAAGCTCACTCATCTCCTTCCTCTCCACTTTATTAACAAACTCCCAACCACACAACTACCTTCAAAAGGCTTCTGGAACGCAAACAAGGAGAATGCCCAGTTGTCTCGTTCCATTCTTCAACTATGTAGAACGCCTCTAAAGTGAGTGCTCAGTTCTGATTTTTCACAGTTTTAAACACTCACAGGATCTCTGAGTGAGAGGAGACCCAAGAGATATCTCCATCTCTGCTTTGAACCCTTATGTGATTTCCCACAGGCAGATATAATGCTTCCCCCCACCACACACACACACAGAGTGCACAGGACCTATAGGCACTTAACACATTTTGACTCATGTTATAATTCTCTTTAACTAAGTCTTATTGCTTCCACTATTACAAGTACCTTCAAGACAAAGCCTTTTTATATACCTTGAAATGCCTGGCAAAGGACCTTACAAATAGTAGGTACAACATAAGTATCTGTCATTGAATATACTGGCATGAGTCCTCTCCAACACCTCTGCAAATTAGAAATCAGTTGAGCTAAAAAAACCTTTGTGTTGTTTGCGTTTCTTTTGGGGGCCGGGGGTGGGGAGGAGTGGTTGTTATTAATTCATAGAGAAGAAAGATTGTGCACTACCATGCAAAGGCTTCAAATAATTTTGATTTGGAATGAAAGCATTTTGAAGTACTACTTCAGAGTTGCAGAATTAGTAAAAACATTATTTTCATGTAATAAGAAATGCACTATTTAAGGGGGGGGAAGCAATGTAATTATCACAAAGAAGCATAGGAAGCTACACAGGGATTCACTTCTGTGGCTCCCAGGTCACAGAAAACAGTTGAGATAAATTCAAGAATTGGCTACCAGCATAACAATAACGACAATGACAGCTATTATTCATCGAGTGGTTACTATGTTAGAGGCATTCTTAATACATTCTCATTTAATCTTCACAAAAGTCCCATGATGCAAGTCTTTTCCATTTTACTGATGAGAAAGCAAAGTCTCAGAGAAGCAGGTTAAATAAAAAGGAACATGAATTTTCAAACCTGGATCTGAAGAATCCCAAAGTCCCTGCTCTTTCCCCTGCATCAGAAGGCGGGAGGTTCCACTTGTTTGATGAACTATAGGACAAAAGTGTAGAAATCTGTTTGCCACAAGCCACACTTATATTTCAGTATCAGATAGGGTGTTGTTTATAGACTGAATCCAGGGTCTCCAATTCCTTCCAACTGTCTCTGAGATTTTCTTCAGCTCCACAAAACATACAAACATCTTCTCATAAATTCCTAAGCATATAGAAAATTTTGACTTGGGCATCTTAAGACAAGCCATCTGAGCTGAGAGAATAGCTCCAATTCATTACCTAGTGCTATCAGTAATCTTACGCTACTAACTGCAAATCTATGGCCTCAACAGAGTATGAATGCAGGTACATTATGATAGGACAATTATAAAATTAACAGATTGTGAGGTAAATTTGGGTTGTTAGAATATTGTTTGTTGTTAATTCCTGTACCCTCAGAGTGAAATTTTTAAAAAAAGAATAAAGTGACCTGAGAGAATTACTATATTTTCATAGGACAACAATCTGGGTGTTGCTGATTTTCTTTTTAAACACAATTAGCCATTTTTTATTGCAATGCAAAGTCCATTCTTTGCATTGCAATAAAAAAAAACTATCTTAATGATAGTTAAAACATAAAAACATTGGGTGATAAGGAGGAAGAATTATAAGATAGATTAGCCACATACCAGCAATTGGCTCTGGGGCAGCTTATATGTCATTGATGCAAACCAGACTTTCAGATATCTTGGGTTTGCCTGTCATCACCATTGAAGAAATTTCCACAGTAACTACTCCACACCCAGACTCACTGACACATGTTGAAATATGTTGTTTGCATCATTCATGGATTAACCTATGCCCCACAGGCAATTAAAAAATAGGTCTGAGAAACAGAGTGATCATTTGGTTAGGGGCCACTTCCAGCAATAGAGATGAAATACAGGACCTATTCTACTTTATCAGAAACCCAAATAAGGTGTTGTGTGCTTTCGTCTCACAGAGCAACGGATGAAACACCTGCAAATGCAGGTGAGTGAGATCGATCTTAGCCACTCTCTGGCTCAACTTGCTCAGGTATAGATTTCTCTAATACCTGGCCCAGAGGAAAAAGAATCAAAGATAATGTTGACTGTTTTGGAGAATAAGACATTGAGGAATACAATTGGAATACAACAAAATCTACTTTCAACAAACCTATAATTTATGTTGAGATGCAAGAGCAAACAATTTCTAACACAAACTGCAAGTACAAAAAGTGCAATACCTTAACATTTGTGATTGATATGTCATAAGAATTGTAAGAATCTGCAAAATCTTTTAACAAAAATATTTGTACAAATTTCCAGACCTCTCTTGAATGACAATTTCACCAAAATCCATGTATTTTCTGTGCACATCTTTATAGCACGAGTTAACTGCATTTTCCACTTTCACTACAGTTTTACCAATCACTTAGACTGGTGTATTTGCCTTGCAGCAGGAATAAAAAAATTCCTGCACCAGCTGATACACAAATTACTTGGATTTACAGGGTTGCTAGTGAATAATCAAACAGTAAATATAAATAAATGAATGCCCGGGAGCTACTGAAATACAGAATTAGAAGAGAAGGTTTAGTTGTGACTAAGGAATCTTCAAAGGCTTTCCAGAGTAGATAGCATTTGATTTGAGCATAACTCTAGGTTGGCAAAATTTAAGAAGTAAATATGGGATGAAGGGCATCTAAATTTAGGAGAACCATATATACAAAAGAGTAAAAGTGCAAAGAACTGAGGTAAAGTGTTGAGTAATCTAGTTGTAGGTAGAACTCAAGGTGTGAGGAAATTATACTGGAAGATGATCCTACAAAATTAATTCAGAATCCTATTGGGGCAATTCATGAATGTTATGCCTTAGCATTTGTACTTTTCCATAGGCAATGAAGAAAGAGTAACCTGGTGGGATGGACTGTAGTGGAAGGGCAGAGGATGGAAGCAGAAAGACCACTTACAACAGTATAAACAAGGATTAAAAGCCTAAAGTAAGGAAAGAGTAAGGGGAAATGAAAGAGGGAGGGTTGAGTGTAAATAGACAGGATTAGGAATGGACAATATGTATGGAGGGAGGAAGCAGGAGTAATTATATGGTACATGGTAAATGCTACCATTAACTGAGGTTAGGAACAAAGCAAGATGAGGAAGCAAGATGAGAGAATAGGTGGGAATATACCATGTTTAAGATACATGAAGTATGAGGCTTCTAAATGAAAAATCACATAGAAATGTTTGACTCATTCAAGATGACTGAGTAAGTGGTTACATCCACCTTCCCTCCCACTAAATGTGAAATAACAAAATTTTTAAAAAAATCTTTATTTGTGTGAGGAAGACCAGCCCTGAGCTAACATTTGCTGCCAATTCTCCTCTCCTTGCTGAGGAAGACTGGCCCTGGGCTAACATTCGTGCCCATCTTACTCTACTTTATATGGGATGCCGCCACAGCGTGGCTTGACAAGCGGTGCGACAGACCACACCCGGGATTCGAACCTACAATCCCAGGGCCGCCAGAAGCGGAACATGTGAACTTAATCACTACGCCACTGGCCAGCCACCCGCTCCCCCCCCCCCCCAAATCTGAATGGAACCAAAACAACACTAAAAACAGAACACGAATGAGAGTCATCAATGGATCAAACTCCTGAGAAATTTGAAACCAGAGTCCAAGACATCAGAGGTTAAATATGAATTCCCCCTAGGGAGCTCCTCCTGAGTCAAAGAATAAAAAGTAGGCCCTTGGGCAGCCACGAAGACAGTTAATTAAAGAGCTGCATCCACTTACTCAGCACTGCCCAGCCCACTCCACAACCAATTACACCTCGGAGCCAGTCAAGGATTCCCTTTTGAGCTAAAGGCAGAAAACTGCTATCCGTACAAAGTTGGTGATCTGCCTGGAAAGACTCCCAGTGGGGAAATTGAGATGGAAAAAGAGTAGAATTTAAGGTATTTAGGATTTAAGGTAACTTTGAACGCAGAAATTGTTGCGAGACAGGAAAGACGGGTTCTAGAGGTACAATAGAGTAGACCACTCCATCTTCAGATACATCTCACCCCTAGAATAACAACTTCCTTACTTTGGCAAGTTTGGGGGTCTGAGCTTGCCTTCCTTCTTCCCTTCAGGAAAACCCACCTAATGGTATGCCCCATTAATATATCCATTGACACAGTCAGTTATATCATTCAGAGGAAAGCATTTTTGGAGAAACAAATCCACCACTTATATTAGTCAATTTAGTCTTCCATTCATAAACATGTACCTGCAACCAATGCTAAAGAAACATCTAAGGAAAATCAACAGTATAAAAGAGAAAGACCAAAATGATGCATAATTCTGGATCAAAGAGAAAGAGAATTTAGGAAATAGAAGAGAATACTTAAGATATTCTAACTGGTATCCTCAGAGATGAAAAAGTATGTTACATCTATAAAAGAAGAAGAGTCTGCCATGAAAAAGGAGTAAGCAGGAAATAAGAAACAGTTCTTGGAAATTAAATATATGATTATGAATATAAAAGATTAAGCAGATAGGCTAAATAACACAACAGGCACAGCTAAAAATTGAATTTGTAATCTAAAAAATAAGTTGACAGGGGCCGGTCCGGTGGCGCAGTGGTTTAGTTCACACTTGGCAGCCCGAGGTTCGCAGGTTCGGATCCCGGACACCTGCCAACGCACTGCTTGTCAGCCATGTGGTGGTGGCGTCCCATATAAAGTAGAGGAGGATGGGCACAGATGTTAGCACAGGGCCAGTCTTCCTCAGCAAAAGAGGAGGATTAGCAACGGATGTTAGCTCAGGACTGGTCTTCCTCACAAAAAAAATAAAATAAGTGGACAGAATTTTAAAGAATACATGTAAAAAACTCAAAGAGATGAAAGTGATAAAAATTAAAAGCAAGAGAGAATAAATTCAGGAAGTCCACATCATTCATAAAATCAGCATTTCAGGAGAAGAGAACAGACATAATAGAGGGGACAAGATCCTCAAAGAAATGACAGATGAAAAGTTATAAATAGGAAATGATCCACCCTGAGAACTTAGTATATAAACGTCCAGAAGGAGATTCAGTTTAAGAACATGCTCTAAAATCCTGTTAGGAGAAAATCTTTCAAAGAGAAGGATAGACAAAGACAAAAAGAAAAGGTGTTATGGATCTGTTCACTCTGTTATAATATCTATAGAGAGGGGTTGCTGGAGGAGAGCAGATAAGCCCAAGGGAACTGCTGGAAACAGAAAACTGCAAATCAGGAGAAAATGAAATAGAGATCATGGGAATAAACAAAAACTCTAGAAAAGGTCTGTTCACTAGGCATTCAATAAGTAAAAGATTCTTCATTATGAGCCTTAACTTCTCAATCACGCTCACCATTGACCAGATACTAATTACCAAAGCATGAACAATGTGATTTTCATATATTCTACTTTAAGAAGTAGCTAAGGAGCTGGCCGGTGGTGCAGCAGTTTAGTTCACGCTTTGGCAGCCCAGGCTTCACAGGTTCGGATCCCGGGCGCCTACCAACACACTGCTTGTCAGCCATGCCGTGGTGGCGTCCCATAAAAAAGGAGAGGAAGATGGGCACGGATGTTAGCCCAGGGCCAGTATTCCTCAGCAAAAAGAGGAGAATTGGTGACGGATGTTAGCTCAGGGCTGGTCTTCCTCACCAAAAAAAAAAAAAGAAGTAGCTAAGAATCTGCAATGAAATACCACTTGACACCCACTAGGATGGCTATAATCAAAAAAGGCAGATAATGTGGAGCTGGCTCCGTGGCCTAGTGGTTAAGTTCAGTGCGCTCCGCTTAGGCAGCCCAAGTTCAGTTCCCGGGCCTATACCACTCATCGGTGGCAACCCACATACAAGACAGAAGAAGATTGGCAATGGATGTTAGCTCAGGGCAAATCTTCCTCAGGGGGGAAAAAAAGGGCAGATAATGTATAGCATAAAAAATATAGTCAATAATGGTGTAATAACTTTGTGCGGTGACAGATGGTTACTAGACTTATTGTGGTGATCATTTCATAATGTATATAAGTGTTGAATCACTATATTGTACACCTGAAACTAATATAATATTGTATGTCAACTATACTTCAATGTAAAAAAAGGGCAGATAATAACAAGTGATAACAAGTATAAGAAAGGATGTGGAGAAAAAGGAACCCTCATACACTGCTGGTGGGAATGTAAAACAGTGCAGCTGCTTCGGAAAATAGCCCGGCAGTTCCTCAAAAGGTTAAATATGAAGTTAACATATGACCTACAAATTCCCCTCCTAGGTGTATATTCAAGAGAAATGAAAACATATGTCCACACAAAAATATGTACTCATTCATAATAGGGAAAAAAATGGAAACAACCCCAAAATCTATGAACTGGTGAATGGATAAATAAAATGTAGTATAGTCATACCATGGAATATTATTCAGCAGTAAAAAGGAATGAAGTGCTAATACATGCTACACATGGATGAACCTTGAAAACATTAAGTAAAAGAAGCCAGTCACAAAGAGACCACACATTAAAGGATTCTATTTTATGTGAAATGTCCAGAATAGGAAAATCGATAGAAAAAGAGATAGAAAGTGGATCCATGGTTGCCTAGGGCTGGGGGGGTGATGAGAAGTGAGGGCTAAAGAGTCAGGCTTTCTTCTTGGTGTGATGAAAATGTTCCAAAATTGATTATGATGGTGGTTACACAACTCTGTGAATATACTAAACACCAATTGAATTGTATACTTTAAATGGGTGAATTATATCTAATAAAGCTTTTACCAAAAAAAGTTGCCAAGGATAATATCCCTGATTTAAAGGAGTGAATGGCTGAGGTTTTCATTTTAATATTTATGGGAGTATAAGACTACATGAATTAGAACTCTGAAATATACTTGCAATAAATGTAATTTGGTATAATATTCAAATTTTAAAAGTTCAGATTTCCAATTAACAACATTCTAGAAGTAGATCTCCTGTTAAGAAAAATAGTTATATTTCACATATTGGCCTGGCCAACCAGATCTATGCCAAACTGAAAAGTAATGGTAATAATCAGAGCTGCATTTACTGACTTCCATTCTGTGTGCTGGTGCATCAATTGTAACCCTCACAGCCCTGCAATAATTCCCATTTTAAAATGTGGAAACTGAAGTTCCCAAAAGGTAAGTACCTTGCCCAGGGTCACAAGAACATGCAGATCGGAGACTGGAACTCAGCTTCACAGCAGCACAATCCTGATGTATCTTTTTAAATAAACAGTGAAAGAAAGTAAAAACAACAATGGAATAGAAAGGAGAAGGTGTATTTAGAAGTATAGGTTTTATATGACTTTCTATGGTTCTTTATACCCTTGGGTGACAGTTGATTGGGAATTTAACGATAATATTCTAAGACATAAAGCCTCTGGCATGAGGGCTTCAATAATAAAGGGGCTGTATTTAACTAGGGCTATAAGAATCTTAATCTCTAAATATGATACAAGGGAAATAAAAAAGATAAGTGATCTTTCAATAAAAAGCTGTAAGAAAGTCTCCCAGGTACAGATAAGAAGCTGAACATAGATCTGTCATTGATCTATGTACAACTAACTAAGCTGTAGGAATCAAGAGGAAAAACAGAATTAGCAGAATAAATTTCCTAATAATAACTCCAGGTGACAAACATAGTGATAATTCCATGAAGTAATTCTGGCTATTAGACAAACTGTAAAAAGATTTGGAGAGAACAGAATATCCCCAAACTTCTCTTCCATTTCCCCAGAAACAAACAGCATTGTAAAGAGGACAGATTTCTCACTGGTCCTCTCTCCTCAGTCTTTATGATGCTAATCAACTGAGACCAAATAAAGCAGCAATCAAGAATTTGTATACTTCCTGAGTAATCTGTGTTCAAATATTTATGAGAAAAATCATTTAATATCTAAATTGAGAGTACTCTGTTATAATCAAATAAGTATAATAAATAGCAAATAAAAATGAAAGCCTTTATACTATAAAAAGGAAAATGAAATGGGAAAAAAGGGAAAAAGAACTATCTCTTGCTTTCTATTACCCTCTAAAAATACCATTAAGATGTGGGAGTCAAACTTTATTATAAGCTGATGTCACCGACTCTCAAAACAAACATGAGGGTAAAATAAAGTGAGTCTTGTCTCTGGTAAGGATGTCACTAATAACATGAAGTTCTTAACTGTTTTAGGCATTCATATTACGTTGCCTGCTGGCAGAAATTAAGTCATAAATGGACAAGAGATTGACAAACGGTAATCATTAGTGTTATTATTTTGAAAGACTAAAACAAAGCATGAGATATTAGATCTATACCATATGTTTCCAAGGCTATTTCCTAAGTCAGTGCATGACACCTGTTGGAGAAAAGCTGAATATTCAAAAACTCTTAATTTATTATTCCTTTCCTGAGTATTGAGGAAAACTGCCATACTTTTATATAAGCTCAGAGAAGACTGAGAAATGTGGTTTGAGAGTCACTGCTAAAAAGGAGACAACCATAAACAGAGAGATGTTCAAATCCTTGCTAGAACATGAACTGAACAGGGACTATATCTCCAAATATGTCCTCTTCAAAGTGAAAAAACTAGGGGCCGCCTGGTGGCGCAGCGGTTTAGTCCGCGCTTGGCAGCCCGGGGTTCGCGGGTTTGGATCCCTGGCGCCCGCCGACGCACTGCCTGTCAGCCATGCCGTGGCGGCGTCCCATATAAAGTAGAGGAAGATGGGCACGGATGTTAGCCCAGGGCCAGTCTTCCTCAGCAAAAAGAGGAAGATTAGCAACGGATGTTAGCTCAGGGCTGGTCTTCCTCACAAAAAAAAAAAAAAAAAGTGAAAAAACTTAACGGATTTTCAGACTCATTGTGGAATTTAATTTCCAAAGTGTTACATACATTTCTCCAAGGCATTAACTGGTATTGATTGGTAGGGAGGCTAAGTGATTTCTGTGGGTTAGTGAAATAGCTATTGGCCCCTGAACTTAATAACTAGGAAACAGAAGCTGATTTGACCTTTAAGGGTCTATAGTGAACCGGACATGAACATCTTACTGCGGTGCCACACAATCTTTTCACATCTCTGAAAAAAAGAAAAAGTATTAGGGTGTCTTGGTTCAAAGACACTCTAATACATGAATTTGGGGAAATACACCTTTAGATTTTAGGGAAATTGTTCAAAACCTTGCTAGAGCATAGGAGGAAAGCTCAACATCCAAGTTAACCTAAGGAAAACAGAATTTGCAACAAAGTCAAGAAAGGAAGATGCTCATCAAGTAAAAAATACTTGATTCTAAATTGTTTCTTTCTATATCTGAGGATCACAGAAATGACTTTTTCTCAGAATTTTCTTGTAAAAAAAACACCAATAAGATTAAAACTGAGATTTAAACATAAACCCAAGATTTATTTTTAAAGGGCCTGACTACATCCCATGTTATAGTCAGAGACCATAAGATAAATATGTCAAGTGAAATGCACATTCTGGAAGAGCCTAAGATGCTAATGCACATCTGAACCGTGATAATCTTTCAGTTGTGCCATCCAATTTAAAATAATTAATCTGTACAGAAAATGTGTCTCCAAGATTGAATTGAAATATTAACCAAGTGTCAATGGGTGTAGTGTCTCTAAAACATAGCCATAGCAAACCTGACAGGTAAACAGGAGCAATCTCTACTGTATAGATCCAAATACATACAAGAATAATTAAATTGCTAAGGAGTTTTATCACTGCTGATCTCTCTGACTCAAAGCCTTTAAGCTCACTAATATATTAATATTGATTTAAGTTTTGAATAAATAGTGTAACAAGACAGTTCCCTGTCAATTTCTTTTTTAGGGAAAAAGTAAGGGGACATCACTGTTTTGGCAAGATTTCAAATGAATGCTCTACTACAAGAAAAGGGACTCCTCCCTTAGCAGTGTCAAATCCAAGAGAACAAATACAGGGCAGAGATGGGTTCTTTCCACTTCCCAGCTTTTAGTGGGGACTGTACCCAGGGCTCTTCTAGATATTCCCAGGACAGACACACCTGTTCCTTGTAAAAGATCATAAAAGTTCCTAGTATGCTCTAGCTGAAAAGTCATATAAATTAAAATTTAATTGGATGGATTTGCACTGGCCCAAAGCAAGCTGTGAGTCTTTCACTGGGACTTGACCCATTCTCACTTCCCAGAGTTTAAAGATTGGGATGAAGTTAACTGTAGAAGGAAAAAATAAGAGGAAGGAGTGGAAAGATACATGACTTTATAACTATCTTGGAGACAAAAAAAAAATAAGGCTGAAAATATAAAGTTTTTCCCTGGTGGCCTTTGTTGTGGTAGATTATTTACTTGATGTTTTTAGGAAAATTTCTCCATCAGATTAAATAGCTAAAGCAAAGCTACAAAAGGCAAATACCCGAACATCAGGTAATATTTGAATATGAAAAGGAAAACCCAACTCCAGGTAACCATCTAGAGGAACACTGACATTTCTGTTTCTCAGAGTTTCAGGCATTTTGCAGGAACATTTTGAATTAAGATTGTGTTCTATGCTTTCAATATTTGAAGGATATAAAATGATTACATTCTATTTTTGGCTTATCAAATCACCTAAGAATTTCTTTTCATTGATGATGTTCATTGCTGGTGCAAGTAGTGCAAATACAGACACTCTTTCCTGCCATTGGTAGGCACGGGTATGATCTTTCTGGAGAGCAATTTGGGCCTTTAAAAAGTTTATGGCTTTTTGTCCCAAATTCTACTTCTAAAAATCTATCTTCAGGAATAGAAAAGTGAGGGAAATTTCCATATGAAGATATTTATTGCACTGTTCTTTACAACAGCAAATCCAAATGGTCAACGAGAGGAATGACAAAATAAATTTTGACACATTCATAATTTTTTATAAACTATGCAGTTATTATCAAAGTCAACATTTATTGAGTGCCAGGCACTTACCTCAGTGTTTTACTCACTCAGCTTTCACAAGAACCCTATGAAGTTCTCTTATTTACTTATACCATTTTACTGATGAGGAAAGAAAGAAGTTCAGTTACTTTGCTAAGGTCATTGAGCTAGGAAGAGATGGTACTGGGATTCCAAACCGGTCTAGCTCTAGAGCTCAAACTATTCAGCACGATACTGTTTTGCATGTTACTTTTCAAATGTGATACTGGATTCTATATTATAATTTTTTTCCCAAGAATTTTTGTTTCAATATTCACAAGCAAAACTGATCTCTGGTTTTCTTCCCAGAGAAATCTCTTTTCCTTGTTTCAATATCAATTTATTTTCCCTTCATAAAAAGGAATTTGGAAACTTTCCTTCATTTTCTATGTTCTGAAACAGTTTAAAATAGCATTGGGATGATCTGTTTCTTAAAGATGTGGTAGAATTTCCTTGTAAACTTGAAGGAGAGGGAAGAGAGGGTAGCTCTTAAACAATATTCTCTATTTCATCAATAATAAATGTTCTGTTAGATTTTCTATGTCTTCTGGGGTCAGCTATGGTCACACATTTTCCATTTCATTTTTTAAAAAATTTTAACAGCTTTACTGAGGTATAATTTACATGCCATAAAATTTACCCGTTTAAAGTGTACAATTCAAAGATTTTTAGTAAATTTACAGAGTTGTGCAACCATCATCACAATCATTTTAGAGTCTTACCGTCACCCTAAAAAGATCCCTTATGTCCATTTAGAGTCAATCCCTGCTGCCATCTCTAGCCCCTCCATTTTGTTTTAATAGTACAACTCTATAACCTTAATGCATATGAACAGATGCATTTATTTTATATGGATTAAGTAAAATAGTAGAGTCAAATCTTAGATAAATTGCATGTAATGTGACCATATTATATAAAAAATTATTTACTTGTAAGAAAATGTGGTGCTGTGCACAAGCAGTATAATTTTCCTATAGCTCATTAAAGCTACCTGATACTTATGGAAAAAACAAACAGCATGATCTCATTTTCCTATCTTCAGTACTGAGACTTCCATAAACACGTATTCTTAATAGTCCCAATAGGAAGAAAATACTAAATATAATCACAATAACCACGCTGCCTCCAGACATACCAGAAATTGCCATTTTTCTTTACTTCATGTTAACCATATTTTCTAACTATGAGATAGTTTTAAATTATTTTCTTTTTCTTAATTTCTTTTCTTTTCTTTTTTTTCCTCATGAGAGTCTGGGAAAAGTCTAGCTACTTCTGAAGTGGACAAAGTGTTCTACCCATAATGTTCAGGAATTTAGAGCTAAGAACTAAACCCAGGTGATTAAAAATCCAGCCAACATATTTTCAGTTGGCATTGAATAGAGATTTCTTTAGTTAGGAGGTATTAGTGTCATTTGACTTCTGATCCTTGCTTCAAGGTTCTCCCCAAACAATAGGAAAAATTAAGATTAAACTTAATTTAACAAGAAAATATTTTTACGTGTTCAAACATGTATAATCCAGTCAGTAGCATATTTAGATCTAAGACTAGGAAAAACTGCTTTGAGCATCGAGAATTTCTTCCAATGATAAAGGTCAACAGAAAACAGACTCTTGAAGAAGTGGAAGGAGCACTGACTTTGGAACCATAAACATGGTTTCAAATCCATCTTCTTCCTCTTCCCTTTTTTTCTCCCTCCTCCCTCCTCCCTGCCTGGCAGCCCCCCTGCAAAAACAAAACAAAACAAAACACTTCAGTGGAAACATACTCCTAAGATTTTCTTAAAGTATATTTACACTGATTTAAGTATTTTTTCTTCAGGAACTAAAGTAACTAAACTAAGTTGCTTCCTTGTCAACTTAATATCCTTGTTGGTCATCTGTTACTTTTCTATCATCTTCTCCTCAAAGACAAAGTGAGCCTCAAAAACATCTAAGTGCCTATTATAAGATTGTTTTGAGTTTTAAACAGGTATGTACTTAACATGAAAGCCCAACTATAAAGCACTCAAGGGTATGTAATTATTGTGCTGACAAGTACGAATATACAATAAAGTTATCCAAAACATATATATGCTCATACATACACCCAGAGTCTGTACATACCCTTCATCCTAGGTACATATTCATTATATCCATAAAAGTTACAATATTTTAAAATGTTTTCTTAGCTAAATAAAAGAAAAAGAATTATACTTGGCCCTTTTAGTTTCACACCCAAAACTTGTTTTCAAGGGTTCCTTTGAAAAAAATTTTAGAAAGTTATCAAGCCATCAATAAGAAGTATAACTTTTAGCTGGAGGGAGACAAAAATAAGTTTCTATATAGAATAAGCATGATAATGATGGGAGAAAGAGCATTCTCTACCCACTGTGGGTCCTTTCTGGCTGGGCTACAAATTAAATTGACATGAGGCCAAATAGCAGGAGAAAATCAAAACAAAGCTTTATAAAACATGTATACATGGGAGAGACCAGGGGGTGTCTCTTGACAAAACGGTGGAGATTCTCCTCCTATATAGACAGATGATTTTAGGGGGAGTTGGGAGTGTCAGCCAGGAGGGATTACAAGAAAAGTACAGTAAAGTTATTATGCAGATTTAAGACCTCACCTTCCACATTGACAAGTTTCTAGAGATGAGATCATCCACCCCTCTTCCCAGTACAGAGAAGGAGATACCTTTATAAATGGAGATTTCCCTTACAAATGTAACTGTATGGCAAACAGAACTTTGATAAGAATGGGTGTAGCAAAGACCCTCCCAGTCTATCAATACCGGAGTCATCAAGGTGAAGGCCCATCCCAGGGACAGGCCTTCCATCCCAAATCCCTTTAGAGAGTTGGGAGGGGGTGAAGGTCAAAGCCTCCTTCAGAGCAAGGTAGAGAGAGACACATCTTGAGGTGGCCAATTCTGATCCCCCACAATAAGATGAAAAAGCAGTACTAAATCTGTACTATTATATATTAAATAAGTACTATTATAGGTCTCACCTTCCAAAAGAAGTCAGTTTAAAGATCTGAAAATGTGATTACTGATATAAAATTTCTTTCCAATTTTGTCACCAGAAACTCAGAATTAAACTCAGATAAAATCTGAAATTGATACTGTGGGGGATCAGAATTGGCCACCTCAAGATGTGTCTCTCTACCTTGCTCTGAAGGAGGCTTTGACCTTCACCCCCTCCCAACTCTCTAAAGGGATTTGGGATGGAAGGCCTGTCCCTGGGATGGGCCTTCACCTTGGTATTGATAGACTGGGAGGGTCTTTGCTACACCCATTCTTATCAAAGTTCTGTTTACCATACATTTACATTTGTAAGGGAAATCTCCATTTGTAAAGGTATCTCCTTCTCTGTACTGGGAAGAGGGGTGGATGATCTCATCTCTAGAAACTTGTCAATGTGGAAGGTGAGGTCTTAAATCTGCATAATAACTTTACTGTGCCTTTCTTGTAATCCCTCCTGGCTGACACTCCCAACTCCCCCCAAAATCCTCTGTCTTTATAAGAGGAGAATCTCCACCATTTTGTCGAGAGACACCCCCTGGTCTCTCCCATGTATACATGTTTTATAAAGCTTTGTTTGATTTTCTCCTGCTATTTGGCCTCATGTCAATTTAATTTGTAGCCCAGCCAGAAAGGACCCACAGTGGGTACAGAATGCTCTTTCTCCCCATCAATACCTTATAGGGGATTACCAGAGAACTTGAAATCTTTGCAAATTTGTTAAAAAAAATAGATTTAGAAATATTTTCAGGAACAAAAGAAATCAGGTCTGCCCTTTTATTTTGATGACTTCCTTTACTCTCCAGCCCTGCTTCTGTTCACTTTCCTCTTTAACTAAGGAATTAATTAAGGCCCTCTCTGTTTTAGCTAAGTCTTAGAATTTGGAGAAGCATTACTATTCCATCTGCTGCACAAGGAATACGAATGAAATATCTTCCTATTTTTCTTATTCCCCAATTTCAGTTATTACCCCCAAATTAATGCAGTATTGTTTGGTTAAAATGTTTTTTCCTAATGATCCTATTAGATTGGCTAAAATGGAGAGGGCAGGGAGATAAATAGCCAGTACGAATGAGGAGGTGGGAAAAGAGATGCTCTCAATCACTATAAATCACTTTTGGAGGACGATTTGGCAATAGAGATCAGACTTTAAATCTCACTGTCTTTCCTTTGATAATTCCATGTCAGAGCAATTCATGTCATAGCAAGTATACAAGTACACAAGAAGAGTGGTAAAGAATATATACAGTGCAGCATAATTTATAGTAGCAAAAAATAAAGAAAACCTAAGTGTCCATCAACATGGACATGATTTTAAAGTTATGCTACTTCTGTATTGTGTAATGTTATACAGCTGTTCTAAAGAAAAAGTAATCAGGTTCCTATATACTGGCATGGAAGGACTTTGGGTGGGAAAAGTTAAGTTGCATACAGAACACTTCCACTTTTTTCTGTGATATAAATATATATATATACACAGATATGTGTATACAGACCCCACACAAAAATATACAAATAGGCAGAAAGAGAGGGAAAGACAGGGAGAGAAATCTGGAATGATGCTCAAAAAAACAACCCATGAGGTGCTAGAAGTAGACAATGAGGAGGGAAACTTTCTATTTTACTTCATACATGTCTCTACTGTTTAAATTTTTTCAATAAGTGTAAAGAACAAACCCAACCATATATTATACCCAGCATGCAGCAGAAGAGGGAGCCAGGCCTATTAACATTTTAATAATAACTATTAACTCTAGATTTCTTTCCATCTGCCTGCCTGGAGAGAAAGGGCGTTCTGCTCTGGTCACATATGCACTAGACCTAACACAATGTCTCCCACAATGGTTTTCTGAACCAAATGGAAGACTGTGGCTGAAAAAAATAGCAGTTTGGCTAGATTAATCTCAGTTGAAGATCAGTCAGCAAAGTTTGCCAACTGATGGATGCAGTCAAGTTTCAATGGCCCTCTAGCCTGGGGTCTTGGCATTCAGATCCTCACTCTGAAGGATTCCAGGGAAAGTGAAAGAAAGAAGAACCACTGACCTCTGCATGCTCCTGATAAGATCCTCTCCTTTCCTCTCCAACATTCGCTGCCTTTCCACCATAATCTGCCTTTGGGACTAAATGATCTTTCATGTCACCTCAGTTCCTACTTCCATGGTCTTCCCTGGCCTTGTTATTGCCTTTAACTACACTCTCTCCATGATCTCAATTTTAAGCATCTCATTTTCCCAGCACATTTATTATCTTTCTTGCATTCCTTATAGCAAGAATGCCAATTCCAATAATTTTCAATCCCATTAGGATTTATAATCCGCTGATTTTTACCTTGCTTTACTCTCTGCACCCCCCTCATTCCTTACATCCCTCCTTTCCACCTTAAGTTCATGATTTATGATTATAATCACTCCCTTCCTCTCTCCCCCTTCATCATACCCACTTCAGAAAACCTCACCATGGCTATAGCTAACCCTCTGCCCTGTCTGTGCCTCCACCCACGTTGCTGAACACAGCTAGTGAACATACAACTACACCAATTTCACTTTAAATTCAAGTGGATCCTTTCTGCTGCCCAGCAGTCACACTATTATTTCTCTGGTCCATTCACCTCCCACATTCATATATGATTAGTAGTTCACTCTTTCTTCTTAAGTCCTCAACACTTTCCTTCCCATCCTCGCTCTCAATAGATAATTTCTTATCTATTCCACTGAGGAAATGAAAACAATCAGTGGAGAACTTCTACCACCACATCTCCTACCAAATGGCATTTATGCCCACATACTTGCATTTGCTCCTGTTGTATGAAAGATCTGTTGGTGTTCCAATCTAAACATCTTCACCTCGCCCTACCTCCCACTAGTGAGTTAGGTTCAGTTCCCTTCTGTCTGCTCAAGGATACCACTTCAGCAATTCTCCTACTTTCTCTCCTGCATCATCAATTTATCCCTCTTTACTGGATAATTCCATTAGCACATAAACATGATGTAATTTCTCCCATCTTAAAACAACAAGAACAAAAAACTGCACCACCCAGGCTCTTCTGCCAGCTCTTTCTCTACTTCCTTTAACAGCAAAACTGATACCAGCTCAACACAAGGTTGACATAAGGGAAGCCATATTGTAGAAAAGAAACCATATTGTAACTTTGAGTGGCCTCTGATTAACTAGCCCAGACCTGCTCTGTGGGTTTTGTGGCCCCTCCTAGCTGCTATTAAGTTGATAACCTTGTTCTTTTGAGTTCCTTAGGAATGTGATGACCCCCGGGCAGAGAATCTAGGCTGACAGCCTTCATCAATGACAACTGAAAGACCAAGGTATAGGGCGTTGCTCCAGTTTCTGATGCATATCAAGTAAAGCAAGACTCAGGAACTAAGACTAGATGGATGCCCCCACCCTGAGACCAGATACCTCCCCAACCAGGAGACCAGCTCTCTATATAACTGGCCTGTAGTCTTTGTTTTGTAAGATAGTTCTTTTGGACATGAGTTGGCCATCTTCCCCCTTGCTAGCAAGCTGTAATAAATGCCCTTTCTTATCCACCATCTTGCCTCTTGACAATTGGCTTCTGTCTTGCGGCAAGCAGATTGTGCCCTTTGTGCAGTAACAAAATTACTTTTAAAAATTGCCTATATTTGCTGTCTTCAATTACGCCCCTCTTTCTCTTGAATCCATTCCATGATGCTAAATCCAATGGTCAGTTCTTCATTGTCTGCAGCATTTGGCAGCTGATAATTTCTTCCGCCTTGAAACACCTTCTCTACTTGGCTTCCAGAATGCCACTATCAGTTCTCTGCCTACCTCATTGCTAACCTCTTAGTCTCTTATTGGTTCCTGTTTATCTCATCTAAACTTTGGTGTGGTCAGTCCATAAAACTCACAGTGTGCTTTATTTATACTCACTCCCTAGGTGACTTTATCTCATCTGTTGGCTTTAAATACTATGACATACTGGTGACACCATAATCTAACCCTTCAGTTTGTGGCAATCTCCCAATTCCAGATTCAAATATTCAATTGCCCACTAGATATTTCCAGCTGGACATCTATTAAGCATCTTAAACTTAACATGCCTATAAATGAACCTCTCTATCTCCCAAAAACCTGCTCCTCCTACTGTGCCCCTTTCTCAGTAAATGGTAATTCCATACTTCCAGTGGCTCAGGCCTAAAACCTTGGAGTCACTAACTCCTCTCTCTCATATCCATTTCCAATCCATCTGCAAGCCCTACTGGCTCTACCTTCAAAACGCAACCAGAATCTGCCACTTCTTACTACTTCTGCCTACACAGATCTGGTCCAAAGCCACCATCACCTCCTGCCCAGATTATAGTAATAGTTTTCTGTCTGGTCTCCCTGACTTTATCCCTGACCATTCTCAACCCAGTAGCCAGTGTGATCCATTTAAAAGCTTAAGTCAGATCAAAATCTTCCTATTTTACTAAGAATAAAAACCAAACCAAAGTCCTCACAACAGCCTAGGAGGGCCTACAGGGTCTGGCCCCCATTCCCTGTCTGACCTCATTTCCTATCACTGGAGCCCCTCCCTCACTCTGCTCCAGCTTCACTGTTTCTCAAATGTTCCAAACACACCCTTGCCTCAGGGACTGTGTGCTACTATCCTCTGCACTTCAATCCCTCTTCCTTCAGTTAATCACCTGGCTCATTGCCTCTCTTTCCTCAGATACCTGCTCAAAAATCACCTCAGTGATGCCTTGCCTGACCACCCTATTTAAAAGTTATGCCCCACTCCAGCATCCCTATTCTGTTTTATTTTTATCCAAAGCACTTGTCATGATCTGACCTAAAACGAGAATATAAGCTCCATGAGGACAGGGGCTTTTTCTATGTTGTCACTCCTCTATTCTAGAGAAGTGCCTGGCATGGGCACTGAAAAAATGATTGCTGAACTTGGACTTGGGAGGCTGCTGTAGCATGGAGGAAAAGATGACTACACAATGAATCAGGAGGTCTGGATTTGAATCTGATTGCTAGACTAAGAAAAAGAAGTAATTCCCAGCTTTGCTAGTGCACACTATAACACAACTAGTTAAGACATTTAACCTCCAAGGTCCTCAATTTCCTCATCTATAAAATGGGAATGAAATCATGCTTCCCTCACAGAGCTACTGTGTGGATGAAAATGCTATACAAATGTAAAATACCACCAAACTTCTATGACCAATCACATGTTAAACTATTTAGAATCAATTTAACACTTCTAGACAATAGTTTATTCTCTTTGTTAAACAAAAGGACAACTTGAATTATGACAAAGATTTTAAACTGTCTTCTCTCTAGAGTTTGTAATTGCCTATACTATTAATTATACACATTAATAACCTATTAGTATGCCTAACTTCTGGGCATTATGGCTAAAATTATTTTTGCTTTCTATTCTGAGACCTTATCCATCGCTTTCTAATAGAGGGAGATGAGACTTGATATCTTGAGGTCTTTGATACTTTCATTTGGCTCTGGAATTGTCCTTCCCACAGGCCTTCCTGCAGCCCACAACCAGGCAAAGCTAGGATGGGCTTGGATAGAGGCAGAAACATAAGCCAGGTTCCTTAGTCAAGAAAATAAAATGTCCAGACAGCCCAAAGAGTGTCTAGAGAATACAGACCTCACCAAAGCACAGCTGAAAAGAGGAAAGAGGCATCTTCTCTAAATCCTACTTTTGTTTCAAGTTATATAACAAAAATATAAATACTTCATTTAAGTTAGTTTAGTTCTTCACAGAAATGCCATAATTGTGATTCAAAATGATGGCATCGGTATAAATTAAGAGACAATATAAAAATGAGGACTGTTCCTCAGGCCCCTACAAAATTGCTTATTATGTTAACCAATGTGTTTTTTACAATCTTTTAACAAACTCATTGAATTTATTGCCAAGGGGAAAAAAGTTATCTCCTGACTAAAGAGTATGCTTCTTATTATCAGATGATGTGAACTATGCAGCTCATCTTTTTTTTTGCCTTGGTCTCTAGAAAGCTTCAAGTTAAATTAATTCTCAATTACAACAATAATAATAATAACAATAATAATAATAACCCCATTCTTGATTTTTGGGAGTATAATCTCCCCTTTTATTTCTACAGGCCTTCTAATCCCGTTCATTGTTCCCATGATGCCCTCCTGTGCCAAGAACTGGGCCTGGAACTGTTTCATCGTCATCACCATCATCACATCTTTAAAAATAGCAACCATCATTTGTTCAGCACTAAGGTTATATGCCTTATCTATGCTCAAAAGTTATCAAAACTAATCTGTTGGGGAGCCAGGAATGAGACTGAACAGCCAGCACCACACACACAAATGCTCTGTCATTCAGCTTTCAGAGCTCCCTGCCCCCCTCTTTAAATGAACAGGGTATCAATTATAAATGAAAACCTCCTGAATTATTTCCTTATCCCACCTCTCTCCAACTAGACTGTCAACTCCTTGAAGGCAGGCAACTCCCATGATTCATGCTTCTCCATAGATCCTGCTCCACATTTAGCACAATACTTTCACACAATAAAGACCCAACAAATACTTGCTGACTTAGGAAGGCAAAGAACAGATTACAACAGGTAGAAATTGAAGCAAAAAAGGGAAAGAGAGAATGCAGAAAATATTGGTTAGCTAACTGACTGGCTTCATTTCCTCTCTTTAATTTTCTCTTGTCAGTTCTGTAATCATTCTAGAGATCAAGGAGTTGGGGCAGACACTGCACCGCCCGGTGTGATCCAAGCTCAGGGATCTGTCCCAGGTTGGTTTACTCTTGGTCAGGGGGGAATAAGATGGGAGCAACTAGGGCAGGTCCCTGAGATGTGGCAGGTTGGGCAGAAGGAGGTCTGTGAGCCTAGCCTCGCCCCACATCAGGGTCACTGTGCACTGAGTGAGTGAGCCCTGCTCCTTCCAGTGCCCACACCCAACCTGCCCCTCTTCCCACTGCCCCTCCCCCACCCCACAGGCAGGAACCCCTGACACCCTGCTCTCCCTAGACAACAGGGGGCGCCTCAGGCACCAGCTCCTCCCCCTCGCTCCTGCAGCTGCTCTTCTGAAGTCTGGTCCCTTCAGTGCCTGGCCCTGCGTAAAAACCAAAGGAGAGGAGGGGGTGAAGCAGAGAAATCCATTTAGGAGAAGCTGGTTCTGCCGTCCTTCTCCAGCTGCTCCTCAGCTGGCCTCTCCCTGGGAGCCTGAGTCCAGGAAACAGGAAGTGCTGATTCTGAGGACAGAGACATGGACCCTGCTAGCTGTGCCCTCCTGCTGTCCCTCCTGCTGGGGATCTCAGGTGAGCCCCTGGGGTGAGGAGAGTCCCCGACGAGGGCAGAGGCTCCAGCCCCGGAGAGGCTGCACAGGGCATGGGGTGTGGGCCTTCCACGGCAACAAGAATCCATCATGGGTGTCTCCCACATTTCTCCCCTTTTCTCTCCCTAGGCACAGATGAGGAGGAACCAGAGAATCTCTTGAAGTCAAGTAAGGCACCCCAGCCAGGGGCAGCACGCCTGGGTGAACCAAGGGAATGAAATTTGTGCCGAGGAGAGAGGACACGGGTTTGGGAAATGAGCAGGGAGAGGCGGGGGGAGAGGGGCAGGACTCTGGGGCAGGTTTCCCATGCCTTTCTCCTCTTTGTCGGCAGTCTGTGGGCGACCCGCAGTCTCATCTGGCATTGCCTCAGGCAGGGAGGCCAACGTGGGGCAGTGGCCCTGGCAGGTCAGCCTCCGCCAGGGCTTGTTTCACGTCTGTGCGGCCACTCTCATCTCAGAGCAGTGGGTGTTGACAGTGGCGAGCTGCTTCCGGTGAGCGCTTTGGGGAGACCCACCAGGGGACTCGGGCTAAGGTCAGAGAGGAGTTTATCTTGCACTGTCCGATACAGTACATTGTGCCGCAGAAGTGGGTCCAAATGTTTCCTGCCCTGGCTCTCAGTTCAATGCAATCACTCTTAGACTTCAGTCTTCATATTTGACAATCATCTTGATTGAAATGAGTGTCTAAGAAAAGTACCCTCCTCCCCGTAGCTTAGCGGTTAAGTTCACGTGCTCCGCTGCCGCGTCCCAGGGTTCGCAGGTTCGGATCCCCTGCGCACCGCTTGTCAAGCAACGCTGTGGCAGCGTCTCATATAAAGTAGAGGAAGATGGGCATGGATATTAGCCAAGGCCCAATCTTCCTCAGCAAAAAAAGGGAGGATTGGTAACGGATGTTAGCTCAGGGCTAATCTTCCTCATCCCCCTGGCAATCTAAGTTTCCACCAGAGGAGACATTCCCCTCCCTTTCCAGCATGCTCACATCTTCATACCACTCTCGATGCCCTTCATACCAGTCCTGAGCCCTCTTCACTCTCCCTAGGTGACCGTACTCATTCCTGTGGTTTAAAATGTCCTATATTTGCTGATAACACCCACATTTACATCACTAGCCCTGAATTCTAGTTCTGATGCATTTCCATTTGGATATCTCATTGGTATCTCAAAGGCAATGTGATCAAAACAAAACTATAATTTTACCACCACGAATATCCCCAAACCTCTTTCTCTCTCTGTCTTTCCCATCTCATTCAACAACATAACCAGTTGCTCAAGCCAGAAATATGAAGCTCCGCTTTTCCTCACCCTCCATATCTACTGCATACACCAATTCTGTCAGTTTTACTTCCAAAATATACTTTGACTCTAACATAGCTGTCTTTGGACCACTGCAATAGTATAATAGGTTTTGCTACCTTCAAACACACAACAAAGTGATTTTTTTTTAAAGTCAGAGGTGAGGGCCGGCCCGGTGGCGCAGCAGTTTAGTCCGCACTTGGCAGCCCGGGGTTCGCAGGTTCGGATCCCGGGCGCCCGCAGACGCACTGCTTGTCAGCCATGCCGTGGCGGCATCCCATATAAAGTGGAGGAAGATGGGCAAGGATGTTAGCACAAGGCCAGTCTTCTTCAGCAAAAAGAGGATTGGCAACGGATGTTAGCTCAGGGCTGGTCTTCCTCACCAAAAAAAAAAAAAAAAAAGTCAGAGGTGAGATCATGTCACTCCCTCCTTCAAATCTTCCAGTGGCTGCCCAGGCACCTGGAATAAAACCCAGATGCTTCACTGTGGTCTACAAGCTGTGAATCGTCAGATATCTGCTCATTTTTCTAACCTCATCCCATTCTATTTCAGGTTTATTTCAATTCCTAGAAACTGCCAAGCTCTTTCACACCCACAGGGCCTTTGCACACTCTATTCCCTCTGTCTGAAATGCTTTTCCTTATAGCTCTCATGGCTCCTCTCATGGCTCTCATGACTCCTACCTTTTGGGGCTCGGTTGAAAAGTTACCTCTTCAACAAGACCTTCCCTGGTCACAATCCAAAGACTCTTCCCCTATCTTTTACTCTCTAACTTAAAATCCTGTCTGTTTTCTTCATAACATTTATCACAATTTAAAATTTTGTACTTGTTTACTTGTTTGTTGCTTGTCTCTCTACCCCCCCCGCCCCCCACATACACACTCACAATCCATAAAACCAAAAGCCCTGTGAGGGCCAGATCATGTCTAAGTCTCCTTTTTATTCTCAGGAGATGCTCAACACTTATTGAAGGAACAAACGCGCTTAGGAAGAGCTAGAGGAAAAATGCAACTTCCAGAACTATGGGCTCTGCTGTGACACTCCATGACAGTGTCACAAGAAACCCATGGAACCCGTTCTGCTTCTCTTCTTCTCAGGTCTAAGGACACCAGAAAATACAGTGTGTTGGTGGGGTCCCTTCAGGTGTTTGGTCACCCAGACTCCAAAACGACAATAATACCTGTATCCAGGATTATTCCCTACCCTGACTTCCAGGAAAACACATTTAGCACCATCGCTGTGGTAAAACTGGCCTACCCAGTTTCTTTCAGCCCTGTTGTCCTGCCCATCTGCCTCCCCTCAACTGCAGTCCGGCTGAAGAACTCAACCTCCTGCTGGGTGACTGGATGGGGCTATTCTGGGATATACCAATGTGAGGATAAGTAGATTTTCTGAGCTCTGTTTCCTCAACTGACATTCTCTCCCCATACTCTCTATCCGACTCCTAGCACCAGATATATTGTATTCTCCAGGCAATTAATCTGAGGTACTGCAGACTTCAAATTCTCCTTGACCCTGTACCTTCCCTTTGCCTCCTTCATATTTTTCTGCTGTACTTTCTTTGCTTATTTATATCTGCTTTTGCTCTTGTTTAGCAATAGTGCTAAGACCTTAAAAGTGAAAAGGACAGGGCAATGAACTTAGAGAGAGGATAATTCTCAGTCTGAGAAGTAATATAGTTCTCCTTCCGCACCTGGGTAGAGTATGTGTGGGTAGGTAGATAGGGGAAGCAAACATGAAGATGTAGTCAGGAAAGTAAGACTGCTCAGTAAGTGCTGAGTCAGACTAGGAGAGTAGAGCTTCATTTCTGTATCAACAATCTTGATTCTTCTCAGTATATTAGATCCATCTCTTTATATTCTATGGAATATAAAAATATATTCTAAAGCCAAACAACTTAATTCTGCATCATTCATTGTTTTGGGTTTTCCTGAATCACAAGATTTTTCTGTTATTTGACCGCCTTCAGCCTTATTCAGACCCAGGGAATTCAGCCTTCAGGCCATTTCCCACATCAGAAATCAGAATGCTGCCTAATATGCAGGCAGAATATTTTAAATCAGAGCTATCCCTGAAAATCAGAGGCATGAAATCTATATTCATAGCTGAAAATTGCTTCCTAATGTTTTACAACAGCTTTGACTCTTTGACCTAACAGATATGAAGCCATCTTATATACTGAAGGAGCTAAAAGTGCCCCTCACTGATCTCCAGACATGCAGTGACTACTACCAGAAAGAAAGCTCATTGCATGGAGTCAAGCCCATCATCAGTGAAGCCATGATCTGCTCCAAGCTCCCAGTGGGGCAGATGGATCAGTGTATAGTAAGAACCCATCCAATAGGCACCTTTCAGACCCCTTCCCTTCCCCAGTGTGCTTCCTCCACGTCACCCATCTTCAGAGTCCCTGGGTGAATCCAGAAGTGCCTGGACAGGCCCTAACTCCACAGTTCTTGGCTAAACTATTACAGAGTCTCCCCCTCTGCACCGTGCATGGCCTAGCCATCTTTCCTCTCTCCCCCAGGGCAGTAGAGGAGATCCTCTGATGTGTATAGTGGAGGATTTCTGGGTCCTGGCAGGAGTGGTGAGCTGGGGGTCAAACTGCATCCGAAGCAATGAGCCTGGAGTATATACAAACATCAGTTTCTACAAATCTTGGATTGAGAAATCAGCCATCTCGTATAGTGACTTTTCTGCTACCCCTAGTCTGGACATCTCTGGGCTCCTCCCTGTTATACTTCTGCCTCTCATTTTTTGGGGGCTACTTTAACCGGCTGAGGTCAGTATAGCCAGGGTAAAGTGGCAATTAAGAATGAGGGGAAAAGGGTAAATTCTAGAAGTTGAGGATTTTGAAGAGAGATTTTGAAGATTAAGCAAGACAAATGCAGTTCTGCTAGCTCTAGGCACAGCCCCCATAAACCTAATCTGCTTGTCGCCTTTCTTCTCCTAGGTCAACCTGGAAAGCAAGATCCCCAGTGTTAATAAAGTTTGGTTGATTCTATTATTTCTCATATGCATTCTTTTGATGAAATTGGAGACAGGGCTTGGGAAAAGCCAGAAGCACAGAACTTTAGGGCTGAAAGAGATCTGGCAATCACCCAACCCAAGCAATCCCCACATTTTACAGATGAAGAAGCTGGGGTCCAGAGAAGTTAATTAGTTTGCCCTCGGCTGAATTCAACATGGAAACCATGCAATCTGGGACTAGACCAGGGTTCTGAAGAAAAAGCAGGGACTCAGAAGATTAGAAGGTTTCAGTTGAAGTACACCAGGCAAGAGGAGCCTAGGGCAGCGTATTAGTTTTCTATTGCTGTATAATAAATTATCCCAAAGCTTAATAGCTGAAAACAACGAACATTTACTATCTGACAGTTTCCATGGGTCAGTAACCAGGGAGGGCTTAGCTAGGTAGTTCTGACTCAGGGTCCTTCAAGAGACTGCTGCTCTATCAGCCACAGCTGCAGTCATCTCAAAGCTCAAACAGAAAAAGATCTGTTTCCAAGCTCATTCACATATCTGTGGCAGGCCTCAGAGGATCTGCTTCTAAGCTCACTCATACAGGCCTCTCTGCAGGGTTGCCTCATGGCAGCTGGCTTCCCCCAGAGTGAGTGATCCAAGATAAAGTGACAGAGAGCATCCAAGGTGGAAGCCGCAGTCTTTTTATAACCTAATCTCAAAACTGACATCTCATTACCTCTGTTGTATTCTATTCTTTAGAATGGAGTCATCAGATGTGAATATCAGGAGGCAAGAATCATTGGGGCCATCTTAAAGGCTGCCTTCCATAGGCAAAACAAGGGAAGCGTCTGGACTAAGGAGCTGAGAAGCTAAGACTGACCATGTTTAGTAGTCATGGATTAAATACATGCATGAGGGAGTTTAAATAGAGGTATTTAGGGGTGAATGCCTTCTGAGTCACCTGTTAACCCCACCCACTGAAAGCACTGCATGGTTGTGCTACTAGGTATACTGGGGTTAGGGAAGGTGTTTATTAGAGACATTTCCAACTCATATTATCCTGTAACCAGAGCGTAGTCTGAGAACATGTCTCATCTAAGAAATGTATGGCTGCTTTACCCCCATCCTTTTCCTGGGCCTCTATTATACAAAGAGTGGTTAAGAACATGGGATCCGACACTGTCCAGACCTAGGTTAATTTATGGATTTCATAACATACTGATTAAAATAATAACAGGATACTCTGTATTACTTGACAAATAGTAGTAAAAAGTAATTGGAAGTTTTGGCAAGATAGTGGAATGAACAACAGCAAAGTGAACATCCTTTGCTCAAATTTCATTAAATACCAATAAAATCATTGTTTGAAGATGAAAATTTTCATTAATAACTGCAAAGATAAAACAATTACACAAAAATAAGTAAATTAAATCTGGGCCATTCAAAAGCTTGCCAATTTTAAAAAGCTTGCCATACATATGAAGAAAATAGTAAGAAACTTGAGAAAAATTAATTCCAAATACAAAAATTATACAAAGTATAAGCAGGATTCAAAGAATGATTACAATTTATTCTCAAAAGGACACTGTTCATGTTACTAAGATCTCCTCAGGATTTTTTTTAGATGACAACACTACAGAATTGCAAGCAAGGCATAATTGACACTGTGGAAAATGCTTCAGCAAAAGAAAACATAAACTCACTAAATATGTGGGATTCTAAATAAGTAAAAAAGATAAAAGAATGTGAGAAAAAATGATGGATCTAGATACTAGAGCCAAGAAATCCAACAAGGAGACAAAACCAGGTCTTAGAATCATAAAATAAAATGGTTGAAAGGCATCTTACAAGTTTTCTGATACAACTCAATTCAAGGCATAAGTTTGCTTGTTTAATAGACCCAATGGATGATCCTTACATTTCTTAATAAAGCAGCATTGGAAAACTAACTAACTAACTGTTGGGAATGGGAACTATGTTCACTACACAGCACTATCCCACCCCTTGCCCACCAGAATCCTTTAAAACTCAAACTTAATAAAATAAAATATACAAATAACGGGTGAGATGGAGTGAGATAGCATCTGTAGAAAGAACCCCCCAAATTTCAGTAAATACATGCCTTATGTGTTTTAGGAATAGGCTAAACTTGGAAATTTGGGTATAATCTCAAAGCAACATACTAGGCATGAGATCATACCTGAGAAAGTGTAAATCTAATCAACAGTATTATGCACCGACTGAAGAAAAACAGTACTATGAAAGGGATGGTCAGTATGGAATCTAAGAAGCAAAAGCCAGACAACCATAGTGTTCATCAGACCCTAGATTGTTAAGAGAGACAGACTTTGAGTCTGAGACAAGAGAGACACTGAGATGGCTTGAGCCAAGTCATGTTGCTTGTGAAAGACCTGCCTAAGTAGATTCTCTGGGTGACATGGTATCTTTATCTCATCTCTATGACAGGAATTTTTTTTTTTCCTGAAGAAGATTTGCCCTGAGCTAACATCTGTTGCTAATCTTCCTCTTTTTGCTTGAGGAATATCCGCCCTGAGCTAACAACTGAGCCAATCTTCCTCTATTTTGTATGTGGGTCACTGCCACAGCAAGGCCAATGACTAGTATAGGTCCACACCCGGGATCCGAATCCACAAACCTGGGCAGCCAAAGTGGAGAGCACTGAACTCAACTACTAGTCCATGGGGCCAGCCCCCTAACTATGACAGGAATTTATATTTTATTTTATGCTCCCTCTGTATTAGTTACTATGCTGGTCACTTTATATTATCTTATTTAGTCCTAACAACTCAAGAAGGTATTTATCCCACTTTCACAAATGAAAATACTCACATAAAACAACTGGGGCTCAGAGAGGCTAAGTAACTTGCCTATGATCACACAGCTAATATTTGATTCAAAGGATACAGGACTGTCTGACAAAAGATTTGGCTCTTGGGGGCTGCCCGGTGGCGCAGCAGTTTAGTCCGCGCTTGGCAGCCTGGGGTTCGCATGTTCGGATCCCGGGAGCCCGCCGATGCACTGCTCGTCAGCCATGCCATGGTGGCGTCCCATATAAACTAGAGGAAAGACGGGCACAGATGTTAGCCCAGGGCCAGTCCTCCTCAGCAAAAAGAGGAGGATTGGTGACGGATGTTAGCTCAGGGCTGGTCTTCCTCACAAAAAAAAAAGATTTGGCTCTTTCCACTATACCAACTTACCTCCATTCATTGTTAGAAAGCTCTATTAAAGGTTCCTCCTTATACTATGCCAAAATAACATGTTTTTTAGTTCTAGTTATTTGTACCTCTTATTATACTCCTAGTCTCCATTTATAATTACTTGGGTGCACACAGCTTTACTTCTCCTTCTGAACAGATAAAAACAGCCTTGAGAAGAGAACCTGCTGTCCTATTCATCTTGACCTTCTAGCAGCATCTAGTATAGTGTCTTGCAGACAGAAAGTATCAAATCTTATTTTCTGAATAACAAAATGAGAGCTATAGACTATAGAAAGCCAGCTGTCAAAACCATAAGGAAGAATTCCTTTAGCATGAGTATAAGCAAATAAATACAAAAAGGAAAGTCTTTTTTCTTTCAGTGACCAAAAGAACAAGATCAACTTCTGCAAAGGCAGACTGGCTAAAGGGCATCCAATGGGCAAGTAGGATGGATTTCAGAGCAGATCAGTCCCTGTGGAGAAGGTGAGTGCAGGTGAGGGAAACTATAGACTGGCCAATAAGGCAAAGAGCTGGGAAGAAGGTTGTTTCTAAAAGGTAGTCCAGGGCTTGCTCCTGACATAATGGATGACAAGTATATGAACTAGTTCCAAGACACACTGGTTAGAGGAACTAAAGCTGGACTAAAAATTTCTTGTCCGAGTGCAAGAACTAAGACCAGACTGAAACTTTTAATAGAGGGCAAAGGTGTTTATTGCTGCAAGGTGACAGAAAAGACAAAAACCAGGGGCTGTTACACATGTGCTAGAGAAATCAGGTATTCTTTAGGAGATTGTTTTATGGGGGACTTATTCATTTTCCAATATAATAGATTGATCTGATGGGTTAAATTTGAAAAGAGGCAATGGAATCCACTTGCCCTTTCTGGAAATACAGGCTAAACGCTACAAAACTTGCAAATCTACTGTTGTCCCTGTTTTATTCTCAGCGTGCTCAAGAGAAGATTGCATCCCTGAAGTGGTATCCTTGCTCTACAATAGTGGTTCTAAACAGAGGGTGATTCTGCCCCCCAGGGGACCTTTGGCAATGTCTGGAGACATTTTTGGCGGTCATGACTGAGGGCAGGTGGTACTCCTGGTATCTAGGAGGTAAAGGCCAGAGGTGCTGCTTAACATCCTACAATACACAAGACTGCCCCTACAACAAAGAATCGTCTAGCCCAAAATGTCAGTGGTGCCAAGGCTGAGAAATCCTGGTCTATAGGCACCATCAACATCAATCTAAGCCATCATCAAGATGACCTGTTTGCCCAGAATTAAGTTAATATTTAAAACTGGGATAGTGGTTCAACAACAACCATAATAAAAACAGCAGCTGGCCAAACCCAAGCTAAGTACTAGCCCTATATCTCACTTAATTCTTGAAAAATCTTGTCAGTTATTATTATTCCCATATTGCAAAGATGGAAAGGTTGTAACCTGGCCACAACCACATGGCAAGTAATAAAGCTCTTATCACCACCACTACATTGCCACTTCCCAAATCAACAGTTATTGTGTACAGCAGAGGTATTTCTAGATAACTTTAATGATAACAGGGTAGTGATCCGGGAATAGAGAATCTGCGACCTGGAGACTGAGCATGATGAGAGAGGCAGAAAGCTAGAAGAGCTGTCTTCAGGAAAGTCTCTGGAGTGACTATTAAGCGCCTACTCTCTTGCTTCCAACTCCTTGGCACTTCCTTATTTGAGAAGAAGCAAGGGAACAGTAAAATGGCAGAACCAGCATGTTTCTTGATCTCTAAACCAAAAATAACAAAAATATTTGTAGAGGAAGAATCTTTGAGATCATCAACTGATTCCAATGCCTTCATGGTATAATAGGAAAATACAGGCCTTAGGGAAAAGGTGACTTCCTTAAGGTCATACACCCATCCCCTTGAAAATGACAGAATAGCACTGTGGGCTGTGAAAACCAGAGATTTCTCCAATATGAGAAAAGAGTTTAGCTTAGATTTAAAAAGGACTCATAGGTTCCAACTGTCTCTTTTAAAATAGACATTTTCTTACGTAACTCAAAGACGTTATCATACCTATCAAGATTAACAATAATTTCTTCATCTTCATACCATCTAATACCCAGTTCATCATCGAATTTCCTTGATTGTATCAAAATGTGTTTTTAGAGTTGGTTTGTTAAATCAGCATCCAAACAAGGAGCACACCCACTTATGTCTCTTAAGTTTCTTTTCATCCAGAGAAGTTTCCCCTCCCTTTTTACCCTCATACCACTGATTTCTTACAGAAACCAGGTCAGTTGTTTTTTATAATGCCCCACATTCTGGATTTGTCAGTTAACTTTCTCGTGTTATAATTTAACTTATTCCTTTATCCCCTGCATTTATTTTAAGTGGAAGTAGCTTTAGAGATTCAAGTTTCACTTTTTTTAACAAGAATACTTTATTGGATATTGCTTCATACTATGTCACAACAGGAGGCATATGTCTGCCTTATCCTACTTTTCACAACGCTAAGATTGATCCGAGGGTTCAAATGATTACAGCCTGAGCACTCCATCAACCTATCCTCCAAAGCTTTCAACTACTGATAATCATCCCTTGAATCAATTATCTCATGAGGGACTGCAAGTGATGGTTTTCACATTCTATCAGTCCAAACACATTTATTAGCTGGAATTCTTCCCTTATCAACTAAGCCAATTTTTTTTTTACTCTGAATGACAGTTTGGACAAGAAAAGCAAGATAACTATTTAATTCTTTCCTTTTACTTCCAATTTTCAGAGTAAGGAACTGGTGTCTTAGTTACTTCCAATAAATCTTATTTCCAACTAAACTGAAACCAAACCAAAAATATATTTTTACAAAAGATTTAAACAAAAGGGAAAAGAAGAGATTCTGTGAGGAGTCCAACTAATACATAAAGAGTATTAATCAGCGACTTCAGATTTGTCCAGGTATATAAAAGTCCAAAGATCTAGGACACCACAAGACCCTCACAGGGAAAGGAGTCTCTAGCAAATTTCTGTTCCTTTGATAAATCAACAGAAAGACCTGTGGAGAGCTTTGATGTCTTTGTAAAATGACTACCTTTACTCCAAACATGACTTGAAGGCAAATCTGAAATTTGAGATGAGGTCTAACTTTTCTTCTTTTTTATTTTTATTTTTTACTTTTTGTGTGTGAGGAAGACTAGCCCTGAGCTAACATCCGTTGCCAATCCTCCTCTTTTTTTTTTTTTTTTCTGAGGAAGACTGGCCCTGGGCTAACATCCGCGCCCAGCTTCCTCTACTTTATATGGGACACCACCACACCATGGCTTGACAAGTGGTGTGTCTGTCCGCACCTGGGATCCGAACCTGTGAAACCCCAGGCCACCAAAGCAGAGTGCACAAACTTAACTGCTACCCCACCGGACCAGCCCCAAAGTCTGACTTCTGTAAAAGCTATACTTAAATGAATTGACTAAATAGTTAAAATTGCCTGTGGATACCATAAATTAATTGAAATACCCACATAGACAGTTGTGATGTGAATAAGAAATCTTTTTCTTCAATTAAATGAACAGGATAAAACGGCAGGTTGCAACATTAATTTCAGAAAAATTAAGGTGAAAAGTACTAAGAGAGTCATTATATAAAGATAAAAAGCACAGTGAGTGATAGACACACAACCAGAATGAATGTATAAACCACACACACACAAAAATAGGATACATAAAACAAGAACCATTCAAAACGTATGGAGGAACTAACATAAACATAACGGTGGTAAAAGATTTTCATCCCCATCGAGCAGATACAAACGAAAACAAGTGGATCTGAGAAACAGAAGTTAGGTAAAAATTCATAGTTGTGGCAGTCAGTAAACAAGTAAACGGAAAATTAACTTTTTTAAGTGTTCACTTCTAAAATCTTAAAAAATGTTTAAAGAGGTAAACATCTTACTGTACTGCACTGTACTGCAAATCTGGCATCCGCCCCACCACAACCGTCCCTCTGGCTCAGCTGGCCACAGTTTGGCATCGTCATCTTCCCTGCTTCATGCATAAGGGCACTTACTCCAAAGACAATTAGTCCATAGCCATGAACCTACGTCCTGGTAAGAAAAGATAATCTGTTCAAATTCTTGGGAATCAGGACTGAAAATAAGGAAAAACTTGGGTCATTTATGGTAGGATAGAAATAAAAGACATGAACTGTGGTTGAGCCATATTAATGGCAAAGGACCAGAGTGAAGATCCTGAACTCCTGCTATGAGCTCTTGAGCCATCATGGATCCTGAGCTCCCTTCCAGTTCTAGTCTCCCACTCTGGTCTCCAAATCCGCCCTATGACAGCTCCAGATGTCCTTGTTACTCTCTTTTCCTCATTTTTCCACAGATATCTGTATATGTTTGCTAGGGCTGTCGCAACAAGGTCCACAGACTAGATGGCTTAAACAAGAGAAATTTATTTCCTCACAGTTCTAGAGGTGAGAAGTCTGAGATCAAGGTGTCAGCAGGGTTGATTCCTCCTGAGGGACGTCAAGGAAGGATCTATTCCAGGCTTCCTTGGCTTGTAGAAAGCCTTCTCCCTCTGCATGTGTCTGTGTCCAAATTTCCTCTTTTTATAAGGACACCAGTCATACCGGATTAAGGCCCACCCTCAATGACATCATTTTATCTTAATTACCTCTTTAAAGACATTATCCCCAAATATGGTCATAGTCTGATTAGGACTTCAACATATGAATTTTTTGGGAGACAAATTTCAACTCATAACAATATCTTTAAAATAATCCCCTCTTTGTTTAAGCTAGTTTAAGTGAGTCTCTGTTGCTTATAACTGAATAAACCTCATCAAAATAACCACATTTTCTGGTCTTCTATTATTTTTTAATTAATCATATGTTTCTTTCAAACCTCCCCATATTTTAAGCTATATGAGAGAGAGAGCATGTTTTAACAGTTCACTGAATTCTGCCTCCACAGATCTAGTACCCTACAAACAACTGGTACAGACAACACAAAAGGCACAGAGAAGAATTCTCTAGCAGATGCTGTGCTGCACCACCAAGATCCCCCTTCAGAACTGAAGCATTCATTCTCCTAGCAACCAGGAGTTCTGGCTGCTGACAGTTCACAACTAAGTCCTTTGGTTTTACCCCAGGCCAGGCACTGAAGGGGCCAGACTTTAGAAGTGCAGCTGCAGGACCCAGGAGGAGGAGCTGGTGCCTGAGGCGCCCCCCTGCTGTCCAGGGAGAACAGGCTGTCTGAGGTTTCTGCCTGTGAGGTGGAGAAGGGGAGGCAGGAGGAGGTGAGTGCAGTAGCAGCCTGCCCAGGGCAGGTTGGAGGGCACTGGAAGGAACAGGACTCTATCCCAAGAATTGCCAACAGACCCACCTCACCCCAGGAAATGCCCCCTCCTTGGAAGCAGCCTGCATCCAATCATGCAAAAGTCCAAAGGCCCAGCCTTCTTGTCTTAGTTCAGGACATCTGTGAAGGGCCACCCCAGCTCCAGAGCAACTAACTTGTAGGACTGGTTGAGACCTCTGTTGCAAATGCACTACAGTTTAATTCTCCTACCAATCCTGCTTGCATCCTCCCTCAAAGTGTTGATCCTGAGACCACTCCTCAATAAACTTCTTGCACACAAATCTCTGTCTTAGAGTCTATTTCCCAGAAAATCTGACTTGTAGTATATTCTATGACTAACATTGTAATGAAGATCAAAACAAAAAAATGAGGAAAAATTAGCCAGGTACTGGGTTTATTTCCTCTTTTCCATTTCCTGCTTTTGTAGAATCCTGTCCATCTGCCATTTCCTTGCTAGATCGAGTCCTGTTCCTTCCAGTGCCCTCCAACCTGCCCTGGGCAGGCTGCTACTGCACTCACCTGCTCCTACCTCCCCTCCTCCACCTCACAGGCAGAAACCTGTTCACAGGACACCTGTTCTCCCTGGACAGCAGGGGGCGCCTCAGGCACCAGCTCCTCCTCCTGGGTCCTGCAGCTGCACTTCTGAAGTCTGGCCCCTTCAGTGCCTGGTCTGGGGTAAAAACCAAAGGAGAGGAGGGAGGTGAAGCCTAGGAATCCATCTAGGAGAAGCTGGTCCTGCCCCGCTTCTCTGGCTGCTCCCCAGCTGGCCTCTCCCTGGGAGCCTGAGTCTGGGAATCAGGAAGTGCTGATTCTGAGGACAGAGACATGGGCCCTGCTAGCTGTGCCTTTCTACTGTCCCTTCTGCTGGGTAAGCCCCTGAGGTGGGGTGGGGAGGGGAGAGGCAGAGGGTTTTTGGCTCAAGAAGTTATCATATAGAATAATACAACACTTCACCCATGGGATGTTACTTCTGAATAGTGTGCCCTGAGAAAGTCCTGAGGGGTACTGTATGCCAGGCACCGTTCCAAGGCTCTTGGATGTAGCAGTAAACAAAACAAAGATCCCTGCCCTCCTGGGGCTTATAATCAATGCACATATTAAATATGTAAATCATAAAGCATGTTAGAAAGTAATAAATACTATGAAAGGAAAGGGGCATCTAGAGTGCAGGGGCAGGAGGCATGCTGTAATTTTAAATAGAGTAGTCAAGGAAGGTTTCACTAAGAAGGAGTCATTTGAGCAAAGACTTGAAGGAGATGACTGATTTAGCTAAGAGGCTCTAGGAAAAGAGCATTTCAAGCAGCAGGAACTCAAAGTACAAACTCTGTTCAACGATTTCAGGCATAAGCTTGTCGATTTATTTTTCTGGCCCACAGTGATTTAAATGCAGGGTAGGCTGAGAGGACTTTTCAAAAAGATAACAGGTAGCAAAAAAGAAAGATACACAAATACTACAAAATGCCAATTCAGTTCAAGAAAATAGGACAAAAGTAAACAGCTTATAAACCTCCAAAGCATCTGAAGGCATCATTGTATTTACAACTGAACATACTCGATATTGCTGATGACAACCTTGAATCATCAAGTAAAAGTTAGATTATGTTCCATGCATGCTGCTAAAGAAGGCAGGTAAGTATGTAATTATCAAGATTCCCACTAACAGGTAGACATTTATAAAAATTTGGCCTTTAACATCAATCTGAGAGATTTCAATATATGGGAAGCCTCTGTGTTCAGTGAACCTAGATATAAGATGTGTTATTATATATTAACAATATGGTCTATCTTAGGGTCTTGCTCATGCTCTTCTCCCAAAAAGAAAGATCTGCCAGGTGAGTGGTCTCCACTTGGGCCCAAGACTACTGGGTTTGGAACTGGAATGGGATGGAGTATGGAGGCTAGGGAGGACTCAGGTCCTAGGAATGGGTGGAAGTTTGGGGATGATAAGAAGATGGGACCAGAGGAACAGGACAGCCAGATTTCCACATGTCCTTCTTTCTTCTTTCTCTAGTGTGTGGACGACCTGTATACACAAGCCTTATTGTGGGTGGCCAGGACGCTGTTGCAGGGCATTGGCCTTGGCAGGTTAGCCTGTGCTTCGGCCAGACCCACGTCTGTGGAGGTTCCCTCATCAGTGAGATGTGGATACTGACGGCAGCACACTGCATACAATCGTGAGTTCTAGCTGGTGGCTAGCACACAGATAGGTTCTCAATAAATACTTGAATGATTTCAGGAATGAATCAACAGACAAATGAAAGTGATAAGATGGGTAGGCAGAAGGAAATCCTAGGTCACCTTAGACTAGGGACAGGGCATAGAGGTAGAAAAAGAAATGATGGAGATAGCACTGTATCAGAAACTTTTCTTACTTTTTGCCAAATCACTTCCTAAACACCAGTCAGGGAATTTTGCCTTAAGCTTTTTTGGGGTCACAAACACAATCTGAGCTCTCTCTCAGAGCTATTGCTGTGAGAGAAGCAAGGTGCCATGCAGTAAGTAGCCTTAGGGAGAGGCCCATGTAAAACTGATGTCTCCAGCCAACAGCAAGTGAAGACTCAAAGCCTGCCAACATAAGTGAGTTTGGAAACAGATCCTTCTGGAGTCAAGCCTTGAGATGACTGCAGCCCACCTTGATTGCAGCCCCGTGCGAGACCTTGAGTCAGAGGCATCCAGCTAAGTCACACCTGATTCCTGACTCACAGGAACTGTGAGATAAATGTATGTTGTTTTAAGCCTCTAAGCTTTGTGGTAACTTGCTATGCAACAATAGATAACTAATATATATATATTTATATATATATACACACAGACTTCAAAATGACAGGACTTTTCAATAACACTGAAAGCTCAAAGAAAATAGAGTAATAACTTCAAAATGCTGAGAGAAAATTATTTCCAGACGAGAGTTCTACCCATATACAAACTATCAATCAAGTATGGGATAGAATTAAGACATTTTCAAATATACAAAGCAGCAAAAATATTACCTCTCATGCACATTTTCTCTGGAGTCATAGGAGAATGTGCTTCACCAAAATAAAGGGGGGAAAACATGGTATCCAGAAAAAAGGAAATACAACACAGAAGAGAATCCCCAAGAAAAACATAAAGAAAAGTACCAAGATTGGAGCACGAGGGCAGAGGTCTCCAGAAGAGATAGTATGTATGGACTGAATGCCTGACAGGTTTCAACATATTGAGAGATTTACACTTCTGGCAGAGAGTTTGAGGAATGAATGATGAATTAGCAATAGGTATAAAGAATACTAAGAAAACAAAGAAGGGAGACCACATTATTAACTCCAGGAGAAGCAAAAAGTTTTACAAGAAATGTAATCACAGTACCCAATCATGGCCCAGTAGTGAATAATGTTTACATAGGCACAAGAACATACATATTAAATACTGATCTAATAAAAAGTTGTACTTAGGATAAGAGGATGGTGAAAAGGAAGGGGGGGGGGTTGGCAGTGGTTGTTGGCTCAATCCTCACCTTCCACAGTAAAAATACAATATTCTAAAACTGAAAGAAAAAAATTTTAATAGCCTACTGTCCTTAAAAACAGTAGGGAAAATACTAAAAGAAAGAGCTAAGCGTTGAAAGTGATTGCCTTTGGATAGTGTGAATTGAGGGCAGTAAGGCAGACAACTTCTCTTTTTTATTTATTTTTGTACATCTTATCAAACTACTTGACATTTTAAGAGGTATATATATAAACTTTTATTTGTGTGTGTGTGTATATATATATATATATATATATAAATAAAACTTTTGTCGTTATACTTTGCTTTGAATTTTTATTTAGAAATAAAGGTCTAGTGCTCAGAAATAAAAACTGGCAATAAAAAACAATGACTATTAAGCATAGAGGTGATGGCTGAAAGCATGGAGAATGGGAGAGGTGAATAAGAGAATTAGGGAGAAAATGCAGGACAAAACTCTGCTATAAGCATGTAAGAGGAGACCATAGAAACAGTGGACAACAAAAGAAAGAGTGGTCAGGGAGGGAAGGAGAAAAGGAGACAAACCAACTCTAGTCCAAGTTGGAAGCAGTCTGGTTAATTCCAAGTCTATTACCCTCCTTTCTTGCCTAGAGACTTAGTGCTACACATAGGCAGCTTGTTCTGATCCAGCTGTAGCACATAAGTGTGCTCTACATTTATTCTCCTCTTTCTCTTCCCCTTAGGACCCGGATTCCTTGGTTATATACTGTGTGGCTGGGATGGATTAAAATAGGCGATTCAAATAAAGGTGTGAAGCATCATGAGTCCAAAATCATCATCCATCCCAAACTCCAAAACACAACTGCAGACATCGCCTTGTTGAAACTGGTCTCTAAAGTCACCTTCACTTCTTCCATCCTGCCCATCTGCTTGCCCAATATCACAAAGCAGTTGACAATTCCAGGCTCTTGCTGGGCGACTGGATGGGGAAAAGTTGAGGAAAGTGAAGGTGAGAATGGACAGAGAAAGGGGTTGTTTTACATGCCACCCTCTTGTACCCACTCCAGAACATTCACATTTTAGGCATATCACTACTATGGCAAATATTTTTCAACTAAACCAGATCAACTTATTGATATTATCTATAAGTCTTCAAATAAAATGTTTTTTTCACATTTATATGTTTATTTTATTTACTCTTATATCCTCCCTAGAGTATATAGCTGCAAGAGCAGATACTAACAATTTAAACACATAATTACCTCTCTGAAACAGAGGTTAACAAACCTGATTTAAAGTTTGGAGAGAGTCTAGCATTTTTTAAATCTGTTTTTAAAGTGTTGTGTCAACTCTTTCCTAGGATGGAGCAAAGACGAGACAGGAAATGAGCTGGGAGCAGAAAAATGGGAAAGGAAGAAGTTTTAGAATGCCTCAGAATACCCACATCTTTACTTAAAGAAAATGTGTCAGAATTTCTCTTTATTTAGAACATTAGGAATACCCCACATTGGCACATTAGAAAAACCGCAAATAAATAAAAATAACTTTGAATTATCCATTGTTATAGATTAACTGCACCCTAAAAATTCTTTCATTAAAATATGACTGGAAAGTGATTGTATTCTGCTTTTAGATTCCCATTCAGAGATCTCTGCACATCACGACTATATGTCGCCCCTGCACCTTTTCAGATTGTTTTTCCTATCGTTCTTGCCTATCTACAGATGCTGATTACCATTCCATCCTCCAGGAGGTAGAAATACCCATCATTGACCGTCAGACTTGTGAACAACTCTACAACCCAATTGGTTCCTTATTGCCACAATTAGAGCCAGTCATCCAAGAAGACATGATTTGTGCTGGTGATACTCGTAAAATGAAGGATAGTTGCCAGGTTAGAGTTTGCTGTTGAAATTTTTTTTTTAACATGAGATCTTAATTTAGATCCAGGTTTTCCTATCTATAAACAACAGTGGATTGGGAATGAGGAGAAAAAAGTTCTGACAATAATTCTTGTGTTACCCTAAACAAGTCACCTAAACTTTATCTGTGAATTTAATTTCTTCAACCATTCATCTAAGGCAATGCTAACCATTGGTCATTGAGTTTTCACAGACTTGTACATTTTAATAAATATATTAAGAGGTGGACACAGAATTACTAACTTTTTAATTTTTTCAAGGAAGGACATTTCATTCTACACTTAAAACATGTCATTCTATTGTCCCCTGATCATAACTGATGAAAAATCAGCCATCATTTGTGCCTTCCTCTATTGAATGTGATGTGTTGTTTTGTTCTGGCTGCTTTCTATATATTTTCCTTCATATCTGATTGTGAGAAATTTGAATGTGATGTGCTAGGTGTGATTTTCTTTGTATTTATCCTATTTGGAATTCATTGAGTTTTTGTTGTTTTTAATCTAGTCTTTTATCTTTCATCAAAACTTGCGAAATTTTCATTCACAATGTCTTCAAATATTATTCTGCCTCATTTCTCTCTTTTCCTCTTCTGCTGGAAGCCAGAAATTTATAAGTTACACCTTTTGATATTTTCACCCAGGTCCCTGATATTCTGTTCATTTTATTTTTACCTTTTCTGTTCTTCAAATTGGACACTTTCAAATTAATCTATATTCAAGGTCACTGCCTCTTTCTCTTGTCATCTACATTTTACTAAATTCATCTAATGAAATTTTTATTTCAGATATTTATTTAGTTCTAGAATGACCACTTGGTTTTATCCCCCCCCCCACACACACACATTTTTCTATATCTCCACCAAGATTTCCCATCTATATATTCAGTATTTGCAAATCAAACAACAATGAGACATGGCTTCACACCCACTAGGATAGCTATAATCAAGACAGATAATAACAAGAGTTGACGACGATGTGGAGAAATTGGAACCTTCATACACCTAGTGGGAATGTAAAATGGTGTAGGCACTTTGGAAAATTGTCTAGTAGTTCCTCAAAAGGTTAAATATAAAGTTACTATATGACCTAGGAATTCCACTCCTAGGTATACACCCAAGAGAAACGAAAACATTAAGTCCATATAAAAATTTGTACATGAATGTTCATAGCAGCATTATTCATAACAGCCAAAAAATGAAAACAACCCAAATGTCTATCAACTGTTGACTACATAAACAAAATGTGGTATAGCCATATAATGGCATATTATTCAGCCACAAAAAAGAATGGAGTATTGAACCATGCTACATTATGGATGAACCTTGAAAAGAGTATGCTAAGTGAAAAGCCAGATACAAAAGGTCACATATTATATGATTCCATTTATACAAAATATCCAGAATATGCAAATCCATAGAGGCAGAAAGTAGATTACTGGTTGGCCAAGGGCTGGGAGGGTTGGAAGGAATGAGGGTGACTGCTAATGGGTACGGAGTTTCTTTGGGGGTGATGAAAATGTTCTAAAATGGGTTGTGGTGATGTTTGAGCAACACTGTGAGTATACTAAAAACCACTGAGTTGTATACTTCAAATGGGTGAATTCTACAGTACGTGAATTGTATTTCAATAAAGCTGTTACAAAAGAAAGAGACAGCAAGATTGAGAGCCAAACCACAACTACTATCACTATCATTTTATATAAGAAAGGATTATTTTAACATTTAAAAAAGGCAATAAGAACCTGAGAATAGAAAAATACAGTTCATTCAATTGAATAAAGTTAGTGAAAAAACTCATCACATTAATTTCTCTTTTTTATCACAGATGAGAATTTTGAAACTACTGATATATCTAGCTAAGTTCTCTGACAGTTTCAAATTCTATGATTCTAGAATTCCTGTGATCTCCCTCTAATGCAGTAGGAAATCCAGCTCTGTCCAGAGTTCTGTAGCTCCACGGGTTCCATTGCACTGTTAAGGAACTCTCAAACTCTCCACCTCTTATGACCACTCTCCCCTTCATGGTCCCTTTTCACTATGCTCATGACCTTTATCTCTTCTTTAGGGTGATTCTGGAGGGCCTCTGTCATGTCATGTTGATGATATATGGATCCAGATAGGATTGGTAAGCTGGGGAATAGGATGTGGTAAATCTCTGCCTGGAGTCTACACCAATGTGATCTACTACCAAAAATGGATTAACATGGCTATCTCAAGAGCTGAGATCTTGGGTGCCAACAATATGGACTTATCTGACTTCCTGTTCCCTATTATACTGCTCTTTCTGGTTCTCCTGGGATCCTCCTGTGCCTCTGGGCCTAACATTTTATCAGGAGAGTAGGCAGTGTAGCTGAAGCCACTAGCCAAGTACAGGACTAGGAAGGGAATGCATGGAGAATAAGCCCCAGGGAGAGAGAACTCACAGGAGAGTCACTGGGACTCGGGATGACTTCATTAAAATAATTAGAAATGATTTTGATTTTGAGGTTCTTGATTCTGGAAGTATGTATCTGTGGCTGAAATGTGAACACCTGAGAAATAAAGTACCACTTCTGTGCATGACATTCTTTGTTCCTGACTCTGCATCTTGCAAGGCAGGAAGCATGCCTTCTGTAAGCATTTATGGACACAAATTAAATGGCTACTGGAGAAGCAGGAAACAAAAAAAGTTTTGGCGAAGGCAAAAAAGAAGGTCCTGGCAGCCAGCCCAGTGGCATAGTGGTTAAGTTTGTGTGCTCCACTTCGGCAACCTGGGGTTCGTGAGTTTGGATCCTAGGCACAGACCTGCACAATGCTCATCCATCCATGCTGTGGTGCCGTCCCATACATAAAAGTAGAGGAAGATTGGCACAGATGTTGGCTCAGGGGAGAGAAGGTCCTCAAGGAACTATATTAAGGGTTTACTTCTTGCCCATGGGTTGCATGGGCTTCTTACCTGGTCTATATTTCTCACCTTCTCTACTATCCTACACTTGTCCTCTGTAGCAAGGAGTCGAATAAGAAATGCATATATGTAGTTCAGCTCTGTATTTTTCTGAAATTTTTACTTTTTGAAATACCAATGTGACCTACTAACAAAAATGAATTAATGCCATGATCTCAAGATCTAAGGTCTCAGGTTTCAATAATCTGGACCTGTCCAGGTTGTTTAATGTCACTTCTATAATAAGACACTTTAAATGTTTATAAGGAAAAGATTATATCCCTTGCTTAACTAGCATACTTCCTTTTGTTAAACAATCACATCACCTAAACTATTTCCTTCTCTGCCTAGGCTTCCAGGAGCTGAGCTGTTTTATACTTGATTTCAGTCATTATCTCTACCCTATATTATGTGATTTATTATTATTTATTATTTCCACTCATGCTCCTTTTTATTTAAATCAACCTTCCTTTCTCATTTGAGTGAACCTAAGTTTTATTGCACCTGTATCTTTTATGGTAAGTTAACTTTCAAAAATAATTTTTTGGATAAACAAATACATTTAATAGGAAGTGAGGGTAGGTTTGGAAACTTAACATCCTTATTAACCCTTAACCTCACCTCTCATCTGGACTGCCACTACAGTCTCCTAAGTGGCATTCCCACATCCTTTCCCTCGCTTACACCTATGCTCAACTCCATTTATTCTCCACAGCATTCAGACTAGTGTTCTAAAAATGAAAAAAATATACATATACTTTTCTCTCCTTTTCCTCTGCTTACACACTTGCAAAACATCCCATTGCGCATAGAATAAGGACCAAAGTCCTTAACAGGGCCTACAAAGCCCTGCAGGATATGACCCCAGACTGCTTCTTGAGTGTCATTCGGCCTCACTCCACCTGCTCTGTATGCTTTCACTTCCTCCAGTGCTTCAAGCCCCTCTCAGCACTGGACTTTTGCATCTGCTATTCCCTCTGCCCTGCTGCCTTTGCCTAGTTAATTCTTACTGTGCCTTCAGATCTCAGTTCACCCTTTACTGCCTCAAGGAAGCTGTCCCCGGCTCTCCTGTCCAGAACAAATCCCCCAACATATATTTTCATAGCACTATGGAGCCCTCCTTCATAGGACTCAACATAGCTGCAATTTAACATTCATTTGTATAATTGCCTAATTAATATATATCCGTCTTACCAAAATGTAAGGTCCATGAGTAAGACTATTTTGTTTTTGCCAACCACTAAATCCCAGTCTCGATAAATATTTGTTGAATGAATGAATGAATGATAAACACTCAACCTCTTTGTCTCCCCAACTGAGAAGCTGGGTGTTTTGTTTACTGAGGTAGCCCAGAACTTGGTACAATGTCTTACACAAAGTAGGTTTTCAAATATTAGTTAAATAAGAGGATGAAGGAAGGAGAGAATGTTTCAGCCCCATTCTCTTTCTCACATCTCTCCAGCCATAAGGAACAAAGGAGAGGAACAGTACACAAAACAGGTAAATTGAAAGGTTTCTCAGAGGCAAGAATTCAAGCTAAGCAAGCTCTGGAATGACACAGAAGACAAAGCAAAACGGCAAATGAGAGCAAAGAAGAGAGAGAAAAGAGAGGCAAAGACGGAAAATGGAGGAAAAAGAATAGACTAAAATCAAGAACTGGAGAAGAACAAATAAGAAGAGAAAGCACACAAATGTATACGCCAGGATGACACAACAAGGGATATCAAGGAGGTCAAGAAAGACAAAATACTGCTTCCTATCATTCCTCCAGGCCCTTAGGAAGCAAATGTTCCACAGCATGGTATCTGGCAAAACTTTTCTCATGAACCTAGAGCTGAAACTTAAAACCTTTGGAGAGATCAGCCCATTCAAGTGGAAAGAAAGGGATAGAGAAAGAAGAGGACCACATGACCACTACTGACTGGGTGTACTAAGGATGAGCACCTGACTTAACCACTGCCCAAGGGGCAGTGGAGCAGTTGGCCTAGCATCTTACCCAACAGATCCCTTCTCCTGGAAAGTCTGAATGTAGGTTGTATAGTATGTCAGCATGCATTCAATAGTATTAAGTGCCCACACATCATGTTCCAGGCACCAGTCTAGGCACTGAGGATACATACAACACCCCAAGCCTGTCTTCAAGGAGTTTACATTCCAGTGGAGGAGAAAAACAATAACCAAATGCAAAACAAATGTTTATTATAATGTCAGGTATAGGAAAGTCTGATAAACAAAAATAAAACAGAAGAAGCACATAAAGTATCAGGGTGGGGGATTCTACTTTATACAGAATGGTCAAGGAAATTTCTCTAAGGAGGTGACATTTTTATAGAGGCCTGTATGAAGCAGGGAAGCAAAAAAAATACTTGGGAAAAAACATTGCAGGTAGAGAGAACAGCGAATACAAAGGTTCTGAGGTGGGAGTATGCTAGGTGTGTGTGAGTAAGAACAGAGGTCAGTGCTGGAACACTGGGAGCAAAGGGGGTGAGGGCGTAGCAATTGAGATCAGAGAGGAGCAGGGGGCAGGTCCTGCAGAGCCTGGTAAGCCTCAGGAAGGACTCTGCATTTTATTCTCAGTGAGATGAGAAGGCACTGGAGGGCTGAGACCCAGGGAATGATGAAAGAATAGAAAATTCCACACCACTGACCATAGGAGTATGCAGAGGCCATGAAGGGGCTAGGATGGTAGAGAGGGTAGCTGGATGGTAGCAGAGTTTTAGACAAGAAGCAGACAGAATGAGAATCAGATACCAATGTGCTAATGAACAAAACACTAGAAGGCTACAGTACCCTGAACGTCAGTGAGGAAGGCGATTCCATGAGGCTGTGTGCTGTTTCTCATCTTCCCTGTTCCCCATCCACACTACCCTTACAATAAGGCCCCATTTACCAAGGTGAAGAAAGGCACAAGCCCAAGTTTCTTACCATCCACTTTATAATTCATCACTAAGACACCTACCTTACTTCCTTTTGGTTTTTTTCCTTCTTACCCAGACCAACGTTCTTCTCATTCCTTCATCGCATTTCTACCTCAAGGCCTTATTTTATCTGTCCTCTATACCTGGAATACCCTTCTCTTGTACACCTCAACCCACTGATTTCTGTCCATTGATAAGAAAAGGAGATAGTGAATATCTGAAAAACACATTGAAAGAACCCTAAGAAATGATTTTAAAAATTAACAGGGAATCTGTGAACTATATGGTATGTAAATTATATCTCAATAAAGCCATTTTTAAAAAATGAACAGGAAACTTTTTCTCCTGCTTAAACTAAACAAAAAAACAACTAGTCTGTGATGTATTGAGGGCTCTCTAAAGATCTTCTAAATAATTCTTGTGACTGTATTTCAAAAAGGCTCCAACTAACTACATACATTTTCTGTTTCAATTGCTAAAACAGAAAATGTAAAGCTTAACTCCAATATATGAAATACAACACCTGGTAACACATTATTGGAAAAAAAATATCAATAAATATTTGTATTCACAAAACTAAAATGTCAAGCACTTACTGGTAATGAATTTAGTCAGTGACACCACAACTGACCCACTGAGGAGCAAATAAATAGGGACATCTTTACACTCTATTTTGGAGGAAGGCTCAACAGCGTTTCAGCCTTAAAAATCTATTTTAATTTGCAGAATACTTTATTCTTTGGAATATCTGATTTAATAAGCTCCAATTTTCATTTTCATGTCTTGAGGAATTTTAGTTAAGGTGGGATTTGCTAAAGTCACATTTAACAAATAAAGCTATGCACTAAGGCTGCTGAAAATCCAATCAGCAATTTTTTTCCCCTAAAATGGGGGAAAAGTTATGCAGTTATTTCCAGAGCTTCTATTCATATAACAAAGACTATTTCAAGTAAGCACCCATTTTTTTCCCTTTATTTTACTAAATTGTAAAGTCACCCCCAAAATGTGGGGACATTACAGAAAAAGGACTCAGAATAATAAAATGTGGAAGTTATATTTTGATATTATTTCAACAGTGGGGATTTTATCCTTTCAGATGCTTGACTTCATTCTGAAGCTGTAATATTCTCCCCACCAAATTTGATTATGTATAGTTTATTTACTTACTAGAAATCAGCTGCCTGAGAATTTTGTTAAACATGTCCCTTCTTCAGGAAAGGGAGGAAGAGAAGGAGTCATTCAAAATAATCAGAGATTAATTTTATTATCTACTATCAATAATTGAGAGGCAATGTTCACTGTCATAAGAATAAAAAAGATTGAAATCTTTAATGGGAAATTCTAATTGCCTTTCAGAATAATTATCCTCAACTGACCCAAATTCTCTCCGCAGTGTCTTCTACCATGTAAATCTTCAATTCCCATCTCCAGATGGCTGGAATAAAGTGATTGCAGTCTAGTCCTGTGGCACTTTGTGCCACTCTTATGACATCTAGCTCACATTGCCTAGTACCATAATTAGCTATGAACACCTAGGAGTGAAAAGAATAGGAGAGGATGAGGGCCTCAGGCTCCAAAATGCTAAAGGCATTCTGATTTTAGTGGAAATGAGTAAGAAGAGGACAGATTCAAGATACAGCCAGGTAGTAAAACTACGATAACATTTTGACTGGATTTGGATGTGATTTGGTGGATTGGATGTGTGTGATGGGAGAAAAGGTGGTAATTGGGATAGGAAGATAGGAAAAATAAGGATTTCAAAAGAGAAATTAAGAATGACTCCTAGGTTATAAGCGGAGAATGGTCGTACTAGTAAATGAAATGAGGAAGGCTGGAGGAGGAACAGATTTGCCAGGCTATCAAATCCAGTGGTAGGCTGAATAATGACCCTCACGGATATCCAGGTACAGGACATAATCCTCAGAACCTATGAATATGTATCCTTACCTGGTAAAAGGGACTTTGCATATATGATTAAATTAAATAACTTGAGATGGGGAGATCATCCTGGATTATAGGGATGGCCCCAATATAATAACGAACCTTTTTGTAAGAGGAACGCAGGAGAGTCAGACTTACGAGATTATGCAGAAGACATAAGGATGGAAGCATAAGGAAGAGAGAGGCGAAGATGCTACGCTGCTGGCTTTGAGGATGGAGCAAGAGGCCACAAGCTGAGGAGTGCAGCTAGCTTCCAGAAGTTAAAAAAGGCAAAGAAACAATTCTACCCTAGAGCCTAAAGATGGAATGCAGCCCTACCGACACCTCGATTTTAGCAGTGAAACTCATTTCAGATTTTTGACCTCCAGAACTGTGACAATAAATTCATGTTGTTTGAAGCCACTAAATTTGTAGTAATTTGTTACAGCAGCAATAGGAAACTAATATATACTTCTTGGATTGGGATGCCTATTAGATATTCAAGTAGAGATGCTGAGTAGGCAGTCTGGAGCTCAGAGAGGGCAGGACTAGAGAAATAAAATCAGAAGAATCTATTTGATTTATGGATCCTCTTCCCCACATTACTCTAACCCAAAAAAGTACTCATGCACACACACAATATTTTTTCATGTACTTTCAAGATGTTCTAGAATCCCTATATTCATAGAACCTCCGGAATATTGTAAGTAATCACATGGCAGCCTGTTCCAACCCTGATAAGAAGATTACTCCCTCCCTAAGGAGGAGGAAATCAAGTAACTCTTCATTTTAAAAAAATCTTTTTTAAAAAATTCTTTTTCCCAACTCTGCTTATTAAAAAAAAATCAAAACGTTACAGAAATATCTAACATAGAAAGTTCAAATCCCCATGTAACCACTGTGTTCATCACTATCATCCTTTACACTCTTTCCTCATGCTTAAGGGTATGGTCAGTATGCCTCTGACTCCCTCTTTTTTCTAAATGTTTATACAGATGTATAGTTTTTTTGAACCTTACCTTTTAAAAAAAAAACCTTGCTTTTTAAAATTAGTTTTAACAGAAAGCTGTGGTTACACAACTGCAAAGCTTCAGAGTTAAGAGACATTTGATTCATTTTATTAAAAATTCCTTTAACTAGTCTGGATAAAAAGAAAGAACAGCAGTTCGTTGAGCAAAGAAATTTTGTGTCAATGAATTTTAAATAATTAAAACATTTCAGCCTTAAAAATTAAAATCACTAGAGCATCTTCAAAGGCAAGTATTTGGACAAGAGAAATCTCCTATATCCCTATGAGTTCAATGAAGCTATTTTTATTTCTGAAACAGAGCTAACATCAAAGACCTCAAGGAGATAGTATTAAAAAAATGCATTTGTTTCACATTCTTTTTGTCCAGAAGCTGCTGAGTTGGTATCCTAAGGAAAAATATGCTAGTGCACTTAACAGTGAGCTAGAGGCCCAATAAACAAGTAGTTCCAAAATGTGCACATTTTAAAATTCTAAAAACAGGTCACAGAGAAAGTAAAACAAAACCAATGTCAACCTACCCTTCTTTGGAGCCCATCTGGCTTAGCCAAGCCCTTCCAAGAAGAAACTATCCATGGAGCATCAGGATGGGAGCCATCCTGCTGTTGGACCATGCTCAATACTGCACAAAGTCAGCTTTGCACAATACTTTTCATCAAGTGTTTGAGTCTCTACAAGTGAAAAACATCTACCAAACACTAAGTCAACTCATAAAATATGCTCTAGAAAAATCTTTCTAGAAGGAAGATTACATTTTTCCAGCCATGAAAGTAAGCTATGCAAACAGGAATGAACTGGGAATTCCCAGAAAAAAATTAAAAAAAAAAAAGGTGTGAGGCCATATTAAGAAATTTGAGCTTTAAGGGAAGGATACACTGTACACGACATTGAAAGGTTTTAACACAATCAGTTTGCATTTTAGATTAAAAATCACTTTGGTGGTCGTGTATAGAATGGATTACAGACAAACAAGCCAGGAGGTAGAAAGGCTGTTGGGAATGGTGAGAGATTCCTAGACCAGGATGGTAGCAATGAGGATGGAGAGAAGAGGACAGAGTGAAGAGCTACATAGGAGACGTACTCAATAGAATCTGCTGACTGACTGATTAGATATAAGTAATCATGGTGAGGGAGGAAGTTAAGAACTTCATTCAGGTTTCTGGCTTGGACAGCTTGAGTCAAGTCATTTAGTGAGATACAGAACATGGGAGAAAATAGCTTAGGGGTGAGAAATATAAGTTAAAGACATCAAGAATCTATAAAAAAGAAATCCAAATAGACACATTACATTCTTACATTGAGCATTTTGCAAATTGAGAGAATTAGAATATATTCCAAAATCTCAATGGCCAATTTCTAGTTACTTATTAGCTGCGGAGAGTTCATGAAAAATAACAAAAAAATAAAGAAGAACTCTAAAACCAGGTTTTATGGGGTTTTGTGGTGAGGAAGATTAACCCTGAGCTAACATCCATGCCAATCTTCCTCTATTTCATATGTGAGTTGCCACCTCAGTATGGCTGATGAGTGGTGCTGGTCCGCGCCCGGGATCCAAACCCGTGAACCCAGGCCGCTGAAACAGAGCATGCCAAACTTAACCAGAACTAAAACAAAGTTTTTGACATTAGTTTCAGTCTGCTCACACTAGCAAACCTTTTAAGAAGGCTGTAGTAGATAATGATGTTGTTCCCAATGATTCACTGCTTTCTCTGTAGAGGGACTATCCACCCACTCAAGGTACCAGGTGACTTGCAGGGCCACCTGCAGAAGGATTACGCTTCCCTGCACCTCTAACATCACATTGGTCAAAGAAATGTGAGTAAAAGTGAGATATGCCACTTCTGAGCAGGTTTTAAAAGCTAGCACATGGTTTGTCCATTGCTCTTTTTCCCAGTTAGGGATTGCTCCTTCAGCCAGGATTCCAGAATGAAGAAGACAAGTGAGGCTGAGCTGTAGTTTGCCAGTTGAATATAACTGTTATAAGATGCTGAGCTCTAGAGGTTGTTTGTAACCACAGCACTAACAATAAAAATAGTTGGCCCAAGTATCCCAAAACCAAAACAAAGTATTTTTAACCTGAAAGGAAACTTGATAGTCTGGAGTCAGCAAACTTTTTCTGTAAAGGCTGGACAGTAAATATTTTAGGCTCACGGGCCACAAGGACTCTGCTGCAACTACTCAACTCTGTAGATATGACACAAAAACAGTCATAGGTAATATGTAAATAAATGAGCATGGCTATGTTCCAATAAAACATTACTGACAAAGGGAGCTGGCCCGGTGGCGCAGTGGTTTAGTCTGCGCTTGGCAGCCCGGGGTTCGCGGGTTCGGATCCCGGGCGCCCGCTCACGCACTGCCTGTCAGCCACGCCGTGGCGGCGTCCCATATAAAGTAGAGGAAGATGGGCACGATGTTAGCCCAGGGCCAGTCTTCCTCAGCAAAAAGGGGAGGATTAGCAACGGATGTTAGCTCAGGGCTGGTCTTCCTCACATAAAAAAAAAAAAACACATTATTGACAAAAGCAGGGAGTGAGCCAGATTTGGCCCACAGGGCTATAATTTCCAGATCCCTGGTCTAAATCCTTCATATTGTCAATGAACAATCTGAGATCCAGAGAGACTAAATCATGGCTAGTGACAAGCTGAGCATTAGAATGCAGGTCTCCTGAATCAAGTCCTCTAGAAGAGGTTCCGTTGGGTCACAAGATGGAGATGAAACACACAGGAAAAAATAAGGCAGAGAATGCTAAAGGTAGGTTTTGATTATGTTAAACAGCTTTTAACAGTTTGGTTATAAATGAGGATTTGCTTTTCAAGTGACTATGGCTTTCATAAAAACAAGTGAATGTTGTAAGACCGAATAGGTGAACAAATGATAAATTAGTCAGTGTTTGAAAAATGATCTTCAGAGGAAACACAATTATATACTTCCTTCCTACTATCATTTCCTCGAACACTTTATCAATCATTTCTTTTATCAACAGGACAGCATTTGCTATGATCATTGCAATAACTCATCTTAAGGCAAAACAGGTTTTGAAAAAAATACCATAATATGAGCAACAAATACACCAGGACCAGCAAGCAATTATTTCACATGGCATTTTTAATTTATTTTTCCTTCTTTTAATTTCCAAAGTAATACTCATTGGAGGAAATTCAAACAATACAGAAGTCTGTAAAGTGACACACTCCATGCTCTCCTCAATGTCACCTCCCAGAGTGTTAACACATGACTGATTTATATCAGAACAGTGGAATAAAACTACTTTCTCTAGTCACTCTTTTAACAACAAAGACAAATATGGAGTTTCCCTGGCCAGATATCCCTTGGAAATCATGTTGTTCCAAAAGCAACAGAGGGCTGGCCCGGTGGCGCAGCAGTGTAGGTCGCACTTTGGCAGCCTGGGGTTCGCAGGTTCGGACCCGGGCACCAGCCGACTCACTGCTTGTCAGCCATGTCGTGGCGGCATCCCATATAATGTAGAGGAAGATGGGCACGGATGTTAGCCCAGGGCCAGTCTTCCTCAGCAAAAAAGAGGAGGATTGGCAACGGATGTTAGCTCAGGGCTGGTCTTCCTCACAAAAAAAAAAAAAAAAAAAAGCAACAGAGAGGTTAAAGATTGTCTGTGGCCTGAAACTGAGAAAAGCAAGCTGCCTATGCAGGGTTTAAATGGGAGATCTCAACCCCAGCACTGTAACCAGATGAGTGAGGCTCCTGAAATACCTTGATAACGCTACTGTGGGATATACAAATACTTCAAAATGTGTAATAATATCTTTACCTTCTCTTTTGGTATTTTATTGGGAAAACTTGGACCAATTTGCTCACAAAAAGACCAACAATCTTAATCAGTTTTTTGTTTTTTTTTTTCAAATCCATACTTGAGCAACATCAGTGAAAATGACAGAATAAGGAACTCCAAAAGTCAGTCCTCCATAAAAGCAATAAAAAACTGCACAAAAAAAAAAAGAGTCCAATTTTCAACAAAAACTTACGAGGCATACAAAGAAAGAAGAAAGTAGGGCCCACATATAGCAAAAAGAGCAATCAATATAAACAGTTTCTGTGGAAGCCCAGACATTGGACTTACTAGACAAAGACTTTAAATCAGCTATTTTCAATATGTTCAAAGAGCTAAAGACACTGCAGATAGAATGAAAAAATAAGCTGCAGACTAGGAGAAATATTTTCAAATCTCATACCTAACAAAAGATTTGAATGCAAAATATCTAAAGAACTCTTAACAACTCTACGATATGAAAACAATCTAATTGTAAAAAGTGCAAAGATTTGAACATTCTTCACCAAAGATGACATATGGACAGCAATTAACCACATGAAAAGATTCTCAACATCATTATCCATTAAGGAAATATACATTAAAGCCATAATGAAATATCACTACACATCTATCAGAATGGCTAAAACAAAAACAAACAAGAAAAACCTGGCAATACCAAGGGCTGGGAAGGATGCGGAGCAATTAGAACCCTCATACATTTCTGGTAATAACGCAAAATCTTATAGCACCACCCTGGAAAACAGTTTGGCAGTTTCTTATAAAGTTAAACATATACTTACCATATGACTCATCACACTGGTATCTAGGTACTTAAACTAGAGAAATAAAAACTTATGTTTACACAAAAACCTGTAAATGAATATTTATAGCAGCTTATTCATAATCATCAAAAACTGAAAACAACCTAAATATCCTTCATCAGGTAAATAGATAAACAAACTGTGGTACATTCATATGATGGAATACTACTCAGCAGTAAAATAAACTACTGATACACATAACAACGTGAATGAATCTCCACAGCATTGTGCTGGATGAAAAAGGCCAGTCTCAAAGGTTGTATACTTTATGATATGTACATATCATATACAGATATGATTATATCATATTCTAGAAAAGGTAAAAGTACAGAGAACAGATCAGTGGTTGCCAGGGGTTAAGGGTATACGGAAGATCTGACTATAAGGGGCAGCACAGGAATTTCAAGGTGATTAAACTGTTCTGTGTCCTGACTATGGTGCTTGTCACATGAATCTATATACATGTATTAAAACTCATAGAACTATGTACCAAAAAGAAGTCAATTTTACTGTATGTAAATTTAAAAATTAAAGAAGAAAAAAGACTGCAGGGTTTCAAATCTCAGCTCCACTTCTCTTTGCCCCACTTTCTCATCTTAAAAACAGAACCTGACTTTCTGTGTTGTCAGGATTACATGAGTTCCTGACATATATTAAGCACTAAATAAGTGACTGATAAATAAAACGTTTTGTTCAGATATGCTAAAAGGTTGGTACTTTTTAAAAACCTAGTTCAGGAGTAAAAAATCTAGTTTTCAATTAAAAGAGCAAAGAATTAAAGAATATTGGAATTAAAACCCCTAATTCTTCATTATCTTCATGAAACATTCATTGGAAACCTATGAGGGGATCAGTACCAAGTTACCTTCTACAAGGTTTACGAAATCCTTGAGCTCAAGGAGCTACTGAAAGGTTTGTTCCAAGTGCTATATTAAGTACTCGTCATATTTAGCACTAACAGCAAACGCGCTCTAATTAAGGCTTAATACTAAATGTTCAGTATCATTGCCCCTCTCCTGGAGAGGAGGTCCAACGGCAACCTCCTTTTCCCAAGTCAGGGAACGTTAGCAACGTCGGACTTGTCGCTCACTTTGGCGCCCTACATCCCATGTGTTAGGAGACCAGTCAATCCTTCCTCAGAAATATCTCCAACATCCACCCTCCACACTATTCCATACATTTACGGGGTTGGCGGCTTTTTAAGCAGCAGCAGCTGCTGCAAGTAATGGCGACTCCTATCTTCCCAGTGTCTTTCTCCTTACCTGAAAATGAGCCTCCTTTTCTTGGCCAAATATCCAAACCTACATTTCAACTTTAAGATCCGATTCAATCAGGACCCAAGACGGCGGCGCCCTGGGGCCGGGAGGAGCCCTCACGACCAAGAATGAACACCCGTCAGCCGAGGGGCCCCGCGCAGCGCCTGAGGGGCCGAGGCCGGCGCCAGCTAGGCGCATGCGGGTCAACGGCCGCCGGGAAGGACCTCAGCGCCCAGGAGTCCGAGCCCCGTGGAGCCGCTTCCCTGCCGCGGCCAAGACCCTGAAGGGAGGCCTTCCGTTAGGAAAGACTCTTGAGTCCTGGACCTGACACCCATTTGCTGCCCCTCGGCCCAAAGCCTGGCGCCAGCTGTACTCATGGCACCAAGTGGAAAACATCTAAAGCTCTTAAGAGGAAACAGGAAAATATGAAATTCCTGCGTGTCAGAGCATGTTGTTTCTTCTCAACAGGGTAAGCCATGGGCAGAATAGGAATTCGCCTTCTACCACTGTGTACATAAGGATTTGGGTTAGAATAAAATACAGTCAAACTAACAAAAACTACATTAAATCATTTTTTAAAAATTCAATTCCATTCTATATGAGAGACATGTATTGAACATATGTGCCAGGCACTGTTCTGAGTTATGGGGCTATCATAATGAACAAATAAGTCTCTTCCCTCATGGAACCCATTACTGAAAGTCAGAGTGTTCGGGTCATGCATGGAGTGTGCCAATTTTACCCTCTGTCGTTACAAGAAACTTCAGCACACCCCCCAAGCCCCAAGTCCCATCTGACAGAAGCAGCTGCAGACGATTCGCAATTCTCACATGCTGGTAGCCAGGTGGGTACCACAGGACCCTACCATCCTCCCCCAGGAGAAAGGACCAGGGATGGGTTTGAAAAGGTCGCTATGTATAGTTTGTCATAGGCCTCTGAGGTAAACCAGCATGAGAACCCTGCCCAAAAGGGGCACTCTGTGCAGGAGGTGCCTGGCCATCCTACTTAGAGCCTCTTTCTTGGACAGGCTGACTGTAAGAAAAACAAGGAAAAGCCAATTACTCAGTAACTTCAGAAGCCATGGAAGCAGACAGGTAAACTGAGTCACAAAAACTGTGGTGTCATTGACATAAAGAATAACAGTCGTCCCAACTTATGAAGGAATGTTCTCTGAAGTAGCTATTTGCTGTCAGCTTCCTAGAGCTACTCATTTCCAAATGACTTCTGAGACTACTTCCTGTGTCTTCCAACTTACCCATGTATCCTTATAGTAAGGCTCCATCAGCTGAGGTTAGCAGAACAGGTCTCTCTTGCAATCTGAAAGAATGTAGCTATCACATACATTGCTTTCCAGTTACTTCAATGATAGCTCCTTACACCATTCTTTATGTGGAGCCTTCTTAGGCTCTAAGATAATAGACGTATTGAATAAAATCATGTATAAAATGCATGGTGGATTCTGTTTGACTAAAAGCCATCACAACATGAATTACTTATAATGGAAAAACATAGCAGTTCAAATTACAAGAAATCACACTAAAACCACCCAACATCACATTTTTTAATAAGATGCTAAACCAGTGAGTCTCACCTCACACGGAACTTCAAAAATCCAGCTCCCCAGCTACTATTCCAGAGTAATTAATCAAGAAATCTGAGGGTCAGGTCATGAGCATATGTCTTGTTTAAAGCTCCTCAGTTGATTCTGATGCCCAGCCAGAGCTGAGAACTCTGGCTTTGAGGCAGAGGTACTCGAAAGCCTTGTTAATCAAAGTGTGGTCCAGGGACCAGCAGCAGAAGCAGCATCACCTGGAGCTTGTTAAAAATGCATAATCTCAGGCTCCATCCCAAACCTACTAAATCAGGATCTGCATTTTTATAAGATCTCCAGGTGATTTGTAGGCATACTAAAGTTTGAGAAGCACCGTGTAGAGGTCCCATTGCTACAGAAATGTGGAGAAATACCACACCATATTATAAAGTTGAATACCTCAAGAAATTTTCTATGAAGAAGAAATAGGAATAAAAAAGCATGAGATAAAATGTTTGTGATATTACACATTTCACATTATTAAGCATCTAATTAAGAGTAATATTCAAATGCAAGTCTGCATATTTTAAAACTTGAAATACCACTCCTTATTCCAAATGATTTCCACTTACAAACCACACCCTCCACGGGCAATAGTTATACCTCAACTGAGTAACACAAATCTACCTTGTAATCTCCAGAGAGCTCCAGTTATCTCCACTGAGCTAGTGTGTGTGTTGAGGGGGGAATCCTGTGAGGGAATAAAGAAACAAGGGGTGTGGCGACAATACAAGAAGGGATCATTAACATGGGTGGCCCCATGCTGGAGGATCTCCGCATATTACATGAACACCTCTGTACTAGTTTCAAAGGACTATATGGAAATGGCAATATTTATTGCCAGAAAAACTAATTCTCCACATGTTGTACAAACATTTTCTTCTGTGCTCTTGTTCTTGGCCAGCTCTCAGAGAAAAAGCATCTAGCTATCTTCTAGTATAGTGATTCCTTTATTAATGTATCTTCGGGAAACAATACTCCGGTACAATGAAGGCAGCCATATTGAAAACAAATGAACTCTGAATCCTAAGCGGCAGCCGTGGCATGCATTAAAGGACTCATCAGCAATGCAACTGTTAATCTACTCATATGCATCAGAGCAGGAACAAAATCACCTCCCTTCACAGCTTCTATTTATTTATTCCCTGAGAAGTATTTAGACCTGGCACTAGGCAAAATGTCAAAATCTGAAAACTGTTTTCAGATTCTATGGGTTTCCTTTTCAGTTCCCTTAAACTTGTCCAAGGATGACCATGACCCACTTCAAGAACTATACATCACACATGAGAACTTGAAGTTTACGTGTTCTCCATAATAAACTTGTAGAGTAGTTAGAGAATGAATAATTCCCATTTAAAAGATGCAAAAAAAGGGGAGGAGGAAGGACTCTTAAGTGATTTGTCCAAGGTCATATTATAATAAAGTACAAAATAGCAAAAAGAATCTAGGTATCCTAAGGTAACCTCATGTTAACAAAATGCATTATAGCCTGGCGGTAAGGAGAAGAAAACAAGAAGATCAAGTTAGAATTTGTATCAGGTATTGCATTCAGCTGCTATTATAGAGGCCTAAGATAACAGTGGCTTAAATAAGACAGAGTTTTTTTCTCAAATAAAGGAGGAAGCAGGCAATCAAAAGCTCATAAGATGATTCTATTTTAATAACTGAGAACTGAGTTTCCATCAACTTTTCTGCTCCACCATTCTCAGTTCATAGCTTCCATTCCCAAGGTAACCTCATGGCCCAGGATGGTTACTGTGAGCTACATGGGCTAGATGTAGGGCTACTTGTTCCTGGTAGGAGGGGGAAGGAAGGTGATAAGGGCAAAAGGGTATTCTGTGCAGTGGAGCCCCCTTTAAAGAACTTTCCTAGAAACCTCACTCAACAACTTTTACTTGCATCTCATTAGCAGGCTGGGAGAAGTAGTTTTGTACATGGGCACACTGCCACATTCAGCAATATAGGTCTCCATTTACTAAAAAGGAGGGAATGAATATTGGGTAGGCAACTAGGAGTCTGCCACAGAATCCTATTCTGTCACTTCCTAGCTGTGTGACCTGGAGTACTGTAGATTATTTACCCCCTCTAGGACTCAGGTTCCTCATCTGTAAAACGAAGGAAACTGTCACACCTACCTCATAGCATTGGTATGAGGACTAAAGGAGAAAAATATATGTAAAACAACTAGAATACTACCTGGCACCTAGCACACAATAAATATTAACTCATTGTTTGATTATGCTAGGGTCCTACTCTAACTCCCTCTCCATTTCCAAAGCTGGAAAGGAATGAAAATTAGTCTTTTGTACCTGCTGATACTCTAATGTGCATGAGTTTTAGTTGTAGGTCACCTCAATCAGACATAGGTATTCCATGTCTTTCCTTTCTAATTATGAAATGAAATTATGTGCCAGACATCAGCACATGTCAGATACTCTGGACAGAACTAGGGTGGAGGAATTGAGCTTACATTCCCCAAAAGGCGGGGTCTAAAGACAATCCCAATGTAGATCTTTGGAGAGACTGAAAAACCTAAGGAGAGAGTAAAAAAGAATGACATCTCATTCCGTGCAGAATGTGCATTAATTCTGGAAAATTTATGTAGATACTCTACCATCAAGGAGGTGGAGCATAACTCCTTACTCCTTAAGTGTGGCTGTGTATAGTGACTTCTTTCACTTTCTACAGTATGGAAATGGGGGTTGCGGGTAAAAGTAACCTTGGAGTAAAGAAACTTGACAAACACCACTTCAGCTAGGTGATCGAGGTCAACATCAACATTGATAAATGATGTTAATATAATGTACCCTTAATATGTGACAAAAATGGTATCTCTGTAGTTAACACTCATACCTCCCAAACACCCATAACTCTAGTCTAATCATGAGAAAAACATCAGACAAATCCCAATGAGTGACATTCTACAAAATATCTGACCAGTACTCCTCAAAACTGTCAAGGCCATCAAAACCAAGGAAAATCTGAGAAACTATCATAGCCAAGAGGAGCCTAAAGAGACATGACAACTACATGTAATATGGTATCCAGGATGGGATCCTACAAAACAAGAAGGAATTAGGTAAAAACTAAGGAAATCTGAATAAAATATGGACTTGAGTTACTAATACATCAATATTGGTTCATTAATTGTTACAAATGTACCATACTATAAGGTAAGATATTAATAACAGGGGAAATCAGATGTGGGGTATATGAGAACTCTCTGCACTATCTTCACAATTTTTCTGTAAATCTAAAACTATTCTAAATATCAAAGTTTATTAAAAAAAAAAAAAAAAAGAAAAGAATAGTCTACTGTTTGTACCATCCCCACTGCCCCCAGGCACCCATCCCCTCCCCAAGGGCAACTTACAGTTCCTAGAAGTGAGGCCTAAAGCTGCTGAGGGGCAGGAACTGATGCTCTACCATCTTACAAATGAGTGGGCCAGGCCTCCTTCCTGTCCTGTGTCAGACTATATCCTCTTCCTCCCCAACCTTAACCCTACTCTACGCTCTGAAACTACTAGACATATATTTTTCATCTTGTACTCTATTGATAACATTTCCATCATACATATGTTAGTACTATAAATTCCCCCAGAACATACCCCATGTCTCCATGATGAAGTGGAACATCACTGCCTTATCAGTGGACCTCCTATCTTGAAAGGGGCCTACAGGACAACTTAAGCTAAAGGAACTGCCCCGTCCAGCTGAGGCAATGTCTTGAGCTTTGCACCTTTGGATTCTCCCTCACCAATAGAGCACTTCACAAGAAGCTCAGAGGAATCCCCCAAGATCTGACCTAGCACAGTGGCAAACATCTGTAAACCAAGTCAGAAGTTATTTTTCTTCTCATCTCCTAGAATTATAAAATGTAAAGCTGGAAGCCTCATTCCTTCAATTAATAAGGCAAAAACTAAGGACCAGAGGGTCTGGCCCATTAGCATAGTGGTTAAGTTCACGTGCTCTGCTTCAGTGACCTGGAGTTCGCAGGCCCGGGTCCCAGGCCTGGACGTGCGCACCGCTCATCAAGCCATGCTGTGGCGTTGTCCCATATAAAATAGAGGAAGATGGGCATGGATGTTAGCCCAGGGTCAATCTTCCTCAGCAAAAAGAGGAGGATTGGCAAGGAATGTTAGCTCAGGGCTGGTCTTCCTCACCAAAAAAAAAATACACCTACATTAAAATCAAGAATTTTCACATCAAAAGAAACCATAAAGAAAAATTTTAAAATAAGCTATAGAGTAGAAGATACTTGCAACACATTGTAACCAACAAAAGTTGAGATTCCTATGCAAATAAAGAACTCCAACAAATCAATAAAAAATGATAGACAAAACGTGTCTATATTTATACAATGAAAAGAAACTATAGCTGCATGTACTAATATAGATAAGTCTTACAAACTTAATATTGAGTGAAAAAATCATGACACTAAAAGAATACATACAGGATGATTCCACTCATACAAAGTTGTAGAATAGGTGAAACTAAATAATATTGCATAGGGAAATATTTGTATATGCACAGGCATACAGGTAAAACTTTACAGAAAAGCAAGGAAATAATAATCGAAAAGGTCAAAAAAGTGGTTCCCTCAAGGGAAAGGAAGAGGCTATGACTGGGAGGGATCAGAGTCTGCTTCCAGGGAACTGACAATATTCTATTTCTTGACTTGAGTATAGGTTAGAAGAGTTTTACTTTATGATTTATAGGTTTTATATGCTCTTCTGAATGTACATTGCAAAAACAAACACACTTCCACAACCACACCTAAATTTAGCAGGAAGAGAAGGAGTTCACAGACTCCCTCAAGTCCATAAACCCCCAGTTTCAAAGAAAAAGAGAAAATCTTTAGATTGTAAAGTGGTGGGGAAGGCAGGAGTGAGGAGACCAGGAAAGGTGAAAGATTAGAAAGACTTTAAGCAGAAGAAACATTAAGCCTCTGGGTCAGTTCATACTCTCACTTGGGGAGAGAACATCCAGCACAGACATAACCAGCAAATGCCCAAGCTTGGTAAGGAATGCGATGGTGTCTGAAAAACACATTAACTAATGAGGGGAAGGAGGAGCATAGCTTGTGAAGAAATGTAAACTATTAAGTAATGTATCCCAAAAGAAAGAAGACCAATAATTGCAAGTTTAACCCTCTACCACTCCACAATATGTCTGTCCCTCACCCCTTAATAGAGACAGGGTATATTAAATGGTTAGAAACTGCAAATGCCAATTTCTGAGTAAAAAACTATATAATGTCATGTCTCAGCAAAATATTATCACAGAACTTAGAAAAGCTTCTGCCAGCCTTAGGAAATTAAGGAACTGGTAAAAAACAAGTTACAAAATGCCATTTCCACCAGCCTTGGAATAAATATACATATTGCAACTAAATGATAAACATATATTTGGATCATATCTAGTCTGACCTCCAATCCAGCTCTTCACAGTACAGTCCCTTGTAAGAGAGAGTGAAGCTTTTTGCTGAAGGTAATAAGAATTCAAGGTAGCCCACTGTTTAAATCAGTAATTCAATGGAGGTACATCTTTGTAAAGTTTTTTCATTGTATTCTTCCAAGAAATATTCACTCATATCCAGCAATTACCCATTATTTCATTAGGTCTGGGTTTATACTGAACAAAACTATCAATTATTTTCAAAACAGTTGGTGTTCATGTAGACAGTCAAATGCCTTATTTTGGTGGAAAGTCCTTGTAATGGACAAAAGGAATTATTTGTAAGGTTCCAAGATCCTACCAAGGGCATCAAATTGACTATTTTTTCACATTCCACTTAAATTCTTTCCTTCCATCCCATTTTCTACCTTCCATTTGTTCTCCACAGATCCTTATCTTCTCTTTAATTCTCCAACTTTCTCTTAGGTTAAGGGAGCCACATAGAAAAGCTTCTCCATGGCTTGATGGAATGTTCACCATATTCCACTTTCTAAAGAGGTTTTAACGGACCGTCGTCATCTGAATCTTTCTCACTTCTCTATCTCCCTTTTGTTGTCATCTTCACCAGGTTTGTTCTTCCCTCTTGTTTTCAGACAACTGGCTTATCCAGTTGGAACCAAAGGCCAGAGAATTTCCTCTCTATTATGTTTGATTGAAAAGCTGCTCTGGGGAAGAGGGAAAGGGTGTGGATCTACACTCACTCACTACTTACTCAGTAGTTTCACTTATGTGCCAAACTATTGATCCGTGGCCACCTTTGTGCACCCCAAATCACAAGATCATAAAAGTAATTATAGGTCGGGAAACGATTCTCAGTCCAAATGAATCTGCCTTTTGAGATGCTATATTCTGGACCAGGGGGCTCACAAAATAACTAAAGTCAGTCCTACAGAAAACTGGTGAGCTCCGGCTGGGGGTGGGGGAGGGGGAGGTCAGACAGTTACAGGTCCGAAGTTCACGAGACCTCGAAACCAGACTTGACCATTAGCACACGGTTCGACCTGGTTACGGCAGCGCAGGCAAACCTATCGGGAGGGGTCGTTCTCACCGAGATCGCCAGACCCAGCGAATTCTCCACCGGCCTCTCACTCATCCGGAGATAAGTAATCACCCGGGCCACAAGTTCCAAGCCCGCAGCTCCTGGATTTAGTGTGCACGGAAAATTTGTAGTTTGGCTCCAGGGTCACTAGCAGGTAGAGACCAGTTTGAAATTCCTCGGGCTCCGCCCGAAAGCGAGGATGAGGATGGAGAAGCCACTCTCCCTCCTTCTCGCCTCCGAGAGTTAAAGGTGCCGGTCCCATCCGGGCGGGTGAGGGAGCCGTCGGCGTCCGGGGCAGGACCTGCGCGGCCCCGGGGCGCCCAGCCCTCGGTCCCCCATACCCCTGTCCCCCCTTGTGCTCCCCGCGCCCCTCACCTGAGGCCGAGTGGCCCGAGAGCGCGCGGCCCCGGGCGCGGCGCGGCCCCCCGAGCTCTCGGCGCTCGCGCAGCTCTTCCTCCTCGTCCTCCCGCCGCCGGCCCTCAGCCATGGGCGAGGCGCTGAGGCGCAGCCGGGGGACAGCGGGCGAGCTGCGGGCCCCGGCGCCCCGTCCGCGAGCACCGTGTGCTCCACGCCAGCGCCCTCGGCGCCTGGAAGGCTGGTCCTGGCAAGGAGGTGGCGGCGGCGGCTGCGGAAACGGCTACTTCTGCAGACTCCACCTGCAGCCCGCGGGGGAGAGGCCGGGCGCCGGCCGAGCCGGTCTCCCCGCCTCCTCCCGGCGCACCGGCGGCCTCCTTCTGCCTGCTTTCTCTCTCCCAGTCTCTTCCCCCTTCCTCTTTCCCTTCCCCGCCCAGCAGAGTAGGAGCCAGGGAGCGGGCGGGTTCTGGCCGGGCCTCGCCTCCTCGGGGAGGGGCTACCGGCCACCGAGGCCGCCCCACAGTCACACACGCGGGAACCACTCGCTCGACCAAAACAAACGTGTACAAAATAAATAAACGGGATAGGAAAGGGGGAAAGAGGGGGTGGCCTGGCCTCTTCCTGCCCCTTCACAATATTCCGGTGTCAACAGGAAACCTATTTGCTTGACACTTAAACAAAAGGAGGAGGAGGTGGCGGCGGCGGCGGCGGAACCTGCCCTTAGCCGGACTTGGAGAGACGGGACAGCTGGGAGCCGCTGAACTTGGGAACAAACTAGGCTTGGAATTTGGTCGAGCCTCTGCCTTGCACGCTTTTTTCTTTCCCTCTCTTTTCGTCCTTTTAAATCGAGCCTTGCCAGAGCACAGGGGATTTTTAGGGCAGTGCAACTACTCTATACAGATATTGTAATGATGGATACGTGTCATTATACGTATGTCCAAATTTATAGAATGTATAACATCAGGAGTGAACCCTAATGTAAACTATAGACCTTGGGTGATTATGAAGTGTCAGTGTAGATTCCTCAGTTGTAAGAAATGGACCACTGTGGAGGAGATGTTGATAATGGGGGAATCAATACATGTGTGGGGACAGGGGTTAAATAGGAAATCTCAATCTTCAGCTCAATTTTGCTGTGAACCTAAAACTGCTCTAAAATATAAAGTCTAATAGAAAAAATTTTTTTAAATTAAGCCTCACTGTATTCTAACTAACTTAGGGTTAGGAAATGGCCACAATCCCTAGAAGAAAACATATTTAAGAGCCCCATACCTGATTATTTGGGGAGGGGTGATTTGGTGAAGTGGCAGGAGCACTGGCTCTGGAAGCAGAAACTGTGATTTGAAGCACTTAGCCGTGAGACCAACCCCTGTGAAAATTTTTCAAAGCTGAAAAGAATGGTGTAAGAAAGTTCTGTGTATCTGTATAGTACACATCTTAGATTCAGTACTTGCACATACATACTTTCACACAGAGAGGGACAGATTCTGGAATCTCAGAAAAAGATACCAGTGCGGCAGGAATATTGCCTGGACATGAACCTGTAGAAATCTCCCCGGTGGAATGAACGGGCCTTTATCTTCAGCCTCTTGCCCTATTTCTGTGAGACTGTGAGAGCTCCTAATGTTCAGCATGGGAGAGAGAAAAAGAGAGACAAAGGGTCACTGAAAATAGCACATCTGAGTGCTGTTTCTCTCTGTTTTCAATAGTCGTTGTTGCTGCCTGAGAAAATCTTTCTGCTTTTAGGCAGATAAGAACCACAATCGATTTTGTGGAATTGAGGTCAAATCCACAAGTTAAAACTTTATTACTGCATAAGCAGTTGAATAAGTAGACATCTGGAGAACTTGAAATTAAACTAGGAAGAAAAAGGTTCTGGACCTTTAGGGTTGTTTTAAGTGTTTAGGTTCACTTTAAGTGAAAGCATATTTCCCACTTACCTTCAAAGATGAGGAGTCATTTGGAGGCCGCTACCCTGACAACAGCACAACTTCACCAAGCTGTTGGGGTCAGTCTCTGCTATTACTCAGATCCTTAGTTTGAAAACAGCTGAAAGTGTTCTGGATCTCCCACCCAATCAGAGCTTTAGGAACCCACATCTTTCTTTTGGGGTGCATGCTCAAGCCCACTTTACTTTTAGTAAACATTTATGGTAACTGTTCTGTGCCAAATACCACACTAAGTGCTGTGGAGAGATTCAAAAGAAGGAAAGAAATATTTACTCTTGGGCTCTATGGTAGGTGCTTTTCACATAAGTTTTCTCATTTTAAATGAACAAAACATGTTCCCTGTCCTGCAATGACAGAGAAAGATTTATCTAGTTTACCACAAAACAAGGCAAAATTTGGTAAGTTCTATTAAAAAGACATAACCTTAGATAAGGATGCCAAGATAATTCAATGAAGAAGGAATTGTCTTTACATCTGGAAATTCATAAGCAAAAGAATGAATTTGAACCCGTACTTCATACTATATCAAAAAGTAACTCATGGATCATAGATCTAAATGTAAGAACTAGAACTATAAAGCTCTTCAAAGAAAACATGGGATTAAATCTCTGTGACCTTGGGTTAGGCAATGATTCCTTAGGGTGACACCAAAATGTACAAGTGATAAAAGAAAAAATAAATTGGACCTCACCAAAATTAAAAACTTTTGTGCTTCAAAGGACATTATCAAGAAATGAAAAGACAGCCCTCAGAATGTGAGAAAATATTTGTAAATCATATATCTGATAAGGGACTTGTATTCAGAATATATAAAGAACTTACAACTCAACAATTAATGGAAAAGTAGCCCAATTTAAAAATGGACATTCTCCAAAGAAGATATTCAAATGTCCGATGTGAACATGAAAAGATACTCAACATCATTAGTCATTAGGGAAATGTAAGTCAAAACCTCAATAAGATACCACTTCACACCTAATAGGATGCCTAAGATAAAAAACAGACAATAATAAGTGTTGATAAGGATGTGGAGAAATTTCAACCCTCATACATGGCTGACAGGAATGTAAAATGGTGCACCCACTTTGGAAAACCGTTTGGCAATTCCTCAAAAATGTTCAACATAGAGTTACCATATAACGCAGCAATTCTATTCATAGGTATATATCCAGGAGAAATGAAAACATGTCCACCCCAAAATTTGTACATAAATGCTCACAGTGGCATTATTCATAATAGCCAAAAAGTGGATACAACCAAATGTTCATTGCTTGGTGAATGGATAAACAAAATGTGGCATATCCATGCAATGGAGTATTATTTAACAATAAAAATGAATGAAGTGCTGATACATGCTACAACATGGATGAACCTTGAAAACATTATGCTAAGTTAAAGAAGCCAGAGACAAAAGACTGCTATACATATGATTCTCTTTGTATGAAATGCCAAGAATTGGTTAATCCATAGAGACAGAAAGTAGATTAGAGGTTGCTGGGGGAGAGGAGAATGGGGAGTCACAACTAATAGACACAGGATTTCTTTTGATGACAAATCTCTAAAATCAGATAGTGGCAATGGTTGCACAACTCTATTGGGCAGATTAAGGGAAGAATTTTATGATATGTAAATTATATCTCAGTAAGGCTGTTATTAAAAAAAGTATAACCCACTCACCATAAAAGCATAGAAAACAAAGACCAGTGAGAGGACTGCACTTTGAAGTCTTCATATTAAAGTAGAGAAACCAGAGAGGATTTACAAGCAATAACAATTTAATCATATGAAAGAAAACCAAAGGTGTGGCCAACTAGCAACTAAACAAACATGCCAAATCATCTTACCCACCCAAGTGACACAAGAGCCAAACCCGTAGAAGGAAAATGTTAAGAAACTTTGAATGAAAATTTATAGACTAAGAGCAGAACATCAGATTCACCTTCAAAACTTTAAGGTATTAAAAATTTTTTTTTCATAAGAGATATCAAGAGTCCCCATTATAAAGGAAAATGTTCTTTGCTTCTCCTTTAGATATATAGCCTGTAATGAAATAGTATGCGAATAGAACACTACAAAAAATAAGAATACACTATATCAACACATATGTAGTACAGTGGTTGGCAAATAGAAGGCACAATAAATATTTGTTTGATGACTGAATATAATTCCTTTTTTTTTTCCTGCTGAATCACTAGAAGGCATGAGTCTCAAGTCCTTTAACTTAGATTAAAAGTAACTATCTGGAATTAAAAATTTACAGCTGAAGATCTCAAAAAAGAAAAAGCAAGGATGAACAGGGGTATACAGTGGATTTTAAAAGTACAATATCTTCAACGTTTTGTTTCTTAAATTAAAATATCTGAACCAAATATGACAGAATTTTAAGATTTATTAAAGTAGGATGGTGGGTTTATCATATTATTACCCATATTTTCTGTGTGTTTCAAGCTTTTCATTATATTTTTAAAAAGAATTAAAAAGCACAGTATAGTAGACTGAGATAGCTCTAGTGTCTGTCTAGTGCAGTTCACTGGAGGGAATTCTCCCTGTGGTAAATGGCTTGCAAAAATGTCCCCAGTTCTTTATGTCTCCCTCTACCTATACACTTTACAATGTGAGTATCCCCTCCAACAAGAGGTGGTTTCCCACCCCCATGAAGTTGGGCTGGCTTTGGGATTTGCTTTGGCCAATAGAATACGGCAGAAATCAATACCATTCCAGTGTATTCAAATACCATCAGAATATGATATGTGTCATTTCAAAAATGACAGGGTGTGAATTCCAAGTCTAGACCTCAAGAGGCCTTGCTTGCTTCAATGTTTTGTCTTGGAAGCCTTCTACTACCATGTGAGCAAGCCAAGGTGAGCCTACTAGGGAATGAGACGTTAAATGAAGGGAAGACCAGTTGTCCCAGTTGAGGCCACCTAGACCAGCCCATAGTCAGCCAACCCCCAAACATGTGAGAGCACCCAGTCGATACTGGCAGAGCTGCTTATCTGAGCAACTGCTAACCACAAACACATAAGTGATGCAGGTAAGACCAAAACTGCTGTAGTAAACGCATAAGCAGTAAGAAATACTTAGTGTTTTATGCCACTGAGTTGTTTGTTATGTGGTATGTGCTGGTTTGGGATCCCTGGGGATTCAGTTGCTGAAATAGAGTTAGAGGTACAGAAAGCTTATTAGAGAGTAACACCTGTGAAAGGAGCAGGAGAGACAGAAATATTGGTCAAGGGGAACTGTCACACCACTATGCAGGCCTGACAAAGCCTCTGGTATCGAGTGGTGTAAATGGCTAGGCCCTTGAATCACCACCTTGCTCAGTCATTGGCTGCTTAAAAGCTGAGGCAGACACTGAAGGAGCTACCAACTAGAGGCCGCAGCTTACCACAATCTTGGTGCCTGGGTAGCAAGAGTTTCTTGACGGGAGTGGCACATCTCTGTGTCTGCCACAGTCCAGTCCTTGCACCGTGCAAATCCACTTCTCCATATATGTCCAGGGAGTGGCTCAGGTTAACCTCCATCACTGCAGTTGGTCTCAGGGCCTCCACTAGCACCACAGCCCCCCTTCTCCACTATTCATTCTAAATTCCTCTTGCCCTCAACTACCCCCTCTGCTGGTGGTCTTGGTGGCTTACCTGGTGGTATGACCCAAACTTTCATTATGGAGGTATCTTAGCCCCTAGTAACATATCCTTCTCAGGCTGGCGTTGCTTCATTTATCTGTTTGATTACAATTGATCAAAGGAGAACCAAGAAGCACCCAAGTGAATCATCTGAGTTCCTCACGTATGCCTCCCTGTTCCCATTGTGTAAAATCAGCCTTACCTCCCACTGTTGATCAGAGTTAATTATCCCTGCCAAGATGGTCACTCTTCTCACCTGGTCCCTGGCTACAAGGAGCTCAAAGTGTCCAGATGGCAGCCATAGTTTGTAATTCAGTTGGACCCTTGCTGTCTTCTGGTGATAGCATGCCCCTATTGACAACCAGAACCTCTAACCTTGTAGAGCCCAGGAAGTATAACTCAGTAGATCATTGGGAGTGATGGTAAGTGGGGCCACTCTTGCTTCCACTCCCTTGTTTCCAGATCTACATATTCTTTTAAAGAGACACAGCACTTTAAAAAGAAAGGTCTCTGATACAATGTGTATACTGCATTCTGAAGGATTAAGCCCCATCTTCACAGGCTACTGCCTCCAACTTTGCACTTCAGCTACGCCTTCCTTCAGCAGGAACATATATATATATATATATATATATATATGAAATAGATGTAAGGAGCATAATATATAACAGCTTTTTAAAATAAGTACCATTTCATCCATCAAAAGCAAATCCATAAAGCATATGAGCATAAAATCCAAATCTCTCAAAGTCACATTCATGGAACAAGTGATTATCATTAGTCCCTCTGTTCAAATAAAAATGAAGCCCATATTGCTAAATCAAGACCAGGGTTCTCAGGAGCTGTAGCTTCAGGTTCAAAATATAATAAAATACATGGAAGTGTCAAAAACGAGAGTTCATTTCCTGACAGAGGACATTTTTATTCAAACTCTTGACACATCTGAAAAAGAAAAATGTTAGTGGTTTATATACAATGACCTAGAGCTTCTAATGTTCTCTGGCCAGGTCAAGTTTTAATCTTTTTCCTTTGTCACTTCTTTCTTTCTCTTTAGTCCTGTCCACATTTTAACTTTTCAAAAATTTCCTCCTCTTTCCTTCTTTCTTTCAGATTGTCTATATCTCTTTCACTTTATTTCTCCTTGGCATTCTCTTTGGTTTTTGTAACTGCTGTGGGCCTCAGTTTCTTCATCTGTAAAATAGGGATAATAGTAATAGCTATCTCGCCAGGGAGATGTGGAGATTAAAATGAGTTGATATATTAGTTTGTTGGGGTTGCCATAAAAAAGTACCACAAACTGAATGACTTAAACAACAGCAATTTATTGTCTCACAGTTCTGGAGGCTAGAAGGGTTATGCTCCTTCTGAAGGTTCTAGGGAAGGATCTGATCCAGGCTTCTCTCCTTGCTTCAGGTAGTTCCTTGGCTTGTGGCAGCATAACTCCAATCTTCACATGGTGTTCTCCCTGTGTGCATGTCTCTGTGTCCAAATTTCTTCTTTTTTTTTGAGGAAGATTCACCCTGAGCTAACATCTGTGCCAATCTATCTCTATTTTGGATGTGGGTTGCTGCCACAGTATAGCCACCGACAAGTGGTGTAGGTCAGCACCCGGGAACCAAACCCAGGCTGCCAATGTGGAACACACCAAACTTAACCACTAGGCCATGGGGTTCGCCCCAAATTTCTCCTTTTTTATAAGCACACCAGTCCTATTGGATTAGAGGCTCACCCTACTCCAGCTTGACCTCATCTTAACTAGTTCATCTGCAGCTACTTTATTTCTAGATAAGGTTGCATTCTGAGGCACTGGGACTTTAACATAGGAATTGGGGGGATGGACACAATTCAACTCATAACACATATGTAAAGCACTTAGAACAGTCCCTGGCACATAAAAAGCACTAAGTACGTATTTGCTACTTACTGAGTGCATACTATGTGTGGAGCACTGTGCTAGGTACTGAGGATGTAACAGTGAATCAGACATAGGCCTCTTTCTCAAGGAGCTCACAGTATGATAAGATCCATGGTAGAGGTGACATAGGGTGACTATCATCCTTGTTTACTTGCCCATGATTGGGGCTGGGGGATGGGAGGGGGTTTCTGGGACACAGGACTTTTAGTGCATACACCAGGAAAGTCTGGGGCAAACAAGGCCAAGTCAGCCACCCTAGAGGTGAGCAAGATGGGAGGATATAGGATCCAAGAGGAAACATAGGAGACACACTGTGGCAGAGACTGCTTGTTTCCCCCAATGTCTGTTATTTTCTTAGCATTTGGTGGTCAAAAATAAAGACTACATTCTCCAGTGTCTCATGGCACTAGACATAGCCATGTGACTAAATTCTGGCCAAAGGGAAATGGTGCATACAACTTTAGAAAAATGTGTTAAAGGGAAGGGGCATGCCCTTCTTCACTTCTATCCTCTGTTGACTAGAATTTGGATGTAATAACTGGAACTGGAGCAGCCATCTTTAACTACAAAATGGAAGCCAGATATTAAGAAACTGGAAGCCTGGACCCTGATGATTATGGAGAAAGCATACCTATCAGACCTCACACATCTAGACCTCATTTATGTGAAAAGAAATAAACTTCTACTTTTTAAAGCTATGATTATTTTGAGTTTTCTGTCACACAGTTAACGTAATTCAAACTATTACAGACATTAAACTCTGTCTCAAACAGTCATGAAAGGAGGTAAGAGACAAGGAGAGTGTTCCCAACAGAAGAAAGATTATATGTAAAGGCTTGCAAGCAAAAGAGAGTCTGGTAACGTTGATTTCACAATACAATGGACTAAACAATTGGGAAAAGACTTTCCTATTACAAAATACCTGTCCCCAATTCCAATATGGAGGGGGTTTCCCCACACCACCAAGCAGTCTTGGACACCAACTGGGTGTCCTACAATCCAACTTAATTGTGACACTATCTACCTGGACATAGCATCAGGTTGGAGGTTCCAATGACCCCCTCGGGTTTGATTAATTTGCTGGAGAGGCTCACAGAACTCAAAACATTTTATTTCCTGGATTACTGGTTTATCCTAAAAGGATATAACTCAGGAAGAGCCAGATGGAAGAGACACAAAGGGCAGGGTATGGGGAAAGGGTGCAGAGTTTCCATGCCTTCTCTGATTGTGCCACTCTCCCCAAATCTCCACATGTTCACCAACCTGGAAGATCTCCCAACCTGGTCCTTTTGGGTTTTTATGGAGGCTTCACTGAGTAGCTGATTAAATCATTTGCCATCAAACTCAACCTCTAGACCCTCTCTCCTCCCTAGAGGTTGGGGGCTGGGAATGAAAGTTCCAACCCTCTGATCACATGGTTGGCTCCACTGGCAACCAGTCCCATCCTTAAGTGTGGTCCAAAAGATACCTCATTAACATAACAAAAGACACTTTTATCCTCCCTCACCACAGGAAATTCCAAGGGTTAGGAACTCTGTGCCGGAGGAGAGGAAGACCAAATATGTATTTCTTATTGTAAATCACAATATCACTCCCCTAATAAATTAAGGGAAATCTCCAAGGGCTAAAAATGAATTAGGAGCTATAACCAGAGTGCTAATAGCTGACACACATATAGTACTGTTCTAAGTGTTTTAAATATCTTAATTTACTTAATCCTATGAGTGAAAACAATTCTATGAGGTTGATACTATCTGTATCTTCATTTTATAAATAAGGAAACTAAGTCACACAAAAGTTATGGAAGATAAAATGGCAAGGTATAATGGATGGCCAACAAGAATTCTAGAAGTGAAAAGAGAAAAGAATTGAGGGAAGGCAACATTTGAAAAGATAATGACTGAAAATTATCCAAAATTAATAAAAATCATAAATCCTCAGATTAATGAAGCACACCAAATCCCTAGTAGGTCTCTAAAACAATACTAATACCAAAAAAAAGTGATAGCTAACATTTATTGAGTACTTAAGAGTTAGGCACTATTTTAAATGAACTGTATAAATTATATCATTTAATCTTCACAACAACCTTAAGAGATAGTTCCTACCATTGTCCCCAGTTTGCAGATAAGGAAACTGAGACACAGAGAGGTCAAATAACCCTCCTAAGGTCACCAAGTCTGCAAATGGTGAAGCCAGGATTGAAACTCAGACTATTTGATTCCAAAGAATGCACTTTTCACATAATTCCTTTGCAAAATCTTCTCTGGAGGAAAGCAGTGAGTTTAGGATGTTTAAATGGAGTGGATCAGATGGCAGTTAAAGGGATGGGTCTTTTTGATGTCCAAAAGAACTCTCTGTGATGATGGCTCTATATCTATGTTGTTCAGTGTGATAGACCATGAGCAACACTGGCTATTGGACACTTAAAATGTGGCTAGTGCAACTGAGGAACCAAATTTTAAGTTTTATTCAATTTTAACTAATTAAATTTTAAATCCCTACATGTGGCTAATGGCTACCATATTGGACAACACAGGTTTAGAGCTAATGAAGAGATCAGACCCGAAGACAGGTTCACTAATCATCTAACCTCATACTGTAATGGCTGGGTGACTCTCAATTTTAGGTGAGAAAAACTAAGATAGAGAGAAGTTATTTTTTGAGCAGGGGACAGTCAAAATTACCTTTGAATAGCTTTCAATTGCCTATAAAGAACTGTATATATGTTTTGTTTATATCCCCCTGTAGGGTAATATGTATGTATAATGTATATAGAAAGTTTAGAGTTAAGGAAGATGGAGAGAAACCTGCAAAAGACTTAAAAGGCATGTCTGGTGAGCTGGGAGGAGAACCAAAAAACAAAAACCATTGTCCAATAGGCCATATAAAGAACACTGCAAGAAGAGAGCGCAACTCTGTCGGATGTTGCTGATAGCTTATTGAGTGGAATAACCACGAGGGGTTATTGGCCACACTATTTAAATTATTTTTTTTCTCTCTAGTACATATAGTAGAATACATACAAGTTAAATGCACATATCATGTGAATACATTATAAATATATGTATATATGTGTACATATATATTGAGAACTTTTTTGACATATAAAACATTGTATTAGTTTTCTATTGCTGCAGAACAAATTACCACAAATTCATCAGCTTAATACAACAACAAATTAATAGCTCACAGTTCTGTATATCAGAAGCTCAGACTGGTTCAGCTGGGTTTTGTGGTTAGGGTCTCCCAAGGCTGAAATCAAGGCGTGGGCAAGGCAAGCTCTTATCTGGAGGCTCTAGAGAAGAATCTGCTTCTATGCTCATTCAAGTTGTTGGCAGAATTCATTTCCTTGTGGTTGTAGGACCAAAGTCTTCACTTTCTTGCTGGCTCTCAGCTCCTGGAAGCTGCTTTCAGGTTCTTTCCACATGGCCCCCTCCATCTTCAAGCCGGTAATGGGACGTCAAATCTTTACTGTGCTTTGAATCTCTGGCTTCCTCTTCTGCAACCAGCCAGAGAAAACTCTCTGCTTTTAAAGGATTCATGTGATAATCTTAGGCCCATCCAGAAAAATCTCCTTTTTTTCTATATAACACAGCATAATCACAGGAGTGATATCTCATTATATTCACAATTTCCACCCACACTCAAAGGGGTGAGGGTCATTAAGGGATCATCTTAAAATTCTGCATACCATAAATTTTATCTCATCTGCCTTTAAAATGATGTAAGATGGAAAATACTTGTGGGTAGAGAAATCTAAAAGTTTCCTAAATAGAGTACTTTTTGAAGCCAAAATGTCTTGAAAATCAGTGAAATACAATTATATAAAATCTGTATTTAAAATTCAGCCAACATTTGTTGAACCTCTACTATAGATTAGGCGCTGTCTTAAGCACTGGGGATACAGAAGGAAATAAGACAGACACAGCTCTTCATGGCTCCTCCTCACTACCCTATCTTTGTCTTTGACTCCTCCTTCACTTTTGTCCCCCATAGTCAATCAGACTGCAACCTTAAATGCCCTCCAAGGATCAAGTAGGTAATATAAATGAGTAAGACAATAAGGAGCTGAGCAGATTGAGGTAAATGGGAGATTTCGCATCCATCTAAGAGGAGCAGCAGAAACTCATCTCCAGCAGCAATGTGGACCAGTCTTGCCAAGGGTTCTGGTTAGGAGAGCAGAACCCAACCTAGTACCCAAAGCAACAGTTCACCAAAAGGGATCTTAGGGCCAATGCAAAGAAGTCTATTACCAGATATCTTGGCAAGAAAAAGTGCCATGTTAGAAAGAGAAAAGTACCAAACTGGGAAATAATAGGGGCAGGGGAGGTATCAGTCAGTAGCCAGAGGAGCTGAAACACAGGGATACCTGAACTGGGCACCAGACAGAGCCCTGAGAAATAAATCGAGGTACTGTGTGCTATGTATGCAGAGAAAATCAGTAAAAAGAAAGGTCAGGGTCTTGGGATCCATTCTTAGGAATGCTGGGGTTGGCCTTGCTGGAGGTGATCTTTCATCAGGTAGGGCTTTTCTATAGACCTCCTTTCCAGCCTTATTTTTCCTGCTTCCCTGCATGGAAGAGCTGCCAAACAAGACCACTAGCTGGTCTTTGAATGGGTCCTGAGCTCACCCTTGAAAACACCAATGCCAACACTCAACCTGGAGCTCCATCCTGCCCCGCTCCACAATTAGACATTCTCCACATCTTCTGAGCTCAGCTAGAGACCCCACCTTCCTCAGGAAGCATCTCCTGAACCCCCTGCCTATCCCAATCTGCATGCTGTTTACTCTCTATTTAACCCCAATGCCGCTTTCTACTTCCCCTTGTGAACATATCGTAGTTGTCTGGTATTATAATTGTCTGTACAGGCATCTCATTCACCCATATATTATTAACAAGTGCTCTATACCCCAGGAAAAGACAAAAATTTAATATTACTCCATGCCTTACATCTTAATAGTCTATGCCCCTACAATCTTACATCTTAATAGTCTATGCCCTGGCTACAAAGTGTGGTCCATAAACTAGCGGCATCAGCATTACCTGACAGCCTTTTTAAATGCAGAGTATCAGCTCCACTCTAAACCTACTGAATCAGAATCCGCAGTTTAATAAGATTTCCCAGGTGATTCACATGCAAAGTCTGAGAAGCGCTATTCTATGCACTCACAAGCCCAATCCTCTTGCAATATAGTAATAAAAATGTCTAACTTTAACCTTCTGATACAATTGCTTGTAGTTTTCTGGTATTATAGACTCCAAACTCCGCCAAAGCAGGGACTACCTTGATTGTGACTGTATTCTCAGTGCCTGACACAAGCCGGGCACATAGTTTGGTTAAATAAGTAAATAAATATTGGCAGAAAACAGATTTTTATTATGGGAACAAGAAAGTATGGTATTGAAATGCCCTCTGTTGGTTTGCTTTCCTTTAGGGTATACTTTAAAAACATACCAGATTAATCAATATTGGTAATGTTCTTGAATTATTCTTAATTGAAATTCAATGCTAATTTTTTTCCTGTTATATTAAAATCAATGCCAAATATATTATTTAAAATATCCAGGTAGAAATTAATTTTCATTTTTACGCCCAGAAGAGTACAAATAGCATTTAGCTCTTTCACTTTAAAGCGTATGATGCTTTCAAAGGTATAATAGAGATCAAAGGTAAATTTCTACTTGTTTCTATTTCTCACAAAAAGAAGCCATAGGATGAAAGAGCCCCACATGACAGCATTCCAAACATCTAGGGGAGAAAGCAGATGGGTCTTCCATAAAGACTTGGACTTGGTCAATCTCAGTTTCATTTCCTGAAGTTTCTCTTCAAATTGGTATTTATTTACAAAACTTGTTATGTATGGAATCTTGATTTACTGTGCTTCCCTCTAATTTTGCTTTTGGAAGACAAACATTTTTGCTTATCGTTGCTTATGTAGCATCTCCATAGCAATTGTGAGAATTCTTCCTCAGCAACAAACCCACCACATCAACCTTAGCAAGACCAAAAATGTCTTACACAGAGCTTGTTTTATTTTGTGCACTCCAAAGGGAATGTTCAGCTTCAGCAGTTCTTAGAGCTAAATAAAATGAGCAAATTGGTGGGGCTGACACACTGTATGAACTTCAGTACTTGGAGGCCCTTCGTAGCTGGACTATGACCAGCCTCCACCGGCCACTGCTCCCCTCCCAAATCCTCTGTGCTCTAGTCACACTCACCTTGTCACTGTCCCCAACACACCCTTCTCTTTAATGTCTCTATCTTAGGACATGATATTACCTCTGCCAGGATGACCAAGACAGCAGGAATGTAGAGAGAACATGGGCTTTGAGTAAACCCAAGTTCACTTCCTCCTACTGTGATTTTCGAGCAACTTAATTAACTGCTCTGAACTTTTTATTGATCAGAGATGGTAAGAGACAGCAATAGCTAGCGGTTAGAGTTATTATAAAAACTAAGTGAAATAATAATAATTAATAGTTAACATTTAATGAGCACTTATCATGTGGGATTACTGGGCTGAGTGCCTTCATTATAGGAATTCATTCTGATATCAACAGGACACCCACCCTTTTAGTAACACTTTCCATACCATGAAATAAGTTTTTTTGATATATCTGTCTTACATACTCAATCGTTAGTTCCTCTAGGACTAGAAAATTATCTTCTTATTGATCTTGGAATCAAGCAAACACCATGCCTGACATAAAGTAGGGACCTAATGAATGTTTGTTTAATGGATTGATGGTACGGCATTGTTGATATTTTGGCTATCTCTGCACTGTCTCCTCCCCTCTCGAAGTCTCAGGTGTTCATTTACTAAAAATAATACTTACCTTAGAGAGTTATTTTGAAGATTAAATATAACAATGTGGCACAAAAAGACATGGGGGAAACTTAAATGCATATTGCTAAGGGAAAGAAGCCAGTCTGAAAGGCTATATACTATATGATTCCAACTATATGATATTCTGGAAAAGGCAAAATTATGGAGACAGTAAAAATATCCATGGTTTCCAGGGGTTTGAGGGAGGGAGGGAGGATGAATAGGTGGAGTACCATGGATTTTTAGGGCAGTGAAAGTATTATGTATAATGCAAATGTAACCATTTGTCAAAACCCATAGAGTGAACAATATTATAAATTTGTCAAAACCCATAGACTATATAACACAAAAAGTGCACCCTGATGTAAAGTGTGGAATTTACCTAATAATAAAGTATCAATTGTAACAAACGCAAGATGTTAAAAGGAGAAACTGGGTTGGAGACTGAGGAGTAAATGGGAACTCTAATTATTTTTAAAGAAAAAAAATTAATATGTGAAGGTAATAACCTTTCAATATATGATGGGCTCTATAAGAATTACATTCTGCAAGTATTTATTGAATGCCTATCTGTACTAGGCACAGTGCTAGGCACTGGAGTTGCATAGATGGAAGACTGTCTCTCTCTTCAAGGAATTTAAATCCAATGAAAGACACAGAGAGATAAAGAGATAATTTTCAATACAATGTGACATGCACAGGTATGGACAAAGGAAGCACATCTAATCTGGTCTGGGGAGGGGCAGTGGCTAGGGCAGGGAAGTCTTTTTGGAGGAAGTTATGCCTGAACTGAGCTTGAAAATAAGTAGGCATTAACCAGGCAAAGAAGAAGGGATGATATAAGAAGAGACTTCCAGGCGTGATTAGAATACAGAGCTGTGAACACAGTATTCAGGGAATTACAAGTAGTCGAATATTGCTGTGAACAAGAGAAAAAGGCTGTAGGGGCAACAGGTAAAAGTGGCAAGATAAGACAGGGAGAGGTGAAATTATAAAGAGCCTTTGTATGCCATGCTAAGGGATCCATTGATGGGGCAATAGGGATCCATGGAAGGTTTTAAGCAGTGGAGTGACCTGGTGGTCAGGAATAAGATTGAGAAGGGCCAGTCTTTTGGACTCAGCTCCCTCTCCTTATCATACCCTTAGTCTCTGTGCAACATTGCTGCTACCACTTAGGTGGTTTGTTTCTCTGTAAATGGTCTAGGTGCTGGCAGTAGGTGAAGATTTGGAATTGGAGATTTTGGCAGCCAAATGGAGACAACGTAGAGCGTGAAATCGCATGAAAAAGCAGAGAAAATAGATGCTTTCTCAGGCTGCTCATGGCCCATTGAGGCTGCTTTTCTACAACACAGACTCTTTTCATTTCAATCCACTACTGATTGGCTCAGTCCTCAGGATACCAGCTCCAAAGTCCCAGGAGAGGAAATAATTGAAATGTATAAGGAATACCACTATCAAACATTCTTTTTTTCTCAACTATTTTATCAACCACTATATGTGGTTAATATAAAAACTGAGCAGCAAGCAGAAACCCAGATGTGTAAGAAAAAGGCATGACGGCACTGTTAGATGAAGAGCTCAAAGACAAGCTGAACAGACTTTCTAGCCCATAATCTGGCTTCAGTTTCCATGAAAGTATGTAATAGCCATTTCTGGAGAAATCAGTCATCAAGGTCATGAGTGAGACCTGGGAAACACAGAAGTTATTACAGATGGGACAATTGGCAGGTGGCCTGGGTAGAGGACATCTGGCAAGACTATGGTGGGAGGAGAGGGTTGCTCTGTATTTTCTGCTTGTAAGTTCACCAAAGCCCATTTCTAGTTCTGGAACAGGTCAAACAGAAAACTTCTGTGGGGTTTAATAACTGTCCTCAGCTTACCCAGACAGTAGATTATAGTGTGGGGGATGAGGGAAGAGGTGGGCAGGAGAACAGATTCTCCATTAAAACATGGGTAAGGCAAAGCAAATACAAATAACAGCCTGGATCAGGCTCATCCAGGCATTCCATCCTTAGATTTTAAAAAGTGGCATGATGGCTGTTGACATCTTGGTGATAACCTGCCTCAAAGAACCTTCTCTCATGAGTCACATTGCTCCAATTTGTACTTGTTGACTTCCATATCTGGTATACAGCTAATACACCATTATCTTGAGAACTCATTTCACCTTTTTCCTTACTTGGATCTTCTGCTTTCCTATAATCCAGATCTTCTTCTTTCTTGGTTTACTCTCTTTCTTTTTGATTTAGCATGTCCTCCCTTGACTTCTTGAGAAAGGGTGCATGGAAGGTAAGTTTTTTGAGAATGTATGTATATTATACCTTTAGTCTTGATGAACAATTTGTCTGGGTATAGAACTCTAGGTAGCAAATAACTTTCCTTCAGAATTTTGGAGGCATTACTCTATTGTCCTCAGAGTTGATGGCTCAGGGTTGTTGCTGAGAAGTCTGATGCCATCCTGATTCCTACTCTTTTGTACGTGCTTTTTCTATTTCGAAGTTTGGAGAATTTTGTCTTTGTGTCTGGTGTTCTAAAATTTCATGATAATATGCTTGGTATGGGTCTGTTTCCATTCAGTGAGCTGGGTACTTGGTGGGCTCTTTCAATCTTTCGTGTTAAAGGATTTCTCTCCTATGTTTGCTAATCCTAGTTGCTTGCTCATATTTAAGGGTGGGATAGCAAAAAGCTGATTAGAAGCTCTCTGCTTTTGGGAAGACCACTGACCATGAACTTTACTGAAAGGTGATATGAGTAAACCCTTTATTGGGGAATTCCACCTCCACCTCATTCCACTCCACATCACTATCTTCAGGGAATTTTTTCACTTGGGCTATGTGGGGAATCAGAATTTGCCACCCCAAAATGTGTCTCTTTGGCTTGATTGTTTTTAAGAAAAAAGACTCAGAAAGAAACTTTGACCTTCCCGCTAACTGCCTAAAAGAATTTAAGATAGAAGGCCCATTTCAGAAAGGAGATAATACCATAGATAATTATAGTATAATAAACTAGGTGTGATAGATGGGGAGGAATCCAGCAAGGCCCATTTGATCAAAGTCCTCCCCATGTCCAGTTGTCCTTGCAAGTTATGGCAAACATTTGTTTACCCAACATTTGCTTTTCCATGTAAATTGCCTTCCTCTCCTTTGAAGTCCCAAACTGCTACCCCCAACATCCTCTTTGTCTTTAGCTAAAGATGGTATTTAAGGTGGTGGCTTCAGCCACTTTGGTGAGTTCCTCAGTTTTCCTGGGTTTCTCCCATGTATACATGTTATTAAATTTGTTTGATTTTCTGTTATTTTGTCTCATGTCAATTTAATACTTAGACAGCCAGAAGAACCTAGAGGGTGAAGGAATATTTCTTCCTCCCTTATAGCTAGTTATGTTCCTTAGAGAAGTCATCTCCAATCTTCTGTTTGGAGGGTAAGGCTTGACTTCCAGCATATCAGGAATTGGAAGAAGATCTGAGCATTTAGTGTGCCTACATTAATTAATTCCTGTTTTCTCTCTAGAGCCATAGCCCCTTCAGCTATGGATAAGAAACGGATAAACCTCCACTTCTGTTGGGTAGGGGGAGGGGCAGTCACTCAGAAGAAAACAGTGGGGGAAGAGGGTATAAAAGTAGTACTACTTCTCAAGTAGCTTCCAACCTCCAGCCAGTTCCCTTATTTCAGACCTCTTGCATCTTCACTCCATACCCAGAAGATTTTGCAAACCACTAACTTAGCATTTGGTTTTCTCAGGTCTGCCAAGTCCTTGATCACTGCTTTCTAGTTGCCAAAATTTTGTTGCTATTGCTTCTTTTCCCTCTCTCCCCATCCTTAGGAGTTTTAGTGGGGTTCTGGAGGGAGTTAAATTAGATGCATTTGTTCAATCCATCATTTCTACCTGGAACCAACTGTCAAACATTCTAAAAAACTGAGATTCGTTTGTATATTAAATATTGAGTGCCTAGGATATTTTGGGCACTTTGATAAATGCTGGAGATGAACTATGATTTATCTTCCATCATGATGACTGATGCTCTAAGGTAATGGTGTGAGAGAAAAGGTCCCTTTCCTTGCTACTGCCCTGAAGTCAGAATTTTATTTTATGGGGATTGCTCTATGTTCGTGTTACTTGGGCAGCTTTATAACTGATCCTGATCTGAAACCACATCTAGAAGCCTTGGATCATTTCTGATGTCACCCACCCATTCTCCCCACCTTGGCTGTGTTTCTGAGTGTCTGTAGGTTAACTGGCTTAACACCTAATTCCAAGACTGTATGTGGTGTCAGGGCTGATTTGCCTTAGAGACCGCTCATTGTGAATATCGCAAGAGCAAAGATCAGGGGCCTCAGGCGCTGACTGAAGGATGGGTGTGCAATTGTCTTAACAAAATCCTAACATGCCCCTGATTGTGTCTCTGTTCCTGGTGCCATTTATTCTAGATCTTATGTCTTCAAAGCTTGGCAATGAGCTTCAATGATTACCATGGTAGAAGGAGGGTAGGAGGGAGGTGTAACAATTATTGAGTGCCTACTATGTGCCAGGCAGTGGCCTTGATACTTCACATTTAGTAATTCATTTAATTTAATGTTATTCCATAATAAATTCATAAGCAGGGCAAAATATTCCTGGAACAAAGCAAATAATTCAAGCATTTGTCACTCTCTTTTCAGTCTCCCTCTCACTTAGACTTCATACTCCTGTTCTACATCTCCTGTATTCTATTTTACAAAATCTCTTGAAGCCAAACAGACATATTTACATAAATCACATGCATATGAGGGTGTGTTCCCAGGATATGCTGACAACCCCAGTCCACCTTGTTTTCATATTTCCAAGAGATAAACTGCATACATGTAGCAGCACAGCCCAGCTGCTTTGAAGGCAGGTTTGGGGTGCCAGTGGAACAGAAAGAGGCCAGGCAGGCTCCCATCAGGACTAACCCTCATGAGCAATACAGGTAGCTACTGTTTTTGCCTGAAATGCCAGAGTCCACCAATGATAAGATTTTACTTTGAACAAACTTTCTTTTGGCCCTCAAAATGTTGTCCTGACATTAAAAGGATGCACAGCCTTGTTTGAACGGATTGTGTCATTTGAAATTTCTGGCCCTGATTGTTGATCAGAGTCCACGATGAACTTGGAAAGAGAGAAAATGATCTCTGCTTGTTACTGGCATCTTACATTGACAAGGAACTAAAAGACCTCTGGAGTTCTTTATCTTGTACATTGAGTCAGGAAAGTCACACATTTAGGACAGCTATAAGTAATAATGATATTAAGAATAACATCTTATTTTTGCATAGTACTTAGAGGTTACAAAGCATTATTACACACACTAGTTCCTCTAAATAGCCTTGAACTTGGTTTTCTTTGATTTATTGTGTAATTCAAAGATTACTTTGTAAATTTATGAATGACTAACACAATAAACATGCTTTATCAACTAGCAATTTCCTAATCTCAATTTAAAGGTACGGTTTATATCGAAAATTGTCCACCTACCTCTCGCAATAATAGCACCTGAAAAAAACAGAAAAAGGAAGCATGGCAAAAAAAACCTGTTTGAACATTAGAAACAGTACCTTCAGACAGAGTCATAAAATCTCAGGAAGGGAAGAAATGCTGAAGGTCAGCTAGTTCAAACATCTATCTAATCCTGTTCTACATTCAAATATCCTCCCCCAGGGGAAGCCTCTGTGTACTCTCCAGAAAACATTTTGCATTTCCTAGATGGTGGATTGCTCCTCAGGTCCAGAGGACAATTTACAGCAGCAGGTGGGAGAACAGGAGGCAGTAGATAAGGAGTTGGAGAAGGAGGAGAGGAAGGGAGAGAAAAGGGAACTGCCTTAGGAAGAGAAGAGAGTTTATTACTTCAATAGACACTGACCCCTCACCTTGTCTCTAGCACAGTTGGTGCTGTGGGGATACACAGGGGAAAAAAATAGACCCTGCCTTCAAGGAGTTTACAGCCTGGTGCAGGAGGGAGAGCCTTTCACATGAAGCAGTTAAATGTAGAGTGTGTCAGTGACTCAGCCCTTGAACTCTGAGAATTGACTAATAAAATAAAGGCAAATCAGATGACACTGGACATGGGTGCTTTAAAGGCACTGAGCAACTCGCAGTCCAGGTGCGTGATTTGTCTAGAATAGAATTGGAGATATTGATTTATCTAAACAAAGAATTTATTAATCAATTAGAGGGGGTTACAAGTTAGGACCAGCAAAGGAAGTCTGAGTGGGTCTTGGGTTCTGTCACAAAATAAAATTCAACTGAGTAAATTTGAACATCTAATTGGCTTTATTCAAAGATTCATAATTCTGGCAGCATTCTGTGTAGCAAGTAGAAAGGAGATCTGAGGAGCTGTACAAAATGGAGGGCTTTTATAGGCAGAAGGTGGGTGGAAAGAGGAAGTTTCTAACAAAGAGTGGATTGTTTCAGGCAGAGTCACCTTCCTTTGAGGGAAGGGCAGGGGTCTGTCCTGCAGATTACCTCACTAGTGCTGACCAGGTAATTCCAGGAACTTAGACTGGTTAAAGGTCACATTCCTAGGAGAGGCTGAAACTGCAATTAGGTTAGATATTAAGTCTTGGTTTGCTGATGTGGGGCTTAGCACAAGTGACTCCATTTTGGGCCTATTGTTCCTTTTCAACATTTCCTAATCCCATTCTGAGGAGAGACCCAAACTCAGTCTGTAGAGGAATTCCCAGCCAGGGGGAGGGCCTGACAGGAGCCTGGAAGTGCCACAGCCAGGACTGCCCACTACCCTTTAATGTAAGTCTACTCTTAACAATGATCTTCTGCATGATCCTTGGTTTTGGAGGCACATCTCCTTGTGAAGTTTCCCTGAACATGGTCCCCCACCTTCCAGGTAGAGTTAACCACTCCCTCCTCTGTCCCCACATTCATTGTGTATATGCCACTCTTATGGACCAATAGTACCACATAGTGTTTCCGTGCTCAACTTACATATCGGTCTCCCCTACCACACTGGAAGATGAGGAGCCAGTCCTTGCATTTTTGTGTTCTTGGTGCCTCTGTACATTGGCTGACACTCAACAGACAGTCAATATTTGAATGACAGGATGAGTGAGTGAATAAATGAATGAATGGATAAATGATTGAATAAATAAAAGGTTACATGGAGAGTTAATGTGAGCAAAAACTTCAAGTGAACAGAGCGTACCCAGAGAAAAATGGCAAGAACAACCTGCATGAAGCATGTTTGGAAAGAGTCAAAAGAAAATAGGTTAATAGAATTAGGCTAGATAATGGAGGGCCTTGGGTGCCAAGAAACATTCCTTTGTTTATTCATTTGTTCAACAAGAAATTTGCTGTAAACTCTTTTAGGTAGTGTGGATAATATAAAGCTACAGTCTCTAGCCTAAGTGAGTACACAGTTGAGGAGGAGAGGATGCCCTCACAAGAGCTACATTAGGAGGCAGGTGATGGTAAGAGTGGTCAGAGAGGCACAACCATGGAGCCATAGGATCAATAAGTCACTTCTGGTTGTGCTGATAGAAAAGCATCTGTGCTAGCCTTCAAGGGTAAGAGGACCAGCAGAAGGCATGACATCAGCAAGGAAGCAGAGATGGAACCATGTGAGGTATAGAGGTGAAGCTGAGAATGGCTCCCCAAGGCTGAAGCAAATCAGGAAACAGAGGGGTGAGGCAGAGGATAAAGATGTAAGGAGAGGTTGGTTGAGACTGTATAGGGTGTTTGTCAGGCTAAGGCAGTTACATCCTATTCTGGAGGAGTTGGGGAACGTGTGGTGACCTGCTGCGTGTTAGGGCAGGGCTAATTACCATGAGCACAGAAAACTGTCAACCCAGCCCTGGATAAAACAGGCGAGGTAAATCTTTTTGACAGGCCTACCTGAGGTTTTGAAATTTTTTTTTACTCTATAATTAAGTGTCAAATGCTGAGATAGTTTCTGAGGTTTTTACATGGTAACCCGTTCTTCACATTCTGCCCTTTCATTGCACCAGATACTGTCATTATCATTGCTTAGTGTTCTAAGACAGACCTCAGCTGAGACAGATAACCACAGACTGGGAACATGGGAGGTTCTTCTCCTTCTAGTTATAATATGCTTGATCATGGGGTCGGTGAAGTTGCTAGCAAAAGTACTATGGAATCTTTCAGTTTGAGTTAACAGTGCTGGGCACTTATGTTAGCCATGTATAGCTATATTCAACTATGGGAAAAAGAGTTCATTTTCTATAGTCTTGGAACAGAATCCAAGTGTATTTTTCAGGATTCTATTGGTTGTAAGTGATCAAAGCCCAAACCAGCTTATTCTCAGCATTAGATTTATTGGATAGATACTGGGGTTGCTCACAGAACTGAAAAAAAAGCCAGAACAGACAGAGGATTCCAGGGAGATGGCCGAGTAGGAAGTACCAGGAATCTGTCTCCCAACCTAGACAACAATTGCACTGGTAGAATCTGTCTGATGTAACTTTTTTGGAACTCTGGAGTCTATTGAAGGCTTGCAACTTCCAGGGGAAGGCTGGGAGCTCTTAGCACACTAACCCCTAGCTACCAGTCCCCCACCTCCAGGGTAGGCAGCTGTGCATGTGTTCTTGGAGCAGTTTGCACACAGCTTGTGGGAGCCAGGGTGGGCAGAAAGGACCCTGCCCTCCAAATATTGGGGGTCTGTGCTCTGATTGCTGCTTTTTTTATTATTAATTTTTTTATTGAGGTAACATTGGTTTATAACATTATATAAATTTCAGGTGTACATCATTATATTCTGACTTCTGCATAGACTACATCGTGTTCACCACCAAAAGTCTGGTTGCCATCTGTCATGGTACAAATGTACCCTTTTACTCCTTTCGCCGTCTCCCCTCCCTGCTTCCCCTCTGGTCACCACCAATCTATTTTCTGTGTCTATGTGTTTGGTTGTTGTTGTTGTTTTTATCTTCCACGTCTGAATGAAATCATACAGTATTTGGCTTTCTCCATCTGACTCATTTCACTTAGCATAATACCCTCAACGTCCATCTGTTATCTCAAGTGGCAAGAGTCCATCTTTTTTTATGGCTAAGTAGTATTTCATTATATATATATATATATATATATACACATATCACATCTTTATCCATTCATCCCACGATGGACATGTAGGTTGTTTCCAAGTCTTGGCTTTGTGAATAATTCTCCAATAAACATAGGGGTGCATATATTTTTTTGAATTGGTGTTCTTGTGTTCTTTGGATAAATACCCAGAAATGGAATAGTTGGATCATATGGTAGCTCTATTGTTAATTTTTTGAGGAATTTCCATACTGTTTTCCATAGTGACTGCACCAGTTTACATTCCCACCAGCAGTGTGTGAGGGCTCCCTTTTCTCCACATCCTTTCTAACACTTGTTTCTTGTCTTTTTAATAATAGCCATTCTGATGGGCATGAGGTGATATCTCATTGTAGTTTTGATTTGCATTTCCCTAATAATTAGTAATGCTGAACATCTTTCCATGTACCTGTTGGACATCTGTATATCTTCTTTGGAAAAATGTCTGTTCAGATCCTCTGCCCATTTTTTAATCAGGTATTTTGCTTTTTTGTCATTGAGTTATATGAGTTCTTTATATATTTTGGATATTAACCTCTTATCAGATATGTGATTTACAAATATCTTCTTGCAATTGGTAGATGCTGATTGCTGTTTCTGATCTCAGAGGTACAGACAAAGAGGCAAGTGGCCATTGTTGTTGTACCTCCACCCATTGTTGCAAGTCCCTCTCCTCTACTGAAGTGACTTCTAAGAGATTTAAAGAGCACTTCTCCTCTTCAGTTTTTCTTTTTCACCTTTTAGGAGCTAGATATTAAAGACTAGGATGTTCAAAACAACTGCTTATATGAGGGAAAGCCACCAAAAGGCATAGCCTCAGAAAAGACCTGAGAAGACCTTAAATTTACACCTCAGGCTGATACTCAGCACAGATAGCTTACAACAATCAAAAAAACACAACAACAATAAACAAAAACAAAAAACAGCAAATACTAGGAAAGGAGGAGAATCTGATTTCCAGAGTTTACACATTATTAGATTCAAATGTCCAATTTTCAACAAAAAAAATCACAAGGCCTACAAAGAAATAGGGAAGTATGGCCCATTTAAAGGAAAAAAAAAAATCAACAGAAACTGTCCCTGAAAAAGACTTGATGATGGATCTGTTAGGCAAAGACTTTAAAACAACTGTCTTGAAGATGCTCAAAGAACTAAAGAGTGTCAAGAAAAAGATGTATGAACAAAATAGAAATGAAGTAAAGAGAGAAACCTAAAAAGAAACCAAAAAGAAATTATGGTATGGAAAAATATAATAACTGAAATACAAAATTCTCTTTAGGGATTCAAAGAGAAATTCAAGCAGGTAGAAGAACCAGTGAACTTGAAGATAGGACAATGGAACTTATTGTGTCTGAGGAAGAGAAAGAAAAAAGATTGAGAAAAATGAGTAGAGCCTAAGGGACCTGTGAGACACCATCAAGCAGACCAACATACACATTATGAGAGTCTCAGAAAAAGAGAGAGGGGAGGTCTCAAGAGAGAGAGAAAGAGGCAGAGAGAATATTTGAAGAAATAATAACTGAAAACTTTCCAAGTTTGATGAATATAAACAACCAAGACACTCAATAAACTCCAAGATGAATCCAAAGAGACTCACACCAAGACACATTATAATCAAACTTTCCAAAGACAAAGACAAAGACAAAGAGAATCTTGAAAGTAGTAAGAGAGAAGCTACTAGTCACATACAAAGGATCCTCAATAGATTATCAGCAGATTTCTCATTAGAAACTTTGGAGGCTAGAAGGCAGTGAGCTGATATATTCAAAGTGCTAAGAGAAAAAAGTGTCAACCAAGAATGTCCTTTAAAAGTGAAGGAGAAATTAAGACATTCACAGATAAACAAAAACTGTGGGACTTAATTACCACTAGGCCTGCCCTGCAAGAAATGCTAAAGGGAGTCCTGTTGGTTGAAATGAAAGGACACTAAACAGAACTTAAAGCTGTGTGAAGAAATAAAGATCTTGTTAAAGGTAAATACATGGGAGATTATAAATGCTAGCATTATTGTTAACAACAGTTTGTAACTCCACTTTTTGTTTTCTACATGATTTAAGAGATTAACACATTAAAAAAACCAATTATTAGTCTAAAAACTAGTATTATTGTAATTTTGATTTGTAACTCCACATTATTGCTACATAATTTAAGGGACTAATGCATTTAAAAGAATTATTAGCTTATTGTTGGGGCACACAATGTCTAAAGATGTAATTTTGTGACATTAATGATGAAAAGAGGTGGGGATGGAGCCGTAAAGGAGCAGAGTTTTTGTATGTTGTTGAAATTAACTGGTGTGAATTCACATTAGAGTGTTATATTTTTAAGATTTTAAGTGCAAACCCTGTGGTAACCACAAAGAAAATAGCTATAGAATATACACAAAATGAAATGAGAAAAGAATTTAAGTATTTCACTACAAAAAATAAACTAAGCATGAAAGAAGACAGTAATGTAGGAAACGAGGGACAAAAAAGCAAGAATATATATGGAAAACAAATAGCAAAATGACATAGGTAAGTCCCTCCTTATTAGTAGTTACTTTAAATGTAAATGGATTAAATTCTTCAATCAAAAGACAGAGATTGGGAGAATGAATTAAAAAAACACAATCTGTATGCTGTATGCAGGGGACTCACTTTAAGAGAAAATATTTGCAAATTCATATATTTAATAAGGGATCAATATCCAGAATATATAGAGAACCCCTACAACTCCACTGCAACAAAAAAATAAATAATCTGATTCAAAAATAGGCAAAGGACTTGAACAGACATTTCTTCATAGAAGATGCTCAACGTCACTAATCATTAGGAAAATGCATATCAAACTACAATGAGATACCACCTCACACCCATTAGGATAGCTACTATTAAAAAAACCCAGAAAACAACAGTGTTGGTGAAGATGTGGAGAAATTGGAACACTTGTGCACTATTTGTGGAAATGTATAATGGCACAGCCACTATGGAAAACAGTATGGAGGTTCCTCGAAAATTAAAAACAGAATTACCATTTGATCCAGCAATTCCACTTCTGGGTATATACCCCAAAGCATCAAAAGCAAGGTCTTGAAAAGATATTTGTATACCCATGTTAATAGCAACATTATTCACAATAGCCAAAAGGTGGAAGCAAACTAGGTGTCCAGTGACAGATGAATGGATAAACTAAATGTGGTACAGTCATGTGCCACATAATGATGCTTTGGTCAATGACAGACTGCATATAGGACAGTGGTCTCATAAACTTATTACCATATAGCCTAGATGTATAGTAGGCTATACCATCTAGGTTTGAGTAAGTACACTGTATGATGTTTGCACAACGATGAAATGGCTTAACGACACATTTCTCAGAACATATCTCCATTGTTAAGCAACACATGACTGTATATATATACAATGGAAAATTATTCAACCTTAAAAAGAAGAAAATTCTGAAATATGCCACAAACATGGAATGAACCTTGAGGAGACTATGCTAAGTGAAATAAGCCTGTCATAAAAAGACAAATACCGTTTATTTCCACTTATATGAAATATGTAGAGTAGTCAAAAACATAGAGACAGAAAGTAGAATGGTGGTTGCCTGGGTCTGGGAGGCAGGAGGGAATGGAGAGGTATTGTTTAACAGGTACAGAGTTTCAGCTGTACAAGATGAAGAGTTCTGGAGACGGATGGTGCAGTAGTACAACATCATGAATGTATTTAATAGCAGTGAATTGTACACTGAACAATGGTTAAGATGGTAAATTTTATGTTATGTGTATTTTACCACAATAGGAAAAATTGGGGAAAAAAGATGCTATAACATGGATAAGCCTTGAAAACATTATGCTAAGTGAAATAATCCAGTAACAAAAGGACAAATATTATATTATTTCACCTATATGAAATACCTAGAGTAGTCAAATTCATAGAGACAGAAAGTAGAATAGAGGCTTCCAGGGGCAGGGGAGAGGAGGGAATGCAGTTATTGTTTAATGGGTACAGAATTTCAGGTGGGGAAGATGAAAAAGTTCTGGAGATGGATGGTAGTAATGGTTGCACATCAATGTAAATGTACTTAATACCATTCAACTGTACACTTAAAAATGGTTAAAATAGTAACTTTTATGTTTTGCATATTTTACCACACATACACACACAAAAGTTCACCACCCTCTAAGCATAAGTTTGCTAGGAGCCCCAAGCTAAGGGACCTACTTAGGTCATCTTCTGCTCCAAAATTATGGGAGAGAGGGGGAGAACCCCCTGTTAGGGAAGCTTACTCCCACAAGTGCCTGTCAGTTACCCCAGTCCTTCCCAGGACAGTCCCTGCCTTGGTTGGGGAGTCAGACTTCAAAACAATTTTAAAATAGTGTGAGAGTAGAGTAAAATGTCCAGAAAAGACAAAAATCCACAGAGACAGAAAACCGGCTGGTGGTTGCCAGGGACTGGTGGAGGGGGAATGGGGAGCAGGTGCTAATGGGTATGGGGGTTCTTTTGAGGGTCATGAAAGTATAATAAAGTTAAATAGTGATAAAGGTTGTACAACACTGTGAATATACTAAAAACCATTGAATGAATGGGTGAATTTTATGGCATGTGAATTATTTCTCAATAAAGCTATTTCTTTTTTTTTTGCTGAGGAAGTTTTGCTCTGAGCTAACATCTGTTGTTAATCTTCCTGGTTTTGCTTGAGGAAGATTCACCCTGAGCTAACATCTGTGCCAATCTCCCTCTATTTTGTATGTGGATTGCCACCACAGCATGGCTGCCGGCGAGTAGTATAGGTCCGTGCCTGGGAACCAAACCCAGGCTGAAGTGGACCATACCAAACTTAACCACTAGGCCATGACACCGGCCCCCCCAAAGTTATTGTTTTTTTTTTTTTTTTGTGGGGAAGACCAGCCCTGCGCTAACATCCGTTGCCAATCCTCCCCTTTTTGCTGAGGAAGACTGGCCCTGGGCTAACATCCGTGCTCATCTTCCTCCACTTTATATGGGACGCCGCCACGGCATGGCTGACAGGCAGTGCGTCGGCGGGCGCCCGGGATCCGAACTCGCGAACCCCGGGCTGCCAAGCGCGTACTAAACCGCTGCGCCACCGGGCGGCCCCCAAAGTTATTGTTTTTAAAAAATTTTTTAAAAAAGAAAAGAAAAGCCAGAACCAGGCAACTCTGGGTTCTTGGAGATTATAACTGGGCTCAAGGCCAATAGGACTCTCTATTTACCCTTCTTTTCATTTCCCCTGCTGGTGGGGAACACAGCTTCTGACAGCCCCAGATTCACAGCCTTCCTGCATCATGACCTAATAGGCAAGAGTGACCTTCCTCTTCACAGCTTTAGTAGAAAATTCTGGATAAAGGCTCAAAATGACTTGGTTTGATTCATGTGTGCATCCTGGGCCTAACACTGAAATGGAGTGGGTGGTGGGGATGGGGATGGAGCACCATGGTCAACTCAGCGTGGGTTACATGGACTCCCCTCTGGTCAGGGGTCTGGACTGTCACCAGAAGGAGTGAGGAAGAGCGCAGAACAAATAAGACAGCTGATATGCAAAGGCAAACTGTCTCATGTAGATGCTCAGTTGATTTTGGCTAGGATTTCCTGATTCAAGCTCCAAAGGCTTAAATTTATGATTGGGCCACTCTACTGAGTATGAATTAACTCTGTCCCTACACTTGAGTGTACCTTAATTATGTCTTAATTACTTCTGGGTCACTGACACATAGTCTAAGTCTTTCAAATTGTTTAATTTAAAGGGTGTTCCTTTTTAACTCTAAATCTGTTTATCTGGAAGGACATCTGTTTTTTAACTTCCTTAACTCAGAATGGAAATTTCAATATCTAAAAGCCAAGCTTATGCTTTAAAAGACACCCACAGTAGATTTTGTGAGTGTTTTCCCCTGGAGACGAGTCAGTGGTGTGGTCCTGACTCACCAGCTGCTGATCTGTAGCAGCTCCTCCAGTGTCTGAACCTGGAATGGGAGCACTGATATCACCCTGCTGGGTCAGAGCTGAAGAGAATAGAGAGGGAGGTTTCATTGCTCATTCTTAAGCATCCAGTGTTACTTAGATCCTGTTGTGGGTCAAATTGTATATCTCCAAAATTCATATGTTGAAATCCTAACCCCCTAGTACCTCAGAATGTGACCTTATTTGGAGAGAGGGTCTTTATAAAGGTAATCAAGTTAAAATGAGATCATTAGAGTGAGTCCTAATTCGACATGACTGGTGCCCTTGTAAAAAGAGGAAATTTGGAGACAGACTTGCACACAGGGAGAATGCCATGTGAAGATGAAGGCAGAGATCAGGGTGAGGGTTCTAGATGCCAAGGAATACCAAAGGTTGTCAGCAAACCACCAGAAGCTAGGGGACAGGCATGGAAGAGATTCTTCCTCACAGCCCACAGAAGGAACCAACCCTGTCGATAACTTGATCTTAGACTTCTAGTCTCCAGAATTGTGAGAAAATAAATTTGTGTTGTTTAAGCCACACAGTCTGTGGTACTTTGTTATGGCAGCCCTAGCAAACTAATACAGATCCTTCATAACGTTGGAGTAAATTTACTAACACCCCCAGGGTTGGAGAACACACCTTTTCCCTTGCCTCCTTGGCCCATAAACAGGCCTCTTTCAGCCTAGTCTGGACCACGCATCTTTATCTCCCCCAGCCTTGTTCTCCTCCTACCCTGCCTTCCAATCTTTATCTCCTTTTGCCTACTTTGTGATCCACCATTCCCAGCCTCTCTGACATCTATTCCGGATTTTCCTCTCTTGCCAATCCCCACAGTAACCCACTCTGTGTCACCTTCTCATAGATCAAAATCTGACTCAGAAGTTATCTAGTTCGTAGGGTGGGCTGAACTCAGGTGTCTAAACGCACTCCCAGAAGGCACTCAAAGAGGAAATGCTCCTTGAAGGAGCAGTGATGGGGTGACGTTCCATTCCTAAGGCCAAAGTGGACAAGAGTGAACCCTGAGTGAGAGACGACTTCACATCACAACCATCGTCATCCCTTTGCAACAACCCCAGTGGGGCCACCAAAGTAATCCCTCTGGGATTTTGGATAATCTATTTCTTCTTGTGGCTTTGGTTCTCTTATTCTGGGATTTAAAAAGAAATAATTAAAATGTAGGGTTTGAAGTCAGAAAGATCTGGGTTCTAGAGGTAGCTCTGACAGGTTCTAGTTGTTTGACCTTGTTCCTTAACTTCTCTGAGCCTCATCTGTAAAACAGGAACAATAATTTATATCTCAAAGGGTTGTGATGAGGAATAAATAAGGTAATAATAATTATTCAAAGTTACTGAATGCTAACATTTATGTACAAGACACTAAGCTTCATGAACCATTTTGTTAAAAAATGTTTTTAAGGGGCCAGTTCAGTGGTGTAGTGGTTAAGTTTGCACGCCCTGCTTCGGCAGCCCAGAGTTCACAGGCCTGGATTCCAGGCACAGACCTATGCACCGCTTATCAAGCCATGCTGTGGCAGGTGTCCCACATATAAAGTAGAGGAAGATGGGCACAGATGTTAGTCCAGGGCCAATCTTCCTCAGCAAAAAGAGGAGGACTGGCAATGGATGTTAGCTCAGGGCTAATCTTCCTCACCAAAAAAAAAAAAAATGTTTTTAAGCATTTAGGACAGGATCTGGGTATACAGTAAGAATGTCTATTAGGGCAGAATAGGAGAGGTGGGCAACCTATGGAAACATTTTTCTCCCTTATTCAGAGAGATCCTTTGAATAAAAGCCTAGTATATCAAATATACTTGATTAAGAAGGACGAATTGCAACAAAATTGAAGAGTCCACTCAATTTTTAATACTCTAATTATGTTGTATTTTATATTTCTTGAAATAAAAATGACTCTCAGTTGGAAATATCTCAGTTCTAATGAATTTTTATATGGTTGTACTTTGTAGTGGATTGTGCCTACATATGGATAGTCCATCAAGACCTTAATTCAAATAATTCACTCAACATTACTCTATATCAGTGCTTCTCAACCAGGGACAATTTTCCCCACTAGAGAAAATTTGGCAACATCTGGAGACATTTTTGGTTGTCATGACATGACAGTCCCTCACAGCAAAGAATTATTCAGTCCCAAATGTTAAGAATGCTGAGGTTGAGAAATCCTGCTCTCTCTCTCTATATATATATATGTATATAATATATATTTAAAATAAATATATAGACAGAAATTTATATATAATAAATATATGAAAAAGATTTATATATTATATATAACAAATATATACAGAGAGATTTTTATATATAAATATATATGACATGCAAATGCACAGTCATCAAAGAAACAGAATGAAAGAGAGCTACATAGTAAAAAAGAATTTTTCCAAGCAAAATGCTGATAGGGAGAGGAGGTGATGAGAGTGAGACTGAACTGTGTGTCAGAAGAGTCTATGGTGGCTGGAGATGATCAGGATGTCAGGTTTCTGAACAAGTCAGCCAACTTTCCAATCCATCTGCCAAGAGCATAGACCAATTCTGCCTTGGTGGAGTGACCCATCTGTGAGCCTTGGCTGCTGGAGACAAAAGTGTTGCTATCTCTTCATAGAACCGGGCACAGTTGCAGAGCAATGCACACTAGCATTTTTGTTAGGAGTTGGCAAGTTCACAATCAGAGCAACTGTTTGAGAAAGTGTGCGAGTGCACTATTGCTTCATGTCATTAATGTCTGCAGTGTGCTAGGAATAAAAGGATGGCTGGGGGAGGGGGCACGTAAGTTTTAATTATTCAAATACATGCAGAATTATACAGCCTTAAAGACTCCATTTCTGAGGTTCCTTCCTGCATCGAAACAATGTGTTAGATTCTACCGAGTACTCAAAAAAACTGCCTTGCTTCGAGTTAGGAATTGAAAATAGGTCCATTAATTCTTTCAGGCTACCAGGTGATAATCTGGTCATTCCTGTTGTAGGCAAAAAAAAAAAAAAAAAAGAAAAAATCAGAAATGACACAAGACTGAACTGGTAAAAGTCCCTTGGTCTACCCAGCACCTCTTGTTTTTACACTGTAGCAGCTCAGAGGCAGTCTTTCATTGTTAAGTTCCACAGTTTATTCAGTCATGTTTATCAACTGCTGTTATAAATTCTTTCCCTTCTTATTTTTTTTTAGCTAAAATAAACATTTCGGGTCCTATCATCCCAGTATCAAAAGACTCACTCTGTGACAAGGTAAGTTCTTATATCTCCAGAGAAAAATATTAACGTCAGGCCTCCAAGATGCTATTTTGTGCTGGGCTTCCAGGTCAAGGAGTAAATCAAAGTAGAATGCTGCTCAGTACTATGCATATTAATCAACAAATATTTAACAAGTGACCACTGGCACTCAGCATGATGTTAGGTGCAATGAGATATATACACGTTATGGATCTATAAATATAAAAGTAAATATAAATATATAAAGGTTAAACATCAGATTTTTATAACTTTAGAAGATCAGAAGCAGTATTTGTGGTGAAGGGGTGTTTTGGTAGGGTGTGGATCAAAAGACTTTTATAGTAGCCAGTTAGAGTTTTAGGCTTTCAGGATATCATAATCTAATTAGGGAGAAAAATTACATTGATAGTAGAGAATTAATGATTGCTAAATAGTTTGGTCTTAATTATCAGTACAGTGTAAGTTTATAAAAGGAAAAACCAGATTGGCTCAAGTAAATGATTTACTCTGTGAAGTAGTTGGAAATAAGATGGGATGAATAATTTATATTATGGAGAACTAGTTAAGCTAAGTCTGAAATTGATATCACACATACACACATGCGGAAAGAACTCCCCTGAGTAAGGGAATGACAGTCAATCAAGAGCCATAATATGTGCCGGCACTGTCCCAGGAGCTGGGGGCACCAAGATGCCCAGTGTATGGTTCTTGCTCCGGTGGAGCTCATACAGGTGCATTTAAGGAAATGTGTTTAGCTGCAGCCCACAAGACAGACAGGAATGGGGAGAGTCTAGGGCTGAAGAGACCAGCTATGAGGACAGGGAGGGGGATGGAGAGGGCCTGGGCTGGTGTGGTAGTCTCAGGAGAGCAGAGAAAAAAGTACTGAAGTATTTGAAGCCTGGAAAAAGGGATTGAAAGAGAGGGAAGCAATAAGGAGAGTGGGCACATGGGAACAACGGTGGTGTCAGCAACTGAAATGGGGCATTCGCAAAGGTGACTAATTGGAATAGCAGAAATTATGAATTTTTTGAAGATGTTGAAAGTGAGATAGTGGCAGGATGGACATATTGAAATAAATAGCATGAAAATGGAACTATGAACTGAAGCAAGATAAATGGGAATGGATGGATTCTCCAGGAACTGAGGGGAGAGAGAGTGAGAGAGAAAGAACCAGAGCCTTGGGGGTATTCCCACAGTTAGGAGCTGGAAAGGGAGGAAAGGGGAATCAGAAGTAGTTGAAAAAGGTCAAGGAGAAGTTGGGAAATGTAGTATCACTGACTGTAAGGGAGGAAAGAATTTGAAGGAGTGGGTGTCAGGGTGGGTAAATACCACAGAGAGGCTGAAGAGAATGAAAACCAAGATAAAGCCCTTCATTGTATAAAATTGAACTCCATAAGACAGCCTGTGGGTTTTTTTGTTTTAAAATGAAATGAAAAGTATCAGATATTAATAAGCTCTGAAATAAAACATATATATGCGAATGAACAACATGAAACATTCAGTGACCTGCAGGGCTGAGATAACAGTACCTTATAATCACATAGCACTTTTGTTTTCAAAGCACCTTCAAACACACTATTTCAACTGATCTTTTACAACATTCCTGTGATGATTATAACCTAAAAGGAGTCAAATTTCCTGTTTTCATCATTTATTTGCTCAATTACAGTTTGCATTTGTTCAGCCATCAATACTACTAACAGTAAATAACTATCCAGGAACTTTGCTGACAGAAAATAAAAGATGATAATGGTGATGATACCCATAGTAATAATACCCAACATTTATACAGCATAAAGAGATTTCACATATGTTATTTCATTTTATTTTCAACAGCTCTGTGAAATAAGTCTCATTATCTCCATTTTATAGTGTGGGCAGCTTTTAAAAATCCATGCCAAAAACAAATACATTGAACAGGGCTAAACTAGACCAAATAAATGGGCTTTTCATGTTTAACAAACTTAAGCTCTGCTAAGAACAATAAAGGAAATCTTATCATAGAACAAGAAAAAAACATGTCAGGACACATCAATTAACATATCCCCTTTCTATAAAGAGACAGAGTATAAAGCTGGTATCTCATTTGAAAGTCTCATAAATTTCTGTGTTAGAAAATTTTTGGGTGCAAATGACAAAACTCACCTCAAACTCATTTAGCAAAGAAAAGTGATAGAGGATTTATTGGCTCAATAATTGAAAAGTCCAAGGGTAGAAGTTCAGTCTAAAGGTTGAGACGTGACTGAATCCAAGTACAATTCAAGCTGAAAAAGAAAGCAAAGTCAGAGCTTGGATGGGCCACGTGTGCTTGTACCACTTGTGTGCGTGCATGTGTGTGTGTGTTTGTGTGTGTGTGGGTGTGTGTTGGAAGGGGAGTGGAAGAGCAAGGATGAGAATCAGTCCTACCTCAATTGCAAGGACTTAGAGTGGGGAAGGGAGGTTCTCAAAAGGAAAATCAAGGTGCTCCTAGCAGAAGAAAGAAGAACAGATGCTGGGCAGGCAAAACCAGCTGACCTCCAGAATTACTCCTGTCCTCAAATACTGTTCCACCAACTCATCTGAAATTCCCACCATTATCTCTCACTGTTTAAGACTTTGGGACTTAGGAGTTTCCTACAATGATACAGCTACTCTGGGCCAAAGGTTTTCAATGCTAGCTATACATTAGAATCCTGGGAGTGAGCAGATAAAGAATGCTTTAAAAAGTTTGTATGCCTGAGCCTAACCTCTCAAGTGAGGTACAACTATTGGACCTCAACATCTTATGCCTTGTCATGGAGTAAGTGTCTGAAAGGAATAATAAATGGTGCAAAGTTCATAGCAGGAGGTATCAGTTCCTCATCCTATAGCTTCTCTCTCCTCCCTTTTCCCCTCCCATGCTATCAGGGAAGACTCTTGGACAGAGTAGATGCCCCATAAATACTGGCGGGGTTGAATATAGTGGAGCTGAATTGAGAGAATACACTATACTATTCATTTGAACATACTAGATTCCTCCCTTCTGTTTGTGGCTTACTGTCTCCAAGGCAAGAAGAGTGGTGGACAAAATGAAGAGTCATGTGTGTGTTCAAAGACCCTCCAGTCCAGTAGGGGAGATAGATGAGTTTACTGAAAATACGTTCAGAGTTGGAAGAGCTCCCAGCAACAATCAATAGTCAACCCCATCTTAGGGAATCAAAAGGAATCTAAGTCTTAACTGAGATGTAGAAGACAAGCAAAGAAAGGGAGTACGGGGTTTGCTTAGCATGAGTAAAGTCCACAGGCAAAAAGAAGCCTGGCCCATTTGGGACTTGGATGTAGTTCATTGTGGCTAGAGGATAGTGCCTACAGGCAGAGTGACCAGGGCTAAGGGTGGAGAAAAGAGCAGGGGACATAAGTAAGGGTTAAGTTTGTTTTTATTCTAAAGAAGTGTTCATTACAGACCCAAATCCCACACATTCTATCATTTTGAGCTTGTACATTTTTTATTTGTGAGTTGAAGAAAAAAATTACAGTTTTAAAGGGGATTTTAAAAATCAGTCCATGAAATGAATCCCAATGGCTTCCCTATAACCGCGGTGATTTGGTGCTCCTGTGCTGCAGTGCCGCGGCGGGGCCACAGGGGTGCAGTGCAGCTCAGCGGACAGTGGGAACTGAAGGTGACCGATGAATGGTCTGGGGGGCGGGGTCCCAGGGAATCCCTCCCAAAAGCAACAAACACGGTTCTCCTTGAACTGGGGGGAGCACATTACCCCACTTCTACCCCAACCACGCTTCCTTCCTCTACCATGTATCGCCCTCCCCTGCCTAAAAAACACGCTATCATAAATAACGTGTGTGGAGCACAAAAATGTTTGTAAAATGATGGTTCCTATAGGACTTGCTTACATGTCCCCATATCCCAATAAAGAGTTGGCTTGCCTTGTAAAAAAAAATTGGAAATAACCAAAATGTCCGATGATCGGCACTGACTAAATGACTTGTGTATATTCATACAAAGAAGTACAATTCTTTTTAATGAATGTTTGAAAATCTGATCTGTTTTAGAGATTATTTAAAGGTAGGAGAAATGAGAATGAGAAAATGTTAAGTGAAAAAAAGCAAAATCCAAACAACGTCTAGTGAGAGCCCAGTTTTATTAAAGTGTTTATATAATGTATATTTACACAGAATAAAACCCTGGAAGTTACCAGTGCTAATCTCTTGATAGTAGATTTACTGTTAATTTTATTTTCTTCTGTACAGTGTTTTATATTTTACAAAACAACGAATATGAATACTTTTATATTTAGAAGAAAATTAATGAAGAAAATCCCAAAACAAATAAGTAACTATCCATCCCACCATTTGCAAAAGGATGAACAATTTTGTAATTTTATCACAGTTACATGAGGCTATGTTGGCTCATGGGACTGATCCCACATTTGCATATTAACAGAATCTCCCATTGATACAGGCTGGGGATTGAGAAGCCTACTCACAAGTCCTTGAAAGAACAAGGAAACATGACAACATATTAGCGGTGATTCTAGATAATTTTTATTTTCTTCTGAGTACTTTTCTGCATTTTTTCAAATTTTCTGTAGAATGCATATATAGATTTTATTTAAAAATATAAAAAATAATAGCAGGTACAGACTGACTACAAAATGAAAAACAATTAAATGAATAGAAAGGGAGAAACAAAGATTTGAAGGTCTATCTTACAGTCATTTAGAGAGAGTTCCTCAGTTTGAAACAGGATCTTAACTTGTCAGACCTAATTTGAGATAGTCATCATTTTTTCATGCTAAAAATGACTGTTTAGGTAAATATGTCTTTCCAATCATAAAACTTCACAAATTTTAAACTTTAAAAGCTTTTTTTTTTTTCCTGAGGAAGATTCGCTCTAAGCTCACATCCACTGGCAGTCTGCCTCTTTTTGCATTTGAGCCACCACCACAGCGTGGCCACTGACAGACGAGTGGTGTAGGCCGTGCCTGGGAAACAGACCTGGCTACTGAAGCAGAGCACACCAAACCTAGCCACCAGGCCACCGGGGCTGGCCCTAAAAGCTTTTTAAAATTACAAAAGCATTATGAGATTTTTTTGTGAAAAATAATTGGTAATTTCTTTACTTAGAACTGTAAATATTTTGTTATATATTCTTCCAGACATATAAACAGATATTTTTAAACAAAGTAGGAACCTATTGTTTCCTGACTTGCTGAATTCACATAAATATATACTCAACTTTTCCCCATGTCATTAAATATATGATTATTGATGGTTGAGCTGCAAACATAAGTGTGTACCATAATTTATGCAACTAGTCTCCTATTGTTAAATATCTGTTTATTTTCCAGTTTTTAGCCACTAAGAATAATGATGATTTTAATCTCTTTGTTCTTGTGTGCCTTTGATTATTTTTTTAGTAGAAGTTGCTAGAAATGAATTGCTGGGTCAAAGACTTTCAGCCATTTGCCAAATGATACGTAGAAAGAGTGCTCCACTCTACACTCCCTTCGGGAGAGTCTATTTTGAATATTATAGCGTTACAGTAAGTCTTAAAATCAGGTAGGATTAGTCATCCAACTTTGCTCTTCTTTTTCAAAGTCGTTTTGGCTACTCTAGGTCTTTTGCATTTCCATATGAATTTTAGAATCACTTTGTCAATTTTTACCAAAAAAAAAAAAACCTACTGGGATTTTGATTGGGATGGCATTCAATCTAGAAATCAATTTGGGGAGAATTGACATAATTTATTTAGTTGTAAATTTATCTAAGTTATTTTTTAATTTTTTTTTTTTTGGTGAGGAAGGTCAGCCCTGAGCTAACATCCATTGCCAATCTTCCTCTTTTTTTGCTGAGGAAGATTAGCCCTGGGTTAACATCTGTGCCCATCTTCCTCCATTTTGTATATGGGATGCCACCACAGCATGGCTTGATGAGTGGTGCATAGGTCTGCACCCAGGATCCAAACCCATGAACCCCAGGCCACCAAAGCAGAGCACATGAACTTAGCCACTACACCACTGGGCTAGCCCCCATCTAAGTTATTTTTTTTTAATTAATAGGCTTTTTAAGAGCAGTATTAGTTTTACAGAAAAATTGATTGGAAAGGACAGAAAGTTCCTACATACCCTCTCCACCCCTGTTTCCCATATTGTTTACATCATGAATTGTGGTACATTTCTTACAATTGCTGAACTAATAATGATACATTATTATTGACTAAAGTCTATAGTTTGTTATATAGGATTCACTCTTTGTGTTGTACATTCTATGGGTTTTAACAAATATATAATGACATGTATCCACCATTACAGTATCATACAGATTAGTTTTGTACTATTGATTTTTGTATATTGATCTTGTATCCTACAACCTTACTAAACTCACTTGTTAGTTCTAGTGGCTTTTTTGTAGATTCTATTGGATTTTCTACATAGACAATCATACTGTCTGAAAATAAGAGCAATTTTACTTCTTCCTTTCCAGAACCTCTACGGCAATGTTGAAAAGAAGTGTTGATCCATGCCTGACTGCTGATCTTAGGGGGTAATGCATTCAATCTTTCATAGTTAAGTATGATGTTAACTGTAGGTTTTTCATAGATGCCCTTTATGAGGTTGAGAGAGTACCCTGGTTTGCTGAGAAGAGAGATGTTGGATTTTGTCAGATGCCTTTTTTGCATTTATTCAGATGATCATACAATTTTTCTTTTTTAGTTTAAGATGGTGAATTACATTGATTAATTTTCTAATGTTAAGCTAATGCTAGCTCTGCATTCCTGGGGTAAACCCCACTTGGTCATAATGTATTATCCTTTTTGTATATTGTTGAATTTTTAGAATTTTTTGCATCTGTGTTAATGAGCAATATTGATCTGTAGTTTTCTTGTAGTGTGTTTGCCTGGTTTTGGTGTCAAGGGAATGCTGGTCTCACGGAATGAATCAGAAAGTATTTCCTTCTCTTAAATTTTCTGGAAAGTTTGTTTATAACTGGTATTGTTTCTTCCTTAAATGTTTGGTAGCATTCACCAGTAAAGCGATCTGGGTCTGGAGTTTTCTTCTGGGGAAAGTTCTTAACTACATATTTAATTTTTTTTTCTTTGCTGGAAAAGATTTGCTCTGAGCTAACATCTGTTGCCAATCTTCCTCTCTTTTTTCTCTCCTCAAAGCCCCAGTACATAGTTGTGTATTCTAGTTATAAGTCCTTCTATGTGAGCCACTGCCACAGCATGGCTACTGATAGACAAGTGGTGTGGTTCTGCGCCTAGGAACTGAACCTTGGCCGCCAAAGTGGAGCATGCCAAACTTGAACCGCTAGGCCATCAGGGCTGGCTCTTACATATTTAATTTTGCAAATAGATTTATAGAACTATTTAAGTTACCTAATTCTTCTTGAGTGAACTTTGGTAGTTTGTGCCCTTCAAATATTTTTTTCCTGTGACTCAGGTAGTTTCCTCACACACATGCACTAATCTATACTCCACTGAATACTCGAGAGGGCCTCTGTACATCTCCAGGGTTCTCTCTGTGTGCAGCGCTTTCTTCTCTGGAACTCTGTCCTGTGAATGCTAACCATCTTGTTTTTCTAGGACTATCAGCTCCATCTCCACTGGACTGTGCCTGGATTCTCCCTCCCTGCCCTGCAGCCTGGAACTTTTCCAAAGCAGTAAGCTGCAGCAATCATGAGGATCCTCTTCCTTGTTTTCCATCTTCCAGGGATCATCTTCTTCATTGCCTGATGTCCACTGCCTTGGAAACTATTGTTAAATTTTGTCTTTTTCTTTTTTTGGCTGTTTCAGGCAGGAGAGTACAACTGGTCCCAGTCATTCTATCTCATGTGGAAACAGAAGCCCCTTAGGTGTTTTCATATCTTCATAGTAAAGTTTTCCCTTTTAATAGTCCAAAAATTCTAAATATACATTTGGTAGAGGGTACATATCTTTGAACAGCAATGAATTCATCAAGAAGAACTGTTTTAAAATTATTTTGAGGGGCCGGCCCGGAGGTGTAGCCGTTAAATTTGCGCTTTGGCAGCCTGGGGTTTGTGAGTTCAGATCACAGGCGCCAGCCAGATGCACTGCATGTCAGCCACTCTGTGGCAGCGTCCCATATAAAGCAGAGGAAGATGGGCACAGATGTTAGCCCAGGGCCAGTCTACCTCAGCAAAAAAAGAGGAGGATTGGCCACGGATGTTAGCTCAGGGCTGGTCTTCCTCACACACAAAAAATAAATAAGTAAATAAAGCAATTTTGAGAATTTCTGATAAGTCCTCATTACTTATTCTGTGAACACACTATAAACAGTAAAGTTCTATACAGTCGTTAAAGCATTATTATTGTTATGTATTCCATGCTATACAAAAGCTTTATATATTTTAGGCTTACATTGTGCTTCTGCCTTTCACACAAGATTTAGAAGCAACTGAATCATGACACTTGGGAAAACAGTATTATGAAATACTTACTTTTGGTAACTTTGCCAATTGTATTTAAAAAGGTAAAATTTCTAGCTTAATGATGAGTCATTACACAGAAGGAGCCTGGATAGGACTATTTTAAAAGCTTATATTGGGGAAGGCATTCTCTTAATATCTTGCCTTTACAAGTTCTAGAACTTTAGAAATTGTTTAAGTGAAAGGAGAGGTAGCAAAAATTATAGTAATTAATGAACATTAAGGACAAAAGTTAAAATACCCATTCACAGCTGCAAATGTAAAACTGTCTCTCTTATTATGGTTTGAATTGAATATGCTCTAATGCACACTGAAATCTATCAAGTTCATTTATTTTATAAATGATAAAATAATAATGTTTCCAAAAACAATAACAGAAACCACAGTAAGTGTTTTGGAGCATTGAACTCTACACAGGTTTTTTTTTTAAATAACTGATAATAGCTTAGTGAATAGTTTAGCAAGCTATTTCTTAAAATCTTTTTCACCCATGGTAGATATTTTAAATATCATATGAATGGGAAGAAGAATAAACATATGACAGCCTGAAGATAAAGATTAAGCCAATGAGAAGAATTTCCCTTTCTAGAGAAATGCATTCCCTTATTCCGCCACTGTAGGGCAGAAATAACAACCACCCAGCCAATCAGCTAAAAAAATTAACAACTGACTCTTTCAAGATCACCTCACTAGTATTCACAGGTAACTGTCTCCAAGGCTCTAGAGATACATGAGTTAACTGTGAATCTTTACTTGAGAAAAATTCTATTCATGTTGAAAGAGGAAATAAAACTTTGATTTTATTTGATGGGTGAACATGAATGCAATACATATTTTAAAAGGGTACATTTGCAAGTTGTCATAAATAAGATGAACCAAATAGACTGAAGGAACTCAGATTCTGACACCAACTCTATTCTGTATTTTGAGTCATCCAGTTTTGATTCACACAGTTACCACATCCTATCAAATACTGTGCAGAAACCAGTGAGCAGGATAAATTGGACACCTGACAGCTTTCTGGTTAGCAGTTGCAGGTTCTTTCACTGAAACTATCGGGAAATTTCTATTTGAGTTGAATAGAAACTTCTAATGAAGTTTCTTGTAAGAAAAAAATGATTACTTACTATTCTATCAATTTGGAGACTTCCGGGTTCAATGAAAACAAGCAAAGTATATTTCCCAAGGGAAATGCATCACATCAGGCATAGATAGAGTTCATCCTAATCTTCTGCTCCATCCAAACAAATAGGTCCTGTTGCAACTATGAGGATGCTGGCCACTGTGAATTATTTCCTAGGAGGGAAACTTGAATCCTTTCCTTTTAAAAAATCACTCATAAAAGCTCTGACACATGCTGCAACATGGATGAATCTTGAAGACATTATGCTAAGGGAAATAAGTCATTCACAAAGGGACAAATATTCTATGATTCCACTTATATGAGGTTCCTAGAGTAGTCAAATTCATAGAGACAGAAAGTAGAATGGAAGTGGCCAGGGGCTGGGGGGAGGTGGGGAATGGGGGAATGTTGTTTAACTAAGATTGAGTTTAATTTTGCAAGATGAAAAGAGTTCTGGTGATTGGTTGCACAACAATCTGAATGTACTTAGCACTACTGAACTGTACACTTAAACATGGTTAAGGTGGTAAATTTTATGTTATGTGTATCCTACTACAATATAAAATAAGATGAAAAAACCAACCAGTCTTCAGTGGTTTCCCATTGCCAACAAAAATAATTCCCAGTATTTTTTTCATCAAAACATATGTAGAAATGACCACTAGCACATTAGGGTAAATGAGCAAAGTTGTTTGAGTCCAGAGTGACCAGCTGGGGTGTCTGGCCATCTCAGCCTGCGTTTGTCCAAAAGACTGAAAGGATCAAACTCCTGGTGCTTGGATAACCCAGTCATAGCACCTAGTTGGGACTATCTGTTCACGTTCTTCAGCCTAGCCTATAAGACTCTTCATAATCTGGCCTGACTCTGTCTTCCTAGGGCTTTTTCATTGTGTGTAACTGTAATCCAACACAAACCTGTTAAAACAAAAACTCAGGGTATTGACTTACATATCTAGGTAAACAACTATAGGCAAAGATGCTTTGAGGGGTACAAACAACCTTGTTGGACTTGTGTGCATCTACTACTTGACCCTGCATCCCACTGGATGTCAGCTTCATTTTTCAGAAATGCTTTCTCTAAGTTACTGATTTTCGGTCAGAAGCACTGCTTTACAAAATGTTTCACATCTCTAGTCTGAACACTTTTGTGCATGCCTCCTGATATACATAGGAAGAGTTTCTTTAGGAAAATGGTTCTCAAAAGGTGGTCCTACACTGCTTCTCAAACTTGAATGTGTTTACAAATCACCTGTGATCTTGTTAAAATACAGTTTCTGATTCTCTAGGTTTGGGGTGGGCCCTACCTTTTGCATTTCTAACAATCTCTCAGGTGACACTGATGCTGCTGGTCCAAGGGCCACATTTTGAATATCAACACATTAGGGGAAGTTCGGAAATGTGCATGAGAATTTTCGGTTGTCACATGACTGAGAACACTCCTGGCAATTAGTGGTGGGGAGCAGGGATGTTAAACTTCCCGCAATGTGCAGGAGAGTTCTACACAATGAAGACTTGTCCCACCCAAAATACCAATAGCTCCCCCTTTAGGAAACAGTGCTCTCATGCCTGATGTAATGCATGCCTAGGCATCCTAAATATTTTAGGATGAAAGTCGCTAAACTTTTCATACCACATCAAAATAGAATGTGACACTCAAGAAGAATTAAAACCACAGTAAATGTTTATAGGCTACCATTAAGGTTTTTTCTTTTTTGGGTTTTTAAAAAATACCTTTAAGATATTCTTCATGTGCTTAGAACAGAACTCAACCTGATTCCAAATCCTGGTTTTAATTTAAAAAAACCCAAACTGTTGGGAAGCCAGATTCTTCCTCCAAATTTCATGTGGAGGCTCACACTTCAGTGATATAACTATAAATGCCTGTATATGGCTGGAGCAGGTGCTTTGAGGTATTTTAGATAAAAATGTGGATTCTGTACTTGGTGGAAGCATGCCAAATGCATACTAGACTCCATCCTCACTGCACCCTTTTCTCTCATTCTCACATTGTTTTTTGTTAGATGTTTGGATGCACCATCCATTAAGCTAGGTTCTGAACGTAAATGGTGTGCTCTATGTTTCTGGGAGTATGTGTAATGTTAAGGAAACAGGCACTAGTTCCAGATGCCTGGGTTCAAGTCCAGGCTCAGCCAAACACTTAGTTGTGTGACCTTGAGCAAATTAACTTTACTCAGATTCTCAGCTGTGAAATTGGATAATAGTGGCACCTACTTCCTGGGGTTGTCATGAGTGATTAATAGATGAAAAACATTTAGAATAACACCAAGCACATAGTAAGCATTCAATAGATGTTTATTACTGCTAAAATATCCATTTGAGTTTGTTCAAATGTATATTTTATGGTATAGTATAGGAAGACAAATGAATGTCATAGTATAGAGAACATTGTTTTTCATAATAAATGTGGAATGGTCCCCAGGATAAATAAACCAGGGTGTTTCCATACAACTGAATACTATTCAAAAGTTTAGATCAGTGGTTCTCACTTCAGTGTGCATAAAAATCACCTGGAGGGTTTGTTAAACCACAGATTTCTGGGCTTCACCAGCTTAGTTTCTGATTCATTAGGTGAGGGGCAGAGCCCTAGAATTTGCATTCTAACAAGTTGTCAGGTGATACCAATGCTGCTGGTCAGGGACCACACTTTGAGAATCATTAGTTTACATCAGGGTTTCTCAACTTTGGCGCTCTTGACATTTTAGACCAGGTAATTCTTTGTTGTAGGGGGCTGTCCTGTGCATTGTAGGATATTTAGCAGCATTTCTGGCTTCTACCCACTTGATGCCAGTAGTACCTCTTCCTCCTCCCTCAGCGTGACAACCAAAAATATCTCCAGATATTGCCAAATGTCCTTTAGGGAGGCAAAATTGCCTATTGTTGAGAATCACTGGTTTAGAAGAATGAACCAGTAGCATGAACCAATCTTAAAAGTATATGGTTAAAAAAGCAGGCTACAGGGCTGGCCTGGTGGCCTAACGGTTAAGTTTACATGTTCTGCTTCCAGTGGCCCAGGGTTTGCAGGTTCAGATCCCAGGCAGGGACTGACGCACCGGTAGTCAAGCCATGCTGTGGTGGTGTCCCATATAAAGTAGAGGAAGATGGGCATGAATGTTAGCTCAGGGCCAATCTTCCTCAGCAAAAAGAGGAGGATTGGCAATGGATGTTAGCTTAGGGCAAAATCTTCCTCACGAAAACAAAACAAACGAACAAAAGCAGGCTGCAAAAAACACATTCAGAGTGTATGCATCCATTAATGTAAAATTTAGAAATACACAATATATTTTTATAGATATAAATGTAGGTATTAAAATTATCAAAAATATGGAATGGAAGGACACACAGCAAAATCATGAAAATAGTTGCCTATGGGGAGTGAGGAAAGGCAGTGGGCCTGGGGCTGGGTGTTCTATCTGTAATGTTTGAATGTAGTGATTTATTACTTAAATATTTTTAAAAATCAGAAGCTCATTTGACAACCCGATCATTTTTGTTAATTGTTGAGTACTAGGTATATGGATATTTATTATACTATTCTCTGTATTTTCTCATATTTAGAACATTTTTTTCCAAATTAAAAAAAGCACAAATATTTAGTAAGTAAAGGAACCATCACGTTGCTATTTGTGTTACTCGTGTACTGATTGAATGTGTTGGTTTTAGGTTCAGAAGGACTAGAGTTCAAATCCTAATCCCACCACTGATGAGTTCATGACCTCTCTAAACCTCAGTTTTCCTATTTATAAAGTGGGGATGATCATGGTACGACTGTTGCTATAAGCCTCAACTAAAATAATGCATTTGCTGTGTTAGGCCAGGTCCTGTGAGAAGCAGGATTACAAATGCAAGGATTTGTTTTTAGATTTCCCCCTGTGAGAGAAGATAGAGAGGGAGCTGGAAAGGGCAGGGAGAGCCAACAGACCACATGTCAGTCTGACCATGAGCTAGGTAGAGAAGAAAGGCAGGTTGGATGAAAACATCCTAGACTGCTGTGCAGGCTATGCAAGGTTTGCCAAGGCTATTGGGGAGGCCTCCAGCCAGTTAGTTGCCTGTCAGAGGAGTCATGTGTCTCCAGTACTGGGCCTTCCTTTGTATCTCTACCATGCTCAGGCATTGGTTGGGAGCAGCCCATGGGAAGCTTGGCCCAAACAGGACACAGTTTCAGAGATCAGTAGCCAAGGCCCAGATTGATGTGGCTGGAGGTCTGAGAGGAGCACATGGCCTGCCACAAATGCATAACATCGTATCAAGCACATGATATGCACTCAATAAATATTAGATGCTATTAACAACAATACTAATATACTAATAACAATAATACTCTTTTGAGTTCGCCATGTACTCAAAACATAAATGAGCACCTTTCCCACAGTTTGCTTATCCATTCATCGGTTGGTAGACATTTGGGTTGCTTCCACCTTTTGGCTACTGTGAATAATGCTGCTATAACCATGCTTCTACAAATATCTTTGTGAGATCTTGCTTCAATTCTTTTGGATATATACTTAGAAGTGGCATTGCCAGATCATATGGTAATTTTATTTTTAATTTTTTGAGGAACCATCATACTGTTTTCCACAGCAGCTGCACCATTTTATATTCCCAACAACAGTGCACAAGGGTTCCAATTGCTCCACATCCTTGTCAACACCTGTTATTTTTTGGTTTTTGGATAATAGCCATGCAAATGAGTGTGAGATGGTATCTCATTGTGGCTTTGATTTGCATTTCTCTGATGATTAGTGATATTGAGCATCTTCTCATGTGCTTGTTGGCCACTTTATCTTCTTTGGAGAAATGCCTACTCAAGTCCTTTGCCCATTTTTTAATTGGGTTGTTTTGTTGTTGTTGAGTTGTAAGAGTTCTTTTTATATACTGGATATTAATGCCTTATCAGATATATGATTTGCAAATATTTCCTCCCATTCCATAGGTTACCTTTCACTCTGTTGATTGTGTCCTTTGACACACAAAAGTTTTTAATTTTGATGTAGTCCAATTTATTTTCACTTTTGTTGCCTGTGCTTTTGATATCATACCCCAAATATCACTGCCAAATCCAATGTCATGAAGCTTTTCCCCTGTTTTCTTTTAGGAGTTTTTTACTTAGCTCTTATGTTTAGGTCTTTGATCATTTTGAGTTAGTTTTTGTATAGCCACTGAAGATTTTTGAATAAATGGAGTGATGTAAAATGGCAATAAAGATTATTGATGATAATTATCATCAATAGGTGCCTCATTTATGTCCTCAGATTCTGTCTAGTTTAACCACTCTAAATATAATCCTTTCTGTAAAAGGGCCTTGATCAACTTGAACAGTGGTTCTCAACCTTAACTGCCCTGGAATTACCTGGAGAAGCTTTAAAAAATACTGATATCTGGTTTCCACCTCCAGAGATTTTTATTTAATTGTCCTGGGATACAGCCTGGGCATTCATTGGTACTTATAAAAGCTTCCTGGGTGATTCTAGTATGAACCAAAGATGAGAACCACTGTGCTAGAGAGATTTCCACCATTACAAAAACAAGCATCAGTTCACTGTGTGATGATCACTGTTTATTTGCTTTACTTATTGTAGTAAAAGATAGCTTGTAGATTTAAGAAAAGGGGAAAAAGCATGCATTCCAATATGTTTCTAATTCAATGTATTGCCTTTCCCAACATTTAGTGATATTAGAGAGAATCCAACTTCAAGGATTTACACGTTTGTAAAGAGCTCTTAAATGATAAACTGCCTATGCTATTATTTTGTAATTGTATTATATGCCTCTTTGATAAATAATGGCAATTATTTTATCTTAAATGCATCATATTTTGACTCCATGAAACACATTCAAAAGGAAAATACAAATGAAACATGCCTAAAGAACTGTAAGCAAGCCTAGAATAAAAATGTAACTCTTGATATTGCTGAACTAAATATCCAGGCTACAGATAAGGCTTTGGAAATTTCACTGTTCATCAATTATAATTTTCACAAATTCCGGGAAACAATTAGGAACTGAAATTCATTGTCAAAGACTGTGGACACAGAGAAGGCTGGATGGAGGTAAGGAGAAGCAGGGGATAAAGGGAGGAGTAAGAAGAGCTGAGTGTTGTTTTATGTCACAGAGTTAAGCCCTGATGACTGAGATAGAGAGCAGAGAACATAATATGCTTAGATCAGGAATTATTTTGATAACAGGACATCACACACGCCTTACTTTATGCTAGGTCTTATAGTTCTCACTTTGCAAATCATAGATAAGCTGCTAAATCCCCTGGCTATTTAGAATTAGAGGAGTGTAAATTAGTTACGATGAAGAGTTGCCCTTTAAATATTTTTCCCTGTGTTTTACACCAGTGTTCTTGAACTTTACTATGCATAGAATCACCTGGCAGCTTGTTAAAACACAAACTGCTGGGCCCTAACCTTCAAAGTTCCTGACTGGTGAGTCTAGGGCAGGGCCAAAGCATTTCCATTTCTAACAAGTCCACAGATGATGCTGATGCTGCTATGGGAGGGGAGGATGCACACTTGTTAACCACTGTTTTATGCTAGCGACTGCTTCTGGGCACAGGTGTCTCCTATTAGTTCTAATTCTTAAGTTTTCAGCACATCTTTTGAAAATGATTTTTGTATTTGATGGAAGGACTGCTTTTTTTAATGCTTTCCTTTTAGCATGGTTTCAATCTGATATCTGCTTTTATTTTTCAACTGAATAAAAAGTCCTACTGAATAACTCCCAGAACTCACATATTTGGATATTGGCTGTGTTCTAATGTGAGTTCCCATAATCCTTTATATGGATACAAATTTATTTATAAACAATAATCCCTTTGCTGACTACAACAGTGAAATTTATAATTCTGCCCCCTTTCCAAATTTTGGATGATCAGAGTTGCAGATTAAGTGGGAATTAAGGTAGGAAATAAGGGCTAATGGCAAAGGGGGTGCTATTATCTGAACGTGTCCCTTCAAAATTCGTATGTTGAAACCTAACCCCCAAGGTGATGGTGTTAGGAGGTGGAGCCTTTGAGAGGTAATTAGGTCATGAGGGTGGAGCCCTCGTGAATGGGATTAGTGCCCTTATAAAAAAGGCCTGAGAAACCTCCCTTGCCTCTTCCACCATGTAAGGATACAATGAGAAGTCTGCCACCCAGAAGAAGGCCCTCACTCAACCAGGCTGGCACTTTGATCTCAGACTTTCAGCCTCCAGAACTGTGAGAAATAGATTTCTGTTGTTGATAAGTCACCCAGTCTGTGGTATTTTGTTATGGCAGCCTGAATGGACTAATACAGATAGAAGAAGATTTTATTAGGATAACCTGTGGATTTCAGTTCATGGAATTTTATCCTATGAATAATCAAGAGTTCATTGTGGCTATAATTTTCTGTTGAATTTTTCCTTTTTAAAAGCTCCACATAGCAGCTTAATTATAATCTTTCACTGCCTGCTCAGAGAAAGCTCTTGAAATTGGCTGTAGGTTTCCTAAGTATCTAAGAGTTTAATGTATCATGTTGTAGCCTAGGACTTAAGATAAAGCATCCAGTGTAAAGTGTATGTAGTAGGGAATGAAGAGAATACAATTTGTGAGAAATCTAAAAGAAAAATGGAAGCATTCTTAAGACTATAACCGTTGACAACATAGAGTAAAAAGCAAAAGGAATAGATGGCTTGGAAAATGCTAGTTTTTCACTTCCGTTTTTAGGAAAAAGTTTATCACTGACTAGAGTGGGTGACTCCTGTGAAGAGAGGTGGAAAAAAGCCTCATGTTGTGAAAGCTTGAAGAATATATTAAACAAAAAGACTGGACCAATTCATATCAGGAGGGGCTAAGAGCAGGGAACATTTCAAAAATATTCCTGGACCCAAGAATCACCTGCCCTCAATGAGAAAGAGAGGGCAGGGCTGTGTGACTGTCACGTAAGAACTAACCATAAAACAATGAGATACTCCACAAATCACACGTGAGAACCAATCTTATCAGTTTAGGGAGTTACATATTCAGCCCAAGACATGGAGATAACACCAATACGTAGCTGGGTGTTCCTAATCTACATGAACTCTTGCAAAGCTGTTTGGTTTTTATTCATTTTTTGTCCAGCTGGACTGTTTCCCATTGCTTGAATATAACTTTCTGGCTCCATTTCATTGTTGATATTCTTTTTTCATAGGAAATATTTTCTTTACCAATCTTGACCTACTAAATCTACAAACTTCATCAAGGTTTTGGTCACATACCATTAAATTTTTTTTTATTGAGGTATAATTGACATATAACATTATATTAGTTTCAGCTGTATAACATAATATTTGATATTTGTATATATTGTGAAATGATTGCCACAAGTCTAGTTAACATCCATCGCCATACATAGATTTTTTTCTTGTGATGAGAACTTTTAAGATCTACTCTCTTAGCAACTTTCAAATATGCAATACAGTATTATCAGCTAGTCACCATGCTGTACATTACATCCTCATGACTTATTTATTTTATAACTGGAAGTTTGTACCTTTTGATCCCTTTCACCCATTTTGCCCACTCCCACCTCTGTGCCCAGTCTGTTCTCTGTATCTATGAGCTAGGGTTTGTTTATTTGTTTGTTTAGACTCCACATGTAAGTGAGATCATACAGTATTTGTCTTTCTGTCTGACTTATTTCACTTAGCATAATACCCTCAAGGTCCATCTATGTTGACACAAATGGCAAGATTTCCTTCTTGTTATGGCTGAATAATATTCCATTAGGGGTGTGTGTGTATATCTAGATCTATATCTCATTTTCTTTATCCATTTATCCATTGACGGACACAGGTTGTTTCCATATCTTGGCTATTGTAAATAATGCTGCAATAAACATGAGGGTGCATATATTTTTTTCAAGTCAGTGTTTTCATTTTTCTTTGGATAAATACCCAGAAGCAGAACCACTGAATCATATGGTGGTTCTATTTTTAATTTTTTGAGGAACTTCCATACTGCTTCCATTTCAAGTGAACCAATTTATATTCCCACCAACAGTGCACAAGGATTTCCTCTTCTCCACATCCTTGCCAACACTTGTTATTTCTTGTCTTTTTGATAATAGCCATTCTAACAGGTGTGAGGTGATAACTCATTGTGGTTTTGATTTGCATTTCCCTGATTATTAGTGATGTTCAACACCTTTTCATATATGTGTTGGCCATCTGTATGTCTTTTTTGGAAAAATGTCTATTCAGATCCTCTGCCCATTTTTAAATTGGATTGTTTTTTGTTTGTTTTTGCTATTGAGTAGAATGAGTTCTTTATATATTTTGCATATTAACCCATTATCAGATATATGATTTGCAAATATTGTCTCCCATTTGGTAGGTTGCCTTTTCATTTTGTTGGTGGTTTTCTTTGCTGTGCAGAAGCTTTTTAATTTGACGTGGTCTCACTTGTTTATTTTCACTTTTGGTGTCAAATCTGAAAAATCATTGCCAGGACTAATGTCAAGGAGCTTACCATCTGTGCTTTCTTCTAGGAGTTTTATGGTTTCAGATCTTACATTCAAGTCCTTAATCCACTTTGAGTTAATTTTTGTGTATGGTATAACATAATGGTCCTGTTTCATTCTTTTGCATATGGCTGTCCAGTTTTTCTAACATCATTTATTGAAGAGATGTCCCTTCCCCATTGTATATTCTTGGCTCCTTTGTTGTAAATTAATTGTCCATATATGTGTGGGCTTATTTCTGGGCTCTCTATTCTGTTCCTTTGATCTATGTGTCTGTTTTTATGCCAATACCATACTGTTTTGATTACGATAGCTTTGTAATATAGTTTGAAATCAAGGAGCATGATGCCTCCAGCTTTGTTCTTCGTTCTCAAGATTGCTTTGGCTATTCAGGGTCTTTTGTGGTTCCATACAAATTTTAGCATTGTTTGTTCTATTTCTGTGAAAAATGACCTTGGAATTTTGATAGGGATTGCATTGAATCTGTAGATCACTTTGGGCAGTATGGACAATTTAACGATATTAATTCTTCCAATCCATGAGCATCCTTCCAATAATCTTTCCATTTACTTGTGTCTTCTTCAACTTCTTCCATCAATGTTTTATAGTTTTCAGAGTACAGGTCTTTCACCTCCTTGGTTAAATTTATTCCTAGGTATTTTATTATTTTTGATGCAATTGTAAATGGAATTGCTTTCTTAATTTCTCTTTCTGATAGTTTGTTATTAGTGTATAGGAATGCAACAGGTTTTTGTATATTGATTTTTGTATCCTGCAACTTTACTGAATTCGTTTATTAGTCCCAACATGTTTTTTTTTTTGTGGAGTCTTTAGGGTTTTCTAGATATGATATCATGTCATCTGCAAATAGTGACAGTTTTACTTCTTCTTTTCCAATTTGGATGCCTTTTATTTCTTTTTCTTTCCCAATTGCTTTGGCAAGGATTTCCAATACTATATTGAATAAAAATGGCAGGAGTAGGCATCCATGTTTTGTTCCTGATCTTAGAAGAAAAGCTTTTAGCTTTTCACCATTGAGTATGATGTCAGCTGTGGGCTTGTCATATATAGCCTTTATTATGTTGAGCTATGTTCCCTTTATACCCACTTTATTGACAGTTTTTATTATAAATGAATGTTGACTTTTGTCAAATGCTTTTTCTGCATCTATTGAGATGATCATATGATTTTTATCCTTCATTGTGTTAATGTGGTGTATCACATTGATTGATTTTGCAGATGTTGAATCATTCTTGCATCCCTGGAATAAAGCCCACTTGATCATTGTGTATGATCCTTTTAAAGTATTGTTGAATTTGGTTTGCTAATATTTTGTTGAGGATTTTTGCATCTATGTTCATCAGGGATATTGGCCTGTAATTTTCTTTTCTTGTAGTGTCATTGTCTGGTTTTGGTATCAAGGTAATGTTGGTCTTGTAAAATGAGTTTGGAAGTGTTCCCTCCCCTTCAGTGTCTTGGAATAGTTTGAGAAGGATTGGTATTCTTTAAATGTTTGGTGGAGTTCACCAGTGAAGCTGTCTTGTCCTAAACTTTTGTTTTTTGGGAGATTTTTGATTATGTATTTAATCTCCTTACTAGTAATCAGTCTGTTTAGGTTTCCTATTTCTTCATGATTCAGTCTTAGTAGGTCATATGTTTCTAGGAATTTATCCATTTCTCTTAGGTTGTCCAATTTGTTGGCATATAATTGTTCATAGCAGCCCCTTATCCTTTGTATTTCTATGGTATCAGTTGTAATGTCTCCTCTTTCATTTCTGATTTTATTTTCTTTTTTTCAAGTCCTCTTGCTTTTTTTTCTTGGTGAGTCTAGCTAAAAGTTTGTCAATTTTAATTATCTTTTCAAAGAACCAGCTCTTAGTTTCATTGATCTTTTCTATGGTTTTTTTAGTCTCTATTTCATTTACATCCACTCTGATCTTTGTTATTTCCTTCTACTAACGTTGGGTTTCATTTGTTCTTCCTTTTCTAGTTCCTTGATGTGTAAAATCAGGTTCTTTAGTTGAGATTTTTCTTGTTTCTTGATGTAGGCATTTATCATTATGAACTTCCCTCTTAGAACTGCTTTTGCTGCATCCCATAAGTTTTGGTATATTGTATTTCTGTTTTCATTTGTCTCAAGGTAATTTCTGGTTTCTCTTTAATTTCTTCTTTGACCCATTAGTTGTTCAGTAGCATGTGGCTTAATCTCCACATATTTGTGTGTTTTCCAGTTTTCTTCTTGTAATTCATTTCTAGTTTCATACCATTGTGGTTGGAAAAGATGCTTGATGTGATTTCAATCTTAAATTCACTGAGACTTGTTTTGTGTCCTAACATATGATTTATCCTGGAGAATGTTCATGTGCATCTGAGAAGGATGTGCATTCTGTTGCTTTTGTATGGAATGTTGTATATATATCTGTTAAGTCCATCTGGTTTAACATATCATTTAAGGTCAATGTTTCCTTATTGATTTCCTGTTGGATGATCTGTCCATTGAAAGTGGGGTATTAAAGTCCTCTATTATTGTATTGCTGTCTATTTCTCCCTTTAAAGTCCATTAATATTTGCTTTATATATTTAGGTGCTCCTATGCTGCATGCATAAATATTTTAAATGTTGTATCCTCTTGTTGGATTGATTCCTTTATCATGATGTAATGTCCTTGTCTCTTATTACAGTGTTTGTTTTAAAGTCTATTATGTCTGATACAAGTATAGGTACTCCAGCTTTCATTTGATTTCTATTTGTATGGAATATCTTTTTCTATCCCTTTACTTTCAGTCTGTGTGTGTCCTTACATCTGAAGTGAGCCTCTTGTAAGCAGTATATAGATGGGTCTTGTTTTTTTTTTTTTTTTTTTAATCCATTCAGCCATTCTGTCTTTTGATTGGAGAATTTAGTCCATTTACATCTAAAGTAGTTATTGATAGGTACGTACTTATTGCCATTTTGTTTTCTGGCTATTTTGTAGTTCCTCTGTTCCTTTCTTCGTCTCTTATTCTCTTCCTTTATGATTTGATGATTTTCTGTGGTAGTTTGCTTAGATTCCTTTCTCTTTATCTTTTGTGTATTCACCATAAATTTTTACTTTGTGGTTACCATGAGGCTTACATATAACAACTTACATTTATAACGGTCTATTTTAAGTAGATAACATCTTAAGTTTGGATGCACTCTAAAGTTCTACATTTTTACTCCCCTCCCCCTCACATTTTATGGTTTTGATGTCACAATTTACATTTTTATCTTGTGTATCCCTTAATTAATTATTGTAGTTATAGTTATTTTTACTACTTTTGTCTTTTAGCTTTCATACTAGCATATAAGTGATTGACCCATCACCTTTTCAACATTAGATTATTCTGAATTTTACTGTATTTTTACCTTTATCAGTGAGATTTGTACTTTCACGTTTTCCCGTTACTAATTGGCATCCTTTTGTTTCAAGTTAAAGAAATCTTTTTAACATTTCTTGTAAGGCCAGTCTAGTGGTGATGAACTCCTATAGCTTTTGCTGTCTGGAAAACTCTTTATTTCTCTTTCAATTTTGAATGACAATTTTGCTGGGTAGAGTAGTCTTGGTTGGAAGGTTTTTTTTTGTTTCAGCACTTTGAATATATTGTGCCACTCCCTTCTGGCCTACAAATTTTCTGTGGAAAAATCTGCTGATAGTCTTATGAGAGTTCCCTTATACATAAAAAGTTGTTGCTTGCTGCTTTTAAGATTCTCTCCTTGTCTTTAACTTGTGACATTTTAATTATAATGTGTCTTAGTGTGAGTCTCTTTGGGTTCATTTTATCTGTAAGTCTCTAGGCTTCCTAGAGCTGGATGTCCATTTCCTTCCCCAGGTTAGGGAAGTTTTCAGCCATTATCTCTTCAAGTAAGTTTTCTGTCCCTTTCTCTCTCCTCTCCTTCTGGGACCCTTATAATGTGAATGTTGGTCTGCATGATGTTGTCCCATAAGTCCCTTAAGTTATCTTCACTTTTTTGCATTCTTTTTTCTTCTTGCTGCTCTGATTGAGTGAGTTCCACTGCCCTGTTTTTGAGTTCACTGATCCTTTCTTCTGCTTCATTTAGTCTGCTGTTGAATCCCTCCAGTGTATTTTTCAGTTCAGTTATTGTGTTCTTCAGCTCTGTGACTTCCATTGGTACTTCATATATTTTCTACCTCTTGTTGAAGTTCTCACTGTGTTGATCCATTCTTCTTCTGAGTTTGATGAGCATCTTTATGACCATTATTTTTAACTCTTTATCAGGTAAATCACTTATCTCTGTTTCATTAAGGACTTTCTCTGAGGTTTTATCTTGCTCTTTTGTTTGGAACATATTCTCTGTTTCTTCATTTTTCTTGTGTTGGATTCTATATATTAGATAAAACTGTCACCACTCCCAATCTTGAAGGAGTGACCTTATGTAGGAGATGAACCTTATTGTTCAACCCTGTCCTAGCTTTTGGTTGTCTCTCAAACCTTTGTGATTGTCCAAGCTGCCTATTTTATTTTTAGTGTCTCCCAGTAGTTGAGGGTGTACCAAGACCTGTCAATATCCCAAAGTGGAGGATCTCAGTCAGCACCTAGATTCAGGCTGATTGGAAGCCAGACCCTCAGGCAGCAGCTTTTAAAGTATGCAAATATATATAGTGTTATGTGACTGCAAGCATAAGCCCACCAGAGCCAGGCAATTTAGAGGTGTCCCCTGGTGGCACCTACAAAAATAGAGGTACCAAAGGAGGGTACACACTCCTTTCCAGGAGATACTGGCAAGCTGGAGCAGAGGGAGAGCACAAAGATGGTGCCCACCAGCCTCCATCCCCAAAGAGTACCCCAGCAGGTCCCTAGGTGTGTGTTAAAACAGATACCCACCCCTCAGGCCAACAAGTTAAGATAATCAAATAAGCCTCTTTCACATAAAGTCTGGGTACCTCTCCATTGGCTGCCTCTGAGCTGGTTTCTGGGGCAGGTCAGTCTGAGCATGCAAGCTCTTTAAGAGCTGTATTTCAGTTTGCTATAGCCTTGTGGCTCCTGTGAGTGCAAGCTCTGTTGGTTTTCAAAGCTAGATGTTTTGAGGGCTCATGTCTCCAGTGCAGGTGTTAAACACTGGTATGCCCAATGTGGGGTTCAAACCCTTTGCCCCTCAGGGAGAAACTCTAGGTTTTGAGTTTCCTCCTGATTGTGGGTCACTGTATCAAGGATAGGTATGGCGAGGTTGTGTCTCAGCCTCTCCTACTCCCTTCAATGTGTGTTTTTTCTTGTTTGCCCAATATGCAGGAGTTGCTCAGCTAGTTTTTGTTTTTCTCCAGAGGAAATTTTTCCATATGTAGCTGTAGATTCAGTCTGTCCATGGGAAGAGGTGAGTTCAGGATCTTCCTACATCACCATCTTGAACTGGAACTTTTAAATACCATGCTATTAGACCTTCTCAAATAGCTCCAGCTAAAATTACTACCCTTTTAAAAATTCACTATAACTCTAGTCATGTTATACCTTGTCTATAGTGATTAGAGTAGACAGCTTATTATTCTTACTGGATTACAATAGTGAAGATGGTGTTGCGTTCCTTTTTATGGTTTGCTCAAGGAGTAATAGAATGTTTAGAATTTGGTGGGTTCTGGAAATGTGTGTAACATATTTAAGGGAAGGAAGAAAATAAATGTATATTTACACACATGATATATTCCTTATCCTTAAGGCATGTATATATACTTACATAAATATATTTTCATTAATGTTTCATCCATTAAACCAGAGACTTCTGGTTCTAGATAAGATGACTGCTGGCTCCATCTCATGCACAACAATTCTGGAGATGCCAGAAAGGAGATATCCACAACAATCCAAAATATAAGGGAAAATTTTCAGCCTAATAAAGGACATCAACCAAAGATCTACAGCAAACATCATATTTAACAAAAAGTTTAGATGCTATATTATTATTATTTGGTGAGGAAGATTGGCCCTGAGCTAACATCCACTGCCAATCTTCCTTTTTTGCTGAGGGAGATTAGCTCTGAGCTAACATCTGTGCCCATCTTCCTCTATTTTGCATATGGGATGCTGCCACAGCATGGCTTGATGAGCAGTGTATAGGTCTGTGCCTGGGATCTGAACCTGTGAACCCTGGGCCACCAAAGCAGAGCGCATGAACTTAACCACTATGCCACTGGGCCTGCCCCTAGATGGGGTATTCTTTAGGAATGTGTTTCCTATATGTAAAAGAAACCAAAACAACAGTGGTATAAACACATCAGGATTAGATTTTCCTCACAACAGGAAGTCCAGAGGTGGGCAATACAGCTCTGGTACATGGCCTCACAAAGCTTCAGTGTTCTAGGCCCCTTCTACCTTTCTCACCATCCCACACACTCAGCTTTTGTTCTCATCCTGTCAAGGTGGCTTCTGCCTCTCTAGGTAAGCATGATCCAGGCAGGAAGAAGGGGGTGGAGAGAAAGGCAAAGAGATGTAGAACAAAGCCAGCTAGGCTTTCTGAAATCTCACACAGGGCATCTTCTAACATCCCATTGGCTTGGACTGTGCTATACAACCACCTTTAGTTGCAGGGGCAGCTGCATTTTGTCTCTGTGAACAAAACTGGGTTTTGGTAGAAAGGAAAAACAGACACTTGAAATTGGATAGGCAATTAGTAGTGTCTGCTTTGTATTCTCTTTAGGTTTGAGAACAAAACAGTGATCCCCACCATGACTACTACCTCTCAAATTAGTACTTGATGGCTTGGCCATTGCAAAAAGACAACAATAAATGTGACATATAACTCTGTTAGAGTTTTGCTACAACTGCAGAAACCATATGTAGCTGGTTTGAGAAGAAAATTATTAAGCAATATTAGGTAGCTTACTGAGTCTATAAAGTTTGGCCACAGATACAAATTTGGAGGCTCTGTAGGAACTACACTCAGATCATACCACAGATCTGCTCCAGGGGAGACACCACCGTTACCACTATTGGGCAAAGATGCTGCAGCGTGTACTGCTAACTCCACCAATCTGAGCAGCGGGTACTACTGCAGGACTCTCTGCCACAACCCAATCTCTGTCTTCTACCTCTCTTTCCAAATGACTGCATAGAGCCTTCTTGCTTCATCAATCTCCCCTCCAAAGTCTGTGCTCTATGTGCACAGGAGTCGGGAAAAAGCAAGTTTCTGTCTTTTGTCATTGGAGCTGGGGAATTACAAGGAGAGAAATCTCTCTGGTTACCTAAGAAAGGATGTTTAAAGATGCTAGGCGACTGGAAAGAATGATAAATATCTGTTACAACATATAAGGATGTGAAAGAAAGAAAAAAAATTCTCATTTTCAGATGTTGATAATTTATGTATATACTTCTTCAAATTCAGCCAACCTTTAGGACTACAAAGAGTTCAGCAAGACATCCAGATATGTGATCAATATATAAAAATAACTTTCATTCCTCCATACCAACAATAACAAATTAGAAATTTTAATAGAAAATATTTTAATAGTAACAGAAACCATATAATTTACAGAAATTAAACTAATAAAGGATATCAAAATAATTATGAAAAAAATTATATAACTCTATTAAAGGATATTTAAAAAATACCTGAATAGGGTCTGGCCCCATGGTGTAGTGGTTAAGTTTGGCATGCTCTGCTTTGGCAGCCTGGGTTTGCAGGTTTGGATCCCAGGTGTGGAGCTACATCACTCCTTAACATGCTATAGTGATTCACCCTGAAGGAGAAGACAGATGGATTTGAGAAGAGTTTTAATAATAAGCTTTACATCATCAGTGGAGTAGACCCTGATCACTTTGATAATTTCCATAGGCGAGGAGATCATTCAAAAGCAATGGGTTTTTATTCATGTATTTGTTAGAAAGAAGAATTTCTTGACAGGATAATTAATATTCTTACAGGATACACATTGTTCATTTCTGAGCTTTTTTGAAGAGAAACAACTTTAGAGGGTAATTTAAATTTAGATTTAATCTGACTACAAATGATAATGTCTTCATGCCCTTTTTAGTTTAGATTCTAAGGTATCTGGGTCAATGAAGGGATCATTTTGATGTCCTCATCTCAGACCGCTCACATCCCTATGCTGTACCTTCACTTCTGTTTTTGTTAAACAGGTGATTATCCTTTGTCGACTTCCTCACAGAGATGTTAAGATACAGACTATAGTCCTATGAGCTCTGTGAAAGAAGAGTGTGAACAAGTGTGCATATGCTAAGGAGACACAGCTCCCCTTTTTTCATATAATCATGGATTTTTGGTATTTTTAAATATTTAATTTGAGAAATGTATAATAGAAGACATAATTACTTTTTTTTTTGTGAGGAAGATTGGCCCAGAGCTAACATCTGTTGCCAGTCTTCCTCTTTTTGCTTGAGGAAGGTTGTTGCTGAGCTAATGTTTATGCCAATCTTCCTCTAGTTTGTATGTGGGACACTGCCAGAGCATGGCTTGATGAGCAGTGTGTAGGTCCATACCCAGGATCTGAACCTGTGAACGCTGGCCACTGAAGTGGAGCACATGAACTTAACCACTACACCAACAGGCTAGCCCCTTACATTTTTAAGTGGGAATAAAGGAAGTAAGAAAAAGAGAAGAGTCTTGTTCAGCTTCTGCATTAAAGAAATCTAATTTCAGTGCTTTGGTATACTGTACATAACACAGCTAAAAAGGGCAAAAATAAAATGAGATAAATTAACGAAAAGTACAATTTAGAAAAGTTTTATGTTACTAACATATGCATTCATAACCAATGTACTTATTTCTAACTTCTGCTTAATTAATTATTGTAACTTCTAAAGCAGTAGAGTTCAAATCATTGGCTGTTTCCTGGATGCATGCTGGTAAAAATGCATTGCTCCAAACTAGAACTCTTATACACTGCTGGTGGGAGTGTAAAATTGGTATAACCACTTTGGAAAACTGTTTGGCAGTATCAACTAAATCTCATTATTATACAGCCTATCATCCAGCAATTCCACTCCTAAGAGAATGTGATTCTGTTACCAAATTCACCTCACTCTGGTGGGACTCCAACCCACGTATGCAGAAGCTCTGAGGAGGGACCCATGGGTGAGCCTTGTACCCACAATTTGTCCCCTCCCCAGAGGGTTCTTTTCTGTTTGGTGTTGCGGATGTGAAACAAAAACCAAAGCTGAGTGTTCTACAGCACAAGCTTTTATTCAATGGCCGAAGAATGGAGAAGTGGGAACTAGGTTTACAAGCCAACTTCTCAACTCTTGGGGCGAGGAAGCGGCTATTATTAGGGGTTAAGGTAATGAAGGGAAGGAATATTCATCGTATTTGGGGAACAGGGCAGGCTTTTCAGGGGAACAAGGTTGCTGCCTCTTTTCTTTCCTTATTTAGTCATATCCTGCTGTTGCCATGGCAATTGTAAACTGTCATGGCACTGGTGGGTGTGTTATGTAGCACAGTAATGTATTACAATGAGCATAGAATGAGCTGCGGGGTCTATGTCAGGTCAAGCCAGACTGCCATGCTGCCTTCACCTGGTTTTGATCATGTCTCAGCCATACCCTCCTTCCTGTCTTTGTGGTTTCCTGTAAGCTAAAGAGAATGTGTTAGGGCTTGTTCCGAGCAGGGTTGTGGTTAATGTCTTATGGGGTCAGGGGCTGGGGTAACAATACTTGCTTATGGCAGAAAACTTAGAAATAGAGAAAAGCCCAAAGAAGAGAATAAAAATAAATGGTTATCCCAGTATGGAGGTGATAATTATTAACATTTTAAAGGAGAATGTTACTTTATGTACTGTTTTGTAGTAGGCTTATTTTATACAATAATATATTGTGAACATGTTTTCATTTAATAGATATTCAACAATATTTTAAAAAATATCTGCCTATAATATCATGACATTGCTACACCATAACATACAGTGCTACCATAATTCATTCTTGTTGGATACTTAGGATATTTCTAACTTTTTCACTACATTTAAATGACACTAATGGACATTTGTGTGTGTGTGTGTGTGTGTGTGTGTGTGAGGAAGACCAGCCCTGAGCTAACATCCATTGCCATTCCTCCTCTTTTTGCTGAGGAAGACCAGCCCTGAGCTAACATCCATTGCTAATCCTCCTCTTTTTGCTGAGGAAGACTGGCCCTGGGCTAACATCTGTGCTCATCTTCCTCTACTTTTATATAGGGCACCACCACAGCATGGCTGACAAGCAGTGCGTCGGCAGGTGCCTGGGATCCGAACCTGTGAACTCCGGGCTGCCAGAGCATGAACTAAACTGCTGCGCCACTGGGCCAGACCCCTAGTGGACATTCTTATATATAAATTTTTAGCAAATATTTGAATATAAGAATAAATTCTTTGAAGTAAACTTTCTGGTTCAGAAAGTACATAGATTTTAAAGATATAGATTACTAAAGATTATTGCAATTTATACTTCCTTCAGCATGGTATGATATTGTCCAACATCCAACAATAGGCATAATTTTTTCTAATCTTTGCCAAATTTATAAATAATATTGCCTGTCATTCTAGCTTTAATTAGTATGGTTGAAATTTTAAAATATATTGGCCATTTGTATTTTATTATTTTTTTTAGAATTCTCTGTTCATCTCCTTTGACTATTTTTATGTCTTTATTTGAAAGAATTCTTTATAAGGAATAGCAACCAAAATTCTTTGCTTATTTCATATGTTGTGGATATTATTACATTTGTTTTGGATATTTTTTTCTGCTTAATTACAAACTTTTCATATTTCAAACTCCTTTTCCAAACTAGCAAACTCTGATACTTTGTACCCTTGAGGAAGTGGAACTTAGGAGAAATTGCTATCACAGATTGATTGCATGAGGCACCTTTGTAGGACTTCATTTCTTATGTTTTCATTTCATGTCCTTTCTTTCCGTTTTCTTTTCCCTCTCCTTTACTTTTAGTAAGACTTATTTTCTCTGAAACAATGACTCTGTTTCACTCCCAGAAGGCAGAATGGATATGATATATATGAAACACATTTAAAGAGAGGGAACTAACATTCTTAAGTGCCTGCCATGTATCAGGTACTATGCTAGACACTTCACTGTATTAATTCATGTTATCTTCAAAACAACTTGAATGAAGTAGGTATTATTTTCATTTTATAAGCTGAGGAAATTGAAGATCATTAAAATTACATGTAGTTTCTTTCCTGTTTTCTCTTGGCCTTCCTGATTTTACGCCCAACCTGCTCCTTTTGAAGTCTTCTTCATCTCTGTTATGGCAATTCCACCCTTCCAGCTGCTCAGGCCAAAAATCTCAGAGTTACCCTTGCTTTCTTTCCTTCATACCCTCAAATCAATCTGTGAGGGATCCCTGTCAGCTCTTTTCCTCTACCCCTATCTCATTGGTTCCAGTCACTATTCTCTTGCTCCTTGATTGTTTCAGTAGCCTTCTAATTGGTCTCTGCTTCAACTTTTACACGCAGGAGTCAAAGTGATCCTATTACAATGGGTCAGAAGATGTCGCTTTTCTACACAAAACCTTCCAATGGCTCCCAACTTGGGGTAAAAGCCTCACCTGATCTGCATCACCCCTACGTCTTTCTTCTCTCCATCTTCTCCATTCTACCACCCTGGCCTCTTGGTTGTTCTAGCACACTCAGGCATATTCCTGCCAGAGGCCTTTTTTACTTGCTGTGCTTTCTGCCTCGAAAGTTGTCTGCCCACATATCTTACTCCTTAACCTCCTTCAGGCCTTTGCTCAAATGTCACCGCCTCCAGAGGCTTTCCTTGATCATCTTATTTAAAATAGCACCCCTCATACTCCTTAAGTCTCCTCTCTGCTTAAGTTTTCCCCATAGAATTTCTAATCACATGGCAGTCCACAGCTTTTCCTTACTATTTATCATCTGTCTCTCCCACCTGGAGGGTAAGCTCTATGAGGGCTAGGAATTTTTATGTTTTTGTTCTCTGCTCTGTCTCTGACCCCTAGAAGAATGCCTAGAGTGCAAAAAGCACTCAATAAATATTGGTTGAATAAATGAACGATTCTCACACATTCCAATTGTTAGAGCAGGCCAAGATGATCTGTGCAGAATTTCCCAGTTTCTACTCCCATCTCCCTGTCCTTCCCCAGCTTTTACTTAGGAGCCATTGTGTGCACTTGTTACAGGTGAAAGACTGGTGAATCCTGAGAGGTATCGGCAGCAAGTGCAACCTGCGTTCCTGCTGCTGTCCACGAGCACAGCAGTGGTGATAGAAAGCCTTAGAAGGAAGCTGGAAGTTTGCATCATCCCATTAGAGTGGTTGCAAAAGAGAATTTGAAACTCGATATACCTGATTTTGGTTATCTCCAGATGCCATTCATCAAGAATGAAGGGAGGAAGAAACTTCCTCCAAAGGAGAATTTGGTGAGGCGCCAGCAGGATGCTGCTGCGGTGGAAAAACCTCCACATCCGCCTTTGCAAGCCGTGGTGTGGCCCAACCTGTTCAGACTGAGGCTCACCTCAAGTTTCAGCCACACCAACCACAGGTTTCTGAAAATGCCAAGAAAGCCTCTAACCAAAAATTTAATTCCTACTCCTGGATTTAAAGTCCAGAAAGCAGAGCGTTGACTTCGCCGCCCAAGCACGCAGCAGGCGTGGGAGACGGAGGAATCAGGAGGGGAGGCGGCGCTGCCCAGCCTGGCAATGGGCACAGCTCTGAGTGTCCTGCAAACGCGGGGCCAGGCCGTCCCGGGTCCGACGTCTGGGCTCTGGGAAGGATGCTGAGACACGTGGCAGTGCCAAAGGCGGCCACCCAGGGTGGTAGGGAATTGGACTCCGGACGTGCTCTCCCATCTTTCTTGGCGTCCTGAGTTGGGGGAAGTTTCCTTTTTGCCGTAGAACTGTCCAAACTCAAGAGCCCTCATTTTTTGGCAGGGGCGGGGGGTGGGGATTGCCAGTGACAGTGTGACACGCACACATATACTCACAAACCACTCCGATAACGCCGACTCCTCTTAAAAAACCAAACAGCACCACCTGGCCCCTCTCCTCCCGTTCCCTCCAAACCGTGGCACATTATTAACGTCTGCCGAAACCAAATCCCCTGCCCACTTCAGGGAGTTGGCCACTAGAGTAACAGGCGAACGTTTCCATCACTAGGCTCAGCTCTCCAGGGACTCTATTAGCATTTTAAAATCAAGCCTCAGGGAAAAAAAGGCTTCAGTGAAAGAACTTGGAGTGCGGAGAGGGCGCTGGTGGCCGCCGCCAAACCTCTGGGAAGTGAGAAACCCGGAGCGTCCGCGACGCGCGGCGCTGACTTCCTGCATAGCGCGGAACCCGAGAAAAGAGCCTTTTGGCCGGACTGTAACTGTTGGTTTATTTTCTTGTTGGGTGGGGGTGGGGGTGTGAGAGCGTGTGCGTGAAGGGGTGTAGTTCCGGCGAAAGGCGAGCCCCCCAAGGGCGAGGTGTCCTCCATTCCGCCCGGGTTTAAGTTTCGGTGGAAACTTTCCCTCAGAGGCCCCTCCTCCTTCACCTTGGAAACTAGCGCCCGGGCCGCACCCGCGGCCGAGCCCCCGCACCTGGCGGCGGCGCGTCCCGGGGCAGGGGCGGGGCTGGCGGCCTGGAGGGGCGGGGCCGGGCGGGGCGGGGTCGGCGGCGCTCCCCTGGGCCTGCCGGCAGGTTGGGCCCCGCCCGCGCTCCCGAGGGCTCAGGGAGGGTGGGGGCGAGCCCGGGACCCGCGCGACTGACGCACCGTCGAAAAGTTGGGCTCAGATCTTCCCCTGGCCCCGCTGTTAAGTTGGAGCCTCACAGGGAGAAGCCGGCGGGGTGACCGGTGAGCGGGGGCGCCGGGACCGGGTGAGGAGCCGGCTCCCCCTTCCTCGCGGTGCATAGCGCGGGTGGCGGCTCCAGAGCCCGTATTCCCTGGACCGCGGCACGAACTTTCTGGACTCTCCGGGGACATTTGTCCGGCGAGTCCCCCACCGCGCAGGGAGGAGGAGCCGCAGCCGCTGACAGGTACATGGCGTGCTGATCTGAGATTAGCAATTGAGGGATTCTTTTAGGGAGTTAAGGGAGCGGGGAGAGCAGAAATGTCCCTTCCCTGCATCCCCCGGCTGGGCTGATTGAGATGGGGGGCCCACTGGGAATATCCCAAACAAGATCACTGCGTCGGGCCAAGGCACGGCGGGGAGGAGGTGGCTCCAGAGCTTAGGAACCGGGCGTTACTCAGTGACTAACCCCGGGGGAGAGAGGGCCAGCTTGTTTTGACGGAGAAAGATGTTAGGGCTCTCCACCCCTTTCCTTGGTCCCTGGGGCCAGAGAGCCGTGGGTCCTACGAGAGGAAGCGGCAAAGGCATGGAGAACTGGGGCTCAGTTTTCCTCTCCAAACCTCCTTGCTTACACAAGAGACAGAGACATTGCAACTCTGAGGTTTGCAGCACTTTCCTGGTGTAAGGTTTTCTTGTTGGGTGGCCTTTGCTCAATTTCATAAGTTCTCTGATGAAACTGTGTTCGAGTCGCGGTTGTTGATATTGATGGTGTGTGTGTGTCTCCCGCCTCGACCTCAACAAAGCTCCCTTGTTAACCTCGCTGCTGCTAGGGAGTGGAACTAGCTGCTGTCCTACTTGAAGCCTGGCCAGAGGTAGGTGTTGGTGGCAGCGGTAGCCGTGTTTTCTTGGGACTTTGGGAATCACATGAGCATTCCTGATGAATTTGCCCAGCTCTGTCCCACCCACCTGGATTCATCCATTCTTAACTGATCCGGCTTCCACCCTTCGGTAGGTGCTGCAGCCTCAGCCATCCAGGGACAGGGAAAATTCCCCGTGGAGACAAGGAGCCCAAAACGGAGGACAGACAGTCCTGAGGAGCAGTGGTAAACAATGAATACCAATTGTTGCTTCCCTATAAATTGGGCCCACTCCCTAGCTTCTCTGAAAGGTTCCTGCTATCAAATTCATCTCATTAAGAAGTCAGCTGCTCTCCACTAATAGCCACAGCAGTCCTGATGAGAGTATGTAGGTCATTGAAAAAATAATTCCTGCTTAATCACCTTTATCTTGTTGATTAATGAGAGAAAAGATTTTCTCTCCTTAATGTACCATGCCTGCTTGGCAGGATCACCTGCCAGACCTCAAGTTCACTTGTACACCTGGCACTAGACAGGAGGTTGTCCCTGAAGTGGCCCAAACTTAGCATACCACAGCCGAAGTCCACATTTGGAGAACTTCAGTGGTTTTTTCTGGACAGAAATTGAGCAAGAGATTCAGTCCATAAATTTACTTTTTAATGCGGCGTACTTGTTGGCTTTAGATAACTTTTCAGATAATTAAAGACTGGTTTCTTTTAGCTCCAGTTAATCCCTTTCCACAGAGCTCATAAGAATTGTGTCCATGCTTGTCTTGAAATAAATTAAGTTTGGGGTCCCATTTATCATTTGTCCTCTAGCTTCTGGAACAGCATTAAACTGTGTGGGGTGAATGGAAAGGGCAAGAGAAACCAAGCATCACTGAACTGCATTTGGAGAGAGGTTTAGAGTGGTCCAATAATTTAGACCCAGCTGTCCAGTTAGCTTTCTTCTTGCCTCTCCATAGAGATACTATGGGTTGTATAACTTTTCATATAGACCTTTGACGACTAGAAGTGAAAGGACTGTTGTATTACAGAGTCAGAGTAATGCATTGCTGGACAGTTCTGCATGTTGCCTCCTAAGTTTGGTTCAAAACACTTTCTCTGCAAAATTCTTTCTACCATAATAGAAAGTCAGTAGATAACGTCAACAAATCAAGAAGCAGATGTACGAACAAATTATGTAGAACTATAGAGGTACCTATTAGAAGAAACAAGAGTTACCTGAGGAGTGACTTTTAGAATTATGTTCTTGCATTTTTAAAAAGAAATTTTGATAAGGAATCTCCCTCTCTCTGCAAATATACAACAAAATTGCTCTCTCAGATCCCTGCTTAGACACTTGATCTTTATTCTGTGTACATTTGTCTCGTGGGGCAATACATAGGCCCTTTGAAGAGCTGGACCCTCAGATTCTGGCCTTGGAACATAGTTTACGTCTATTTCACTCTTATTCTCAGCAACTTCCAACTCTTAGTTTTTAGCCTAGGCAGGGGAACAGTGTTCAAGAGTCATCAGTAACTTCAGGGACTTCATTTATAGGGATCTCTTAGTAAAGACAATGACAGAAAGTAACATTTTTATAGTGCTTTATGATTAACAAAGTGCTTTGACATGTACTGTATTGGTGCTTTGTGATTTGACCATTTTGTAGTGGGTGCTGTTATATTCAGATGACACAGGAGGAAAACAGATGAGATTCAGAGAAAATAAGGAACTTCTAGGTGCATGCTTTGCTCCTGTGTGTAGTTGTCTCAGACCTGAATTCAGGATTTCTTATTCAGAGGCCATGCTTTTAATTTTTTCTCTGCTACACTTTGTGAAGTGTTTGGATGTGCAATGGGATCTTATTTTTTATTAATCAAAATGTGAGCTTATTGGGGATAGGAATATATATATAATAACGTACACAAATATATGTGTATGTGTATGTAATCTTTATATCCTTTGCATCTCAACAGTGTAGCTGTACCTGGGGAGGTGGAGTGGGTGTATACATGCCCCAATAGATGGAATAAAGAACTTTTGGTAATGTCTAAAATTGAAAAAAATAAGAAAATAGCATTATAAGTATGAGATTTACAAATATGGAAGTAATTACCAGAAGAGACATCTTGAAGAGTTGAAGGAACTTCTTTTGGGGAATGGTACTCAGAGGTGAGGAGGAGCCAGGTGGGAGTCTGCTGATTTTGGCTATGTACCTTATAACTTTATATCTTATATTTCATATTATGTAAAAAAATCCTTTGGCAAGGATAGAATAAAGGTCTGTTTTCAGAATTTTAGAACTGAAAGGGACCACAGAGATTGTTTATTCCCAGTTCTTTCATTTTGCAGGTGAGGAAATTGAGGTGTAGGAGTTTAAATGTTTTGTCAAGGTCACCTAGCTGTAGAGACAAATCTCTCCCAGCACAAGTTCAACCCCTCCTCAGGCACGTGGAAATTTTCCCCATGCTTGTGATTCCTCTTCTAGGCAGTTCTCTCTTCTTTTTCTATCTAGTTTTTACAATGTTTGACTAGATTGCAGGACTGTGGATTCAAAAGTAGTTATCTCTAATTGCTCATATTTCCATTATGAAAATGCTTAAATTTCTTTAGAGTCTGCAGACTCTGTACTTTTTTTGTTAATTCTATAACAACTTTTAATTAGAATTAGAGGCACATGCAGGTTGTCTGCAACTATATAGGAATTGACAGTGTTGCTCAGTTGAATTTGATAAATACTGGAATTTGGGCTGAACTTTCATCTTGAGAAGCTATGATTAACGGGAGATGGTAATGGGGCTTTTCCAATATCTGTGTGTGTTGCTTAATATTAAAGTTCTGAGGATAAGGATTTAACTGTCTTCCAAAAGAGAAGTAGAGGCTGATGATATTTTAGAGCTCATATAGAAAAGTTTCTAACACATTAAGTTTTCCCTTTTCTTCATATAAGATTTTCTCCTACTTCCCCTCCAATTATATCATTAACTTAAAATTAAACTTTATTTTTTTCTGAGTATATGCATAATACATATTATTCAACATTCAAACATTACAGAAATATGTAATGTTGAAAGTTAAAGTGCACCTTAATCATGTGTTCTGGAGAAACTGCTATAAATAGGTATATGTTTTTTCTCCAAAATTTCTCTGTTAAAAATATATATTATTATTGTGATTGTTAATAACAACTAGGGTTAATACTAAAGAACTTTCAACTTGGTTTTTATTTTTAACTTCATATATCTTGAAAATGTTTCCATGACCACACATACAGAGCATCCTGTCTGTATAGTATTGCATCACAGGTTATTTAAACAATTTCCTATTGTTGGAAATTTGGGTCGTTTCCCATTTTTCCATATTAAGAACAGTGCTTTAGAGAACATCCTTAAAGTATACTTGTGTGAGTGTTTTCTGTAGGTAAGTTTTGTGAAAGAGTGGGAGATATGAAAATGTTAAATTTCTCTAATTTACATTCCTCTAATAGTGACCCTGCATTTAAAATTATATTAATATTTTTTTTCTTTCTGAAGGTATAAGACTGAAGATAGAAACGATTAACACACGACCAGACACCAAAACAAGAGGTCATGGTAGCAGAAGGCTCTGAGCTTTTAGGTAGGGCTCACCTCATTTCCTTGCATTTCAGGTTCTTTTTGGTTTTAATGTTTTCCCCTAGAGAAGACAGAAATTGATAACAGCTATAAAAATATCTGCAGTTGTTGGGTGAGCTGCTAATTAGCTTTTATGGAGCATAGTTTTTTTTAAAAAAATATTTTCTTAAATACGTTATTCTAGGACATGCCATTAAGGAGTTCAGAGAATCCAGTAGGTTTTGCAGATGAGTGTATGTTAGCTCCTCTTCCTGTATTGTTAAAGTTTACCTCTGTTGAAATATTGATCAATGTTAAGGTCTTTAGCCTTATAGAAAGTGCCAGGGACTGATTTCGTTCTTCTTTGTGTGGAAAATGTGAAATAAGATACTTTGGCTAAATTTCATGACTCAGGCTCATTGAAGCAGGAACATTTCAGGAATTCCTGTGGCAAAGTTTTTCTTGACCATCTTAGAGAGTTGATTTTTTTCATTGAGTCCAAGCTTCGTTCATAACCATTCAATTAGAAGATTATGTTTGTTCCTCAAAATGAGTGCCTTCTGTTTTGTTTGTGTTTGTGGAACTTGTACTTGGAGTTCATTCATGATTTTCTTTGTAATATATCAGAATAAGTATAGAAAAATATATTTTCAAATGTAAATCTCGGTACACACATATACACATACCCTATGTGTATATACACACATGTGTGTTTATACATAAGTGATATAAGCTATATTTTAAAAATATGGTCTTCAGTAGGTCATTTAGCATGAATACTTTGTGCATTCTCAAAATGAAGATGATGTTTTTCCATATCTATTTTATTAGAAAAAATATTTCTTGATACTTTTTATATGAAAAATTTTCTTAATAAAATAAGAATTTCTTAGGACACAGGAGAAACTTTATCGTTCGTGTATACTCTTATTTTGATCTTTTTGTGGGAAGATGCAGCATGTCTAACGTGTTATTGATTATTGCCTATTCACTAACATTAGTCACTTTTTTGATAAGTTGAATTTAAAATCTCTCCTGTTTGTGTATATTGCAAAATGTTTACACTTTTGCTTATTTTATTTTGTTTATTTATTTTTTGTGAGGAAGAGCAGCCCTGAGCTAACATCCGTTGCTAACCTTCCTCTTTTTGCTGAGGAAGACTGGCCCTGGGCTAACATCTGTGCCCATCTTCCTCTACTTTATATGGGACGCCGCCCTGGCATGGCTTGACAAGCAGTGTGCGTCAGCAGGCGCCCGCCAACTAAACCACTGCGCCACCGGGCCAGCCCCACTTTTGCTTATTTTAAGCAAGATCTAGTAGTTTAAATGCTTATGAAAAATCTGACAACAGGACTTTCGTTGACCTTGATTTGCTTCGGGAAACACCAGACTACTTGCTATTTACCTAAGAGTTGTATTAAAAACTTAATGCTAATTTCTTATCAGCTTGCTTAAGTTTGACCTTCTCTGAATTTCCTCCTTGTATTTCTCCACTGTGTTACTGTTTAGGACCTTGCATGTCCTATTTGAAAAGTAGACCCTGAAGTTGCTATAGATGGTAAGAATCAGCTTGTCACGTGTTTAGGTGACTGGGGACTGATTGTGTTGCCTCCTCCCTTTTATTCCTTAAAGTAAACCTACCTCTTGATCATGTTTTAGGGTTAGTTTGTCACTGAGGAGTGGTCATTCCTTCACAGTGAATCACAAAATGAGTAGGTTTAATGAGGCTTCCTGACTCAGCCTGACTACTCAACCTGTTGTCCTCTGAGCTTTTGTCAGTATAGGCATGCCAGGAACAAACTCTCTACTTGGCTCCCTTCCCTACGTGGATAATTCCTAAATCTGCATCCTTATTGCTGACCTTTGGAATCCTAGGCTTGCTTCTCCAGTTCCTGCTGGATAGGTCTATATTTGGATCCTGACATCAAATTAAACTATTGAGTGACAAGAATAACTGAATCTTAATCACCTAGCGGAGTACCTTATATTGAATAGAATCCTATAAATGTTTGTTGTTTCCTCTTGTTATCACATGGGCAGTTATAATATTTTTTATCTTGTTTCTGTTTCCAGTTTTTCTTCTTCTAGTCCATTTTCATGCCATAGTCAGTTTGATTTTATAAAGTAAAGCTTTGCTTATGTCACCAGTCATGATCCTTGTGGCCTATTTGGTAATGACTCAACTCAAGATGTGATGGTTAATTTTATGTGCCAACTTGACTGGGCCACGGGGTGCCCAGATATTTGCTAAACATTATTCTGGGTGTGCCTGTGAGGGTGTTTCTGGATGAGATTAACATTTGAATCGGTAGACTGAGTAAAGCAGATTGCCTTTCTCATTGGGAGTGGGCCTCATTCAATCCCTCTGTGACCTGAATAGAACAAAAAGGCTGAAGGGGGGGAATTCAGTCTTTCTGTCTGACTGTCTTTGAGCAGGGACATCAATCTTTTCCTGCCTTTGGACTTGAACTAGGTATTTTATATAAATAAAAGATATATAATCCTTTATATATGTCTTGCCTATTGGTTCTCTTTCTCTAGAGAACCCTGACTAATACTCAGGGCATCTATGATCTGGTGCCCTGTGTACATCCTCTGCTCTGGCTGCCCTCTTGATCTGTTCCTCATTCCTGAACACACCTACCTGTTCCTTTTTCTCCATCTCTGCTGGGACCATCCTTCCCCTTTCCAGTTATTTCAGTGATGTGCATTCTTCAAAACCCAGTTCAGAGCTTGTGTCCTCTGTTAAACATTTCTTGGCTGTCATTTCTTGTAGTAGTTTCCTAGCATCTGAATCTCTGTACTCAAATTTTAAGAATTTAGTTGTTTGCTGCCTTCTAGAGTTATCTTTTATACATTTTTCCTCTACAACTAGATTATAAACTCCTTTAGGACTTGGACCAACCTTATACTTTCAAATCCTCCACTGTTCTTGGTGTTGCCTTTCACTTAGTAAGTGGCCAGTGAATGTTTACTGATTTTTTTTTTTTTTTTTAAAGCACGAAGATCTACCTGGGGAAGAAAAGGCAAATGTGGGGCTTGCGTACCCATACTCCCGCATCTTGAGACCATGGAAAAAATGTCTAATTCATTTCCCACAGGACCCAGAACTCTTTATCAATGCAGTGCTCCAGGGAGACTCTGCCAGTTGTTTGGGGTTGTTACTAGAAGTGAAACTTATATATCATCCTTGATCTAGAGCCAACTTTTCCTATGGAAAAAACTGAGTCATATTTAAAGTCCTGTTGAATTAGCCCTTTCCTGAGGTACTGGTTTGCAACTATTTTTACTGTCATCTGCTTTGCTCTTGTCTCTTGTAATTTCCCTTTGCTCTGCCTCTGGCTAAGTCTTTTCATGTCTTTGTAAATATGCTATGTAGCACATTTGTGTGAATAATTTTGAATAAGAGTGAAGGAGATGAAATATGGAAAATGAACTATACGTTCCTAGGCAATTTGGATTTGTCAAATTTTATGCAAATTTTATTCAAGCACGGTGTGATTTTCCTACAATTGAATTTAGCTTTTGAGGAACATCATTGGATATCTGACCACATTCCACTCTTTGGCTCATCTTTTAAGCTCAAAGTTTTACACACCCTCAGCACTTTGCATCCTCTGTACCCTGCTTTCCTACACTTATCTTCAAACACATTACAATTTTCTTATTTATTATGTGTATTTTTTATTGTCTCCCCAAATAAGAACATGAAACTCCATGAAGGGCAGGGATCTTTGGCTATATTAGTGTTGGCTGTCTTTGGCTGTGTATCCCAAGACATAGACCAGTGCCTGATGTTCAATGAGTATTTGTTGAATTGAGTGGGAGTTTGCTAACTTGGAGCCCTTCACCTCCCACATCCCCTTTGTTGCCTAGGCTTTTCTGTCGTATCCTCTGGGATCTCTCTTTCCTTTTTCCTTCTTGTTACTGAAGATCCCTTCTCTCCAGACCTAGTTAGTTCTTTCAAATGATGCAACTACCTGTTCCCCAGGTCTGTGCCTTTGTAATGGCCACATCAGTAACAGAAGTAACAGTCCCTTGCCTGTTCATGGTTTCCAAAGTACTTTCACAAGTATGATCTCATTTGAGGTATTTTTTTAGTTTGTGACTGCAATGAATTCTTTAGGGCCTGTCTTTCACCAAAGTATGCAAGTTAGCAAAATCTTGTCCCACCAGGAGATACAACCATTCTTTAGTGTGTGCCAGGCATACCCTCCCCTTGGCTGTGCTTTTGCCAAATTATATATGAGGGGTGTGCCTCTTTGACAATATCTTCTGGCCTTCTAGGAATAATCATTATATTCCCCAGAAGAGTGTCTATATGGTATAGGGCCCTCAAGTAAAATGATAAAAGTGAGAAAGGAAAAAAAAGAAACAGATCACCACCAACAGACATTAATGGGACACTTTTCAATGGACGGTTCTTGGCTAGATGCTGAAAAACTATTGTTGCCTCAAAGTTAATTTGATAGCAGGAGCGCCATGTGGACCTGTTCAGCAGGAATTGGAGTCATAAGCATGAAATTTAGGAGGTTGGCTTGAAGGATGCAGATCATGTAGAGATGAGAGCTGGTGACTTTTGGGTTCTCCACCAGTAAATTGCCGTTACTGTCTTCCTGGCCTCTCTCTTTGCTAAGCTATGAAGGTGGAACCATTTTCTTCCTAAAGGCCTCCTGTTCTTGCCTCCAAGCCATGGGAGTGCTCAATAACTATTAGTGTCTAATGATGACACAGGAATATTCCTCTGAGCAATTGGAGAGCTGTAGGCATGTCACACATTGACAGATGCTCACAAATCTCCTTTTGCTGTTTTGAAATATCACTGCCAGGGGAGTTGTATACAACTTGTTCTGACAGAGTGGTCTTAAATATTCATTCCTTTTATGTATTACTTTAAGAGTAATGCTAGCATTTAGGCTTCAGGCTGCCAGTAGCAGTTTTGGAGAAATTGTATTGTAACTTTTTCAAGATACTTATTTTCATATAGCTCATTTATTTATACATTAAGATATTAGTGTTATTATTTTTAATGATGGAACATGCACGTTGATGTTAGTGGAAAGTCGGGTTAAAGGGAAGTCTTTAATCACTTATACTCTCTGGTAGGTTCATTAGCAAGTACTTACAATTGTGGGAGGCAACATGGGCATAGTGGAAAGAGGATGCAGTTTGGATGCAAATCTGGTTCAAATCCTGTTAGTAAATGTGTGACTTTGGACAAATTACTTTCCTTTGATGAACTTTAGCTTCCTCATCTTTAAGTGAAGATAATACTGCCCATCCCAGGGAGTTTCTGTAAGGGTTAAATAAGATAATTCATGTGAAGTGCTTAACATTGAAGTAATAATCAATACATGGTAGTTGTTATTTATCTACTAAGGCTCTACTAGCAGTATTCTAGGGACTATTTGGGGGGACTTTCAAAAGATGTGTAAGATATTTGTCTGCAAGGCCACAAAAGATGGTGACAGATATGTATTTGACATACAAAAAATCAGGACAGTATGTGATGAAGTGTTTTTTGTACAGAAACTAAGTACAAGAGACCAGAAAGGTAGAGGTCATTGTGGTCATAGTCTTCAAGAATCATGGTGGGGGTTGTATTAGGATTTGTTTGGTTGTAAATTATAGAAATTTAAACTGTATAGAAGGGGAACTTACTGGCTCCCGTGGTCAAACTATGGGAGAGGTGAGGTGGGTCTCAGGGAAGCCCAAACTGAAAGCTCTTATACCATCAAGACTCTCTCTCTTGTCTCTGCTTCTCTCTGCGTCAGTTTCCTCCACAGGACTGGGGATGTGGCTGCCAGCAAGCCAAGGATCACCCAGAAAGAGTGCCTGACCTTCCCTTAGTCTAAATCTCAAAATCCCAGGAATGGCTCTGGTTGGCCTCACTTGGGTGTCCCTGTCTTTGTGGCCAGGGGCACAAATTATCTGATAATTGGCAGCCCCATCTAGAAATACATAGTTGGGGTGGGGAAGAGGAACAGTTTCCTAAAAGAAGGATTGTGCCATTCTCAGGAGAAAGGAAGGATGCTTGACAGCAAGAGCAGGAGGTGTATTTACTCCTCAGGGAGATAGAGGAGAGCTTTAGCTGGTTGTGGGGAGAGAGGCTGATGTGTAGAACACTGAAGCAAAAGCATGGAGTCTAGAATAAGAAGATGGTTTGTATTAGTGAAATAGGATAAGGTAGACTCAGAGTGACTGTTTTGGAGTGGTTGGTTGAGAAGTTTGGACTGATCTGATGGAGCATAAATCCTAAAAACTGACATCAAATCGACATAGTCATGTTGGATCCTGGTTTTTATTCTTTAAAAATAGGTTTTGTGGGGCCGGCCCCATGGCCTAATGGTTGGGTTCAGCGTCCTCTGCTTCGGCAGCCTGGGTTTGGTTCCTGAGCAAGGACCTACACCACTTGTTGGTGGCCATGCTGTGGTGGTGACCCACATACAAAGTGGCGGAGGATTGGCAACAGATGTTAGCTCAGGGTGAATCTTCCTCAGCAAATAGGTTTCATATTGTAGGCTGAGTATTTGAATTGGTAACTTGAGGACTAAGCTGAGTGCAGTTGAGAAGTTACCTTCATTGAGATAGTCTTTGTAGTCAGGAGGCAGATGTCCATCCTGGCACTTCCTTAAAAATGAGATGTTGTCAAGCATTTATCTTACCTTTCCTGTAAAAACAAAAACAAAACTGTATTTCAGAGTAACCAAATAGATGGTTTGGACCAAATCTTGTTTTTAGAAGAATTACAAGTAATAAGTGCAGAAGGAATGATACAAATAAAATATTACCTTTTTGTTACCCCTAATGAAATAACAGATCTAGGGAATGATCATCAGTAACTGCTAAAACTATTAGGTCAAAGGCTGATGGGGAACTTTATAATTGATGGATCAGGCTAATAATCCCTGAACCCACTGATCAATCTTAACATTACAATAAGAGCAAGAAGTAGCTATTACGTGCCTCCTAATTGGATGCAATAGCAAATATACAGAACCATCTCTGAAGTTTCTTGCCAAAAAACTGAATGGGATTCTGATGAAGCCTTTAGATCTGACTACTAGTTTACAAGAAGCACAGGAAAAAGAGGACCATGTTAAACAATACCATGGAGATGTAATCAGCCAAATCCAGAATACAGAAATTTGTACAGGACTAATTACTCAGTTTCTTCAATAAATAAATGTCAAGAAGAACAAAGAGGGATGAGGAACTATTATTAAGAGTGCTAAGAGACATATCAACCATGTTTGGATCTTGATTTGGATCAATCAACTTATAAATTATAAATATAAAATTATGAGACAATTTGGAAATTTAAAGGATGTTAGACAAATTAAAAGTCTTTTTGTTAAAGGAATGATATTATTATTGGTATTATTATTTTAAAAAGAATCCTTATTTCTTAGATACATACTGAAATTTTTTTCAGATTATATGATATTGTATTAGTTTCCGATGACTGCTGTAACAAATTACAGCAGTAATTTGTTAGACTGGGTGGATTAAAAAACAGAAATTTATTTTCTCCTAGTTCCTGAGGCCAGAAATCTAAAATCAAGGTGTAGGCAAGGCCCTGTTTCCTCTGAGATTCTAGGGGAGAATTCTTGCGTCTTCCAGCTTCTGGTAGCTGTCCTTGGTTTGTGGCTGCATCTGTCTGCTCAGTCTTACATGACCTTCTCCTCTATGTAAGTCTGTGTCTAATCTCCTTCTGCCTCTCTCCTGTAAGGATACATGTGATTGCATTTAGGGCCTACTTGGATAATCCAAGGTCAATTCCTCTGCATGATCCTAAATTATAGTTGCATCTTTGCCATATAAGGTAATATTCACAGCATCTGGGGATTAGGAAGTGATATATCTTTGTGGGTCATTTTTTCTCCTTATCTCAGATATGATATATGAAATTTGCTTTAAAACAACCCAGCAGAGGCAAGGAGTGGAAATGGGAGATTACAATTGGCTGAATTATGATTGGCCATACATTGTTAATTTTTGAGCTGAGTGGCAGTTCATTGTACTATTCTCTCTACTTTGTATGTGTTGAAAGTTTCCATAATAAAAAGTAAAAACAAGGGTCCGGCCCTGTGGCATAGTAGTTAAGTTTGGCACGCTCTGCTTTGGTGGCCCAAGTTTGTGGGTTTGGATCCCAGGTGTGGACGTACAGCACTCATCAGCCATGCTGTGGTCGTGTCCCACATATAAAGTGGAGGAAGATTGGCACAGATGTTAGCTCAGGGCTAATCTTCCTCAAGCAAAAGAAGAGGAGGATTGGCAACAGATGTTAGTTCAGGGTGAATCTTCCTCAGCAAAAAAAAAAAAAAAAAAAGTAAAAATAAAAAAGATAAACTCTCACACCAAGATTCCTTAGTAATTGGTTCCTCTCAGAATCTGGAAAATACCATATTAACCCCTGATAAAATTTCATAAAAATTAGGTATGAGACTTGTAATATCCTGGTTAATCCTTTAAGCTTTCACTACCTTTTTAGGCGTACTTCTTTGTGCTTCTCAAGAAAAGTAAAGGGTGAATGAAAAACCTTTCACTTGGAATTGAGAAATTGTAAGATGTAAGATGATCTGAGGCTTAGATGAGATAACTTCCTTTTCTCTTCCTTGCTAAAATATTGGTAAGTGCATGAAGTGGCATGGTCATCTTGGGAGACTCATGGGCAAAGTAACTTATCATGACATCTTTGTCAAGCAGATGAAATCATGAGAGGGTCAACGTGTTTATTGACTTATTGATTTTATCTAAACTGTATTTTAATGTGATCATAAAATGTCAAGTGAGCTGCGACTTGGCACATAGAGAATGCTCCCTGGCATAGTTCAGTAGTAATATTTTTCTGCAAATTACTCTTTTTGGTAGTCCTACAGTGTCATAAGGCTTGAGATTTTAATTACTAAATTGTCTTTTTTTTCTATTTTTCCTTAAAAACCAAAAGATAATGAGATTTTTTTTGTGATTTCCCTTTCTCACCCCTGTGCTGGAAAGATTTCAAGGTACACATTTAAAAATAACCACATGAGGCAGAGCATAGCATTTCTCAGGGAGCTATTGTGGCATATCAGAAGTATAATATTTCTCAAAACACCACTGTATGCCCAGTTCAGTCTTAAGTGTCTGTGTTATAAATGATCTTGACTGTCTAGATACTGTTTTAGGCTATTCAGGTTACTTCACATACACTTTAGTAACTTAATGATTTTTTTAAGGAAGGAAAACAGAAATTCACATGCAGATGATCTGATCAAATAATGCCTGGGTTGTGGCTTAAATCGCCAAAAGCAGCATGTTTAAAAGTGCCTTTAGCCTTTAGAAATAAGTTTATTGACGTATTGTGGTTTTATATTCTTTCCTCAATGATTTTCATATTGAATGTTTTTTTCCAAGTTAAAAGCTGCATTTTGTAGGGGTGATATCAACTCTAGTTGCAAAATCTCATAATTAGGCTGTCTTTTTTTAGCTCATGGAATTAGAATTTAGCTGGTACATTTGTAGTTGATATATGAGACTACTAAAACCCAGTTACCTCTTTTATGTTTGTTCTGAGCTGTGGTACAAATTGGTCTGTATACATCAGACAAAAACTTGTGGCCAATTTAGTACAAAATTAGACTTTTTGTGGTGTATGTGTTCATAAGGCTGTGTGTATGTGTGTCTATAAGGCTGACTACATTTTGAACTTTTTATTACATTGCTATGACATTGTAACCCAGGCTTACGAGAAGGCTATATTTTTTTGGAGGGCGTGAACTGGAGATGGCATATCGTAGTAATGTAGATAAAAAAATGACTTGTTCATGTGGGTAAAGTCATTGATGAAAGAATAGATTTAAATCCTTGCAAGCCTCTTGGGCATTCTAATTCCTTACTAAATAGATTATTATAAAACTTGATGATGATTATTAAATTTCTCAGCCATTCCATCCTTTTAGAATTGTAAAATTACCCAATTTATGTACCCTGTAATAAAGGAGAAATGATGTATGGTAATAATCAAGATAGTGTTTACTTTTCACTTGCTATAGTATCATGCTAATCCATTCTGCATTTTTTTAGTGTGTGCTTTTGTGCACGGAAGAAGTAGTTACTCAGTAATAGACTTTAAGATATAGTTTCTTTTATTACCCAGATGTAGCATAGTTTTTCAGGAACACACATTTTTACATAAAATGAGATACTTAAGATTTTTCTCTTTGCTACTTTTTCTTATTTGTCTAAAAGAAGATAAAATATGATGCAGAAAGCTGATTGAAAAAGAACCCTAACATTTGCGTGATTTTTTTTGGTTTGCAAATAATTAACAAATGATGAACTCTTAGGCAAAACCAAAGCATTATCTTTTAGTAAATAACAAAAATAGAATACCATCCAACCCTTTACTGATTTTCCATCCTTACTATCTCTCAAATCCATCCATTTCTCTCATCTGTATTAACTCCACCCTCTCTACTAGATTATTACAGTAGCTTCTTAACTGGTCTTCCAACTTCTATCCATCCTGTCTGCTCCAAAAATGGTTCTCCACTCCAAAAATGGTTCTCCACTCCAGCCTTAGGGATGTTTAAACAATGTAGATTTCATGGTGTCGGGTTTTCCTTCCCCGCCTCCCCTCCCATTTTAAAATCCACTTGGGACTTCTCATCACTCTTAAGGTAAAGAAAGATCCTTCATGTGTGCCAGGCTTTGTAGAGTCCAGCCCCACTATCTTGCCAGCCTCATCTCATACCATTCTCTCACTAGCTCTCAATGCTTTAGCATCACTGTCTTTCTTTCAGTTCTTAATGTGCCCGTATTCTTTTAAAAAGCCACAGAGCCTTTGCACATGCTGTTCACTCTACTCGGAACATTGTTCCTCCCCCACCCCCACCGTCTCCATATTCTCCCCATCAGCCCCCTTTGCTTAATTAATAAACTCCTATTTATCTTCAGCTCAAACCTTGTTTCCTCAGGGAAGCCGCTTTACACTAGTTGGGTCTCACTGTTATAGATTTTGACATCACCATGTATCTTTTTGTTCCTCATTGGACTAACTTATTGGTTATAATTTATGTGCTTATGTAACCTGTCTTCATAAGGGCAGGGAGTGGGCCTGTTTTTGCTCACCATTATATCCTTAGGACTCAGCACAGTACCTAGCACATATTAGGTGCACCATATATATTTGTTGAATGAAGGAATGACATGAGAAAATGGAATCAGGTATAGAGGTTACCTGATCATTTAAGTGCACACACAGTGCCAATACCAAAGACATTGTACAAAGCGAAAGGTGCCCTTCAAAGAGTTCATTCAGGGAGGTTGCCTGCTTATTCCATAGCTGCTGCTGTTAGGAATTTTGGACAAATTTTAAATAATTGTCTGTAGAAGTGGTTTACAAGCCACATAAACACTTGTCCTTTTGATTAAAAATAATATTCAGCTTGATGATTCTCTTTATTTTCTAAATGTACTTCCAACTTACAGATATCAAATTCCATTTTCAAAGAACCAAATTTGCCACAGTTGAAAATTTCAAAAGAATATTATATGCATGAAGGCAGCCTTAAAAGAGTTGTTCCTAAAATGTTTTGAGCATTGTCAGGTGCTTTTGTAATAAGTGTGTAGTTTTTGAAGGGGCTAATACTCCTGTGGATGTGTGGGTTTGGCTATGTTTCTGTTAAAATCTTTCATGAAGTCACTTTTCATGCTGTAAAGATGTTTCCCTTTTGCTTCTGGCCATGGGACAGAGGGATGCATTTTACTTTCATAAGTCGTGCTTCATCTTTGTGCTTTTCATCCTTTACAGGCAAAATAAGCCTTGCAAAATTTGTTTTTTACCAGAAAGGAATGTAATAGGGAATTAAGTTTATTACATAAAGTGCTTTAAATTCCTTAGATGTTGAGTTCTGTGTGTAGCAAAAGTCCCTGTTAGCGTGAAAGATCACAGAACTGGGATCACATTTTTTCATTGAAAAGTATCAGGATTCTTGCCAAGTTCTACTATTCAAGATTATTTGTTCAATACTTTCGTTGGTTTAGCTGTTAGCCCTTAACCTCTTTTGTACTAGGTCCTGCCCTTTTACCTCTTGATTTTGGAAGAAAGTTGCTGTGTGTACTACCTTTCTCCAGGAGCTGAAATCAGCACCTATTTTAAGCAGAACTAACTGAATTTAAAATAATGCACATATGTCTGTGATTTTAAATCTACGGGAACACTTCTGGATATGCTGAACTGATAACTGCATTGAAGCAGCTATTGAAGATGGTCTTCTAGCAGGACGTTTGTCACCGCTTCTTTCAGGTCACCACGAGTGCTGTGCTTTTCACTTGTTCACCTTTGGGAAAAGGCATTCAACTCAACCTGATAAAGATGCTTTCAGAACAGGAGACAGCCCTGTCAGTGAACATTTTGGTGGGAAGCCTTAGTTAGGTCGCCAGTAACAAAAGTTCTATTGACTTTTTATTCTCAAGTGTTTACTTAGTACCTGCACAACAGAGGTTTGGCTTTTATTTACTTTTTGTTTGGTTTACTACTTGCCAATAAAGGCTTACATTTTTGTACTGCTTCAGTGCTGAAAGTATTTACTTATGCAAATATATTTATTGTGCCTCCTATGCAAATACATTTTCTGTGCCTAGCAATAATATCAAGATTTGTGAAAGAATTTTTTGAATTTGGTCTTTTAAAGAGTGGTTCTGTGCTAAATATCTTCTTTGGCAGGTCACTGCTTTTTTAAATAAGGCTCTTAGAAAAAGACCTGTCAGTGTTTGTGCAGAAGACTCACTGTGTTCTCTGCCTGTCTGTGTGAATCTCAGTGAATCCTGTCTGTGACTGAGTCATAACCTCGTACCTGAATCAGTGACATTTGTCTGTTTGAGCCTTGGCCAACTGCTCCCTACTCCAAACAGAATTGTCCCCAGAGGGATTTGAATACTGTCAAATGCATTTTGACTGAGATGCTCTTACTTCAGCATTAAGCCCTTTATTTTTATTAGTTTTTTATAAATCATCTAATTTTAAGCTGAGGTCATGTTATTATATGTATTTAATGGACACAGTTCTTGTGCTCATCACTTATCTAATTGTTACGCTGTTTCCTGTGTGGATGTTAAGGGAAAGAGAATTACTCTTCTGTGTGAGGTAGTGCTATCTTGGGACATTATTTTGCTGTGGCTCCAAGAAGTCTTAGGAATGATGGCAGTAATGTGCTCAAGTCACCTTTGCTCCCTGGATGAGCACTGACATGCTGTAAGGTCATGAAAAGTTAATGGAGAATTAATACCTTTAAACACAATCTGCTATTATTGTAAATAATGACCTGTTCAAGTTCAGGCAACATATATTAAAATATTCTAACATGAGCTGAACAATTTAAAACTGGTTAAAAAGGGGTAATAAAGGATTTAGAACTGACTGTTCATTTAGCTATGAAATAAGTAGGCTGCTTTGCATGATGGGTTTCCTAATCTTTTTTTAAAGAGGAAGCTGAAGTGAAGAGAGGTTAAATAGTGTGTTCAAAGTCATGTAGGGAATCAGTGACAGAGCTGGGATCTGAACCCAGAACTCTCTGACAGCAGAGCTGGTGATCTTTACCACTCTGCAGTCCTGCCTTTCCTGTGGGAGGAAGGCATTGTGTGGCGTAAGAAATAAGATAGACTCCTCTTCTTGACAAGATGAGACAAATTCAGATTTAGAAGATAAATTAATAAGTTATTTGAGCTTTTATTGAACCAGCAATTCAATTTAATAGAAATTTACCAGGGGCTTAGCATGTATAAAGCATTATGCTAGGTGCTAGAGAGGGTATCAAGATCACCAACTCTCAGACTGGTAAAATATATAGAAAAATAACCTTTATACATGACAGAATTCATTCACTTAGCAGACATTTATTTGGCACCTATGGTGTGCCAGGACTGGGCTAGACACTAAGAATCATCTATTTATCAATTCGTCTTAAACTTTTGATCACCTACTGTGTGCCAGCCACTGTTCTAGATGCTGGGAATATAGTTGAGAACAAAGCAGGCAAGGTCTGTATTCTCACTGAGTGTACATTCTAGTGGGAAGAAGACAGACAATAAATAAGCAAGAAAAGACCTACTCTGCAGAGAATTAAAATAGGATGGTGTACAGAGAGTGACTGGGTGGCTACATTAGATAGTAAGATAAGTAAGATTTGATCCTTGCCCTGGAGGAGACAGACATGTAAACAGCTAACTCCAGTACGGTTCAATATGTGCAATGATCAACATATGAACCAAACTCTGTGGGTGAAGCTGACTGTGAAGGGCCTTGTACATATCCTCATGAAAGAATTGAGGGATGACGCTAAGCAGTGTGCTGACAGGACCAGATCTGTGTTTAGGATGGTTATTGTGGAGCAGTCTGAAGTATAGGCTAGACCAGGGGAGAGACTGATGATGGGATGTGCTAATTATTCTGGAATTACAGCCCTAGACATGTGTGGGGGGACAAGAGCGAAGGAAGTGTTGCTTCTCACTGAGAGAATTAGGGAAGACTTCCTGAGTGAGGTGATATTCCAACTTGGCCTTTAAACATGCAGAGATGAAGGGAAGGGCATCTCATGGTTATATTTCCCTGAACAAAAGTGGAAAGATTCAGCTTATTTTGGGAGTGGCTAGATTTGTGAATTGGCTGGAGCTTGGCTGTGTGAGAACGAAAGCCATGGGGGGTTTGACCCGATATACCTGGTTGCTTCAGGTAAGCAGAGCAAACCCACTGAAGATTTTTAGAAGACTGACATAATCATAGCCTTAGGAATATTATTCTTGCAGTGGTGTATAAGATAAATTGAAGTAGGCAGAGAGAGGTGGCTGAGAGATAATTCAGGAGACTACTGTGATGGCCCTGAGGTAATGGGGATCTCACCTAGGATGGTGGCCCTGGGCTGGCTTACAGATGGTGGGAACTGTGTGCAGGTAGAAATAGTAAGGCAGACTACTGATCAGATGTGGGGATGTTGGGGAGAGGAAGGAGAAAATAGATTCAAGAATGTAAGCCTAGATGACTGAGAAGATGGGATTTCTGTGACAAACCAGGGATGGGCAGAAGGAAAAATGTGTTTGAGAGGACAGATTACTTAGATTAGTTTGGGACTTGTGGAGTTAATGTGTTGGTGGGACCTTAAGGTAAAAGTGTCAGATAAGTAAATGAAAATAAGATTTTAGCTTTGGCTTAGAATATGTAGATTGGGGTGATAATTAAGCGACTCCAGTTGTAGGATAGATGACATTGGCCAGGGACTTACTTGTTCAAAGAGAGAAAGGAGGTGAGGATGGAAACTGAGAAACATCATAATTTTGGCTATTTTTATTTTTGTTTTTGTTTTTGCACTTTAGTGCTATTTATCTCTTTTTTTTTTTTTGTGAGGAAGACCAGCCCTGAGCTAACATCCGTTGCTAATCCTCCTCTTTCTACTGAGGAAGACTGGCCCTGGGCTAACATCCGTGCCCATCTTCCTCTACTTTATATGGGACGCCGCCACAGCATGGCTGACAAGCAGTGCATTGGTGGGCACCCGAGATCCGAACCCGCAAACCCCGGGCTGCCAGGTGCGAACGAAACCGCTGCGCCACTGGGCGGCCCCACTAATTATCTCTTTTTTTTTTTTCTTTAAAATAAAAATTTTTTATTGTGCTGAAATTCACATACAATTTTGTCACCAAAAAAAATCAATAAATAACCTCTAAATAAGAGCCTAAGGGTCTCTTTATAAAGATTGTTAGCTTTAGTGTATGGGCTTTGTGACATCTTTTGTGTCTCTTTAGTGACTTTTGTTTCCTCCAGGATTCTAAGCTATATTCTAGCTTCTGAATAAATAAGGTGTTACTATATTCTATTTATAGTGGTGAACTTAGCTGTTTGACAACTACATTCAAAAAGTAGAAATGGTTTCCCACTAATTATCTCTTAATCAAACTACACTGTTGGACTTCCAGCCCTTCACTCTGACTATGTTGCTTCATCCACTGTGTTGCTTGAAAAATTGTGCATCTGGGCCATATTATCTTGACTTCACTGTGGAATTCAGTTTTAGTCACGGCCAACATAAAAAAAAAAAAAACAGTGTTGTGACCTCATTTGCTGTTGGGATGCTATTGGAAAATTTTTCCGTTACATCTTTCAGTGTCTCCTAGAGCAGCTCTTTCGTAATAAGTAATAGAAAACAGCTTTGCTTCCCTGGAGGAGTGCAAGTTTCTGTTCCTCCAGGAAAATCATGTAACTAATCATGTTTACTTTTTCACCTTGGCTGCTAGGAAGCACAGAATCAAATTCTCTGCTCAATTGTACTAACTGTAGGAACTTATGGTCTCCATATTTGAGTTCTATTCCAGTATGTCTTATCTCAGCCACAGTCTTCATTTTCTTCTCTAATTTATACTTTCCTTTGTTGTGATTTTTAATTTTCTTTTTTAATACATACATTTCTCATAAGCCACCTCAAATTCTTTGTCAAATGAGATGAGAGCTGAATAAATAATGCCACTATGCTACTTACTATGTGAAGGAGATATACTTAGAATGTTATAGATCAGTAATAAATGCAAGGACTCATCATATTTTAAATTTATATTTTCTTTGTTCTCTATGAACTTTGTCTTCATCTATAGTTTTTAGGCAAATGCTACATGTAATCACAGACTGTAAAACTAACTGAAAAGTGATACAACAGTAAGAGCCAAGTTCATGAGTAAATATTTGCACATTGACCCTGTCCATTCTGCCTCTTGTTTAGTTAGTTATTCGTTTCCAGGTGTATGAATCTTTGTAATAAGAGTTGGAATATTTTTGTCAGTCATTCATAAGTGTCAGTAGTTGGTTTATGTGGAAACTTGGAGTCAATGTTATTAATAGCCTGGGACTAATCACTAGAATTTGAGCTAATGTGATCTAGTAATGCTTTTATTTCCAATCAGTTTATGCAAATTCTGCCTCAGAAGACTGTGTAGTGTTTGTGGGTTATTCACTATTGAGCAATGAATTGGTCACTGGTTGGGTAAAAAGAATTGACTTCTTACCACATATTGTTCCTAGATTCTGTTGTCTAAAGAAAGATCTTTTCTTTTTCTTTTTTTTTTTTTTTTTGTGAGGAAGACCAGCCCTGAGCTAACATCTGCTGCCAATCCTCCTCTTTTTTTTTTGCTGAGGAAGACTGGCCCTGGGCTAACATCCGTGCCCATCTTCCTCTACTTTATATGGGACGCCGCCACGGCATGGCTGACAAGCAGTGCGTCGGCAGGCGCCCGGGATCTGAACCCGCGAACCCTGGGCTGCCAAGTGTGAAACCAAACCGCTGCGCCACCGGGTCAGCCCCATTTTCTTTTTCATTCTATAGAAGGAAACTTTTGCTTTCAGTGACCAGATGAGTAACTAGACTCCTTTATAACAAAAATCTTATAAATTAAAATAGCCAAATAAAGGGATATCTATTATTATTGGTTTTGCCCTATGTAGCCTCCAGTAGAAATTTTCCCTCAATTTTAAACGTGACAAAGTGTCATCCTTCCCTCAAACTACCCTGTCAGTTCCCCTAAAGTGGAAAGACTGCAGACCTGTGGATATAAATTTAAGTGGTACAAAAAATTTTGTGGAATCAAATGAATATCAAATGAGATATTTTTAGGAACTTTGTTTTAAAAACAGTAATTCCTAGATATGTCACTTTTGTTTGTTTCAGACTGACCTACTTTCTATTTACGTGAAGTGTCAAATGTTGACATCAAAATATCTTTGTGACTCAATTTGTATAAGGAAAAATGAATTCAGTTAAATAACACAGTGGCATTTACTTATTTAGACCCCAGCTCATTCCACAAAAAGAAATGCAGTTGTTGCAAACGTGGCAATCATGCCTGAGTAGTGCCCAGGTACGGAGTTGGCAGTCATGGTAGAGCTGAGGCAAGCTCTTCTGCCTCGTGACCATGTTAAATTTCTTGGTTTTTAGTAGAGCTTCTCAGCCCTGCTCAAACATATCATTGGTTATTGTAAAAAAAAATCTCCTTAGGATTTTTATTACATTTGACAGAATCTTCTATCAGGAACCATAGGTTGAATTTGTTTCTGATCTTGGTATCAAAAATAGTTGTTCTTTCTCCGAGCAACTGGTTTATTTTTACCCTGTGGACACTGAATCTTGTAACAGATCATGTTTCTCTCTATGTGTTGGCTGCTGCAAAGCCTGGAGGAGTCCCTGCCCCCCTCCTTTTCCCTCCATTCTCCCCACTTAAATGTCTACAACACCTCTCTTCTGGCTCTCATTTTGCCTTGTGGTTACAGTGATTGGGACACTTATCTTTTCCTACTAGTTTAAAAGCTGTTTGAAGACAAGGATTCTACTACTTTTCTGTGTATTCTTTACAGTGGTATCACAGTGCCTTGCACACATTTGGCGCTCAAATAATGGCCGAATTGAGTATTATTAGGCCATTCAAAAATAGCTCCATGTTGAGCTCTCCACAGTGATAAGGATAAGGAGAAAGAATTATGTAGTATGCCACTGAAGGTTGTGAAATATGCTGCAAGTCAGAGGGATTGTATGTTTGAAAATGTGGTGCAATGAAAGGGGATGCTCCTATGGATGAGAAAAGAAGGTTGAATACAGGAGCCACATATGCTGTTTTCCTCGTTGTGTCATATCTAAATATACTGCTGTATCAAAACTGGGAGCCTGGCATCTCCTAACTTTGCTCCGGTAAGAAAGATCACTTCTCTCCTCTCATAGAAAAAAGACATGGGGTTTGTTAGGAACAAATTAAATTGAGGAACAGTTTAATCAGTGAAGGTTTAGAAGTTAGCTTTGAGATCTATGCATACAAATAGTATAGATCATACCTACTGGGTAATGTCTAAAATAGTTGTATCATCATCTCTAAAATAGTTGTAATATAATGGTTGTGAGCCTTAGCCAATGATCCATGTGTTCAACTTTTATTCTATATGATTAAATTCCAGTACAACTAAAGAATCTAGACAGACCCATAGAGTGAATTGTAATAGTATGTGACACATAGTCAAAACTTTAATAAGAAAGTCCATTGAAATGAAAATGAACCTAGTTAACTGAAGGCAAAAGATCATCAACGCTTAAGACATTGAGTTGGTAACACTTTATCTTATAATGAAGTTCACAATGTCTATGTTTGGTGTGTTGAGAAGGAGAAACTTATTTTTTAAATTTAAAAATATGTTATATTTTATGATTTATCACATTATTGATAAGCATTAGGATTCCAATAGTAAAACCTTAAATATTAGTTGCTTAGAAAAATAGTAACTGGAGAAAGGACTTCTTTGCATTGTGTATTATCTTTCTCTCTTCTCCTTCGAAAACCAAAGCATAGGATTTGTTTGATTTAAAAAAAAAAAAAACGAGGGCCAGCCTGGTGGCGTAGAGGTTAAGTTTGTGTGCTCCGCTTTGGCGGCTTGGGGTTTGCAGGTTCGGATCCTGCGTGCGGACCTACGCACCGCTTATCAAACCATGCTGTGGCGACGTCCCACATATAAAGTGGAGGAAGATGGGCACGGATGTTAGCTCAGGGCCAGTCTTCCTCAGCAAAAAGAGGAGGATTGGCAACAGGGCTGATCTTCCTCACCAAAAAAACCAAAAACCCACAAAGAAAAGCCCCCCGAAAACCAAAAAAAAGTGCCTTATCAGAATTTCATTTTTTTAAAACTGCTAAGCGTCTTGAAACAATGTCTTTGAAGTGGTATGTAGTTGAAAACACACTTTTAAGGATCTTTTATTGAATTAATGAAATACCAATTATTCAGCTTAATACTGATTATATTTAGTTTCAGGTTTACTTCTGAAGCATATTTTCTTCAGATGAAGCTTAAATAGTGTTCTGACATGCAAATATGTTCTAATTCTGCTAGGCCCAAATGAAAAATCTAGACCTTAGTTTTTAGGTCTAACTAATGGGAATGCCTATTCTAATTAGTGATAAAGGTTATGCTCTAGGAAGCTATGCATAAGTAATTAGAAGGGGGGCGTGGTGCTGAAGCACTGACTCTGGAGTCTGACTGCCTCATGGGGTTGTTGTGAGGGTTAAATGTTTATTATTCGTGACAAGGATTTGAAGAGTGTCTGGCACAAAGTAAGTACTATGTAAGTGTTTGCTGTTTTTATTATTGCTATTATATGCCTTAAGCCATTTATTTATGTAATTTAAGAAAATAGTTTTTATTGCTTCCAATAGGGTTTGAGGCTCCTCTGAAGCGACTGAAAGGGCTTCTGCTGTTAAAAGTTACAGAAAAGCTAAAGAGTTTTGGAACTCCCCTTCTGCCCCCAACCTCTTTCACTTTAAGACGACATTACTTAAGTTCTGTAGGCCTCTATTTCCTTATCTGTAAGGGGACAGTACCATGGTGATGGATCTCTGATATCTCTTCAAGCCACGATGGTTCTGATTCTTTGATCTTGCCTTCTGCTTAAGCAAGAAGATTGAGACTATTTGTGTCAGATCCCTTGATCTGGAGTAGTAGAATTTTAGAAAGTGGAAGGGGCATTTACCAAATAGTCCACTCTCTAGGGAACTTACCCTTCTCGTAGCTTCAATTAGTGTCTTTTTTTTTTCTAAGATTAGTACCAGTCTTTATTTTTGCTTTTATCTTTTTTCCAAAGCACTTTTTACATACTGTATAATATATTTATTTATTATGTTTATTGTTTGTCTCTATCTCCCTGCTTGAATGTAGGCTTCACAAGGACAGGGATCTTTATCTTTTTTGTTCAAGTGCCTGGCACATAGGTGCCAAGTAGGGGCTCAAATAATATTGTTGGATAATTGAACGACTCTTTAGTTACCTAGTGAACATTTCTATTAATTGAACACTTCTGATTCTCTTCCAAAACAACTCCCCTTCATGATTTTCTTATTTGCACCAGTGATACTACTTTCATGTTACCAAGAGCAAAATCCTAGAGGAGACAGCAGCCACACCTGAGACAGAGCAAATTAGATGATTTTCAAGGGGATTTAGACAGTCGCTGCCACCAAGGCTCTAGGTGCAGAAATAGTGATGGTACATTTCACATAAGGTGGTCGGCCTGAATCTTCTCAAACAGAGCCTTGTGAGCCAGAACTAGAGGTAACTGCCTAACTGCCCAGGAAATTACTTCAAGTTACTGAAACTTATTACTAAATCATAGCTTCTGCTGCATTAATGTTCCTGATATGCTTCCTTTGTCATGCTCATTCCATCGGAGATTCCTTGTTGCTTCTAATCAAAGTCCCAACTTTGCAGCCTGGTGGCTAGTGAAACCCCATAGGACTTTCCAGTTCTGTCTCACACTAGTGCTCCTTGTCAGTTCTCTGCTCAGGTGAGGCCCTCTGTATCAGGTTTTTAAGCTCCCAAATTCTGCACCTAGAATATTCCATTTGCATATTTATTACTTTCCCTATTTTATTATAGCCTTTTTGAGGGAAGGGACTAATGGAATAATGGATTTGGGGGTTAGGGAATGAATCACAAATCATAGCTAAAGCAAAACCTGCTGAACTGTTTAATGTTCTGGTACAAAATTGACTTCATGTAAGTATTCGCTAGCTTGTGATGAAGTCATCAAGGGCTTTAGAATTTTTATTTGGATTGCCAAAACTTGGAAACAGCTTAAATGTTAATATCTGAATGAATAAAAAAAATGCGTGGAATATTACTGAGCAGTAAAAGGGAATGAGCTATTGATACAAGAAACAACATGGATGAATCTAATTTGAGAGATAAAAGCCAGAAAAAAGTAAATACTATCTGCTTCCATTTGTATGAAATTCTAAAACTGCACACGATAAAAATTCTAGAACATAAAAAAAATGCTAAGATCAAGTCCTTCCTACTTTTTTTGGCATTAAAATGTCCTTTAAAAAAATTAAATGATGGTAATAATATCTAGTAATAGTAATGGCTTCAGAAGTATTATCTTTACTTGGAAAAATAGAAAATTGGCAGTTGAATTGGTCTTGTGTGTGTGTGTATGTGTGTATATGTAATTTTACTTGTTTGTGAACTCAGAAAGTCTAGGAAAGACAAGTCTTGGTGGCTGCTAATCATGGGAGCATACATACTCCCTCCGTTTGCCCTTCACCTGGTGGCCTTTCTCTTCCCTGCTTAGTTGTACGATATTCATTGATTCTCATGCTGTGGTTTGACTCTGGGGAATGCATGAAAGTTACCTTCCAAATATGCAAAAGAGTTTCTTTCTCCTTCTTGAACTTCAAAGAATATTTTTTCTTATTCAGTGCAGATTAATCTAGACAATGGCATTCCATGCCCTTTCCAAGTAAATCAGCTTTATTCATGTCATCAAAAGAGAAATGTTGCATGGCTTTCTAATTTTTCAGGCTGATTGAAAAACTCAGTGAGGATACAAAAGACATTAATTTGTTCGTTTTCTTTCCAAATCTTGAACCATTTGTTCTCTTTTTCCATATTGTAAAGCAGGTTAACATTCTCCTCTTTTTTCCAATTGTTTCACAATTTCAAGTTTTCATTGAATACATTATATGTTTACTCTTGGATTTTGACATTTTAATTATTAGGAGTATTTGATCACATATAATCTTAATAATATTCACCGATACCACACAGCTCACATTTGTGCCAATGCTGACAGAATGACAGGCAGTGGGAGCCAATATTGTGTTCTGCACAGCTGTTTGGTGAAGGCAAAGGCAGGGCGTTCTCATGTTAGAACAGACATAATGTGGTAATCTCTTGGTTACTGTGCAATTCCAGACAATAGATATTTGCTGTCTTAGTCAGAGTGTATTGGTTGCAAAGAACAGAATCCCACTCAAGTTAACTTAAATAAAATAACCTTCAAAACGTAGGATTTAACAGGCAATGTCATTGACACCAGTGGACTCATTAGGGCCTATGGCATGGGCTAAAATGTCAAGAATCACAGTCACATTACCTCCTCTCTTGTGCTGTCTTTCTCTGCTTCTCTGTTCCCTTCTCTTTTACATGGGCCAACATATTTATACCTGCCAGCATTGACGTGATCTTTTGGTTTTAGGCTCATGTTAGAGCCATATTTCTCAGAAGTTAAATTCTCAAAAGCGACAATTTGCTTGGCTTAATTCAGCCTATGGATCTATATTCTCCCTTGATCATGTAGCTACCCTGGTTTCAGTGACCTGTTGAGGTTGGGGGGGACTTAACGTGGTACAGATTGGGCAACTTTTAGTTGGATATTGCACCTCCTGCATTGATTCTTTGTTTCTAATCTATTCTTTCATATTTTCTATCCTTTTGTCTTTTTGTTACACATTCTAAGAGATTTCCTCATTGTTATTTTATAGTACTCTTACTGAATTTTTATTTTGGTAATCATATTTTCAAAAATATTTTGTAAGTTCTTTATTGTTCTCTAATCATTTTATTTTCATTGTCTCATTCCTGTTTAATGGTTATAGTATCTTCTTGCATCTTTTGAGTTTTATTAGAGTTATTTCTTTTTAAAGTGCTCTTCTGTTTCCTCAATTAACTGTTTCTCTCAGTGTCAGTTTTTCCTCCTAATGTTACTGATTTCCTTTGTAGGGTTGGTTGCCTGTTCATAATTAAGAAAGGAAGACAGGAGAGAATTTCCTTTATTACTTTAAAAAGATCTATATGTAGAGATTCCTCCCCTCCCCCACCAGCTGCACCTCTCCCTGAGTGGGAATTCCAAATAGGTAGGGTGTGTGTGTGTGTGTGTGTGTGTGTGTGTGTGTGTGTGTGTGTGTGTGTGTGTGTGTGTGTGTGTGTGTGTGTGTGTGTGTGTGTGTGTGTGTGTGTGTGTGTGTGTGTGTGTGTGTGTGTGTGTAGGGTACTGGGTTGTCTGCTGCCCAGCTTTGCTTCACCCCAAGAGTGCCCTAATGAGGAGGATTTACTCTGAGGGACCAAAATGCACATCAGAAGCCTTCACAAGCCGTCTCTCGCTCCCTACTGTCACAATTGGTTCAGTTCCTTTAGAGATGAACCCCCAGATGATTTGTCTCTCATTACACTTGGCCAAGCTTCCTGAAGGCTGTGTTAGAGGGTGGGGGAGGTGGGGTAGGAGTGCTAACTGTCGCCACTTCACCCCCCTATCATCCTCCCCACTCTGACACCTGTTGACTCTGAGCCCCGAGCCTCCCTGGGATTCTCCTGAGCAGATTGCCTCCTGGGTGGCCCCTGGGCAGCAGCTTTCCCCTCACTGTTCATCTGTCAGCACATTCCTGTTTCCTGTTCTGTCTCCCAGAAATGTGTTGAAATCTCTTGTCCATTTAAAGTTCTCTTCTAGCAAACTCTTTTTATTTTTAAAATTTTTAATTTTTATTGATGACTTAATAGTTTATAACATTGTGGGATTTTAGTTGTACATTATTTATTTGTCACCTATGAATGCATTCCTTCACCCCTTGTGCCCACCCCCAACCCCCCTTTCCCCTGGTAACCACCAACCAGTTCTCTCTGTCTGTTTGTTTATATTCCACATATGAGTGAAATCATGTGGTGTTTGTCCATCTCTCTCTGGCTTATTTCACTCAACATAATACCCTCTAGGTCCATCCATGTTGTTGCAAATGGGACAATTCTGTCTTTTCAGTAAACTCCTTTTAATCTTATAGAATTCTTCTGTTTTATCTTTTGATGCTTTCACATCATTAGAGATTCAGGAGGGACAACCAGGCTGTCAACCATCTTGAAATTGAAGCCTCATCAGGTTTTTTTTTTTTTTTTTTTTTGAGGACGACCAGCCCTGAGCTAACATCTCTGCCCATCTTCCTCTACATTATATGGGATGCCGGACATGGCTGACGAGCAGTGCATCGGTGGGTGCCCGGGATCTGAACCGGCGAATCCCGGGCTGCCAAGCGCGAACTAAACCGCTGCGCCAGTGGGCCGGCCCCTCATCAGGTTGTTTTTTAAAAAATAGCCTTTGGTTTTTCACTTTTATTTTACTTTCTAAAATGAGAGCTATATCATACATACACACATACATATAAAAGAATATATATCAGTGTATGTATAAAGAAAAATAATAAAATGAACGCTGGTACCTACCACATAGCTTGAGAAGTGGAATATTATATTTTTAGTACCTTAGAAACTTTTGTATGTCCTTCCTTGATTGCATCTTCTTCATCCCCTCTGTCTCCTGTGGTAACCATTATCTTTTTCAGTCATTCCCTTGCTTTTTAGAAAAAATGAATTTGTCTTATGTGTTTTTATCTTTAAACAAGATATTGTTTAATTTTAGCTGCATTTGTTGTTTGTATAAATGGACTCATATAACATGTACTCTTCTGTACTTTGCTGTCTTACTTAAGAATATGTTTTTGACATTCATCCATGTTTATTCATGAAGCTATATTTTATTTATTTTACTCACATATAGCATTGCATTTTAAGAATATACCACATTTAATTATCTTTTCTACTGCTGATGGACATTTATGTTGTGTAACTTTTTGCAGTCGTGAGAAAGATTGGTATGAATATTGTTCCTATTGTACGTATGTCAGAGTTTCTCTAATGTATAAATCTAGCAGTGGAATTGCTGGGTCATAGAGTATATGAATGTTTAGTTTTACTAGGCAATGACAACTGTTTGCCAGACTGGTTATACCCGTATATCCTACACTGGTGTATGAAATTGCCTGTGGCTCGACAACACTTGGTGTGATCAGATTTTTAAAATTTTTGCCTGTTTGATGGGTGTGGAATCATATCTTATTGTGTGTTTTAAAAATTGAGATGTAATTTATGGGTGGTATAATTTACCTTATTGTGGCTTTAATTTTCATTTTCCTGGTTTTTAATGAGGTTAAGGATATATTTCATATGGGTATTAACCTTGCATGCTTTCTCTTCTATGAAAATTTGCCATGTTTTTCCAGTTAGTTTTCTCTTATTGACTGGTGAGTGTTCCTTATATATTCTGGATATGTAGTATGTGTGTGTGTATATATCTATGATATGTGATGGAATTTGTTTTTTGTGGTCAGGATCCATTGTACCAGGAGAAAAAGACAGTACTCATGTCCAGTAGTCAATTTCCTGCAAATATGAGTATGGCATTCTCTCTTTTTGGTTGTGGTTAATCTTTGAAAAAATTGAGAAGTTTTGGCACTTTAAAAATTTTGGAGTCTTTTTCCTTCCCTCCTCTTAATCTACCCCTACTGTGAAACAATTTTGGTTGAGAAAGTGTCCTTGACATTCAGTAACTCAGAATGCTTTCTTTGGAGTGCATACTGTTAACGTTGGAGTAGAGGCTTATGATGCTTGATGCTAACAGGTCTGTTTCAGTGGTGTCAGACCACAGGCTGGCCAGCACTTGGGCTAGTAGAGGAGTTGGGTTGTGAATGCTGGTTTAGACCTCTAATATGAGAGCTTGAGTGTTTTTCTTGCCTCTGGTTAACACATTTCTGAAATTTAATGGAAAAGTAAGTTGGCTTTATAAAATGATGGCATTAATTATTATCCATTCTTTTCTCCATTTACAGTGCACCCTGACATTAACTTAAGGGCCATTTTCTTTTAAGTGGTGATATTTCTGTAAGTAAAAACTTTATGAAATGGTTAAAATGGTAAATTTCATGTTATGTATATTTCACCACAATAATAATTTAAAAAGACCCCAAGACTGAAAAAAAAAAGACTATTTAGAAGACTTACGACTCTAACAAAAGTGCAAAGGTGACACTCTGAAGTAGTGTACCTGTTTTTGAGTGCAAGAGGTCTTTCAAAAGTTAATTCAAATTACTGATGTATGGTAACTAGCAATAGCTCTTAGATAAGCTGCTTATTCTTGGTCAGGACTGTTCTTTTAAGAAGGTTTACTTTTTTTTTGGATTTTTTGTAAATTTTGGAATGAATTTTCAAGGATTATATTTTCATTTATCTTCTGTTGATAATACTAGCCATCACTTCTGCCTCTGCTGCATCCTCACGGGCCTTCGTTCATTTTCCCTAATCACCATCCATTTCCTTCTTCAGGGCCTTCCCGCAGGTTGTTCTTTTCCCTCTGCCTGCTCTCATTTATTTTATTATTATTTAAAAAAAATTGTGGTAAAATATACATATTATGGGCTGAATTGTATCCCCCATAATTCTCATGTTGAAGCCCTAACCTCTTGTACCTCAGAATGGGACTGTATTTGGAGATAGGTCTTTAAAGAGGTAATTAAGTTAAAATGAGGTCATTAGGATGGGCCCTAATCCTATATGACTGGTGTCCTGATGAGAAGAGGAAATTTGGACATAGACAGTTACAGAAGGAAGACCATGTGAAGACACAGGGAGAAGACAACCATCGACAAGCCAAAGAGAGAGGCCTCAGAAGAAACCAACCCTGCCAACACCTTGCTCTTGCACTTCTAGCCTCCAGAATTGTGAGAAAATAAATTTCTGTTAAGCCACCTTGTTGTGGAACTTTGTTGTGGTAGCCCCAGCAAACTAATAGAATATATAATATAAAATTTACCATTTTAATCATTTTTAAGTGCACAGTTCAGTGGCATTAGGTACATTCACATTGTTTTGCAACCATCACCACCATCCATCTCCAGAACTTTTGTCATCTTGCAAAACTGAAGCTCTTTACCCTATTATCCTGTCCCCCCAGCCCCTGGCAACCACCGTTCTACTTTCTGTCTCTATGAATTTGACTACTCTAGGTATTTCATATATGTGAAATCATACAGTATTTGTTCTTTTGTGGCTGGCTTATTTCCCTTTGTATAATGTCTCCAGGTTCATTCATGTTGGAGCATGTGTCAGAATTTCCTTCCTTTTTATGACTGAATATTATTCCATTGTAAGTGTATATCACATTTTGTTAACCAGTTCATCCATCGATGGACATTTGGGTTGCTTCCCGTTTTGGCTATTGTGAATAATGGGACTATGAACATGGGTACACAAATATTTCTTCAAGATTCTGCTTTCACTTCCTTTGGGTATACATCTAGAAGTGGAATTGCTGGATCATATGATAATTCTATTAATTAATACCTAATTAAGTTTTTGAGGAACCACCATACTGTTTTCCATAGTGGCTGCACCATTTTACATTGCCACCAGCAGTGCACAAGGGTTCCAATTTCTCCACATCCTCACCAACACTTGCTATTTTCTGGGGTTTTTTTTTTGATAGTAGAAATGGTATTACTGCGTATTAAGGCTTTCAGGTATAATGCAGTGCCCTTTTGGTTTTGTTGTGGGAAGGTGGTGATAAAATATGGCTTTTTAATTATCACAGGGTTAAGTCAAAGAGAGTTGATTCTCAAAGGGTTGTGATGTGGCATTCACATGTCTCTTGATTCAGGCGTATCACCTTGGAGGTGCACCAGTAAGCATTGGAGTTATTGGTGTGAAAGACTGGCAGCCATTTTTTTCCCTATTTGGGCCAGGAACTTTCTTCCTGTAAGTAACTTTGGGTCTGCTTGTGTGATATAGGACCAGCTCTGCCAAAATGCAGGCATTTCTCACTACAGAGACTCTGAAATAACTCTTTTGCAGAAGTAAAGAAGCTAGTAAGTTTTTTACTTTTTTTCCCTAGGGCAAATTTTCACTAAGTGTTTACAGCTGTGTTTATTTAAAAACACTTATGGTCGTAACAATTAACTGTCCGGTGAAGAAAAACAGAGCAAGTTAGGCAAATTAGGACTCAGAAATCTCAAGCAGAGGTTGTAGAAAACCCCAGGAAGCCTGAGAGATGCACGGAGCTTCCTGAAGGGCATTTTTGTAATCATGAAAGAGTTATATGTTTGACCATAAACGTTGCATTACAACTGCCTAGAAGATTAGAGTCAAAGAGGTAGAGTTAGAAGTATTTATAAACACATCCATTAACTTTAGTTTGTGCGTGAAAATGGAAAATTTTATGTGGTTTTATTTTTTCTTTCCTTGTCCACTTGTGTGGATTTCCCTTCACTCCAACAGCAGTTCTTGGTGGCTTGCAGTGGCAGAACAAAAATCATTCTTTACTGCGGTTTGGGACAGACATAGCCACCCTGTCTCACTGGGAGGTCAAATCCCCGTCACCACCCCTCCTCCATTTTGTCATTTTGAAGTCCAGTTTGTATAGATGATAATTTGACTCAGAAGGAGCTCAGTTTAACAGTCACAGGTACATAGGGTTAAGGATTAACAGCATCACAGTACCCAGTAAAATTAACACACACAACTCATATTTTTCTTTGTGTAATTTGTACACCCACTGGTTTGAGAATTCACAGTAAGTATAATTAAAGCTATTGAAGGCAAAGAATATAGGATGTTTCGTCTCTTAGCCAGTCTTCAGCGTCACTGGAATAATAGTGCTTTGTTTAAGAATCCTGAAAACTGCCAGCGCTTTATAGGCTTTGTAAACTGAGATAACCACTGCTGTCATTAAAGGAGGGCAGGTCATTCCCTAGCAGGGATCTGCTACTCTTTTGCCTCATACCGTTTGCTGATTTAATTCTCTTTGGAATAATAAAGCTGGATTAAGAGTCCACAGCTAATATCACACGGTTTTCCATGGGAATGGTAACAAGGAGTAGGAGTCGATTTCATTGCTTTCTTGAGATGTGGCACCTCCCAGGTCTGTTTCTTTTACTTTGGAAGTTCAGAGCTGAGTCAGGGAGAAGGCTTTTCTTCCTTTAGTGCTTTGGGTGTTTTCTGAAAGCCCCTTCCCACCAGTAGTTCTGATCTCTATCAGTGGCACTGCATCTCAGTCTTTGTTGTTACACATAATACAGCGCTGCCTCTAGAGGCAAAGAAGCAGAAGGCTGGGTTTACTTTACTGTTAATTAATTGACAGATTGTTTCATTTATGTTTAACAAGTAGATATCAGAAGTCTGCTGTATGTTGAGAGAGCTGTGCTAAGTTCTGTAGAGGTCATAAAACAAATGTAAAATGTAGTTCCTATTGCAAGGAGTTTGGAGTATAAAATAGAAGCATGGAGCACTAGAGAACATGCCCAACTGGCAGCAGAAAGGACCACATTGTGTCGTACAGAGCTTAAGTGCTATGGAACTCTAGGGAGGAGAGCTGGTCATTTAAACCTCCCAGAAGGGGAAATGAAGGCAAAGCAAATGAGGAATACCAGGTAGAGAGCTACTTCCTGTACATTGACTCCTGACTCCTTAAGGGACTTGGCTCTTTAGAAAATATACCCTGCTCCTCCAATAGTAGTTACGTACAGTATTGTTAAAGTACATTAATAAACATTTGTCATCTGATAATGAAAGTAATAATTTTCTTGTAGAGCAGAAGACTTAGAAAACACACCCACACATGAGAAAAAAAATGAATCACCTATATTCTGGCCACCTAGAAATAATCACTGTTAACATTGTGGGATAACCCTTATTTTTTTTCCTATGTAAATGACTTTAATTATATTTATTTTGGATTTCAGACCAGAGGGTGTACAGATTCCATAAAGAATAAATATGAGTTGGATTAATATAAGATCATTGTATTGGTTATTGTGATAATTTTGACCTTGTTTACTTTATATTTTGTAGTTATTTTGAAAAGTTTTTGTAACTTTGTAAACTTTGAAAAAAGCCCATTTGTTTTCATTTTAGAGTATTTGAAAGCAAATGATCTTATTTTAAAGAGAATGTTTTCAATGGGTAGACTTTTGGGAATGATAGAAGGAGATGGAGATTTTCTAATAAAGAGATTTATGGTTTAATTTTATGATATCAGTAAATCTCTGTAATAGGTAACTATCTTTACAGTCTTATAGTGTTTAATTTTTTGTACTTTTTTTTTTTTTTTTTTGTGGGGAAGACCAGCCCTGAGCTAACATCTGTTGCCAATCTTCCCCTTTTTGCTGAGGAAGACTGGCCCTGGGCTAACATCCGTGCCCATCTTCCTCTACTTTATATGGGACGCCGCCACGGCATGGCTGACAGGCAGTGCGTCGGCAGGCGCCCGGGATCCGAACTTGCGAACCCCGGGCTGCCAAGCGCGGACTAAACCGCTGCGCCACCGGGCGGCCCCTAATTTTTTGTACTTTTTATAATGTATTTTTTCCCCAGAAATGATGTGTGTTATTAAGAAGGTGTATATGTGTTTCTTAATTATTAGTTATGCCTTTTCATCATTAATGGAAAATCTATATGGGCTGAGTTAGTAAGAAAAGAAAAATACTAAATATCAGGCAACTTAATTTTTTGATATGTGCTACGCTATAGGTCAAGGTGAATGCAGGTGCACTTGCACTTGACAGGTGCATTTGGAACAAGAAATTGCCTGGGCAGTGGCCTTCTGCACTCAGGGAAGAGCCTGGCTTTTGAAGTTTGTTTCCTGATCAGCCATTATTATATTTGCTCTGTCCATTTTGTGCCAGACCAGGAAAGCTAACAGTGGGATTCTGTGTTTTAGAAGAACCTCATGAATTCTCCAAGTTTTGGATGTTGTTGCTGACCAAAGAATTACAAAGTAGAGTTTATGCCTTTTCCCCCCATGTCACATTGTGTGCCTTTTGACTGATTGAGAGGTCTTAACCTTTTTGGAAATTGGTGGCTCCTTGCTATGATTTTTTAAAAAGGCATTGTTTTTAGTGTAATGTCTAGCTGCCCTAGTTTTATAGTGTCTTTGTTAAAAAAAAATTCCCTTGTAGTTGTGAGACCTTTTGCTTTGGGGGGAAGGGGGATCAGAAACTCAGGCTAGACAGGTGGAATAATGGAATGTAAGATTCAAGGCAGAGTGGTGAGGACTGTGACAGACTGGAGAATGCTTACCTCTCCAAAGGTAATAAAAAAACCAAAAATCAAAATATATTGTGACAGCCAAACAGAAAGTCTAAATTTGGCCTGAAGCCTACCAGGTTATGCCTGTTTTTGCCAGTTAGCCCTGTAGTAATAACAGTAGTAGAGTAGTAGTATAATGATTGTAAAAATAGCTGACTTTTTTGAGAACTTACTATATGTCAGGCCATATGCATTATTATCTCATTCTGTCTTCATAGTAAGGGTAAGTGCTATTATCTCCATCAGTTAGAGAGAAAACTGAAGCTTAGAGAGGTTATTTGCCCATGTCACAGAGACAGTAAGTAGCAGAGTCAAAGCTAGATTTGTCTGACTCTGGATTTTAGACCACAGAACTTTGAATTGCATTGGGTAGGAAGAAAATTGTCATTCAGTGGTTAAGCTACTCAGAGTGTTGGCAAGGGCCAGCTTTGTGGCCTTGGAGGAGGCAGCCAGGCCTGGGATAAAGGGCAGTGTTTTGGTCTGGAGGAAGAGGAAAGAGCAGGATCAGGTCTGCTGCTGTGTGGACAGGCTCTGGAAGTCTTCACCAGGTGTGGTGGGAGGTGATTACTTAGGTAGGAAATAAAGAAAGTAATAGTTCCTGTGAAGTGCAGAAGACATGTGTGGGGTTAGGGGTGTGTGCAGCAGATAGGAGTGGAAAATCAGACTCAATGGAAGTTTAATAGGAACTTGCAGGTTTTGGCAGATGTGAGTAAAGTCTACTGGGATATTTTGTACCCTTGGTTTCTTCACTGTGTACGAGGGAATATCTAGAACTGTAGAATAAAGAACTAAAACGTTCGAGGTCTGACATTTAATCCAGGGCTTCCTGTTACAATACGCTTTAAAACTGAATGAGGTTTCAGTCTGGGTGGAGGGGACTGACTTCTCTGCTATCTTTTGTTGGGTTATCTCAGCAGGCTCCCACTGATCTCTATCAGGATCACTGGCATTTCCTGTGATATGTAGTAAAAAGAGTCATAAAGGAAGTGTCCTCACAAACCTTTGAATTAACCAGCACAACCAAAATATTTGGCTGTTAACATAGCACCTTTAAACAAACAAATCACTGGGCTTGTTGCACATCCTAGTTCTCAAAGCCTCTCTGTCTAAGTGATTTAACTCAAGGAAATGAAAAGTAAAGCCAAGCTATTCCTAATCAGCTGCACGTGAACATGAACCCTAGGAAACACAGCAGCCTCTGTGAGAGGCTGGTCTGCATAAACCTCACCAAGTGCTAAAGAGAATTAAAAAATAAAAAAAGTATACACACACACACACACACACACACACACGAAACAATTAAAGGACTATGTGTGACTTTTTTCCCTGAAAAATGTAAATACAAAAATGTATGAGAAGGTAAGATTGATTAATGGAGTTTGCTTTCTGCAGCCTAGAGACTTAAATAGATACTGAAGGAGGAGGAAGCAAACTTAGTTGCAAGAAACCTAATACTGCCAGAAGAAGGGGGGTAGGGGTGGGACCAAAAATAGAGCCTGAGTGGGTCTAGGGAAGCCCTTCTGTTGAATTGTTCCACTGGTTTAAAATGATCACTTTCCTAGAAGCAACAAGAAAAACTGGTCCAGTTTGTTTTCCAAGTTGGAAGAAAATACTTATGTGAGCAGCTCCCGGCTTTGCAGTGTTTCTATCTGGACTATCATTTAAGAATTTGGCCAGATCTCAAGTGGTTTATGTTTAGTAAACAAGATTATCTTCAGCTTCCTATTGTGAGAGAGCAAATGGTTTGGAGTTTAGTTGCTGCTTTTCAGCCTCTTTTAATTGCTTGTTCAAGGTAATACTGCATTAATCTCCATTATTTATATCTAGTGTTGGGTTTGCGACAGTGGTTTCTGAAGCAAGAAACCAGAAGAGTGGTGGAAGCCAGGATGGCTTAAAGTATTAATACCCTTGTTGTATACCAAAACTATAACTGTTTCTTAAGGTTGGTGGTGTGGGGGAGTGAGATGGGGCTTTTGCATAAACTTGAAATTCAGCTTTTCACATTTTTTGTATAACAGGACATGTGCTGTTAATTTTATGGATAAATGAAACTAAGGGACTCTCAAGTCAGCTATTTTGAATGCTTAGGATTTTTCATGTTTTAAGAATTGACTTTTTTGCTCAATATGGGAAAACATTTCTTATTGAAATTGTAGATATCTAGTGAAAAATGACATTTCTTTTTGATGTTTGAGGATATATTATTATGAAAATGTGAGTACTGACATACTGTTTTTTCAAATGTGGATAAAATTTTAATGTTTTAAATTTAAATTAAAGCTTTTATAGGTCCCATGTTAAATTCTTCTAATTATTAGGTTTAAATATTTGTATGAGAGAGGTAAGCATTTTAGCAAAGAAATAATCATTTTATTCTGCAAGATGGAAAAAAATATTACTGAAGTGTTTCAGAGCATAAAAAATATTACTGAAGTGTTTCAGAGCATAAAATTTAGGAGAACTATATATGTTTCATATTCACTGCAGAAAAAAATAGTTACATCTAGTTAGTAAGTATTCTGCTATAGTAACCTCCCCAACACCTCTTCCTAAATCTTGAATTGAAAGTTTCTTCCTAAACTGGTATCTTAATATTTTGAGTTTCATATCTTGCACACAGTGCAAACCAAGCAAAAGATAAAATGTATAGAGGTTACTCTGTCTTTCAGATTCTATCAGCTATTTTGAATCTAATTCTTAAACTGTTCTTGATACCTTGGCAGCAAGCCATGTACTTGTCATTTTATCTCATTAGAGTTAAATCTAGTCCTGTCAAGAACAGGTTAACTAGTCTTTTTTAATTGCTACTTAAAATTTTTCATTTTCAAAATCAGCTGAAGAATTTAAGATGGTGGTAAGTGTGGATGAGGGTCAAGTAAAAGTTCTAAGCAGCTCAGGAATTCACTGAAGGAGGGAAATTCAGAGATGAATGGTTTTAAGGCTGTTATGGAGGATTGCTAAAGCGTTTGTATCCAGAAGAATGCAGCAGGGCTTAAATTGTGCCCTAGTATGAAAATGTATGTGATGTTTATTTGACTAGTATAAACAGTTTTCTTTTGTGCATTTTTGCACTTAAATGTGTCATTCTTCCAAGGAACTGGAGGCTAAGGATTAGATGATTGGAAAGTGGAGGAGAAACAAATGAAGACCAGGTGGAATCTAGAGAGGACAAAAGACAGAGGGATAATTAAAAGACAAAAAAAAAAAAAAAAAAAAGACATGTCTAGTGAGCTAAAAATAATAACATGAAGGAGGAGAAACAATGATTAGACATGGAGCTTGCTCGGGGCGACCCCAGCAGAATCTGCTGTGTGACACAGAGGAAAAAAAGGCTAAAAAGAAAGGTGAGGGGAAGAGACGTTTAGGAGGAGACTGGAAGTGAATTCTTCGTTTTCTGAGACAACATTTGTTATTGACTGGAATAACGTATAGGTTCCCCCCGCTATCTGAAAGTTTGCTTTACGCCACTTTGCTTTTACAAAAGACCTACATTAATAACCTGTTTTCGGTAACCGAAAGAACTCTGAAGAGGATTTTTGCTTTTACGAAAAATGGCGAAAAGGGAAGATAGCGTGCAGCGTTTGTTTTCCAGCAAGCCATTAGAGAGGCAGCGTACACCGGGAGCAGTGAGAGTGGCGCCCCCAAGCGTCTTCCCCGGGAACTACACTCAGCACCTTAGCAACAAGCCGCCATAGCTTTGAACTGTGTGTGAGAGCATCTGTGCTGTAGCTCGATTTATTTTGGTAGGTCATTTTTTGGGTCTGGGAACACTCAAAAGTCTTTCCCATATACATTAATGGTAATTGCTTCTTTGCTTTACACCATTTCAGCTTACGAAAGGTTTCATAGGAACGCTCTACTTTGGGATAGTGGAGGAAACCTGTATACCTGCGTCTCTGGGAATAGGAGAGGGCCAGGTGTCCCAGTAAATGCTCAGCCTTACTTTGAGGATGCTGCCCAGCAGAACCTAAGGTGTGGTGGGTGTGGCATTCCTTCTTATGACTATGTGAGGAGAATAGAAATGGAAGAGGATGTGGGTGACTGTATTTGCTCCAGGGATATGTTTGGAACCACAGCAGTTCACGTGACCTTGAATGGAGTGGAAGACAATAGCAGTTGGGGCTGTGTAATTGAGTGGGTAATCTAGTTGAGTCAAATCAGAGTAGTTTAACAGGCTCATCTCTGTTTCTTGAATCATCCCTCACCTGGAGGACTTTGGGAATGGGATCTACTTTTGTAATGTCTGAGGGTGGACTGACCATGAAGAGCTTTGGAATACGTGTCTTTAGAATCCCCCTCTTGCTTCCTCCAGTCCTCTTCCTGGGGTGCACTATGGGTTCACATTTTTCCCTGACAGGACCCAATTTGCTGGGAATGTATTTCCTGTTCTGGATCTTGCTTGATTTTCTTTCCACCTACCAAAACATACCTGTTCACTCTCTGGTGTCTCTAATCTTTGCAGATAACGGGAGCTAGTTTGGTAAAAACAGTCATTCTTTTGTGTAGTGTTAATATATTTAACCCCTTCTCTGTTATATGTTTGCATTCAAAAAAAGGGTTCATAATATGTTGACTCAAAGAAATGGTGGCATTTGGGGCATGTCTTTGGGTAAATGTTAAGGTGGTGATACTACAGAACAGTCATTATATGCATATTTTACTCATGGGAATTAAACTAACGCACTTGGCCAAAGGGAAAAAAAAAAGGACAAGAAATGACAATTGAATTATGACGAGCGTGGTCCTAGAGTGAACTTCAGTTGGGAGATATGAACCTGCTGTTTGTAGGGAGATTTCATTTCCTCTCAGAGCGTGAGCATTTGGGTTTAACTGCATGGTTCACAAAATGCAAGCCAAATACTTCATCTGGTGTTTACCTGAAGTGACAATAGTCTTTCTCAAAGGGCAGGAAAAACTGATTATCTTGGACTTAGTGAGAGACAACATAGTATGGTATTTTATGAAGAATTTTAGGGAATTTTCAAGGATATTTTTGATTGTTTGTAACTGCTGCCTTGAGTTTGGCTTTGGACTACCCTAGATCCTTGTCATTAGGAATGATTTTACAGTACAGTAGTCCCCCCTTATCCAGGGGGGAATATGTTCCAAGACCCCCATTGGATGCCTGAAACTGTAGATAGTACTGAACTTTATATATACTATGTTTTATCCTGTATATACCTACCTATCATACAGTTTAATTTATAAATTAGTCACAGTAAGAGATTAACGATAAATAATAAAATAGGACAGTTATAACAGTATACTGTAATAAAAGTTAATGTAGATCTTAGCGACCTCAGCATATGATTTTTTTTCTTTCCTTAATAAGTTGAGAACTTTCACCTTTTCACTTAAAGGAGGCACTTCACGGCTTCTCTTTGGCATATCCGAATTGCCAGCATCACTACTCTTGCGCTTTGGGGCCATTATGAAGTAAAATAAGGGTTACTTGAACACAAGCATTGCAATACTGTGACAGTCGGCTACTAAGTGACTTACTGGTGAGTAGCATATACAGTGTGGATATGCTGGACAAAGGGATGATTCATGTCCCAGGTGGGACGGTGCAGGATTTCATCACTACTCATTGCTACTCAGAATAGTGTGCAATTTAAAACTTATGAATTGTTTATTTCTGGAATTTCCCATTTAATATTTTCAGACCCAAGATTGACCTCGGGTAACTGAAACTTTGGAAAGTGAAACCACGGATAAGGGGGGACTACTGTATTGGTTGGCTGAGGGTAGTATTTCAGGACCCCTGTGAACTCTTTGAGATTTGGGACTGTGTGTTATTCTTCATTGCCAAAGGAGCTCAGAAAACATTTTTGTTGAACGAAATAGTGAATACATAATACCTCTGCCTGATGCCCTCTCCACCCTCCATATTCCCTAGAACAGATACGAGTGGGGACATTCTGGCTGGTTTGGTTTAGAAGACAGGTCTTGCTGAGTGATTTAAATCATCTGTTGGAACTGGATTGCAAGGTACTGACTTACTGAGATGATCTTTTCTCCCTATCTCTAGATGCTGCCCTAGCCAAAGAAGGTAGCAATGGGGATTGGTTGAAAGTAGGATGATGATGTGTGCATGAGATCTGGGTAGCTTTGAATGTGCTCTTACTATCCTTTTTTTAAAATAGCAAACCCATATCTTCCATTCCATGACAGGGCACCCTAGTCATTGTAGACAGTTTTGGTATCCCAGGAATGGATGGCCTACCACTTAGAAGATTTCATTTCCTCATTTGCCCCTCAAAGATGGTTTTGAACACTGGAATAATGGGTGACTTATAAGTTAAAGTATAATAAAAGATACGTTGTGCATCTCCCCCAAACCACGTTTTCCCTCCATTTATCTCCCCCTGTGCCCCGTTCTGTCTTTTCAGCTTGGTCTAATTGTGGACTGCAGTAATGATCAGCACTTTATGCATAGCTTGCCTGGTAGACACAAATATGTGTCGTAAAGAAAAGTTTTACCAATTTAGTAGGTGACCTTGTTTAAAACTATCCTAAGCATGTGGCATCTTGCTCTGTACCTCACAGTATCACCATGGCACTTACTGAAAAGACCTTGGTTTCTGCAAGATGTCTGCTTGACAGGGTAAGTTTAAGTAAAGATAAATTACCATTGGAGTTCGTTTTTTTTTTAATTAAAAAAAATTTTTTTTTTTTTGAGGAGGATTAGCCCTGAGCTAACCTCTGTTGCCAATCCTCCTCTTTTTGGTGAGGAAGATTGGCCCTGAGCTAACATCTGTGCCCAACTTCCTCATTTTATGTGGGATGCCTGCCACAGCATGGCTTGATAAGCGGTGCGTAGGTCCGTGCCTGGGATCTGAACCTGCAAACCCTGGGATGCTGAGCAGAGCGTGCGAACTTAACCACTACGCCACTGGGCTGGCCCCTGGGCTTTGTTTCTTATATTCCATTTACAGAGGTTCAGTTGCTTTGTTACTGAACCAAGTGGGCTAGCCTCTTGGTGAGTTAAATAAGACTCTACACCAGTGGAAGTTGTCTCATGAAGTAAAGTATATTTGCAGCAAATAGGAGACCATGGGGAATCACTTACAAAGTCATGGCGTCCCCAACAAAGGGAAGCAGGAACTTTTATTTCAGTTGGGAAATGAATGTTCAAAAGGGAGAGGTGAGTATGTGCCTGCACAGGCTCAGTTGGAGAACATGCTTCCACATAATGAGGCCTAAGCTCCTCCTGGAGAGATCTTTGCATTTAAAATAAGGCAAAGGTCATGGGCGTAGCTCTTGTGGTGAGGCTTGGTCAGTTTCAGGATGGTTGGTAGTTACATTTCCTTAACATACAAAAGGAAAAGAAACAACTTGGAAAAACAGTTAATTGCTTCCAAACCCACCTTTGAGTTTCTAGTTGGCACCTAGTTGGTGACAGCTCCCCTCAGTGAGTTTGGAAGCTTCTGTGTATGACATCCAGACCTTTATACCAGACGTAAATGTGATCCGACTGCTAGCCATTTATTCCGATGCTATTTTTTAGCATTTTGTCAGCCTCCTGGGCCAGTTGGATATTTTTTTATTTTTGTAATGTGCCACTCAACTTTTGATTGTTGTTTTATATAATAGAATCACAGAAGTAAAGGGACTCCTAGAGGTAATCAAATCCAGTGTTCTTAAAACTTTTCTTTCCCTCAAAGGGACAGTAAAACCATTAATAAATATAATTTATGCCAATATGTAAATCAGAGAAAAGCTGAACTTCTAGTTCAGAGAGGAACTGAAATACGAGGCCAGAGCTTCTACTGTTTCTCTACTCCCCACCCCAACCTTGACAGATCTGGATATAACATCTGGGACTCTTTGGAGCTCAATTTGAAACCCACAGCTCTGAGGTAATGGGCGTTTTGCTAAGTCTTAAGTAAATCTTCCTAGCACCAATTTGCTGTTTATTGCTTCCCGAGGGTAAAATTTTAAAACAAAACTGCTCAAAGTTCTTCCTCTGCATTTATCTGTTGTGTGAATTACCTGTAGACACTCACCAGTCATCACGAAGCTTATTGTGTGTTGTGAATGTTCAGCCCAACCAGTGTGCACCATTCGGTACCACAGGTAAGAAACTGACTTGAGTGACAGAGTGGTACTGGTTTTTTTATTTGATGACAAGTGTGGCATCTGGATGAGACTATGAATGTCCTTAAGAAGTTGGGATGTCCTACATGGATAGGCTCTAATTGTATGTATCAGTGATTCTCAAAGTATCATCCCCTGACCAGCAGCAGCATCCCCTAAGACTTGTCAGAATGCAAACTCTTGGCCTCTACCCTAGACATGCTGAATCAGAAACTTTGAGGGTGGAGCCCAGCAACTGGTATTTAACAAGCCTTCTGGGTGATTCTGCTGCACAATAAAGTTTGAGAATGACTGGTGTTGGAGAACACAGTGATGGTGCCAAGGGTTGACTTGGCGGGGAGGTGTTAACATTGCTTCCCTCCTCCTCCCACTTCCTATAGAACTCTTCTTGCTTTGCTATGGAAATATGATGTTTTGTCAATCTTATGTGAAGTGCTTAGCAACTTTATCTTCAAGACAAATACCCTAGCTCTGGCTTCGACTAGATTACCACCCCTTGGTCCCTTTTATGTGGAAATTCTGAAGCAGCTGCTGGATGTACTTGAACCCCCGGTTTTCAGGTGTTAGTTGGAAGCCTGGTTGTTTATGAAAGGAAGTGATTTTCTGCTTGACCAGATCAGGGCCTCATTTGTCTGAAGACAGCTGAGGTAACTCTGGATTGCAGACCTTTCAGCTCCCTGACTCCAGTGAGAGTGTGATGAAGGATTTCCTAAGTGCAGCACTTACGTAACCACGATCATCTTATCTCTGTTAGCATTATCAAGCTGTTTCTTTTCTCTTCTGTCTTTCTGATTAAGTAGGCAGTCATTCAGCAGCCTGTAGCTGGGATTCTTAACGTAAGAACCAAGAACCACCCTTGGTATCAGAAAAATAAGCTTTGCTTGGATATATAGATATGATTTTTTGTGAGTAGAGGGCCATAGTTTTCATCAGATTCTGGAAAGGATCTATGCGCCCCCCTCCCCCAAAGAAAAAACTGATTAATTATTGTTTTGGCTGCTTTTGGATAATAGTTTTGGGAGATCTTCTCAAGATTTGCAACCATTTGAGATGGAAGAGCTTTCAGAGGGATTCATGTGTTAACCTGCCTTGTGGTCCACTCAAGTGTTACTATATACATTAAGTAGAGTAAGACTGGTTCTTTAACTTGTGCAATCATACTTTTCTGTTTCTGGTGGTGGCAGGGGTGCATACTTGTTGCTGTCAACAACCTGCTTATCCAGTAGTTTCAGGCTAGTTTCTTTTAAAATTCGATCCTGTGAGGTCTATAGAGCAGGAAGGTATTATCCCTATTTATAGTTGATGATCCTGAGGCTTAGAGAAAAGCGTGAAACAATATCACTAGGTTTACCGTTCGTCTGAAAGCCTTGGACACTCCCACTAGTTCATGCTCTGGTTCCTTCTAAATACACCTGGATGTTGCCTAGAGAAGTCTCAAAATTTCATTGTGGATAAAAGACCAGTTGTTTAACTGGCACCTAAAATCATTATTCTCTCTCTGAAGGAAATGGATCATGTTAAAATTGTGGATTTCTTTTTTGCTGTTCCTTATTTTAGCGATTTTTAAACAAAATTTTATAGATATAATCTCCCCACTTCACAATCAAATAAAAGCTGGCCCTAGCCCCTCTTCTTTTCTCCTCCAGAAAGATCATAGAAAATCCTATATTTTTTAGTGTGTTGGGTCAGGAGAGGGCAAGTCATTGGCAGCTGGTAGCATCACCTCATTTTCATTAGATTGTTCTTTGGGTTTCAAAGACTAGTGCCCTTGTAACTTACATTACACAGCCTTAAAATTGCACATAAAAGTTTGCTATGGAAGAGTAGCAAATGTAAGATAAATTGAGAAGGTTATGGGGAAAATTGTGCTAAGAGCTTCTCATAAATGAATTCTCATCATAAAAGCACAGCGATTTCTCCAAGTGACAAATTAACTTGAGATTGTGCTTTGCATTTTTAAATAATGTGTGGTAGGGTAATTCCATTTGTGTTCAAGCTAGAGGTCAGTGCCTCACTATTCCACTTGTGCTTTTTGTCTAGTAGTGCAGAAAAGAAAGTCGTATATGTGGAATTTTAATTTACTTTTATTTTGTGAATGCATCGTGTCTGTGATTCCATAATGAGATTGTGTATGTAAAGTCAGGCTGGCACATAAAAGGTGTCTGTGCTGAGGGCTTAGGGCCAGAACATTTTCCAAAAGGAATATTTGTGCTTAGAAAACTTCTTATAAAGATTCTTGTCCTGACTTGAATTGCTTTTTCACTTCAGTGGGGTCACTGAAAAGGACATCAAGATGTCAGTCATTTATTTCAGTTCCCTGGCCTTGGGTGGGTAGAAAAGGCATTAGTGAGTTGGGTGGTGGTTCTTTCTGTCAACAAGTCAGAGGTTTGATTATGACAATTAACTTTGAGCAGGTGACTCCATATTTCTATCAGGAATATGCATATTAATGTTATTTAGACTTTTTTGGGGGGGAATATAAATTATATGTGTTAATTTTAGAGTTTGTACATCTGTGATTTGTTGAACAATAATGAGAATAAAGAGAAGAGGGTTCCTGTCCTGCCTTCTTACAAGGTGAAACCTGATGGATCATGTGAAAGCTCTGTGTTCTTCAAGCTATTGATGTCAGTATTAAGAGTTGAGACTGGATAATTAATAATAATATCTTTGCCCTCTGCATCCTTCTACTGAAGTTTTTGTTTTCTTTCTTTGGCCTGTGGCCATACTGCATTTTTTCCCCAGGATTTTGATTTGTGGGGCAGAGACAGTGGGCATGATGCTAGCTAATTGCCTCAAATGCTGACTGGTGTGGACTTGACCTTTCAAAGTCGGAGCACAATGCCAAAGATCACATTTTTACTTGAATGAGGTTTTTTTGTTGTTTCGATCTTGGGAATCAGTGGGCGCAGATGCAGAGATGATAAAGGGAGATGAGGGGCAGGTGCTTGGTTCAGGAGCTCTAGAGCCATGTACCAATCAGTCTCCCACCCATGGTGGTCGTCTTTACATTTCTTGGAAGAAGCAGAATAGATTCAGATACTTTAGGCTAGGAGGGAGGCTGAAGCAAAGCAGGCCTCTGGATTTTCCTGAAGTTCCTTTTAACTCCAGATCTCTCCTGGCATCATTCTTTTTTTTAAACATTTGTGTATTTTTTTCCATAAGGAAAAATAATAGCACTCCAAATCCATGCTTCCTATGGTGGAACCTAGTATTATAGAATATGTTTGCATCTAAATAAAGAACGTCAGTCAGTTTCAATGGCATGCCAATTAGCTGACCAAGAAACCACACATAACTTGATGGGTATTTAGAGGTTGTGTATTCACCTCAAAGTCCACAGTTGAGGACTCTGGACATATGTAGGGTTAGGAAATACCTTGTGATTACAAGGCTTATTGTTTATTGTAAAACATATTACCCTTATGTTAGAGTCTAGTGACTTATGATTTGACTTTAAAATAGATTTGCCTTAATAATTTAAAAAAGCCCTTTCCCTGCCAGTTGGCTTTTAATATGTGTTTCAGGCCATGATTTTTTTTTTGTGGTATCTTTTCAATTGAGATAAAATTTACATAACACAAATACTGTGAATATTTTTTGTCAAGAGAATTTAAGAAAGGTTAATTCACTCAACACTCGGTTCACTTATTTGAATTCATCGGCTGATAGGACAGGATATTATGAAGCCAGGTCCTTGCCTTGAAGGAAATCACAGCCTCCTAGGGAGATAAAAACATAAACAGATATTAATAGGTACATGTACAGTGTACCCTGTGGCTGCAAAGGATGTGTACTGCACTTTCCTTTTTCAGCCTGCCTCTGAAAATGGTGGGTCTTTTTCTCTTGCTCTGTTTTTTGTAGTACCTTGTCTCACTTTGTTGTCTTAATATTTTCTGTTAGGGATTTCATTTGAAGGAATTTTGTCAGCTACTGCATGCTTCTGAACATTTTTTGCTTCTAAGATCCAAAGACGGAAATGTAAGTGGTGATGCCCAATGTTAGTCTGTTTGTTGGAATTATAAAATGTGCACTTGATATAACCTGATATAAGAAAGGTATTTTCGAATGTTGGAGTTTGAACTGGGATTCTGCCAAGCTTATTTTTCCTGTAAGTCTGTGGCAAGACTGTTGGCCAATAAACTCCAGATCTGTTTGCTTACCTAAGCCAGTCCTAGATGGCATATATTTCCATTTTTATTGTATGTTTCACCCCTATCTCCTCCAAGAAGCCCAAGCCAAAAAAGAGAGTACTTCCTGTCTTCTTTGCTTTGAAGATTCCTGGAACTTTATATCTTTTTTTTTTGTCACTAAAATCTCTTGCGTGTTTGCAAATGATAATGGCAATGCCTTTTCCTTTTATACTGGTAATTGAAGGATTAAGTGGACAATATTTATAAAGATCTCTAGAATTCTTAGAGAAAGGAGTAAATAAAATGAAATAGTATTATGCAAGATGAATAAATCATTTTCCTGTATTAACCTGAGTTTTATTAAGTTGAATTTTTCTCAATACTAGTCATTTTTTTAAAAAAATTTAAGACTTTAGTTTCCTTTTTTACAGTTAACGCTTCTTACACTCCCTCACTTCTTTATTTTAAGGCATTTCTGAACTGGTACAACTGTCATTTTCTTCTTAATTTTATAGAGTATGGTATCTTTTAAATCTTACTTTAAAAAATTCTTTAATGTCTCTTCCTTGGCTCATGACATGTAAAATCTGACTTCAATTGACTTCACTTTAATAATCTTATTTTATTAAACTCTTGCAACATGTTGGTCAAGTGCTAGCATATAATTTTCATAGCTAAATTTTAAACCTTAACTGGAGTTTTATTTTACCTTTCTCTGTGTGAGTTGCTTAAAGGGCAAGCTTATCTGGTTACGGTTTACAGTTTTACAGAAAGGTCCTTTTCCTCCTTTCACTATCTTGACAGCAGAGAAAGTCAGGGGAACAATCAACAGATTGGTTTAAGAGAGCGGAAATTTGTCCAGTGCACTGGAATTTGCTTCTCCCCTGGTGTGAAAGCTTGTATTTGTGGCATACAAAGTGACGTTGTGTAAAAATGTGAAGGACAGCTATTTACTTTGGCCTTGACCAAGGGGGGAATTTGAGATGAAAAACTGGGCTCTGTATAGGAGGTGATTTGGAACTTGACCAGTATGTCGGTTTTGTTACCTGTCATTGAAACTGGAGACTAAGTGAAGGAGATATAATTTCACAACTCATAACATAGCTCTAAAATCTTTTTTCTTTTGGTTGATGTATTTTAAGCAGTTAAATACATTTTCCATAAATTCTACTGCCTTCCATTTACCTTTGAATAGAAGCCAAAGAGGAAAATATTTAGAAGGTTAGCAATAGAATGAACTGTTAGAAAAGTCCTTTTGTGGCAATCCTCAAGTGTGTGCTGGCGGAAAAATTACTGTAATTTGATAGTGAAATGTTGGAAAGTGATTTTATTTACTATTTAGAAATAACAAATGAGCTTTGCTTTTTAAATTCACAGGTTCGAAACATTTAGTTATGCCTCACTAGCTCAATCTTTGCTCATTATACTTTACATTGATGGAATTAAATGTGACATACTGCAATGTTGGATCAGCCTCACAGTTCTAAAATACAGGGTTTGATTGAATTCTGAAAAAAACAATTGAAGATGCTGTTTAATGTCAGAAATGGAGATTTATGAATTTTGTTTCTAGCCTAAAATTGGTTCAAGAAAGCACCCCAATGATAGAAGAGGGAAAGAACATAAAGAATATCTAATTGTAAGTTGCCTGTTAAAACCAAAAAAGATTCTTAGATTTTGAAAGAGCAAATAATTGTTCAAAGCCAGGTCTCTCGTGTCTGTAATGGCTATAATATGGCTAGTCCCTGAGTCAGTGTACTTCTAGTACTTGTATCTGCCAGCACCAGTAGTAAACATGTATTTAATGGCCAGTCAGCACTGAAGCATCCAGTTTTATCTTCTGAATATCCAAGGACACATGTGGATGAAAGTCAGAGCTTCATGATGCTTGCTGTGAGGCACATGGGTATTAAGAGAGGAGAGCTGCCTTAATATAATGCCCATAATTTCCAAGGAATTCTTTGGAGGGCATCTTCTGATTCTTCTGCTTGAAGTGAGAGCAAGCCAGGTGTATTTCAGGAGTAGTGAGGAGGAAAGCTGGAGTACAGTGAGTGAGGGCCAGAGCAGCCAGGATAGTAGTACCCACCTTGTAGGGTTGCTTAGAAAATTGAGTGAGATCACACATTTAATATGTACTTTGCACACAGTAAAAGAATAATACACCATAACAAGTGAGGATTATTTTAGGAACCCATAAAGGGTTCAGCAGTATGAAATTTATTAATGACATTCATCATCTTATTAAATATAAGTAGAAAAAATCATATGGTCATATTTATAGAAAAGGCATCTGATAACATTCAATATTGACTGTTGATTTTTAAAAAAACCCTTCAAAATATAGTGGGAAAGCAGAATAAGGTATGTCCATCTCAATCCAAAAACCATCTCAGGCTTAATAGGAAATTTGAGAACATTTCCATTAATGGTGTTTGGAATCACAAGCCAATGTAGTTGCACAAGAGAAAGAAAATAAAGTTATAAAGGTATGAAAACCAGAAAGGAGGGGCCGGCCCCATGGCGTAGTGGTTAAATTTGGTGCATTCCACCTCGGTGGCCCGGGTTCGTGGGTTTGGATCCCGGATGTGGACCTACACCATTGTCAGCCATGCTATGGTGGTGACCTACTTATAAAATAGAGGAAGGTTGGCACAGATGTTAGCTCAGGGCTAATCTTCCTCAAGCAGAAAAAGAGGAAGATTGGCAAGAGATGTTAGCTCAGGGTGACTCTTCCTCAGCCAAAAAAAACCAAAACAGAAAGGAGGTAAATAAATATTATTCACAAATGATAGGACTATATGATGAGATTACCCAAGAGAATCAAGTGAAAAACTAATTATAAACAATAAGATCATTTATAAATGTGCCTGGTTACCAAAATAATATGCCAACATTCATAGCTTTCATATATATTAATAATAACTAGTTTGAAGATATACTGGAAAAAAATATTAGCATGAAAAAAATAAAATACCTAAGAATAAACTTAAGAAATATGTATGATGTATATGAAGGCATTTAAAAATGCTCCTGAGGAATACAAAAAAGATATGAGAAGGCCTGTCATATTCTTGGATATAAAGATGCAGTTCTCCTTAAATTAATGTGTGTGTTTAATATAATTCCATTAAAAATAACAGAATTTTTAGGAGGGGACTAAACCACCTTATTCTGTGTTCACATGGAAAAATAAATAAGCACAAATAGGTCATTTCTGAAAAAGAGATTGAAACATACTGCAAGGCTACAATAATTGAAACATTGGTATTACCAGATACTATATTTAGCATATGATAAAAATGGCATTTCAAATTAATTGGAGAAAGATGCTCTGTCCAATAAATACTAGTGGGATAACCAGGTGATCATCTGAGGGAAAAAGAAAAAACTATTTACAGCAGTGTCTCAAGTGTTAAGTTGGTCTATATTCAACATAAATTTAAAACATAAGTTATAGAAGAAAACATGGGAAAGTGATTTTATAATCTTGCACTATGGCCTTTCTAAGTAAGACAGAAAACTGAGAAGCCATAAAAGAGATTGATAAACTTGATTACATTAAAAAAACAAACTGAAAAAATCCTGCATAAAGACAAAGGACAAGAAAATTGGGAAAAATTTTTAACCTCTCATATCACAAAGGGACTAATTTTCCTAATAAAGAGCTACAGGTTCATAAGAAAAAGTCGAACAACCCAGTAGGAAAATGGACAAAGGATACAAATAGTCTACAGGAAGGGAAATAACAGTGGCTTTTAAACATATGAGGAGATATGTAACTCCCCTCATTATAAGAGTTATGAACATTACAACTATACTGAGGTACCACTGATCACTATTAGATAGGCAAAAATTAAAAAGTTTTATAACCTACTCTGTAGAGAGTATGAGTGCAAAATAGTTTCTTTAGTGGGCAATTTGGCAAAATCTATAATATGAAAAATCTCATATCCTTTGACTAGGAACTTTACTACTAGAAATTTATCTTAGGTACATTCTACTAGATGTACAAACATTCGTGTATATTTCATGTATCCTATGTATACATATGTATCATTTTTTATGTACAAAGATACTCATTGTAGTAGTATTTATAATGGCTAAAGATTGGAAACAATTGAGATAGTCATCCATGGGAAACTGAATAAATACATTATGTTACAGCTGTACATTAGAAAATGTTAGCCATAAAAAAATACCAGTGAATCTCGTTATGTATCGTTTTGGAAACGTTGCCAATATATGTTGTTTGGTGAAAAATGCAAGGTACAGAACAGTGTATATAATATGTTTATTTATGTTAAAATATGTTTTGGTTGTTTATGAATAAATACAGCTTCCGTGGAGTATAATTTGAATTTGAAGATACCCCCCCCTCAAAAAAACAAAAAAATTGTATGTAGCATAGTGCCTTCCACTTAGAACTTACTACATGGTGGTGGTGGTGGTGATTTTCCTTGTAATCACAGGGTTCCTTTATCTCAAGAGTTGATTTTTAACAGTTGCGTCTGGAAGAGGAAGTCCATCTCACTATAAATGCTGCTTAATGGGTGTCATACTCATGTTATTCATCAAAATGATGTATGTGCTTCCTGAAGTATGTTTCTTGGAGGATGTTAGTATAAGCTCTGCAAACCAAAGGTGTCAAATAAGATTGGGAAATGTTGGATTAAACAGAACTAAGCAGGTTTCTTTCCTACAGGCCTTCTTAGAGCCTTAATATACATAATGTGCTTTGTGAATATTCAAGAGGGATATTTAGAGTTCAGCATTTTCCAAATTTCTTTGAATGCAGAACCTTAAACAAGAACGATTACTACTTTTTCTTTAAGAAATAGATTATGAGTAGTTGTCACATTGGGAAACATCACTTTAATACTTAGATTTTGGTTTTATTGACCTTCATTATTCATTTTAATAAATCAGTATTCTTGATTCATTTCTAAGAAGCCTGTGGTCGCTCTCACTGCCTACTTTTCCTCCTCCATGATATGCTGCAACTCACTAGTTTCGTGGCTGAGACCTTCCCAAAGTCATCCAAATTATACGGGGTTTCTTGGGTAAAGAGGAGAATCTATATAATTAATGTCAAATCTCAGGGATTGATTGAATGGAAATTGAAGATTGAAGCTTCATTTGACTCAACTTTTCCCAGAGCTTTAAAAGTTTTGCTGTTCACAGGGAGGAATGAAATCAAAAGAATGGATAGATAGTTGAGGAATATGTGGAGAAGATAACATCATGGTGTGTTAGAAGATACAGGTTCTACCTCTGTCTTCACCATTTACCCTCCATTTAATTTTGAATAGTTCACTTAGCCTCCCTGTGCTTCATTTTTATCATCTGTAAAATTGAGGAATTGGGTTTAGGTCTATCCATTTTTTTGTATGTGTGAGGAAGATTAGCCCTCAGCTAACATTTGTTGCCAATCCTCCTCTTTTTGCTTAGGAAGATTGGCCCTGGGCTAACATCTGTGCCTGTCCTCCTCTACTTTATATGTGGGATGCCGGCCACAGCATGGCTTAATAAGAAGTGCGTAGGTCCGTGCCCGGCATCCAAACCTGTGAACCCCAGCGCCACTGAAGCAGAGTGTGCGAACTTAGCCACTATGCCACTGGGCCAGCCCCTAGACCTATCCATTTCAAGACTGTGACTTACTGATAATATGCTTAATGGAATCAGTGAAGATTGTGGGCCCATGTAGAATATTTTGTTCTACTCTGCAAGTTTCCACATGTGAATGTAACGTGTCTCAGTTCAGTTCTTTTGGAGAATGAAATTATTCAATAATTAGCTTATAGTCAACTCCCTGTATTTGAAAACTTGTTGAATTGTTCAAGACTTATCTTGATTGATTTGTTAATTACCCTTCAGGAAAGCACTTGATTATAACACAGGTCAATTAATACAGTGCTATGGATAAATCCACACTTCCTGTATAAACGCCCCCTGCATGTTTCCCTGATATAGGGAGAAATCCATGATGTGGATGTTAATTATCCTCTCCCCCACACACGGTTTTCATTTGGTGGTTTTGCTGTGCTTTTTGTGCATTCCTTGCCTATTAGCAGATTTCTGAACTCAGCACAGTAGAGGTCTAAATTTACTGAATTTGTGCCATCTGGAAATGAGGTTTAAATTTTGTTCCTCTGTTGAAATTAGTGATGTGACATAGCTGTTACACAGAAGGACTGTGAGCCTGAATTTGATTTTATTATGTGGAGGGGAGAATGTTTTGTTAGAAGGAAAGCACTTGCCTCAGGAGAGATTTGAGTGTGACTGAATTGTTAACTGCCAACTTCCTCCCTTTTTCGCAGGAGACATATTTTGTTTTTAAATGAGACGACAACCAAGAGAATTATCAAGACCCAGTGAATTTTAAGAGAGTCCTTTCAATGTACTTGAGTTCCATCTAACCTTCCTTTCGATGTCATTCTGTGCATTACTGTCAAAGGATTCAGCTTCCTTTGAAGTCTTGAAGCATTGCTGTTGGCGAATCATGATGGTAAAATATAAGACTGGTTCTCAGTAAAGCCCTTACTGATACACAGTGATACCTTATTACCTAAGTAAAAGCATATGTGTGTGAGTGCCTAAGAGTGTAGAGTGTAAGGGGAGGATGTATGATAATAGACACTAAGATGGGAGAAGTATTTCTCATGAATTAGAGATGCCCTTTCATAATTTAAGAGTCACAGAAGGAGTAAAGACTTGAAATCACCTGAAAAGCATCTGGAAGCAATCTGTAATTCTTAAGAGGCAGTAGAAGAGCCTGTATCTCTCCAGTACATGATGATAAAACTGTTTGTTCATGTGGGATTATGGAAGAAGTAGAATTCTGTTACTTGTAAAACCTCTTGCAATTAAATGCCCAGAGATTTGATTATGAATTATACTGCAAGGTCTCATGTGCTTAATAAATGATTAATTGATTAGAGTACAGAAGGCAGATTTGAAAGTACTAAGGAAATTTTAACATGAAGAATTTATTTGCTTCTGATATGTTATCCTTTACTTTTCATACCCCATCGTACTCTTCTTGTGCCCGGTCACTGCCACTGTTGTGCCCAGGTTTGAAGATTTAGGTCACATTGGGGTCCTCCCCATTTTTTTCCCTTTCATAAAACATTTGTTATAAGAAAAGGTATTACATTTCGAGCCTTTGAGGCATCTGTAGGTCAAATATACACACAAAACCTCTTTTAGTGACTTTTAGGGAACCATCTTTTTTTTTTTGGTGAGGAAGATCAGCCCTTAGCTAAGGTCTGTTGCCAATCCTCCTCTTTTTTGCTAAGGATGATTGGCCTGGAGCTAACATCTGTGCCCATCTTCCTCTACTTTATATGGGACGCCGCCACAGCGTGGCTTGATAAGCAGTGCATATGTCTGTGCCCGGGATCTGAACCTGTGAACCCTGGGCTGCTGAAGCAGAACGTGTGAACTTAACCACTATGCCACTGGTCTGGCCCCTAGGGAACCGTCTTTTAGTATATATATTGCACTATTGCAGAAAGCTTATTACATTAGTGAGTGGCTCATCCTTGTTACACAGAGATTTTGAAAAAATGTACAGTCCTCCCTCCATGTTCCTGGGGGATTGGTTCCAGGACCCCCCCCCCGCAGAGACCAAAATCCACGGATGCTTAAGTCCCTTATATAAAATGGCATAATATTTGCAAATAACCTACACATGTCCTCCTGTGTACTTTTAAATCATCTCTAGATTACTTATAATACCTAACACAATGTAAATGCTATGTAAATAGTTGTTATACTGTATTGTGTAGGAAATAATGACAAGAAAGAATAGTCTGTGCATGTTCAGTACAGATGCAACCCTGTAGGCCTTTCTGTCTGCGGTTGGTTGAATTCGTGGATGCGGAACCTGTAGATGTGGAGAGCCAACTGTATTTGTTGTACTAGATTCTGACTTGAATTGCTCACCTGAACCCATCTAAAGTTAGGAAAATATTTTACCTAATACTTACAACTATATCAGGACAAATTGCGTCTTGTTTCTTGCTTTTGCTTAAGTAGTTATGATCAATTGTGATTACAGCATTGTACTCTGCTTTTTTTCTTCTTTATGTATAAATGGCATTTTTCCATTTTATTATAAACTCATAAAATTTTTTGACGGCTGATAAAATTGTGGTTAAGTAATATATGATTGTATCAAATTTACTTAACTCTTCCCCAGTTATTGGGCATTTGAGTGGTTTCCATGCTTTAAATTAGTTTGGTATTTACTTTTTTCTTAAAAAAGTATACTTGCAAGTTTTCTCAAGCTTCTACCTATTTTGATCTTCAATAGTGGTTTCCTGTGGTTTTGTTTATTATTTGCAATAGCTTCTGCCTTTTGTATGCTGTTTGGGGTTAATCTTTGTGCTGTGCTCTCTGGGACACCTCCTAGGGGGTGTTCTCTGTATTTTTCTAAGGTGAGATAATTTTGCAGCTTTCTCCAAACTCATGTCTTTCTGGATGTACAGTAGGGATTAAACCATGCATTTGTGTTGTGAAACTTACCTTCCCAGTTAGATCTTAGGATATTAGATGTGTCTAAGACCAAAGTAAACTTTGCCCATGAGTTGGCAAAACCCTGAACTTTCAACTGTCAATGTGTAGATAGGTCAAAGGTAAAGGAGTATTTTGGGAGTATTGCACATTTAAAAAAAGTTGTTTATGGGGCTGGCCGGGTGATGTGGTGGTGAAGTTCATGCACTCTGCTTCAGTGGCCCTAGGGTTTGCAGGTTTGGATCCTGGGTGTGGACCTGTGCACCCCTTATCAAGGGGTGTGGCAGGCGTCCCACATATAAAAAAGGTAGAGGAAGATGGGCACAGATGTTAGCCCAGGGCCAATCTTTCTCAGCAAAAAGAGGAGGATTGGCAACAGATGTTAGCTCAGGGCTAATCTTCCTCACACACACACACAAAAAGTTGTTCATGAAAGTTATTTGTGGTCTTCTCTTTGGTATTTTATGTTTTGTAGTCATTATCTTAATATGATGCTGCTGATGCATGGTTATGGATTTATTTAGTTTCATATTTTTTTTTCTCTTCTAAAAGAAGCATATAATTACTTAGCATCTCTTAGAGGATGGAAGAATCCTTCTCTACTTTCTGCTATCCAGGGGGAGTCTCTCATTTTTGGCTGGTATTCATATTTCTAAATAAAGATTTACTTTTTGCTTTAAATTTTTTTTATGATAAAGATAAGTGCAATCTGAGAAAAACCGTCAGTGCACAACAAATGATGGTAAATGGGAGGGGAGGAAAACGAGAGAAACTTAGACTGGGTTTTTGCAGTTTATTAATGACCGTGGGACATTTTTTATTCCTTTCTATAGATTTTGGAAGTCTTCTCCGAGTTTCCAGCAGTGCCAAGTGTTGGAGGAATCTTTTCTGCCCCTCTGATAGAGTGAAGTGAGCAAATACAGCCCCGCAGTAGGCTCTTGAAGAGAGCAATCACAGGTAATGTCTTCTTATTACTATTGATATGTGTTCAGTAATGTTCAATAATTGACTTAAAAAAATGAGCCTACTGAACTTACACATCCAGGTGAACGTTATCTTGTTCAAAGCAGTCTTTTTGAGAGGCTATGTTCTATCCTCTACTCAAAACACTTAAAAATTTTTTTCTGTGGGAGCTGCATCTTGATCCTCTGGTAGCATTCTTTTGAACATCCTATTTTCTGTGATGGCAAATCTCAACCCTGTGTGGGTATATTTGGGAAGTAGTCTAAACTCCTTTAGAGCTAGGGTGATGAGTCTGGGGAGCTCTAATTTTGATCAAAAACCAGAAGGAGCAATAACCTAATGAAACCAGTTTTTCTTTTTGTAATATGTACGTGTGTTTGAAGGCTCGTACACTGTATTGAAAGTTAATTCTAAAAACAGGTGACTCTAAGTTTCAAGCAATGGTCTATTGTTACAATAATTGATTAGGCTTGTAGCTTATAGAGAAGCATATGTTATTTATTTGACTATGTAAATGTTGGTATTCTTTCCTATTAAAATCAATCAGTCAATCAGTCAGTATTGTAGCAAGAATTCTTGTATTAATCAGGTTAGATAAGATGAGGACTAAACTTCCTTATAAGGCATTATAATTGACATCTTACTGGTAGTGTTTTGCATGTTTTCTCAAAGTGTTATTAGAGTTCTTGTTAAAAATGCACATTAAAAATTCAGATTATAGACCTTAATCCTAGTGTATCAGAATCAGAATGGTAGGGGGCAAGATTTGGGAATGTGCATTTTACAAGTAAGTACCCCGAAAGATTTACACCCCTAACATGGTAAAGTCATACTTCTACCTAATCTTTGTATTTTTTGATTTAAATATGTTGCATAGTTATTTCCTTGATTTTTGCTTTGAATAAAACAATGTCAGTATTTTTAGTATACTGTTTTGACACAGGATTATGTTCTCAAGTAGCTTATTATTAGATCAAATTGAGAATATAATTGAATAAAACTATACTTTGAACTCTATGTCTAAATTCAAACTGGATATATTTTTCCTTGGGTGCAAATGGACAAATCTATTTTTAACATCCAGATGCCAAATACTAAGTTTTATGAAATATCTGCTCTTCAAATTTGCTAATAAGTTGTACTTCTTGTATCTTATTCTAGTTGAGGGTGAAGAGTAAATGGGGTAGGCATTGGTGGCTGCTGGAGTCTATGCTACACTACACTTAGCAACCAGTCCAGCATTTTTCAAAATATTGTGATGAAAGTTTTGCTATGCAACTAATGGTTCAAACAGATGAAATCCTTTCTTTATAACGCCCTGAGATTTTGTAAAGCTCTTTGAATCCCCCAAATGAAGGGGACTATTAACATGAGATGAAGCAGTAGCTTTTGATATGAGCTAATTTTCATTACCATGTATATTCTTTGGTAATCATTCCTATAAATTTATTAATTTTACAGAGTGTAAGCTTTGTGTATAAAGTGTTATTTAGATATTTTCAATTCTACAAACAGATTATGCTTTTACTTTAAAAGATGTATGCAATGTTATAGCATTCTATTCTTATTAATGAGAGATAAGATGCTGTATGTAAAATAAATATGTGAGTATAGATTTATAAGTTAAGGCTATTACCTTCAGATGCTTGTTTCTTTATTAAAACATTTAATTTATTGGTATGAAATATTCCATTAAGTTTATGCTATTTTTTTCCCAGTAACTTTATTGAAATCATAATGGTTTATAACATCGTGTAATTTCGGGTGTACATTACTGTTTATCAATATCTGGGTAGACTTCATTGTGGTCACCCCAAGTAGTCTAATTATTGTCCATCACCATACATATGTGTCCCTCTTTCACCCACCCCCCCACCCCCATCCCCTTTGGTAACCATTAATCTGTTCTCTTTATCCATGTATTTGTTATATTCCACATATGAGTGAAATCATGCAGTGTTTGTATTTCTCTGTCTGGCTTATTTCACTTAACATCATACCCTCAAGGTCCATCCATATTGTTGCAAATGGGACGATTTTGTCTTTTCTTATGGCTGAGTAGTATTCCATTGTCTATATATACCACATCTTCTTTATCCATTCATCCGTAGAAGGGCACTTGGGTTGCTTCCACGTTTTGGCTATTGTGAATAATGCTGCAATGAACATAGGGGTGCATAAATATCTTTGGATCATTGATTTCAAGTTCTTTGGATAAATGCCCAGTGGTGGGATAGCTGGATCATATGGTATTTCTGTTTTTAATTTTTTGAGATATCTCCATACTGTCTTCCATAGTGGCTGCACCAGTTTGCATTCCCAGCAGTGGTGCATGAGCGTTCCCTTTTCTCCACATCCTCTCCAACATTTGTTGTTTTTTATCTTGGTAATTATAGCTATTCTGACTGGTGTAAGGTGATATCTCATTGTTGTTTTGATTTGCATTTCCCTAATAATTAGTGATGTTGAACATCGTTTCATGTGTCTGTTGGCCATCTGTATATCTTCTTTGGAAAAATGCCGGTTCATATCCTCCGCCCATTTTTAGATTGGGTTGTTTGTTTTTGGTTGTCGAGTTGTATGAGTTCTTTATATATTTTGGAGATCAACCCCTTGTCAGATAAGTGATTTGCAAATATTTTCTCCCAGTGGGTGAGTTGTCTTTTCATTTTGTTCATGGTTTCCTTTGCTTTGCTGAAACTTTTTAGTCTGATGTAGTCCCATTTGTTAACTTTTTCTTTTGTTTCCCTTACCCGGTGAGACATGGTATTTGAAAAGTTGCTGCTAAGATCCATGCCAAATAGTGTACTGCCTATATTTTCTTCTAGGAGTTTTATGGTTTCAGGTGTTACATTCAAGTCTTTAATCCATTGTGAGTTAATTTTTATGTATGGTGCAAGATAATGGTCTACTTTCATGCTTTTGCATGTGGCTGTCCAGTTTTCCCAACACCATTTCTTGAAGAGACTTTCCTTTCTCCGTTGTATGTTCTTGGCTCCTTTGTCAAAGATTCACTGTCCATAGCTGTGTGGTTTTATTTCTGGGCTTTCAATTCTGTTCTATTGATCTTTGTGTCTGTTTTTGTACCAGTACCATGCTGTTTTGATTACTGTAGCTTTATAGTATATTTAGAAGTCAGGGATTGTAATGCCTCCAGCTTCGTGCTTTTTTCTCAGGATTGCTTTGGCTATTCTGGATCTTTTGTTGTTTCATATAAATTTTGGGATTCTTTGTTCACTTTCCGTGAAAAATGTTGTTGGGATTCTAATTGGGATTGTGTTGAATCTGTAGATTGCTTCAGGTAGTATGGACATTTTAACTATGTTGATTCTTCCGACTCATGAGCATGGAATATTTTTCCATTTCTTTGTGTCTTCTTTAATTTCTTTCAATAATGTCTTATAGTTTTCAGTGTATAGGTCTTTCACCTCTTTGGTTAAGTTTATTCCTAGATACTTTCTTCTTTTTGTTGCAATTGAAATGGGATTGTACTCTTGGTTTCTCTTTCTGCTAGTTCATTGTTAGTGTATAGAAATGCAACTGATTTTTGTAAGTTGATTTTGTACCCTGCAAGTTTGCTGTAGTTGTTGATTATTTCTAATAGTTTTCTGATGGATTCTTTAGGGTTTTCTATATATAGGATCATGTCATTTGCAAACAGCGAGAGTTTCACTTCTTCCTTTCCAATTTGAATTCCTTTTATTTCTGTTTCTTGCCTTATTGCTCTGGCTAAAACCTCCAGTACTATGTTGAATAGGAGTGGCAAGAGTAGGCACCCTTGTCTTGTTCCTGTTCTCAGAGAGATGGCTTTCAGTTTTTCACCATTAAGTACGATGTTGGCTCTGGGTTTGTCATATATGGCCTTTATTATGTTGAGGTACTTTCCTTCTATACCCGTTTTGTTGAGTTTTTATCATAAATGGATGTTGGATCTTGTCTAATGCTGTCTCTGCATCTATTGAGATGATCATGTGGTTCTTACTCCTCATTTTGTTAATATGGTGTATCACATTGATTTGCAGATGTTGAACCATCCCTGCACCCCTGGAATAAATCCCAGTTGATCATGGTGTATGATCCTTTTAATGAATTGCTATATTTGGTTTGCCAATATTTTGTTGAGGATTTTTGCATCTATGTTCATTAGCGATATTGGCCTGTAATTTTCCTTCTTTGTGTTGTTCTTGTCTGGTTTTGGTATCAGGGTAATGTTGGCCTCGTAGAATGAGTTAGGAAGTGTTCCATCTTCTTCAATTTCTTGGAATAGTTTGAGAACGATAGGTATTAAATCTTCTTTGAATGTTTGGTAAACTTCTCCAGAGAAGCCATCTGGTCCTGGACACCTGTTTTTTTGGCAGGTTTTTGACTACTCTTTCAATCTTTTTACTTGTGATTGGTCTATTCAGAGTCTCTATTTCTTCTTGATTCAGTTTTGGGAGGCTGTATGAGTCTAAGAATTTATCCATTTCTTCTATGCTATCCAATTTGTTGGTGTATAGTTTTTCATAGTATACTCTTATAATCCTTTGTATCTCTGCAGAATCTATTGTAATTTCCCCTCTTTCATTTCTAATTTCATTTATTTGAGCCTTCTTTTTTTCTTGGTGAGTCTGGCTAATGGTTTGTCAGTTTTGTTTATCTTCTCAAAGAACCAGCTCTTAGTTTCATTATTCCTTTCTACTATTTTTTTTAGTCTCTATTTCATTTTTTTCCACTCTGATTTTTATTATTTCCCTCCTTCTGTTGACTTTGGGCTTGCTTTGTTCTTCTTTTCCTAATTCTACTAGGTGCAGTTTAAGGTTACTTATCTGAGATTTTTCTTGTTTGTTGAGGTGGGCCTTTATTGCTATGAATTTCCCTCATATGACTGCTTTTGCTGCATCCCATGAGTTGGTATGGTGTATTTTCTTTTTCATGTGCCATGTTCATATTCTTTGATTTCTCTTCTGATTTCTTCAATGATCCATTGGTTGTTCAATAGCATGTTGTTTAGTCTCCACATCTTTGTCACTGTCCCAGTTTTTTTCTTGTAGTTGATTTCTAATTTCATAGCATTATGGTCAGAAAAGATGCTTCTTATGATTTCAACCTTCTTAAATTTATAGAGGCTTGCCTTGTTTCCCAATATATGGTCTATCCTTGAGAATGTTCTGTGCGCACTTGAGAAGAATGTGTATTCTGCTGTTTTGGGATGGAATGCTCTGTATATATCTGTTAAGTCCATCTGATCAAGTGAGTCGTTTAAATCTACTGTTTCCTTGTTGACTTTCTGTCTCAATGATCAGTCCATTGATGTTAATGGGATGTTGAGGTCCCCTACTATTATTGTGTTGCTGTTAATTTCTCCCTTTAGGTGTGTTAATAGTTGCTTTATGTACTTTGGTGCCCCTGTGTTAGGTGCATATATATTAATAAGTGTTATGTCCTCTTGGTAGAATGTCCCTTTTATCATTATACTCTGCCCCTCTTTGTCTCTCATTGTCTTTTTTTTTTGTGGGGAAGACCAGCCCTGAGCTAACATCTGTTGCCACTCCTCCCCTTTTTGCTGAGGAAGACTGGCCCTGGGTTAACATCCGTGCCCATCTTCCTCTACTTTATATGGGACGCCGCCACGGCATGGCTGACAGGCAGTGCGTCGGGATCCGAACTCGCGAACCCCGGGCTGCCAAGCGCGGACTAAACCGCTGCGCCACTGGGTGGCCCCTCTCATCGTCTTTTTTAACTTGAAGTCTGCTTTGTGTGATACAAGTATGGCAACACCTGCTTTCTTTTGTTTGCCATTAGCTTGGAATGTTGTCTTCCATCCCTTCACTCTGAGCCTATGTTTGTCTTTAGAGCTGAGATAAGTTTCCTGGAGGCAGCATATTGTTGGATCTTGTTTTTTAATCCATCCAGCTACTCTGTGTCTTTTGATTGGGGAATTCAATCCATTTACATTTAGATTGATTATTGATATACGAGGGCTTAATACTGCCATTTTATCTCCTGTTTTCTGGTTGATCTGTTTCCATTTTTTCTCTTCTTTTGTGCTTCTGAGTGCCATTAGTGGTTTTCTGAGGAGGTTTTCTCACTCTTTGTGAATTGTGGCTCTGCTCTGATTTTTTTGTTTACTGCTTACCATGAGATTTGTATAAAGGATCTTGTAGAAGAAATAGTCCATTTTCTCATAGCCTCTTATCTCTATTAACCTAAGCAGTTTCCATCCTTTTTCTCTTTCCCTTCTGAGTTATTGTTGTTACAAATCATTCTGTTTTTAATGCTGTGAGTTTGTGGCTAAGTTGAAGTGTTTATAGTTACTTTTGATGCTTTCCTTCCCTTTATCTTTAGGTTATAACTGAGTATTTGCTTCCCTGTTCTGATAGAGAGCTGCAGTTTTTTGATTTTGTCTCTCTAATTATCTCCTTGCTCAAAGCTTTGTTGGCCTTTGCCTTTTTGTTTTCAGTGTTAGCGTGTCTTTAATTATTTCTTATAGGGGAGGCGATGAATAGTGGTGATGAACTCCCTCAGCTTTTGTTTATCTGGGAAAGCTTTTATTTCTCCATCATATCTGAAGGAAAGAGTATTCACTGGATAGAGTATTCTTAGCTGAAAGTTTTGGCTTGCAGTATTTTGATGCTGAAAGCCTGATAGGGGTTCCTTTGTATGTTATTTTATTTTGTCTAGCTGCCCTTAATATTTTTTCTTTGTCATTGACTTTTGCTAGTTTTACTATTATATGCCTTGGGGAAGGTCTTTTAGCATTGATGTAATTAGGCGATCTGTTAGCTTCATGTATTTGTAAATCCGGTTCCTTTCCCAGGTTTGGGAAGTTCTCAGCTATTATTTTTTTGAACAAGCTCTCTGCTCCTTTCTCCCTCTCTTCTCCTTATGGAATACCTGTAATCCTTATGTTGTTTTTCCTAATTGAGTTGGATATTTCTCGAAGAATTCCTTCATTTTTTAAAAATCTTATTTCTGTCTCTCCTCCACCTGTAACATTTCTATATTTTCACCCTCTAAATCACTAATTCTTTCCTCCATAACATCAGCTCTATTCTTTAAGAATTCTAGGTTAGTTTTTATTTCATTGATTATGTTTTTCATATCTAGAATTTCTGCTTGATTTTTTTTTTTTTTTTTACAGTTTCAATCTCTTGGATGAAGAGGTTCATTTTATTCCTGAGCTCACTGAACTGTTTTTCTGTGTTCTATTGTAACTCGTTGAGTTTCTTTGTGACAGCCATTTTGAATTCTCTGTCATTTAGATGGTAAATATCTGTGCCTTCATGTTTGGTTTCTGGAGAATTGTCATTTTCCTTCTGGTCTGAACCATTGGTGCGGTTTCTCTTTGTGTTTGATGATCTAATCTTTTGTCAGGGCATTTGTGGTAGTATGGGTCACAGATTCCATCTGCTACTGCTAGGGAGAGCAGGAACAGAGTTTCTGGTCTCACCCTGTCTGTTGGAAGTTGTGTGGGTACTGCAGGTGCTTGCACCAGCTTGGAGAGCATTCAGGTACTTGTGTGGACTGTGCTTTGTGGGCAGGGCTTCCTCATGGGGACTGAGGTAGGGCCACTCCTTGGGGTTGCAGGGGCACGGTGGGCTCCCCCACCCCTGCCCACTGGGAAAGCAATCATGAGTGGGTTAATGTCAGCTGCGGCCTCTTCCTGCAGTCGCCCTGGGGCACACTCCCTCTTTCAGGGCTCAGTGGTACTGTGTGTGCTTGTTCAGGCCTGGAGTATGCTTGTCCTGGTGTGAGTGTAATAGTTCTGCCACAGAGTCTGCTTGCAGTCTTGCAGGCTGCTGTGCTTGGTGGCCAGGACTTCTCGTGGGGACCCAGCCAGGACCACTCCTTTGGGCCGCAGGGGCACTGTGGACTACCCCCTACTGTGGGAAAGTGATCACCAGCGGGCTAAGGGTTCCCACTGCCTCTTCCTACAGTCATCCTGGGGCATGTTCCCACTTTCGGGGTGCTCACACCAGGCTGGAAAGTGATCCTGTGCATGCACAGAGCTGTTAGAGGAGGGTAGGGAGTGATCACCTATCTCCACCACTTCCCGGAGAGTCAGTCAATCCACCCTCAGATGTATAGTTGCATGTGTCTCTCAGGCGTCCTGTTGTGCTGTTAGGTTTCTTCTGTTGGTCATGAATGTCCATTTAGTTGTAGTTCAAAATGGGGAGAGACACTCTGCCATGTTGCTGACGTCACTCCAAGTTTATGCTTTAAAAAAATTGTGTTAAAATACACAACATAAAATTTACTATTTTAACCATTTTTTTTGTGAGGAAGACTAGCCCTGAGCTAACATCTGTTGCCAATCCTCCTCTTTTTGCTGAGGAAGATTGGCCCTGGGCTAACATCCGTGCCCATCTTCCTCTACTTTATATGGGATGCTGCCACAGCATGGCTTGACAGGCAGTGCGTTGGTCTGCGCCTGGAATCCGAACCTGCGAACCCTGGGCCACTGAAGTGGAGCATGTGAACTTAACTGCTATGCCACTGGACCGGTCCCCATTTTAACCATTTTTAAGTGTACAATTCAGTGTTGTTAAGTATATTCACGTTGTTTTGCAACCAATCCCCAGAGTGTTTTCATCTTGCAAAACTGAAACTCTATACCCGTTAAACAACAACTCCCCATTTCACCCTCGCCTCACACCACATTTTATACACACCACATTTTGTTTATCCATTCATCCATCAATGGGCGTTTGGCTTGCTTCAGCCTTTTGCTTTTGGGAATAATGCTGCTATGTACATGGGTGTATGAATATCTGTTTGAGTTTCTGTTTTCAGTTACTTTTGGTATATGTCTAGAAGTGGAATTCCTAAATCATATGGTAATTCTATTTTTAATTTCTTGAAGAACCACCGTACTCTTTTGTACAGTGGCTATACCACTTCACATTCCCACCAATAGCACACAGGAGTTCAAGTTTCTCCACATCCTTGCCAACACTGTTTTTTTTTTTTTTTTTTTGATAGTAGCCATCCTGAGGGATGTGAGGTGATGTCTTGTGGTTTTGATTTCTCTGATGACTAGTGACGTTAAACATCTTTTCATATGCTTCTTGGCCATTTGTATACCTCCTTTGCAGAAATGTTTAATTTCTTTGCCCATTTTTTAATCAAGTCCTTTGCCCATTTTTTAATCAAGTCATTTGTTTTTTTTGTTGTTGAGTTGTAGGAGTTCTTTATATATTCTGGATATTAACCCTTTATCTGATGTATGGTTTGCAAATATTTTCTCCCATCCTGTATGTTGCCTCTTCACTGTATTGATTATGTCCTTTGCACAGAAATTTAAAAAATGTTTTTTTTTTTGGTGAGGAAGATTGCCCCTGAACTAATATCTGTTGCTAATCTTCCTCCTTTTGGTTGAGGAAGATTTTCCCTGAGCTAACATCTGTGCCAGTCTTCCTCTATTTTGTATGTGGGACACTGCCACAGCATGGCTTGATGGGTGATGTATAGGTCTGTGCCTGAGATCTGAACCAGCAAACCCCAGGCCACTGAAGCCTGGGGAGCACACGAACTTAATCACTATGCCACTGGGCCAGCCCCTATAAGTTCTTAATTTTGATGTAGTCCAACTTATTTATGTTCACTTTTGTTGTCTGTGCTTTTGGCATCATAGCCAAGAAATCACCAAATCCAATATCATGAAGCTTTTCTCATGTTTTCTTCTAAGAGTTTTGTAGTTTTAGCTCTTATTTTAAGTTTTTGATCCATTTTGAGTTAATTTTTGTTGGTGTAAAGTAAGGATCCAACTTCATTCCTCTGCATGTGGATATCCAGTTTCCCCAACACAATTTGTTGAAGTGAGGTTTCTACTTTTAAAGACAGGTTAGGATAAGGAAAGAAAAGCAGACAATCATAAATGGCTGTTTTGTGTCTATGTAGGAATTCCCATAAAATCCCTTATTTCTAATTAAGAAGATATTTCAGAAACAAAAGGGTATTATGTAGATTTGAAGCTCACCTTAGACTAAGACTTAATAATTGTGGTAGACATAGAGCCTGTGTTTGAGTTTTATATTAGTTATTTGGTGGGCAGTGACTTCTTATATTTGGGATTTGATTATGGTAAACTGAGTTTTGGTCTTCAGGTAGGGGTGTGTGTGTGTCCTGTTACAGGGCTTTTTCCAGTTAATTCCCGTCAGTGAGAGATCCTCTAATGTTTTAGGGAGCTTTAGTTTCAAGGCCATAAACAGAATCAACATTCTCATGGGAAAAAAATAACCAGTAATGAATCCAAGGACAAACCTGTAGCCAGCTTGAACCATTCACCTGTCTGCAGCAAAAGTTACTTCGAACTTGTTTTTGCTTCTTAGCTCTAAAAAGCAATGTGTGTGTCAACAGAATGATATTTACACTGGTTTTGAAAAGGTCAAAAACCAGATATTGTGCCCTTAGAAGTGAAGTTATTTTTGGGAGGACAGAAGGGTGTTGGGAGTTGGGTGGGGAGAATACAAAAGCAAACATATGTAACTAAGAGGAAAGCCTGGGCAAAGAGTTAAGGTAGAGGCAGCAGCTTAGGTGGGTGTAGGAGTAACATGGGTAATGAAAGGATCTAACACTAGGTGTACTACTTTCTTCAGGAGAAATGATAGCAGATACTAAAGGTAGCACTGCAAGAATCACAAGTGGAAAATGGATTTGAAAAGTGTTTGAAGACAATATGAAATAAAATGTGTATGATAGTCCTGAGGAGATGCTGTCAGTGGAATTCATCTGCTGTGGATTTTTGGATGTGTTCTTAGACAAGTGAGACAAATGGTAGGTAGACCGAGGCAATTGCAGATATTCTGAGCTGTTGAGAGAATTATATATTTGAATATAGTATTTCAGGGTTCAGAGCTGTCGACATGAGAAAAGAGTAGCAGTTATAGCAGCATTAGAATGCTGTCCCTTCTAATGTGATACCGGAACGTCTGAGTCAAGCAGAATTGGGGTGGTGAGTGAGGAATGTTTCTCTGTGGCTTCTCTGGCTTTGTGTGGAACCAGTGGGAAACCATTTTCAAAAGTGCTTTTGAATGAAAATCTAGCCTTGAGACTGGTTTGGGACTAGATTTTCTGAGTAAATAACACGAAAAAGATATCTAAAAGTGACTTCTTACAGTCAAATAATCAAACCAGCTACCTAATGCTATATCATTCTGAAATTTGCTAATTCTACATGTTTTCCTAATATTATAGATTTTAAAATCATGATCTATCTCTACCTTATTTTGTGAATTTAGTCTTTTTATTTATTTAGTCATTTTTGTCTTGTCACATGTTCCATGACCCTTCAATTTCATTCTAGCTTAGTTTGGATCTTTTCCAGCTCTGTATGTGTCTTCCAGTTGACCAGAATGGCTTAGAATAAATGTATGTAATATATGTTTTTGGTCATGTTTTCTGTTTCCTTTCCAACATGATTCCTGAAAATACCCTGCCTTTTCTCTGTCTTTAAAGGTACAGGGTTGCCTTGAATTAATGTACTCAGAAGAGTCTCTAAGGACTCTCGTCCAGACCAGAGGTTCTCAAAGTGTGGTCCCCAGATAAGTAACAGCAGCCTCACCTAGGCACTTGTTAGAAATGTGACTTCTTGGGCTGAATCAGAAACTCTGAACGTAGAGCTGAGAAATTTGTATTTGACAAACCCTCCAGGTGATTCTGAAGCATGTTGAAGTTTGAGAACTGCTCTAGACACTCTCATTAGTTATGTGCTGTTGTCCAAGCCATTCATTTTATCCAGCCCTTGGTCTCCTGATCACATAGACCAGGGGTTCTCAAATGTTGGTGGGCACATGAATTATCTGGTGAGCTTATTTTAAAAATTTCAAAAAGCAGTCTATTTTTCCTAACCTCATACCCCGAGATTCTGATTCAGTGGGTCTCAGATGACTCAGTTATCTGCTTTTCAGCAAGCTCTCCAAAATAGTTCTCAAATCTATGATCTGGACCACTGGATGTCTCTGAGTTTCCTTGAAGCCCCAAAGTGATGTGATTTAAAATGGTTTTTTGGGTTCAGTAACTGAAAGCTTGGGGGCCAGAACTTTATTTGCAAAATGCAGTTTGGATTATTTTTCCCTGAAGCCGTTATGTTCTGATTTCTTGCCTTGAAAAATATGATTCTTTCTTGCCTACTAGGATTACTATATGAGATTTTTCTGAGGCTTATCCTCATGGGTAAGGCAGTTGGCTCAGTAAAAGAACTTTCTGACTCTTATAAACTTGGAGATTTCATTATATGGTTCTTCTAAGTAATTTATAAAAAATAATTGATAGACTGTCAATACTGGTTCTTAGGAAACAGCACTTTTTATTGAGATGTGTCTTTTTGTCCTTACTCTTTATTTCCAATCTCTAAGCTTGTTCCCAACACATGATGATGTGTTTCTTTTTTCTCACTGTTGTTCATATTTGTGTTTGTTTCTTTAATGGTCCAACCTTATTAGAATTTGAATTATTTTTTCCGGATCTTCCTCTTGTCTCAGTGGCTGCTCCTTCTCCGTTTTTTTCCTTCTGTCCATCCCTTGACTGTCAGTGTTCCCTAGGAACTGGCCAAGTTCTTTTCTCTTTTCCACATCTCACCTACATGCTCTCCCCTCAGGCCTGCTTCTTCCTGTCTGCCAGGTCCTTGCTCAGATGTCACCTTCACACCACCCTTTATAAAGCAGCATCTGACTCTCACAACTCTCTTCGGAGCTTTAGCCCCATATAGTCAGCTGCCTACTGGATGTCCCGCAGGCAGATCAGGTTAACGTATCCAAAATGGAACTCATCATTCTCCTCCCCCAAGATCTTTGCCTCCTCTTGTGTCCCCTGTCTTGGTGAATGGCATCACCATCACCCTTTATGCAGCTGTCATTTATCTGGTGTTTCCTATGTGCTAGGCACTGTTCTGAGAACTTTAATGTAACTCCTCACAAAATCCTTTGAGGTAGATTCTGTTGTTATTCCCATTATACAGATGTGTAAACTGAAGTACATGGAGTTTAAGTAACTTTCCCAAGGTCACAAAACTATTAATTGGTGGAGATGGAATCCCAGAGCATGTAGTCTTAATTATTGTGCTCTGCTGCCTTGCTTTCTCAGCAGCCCAAGCCAGAAACCTAGGATTACCGTTTACTTCACCCTTTCCCCGTGTGTATCTGGTCAGTCCTCTTGAGTCCACCTACTAAATCTCTCTTAAAAGCACACTTCCACTTCCCTGCCTTCCACCGTAAGTGTTCTAGTCCAGGTCTCCATCATCTCTTACCTCCACTGTTTTAATTAGTGTACTTTTTCCATCCATTTCTTTATATTATTGCCAGAGTATTATTCTTCCTAGTAGTAAATCTCATCATGACACTTCTCTGCATTCACCAGCCTAATCCGTCTACAATCAGTCGTCCAGTGTTGGACAAACCCTCTATTATCTACTTCATTGTTGAGCAGATCTCACTATTCCTAGCAGAGGACAGTTCAGACATTTAAAGAATTTCACCATAAGGCAGAGAGCTGGGAGAGTGCAGGTAATACCTGGGCGATACCTGACATTTTGAGGGTTAAAAAATAAAAGAGGGGCCACCGGTGGTGCAGTGGTTTAGTTCGCGCTTGGCAGCCCGGGGTTCGCGGGTTTGGATCCCGGGCGCCTGCCGACGCACTGCTTGTCAGCCATGCTGTGGCGGCGTCCCATATAAAGTGGAGGAAGATGGGCACGGATGTTAGCCCAGGGCCAGTCTTCCTCAGCAAAAAGGGGAGGATTGGCAACGGATGTTAGCTCAGGGCTGGTCTTCCCCACAAAAAAAAAAAAAAGAAAAATGATATCTTTTGATTAGTTTTTGCCTTTTATGGTCCTTAATTTCTATTTATTGTACTAAAAGAATAAAAAAAAAAATCAGAGTCTAGTCTGGCCCAGAGAGGGATGGCATCTGTAATTTTGGCATTCCCTAACAAGAGTGTCTCCCCACTCCCACTCCAGTTCTGTGCTGCAGCCATAGTAAACTTGCACTCCCTATAATATGTCATGTTCTCTCTCCTTCCTCTGGGACTTTGCATATGCTGTTCCCTCTCCCTGGAATACTCTTCCCTCACTGCCCCATTTGCCTGGCTAACACTACCATCTCCATTTTCAGATCTCAACTTAAATTTCGTATCACCTGGAAAGCATTCTCTGATCGCATTTACCTCCCAGTAGTTTGGGTTAAATGCTTTTTCTTGTATGCTGCCATAGCATACCATTCTTTCCCCACCATATGACTCATCAAACTTTGTTTTAATTGTCTGTTCAGTTGCTTCTTTTAAACTGTAAGCTGCATCCTATTTATTTCTGTGTTTCTGTCACCCAGCATCAATGTTCAATAAATATTGATTGTATGGAAGAGTAACTGAATATTTAAATGTGCTAGTTGATTTCTGCCAATTCCACCTGCATCTTACCTTTGTAAAATAACTCTAGCAGTTAGGGCTTAGGTTCATCCATAAGTGACTACCAGAATCAGAGGCTTAAACAAATTAGGGCATTATTTTTCTTCCACATAAAATAAGTCTGGAACTATGCTATCCAGGCTTAGTAGAGTGGTTCCTTGATTATCAGGGACGCAGCTTCCTTCTGCCCTTCTGCCCCACTCTCCTGGGTGTGATCCTTGCCCCCATATTTTCATCTCAAGGTTTGCTGCCGAAAGTCTAGCCATCTGCAGGGCCTCATTCTAGGAAAGAAGAGAAAGGTCAAAAAGCAAAAGGGAGCTTGACAGCGTCTACTCCTGACCCCACCCCTTTTATATATAAATCTAAAAATCTAAATTCCATAAATTGGAATTTTTTTTTTGAGAATTTAATGACTTGGGAAAATGCTCAGGCTATAATATTAAATGGAAGGAGCAGGAATCAAGATTTAATCCCAAGTCATTAAATTCTTTAAAAAAATTTTTTTTAATTTGTATTGATGTCTTAATAGTTTATAACATTGTGCAGTTTTAGTTGTACATTATTATTTGTCCATCACCATATGAATACATCCCTTCACCACCTTGTGCCCACCCCCCAACCCCTTCCCCCGGTAACCACCAACCAGTTCTCTCTGTCCGTGTGTTAGTTTATATTCCACATATGAGTGAGGTCATGTGGTGCTTGTCCTCTCTCTGGCTTATTTCACTTAACACAATACCCTCTAGGTCCATCTGTGTTGTTGCAAATGGGACAACTCCGTGTTTTTTTATGGCTGAGTAGTATTCCATTGTATATATATGCCACATCTTCTTTATCCAATCATCAGTTGAGGGACACTTGGATTGCTTCCACTTCTTGGCTATAGTGAATAATGCTGCAATGAACATAGGGGTGCATAAACCTCTTGGGGTGGTTGATTTCATGTCCATTGGGTAGATGCCCAATAGTGGGATTGCCGGATCATAAGGTATTTCTATTTTTAATTTTTTGAGGACTCTCCATACTGTTTTCCATAGAGGCTGCACCAGTTTGCATTCCCACCAGCAGTGAATTAGGGTTCCCGTTTCTCTACAACCTCTCCAACGTTTGTTGTTTTTTGTCTCGGTGATTTAGCCATTCTAATGGGTGTAAGGTGATATCTTAGTGTAGTCTTGGTTTGCTTTTCCCTGATGGTTAGTGATGTTGAACATCTTTTCATGTGTCTGTTGGCCATCTGTACGTATATCTTCCTTGGAAAAATGTCTGTTCATATCCTCTGCCCATTTTTTTTTTTTTTTTTTTTTGTGAGGAAGACCAGCCCTGAGCTAACATCCGTCCAATCCTCCTCTTTTTGCTGAGGAAGACTGGCCCTGGGCTAACATCGTGCCCATCTTCCTCTACTTTTTATATATGGGACGCCACCACGGCGTGGCTGACAGGCAGTGCATCGGCGGGCACCTGGGATCCAAACCTGCAAACCCCGGGCTGCCAAGCGCAGACTAAACCGCTGCGCCACCAGGCGGCCCCCCTCTGCCCGTTTTTTGATCAGGTTGTTTGTTTTTCTGCTGTTCAGTTGTGGGAGTTCTTTATATATTACGGAGATTAATTCCCTTGTTGGATATACGATTTGCGAATATTTTCTCCCAGCTGGTGGGTTGTCTATTCATTTTGATCCTGGTTTCATTTGCCTTGTAGAAGCTCTGTAGTCTGATGAAGTCCCACTTGTTTATTTTTTCTTTTGTTGCCCTTGTCCAAGTAGACATGGAATCCGAAAGGATCCCTTTATGACCGATGTCAATTAGTGTACTACCTATATTTTCTTTCAGGAGTTTTATAGTTTCAGGTCTCACTTTCAGGTCCTTAATCCATTTTGAGTTGATTTTTGTGTATGGCGATAGAAGATGGTCTACTTTCATTCTTTTGCATGTGGCTGTTCAATTTTCCCAGCACCATTTATTGAAGAGACTTCCCTTTCTCCATTGTATGTTCTTTGCTCCTTTGTCGAAGATTAGTTGTTCATAGGTGTGTGGTTTTATTTCTGGGCTTTCAGTTCTGTTCCATTGATCTCTGTGTCTGTTTTTGTACCAGTACCATGCTGTTGTGATTACTATAGCTCTATAGTGTATTTTGAAATCAGGGATTGTGATGCCTCCAGCTTTGTTCTTTTTTTTCAGGATTTCTTTAGCTATTAGGGGTCTTTTGTTGCCCTGTACCCAAGTCATTAAATTCTTCAAAAAAAAAAAAATCCAATTTTAATAGCTGTCCTTCATTCTAGTATATGGATGTCCCATATATATTTAATCCTTCTTTTATTATTGAACACTTAGCTTGTTCCAGTTTTTCACTATTAGAAATATTCTTTGATGAATGACTTGATACATCTGCACATTATTTTGTTTAAGTTTCTGGGTCTTTATGATAGATTTATAGAAAAATGAACAGAAGAGATTAAAGATATAGATCCCTTGTTTATTGATATCTATTGCCAAACCTTTTGCCAAATGTATATACACATATATTATGCTTCTGATTTTATAAAATTTATGAAATTATTAGAAAGTATAGAAAAAAGACTACAGAGAAAGATATTAAAGCTTAAAAATAGTTTTTCTCTTGTGATGGTGCTTTGAGTGATTTTTACTCTTTATATTTTCTATATATTCTTTTTTTGCAATGACTATGTATTGTTTTTTGATTTAAAAATGAATTCAGTTGGAAATAAAGAATATGCCCTCTGTTTTGATGATCAACTGCTGCTTTGCTATTTAGGATCTCAACATCAGAGGTTGAAATGTTAATGTTGATATTTTAATCCAAGAAGAATAAACCCTATTGGGTTTGTAATTTACATATTAGACATGTTTTCCTCCATTTGTTTAGAGATATTTTCTCCGGTTTTCCTGGTAATTTAGACCTTGCCTAATGGAATCTGGTAAATTGAAATAAACGAAAGTAGCTGGGTCTTTTTTTTCCCCAGCGGCATTTTTTTTGTAGCTGTTAAAAACAAAAGCACCACAAAACTTAAATTCTCACATTCTGTAGCTGGATTGTGGTATAAGGTATAGTCCTAGGGTCATTTTTAGTGTGTTGTTATTGCCAGGGTAATCCTGTTAATATATGAGTGTATATTTGTTTCTAGAGGCAAAAGCTGAGAGGATCGTAAAGCATATGGGCTCACGTAACTGACCCTTAAGCAGGACACCTTATTGTCCCTGTGACCTATTTCATATTCACAGATTCTGTAACCAGGAATAGATTAATTTTAGATATGCATTCCAGAATGTTAGATAGGGAGAGAAAGTATGAAAAACATGTTAAATATAAACCAAAATACTGTCAGTTAAAAAACAACAAAAACAAGCCTGTAAATCAACAATATATAGTTGGACATTTTGGGACCTAGGGATGGGAATGCAAGGTTTGGGTTATATTTACTGGGGAAAGGGCAGATTTGCAGGAACACTTGTGAGCAGTTTTCCCCAGGCTATTGAGAATGAGCATACTTTTCTCATGTAAGAACATCCTGTAGACTGCTACAAGATTCTGCCTCCAATTCTGTTCTCCCTCAGTTGAGAAAATAATATTGGTAGAAAGTTACTAAGACCCTAATCGTAGTTTTAAGTAAATCTGTATTTTGTTAAATATAATACTATCTGTATACTGTCTCTATCTCTTTGAAAAGTGGTATTTGGTCTAAAGAATGGCCCATGCACCAAATCTGGCCTGCTGCCTGCTTTTTTATGATCCACCAGCTAAGAATAGTTTATACATTTTTAAATGGTTGAAAAAAAAAAAAACAAAGAAGAATTTGTATAGAGAGTGTGTATGTATCCTGCACAGCCTAAAATATTTCCTTATCTGGCCCTTTACAGAAAAAGTTTGCCAACCCTTGGTCTAAAGCAGTGGTTTTCAACCAGAGGCAATTTTGCCCCCAGGGGACATTTGGCAATGCCTCAAGACATTTTTGATTGTCACAGTTGGGGGATGGGATGGGAGTGCTGCTGGCAATCAGTGGGTAGAGGCCAGAGATGCTGTTAAACAGCCTACAAGGCACAGAATGGCTCCTTAAGACAAAGAATTAACTGATCCAAAATGTTGACAAAGACTGTCTCCTTGCCCAAACTTCAGTTAGGCTCTTGTGAGCCTTTTTCTTGACTAGGGCTCAGCCTTGGCCCCCATCCTGTCTTTGGCCTTCCTAGTCCAGTTTTAGCAAGAATTCTGTTGAGTCAGTTTAGTGAAAGTCCTTCTACCCTTAATATCTGATCACCCTTGATCTCTGATCAAATTCCTTATCCCCCACACTTGATATCTGATCACCCTGGCCTGCGTTCAGCAAGAATCCTGTTAGATCAATTTAGTAAGAATCCTTCTACCCTTGATGTCTTGTCTTAGTAATTTTCCATCTACTGACCTCCTCATTCTGCTTGTTGGTACAAATTCCTGGCTGTCTTTGCTGTATTCGTTGTTGAGCCTGATCTCTCTCTGTTCCATTGCAATAGTCTTGACACCTACTGCAATAATCCTGAATAAAATCTTCCTTACTGGTTTAACAAGTGTGAGAGTTTTTTTTTTTTTAAACAATAGCAATAGTGTAGAGATTGAGAAACCCTGAGCTAAAGTAATGTTTGGTGCATGTATGAATTCAGGGACCACCTCTACAAATGACTCTGCAGCAGCCCCCATCCCCTCTGGGGTTCCATTATTTTACAGGGAAGAGTGACTGGCCAGCACAAATGTGCACGAGGGAACAGTTGCCTTCAGGACTTGGAAGAGGCCAATTGTAAAGATATTTTACCCGAGCAACATTTCCAGGGTAGAGGAGAGCAGTCTGGATAGGGTGGCCATGCTTGTTTGGCCCTGGCTCTGTTCCCTGGGTATCCTGGAGAATGAAATGAGGTTGACTGTGTAGGCGGATTTCATTATCAACCTCTCTTTGTCCCTGGTGGTTTTCTACCTGTTGGAATCTTCATTAAAAGACGAAAGCTTGCAATCTTCAATTCAAAGTAAAATGCTAAAAGGCAAATGTATAAACTTGTTAAAACAAGTTTAGACAGTTATTAAGCAATAAATAGAAGTGATTACTGTATCTTTCCTGGCTCTCATTTAGAGGTGTGGTTGAAGAGAACAAGAGTGTGCATGGGGTCTGAAAATGTGTTTCTATATTTTGGGTAGAAGTTAAGGAGGTTGGAGATCTTCATTGGTGAGTGAGAAGCAAGAGAAAGCTAAAGACGAGACAGTTCGAAGCTATGACTTGATTTTACCCTTCTTGTACACCTGAGTCCAGGTGCCCTTTTCTTTGCCTGCTCGTTTCCTAAGAACTGGAGCCCTGGCACCTATTCTATCTATGTGGCTTTGCTATTAACTAAAGCTTCCTTCTCTGGGTAGAAACCTCTGGATTCTGCGGCCTGCATACCAGTCTGAACTTCTCTCTTTTTCACATGAAGCCAAACGTACCCAGTACAAGTCCAGCCTGGTCAACTGAACCATTCCAGCTGATAGTTCAGATTGTTCTGTATGTTTGATTTTCTTTAACATCCTAATTTTCCTTGACCATGTTATTCCTGACTGGGTTCTGATATATGACTTCATGAAGTATGCATAGTCACAAAATGGCCACAAAGTCCTTATGTATGCCAGTTAGAATTTATCTATGCATTCTGCTCCATTCTCCACACAGATTTTAATTTTTCCCATTTTCTTCTGGAAGTCTTGTTTCATTTTGATGATTGGAATTCATACAGCAGACCCTCCTACTGTTTATAGGTCTTTGACCGTTGTTAGGTGGGATCTTTCCATAGAGACTTCATGGCCACTATCAGGCCATTATTAGACTGTTTTAATGACTTGTAATTGCCAACATAGAAGATGTCCAAAAGGACATGGAGAAACTTTAAAATTTGTGCAGAGATAAGAGGGGAGCATATAGAGATTTCTAATTAGCAGCATAGTGGACTTTGTTGCCACTCTATTTTTCTAGGCCCCCAAAGGACCATTTTAATATACTAGCAACTCAATAAAAGAAAGCAGCTCAGTTAAGTTTAAGTAACTAGGTAGAACCTAGTAATTTACTATTTGTTATTAAGTTCATAGAAAAATCTCCTTTTTTTTTTCTGGATTGGATTGAAATCAGCCATTCTCTTCAAATAAAATCCTTCCATTAAGAAAAAAGTTAATTCTGCTAATCTATCCTAAGAAATACTGTATAATCTAGCCTGCCTGGGTTTGAATTCTGACTCTGCCCCATATCACCTGGGGCAAGTTATTTAACCTCTGCCTCGGTTTCCTCAGCTGTGAAGCAGGGAAAATAATAGTGTACTCACCTTATAGGGTTGTTGTAAGGACTATATTAGTTTATATATAAAGTACTTAAAAACAAGGTGGTCAGCGTAGACCACCTTGTAACTGCTATTGAAGCCTTAGCTATTAGTAGTAGTGTCTATTGTGGTTTTGGAGTTAATGATCTAGTCTAGCCAAATATATGTTTAGGGAATTCAAGGAAATATGTTCAGACATTTCCAGAAAGAAAAGTGTAAGCATAATTTTTTGAAATACCTTAAATCAGAGAAAGATAAATGAAATAGTTGGCAGTGTTAAATATTACATTTTTCAAATAGCTTAGTCACCATAGACACATTAGTATATACCTTTGTGTTTAAGTATTTTTAGCTGATGGAAGTTGCCCAGGGACTGAAAAGTACTGCTGCCTGGGTACTTATCAGGGGTGTTGGTTAAAATGGCACTCAGTTAAATAAGTTTCACTGTGCAAATATTGATTTGCTGAACAGCATAGGAATGAAGCTCCAAATAGAGTTGAGTTTTGGAAAGGATAGCAAAATACATGGAATTTGAATTTTGGTGATACCAGCAGTAAGAAAGGCAATATAAACACCCAAATGTAGGTTGGTTGACAGAATAAACTGGCTATTTATGGAGAGGGCAATTTTCCTTCATTTTGTTCAGTAGACATGAGTTCAGAAGATTAGACATTTTTTCTACGTACAGTTATGCTATTTAGATGTGCAGATGAGATATGTCCAAATGAGATTTGCTTTCCTGCAATACCAAATGAAATTTGTAAAGCTTTATCTTTATATTTTATGGCGCTAGCCTAAATTTTTTATGTGTGTTTATAATCAAATGCACCTGTGTTAATATGTGTATACACATGTATGAAAGAATGTAGTTATGGTATAGAAAACAAATTTAGGAAAGAGATTATGGATTCTTTTCAAATAAAAATACAGCTCCTTTCTCTGAAAATGGTTTTCTTTAAGCACACTAGAAAATCTGAGCAGCATTCTGCCAGTTGATTCTTTTTAAATGATGAAACAGATGCTCCATTGATCCCTGGTATGGTTATTTATGTAGCTGGTTTTCTACATGAAGGGAAAAAAGTTTGATTAATTACCATTAGCTGTGACATATCCCGTGGGTAATGAATTTTTTTGTATCTATTTTCTCCTTTTTTTGAATAAATTGGTGGCTATGTAATAGGTTCCAGTAAAGCAGTCTGCCGGAACACTTAGTGGAAAATAAATGCAGCTTCTGCAAAAGCGTAGGATGGCAGTGTTGTCAAGTACTTAGGTGGTGCCTGAGAGATGTGATGTCTTGCCACTGTCTGCGGAATCTGAATCTTTAAGTCATTTTCCTGGGAGTTTGTGTCAGATCCTGGTGGAGCCTGTGCATCTTTGAAGTGGCTACTTAGTCTTGGACCTGCAGTCTGTTGCCATGAACACCAGTGTGAATTTGAAGCCGATTCAAGATTAAACCCATGGCTTTGATTTCGGTAACTCCTGCTGTTGATTCTAGTCACTCAGGGTATCATTGTTGCTGTTCATTAAATTAGTGCTTCCTAATTTGGAGTAACAATATATTTGATTTCTTTAATACTATACAGTAGGTAGGCAGGTCTCAGTTATGATAAAGTAAGGTTCAATGACTTGCCCAAGGCCATTAAATAGTTTGTGACAGACTGAATCTCTAACCCAGACATTCTGAGCCCAAGACTGTTGCTCATCCTTCTGTACCACATGTTTTTTATACATTGTTGGATTTGATCTGCAATGTTTTGTTGAGGAGTTTTGCATTTATGTTCATGAGAGATATTGGTCTGTTGTTTTTCTTTCTTGTAATGTCTTTGTCTGGTTTTAGTATTAGGATAATACTGCCCTCATAGAACAAGTTAGGAAGTATTCTCTCTGCTTCTATCTTCTGGAAGAGATTGTAGAGAATTGGTACAATTTCCTCCTTAAATGTTTGGTAGAATCCACCAGTGAACCCATCTGGGCCTGGTGTTTCTGTTTTGGAATGTTATTAATTATTGATTCAATTTCTTTAATGGGTATAGGCCTATTCAGATGATCTATTTCTCCCTCTATAAGTTTTGGTAGATTGTGTCTTTCAAGATATTGGTCCATTTCATCTGGGTTATCAAATTTGTAGGCCTAGACTTGTTCATAATATTCCTTTATTATCCTTTTAATGTTCATGGGATCAGTAGTGATGGCCCCTCTTTCATTTCTAATATTAATAATTTGTGTCTTCTGTCTTTTTTTTCTTAATCTGGCTAAGAGTTTCTCAATAAAGAACTAGCTTTTGGTTTCATTGATTTTTCTCTATTTTCTGTTTTCAATTTCACTGATTTGTGCTCTGGATTTTTATTATTATTTTTTCCTTCTGCTTACTTTGGATTTAATTTGCTCTTCTTTTTCTGGTTTCCTAAGGTAGAAGCTTATATTACTGATTTTAGATCTTTTTTCTTTTCTAATATATTCATTGAATGCTATAAATTTTCCTCTAAGCACTGCTTTTGCTGCATTTCACAAATTTTGATAAGTTCTATTTTTATTTTCAGTTAATTTAAAATATTTTTAAATTTCTCTTGATTTCTTCTTTGACTCGTGTTATTTAGAAATGTTGTTTAATCTCATCATATTCTTTTTTGTTCCTTAGCACAAGTGTACATTTTCCAGGATACAACTAGAGAGGATTGTGCCCACTGATAAAAATTGTATACATTGAACTTCTATTGCTGAAGGAGGGTGGAAAGGGAGAAAGTAAGAAAGCAATGACCATTGAGTTATTCTTTCATTCTCTGGTTAACTTTGCTTATTTTCAAAATGTATTTAAAGCTGACAATAAAACACGTGTGTGTGTGTGTGTGTGTGTGTGTGTGTGTGTGTACTGAACCATTATTATAAGGATAAAAGTATATGATAAAATGGAGAAAACAGTTGTACCAGAGACTAGTCCTCTCAAGTATTAGTAGTTTCCCCTGGTCTAAGAAAGGAACTGGAGTAGATAACTTTAGATTAAGGTTTCTGATAAGTGCTGTAATTTCAAATCATTGTTTGAAAAATGAGCTGATATTTTGTAAGGAAAGTTAAAGAATTTATCTTAAATATTATTACCCAAATGGTGGGTCATCTCACCACTGCACAGAGGTGGACTGCAGTTATATCAATAGGCAGGTTGCTTACTTTCTATACAGATTGGTCATGTGACATTTTTATTTTCTTGTTATTTATATTTCATCTTGTCCTAAAAAAAGATTGAGTGTTTAGTAGAAATATAGGATAAAAAAATAAAATTGTGCACATGAAAATAAGGGAGTACAATAAGTTAAAGCCCTTAGAAATACATTAACAAGGTCTGCCCCTGTTACAAAATGTGGACCATAAATTTGCGTCGGAGCTTCATTAGGCTCAAGTTAAGGAGAGCCAGAAGTTGAAACATCACATTGATCTAAGGGCAGGTGTCCTGAGGGGTACTGAATCTCCCTGAGCCTGAAGTTGGGTTCTGGATTCATGGTGTTTGCAGACCTCAGCTGCAGGAGTTTTAGGACCTTCACCCCAGTCTTCTGCCATCGGTGTGACCTAGTTTGCTTACTTTTTCTGACTTCTCTCTTTTCCTCCCAGTTCAGATACTTCAGAAGGTTTAAAGACTTGCTGCCCACTCTGGAGATTTGTGAGTAGGTGAAGTGAGTGGAGCAGGTTCCCCTAAACACCTCTAGTGCAATCATTTCAAGTCACATAGTATCTTTAAGGTTTAAAAACATACTATTTATTCAGGAATCTTTTTAGGAATTGAGGCCTGAGAGGAATTTCTCCTGTGGGTCCTCATGAAGAGGGCACTGGGAGCTAGGGAAGACAGCATTCTATCAACAGTATCCTCAGGACAGCTACAATAATGATTTTCATACAGCTGATACTTGTAATGTCACTCAGTTCAAGCCAAGTACATAATGCCAGAGTACAATTTGGTAGTAGTGATTCTTTCAGGAGATAAAGCAGTGAAGTTGAAGTATGAAGCTCTGATGCTAAGGGTTGATTTAGAGACATAATTTAAGCCACAGTAGAAGTTTTTTTCTTCTTTCTTAAACTGAGATGAAATTCACACAATGTGCAGTTAACTGTTTTAAAATGTACAATTCAGTGGAATTTAGAATATTCACAATGTTGTGCAACCACCACCTCTCTATAGTTTCAAAACTTTCTCATCACCCCAGAAGAACACCTTATTGTGTTGTTAGTGCTGTTGAGTTGATTCTGACTCTTAGCGACCATGTGTGCAACCTGGTTTTTTTGTGCCATCCTCTCACCTTCTGGCGCTATATCAGACAATGCTCCACTGCTATTCACAGGGTTTTCATGGCCAATTTCTTTTGGAAGTGAGTGACCAGGTCATTCTTTCTAGTCTGTCTAGTCTGGAAGTTCTGCTAAAACTTGTCCACCATGGGTGACCCTACTGGTATTTGAAATACCACTGGCATAGCTTTCAGCATCACAGCAACATGCAGCCACCATAGTATGACAACCAACAGAAACGTGGTGTAGTTCCCTGATGAGGAAACAAACCCAGGCTGTGGTGGTAACAGCACTGAATCTTAACCACTAGACCACCAGGGCATATTCACTAAGTAATCACTCCCCATTCTCTCTTCTCTCCATCTCCTGGCAATCACAAATCTGCTTTTTGCCTCTGTGGATTTGCCTATTCTGGATATTTCACATAAAAAGAAGCATACAATAAGTGATCTTTTTTTGTCTTGCTTCTTTCACTTAGTGTGCTAATGTTTTTGAAGTGTATTCAAATTGTAGCATGTATCAGTACTTCATTCCTTTTTATGGCTGAATAATCTTCTATTGTATTTGTTTATCCATTTATCCATTCATGTGTTGATAGATATTTGGGTTGTTTCCACCTTTTGGCTGTTGTGAGTCATGCTGCTATGAACATTTGTGAACAAATATTTGTTTGAGTACCTGTTTTCAATTCTTTTGAGTATATACCTAAAAGTGGAATTGCTGGGTTATATGGTAATTCTATGTTTAACTTTTTGAGGAATCACTCACCTTTTTTCATAGTAGCTACACTGTTTTACATTCCCAATGGAATGTATGATGGCTCCTATATATCCACATCCTTAACAATGCTTGTTATTATTATTAAAAAAATTGTTTTTTATTATAGCCATCCCAGTAGGTGTGGAGTGGTATCTCATTTTGGTTTCCATTTGTATTTCCTTGATAACGAATGATGTTGGACATCTTTTTCATAGGCTTGTTGGCCAATTGAGTATCTCCTTTGAAGAAGTGTCTATTCAAGGTCCTTTGCCCATTTTTGAATTGGGTTGTTTGTCTTTTTGTTGTTGAGTTGTAAGAGTTCTTTATATTTTCTTAATATGAAACCCTTATCAGAATGTCTAGTTCTCAACAGAAAATTACAAAGCATATAAAGAACAGGAAAGTATGACTCATTCATAGGAGAGAAAGAATTTAACAGAAACCATCCATGAGGAAGTCCAGACATTAGACTTAGTAGACAAAGACTTTACATTAACTACCTTAAAAATGCTGAAAGAGCTGAAGGAAGCCATGAATAAATAACTAAAGTAAATCAGGAGAATGATGTGTGACCAAGTAGGGAATATTAATAGATAGGAATTATAAAAAGGAACCAAATACAAATTCTGGAGCTGAAAGGTACAATAGCTGAAATGAAAAAAATCACCAGGGGGATTCAGCAGGAAATTTGAGCAGGCAGAAGAAAGAATTAGCAAATGTAAGGATAGGGCAGTTGAAATTACCCAGACTAAGTAGCAGAAAGTAAAAAGAATGAAGAAAAATGAGCAGAGCCTAAGGGACCTTTGGGCTCCATCAAGCTTAGCAATATATGCATTATGGGAGTCCCAGAACAAGAAGAGAGAATGCAAGGGGCAGAAAGATTATTTGAAGAAATAATGTCCAAAAACTTTCCCATTTTATGAAAAACATGAATTTACCCATCCAAGGAGCTTGACAAATTCCAAGTAGGACAAACTCAAGGAGATCCACACTTAGGCACATAATAATCAAACAGTTGGAAACCAAAGACAAAGAGAGAACTTTCTAAGCAGCAAGAGAAAATCAACTTGTCATATATAAGGGATCCACAATAAGATGAACAGCCGATTTCTCATCAAGACCATGGAGGCCAGAAGGCAGTAGGATGATATATTTAAAGTGCTGAAAGAAAAAAAATTGCCAACCAAGAATTTTATATTTGGCAAAACTATCCTTCAAAAATGAGGGAGAAATTAAGACATTCTCATATGAAGAAATAAAGATCACTGTTAAAAGTAACTATAGGTACATATAAAACTGTATTGTAATTTTGATTTGTAACTCCTCTTTGTCTTTCTTATATGATTTATAGGAGAAGACAGATGTCTAAGGCAGTAATTATAAATCTATGTTAATGGGTGTACAATGTATAAAGATATTATTTGTGACAGTAGCAACATAAAGTGTGGATACAGAGCTGGATGGGGCAGATTTAATAATGCTTGCTATTGAAGCTAAGTTGGTGTCAATTCAAACTAGTTTGTTATAAATTTAGGATAGTAACCATAATCCCCATGGTAACCACTAAGAAAATCAATGAAAAGAATGAAAAGAAAATCAATGAAATTAGTAGAACAAAGGGAGAAACCCCACATGATCATCTCAGTAGATGCAGAAAGAACATTTGACAAAATTCAACACCCTTTCATAACAAAAAGACTCACAAGACTAGGAATAGAAGGGAACTTTCTTAACATGACCAAGGGCATTTATGAAAAACCCACAGCTAACATCATACTCAATGGTGAAAGATAGAAATCTTTCTCTCTAAGATCAGGAACAAGACAAGGATGTCTGCTTTCACCATTACTATTCAACATTGTACTGGAAGTCCTCTTCAGAACAGTTAGGCTAGGAAGAGAAATAAAAGGCATATAAATTGCAAAAGAAGAAGTAAAACTATCTCTATTTGCAGATGACATAATGCTATATGTAGAAAATCCCAAAGAATGCATACAAAAACTACTAGAGTTAATAAACAAATTCAGCTAAGTTGCAGGGTACAAGATCAACACACAAAAATCAATTGTTTCTATATACCAGCAAAGAACAATCTTAAAAGGAAATTAAGAAAGCATCCAAAAAATTATCTAAGAATAAATTTAAGGAGGTAAAAGACTTATACACTGAAAACTACAAAATATTGATGAAAGAAATTAAACAAGATCTAAATAAATGGAAAGACATCTGTGTTCATTGATGAGAAGACTTAATATTGTTAAAATGGCAATATTCCCCAAAGTGATCTAAAGATTCAATGTAATACCTATCAGAATTCCAATGGCTTTTTTCCCCCCAGAAATGGAAAAGCCAGTTCTCAGATTCATATGGAATTGCAAGAGGCCCTGATTAATTAAAACAATTTTGAAAAAGAAGAACAAAGTTTGAGGACTTACGCTTCCTGATTTAGAAAGTTACTACAAAGCTACCATAATCCAAACAGTGTGGTACTGGCATAAGGATAGACATACAGGCCAATGGGATAGAGCTGAAGATCCAGAAATAAACATCTATGGTCAATTGATTTTCAACAAAGATCAAAGACTATTTAGCGGGGAAAGAGTAGTCTCTTCAACAAATAGTGCTGAGACAACTGGATAACAACATGCAAAAGAATGAATATTGAACTCACTCAGTCTACAAAAATTAACTCAAAAGGGATAGGACCTGAATATTCAAGTTAAAACTATAAACCTACTAGAAAAGGCCATAGGGGTAAATCTTCATGATCTTGGGTTTCACAATGGGTTCTTGGATTTGAGACAAAAAAGCATGAGCAACAAAAGAAAACAATAGATAAATTGGACTTCATAAAAATTAAAAATTTTTGTCCATCAAAGGACATTATTGAGAAAGTAAAGACTACTTACAGAATGAGAGAAAATATTTGGAAGTCATATACCTGATAAGATACAAGTTTACAAGTTTTCTTAATTGACCTTTGCTTCACCAAATTTCATGATTAATCCAGCCTTCATTTTCTCTGCAAAGTGTAGGGACTGCTGTCCATAGCGTGCAGAGTTGTAGTAGCAGCTAATGGCTACTTAAATAGAGCTGTGCACTTGTGCTTCTTCCAGTTGAATTTTGTGTTTACCGTCAGTCAGCTGTGTGTGTGTTTGTGCAAATTTTACTTAATATTGTAATTAAATAATTTAGTTAAGTATTACATAAAGCAATTAAATAAGAGAGCAAAAAGATATTTCTAAGAAAATGAATTTTAATGCTTTGGAAAAAATTGGTGAGAATGAATCAAAAAATTGTTTTTAAATTTGGTGTAGGTGAGACAACTGTAAACTATTACGAAAAAATTGTAAAAACTCTATAAAAATTCTATATTCAAATTACTTAGCAAGTATCTTTTTTTTTTTTGGTGAGGAAGATTGGCCCTGAGCTAAAATTTGTTGTCAATCTTCCTCTTTTTGCTTGAGGAATATTGTCCCTGAGCTAATATCCATGCCAGTCTTCCTCTGTTTTGTACGTGGGATGTCTCCACAGCATGGCTTAACAAGCAGTATGTAGGTCCACGTCTGGGATCCGAACCTGTGAACCCCAGGCCGCTGAAGCAGAGCACGTGAACTTAACCACTGTGCCAATCAGGCCAGCCCCAGCAAGTATCTTTATTAATCTATATTAAAGAAACCAAAACTGGGAAAGTATTAGTATGCATTATGGAGGTGGTTTATGTAAGAAACAAGGTATGAAATACCAATCATCAGAGTCCCATACGTGAAACCCCTCGGGCCTACATGGAAAGATTGTTGAATGAGTGTATATTCATATGTTTAAATGAAAATAATATTTACATAATTTCTAATGATTCCATTGGTTAGCCAACTCTTTAACAATTAACTATCCAATCTGAGCATTCTGGGTAAAGAGAAGTTTTTGCTGTATCTGGTACTCCAAAGACAGAACACTCCAACTCTAAATCAGTTTAACTGCAAGGAATTTTGTAATCCCTCATAACAGATATTTCTATGATAGATTTCAGGGCTGATTCACTTGGCAGCTCTACAGTGTCATCAGTGATCTGTCTCTCTTTTCCACCATCTTCAGTGTGTTTGCCCTTCTCTGGATTGCAAGGTGGCTGCAATATTGTCCAGAAATAGAAAGAGTGCCAGCCATTCTTCTGTCTTCTTTATAGGAGCAGGGAAGCCTACCCCAGAAACTCCATAGCAGACTTCTCACCTGTCTCATTGGCCAGAAATGGGTCACCTGTCCACCCTTAAACCAGCCCTAGCAAGGGACATGGGATTATCATGACTGGCTTAGAATTAACTCATCAGACTTTAACCCTGAAGGGGGAGTTAACCCTGAGTCATGTGGAGCCAGGGTAGATACCCAAACAAAATCAAGTTCTGCCAACAAAAAAAGAAGGGCAAAGTGGCTGTTGGAAAGGTAACCAGTAGTTGTAGAGGGACAGCAAATCCTTCATGTAATCTTCCTTGAATGTTATTTCCTAAAACTAAGCTGTTGATAAGAACTGACCAGCAGAGAATTCAAGGTTATTCTCTTTGTGGGCATCCAGAGTTCAGCTATTCAAAATTATTGATCAAGAATATATCCATATTCTTCAGTGGTCATCTGAGTGGGTGGCAGGTTGCTGTCCCTTTCTCAAAGTTCATAAGAAGTGTGGGAATCACACCTAAGTAGATGGCCACCTCATCTTTGCATGGAAGAGGTCAGTGGTAGACTCTGTTAGCTAATGATTATGGCTGCCCTGAATGTTTTTTCTCATTGCCCTTTTGGTAATTACAGTGCCTTCCATTTGGAGACTTCTTTCCCATTTCATGTGATTTTGATAAGGATAATAATCATATTGATCTAGAACCTCCCCATTCCCTACCTCCCATTCCTAGCCAGGAAAGTAAGCATGTGATGCAGGCCTGACAAATTGGAGATCCACATCTCCTAGGCTGCCCCATCTTCCAGGCTACAGTGATGTGTTCAGGGAAAGGCATATGATCTAATCAGGCAAATGAGAATCCTCCCCTGGACTTGTATGATACAGTTGGTGGCTAAGACATTGGTGTCTTAGGATTAAGTGCAGGACAAATGGTAGCCTGGAGTTTATTTCCTGGATTACATGGAAGACACATGGAGTAGAGGGAAGCAGGCCATTAGGCAAGGAGACACAGAGATAAGTAGACTCCATAAGGGGGACGGTAGGCAAGAGCAAATGAGTTTCCTGACAGTATTGAGTCCTGACTCCAATTTTCTTCTGTTCTAAGTGTTATCCAAAATTTCTTCCTAGCTAGATAAGCTAATATATCTTCTGTTTTACTTAAGCGGATTGGAGTTGGGTTTCTGTTACCTGGAACTTCAGACATCTTGATTAATACACTGAGGAAGTATCTGAGGATAGAGTCATGCTTTTCCTTAGAATGTTCATTTTAATACCTGGCTTAGTGACCCACCGAGGCCCCAGTGCTCCGTGCTGAAGGGCATGCTCATGTTAAATCTGTCCTGGAATTTTTCCAAAGCTGGTATTACTAATTGCCAGTCATGACCATAGGGGGAAAAAAATCCCCCTTGGAAATGATCACTGGCCAATTTTAAGCGCTGTAGCTTGTTCCTGATAAAATGTTTTAGAATAAGTGAGTTGCAAAGGTTTTCCCTAAGAGATATTCCAATTAAATGTGGGAAGATATATACTTAAAAAATATTTGGGGAGAAGCACTGAACTAAATGGAGTAGTTTTAGAATACTTGATCTTGAGTTACTTTTGGTGAGGCTAGTTTGATGTCAAAAGTTGTCTCTCTTGGCTGTTCATAGTTTGTAAAAATATAACCATATAACCTGGATGGAGAATACTTTCCTATAGGTTCTCTGTAGCTGGGTTTCATGCACCCAGTAGACATTCCTACTTTGCATTCAGAGCAAACCTGATTAGAATTCTAATTAGTAAAGATAGAAGATGGGAACTGAATTGATTGGAAATCTAAGGACAAAGGGTATGAAGTTAGGATCTGCCCAAAGGTAGTCCATATTGTGGAGAAAGTCTGGTGTTGTCACAATAGAACAGTTAGGCTTTTGGAACTTAGTTATGTCCTGGTACACTTGGGAAGAAGCACTGAACTAAATGGAACCTGGAAGAAATAAGTATGCCAGAAGAATCTGGCATTTTTCTATCTGTGGGATTGCAACAGAGTTATAACTTTTACTTGTTTCCTCAAAGACAAATAAGGGACAAATACAGAGAAACAAAATGGACACAGTCCAATTTCAGAACAAGAATATGAAGTTAATGTAGTAAAACAAATGTTTCAGTTTAGCAGTCATTTAAATTCTTTAACTGTATGGAAAGCGTGGGCCGACACTGTCCTTGTGATGACTGCAGGAGACAGGGAAATGACACAACTCCAGCACTGCCTGGTGTGCACCTAGTGGAGTGTTTTTTGTTGTCGTAGTGTGTTGTGGACTGACAACAAAATTGTATGTTGTTCGGGCCATTAATAATAAACTGAGTGACCACACACAAAAACTTCTTCTGTACTTAATGGCTAGCTAGCACTGAATAATTTGGGGTTTCTAAAAATGTAAAATAGTTTAATAATCTTCTGAGCTCTGGACCATCTGCAGACCAGTTTCATTTACATAGAGCTAGATATTGAAAGATCAGCAGTCAGACTTGAAAAAGCTTTCTTAATAAAGTAGGACAGATTATGCTATACCCAGGAGACTGATAGTCTGCCAAGATTGGTCGGTGACTTTTATTTAAAGATGTTTTGCCATATGGTTTTCTCAGAAAGATGAAGATCAGGTCTCAGATTCTAGCATATTTGCATTAATAAATAATGTTCTTGAACGAGGGCAGGCATGACCTGTGTTTTGGGAACAGAATTCAAATGGGGTTGTGGGAAATGGGGGAAGGGAATTGACCTGGGTGGTGAGTATGTAGAGAGGGGTGGTTTTCTGGACAAGATAGTTAATAAAATATTTACCATCACTGCAAGGCTTTACTGAGTTTTCTATGACCTTTGCCGGGGAAGTATTTCCACTAAATAAACAAAAGACATACCTTGAAAGAATGCTGAATTTCAGAACATAAAAATATGAAACCAGTTATGTAACACAGGAAGAGATTTAGAACTGTGGTAATTATTTCTTAAATTTATTTACAAACCAACTTTGTTACCTGGGACAGAGGACAAACCTTCCCACCTCTACAAAAGAGAAATCAAATACAACATTCCATTAGTGTTTAAGGGAAAAATGAGACTTCCATAATCTTCAACAAGAAGTGCTTGTTTCTAATTGGGATTTCCTACCCAAAGGAGCACTGCTTAATTCAGTGACTGGTACAACATCTCTATTGGTGCTGTGAGAGCTATGTCTGATTTTTAAAAGGAAGACAATAAGGAGTGAGACAGCAGCTAGAAAATAAGAAAAACGTTTTTTAAAAAGTTAAATCATGTGAGGTATTATTTCAAACCTAAATTCTCCATTTATTACCTCTCTTTATCAATATATGCATTTATTAGTATTTGATAATTAAGGAGTTATCTCATGTATTTTTATTTTCATATCATTATACATTGTATATCATTGCAGATGATCTTAGATCTATGTCATATTTTGTAAGAAATGCTCTCTTGGGCGATTAAATGAACAAGGGATGTCTATGATCTTTTTATTATTTATTTTCCAATTTATAATGACCTATGGAAAAGCCCCACTGCTCTCTCCACCTTTCCCCCACGCTCCATGAATTTAAACACTTTGAGAACCACAGTTTTGGGTCTGAGACAGAGGGAGACATTTACGGGGATAGAGGAGACCAGGAGCTGAGAAGGATGGTATGGGCTAGTGCTTACCAGAGAGATCATGTTATCTATTGTTTAAACAGTGAAGGTAAATGTTGCTGATCCTGGAAGCAGGAGTGGTACTGAAATTAGAGTCTCTTTCCTGAGGCATTTCAAGTCTGAAAGATTCAGAAAGAGAAGACAGGGAATATAGAATGAAAACTGAAGAGGCCATTTCAAGGTGAAGACTAGAGGAGGTACTGTAGGAAGGCTGAGCAGTCAGGGAGGCCTTACCCAGCAGATTTACAAAAAGGTTTGGAAGAGGCACCGAGATGGAACTAGGGAGATGAGTAGAGGTTGTGTAACAGAATTGCATAGTTTTATGTGGCTCTGTGCTTTGGAGTAACTCAATTTGTATTTACTCTTAGAATATCTCAGAGATGTACAACATTTACAAAAGAAAAACAACATCTTGGGAACTTAAGATCTAGGAAAGACCAAGGTAGGCACAGTAACTTAGGGGAGAAAGACTCTGGGGACCCGCCTTCATGTGCAGTGTGGTAATGTTAAGTCACTGAAGTCTGATCACGGGCCAGCATTTGTCTCCTTAGGTTGCTGACTCTGCAGTTGTTAGCTTTTTGCCTTGGGGTAGGATCTGGCCCAACAGGTTCCTCCTCAGAGCACAAGAACTAAGAATAACCGAATGGCTGTGTGTGGCCCTAGGCTGAAGCTATGGATGAGAGACTGAGAGGTGAGAAAGAACAGGCCGCCTTCTACCTGCCCTCTGGGTGAACAGCAGCACACCATTGATCACAGTCATTGGTTGAACCAAAAATTCAGCAGTGTACTTGTGTGGAAAGGCTCTCGGGATCAAAGTTTGACTTTATTACTCTTGCAAAGCTTAGAATTATGGCTAACAAAGTTTGGTAATTTGGAATTGGAACCTAGAGTCCTGGAACCAGGTAAGGCCAATCTCTGGGGATTATCTGGACCCTGGCAGAGACAGAGCAGAGCAAACAGGCAGCTCAAAGGTTGGAAAAGCCCGTTCCCCTAGCAGTCAGCTCTTATATACTCTCCCCCTCCCCAGCCAGCCTTCCCTAAAAACTACTCATAATTTTGAAGGAACATTCCTCCTAAAACGTCTGCCCCAAGATAAATCCAGGAAACCCTTAAAACAACAGTTTTTTCTTCCTTTTGGATTTAGATGAAATTCCTCCCTGTGGGCAGTATTAGGCATTCTTTGGGAGGAATACAAATAGCCCCTAGCATGAGGCTACCCTTGTACAAATGAATACTTAATAAATATTACTTGAGGAGAGTAAATGAGATGGGAAGCAAACTCTTTCAGCCATTGGCACCACTGGAAGCATTTATTAAGCTCTTTACCTTCATGGGGCACTGAGCCAGGGACGGTGTAAAATACATTAGCAGATGTGACTTCTGCCGTTAGAGACTGAGAGCACCATTTATGAGCTTATTCTTGTGTGAAATTTACCTCTGTTGTCATTCTGAGCTGACAAACAAGTAAATAGTGGTTTGGGCAAGGAATAATGGTAGCCAACAGAAGGCTAGCATCAAGGTAGACTGCACCCCGGGGCTCCTCCTTTGTTCACTCCATGTTTTTTTCCCACTGAGTTGCTGGAAGTACTTTAAAAATACTAGACTTATTTGGTACAGTTTCTCCTTATGTTTTGTGTAGGTATAAATACACTTAAAGAGAGCTCCCCCTCCAACTTTATCTCTCTCTCTTGACATGTTGTGATCTGGATTGGAAGCATCAGTTTGGTCAAAGATTGATTTATCTTTCTTTTTTGGGCACAAACCTTTTGGGAGGCTCAAATATTTTTCTTACAACTAAAAGTATTGAAATATGGCTGGTCCTGGGCAAGGCTGGGAACTGAAAGGAGAGGTTTGTTCTCCTGTTCTTCTTTTCCTTTTCTGTGCCCCCGCCCACCTCCTGCTTCTTTAGCCTCCTCCCTCCACATATTGCATGGGGCCCTCCATGTCAACATTTTAAAAACGACTTTTTATTTCAAAATAATTTTAGATTTATAGAAACATTGCAAAAATGATATGGAGAGTTCCCATATACCTTTTCACCCAGCTTTCTCTAATGTTGACCTTCTGCTTAACCTGTCTATGGTTTGATACATGATTTCTACTGAGCACATTTTTTGAACCTCTCCTGTCCTAGGGACCTTGCTATACTCAGGATCCAGCCATGACATGATCCCTTTCTCTTACTTTCAAGGAGCTAGCAATCTAGTAGTGAGTTTTAGTGACTTAGTTTTATGGTCTCATAAGAATTTTTATGTTCTAAAACATTTTTCTGGTAACAGTAGTAGTGAATCCAAAGGTAACAGTTTCTAGTGATTGCATTTCACTTACAGTAGAATCTGGGTGAAGGAGATGTTTTTGAATTGAGGGTCCTTGCTGGGGCTCTTGAAATTGCTGTTTGTTCATTCATTGATTCTTCTAATCATTTAGCATTCACTGACTATCCCAAATACTATAGTAATCTCTGGAGGTACTAAGTTGGACTTCAAGATGTAGTTCTTGCCTTTAAGGAGGTTATGATCTAGTGGAGAAATATACAGTTGCCAAACAGTATGAAAATGCTTTGGTAGAGATACAGATAGGGTGCCTGGAAGCACATGGGAAGAGACCCCGAAACCCAGTGTTGGGGAAGAGAGAGAATCCCCCCCCACTCTTTTCCTTAAGGTTCTTATGACTGGCCAAATAATTAAAAAGGCAGGTTAGCAGGAGAAAATAAAACCAAGTGTAATAGCATGTATACATAGGAGAGACTTGGGGAAAATGAGTATCTTGACAAAATGGTGGAGGTTCTCTTCTTAAATAGAAAGACAATGGGAGGGTGTTGGGGGTATGGGAGTCAGCTATGGGAGATTACCAGAAAAGCACAGTGACATTATTATGCAGATTTAAGGCCTCGCCTTCCACACTGACAAATTTCTAGAGTTGAGGTTCTCCCCTGCTCTTCTCAGTACAGAAAGGGTGATACCATTACAAATGGAGATTTCCCTTACAAATGTCCTATTTGGTAAACAGAACTTTGATAAGAGTGGGCATAGCAAAGACCCTCCCAGTCTATCAATACCCAGAGTTATCCAAGATGATGGCCCGTCCCAGGGACAGGCCTTCCATCCCAAATCTCTCTAGACAGTTGGGGTGGGGAAGGTCAAATGTCCTTCAAGATTCTTCTGAGCCTTTATTGTCTTCAGCTCGAAATAATTTGTATACCAGAGTGGCGCATCTTGGGGTGCACTCCATCACCAGCCTGATCTGACAAATCCTCATTAGGCTACCCCAACTAGAAAGAGCACTTTTTGGAGACTATGAAATATGTATGTGCTGTTCAATTAAAAATTACAATTAATATGGGCTAGGTAAATCCAGTGCCAGTGCTTTGTTATTTTATAAATGGATAATACATTGTCCCTCTGTGGAGTAGAGTTAAAATGTAGTTATTAACTACACCAATATGCTGACTGTGGTTATCTTCCCAGCCCTTTTTCTGTGCTATTTTTACCTTTTAAAAAAACTAAAATGAGATCATTTTATAGATACTATTTTATATCTTGCTTTATATATTAAACTATATACATATAATCTTTCAATGTTGGTAAATATACTTCTAACACCATATTTATTAACATTTTGTTGTGAAAAATTTTATCATGAAAAATTTCAAACATGGGAAAGTTGAAGGAATGTAACAGTTAAGACCTATACCTATCATCTATATTCTGCTATTAACATTGTATACTTGCAATATCACATAGCCATTTATCCACATTCTCTCTTCATTAATCTGTCTTAATTATTTGAAACATTTCAAAGTAAATTCCTGACATCAGAATATTTCCTCTAAAAACTTCAGCATGCTTATCATTAACTAGAATTCGATATTTGTTTATATAATTCTTTTGATAAAAAATTTGTACTCGGTGAAATGCAAACATCTTAAATGTAGACTTTCCACATCTATCATGACATAGATTATACAACATCATCGCCACCCTGGAAAGTTCCCTCATGACCCTTCCAGTCAATCCTCTCCCCCTCCCCTTCCAGAGGCCACCACTGTTCTAGTTTTCTCACCATAGATTAGTTTTGCCTGTTCTGTGATTTCATATAAATGGAGTCATACAATATATACTTTTTTGTGTGTGGTGCTTTTTTCACTCAGCATAATGTTTTTGAGCTTCATCCAGGTTGCTGTATGATTCTGTAGTTTCATTCCTTTTTATTGCTGAGTAGTATTCCATTGTGTGAATATACTGCGGTTTCCCCATTCTTCTATTGATGGACACCTGGAGTATTTCCATTTTTTATGGATACCTGGAGTATTTCCAGAATAAAATTGCAGTCAACATTCTTCTACAAGTCTTTTTGTGTGTATGTATATATATATATATGTATGTATGTGTATACACGAGCGTTTGTGTATATATAATATACATTCACACATTCACATGCATATATTTATATATATATGTATTTTTTTTCCCTGGTTCTTTTGGGTAAATGCCTAGGAATAGAATGGCTTGATCATAGGGTAGGTGTAGGTGTGTGTTTACCTTTATAAGAAACTGACAAACCTGTTTCCAAAGTGGTTGTACTATTTTATGTTTCCACCAGTAATATATGAGAGTTCCTCTTGTTCCACATCCTTGAATTTGTCAGTTTTTTAAATTTTGGTCATTCTGGTTGATGTGTAGTGGTATAATAATGCTGAGCACTTTTCATATGCTTATTGGCCAATTGTATATCTTCTTTTGTGAAGTGTCTGTTTTTAAAATTGGGTTATCTTTTTATTATTGAGTTGTTGGAGTTCTTTGTATATCTGGGTACCAGTCCTTTGTCAGATATAAGTTTTGCAGATCTTTATTCCCAGTTTGTGACTTGCCTATTCATCTTCTTAACTGTATTTTTGATGAGAATTTCTAAATTTTGACAGTCATATTTATTATTTTTCCTATATTATTGCTTTCTGTTACCTGTCTGAGAGACCTTTGGACACTCCCAAGTCATGATGATGGTCCATATTTCCCTCTAAAAGCTTTATGGTTTCAGCTTTTATGTTTATATCTATATTCCATCTGCAAGTCAGTTTGTGTGGGTGATGTAAGTTAGGGGTTAAGGTTAATATTTTTGTGTATAGATATCCAGTTATTCCAGCATTTGTTCAAAAGGTTTTTCTTTGCCTATTGGCTGGTTTTGGTGCGTTTGTTGAAAATCATGACTGTATATCTGGGCCTCTCTATTCTGTTCCATTGATCTACTTAGATTACTCTGTCTTGCACCTTTTTTTTTTTTTTGGTGAGGAAGATTGGCCCTGAGCTAATATCTGTTTCCAGTCTTCCTCTTTTTGCTTGAGGAAGATTGTCGCTGGGGCCAACATCTGTGCCAGTCTTCCTCTGTTTTTTTGTATGTGGGAATGCTGCCACAGCATGGCTTGATTAGTGATGTGTGGGTTTGCACCCAGGATCCGAACCCATGAACCCTGGGCTGCCAAAGCAGAGTGCACGAACTTAGACACTATGCCACCGGGCTGGCCCCTTGTACCATTTTTTATAGATGCATATTGTCTGCATGTCCATAATCATATGGAATCACTTTGCCATTGTTGGGCATTTTGAAGTTTATAATTTTTTGCTATTAAAAACAGTATTGTTGGGGGGCCGCCCAGTGGCGTAGCGGTTCCATCCGCGCTTGGCAGCCTGGGGTTCGCCGGTTTGGATCCCAGGCGCCCGCCGATGCACTGCTTGTCAGCCATGCCGTGGTGGCATCCCATATAAAGTGGAGGAAGATGGGCATGGATGTTAGCCCAGGGCCAGTCTTCCTCAGCAAAAAGAGGAGGATTAGCAATGGATGTTAGCTCAGGGCTGGTCTTCCTCACAAGAAAAAAAAAAAATCAGTATTGTGGGGCTGGCCCAGCGGTATAGTGGTTGGGTTTGCACCGTCTGCTTCGACGGCCCAGGGTCCGCGGGTTTGGATCCCAGGGGCGGACCTACACACTGCACATCAAGCCATGCTGTGGCAGCATCCCATGTACGAAAATGGAGGAAGACTGGCACAGAAGTTGGCTGAATGACAATCTTCCTCAAGCCAAAAGAGGAAAATTGGCAACAGATATTAGCACAGGGCCAATCTTCCTCACCAAAAACAACAACAACAACAATAACAAAAAGTATCATGATGAGTATTACTTCTGTTGTTTAATCTTGGATTAAATTTTAAGTGGTAGAAATAATTTATAAACAAAATTCAAGGCAAATATTTCTGTAGAAGTGTAATATTATTGCTTAGCTTTACGTGGTGTATTCAAATTTTCAGTTCTGTGATTGGCAGGCAGGTAGAGTGAGTACTCTGACCAACAGCCATGAAGTCTTATCTGGGAGAAGAAAATTCACTTTGCTTCTAAATGTCATTTATGGATTGCTTCTATTATACTGTCAACCAAAGTTGTTAGAGTAGAGAAGTGTAAAGACTAAAAACTTCGAAAGGACTTTCTTAGAACTTATTGTTCTCCATGGGTCCCATAACATACTGTAAACATGTATTTGCGTGCATGTCAAGTGATTGAAAATGAGAAGCAGATATTTGCCCAATTGTCTAAAGGCATTCGCTCAATTATGGACACAGAACAGCGGTCATAGCTCATGTCCTGTGTACTGTCAGATGTGAGAGGTTATCTGTCTTAAGCTTTTTTATATGGTAATCAGCAAGACGTTTAGTTGTATAAATGATCCCCGAGGCGCATGTTTTTATTTTATGTGGGTATATAAATATAATTATACCACTGTGTGAAGTGTTTGTAAATGCTTAGCTTCTTTACTTGATAATTTATCCACTTACAGAAGCAATTTTCAGTGTATAGGCTACCCTGGTCATCATTTTAAGTATTTGTAATGCTTTTCTTGGGGAAGATAGATTTTAAAGGAAAAACAGTTATTTTGGGTGAATATTTAATATTTTTTTCGCTGTCTCAAAACTTTTTTTTCTATATGGAGACTGAAATAATTGGTACATCATAATCTTTTAAAAGGTTTTGTGTTTACAATAATAAAAGTTAATATCTGTGATGGAAAGACTACTGTACTGGAAAACTACAGTTTTCATAAATTGTTAAGTCGTCTCTGCAGTGTGTAATCAAAGTTTGATAGCTGCAGCTTGTGGCAAGCTAGATTTTGGCAAAACAGAAAGACAGAGGACTATATCTAGAACAGTATCATAGGAACTCTGTATAAGAATGGATTCTTCAGATTTTTATTTATGCCTTTTAATTTGTCAGTAAATTAGAGATTTCCTTTCTGGGCCATGTCAGTTATTTTTAACCAAATATAAGCTCTTGTCTGTGTGAAGCTTTCATTTTCAGACTATGGTCTATTATAAATAAATTAGAATCTTTCGGAGGACTAAGCTCTTTTTCTCTCTTTCTTCCTCTTTCCTAGGGATGACAAGAAAGAGCAAAACAAAGTGAGTCAAAAAGCCATTTGCCCTCCACTCTAGCCCCAGTGCTGATTCCAGCCTTCAGTGCTGATCCTTGGTTTTAGTTGTATTGGCCTTAAGGTTTTGAGGTGTATCCCAGAGTGAATTGCAGGAGTCCTGGACTGAATTTAGTCTCTGGTTATTCTTGATGAAAGAATCTCTCTCCTTTCTCACAGAACCAGATGGATGTTCTCAGTTGTTCTCTGCTCAGGAATCTCCCTGTGGGAAGTCATCGGAGATTTAACCAGGTAGAGTGAGAGGACTGTCACAGCTGGCTGCTGACTGCTGTACATTTCCTTCAGTATCCAATTTTCCAGTCCCCTGCCTGTTCTTCTAATGAGAAATATGCCAGAAAATGGGACAGAACAAAAGCCAAAACCAAAGCCATAAAATAAATTTAAGATGAATTTCATCCTTTGGCTCTCTAATCTACTCATCTAATCATCCCGTTTCCAGCAACTTTTGATAATGTGTATTATATATATAAAATCAATTTACATATGTGTTTTCCTTTTTTTTAAAATAAGAGCTGAGAAATTTGCATGTTCATATAATTCTAAAGTAGAAGTTTTAAATTAAGAACATTTTGTTCTCCCTCCTTCCCTTTGCGCCATGATCTTTAGCATTACCATCAAGGTGTGTGTGTGTTTGGTTTGTGATCCATTTAGCTGTCAAGTGTTTGTGGTTTGCTCAGAGCTGACTCTTGCTGCTAATGGACATGATCATTTATACAGTGTCACTGTAGTATAGGCATGTTAAATAATTGATTGGTCCATGGCAGGTAGAGAATGGCAAATGTAGTCCCTTTGTTGCTATGGTAATACATTTGGTTTAAGGGGATTGTTTGTCATTTGGACCGCATGGATCTGGTGCATGTGACATAATTGCCTGTGGTTGAGGCAGTTGGAGGGGAAAATCAGCTTAAGAGGAGGTGTCCTTTTGAAGCAAATTAATATATATTTCAGAGAGTTCTTGGGCTTACCATTGTGGAATGACTTATTCTTTTCTATTAAAAGGCTCATTCTTAGCTAATGCGTCAGTATAGAGAATGAGTCAAGTGACAGATTTGTTTACTTGCTAACTTGGTGGGATTTGAACATTTATTGTATAAAATGGTTATTATGTGAGGTTTACTTTCTTCCTTCTGTTATCGCTAGGAGGGCTCCCTTTAAGTGAAGTAGATGCCATATTTATCAGGGATCCTGAAGGGAAAGGACAACATAGTCTCTCTCGTTTATTCTCTATTAAAAAAACATCATAAGTCCTTAATGGTAGGGGCTATATTTATGTATTCTTTCAACAAATATTTATGGAGCATTCAGGTAGGTGTTTTTAGGGTTTGAGGGTACAATGTGAGAAAAGCAGAACAGGGTCCCTGCCCTCAGAGGTTAGATGCTAGTGGACCATGTCCACTTATTTTTGGGTTCCCCCTGTAGCACAATCCTTTGCCTTACAGAAACCTTTCTTAATAAGTGACACATTTTTAGAATAGTTTCTTTCTTCTTCCTTCACAGTACAATCTCTTAATATGTATTTTTTCCCAGTGGTTTATTAATATCATTTGTTAACAACCAACAAAAATAAATGAAAGCTTAAGTGACACAAGCCCATATCCTTCCATTGATTCATGTCCCTCCTATCTTTCATGGCTTAGCTCAAGTTTTACCTCTGCCATGATGCCAGCCAAGCCAATAACAGTCTCTTTTTGGATAATCTACTCAGTTAATGTGACATATTTTATCTTGTTTTCTTATATTATTACTTAATTTTTCTTGTATTCTTGCCATATCTCTTAGATGTGTTGGGGCAGGAAAAAAACTAAAAGCATTTTTATTTTATAGAGAAAGAGTCAGGCCTGTAGAAATTAAAGGATAACTGATTAATAGAAGAGTCACTACTGGTATCCAAGTGTCCAGACTCAGAGATCCCTTCTGTTTACTCATTTCTGAGAGGAAGCTCCAGTAAGTGCCATGGTCTCAACTTGGAGTGGGAGTCTTGTGACCATGGGATGATGAACAAGAGAGCTGACTCTAGGACTGACTGAGTTTAGGCATAATGGGTTATGACAGTGGTTAGATAATGCAGAACTAATGGATGCAACACTTTTTTGGGTGTTTTAGTTTAACACATCAGTTGGGAGCTGCTATAGGCTTCTGAGAAGAAGTCTAACATGCAAATTAACACTCAAGGGAAGATGCAAGAGATACTTGCTGCTGTGTGTCAGTATGGTTGGGAGCAAGGAGGACAGCAGGAAATGACCTTGGAAGGGAAATGTTACCCATTTGACACACAGAAACTTGAGGCTCTTTGATTTTGAACTAAGATGCTATAATAAATACATGACAGAAATAGGAATCAAATTCTCAAATGCATGTCAGCTCCATCTCTTTTGATCAGAGTAGGTTTTCTGAGTCTGCATTTTGATGATTATCTTATTTCATTTTCACCTGCTGAAGGATCATTCTGCTTTTACTTAACCTTCATCCCATGTTTATGCGACTTGAGCCCTAGTCGCATAAGAGAAGCTCTACTAGATTAAATAAATAGGAAATTTATTGAAAGGATTCTGGTGTCTTAAGGAACTCAGGCTCAGCCTGCCCTCAGACCAAGAATGGGAATGCCAGCTCAGCACTCTGTTCCATTTTCTTTCTCTCTCTCGCTGAACTGGCTTTCATTCCACATAACTAAAGTGGGCTGCTTTATATCTCCTGAATTTATGTTCCAGTTATTGAAGCAACTAGAGAAACTCATTTAGCATTTTCCAATTCTGATTTAATTCCTGGGGGAGAAAATTTGATTGGCTCAGCCCATTTTTGCAGTCCAGTCAGCAAAGGTGGGAGGCAGGGCAGCCAGGCTCATGTAATGCCAAAATGGCTGCCAGGTCTCATCCTTGAACTGGGGGTACTGGGGGCAGAGAAGAGGGCCTGGCCAGATATTCCCAACAAACTGAAAATTTCCACCTAAAGTTACACGAGTTCCTAAAAAGTCATCTGCCATTTGTTGCATATATGTTTTGAAACTTCTTTGTGGCATATTAAGGAATTAAATCAATTCAGTCCATTTTATCAATTTCATCATATAAAAATAACTCAAACACTAGCTTTTCCTTGAAGTTGATGTTTTGCTGCTCACCTCTTCACTTTTCAAACCCTATTGGAAAATGAGCCTTTTTTTTTTGTGACATAAAGAATGGTAAGTTAAAGGTCTGCAATGCTTTAATATAATGTCCTGACAATTAAAATGTGAATTTTTGTGCCTTAAGAAATTTTTTTCATCATAAACCATATTTCTTTTGATTGTGTTTATATCCTTCCCAGAGAGGTTTAGAAATGAATAACCTTGAGAAGTTCAGGCCTCAGAAGGTTTACTAGCTTCAAAGATTCTGATTTTATTTATAGGCTTCCAGAAAACACTCAATGAAGTTTGTTGTGATTCACTGCTTATTACCTTGAGCTATTGCCACTCAATGACAGGGAGGCATTGAATCTTGTACAGTGAGAGAATAGAATAAAAACCTTGTAGCTCAAAACAGAAGCCTAAGTGTTGTTATCTCAGGTATTTCTCACAACATATTGAATGGACCCAGGCCAGTGGCTTTAGATCTGAATGTTTCTGCTCACTCCCACCCCTGTGAGAAGCAAATACTTTGTCAAAACAGCAGCAGCTCTGAGCCTGGTTCTTTTGGTGGCTGAAGGGAAAGGAATGACAATTTTCCAGCTCAGCTGAGTAGTGGTCTGATGAAAAGTAAATCCAGATAAATTATGCTTTGGCCTGTTAGAGTACCCCTGACTCCTTCCCCAGGTTTGATTTATGCAGAAGTGCTTGTCTGCTGCTGCTTTTAAATGTACAGCAAACAAATTTTCTGTGTTATATGCAGATTTGAGAAAGGCACTGAAGCAGGTAGCTGTGAAATGTACGTAGAGGGTGTTTGCTGAAACCCGTTGCCCCCTCTGTTGAGATACAGAACTCACATGTTTAAACCAGGAACATGAGGTGGAACAAATTGGGTTGCAAGCCACATAATAAAATAAATGATAAATGGAAAGGGACCCCAAAGGTGCTTCAGAAAAGCTGGCATGGGATTGGAGGCCAGGCTAGGAGGAGGTATGTGTTGGAAACGGCTTAATGTAATGGCTCCTGCATGATTGATGCAGCTGGTTATTTTGACTGTCATTTTCTAAATTATGTATTTGGGTGGCAGGAACAGGGAGGCTTGGCTTTAAGGCTCTTTTGGTATTGTTTTGTTTTTTGTTTTGAGGGGGCTTGGATAGTCTGCTTTGTTTCTTCATTACTTAATAAAAATTTATCTCAAAGAGAAAACCAGCAACATTTGTCTTTGTTTCCATTTCAAGAAGTGTTAGAGTATTATTTTTTTCCCCTTCAAAGTGGGCTATACATGGTGGCAAAGGTATGACGGCTTTTAGACTTTACTTGGTGTTTCATTTCATGGGACTTCTTAAAGATATTACATGCTTATCATAACAGGGGTGTCCCCTCCCCTGAGTTGTTTCCTTTGGTAGCCTGCATCTGTAAAAGGCATCTTGAGCCTTTCTTTGCTAGATGGATCATGTCCTTTCTCCTTCCCAGTTTCCCTCCCAGTTCAGTGAGGTCTTACAGAGCAGCCTGGTGAATGGTTCTCTGCCCCTCATGCCTGTGTCCCAGGTGGGTATAGGCTCCTTAACTCTCTTATCTCTGGTTGCAAAGAACAGAGATACACTCCTGTGACTTCAGGTTATTGGAAGCTTTTTGCTGGGTTCTAGGAAAAGGGAACAGCCACGCTTCAGGAAGGGTAGGGGCTGAGGGGAACTGGACATCTGGAGGCTGGAATCAGAGGCTGTTAGGATCCCCACTGGTTCTGAGAGCCTTCGCTGAGGGGTTGTGGAGCGTCATTCTGAGAACCTGTCTTCACTGTTAACCCAGCTGCTCTCCAAGTTGCTAGTCTGTTTTGGGGCTTATCTGTTTCACTGCCTGCTGCTGGCTAGCTTTACTTCTTAGTCCAAATCTCCAACAGAATTTGAATGGTTGAGCTAAGTGACCATCTTCTCTGAGATTAAACCATGTCACAGGTTGATGGCTAGCCTAGGGGTTAGTTGCTTTTAGATCCGATTTCCAGCCCTGGTCCTGTCAGGTTCTGTTCCATATGACTAGCAGATTAATGGTGTGTGTGTGTGTGTGTGTGTGTGTGTGTGAGTACAGAAAATCATTGCCTAAGGCTGCCCTCAAATACTGGTTGGGAATATTACCAATTTCCTTTAGAAGGGGCAATGGGCAGGGCACATACCGCAATGGGGTGAAGAGTATTCTCTTATGTAATGCCCACAAGGTACCAGTAAGATGGAGGTTATTATTCCTGTTTTGAAACTGAGGAAATTGGGGCCAAAAGAGGTTAAGTACTTTGCTTAAAGTTATAGACTTAGTAGATGGCAGAGCTGGGATTTGAAGCCAGATTTATTTGACTCCACTAGGCCATGATATGTTTTTTCACTTTGGAGTTCTTCAAAGATGAGGCAAGGCCATGTTAAAACTTGAAATAGTGTTGGCCCTTTCTTGTTCTTGGAAGGGCTGGGGCTGTGATTTTTTTTGCTAGTGCTTGATAACCAGGATAGCTTTTCAATTTTGCATCTCAAGGAAAAGATCTTCTAGGAGAGATTCTGAGTTTTCAGCTATTGAAAAGACATAGTTAAAACTCAATGCTTGGAAGTCGATACTGTTCTCGCTATAATACAACTGAACTTGGGGCTGGATTGGCGGGTTCTCAAACTGAGATGTCTTCATGGGAGTTGAGGAACACTAGAGGGGAAGGTTCCTGAGTAGATCCTCTCTGTCCTGCTCATTTCCTTTTCACAGGTTCTGTATGTAGTTTCTCTTCCTCTCTTGGATTTTGTGATTTCTCTCCAGCACATAGAGGCTGGAGACCATAACCAGGGCAGTAGCTTGGCAGCTGGCATACAATAGGCATACAAGACATGTTTGTTGGGCAACTTGTGGCTCCACTGCCTGTCCCCAGGTGTAGGTGTCTTCTTGATGAATCATTGTTTCCTCATGCCATAGCCTCACCATTTTTCTTTGTCCAAATTTTACCAACCTTGGGTGAGAAGGCAAGGTATTTGTTTGATATTTGTTTGGGGGATTCTTTGGAATTCTGTTTGGACTTCTCTAATGGTTCAGCATTCAGCTTCTGTGGTTCTAACGGTTTTTAATTTTGTAGACTATGCTTTGGGAAAATAAAGATGTTTGCAGTTGCCAACCCCTTCTCTCTCTTGCCCTCCTCCCCTTTTTTGACATTACACTGCCACCAAAGAGGTATGTAGTGTTTAATAGTATAGGTTTTGGAGCCAGACAGATCTGAGTTCAATTTCCTACTCTGACAAGTCCTGGCTGGGTGACCTTTGGTAAGTTACTCAGTCTCTTGGGGCATGTAGAACAGCACTTAGTACGGTTCGTGGCATGTGGTAATGATTCAAGAAAAGTTAGGTGCTGCTAATATTATGATGATAATCATGATAATTATTGCATTATCTTCTCAGGGCTGTTAATGCTCGTTATTCCCAAAGGGGGGAGCTCTTATCTTTGAGCTGCAGCAACATAGTAATGGACAGGAGCCTTAAAGCATGGTCTTTCTGTTTATATTCTGTTGTCATCCTAGGGTTTGAAGCATTTCAAGTGTTATAAAGCAAATTTCGTTATGAACATAATTATCGTGTTTCTAATGTGGTTGGGAGCTGAGGTGTTTTAATTAATGATGTGCTGGCAACCCTTTCAATAAGGTGAAGTGTGTTTTTTTTTAAGGCCTGCATCTAGTTGGTCATAATTAGAGACATTTGGAACACTCAAGCATGATATCTGCTGATTTGTACACTTTCATTAAGCAATCAGGATTGAATGACCTGGTGATAGACTTTCAGGGGATCGGGTTCCAATTTTTGAGGAGGAGGAGCCAGTTATGCTTTCTCCTCATCTCCCCTGTCCATTTGTCTCCTGTAACCTCTACTCACATTCAGTGTTCATTTAAAACAGTGCTGCTGTACATTTTTTTGAGGCCTTGATTTTTATAGAATCCCTCTACTGCATTTTCCTCCTTCCTGCCTTGTGTACCAATCTGGCTAAATCCTTGTGTTAGAAAATAAAATTTTTGTATGGCACTGACTGTTTTGAGGATGTTAAAGATGATTAATAATGGAAATGAAAAAGTTGAAGTTAGTGCCACGAGAATCAGAAGAAAAAGGGAAAAGAGTAAAGTCAAAAACTTGAAAACTTAAAGGGATTGTTAATTACACATCTAACCCTCATTTTTGTAGACTTTGAACTCCATAAGAACAGGGACATAGGAATGGACCTGTTCCGTGTTGTGTGCCTTGTTCTTGGCACTGAACCTGGTTGCAGAGTAGAATTTGTTGAATAAATTAGTGGAAAATGGAGGCCCACTGACCCTTATGTCAATTACAGTGATATCTACAGGGACAGAACCTGGGCCACAGTCTGGATCTCCAGGGCCCAGTGAGAGATGTGTAAAGAAGGGAATGAGGTAAGGAAGGCAAGAATTAAAAAAAAAAAAAAAAATCAACATAGGAATATATTAGGCATGTACAAGAAAGTTATAAAATAGAAAATGTAAATTTCACTTGCTGGTAATTTATATGAAAAGAACATAGAGTATATAGTTGTGTGGCATTGCATAATTCACTGCTGCTATTTGATTGTTTTCTAAAAAGCAGAGATTGAGCAGCTGCATGACAATTTTGATATTCTTTGGTCTGTATCTTGATTTTGTCCTTTTGTTGCTTAAACTAAGATGACTTTTCAAGATCAGAGTCTCATTTTTTCCTTTTCTACCTTAGGTATATAGTTACTGCGTTGAATTACCATTAATTTCAAAATTCTTTTCCTTGCTATCGGTGCAGATTATATAATTTCTCATCCATTTTCATTTGTCTGATCCTTTATGCATCAAGTGCACCAAAAGCTAGTATGACAAATATCTTTATTCAACAGGATTTTCAGTTTTAAGCCAATTCCCCATACATGCCCTGTGTTATGCAGATTTCATGGAGAAAAATGGGTAAATGCTCCTGAAGCACTGGGGCACTTGGAGGAAGCTTAATGGGTGGATTCTCTTACCCTCCCAAACTGAAGCTAGATAAGGATTCTAACTCCTGACTCAGGTCAAAGAGGAGACTGGTGGTGGTGGCTTTCTGGGATAGGGGTGGAGTCGGGGGCAAATATTTCCTGAGGAGTGGGAGAACACAGATCAGCCTCCTCCCATCCTTCCCTTCTCAGCTCAACGCCATGTGTTGGTGATGACGATGTGTGGTAAGTGGAGGTTTTCTTACAGGACAGAGGTGAGAACCATCCATCTTTCTTTGTTAGAGAGCACCTGTCAGTGTTTTACTTTGGTGATGTTTTCCTGGGTAGATGCAACACTGTTGTCTGTGGCACCGAAGGGGTGGGGAGAGATCAGTACAAGCCACTCACTATAGGGCTGGAGTGCATATATGAACCAGCTAAGGGCTGTTTTTGGTAGCATATAGGCTGTATTTCCTTTAGCTCACTGGAACACACATTGTGACTTAACAATTATGTGGGTGCCTAGAAAAATTAGTTTTGAAAATCCCTAAAGTATGCCCATAGACCTGTTTACCAATCTGTCCGTAATTATTTATTGATCATGTGCCATGTGACCAGATCTGGCCAGCCCCTGCTCAGATAGAATAGTAAAATTTGGTCCTGGGTTTTTGAACTGTCATTCTGCTTGTGATTTAGGTTATTAGGGAAAGCCCATTTACTCTGAAATCAAGACAGATAGCCTCTGGGAGTTCTGAGTGGAAATTCATCTGTTTCCTCTTGTCATTTTAAAGAGGGTGCCGCACTTGTACTTTCTTCAGTGGATTATGCACAATCAGTGGTGATGAATGTATGAGCGTTTTAAATTAGTCGTCATGCCCTCTATCTAATGCAATCAGAAACCCTCTATCACAGTACAGATTTATAATCAATCATTCATCATCTTCTGAGGTGGATATAAACCCATTTGCTTTTAGCCTGCAACTTAAAATATCTGCTTTAGAGAATTATTATTTAACCAGGCAGATATCTATAAACCAAGTTTATTTTGAGCATGTAGACTTAAATCTCAAATTGCAGATTGCTGTGATTAAGTGTAATTGTGTGAATTAAAGTGTCTCTAGCCTTCACTCTGTACAGAGAAAACCTGCCAGCAGACAGAATAGTGTTAGAGAAAAAGTATCGTATGGGCATCAAGGAGACCTGAGTTCTAGGCCAAGCTCTGTGAACCCCAGTTTCCTTGTCTGTAAAAATAAAAGGATTGGAATAGCTGGTATGTAAGTCCTCATTATGTCATGTTAAAGTTATATTACTTATAATGGAGCACTAATAGTAAACAACATTTTTGGATCATTTAATATGTGCTGGGCACTGGGCTACAGTACTGTGTCTTAAAGCAGGTATATGGAGCCTGCATCATCTCGTTTATTCCCACATCTCCCCATGAGGTAGGTCCTATGAAAAGGCCACCTCTGTCTTAGCGTGGAAGTTGTTGGTGGAAAGGCTGATCTCTATAGGGTAAAGATCTGGAGATGTCAGATATAAATCTGCAATGATTATCTAAATAAAGATCATTGAATTCAATAGAGTCCCATAGAGATGATGTTTTGTTTGCCTTAGTGGGTCTGACAAAATTCTGCAATTAAAGTGAAATTGACAAATTAAAATTTCGAATTTAACTGACAGCCAAATAATTCCTCTATTTTGATCTGTTGTTAAAATGATTATTTTTTTTTCAAAAGTGAAATTCTAGAGAATCCATGAACAAGTGAATCCTCATTGTTGGACAGCAGCATTAGTGAGCATGTAGAAACTGATCACTTTCATTCCCATACTGATTGATTGGAGTGTAAATTGGCACAGCTTTTTGGGAGCCTCCTTACATCAAAGGCCTTCAGGTGTGCATACCCTTTAGGCTGCCATTTCCATTTCTGGGATTTTAACTGAAGGACAAAACCAAGGAAATGTTCAAATGTTTAGTTAAAAGAATGTTCATTGTCCACTGTTTATGACACTTAATATCCAACCACTAGCAGATTGGTTTAATCAACAAATTTAATGTTAAAGTATGCCATTAAAATGGCATGTGTTGTGAAGCAAAAAAAAAATTATACAGTTTAAAAAGTAGTGCGTGCTGTGTGAGTCCATCTTAGTGTAACCACATGAACTAGCAAATATGCACACATAGATATTAGTTTAAAGTAGTATAACACCTGAAATTCATATAATGTTATAAACCAATGTTATCTCAATAAAAAGATAAAGTAGTATATCTGGGGCTTAAAATAGTTTTAAGTTTTTAAAATAGTTTTTTGTCTGGCTGAATGATATTAACTCACTGGATTTTTTTTCTTTGCATATCTGCATTAAAAATTTTTTTCTGTAAAAAAAAATTGCGTCTGCATTGTTTTTGTGATAAGAAAAAGAAATTAGCAAAAGCGAACAATATAAACCTCCTGAAGTAGCAACCTAGCTCAATTCAAGGGCTGGAAATTGCTTACAAACCTGAATTTGTGAGGAAATGTAGTTGTTATGAATGTGCACAATTCTTACCCTGAGGTAATTCAGTTTGGTTAACTTGCCTGTATTCACGTTGACCATTGAAGAGGTCTTTGAGTTCTCTGAATCAGGATTTAGAAAAATTTCATTATGATTGTACCTAAAGAGAAATCAAAAGAAACTAAAAAGAAAAAAATAAAAAAAAGATACTCACTCTCTAGGGACCAGCCTTTTTTCCTCCTATAGTTAAAATTAATACCAGCGAAACTTATTAATTGTAGAAAGTTAGAATTTACAGATAAGCAAAACAAATGAAATTAAATAAAACACACACACAATCTCACTTACCAGAAATAATCACTATTGACATTTTGGGTTATCACCTTCTGGAATTTATATTACATATGCATATGTGTGCATGCGTGTGTGTGTATTGGTAATCACACATGGAAATATATGTATAGTGCTTTCTCACCTGTTTGCTTTACCTACCAGTAGAAGACAGTCTGCCAGACTGTATAGTTCAGTGAACACAGGGACCATGCCTTGTTGGGTACGTCAGAGTTCCCAATGCAACAACACTGCCTGGCACATAGAAGGAATTGAATAAATATTCATGAAACAATTGCATGTGTCTTGACTATCTTTCCGGGTCAACTGTTTTACTCCCAAAGATTGTTTTGATGACTAGATAGAATCACATAGTGTGGATGTACCACATTTAGTTGTTTCTAGTCTTTAACTGTAAGAAAGCACTGCTGAAATAAACACTCTTGTAACTAAATATTTGACACATCGTAAATTATTCATTGCAATTAATACCCTAAAAGCTGAACTGTTGGATCAAAGGATATGTATGTGTTTCTCACTTTTGATAGCATTGCCGGAGAAGGTGTGCCACTTTACCTTCCCAGTGAAGGAATGCAGTGCCTGATTTCACTGCATACTTGGGATTGTGGTCCATTTTTTTTCAGTTGAATTTTTATTGAGATAATAGTAAATTCACATGCTCTTGTAAGAAATAATACAGAGAAATCTCTTGTATACTTTGCCCAGTTTCCCTCAATGGAAACATTTTGCAAAACTGTGGTCATGTGCCGCATAATGATGTTTTGGTCAATGATGGACCACGTGTACGACAGTGGCCCCAAAAGATTAGTACCATATAGCCTAGGTGTGTAGTAGGCCATATTGTCTAGGTTTGTGTCAGTACACACCATGATGTTCACACAACGAAATTGCCTAACGATGCATTTCTCAGAATATATCCCTGTCGTTAAGTGATGCATGACTGTATTATATAATATCATAACCAGGATATTGACATTGATTCAATCCACAGATCTTCCCTAGTTTTATCTGTACTCATTTGTATGTGGCTGTATTACTGTATTAAGTTCTATACAAGTTTACCACCTGTTGCAGGTTTGTGTATCCACCACCACAGTCAAGATACTGAACAGTTCCAGCACTACAAGGATCCCTCCTATTGCTCTTTTATAATCATGCCACTTCTGTCCTGCCCTCCCAGCCCCCACCTGGCAACCACTAATCCGTCCTCCATTTATAAAATTTTGTCATTTCAAAAATGTTATAGAAAAGGAATCATACAGTATGCAACCATTTGGAATTGACTTTTTTCACTCAGCATAATTCCTGGAGGTTTGTACACATTGTTGCTGGTATCAATAGGTCATTACTTTTTATTGCTGAGTGGTATTTGATGGTATGGATGTACCACACTTTGTTTAACTGTTCACCTGTTGAAGGAAATCTAGGCTGATTCCAGTTTTTGGCTGTTCCAAGTAAAGCTGCTATGAGCATTTGTGTACAAGTTTTTTGTGAACAAGTTTCATTTCTCTGAGATAAATACCCAGTAGGTCAGTTGTTGGGTTGTATGGTAGCTACATGTTTAGTTTTTTTTTTTTTTTACTTGAGGAAGATTAGCCCTGAACTAACATCTGTGCCAGTCTTCCTCTATTTTATATGTGGGATGCTGCCACAGCATGACTGACACAGCATGACTGACACGTGGTATAGATCCATGCCCAGGATCCAAACCTGTGAACCTGGGCCACTGAAGTGGAGAGTGCCAAACTTAACCACTATGCCACGGGGCTGACCCCCTGTTTAGTTTTTTAAGAAATTACCAAACTGTTTTCCAGAGTGACTATACCATTTTCATTCTCACTAGCGATGTATGGAGTGATCCTGTTTCTCTACAACCTCTCCAACATTTAGTGTTGTCACTGTTTTTTATTTTAGCTTATTCTGATACGTGTGTAATGATACATCATTGTGGTTTTAATTTATATTTCTTTAAAAGCTGATAATGTTGAACATCTTTTCATGTGCTTACTTGACTTTTGTATATACTCTTTTTTTTTTTTATTGATGTCTTAGTTTATAACACTGTGGGGTTTTAGTTGTACATTTTTGTTTGTCCATCACCTTGTGGATGTAACCCTTCACCCCTTGTGCCCCCCCCACCCCCCTTCCCCTTGGTAACCACCAATCAGTTCTCTCTGTCCGTGTGTTCACTTATATTCCATATATGAGTGAGTTCATGCAGTGTCTGGCCTTCTCTCTCTGGCTTATTTCACTTAACATAATACCCTCTAGGTCCCTCCATGTTGTTGCAAATGGGACAATTGTGTCTGTTCTTATGGCTGAGTAGTATTCCATTGTATGTATATACCACATCTTCTTTAACCAATCTTCAGTTGAGGGACACTTGGGTTGCTTCCACTTCTTGGCTATAGTGAATAATGCTGCAATGAACATAGGGGTGCATACGCCTCTTGTGATGGTTGATTTCATGTCCATTGGGTCGATGCCCAAGAGTGGTATTGCTGGATCATACGGTATTTCTATTTTTAATTTTTTGAGGACTCTCCATACTGTTTTCCATAGAGGCTGCACCAGTTTGCATTCCCACCAGCAGTGAATGAGGGTCCCCGTTTCTCCACAACCTCTCCAGCATTTGTTGTTTTTTGTGTTGGTGATTATAGCCATTCTAACCGGTGTAAGGTAATATCTCAGTGTAGTTTTGATTTGCATTTCCCTGATGATTAGTGATGTTGAACATCTTTTCATGTGTCTATTGGCCATCTGTATCTCTTCCTTGGAAAAATGTCTGTTCATATCCTCTGACCATTTTTTGATCGGGTTGTTTGTTTTTCTGTTGCTCAGTTGTATGAGATCTTTGTATATTACTGAGATTAATCCCTTGTCAGACAAACGATTTGCAAATATTTTCTCCCAGCTGGTGGGTTGTTTATTCATTTTGATCCTGGTTTCATTTGCCTTGTAGAAGCTCTTTAGTCTGATGAGGTCCCACTTGTTTATTTTTTCTTTTGTTTCCCTTGTCTGGGTAGACATGGAATCTGAAAGGATCCCTTTATGTCCAATCGCAATTAGTGTACTGCCTGTATTTTCTTCCAGGAGTTTTATAGTTTCAGGTCTCACTTTCAGGTCTTTGATCCATTTTGAATTGATTTTTGTATATGGCGATAGGAGATGGTCTACTTTCATTCTTTTCCATGTTGCTGTCCAATTTTCCCAGCACCATTTATTGAAGAGACTTCCCTCTCTCCATTGTATGTTCTTTGCTCCTTTGTCGAAGATTAGCTGTACATAGATGTGTGGTTTTATTTCTGGGCTTTCAATTCTGTTCCATTGATCTGTGTGTCTATTCTTGTACCAGTACCATGCTGTTTTGATTACTGTAGCTTTATAGTATATTTTGAAATCAGGGATTGTGATGCCTCCAGCTTTGTTCTTTTTTTTCAGAATTGCTTTAGCTATTCGGGCTCTTTTGTTGCCCCATACGAATTTCAGTAGTTTTTGTTCTATTACCGTGAAGAATGACATTGGGATTCTGATTGGGATTGCATTGAATCTGTAGATTGCTTTAGGTAGAATGGACATTTTAACTATATTTATTCTTCCGATCCATGTGCATGGAATATTTTTCCATTTCTTTATGTCCTCCTCGATTTCTTTCAATAGTGTCTTATAGTTTTCATTGTATAGGTCTTTGACCTCCTTGGTTAAATTTATTCCCAGATATTTTATTCTCTTTGTTGCAATTGTAAATGGGATTGTCTTTTTGAGTTCTCTTTCTGTTTTTTCATCGTTAGTGTATAGAAATGCAATTGATTTTTGTAAGTTGATTTTATACCCTGCTACTTTACTGTAGTTGTTGATTGTTTCTAGTAGCTTTCCGATGGAATTTTTGGGGTTTTCTATGTATAGGATCATGTTGTCTGCAAATAGTGAGAGTTTCACTTCTTCATTGCCTATTTGGAGTCCTTTTATTCCTTTTTCTTGCCTAATTGCTCTGGCCAGAACTTCCAGTACTATGTTGAATAAGAGCGGTGAGAGTGGGCACCCTTGTCTTGTTCCTGTCCTCAAAGGAATGGCTTTCAGTTTTTCCCCGTTGAGTAGGATGTTTGCTGTAGGTTTGTCATATATGGCCCTTATTATGTTGAGGTACTTTCCTTCTATACCCATTTTGTTGAGAGTTTTTATCATAAATGGATGCTGGATCTTGTCGAATGCCTTCTCTGCATCGATTGAGATGATCATGTGGTTTTTATTCTTCATTTTGTTAATGTGGTGTATCACATTGATTGATTTGCAGATGTTGAACCATCCCTGTGTCCCTGGTATAAATCCCACTTGATCGTGGTGTATGATCTTTTTGATGTGTTGCTGTATTCGGTTTGCCAATATTTTGTTGAGGATTTTTGCGTCTATGTTCATCAGCGATATTGGCCTGTAGTTTTCCTTCCTTGTATTGTCCTTGTCTGGCTTTGTTATCAGCATGATGTCGGCCTCATAGAATGTGTTGGGAAGTATTCCGTCTTCCTCTATTTTTTGGAATAGTTTGAGAAGGATAGGTGCTAAATCTTCTTTGAACGTTTGATAAAATTCTCCAGGGAAGCCATCTGGTCCTGGGCTTTTATTTTTTGGGAGGTTTTTGATTACTGTTTCAATCTCTTTACTTGTGATTGGTCTGTTCAGATTCTCTATTCCTTCTTGATTCAGTTTTGGGAGGTTGTACGCGTCCAAGAATTTGTCCATTTCCTCTAGGTTGTCCAATTTGTTGGCGTAAAGTTTTTCATAGTATTCCCTAATAATCCCTTGTATTTCTGTGGTGTCTGTTGTAATTTCTCCTCTTTCATTTCTAATTTTATTTATTTGAGTCTTCTCCCTTTTTTTCTTAGTGAGTCTGGCTAAGGGTTTGTCAATTTTATTTATCTTCTCAAAGAACCAGCTCTTTGTTTCATTGATCCTTTCTACTGTTTTTTTGGTTTCAATTTCATTTATTTCTGCTCTGATTTTTATTATTTCCCTCCTTCTACTGATTCGGGGCTTTGTCTGTTCTTCTTTTTCCAACTCTGTTAGGTGCAATTTAAGGTTATTTATTTGGGATTTTTCTTGTTTGTTAAGGTGAGCTTGTATTGCTATGAATTTCCCTCTCAGGACTGCTTTTGCTGCATCCCATATGAGTTGGTATGGTGTATTTTCCTTTTCATTTGTCTCCAGATAGCTTTTGATTTCTCCTTTAATTTCATCAACGACCCATTGGTTGTTCAGTAGCATGTTGTTTAGTCTCCACATCTTTGTCCCTTTCCTAGTTTTTTCCTTGCAGTTGATTTCTAGTTTCACAGCATTATGATCAGAAAAGGTGCTTGTAATGATTTCAATCTTCTTAAATTTATAGAGGTTTGCCTTGTTTCCTAATATATGGTCTATCCTTGAGAATGTTCCATGTGCACTTGAGAAGAATGTGTACTCTGCTTTTTTTGGGTGGAGTGCTCTGTATATATCTATTAAGTCCATTGCGTCTAGTTTTTCGTTTAAGTCCATTATTTCCTTATTGACTTTTTGTCTGGATGATCTATCTATTGATGTAAGGGGGGTGTTAAGATCCCCTACTATTATTGTGTTATTGTTAATATCTCCTTTAATGTTTTTTAGCAGTTGTTTTATGTACTTTGGTGCTCCTGTGTTGGGTGCATAGATATTTATAAGTGTTATGTCTTCTTGGTGAAGTGTCCCTTTTATCATTATATATTGCCCTTCTTTGTCTCTCATTACCTTTTTTATCTTGAAGTCTACTTTGTCTGATATAAGTATGGCTACTCCTGCTTTCTTTTGTTTGCCATTAGCTTGGAGTATTGTTTTCCATCCTTTTATTTTGAGTCTGTGTTTGTCTTTAGAGCTGAGATGTGTTTCCTGGAGGCAGCAGATTGTTGGATCTTGGTTTTTAATCCATCCCGCCACTCTGTGTCTTTTGATTGGAGAATTCAATCCATTTACATTTAGAGTGATTATTGATATATGAGGGTTTAATGTTGCTATTTTATTGTTCATCTTCTGGTTCTTTTGCATTTCCTTCGTTTCTTGTCCCTTGTGTTTCGGACTGCAAATTCAATTTGGTATTTCTGCATGCTCATTCTCTTGGTTTTCTCTTTATTTGTCATGTGTGGTTCTCTTCTGGTTGTTTGTTTAGTGGTTACCGTGCGGTTTATATAAGCGATCTCCTGGATAAGAAAGTACATTTTCAGATGCCTCCTTTTTCCTGAGGCTGGGTCAGTTCAATCCCTTACCTCTTCCCCTCCTTATTTGTTATCTCTTTATTCCAGATTGTGTCATGAATGTATGTTTCCACTGATGAGCTTGAATTAATTTTTGATGTTTTCCAACTGTATTTTGTTCTGATTTAGTCTCCTTGCTTTTCTCCTTGTTGAAATCTTTGTATCCCCTTTCTCATTTGTTTTTTTTCAGGCCTAAGGGCCTTCTTGAGCATTTCTTGTAGTGGGGGTCTTGTGGTGACGAACTCTCTTAGCTTTTGTTTATCAGGAAGAGTTATTATTTCTCCATCGTATTTGAAGGATATTTTTGCTGGATAAAGTATTCTTGGCTGGAGGTTTTTGTCTTTCATGATTTTGAATATATCATTCCAGTCTCTCCTAGCCTGTAGAGTTTCTGTCAAGAAATCAGCTGAGAGCCTGATGGGGTTTCCTTTGTATGTTATTTTGGTTTTTTGTTTAGCTGCCTTCAATATTATTTCCTTGTCACGGGTATTCTTCAAGTTTGCTACTATGTGGCGAGATGATTTTTTATTCCTGTTTATATATTTAGGTGATCTATTGATTTCATTCACTGTTATTTCCCTCTCATTCCCTAGGTTGGGGAAGTTCTCAGCTATTATTTCTTTGAACAAACTCTCTGCTCCTTTTTCTCTTTCTTCTCCTTCTGGAATACCTATTATCCTTATGTTGCTTTTTCTCATTGAGTCTGATATTTCTCGAAGAATTTCTTCATTTCTTTTTAGTCTTAGCTCTCTCTCCTCCTCTACCAGGAGCATTTCTGCGTGGCTATCCTCAATAGTGCTAATTCGTTCCTCCATATTGTCAGTTCTGCTCTTTAAAGACTCCATTTTTTGCACTATCTTGTTGATTTTGTTTTTCATCTCCAATAATTCTGATTGGTTTTTCTTTAGGGTTTCAATCTCTTTTGTGACATAATCCCTGAATTCGTTGATTGGTTTCTGTGTGTTCTCTTGTATTTCGTTGAGCTTGTTTATGATAGCTATTTTGAATTCTCTCTCATTCAGGTTATCAAATTCTGTGCCTTCAGGGTTGGTTTCTTGGTGTTTGTCATTTTCCTTTTGGTCTGTAGCCCTGACATATTTTCGCAAGGATCCGACGGGGACGGCTTTATTTTTACCCCTCATGATTAAAGTTAGTCCTGCAGTTTCCCCCTGCTGCCACTAGATGGAGATCGCGAGCGGTTTGCTCTGAGGCGGCTGCAGCCCCCAGAGGGATTATGCTGAAATGCCGGGTGTGTGGGGGGAGGGGTCCTCTCTTTCTCCTGCTTGACCTGGGGGTTTCCTTTCTGGCTCTCTTAGGGTGTTTGCTACACCCCCTAAGCAGTCCGTCGTCGCTTCCCAGTGGGGATCTCACGAGAGTCTGTGAGAGCACCTGGATGGCGATAGTTTTCCCCGCTGTGGGCCGCCCCTCCCCCCTCTGTCCGCGAACCGCGCTGTTTTTGCCTATCGATTGGGGAGGGGGAGTACAACCTCCTACCTCTCCTCCCGTCCTCCTGGGCTTCCCGCGTCTCCACCGTCCGATGTATGGCAGCAGGGGTTTCTCAGAAGTCCTTCGCAGTGTTTGATTGAGCTCTGTTGGAATGTGAATGATGTTTTCGTTGTGTCGTACGGGGCAGAGATTCAAAGAGGGAATCTCACTCCGCCATGATGCTGACGTCACTCTTGTATATACTCTTTAGTGAAATATCTGTCCATGTCTTTTGCCACTTTCTAATTGGATCATTTGATTCTTTTATTGCTGAGTTTTCAGAGTTCTTTAATACTCTACACACTAGTCCTTTGTCGGATATGTAGTTTGCGGATTTTTTTGCCAGTCTTTAGTTTGTCTTTTCATCTTCCTCATACAGGCTTTTTTTTTTTTTTGGTGAGGAAGATTGGCCCTGAGCTAAGATCTGTTGCCCATCTTCCTCTTTTTGCTTGAGGAAGATTGTCCCTGGGCTAACATCTGTGCCCATCTTCCTCTACCTCTGTATATGGGACACCGCCACAGCACGGCTTAATGAGTGGTGTGTAGGTCTGTGCCTGGGATCTGAACCTGTGAACCCTGGGTCGCTGAAGCAGAGCATGTGAACTCACTATGCCACTGGGCTGGCCCCCATGTAGGCTTTTATAGGGCAAAAGTTTTTTAATTTTGATGAGGTTCAGTTTATCAAGTTTTCCTTTTATGGATTGTGCTGTTGGTGTCAAGTCTCAGAACTCTTTGCCTAGCTGGCATGGACTTTTGATTTGTTCCTCAGAGACCCTCTAATGTTGATCGTAATTTTGCAACTTGAGGTAACTGTGTAGGAATTGGGTTGGAATATTTTTAGCTTCATCAATAACTAGACTATTGTCTTTCCCTTTCTCCTGTCTTTAGTTGGGAGAATATAAGGGCTCCCTTTTATTTTGTGTTGTCAAGAGCTCTCATAAAATGTTGCAGTCCTGCTTCAGAATGGGGGCATCTGAGTCTGATCATTTATCCTCGTCACAGTCTCTCTTGGCCGTTCTACAGTTTCTTTAATTGTAACATAGAAAGGAGCTCTTTATCCTTGCCAGGAATGATGGTGATGGATGTGAAAACAGGAATTCTTGGGACTAATGTACTAGGTAAAGGGCTTCTACTGAGTCAGAAGCTGCAAACCTTTAGGGACTTGTATTTTATGTCTTACAGTTCCCCTTAGGCCACGATAGTAGTATAGTAGCATAGTGAGGTGGTTGACTGAACTCTCTAGTTAGATGGCCTAGTTTTTCATCCTGGCTCTTCCCCTTACTAGCTGAGTAAGCAAAGGCATGTTTCTTAATCTCTCTTCTCTTTAGTTTCCTCATTCGTAAAATGAGGATAATAATAATATCTACCCTGTAGGGTTGTTCCAAGGATTAAATCCTTACACGTAAAGTGCTCGGCACAGGTCTTGGTAAGCACTTATGGTGGTGGTTGTTATTTTTATTATCACACCCCTTGCATCAGTATCACCTGGGGTGCTTGTTAAAATGTACTTTCATGGGTCTCTACTCTTAGGCCTTCTGCATTAGAACCTGAAGGGTTAGGGCCCCAGGAATCTGCATTTCAGCAAGGTTTCTGCATGGTTCTTATAAAGGCTAAAGTTTTTGAACAGTTACTTAGGCTGTCAGTCATTTCTATTTCTCCATGGTAAGTGGACTCTCTAGTCTTTCTTTAGTGGTGTGGTTGAGTGCTTCTGCCAAGGCAAATGCCTTCTCTCTAAGAGCATTCCTAGTGTTGCCAGAGGTTAACCAAAGTTTCTATACAGAATCAAGTTATGGTGGAACTGTATATCCAACTGATTCAGTGGCATGCCCACTGGGGTGAGGCAGATGTGAGACCATAGGGAGTGGTAGAGTCTGTGGTAAACTGGAGCTGTGAACACCATAGTGAAAGATCTCCAAATGAAAAATAATGGTAAAAAAAAATAAGTCTGTGGGCTGGATTCAGTATTCTGGCTGCTAATTTTAATGGTCTTGCATAGGTATGGAACAGGATCTTTTGTGGAGGTGGGAACAGTGTGGGAGACTCTATTTGCAAATGTGTGTGTCCATTTTCTTGTAAATAGGCTGCTCAAGGCCAGTAATTTTTCTACCAGCTTGTCTGTTAGGGATTATTGTTCAGTATAAATACTGGAAATTAAACTCCAGGGATAACCTTAGGCTATATAGATAGCAGTACTTGCTTACTTTCTCAAAAAGAATGACTATAGGAGTTCTTCCATAAGAGATGTCACAGAAAGATGCAGAAGTTCCCTCCCTGAGAGACTTAACTGACATTTCCCCTAAACAAGACATAACTTTGCCTGGAGATACCCTTTTAAGCTAGAGGCTAGCGCTTGAAAACCCAACTGGCTTCTTTTTATACGACAGTGGGAATTCTCTTAACCAATCTAAGTGGTTCCCTGGATTGCTGGTTCTTTCTATTCCCTCTGGAAAACACACTGATTTATGCCCACTCCCTTCTGAGTCCTCTGTCTGGTTGGCTGTTTCCAGGGTGCTCTCTAGGTCCGACTCCTCCCACTGATGAGTTGTGTGCACTGTTACAGTAATTTTATAATTTTATCACATAACATATAAACTGATGAAATATGTGTATGAAAAGAAAATTGTTTGTTTCTATGAAGTTGAATTCTTTGGAAAGACTAACTAAAGGCAAGTTGCTGTAAGACATTGCTGTCAAATTGGATATGGAATAAATAGCTCAAAAAGATTGGAAATATGTTTAAAATATGGCATGATTCTGTACTTAAATTGATTCACACTGAGATTTTTTTTCAACTTCAAGTAGCCAAACTGGAAATTATATATTATGCATTATGAGTATGGTTTATGAAAGAAAGACAACTTTGAGCTTAAATCAGTACACCTGTACTTGAAGAAATAGCTTTGGCCTATGTGAAAATATTGGCAAATAAATTTGCTTTTTTATGATTCATGATAAAATAAAGTATTTAAAATGTGTATGTATGTCATTTTTAATGATTCTGTGCCTTAATGTCATTTTTCTATTAATCTACCAGCCATCATCTCAATTGTAGTAGGATTTCTGCAGTTGCTCCATCCCACAGAGCTATATGCTGATAACACTGAATAGTTGACTAAGACTAATCTGCAGCCAAGTGGTGGGGGATATTGTCTCTAGAGAAAACAATGCTCTAAAAGCAAAGTGTCTGTAAATACCGTAAAAATAAATTCTTACTGAAATTTGAAGTGACTGACCCAGGGCTCCAAGAGCATAAGCTTCTGTGGCTTCCTGGACTAGGGATCTTTCTAAGCAGTGATGTTTAGATTTGGATTAACAATTTGGATTGACAACTACATAAAATTTTCCTTATACTAACTTTGGCCCGAGTCCATGAGAGAACACAGTTGAATAATACCCTCCTTGAAGAAGAAAATTTGCTTATTGGATATATATGTACACCCTCACCCCACCCCCAAATGGTAACCAGTGAGTCAGCTGTCCTTTGTGATCTGCAGACTATTAGATTAAGCTAGTGTTGTCACTTTTCCTTTCTCTGGGTTGTTCATCTCTTCCCATTAGGGGTTTTTAGCACACCACATGGTTTTTAGACCCTTTCTTGCTTTAGTAGCCAAAGACTTATTACCTGTGCATGGTAAGTGCCCAAGAATATTTGTTTAATGAATGAATTACTTTGCCAGTCTTAACAGATATTGCTTGTATTTGCTTAATTACCCTAAGTGAAGACAGACATTATCAGTTAGGTTAATAAAGCGTAAAGTTGAGAGTGGGAATGTTAATGCAGGCATAATATAGTAAAATTGCCTGGCCTGAGCTGGTAATTGGACTTTAGCCACAGCACATACATTTTTACAGTCCTTTATGTTTCTTCCTCTTTTCCACCATGAAAGCTCATTCTTTTGAGACTCATGTCTGTGTCATCACCATCCAATAATATTCATTAAGCTCCTACATGCTGAGTACTGCCAGGTTTATCCTCTTTTAATGAGCATGAGCGTGTAAGTGTAAGGATAGGCTTTTATGTGACACTGCTTTGTCCTGGAAGGACTAATCTGTGAGTACACATGATTTTGGCACGCTATTTTCCTCAGTTCAGTAAGCTAATTAGATCAATCACATGTTTTTGTTGGGAAGCTGTGGCTGCCTCTTTAAAACAAGGGGTAAATCAGCTTGTCTTTGTGCTGGGAGATGTTATCAGACTTGGGCTCTTTGTCAGTATTAGCCATTAGTGGGTTCTTTATCTTGATTTTGTAAATAGCCACTTCCTTTACACAATAGATGTTTACGCTCTATGATTTCTTGCTAATCACTTTAGTCACTTACTGCAGTACGCTGTCTCAGTCACTGAACATTGCTTATACAGAATACAAGGTTGTGTGATGTGTTGTTTTGTGCTACTACTGGTTAGGTTTTTAAAAAATGCTTTACAAGTAAGTAATTGCACTAAAAATTTCACAAAATTTATAGAAATCAAAATAAAAGGAAACATGTCTTGTCTGGCCCTCAGTGGGTTGCGAGATGTAACTTGTTTCTCTCCTTTTTTTTTTTTGCTCCCAGTATTTAGTGTTTCTAAGTTCTCTTAGTTTTCCCTTCAAAGTGTTTATTTGATTTGCCCAGCTCTACTTTCTTTTTATGCTATCACCTGGCCCTTTCTCTCATCACCACACCACCTGCTTTGTCTATAATCCCCCTCTCTCTCTGTCAATAGCCTCCTTTTGACTCATTCCAGTGTGTTCCATGTTTATCTGCCAGACTAATTTTCTTACGTTCCTCTTTTGTCTTGTTACAACTTTGCTCGGAAATCTTTATCAGCCCCCAATTGCCTAATGGACTAGAGCTTAACTCCCTTGCCTGGCTTTCATTATCCGGTTCCATGCAGTCTGTCAGTGGTAGCTCCTGTACCCAGGGTAAGCTTGTTTACTGCTGCCTACAGGATGGCGCCATGGTTAAGAGCATGGGCACTGGGGTCAGATTAGCTTGGGGTCAGATTAGCTTGGGATCGGATGCTGGTTCAGTTACTTACCTTGGACAGTTAACCTCTCTGTGCCTTAGATTTCTCATCTATAAATCGGGCATAATGATAGTCCTTCTTTCATAGAGGTGTGAGGTGTGAGTTTTGTGTGTATCTGACACCTAGTAAGAATTCAGCATGAGTGAACTATTAATGCATTATGCTTATGTAGTCTAAAATGCCCTTCTAATAATTATGTTAGTACTTATATAATGCTTACTCTGTGTCAGGCACTGTTCTAAAACCCTTACTTACATGAATTTGTTTAAACCTCACAAGAGCTTTATGAAGGAAAGAACTGATACCAGTCGCATTTTATAGATGAGAAAACTGAGGCTGAGAGAGTTTGAGTTACTTGCCTAAACTTACACAGTTGGTAAGTGGCAGGGCTAGGATTTGAACCTAGGAAATCCAGCTCTAGAGTCAAAGCTCTTAAGCATTATTCTATAAACCTAAATTCTGCTTGTGAACCCTTCCAGGAATTGCCTTGGCCACCCAGCCCATAGTGATGTCTCTCTGTCTGAACTCTTAATGCATGTAATAGGCAGAATGAGTTAGTAATTGCCTAAGTCCTCGTTGTTTTGTATCCTTCAGTCCTGTATGTATACAAAAATTCCTTTGATTATAAAGTCATTACATGCTAAAGTAGAGAATTTGGAATAAGGAAACATCAAAGAAGAAGATAAAATACACCTGGAGATAACTGCTATTCACAAGTTACCTCTCCTTTTGGTGTTATTTGTAAAAGTTATATATATTATACACATGACAATATAGGGCATATATACACATATATAATTATGGTCATGCCATGTATATAATTTTGTATCCTGCTTTTCTTATGTAATATTATAGTGTGAGCACTTCTCTCTGTCATTAAATATTATTCCAAGTCACCATTATAATGAGTGTAGACAATTTAATCCTTTATTTAATTTGTCTACAGTGGACATCTTGTTTACTTCTAATTTTTAAATGAGTAAAATATTTCTCCAATTAAATAGGTCATATGTCATGGCTTTAAAAAGGACTTCTGGTATACAGTAGGGGGAAACTCCAGGAGTTTCACTGTCCTTATTGACTACTTGTTCACTGTTCTTGTTGACCAACAACATTTTGATTAGTCATTGCCAATGTGATAGTTGATCTAGGGCAGGAGTCATGGCTCAAATTGCACTGAACCCGAAGCACTTTTTAGTCCTCACTTCATCAGCTGCAGCAGCTCCAGCTACTCTGTGCCTTGCCACTTGTCCCTTTAGTTTAAAAACTGCATAGTGACTCTTTGTGTAGATTGGCAGCTCTGATTAGAGTGGATTATTTCTACTCAGAAACCAGGAGAAAATAATTGTGACATGCTTTTGTGCTGTGGTGCCATTGATTGGCTGTATCTTGTCCTCTGAAGAATTGTCATAAAAGACTGCAGGCCCTCAGTTGCATCCCATACTGTGTGAGAAGTGGCAGAAGTACCTGCAGATGCAGTGCGGGAGATATATTAGAAAAAAGGTCTGTGAAACAGTCAGGGTACACTTCTCTACTTTAGGGTGTAAATGGCAACTCTAAGGCTAAAGCTCCAAGATTATCTAGTCAATGTTCTTTGAAGAATTTTCTTAGACACTTTTTTTTTCCCAACAAAATCTGTGGAAATCTAGAATATAAATCTGATAAAAGCAGTAAGTTGACACCTTAGGGAGTTTAAATATTCATTATTTTTTAAATGGCAGAAGTGCTGCTTCTCCCCAAAGCTCTTGGGTTCTTGCATTCACAGACTGAAAAATAGCTAATAGTAATAACACACTTTTATTAATGTTTGCAATGAGAGAGACACTGTGCTCAGCACTGACTTGCAGTGTCACATTAATCTTCCTGGCAGCCCTAGGAGGTAGGCACCATTTTGATCACCTTTATTTTGCAGAGACATTAGGCTTAGAGAGGTCTAATGTTCTGCCCAAGGTCACATGGCTAATAAGTGATGGGAGTTGGACTTGAACCTGGGTCTCCCTGACTAACCAGCCAATGCCCTTTATTGCTGATCTAGTGGGATCTTAGCACTGGATGCCACAGGATCTTGTCATGGCCTTCCTGAGGTCAAATTTGTGGTCAGTACCAGCACCAGGATTGGGACTCAGGAATTCTGACCCCTGGCCCAGTGTTGTTTGTGCTGTACCATAGTGACAACTGCTTTGGAAATATCAGTTATATTTAATAGATGAGCTAGCTTCCTGGAAACACAGTTCCCTAAAACAAAATGAAGTATAGGACACGTGTCCTTCTTTTTGCTTAGCTTAGGAATAGCTTTTTTGAAAGGGAGATGAGCACGTGTTAAAGTGGAGGGGAAAAATCTCTCCTTCCTTCTCTGTCCTCCCCTACTCTCTCTTCTATAATCGGATGACTTGGAAAATCTCTGAAAAGGGTTTATTTTTGAAAGAAAAAAGTTAGTAGCTGGGTTAATTTATTTGTCATATTCTCGAGGTTGTTGGTATTTATTTTCAATTTGCTGAATCACCTAGCAGCCTAACATAAGGGATAAATGCTTTTTAAGTGATAATGTAAGTACATAGAGTAAAAGCCATTTTTTGTGTTAATTCTTAAGATTGGTTTGGGAATCATTTAGAACTTTATAGTTTTATAAGACTTTTATAAGACTGAATATTGGAAAATATTGATTGAGCTTATTGAAGCAACCTTGGTATTGTTTTTGTTAGTTCACCTAGCAAAGGTGATATTCTTTCTCTGTTTGAAGGCATGTAACATTTTAAAGAATTCTAGTTTTTTAAAAAAATATGACTTTCTTTCTAAGTGTCTTTAATAACCTTAGATATGTAGTTTCTTATAATTCACTGATAGTGATGGTGCTTGTTGCAGATCATCATGGAATGCAGACTCTGAGGGTGGAGATTTTGTGTGCAGGAGTTTGTTAGGGTGTGTTCTTTGAATCAAGACCCATGGGGAGAGAAGGAAGCAGGACTGGGCAGAGAGAGATGGTGGACTGCCATGAAGTCTTAACAAAGACCTGGGCTGACCCTACAGAGGAGTCTGGAGCTGTCCTGAGTTGGGGTGAGGGGGTCATAGCCTCTCTTAGTCCAGGCATGGATATGGGCTGCCTTCAAGGGCAAAGTGTAATCTTGGGCAAAGTGGCTGTTTTCAGCAGAGGGCAATTTGTAGAGAGGGCTGACAGCCAGCAGCACTCCTAGCCCCTGGGAGAATAAATCTCTTAGTTCCGGAGGTACTGGGTAGATGTCACAGCATCCAGTACAGTGCTGTTAACTCTTGAAATTCAATAAAAGGTTAGGGGAAGGTGAAGAGAAGGTCATCAGATAATATTCGTGTGATGAATATGGTCTTAAGGTAGGTGGGTAGTTGTATAAGATGTAATCCATTAACAAATCCAGTTTTCCTCTGTGTGTGTATGAGTGTTTGTGTTGAAGTTTGATACATAACCCTGTAAAAATAGAACCACCACTTTTCTTATACAGTTTATCTAATTCATGATGTGATTTATTCTAGTATTAAATTCCAAGTCTAGCTAAGTCACAGATCCTTAAATTGTTCAGACAGGAATGTACTTTGTATTATAATTATCCAAGGAAACGTCTTGGACCATGCTGCATGGAGAAGATGAGCATGGTCTACAGAAATTTTGTAAAACCAGGAGCCAAACTGCAGAATCTGATCCACAGGGGGGATTTAATGCAAGGATTAGTGACCTGAATTTTTATTTAAAATAGTGCATGGTTTTGTATTTCATAAACAATTATAGAAAAACACACATAGTTACCTTACTTTGCTAGTTTAAATTGTATATAAAAATTATAGTAGATATGCAACTGAACTTATGGGCTGTCCCTCACATTATTGATCAGTTCATGCCATGTGAAAAAAAATGTAAAAATATTTTGAATCTGCATTTTGGGTAATGCGTCTCTCAATAGATAGAGATGTCCCCTCTTAGAACTAAAGTGATAAATTGGGGTATATTGAATGGCTAATGTTTAGTGGGTTTTTTTCTTTTTACTGGTAGGATAATCAATTCTGTTCATCTTTCTAACATATATTGGAATTACTAACCAGTTGGACTTCATTTGCATAGCTAGACCTTAGGTAAGCAAGGAAATGCAGCAGCATCTCCAGGGGCTGAAACCTCAAGTTTTCTAGACCATTTGAGTGATACATTGGTAGCAATAACTAGTTGACTAGTGGTTACTCCTTCTTCAAGCAATTATTTTGCCTATTCCCAAACTTTTAATCTCCCTAACAGTTAGATTTGCAATGGGTACAAGTTCCATGACGCCATTGTAAAACAAACAAACGGAGATATTTCATTATGGGCTGGAAGGCAGGAGATCACATCATATTTTTATCAACACACTTCTCTCTTGCTTAGGTGAATTGCTTCTTTCTGTCACTTCAGATATATTCTTATGAAGGAGCTCCTCCTTGGTGAAGCCTTTCCTAACTCCCCCTCCTGATCAGGGCTGTAAATTGCCTCCTTCTTCCCATCCAGTCCTCCTAGTCCTCCTGACTCTGCTTCTAAAATAATAGCCATGTGACCAGTCAGTTTTTTCTAAGCTTCCGCTTCTTCATCTGTAAAATGGGGATGATAGTCCCTACCTCACTGGGTGACTGTGAGAATTAAATATACAGTTTAATGTGGTGCCCAGCACAGAGTACGCACCCAATAAATGGCAGCCCTTCTCACTGGTGGCTATTTCCACTACTTACCCAGGCAAACATCTCCCCTCAGTGAGCTTTTTCCTGTGAGGCCTGGGGCTGGATCTTATTCATATACTTCACACTGCACATCTTGGGCAGTGGATAAATGCTTCTTGAATCACCTGTGAATAACATAAGATGCGATTCTGAGGGATTCCAGAGTCTGGTTGTGAAATAACGACGACACAAAGCGGAAACTACCATCACCATAGGGAGGTGTAGTTACACTGAGAAGTTGAGAGAAGAAAGATATTAAGACAGGTTTAAGGCAGGCTCTTAGTAGGTGTGCAGCATAATGTTTTGCAAACATTGTTCAGCAAAGGTTTTGGGATGCTGAAAATTTTTGCTAGATTATACTGGTCATTGTTATATTTCCATTCTGAATTCTACCCCCCTCAACTTTTAATGAGAACTTGTTCTTTGAACTATACATGTGAGTGGGATGGACAGAGTGCTGTTTTTTGGCTCAGGCAGGTGGAATTAGATCTGAGGGCATCTGTTAAATGTATCCAGGTCCTTTTGACACTTTCACAACCATTTGCTGAATATATCTATCATCATTTACACTGCGTGTACTGTTATGATGAGCATATGCTAATTTCATATACTTGGTTGTAGTTAGTGTGTATAGATAATTTGGACATTTTTGCTTTTTTAAAATTTTTCGTTATATAGTTATTCTGTTTAATGACTTTGAAAAGATTCTTTCTCCAGAGAGAGCGCCAAACTAGAATTAATTATTTTTTAATCACATATTTTTGGCTAGTGTGTTCTGCTTTGTGGTTCTCCCCCCAGTCACATAAGCTAGATTTAGGAGAGAAATCACAGGGGGATGTGTTCAGACAGTTACTTGTTTGATTCCCCCAGAGGCTCTGTCTCTTTGATCTTCTACCAGTGTAGCTCCTCTGATCTTTTATTCTGTAAGGTGTTTGTGTTTCTCTATGATGGATGTTTCACTGACCCAAGTAAATGGAAGAAAATTTTCTCCAGCCTTTAAATGTATTGCTTTCCTTGTTCTTTCAAAAGATACACTTTTCTTGGGTAAGAACATTTTAGGGGCATTTGGCATCAAATCAACAGAATTGTGGCCTTTATTGGAATTTGAAGCACTAAGTGGTAAGAATCCATTTTTGTTTCTTTCTCTTTGAACCCCCCCCCCCCCCCAATAAGGAAACAACTCTCCTCCTCCTCCTTCTATTTTTTGAAACAAGAGTATCTGGTTTCATTGAATTTTGTACTTTGGCTTTTGTTGTCACTTTCCTTTTTCCCTTGAAGGGGAGGAAAAACTCTCAACTGTGTACAGAGTAAATTAAATTATGAGGAAAATAGTCTACAGAGTTAAACAAGATGAACTGAGTTTGGGAGCTGAATCTAAGCATTGCCATGATGTTGTAGAGAGTCGAAGCCGTGACTCAGAAACATATTAGTCATTCTGATATACTGTTGATTTGACTAATTACCCTGAAGGCTGGCTGGCAGATTGAATTGCTCAAGTTAACTGGGAATTTTGATCAAATCAACGAGTAATTATAGTTTTGTGCAGGCAACAAATATAGAATACTGATTATGTTAGACTAAAGAAGATGTTATTGTGATATAATCCTATAAAGTGTTTAATTCTAGCATTACAGAAATCCTTTACTTTTTTCTTACTTGAAGGCTTAAATTCTCAGAACACACGATAGAAAAAGGTTGTGGCAATTTTTTTGGAGAGAATCATTTTATTCTCTCAATAAACAATATATATGTGAAAGATTCTCTGATGCTAAGGTAAATACTTATATTTTAAATGTACTTTAATTATAATAAGCATAGTTTTGGAAGCCCTCAGAACTAAATATGGTCAGATTTCAAGTATAAAATTCTCTTTAGATTTCTCACAGAAAGAACCTAGAAATGAATAATTTGTATGGCAGAGCCAGAAGTTATTGCTACCAATTTCCCTACAAGTTTATTAGATAAATACTAATATTAGCATGATCAAGTCTACCTAAAGCCCAAATATTTGTTTGGTTCTCATTCTGTCATCATCCTTTTCCTCACTTTTGAGAAATCTTTCTACAGAGTATAATGTTTATTAATGAATTTCTAATTGGAAATGTTTGTATGCTATATTTGTGGGTGTAAATTTAAAATATTTTTGAAACAGAGATATGTTTACTTAATGGAAAAATCTGTCTTTAATTTTACTTGAGTTGTCTCCTGGATGGTTTACCTATTTTAGATTCCTTTTCTGTGAGAGCAGGAAATATGATTTATTTGGAACTTCATGCAGATTTGCTGTATAATTAGTTAATGTTTGTGAGGTAGTAATTCTGAAGAAAGCTCCAATGTTATGTAGTAACTTCATCCAGTATATGTGTTCTTGACCAGAAAACTAACCAACCAACCAACCAGAAAGAGAAGGAGAGAACAATAATTTAAAAGGTTCAGATAACTTTGAGTTTATTCTTGGGGAATTGTAGATGTAGATCTGCTATTTACTTGCTTGGTCCCAGTTTTTACCTGCCTCTCATAGTGTGAGTATCTCCCTGCACTGAAAGTAGTTCTTGCATTTGAAGATACACATTATTTTTTTGTACAACCTGACCCCAAATGCCTACTGCTTTGTTGGATACTCATCTAGTTCTCCAACTTAATGAGAAAAAGTGTGTTGATTCCAACAAGTGCCCTGCTAGGGGGTGTTTAGTAGTAATTTTGAGTTTTTGCATGTCTTGCCTATGCACTGACATTGGAACCAATCTCCAGATAAGTTGCAGTTCCATTCCAATAGTATTGAGTCAGATCATCAATTTTTGGTAATCCTGCAGGGCATAGAATGGAAGAGAATTATTATGGGATATATATGTTAATATTATATAAATTATTCTTGCAAAAAAATGGAACTAGCCAGATTCCTCTTTTGCTTCCATATCCTCTTTACAACTCCTGTGATTTTAGAAGTTAATTAGCTCTAAAGTGCAGGATGCTTTTGAGGAGAAAGTAGGAACCATTGTCTGTTCTTCTTGCTCATCGTTTTCTACCTGAAGCACTAACCCTAGGGAGAAATAGTGCCAAATACAAAATTTATCTGAAGCAAAACTTTATTTAAAATATTGTCTTTGATTTTTCTTCTCTTGCTTTTGCTTTCTCTTTCTTTCCCGTCTGTACAAAAGACATTGATAACACACATGTTAATTTAGTGGAGAAGAGTTTTAATTACAGAAGTGTAGATAGCCTGAAACCATTCAAGACTGTGCCAGTCACTCTAGAGGCAAGTGTAGATGAATTGAAGCAGAATATGGGAGAGTTGTGATCTACTTAGGTGCTTCTGGAGGCTTATAGATAAATTGATGCCTTCCTCCACATGAGGACGGCCTCTTTGCAGGTCTGCTTGGGGGTTGGCTGCCATCCAGTCAATAAGCCATCCTTGCTGCAACAGAGGAACTGTTTAATATAAGTCATTTCAGCTTTTACTTTTATTTCTTGGAAAGGCATCACAGTAAATCTAAATTCTGGACCCCCAAGCAGAAATTAGAGCCTCCATTACCCTTTGTTAATTGCAAAATACACATGGCTTTTCTATTGTAGAGTCTCTGAAAAGTCAGCAACTAATGATCAGTATTTACATCTGTGGCCAGAGCTAGACTTGCGTATGTGTGCATCTCCCTGCATGAGAGAGAGAAAGAGAGAGAGAGAGAGAGAAAATGTACCTCTCATTGAGATGAAGCACTGTTCCATTCAGGAGTAACCAGTCTCTCACCAAGTTCTGTTTCAGAATTCCACAGAATGATGCTTATGGCAAGATGAAGGCTTTAGAGCAGCGAGATCTGCTGTTAATGAGTACGATATTTTTTAAAAGAGAAAGTTTAAGAAACTTATTTACAGGTGTGTAATGATCTCTGGTTTTCAGGACAAATGTTAGTTTGAAAGAGTAGGCTTTGTACAAGTAGAAAAAAATCCTACTAAAAAAAGCCAAATAGTTAAAAAAAAGTTGTAGTGAATAGTGATGAAACTGCTCAACTATAACTACAGTAAACTGCAATACTGGAAGCTTTTTTGGATATGAGAAATCATAATAGTGAGCTATATTTACTTTGACTGACTTTGTTTTTCCTTAAAAAGAGGTCCTTAAAAAATTGTTGAGAACCTTGGGGACCCCTGGAAAGGGTCTTGGGGAACTCCAGGGTTCCTTCAACTACATTTGGAGAACTATGGATCTAGACTGATGAAAACTTTGGCAGAACATTAACTTCCCAAATTTCTAGAGCTATGAACCCCATAAACTGAAGGTAAACTGCATAAATTTAATCCAATAAGTATTATTGCACAATGATATTAAAATGAGCATTAAAAAAAGTGGTCCTTAACAGCGGCAGAAACTGAACGAGCTCCCAGCAGCTGTGAATGCCCATAGCACCTCTGTGACCCCAAGGTGGGGAGCACAACTTGGCGGGACTGTGGGAGCAGGTGGCAGCAGCCCTGAGCCCCCTGCATGACTACTTTCCCCTTTGGTGGGAGACCCCACATGGCCACTGCAATCCCAAGGAGTGGCCCAGGCTCAGACAGGCACAGCTGACAGGGATTGCAGCAGTGGGCTCAGATTACACAGCTCCTGCCCCCGCCCCCCCAAGTGGTGGCAGGTAGAACCTGTGTGCAGAAACTATCACCATGTGCTGGCACAAATCCACTCCATCAAATGGTATAAAGAAATATATTAATACTCCAGACTGGAAGGAAAAAGACAAACACCCAGAAATCAATCCTGAAGGCATAGATATTTACAATCTAAGTGACAGAGAATTCAAGACAGCCATCATAAGAAAACTCAATGAGTTAAAAGACAATTCTGAAAGACAGTTCAATGAAATCAGGAGCTAAATTACTGAACAGAGGAAATTCTTCACAAAAGAGATTGAAACTAGAAAGAAAAACCAATCAGAATTATTAGAGATGAAAAACACAATGGATGAGATAAAGAAAAATCTGGAGTCCTTAAACAACAGAGCTGACAATATGGAGTATAGAATTAGCAATCTAGAGGATAGGAATACAGAAATGCTTCAGATGGAGGAGGAGAGAGAACTTAGACTAAAAAAATAAATAAATAAACTCTCTGAGAAATATCCGACTCAATTAGGAAATGCAACATAAGAATTATAGGTATTCCAGAGGGAGAAGAGAGGGAAAAACAAACACAGAGCTTGTTCAAAGAAATAATAACTGAGAACTTCCCAAACCTGGAGAAGGAGCTGGAATTACATGTAAAAGAAGCCAACAGAACTCCTAATTACATCAATGTAAAAAGACCTTCTCCAAGGCATATATAAGTAAAGCTGGGAAAAGTCAATGATAAAGAAAAGATATTAAGGGCAGCAAGACAAAAGAAAATAACCTACAAAGGAATCCTGTCAGGCTTTCAGCAGATTTTTCAGCAGAAACCTTACAGGCTAGAAGAGAGTGGAATGATATATTCAAAATTTTGAAAGACGAAAACTTTCAGCCAAGAAAATTATATCCAGCAAAAATATCCTTCAGATATGATGGAGAAATAAAAACTTTCCCAGATAAACAAAAGCTGAGGGAGTTCACTGCCACAAGACCCCCCCCCCCACAAGATTTGATGAAGAAGGCCCTCATAGCTGAAAAAAAAGAAAGGGTATACACAGCCTTGAGCAAGGGGATAAATAGGCAGACAAAATCAGAAAATAGCAACTCTGTACCAGAACAGATTAGCAAACACTTAACTATAACTTTAAAGATAAAGGGAAGGAAAACATCAAAAATAAATAATATTACTTCATTTTAACCACAAATTCACAACACATAACAGAATAAGTTGTGACAGCAACAACTTAGAAGGGGAAGAGGAAAGGGATGAAAACTGCTTAGACTAGGGGAACAAGAGGCTATTAGGGAATGGACTGTCTCATCTATGAGATCTTTTATACAAACCTCACAGTAACCACTAGCCAAAAAATCAGAACAAAGACACAAATGATAAATAAAGAGAAAACTGATAAAAACCATCATAGAAAGCCACCAAACTGAATTGTAGTCTGAAATACATGGGAGAGAAACAAGGGAAATACATAACAACTGAAAAGCAAGTGATAAAATGGCAGCATTAAGCCCTCATATATCAATAATCACTCTAAATGTAAATAAATTGAATTCCCCAATCAAAAGACACAGAGTGGAGGGATGGATTAAAAAACAAGACTGAACAATTTGTTGCCTCCAGGTAACACATCTCAGCTCTAAAGACAAACACAGGCTTAGAGTAAAGGGATGGAAGATGATACTCCAAGCTAATGGGAAACAAAAGAAAGCAGGTGTTGCCATACTTATATCAGACAAAGTAAACTTCAAGACAAAACAGGTAATGAGAGACAAAGAGGGGCAATATATAATGAAAAAAGGGACACTCAACCAAGAGGACATACCACTTATAAATATATATGCACCCAACACAGGAGCATCAAAGTACAGAAAGCAACTTTTAACAAACCTAAAAGGAGATATTAACACCAACACAATAATAGTAGGCAACTTTAACACCCCACTTACGTCAATGGATAGATCATCTAGACAGAATGTCAATAAGGAAATAGTGGACTTAAACAAAAAACTAGACTAGATGGACTTAATAGATATATAAAGAGCACTCCATCCAACCACAGAAGAATACACATTCTTTTCAAGTGCGCACAGAACATTCTCAAGGATAGACCATATATTGGGAAACAAGGCAAGCCTCTATAAATTTAAGAAGGTTGAAATCATAAGAAGCATCTTTTCTGACCATAATGCTATGAAATTAGAAATCAACTATAAGAAAAATACTGGGAAAGTGACAAAGATGTGGAGACTAAACAACATGCTATTGAACAACCAATGGATCATTGAAGAAATTAGAAGAGAAATCCAAGAATACGAACGTGGCACATGGAAAAGAAAATACACCATACCAACTCATATGGGATGCAGCAAAAGCAGTCATAAGAGGAAAATACATAGCAATACAGGCCCACCTTAACAAACAGGAAAAATCCCAAGTAAGCAGTCTTAAATGACACCTAACAGAATTAGAAAAAGAAGAACAATCAAAGCCCAAAGTCAGGAGAAGGAGGGAAATAATAAAAATTAGAGCAGAAATAAATGAAATTGAAACCAAAACAACAGTAGAAAGGATCAATGAAGCAAAGAGTTGGTTCTTTGAGAAGATAAACAAAATTGACAAACCATTAGCCAGACTCACCAGGAAAAAAAGAAGGCTCAAATAAATAAAATTAGAAATGAAAGAGGAGAAATCACAACAGATACCACAGAAATACAAAGGATTATAAGAGAATACTATGAAAAACTATATGCCAACAAATTGGACAACATATAAGAAATGGATAAATTCTTAGGCTCATACAACCCCCCAAAACTGAATCAAGAAGAAATAGAGAATCTGAACAGACCAATCACAAGTAAAGAGATTGAAACAGTAATTAAAAACCTCCCCCAAAATAAAAGTCCAGGACCGGATGGCTTCCCTGGAGAAGTTTACCAAACATTCAAAGAAGATTTAGCACTTATCCTTTTCAAACTATTCCAAACATAGAGGAAGATGGAACACTTCCTAACACATTCTACAAGGCCAACATCAGCCTGATACCAAAGCCAGACAAGGACAATATAAAGAAGGAAAATTACAGGCCAATATCACTGATGAACATAGATGCAAAAATCCTCAACAAAATATTGGCACACCGAATACAGCAATACATCAAAAAGATCATACACCATGATCAAGTGGGATTTATACCAGGACCACAGGAATGGTTCAACATCTGCAAATCAATCAATGTGATACACCCCATTAACAGAATGAGGAATAAAACCACATGATCAGCTCAATAGATGCAGAGAAAGCATTTGAGAAGATCTAACATCCATTTATGATAAAAACTCTCAACAAAATGGGTATAGAAGGAAAGTACCTCAACATAATAAAGGCCATATATGACAAACCCAAAGCCAAGATCATATTCAATGGGGAAAAACCAAAAGCCATCCCTCTGAGAACAGGAACAAGACAAGGGTGCCTACTCTTGGCACTCTTATTCAACATAGTACTGGAGGTTTTGGCCAGAGCAATTAGGCAAGAAAAAGGAATAAAAGGAATCCAAATAGGCAACAAAGAAGTAAAACTCTCGCTGTTTGCAGATTATATGATTTTATATATAGAAAAACCTAAAGAATCCATTGGAAAACTATTAGAAATAATCAACAACCACAGCAAAGTTGCAGGGTACAAAATCAACTTACAAAAAACCAGTTGCATTTCCATACTCTAATAACGAACTAACAGAAAGAGAACTCAAGAAAACAGTCCCGTTTATGATCGCAACAGAAAGAATAAAATATGTGGGAATAAATTTAACCAAGGAGGTGAAAGACCTATACAATGGAAGCTATAAGACATTATTGAAAGAAATCTATGATATAAAGAAATGGGAAGATATCCCATGCAGAGGGATTGGAAGAATAAACATAGTTAAAATGTCCATTCTACCTAAAGCAATCTGCAGATTCAGTGCAATCCCAGTCAGAATCCCAATGACATTATTCACGGATATAGAACAAAGAATACTAAAATTCATATGGGGCAACAAAAGACCTGAATAGCTAAAGCAATCCTGAGACAAAAGAACAAAGCTGGAGGCGTCACAGTCCCTGCCTTCAAAATATACTACAAAGCTATAATAATTAGAACAGCATGGTACTGGTACAGAAACAGACACACAGATCAATGGAACAGAACTGAAAGCCCAGAAATAAAACCACAGATCTACGAACAGCTATTCTTCGACAAAGGAGCCAAGAACATACAATAGAGAAAGGAAAATCTGTTCAATAAATGGTGTTGGGAAAACTGGACAGCTGCATGCAAAAGAATGAAAGTAGACTATTTTCTTTCACCATACAGAAAAACCAACTCAAAATGGATCAAAGACTTGAAGGTAAGACCTGAAACCATAAAACTCCTGGAAGAAAATATAGGCAGTACACTCTTTGACATCGGTCATACAGGGATTTTTTCGAATTCCATGTCTACTTGGACAAGGGAAACAAAAGAAAAAAATAAACAAGTGGGACTTTATCAGACTAAAGAGCTTCTGCAAGGCAAATGAAACCAGGATCAAAATGAGAAGACAACCCAGCAGCTGGGAGAAAATATTTGCAAATCATATGTCCAACAAGGGGTTAATCTTTATAATATGTAAAGAACTCACACAACTGAACAACAAAGAAACAAACAACCCGATCAAAAAATGGGCAGAGGATATAAACAGACGTTTTTCCACGGAAGATATGCAGATGGCCAATAGGCACATGAAAAGATGTTCAACATCACTACTCATCAGGGAGATGCAAATCAAAACTACATTAAGATATCACCTTACCTCTGTCGGAATGGCTATAATGTTCATTGCAGCATTATTCGCTATAGCCAAGAAGTGGAAGCAACCCAAGTGTCCCTCGACTGATGATTGGATAAAGAAGATGTGGTATATATATATATATGGGGGAATACTACTCAGCCATAAAAAAAGACAAAATCATCCCATTTGCAACAACATGGACGGACCTGGAGAGTATTATGTTAAGCAAAATAAGTCAGACAGACAGAGAAAGACAAACACTGCATGATTTCACTCATATGTGGAAGATAAACTAACACACAGACAGAGAGAACAGTTTGGTGGTTACCAGGGGGAAGGGGGTTGGAGGGTGGGCACAAGTGGTGAAGGGACACATTTATATGGTGACTGACAAACAATAATGTACAACTAAAATTTCACAACGTGATAAACTATTATGACATCAATAAAAAAAATTTTTCTCTAAAAAAAAAGTGACCCTTAAAAATAAGACTACCACTCTTCTGAACTCTTCGCAGTTTCCTAGCATGTCATTTTCTTTTATTTCTTTATTTTTTTATTAAGTTAACTGTGGTTTATAACATTATATAAATTTCAAGTGTGCATCATTATATTTCGATTTCTATGTGGACTGCACCATGTTCACCACCCGGGGACTAATTACCATCCATCACATACACGTAGCGTGTCGTTTTCATCCATATTTATTCTACTAAAAGTTAACAACTCATAAAACTATAGATGTAATTGGTCTTCCTTTGTGTGTTTTCTATTAAATAGTTTCAAATATTTGTGGTTGTTATGATTGATGCAAACAGCATATTATATTAGGGTGCTCTTTTCTCCCTACTCGTACCCATCAGGATGTAATCATTGCCCAGGCACTTTCCTTTCATATTGAAATGAAGACGAGACTCCAAGTCCACTGTAATTGCTACCCTTGAGCTGGACTAGGTGCTTTGCTTTTCTTTAGGATGTTCTTTTGCTTTCATTTTGTTAAATTAAAGAAATGTTTTTGCTAAGTAGTACATAAACATGGTACTAAATTAAAATACTGAAGAAGGGTACACAGAGAAAAGCAAGTCTCCCTGCCTCCCCGGTCCCCAGCTGCCTGGTGCCCCTCTGCAGAGGCAACCAACCTTAGAGTTCTTGGGATCTTCACAGAGGTCGTCTGCATTTACAAACATATAGAATAACACGCTCCTTTTTTTTTTCTTACGCAAATGGTGGCATACTATACTTGCCTTTCTGTACATATCCTGGCAGCCTTTCCATATCAATACATTCAGAGCTGTGTCCTTTTTTTTTTTTTTATTGTGACATGGTATCCATTATATAGAAGTGCCATAATTTATAGAACCAGGCTATTGCTGTTGGACATTTAGGATCTTTCCAATTGTTTACTATCTAAACAATGCTACAAAGGACTTCTGGTTAGAGAGGTGCTAGTGGTTAAGAGAATGTGTCTGGGTCAGACCCCAGGATATTTGTGTGACCTTGATTAGACCAGTTCCTTTACCTCTCTCTGCCTCAGTTTCCTTATCTGTGAAAGAGGGGAATATAGTTCACAGTACTGTTGAGAAGATTTAATGAGTTAATGGTGTAATGTATTTAGTACCTGGCACAGAGAAGTGCTCAGTAAGTGTCAACTCTTGCTATTGTTCAGTATGCCATTTTGTAAGGTGAAAGTGTATTTATAGGATAAGTGTGCAGAAGTGATTTTGCTGATCAAATTTAATTTTGAAGACTGTTGCCAAATTGCTCTCTGTAGGTGGAGCACCAGTTTATGCTCTCATGTGAGGTGTATGAGATGCACCCATTTTCTCTTCTCATAAGTTGCCTCTTGATATGTGTAGATCTGGACCTTGGTTGTATACTAATGAGGCCCATGTAGTTGTTGCTCAAGAGGGAAAGATTTCAAGTTAAAATTTTCTTTCCCTTGAAATTTTTCAGTGTTTCTAGAAGATCTTGCTTTTTTATTTTTATCAATATGACATCTCATCTTGATGATAAATTGATCATGGCAGTTTATATGTGAGTGGTAAACTACTTTAAACCCTTAGGGCTGGCCTGGTGGTGTAGTGGTTAAGTACACACACTCTGCTTCAGTGGTCCAGGGTTCACAGGTTCAGATCCTGGGTGCAGACCTACGCATCCCTTATCAAGCCATGCTGTGGCAGGCATCCCATGTAAAATATAGGAAGATGGGCACGGATGTTAGCTCAGGGCCAATCTTCCTCAGCAAAAAAAAAAAAAAAAAGAATCCTTGACCTTCTCTTAGATGAAAAAAACGTAGTCTCTTGAATCTTGGTACAACAGTGGTACCATTTGTTAGCGGTATTATTCTATTTACACGTCAGGAAGTCTTACGTTATTTTTGTGTTCATAAAACATAAAGAAATGTGAAATTAGAACTTCATAGTCTTAGATTACCACATAAGTTCTTCTATTATTCCACCTACCTGAAGGCAGGATACCTGTTTCCAATAGCTCAAGCACCAGTGGTTACTCCATTTCTGTCATGTTTATAATACACAAAGGCACCCAACTTTTCGTGGCCTATTTCATAGACTGGTGAAGAAAGGTGCTTTGTCCTAATCGGCATAGGACGTGTTCTAGAGACCAGCAGGTTGTTGACATCTGAGCCTGTTGCTAACATTATAATAAATGTTAATCACTGACGCCTTACCTTGCAGTGTTTTGGGTAGGAATGCAAGTGCCTAGCCAGCCATGAAATTTGTAAGGCACCAAGACCTGAACTGATTATTATTCAAGAGCATGGTTACTCAGGCTGAAACAACCCCCAAGCTGCTGAAATGGAACTTTTCATTATCACTGAAGTCACAAAAATTCCACAACTCTCTCTTCAGAACTGGCTATTAGCCTCTGTTTTGGAACTCTTCATGGTTTTGCCATGAATGTATCTTTAAAGTGGCTTTTAAACTTTTTCGAAGGAGGGCAATTCGTGGACACATTTTAGAATTTGCTAAAAACTATAGCCACCTCTCCCCAGGAAAATATGCACACAGCTTATGAGATTCATGGATATATATGGAATTTTAGTGTTACTTCACTCATTGCACTCAGTATGTCTTATGCCATGCATGCATGGATTTTTGAAAAGGAGGCTTTTCATGTTGTTATTGCAAAAGGTAATCATCACATCATCTTGATTACACTACAGGTTGCATATCTGAAAATTTTCACATGAAGGCATTTGAAAGACTGCTGGTAGGGAGCTAATTCTGATTGATAGAGCTGTAAAAACACATATTAAACTAAACAGCATAACTTCCCAAGGGTCTCTGCTTTTCCAAAGAAAATGACCAAGACATGTTGGTCAAAAACTTAAAATATTTTTTTTCCAGAAACATTTCTTGAGAAGAGCTTCATTAGGATGAGAAGGTTCTTAGAGAAATTCAGAGCATCTACCACAAATCTCTGCTTTAAAACACTACACCACAGAAGTTTTCAGATAATCTTATTTCTGCATTTACCTTAACTAAATTTTAGGGTTTTGTGGCAGAAATCTTAAGTGAGTTGTCCCTTAACAGCTTTCAACAAAATAGTGATATGAAAGGATGGTGCATACTGCCAAGATTATAGTGATTGCTTGAGTTGTTGGGGAGACTTTCCCCAAGAATGGTCCAGTTTTCATGTTTCAACAGATCACTCCATGTGTACAAGAAACTTCTCTGTTCAGTCAGCAGTGAGCTGATGTCTCAACGCTTGCTATAATTTTCAAAAGCTATAATTTTGATGTTTCAAATCCTTGCCAGTAGGAGTTTAGGTTCTTAAATAGCCTTAAAAATTAAGTCCCCAAACAAATTTCAGGTAATGAATTTGAATATTAGTTTTAATTTTGCTTCTCCGTTTATTCTGCTTATCAGTCAGTTGCATGGCACTTGGGTATGACCTAGTTGGCAGCCTGTTGTAGTGAAATTAAGATGTAACCATGGTGGAATTACTTCACGGTATTATTAACAATTTTCCACAATCTTGTTACTGTTTTGAAGTATGCATTTATCAAAGCCGGAAACCATTTGGAATGTATGTGTTGAGAGAATTTTCTTTGTGCACACTCTATGTGTTAACTGGTTACCTACAACTTTGTGGAACAAAACGAGATACTGCTTTACTGGAACAGTGAACTGATGGACGGTGAACAATGAATGAGCCAGAGTCAAACTATGGCAAGTTGAAGGAGGCTTAGGACAAGGTCCAGGAGAGTCAGGGGCTATTAGATGCTTGCTTTCTTTTCCACAGCCCAGCACTGCCATATGCTATGACAGTGAGAGAGAAAAGGAAACTGGGCCAGAGGATTAGAGCACAGGGAGGATTTAAGTTTAATAGGATTTTATTAGGCTCTAAGTAGAGGTTGTCTGAGGTAGTTTGACCCAGAATGAATTCTCCCCACTGCTATTTGTTATAATTGAGGGCACAGGGTGCCCCTGTCTTCAGGTGTTCCCAATATTTGAAGAGTCTTCACCCTTAGATGGAATTTTACATGATAAGCACATTTACAGTAATAGACTTTTTATGTATTTAGTAGCAGCCAATTCAGGGCATTCCAAAGTACTTTCTGAAAAATGAGTTTTTCTATTGGCAGTTGCTCAGAAAAAAACAAACCAACCAACCACAGATTATATTTGATGTTGTTTCCTGTGCTTTGGGTTCCCTAAGTGAAATATGCTTTAGTTATAAAAAGATGACCGATAGAATCCCATTTACAACTAGAATTCTTCCAAAAATTTGTATATAGTATGCCATTATCCTTCTTTAATGATTATCCCTCCCCAATTAGTAAAACAGTTGCAATAAAGTACATAAAATTATGAATTTTGAGCTGGGAGAGACCTAAGAAATAATCATTTAGTCGTAACTACCCATATAAGCAAGGTTCCAAACCAAGAGCCCCATTTTTACTCAAGGTCTCACAGCTGATTAGAGCTGGAACTAGAGTTCTGGGGCCCTGTCTCCCAGTTCAGAGCTCAAGTCCCCAAGTGGGGACTTGAGGTTTTCCAACTTGCATGCTTGGAGGGCTGAGCTCAACTCTTAGCCCTAACCTTTTGTCCTCCACTTTAAATCCACCTAAACTCTCTTACTGTTTTCACAAACCAACCAGAGAGATATCAGGAGGGAAGAAGGAAAGGTGGGAAGGGAGCCTGCCGTGTCTTTCCATCAAGTTCAAGATGTTACTTTTGCTTTGGTAACTCACTACGAAAAGACTTGGCTTTGTTTCTCTTTTATCTCTAGGCCTCTCCTACCTGTGTTCTTTTATTTATTTATTTATTTTTGGGGGGTGAGGAAGATTGGCTGTGAGCTAATATCCGTTGCCAATCTTCCTATTTTTGCTTGAGGAAGATTGGCCCTGAGCTAACATCTGTGCCAGTCTTCCTCTATTTTGTATGTGGGTCGCTGCCACAGCGTGGCCACTGATGAGTGGTGGTGGTCCACGCCCAGGAACAGAACCTGGGCCGCTGAAGCAGAGCACGCTGAGCTTACCCACTAGGCCATGGGGCTGGCCCCTCCTACCTGTGTTCTTGACCTCACCTTTCTTTTGCTTCTCTTACTCCATCAAAATCTTTTTTTTTTTCTTTTTGGATCTTTGAATTCTTTTTGTTCATTGGTTCCTTCCATTTGGCCAGCAAATTGATCACGTTTTCCTTAATAAAAATGTTCCCTTGGTTCTGTCTTCCCTTAAGGTGGCCATCTATTTCTTTCCCTTAAGGAATTTTTTATAATCCGTTATTAGAGGATATTATGTTTAAACAGATAAAAGAATTGAAGGATTATATGAGGTAATATATAGGTAAATGCCACAATGTTTACATTGTAAGGCAGTCTGATAATGAAAGAGGGACGCATTAAACTATAGTCACTGGTAGTTCAGGAAAAAAGGTGATTTTGACACATTTACAGCTTTCCTAAGTGTTGTAGTTTTCAAAAGAGTCTGAAATTAGATAAAAATGTCTATTTGGGAATGAGGTTGAAGGAATTTTTTAAAAAAATTATTTTATTGAGGTCATATTGGCTTATAATATTGTGTAAATTTCAAGTGTATGTTATTGTATATCAGTTTCTGTATAGACTGCATTGTGTTCACTACCAATAGTCTAGTTTTTGTCTGTCACTATACACTTGTGCCCCTTTACCCCTTTCACCCTCCACCCACCTATTTCCCCTCTAGTGACCACTAATCTGTTCTCCTTATCCATGTGTTTGTTTATGAGGTTGAAGGAATTTTTACATTGGAAAGAGGTGTAATCTAGATGACTGGAATCTAAGCTTTTATGATTACATGGTATATTTTATAATTCTGTGATATGGAAGCATGCGCTTGTGCTTTTTTCATAGTCAAATAAAAGATATGCTTTCAAAAAAGGGCAAATAAAAATAAATGTAATTAATACATCAGTTATCTTTGTCTCCAACAATAATCTTAATAGAGTTTTTCTCTCCTTATTTATCTTTTTTGGTGAGGAACATTAGCCCCTAGCTAACATCTGCTGCCAATCCCCCTCTTTTTGCTGAGGAAGACAGGCCCTGAGCTAACATCTGTGCCCATCTTCCTCTACTTTGTGTGGAATGCCTGCCACAGCATTTCTTGGTAAGCGGTACGTAGGTCCGCACCCAGGATCTGAACCTGCGAATCCCAGGCCGCCTCAGCAGAGCGCACAAACTTAACCACTACACCACCGGGCTGGCCCTTTCTTTCCTTATTGATGGAAAATACTTTTATGTGTAATATTAATGAGATATATAAATGTGACTGCTCAATAATGTCTTTGGAAATAATAAAGTCAGTTCTGTCTGCAGTATAGAATCTATGCTGATATATTAGGTGTTATACATGTATTTTGATAGCTCATCACCCCCTCACTGCTAAAAAACTCAACAATCACACCACAAAACCACATGCAACCACTGTTGGAGAAAGAGTCCTTTGGGTGTTTTTTGGTGTTGGTGGTTTGTTTGAAGAAAGAGAAAATCACCCGTTAGGGTCTGAATAGTTTATAGAGCGTTCAAGGAGATGTGTGTGTATATTTATAGGAAGAATAGGCTGAGTATGTACCAGCAGTGGAAAGCTTTACTCTAAACATTCCCAGCTTCAGACACCTTAGGCTGAAGAGAACAGAGGGCAAGAAAGGGGAACTATCCAATAATGCCATATGCATGACGCAAGCACACGTTCTAGTGACTGCAGACTCTTACCTACTCATGGCTTTTTGCCTGGTTTTGTCCTCGTCTGTTCTTCACTTGGGACTTTTAGCTGTGATCTGAGAGTTAAATAAAAAGCTTGAAATGGAAAAATGCAAAAAAGGAAAGAAGCAAAGCCTGATAACAGGCAAGTGCAGAAATATATTGAAAACCTTGGTGCTTGAGGAAATATGTCCTTACACATCTCTCCTAAGTATGGAGCCATCTCTTTCTTTCAGTTTTGTATTGCCCTGGGGACCTGCCAGTGCTTTAATGCTCTAACATGGGAATAAGAGAGAGAGTGGAAATACCCAGCTTTTGGGTCTCTGGGTGTGGTAGTATTTTCATTTATAGGATCTTCTGGCATAGTTTCTCCCTTCTCAAACGTGGCTTGCTTGACTTGCCTGACACTCCTTTCTCTCCCAAATTTTCTTGATGTTGTGGTTTTTGTATTCATGACACATTTAGATTCTTCAGGCATTTGCCTCAAAAGTATGATCGGATAAGCATCAACCAAGTGAGATGCACTTTTCTCAGAGAAGATACAGATTCCTTAAGGGAATAGAGCCAGGGATTATAGCCAGGAGAAAGGAGAATATAGTTTTCTAGAAAAAAACACTGGACTGGGAATCAAGAGACTTAACGTTCTATTTCCATCAAACTAACTTGAAAGTTTATGACATTAGCTAAGCTATTTGTCCTGTCTGTCCTGGAAGGAACCTCAAGGAGTATTCTACTTTTTCAACCTCTGGGATAAACCAAAACACTCTGATTTTCCTCATTGTTATCATTACATCATCTGAATAAAAGACCTTGGCATTTTCACAGAAGTGTTAAGTTTAGGACAACGAAGAGGTTGAGTCAGAACTTGTTTTATATCTCACCACTTAAAATAGGGCTGCACACTGAGATGTTATCTGTAAGGGCTAGCTTGGCAACCAAAATGAGGTGAAGAGGCTGGCCACAAGATCTCGGGCGTGGGGGGTACTGTGGGAACTGGAAATGCATAACCTGCATGCGTGGGGTGGCCACTGCTGATTTTTACACCACCAGATGGGCCCAACAAAACATGCCTCTCAGTGGCAAAGGGCCATGGTTGGCAGTAGATGATGGCTTATTGAAAACAGCAAATTTGTGTTGTTAGGAATGTACGTTGGGGAATTCACCAATTTAAATAATAAAATATAGTCATAGAAGATACACACAAGCTGTTTCTCTCAGGTATATAATTTGTGCAGTCCATCTTCTAACAGGCCTTCCTCTTTCTACATACTTGAATCCTCATCCATTCTCCTTAAAAAGTGTTTTTTTTCTTAGAATTATTAATTCTTGCAAGTTTTCTATTCTTAGGTCCTAATATATTTTTTTAAAGATCCTTTAATGTTGAATGGTTAGCCTCCCACCCCCCGACAGAAGCAAATATTCCTTAACTATTTTCCAGTGTTTAATTCCACTCCCCACAAACAGCTTGACCCTTAAGTCTAACCTGAATCATTACCTTAAGCCCCCTTTCTCACATTTTATTGTTTGTAGGAGGAACAGTTGATCAGTGTTCTCCTTGTAATACCCTTTATATTACTCAGTTGAAAATAACTGTTTTTTTTTCTTTTGGCACTACAAGTCTGGAAATTTTATCGTGGATTTTGTTTTCCAGTGCTCTGATAATTATAATGTAATTACTTTTCACTGAACTCTATCCAATCTGTACACTAAAAAAATAATATTTGAACTGTACCCAGTCCTTTTATGGGCTGATCAAACTGGTGAGATAATAGCACTATCGTGTTGCTTTTGTCAGAGAGTTAGCATCACACTATTGGATTGTATTCACTGTACACTCCACGACCTCAATATCTTTTTTCTCCCTGCTGGCTCTGTTGTAGTGAGACTTTCTTCATATTTTATCCCCATAATTCATTTTTCATTTGTAGGTGTGCTACTTTGTACTCACACCTAGTAAGCACTATCTTATTTTTGGTGGATCATTTCTGCCTCTGTTTGTCAAGGTTACTTGGAATTCTATTATTTTTCAGAAAAGCTAGAAACCTTAACTTAGTTTGTAGCCACGAAATGACTGAGATGCTTTCAATTCCATTATGACAGTCACAGATTAAAAATATTCAGTAATATTGGACCTAGGAGTCTGGGTGCTGTTTTTATAACCACCCCAAGTTGCATCAAACCATTTATTTCTGTCACTATTAACTGATGGTTTTCCTGTTTCTGGATGTTTTTAAACTCCACAGACATTGGCCTTATAGTTTCTTGCTTGATTATAGACACTGGATTTGAATGATTTAGAATTATAACCTAGGGGTTTGTGGTTGGTGATAGTGGAGAGAATAAACTCAATAATTGTTTAATTTATGCATCTAGCTTTGGTAGCATCATTATTTTATATTTTTAGTAGCAAGGTGAGAGAAAAATAGAGAAACCTTTGGATTGAGTAGAAATGTCTATTTAGTAGATATTTTGTTCTGTGTTGGACTTTTAGAATGTTTTTGCTTTGATTTAAATTTAATAGTCAGTGTCCCATTTAATATATGAACATAATGAGATGCATTTTTTTTGTTATTGTGTCATTACAGGTTTCGGAAGGTGATAAGGAAATGTGAAGAAGTTACATTTCTAATGTGATACTTGAAAGTTAGTGAGTGCTTGCCAAATTTTCATGAAGATTAAATATGACTTAGAAGCATTGATTTATGAAGGTTTATGATGTCATCGGTTGCAACAGAAAGCAGACTCCAGCAGGCTGTGAGCCTGCAGGGAGTTGACCCAGAAACATGCATGATCGTATTTAAAAACCACTGGGCGCAGGTAATGTATGAGTTCCACCTTCTCTGCTGGTCTAGGTAGTCCTAGAGTCCATCACACTGAACCAGGGTTTCCTACTTCTGTGACAGGTAACTAGGCTTCCAGAAACATAGGGAAGAAAATCTTTTCAGGTAGGAAGAAAAGCAATTTTCTCTTCCTGCTTTCCTAGAATAGGTATCTGGTTAAAAACCACAGTTTTCACAAAAGCAATTAGGGAACATGTATGTTCCTTAGATATTTTTAGAAGAACAGCAGTTGGCCTTAAAGTGACTTTTCCATCACTTTGCAATATACTTGACCGTGATTACCTTCTCGTTCTTTCCCTCCTCCCTGCTGACTTCCATCCAGTCCTTACACTCTACCAGTACTAAAATACACATTTATTAAATATTTACCGAGTGCTGTATTGAATACTTCAAAAACCTTATATCATTTAGTTTTCTCCACAAACCCATAAGGCAGTTAATATTAGCTTCCTCATTTTACAGATGAGGGAATGGGAAATTATAGAGGTTAAATAATTTGGTTGAGGTTATACAACTAGTGAGTTTCCAAGCAAGTGCATAGACCTTGGCCCGTTGACCTCAAGACCTGTGTACTTGGCCTCTGTGCTCTACCGTGTTTTGGGCTGGTGGTCCCTGTGTAATTTACAGAAAGAAGATGCCTGGTGGTATCTGAATTCATTATAAGGCTGATTATAAACGTTTTTTGATTATTCATTTTGACTTCTCTGTGACTGTTCTCTGATGTGCTTGTATGTATAATTAAGGGTTGAATGTTCAGAAAATTGACCAGCTCACCCCTTTCCTCAAGGAGTTTACAAGTAGTGAAATAAATAAAATTGGCATTCTTTACTACTTGTCCAACATTACATTCCTCAGGTGAGCTGGTAAAAGTGGCTATTTATGTGACAGTTTTTTAATGACTACGCAGCTCCTTCCTGTGGCCAAAAACAGCACATGGGTTAAAGCACTGAGCCTGTAAATCACAGCAATTATAGGGGACACAATTTAGATCAAAAACAAAATCAATTCTGCTTCTGGGTCATTTATACTTTGCAGCTTCTTGTCACTATCCAGTGTAAAGCTTCCAAGATTTTTTATGCATTTTCCATTCTCTGATTTTTACTGTTAGAATCTTAATGGGTTTGCTCTGTAATATTAAGGGCACATCTGCTTTCACAAAGGGAAGAAAGCAATTCAGGACTTTTCCAGATAATTAGAGTAATTAACTTTGGCTTTGCACTTTTAGAAGCATTTTAAAGCACTGGCTCCAAAGTGGGCTGGTGAACCCTAATGGATGTGCCCCATAGTCTGTTGGGTATGGGAAGAATATTTTAGAAGGTCTGTTTCGATCTTCAAAAAATTTTGATTTTCTGTTTTTAATGTACATAATATATTTGTATATTAATACGTGTATATATTTTAATTAATTATTTGTGCTCATTTTTTAAACTGGTAGGAGTGTGCAGTCAGATGTTTTATATTGAGAACATTTTCAGCCTCAGTCATTTCGTTTGGCTGAAGAAGTCTATTATTTTAGTATGTATTCTTTGCTCTGGGCCCCGTTTTGTTTGTGTATAATACCTTTGATTGTGATCATTCCTGCTGGATTATCTGTGATGTAATCCATTTAGTATTCTGTACCCCTCTTCAAAGACGTGATGTATCATCAACCTCTTGATTTTATGTAGGTGGATCATTTGCCCTGTTAAATTCTGTCCCAGGCAATCTTTTTCCAAAGCTGTTGGAATGCTGTTCGAGTGTCTTAATTCAGCAACATGTAAATGCTCTTTCTCATTGGTGAAGGAGTAGATATTGGTCCCAGAATCATATTATTGATTTACATATCCAGTATGAATGACTTCAGCATTATCAGACATTTTGGATTAACTGAAGCATAGCACCCCCCTTTATGCTGCTGCATAAGACCATCCATTTAGTGCAGAAAAATATTGAATTGAGGGTAAGGATAACTTTGTCAGAGGGAATGGTGTTTAGTTATTAAACACTTCCTTTTGTAAAGTGGGGACACTCTTGGTCTTACTGTTGTTTCAGCCATTTCTTTAATGTTGGGCAAGTTTCTTACTGTAATCTTTAGTCTTGACTTTTCCTTTTCAATAAATCTGGAAAATACCCTCAGTCTCTGTCTACTTCCAAAGGGTCTTCAAGGCCTTTCTGTTACCTTTATGAATAAAAATACTGGTTGAAGAGATTCATGTGGATATCAACGTGATTATTGTTAAATGGAGATTTCCCGAGTCCAAACTTCAGATACATCACTGTAGCCATCACAAGTGGGACATAGGAATGTGTAAGCCTTTGTTTGGGCTTTTAAAGAAGGCATAATCTAGTTTGGATGACAATGTGAGATACATTATTACAAAATGGATAATAGTGATTACAGGGATTAAGTCAAGGGAAGGGACTTTTATGGACAGAAATGGCCTGGGAAATGGAGAAAGTGAGATTTTGCTAGCTTGACTGTTGGCAAGGTAGGTTTTGATGATAGAAAGGAAAAGTACATTTTAGAGAAGGGTTATTGGGAAGAAATGCTCAGCTTTGGCCTTTTTGGATGGTAAAAAAAAAAATGATGAGGAAGTCAGGGCAAAGCAGAGATGTGGGGCTAAGTGTGAGGTAAGGACTGAGACCTTCAGTTGATAGGAATAAATACCACTTTTCATTGTTTTGGAGTTTTATACATTAGCACTTTGCTGTGAGTTGTTCAGGCTGGGGGTGGATGAAGAGCAGTTGCAGAGGATTGGGAAATAAACTAAGATCTGACATAAACTCCTCTGACTAGTGTGGCTGTAGCCCCTGCGTTCCCCTGAGGCAACTCAAGAAAACCTGTAAGTCTGGTGAGAAATGTGGCATAGACAGAACTGCACGACATTTTATTTACTGAAGTGTCCCATTAGCTGGCAATACAGTGCTTTTTTTATATGTTAAATTAGGGAAAATGAAGGCAACAAAAGCCTATGGTGTCCAGAGTTCTTCTGTTTGTTAAGATACTTCAGTACAAATTCAGCATAATTAACGTATTTGACAGGTTCTGTTCTACTGTTTACTAGTAGCTTCTATTCCAGACCTTGAGTTAAAAAGCAAACTTTGTTGGAGGAAGATATCTGCTTGCCCACTCACACCTTGCAGTCTGTCAGGGACAGCTAGTTATACAACCAACATCCAAGGCAGTCTGTGGTTCAGGTGGGTCGCCAGCAGGGAGTCCTTGAGTGGCCCAGTGGTGCACTTGAGTTTCCAAAGTGTTCCCTGGGTCCAGTGATCTCATGGCATTCCCAGAATAGTTCTATAGTGGACATTCAGGAATAGTTACATTTCTGGTAATGACACTGGAGAATCCAGGCTGTAGGAAGTAGCCTCTGGCCTGTACTTCCTCTCAACTTCTGAGATGCCATTTTGCGTTTTAAGTTGCCAAAGCAGTGAATCTAAAATCCAGGTCTGTCCGGATCATTTCTCTAGTTGAACACTTCAGTGGCATCTGGCCACCTACAGGCCAGGATGGCACACAGGGTTCTTTGTGTTCTGACCTCTTTCACTCCCTGTCTCTCATTTAGTCTCTAGAAATGCAAAATTACTTGGAGTTCCTAGCCACCCCCACCCCTGGGCAGTGCCCATCATGCTATTTCATGCCTCTCTGCCTTGGTCACTTGCTCTTCTTTCCACCTGGAATATCCCTCCCTCTAGTTAAATGCCTCCTCTTCTATAGGACTCATTTGGGACATCATTTCCTCCAGGAAGCCTTCCCTGCCCTCTTTCATGTTCCCCTTCTGTGCTCCAGCAGTACCCTGAGTGTTCTTTCACTGTTACACCAACCGCCTTTTATTAAAATTAGCTGTACAGTATCTTCTTCCCAACCTCATTAAGCTCCTTGGATCAGAGACCATTTGTAATTTACCTACATCTCCAGTGCCAAGAACAGAGTGTGGCATATTGTAGGTGTTCAATATATTGTTGAACTGAAAGACAGGAAATATGAATATAACTTTAGAAGAGCTAGGCAACTTAGAAAACAGCTTTGAACATACACTAATTTGAAAACATTTTATAACTTGCTACCAGCAGGATCTCTGGACTTATATTTAATGATCAATGATCTAGAGAAGTGTGTGTGTGTTTAAGTTTTGTAGTAGTCTGTAAGAACAGTTTATAGTCTGGTAGACTGTTGTTTTTATCTCTTGCCTTTGCTTCTTTACTTCTTTTGAATGGAAGAGAGAGCAAGAAGTGAGAAGCATTGGTCCACAATAAACTATTCAACTATGTTACCATGTGAATTAAACTAGCTCTTAATGGCACAGTGGTACTTTGTGAAGCTTCATGGACCTTACTCTCTTCATTCTCTATCCTCTCCTTTCAAGCATTGAACAATCAGTTATAAACTAAATGGTGTCTGCTTCTAGAGCCAGGAGAACAGAGATGTTGGGTTAAAAAAAAATCAATTGGAAATGCACATTTCTGTGTGCTTCTAGTTAATCACCCAAAACTTCTCCTTACCACCCTTTGCCCCTGAAAATAAGATGTTACACAATTTTTTAAGCTAAGAAAATTTCAGAGCTCAAAGTAATGGTGATGGATGAAGAAAGCTAGAGGGTTTAGTAACCTTTTTCTTCTTGGAGGGGGTGAGGATGGGAAAAAGCTGAATCATCTAGATTAATTAAATCAAATGTCTTCCCACAATAATTAAAAATAGATAATATGTCTTTTTTTATTGTAACATTGGTTTATAACATTATATAAATTTCAGGTGTAGGTCATTATATTTTGATTTCTGTATAGATTACATCATGTTCACCACCCAAAGACTAATTACAATCTATCACCACAGACATGTGCCTAGTCACATCTTTTGCTCTCCTCCCTCCCCCCTTCCCCTCTGGTAACCACCAGTCCAATCTCTGTCTCTCTGTGATTGTTTGTTGTTGTTTTTATCTTCTACTTATGAGTGAGATCATACAGTATTTGACTTTCTTCCTCTGACTTATTTTGCTTAGCATAATACCCTCAAGGTCCATCCATGTTGTCACAAATGGCTGGATTTCATCATTTCTTATGACTGAGTAGTATTCCATTGTGTATATATATATAGCACATCTTTATCCATTCGCCCCTTGATGGGCTCCTAGGTTGCTTCCAGGTCTTGGCTAGTGTGAACAATGCTGCAGTGAACATGGGGTGCATGTATCTTGACACATTCATGTTTTCATGTTCTTTGGATAAATACCCAGCAGTGGAAAAGCTGAGTCGTATGGTAGTTCTACTCTTAATTTTTTGAGGAATCTCCATACTGTTTTCCATAGTGACTGTGCCAGTTTGCACTCCCACCAGCGCTGTATGCAAGTTCCCGTCTCTTCACATCCTCTCCAACACTTGTTTCCTGTCTTGTTAATTATATCCATTCTGATGGGAGTGAGGTGATATCTCATTGTAGTTTTGGTTTGCATTTCCCTGATAGTTAATGATGTTGAACATCTTTCATGGGCCTGTTGGCCATCTGTATGTCTTGTTTGGAGAAATGTCTGTTCAGATCTTTTGCCCATTTTTTAATTGGGTTGTGAGTTTTGTTGTTGTTGAGATGTATGAGTTCTTTATATATTTTGGAGATTAACCTCTTATCGGATATATGGTTTGCAAATATCTTCTCCTTGTTGTTAGGTTGTCTTTTCGTTTTGTTGGTGGTTTCTTTTGCTGTGCAGAAGCTTTTCAGTTTGATGTAGTCCCATTTGTTTGTTTTTTCTATTGTTTCCCTTTCCCAGTCAGACGTGGTACTTGAAAATATGCTGCTAAGGCTGATGTCGAAGAGCATACTGCCTATGTTTTCTTCTAGAAGTTTCATGGCTTCAGGTCTTACATTCAAGTCTTTAATCCATTTTGAGTTAATCTTTGTGTATGGTGTAAGATAATGGTCTACTTTCATTCTTTTTCATGTGGCTGTCCAGTTTCCCTACACCATTTATTGAAGAGACTTTCCTTTCTCCATTGTATATTCTTGGCTCCCTTGTCGAAAATTAGCTGTCCATAGATGTGTGGATTTATTTCTGGGCTCTCGATTCTGTTGCATTGATCTGTGTGTCTGTTTTTGTGCCATTAACATGCTGTTTTGGTTACTATAGCCTTGTAGTATATTTTGAAATCAGGGAGTGTGATACCTCCAGCTTTGTTCTTTTTTCTCAGGATTCCTTTGGGTATTTGGGGTCTTTTGTTGTTCCATATACATTTTAGGATTGTTTGTTCTATTTCTGTGAAAAATGTTTTTGGGACTTTGATAGGGATTGCATTGAATCTATAGATTGCTTTAGGAAGTATGGACATTTTAACTATGTTAATTCTTCCAATCCAAGAGTATGGAATATCTTTCCATTTCTTTGTGTCTTCTTCAATTTCTTTCAACAATGTTTTATAGTTATCAGTGTACAGAACTTTCACCTCTTTGGTTAAGTTTATTGCTAGGTATTTTATTCTTCTTGTTACAATTGTAAATGGGATTGTATTCTTAATTTCTCTTTCTGCTACTTTGTTGTTAGTGTATAGAAATGCAACTGATTTTTGTATGTTGATTTTGCAATTTTACCCTAGTCATTTATTATTTCTAAAAGTTTTTTGGTGGATTCCTTAGGGTTTACTATATATAAAATCATTTCATCTGCAAATAGTGACAGTTTCACTTCTTCCTTTCCAATTTGGATCCCTTTTATTTCTTTTTCTTGCTTGATTGCTCAGGCTAGGACTTCCAATGCTATGTTAAATAAGAGTGGGGAAAGTAGGCGTCCTTGTCTGGTTCCTGTTCTTAGAGGGATAGCTTTCAGTTTTTCTCCATTGAGAATGATATTATCTGTGGGTTTCTCATATATGGCCTTTATTATGTTGAGGTACTTTCCTTCTATACCCATTTTATTCAGAGTTTTTATCATAAATGGATGCTGTATCTTGTCAAACGCTTCCTTTGCATAGATTGAGATGATCATGTGATTTTTATTCTTCATTTCATTAATGTGGTGTATCACGTTGATTGATTTGCAGATGCTGAACCATCCCTGAATCCCTGGAATAAATCCCACTTGATCGTGGTATATGATCTTTTTAATGTGTTGTTGTATTCGATTTGCTAGTATTTTGTTGAGGATTTTTGCATCGATGTTCATCAGTGATATTGGCCTGTAATTTTCTCTTTTGGTGTTGTCCTTGTCTGGTTTTGGTATCACGGTAATGTTGGCTTTGTAGAATAAGTTAGGAAGCTTCCCCTCCTCTTCAATTTTTTGGAAGAGTTTGAGAAGCATAGGTATTAAGTCTTCTTTGAATTTTTGGTAGGATTCACCAGGGAAGCTGTCTGGTCCCTAACTTTTATTTTTGGGGGATGTTTTTGATTACTGTTTCGATGTCCTTACTGGTGATTGGTCTATTCAAATTCTTTGTTTCTTCTTGATTGAGTTTTGGAAGGTTGTAGGAATCTAAAAATTTATCCATTTCTTCTAGATTATCCAGTTTGTTGGTGTATAGCTTTTCATAGTATTCTCTTATAATCTTTTGTATTTCTGAGGTGTCCATTGTGATTTCTTCTCTTTGATTTCTGATTTTATTTATTTGAGCCTTCTCTCTTTTTTTCTTGGTGAGTCTAGCTAAAGGTTTGTCAATTTTGTTTATTTTTTCAAAGAACCACCTCTTAGTTTCATTGATATTTTCTATTTTTTTTTTAGTCTCTATTTCATTTATTTCTGTTCTGATTTTTATTTCCTTCCTTCTACTGATTTTGGGCTTTGTTTGTTCTTTTTTTTCCAGTTCCTGTAGGTGCACTGTTAGATTGTTTATTTGAGGTTTTTCTTGTTTGTTGAGGTAGGCCTGTATTACTATAAACTTTCCTCTTAGAACCGCTTTTGCTGTATTCCATAAATTTTGGCATGTCATATTTTCATTTTCATTTGTTTCCAGGTATTGTTTGATTCTCCTTTGATTTCTTCATTGACCTAATTATCGTTCAGTAGCATTTTGTTTAGTCTCCACATTTTTGTGGCTTTGCTGATTTTCTTCCTGTAGGTGATTTCTAGTTTCATACTGTTGTGGTCAGAAAAGATGCGTGGTATTATTTCAGTCTTCTTAAATTTATTGAGATTTGTTTTGTGGCCTAATATGTGATCAGTCCTGGAGAATGTTCCATGTGCATTTGATGAGAATGTGTATTCTGTGGTTTTTGGATGGAATGTCCTGTATGTATCTACTAAGTCCATCTGGTCTAACGTATTGTTTAAGGCCAATGTTTCCTTACTGATCTTCTGTTTGGATGATCTATCCATTGGTGTAAGTGGAGTGTTAAAGGCCCCTACTATTATTGTGTTACTATGTCTCCCTTTATGTATGTTAATAATTGCTTTATATATTTAGGTGCTCATATGTTGGGTGCATAGATATTTACAAGTGTTATGTCCTCTTGTTGGATTGTTCTCTTTATCATTATGTAGTGCCCTCCTTTGTCTCTTGTTACAGCTTTTGTTTTAAAGTCTATTTTGTCTAATATAAGTATTGTTACCCCAGCTGTCTTTTCATTGCCATTTGCATGGAGTATCTTTTTCCATACCTTCACTTTCTGTTTGTGAGTGTCTTTAGGTCTGAAGTCTGTCTCTTGTATGCAGCGTATATATGGGTCTTGTTGTTTTATCCAATCAGCCACACTATGCCTTTTGATTGGAGCATTTAGTCCATTGACATTTAAAGTAGCTATTGATAAGTATGTACTTATTTCAATTTTGTTACTTCTTTTCTGGGTGTTGTAGTAGTTCTTCTCTGTTCCTTTCTTCTTCTCTTGCTCTCTTTCCTTCTGGTTTGATGGCTTTCTTTGGTATTATGTTTGGGTTCCTTTTTCTTATTTTTTTTGTGTATTTATTATAGGTTTCTGGTTTGGGATTACCTTGAGGTTCATATATAAAACAACCTATGTATATAGAAATCTATATTAAGTTGATGGTCTCTTAAGTTTGACCTCTTTCTAAGAGCTCTAATCTTTCACTCCCCTCCTCCCACACTTTATGTTTTTGATCTCATATCTAACCTCTTTTTTTTAATGTGTGTGTATCTGTTACCCTCTTGTCATGGAAATAGGTGATTTTAGCACTTTTGTCTTTTGCCCTTCTTATTATCTTCATAGGTGGTTGATCTGCTACCTTTACTGTATTTTTGCCTTTACCAGTGATTTTATTGCTTTTTTTTCTTTTTATAATTTTTGTATGCCTATTTTTGGTCTTCTCTTTCCCACTTAAATAAGTCCCTTTAGCATCCAAAAACTGACTGGTTTCTTGGTGATAAAATCCTTTAATTTTTGCTTGTTTAGGAAACTCTTTCTCTCTCCTTCCATTCTGAATGATAACTTTTCCAGGTAGAGTATTCTTGGCTGTAGGTTTTTTCCTTTCAGCACTTTAAATATATTGCGCCACTCCCTTCTAGCCTGTAAGGTTTCTGCTGAGAAGTCAGCTGACAGCCTTATTGGGTTTCCTTTGTATGTAACTTGTCTTTTTCTTGCAGCTTTTAGGATTCGCTCTTTATCTTTAATTCTGGACATTTAAATTTTGATGTGTCTTGGTGTGGGCCTCTTTGGGTTTATCTTATTTAGTGGTCTCGGTGCTTCCTGTACCTGGATGTCTGTTTCCTTCCTTAGATTAGGAAAGTTTTGAGCTATTATTTCTTCAAATATATTCTCTGCCCCTTTGTCTCTCTCTTCTCCTTCTGGGACCCCTATAACATGGATGTTAGTGCACTGGATGTTGTCCCAGAGGTCCCTTAGACTGTCCTCATTCTTTTTAATTCTTTTTTCTTTTATCTGTTCAGCTTGGGTGATTTCCTCTAGTCTTTTGTCCAGCTTGCTGATCCATTCTTCTGTATCATCTACTCTGCTTTTGAGTTCCTCTAGTGAATTTTTCATTTCCAGTATTGTGTTCTTCATTTCTGATTGGTTCTTTTTTATATTTTCCAATTCTTTGTTGAGGTTCTCACTGAGCTCATCCCTTCTTCTCCCAAGATCAGTGAACATCCTTATCATGTTTTGTTTGAACTCTTTGTCAGTTAGATTGTTCATTTCTGTTTCATTTAGTTCTTTTCTAGGGTTTTGTCCTGTTGCATTACTTGGAACGTATTCCTTTGTCTCCTCATTTTGCCTCTTTCTGTGTGCTTATATCTATGTATTAGGTAGGTCAGCTACATCTCCTGATCTTGGAGAGGTGGCCTTATATCAGAGATGCCTGGCAGTGTGCTTCCCTCTTGTCACCAGTTCCAAATGTTCCAGGAGTGACCCCTGTGTGGGCTACGTGTGTCCTTCTGTTGTGGCAGGGTTGCTCTTGCTGCAGGTGCCCAGAGAGGCTGGGCTGTCCCCCTGGCTGGCTGGTTGTAATGCTCAGCTGTGTGTGGCTGCTGGTGGACCCTTTAGTCACTTTATTGGGTGTGGGGAGACCCAGCACAGTTGGCTGCAAGGTCTAATAGCACATTCCTGTTGCAGTTTTTCTGTTAAGTGAGTAGGCCCCCAGCGTGGCTGGTTGCTAGGCTCAGGGGCTTACGGTTGCTGTAGGCCTCCAGCCTGCAAGGCTCTTGTCAGCTCTCAGGATTGTAGCTGAGTGGGGCTGGCCCCCGGCATGGGAGCACCCAATTGTTTCAGGCTTTGGAAGGTGGGGCTGATCCCCTGTGTGGCTGCTTGAGAAGCACAAGTCTTCTGCAGCACAAGCCCCACTGCCCACAGGGCCACACAGACTGTCAATACAGTCCTGCCCCATGCGCACCCCCTGACCGCCTGAAGCTGACCCAGTCACCCCACTGTAGAGGCCCCACACACTCCACCAATGCCCCACACACTCCACCTGCTCCTCGTACATGCCCTTTCCCGCAGAGGTGGACCCACTCGCCCAGCTGCTGAGGATCCAGGCACCTAGCCTCTGGAGGCCCACAGGTTGCCTGAGGGCTTTCTGTTGGGTGGGGCCAGTGCCTAGGGAGGGCTGCCTGCCCTGGCTGAGGTGGATTAAATCGGTGCTCTAGTGGGTGGGGCAGACCCTGGGCTAACAGGCCAGGGGAAGAACTCCAGTGGTGTCTGCCAGCATCTGTGTTAGCATGCCTGTGCTAGGTCACATTAATGGCTGCCACCAACGTCTCAGTCCCTAGAGAGGTCTTAGCTCTCACTGAGATGCAGCCAGAGTCTATCAGGCGAGTCTGTTTTCACCAAAGGACTGTGCAGCTTTCTTTCTGGTGATTTTAGGTTGCTTTCCAAAATGGGTGAATTTGTGTATGGGCCCTTTAAGAGCTGGCTTTTTTCCCCCTTTTGTCTGACAGCTTTTCTGGGGGTGTTGCCCATAGTTGTTAGTAGCCAGGCAAGCCAGGTATTATGACACTTGTTTCAGTTGTGCTGTGTCCAAAAGATGCTTATAGTGGTAACGCTCCCCTGCTCAGGTCCCCCCTCCTCCAGGGAAGGCTGCGTACCTTTGGATTGCTCCCTGGCAGCCATAAAATGCTGTGGCTTTTGAAGGTGGCTTTTTTCTTCTCCAGAAGGGAATTTCTGCCTCTTTCACCTCAGTCAGCACTGTCCCTTGTTGCTGGGGTTCTTTTTATCCAGTTTTCAGTTCTCTCTCAGGAGTAATTGTTCCAAGAGTAGTTGTAAATTCATTGTGTCTGTGGGAGGAGGTGAGTTCAGAGTCTGCCTATGCCGCCATCTTGACCTCAACTCCTGGATAATACGTTTTAAGTATAGTATCTTGTGTAGAGCTCCAAGTAGCTTGACTCTGTTAAAGAAGTATGGAGCACTTATACATGGATGTGAGATGTGCATTTCAATCTGTTCCCCGTGAAACTCATTCTCTTACTCTATTCATCTTCACTCTTTCTGTTTGTGCCTTGTCACAGACTAAATGACAGAGAGAAGTTAAGTAAAGTCTTTGAGAGATGGAAAGTTGGGAAATGTTAGAGAACTCTGATTACTCTTCTTATCTCAGTAAAGTGATGTTTGTTAACATTTAAAAAATTTGTATCTCTCTTCTTAGCTTTTCAAGTAGCTCTAAACTTTACAGTAGAAAGTAAAGCAGAACAAAAGCTATGCTTCTTTAGAGGGCCAAGGCTTTTTAGCTTGTGCTTCTTTTAGACTCGAAAGTGGTTGAACATGTTGAACTATCAGCAACTTTCCCACTGTGTGGTCGGTGATAAGTCTATTTTTGCTGTGGTTGAAATGACAGTGTTCTCTGGAATATTGTGACATCGATCATTGCTCTTAGGTCCTTTCCATATATACTTAAACCAAAAAAATATACCTAACTTAAGGGTTAATTTATTATGTTATTTTATTGACTGATGCTCCTACCATGTTTCTGTATTGCAGCAATTACTAGAGTATCTTTGGTCCCAAGTTGGTGTGGAATGTAGATATAGCTTCTGCTTTATCCTGTTTTATCCCAGATTTAGACAAGTCTTTGGAGTTCAGGACTGGAGCTGACATTAACCAACACTTGTGCAAGTACACATATATTATTTGGCTGTTATCTTAATATAAAAAGAAATGACTCAGTAAAGGTCCCTCATGGGAATAGGTATGCAGGGGATACCCCAAATTGAAATACACAGCTCTTAAGCAGTGAATAAGGACTGGATGGAAACTTACTTTTGTTGTAGTTATTTGGTACATTAAATGGAATTTGGCTTAAGATCGCTAAATCCTGCCTTTCTTCTGTGTGATGGAAAATGTTACTTGGTAACTTATTTTTTTCCACAATACCACTTCAAATTAGCATTCCAAAGGACTTGGACATATGGGTTGTACTCATGTGATTTTCTTGAAATAACTAGGCTGTAACCACAGTAGCATAAATAATCATCTGTTGATACATACATGTATGTAAGACAGAACAATTTTAAGATGAGGTCAAAGCTGATCTCCTGACAGGGAAACACTTGTGTTTATCATGAAGAATAATCATTTGTTAGCTTGAGGTATGATTATGTGATTTATGTAGATCTTTTGTTCTGAAAGCATTTGAGCTTCTTATTTAGAATTTGTGGATATTTGAGATTCAGGCCCATTATCAATGACCAATGGGGGCCATCATTAGAGCTAAGGATAGGAGTAACCGACATTCCTTAATGAAAGAAATAATCTATTTGTTCATCTTATGTAGCCTCAATAATCCTAATATTTATAGGGCAAATGACTTTGAAGTTAGGTTAAAATTTAGCTATACTCATCAGATGATAATTTGTATACCATTGTTCATACTATTGATTTTTTTGTGTATTTGTTTCTTTTGAGAATTATGATAATACATGTGGATCTGTATGTGATCCAGGGTCAAGATTCTCTCTCTCTCTCTCTCTCTCTCACACACACACACACACACACACACACCAGTTTGTACTTGTTAAAGTTTGTAGATCAACAAATGCCTAGCTATGATCAGCAAAACATTTACAGTGCTATTTCTGACCTCAGCTGGTTTACTTACTTAATGAGCTTGGACTTGAACAGCCTAATAAAGTGAACTTGTTTAGTAAAGGAAATATTTGCAAAGCGTATTTTGCTCACCTCTCTCTTCCCTACTTGGATCCCTCTAGCCTCTTTAATTGTGTTTTTTCCCCTGAACTGAATCCCTGAGACTGAGAAGAAGGCAGGGCTGGGGAATCTGAGGCAAGGTTGAGAGTATAAGAGAAAGGATAATCAGAGAAATGGGCCAGGCCTGGGGAAGCCACTGTGAGCCACACAGGATCATGGTTCCATGGGATGGGAAGGTTAAAGTCGATAAATAGGTGAAACTAGGCAGCTATCAGAAATCAGGGACACAGGAATATTGGATTTAGGTCAGAGTGATGTGAGAAGAGGGCACAAAAGGAAAAAATAGGGAAAATTCCAGGTCACATCAGGAATCAGTCTACAGAAACTGAAAGAACTATGACAGCATCTTGGCAACCAACTTGGGACATCAGAACAGAAGTTCTTCAGCATTTCAGTGCCAGTTGTGCTCTAGCCAAGAAGCTTCTTAGTCATTCCCTGTCAGGATAGGAACCAGGCCCAGGGTGTGGGCCCCCAGAGCCCAGTTGTAAAAGCAGGTCGGGGTGTGTCTGCCTGGAAGGGAAAGGGGGGTGGCCTGGGAGGATTCTGACACCCAAGAAAAGAGGTTAAGAACATGTGGCAACACAGGCATAATCAGCACTTCCCTGAGCATTGTATATTCCATGACTCATGGGCCTTGGTTTTAACACACCCATCTTCCAGGCAGTAAAACCACCGGGCCAGGGCTAGGAAAGAGTAAAGGGCTCTTAATGTGTCTGCTCCATTCCACATGATCGACAAACCTTATATCTCTGTGGGTTGTTATAGCTCTTTTCTCATGTTTTCTGTCCATTAACCCAGAAGGCAATGTAGAGGAGCTACTATAAAGAGGGTAAAAGATGCTTCAATTTAAAAGCTGGTAAATAGTTTGTAGTCCGTATAAAAATCTCAGTTCTCTTTTTCAGGTTTTTCACAGCAAAAAAAAAAAAAACAGTGGGTCTGTTTGCAAAGGAATACATTGGAATAAATAATATAAACGAAGATTAATTCATGAGAAAAATGTAGCCTGTGATCATGTAAATAGTTTTGCTATATGTTAAATATATACGTCTAGATATGTAATAAATATTTACATGCATGCATGTAGTATATTATGCATATGTATAAATTTATATTGCTTAGGAATTTCTCAGAATTAGGAAATTTCCAATTATTGTTTTTAACTCAATATTTGTCCTTTTTTAGACATTAGTACAAAATTACCTTGTCTACTTTTATTTTTATTTATATTATGAAATTAGATCAATTTACAGGAAAGAACTAATTAACCTTAAAATCTGATTAATATCTTTTCAGACTCACTTCTAATCATGCATCTATTTGTCAATATATTTAGTTTTTAACTTAAATTATTTCATGTATACAGTTGCATGTAATGATAGGATTCACCTAGTGTTTATTTTTAATAGCTTTATTGTATGATGATATAACATTTTGATTATAATTCTCTTATTCTTGACTGTTTGGGTCAATGATTCTTTTATTTTTCATTATTGAAAATATCTTTGGTGGGGCCGGCCTGGTGGCGTAGCGGTTAAGTTCGTGTGTTCCACTTCGGCAGCCCAGGGTTCTCTGGTTTGGATCCTGGATACAGACCTACTCACTGCTCATCAAGCCATGCTGAGGCAGCGTCCCACATAGGTGAAATAGAAGGACCTACAACTAGGATATACAACTATGTACTGGGGCTTTGGGGAGAAAAAAGAAAAAGAGGAAGATTGGCAACAGATGTTAGCTCAGGGCCAATTTTCCTCAAAAAAAAAAAAAAAACAAGAGAAAGAAACTATCTTTGGTGTGGTTATTTTTTAACAAATTATTTTTAGGTTGTTTCCTTGGGGCATTTTCCCCAAAGTGAGATTAACAAGTCAAAGGGCAGGAACAATTTTATAGCTTCCATTACATATTGCCAGATTGTTTTCCAGAACGATTGGGCTAATTTGCCGTGCCACTGTCAGTGTATAATGCACAGTCCCAATTTTAGGCAGTTTAGACAGTCTGGGCACACATGAGAAGTATAATTACATTTCTACCCCGAGGCCTAGCTGTATAGATAGCTCTCATAAGTAAACTCAATATGTGGACTTTGAAATTATAGAACTGATAAAGCATGTGGCCAATTTGTTCTTTAGAATGTGGAGCCTTGAAGTTAGGGCTTTTGGGGCTGGGAACATGCCATGTTGAGGTGGAGGCCCCCTTTGGACAAGCGTGGTGCTGTAATCCTGTGCTGTGAGATGTCAAGACCAGAGCAAAGGGAAAAGAGGACAGCCAGGTCCTAGTGTTTCTGCCAGTGAGGTCGTCAGGCCTTCAAGGAGTTCTGGAGGGTTTCTTGGAGGGTGGGGGCACTCTGGAGTCTGGAATGCAGCAAAGGAGAAGGGATGTCCAGTGGGCGCACTGGGGCCACCAGTCATTGAGCCGTGTGCCTCCTGAGTGGCTGCTAACGGAAGGCCTTCCTCATTGAAGATGTCAAGGGTGTTGGGGTGATGTTTTCCTTGGTGATAACATTATTAATTTTATAATGGAAGTTGATGAAGATTACAGATTCTATGGAAATCTATTCATTCTATAAGGACATACTTGCCTGGTCCATGAAGGTTCCTTTGCCCTCTTTCTGACAGGGGAAAAACTTAAGACTTTTCCCTGAGAAATAAATTTCCCTCATTGCTCATGCATGCTGACATAGCATTGTACCTTTGCCAGCTTCCCCAGTGACTTGCAAAAATTCTGTAACCTAAATACAGAACATGTGACAGCCCGTCTTAGAACTGGGCCAGGAAGATAACTGCAAAAGACAAACATATTCCATGTAGCATGCAGTTCAGAAAGGCAAAAAGGAACAAAGATAAAGTTGATAAGATATTTGGTTGTTTAAAAATTACCATGTGTATACATTTAAAGGAAGTAAATCAAATGGATATTATCATAGAAATTTCAAGTCATAAAGTTAATGGAAGTTGAGAAATCGATTGTTTTAATTTCCACATCCCAAAGTAGAAGTAAGTATTGATGCATAGAGAAAGGTAGGAAACATTCAAAGCCTCAGTGGTAAGGGAGAGAAACGCCAGGGCTGTAACATGACCTAATTGGGGATTTATTTATTTCTTACTGTCAGTTGGTTTTTTCTTTTTGATGGTAAAATCTATATAACCAAGTTTGCCATCTTAACCATTTTTAAGTGTATAATTCAAAACATTAACTACATTCACAATGTTGTGAAACCATCATCACTATTTCCAAAACTTTTTTACCATCCTAAACAGAAACTCTGTACTTTAGGGACTTATTTTGTAATTGGTTATCTCAGAACTTTTCTGGTTTAAAAAAATGCAGAGTTCAAAACCTTCATTTTTTTGGTTTCAACATATGCCATACTTTAGGGTTGATTCTGCCAGGTATGCCTCTCTTGTTCATCAGTTTCCTTTCATCCTTCCGAATGTGGAAGAGGGCGCCCATCCAAGTAGAGGAAAGAGAGATTGTTCTGTCAAGGGCATATGAGGATCTGTGCTCCCATGCTGAAATCTCCAAATCAACTCTATTTGTAGGAGAACATGGGTAGTCTTATTTAATGTATTTTAAAATTAAAAAGCAATATTATATTCTTGACAATTTAGAAAAAATTTAAGAAGTCATCACTTTGAACACAAAAACGATTACTATTTTTCCATATTTCTTTTCAGTCTTTTCACATACACGTTTTTGACATAGTTGATAGTGATGGATCTGACTCTATAAAAATAATTTATTTTTTCGTCTAACATATCACTTAGAATTTTTCATTTTGCTCAATAGTCTTCATAATAATAGGCCCAGGAATGCATGTAGCTTAACTTACATAACCATACTACTTTCTTTGACATTTAGGTTGCCAAAATTTATAACTATTATAAATGAACATCTTCAAACATCTTCTTTCTATAGTTTAACCCCTTCATTTTATTTGCATGAGAGAGAGAAATACAATGCTCATATGTATCTTGTTGTGGGCCATGGCTCCTGCATTTTCCATGAAGATTTGGTACAGTCAGTGGTGGTCTGTTTTTGTAATTATGATAAGCATCAGATGGGGATGACAAATGTTTGATTTGATTACAGGTTGTGAAAATCTTAGAGAAGCATGACCCCTTGAAGAACACCCAGGCAAAATATGGATCCATCCCTCCAGATGAGGCCAGTGCTGTACAGAATTATGTAGAACACATGCTCTTCTTGCTGATTGAAGAGCAAGCCAAGGATGCTGCAATGGGGCCAATTCTGGAATTTGTGGTTTCTGAGAACATCATGGAGAAACTCTTCCTTTGGAGCTTGAGGCGGGAATTTACTGATGAGACTAAAATCGAACAGCTAAAGATGTATGAGATGTTGGTCACCCAGTCACACCAGCCTCTGCTGCATCACAAGCCCATTCTGAAGCCCCTGATGATGTTGCTGAGCTCTTGTTCTGGAACAGCCACCCCCGCTGTGGAGGGGAAGCTGGTTGTCCTGCTCAATCAGCTCTGTTCCATCCTTGCCAAAGATCCATCCATTCTGGAACTCTTCTTCCACACTAGTGAGGACCAAGGGGCTGCCAACTTCCTCATCTTCTCCCTTCTGATTCCCTTCATTCACCGAGAGGGGGCAGTAGGTCAGCAGGCACGAGATGCTTTGCTTTTCATCATGTCTCTCTCTGCTGAGAACAGCATGGTGGCCCATCACATCGTGGAGAACACCTACTTTTGTCCAGTAAGTCCTTCTTGTTGGCATGTTTTCCACCCACTCCTCTTTTCCTCTCCTGTGCTAGTTATAAATACTTTTTTATTCCTTTCTTTTCAGCAAGTTGTACTTGACACCTTCTATGGAAAGATGTTTAGAGGAAATCTTTTGGAGGGAGCAGAGGAATCTAAGTTGAGATGCTATTTTGCTGAGCAGTGTCCACTCAAAATAAGCCAAGAGAGGAAACTAAATGTGTTACCATTTCTTGGTTCATTTCTGTTGGGTTAGGAACTGTTTTAGTTTTTTCTAAGAGTGTATCCTGTGTGATTGGTAAAACCTACCCTTTCTGCATTCTTACCTTTTCAGGTTGATTTCGTACCAGCGAATCATGGCCTTTGGTGAGACACCTCACATCTGGTTTCACAAATTAATTTTTTCCTCAGCAAGATAATGAGCATAATTGTAGATACAAAGCACTGATTTTATTTCAGAAATAAATATATATTTACAGTTTGAGGTAGCAAGAAATACTCTACTCTGTATAGTTTTTCTTTGGTGAGGCAAATTGGCCCTGGGCTAACATCCATGTCCTCTATTTTATATGTGGGATGCCTGTCACAGCATGGCTTGGTAAGCAGTGTGTAGGTCCACGCCCGGGATCTGAACCTGTGAACTCTGGGCCACTGAGGCAGAGTGAGGAAACTTAACCACTGCACCACTGGGCTGGCCCCAATAGTTTCTTAGTCATAGGTATGGTGAGAAATGAAGTGTAAGGTCCTTTGCAGATGTTGGAGTAGCCTGGCCCAGTCACAGTTCCAGAAAACAATGGGAGCTGTCTGGGACTCTTCAGATGCCTTAAGGCTCTGATTATTTTTTGGTGTTAGTTTTGTCTTTGGAAGGGGGATTTAGATGACAGATTTATATCTTCTTCTGGTTTGTCAGATATGTTGGGGAACAGCTAAAAAATTTTTATTTCCCAACTCTGTGAACATTTCCAGGTTTTTTTCCATTGTCTGTTCTTTTTACCAATCACTTCATTATATTTCTTTATAAACTATATATGCCTGTTTCTGCTGGAACAGTGTGTTAAGACCATTAGTGAGTTTTATTGGAATAGGCCAGGCAAGTTGCCATAAGTAGATTAGATTTGTTGTTAATGAACACTACATGGATAGTTCTTGACCAGGGGTGAGGGCATTTAGAGGGCATTTAGAAATGTATGTGGGGTGTGTTTAGTTGTCACAGGGACATGGGGTGGCCAGGCAGGGAGGTCAACTGGCCTTCAGTGTACAAGGGCCAGGGATGCTTAATGTCCAGTAGTTTGTGGAACGATCTTGCACAGTAAAGAATTGACCTGCCCCAAATGCTAATAGCAACCTTAGTGAGTAACATACTGTATTTTGTTTTGAGGTTCAAAAGCAGTAATCTTTATACTACTAAATTCCTATTTTTACTAATAAACCAGAGTCACTTAGTGTCTGGTGAATATTTACTTCAGGTCAAAGAAATAAGTAAAAATGAAAAACAATTAAATTTCAATTAAGAAATTCAGAGTACCATGTGTCTCTTCTCTTCTGGGTTCTGACCAGTGGAATCAGAAATTGTACGAAGATTTGATAGTCAGATGGGAAGTGAAGACCTGATTCCATTCATCCGTGCTGACATAGTAAATCTCCCTTCCTTATCTCCTTCGATAGTGCAGTTTCTTCTTTTTTTTTTTTTTTGTGAGGAAGATTAGCGCGAGCTAACATTTGTTGCCAATTCTCCTCTTTTTTGCTGAGGAAGACTGGCCCTGGGCTAACATCCGTGCCCATCTTGCTCTACTTTATATGGGACGCTGCCACAGCATGGCTTGACAAGCGGTGTGTTGGTCTGCGCCTGTGATCCGAACCTGTGAACACCGGGCCGCCAAAGTGGAGCACGCGAACCTAACTGCTATGCCACCAGGCCGGCCCCAGTGCAGTTTCTTAAAAACTCTTTTTAAAGAATATATCTTAGCACACCTATGGACAGCTAATCTTCGACAAAGGAGCAAAGAACATACAATGGAGAGAGGGAAGTCTCTTCAATAAATGGTGCTGGGAAAATTGGACAGCAACATGCAAAAGAATGAAAGTAGACCATCTCCTATCGCCATATACAAAAATCAATTCAAAATGGATCAAAGACCTGAAAATGAGACCTGAAACTATAAAAATCCTGGAAGAAAATATAGGCAGTACACTAATTGCGATTGGACATAAAGGGATCCTTTCAGATTCCATGTCTACCCAGACAAGGGAAACAAAAGAAAAAATAAACAAGTGGGACCTCATCAGACTAAAGAGCTTCTACAAGGCAAATGAAACCAGGATCAAAATGAATAAACAACCCACCAGCTGGGAGAAAATATTTGCAAATCGTTTGTCTGACAAGGGATTAATCTCAGTAATATACAAAGATCTCATACAACTGAGCAACAAAAAAACAAACAACCCGATCAAAAAATGGGCAGAGGATATGAACAGACATTTTTCCAAGGAAGAGATACAGATGGCCAATAGACACATGAAAAGATGTTCAACATCACTAATTATCAGGGAAATGCAAATCAAAACTACACTGAGATATCACCTTACACCGGTTAGAATGGCTATAATCACCAAGACAAATAACAACAAATGCTGGAGAGGTTGTGGAGAAACGGGGACCCTCATTCACTGCTGGTGGGAATGCAAACTGGTGCAGCCTCTATGGAAAACAGTATGGAGAGTCCTCAAAAAATTAAAAATAGAAATACCGTATGATCCAGCAATACCACTCTTGGGCATCTACCCAATGGACGTGAAATCAACCATCACAAGAGGCGTATGCACCCCTATGTTCATTGCAGCATTATTCACTATAGCCAAGAAGTGGAAGCAACCCAAGTGTCCCTCAACTGAAGATTGGTTAAAGAAGATGTGGTATATACATACAATGGAATACTACTCAGCCATAAGAAAAGACACAATTGTCCCATTTGCAACAACATGGAAGGACCTAGAGGGTATTATGTTAAGTGAAATAAGCCAGAGAGAGAAGGCCAGACACTGCATGAACTCACTCATATATGGAATATAAGTGAACACACGGACAGAGAGAACTGATTGGTGGTTACCAAGGGGAAGGGGGGTGGGGGGGCACAAGGGGTGAAGGGTTACATCCACAAGGTGACGGACAAAAATGTACAACTAAAACCCCACAGTGTTATAAACTAAAAAAAAAAGAACTGTTATGAACTCAGGGATTTAAAACATGTTTGATGTATTTCAACCCATCATAATTATATCTTTATTAAAATGCAAAATGTCCCATCAAAAAAAAAAAAAAAGAATATATCTTAGGTAAAAATGGGATTTCTTGCCCTGAATCTAAGGATCTTTGGATTACACTGCTGTATTAGTTTTCTGTTTCTCCTGTAACAAATAACCAAAAACTAGTGGCTTTAAATAATACAAATTTATTATCTTATAGTAGTAATATCTTACTGTAGGTTAGGAGTCCAACAGGTCTCATTGGGCTAAAATCAAGATGTTTTGAATTTATTCAAGACGGGGCTGTGCCCCTTTCTGGGGGCTCTCATGGTGAGTCTCCTTCCTCGCCTTTTCCAGCTTTGAGAGGCCACCCACGTTCCTTGGCTCATGGCCCGTTCCTCCATTTTCACAATCAGCAGTATTGCATCTCCCTGAGCATTCTTCTGTAGTCATGCCTTTGTCTGACTCTGCTCTTCTTTCTTCCTCTTCAACTTTTAAGGACCCTTGTGATTACATTGGGATTGCCTGGATCATCCAGGATAATCTTCCTGTTTAAAGATCAGCTGGTTAGCAATCTTAATTTCCTTTTGCCATGTAACCTAATATGTTCACAGGTTCAGGGATTGGGATGTAGACAGCTTTAGTGGAGGACACACACACACACACACACACACACACACACACACACATATATTATTCTGCCTTCCACAATTGCTGTATCCAGTTTCTTGAAGAAATTTGGGCAAGAACACAGCATAATCAGAATTGTTTTAGGAGTTTAATCTGACCACGTAAGGTGGGTGAGTTTGGGAGAAGCTGAGGAAGTAGGGAGACACATTAGGGTCTTGAAACAAGAGTGGTAGGAATGAGAATGAAAAGGAGGGGCTGGATATGAGCAATGTTGTGGAGGTAGAAGCTTATTAAAAATAAACAGTATAGTGAGGGAGCTATGCAAAGGGTTGAGTTTGGGCTTATTTGAATTGTTCTGGGTAGTTCTGCTGTTAAAGAAGAAATGCAAATGTTGAAACAAATCATCAGAATATTCAGGTGTGGTTCACCTAATCAGTATGCAAAAGGCAATTTAAAAAAGATACCATTTACAAAAGCAACACAATCCTAAAGTATCTTGAATAAATCTAACAAATATGTGAAAGCCTTTACAGAGAAAATTATAAAACTTTATTGAAGGGCATAAAAGAAGATCTAAATAAATGGAAAGCTCTGTAATTTGTAGTTTGTGTAGATGACGCTTTTCTGCAAATCAGTCCATAAAGTCAGTGCAATTTATGTTTTACAACTTTTTATTAGGAAAAAAAGTAAAATGCAGAAAACTTGGAAGAATACTGAAATGAACACCATATACACACCACTTAAATTCAAAATTGTTACTATTTTGCCATACTATGGTATATTTATCATCTATGCTTTTTTTTTGTTTTGCTGTACCATTTGAAATTAAGTTATAGACGTTTGAAATTAAGTTGCAGACATCAGTTACTTTAGTATGTATCTCCAAAGTCAGGACACTCTCCTACATAAACACAATACCATTATTATACCTAAGAAAATTATACAACTATTCCATAACATGATCTAATATCCAGTTCCTCAATTATGCCCCAAATACTTTTATCGTTTTTTTTTTCCAAACTGGAGTCCAATACAAGGTACATTTCTGTCATATCTCTTTAGTACCTATTCATCTGTACAGAGCCTGACACTTTTTCCCTGTGACACTGACTTTTTAAGAGATCAGCCATTGTCTTGTAGAACACGCCACTTTCTGAGTTTGTTTCTTGTGTACTTTAACTTGTACCCATCCCCTGTATTTCCTGCAAATTGGAGGTTAGGTCTAGATGCTTGATTAAATTCAGGTTAAATAAATTTGGCAGGAATACTTTACAGGTGATGTGGTACATTTCCTGTTGCATTACATCAAGAGGCATGTGTTAGGTTGTCCCACTAGGGTTGATGCTATGCTTGATCACTTGTTTGGTTAACATGATGACTACTAGATCTCTCCATTATAAAGGTAAAATTTCCCCTTTGTAATTGTAAGCGGTAATTTGTGAGGTGTTAATGTGACTTAAATCAAAATCCTAATAGGGTTTTTCATGGAACTTGACAAATTGATGCTAAAAGTCATATAAAAGTGTGTAAAAGGCCAAGAATAGCTGCGATAATTATCAATAATGGTAAAAATATTGGTAAATGGTAAAAAAAATGATGAAACAACCTATTAGAAAAATGGGCAGAGGATATTAACAGACAATTCCCAGAAGACACCCAAAGTCAGTAAACATATGAAAATATGCTCATCTTCCTTAGCATCAGGGAAATGCAAATTGAACCCACCATGAGACACCAGATAATGCTCATCAGAGTGGCTAATTGTTAAACATCTGATAACACCAAGTGTTGTTAAGGGTGTGGAAAAACAGGAACTCTTGAGAATATATATTGGTACAATAACTCGGGAAAGCAGTATGTCAATATTTAATAAAATTGAATATTTGCATACCAGCTGATCCTGCGTTTTCGCTTCTAGCTATCTGCCCTAGGGAGATCTGACACATGTTTACAAGGATACATGGACAAAGATATTCAATGGAATAGCAATTTGAGAAAGAGAAGAATAGAAATATATTAAGGGAAAGATAAACTGGTTTATTTTACATCAGTGGAATACTACCAAGCATTCAAAATGAATAAATCACATGTATTTTGTAACTACATCTACATGTGTGTAGGTAAATCAATAAACTTATATAACCAATAAATCTAATAACATGAGTAAAAAAAGTAAGTAGCAAAAGGTCACACATAGTAATTAGTATTTATGTAAAATATACATAAAGTTTTAAGACAAAATATTGATGTATACTGGTTTTTTGGATACATATGTGTATAGTAAAAGTACAAAAGCAAGAGCAGGAATAATATGTACTAAGTTCAAGACTGTGGTTACTCTTGAGGTGAAGGAAGGAGAAGGGCTGTTAATGGGATCGGAGTAGGATTTAGCTCTCTTTGTAATGTTTTATTTTTTGATAAAATAAAGAGTTCTCTGAAGAAATTTTGGCAGAACATTAAAATCTGTTAAGTCTTGGGGATGGTTTTCTATTCTATTATGTTTTATGTGTGTGTAATATTTCATACCTAGAAAATTTAAATATATTAGGACTAGAGTGGAGCATGTTGTTAACGTTTAGATTTCCACTTATTATGTTATGAGCAGATTTCCCTGAGAAATTGTTGCTTTATAAAAACGTGTTTTAAAACACTGTACAGTTCATTAAAATTGGAGGAAAAACAGCATCTCCAGCTGATCTTATTTGCTAGAATGGAACACAGAGCTTCGTTGTGTTAAGTTGCCCCTCAGGATAGATCCCATAATCTCATTTGTACCCAGTTTTCTATAATTACATCTGCCAACATAATTAAAAAAAAAAAGTCCTGTTTGTGTTGAAGATAAAAGCATACTGTATTAACCATCCGGCTAAGGACTACAATTGACAAAAAGCTTTCTGTAATTAGTATGATTGTCAAAGTATGTTAGCATCAGGCTTTGGGAAGAGTAATGACTCTTTCAGGAAAATGGACCACTTTAGGAAACTTGTTGTTGTAGGTTGATAGGAAGAGCTTGCTGGTTCCGCTGCCTCTTATCTCAAGACGTGCTTTCCCAAGAAAAGAAGGAGAATGAGAATACACTAGGGAACAGTTTAGTGCCAGTGAATGATTAGGGACTGTATATGACGCTATCACTTCTTTTGATTTTTTTTTTTTTTTTGTGGGGAAGACCAGCCCTGAGCTAACATCCGTTGCCAATCCTCCCCTTTTTTGCTGAGGAAGACTGGCTCTGGGCTAACATCGGTGCCCAGCTTCCTCCACTTTATATGGGACGCCGCCACGGCATGGCTGACAGGCAGTGCGTCGGCGGGCGCCCGGGATCCGAACTCGCGAACCCCAGGCTGCCAAGAGCGGACTAAACCGCTGCGCCACTAGGCGGCCCCTTCTTTTGATTTTTTTTTTGTAACCAACTATTGATGATTACACCCTCGCCACTCATTACATAATGGCAAAAGTAGAAAACAGCTTATACATAAATCAAGAAATACAAATTGAAATAAGCAACCTTTAGGTACACAGCCGCAGATAGAAAGTTATTTATCTCATATCCAAAATTTATGAGGCTTTTTATTTTGGCAAGTTGTATCACATGGTCCCCACCAGCTGTTTTGCTGCTAGCTTCAGACTAAAGCCATCTGCTAAAAATCTTTTTGTTTTTGCTAAAATTAACTGGATGCCATTAGATGTTTCAAGTTAAAGATGGACCTTCCCCGACTTGTTCAGTCTCTGTGCTCGTCATCTTTCTTCCCTCTGTTGGAAACATTGCTATGTGTAAACCATCCTGCTCATCTCTTCATGTGCATTATTTTCTGTAATCCTTACAACAACTCAGTGAAGAAACTGAACCTTAGAGGACTTTAATAACTGCCTGTAAATGGCAGAGTCTGGTTCAAAACCACGTTAGTCTCATACTAAAATTCACGGTCTCAACAACTACTATGCTATTCTGCTGTTAGGGAAGTGGTTTGCTTTTTTAATTGTCTGCTCTTATCCTTATGGTTTTATATGGTGATTCATTTCTTTTAAGGAGACTCTTGAGAGAAGATAAATTAAAAATACTGGGTTAATTCTTAATGTGTTGAGAATAAGTATAAGGTTTTATAATTACTTTTTTTGTGGTCAGGATCAATTAAAGGCTAAAATAGTGGATGGGCAGTTTATTTTTAATTAGCTATTGAATGTCTATATATTTTTAACATTTTTAAGTTCAAAATGAAGTTTGAAAGTAAATAGATTGTGCCATTAAACTCTTGGAAGAATTATCTACAAACCTGTTGTTGCCTCTCCTTTTCCCTTATCCTGTTCCCACACCACCCTCTGTATCCCTTTCTATCGCAATCATCTTACTTTGGTTTATTAGTTTATTGTCTGTCTTCCCCATCTCACCTGGTCTGACCTGTTTACTGCTCTTTCCACAGCACCAGCCTTACATAGTGCCTGGCCCACAGTTGGTATTCTAGAAATATACATAGATTGGGCGAATGAATCTGAACTCTGAGCAAAATCTTGGAAAGGAGAATATAAATATTTAGCAGTAAAGATTTGGAATCTTGTTCTTAAGAGTATGTAATACTCTTGATTCTGAAGAATATTTTCTTCCATGTCTCTTTGCTACTCTGAAGAAGATAGCAGAGACATTCTCTAGTTCCACTTCTCAGGTCAGGAACAAGGCAGGACTCCATGTCCAGCTGTCACACTGTACTGTCTTTCTGTACAGGCAGGCTTCTGTCTGCATCTCAGCCGTGCCCCTTTTAGAATACTCTTTTAAAAAGTGAGTATTAGGTATGTGTTATTTTTAATTGCTGTCACTGATGTATGTAATTTAAAAATTAATGTTGCTGTAATTATATTGATGTACTGAATAGTTATTCCCAGCTTTTTAGTCAGACAAATTAAGGCTGTCTTTATGAATTCATCTTCAAAGCCTCAAAGTGGTTAAGGCATCAGGAGTATGCAGAATTAAAGCCTTTGTTCTGTGGTTAATTTAGCATGAGTTAGCAAATGTAATTGATTTTAAAAATGTGGCATCAAAATTAGATTTCCCTTCAAGGAGAACTTTTGGAATCTGTTCTTTCTTGCCAGAGATTTCTAATTTATAACAGGCAACTCACCCGGGTCACATTCAAAACGGAATTAAAGTGATTTGTTTGGGTATGTTGGCAAGAAGTTAAGTACTTTAAATAGGGGACATTCTCCTTTGGGACATAGATACCCCAATTCTGAAAAAGAGATAAATGCACTGTCTTTTTATTGTTGTATTTTCTATACTCAACCTAGTACCTGGCCTGAAAGGTGCTCAGTAATTTTCTTTTTTAATGAGTGAATGAATGAACGGGTGAATACAGATCACTAGGAAACAGAACAGAGAAATGTATATAACCTTTTGATTTCTCCAATATTGAAATGGTTCGTCTGTTTCTCTCACTGACTACCTCCCATGGTGTCATCTGGTTTCTCTGGGATAAGACCTCCAGGTTCTCAGTCCCTAGACCTGTACTCTATTGTTGAGCTGGATGTATTACTCATGGGAAGTACTGCTAACATCTGCTACTCAACATACATGACTGGACAAATCATCCACACACCCAGTGTGGACTGGAGTGAACAAATCAGACCAGGTGAGATGGAGAAGACAGCCAATAAACTAATAAATCTAAGGAAAGCAATTGCTACACAAAGGGATACAGAGGGTGCTGTGGCAACAGGACAAGGGAAAAGGAGAGGCAACAATGACTTTGTAGATAATTTTTCCAAGTTCAACATACCTGAATCCACACCTCCTTCTGACTTTCTGTTTCTGATGCTGGGCACCAGGGATTATTTTGTCATATCTCATCCATCTAAACCTCCCTTCCCTTCTCTCTCTGGTCTGTATGGCTTGAGGTACCATCTACATATGGATGGGTCCAGATCTTCATCTCTAGTCCAGGTCCCTCTCCTAAGCATCAGACCCATGCATCTGTCTACTGGGCTCTCCATTGGGATGTCCCTCAAGCTCTTTTTCCTGGACTACAAAACCCTGCAGGATCTGACTCTTGCTTACCTTGCTAGCCTCCTTCCACCTCTAATTCGACGCTCCAATAATACTGCACTTCCCTTAGTTCCTAGAAGATGCCATCTTTTCTTTCTCCATTGAGCTTTTGTACATCTTCTGCTTGGAGTAGTCTTCCCTCTAACACTCTTTTTTTGGTTAACTTCTGTTTATTCTTCAGCAGCTTGGACATCACTTCTTCTTAGAACATTTCCTGCTCTCAACCCCCAAAGTCTGGGTTAAGGGCCTTTTGTATATTCACAGCACCACATATTTTCTTTTATGAATTGTGAGCATTTATTACACTATTATAATTGCCTGTTCATGTCTTATTTGACTTTGAGATCAGTGAATACTTTGCTGTTTCTTTTCTGGGCATAACTCAGGGTTGAATGTTTTCTTGAATGTTTCCGTCCCATTTGAGTGCCTCATAACCTCCGGGTTTACCCTGGAGCAACGCCTTTTATAGATAACTTCCTTGTTTCTGTTCTGTGGCATTCCTGTCCATCCTTTGCAAATCTGCCAGATCAAGATCTCTAAGGTGCCATTTTGGCTAGCATCACTTCCCAGTGGGGAGGCCTCCAGTACTGTGAAATTCATTGTTTCCCTTGGTGTTATACTCTGCAACATGAAATCAACAGGCACTCAGTGTAAGTGTGTTCCTTTTCTGCATTTCTATCTCTATTTAAGGCGTCACCATTTTCTTAGTGACCAAGCTGGATAACTTGACAGTTCTGAGTTCTCGCTCACCCTCACTTACTAAGCCCCAATGCTGTCAGTTTCATTTTAGGAACAGAGCACTGAGGGAAGAAGTAAATCCCGCGAGCTTTGGATTAATACTGGATTGAGAGATGTCATAGTTAGGTCACCCTCACATCTGCCTTACATGTGATACTCAAAGTTATTTCCTCCTTTCTTTTCCTACTGCTCTGCTTCAGTTCAGACCCACTTTAGCTCTGTTTGAACTGTTGTCATCACATCTAACTGACCCATGACCCCTAGTTCTTTCTTCTTGGTATGATTTGTGAAGGTCAGATTAAAGTGCTTTCTAAACTTGCATGTGTTTAGGGCTTCCTCCTTTAGACTGGAATATGTGCCTTCTCTGTATTTGCACTCAGAGTATTGTACTATAACGTATTGTTTATGAGTTTGCCCCTCTCTTGCACACCTTGGGGGCAGGAATCATATTTTCTTAATCTTTACATGTGTCTCCCTCACTCCTCACACCACCAGCCCACATAAGAGGTAAGGAACCCAAATCTACCCTGTGGGTATTAGCCAAATACCTCTGGCACTACTGTGCCCTCTGCTGGAGTTGTCCTTCACTGCTGCCTGCACCTGTTGAATCCTTCCTAGCTAGCTGATATCCTCTAATCCTTTAATACCTTGCTACTTAAAGTGCAGTCTTTGGACCAGAGACATTGGCATAACCAGGGAATTGTTAGTTGCAGGTTAAGAACTTTGGAAAAGAGTTTATTACATTTTTATTTCTGAACACAGGTACTTGCGACAGGGCTCAGTGGTCTCTACTCATCTCTGCCTACAAAGCTAGAAGAGAAAGGAGAGGAATGGCACTGCCTTCTGAAAGATGACTGGCTCCTCCTCCCTTCCCTTGTCCAGTTCATGAACTCACTGGAGTTTTGCAATGCTGTCATACAGGTACCAGAGCACAATAAAGGAACCCTTTGTTATGGTCCATTCAGAATACAAGTGTTGTAAAGGATTAGTTTATAAACATTTCTTTTCTAAATTATAATAAATGTTTATGGAATATTGGTGCTTTACTTTAAGTATACTGAATGTCCTTGAAGAGTAAAAATGTTAGTTTATAGGTTTCTGGGAAGTTTTAATTGAGAAAAAAATGAGTAGATTTTCTTTATCTTCCTTATAAAAAACGTTAATTCTGTTTTGATTCCACTTAACCATCAAAAATAAGTTCAATGCCTGACTCATTAAATAGATATTTTTAGGCTTCTAAGTACTCCAAATTACACCACTTTTACTTCAAGGTCTTCTTGGGAGTCTACAAAGGAAAACACTTTATTTTGCTTAATGGTGCATACTACATAAAGAATATTGTTATCCCAATTGAATTTAGAAGAAGTTAAGCATCTTCTTAGCAACACAAATTAAATTTGCTTTGAAATTGGCCTGCTTCAGGGAAAAAAAAAAGCCTCTGAACTCTAGTATATTTGGCTTCTTGATTAGATTTTTACCTTCAGATTTCTTGTTACTGTTTTCAATAAAAATCAGATTTTATATATATTTAAGGATGTAGTAGGCTTTCATCAAAAAGTGTTTTATTTCTATACAGCATGAATATTACCTTAATATTGGATTTATTAAGAAATCAAATTTTCTTTATGGTGATTGTAAGTTGAAAAATGTTAGTTATAATCTGTTTATCTACCAAATAAAGAAATAGCTTCTGGAAAAAAATGCAAGTAAATTACTTTAGTTCCCATCTCATTTTTATTGCTAAGTCAAAGGAAGTTTTATTTATATATAAGATAAATGGATTACATCTTAAGTTATTTTTTCCTTTAATATTACAGTCTATCAACATTTTCTTGCAGAAATATGTGGAAATAAAAAAGATGAAACTATTAGTTCCTCCCCAAATGTACACAGAGAGACAGATTATCAGTAATTTAAAGATGTAGCCTCACTTTCCCAGAAATTGCTTTTTACTTTATTGTTTGACTTTATTATCTATCTTTTTTTTTTTTTAAGAAAGGGAAGTAAAGCTGACAGGCAGGGTTAGGAACACAGAAATGTTATATTTCATGCTATATTTTTTATATAGTATGAGATACTTAGTATATATTTCATACTAAGATTTTTTTATTTGGAGGTATTACTGAAAAGTAAGTAAAGATATTAGTAAAGGGTTATCCATGCTAAATATATTTTAAAAAGCAAATATAGAAAGTGTTGTACTTCTGATAATGTTTTCTGCTTTTGAACAGTATCTGTTTTTTATGAAAAGATTTTCTGAATGCCTTCTTCCCCAGTATAAATGGTTATCAGAAGATGCATCTTCAAAATGAGAAAATTTTTTCTGCTAGCAAAATAAATGTATTTAATTGTCCATTTTGACAGTTATATTCTTTTTTTTAATTTTATTTATTTATTTTTTTGTGAGGAAGACCAGCCCTGAGCTAACATCTGTTGCCAATCCTCCCCTTTTTGCTGAGGAAGACCGGCCCCGGGCTAACATCCGTGCCCATCTTCCTCTACTTTATATGGGATGCTGCCACAGCATAACTGACAAGCAGATGCGTCGGCCAGCGCTCGGGATCCGAACCTGCGAACCCCGGGCTGCCAAGCGCGGACGAAACCGCTGCGCCACCGGGCGGCCCCCATATTCTTTTTTTTTAAAATTAGTAATAAGTTGAAATGGGACATAGATGAAGTTATAGGGCAAAAATTATATTTTCCTGTTTGTTAATTTTAATTCGTGAGTCCTTATATTTAGTCAGTCTATTCATTGTTTTTTCAAATAGAAACTTAAAATTGCCAGTTTTTTGTTTATACTGGAATAAACCATCTGAAAAAATTACGTGGTGCTTTGAAGCCTGAATTATTCTTTAACCACGGAATAAAGGGCCAAAAATTTGGATTTCCTTTTTGAATTCAGGATGTACACAGAAATGTTTGATTTTAAGAAGACCTAAAGATTGAACGCTTCATCTTTTTCATCACTACCTGTTTTTCTCTTAGGTGGCTCATCCCTTGATTCGTAATCAGCTTGTCAATTACATTTACAATGGGTTCTTGGTACCAGTCTTGGCTCCTGCTCTCCATAAGGTCAGTGATTGGCTGATGTAACTTTACCTGCTTGTAGTACAACTGATGGAAACTGAGGAAGGTGAACATAGTATAATCCACTTTATGGTGACTTTAGCTTTATTTTTCTTCTCATTCCATTCATATTTTTTAGCAATATCAAACACAGGTCTTAACAATGGTGACAGCTTAAGTTTGATGGGACCCATTTGGTGTCATAGAATATGGCATTGTGAATGTCAAGTAAGACAGTCTAAACGAGGATTTGGCAAATAGACTGACTCTTGTGCCTACTTCACGTCATGGGTAGTGGCTACTTGGAACTCTCTGTTAAGCTGTCCTCTGAGGCCAAGTCTGTCACAGAGAGTGCAAGGTTTACTGTGGGCGTGGAGAAGGCAGTGGTAGCACAAGTGTCATGGATTTGCCATCTCCTTAATAGGACATAATTTTTTATTTATAACAATTTTGTGACAGCAAAAATTAAAGTGGAGTCAAGTTAAGGTCCCATCAAAGGTTGGCTTGTCTGATTAGCACCACTCTGAATTCCTTATGACACTCTCATTTTGTATAGTAAATCAACTAATATCTTTTACATTGTGAGCTGTCAGGAGACACTCATGGACTCAGAATTCTAATTTTAAGGACTTTCTTCTTCACCAAGTAAAGAGACCTATACAGTGTTTAGTTCTGATGATCTTTGTCAAATTATTGGAATTGCCAGCCCTGGTAGTGCAAGAAGAAAGGAACAATTTTTCACATGTCTTTTGATGGAATGCCCACCTTTCTATATCTGGAAGTTCTGTTTCCATGGGCTCTCATTTTACAGAATCCAGGAATATCTGATTATGGCAACATTGAAGCCTGGCTGTACATGCTGATGGGGTTTCTAGTTTAGAGCAACAGGTCTTGATGGAAGATGTCCATCTCTTATCATTTAGTACCTTTTGAGCATAGTGACAGGTATTTTCCAAACCAACAGGGTACTTGATCTGACTAGGATTTTTATGTTACTTATAGGTTCAAGGGATAGTTTTTGATGTAGTTTAAACATCAGTATATTGAGATTTCCAGGTTATTTTAGTGGTTTATGGGCATAAAGGGACCAAGTCTTTAAAATTAAGTCTGTCTTGGAAAATATGGAACATGTCTGTGGGAAATGCAAACCTAGTATTTGTTTCCAGGTTGTCCTTCTGTTGGTATCTTGCTTTCTGGAGGTGGAGTGGACGTCTTGTATTGAAGGTCTCTCAGCCTCTGCATGGAGAAATCTTCCTCTGTGGAGGAATACAACAGTGCTATTGAAATTCTTTGGCAGTGATTATCCATTTACTTTCCCACACATTTAGGCTTTCTTCCTCATTTATTCCCTTGGTTTTTCTCATTGACTGGTTGATATAAAATAATTTCCCAAGTCATTATTGTAATAGTGATAACTATTATTTGTTCAGGATATTTTATGTTATTATAATTCACATGCTTTAATGTTACAGATATTAATGAAAACTTTGTTCATAGTTGAGGATGAGATCCACCTCAGAAAGCTGTTACGAGGATTTCACTGGTCACTCTGTACTTCTCCTTCATGGCATTTACCTCAAGTGGAGTCAAGTCCTTAAATATGCAATAACTTGTTTAATGTCTGTTTCCAGAATGGCATGCCTGCTTCTTGGGGCTAGGGTTCACACCTTTTTTTGTCCACTGGAGTATCTCCAGTGCCAAGTGCAGTACCTTAGACTTAGGAAGTTGAATAAACAGCACACAGATGGAATGATGTTTGTTAAAGTACCAAACAGAGTGCTGGCACTTAGTACATTCCCAGACAGTGGTTCATAGAGAATAATAATACCACTTGACATATATTAACTGATATTGTTTTCAATTATGCCCATAATTAAAACATGAGATTTAAAAAATCATGAAGTTATTAATACGGGCTTATTGTGGAAAAAAATATAGTCAACACTGAATATATAAAATGCAAAGTGAGTGTTACTATATTAGATTTGAATTTCCAATCCCTAATTAAGATTCCTTAACTTTTATCCATTCCAGAACATTTCTCCCAGGGTTATTTAGCGACTAGGGAGAATATTTCCTCAATTTATTTTTCTCCCTGCTTTCCATCTTTTTTGTTTGTTTGTGTTTTTTATCATGTAGAATTAAAAGGTTTAGGAAGGGGCAGGGAAAGGGGGAAGGTGAATAGTCTTTTGGCTCTTGGCTCCCTAAGGGGTTGATGAAGAAAGGAACCTTTCATGAGTGGCAGGACAGGTACTTAGAGGCAGATGAGGAAAGAAGTCCAGAATTGAGTGTTTCTTGAGGAGTTCCCGGTGGGAACAGTCACATCCTATATCCTCTATCTTCTCCTTTGATATGAGAAGGGATACCTGGACGTCTCAGATCTACTCTAGGGACTCCTGTCCGTATTTTTCATATTCTGTGTCCCTTGCCTTCACAAAGGAGCCTTATTTAGTATCCTAAATAAATTTCTTTTGTGCACCATCTCAGCCCCCAGTTTATGCATAATATTTTAGTTAACTGCCATCAATGTAGGCAGTTTGCAGAGGTGAACTTATTCTCTCTGTCTCATAAATAATATAAATAAATTCCTACTTAAAAAATTTTCCTACATAACAATCAGTACTCATAAACAATATTTCTAAAGCATTTCTAAACCAGAGATGAAGTCATTACAAAGGGCTGTGGGTAATAAAAGGTGGGGAGTGGGGTGCTTGACAAGTGGAGATGGTCTCCACCTTTCCTCTCCCTATTCTGTATATGTATAAGGTAATGCCGCCTTTGCAAGTTGTTCTGCTCTGTGCTTTCTTCATCCAAAACTGTGGTATGGGGGCCGGCCCGGTGGCGCAGCGGTTTAGTTCGCGCTTGGCAGCCCGGGGTTCGCCGGTTTGGATCCCGTGCGCCCGCTGATGCACTGCTTGTCAGCCATGCCATGGCGGGGTCCCATATAAAGTGGAGGAAGATGGGCACGGATGTTAGCCCAGGGCCAGTCTTCCTCAGCAAAAAGAGGAGGATTAGCTACAGATGTTAGCTCAGGGCTGGTCTTCCTCACAAAAAAAGAAAAAAAAAAACTGTGGTATGGCCATTTATTCTTCTGTGTTAGTTCACAGGAGTGTCTGGTGTTTTTTATTTTTATTTTATTTTTTTTGTGAGGAAGATTAACCCTGAGTTAACATCCATTGCCAATCCTCCTCTTCTTGCTGAGGAAGATTGGCCCTGAGCTAACATCCGTGCCCATCTTCCTCTACTTTATATGTGGGACACCTGCCACAACATGGCTTGATAAGTGGCGCGTAGGTCTGTGCCCTGGATCCGAACCCGCGAACCTCGGGCTGCTGGAGCAGAGTGTGCGCCACTGGGCTGGTCCTTGTTTTTTTTTTCCAAGGCCTGCATAGTTTTCTATAGTGTGGATATATAGGTTCATGGTCCCTTATCCACAACTCAAAAGTCAAAAAGCTCTGGAAACTGATTTTTTATAATTCGTATGGTGGCACAGCCTAACCTTTGCTGAACTCATTTGGTGACAAAGCCATACCTGAACTGTCTTGAGGCTACTTGTTTTTATCCCACTTGTGTTAATATCTGTATGTTTTATGGAAGAAACTTTAATATATTTGATTATAGGGTCCTGCCCCAGACCTGGTGAGAAACGATACCATGTTAATATAGGTCATTTAGGAATTAGTTAGATCTTGCCATAGATATGTGCATCACCTTGTACAAAACTGGTTAATTTTGACTTTAGATTAATAGGACAGCCCTCACTCAGCAAGAGTTAGTTCTGTTGTTTCTGTATTCAGCTAAATTTTCAAGGCTGAATAGTCATTGTATGGTTGTATTAATCTGGGTTCTCAGAGAAGTGGATGCCAAGATAGGATTAAATGTGCAAGGATTTTATTAGGGGAGATGCTTGTGAGAGAGAAAATAAGGAGCAGGTTGGGGAAGGGGGAGGATTGTCAGACTGCAGTGCAAATCTGGTCCAAGTGAAGGAGAGAGGGACAGGGCTGGGAGTGGCCTAGACTGCTGTGCAGTCTGAGAAAGGCCATCAGAGGAGGCCTGTGTCTCCCAGGAATGGGTCTGCCTTGGTATCCCTGCTGCATTCAGTCATTGGCAGGGAGCAGCCTGTGGGAGGCGTGGCAAGGATTTCAAGTGTAGCAGCAGGGGCCCTTGGTCAGTTCTACTCCCTGTAGTTGGAGGTCTAAGAGGTGAGTTCCCATGGTTCCACATGGTTGACTAATTTCCATGGTATTCCTAGCTATAGATGTAATAAAGGTGGACATATATATTTGCTTCATATATAGACCTCCTGCCTTGTGTGCAGAATATTCAGGAGTTCAAATGGTCCCCTCATGCATGGGGTCGTTTTGGTCAGGATTAGCTTGACAAAGGAACTTATCGTACCAGTCACTATGATTATGCTACAAGCACAAGCAACACCAAAATCTCAGAGGCTGAAACAACAAATGTTTATTTTTTGTTCACACTGCATGTCCATCTTGGGGTGTGGGATGAGCAGTTTGTAGGTAGCTTTTCTCCATGTTATCTTCACTCAGGGACCCAAGTTGATAGAATCTTCACCATCTGCAACTGATATCTCTGTCATAATGTCAGAGGGAAGAGAGTGTAGTGAATGGCCCACTGGGTCTTGAAGCTCTTGTCTGGAAATTACACATATCATTTCTGTTCACATTTCATTGTCTAAAGCAAAGCAAGTCACCAGGCCATGTCTGACCTTAGAGGGAAATGCAGTTACCATTTTCCCATAAGAAGAGAAGTCTAGAATGTGATTATCAGCCCTAATGACTGTCGTACATATTTTGTTAGTCAGGGCCCCAGAAGAAATTGATGGTACTCAAATCGGGTAGTGAGGGGACCAGTTACAAGAGTATGGTGTTTCAGTGATCTATTGCTGTGTAATAAACTACTCTCTAACTTAGTAACTTAAAACAACCATTTATTATTGGTAGAAAGCACAACTCTGGTTCAGGAATTCAGGCAGGGCCCAGTGGGTTGGCTTATCTCTGCTCTATGATGTCTGGGACCTCAGCTGGGATGAGTACAATGGGTGGAGCCTGAATAGCTTGGAGCTGGCTGGATCGATGGGTCTCTCTCTCCCCCTCCCTCTTTCCTTCTTTTCACACAGCCTTTCCACAGGGCTAGCTTGAGCTTTCTCACAACATGGCAGCCTCAGGAAGCTGGACTTCTTATGTGTTGGTTGGGGGCTCCAAGAAATAGAAAGTAGAAGTGGCTAGTCGGGAAACTGAAACAGTGTCACTTCTGCTGTATTTTACTGTTCGTCATTGTCACAGAGCCCACCCTCTTTGAAGGGGAGAGGACATAGACCCCACTTCTTGATAGTAGGAGTGTCAAAGAATTTGTGGCCATATTTTGGGCAGGTTTCCATGGTCGCCATTCCTAGGACTGACTGTGTGTGTCAGAGAGCCATATAGCCTTGGGGAGGGCCACCTGATAAGAACCATGGACTTTAATCATGGGTCACTGAGGCGCAACCCCTTAGAGAGGGAATCGGGAATAAACAGACAAACTTCATTCTCCTCCCTTTCTCCAATCTCCTGCTGGACTCCCATTGGCTGAACCCACATGGAAACCAGATGGCAAGGGAACTATGGAAAGAAAGGGGCCCATACAGGTCAACTGGGGCTCAGAGGAGAGCGGGAAAGATGGAGAGTAGAAATAGAGGGGCAAGTGGAAGCCATCCAGCACACTTATTTACTAGTATCAGCATTTTAGAGTGTTAATTAGCAGGTACAGATGGCACCTATAGAATGTGTTTGCATTTAGTGCTTAAGTAAATTATGGCTTAAAATTTTCTAGAAACATGTAAGAAAGTCCACTTTTTATAGTTTATAGTTACTGCCTATTTCTATGTATTGATCCTTGTCATCTGAAACCTAAAATTATCATTAGACTTCAATGTGACAGGCAGATATACTAACAACATACTAGATATAAATAAATAACAAAGAAATGTCTAAAGCACAGGTAACCATCACCAAGTCAGGCTTATTATTACATGGATTCATGCAGAGGCAGGGTGTGCAGTGAAGAGTACTAGGCCATGTGTCAGATGATCTGGGTTCTAGTCTTGGCTCTTGTATTTACTGCCATGTGACCTTGTGCAAAAGTTTTAACCTCTCTGAGTCTCAGTTTTCTCAGCTGCACAATGTAGTAATACTCCTCATTCCTCCTTATAGGGAATGAAGATCAAATATGAGAGCATTCTGAAAATTGTATACTGTTGTATGCAAAGGTATTATCGTAGTTGTTCCAGGACAAATTCTGCCATCTCATGTGCAGTAAAAGGATAATATTGTTTGTTCGGAGATCATTTAGTGAGTGTGCACCAGGTGCAAAGCACTCTACCAGACCCCATGGGGAAATGAGGATGACTGAAAAACCCTCTCATCTCCATGGAGTTTATAATCTGGAGCCCAGGGGACTAACATATTGACCACAAATGTAAAGCAAGATGGACGAAAATAAGTGCCAGTAACAGAGAAAGAAGCCAGGGTGGGTGGGTGAGGGTGTGAGGCCGACCCAGAGGAGTGAGTGGTTAGGGAGAGGGTGACGTGGGGCTGAACCTTGAAGGTGAGCAGGTAGGGACAGACGTTCAGGGAGAGAGGGCTCCAGCAGGAGCCAAGGCTTGGAGGAGTGTGTTTGAATGCTGTGATGTGCACAAGAGGTCAGGGAGGAGGGGGACTGAGAAAAGACCCTAATTTGAGGCAGGTGAGCATTTACATTCATAGCGAGCAGTTTCAGTGCAGAGAGGGGTCAGATGATAAGGGGCTCAGGGACAATCTGGTGATGACCATGTACAGCAGCAGTGTGGACCGGCATTTGGGGAAGTGTGGTGGTGAACACAGAATAAACAGAAAGGAGAGGGGTTCTAGAGAAGGGAAGAGTTGAGGGAAAGGGGTGGAGAAACTAGGGATACGGGAAGTAAAGATTCCAAAGAGAAGGGATTATCCCCTCACCAACCATAAAACCCTTCCAAACTAGCTGAAAGAGAGACTGCTGCTCCCTTACATTCATTGCCAGCTTTTCCCTCGCCACGCCATTAAATGCACTTAAACGTTTGTTTAAAAATTTGGGGATTTTAAAGAGTCGCTTGAGTAACAAACCCGAGGCTTCTGACTCCTAGACCAGATTTGCCTCCTTTCTCCTTCAACATCCACACTCCATACTCTCCTAGTTCTCCTGTAGAGTCTGTCTACTCCACTGACTTAACTTTCTCCTTTCCTTCACTGAATGTGGGCATGCCCAGGGCTTGGTCTTCTGTGGATCAACCCCCATAATCAGCTATCAACTCTACACAGATGGCCTGAATATTCAACCACCAGTCAGATCTCTCTGCCTGAATGACCTGCTGTGCCCCTCAACTTAGAATATCAAAAGCCAAACTCATAAGATCTTTCTCTCCACGTCGCCTGAGCTCATCCTCTGCAACCTCCTTTGTGTGAATAATACTGTTTTTCCTAGTTACCTGGCCCAGAAGCCTTGATTATTCTTGAATCTTTTCTCTTACCCTCCCCACATCTAGTGCTAAGCTTTTTTCATAAAGTTCTTTAGTTTGATCCTTTTAGTATCATCTCCCAATAATGTCTCTTTAGGTCATCATCTCCACACACCTTGACCAGGGTTAGTTTTTGCTAATGGGTCTCATTGATGCAACTTGTTTCTTAAGATTGTCTTACACATAACTGCTGGATTAAGTTTTCTAAACATGTCTTTAAATACATCACCCTTCCTCTAAAACCTTACCTGGACTCTGTTTCCTACAGTCTCCTAGACTGCACCATGCTCCAGGCATCCTCATTCTTTCTTTGGGGCCTCTCCTATACTTAGTTTATTTTCCTTGCTTGGAACGCTCTCTGCCTTCCTCTTCTCTTATCAGGTCTTACTCTCTCTTCAAGGACCAGCTTAAATCCCACTCCCTCCTGCAGCTGTGTCTGACGTTGGGGGTTCTAGGCATCTCTCTTTTCTAAAATTTGTAGCTTAGTGTCTGTGTCAGTCATTTAGCACTGAGCGTGTGCTCTTTTCTATTGTTTGGTGTATTCTTGGTATTTGCTTCTGCTTCCCCACCTCTATCCTGAAACCCCTGGAAGAGTCTATATTGGCAGTTCCCAAACTGTGCCAAGGAGCCCTGGGGCTTCTCAGTAAATTCACAGGGCAGCTGCAAGATACTTTAAATTTATGAAGGAAATACAGTGACATCTGTCGGACGCCGCGTGAATTACTAGCTCAAAGTAGTTCAATTTCAGCATTAAATCATATACATTCCTTTCAATATGATCATCCCTTTGCAAAGCTGCGTTTCTGGTGGATATTGTGCTTTAAAGCGCGTATCACATGAAAATCAGTGTGGAACAGGAAGAGGTTGGTGGTGTCCAATCCGATTCCGAGGTTTGAGTGCCCAACAGGCATTAAGGTATTGTGACTTAACTACATATGAAGCTGTTTGGACTTAACTACAGTCATTCATCGCTTAACAATGGGAATATGTTCTGAGAAATGCGTCATTAGGCGATTTTGTCTTTGTGTGAACATCATAGGGTGTACTTTCACAAACCTAGATAGTGTGTAGTCTACTACACACCTAGGCTATATGGTACTAATCTTATGGGACCACTGTTGTATGTATACTCTGTTGTTGACCGAAATGTCATTATGTGGCACATGATTGTACTTAATAAATGGGATGCTTGGGTATTTCTTTTGGTTTAGATGTGCTGTGAAAAAATTATTGATCCATTGAAGGTGCCATGGACTGAGAAAGTTTTAGAACTTCTGGTCTATGTTGTATGCTTTTTTATGCCTCTAGAGCAGGGCAAACTACGATCTGTGGGCCAAATCTGGCCTGTGGCCTGTATTTGTATACCCTGAGAGTTAAGAATGGTTTTTATATCCATCTACAGATGAATAGATAAACAAAATATGGTATATACATACAAAGGAATATTATTCAGCCTTAAAAAGGAAGGAAATTCTCATATATGCCACAACGTAGATGAACCTTGAGGCATTATACTAAGTCAAATAAATGAGTCATAAAAAGATAAATGCTGTCTGATTCCACATATATAAGGAACACTTAAAAATGTTTAGGATGGCAAATTTTAAATTATGTGTATTTTATCACAATTGAAAAAGAATATTTTTTACATTTTTCAAAGATTGTTTTAAAAAAAGGAGTATAAAACAGAGACTAAATGTGACTCACAAAGCCTAAAATATTTATTCTCCGGCCCTTTACAGAAAAAGTTGGCAGAGCCCTACTCTAGGGGGTGGCACGGTGTCCTGTATATTTCAGGTGATCAATACATGTTTGAAGATGATGATAATAGTGGAAGAAAGTCCTCAGGTAGAGAGAAATGGCCTCATGAACGGATTATCAAGCGCCCCCGCCCCACCCTTTTTTTGAATGCTGTGGAGCAGCAGACAAAAACAGAAGTGAAGCAGGCTGATTGGCTTTGTCACTAGCCTGTAAGAATCTTTGTCCAGGTGTGTTGTTTAGGTGTCCTAGGCTGGCGGGAGACCTGCAGTTTGCAGTAGCAGCCAAAGATGGCTTCAGTGCTTGCGCTGGCTCTAGCGGGGTTAGAAAGAGAGGAAGAGCAGTGTATTTGGAGAGGAGAGAGTTGTGTAAATAGCTCCCTGGGGTCAGCCATATTATTTCTGTCAAGTGTCTTGTGAACTAGGCTGTGCTCCTGTTTCGTGGGTTATTTTGGCTCCTTTATTTGGAGACTGTTAGGAAATTAGGGCAGAAGTTTGGGGCTATCTGTAGTAGTTGGAGGCAGAGACCTTGAGGGGAGTGTGCCGAAGTAAGGGATGGATGGAAGGAAAAATAATTATACACCATCCTTCTCTGCAGACAGCTCACAGGCTTTAGCAGTAATAACTGTGACTTCAAAGAAATCTTTTACCTTTAGTTTTTGTGAAGAGCAGCCAGCCTTGTTTCATTCAGCAAATTATCCCTTACAAGTGTGCTTGGAAAAACAGAAGCAAAAAAACCTACCAGAAAAACTGATTTTTCCACCATCTCTTGTGTGCTAAAACTTTACTTGAACAGTATACACGGGTAGAATAATTTCAGCTATTTCCTTCAAGGCACGTGTGCTGGCTCCCTATAAGCCACCGTGGAGCCTATTTGTTTTACAATCTTGTCTTCCAAACACACATACACATTCATGATCTGTATCCTATGAGCTCAGTAATTCATGGCTTATTGGCTTAGGTTGATGGATGGAAGTTTTTTGGGGACCAGAGAAAAAAAGATGGAAATATTGACATGCCGGGAGCAGCCACACATGTGAATCGCCTACTTGCTGTTAGTGTGTCTGTGGGTGGGGTGGGCCAGGACCCCTTTAGAACCCAAGTGGGCTCTCATTAGCTAGGGATGTTTTTGACTTTTATGCCCAGTGAAACTAGTGACTGAAGATTTTAAGAGCAATTAAATATCATCTACAAATTATCACCATTAATGTTAATGAGCTATAATTGGGTGCTGAGTTTATGGGAGGCATACACTGACCCCCTATGTCATGCTCTTCTTAGTCCCCAGTGAAGAATGGGCAGAACAGTCGGCCACTTGACTATTGCTTACCTTCATTTCTCCTCTCCATCCTTCGTCACGCGTCTCTAGTCTGGGAGACAGTGGAGGGGCTCTGGGGTGGCAAGAGGGTAGAGACAGATTTCCTACTTGCTCTTCTGGCAGGCTTCCTGCTGCATTTTTGGATGCCTAGCATGTCGGTACTTTTCGTTACTCTGCTGTCATCTGCATCACTTCCTGATGAAAAACACTTTGAAGTTTTATGTCTGGTTTCCAATAATGCTGTAAAATTTCATTGATCAGATCATTCCTTTCAGTAGGAAATTGGAAGAAAGAAGGAATCAAAAATACGGATTTAGGATGCCATCTTGGTCCTGGAATTTTGAGATTTTATTTTTCAGATTTGGTGGTTCTTTGCTAAATCTGTTATAGTTTCCCTTGAGTTATGGAGCTCCAAACTCGACTCCAGCTCTGGGGTGAACTAGGGTAAAACCTGTAGTGGGATAATATTTTGGTTTCTCCATTTCATATTTCTGCTTAGGCATTTCAGTAATTTGCTTTTTAAAACCCATTCTCTGCATTATTGACCCAAGGTGTCCAATCACTAAAGGCTCCTGAATGTTGTCCTGCTTTATTTTTGCTAGCTCCTTATTCCTCTTCCTGTAATGATGTGAAGCTATACTTGTTCTCATGGAACTTTGTTTCTTACTATGCTTGGAGTAAAGCAGTCATTTAAAATGATTTTTCCTCCACTGCACTGAAAGCATACCTGTGTGCCCACCGGGGCCCACAGACTGCTGGTCTGGAGTAAAGTGAAGGGCTCTCAAGGATGTCCTGGAGAAATGAGATCGTTCCTCTTAGAAGCTGCCACTGCTGTCTCACCGCCTCTGAGGCAGGCTCCAGTGGCTCCAGGGCAGTGAGGTGTCCCACTTGGGCCATCAGGCAGCTGGGGGAGCCTTGTGCTGTGGATGCTTGAGCTCAGCAGGAAAGCTTGATGCACCTGGTGCCACTCAAGCTTATATTCTAGTGTCATGGTCCCTGTTCGACGCTGGAGATCCAGTTGTGACTGAGGAGCTGGGATGGCAGTGGCGGGGCCCAAACCATCCTTTTATCTCCTCAGTTGCCCTGGACTTACCAGAAGACTACTGTGGAAGCAGAGAGGCCAGATGTAACGATTCCTGTAGTCGTCAGTAGTGGCAGTTGAATGGGGTAATTAAAAGGCCCAGTCCCGTCATGGGCCTGCAGCTATGTAACATGGATCGGCAGTAGCACTATTAAACTTGTATTGAAAAAATCATATTAAGCAGGCCAGCTCTAGACAGCCTTAATTAATAATTACTCTGTCCAATGAGAGCCAGCTATTTAACAGACCTAGAGCATTTTAGTGACAGTTATAAGAGGCTTTGACTTAGAAATACTTGATTTAGTAATTGAAAACTGGAAGTATGTGCCATCTACTACATTCAATTAATGCCTTATATTTGATAAATACAATTTGGGGAAGCAATCTAGCTTAACATTTCAAAAAATGGGTTTTGAGTTTGGAGAGACTTTAGTTTGAGTTCTGGCTCTTTGCTCCTTAACTGGTAATGTGACTGTGGCAAGTACCTTCATCTGTGTATACATATTACCTGTGGATAATAATATCTACCTTATTGGGTTCTTGTGAAGGATAAATGAGATACTGCATTTAAAGTGCTTATTGTCTCTGGCACTTAGTACTGAATTCATAGTACCTATTAACTTAACCAGCTGAATCTCTAAAATGAGACATCCTTCACATGACCCTATGTTACTGGACAGTGAATTTTATACAATTTTTATTCACTATAGTATTTTGATTTTAGATGATATGCTTATTGGTCCTTAACATATTTTCACATTATCTCATTGACAGCATAACTTTGAATTTACCCTTCCCTTATTTCTCTCAGAATGTGTTGTCAACTCAATTGTTCATAGAATTATTTTCCTATTTATTCTAGTTCTCAGTGCCAGAGGTTCTCAAACTTAAATGTGCAGAGACAATTACCTGAGAACGTCTAGCACGCAAACTCCTGAGAACCAGAGATTCTGATTTAAGAGGTAGGGTGGAGGCCCAGGATTTTCCCTTTAGCCAGCACCCAGGTGCTCCAAGGACCACACTTGGATGATCATACTGATATATGCCCTTTTGCTGGCACTTTGGCCATTTATGCTCTTTCCTTGGACTGGGATTCAGAAGACGTGGGTTCTAGTTTTATGTATGATCTCAAGGGTCTTAACCCAGTTAAGGATGCAGTTTTTTCATCTGTACTACTCCCTACCCTGTCACCCTCTGAAGACTGGTGAACATCAGCTGAGGAGGTAGATAACAGTGCCTTGGGAAGCTGTGGATCCTTTTCTAAAGGAGCAAGGTATTAACATGGATATAAGGTCTGCCCTGCCTCCCTATGAAGCTGTTGCAGCCATCAAAGCAGATGATATAGGTCAAAATAGTTTGCATAATTTAAGGACTTAGTAGTAGTAGTAGTATCTAAAAGTGGCTAGTGAAAGGATATTTTTGGGTTCTTAAGTATTGGATCTAAGAATGTGTTTCTGCCCCCTGATGTGTATATGTTTGCTTGAGGGGAATACCTCCCATTGTTCAGGATGCTAGACAAGTGCCATTATTTATTACTATGAAAAGAACTCTTCTCTCTTGTATGATGCTATTAAGGTATATGGACAGTGATGTCAGTATCATAAAAACTCCTTTCAAATGGAAATGTTGTCGGCTGGGCAATGGGAACACTGGCTACTCACTGATGTCATGTATATCACGGAGTATTATAAGGTGTCTTTGTTCCTCTGCCATTCCGGTCCCACCAGATGCCTTGGTGCTGTGAGTAGAAGGGAAAACTAGTGCTCCCTGTAGTTGGAGCTTACACAGTAAAGATGAGAATGGTGGATTTCCTTCAGTTGACTATAACCATTATTACTTTTTTTCACTTCCTGTATTCTAGGTTATTAAGTGTAAAGATGATGCACACAGACATTTAGGTCCATATACAAATATGTTTTCGTTCATCAGTATATAGAAAAGAGAGTCCATTGTTTATCCCAGAGCTATCACTTGTGAACCAACTGTGGAACACAATGAAATGTCTAGTATTCATTGTGGAAAGCCTCTGAGGCTATGGAAATAGATTATAATAGAAGCTATCGGAACATTTGCTTCTTTTTTTTTTTTTCCTAAAGAAAATCTTGTAGTTACTGTCAAAGGTCTTGTGCTAAGTTTCCAGCATACTTAAGCACTGCATCTTTGAATATTTTGTAGACATGGAGGCTCCAGGTAAGGCACATGGCATGTATTCAGTTGAGACATGAGCATATTGTTATGAATGCAAACCCAAATCTTTCCCCTCATTTTGCATATTCACAGAACAAATAGTGAACTAATTGGCCATAGGATCCATGATCTCATCACCTTGGCCCAAAGCTAGCTTCATGGTGTCTTGGGGACATCCCTCTTTCTATAATTCTGTGTCTAATGCTGTGCCAAAACAAACAAAAACACTGGCCTAAGTAAATAGACTTAAAATAGAGAGCAAAGAGGAAGGCAAATTTATTAATTGACATAAACCTAGATGTAGTGGTATCCAGTGAATAAGTTCTTTGCAAAGGATTTAGCATGGTGTGAACTGTAGAGTCACACTGCCAGCGTTGATATCCTAGCTCTGCCAGTTGCTAGCTGTATGCCCTTGGGCAGAACCTTTAACCTCTCTGAGCTACTTTTCTCATTTGTAAAATGGGGATGATGATAATATTGCCTACCTTATAGGATTTGTGAGGATTAAATGAATTGGTACTTTAAAATGGTGCCTGACACAGGGTAAGTGCTATGTGTGGTAACTCTATTATTACTATTTTTGTTCTTGCTTGTCAGAAAATCCTAGATGACTGAACAGCTCTTTCACTGATTTGTAATTCATAAAATTTGGCACATTGCCAGGAGGAAATAGGTAGAGAACTATAGACATGAAGCCACTGAGAGAAATAACTCAGAGACGTAGACTTGGTAAAGCCCAACCATTTGACGCTTTCCCTAGGCCAATCCCAACCTTCCTCCACTTCCCTCTCCATAGACTCACTTCTCCAGCTCTCCTGGACAAGTTGCTGTACGCTGAATGTGAATTAGCCTTCTAATTAAATGCCTATGCTTATGCCTTCTCTCTTCTTGGGATGCCTTTCCCCTCCAACTATACTTATCCAAATCTTTCCCATCCTCTGATGTCCAGACCACATGCCACCTCCTTCATAGGCATAGGCAATCACTCTTCACTTCTCTAGAGTTTGGTTGGTATCACTCATGTGGCACTCAAAGGTTTCCTTGTATGATCATTATGAGTTTAATTTGCCTTACCTCTCCTGCCAGGTGGTAAACACCATGAGAGTAGGAACCATGCATGTTTGTTTATTCATCCATTCGTTGAACAAATATTACAGCAGCATATCTAGCACATTGCCTTGTACATAATAAGTATTTTGGTGTTTCCTGAATAAATAATTGAATATGGTGACCAGGTAGGGGTGTGTGAGTGTGGAGCAAGTGTGAGGGAGTGAGAGGAGAAAGCTTTGGAAAGATTAAATAGAGCGGTTGGGGTCGAGTCAGGTTGATGAACTGCTGCTGGGCTGACAGCTGGCATGCTAGGCTGGCATGGAGTTGGAGAAGGGTGAGGTTCTTGAGGGGAAGGGTGTTTAGGGTTGGCTAGAGGTGGCTTTTGCTGAAAGCGAGACAACTCTTATTTGTTGTGGAAGTCCAAAAGGAAAACAACCATATTTGAGACAGATATTGCTGAAAAAATATAAAGGAAGCTGTAGATACTTTATAGAAAGAAGCCAAAGGAAAATGAACAAAAAATATATTACTAAAGAATCAGCGAGAAGATAGCATTCTGTCTGTCAGAATTTAGGAGTTTAGAATATTGAAATCTATTAGATTTCAATTTCATAGAGGAGCTATGTGTGGGGCAAAGGTGACGGGCTCCTTCATTTGTCTCCATGTCCTTATTCCCTGGCATGGTGTTAGCCTAATGCTTGCACCCAGTAGGCACTCTATAAATGTTTTTCAGTAAAAGAATTAATAACATCTCAGTTTTTCAGTAAATGAGTTAATGAAATTTCAGTTTAAAGAAATTTCAGACTGGATGGATTTCATGAAACATATCCTTTGTGTTCTTGCTAAATCTAAATGGAGAGATTAAATTGGAGATAGAGACATAGTATGTTATGTACCCTCACAGAATTTTAGTACTAGACGTAATTCCAGAGATTGTCTAGTCCTAGCTCCTCATTTTTCAGATAAAGATGTTGAGGACCAGAGAGGTTAAGTGAGTTGCTCAAGCTCTCACAACTGATTACTGGCCAAGCTTGGACCAAACCCAGATCTCCAGGTCTTTGAGGCTTCAGTATCATCTCTTCCTATTACCCACCTCTGAGGTAAATCTTGGTTACTTGATTCCTTCCATGGCATAAGTTAACTTCTGAGCTCCCAATGCAGAATTTAGAAAAAACCTCCTTTCTGTTTTCGTTCATTGAAAAATAGAAAGATTTCTTAGAGAGCAAATCCCCTTCCTCTCAAGGCTCCTGTGCAATGCAGGAGCTGCTTGGGTATGCCCATATTAATTTTTTGATGTCTTGCTAGAGTTTCTTCTCCTGGTAAGTCTGCTGGAAAAGGAGAGCTTGCACCATCTAGTGGATCTAAGGAGAGGCTCTCGGGTTTAAGTTTTTGGTGGCCCTACTTTAAAAAGAAGAAAGGACCAATATTTTCACTTAATTAATCTGCAGATTCTCTCATGGAACCCTTTGTTCATATCATGAGAGTGAGATGAGCAGCCCAGATGATAGTAGGGTCACTTTGTACCTCACAATGCTAAAAACAAGGCATGTCATTGACAATGCTTCTTTTTTTTTAATGGTGGAAGGAAGGGTAAGGAAATGGGTAATATATCAACCTATTTTTTTCAACCAGTGCTAGGATTCTTTTCCTCATTAATTCAAAACATAAACTCTTCTGTAATGGGTCTTCCCATAATAGTTGGGAATTAGTCAAATCCTGCTATTATTCCTGGGAAATCTAGTACTCATTTGGGCAATTAACTTATTCAATAATGTACAGTATTCTACTATCCAGTTGGATAAATGAAGTTTTTGGAAGCTTCTAAATTGTTCCTTTGTTTCCTTCAATAGAGATTTTAAATCTTTTCTCAAGCTCTGCAAAATACTTATCTCGTGTGGCAGGTGGCAGAAGATGGTATCTGTAAAGCAGGATAACTTGATGACTGGGCAACACAGGGTGGGGATCTGACTTTGCCCTGATCTGAAATGCTCACCAGGTTTTTCTTTGCAAAGAATGTGAATGGTCATCTTTCTATTTACAGAGCAGTGCTTGGCAAACACCAGGTTCTTTATTTTGTTTTTTCACTTTTGTTACTCTATCAGCTGAAATAAGATAAATGGCATCTTAGCACCTGTGGAGTGTAGGCCTCCTTTGTGATAGTGGTTTTCACCCTGGTACACATCAGAATCAACAGGGGAAGGCTGGCCCCACCCCTGGTGATTCTGATTTACCTGGATCCAGGAGGGGTGGGAGCGTGGGTATTTTTTAAAAGGTGATTCTACCATGGAGCCAGGGTTGAGAACCACTGCTGTATAATATCCTTGAAAGTGTGGTGTGAACCATTGGATTCCAAATCAAATTTGAACATTGGAGATCCACATTTGAAGACCAGTATTCTCCTTGGGGCCAGAAGTTGCACTGTATTGTGATTGGAATAATGAAGTTGTCACTGCATCTAAATGACTCCATTTTTACATCTCTGGTTGGTGCTGGTGGAGTCAATCCTGGTGTTTGATCCAGGTCTGAGAAATGGAGTACTTTCAGGGCTAGCGAGGAGCAGTGAGGGCCAGGAGTTAATGCTTTTGTGAGTGGCAGTTTAATGTGTTACTATAATTGCCCTCATCTGAGGGCATTGATTTATATTGTTGGCACTTGTTCGAGTGACAGTAGGAAAGTTGGTGTCTCACATTAAATCTTTTTTCTTTTCTCTTGTTGGTTTAAAGAACACTTTTTTCTCTTGTTGACTTCATGATGAATTTCATCTTTCTGTGGTTTCCAGGAGTAAGGTGCTCAGTGAGTTCTTTGAAGAAGCTGTTTTCTGGAGTAAAGTCTTGATCTGTCACTGGGAGCAGCTTGCTTTTGAGAAATGTGGCTGAATTGGTTGGAGGAGGGATGGGGTGGTAAAATGGTGGGGATGGGTATAAATCCTCCGAAATGCCATAACCTGAACTCTTATCATGGGAGACAGTCTCTTTGACCTTAATCACTCCACAGAGTTGATTACAACTATTCAGTTTCAAAGTCTTTCTGCTCTGTTTTCAGAGGGCAGGGGAAGAGAATGTCAAGGAATTGTTAGAATTCTTGTCTTGGCCTCTCCTCAAAGTAGTATAAAGAGGGACCAGGCCGGTGGTGTAGTGGTTAAGCTCTGTGTGCTCTGCTTTGGCGGCCCAGGTTGGGATCTTGGGCGCAGACCTCCACCACTCATCAAGCCATGCTGTGGTGGCGACCCACATACAAAATTGTGGAAGATTAGCACAGATGTTAGCTCAGGACCAATCTTCCTCAAGCAAAAAGAGGAGGATTGGCAACATGTGTTAGCTCAGGGCTGCTCTCCCTCACCAAAAAAAAGAGTATTAAAAAAATAGTATAAAGAACATGAAATGTGGCATCAGGTAGACTTGGTCTCTGATGAATCTGGTCTCTGCCACTTACTGTGTAGTTTTGGGGCAAGTTTTTGAGCCTCAGTTTTCTTATCTGTAACATGAGAACCATAACACCTACCTTGCAGGGCCAAGGTGAATTAACTCAGATAATGTTTGTGAAGCACCTAACGCAATGCTTGGCACAGAGCTGGGACTGTTTCTGGAACTACTATTAATAATAGTAATAATTAATGATGATATTGATAATAACAAACAACTATTTTTCCCCTCCTTTGGAAATGTTGCCTGAGATATAAGTAACTTTATGGCCTGTGTGTCCAGTTGTCCCTTCTGGTGTGAGAATGGGGATGGCAAAGGGGTGTTGACAGAGGTCCCATCTGAGAAAGGTGTACTCAGAATTTTCATCCTCATGTAATCAACATGTTGTAATTTAGTCTCATCACATATTAATCCCTTAAAATATAGTTGCTCCCTGGAAGAGTTAATTTCACTGATGATTCATCTTGTGTATATCCTGCTTATTTACCTGGAGAGAATACAGATTTTTTTTTTACCATTTTTTTAATTGATGTCTTAATAGTTTATAACACTGTGGGGTTTTAGTTGTACAATTTTGTTTGTCCGTCACCTTGTGGATGTAACCCTTCACCCCTTGTGCCCACCCCCCACCCCCCTTCCCCTTGGTAACCACCAATCAGTTCTCTCTGTCCGTGTGTTCACTTATATTCCATATATGAGTGAATTCATGCAGTGTCTGGCCTTCTCTCTCTGGCTTATTTCACTTAACATAATACCCTCTAGGTCCATCCATGTTGTTGCAAATGGGACAATTGTGTCTTTTCTTATGGCTGAGTAGTATTCCATTGTATGTATATACCACATCTTCTTTAACCAATCATCAGTCGAGGGACACTTGGGTTGCTTCCACTTCTTGGCTATAGTGAATAATGCTGCAATGAACATAGGGGTGCATACGCCTCTTGTGATGGTTGATTTCATGTCCATTGGGTAGATGCCCAAGAGTGGGATTGCTGGATCATACTGTATTTCTATTTTTGATTTTTTGAGGACTCTCCATACTGTTTTCCATAGAGGCTGCACCAGTTTGCATTCCCACCAGCAGTGAATGAGGGTCCCCATTTCTCCACAACCTCTCCAGCATTTGTTGTTATTTGTCTTTGTGATTATAGCCATTCTAACCGGTGTAAGGTGATATCTTAGTGTAGTTTTGATTTGCATTTCCCTGATGATTAGTGATGTTGAACATATTTTCATGTGTCTATTGGCCATCGAGAATACAGATTTTTATTTAAACAATGTGGAAGGGGGATAGTAGGGAAGAAGGGAAAATATGATTTCTAGGGATTACTTTAGTATAAGTCATACTTGGTGTCATGGTGTGCTGTGGGCTTTGGACATCCAGAAAGGGTTGGACCATTGGGAAGCTGAGAAGAGGAGATGTCAGGATGGGGGACTGGAAGGTGGCATGCCCCCCAATATAGCAGCTTTAGGGGATCAGAATTGGCCACTCCAAAAATGTGTCTCTTTGGCATGAGGATTATTTTGGGCTAATGAGGATTATTACTTTTCAAAACTGCAGACATGGGAGAAGCTCTGAAAAGTAGAATTTACCCTTTGTAAGAGACATTTACATCTGTAAGGAAAATCTCCATCTGTACCAGTGTCTCCCTCTGTACCAGGAAGAAGAGGGGATGACTTTATCTCCAGAAACTCTTATCAGTGCGGAAGGCAAGGACTTAAATCTGCATAATAACTTTACTCTTGTTTACTGTGCTTTTCTGGTAATCTCCCAGTAACTGACTCCCCCACCTGCAATGTCCTCCTTTGTCTTTAGCTGAAGATGGTGTTTAAGATGAGAGCCCCACCATTTTGGTGAGTTGCTCAGTTTTCCTGAGTGTCTCCCATGTATACATGTTATAAAGCTTTGTTTGATTGTCTCCTGTTATTCTGTCTCATGTCAATTTAATTCATAGCCCAGCCAGAAGAACCCAGAGGGTAGGGGATTTTTCTTCCTCCCCTACACAGCCATCAGTTTTGAGTTGCTGTACAGAGTTCCCTAATAGGACTGCCTGTGTGTTGCCATCCATTTGTCATTTGCCATGAGTTGGCAGTGTCTGGAGTACATTACCATTTCACTGAAGCACTGGGTCTAGAGTATAAGCATTTATATGAATCAGTGTAAACTGAATCTGCATAGCTGAGGGACCTGTAGTACAGATTCAGAAAAGTCAGTGTAGTCTAATTGAGGTATAAAGGGCTCTCTTCCCCATGTGAGTTCTGACAAGTTGAGAATTATGAAAAATGATTGAGGCAGATGGAAGACCAAAATAGCACCTTTATCACCAGTTAAACTGATACTGGAGAATAGGGTTTATATCTGTGGGCAAGATTTCCTATATAGAGCCGTAGAATTGGGCAGACTCACTCAGATGCACCACAGAACCTGTGGTGGGAGGAGCAGAGAAGAACGTGTACTTCCTGATGGCAGCCTGGCTCCCATAAAAGAGAGCAAGGCCCAGGCTCATCAAGATGACAAGTTACTCCTCCTTCCCAAGGGAAGAGTTACCGAGGGAGGCAGAGAGAGGCCAGAAGTACTCTGCTAGGAGATCCTGCACCTGAGAGGAAACGTTAGGATTGGAGACTTCATTTTTCTCTGTCAGGCCTACAAAAATCCAACCTTTCTAAATTCTAGTAAATTTGGAAGTAGTAATTCATATTAAAAAAAAAAATAGGGGGTGGTTTAACTGTCATTCCCATGCTCAAGAACCTATAATGGGTCCCTATTCCTTGCAGAAGATAATCCAGATTCCTTCTCTTGTTTTTGAAAACCTCTCCTAATCTGGCTCATCCTGCCTATTAACCTTCCTTCCCCCACGATGTTCATACGCAAATCTGAAGTCAGAGCAGTGTCCTTGTCATCTTCTGTTCTTATTACAATGTTCCTGCTGGATTATTCTTTCTACTTCCTGTCTATCTGTCTAAAATATTAAGTCTGTTAAGTCTAAATCCCAGTGTCGTCGCCATATTGGGCTAAGCTTTGCACTTAAGCACACACTGATTCCTCTCATCTCTAAACTGCTACTGAGCTTTCACTGGGGACTACACAGTTTAGCACTTGTCTCATCATGTGAACTTTACCAGCCAACTGCTGTAAGGACCATGAGGGGGACAGGATGTTTCTTATACTTCTTTTGTGTACCCTCAGCTGTTAGTACATTGTATACTTGAAAAACACTCAAAAATATGCAGTTGGTTAAATAAATGTATCAAAAGAAAGAGGCAAGCACCCTTATCACTATGTTAGAAGAGTTATGTGTTGATTATGCTGGAAGATAAAATTACCAAGGCAAAGAACTGAAATTAGCTCTTGTTTCATGTCACTGACATGAAATCAAAGAATCTCAGATTTCTGGAACTGAAAGGATAGATCATCTTCTTCAACACCATCATTTCACAGCTGAGGACACTAAGGCTCATGATTTGAAAAGAAATATTCAAAGTCTATGAGCTTGATATTTGTGAGAGGAATAGACGGTATGAAATAGATGATTTTTTCAATTCTTTAACAGTAGATTATCCACAGCAGGTTTATGTGGTGGCTTTATTTTTGTATTAGGGAGTCCTCTAAGTGTTCCAAAGTGCTTTTCTATTATCTTGTAGAGCCTCACTTCTTTATATTCTCACCAAAATCTGTGGAGGAAGGCATTTTTCACAGAAGCTTTCACCAGATCCCATCGTTAACCTTTTCACTGACATATGTAAGTTTACCATGCTAGGTTACACAGCCGGTCAGAGGCACCATGCCTGTTTTACAGCCGTAGCAGTTGAGATGCCAAAAGATTACTTCACTTCCTCAAGGTCACCAGATACTAAGGATTAAAATGCAAGTGTTTTATGTTCCCGCTGCAGTCCATTTTCTACTATCCCATGATGCCTTTTTCTTCCTTAAATTATTGTGTGTAGACTTCCAGCTTGGAAAGGAAGCACATTTTTGATTCCCTAATTAGCAAGGAGAAAGAAGAGCTAGCATAAGTACTTAACCACCCAGGGCACATAGTTAGAAACCAAGTTTGGAGAAAGGACAGCCTGGCTTTGATGAGTGCTCAGAGAGGATACTGCTGTTTGCCAGTATGGACCAGAAAGTCAGAGCTGATACAGGAGGAAGACAGGTCAAATAGCCTGCTCTCAGTTCCTCCTAAGTCCTCGGCAGGTTTTCCCAGTTCATATTTGATATAGTCATGTGTTGCTTAACAACGGGGATACATTCTGAAAAATACATTTTTAGGTGTTATCATTGTTGTGTGAACATCATAGAGTGCACTTACACAAACCTAGATGGTATAGCCTACTACACATCTAGGCTATATGGTACTAATCTTACAGGACCACTGTCACATGTGCAGTCTGTCATTGACCAAAACATTGTTAAGCAGCACATGACTGTATTTGTTTTATGTTGTAGAGACCCCAAGTCATCAGTCATCATATTTAATTATTGTATAAAAATGTGAAACAAAATAAGCACAGTGTTTTGGTTATTTCTTTCACTGTTTCTTTACATTAAATTTTAAATATTTTAGGTTTTTAATTAAAAAAATTAAACTTCAGTGTTGGCTCTTATTCATTTATTACTTAGCAGAAAAGTAAGTACATATATATATATTTTAAACAGAGTTTCAAACACTGAATTCTCTCACATTAATGAGTCACAAAGTCAATTTGGTAAGTCACAATTAGCACCTAAAAGTAGAATAAAGTAGAAAATATCACAGTGCATTGTACTTAGTAATGGTAAATAGTGTATATTATTGTAAAATATAATTCTTATGATGGATCATGGTTGAAAAACACTGTTCTCATGCTTTGGAGGATTATTTGGAGAATGGGTTATAAGATTAGTCTTGACATTACCTTTTGCTTTATCATGGGCTGCAAATATTAGTTGGTCTTCTTTTGGTATAAAACATTCACTTATTAATTCATTCACTCAACAAATATGTTTCAACACCCAGCATATGCCAGGCACTCTTTTAAATGCTGGAGATGAGATCTCTATAGCAATTTACTTACAAAGCAAATCATCTTATTTTCAGAGAAAACATTGTATCAGTTTGCATAAGGTTTAGCTCTAGAAAACAGAAAACTCCCTTTAATGATCCTTTCTTATTCCATACACTGATTCTGTTTACACTTCACTGGCCAGGACATATACAGCCAAACCTAGATGCAAAGGAAGAAAGGAGATATAGTTAGGGTTTCTTCCCAAGGAAGAAAGGGAGAATGAATACTGGGGACATAATTAGTAGTTTCCTACATGTCAACAAATTTTGTTTCTATGGGTGGGAAGTTGGACGTTTCTGTTATTATAATTATTGGAAAAGCACAGGCTGGGCAGGTATAGGGTTGTTCAGGTTGTCCACTGCACAGGGATGCTCTGCTGAGGGGATGGATAGGACAGAGAAAGTTCATACTCTGCTTGCCAGACTGTGTGCTCTCATGTGGGGCTGTGTCCATCCACAGGAAGGGGCACCTTTATCTAACTGGCAGAAGGCACCTTCTGCTCTGGCCAAGTCATCTGCTTACAAATTGTGTGCCTGAGCAGCCTGGGACCCTTTTTACTGATCTGCAGAGATGCACTGTATGGACTGGTTTGGGCTCAGAGGCTGGGTCCCAGGTAGCCTAGAGGTGTCCTTAAACATTTGACCCGAGACATACCTGGTTCTGCCCCTTCTAGTACAGTAGTACAGCTTGTCTCACTTAGTTTTACTACTTTAAAAATTATAGAAGTTAGGAGACCAAACCGTATTCATTGTCTTAACACACACACACACACACACACACACACACACACACACACACGCAGTAAAGTTTTTAGAGTCTGAACCAGTGTAAGGTACTTCGAAGCCTCCTCATCTCTGACCTCTCTGCAGTGCTTCATTTCACTTCTCTCCATTGTAGGAGAGGAAAATTAGGGTTATAAATTAAGCTTACATTTACTTTTGATTTGAAATGGAAAATTAGATTTCTTTCTTTTAAATTTCAACAAGTGCATAAGGGAGATAATGCTGTACCGAAGGATTCGGTTCTTGAGCATCAGAATTATGAAAAGATAGGAAGGATTCCACCCTCCCTAAACAGAGATATACGAGAAATAACTCACACAAAACCCCACCTTATCTAAGGCAGCCAGGTGGTATTTGTCTGGGAAACAAATGTGGAGAGGGGAGGGAGAGTCTGGTCTGAAAGTTGGTGTGAATCTTTTGTTCTTTCCCTGCACTCTCCTAGGAGAATATTAAAAATTTATCAGCACAAATGCTCTGCAAGTTTTTCTTCAGGTAGTCGTAAGAAAACCAGAAAGCAAGGAAAACAGGAAGGAAGTTTATACTCTGTTTATTTTACCTTCTTTGTATAATTTTCTTTTGCCCCACACTAACTTTTTTTAAGGGCCCCCTCTCCCCTCATTTTTGCATTTCAGGTGAGATAGAGAAAGAATAGCTCTGACAGGACGTTCCTCTGAGTGCCTTATCCTGTGATTATCCAGGCCAGATGATGAGCAGATTTGGGATAACAGAGAAAAGCCACCAGAAAGGCTGGAATTATTGAATCCATTCAAGCAGACACCTGTGTGTTTTCTCAGTCTTTCTTTGTGTTGAGATGTTTCTGTCTCTCATGGAAAATAAGCCAGGAGTGAAGTCTTGTATCATCAGAACTTGCCTATGTTATAGTTTTGGTGTCTAGGAAAGATGATCTATGTATAAGATTCCACCCCCAAATGATACATTTAACCCAGCAGGCGGATTGAATGGGGGATAAGGAGGAATTACGTGCCACCTTTTTATAATTGTTCTCAGATACTTCATTCTAAAGCAGCTGCTGGTTGAGACTCTGGCCCATGAACTATTTCCCCTCCACTGTTGGGTTTAAAGTCAGTCTCATCAGAATTCAATAGTACTGTCATATTAATCAAGAAGAGAGATTAGGGGGAAGCCTGAGGAAGCATTTCTCTTTTCCCAATGGATCACTTTTCTAGGTTGCCATAATTCAAGAGCATGGCATAAGTTAGGCTCTGTGTTTTCAATGAAATGTTATTCACTGTAAAGGAAAAATTTCCTCTGCTGTTCACATACTGTCAAATTAATCTGACTACCTTGCTAATGAAGGCATCCCCAACATGGCCTGTGAAAACCAAGTGTTTTATTAGTAACAGGGCTGCTGATTTCCATCTTGACACCTTTATGGATTATGCTTTGAGTACCTACCAGTGCACAAGGTGCTTTGAGAATTCACACTGTAGGTCAGACATACTCATTTCTGCAGTAAGTTTGCAATCCTAAAGGATGGATAAATGCATTAAGAAAATCGAGAAAGGGAATGGACTTAGTCTAGAAAGAGAAAGTGGAGGGTTTAAATAAGAATTCCAGAATAGGAAAGAAAGTTGAGTTTTAGGGGACAGCATTTCTCCATCTTCTTAATGTGAGGGCAGGGTAAGGCACACTTTACATTACAGCAGGTGGAATCTTCCTTTACGATGGAGGATGCTTTCTGCCTGGCGTGACATGCTGAGCTGTGTTACCAAAGGAAGCTGTATAATCCCTGTCTGAGTTTACAAGAGGGTTAGTGGGTATTTGTGTTTTGGCTGCCTGGCATCAGCCCTTCCTTCCTTTCTAAGCCTGCTTCTTCAGCCTTCTGGTGATTCTGTTAGCTTACCCGATGGTCCCTTCGATAAGTATCTTTCCTGCTTAGGTCGAGTCAGTTCTCATAAGATTGTGTGGACTCAAAGAACTGAAACAGTATGCTGAGAATAGTCCTTAGTTACACAGTAGGTGCTCCAAAACTGAGCAGTGATATTGTTGTTGTTATTATGGTTCTTCATATTGCAACTAAGAAGAATCTTTCTAGAACAATTAGTAAACAGGAAGGGGGTGGATCTAGTGATCTTTGGAATACTCAGAAAGCTCAGATCTTTGCTTCTGAGCTAAAATACCCCAGTTTCCCTGTTAATTCTGACCTCAGAGCTGTACTATGAAATACCTTTCTTACGTGATATTTGGCATATTTCAGTAGCAAACTCTATTGGATGAGGTTCCACTATAATGCATCATGTATTGAATTATACTCTAAGTTATATTATAATGAAGTGGTAGGGTACAAATTATATACACATAGTGTAGGAAGAAAGGCTTTGGAAGTAGTCATTTGCTGACTACTCCAGGGAGAGGTTTATGATAGGCAAGAGGAAGTTTATTATATTTAATTAATTAGTTGATATTTAATTGATTTAATTAATTATTTTAAAATATTAATATATTACAGATACATTGCAGAAATATACTGGGAATAAAGGGCAGAGACTGGCTTTATTTTTTGCTTGAGGAAGATTCACCCTGAACTAACATCTGTGCCAATCTTCCTCTTTTTTTTTTTTTTTTGTATGTGGGTCACTGCCCCAGCCTGGCCACCAATGAGTGGTGTATGTCTGTGCCCAGGAACCGAACTGGGCCACCAAAGTGGAGTGCACCAAACTTAACCACTAGGCCATGGGATTGGCCCCTTGGCTTTATTTTTTAACATATTTCCCTTAAAATATGTTGCTGAAGTCCTCATTGTAGCCATCATTTTAATTTCTTTCTTCCTCAGATATTTTAGGAAGAAGTAGCCAAACTTTGGTGACTTTGGATATCACCTTCATTTTACCTCTCCAGCCTGTCTCTGGCTGTGATGTCAATGAAGTGTGTGGCCTAGAGGTCTAGGAGCAGAAGGGAGATGTGAGGGGGGCCAGGAGGGAGGGGGCCTGAATCATCAACTGCAGACTCTTTTCAGACTTCCAATAATTGAACATTTTCTTTCCTGAAGTTTTGGCTGGACAGTGGGGCTGCTTGCTGAGCACCGGGGTGTCTGTCTTCCCTTCTGGCATTGAATGATGTTCTTTGCACTTGGTGTCCTTGGAGGGAAGATGATGGCTGTGAAGAGCCCATCCAGCTGCTGCCCTTGAGGTGGGCATGTCTCCTGCCTGCCATTAGCTTGTCTGTCTCTGGCAGCAACAAGCAGGCTCTTAGCCTGTGGTCTCTGTAGAGACTCCTTCATTCCTGTTTTATGCGATCCAGCCTCATCTTTCCTTTCCCTGCTGCTGCTTTCAGCAGGCAGGGTTCACCTGGGTCTCAGTGTTTCCTAACTCTCCAATTGGAGCCACTGGAGCTGAGGCTTACAGATGACCCAGATGAACCGGCTAGTTTTCTCCTCTATATCAAAGGAAAAGCCAAGGAAAGGGTGGCTTCTGAATTGGAGAGGGTGCAACAGTCACCTGACCCTAATGCCTGCCACCTGCCTGAGTGACAGAAGGTAGGACCCATCTGTGTGTTCCAATATGACTGGATCACAAAAAAACAATTAGCAGGTGGGAAATTTATTTTTCAGGACACACATAAACCTGCTATTATAGAGAGGATTCTGATGCTAATTTAGATGCAAATGGAATTGCCCAACTAGAGCTGATTACAGAGAGGTCAGAATGTCTGTATGCTCAATTTCACTCCTACGCTATGCATTAAGTTAATGTGCTGCTGTGATTGTGAGCATGATGGCTGGGCTTGGTTCTGGCCTTCATTTTTGATCGAGTTTTGACTTTATAGAAGTGGAATGAGGCACATGGCATCAACTTCTCCCTTCCCACTCACTCACTTTTTAAAAGAAAACAAACTCTATTTTGGCCATTTCTGAGAAGCTTGAAATTTTAATAAAAAAATAAAGATACACTGTTGGAGCTCTTAGGCCGAGATAAAAGGAGTAGATTGACTGTAAATTCATTTGCTCTTCTGTTCAGAGAACTGATCTCAACTGAACTGGTGGGTGAGAAGATGGCAGAAAGGCTGTGAGTTGGTTTGGTTATTATAGTGCTACTTTAGTATGTTTCAGACGTTTTTGACTGCAGTGCACAGCCAGAAATTCATTTTATATATATATATTTTATATATATATATAAAACTGAATATATAACAAAGCACATACATATATAACATATTTTGTGTATACAAAAGTTTCACAAAACAGTACGTACCCTTACTCCATGCAGTGTATTCTAATACTTTCTGTTTGAATCTGGTCTAAACTGTTAGCAAACCAATAAATTGATTTCACTGTCCATCTCTTGGCTTCCAACTGTGGTTTGAAAAACACCAGTTTAAGGGATTGGAGAAGGGTGCTTGGCGTGAAGGAGGACTTAGATAAGGGCTAGTGGAGGGTGGAAAAAGTGGATGAAGAAAGATATATTTCAAAGGGTAGACTAAACTGGACTTGATTGCAGTAAAATTAAATACCTCAGTCAGGGCTCCATTCTAGAACTTTGGCTGAAAAATAAGCACATAAGAGTATTTAAGCAGATATATTGTTTGGGTTCACAGTTGTATTTATCATGTCAAGGATAATTATTTGATTGTGGGAAAGAGTTTTCCTTAGATTATTGCAGTCATTGTGGTCTACCTTTGGGAAGAAGTAACATTCCTAAGCTTTAGTATCCTTAAACTTTATTATTGTGTATGATATGATAGTAAGGTTGAACCTCACTTACTATTTCTGCCAACGACATGTGCTGCATAACAACAGGGACATGTTCTGAGAAATGCATCATTAGGTGATTTCTTCATTGTGTGAACATCATAGCGTGTACCCACACAAACCTAGATGGTATAGCCGACTACACATCTAGGCTGTAGGCTTTATGGGACCACCGTCATATATGTGATCTGTTGTTGACTGAAAAGTTGTTATGCAGTGCATGACTGTACTAGAATTTCTATGTAAATTTGTAGCTCTCTGCAGTTCTTAATAGAACAAGGTAAATAAATATTGACAGTCATCTCTAAGGCAAAAGGTCTTAACTTACATCAACAACGGATGGTTCCTCGTAATTGGACCATGAAGAGGAGGCTACTCTCCTGTTTGTTAATACTTCCTCTTTGGGGCATTAGCAGAAGCTTCAGTTTTACATTCTGCACAGCAGAGTTGCTTTTCCCTGGTGGTTCATCATTAGCTTTCAAGTGATCACACTTAGGCTCTGGTTTCATCCTCATTAAGGAGGTTGCCTGTTTGGAGGATTAGAGGAAGATTCTGAAAAGTAAGATAATGCGGCAGGAAAAGATTTTCTGGGATAAAAGGCTTCTAAGGGCTCTGAGAATATGGTGGAGGGAAGAGATGGAGAAAGAAGGAAACCAGATTTTCCTGGTTTGGGTTAGTTTAAGGTGAGTGTGACCTCAATTTATAAAGGGTTTGCGACTTGATGCTTAATAGAATTGTTTTTAATATTTATAGCACGTTGTGTAAATGCTGCCCTTCTGAGTGCTCTCCTAAATCCTCTTAGCTTATAAATGACAGCTTTGATTTCTAAAAAAAAAAATTAAATCTTTTCATTTATCCAGCCTAAGAGTAGTAAACAATAGTTGCTTAATACCTTCCTTTCATGTCAGCCCCCGAAGACCGAGACTTATAAAGAGTTTATTGTTGTGCTTTTGAGCTTATTAAGGTCATGTGTAACTTAAAGGGGGAAAAGCTGATGCTGCATTATTTGCATTGTGTTGTGCAAAGGCAGTTCCTGGAATTCTGCATGACATGTCAGCTCAGTGGTGCTCAATAGGTAAGTTGAAAATATGGTATTGCAGAAATGACACGCAGGGTCCGTTTGGAATAATTAGTGCTACTTTTTTCTGTTGACCAAGATTGTTAGGGAATTAGACTTTTATCTAAATGATTTTGGATTAAGTTTCTGCCAAAGGACGCTGAGATTGCAGTTGTGGAGTGGGTGTGAGCTAACAGAACTACATGTTTGGTGGTGGTGTGAGTTTGGTGACATCACTTATTTTATAGGTCTTTATAAAAAAATGTCCCCAGTCCCTGGAGGCTTCAGAACACATGCAGAGAAGAGGGAAGAATTAAAAATTAAGCTCAACTCTGGAAAATGTAAATCAGTGGATGCTGTCCACTGATCCAGCACCTTGGGTGCTGTCATTTATCCAGAAAACGTTTATTAAGCACCTTCTTTGTGCCAGACTCTACATTGTGAAGTAATAAAGGAAAAGAAAGCATGTGTCCCAGGACAGCATGAAGAGCTCCATGAGCTTGGGACTAGAGAACACCAGAAAACAGGAGAATAGAAGCAGGGGCTGCCCATGAGAAGTACTCTTCTCAAGGTAATTTATTTGGCAAGTGGTTGGTGCTTACCTGTTTCCTTTGCTCTATTTGAGCCACAGAGAGTCCTTTAAAGTTGGTCAGATGACACAGTGGTGTGTTGAATGTTTGAGGGCTCACAGCATTGGTGCTGAGCTGGAGCAGGAAGGGTGTTTACACCCTGATGCAGTGCTCAGGCCACTCAGGGTACTGCTAGGTGAGTCATCAATAGGTTCTGAGAGAATGGATTCAAATGTACTGTATAGGTGTGCCTTGCTTGGAATAAGGAAAACAGATAAGACTGATGTGGTAATATCCACCTGGACTCATCTATCTAGAATATACCTAAGAACCAAGAAAATTTATAAAAGTAATTTAAGCCTTTATGTACAGATGCATCCACATAGGGTCTAGCTACATTTATATAAGAGATTTGGACTGGTTTCTAAACTGATTTGTGGATTTTAAAAGCAGAAAATTACAAGGGGAAGAGGAATGCACATACAGTCATGCACCAAATAACGATATTTCAGTCAGCTACAGGACTGTATATACGATGATGGTTCCATAAGATTGGTACCATATAGCCTAGGTGTATAGTAGGCTATACGATGTGGGTTTGTGTAAGTACACTCAGCGATGTTTGCTTAACGATGAAATCGCCTAATGAGGCGTTTCTCAGAATGTATCCCCATCGTTAAGTGATGCATGATTGTATTATAAAAAGAAAGACCCAGTAACATATGACAAAGTGACAGTTAACACTTTGAAAGGGAAGAAGAAAGAAGATGGAAAACTGGAAAAGAGATGATGTAATGACTCAAAAAGTATCACCATCTGTTTCATTTAGCATCAAGTGCACTAGACTCATGGCAGGGGAGAGTTCTAGGGTATAGTGTTAGAATCTGAAATTTTGAGCTGTTTCCCTGGTGATTTTCGTGCATCCCAGTTTGAGTATTTCTATACTACAGACAATAAGGCAACTGATGATCCTTATTCATCAAGAGATGTTCTATTCTGCGTTTAGGAAGGCAAAGAAATGTATACTAGCTCTTAAAATATTCCCAATCAAAATGTGTAAAATTAAAATTCTCTGGCTTTAAGCATCAAATCCTCAGCTCTTTGAAAAACTTGACTCTTCAGAGTTTTCTCTTCCCTGAAAGATTGACATTTTGCTGCATGGGAAAATCACACCATGTAGAAAATCTTTATTTGTATTATAAAGTCACAGTTACTTTATAAGCAGTAAACTCTTTTAGTACTTTATAAATAACATGGTATGTATATTATTCAGTTATAAAATTTGACTTGCAACTTTCCAGAAACATATCTGAACATCTACAGCACTTTGTGTCTGTACCTCTCATTTGTCACTTATTATATTATTATTTTGTTTGTTAAATCATACATGTAACCCATCTTCCTGGACAGAAAATATGTTCTTATGTTTCTAGCTCTTTGTACATAGCAGATCCCAATAAGTATTTGTTGAGTGACTAAAAATGAAACAAGTTATACTGAGCTTTCTAATTAATCCTTTACTGACCATGTAAATACTTTCCATTATCTTTTTTTCCCCTTTGTGACTACATACTAAAATCTTTATGGTGTTTGAACTGCATTTGATGATTAGAGTTGTTGGAACACTTGAATTGCTTCTTTATGCCTTTGCTTTTTTCTTACAGATTTAAAGGGCAGAAGCAGCATGAGGTATTGTGGAATGTGAATAGGTTATAGGCTTCAGATGAAGCTCTGAAGTGTGTTCTCGTGGCAGGCGTGTTCTTGCCTTGATGGGGTCACTGTGGAGAGGCCAGAGGCCGTTGGGGAGGCGTATATCACAGCATCGAAAGGATGCTCACCTGTGCTCACTCTGTCGTTGGTCCCAGGTGACTGTGGAGGAGGTCATGACCACAACTGCATATCTGGACCTTTTCCTACGTAGCATCTCTGAACCAGCACTACTTGAGATCTTCCTCCGTTTTATCCTGTTGCACCAGCATGAGAACGTCCACATCCTAGATACTCTCACAAGTCGAATCAACACACCATTTCGGGTAAGGAAAGCCCCAGAGAAAGGGACTGTATAATTCAAAGCACATTTCAGGAGAGTTTGCTTTTGGAATAAAATTATGAATATTCTCGTCTCTCTCTTTTCCTTGTTTTTTTTCTTGCAGTCATCACGTTTGTATTTTGGAACTAGATAATGTGTTTTGCTATCAGGAATCCTTTTGTCAGGGAGGTGGCACTTACTAACTTTCATAGAGCATTTTTCTCAATTTATCTGGGTTGGCTCCTTTTTCTGTGGATCTAGCAAAATGCACTTCTGAGGAGGCAAGATGTAGGGAAACATGTGGACTTTAAGTGCAGGTAAAGCCAAGGAACCAGAGTATATCAAGTCTGGGTTTTAGAGATCATATTTCTGTCCATGAGTGTTTTGAAATGGAAGTCTAGGCAGTTGTGAATTTAGGTAGTAATTCTTCAGTTTGGAGCTCTGATTAACTTTGAAAATCCTCTTATACTATTAGTATCACCCTTTGCAACCCTCTCCCCAAAGACTATCTCTATTTAATTGCAATTATTGTTTTAAAAGCAAAGGAATAATAATTTAACAATGTATTATTGAGTTTTTAACATATATGGATATAATATGTATAACAATAGCACAAAGAGGGGGAGAGAAGGAATAGAGCTATGTAGGAATAATATTTCTATATTTCACTGGAACTAATTTAGTATAAATCTGAAGTAGAGTCTGATAAGATGTATATGGTAAGGTCTAGAGCCACCACAATAAAATAACTTAAGAAATATAATGAAGAAAATCATTAAAGGAATTAAAATGTTATACTAGGGAAAATATTCACTTAATGCAAAAGAAGACAGTAAAAGAGGAATAGGGGAACAAAAAATGTGAGACATACAGAAAACAAAGAGTAAAATGGCAGACACAAATTCAACTATATTAATAATAATATTAAAGGCAAATAGATTAAAAAATTCAATCAAAAGGTAGAGATTGTCAGACTGGATAAAAAAACAACATCCCACTCTATGCTGTCTACAGGAGATATACTTTAGATTCAAAGATACCATTAGATTGAAAATTAAAGGATGGGAAAAGATACGTCATGCAAATAGCAACCAAAACAAAGCCAGAGTGGCTATACTAATAGACAAAATAGACTTTAAAACAAGAAATGTTTCTAGAGAGAAAGAGGGACATTTTGTAACGATAAATTGTCAACCCATCAGGAAGATATAACAGTTGTAAATATATATGTGTCTAAAAACAGAGCCCCAAAATACATGAAGCAAAAACTGATGGAATTTAAGGGAGTAATAAAAAATTCAACAATACGTGTTGGATATTTCAATACCTTACTTTCCATAATGGATAGAACAACTAGGCAAAAGATCAGCAGGGAAATAGGAGACTAGAACAACACTATAAACCACTAGATCTAACAGACACCTGTGGAACACTCCACCCAACAGCAGCAGAATATACAGTCTCCTCAAGTGCACAGGAATGTTCTCCAAGACAGATCTTATGCTAAGCCATAAAACAAACCTCAGTGAATTTAAAAGGACTGAAACCATGTAAAGTATGTTTTCTGATCACAATGGATTGAAATAAAAAATTATGGGCAGAATGAAAATTCACAAATATATGGAAATTAAATAGCACTCCTAAATAACAGTGGGTCAAAGAAGAAATCACAAGGGAAATGAGAATATACTTTGAGATAAATGAGAATGAAGGCATAACATACCAAAACTTATGGGATGCAGTGATAGCACTGCTTAGAGGGGAATATATAGCTGTAAACAACTACAGTAAAAAGGAAGAAGAAAGATCTCAAATCAGTAACTGAATCTTCCACTTTAAGACAATGGAAAAAGAAGAACAAACTCAAACCAAGCAGAAAGAAGGAAATATTATGGATTAGAGCAGAAATTAATAAGACAGAGAATAGAAAAACAATAGAGAAAAATCAATGAAACCAAAAGTTGGTTCTTGGAAAAGATTAACGAAATTGACAAACTTTTACCTAGACTGACCAAGAAAAAAAGTGAGAAGACTCAAATTACTAAAATCAGGAATGAAAGAGGGGATATTACTGTCGACCTTACAGAAATAACAACGGTTATAAGGGAATACTGTAAACAATTGTATGCCAAAATATTGGATAACTTAGATGAGATAGACAACTTCTAGAAAGACACAAACTTCTGAAACTGATTTGAGAAGAAATCGAAAATCTGTAAACAAGTAAAAACTTTTGTGCTTCAAACAACACCATTAAAAAATTGAAAAGATAACCCACAAAATGGGAGGAAATTTTTGCAAATCATATATCTAATAAGGAACTCACACATAGAATAAAGAACTACAACTCAGTAATAGACAAATATACTGTGCTGAGTACCCTAGACAGTGATATGCAGGGGTTACTATGGCAATATAGAGGCAGGACACCCGACTGAGACTGGGGACGGGGTGTGTTGAGTGGTAATACCGGGAGAAGGAGAAGGAAGATTTCCTAGGGGAGATGATGCCTAGGGTAAGTCTTTGAGAATAAGTAGGGGTCAGCCTGTGGAGGAGACAGGAAAAGGCATTCCAGGAAAAGCAACAGCATGTGCAAAGGTGTGGAATGAATGGGATGAAGTGTGTTGCTTCTGGCTAACTACAAGGTATGACCTGTCCTGAGCGCAAGAGATGTTTTGGGACAGGCCAAGTACAGCTGTTTCTCTACAACATCATTATGGATTTCAGTGACGAAGTTTTAAGCCCATCTTGCCTAGAAGACAGCTCCTACTTCTTCTCCTGTGCAAAGAATGAGAGCCTAAATTACCTAAGTGGCCTGCCTGATAGAATGATAAAAGCTTACTCCCCAAGAGGCATGATGATTTTCTAATACACCTTTGGGTCTTCCCTGTTTGGATGTTTATCTTTCCTTTTTGGAAATCAGAGATTGAAAGAATTCTTGTTTTAGTGAACTTCTTAGAAAAGTATATTATCACACCTCAGCACTACAGGAAATGGAACCAAGGAGACTGTTTGCCCCAAAGCCAAGAGGAGCTGAGGCTTGGGGCTGAGAACTCTAAAGGGAGAGATGGCCAGGGTATATGTATATGCACTTTTCTGTTAGTCTTGTCTTGTAAATAACCAATGTCATATTTGAAAATAACTTAGGAAAACAAATGACTTAAGTAGGAGATTGTGTGCATGTGCGTGCATGTGCGTGTGTGTATTGGGGAGTTGTAGGGGCATGTTTATCTGGATCTTTAGAAGTTGGAAATATGAGCATAGGCATTTTGTACGAGGGTAATTCTGAGTAATGGCGTAATTCCAGGCAAAGACTTTCAAATCAAATCCTATAGGAGAGAACTGATAGCTTTAACACACATTATCTCTGGCAGCAGCATGTTTTTTTATCAAAACTGCTAAAAAAAGAGGCCATTTTATTTTGTAATTCTGATTTATTTACCATCTGTGGGGAGTAGAGCTAGCCTTCCAATATCTGAAGTAGAATGTGTGTTTATTGCTTCCCAGCTCTGTGTGGTGTCCCTGGCATTATTTAGAACTCTCATCGGTTTACATTGTGAAGATGTGATGCTACAACTAGTTCTAAGGTGAGTTGCCATCTTTTGTTCCCTTTAAAGAAAAGCTCACTCTATATTATTGCTATTATATTTTTGTTTGGTAATATAAGCTAAGTTGGGGCCATGCTTCCAAGGAAGAAAATTATCAAGAAAATAAATTTAATTTTTGCATTATTTCCCAAAGCTAATTTTAGTTTTACTATTAAAAGTTCTTAGGGGGCCAAATGCATTGTATTACAGATACACTTCTGGAAATAATAGATAGAATGTTTGGAAATTTTCAGAAGTATTTTGAAAGATCTTCTGATACCCGGCTGCATGTTTTTGTTCTAAAGTGCATTTTTAGGGGACCTGTGTTATTGAAAACAACTTTTCCAAATATGAAATGCTGTTGATATTGTAATTTCTGAGACTCTTGCTTTAGAGATGGTACATATACAATGTGCGCTATATACAATGTGCACTATCTGACCTGCGAGTATGTTTCAATTAAATTCAGTAAATATTTAATGAGTTCTTTCTGTATACAGTTCAGAAGGGAGTAAGGCGTGGAGTAGATGAGTTGAAAAGGACTTACATACAAGGTAAAAAATGTATGTCCTCCAGAAAGACAGGTGGGAAAGGTTTCATGAAGTGGCTGTTGAAGACGTGTCGGGAGTCAACAGTGGACAGCTCTTAAGACAACATTAATTTGGTCATTTATCAAGGGGACTCAGGAACACTGAGTCCTGCCTTGGCCCAGCTATGTCCCTTCTTCTGGGGTCCTTGAGGGCAGCATCTGCTTTTGTAAAGGAAGAGAGGGAGAGTTGGTTAGAGTTTCTGCTCCTGCACTCCTCTCTGGTGGTGTGGATGCAAAAAGGAAAAAGACTACCAGGGTCGTCCAGCACACCCTCTGCTTCCTCCTTCCTTACTGGACTTTCTGCCCCTTCCTGACCCCTCCCTGGGATTAAGGGTGGAAGAAGCTGAGAGCAGGGGGTAAGGGAGGAGACTTGGGCTGCCCCTGGTCCCTGTTGGGGTTTTAACGTGACGAGAGTAGAATTACCGGGGAGATGGCGTTCCAGGTGGATATGACAGCATTTCCAAAGCGACAGTTGCAGAAAAGTCCAGGGACAGGACAGTATGATCGTGGGAATAGCAGCAGTGGCATGGCCTTGAAATTAGTCAGAAAAGCAAATTCTTGGCCTTCTCCCACACATGCAAGCTGTGTTTTAACAAACTCTTCAGGGGGTTCTGATGCATGGCTAAGTTTGAGAACCGCTGGTTTAAGGAATGGTGCAGTGTAGATGTAGCATCCTGCGAAAGGGAGGGATAAAAAAACCAGGGTGGAGTAGTTGGTGATGGCAGGATGGTAGAGGCCTCACAGAGTTATTGTTTTTTGGAAGAGTATCACCTATTTGTTTTTTTTTAGTTTAAAAGGAGTTTTTGGACTTTTTAGGGGTTTAGATCAGGTCATCAGTAACTAATCTTAAGGCATTAGCAAAGAACAAATCCGATCATAAAGAAATACCCTGGGTATCTGGGTAGAACATTAGTTATCTGTCCTAAAAGGATTACTTTAGCTCCCCATCAAGTCTCTACTGATATGACAGAATGCATTAGCAAGGCCTGAATGAAATCCATCAGAGCAACTTGTTAAAGCCTTTTTTATTGCCAAAAACCAGACTTCACCTCCAAAAAGGGTGAAACCTGGTTATATTCAAATATGAAATTCTTGACTACTGCTTCTTTGATAGCATGAAAAGCAGCTGTCTTTTTCAGTGTACCCAGAAGCCCGGCCTTGCTCAGAGGAGCAGAGCTTCCCAACTCTGAGTCACCAGGTCACATTTAGCCCAGGTGATGATGGAAGCTGGCTGTGCAGTGACCTTTATAAGGTGAACTTTTCATCACCTTTTGTCTGCTCATAAAAGTGGTGCTTGTTGGGTTAAAAACTGTCTTCAGATATCGTGTTAGTTAAAGCTTCTTTTGAGACCCAGACCTGTATCTTATGAAGGTGAAGAAATTAGCTCATGGTTAAAATATTTACATGTCCAAGTCAGAGCTAGTCATCTCCAGGGTGAGTAAGGACTAGTAACTTCCCAGGAAAGTGCCTGAAGCACGTTAGCACAGGTTCTGACTGGAATCATGGAGAAAATGCCAGACATAACCACCTGGTCCTAGGCTCTCCAAGGCCAAGATTCTTCTTTGTTTCTTTAATGAGGATGATAATAATAATAATATAATAATAGTTCTCCTTTACTGAGTACTTTCTCTGTTTTAATTCTACTGCACAGCCTGGGGGAATCCATGAGAAGAGTGAATGAGAGGACTTAGACAGGAGACCTCGACCTCCTGGTCTCTGTCCTCTGAACCACTGATTTTTACCCCTTGCATTTTAAAATTATCTTAAATTGTGGTAAAATACACATAATATAAAATTTACCATCTTAACCATTTTCAAGTTTACAGTTCAGTGATATTAAGTATACTCACATTGTTGTGCAACCATTACCACCATTCATCTCCAGCACTATTTTCACCTTGCAAAACTAACACTCTGTACCCATTAAACAATTAATCCTCATTCCTCCCTTCCCCTCAGCCCCTGGTGGCACTGTTCTACTTTCTGTCTCTATGAATTTGACTACTCCAGATACCTCACATAAGTGGAATGATACAGTGTTTGCCTTTTTGTACCTGACTTATTTCCCTTAGCATCATGTCTTCAAAGTTCATCCATGTTGTAGCACGTGTCAGAATTTTCTTCCTTTTTAAGGCTGAATAATATTCCGTTATTTACACCACATTTTGTTTATCCATTTATCTATCAATGGACATTTTGAGTTGCTTCCACTTTCTGGCTATTGTGAATAATACTGCTATGAACTTGGGTATACAATATCTCTTCAAGACCCTGCTTTCAATTCTTTGAGTATATGTGCAGAAGTGGAATTGCTGGATCATATGGTAATTCTATCTTAAATTTTTTCTTGTTTTCCATAACAGCTGCACCATTTTACATGCCTACCAATAGTGCATAAGGTTTCCAATTTCTCCACATGCTTGCCAATATTTTCTGTTAAAAAGTGGATATTTTAATAATCAAAAATGACAGTCAGATTTGAGGAAGAACCAACCAGAGCTCTTAGAAATAAAAACTGTAGTTATTAAAATGAAAAACAGTGTTTGAGGTAAATAGCATTTAAGATACAGATTAAGAGAGAATTAACAAGCTAGAAGATAGAGTGAAGAAGTTACTAAGTTTGTAACAGAAAGCGATACGGAGATAAAAAAATATTAAAACAAGGCTATAAACAGGGAGGCTAGAATAAGGTATAACATATCCATTTAGAGCTTCAGAGGGAGGGTAAACTGCTGATTTGACTTGACTTTTTCTGATTTTGGAATTTGTTGCCTCGTAAGGTTTTTGGGAGGATCAACTGTGGTAATATCTTTGACAATGTTTTGAAATGCTGTAAAGTACTACACAAATTTAAGGGAGGGGAATTTTCTAGAAAATACATTTTCAACTAATAAAAACAATGTCTTTTCTGATTTAGAATCTGTACCAAAAGCAAGGACAATGAAAAATCCTAATTCTTCCAGTCATTTACACTTTATTTTAAGGGACATAAAAAAATAGATGTATAATCCATCCTTTTTGTTGTTGCCACTGTAGTCATTCGAATGTACATGATAAACTTGTAAATCTGAGAGGCAATAGAGCAGTGAAGGTTATGTGAATCCTTTTAATGAAGTTATTTGTTATGTGATTAATAACTGTATGTCATTTTTTCTTGCAACCCAAATACTCTTAAATATTGACGTTTCAAAGTGATAATCCATTTGTAACTGATATGTTTCTTTTGTTCAGCAAAATATCAGAAAAATAACTTGAAATAAGGTACCCCCCAAAAGAGGCTATTTTAGTGAGCAAAAAACCAAGGAGAAATTGTCTACCTCCACAGATGTGACATATGATAGGCCAAAGGCAGGCAGGAAATTCTGAAGAGCAGTGAAGCGACAGATCACCCCCATGTTCCTGGCACTTCCCAGTTTAGGCAAAATTTAACTGCTGAATTAAATTGCTGAATGCCACCTCTTAACTGTTCTGATTAGGGTGTTTTTTTCGGAAGTGCTGGTCCATTGTCGGGTTTATGAACTGCATTGCCTGCTGTATTCAGATAGAGGCTGTTTTGCTTGAAGAGAAGCTGTGTGTACACTTCAGGAACATTTCCATCTTGCACGGGAGTTAGGTGTTTGGAGGAGAGCAAAAAAAAAGCCGGCTAGCCTAGGGTAAGATGAGTAGGAGAAATATGGCCAGAATGTCTTTGAAAAACAAATGATCTTTTTGAAATTCACTAATGTTGCCTTGTAGATTTTTACCCGTTGGTGCATTACTGAGGTTATCATCATCTCATCAGAAGCACCTTGCTTATTACTTCAGTGGACTTCACTGCTTTGTTCTGTTTGTTTTTATTGTCATTGTAGCAATAGGCAATATGTGTGCGTGGTTATCAGTTGGTTGTCACTGAATTGTTTTGGAAGTGATGACGATTTATTTTAATGAGTGATATCCAGGAAATAGAAAATAGACCTGGGCTTACAGAGGGTTGGGAAATAATGAAAAAAGAGAGGACAATGTGGACAATATATATTTTTTCCTGCTATATTGTGGAATGGCCTCAAGTAATCTAGACCTCTAAAATCAGATATTTATTAGTCTCTGATTATTTTTTACTGCTTCCTGAATTCAAATTAAATCCCCAAATAAAATAAGTATAGTATAAATGAAAAGATAGCTTGATGACAAATACCTATACTAAATTCATAAATGATTTCTCTACTATTGATGCCACTTCATTTTGATATGTGACATTTGGGGAGCTTCTGATTTTCATTCTGTTCCTAATCTTTCCCTGTGAATGATGATAAGACAGAGAGGGTCAGTGCTCGGCTTTCCCACTCTTCCCTCTTCCTTCATTATAAAGGCATCGTTGAAGTACTGCTTTGGATACAAGAGGGACCATTCATTTGAAATGACCCCCCATTTCCAATTTTATAGAACCTCTCCTTCAACCTAAAGGGATCTCCCTTTATTTGATTTACTCAGAAGAAAATTCTTAGTTTCTACGGAAAGCATGTATTTGCAAAGTTGCAAATTTCCAATAACACTTTATTTTAATATAACTTCAAGCTACCCACTGGTGATATTTGATAATTTGATAAATAGCTTTATTAGGTTTGATCCAGTGTTCCATTTTTTTAATACTTCAAACAAAGAGTAGAAATCTATGTATATCAACTTAACTCATGAAATATGTTTGGTTTGAGCTGTAACTAGTCATTGAATTCCTGCAGTATATAAAAACATTGAAGCAGTTTATTTCTTAAATAATTAATGATCAAAATAAGGATACAATAAATCCTGTGTAATCTGAATTTGCCTGGGCCTCACCAGCCTATGAGAACAGAAGAGTTCAAATCAACAACCACAGGAGAAGTTTCCCTGCCTCTCACCTCCATCCTCATCTAAGACCTTGGCACCCTGCAGAGCATCAGCCATCACTTCTCGGGGGCCCCAAGGGAGGGAGGGGTCTTCCATGTGTTCATGACCAAATCTGTCCTCCACCACAGTTGCCCCAGCTGCGTCTGCTGTGGTCACCTCACTTGCTGTGGCCCCTGTGGTTGGTGCTGCCTCACCTCTGTCCCTGCTGGACCCCCACCCCTCTGAGAGTACATGAGTGCTGTGGTGCTGGAGCAGCACTGCCTTCCTTTGTGCCTGTGGGGCCAGAGCTGTGCTGTGTTCACACAGGTTCGAGAAGGCCTCTCTCCCTGCATCATTCTTGGTCACCAAGGCATCTCTGCTCACAGAGATCCTTGTGAAGAGAGCGCCTTCATTTTCTGCCTACAGCATCCATTTCTTCTCCAGTAGGGCTCAGATATAAGTCTCCAAAGCTGGGCCAAGAATTAAACAGACCGGCCCCCTTTCCCATACTGTCCTCTTCCATTTTTCCTTTTTGTTCATCTTACCTTTGACTTTTATGCAACTGAACTTAGGAAAATAGATGTCTCCACATCAGACACGTGGGGTGTGTCTGGATCTTAGTGATGGTGGTTTAGGCTTCAGGTGTGTGTGTGTGTGTGTGCCCCCGGGTGTAGGGGAGAGGAGAACAGGACCCCCTTGCCTAGCTACCTCCATAGTCAGAGTACTTGAGGAATGGTTTGATTTTTTTTTTTTGAGAAAGGAAGGTTAAATGGTAAGTTTTTGTCATTTCCTACTTTGAAAGTTATTAAGACTTGTGGTGTAAAGAACCCTGAAGAGAATTAAATCTTTTTTCCTCCTTCACTCAGACTCTTGTAGTAGGTCAGTCATCAATATAAACATAGATTTTCCTCATTTGGATCAACAGATGTAGGAGACAGCTTAATATTTACAGGCCTCCAAACCCTGAAAGTTGTGTACTTTCTATCTTTTTCACTGAATCCTTGATTATAGCTCGTTTTCCTCTGTGCTGCCTCTTTCTTGAAAGCTAAATACAGAAACAGAAACATTCTGGCTTATTGAAGATTGTGGTTGTTCACATGAGGCTCAGGGTCTTCTGCACTGGCTCCTGCCCACACACGTGACACTCGGCTCTGGCTAGGAGATCTCCGTCCCATTCGCTCCATCTTTATTTACATAAACAGTATAGCCTTTTTCTCTGTTAAGAAAGTAAGCCATTTAACACACTTTATTCTACCCACAAAGCCCACTGATGCGATCCAAGTGTGTCAGAAATGATTGCCCAGATTTTCTTGTCTTCAGGTTCATCATGATACTAAGATGCTTTTTTTTCTTTTTTGCTGAAGAAGACTGGCCCTGGGCTAACATCCGTGCCCATCTTCCTATACTTTATATGTGGGACACTGCCACAGCACGGCTTGATAAGTGGTGTGTAGGTCCGTGCCCGGGATCTGAACCTGCAAACCCTGGGCGGCTGAAGTGGACCGGGTGAACTTAACCACTATGCCACTGGGCTGGCCCTGATACTAAAATGCTTTGGATCACTGCTTTGTGTGACACGGGGCCCAGTGCTCCTCAGTGAGTCCTCAGCCACCATATTTTCTCCTGGTCACCCAGGAGAATACGAGAGGAGCTTTGCACTGTGGAGTGGTTTTTTGCCTTTTTGTGCAACCACTGTCCTTCAGTGCCCATTATGAGTCAGAGTTTCTGGGATTATAAGACAAAACTATTGAAGGAGGTCCTTGCTCTGGTAGCACATTATATTGAGGAGGCAGACGCCGAAATAAGTAACAGTGCTTTAATAGAGGGCCGTGAGCATACTAGGGGGAGAGTAGCTCTATCTTGGAGTAGGAAGCCTGGAAGCCTTCTTAGAGGAGATGACACTGAAGCTGGACTTTGTAGGATGAGGCACTTGTCAGGCAGAGGAAGGGGAAAGCACATTCTAGGTGAGGGTTACAGTGGGTGCAAAGACACAGAGTTAGAGCGATAGCAGGTCCATTAAGAGACGAGGAAGTTTGTGGAGATTTCAATTGTGAAAGCCCTTAAATGCTCTGCAGTGGGGTTGTTCTGTCGGAAGAAAGAAGCCCTGGACAAGTTTTAAGCAAGGGACTGGACCCTGGGGGCTGGTGGGATGGGTGGATTGAGAGTGGGGAGAGGATGAGTCCACCCCTGGCCATGACTAGTCCTGATTACGGCTTAGGAGTGGCTGACTGGGAGGGGACATGGCAGAGACTGAATGCCGGGCCTTTCTGTCGTTGCAGGTATCTGATCCCTTGCAATCACATGATGCTGAGTCAGAGGTGGGCCGTGAAGGAGAGAGACTGTTACTCTGTCTCTGCGGCCAAGCTGCTCGCCCTGACCCCCGTCTGCTGCTCCAGCGGGATCACCCTGACACTTGGGAACCAAGAGAGGGATTATATTCTCTGGTCAAAGTGTACGCATGATAGTTCAGGTGGGAACTCACTAGTGATGATCTTTAAACAAAAGGATGCCAAATTCCATCTCTTCTTGGGATATGTGTCTCTTTGGGTAGACAAGGAATAGTGTAGTGAGTCCCATTTCTTTTATGAATGACTAGTCGGGGGTCCTTTTCTGCTTGGTAAGGAGTGATGGACACTTCGTAATCAGTGTTCACTGAAGTGCCCAGCCATCAGCTAGTCAGTATCCCCAGTCCTCTGGTTTAACTGTGCTTTTTCAGACTCCAAGTGTGAAAACGTGTACCAGCATGTCTTTTTATTTTTATTTATTTATTTTTTTTTGGTGAGGAAGACCAGCCCTGAGCTAACATCCATTGCCAATCCTCCTCTTTTTGCTGAGGAAGACTCGCTCTGGGCTAACATCTGTGCCCATCTTCCTCTACTTTATATGGGACGCCGCCACAGCGTGGCTGACAAGCAGTGTGTCGGCTGGTGACCGGGATCTGAACCTGCGAACCCCGGGCTGCCAAGCGCGAACTTAACTGCTGCGCCACCGGGCCGGCCCCCAGCATGTCTTTTTAAACAAAAGGAGGGTGGGAGTGTGGAGATAGCTATAGCTAAGATAGAATTAGCCCTTATTTTAATTTCCAAAATGACTCATTTATGGAAGCTTGCCTGCCAATAATATACCATTATAAAACTTGAAATTTGTGACATGGTGACAGTATCTGATTCATTTGATTGAATGAGGGGTTTTTCATAAACACTTTTTACAGGAGTTATAGTTCTCATGTGTTATTTGCTAGCTGCAGCTAATCTTGTATAAGTAAAATTTAAGTGGCCATTCCTGTCAACTTTGGCCTTCTGGCAGGCAGCTACAGCAAGGGGGCATTTGTGTATCTGTGGTGGTCAGAAGGCTCTTTTAGTTCAGGAAGTTTCTGCCTGTCCTGTGACCGCTAGGAAATGGTCCAGTCCTGGTGTTGACTCAGGTGTTTGCAGTGTATATTCTGATATCCCCCAAACAATGTCATTTTGTCTACTCAGCTACAGTCTTCTTAGAGAAAATTTTCTCTAGGAGCCAGGCTACTTGACTAAGAAAATATCAGCATATTTGGAATAAATGTAATTTTTAGAAATTAAGGTTGTCTTGCTGATTCTTGGTCTTTAAATAAAGATAATGTATCATGTAAATTAGTAATTTATGTGGCGGTATAACAAGTTGTATTTTAAGTATATTTTCCTATTAGGTAAACTAGTATGGATATCTTATATTTTCCTACCCAATAGTTATTTTTTAAGACCTATTTGAAAAATTGATGTCTTTTTCTTTTACTAAAAGAATTGTTTCAAGAACGATTTTGTGACTGACCTTGCTGCAGATTTCGAAATTTAAGTTAAACATATGATTGTTAGCGCCTGTAACTTGCTATGTCCTTTTCCGTGTTATCACATTTAATTTTCTGAAGAAAGTAGTATTCCCATTTTACAGATGAAGAAACTCACTCAGAGAGAGGAACTGACTTGCTCAGTGTTACACAGCTAGTAGGTCTCCTGATTCCAAATTCCATGTTCTTTCCACTATCCTACTTCTGGGGTTGCCTTACAGCAGATAAGTGCCCTAATGTATGGTTACATAGGTAGGTATTTGGGTAGATAGATAATGTAATTATTATGCAGTGGTTAGGGCTAGGAGTCTGAATCTCGGCTCTGCTACTTTCTTGGGCAAATTGCTTAACCTTTTTAAACTTCTTTCCTCATCTGTGAAATAGTACCTGCCTCAAGGGTTGTTCCAAGGATCAGTGACTTAGGACATGTAAAGCTCTTAGAAGATAACTTGGCATATAGTCAGTGCTAAATAAATAAGGCTAGTGGTTGTTTTTGATTGTCTTTTTATTTAAAGTGGATAAGAGATAAACATTAACCTTTTAATAGTAGAGCTATAAAAAATGAATTGTCTCCCCTAATGCCCTGAAAATGTGTATTCTTAAAGGTTCAATTCTGGCCCAGTCTGGTGGAGATTTAGATAATGAAGAGACAAGAAGCTTGCAGAGGTGTGGCGTTGAACCTGATGAGAACGGGGTTGATGGGAGACAGCCCGTGCTTGAGTTGTGGCTCTGCCACTGACCAGCTGGGTGATCTTTAGTTTCTGAGCCTCAATTTCTTTGTCTGTAAATGGAGAAAATAATGTCTGCCATGTACGGTTGTTGTGAGGATTAAATTAGATAGCACTGATAAAGCACCTGCCACGTAGTGGATATAGTTTAAGAAATGGTAGAGTATATCTTTCAGTTATGCGTTTGAGAACTTTTCACATCGAAGGCAGAGTGTCATATGATAACACAGGAAGCAGTCTTAGGTTAAGAGGAGTATTTTGGTAGTGAACTTAACTTTATCATAAGAGACCATTTGGTACATGTCAACATCCCAGTAGTGCCCAGGAAGACAGTGTGAATTAACAGGCTTTTCTAAAAACCCAGGATTTTCTAGAGAAAATCTATTTCCCAAATTTGTGGATTACAGATCTTTCACTTTAGAGTCAACATAAAAATCTTTTTAATTATTCCCTACTCTGTGGTAGGTACTACATTCCATGTTACCTAATTTAATCCTCTCAACAACCTGAGGGGTTGCCATTATTAGCTCTTATTTCTCTAATGACTGATACAAAATAACAGTTTTATGTTGACTATAGCCAGTATCTGACTGGCCATATTGGTTCTATATATTCTATGAGGGTAGAGTTTCTGTTCTTATCTTTCCTTCTTAAAATCTAACCATTTTTTATTATTCAGAAGTCATTTAATTGGAAATTATTAGAACCAGTTAGCTGGTGAGATAAAGTCTTAGCAGCCTGAGTGAGTCACATCCCGTCCACTACATTGGTCCCCACACCCCTCTTAAATGTAAGAAAGAGGCTTGTTCTGACTTGTCTCTGCCTCCCGTGGCAGGGCCCAAGGAGCAGCCGCTCCCAGAGGCGTTCTCTCCATCGGCCTGCATCGTGGAGTATGGCAAAGCTTTGGACATCAGCTACCTGCAGTACCTCTGGGAGGCCCACACCAACATCCTCCGCTGCATGAGGGATTGTCGCGTCTGGTCCGCCCTTTATGACGGAGACTCCCCTGATCCCGAGACATTGCTCCGAAGTCTGACAGAGGAGAGCACTACCAACTCCGCCCACCCTGTGTTCAGGCTCCCGCAGCAACTCCCCAGGAAGACAGGGCCTCAGCTGGCTCCAGGAAAGGAGAAGAGCCAGACGGAGCTGGAGTGGGACGACAGCTATGACACTGGAATCTCCTCAGGGGCAGATGTGGGCTCGCCTGGGTCTTACGACAATCTGGAGAATTCAGGCCCACCAGCACCAATTGATCCCCCAAAACACATCCAGGAGATGAAGAAAAACGCCATCCTGCTCTTCAAAGGGTCCTACATCGAAGAATCTGACTTTCAGGATGATGTGATGGTGTACAGGTTGTGTGCTGAGAAGGACTCTGAGGACACTAAGAATTCACAGGAGGAAACTGCAAGGCCGCCAAGTAAAGCGGAGTCGGAGGTTCAGAGTCCCCCCATGAACAATGGCCCCCTGCCCAGCCCTCAGCCAGAAACAGATTCAGAAGAGGAACCGAAGAGGGACAATTCAGACCTGTTTCAAAATGTGTCCCAGGAACCAAAACAAGAGAATGAGCCTGAAGTAGCCCCAGAACCAAACCCAGAGTTAGCACCTCCTGTCTCTGAGGCAGAGCACAATTCAAATCTAACGGTTATTAACCCGGAGGGTGAAGATTTCATCACCAAGTATGACCGAATCATTCAAGAACTGGATTCTGGCACCAAGGGCTTGATAGAACAGAATTTCTCCTCACCTGATCCTTTACTTCTCACAAAAGAGAAAGAGGGGAAGGAAGAAGAGCGCAAAGAAGAAAAGAAGGAGCAAGAGGAGGAGGGGAAAAAGGAACTAGAAGAGGAGGAAGACGACTTTGACTCTTTGATAGCAGAAACCCCTGCCCTAGAGCCTGTGCCGTCCCCGTTTGGGGGGAGAGAGGAGACTGCCATTGCCAGTCACCATCCCCTGAGGACTCAGAGCACCCCGTTCACAGGTGACGATCTTCAATTGCTTTCTAATTTCTGCTTTTGAAAGTACTTGTACATTTTGCAATAGGAAAGTAAGGTAGGTGGAGGTAAGGAGCATTATTAATTTACCTAACCAGAGGGGTGGAAGTGTTTTTGTAAAGAGCAAAGAGAGGTGGTTTCATTTTTATTTTATTTTGTCATTCTTGCAATGATTTTGTTTTTTTCCAGCAAATTAGAGGTTACATTTTGCTGTTTAGTCACTTCCCCTGATATGCCTATGATAAAGTAATAGCACTGATTCAGCCACACAAGAAATCCAGTCTCATTATTTAATTGCCTTATTTCCTTTAGTCTGTTTTTCTCTTTAGCATTTATTTTTATGTGTATTTAAAAACGATTATGGTGTCCCCACTGGAATGCATGTTCCAGGAGAGCACGGGTGTTGGCTTGTGCTCTGCTCCATCCCCAGCACCTGCGCAGTGGACAGAGCACATGGTAGGTGCTCAGGATACTTGCTGAATCAGTGTAGCTGTGTGCACATCAGAGGCCGTTGGGGTTGGTTGTGCTTTTGCCTGGGAGCTCATTTTAGATAATCACAAAGTCTTCATCCAGAATAAGTAGAGTAGACCCATATAAACTCATGACTCTACTAAAGAATGGGTGTGTTCCAGTGATATGCCGCCAACAGCAGGTAGAAATCATGTAAGAGACAAAGGGATAGGATAGGACATCAGATAAGTGGTTTGGGGTGAGGAATTATGATGGGAAACATCATTAAATACTAGGCAGTAAAATCTGAATCTGCAAATCATGGTATGGAGGGAATTGGCACAGAGGGTTCATCCAGCTCTGGGGCAGCTGGGGTGGGACCCCTGGATGGTGTTCAAATCACAAGGAGAGGTCCCTGAAGGAGCTAGCATTGCAGAGGGACACAGTGGCCTTGGAGCCAGGCCTGTGGGGGAGTCCTGGCTCTAGCACTTCCAGCCATGTGGCCTTGGCATCCCTGACCCTGTTTGCCCCTGTGAGGCCTCTGATGTGTCATTATTATTGTTATTAATCCCATTAAGCCCACCTGGCTACCCCTCCCTGGAAAGCAGGGAGCAGCTTGGTGAGCCGAGACCATGCTCCCACCTCCTTGGGTCGCCCAGAGTAGATGAAATCACATTACCTTCTGGTCCAGCCAGGTGGGCTTAATGGTTTTCAAGGAGCTTTCCACCCTCCTCCAATATTTATTCATCTATTTACTGATGTCTGAAAATTTATTTGAAGAGGGAGAAAGCTTTTAATTCCAAAATTAAAAGGCTTGAGGTTCTAGTTGAGATAACATTTCAGTGTGAATGGGTTTTAATTAAAATTCAATCAGTCAGTCAATCGTAAGTAAAAAGGATTAGATAATCTTGCTTTTCCCAGTTGATAAGGGGAGGGGGAGGGGGAGAGGAGGGAGTAGGAGGGCCCTGGCTGGCTGAAGGAGGGGCAGAGAGCCCAGTGGGAGGGAAAGGGGCAGAAGTAACCTAGTACACATCCCAGTTTTGATGAGGCCTGCCCCATTTGCCCTCATCCAGTGGGAAATCCCAGCTTCGTCCTTCAGTGTGCGCCAGGACTTCAGGGCTACCATGGCTGATGAAAGTTGTTCTGTAGAATGCCAGCTTTCTTAGAAAGGAGCTTCATCTCTGGGAACTATGTAAATTGAGGAAACATAGTATAGCTTAGGGCAAAAAAAAAGGGAATATAACACCTTATTAAATAACGATGTTTTGCATGTGATACACCTGAGAAGCAACAAAATGTGAGTTTTTTGGTACATATGGGTAAATTTTAACTAAAACCTTGCCTTTTTCCTTCTTTGAAACTTGCACACAGCTTCAGGAAACATATTTTCTCTTTCCGTATATGTGAACTTTGTCGTTTCCAAACTTCTGAGCGTGTTCTGCAGCATTAGGCTTAACTTCTGTCTCTCAAGGAATCCTGATTTCCACTGAAACGAATTTGCTTCTCATCAAAATCAAAGCAATCCATTTATCTAATTAATTTCATTTGTGCATTTAGCAGTCTTTTATTGATCCCCTAATATTTGGCAGGTTCCATGCTGGGTCCTAAGGACACAAAAATGAAGGAATTCCCAGACTTTCAGAGGAGACATCAACCACGAGCTGTACTCCTTTAGTGAGAAATGTGTTGTTAGTTACTGTATGTATGCCAAGTCCTACGGGAGCCCAGAGGAGGGCATGGGAAAGGCTTCATAGAGGAGGGACAGAAACAGTGAACAGAAGCTACCAGGTAAAAGTGGGTGGGAATGATAGTCCAGGCAGAGGAGGCAACAGGAGGAAGACAGAGGAGCCTGACAGTGCATGGGGTATGATTGAGCGTGAGCTGTGTGAGGCAGAGAGGTGAGAGAGGATGCTGGAAAGCTTGGTTGATGCCAGCTTATGGGGGGCCTTTGGGCCATGCTGAGGAATGGGAACCTTGTGCTCTTGGCACTGAAGAAGCCCTAGAAGTGTTGTTCAAGTTGAGGAGTGATGTGACTGGATGTGTGTGTGAAAAAGCCAGCGTTGGAATGGTGTGGAGACAGCACTGGAGTGGGGAGAGGTTGGTGCCAGCAAGATCTGGTAAGAGACTCTTGTATCAGAATTCGTAATGCACTGATGCTTTGATCCAGTAATTCTGTTTCCAGGAACATTTTCACAGCTGTATTCACACTTATGTGCCCAGATGTATATACAAAGATATTCCTTGCAGCATTGTTTATTATAGAAAAAGACAGGAAACAACCCAAATGTCCACCAGTAGGAGACTGTTTTACTAACACAACATGCATGGCAGTCCAGTATCTTGTGGCCCAGACATGAATGAGACAGCTCTGGATTTGCTGAGATAGGATGGTCTCCAGGATATATTGTTAAGTGGAAAAGCCAGGTGCAGAACAGTGTGTAGAGAATGTTGTCATTTGTTTAAAAAAATACCAAGAGATGGACAGATACACACACCTGGGAAGTAAGATAATGTGTTGGTTAAGAGTACAGGCACTGGAAACAGATGATCTGAATTAAAATTGTGACTCTTAGGGCTGGCCCCATGGCCTAGTGGTTAAATTTGGTGCGCTCTGCTTCAGAGGCCCGGGTTCAGTTCCTGGTGGTGGACCTACACCACTCGTGAGTGGCCATGCTGTGGCAGTGACCCACATACAAACTAGAGGAAGATTGGCACAGATGTTAGTTCAGGGTGGATCTTCCTCAGCGAAAAAAGAAAAAAAAATTGTGACTCTTTCCTTTACCAGCTGTGTGCGCTTAGCATTCTGCCTCATCTTTAAATGGAGATAAAGAATAAACATACTTCACAGGGTTGTTGTGAATATTTAAGTAAGTTGATACATAAAAAGTGCTTATTAGAACACTGCCTGGCACATAAGAAGGGATTAATAAATGTTTTCAATAATAATTCAATTATTATTATTTTTTTATGTACATAAAACATTTTGGGGAGAACACCCTTGAATCTGTTAGCAGGCATTGCCTCCTGTTCTTCCTTTTATACTCCTACACCGTTTGAAGAAGAAAAGTTTTAAATCGTTTCAGTCTCTATTAAAATAGAAAAACTGTTGCTGGAGTCCAGACAAGAGATGATGAGACTCGGCTCTCAGGCAGTAGAGGTGAAGGTGAAGGTCCGCGTGCAGGAGATATTTCCAAGGTGGAATTGGTAGAGCTGAGGCACAGAATTGATGGCAGCTCCATTTCTGGAGTTAGGAAATACAGGAGGAGGGTGGATTTGAGGCAGGGGGACAGTTACTTGAGGGGAGAGAAGTGAATGACAGGGAGAGGTGGTGGAGATAGTCTTAGTTGTTCTGAAAAATTAAATATTTTATGGGTGGGGAATTTATCTGTCCTAGAAAAGAGGGGGAAAAACACACCACATACATTCTACATACATACTTGTGGCTTTCTGAATTGCAGCTGAGTTTTCTGATTTCAGCTGCTTACCAGTTTCCCCTAGCAACTGCTTTTTGCTAGCAGTTTTCTTTTTATGTGCTAGAAATCAACTAAGAATAAAACAGGATTCTGAAAAGGTTTAATATAATATGTGTTTCATAATGCACATGCCTAAGAAGTTATAATTAATGTCAGTAGTGGACTATTAATGATAGTCTGCTGACCTTGACCTAATATTCTGTCATTCAAGTGAGACAATGATGACACTCTCCACAGGGTGTGGGTTCAAGCTGGTTTTTTGTTTTTTCCTCCTCTGTAATAGTGATGGACTGTGGATGGTCTCCCCTGGTCACTGGATGGTCAGCAGCTTTCATGTTTGTAGGATGGCTGGATGAGGCCAAGTACAGTCTGGGATCATGGGGGAAGTTGAGGACTCACAATAAGGACATATGTTTTATAGGAGACTGTACCCACCTAAATATGATGTAATTCACTTGTCTTTGCTCCTTCTGGAAGGAAACAGATGCTGAGCTGGGGACAGCAGGAGAGCAGGCAAGAGGGGATCTACCTGGAAAGCTGGAATTGTGGTTGATGCCTTAAGAAGAGTTGTCAGTGACATTTCTGGGTTCTTTATGGAAGCCCATCAAGTTGCTTTCAAACTAGGGTTCCAGTCCAGAGTTTCTGAATGTGTTTGGCAAACTCTCCCCGTTTTGTTTAGTAAGCACGCGCTCTGCAAAAGCTCTCTGTTTGGAGTTCATTGACCTCATGCGTCATGGAAAGTGACTGAGGAGCTTTGCCCCCCCATCCGAAGGATGGGGAAATTGATGCTAAACTCGACACATGAGGGAATGATGCCTTTTCTGTGTTTTGAGGTCGCTTGGAGACATCCCCTGTATTCCTGGGGGAATATTGTCATTACCCTGTTATTCACCTACATGGTTAAAGGGTTTAGGTTTGGTGTTCCTGTTTCTCTCAGATAGCTTATGTTTTCTTGCAAAGGGTTTTACTGTCTTACACTGCCAAGGCTTCTGAATGAAGCATCTTGTGATGAAGTATGTTTTTGCTAAACTCCTGTTAATGTTGGTGAAGTCTTCATAAGGCAGGTTTATTCACCAAGGGTAAGGTGCTTTTGTTATAAACATGCCATGGTTTAGTGGCATCATCAGTAGCTCCACTGGGGGAAATACAAAATTCTCATTGATTTTGCTTAATGGACCACTTTTATGGTAAAAATGGAAAACATATTCAAGTAATTTTATTAATGCCAGATTTATTTTCTTGATTTTCCTTGTCTTCAATGAACTCGAACATAAAGCATATTAATTTCCTAGTGACCCAAATTAGCTGAAGCTTCTTTTTGCCTCATTTTTTAATGAACTGCTTTTGTAGTCATATGGATTTTCTTTTTTAAGGAACCTATGACACACCAAATTATATCTCCCCAAACCGAGTCCCTTTCTCTCTCTCTCTCATCTGAAAATTAGATTAAATTTTCTAATGTGTGTTTGCCGAGTTGCCCAGGGCTAAGTTGCAGCCCAGTCCTCATTCACCCCTTGTCTTTCTCTTCTGATTCTTCTACATTGTGACATTTGACAAGACAGAATCTTTCTCACAGTGCTTGTTGGGGATAGACAGTCCCTGTTTATAGTGTTGCTATTTGGTAAACAGAGCTCGCGTGTGCCTGGTATGCTTTAATAACGCAGAGATTTTTGTGTCACCTAAACTTTTGATGGCCTCTAATGTTTGCATGAAACCCTTCAGCACACAGCGTCATGAGATGACGAATGTCATGCTTTTGAGTATTGGCAGCCCCTAAGAGACAGAGATAGTGTGGCAAAGTGTATTCTAATTTTTAAAATTAAATTATTTGTTATTTGTTCTTTTCAAGGTCTGTGATAATTTTCAAAGTATTAAAGTGCTCATGGAGTCAAAATATTAGCTTCCATGCATATTTTTCTGCTCTCTTTTTGTGGAGGGGGTTTGTTTTGTGTTTTGTTTTTGAGGCAGGAGAAGACCTGGCTGTGTTTGCACCTGTTGGGCCTATTGGGGTTTGGGAACGGTGGCTCCAGTGCCTCCTTCATTTTGGGGGAAAGAGATCCCCGTTTGCCCAGCCAGCCCTGATGCCTTGTGTTCTTCCTGCAGGCCCGTTCATCAGCGTGGTCCTCTCAAAGCTGGAGAACATGCTGGAGAACTCTTTGCATGTTAATTTGCTGCTTATTGGGATCATTACTCAGCTAGCCAGCTACCCCCAGCCACTCCTGCGCTCCTTTCTGCTCAACACCAACATGGTCTTCCAGCCAAGTGTCCGCTCTCTCTATCAGGTGCGTTAGCTGAGCCCACGTTCATACTTGTTGATTATATGGGTGCTAAGGGGTAGGGCTCCTTCCCTCTTTATCCTTGTTATTTTATTGTTTTTGAAAAATCCCTCTGTTCTAATTCATTTGCTTGCCTTCCCTGTCCTATTACACTAGTGGGGTAAATTATTCTAGACAAATTGCAAAGCTTCATTTAGTTTGATGTTTCAAGGGTGTCCTACCAAGAACACCCAGGCAGTTAAAAATGAGCAAATGCCTAATATAATAATAGTTCCTGCAATGAGGGCTGTACCTGAACGATATTGATAACTGAGGGTGGAATTCGTTGTGAAGCATCAACATCATTAATGTTGTTGACAGGTCCTTGCATCTGTGAAAAACAAGATTGAACAGTTTGCTTCTGTGGAGAGAGACTTCCCAGGGCTCCTCATCCAAGCCCAGCAATACCTGCTCTTCCGAGTGGACATGTCCGACCTGACCCCTGAGTCTCTAACCAAAGGTGAGCTGGGTTTCTCCCCTGTGTCTCTCCTTCAACTGCTCCTCCATTTCCCCAGCCTCCTGATTTGGGTTCACAGTTGCTTCTGGGCCCTAAAAGCATCTAAATACATTGTAATTTTTACCCAGCAGGGAGGAGCCTCCTCTTAGTGTTCTTAAACGTAAAGAAAGGTCTGCCCTGCCTGCATCTGGCCCCTTCCCAGTTTGGAGGGTCTAGTGGAGCATTTGTTTCCCTCCCTGAGAGTGGTTCAGGGAAGGAGTGGTGTGTGGGCTGTTGCCAGGCTAGAATAGATAACTCTGCACATATGGGCCAGAAAGAGGCCTTATATGCATACCCTGAGCCATTTTTTGGCCAGCCCTACCCTGAGGAGGGCATCTGTTCTCTTTATTATGTTTTCAGAGACTCTCTGGCCAAAAGGAAATGTGCTTTAGGGCTCTAGAAAGTAAAAACTGTTCATTTAGACTGGGAGAAATAAAGTTGGTTGTTTATGGTCAGCTTAAAATTCCTGGGAGGGCCTTTCCATTAGCTCTGGGGGCGCTCGGGGGTGAAGCCAGGAGCGCTGCTGGTTTGCCTGGTTTAAGCCCAGGTTGGACAGATTTGATGACCGGTTGTCTTCTGAGCTGTGACTTGGGCCTTGGTGAATGCAAACTAGGAAATGTTCCATCTTGCAGTGGCATTTACTTCTCTCAGGACAAATCGGGCTTTTCTGTGGCAGGTGGATAGTGGAGAGAGTGGGGCTCTCAGGTCTGGGCTAAAGGTCAGAAACCGGCTCTGAGAGGCAGAAATGTAACTCAGGGCAATTTTTAAACCTTTAAAGGAAGCTGAAAAGATCCCAGAACTCTGAAAGCTTGTCCTTGCCTCTGTCTAGCTATTTGATCTTGGTCACTCTGCCTCACTGGGCCTCGTGTTCCTCAACTCTTAAATGAAGGATTTGTTGTCCATCTCTCAAGTCCTTTCTGGCTGTAGACTTCTAGGTGTAAAGAGCCCTTAGGGCACTGCAAGGCAGATTTTGCAAGAAAGGTGGGCATTGTGCCACTGGTAAAATGCAGGGGGTGGGCTTCAAGCTTTGGCACTTGAGAAGAGCAGGCAAAGCCATTCAAGGAGGGAAAGGAGCTCCACATCTCTGTGGGGAGGTGGACAGCAGGCCCCACATGGCCTCTCTTAGCCACATGGACAGTCAGTCTGTTAGCTGTGTCCCTCCTCAACAGGGAGCATGCTGCTGTAACTCATCCTGTGAGAGAAGGTGCATCAGTTAGCTTTTGTACATAGCAAACCACTGCAAAAACTCACTGGCTTGAAACAAAGCCATTTATGAGTGCTCTTGAGTCTGTGTGGTTACTGGGTGTCCGGCTGATCTGGGCCAGGCCTGGCTGATTTTGGCTGGATTCACCTGTGTGTTGCTGTCAGCAGGTGGCTGGACGTCTGAGATGGCCTCACTTACATCGGTGGCTGCTGGCTGGGGTGATGGGGATGGTGGGGGTCTATGTTTCTCATCATCCACCAGGTTAGCCCAAGCTTGTCACCATCATGGCTGTAGGGTTGCAAGAGCAAGAGCACGTGCATACAAAATCTTTTGAGGCTCTGGCTGGGAGCTCGCACAAAGGCAATTCTGCTGCATTCTATTGGCCCAGAGCAAGTCCCTGGGCCAGCCCAGGTTCAAGAATGGAGCAAAACCCCCACCTTGGTGGGAAGAGCTGCAAAGAATTATGGCCATTTTTGCAATCTACTAGACAGAAGGTGAATTCAGTCTCCTTATGTTACACTCCAGACTTGGTCTTCATTTGTATTTTACGATTTGTAAAATGCTTTCCCAGTCAATTTTTATTTTCAAACAGCACCGTGAAATGGGCAAGAAAGGTACTCTTAGCTTCATTTCCACATAAGGAAGCAGAAAGTAGAGGCGCAGGGTGGTGAGCCAGGATCACGAAGCTTCAGTGCTTGGACTGGCCTGCCCGGCTCACGGGGCTGAGTGCACATGCTGACCGGCCTTGTAGGCTCTCCTTGACAAGAGCTACGGTGAACGTCCAGACGTCCCAGTGCGGGATGGTGGGTGGGGATTGTGGGGTCTTACACCTGTGCTTTGTCTTGGCTTTAGACTCTCTGATGCATGGCTGCCAGGTATGTGCCCAGGGGAACTTGTTCCCACCGCGTAAGGTTGTCAGAGTGGTCAGTTGTGGTTGATGTTTTTTAAGGTCTGCGACCCTCAGGGGACTCTGACTTGTAGGGAGCTTCTCTCAGGATAGAAGACTTTCCTTTGGAGTTTTTCAGATGAACTTTCTGACTCCTTTCAGGTTAGCAAAATGACACCCTCCCCTCAGCTTTAAAATTCTCTAAACTCACAGAACAAGAGAGGCTCCTGACCCCGTGTACACAGCTGACTTGTGAAGCATTGAGTGTGATGTGATTGCCTATAAATGAGTTGAATCTGGGGGTCACACTCACACTGGGACACAGAGCAATTTATAATTAAGAATCCTGGTAACAGGCCAGATGTTGGGGTTTCCAGTGTCTGTGGGCTATGCCCTTTGCCTCAACAGTGCTGATAGGAAGATAGCATGTAATGGATTTCTCTCCTGACTCCTGAAATCTTCCCAGTATTAGTTTTGAAAACCTTCCATTGCAGCATTTTAGACCCAGGGCAGCATTTCAGAAAACAACTCCTGATTCTGACATGTATTTATCCTTCCCCTCCTCCCTGCTTTTTTCTTCAGGGGCTCACTGAGCCCTCCCTCTTACAAGGGGTGAGACTCAGGCGCCTGCAGGCCTGTATTCCCTTGGCCTCCTGGCAGCCCCCGTGAAAAACAAGCTTCCCTCACTAATGCTTCAAACAGAAGTGAAAGTCCGTGTGACTTCAGCTCCAGAGCTGGTGGACTTCCTGTGCCAGCTGTCACATTGTCATTCCTGAGACTGCTGGTCTCTGAGGCTCATCCAGGCTTTTCATTTTCCCCTCAAATACTTTCAGACCACAGAGGAACAGTTCCTTGTATTTACTTATATTCAGAGTCCTTTCACTGATCTTGTTCTGGAAGGGACATCAGGTAGGTATTATTACCATTTTACAGAAAGGAAACTGAAACATTACGTGATAAGCTAGTTGCCAGGTAGGGACTAGAACTCAGGTCTCCTTGCTTTAGAGTCGAGAGCTCATTGGTGCTTTGTGACACATTGAAAGGCCAGTACCGTGATGATACGACAGAACCACTATAAGGATTTCCCGCTAGTCCTCAGTCTCTCTCCCTGGGCACTCTCCTGCCTTCATTAGAGAAGATAATTTTGATTCTTGGATTCGAGGTGGGTAAGTGAGCCTTAGTGATGACACTGTTTAAATTCAGGGATAAAGCTAGATAAATGAGGCACAAATACCCTTCTTGGGGGAGAAGAGAAGGAGTGAATTTGAAAGAAAAAGATGGAGGTGAGGAATATGAACTAGTTCCGGGAAGATCGGGTGTAGGGAAGACCTGATGTTGGTCAGTTCCTTCCTCATTCATTCAGCACATGTTTATTGGCTTCTTCTGTGAATAAGGAAGTGTGTTAGGGGTCATGAAGGACACATTATCAGATAGGGGCTCAGCCCTCAGAAATCTCAAAGTCTAGTGGAGGAGAAAAACCATAAACAGCAATGCAAGGCTAACAGGCAATGCAGGCCTTAGTTGGTAAATAAGATGGGGTGGGAGGTTAGAACAGGGAATTACTTCTAGGGGCAGGAAACAGGAAGTGCTTTGTGAAGTCAGTAGCAACTGAATTGATGATGATGTGATGGCTGACACTTATCAAGAGGTGCCTATGTACATTATACCTATTGACTCATTTAATCCTTATGATGACTCTATGAGCTTTTGACAGGTAAGGGCATTAAAGTGCAGAGAGGTAAAATAACTTGCCCAATGTTACTTAGCCAGTAAGTGGCAGAGTCTGTCCTCTTAACCACTGTACCGGTGCCTCTTAAGTCTGGTAAGATTTAGGTATGCAGAGATAATGGAGAAGGGAATTCCAGGTGGGGGAACCAGCATGAACAACACAGGTCTTGGTCTGGGCCTAGTGCCCATGAGTGTCCCATTCCCCGCTGGTATCCAGGCCTGCTTCCTTTGCGAGCTTAGCTGGACGCTTTGGAGGGCTGCAGCATGGAGGGTCAGGGCTGGGGGTGCTAAGGGGTGGTCTCCAAGGTTGGCCATGTACCTCAGTGATGTCAACACTTGTCCTCACTCTGTTGTCAGGACATGTTGTGAGTTTCTGCTGAAAGGTAGCAGCAGACAGATTCTCAACAACTTCTTCAGTTCTCTGTGGCACGAACTGTGATAAGCTTTAATCTAAAAAGATATTTAAAGTAGTAAAGCGGAGGATTTTTTTTAACACTAAAGACTATAGTAGTGAGATGTGGAAAGTAGTATAAATGTCAAGAATTTTTAGTACTGTAGTTAAGCGACACTCTGAGAAGAGTGTTGAAAAATGGGACTGAATTCTAAAAGCAGCCAAAATAATGAAGAGCTTGAATATAATGATTTATAAGGAGTAATGAGACAGTTTGAGAAGGGGACAGAAGAAGGCATAAATAATTCCTATAAATATATGAAGCTGGAGATGTTCAGGAATTAAATAGTTGGGAAAGTTGAGCCATTTTAATTGGTAAAGCTGATTTGATATGAAAATGCAAATCACTTGAATATGTTAAAGTTTGGGCTCATATCATCTTAGACATGTGTTAGTGGGACTGAGAGCAGGACCGCTCGGAAGCCTTCCTGAAATGGACGCTTCCAGGCCACTTCCTCCCACCAGGTGACCACAGTTGCATGAAGTTCCAAGTTTGGTCTTACCAGCACCCAACTTCCTCTCCATTATTTCCAGCCTTTAAAAGGCTTCCATTATCTTCTCCACAAAAGGCTGGAGGTCCCAGCCAGAAGGAGCTGGGGGTCACCAGGGAGCCCCAGAGGCCGGAGCACAAGCTGCAGAGAGTGGCTTGTTTCACCCAGCCCGCCTCCTGCAGCTCTGCTGTGTGATCAGGGCTTACCTGGGAAAGGTAGGATGGTCACCCCAACCCTGGGAGGCTGGGAGAGCAGGGGCAGCCTCTGGACATCCCCAAATAACCATCGCGGTAAGCTGAGTGCTTGACGCAATGGCAGGAGATGCCTTTTTCATTCCCGCGCCGCCATGTCCTAGGCCTGGAGGGTTCTGGATAAACCTATATTCTTGCCACAATATCTGCACGAAGTTCCTTATACAGGATTTGGGATAAAACTCTCATATTACACGCTCTATGCTGGAGGTTATCTGTTGGGCAAATACATGTGCCACAGCGTGGAATAAGGTATGTGCTCAAGGGCCGTGTCCTCAGACTTCAGTCAGTTACAGGAACTAAACCCACGATTAGACAATCTCCACCAGCCCCCCCTCCCCTCAGACACACACACTTCACTTTGGAGGGTGGATGTAAAGGGCTATGGAGGGTCACCATGACAGTCTTCTTTCTGGTTTCAGATCCCATTCAGGATGCTTCCAGGACAGGAAGTGGCAAGAACCTTTTGGATGGTCCCCCAAGAGTGCTTCAGCCCTTCCTGACGAACAGAGCCAAGATGGCCGGGGTGCCCCCAAGCCTACCCCTGCCAGTGAGGAACACCATGCTGGCTGCTGCCCTCTTCCCAGAGTTCCTGAAAGAACTGGCTGCCTTGGCCCAGGAACACTCCATTCTGTGCTACAAGATCCTGGGTGACTTTGAGGACTCCTATTGTTAGCGTTTTTTTTTTTTTTTAAATAGAGGTTCTTGTTTTTTAAGGTTTTAGTGTCTTGAGTGAATGTTAAATGCAAAGCTGCTTACAAAAATTTCTACTTTGATATTTCCTGACAATACTTGATTGGTGGGAGGGGATTTTCTGTGTACCTCCTCTCTCTCTAGCCGCGCCTTTCTACCTTCTGTTACATAGAATGTAAGTCTCAGTTGCTCTTTTGGCAGATTTCTTTGCTGTTTTTCCTCCTCAGATTTTTTTGGTTGTTATTCTCTCATCCCTTTGAGTCATTCATCTTGCAGCTTAGATCACACCAAGCGAATATTGGGGTTCATTGATTTCTTGAAGGACCCATGTCCGAAGGCTGGCTCTTCAACAGCACATGAAGAGTGCACATCTGCCCCCGTGGCCTTCTGCATTTCCGCTTCCATTTTATAAAAGGGAAGAATAAAGATGGAGCCCCTCCTGCCTCCATCACACAAGCACGTATCATATGTCCTTTGCATTTTACTTCCAAGACTTGTATTCTGCCCAACATGTATTGCCTTATGGTGTAGGCAAATCCATTGGTCTCACTGTCTGCCTGGGAAAGAATTTGGGATGTAGAGAAATTTTCTTATTGCTTGAGAGCTGTCTTTAATCAGTATATCACTACCTAAACACTGAAAATAGCCTTACTTTAGTAATATTTGCACAAAATGAAATATGCCTATGCAAACTGTAACTTTGGTTTTTAGGAGTTTGATCAGATAAAGAAAGCATGGTATCACATTCTTATGTATGAAGACAGCCATCATTATTTTTTTAAGTGTTTTATGAAAAACAGATTAATTTGTGAAGCTCTTTCATAATGGGCTCTTTTGGGGGAGGGACATATGGAATGGGGGAAAAGGATAAAGGTAAACTAAATGCAACCTGTAAAAACATTGGTAATTATTTTAGATTCTGTTTGCTTTTTCTAATATATTGCACTTTGTAGAGAAACGGGAACTATGCAGCCACTTTGGGACCTGGGATGTAAATGCGAACAGGTCGCAGGGAGCCCCTTGAAGCCAAGTGCCTGCTGATGGCTCACAGCACACAGAAATGCTGTCTTCTGAGTAATGGGGCTCATTAGGAGGCCCCAACGTGATGTATTCATGCCTCTCTGCTGCTTTCCAGCCCGCTCCAAGAGGCATAATTATACTTAGAGCCACAGTCTCCTTACAACACCACCAAGAGGGGGAAACACATAAAATAATTGTGGGCTAAAAATGAGACCATAAACAGTTGATATTTATGGATATTCAGTCCATTCCCCTCTATTTTGGGCAGGTGAGAAGCATGTAACGAGGATAAGCCTCCTTGTTTGGAGGGAAATTGGAAGCCCAGCTCTCTGTTCTCTCTGCTGAGGCCCATGTCTGGGGGTTGTGCTTCAGGAGTACTGGTTTGGTTTTAATCATGCCCCTCGTACAGGAGGGGAGTGGAGGGAAGCATCACATCTGAGACCCTGCAGAGCAGAGGCTGCCCTTTTGTGTTTCAGGGATCTTGAAGCAGCTTTGTATTGAGAGAGAGAGAGCACTGGCCCATGGATGGGTGGCTCTGGCCTGGGCTGGGGGGCTCCTAGGAGCCAGCCTGGCAGTGTTTCCGAGTCTAAGCCAGAAACCAAAGATAACCGATTCATTGTACATTTCTGACTTCAAATTTGTCTGTCTTGAAAAACGGTTTGTCCAGCTATGGTACAGCTGTACGAGGCCCAGCAGACTGGCCTGTTCTTGGCTTCCTGATGCCTACTTGTATTTGCACAACCCACAAGTCTCCACTGGAAAATAAGGTGGCTGAAGGTAGAAAAAGAGGAAGAGAAAGATGGAATTGAAGCAGTAATTTGTTTCCTCTTTGTTTTGCACAAGTATTTATCTTCCAGTTTGGACTTACCAGGTATACAGAATGCTAAAGTCACATCTGGAAACTGTATTCTTTAGGTTTTTGGTTTGATTTATACTTCTCTCCATTATCTGGTGATGGTGTCCATTCTTATTCTTGAGTCCATACTGCTTTATTATAGAGCACTGTAGTCCCCTTGTGGAAGGTGCCCTTTGGGAAGGAGATTGATTTGGTGGCTCTTAGTATTTTTTTCTAAATAGGTACTGAAGTAGACTTACTTTAAAGGAGGACAGAGGTGACCAGTGTCTGGGCTGAGAGGAAAATTAACTCCCGCGGTGGGGTGCTAGTAGCAAACTCACATGATAACCCTCTCTATTTGGAATTGGAAACTGGTGCATGTTTCTGAATCCATTGCAGCCCTCCTCCAGAGTATTGTGTATGGGGTTTTTCAAAATGAAATCAGAAAATTCACCTGAGAACACATTATAGAAAACAGAAGAAACCATGCAGTTGAGTGAAACAGCCAGGTGGGCTAGGTAAGGGTCATTCAGGGAATGGTGTGGACATGCCAGAGGAAAAACAGCAGAAACCAGACACAATAAAGAGAAGTGCAAATCCTGAGGGGTTTGGAGGAATCAACATTGATCTAGGCAGATATGAAGACACTGCACAGCAGGTGGGTGATGAAGGGAACTCCTTGGTGGGAAAAAATCATGGTAATGAAATAGAATATTCTAGTCACAAAATCATAGGTGAGGCCCTTAGAAATATCTTTTTTGTCATGAGTTTGGAGAAAAAATTTTAAAAATATATGGCATGATTCAAAATGTGGTCCAAGAGTGTGGACACTTTTCTCTGTGACAGGCTCCCCCGTTAGATGCTGTGCTACTTGTTGGAGGACACAGTGGACACAAACCCTTTGGTGCAACCCCTGAGGTTGGCATCTTTGTATCTGGCCTGATGGTCCCGGGCAGTGAAGGCGAGTCAAGGGTTCCTGGACCATCACAACATTAACCTCCATTCATAATTCAGGGTCTGAGGTAAAGTTCCAGATGGAATGAATTTTGTGGTTCAAAGTATATGACAGCACTGGGATATTTAAAATTGATTTTTGGAAATGGCCAAGTAAATGTCTTTAAAATTTTAAACAAAGAAATTCCAGATTGAGTTTAGCCTAAAATACCATTTCATGGGTTAAATTACAGTTTCCCAGCCATGAAATGGGGATGCTGGAGTAACCAATTAGAGGTGTGATTTTCTTTATCAATAGATAGTTCCTTTCCCAAGTATTTGGAGGAATTATGAAATTGTCCCCATTTTACTTAGTATTATTTTGGAAAATACTTTGATGTGCTGGGGTTGTCTCTGTCATGTGTAGGGAGGACACATTGGTTCTTTTACAGGCCCTCAAGGTTACCTTTTCTGGGGCCAGCCCCATGGCAAGAGGTTAAGTTCATGCACTCTGCTTTGGCGGCCCAGGATTGTGGGTTTGGATCCCAGGCACGGACCTACACCATTCAACAGCCATGCTGTGATGACAACCCACATACAAAGTAGAGGAAGATTGGCACAGATGTTAGCTCAGGGCAAATCTTCCTCAACAACAACAAGATTACCTTTTCCTTAGCAAGTGGCTTTTATTGAGGTCAGATGTAGTTGATTTTCAATCTGTAAGACATCATGGGGCCAGGGTGTTGTCAGGAGGGCATCTTATGAATAGAATCTAGAAACAGGATACATGAATATTTGGGTTGCCTGTTCAATTTGGCAGCCAGTGGTACTCAAGGTAGAAAGTTGTTTTTGATGTCTCTGAATCAGCTTGGTTGCAGTGGGCATGTGGGTTGATTTCTAGTGTTTAGAGGCTTGGGGTTGTGGATGTGCTGCCCATTCTGAATCTGGATCAGTGTGTCTAGGTTGCTTTCATGAGGGAAGTGCTGCCCCAGCAGGGGTGGGACATGTCATTGATGTGATGTTAAATATCTGCAGCGTATGCTCCACTTCTCATTTAAGGCAGTTCAATTTAATTGCTAATTACCAGCCCTATATTTACTGAAATGGCTGTCATGCTTGCCATTTTTATGAAACACTTTATTGCAGGACAGCTATTATTGCACGTGCTACTTCAAGTCACTGGCCCGGCCAGTATAATTTGTGGCTTGCTGCGAATCTCAGCCAGCTCTGCAGTGTTAGCTCTTCCTGGAAACAGCAGTCCTCTGGTAGCTAAGGCCACATCAGCTTTAAGTCATTAAGAAGATATTCTCAGGCCCCTTGTTGCTTCAACCATTACTCTATAAATCACACAACACTTATTCTCCATCAAATAATAGCTTAAAACAGAAAACTGTCAAACCAGTTTATACTCCATTCTTAAATCACATCAATGAGGAAACATTTTAGGAAAATGGAGTTGACTCTTTTTTTCTGCTTTTTGAATGACGATCATAAACCTAATGCTTTAGAAAGAGCTCTCGGAAGACTAAGAATTGTTTTCAGGATAATTTTGCTGCAGTAAATCCTATGTTCAGGCATTTATTTGGCCATTACTTGTTTTGGAGGACGGATTATCCTGGTAGCTCATTAACTGGATAAACAGAGCTTTAGTGAGATTTTTGGTGAGGTTCTTTAGGGAGAAGGACAGAGACAAGGTAGGGAGGAAGCCTTCAGTTCTTTGGCCCCTGCACTTAGAATCCTAAAACAGGTGATGATTTTTAGGTAGGACTCAACCTATCCTGTCGGGTCATTGTGAATTTTGTTCCTGTCTTACAACATGTGAGTAAACCTAACTCAATGTCACCCACACAAGTAACAAGACTGCCACTGGGTTCTGTCAGCACGAGTTCGATATGTATTTCAGGCATCTTTTGGGGAGCTTAGATTTGCTATGTCATTTCAGAACCTGACAAGGGTGATGGGAGCTCTTAGGCCAGATTATAAATATCATGGAGCTGAGGCTGCAAAAGTCTGTGTTTTTTAGCATGTCAGCTGACTTTTTATTGGCACAAGTCTATAAAAGGCCCACCTGTAACAAGGTCCCTTTTAGCCCTGGAGATATTTGAAAAGAGGGAATTTGGTGATGACGATCTTACTTATATGATTTTTTTACTGTTTGACTAAGGGAGGCAGTGAGGGGATTTCAATCAGATGCTTTCTATTTCACAATTGAGGGCCAGCTCTGTTCACAAATCCATGAATGTATTTGTCTAAAATCTGCTGAAGCAGCATGGCAGCCATTTTCACGCTGCTTTTAGTAATGGGTAAAGAATATGGCTTTTCAGATAGATTTACTGGTTTTTGTCAAATAGTCACTGTGTAGAATCCTTGAAATGAGGCAGCTAATTCAGTAGAAATGAAAAATACAATATAAATTGTGGGTCACAGTCATAAACTATATATTGAATTAACCAACTAACTCAAAGCTCCAGGAGGGTGTGTAGTTTCAAAAATTTCATAGCCTTCCAGATTAGCAATAATTACACAAAAGAAACGTGTGTGTGGGTAACAGCTAAAACATCCCTAACTTGGTGCAAATAATGATCTCAGTTCTTTTTCCTGTGCCATCCACCCCTTGAAGGATAGGAACAGAAGTTCACCTTGAGGCTTAAGCCTGGACGGAGTGAAGAAGCCCCTTCCTAGACCCAGATATCCAATTTAAAAGCCTAGTCGTTGGCAGCACCAACCTCTCATACAAAGGGGCCCCACAAAGGGCTGTCCATTAATTCTGTTTTATAAATTTAATGAACTTTTACTAAATACTTACTCTGTGCCAGGCAGCATGCTGCGCGCCGAGGCTGACGTTCCAACCCTCCCACCTGAACCAACCAACCAACCCACCTCCTCAAGCAACAGAACACATAGTTTGGGCCTGGCCAGGCAGAGCTGGTTCAGGCCGGCCTGGGGGAAGGCCAGTTTTCCAGCACATTCTCCTCCCAGGCTACAGGTGTATGGACTCCATCAAAAGATGGCAGTGGCTTCACCTGTGGCACCAACTCATATATTTTAATGAGATTTCACCCTGCAGAGCAAACAACTGAACTCACACTCATGCAAACATGTGTTTAAAACTAGAGTTCACTGAGGCCCATTTACGAGCAGAGCCATACTTTGTGCATTTCTTAACTATTATGTAAACATATCTTTCAAATATCTAGTTAGGTTCCAAGTAAGATATCTGAGCTGTGCTTCCATTCCCCCCCCCCCCCCACCAGTAGCAATTATAACAACATAAAAGTCTGATTTTCAGGATTTCAGAAGTGGGCATTCATTCAAGACCACAGGCAATTGTCAGAGCTGAACGACAGTCAGCATTGTAAGGATCAAGTGTTTTGACGATGGCATTTTTCTCTGGAAATTACCAGTCTATAATACAGTTTACACCTGACATAATAGTTTTGGTAAGCCTTTGATTTAAAATGGTCTGGAAAGCTCCTCCAGTGTTTTCTGTAAAGTTTGATGACCAAGCCAGACCTTTGGTGAAAACAGAGTTTGTAAAACAAAGTTGAACCTTATTTTTTCTTAGAAAGTAATGATCCCACCAGATTCCAATCTCAGACTGCCTCTGCCTGTTTGTAATGTAGAGACTTGTGGAATGAAGGGAACTGGCTCTGCCTTTCTCTCTCAAAAAAAGAGGTTAAATGAAAATATTTTACTTTTAGGCCCAGTAGTTTTCAGTATTGCAACAGAATGTGTGAGGGGCACATGGCTTCCTGGGTAATGTAACATAGTCTCTTACAATTCTAAGTAATGAATTTAAAAAAAAGTTAATTTTTTTTTAAACCCTACCTCGTCATGCTTGCCTAAAATAAACCACACAGTTGGTTTCCTTTCTGTCCCTGTTTTATGGCTGGGTAAGAGGGACACTTCTCTCATTCCTCCTAGAGACGTCTTGAGCATTGTCTGCAACACAGGAACCATTAATTGCTAAGTTGAAGATGGGGAAGATCCACTTTTCTCCAGTTCCCCAGCAGCCCCTGGAGCATCGTTCATGATGGAAATGCCCGTACTCTTCTCAGTAGGCTAGAGATTTCAGTGTACAATCAGAGCCTCCAAAGATTTTGTTCTTTACTTATGTCACAGTTTGATATGTACTTTTAAAAACAGCATTTGCAAAGCTGGTCTTTGAGCCTTGTAAGTCAGAGGTAACAAAGGCGTAACAAACAAGGGGCACCCCAGTGCGATACAGAGACATAGTATTCTTGTCATAAGAACAGGGTGATGGCAACCCAGCCTTCATGGAGGTACTGTCAACTGCACCACAATTACTGTTAAAGGTCAAGATTTTGATTTACTAGTTTATAATCTTACTCTTTCCAGGCAAAACAATTATAGCTGTTTCTTTTTATCTTTTTTGGCCTGAGGGTAAGGGGGAGTTGTCAACTGCACAATCTTTGAAGTGTAAGTTAATTTTTTATGTGATATTTCAGTATATATTTTTATTCATTAAATTTATTTGAAAACTTCTTTTTTACAAAAAAAGAATCATTTATTCTCAGACTTCTGCCTTCTGGGATCCCTAGGGAGTTGAATGGGTGACACCACTTTCACTCAGTGGATGGGTGACTACTACTAATACCTCACCCCCAGGAGCCCTCCCTGAACAAATGTGTTTACACGCCGTGTCAATGAATTTATTCTGTTGTGTTTTCATCTTCATTAACCTATTTTTAGGTCTGAAATACTGCAGCCAGATCAGAGTCTCTCTCCATCACTATTAATCCCCAGCACCTAGAACAATGCCCAGACCTTAGGACGTGCTCAGAAATATTTGTTGAAGGAGCTGCAGAATGAAAAGTTTTCCTAGAATGGTAACAGTAGGGCTCATTTAGTTCAGAATTACTAAGCGCTAGAATGTGCTATTTCATAACCACCGCTACGGCTATCGTGGAACTGTTTTGATGATGTCAATGAAGCAAACAGGTGAGGCTGCTGGTCTTCTGTGGAGGTGGCTCCCAAGGCACAGGGTCAGGTGTGGCCATCCGGCTCTGGCTTGGGCCAGGGATTGGGAGATGCAGCACGTCAAGCACACGTATGTCAGGTTTCACAGGCTCGGTCCTTGGTCAGGGCGGCACTGTTCTCCCTCAGGCAGAGGGACCAGAAACGTCTCAGGATGACAGCTGCTTCTCCAGGATCTCCTTTATGATAGTCGGGTCTGCTCGGTTGAGAGTCACTTTTCGGACCAACCCAATCAGTTTATTTATAGCTCTGGGGTTTCCCTTCTTCACATCCCTTACCTTTAAAGAGAGAAACTGTTTCAGAGGAGAAAATAGAGACTTGTATCTAAAAATCCTAAATTAAGGTTTATGTTTACTGAAACAAATTCAGTTTCTTTTCCTGTTAGTATTAGATATAAAACAAGAAAAGGAAAAAGGGGAGGGGGGTGCACTGAGGAGGCTGCCAGGCTCCATCAAAGGCGATGTTTGCTCCTCTGCCTTCTGATTAAAATGGAGAGGAGGGCTGTGAGGTATCACGAGGGATCGCCCGCAGCTAGAGAAGCTGGTGTGGGAACGAGGGCGCTCTCCTCCTGGGCGCCACAGTGACAGAGGGCGGGGAGCTTCTCAGAGCCTTGTGAGTGACCTCCCCGCGATGAACGGTCCGGTCTCGTCAGGGAGGTACTGCTCTAATCCTCGGTGGTGTTCGGCAGGCACTGAAATGCACAGCTTTCCTTCTGCCCCCACTCCCTGCCAAGAAGATCTATTTAACAGAAAACAAATCCACAACATGGCAACTCTCCCAGAGCATATGGGTGGGGGGAGTGCACTGTGGTGGGCAGGATGGGGACAACAAAGACAGGAGGCACTGAATTCCTATCAAATAGCCGCTGACTGTTGGGGCCACCCGCTCCGACCTGCTCTGCGGCATCATGATCGGCAATACCGTCTGCGAGTGTCTGCACTCAGGGCTGCAGAATGAGCGGGACTAAGAGTGTGTCTTTATCAGTCACCACAGATGAGGCCGGAAGATGGAGATTGCCCAGACCCAGCGCGAGCTCATTTTCCTTATCAAGAGCTCTCTACAGAGCTGTTAGTGTCCCCGGCAAGCTGATGGGTGAGTAGGTGGGTATTATTCTGAAAGAGCTGCTAGCAATTTTTTTCCCCACTGAAAAATATCTCTAGACAATATGATTAGACTTGGGAAGAGGGATGCTACTCATCGCAGCTTTTCTATTTGGTTCTATGCTCCGAACACAAAATGACTTGGTTTTCTGCTTTGCTCTTGTCAAGGATTTTCTCCTGTAATTTATAAATAATTTTCCTTTCTGCTTTTCTTCCCACCTCTTAAAGGCGTGCAGCTCAAGTGTTTCCCTATCTTTTTTCTCCTCTGCAGTCATGCCTGCCAGGTTATCATTGAGAGGCCTCCTTATAAAGCAGAGCTGGCCACAACAGAGTCAAAATGCCAACCCGGGAGAGGGTGACACGCCTGGGAAGTCAAAACTTGATCTAGTGAGCTTGACAACACCCCTTTAAGCGGCAACTCCACGGGATTCAACTCTCGGCGTGGATTTTCCCTGTAGGAAAAGTTGTATTTTTCCAACATTCACCTAATTTCATCTCTTGACTTTAGCTAAAGACTGGCAAAAATAATTGGGACATTATTGATAAAATTGGGCCAGCCATTATTAGGAAGCACCTCTGGGCTGCAACAGGGAGCAGTGGAGAGGCTCTTGGCCATGTCCTCAGGCTGGCCCTGCAGGCTGCCCTGGCCCTCTGCTCGCCAGGAGGGTGGACCCTTGTTCTGGCTGCACATGAAGACCCTCCTCACCCTGCAGGTGATAATTACCACTTGAGGATGTCCCTCCATCACAGCGTGGCAGAGCTGTTCCAGTGCCTCTTGATCCTGCATCAGTTCAAGCTTCTTTTCTGAAACAATCTGTGCTGGAGACTTCCCTTTGCTCCTCCACAATTCCTCAAACACCTACAGGCCAGAGGAGGGAGAGGGGCAGAGAAGCGAGGAGTCAGCTCTTTTGCCAGCTCCTCTTGCTGGGGCTGGGACAAGTAGAGGTGGGGCAGGAAAAGCAGATTCATGAGTTCTCAGCTGGGCGGGCCTGGCCCACAGGGTGCCCTGTGTCTCCCGAAGCACCCGGGAATGAAGCCACTCTAGAGAGAATGCAGAAACACCTGGAGTCTCCCCACACTGAGGTGCTCCCCCAGAACAGAGCAGGAGACCGTGCCTGCGGAGACTGGGGGTCCTCCCCACTTGCTGACTCAAACCACATGGCTGTGGGAGGTGGGAGATGATCACTCACAGGGCCTCTGCTGACAGGTGTCAGAGGGCCAGGGACAGCTCTATCTCAGGTCCACTGAATGAGTTAATTGGGGTGATGTTTTGGTGAAGGATGGGGCTGCACAGGCTGCAGAGGTAACCACTGCACTTAGATGAAGTCCAGAAAACCTGGTCTGCTGGGAAATAGGATTTTAGGGGGGCAAGAAAGTGGCCCCATAATGAAGCTACAAAATGGAAAATAACAACATAAATCATAACCCACAAGGGCCCCTGGCCTACAACAATTATCCCCTACAGGTGGAGCTGGACCTGAATCTGGTGAGGAAAATTAACAGTTAGTGGTGTGTGTATTTTTCTACTTAAAAAATAACAAATCCCCAAACTTAACAAAGTTGGAAAACGGAAAACATTTTTAAAGAAGGCATTTCCTAGGGTGGTTTTCCCCATTCCTCTTGTTATTCAAGTGTAAGCTGGAAGTGGGCGGGGGGGGGGTCCTCTGTTAAGTCTCCTGCGGCCGCTCCTTCACGTCAGCCTGAAGCAGTACCAAGCACTGAACCCTCCCTATGACCGTTCTGGCCGAGAACGGGCCATCCAGGAGCCATTCCTCCCGGAAAAGCAAAGCTCATCAATAATTAGCACATACAGCAAAGCAAATGAAGGGGAAGATGCTCAGAGTCCCAGCAGGGTTCAAAGTTTTCCCCAATCTGGATCAAAACAAACCCAAACATAGTGTGCCTTCAGCTCAGCTGTCAGAACATCTTGACTGTGGCCAAGAAGTGTCTTTGGCGGGTCCCCCACAGGGCACCCCTCTGGCTCCCACGCACAGCTGCTTGGGGAAACTTGTCCCTGCTCTTAGAAAAGAACTGAACATACATGCCTCCAACTCAATCCTTCAAAGATTTATTCAGCCCGACAATGAGTAAGACACGAGAGCAGATCAGAACTTCCCCTGCCCTCCACAAACAGATAAATGGAGCCTCCGCAGCACAGGAACTGGACAGAACAGTCTGTAATGCGGATTATACTCAGGAGCTGCCATAAGCAAGTCTGAAGAGTTCTGCTGCCTCCTTTCCTGGATATTTTTTTTTTTTTTTTTGGTGGGGAAGACCAGCCCTGAGCTAACATCTGTTGCCAATCCTCCCCTTTTTGCTGAGGAAGACTGGCCCTGGGCTAACATCCGTGCCCATCTTCCTCCACTTTATATGGGACGCCGCCACGGCATGGCTGACAGGCAGTGCGTCGGCGGGCGCCCGGGATCCGAACCTGCGAACTCGGGCTGCCAAGCGCGGACTAAACCGCTGCGCCACCGGGCGGCCCCCTTTCCTGGATATATTTATTCTTCTTGAATTAAGACTTAACATTTTAAAAGTGTTTCTTAATACATGTTCACTGTAGAAAATAAGGAGATACAGAAGAAATTACCTGTATTCCCATTCCCTCAAGAATGTTAGTATTTTGGTGTTTTCCTTCCCATCTTTTTCCTTCTGTTCTGTAACAGACTTGTGATCATAAAATATATACAACTTGTGGTCTGCTTTTGTTCACTTATTACAGAAATATTTCTCATATTAATAAAAAAACCTAATATCCATCAAATATATTTACTCTAATTTAAATTATCCCCTACTGGTGGGTATTTAGAGTCTGACCAGTGTTTATTTTGTTCATCTGCATGGTCTCCCAGAAAAGTTCCTAGCTGACAACATCCAACATTCAGGAAGAGAGAGTGGAGATCTCAAGAGAGATCCAGATCTTTGGCTCAAAACAGAAATCACTTGCAAGGACCTGCTTATAAAGAATCTACGCAGCAACTCCTTACAAGAAAACGAGGCGCGAAGCTCAGTGGACACGGATGCTCCTCGCGGCCCCGGCCTGGGAGCAGGCCCGCCTGGCAGTCACGGGGTGGGGCTGGCAGGCACTCCTGGGCCCACGTCATCTCTCCTGGCAGCTACTGCAGCTTCGGCTGAAAGCACAGAGCAGACCTGAGCTGGCCGACTAGGAGCTCAGCCTTCCCTGGCACCTAATACAGCTGGCACCCCACAGGCTCAACCACTGATTGGATTTGCCTGAGCCAAAATAACCGGAGTAGAGGCGATGTGAGGCAGCTCAGGGATCGCTGCCAAATCACACCATTCGGAAGGAAAAGCAGGACCATGCTAGGAGGGATGCTTTGAGATGCAGAGAGGCTGGCTGCTCCCTGAGAAAGTAGGGCGGGTGGGGGTACAAAGGAGTGACACTAGAGAAACATATTTCAGTGGCCTCCAGGAACAAATGGGAGCACAGTGGCTGGACTCTACTCCTGGAGTTAGAACACATCAGCTGATTAACTTCCCAAATTGGTCAAGTGGCCACTGCAGCCCAGCCCCAGCCCCCTGGGTTGACACGAAGACTCCGGTTGTCCAGCCCTCTGCTCATTCCTATTTAAGACACAGCTTGTGCACTCCTGGCTGGAGCCCAGCAGGGTGGGAGCCACTGAAGGGGGCCGGCCCGCCTCCCAGCCAGACTCTGCAGGGCTCCCTGGCCCTCTTGCCGCAACCATAATGGCCTCTGTAGTTGCCAGCCTCGTGCTGCAGCATAAATCCTCAGCTTTTGTCTGTGTTTAATCATCACCCTGGGAAGTGCTATTGAAGTGCAATTGTTTCTGGCCAGGCGTGCAGCTCCCAGGCCCTGCTGCTGCCCACCCAAGACAAACATACATAACAATGGATCCCTAGTGCAGTGCTGGTCATGTGTGTTAATAAGCGGCCACCAAAAGTATGGAGTAATGCAAGCCGGAAACCCCCAATCACGCACCAACCTCAGGAGCCAGCTCTGACACATGGGGCAGGAACTCAGCCTCCAGTTCCCTGGGGACTGAATTCACACACCCTCTTAACTCTACCCAACTATTTCTCTAGCTAAAGTTATTTTTTAAGTATCTGAAAGGAAGAAGGATGGAAGGACCTTCGCCTGTCCCTGCCTGTCCAGGGGCTTCCAGGGTCAGAGTGTGGAGGAAAGAGCTGTTCAGGGGAAAGGGCAGGGAGAGAGCTGTGACAGTTACAGAGAGGGGAGTCCCCGCTGGTCAAAGGCAAGTATTGTGAAAGGTCATTCTTCTAGAAAGGCACAACCATCAACCCAAGTCCCTAAGAGAGGCAGGGCACAGTAAAATGTGCAAAGAACTGAAACACTAAAAGGGATAAAAAGACATCATTTGTAACAGTTTTACTGCACGACATACATTTTCTACATTAAGAGGTTTTTGGTGATTTCTGTTGAAAACAGGCCACAAAGTACACAGAGGAAATCGGTTAAATGGCACACTTGCATGTTAAAATTCGATATCCATCCTACGGAATCCCAGTTCGGCCTGGTCCCACCGGAGACACTAACTGGACAATCCTCGGGAGACAGCAGATCATCCACATCTATTTCAGGTTTGCACAAAGGAGACACATACACATCCCACACGATTTCGCCTGTGGCCATGGCTGGCCAGCGGTCTGGACAACACCCAGGGCCTCTGAGTCTCACGAGGGTTGGGATCCTGGGATGCTAACTGCAGATGAGCTGTGACTACACCGGCTGGGAGTCCGGTGGGCCCTGTCCTTGGAGAGGGGAGGAGACGGGGGCTGCCACTGCTACTTCAGTAGACAGAACTGGATCCTGTGAGAGGAACCCAGATGCTTTTGTCTACAGTCACAAGCAGGTTGCTCATGATGATAAATAATCTTTGAGTTTCTCTTTCCATTTCTGAAAAATAGTGCTGCTTCATGGCAGCAACCTCTTAACTCCCCTGGCCCCTGGGATGCTGAAGGGATGAGGTCTGTAAATCTCAGAAGCACTGTTGGAACACCTGGAGGAAGGTGCATGAAATGTGTAAAGGATGAAAATAATGGGCCACAATGTAAGGGAGAGACAGGTGGAAAGAGATGGATTAATAATAAATTAGACACAGTGGGAGATTCTTTAGAGTTCAGAATGTTCTCAGGACAGGATAACTCTTTCTGCATATCTGTCATCCTGAGGAATGAGTTACTCAGTCAACTTTTTTCCTCATCTCCTGGTCATCTCATCACTAAGGGAACCTCTTCCAGTTCTGTCAGAGGAAACACGAATAACTAGCAGAACCAGAGAGTCTTTCTGCTCTGCTTGAGCACCCTCTGGCTCACAGTGTTTCTAAAACCCAAGGCCTACTTGGATTCTTTGCTTAAATTCAGTAAAAATTATTTGTAACACATTTTTTCTTTTTTAAAAAAGCATACTATAAAAATAAGACACACAAAAATGCTCAGTGTAATTAGTCACTAGGAAAATTCAAATCAAATCCACAGTGAGATATCACTTTACACCTCCTAGGTGTAATCAAAAATATGGACAATAAAAAGTGCTGGTGAGGATGTGGAGAAATTGGAACCTTCATACATGCTGATGGAGATGTAAAATGGTACAGCCAGTTTGGAAAACAGTTCAGCAGTTCCTCAAAACGTTAAACATACAATTACCACAAGATCCAGAAATTCCATTCCTACGTATATACTCAAGAAATTTGAAAACATGCTTGCTCAAATAAAAACTTGTACACAAAATGTTCAGGCAGTATTATTCATAATAGCCCCAAACTGGAAACAACTCAAATGTCCATTTATTGATGAATGGATAAACAGTAATATATATATATATATATATATATATATATATATATATATATATATACAATGGAATATTCTTCAGCCATAAAAATGAATGAAGTACTGACACACGCTACAACACAGATAGCCTTTAAAGACATCATGTTAAATGAAAGAAGCCAGACACAAGAGGCCACATATTGTATGATTCCATTTATATTAAATGTCCAGAACAGGCAAATCCACAGAGACTGAAAGTAGATTAGTGGTTGTCTAGGGTGAGGGATTAATGGGGAGTGACTGCTAATGAGTGCGGGGTTTGTTTTCTAGGGTAAAAAAATGTTCTGGAATTAGATAGTGGTGATGGTTGTACAACTTTGTGAATATACTAAAAAGGAATGAACTGTACACCTCATAAAAAAACTAAAAAACAATACACTATAACCTCTTACATAAGAGGTTCAAGCCATCCTTCTAAAGGTATATACGCATGGAAACATGCCTGGAATGATGTTCACCCAATATTAATGGTAGTTATTTCAAGGTGGTATAATTAGAAAATATTTACGTTTTTCTGTATTACTTAAATTCTTTTTAATGAACAAATATTTTTTTCACCAGAAAATCAGTAAGTGACTCTCTTAAAACAGAAAACAAACTAGAAAAATAAAAAAGCAACCTCCCAAGGCAATGATATATAACGGAGATTCCCTTATGCAGCACACATTTAACACCTTTCTAATTGGACTTTTAATTTGATTCCCTCACAGAAGCCAGGATTTACCCCACCTCCTTTAAACACACTGCAAGTTGAGAGAATCCAAAAGTGTCCATCTGTATCTGAATCCTGCTGTCAGCATCTTCTAGCATTTTCCATTTCTTCCCACTGAACCTATTATATTTGCTGCACTAGGGTTTTTTTTTTCTTTTCCTTTTCTTGGTGGGGCAGGATGAGTGGGAAGGGGAAGTTTTTTTTCCTCTTTCATTTCAAATGCTACAATTCATCTGCTCTTACGTATACACATATATCATTTTTTTCTGCCCTCAGGCCATCTAATCTTTCTGCTACTGCTGAGCATTGTCATAAACATTTGTATTCCTCTGACATTCAGGCAACCAGAACCCTTTCCTAAATGCGGCACGGTCCCCGTGGCTGACAGCCTCACTTGGCGGTGGGTAAACAGACTCTATTAGTTCTCATCTCCAGTTTCAGAGAACAGAGCGGGTATGCTCCATGGTGCCTCATAATTAGCCAAAAGCAGACGCTTTTCCAAAGCCTCACTTTGTAACCTGCCACTACCGTCAATGTGTATAAATATTAAATGCAAAGGCACCATTAAAATAACATTAAGTTTCTGGCTGAAGCACTGACAACTGCAGTATCTGCAGTTGAGATCAGGCAGCCACGTTGGTTTCTGAGTACTTATTTCTAAGGGTTTTCTGAATTCTAGGAATCTTTCACCACCTAAGACTGTCAGGTGGAGGTGGAGATGAGGCAGAACGCCACCTTTGAAGATGATGCTATTTTTCTGTTATCACACACTGGGCACGTGGGTAAAATTTTATCTACTAAGCGCGAGGAGGCAGTCTGTCTGACCTCACCCTCCTTGCTGGGAGACTGAATTTCAGGGGGCAACCGTGTGACGAAGACAAACGAGCCCCTGGTACTGGCTAGGAGGCTGCAGAGGACGTGAGGGAGCACCAGAGGGCCGGGGAGCAGTGCCCGGGCTGCCGTGAGCCGCGCAGGGCACAGGGGAGGTGCGTGCAGCCTAAAGCCCCCAGGAGCTGCAGCGCCCCAGCCTTTCACATAAGCAAATGTGTTGGAAACATTCCAGGCAAAGTCAAATAGTAACTATCCCCCTGGTTAGCAAAGATGAGAAGCAAATTACCTGCATCACACATACTGGCTTTACTTCATTTGCCAAATAAAATGTTTCTACCTTTCAGTATAAAAATAGCACCTATAAGCATTTAATACTTCAATTATGAAATTCACTTAATGATGGCATTTGAATTTCACATTTATCAGGATAGCAGAGCAGTCAGAAACTTTAGGAAGTGTGGACATACCTTTTTAGCTGCTGATGAAGAAATTGCTTTCCTGTCCAGCAGGTTGAGCAGCTCAGCCAGTGCAGAAGGTGTGACAGGACTAGCAGCCCCCAAAAGGAGAGAAAATAAATTTACATTTCACACTGTCAGCATAGGCATTTATGGTTATTCAGAATCAAAGCACTTGATTTTGTAGATTTAAATAATTAAACCCACACCCAGAAATGAAAATAATGAGCCAACTGGGCTCTCTTTTATTTATTTATTTTGTATTTTAGGATATAACAAATTTTTGTGACTAGTGTTGTTTTTCTTTATTTTACCACCCAACAATAACAGCTGTTTGGCAGAAGTTGTAGCAACAGACAACTGCTCAGTTTAATTAGTCAAAAAAAGGAGGTGGCTGCAAAATTCATGAACCATGATGAGAAAAGGAAAAAAAAAAACCCGGTAATTAAATATTTTCGACTGAAAGATCAGCCTAAAAATTATGTCAAACAAAACAGCTAACAAAGCCACTTTTCTGAGAGTTTTTGTGCTAATATAGATTCTTCTTAACTGTAAGAGCTTTTTTGTTTTAAAAGAACGGAATGACTACCAACCATGTCTTTATCTGTCCTCATGAGCACCTCCACAGAATCTGTTCTCTCTTGCAGGCGCACGACAGCTTTCTGGACACAGAAGGGCCCAGAATTCATTACAGTTATACTTCTACGATGTGACTTATTTGCTAAGATCCCATGATATAAAAGGCCAAAGGGCAATCAACCACATAAAGTGTCATGAATTCACATTCAAGGTTAGGGGTGAGGGGGTCAGCGCCTAGATTAGTGAGAGACAAGACTGAATTACACACTATTTCTTTTAAAATATATGGTTTTTCTACTTCTAAACACATACAGCAACGAGGCTAATGAAATGCTGTCTATCTGAGGTCGTTAGGGGACTCATTTTAAATAGGAATGACTTATATATATAGCACATTAGTGAGTCTGTGTAAGTGAAAGCTTCTGAAATGCTGAACGCCACTTGAAAACACCTTCTGTTTAAGTCTCGGTTGCTACCGTCCACTATTAACGTCTTTGTAAGCTCTTGGATCATAAAAAGGAGACTACCACTTAGCCTGTATGCCAATTTCCATGAATTCTAAACCAATCGAGTGCAAGTTAACCAGGTGTAACTCACTGTGGTCTGATTCAAGTACAGTGAAACCTCATCAGGGTTGTTTACTCAAAACAGCTGACACACCGAGGCTGACACACCATCATCCTTCAAGTGTCTGTTTATCCCAAAGTATGGATAAGGTAACTCCAAGTAGAAATTAGGTTTGGAGAGGGCCTGGTGTTTTTAAGTTGGTATTCGGAACATCTGGGAATGACCCTGATTAAATCTCAACAGGAAGGGGGGGCAGAGGATGGGAAATACACTGAAAGCCTTTTTCCAACCTCCTACCCTTACTGACAAGTAATAAGGAATCACTTTTTTTTTTTTTTTTTAAATGTGGGTTCCTTGGATGTTCTGCAATCCTAGAAAGTACAAATGGCTAATTAGAGTGTAGACTGTGTGTAGAACCCATAATAAACACTGAGGTTGAGCATGCAAAAGAGAGGGTCTCTCCTCTCATCCGAGTTGATGACATAAGGGATGTGAGGATGAAGAAAGACAGAAATAGAACACAACACAACTGAAAATATTTCACCTTCCATCTAATGACCTTAATTCATTAGTTAGGTCATAAATTTACACTATGAAATATCTTCACTGACCTCAAAGCATTTGGGATTTCTCAGTCACCTTTCTGTACCCATAATGCTTGACACTTAGTAGACCAATAATATTTGCATCAAGCAACTGCTCTCCCCAATAGGAATAGCTGGTATACTGCATATACTAACTCCAGATATGCCAGGGCTAACCTCAAGTGAGATGATGACAAAGATCAGTACTTGTCACGCTGACCCTGAAAGACTCCACTCATTAGTTAAATAAACCAACCATCAGATTTGGAATATAACGGCAGCAGAAGCACAAGTTACTAATTTGCTGCTCTCAGGTAATACTGGTTTCTGGACAGTGAATGTGTCTCCACTAAGGAAGAATTTGACATTAATGGCTTAAGCTTTGTGTGCTAGTCTCCAATCAGCCCGAGCCCAGTGTGTCTACAGAAGAGCAGAAATGGAATCTTTCAAATCTCCTAACTTCACCCAGTCCCTTAGAGCTCTTTTAGGATTACAACTCCAGCTTGGATTCCAGAAGCAGACACCCTAACATCTCCACCACCACGAACCACCCCTCCCAACCCTGCCCCATACTTGTGAAATGTGCTGCCCATCTCAATCCCCAAGCTCATCTTGGGCCCAAAGTCTACCTTCTCTGCTTCTGTTAAAAATGGGACACAGAAAGCTCCTGGAGGAAGACACTGGGACTTGGACATCCAGGTGGCTCTTGCCGTTCAATAATCCTTTTGTTCATCTCACTAATTTCCTAGCGCCCCTACCTGGTGCCCCCACCCAAACAACTGTTCAAGATAGTCTCCTTCCCACTTCCCTTCTCGGCACATACCCTCACCTCCCACTTCATAGGGACATCAGCTGACGAAAGATTCAGAATTTTCTATGGTGCCCTCCTCCTCTTCCATCAAACAAACCCCTCGACCCATGCGCTGAATCCCATCACTTCCCACTCCTATGAATTTTACTCAGATGCTTATTTCCAGTTTCCCGTGGCTTTACTCTCATACCTTCACGAATGCTCAGATTTTCCCTGTCTTGAACATGCCTTCAACTGATCTTGCAGACACTTGCTTCTGCCTGGTTTCTCACCTCAGTTTTACCAATAAAGATCTAGCATTAGTGGCTACTATCTACCCTCTGTAAGCACACATTATTTGGATTCTAACTCTATTCCTCTACAGAAGTTGTTCTGTTAAAAAAATCACCTCCCCTAAAAAAAAGAAAAAAAAATTACTTCCCCTCACTTGTTACCAAGCACAACAGCTTTCACCCATCCTGTTGCCCCCTGACTTCTGGGCTACATTTAAACCCTCTTGTGAAGATCCCTTCTCCTTGGGCCTCCAGATTCTCTTCCTTCTCCCTGACTATCCCTCTTCTACTTCCTGCCTGTAACCATGAGCAGCCTCAGTGCTCTTTTTCTGTGGTTCTCTGCCTTTACCTCAGTCTGGGAAAGGAGGAAAACACATTTGTCCCCAAGACTGTCACTGCCTCTTCAGGGTCCAGTTCTCTCCACTCACCAAACTCAACTACCTCTCAAGAGGTCCCATCTCACCCAAACAACATGCTTTAAAACAGGGGCTGGCAAACTTCTATAAGGCACCAGATACTAAGTATCGAAGGCTTTGTGGGCCACACATGGCCTCTGTAACATACTCTTCTTTGTTTTAGTTTAAGAGGTAACAACCAGTCTTAGCTCACAGGATGTATAAAAACAGGCCACAGGCCATAGTTTGCCAACCCTTGTTCTAAACCAAACTTATCTTCTCCACAGACCAGGTTCTCTGCTATTCTGCCCCACACATTTTTGTCTCAGCTGATGATACCACCATGCTTCTAGTCACCTGGGGGCAAATCAGCATGTTGTCTTTGTTTTATTCATTGCTTACTCCCCATAAATCTAGTCCATATTACCAAACCCCAGTGATCCTTCAAAACATTAATTATAGCCATCTCTTCCTCTGCAGTCCCAATACCATCATGTCTGACATGGCTGTTGACTATGGACACAACAATCTCTAACAGGCTCCCAATTCCTGCAGCCCCATTCTTGGATGCCATCCCACATACCACACTACTGGACTAATCTTCCTGTCAGCGTCAGTCTCTTCTCGCCTCAAAGGCCTTCCCTGGTTTCTTGGAGCCTCAGGAACTGCTACCAGAGTCGACCTGGAAGTTCAGGGTCCTCAACTGGATTGGACAACTGGATACCTGCACCTGCCTGACTTTACCATGAAATGCTTGGTCAGGGAATCTGTAATTCCCACTTTCTTAACTAAATTAAACCTGTTATTAATAGTAATTTAGAATGAGTTATTAACAAAAAAACAACTTTCAAAGCAATATGCTCAAAATAATTTAAAAGCCAAGTTCAACAAGAGCTTTTCTGGTCAGACCCTTTAAACACTAGTCTTCTGAGAGGTCTTTAAAGATGAATGCTAATTTGCAAAATTAGTTCCTGCCAACTTGATCTCTAGAGTGTTCCTTGCCTGGTGTCATCATGAGACTATTGCTAGCTCTGCAGCCACTGCTGTTCTAAGCTTTGGAAATGTTAGTCCTAGCGGCTGAGGTGGTTCATTAATTAATGTTTGCTCCAAGGTGAGGCTGGTGTATCCAGTCTGGCTGAAAGTTCTTTGAACTGTGTAGGAAGAAAGCTGCTACAGGTTGGTTTTGGCTCCTCAGTTCTTGTTCTACATAAATTGTAAAACAGAACTGTTGCTTAGCTTCCTCTTTACCTGATTTTGGAACAACCAAGTAAACTTTTATGTAGAACTGGGTACTCTTAGGAATTGTCTGGGTAAAAACTGGGGGCAGGAGGTTCAAGGTCACTCAACAAGCGAATTTATCAACCTCGGCTCCTTTAGAAGCTACCAAAATGGCTGTTAGGCAAACCCTTAATTTCACAGATCAACATATACAGAAACTGATCTGAAAGTCAGGGAACTTGGTTTCCAGTCTTAGCAGCTGTGCAACCTGAGGTACGTCACCTTACCTGTTAGGTCTCCTGAATGAAAGAGCTGAACCAGAAGATATCTAAGGTCTCTGCCAAGACTACAATTCGGTGACTCTAGGAATCATAGTCAACAATATGGAAAACCATAAATTTAAAGCCAAGATTTATATTTCCTCCAAAGGCTCAAACCACACCTTTTTGGAGCCTTCCTGGCTTCTTCTGGCTAATGTTATCTCCCTCTTCTCTGCTCTGTGTACAGTTTGATAACAGGAAGCTCCCATTCTGCCTTGAATTAAAATATTGATGCACAAGTCTAGTCCTCCCCAGGAGATTGAGGGCTGGGATGGGGTCCTGTCCATCTCTCCACTTGCACCGTACAGAGTGGTGCTCACACCTATTTACTGGATTCACAGCTGAATTCCTCTGTGACTTCCCACACTCTCCATATTCTGGCTCTGCTCCAATTATACAGTCAACTGTACTTTTCTGCCATTTTCCACCCTCTGCTCCTACCAGCGGTGCTCCTCCTCCGTCCCCAAACCTGCCAATTCTTAGCCATTCCTACATCTTGGCTCCCCACAGGTGTCGTCCAGCCCTCTCTCTCACCAAATCCTATCCATCCTTTAAGTCTTTGGGACAGCTGCATCTCCTCCATAAACTCTTCAAGATCGCTCCAGCCTTAAACGAATGGCCACAGTATTTTCAGTGTCAAGAGTGGAGTTTCTGAATAGAGAGGTGAAGCCTGAGAGGACAAGAATGGAAGAGCAAAAGGCAACAGATGCCATAGGAGTTCAGGAGACTGAGAGTGGCTGTTGTTTTGGTACTTAACATACCAACATGGCAAAGAGAAGGAAGCCAACACTGAGGGCCCACTACGTGCCAGGCACTATGCATTTTCCTCTCAAAAACAGCTGGAGGCAGGTACCATCATTTTCATTTTACAGTGAAGAAACTGAGGGTCAGAGAGGGGAATCCATCCAAGGTCACTGCTAGTAAGTAGCCAAGCAAGGAAGGGAACTGAGCCCACGAGGCCACATTAATACATCATATATACACTGTGAGCAAGAGGCTGCACATGGAGTGGGCAGTGTACAGAGTTAACTTCTTTGAACTAACAACGTTTTAGAATCATGTATCAACATATACCCATCTTCTCCCCTCCACTTCTCCATGGCCATGGGATGCTGCTGAGACAATGACATACCCCTGAGACTGGGACCTTGCCAGGGCCCTGCCATCTGCCTATGTGTCCCTAATGAACTCTCTCTCCTCCACTCTCCACATTTAAACCTGCTGCTCATTCTTGACTTTCTGAAACTTTCCTTTTCTTTGGCTTCTGTATTCTACTTGTGACATCAACTCTCCTGGTTTTCCTCCTCCTTCTCTGCCCATGCTTCTCACTTAAAGTCTAGAGAATCTCAGGTTCCTTCCTCAGCAGTCTTATCATGCTGGATCCTCCCTGACAGTTCTCATCTGCTCTAACAACTTCAAGTACCATCCACATGTTGCTAAGTCCATGTACACTTATACTGGACTATGTGCTTGCATTTTCAAAAGTGTCATGCCCAGGCTCACCTCAAGATTTTTACACGTGCTGTTCCCTATGCCTGGAACACTTTTATCCCTTGGACTTCGTCTGACTAACCTACTCATCCTTACTCAGGTCTTAGCTTAGCTGTTACCTTCCCCTTCTCAGAGCACCTAACTCACTGCTTTGGAATCACCAGCTTCTAGACTGTCAGCTCTGAGAGCAAGGCCTGTGTCTATCATGTTGACTGGTCTTTCTCATGCTTAGCACAGGGCAGAATCTAAATAAATATGTGCTGAATAAGGAACAGATGAGAACTCGCAGATTTATACCTCCCAGTTATCTCTTGTCAACTGTGCATCCGTATATCTGACTGCCTAATGGTTATCCCCACGACGGGGATGTCTGTCCTACAGGCAAACTCAGCTTGTCCAAAAGGGAACATGGCATCCTCCCCTACCCCATCCCTCTCAACTTATTCCTCTTCCTTAACCTCCCACTAGATTGAAAAGCACTGCCCTCCATTTTACTCCACTGCCCAAGCAAGAAATCTGGAAGTTGATGTGAAATGCTGATGTGAGAGAATTGCTCTCACCTCGGTCCACCTCACTTCAGCCCTGCTATGGCCACCTTGGCTCAGGCCTGGGCATTTCTCATTGGCACTCCTGTAAGAGGTTCCCAACTGGGCTTCCTGCCTCTAGTCTGTTCTTCCATTCCATTCCCCCAAAGTGAAACTGGAGTGAGCTTGTCATCTATGGCTTCCGAGAGCTGTTGACAAAGGATACAAAGTCCTCCAGGTAGCCTCTGCCCATCTCAGCAGCTCTCCCCCTACCTTTCCCGCCTGGCTGGGCACCCTGGAGTTTCTGGGTTTCCTGAGCCTACACCCCTGCTTGTCTCTGGGTGTTGTAGGATTGCTTTGTCTGGAATGCCCCTGCCCCTCCCACCACTTGGCAACTCCCACTAGTTCTTCAGGGCTTGTGTTCTGAGGGAACCTAGTTCTTCCCTTCTGAGGGAAACTTTGGTGGATTTCCTTGGCCTCAGTTCAGGACTCCTTTTTGTACAATCATAGCACCCTGTGCATGCCTGTAGAACAAGAGGATCATAGTGAGGTGACTGTCTATTCTCACAGCTCTGTATCCCCCACAAGCCTATAAACTCCTTGTCTCATTCATCTCCAGGCCCCCAGCCCCAGCACAGTACAAAGGACAGCATGGACAGCCAGAGATTTGAACAAATAAACGACCTTTCAGATGTGATGGAGGACAACTTTAGAATTTGGAATTCACAGAGGATGTTTGTGTCTTGTCAGGAGATCCTGAGGGGGAACAAGGAGAGCAAAACACGGGCCCTGCCCTATTTTATCTGCTTCTGGGCACAGAATTCATCATAAAGGAAGAAAGAAATCCCCAGATCCACTCACCTCTCACTGACAGCAAGGTTCTGTTGCTTTAAAAAACCCAGAAAAGTGTTGAGGACCCAACTAGTCACTTTTTTTGGCTCTGCCCTAGTTTCTTTTACCACATTTTGGAAGAACTCCAGTAGGCCAACTTCATTCTGCAAAGAAAAAAAAATTATATAAAGCCTCCAAAAAATGGAAGATCAGCATTCTGAAGGCAAATGTGAAACTGTCACCCTTTGCCTCCTCTGAGACATCTACTCACACTTTTGTAAACACGGAGATGTCACCAGAAAATTCTGATCACTTTCAGTAAACAGCAAGTATTCTACTTATTCTACTACTGTCACTGTGCATTCATATAGCATTTTCTCAAAGAAATGAACATATTTCAAAGAGCCCTGACTCGTGGACCAGAGGATGGTGAAATTCGCCATCCTCCATAATCTGCCGTCTCAGTGTCAGCCTTGGGTACCCTACAATCTTCATCCTTGAGCTGCATCCTGTATCCTCAGGCCCACGATGCTGGCCTGAGTTGACTGTCCTGTCTCTCTCCAGGTCTGTCCTCTCCTGGAAGTCCTAGTGATTGCTAGAACAAGGTAAGAAAAGAAGCACATCAGGAAGGAACAAACAGAATATTCTACCTCTGAACACCAAAAGTGGATCATAACTGTGTTCATCTTCACATCATCCCAAGAGGTGACAAAAATGGTTTTCAAAATGAGGAAGAACACGGGCACATGTGACCCACTTAGACCACATAACTGGTGGAGGGAGCAGCAGCTTACAGGCCTTCTGAGCCGAGCTAGGCACAGTTGACCGGCCTCTCGCTCCATGAACACAATCAGCAGGGTTGGCTCATCAAGGAGACTTATTTGAAGAAAACCCTCTTGTTTCTCCTGCTCTGGACCATCAGCCCTGTGAATCAGGAGCCATGCCATCCTGTTCACTCTATAAGTAGAGCTAAGTCAGTGCTGGGCCACAACACTGCTTGGTAAGCACCAGTGGATGGAATCAATGTCTCCTACCTCCATGGGTATTTTTTTTTAAATCCCATGTGAACGCTCATTCTTTATCATACCACGTTCACCTTTGCCACATTATGCGTAAGAGTGACCCCAAGGCACTCATCAAGTTATACACTCTGGCTAACTGCCAGCTCAGAGTGATTTGGCAGAACCAAGAAATTTGGCTATAAAAACATGTTCCACTCACATAGGGGCAGCTGAAGTTTCCAAATGCAGAGGAAACACATTTTAAGTAGTAGATTTCCTGAGCCTGCTCAAATTCAAATCAAACCATGCTTTCCTTGAAATACTGCTTTTAACTTTATACTGCAGGTAAGCCTCAGACCCTTGAAGAGAACCTTCATTAACTACAAGAAGTTTCGGGAAAAATAAGATACTGGGAGGAAGCAAGACATACTAACAAAAGTACTCTGGAAGTTCAGCTATTATAGATGCTGTAATATATACACAGGCAAACAGCTGCTAAAGTAGAAATTCCATAATAAAAAAAAATCTACATGCCCTTTGTAACAGATAAATTCTCTGGTGACAAGCCTACTGAATAATGCCATAATCATCTCTTGAATCTCTTTTCAAGCCAATGCTATTATTCTGCTCATGCTAAACCAGGGCAAAGGTCACCTCAGCAGCCAAAGCTTGACTACAGATAAAGGCAAATCCAGGCATCACCAAGAGGGAGCTCTGCTTAACTTATGGAAAAGTATTCAAACTTCCACAATGGTACACAAATCGCTGGGGAAGTAGAAAACTGCTATCCGGCCCAAATCAGACAGGCAGAATTCCCTTTGTTCTAACCCAGACAGGCTGGCCCGCTGGTGAAAAGAGCTGTCAGAAGGAGAACTCTTTGCTTTGCCAAGGGAAGGTTTTTCTAAATCCACCTAGAAATATTGCACTTGAACTCCCAGGCTTGGCTGAGTTGCTGGGACGTGATGAATATCTATTCCTCTACCCTTGGGTGGTTGTTTTATTGGATGGATAACATGGCAAGTCAGATTTCTGTTTGTCTTTTCGTGTCAGTGCTGTGATGAAGCCTCTCCGAGCTGGAACTGTGCTTCACTAGGGGATACATGGTTTCAGGACACCATCTGAAGTGGACATGAAAACCTGCAGTCGTGACGGGGTGAGCTACAGGCAGCAGGGCTGAAGGAGGCTGAGTGGCTGCTGCCCAGAGAATGACAGATCAATAAAGAGTCACGCATGGGCTGCCTGCTCTGGCTCTTCAGCTCAGAAGCCTGTTTTTCAGAAAAAAATACACAGCATTCTAGGTAAGGTCTTAGTTTTTCTATGAGATTGGCAAATGCTAATAAGCTTGGCGCAAATCTCAGAAGTCTCTGGTGAACGTGGCAGTGCAGCCATCTGGTTTTCCCAGGAAAACAGTGGGCCAATAATTCCCTTACATAAAAACCCTATTAAGAGCAATACAGAAAGGCCACTGCATTAGGGGACCCTTAATGTCCTTCTCAAAGGCAACAAGCACACATTCGATTCAGCACTAATCTACCCTACATTAGACAGAGCTGAAACTTCAGCTACACCGTGTGTCAAGCCTCCTGGCCACCTAACTCTTAATTGTTCCTTCAGAGATGGCTAACACAGCAGGGACAACTGGTTCTGTCTTCTGTGTAATACCAGATAGTCTTACAGCTCCATGACAGGGAAGCATCTTTTTCACATTTTAATCAAATTTCCCAAAGCCTTCAATTAGACCCAGAGCCAATGCCAGGTCAGCCTCTTGGTCACTAACAGGAACCCTCCACTGCTAAAGATCTGTCAGTTGGTCGACGCTGGTGTGAGGCAAGGCAGAGGGATCACCTCGCCTTCACCACCTGCTCTGGGAAGGAACCCTGATTTACCCCTGCATCAGGCCCTGGAAGCAATGTGCCCCAAAGCCGTCTTTTGTGTTCTACCGTCAGAGATGATAAAATGTCGGAAAACTAGCCATTTGGACTAGAATGAAGGCTGATTTCTCAACTGCCATTCCTTGTTCTGCCTAAGTCACACAGCCTGTGAAGCTGATGACAGCAGAAATGAGCCTGGACTATATTTAGAAGTAGAATGCAACCTGATAGAGACAGCTGTCCAGTGGCAGATTCAGAGAAGAAAAAGCCCACAAAGTACAAGTTGAGGAACAGCTGGTTATGTGGCAGGGAGTGACCTGGCAGCTACAGGGACCTTAGATTAGCAATCCTGAGCTAGCTCTCGAGTTCAAGAGTATTTCCTGGATACCAGCTAGACACGGAGATCAGCAGCCAGCCCTGTGGAAAGCTGCACATGGCTGCTACTGAAAATGATAATAATAATAATAGTTTTAACAGCAACGATAATAAGTACCAGGCACTGTTCTAAGTGTTTTCTCTAAATTAACTCATTTAATTCCAACAACGACCCTAGGAGCTAGGTACTAGTAGAACTCTCTCTTACAGATGAGGGCACTGAACTCTAACTTGCTTGAGGTCACACAGTAAGAAAGCAGTAGAGCTGGGATTTGAACCTTTGCATTCTGTTCTCGGAACCTCCATGTTACGCTGCCTCTAATGAAGGAATGCCACATCCCTGCCTTCCTGGGGGCTGAACCTGAGCACCTACCAGCACCAGGCACAATATGAAGCAACCAGCTCATCAAAAGAAAGCACTTTCGCACCACTTCCATTATTTTATTTGAGAGCTGCCAGCTGTTCAAAGGTTCTTAACATATTAATGTTGCAAAGGCCCTTAGCAATTAGCTTAGAAATTAGGAGAAAATAGCCAAGTGCACTTTCTGCATTTGCCAGTGTACACCTAGACCATGTGGCATTCTCCACTGTGACATGACACACATCTGTTCCCAGATCAGGGAGGAAAACAGTGGCACGCCCCCTGCCCTGTGGCATACAGGGCTTCCAGGGGACGGGAGGGTGGCCAGAGCTCCCCTGGGCCTCTCTTCTGCATCTCCTCCACACCCTCTCCTCAGAGAAGTTACAGTGAGCATACCCAAACCAAGACACTGCCCAATTCTGAAGTACCTTCTGACATTACAAAACAAATCCTGTTATCACTCATATAGTTTTGGAATTAAGTGTAATGTATTTTATTGCATTCTAACTCCTCTACCATGGGTAACTCATGCACGAGTTTACACCTAACTAGGCACATCATGCCAGTGGTGGGAGTGGCTGACAGGAAGGGAACCCTGCATCTGAGGACTGAACGACAGCTGCTTCAACTGGGCAAGGCTCTCACGTGTCATGATTAGTCATTTTGTTGTGGTACCAACTGGAATTACATCCACCTGCTATGTGGTAGGGATGCCGGGGTGAGCAGCCACTGAGCATTTCTGCAGACATTGTAAGAGGGCCCAGCATCTGCATATCGATGGGAGCTCTGTTCTCTCATTATTCTTGTGAATTTGGTCATTCTTACAAAGTAAGAAAAACAGAACGCAGATCAACAACTTTGTGAAAAGTGGCCCTAAAAATAACACCAAATGCTAGTGGTGGGGGGGTAAGGAGGCCCTGAAAGAGTGGTGGTTTTAGGGCAGAAAGCAGAAGTTATGGTTAGATTAAAGACTAGAACATTCAGTGGGCTGGTGGTTTGGATCTATGATGTGAATGAGTCCTCCCTCTGCTTTTCATGGAAACAAGAAGTGGTTGTGGAATTCTTTCAGCAAGTGAGCAAAAAAAAAGGACTCATCCAGAGAAGTCTTCTCGGGAAAAACACAAGGTAGTTAATTGGTGGTGTGAGGCCAGCATGGGAAAAATCAGTTTCCACTTGAGTATGTCAGGAGGAAGCCAGAATCCTGAACCATCTTTGCCACTTTCAAGACTATGGTGCTCTGCAGAAGCCCTGAAATTGACTCAGAAACACCAAGGGCATGTCCTCTGGTCTGTCTCAAGGAATACACAGCTAGAGAGGTCTATAGTCCTATTTTGGTCCCCACAGTTTCCACCTCTGTGTCCTGTTCCCAGCAGGACTTGAGAGCCCCTAAAATCTGAGCAAAACTCTGGTCCCAACAATGTCACTCGTGCTCTGTTCCCAGCAAAGCCGGGAAGTACCCGCATCTGAGTTCAACTCAGGGTACCAGTTCCATTCAGGGAGGGTTCTCACCTATAGTTGGCTTAGACTAATGTGAAAATGAGTTTATATTCTCTGAGATACATTAATCCAGGAGCGATATTGAGAGAAACTAATTTGGGAATAAGACTTTCCCTTGGATAATCAAAATCCAAATAATTCAGGTAATGAAAGTTGACAGCAGACAAGCATAATTAGAAGACTCTATCTGCAAGAATAGGACACAAAAAGTAGGCTGTCAAGAAATTAATTTTGATTATAATCACATTTCCATGTGCCTAAAGCCACTGTTGTCAAATGGTCCCAACATGGAGGGAACCTGTGTTATTTAAGAGCAGATTTCTGTTAATTGTCCCAAAAAGGAAATCATCCCACAAACAGGAAATCAGGCTTCAGGATGGATTAGGGACAGAGCCCCTGTGTGTTCCCCAGGCGGGGCACTCAGGACGTTCTGCATGTTTGCCCCAAAGGGCAGGTCCCTGAGGGGTCAGATGGCTCTGAGCCCAGAGGATCCCCATCTCTGAAAGCCCCTCGTCACTTGCATCTGAAATAAATGAACTGTTGGTGTTGCAGGAGTACACTTAGAAGATGCATCTTTTTATTCAACTTTACCAGAATAAAATACCAGTTATTTTTCCAGTGCATGGACTACTAGTGAAAGCACCCTTAAGCTGGCAAGCACTGGGTGCAATTTTATAAAATGAAAAATAAAATCAATTCCAAAAATTGCATGGAGCTGAAATATGGTGAGCGACAATGTTGACCAGATGGATTTCCCTTCAGCAGTAGTTAGAAGGTGAGTACTCTGCTTCTCAGTAATCTGGGCAGTCTAAAACAAGTCAGTATGGTTTCAGATGCTTTTTAAAACTATTAGCTTTAAAGTAGTACTACCTATGGGATACACAGATATTTATCATGGGAAATTATTTTATAGGCAATTCATCCAGAAAGAAAATCAGGCCATTTCAAGCTTACTAGAGACACAAAGCAAAACTCTTGGAAAACAATCCATGTTAACAACCAACCACAGTTATGATATCTTCTTGTTTCTTTGTCCCTTGGAGACACCTTAACCTTTTTCCATGATGTCAGAAACAAAGGATTATGACTTTAAATGGGGAATAACCAGCTGGGGAAAATGAACTTGTTCAAATAAGACTATACATCTTGAGGCTGCATACAGGACAGATACATATGGCAGCACAGGTCCCCGATATGGAGGCTCACAATCACATTTTCCTACAGTCTCACTGGGGCCATGCTGGATTTTTCTTAAAATTCTGCCTTGCATGGCTCCTAACGTGTTAACAGCTGTTTGGTGCCAGTGTTCTCCCTGGCAGCATATTCTTGAGAGTCTGCTTGGCTGTACTGACATGTTTTTAGATTCAGTGAAGATTCTGCTATGTCTGTCATCTTCAGGGTAAGTGGATCATTCCCCGCCTCTTTCATCTGGGGAGGGTAACAGCTCCAGTGACCTTTGCAGAGCCCTCCCAGCTCCTAAGTGTCAGAGGTGAGATCTGGAATCAAGAGTGTCTGTCTCTTAGTCAGTGTTTTAACCCATCGCCCTGTAGGGCTACTCAGAAGAGTTAAAAGCAACTTGGAAAAGATAAAGCTCTTCCATTTGACAACAGCACAGGGCACTGTGGAGAGTACAGCAGGCCCTAAAGAAATACTAAACTGGAGATGCTATACCATTCCTCCACTGAAATCTCCCATGACAGATGAGATTGAAATCTTTCTGTCTATTGACTTTGGACACAGCCAGTCACCCTGTGAGCTCACATCTGTTCCTGACCATGTGCCGAGTGCATGACAGGAGGCACCAGGCAAAATCATCCACAGAACCCACAAACTCACACACCTTGCCCTATGAGGAGACTCCTCTCAATGATTCAGTCAGAAGGAGCCAAGTACCTTAGGCAGAAAGTTTAAGAAACAAAATAAATAAAACTGCAGAGGAGAGCTTACATTTCTTTCTCTGACTTGAATTTTCTACTTGGAAAATGAACATAATTTCTGCTTTTCATTGGAGTTAACTGATTTTCACTAAATTTAGTAGACAGCATTTTATGTTTATTTATAGAGCAGTCTGGCATCTTAAAAACCAAGAGGGATGGTCAAAAGTTTTAAATGAACTAGTGTTCTATGACTGTGTCTCAGGAAGCATTAGTGGGACTATATAAAGCATTAATATTAACAAAACTAAAAATTCTATTTTCTCTATTTAAGCAATACAAAACAGCAATGAACTTGAAACATTATTCCTATTTGGCACTGTAGGTAGTAGAGCTTAGGAATGAAGAGCTCGGGCCTGGTTTGAACGTGACTTGCCCACAGGCTTGGGGAAGTTAATTAGCGTCTTATGCTCAACCACAGAGGTTATGTTTCCTCACCTGTAAAATGGGAGAACAACAATACCTACCTCAGAGGGCTGTTTTAATGACAGAATAAAAAGGGTCCCCTGTAAACTGCAGAACATGCTGTCAGCGAGCAGCCTTTTTCATGTGCTGCTTAGGAAAAAGATTACAATTCATTTGTACTCCCTGAGCCAGGGAAGGCAGAGTTTAGAAAGAGATGCCCCCACAGACATCACCCTGGGATTATTTGCTAAGAGAAATGCACATGCATATAATCTTGATCATTCTAATAATTACTCTCGGATATACTGACTCAGAGAAGGACCTGCTATGCTGTTAGAATCTCTCGTTTTACAGAATTCTAATACCTGGATCTCAGCTTTCATACTTCTATTCCTAATCCTTACAAATAAGGTCAGAATTCAAGGCAATTTGACACAAGGTAGGGAAGCAAGGTTAGCTAAATAGTTTGAAGTTTCAGGTGGGGCAAAATACTTTTTATGTGGTGAGATGAAAAAACAGTAATACCGGTTTTCTGCTAGGAGGGCACTATTAGCAGGGTGTAAGAGAGAAAATAAGAATATAGATTTGATTTAATGTCCTAATGAAACCAGTTTGGAAAACAAGAGTCAGAGAGACCAAGTGACCTGCACCTGGTCACGGGACGTTGAAGCGGCCATCCAGGTCTTCTCACCCAGAGTTTAATGACACAGGGATCAGTCCATGATTTGCTGGACTGCCACAAGAGTGGTTTACGTATCTGACCTTTGGAAACAGGGATGCTTTTATCAGGAACACTTCTGCCAGGACTCTCACGAGTATTGTAGTAGCATCCCATGCACTCACTCATGCGTCCAGCCATTCACTGAACAAATATTCACTGAGTGCCTACTATGTGCCAGACATTGTGGTAGATGCTAAGATAACATAGAGTTAAGACATAATATTAGAGTTCTGTAAATATCAAGGATAAATTAAAAATAGATAATTCAGTGCTTATGGCGCAATAAAATGAAAAGATAAATTAAAGACTAGAGTTAAAATCTGAAGTTTTTATTATTTGTGGGTAAGGCATGTGTGTAGGGGCGGGTATGTGCTTAAGGCTTAATTTAATAAGCAATCCAAAGGCATAGAGTGTGGAGCTGAAGCTCTGCAAAGCGCACCTCCACCACTGCTACTTATTCAATGAATACTCCTGGGCACTCTTTAAATTGAAAGATGGTTCATTAGATTTGTGCATCTGCCCTTCTCAGCAATCTGTTGTGTTTCTGATGAAGGCAGGGAAAAACAGGAACATATCATTTTCGGGTATGAGTATCTCAGCTTCCAATGATTACCAAGTCATAAAGAGCTCAGGATGCTTAATTTCAGAAAAACAATTTGTCTGAATCATTTTCTCTCCATTCCTATTGCATTCTCCTCTCACTTGTCTTGGAAATTTCAAGTACTAGCCCTTTAAAAAAAAACTAGTCACCTAATACATTATCCGCAAGCCATAAAAAGAAGCATATTTTTAAGATACGAAAAAGTAAGTCCCTTCAAAACTGGCTCAAAAATCATCTCCTCCTTGAAGTTTTCCCCTTCTGTCCCAATCAAGTTAATCATCACCTCCTCTGGGCTCCATCCTACATTATACATCTATCTATTGCAATCTGCCCCGGAGGTGGGTTAGCTGTAGTGTCACGTGTATATACATATATAAACTCCCAGGAAGCAAAGAAAACATGTTTTTTTAAAAAAATCTACATCCGTATCTCAGTACCTGCTACATAAAAGATAACAATAAAAGTGCTGAACTGAATATATCAAAGGCAGGTTTCCCTAAAGAGGGCCTTAAACTATGAAAACATATAGACTCACTCCTTTCCCACCCCACAGCAGACATTTATTCAAGGCCTCCTGGGTTTTGGCACTGGAAGGACACATGAGTGGAGCCTGGGGCACAAACTCGAATACAAGAATGTCTCTGCCCTCAGAGAACTTACTCTCAGCGAAGGGAGGCAGATGCTCCCCCATCACATGCTCGTCAGAGGCTGAGTGTGAATCCTACAGAGATGCTCTCTGAAGGGAGAGTATATTTTCAGACAGTGCCTTGGAGAAAAACAGCCACATTCTTGAGAGGAGATTCTGAAAGGTCTTTCGCTTCTCTTACAGAGAAAGCTGATATACAAAAAAGAATTTTTAACACTATATTTAGTAGATTCTTCTTGGAAATCACAGTCCTGAGCAAAGAAAAGGCCAAGAAACTTGGGTTCAACATTCACAACCTGCAAGGGTTGCCTTTATCCTCCCAGCAGAAGGCCAAATGGAGAGAGGGAACTGATGTCTTTGAGGCTGGGTAACCCCTACCCCTGTCCTTCTGTCCCTATATAATTTGGCAAATACATTATAAAATCAGGACTGGAATTTAGCATTTATTATTTAGTCTGAAATTTATTTCAAGTGGGCTGGAAATTCAAGTGATCAAGATGGTGGGGAAGCTGTATAAGACTAAAACTCAGTTTTGTTAAATTAACCTAGGAAAAATACATGAGTTATAAGAGGCTTCAGGTTAAAAGGTTTTCTGTACAAGATACTCACCAACTGATTCCTACAAGGATTTGGCATTAAGCACTGTTGATGTGGTAAGCTGTGCAGAGTAACAGAGAGCGAGAGGATGAAACAGTCCTTGCCTTCAAGGCGGGGAACAAGATACACCCATAAGTAATTAAAATTCAGCAATATAATCGCCACAGAGGTATACATAGGATACAACGCCAGTCCATAGGAGACAGTGATCAACTCTGCCTCAAGCATGAGAAAATTACTGGTCATGCCTAACCATTATTGGTAGTAAAAGAGTTTTCATGTGAGACTCTCTGGATACTTCTCAAATTAGCTGATTAATAGATGATAAAGAGAAAAATCATTCAACAAACACCTGATTGCCTACCTTGTACCAGAAATGGCTGAGTTGCTGTTATTAAGTGTATAAATACACATAGAAATACCTATATCCTAACATCTCTATATATTTATTATTGGTCAATTAAAATGCAAAAATCCAGTTTCCATAGATTCTGATGCTCGAAAAGATGAGGGTGGCATATGCTTAGTCTCTGAAAGATGCAGCAGCAAAACTTTCCACTCGTGCCTAACAGACAAGCAGAAGACAACTGTGACAAAATGCTACACTCGCTGAGGCTGTCTTGCTTTAATGCTGTCATGACAAAGAGAACTGCAAAGCCCCAAGCAGCTTTGAAAAGGACAGAAAATCCCTAAGCAGATCTCAGTGGTGTCACAGTCTCTAATGGCCCCCTTAGAGGCATCTTCAAACCTCAAAGGACTGATACTTTTAGTCAGAGTTTTCCGCATTTCGTGTGGAATAAATATTTTCTTCTACAATTGGTAAAACAACTGTCTGGCTTTTGAGAACCTCACTTCCTGCCAGATCCCGTCGTGGTTCAATACTGCTAGACATCTAGAAACCCGATATATTGATTTTCCTCTGTCCCGCAGACACATGGGAACACACTCATCCACAACATTTGGACTGTCTTCAAGAAGCCTCCACGGCTGCTATGAGCAGCTGTTTGTTTCTACACAGAAAAAATGACTGACATGAGATTCTGCTTCATCTTCTGATTTTATGAGGAGCATTTACCATAAAGTGTAGTGAGCAAAGATTATCAGGCCTCGTTCTTCTTAGAAGCATCTATTGTACAACTGAAGCAACCTGCCAGCTCCACTCAGAGCCCAGTGAACAGCACTACCCAGGCTGCTGAGCTGGGTTTATTTTAGTTTCTGATCAATACCTACCAGTAAGGTGAAGCTGTGTTCTGGCAGCATCCCATACTGTTGAACAAGCTTCTCCCGGGTCACACTGGGGAGCTCAGGCAGCCGTTCCCGAATCTGGTCAATATTGATCACTTGCTGTGGGTCTGCGCTGGCGGGCAGAGACTCGGCGTCATAGAGCAGCAGGGGAGGCAGGTTGGGTTCAGGCATAAACCTAGGCAGAGAGAGGAGACCCAGGCCTGACTCTGAAGTATTTGGTTTAGTAAGGAAAAAAAAATCTATCAGTAATATGACAGCTTCCGTGTTTAGATGCCATGGCACTTGCAAATATTTTCTAATGTCCTATATTATCAACTCTTCCTGGTTCCCAGGAACTAGTCTCTGCACAAGTATAAATCACAGGTCAAAACTGCCATGTCTGCCACTCTCCACACATATGAACTAGTGAGAGTGAAAAAGGCCCAATGCAGAGTTGATGCCACACTGTGATTTGTAATTGTGGATAAAGTCTATATTCATAAAGACAGGCTGGAAAAAAGATGACCAAATGAGAACCATTTACTTATCAGGAAGAAAGATGACTTTCCCCCATTTTCTAATTTTCACTATTTTTAGTAGTATTTGTGTAATAAACTAAAAGTCAAAGGAAAAACAAAACTTTCCTGCTTGAGAAGTGGAAGAAAAGAACGGATTTTGCTGAAATAATATGTAGAAGCTAGCAGGGAGGGAGGGAAGGATGAATAAGTGGAGGACGGGGGATTTTTTGGACAGTGAAACTATTCAGTATGACACTGTAATGGCAGATATATGTCATTATACATTTGTCAAAACCCACAGGATGTACCACATAAACAGTGAGCACTAAGGTAAACTATGGACTTTAGTTAATAATAAGGTATCAGTATCGGTTCATCAACTGTAACAAATGTACCAGACTAATGCAAGATGTTATTAGGGGAAACTGTGGGGTTGGGTGGATGGGTGGGAGGGGGAAGGAGTTCATGGGAACTGTCTGTAATTTCCACTCAATTTTGTTGTAAACCTAAAACTGCTCTAAAAAATAAAGTCAATTAATTTGAAAAAATGTAGAAGCTGCACCACTGCATATAATCTTATGAAACAAAGATGTCCTTCCCTCTGTTCTATTCCAGCACTAACATTTTCTCTCTGCCCACACTTGTCAAAGGGCTAGATGTAGAAGCAAGATAATGCAGAATAAATGGTGGCTCCAAGGTAATAGATTAGAAATGCAAGCAACCCATCACCTTGATGGCAAATCTGAGCTATGAATCAGTCTGACTTGTGAAGGCAAGAGGAAACCAAAGGGAGGCTTCCTGAATCCCACCATCTATTAACCTGAGGGATTGAGCTGAAGCCACTGACTAAGCTAAAAGCCAAACTCCATGCTTAGCAAGAAAGCAGCAAAAACAGAGTAGGGGCAAAAGTGAAGAGCAAAGAAGTTCTTGGGAAGTACAGATTGAATCCAGAATTTCACAGTAATTAAAATAATCTTGACTTTGAAAGACACATGAGAGGAGTCCTTGAAGTGAAGTTCACTCTAGGGTTTCTAAGCTGCTTCTTTCCCATATCGTGATGCTACATTTGTTCCTCATGGACAGCAATGGATACACTTACAACTCACTACACTTTCCAAAGGAAAGGTGGGCTAACCTCAACAACTTCGTTGCTTAAAACTCCAGTCTTTGCAATCTGCTAAATTCAACAGGGAAAAAGTAAAAGGTTCAGTTTATCTTAAATCTATCCTTATTATTTACTTTATTTCTGGGTCTCATATTAAATCCAATTTGTTTAACGTACCAAATAGCATCAAGTGAGGTTTGAAGGGAAATGCCATTAACATATACATCTCTTTTTTCATGGAACGTCAGTGTATTACTGAATGTGTTACTGAATATAAGAATATGAATAGCCTAGGCCCCATCCTCAACTGCCATCCTCTTAGCTAAATTATAACAAGACTGACACAAAGGTGAGATAATAAGTATTTTCCAGTAGCTGAATCCCATTCAAAGAAGGCATGCCGAGGCTACCAAATCAAGAAAATTTTGTTTCTCTCAACACAAATATAAAATAGGAAATCTAGATTTTCCATCATGCAACAATGAAAGCTGATTCCTAAAAATTACCCAGGATCATTATGCTGATCTGTAAGTGGATTTGAAATATGCCCTTCACCCCAAATACAAAATGGCATTTTGACAAGAGAGTAACCACCTGTAGTCTTGTTTTCCTTCTTTGTCTCTCATCGGTATGGTGCACCTATGATAGTTAAATAAGAAAACATTAAACACTGCATGCAGCATTGGCTAGCATATCTACAGAGAGGGGTTTCCACACCAATAAGGAACAAAGGCAAATTCAAGCTCTTCAGCCTTCCTTGGGAGACACTTACATGACTACATTAAAAAATAATATTAAATGGGACGGGCCCTGTGGCCTAGTGGTTAAGTTTTTGGCAAGCTTCAGTGGCCCGGGTTTGGTTCCCAGGCGTGGACCTACACTGTCGGCGGCCATGCTGTGGTGGCAATCCACATACAAAATAGAGGAAGATGGGCATGGATGTTAGCTCAGGGTGAATTTCCTCAAGCAAAAAGAGGAAGATTGGCAACAGATGTTAGCTCAGGGTGAATCTTCCTCAGCAAAAAATAAAATAAAAAAGAAATATTTAGAATGATAATTAAAAAAAGAAAATGCTTCAACATTTCCAGCTTTTAACCAGCTCAAACTCTACACTTCTGAGCTTTTTTTGGTCTTCTGCTAAAAGTATAAAATTCTCAAAATTCACCAGAGTCAGAAAATTTAGAGTCAAAGTTATCTAAACAAAAAAAGGTATCTCTACAACCAACTCTAAGCTTTCCTCTACCTCTAGCTTAAATTGGTAGAGCTTAAGTCTGATAGAATTTAAGGAAGTAAAAATTCTTGCCGAAAAGCAGGTAAGCTGGAAGCAAGGGAAGGCCAGGATCTAAGATTGCTTATGTACAAGTCTGGTTCAGTTTAAACATCTTACCAGGGTATATTCCATCTCTATAGGGTAGAGTATTTTCCTAATTTTACTAATGAGGAAACCAAAGTGTAGAGAAGCTAAGTACCTTCTTGAAGGTCACATGACTGGTCTGTGGCAGCCCAGACTGGAGCCCACCCAACTGTATTCAAGAAGTCTGTCAATGCAAACTCACCCCAGCTTGTAATCAAATGAGCGAGTTTCATTCAGAATTTCACCTCCATTCTCAAGTTCATTGATTTGTCTCTGAATTTCATAGTCTAAGAAGAACACAGTAATTTAGTATCATATTTTGATTCCTTCCATCCAGTCAAGCAGTAATTAGAAATCTTTTTCAATCTTTAAGTCAAAAAATAATCAAGAGAGTTGTTTATAATAATTCTTCCCTTATATGCTATATTTTCTTCTCACTGCCATCATACAATAATGGTGCTGGAAAGGGCGTTTTAGGAAGCTCCACTCCCTCACTTTTTGAGAAAACTCAGGTTCAGAGAGATTAAGCAACCCAATACAGATTACACAACTTGGCAGAAGAAGGGCTAGGACCGATATGTAGGCTGAGTGACTCCAGATCTAGGGTTGTTGACTGCCTATCAAGAGTTCTTATCCTAGGATCCATGGATGGGCTTCAGGGGGTTCTGGTACCTCTTGAAATTAAATACAAAATGTGGGTGTGTGCATATGCACATTTTTTGGAGAGAGGGTCCAGAATTTCCATTGTACTTTCAAAGGGATCTATGACCCCAAATGATTAAAAGCCACTGCTCTATGCCATGCCTACTCAGCATCAAACAAGGCAGACTGCGGTAACAATTCCTCACCCTACCATGCACCATGTTCCCTTGCCCAAATCCAAACTCTTTCATCTGAGCTGAGAAGAAGCAGTAACACCAAAATATCTCAGTTTTTGCTCATCTCATCCACTCCACTGCTCTCTCTGACTGATGTGAGATGATGGCTAGAAGGCCCAGTGTAGGGAGAAAAATGAGGTGGAAAAATTACAGGTTTGGAGAATTAAGCCCATAATAGTAAAGCTTTGGCTCTTCCAGTCTGCGACAGACCACAGGTAGAATTCTATCTCAGACTATTGCTCCAAAGGGTACTTCATAGGGCAACAGAAGGTTAGGGACAGCCAAAAACAGGTAGGGGTCTCCTTCATAACTCATTATGGATGAATCTACCTAAAATCTTGCTGCTTGTTTGTTCTGTTAGGTTAATGTCACCACCTCTTAGAATACTGAGTCCCAGAACACTTTCTATCCACCAAGTGAAGTGGAACTTTCCTCCATTTGTTCAAGCTTCCCCTTCACAAACCTGGACTATAACGGTTTTCCCTGACCCAAACCTTTCACGGCTTCAGAAACACAGACTGAGTCTCCTTTTAGAGACAGAGGTATGTCTTCATGTGGGAAGCTTCCCCGACACCTTCCCCTCCCATAAGTTACCCCCTTGACCATGTTAATGCTGTTTTACCAAAAATTCGTAGACTCAGAATGTCTTCACTGACGCTGGATGATCATTTCAGGTTCATATAATAAGGTTTTATACAAGACTAGAAAATCTTTTCTCTATTGTTTCTAATACCTTTCCTGACAAGACTCAGGACTCTACTAAACATTTTGGTTGTAGCAACATATTCAGCTGTCTTGTGCCCTGTGCATCCCTGAGGGGTGCACTTTAAACTTCACTTCCCCCCTACCTTCTCTCTTCCTGTCTAGATCCCTTGGTTTTAAAGAATATTTTTATTCTCTGAAATGTCTTCCCCTCAGATTCACAGTCAGCAATTCCTATAGGATTGTCCCAGATGTTTATCTTGCTCAACTGTTCTATTTTAATTATTATTATATATTTGTCAACACTGAAATACCCACAGCATATACTCCAACAAGACCAATACTTGATTACGTAGCTGCATGCAATCTATTAGCAAAAATAGTAAAAAGCAGAAAAGTGGGGCCGCCTGGTGGCGCAGCGGTTTAGTTCGCGCTTGGTAGCCCGGGGTTCGCGAGTTCGGATCCCAGGTGCCTGCCGATGTACTGCCTGTCAGCCATGCTGTGGCGGCGTCCCATATAAAGTGGAGGAAGATGGGCACGGATGTTAGCCCAGGGCCAGTCTTCCTCAGCAAAAAGGGGAGGATTGGCAACAGATGTTAGCTCAGGGCTGGTCTTCCTCAAACACACACACAAAAAAAAGCAGAAAAGCATATTGACCAATTAGGTCAAATTATGGCCAATCCATAATGAACAAATATGACTTTATAAAGTTTAGGCTGATTGGAAAGAATGTGGTAAATGGAAAAACAGAGCTACAATATTTTGCAGATCCTCCAATAAAGAGGTAGAGTCTATTTCCCCTTCCCTTGAATCTGCTTTGAATTCAATTGCTTTGTATAGACTATGTTGAAAGAGACACGGTGTGAGTTCTAGAGCTTAGGACTCAAGAGGCCTTGAGGCTTCTGCCTTCGTCCTCCTGGAATGCCCCACTGCCAATACGAAGGCCCAGGCTAGGCAAGCAAATGAAGAAAGACCATGTGGATAGAGAAGCCTAGCAGACCCCCAGCACCAAGGTCCCAACATGTGTATGAGGTTATCTTAGACCGTTTGTTTCAGCTGAGCTGCGAGCTACCCACAGTGACATGAGTGAGCCAAAGGAGGACAAGCAGAAAAACCACCCAATCCACAGAACTGTGAAAACTGAAATGGTTATTATATAAGCCACTAAGGTTTGGGGAGGCTTGTTACACAGCAACAGATAACTGATACAAAGAGGTACATTAGGAGTAACAGCTGACATTCACCTATTGCTTTGGCCAAGAACCTGGCACTGTTGAGATTCTTCACTTCAGTTCTAACGCCCAAAGGCTCCCCAGGATGATGCACAGATATATTGGCATCCACTCTCAACTGGCCCTCTGGAAGGAGAGAAAAAAAGACAACTCTTTAGGAAATCTTTTAGGTAACATGGTCTTTTTAAGGCAAGAGAGTGTCCAGGCAAGCAATATCTAACTCTACTTGCTGTTTAGTTACAGCAACCTCACTTTAGAGAAGGTACGATTGGTCCTGAAATACACAGCTGGCACTTATGTCCACTTAAGAGAATTATAGTCCTAAGGCATCTGAAGTGTGTGCGTGTATGTGTGTGTGTGTATTTGTGTGCACTTGTGCACATGGAGAGGAGGGGAGAAATTTTGGATTTACCAGCTGGGGAAATCTAATTTCTTTTGTGCCAAATAAGGAAAACAACACTGTTAAAATGGAGATTTACTCTGCAGTTTTATTCTGGAGTTTTTTTCAAAGTGTCAGCGCTGGTTTGGGAGAAAGGCCTCAGAAATGATTATCTGATAACCCTACACTGCTCTCCAACGGAATGTGGACTTCCAACAGTGATTCCAGGAGATTTATAAGAGAGTCCTTGAGAATTTACAGCTCAAGGGCAAGAGCCAAAAACCTGGGCTTTTTCCTTTCTCCTCCCTCCAGGTACTGTAATAATCTCTTCCTTCCACAAACATGACTCGGAATCCTTCCTGATTGCTGTACGGGTTCGCTGCAGCACACAGACAGTGCTGTTACGAAGAGGAGGGTCTGTGGGGGGGCTGTCCCCATCCTGGGAGGACCTTCTCCGACCCCGAGAGCCCCTTCAGATTAGGAGCAATAACCCCTAAGGAAGCAGGTGGTTTGTGGAGAGGACTAAGAGGCTCTTGAGGAGGAGAGGGAGGGAAAATCCCAAGACAAACAGGGAGATGAAGATAAGAAATAATCACATTTTACACCCTACAAAGTAAAGCTCAAATTCTCTATTCTCTGATTTCATTTACAATATTTAAAACAGAACAGAATGAGAAGACAAAATGCTGGATTTTTATTTTCCTAGGCAGGTTTTTAAATTAAAAAGTAATCTGAGGGGGCTGGCCCAGTGGTGTAGTGATTAAGTTCACGGGCTCCAGTTCGGCAGCCCGGGGTTTGCAGGTTCGGATCCTGGGCGCGGACCTACACACCACTCATCAAGCCATGCTGTGGCGGCATCCCACATACAAAATGGGGGAAGACTGGCACAGGTGTTGACTCAGCAACAGTCTTCCTCAAGCAAAAAGAGGAAGATTGCCAACAGTTGTTAGCTCAGGGCAAATCTTCCTCACCAAAAAAGAAAAGAGTAATCTGACAAACCAGAATGTTTTGATGAGGTGAATAAAGAAATTGATTTTCCAAAATTCTTAAGCAAAAGTATATTGAAATAATAAAATAGTATAAATGAATTCCATGTCAAGAAAAGGAGATCCTTGGAAGGAGTCTCTGTTATCCCTCTAATGCTGCGCTGTGGAGCTCAATCTCCTCCAAGCTTGAGACCCCTAGCCGCTGCTTGCCCTGCTCTCCACTCATTCCTTCAAGAAAAGGCAAGAGCTCACCCACCCTCAGCTTCAACTGCCCCCCACGCTAACAGTCAGGGAAAAGGTGCTTTTCAGCTCAGAAATTACTCTAAGTCTCTGGAATGGACTTCTCAACATTTTTTACAAAATCCTGTAGCCTTTTTCAGACAATTTGTGCTTACCTGAATCTCAAGAAGTCCCAACCATTCCCAACATCATCAGACTCTTGGTCTAGGAACCCTGAAGTCATCATCTGCTTCTCTGTTTTCTTTGCCCTTTATATCCAAACTGACAACTAGATCCTATCAGTTCTTCCCTCTAAATACCCTCATATCTGTCACTTCCTCTCCATTTCTACTGCAGCCACCCTCGCCCGAGGACTTGGAACTTCAAGCCCAGGTTACAGAATCGCAGGTTATAACGTGGCCATGACTTCATCCTGCTACAGTATGGTTTTCATCACTCCTGTTGCTTGCTCAAGTGTACAGCTAGCTCCTACTGGATCATCTCAGTGACTCTGCTTCATATTCAAGAGCCCTCATCTGGTTTTGGTTGACACGACCCACATTTTTACACTGCTCATTCCATGAGAAAGCTCTCCTTCAATCAGAGGATCTTTCTGCATACAAGACCCTGTCTACTCTGCTGGCTCCCACACATTCTCTTTATCAGTGTTACTGTCCCTTTTTCAAATTCTGCTCATCCTTCAAGGTCCCACTTAATTGTTACCACATCCTCCTCCTAGAAACCCTCATGAATAAGCTAGCCTCCTGGCGGCTCTTCTGAACTATTAGAATATACACAATCAAAACCACAGAATTTAGCACATGACTATAGTCTATTTTGAATTAATCTTACCTTTAAGACCAGAACGGAAGGCCCTTGAAAACCAGGCCCAGATTTTAAATCCCCACTCCACTTGCCTTCCCAAGGACATCACTCTTTTAGTTATCTCCTCTCTCCCACATCAGTCATTAAGCTCTCTTTCTCAGCGTTACTTCTGATATATACATATGCAATAGGATTTCTCATTAAAAAAAACAAACTAAAAACCTACTCCTTTGAACCCAATTCTCTCTCCATCAGTTATTCAGCTATGGTTTCTCTGCTTTTCTTTTCAGCAAATCCTCTCAGACAAGTTTTGTTAGTTGGTTGGTTTGTTGCAGAGACATATTGTCTCCATGATCTCATCTCCCGTTTACTTCTAAATCCATTACCCACCTCTTTGAAAATGCCTCGTCAGAGTCATCAAGTCCAAATCCAGTGGACACGGGACACCTTCTGTTTTCACCTTACGGGATACCTCAGCAGCATGTGACATACCAACCAATAATGCCTTCTTGAAATGTCTTCCTCTCTCAGCTGCTGTGACCTTACGCTCTCTTGGTTTCCCTTCCACCTCCCTGGACACTCTATTTCCATTTCATTTGCTGGCGCTTTCTTTCCCATCCAAACTCAGGACCGCCTTCTTCACTTACACTCTCTCTGTAGGGGTATATGGTTTTAAATACCATCTATGTGCTGATAACTCCTAAATTTCTCTCTTCAGCCCAGACCTCTACTCTGAGCTCCACACTGACCTCCAATGTCTACTTGACACCTCCTCTTGGAGGTCTCACAGGTATTTCAATTTCTAAAACCAAATCCTGATTTGCCCCTCCACAAAGCCATTCTTGTCCTCATCTTCCCAATTTTAGTAAAGAGCATCAGCACCTAGCTCCTCAAGCTTCCTTGAAGGCATCCTTGATTTCTTCCTGCCCCTTGCCTTCCATGTTGTTAACAAATCCTTTTATTTCTAAAAACCACCTTGAATCTACCCATCTTGATCTCTCCATCTTCACTAACACCAGCCCTGTCCACATCCTCTTTCATCTTAACTATTGCAAAAGCTTCTTGTCTCCTTGCTTCTACTTCTGAAATCCACTTTCCACAGAAAGGTTTTCTAAAACATTAAATCGACTATGTCATTCCCTTACTTAAAAGCCCCCCAATGACTTCCCGCTGCACTTGGAATGAAATCCAAACTTCTTACCATTGTCAGTAATCTATCCCTCACCTACCTTCTCTGATTTCTCTGATGCCGCATGCCCCTGTTCGTTATCCCTTCCCTACAGTGGCCTTCTTTACCTCTGTGACCTCAGAGCACATTCTGAGCTTTTCCTCACCTCAGGGACTTTGCCTTAGCTGTTCAGCTGTTCTTTGAATGCTTACCCCTCCCTAGCTCCATGCTGGCTGAGGCCTGGAGTCAATCTTCAGGTGTCAAACAAATGCCGCCTCCTCCGAGAGGCCTGCACCTTCCAATGTTAGTCTTTATCATGGCACCCTATTTATTTCCTTAATACACTTATCTCTATAATTGTTTTATTTGTTAATGTATTTTTCTCCCTTGAGAATACAAGCTCTGTGTAGCAGGAACAATGTCTTTTTCACTGCTCTATTCAGAACCTAGAGCTGGGTCTAGCACATGGTAATCGTTCAATAAATTAATACCTTGTTGAACGAGCCAAAACTCTGGTATTTTCCTGAGCAATAAGCAGACTGGCTACTCACAGTAGCTTCCTGACAAGTTCTAAAGTTCTGTCTGAATAGGACTAATCTACAGCTGGAATCATCTCAAAGGCCCATTCAGCTCAAAGGAAACTTCCAAAGTACACTGGGCTCTGCTCAACCAAATCTCAATACTTGTGAGACAACTTTTTTTGAACTCAGGGAACCCTGAATTGGACCTCACCTGCTTTTAAAAATGAAACCATCTTTCACAATTTAGAATTCTAATTTGGAAAGGGAACAAAAGCATGAAGTTCAGTCTCTCCCAAAGACCATACTACATAAATGTCTGAGAGGAACCATTTAGTATCCTACAGTGTTGAAAGAGTTCACTAGCTTGGATTCAAATACAGTATCAAACATTAACAAAAGACATTCTATCCAGGGAAGACAAGATACCTTTTAAACAAATTAAGTTAAATTGCCTCAAGTGCACAAAAGCCTTACCAGCCAGGTTTACTTCAATGCGTTCCGCAACACTGAGGGAGGGCCTTCATTCACACATTGAGAGAATGTTATCAAGCTCAATTTCTACCCTCTAGAAGTAGAGATTTGTAACAGCAAAACTAAAAAACTATACCACTGAGCACAGTAATATGGTGCAGTTACATATTTTTTCTAAAACACATTCACACATCAGAAATATAACATCAAGTGAGAAAACTGTTTGTGTAAACAGCAGGAGCCTGAGAAGTTAGTGAGAAGGTCTGTTAAGCTTTCTCATCCTGATCACTGAATACTCTCCAGAACTTAAATAGCAAGGTTTGACAAAAAAATATAATGCGACCAAATTTTATCGAACATATTTCACAAAGCTTATTCATTCAAAATGAGTGGCGATTCTGTAAAAATACTACTAATTATTGTTAATAAAAGCACCTAACATTTACTGAGCACAGGCCATTTGTCAGGACCTGTGATAAGTTTTACAGACATTATTACATTCATTCCCTACAATACAGCTTTAATGACAGAGCCACTTAGACATCCTTTAGGTATTTCAAACATATCCACAACGGAATTCCAGACTGCCTTTCCTCTCCCAATCTTCCCTATCTCAGTAAACAGTGACACCATCCAGCTGCCCCAACTCTACTTGAAGACTTGGATGACCTCCTCTGCTCTTTGGTTTCTTCCTTTCTCTTTCCTCATTTTATAAGTATGGAAAGTAAGGCTCAGAGAAATCAGATACTTGCCCAGGTTCCTATAGCCAGATGTGGTAGGACAGGATTCCACCCCAGGTCTGGGATGTCAGCGCCCTCAGCATCCACGCTCTGCTACAGCACCTCTTTAAATTGTCACCTAGGGCAGTTATAGGAAGCAGTGTGACATGGTGCTTAAAGAAAGGGCTCCTGGAGTCAGATAGACCTGGGCTCAAATCCCAGCTCGGCTACTTCCTTGGGCAAGTAACCCAACCTCTCTAGGCCTGTTTCCTCACTTGTACAACAGGCATAATAATACCTCTCTCTCAGGAATGTCATAAAGTTTAAATGAGATGATAAATTAAGAAAATGCTTAGTGAACTGATGAGCACATACTAAATGTTCAAACTGGCAGATATTATCATTATGGAAACATTTAGTAGGTCTACTTCAGTGCACACTCAACTCAAGAGACTCCTTGAGGATCTCAACAGTGGCAGACATCCGCTGAGAAGGAAATGACTTTTGGAACCTGGGCTGAGCTGGTCCATGCTCATTAGCAAAACCATCAGGAACTCACTGAATCACAGCCCAGAGCGATTTAAGAGTCATTCCAAAGCACGAGGGGGGTCCATGAGTCCTCCCTAGGGTGGCCCTCGGTTTCCAGGCTGCAGTCTCCAGTGCCGACACACAGCAGTCCTACGGTGGTGGGACAGAAGAATGAGCCAAGGGCTTGGGGGCAGATAAAACGCTAATGGCACAAAAGCTGGACCCCCGCAGACTCAAGGCAGATCTTCGACCCCCACCGCACTTTAGAACAACCACAGTCACTCTGCTGCTGTGCCAGGGGCAAAGCTGTTGGATTTGTATTTAAAAGCAACAACAAGTGTCACCACAAATGCGATTTAATGAACCCTCTCAGCTGTCACTGACTGATGAGTTCTTGTGTTACGGTTTCTCTCTTGGCAAGGACCCCGATGGGACTATTTCTCAGCTAACAGGTGGCCTGTTTATTATTCCATAGGTTTGGTAGGAATCACAGTTATTTTGAGGAAGACTGAAATAATAAAAACTTTTTTAAAGCAATAGAGAATCAACACTGAGTGCATAAATGGATAACCATTGAAACCGCCCATATTTCATTTATGTTCTGTGGGTAAAAAAGCAGCATGAACCATAAATCTAAACGGAGAGTCTTCTTACTCTGAAACAGCCTCATTTCTGTAACACAAATTTGTAGGCAGCTAACCTTTATGCCACTCAAACTCATGTGGCTGTGTTTTTCCAGTCTTTAGCTTAAAGAAGACAGTGAATCGGCAAGTTCTCTCTCTAAATTCAACTTGTACCAGGGCTCTGACATCATAATTTGTTGCTGGTAAGATGTCCTATATGACAAGTGTAGCATTACAGATTCAGAAGTCCCTTTGTAACATGCAAATATATTACGTGACATAAAAAGATTGGTAAATAGTATTATAAACTGGTAGGAAGATGAATCATTATAATCAGCAGTATTTACTGGCACCTACTGTGACCACTTGTGATGGTTAATTTTATGTGTCAACTTGACTGGGCCATGGGGTACTCAGATATTTGGTTAAACGTTATTCTGGGAGTGTCTGTGAGGGTGTTTCTGGATGAGATTAACATTTGAATCGTAGACTGAATAAAGCAGACTGCCTTTCCCATTGTGGGTGGGCCTCATTCAATCCGTTGAAGGCCTGAATAGAACAAAAGGTGGAGTAGGGGGTAATTCGCGCTCTCTGCCTTTCTTCAGCTGCAACATCTGTCTTCTCCTGCCTTCGGACTTGGGCTCAGACTGGAACTTACACCATTGGCCCTCCCGGTTCTCAGGCCTTCGGACTTGGATTGGAACTATTCTGCCGGCTCTCCTGTAGCTTGCTGACTGCAGATCTTGGGAATTCTCAGCCTCCATAATCACATGAGCCATTTTCTCATAATAAATCTCTTTATATATATATATACATACATACCTATATATAATATAGACACACACATTCTATTGGTTCCATTTCTCTGGAGAACCCTGACTAATATACTACTGTACTGAGTATGGATTAACAACTGTATATGCAGAATCTGTATCCTTCCTCCACTCTGTCAGGGAGTGCTCTGTGGGTGGCAGAACTTTCTTAAAAAGCCCCTGGGAATAGAAAATAGGGGAAAATCATGGGAGAGACTAGATTTCAGGGACTTTAGGGCCAACAAAGCAGCCCTAGGAGGGGGCCAAGGGAGTAAGCCATGAAGAAACTGAGTTTGACCAATATTTGTAATCTTTTTTTGTCGTTTTTAGGAAGCTTGGCCATGAGCTAACATCTGTTGCCAATCTCCCTCTTTTTGCTTGAGGAAGATTGTCCCTGAGCTAACATCTGTGCCAATCTTCCTCTACTTTGTATACGGGATGCTGCCACAGCATGGCTTGATGAGCAGTGTGTAGGTCCGTGCCTGGGATCCGAACCCACAAACCCTGGGCCGCCAAAGTGGAGTGTGTGAACTTAACCACTACACCACCAGGCCGGCCCCTGTAATCTTTATATCCAATTTAATCCAATGCAATCAATTATGTCCAGTTTGCTTGGTCTTAAGGGTACAAGTGTTTTTTTCTTTGTTTAATTTCTTACTATATTTCTCCCGAATTTAAGATTTTATCTCAAAGTTAAAGTTTTGTGAAATCATAATCTTGGCTTACAGTTGATATAATTTGGCTTCAGCTGTACATGGATGAAAGTTCTACAAAAGATGGAAAAGAAAAAGATCTAAAGGAAAAGCATCAACCAGCAATAAAGTGCCACCCACACAGCACTCACAAGAGTTATTCTGGATAAACACAGCTTCTTCCTTCTGAGAAAGATGAAACTGTTCAAACACATTATTTTATTAATCCTCAACATTTTGATGCACGAAGCGAGGAGAGAGCATCTAGTCCTTTGACTCTTAATCTCACCTTCTTGGGCTTAGCACCTCTGCACTGTTGTTGTTTGCGTGTTTACTGTGGTTGGGGGCTCAGAAAAGAATCCAAGGAAAATTCTAAGAAAAAACAAGAGTGCAAAAGGCCGAAAAAAGGATGTAAACCATCTCAATATAGCTGATGCAGAGAACAAAACTCAAGTGAGAAGAGAGCCTGGAAGTAGAAAGGGAGGAGGTAAAGAAGGAGGGACACTGCTTTTGTGGCTTCACCTGCCATATTTGCCCGGCTGGTCCCCAGGGCTTGAAGTATCAGCTGCAGCTCCCTGACTGCTGTTGCGGCCTCTTCTCCACAGGACATGTCGGGCTCCAGGACCACTTCCAGAAGGCCAACTCCTACCAGAGAGAGGGAGAGTCAGCCTGACTGGAGCCCTCCAACCAGGTCAGCAGACAAAGGAGGCTGAAGTCTTAGGAAAACCTTGCATTACTAAAGGACTCTCAAAGGGGGTTCTAGCCTCTGAATTGTTTCTCTCTTTCCCCTCACTTTTTGATTTTTAACTTTGGTTCCTTTCTTTTAAAGTCTGCTTAAGACATCAAGCTGTTGGGTCCGTGACTATGTGGCTACGTCTGTCTCATTTTTGGGGTGGATTATTAGCAAATCCAATAGTAGTCACAGTTCGAGTTGTGCTCTCTAATCAGCTATGCCAATAACAACGTTGATATTTTTATCTCCATCTGTCACACTGCTGGGCCTGTTTCCTCAATTGGTCTGGGAGAAGAAAGGTGGCTGGAAGGAAAGTAACGGAAAATCTCCAAGCCTACCCGCCCTGTTCAAATCAATGAGCGTCTGAGACCGCAGGTCATCGTGGAGGCTTTTGCCGCTGTCTTGCTCCAGCTGGATCTGCTTGACCCTCACGGTCCTGGTGATCACCCCACTCTGCTTCTTCCCCGCACAGACGCCATACGCCAAGCTCCCATTCACAGCGATCGGGAGCCTTTGCTGGGTAATTTGGTAGCCTGCCTGCACACAAACACGGGTTACGCGGTCACTAGTCCAGACGTAAACGCTGGTCCAGTTTACTATTGCTTTTAATGTCACAAAACTATAGGCTTACTTAAAAACACAACACAAGAAAACAAAAAGAAAAAAGGAGAAGAAAAATTAGTTTATGCACTGCAGCCATGATTTAGTCTGGCCTCTTCTGGCTTTTCCCATCCCCCGTTTCCTTCCCTGTACCCCCTCACCCCCAATAACGATACAATAAATAACACGAATCTCATCTTCCCTATGGAAGCACCATGTTGGGGAATAACAATAATCTCGTTGTCAGAGGCCACTAAGAAAAGAATTTATTGTTTCCACTTAGCTCATTAGCCTAAACCCTGCATCCGATTACTGGGCTCCTGACAGACCCTCCTTATTGGGAAGTGCTGGCTAAGCATTTTGCCATTTACTCTCAGCAGGGCCGACAGCAGTTGCTGGTGCGTTTAAGCTTGTTTTGTTCCTGCTCTGTAAGCTAACCTCATGCCAGCTGCCCTCCCTGACCCAACTTCCCTGCTCCTCTAGCCAGAAAATGCTGTGACACTCACACTCAACTAATGGAAATCATGTAGTACTGAAATATTGATGGATGTTGCAAGGAATCCCTCACCTCCTTCTAAGTGGAGAGTAAGAATGAATTACTTTCAAATGCACAGATGCATCAACACACATTAAAGAGACAGTGGGTCAAGATGGAAAACTGGAGAGAAAAACAGCTGAAGCATCTGTCGCATTTGCAGGTCCAGACACTGTTCTCAGTACCTTATGCCCTTTAATCCTCATGACAACCCTATGAGGGAGGTACAGGGCACAGAGGGGTTTAGGACCTTGCCCAAAGTCATAGAGCTAGTAAGTATCGATGTCAGAATTTGAACTCAGATGGTGTGGCTCCAGAGTCTGTGCTCCCAGCCAGCAGGCCAGCATTTTTCAAACTTTAGCTGCATCTGAATCACTCAGTAGGCTGGTCAAAACACAGACTGTCGGCTCCACCTGAAGAGTTTCTGATTCTGCAGGTCTGGGGTGGCACCTGAGAATTTATATTTCTAACAAGTTCCCAGGAGATGCTGATGCTAGTGGCCTGGGGAACATATTTTGAGAACCACTGCTTTATGCCAACTCATTCTCTGGGCTGAAACAGGAGTCTCAATTTGTAAAAATTAAACTGTGAGTAGGGTTGCCAAATAAAATACAGGATGCTCAGTTAAATCTGAATTTGAATAAATTGTTTATTCAGATAAACAACAAATACTTCTTTAGTATAAGTATGTTCCATATAATATCTGGCAACACTAACTCTAGATTATCTGAGCTACCTGGGCCAGAAAGAACAGAAAGCCAGAGATAATCAAAACATCTCATTTTAGTCACATATTGCTTAGTCTCTCACCTTAACCAAAGGCCTATCACTTTTAAAAATGAAAAAAATGCAGTTTAATTCTCTCCACCCTACTAAGCAGTAGAATTTGCTAAAAGGCTGGCAGCCAGAGGGGAAAAGCAGCAGCAATTGGAGAATTCAGGTTCTAGCTAAATTTTTAATTTAATTCTACTCCCGCCCTCACCCACCAGAAAACAGCTCAGCCAATCTTCAGTTCAAGGAGAATAACATGAAGCAACATTGTCACTACTGTTTTTTGAGATCTGAAGGAGGGCCATACTTATTATCAGAGGCTCAGATAGGATGAAACACCCATTCAACACTACAGTTTTGGTTCAGTTCAATACTATGAAAAATTGGCTCTAGTTCACACTGGCTTCTCTTAAAAGAAGTTTCTAATTTTAAGGGAAAAGCTGGTTAATATTGGATTTACTGCTCAGCCAATTACTGTTGTTAGTCAGGCTTCTGGTTCATGTTTCTGTTTACTATTGTCCACTTACTTGCTCCTTGTGAGATGACAGAAATGACTCCAAAGGAGACAGTTCTATTATAAGGAACTTCAACTTAAAAGAGGGAAGCTCTCACTATGTCTGCAGAGCTACAGAATGCTTTACCATGGCATCAGACACAAAGTTAGCTTTTGTCCTAACAGGCAATTAGCGCCAAACACCATGGCCGGGCCAAGCCTGAGAACGCTGGCTGCTTCTGCTCCCCGTTCAATTAGGAGCGAGCCACCAGAAGCATGAGGCTAAGCAAGGAGTCAGCAATCAGGACAATTGCATCCAATCTAGGAAACATCGGGGGGCACCTGCCTTCATCAGGGCTGGGCAGAAGTTCCCGCTGAGATGGACAGAGCTGACTGAAAACATGAGAGGCACAGCCCTCCTCCCTCAGGCCAAAACCCTCAGCTCTGAGAAATTACAGAGGGCGGATCACAAAGCATACGTACAGGGAGGTCTGCATAGAAGTAGTGCTTCCTGTCAAACAAGGACTTCTTGTTTATGCGGCAGTTCAGTGCCAGGCCTGTCATCACTGCTGCTTCGACGCACCTCCTGTTGAGAACCTATGGAAACAACGACACACAGCTCCTCTCAGATCCACAGTCTGAACAAATGCTTCTCCCACACAATGACATCCAACCTGAATATTCAATATGGCCCTTCAACGGGCATTATCTCTGGTTCTCTATGTGGGCAGCTCCAGTTCACAAGCTGACTCTGTTTGTCTGGAATCAGGAGAAGTTTATATAAAAAAGAAGTGCATGCGGTGGTGGGTCCCCCTGGGCACTTAATGAACTGCCACATCAGGGATCCTTTCCCCCAATACATGACATCCAAGTTAACAGGGAAGGTCCCAGAAAAGCTCAGTAGAGTGGTTACTACATGGAATAAAGTTCACCTCATTCCCTCTGCAACAAGGAGCTGGTCAGAATACATGAGAGACTGATTCCTGAGAGGAGGATCCAAGAAGCAGCTCACGAACAACCTCAGTGAGGTTGGAAAACACTTCGACAGAGAAAGAATGAACTCCTGGAAACTACAGGGCTGTAGCCATTTCCTCAAGGGCTAGGAAAGGCGGCACACCTGCCTCCTTGCTTTCAGTCCAGGCCTGGCCAATGCCCTAAAAATGGAGCCTGAGCGGGGCCCACACCCTGACTCTCCCTGAGCTGCTGGTCCCTCCAGGGGCTCTTGGAGCTCAGGAGTTCCTTCTGGATCCCACCCTGCCCCCCTGTCAGGAGTGAATGACCAAGAAATGACTAGCAAACCCCTTACTCAAAAGGACATAAACAGCTTTTAAGAACTTTGGGGTGGGGAGAGGGGGTTTGGAAGAAGACAGACAACTAGAGATAAGGAGAAAGAGCATTAAGTTCTGGAGTCAGGTCCAAATCCCACTTCTGATACGAATATGTACAACTGTGTGACTGGAAGCCTCAGCTTCCTCATCTCTGAACCACAGGTGTGATATCTTACTTCGCACAGTGGACACAGTAACAGCTAGAACATCTACTCTATAGTAGGAATTCAATAAAGAGCTCATTTTCCCCACTCTACTTTGGGGAAATTTTTGAGGGCATCGTGCTTGCTGATGAAACATATTTCTATTTTTTATTAGAATATTTATGATGTTCTTTAGTATACTTCATGTGTTATTATTTATATAGGGCTTTCCAGTTAAGCATTTCGCATCCACCATTTTATTTCAGCCTAACAGCAACCCTGTAAAAAAGGAATTTGTATTATGTCACTATTTCAGAAAAAGAAAAAACCAAGACCCAAAAAGACTATAAGACTGGCCCAAATCACAGAGCTGGCAAGCAGTAAAGCCAGCTCTGGCATCCACACATGCCCTAGCCTAGGGGGAGACAAACAGAATCTCTGTGTTCAGGGACTGGCTCTCCGGGCTGGGACGAAGAGTGTGACACCCGGACACAGGCATAACTTGTTGATCAAACACACAGATTTTTTTTGTTTTTTACCATTTTTTAAATTGATGTCTTAATAGTTTATAACACTGTGGGGTTTTAGTTGTACATTTTTGTTTGTCCGTCACCTTGTGGATGTAACCCTTCACCCCTTGTGCCCCCCCCACCCCCCTTCCCCTTGGTAACCACCAATCAGTTCTCTCTGTCTGTGAAACACACAGATTTTAAAAACAATCTATACATCAAAATGTAAGAGGCAGCTTGACTGCAATATACAACCCCCAAAAGAAATCCCAAACAACAAATCTCCCTCCTGGTAACATCAGTGCCTTTTTTTAGAAGCCAGTTACGAAACAGAGTCATCTCATAGCTTCTATTCGGAATTCTTCATTCTAGGCCGAATAATATTGTCGGCTCTATAGTAATAATAGTTTTCATGAGAAGATGTGTGTGTGTGGGGAGCAGGATGCTCTAATTATTGATGTTTTCACTTGCTAATGTTTGGCATTTTACTCAACAGTTGTTACTGCAATACAAATATAGTTGGTGGAGAATGCTGCCAAACCCAAGCCTGATGATCCAGGTCAAGGCACACAAGGACAGGGAGCTGGTATCCCAGCCCAGAGCCCCACTCTTCTGGGCTGGGCTGCAGCGTGGGCTGGCTTGCACACTGCCTGACTCACTGCTCTGAACCAGTTCTTGCTTTATCACTCCCACTGTTTCTCCAACCACTCCTTTCTCTCTCATCTCTGTCCAACCTGCCCTTTTGGGGCCAACCTGCTTCCTCCTTCTAGGCAAGAAGAGAACCTAGGTTGGTTTTGCTCGCTTATTTCTGAGCATGCATTGCTAATGAACTCCCTATGCCTGGCACCGTGAGGGAGTGAAGAGTTGTGGGTGATCACAGCCTCTCACTGTGCCTGTGCGCACACAAGTACACAGGCACTTGATAAACCATCAGTTTCCAAAGACTAAGAATGTAGTATAACACACAAACATTACAGCGATATCAAATATACTTTAATCTTTTTTTGATGATTTAGAAGGCTTGAAATACTTCAGGGTCAGAATTATAAGCATCAATCATCACTACATTACTGCTGCACAGAGGGGCTAGTAAATAGAGAGTGCCAGTTAAAAGAATGCCAAGAAAAAAGAATTTATTATGATCTTAGTCAAGCTGCTTATGACAGATGGAGGTCCAGGTCAGCATGTTCTGAGGATAGGATGCAGAATTGGAAAATTCAACTTGTGCTGCCTTTATTCCAAAAAATTTCTTAAATGTCTATAAAGTCCTAGACTTTAGGGATACAGAGGTCAACAGGACTCTGTCACTGGCCTCAATAAATCTGCAGTAGGGACATGAACCTGCCAGGATCTCCAACATCCTTCTCAAGTTCATCTTCCATACTAGAATGATCCTGCTAAAAATGCAAATCTTACAGCATTCTCTTGCCTAAAATCACTTCATGGCCCCCAATGTCCCCATGGTAAAGGCCAAGCTCTTACATGATCCAGCTCCTGCCTACACCTTTAATTTCATCTCCTAACACATCTCTGCCCACATATATGGTCCAGTTCTCCTGTACAAACCATGCTGATCTGCTGACTTTCCCAATTCTTATTCCATTCAAAATCTACTGAGATGTCACCAAATCTGTGAAACTTCCCTTACTATTCTTCCTATGTACCTCTCTAACCTTCTATACCCTTCCATTTGTGCTTGTATGACAGTGGATCAAATTTGTTTACATGTATTTCCATTACACTAAGTTTCATGAAGATGGGAATTGTTTGTTCATCCTTGTAACCCTGGAGCCTAATACAGAACTGAAACATAGTGGTGCTCAATTAATGTGTGTTGAACTCAAATGAGGAGGGAGGTGATGGACATCAAAGGAAGGTTTCAGAGAGGCAATGACGCCTGAGCCTCCTTTAAGGTGTTATCTGCCACCTGCTGGCCTTCAAACTTCTTTCTGGAAGTGCCCTGAAATGACTACCACTCATGTACGATGTGATCAAAGAGGAAATTTGAAAACTCAAAAGACGAACTTGTCCTGAAAAAGCATTTTCTTTGCAATTAACATAAATTAAAAGAATTTTCTTTGCAATTAACATAAAGTGACTACAAAGGATCTCAGGGTTAGCCACAACAGCTTTCATGTGGAAGGAAAACAACGAACCTTGGAACTCACACAGCACACCTTTCTCAACTGAGCCTTAGGAGACTTCACGAATGATTGATCGTGAGTACTTATTGCGCACTGCGTCGTGTCAGGAGGTGTGCTATGCACATCACATACATTTGCCATTTAATCCTCTCAGCAATCTTAGGGCAGATACTATTAGGACCCTCATTTTACAGATAATGAAGGGAAGCATAAAGATTAAGTAATTTGGCCAAAGTGACACATACAATAAGTGGCAGAGCCAGGAAGTCAGACCCTCAGAACCCAGGCTCTCAACTACAACAGTCTATCTTAAATCTTCAAAGAATAAAGCGCATTAGTGTTAGCTATCAAGGCTACTAACACCCGGCCATAACTCTGGAGCAGCTACTCAAACCAAATCCTACCACAGATAATTTAAGGCAGGTATTGTTTCTAACATTTTCTTCTTGCCAGTTTCTATCTCTATAGGTTTGTTTTCAGATGTTGCACTCCCAGAGGGCAAGCACTGTGTTCTTTTAACTTTGTAAAATACTCAATGCACAGTCTCTGGCATGTAGAGGGTTTGATAATGAGTGGACCTATAGGTTTTCTCAATTAGCAGGGGAGGTTTCATTGCTAGACTTCTGAAACCCTTAGACACTAGTATCCATGAAACAATTTCTTGAATAAGTGAAGAGGCTAATTCCTTTATTAATCAGAAGATAAGAAAGGTATGACAGGTAAAGGCAGAAGATGAGATAGTCAATAAATTTCATGACTAGCAGAGAGAGACTGGGCAGATCACGGCCAGGAAAAGGATATTGGGATGGTGGGGGAAATAGTGAAGGGTTTTTCAAAAGAATCACTTGTTTGTAAAACCAGAGTAGTGCTGCAACCATAACTTGTTTGGAACCTAAAACATGTCCAGAGCATAAAGCAGCATCAACAGCCCAGAAATGTGCATGAGACCTCCAAGGAGACATTGTGACCCCAATTTGAGGAACAGTCTTTTAGTTTTAAGATTTATTTAGCCTAACCAAACAAGCATTTCCTGATCTCTGAGTACAACAGACCATCATTTACGGACAACTCCCAACACATCCCCCCTCAAAATCACCAATTTCTACATAGTCTACTTTCTTAGTATATCTTGATTTTTCTCCCCTTCCTCCCCAAATCCTCTGGTTTAATTCAGGCTTCTGTTCAAACATTGCCCCCTTCAGTCAAGACTTCTGCACTAACCACCTGGCCAGGTTTCACCTTCACTCTCAGTCCTCTAGTCTTTCCTCCACACCCATTCAAGAGTGACCTTTCCAAAGGATAAATCTGTTCATGTCATTCTCCTGCTTAAAATCCTTCTTCACTGCTCCTCATCCCCAGAAGGATAAAGTCCAAGTGCTTGGTGGAGTCTTCAGTGCCCTTCATGCTTTATTTAGCCTGACTACCTTTCTAGCTTCCTCTTCCTCCACTACCCCTAACCCAACAGACTCTCGTGCAGCCATGCATGTGACCTGCTTTTGTACAAACTTGTTGCTTCCACTGATAATGCCCTTCTTCCTTATCCACGTGAGCAAGATCTCAGAACCTGGCAAGATTCTCAGATGTCTGTCCCACCCCTACCCAAGTCTAGGTATTCCTTCTTCTCAGCTCCCATGCTCTTGTTAAGCACTGTCTCCCCAACCAGTCTGAGCTCCCTGAGGGCAGTCAACTCATTTCATCTTACTCTTCTTTGCCCCATTACCTAAATGCAATACCATGCTGATTAAACGTTAACTGAGGTAATGAATAATTTAACATTTCCTTTATCAACATCCAAAAGACTATAAGCTATGAAATAAAAGCAAAATTGTTCTACAAAATATATGTGTCAGGAAAAAGAAACCACCTAGTATGTAAAATAGAACAAATTTAATGCAGAGGCTTTATTACACAGATGATAGAAGAGCTGAGACATCAAAGAGGTCACAAGGAGGCAATTTAGGAGATTCTCAACAGCATGAAGCCACTCTTACCCCAGGGATGGGAGATGGGGGGAAGCATCAGCATTGTTGGAGCCAGGGTATAGGGCACCCAGCGGATGCTGGAAACATGGTGGACCTGTCTCCCAGTAGATGGAGCCATGGACAAGACCCAACCACTACCAGAGATGTTGCCAAAGGCAGAGAGGGAAGGAGAAATATCCTTTTGCTCCTTTCCTCCCACCTCCAGTCTTTCCTCAGAGCCTCCAGGTGGCTGAACCAGCCAGAAGCCAGCTGATTGGGGGCAACTAGGAACTGCAGCCTGCAAGAGAGCCCCCGGGACACTCAGCAGAACAGGGGAACAGTGAGGTATGGATCTGGGGACATGCAAGCCATGACTGCACAGCAGATACATAGATTTTTATATTCACTTCTGTGACTAATTCTTTTGATAAATAGCTAATCAACAAAATGATGCCACTCTCAAGTCTGTCCAATCAACATAAAATTGAAAATTTTGTGCACTCCTTTTTCACATACTGGGAGCCAAAAATTATGAAATGCTACTAATTTATAAGGAGCATTTGTGATAACTTAATTTGTCTTGGACTGAACTCTAAGTCTCCATTAACTATTAGGAAAGGATTTGCTAAGCAAATTAACACAATGAAGAAGACTGCATAATATACTTAAGTCAATAATAAAATATTCCCTAGGATTTTAGCACATTTATGTGAAAATCTACTAATTACAAATAAATCCATTCACTCAAGTCAGTCTCTGGGACCTATACCAGGAAATATTTTCTAATATGCTTCAAAGGAATAAAACTGGATGTCTTTCAAAATAGCCTGTAATTCACATCATTTCTCTCCCCTTCCTACTTTACCCTGAACTAGTGAGCCCATGTTGCTATGATACCTAAAGTTAGTCCAACGGGTATCAGTACTCCCATAAAAAATTGAGGCAATGTGACAAGACTATGCACTCACTGAAAACCCAGTTAGCAATACCTCTGGAGCATTAAAACAAAGACTATAAGGTGATGTTTTACAAACAGCCCAAATGGCAATTATTCTGTGAAGCTAATGCTATATATGACAAATCTGATGATCAAGGTATAGCATGGTAAATGCTTTAATTTATGGAGAGAAAGTAATTAAGATTTACTAATTAAAAATAAGGCAGTAAAACGGGCCTTTATCTTACCGCTAACCATAAATTTGTCTCGAAGCCTGAACTCCCTCTGATTCGTATTCAAAGCAAAAGTTACCACACAGATAAATTTTCACTATGATAGAGAAAATTGTTTCCCCATTTCCTCACCCTCACATCCCTTCTCACCATTGAGTTCTTTTATCATCACCCAAAACAAATACAAAAACTCCTCAGTTATGATAATAAAGCTTATTAAAACTAGTCAGTTAGTTATGAGAATTTTTTAAAGTGGAATTATACCATCAAAAGTTACTAGCTTTATGCAGATATTAAATATTTATATAGATACACCCACATAAATATGTATGTTCTTTATGCCTAAACATGGGTATTGCCTAGGGAAAGGGAAAAAGTGAATGCAATATTTTCTCTTTTGTTTAAATCCCTCTTTCACAAAAAGGGAAAAAATCAAATATCCATTTCACAAGCGACAACTCTTGTTCAAAAGAAGGGTGTGGTTTGGTGGTTTTAGCTGTCCTATAGTTCCAATGCTCCTCTCTGTTCCCAGTCCTCTTGCACCAATTTCACTCCCCAGGACTGGTTAGGATCAAGGGCAGGGATATTTTCAGGGTCCAAAGTGTCAGAAGGCCCATTCTCTTCATATGGGATTCCATTCTCCTCCTGTCTCTGTCTCCCTGGCAAGGTTAGGTGGCCGAGAGCTGGTTGGTGCCCACAGTCACCACCAGACAGGGCTGGAGAGGGCAGCCGAGACCAGTGTGGCCACTGGCATTGGAGCAATCTCTCTTGCTTTCCATGGACCACTGGAATACTAAGATCTGACATTTACCTCTGGGCTTGTAGGAGAAGGAAGGAAAAGCCCTTGGCCTGGCAGCTCTTGGCCTGCCTCTAGCCTAGATAAAAAGAGTTCACACAGGACAGCCTGTTTGCCTGGATTTCACTTTGGGGTTGGAGGCCAATAGCCCAACTACTACAGTGTTCATTTGTGGAGTCTCATACTTGGCCAGTTAGTCAAGTCAGATAGGAAGTTTTGAGAGTGGTTGGCAGCCAGCAAAAAACAAGATTGGGTGTGCAGGTTAACTGGTCTTTATTCCTCTATCCCACAACATTCCCAACAGTTACTAATTTGGCATTACTCATTGGCAATTAATCTGATCTCTGAAAGACATGAATTGACAAACTGGGGTAAAACTGAGTCAGAAAGATCTGAGTCTAAATCTCACTCCTACTACTTATTAGCTGTGTGACCTTGCACAAATTACCTAACTTCTCTTGGCCTCAGTTTCCTTATCTGTTGGGGAAGAACAGTTATTTTGCAGGATTGTTCTGTGAATTAAATAAAATGACTCAACAATTGGTAGACATTTGGTAAATACTAGTTTCAGAATGAAAGTGTTAGTAAATGCAAAATGCCGATCTCAACTGAATCTGTCCTATGCGAACTTTTCTAAGAGGCAAGGGAATCTAACCAGAAAAGGTCTAAAAAGCTCCATGGATCCATTAGTCTGGATTTACAATCCAAAGTAAGGCACAACAGATGCTGAAATTATGTATTATGTCAACATAATATTTCCCCTTTAAATGACAACCGACATCTTTTGTGATAATTAGTGTGTTACCGCCAGTGGAATACAGACAATATTTCTTAACATCTCAAGAAGCTTATATTACTTCATTTTCTCTTTTTCTATAGTGAGGCAAAATTTTCCTGGGCAACACCGTACACTTGTCTGTGGCTTGAAAAAGCTCCTATTCTCAAGTGAAAGAAACTATCTTCTAACAAGTTGAGCAGTTATAAAACAGTTAATTGAGCCAATTTTGGACAAAGGAATCTATCCCATTGTTGCCCACCACACGTCTATGACTTCCTGTCTTCTAAGATAGTAGCTACTTTTGAAATTCAAAGAGAGTCTGGGGAGAAGAGATGTATGAAGGCACAGAGTAGACATGGCATCAAGTAGAAAAAAAATCATTGTTCTTTTTGAATAAAACTTTGGGATGTGGCCAGGATCTTTAAAGGAGAAAGACTTCCTCCTATTTTAACTCTGAATATTTGTCTTTCTCTTGTTTATAACTTTTAAGAAAAGTATATTAACATTAAAAAGGCTAAAACATACAAACCCATTCGTTTTAGACTGCCCTCATGCTGAAACTGCCAAGTCTTTTCTAATCTATCCTAAAATTTACTCAGAAGACTCTACACCTGGAGAGATTCAATGGCATGACAAACTATTTCAGATTACTGAAACCTCAAGAGTAATCAGTTAGTGATAAGAAACTTCAATTTCATGAGTGAAAAGCTCTAATGATCCAGAATGAGATTTATTTTCATCTTTATATAGAAGATTAGTATTAAGCTGAAAGATTTAACTATTGCTGAGAAACGAACAACTGGGTTGAACCAACCGAACTCTAAGAAATGCTGGCTAGGTATTCACTATCGGTATAGACAGGGAATTGGGTAGAACAAGGCCTGTGAATGTCAAAAGCAAATTCCTAGAGACACATGCCATTCTATCTGAAGTGCACCTGCTGTGTTCATCAGTCCTAGGAATGTCCTGAGGAGCGAGCCTTTGGAAAAGTCTATCAGGACACAGACTTTTAGGAAGAAAAAACTATCCCTAATTTTATGCATCCAATAGGAATACGGCATTGCATTAGAGGCTTCATGGCAAGCCATGAAATCATGGAAGTTAAGAGGAAAAAGAAAAAAAGCCAAACTTTCACAGGGTAAAATCCCATATTTCCTTAATTATGTTTGCTTCAAGAGTAGATAATAAGATAAAATAGTGAGCCTGGACCTCAAAAAAAGTCATGAAAAGTCATGTAACGAAAGGACAGGAGGGAGGGAGAGTAGGAAGGGGTGAGGAGAGGGGAGGGGAGGCGAGGCGAGGGGATGGGAAGGGAGGACAGGGGAGAGGAGGAGAGGAGAGGAAAAGAGAAGAGAGGAAAAGAGAGAAGAGGAGAGGAAAGGAGGAAAGGAAAGGAAAGGAAAAGAAAAAGAAAAAGAAAATGAGACTAAACAGACATGACAACTAAATGCAATGGGTGATCTTTAGATCCTAGACTGGGGAGAAGAAAATAAAGGACAATACTGAGACAATGTGGAAACGAATATGAACTGTGTCTTAGATAAGAGTGTTGTATCAATGTTAGCTTTCATGAGTGTGATACTTATGCAGTGATCATATAAGAGAATATTTTTGTTCCTAGGAGATAGATGCTGAAATATTTAGGGATGAACTGCCATGATGTCTGCAACTTACTCTCAAATGGCTCATCCAAAGGAAAAAGACAATCTAGGTGCAGGATGGATGTTCGCTGTACTTTTCTTTCAACTTTTCTGTAAGTTTGAATTTTTTCAAAATAAAAAGTGTCAGGGAGGCAGAAAGGAGTAGATAATTCTACCTGAGAGGATGGTGAGACGTTACAAGCCTAAAGGGGGAGAGAGCCTAGAGGAGGCCGGAGCTATTTAAACTGATGCTAACTCATAAACCACATATGTGTATCAGAAGCTTTCATCCACTGTTGCTAAAAATCAATTGTAGAAAAGAAAACATCCTAGATACGTATCTATCTAAAACTTTCCTATGTCATAATTAAATGATGGGACATATTAAGGCCCTTGTGTAGGTAATGAAGTATGGTGCAATCTTCTTAGTAACACGTGAAAAATCTGTTAACAAGGAATTCTATACTAACTATTTATAAGTATATACATCCTGCATATAGACAACATATGCATATAGTCAAGAATATGAAAGGAAGATTTGTTCTTTTACCTGGTAGGAAAATATTTTCCCCAATTACATCTTTTCTAGTCGAAAATACTTTTAGCTTCCCCCAAAGTTGTAAATGTATCTCATTTTCTGCTAATGCTTCCATTCTGTTGCCTCACTATGTAAACGTATATGTAATTTCTCAATTTGTGCTTCTCTGACAGACATCTATGATTGAGAACTACATATTAAATGTTACTCATGCTGTTGTGATATGTGCCATTTTAAGTTATTTCAGGTGGGTGTTACACAAGTAACACTCCCTGCTCAACCCTATTGGCCACAATGAAATGGAAGTATCTGTATTTATATTTTAATGATGCAAAGTTAAGAACATGAGTATCATAACAATACCAAATAACATTTACATGCCACTTGAGAGTTTATGAAGTGCTTTCATATACAGTAACTTCTCTGTATAGATGTAAAAATGGAAGAGAACAAGAAATAAGGTAAATAAGATGGTTAGCTGGCTGTGATAGTAGACAAAGGTTATGAGAGACTATAGGCATCTTAAATGTTTACAACCAGCTATAAAGGAAAAATTCCCTGTTACATTTTGTCAGAAACGAACAATTAGCAAATACTGCAGGAGGGAATGCAGTCTGGTGCTTCATGCTAAGAATCAGAAGCAGGCAATTCTCACTTCTATTTTTAACTGGGCTCCTGACCTCCCTGTGTCCTTTGGCAAGTCAGTAAGGCCCTCAGTTTCTTCTCCTATCAACTGGGATTAGAACCCCTGATCTTACTCACTGTGGTGGCCTATGAGTTGGCAAACATCACTGAAAATTCAAGACACTATTGACAATCACATATTACTGCCTGTCTGCATCTCCTAAGAAAGCTGCAGACCATGACAAAGACCCTTGACTGATTATGCTTCTTGTTTTATATTTGTGAAAGGAGATTCATGCATCAAAATCTGAAATAGAATACTTTTAAGACTCCTGGGAACACTAATGTTTTTTGATTCCCACTTATTTTCACTGCCCTAGCTCCAGGCCTTATTATAAGGATGCAACCAGCGGTGGAAGGCTGGCAAAGATGAAGGCTTGCTAGCAAGAACCCTCTGCCATGAGGAACAGAATGCTCTTCAGAGCAGCCTAGCCTGACTACACTAACTGCTCCAATATCACCAGGCCTACACTTGTCATATCTGGGATGCCAGTGGCAAAAAGACTTCCTAATTTTGCCAAGACTTTAAAAAGAGCTAAGGAAAAAAATTCCCCAAGATGCTGCAGTGTAGAGAATAGCCAACTCCTCCACCCATACTAAATGTGAAGCTGAAAATACATACAAAAATGACCAAGTAAGAAAGGCCCATCCCAATGGCCTTAGATGACAAGTGTATATACTTGTGGTGTGGAGAAAGAATTCCACAGAATCCACCCAAAAAGAGTACCTCACATCTACTCCTAGACACAATGAAGAGACAGTAAAACTGGCTTATGCTTTCAAGAGCAGAAGTGGGCATCCTTCCTTCTCCTGCCCCCATGTTTCCATGTGGCTGGATTTTGCTCTCTACATCATATCCTTTGGCCCCAAAAAAGGAGTGCCTTTTTGACTAGTGACTTTGGGGAAAAGAACTGAGTGCATGTGGGTTGGCCGCTCCTGGCTGAGCATTTTTATTATAGGCCTCTAGTATAAATCATCAGAAAAAAGCCTATATGAGCTCTTTCTGATTGACATGCCCACAGGGATGGTATCTTCTGGCCTACACTGGCCACATGATAAGCTTTCTGCAAGTGGGAGGCCTACAATTTTGAGGAACTGAGTTCAACTTAGGCATAAATTACTAGAAGTGATTTGGCTATATATCAAGTTGCATTTTTGAATCAAGTTATTATTGCTAATAAAGCTGATATGTTCATCTCCATCTTTTGACTTCTATGCTGACTTCTCACTTGGTTCTGACTCAAGAGGTTCGGAAGAGAGTATTATATTTATTGACTCTCTAAAACCACACAATATCTTCCTGGAAACTCTTTTCTAGTACTCATAAAACCAATCTAGAAACCCCCACAGCATCACCAATGACTCTACAAAGCAGAAGAAACCCAAAAGGGCCAGCTGCCATGGCCAGGCATGCATTTCCTGTGAGGGAAGAGCTTTTACAGACCTGAAATTTTTTAAGTTCTAGAACTGTCCATGGAAGAAAAAATGAATGGTACCCAGTCGCATGATTTCAGGCTGCATTTTTATTATAGGCTTCTAGTATAAATCACCAGAACAAAGCCTGTATGAGCTGCCTGAATGTCAGAGACAAAAATAGTGTCACAGAACACTGTTAGGTAATTTTTTTAACTACGACATATTTATATCAACAAAAGACCCCTAAGCTTTTGTACTCCTGGGCATCTTTGGTAATGTGTTTATATTTTATTTTCTACACATTCCCACCTCACTTCCTAGTATTACAGACTTTTGGGTGCAGCAGTGTACCAAATTCATTTTACACAGTTGAGTTCTAACTACAGCACTATCTTTGCTAACAAGGGCTTGTTGTTATTCTGCTCAATCTCTCTCCAAGCACATATTTTGAGGGGAAAACAAACGTGCATAAAGGGACATGGAAATGGGAGAAAAGCCCTTTCCAAACACAATACTGAAGGTTTCTTGCTTGGAAATGAATCTCTGGGTGATAAGCATGCTGCCTGGAGACGTTCTGTTACCAGGAAAGGAGCACATGGCCGGCTCAGAGAGATGCTTGAGAGTCATCTGAAGAGAAGGTCAGATGAGGTCCCTCAGGTTTCCCAAGGCTGGGGGGAGGGAAAAACAAACCCTCAGTTTCTTCACGGGTTCCTCCCACCACAGCCAACTGCTCCTCTCAATTCTATTGTACTGCTTTTTGTTATTCCTTGAGAGGAATGAGATGGCATTATCATTTCCACACAAAGGTGAAGGGAGTGATTCATTATGGATAAAATTTTTTTTGGAAAATGATAACCTTCAAAGGCAATGAGTGAGAGTGTTAATCCTTGCATAACTAGGGGGAATTTGGAAGGAGCTCAATCACTTGATCTGTGTCTGTGACAAGAGGACAGATAAGATGAGCTGGAATATGCCCAGATCTCAGCCTCAACTGGTGTGAAGAACTGCAATACATACAGAAAATGCAGAAGAACTACAATCAGAAGGGAGGGATATCTTGGGAGTAGAGGAAAGGAAGCCAGGGAGAGGTATAAAGATGCCTTTCCTGCCCCATTTCTGAGCCTCTGAGTTACCCACTTTCACAGCCTTGGCTGCAGCCCCAGCTACATGGTCACACCTCTGTTCCCTGCTGAAAGGTTTCAATCTTAGCAAAATCTTAAGCCCACATGTTAGGTTAAAACAAAACACAAAAGTCTGCCCTAAGAATTGATTGTTACAAGTCTGCTGTCAGGCAGGCCTGAGGTTCAAATTTACCAACTCTGTGGTTCAGGAACCCACAAGCTGAGAGATAAACATGATAAATAGCCCTGGCTTAGATATGGGGCATCTGGCAAAGGCCAACGCAGAAACCTTTTGGAAAGACTTGCTCTCAACCCAGCCACAAGATTCCCACTAATAAAGCCCTGTCAAACATGACTTCATAATCCGAAATTACAAAATACACAAGATCATCTACCATTAGCCGGAATCAGCAGACACACAAAAAGCAGAACAAGATAGCCCAAGAACTTCAGGTAATGGAATTACTGAACACAGACTATAAAATAAGTAGATTTAAAATTACTAAGAAATAAAGAACTGAATATATGAAAAAGGAACAAGATATTTTCAAAAAGACAAAAGAGATTTAAAAGAGAAAAACAAATTTCTATAAATGAAAGATATTCTCAATGAACTAAAAATCTCAGTAGATACGTTAAAGAGCAGAGTAGACATAACAAAGAGAGAATTAGTGAACTGGAAGAGAGTGTAGAGAAAATTTCCCAGAATGAAGCATAGAGAAAAGATCCTAAAAGAATTTTTCCATTATGACCACTATTTGCATGGTGATATGTACAGCTGAGAGCTGCCCACAGTCAGGGTTGCTCTCTTAATAGTGGGTCTAGGGAAATCCAGTACCTGGGGCACTGAATTGTTGGCTAATTAGGTTAAATCTCCTTTTACCCATTTTTTTCTTCTGAATCAGCACTCTTTTCTCTCTCCTCAGATTTAGATCTCTCACCTAGTGGACATTGTAATAAACAGTGCATACAATCAGTGCCAATGCTGAATAGTCAATGCCTCTGTGTGTATAAGCATGTGGATGTACATCTATAAACATATCACATTTATACCTGTTAATGGTATTTATGTTTTGAAATATATACATATCTGCAAAATAATAGCACCTACATAAATCAGACTTCTAGCAACTCCCATTATAGTGGAACAAAGACTGGAAGCTGAACATTAAACTGAGATTAGAAACACGAGTTCTAATCTGACCGGGACATTAAATAATTGTGTGATGGTGGGCAAGTCACAACAGCAGTTCTCTCATTCATAAATCAAAAGGACTAAATTGAATGATTTCCAGGATCTCTTCCTACTCTGTTCCCACACTGTTTACAACTTCAAGAAGCTAACTAGCTTCACACCATCCATGTACTTCATTTTGTAGGAAAGGTCTCTACTCAGAGCCTTGTTCTTATTTACATTAACAAATGTGATAATCTGGCTTTCTGGGCTAGAGCCTATCAGAAGTAATAACTGAGAAGTGAAAAATGAGCAAGAAGGGGTTCCTAGAGTCAAATATACTGACAGTAGCTTAAAAAAGGAGGTGAGGGGTAGATGACTGTAATAATAAGCAAAAAGATTGTAACATGAAACCTAAAAAGAATGGCTATCATTAGCCATTTACCACAGATCAGACAGCTTTACACACCTCAATAGCCCCTAAAGGCACCATTATATTACAACACTGAGCAATAACTGATGTTGCTGATAACCTTAAGGAATTAAGAAAAGGTTAGCTTATGTTTAATATACCCTATTTAAAAGTAGGAAAGTATAAAATGCATTTTAGAAAGATTCCCTTAAAGAGTTTAAAAAAATATCAAAAGGGTTTTAGGCACCTGGAAAATTCTTTCATATGGACTCCTCATGTATGTGCATGTTAAATGTATGCAATTATATAGAGAAATATTTATTAAGGGTGTTATATACAGGTTCTATGCAAGGTACTGTCAAGTGGCCCAAGAAAGATCCTTGAATCACTTTTTAGCATCTTATAATCAAACACAGAAATCCCTATAAACAAGATTCATAAAAGGACAATCAACTGTGTGAAACAAATATATATTGATACAAAGTAAAAGCATTATTATTAAGAAAGTCATATCACTTAACAACTGACTGTACAGTTAGATTTCATGTGAGGAATACTGCATGTTAGACTGGCAGACAGGTGGGGAAGCAAAAAAGGTTGTGAACAGGAGGCTTTCAAGAATCCACTGAGAGTTGGAAAAAAGATCCGTGGCAGGGAAGGAGTCAAATGCTTCCCACATTTGGAGAGGTGAGATCATGCTGCCTACCAAACGTGAAAGTCCATCATCGTCATGAGTCATCTGAGTTCATGGGAGACATCCAGATAATGACATCAGAAGGCAAGTTTGGATCATCATCAGAGTTTAGGAGCTGAAAGGGAACCTTTCCACATTTATATATGAGCTCACAGACACACCTCTTTTATAGGGGCAAGCGCCATGGGGCAACACAATTTACCCCTGGAATACCCCCGTCACTCTGCAAAGGAATGAAGGAAAACTAGAGAAGCAACTTGGAGAGTGACTGGCAAAATTAAAGTCTGAGAACACAATGTAATTATAAACTCTACAGATTACATTAAAGCAAATCACTGAAATGGAAAAAAACTTTAATAGAAAACTGTCACATTTTGTCTTCTTAGTCAAAAAACCAAATATCATCTAAGTGTAAATGGACAGAGAGAGGTAAATATAGATCTGATTATAAATGTATGCATTTAAACACTTTTCCCTAATGCTGTTTTCTTGATTTTCTATTTCATTTAGAATTTTTGAGATAAAAACAACTTTTATAATTACATTTAGAATTAAGGGTCAGGAAAGCACTTCAGCCTACTGCTCTCTAGAGCTAGTCAAGTGTTTCAAAACCTAGTAAGTCCTTCAAAACAAAAGTTATTACCAATATCTGCTAATGTTCAGAGCTAGAATATTGCAGATTTACCCAGCTTTAAATAAATCTGACATAAGAAATTTAGAAAATAAGTTAATCTCAAAGTACTTGACAAAAGCAGTCACAGTATCATTTCTTTAAGGAGCAAGATCCCCTACGGTGCAGTCTGCATACCTGTTCAAGAACGAATCTCCAGCATAAAGCATGGCATCTGCACTGTTTGTTGGTTCCCAGAGGACAGGCATTACATCAGATTTATTCACATCTTATTCCCCCCCCCTTCATTCCCTTTCTTCTTGCTAATAGTAGTATATACTCTTGAGAACAAAAGAAAGTTTTGTAAAATGTGGTAAACAACGGTCCAGTTTTCACTCCACAGTTGCCATAGCCAATTCCAAACATCTCTGATATGGAAAGCCCCAAATGTTTTTTCAGATAGGCCAATCCTGAGAAGAGAATATTCTTGCAGACATGTGTGGAAAACAGCTTTTATACCCCTTTCCCCAGTTCTGGAAACCAGCGACAGTCATAGTTACTAGTGGGTTCTGTGTTATGTACAGATAAGAGCTTTCAAACAAGCAAAACGAGAGCAGAGTCACTTAGTTTCTAATTAATTTAATTGTGGCACATCCTGATTATCATGAGTTATCTACTGACCACAGCTGAGTAACCTACCAGCCCCAGCAGAGGCAACAATGTTCTCTTTGCTTTCTCCTGCACAGGGGAAAGCATTTCAGGAGAAGGGTAAGCACTTAAAATAACAGAATGAATGTGTGCGTGTGTGTGAGCAAGCAGGTTTGCACATGCATAAATTTCAAACAAACTTGATGCCTTGCTGAAATCTCACCATTACTGGAAACATTAGCAAATTATGAAACAAATAAACTTGTAAATCCCATGACATTTTCTTTGCTTTTTTTCTTCCCATTTCACATCTCATATACAAAGCATTACAAGTAGAGAAATTGGAATGAATTTGATAAATAAGAAATAATTAACTCTAAGCAAATAACCTAAGAATCTATAAGTCTATAGACAAACAATTATTTAATAAATTAAAGAAGATTCTGTACCAGAGTAAGAGGTTTTACTAGGTTAAAGTAATGAGTGAGGCTGAATCCCTGCTAATAAAAACAAAGAATGCTGTTCTTGGTTTAGCTGTAATCCTGTCTATAAGCAGGAAAATGGGCTGAATGACCTTTTCAGTCTGAAGATTTATGATGAGATTCCATATAACTCTAAAACTAAAGGTAAAATAAGAAGATAAAATGGCTGTGGTCCTAAGAAATATTCAGAAGAAGAGTGACCAATCAGAATGGGGGGGGGGTTGTAACCACTGGTCATGACAGCAGCCTAAGTGATACAGAGCTGGTAGTACAGACATGCTGGGGGGGGTGGGGTGGGGGGTGGAGATGGGGGATGAAAAGAGTATTATTTCTGTACACACAGACATTTATATATAGATATAAATTTATAAATACACACACACAGCCAAGCTCAACAACAAGAAAGGAAATGTCCTGGGGCCCACAGCATTAGTGAGAGTTTAAAGCCATGGATCACCCAGGGGTAACTGCAAGGGGCAGGACAGTAAAGGAGGTGAGAATATGAATCTGGAAGCCAGACTAGTGGGTTTGAATCCAGCTTCTCCACTTACTTTCCAACTGGGATAATGATGGGAACTGCCTCAAAGAGCTGTTATGAGGTTAAAATAAGTTAATACACATATGAAAGCACTTAGAACAGTGCCTGCACACAGCAAGCACTCAGTAAAAGTTAGTTGATTTTACTACTATCATTATCATTAACCAGGCTGAAGAGACACCACACATTGGTGATTTAAAGCACCTCAGGAGCAGAAGTCAAGCCTGTGAGCCCACTGGGGTAGGAAGATGGGAGGCACAAAACCCTGGTCCAATCAGAAAATCTTCTGCCACCAGCTGGAGGAGTTAATATGGAGAAGGCCACCTACCTCAGGCCATGAGTGAAAAGAGTCTTGAGAAATCAAAGCCCCTTGCCCTGTACCTGGCTTCGGTGTGGCACTATCTAAGCTATGTGACAGTCAAGGGCCAAGAAATTAACACAGAAACTGTGTCTTCAATAAAGCCCAATATGGTGGCCCTGGCAGAGGCCACCATAAATTCATCCCACAGAAATACCTCCACACTCCAGGGTAGAGTCTTCAAGTGGAAAAATCACACTGAGTACTGAGCAGAATAAATAAAAACATATCCACGCCTGGATATATTCTGGCTAAAGCTATCAGAGAGAAAAAACAGATTAACTACAAAGGATACAGACTTCTCATCAGCAATAATAGATGCTGAGGACAATAGAATCATGTCTTCAAAATGCTGAGGGGAAATAACTGTCAACTTAGAATTCTATACTATCATTCAAGAGCTAGGCAGAAATAGAAATGATGGGAGGCATAGAAAAACAGAGAGCATCACCCACAGACCCAGAATACACGGGAGACTAACACACACAGGAAAGAGCACCAAAAAGGAGAGTGAGATGTAAGAAACAGTGTTTGCTAGAAAAGGAAAAAAAATCAGATGGGAGCTTCCTCAACTTTCCACAACCCAACCTAAAGCGCTGCCTGCACCCGAGGGCGGAGGGGCAGGTTCCCTGGGGTTATAGTGGGAGAGCTGTCTTTCTCCATGCTCTCCAGACACCCCCTGCTTTCTCAGGAACCCGTTTCTATCAATAATTTCCTCTCCCCTATATGTTATTCCTTCAAACCTAACTTTCAATTGTTTAACAAAATATTACAGGCATGTATTTTAAAATAATTTACAATGAAAAGCAGCAGTTCTCACCACCCTCCCCCACCAGTCCTCGTCCTTGACAGCAACCACCTTCAGATTTTGAGCTGTCTTGTCTGGTATTTATCTTCCTATTTTTAAATAATACGCCATGCCAGGGGACCTTTGGAAAATCCATCATCTGCTGGCCAAGGCTCTTGGCCATTTGCCTTGCGACAATCCTTCCTTAATCTGGGAAAAAGACAGACTTGATAAACTGTCCCAATGATACAGTGTTCTTGTTTTTAGAACATGGAGCCACAAGACTTGGCCTATTCCATTCCTAAGTGATAATTTATACCTTACAAGGCAAGGTATGTTGCAATACTTTTATAGTTTACTCTGTCTCATAAGAATTTACCCATCTTGCTACTTTATTATATTTCTATTCGAGAACAAAATATGCCGCCCCCAAGAGCAACCCCATGATGAGCTGAGTAACATTAAAGTCCAAAAAGTCAGGTTGGAAGGTAGGTAGGTCACTTCACCCCCAGGGGAAGCAGGGACTCCCACCACATGCATGAGCTTTGGTGTGAATGATTTAGAATGTAGATGAGCCTATTTCCCCTCAGAGCAGAGTAATGGTGAGTTACAGGTCAGGGGGTTAGTGGGAGTCTGTCACTGTTTGGAGTTTGGGAACAAAAAAGAAATTTCACCAGCAGAAGGCTGAGAAACCAGTAGAGGTAATATTTGAGTACTACTTTATATTATCTTTATATAAAATTTAAAAAACTTTGTTGAAAACCCTTTTGATTAATAATGTCTCTTGAGAGCTCTAAATCTTTCACTCATTGCCTTAAAAAAATCAAAAACAAAAAAAAATAATAACAGCCAAAAAACAAAAACTAATCAACCAACTTAGGGCCTGAAAAGGAGAAAGAGGCCTCCCCTAATCTGTGGCCAACAACGTTCCTAGAGCACATTCTCACCTTACTTTTTTCTTGCTTTAACAATTTAGAACATGACTTCCAATTATGGTAGATAAGAATTTAGTTCTTTTATTTCCCAATATCCCAGTTATATCACAGTTTTTGTTAAATCAGTAGTTAGTGCTTCTATTATTATTATTATGTAAATATTTCTCTGCTGAGCTGTTAAGTATACTATGATTACATTTCCTTTCTTGAACGTTTTGTTTTTCCTGGAGTTGACAGTCCTTCATTTTATCACTTGCTTCATTTATTACCTATTGCTTATTATTCTCAAAGACTCCAGTTTATATGTAAAACCTCTTTCTGGGGCCAGCCCTGTGGTGTAGTGTTTAAGTTTGTGCACTCTGCTTCGGCAGCCCAGAGTTCATGGGTTCAGATCCCGGACATGGACCTATACACCGCTCATCAAGCCATGCTGTGGCGGTGTCGCACATACAAAATAGAGGAAGACTGGCACAGATGTTAGCTCAGGGACAATCTTCTTCACCAAAAAAAAAAAAAAAACCCTCTTTCCTACACAAACATTAGATATCTGTTATTCCCATGCCATCTGCCTTTCTTCCTTGAAACCTCTCTGTTCTGGAGCCATCCATCCTCCTCTCCATCACATTCTCTGGGCCTGTTGCAGAGCAGGCAGTCTGGAACCTTTCTGTTAGTCCAACAGGTTCTGTGATAATGAAAGGACAATTTTTTGAGAAGCTGCCTATCTAAAATTATCATAATTCTACCATCACACTTGATTTACAGTGCTGGGTACAGAATTCTAGGTTAGAATGATTTTTTTTCCCTGAGATTTTTTAAGGCACTGTCCCGTTCTCTTCTAGCCTTAAGTGCTGCTTTTAAGAAGTCCCATGCCTTTCTGATTCCCAGTCCTTTGCATGTGACTTTTCTTTTCTTCTTTGTAAGTTTTAGTATCTTATCTTTATCCCTGGCATTTCTACACCTTATGATGGCGTGCCTGCATGTGAGACTATTTTTACTCCTTCCACTGGGTTGCTGGCAGGTCCTTCCCTTTTGGAGACTCGTGTCCTTCAGTTCTGGGAAATTAATCTGTGTTATTTGTTTGATAGTTTCCTCTTGTCTATTTTCTCTCTCAGAACTCCTATTAATCAGAAATTGGACGTCCTGTATTGATTCTCTAATTTTCTTACTTTTTCACCTATTGTCCAATTCATTGTGTGTGTGTGATACTTTTTGGAAGATTTTCTTGACTTTATCTTCTAACTCTTCTGAATTTTTTTTTTGCCATCATAATTTTAATTTCTAAGAGCTGTTTGTTTTGATTGTTTAGTTTTAAAAAGTAGTATCATGTTGTTTCAAGGTTGCAGCTACCTCCTCAACTCTTTGAGAATATTTATAAAATCTTGTAATTTTAAAGGATTCTTTTACCCTGTGCATTATCTGGTGCCTCTTATTTCTTTTAGTTTCTTTTTTATTTTGGGCTCTGTCCATTATGATGGGGAATTTCCTCAAATGTCTGGTGATTTTGGGCAGTCAATTTATATTTTAAAGTAAGGTACTAAAATGTGGATTAAAAGTTCTATGTAAACATCCAGGACTTGTTGGCTGGTGGCCTTCACTGTAGGACAGTCAGGTGGCCAGGGAGCTTTTTTATTGAGAGACCCACCAAATGTCAATATCTAAAGTGCTTCCCTCTAGGGACATACAATTTCCAAGGAAGTTCCTACAGATTCCTGCTTGGGGGCGGGGGGTGGGGTGGAGAAGAGAGATGGCTGTACCAGGTCACTTGAGCTCCTCAAGCAGGGCAGAAAAAACGACTGGGCAGACTCTGGAGTTCAGAGTGCAGGCACTGTCTGACACCAGTGCCTTTTGCCCTGCCTGGAGTCCCCAAGGGGAGTATGTCATAAACTGACTTTCTCCCCAAACTACAGATTCCTGCAGAGACGGGGCAGCTGCAGAGAGTCAGGGAAAGGACTTTAGGTCTAACTCTCTGTATCCAGACTCTGAATTAATCCCTTTGTTTTCACCTCTCCCTGGCCTTCCACAATACCTGATGATCCCACATCCTGACCCTTTCTGAGGTTCCATAAGCTACATCAGTGCATTTCTCACTAATGTCTCTTTCTGCAGGCTTTCTGTCTCTTTGTTGGGTTATGGGTAACTCCTCTCTGCCAAGTCAGGTCCTCCTCCTTCTACCATCTCTCATGCATTCTGGTCTCCTCTGCCATTCTTTTGTAGGTTTATAACTTTTAAATTCTTTTACTGTCATTTCAGTGGGTTTCTTTGGGGTGGGGAGAGAGACAGACTAAAATGTATATATTCAATTTGCCAGATTAATCAAAAACCTCTCTAACTGCCCCTTCTTTATTGGTTCCCTCTCATCAGCATTTAAAAAAGATTTTATTTTATTGCAGTAAGAACTCTTAACATGAGATCTACCCTCTTAATACATATTTAAGTGTACAATACATTGTTGTTGACTATAATTCATTAGGATTTAAACATTCTAAAGTCTCTCCAATATTAAGGAAAACAGGACAATAAAAAGTTTTCCTGTGATTCCATGTCTCCTTTCACCTTACTGCATTCTCTTTTCCTTTGTAGCCAAACTTCTTGAAACAGTTGACCACACTCTCTCACCTCTTCCTCAACATCCCTGCACTTTTCAATCTACTGCCACCTACCTTCTACCCCCGTCACTCCACTGAAACTGTTCTTGCAGAGGATACCCCTGTGGGTAAATCCAATGGCTACTTCCTAGTCCTTACCTTACTTGACCTCTCAGTAACATTCAACACTGCTGAACTCCCTCCTTCGCAAAACACACCCCTCCTTGGAGTTTCTGACCCTGTATTCTCCTTACATCTTCCTACCTCTTTGCACATAGGATCCACACTCCTTAGCAGGGCTTATATGGCACAGATTATGCTTCCCATGCCAGCCTCACCTCTTGCCCTGCCATATTCAAGTTCTATGCTATGACACAGGAAACTTCTTTCAGTTCCTAGAGCAAGCCATATCCTGTTTTTCTTCTGGTCTTGTACATCCTACTCACTTTTATTTGGTCAATTTTGCAAATTCCCTATATCTGTGTTGAATGCCCCTCCTATGTGCTCCTAGAGCACTCTGTATTTCCACCACCACCATGTTCATTAAAAGGTACTGCAACTGCCTGCTTACTTGTCCATGCTCCATGAGGGCAAGACCCTGTCTATGCTTTACCTTGTTTAAGCTGTGTCACTAGAGCTCGTACGATGGCTAGTGCATGGTAGGCATCCAATAAATGTCAGTTGAGTGAATGAATGAAGACACAGTCAAGAGACATATATGCCTATAGAAAGACATATTTTCTCTTTAATGGACCAGCAGAGCAAACAAAATTACATATAGACCAAATTTGGTCTACAGAAAAAGACTTTATACTACCACCTAAATTCTTCTGGCTGTCTTTTTCTACCTTCTTATTAGAATATCTGACAAATGGTCACCATTTTTTTTTTTTTTTTACAAAAATAACCAAATGCAGAGTCAGAATATCAGATCATCAATACACCATCTCCATAGGGCTTAGAGAAGGACAACTGTCTAAATGTTTCAGTATATTTTAAATCGACATATTGGGAAATCACAGGGTTTTGAAATGCTATGGGAGTGACAAAGTTTTATTCTGGTAGTTTTGGTATAATTTTGCTCACATGCTAAAATAGGTCTTTTAAAGAAACATTTATCTTTTTCAGAAACATTTCTGAAAAAGAGGCAGATTAGCTCTGTTGAGAGAATAACCCATTAGGCTACTCAAACCATAAGTGTGGTAGGCTCTGAGGAGGAAAAACAAATCCCAGCCCAAGTAAAACTGGATCTCCAGCCTTTCTAGACTGTTATTTAATTAACATAAGCCAAGCTCTCAATGCTCAATGCCCCAAACACCTTCACTATTTTATTGATATGCTTATCACCGGCAAGTACCTCTTCTTTGTGCATATCAGAAGTCTTTCAAAGCATGTTGACATTTCAGTTATTTTGAATTGTCTCTAATATCTGACCACATTTAGCCACAACTGAAGAGCCTATCACGCCTATCTGCAAATAGATCTGTTTCTAAATTTGAACTATAATAAATACCTTGCTAGATACCACATTTCCAGCTGGAAAAACCTAGAAAGAATTCAGAGGTTATGTCTAGTCTCTTGATAAAGAACTACTATGTGGAAAAAAAGTGTTTTGAGCTCAGAAGGAAAAAAGGAGAAGTGTCGTGATGAACTGCTTTCCATTTCACTTGTCTGAATAGATATTACTTTATTCCTACTATATTTGAGTCTCTGCCCAAAAAAGAACTCATATATTTATAACTGAAAAATTATCTTCTCAAATAAAAAAAATCTCTCCATAGATAGATACTCTAAGCCAGAGGGAGGGAGAGATGGAGGGAGAGAAGGAGGGAGGGAAGGAGGGAGGGAAGGAGAGAGAGGGAGAGAAGGAGGGAGGGAAGGATAGAGAAGGAGAGAGAGAGGGAGAAAGAGGGACAGAGGGACAGGGGGAGAGGGGGAGAGGGGGAGAGGGGGAGGGATGAAGAGGCACTATACTTGTCTTCCACCAGAGACCCAACAGTAAATCAAAGGTGACCCTACATATCATTTGCAGGGTTGAGAGTCTTCCATGACAAAAAGCACAATTAAGGAAAAAGTTTCAAGATAGAGACACTGCCCCAATATAACCAAAGCCCTGGTTACAACAGGCACATTGGAGGCACTGCCTATAACCTTCCACTCTGGGAAGTGACTCTGAGAAAAGCAAACATCCGCTCCTGTAAGTCTGCCAGCGCTCAGTTCAACCAGCTTTCACTTGTATTTAAATGTTGAGAGAGTATGGGATTTACCTATGACAATCCCCCCAACCCCCCCATCACCACCATATATTTACATTCCCTCCAAGAATGGCAGGAAACCCACACCCAGTTGATATTAAGTGTTCTGGACAAACTACGAGCTGTTTATTAGCCCAAACATTCACATTGTTCCTTCCGTCCTTTTCTTCAAAATTTAGCCAACTATATGAAAGTACATGCTAAAAATCTTGCTGATGGATACACTGGACCCAGTCATTCCTTGGGTTAAAGTGAAAATGAGTAGTTATGTGAGTAGTTAACTCAATGCATATTGTGGTTGACATTTTCCTCCATTATTGACCACTTCTTAATTTTCAATAACCACAATCATTATTGACTTTACAGTGTAATACCATGTAATATATGCTGCTTCCTTTGACTAGACTTCTCCTCCTTCACTTATCAGTCTAACTCCTACCTGGCTTCTCAGATAGTTCAGACACCACCTCTTCCAACAACTCTTTCTTAACCAACCATACTTCTACTCCAATTTCTCACAATAGTCCTTCTCTTACTCAATTAGGTGTCCCTCCTGTGGGTTCCCAAACCATTCTCTGCATATTACCTTCAAAGGAGTAATCACAGTACTCCATTTATAAGACATATCTCCCCAACTAATCTTTGAACTCTTCAAAGGCAAGGATCGTCACTTATCTTTATATTCCAGTTCATAGCACAGTGTCTGGCATTTAGTAGACATTCTAAAATATGAGTGATCAAATGTATGAATAAAGGGATGACTTTAGACTTAGAAACAGAATTACAGAGATGGGTCTTTAGAAAACATTTAGTCCATCTCACTTCATCCAAAACTCCCTAAACAAGTTATTTCCTAAGAATTGTGCCAAGATATTAAAACAAAGAAATCATTATCTATGTTCAATAAAACATAAACATTTTCTAATGAAAACAGGATTAAATAAAAACCTTACCGGCAAAGTTCCAGGCAGAGATGCATCAAAAAAAGATACCAAAGAATTTGGCGGTGCTGCAAAGTGAACTTGAGATCCAGAGAAGAGTTTGGAGTTGGAGGAAATCTGGGCGTGAATTTCTAAACCTACCACAGCTGCCCATTCTTTTTCACTAAAGAGAAAGATATAATGGTTAAGAAGTAGTTAGATCTGTCACCATGCATGAATTTCTATGAGCCTAAACCACAAATGTTAATTTCCTATTTGTGTTTTTAACTTATTAAAAATTTATATCCTTTAAAAAAAATGTCATATTGTACTGGTGACTAAGTCAAAAGTAATTCATAATGAACACCTACAAGACCGGCAAAATAAAATTCATTTAGAACATGGCATAAGGCCAGTTTACTGTACAAACAGGAAGGTGATAGAGAAGGGAACAATTTGGCATCTTAAAACAATTTAGAAATGAGTATCAGGTGGCGACTGCTTGGCTGACCAATGAAAAGCAGCATTTTCTAAATTAATTGTCCTTTATCAATTAATCATTCAGTAAATGAAAAAAGTTGATCTTGCGAATATTTTTAGAATCAACATAGGGATTCTACTACTAGAGAAATAATGATAAATAAATAATTGCACAGCTCATGATTAAAAAAAGAGAAATTCTCAGTCATGTTTTGAATTCACTTCATAACAGCTTGCAAATAAAATGGCCAGAGTGATACATATAACAGATCACCACTAAATGATACTCTTCCTGGGAATTTTGTGCAAAGGAAAACATTAAACTATCAGAAGTGGCATTTTTTGGTCCCCCAAAATCAACTGCAATTCCCGAGACCTAGTTTCAGGTTCCTTTGCTTGTTTGTTCATGCTTGATTGCTATCAAATCTAAAAAGCTGTTAAACTCTGTAATAATCTCTCTTATCTGTCCCCTCCTACTCTGTTGGGTCTGTATGAACATTCCATACACAGGTCTCTCCAGGTTCTTATATGTGTGCTTAATTCCTCTGAAACTCATGTATCCTGGACAATCTGCAGATGGCCTGTTTACACACACTCCCTCTATATTTTGTCTTTTCCTATCCTGCTTTTCTCCCAAGCAATTTTCTACATTATCTAGATTTTTGTTTATATGTATTGGGTTTTGTTTCAATCATTTCAACACATGAAGTCCTATATCTATAGTGTTGTGAGAAGATTAATTCCTTCTTTTTAAGGTTTGGAAGCACAGCCTCTAATTGAGAGGAATTAAACGAAGAACTCATCAAAAATTCTGCATTCACTAACACATTAATCAAAGTATTTTTGCAGTTTCATTACATGAGAGAAAAATCACTTTCCATTCACAGTGAGACTACCTAATTTATGAAAAGAATAGAAACTGAATTTTTCTGGACATTTTCCCTCTATTTCTCCAACTGAAAAGCAAAATTTATGCCAACCTATCTCAAAGGATAAACAGAATATTAGACACGTGCCTTATCTTTTTGTGTAAAAAGAAACTATTTAAGTTCTATATAGTGAAGTATAAACAGCTGTTCAGAGGGTATCTAGCAAAATAAGCAAAACTCTCTACATAACCAGGGGGAGATCTCTTGTATTGGCTGCATCCTCCTAGGTCTAGACACACATGTTCAACATGAAACCTCTCCACATATTGGTGGTGTTTTCTGACTTATGATATTAAGCCATCACTATCTAGAGCTTGTAGGTAAATGCTCTTTCGACCTTCAGAACATTGCTGGCCCATAGCAGCGCTAAATAAATGTCAGGTAGTTAAGCTCCCGCTTCTAGTGTCACCGATCTCACTGCTGTAAGGTTACTGAATCCACTCCTCTGTCCGTGCAGCTTTCGATTCAAGAAAACACCTGAGAGTTTACACGCGCGAATTCCTCCAAATATGCCTACCTATTTAAAAAAACCAGGGGTTTACGTGTGGGGGCGGGGCTGATAGAGGGCTTGTTTTGTGATTTCATTTAGGTTTCATTCAGGTTATAGCCCAACAGCCTGCCGCCAATCAGAACGTCTAGACTGAAGGCTGAACTGTAGTGGCCATCATCTCCCCAATCCCGCAGCTCCACCTCACACTTAAGTAGCCAGTAATGGTATGAAATAGTATACCCTTTCCTCGGCTTCTGGGCCGTGATGAGGGGCTGCTGAGCCACTGAGCTCTGTCCCCTTTTCCTGCTGGACGTGCACCCAGTCGGAGCCCCTCTTCCGTGGCGAGAACCGCCGTCAATGCAGGCTAAAGCCCAACGCCTTCCAGGACACCACCAGCGCAGCATGGGCGCCGCCATTGCCTCTTCCACCGTCCTGGTCAGGTGATACAACCCCCGCCTCTGCCGCAAGGCCCCTTGGGAAGGGTAGTTCTGGCAATTTATAAAAACTCGATCGGCTCGGACCGGAAGACTACTATTCCCGGTGAGCACTGCGACTCGAAGGCTAGCGGAACCCTGGCGGGGAGGAGAGGGAAGGAGAAATAGAGGAGAGGGTGAGAGGGTTTCTGGGTCGGGAGGTGTGACTCCTCCTAGCGGGGAGTTGGAGAGGTTTGTGTCTGTGAGCTTGTGCACGAGTTTGAGTGAGAGCAGGTGGTGCCGGAGATCCAAAGCTGAGAAACCTGGCCGCGATTTTATACCCGTTAACCTTTCGAGCTGAAGTCAATGACCTTGACATTTCCGCGAAGACTTCCTGAACCCCCGAACTCAGTTATTTTCTCTGTCTACTCTCCCACTTCACACACCAATTTGTGCATTAATGCAACAAATACTTATTTGCGTGCCTAGTATATGCCAGGCACAGTTCATAGGCACTGGGGATACAGCAGTGAGCAAGACAGTTATGGCCCCTATGCTCATGGAGCTCTCATTCTTGGAAGAGGAGACATACAGAAAAGTTAACAAAAATAGGATATTTTTATGTAGGTAATAAGTGCTGTTTAAGCAGAGGTGCTTGGAGACAGACCTGGATTCAACCTTCAGGTGCATTTTAACTTATTCTTTTTGTTCTTGGCCAGTATTTGAAACACTCTCCTTAAATGCGAGGAAGCCTTGATAGCAGATACCATCATCCCAGTGGACTTCTATTTTCCTGCTTCCAAACTCATACCCCGTGTTGAAACTCCCACTGATTTCTTGTATTTGAACACACAATTTAGAGTAGCCATTGTCTATTATATCACCCTGTTTTAATTCTCCACATAGTGCTTATGACTATCTGATGTTTATTTTCTGTCTCCACAAGCTCCTTGAGAATGGGGAATTTATCTGTCTTATTCAACACAGTATTACCAGAGTACAAAGTAGTCTCCTCAGAAATATTTGTTGAGTGAAGTAGTACAGTGTGGAGAATGCATTTGACAAAGGATGTAGTGGATGCCTTTTGGAGTAGTAGTTGTTTAGGAGGGAGATTAGTGTGGTGGGGAGGGCAAAGAGAAATTGACCTGAGATAGATTTAGGAGGTAATATTGAAGGACTTGGTGAGGGATTGGATATGATGGTGAAAGCCTAGGTGGGATCAGGTAACTCCTGGATTTCTGCTTGTACCACTGAGTTTTACTGAGATAAGGAAATTAGGAAAGAAATAGGTTTGCAGGAAAATAAGGGTTTGGTTGCTTTGGAGACACAAGTGGAGAAGTCAAGTAGGCATCATTGATGCCTAATTCTGAGTATGTAGCAGGGGAAAAAAACTACATACTCTACATACTTCACACTGATAGATTTTCAGTTATTGATCAATACCTATGGATTCGACCACTGTAACCTAGGATCTTTTTCCATTAATACTCTTGTACAGTTATGATATTAAGCAATTTAATCCCTCCATGGAGGCAATTTTAGTTACTCTCCTTAAAATTGTCATTATTTATTTTTTCCTATCCTTTCTATTTTTTCATCCATTATCATTGATCCAAATTGCGACACCAGAAGTATTTTCACATGACCAAAAATGAAAATAAGAGAAATGACAGACTCCTAAGTAGAGGTGGAGATGCGTTTCAAAATTTATCTCTGATTATGTATTGCTCTATCAGGTTCAGATCACTCTTTAGATCCTTTATTAGTATCTCTCCTCTGAGTTGCCATATTTCCCACCTTTACACTAGGTAAGCTTACTTTCTCTTTCGTATTTAGCTCCTCAGGTTTTTCTGGCCAGACTGAGGATCAGGAGAGTTGCCTCTGATCACAGCGTGGTTCCACCTTTGATAAGACTTCAGAGGAGAGAGGAATCCTTTATCTTGGGAGTGAGCGTGGGCATCTTTCAGCCAAAAGGAGAGGGAGATCCTTGCTACCTTACCACTGGTAATCAGCATACTTAGGAGGCAGTTCAATCCCTAACATGAAGGGTTGGGGATGTTTTGAAAACCGCCATAAGAGAGAGCAGCACACCTAATGAAAATCCTCATTTTATGAGCAAAATGCACTATAGTGGAAACTCATCTTTGTTTATGAAGCAGTATTATGCAGTGATAGCATATCACTTCAAAAGCTCCCACCCCACCACTAGAGGGAGAGAAAATCCTATGCATGTACATGTGTTTGATTCTTTTCAGAAATGGAAACATTCCAGTTCTATGCTTATTACACAGCCCTTTCAAAATCCCACAAGAGCTAATGGCTCCCTTCTCCCCCAAGATTATCTGTCATTTCCGGAAATGCTCATTGGTTTCCTCATGCTCAGTCTAGCATCTAGGAGTGCACTGTCTTCCAAGTGCCCCTCCTGCCTTTCTCCTTAGCTAGTCAGGTGCTCCTCCAAGCCTCCTGCCATGGGACCATTTCTTGCCTTCCTGCTGCATGCCAAATCTGATATCTGTCAGAACTCTTACTGACAGACAGCTTTCTAGCTAAGAGAGCTATTTTGGTTCCACCGAAAAGGTGGCTGTCATCTGGAAGACACAAGAGATTTTTATTTTCAAGAAGCTCAGAAGGTAGCAGGACAGGGTTTCTAGCAAAAATATTTTCTTAGGGAAAGTTTCTCAGCTCTTATTTTATTCACATAATTGACACAGTACAAATAAATTTAGAATAAGTTTTTTAAAAGATAGATAAGCCAGAGCAGAATTTTGAGTTGTTACTTATAAATGGCAATAGTTAGGAAGTATGTTTAAAGTAACATGCTTAGTTTTGTTTAGTATTCTTCAGAGTCTTCGAATATCAGAGTTGCAATGAACTGGCTTACCTTTGTGTCTGATTCAAAATCCCCAGGTATCTATATAAACACATTGATTTCTGAACACAAACTATTTTTCCCCCAAATCTAGGTCATGTTTAATTGTAATCACTCCTTTTCTCATTCTTTCATTGGTTTGGGATGGGGGAAATAATGTGAAAACATGGTATTCCAGGATTTATAACTTCTTCAGTAATGTGGGTACCATGTGCGGGAAAGATGTAAGTGGTTCTAAGTTTCCATTTTTTAAAATGAAGTAAAGAATTTGAATGGAAACGTTAAAATTTCAGGTAAAATTAAAAGGAGATAGTTTCCACTGTTCATTTTAATAATGTATCATGGCAATGTATCTCAAAATCTATTTGTATACACTTTTGAATCTTAAAATTGTGTCAACTAACCTATTCTTTGATTAACTATTGTCCTGTGGAAACAAAGGCAGTGTTTTAAAGACATTTAGCAAACTCATAAACAAAATGCCTCTTGCAGTCTTAACAGAGCTGAATGTGGATGGTTATCTTAGTATTTCTTAACACAGTGTGAGTTTAGTTCCTCTGTGGGACTGTTAGCTTCTATCTGTTCTATGGTTATAGCACCCAGCCTGCTGTCTTGAATTTTATGCCACGTGGAGAGGGTAACTAGGTTAGTATAAATTCTCTAAAAAAGAAAAAAAAATCCATTTAAGATGATGTACATATGACAAAAATTGACACCATCGTTTTCATGTAGGAAGAAAATTGGCACTAGAGGAAGTCCTGTTTTTGAAAAAGCATTCTGAAAACATAAAATTCCTTCTTAGAAAAACCACATTTTAAGATCCAGTTAAGTGTCATTAGGAGAAGAAAGACTGGGAATACGTGCATGCTGGGCAATCGGGAGAACAGGATTCATTTCCTTTTATTTTACCGTTAAGTCTTGATTCTGATAAAATACTGATATGGAGGGAACAATTGCTTTCTCTAGAAGATTGCTTTGAGGCAAAGAAATCTGCAACTTTTTCTTCCTTTGCAATGCAGGGAAACAGAACACCCTGTCCAATGTGTTTGTAGAGATGAAGTGCCATCTGGGGAAGATGAGGCCAGCACATTGCTGCTATTAGGCTTGCCTGGCCTATAAACTGTAATCTCTCTATGTCCTTCCTTCTTCTGTCTGGTCTCAAGGGATGGTGTGCTGTTTTTCCAGGCTTTTTCTTTTCTAGAAATCTGACTTATCCTGGAAGCAAGCAGGAATTATGTGTAAGAAAGAAGCTCCACCTCTGCACATCTCCACGACTCTCCACTTACTTGAAAGAAGATACTCCTGAGTCACAAGTATGGGTAGTAGGGCATGTTAAGCTCTGTGTCCCCATAAGCTATGTGTAGCATGTGGTCAGATCCCTGATACGCACTAAGAAGCTCTCTCTTTTGTCTTTTGCAATTATTTGGCCTTCAAAGTTACAGAGCTTGTATACATACACATGCACACGTATGTACACACGTGCGCACACACTTCTAAGCAGTATCTTATTTCAGGATTATGCACAAATAATGATCAAGAGCTTTTAGATTCCAAAACAGATGATGTTTTTGTAGGTCATATGGTTCTCTTGATTTTAAGTCTGAAGCTTCTGAGGAGTAAAAGTATGACGTTAAAGAACTACGCCACCAAGACACATGAGCATTGATGACACTTTTCCCTCAGTGAGTGAACTCCTACTTGATAATTGAAGGGAAGATGTATCAGAGGCCACCAGGGTGGTACAGAAGAGAACAGAAAGGCTTATCTTACACATCCTGCCAGGTAATCAGTGTCATTACCTGTGAGTATCTGAACTGGGATCTCTGTAACTAGGCTGCCCTTGAACCAAGAGTGGATGGGCTGCACAAGGCAGTAAAGGCTGAAATCTTGGTGGCAGAGCCTCAGGGCTCGCCACGGTTTAACGTATGGCTGTTGAGAGGAAATTTAGTGCTCCATGAAGAGGTGCCAGATTGAATTAAAATCAAGCAGCTCAATTCAAACACATTAGCAATCAAATGATATCACTTCTGAGATAAATGCAAAGAGAGAGGCAGAAAAAATTTCCCAGCAATTCGTGAATACTAATTAGGAAGGAAAGACCAGCACAGACATTATACATGTCTCCTTGGTGTCTGACTCTAGATTCTAATTCACCAATAAGATTTGATAACTTGACCTAACTGTGATTTCAAGTTGATGTTGATTCCACACTTAGACCAGCTTTGCTACTAAAAGGCGTTTTCACCCCTCTCACATGTAGTAAAAATGAAAAGAAATTATGTTAAGAATGGGACTGGATACCATGTTTTTCAAAAGGCAAAAGTAAGTAAGATTATATAGCAAATAACAAGGGCCCATCTACCCTCATAATCTATCTGCGTTCATTCTTTAAAGCCGTTATCTTTATTTTGGCTGCCACAGTACATTGGTTCAGTGTCTCTGGGAAACATTTTGCAGTGACCCTGAGCCTGTGATTATTAAAATTTTATATAGATTTATTAAATAAGTGCATTACCTTTTACTTGCCACGCTGAAACTCACATAATCTCGTGAAATGTTCCCACAATTTATGAGGGTCAGTTTGACATTTCACAGTCTCTCAGAGTTTAGTGTCCTTAGCAGATGTCAAAATGAAGAATTTTAAGTTTGGGAAAGAAAATAGTCGTCTTGCTTAGTTCTCTAGACTAGCAACCATTTTAGGTGCCTGGGGCCTTTCTCTCGGGATCTATGACAGGAGGACATTAGCTGCTATGTAACAACCTCCCTTATAGCAATTCTGTTTACTAAAACAGTAGCTTACTTCCCTAAGGAAGACGGGAAATATTTTGCTGTTGGCCTACATTGTTTATTATCTCTTTCTAGAAACTTCAACTAGACTTATCCTTATGCCCTTATGTTCTCTTTACCCAACAGAGATGTAAGGTGTCACTTATTTCAAAGTGATAATATCCCTTTGCATTGGTTCTGTTGTGCAATGGATCACGTGAACTGTGCTTCTCACAGTTAATAGTTGTCATCCATGGAGTTGAAAAATAAAATTATGTGTTTTTTGTTGGATTTCTATGGCACCGTTGGATCAAATGTTGTGTTTACTCTTTCTTCTTTAAAAAATGCTGTTATTTATTTCCAGTTGTCAAGAAACAGCAAGCTTGGAAGTGGTAATTTTCCTGTCTGAAATATAATGTGGCAAGACGGGCCAAATTACAGAAAATCAATTAGTTTCTGTTATAAGAGTCATGTTTCTGAAGGCCTGTTCTGTCTCTGGTTACTGTAGCTAATGTGTGCTCCTCTCCAAAGGAATTCTTAGGAGAAAATCACCCAAAGATTGTTTTTCTAGAGCAAAATCCAGATAAGACCTAGGCATTTAATCTTTGTTGATTAAGATGAAGCAGAAATAATTACTTTTCTTCCTATACATTTAACCCACATACTCTTGAAAGAGCAGTTAACATTTACTTTCTGAGGCCTAAAATTTCCAAATACTACAACTTCTATATCATACTATCTATGCCTTTTGATCTAAGAGAAAGGCTATCGTGTTTCCCAGGAGGGTGGTTTCACGTAAGTCTCATCTATGTTAAGAACTCTTCTCTGTTATCCCTTGATATAAAATCAACTAACAAGTTCAACTGGACAAATATATCTAGGCCTAAAGTTTTCATTATTTTACAATATTATTTTTTCATAGATTTACAGTTGAACATGACTTTCTGCCAAGATAAACATTGAATCAAAATTTCCCTTGCTTTTCTCTTTTATATGTTTTTAAGGAGAGGGCTTTTGTTTCAAAGATTCATTTTGGTGTCAGATAACTTCTTATATCACACCTAGGGAAACCAGAGAGATCTGAAAACAGGAGTACCAAATATATATTTTTAAAGGTAAACAACATTTGTTACTAATTTCAGATTATTAGTAATTCCATTTTCCCCACTATAGAACAGGGCAGCCATAATCAATAAAATCTTCAATTAACATCGACTTGCTCTTAAAATAAAGCACAGATGTAGAAGAATTGTTTCAAAGAGTTGTTAAGCAACCTAAAACTTTTGGTAAGCCAAGTTATAACTCTTGTGTTATCTAGGGTCTATAATTAATTTTTAAAAATCAAAACACTTTTAAAAATAGCCTTGTATATTGAATTCCAGCATGGTGCTTTTTGTAGAGCCATTTCTGTAAAATGCAAGTTTATTTATAGATTGCAAGTGACTCAAAGATGTTACAATATAAAAGGAAATGACACTCTAGAGTCTTTGTTCAGGGCTGTTTGGGGCTCTCTTAGAATGCTCAGTTCACTCAGAGAATTGCTTTTAATCTTTAGAAGCAAAAGGAATTTTATAAATTAAAATTGTTGGCCAGATGGAATTTCCTGATTAATTTTTTAGTGTTTGGTGTTAAACATAAAAATGAAAGGAAGAGTTCTGAGAGTAAACCCAATTAACATTTCATAAAATTTATTGCTATAGCTGTGGCTTACCCTTTATTTTTATGATTTCCATCCACCGTCTTCCTGGAAAACCTGACTATCTTGAAAAACTGAGCATAGCCAACTTACTTCCCTCCATCTCTTCTATTCCTTCCTTCTCTTCTTCACTCAACTTCCCTCTATTTATTCTCCTTCTATTCATTGAGTCCTTCATAGGCTACAGGCACCATTCTAGGGCTTACTTTATGCTATTCTTTAGGGATTTGGGTAGAAAGAATATTTTAACAGTCTGTAATAGTAAGTCACTGCCGCTAGAGTGGTGTCACTCTTGTTGTCCAAGAGACTCATAATTCCATCTGTAATCATAGACTAACTTATAGTTTTATAGAAACTAGTCTTTGTGATTTAAAAAGGAAAGGTGGACATTCTCCCTATATTTTTTTTTCAAATTTCAGCTTTATTGAGGTATAATTGACAAATAAAATTATAAGTATGGGGCCTCCCGGTGGCGTAGAGGTTTCGTCCGTGCTTGGCAGCCCGGGGTTCACCGGTTCGGATCCCGGCGCCCGCCGACGCACTGCTTGTCAGCCATGCCATGGTGGCGTCCCATATAAAGTGGAGGAAGATGGGCACGGATGTTAGCCCAGGGCCAGTCTTCCTCAGCAAAAAGAGGAGCATTAGCAACGGATGTTAGCTCAGGGCTGGTCTTCCTTGCAAAAAAAAAAAAAAAAAAAGAAAGTGTACCTCATGATGACTTGATATACATGTATGTTATGAAAGGATTAACACATCCATCACCTCAGATATTTACTTTTGGGGGAGGGGGTGAGAACATTTAAACTCTACTCTCTTAGCAAATTTCACTTATACAACACAGTGTTATCAATTATGGCCACCTTGTTATACACTAGATCTTCAGAACTTATTCATCTTGTAACTGAAAGTTTGTCCCCTTTTACCAACCTCTTCCTATTTTCTCTACTCCCCAGTCCCTGGCAACCACTTTCTACTCTCTGTTTCTATGAGTTCAACTTCTTTTTAAGAAAATTCCATGTGTAAGTGATACCATGCGGTATTTGTCTTTCTTGGCATGGTTTATTTCACTTAGCCTAATGCCCTGCAGTTTCATCCATGTTGTTGCAAATGACGGGATTTTTTTTCTTCTATTTTAAGGCTGAATAATATTTCATTGTGTGTGTGTATATATATATATACACACACACATTTTCTTTATTCATTTATCAGTCAGTGGACGCTTAGGTTGTTTCCATACCTTGGCTATTGTGAATAATGCTGCAGTGAACATGGGATTACAGATATCTTTTCAAGGTAATGATTTTGTTTTCTTTGAATATATACCCAGAAGTGGGATTGCTGGATCATATGGTAGTTCTATTTTTAATTTCTTGAGGAACCTCCACTTTCTTTTAGCAGTTGGATGTTCCATTTGCATTCAAGAGAACTATATTCATTTGGATATGTGGGTATAGCAAAGACAAACTTTTGAAAAGAGAATATGTCCTATCAGACTGAGGTTTTTGAGAACAAGAACCATATATTTCATGTTTCACATCCTTTCAATTCTCAGAACTATGCTAGCTGTACTGGCCACCGTCTACCCACTGCTTCTGTGAATTATTTCCCCTTCTCCACCTACTCTATCCATATGACTATGTTAGAGATTGCCAAGCTGATCTAGGACTCCATGCCAGGGCTGGCTACATAATTTATGGGATATAGCACAAAATTAAAATGCAGAATCCCCTGTTCAAAAATTGTTAGGAATTTCTAGATGACAACAGCAGAGCATTAAGCCAAGCATGGGATTCTTTTAAGCATAGGTCCTTGTGTGATTGAACAGGCTGCATGCCCAAGAAGCTGGGCCTACTCTGTACACACATACAAACATACGCACAGAGCCATGGTTTATTCGGTCCTGGGGGAAGGGAATATCTGACCCAAATAAGACCAATTAGCCCTTTCCTGGTCTATTTGTTTGTTTGTACTAGAACTAAGAAAAGAAGTTTGTCCAATTGGACAAAACTGAGGACCTATTAGCAGTCTTGTTTCCAGTCATGTGAAGACAGCCATCAACATGCCAAACACACATCCCTCCATTCTGTCTTAGACACGTGCGGGGGAATTTTATATATGAACCAAATACCATCTAAGGTCCTGACAGCCTGCTAGTGTCCCTGCAGCCCCGCAACTTACTATCCACTAGCCTTGAGGCCCAGGAGGCTGGATCAGATGACCTCTTGAGCATTTTCAAGATCTGTAATTCTCTGAGTTTATAATCAGATTCTATAAGACTGACTTCATCTATAAACATAATGTGTAGGAATACAGAAGAGTGTGTGATTACTCAATTTCTCAGCCAAGGTTCATAGAAAAATCATTTGCTTAGACTTTGATAGTGTAGTGACCACTGAGATTAAAAAAACTTGTCCCTTTAAGGCTGGCCATCAGCCAAGGCAATTTTTTTAGCAGGGTGATTTTGAGTGCTTCCTTCAAAAACCACTTAGGTCTAAGGAAAGAAGAACTTTACCCCAGGGAATCTCTGTCTCCACAGCTTCAGTCTCTTTCTCCTTTTCCTAGTAGTACAACTAGGAAAATTTCTCAAAGAGGATTTACGAAACACTAGTAAATGAATAAAGATTGGCTCCTGGCAGACCTCTTAACTGGCATTCTTCTGGGAGCTAATTTTAAAAGGCAAGTTTAGGAGCAGGACATAGTAATTTTTCACGGACTGGGGTCTGGGCTTTGGTATTTTCTGAGTTTTTTCTAACACCATATCAGTCAGACTCTTCGAGGAAAGAAACAAGGATCGGGATTAAATGAAGGCCGTAAATGAAGTTTAAATTGAACAAGTGGTTACTTCTCAAACACACACCAAAACTTAGGGGAAACTTAGCTGAATTTATTGTGCTATCCCAACTATTTTAAAATAAAAATGTATATAGACTTAAATCTGTTCCAATGAGAAATAATTCCTCAAATATACCTGAAATATAGGGTCCTAGATACAGAACAGCTTGTTGCAAAATAATATTTAAGCATGTTATCATTCCTAGGAAGACTTTTTTGTTTATGTCACCTCTTTGTAAATTTACAGATGAAGATGCTGGATCCCGGCACAGTGAAAACTCACATTTTGACAGTGTGTACCAAGATCCACCCAGACCTCTTTTTTCCTGATCATGGCTGTGTTAATATCCAGAGCCTGCTTCTGTGCACTGCCTCTGAGGTGAGAAATTGATATGTGTCATAATGATAACTTGCTCTTACATTAATATTTTTAGTTCCTTCAACTGAATACAATTTAGCTTTTTATATCCTAAGTAAAGACAGAATAAAGCTAAGGTGAGAGCCATAAGCCTGGAAGGGAAAGCAAGCCTGCAAAGACTGTCCTGAAGGGAAGGCTCTTCTACAAATGTCCAGAAGATTATGTCCATATGTCTTTCTGGAACTTTTGCCAATAGTCACAGGATCAAAATTACTTCTTCATGGCCATTATGCAGTGTCACATCTTACAGCGCCAAAGGAATAAATTCCAGACATGCAGAACACACATCCCTTCAGCGTCTCTCAGGCAGGCTGTCAACCCCATAGCATTAATGCACAAATCAAAAAGGGCAGCCAGACCCTTTAGATTTTTCCAGCTAACCTAGTCCTTAGTGTCTGCCTTCCTAATGCAGTGGAGTGAAAATCCTACAGCTAGGACTTTATTGGACACTGCCTCCCCTCATGCAGACACTCCCAGACTAGAAAAAATCGGGTAAGAGAGGGAGCTGGAAATAGAGGAAAGAGATTTTGTAGGCAGAGGAGAAAGAAGTCATATATTCAAGAACTCTCTAGTAAAGGACCTACCACAAAAATTTTGATTGGTGCTGCCTGTCCTTTAACTGGCCAGAAAAGCATGCTGCAAATACCACTCCTCCTCCTCCTCAATGTTCTTCTCTTTCTCTTCCTCCCTATGGTCTGTCCTCTACAGCCGAATGCTTCTGAATGTTTTCACTCTTAGAAACAATATGATTCCTGTCAAACTGCAGCTTAAACTTTTCAGAAAAGCTCTTGAGCTTTCATTTCTGTAACCAAGATCAGCAATCTGTCATGTACAGTGGCGTTTCCAACTGACTGCTGGAAATCTCCACCTGGATGCCCTGTCAGCACCTTGAAATCAACACGTCCACAATCTCAGCATCTTCCCTCCTAGAGGTAATGTTCCCTCCCTGGACTTTTCTCTGTTAATAATGAACCACTCTCTGAGTCATTCTGGCTACAAACATTGAAATTATTTGTGACTCTTGCTTCTCCTCTACTGTCACATGTTTGGGGATCACCACGTTTCTGGCATGGGTGGCTGAGTGGAGATGATGCCTCCAAAGGAAAATAAGCAGATATGTGGGAGAGGATACTAAGTGCACTTTCGGACACATTGAGTTTGAGATGTCAGTGAGACATCTAAGTATCCACCAAGAAGGCTAGACTGGAAATACAAATTTGGGAGTCATAAGAAGGCAAGTGGGGGGCTGGCTTGGTGGCCTAGTGGTTAAGTCCAGTGCACTCTGCTTTGGTGGCCTGGGTTTGATTCCCTGGTGTGGACCTACACCACTCATCAGTGGCCACGCTGTGGTGGCAACCCATGTACAAAATAGAGGAAGATTGGCAACAGATGTTAGCTCAGGGCGAATCTTCCTCAGCAAAAAAAAAAAAAAAAAAGACAAGTGGTGGTTAAGACCATGAGAATGATGGAGTTATCTGAGATAGAGCAAATGTGAGGTTTCTGGATCACAGGCAGAGTCATTCTAACTGCATAAGATCCTCACATTCCACTCTCCTTTTTCTGGGTGATGTGATGAAAGTCAGATGTCACCCTGGATGTGCACAAGGGTTTTTGCATTATAAAAGATGAACTCCAAAATTATGAAATTGGGAACCAGTCACAAAGATTTTCTTGTGTGTTTTCCTCTACACATTATATCGTTTAGGTTTTACATTTCATTCTATGATAATTTTTTTTTTCCGCTGAGGAAGATTCACCCTGATATAGCTTCTGTTGCCAATCTTCCTCTTTTTTTTGAGGAAGATTTGCTCTGAGCTAATGTCTGTGCCCATTTTCCTCTATTTTGTATGTGGGACGCCACCACAGCATGGCTGCTGCTGAGTGGTGTAGGTCTGTGCCCGGGAACTGAAGCTGGGCAGCCAAAGTGGAGCATGCTGAACTTAACCACTAGGCCATGGGGACAGCCCCTATGATACATTTTGAGTTAATTTTTGTGTATGGTGTAAGGTATGGATCAAAGGTCTTTTTTTTTAAAATGGATATTTGATTGTTCCAGCACTGTTTGTGGAAAAGACTATCTTTTCTCTACAGAATTGCTTTTGCATTATTGCAAAAAAATAAGTTGTTTATGGATATGTGGATCTCTTTCTGGACTCTATTTTGTTCTAGTGACTTATATATCTGTCTTTACACCAGTACAACACTGTATTGATAATTATAGCTTTATATTAAACCTTGAATTTTGGTTCGTGTTCTCCAATTTTATTCTTCTTTTTCAAAGTTGTTTTGGCTATTCTAAGTCCTTTGTGTTTCTGTGTAAATTTTAGAATCAGTTTGTCAATTTTTACAAAAAACATTGTTGGGATTTTGATTGAGATTGCGTTGAATCTATAGATTAACTTGGGGAGAGCTGACATTTAACAATATTGAGTCTTGTTTAATTTATTTAATTCTTCTTGAATTTCTCTCAGAAATGTTTTCAGTGTAGCTGTCTGGCACAATTTTGTCCGATTTATCCCTAAGTATGTTATATTTTTGGTGCTATTGCAAATGGTATTGTTTTTAACTGTTAATTTTGGATTGTTTGTCACTAGTATATAGAAATACAACTGATTTTTTGCATATTGCATTCTACAAACTTACTAAAAATCACTTATTGGTTTATTAGCTTTGTTGTACATTCCATCAGGTTTTCTACATGGACAATCAAGTTGTCTGCAAATAAAATCAGTTTTCCTTTTTCCTTTTCCAGATGCATTTTTTTCTTACTTTATTGCATCAACTAGAATTTCTAGGACAAATTTGAATAGAAGTCACAAGAATGTACATTCTTGTTTTGTTCTTAATCTTAAGGAGAAAGTATGTTTATATATATTTACTCATTTAGCTACTAGTTCCAACACTCCTATTTCTTTGTGTAGGTACATGTTTCCATTGGTTATCATTTTCCTTCTGCCTGAAGGACTTCCTTTACCATTTCTTGTAGTCTAGGTCAGCTGATGAGGAATTATTGCAGCATTTCTATGTAAACAAAAAAAGTCTTTATTTTGCTTTTCTTATTAAATGATGATGATGATTATTTTTATTGCTGAGTGTAGAATTCTAGGTGACAGTTGTTGGGTTTTTTTCCTCTGGCTGATTTTTCTCTCTATCACTGGCTTTGAGCAATTTTATTTGATGTGCCTCGTGCTTGAGATCTGTTCAGCTTCTTAGATCTGTGGATTTATTGGTTTCACCAAATATGGAAAATTTTCAGCCATTATTTCTTCAAAATTTTTTTGTGCACCTCCTCCTTCTCTCCTCCTCTCCTTCAGGGACTCCAGTTTCATAGATATTAGGTCTCTTAATGATACCCCACAGCTTACTGAGAGTCTTTTCATTTTTTAAATTTCCTTTTTCTCTGTGCATTTTTATTTGGAAGGTTTTTATTACTATGTCTTCAAATCACTAAACTTATTTTCTGTAATGTCTCATCTGCCATAAGTTCCACCCAGTGTATTTTTCATCTCAGACATGCCTTTAGCAATGAAGTCTGTGAAGGAAGGAGCATCATTCATCAGGTGGACACTTGGGGTCCTAAAGAAGTTTTCCAAAGTGGGGATTTGGCGATTCTTCTCTTCGTACATTTGCTGACCTTCCCTTCTTTCAGTTTTAATATTTTCCAAGGTACACAAACGTGGTTTAACAGATCAGATAAATACTTAAAGCATATGTATTAGTTAGAATTAGTTTCAGCTCCTTTTAACAGAAACCCGAAATAACAGTGTCTTAAGTATATAAAGTTTATTCTCTCTTAGTCAAAGCTGTCTAGTGCTAGACAGTCCACGGCCTGTTTGGCAGTTCCTGAAGTTATCAGAAACGTAAGATGCTTCTACCTGTCTGCTTCTCTGGCCTTAGTCCCAGTAAGCTCCGGCCATTCATGTCTGCATTCCAGAAAACAGAAAGAAGGAAAAAGGGAAGCACAAAAGGCATGTCTTACTCAACAACTTCTGCTTACGTCTCATTGGCCAGAATGAAGTCACATTGCCACATCTAACTGCAAGAGTGACTGAGAAGCATGGCATTTTACCTGGGCATACTGCTCTCTTGAATAAAATTGGGATTCTATTACCAAGGAAAAAAGGAAGAATGGCAGTTAACAACATTTCTGTCGTAGTTTCTAAGAACTAGATCCTCTGCACCATCCTCCTTCTCAATCCAGTTTCCTAGGGGCAACTATTTTTAACTCTTTTATCTGTTTCCCAGCATTTACCTTCATATTCAGACAAAAACAACATTGTGCTGCTCATTATTTTCTTGTTTTAAGTATCATCTATTTATTTTACTATGGAAAATGAGAAGTTTGCCTCTCTGGCAGCCTTATGCTAACACCACTCCCATTCTCCCGACAGAATTACATCATAATTTTATTCAATCAGAACTCAATGTTTATATTCTTATGACCATATTAATATGACTCCAAGTTGTGTTATGTCGTATGTTGTAGTTACATATCCTTTTTTCTATTTTTAATTTTCACCTAATTATTTTTTCCTTTGCTTAGTTTTATATGTCCCTAATTTATTACTAAGCTTTTAATTTAAGTGTAAATTACATCTCGGTACAGCCCAACATATATTTGTCTATCAATTTCATCTTTGTTCTAGAGACATGCTTCTGGAATCCTCTTTCCTGTTGTTCCAATCTGGGCTGGTTGCTCCCTGGTCCTGAGACACAACTGTCTTCCTGAACAATCCTATCATCATCATTCTGGGGATTTCCTTCACTTGGTGAATGTTTTGGATCTCCTATTTCCTTGCCCCCATCCTATGTCTTCTTTCTTGGTTTATTTCATTGTTTGGTAAGGCACATTCTCCAGTAGCTTCTTGAGATAGGATACACTAACAGTAAATTTTTTTGAGAAGATATCTGACAGCATCTTTGATCTAATCTTGTACTTGATTGATAATTTGATGGGCTTAAAGTTCTAGGTTGGAAGTAATTTCTCCCAGATTTTTTTTTCCCCTAGACTTTGTAAGGGCATTGTTCCATTCTAGTTTTCAATGTTGCTATTGAGAGGTGCTATGCCAATCTGCTTTTCAGTGCTTTTATGTTGTCTTTTTTTTTCTCTTTGGATGCTTTTTGGATATTCTCTGTATTCCTAGTGTTCCAAAATCTCGTAACAATGTCTCTTTATGTGGATTTTTAAAAAATCTATTAAGATGAGCATTCCGTTGACTATCTCAATCTGAAAATTTCTATCATTCAGTTCTGGATAAAAATTTTGAATTATTTTTCTGGTAATCCTCTGTTCTCTTTTCCCAAGACTCCTACGCTTCAGATGTTGGGCCTCCTAGACTGATCTTCTCTCTCAATATCTTTGTTATTGTGGGCTTATGCTCTGTTTATGCATTTTCTGTCATTTTTTATATAATTTCAAGAAGGAGTAATGGTAAATACATGTGTCTAGTCCTCTGTATTTAACTGGAATGCTCTGATCTCTTTTTAGATATTTTTGTTGCAGCTAGGAAAGCTAATGTAGAAATCCATGTGGTCTCTCTGAAATGAGAGCCAGATTTCCTTTTGTTGGTCTATTTTCCCACCTATCAAACTTTGCTTCAGGATGTTTACACAAAGTAGAAACAAAGGCAAATAAGTGAAAGTAGAGCAGCGTCAGATGCAAGCCCCTTGAGCATGTTATTCACTCTCTCATAAGGTTTATTCATTTCTGAAATGAGGGACAATAATGCCCACCTTTTGTAGCTCAGACTGTTGCGGTGATCAAATGAGGGCATGTAAATGAACATTACTGGAAAGATATATAGTGGTATATTAACGTGAAAGATTATAACGCTCAGAAAGGAACACAGGACCTCCTAATGAGCACTTAATTAGAACTTGTTGCTGCTGTTTTTGACCAGGGCAAACTAAATAAAGCAGGAATAGAAAAAACAAGAGTCAGGTGAGATACTATTCAAGGTCAGTGGAAAGGAAGGTTACAGAGGAAGCTCTGGGGAGTGGATGGAACAGAGGCCTTTGAGACAGAGAAACAGATGGACAGGGTTCACACCCTGATTTCAGAATTTATTGGGCCATCCATAAGGGTTCTTGTCTGAAAAATGAGGAAATAATGCGTACCTTGCAGTGTTGCTGGAAGAAACAGACTTACAGAGATAAAAGGAAATGTAAAGCCCCTGGCACATAGCTGGCATTCAATCATTGGTAGCAATTATCAGTGGTTAGGGGTCTGCTGGTTCTGAAGCTAGACTCTCTGGGTTCTGTCTCATCCTACCATTTATGAAGTGTGTGATTTGGGGCAAATTACTCAACCACTCTGGGCCTATTTCCTCATCTGTAAGATGGGATAGTAACAGTAGCTACCTTATAGGATGATGATGAGTAAGTTAGTCAATGGAAAATGTCTAGAATGGAGTCCTGGCACATAATCACCAATCAACAAATATTAGCTATTATTATTGTTATTAGCTGCTAAACAATAAAGCAACTGTTTCAACCATGCATTGAGTCACCATTTCGAGTCCAAATAAAGCCACAGATGTAATTTAATTTGTGTGCTAAGATGAAGTTGCACATAATAAATAGAGATGACTTGTCCTAACACCTGGTGGCTCATTATCAAAAGGGCCTCCAGTCCTGTGTCCCTAGTCCCACAGGTCCTTAAGCCAGAGATGGCTAGCGTGAGAACATTTGGAGACATTCTGATGTCAGGGCTCTGGGCCAAGTCCTGATTCTGTACTGAGAAGTAGAAGCCCTAAATTGGGAAACAACAAGGGGAAGAGGGAGGGGTGAATTATCTCCTAATCAGCCTTCCTGACTTCGTGGGCATCCCTTGATAGCTTCAGACATCATGGCCTTTCCATGTGATGCAAAAACTGAGAACTGATAGAACTTATTGAACTTTGCCCTCCTGACTTCAAATATTCCAATACTAGTTGCCTACCCCAACCAACGACTAAATTGACTGTGAAGACCTCCTAAGCCACTGACCAACCCCAACTTTACCCCGGCTTGCCTTTGACACTAAACTGCCCCTGCCCTGGGACTGCCAGCTTCATGCTCTGGAGTGGTTCTAAATTTTCAGGAGGGCAGCATTGCCCAAGTGCTCAATGAATATTTGTTGAATGAATAACTAATCGGGGGGGGGTAATATAGTGAATATGTCTGGGTTCGTGTCATAGTATATATATGATACATGAAGGTAATATGTAGCTTGTATTTTTAAAGGTAATATCTCATGTTTGCTTCCCTCCCCTAGGCTCATGTACTTGCATTGTAGTGTTTTAGTGTTTGTGTCCCTTCTGAAAGACTGTGAACCTCTCAAAGGCATTGGACTTATTTTATTCACCTATAATATTTGAGGAGTGGATGAATGAATGAATCTATCCATTCAACAAATATTTGTTGAACTCCGAATAATGATCTGGAGATATAGCCATGCTCAAGACAGATGAGGCCTGTGATCTCATGGAGCTTACATTTTAGAGGAGGAGACAATCTATAAATGAGTAAATGAACAAGGTAATTTCAGATAGTGAATGCAATAAACCCCTCATAAATTCCATCAGTGCAAATTTCTTTGGCATTTTCTCATAAGGAAAATGTAGTGTGTAATTTAGCCCTGAGTGCCTTCTGTGTGCAACAGATCTCTACAGAGAGAAGAAGTATAGACTGCAAGGATTTATCTAAATTACTAAACTGTAATGATCTAGTCCTCCAAAATGAGACAAGCGGCAGCATTGCTGAAGTGTTTTAGCTTGGCCTGCAATTTGCTAATCAGAGGCTGGAGGTGACATGCCATAAAACTACACAGGCTTTTAACTGATAGGTTTACAGAAGGTTCAGCAGCAAATCTGTGTTCTGTAATTGGAAGTTTAAAGGCACAAATCTCAGGTCATTTAAATAAAAAGCTCAATATTCCTTCCACCTTCTCCCTTTTCTAAAAATTGAAGGAAAATGTCTCTGTCAGAAATAATCTGATACACATCTGTAACCTTCACTGTCTTCTAGTGAAGAAAAAAATTGAGAACTATTGACAACTAAAAGTCCTTACCCATAGCACTTGTAACTTATAAGTGTGTGTAAGAAAAATTATTTCTTAAAAACATGATAAATGTATTTTGGAAATACTACACTACATGTCTAAATGATAAAAGGAAAACAAACTTAATTAGCCTAGACCAAATTTCACCCTTTGATACGCACAGATAACTCCCACTGAGATAATTATACAAAAGCCAAGGCTGTATTTGGATCTCAGAATAATATGTATTTCTCCAAGAGCAGAAGTTGATCTTTAGCATGTATGCATGTGCTCTGTATCCACATGTAGTGTTTGTATGTATGTGTAGTGTTTCTGTGTCTCTATGTACTGCCTAGGAAGGAAGAGAAAGGTTTTGAGAACTGAATGACTGGGTAGAAATTAGGGCTAAGAGGATGAGTACTCACCTTCCTTCTTGTGAAATGACTTCTACTTGTGGCCTTCAGAAAAGCTTATGTTTTAGGAGTTCATGTGTGTGTGGGTGTGCGTGTGAAGATCCTTTTCTGATCCTCTGTGATTAGAGTCTATAGGTGGCCAAGAAGTGGGATAAATAAGAAATGGAGTCATGAAACAGAAATGTCACCAACCAGGGTACATTCCACCAGTGCTTCCCTCCACCAGCATTGCTTGGTTTTCTTTCTGACCCCTGTTCTATATACAGCTGAACCAAGGAAGGAGCAGAAGGAAATAAGAAGGGTACTACTTATCTTCCACAACCATAGTCCTCATGTTCAAAATAAAGCTTCAAAATCTTGGAATGAAGAGCATTGACATTTTGGGAGAGGGGTGTACCTTTAAATTTGTATTAAGTCAAATTCTATAATGTGATACAAATAAATTACATATTTCATTCTACACATCCATGGAAATAGAATAAATTATCCAAAGAGATTACTCCTTAGAAAATAGCTATTATACAATTTCTACTCTTGCCCTTAATGTTTCACTTAGATTTATATTCAGAATGTTATCAGAACACATTAATCCAAGCAAGATACTGCCCAAGAATTTCAGTTATCATTTACTTTCCTTATTTACTTCCACATGCATTTATGAAGCTGAAGGAAGCACATGCATGCAAATAGACAAACAGACAAACCCATGATGCTCCATCTTATGCAGTGCAATCATTCTCGACAGGCTAATTTCTAGTAGGTGCCCAGTCAGTTGGTTTCACAGCTTAGCTATTCATTGTCAGACAGGGTGTCTGTGTTTCCCCCATGCACTTCCAGTTTGCAGAATAGTGCCAGACTGGCATCTTGTCTTGTGACTTGATAACAGATTCCATTAATAGCGCATCCAGTGGTACTTGCATCCAGTCCCTCTCAGCTGGGGGGAATCTGGCAATTAGTGCCAGCCTGAAGAACCGCAAGGATTGGAGGGCACATGTACCAGGTCATGTATAAGAGGGTGACTGTGAATTCACACCCTCTGTGTGCACAAGGAATTGCAAAAGGGGAGTTTCGAAACTGAAAAGATGAGGGAGGATAATGGGTAAAGACTTTCCTGATATCTGCCATCCTCACTTTGTGAAATCTGGGGTGAAACAAAATCACCATTGTTTCACTAGGTTGGGACCATGCCTAGCTCTGTGCTCTATTTATCCCTCAGCACATTGCTAGTTCTCAATGATTATCATTATCATTATTAATGATGGTAATACTTGACAACATGGTAAATAACTTGAAAAGAGCTAGTTTCCTGAAGAAAAAAAATGTCACTGTAATAATAGCTCTTTTACACCGTAATAAATAGCACATTTGTGTCTTGGTATTTTAAATTATGTCTTTGTTTGCTGAGGCTGGAGGGCATAGGGTGCAATTTTGAAATCCAATAAATGAACAAATGAATTAGCATTAGGAAAAGGGTACGTGTTAATCAAAACCAGCCATTTGGACTTCGGGTCCTTAATTGCATGTAAATTTTCTGTTTTGCTTCTTTCTTTCTAATATCACTTATTTCTGGATTTGCAGAGCTAGCCTTATCCATAAGAGGAGGAGAATGTTGCTTTCTGGGTGCCAAGGTTTTAGGCTATGCCATGTAAAGTAGCTCCTTCTGAAGAAATACCCTTTAATAGAGTTAAAGCTTAAAATGCAAATGCACCAGAAGCAAAGACCGAGAAGGACCTGGGAAGCTCCTGACTCACCCAGCTTCTCTCTCTGACTTTGATCAGTCAATAGTAGTAGAAAGAAGACAGACCTGGATAATCAGTCTCTGAAAAATAGAAGGTTAATATGTTTTTATCCAGAAGACTTGCCAAAGATCCTGCTCAATAGTCTGATTGAGAAAAATATATCTTTCCTCCTACCTGTATCTTGAAACATTTTCCTGCAAGGTAAATATATTTAGCTTGGTAAATAATTTCAATTAAACTGGAATTAGGAAAAAATAACATTTTCTGCAATGTGAAACAATAGCTCAAACTTTTTTACCTCTACTCTTTCTGTGATTTACAATGACGTCTGATATTGGAATAAAAACTCAACTATGATGTATGAAGCTTGAAGTGCATTTCTTTTAGAAATGGTTTGACATGAATGTATTTGTGCAACCGAACTCATTTGTTTTAAAAGATGGCAGAGTAGATTTTATGTAGAAACCCCTTGGAATTCCAAATACACATTCTCTGGGGTATGCCTTTATTTTCAGAATCTGGTAGAAAAAGATAGGAATCCATTTCAACTAAGAAAGCCTTTCTTGAAATAACAGCTTGGTAGATAAAGTGTCATCTTGGTGGAAGTAATAATAATAAAGATGATAATATCTCATTGAGCAACATTTCATCCCCTTTTTTCCACTGAGCACCAGTGGCCGGCTGTACTGCATGTACAGATTATGAATTTACATTGCTCCCTGATGCCTCATTTCCTAGGGCTCCTTTACTTAAGGCCCTAAAGCAACTCACCCATATTTGGAGAATCATTGTTCCATCTCCTGTTTTCAAGATTTGTCGTGGAATCCTCATTTCCTTTACCTACACAATTGGAAAACTTCTTGACCTACACTTTAAGATTGAGTTCCATCTTGGTCCACCATAGGCTTGATTTTTCTCTCGGAGCCACTAAACAGTTTCTGAGTATGGAGAAGTCTCTTTTCTAATGTCCTATTGAAGCACTCCTTTCGTGATACGATACCTGTACTAGTTTCCTAGGGCTGCTGTAAAAATTCACCACAAACTGGGTGGTTTAAAACAACAGAAATTTATTCTTGTATAGTTCTGGAGGCTGGAAGTCCCAAATCAAGGTGTCGGCAGGGTTGGTTCTCACTGGAGGTTCTGAGAGAGAATCGATTCCTAGGTTCTAGTGGTTGCCGGCAGTCCTTGGTCTTCCTTGGTGGTGGCAACATAACTCCAACCTCTGTTTACTTCCTCACATGGTGTCCTCCCCTGTGTGTGTCTGTGTCTCTTAGTTTCTTCATATAAGGACACCAGCCATATTGGATTAGGGCCCACCCTACTCTTCTCTTGCCTGATGCACCTAAACAAGCTAATTAATTACGGCATCAGCCTTTGGGAAAAGAGATTGGCTTTATTCTGTGAGATTGATTTGCAGAGGAACAGGGGGCATGTGCCCTCAGATCTGTCTCCCTGAGTTAGGATTTGGGGCAAAATTTAAGAGGGTAGGGGGAACAGGCTGGCACTTGGAAATGGTAGTGGGACAGGTTGTGATTGGTGGGCTTCAGGCATTTATGGTAAGGTTCTAAACATTTATGATAAGGTTCTAAACATTTATGATGAGATTCTAAACATCTATGGTAAGGTGGGGAAGGAATTTAATACTAGATCTTCTGGAATGATGGGCCCCTTGCTTCTGATAAGTGTCCAACTTTTAAGTTCTGGTCATGTCCCAGTACTTTGGTTCCAGGGGTAGAAGAAGGTTTGGTTCCGTGGTCATTTCAGGTCAAGATTTCTTCTTCTGTACATGCTCTGGCTATGTGACTTTGCAAATTTTCTGAAAGACAATTCTTAAACACTTTGTTGGTAAGAGATGAGGTCTGTTTGAACTGGCTCTAAATGGGCCTGTGGTTCCACTACTCCAGTATGACCTCATCTTAAGTTGTGTAGGGGAGGAAAAATAATTTTTCCTCTACCCTTCTGGGTTCTTAGCTGAGAACCTTGTAATAAAGTAATAAAAGACAGATAAATAAGAGAAAAGCAAACAGAAATTTATTAACATGTATACCTCATGTATATATGGGAGATACCCAGGGAAAAATGAGTAACCCCCTGACATGGCTTAGAATTCAGGATTACATACCACCTAAATAGGGAAAGGGAGGGGAGATGTTGGCTTCTTAATGGGAGAGTAATTGATTTTTAGGAAAGATGAATAAGCCCTTAGAAGAATAGATGGGAGATATGATAGTTTGTGACAAAGTTTGTCTGGGTGTGGTGTCTACTTCTAGTGTCTTCTCTTGTGATGAGAGTCAATCTTCCCTGGTTCATGAAACTCCTGGGGAGGGGATTTATGAAAGTTGAGTTCCTTTTGGAGAGTCTGTCTTTAGGTAGATAAGGGGAGTTCAGAGAAACCCTCTCTCTGCACTTGCTGTTTTTCAAGTGCCTACAGCTCAAAACACTCATTATGCCAAAGTGGCTATTTTGAGGTAGCATTTCCTGAACTCCTACAGTCATATTTTGGTGTGGCATATTCTGCTACTGTTCACCTGATTAGGTTTGCAAAGACCTTATTTCCAAATAAGGTCCTATTCTGAGGTACTGGTGGTTAGGACTTCAATGTATCTTTCTGGAGGACATAATTCAACTCACAACGGTGTTACAATCTTTGTTTACATTGTCACCTTTTCCTACTACATTATGAGCTCTTTGAGGACAGTTCTGTGTCAGCTGTATATATCCCAGCACCTGGTACATGGCAGTGCTCAACAATAATGACTGATTAATGAATAAGCAAACTTATGTATTCACAATCACTGCGTTGGGAGTTGGGGAAGTGTTGGTAATTGAAAGAAAAGGGCCCCTGACTCCTACTTGCGTGTCTAGAATTCATTATCCTGAAAAATATTGACTGGAGTAGGTAGAAACACCCCAGTTTCACTTTGTAAAACTAGTTTCAGTATTTCAATAAACCTGACAGAAATGGTACATGTTTCCACAGAAAGGCTGCACGGGGTAACCACAATGTCAAGTTACTTTGCTCTTATCTCAGAGTTCATATTAGATGGGAACTGAGAGTGGCTCAGAAAGCTAAAGCTCAGAGCCTTCTCTGCCCAGTGACATTGCAGGAGCCAAGTTCTAAGTAGAGTGGCCTCTTCCAGAGCCCCAAACAGAAGGTGGGAGCAAGAGCTCCCACATTTGTCATTGTTACCCTCACTGTCCTCATTTATCTACAGCAACTACCCTTTTCTGGCTCAAAACTGGTCTATAGACTCTCTCTTCTTCTCTCTTCTTTCTCTCCAATCCCCTAGTCTTGCCCAGGCTTTTGTTTTTGTTAACTTCCCCCGTATTACATCCCCCTCATTGAGCAAGAAGCCTCACCAGCTTTCCTATCTTAGGGGGAAGGAAATAGCTTCTCACCACAACAGAAGAACTCCATTAATGGCCCTCCACAAAGAGGATATTAGAGGACTTTGGAAAATCCTTTCAGTACAAATGCCTGGCTAGTAAAGCTATTGTTTTGCTTCATAATCCTATTTTGCATGTCAGAAGTGAATACCACCCTCATCCTCTTTCTTTGTTACTTCTACAACAGACTCTAATTTCCCCCATGGCACTTGGGCCTGCTAGTACAAAAGCAAACAGGATAAGCTAATTAAATCATTTTCAAAATATCACTTCTGATATACTAGATAATTATAAGTTACTCAGTGACAAGTGCCAAAGAAGAAATCAACTGAGTTATGAGCTAGAGAGAGTAACTTGGTGGGAGTTCACAGAGGGCTTTCCAGCTCATCAAACAGCCCTGAAAGGGTGTAGGAGTTCAGAGTATGCCACCCCAAAATATGCCACTTTGGCATACGGATTATTTCGAGCTGAAGGCAATTAAAAAAAAAAAAAAAACCAGACACAATAAACATTCTCTGCCCTCCTCTTCTCTACCAGGAAGGGTAAGATGACTCTTAATCATCAGAGACAACTCTAGACTCTATCAACCCACAGATGGCAGGCACCAGAGGAATCTACATTACAAACTTTGCCAGAACAACGCTTATCTTCCATTAGTATCCCCTGTGTGTTTACCTTCCCACAGTTTGCCACCCCTAAAAGCCTAAAGCCCTTTTCCTTCATCTTGTCACTTCTTTATAAAATGTATTACTCTTTTGTTGAGCTGCTGTGTAAGCTCAAGTTCTAACCATCCCTTTGAGTTACTTATTGCTGAGTACTCCTGTGTGTATGTGCAATGCACATGTTAATAACCTTCTTTTTGTTTTTCTCTTGTTAATCTGTTTTTGGTCAGTTTAATTTGCAGGGGTCCTGCCAATGAACCTAAGATGGATAAAGGAAAAAGCTTTTCCTCTCCTACAGGGGAAAAAAAACTTAGGGGAAGGGCCCCCAAGAGATCATGTTATTCTCTGCATTAAGGCATGGACTACCTTACACCACTGCCTTGACCAGTCAACCACTTAATTTTACTCTGCAGTTTTCCCCATTTGTTTTAGATCAACAAGCGTGTTCCCAAGGATTTAGTCTTGGGCAAGTCTTGTGACTTGCAGATACCCTTATCTAGTGACTGTTTTTATATTTTAAGAACCTGTCATTCTCATGATGGAGTCTGGAGGAAGGAGGAGGAAGAACTAGAAGCTTTTGTGATGCTATGGCTCGGCTGCTCATTAGAATCACCTGGGGAGCTTTAAAAAATATATACATATCAGTATGTAAGAGTTTATTATTATTACTTATTCCCTGGTTTCTGGGACAGCGTTGATCAGGCACTGAGTTCTGGAAGAATACCTTTTGGATTTCTGTAGTTAAGTTGGGTCCCTGCTACTTCTGTTCTAGGTGTTGGCACTGGCCTGGATTTAAGTGACATTCTTCAGCCTGTGATAGTTTCTATCCTCTCTTCTCAGCCCCTTGGCATCACATATTTGACTTTAGCGTGAGCCTGGGCTTCACCATTAGACAGCTGTGTCAAGACCTGTAATGTCATCCCACCCAGTGTCATGGATGCCTGGGTGAGCACTGATGCCAAGATCCCATCATGCTCAGTGCACATCTTATTACAGCAGAAAGGTGTGGTGCTGAGTGTGAGGACTCAAGTTAGGGATACTTCTCTTTATGAGAGACTAGAACTATCTAATGAAGATATGTGCTATCTCTATGGTATTTGGCAACATAATGCTTATATTTCCATTTTGCCCATGAGTGATAGAATTAAGAATAAGATAATTAATCTTGCTTCTTGAAATTCTACAGCCCGCCTTCTTTCAGATTCCTCAAAAGTAATGTACCAGATTCACTTGGGTTCTGTTGGTCGGTGTGGCCCATGAAAGTTTGAAGTCATGGCAACTGGGATTTAAGATTCCTTATTAATGGGTAGGTGAGAAAGAGCCCAACAGGAGCCAAGGACAAGGAAGTGCCTACCAGAGGGCTGCAGGTGCTAAAGGACAAGTGGGCTTTCTGAAGCATTGGTTTGATTATCCATTATTTTCTTCTTTTTTTTACTGTCTCAAAAAACATTTCTTGCACACCATTGCATTAGATAGGCTCTGTGGGTGCCCGGCTCACAGTAGGTACACCTCAAATGTTTGTGCAATGATTAAATAAGAAAATGATTTGTAGGAGGAGCTCCTTATGAATGGCCCTGATATGTTCCTTGTGTCATAGACTTCCTGGCTGGTCACTTCTGTAATGAATGTGAATCAAATGCTCCTGCTTACTGATTTCTCCAGCTACCTTTCCTTCTCGGCTATTTGTTGGAGTGGACATAATTTCTGTCTCACTCCTACATCCTCTCCACATAAGCTTGTTAATCATGACCTTCCCATTATAAATCCATTTTTGTAGCTTTTCATCTACTGGGAAGAATTGGGGTTAATTTCAATATTGTTCACAAATGAATTATACTCTGCTTTTCTATTTATATCTTAATTTTCTGTATACTTTCCTTTTGCTTTTTGCCTAGTTTCTGTTCTTTCTCCATTTTTTTTTCCCAGCTGCTATTTTCTTGTTCATACATGGATCAGGATGAAGAATGAGAGCTAGTGAAAAACTCTATTTTACAGAAGAATTGTAATAAGGTTGTCCATATTTTTTTCCTTTTTATTAATTCTAATTTATGCCATGCATTTTGCTGAGGTGATGAAAGGAAACAACTGAAACCAACTCTGTATCATTAGGGTCCTTGTCAGCCCCTTGGCCCTGGTCTCTTTCTCTTGGATGCCCTGTTGAGGGCCTGGCATACAGGAAGCCCTTAACAAGTGTTTATTTAATGACTAGAAAGGAAACAGAGAAGCTTTTCAAAACTCAAATTAGTTCAATAAAAAGATTGAAATGGAAATGGGGAAAAAGATTGAGATAGAAATGAGATTTCAGAGTTCTCTGTGGATCTTGTTTCTCATTTCTGCCTTTTCTCTATTAGCATTGATAATTGACTGCATTTAATTTCAGATTTATTGATACACAATTTATTTTTCCCAAAAAATCAGTGTTGTTTGACTACTTATCAAATTGATTTATTCAATTAATTTCCCAACTTTTGACTCATTTTTATCTTACAAGCTTGCTCTATACCTCTGAATGCTTCAAATAAATTACCCCTCTACAACTACTGGAGAGTTGGTAGGAAAGCTTAATATAACAAAAATCTCAATTCATGGAGCCCAATTTTCCAGAGATGTAGGCGTTATGAAATGAAAATGACGGTTGCAATCCACAGTGTAAAATCTACCTTCTGCTCAAGGTGATGGCAGAGACACCCATGTTAGTGTCTCAGGCAATTCCCTTCAATGAATTGTCCTTTAACCCTGATTACATGCGTTAGTTGGGATTTCTGTTTTGAGAGCTTGTCCATTTTGTACGTTTTCTTGTTCTTCTCGGTTTCTTTTCCCCCTCACACCATCAGATGGGTGTGATCAGTTTGAGAGTTCCTTCTCAAGTTTCCCAGTGACCTCCCCCTTCCTCAGTTTTCAAGAACTGCTCGGATTTCTCTCTGGAGATGAGTCTTTCTCTTCTAGATTTCTCCTTTCTTCTTTTCTGGATTAGGCATTTGTTGGTGTATTTCCTTGGTGGTCAGCATTTGTTACCCAGTGAAAATGTCAGCCCCTGTAAGTTTCTTCCTAGCTCTCACATTTCCTGAGAACAACTGGCCGATTTCCATGTTTATAGAATATTATTTTTAATGGAAGTGCCCTTGACGCTGATCTGTTCTGTAAAAATAAAATTTTGTTTCATTTTGTCTCATTTTTTTGTGCTGGGTCTTGAACCAAATATTCTTATATTTGAAAGCTATGTTTTCTCGCTTTTTTCCCTCTGACTCATATTGACAGTTTTTACTTGGATCTTCAGTTGATTTTAGTATGAAACTAGCATAACAAAGTGTAATCAATTGGCTAAGAGATTGCCACTAATGCCTGCGGATTTTTAACTATACAATCAATGAGTTTACTTCAGATTGCATATCCTAATGTAAAAGATTAACTTTTATTGCCTAGAAGTCTGGAATTCGCCTATTGGATGACAGTAGTTACTTATAAATAGCTTAAAATGATGAAAGGAATAGGGGTAAATCATCAGGGGGAGAGGTAGAAAAATCATTGCAGGCTCCTGATGGCTCTTAAATAAGAAGACTATTACAGACTTGAACAGATATGCAGCTTCTTCTAGTAGCAATCATTGAGCTACATTTTAGCCAGTTTTTTCCTAAATGTCCCAATGAAGTTTGAGTATCCCTCCCTTTTCCTTGCCTTCCACAACCCAGGAAAGGGGAATTTAATAACAATGTTATACAACAGATTTTCTTCATTTCTTGCTGATGTGGATAAGATTTCAGATCTGCTCCACAGTACATTGTGATTTCTAGCTCTCAAGAAACAAACAATGATTGCATCTTCATTTCCTCTACCTCCACTTCTCAAAATGTTAACAAATTTGTATGCTCTCGAAAATGAATGTCTACGTTGACTGTAGAAAAAGGAAAGTAAGCAATCAACACTCTGCCTAAAGTTTCACTGTGAACATTGGCCTCAGGCACCTGCAGCTGACGTGGCAGCCCCTGGCTAGTCCCAACAGTTCCGCCTCCCAGATGGAAATCTTGGCCCAACTCCTGTTGGCCTGAATTTAATGCAAAGTCAGCTCAGAGGACAAAAGATAAGAGAATGCGCGGCATACCATTTTCTTGTTCCAAAAATGAAATTTCTTTCAAGGAGGCCACACTCCTCCTTCTCAAACCACTACAGTTTTCCCTGGGGGTTCCTTAATGGGAGTGTGCCATAATTACAAGACAACGTTACAAACCAAAGAATACCAAATATTGGGGCTGACCGAAGAGCTGTCAGCCAACTCTAGATCTCAATGAGTGAGTTTATAGTGTTCCTTTTCTCAGATTTAAACTGCTTCTTTCTCCCCGTTAGCACCACAAGACTTTAATGAACATTCAATACCAATTCAGTGTCTCCAGTGAAAGTGTACAGATATATTTATCTGAAAGTTGCCTTCTTATAGGGAACTAGACCCTTTGGATTTAGTTTAAGAATAACTTATTCTGCAGAAAGCCATAGGCACCCTTAGGAGAGAAGGTGTAGTAAGTAGGATATCTTGGGGGTACATTCTGCGGGCCAGGATGGCCTCACATACCAGGCAGACTCAAGGTTCTGAGGGGGCTTGAGGTTAAGCAAATAATAATACAGTGCTTGCTTGAGCTAGAGTCAGAACGGCCGGTAAGTTTGAGTGTTTTAGATAAGATTCTGTGTTTGCAACATTGCGTCTCTGTAGAGAGAGACATTTCTCGGTGTTTCTTTTGATGAAGACTCTGAAGTGATTTATGAAAACTCAGAGACTCATCTGCAAGGGTGTTCCTTGCAGATTGATGATGAGGGCAACAAATAGTGTGCCCACATCTGTGGAGAATTAAAGGTTGTTGGAATAATGTCTGTCATAAATCGTTAATGAAGAGTTCACAAAATTGATCATTCAGACCTCCCCCTTTTGGGAACAAAAACAAACCAACAACACACACACACACACACACACACACACACACATGCACAGAAAAAAAAAGATTGGAAGGAAATGCACTGAAATATTCACAGTGCTAATCTAAAATGGTGGCATCCTATTTTCTTTTTTGTGCTAATATGTATATTCTAAATTTTCTACAAAGTGCATATAATAAAATTATTAAAAATTAAACATCATTGTTTGTCTTTTAACACTGCACCTGGCTTTGAGGGCATTAAAAAAGAAAAAAACACAATACTTCCCAGAACTCCAGGAAATCAAAGGAGATCAGAAGCACAGAGTCAGATGGGAAGCTACAGCAGGTCAGTTAAATGCCTCGCCCCCTCTCCAAGTGCCCCAGTATATAGAATGGCCATGACAGCTAACTGCGGTTCAGATAACAAACCAAAGAGAGAGAGAGAAGCTTTTATTTGAATTGTCAGCCATAGCCTTGAGATACAGCGCAAGCGGTTTTAACAGCCAAATCACATCTTTGTGAACAATGTCACAAAGATAGAAAAGGAGCATTATATTTTTTATCTCACAGATGTCCTGAATAAAGTACACTTGGTTCCAATTTCATCTTGATAGCACATCACAGATCACAGTGACAGCCTCGCTGGAAAATCGCTGATACTGGGTTCAGCTTGGTTTTTTCCACTCTGGGTGGAGAAGCTCTGCATTTTCATTAGCACAGACCCATTACTAATACTCACCATTTTAAAAGTCTTGGTTTTGATGGATTGCTTAGCACAGGTACTAGAATGTCCTGGCTTCTAGAGTATGCAGGTGGGACGGGTGAACTTTAGCAAAGATACCATCGAACTGAACACCCCATGGTGCCACCCACCATCTGCCACAGCATATGCTTAACAGACATGGTTTACAAACTAAGTAGACAGTAAAACTCTGGTTTCCTAGGCCTACATGATCTCCAGTACAAAACCTTAGCTGTATTTTCAAAGGCATCAGGAACCAAAACAATAAGGACTTCTGTAGGTCTCTGGCACTCGGAGAGCTCATTTACTAAAAGGTCTGAGTAACCTGGAAGATGGAACACAGCTGTTCAGAAAGGAATGATCTACTCTCCTTTCTCCCCAGTAGGAGCAGATCCATGTGCATCTAAGTTAAAGGCCCCGTGGAAGGTCACGTTATCAATAATCTGAGGTTGATCCTGGAGTTTATAGGGCTGGGTGCTGTTTGGTTTGGGGCTTTACCTCAACTAGGAGGCAAAAAAAGAAAGAGAAGAAAGTCAAGAACAGGGCCACACCACTCCTGAGAGGGAAGCTGTGTGTAAACACGCATCAGACGGCAGACAAGAACATAGAAAGAAACAAGAGCAGTCTCCACGGTGCTTACTATCATCAGGAGTGGGAGTCAGCAACTCTTTGGTGCTTGGTGCCTCGAGGACCCCAGGGAGACCTGGCAGAGGCAGAGGGGGAGGACAAAGAGAGGAGGAAGAGCAAAAGAAGAAAGGAGGAGGTAGCTTATATGCCTCCCCAACTAGACTGGCAATTGTTGAGCATGGAAATAGTCCTCTAGGCTCTATTGTTCATGGCCCCCATTGTGCTGACGGGTCAGCGAGAGATGGGTGATGAGAGGAGAGACTGAGTGACCCCCTCCAGCATGTACCTGTTGAGCGGCAGAGACGTGACACCTTCTGTTGACTCAGGAATCCTTTAATTCTAACATAGTTCTTTTTATTTTTATTATTATTATTGAGGTATAATTGACATACCACGTTATATTAGTTTCAGGTGTACAACATAATGATTCCATATTTGTAAGAATATATTGTGAAATGATCACCACAATAGGTCTAGTTAACGTCCATCACCATACGTAATTACAGAATTTTTTGTGTGTGATGAGAACTTTTAAGTTTTACTCTCTTAGCAACTTTCAAATATGTAATGCAGTGTTATTAACTGTAGTCACCATGCTATACATTACATCCCCAGGACTTATTTATTTTGTAACTGGAAATTTGTACCTTTTGACCTTTTCACTCATTTTGCTCACCGCCCCCCCCCCCCCGCCCCATCTTTGGCAACCACCAGTCTGTTCTCTGTATCTATAAATTTGTTTTTGTTTTAGATTCCACATATAAGTGAAATCATATGATATTTGTCTTTGTCTGACTTATTTCACTTAGCATTTTACCCTCAAGATCCATCCTTATTGTCACAAATGGCAAGATTTCATTTTTTTTATGGTTGAATAATATTCCAGTGTATATACACCACATTTTCTTTATCCATTCATCCATTGATGGACACTTAGGTTGTTTCTATATCTTGGGCATTGTAAATAATGTTGCAATGAATAGGGGAGTGCATATATCTTTTCGAGTTAAGAGTTTTTGTTTTCTTCAGATAAATACTCAGAAGTGAAATTGCTCAATTATATGGTAGTTCTATTTTTAATTTTTTTGAGGCAGCTCCATAGTGTTTTCTATAGTGGCTGCACCAATTTACATTCTTATCAACTGTGCACAAGGGTTCCCTTTTCTCCACATCTTTACCAACACTTGTTAATTCTTGTCTTTTTTGTAATAGCCATTCTAACAGGTGTGAGGTGATATCTCATTGTGGTTTTGATTTGAATTTTCTTGATGATTAGTGATGCTGAGCATCTTTTCATGTACCTCTTGGCCGTCTGTATGTCTTCTTTGGAAAAATGTCTATTAAGATCCTCTGCCCATTTTTTAATCAGATTGTTTTTTGCTATTAAGTTGTATGAGTCCTTTATCTAATGTGGTTCTTAATCTTCCAAAAGAATCCACATTTCTGAACTATCCTTAAAAATTGTCACTGATGCCAGTGAGTTTTTGGTGGGTGAGGGATGTTGTAAATACCACTACCCTGGACCTAGTTGGGAGAGGATCATACATACTTAAAGTGGCCGTATGAATCTAGGGGAGTGGCCCAATCCTGTTGTCCCCATCCTGTTTATATATCTTCAAAATATATCCAGAATCTGACCGTGTAGTATCATCCACATGGTTACTACCTCAGTCCAAGGCTGGTAGCCATCCTCTCCTACCAGCATCAGTGCTAGACCCTCTAACCTGTCTCTCTCTTTCTACTTTTGCTCTCACCCTTCCCCCCATCACAGCTATTCTCAACAAAACAGCCAGACTGATACTTTGAAAACATTGGTCATATCATGTCACTACCCTGCTCAATGGGTCTCCTCACTTGGGGAAAAGCCAGTCATTATAGGATATGGCCCCCACTACTTCCCTAACCTCATCCATTGCTCTCCCCTCACTTACTCTGCTCTAGTCACATGCCAGGCATGCTTCCACCTCAGGATCTTTGCACTTCCAGTGTACTCTGCTTGGAGGTCTCTTCTTCTAAATATCGGCATCCATCAAGTCTTTCCTGAAATAGCTCCTTCCCAGTGAAGCCTATCCTCATTCTGTGTAGAACTGCACTCCCACCCCACCTTCTCTGGCACTTCCACACTTGATTTTTCTCTATAGCACCCAGCAGGTACACCTTACAAATATATAATTATTTGGCTTACTGTCTGGCTCCCTTTTCCACCCCATACACACACTAGAAGAGAAGGCAGGGATTTTAAATCTATTTCGTTCACAACTATATTCTCAGTACCTAGAATGGTGCTTCACACATAGTAGGTGCTCAAAAATATTTGTGAGTTGAATTTGCCGAATTTTTCTAGAAGTCTTGTGGGCAGTTTTGTTGTGTACATTTTCATATGTTTGAAAGGTCATGTCTGATTGGAATAAGAAAAACATTTGTAAAAATCTTATACACACCATCTGGAGGCTGTTCAGCAGCCTATATATGAAATGGGTTGTAAGTGGCAGCCAAATGTCTTGTGGATTGAAACTGACACCAAGAGAACCTTCTAGGTCTTCTGTGTTCCTTCTCAAATGAAGTTGTAGCTCATTGTCTGAAGAAAGTATATACTTATCTTTATCTGGGTTGTGTCTGATACACAGAAAATGCCATTTTCCCCTAATGTTTCTTTCTAACAAACCACTTTTGAGTACCCAAATGGTTTTAAAATGAAATAAAATAAAGAAATATAAAAGGTAGATTGGATGCCAGATCTCTCCAAACCCATCTGTATTCTTGCTTATTTTTTGTAAGGTTTGTTTCATTAGAAACATGGACATAAATGATGAAGGCTTATTGGATTGTTTTTGGTTGAGTAGTTGAAAATAGCTGGAGTGGGACAATAACTGTAGAGGCCTTTCAAGGATATTATCCAATACTTTCGCTGATCTTGTTTACATATATGAGTCCTATTGGCTAAAAAGCCATAATTATTCTCTTGAATTGATATTGCTATTGAAAATAACATCCCTGAAGACAGAGCAAGGTAATATTCATTTTTAAAAAAACTATTGTATTATGTTTACCTTGCTCTTAAGTGTATTTCTTATTTAGCCTAGAAGTGCTGTAGTGTGACAAAATAGTGTATCTTACATAATGATTGTAATTTCAAAATGAAAACCACTAGGTTATCTTTTCTTCTTTGATTTGGTTTTGCTGGCTGTGTGATTTTTTGGCTCTATCTGGAAACATACATAAAATGAATAACAGTAAATGAATTACAGAGGTATAATTCCATTGAGGGTTTTGGAAACAGCTTTTAGCCTCGAGAGCCAAACTCTTACACTCTGTCGGATCAGAATTGCAAGACAGAATTATAGCTCCGTTACTCAAGGTTTGCTTGTAGTTAATTTTATGGAGGACATAAAAGCTAATGTAAAGCATCTGTCGCATCCTTGACCCCTTTAAGAAACCTGTATCCATGGCAGCTGATATCAGGTAAGAGGAGGAGGAGGCCCTGAGTCCTCATAGGGCTTTTCAAGAAAAAGAAATGCCTTGTCCCTTGACTATCTCTTTGACATTGAATCCATGTGGTGGTAAGGTTGAGGTAAATTTCAGTCTATTCAGTTAACACACATTTATTGAGCTCATACTTTGTGGCAGAATCTGTTCTAGATGCTGCGGTTACAGCAGTGAATGAATCAGGCAAGAAACCCTCCTGCCTTCTGGGAGCTTACTTATACTACAACTAAAGAAGTAGAATGTAAGATAGGTGACATGTGACAACCCATTTCACACAAAATCAGTTAAGGAAAGAGAGTTGGGGTGGTAGGGCCTTCAGGTCTGGGAGCTGCTCTCTTAAATAGAATGGATAAGAAAGACCTCGCTGATATTGTAGATGTGAGCAGAGACTTGAAGGAGGCATGGGAGCAAGGCCTGATGCAGATCTCTGAGGGAAGAGCCTTCTAGGCAGCAAGGACAGCCTGTGAAAAGGCCCTGAGATAGAAGGCTTGGCAGAGGCACAAGTGATGTTAGTGTGACCAAAGCTGAGGGGGTGAGGAAGGGGTAATAGTGAATGAGGTCCCAGAAGATTCAGAGGACCATATCCTACAGAGCTTTCTAGGTCACGGGAAGGCCTTGGGATCCTCTGAGTGGAATGGGAAGCCATTGAAGAGTATTGAGCAGAGAAATGATTACATTTCAAGAGGATCATTCTGGCTGCTTCATACAAAATAGACAATTGGGAGGCAAGGGTTTAAGTAGGAGACAAGGCAGGAGGCTACTGCAAAAATCCAGGCAAGAGATTAGAATGGTTTGGAGGAAGGTGGCAGGTAGAGGTGGTAAGATGTATTCTACTTTTGCTTATATGTTGAAAGTAAAGCCAATGGAATTTGCTGACAGTTTGGATGTGGTATCACCCCACAGGCCCGTTTCCCTGGAATTGCTGCCAAGGTGAACAGAGATCTTTGAGATTCCTCCTCCCTCCTGCTTTGGCTCTGGTGATGAGTTCCCAACACTACACCGTTGGTCATATTTGGAGTTTGCTGGTTTTTGCCCTGGACACATATATAGTATTTGCTAGGGCACAAGAACATTGTTTTGCTATCCTTCTGTTTTCTGAAACTCAACTTCTTGCTGCCGTTGCAAGGAGTCCCTGCTAATTAATGGTCAGCCGTTTTCCTGGATCCAAGAACAACAAGCATCTCCATCTTCCCCACACCATCCTCTCGTTGTGTCAATTATTTCTTCACCAGAATCTCCGATTCTGAGATTGGATGTCTCTCCTTCAAACTCTGCTCCAAGCCTTAATTGCTTCATGTTAGACTGATGTTATAATTTTCACAATGGATTTTTTGTTTTCTTGCTTCCAGAAAGCCAGCAGTTAGCAGCAAAAATTATCCTTGTCCAGCTTCATCTTCATCATCCCATAGTCCCTTTCAGATTCCTGTCTAGGCTTCCAATTCTTTCTCCCCCCCCCATTCCCCACCCCCAATTTAAATTGTTTAGCATATTCTTTGGTAAACATTCTCACCACATCCTTTGCATCTTCAGCACATATTTATATAATTTTGGATTCACTCTGGCAAACTGCTTTGGGAACTGTGAGCAAATAAAGCAAACACAGGGTCTGAATTAGGGAGAGGTTTTCCTTGTTTCCGTTATCCGGTCCTCCCTGCCTGGCACTAGAGAATTGAACACAATAAGCTTCATTGTACTAGTGAATAGCACAGGGAGGGGCAACTCTTTACTCTGTGAATCTTCATTTTTCTTCTTAGTGTCAATTAATTAATTGGTGTGTTAGTCCTTTATGCAATTCACCAAATATTTCTATTCTTCTGGTGCACAAAAGAGGATTGTACTTCTTGGCCTCTTTTTGGTTGGATGGGGCAATATGACTAATTCTGACCAATGACTTGAGAGTGGAAGTAATACTTATAATTTCTGGGCCAGTGCACTTAACTGCCAGGAAGACTCTAGAGTCTTTTTTCCCTTGGAGACGGTGATAGCAATTTCTGAGATGGCGGCATGGGTCACTGATGGTGGCCTGGGTCACTGAGTGGCTCTGAGGAGCAGAGCCCCTTGGCAACCTGTGATGGATATGCAACATGAGTGAGAAGCTATTGTTTTGGCCACTGAGATTTTAAGGTTGTTTATTACTCAGCATAACCTAGCCTATCCTGCCTGATGTATTCAGGTCATCTTTCTGTGATCGTTACTTGAGAAGAGGATCTCAGGCAAATGATGGTTTGGATGGATGTAAGGGACAAACCTACGTCAGATGCCAGAGAGGCCTGTGCTGGTCATGGGCTTCCTAAAGATGATGGTACTAGAAAGAGGAACAGGGTTACAAATAGAGGAAGTAGAAGGACTCTGAAGGCAAAATGGAGAAATATCTAGGGTTTGTCTAAGGTTGGTACTATGATCTCCTATGCCTTCTCTGTGGTGACAGAAAAAAAGATTTAGTGATCTCTGCCTGACACACAGCCTAATGTTAGAGCCTTGCAGCTGGTCCCATTTGGTCAGGAGGGAACTTCCACTGCATGTGATGACAAGAAGGCAAGGCCAGAGGTGTGACTGCCGCTGTCTCGTATCCTCAAAAGAGGATAGCTCCCAGGACCCATTTGCCCAGGTCTACTGTGGTTATTCAAATGAGTGATCACAGACAATGTCTGTGAGGAGGTACTGCAAGGTCAGGAGAACTCAACAAGGCTGGATGCTGTTTAAGTACCACAGTGTGTCAAAGCAATGATTTCTAGCTTCCTGTAGATACCATTAGCTAAATTGCAAAATCTGCTTCTAGTACCACCTTTGCCAGGATCATTGTTTCTTGCTTTGAACTTTGGGGGAAGGAGGAGGGAGAATCAGGTGCCCTCTGCTTTCCTCCCTTTTGTGTGAAGCCTGTAAAAGGAGCCTGCTTAGAGAGTTGCTTTGTTTTTAATGGGTGGGAGGAGGCTTCTGAGAGCCTCTAGCTTTCTGCTTGTGTTATGATTTTGTGACAGTGTGAAGATAGTCGTAGAGCAGTTACAACTTTCCTGAGCTGTCAGTAACTCAGAGACTTCAACTCTGATTAAAATCCATGACTAAAAAAAATTACCATAATCCAGTGACAGGTATGAAGAGAAAGCCATAATAATACTGATAACAATGTGCCAGTTAAGAGGCTATATTACATTTAGTGCCTTACTTCAGCACAGAGAAATCTCCTCAGGTTGCCATTGATATAACCAGTGCCTTGTTAAGGGATGTAACCAGGTCTGTGCAGGGCCTGCCTCAGATACTTACCATGTATATACACCTGAGCCAGCCCTGGCAGTCTAGCGGTTAAGATTCAGTGCTCTTGGTGCAGCAGCCCAGGTTCATTTTTCCCAGTCAGGGAACTACACCACCCATCTGTTTGTTGTCACACTGTGGTGGCTGTGTGTTACTGTGATGCTGAAAGCTATGCCACCAGTATTTCAAATACCAGCAGGGTCACCCATGGTGGACAAGTTTCAGCAGAGCTTCCAGACTAGACAGACTGTGAGGAAGGACCTGGCCACTCACTTCCGAAAAATTGGCCATGAAAACCCAATGAATAGCAGTGGAGCACTGTCTGATACAGCACCAGAAGGTGAGTGGATGGCACGAAAGAATGGGCAGGATTCCGCTCTGCTGTACACAGGGTCACTAGGAGTTGGGACTGACTTGACTGTACTAACAACATACACCTGGGGGTGGAAGAGGTAAGAGGTGCAGTCACCTGGGGTAATTTGTTTGCTGAAAGTTCTGTTGGTGGCAGGGAATAGAAGCTCCAGGTGTGTTCTCTGCTCTGAACCATCGTGGTGAAGAGAGCAGCCTGGAATGGGGCTCTAGGTTTCAGTCCAATAAGTCCAATTAATTGCCTGACCCCACTGAACACTTCCTTTGAAGCCTCTCACCTCTGGGACCTCAAAAACACCGTGTTGTCCCTTTTGCCACCAGAGCTGTCCTTCTGTCCCCAGATCATCCAGGACATTTCTTTGCTACCTAGCCGCCGTGACTTTGGCCTCCGTGTAATATCACCTACTTCGGTCTCATTTCTGTGGGGCCTTTCTAGGGGACTCCAGCTACTTGATAAGCTCATTTGAGCTAAGTTGTTAATGCTGCTAATGGTTTAAGGTGTTAGCCCTTCTAGCTCATCTATTTGCATCTTAACAGGTACCTTTCAGCCTGGAGCCAAAGGTGTTACTACTTAGTATTTAGGGCACACGACAAGAGGTTGGTGGGGGGATGACATTTGGGAGCAGGAATCTGTATGGGGGACACTTTACATCACACCAGATAAGTAGCTATTCCTTTGCCTGTGCATGCAGGGGAGTAATACAGCCTTCCATTTGCATTCCGAGACTCTGCATCTCTCTAGCTCTTCAGAATCAGATAAAATGCCACCTCTTCCAGCCACCCTTCCTTTACTGAAGTAGTATGCACTGCTTGCTAGCCTTCTTTCTCTGGACTCACAGTACAGTTTCCTCACAATCTGAATATATCTGAGAGATGACCAGCCACCTGTCATTTAAGCAGTGTAGGTAGTCGTGTGTCACAGTTCTGTATGGCTGAAAAACAACAGTCACTCCACTGTTAGGTTGGCAAGCCCCTTTGAGAAACGAAGTTGCTCTTTTGGGATAAAGATTTCAAGTCTTTGAGGCTATTACCAACTATAGATATTATTTACAGACTAAACTTTGCTTGTACTTAGCATAGAAAGGACCCTGTGTGTGGTTTAGTCACACACGCACACACACCCACCCACACCCACACATACACACACAGAGCAATCCCTAGTAGAGAGTCATTTATGTTAAAAACAAAGGACTCTAGGGTAAGTGGGAGTTGGTACATTTTTGGAGAGAAATTTGACAAATAAATATCAGCAGTCTTAAAGATGTGCATATTCTTTGACTCAGCAATTCTAAGAATTTATCCTAAGATAATAGTCAGAGATATTCACAAATTATGTATAAGGACATAGGAGGATATTAATCAGAGCATTTTAGTCACAAAATATTAGAAATAATTCACATAACAAAGGAGGATTAATAAATGGCTATAGTATTTATAAACTAGGAAACAAAAAATTAGCCATTAAGATTCCTATTTTAGGAGAATATTTAATGGCATGGTAAAATGCTCACAATGTATTTTTGGGTTAAAAAAGTAGGTTATAAGAGAGGGTAGGTTTAATCTAAGTTTTGTAAAATATATACAAAATAGAGATGGAAAAGAGACTAGCAGGACAGACACCAAAATGTTAACAATGGTTATCTCTGAGTGCTTGTGTAAGTGATTTTAAATTTCTTCTTTATATTTCAAATTGTCAATGAGAGTTATTACTTTTATAATCAGAAAAAGGTGAGTAAAGAAGATGAAACTCATTTGTTCAAAAATTCAACACAGAAAACCTACTAAGGTATTGTATAACACATAGGAAGGCTTTGCAAACTATGAAAAGTCTAAAAAAGATTGTTGGGACAGCCTAGGAGAAGAGTCCTGGTTTTGGATTCCAGCAAAACTGGGTTGGAATCCTAGTTCTGCCACTTACTAGTGGCATATTATTTAATCTAAGCTTTCATTTTCACTCTAGATAATGGGGACAATAAAACCCACCTTTTGGAGTTATCTTGAGGATTAGTGAGGAGCATTCAAAAATAGTAGCTATTATTTTTAGTGGCACAATGTTACAAGATGGTCTTTCCCAACCACCTCTGCCTCATCCATCTTGGTCATCTATGAGAGTGACTCTGCCCATAGGATTTGCTCATTCATTTATACTCACAAGTTATTGTTTTATTATATAGGTTGTATTATTATTTAGGTACAGCAAGGCTAACAGGTCAGGAGATGACTGCCATTGAAGAGATGGTTTGTTATACTCACAGATCCTAAGAGGAGGGGGCATGCCATGCCATGGTGGGGGCGACACACAGGGAAGCACCAGGGTTAGTCAGGAGGCAGAGGGAACAGGCGGGCAAGACCCTTTACTGTGGTTTCTGTGTGAAGGAATGGGCAAGGCAGGGTTCGCAGGCTTAGAATTGGCTAGTCTGAATGATTTCAGTGGGCTCTGAGGCATAGGGGCTGTCCCTAGTTGTCTGGTACCTGGCACTGGTGGATAGTGGCCCAGAGTATGAGACCCTGATAAAGGAGGAGGTTGGGGGTGTGGGCTCTTGATTTGCCTATGAAAGGTGTGGAGTCGTTTATTATCTCTAGGAACTGTCCCTCCCTGGGGAGGGACAGCATCAGCATCAGCATCAGCATCAGCATGGCCCCAAGATGTCAAAGCATCAAAATTACAGAATAAAAAGACATGATTAATACAGTTATAAGTTGGGACAAATTAACAATTCTACCTTTTTTCACCTCCATAAGGAAAAGCATCAGACCTTTGGCATATCACACAATACTTGCCAAACTCTGTTTTGTAGAATCATAACTGTATTTGTTTTTTGGCTATCTATTCCTTTTAACAAACTATCCCACAACTTAGTGGCCTAAAACAACAATCACTTTATTTGTTCATGATTCTGCAATTAGGGCTGAGCTCAACTAGGTGCTTCTTTGGCTGGCCTTGCCAACGGTCACTCACGTGACTGCATTTAACTGGCTGGAAAGCTATGGGCTGGGCTCAGCTGGGATGCTGGCATGGCTGGGTCTCTCTCTCTCTTCTTGAGGGCTCAGGGCCTCACCTTTTCTAAGTGATCTCTCCAGCAGAGAAGCTGGATACCTTACATAGCACCTCAGGGCTCCCAAGAATGCAGAAATAGAAGTTACCAGGCCATCTTAAGACTCAGTCCTGACACAGGCACAGCATCACTTCTGCCACATTCTCTTGGTTAAAGCAAGGGAGGGGAGGACACAAGGACATGAATTCCAGGACTTGTGTATATCAGGAGGAGTGTTTCACTGGGGCCAGCAATGTAATGAACTGTCACGACAGGTGAGGCAGAGAAATCATTCTAGCAACTCTTTCAGAGACTGAGACCCTTGGAAATGGAGAGAACCTTAGAGATCATCTAGCCCAGACCAGTGAGGAAACTGTGATCCATAGAGGCTGTGTGAATGTTCTGGGCTTTCTCTTACAGAAGTGACAAGTTAAGGAACCACACTTATTTTGTAGGGAAAGAAGGTCAAAAAAAGGTAGGGGCCAATTTTCAAAGAGCAGGCCTTAGAGAATGAGGATATGCTGTATTTCACTGGAATGCCTTGACAAGAAGACCAGACTGCTGCTTGTTTGACTTCACATCAGCCAATGGAAGGATGTTTCTTTTGCTTTATGGGTTTTAACAGAAGAAAGTGTTTTGTGAAACTGAATAATTTCCCTCTAAAGAAACAAAAGAAAGCCTGGGAAGCAGTAACATTCTTGAGTCTTGACAAAGGTTAAATTTTCTCCCAGATTTCACTTTTTCTCATTAAAAAAAAAGTCACTAGACTACCATGATTGTTCTAAATTCCTAGGTTGGAATTTAGACTCATGGTTAGTTTGCTTAGCTGACGTTTCTGAGTATTTTCTCACGCAAACGGGTTTGCTTTGCTTTCTTCAAGAGTGCCCAGAATGGCGCTGCTCAGACTCTCTCAACACAGTGCCCCTAGTGGCAGAAGAGAAGAATGCATGCCCCTGGGCTCTTTGTAGTTCTCGATGTCCTCAGTTCCTTGAATTCTGCTTTTAATCTTTAAAATTTATGCCAGTTTTTCCTTCTGCTCCATCATATATTCATAGTTGTTTTAAAACAAAAGATAATGCTTTAGATTATTCATCACTTACCCTAGGCATAGCCAAAGGGATCTCTTCTCTTCTTTGGTCTCCCTCTAATTACTGGACATCTTTGAATCATTTGACAATATCAGTCATCCCTTTTAGTTTAGATTAGATTATGATTTGGCAAATATTAAATCCTTCCGCATGACCTCCATGGGAAGAGTGTACCTTCCTGCCTACACATTTTTCAATGGGTTCTGAATTCCCCTTCTGAGTTCATCTCTCCTTGGATAGTCTCCCTCAGTTTTAGGGTAAACTTTAGAGTTCTCTATCTTTGTAGTTACTCTCCTATCATTGCTTAATAATTCTTTACATTAAACCTCTCCTGTTTTGAATGTGTGGTTTCTGTCTACTGACTGGATCCAGACTCAGAAGGCTTCCACTACTCCATTCTCACTTGTTTTTCTTTTACTGTACTGATGGCTCATTCTTAGCCTCTTTGATAACTTCCCCCACCTCATTCATCCTTTAAACAATTTTATATCTTAGGCTTCTCTTTTCAGCCCTCTTAATATCCTTCCTACCTCTTCTTACCCACACCCATGAGTTCTGTTCTCACTTACATTCTGATTATTCCTAAGTTTTTATCTACAAAGAACACAACCTCTTTTTTGAGGGCTGGAAATTTATTTTTACCACTGGACATCTCCATGCGAATGTCCTGTGGCACCTCAAATTTAAGTGAATTCATTATGTCCTCCACAAAATCTGTTTCTCCTCCTGTGCTCCCAATCTTAATACCATCATCTTCTCAGTCACCCAGTTTAGGAACATTGAAGTTATATTTGACATCTCCTCATTTCCCAAACCCAGTCACCAAAATCTTGTTGATTCTAGCTCTAAAACATACAATAAAACTTTGTTTTTCTCTAGTCTAGGACCATACCATCTCTTGCTTGGGCTTTTTCTTAGTTAGCTTTGGCTGCTATAACAAAATACCATAGACCAGGTGGCTTAAACAACAGACATTTGTTTCTCAGAGTTCTAGAGGCTGGAAAATCCAAGATTAAGGTGCCAACAGATTTGGTTCTTGGTGAGGACCCCCTTCCTGGCTTACAGATAGCTGCCTTCTTGTTGTATCTTCACATGACCTCACATGACCTCATCTAAATCTAATTACCTCCCAAAGGCCCCATCTCCGAGTACCACCGCATTGGTGGTTAGGGTTTCAACATGTGAATTTGAAGGGGACACAAACATTTGGTCTCTAACAGGTTTTTACATTGATGTCCTAATTGGTCCTCCTCACTTTCAGTCTTTCTTCCCCTCTTCTACACAGCTTTCAGATTTGTCTTCCTAAGATGCAGAAATGGCACATCACTCCCTTGCATGAAACTTTTCAATAGGTCCCTGTATTATTTAGCCATGGCATTTGCAGCAGGTCAGAATCGGGGCACAATGCTTCCATTTTAGCTTCATTTCCAATTACTCCTTCATTCTTCCCACCCACCCTCTCTTCTTTGCTCCCCTTGCGAATACTCTTTTCTCTGCCCCCACCTGCTTGGCAAGGCAAAGAATGCTCATTCTTTCTGGCCCACCTCAAATATGGTTGATTTTGTGAAGTGTCCTCCCCAGGCAGAATTAATCATTCCCTTGTCTGCGATTTATAGGTCAGTGGTTCTTAACACTGGTTGCATATTAGAATCACCTGGTTTTCCAAAGTATATATACATATATGTATATAATAAGGAATTAGCTCTTGTGATTATGGAGGCTGACAAGTCCGAAGATCTGCAGTTGGCAAGCTGGAGACACAGAAAAGCCAATGGTGTACTTCCAATCTGAAGGCCAGCAGGCTTGAGACCCGAGATGAGCTGGTGTTTCAGTTTAAGTTTGAAGGCAGGAAAAAACATTGTCCCAGCACAAAGGCAATCAGGTGGGAGGAATTTCATCTTATTCCGGGGAGGATTAGCTTTTTTGTTCTATTTAGGCCTTCAACTGATTGGATGAGGCCCACCCTCACAGAAACACCCAGAATAATGTTTGACCAAATATTCAGGCACCCTGTGGCCCAGTCAAGTTGACACATACCTGGGGAACTATTAAAATATACTAATACCGCTTGGCCCCATCCCAGGGATTCTGGTTTCATTGGTCTGGGGTAGAACTGGGCTTCAATATATTTCAAACTTTCTCTTGCAGCCAGGGGGGAAAAAGCCAAGTAAATTACTCATATATGTGCCTCCTCTAATGGACTGGGATCCTTGAGGGCCAGGACTGGCTTTACTCATGGGTACCTCAACACCTGCCTGCATAGGAGCTAGTAGCAGATGCTGAATTGATGCTTAATGCTTAATTGAACCACAGTGTAGCATAACCATTATGGGTTGAATTGTGTTCCTCCCAAAAGATATGTAGAAATCCTAACCCCCTAGTATCTCAAAATGTGACCTTATTTGGTTTCAGGATTGTTGCAGATGTAATTAGTTAAAATGAGGTCATACTTGTGTAGGGTGGGCTCCTAATCCAGTAAGACTTGTGTCCTTAAAGAGGAAAAGAGACACAGAGGCAGACACACGGGAAGAACACCAAGTGAAGACAGAGGCAGAGATTGGAGTGATACAGCCACAAGCCAAGGAATGCCAAAGATTGCCAGAAGACCAGCAGAAAGAAGCTAGGAAGAGACAAGGAGGAATTCCCCTACGGGTTTCAGAGGAAGCATGGCTCTGCCAACATCTTGATTTCTGACTTCTAGTTCCAAACTGTGAAACAATAAATTTCTGTTTTTAAGTCACCCAGTTTGTTGTACCTTGTTATGGCAGCTATAAGGGGTTCCGATCACCATTCCAGTATGGGGGTGTGTTATTCCCCCACACATCCACCAAGCAATTCCCTGTGAAACCAGTTGGGTGTCTTACAATTTAACTCAATTCTGACGCTATCTAACAATAACCAGTTAAAGAAAAGATGTGTTAACAGGAGAATGGTCAGCATTAAATTTATGGAAACACAGAGTGGAATAAACAAGAATTGGATTTCTTTCAGTATGGTTTGAGGAAAGAGTGTTTTGAGAGTTGCTTTTGTCTGTCTGTCTTTCCTTCCTTCCTTCCTTTCTTTCATCCTTTCTCTCTCTCTCTCTTTCTTCTTCTTTTTTAAAGCTTTAAGGTTTAGGATCTTCAAATCCAAGTGATCTTATAATATATAATTGAGTCTCTTGAACAGAACAGCTTTCCAGAAAGAATCATCTGAACTGGTAACTGGTCTCATTTCACAAGCCACCCACATATCTACTAGAAATTAATAAGCAGGCACTGGGCTTATCAATTTATCCTTTCTTCCCTAGGGCTTGATCACTCAGGATTCATTCATCAGATCACATTGCTGGATCTGCAAAATTCAGGATGAGCCCGTGGGTGTGGGTAGCCCCATCAAGGTCACTGAGAAGCACTGCCTGCCTAGCCATCTGCCCCTCGCTCTTTGACGTCTCTTCAAATCAAACACCACACCCTGTGGTAAAATTCTTCCTGCTCTATAAATAGCTGACTTGGCTTGAGTTGCACTGAAAATGCTACAGAAAAAGGGTGTCTGAGAGAGGAAAAAGGAAAGGCCACAGACTCAAGGGCAAATTTCTTGGTCAGATGACTCTAGCCTCTGAGGAATCCCAAGAACTCTCTGTGTGAAGGAGGTGTCCTGGACCTCTCCCCCGCTTCTCTTGTGACTTCCTATTCTAAGATCTCATCTACCGAAGTAAATGTTCTCCTTTTCCTTCCCCATTTTTTTTCATATTTGAATTTATTTTAGATCAGGAAATTGCTATGAGGTTACTTTAAGAAAAGTACACAGGCCCCTTTCCGTGGCCTCATGGCACACTTCTAATTTCAATCACGTCATTACTGAATTAAAATGGAAACCATCCACAGGCAACACATTGTTACTGATGCTTTCTGCAGCCACATTGTTATAATGTTATAATATAATTTTATGACCGATTGGCCTACGACTTTATAGGGCTGCTGCGAACCTCACATCTGCTCCCAGAGAAGGGCTCTGAGAGCTTCCTAACTTCTCTCTTCTGTTCACTGCACTATTTTCTCTAACTTCTCTGTCCCAGCCCTGACCTAGCACTCTTTCCTCCTGTTGGCTGTCCCACTTAGGTCACCTCCTCATGGCTCTCACCACTCCACAGTCACTCAGTTCCTGCGAAAGCTTCTCAGGCTTTTTTTTTTTTTTTAATGTTTGAATTTTGCCCATTCCCTTCTGTACCCACTACTCACTTTCTTCCTGCGCCTTCTCTCTACACACACTCACTTCCTGGCCTGTGCAGTCTCCCCTCCCTACCCCAGCCCCCATTATTGGCCACGTGCCAAACTTTAAATCCAGTTCCTCCCTTGGTTCATCCCATTGTGTAAAGTCAGAGAAAGGAGGCTATGCCCAGGGACAGGTGTTCTTGGCTCCACTGAGAGGTTCACATTTCTGGTCCCCAACCCTTCCACCTCTGAAAAAGCCATGCCTTGAAGTCCCTCATAATGTTGGGGCGTGGCCTTCCCTAGGCGATTCCTCTACTAGGCAGGTGCAAAATACAGAGGACCTGAGAGTGGAGATATTCCTGGACTTGTCTTTCTCAGAAGCTGGTTTCTATCCATCCTCCTTTTCAATAGAAGATTAGGCTTCTGGAATCCGCGATGACTTTGAGGTTAACTTTGGTGTCTGCATAATATATTGCTTGCTTATTTCTCACCATGTGAAGTTCCCTGGGGGTAAGAAAAGCAGGGTAGAAAGGCCAGCACATTAGGAATACTCTGGATGGTTTGAGCTGCTCTCACTCTTTCTAACCCGGGCCACTCCCCCTCGGGTCTGTTTCGGGGGCTTCTGTACAACGTTGCTTCTCAAAGTGTGACCTGGGGGTTAGCAGCCTTCGCCCCACCAGGGATCTTGTTAGAAAGGCAGACTCTCAGGCCCTGCTCCAGACCTACCGAATCAGAATCTTGTTTTAACAAGATCACCACGTGGTTCAGTGTGAGGAGCAGCCATCCACAGGGCTGTGCTCGAGCCAGGTGGCATTACACGAGTGAGTGTGCAGTCACCCAGGGCAGTAGGAGCCGGCCCGGCGCTCTTGGTACAGCCAGGAACACCCTTCAGAATGTTAGCAGGCTAAGTGCATTTAGAGGTTATCAATGTGTCGGCACAGCAACCTCTTTATGGGGATTGTTTAATTAATGTTAATTGCTCGTGGCCTATTGTGTGACTCGGGCAGGATTTACGGAAAATCACCGTAATCTAAAACCTGATAAAAGAGTCACTGCTTTTAGAGAACTTGTAACTCATGCCTGAAGACACCTTCCGATCCTTGACGTATCACCCAGATGTAGAAACACTGCCTGCATTTGCACAGTCCTCAGACACATCCAAGCACTTCATTTTTAGGGGGGCAGGTGCATCCAGTGAGGAGAAAGGCTCCTCATATGTTAATATCTGGGTGGCAGTTGGTGAGAATTTGCTTTATAAAGAGAGATGATTTATCCACTTTTACTACCCAATTCTGTGCTTTCACGGATGAAATAAATTTTGTCGTTGTTGCCTTCAGCCCAGTGGATGTATAAAGTTGTTTCCACATGGCTATGGCACCCCATCACTCCTCCTCTTAGTGTCCCACAGGTCAGAAAGAGAAAGGGGCAGCCTTGAAATAAAAGCCGTGACAGGCTATGGCTCACGAAGAGCGCGGCTCAGTCGGAGGAAAGCTCACAGAGCGCTTCCAATGGCAAAAGCCTATGCAAATGCCACTGATGGGTTAGAAGGGAAAGTGGGTCATTGGGCTGGGAACATGCCTGTCTGTGCTGACCCCATATCTGAGATCACAACCATTTGAGAAAAAGAGCATGTTTATCTTTTTTTTTTTTTTGGTGAGGAAGACCAGCCCTGAGCTAACATCTGTTGCCAGTCCTCTTCTTTTTGCTGAGCAAGATTGGCCCTGGGCTAACATCCGTGCCCATCTTCCTCTACTTATGTGGGATGCTGCCACAGCATGGCTTGATGAGTGATGCCTAGGTCTGCACCCGGAATCTGAACCTGTGAACCCCAGGCTGCTGAAGTGAAGCACACGAACTTAACCACTATGCCACCTGGCTGGCCCCCAAAACACGTTTGTCTTTTTGACATTAATCTTTTGCCTCCTTGACCTCTTCCCCCCCCCCCACTTTTTTCTTAATCTCTCTGTTCCCTTTCATTTGAAAGGGATGTAGGTATATTTTAGACACATTCTCACTCTGCTTCAGTGATGTCCAACAGTAACTCATTTCCCATATTTATTACCCTCCTGAGAGGAGTTGGGCCTCTGAAACTTTCACTCTTCAAGCTTTGAAAAGTCATTCCTCATAGTTATTTTTCTCCTAAGTGAAGCATGTCTGACTTTCAACTTGGAAAACAATCTCTTTCATGGTTGTGAAATGTTCTTTATCCCCATACATTCCAACCCCTCCCCAAACACAGAGCATCATTGGCTTGCTCAAGACGAGACCAAATCCTACTCACCTTCCCTGAATTGGCCTTATTTTGGTTTATTTTTACACCTGCTGTTTCTTCCAATCCTCACTAAAATCCTGTGAACTAAGTAGGGCAAGTACCATAACACCTATGTCACAGATGAAGACACTAAGGTTGGGGAGCCTTTCTCGGGAAGCAGACCTGGGCTGTAGTGAAAACCTCCGGCTCCCTGTCCCAAGCAATCGTGGCCACCCAACGGCCACCTCAGCACGATGAACGGGGTCCTTCACAGGCTCTAGCTTTCAGGCACTGTGGTGGCAGCAGCACTGTGCCCACTGGCCAGCATCGCCAAGTCTTCTCTGCTGTGTGGTCTGGCCATTCTCAGTCTACCCAGGGAGGGCCCAAACCAAGAACTTCATTGAGCACAGCACTCCTTCCTGAGCTTGGTTTTGCCTGCTGTGGGCATGGGCCCCCCAGTTGTCAGCACCTGGGTGCTGCTGTAACAGTGCTGGAGTCTCCACAAATCCACCCGAGCTCTTCCCTGACCAGCCTGCAGCATGAAGGCTCTGCTCCTCTCACAGATCTTTTAGACTGTGTCGTAATTGGTCTGGGAGCAATGACCCATTTTTCTACACTGAACAGCATGTGCCATCTGCGGGCTCTCTCGCCCAAATGATTCAAATTCTCTTAAATCCAGTTTCACTGTCAGTTGTCATTTGTTCTGCGTCCCAGCTTTGCATCGTCTGCTAATCTCGAGATCTGAATTTCTGTCATTTCACTTCTTGCAATTTGTAGATGAATTGATGGAGATTCAGTGATTCCCAGAAAAGAGAGATAGAAAATGCCTCATTCCCTCCCTCTCTCGCTTATTATTGAGCATTTTCCTTGCCCAAAGCCCAGTGCTGAGTACGGGGAGACATGAAGCTGGCCAAGGCTGGATGATTCCTGCCCTCTAGGAGCAAACTTGCCAACGAACTCATCCCCCAGTGAAACAAAACAAAACGGACAAGAAGGGGGTAGCATTGACTATTAAATCCCTTCCATATCCCACAAGAATTAAGCTCCCACAGCAGGGATGATAATCAGTCTTGTTTGCTGATAGATTCCCAGCACCCAGAAGAGTGCCTGGCACATGGTGATGCTCAGTAAGTATTGAATTGAATTTCAGTTTGCATTATTGGCCCCAGTTCTTCATCCTCCCTTGTTTACCTCCTTGCCATGAGACTAGGTGGCTCCTCTAAGTGGGGAGAATATCTCCCTGCTGCTTTACTTTGTGCTGGGCCATGTGGCTTGCTTTGACCAATGGCCTGCAGGGGAAGTAAGCAACAATGCGTTGGTTCTAAGTTGAGGCCCCTAAGAACCACTGCATATTTCCCCTCTCTTTTGGCCTCTGTCACTGCCATGAGAAGAGCACGTCTTGGCTAGCTGCTGGTCTAAGGAAGGTGAGAGACAGTAGTAAAGATCCAGACCAGCAGACTTCCAGTGCAGAGCCAGCTGCCCAAGCCTAGCCTCACCCACGTTAGCTGACTCAACCGACCCACAGATGCATGAGTGAGTCCAGCCAAGATCAGCAGAGCTGTGCCAGCTGAGCCCAGCCCAGCCACAGATGTGTAAACTATGGTATTGCTATTTTCAGCCACGGAGATTTGCAATGGTTTGTTATGCAGCATTATTGTGAAAATAGCTAGTTGATACCCTCTCAGTCTGCTACCTGATTTCTTTCAGGGCCTGGACCTCTAAGGTATTGTTTACCCTTGTGGTTGTTCCAAAACCAGGGGTTGGCACACTTGTCCATAGAGGTTCAGAGAGTAACTATTCTAGGCTTTGTAGGCCCACGTATGGTCTCTGTTGCATACTCTCTTTCCTTCCTTCTCTCCTTCTTTCCTTCCTTCCTTCCTTCCCAGGCACATTTTATAAGAAGACCTCTAGCTGATGAAAGGAACTCTGGGAATCACTGAATCAGTTCATCTATAGATTGCAAGGAGTAAAATGACAGAGATTCAGATCTCCAGATTAGCAGACAACACAAAGCTGGGACACAGAACAAATGACAAGTGACAGGGAAGATAGATTTAAGAGAATTTGGATTTGAATCATTTGGGCTGGGATCTTCATTTGCACTCTTGTTCTGGGCCCCTTTTAATTTGGAGGATATTAAGTACTGACTTCAAGGCCCCTCTACTCATTCTTTTCAGCATTTTTTAATTTTTAAAAATTGATTTATTATTTAAAAAATAGGTTCATTTCAATGGTGCAAAAGCCAAAAGGTACAAAATGGTATATAGTGAAAATTAAGTCACCTGCTCACTCTTGTCCCCCTTTGTCCTCTAGTTTCCCTCTACAGAGGCAAATACTTTTACAAATTTCTGGTATATCCTTCATGAGGTCTTCTTTACATATTGAGGCATATATGTGTATATAATTTTCCTTTTTAAATACAAATAAGGTCAATTATATGGTGACAGATCTAAACTATATTTTTGGTCGTGAACATGCGGTAGTATATACAGATGTCAAATTGTAATGTTGTATACCTGAAACCTATAAAATGCTATAAACCAATGTTATCTCAATAAAAGAGACACACACATACACACACACAAATAGAGCCTATTTTACATGTGTGCCTTGGAGAGCATTCAACATCAGTACATATACAGCCACATCCTTCTTTTTAATTAATGCATAGTATAAATTGAAAGAATTTAGGCTTGAATTATGGAAGATACGGCAAAGCTTGGGCTTCAATATTATATGCTATTTAGTGGAAACTTCCCAAGAAACTCACCCCCAGTTCACTTTAAGTAGGGGTCCGCAAACTATAGCCAGCTGGCTAAATGGCCCATAATCTGTTTTTATATTATCCATGAGCTAAGAATAACGTTTACGTCTTGAAAAAAAATCAAAAGAATAATAATATTTCGTGTTACATGAAAATTATATGAAATTCAAATTTTAGTGTTTGTAAATAAAGTTTTATTGGAACACAGCTACACTCAGTCATATATGTATTGTCTATGGCTGCTTTTGCACTACAATGGCAGAATTGGGAGGTTGTGACAGAGACCTAATGACTGTAAAACTCAAAATATTTAGTATCTGTATCTTTACAGAAAAAGTTTGCTGACCCTTGGCCTAATCACAAATATAGTTCAACACTTTGATCATTTAAAATTTGGTAATGGGAGTATATGGTCAGCACATATTTTCCTTGTGAGAATTAAGGGATTCCCCAAAGTATTTCATTGGGAGAAACTCTGGAATCTTTTGACTGGGCTAAATCTACTACAATTCTAAATCAAAAAGAAAACAGATTCTTTCATCTTATTTGAAATTCAAAAGCCAAGATGTACTAATTATTAAAAGTTATTTAAAATTTCAATCAAAACCAGACTTACTAATGGGTTGGAGTGAATAACTTCCTAACCTTTCTTGTAAGCATGTTCTTAATTTAGAAATTGGCTGTACATTAGCAAATAAAATATGAAAGAGTTTGGAGTAAAGGGAACTGACTTTTGGTTCTTTTTCTTCTCAGAGATGAATAAAACAGGGCAGCAAATGGCCTTTTTCACATCTGGAGCTGAATAGAATTTTTCACAGACAGTAAATCCTTATTCATGTGTTATTTAGGGATGTATCATGGCTAACAGTATTTTTGCTCTTAACATTCAAAACTGAAAATATTGTATATATAAGAAATGGAGTTTTACCCTTTTTTGCAATAGTGACATTAGTAATATACATATTTACAGTTATTTGCATCCAAGGGTCTCAAAGTGATCTTTCAACTTAAGTAACTAATATCAGAATCTTTTAGAAAGCCAAAGAAAAAGCAAGAATCACCTCTATCATAAAGAAATTAATGTTTCAGACCACATATCACTAACAATAGTGAAAAGGAATAAATTAAGAAGAAAAATGTAACCAACAAGAAATACAGCTAGAAAAGAAAAATTTCTGACCAGCATCACTCATCTTTGACTAGCCTTTCACAACTGGATATAGGAGTGGCAGATGGAAAATGTGAATAGTAAGGATAATAGATAAGAGGAGGAAAAGACTCTTATACATTTTGGAAAGCTGTCCACCTGTGAACTTAAGAGCTGTCACCGATGAATTGTTTCATCGAGCCTGAAATGATCAATATTTGATGTTACGTGAAGTTATGGGGGAGTAGGCAATGTAAGTGTACTTGTTCTTCTAAAGGAAAGGAAATTGAGGAACAGAGAGATTACTTTGTCTGAGTCAGTGCTTGCTCAAAGCTGAAACCATTACCAGACATTTCAAAACAGTTAACCAGCAATTCAGGTTTCCTCAACCATGAATCGATAGCCTTCTATGTTCAGAGCATTGAACCAGGCATAGTAGGACACAAAGATGTGTAAAACAAGGCCCTTGCCTACCTGGAACCTACAATTTAGTGGAAACATAAAATCCAAGCCACTGGAGCACTCTTGGTAATGTCATCTGCAATGCTGACTGAATGACCCTAAGAAAGATTTGTAGAAGTTAAGCACATGAGAAGTTATTTTAACATTTTATTTTCAGTATAAAAGAAAAAGGTTTCCAATTAGGGATCAAATGCAAATTAAGAGTAGGGCGTATGGGTGGTTCTAAGAAGTAGGGAGGTAAGCCTCTTCTGTGTTTCCAGAACTGAAGGAGACACCATTAGAAAAACCCCACTGCTTAAATTCACATCCTTTCAGAGTAGATCAGGAGGCTGCACTGATGGGCACAGTGGGACCCATAATTTTTTACAGATTGATTTTTTTTTTTAAATCTTTGATCCAATTGGAATTTATTTTGGTGAATTGTAGATTTTTTTCTCCCAAATAACTAATGGTCTCTGCACCACTCATTCAATAATGGATTATTCCTTTCTCCCACTGATTTGTGAAAATATTCACTGAATGCCTCTCACTGAATGCCAGTTATGTGTCAGGAGCTTTGATATATTTTGTGATGGACTTGTGCATCCTCTAGGTGACCCAGAATCTGAAGTTCCTTCCTTTGTTTGGTAAATTCTCCATCTTATGAATTTTGTTGGGAAAGGAAGCTTGCTTTGACTATAAAACTTGAAAATGCCAAAAACTTATTTTCCCAGCCTCCTCTGCACTTGGGTTGGGAGCATTGATCTAGGCTCAGGCCATCAATGGACCCACTCAGACTTCACAATTGGATTTATAGATCCCAAGAAGGTGGACTGAGCAAAGGCCATTCTGATGTGTGATGTCAACAATTCCTACTTTTCAGGAGCAAATGAGGCAATGCTGGTTGTGGCAGCCGGGTGTTCAGTGGTGGGGCTGAGACTCTCCACATGCTTTTTGGTGCCATGAATTTCCGCCATCCTGGTTGCTGCCCAACCTTCCTTGGTCCTTCTTTTTCCTAGTCTGGTTCTCCAAACTTCTCAGAAATTTTGTAAGCAACACAGTATCCTTGAATAAATTCCTCTTCTGCCCAAATTAGCCGGATTATGTCTCTGTTGCTTGGAAGTAAAAATCTTGATAGATCCATGTAGGATATCATTTGATTCTCAAATTGTCACACCTTTCGAGATACCTGTCATCACTTCCATTAGATTTAGGTAATTAATATTCAGGAAGAGTATTAACTTGCTCAAGAACACACAGCTAGGAAGTGGTAGAACTGGAATTCAAATCCAGGTTTGAATTTGTCTGATTCTAAAGTTCATACTCTTTCTACTCGATCACACAATGCCGACATTATCATAAAATATATCACACACACACAAATGCTCTCTCTTTCTCTCTTTGTGTGTATATATATATGTGTATATATATATATATATACACATATATATATATATGTATGCCAGAAACCATATATAGTTTTTTTCATCCACCCTCCATTGGTCTAGCCATTTATTCTTGTGTTGGCACCACACTGTTTTATTTATTGCAGCTTTTTGATACGTTTTAAAATCTAGTGTAGCAAGTTCTCCTTCACTCTTTTAAATCTTTTTCTTAACCCTTCTTGACTATTTATTTTTCTAGATGAGCAATTGGACAACTTTGTAGTTTTTCCAAAATTGTAGAGGGACAAATTAGCAGCTTTAATTTAAGGTGCTTCAACCTTAATGTTATTTTCACTAAACAGGATGATGAGAGGTATTCATAGCTCCCATGTATGCATGTGTGCACTCTTCCCCACCACATACTCACAAATATGTACCTATATGAAGATTTTTGGTACCTATATAAACACTTTTTGTTTGGTAGCTTCATTGTATTTAAAATTTCTTCAGAAGCAGAAATTGTAGCAGTGTTGGCCCGAGAAAATCTTTCACATTAAGGCTAGCCAACAAACTGGAAGAAGATACCTCTGATAAGAGAGGAGGAAAATAGTTTGTCACAGCCTTTTTTTAAAATTGCTTTATTCCTGCAAAAAGCAGCATGGTTGACTTTGAGTCTTCCATTTTCTCTCCAAGCATAATTTTGACGCTGTGGGAATTCTTGCCAAGTAACATCCAGTAAATAAGTCCCAGGAGAATATCTGATTTGTGTTTGCACATAATTTTCCTGGTGTGGATCCTAGGTAATAGCGAAAGTAAATAATACCCATGGTCCTGGAAGAATTTCTTCAATTATGGAGTTGTTGACGCTCTCTTAAGCACTGATGCGACTGATGGTCTCTGGTCCAAAAAACCAAAAGGGTAATTTCCACCTCTTTAAGTGGATGTGGATTTGATACATATATATTCATCACAAGTTAATGAAAAGCCTGTGCTTTTAATCCAGGAGGACACCAGGTTCTCCTTCTCTCTTGCAGAAAAACATTCAAGTGAAAACATTCTTATGAGAATTCTCCACAGGAAATTCCATGCCTCTGCTCAGGTTAAAAGGCATCAGCTTGTTTATTTCCTCTGATAGAGAGAGACTTCTTTGAAAACCAAGTTCCCTCCTGAAAGGCCAGTGGCTGGGTTCTGGGAATTGTGAGATGCTAGAAGATTGGAGTGATGCTCTTACTAGTAGATTAGAGTGTACAAATGCTGATAGTCACATGTAAGCTGTGCTGCGGAATCCAGCTGCCTCTGTTGCAGGCACAGACTTGACAGTGCCAGGAAATTTCCGACTCTGCATGTCTATTCCAGAGTCAGTTATTCTTTGGTACCACAATTCACACAGGTGTTTCTAGCCTGTCTCAGAATTGTGGATAACATCAGAAATGCAACTTGGCTTGTAGCAAGCCAGAGAGCTAACTTCTTCTTCTAAAATTAAATTAGGATTAGCCGTAGTACCTCATATCTCTGGAAGCTGTGCTGCATAATAAGGTGGAACTGAATGCTGTGCCCAGGAAATTTATGCCACATTTGCAGCAACATTTCAGATAAAAAAAAAATTGAATTGATGAGCAGAGAGTTAATCATGTTGTAACTGTATATAATCTCATGAACCACTCTCCACTGGAGTAGTAATTAACTGTTGGTGTGCACTGAGCTACCCTGTAATGTTTTCTGGCTTGGCTTTCCAACAGCAAGAATCCAGCAACCAGGTGCATAGCTACTGAGGAGAGCCAGTGAAGAAAGTGGATTTGTCTATAAGAAGCCAACACTTTCAGTTTGTCCCAATTTGGAATGGAGCTGTTTTTTCTAGCTCAGGGTGTAGTAACAATGACTCAAAATGAATTTCTCATCTATGCACACTCTGAAAGGTCGGTTCTGGGCATCCATAAAGAAAAAAACTCATAAGTTAACCAAAAGGGATAAAATGGTAGTTACAATAATACTGCTTTCTTTGAGCAGCAGCCTGTAAGCCTGCACAAATAGGTATCAATAGTCCTTTTTCACACCTTTCTCCTTTTTGCAGTGAAAAAAGAACTTGCTTTAGCTTCAGACAAATCAGTTTTACTATTAATTCAAACAAATTAAAAATACATATTTGATCTCCTTTTGGCATTTTGAAGTTTGAATACCGAGTATTTTGTAACCAGCACATATATGATTCCTCTAGCGATCATGAACTCTGGTATTAATATGTTTCCATCACGCCTTAAAAAAATCAGCTAACAATGCAATCTGCTATTGTGTTTTGGGTGAATGACTCATGACTACAAGTTTAAATGGTAGTTACAGAGAAAAGTCATCTGAGTTTTTTAATGATGCCCCCTTTCCAGGTAAAGTGTCAAAATAATTCTTCCATTTAATTTTTCTGAAATTCAATGAAAATGTATCACCATATTTTCCCCCTCTCTCAAGTGAACAATTAACTATTGCTCAAGGACTAATGCAACAGTCTGAAAATTTAATCGAATAAAATCTTTTCCCCTCTCCCTTAAATTTAAATTTAAATCCCAAATTTAAAAAGATTGACATTAATATTGCTTAAAATTTTGCTCGCCAAAGCTCACCAAGTGACTATGAGTTATTTATTTTTTAAGTGAAACACATTTGGTGGCTTCACAGTTTTGATGGGAGCCAAGTGGTGCAAAATTATGGTTCCCCTAGCATGGTGAGTGTTCTCTGGAGGGTCTTTCTCTCATGAGTGAAAAGAAGGCAAAGTCATTTCATATCAAATGTGTGTTATAATAATGAGAACTGTCCTGGGTTCTAAAAAGTTAATGAGCATCTAACTGTTGACAGTTTATTGTTTACTAAAACAATAGAAACTGGTCAGCCCGAGAATATGTGATTCATGAAAGGAAATGGAATGCATTCATTAATCCTAGATGCTGAAGACTCCAGAAGTTATTGGGAGCTCTATTAGAACTTGCTATTTATGTAATTCCCCCATTTGGGTCTTCTCAAACCTATGGAGTGTCTTAGATCTGTGCTGTTCAATATAGCAGCCACTAGCAACATGTAGCTGTTTAGATTTAATTCAAGTTATATAAAGTTAAAAATTCAGTTCCTCAGTTGCACTAGTTCCATTTCAAGTGCTCAAAATCCATGTGTGGCTGCTGGCCACACCATATTGAAGAGTGCAGATTCTGAACATTTTCATCATTTCATCATTGCATAAAGTTGTATTGGGTAGTGCTGCCTTAAATGAAGAAGAAAAGAAAAGAAATATTTGTTGAGAAGTTGCACTGTGATAGGCATCTGTATTTTCCCCATTTCACAGTGAAGAAGCTTAGCCTCAGAGAGCTTCATCAGCTTGTTCAAGTCACATAACTGATACAGAGCAGAGTTAAGAGTCCAACCAATTTCTCTTGACTCCAAGTCCAGTGCCATTTCCCAAACATGGCCAAGTGTTTGCTCATCCATTCATCCATTTAACACATACTTAAGGATAGAGTGACTGTATATGTTGATAATTATTATAAGACAACAGGTGAAAACTGATATTGATCAAAGTGGTCCCTCCACTTACTGAGAACCTGTGCTATCAACTGGGACTATACAGTTAGAAGGATGAATGCAATTCCTGACTTCATGGCACTTATAGCCTAGTGGGAGGATCCAACATTAAATATATACTCACAAAATTAATTATCAGCCACACTTGGGATAACTATCAAAGAGGAAAGCCCATCTGTTTTAGGAGAGGCTTCCAAAGCCCATTAAATAGCAACAACAACCATAATAATTAGCAGTAAAACTTTAGCTTCCAATGCCTGTGAAGTTCAAATTAGTAAGATAAATCTGTGATACTGTTGGCCTCCTGATTGATGAGTCCAGTGTAATCCTTATGCCTGGTAAACAGAGAGATCTATTTCATTCAAGGTCATCCTGGGTTGGCATGATGAACTTCAGTTTCATCCGATTCTCCTTGGGTGGAGAATTTTTGAAACAAAGAGATGAGGTCGGCTAATTTGTCAACATTACAAAGCAGGAGACTTCTCCTCCTAACTTCTCCCTCATTGAACCTTCCCAGCAGCAGCAGCAGCTGATGTATGAACCTCGCAGATGAAGATGCCATAGCACGGCTATTTCTCGACCTCACGGCTGAGGGTAAGATACTGGAAAAATGCTTCTTCTTAGCTGTTTCTTTGTCATTTTTAAAAGGGTCAAACTCAAATAGCCATAAAAAGAGATGGAGAGCCAATGTGCTATACCATCAAATTTAAAAGGCTAGGAAAAAAATCAAAGCCGTAAACTGTTATCATTTTCAGTATTTTATTCCTTTTAATGCTAGTCTATTAGTTTCAATAAATGGACAACAGAATGTCCATTACATCGTAAGTTGACATGCCTATTATGCCAATATGATTAGTTTTTGCGAAACCGTCATGTACTGGTTATAGTTTATAGAAAAATTGATTTCACAGAATCAGAGAAATTAGAATTGGAAACATTCTATTAGGTTACTAGATACATCCCCCGAGACTGGTATAGAATTGATCCCTAGTTCACAGTGTATTATCTGATGCATTTTTCTATTAGGTTTTGATAGACTTATATATTTATTATAGGCTGGCAATATGTACCACTAAAAATTATACCAATCCATCTGAGAAATAAAATTCTAGAAAAATAAGCATTTGCTGAGCACTAATTTTGCTTTGGTGGATACATTTTTAATATACTCATGTTTATAGCCTCTCATCTTGTAAGAGGCAGGGTAGTAGCACTGGATCATGGGTTGGCATTACAATCAAATTGTAAATTTGCATATCTTAAGTTACAGAAATTTCCCCAGATGTAATTTCCCATCAGATTTCTACAAAATGTGGTATGAATTTTCAATTCCCAAGAACGGCTTATTTTCCGTACAGGAAATTGAGTCCTGTACCTCAAGTAAGTGCCTGCAATCAAACACTTGACTATACTGACATTTTCTTCTTTGTGGGCAGTGTGTACTAAGCTGTGACTCTGGGAGAGAAATTTGCAAGAAGGTGGTAAATGGAACTCTGAACTGAGGGCTGGGGGAGGGGTATGGCGAGGGAGTGAGCCAGGATTACAAAAACTCTACATGTTGCTTCTTCTTCACAGTGACTCAGAGAGGGAAAAAGGAGAAGAGAAGGAGATGGCTTCACCAGGCAAAATTTACATATGATATAATCAGCCTATAAACTCTTTCGATCTCCCAGATCAAATGAATGGGAGTGCTTCTCTCTGCTTCAACACAGACCATTCAGGAATTCTTTTCCCCTTTAAGACGATCCTCAAAGTTCATTTTCACCTGAATTCATTTGTTAAAGATGGAGGAAAGTGCAGGGTGTGATTTTCTCAGTCTTGCTAGGTTTTCCTTCCACCTCTTGCTCCTTCATGGAGACAGTAAGCAGAGTGTTGGATGTGGGTTAAGTTGGGGGTGGGGGTGGGGAATCAAGGCTATTTCTGGAAAAAGGCAGAGAGGGAAGCACAGACATGTAGCATTCAGCTAAATAATGCCTAGTTCCACTTGCTCACATTCTAATGTCCCTGTTCAAAAGCCCAGATGAGATTCTGATTTGTTCAGGATGCAGCTGATGAGTATTATGTCTGGAGAGCATCCCACAGAAGGTCTTATACATCTTTTATACACCTGCATACTAAATGAGCGAGAACACTCAGGTGCTGAGTAAGACTTATGAATTTCCTGTAAATTATGCAAACAAGTAATTTTGTGTGTCCAGAAAGTAGTGCTATCAGTGGTACAGTTTTCCTAAACTCTCCATAATTTAGAAGAATGCAAACTGAAGGGCAGTCAAACAGCAACAAGGCCTATTTGCTCAGCATTGTGTATCTGCTTCGACAGGTGTCAGTCACAGAGAAGAATACTTGCCCAAGAGGGACTCTTTCATGCCCAAAGCAGAAGCCAGTAAAACTGTTCCAGGAGATTAAAAAAGGCAGGGACCTTAGCCTTATTAGCCCCTGGATGGCAGCAGTAAGGACAGCTTTATCCATGGGACTGGAGGCTGTGAAGATGGTGAAACAACTCTGGAGAGAGACAGGAAGCTGCACTCTTGGGGTCAAACAGACTTGCTGTGGCGATCCAGGGTCTACTCTTGCCACTCAAAGTGTGGTCCATGGACCAGCAGAATCAGCATGACCAGGGAATTTGTTGTATCTACAGAATCCTGGACCCTACCCCAGACCTATTGAATGGTAGGAATGGAATCTGTATTTTGACAAAACACCAGGTGATTTGTATGCACATTAAAGTTTGAGAAGCACTAGTATATGCCACCAGCTTCCTAGTGATTTTTCCGTGGTCGTTGCCTGGACTAGCTAAGAAGGGACACAGCAATTTTTGCCTAGTGGTACATTGATCCCATCTTCATTTCAGCAAAAGCCCATGAGTGATCGATCATGCTACTCTTCATGAGTACACATTCCCTTTTTTTTTTTTTTTCTGCTCCCACTGTTTCCTTTTGGGAACTATTCCCTCCTAACTGTATGTGATTCTGGCAAGGCCATCACCTGACTGAGACTGGCCAGGAACAATTTCTTTCTGGGGATTGATATGGAGAGAGAGGGCATTTATTCTTCTGAAATTATAAAATGCAAGGACAATATCAGCTTGGGACTGGCAGGGGTATCTTGCAACCCCATGTAGAGGGAATCTGCTTGAGAGTGAAGCCAGAGGAGTCAGGCAGTGCAGAAAGATGGAGGGAGAGAAATCATTTGAACACTCAGTCTGGTTGTACCCAAAGTTAGACAACCCCTTAGACTTGTGAGTTGAGTGAGCCAATAAATTCACAATTTAGCTTACAGCAGTTTCACGTTGGTTTTCTGTCATTTGTAACTAAAAGAGTGGTCCTGACCGATACATTCCTGAAACTGGATTATCAGCTCTTCTTCTGAAACTGAAACTTTTACATGTGGCTGAGGGCATAAATTCGCTGTGAAGTTCACAATTTATACTTTGACAACTGTGTGAGTGAGTTTGTATATGTGTAAGTATAATCTGAGTATAATTAAATGTAGAAGGTTTAAAACTTTAAGGCACTCATGTGTCCTAAATACTGGTTATCTGTATAATTGCAGCAGGCTGTATTTATTTTCTAGATTTAGAGGCAATGCCTATTGAAGTTATTATTCAAATTTATGCCCAAAAGTATGCAAATCAGCACAGCTTTGGTGCTTTAAAAAACAAGAGGATAGGACTGTAGCACTGGTGTTTCAATGGTGCTGATGCTCTGATGAAAGAAGACAAAGAGGGCCAGAATGCAGATGAAACATGTTCCCTTGGAATACCCAATGCAAATGGGAAATTTATGGCCCTGTAAACTGTTTTAAAACAGAAAACAATCCCTCAATTTAATATAGCAGTTTAACCATTCATTAATGTACTCAGTGCAAACACTGCAACTTTTCAAAAATGATGCCATCCATGAATATGATCTACAACCACTAAAGAAAATATGTACCTTTACTCCTGCCAAATGTCAAAATTTAAATCTATAATTGTATGTTCCAATTGAAACACTGAAGTCTGCCTCTCTTCTATGACCTATTGAGACCCACTATTGAACATATATTTCACTATTATATATCTAATTCAACATTATGTAGGGTGTGTGTGTATGTATTTTAAAATTATCAGTTAGGATTAGGTTAAGTTATGAATAAGAGAAACTTGGAAAGTAGTAGCTTAAATAAAATGGACATTTCTTTCTTTTTTAAGCAAAAGAAGTCTGGAGGTGGACAGTCCAGGGCTGGTATGGTGCCTCCAGAGTTATTGAGGAGTAACGATTTCTTCCAGCTTTTCAAAGCACAGTGCCTAGGATGTGACTCTAATCCTCTAGGCTCAGGATGGCTGCTGGTCTCTAGCCATCACATCCAGTTTCCCAGCAGCAACATGGAGGAAAAGAGGAAGAAGGACTAGCCACCTCTCTTTTAAGGAAACTTCCTGGAAGTCCCACAAAATCTATCTGCTTATATATCATTGACCAGAACTTAGTCCTATGCCACACCTAATTATGAGGGAGACTGGGAAATATGGTCTTTTAGCTGGGAGGCCATATGTCCAAATAAAACCATTATTCTATTAATTTGGAAAAGAAGCAAAAAATAGGTACTTATGAGGCAATTGCTCCAAATATTAATTACATATTTGTTTATTGATTTATTTTGTGTTTCCCTCCAAGAAGCTAGCTCCATGAGGGCAAGGGCTTAATTTTGTCCATGATTGTATCCTTAATGCTCTTCTATGTTTGTCTTTCCTGATTTTCTTCCATCAGTTTAAGAACCTTGGTCAACCAGCGTGCTCCGTGGAGAAGAATGCAGAAACTGCATGCCGATTTGCTGAGAAAGAGTGCTGTGATCAACTAATAATGCCTGCAGTGGCCAGGCCGCATGTACCAGGCTTAAAGCCTTCCCTCCCACCCCAGCTTTCAACTACAATGTTTTTAAATATATGGCTACTGTGAAGCCAGTTTAAATCTATATGTCATAAGACCTTCTTAAATTTGTGCTTTAAAATGTTTTATTCTGAGTAGAGATATGAATATTCTCTGCAACTTTTTTTTTTCTTATGTGGAGCTCTCTAGTGCAGTTGTAAATTTTGTAGGTTTCCAGAGAGTTTAAAGGAATTATATGCAAATTCCAAGTTACACTTAGTTGGCAAATTCTAACCAGAAGGTTGCCAGGAAAGGGGATTTTTGCTGTTCTTTAAAGAACAAAATGGAAAAACAGGTCATGAGTTTTATGCTGTCAGAGGAGAGGTGCAGTCGTATGGCATGTTCACCTCTGACTCATCGAGAGGGAAAAGGGGCCTGGAGGAGTGGTAAGGACTTTCCAAGTTCAACACAGATGCTAGAAAGAAAAGCTGAGGCTTTCTCTTTATTCAGCTCCAACAATCTAAGCATGAAGACAGAAAGACCAGAGTTAAATAAAACTACAGTTAAAAATAGCTAAGACTATTGAGTAATGTACCAAATTGCACCTAAAAAAATTTGTCTTTAAAAAGCTGTCACTGCAGCCACCTTCTTTTCCTGCCCCACACAACATATTTCCTCATCGGTAATGGTGACAAGACAGTGACTTGATGTGGCTGGGATTCTTTCTGGGCTAGGGAATTGTGCAATAGCCCATAAAGATAAATCACAATTTCAAGGATGTAGTTTGAAAAGTCCCCTTGATGATTCTCATACACTTCACATGGGGCTCATGTCCCTCTTTCATCTACTTTCCCACTTGGGAGTCAAGAATTACTGACTTATTGGAATGACCTGCTTTGCTATTTAATTTTTGTTTTGTTTAGCCATTTCCATGGAGAATGGCCTATTTGTAAATAACATCTGGTAATTCCACGTCTTAGTTTGGGCTCCCCCAAAAGCAGAGTCTGAGAGTCTTGGGAGAAGGTATATTATTTGGGAGGTGGTCCCAGGAAGCAAGAGTGAGCAAATAGGGAGATTGAGACAGGGAAGAAAGAAAAGCCAACAGATGAGTGTGCTGTTGAGATTACACTGTGGGCAACAAGGACCTCCAGAAAAGTGTACATATGTATCCCAGAATTGTCCCCCTGAAGGATGGGATATTGAAGCATTTATCCACTGGCTCCCATTCCTATTTGTTGCAAGTTGCTCCAGGGGCATTAACAAACTGTACCCTCCCACTCCCACTCCCAGGCAGCAGTTGTGTGGGCCGAGAACCCTGTGGCATCAGAGAACCTTGCCCATCACTGCCCAGTGAAAGGCCCATGAGACAGAGCGAGGTGAGTCTGAGATTACTCGGGACTGTCCACTGCAGCTGCAGCTAAAGTCAGAATTAGACTGAGGGGGAATGACATGGGGGGCAGGTACTAGAGGTGTCTGCTACAGTCCCTGATTGTGATCTGGAACTCAGTTAATGCTCAGCAGTTTGATATTTAGGTTCCATGGTCTAATCAGTGCATTTAATTGTGCATTTTAATTCAAGATACAATCTAAAGTGAGTGATAACCCAAAGTTACAAAGTGAAGACTAACATCACAATAGCCATCTTACTCATATACAGATGTAATTTAAGCCCTTGGATTCTCTTCTCTCTCTTCCTGCTGTTTAACTTTAAAATTTCTCTCTGCATGCTACTATCTCTACTCAAGGGTAAGGATGAAAAAGCAAGGTGTGGAAATAGAACCTGTCAAATATTGTCGCTTGTTAGGAACTCTTCTCAAAGTCCTTATGGAATAAGAGGCTGGGATTATTGGCCAAAATGAGATTTGGGGATTATGTGTGATTTTAATTTCTCCATGCTATCCCATTTCTATAGTTAATTGGGACATGACTCATAACCTTGAATAATTGGCACAGAACACAGAAAAGGAAGATGCATCAATTTTTTATTATTGTTGAGGCTGCATTTCCTGTGTGCAATGGATGAGGTGGGCAAAGGATACAGAGGCGGTGTGGCATGGTGAACTGCAAAGGTCGGTGAGTCTGAGTCTGCCCCTTGCTAGCCAGGAGACCAAGCTGAGCCTCAGTTTCGTCAACTGTAAGATAAGGGCAATGATAGCTTCCTTGCAGGGCTGTTGTGAGGATTAAGCATTATTATGGAAAATGTTTGGCATAGCACAATTGCATTGTTACAAGTCAATTAATAAACAAATGAAAAATCCCAGTTCTATTTTATACCTGACTTTGACTTAGTTTTTGGGTAAACCTTACATTTACTACACAAACTACTTTGACTCAGTCATACTAAATCATTGAACATAAAACTAGAAAATCCCTTGGGTTGATATTGAGCTGAATATACAGGTGCCAAGAGGCAAGAACACTCCCCATTTAACCCATCCCAAGAAGAAGGAGCAGTCTCCCAGAGACCAGAATGACCGCTCCCAAACTGGCAGTATTCAGCACTAAGGGGTTCCGCACACTCCCCACTCCTAAGGCTACTGCTCATATTCTGGACATGGTGATATGAGAGACAGGTCTAGAGTGGGGTGGACGAGGACAACCCTTGGTGGTCCCTCATCATCCCAGCCGTTTGGATCCATCATGTTTTGGTTCAGTCAGCAGCCCAGGGTAGAACTCTCCCAAGAGCAACTGGGCACTGGTCTTCAAATCTGGGGGTACATGAAGACTTTCCAAGAGGTACACAGACATGCCTGGATTTGAGGGGATTCATTCCCAGATCCTCTACTTTCATATGTACTCTTTCTAAAATTAAGTAGAAGTGGTCTGAAACAAGACTGTTTCTCTTTTCCATATTCCCTTTCATAGTCTGCCTTCTCCTTCTGCTTTAGAAAAGCATTTCTCTCTCACCCATCCCAGGTCATACTAGGACGCATTGTCCAGGATATAAAATCCTCTGTGGAGCCAAACAAAGGGACAGTTAGAAATACAGTACCCTTTTAAAGGACCTTGTGTTTCCCATGCTCTAGACATCGCCAAAGAAACATTCTGCTGAGTGTGATCCCTGTGACTTTTTGAAGGCCGTCTTATCTCATGGCAAGACTGAGAGTATTATCTGTTTATCTTTTGTGAAAATAAATAGAGGAAACCTCATTTAAAATGGAGTTGGGAGCTCTCTTTGCCATCTGCAGACCCTAAACAGAAAGAGACAGTACCTTTCATCCCCATCGGGAAGAAGCTTACTTCGCCACCCAAGCAGGGGGAAGGAAGATTTCTCCTTACCCAGCAACAGCCCAGCCAGTGAGAAGCCACCACACTCAGCCAATGAGAAGTTTGAACTCTCTGCTCTCCTCCTTTGGAGTTTTGTTCAAAACAGCCCTCCCAACTACCTCCTTTCCTCTGCAAAAGCCAGCCCCTCTCCTTTGTTCTCCCAACTTGCTTCTGTTTCTCCATAGCTTGCTTGTCCCAAATTGCAATTCTCTTCCATTCCCAAATAAACTCACTTTGCTAGTGAAACAACTGGCTATTTCATTTTTTAAGGATGACACTGTAGTGGATGGTTGTCGTACAGACATATCTTAACATGCTTATTTGGATTAAGAAATGAAGTCAGATATGTTCTGACAAAAAGTAGGCCTGATTTGGCTGACTGGTTTGACAACAAGGATTGTTTATGTGGCAGAAATTTTCCATTAATGAATGAGTTAAATGTATAGCTCCAAAGTTGTGTTAAAATATATTTAAAGTGTTATAATATTAAGGCATTTAATAAAAAATACTATATGGGAAAGGTCTAATGAAATAAGCAATCATTGATTTTCCCAACTCTTTATGTGTGTATCAGGTTAAACAAGATGCCCTTAAGTGAAAGATCACAGTCATTTAGTAAATCTTGGTAGAGACTTTTTGACATACTTCTCAGCATTTAAGAAAGTGGATGGCTGACTGGGTAACAAATCATTTTCAAAGTTGGGTGGGTTTCCACTCTTTGCTTTCAATAAAATTGAAGGAGGACCTAATTGAGTTGTCAGCTCTCAGACATTAAAAATAATTTGTGGTGATATATCACTTTGTTATTTTTGGCATAAGAATCAGAAAGAGTTCAAAGAAATGAGTATTACCTCTAAAACATACCCATTTGACTTCTACCAATGCCTATCTGTGTATTTTTGTAACCAAGATATCTCAGCATCTACATTTTAAAATAAGAGTAATTAGAAACAGAATTGTTGCTGAAGCCATCTTTTTCTAGCAGAAAGAAATATTCATTCATGGAGCATCAACTAATTGAAAAAAGAAGCTTCATCTATTCCATTGAAAGATGCATTTTAAATAAAATTTGAATTTTATGTTTAATAATTATTTATCAACGTTTGTAATATATTGATATTTTATTGCCAAGAAGTTTATATTAGTATAAAATTCTGTGGGCAAAGCAGAATAAAAATATGAGTTCAAAAAGAAAAAGGAATGATGTAAAATTTGCAACTGTAAATATGATAAATAATTTAAATGTTAACTTAAAAATATGTTGAGGGGGTACATTAGTTTTCAAAACTTTTATTAGAGGGTATCCAAGGCAAAAAAAGGAAAAAATAACACCCTTGCATAGGGCAGCTGCCTGTAGCCCTTTGGAATAACACATTCTCTGCTGGCGTGGGGAAGTGGGAAAGAGGGTAGAGTTGCTGAGTGTCTCTTGGGGATTCTGTCTAGTGACTGGTTTCACGAGATTTTCATTTGTAGTCTAGTCTTCCTCTGAATGTGATTTGAAGTTCCGGATTAATATTGGAACCAGCCTTATACATCAGTCTGAGATAGCCATTCTCTGCCATTTCAGAACTTCTCTGGTTCAGATACGGCCTTCTTAAATATGTCTTCCTCTTTGAAGTTATCCCTGACATGTTTTTCTCTTGTGTGGGTTTCCACAGCTACCACTTTAATCAAGAGTTTATAAAAGCAGTTATTTTGTTCATTCATTCATTCAGTAAATATGTGCCAGGCACTATATAAGATGCTGGATAGGCCATTGTGTGCAAAACAAGCATGAGCCCTAACCGCATGGAGTCGATATTTCAGTGGAGGGAGATGAACAATATAAAAGTAAATAAGTATGCAAATAGATGATTAAAGATCATAATAAGTACTATGACTGAAAAAATATGGAGTTAATGACAAGAAGAACAGGGGGTACTTAATTTTAATTGGATAAACAGGGCAAACCTCTCGAGGAGGTAACAGTTAAGCTGAAATCAGAAGTATGAGAAGCAACCTGCCGTGCTAACAATGGTGAAATAGTGTTCCAGTCAGCGGAAATAACATGTGGAAAGGCCCAGAAATAGAGTCTGGCTTATTAGGAACATTGAAGGGAGGTCGGTGTAGCTGGAGCACAAGTCCAGGGGGTACAGGTGGTGGTGGTGGGAGGCAACTAATGACATAGAAGAAGGATAGAAAAAAGCAAGGGCCAAAACATGTTAGGGAGCTCCACTGAAAGACTTCTAGCAAGTTTAATTTGGTTTTAAAAGATAATTTTGTCTGCTGTTATGAAGACTGTATTGGAGTGGGGCAAGATAGAAACAGGGAAACCAGTTAGGAGGTGTAGCAGCCAAAACAGACTAGGTCATGCAGTAACAAACAACCCCTAAATCTCTGTGGCTTATATCAACACAATTTTATTTTTCAGTCATGCTGTATATCCATTGCAGGTCAGCTGGGAGCTTTACTCCATATCTACTTGCTCCGGGATCTGGGGTGATGGAGCAGCTGGCATCTTGAACACTGGTGGTCACTATAGCAGGAAGAGGAACATAGCAAACCATATCCCAGATTTTAAAACCTCTGCCTAGATGTGTTACCTGTCACTTCTGCTTGTATTTTTATGTCGGTCAGTCCTGAGTTCAACAGGAAGGGAAAGTGTCCCCTCCAGGGAGGGGCACTGCAGGAAAAGAAAATGAAATATTTCGTGGACAGTAATACAGTGTCCTGCTGGAGGCCATTATGGTAGTCCAACAAGAGCTGATGGTGGCTTTGATGGGGGTGATGTCAGTAAAGGCAGAGACAAATGGACAAATTTGAGGTTATTTTTGGAATTACTTTTTGGATGGGATGATGGCTTGAACATGATAGTATTTTGTTCACACCCTTGTTAGATTGTGAACCCCATGAGGCAAGCCATAATATTCATCTCCATATCTCCAGGGCCAAACATGAAAAGGCTTACTGAATGAATAAGTGGGATTCCACAAATCAAAAATTTGCCTCCTGTATGTACCACGGCTTGGAATTTCCTACAAATGGGCTGAACCTGTTACATAAAGAGAGGGAGAAGATTAAAAAAATTTTTTACCCATAAGAGGGAGCCTCACTCATTAGATTTTCTGCAGGATTGTAAGGGAAATGGATTTAAGAAATCCTTCTTTGTGCTGTAATGCTGTTCCTTTCATGGGAAAGCTCTGACTCAGAGAGAACCCAAGTGTCCTGCACCATCCTCTTGGGTTTTAAATTTCTTCCAATTTTTGTCAATTTCAGATCTCTTTACATCCTAGGGTAGAATGGAAGAGTGGGCACCTGCGACAATGCCTTTGGAGAAAATAGAGTCTAGATATAACCAATAAATCCAGCACAGAGAGCAACTTACTTTAACAAAGGGAGTGGCTGGTAGAGGGCAAAAGAAATCCTGCAAAAAACAAGCCATCAAAAACGCCACAAGGAAGTGCCCACCATGTTCCTGACAGCCCACGGAGACCACTGCTTGCCCTTTGCCTCTGCTCCTCATGGAGTTGCAGCCCCTGTGGGATGCTGGGTGAGAGAAATGACCTGCTCTTTCTCTAACAAGCAGGATGATTGGGGGCCCAGCGTGCAGACACAGAAAGGCAGCTTTCCAAGGATAAAGCAGATCTCCCTGGTCCTGTCCATGCCCGGCACGTTGTGGGTGCTTGGGAGGTGTCAGCTGACTGAGGCACTGAGCTTCAGCGTGGCCACCCCTGCTTCCATCAAGGGTAAATTCCACTATCTTTAATCAAAGCAAATAGATTACCAACAGAGGAGTGCCTGCTATTGAGCAGAGTGTATTTCCCCCTACTCAATGTGGTCTGTATTACACTGGGGACCAGATTCTTCTCTAAAACCTGCTTAGTAGAACCCCCTTTTGGATTTATCTGTGGTTCTCGCCACATCCTTATCCACTTGGTTCAACATCTGGGGTGTTAAGTGAAGGTATGGAAAGGATGATATTTACGGATTGTCACCATTATTATCTCCTTTCTTTTCCCTGCCATGGCCCTCCCATGCCTCATCCACATAGCAGCCTCTGTCACTCCCTCTCCCCACTGCTGCCCAGAGTGTGGAAGGAACTGGGCCTGGAGGAAGGCAAAAGTGCTGCTGCTCTTGCCTGTGAGGGCATCCCTGGAGGAGACTGTTTGGGAAGAGCGAGGAGACAAACATGGTCCACAGGACATGGCCCTCTGAGTCCTCCGTGGGCGACCATGGCCGTTCATGGTCACTGGCACAATCATGGGCTCAGCTTCAGAACAAGAATAGCCTTAGGCTTAACTCCCAGGTCTTGAAGCCTCACTTTGCAAATGAACCAGTAGCAATCTGTCTCTGTGGTTTGATTTCAGGTATGGCAGCTCTGAAGTCAAAAAGTAATTCCCCTTGGCCCATCTTTGGAGGCTGAAATGCCATGGTTTGCGGTTTGTTCTTTAGGGGCAAGCAGTGCCCTCCTCCCTAGGTCTCTTACAAGATGTAAATCTTCCCCAGAGGAAGAACTGTTCAAGCCACCCACACCTTCCAGTCGATGAAGGAGTTCTTATCAAATGCCTCAGGCTTGGGGCAGGAACAAAAGGGAACACAAAGAGAATCTGGGGTATCTGGGGGGGGGGGGCAGAAACAAGCAAGAAAGAGGACAAAAGGAGGTGGAGGCTGTAAATCTCGGGTGACAGTAACACGTAGAGGATTACCCAGGCCAGACAGTGGAGCCTTTGACAGTGCAGACCTGGAGTGCTGCCCTGGCCTGGCCCTTAAGGAGCAGAAAGGAATGGGGTCCCAGGAGAGAGCATGAAAAAGTGTTTCCTAACAAACAACAGCAACCTTCAGACATACACTGTGTGGATTTCTCAAACCACTCAGACCTCGACCTGCATGGGTAATTCTAGCACAGATCCCAGTAACTGATTTTTAGCTGAAAGGGCTGGTACTGTCACTGGTGCATTCCCTAAGCAGCTCAAAGGAAGTTTAAAGGTGCTTAACACTCCCCCAAGGTTGTTTTTCAGAGCTACGTCCGGAAGAGATACCAGAGTCAACTTGCCTGAACCAGGTGGAGCCCCACTGCAAGGGCAGCGCCTGTGCGGGTGACCTGAAGATGATCAGAAAATGCCCTTTTTCCTCATCTTAATACTATAATCTCCACTCTAGGAGGAGCCTAGGCCTTATTAGCCTAATATGCAATGTAAGTGAGAGCATGTTTTCAGACTGCACCTGCGCCAGCTAATACCCCCCTCTACATGTGATGACAAAACTTCCCTTTTAAATATTCAGTCCCCACCCGAGATAAAAGGACCTGCTTTTTTTGTTTGGGGAGCACCATGACTTTGGAAATGATTCCGCGTGGTCTCCTATTTGCTGCAAATATACTTTACTTTGTGTGACAACTACTTCTGGAGGAGAGTCTGATTTTAACTCACCAGGGAGTGAACTCATTTTGGTTCAGTAGCAGTTCTGGGAGCCAACAATACTGTCCATCTACCTGGGAAGACAGAGCACAGGAAAGACGCAATAGGAGAGGCAGCAGCGTGGGTTCCAAGCTTTGGGCTCTTGCCTGTGCCTCTTCTGCTCAGCCAGCATTCATTCTCAAATGCACATCTGGGTCCCCATTTGCTGGCCATCACAAGGTTCAAAGAGCCGAGAGAGCCATGTGCTTCCACAATTCGGTCTGCCTCACCTACCATCTGCTTGTCTGAATGGGCAAGCCTTACAGGAGGCCTGTCAGCCAGAAACCAGTGCCCAATTCTCCCTCTGCGGCTGTGCAGTGGATGCAGAGGGCGCTAGTGTTGGCCCTGAATCATGTTCTGGGGCAGCTGATGTCGCCTGCTCATTCTAAGCAGGGCACATACAGTGAATGCCAACAAGGCCAGAGCCCAGCCACCCCCTGGCTTGCTGAGAGGCCCTGGGCTTGTTGCTAGGTGCGTGACCAATTGGGTCTGATGGTTAGTGTACAACCCCTGTGTGGTGTCCACTGTTGTATGTAGAGGCAATCATAATGTGATGCTTTTCTGCATTCACATGGTAAGTTTAATGTCAGTATTCTGTTTGGGAAAAAACAAATGAAAACCAAACAAAACTAGTTTCCAGAATAATCCCCTGCCTCCTGCCATCAATCTTACACCTTAATTACTTGTGATACACAAAAAAGGAGTGGGAATCAACTGACATGCCAATCAACAACTTCTTCCATCATCATCAGACCGAGGGGGGGCGGCAGATACTATTATGCTGTGATGGATAGATGGCTACACAGCACCATGAGCCAATAAATGCAAAATCCACAGCTTCTTCCTCTCCTTCTCTCCCAGCACAGTGCCCCAATGCATGGTAAGTACTGAATTAATGAGTTTATCATTGGGGTCAACTCTGAACTGGGCTGACTTCTCAACAGCCAGTCCCAGGAAAATCAGGAGGGAGTTGTCCACTCACTGACCTCAGATGAACGTTTGATAAACTGTTGATTCCTTGGGTTATTTATGAGTTATCACATGCATATAGATGAGCATGTTTTATGAGTTGGTACAAATATTAAGTTTTATCTATATAAAACATGCATTTCACCCTATAGGCAGCTAACCTGGGTTAAAAATGAGGTTCTGGAATGCTGTTAGAACATGTGCTCCTGAACGTGTATCTGCCCCATGAAAGGGCACGCCTTTGAATCATAGGATCTAGGATTGCAGCGCTCATCAAACCCACCTCCTTTCATAGACGAAGAAACGGAGGCCCAGGGCGGTAAAGCAGCCATGAGTGGTTACCCAGCATGAGGCGGTGAGACAGACCAGTATCCAGGATTCAGGCCCTTCCAGCCAGCAGTCTTTCTCCCCACCATGCTCCACAGGATTGGAGTTTCTAAGAGCCTCCCAAGCCAGGGAATGCGACTTTTTGTCTTTCTCTTCAAAGTACGCCGTAATAAACAATCTGCAGTGATTTACTCTTCTCTATAATTCCACCTGGGGATTAGAAGCCATCCTATGTTATTCTGTAGTTGTATCATGCTGGCTTCTTATTATTTTGAAATGTTTCCTTTAAATATGTTGGAGTGATATAGTATTTATTTTAAACGGGGGAACTAGCCTCTAGGAGGTGAAGTAGTTCCTAGATTAGGAGCTCAGGCATTTTAAATTAGGACAAAAGACCCTAGGCAGGACTGTGAAGTAGGCCAGCAAGCTTGGCGTGCACATGAGGAGACTTACTGCAAGGTGTCAATAGATTCATGTGTACACTAGCTGCTAATTATAGACTAAACAAATAATATTTCCTATGCCTATATCTCCTACAGGTCCACAAGCACGTATTTCAAACCTTAGGGGGCCAAGTATGTTTTGGAAGTCAGATATTTCAGGTTTTAGAAGTCAGGTAATAGGATGCATGTACCACATATTAATAACATTCCCAGCAGAGTCTGAGGCAGCATCCTATAACCAAACACTTTAATAGTTCTGCATTTAAGTGTGGGGATGTTCACCACTAATGGGATAAAGAAAGACTATAAATAGCCTTATGTCAGTTCAGGTCAGATTTTGCCCCCCAAATTAGTTTGTTACAAACTTACCAAGAAAATCCTGTTTTTAGTGCTTTATGAAGGTTATGATTGTGGATAAGGGATTGTAGATCTATCTTAATTCGAGTATATGAATATACTGATCAATAAGAGAGAAATTTATTAAATGAGTTTCAGTATTTGATGGTCTTTTTTGCCATGATATGTTTTCTCAATCAATGGCTAGATACAATGACAATCACAAATACCATGCCAGAATTCACAAAATTTTAAGGGCTTCTGACTGTCCTTGGTGGAGCCCCAGTTCCAGCCTGGGCCTGGAGACCTGCCTCATGGGACCACCTCCCTCCCTAGCGCACAGGCACTCCTGAGGCCAGGAAGGACCAGCTAGCACCTAAGGCGGGAGCCTGATTAGGAAAGACTCTATCCTTTAGGGTGGAGATTCCCAATCTTATTGAGTAGGAGGTGGCTACACAGCACCATGAACCGATAAATGCAAAACCCACACCTTAATTTTACAGGCTCCGGAGCTCGATTGCTGCGTTAAAATTCTTGCTTTGTTTCCTACCTCTTGTGAGGCCTCAGACTAGTCATTTTAACTCTTTGGACTTCAGCCTCCTCCTCAGTTATAAATGGGAGCAATAAGAGTTCCTATCTTATAGGATTATTGTAGGGACTGAATAAGTTAATTCAAGTAAAACTCTTAGAGGGATACCAGGCACACAGTAATCTCTCAAGAAATGTTGACTATTGTTATTATTATTATCACTATTAGTTTACATGTCTATGGTAGACAGAATAACGCAACCCCCCCCCCCAAATGTCCACACCTTAATCCCCATAACCTGTTACAGAATATACTGGAACGTATCTCAGAATATGACTTTGTAGATGTGATTAAGTTAAGGACCTTTAGATGAAGAGATTATTCTGAATTATCCAAGTGTTCCCAAACTAATCACATGAATCCTTAAAAGGGGAAAACTTCCTGGCTGTGATAAGAGAGAGAGATATGACAATGGAAGCAGAGTAAGAGAGAAGCTATAGTGCTGACTTTGAAGATGAAGGAAGGGGCCACAAACAAAATGTAGTATATTCATAGAGTCAAAGATCCATAAAAGGAATGAAGTACTGATACATGCTACAATATAGATGAACCTTGAAAACATGCTAAATGAAAGAAGCCAGACACAAAAGGTCGCATATTGTGTGATTCCCTTCATATGAAATGTCCAGAATAGTCAAGTCCATAGAGACAGAAAGCAGCTTGGTGGTTGCAAGGGGCTAGCATGAGGGGGGAATGGGGAGTGACTGCTCAAAGGGTACGGGATATTCTCTTTTGAGAGAGAGAGATTTACTAGTACCAAATAAACAAGGAAAGAGGAACAACTTTATGCCACAAATGTCAAGAGTGGCAGCCACAAAAAGAAACAGAAGATACTGTTGGAGCCGAGCAGGGCTCCTGACCCCACATTCCTGCACCCTGCCCCCATTCCCCCAAAGCCATGGGGAGGAAAGATGGCCGGTTAATGAAACCCCGAGGATTCTCATCAATATGTCCCAGCTTCAAGAGAGACAGACTGTGGGGATGAGTAAGCAATTCCGGGAAAATTCCAGGAAAAGTCCTTGAGAGAAGACTTGAGTGCTCGACCCTGAGTCTTTGTCTGAGGCAGGAAAGGCTTCTGGTTCAATACACTGAGCTGCAGGAACAAGCTGAAGCCCTTGGTTAGATGGACCAGGCTCCAGTTAAAAGACAGTTAGCTGCATCTCAGAGAGGAGTGAAACTTTGGGCTTCAAGCTAGGACTTCACTCAGGCCCATCTGAATTGTCCCCCTTCCCTGTTCCCACACCTTCAAGCTACAGAGCAGGGACTTGAAAATAACACCCAGTCCTCAAACTGCAGCTCAGAATGGGGAAGATAAAAGGTTCTGTGTAAGGCAGGGAGGATGTCAAGGAAAATTCACTTACACTGTATTCTGTTGAAGCAATAGACAGTCAGAATGGCACATATTAAGCATAAATAAGGTGAAGAGAAATTGAACAGTCACCGTGAAAATATACTGAGGAAAAAACATGCATGTTAAAGACAGATGAAAAATCCTGCCTGGGAAATAACCAAAACCAAAACAGCAAGCACGTTCCCTGCAAGTGCGTGGCACTCTACAAGAACCTAACAGGAGCACACGTTAAATAAAACGAAAGACAAAGCAAGATGATAAAATAACAAAATAGATGGAATGGGATACTGAAGAGCTAAAGGAACAAAGTAAAATTTCAAGTAACTATTAGAAATGGAAAGAGATAGCAGACACAGATAAAAATCATATTAATGACTACAGAAGACTTGAGATAATCATAGCAAATGCAGAGGAAAAATAATTAGATAATAGTTAAGGAGCTCAGAGACAGTCCACTACAAGGATCTTTGATACTCCTGATAAGAACCCAACAAGTGAAACAGAAAAATATTGGCAAACATAACACATGAAAATATGCCTGAAGTGATGGAGGAGCTGAATCAGCAGTTTGAAAGATCATACTGTATACTAGGAAGATTGATAGTGAATGAACAACATTAGTCATATAGTGATTAAGCTTTTCAACCTCAAAGATAAAGAATTCTTCTAGCATCAGCAGAAAAAGCAAAAAGGAAAAAAATATCAAAGAGGCTTCAGACTTCTCCTCATCAACTCCCAATGCCAGGGAACAGTAGGGCAATGTCTACGCCAGTGGAAAGGAACTGGGACCTAGAATATTTTTATCCTGTCAAATTGCCATTCATGTATAAAGGCAACAAGGAGAGGATTCTGAAACATAACAGAGCTCAGGGAATAAAGCATCCATACACCTTACTCAAGAAAGCCTTCCAGGACACAAACTGAAGTCAGACTGCCTGGGCTTGAGTCTTGGCTTCACCACTTTAGCTGTGTAATTTAGGCAAGTTACTTTTTGTACCTCAGTCTCCTCATCCGTAAAGTGGGGTTAGTAATAGTTACTATTTCATTGGGTTGTATGTGTGTATTCAATGAGTTAATATATTTACAGTGCTTGGCAGTGCTGTAATCAATATTATATATCATTGTGATGAAGAAATCCATCCCACAAAGAGATAAACCAAAGAATGCTAAAATAACCACTGGTGAGTATTGAATTAGTTTAAATTCAGAGCCAGCATTAAACAAAAACAGCAACAACTGAGGGAAGTATGGCTGCAGATTAGAATGTAAACATACAGAAAGTAAATGTATAAATTTTGACTAAGCAAACAAAAATAAAAGCACCAAACTATTGGGAGGTGGCGTGAGGAAAGGTGGGAGGAAGTGTAAGCATGCTGGTCACTTAACATTTTTAGCAAAATCTTTCAATTTATACTGTCTAAAGTTGAAATAAGTAATTAGAAAAACATCCTCTTAATGACATTCATGATCTTTTTTCTTATTCTTAGAGCAATCTCTTGAGAATGAGGAAAGTTGTACGAGTTACAGCATTTCCTTTATTTTCACCTTAGTTTCTTTTGTCCTCTATAAATTCATGTAAAATTAAATTTAATGTATTTATTTTTAAGTGAACTATAACATGATTCCATTCTTATAAGATTACATTTGTTCATCCATCAATTCCCTCCTCCAATTATATATTTGTATAGAGAGATGTCTGAATCGATGTTCAACATATATTAACACTGGTTATTTCTAGGTGGTGGAATTTGAGTAAAGCATTGCTTTTTTGGTATGTTTTTTGAATTTTTATAATATGCATGTATAAAACCAGTAAAGTTATTATTTTAAAATGAATCAATTTGTGATATTGTGATTTATAATAAGAAACATATATTTGTCTTTGTCCCCATTTCTGGTTCACAGCTCTCAAAACTCTTGGAATTTCCTAAGTGTTGAGAGTGATACAAGTGTCTCTTGTATCACTTGTACAAAATTGACACAAGGCGGGGTGCAGAGCACCTCAGGATGGGGATTGGTTGCCTGGAGAACCAGCCATGTGATCAGAAGATTAGAACTTGCAGTCCCTCTCCCTGATTTTTGGGGATGGGAGGGGGGACTTGAGGTTGAATCAGTTACCAATGGTCAATGACTTAGTCAATCATAACTACATAGTGAAGCCTCCGTAAAAACCTGAAAGGACAGCTTCTGGGTGGGTCCTTTTTTGGAGAGCTTCCATGGGAACCAGAACGCTTCCCCATGTTACCATGCTGGGCCCCAAGCTCCCCGAGGACAGAAGCTCCTTTGTTTGGGATCTTGCCCTATGTATCTCTTCAACTGGCTGTTGATTCATATTCTTCAATATCCTTTGTAATAGATCAGTAATCTAGTGAGTAAATGGGTTTTCTCGAGTTCTGTGAGCCGTTCTAGCAAATTATTCAAACCTGAGGAGGGGGTTGTGGGAACCTCTGATTTATAGTCAGTCAGTCAGAAGTACAGGTAACAACCTGGACTTGTGATTGGAGTCTGAAGTCCAAGGAGAGGGTCGTTGGGACCGCCAATCTTTAGCCGGTTAGTCAGAATCACAGATAGTAAACTGGGCTTGTGACTGGTGTCTGAAGTCGGGGGAGGCGGGCAGTCTTATAGGACTGAAACCTTAACCTGTGGAATCTGATGCTATCTCTGGGTAGACAGTGTCAGAATTGAGGTGAATTTTTGGACACCTTACTGGCATCTGAGAACTGCTTGTTGGTGTGGGGAAACCTCCATACACACAGGTTGGATTTGGATCCAGGAAACTTTTGCACAACAAAACAACTAACTCACTAAATAAATCAATCATTTCACAACCCTGTAAGGAATGATTCATGCCTGCTCAAACACATTTTGTTCTTAAGAGAAGAGATTGTATGTATAATCAAAATCAACCTTTTCATATTTTATCAACTATTTTCCACTCCATAACTTAAGCATTAGGGAACAGTTTTGTCTTGTCAACACCCAGCTGGAAATAAAAGCTTACATGTGATGAAAAATAGTGGCTGTGGGATGTGGAGTGTTCACAGGAACATGATTTCCCACCTCAGGAAGAAATGATCTCCTCCAAGTAGGCTGGACTTTCCTATAATGTCAAGTGAGGAGGTAGGGCTTATAGGAGCAACAGGCAACTATTTCTTCTCCTGCCACTCAAATAACTATGATAATGATGCTCTCCTTTGACTAAAGATGACCCTATTGACCTGCCATAGAATCTGCCATAGAGTCTGGAGTTCTGGTTCATTAGTTGACTGCTCCTCTGAGCTGCCCCAGGCAGTGTTTGCTGTTCCTTGGCTTCACTCCCATTGCATCGTGATCACTCTCTGTGACATTTCATTGTGATAGTTGGCCTGTCCCCCATCACTGTGAGCTCCTGGAGGGTAGAAACTCTGCCTTGTTCACTCTCCATTCTGACTCCTGTGCCTGGCACAGAGCCTGTCTTAGAGTGGGTGCTTGGTGGATATTTGTTGAATGGATGAATATTGAATGAATTATCCATCCTTCTCTCCTGGTCCCTTTTGTTATCAGGCATATGCATGTGTGAGAACAAATGGCTGGGATAAAGGGATCTGTCTTCTTCTCATAGGATCACGTGAGACTGAAAACTCTGAACATTATCAGCCCCGTTACCTAGCTCATCACTAGCTGTAGGCATGGCTCCCCTACTACCCAACCAAATTTATTTTTCTCTTTTTTAGAGGCAACAAAAAAATTAAAGAAGGATCAAGTAAGGAACAATGGTTCTGGAATCACCCCAGAGAAGACTTTATGAACTGGTAGAATAATACTGGCGAAGACCAACTTGGAATACTCTTCACGCTGTTCCATATCCTAGAAGCTGCGGGCCTCCCTCACAGCCATCGGGGAGCAACTTAAAGGTCAATCGTTTACAGAGCTACCTTTGCAAATAGCAACAGACATGTCAACAAAAGAAACATTTTAATTTCTTCATTTCCATTAGGCGTAAATCTGGCCTTTTCAAAGAATAGGGCCCTTAATTCCTGGTGGGTGGGATCACAAAGACCCTTGTGTGTTGAGTGTGGTTGAATTAGTTGGACAAGGGCAGTTAAACAGAGATGTGGAGGAGAAAGCTGTTTGTTGTTCCATGTTAGTCAGAAGCAAGAGATAGAGCAAATGAAGATCAATGGCAAGGAGATGCACAGAAACTGGGTATACACAGGAGCGCCAGTTCTGAAGGGCCTTCAGACAGCGTTTTCTTCCTAATATTTAGACCACCATACAGACACTATTTTTTGGTGAATGGAAATAAAGCAAAAATAGGGAAGGACAGAAAGGAAAAGAACTCCACAAAACACCAAAAGTGTTGTGTTTCCTGACTTATATCCAAATTTAAGCCACAAGATCTATGGGCATTTTGACTTTTGGTAAAGGACGCTCAAGTGGTACTTTGTAACCTACTTCTAAGAAGTTTTAAATTGATTATTCAGAGATGGACTCACACTCAGTTCTTGGTCTTGTTTCTCTCGTTGATAAGAATTTGCTGATGTAGTGTAAGCCTCGCAAATTGCTGGAAAAAGAAAATATTTTTGATTTAGGAAAATTTCCAAAATTTTGAGAAACCTCAACGGTATAGGCAGACTTGGGGTGGGCTCCTGGCTCTCTGGGCACTTTCCTAGGCAGGAGAGGATCTTTCCTTGGGACTGTGAGGATGGTCACCACTCCTACCAGCCTCCAGCTGTTATAAGTAGGACAATCCTCACCAACTATGTCACCACTGTCTCGCCCTCCTTGACTCTGCCTTAAAAAAAAAATCACCGGTGAGTTTCAAAACCCATTGCACATAGACCAGAAGACCTCATGGGTTCATGTGTGATACTCAGCCAGAAAGCTTATAAAAATGCAGAGTCCCAGGCCCCACACCCCTGAGATGTGGAGTGGGGCCTGGGACTCTGCAATTTTACAAGCTTGACAGATGTCAGAGCTGTGAGCAGCACAGGTGTAGAAACTCAGCTATAGATGCTTGCACAAGTTCCCTCTGAGACAGCGACTGATGGGGCATTATAATACCCACGAGAAAACTTTAAGAAACACAGAGAAGCAGATCTTTTGAAAGGCTGATGTACTGTTCTATTTCAACTGCATTCACGACTACTCTGGAAGTCATTTATTTGAGATGCTACTTTGTGCTGGGCCCGGTGCCCACGTGGTACCTCTAATCCTCACATTAATCCTGCAGGGTATTATCCCTGTTTTGCAGAAGAGGAAACAGAAACCCAGAGATATTATGAAAATTTCCCCAGACCCTGCAGGTCCTAAGGGTTAGAGCCAGAGGTCCATGCAACCCCAAAGCCCAAGTGTGTTCCACTCTGCTGAGGTGGCTGTGGTGTCAACAGACACTGTGAGTAAAAGCTACGCTGGGCAGGACTCTGTCCTCCTTTTTACCTGCATTCAGGGCCCCCAGCATCTCTCAGGGTCAATGGCATTAACTTAAAAAGTGTTTCTTATTCTATTTCCCCCTGCAGTGGATGTCACAGGGACATTTACCTCTGATTTTAGTTAGACCACTTAGAATCCCATAAGCTTATATCCGTGTCAGGGAAAAAAAAGCCCTGGAGGGTCCGTCTAGTAAGAGATTCAGCCTCCTTACAGAGTCTTTTCTGCAACTGCTACTTCTGTCTGGCCTGGAGCACTCACAGGTGACAATGCTCCAGGCCAGCGACAAAGCTCCAGGCCTTGGCAGAAGCATCAGAGCTTCAGTTACCAAGGAACCCCCTGGTGAGATGCTGGGTTGTGACACCGGCCAGATATCACTGATGGGCACATATAGAAAACCAATCAGTGAAACGAAGAGTAAGAAAGTCATTTGTCCGTGGACACCCGAGGAACAGTATGCCATCATCTTTTTCCTTCACAAAGGAAGACACTTATAGAGCTGTGGGCTGAGTAAGGGGAACGAGTCAAGGATATGAGTGCTCAGAGGCTAGTAATAGGTGTGCTTTTACAGACGCTGGGCATGGTGGCAAGAGAGGGAACAGGGTTCTGAAGCCCAGCGAGGCCTATAATTGGGCAGGAGATGTGCCCGGTGGGAGCTACAGTTGAGGAGGGGCCTGGGGACTGCCTGCATGTATCTTCAAAGCAGCCCTTGCAGAAAGAGGATGAACCATCTATAAATAGTCTTTTTATTTCCAAAGATAAAATAGGGTAAAGGCAGCTGATCGGAGACATTCTTTTTTCTCATGTTCAGTCCATCATGAGCATTTGGTCTTTGAGGGAAACTATACCCAAATATTTATCAAATGAAACATTTGGCTACCGTAAGCCGTCTACCCTACTGCAAGTCACTTTTCTTTAAATTGTCTGTGCAGTAGCTGGGATGCCTTAATTCAGGTCAATCTCTCGATTACACCCAGTTAGCAGCCCCAAATGTGACTGAAGCGGTTTAGGTGGGCCAGCTCTTTGAAGAGTTAGCATCTCATTTATCTCACCACCCTTTCCTTCTCTGTTGCTTCTGGCTCAGACTGCTCACCCAAAGAGAACTTGACTTCAGTTCTCATAATGAATACTTACTGTTTTTCTGCCCGGTCTCCTCTCCATTGTTCCTATTTCTGTCCATACTGTTATTTTAGAACCAGCAACGTTCCAAGAGTGGGATTCACTCACCCCACCCATTTCATAGTTCAAGAGGCCGGGGAGGTCATATTGCTGAGCCAATCAGAGTCTCTTCCCAGGAAGCCCAGAATTGGATGAATGACTTTCCTTCTCGATGATGAGACCGGTAGCACGTGAAGTTAGAGGGCTCTCTACAGCCATGTTTTTTCTACCATGTGAACCAGAAAAGCAGAGGAAGCAAGGTTACAGACAGGAAGAGAAGAATGGGGCAGAAACAAAAAGAAGAGCAGGAAAGAGAGGTGAGGAAAGAATCTGGGGCTCTTCCCTGGTTCAGTTGTTTCTACGGCTCAGCCACATTCCTTAATTCAACTTAGCTAGACCCAATGGGTTTCTGTAACTTGCATTCAAAAGAGATGTCTATATATGACTCCAGCTTTTTCCTTCTTTTCCTCCGAGCATTACAGCATGAGAATTGTCATAGTAGATTAGATTGCCCACATGGCTTTCCCAGTGCTGTCTTAGATAGCCATGTGGGCAAAGGGATGGCATTTCCTAAAATATCCTAGTTTGCCTTAACTCATACCATAACAACAATGAGTATTTATGAAGCATCTATTTATAATGCTGACTTGATTTTATGAGGGTAAAACAGGCTTAGTGACGTTAAGCAAGTTGCCTCAGGTGGCACAGCTAGCAGGTAAGTGATGAGCTAGGATTCCAGAACTCCTGCTTGTTGTGCTCTGTGTAGATCTAGCTTAACGGAAGGGTCCTCTAACCAGTGGTTTGCAAACTAGCATGATGATCAGAGTCACCCAGTTCCCACTCTAGAACTGCTTAATTAGAGATTTGGAGTGGGGAATGTAGCAAAGTCTGTTTTTGAAAGTTTAAAAGAAAAACACATGTCTATTTATCCAACAAATATTTACTAAGCACCCGTATATTAGAATTAGGTTTGGCTACAATAAAAAAAAAATAACACTAATCATGCAGTTTAAACAAGGTAGAGGTTTACTTTTCTCTCATGTGAAAGAAGTCTAGAGGTAGGCAGTCTAGACCTGGTGTCAAAGACTCAGGGCCCTCCTAGAGTGGTTCCTATAAGTAAGCTTACCTCATGGAAGCAATCATGGCTGTTGCAGCTCCAGCCATTACATTCATGTTCCAAGCAGTAGGAAGGAGGGCAGACCAAGGGCAAAAGGACATGCCTTCTTTAAACAGTAAGCCTCCTTCCAAGTGTTTTCCAGGAAGCTCCACCCCATGACTTCTGCTTAGACCTCTTTGACCACTTCTATTGACAAGAGAGGCTGCTGATGTAGTGTTATAGCTGGACACAACTGCTGGACCTGACAATATGGCGACTCTGTTACTAAGGAAGAAAGGGAGCGTGGATGTTAGGTGGGAAACTGTCAGCCTTAGCCACAACTCATTGTGTGCCAGGCACTGTTCTAGGCTGTGAGGATACAGCAGTGAGAAGACAAAGTCTCTGACTGCTCTCTTGGTGCTTACATTCCCGAAGGGAGATAAACAATAAGTAAGCAAAAAATAAATATTATCATTTTAAGTAGTGATAAGGGTGGTAATTGTATAGAGGGCTAAAAAGGTAGATGGTCTCTCTGAGCAGGTAACATTTGAGCAGAGCCCTGATTGATGTGATGGGGATGGGAGAGAGTGTTCTGGGCAGAGGGAACAGCGCCCACTGAGGCCTTGGGGCAGGATGATGTGATGAGCGCTCCGGTGCAGAACCACGGATCCAAAACTTTCACATCTTGTACAGCCTGGTCAGCTGGGGTGAAAGATAATCTGGGTTCCACGAATTGGAAGACAATGTTAGCAACATTCCATTATTGATATTTTATTTATTCACAAAGTATATTTTCTTATCAATATGGTAGGGATTGACATTTCAAGTTGTTACTATTAATAGTAGCTAATTTTGTTGGCGTAGTTGTGATAATAGATACTAGATAGATAATAGATACCTCCTGCTCCCTCAAAGTGTTGCATGGGATGTATTTTAGAAAATTAAAGTGAATTATTGGAGTACATTAAATATCAGTACAGTGCGGATACTTCTGGTTGCATTTCAGGACTTTTCATCTTGTTGATATAACTTTGGATTCTCACCTCTCCCTAAAGTGCTGTATGAGATGTATTTATTTTTCAAATTCAAGTGAATTTAAATTTAAAAACACCCACTTATGGGTATTTTCACCTATACCATTTCTTGAGAGTGTCTTCCCTAGGAGGATTTGTCTTTGCCTTTTCTTTCTCTTACCTTGAGTGGCGCCCTCCTGTTATTATATTCTGGGGGCTGGCAAAGGTTTTTATTGACCTTATCCATATCATTTATGAGTTTATTGATTTCAATAAAATTTCCATTTCAACCTTTGCCTTCATATTGAAATCCTAATCTTTTTAAATTTCTTCTTGAATGCCAGACTTCCCTCCCCCCATACTGTGCCCTCTGTCTTTTTCATTGCCCTTTTCCAGATCTTTCTTGATAAAATAGCCCTCAGTATGCACTTTATGTAACCATTACATTGACAAGCAAGACCGTAGCATATGATCATGAACCAATGCTTCGCCTCCCACGTCCCTTTAAAACTGCCGTGTAGGCTTACTTCTTCTCTTGCATCTGGATGAAAATCAGGCAGGTTTTCCGGACACCCAGGTAATACAAAATCTTCCAATCAATAATTTAAAAGTCCAGTCCCATGTATCAGATAATACTTTGAACTTGGTTCAATATTAAATTTTCTTTTCCTTCCCCGATCATGACCTGTTGCAGAAGCAACAGGGAAAGGGAATGTATTTTTTTTTTTCACCTTGGAGTTTTCCATCTCTGTCCTCCATCATGTTAGCTGTGATTTCTGACCCTTTCAGGGTAGAGCACAGAGAGGGAGAAGAGAGAACATTGGTCAGAAAGTTTTTCCTTACCTGGTACTATTGTGGAGACTCTTGTTCTCAACTGTATCTTGTGGGGTTTTTTTGGACATTCCCGTCACTGGAGACCTCCCTCTCTTCTGTAGTTCACCAATATAGGCAATACGCTCTTCTGCAGCTCATTGTATAACCCTTCTCCAGTTCCCAGTGTTCGGGATTATCTCTGGCTTGTCTCTGCCGTTGTCTGTTCATCTCTTAGCCCTCTGGGATAAGACTATGCTTGGTCCACATGTGGCTTATGGAAAACTGTCATATATATCCTTTGCACTGACAAACTCTGTGAGAGCAGACCACCCAACACGGACAGCCTCCACTCCTTGGCTTGTGTGTCAGCAGCTGGACAGCCCAACTCTTGCTCTCGAAATTTCTCAGGTGGGAGTCAGACACAGTCCAACATGTTCCACAACTGCAGGGCACACAGATCATGCTGTCAGAGTATTCCTATTGAAGGCTCTTCACTAATTTTAACGTGAAGAGCTGGCACCCTAGTCCCATCTCCAAGGAGAGGATTGGAATCATAACACACCTAGAGCATTCTCTAAAAACGTTCTCTCAACATCTATTCTCCCTTTTCTTGACTTCTCCAATCTCTTATATAGGCTAGAGGTGGGCTCAGCTCAAGCTTGAAACTGGTTTTCAACCTTCTACCTCTTTTTTAAAAAATATTTTTATTTTGAAATAATTATAGGTTCACAGAAAGTTGCAAAGAAATGTACAGAGAGAGTCCATGCAACCTTTGCCTTCAATGTCAACATCTTGAATGCGCCAAAACTTAACCACTACCCCATGGGGCCGGCCCCTGAAATAACTCTTTTTTTATTACCTGGTTTTCCTATGTTGGAATTCAATTCTTTTCCATTTCAAATAGTCTCTTAATTCTGTGATGAGTCAATCATTCTTTACTTGCCCATAGTAAGCTTTTGGTGTGGACACTTGTCAAAGGCAATTCCAAAGTCTAAAAAATGACTCGCTCCCCTCTCTCCATGTACCCTCAAAGACCTCTGCTAGTCAGACCTGATTCCTCTGCAGAGAACCCATCCTGCCTTTGCCTCTATGGGTTGTGCTGGTTTGAACTTTCCATAATTCTGTACCTCATATCACTATTATACCAGCTTGGCTAGTATGGAAGTGAGGAACAACCAGTGGGTGGTTTCCCAAGGTCCCCTCTGGAAACTCGGAATAAAGCTGACATTGGCAACCTGACTGATCTCTATCTCACACAGCAGCTGTTGCCACAACTGGTCTCATATCATAGTTGACACCTCCATAGTTCTGTCCATGAATTCATTTGAAATTATTAGGTGGATCACATTCTGTCTGGGTGATTTATTGATACCTGTTTTGTCAGTTAAGACTAGAACATTCTGTGCATTTACTACAGTTTTACTGAATGCTCCAACCTGTCCATTTCAAGGGCGCACATCTTCTCTGGTAAAGGGCGAGGCAAAGCATTAATACAATCTCTTCTATTTCTTTTTTCATTCCTTAGTGCATTCCATTGATGCCCTCAGTTTCTTGGTTTTGTTTTTGACATTTTTGGAGTGTCTTGCAAGGTGTTCTTTAATGGATCATAGAATTTCAGAAATAAAGGAAATGCTAAAGTGTAATTTGTTCCAAATACCCCAGTCTAAAGATGAAAAACGAAAGTTGAAAGAAGTGATGTGACTTGATCTGATCCTTTTAATGGCTTATATTTTCTTTCTGGTTATGTGTGCTTATTTTTTGCTATTTATGTTAATGCGAAATTTTGAATAACATAGGTTCCCTTTGGGGCCTTAAAATGCTGGTCTTTTGTAAACTTCCATGGTGCTGCAAAGAGAGGGTATCTGATAAACACTGTTGCCCACCCAGCTGGTGGCTGGTCAGTTTTGTTATGCTATTGGGGATCCAGAGAGGACCCCAGTTGACCTGCAGGATCCTAAGGTAGCAACTTCCAGTGCCCAACCCTGCCCAGTTCAGGAATCCCTCTGCCCTGACACTTCCTACTGCATGACACCCTCTAACAGCTTGTTCATTTCTCCATAGACAAAAATTTCTGGTGACAGTGTGTTCCTTTTATAAAACAGCCCGCTTTCCCAAAGGCTGCTTTCTCAGAGCGTCTCCTTTCACCGTGTCTATCGGGTGATCTCAGACGTGACGCACAGGGTGGGATGGGATGAGATGGGAAGCCCTTTCGTTTCTTTCTAGAGGGTGTGAAGCCAGCCGGCTTCTTGTGACTCACCATCCTGCTGCCTTATTTTTACAGCTCAGACAAAGCACAGATTGTCCTCCTTCCTTTCAGCCTCCATCTGAACACTGCACACACATTTAGTGCTGTCAGGGAGTTCTCTGTTCACATCTGGTCCAAGTGGCCATTGTCTCTCCCATGACATTGACAGTGGCCTCGCCAGCCAGCCTTGCACTGGGGCTGGAGGTGCTTGCTTTCTTTTTCTTCCTCCCATCTGGTTGGTCTATGCTAGTGCTGGGAATACCATGGGAATAAAAACCAAGCATGCCTCCCCTTTCCTCAAGGCTGTCAGAGCCAGGTGGACCACAGCTTTATGCAGGGGTCCCTGAGGCGGCATCTAAATTTTCCACGTCTCTTGTATTCGCCTACCTGCCAAGCACAAAACAAGGCCTCAGTGAGCCCGTGTTCACCATTGGATGTATTCTGGCAGGGTCTCTCTGCCTCCACTCTGGCCCCCAGGGTGGGTGTATTATTCATGCAATAGCTAGAGAGAAGTTCAAAAAGTGTACCCCAGTCATGTCACTCCTCTGCTCAACACCCTCCTCCCCATGCATGGTGGCTGCCCCATCATGCTTACCCTGTGGTAGAATGAACTGCTGTCCCCATTTTCATGTCCCTGTGGTTTAGTAGTATGATACCCATACCCTGCCACAACCTCCCTGTGGCTATGGTGTACTCCCTGCCTCTTGACTTTGACTTAGTCATGCGATGTGCTCTGGCCATGGGATGGGAGCGGACCTTACTCTGTGCTGTTAGGTTTGCTCTCCTGCACCTCTGCCATTGCCAGGACAAGAATGTACCCCAGGAGCTGCTGCTGCTGCAGCCTGGGCCCCAGAATGTCACACAAGGAGGGCTGCCCCAGATGCCCACAGATGTGCAATGAGAAATAGATGCTCACTGCTGTATACCACTCAGCACCCGTAGTTGCCATGCTGCAAGAGCTGATGGATGCAGAATCCAAAATTCTTACCACAGCCTACCTCGTGGTCCTCGGCGTCCTCTTGAAAGACGTTTTTGGACGCTCGCCGCATTCACTGCATTCTAACAGCAAGCTCCTGACTCAAGGCTTTGCACTTGCTGTGTCTTCTGCTCCTAAAGTATTTTCTTCAAGTATCTGATTGGATCTCTGGTAGTGATGAGTGCGGTGAAGCAGGGTAAGGGGATAGTGATCCCCGGCAGTTGCAGAAGGAGGCTGTTTTAGATGGGGTGGTCCAAGGAGGGGCCATTTGAATGGAGAACTGAAGGAGGTGAGGGAGCAAACCACGCCCATGTCAGTCAGGCAAACAATGTCTTCTATGCACTCTACGCTTTCCTCCTGCTTTGGGGACTTTATACAACTCTTCTCTTCATCTGGAAAGTCCTTTCCTCCCTCCTAGTCCTGCCCACACCCTTGTCCTTATTTGAGGCCACATCCTTTCCAGGTTCCTCAGCTCTGTAGGAGGAGGATGACGTCTGCTGTGGCAGATGGTCCTGTGTTCTAGTGGCAACAGCAGCATTCCAGGTGTTTGCTGGGCAGCACAGCCTTGAGTTTACCGCCACCTAGTAAGACAAGAAGTTGGACTGAGAAAAATCCTATTTAGGAAGAATTTTAAAAATGTATTCAATCTGCCATTCTTCCAGCTATTCTGAAAACTACTCATGGAGCCACCCAGGATGGTAGGGAGCTGGCTACACGGCTGTCATATTAGCTTCCCGACACGCTGCTAGAGTTGAATTGCCCTTTATTGTGATACCACTGGCCAGTGCTGAAAGTTCATAGAAGACACAGCCCAGTGACATACGATGTGTTCTAGAGCCTTCCTACTCAAAGTGTGGTCTGAGGACCAGCAGCACCGTGGCATGGACGTCACGGGGGAGCCTGTTAGACATGCAGAATCTCAAGCTCCACTCCGGACCATCTGAATCAGTTTCTCCAGGGTTCTGTGTGCACCTCAAAGACTGAGAGGAACCAATCAAGTCCTTGTTTATGACATCACTTGGTATCCTTTTTATTAGGAATATGCAGGTAAATTCCTGTTTAGTTAGTCCCAAGACAAATTGTTCTTCTGAGCATTTTATTTGCTTTGTTGCTCTTGTAGATATTGTGAATTGTGCACGGTTTCTCTTTCCCAGTTGGCTGCTAAATCTTTACTTTGACTCCTATACTGTCTAGCACAGTGACTTGTACAGAGTGGAACAAGTCTGTACATTTATTTGATGCACAAATGAATGAATCCGTTCCCTGTTATTGCCAGAAATAAAAGATCTTTAAAGGCCTACAAAGGAGTGGTGTACTGATTTCTGCGGCATCAGAGTAGCAGGGGAATTGAGAAGTGGCTTTTGCTTGCCACCAGGCCTGAGGACATGGTCCCCAGGTACGTGCTGACTGTGGAAGAGGAGAGATGGCTTCAATGTTTGGGGATGAGAAAGAAGTCCACAACTGTCAGTGGTTGCCTTTCACACAACTGGAAGATTTGCACGTTATACATTGACCCCTCTGAACTCCTCCTCATATGCCCAGTTTGGTCTTTCATAGTGTCAGCTGAATAAGTTTGAGCCATGGCATGAGAAGCAGGCCAAATGGACCCATGTCTCTCTTTCTCATCCATGGCACAAGAGGCCTTTGATCTGCTGGGCACTGGAACTTCTCTCACCACTTTCTAGGAAGGAGAATGTTCCAGGCCCAAACTCCCCTCTCAAACTACAGTCTCCTTTGGAGTCATTGCTTCTTTATTCTGCAGGGTCTGGGTGGGAGAGGAAAGGTAGCTGAACTGGCTGAGGCCCTGGATGTAGCTCAGGTTGCTAAAAGGCAAGTGAGTGGTAACCTGTCATTTCTCCCTCCCCTGTTTCCAGATATCAGCACATTTCTGAGAAGGCTTGAAGGATTGGGGCTGGTGGCCTTCTGTTCCAGCCCTTCAGAGGGTTGGAGGAGGGTCAGGTGGTTAGGACAAAGGTGTGATTGACAGACCTGCACCAGCCTCCTCCTGCTCTGTAAGGGCTGGTTCTTCTAAAGTACCAGCAAAGTTGCTCCTCTGTCTACTGGGTTTCTTGGGCCAGATGGAGACATACCTGCAGGCATTAGCAAATGTATGTGTGTATGTATACACACATATATGTATACATATTTATTTGTGTGTGTGCATATATGTATGTGTATCCCCCCTCATCCTGGGAACTAAACTCTGTTTCATAGTTTCTGTATGTAAGACATTAAAACATAGCTTTTCAGTAACTTTTATACAAGAAAGTAGAGGAGTGACTGAGATTGGGGACTGCTGTAATTTGGAAGCTGGATGCGATATTGTGATTTATAAGAGATATATATTTGGTCATTCAGATGACCAAAATATGTTTCTCATATATATTTGGTCTTTGTAAAAAGTTCTTGGCTCAGAGCTACCAAAACTCTTGGAATTTCCTAAGTGTTGAGAGTGATACAGGTGTCTTTTGTTATGTTAATGAGGCGACTTTGGAAAACCACCTAAGGATGAGGGCTGGTTGCCAGAAGAACCAGCAATATGATCAGAGGATTGGAACTTTCAGTCCCACCCCCTGATTTCCAGGGAGAGAGGGGTGGGGGTGGGGCTCCAGGTTGAGTCCATTGCCAATGGCCAACGACTTAGTCAATCATGACTATGTAAAGAAGGGTCAATAAAAACTCGAAAAGACAGCTCACTGGCCTTTTTTGGAGAGCCTCCACAATGGGGAGCCAGCACGCTTCCACAGGCCACCATGCTGGGCCCCAAACTCCATAAGGACAGAAGCTCCTTTGTTCGGGAACTCCCCCCATGATCTCTTCATCTGGTTGTTGATTCGTATCCTTTAATATCCTTTGTAATAAATCAGTAATCTAGTGAGTAAATAGGTTTTCTTGAGTTCTGTGAACGATTCTAGGAAATTAATTGAATCCAGAGAGGGGGTCGTGGGAGCCTCTGATTTATAGCCAGTCGGTCAGAAGCACAGGTAACATCCTGAACTTTTGATTGGCATCCTAAGTTGGAGGGGGTCTTTGGAACCTCCAGTTTATATCCAGTTGGTCAGAAGCACAGGCAACAAGTTGGGCTTGTGACTGGCGTCTGAAGTAGAGGGCAGTCTCGTGGGACCGAGCCCTTTACCTGTGGAATCTGATGCTATTTCTGGGTAGATAGTGTCAGAATTGAGTTGAATTCTTGGACACTCTGCAGGCGTCTGAGAACTGTTTGTTGCTGTGGGGAAGCTTCCAAACACACAGGTTGGAATTGCGTCCAGGAAATCTTTGGACTGGTCCTCTATCTAAACACAGCCCTGGGGATTAAACGGCAGATGCAGATAACCTAGCATCTTCCAGGCCTTGGCAGTCAGTGGTAAATAGGGATGAACACAGACATATATTTGTCCACACCCCATCAGGAATACCGCCATACCCCCCAGCCTCAGCTTGTAGGGGATCACCTGCATCTGGAAATCACTCCTTGCTGTCTTCCTACTTGTGAAAGCAGAGAGTGATGTTCCGGAATCTGTAGCAGAACCAATCACAAGTTCCAGTTTGGGTCACTGATGGAGTCTGTGCAAAATAAGATCCAGCTTTCCTTGTCAAGGAGTTGTTACCCTGGGACATTTTTGGCTGCTCTGCACACTTCATTCATTATGAGCTACTCCCAGATCTCCTTCCTCAGAGGCGGCTGCAAATTTGGAGCACACAGATGCATGCTTGCATCTGAGATTACTTTTGCCAGTGCACATCTACCTTATGTTTATTGAGTTAAGTTTCATCTGCCTTTAGGCTGCGCAATCCCCCGAAGTGTTCAAATGCATCTGGAGTTTCTTGCAAATCTCTGTAGTTTTTATTAGCCAAAACAGTTTAGAGCCAGTTGAAATCTCTGGGAAGAGATTAAATGACAATTATGTGACAATTGCTCCTGTAATCTCTGACCAGGTAGTGAAGGTAGGGACTGCCAAGGTGCAGGCAGGAAAGCACTCGTGACTTCGTGCCTCTCCTGATCTCACAGCTCTGGAGAGGCACCAGAGAGCCCATCGTGGTGTTTGCTTCTGCAAGTGGAATACACAGATGTCTGTGCTTCAACCAGGGCTTGGAAGCCCCCCTTGCCGGGAGCGTAGAGGAGGCGTGTTACATAAGACCCCTTCTGTCTGAGCCAGTTGGTTATCACAGAGAGAAGAGGGAGCAGAAGAAGAGCTGGCAGGAAGTGAGCTAGTGAGGAGAAGGAAGCTTGTGCAGCAGCCTACTCAGATATGTAAAAATACCAGCAACATTTAATCAAGGGGAGGGAGGAGATAGGAGTGTGGCTCCAAGGACTTATCCAAAGAAGCGGGTGGCCAACTTGGCTGAACCTGAAAACTGGGAGTGAGAGGCTGGGCAAGGATGGAAGCAGCTGCCCTTACAACCCAGGATAAAGAAGGCAATGAGCAGCCCAGACTGATGGGAGAGGGAAAAACAAGGAGCTGTTTGCAAAAACCAGATCTCTTTGAGCTTGATAGATGCCAGGCTATTCTGCGTGGGCGGTGTCTGAGTGGATCCCAGAGTGTTTCAACGAGCTAATCTAGTCAGCTTCAAGCTGTTCTGCAGACAGTGGGTGTGAATCCCAAATCATCTCAGACGTTCACGTTATGTTTCTTTTAAGAAAAAACATTGAAAATGCACAAAACCGGAAGGATTGCTTTTTCTTTGGGGCAGTCACCTGTGTAGGTCTTGGGCCAGTTGTAACATGCAAGTCCTGGGAGGTCAGAAAAGGCGGGTTGCAGATGCCTCTCCCCTTTCAGCAGCTTTCTTGGAAGAGCTTTTCTCTTTCTGATTCAAGGATGCTCACGATTTCCCTGCTGCATTTTTAGAAACAGAGGTCAGCAGCACATAACCCCCTGTTTCTTGACAACTCTTTTCTCCTTGTTGGTCCATTTGTTTCCAAGCTGGGTTCTTTGATTGCATCTGCTTGGGCAACCCATATGTAGCGACTGGACCTTGAGGAAGCTTAGACACCAATGGAGGAGCGTGATCACGACCACTTGCCCTGCCTTGCTAATAAATCATCACCCCACCCTCCCACCACCCTCGCCGTCTGCTGCACCTGGGTCTTGCTCCATACTCCTTGTAGTTGTGGGGAAGACATACTGCTAAGGATGAGAAACAAAGACTATCAGTGTTTGGGGGATCACATGCAGAGCTACAGCTAACCCTGGCTAGCACTGTGGGTCAACGAGATGGGGAAGAATTGGGTCCAGCAGAGAGCCTCAGGCCCAAAGCCCCATCTGCTTCACGGGTTTCTTTTTTTAATGTTGAGTGATCGCATTAGTTTGCCAGGGCTGCTGTAGCAAAGTACCACAGATTGGGTGGCTTAAACAACAGGTATTTATTTTCTCACAGTACTGGAGGCTAGAAGTCCAAGGTCAAGATATCAGCAGACATGGTTCCTTCTGAGCCCCCTGAGGGAAGGATCTGTTCCAGGCCTCTCTCCCTGGCTTGCAGATGGCTGTCTTCTCTCTGTGTCTTCACAGCGTCTTCCTTCCGTATCTGTCTGTGTTCAAATTTCCTCTTCTTATAAGAACACCAGTGATATTGGATTAGGGCCCACCCTAATGACCTCATTTAACCTTAATTTCCTCTTTAAAGACCCTGTCTACAAATACAGTCATATTCTGAGGTATGTACGACTTTTTGAAGGGATGCTATTCAGCCCATAACAATGGTCAAAAAAGTTTTCTTTTCTGAGTCTGGCTATGAGGAACACCCATTTGGAGAAACGAGTGGAACAGCTTAAGGTAGTTCTAAAGGACAAGTTCTGACTCCTTATCCTCCAATAGTTTATTGTTGGCTAAGCCAGAGTCAGATTTCATTTGCTTCAGTGAATGTGGGGAGAGGGAGAGGCTGGCTAATGCCGGAAGGCTTTACCAGATTCCTGGTCAAACCACCAGGGATGTCACAGGGTGTGGTGGCAGTTCCTAGCATACGTGCTGCCCAGGGGCTTGACATCTTGGGTGCCAACCTGATCAAACCTGGCCTAGGTGGTGCACCCAAGTCATCTTGGAAGTGGATCAGGTTTTCATTCATTCGGGTTAAATATCAGGGGACTGTGCATTATGGCACTAGTCAAGGAAACAGGATCATTTTCAAATTTTACACAGGGGCACTGACTGATCTGGGTCATGCACTCAATATAAGGGAGGGGATCTGGACTAATAACCTGTACTCACCCCCAAGGTCTACGTCATGGGAAAGGAAGGACACTGGGACTCTTCTGACTCAGGCACCAGACATCACGAACTGGTCTTAGGAAATGATAGTGAATGTCACCTGAAAGGAGGAATGCTCAGAGCTGTGCCCTCAGAGCACAGGGAGTTTTGCTGTGAGTGCTAACCACCCCCCATGTTGACTGGACGCTGAGAAAAGGAGCCCCAGTGTGGGGTTGCCTTTGTGTGGGGTTGCCTTTGTGTGGGGTTGCCTTTGTGTGGGGTTGCCTTTGTGTGGGGTTGCTAGTGCTCCAGTGAGATTCTCAGCAACACCAAAGCGTCATCCAGCCATAGGACCCAAGGGCTGACCCTGGCCCATGGTGGCAGAGTCCAGCCTTGAAGGGGTGTCTGAGCTCCTGGTGGGTGACAGCAGGTAAGTGGCAAGAGGAACTGATTTATGAGGACATGAAGGTGATCCTTTGGGATCCTTGAGAGGGAAATCCAGGAAAAGACAGATCACATACCATACCTCGTTAGGTAGGGACTTTGGCCAACTTAGTTAGGGTTTAAAAAGGAATTGTGGCTTTATTTTGAAATGGCAGCTGGGTGGTGTGAAAGATAGAGATTATAGAGATAAGGAGGAATGAGAGGTTGACACGGACAGATACAGAAGGGAGCAGGGACTGCATAAAGAGAGTACAACATGTGTAAAAGTGTGGGAAATTGCATACGCTGGCCTTATTTGGGGAGTCTCCTGTACAAAGCTAATTTTAACTACAAACAATAAGACTTTTCTATATCACTTTACAGTTTACCAAGATTTTTCACATAGTTTCATTGTATCTTCACAACAACCCTATGAAATATCAAAGTAACATTTTACAGTAGAAGAAACTGAGGTTCAGAGATGTTAAGTAACTTGCCAAGCTCACGGAGCTAATAAGCGGTAGACATAGGATTCTCAGCAGGGTGTCTAACTTTAGACCTCGCATTCTTGACAATGGCGTGCTATGAGGCTCCTGGTTTTGTCGTACCGTGGGGCATGAGAGTGGTCCATGCTGTCAGGAATGAGTATTTTGTCCCTGACATTATTTGGAATTGCTGATTGCATGATGATAATACACAGCAGACCAACTTTTAGTTTGTTCTTATCATTGTTTGTAAAATCTCTGCAGACAATTTGCCCCCTTATTGCCTGCAGCCAGGGCAAAACTCTCCCTCAAGCTTCCTTGGGTACCCCGTTTCAATGATCCTCAGTCCTGGGCTCTGGACCACCCAGGGCAAGGCTCTAACAATAGGACACTCATCTTTCCAGCCAGCAGTTACTCAGAGCCAGGAGGAGAAACAATAGGTAGCCTGCACTAGGTTGTCAGGAGGGAAATATGCAACTTTTCAGAAATTATTTCACACTGGGGATAAGTAGCCTCATTCAGCTGGGCGCTGGAGAGCCATAGGTTCTCTCTTCTAGGAAGGGGACCTGAGGGCAGAGGTGAGGAGATTCATGCCCTGCTATAACTCAGGCGAATACCCTTCACAGCGAAGCAGATGCTTCAGACTCCGCCTGGAGACAGCATGGCAGGGAGAGCTGAGATGGAGATATGGCGGTGTAGGTGGCAAGATTGACAGGCACACACTTGAGGGCCATCAACCAGAATTTTCACCTGCACTTGATGTAAGGAAGAAATAGACATGTTCTCTCTAAAATTGGTATGTTCTGCACGTTTGATTAAAAACCGACAGCATTTTCCTAAGTGAAGTTACAATTTCTGTGATAACCTTCCTCCCATGCTCCTTGAAAGAACAATCTTAAAGCAAGATCATTAGTCAGGTAACTATGCATATGTGTGTGTGTTTATCCAGGTGCCACAGCAAGATGTGCAAAATATTTTCATTCCTTGACTCTGAAGGTGAATTCTATTAGGAGGAGCAGTTGGAGTCTGGTATTCCAGTCAGATACAGTGCAAGCTGTACTAGCTGGAATTTTTATTCCAGATTTGGAGTTAGAAGGTCTTCTGGGCACAGTGGAGGTGTGTAGTTTACAGACAAGTGCTCAGCTTGCCTGGGCCTCCTTTATGGCCATTCACCTGGGGACACTAGCCTGGGGCTTTCACCATCATGCCACAGTCCAAAATGCCCTCCTTTAATGCCTGACTTCTCACAGACCTGTTTAATTTCTTTTGATGTGGAAAGATGTTTTCGTTTTTGTAAAAAAAAAATTGCAAAATCAATGTGTATTCCTTGTAAACCCAAAGTCAAAAAATGCAGAAATAAATAGAATAAACAAGGAAAATCCCCCTCCACCGCCTATCCCCATAATCTCACTCCCCTCCCCATCCATGACCACTGTTGATAGTTTGGGAGGAAGCCATCCTGACCTTTTTCGTGTGTTATCACATGTGTATTTTACATACAGATGTGGGTAACGTGTACACACGTGTGTGTGTATTAAGGAGATCCTACTACACTACACACGTTACTCAGTGACTCACATTTTTTAATGGAGAATTTTCCATGTCAGTACATATAGATCTACCTTATTCTTTTAATCGATGCATACTATTTAAGCATTCTCCTAATATGGACATTTAGATTATGAGAATGTCATACCAAAGCAGCCCATGTTTCTTTCATCCTTTTATTGATTCCAATAATTTAAAATTCTCAAAAGGGCCAGATTTGAGGCTACTGCCTTCTAGCAACTTGAGGAGTGCAGAAAGCTACCCGAAGCTCTTCTCTAGGCTCTACCTCAGATTACTTCTCCCCTGAAGGCTGGATATTTTAACCTTCATTTCTTCATCCTTTGTGTTTTTTTTTGTTCCCTACTACCAGGATCATCTTCTAAAATGCAGAGAAACTGGAGGTAGAGGGAGGTTGGGATAAAACCTTAATAAGACTTCCTATGCCACTAAGACAAGAGGGCTTTGCAAAGTGTAGAGATAATATATAAGCTATCTATCTATCTATCTACCTATCTAATCTATCTCTATGTCTATATACAGATAGATTTATATATAAGATAATATAGAAGATGTTGCTGTTATTCTTGTCTTGCACTTTATAAATCATTTTCACCTGGGTCATGCCACTTCTGTACCCAACCTTCATGTCAACACATGTCCAGACTCTTTCCCTTAGGAGACAGAAGAGACCTGGAAAGATGAAGAGGATGGAGTGTTTGGGTTGAAGAGGCACCAAAGGGGGATAGGGACAAAAGAAAGAAAAGGAGGGAGACCTGGGATGCTGACAGCTTGCATTACCCAGCTCACAATGTTGCCTGGGGCTGGCCCTGCCATCAGCCAGCATGTTTGCCTGCTGACTGGGCTCAAAAGTTAAAATTGGGTTTTTGTGGATGCTGGCCAATGACTTCCTTGCCATGGGAACAATTGCTTTTTGCTGTGTTTGCAAGATGTGAATTCATTCTTTTTTAATATCAGTAATACACAGTAAAGAACTTAATCCAATTTACAAAGAAATATGATCAGACAAGCCTTGAAAATACAATGTGCCTTTATGGCTCTAAGATGGTAGTGCGGGAGAACAGTGAGTGTCAAGGCAGCGAGGAAACACTCTTCCTCACTACCATCCTTCCTGTTCAGGATCGGGGCACGGGATTGACAGGACTGTGAGGGGCTTGGAGTTTTAGGGGTGCCTTTGGAGTTTTCATTCCTGTGATGCAAGAAAATTGGGACGTATTTACCCAGCAGGGCACCATATTAATGTGCTGTTACACATATTTGGAAATGAAGCTCTTGACCCCTCTCAGGAGAGAATCTGTTTTAAAGTTGCTGTTCATGTAGAGAGGATGCTGATCCACCAGCACTGCCTTCCTGGTCCTTTGTGGACAGTGATGCTCACTTGCTAGATATGTGACCCTGGCTAGAGGTATCATCTGCCTGGCCTGTGTGAAGGATGTGGCTCAGTTATGCTGGGCTTGGTCTGTGGGTAGGATTTGATAGGGAGGAAAGGCTGGGAGTGGGTGGGATCCCCCGCCCATGAAGCTGCAGCAGAACAAAAGCCTATGGGTCTATGTCTACACAGGCAAGGAGGTGTACCATCTCCAGATTTGCTTAGACATCCTGATATACTGATCTAGTGAGGGAGTGGCCAGAAGTCTCCAAAAAGCTGGAATCCTCATGTTCAAGCAGGTAGGAGGGAGGGCTGGGTTCCCTAGTGGTGGTGGGATTCCCACCAGGCTTCAGTGCAATTAGATCCATACATATTTTTTGAATGTCAAGTATGTGCCAGGCATGGTGCTAGGCTCAGCAATGAATAAAAACTTGGCTCTGCCCTTGAGGAACTAACAACTTCATCTTCAACATAATCTGCTGAGGTTGCTATGAGTGTATGGAGAAGTATTCAACCTAGGATGGGAAGTTTGGAGGATGTGTCAAACAGGGTTATATTTTTAAGATGGTGGGGACATTCTAGGCAGAGGGAGTAGCAAGAACATCAAAGGCACATGGAAACAACATGTCTTTTTCCATGTAAGAAGTGAGACTAGAGAAGCAGATAGGAGCCAGATCATGGAGGGTGGATGCGCCCTTCTAAAGAGCTGAGACTACAATCAGTAGGTGATGGGGACCCCTTCAAAGGTTTTGAACAAGGCAGTGATGTGGCTTAATGTGTGATTTTATAGATCATGCTAGGGGATGTCTTGAGAATGGAACAATTCTTGAAACCAGGAGACCACTTAGGAATCTGGGACAATAAGCCAAGGGAAACTCAATGAGGTCTTGAACATGCGTGGAATCTGATAGAGAGAAGGTGGGGAGAGAGGGGCAGGGACACAGGCTGGAGAGCTTGGAAAAGGGAATTAACAAGGGGCAGGCAGGTTGTCAGGGCCCCATTTACAGGAGACAAGAATTCCAACTACTGGCCCAGGAGAAGTTGGATCTTTTAGACAGGTTCCTCTTGCCAGGGATTTGGAAGAAAGCAAATAGGATGGGGAGAGTCCAGCTCTGTAAACATGGGATGGTTGGGGCTACACTGAGTATAAGAGAATCCTAACTCAGGGCAGTGTAATATATTCCAGAACCTACCTTCTGATGGAGATGGGGTCAGGATGGGTCTTGGAGGAGGTGTGTGGAAGAAGACCTACAAGGTGGAGGACTTTGGTTACTGCAGCAGGATGAGGCTAGAAAAGGCAGTAACTAACACAGTCTGAACCCACCATGACCCACCCACCATGCCACCCAGCAGGGGTGTGCAAAGCCAGCCGTTTGGAGCTAAGCAAACTTGAGTTCCAGTCTTTTCTCAGGCACTTCCAGGCAAATTGAAGCACTTAAGTTCTCCGAATGTCAGTATGTATGCCCATCTGTAAAATAGATTTGATGGCACCTACTTCACCTGGTTTTTGTAAGGAGTAAGTTAAATGAATACTATACACAAAATGATCATCAGGAGTAAGTTCATTTATTCAACTGATTTTTCATTCACCGTGTTCTGGGTACTGTGCAAAGAACTAGAGATCCAACTGACCACTTGACAAAAAGGTCCTTATTCTTCTGGAGCTACCATATCAAATTCTCAGTCACTATCTGTAGTGCTCAGTGTCCTTCTTTCTCTCTAAGTCACTGCATATTTTGGAGTGAATACCACCGTGTGCAAAGTCCTTTCCTCAGTTTCCTTGGGGTAAGTCACTAATGCACTAGTTCCTATATCTGGTTTCCACCGGCAGCACCCACGAGATTTTTCAGGGAGCAGATTCCAGGCCCCATCACTTGCATCCTGGACCAGAGCTTCCAGAGTCTCTTGATTCCTGGGAAGCTCCCAAGGTGATCTGATGATGACCTAGGCTTGGCAATCACTGCCCCAATTACTAGGGTGAAGAGGACAACACTGGGCTGAGGATGTATACATTACAGTGGGATAGAGACCAAACCGGGCCAATGTCAAGAATTAAAAAGAACAATGAGAAAATCTGCTAACTGTACTTTTGGGTGTACTTGTTTCCTTGAGGGGAATTTTATGGTTATTTAATTAAAACGTTCCACTTTGATCAAAGGTGTTGCTTAGACTTCTTGAGTATGAAATACAAGACTTGGGAGAGTCAAACAACTTGTTAAATGCAAACAATTTACCAAGGGCCCTAAACAAGACAAAACATAATAAATAAATGAGCCTTAGAAATTAAGTGTAAATGTCTGTGAAGAAACTAATTATTCCTCTTGTTATGAACATTAACCCACATTCAGTTTTAGGCCTATGTTATCCTAATGATGTTCACCATTAACCACTTCTGACTACAAAGAAAAGAATTGCAGGAGGGATTCTGTTCATTAATGCACACTGGGATTTGCACTGTATTGTCATCACTTGATTGGAGTTTCAGATGCTTCAAGTCTTCATTCTGTATAGAATGGAGAGAACCAAGAGCTGCCCTTATGTGAGGGTGAAATGTTTTGCATTTATAACAGAACTGGAGAGCTGGGATAGCTCATCGAGACACACGCAGTAGCACAGAAGTTTCCTCCCAGAGAGAGGAATTGAAGGAGAGAGATAGAGGAGTCAAGTCATACCAGCATCCTGTCCTAGAAGTGGACATCGGGGATGATTGATTGCAGCTGCACCCAGGCAGGCCCAGGGAGAGATGAGCATAGTGACTTTAGGATCCTGTCAGCTCCATATTCGTTCATTCATTCCATTCCTTCACCCAATGTTCAGTGTACACCTACTGTGTGCCAGGTATGTTTAGTGAACACCTACTGTGTGTCAAGCACTATTCTGGGCACTTGGGAAACATCAGTGACTAAAACCAACAAAGATTCTTTTTGTTATGAAGCTTTCGTTCTAGTGGAGGGAGACGGACAATAAATCACAATAAATAGGTGAATTATAAGATGTTATCAGGAGACAGTCAGTGAAAAAGAAGAGCCAGAGTAGGATCAGTGTGATGGAGAGTGTGGGGGGCAGGCTGGGGTATTCAGAAAGGTGGGGAGGGGAGGCCCCATGGAGAAGGTGACGTGTGAGCAAGGACTTGAAGGGGGTGAAGGAGTCAGCCATGTGGACATGTAGGAAAGGAGCAGGCAGGGCACAGGCATGGAGAGGAGAGTGTGCTGAGGAGCAGCGAGGGGACCTGTGTAGCTGGAGCTGTGAGAGAGCCAGGAGGGGAGAGTGAAGGATGATGTCAGAGAGAGAAATGGAGGCAGACCACCTAAGACCCTGCAGACTCTTCAGAGGCTTTACTCTTACTCTGAGTGAAGGGGGAGCTCTGGCACTGTCTGGAGCACAGCGTGGCATGTCTGACTCAGGTTTCAGATCCATCCGTGTCTATAGTGGGGTGTGGAGTCCTATGGTGGGAATCTAGGAAGTGCAGAAACGCAGCGAGGTTGGTAGCTCAGACCAAAGTGGAGGCGGCAGAGAGAGTGAGCTCCGGATGAGTCATCGAGGCTGGCTCCCACAGCACTTCTTGGTGGACTGTATGTGGGCTGTGAGAAGAAGAAAAAATGGAGCTGGATAATTGGAATGGTTGAAAAAGAGCATCTGAAATAAACCAGATACACTCACAGTCTAACACTAGGCCACACCAGGGAGTGCTAAGGGAATTAGAGGGCTCACTAGGTTGCACACTTAGGCAGCTCTGGGTAAATCGTGCGGCCGGCATGGTGGCTGTAGGAAGAGCCTGGGCTTTGGTGTCAGACGGTCTTGGGTTTTAAATGCATTTACTTGCTCTGTGATTTTGAGGAAGTGGTTTGACCTCCCAGAACCTCAGTTTCTTTATCTGTAGTATGGGGTGAAAGTGTAATAATCTCCTGGTCTGAGTGGTCATTCCCGTCAGTCTTCAGATCCGGCCTACCTCCTCCCACTCTCATTCATTGCTTGTTCCCCTTCTGTATTAGTCTGCTCCGGCTGCCATAACAAGACACTACAGACTGGGGACTTAGACAGCGGAAACACATTTTCTCACAGTTCTGGAGGCTGGAAGTCCAAGATCAAGGTGTGGCAGGGTTGGTTTCCTCTGAGGGCTCTCTCCTTGGCTTGCAGATGGCGGCCTTCTTGCTGCCCCTTCACATGGTCATTCTTCTGTGCACAAGCACCCCTGGTGTCTTTCCTTTTCTTATTATAAGAACACCAGTCATATTGGATTAAAGCCCCATCCTGATGCCCTCATTTTAACTTAATCACCTCTTTAAAGACCCTATCTCCAAATATGGGTACATTCTGAGGTACTGGGAATTGGGATTTCAACATACGAATTTTAGAGGAACACAATTCAGCCCACAAAATTTCCTCTAGTCCTGGGATTTTTTTTTTTATTTTTGGCTTTTTTGCCATGGCCCAGACTGGGCTCCAGGCTTCTTGAATGTTCCCTGTTGCTTTCTCCATCATCCACTTCTCTGCTTATGTTTCAATCCTGCCCTAGAGAAAAATGGATCAGAGGAGCCAACAGGGACCAGAGAGATGTTGTGTCTGAAGACCTGGAACCTAGTTGCTCAGCACTTCTGAATGTTGCAGTGCAGTGTCCATTGTCCTAAAAACATCTTGGAGGTTCCCACAGGTCTGAGGCCCCTCGGCCAGGCCCTCCTTGGGGAAACTTTCCACCATCTTTCCTCCAGAATCTCTGACCCAAATTTTGCCTGTCATGTGTCAATCACAAGTTTTTATATCCAAATTAAAATTTTACATTTACTGGACTGCTACCACCTTCCAGACACTGTACCAGCTGCTTCAACACACATTAACTATTGTAACTGATTCAATTATGATTTCATTCAGGAAGACTGATGGGGTTTGGACCTGTATATTTGAAAAGCACAAGTCATGATATAATTCTAAAACATCTTCCATGGTGCTAAGGAACTATATATTAGGAAACAAAACACTGACATTGACTTTTTTATTATCAACGTGGTTGTTATGTTTGCTGGGTTCATTCTGATTGCAGTGGTTGTTTTATCTTTAGTAACGAGGGCTGTAAGTCTTCATGAGAAAATCAGAAAGAGAAACTTCAAATGGCTCCAAGCCTGAAGAGCCCACAACCTAACTGAAAGAACATTCAGGAACTCTGCTCCCCTGGCAGCGGGTTTATCGTGTAGCTGCAGCAGCAGGCAGGCTCCATGCTCTAGTGCCCCACCTTTGTGTTACTCAGTTACTCTCTCCCTGCTTCTGCAATCTGCGGCTCATGTAGAAAATGGAACCTCCCTCTGCATATTCTGAGTTCAAACTCCCCGAGAGAAAATGTGATGGGCTCAGCCTTATTTGGCAAATTTTTCATACCAGGCCACCTCAGAGGCCACTGGCCAGCCTTGAAGACAGGGACCTGATCCATCCAGCTGCATTATGGCAGGATCATATCGTGCTCTGAGGAGTCTCGGCAGGGGGCAGAATGACCGGCCAGTCTGGTGTAATTGACCAAAGTAATCTGGTGGCAGAGGACTGTGAGTAGAGTGCCCTAGTGACCTCAGAAGGTCATTGGCTCATTTCTGCTGTGGGCTTTTTATGTGAAATACCTTATTCTCTTCACCTCCAAATAGAGCAGTGGGTGGAAATGTCCTACCTTGACTTACGGAGCTATGTAATGATTAGGTGGAAAGACAGAAAAACAGCAGGTATTCTACAATTGCAGAACCGCCCGGGTATTAGAAACCCAGCCAATAGACCTAATCAATTCAGCAGAAGACGCCATTAGCACTTAGCTACAAGGCTACCAGTGAGAAAACAAGCCGGGGGTTTTTCTTGTGTTATATCTGAACCTCTGACGTTCTTCCTGCTGGTAGGAGCCTGTGCCAGACTTGTTCAGAATTACTTTGTCAAGCCTGGCTCTTTGGGGGATGGGAGGGGAAACAGAGCTGGGGGCATTCTCTGCTGTGAATAACCATAAAATCCACCTTGAAAAACCGTGCAAAGTTGCAACAGAGATAAGGTGGATGGGAATTGGCTTCGGTTTGCTCAGAAAGAAATAAAGAGAAGGAGGATTCTCTCCTAGGTTTGAGTCGCAGAAACATCTCTTCAGGAAGGCAAGAACTATTCCTAGGAGGCACCACTCCAGGACACCCAGCGGTCAGGCAAGTAGAAGAAGAGAGTGGACGCCAGTCAGCACTAGTCAGTGCTTCTTCCAGTCGAGGCCAGAGGAAAGGAGGGTCTGATGCAGAAATGCAGTTGGGGAAGACGCCCCAAGCCTGGCTGCTCCACATTGGCCAAGGCCAATGGCTCCGATGAGCCTGACTGCTTCAAAGAGACCAGAAGTGTGGTGCTAGGAGGTCAAGGGCAGAATTTAGTCCCCAGGGGAGGAAAACTGACCAGAACAATGGAAGGTCTCAAGACCTTAGATATGCAGTCCTGGAAGAGTAAGGACACAGAAGAAATCAAGAGCCTCCAAAGTGGTCCATCCCAGGACCTAGGGGACATGTCACTCTGGCGGGTGGGCTCAGAGAGAAGTTCGACTCAGATTGCAGTGAAGGGATCTGGGAGGGGCAGGGGCAGCTGTCCTAGCTGGTCCCTGGGACCTGGGTTGAACATGAGCCTAAGTCCAGGCCCCACTTACATTTTGGTGATGCAAGAAAAGCAATGACTTGTTCAGGGTTCGGTCTTCTTCCCTGGAAAACAGAGTTAACAACAGAGAGCTCCTTGGGGGAGGAGATGGGGGGACAGGGAGAGAAAGAGTGTTATGGGAGCAAGTGGATATTTATGAGCAGCTTGGAGATCCTTGGCCAAAAGGTGCCTTGGATGTAGTAATTGGAGTAGGGCACCTGGAAGCTGTAAAATGAATATGATTAAAGCATCAGTTCTTTCGATTGGCCCCAAATTAAGAAACAGATCCAATGAAAGAAGCAGAGCCCTGGGAAATGTCTTCTTTTCTGTTCTTTGTCACTCGCTTTTCAAACACCTGTACCTTTATCAATATGGGAGTCTCCGCAGGCCTGCGTCACTTCTGGGAGAGCAGCTCCCTGACCAGGATGGCCAGCTGCAAACCCAGGACAACACTGGGGTGCTAGCTATCACTCGAGGGCCTTCCAGGAAGATCCTATTCAGAAGCCAGGCTCTTAACAGGCAAGAAACAGTGTTAATAAAAGTTCTTTTTACTTGAAAGGGCACAGAAAAACCCCAATAAAGCTGAGCCCAGCTCTTTAAAATAAAAAAAGTTGATAAAACTGACAAAAAATAAAGAAGTAGTTTATCGTGGTTCTAAAAGAAAGATGAGAGTTTTTCTTTCTCTTTTTTAAAGGCAGAGTTAATTAATCCACCACTACCAGCTTGAGCTCTGACTGAAATGTTAGCTCTGACCCTGGGGGGTGGGTAAGTCCCCTGGACCCTGGATAGGCTTTCATTAAAGCAACAGTGTTTAAAATAGTAAATTTAAATTCATCCGCCAGACAGAATAGGGCACCAGAAGTGGAGAAGAAATCAAAATAAGGAGAGTGTTATTAAGAAGCTGCACTTGAGAGAAAAAATGCCACTCCTTAAGCCTCCCTTAGGGACAAGATGATAATAATGTTGGAATAACCATAGTGATATCAATGGTCCTGGCTCACCCTCCTTCCTCTGCCTTTCTCAGCTCCTCACAGCTAAATCCATGGGGAGTCTGCACCCCAGGATCAGACTTACTTTACTTCCTGAGCAAGCATGATGAAAGGAGTCTGTCACTTCTCACTTTCCAACCAGTGGGGCCCAGGGACTAGCCAGGACTGCTGCTTCTGCCCCTCCCAGGTCCCCTCACTGAAGCCAGAGCCAAATTTCCCTAGTGCAGGCCTGAGTCACTCTGAGCATCCCGAGTGACATGTCTCCTGGGTCCTGGGATGGACCACTTTGGAGGCTCTTGATTTCTTCTGTGTCTCTACTCTTCCAGGACTGCATATCTAAGGCCTTGAGACCTTCCATTGTTCTGGTCAATTTCCTCCCGTAGGGACTGAATTTGGCCCTTGACCCCCAGGCTAGGGTCTTATCAAATATGGACAGATTTGTGGAAGTAGGACCACAGGATGCCAGAGCATTTGATTGACATCTGAATTCCTTGCTGCTGTGCCCAGACCCTGTTTGGATGCCCAAGAGAGCCCAGAATGCTGTGCCATCTTGGGTGCTTGCTCTCTCGACTTCCCCACACTCTGAGCTGTCCAGGCCTGGCTTCATCTGGGCCTTCTTGCATTGACTTGTTGAGAGTCTAGCGTACTGCCCATCTGGCCCATTCAACCAGCAACCTGGAGCAAGCTGTGGAACGCTGTGGAAGATCTGCAGGGAAGAGAACAAATACTTCGCAAACACAATGGAGACTATAAAACATGTACTGATATACATCAAGACCTCAGATTTAGGTAAGTCCAAGATTAGTTAAATTCGTTCACTGATTCATTCATTTGTTCATTCATGCAATTAAAAAAAAATGTATTAAGAGCTTATTATGTACCAGGCCTGGTTCTAGGTGCTGGGGATATGACAGTAACTACAAAAATACTTGTCCTTATGAAAGTTATGATCTAGTAGGGAAGATAGACAATAAATAAGATTAAGTGAGAAGAAATATATAAATGCTGTGGAGAGAAAAAAACAGGAAAGAGGACAGGCAATATGGGGCAACTGTTGTAATTTTAGATGAAGTTGAGGAAGGCCTCGCTGAGAAGGAGACATTGAGTAAAGACCTGAGGGATGTTGAGGAGTGAGCCAGGCCATGTGGGTACCTGGAAGAGAGCATTCCTGGCAAGAGAGCAGCCAATGCCTAGGTCCTGAGGTGGGAACATGCATGGTGTGTCTAGAAGGCCAATGGGCTGGAACAGAGAAAATGAGGAGAGATTAAGTGGGGAGGTCATTCAGAGCCTGTAGGTGGATGTTGGCCTGTGAAATGAGTGTCTCAGTCAGCTAGTGCTGCTGTAACAAAATACCACGTGGGTGGCTTAAACAATGGACATTTATTTCTCACAGTTCTGGAGGCCGGAAGTTTGAGTCAGAGTGCTAGCACGGTTAAGTTCTGTTAGGGCCCTCTTCCTGACTTGCAGACTTTGTTGTCTTCTAGCTGTGTCCACACCTCTGGTGTCTCCTCTGATAAGGACACTAATCCCATGATGGGGGCTCTACCCTCACGTCCTCATCTAAGCCTAATGACCATCTCCTAATACCATCGCGTTGGCAATAGGATTTCAACATAAGGATTTTGGGGGAGACACAATTCAGTCCATAACAGGGAGCTACTGCAGGGTTATAAACACTAAGAAAATTTATTCCAAAGTATCTTATCCTCCATTAAATCAACAATTATCTGTTTCTGTTTTTCCAGATTCTATCCTGAACCTTTTCCACAGAAGCTCTTTAGGGAATCGGAATGAGTCTTGCTCAAGAAAACCTGGGGTTCCTCTGGGTGCTGATATGGCAGTTCATGCAAATCTCTGTTTTCTCCATTCAGTAGAGAGAGGTGCTTTTCAACTAATAAAGTCCAACCATCACAGTTTTAAAGTTTTCCTTTGGTCTTACTCTGCGAATTTAAAGAAAGTCAGCAGTGGTCCACATGAAAAGATGTTTGGTTCCCCCTCTAACTATAGATTAGACCAAGAGGCTGTGCTTCAGATAGTGTTAATCTTAACCTAGGCTGGATTTATTAGGCGGCCTGGCATCTGAGATGGCAGATAAGCACATTTTCCACTCTTGCCTTTGCTGTATTAAGCCTCTCAGGGAAAATTTCTAAAGGTTCAGAAAAGAGACGCTCCAAACTGTAAACCACATAAGCCTTTCTTTTCAGTCTTGTCTTTTTTTTTTTCCTACCTTTTTTTAGTACAGTAACGAAACCATCTTCAATGCCCAACTGATTCATCTGGAAGCCTGATCAGTGAACTGAATTATCTTCACGTTTTAAAAAGCAGGACTAACTCTTTGTTCAGAACCAGAAACTGTGCATTGTGATGACTTAGTATAACGTGCCAAGAGGCAATAGAAGCACCGCAGTCCAGGGAGAGGGATGCTGGACTGAAGGGAGCAGGCCTCTGTGCTCTGTCCCAGGGCCGGAGGTGCACAGATTGAATAGTAATGAGCTCAGCCCCGTGGTCCCAGCTCCAGGATTCCTGTAGGATTCTGGATCAGCCCCTGGTGCGCACACCCAAGTGGGGCTCATCGGCTCTGAACTTGTTCCAGATGATCTCTGTGCAGCCAGAACCCAGGCCCACCCCCTGAGTCGGCTGCAGCACGACCAAGGACCCAAGTTTCTCTGGCCTGGGGCCGACATTCATTCATTCAACAAATATCTGTTGTGCATTTGTGTGAAGCATCGTTCTAGGCCCTGGGGCAACAATAGGGAATTCAACAAACAAAAGTCCCTGTGCGCACGCGCGCGCGCGCGCACACACACACACACACACACACACACACAGCTTACGTTCTAGTAGGGGTAACAGACAATACACAAGTTTTGATCCTGGCCTGGAGTTCCAGGTTGCTGTGGATCAGAGAGGACAGCAGGACCTCTCTCTAGACCTGCCTCCTGAGGGCTGAGCTGGACCGGGCTAAGCTCTGCGGTCCAGGAACTGTGGTGTGTCAGCCAGGCCTGGCCTGCGCCAGAACTCCTTGTGTGGTCTCCAAACAGATTTGCCTCCATGAAGTCCTCTGGCCAGGACCACTTCTTAGAACTAGTCTCTTCTGGTGATAGCTAGGCCTCCATCCTGCAAAGTTGAAAATATTGTTCATTTGTGGAATTCAGAATAAAAACAGCCCAAATTGCTATGATGGCTGAAGAATAAAAGTCAGAGGTAGAGGAAGATTTGTCCCTGAGAAAGGAAGCTGTGGGGAGGCAGCAGCAGAAGAAGGTGAAAGAGGGAGCCTGGAGATGCAGGCTTCGAGATGATAAAAAGATTCCTTGAGAATCTGCTGTCTTTGCTTCCCAGAGCAGCATCCAGCACTTACACACACACCCCTGGGTCCCTCTCAGAGCTCCCGTATCCCATAGGCATTGAACAAAGTTCAGAATGCAGGAGAAAATAAACTAGGCATTTTATCTGTGACACGGATTGTTCTAGCTCCCTGGATAATGACTTATTACCCCAAATCTTTTAGAAAGAGAAAAGCAATGAGTATCAAAGCACAACTGTTGCAAACCCATTAACTGGACTGGATTTTAGCACGCAGCTTCCTTCCGATTGAGGTAGTGTGTGCGTGTGCATTTATGTCTGATGCCTCTGTGGTTATAAACACTTGTGAAAAAGAATGAGACTTGAAGGTCAGAACAGTGTGTTAACCTCAGAACTGCACGTCAGGGAGGGTGAGAGGACATCTGTGGTGAGGAGCAGAGGAGAAGGCCGGGGCAGAGAAAAACCTACACGAAGTATAACAGAGTATGTTGGGAGCTAAGGGGGATTTTCCAGTCACTCCAGAATTTCATCGAAAGCCTAAGACTGGGAATATAAGGCTCTAAATTGATGACAATCTAAGTTCAGGAAAGCACCATTGATTGTGACTGGTCCCAGTCACCCACTACTATCCACCCTCGGGTAATATACGAGGAGAACTTGGGCAGGGTAGGGAAGAGCAGTGTTTGTGAGAGGAGAGGAGGGACTCCCTGAATATTTCCCTCTAAGGGTTGGCCTGGCCAACTATCCCCCTTCATTGAGTTGTTTGCAAATTGTCGAGCCTCCAGAAAGGCAGAGCACCTGACACTGCTGGAATTTGAGGAAAGAGGCGGGACAGAGACGGCTGGGCTGGCAGGATGCCAGGCAGAGAGGGGAGCGAGGGCATTCTCTATGGTTTCCGGTCCCTGGGGAGTACCGACGGTAAATCCTACACATGCCAGTAGAGGTGGGGGTGGCAGAGGGTAGATGAGCTTGAGACTTATAAATTTACAAGATGCATGGATGACAGAAGAATGCTGCAAGGTCACAAGTTGGTGCATCACTGGAAAATTCTGCTGCATCTTGTAAGGAACCGTGTGGCAGAGACTGTTGTTTGTCTACTTACCAGCCTGCTGCCTTACTAAGAGAACTCCCAATTCTTTTGGAGGAAACTATTGCCTAGTTTTTGTTGCAGCTCAGGTTATTCAAGCAAGACAAGTCTAACCAATGAGGGGAAGCCTGCTGGGGATTTCTGAGAAGGTTTTGCTTTCCTGTTACAGGCAAGATCCTTTCTTCCTTTTGCTTGTTTCCTCTTTCTTATTTCTTGGAACTTGGATGAGATGGCTGGAGCTCCAGCAGTTATTTTGTGAGAATGAAGATGAGGATCATACCCTACAGATGGAAGACTTAAGTCACTGACATTGTGGAGCCATTGTACTAGTTCTAGGCTATCTACTCTCAGATTTCTCACTACCTTTTCTTACTTAAGCCAGTGTTACTTGGGTTTTCTGCTACCTGTAACAGCATTTTGTTCCTAATGACACAGACCACCACTGCCTAAGAGAGCTACTACCATCTATCTACATTAAGCCCTCAGGCAATGAGCTGGATGAGCACTTAATGGCTGACCCCAGAGAAGGGCTAAAGCTTCTCCATGGCAGCAGCATAAAGAGAAATTCCTGACCCCTGTTCCTTGTTCTTGACCCAACACCAAAGGGAAAGGGGAAGAGCATGAGACAGACACCCTGCCCCTGCCACCTGATGACTACTTCTCGCAAAGCCTCTAGAGATTCAAACCCAGTCCCTATGACAGTGTGTGGAGTGAGCTTTTCAACCATTCTTGAAAACTGAAAGTGACTTTTAACAACCAGAAGTAATGGTCAAGTTTTGGAATCAGGTGGAAATGTTGTTGAGGGAGCTACTGTCCAGTGAGAAAAAGGGCTTTGACTTAGTAGAGTTTGAGACAGTTTGGGAAAATTAAGATGATTTCATTTCTGTACCCCCATAGAGTTAAAACATCTCAACAAACTGTTTACAAAATAAATCTGCTTAATTTTGACTGCCTTAAATCCATGCCACATCTCTATTGTACTGATGTGGAAAAATGTCCAAGATAGAGTATAAGTGCAAAAAAAAGAGAGAGAGAGCAAGGTACAAAATAGTGTATATAGTAGGCTACCTTTGGATGATAGAAAGAGGTAAACAAGAATTTATACTTGTATTTACACAAAGAAACTCTGGAAGCATCCACAGGATTATCTACAGGGTGGATGGGAATGGAGTGGGAGCAAGATCTCTCACAATATACGTCTTCGCATAGATTTGATTCTGGAATTATATGAATGTGTTATCTATTAAACATTTTAAATCAAAAATGCTAGTGCCACAGAGTATTCAATTTTCTTGTAGAAAAGACATTTAGAAGTCAGCAGATGACCAAAATAGGAGACTCCAAACTCTCCCTTCCACCCACTTCAAATAACAAAATCAAAGTGTTTGGTACATTTTTTATGCAAGCAGCTCTTCACCCCCACCCTACACCCTTGTTTTATAAGACTGGGAGGGTTTGGGGAGCTGTGAGCGAGTGAAACATCAGGAGCCAAATAAGGGAGCTTTAGCTTTCGTTTGAGGAAAAAAATTGGTTTGTGATGCAAATTGGAAGAAATAATAACAAATACATTACTGTATATAATTCATTATTATTATATTAGCTATGTTAATTAATATATTATATATTAACATAATATGTAATATAGTGCATTTATATATTATATTATACATATTACAATATAATATATTACTACATACAATTTTATATTAACTTATTTTTCAAACTTCTTGTGATCAGATTTCCTGTACCTAAGAGAATTTTTCCTGCACAAATATAACCCTAGTGAGAAATCTAACAATTTTGTTTAGTTAAGGCAAGGTTGGAAAACTATGGCTTGTGGGCCAAATCTGGCCAGCCGCCTGATTTTTTACGGCTGGTGAGCTAAGGATGGATTTTAAACTTTTGAATGGTTGGATTTTACATGGTTATATAAATGCCTATATAATATGCTTGCTTTTGCCTCTTGGCATGCAAAGACTAAAATATTTACTACTTAGCCCTTTAAGAAAAATTTGCTGACCCTAGATTTAAGGCCTTTTGAGACTCATTTCCCAAATTCTGCTCTAAAGTATGTAGTCACAACTGAGACCAACCTCTGGCCAAACACATCCCAACAAAGACATAAGACCACTTAGTGACAAAGGAAGGCTAGTCATGATGTGTAGTTTTCACTTGGCTGGGCAGCATTAGGCGTCTCACACACACACACACACACACACACACACATTTCTGATGTTGGAAATGGGAAAATACTACTCTTCCTTGGATTTTTCTGTTGCACAAACTCCCCATTTGGTATCCAAAGCCCTGAAGCAACAAGATATAGTTGGGTCTCATTCCAGCTGCCAGACACAGAAGGCCTAGCATGCATAGCACAGTATGTTACTGGCCCATGAATGTGGCCCTTAAACACAGAAAAGGTGACACATGTCAGTCCGTTGCAGTGGAGCTCTGTGGCTTTAAAAAGACTTCTGTATTGTATGTGCATCTAAGTAATTGGAACTTGGACGCGTCACATCTTTTTTTGCAACGACATTGTAACAGCATGGACCCATCCATCATCATGTCATCCTTATGAAAATGGTTTCTCGTGGTCAACTTGTCATAGTTAATTAGTCTTCCGATGTATGAATAGTCAGAAGCAAAGCGACTTTGAGAGGCCGGTTTTCAGATACCTTTAGCAGTGAACTCTAAGAGGTATCTGATCTTTCCTTCTTTTAATTAGAGCCCTTTCATCTAAGCGGGGTAGTGTCCTTGTGGTTAGAGGTAGAGAGAGTTTGATTTTGCCTTCTGTTCTCAGTTCTAACTCATAGTAACCACAAGCGAGCCAGCGAGGCTCTGAGGCCTCACATATGTGAAATTCAGGAAGTCTTGAGTAGAATGTGCTTAGTTGATGGCTGTTCAAATGCAGATATCGTTGAAGTTTTAGTGTGAAAGGTAATGTGTCAGTTAGATACTGCTATGAGACCCCAAAACCTAGTAGTTTAAAAAAGAAAAGCAGCCATTTGTTTAGCTCAAGATTCTGTAAGTCATCAGTTTGGTGTGGGTTCAGCGGGGCTTCCTCGGGCACCCGCGGTCAGTTGTGTGTTTGCATGTTAGGTGGCGGTTGTACTGATCTTGGCTGGGGTCTCTCACATGTCTTAGGACTTGGCTGGGACAAACGGGGCTACTCATCTCTGGTCCATGTAGTTTCTTGTGTTCCAGCAGGCTAGCACAAGCTGGCACATGACAGGGACAGGGGTCTCTAGAGAGATGGTGGATGCATGCAAAGCCTCTTGAAGCCTAGGCCTGGAATTGGCAAAATATTGCTTCCATCACATTTTAGTGGCCAAAGCAAGTTACAAGGCAAGTCACAAGGACAGCCCAGATCCAAGGGGTGGGGAAATAGACTCTACCTCTTGATGGAAGAAGTTTCAAAGTCACATCACAGGGGCATGGATGCAGGAAGGAGAATTGTGACCATTGTGTGCAACCTGCTACTGGGAGATAAGACATTAAGGAGCATGTGTAAGGTGTCCAGCAGCCTCCTTAGGTGAGATGGGAAGAGGTCATTACTGTGAAGTCTGGATGCTAAACCCATAAGTGAGGGACAGGGACTATGCCACTCTGGCTGTCTGTGGGTCTCCTTTCTGACAGAAGAGGGGAGGAAACCTCCAAGGGGGAAGTCAGACCTGCAGCGGATGGGTAAGTGTGTGGGCAGCGCTGATCTGGGTTTTGGGTTAATTTGGAAAAGAAAAGAAAGAGGGTATTTTTCCACATACACTGGAAACCCAAGAGTGAATCCAAGCTCTGTGTTTGATAGCCTGGTGGAGAAGAAAGCTTCTGCACCCTGGGAAGAAACCTCCTAACCAAGAAGCAGTGCAGTTTGACGCTACCAGCACAGCTTTATGGGGCAGAAGTCACTAATTGTGGTTTAACATCTTAGTAACTGTGTGATTTTGGGCAAATCACTTAACTTCTTTAAGGCTCAGTTTCCTCATCTGTAAAACGAAGACAACAATATGTACCTCAGAAGGTTGTAGGAGCAATGAAAGGCAATAACACTGTAAAGTGTCTAAGGTAATACCTAGCATCATGATTGCTCTCCATCGATGCTCACTGTTATTATCCTGTAACATTTATGGCTAGTGATTCTTCATGGATGATCCACAGTTCTACTTTTGCAGTCCTGGCCACATTTATGAGCTCTCCTCCTGGCATTTTAGACTAGCAGTTTTATGTAGAAGTCCCACTGTCAACTCAAACTCAATGTAACATGTAATGCATATTACGGCTACACCAATCTGTTCCTTCAAACCACTCTCCTTTCCCAACGTTTTGTGTCTGTTCTTTCAGAGCTACCATTTAGCCACCTGGATCTGTCACTGTAAGGTTATCTTTGATTCCTTCATTTCCTTTAGGCCTCTTATCCAGTTATTGGACAGCATGAAATGTCTCTCTCTCATTTTTCCCATTCCATTTTCCCCAGGAACTGCAGAAGCTGCATTCTTCTCTTGATGCTTTGAGTACCACTATGGAGTTCTTACAATTTCCCTGCCTCCTGGCTCTCTACACTTTAATCCATTCTGCATACTGTTGCAAAATTAATCTTCCGAAAGACAACCCCTTGCTCAAAACCACCAATGGTGCCTCATTACTTACAAGATGACATCCAAACACTGAGCCTGGCATTCAAAGTTCTCAATGACCTGACCCCAGTTCCCAATACTAGACTTATCTTCCAAGACTTCAGGGAAATTCATTTTGCATTATAATTATTTGCATACCTATTTGTGTTCCAAGTAAGAGTGTAAATCTCTAGAACCAGGGTCAGCAAGCCATGGCCCACGGACCAATTCCACATGGCCCACAAAGCCTACAATATTTACTATATGGCCCTTTACAGATAGTTTGCTGACCCCTGCTCCATAGGATGGAAGCATGTCTTAGACTACTTTGTGTGTCCTATAGAACTGTGTAGTTTTCAGTAAATATTTATTACATGAATGTTCCACAAATTGACCCCGAAGCACCCCTGTTCTTTCTTGTCCCTGTAAATTTTTTCCCCGAAATAGAGGGCCTTCCCTTCTTTTGTCTACCTGGATAAACCATTCCAATACTCTAAGACCCACATCAAATCCTCTGAGAAGCCTTCCTGAGGACTTCTATTGAATTCTGCATTCCAGTAACACTAACCTGCTCATTTGACGCTTAATCTTCTGCTTCCACTTAGTTCTTTGCATCAGAGAGGGTCGTGAACCTGATTGATGCCCATTCCTCACCCAGGACTGGCTATCTTCTCCTCTTCAGAACTCAGTGATGTTACCCAGCCTGGGAAGTTTTCTCTGACTCTTCCCTTCCTCTCCCCACCCAATTGAGTTAGGGGTCCTTTCTTTGAGCTCCCACAGCTCCCCGAACTTGCCCATCCTGGTACTTACCTTTGAGTATTGTAATCACTGATTTACTTCTCGGATTCTCCAATGGTACTGTGAGCTCCTCGAGGGTAGGTCAGTGTCTTATTCATTGATATAGTCCCAGTACCTGGCATGGTGCCTGGCTCATGGAGATATTCAATTCGTATTTTGGAATAAATGGTTGATCACTCAATGGTTGTTGATGGATTACATGGATGATTAAAATATCTGGTCCTATTCCTCATGGTCCCCTATTCTCACCCTTCAGTTCTCGTGCTTCTCGGTCATGCAGAGTCATTTCTCTTAGTTATATATCTATGGGTAGTTTGAATCTCTGAATATAACTGCCAAATTTCAGTAAATCACTACCAAATATATGACTGAGGTTATCAGGCCAAAATTGGGGCACCCTGGGAGAAACTAAACTTGGAGATTCCCAGGTCTTTGGTGAGAATAATAAGTGCCTTTTTTTGGATCCACAGCTGTCTTGGACTGTGGGGCACTGAAACCAACAGCAGCTCTTCCTCTTTGTGAATTAAGCATTCCAAGGACAGCCTGACTGCCGAATAAAAAGATCCATGACCAAATTACAGCACACTCATAGCCAGCTTTGCAAATTCAGCCTAAGTCTGCTTAGAGCTCCGTGTTCACCTAGTGTAAAATAATACCAAATGTTTGGACTTGGAAACCATTTGCCAAATGTTGGGATAATGTAACAAAGCACACACAGTATCAGAAATGGAAAATGGCATCCTGGAAATGGAACAGCCCACCGAAAACGAGAAGTAAGAGCCTCAGGCAGCAGACCACTTCTTTCCCACTCTCAAGGTCCCCCTGGAGCCGTGTGCTGCTGAGTCCCCTCTACTCCTCCTCACAGCTTTTCCTCTGAGCACGTCATCCTGCAATCACATTCGACTTAGCCATCCATGATCAGTTCCTTAAATGCAGATAAATTAGAGACTGGTTGTAAATTGGTCAGCCACATCAGCCCACATCTTCTTGCAGTGAAGTGGACGCATAATCACCAAGTTTCCATCCTCTGTGTGTGCTGCTGGCTTCCACGGGAGCCCTCCCCCATGGAGTTAAAGTGGAAATGAAGCGCAGAAGCTCACCCGATCAGACGGAGAACAGACATTTGGCATTTTAAAAATGCCTTTTAAATGTCTAGATAGATGCTATATTACCCTGTAGCCTTTTCAAAATCTGTGAGACACTCTGTGAATGCTGTTGCCCAAGAAAGCCAGCCCTGGAAAACCCTCGGATGTGCCCAGGTGTAAAAGGCAGCAACCCTGACACCTTGGGGAGGAAACGGTCCTCACTTGCTTCAGGGAATATCTGTTTCTGCAAGAGCCGTGGGACAAGATGAGGAAGCAGAATGTTTTGCTCTTAATTTTCACCTGGTCAGTCATGTGTGATAGACGATGCAGTTTGGCCACTAAAATGATATGCAAGGCAGGGCATTTACTGCTTTGAGGACAGGCATGAAGGGGCACAAGTTTCTTCGTCACAACACAGGTCACTCACTGCCTCATATGAGTGGTCAGGGTTGCAAGTTCAGTGGAAATAGGTACTTTCCTATAGAACCAGATGGTCTGAAGACAGTTCCTAAGTCTTTCCTCAGCGGCCACATGCACCTGCAACAGTCCAGGGACCAAGTCAAGCAAGAGGTCAGTTTGGTATTACTTGGAGCTTCAGGCCCAAACTCCAGAGGGGAATGATCACAAGGCATGTGGTAGTTGGACCAAAAGTAGTCTGAAAAGTTTGCTTTTGCTTTTTCTTCCCAAAGTTCAGACCTGAGTGGCACTTGTTACCACTCTCTTGTGAGGAAAGGCCAATCCAGAGCCCACAAGCTACTGTTGACAAGAGCCAGAGAAAAAAGAGAATGTGCCCCAGTGACTCCAGTAAAGGTAGTCCCTATGGTGGCCTCAAGCTGGCAGACACTCAGGTCTCCTCAGCGGCTCTGGGCCTGCCTCGCCTCCTTGACTGGGGACAGCAGAGCTGAGACAGGGCAGCCCCTAAAGCCTCACCGGCATCTTTGACCTTGGGCAGGGGATAGACACCGGACACTGTCCTTGTTTGCGTCTGGGGAAAAAAGCAGAGGGAGGGGTGGAGAGGTGCCTGGCTCTGCTGCTCGAGGCCAGCAAGAACCATTAAGTAAACAAAACAAAGCAAAATGTAGCAAAGCAAATAAACAACAGCAACAGCAAAGTAGAGTGTGAAGTCGAGAAGGGTTGATTTCTGAGGAGTCCCTGGCAGGCTGAGGTGCTGCCCTGCCTGGAGAAAGCCTGGAAGATGAGATGTTGGTGCTTCAGTGATACCCGATGGGTGAGGATGGCTGCAGGGAAGTCTGAAGGATGCCACGAGAGTCCCAGGAGATCAGGCCTGCTCCTAACAGTCCTCTTTAGTCATTACTGGTGCATCATTAGCTTCACCAGAAGCTCTGGCTTCAAAGAAGGAGATCAAACTGAATCACTGATGCTGAGGAGAGCAGGAAATGGGCACGGTGGAGAAACACCAGAGGGAATTTATCTGAGGCCCCACTGCCATCCTCTCTAGGCCTCCTTGATCAATAATGGTAGGAAATGTTCCACCATTTGACTTTGTGGGCTTCTTGTCCTGCTTTCTTTGAGAACCCTCTGGGCTTCCTCTTGCTATTTTTTTTTTTCAGATCTCCCTTCATTTCCCAGGCAGTACCTCCATGCTTCTCAGAACACAGTTCCCTGGGCCCCAAGCTGCCCTGGGAATCCTGTCCTGAAGCTTCCTCTCATCCACCCGGAAACTCAGCACCTCAGTTGGCTGCTCTGCAAAAAGAGAAGAAAGCGACAGCTTTTACTGCCCATAAGTGTACAGTTGCAGAGCAATTCCAGCCGGCCTGTCATGTAGCACAGCTATTCTCAAGGTTGATTGTGCCGCAAAGCAAGAGCAGCCCACGGAGAGAGTCGAAAGTGAGGGGGGAGGCCACGTGGATCCTTCCTCCCTTGGCCTCTTTACCTCCGTAGGTGGCTCAGAGCCTTTCAGGAGGAAGCCCTGTCCCCGCTTTCTGATAATTCAGTGGTGATTCTTAGATGGCCGCCTTGGAATGAAAAAGAAAGATGATGGTTCCTTGCATCTATACAGTGTTTCACAGTTTTAAGAGCACTTTTATCTACTCACCTAAACTGAGTGCACTTAAGGCAGAGGATAGAAATGAGGTGGGAGGAAACACAAAGCTTTGTTACTTCTATTCTAATCACAGACTTCAAGCCAGAATTTGTCTTGTCCTGGTGCATGCTCTTCTTGGTTTCTCTGACATATTTTGGATCTGATTCCAGGGTACCTTTTTGTCCATACAACTGAATTCCTTCTGTGCTTTTAGCCTGGTGCAACCATCTCCTTGCTCCCTCCTATCCTCCCCTCCTCCCAGTTATGCTAGTAACAATTCCCATTCCACAGCTGCTGATTTCACTTAATTCCACACCCAAATGTGATACACACTACTACCTATTTCCTCTTTCTTCTTCCTCCTCCCCTTTCCCTTCTTCCCCTCCCCCACCCCCCTGCTAGGTATTCCCCATCACAGCTCTACTGGCAGAGGCTGGAAGCCTGGAAACTATACGTCCCAGACTCCCTTGCTTCCAGTAGAGAAACACTCCAGGGAGATCTGGAAGGCAGAGAAGGGGTTCTTCTTTCTCTGGCAGAAGTATGGCAGATATACGGACTGCCCACATGGGAGTTTTTGCAGTGGCTTCCATGCTCTACTGTCAACCACAACTTCAGGGTCAAGGGGCAGCTATGAAGTCAGTGGCAGTTTCTTGCAGTTTCCTGAGCCTGGGATATAAGTGGCACCTTGGTGATCTTTGGAGCGTGGCTGTAGAAGTGTAGCCTGAAAGCTGGTGGCAGCTCCCCTAAATTACCTTCCTTTTGCACAGCTAACAATTCTGCTCACACTTAATTCTCTTCTTGCTTGAAAGACCTTTTTCTGCTTAAAATTAAACCTCCTTCGGCTTGGAGTACCTACAGCAGTTGTTCTCAAAAAATGGTCCTGGAGCAGCAGCGTCACCATCATCTGAGAATCTGTTAGAAACACAAATTCTTGGGCCCCACCTCAGGCCCACTGAGTCAAAAACTCTGGGGGTGGCACCGAGCAATCTGTGTTTTAATAAGCCTTCCAGATGATTCTGGTGCACATTCAAGTATGAGAGCCACTCACCTATCTGAATATTTATTTTCCTGTCATAAACCATGACTGATATACACACACCTTCTCAAGGTGTTTTGCTTTTTCATAATTATAAAATACTGCAGTTATTGTAGAAAATTTGGAAAGATGCAAAAAATGTGAACAACAGAAAAAACCCCCACAAAATTCCACTACTGAGAGTTAACTATTATTAACCTTTTGGTTTATCTCCTTCCAGTCATCTCTCTGTGTATACACATTTATGCATACAGTTACATAACTGCTTTGTTTTGTATCTGCTTTTTATTTATATACCGTTATATTATGAGCATTTCTCTGTGCCATTAAATATGCTTATTTAAAGCCTACTTAGTGTTCCATGTTATGGAAGTACCAGAATTAATTAGCCATTCTCCTATTGAAGAATGTTTATGTTGTTTCCAGGCTTTGCTATTATAAATGCTACATTGGACACTCTTATATAAAACCTTGTCTCATTCCTGTCTGTCTCATCGGCGTGAAAGGATAAATTAGGATATGGACGAGAAAAGAGATTTAGGCAGGGCAGTGCTAGGTCCCTCCCGGAGCAACTGCTCCTTGTATGTGGGGATAATATAGACCTTTCGGAACTTAACAGTTAGGAAGGGAGTCAAGGTGAGAAGGAAGAGAGGAATTCAAGAAAGTTGCTTCTTCCCATTTCTGAGCTTCAATGATACTTGTGAGAACTGTCAGAAGCTGTGAGGCATTTTAGAAGGAAGTAGAAGCAAAATGAAGTAAAGTGAGTGATTATTCTTTGACATTCTGGGAAAACACTCCAAAAGGTAGTATGTGCTTGCTGTTTGTGAGAATACAAGGACTTCGCCCAAACTTGTTTTTTACTCTGATCCATGACGTGAGCCTGGGGAGGCTGCGTCCATTCTTTTATTGCTCTGGGGGTTTCCACCTCTACTGATGGGCTGAGGTCTTTCTGCGAAGTCCATGCTGATGTCTGAGCACATTGTAGGTGCTTCAGCGATACTTGCTGACTGAATAAAAATGAAAAAATAAATAGATGGATAGAATATTCCTAAAAACCCAGACATGTGTATTATCTCAAATGTCACAAGATTTAAGGATTCCCTGTAAAATCCCATGCTTAGAAATGGATCTGCTTCCAATGTGCATGGAACAAATGGACATTCTTGCTTCTTTTTTCTGCTGTCGGTCTGTCTACAAATATTTATTGGAGATCTACCAGATTCCTGGTGTTATTTTTGTACAGGAAAGAAGACAAAGTCCTCCTTGCCTTCAAAGGGCTTATATTTTATTTTTTGAAGACAGACAATAAATATTCAAACAAGTCAATATGCTATGAGGAAATTTAAAGATTTTAGCTTTACGACATGATGAGTATATTTAACACTGCTCTATGGTATATTTGAAAGTTACTAAGAGAGGAGATCCTAAAAGTTCTCATTATAAGGGAAAACATTTTTTTCTTTGTAATTATGTGAGGAGATGGATGTTAACCAAACTTATTGTGGTAATCAATTTGCAATATATGTATGTCAAGTCATTGTGTGGTACAGAGCTGTGTGTCAAATTTTTCTCAATAAAACTGAAAAAAAAAAAAAAAAAAAGAGTTTAGCCTGATACTCGTGACCAGGATGGTGAGAGGTATATACTTCTTTTGTCATTTCAAAGTTCCAGCTACAGCAGTAGCTTCTCAGCAGGAGGAGGTAGTTATCTGTCTTAAATTCATTTGCAAACTGATGGGCCAGGATCTCAACATAGCTTTCACTCAGGCCCCTCAGTGGGTGTAGCAGGATTGGAGAGAGTCACAGGGTTCATGGCCTAAGAAGCTTCATGTGTTTGTTCCCTGGAACTAGCGATGTGGGGTGTGACTAGGTCATGGCATGACTTGGTTAGGAATAAAACAATAGTCAATATATAAGTAATTGATATAATCAAGAACTATATGCTTAAGAAGACTTAGTTGTGGTGGCAACTAGGTTCTTCTCCCATGCTGATTCTCACCAATTGGTGAGGACTGTTTAGAACACAGTCTTGAGAAGAGTTCTTCAATGAGAATTCCAATTTCAGAAGAAAGTAGAAGAGGAAGCAAAGTGAGTGATGATTCTTTTGACACCCTAGGAATCTAAGGGTAGTATGTTTTGAGATCAATCCATGCTTGTGGTTTATGAGGACACAAGGACTTAACTCAACTTCTTTTTCTGTCTGATCCCAGACATCAGCCAATGAGAAAGGGTACAGTGATATTGGTGATGTCTGCCAGGAGCCCAGTTATAAATATGGAGGTGCATCTGTCTACTCTAGTCCCATCTATGATGGTGCTGAGTGGTACCCAGGCCCAAATTCACATTGGCACATAACTTTTCAGTAAATGCACTAGGCTTAGGAATTATTCAGTATGCCAAAATGTTCAAAATACAGTATGACCCTATAGTGGATGGTAAAGCCTTAATGGCTTATGGAGGCAACATGGAATATTAGAAAGACCACTGGGCTTCTTGACATCATAATCCCTAGAGTCTAGGTGTTTTGGAACACTTACAAACTGCATGAACTTGAGGTCAACTTCTTTTGCTAAACAGTTTTTCCATATGTATATTTATAATATTATATATATTTTATGTATATATATAAATTTCAGCCTGATAATCCCTGTTCTTCCTTCACCGGGATTTTATGAAGATCAGATGAGATGATGCATGGGAGAGCACTTTCCCAAGTGCTAGGCAAGAATGCACTATCATTATTAGTTTGCTAGTTACAGTGGAAGCTGCTTCTTCCTCCCCTAACTTCCATTCTCTTTTTCAAAGAGATGGCCAATTATGTACCAGAAAAAGCAGTTAAATTTCTAGGCTGTATACTTCTCTTAGTGAAATGATTTAAAGCCATGTGTAAATAGCACATAAATTTATCATGACTTGGGTCCAAACTGGGGATGTGTCTATATGTACACACACGCAATCACCTCGGTGTCTAACAGTGAAAAATATTGCCGTCTTGTGAAAAATGAAGCTACCTTCTTCCCGGCTCCTGACAGCTAAAATGTCCTTAAAACAAATGGGAAAGCTTCATGCTACACACCTGGGCGATGGAGTTTTTATGAATCAGACAAATCTTGCGTCTCTCAGGTAACGTCAGACCTGAGAGTAATGCTCACACTCCTGGTCTTTTTGGGCAGACTGCTTCCTGGTGATTTACCGACACAGCCCTCCAGGCACAAGGGTGTGGAACCTCTATTTATTCACTCCAAAGAAACAAACAAACAAAAGTCAGCCCTGAGACCAAGTTAATCAAAAAGTTTTTAATAGAATACTTGAAGGACCCGAGGCAAGTGCTTGGAGCCATAAACAGGTGGCACAAATCATTTTTAGCCTTGTTGGAGAATACAGAGCAGGCTGCTGCCTGCGATTATGGCCGGTGTAATTAATCTGCATGTTGCCACTCCGGCATTTATTCAATTGGGGGCATGGAATCCCATCTGTAAGGCCAGTTGTTAGAATTGGTGAGAGGACGTCTTTCTTTCCTTCTTTATTAGAAGAGAGAGAGAAAGTAGAGAGAGCCCTGTGGTTATATTCCAGGTTGGAGCAAATCAAACACTCCTCTAGGCCTTTAGTATTTGAAAGAAGGTAAATGGCTGATACAGGAAGACCCGTTAATATCATATTCACGAAGGAAAGGCGTGTGTGTGTGTGTGTGTGTGTGTGTGTGTGTGTGTGTGTGTGTGTGTTTGGTGGCAATATCTAATCAAGTAGAGTTCCAGATCATGAAACTACCCTTAAAGTGTGAAGTGAGATGTTGGAAGCATTGATTCATTTGGCCACTCAGGCAATGCTGCACTAGTCTGTACAGTGCCTTGTGAGTGTTAGAAAAAGGTACCCTTGCTCAAGATGTCTTACTTTCATCTGCTGGAAGCTTGTCATAGTATACTGAATATTAGAACAAGACACTTCAATGCCACCTGCCAGAAAACTGTCATAATAAAAATGCAAATCTACAGTGTCTTCGATGTAAAGGCCACCTCTTTAGATATGCTGCTTTTATGTATCACAGGACCTCAACAATTGTACGTGTTGGCACCACCACTGGTGCAACATTTAGCATCACAGCGAAAACTGGCTGGTGAGGTGGAATAAATGCTCAGACAGAACCAGCTTCTAGAATACACTAAAATAATTTCCAAGTGGTTTAAATAGGTGAATTTTTAAAATAGCAATACAAATGTGATTAAATATTCACATAGAAAGGAATTTTATAAGCATAAAAATAATTTTAAAATTACTAAGGAAAATAGATTTGACTCATAAAAGTTTAAAAGTTCAGTAAGTATATAAAAAAGAAAAACCACTATAAATCAAATTGAAAACAGATAACTGAAAAAAAAATATCTTCCACAAATACGACAAAGGATTAATATTCTTAATAGGCTGATGCACTTTGATTAGAAAAAAAAAGTCTTCAAAAAAATAGGAAAAATTTTGTGAATTATTTATGGAAGAGGCAATGAAATAGCTAATAAAATGTTTAGCTTTATTAGAGCTTAATGAAGTAAAAATTAAAATACTCACTAAATCCACTTTTTCATTTATCAAATGGGAAAATTTTAAAAACCGATTAACTCAATGCTGGCATAGATGCATTATTAGAATATAAATGTGTACAATCTTTCTGTAAGGCAGTGTGGCACCATGTATTAAGAATCTTTGAACCAATAATGCCATCCTTAGAACTCTATAGATAGTCAGAAATACGGAAATGCAAAAGTAGGACAAACGTTAAGTAAATTACAATAAATTCATATAATTTGTATTTTGTAACCCTTAGAAGTGATACTTAGGGAAAAATTTATGTCATGGGGAAATGTTCCTAAAAGTGTCAATTGAAAAAATAGGAGCTCCAACTGTATTTTCTGGGGATTCTCAAAGTCGGGGTTGGTGGATGGGTTTCAAGGGGTCTGAAACTTTTGATGTGTACGCATTTGTTTCTGAGGCAAGTTTCCACGGTTGGCACCACGTGTTCCAAGAGATCTATGATCCAAAGGAGACAAGAAGCTCCAGAAGACTGAAACCAAGCCAAAGCCACCGACTCCTGACATGAACACCCTCATGTCCCCTCACCCCTGCTTGGGCTATAATGTGCCAAGCATTGTGCCAGCAGCTAGACACACAACAAGGAGCAAAAGTTGCTATGGTCTCTGCCCTCAGGCAGCTCAGTTGAGCTGGGAACACAGACGTTAATCAGAATTATCATACAAATACATGTATGATTGAAGCCAGGTACCTGAGGGGTATTGTAGATATTCAATAAGAACATGATTGCCTTTCAACCTTGTTCCCAACACAGATATAGATGAATCTTGTCAATTTACTGTTTTCTTGTTTAACTGGTGGGGTGACTCAGGGGTCCCGAGGATTGGTGAGCTTGTTTTGCAGAAGAAAGAGAATGCCTTCAGGGAGGTTGTGATCCCCAGACAGCAGCCCCCAGCTGCTGTTGATGCCCAGAAGTCAGATTACCCAGGGGCTTATCAGGAGTGACTCTTTTGTTTCTCTGAAACTCCGCCTGCTAAGCCCCTTAGCTCTGTAAAACCCTCTGTTTTCTGCTCTTGTTAAGGTGGATTTGAGCAAACCCATGCTCCCACCTTCTTGTTTTGGCCAACTCGAATAAACCTTTCTCCATCTCCAAGCACCAACATCTCAGTGTTTGGCTTACTGTGCATAGGGCACATGAACTTGAGATTAAGAGGTCTGGTATCATGATGACAAAATGGATAAGTGTTTTGAAGCAAAATTCCAGGGTGCTAGGGCACTTCTTAAATGACGTGATGAATGTGTGTCTAGTGCTTAAAATAGCACCTGGCAACACAGTGAGTGTGCAACTGAGGTCTAACAGCATGGGGATTTCACAAAGGACAACCATCTGCATGATGGACATACGTGATAACAGAGCTTCCTTTGTGGAGCTGATTTTAATATCTGACTGAGACCCAGCTTGCCCACCTAGCAGGCAGTGTCAACCACACACCTGTGGGTAAAGCAGTCCAATCTGGTGACTTCCAGGCAAATTCAGTCTCATCCCCTTCACTGCTCTGTCCTTGGCCAGGGTAAGGCTCTGGAGGTACATTCTCTTGCCCTAACTGTTTGTGGGTGAGAACCAGACAGCCTTTTCAGGCTCCCTCCCTCACTCCTGTAGGCAGCCTATTGAAACTGGGATGTCAATGCATTCTTCCTGCTAATATTTGAGCCACTTTCTGGAGCCTGAAAGGTTTATTTATCCCATCCATGCCACTTTCAAGGTGGGACTTGTCATGTCCAAGTGCAGCTGGCTACGGTCCCTCTGGCTTGTCCCACACCAATGGTGTGGGATGGGCCTGCAGTGCTTCCCCTCCTGAGCTGCAGCCAGGAGATGGCACATCAGGACATCTTCTGTCTGATGCTCAGGGCCGGCTTCGTGGGCATGCAACCTGAGCAGTCACAAGGGCTCCATGCTCAGAAGGGCCTATGCTTCGTTTAATGCTCTGCTGTCACTGTCTTGAAATTCCTAATCATTTATCTTTGAACTTGTGTTTTGTAATGAAGTAATGCATGCACGTGAGCAGAAGAGAGAGGCTCAATATGCATGTCCGCCATTTCTTCCTGCTCCATTTGCGTATAACTTTTGTGATGCCCCTTGAGCACAACATTTGGGGGACCCATGAGGCCTGCGTGGAGTAGAGGAAGATTCAAAGTGAGTACAAGGTAAGGGTGTTGCCTAACATATTGCTCCTTACTCGTGTTACTTCCCTGTGTTGACCAACCACTTAGCTGAAAATGATGACATAGAAGGAAAGGGAAAGAGAGAACAGCCCACGGTTCCTTTCCCCTTCAGTTCTTCCTTACCCATCAGAAGCCAAAGGTGGAACGTGTTGGTAGAAGGTGTGTGTATCAAGAAGAGAAATAAAAACAGTTGTGTTAGTTTTGTGCAGCGTCTCCACTGTTCTGGAAAGAACAAAATACATATGCATGCACAAGCTGTGAAATACGAATTGTGTCATTTCAGTGATTCTGCACATGAGTTAAATGCTCTTAAATTTGCATTTAAAACTGGCATTGCACAACATAAAGTAGACTGGTAAAATCAGGCTAATAATTTAAAATTGTAAGTTTTCTTTACTTGAACAACATTCAATAGCAAATAAAAAACTCCATGACAAGCTGAGAGAGACACAGCAGAAGAAAGATAAAAGCTTTGTATGTAAGCCCCTTTTCCCTGGCTTTTTGAATAAGGGGCCTTACATTTTCGTTTTGTGCTGGGCCCCACAAATTATGTAGCTGGCTTAGCTGATGTTTCAAACTTGTGTGTGAAGGATTCTTATAATTCTTTCCTGACTTTTCACACCCCAGAACAAAGTGTGAGGAAGTGGGTGGGGAGAAAAGTGTCACATTGCTTTGTGTACTTTATTTTCTTTCTTTCCCTAAAACTCAAATCTTCTCCCTAAAATGTAAATCTTCCCAGCACTTGTTTCTGGCTCTTCCAAGGGCAAAATGGGAAAAACCAGCCTTACTCTTTACACTTCTCATTACACTTCTGGGAAAATCGCTATGACCTCTACCTGGGAGCAGTGTCTTCTGAACTTGGTAATGAAGAGGCTGGGTCTTAGCGTTCAGGGCTGGTTTGTCTCCACAGCAACTTGTTCATTTTCCACTTAGCTGGAGATTCTGAGAGAGAGGGATGGGCAAGGGGCAAGAAGAATCCAGGGGGAAGGTAGGAATACAGCCCATTGGGCCCATTAGCATGTCTTCTGATGTGGACAGTAGAAACGTCAGAAGCACCTGCTGCAAAGGATGTAGCTCCCTCTTTGTGGACCACCATGGAAGGCAGGCAGGGAGCACACTAGGAAGGCCACCAGGAAGGAGGCAGAAGGGGCCCACGAGGAAGAAGCATCACTAAGGTGCAGAGATGGGAATCCCCACAGCAGGGCTTTTCAGGCCTCCACCCCACAAAGCATGGGCTTCAGAATCCTTCCTGGGAATTACTCATCACCACTGCACTTTTTAATTGTGGGCAATCGGCATATCTTTTATTCATTAAAAGATAAAATACCCTTGTGCGAGGGAGGCCCCAGAGGACGGCAGTGCTCTGGGTGGCTGGTGGATTTCTTTATCGTGCAGTTTAATGCAGCAAGGCAACTGATGTATTTATGGCCAGGAGAGTTTTCCCTTTGATGGGGGCTGGGGGTCTGAGAGCTTTAGACTTGGGGTACTTTAGGATTCACACCCATGCCCAGGTCTCACAGAGGCTGCGGGCCTTTGCCTGTGAGCCAGAACCCTCAGGCTGAGCCATTACCCTGGGTGACCCATCCCCAAGAGGCCAGTGACAGTTGGATGTGGGCCAGTCTCTTCACCTCTCAGGCCCAGAAGGAAGCCCCTGCAGGTCATCAAACAAGGATTGACTTGTCCTTTGTGAAAAAAGTCAGTCTTTTGAGTGAGAAAAAGCCTCAGCACTAGTGGTTGTGAAACCAACGGAAGCAGGAATGGCTAACTTTCTGTGTGGAGGGGCTCCTTTTAATTTGCTAGAATCTGAGAATCCTGAGGGGACAGCGGAGGGAATGGCCTTTTCTGGGGGTGGTGTGGGAGGAGTAAGGAGCCAATGGAGCCGAGGCACTTCTCCCTGGGAATCCTGGCTAACCAAGGAGAAGGACTTCCGAGGCAATAGCTCCATCTGTGACTGACATAAAGCTTCCTGAGGCCCCCTGGCTTAGAGGGCAGAGAAAAGGTGGGATTGCAGATACCCTGTAAAAAAGTGAAGTTCATCTTTGGGGTAGAAATAGATACTGAGGACAGAATGTCCTTCAACAAGGGGTCGGCCAAGATGGCACCTGGGCATCTCCACAGCCAGGGCAGGTCAGGGTTGTGGAGGCTGAGAGAGGCTTTCTGGGCTCTGAGAGAGGAGGTCTCCACTGTCGGCCGTTGCTTCCCCTTCTCTTATTTTTTTCTTTCCTCTCTCTGTTTTGATCCACTGGTACTTCTGTGCTTCTGTTTCTCCGCCTACCTGGCTTTTCCACCCTTGTGGAGGCACTCAAAGGAGGCTCGCAGCAGGTGAGAAGAGGCAAGAGATAAGAAAGAAAGTGAGGCAGCAGGTAATCAGGTAGTTGTGTTGTGAAGCCGGGGGTCCGAGCACTTTGAGGTCAGCATCTCTGGTGTGAGGAATCATATCTCTGCTAGAGGTATAAAAATACAGAGTTATTTTCAAAATCTTTTTTTCCCTGGAAGGCTTTTTGATTTGGTTGAAAACAAATAAATGGACAAACTTCTAGGGAAGAAAATGATTTCATCTTCCATAGTTTCTTGTTTTTGCTTACCCTTTGCATGGATTTCTTCTTCCTATTCTCTACCTTGTTTTTTTTCTTGGAGTGTAGGTGAGAGGTCAGGGCTGGAAAAGTAGACTTGGGAGTCAAGGTAGTAGCTAAGTAGCATGAAGAAAGAACGTGAGCTATCTGAGGAAGTAAATCTCTGAAGAGAATTAGAAAATAACGACTAAGATGATAACAATCATTACTATTGATTCAGAATCCAATATATTTAGGGGCTGTCTATGCATCATCTCATTAAGAGTCATCCTCTCAATGATTCTGTCACAACCTGCAATGGAGATATACCCCATTAGGGGCCAAGAAGAGCAAGTCAACAAGTGCCTAAATAGTGAAAGAAAAGGAGAAACCAAAAAGAAATGTGAGGAAACAAGATATGTGGCACAGGAAGGTGAATGCATAGAATACATACCATTCCTCCCTTTCTCATGTCGGTGACAGGCATGTTAATCAATCACTGCATCCTGGATGTAACTTGAATTTTCTTCTCAACATAACACTCCAGGCAGCATTACCAGTTGGTAAGAGTGGGCACTCAATTTAAAATTTATTTGCTATCCTTAGTGTTGTAAGAAAAATCAGATAAAATTTCCACAAGGTGAATGGTCATGAGATGCCAGGTGCTTCAGAGGTCCTATTTTGAAAAACATTGAGAGTTTGTCCCAAAGGACCTGTTGGTGCCTATAATGAGGGTGATTTCTATCATGGTGGTGGCAGAATCCATACCAAAAGGAGTTAAGTGATGGAAGGAAAAGAAGTAGAGGCTGAGGGTATAGGCCACCTGTTCTCTGAGGGGGGCAGGGTCCAGTAACTGGGAGGAATGCTTACAAAAGTATGAAGTAGGTTACAAACGTGAACAAAAGAACATAAAAATCAGAAAATACTTGACTCTCACCTTTTCCTAATTAAAAATAATAGGCAGGGGCCGGCCCAGTGGCGCAGCGGTTTAGTTCGCGCTTGGCAGCCTGGGGTTCGTGGGTTTGGATCCCGGGCGCCAGACAACGCACTGCTTGTCAGCCACGCTGTGGCGGCGTCCCATATAAAGTGGAGGAAGATGGGCACGGATGTTAGCTCAGGGCTGGTCTTCCTCACACACACACACACAAAATAATAATAATAATAATAGGCAGATTAGCAATGGTCTCCAAATGTTATACACCGCAGGTAATCAGCCTCCACTGGACTGACTGGATCAACGGCCTGAAGCAGCCAGGCTTCCTTCTACTCATGTGAGACACAAGTTCCAAAGGCTCATTCCTCATCGTTTCAATTGTCATTTTGTGTTTTAAGAACAGATCTCACTGTGAGTAATTGGAAAGCGTGGGCTTGCTTAGTAACCACAGTTCCATCACTGTTCCTCTCCACCTGACCACAGACTCCGCCTTGGCTCCTACAGAGCTCAGCTTCCACGAAGATCTCAAAATTGCTGCCACCACCTCCTTGCTGTGTACCATCTCGCTGGTGAATAACAGGTGGCCTGCCACCCACCTGAGGCACTTTCTCACGAACACCACCCCTATAGAATATTTCTCCTAAATGCTCACAAAACTAACAAATCCGTATGGTATTACCTTAAGAAAATCACACCACGATCCAGGCCTTCCTCTCTCTCACAGCGCCACCCGCACCTGGGAGTGGCAGTTTCATCGCTCTACCACCGCGTGCACTTTGTAGCTGGGGCGAGGCTCAGCATCAGTTGGCCGTGGACAGGAGAGGTGAGAAACAGATTTTTAAGGTCCAGTCAATGTGGACGACATTTTCCTTGTGTCATATCTTCCAGGAGTTACCACGACATTTTTCCTTCTCAGGTTCTGTGTTGAATAACAAAAGCCACAATTTACTGAGCAACTACTCTGTGCCAAACACTTTACGTACATTATTTCTAATCCTTATAACAGTTTGGCAGGGTAGGTACTTGGGGTAGACAGAAAGAGATGCTGCTCAGGACTTGCTGCCCGTCTGTGGAAGAGCAGTCAGCAAACAGCCTCTAGCTTTGGCTCCTCTGGGATCTCCCTCAGCTGTAGCGAGCTGCCTTGCTGGAGGTTATGTCCTTCTAGGGGCAGCCTGCATCTAGTGACCAAGTGAGGTGAGTGTAGAATGCCTGGTCATTGCAGCCCAACGTGGGACATTCCATGAGGCAATACTCGAGGTCCAGAGCTCCCTGGCTAAGGCTTTGTCCAGCCTTCATCAAAGTTCACCTTCTTCCTCTGCCCAATCCTGCTTCTTCCCCTTTCCTTTCACAGGTGCTGATCCCTAATAAACACCTTGCACCCCAAATTCCACCTTAGTGTTTGCTTCTAATCCTCAGTTTCCTATTCTACAAAATGGTAACAGCACCTCCTATTGGTTATTATGATTTTTATAAAGATTAAATGAGATAATACATCTTAGAGTGCTTTGTACAATACCTCGCATACAGACCATGCTCAATAAATGTTGGCTATCATGTTATTCCCCAAAGTTGCACGGCTAGGAAGTGTTGGATCCAAGATTCCAATCCATCTGCCTAATCCTAGAACTCGGCCGTAAAGTTGGTCTGGAACTCTCTCATGATACTTTTCTTTTGCTGCTATGTTTCATGGTTATTTGCCTGTCATCATATGTCTGCCTTCTAGACACCTAACGTCTTGGAACAGGAATTGCACTGTATCCACCCCCAACTCTCAAGGCCCAGTAGGGACGTTACACATGGGGAGATGCTTGATTGTCATTTACTGATTGAATGGCTATGTGACTGACTAAATCTCCAATTATTTTGATCTTCCTGTGGGGTCTGAAAAAAATTCAGATGACTAAAGATGCCCAGGTTTTACTCAGAGTTTCTGGGTTTCCCAGTCTTCTCTATGCCTATTGATGGGAATCCCTAAGCTAATAAACCTAAACACCAACCCGAACAGGTCAAGGAAGGAACCCTGTTGGACCAAGCTGCAGGGGGTTTGAGTGAGAGGCTAGAGCTGAAAACACATCAATGGGCCACTCTATACAGAGCCCAGACTCCTCCAGGGCTTTTGGTTGGGCAAAGGGCCCTGGACTGGCCCTACCGCTGTGCTTGGCATGGGCCCCTTGCTCTGAGGTGAGGGGTACGCAGGAAGTTTCCCTACCCTAGCAACTTCTACCTAGCAAAAGAGGCTTCCTGGTGGGTTTTCTCACTCAATTCTATGAGCCAAGTACTTGGATGTAAGAATGAGAGGATTTGCTCAAAATCTGAAAGATTAGATCATAATAGTTTCTACAGAACAGACTCTGGCAGAATAATCTGAGAAAGTCTTTCGTAGGAGAAAGTAATATTAATATATGAGACAAGTCAGCTCTGGTGAGCCAATCTCCTTTCTGACCTTCCCAAGATCCTTCCTTGCCAAAATAAGAGATGGGAACTCACTTATCAAGTGGTCCGGGTCTAGATTTTGAGAAACTGTATTTTTCCTTTTGTCTATGTCTTCTACTCCCTTCCACTTATGAAGGAGATTGTAAACAGGAGAACTGTTTAATTAAATCTTTAAAAGGAACCAAAATAAGGCCATGCTTAACCTAAAGGTTTTAATGGTGGAATTTTAGATGCTGGCACACCTTCCCACCCCAGCAATTGCATATGCTGTGTATTAAAAGCAGGCCCTGTTCACTCCTTCTCTGCCATGCTATCCATCAAGGCCTGTGGAAGTGTGAGATATTGCATTTTTAGGTAAAAGTGTTATTATAATCTAGGTTCTTTTGGCCTAAAGTAAATTACATAATTTGATCATGAAATTATAGGAAGCAGAGTAGGAAAAATTAAAACATGTACTAAAGGATGGAGAAAAAATTTATTTTCAGATGAAGATTAAAGTAGGATGGCATGAATAGGCAGAAAGCAGTTTAGGTTGGCAAGAACTCTGGCTAATCAGAATGCCTCCTTAGAGAGGTGGTAGGGTAAGTATAGGTGCCGTACAGGTCTTGCTCCAATGCCTTTATTCTTTTGTGAAAAACATATTCCCCCCAGATTAGAAAATAGTACTGCTTATTGTAGAAATTCTGTAAAACAGATAATTATAGAGATGAAAATTAAAAGTCATCCAAAAAAATTCTACTTCCTAGAGTCAGCCACTCTTGACATTTTGGAATGTTCCCTAGTGGCCTTTAGAAATTATATACACATGTGCTGGCTTCTTTTTCCAAAAAAGACTTTGGTTTAAAGGATATCCATGTTAGTATGTAAATAATGGTAAATAATCAAAACTACCTTTTGATTTCTAGACATGCTCTAATAATGCGATGTGGGTTTATCCCTCTAGACATGGGCAATATATATACATATTTTTTTTGTGAGGAAGACTAGCCCTGAGCTAACATCCGTTGCTAATCCTCCTCTTTTTTGCTGAGGAAGACTGGCCCTGGGCTAACATCTATGCCCATCTTCCTCTACTTTGTATGGGATACTGCCACAGCATGGCTGAGAAGCAGTGTGTCGGCAGGCGCCCAGGATCCCAATCTGCGAACCCCGGGCTGTCAAAGTGCAAACTAAACCGCTGCACCACAGGGCCAGCCCCTAGACATGGGCAATATTAATGATGATACATTAGTTTGCATTTGTATGGTCGTTGTATTTAGCATATTTGCTGAAATCTCTATTAATTCTAATAGTTAATGTGAAGATTTTCTATGTCAAAAATGTGTATTATTTGTGAATAATGACAATTTTGTTTCTTCTTTTTTAATCCATTTACCTCTGATTTCCTTTTTCTTGTCTTACGCTGTTGGATAAGACCTTCTGTAGAACAATGCTGAATAGAACTTGGGATAAAGGACAAGGAGTGATGTAAAGCTTCTAATGTTTTAAAAGTATAAAATTAAAGTGTCATTCATAATAAAAATTGTTCTTCAACTACAGATGGAAAATGATTTCCTTAACTTGATAAAAAGCATTTACCAAAAACCTACTAAGAATATCCTACTTTTGAAACATAGTGCCCATGTTTAGGAGACTAAATGTATTTTGTATTGTTGGAGGTGGCCTAGGAGTCAAAAGGTAGTGGATATTAATATTATTCATATATTAAAATGGACATTTTCTAAATCAAAGCCTTTCTGGAAAAACTACATATATTTATATAATTTCTAATGGCCATTAAGGAACACTCTAAAATGTCAAGAATGACTGACTCAAGATACTGGAATTTATACTTATATTGACAAGGAAGTTTCAAAGCAAAAAAAATTTGTAGGGATAAGGGTAAACGTTACATAATTATGGAAAGAAAAATTTATTAGGAAGATAAAGCATATTTTAAAAACAATCTAACAATCTCTGGGTTTTAATGTATGAATTTAATATGTTTATATTTATTTTGAATATTTATATATTTGGAAATACATGTTCTATTTGTTCCTTTAGTGGTCATTCTTGACCTTTTAGCCTCTGTACTTGATTTAAGAAAGCTAAAATTAAATCAACACATTTACTCTCCTCAATACAATACAAGGTCCTTAGAGTACTTTAACTCTGGTGACTCTCATTCACCATCCATGTCATTATCTAATATTTTGAGTTGGTTTTGTTTTTAAAATCCCTAAAATTAGTCATTTTTATTATGCATACTGATTTTATTTTGTGGGTTTTTTTTATGGTTTCCACAGTGGATGCTTATTTAGATTTACCCTTGCCTTTACCAAATTATTTGCTCAACAATGCTTTATGTGTGCCACTTCTATTTTCTAAGTTCAGTTTATTTCCAACTAAATAACTTTCTTCAGTGGTTCTTTCAACAAAGGCTTGTGAGTGATAAGCTCTCTTTGTCTTTGCTTTGTTTTTCCCTCACTCTGAGCGATGTTTCTCTAGGTATACAATTCCTTGTTGATGATTACATTTCCTGAATACTTTGAGGATGTCATCCTGCTGTATTTGGTCTCTATTTTTACTGATGAGACATCAGTCTATTTATTGTTTCTTCTTAGGTATCTGTCTTCCCTATCCTTTAAATTCTTAAAATTTCTGTATTATTTTTCATCTCTTAATTTTTTTGTGCTGCATTCTAAGGAACATCCTCATATTTGTTTTCCAGTTTACTACTTCTCCCTTCAGCTGATTCTAATCCCCTGTTTTGTTGAGTTCTTAATTTTGATGACTGTATTTTTAATATTACAGTATCTAATTCATTTAGTATGTATCTATTCTTCATTTTATTTGATAATTTAAAACATATTTATCTTTTAATTCTCTAGATTTTTCTATATTTTTTAAAGTTGGCATGTGAATTCTTCTATTTATTCCATCTGCTTTGATTGCTTAGATCGTTTACACATCCACACTGTTTTTTGTTTGCTTTTGTGGCAATCTGTGGTTGTGTCTTTACAGACTGGATTTTACACATGATTTTTCCAAGTTTCACCAATCTGGGACTAATTTTTCATTAGTATTTCAGCCTGGGATTACCACCCTATGAGTAAAATACATTTGGACATTACACTTCTGTGTGTAAGAGGCTTGGGAGGCTTTTGGAGTCTCCCCCCTTTCCATCATGGGAAGAGCCAAGTGTCATTGGTGCTTTTCTAGGCCTATGGGTTCTATTCCCACCATTCAAGGAGGCAGGATTCTGGTTTTATGCAGAGATTTCAGTTCTAACCTCCCACTTTTTCTGGTCTTAGAGCTCTATCTTCTGTCCCAACATGGATGTCAAAGTCCTAGCTCTTAGCTGTCAGAATATGCATCTGGATCTGATGTTCTCCTGAACTTCCATGGTGTGATTTCAAGCAATTACACCTCTGGTTTTCAATCCCCGTTCTATTTATGTCTCCTGGGAGTTCCCTTTGTCCTTTCCTTCCTCCCTCCCTCCCTCCCTCTTTCCTTCCCCCACTACCTTTCTCCTTTCCTCTCCCTTTTATTTCTAGCTATGTAGTTAAATTTATTTAAAAAAAATTAGTCTAACTTTTCTGATTTTTTGGTTGGAAAGGAGCTGTGTTAACCTAGTTTACTATTTTTTCAGAAACTGAAGACCCATACTCAATTTTGTTTGCTGTTTTTTTTAAAGCTAATATTATAAGTAAAGAATTTCTTCATTTTATCACAAATTCTTTTTTTTTTTTTTTTTTTGTGAGGAAGACCAGCCCTGAGCTAACATCCGTCGCCAATCCTCCTCTTTTTGCTGAGGGAGACTGGCCCTGGGCTAACATCGTGCCCACCTTCCTCCACTTTATATGGGACGCCGCCACGGCGTGGCTGACAAGCAGTGCGTCGACGGGCGCCCGGGATCCGAACCCGCGAACCCCGGGCTGCCAAGCGCGGACTAAACCGCTGCGCCACCAGGCGGCCCCCTATCACAAATTCTTTGTAAACATAATTTTTAATTGCAGTATATTTACTTTCATGAATATGCCATAATTTATTCAATCATTCCCTTAACTGAACATTTATATTTCTTCACTTTTTAAAATTAACTATTAATTATGCTGGGGTTGAGTATAAATATTTTTTCCCATATTTGGGTAATTTAATATATTTACTTAATACTACCCTGTCTCTTCCGTAAAGAAATTGAGTGGATCAAAATTTACATACAGTACAAAAAATTAATTGAGTTTGGGGAAAATAAACTATTGATAGGAAAACAATAAATGAGGTATAGAGTTAGCACAGAGAAATTAATTCTACTTTTTCCTTGAGGTAAGCCATAAACCTAAGATGCATAGAGGCCTAAAGGGAGAGGGAAAAATAGTTAAATATGTGTTTCACATTGTTCATAAAGTAAAATCAGGTGAGTTGTTCAGGAGAAGCCTATTTTTTTCTTAACACTGTTGTGGGTGAAGAAGGGACCAATAGCATAATACTGACATGCAATTCAGTAACAGCGGTTCTAACAGGTGTCAAAACAATATGCTTCATACATATGACTTCCTGGAAGTCTGGCTTCATCCACGGATAACATTTAGAATATCTACCACAAGGGTCTTAATCTGGAGAATGTGAAACTTCTGAACTTGCCTGCCAAGTTTGTGTGTTGCATTTTGAGGCATAGAGATTTGAGGCTGTTGAGGTTAGTCTTGTCTTTCTGAGAACATTGCTTTTCTACAGGGATCCACTCTCTATCCTCAGCTCCAAGATGGGCTCTTGATGGCACTGCCTTGGCAACTGCTAGTGGCTCATGGGTAGACGTGAGACCAGAGTTGGCCCAATTATAATGAGGAAAAGTTTATTATTCCTTCTCTCTCTCTAGATCTGAATAGGAAGCACAAAGCTCTGGTTGCCACTGGAAGCAATCTGCCCCCATGAGCCAGACATAGAATGAGGCGGATGCTGAGATGACAGAATGGAGTAACAGAGAGAAGTGGGTTGTTGACGACGTCATTCCCATTTTAGAGAAATAGAAACTGAATCATGAGAGTTAAATAACTCGGCTAAGGTCACTCAGCTGCTGAACCCAAGCAGCCTGGTTCCAGGGTCTGGACATGTAACTACTATACTACACTGGCTCTCAGTAAAGTACATGTACTTCCTGCATCAGTAACATTTCCGCCAACCTGGAGTTTGTGTAAAGATTTGACAACATAGAGGCCATGATATTAATCCTTGGCAAGAATCTGGAGGACAGCTCTTCTGTGTTGCCAAGTGGTTGGCAGATGTACAACTTCGATAGTCAGTGGGGCGGGGAGGGTGGCATAATGGTTAAGAGCAGGAATTGGTATTCAGATAAGCTGACTTGAATCCCAGCTTTGCTGCTTACTAGCTTTGTGATCTAATCTGTAGGAGTCTCATTTTCCTCAACTATAAAATGGAGGTGGTAACATGTAGCTTGCAAGGTTTTATAAGGATTAAATAAGATGGTGGTCAGAGAGTATAATGTCTTATTGGAAGATCACAATTTAGAACGGATGGTCTCTGACCTTTGTAAGAGGGTGTGGCAGGGGAGGCACGGTGCCTGATTTGGAGAGTGGACTAAAAAGCAGGGGCTCCGTTTATATGAGGGACCTAAAATAGGCACATTCACAGAGACAGAAAGTAGAACAGAGGTTATCAGGAGCTGGGGGAGGGGGAAATAGGGAGTTATTGTTTAATAGGTACAGAGTTTCTATTTGAGATGATGAAAAATTCTGGAAATAGTGGTGATGGTTACACAACATTGTGAATGTACTTAATGCCACTGAATTGTACACTTAGAAATTGTTAAACTGGTAAATTTTATGTTATGTATATTTTACCACAATAAAAAAAAGTGGGGAAAAAAAGCAGGAGCTTGTGATGGTTATTGGTTAAGGGACAGCAGAGATAATGATAACTGTTATAAACACTGTGAGCAGAAACTCTGCTATGAAACTTTAAAACCCATAAAAGTAATGAGATTATATTTTTTAGAGGACTTTTTACACATAGTATCTATTTTATCGTAATTGTTAGTTGCATAATAAAAAAGTCAAAGGAATCATGAAATGGAAAGGATATCAAAAGATAATTTTTTTCATTGCCTTGCTGTTTGGAAGAAGCGTATCTGGACCCCTGACGTGCGCTTGTCTGTGGTGGAAGGGTTGTGACCTGCACGTATTATCAAGGGGCACACAGCTCACAATGTTGAGTCCCTGTATAGAGGTAAAGCTTTCCTCAGAGGCCCCACTCACTTCCCATAGTCCTTGCTGCGCATGCGGTTAAGTTTCAGCCTTAAAACTGAAAATAGTCTTAATAAAAAAAAAGCACATGGCCTCTTGTGACTAAAAGAAGAAAAAAACCCTAGCTCTAAACTTCTAAAAGAAAGTACGCCTTTAAAATAACAATAAAATCCTCCCAATCAAGCCTTTAAGAGGCAGACTGCGTCTGTATCTTTGCCTGGGGCCCATAATTATGCTTAGTTAATCTTTCTCTGACAAAGAGTTGCTATATCCATTCTTATAGCTCAACTTGAAACTTTATTCAGAAAAGTGGGAAGAGGGAGCCCTGGTTGGGAATAAAGAATGAGTGAGACTGGGCAAGGGGAAGAGGAAGATGGGATCATTGACTTGTAGGATAGATGCTTCTAGAAGAAAAAAGCAAGATCCACAGGCCTCTGATTTGTTCAGGGCTAGTTTAGACAAATGTCTGAGACTGCAGGATCACATGCAGGCCAGTCATCCACAGAACCCACATCCACTCCAGTCCAGCTTCACTGGAGCTGCACCATCCTGGAGGGTTCTTTTGAGGGGCAGAATTGTGACCAGCTGGCCCCCTTCTTAATGAGGAGAAACAAGAGTTTTTCACGTGCTGTGGTAAGCACGAAGGTGAGAAACAAAAGAAAGTGTCAGTGAGAATTGTGAATCCCCACCAATGGCCCCAGAAAAAGCCATGAAATATCCTGTGCAAGATATCTTTAAAATTAAGAAAGGCTCAAGATGACTTCAATTGAGCTTCATATGAGAGGTAGGTATTTCCGAAGGGGCTTTTGAGCCCTCTGATGCTGTGTCTTCATGAAACAGATATCTATGTTCAATATGAACCTTGTTAGAAAGGCATTTTGAGGGGATGTCTGCTGAGCTCCCATAAACCCCTTTCCCTATGACCTGCTCTTTCTAGATAGGTGGGTGGAGGCAGCCATGTTTAAACTCTTTGGTCCTGTCCTTCTGACTAGTTGACTGAACCCCTGGTCCAATCAGGACTAGTTAAATTCTCACTCCCAGGGTTTAGAATGGAGTCTTAGACTGCCTAGATTGATTTAGTCTATCTACTAGAAGTAATATAAACTCAAGATGGAGACATCATCCTTCATCATATAGATATGGAAAAGCAGAAAAAGTGATCTCTTCAGGGATGAAGAGCTAAGAGTATTGTCTGGTTTCTGTCATCTTCTAGTCCTCAGTTCTAGTTCTTTTTAAAAGACTACACTTGGGTTTTGTGAGCTTTGTCATAATCTTTCCAATAAATTATTTTCATGTCTTAAACTAGCCAGAATTGGTTTCTGTTGCATGCAACTAAAATAATATTAAGTATTTTCAACTCAAATGTAGGGCATGATGTCTGTGTCTCTACAGAAGATTATTAGACTGACAACTGTGGTATGGATCATCTCTAAGTTTGCTGTTTCGGTGGTAGCTCCTATGCTAGAGATGCCATGGCAGAGATGCTCCAATGTCCTTTCTGTGGGGTCCATCTTCTGTTGTCTTCAGATACCAGTAGATGGGAAAATCAGCAAAGGACCCCAAACTAGGAGTTACCTTGATTATTCTTTCCTCAATCTCCCTCCCAACCATCCAATCCATCCCCAAATCTTTTTGGTTCTACTTCCAAAATCTATCCCAAATCTATTCACTTCTCTGTGTGCAGAGTGGCTACCATACTCTAAACCATCAATATCTTTTGTTTGAATTACTACAATGGCCTCTTAGCTGGCCTCTGGTCCCATTGGATCGACTATTCTTTTCCCCTCCCAAAACTTTATCCACATGACAGCTAGATTGATCTCTTTGAAATATAAATCAGATCATGTCAATTTCCTGCTCAAATCATTCTGTATTAGGATGCAGGCTAAGCTGATGTAACAGAAGCTCAAAATACAATGGCTCAAACAAAGGAAGGAAGCTGGTTCAGGGCAGGTAGGTGGCCAAGCTGCATATATCATGCAGAAATCCAGATTCCTTCTCTCTTGTTGCTCACCGTACACAGTGTGTTGCCCTCCTGTTCCAAAGTCAAAGCTGGCTGTACAGCCACACCCATGTTCCAGTCACTGAGACTGGGGAAAGAGAGGGGAAGAGTAATGTCCAATCATTTTAAGAGAAGACCCAGAAGTTGCACACATCACATCTGCTCACATCTTACTGAAGAGAACTTAATCACATGGCCACATATTTATGCAAAGACAGCTAGAAAATGTACTTTCAAACTGAGTGCCATCTGCTGGCTAAAACTCAAGGGTTCTAGGACGAAAAAGAAGGGGAGAATGGATACGGGGGACAACTCGTAGTCTCTTCTGTACCCCTAATGGCTGTCTATGCTTGCAGAATGAAATTCAAATTTTTACCACAGCCTCTGAGGTGATCTGGCATCCATCTACCTGTCCTGTCTCTCTCCCCCTTGTTCACTTGGCTGCATGGGGACCTCTCTTATTTCTGTCCCTGGAACGTGCCAAGCATGTTTCTGCCCTAGGGTGTTGGCACTTGTTCTTCCTTTTGCCTAGAAAGCTTTGAAGTCAGATCTTCCCAGGTCTATCTGCTTCTCATTATTTGGATCTCAGCTCAAATGCTACCTGCTTCCAGAAGCCTCTCCTGCTTACTCTATCTGAATTGTCCAGTCTCCAGTCTTCTACGTTTCCCCACTCACTTTCCATCATGGTTCTGTTTTGTTGACTCTCATTTTTTGCCTCTCTGAATTTATCTTCTCTCTTTGTTTGCTTTCTTGTTTACTTATCATCTATCTCTCCCCACACCACACCCTAGAATTTGAGCTTGCAGAGAGCAGGGACCCTGCCTGTCCTTTTTACTGCCCCAGACCAGTACAGAGAATAGTTCCTGGCACATGGCACAGACTCAAATATTTGCTAAGTGAATCAGTGGTCAGGCTAGGACCTGGGACCAGCATTTCTAAATAGAAGCTCTTCTCTTCAACTTCAGGAATAGTCTATTGCCCCTATTCTCTGCCTCCTGAGGGTGTCCCATCTGATTATAGGCATGGCCTCCCTGAGATGGGTCCTGTTTTCTTACTCTGTGACAGGTCAGTGTCATTTGCTCTATTACCTCATCTCCCCCCAGGCCAATTCAATCTGTTTTCTATGCCTGAGATGGGGGTAAAACCTGCCTGCTATTTACCTCCCTGGAGGCTTGGGGGAATAAACGAATTACCTGAAATAGGGAACAATTTGTTATAACTTATTTAATCACATGCAGAATGACTTTCAAACTGACTTCAATTAACGGATCTTCCAAATGACACCTTCTTCCAACCCGCACACAGCCCTCCATCACTTCATCCCCCGTGCCCTTGGGGGAAGGTGAAAGATATAGTATTTATAACAAGCAAGTCTGAGCATTAGAATTCCCAGAGAGTTACACAGGATGAGAACCTAGCCCAATAATAATAATCCTAAATGTTATTTATATGTCATTTCTCTGCCAAAGTCTTCTGGGTAGCTCCCTAAAGGACCATGCAGGAAAAATTCCACTGTCAGCGTGTGCCAAAAGTCTTAATAAGTAAGGTTCAGGGGGTTTTAATTAAAAAGAGCTCATTTGGTGGCCTTTCCCCAGTCAGAATAAAGTCTGTTCCAGAGAAATGTGCTGCAGCAGTCAACTCTAGGTCCGTGTCATCTTCCTAGGACATTTCTTGAGGCCCATTTATCTGAGGAAGGTGGACTCCTATGCCCATCTTGAGATGTTTCTCTGCCCAAAATGGAATTCCATCAAGAGCCAGCTTTGTGAAAACATTGTCAGCTCCTGTGGAGGCAGGGTAGCAAAGGCCCTGAACACCATGGGGGAAAGCCATATAAGGGACGTGACTTTTCAAACAGCGCTTAATGCAGTATTAAGCAAAGAGGATTTCTCTGGATCATGAATAAGTGTGGCTGTCAGTATAACTGTCACCACTGAGTGAACTGGAGCATCAGAAAGAGCATTTTAAAAACCCAGTAACCTTTTTTACCCATTACTTTACAAATACATTTCTACTTACTGATTCCCATGGGAATAAAAATGCCATATTAAAAAAACCCCACAGAACTCTTCTTTCTAGTCATATCGGAGAGTGAGTGTGCCAGAATGCCCAGGAGAGAAATTCAAGTTTCCAGCTCTATCTGAGATTTGTAATCTGATATCTGATGGGGCCTGGGTCTCATTGGCAAGACATGGCAGGTGCTTTACAGTTGGTCCCTGATGGGCAGTCAGACCACTAAGCAAAGGAAGCTTACATGTTACCTGTTAGTTTTGGTGGACCAGACCACTGGCGTTTGCAGATTCTGCATGTTAAGCTGTGGACCTGGAGACCTGTGGAGTTCCAGGGAGTCTGTTTCTGCTCAGAGAAAACAGCTCTGATTGGCAATAGCAGCTAATGAATTCTTTCTTGGAGGCAAACATTGACTTCACCTTTGAGCCCCAAGGAGCATTGGGAAAGCTCACGCTACTCAGAGTTTTTGAGGAATTTCACCTTACAGCTGAGGATTTGGGCAAGATCTTGTCAGTGGGAGGATGAGAGGTCAGCATCCTACAGACAGGGGACTTCACAGGTGGTGGGGTCCAGCTACCTGCCCCTCTCGCAGGTCAATGCCTGAACCAGCTGCTAATCCGGTTTAAAGGAATTTCTAGCACTGCGGGTTCATGTGACCTTGTAGAGGCACTCGACATTAGAATTGGGGGGGCTTTACAGCCTTTACAGAGGAGGAGGTCAAGGATCAGGGAGGTGCCAAGGTCACTGAGCTCATTAACAGCACAGCTCAAATGTTTCCTGGTCAGACATTTCAAGGGCCAGCTTTGGTGATGTGACAGATAAATATAGCCTAACATTTTGTCGTGAGAATGATCAGGACCTCTGAAAACCAGGAGCAGATGCAGCTCCACAAGAAGCACGATAAGAATGCCCCCGCACACCTGCTGTGGAATGAGGGTGGGAGCATTCCTCAGCTCCCACAGGGAGCATCTGCCCCAGGACTGATGCCTTCCTGGCTGCTGAGTCTTGGCATGGACTTGAAGGGAAGGCTGACGACCCAAAAGGAATGAAAAGGGATGCCAATTGTAGATTGCTGGCTGATCAATGAGGACAGAGCTCCTGCTATTCCAGTACCACTGCAGCCAGACTGTGAGAAATAAAAGAGGGAAATAAAGAGGCAGAGAGAGGTGAGGACTTGAAAATCTGCCTCATTCACAGCAATGGGGGCAAAGTCCAGAGAGGCTTCCCCAGAACTCTAGCCTTTGTCACTTTGTGGCTTTATAGGTCTTTATTTCTGAGGGTTTATACTGTGTGTTCGTGTATTTCTGGTGAATACATTAATTAAGCAGGTATTTCCTGGGGATCAGTTCCATCCAAGGTACTAGGATAGAGCAATGAATAAGACACAATCCCAACTTGAAGACCCCCTGTGTCCAATGGAGGAAGCCAAAACCAATGAGAGAGTGCCAAGTGAACAGTGCCGTAGAAGCAGGTTTGAGGTGCTATGGAATGACAGAGGGAGGGAGTACCAAAGTCTAGTTGTAAGAATTGAGGATGACTTTAAAGAGAAGGTGACACATTTACTGAGTCTTCTACTTCTTAGGGATAAAGAATGGGGCCCTTTTGTTCTAAGCCAGGAGTTGGTCGGCATACCTTTTCTATAATGGCCAAATAGTAAATATCTCAGGCTTTGTTATTCACAAAAACAGGCATTGGATTAGACTGACCAGAGGCCATGGTTTGCCAATACTGTTCTCACCCCTTGATAGGCCAAAATGATGACCATTTCATGCTCACAACAACCCTCTGTGGTAGGTACAGATGACAGAACTTAGGCAACTGGCCCAGAGTAATAGAGCCAGTGAGGGGTAGAAGCAGGATTTGAACCCAGGCCATCTACCTTCAAAGTCAAAGCCCTTAACCACTCAGGCTTCACTCATCCTTAAGATATGCTTGCAAATCACCATGATATCCTTTCCCCTTTCCTCCCTCCCTCTCTCTGTCCCTTGTTCCTGAGTTCTTTGTTCTGAACATTTTTTTGAATGCTCATAATATGCCTAGCACAGTGCTGGGCACTTTGGAGAAAACATCACAAGTAGAGAACACACAGGGGACAGCCTGGTGGCGTAGCGGTTAAATTTGCGCACTCTGCTTCGGTGGCCCGGGGTTCGCAGTTTTGGCTCCCGGTGCAGACCGACACACCGCTTGCCAAGCCATGCTGTGGTGGCGTCCCATATAAAGTAGAGGAAGATGGGCATGGATTAGCCCAGGGCCAATCTTCCTCAGCAAAAATAGGATGATTGGCAACGGATGTTAGCTCAGGTCTAATCTCCCTCAGAAAAAACAAAACAAACAAAAAAAAGAAGATAACACATAATCCCCGTGTTCCGTTGCTTTATAATTCCATCAAGGGGACGAGACATATACAAAAGAGGAAAAAGAAAGTGTTGGGGGAGACAGGAAAACTTCCTTCCCACTCTGGAGGGCTCGTCTCATGTGGAGGGAGTCAGTCTGTGTAACACTGTTGACCACTCCTCACCCAGCTGTCCCTAGAGAGGAAGAGGAATGTCTTCTACTTGGAGAGCCATGAAGGAGGAATGGGCACGCAGAGCTGAGCTCTCTTCTTTCCCCTTCCCCTTGGGAGCCAGGCTGCCCACAGGAGGCCCTTGCTTTGCTCTGCTCCTCTGTGATATAAATTGTTTAAGGGCAGGCACTGCCCTACGGGGAAGCACCTTCCCCAGTGCTGCCTGTGATGGGGACCACGCTGTGGATTCTGCTATTCTAATAGCAAATTTATCAGCAATGAAGATGCTGTTTTGATCTCCATATGACCTTTTATTTTGTCTGATTTCTCAATTAGTTTGTAACTTTCTGGGCATGCAGGGCATTATTAATCAGATCTATTGAATCCTCCAAAAGAAAATGCAAGACACAAGAGAAGTACTCTCTGCTTCCTCCTTCCCCTTAAAGAAAGAACTGAGATTTCTGGTGCTATAGAGTTCAGAGTGGGGAGAAGAGGCCGCGGGGGCCGTAGGAAGAGAGGACCACTTCACCAAGGAGATAGACAAGTCTTCAGGGATGAATACAGTTTGGATAGGCTAAGCTTTTTTACACACTTTCTTGCTGCTTGGAATTAGGACCTTGGGGCTCCCATACTTTGAAAATTTTTCCCCAGGGCCTCTTGTCTGAGAAAAAGGAAGTCTGTCCCAGCAGCCTTGTGTAGGACATAAAGGATAACTTCAAATGTCCAGGGTATTCATTGAATCATGGAAAGTTAATTAGAAGGAACTGTAGAGATGATTAATTGAGTCAAATTCTACAGTAGCAAATCCCAAAGATAGGCTCAGAATCACCTGGGGAATTAAAAAAAATACAGGTATCCATTTGCTACTCTATGAATTCTGATTCAGTAGTTCTGGGACAGGAGTGGGAATTGGGGGAGTATTTTAACAAGCTTCCTAGGTGATTAGGCAGCAAGGTTTGGTATACCTGGCAGATAATCCCCCAACATTAGTTTCAACACTGCCAGTGACTGGAGCTCACCAACGCCCAAGACCCAAGACAGCCATTCCTGATACTGCATTTGAATATGGTGCCCAGTAAGTTCCATGGCCTGGATCTGACTGAAGTCCCTTTTAAGTGTTGGGGGCATGGAGCAACTTGTAAGGAAAAAGCATTGAGCTGTACCAACTGTCAGAGACACACTTATCTTGCTCACCCAGTAATGTCTCCCTCAGTTCTTGACCTTACATCAGAACACTACAGTCACATTTGCACTTCTGCATTTGCATTCAGCTCTGGTAACTCCAGTCTCACGTTGGAATTGATCACTAACTTCCAGGCTCCTGACTCAATACTAGCTATTTTGACATCTCTGACACGGCTTGAATTTCTTCCTTTTCTTTTCTCTCCTCTCTTATTTTCTCCTCTCTACCTTTATTGAGGTATAAGTAATATACAATAAACTGCATATGAGTAAGGTGTACAATTTGATGAATTTTGACATACGTATACATCCATGAAACCATCACCACAATCAAGATAATGAACATTTCCATCAGTCCCAAAAGTCTCCTTATGCCCCTTAGTCGTCCCTCCCTTCCATCTCCAGTCTCCAGGTAACCACTGAGCTGCTTTCTTCTTGACTATTTTCAGACCACGAGCTCTCACCTGGTCTTGCCCCAGGCCAATCACCCTCCTGAAACTGATTCTACCTACCAGTGTTCAGGGGGTTCTAGCCTTAGATTTCCTCCCAGACCTACCCCCTGGGTTAGCCTCTCAGCTGGGGTTGGACAAGCCCTAGTTCCACCCTCTAAATGATACTGGATGCATTTAACTCATCATTTAATTCTTCAGTTAGGACTTCGCTTTTGGCGGCAAATATAAAGTTACTGATAGTAACTACCACTTTTGAATAGCCATTCAGCACCAGGAATTGAATTACACAGTAATATATAATAATATATATTGTTTCTCTCATAACTCTCACACTGTCCATGGAAGGAAGGTCCTCATTTCTCTATGCTGTCCATGAAAGGATATCATGACTGACTTAGTCAAATATCTTACTGAAATCTATTTATACTATTCTGTAGATTCTTCTGCTATAACAGTTTGAAATCCTAGCCATAACAGACTTTTCTGAAATGTACTATTTCTCTCATTAGAAACTTTCCCGGTGTGGTGTACCATACCCAAGATAAAATAAAGAGTTCTCTAGATTCAGAGCCACTCACAATACACTATTATTCTGTATTGATCTTGTTTTCTGTAGACAAGTAATTTTAGATATTTCATAGGTAGTCTGTATTTCAAATAAATATTGCTTGACTGCTCTAAAAGCCTCTTGATATGGCTGATTTCCAAATTGATCAGAAACACACCTCTGTTTGCCTTGGTGGGGGACGTGAAAAGCAGGATAACTCCTCCTAATCCCACAAAGACGATGTGTGAAGTGAATTCTCCCATTCGGAATTTATTTATATTAGCTTTGAATCTGTGGAACATTTCATAAGGTTTTAGTATTTTCTTCTCATGAAAGGTGATTTTCTGGGTAAAATGTAGCTAGAACATTACAGAACTACTAGGATTTTGTTTTAAATGGTAACAAAGATGTTATCCAAAGTCATAGCACACTTTACCTCCAAATGTAAAACAATACAAATTAAATCTACATTAAAGATTTGGAAAATATCAACAATGATGACAGCAAAATACATTTATTTCAAGATGCATGAAGCTAGTTCATTCAGTTTCATGGACATAAGCCATGAGTGAATCTAGTGTCACTTCATTGTAGGGCCCCAACACTTGTCTCACCCGTGGGGACATGAAATGACTGGCCTGTTATTGAGCTCCAAGATTTTCCCATTAGGCCCTAGAACAGCATGGTCTCTGGTTCTGTTCTGTCTTTAGGGAGGTGCTTCCGTCCAGTCAGTGACTACATATAAATTTGGTTTCTATAGTTTTTTCAGATCAAGCTGCTTTTCATGCTCATTCATTCATTCAACAAATATTTGTTGAGCAACTACTATATTTTAGATGCTTGTGATGCAACAGTAAACAAAATAGAAAAATCATGGAGATGATATTCCTGTAAGGAGAAAGATAGTAAACAGAATAAATCAGTAAATATATATGTTATGGTATACGGTGGTAAGTGCTGAGATGAAAAATAAAGATGGGAAGAGGATAGGAAGGTGTGTGTGTGTGTTGGCAGAGGGATTACAATTTTAGAAAGTGAGTTTCGAAGAACACTGTGAGTTTCGAAGAAAACTAAAGCTTACGGGTTTTTATTTTATTGATGAGAAAACTCTAGAGAAGCAAGAGTGAGAGACAGGAGTAGTGAGGCAGAGAAGGTGGAGAATCAGTGTGATGATGTGTCCCACAGTAGTCACTGCTTGGTATCAAGAGCAACTGATGGCTGCCTCTCATGGGACCGACTTCCGAGAGGCCACAAGAACCATTATGTCTCAGGACATTCTGTCGAAAGGGAGGAAGGGAGAAGAATTGAACTGTGGGCTCCTGTATCCTTTTGGGGCATTCACTTCACCACAGTTCTGGGTTGCACATTTGTGGGCGGCAAGCAGGTCCTGTGGCATCTGCTGCCTTCTACAGGTGGGGAAGCCCTGAGATGTGAAGCAAGGGGCGTAGGGTGTGGGCATCAAGGGAGGTGTTGCTGAGTTGTGCCCATGTGATGTTGGTGGAAGCCTCCACAGAATTGGGTGCTGCAGTGGCAACTGGAACAGAACTAGTGGCCAAGAACCCTGGAAAAAGGAGAAACCAATAGGATCTGAGAGACTGCATATGAGGTGTCTGATACAGAAAGAGTGGCCCAGGGCAGGAGGCCCATCAAGGTGACATTTAAGTAAAGACCCTGGGCTGCGCAATTATGTGGGAGAAGAGGATTTCAGGCAGAGAGAATATGTGCCAAAGTGGTCAGGTGGAAGCATATCTGGCATGTTCAAGGGACAGGGGAGGCCAGGGCAGCTGCAGTGGTATGAAGGGGAAATAGAAAGAGAGAAGGTCGGAGAGGTAGCTGGTGGTCAGCTCATGCAGGTAGAGGTCTTAGAAGGGTTTGGGGTTTTACTCCACGTATAGTGGAAAACCACTGGGTGGGGGGAGGTTCCTGCAGAATTCTGGCATGATCTGGCTAACATTTCAAAAGGATCAGGCTCTGGGGCTGCTATGTGGAGAGTAGACTCAAGAGGCCAGGGTAGAAGCAGGGTGACCAGTCAGAAGGCTACTGTGGTGTCCAGGTGTGAGGGTGTGGTGACTGGGACCAAGGGGTAGCAGTGCAAGTGGTGAGAGGTGGTTGGATTCTACACTTGGAAGGCAGAACGCCAATAGGATTTCCTGATGGATTGGATATTTAGGACAGGAGAGAAAGAGAGGAGTCAAAGATGCTTTCAAGGTTTCCGTCCTGAGCAACTAGAAGAATGGATTTGCCACTTACTGAAATGAGGAAGACTGTGAAAAGAAATGGGTTCAGGGCAGAATAGCAGGAGCTCAGCTTCAGAAAATCAATGTTTGTGATAGCGAGTAGGCAGCTGCACAGTGGAGAGATTGGGACTAGACATGTAACTTTGGGAGTCACCAGCAGATAAGTCACATTTAAAGCCACCAATGTGGATGAGATCGCCCAGAGGGTAGTGGAGGCAGGAAAGCAGAGAGGTCTAAGGCCTGAGCTTAGAGGTGTTTAGAGGTTGGGAGGATGAGGGGAAACCAACAAAGAAGATTGAGAAGGATTGGCCAGAGAGATAGAGGGAGAACCAGGGAAGTGCAGGAACCTAAGAACCAAGAAAAGACAAGGCTTCATATGTTTGTTAATTGCAGAATAATAGCAACCTGGTAGAAGGCTGCCCCCTTCATGTGTTGGTACCTGTGGAAGGTAGAGCCACCCTGAGGTTCCTCTTTATTTCTTTATCTGTAAAACAGTAACAATAACATTTTCCTTAAAAGAAAGATGCTGTTAGAAGAGTCCCCATGGAGCCTCATAAACTGTTCTGTAGTATACACAGAGAGGGCTTCATATCACACGTTAGTTCCATCAATGATGTCAGTGCTCAGTCTGGTCCTTCTTTATTTCTGTCTTGTTCTCTCCTTTGTTTCTTTCGTTCTTTTTCTCTTTCTCTCGCTTTTCTTCTTTCTCTCTCTCTCTTTCTTTCCCTTCCTCTCTTCCTTCCTTCATTCTTTTTTCTTTTGGGGGAGGAGGAAGAACCTGGAGGACAGAGTTTTGCTTTGCAGAGTATTATCTCTAGCATGTGTAATAGGATGTTAAATGCAGCTTTTTATGTTCTTTCTGAGGTTTGAGTTTTGACCAAGTCCCCAAAAGCCTGAGAACAGTAGAAGTTAGATCACCATAGAAGAAGTGCTAAGAGACTGTGAAGTAGATTTTGTGACCTTAGCTCGTAGCCCACCTTGGGGTATATAAGAAATCCTTGAAAGAGGCAAAAATCAGATGGAGAATTTCTTTGGAGAGAGTCGTCAGGGTGCTGGAATTTTCCCCCACGTGAAGACAGGTGAGCCAAGAGTACCTTTCAGGGGACTTGACATGTGTCCCTGGACATTTGGGGACTACAAGGTCTGGTTCTTCACACATGTCTGAAAATCTAAAAGCTAAAGACTGGCTGAGGAGCTGGGCATTCTGAGCTGAATGCCCAGAGTTGTGTTCTTCTGAGGACCAATTTTGACCACACTGAAGAAATCCAACTAAAAGTCATCTTGAAAGGAATCCTGGCTGAGAAGACCACTGGGCACAGCAAGGCCACCCCAGCAGGGGGTGTGCAGGGTGAGGGTGGGGGACTGCCTGAGGCCAGGGGAGGTCATGAGAGCAACATGAGGCATGATTCAAGTCAAGGGGAATGGAATCTTCTTGCCATTGGACTCCAGAGCTGGATTGCCCATGTTCAAGTCCACATTCTGCCATTTTCTAACTGTGGGCAAGTGACTTACCATCTTTGTGCTTTAATTTCTCCACTGCACCATAATAAATCTATTCTCAGGGAGCACCAACAGTAAATTACATCCATGCAGCTCTTTCAAACTCTTTCCTCTAATCCTTCCTGCCCTGAGCTCAAGCCTAAGGGTCTTGAACCAGACCCAGTGAGTTGGAAGGGAAGTTAGGGAGAGAGAGGGCTTCCTCCCTCTTGACTAAGATGTTCAAGGCTATTCCTCTCTCCTCCCCAATAAATTTCCCAACCTAAGGCAGGCCCAAGAAGAGGGAAAAGGAGGAACTTTAAATAAACACAAGAAAAATAAAAAATAAAAATATGGGGAAGAGATGGCATTGGTCTGGCCTGGAGTTGTTATTATCTGGGAGTGGCTGGAAAAGCTGTAAGATCATCTTGGGAAGTGACCCAGAGTGGAGAGGACCAAGGCCAGAGGGAGCTTAAAGGAGGCATTTCCAGAAAGGAATCAAATTTCTTTCTGCTTGTAGCTGGTCATATCCGATAGACTTTCAATAAGTGCAGATTTAGAGGCTATTTTGAAACTGGCTTTTCCAGGAATTGCTTCCAGTTCTGCCCATAGGCCTTTGGAGCAGAGAAATGTCTTTCAACACTCTTACTCCAGGGATTGGGTAAGCAGTGGTATTATTTCTGGGAGTAGTCACTTCTCTTCCATGACATCCATATGTTGCTTGAAATACTGGAGTTTCAGACTTCCTGGGAGAAACCTGGGCATATTCTGAGATGAGGAAAGGTGGGGCATGTTGGCCTCAATGCAAATCATCCAGGAAGAAAACTTTGAGAACCCTTGATTTTGATAGTTTTGATTTTTGACAAAACCGTTTGCTGAGTTATTCCCCAAAGTATAGGAATTTTTCTAAGTGTCTTGGCAATTCTTTATTCTTGAGCACTTTTCTAATTTTATTATTATTATTTTGTTGTTATTCATAGTCTTCCAAGAGATCCCCCTGTGGCTGGAAACTTCCAGCTAATATTTAAAGTTGTCCCTGAATCATGTGTCTTCCTTGCCTTCCTGTTCAGGTGTCTTTCATTTTGGCAAATAACGGTGACCAGCTGTGATTAAAATATAGAGCCAATGCTTTAGGACTGACGCAGAAGATGGTCTTCCTGCAGGACAGATGGCACCTCCGGCATTACTCAGACTCGCCATCTAAGCCCATGTGGCCTTGGATGTGTGCCCGAGGTCAAAGTTCAGACCAACTTGTCAGTGGGCCCCAGGCCAGCTTAACAGATGGGTGAGGATGGAGACAGCCAGCAGACCACACAGGGCCTAAAGAGAGTCTGTGAACAGGGAGAGATTGAAGTATTTTACTATCTCCCTGAAGAGGCCCTGGTACCTAAACATAAAAATAATGATTTACCACCGGAGTGAGGCATTTAGAGAGAGATTTCTACATGTCCCCAGTCAAATGAGAGAGATTTCTACACGTCCCCAGTCAAATGCCCTCGGGCGTGGAATCAAGTGGGAGAACTCTGAATCTCAGCCTTTATCTGAATTGACCAAAACAGCTCCTTTGGGGCAGAAAACTGGGACTTGCCGTAGTCTGCAAATGTTCTCTCTTCTGGCAAGTCCTGAGGGTAGAGTGAGTGCTCTCGGTCTGTGTGGTCCTGGGCGATCTGGACACTGGGGTGTTGGCCCCTGGTGGCTATGTGGACAGAATGAGGGGCGGTGAGGCATCCCAGGACTACAAGGAAATGGATTTTCAGGACTCTTCCTCTTCCTCTTTTATGACATTTTCCTTCTGCAAAGCGTTTGTGCCATAAATACCCTGTCTGTTGCACACCTGACATTCTGGGTCGTCTCTGTCTGTGGCAGTTGGCTGGTTCTAGGCCCTGCCAGCCAAGTGTCACAGGTGCCCTTGCAGAGGATGGGGCTGGGACAATAAATAACATCATGTGCAGATCTAAATTTACTTTTGTTCAACAGGCAACATGCTTACCTGGCCAGGAAGTTTGGAAATGCAAGGCTTCCAACGTGTGCATTCCAGGACACATGAGTCAACTTCTAGGGAAAGCTAGAGGCAGTCTAGGGAGGTCGTGCAGCTGGAGTTTGTGTAGATGGAGAAGGAAGGGAGACTGACCCCGTGCATCTGAGCTGGAGGAAAACTCTGCTGACGGCAAAGGAAATGCACCATGATTGGCATGTGCTCTTCCTCATTTCAGGTCACAGGAAAGGCAAACAAGTGGGACAGCTGAGTGCACTGATAGCTAAGCTTTTCTACCTTAGGCTGCGTGTCTGAGTTTGAAAGACTTGATTCCCTTCACCCAGAGAAGGTATCTTACAACAGTGTGCAGCATTCAGTAGGATAATCACAGAGTCATCTAATAGAAGAGCCGGGAAGTAGGTGGGTCCCAGCATCCTACGTGTACCCTAGCTGGGCGCCACCTTTATAAAACGTGTGTGTATTGAAAGGTACTATGCCACCTTCCATACTGTACTCATAGCCTTGGTTCTTTACCTCTACTCAGAGCTTATTTAACAAACCTCACTGTTTGCTAGACATTATCCTCAGCACATTACAGTTGTCAATGCATTCCATTCTCATAGCAACCCTATGACATAGGTACCATTATCATTTGTGTTTTACAGATGAGAGATTAGGTACCTTTGGCAAGGTCACACAGCTAGTGTGATGCAGACTGGAATTCAAACCCTGGTTCCCGAGTCCATACTCTCGTCTATTCGGCTGTGTTTTATACCCCATAACTATAGCTAAGAGCAATTCATGTGTCTTTGTGCCTTTTTCCCCCAGGAGATGGAGAGCTGCCTATGGACAAAGATCATGTCTGGCTCACTTTTGTCTCCTCTCAGCAAGTAACACAGTGCCTGGTACCTAGTTGGCACTCAGTGAATGTATTTTTAAACCACAACTCTTGGTGCCAGTGGCCATGCCATGATCTCCTCTGTGACACAAATTGTAGAATAAACAGCTTTCATTTTTATTTTGCAGCCCGCTGCCTCTCAGACTATTTGCCACACTCCTCCTGGGGCTCTGTGCCCTTGACTCTTTCTGTATGTTTATTATTGCAGGAAGCAGCTCGGGATGAACTGCTGGCTGCCAACTAGGTGCGACCAACCTCTCGGATCTGTTTGTTCCGGCCACAGATAGCCACCCACGGCACAAAGCAGCACTTTCAAAAGCGTCTCCTCCCTCAAGATTTCTCTCCTGTGCCCTGGGAAGTTGCGTAGCAACCTCCCATCTTCCCTCTCTCCCTGCTTCATGTGGAGCACCATTCTTATTTTCATTACCCCATCACCAACCCCCAAACTCTCTCCTGTGCTGTTAGCCCCTTTCATCTCTCTGCCTCAGTATCCCCTCCTCGAACTTTGTGTGGTCTCCATTTTCAGCACAAACTCAGCCTGACCCAGAAAGCATCCCTAATTTTCTTGTCTTTTACAGCTTTACAGGAGTCTTTATAACATCCTTTTAATATTAACGTCAAGATCAAACTACCAAAGAAAGAGGCAAAAAAACCCCACACCAAAACAAAAAAATGATGAACTGGAATTTCCTAAGAGGGTTTATTCAAGCTTCAAATAACTTTTGTTTTCCCTCTTAAAAAAAAGAAAGTCAGATCAGGGGCCCGGTGGCGTAGGGGTTAAGTTCGCGTGCTCAGCTTCGGCGGCCCGGGGTTCGCAGGTTCGGATCCCGGGCGTGGACAGACACACCGCTTGTCAAGCCATGCTGTGGCAGCGTCCCATATAAAGTAGAGGAAGATGGGCATGGATGTTAGCCCAGGGCCAGTCTTCCTCAGCAAAAAAGAAAAAAAAATCAGATCATTCCATACACCCATCATGTATGATAACATCACATATGTCATCTGGAGGGACACAAAGATGGGATTGGATATAACATAACATGTGAAAGTAACATGATACATTTTCACTTATTCTGGCACCAGAGGATGTTTTTCCTGTTTGTCCCACTTCAGAGCCTAGAAGAAAGGAAAACTCCCAGCTCTCTCTTGAAAACCATCAGCAACAGTGGCCTGCTGGTTGCTGGTGCATTGGCCACCATTTTCCCCACTGTTGGCTACAGGCAACAGGTGGTGAATCTCCAACCCCACCTCCTCTACAGAGAAAGGCAGGTTCCCTGGAAAATAGCAGGAGAGTCGCCCCTTCTTCATCCCTGGCCAGGGCATTTACTTGGCTCTGGTTCTGAGTTTTCACAAGCACGTGTGTGTCTCTTAGTTCCTGACTCTAGACTGTATTTCATCTGCTAGCCAGAGAAAAATGCACCGTACCACCACAGTCTTGCTGTCAGAAGGAGGAAGCAGGAAGAAGATGAGCTGGCCAAGGCCCAGGGCTTTATTTCACCAAGAACACACAACCAGTGACCCTCTGCCTTCCATAGCACATAACCAGCAACCTCGAAAGTGACAAGCCGCTGATAGGATAATAGGACTCAAACGAACAAAAAACATGACCACTATGGTGGTCCCCAATGTTGCCTAATGTTTAGAACGATCCTCTAACACAGATTTCCAATCCTGTGTGGCTTCACAGGGACCTCTGCAATCTGATCAGAGCAGCCTGGGAGAGGGGCAAGGGTAATTTCAAGGACAGCACATCTGGGTGTGTCTTTGCCATTTGTTGAAGGGGAGGGGATTCCAGACTCTTTCAGGAGTCTTACAGTTCTTTAGGTTGCACACCACTCAACCTGCACAACCATGTGGGACAGCTCTGAAGCTTTTAATGCTCATTGTTATTCAGTTGCAGGGAGTGTCCTTAATTCCTCCACCTTCATCCACCCACTTTTTCTGTCCCTTATATCTGTTCTACCTGAACAAATAGCCAGTTGTATAACCACATTTGCATCATATTGGACTTTAAAATCAATTCAAAAAAATTCCAATCTGAGTCTCTTCTTTTTACTGAGGACTGGTGTCCAGTAAAGGCGAGGTAAAGGGGGATTGAAGTGGGGGTGCTGTTAGATCCAAGCCCATCCTCACCTTTCCTTGGCTGAATCCAGACTCCCAAGTTCTCTTTTTTCTCTGGGTGCACAGCCTCATGTCTAAATCTAGATCTAACAGCAGAAGTGTAGGAGTGGACAGGTGGGAGAAGCTGGATCCCAGGTCCAAAGAGATCTGCACAATTTAATAATAAGAGTCTTTACCTAAACTCCTGTCCCCATGGTAGTTGCACTAGACTAGTTCTTTCTTCTTTATCTCTTAGGCTCAGAAGACCAGGTTGTGTTAAAATTACTGCCACAGTCCACAGCAGGGGAGCTGGAGGATGCAGGTGTGGCAGGCTGAGTGAGAGTGCACACAAATTTATGTCACAGAATTAATTCTTCTCTCCCATATTTCATTCCTGCAGAATTTTTTTCAAGGTGTTAAGTGCTGAGGTTTGGGGGAACTTTGTTAAATGGAACAAGACTGGGGGAGAAATGTCACCCTCGGGAAAGGTAGGTATTATATTAGTTTTATATTACTGTTATATTGATAATCACTACTATTTACTGAGTGCTTGCTCAAGGCCAGGCACTTAGATAAATACATACTTTACATTAATTTTATCACTAGGTTCTTTCAACAACCCTGCAAAGTAGGTGCTGTGAACGTTTCCCATTACACAGATGAGGAAACTGACGCAAATGGGGACTAAGTCACCTCTGGTGGCTGGAGATCATCCAGATGTCAGAGCCTGACATCTCCTTCCAAATGACCTAAAGTTAACTTGAATAATTCACTCTGCTCTGAAGTAATTTCTTTCCTAAAGGAGAAAAATCACATTCATCAAAAGAAAAATCAAGAAACACCATTAATTACTAATATAGGCAGCAGCAGCTGGGAATGACATCTCCCTGGACCCTTCAAGCCCTCCTGTGATTGTATCAGTTTTTAACACAACCTCTCCCCTCTCCTCTCAGCTACCTGCCCCCCCTGCCATGCACTATCTTAGAGCACAAATACCGGATTCATTTAAAGGATGTGCCAATGAACCAGCTTTCCCTCCAATTCTCTTTCTGGTTTACAGAATAAAGGAGGAATAATGTGATCTCCAGACCAAGAGAAACATTAAGGGTGGTTTGGCTACATTTGCTGCTGCCTCTGGTGCTCCCACCTCGGCCAGTGGGTCTGCAGACGCTTCCTTCTACACTTGCTTGAGGTCTGTAATCTCAGAGCCACTGCGTTTCTGGGAGAAATAAAATGAGCTATGTGGTCAGGGTATCTACTCCTGAGGACTTAGGGTTCACAGTCAAAGGAATGGAAGCCAAGAGAAACAATAAGGAGTCCTCTCCTTTTTGAGTCATCTGTAAGCAGGTTTGGATCTGAATGGGGAGACACAGAACCGCCAAACTCCCACAAAAAACAAGAGTCCTCTGGGCCCAAAGACTCAGCAGTATGGACCAATCATATTAAAATTTGAATCAGACCCTCCATGACAATTTGCTGTTCCTTCCCAAGGCAGCCCCACATGGTCATGTAGGTTGAACACTGAGCAACCTAGGGAGCACCACCATGAACATTATAGGTATAGAAGACTTGGGTATCTATTCCAACAATTTCTGGCAGATAGCAGCAAAGTATCTTGATGAAGGGGTGCCTTGCTGTAATTCATACAAAGGTGCCATATGGGCTCATGGTGACTATATTACTCCTCCTGGTGAAGAAGGCAGATGGCTCAGTGGCAGGGAAGCCCTGAAGTGGGGACAGCAGTAGACAGGGAGTCTGTGTGGAGAGGGGAAAGAGCACCTGGGTTTGAAGCCTGCTTTGCCTCTTACCAACATCAATTCTGCATAAGTTCCTTAACTCCTGAGTCTTAGTTCTTATCTGTATCATGGTCTTAATGATAGTAATACCAACATTGCAGGTTCGTTGTTCAGATGAAGAATATACATGTATGCGTGCGTGTGTATGTGTGTGTGTCTGTAGCAGACTATCTATATCTATCTATCTATCTTATCTGTCTATCAATCATACATTGCCTGGCCTATGTTAGGTATTTGAGAAGTTATAGCTATTATTATTATAAACCAGAAAAATCCAAGCTAAAGCGAAGATTTTGGTTGGAAATACGCCACAGCAATTCTGCTCCTGTTTCCTAGCTAGCCCCGAAATAGAAAAATGACTTACAGGTGACGAAATTGATCAGGAAATTCAGTGTAACACCAAGGTTATCTGTGACCCATACCCAGAGCATTAAATACCTACACTAAAAATTTTAGTTTTGCTAAAATTGTTTGCTATGAAGAAACTCTGTTGGGTTGCAAAAAGAAAACAAATAGAAGATGGTAGGATTTCTGAACAGATACAAATATTCACTTATTCACTCTTTGACCAGTTGCTTACTATGTGGCGAGCTGTTGCTTACTATGTGGGCTAGGAACTGTGGAAGCAGAAAAAAAGGTGTTAGCGTGGGTTAGGCTAAGGTAACAAATAGACCTAAATAGTAAATGTGTCAAGACCATAGAAAATTGTATCTTTCTCACGTAAGTGTTCTGAAAGGGTGCTAAGGATGAGGGAGCAGCTTTCCTCCCAGGTTCCCTCCATCTGTGGCTCTTCATGCCTAAAGTCCTCCTCATCATCTGTAACCAGCCAAAGTAAAGGCAAAGAGCATAGAGGAGCAAGTGTGGAGACTTTTAACAGGCCAGGGCAGGAAGTAGCCCACATGACTTCTGCTCAAATTCCATTGGAGAGAACTGAGACATGTGGCCACACCTAACTGCAAGGGAGGCTGGGAAATATCATTTAGCTTTGTGCTCGTGAAGGAGAGAACAAATATTGTTGGACAGCTAATGGTGACTTCCCCAGGAGGACAAACTCAGGTGACAGGACCATGCTGTAGAGTGACTGAGAATTGCTGGACATGGAAAAAGAACCTCTGAACAAACTGTGTTTGGAAATGAAGGGGAGAGTGGTGCTGTGTTCTGAAGAGAGTCACTGGGAAGACTACAAAGTGAAGGAGCAAAGGATGCCAGCTTCCACAAAGGGAGTCGTCAGCCACAAACAAACGGGCCCATTTTGATCTGTGTACAGGGTGAAAAGATACTGTCAGCCGCCTGGGGAGAGTGTCACCATCAGTGGTGCTGTTGTCTGGCACTCAGGATACCTTCTAGACCTGCCTCAGACTGGTCCCAACCAAGGTCAAGTTGCTCAATCTGGGTCTTACTGAATATACTTCAACTACGTCCTCTGTGGGGGGAGGGGAGACTCACTGACTTGAAAGAAGAGCTCAACAGGGGAAATGGATGTGATAAAGGACACAAGTGCAGGTGCTCAAGCCCCTGAAGACCCATCTCCAACTCACACGGAAAACCGTTGAATCACCTAGACCTGAATTCTGGTCCTTACAACTAATTCGTGGATCTGTGCGGGGCAGAACTCTAAGATGACCCCCCAAGATTCCCATCCCCTGGTGTACACACTCTGTATAGTCCCTTTGAGTGTGTGTGGGACCTGTGAACGTGATGGGATGGTGGCTCCCTTGATTAGTTTATGTTAAATGGCAAGGGTGCTGGGATAGGCACTCTCATTACATTGCATTATATGTGACTCAACATTACACGTTGTCTAAGACTCCATCATAGCTGACTGGAGAGACTCTCCTGCTGGGTTTGAAGAGGTAAGCTGCCATGTTGTGACAGGGCCTTGTGACTAGAACCCAAAGAAGGCCTCCAGAAGCTGAGATTGACTCCTAGTGAACAGCCAGCAAGAAAGCAAGCACCTCAGCCCTACAAGGAACCAAATTATTCCGGTGACCACGTGAGCTTGGAAGAGAACACAAGCCCCACATGAGATTGCAGCCTCCCTCAACTGCTCTGAAGTCCCCTCTGGATTTCAGAGCACAGGACCCAGCTACCTTGTGCCAGCCTCCTGATGCACAGACACTTTGATATAATAAACATGTGTTGTTTTAAGCTGCTAAATCCGTGGTAATTTGTTACACAGCAATAGAAAAAGAATAGAGTGCACTAATAGAGTGGGTAGTCACTTAACTTTCCTGAGCCTCCAGGTTTTTGTTAATCTCTAAAATGGGTGTTTCTTTTAGATTTATCGTAAGAATCACATAAGATAATATACCTAAAAGTGTTTTATAAATGATCTAGTTATCAACACTGGTAAAAAGGGTTTACTAATAACAGGCAGTAACATCGAAGGGAAAAATGAAGAATTAAGCATTTGTTTTAAAAAAGTAAATCTAATTAGTGTTTATTTTTAGAAACCATTCTGGTCTTCCCTGATATTTAATGATCTATTTTTTCTTCCTTAGCAATCAGAGTTAGCAAGGTCTTCTGGCAAGAAATTTAGTGTGATTCTGGGGATGCAAACCAGAATGTCTCTGAGATGGATTGCATTGTGTAGGTTATTTCTATTTAAGAAGTAGCTGCAGGAAGGTTCTGAACATATTCTGCCCTCCAGCCAATTCAAGTTCCGAATCTTGCTGGAGTTGTTTTCACAGTGAAAATAAGAACTGGCCTAAAAACTTAAGGACACGACAAAATCAACAGAAACTATCAGTGTCATTGGCACGTATTAGTTGAATGACATTTTAATTTGTAAATCCTCAAAGGCTATATCTATCTGACTGGATGTAAATGTAGATATGAAGTGGTTTGGAGAAAATTTGGGAGATAGGACGAGAATATTGTCATTGGTCAGTCAACAGGCTTTTTTGAAAGACCAAAGAAATAAAAATCCTCATCATTGCTACTGAGGAATTTGCAGTCTTAATTAAGATTCAAAATGGTCCAAAACCTTGGAAAATATTACAAAACAACTGACCAATGATTTGAGAGTATACGCAAGCTAAATCTACATACCCTGAGATTATACAGAGTAAAGATGTATTGTTAATGAAACCTTATATTTGCATACTGATTTTTAGCATTCAAAGAATTTTAACACACACTACTAAATGCCTATTAGAATGGCTAACATTAAAAACACTGACCATACTAAGTGTTGGGTAGGATGTAGAGGAACTGGAACTTTCACACACTGCAAGTGAGAATGTAAAATAGCGCAACCACTTTGAAAAACAGTGTGGCAGTTTCTTAAGAAGCTAAACATATGCCTATCATGTGATCCAGCCATTTTGCTCTTAGATATTTACCCAAGTGAAATAAAAGCATATGTTCATACAAGAAATTGTAGATAAATATTCATAGCAGCTTTATTTGTAATAGCCAAAAACTAGAAACAATCCAAATGTCTATCAATAGGTGAATAGATAGACAAACTGTGGTATGTCCATACAATGGAATACTACTCAGGGATGAAAATGAATGAACTGTTGGTACATGCCACAACATGGAAGAATCTCAAAATAATTATGTTGAGTGGAATAAGTCAGCCAAAAAAGTACATACAATGTGATTTCATTTATATAAAATTCTAGAAAATGCGAGGTAATTTATGGTGACAGAAAACAAATTAGTGATTGCCTGAGGGATGGGCAGTGCAGATAGGGGTGGGAGAGGGGGATTACAAAGGGGCACTAGGGAACTTCTGGGAGTGATGAATGTGTTTATTATCTTGACCGTGGTGATGGTATCATGGCGTATCTATATATTAAAACATCACTGTACTCTTTAAACAAGTATAGTTTATTTCGTGTCAATTATACCTCAATAAAGCTGTTAAGAAAAAATTATCTTTACACATTTTTGAAGTTTGATTCTTATAATAAACTTCTGAAACTGTTAGGGAAAATATTATTTTCATCTTTCAGATAGAAGATCTGTGGTTCCAAGGGAAAACTTAGGTTCCAGAGGACTTAAGTTAGGACAAGAACCTTGTCTATTCCAAGAATGTGTTTGCAATCTGGAGCTGCCTCTGTGTTATCTAACAATCAAAAAAGTTCTAGGTCATTTCTTCATGATTCTGTATTTCTCGGGCTATTGGTGTCTGTATTTCTCGGGCTATTGGTTTCTGTATGGTAGCATTTCTCAAAGTGTGGTCTGCAGACCCCTGAGGATCCCCAAGATCCTTCAAGGAGTCTAACTCTTCTCATTCTGAAAAGTCAGAACTCTTTTCATAATAATACTAATATATTTGCCTTTGTCTTGTCTTGACATTTGCCCTGATGCTGCAAAGACAATAGTGGGTAAAACTGCTGGGTCCTTAGCACCAATCAAGGCAGTGATACCAAACCGTCCTAATGGTCATTATATTCTTCACTGCTAGGAACTTGCAGTAAAACTCGCAGTTTTATAGTGTGTTTCTGTAAAAAAACACTATAAAACCAAAGCCGTTTCTATTTAAGAATGTTCTTGATGAAGCAATAAAAATGATTAAATTTGGTAATTCTCAACTCTTGAGTGTATGACTTTTTAATATTCTGTGTGACGAGATGGGAAGTATGCATAAAGCTCTTATGTTGCATACCAAATTATGACTATTGTCTCAAAGGAAAACACTTGTGTGATTGTTTGAATTGCAAGCCGAACCAGCCACTTTTTTCCATTGGATCATTTTTGTTTGAAAGAAGAGCTGACTAACTATGGCTATTCAGACTTGGGTATTAGGCAGACATTTTCTCAAAAATGAACTAAGTGAGCCTGTCACTTCAAGGAAAACAAGCGACAATATTTGCTGCCAATGATAACATTTGAGTTATCTGGCAAAAATTAGAAAAGTTAGACTTTTGGAAAACTTGTTGATGGCTTCCCAATACTTAAAGACCTTTCTAATAAACTCATGGTGATATTAATAAATGTGATTTTTAAATATTGTATAATGAGATGTGTCAATATGTGGAAGATTTGCCTAAATTAGTGAGCCAGTATTTTCTAATGACCACTTTATAACATGATGTTATAAAATCATGCATGGATAAAATAACCATTCAAGCGGATTCAAAGTAGACCCATGGGTTTACTATAATGGCATGGGAAGTCCATGGATATGTTTTCAGATTCCAAATTGCCACTAACTTCTAAGAAACTACCATTTGTTGAGTTTTGGTGTAGCATCAAAGAAGAATACCCACAATTATATTAAAAGGCAATTAAAATATACTTTCTTTTTCCAGCTACATATCTGTGTGAGGCTAGATTTTCTTTATATACTCCAACCAAAAAAAATCACAACAAATATGAGAATCCAGCTGTCTTTTATTAATCTGGACATTTAAGAGATTTTTAAAAATGTGATATAATGTTGCTCTTCTTACTGCCTTTTTTGTTTATTTTGTAAAATAAAATTGTTTTTCATTAAAATATGTTATTTATGTTAACCTGTAATGAGTTTGTTATTATTTTTTAGTGGATTAATAAGTAAATACTGTTTAAATTTGTTTTAATTTCTAACATGGCAGACATTGATAGACATAATCCACATAAACAAAACCTCTTTGGGGTCTGTGGTAGGCTGGATAGTGACATCCTAAAGTTGTCCACATCCTAATCCCTGGAACATGTGAATGTTACTTTCTATGGTAAAAGGAACTCTACAGATGTGATTAAGTTAAGGATCTTGAGATGGGAGATTATCCAGATTATCTGGATGGGGCTGATGTAATCACATGGGTTCTTATAAGAGCGAGGCAGGTGATCAGAGGGAGCTGTAGGAGACGTGATGACAGAAACAGAGACTAGAGTGATGTGAGGAAGGGATCATGAGTCCAGAAATACAGGTAGCCTTGAGAAGCTGCAAAAAACAAGGAAACAGACTCTCTCCTCAGAGCTTCCAGAAGGAATCAGCCCTGTTGACACCTTAACTTTAGCCCAGTGAGACTGATTTTGGACTTCTGACCTGAAAAACTATAAGGTAATAAAATTACATTGTTTTACGCAACTAAGTTTGTGGTCATTTGTTACAACAGAAACAAGAAAACCAATACAGGGTCCTCAGTAATTTTTAAGAGTGTGAAGGGGTCCTAAGAACAAAAAGTTTGATCTCTCTACTACTCACTACTCTATGGCAACCCAATGACAGTTTCAATGGAATCAGATCCTAGGCAGAGTGGAATGGCCCAAATACTCCCTCATGGTCCACAGGGGTCATCTGTGTATGTGGTCATTACTGTATGACTAATCCAGTGTCCTCCGGAGCCCCAGGGTGATCCTGGATAAGCTTGGAGATCCTCAGGACCTGGAACATAAATGTGCTCCATAACTATCCATTAAATAAAGGAATTAATAAATGGACCTTCTGTTTTTTTGTCACTTAGGCCACTCAAGACAATAATATGATATATGGCGTTCCTACTCAATGCCAGACAGCTTCAGGCTCTTACTTTAATTCCATACAACAACCTGCAAGGTGGGTCCAGAGGGGCTGAAGGACTTGCCTGAGCCACACAGCTACTAAGTGACGGAGCCAGGTGTTGAATCTCTGTCCCTCTGGCCCTCAAACCCAAGTTCTTTCCTCCATGGTCTCCATGGATTTAGATGAATTTACCTAATGTTGAATAGGCAGTAAGCTACAGGTGGCTTTTATGTATGACAGCACATTAATTTTATCTGGCCAGAAAATAAGGATGAACCTGGTCATAAAGCCAGGCCTGGGTGTGGATAGGTGGATAGGAAGGATGAGTGGGTAATTAACATTTCTTGAGTGCCTACTGTGATCATTAGCTGCTTTGATTTCACCAGGCGTTGTCTTCTGCCTTGGTAATATCTCTTCAGCAATTTATCCAAAAAGTGACTTGTTTTCATGTGGATGAATTTCTTCCCCTCAGATTTTAAATGAAAGGAATAGATAAGTTCATAGTAGGGAAACAATGGCTCAGTTGCTTGTATCACTGTGACAAGCATTATCTAATACAATTTACCAGAAATTGTTATCATTATCTTCTGTCTTCTGACTGCAGTGTGGCGCTCGGAATGGAGTGTTACCATGGTGCCTTTGAACTTTAGCAATTTATCCTTTTGTTCTGTTTCATTAGTAGATATTTTCTTACTTTGCCCTTAACCTAAAACAAAACAGCAGAGGACTGACCAGTCCCTAAGTGACCTTTAGCGGTTTCTTCACTGTCAGATGGCTAATAAGTTCATTAAGCTTCATGTTAATTACCTTTAATAATTAGCTTTGATATGGTCCCACCAAATGGTTATTACCTTGGCTACAGACTGTTAACTCAGCCTGTCAGTCAGAACGTCTGCCCACATTAGCAAGGGGCAACCTGACCTGTTGGGCAAGAAATATAGAGATTTGCCAGATGCCTTTGTCTTTGGGAGAGCTCCAGAAATGGAAGAACGATTTGTATCCAACCTCTTAACGTCCAAACTTCTGGCCTTCTTAAGGTATCTCTATTTTAATGAGGCATTGGCAGAGTGAGTCATCTTGTCTTAATTTAAATCTAATTCCAAAAGACAGATACGGTAAAAAAAAAAGTTGACAGATTTCGGAGATTTTTTTTTTTTTCTTTTAAAGGAACCTTTCCTCTTTTAGAAAGACTGACTCACAAGACGCCCTCAATGGTAAATCAGTGTCTGTGCCCCAACTACCTTTCAAGTATAACATTTTCCAACCCCACACTCGCTTGGCTTCTTCATGCCTAGAGACTAGAACTGCCCTGCAAGAACACAGGCAGAACCAGCCAATGAATAATGAACGTGGGCTTGAAAGCAGCACGTAGCGCTCTCTGGCCACAATGCCCTGCTAATAACTTTTAGAACTGCTTGATGTCAGGCTGCACATGGAGTGGAGATGATACTTGTCAGCTAATTTGGCTTTTAATACTCCGAACATCCTGACTGTTCTGAGGTTTTCCCACGGCCAAATTGTCTTGCCTGTTAAATTTGTAATGAATGTATTTAGGAAACTTCATTTTACGTGTTTAGAAAAACGGCCTTGAAGACTCATGGGTGCTTTGGCGAGAAAGCCACGGGCCTCCGGGAGCTGGGTGTTGACACGGAGACACACAACGGGGCAGGGGAGCCAGACCGCCTCCCTTGGAGCACTTGCTGCATTTCTGTTCAGGGCTTCGGGAAAGAAAAATAACCCCAAATGCCGATATTTTTAGTTCCCTCTCACTCTTTGACTATGAATAGGAATATGATTGAAATTTCCACCAGTCTTCAAAGCAGATTTACCTTTAAAGCAAATGCCAGTGGTTTGAAAACTCATTCTAGATGGAATAATGTTCGCATAAACAGAGAAGGTCTTAAAAAAGAATCAAAGAAACAAAGCCCTAGAGCTTTCAGCAGAGTTGGGTTAAGGTCCCCTCCCCAACCCTTGTGACCTCCACATGGGGAAGAACAGCAGTGGCTTCCAACCTGAAAGGGAATATACCGTGTCACAGTAGAGAGGGGCCAGCCTGGAGGCCCAGCTGGCCCCAGTGCCTCAGGGACGCGTCCAGCGCTCTTCAGGGTAATTGGAGCCCTTGTAAAACCAGCACTGTACTCAAGGAAATGACCTACAGGGACATGCTGGGGTGGATTCAAATATTTTCTTGTCACCTTACAGCACCAGGGACTGGAGGCAGGGATAGAGAAGAGTGGAGTAGGGGAGGAAGGGAGGGGAGAAACACAGAAAATAAAAAATAAAATACAAAACATGGCTGAGGAGCAAACACACGCTAATGGAGTGCTGAGTAGGGGAGAGACAGCTCAAAGCCCTTTTGGCTTTTATAGATCTGTCATTCCCAGGACAGCTGAGTGCCAACAGTGGGAAGCCAAATCAGGACGTGCCTTGTAAACTTTCATTACTTCAGCCCTTCTGAGGATGTCACTCAGGAGCTCATTTCAGCTGCCTACAAAGCCTGGTAGGAACTTCTGGCCAATTCCATTACAAACATTTTTTTTTTGTCCGTGAATGGTCAAAAGCACCAACATCAGATACATTACTTTTCTTTTTCAGGTCCCAGAGAGGAGAAATCACCATATTACATGTATTAATTTAGGAATCTGGAAACATGAAAAAGTTGCAAAAATCATCTAGAACCCCTCAAAAAATGTAATATGTGGTCCAGCATTTCTCACACTCTTAGCATATCTTCAATTCCTTTGTTCCCTTGTCCTTCTAGACCCACCCAATAAAATCCCAAGCTTGGATCAGATCTGCTGTTAACATTTCTTGTTCCTACATCTAGTCTGCAGAAACTGTCAGCATCATGCAGTTTTGGGCCAATACAATATGTAATATACAACCTCTCGCTTCAGCTGGGCTCTCATTGGCACTTTTCATTCACTTTCCTAAGCCTTGATTTCCAACTGCTCCCCATCTCCTCCATGACTATTGCAACAATCTCCTCCAAGACTCCTCCATAATCCCCATCAGGCTTGTCAATTCCCTTTTCAATCTTTTGTTCCCTGCTTTATGCTCTGTCCAGGCAGCCAGGTCAGAATCCAGGGAGGCATCCTCAGTCTTACTGCCCTGTTTCTCTTCATCCACATCTAGTCTGCAAGACCTACCAGTGTTCTCTCTGAAATGGCTCCCCCATGAGCTCCCTTCTCTGTGTCTCTACAGACATGATGTGATCCAGGTTGCTACCACCTTTTGCTAGATTATTGCAATGGCCTCGAAATTGTTTTCTTTTCCTCCAGTCTGGTCACTGTATTGTCACCTCTTGTTTCTTGCCTCACATCGTTTGTCCGCCTTTTAAAGGGGCCACTGCTGTGACAATCAGCTTCCAACAGCACCTCCTCTCAGCTGCTCTAAAGCTTCCCTCACCCAGAGTGTTTGGTGCCTGCTGGAGAGCCCTGCACTCATACAGGGGGCTGCCAGGGTGAGGGATTTATTGTAACTTTTGACCAGTGAGGGGTGGGATCCCATGAATGCATGATCCCCCTTGAGGGGTGGTGACCACCTCAAGAATACACCCTTGTATTGGTTTCCCCTCCTTCTCTATTTCTCCCTCCCCATACACTATCCTATTCTTGGAATCCCTTCCCAAAGTAAAGTACCTACATCAGCACCCGACTCAGGCTCAGCACAAACATAAGTAAGCCTAAATCCCTTCCCTCCAGGTCTCACATCTGAAGTAGAAATGGACCCATTGTCAGATAAACATAAAACAACACAGCCTGGGCAGGTGTTTTATTATGCATGGAGCTCCATGAAAGCCTGGTGGAGGGCACAGAACTCGGCCTCAGCAGGTCAGGGAAGTGTCCTCTGCTGGCTCAGAGGTGGACGTGGAGGGGTGGAAGTGTAGGCCAGGGGGTGGGGCTGATGTGCCGGTAAATTCTGTTGAGTGAAAAAATTTAGTGTCCTTGGGCAAATGGATTTCTTAATAAAGAAAAAAGCTCTAAGCTGCATGCTTTATTCCATAATATACTCTCTGGATCACCCATATTTTAGGCCAGTTAATTCCCACATGACAAGAATGTTATACACCTCACAGAGCTGGTAACTTAGTTGGTGCGTATTGGAGTATTTTATGGCAATTTTGCAAGAGCAAAGATGAGTAAGGAGAAGAAAAACCTAGCTATCTTGTGACTTGTTCCTAGCACTAGAGTGGTCACTATTAAAGGTAAGCATGTTAAGATGAATTAGGAAGCTTGCCTATTTTCCTGTTGACTCTTTCACTATGAGGCGGCAATCTCTAGATCAACCAGAAGCTATGTACCCCTGCAATGTGGATCCGGAACAGCAGGGCATATACCAGGCACCCAGCATCTGGCCAAACAGAGTCACCAGATTTCTCTTGGCAACATTGATTTACAGCAACTTGAGTTGTGATGAATGCCTCCCCCTCCCCCTCCCAAGCACCCATCATCACTCCAGAGATCAGATCAGCTCTTGTCTCCAACCTTGCTTTCTGAGTCATCACTTATTTTTCTTACCTGGGGTCTAACTTGAAGGCTTGACAAAAGACGAGAGTAATTTATAGATACTTTAGACCTCACCATCTTTGTTTTAGTCTTCCATTCTGGTCTCGAGTGGGACTAACCTTTAAGATTGGCTAGGAACAGAATTCCCTTTCTTTCCTTTTGAAATTTTTATCTTCTCTCTCTTATTCCCACTCCATTTGGGGTCATGTTCTCTCTCCCACATATGCCTGTGTTTGGAACTTCATGGAGCCATGAAGTTTCAGGATGCTGGCCAGCAGCCCATCAATTGAGGGAAAGCATTGTCTTTCTCATCCTTTTTTCTCTCCTAGTTTGCATCTAGGTAAAGTCATGTTGAATACCACGCTGTGCCTTGGCTAGATGTACTTTTAGAAAAATGAAAATAGCTTTATATTCTGAGCAGTGCTTTTAAAATATGTTCCCAAATTCTTCTATACTCCTCCCATCAAAAAGTGGAGCCTAGTTCCCCTCCCCCTGAGTGTGGTCTGTACTTCGTGACTCATGTCTAATGAAGAGGATTTGGTGGAAGTAATGTTGTATGACTCCTGAGGCTAGGTCATAAAAGGTGCTGCAGCTTAGTCCTTGCTCTCTCTCTTGGATCACTTGCTGATGGGAAGGGCAGGGCAGGAAGTCTCCCTAGAAGCTGACTCTCTAGCCCCAGTCAAATCTTCAGATGACTGCAGCCCTGTGGGGGCTAGAGGTGCTAAGGCAATGTCTTTCTGCCATGTCAGAGTGGCCAAGGCTGTTAAAGTAATGACCAAAGACGGGGGTTATTTAGGAATTCTTAGTTTGAGAAGCTTGGCCCAAGGACAGATAATAGAACTCGTTTGTTTTTTGTTTACACTCCCTTTTCCCAAAGAATGGGCAGCAACTTACAATAAAATATGTGCAAGGAAGCCTTAAGTACAAATGGGAAATAGAAAATCTGAACCAAACAAGGGAGTGGTAATTGCCAAGCATAATAAGGGGCAACATAGTTGCGATAGTTGAACCTTAACCATGACTCTGGGCTTCCTAGTAGCCATGGTAAAAGGGGAAACTTAATAAATTCTGTAGCTCTTATTACGGGAAAGTAAACAAAGCTGTTCCTAGCACCAAATTCTCTTGTGAACTGTAATATAGATGCTGATCTAGGTAAAGGACAAGGCTCTCAGTTATACTTTTAGAGATAATGTGTTAGCAAAATTCATTTAGCTGCTGCTTGTGTTCATTAGTAAAGGGGGATGGAAAGTGATGGAGCTAAGCACAAGGATGAATTATAGAAAATAAAAGGAATTCCTTTGACCTAAGTGCTGCTAGGCCTTCTGAAAAAGGCAGGTAAATGTATGTTAAAATATTTTTGATCTGAGCTGAGCCACTTGCTGTCCTTTCTCTTTTTCTGTTGGTGTATATATATAGCACGAAAGCACTTCATAGGCAGCAATTTAAAATGGCCCAGTTTATCTTTCTGCTCATATTCTGGGTCTTGGTTTTGGTTTATAAATTCTTTCTGCTATCTTGGACTTTGCCTGAGAATATGAATCCTTCAGCACATCCCAGCACATTCCACCAATTCCTGACCTCCTGTTATCCTCACCCCCTGCCATGGGCTTTGTTCAAAGTCCTGCAGGGAGGCTGCACGGGCAGTGGAATGCACAGGCTGCGGGAGCTGGGCTGTGGGGACTATCCAGGAGCCTAACTGGTTGTGGCAAGCTTTCTGAGAGTGCTGTTCTGGTGCGTGCTTCTGAGCGAGAGCCTGCTGTGTTACTGCGTGGGTGGTCCTGTGCAGCTGGCCCAGGCCAAGAGATGAGGGAGACAAGTGCCCATGCAGCTGCAGGGCCTAGGCTAGCATGAGGCACCTGTGGTGAAAATTGAAGGCGGCATCCCTCTCAGGGTCGGGCAAGGGCATCTCTCTTGCCTCACCCTGGTCCTGTGTAGCTGAATCTGTTAGGATTGGAAATATGAGCTGAATTATGTGAAGATGCCTAGCATGTGGCCTGGCATGTAGCAGATTTCAATTAATGTTGGTTTTCTCCTTCTCTTCTCCTCCTTCCTTGTCTATCTTCTCTCCTCTTCTGCTTGCTTTCTTCTTTTTCCTTCTCCTCTGAGAAGCAGGGCTGGTGTGTGTTGAGTTCTTTTCTCTAAATCTTTGCCCTGGCTGTTTCCCCTACCTGGAATCCTAGTCCTTCTCCTGTTTGCTTAGTTAACACCATCCTGTACATCTTATAAGCTCAAGACTTTGCTGACCTCCCTTACTAGGTCACCTTCCCCTATTAACTCTTTCCATTACACTGAATAGCTCTCCTTTTTAATTCTTACCACATCAGTTACTTTAATTTTATTAGTATGATTATGTGATTAAGATGAATTTTACGTTTATTTATATGATGACTTTCCTGAGACTGTAACATGATCCTGGTCACCTTTATATTCCCAGAGCTCAGGACCGTGCCCAGGACATAGCAGGCATCAATAATGATTGGTTGAATGAACCAATGAATCGGTGAATAAAAATGTCTAGTTGCATGAGTTGTGCCATGTGTAGGCCAGTGATTCAAAGTTTCTGTGTGATGAGGATGCATATTTCTATCTATTAGGGCATGCTCAGTACCGAGGAGACCATGGGCATCGCAGGCTGCTGGGCACCAGATGCCCAGGGGACCAGAGATGTTGCCTCCTCTCATTGAACACAGGAAGGATGACAGGGCCAGATCGGGTGGCCTCATAAATGAAGCACAGAGTCTTCAGATCTTTCTTCAATACTCACTACATACCTGTATTAGTTTGCTAAGGCTGCCATAACAAACCACAGACTAGGTGGCTTAAACAACAGAAATTTATTTTCTCATGGTCCTGAGGGCCAAAAGTCTGAGATCAGGGTGTTGGCAGAGTTGATTTCTTTGAGGCCTCTCTCCTTGGCTTGCAGATGGCCCCCCTCACTGTGTCTTCACAGGGACTTCCCTCTGTATTTGTCTCTGTCCAGATTTCTTCTTTTTATAAGGACACCAGTCATATTGGATTAGGACCCACCCTAATGACCTTATTTAACTTAATTACCTCTTTAAAGACTCTATCTCCAAATACAGTCACATTCTGAGGTACTAGGGTTTAGGATCTCAACATATGAATTTTGGAGGGACATAATTCAGCCCTTAACAGTACCTCTACAGCTAAACTGCCACTGACCAGCTGAACGACCACAGGCAAGGTGTTGAACCTCTCTGTGACTCCCTTTCCTCATCTGGAGGTAATAGAAATATTGCCTCATTGAGTGGCATGAGAGTTAAATGAGTTAATACCCGTGAAGCACTTGGGACAATGGCATGCGGTGAGCGCTCAGTACACATTAGCTATTGATATTATTACTTAGCCCTAAGAAGATTATTGTGGGCAATGAGAGTATGAGAATTTGTCTCTGCCCTCAACATGCTTACAGGCCCCTTAGATTGAAGATACAACTAATAAATAAAAACAACGTGAGGCATTTTCCTTAACAGATGCTTTTTGGGCCACCACTGGGGAAGGGAAAGTTGAGGGGAGGAAGAAACCATGGCAACGAGACTTGGGTCTTGGCTGAGCTCCTCCAGCTCCTCAGAGCTACGGGGCTTCCAGCAGCTTCCGGGATCCTTGGCCTCTCCAACAGGGCGCTGGCTGAGGGGACCTCAGTCCTTGTGGGACTCAGCACTCTGGGTCTTTGTAGTCACCGCCCACGGCTTTCCACAGAGGGATGGATGCCCCTCTCCCCAAGTATCAGTGCTGCTTTGTAGGCTGTCTGCAGCTCTGCGCTCCCTGCTCCTCTAGTTCACCATACAGTTTACTTTTCTGTCTGTTTTCGCTATCAGAATGTAAGCTTCACAGCGGTAGGGACTTCTGCCAGCTTGGTTCATTGCTCTATATCTAGTTCCTAGATAAAAGCCCAATTCCTACTAGGCATTCACTAAATATTTGTTCAGTGAATGAATGAATGACCATGGCACTGTGAGCTCTTGGCACCGAGGAACAGACTGAGGGTCCGGGACAATGAGTCTTCCTGCCCATTTACAGGTTTTCACTGATTGCAACAGCCAGAGGTGAATGGACCACCCAGTGCATTTTGCATCTGCTTCCATCATTCAGAAAGTCAGTGGACCTCCCTCCCAGCATCATGGCAATAGGTGGTCCATCCCATCTGCAAGGGTAGTAGTTGTAATAACTAACATTTATCCTATTTAGACTATTTATAATTACAATCAACTCATCTCAAAACCCCTATAAGGTGGGTATTATTATTATTCCTAGAACTGAAGCACGAAGAGGTTAAATAACTACTCCCCACACTATACAACCAGTAAGTAGCAGGTTGAGAAATTGAATTTGGATCTGTCTGACTCCCAAGTACTTGCTTTTACTGTGAGCTTGCATCTCTTTTTGTTTTTGTAGGTGTTTTAAGCTGTGTCAGGGGCTGTTCACCAGATGGTTTTTTAATCTCTCCCCTGTTGCTACATTATTAATCTCTAAATTGTTTAGTAGAGAGAAGAACTGGTACAGAAAGGAGGCATCTACACAGGAGAGTTTTCCTGGAAGAGCTGCTGACATTTCACATAGGGCTTGGAAGGTGGGCTAGGTCTGGGTAGAGGCAGGAGAGACAGAAGCATACCATGGCTGGGGAACAACACTGGAATCCCTCAGTATGGCAGCTGCCATTATGGGGATTAAACAGACATACCCTGTGTTACTAGCAACACAAAGCTGTGAGCCTGATTTAGTCAAATATTTAGCTAGTGATTGCTTCCTGCTTTTATCTACTCAGAAACGGATAAAGAACTCCTTGCAATCTTCCATTTTTCTGAAAATCCACAATGCACTGGGCTTTTGGTACTCTTTCTGGAAAACGGTTGATGCTTCAGGCAGAGTTCTGAAAAATGGCAAAGTCTCATAGCCTGGAAGCTTTCCCTGGGCATGCTTACTCCTCAGAATGCATCATGTTAAGCTTGGGACGGACAGCTGCCACATGCCCTTTGAATAAGCTGTGTGTAGGATGCTGACAGAGTTTGATGTGGCTCCCGTTGAAGCTGAGATCCAGGAACCTCTCCTCGCATCTCCACAGGATGGAATGGAAGGTGCCGTCAGATGAATAAAGAAGATGGAGGCTGGAAATCTGCAAAGCTAATTTATTCTGCCAAGTATAAAGCATTTTGAAGTTGCTCCACCCTTCCTATTTTCCATCTGTCTCATTATTCATCACAGTAATATTTGGGCACTTTGAAAAGAGTGATATTTTAACATGAAGCTATTCCAAGGAAAAGGAAAAATATCCTCATTTGGCATAAACCAGTCATGCAAATTAGCCTAAATAAAAATAAGACTAAAGGCAACTTAGAATATTATTGTACTTTCCCAGGCTCCTGGCAGTCACTGTCAGCTGTAGCATCTCCCCATCATGGTAAGGGTTGAGAAGTGGGGCTTACGTTTCCAGAGAGGTTGATGCTAAAGAACCCACTCAAAAAGAGTGGACATCAAAGATCCTGCATTCAGGTTGTGTTGGAACTGGCCCTCGAAGGCTACCCCAGGCACCCATGATGGGACTTCCTAGAAGGCATTCCCGTGAGGTTCTATGTTTAGCTTATCACAGACCAGCCCATCAAAGTCTCTCTGTTTGTTTTGTTTCTGGGAGACTACTTGAGCAGTATGTGTGTGTTAAGGGCCAATGCCATGCAGGCTGTACAGACAGTTTCTTCTTCTGGATGAGAAGAGAATGCAATATGTCAGGACCTCTGGCACAGAGCTGGGCTAACAAATCATTATTTTCATGTCACCAATGGCAATGAAGCAGTTGCTCTGCTTTCTCTCCATTTGTACCTCTTGCGTTTCTTGCTTTCTCTTCTCCTTACTCTTCTACTCTTTGTCTCCTTCTTGCTTTCTCTCCTTCCTTCTTTTCTGGCTATGCTTTAAGTTTGCTCTGGGCTCCAGGATTATCCTAGCTGGAAGGAATATGCAAGTCTAGAACTGAGGCCATATTCCATGGCCACCCAAGACAACGGATGAGGATTTTTACTAACTTCCTCAAGTTCTGGTTGAAACGGCATCATTGGATGCATTCTCAAAATTCTTCCCTAAGCCTAGTTGTATCTGCGAACCATTCTGAAAAGAGAAATTTCAGCCTGCTATATTTATTCCAAGGTTCTATTTCAATCAGATATAAGACAACTGGGACAACACCCTTACTGGACTTGTTGCAAAGGAGACAAACATGTCAGTATAGAGGTTTCATATTTCTGTAATTTCAAAGGTCGTAAGGATGGGAGTGGTTATATACCCTGCTGCAGCTTTGATTTGTTGGGGGAATTTGCAATTCTACATGAAATCAACAATGCTGACTTTTGAACTTCCTTTTTTTAATCTTTGTTTTTTTTTTACTACCAAGACTATGATCTTGCAATCTGTTTTTGATCTAAGAAATATTTCACTGAGGAAACATGCCAAGAGATATATGAAGTACTGAGGTGTTCAATCTATAAAGTTAGTTTTCTAGTTAAGTCAGGGAAGAGACCAACAAGATTTCTGAAGTGTCATATGGACTCCATTCCTCTAGATGTTTTTGTTTACATCCAAGCTTCTAATCTTTTATGTCTTTCCCTGAGTGTTTTCAGGTCTCCCTCACTAATGCTGTTCTTCCCATTCTTCTCAAACAGCCTCATTTTCACCTTAACTTTCCTCTTACCTCAAATTCTCAACCTTTCCAGCAGGTCAGATTCCAGACCTCAGTCATGTGGCTAATTTGTAACAAAATTTTCTGTGTTTTGTATGCCCTTTGATCTAGCCATTCTATCTGGACTTATTTCTTTATATTGGTATGTGCAAATATTTACGGATAAAGGTGGCCATCAGAGCATCAGTAATGAGATGAAAATTGGAAACAAGAAGACATTTACTGAATAAATTGCGAACATTGATGAAATGGAATATTATGCAGTCATTTCAAATGACGTAAAAAATTAATGACACGGAAAAATATCCCTCATGTATTATTTAGCAGAGACAAAAAGAGAATTACAAATAGTATTATCCCATTTTATTAAAAATATGTAAATAAGGTTTCTTTTCCCCAAAGACTGTTAGTAAATACATCAAAATGTAAACAATGGTTGTCTCTGAATAATAGGATCAGAGGTGATTTTTACCTTTTTAATTTTTGGTTTTTTGCTTATCAATTTTGTGATTTTTATTCTTTTGCTTATATGCATCTTCTCGGATATATATATATACACACAAACACATGCATATAGTACAATTTAAATTTTATTCTAAAAATAAACTTCATCTTCTTATTAAAGTATAATTTGCTGCTTCTTCAAGAAGTGAGGACTAAACTAGGAGGGCCTTCAGAACTTGTAGAGAGCTGAAAGGTAAGCCACAAAAATGGTTTGAGCATGATGGGGAAAGAAGTGGGGCTGGGAGGAAGGGAAGAGAAGAATCAGAGACACAAGCTAAGAGGGCTGTGTTATTCAGTTCTACCATGAAGGCTGAGGAGAGATTTGGTCAATCTTTGGGTCTACCAAGGCTCTTTCAGAAAGCAGTGACCAAAAAAGAGAAGTGAATCCAAAGTCTGGTATAAGGAATGGGGGGAGGGTTTCCTTTTAGGAAGCACTAGACGAGAATACTAAGAGTACTGTAAGGCTGGGAGTTTCCATGTGTCTGTGATGGTTTATTTCCTTGAAAACAGAACAGAACCAGTGTTAAGAGCCAAATATCTGAAGGGACAAGAGGTCTAGACCATAGGAAATTACCAGAGACCATTGCCAGGAAATTACTCTAGAAACAAACAAAATTATCCAGGGAAAATCCACTTCAGCTGAGTTACAACCCTCTTTTTAGGTTGTGGAAGTCAATGTTCTCTGACCAAGTTGTCCCTGTGACAGAGCCTGGACCAGACTGTCCCCAGAGCTCCAAAGGTGGGCAGATCAATGGCCCTCACTTTTTCCAAGATTATGGGAGGTTTGGAGGAGTTTGTCAAAGAGCAAGTCAACTGATAACATTACTAGGGAACTGGGATTATAGAGAAAGTTTATGAGAATTGCAATTATTTCACCTAAAGAAATGATATTTGAAAGAAGAAATAAGATAAGACTACCTAACCCCTACTAGGCTGATGTAGGAGAGTAAAACAATCTTTTGAAGGGCAATAGAAAAAAGAAAGTCCAGAGACTTAATTTAATAAAGATAGTCAAGTCATTTTGAGAAATTGGAAAAGCACCAGAAGAGAAGTCAAAATATGACATCAGCAGAAAAAAATTTTTTTTAATGAAGTAAAATCTCTGCTCACTGGAACTCAACTAGCCCATTCCTGAATTAATCAGAGAGTTCACACTTAAGGAAAAATGTAGAATGTTTAGCCCTAGCAGAGAATACTTGGCGGGATACACCACCAGTCTGATCTAGGATGGCAATTCCCATGTGTTTGTTTATTTGCGTTTAAAACTTTGTGTCTTCAAAGTCAGCTCTGTTGCCCACACCTACAGTTTAGAATGACAGCCCTGAGTCTTGCTAGATTCTCAGTCATCAAAGAAATATTCCTTCATGCTTAATAGAATCCTCTTAGAATGGTAGGAACAGCCAATGTTATGTTTTAGGAAGAATTTTGAATTGTGGGTATAGAAGGTCAGAGAGGTTGTCTGTGATTGTTTTTCTTTTTGGATAAAGGTTCCTTTGACAAGAAAATTAAATAAACTGAACATAATTCATTTACTCATTCATTCACGTATTCAATCACTCAACAAATGGTTATTGAACACGTAGTATGTGCCAGGAATAGTGCTAGTTGTTAAGGATAAAGAATAAAGAACAGTTCCTGCCTTCAGCAAATCCACAGTCTAACCAAAGATACTTGCTGATTGGGGTCTTTTATGAAATGCACACCAATATTAAATATGCTGAAGAATCCAATGGAGCTGATTTCACCAATTCCCCCAAATAAATATCTTTCATTGTTTTGCCACATCTTTGAGGTATCATTTTCTTAAGATGAATTAATTTCCCAGTGAATGTGTGTTGGCTAACTTCTATTTGCCCCTCCAGGTCCACTCTACCCTTCTCCACCCTCTCCTGCCTTTGAAGCTGGCCTGTGCGCCCTCTGGCTTTTGGTAGGGTTTAGCCAGTGAGAGGTGTGGTAGGAGATGAATGGGTGAGGGGACAGTATGATTGGGGTATTCATTACCCCAGCCCCCACCCTGCCACATATCTCTACAAAGACCAGTAGGTAACTCTCTCCAAACACTGTCCTTCATGCCTGAGGGTAGAATGTCTCTCCACTATTGACAGTCTGGGGCACTGACTATCCCTGTTGGTTTCCTAAATCCAGCCCACACTGTTGTAAATAGTTCCTTTATTAAACTCTTCTAATTACCTAGCTTCAGGGTGCCATCTGTTTCATGCCTTCCTGATACAGAAGGGGGAAAGACTTCATTAAAGGAAAAAACAAGATACCTATTGTAGATTATTTCTGGGACCAATATTAATGGAATGCTTAGAGGAAGCCTTAATTCAAACAATTCTTGTTCGTAATTGTTCCTTTTCTGATATGTAAATCTGTAGCATCTTATGAGATGTTAATGGATCATAGATTTTAAAGCCTTTCTTTCTTCTTTCTTTCACCGTCTAGGAAACTGTAAACATGCTAACTCCATGCCATTCCAAAGTTCTCAGCCTTAATGTAACCTCTCGCCCCAGAGCTGGAAACTGGTCTTCCATCTTCAGGTTCAACCTGACCTGAGTTCCCACTGCAAATCCTGACCTCAAGCCTCAGAACTTGACATCAAGGCTTGTTGGTTTCTCCTGGCTGTGACCTTGTGCTCCTCTCTTTACTCTAGTACATTTCTGTCCAATCTCTCTGGGACTTGAAATCCTACTTTAACCAATACTCCTACCAGGAATCTTGTAGCCCATGGATGGCTGCCCCCAGCTGGAGTATGGTGCCTGGGCCCTGGATCTCTGCTAACCAATCACCAATGCTAACTGTCAATGTGACTGGGTCTCCAAATGGGGCCTGGTCTCTACTTCCAGATCCTGCCTTCATAATGGTCCACACCCACCCTGTGCATAAGGAGAGAAGACTCTCTGTAAATGCCAACTCACTCATTTATTAAGCAGCCACTCTTTTCTAGGCACTGTTCTAGGTCCTGGGGAGACTGGTTTCATATTGCATTTAGAAAGTAGGAATAAATGAATGAATTCTACTTTTGGTAGCAAAAGGAAGGGGGATAACTTGTATGCTTAAGTCTTGGCTTTAATTCATGATATTGGTTTCTTCTCTTCCTTTTCCTTGGTATACACATCTACCACATCCCTTCTAGTTTTCTTTTAAAGATAGTTCACTTTCCCTTAATAGATAAGTAAAGCAATTATAGTTTTTCAATGACTGTATCCAAGTATCTGATTCTAGTATATATCTCGAACTAGTGTTTACTTTCAAAGACCATAGGTATAAAATCATCAAAACTCTACTTTCAAACTCCCATGATGTAGACTGTGAGATATATTCAGTATTTTGCCCACTTCTATATAATGAGGATATTTTTGTCTTTTTACTAACTATGCAAACTTGTCCTGATTTGCTAAGATGGATTTAACAAATTCTTTTGAATAAAATAGTTCGTACAACAGCTTTAGTAACAGGTTGCCATCCATTTAACAGATTTTAAAGTTTTATTTAATAAAGCTGTTTGAGAAAGTTTTTATGTACAGTTTGGGTGACAAGATATTTAGCTTAATTCCATAACTGATGGTTTGGCTTTTGTAACCACTTATATTATTTTTTAAGGTAAAGACAAGTGGCGGGTAAAGAGGCTTTTCCAGCTACTGATTGACAATCTGGGGAAGGCCACAAGGCCGGCTTTCCAGTAGGAAGAGTTCACAAGGCTATTAAAAACATTAACGAGGTTTTACTGCATCCCCTAGGATGGAAATAATTGCTTCGTAAATGGGAAACTGGCCTTAGAGTGAACATGTCAAGAGTATCTACTCTGAAGCTTAAAAGAGACAGAAACAAAAACACAGCTTCCGAGTCGTGTTCCATTACTTTAATCGCTAAACACCACTCAGTTTAAACTAAAGAGATATAATGGGGCATCTGACAGATGCCTTCACATCAAGATGAGATAGGAGCCCTGAAAGTCTAATGCTGAACCTTTTTTACTTTCTACCAAGGATGTCACTCAAAATCTCTTCTCTCAATTCCTCCTCTCTAAATGATCACAAAACTCAGAGCCATTCCTACTGCAACCCAACACTCTCCCCAGGTGAACCTTGCTTTACACCAAACACCTGTGTGTAAATAACAGTAATAATTCAAGTTGTATTCTAAATGCACCATAGGGATCTCACTATTGAAAGGAACACTGAAATAAATGCTTTTGTAAGGCAGAATACCTCTTTTGTAATGTAAACAATATGAACTTAGATAAAGCTCCAATTTACCTGTTTAGATTTTTACATACTGGATTTCATTAAAGCAGAACATATCTGTAAATGAAAATATTTTAAGCCTCAGCCCTTTGCCCATCATAATGGTTTTTAAAAATCTCATTACAATAAAACCCATTAGTTTGAATAATTAAATAGAAAAAAAAATGCTTTCCACCTGCATTGAAATTTCTGATTTTAGTAGGAAAAAAACCACTACTGAATGCCTTGTTTTTAAGCTTCTATTTCAATCTTGTTTTAAAATGGCAAAGAATATAATGACTTGCATCATGTAGAAAGTACACTGCAGAGTGGGGGAGTGATTGAGGAAAGACGGCCCGTGTCTATGTTTAGGACAATAGAGGCAGATAAAGCATCTCCAAACCTTGGAGAATGTACCAGCTAAGTGGTCAGTGTGCATTACCTTATTTCAATCTTTACAACTCTATAGGTGTTATCATCCCTAGTTCTACAGAAAAATGGAAGCTTCAACATGTTAAGTAACTTGTCCAGTGTCACACAGGTTCTAAGCAGAGTTCAGAATTCAAACCCACATCTCTGTGTCTCAGATAAGGGCTCTTAACTCCTCTACATACTATTAGATTGAAATTTTAATTGCCAACAATTGTACATTTTTCATCGACAAAGATGGAATTTCATGTGATTCAATGAAAACCTCTCTACCATACAGAAATCAAAGTAGGAAAAGGGAGAGAGGACCCGAGGTGACTTGAGTCTGTTTTGCAGGACAGAAGGAGCCCAGATCACTGCTGTTTCTCACCTCCAGCCCTGCTGGCTTCATGCCCCTCCCATCCACTTTTGGATGTACTCTGCACATTCCACTTTCATTCAAGAGTCTTTATAGGGCACCATCTGCACACCAAGTTCTGTGCGAAGTGCTGGAGATACCAACCTGAGCACATCTTCGTCCTTGACCTTGAGAAGCCTGCAGTCTTACTCTTAAGGGAACAAATCAAGAGTATATAAATTGCATGAGCAGAAATTCATTTCGGAGATGAGTCCAACTGCCTTTGTGTATGTGGGAATGGCCACATTGAGGTAGCACACCCCTCAGGACTGCAGAGGAGGGCAGCGGGTCACCCTGTGTCCTCTCCAGACCTCATGATTTGTAGTCTCTTCACCCCCCCCCCCCAGTGAAAGAAAGTAGCAAGTGACATGAGGAGGATGGACATAAGAAATCTAGAATCCAAAATGGAATGTTGTTCATTCCTCACCTCATTTGTCACTCTTAAAGACCCATCATGTCACGGCTCAAGTGAAACCGCACCTCGCTGCAGTTTATTTCCTTGGAGGCTGAAGCCCCACGGTCTGGCTTCTATCCCATATACTGTATTTAATTTTCACAAAATCCCAGCAAATAAAATAATTTGGAAAAAGCTGGAAGTTAATGAGATTTAGCTTACATATCCATGTACTCATGTGTTCACTATGGAGAGTTTACTAAAGTGAGCTGATATTTCATGTAGCTTTAAAACTAACTAACTAACCAACTAACTCATTTATTTCTTCTAGAATATTGCTTCACAGAACAGTGGATGGCATATTCCTGCCTCGTGCGCATGATTTCACACATGCCTCATAGCCTTGAAGTGTTTTCTTTCAGGACAAGCTCTTTTCAGATGTTTTAGGTCAGACATTAAATTTAGCCAGTTATTGTGTTTAGTTCAGAGCAGGAAATAAACTCACCTTGAACATTCTGGGGGATTTTTTTGTTTGTTTGCCTAATGGAGACATATCCTTCCCTTATGGCTGGTCTTTAGTACTAATAAAACAAACTCTCATTTATGCTGAACCTTGGGGTGGGATGTCACGGGGTTGGTAATTATTAATGACAACTAATGGCTGGTAGTTATTGATGACATTTGTGAGAGAAGGATAAAAATAATAATTATAATAATGTGAGGTGTCATGAACAAACAATAATTGCAATAATGATTGCTATTATAATAATGAGTGAGAAAATGATTTTAGGTTATTAAATCAATAAGGGTAACAGAAGCCCGCATGTTTGTGTATATATATATGTACACACACACACACGATTGTGGAAGGTTGCCAGATAGAAATAATAATCACTCCTGATTGAAGACTTACTATGTGCCAGGCACTGTGCCCAAGGTGTTGCATACGTTATCTCCTTTAATTCACAGCGACTTTGTGAGTAGATATTCTTGGTAGCATGATCATCCTTGTTATGCTAATGACAAAACAGAGGTTTAGAGCAGATATGCAATTTGACAATGGTAACTTGACAGCTAGCAAGTGGCAAAAAGGGAATTTAAATCTGGTCTAGCTAACACCAGAGTCCACGCCCTTAACTAGTATTCTATAGTTACTGAAAATCAACAGATATATTCTGTTATCTAGGACAACACTGACACCTGCTGAACTGCCACTTCCCCCAAGGGTGTGGGTCTGACTGACAACTCATCTTAGACCCAAGAGTCCCAGCTGGCATTAGGACCTGCTGACAGACCAGCATGGCAAGGACCCTGTAGAGACAGGCCTGAAGAACTGCCCAACGGAGAAACAGTATTTCTGTAAAGAGGAGGAACTTGGCTTACTTTCCTGGGTTGGGGATAAAGCCTCATCAAATTGTGCCTCCTTAGGGTTTTTCTGATCAGAGTTGTGACCTAAGGCATCTCTTGACTCTCTCCTTATAGTCAAGTGGCAAATTCACCTCCAGCGACCGTGACTTGTATGCTCAGAAAAGGTATGTGTTTGTACACGTCTGTGTTGCCCTACGATTGAGCTGTAACTTCATCATCAATATATCTACTAAAAACCAAAATTATGAATCCTTTGGTGATTTGTTTTAAAAGGGACTCTCATAGCTTCTATTTTTGAAAGATGTCGGTTACTTTTTTTCTTATTTGACAATGGGAGGATAGGATTGTTGGTTAATATTTTATTTAACCAGGAGTTACCTATATGTTGACAAAAGTTACCAGTTTTGCAATGAATTATAACAAAATCACAAACAACCCTAAGACTGTGGTGAGCATGATTTAGTCCTCAGTGATTCTACACACACAAGATCTCATGGTACTTGGAATCATCATTAAGAGCATCACTTGTCACTGTGCAGGAAAAATATGGCCATTTGAGCATTGAACATGATCTTTTGGATAAATAGGCACTCGCTACTGACTTTGAAAAATGATACTTGGGATCTAATAAGAGCTCAAAATGGTTGAAAATTCACTTTAATGCAGATGAAATATATACCTTTTTACTAAGAGCACAATAGTGTGCCTGTTCCCCTCATGAAAATATGACTACATTCCACAGTAAATGGGCCTAAGTAGGAGCGACATATACTTCAGGGCTTCGGGGTCCATCTAGTTATTAGTTGTTCAGCATATTCCGGTCTGAGGGAGTCACACAGTTGGCGGAGTTCGAGTTTATTTCCAAACCAAAGCAAGGAGGATAATGAAAATGACTGGCTGGAAGCCATGGAGAGCCCTAAGGAAAGGGAGCTCTCCGAGTCTAGGACACTCTACTTTGCAGAGTGAAGTAACTCAGAGAGCCAAATAGGAGAAGGCACCTCCCTCCCAGGAGCAAAGATGAACACAGCTCTAGTAAGGCACAAGCACAGATTCCGAGCAGTCATAAGATGCTCAAGTTAACTTTCTGAATTTTAGGCCCACGTGCTCTGGTTGCAAATATACAGCTTACATAAAAAATTCAACAGTCATGAAAGACACGAAATGATCCACATTATGAAATTTGCGATTTTCCCTCCTCTCTGCATCCTGGGTTGAATTTCGTAAGTTAATATTTCATGAGTGTTATTTCGGTCAGGTTTGCGTACATGTTTAAATAAAACAGTGCTTGTGTAGAGTCATGTCAGGACGCCAGCACTCAGGAACATGGAGACGACTCGTGCTGTGGACTTTCTGTTGTGGGGAGGGAGAGGGTTGCTGCACGAGATGATAAGACCTCCTTGCAGATGTGTAGTGTTTCCTGGCAAAGCACATTTTGTCATTTATTCTTCATTGCAACCTCTCAGGCAGGCAGGGCAGGGATTATGATTATGGTAAGAGTGATGTGACAAAAATAATAGGAACAAAAGTTTTATAAAACCAGTAAAGCTCAATTATAACTAAGGTGCCCTAGTACACAGGGCAGAAGTACTTTGCAATGCTCAGTCGGTAATGTGATAGGCCACATTTGGATAAGATTCTCATTAACAATTCTCCCACCTACAACAACTTCATAGACTTTACTGTCCCTTCTCTTATTCATCTCCACTAAGAACGTTTTCATCAAAACTGGATATTTGGTGTTTAAGAGTTCTCCTGACACTGCTTCTTACTCACCAAATAGAGTCATAATCCTTAGTATGTAACCTCAAAATCCTTTACACAATAACCAATTGCTTCCCCAAAGAGGATTGCAACTTCAGATGGAGACTAAGCTGCTGAAGGAAATTAACTCTCAAGAAATGAAAGACCTGTTTCTGTGTACTTGGAGGCAGGAAAAGAAAAATCCGGAGACTATCACACAAATGCCAAAGCATCCTTTATTCTGCCTATAGAATGTCAGGACCAGAGACATTACCCACAAGGTTACTCTGCCTTCTTTGCCAAAGCTCATGGGGAGAGGATGGGTGGGATTAATTCCCTGGAATCATTTGGCCCCTTTCAGCAAACTTGACTGAGAGGCCACAGCTCTTTAAGATCTCCTTAATTCCCTAACAGAAATGATGTTCAAACCATTTCATTTACTTTCCCTTTTAGATTTTTATGCACTAGCTGAATCCTAAAAGATTTTCTGCCTTTTGCACTTGAAGAAGAGAGGGAAAAATCTCACAAGTAAAAGGAAACTGGCACATATCATCTAGTTTGGAAAAAAAGAAAATGTGGATACACGTTCTGAAAAGTGGCATGTGCATTCACATGATCAACGTGTTTGTCCTCGAGGTCAAATTAGCACAGATTATGAAAACAAGTCCACAAGAGCATAAAAATGCCATATCGAGTCAGGCAAAGCCTCCATCTCATCCTGTGCCCAGTCTTTCCAGTGGCACCAGTCAACAATGGGTGGATGGCTGTGAGGAAGTGAGAGAGCTTGGTGACCAGTGTTGCAACTCTGAGTCCTGGCAACACTAGTGGGTGAACTTGAGCAAGTCACTCACCTCTCTGACTCTAGCTTTCATCTGCACCATGAGGTGTGGGATAACACCTGCTCCTTCCTACTGAAGGGTTGTTCTGAGAGCCAAACTAGACAATGGATATGAATGTATTTTGTAAACAGTATGGGTAACATCCTTCCACAAAGTGAAGTACCCAGATATCTGGAGGAGAGAAGATGCGAAGGGATGCCCATGCCAGCTCCATAGATTCCCAGCTCCTCCACTGCACAGCTATCAATATACGGTTCAAGTCCTTTACAACCATTATTGCAGTTAAGGTAACCATCCTGGGTGGCGTTCCCAGAAGCGAAGCCTGAGATGGAGATTCTCGCATAAGTGATTATGGAGGGAGTATACTCAGGAGAGAAACCCATGAGGAAGTGAGGGCTGCAGGATGAGGCAGGTGAGGAAGTGATGTAAAGATGGGTATCAGTTGAAGTCCAGGCTCAGCCAGACCCACACGTGCCCTGGAGCATGGATGACTCCACAGCGGGAGGGAAGGGGCTGGCCATCCGTAACCTGCATCAGTCAGTCCTTGGCTGTGGGCTGCACCCACCTCTCCTCACCTGTACAGAGTGAGGTTGGGCTGGGGGTACCATAATATCGCAGGTGTTTCCACGTGATGTGGCTCTGTTGACAGAGGACAAATTCTCCAAAGGGGCAGCTCTGAGATGTTGGCAGCCAACCCTCACAGCAGCCGGGGGGAGGTGTGTAGTGGCTGGGTGTGGCCAACAACAGCATTTACCACATCTGTAAATGCTGAGTGGAAACTAAGACTCAGAGCGGGTAAGGATCTCGTTGGCCTCAGGGCCTTCACTCCTACCTAGAACTCTCCTCTTCTCCCTGTTCACTTGTCAATTCTTATTGATCAAGTAAATTTCAGTTCAAATGTCACTCCTTTGAGGAAACCTTCCTTCCTCCACCCCAGATTAGTCTAGTCCCTCCAGATGCTCTCACAGCACCTTGGGCCTGTTCTTGGAGGCGCTTATCAAAATTGTAATTTAAATAATTATTTCTGTAATCATTTATTTGATATCTGCCTTCTCTGCTAGACTATAAATTCTTTGAGGGCGGGGACTACGTATGTTTCATTTGCTATTAGAATCTGTTGTGTAGCTCAGTGCTGGCACCGTAGGTTTCAATAAATATTTGTTGAATGAACTATGGAACACAGCTAGTAAGAGAATTTAAAACCAGGTATCTCTGCTCAAAACCACATTCTTTTTATACTCTGTCTTTGACCATGCAAAAATCCTTATTTATTTATATTTAATGTCTGTACAAACTTTTGGACATTCAGTCTTAGAAGCCAGTTTCCTGCTCTATTTATATTTATATTTATGTCATACCTTATACTAAATAATGAGCCTGCCATAGAAAGTAGTATTTTGGTTTTTGACTTGAAACTATGTCTCCCAGGTTTCAGGATGTGCTTCTTTGTACGTGTTTGCAAGTTTTGGTGAGTGAGATTGTTTCTTCCTGTCCCGCTGTCCTCTTCATAATATAAACCCTTTGAACACATCTTACTCAGCCTTGGTGCTTCCAGCCTGAAGAATGCCAATCATTTTAGCTTCTCCTCCTACAAAATTCACATTTCCTTGATCATTTTAGTTCTTCTCCTCTGGACATTTTCCAGCCCTTTATAGCTTTCTTGAGGAGAAGTCCAACTGCAGCTGGGCTGCAATCCTTTGATGATTCCTCATTGATTCTCTAGGTAGCACAGGGAGGATGACAATTGTTTCAGACCTTGCAGTCTCTCCTCCAGCCCCAAGCCCACTCCCACTCAGCAATTTCAGTGGTTAACCTCTCACCTTTGCTTGCCAAGAAGATAAGATCATCCTGTGGAAGCCGTCAGCCTTGACTCCTGTCCTCTCAGCCTTTCTTCAGCTTCCAAGGGAAGAACAGTTCTTTCAAAATCCTATTCTTTCCTGAATCCTGACAAACGCTGCTCCCAGACTTACCCTTTCCCTCTCTTTCATCTCATCATCCTCTCCTCAGTCAAAACAATTGATGTTAGCTGTTTTATCAAACTACACCCTAAATTTCAGTGGCTTAACACAGCAAAGACTTAATATCTCACTTTCACAAAGTCCGATAAGGGTTGGGTGGCCCTCCTTCATTGTGAAGTGATGCTGTCTGGAACATGATGGCCCCCAGGGGTGCCAAGTAAGGGAAAGAGGGTGATGGAGAAAGCTCATTGGCTCTTGCTAACCTCCACCAAAAATTACAAATGTCAACCCTGCTTATAGTCCATGGCCAGAAATAGTCACATAGCCCCAATCTATCTGCAAAGAAGCCTGGGAAATGTGGGAGAGTAAATGGACTATTTGGTGAATACCAATGGTCTCTGCTACATCTTTACAAGTGTACAGATTTCCCGTGACTTGAGAAACTGCCTGATTCTCTTTGCCCTCAACTTCCTTTCAGTGAGAAGCTTCTCAAATGAGCGTATGCTTCTCCTTTCTGTATTTCTTCATCAGCCACTCTTTTTTTAAACCCCTGCAGTGTGGCCTTTATCTGATTGTTTAATTACAATACACTCTCAGAGGTCACCACTCACTCTTCCTTACAGCCACCATTTCTTCGGTCCATTGGGAGTCTTGAACGTGTCAGCCTTCCTCTCCTAAGGAAATTCTCTCCTCCCTTGGCACATGTCATCATGTAGCACTTCTAGTTTCCCTCACACCTCTCCCATTCATTTCTTCTCTTTCTGGTCCTTCCCTGTAGGTAATTCCCCAAATTCAACCATTAGCCCTCTCTTCTTTGGCTTTACATTCTCTGCATTGAAGAATTCATTGATTTTTGTGCTTTGAATATAACTTCTGTTCTCCCAAGAACAAGAATATGAGTTTGAAGTCAGGCAGACCTGCGTCTGCCACTTACCTTGGACAAGTTATGTAATTCCTCTGAACTTCAGTTTCATCTGTAAGAATGGAAAAATAAAGCATACCTCACAGGATTATAGGAAAGATTAAATGAAAGCATTAGTGAAAGTGTTAGGTTTAAGACAGGTACTCAATAGATAATAGTTTCTCTTCACTACTTCCAATTCTGCATTTTACCTGAATTTCATTCATTCAAATATATAATTCATTCATTCAATATTCCTTTTACATCTCGAACACCTCCTGTGTGCCAGATATAATGCCAATCTTTGGGGAGAGAGACAGGAATAAGGCAGACTCCTCAAGAGCCCAAAGTGGAGTGGATAACCCCACTGGGTGCAAAGGACAATCTACTAAAGCAAATGTTCTAACAAACATCTAATTGTTTTTCATGCAAAAACTAAGACAGAAATTAAGCTTTGTTAGTAATTCATATTTCTGTGGACAGTGAATCTTCACTCAGTCTAAAAGTCAGACAGGCGGGCTGGCCCAGTAGTGTAGTGGTTAAGTTTGTGTGCTCTGCTTCGGCAGCTCGGGGTTGGCAAGTTCAGATCCCGGGCGTGAAACTACACGTACACTCATGAAACCATGCTGTGGCAGCATCTCTCATACAAAATAGAGGAAGATTGGCACAGATGTTAGCTCAGGGCCAAACTCCCTCACCAAAAAAAAAAAAAAAATGTCAGACAGGCATGAGTCCTGTGTAGCCCTTGAAGGGTTGACAATGGGTCCTCTACTCATTGAATGCAGTTGCATATATGTTTATATGTGCGTGTTGAGTGGATTTATGGATAGTATCATTTATTTATTTATTTATTTTTATTTTTTTTGTGAGGAAGACCAGCCCTGAGCTAACATCCGTCCCCAATCCTCCTCTTTTTGCTGAGGAAGACTGGCCCTGGGCTAACAACCGTGCCCGTCTTTCCTCTACTTTATATGGGACGCCGCCATGGCGTGGCTGATGAGCAGTGCATCAGCGGGCGCCCAGGATCCGAACCTGCGAACCCCGGGCTGCCAAGCGCGGACTAAACCGCTGAGCCACCGGGCGGCCCCTAGTATCATTTATTTTTAACCAAATTAACCCACCGGAGGTGGACAAGTGGCTTAAAAATTTTCCTGCAAAACTATTAATTGAAGATAATACTCATAATTAGGGTGATTTTCTAATTTATCATCCAAAGAGCGACTCTACTGGGAGTAAAGGGGCACTATTAGTCATTACGCCAGGAAACTGGTGTGCACTATAATGTCATAACTGGGACATGTGTCACCCTACTAATAATACAAGCACAAGCAAACAATAAGGAAGCAGCGAAGTTGATACTTCTATTCTAGATACAAGCTTCCCACCAACCACATTCAAGGTAAAAAAAAAATTCATAATATAATAAAGTTTGTCAAGAAACTAACGAAAATATTTTTAAGTTATTTGAAATGTGAATTTATATTCACTATCATTCACAATAAACTTCACTCTTAGAGTTTACTGCTCTTTGGGCTATTAGCATTAGCTAATCAAATGAAGTCATGTTAGCAAAATATTTTCAAATATTGTCTTTTTCATCTTTATCCTCTCTTTATTTTTAATTTCAATTTTTATGTATAATTTGTGATGTATCTAATATGTAGCATAGTACTATATGTATAAAATTTAATAATAAATAATAGCAAAAAATATTTGCTGACTGAGTGTATGATGGAAAATATTTGAAGACCACTGGTATACAGAGTGCCAACCTAGTTGCAGTCCCATGGCCCAGCATTTGCTCTCAGTGTCCCAGTGGCACTCTGAACCCAGTAAGTTCAAAATGGAGTATATCTTTTCCCTTCCAAGAGAATCCACCTTTGATTGCCTCCAGATTTCCAAGTTCAAGACTTTTAAGAGAGCTTTGACTTTGCCTTCTTCAAGACCATTCCCCCCAATACTCACTTATTGTTCATGCTTTTTCCTCCTTATCTCTTTCCATTTTCTCTGCTACTACTTTTCCTCCAGCCTCTCATCACATCCTCTCCTTGATTATTATAATAATTTCCTAACAACTCTCTCTTCCTCCAAGCTCCCCCTCTCCAATCCTTTATGCACTTGGCTACCACATTCACCTTTCTAGACTGCTAGGGTCACTTAAAAAGCATAATAGCAAGTCTTTCATTATCCTTGAATTTGAAGATTCTGTAATCTATAATCTACCTTCTATAAATTGACCCCACCCTTTCATTGATTTATTTAGTCAAAAAATATTGATTGAACATCTCCTTTATTCCAGGCACTATGTGGGTCACTAGACATACGTTAGTGAATAACAGAACAACAACAATTTATTAAGTGCCTTCTATGTGACAGACACTGTGCTGGTGAACAAGATAACACAGTCCCCTCTCACAAGGACTCTTCAGACTACACTACAAGGGGTCATCCTTTCTATCAAATCTTATATTTGACTTTTCCCCCATTTAAATCCTTCAGCCCAAATTCCTTACTCCTTACAAACATGCTAGATTCATCTTCTAGTTCACTTTCCAGTGTCCCTCCCCACCCACCCTTGCTAATCTCGCAGCCTCTCCCCCTCCCATATTTGTCCATCCTTTAAAGTACTACTCATTTTCTGTGACTTTTGTGGAGTTCTTCCTGACTGCTAACCCTTACTCATTTCTTCCCTCTCAAGCCCTATACCAGTCATTTGGACTGTATCATGCACTGACCCATCCTAGTCATTCTATTACCTGAGTTATAGGCACGTGTAAGGCCTTCCCTCTTGGCCTGCAAACATTTTACTTTATGCTTTTGTTGCTGCGGCATTTGTTCCACCACACTGCATCTACCGTTGTAGATGCTCCTTAAATATTATTCAGTTACACCAAGATCGATGCAGTGGTCTTGTTAGGGCAGGGGATTATGAGAGTCTTTTTTCCCAATGTATTTTTCATATTCTCTATAATGTGGCTATATTACTTTTATAATGAAAAACTGTAAATAAAAAAATAAAATACTTCTTTAATTCAATTTAATTGAAATCCAGAAATAATTGTTCTCATTTGGTAGCTGGACCTTGGCAGTACTAGGGCTAATTTAGACCAGATTGGAAAAACTCAAAAGTGGTTATTAGCATACACCAGTTCCTCCAAATATAAATTGCTCTTTCTCAATGACAGACCAGATTTTCTGGGGCACAGCTAATTTTGCCCTACTTCTGGATTTCCTAGAACACCCTCTAGGGTCAGGACAGGAGCGGCTGTCAGAAATGCCTAATATCAGGACTGGCTTATAGTCTATTAAGCCTATGAAAACATGTATTCACATAGGTTTCTAGAGGTGGCCAAATGGATCTTGAAGGACTTTTGCTTTCAGTGTATCATATAATGGTAGCTTGGGAAAATGAAAGAAACCCAAATTACTTGCAATAGTTGGAGTAGGTGCAAGGTTGTTTTCTCCTATTGCCATCAAAACAGAGAGGCATGATTTGCATGGGGTGATGGATATCCTTGGTCTAACTGGCTAATATTTTAAAGCAACAGAAGGAGGGGAGGGGAGATAGGTGTACCTCCTATAAAATTAACAACCAGTCTGAATTCTGCAGCCGAGCCAAGCAGGTTGGGGTGACACTGAAACATGAATAGGACCCCTGTAGAGCAAATGTTCGCTTTTCCTCAACCACTCATCCCCTCCACCTACTGCCTCTCCGAGTGACTAATTGAGCAGGGAGTTTTATTGCTTTGATTATTTATGTCATATATTTTTATCTCTCTCCCACTTAACTCTCCCTGGTCCGTGAAGGGCAGCTTTGATGTCTAGCCCTGTTGAAATTTGCTGGACTGGTTCAACGGACCATGTATCTGGAGCATTAAACTGCCCATGCCTCTCTCCACCTTGGTTCTGCTGAAAAGAAAAATACATCTTCACTCCACTTTTCCAATAAAGAAAGCCCAGAGCATTCAGCTGTCTTTGGATGTAGATAATAAATAGGGAAGACAGAGAAACTTAGAAGCCTGAAGTACAGGCTGTATTTCTGCTACGATGTTCTTCGCTTTAAGATCATATTGTGGAGGTGTTCAAGGTGGAATTGAAAACTTCTGGATCATACAAAATAAGCACCCCAAATGCTTTATTTCTCTGAAGGGGTATGATGATAGGAGGAAGGTGTCACAGATGACAAATGCTCATTCTGTTTCAGCTCCCACCTCTTCTTCCTCCTACAGCAGAGAAAATGTTAGCAGCACTACAATGTGCGACACTGTAAACACCTCTCTGCAGTCAGTTCCAGTTGCAAAATGAACTATGGGTAGAACAAGATAATGCTGGGAAATCGAATGTCTAAGGACTGCAGAGTTCAGCATTCTCCCTAGTGCTGTCTGAGCAAAGGGCTTCCAGGGAGCAAGAGGCCTCCAAGCGTGAATCCGATTCAGGATAAACAAAGAAAGCTGCCAGTGGCCTTCCCTTTCCCCAGCAGGGTTACATAAGCACCTTCCCACTTTTCCAAAAATTAGAAACTTTACTGATGTAGTGCTCACCATGCCTTGGTGTGATTTACGACACAGATGTCTGACAACATTCAGGCTGCTTGGTGAGGTTCCAGGCCAAAAACACAATGGAGAAATGTAGAAGGAACTTTCCTCACTTGCAGATAAGCCTCTGAAAATCTCATCCTTGTCTTTCAGTTTGCCTCTGATTTGCTTAAGGACTCCTTTAGATAAATCATGGGAGAAATTAAACTTCAAATCTGACCACTTACTCTGCAAATGTTTATCTCTTTGGAATTGAAATACCGTGACAGCTGCCTTGTTCTGTTTTCTGATGGTCTCTTCAGCTCTTTTCATCGTCCTGGTTGAGATATTTAAGTTTTTGATATACTATTGCTTATTTCAACCATTTATTGGATGTCTGTTTGATGCCAGCATCTTGATATATTTATGAAACTAATGAAAATGAAGGCATTAAAGCTTATAGTCCTTCCTTCAAAGAGCTGGTAATATAGTAGGTGTGTAGCAGACATGAGTAGGTGTCCAACAGACTTCATGCAACCATTTCATAGTATAGAATGCCATTGGGAAGTAGCTGCACATTCAGGGACCACATTTCCTAAATTCCTTGCACCTAGGTAGAGCCATGTGGCTATTTCTAGTTCTAAATGTGAGCAGAAGTATTGGATGCCTTCCAGCCCTGGCCCATAACTCCATCACTATCCTCCCAAACACATGCATATATATACTTCTCCATGTTCTCTTCCTCTACTGTCTGAGAAGAATGAAGATGGGTCCCAGGGCAACCTTGGAAACTATATATTGAAAACGGCAAAGCTTCCGCCAGCCTGGGCTCCTGAATGACTGTGTGGAGGAAGGATACTTGCCGACTTATTCACCTACTCTGTACGATTATTACATCAACAACAAATATATTTCTATGGTATTTGAGCCAGTATACATTTTCTAGGTCTATTAGTTATAGCAGTTAACCTATCCTAACTAATATAAGGGAAGAAATAAATGTATTCGAATAACAATAATTCAACATTGTGAACAGAGGGGTGGGGAAAAGCATGGAAGTAGCCAAGGTTCAAAATTTGAACAATTTTACAGTGAAAACCCTGGGCTGGAAGCAGCATCTTAATGCTAAAGGGGCATAATGGGCAAGGACATCAAAATCGGGTGAAGGAATCCTTCTCTTAAGTTCAAAATTGTGTTTCCCAATGTGTTAACAGGTATTGAGTCACATAAGTTGGAATAATTGGGTTAATCAAAGCTTTACAGACTTATTCCTCTCAGAACTTCCCAGAGACTTTAATATTCCATTATGTACTGGATAAAAGCTATTTAAAACCTTCCAGTGACTGTCTGTTCTAGTCATAAAAGCCAAAGTCCTTACCATGGTTTACAAGACCTTACATGATCCATCTCTGCCCTTTCTCTGACCTTACCTCATGCCTTGATCCATGAGAGTTCAGGCATTGAATGATTTGTTTATTACTGTGTCCCTAGCACTTAGGAAATAATTTTTGAATGCAATTCCCAAACTTGATGAAAGTATTCTAGTTCGAAGAGCATCTTGAGAACTAGCATTCTGTGGAACACATTTTAGAAAATGCTGGTTTTGAGAAAGCCCTAAATCTTTCCCTGTAACTTTGTATGGATTCAGATATACATATAAATAAAATGGAGGATTGTAGCTCATGTTATCAGGCACTGGGGATAAAGAGGCACCCTTTGTCGCTTTGTGGAAGACTTTGGGAGCAACCTGACAAACAGCTTCACAAAGTGAATGGAAAATGGAGGGCTTGACTCTCCATGACTTCATTGCTTCTCTCCTCAACTGCCAAGATATTGATGATGAGTGTTTTTTTTCAGGTCAAAGAATCTCCATTGGGCTTAATGGCCAAGTGTCAACAGCACTTAGCTGATTCAATCTCTAGCAACACATCAAAGATCTGACCTGCCATTTGGTTTTGAACCAACTTAGTTATTATCATTGGCTTTGCTATGGTAAAGTAGGGTATGTTCAGCTTTGCTGAACCCTCACTTTCCTTGTCCACTTTCCACAGCTTTCTCCAGCACTCCAAAGTAGATAGGGCTCACCTTCCACATGTGTTATCCTGCGGGGAGTTTGGCATTTGCTAGAAAGTCAAGTGAGTTTCGTCATCACCGTTACCATCATGGAGCATGTGCTGCTCACTTCCCCTGAGGATCTGCATGCAACCCCTCTTGAGGCTAGCGTCTTAAGGTCAAAGAAATGAGGGAACAGAACAGTTAATCATATGCAACTCCCATCTGTTAATAAACAGTGTAAATGGGACAGAATTCATCATTTGCTTTTGGAGACACAAAGGTTAAGTGCTTTGTCCCACCCTACAAATCAAGGCACTGTCAGAGTCCAGAATGGAATAGGGATAAATGACTGGGCTCCTTCCAATCCACCAACACCTTCTCTCTCCACAGAAGTGTTAGCTGGCTAAAATATACATGGTGGAAGTCAGCAGATGGCAGTTAAAGGAAAACTTAAAGCACCCAAAGCAATTGGTGAATGCTTGAGGTAAAACTATGAGAGAGAATCCAAGTAGAAATGTTCGGTCGACAGATTCCAACCTTCCCCACATCGAAAGGCAAGTGTGACTTGCTAAATCTCATCCCATCCAGACTATAAAATAAATGAGTGCCAGTTACAGAAAGGGTTTCAAAATTCTCCAATCATATTGACTCATTTACTCCTCATTTTCAAGCTTGTTAAATAAGCAGAATGCCATCTCATCACATCTGAAAGTAGTTTGGGCAAGATGTAAAAAAACCAAATATTTCCTGGACATTATTCTTTATATGACTTTTTCTTAAAGTGCCAAGGGGCAGAAGAAATATGAAAATCAGAGTCTATTAGTAGGCTGTCAGTTCCCTCTCTAGCTTTTGTCTTGCAAGATTCATACTATATGGTTTGGGGACTTTCCTAAGAGATATCGTCTGGGTCAATGGGCCTCAGATGCAGGAACTTCAGGTCTCTGAGGTCAGAAAGATACTGACCCACCCTTCCCAGACTTTGGATTTCAAGCTGCTAACTTGGGACAATGTCTCATTTGACTTCTTTTACCTGATGAGGCCCCTTCTTTCCTAGATCACTATGCTATTTTTCCAAGTCAAAGCAGCTGCTAAAGGCACAGATCCATGAAGCCAAGGACAAGGCTTGATCCTCAGATGGATACCTTAGCTTCCCTCTGTGTCACTGGCACAGAGTATACCACCTTGGAATCCCATTATTTCAGAGAAGATAAAGAGAGCAAGTGTGAATGAATCAGAAGAAAGTAACCTTCCTCCAAAGACTGCTTGTTGTCTTTGAGATCAAGTCCAAATCCCCTAGTATCATTGAAAAGACACACCATCATCCGGCCTTGGTCAATATTTCCAGCCTCATCTTTCATCACTCTCTCATATGAACCCTGGGCTCCAGCCTTGCTGAGGTGCCTGCAGTTGCCAGCATGTTCCAAGCTCTTTCTTTCCTCTCTGACTTTTACACATGCTGTTTGCAGTTTACAGGTGCTGGGAATTCCTCAAGGAAATACACACGTCACTTCCTCTGAGAAGCACGCGCCAGGCAGAGTTAAGGGTTTCCACCTTTGTGCATCCATGGTACCTTGAAATATACTTCTTTAGAGCATATGCTATTTTGTGGAATTTCTGTGTTCACATGTTTCGCCTCCACTGAAGTGAGAGCTCCTGGGGAGGAACTGGGCTTGGTACAATACATGTTCTTGACAAATGTTTGCTAAATGGAGGATCTGATTATTAGAAATACAACCTTAAGTGCATTTCCTAATGATAGTAAGTGGAAAGTCTTGTCTTGCCTGCATATTGTTACCCATGGGCCTGAGATGTTCATGCTGCAAATCCTTCAATTGCGCTTCGAGAATCTGCTAATGACTCTTTGGAATGACACGGACATAGTCTTATAAATTTAATATAGAAAGACAACTGTTAAAAATTCCTGTGGAAAAGTATTTCAAATTACTTTATATTTGCATATGGTGTATCATATTGGTAAAATTGTGCACCATATGAGTGAGATTCCATTTTGTTTCTGTCCATCAATGAGAAGTCCTGGGCAAGGAATTCACCAAGAAAAGAATGGTAAAGTAAAATGATGCTACCACATATATTTTTTTAAAGCTGCAAATATGGAGAAAAGAATGTTCCTAGATGTGTTATTGCATGATTTATAATTTTCTCAGTCCTAAGAAGCAAATTAAAGTCTAGCAGATGGTTCTCTGAAGCCCTGTAATGCAGTTTGTCTGTAGCTATAGCTACAAGTTTTAAGAGTCAGAAGCATCTTAGTAAATTGTTATTGAATTGTAGAGCTTCTCCAAGATGTGGAAAGGCTTCTCCACCCAGAAGCGTTGGATGTGTGACTCTGAGGCATCCAATCCCTCTAGCTCATTTCCTGGCAAGTGTTTTCCCAGCTGACTGAAGCTGCCCGAAGCTGCCCTCCCCAGGCAGTCTTGTCTCAAGGAACAAACCATGTAAGTAACCGTGGTCCCATTTGATGGATGAAACTTGATGTGGAATGACTGATCCCCCTAGAATGTAAGTTCCATTGAGGAGATAGGTTTTTGTAGGTTTTGTTCACAGACATATCCCAGGCTCTGGAATGGTGTTGACACACAGTAGGCATTCAATAATTGTTCATTGAATGAATGAATGAATGAATAAAAGATTCTGATAGTCTGACCTCTTGGGGTGCCTCTGTGTGACCATTGTGCTCATGTGTGTTCCCCAAGCACTGAGAAGTTCTTGTCAGGAGGAACAGCATCCTTGAACTCCTGGGCCTAGGTTCTAAAGAGTGTGGGTCTGCTCCTCTGTCTCTATCCAGTACTCAACCTGGTTCTTGCCCACATTCCTTTCAAGTTTCATTCACCTAATAGACGTCACTTTTTTTAGCATCCTGAGAAAATTGTTTGCTTCTCTATGGCTGGAGATGGCTGCTGTTTGCTTTTCTTACCCATTGAACTTCCATATTACACAAACCGTGCCTCTTCTATGGGGTGTGATGACAGGTCCTGGTCCTACCTCAAAGCCCCACCTCCCTGTAAGTAAACAACTATCCCTGTCCAGTGAGCCCTGAGATATGATAAGTTTTGAAAGAAATTTTGAGCCCACTGATACCCTGGCACTGAAGCAAATGAGGTCATCTAAGAGAATTATGGATGCATCTGTAACTGGACATTTGAGCTATATCTTTACATCAGTGGGTATATTTTTCTAATTCAGTCCTCCTTGCTTGAGACAGAAACCCAGAAGACTCAACTTCTCCCTCTTCTCCCTTTCAATGGTACTTTTCAGACAAGACCCTTTAGAGATTACCAAGGGTCATTTTAATCAAAATGAAAGACATCTCTTATTACGATGGCTTTGCTGACAAATAATTAAGATGAATTACTAGCATATACTTGTCCCAGCTGCCTCACTGGTGTCCATTTGGAGTCAGCATGTGAAGCTCATAGTCCACACCTCAGCTCTTTAAAAGCAATTTATAACCTAACTCACCATCCTAACTACCTGAGAAGATTTTAATCCTAAACCTGTCACCACCCATTATTTTCATGGGGTCCTGACAGTTCTACATTAAAATAGTTTATAAGTAAAAGTTAACAAGGCCTAGAGAGAGTGATTTATGTTTCAGTGTGTGGAACAGTCAACACTCTTTCTCTGGACAAAGATAGCCCAGAGCTCTCTGTGGACTGAAAGAAGAAAATTATCTCAGAAAGATGAATGGCTTGTGCCTTTGGGCAGGTGGCTGATGTGTGGTCCTGGGCCCGAGGACCAGGCGTCAAGCAAAGCTTAGGAATGTGAGAAACAAAATGCAGCCCCCCGCCCCCCCCCCACATTCCTTTCTGGCATCACTACCCTCCTGGGTCTCATCACTTCTCAGGTATTTGGCTGTACGAAGGAAGTGTAAGCTTTTGTCTTTATAAAATGTTGATGACTCAGAAATGATCCTCGATTCATTAAAGCCAATAGTGAGGAGTCACTAAATTGTCCTGTTTGCCACTGACAAATATGGATGGGTGAGTCAGAGGAGGCAGGAGGGGCATTTATGAAGTAGATGACCCCCCAATCCCAATCCACACTTCAGGGAAGATAGAGCAGCTGAAGGTTTCCTCAACCCTGATCTCCTTCCCCAATGAACTGATTAACACACCTTCTGAGAAGGTGTCATTTCTGTCAAAGGACACCTCACTCCCACTCCAGCTGTGTTAGTCTGCTCGGGCTGCCATAACAGAATACTTCAAACGTGGAGGCTTACACAGCAGAAATTAGTTTTCTTACAGTTCTGGAGATTAGAAGTTCAAGACCAAGGTGTCAGTCAGCAGGTTTGGTTTCTTCTGAGGCCTCTGTCTGTGGCGTGCAGATGGCCACCTTTCTCTGTGTGCTCACAGGGTCTTCCCTCTGTGCACACACAGCCCTCGTGTTTCTCTGGGTGTCCACATTTTCTCTTCTTATAAGGACACCAGACTGATTGAATTAGGGCCCACACTAGCAGCCTTCTTTTAAATTAATCACCCCTTTGGAGCCCTGTCTCCAAATAAAGTCACATTCTGAGGTCCTTGGGGTTAGGGCTTCAACATGCGAATTCGGGGCGGGGAGACACAATTCAGCCCATAACACCAGTTAATTGCAAAAGTTCTCCAGCTGAAAATACCTTTAGAGGAAGTATATCGAGGTTTCTCTGACTCTTGATATGGCCAAGATAATCCCATTTTGAGGAATCAAGGACAACCCATGTCGCAAAAGGAAATAGAAAAGCAGTCTTAGAAAAAGGAAACTATCAAAGGACTTACAAACAGCTCAGGGAAACAAACTCCCCCAAAGACATTTATTGCATTTCCTTCCTATGACACATCATTGATCAAATCTCTCTCTCTTTTTTCTCTTTAAAGAAGGGGCTTGTCCTTTCTCATTTTATTCAAGTATATCATTAAGGCAACATCCTCTCTTTGCCACAACTGCATTCCATTTTTGGTACCCAACTTTCTAAATGTGAACTGAAACTAATTTAGAGTGCTCAGTCTGAAGCTGGAATGGTAGGTATTTCTCCATCCATTATTTCAAGTTATAATAAGCGGGTGTGATTGGAGCTGCTCCCAAGATAAGCAGGCCATAATATTTTCACTGTCACCATGATCACAGACTAAGATAAGAGGCCAACGTGCTATTTTTACTCCCTATTTCTTACTCCTGGTGTTAAATACAAGGAGAACACGTGGAAAACAAACGGCCTCAGCCCCTGCAGCAGAATACAAACGCCTAACCTCTTTCTTTTTTTCAAGCTGGCCGTGATGTTCCTCATGGATGACACAGATACTATTGAGGTGATTCGGGGCCGAGGAGATGATTCTTAATTGTATTTGCAGGCCAGAGCAGAAAGCATGCCCATTCGAAGTACTTGTATCATTTTTAAATCAAGGCCATCTTTTTCTCAGTGGTAAACGTGAAATGTTTTTAAAGGCCAGACTTAGCATAAAAATCTATTGGTTGCCATGGATACCACTTACCACACAGGACTGCGCTCTGTGTTCAACTGTGTGATTTTCTCTATTCAAAGGTTCAGCATTGTCAAAAAACAAATTACTTTTTCTGTTGTTTATCTCAAAGTTCATTATGGGGAAGGCAATAAATAAGAAGATATTCACTTATGGAGGGGAGCGACGTGGGGAGTCACTTGGGCGCTAGGCCTTAAAATTCAGTATTTTACAATAATTATAGCCAAATTGGCTATTGTTAGGAAATAAAATGCATTTTGATCTTTTTTGTGTATGTGAATATAAAGTAAAGCAGGTACTTGGAAGTCTGCTCCCAACAAAATTACATGGTAATAAGGCTTTTCACACCTACACAGCACTTAGTAACGAAGCTCTGAAAGAGCAAGATTTAGCTCTGATAGGCTGGAAACTTGGTACCCGAGGCTCCTGGCTTTCCTCTTTATGAGATAAAAACGTGGGTTCAGGACCTGGTGCTCACTGAATTATTCATGCCATCTTTCCACCACAAATCTTTGGGGTTGAAACCTGTTCAGCTGCTATTATTAAGTGCACAGGTCCACCCCACTCCGCTCTGGCACAGCCCCGACACCCACCCTGCTGGCCTGGACCTAGAGCTCTGCTAATTAGCTTGAATATTGCAGCTGGCAACTCCTTCCAAGCCCCACCTCTTCTGTCCCACCTTCACCCCTCATGGAAAAGTGGGAAGGAAAAAACCCACAAAGAATTGACATAAGTAGCCAGAGGGAGTTTCTTATATTACTGGAGGGTATTCAAAGATAATTTGGTGTCAGCAAGTTCCCATTGGCTGAAGCCTGTAGTATTTTACTATAACTCCCAATTAATCAAGGAATGCCCTGAACATTGACTTGTTACTTATTTAAGATGCTCTCCCATCACCTCTCCAGCACTTTTTAGACTCCTTGATTTGGGCTATTTGCATGACAATGAGGTAAAGGGGAGACCTTAACGAAGGCATCTGTTTTTGAACCTGCTTGTTGGTATTGGATGCGTGTAATAATCGCCTGGGGGAAGATGGAATTCTCATTTGGATTCACTGCAAAGCAGTACACTGATGTCCGCTAATATGCAAATTCCAACTTGTCACAAAAATTATGCCTATAGCTGGTGGAGTTGTCGAGGCTGCAGAGCAATAGTCAAATCGTTGCCCGGGCATAACCTACTTGCAAGATGCACTGGCAATTAATTTACATATTGCAGACATAAAAACAAGGCAAAATAAAAGCCAGAATGCCCGAGAAAAGTGCAAGTGGCATTGGTAATCTCACTGTGCACTCGCCCTTGTGGGAGACTTGCTGGGTCTGAATTGAAGTTTCAGGTCTGCACCAAAGAAACTGAGAGAAGGGCCCTGAGAGCCAGGAGTTTTGCTCGCAGGAAATCAGAAGAGGCAGCTGTGAAGGAGAGCTCAATGAAGGTAGTGTTGTAATCTGTTTTGTTCATCGATGGATCCTAGTGCCTAGAACATTGTCTGGCATACAGTAGATGCACAAGAAATCTTTGTTATTGAGTTAAGCGGTCGGCAGTTCCTAAGAGGTGGCTGTATCAGTTGCATCTTTCTTGCAAGTAATGAACACCAACTCTGGTTAGTTTAAGCAGAAACATACTTACAGCCGTGACACAGGGAAAGGTGAAAAACTAAACAGGAATTAGGGCAGTTCCAGAAGTTTAGGTGACAGAAATCAATGGAGGATCTCTTTAGGGTGCTGCCACTGGGATAGATTGGATCTGATCATTTTCAGTCTTTTTGCCATTCTGCTCAAGATTCAAATTTCTAGGGAGAGTGTTTGAAGGAGAGTGCCCTTTGCCTTAGCTTTGATTATGTGCTCACCTTTTGGCTAAAGTATGGCTGGAACACATGGGGCTTGGTTAGATACTTTAAGTTCCAGCCTCCTTTGCAACCAAATGTAGCCAGGTGACCAAGTTCACACTAATAGAATATGACTCGAAGTGATAGGTAGCCTCTTACAGGGCCTGCACTCCTCCATGCTCCCTTTCCTTCCTACTGGGTGGAAATGGCAAAGACTGGGGCACCCTTGGAAATCATATGCTGAGAATGGCAGCTCTGCCCTACTAGCATAGGTCCCTGGATGACTGTGTGGAGCAGAGCCTGTCTACTGGCTCTGGATTGTTATGTGAGAAATAACCTACGATCTTGTTGGAGACTTTACAGTTTGGAGTCTCTTTGTTATGGCTACTAAAGCCTTCACTTTAATACTGGGGATGGTGTCTCTGGGGTCACTTTCATCAGAAGAAGGAGAAATGGACACTTGGAAGCAAAACCAACAAATGCCCATTACAATAGGTGCTATTACTGGCAATATGATCATCACGCACAAGCTCCATTCGGCACAAGTATCCACAGCTCCTGCTTCCAGACTAGACTGTCTGGTTTGAAACTCTTAGCCAGTGAGTGCCTCTTTCTTTGTCCCTCAAATCCATGACTTGCCCAAGTGTGCATCTCTCCTTCACTTAACGAATTGCCAAACCTAGAATTCTTCATTTGAGAGACTGATGAATTAAATCACAACCCACGATAAAGTGAAAAGAATTGAAGTTTCATGCCTGTCTTCTCATCTCTGTAGCTACCACCACTTGAGATACAGACTAATCTCTAACACTGATTAGCACATGCCCAGCCTCAACAAGCACCATTTTGTACTAACAACCCCTAAGGAGAAGTTGTCACTGGCAAAATCAACAACTCATTAGTGTGGGGAGAGAATGGTCACCAGAGGCACGGACTCCTAATTTGTGTTGTTATTTTGTCATTTATTTTCAATCAATCAACAAGAACTTATTGATTGCTTACTATGTGCCCATCACTGCTTTCATTTTGAGTAGAACAATGTATTGTTTTCAACATGAGTATTGTTATTAGTATTTAACAATGAAAAGTTATTGGATTTTTTCCTAGTCAAAATACACACACATATACTCATGTATTTTAACTCTTGTTGCTTTGTTAAGGGTAACTTTCCAATTTCTTGCCGGAAGTCAAAAGGAAAATAGGATTTATTTAAAATAATTCCATTCTGGAGAAAACTTTTTCTGAAATGTGCTTATGTCATTGGTGAGGCCTTTACTGTTTTCCTTTTTCTTCAGTTTACTTGTATGCCATTCCTGGGTCAATCTCTTTGCCCCCATTCTGGCATTACACAGATTTGAGACCTTTCGTCATTAACTGTGCAGGTTTTTAAACCTGTTCAGAATTCTCCTCTTCGAGTGGGAGAGTTGGACTCACCAGTCTCTCTGCTTACTTCCATCTCTCTCAGTCTGCAAATCTTTAGATATAGCCTTTCACACTCTACCCAAGAACCTAGTTCTGACTAGACCAGCTCTGATCATCAGTACCTGTACACAAAATCTAGACACGCCACTCAAGTCTAACCCTCAGATTCCTCCTTGGCCACTGGCCTGCTGGCCCCCATGGAGGCTAGCTTGCTCCCCTCTTCCCAAAAGAAAAAGAGAAATCACTTCAATGCTTCAGCATTCCAGCAGAGAGGTACAATTCTGATCAAAGGTGGAGCAGCGGCCCTTTGGTGTAGGGAAAACCTTTGAACAAACTTCCCTTATTGTGGAGATGAATGGAGCCTCAACTAGGGAGGAGGTCTAGACAAAAAGAAATTGTGGTTTTTTGTGCATTATAAAGGAATGGAAATATGGGGGGAGGAGAGTCCAGAGCTAGAAGAGGAGTCAGGGCAGAAAGTCTAGGTCAGAACTTTCTGTGATGATGGAACTGTTTCACTTCTCTGCTGTCCAACATGGTGGCCCCTAACCACAAGTGACTACTGGAAACTTTTAATTTTATTTAATTTTAATACGTTTAAATTTAAATAGCCACACATGTGATTGGTGACTACCCCATTGGACAGCATAGGTCAAGATGGAGAAGCTTCAGCAAATTCAAGTTGAAGTCTTAGAACAAAACAGCCATTGAGAAACTGCCTGTGGTGAGGATGGCTGAAGGCCTTTGGTTTTCTGTCCTATGTCACAACAGTCTGCTATGCAGAGTTGAGAAGGGAAGAGGAAAGCAGAGGATTTATGGGACAATGGAAGAGGAAGACAGAAGGTTGGTACAGCAGATGAGGAGCTGAGCAGGGAGACTCAAGACAGACATGTCTCCCCACATCTAGCACCCAGTTTTGCCTCATTTCTCCAGGTCCCTGGTGTTTGCAAGGCACCTGTGACCCATCACTGCCTGTGGCTGGTCTGAGACCAGGTAGGGCTGGGAAGGGAGGCCAGCACCTTCAAGCAGCCCAAAGCACACAGCAGCAGTGACCAGATGGGGGAACGGAAGTGGAGTTTGATCAGCTTTTTACCCACAGTCCTAGGACCCCTGCTCCCAGCTAGCCCAGTGCTGTCTGGGCACGAGAAATAGCAGAACACAAAATTGCATTGGAATGCTAGCTTCACTCTGCTGTCTGTTCCTCCCCTTCAGCACACATCCTGAATGGCCACCAGAGGTGAGACTCCGTGGGTTCCTCTTCTGCTTGTGACAGTCATCATCAAAGCCCATCCTAAGGTGAACCCTCACATTCATAAAATCCCACTGCTTCCACAGACACGTGCATCGAAGAGGCAGCAGTAGGAGGCGCAGAGGGGCTCTAACAAAAAAGATTTACCCACAGGTACAGACGGAGCAACATTTCTCACTTTTCAAAACTTCTTGTTGTGTAAGAATTACCCCAGGTGGGAGGAGTAGATGCAGCTAGAAGTTGATAAATCCAGAAGTAAAGAAATAAGCACATTATTTATGATTATGGTGGTAACTACAATAAGAATGAAAATCTTTGCTTAGGGGTAGGATAGGAAGATGGAGGAAAGAGAATTTTCATTTTCATTTTATACCTCTTTGTATAGTTTAAACATGAATAGTTTTTTCAAGAAGAATCTGACCATGTTTTTACTAATGTTGATATTGAGGAAAGGCAACAGGCCACAAGACAGGTCATTCTTGAGAGCTCTTTGGGTAAGAATATATAATTGGAAGTCGAAGATGGCGTTTCCTGGGGGTACATCTCTAATAATGGGAGGTAATATGCCAATGTTTTAATGTAACTGTGGATCCCAAAGTGTGAGGAGGGACTGGATAACAGAGGGCAGAGTTTAGGCCTGAGTTCTGTGTGGAGAATGTCAGGATCTTTTTTAGGGACATTCTGTAGACACATTCCTACAGAGCCACCAAATGGGGTATCAGAAGAGGTACAAGAGGAGAATTTGAGGTCCTTATAGAAAGGTCCTTTGAACCTTAGTATTCAAAAGGGTGTGACTTAAATGAAGCCAATTCAAAAGGAGGACAGGGAAAGTTAGAAGTGGGCCCAATAAGGACTTGAACATCTGATCTACAGGTCAATGTGGCAAAGCTAAGTGTGAGTAATGAGACTGGGCTTGTATCCTGTTGATATAATTTGTCGGACAAAAACCCCACCCATTGCATTCCATGGCTGAACTTTGGAGGATGTGGTGGGGAGAGGAGGACTTGCTGGATACCCACAAGGCAAACACAGACCTCCAGCGCCTGCTTTTGGGGCAGAAATATTAATCCCCCAAGTGGTGGAAGCTGGAAGTTACCCTAGCAGAGGTTGGGAGGCCTGCTCTTCAGAAGCTGCCAAGCTTTGCCCTCATCCCAGAAGGTCCTCTCTTCGAGCACTCTAGTCTGCTTCATTTCTCCTCCTCCTCCTCTTCCTTCCTTCTGTTACGTCCTGAGTACTTACAGAGAGGAAATGAGCAGAATCACTTAACACCAACAGAATGAACTTGCAGCTACAGTGGCTGCCTGATAGATTTGGAGGCAAATCAGCGTGAGCATCCACTGGTAAGGGACCTGAGGCCTGTAGCACAGAGCAATGTGAGCCTCTCAGGTGCTCCCCAAATGGCTGGATGATCAAGACATATTCCTCCCTTAGCAGAAGGCCAAGGGCTATCTCCAGGACAAGGGCCTCTGCTCCACCTCCTGTCTGAGAGGAAATATCTTCTCTGGCTCTCAGTTCACAAGATGCTGGGCCCAAAGTGCTTGCAGAGCTTCAGTTCCTCCTGGACCCCAATGCTGACAAACAGCAGGCTCAGCTCTCCCAGGCTGCATATTCCAGCCCTCTCTCCACCACTACATTGGCTTAATTATTTGAATTGAAAAAAATAGAGAGCTAATGATTGCAGCTCTGTCAGCCAACACATAATGGAACCACAAAGCTAAAGGAACTGAGGTCCACTGTGAGTTTTTAAAGGCTTGCTGCCTCAGAATGGCTCTCACCTTTGGATTGGAGCAGGGGGTTCCCACTCCTCTTGGGAGGGCTAGTTAACTTAGTGTCAATTCATTGCTTCTTCCCTTTGTGGAAAACCTACCCCCCAGCTCTGCCTGAGTCAAAAGGGTTCTGGAGTGCCTATGATTTTTTGCTCAAGAAAAAGAATAGCTTTTTGCATAATTCTGAGAGCAAGCACCATGACTCTCCATCACATCCTGGATAATTCCGAGATACACAATGCATAAAATGAATAGCGGTCCCAGCACGCAAGCCGTGATAAGGAGGTGTGTGGCATTCCACAGCCAGTCTCCTGCCTGTGAAGCAACATAAAAGCCCAGTTAGTGCTGTGTAACGGCTATATTTTTCTTGTCTACAAATTCCAGTTGTATGAAAGTGGCACACAACAAGGAAACACCGTGTCTGCCAATAATGGAAATTATTTGAGATTCCTGAGGAAGAGGGTGTTGCAGAGGTAGCTTTGGGAGTTTGTGTCTTGGCTTAAGATTTTGGACACAGGCATGTTGCTCTTAACTTAGCAGCCCCAAAGACGGATGAGAGGAAAGCTGGTATGTACATGGGGCAGGGGGGAGGGGTATGGGGAGAGAGACATGGAACTTGAAGGTCTGTGGAGGCCAGAACTGCAACATGAGGAGGAATGAAGGGGCTAGAATTCATGCCCAACCAAATGTCAGGACCCTCCACTTCAGGTTCTCCCCATCTCTGGCCAATTACCACATCCTGAGTTCTGCTCAGAGAGTCTCAGAAGAGCTAGAGCAGAAACACATATGTAAGAAGCTTCTGCCTCTGGATCAAGGTGTCCCCTACAAGGAGCCTCTTAATTGTTCTCTCACCTGCAGCTCTCATACCTTCTAGTCCTCAGGTTTGTGGTGAGGGGAAACAGGGCATGGAGTCTTGCAACCACTTATGAGGTGGGCATGGGTGGGTATCATTATGTCCAGTTTTACAGATGAAGACATTGGGACTTCAAAGGTTTAAATGCCCACATCTGTGTGGCTAGCACAGAATCAGCAGAACCAGGATTCAAACCCAGGCCTTTTGAGGTCACGCTCGTTGCTGTTTATTACCTGCACTGTCTGTGGGTGTGCTGGTTTGTGATCATCAACCCACCCTTTTGGCCTCTACCTTGCTTTGCCCCTCAATATGTCCATCTGGTTCCTAACAGCCTGCTTGCCTCAGCTCTGGTATGCACACATGCCCTGTTTCTGCTTACAGGATTGGCTTCAGAGAGCTTGCTGGTGATTGCCGGTTTCTCAAACTCCTGGCAATCTATCTGCCTGCTTTCTGACCCCAACTTCAGCTGCTCTAGGTCTAAGAGCCTCAGAGTTTTGCTCGGTCTCTGTGCTTCATTGGTCATGTTTGCTAGAGCACTGTCCATGAAGCTGGGCCATGTTTGGTGGGAGCTGGGCCAGACAGCAGGTCATTAGCCAATGATTGCTCCATTGAGATGCTGGACCAGATGGGATAGGCGAAGTCAGAGCCAGGAAATGGAGCCAAAGGTACATCAGGTACAGGCACTGGGGAAAAGAGGCACCAGACCTGTGCAAAGGTCAGCAGTGTGGCAGTCAAAGGGAGATGCCAGGCAAAGGCAGCTAAAATAGGGGCACCTCTGGAGTTAATTCTGTGAGCACTGGGCACCTACCCATGGGTGTTTCTTGAAAGCATGACCAGGCACGTTTTACTAGTGTTTTAACCTTATTACCTTGGGTGAGATGTGGTGAGGCCAGATGCAGACCAAGAGAGAGAAGCTGGAAAGAGTTTTATAGTTTGTTATACTGACAGTTCCCTGGGAAGAACACAGTGCACCATGCAGGCCCATGCAGGGAAGCACCAGGGTCAGTCACAAGGCAGAGAGAGAAAGTGAAAGTGTGGGCAAGAGCCTTTATTGTGGTTTCTGCAGGAAGGAACAAGGGAGGCAGGGTAAGCATACTTAGGATTGGCTAATTTGAATAATTTAGCTCTGGGGCTTAGGGTCTGTCCCTGGTTGTCTGGTAGCTGGCCTTGGAGTGATTAGGACAAGTGTATAGTGGCCTGGAGTGTGAGAGCCCCATAAAGGAGGTGGTGGGGGTTGTGGAATTAATTGACTGCTCAAGAAGGGGAACTGACCAGCCTCTAGCCAGGGCCACAACACTGGGTCAAGACAGCATTTATATAAACCACATTACAACTGGGTTGAGATGGACATATAAGGAGAGTTTTTGTTGTTTTTTTAATAATCACAAAATTAGTATATGGAGGCTTAAAAATTCAACAATATACTGAAAACTGTTTTAATGGTTTTCAACAATACACTGATTTTAAAAGTGACTCCCCAACATCACAGGAAGATAAATTTAATAGATAAATTATGTATATAAGTTTAAACAGATAAATATGTATTTTTTTCAGAACTTTGGTTATGCCTATAGGAAATGTGCGTCCATAAACACACACACACATACTCATGCATATTTACATTGTTTTGTAGTTTATAATAAAGATAAAAATAGGATAATACTATGGCATAATTTTCTTTTTTTTAAGTGCAATAATATAACATGGACCTTTTTCCAAATCAATAAATATAGAGGGACGTCATTCTTTTTTTAATGGCTGCATGGTATTCCACAGTATGAATCAACGATAATGTATTATGAATCATTCTGCTATTAAATAATGTTTATATTGCTATCAGACTTTTCCTGTGACATTGACTCAGTAAACATTGTACACACTTGCATGACTTTTCTGGAGAATAAATTCCTATAAGTGCAATTCTTGGGTCAAAAATTATATGCATTTTAAATTTAATTAGGAACCATTGAACTTCTTTCTGAAAATATTACACCAGTTTGTAGTCCCACAATAGTTTATGACTAGACATTAGACATTATTGATCTTCATTTTGTCAATCTGGTTGGTGAGAAGTGTGTCTCTTCATTTTAGTTTGTATGTATCTGATCACTAGGGAGGTTTGTGGGTCTTCTTGAATATCTATTAGCTGTTTGAATATCCTCATCTATAAATAAACTCTTTAGGTCTTTTCTGCATTTTTAAACTTTTTTTATATTAAAAATATTAACTTTTTATTATGTAGATTATAAATATTTTTATTAGTCTATTATTCGCTTTTAATTTTCTTTACAGTGTTTTTCTGTATAAAAACTTCTCTGTTTTATATAATAAAATCTGTCCATATTTTCCTTTATGGTCTCTGGGTTTCCTGTCTTGCTTAGGAAAGCCTTCCTATTGCGGGTAGCCTTTTAAGGGGACTAGGCTGGGCTGGGCAATATTCCTAGGACTGATATTACCCTGATAGGAGCTTTTTCTGCTTTTCCAGAAGTCTCCCGGTTGCTATGCAGCTGGGTAGGGATGTCAAGAGCACAAGTTGCTGACTGAGTGGTTCTTAACTTTTCCAGGGCCATATATCTCTTTGAGATTCTGATAAAAGCTGTGGACCCCATCCACAAGTTTGACCATGATTTTAGAGGTTTTACCGACTACCTAAAGTCTATCATGGAGCCCTGTTTTTTCTTCTTCACATCGAGAACCCTCCCCTACTGCGTTTATAAATATCTGACCTAGGTAAAAGTTTCAAGTGATTTCTGCCATCAAATATATAGTCCTGGTTGCTTCCCCTTAAAATTTCACCTGGAAATCTCATTATGCAACCCCCCTTGTCCACCCTGGATATTCATAACATCCTCATTGCCCCAAATGTAAGGGCGAGGGTCAGTCCGGCTCAGGACGGGCATCCCAGCCCCTTTCCAGGAAAGCAGCCTCCTCCGTTACACCCATGTGTTCCCTCAGATCACTGACTTCACACCTGAATTTAGACGCAGGGAGATGACAGCTGGGCTTCTACACACCACACTGTCTGAGGTGGCCGAGGTGGGAAGGGGGCTTTGCAGGGAGGAAAGCCAAAGGCTGCAAGGGAGCCATCAAGGAGATTAGAATCTACCTATCTTCAGAAAGCCCATAAGGAAAGACAACAAATTTAGCAGCAGGATCTTACAAGGGCTCTGGAGGAGAGAAGCAGGAATTTGGAGGTTCAAGGCCTTTTCTGGGAAAACCAATAGATTGTCATCAAGGGGAAAGGTTCAAGGACCTCTCCAGAGAGTTGGGCCTCCCCAAGTGCCAATGAGGAAGGGAGATCCATTACGGGGACCTCAAGTCCTTGCACATCTTGGAACTTCAAAATAGATGCAGACATCCTCTGCAGTTATCTCTCCCTCTGATAGAAAACTTCCTGGACAAATCTAATCAATACTTTAACAGGAGCATGAAGGGGCTGCTCTCAGCTTGAGAAATGTCAGCTTTAAATGGTTCTGATTGCTTTCTACGGGGCTTTGGTTGCAAAAGGGTCAGCTCAGAGTACAGAGATCAGCACATTCAGCACTTGAATTTAGGAATATCATCTAACCCCGCCTTAAGGGGAATTCAAATCCTATCTGAAGCAGGCCCCAGCCCTCTACGAATCTGTTTCTCCTGGGTTTCCCTTTCCACCTGGGATTCCCTTTGGGTATCTATATGCAATGAATAAATGTTTGTCTGGCTGTTGATGCCTCCCAACGTAACTACTCTTGATCATAATCCTTCCAGAGAAATAATTAGCCAAGATTCAACTCTTAGAGAAATATGGAGAATAAGCCACTCAGCCCACAGGAATGCAGGTCAGTCCAATTTTAGCCATAGGCTTCATTTCTCTCAATTGGCTGTATTTTTTCAAGCTTCTATTTCCCATAAAACATTTCAAGTGAAGATGAGAAAGATTCCTACCCACCGTGGAGATCTGGATGAAGTAGGGAAGGCTTCTGGAGTTCCAGGCAGATACAGGCGGTTGCTCATGAGAGAGAATTTTTCTAATCCCGATTACCATCCAGGGGATTCACTGTACCAGAAAAAAGCCTGAGCTGAGCATAATTCCTGCCCTCAAGGAACTTCCAGTTTAAGAAGGTGCTATTGACAGAACCACATGGGCAAACAGTGACTAAGTGCCATTCAATGCATTTTTAGATAAAGCATTTGATTCGTGCACCGATCTAGGAGGAAGCAGGCCCATACACAAATAGGCCCTGGTGGGAATGTGGTCTGGAAGGACTGCTGCTTCCCTGTTTTCCTGGCACTAAATCTTGACAGTAATAGTGAGGCAAATGCCTTAATCTGCATAGTCATAATCGGTGCTTGAGGTGTTTTGTTTTCAATCTTGAGATTTTACCCAAAGACAAAAAGAAAGTCACTGAGCCCACATTCTAGAATAAGAAAATTCTAGGAATATATATTTTACTCTGGTGTCTATTTATATACGGCTATGGATAGCCTATCTTGAAGATCTGATATCAATTTCCAGTTTCTCCTCCTCAGGGAACACATGCAGACCTGCAGTCAGTGGGTCAAAGAGAATAGTCTCCATTCTGGTCTGACCTTGAGTCTTCTTGGTGGAGATTTTGCCAGCTCTTTCATGTGTCCTATGGTACTATTGTCCGGTAGAGATCTAAATTGGAGTACCTCTTTCTTGTTTCATTTGCAAGAAATCTTTAGTTTCAGCTTCCATTCTCTGTCAACTAATTTCTTCAAGGGTTAGTCTTTATAAAACCCTTACAAAATGCTGTTTGTCCACAGCTCACCTCACTTTCTCTCTCCTTTGATCTGTGTCTGTATTCTTTTTCCCTTCTCTGCTGCAATCAGCATTCTCCACACTGTGAAGATGGAAGGATAATTTTACATTTCTTTTGGTGGAAAAAGTCACTTCCTACTTTGGGCATAAAATCAGAATTAATTTCCTCAACTTCCTTCTTCTTGGGGCAGAAATATGAATGCCTGGTGATTCCTGTGTAACACAATTAAACATCTCTCCCCCTACTCCCCCCCCCCCAAAAAAAAACATACACATGCAATTGCTTAACACTACAGTATGGTAAGAAGGTTTCTTCATTATCATTTTATACCATCTTGTATAAGCCAAGGGGCAAACCTGGCTAAAATGGGCAGTATTTTTAGTAGTATAGATTCCTGAGCCCACCCTGGACCTTTGGAGTTAGGATCTTTGGGGGTAAGTCCTGAGAGTCCTTAAGTCCTGAGAATCCTTATGTCTAGCTAACTTCTTTGGTGATTTGCTTGGCACAGATGTAAAAAATGGGATAGTTTACACAGCAAAGAGTAAGTGCTTTGAGGACATTGCATAATCATGCAAAGTAAGAGAAGCAGAGAAAGCCTCCCTTCCTTGAAATTGGGGAACAATTCATGGAAGATTGGGTGTTTCAGACCAGCCTGAATAAAGAGAGGAGTGGGACATTCTAGGGAGAAATGGAGCCAGGGAAAGATTCAGAAGTGGGTATGTAATTAAGGGGAATTCAACTTTTTTCCTGGGAGGAATAAAGAGGCCAGACTGAATGGCTCCAGGATTAGTGCTCCTTCACTTTCCTGGGATTCTCAACCTTTGATGAGGAAGTGCTTTCATTCCCAAAGCCATGAAACTGGGCATAGGGAAGGCTGTGTTGATAGTGATGAAAATTCCCAAGCAGACCAGGGGAGGGCCCTTTTCCACCCCTCCCACACCCCCCAGGGAATCCCTGGATGGAGCTGCACCTCCTGCCTGAGCAACCTACTACATGGTCTCCAAGCCCACCCATGCTTTTGCACATTAGAATCACCCGAGAGCTTTTACAAATACCAATGCCTGGCCCCTTCCCCAATATTCTGATTTAAATAGTGTGAAGAGGGGCTGAAATATAGGTATTTTTAAGAGTTCCCAGGTTATTCTAATGTGTTGCCGGGGTTGAGAATCATTAAACTGGCCAGTTAGAACCCACCAGTTGGAAAATTCTTATTTGACCCTGTGCCTCAGTTTCCTCATCTCTCCTGAAGGATGTTATCGAGGTGACATGGGTCTTCAGTGCTGCTCCCCGTCTACTGCCCCCTCCTCTTCATGGGCATCTGGTCCTCTCTGTGGGTCTCTGTGTTGCTCCCTGGGGTGTCTCCCTCCTATCTTTTTTCCTTCATATCTTATCTCTTATGCTTTTGTTCCTCTGGGCCCCATCTCTGCTAAATGACAAAGACTGCTAATTGCTTAATCAGATGGACTAATTGCTGTTAACACTACCTGGCTAAAGTGTTCTCCAAGCTAGTTAGAATTAATTCCTGGAAAAGCAGTCTCTACAGACGGAATTTCAGGCAGGGCTGGTAGTAGACCGCAGGGCTGGTAGTAGACCACAGGGCTTCTCAGTCCCTCCAGACCTACCCAAGAGGGGCCATACCTGTGGAGGGAGAAAAGAACAGAGCTCAGTTCTTACTAGTTGTGTGAAACTGGGCCATCATTTGGTCTCTCTGTGATTCAGGGGATAGTAACACTTATCTTCTAAAAGCATTGCAAGGGTCCATCAAAAGGTGTGGAATATGGTAGGTGTTCTATAAATATTAGCTTTGTTTTCCTTCCTGTCAAAGACCAGATCCAATTATGTCTCTTAATAGCCATATCTCACTTTTAACACAGAGATTAAATCTGCAACTAAGCCACATCTCTTTCATCCTGCACTTGTGCAGTTCATTTTTTAGATCTAGATATTGAATTTCATATTTTTTCCTGTTAAATATTTTCTTGTTATTTTCTGCTCAGCACCTCAGCCTTTCCAGAACTTCTGGATCTTGATTCTATTATCCAACATGGTAGCTAACCTCTCCCATCTGTTCCATCAGCAGAGATAGACATAGGGCTCTCAATGTTTTTACCCAAATCATGGATAACGTTGTTGAACAGAACATCGCAAAAGATAAAGCATTTTCAAACCCCAAGCTCCTAACACAATGCTGACAAATTAACCAGATCTCTTTAGTTTCAATATTAGTTTCAAACCAACCAAACTGTAACTTCATTCAATTTACATGTTCACATTTCTCCACTGTTACTTTTGTGGCAGAAACTAGTTTCCTGTCCCAATATCCATTCTTTTCTTCCTCCTTAGTAACAGAACCCTATATTTAGTTAGACTGATCCCAGCCTCTCTTGCAGCTAGGTATGGCCATGAGCCTCTGTTCTGGCCAATGAGTTGTAAGTAGAATTGTTTTGTGGGCCTTCAGGCAAATCTCCCTAAAAGTAACTGATTCAGGGGCCGGATTGCTGGCATAGTGATTAAGTTTGCATGCTCCACTTTGGTGGCCTGGGGTTCACGAGTTTGGATTCTGGGTGCAGACCTACACACTGCTCATCAAACAATGCTGTGGTGGCATCTAATATACAAAATACAGGAAGATTGGCACAGATGTTAGCTCAGGGCCAATCTTTCTCAGCAAAAAGAGGAAGATTGGCAACAGATGTTAGCTCAGGCCAATCTTCCTCACCAAAAAAAGTAATTGATTTTGCTGGGAAGAGCTAGCCCTTCCTCCTTCCTTGTGCTTGAATGTGGATGTTATGGCTGAATCTCCAGCAGCCATCTTGAATCATGAGGTGACCTTGAGGATGAAAGATAGAAGAAGGCTGGTCTTTGCTGAACATGGAAACACCATAGCAGTCCATGACTGCCTAACGATTTTCTTATAGGAAAGAGAAATAAGCTTTCCTTTTGTTTAAACTTTTGAATCTAATCCCAATGAATACACCTTGTTAAAATTCAAATGCACTGTCTCTCTCAGAAAGAAGAGAGAGAGAGAGAGAGATCCTGAGTTTTCTGGTAGGAATTTGGGATTTCTCCTATATCTGGAAAAGTTCTACACATCCACAACCTTTCTAACCTTTGAAAAATAGCTTGGGAGGTTATTATAAAAAAGAGAAAAACAAAAGGAAATTTGTCAGCATGCATTTGAGTAGATCTCCTAATATTAGGAGCTAGAAAAGCCTTTCTCTGGAGACCTAGGCCATTTCTAACAGTTTCCTTTGAAATCACTAATTATGCTCTAAAAGACAAGGCATCATTGGAGCCAGAACCAGCAGCCAATTACCCACAAGAAATTGCTCACTGTGTGGGCTGCCTTCTCTCTCTGTTCGCATAATTTCAAAATGTAATTTCTAGAATCATGCTAAATACTTGTAAACAGAAATTGGTTTAATTGCAAGGAGGAACAATTTCAGGGGATAAAAATGAGAGTTGTTTCTCATTTCATTGATAACAGAGCGGTCCTCTTTGGGTCAGATTTGCAGTGCCCATCCGTCTTCCCACCCAAGTCAGGTCCCTCTGTAACTCCAGTAGAGGTGCTGACTTCAGCAGAAGGTGGACGTTGCTATGGAGTAGCGGGAACAGTGTAGCAAATGGAGTCAGATGACATAAGTTCAAGTAGCAGCTCTGGCACTTACCAGGTTGTTAGCAAATAACAGCCTTCTGGAGCCTCAGTTTCCTCACCTCAGAAATGGAACTGCCACACAGGGTTAGGAAGATTAAGTGGGTAACATGGGTGTATAAACTATGAAGTGCTCTCCTGGAATGTAAGCTCCATTAGAGTTGTGACTCAGCTTAATTCTCTGCTGCCTTTTCCAGTGCTCTGAACAGTTCCTGGAAGATTATAGAGGTTTGTATCCCATACTATTGCCACAAAATTGTGGCATAGCAAAAATTATGAAATGGTGGCTTACCACCATCAACATTTGTTTTTCACAGGTCTGTGGGGTCTAGTTGATCTAGCCTGGCCCTGGCTGATCTCCACTGGGCTGGCTCATGCTTCTGTACTCGGCTGGGGCAACTTAGCTGGGACAGCTCTGCTCTATGAGTTTCTCATGCACCTCTGGGGACTACGGGCTAGCCTGGGCCTGTCCTTCTATGGTGATGGCAGAAGCACAAGAGGAAGAAGACCAATATGCCTGCATTTTGTCTACTAATATTCCATTGGTCAATGAAGATAGATGCTAAGCCCGGGGGTGGGGGGGGATTGCACTTTTCCCTCAGAGCAGGAAGATGCTGCAAAGTTACATAGCAAAGGACAGGGACAGAGGGAAGGGAGAAGAATTGGTCCATGAATGCAATCTACCGTAAGATGCGATAAACTTTATATTGCTGGTGTGAATGTATGTTTTTTGAATGACTGAAGACAAATGTGAGATAGCTGAGGTTCCTAAAGCGAGCTCTCACCTTCCTCAACAAGGCTCTCCTTCTTCTCGTGCCTGTAACCCTTTAACTAATGGGGAAAAAGCGGTTACATGACCTGACGAAGCCATGCAGTAAGAGAAATTAGTCTGCAGCTCCTTCCCTCTTCTTTCTTGGAGTTCCCTCCTTCTTCTCTGGCCTTCCCTGTTGCCCCTCACAGCACCTAGCCTAAGTGTTTTTACCTCACTCCTAACTATTAGTTGCTAAGGTTGTAATTGATCTCCAAAGTGTTACCTAAACATGTTGAGCCAGTCTAAGAAGTAGAGGGACAACCCAGGTGGAGAGGTGCGTTTCTGCCTCCTTTCATCATAGGGAATCGTTAGATAGCTTCTTAAGTTGAAATAAAGAATATATATCATTTAAAATCATAATAATCATCAAAAGAACCAAAAAATGGAAACTATTCATGGGGGTTCCCTTTGAGGAGTGAGACTAGAGGTAAGGTAGATGAAGAAGACATTTCCTTTATATTTTATACCTTCCTGTGCTATTGGGAAAAAATGTTTAACCATATGCATGTTATTTTTATAATTTTTTTTTAAAGGTTTAAAGAAGCAGTCTGTGAAACTCTCTTCTCGTATGTGTGCTTTCAAGCCCCAGAGGGATGAAACTGTGAAGGTGGGAGGCATGGGCTCCAGGAGGCAAATCCTGCCCTGTGGATGGTGACCTGCCTACCCCACTCACAGGACTCCATCTAAAAAAAGAAAAAGAAAGCAATTCACGCTCCTCATCATAATACATGGAAGAGAGCATGAATGAAATTAACATTCTTGTCTGCGCACCTAGAAGAAAATGTCACTGAGTGAGTAAGAAAGCGATTACTTCCAAGGCTGAATGAGCAAACCATTTAGGCAGATGGGGAAGTCTTGTTGTACTACTGATTTTGGGGTTATTTTCCTTGTCTTTCATTTCTTCCTGCCTCCTCCAGGCTTCCTGTGGGCCTGGGTTTGCATAAAGAGTGTATCTGGGGGAGCATATCCTGGGAAGACACTGGCTTCTTTTTAGAATTTGCAATTTGATTTTTAAATGTTGCTGTACAGCAGGAAGGCACAGTAGGAAAAGGCATATGAGATAAGATAGATATTTTGGAAAATGCTGTTCACAGCTCTCATCTGGGTAAGGCTTGGATGGCTCTGTTCTCAAACTTTATTTCTGCTACAGAGTAACACAGGTTGAGAACAATTGTCCAGAGTTCTACTTTGCATAATGGCTGGATAGGGTCCTTTAGCTACTGAGTCCATCTCTGACATCACAACTGATCAGAAATCTGCTGGTTTTCTCCTGGGGAGGAGACTCGGCCCAGCCTCCTCTGAAATGATGAGAGGGGAATGGACTCTGGAATTCTCGAGTTCCTTATTTATGGCTGAGAAAAAAAGTTGGTGTGTGTGTGCTGGGTTGGGGGCCCTTGGGAGGAGAAAGTCTTGGAGCAAAATGACCTTTCCAAAGAAGAACTTCATCTACCTTATGCTCTGTGGTTCAGGCCATGGAGAACAGAACAAACTATAAAAATGAAGCCTCTAGCCCTTGATAAACTAAGACAAATGACCACCTGCCTCAAAGTCACTCCAACCTTGAGGCCAGTAAGAATGGGCCTGGAGTGCCAGGTGACCTTGAAACTCACAGCTTGGCAAAAATCTTTCTGTAACAGGGAGCAACAAGTCGTTCAGTCCTGGATTGATCACAAGCCAGTGAGGACTTGCCCTCCCAGACTTGGTACCAGGAATAAGAAGAGGGTTTGGGTCAGCCCCATCACAGTGCACAGGGCCCCTCCTCCCCCTGCCTTCCCCTTTGCTATCGGCAGAAATTTTCAGTCTACTGCAGCATCTCCCCATTAAAGTAAATAGTGCTTCCCCGAGAGCACATCTTCTATATTTCTGCAATTGTGCCATAGCCAGCTAATGTGTGATGCTGTAGTTTAATAGTCTATTAAAACACAGCACTGCACATTAAAATCTCTACTGTATCACTGCAGATCTACTTAACAAAGGCGAGATCCCCAGAAAGCACTATTTATTTGCTGAGAGTTGCTGCAACAGAATAGGGGAAGTCTCTTACAGCAGAAAAATTTAAAGGGGAAATGGGGTGGTGAAAGGGTCAATAAACACCCTCCCTCTGGCCCCCTCCCTCATGAGAGCTGCCCCTTTGCCTGGTTGGGAGGAGCATAATCGGCTGGTGCTATGGACTGCATCTGGAAATTCTTGGAGTTTAATAACAAATCCCTTCAGATCAGATCTCATTACTCAGATCTTTATTTGGAAGCACTTCAGTTTTCCTTCTCTCCTTCTCAGAAAGAAACAGGGTTCAGGAAAGCTGCCCCCAGCTGGGAAAATGCACCAGTGGCTCCTCCCTCCAGAACAATTGCCAGGGCGGAGGAATTCTTCAAACAGCTGTAAATCCTCCCACCAACATCTCCCTCCTTTAGAAACTACAACATATCCTCACATCAAAGCCTCCATCAGCTGCCAAGAGAAAGAATCAATAGTTTAACAGAAAAGAAGCAACATGAATGCTGGGTATGTGGTGTAAACACCTGTATCGCAAGTAAGTCAAATATCACCTTAGAAATAGAGGGGAATCAACTCCTGGTGCCGCGGCTCCTGAGGGGCCTCGTGGAGGCGTTGCCGCAAGGGAGCAGTCAAAATACCAGCAGCGGCTTTGCTGCAGAGTCAGTCAGCGGGGGAAAGAAAGGGAAGACGGAGAGATGAGGATGGGAATCGGAGGGCGGGATGGCCAGAGCCAGAGACCTGAGTAGAGAAATAAGGCAGAGAAATGCAGAAGAGACACACATTTTGGAATGGGCATCAGGAGCTCTGCCAATCTCCGCACCGCCGCTCAGTCATTGTGATGGCTCAAGCCAGTCACCTTGGGATCGTCATCCATCCAAGAAGAACAGTGAAGGAAACCAGAATATGTCACCCCAAAATATGCATCTTCAACATAAAAATCATTTTGAGCTAAAGGCAATTTAGAAGCAGTAAATGCAGAAAAAGCTCTCCCTTTTCTGCCTAGAGGCAGGCAATAAATTCTCCTTTTACTGGAGACAGACTCTTATGAGCCTAGAGAAGTCACCAGAGGAATCTGCAAACAAATTTGGTTACACTAATCCTGATCTTCCTAGTTAAGAAAGATAAGGACTACCTGGCCCTAGTTGGACTACCCCCCGTCCAAACTCTTTGGTCTGGTCAGTTCTTCACAAATGTATTGTTTCCTTGTCTCACAGGTGTAAAAGCTTCCTGCTCTGCTCACCTCTTCCTGTCTTCATTCTTTGTGAAGGCTCCCATATACGTACTCAAATTCAATAAAATTCCTATGCTTTTCTCCTGTTAATCTGTCTTTTTCAGTTTAATTTTTGGACTCAGCCAGTGACCCTAAGACAGTTGAGGAAAGCTTTTACCTCCCCTACAATGGATCCTCATGGAATTTCCCTCCAGCTCTCTGAGTCCATGGACTCCAAGTACACCTGCACAGTGGATGAGTGTGTGTGTGCGTGTGTGTGTATGTGTGTGTGTGTATGTAGGGATGCCCATCATTAATCATTTTAGTTTTTGAACTCCAGTGCCACTTGATAATTATTGTTTTTAATTGATTGGACTACTATGACGTCTACAATGGTTCTATGTCATAAAGCCAGAGCTTGCTTCAATACATGGTAGAATTGCATTTTCCAAGCAAAGCCCAAGTTATCACGATTTGGTGGTTTAAACTAGGAGTATTTACTCCCTGGATGCCAAATACTTGATCCACCTCCAGTGGGAGATGATCCAGAAAGCAGCCATGGTTCTGCCTCCTCCTAACTCCACACAGACACCTCAGTGACCCCAATGCTTTTCCGCGCATGGAATAAACAGAGTGTTGCTGAGACTGTCATTTTCAGTGGCTTCAAATCCTTTCCCCAAAGTGTCAGTTGGGGCAGGGAGTGAAAGTCAGTGGATTTGTATCAACCGTTCAGCTCTTCTCAGACCTGCTCACATACCTGACATGCTTTGTGTGCTGTTTTCACTCCTGGCTTCCTCTCACCCTTCCAATAACCCATCTTCCCCTGTCCCAGTGTCTTCACCTGCTCACCTTGACTTAATCTAAGTTTGTGTCTTCTAGTGGCACATTTTGAATTGCTTGAAATCCTCTTGAGGGTAAGGTGAATACAAACACATGAATAAATAAACTGACAAGTCCTGGACCTCTTTCTCCCCCAATTGTGTGTGCAGGTGTGTATGGGGTGGCTACAGAAGATGGGGAAAGATGGGAAAACAGAATTGCCTTGGTGACTTGGGGTAGAAGTGAGGTGAACTTTTTACCTGGAGTTTAAGTGAAATGGGATGGGTCACAGTGAAAAGAACAAGTGTGAGGTCTTCAGGGTGGATGACAGTAGTATGTCTGTAAGAGGAGAAATAACCACAGGACAAAGTGATTTCCAAAGTGGGGATGATGTTATTTTTCAGTTGTCAGTTCATTACGAAGGCACTGAGACTCTGCTCAGGAGGACCTGTGACAGGGAGGGCCCTAACCTTCCTTGAGTCCTTCAGGGGGCCAGCGGCTTTCCTATGCATCATCTCACTGAATCCGTACAATGACTTCTCCAGATAGGAACTGTTCAGATCTTATAGATGAAGAAACTGAGGCAGAAAGGGGTTAAGTAATGGGCTCAAGGACACATACCAGCAAGGGGCAAAAATTAGTATTTTAATACAGTTCCACTGTATTTTAACATGATCATCTCCTTATATTACATCTCTTTATATTACATCCCCTGATCATCACCTTATATTACATATTACATTACTCCTTATATTACATAATGGACCACTTAGCCCATTAAAAATGTTGGGCTACAAAATAATGCATAAGCCAGTGTCTTCTCCCTCAAGCTATGTAAAATCTGGGAGATGCAGGAAGAAAGTCCGGGAATACCTATTGTATAAGAAAGGACAAAACAAGTGTTTTCAGGAAGATGACAACACTTCTGATTGTTTGGTCTAGAGGACCTCTGAGGGAAGAAGGAGAAGGTCAGGAAGCAGCCCTATTCACTACTCTGCGTCCCACCACAGCCTTAAGTCTAGAAATGAGCGATATTCTCAAACAGGGTTTCCCTGTGTCCCAGGAATTCCCCAGAGTTCCCCATTGGCCACATTCCTCACCCTCAACTCAACCAGGCAGCCTGGAGGGCACAGAGGGCAGGACAGAGAGGAGGAGGATGTGGAAGAGGTCCTTGTGGTAAAGAGATAAATGGCTGGGCTGGGAGCTAGAGCTGATTTCTCCTCCCCTCTTTCCACACCACAGACTGATAATTGTACGTGTTTGTCTTTGTGTGAAGGGTTCCCAAACTGAAGAAGTGAGAGTTACACCCACAAACCCAGGGGAAGGGCTTTAAGGGAGGAACTCTGCACCTTATCTCTGCCTCTAGCTGTGAGCCTGATTGATGCTATTAAAATTCCCAGGGAGCATCACCAGCAGCACTGGTGGTGGTAAGGGGGGGATGTGTGAGAATGTGCAGAGAGAGAGAGAGAAAGAGAGAGAGAGAGAGAGAGGGAAGCAGCCTGGGAAACGCTTGTTGATTTCCTTCTCAAAATAGTCCAGGTGGGAGGGGCGATAACTGAGGAATGAAAATGCATGATATGGAGGATTTCATGGCTGTTGCCCACGACAGTGCGGGGGAGGTGCTGTGTAAAGACAAGGCGTAAAAGACTTAGTTGCAACCTTAGATGCAAGAATTTAGAACCATGTCTCTAAATTAGAATCATCAAATTAATGCAAAGTCTCATCCCTCAGCCTCCTCCTCTTTAGGTTTCCGACAGAGAATTGGAGGAGAATTTAGGAATAAAAGATCTGGGCTCAAGTCTTTATGGGCTATGTGACCTTGGGAACTCCTTTTAGTAACCTCTTTTCTCTAGGTTGTTCATCATCAACTTCACAGTATTGTTATTAAAAAACAAGAAATAGTGAAAGTGAAGGCACTTTGCAAGCTGTGCAATGCTATACAAATAGCTTATTTGTTACAACCAAAGTTTAGCCTTGAGAGATCCAAAATGCCCTAAACCAGTTTAAATGGATATTGCGGTCTTGCCCAAGACGCTCTGGCTCCCTTGTAACTGACTTCACAGGGATCTGGCCTGTGGTCCAGGAGTTCTTGGATGCCCTCAGCAGCTTTTATGGGGCTCTGCCAGGGGAAAGCCAACGAACTTACTCCCAAGAGACCAACACGTGGCCAACAGAGGGACCCCAAAAGTGCTGCCCCCAAATGAGTGCTTTGTCAACAAGTCCCACTCAGGCATGAGGCCTGGAAAAGAAATTGCAGGGTATGTTGTTGTTCCTCTGCCTGGGCAAGTGGAATGGACCATGGAACAATTTTAAATGTGACCCTGGTCCCTCTCTGCCAAGGAGAGGGGCCTGATCCTGCTCTTGTCCCAGGAAATATGGGTGCTCAGTTTGACATCTTCCCTTCCTCTCACTCAAAGATGCACACAAAGTCTATCCTTAGGACTAGCTGGAGAGACAGTGCGTCATTGAGAGCCATCTCTAGATCTCCTTGGGCCTTTTTTGGCAGGTACTTCGGGGTATAGACCAGCATGCCTCATCACCAATCATTTTGATTGGTCTTACAAGCACCCTTCTCTGTGAGCAAGCACCTATGTGCCTCTCTGAGCTCTTAATTTCCTACCGTGGAGATCCTGGCCCCCTGGTTCCCGTCAGCCTCCCTCACCGCTCTCTGCCTCTAGGTTCCTGAGATAGAAAATGCACAGGCATAACCAGCCCTACCCTTCAGTCCTTTCCTTCTGGGGACACTCAGTATGCCCTTTAGTCCTTTGTTATCCACAACCCTCCAGGCCTCCTTTGTGTTTTTCCTTCCTCTTCTACTAAAACCTATTCCATGGGAAGAAAAGGATATCACCCATTGTACCCATAGTACTGGGACATAGACCTTAGGTTCCTTCTCCGATTTCCTTAGCTGAAGCTACTACCGCCCTGCTCCTTCCCTCTTTTCCTCCCCCTCCTTCCCCCCTCTCTCCTTCTTCTCCCTCTCCTCCTCCTCCTTTCTTCTTCTTCCCACTGCCTCCCCTCCCCCATCTCCTGCTCTTCCTCCTCCTCCTCTCCTCCTTCTCCTCTTCTTTTCTCTTTTCTTGCTCTCAGTCTGGCTCTCTCTCTCCCTCAGTGCCCCACCTATTCCACTTTGCCCCTCCACTTTTGGAGTTGGTATGGGATCTGGTTTCTGAATGGGGATCTGAGTGATACAATCTGGAAGTCTGGGCCAGCAGCTCCCTCTGGGATGAAACTTGATGAATGGGAGATGGGAGGTGGGAGATGTTGGGAGGGAGCTCTGTAGATCAATACCTCTCCCTTCTCCCTCCTGGATACTATTCTGAGGTATGAGATGTGTTTCTCCTTGCGATGTCTCCAGAAAAGTCCCTTGTGCCAAGTAAAGACCTTTGTTAAGCCCCTGGCAGTCCTCACCTTGCACTGCCCAGAGTGGAATCTCATCCTGTGGAATCACTTCTCACCTTGACTTACCTCATCTCCCCTTGACCTTCACCACCCAACTTGCACCTCTCACTTTTTTGCCCCAATCTCTGCTTGTCTAGGGGACCAGGGCCAAGACACCCATTTTATTTTATTTGAGATCAAAGCACACTCATTTATTTCTCCTCAGAGGTATTTAAGACATCTCTGATTATGGCCTTTATATTTGTTATTCATTACAGAAGGGATATGAAGGAGGAAGAGACGCTCTGAGGCAGGGGAGGAGGAAAGACAGAGGGTCCCTGCCTTGCTCCTAAAAGCCCATCTGCAGACCCTCTTTCATCCTGAAGGGGAAATCTGCTATTTGTCTATATACAAAGTTCCAAGCTTTTTAGAAACAGCTGCGCCTGTAGAAGAGAAATCTTCACAGGGTGGGATTTAGAGAGAATAGTTTGGCAAGCCTTTTCCAGGCTGGGAGGAGCTTGGAAAAGACTGTCCATTGACTAAAAACTTGCCCAGAGAAGAGACATTGTAGCAGGCACAGTTCAGCCACTGTGAAGAACTTCTGTTCTCTTCCTCCCTCTCTCTCTGTCTCTCTTCCCCCACCCGTCCCCTGCCCTTAAGACAACATAATCAATGAAAGAACTAAGAAAAAATGAACTGTGGAGTGCATAGGGAGTCTTGAGATGGACTTTTGATCTGCATTGCTTCTCTCATGGGGGTTTTCTTTTATTTGCCTTTTGAAAGATGAGGCTATGTCAAGGGCAGCCAATCATCCCATAGCCGGGCTGACAGGCTGAGCTCATGAACATGGATGGGGCACGGAACAAGGTGGTCTTTTCCCCTTTCCTGTTCTGGGCCGCTCTCCACATGCGGCGTGTGTGCCTATGCCTGGCTGCTGGGAAGCAGTGATCGGCTCTGTGGCCGGTATCTGGTAAATAAGAACATGTCTGATATACAAATTGCAGAAACTGGCTTTCCCCTCTGCTCTTCTGCCAGGAAATGAAGATTGCACAGAGGAGGAACATTGAATGTATGAGGAACATTTGTTTCTGTTTCACTGTCTCTAGGTGTTGTGTTTTGTGGATTAGGAAAGACCAACTGGAGGGAACAATGTAAAACGGGCTGGATGTTGACTTGGCCCAGGCAACATGGGCCAGGGAAGGCAATTTCAGCCACAAAAAGGCAAAAATGTCACATGAACACTATGCATCTCCATGCTTACGCAGACTTAAATCCCAACATGCCCCAAATAGAGTTCATCATCTTCCCTCCAAAGCCTGTTCCTCCTGCAGTGGCCTTTCTTTCAACCAACGGCACTGTCTTCCACCCCATCTCAACCTAGCATCAAGAACTTGGGTCATCCTTGACTCTTCTCTTTTTTATCCTCCCATCCCATCACCAAATCTCATCAGTTTTATTTTATAAGATTATAAGATCTCTGGAATCATCTATCTTCCCATCTCCACTTTTCCACTGTAGTCCATCACCCGTCACCTCTTTACTGGATGACTGCAATGGCATCGCTCTTGCTACATGCCTACGTGTTCCTGACCCTGCAGCAAAACTAAGTTTTTTGAAAATACAAATCATGTTATTATCCCTCCTGCTTTAAAGCCTTAAATGCCTTCCCAGTGCCCTTTAACTTCCCTTTAAGCACCCTGTAAATTTAAGTTCAAGTCCCAAGGTCCTTAACCAAGGTTTCTAGGCCTTTCTCGGTACATTCCTGCCCACCTTACCTGCCCACCTGGCTCTCCTCCTCCCTCTCCACTCCTGGGTCCTTTCAGCCTTTCACTTGCTCCACACTTGCCTCGGAGCCTTTGACTATGTTGTTCCCTCTGCCTGGGAAGGCCTTCCTTGCTCTATTCCCCATCATCAGCACTCCTCAAGCCTGGTGTTACTTACCCCTCTAATTTTTGTATTCCTTACTTGACACTCAGCTCCATGGAAGAAGGTACTATGTCCATTTTTGTTACCACTGTATCCTTAGCACTCAACACAGTCCTTGGCACCTAGTAAATGCTCAAAAAATTATATATATAAATAAGTAAATATATATAATTATATATAATATATAATAGTACAAATAAATTATTTATGTGTATTAACTATATATAAAGTATATAAAATATATATTATATATACATATATAAATATATAATATAATTATATATAATATAAATAAATATGTATATAATTGAGGAGATTTTGGTAAAACTGCTTTAGAATTGTTAAGGCTAAATAATACTGGTGATTTTTATTTCTACTTTCTAGCTCAGGACAAGCAGGATAGAATATTCTATTATCATTTGGAGTTGAGTGGAACTTATTTATATCTGTGTATGAAGGCTTCCAGGCATTTGCGTCTTAAGCTTTTTATTTATACCTGCAGAATGAAAGGATTTGTGCTTCTTTAAAGGAATTTCTGGCAATAGCCAGCAGGTGGGTTCATTAAGGAAGCAACAAAACATTCTCATCCCTATTTTTATTTCTTTTTTATAGTTTGGAAACTGAAAAACAAAGAGACAAGTAGCTGAGGCCAAAGAAAGGAAGTGGGGGACTACACTCTGGCTTTGGGGGTCTCTTCTCACCCGCTCTTAAAGGATTAACCCCAGATTTCCTGTCTGAAGGGGGTGGGGCTGCTGGCCTGCTGGGAAGGCAGCGTTGTGGAGTAGGAAGTGCCAGGGCTGCCCTCAGACATCCTGAGATCAAAGCCTCTATTAGCCTTGGGACATTGAACAGCCACTTCGTTTGTGCCTCAGTTTCTTCATTTGTAAACCAGAGATCAAATCCCTGATCTCGAGACTACTGTGAGGATTAAAGGAGATAATGTATCAGAAAATATGTTGCAAGCTGCAAATATAAATTTAAGGTTTATATGGTGATACCACTAAACCAAACTTCCCAAATACAAAGATAAGGTCTGACGTCTCCCCACAGTGTAGCCTCATGGATGTGATCATGTGTCGGCAGCTTCAAGACCAACAAGGAGGATTTGCATCTCTCCCTACTTCAGTGGTCTGGAAACTCAGAGATGGGCCCTAGTCATCTTACATCCCTAGTAACCAGCAACGTCATACACAGAAGACATGTTGAATAAATGCTTGTTGGATGAATATAAGGCGGGAAGCAAGGAGGAGGAAGGTGTGAAGAAAATGGTCAGTAGGGGAGGGGTGGGCTAGATCCCTGGAGAAGTTTACGTTTTCTTAGAAGTCAAGGAGAACAACTAGAGGCGCCAAATTAACTGGGATGCATCCTTCTAGCCCGTTTGGCTCCAACTCCAACTCCTAGAACTCTCCTGGTCCGGGTCAGCTGCAGGGATGGGGATGGGGAGGGAACGAGGTGCTCTCTGTCTAGGCTTAATTCAGCTGCGGTGGCCTCTCCTTCGGGGGCCCTGCTGACCTGCTGGAAGCAGCGCTATGATATGAATGCCCAGATTTCCAGATCTGGGAGACTTTCAAGAGATGCATGTCCTGGGCCTCACCCTGAAACAAAGCTGATAGAGCCAAGAAACAAAGAAACGTTTCTTCCCAGTCCCCCGGAACCAACTAAACATCCATCTATCCATTAAATATCTAAGTCCCTGCTGTGTGCTGTACCAGGTGCTGGAGTGACATATAATGAATCACACCCTATGCTGATCTCAAGCAGGGGGAGCGTGACTTTTCTTCCCTGTGGGGGAAACCTCTGGAGGAGGGAGCAGTGACATAGGTCCTGGCTGGGAAAGAATATGGCCCCTGCCACTGGAAGCCTGGTACTGCCACCTCTCTCTCCACTGCTCTTGCATCACCCTTGGCCTGTGGGTGCCAAAGGTACACAGTGCCCGGAACCCAGGGGACTCCCTTGAACCCTCCACCTTGCTGGAAAATTGCAAATCACCAAACAGGGTGTTGGCCATGCAGCAAACCTTTGGTACTACTCAAAAGCTTTCTACAGCCATCCTTTCTGGAGCCGACACACAAGGAAATCATTCCTTTAGGATCAAAAAGATTTTTCTTTTTTTTAGAGGGAAATGGTTCTCTATTGTTAACTGAAATTAGGTCTCCCCTCGGCTGGAATGGAGCTCATTTGTCAGCACTACTTGAGGTCTGGGAGGTGATAGTCTGGATATTTTTCTAGGGTCAAAGAAGAATGGTGTGAGGACCCATCTCCTCCACTGGCTACCTCTTACGAATGTGGCATCCGGGTTTCTTGCAGGGCAGTTGGAGGCAGAGAATGGCCCTGAACTGGACAGCTGAGTGTCCTTCAGCTGATGGAAGATCACTTCAGGGCAGAGGGAGCGGCCACAGAATAAGAAAATGGTAATCACTCAACTGGTCCTGGGCTCCATATTGAATCTACCCTTCTCTTCAGCTTTTTCCACACACAAAGCAAGAGGCTCTTTGTCATTTGAAAAGATTGCACCGGACTGTCAGTGTTGACTGAGCCTCCCCTGTCAGAGCCACTTTCTCAATACATTTAACAAGCAGGGGCTGCCAAGGGACCCCAGCCAGCCCCATGCAGGCCTGGATGACACTTGAGCGAGGTTTTGCCACAATTTTGGCTGAGCCTCTTCAAGCTCCGTTTTTGGACACGCTACAGCCAACTAGCTTTCAGCAAAGAAGCCCTCCACTCCCAAAGCTGGTGGGTCAGGCAGCTTGACTGAGAGGTCTTTCTTCCCAGGCCTTGAGGAAAGAACCAAAGGAAGCTGCCTCTGCTCATGCGTGCGGTATTTCTGAACAAAGGGGCCTGTGTGTGCTGCCACAACAGTGTCTCTGGATCCAGAGTGCGGGCATTGCTTAGCACATCGGGCTGGAGGGCCAGCAGCATGGCCGAGGGCGTGCATTGGAATACAGATTGCTCCCGAGCCTTTGGGGCAGTGCCCATCATGTGGCTGGGCCTGGCTCTGGCAGCCCAACATTCGGCTGTCAACAGCTTGCAGGCCTGTTTGCTGTATGGCCAACATCCTGTTTGGTGATTTGACAAGAGTCCCAGGCTCTCTTTGCATATCAGAACTCCAGTCTCGGTGCACCCAGCGTGGGATGTCTGCATCTGGACAACTGAAATGTTCCTTGCCATTGATCAGCCACTCGCCGAGCTCAGAAAATGCAGCTGGAAACTCTGCTAGAGCTCTCTGCTAACTGCCTTCATTCACGGACTCTCTGTAAAGTGGGCTTTCATTGTTCATGGAAAGACACAGGTATCTGTTACAAGATACGGTTGAAAAGGGCCTGAAATACTTAATCAGATTCAGATTAAGATAAGAAAAATTGGATGGCTTGTTCCTTTATTTTCTACCCTCCCCCATAATAATTAGTGCCATCATTGTGGGACCCAGTCTAAAGGACACTGTCCAGGTTAGCTGAGATGCATCTTCTATATTTTTCCTTTTAATCCAGCTTCAATGTTTTTGTGTAAGCAATTTGCAACAGGAACCTGGACTTGTTAGTGTGAAGATTTACTGTTCACTCGTATGTCACTCAGTAAAATCATAAGCGGGATAAATATCTTCTTTTATCACATCTGTGTATCCTCTCAGCTTTCTTGTGCCCCCACTTCCACTGATGCCTCCACCTTCTCCCCATTCGTCAGGCTTCTCCTGCCCTCCCTTCTTTCACTCTCCAGCCTGAACCTAGTGGCTCGTTAGGTCTCACCAGATCCCTCAGCTCCCCTCAACTCTCACCAAGCAGAATCCCAACTTGGATGCATGGAAGCTCTCATAGCCTTTGCCTTTGCTATGTCGTTGAGACTGAGCACCCCTGGAGAAATGGATGCTCCTGTAGAGACTGTGCACCACAAGTTCATGACCCCCAACCTCCACTGGGCCCTCAGTGCTGCGCATGTCACCTTGACCTGTCCTTGGAGAGCTCCCTCCTCTCTGCCCCTAGGTGACCACTCCAGGTCTTCCAACAACTCACCAAGGCTCCTACTCAACCTTTAGTCTTTCATACTCCGCAGACAGACCTGTCTCTAACATCAAGGTCATCAGTCTCATTCTCCTTCAACTTCCCATCTCCTTCCTACAAACACCTCCACATCCACACCCATCTTCACCTTCAGTCTCAGAGGTGTGCCCCTCTTTCTGTGCCCTTTACTCTCTCCTTGATGCCTACCAGCAGACTTTGATAGTTATCCCGTTTCATTTTTATAAAATCTCTTCCATCTCCCTTTCAGCCTCTAAATATACTCAAGTTTCATGCCCATGTCTTCCTCTAGTTACTTCTCAACTTCCCTTCTCCCATTCTCTTCCAAACTTCTTACTGTGTACACATCCATTCATTCTCAGCTCTTTGTACTCTGGCTTCTGTTTCCACCTACCCCGCCACTAAGACTACTGTCACTGAAGTGACCAAGGACTTCACTGATAACAGATTGAATAGACTAGTTGCTGTTCTTTCCTTACTAGAACTTTCTGAGGCATTTGAGAATATGGACTACCCAACTTTGAAGCTTCCAGATCCCTTTAACTTCCAGATGTTACCTCCTCTGTTCTCCAGTGTCCCTCTGAAAGGTCCTCCTCTTCCTCTGCCTGTCACAGGCATGTTGGTGTTCTCCGGGATCCTGTTCTGACTCACTGCTTGTCTTGCTCTGCCTCACATGCTCCCTGGTGCAGCTCATCCTCTCTCATGGGATGTGCAAATAACTCCCAAAGCCCTCTCTCTAACCGAGATCTTTACCCTTAGCTTCTCCCATAGGCACCACTCAAATCCAGCGTTTTCAGAATGGCAATTGGGGGCAATTTCCCTATTAAACCACCTCTTCCCCTGAGGCACTGTGGCTTCCCTGCAGGGATGGAGATGGTGCTGCTCTGCTCCTTCCCTCTCTACACTCATGCACTCCAGTCACCGAGTCCTCCCGAGTAGCTCTCAAACTTATCCCTCTCTCCCTGCCATCCCTGCGACCACTCTCTCACCTGGCCCAACACAACAGCCTCCCAAAGTTTGCCCTGCTTGTAGCCCTTACCATCTTCCACCTAGCTGCTGAGTGACCCTTTTAAAAGGCAAAACTGGACTTGTCAAGGCCCTGCTTAAAATCCTTCCGTCGTTTCTCTTCGGTCTGGACTCTCCGCAGGTCACAAAAGGCCCTCTGGGATGAGGGCTGCTGGTCCTTTTCTGCAGTCTTGCATTTTCTGCTCCAGCAGCACCAATCACCCATGCTATCTCTTGTTTTTTCCTCAGCTTGGAGTGCCTTGTCCTCCACCTCCTCTGCCCACTCATCTGTTCACTTGGCTGATTCATACTCATCCTTTAATTAATTTATTATTATTATTTTGGTGAGGACGATTGGCCCTGGGCTAACATCCATGCCCATCTTCCTCTATTTTGTATATGAGATGCTGCACAGCATGGCTTGATGAGTGGTGCTTAGGTCTGTGCCCAGGATCCGAACATGCAAACCCCGGACCACCGAAGCAGAGCACATGAATTTAACCACTACACCACCGGGGGTCCCTCATACTCTTCCTTTAAGACCAACAAGTTGCCGTCTCTTCATTTGTCCTCCACAAACATCTTGTATGTGTTTCCATAATATTCTGAGCCTATTTCCACTCTTTTGGGTTGAATTCTGTCCCCAAAATTGATAGTTGAAGTCCTAACCCCCAGTACCTCAGAATGTGATCTTATTTGGAAATAGGGTCATTACAATTGTAATTATTTAAGATGAGGTCATCTTGGAGCAGGATGAGCCCCTAATCCAATATAACTAGTGTCTCTATCAAAAAGGGAAATTTGGACATAGACACTCACACAAGGAGCAAGCTACGTGAAGATGAAGGCAGAGATTGGGATGATGCTTCTACAAGCCAAGGACTGCCAAAGATGCCAGCAAACCACCAGAAGCTAAGGGAGAGGCCTGGAACAGATTCTCCCTCACAGGCCTCTGAAGGAACCAACCCTGCTGACACCTGGATCTCACACTTCTAGCCTCCACAACTGTGAGATAATAAATTCCTTTTGCTTAAGCCGTCCAGGTTGTGGTACTTTGTTATGGCAAGTTATGGCAGCCCTAGGAAATACACCCACCACTGTACTCTGGTATTGTCATTACCCGCCTATGTCCTCCACTGCCTGCCATGAACTTGCTAAAGGCAGGAAATGTGTCATATTCATCCTTGTATTCCCAGTGCCAGAAACAGTGTCTTACAACATAAAAAGACTCAAGTATTTGATGAATGAGCTAGTCAAAGCCCAACATTCCAAAAGAGTGAGACAAGCCACAGACTAAGAAGCTTAACTGATTTGCTGCACCTCAGCTACCTAAGTTTCTTTTTTTCTGATGGGTTGTTGTTGAATCTGTCCATGTCTTCCTGTTCCTCATGTGTGAGCGTGCTGGTGATTCTCAGTTGGCCTTCTGCAGGAATGTTCTGCCTTTTCTTGCCTGTGGCTACTGGTCCTGCTGTGCAGCCCTGTCTCAAGGTTCCAGCTCCCACCAGGTTGTGGCCACCTTGCTCTGTCCCCTGGTCCCTTCAGGCCTAGAGATGGTTAGGACATCTCACGGTTGCTAGTCCCAGGGACTTCATTCCTTGTTGTCCCCTTAATTCTGCCTACTCCTCTGTAAATAGTTTCTCCATTCAACTCTGACAAGCCATCTGTTTCCTGCTGAGACCCTGAGGAGTACAGTCAGTAGGCAGGTGGGTGGGGACTAAGATGATAAACATGGTGTAAAAATAATTGCTTGGTTTTTTAAAAAATAATCTTTTTAATCCCATTGCTTAATTCCCTCCCTATATATTTTCAAAGCACCACGTATCTAGCATTTTTACATAAAGCCTGCTATTTGACCTTATCTATGCATTTGACTAAATATAGAAAATGTTTAGTTTAATTTGACATTTTATTGAATACCTGCAATTTGCCAGGCATGATGATGGGCACTGGGGATCAAAAGAGGAAAAGATCCTGCTTCTGCTTGAGAAGACCCAGAGGGGAGACAAACACATAATCGATAGCACGAGGCTATGGGAGCACCAAGGAGGCCACTGTGACTGGCTTTGGGTTGGGTCTCATATCTGCATTAACACTGAAATGTGGATTATCTCCTCCCGATGTCAACATCTTAGAGCTATATTGGTCCTTCAACTTCAGTTGTTTTTCACAGAATAATCTTCAGATTTTTTTCATCAGAGAGGTGCTTTTTGATAGCCAAATACACACAAGATGATAATTTAATGTGGTTTGGGGTGAAACTTCCACCTTATATTTTCTCTTTTCCTAACATTATAGATCCCTTGTTTTGGCAAGGACTTTAAATGATCACCTGGCCCAGCAATTCCCAATTCTGAATGATGATGAGAGTGGCTCTTTAAAAACAGATGTTTCAGAGCCTCATAACCATCTACTGAATCAAAACCTGAGGGGGGCAGAGGGGCACAGGGGGACAACAAGAGAGGGGTACCTGGAGATCAGGATTTTTTCTTTTTGAAACCCTTGTAATGATTCTGATGTTCATTCTGGCTGGGAACAATTGTTCTGGATTAGCTCTTATTCACAGCAACTGTAATTTAGACCAAGGTTTTTCCAAACGTGGTTCCTTGGCCATCTGAGTGTGTTGTACTGGCATAAGGATAGATGCATATATCAATGGAATATAATTGAAAGTCTAGCAATAAACCTTTACATTTATGGTCAGTTGATTTTCCACAAGGGAATAAAGACTATTCAATGGGCGAAAGAATAGCTTTTTAAACAAATGGTGTTAGGACAACTGGATATCTACATACAAAAGAATGAGGTTGGACACTTACCTCACAACATATACAAAAGTTAATTCCAAATAGATCAATGACCTAAATGTAAGAGCTAAGACTATAAAACTCTTAGAAGAAAACATAGGCATAAATTTTTGTGACCTTGGATTAGGCAATGATTTCTTAGACATGACACCAAATGCTCAAGAAATTAAAAAAAAAATAGATAAAATGGACTTTACCAAAATTAAAAACTCCTGTGCATCCAAAGACTATCAAGAAAATAAAAAGATAACTTACAGGATGGGAGAAAATGTTTGCAAATCTTATGTCTGATAAGGGATTAATGTCTAGAGTATATAAAGAATTCCTACTACTCAACAACAACAAAAATACTCAAACAACCCAATTGAAAAATGGGCAAAGCGCTTGAACAGACTTTTATCCAAAGAAGACATACAAATGGTCAATAAACACATGGAAACATGCTCAACATCACTAGTCATTAGGGAAATACAAATCTAAACCACAAAGAGCTATCACTTCACACTCATTAGAATAGCTTTAACAAAAAAGGTGGACAATAACAAGTGTTGGTAAGGATATGGGGAAATTGGAACCCTCATACATTGCTGATGAAAATGTAAAATGGTTCAGCAGCTGTGGGAAACAGTTTTGGCAGTTACTTATGACTCATGAGCATTAGAAACATATGTCCATTCAAAAACCAGTGCACAATGTTCGTATCAGCATTATGCACAGTAGCCAGAGAGTACAAACAATCCACATGACCAATAACTGAAATGTGGTATACATCCATGCAGTGAAATATTATTCAACCATAAAAAAGAATGAGGTACTGATACATGCTACAGTATGGATGAACCTTGAAAACATTATGCCAAGTGGAAGAAGCCAGACACAAAAGACCAGATAATGAATGATTCTATTAATAGGAAATATTCAGGCTAGGCAAATGCACAGACACCAGAAAGTAGTTTAGTGAGTGTCAGGGGCTGGGGGGAGGGGTGAACAGGGGGTTCTTGCTAATGAATATGGGCTTCTTTTTGGGGTGATGAAAATGTTTTGGAATTAGGTAGTGGTGATGATTGAACAACCTTGCAAATATACTAATTGTACAGTTTAAAAGGGTGAATTTCTTGATATGGGAATTATATCTTAGTTTTAAAAATTAATTAATTAAAAAACACTACCTGGGTATTCGGGGCCTGGGAATCTGCATTAAACAAGTCCTCAAGATGATTCGTAGGCACACTGAGATTTGCAAACCACAGTATCTCATTTGTATCATTTTATCCCTTGAAAATTTGAAGGATTTAAAATCTGTTAAGAAACAAAACAGAAAGCAAAAAACAGACAAACCAGGGCACAGAAAGTGATTATTCATTGAACAAATGTTTAGCTGCTGCCCACTATGTAGCAGGTAGCATGCTGGGCCCAATGAGCTAGTCACAACCCTGCCTTATAGGAGTTTAGAGTTTGGGAGGGAGACAACCATGCAAACAAATAGTTACAGTACAAAAAGACAGTTGTGACATCTGCTTCAGTGGAGGTTTGTACACACTAGGGCAAGGTCAATAAGGAGCCCCCGAGTCGACTGGGAGGAGCCAAAGATGAGGCAGTATTTGAGTTGAGGCTCAAGATCCGGGCACCTAGGAAGGTGGAAGAGGGTGTGAAAGAGGGACAGGAGGGCCTTCCAGGCAGAGGAAAAGCATGTACAAAGGCACAGAGGTTTGGGAGAACTTGTTATATTAAAGCAACTGTAATAGGTTGAAACAAAATGCCCAAGGGAGAAGAGGGAGGGGAGGAGGCAGAGAGTTAGCTTATTGTGCAGTGAAGAGCCATTGGAGAACTTAGACAAATAAGATACCTGCCCTAGATTGGGAAAATCATTCTGATGGCAGGGTGGGAGATCAGGGCAGAGGGAACAGGGGACTGGGAGGTTGGTGGGAAGAGAGCTTTGTCTGAAATGCTGGAGGTCCAAACTAGGGCAGTAGAAGGAAGAGGAAGAGAAAGATGGATTCAATTCTTATTTAGGAAGGGGTACACATAGTTCCTGGGGACTGATGGAGTGCACTGTAGGATGTTTAGCAGCATCCCTGGCCTCTACCTACTAGATGCTAGTAGCACCTCCCCACTTGTGAAAAACAAAAATATCTCCAGAAATTGCTTGGAGGGCAAAATCTGAGGGACAAAATCTGCTCCAGTTGAGAACCACTAGTCTTGATTAACTGAATCCTGCAATGGGATATTGTCACATCTCCCTCAAGGTGACCTTTCATGCCAGGTGCTTTTGAGTGCCTAGAGGAGAGGGAGCTGAGACTCCATTGAGCTTACTGATCTGGTCATGTGACCATTTTTGTGCTTGTTTGCCTGTCTGTGAGGCAGAATCTGGTCTGAGATGTGCTTTGATTGTGAGGTTGTTGGGGAGGAGACCTGTAGCCCTTACCTTCCTCTAACAATTGGGAGATACCATTAGCTCCCATATAGGTAGTAATGGTGAAAAACAACCTGACTTAGGTCAGTTTGCAACAGAGTTGTCAAAGATATCTTGTTTTCTGGCTGGGCAAGTGATGCTATTCCCTATGTTAAATAAATTAAACCAGGAGGCTATTAGACTGAGCTGGCTTTAATGCCTTAGTAACCTATGTAAGCAAACCAAAACCTAGGCCTGAAATGTCTCAAAGTTAAGAAATCAAAACCTAAGGTCAACTAATCACAAATAGCCAACTAGGCTTTCCCAAATATGGTAACTACTTAAGCTACAGCCAATCACATAATTTCCTTGCTTTGTTTCTGCCTCATTTCTATAAAAGTCTTTCCCCAGCTCCTGTTGGTGGAGGGCTCCTAACCACTTCCTGTTTGGTGCTAGCCAATTTGATTGATTTTTGCTTAAATAAACTCAAAATTTTTAATATGCTTCAGTTTATCATTTTAACACCTGAAATAGAGGATCCCCAAGAGAGTGCTCACGGCCAAGAGCAGGAAGGAAGATGCAGCTGAGCTAGCTCCAAGACTAGGAACTTTTAGCATGCACAGAATGGATTTCTTCTGGGTTTCTCAAGTGATTAGTTTACAGGAATTCTCAACCCAAACTCATGGCTCTGTAATCATCTAAGAACGGCTCAAGCATAGTTCTGCCCAGGTTTGAGGCCAAGCAAACCTCCTCAACAGAGAGCTCCACCTTGATAGCCACGGCACCAGCCAGCAGTCACCGAATGTCTGAGCGGGAAAGGACCTTAGAGAGATCTCGCCTGTTATCGTTCACAATAGTTCTGTGCCCCACATCGGTGCTAGGTCTGGAATCCATCCACACCTCTCTGCCCCCTCTACCACCACCCTGGTCCAGGCCACCATCATCTCCCACCTGTAACCCCTTAGCTAGTGTTCCAGTTTTTTTCTTCTTCCCCTATACCCTATTTTCCACACAGCCTCCAGAATGATTTTTATTAAGTAAATCTATCTTGTCATCTCTTGAGGAAATATCTTCAATGACTTCTCGTTGCATTTAAAATAATTCCACAATTCTTATTTGTTTTACAAAGTTCTCAAAATCTGCCTTCCACTTCACCCAATCTTTGCCCCTCCATTGAACTCCAGCCATATGGCCTCCTTTTGGTTTCTGGAATGTCCTTAGATCTTTCCCATCCGAAGGCCTTGGACTTCGGTGGTCTCTTTTCCAAGAGTGCCTTTCTCCTGGTCTTTCCATGGCTGCCTCCTTCTCACCCACCAGGCCCGGCTCAGATGATACTCTCTCAAAGAGGCCTCAATTGCCTTCCCTATTTAGGGAAGCTCCTGCTGTCCCCACCCTCACTGTCATATCATCTCTTTACTCTTTTGCTGCCACTTTCACTGGAGGAAATTATCTTGTTTGTTTGTTGATTGATTGCTTGCTCCTCCCTCTAAAATGCAAGATCCTTGACAGCAAGGGATTGCCCAGACCTTGGTCAGCATCTTGTCTCTGGTGCCTAGCACACTGCCTGACATGTCCCAAGTGCTCAGTTGACATCTGGTGAGGAGATGAATGAACTTTAGGGTTTTTGCCAGAGTAAATCCATTCAACTTGTTATGTGCACAATGATGGCCAAGACAAGATCTCTCTGTGCCCTTGTCTTCACTTTAAGTTAAGAACTGTCTTTACTGACTACTGTAAAGTTCTACTTGCAGGTCTCTAATCATTTTGGAGTGTCCCACCCATCCCCCTGACCTGCAAAAGAGTAGAGACATTCTTGTTTAAAGGTAGATCCTGGGTCTTTCAGATAGAAGTCTCAAAATTGTTGCTTCTGTTACTGTGGTTCTTCTCTTCTTTCCCTCCTTTCCTTCCTCCCTCCCTCTCTTTCTCTCTCTGGCTTGTTCCTGAAAAGTTTTGCGTTAACTGAATCGTTTAACATCAAATCCGTCTTCCTATTAACTTACAGGGTAGCTTCGGAAGCCTTGTGACTCAGTTCTAAAGGCTCCAATTGGCTACACTTTAGCTTTCGGCCTTTTTGTGAAATGATTAATGATCTGTAAACAAACACTTGCGTAGAATGGTTAAAGCACCCGCTATTTAGAGGCCCCTTGTGGTGAATCCTTTTTGTAAACGGAAGAACTGTCTGGTTTATCTCCTCTGTAAATATGGATTTTCCTATTTCAGAAGCTGTGTTGGTTATACCTACACCAATTATATGAATCCAAAATGTGCTGCTACCACCTCTCTCTCCTCTCATCTCATCATTCCATCCAGTCATTCAGTATACCTTTATCAAGCACCTACTTTGTGCCACAGAGATTAACAAGGCAGCCCCTGCCCTCAATGATGCACCACCTGGCAGGTGAAATGGACAAGATAAGGATCACAATGTGATGTGATATGACAAGAGTCCCTAGCTAAGCCCCGGGAGATCAGGGAACACTTTCATGATGATCCCAGTACTGTTTGGGTGAAGATGAGTGGCAGGTAGCCAAGCAGATGGAAGGCAAGGGGCCAGGAAGGGCAAAGAACCACCATGTTCAAAAGCATGGAAGTGTGAGAGAGTGGCTTTTTAGAATGACTCCAGTCAAGTGTGGATGTGGAGCGCTAAAGGGCCGAGGCTGGAGGGATGAGCAGCACCAGGCGACCACACAGAGGAATCAGAAGTTTACTCCTAAGGTGACGGAGGACCATTGGCAGCTGTCACAGGGGAGACATAGGAGGCCCTGGACAAACCTGCACTGTTGAAAGATTGCTTAGGCAGCTCTTTTGAGGAGTGGATCAAAAGAGGGGTAGGATCGGTGGCAGGGAGACCTGTCAAAGGACATTGTCTCAGTCCATTTTGGCTGCTATAACAGAATACCACAAATGAAGTGGTTTATAAATAACAAACATTTATTTCTCACAGTTCTGGAAGCTGGAATGTCCAGGATCAATGTGCCAACAGATTTGGTGTCTGCTGAGGGCTTGCTTCTTCAGTGGTGACTGTCTTCTCCATGCAACCTCACATAGAGGAAGGGACAAACCAGCTTTCTAGAGTCTCTGTTATAAGGGCACTAATCTCATTCACAAACGTGCAGACCATACCAGACACCAAAATTATCCAAGTGAGAAATAAGGAGGCTTTGAGCCAGAAATTTTTATGCTCAGACATGGTGGCACCTGGGGAGGGATGTCCTCACTGGGCTTTGGAGAGTCTAGAAACTCTTTTGTGAAAAATATGGTATTTGCATGTGCATTTTCCTGAGAAGAGGGCCAATAGCTTTCATCAAATTTGCCGAGGGGTCCATGACCTGAACCAAGGGCAGAGCACTGAGGATGGAGAGATCACATGCAGGAGGAGAGAGAGTTAGAAAGATTCACTGGGACGCGTGACAGAGAGGATGTGGGTGGAGAGGAGGGGGAGGGGATGAGGCCAAAGGCCAGGCTTCTGGCTTGGGCCATGATTGGAAAAATTTGTATCTTTTACCTAGAATCCTGGTGAAAGCACAGTTTGGTGGCAGGGGCTAGGAGAGGGGAAGGAGATCAATTATTCATTCAGTCATCAATTAGTCATTGAGTTCTTACTCTGTCTCAAGTACTGTTCTAGGTGCTGAGGATTCAGCTAAATAAAGAAACTTATATTCTAGTGAGGGGAAACAGACAATAAACACGTTCACATAAGGTGGCAATAACTGCTTTGAAGAAGAGTAAAGCAGGGTAAGGGGACAGAGACTGATGGGAGTGCTATTTTTGACAGGCTCATCAGGGAAGCTTCTGTGAGCATCTGGCATTTCAGCAGAAACCTGAGTGAGGTGAGGGAGAGAGGTTTGTGGCTATCTGATCTGGGGCAGCAGCATTTCAGGCAGAGGAATGACCAGCACAGATGCCCTGTGATAAGTGCATCCTTGGCTTATTGGAGGAACAGCAAGGAAGCCAGCTTGGCTTGAGTAGAACGAGTCACGGGGAAAGTCTAGCTGATGAGGTGCAGGAGGGAGCTAGAGGTTAGATCATTTAGACCCAGGACCTGAAAGAGCATAGTAATAATTAGGGAATTTTTTTCTAAGTACAATGGGAAACTATTGGAGAGCACCTAAGCAGGGAGAAGGACCCACCTTCACTTTGGGACAGACTGAGTTTGAAAAGGGGTGTGAGACATCCAGGTGGAGGAGTGCAGCAGGCATTGGATATGGAGCCACAAAGGGCTGAGAATTTTGGATGTATTTGTGAGAATCATCATCATATAGACGGTAGTTGAAATCATGCATGTGGACGAGTTTGCCTTGGAATTTCGTAGAATGTGATGAGAAGGGAGGAATATGAGGATACCAGCAGTTAAGGGGTAGAGAGAAGAGAAGAAATTTATGAAGAAGCTTGAAAAGGAGCTGGCAAGAGAGGGAAGAGAAGAACTAGGGAAGAGGGAGTCATCATAGTAACGGTGGAGAGATTCTGAAGGTCGATCGTCTCAGATGCCTCAGAGAGAATAAAATAAGGCCCAAAGAGTATGCTTTGCATTTCTCAGTCTATAAGATAGTGCAGAGGGACTGGAAGTGGGAAGATTACAGCAGTCCAAGGAATAAATAAGCAGTGGTGAGTCAGTGTAGACATCATTTCAAATTGATAGGCCTGGCCCGGACTTAATGTCTACACTTTCTGAGCCAAGCCCATTGGGCTGATAGCCAAGCTGCAGACTTGGTTATCAGGAGAACAGAGCCGAAATATCTCAGGCCACGTGGTGGATTGGTGGACAGATCATGGAGGCTGTGATCACGGAGTTTATGTAGATTGAGGAGGAAGCAAAACCGGGAAGAGTCTGTTAAAGGGGAGTCAATGGGAGAGTTAGGGTTCGAAGCTCCTGATAAGCTTGAAGCGTAGGTTGAGTAACAGGATGGAGAGCTAGAAGAACGGAGGACTGAAGTCCAAGGAGTCACTGGAGTTACAGATTTGAAAGGTGAGATAGAGAAAAGCCAAGGGTGTGGTGTTAGAAGAATATGGGAAAAGTGAAGCAGAGGCAAAGTTCACTGACCTCAAGGAAAGAAAAAATAATTCTGTTGAGGTAGGCTAGTGACTGGAGAGACTAGAAGATTACAACCATGGAAGACAGTTTGCCTAAACAATTTAGTGGATCCCAAGCAGCATTTATTTCTTTTTTTAATGGAATGAAATAGAATAAAACAGAAATTATGCAAGAACATCATTCTTAATTTTAAAAGAATGTTTCAAGAAACTTGTTTTAAAAGTGTATGTGTGCATGTGTGTGTGTGTACTGGGTCAAAATGTAAAATGTGTTTCTTATTGTGGATCATGATTATAAAAAATTGAAGATGAGATGATATGAGCTCCAAAGCAGAGTTTTTGCAGGAAGGTGGAAGGGGGTAGAAGGTGAGACAGGAAGCTTCAGCCTGAGGCTCTTTTGGCCTGAGCCCAGGAGAATGAGCAGCATCCAGTGGCAGACCAACAAGAGTACTGGGTACTTGGTTCAGATATGCCAATAAAGGAAGCCATTCCTCTGAGGTCCAGAAGCTTTAAGAACTGAGCTCTCCCAGAACAAGTTGTGATCATTACAAAGGGTGTAATTAAGGGATGTAGGCTCAAGTCACAACATCCAGAAATCATAACACCAAAACAATTAATGAAATACTCTTGTTTTGGGAAACAAGCAAGGTCTGGCTTAAATTTAGCTCTGTCAAAACATGGCAAAATCTGCCAGTGCAGCTTTGTGGATGCTGCCTTGGTTTCTCAGAGGCTTCGTCTTCAAATTCTTGTGTAAGCAGAGTGGGCGAATGTCGATTTTTCCCTCTTAGTATAAATTTCACTTGACATTTCCCTTTTAGAGTCCTCACTATCTTTTTTCCCACTTTTATTCTCCTGTCTTTTTTGTTACTGTGCTGAAATTTACACTGTCGTACCATGAATTGGTGCACTAAATACTTGGGTTTAGTTGCAAGAATGAAGACAAGGGAACAGGTCTTAGTTTCCCAAACACAGTGGGGAGTGTCCCTGGAGTTTGAACCTGCCCTGTGTGGCAGAGACTGATTGCTGTCCTGCAAACCTATTTCCATTTCCTCCTGAGCAAACAGAGAGACTGTTTTCCCAGCCTCCTCTGCAATTAGGTATGACCATGTGACTAAATTTTAGCCAATGGAGTGTGGAGGCAGAGGTGATAGGCCTAGCTTCCAGGCCTGGCCCATAAAAACTCACCACATTCAATCTTGTCCTACTTCTGCCATCTGCAGGCTGGATGTCAATGCCAGGGCAGAACTGGGAGCCTCGTGTTGAAGATGGTGGAGACTCAGCAAGCCTGGGCCCTTAAGGACCACATGGAGCAGAGACCCCTTCCACATCCCTCCCATTCCCAGTTTGTTGGACCTTCTGCACATGAGAAAGGAACATTTTCTTTTGGAATTTATCTGCTACAGCAACTTGCATGACTTTAGCTATGACATCTGGCTCTTCGATCATCAACCCTGAGTGATACCTGGATATCCATGCTCATTTACAGTTTGCCTTTGGAGCTGAAACAAATGGGTGATTTCATTTTCTCTCTCCACAGAGGCCTAGCCTAGGGTTTCAAAAACAAGCTTTCTTAGTTATTTTCATTTTAATTTACATTTTTATTTTCTCACTATTACTGAAAAACCAAGCAGTGGAGCGCTCCCTGCTTTCCAACCCCACTGAAGTCAGGAGCAGCAATATCTCCCCAGCAGATCCTCAGTAAATGTTGATTTTGCTTTAAGACATTATTTTTCCTCACTTTTGGAAGTCCTCAACTTAATTTACAACTAAGACAAGCCAAGTGTTAGTGGAAATTCCCGGTGATTGTAAATCATCGTGACAGTTACCACACATTGGGCATTGCAAGATGCCAGGCACCGTGCTAGACATTTGACATTCATTATCACTAATCTAATCACCCTGCAAGGTAGGTATTAGTACATCATTTTAGTGACTCTGAAACAGAACCTGAGAATAGCTGCAGGACTTACCAAGGTCACACAGCTAGAGGTTGTAGGAGCCAAGAATCTGAATCAGATCTGACTGTCTCCAAAGCCCGCTCCTGATGCATTTACCCCCCAAATGTGTGTTCATAGGTTTCTCACCGTACTTCTGCTCATTACTTTCTTCTACTTTCCTTTGACACCAATTTTCCTGGCTGTGCTCATTGACTAGTTAACACAGTGTACCCTGAATTCAGCCAGGGCCACTTAATTTTAACAGAGGAAATAGAACTTGAGCCATTCAGTGCAGGGAGCTTTAGGCCTGCCTTGATGGATATTAGGATGTATAAATATTTGCATAATTCCTCTGGCAAACGTATGAGTGTGCACTGCTCACTGTAAAGAGCAACAGCAAAAGGGTCCCCTATCCAACTTCTTCGAATCGTCTGGTTCAAAGAAAAAGATTGTCGGTGGACTTTAAAATTCTTAAGGTCACATACTGCACTGGAAAAGAACTTTCCACCCCCATCCTCACCTCATGCCTTGCATATGCCTGAAACTTAAACTGTGTTTGTTGAATGAATGTTAAATGAGTTGCCAAGTTTACATTTGAACACGGTTTCTATTAAAAACGGGTGCCTGGGCTAACTAAGTAAGAGCGAGGTGACTAGGAAGCTGATACACCCGGGCACGCTTGGGTGAGGAGGAGAGGGGAGGAGGGGAGGGACTGATGGGTTGTGTTTATGAGGTGGACATTTTAAGGCTTACTGGATTGCTACAAAATGGTCTTGGCCGTGTTTCAGGACTATAGACATTTGGCATTCAGTCTGTTTCCCCTTCTTACCTCGGGCAAGTTTTTCAACTCTGTGGGATTAAAAACCTGCCCACAGGCATGAGTTGGCCCCGGAAGTCCTTCCAACACTAAGACATAGGAGTTAAGAGGACCAGCTCTGAAGTCTTGCAGCCCAGGTGAAAATCCTGGCCCGGCCACCAGCTAGCTATGCGACTTGGGCAAGTGGCTCAGCCATCTTGAGCCTCATTTTCCTCAGCACAGCAATAAGGTTGATGCTATTACCTCTACCACAGGATTATCTTAGGGGCTAAATCGCCCCTGTAAAGCATTAAGCATCATGCTTGGCACAGAAAAAGTATGCGATGGGTGTGAACCACTGTTGCTGCCTGTGTTTATTGAACTGGGCTTTTCATCCTGTCGCCTCACTGAGGCTTGAACTCATCTAGTAAAGTAAGGATTCTCTTCTGGATGCTGGGATTGGCCCACAACCGAAAGGGCCTTGCACCTGGAGGGCTTAGAGTTTATGTTCAGGATTTAAATACTAAGACTCACAAGACCTTGAGCAAGTGGCTTCACCTCTGTGTCCCTGAGATTCCACGTGTGGAAGAAGAGAGTGGACAGGGAGGAACCTTCCAACCCAATGTGTCCACGAGCCTCGATGTTGGCTGGGACTCAATTACAGGCAGAAGGAAAGAATGATTAGTCACTACCCCGGTAAACATAGGAAAGTTATCATCTCCTTTTATTAATAGACCAGGCTACGCAAGCCATAAAAATAGGGTAGCTTCGAAATTTAAGTTCTTTGAATTTTAGTTTTTGTTGCATCTGAAGAAAGGGGAAAAGTGAATTGTGTTATGTATGGACTTTGTATAATGGTCTTCTATCTCATGCTGCAAATCAATTACTTATTAGCCTTTATTGCCAAGGAAAAGAAAATATATTACTATTCATTTTAGCCTTTTCCTTATCGATTCTGAGCATACAATACTGGTTCTTTAAGAAAAAAGATTATATTCATTCTTTCATTACAAAAGACCTATACCACATTCCACAAAATTAAAAGGGGAAAAAAAGCAGAAAGAAATAAGCTTATCATATTACTCAGCCACTGCTAGTGTTTAAGCATTCTACCTCCATTTTTCTTCTGCATATTTTACACCATCAAGTATTGCATTTTTCACTAAACACTGTATAATGAGCATTTACCGTGTTACTACATAGAGTTCATAATAATTTTTAATTGTAAAATACTATCCCAGGAAGTATATCCTGTTTATTTGACCATTTCCCTATTCTCGTCAGAAGACAGTGGAGAGGGAACCTGGGATTTGGTGCCACATTCCCGAGCAGTGTGACCTTGGTCAAGCCACTTAATCTCTCCAGGCTTCCATATCCTCGGTTCTGAAGATACGGGCTGTACCAGGACCACTCTCGTCGGGCTTTTGTGGAGACTATGTGAGCTCATGTTCACGGAGGCTCCCCAGTATCTGGACCACAGTCAGGTTCACTGATGTCAGTGGTTGCTACCACTTTGTAGCCTACATTCCTATCTGATGAATGATTTGATTTTTATAAACATCCCACAAGAAAATGCACATAAAACATCAGGCCAAATCCCCCCATCTCTCTGGGCTGATTCCTCATTTGCAAAGTGAGACAGTCAGACTATAAAATGTGACCTCGAAGGCCCCTTCCACCACGAACGCCCCACGGTTCTCGGTCATTGCTAAAAGCAGCTGTAACCACTGCCGGGAAATGACCTACGGAAACTTTCAGCCCTGCTCACGAAGAAAGAACCCTGCATCAGCCTGAGGGCTTGTGCACATCAGTTTCTCTTTTCGTCCAGATAAACATTTGACTTTTGTTCTGTTGCCTTCCTGTCAAAAGGCCTCTCCTAGTTCAGCCTGTGTACTCCTCAGATCTCCATTTTTCAAATGGCTTCAGCAGCCAGTGTGCTCACCCAAGGTTTTATTTATCCATTTCATATTTCTAATGTCGCTTCACTGCTGTGATCATTTTCCTATGTGGTCATTTAAGAAAGATAAATTGGACTGCAAATCTCAGGAGAACAGGCATTGCTCTTAGTCAGTCCCCAAGGGACAAAGATTTTTTTTTCCACTCCTAACACCATCTACTTGTGCTCTCCTAAAACCTCCCAAGATGAGTTTTTAATTAAAAAAAGAAAATTCTGATACCAGAGTAGTTGGATGGGCCCCCTTCCCGGGACGTGCACTGTTACCCCTAACATTTGGACTTTTCAGATCCCCAAAGCTGAGTGCCAAAGCAATGGAACTTCACATTAGGATCAGAGCTGCCACTGCAAGGACAGAGATGTTGTCATTCATGTAGAACTGCCACCTGTCACCTCTGATGTCTTGTATCCAGGGAATTTCAGTGGAGCCAGGCTTCCCGCCCACTCGCCCACAGTGCCTCCCCGGTGGACACTCTCTTGCATTAAAAAGGAAACACAGGATGGAGAAGAGGCCTGGCCCACATGGGCACCCACTGGGAGGTGGAGTACAGCTCGAAGTCAAGCATGTAGGTTCTGGATCCAGACTGCCTGGGTTTGAATCCTTGCACTGTCCTTACTGTGTGACCTTAGGTAGGTTATTTAACCTCTCTGTGCCTTGATTTCCAAAATGAGATTAATAGGAGAGCCTCTCATAAGGTGTGAGAGAACTAAAGGAGTTAATGCCTGTAAAAAACACAGACTGTGCCAGGCATATGTTCAATAAACAGCAGCTCATACCATGGGTGACCATGGGTTGTGTGCTAAATGAATGAATCCGATCACCCCTTTAAGGGACAGTCAGCAGTAGTGGAAAAAGAATGGAAAGGTTTTAGAGACAGACCTGAGTTTGAATCCCACCTCCGGTTTGTGTTTAACTTTCAATAAATTGCCAGATTTCTCGTACCCACAATGTCCTTATCTGTTAAATGGGAATACTTTACCTATCTTGGAGGCTGACTGTGAGGATTAAATGGGAAAATCTGCGTTAAGTGCTTAACACAGTGCCTGGCATGTGATCGGCCTCTGATAACATGAGCTCGTGCTGCAGCCCAGCCCGACGGGAGCCAGACTCTCCCCAGGTTTTGAGAGGCAAGCACCGTTGCAGCTGTTCCTGGTGTTCGCTCTGCTGCTGCCAGCCTCGTCTTGGCAGTTCCTGGGGCCTGAGTCATCAAAGCCATGTGGAAAGTCTCCATTTTCCTCCAGCATCTCCCTCCTGGTGAGGGATGCCTGCCACCAGCCGGGGTAGCCCGTGTGTTTTGGGGTTGCACTGCAGCTTTCTAGTTCTAGTGCCTTGGCTGCTTTGTTCTTTTTACAAACCAGCCACCAAGAGCCCTTTCACACATGCCCTGACTTCCTTCCTCTCAGCTACAGCTTGGCTTCCCTCCACCACCAAGAGACAAAATATAAAGCCAACAGGGTCCTGTTCTCTGTCCTCTTCCTGCTCACCTTGGTGGAGGGTTGGGACTGTGGAACAACCATTCCTTCCTGGAACTATTTCTTCTGGTAGCTTCTCCTCCTACTGCTGTTTTGTTGCCTCCTCTTTTTCCTGAGCCCAGCCATCTCCCCCACCCCAAAAAGCCCTCCCTGCATAGCCATCCCACTCCCACCTCCCCAGGAGAGCCTTCAGAACCCAGGTAAAGTCCCACATTTCTCACAAAGACTTCCAGACCTCTCCAGGTTCCAGAGAGCTCTCTCCTCTGAACTTCCAAAAGATTTACCCTTCATATGGCTCAATAAGCCCTTGGAAGGATGGCTGCTGTGTCAATATTCGTGTGTGTGGTGCTCCTCTATTCCTCTGGTTTGCAAGCTCCTTGAAGGCAGACATAGAACCTTTTATATAAGAGAGGCTCTGTCAATATGAATCTTTTAGTTTATATACTATGAATAGTTCCCATTTGTTAAGTGAGGCCAGGGTGTGTGTGTATATATATATATATATATATATATATGCATGTATGTATATATGTATGTATGTCTGTATCTATCTGTCTATATCTACCATGTATCTTATTTGGTTATCACAACATCCCCATGAAGTGGCTAATACTATGTTCATTTTACACTTGAAGAAATTGAGGTTCAGAGAAAAAAGAACTTGACTAAGACCAAACAACTGGAAAGGAAGAAGGCCCAGGATCACAACTCAAGCATATTTCCCGGGTCAATGCTCTAAACAAGTAGTCTCTAGATTTTCTGTGTTGAGTATCCTTTTCAGGAAATATGTGTATCTTTGTTTGCTTGTCATTTATAAATTATATATCTCTACCATAGTATTAACATATTATGTATATTATAAAACATATATCACAAATATATAAATAAAAGGATGATATAAATCTAAGTGTAGATTGTGGTCTGTAAACACCATTTCCCCCTAAAACAAACTGGCTCCTTGGAGAAGTCTGGGAGGTGAGCTTGGAACATCTTGTCATCCCAGAAAGCAGGGAAGCTGTCAATTATTATTGGGGTCATGTCAAAAGCACTTAGGAGACAACTTGGATAGGTATCTTTTGGCCAAAAACGGGACACTTTGAGCAACTGAAATGGGTTAAACCACATTATATAGACTTAAATTCACATGTTTATAATAATACTAAAAAAAAATTCTGGTGACCACTTTTGGAGAATACTAGGTGATCAACTTATTATTTTGAAAACTGGTAAAGAAAAAGAAGCATATACCCTGTCTTTCCTATAAGAACCGTGCCTCAGGGCTGACAAATAGCTGATAAGAAGATTCTCATTACAGAAGTATTCTAGCTAATAAATGAAGACAGATAGAATTAGAACATCACACTTTGTAACCACTAGTGAATTAAAGGATTTGGCAATGATTATCGAAGATTGCTGATATCACACAAAAAGGAGACAACCAAATATTATGTTCTCCCAATAGATCTCCATAACACCGTCTACAAAGTGTTCTTGCCAAAACTATTTAATTTGAACCTGATGGAGCCTCTCGTTTTTTCATTTACAGGAAATGTAAGGGATGGAGGCACATGATAAATGATACCATGGGAACATTATCAGCAAAATCCAGCCTGTAGAAGATTAGCCAGAAAAAACAATCCAAGTTCTTCAACAAAAATATTGCAAAAATAGAGAATAAGTGATTAAGAGAGGGACCAACAGAGTAAAAGAGACTTAAGGGACATATTTATCCATCACAATGTGTGGACTTTGTTTGGATCCCAATTCAAACTGTAGAAAAATATTTATAGGACAATTGAGGAAATGTGAATACCGATTGGATGTGCAATTATTTTGAGGAATTAAGGAATTATTGTTGATGCTTTTGGAGTATAATAATAGCATTGTGGTTATGTTTTTAAAGACAGAGGACTTATTTTTTACAGACTTGTTTTTTAGATTTGTATATTGACATATTTATAGCTGTAATAATAGAGTATCCCGCAGAACGCAGAGCACCAGTTATCCATTCCAGGGAGCAGAGCACTGTGCAGTGATTACCAGTCCCAGGCATGGATTCCAAACACTTCTGCCCATTGCATCTTGGTATCAGAGTCACCAAAGAAAATGCTGGATGGAACAATCCTTTACTTACATAGAGAAGAAACAGTAATATCAGTTTCAATAGTGGGCACTGGTCTCCCGTGGCCATCAGGTCTCTCCCAGAAGCCAATACAGGCAATTGTCCTACATGCACCCCTCTTAGAGTGGAAAGACCCCAAACCCTCCCTGTGGGGTCTGAACTACTGAAGCCCTGAGGGCCATTGATGTGCATGCTTAAGCATAACAAAGGAACATTCACTGAGCCTGAAATAGGGAATGATATTCCCACACAAGGTGATAAACCTGGCACAGCTCTCTCTCCTGGTAAGGGAGTGCTCCAGGGGAGTCTCAGGAGTGTGTGCACAAGACCGCCTTTACAACATACAGTGTCTGGGATTTGCTTCAAATAATGTGGAAGGAGGAGCAGGTGGGGCAAGGAGGGGGCACTAGCCATGAATTGATAATATTTGAAGTTGGATGATGGGTACATGAAAAGTTCACGACATTATTCTACTTTTAGATATGTTTGAATTTTTAATAGCAAAAATGGCTCTGTAATGATAGCACGAAAATAAATATAAAAAGTTTTGATACTTTCTTTCTTCACTTCCAACGGATTGTTTGGGGATAGCACCCTCTGGGTGTGACCCCCTACTTTGGAGACCACTGCTCTAGTCGCTATGCAGCATCACCTCTCAATCCAGAGCCCACGGGAGACATGACCGTCAGAGGGGTCTCTTCCACCCAGGAACCAAGGTCTGCATCCCACATAAGGGCCTTCAGAGAAAGAGATGTAACACCCACCTTGCTAAATCAGCAGTAGAGACTTAAAGCCTTGTCATCAGGAATTCCCTCATTCTATGCAACCCAGGTCCCTTTCATAACAATGGAAAGAATCTGCTTTTCAAGATCCCTTCAGAAGGAAAGATTTGCATTGTTTAAAGAAAAAGAGAAATCCAATGTTTAAGAAAAGGAAAAAGACAAAGTTCTCCTTCAAGAAGTAACAACCCTGTCAGCTTATTCCTGGTGTGAAATAATGCCATTGGCAATGAGATTGGGGTATTCTATCACAGTCTCAATAAACTTTCTCTCCCCTGGGTAGTATTTTATAGTTACTGCTTCTACGCCCCATTGGCACAGGCATAATTTATTATTTGTTTACATGTTTCACTTACCCTGCTAAGGTGGAAGCCCAGTGATGCATTATTACTGAAAGCCAAGAGCATCAGTGTGTGTGTGTGTGTGTGTGTGTGTGTGTGTGTGTGTGTGTATGCCTGCACGCACACACACTGAAAGGCTCAAGGAGATCTGACAGTTTCTGAACCTTCAACTTTTCACAGCACAAGCAGCCTTCCCAGGACTACAGGAGCCTATCTGGGCTCTTGGCTTAGATCATGTGTGTCCCATGTCCCCATAGTCCCTTCTCCTTCTCTGAGAAGGAGCAGGACAGTCTCAGAATGATGCAGGCTCCCTGTGACCGCTCAAGTTCTGTATTCCCTCCTTGGACTTACCTTCCTGTATAAAGATTCAATTCCTCCCATTCCGGGTGGAATGTCAGTTTGCACAGCACTTTCCTCAAGACAATCGTGTGAAGGAAATAAAGCAGGTGTTATTATCTGCCCTTTATCTACATATGAGACCCAGAGAGGTCAAGGGTGTGTACAAGTTCAAACAGGAATTCAGCCCGGGCCAGCTCTGATGGGAGAGGAACGACCCGGTTCACCCAGTCACTTACCAGCTCTCTGACCTGGGGCAAGTCACTAAACACTCAGATTCTCCACTGTTAAAAGATCAAAATCATAGTACTTACCGCACAGGGCTGTGTCTGAAGTGACAGATTATTTAAAATGCTCAGCAGAATGACTTGTGTGTCTGTCGTAAATGTGCAATAAATGTTACCAACACTAGTGGTTTTTTCAAAGCATTGTGTCTGTAAAAGCTCTGGCACCTTGTAATAATAACAACAATAACAGGTAACTCTTATGTAATAATAATAATAAAAACAAGAATAGGTGACTTCCTACATACCAGGCACTGTTTGAAGCCCTTTTCATGAATTAACCCATTTATTCATCACAACAGACCTACCTAGTAGGTACTATTATCATTCTCATATTACCCATGAGGAACACATGGGATAGTTAGGTTTAAGTAACTCCACAATTTCCTTGCCTTTTAAAACACTTCGCGCATACTTGAAGAGTTCCCTCGCTCTGGAATCTTTTCCATCACCATTCAAGGCGCACGGAACTGTGACTGCCATCGGAGTCTCCAATCCTCCCCTCAGCACTTGCTGAGAACTCACCGCCTCTGTGGCAGTAATGTTCACCATTTTATGTGCCAGGGTTTATTTTGGTGAGGAAACCAAGGACCAGAGGGAGTAGCAACTTGCCCTAATCTACATGGTGAGCTCCAAGCGTCAAGTCTATGTTCTTACCCTACCCTCTGTGTCCCTGGGATGCTGTAAGAGAGCTAAGGGCCGAGCTGCCTGCAGCCTTCGGGCCTTCCTTTAGGAGCCCTGGACTATTGCACCGAGCTGCTGCAGGCGTTGGGGCCAAAGCGACAAAACATTCAGTAGGGGGCACCTGAGAGCCCAGATGGCCCCTGAGCCAGGCAGAAAGCTGCTGGCTCCTGTCCCTCAGGGCCCAGCCGACAGGGAACGGCTTGGAATTTAATCCTCCACATTCCATTCAGGGTTCCTGTGACATAATAAAGCCCAAGGAGGGATCTCGAGTGACTTGTCAGCAGAACCCCTAGAGGGATTTTCTATAGATAGCCAGGGTGTGTCTTGAGCTCTGTCCCTCTCTGCGGGAGGAAAGTTCTTTTATGCCTGGGCTGGGCAATGCCCTGTGCAGCAGGTGGGTGGGGTGGGGTACCGGCCAGGCACTGGGCCCAGAGGACTTTGCAAGGCTTGGAGACGCATGGCAGCAGGGGAGGGGGGGACAAGGGAACCCAGGCCAGGAGAGGGAATTCCAACTATGGCGTTTTGGAGAAAACTATTTAGTTATTTGCCCTCACTGACCTCACCCCACGTTGCTTCTGCGACCGCAATGAGATGTCCCAAATACTGAGCCTCACGCAGCCTTTGATGCTGGCTCTGAAAAGATTCCGTGGCATGAGCCAGGCTCTCTTTGGGGAGAGAGGCGTGCTTGGAATGTTGGTGTGCTGGTGCTGTGATTGGAGGTTTGGGGTTTCAGAGAACCTTCATTTGCATGGCCACGCAGCAAGTTTGGTTATTACTTTCCACAATTGAGGGGTAGAATTTGAAACTGTTTACTTTCCAGATTCCAAACAAGCAATATTTCGATCAATAATGTCACATAAATACCGGCATGATAGCATAGAATCCTATCATTACTAATATTTTTTCATCCTGTCTTCTAGCGGAGAGGGATTCTCAGAAGCCATGCATATATTTTACATAAAATAATAGCTAAGCTGCCAAGGGCTTTAATGATACAATTTCATCATGGGATTCTGGGCCCTTTGGTTTATGCTGCCATCAGAACCCTAAGACAGAATTAATTCATGTAACTGGGACAAACCCAAGCGCTGTTTTCCATTTCCCCTTATAAGTGAACTCAACTATGTTAATTGCTCAAACATTCAGTGGGTAGGGTAAGAGGTGGAGAAAAGGCTGTCTGATGTATTTATTAGCTTCAGAACAAATTCATTAGAGGTGATATATGGTTGTTGTTAAAAACATGAACATTTGGGTCAAACAGCCTGGGTTTGAATCCTGACTTGACCCGAAAGCTGTGAAAATTTGAGCGAGTTGTCTCTGAGCCTCCCTTTACTCACCTGTAATGTGTGGTTGCTAATACCTACCTCTCAGGGTTGTTGAGAGGATTAAATGCTGTCAGAACTGATGGAATGGATGAATACAATACCTGTAAAATGTCCCTCGTACAGTGCCTGGAGCACAGCAACTGTCAATACTTGGCTGCTTTATTACTAGCTCCACAGCAAAAGCAAAACATCCCTGAAACTGTCCCCTGAGACCATGAAAGTCCAGGAATCTTAGCCACTTCCAGCCAGGAGCTTCTCTTTTTAGACCCTAAATTCCCCAGATGCTCCACATTTGTGAACTGTATTATTCCCAGCCAGAGAGAGCAGAGTGGCAGCCCCCACCCTGTCTGGAATCCCAGAGCACCTCTGAGATTCTGACCCAGCACAGCTGACTGTGGCAAATAATTTAGGAAACATGAAACAGAACATATTGCTGTTCCACAGAAAGGTCTGCAGAGTGAACTTTGTGTGTCTGTCTTGGATCCACTTTCTCCTGCAGAGGAATGAAAGCAGGGCTCTCCCTGGAGGAATGCTGCCCTCCCGCCCCACTGGGCGAGAAGCAGGCGCTCCTCAAATGCAAAAGATGGGGTCCACGAGGGTCCCATTTCCCCCTAAAGTCTGTTACAATGCTACTTTGTCCATGGTGTCTAGAAGGGCTTTCTCGGTAGATGTGAACAAAGTTCCTGCCTGTAAGTAGACGTTAGCTTTGTAATAGAAACTATGTCTTCAAATCTTGCCTCCACTATGTACTAGCTGTGTGATCTTGGGCAAGGAACTTAATGTTTCTGAACCTGTTTATTCTTAAAATTTGCAAGATGAAGAGAATGGTAAGCCCCTCACTGGATGGTTGGATGGATTAAATAGCTTATTCCATGTAAAATGCCCAGTACAGCTTCTGGCACATGATAAACCTCCCATGAAGCTTGTTTCCCTTTCAAACAGCCAAGAGGATCAAAACAGAGAGGCAATGCCTACTCAGTCCCCTCCTATCCTGTTCCAAGAGAAAAAAAGAAGACCATAGAGCAGAGGGAGTGAGATTGAACGTCACTTCAGAGAGAAACATGGCAACGTGACGTCACCTGCCGGGGTCCTCAGGTGGTGGGGATGTGAAGGGTCGCTGGAGTGCGCTGTCTTGCAGCCCGTACCCGGCTAAGCTGCCAGACTCTTGCCATCACAAGCAGCTGTTATTGATATCACTCACTATCCGAAGGCCTTCTCTGAGTACATGAACCTAAATGACCCAAGAAAAGGTATTTTAGGGATCTAGGTATTGCCGTTAACTGTCAAAGTGAAGGGAAATTTTGTGTCAAAAACATTTTTTTTCTTGAAATCTGGGCACCCTATTTCCTGGCTGTGACCTTCAGAACCGGGAGTCCCAGTTCACTGGGAGCAGAGTTTAGAGTCTAAATATCCCGACCCACCTTCCTCGTCAACAATGGCAGCAGACAGTTATTAAAAGGAGAAGGGGAGTGACATGTCCCACAGGCTGCTGGCAGGGTCCCGTGTAGGATGCATGTTGAGATTTTCTTGTATAACCGAGTGACTGCTGCTTCTAATAGCCAAGGATCTGTGTTGGATTTATGCAATCTCAAGCCTTTTCTTACTACTTATTTTATGCAACTTTTCCTTATGTACCTCTGCTCTCTCTGAAAATATTTTCTTCTCACCTCTGAGTGAACCAGTTACAGTCTTTTTAGGAACTGTGAATGTAGTTGAATTTATTTGCAGGTCAACGCTGCTGCTGCCAAGTGTTCCGAACAGATCTGTGGAGAGAAAGAACCCTAGCTACAAAGGAAGATAAATGTGGCCTTGCTTGTTTTCACCTCTAAAGCAGGTAGCATGCCTGTTAAGTCCTGTGCATTTCCCCACAGCACCCAGAATAGTTCTCTGTGGTGGTTGGCATTCCATAAATAGTACAGTCTAACTTCAAGTACAGGAAGGGATGCAGAGGTAGATGGAGTGGGGAGGAGGCTGCCGAAAATGGAGTCCCCTCTTTTTAGTGACCCATTGTTTGTGATTGACATCATTATACATCCTGGAGGGCTAAGTATATAGCTTTCAGTAAATCATTCTGAGAAAGTGTCAATATAAAAGATGCTACATAAAATAGCCACTGGACACTCTTTTAGATTGTAATCACCGAAGAGGCTGACCTCTGCTTGATCTGCTTTGAATCATGCTCAGTACCATGTTAATTATAAATAGGCTCAAAAATAGATGCTATTAGAAATTGACAATGATATTGGAAAGATCACTGGGCTGTAATTGCCTCCATATTTGCAATGAACCAACATGTCCCTTTGGCAAGTCTCTTGGCTTTTCTGGGTCTTGGTTATATTCCTAAAATGACCAGATCATTGCTTTCCAAACATTTAACTGTCAGAAACATTCTTGGACATCCTCCCCCAGCCCTGCCATCTCACTCATTCACTTAACAAATATTTACTGGGCACTTACTATGTACCGGGCACTCCACTAGGAGTTGGGAGTACCATTTGTGAGAAAACAGGTACATTCTTTGTCCTCGTGAAACTTATAGTCTAGTGGGAGAGACAGACACAAAAGTAAATGGCCATGCAAATAAAAATACAATTAAAAATTGCGTTAAGTGCTCTGAAGGAAGACATAGATCTATGAGTGTAATATGGGAATCCAACTAGGAGTTGGGGAAGCACAGAAAAGGCCTGTGGTTGTATTTTAATGTCCTTTGAGAAACCACATAATAATAAAAAGTTATTGTCAATTGAATAAGGCTTTAAAATTGTTTGTATTTTACTAATCACAACAGTATGTACATACATGTGGAAAATAGCAATTTGTGTGTGTCTAAGACAGCTGGAATCCGTCAATGCTTTGTATATGAATGTGCACATGGACACCTGGCATCCTGCAAATTCTGCAGCCTCCCAGGGGACTGAGCACCACTTAACCAGAATATCCCTCATCTCCCACTGGCTCTAATGGCAGCTTACAGGGCTCCTCAGGAGAGATCTTGAAAAACAGTTGGTTTCCTGATCAAGATTCACATGAACACTCAGTGAAGGCTGGGTCAGCTCCCTGGGCCAACATACCCTCAGCTGATGACTGCAGACGGGTCTCCTGACCAGAAGTGAAGGCCGTGTCCCCACCACCTGGCAAAGTTTACTTAGCTCCAGGCTGGTCTGATCTAGATCAAACCCAACATTCAAAAACTATAGCAAGTCCTTTCAGTATTCAAGAAAGAGGAGGCTGTGAGGGCCTCTTCAGGCCCTCTGCCAGAACCTCAATGTTGTCAACCTATGTTTTATTTCTCAGGGCTCAGCTAGGTGATTGTATGGTACCTCCCAGAAGCAGACATGTATTTCTTCCATAACAGCCTCCTAGCTATGTAAATGGCTGTACATGTTTGATTTAAGTTTCCAGATTATAGTATTTAAGGCTTTCTGTCAAGCTCCCCATTGGAAGTAGAAGTTCTCAATATTCTAGACCTTCTTGCTTAACCAGGAAGCGATGAATGCAGATAAGAAGCTGGGTCTAGGATGGGAATGATAGTCTTTAATAGGCAAAACCACCTAAGGATGGATGAGAAATTCAAATTCTGCTTGTGACTGCCTGTCCTCTCCAGGAGGAGGAAGGAGAGAGGAGGTTCAGTTTGTACAAGGCCCAGGACTGAGGTTGGGGCAGTACCATCCCTTACCTGGAGTGGATGTGTAGAAAAGGGAAGTCCTTACAGGGTTGGTAATACCTCACTTGGACCCTAAATCCCTGGAAAGCAGAGATGGCATCTTTGTCCTGTAGCCCTAGTGGTGGCCAGCCCAGTGGGCATACAGTCACGGTTCGTTGAAAGAGTGAACGGTTTTGGAAAGGTGTTGGGGTGAGGTCACTGAGCCAAGCAAGTGAACAGAAATAAGCTGCAAAAGTACCAGGAGCGAGTCTGAAGGTGAAGAAGCAAAGGAGGGCGAGCCTGAGAAGTCAAGTGGAGGCAGGAGGGAGGCCTTGGGACAGCACTGCTCCATTAACTGGCCCGTGGCAGAATGAACAAGTTGCTCTTTCAGGAAACAGTGCAAGTGCGTGTGAATCTCCATACACTAGAGCTGAGTGCTCCTATTGCAAAAGGACTGTTCACCTTGCAGAAGGTCTAACTTCACCGTCCTTTTTGATAGGTAATGCCTCACATTTGTTTGAAATACGATTGCATTTACAGTTTATTTTTTAGAGACTGTACCTGAGGACATTCCAAATATGTAAAGTACACATTTATCTGTCACGTGGGCTATTTATGTTTTTATTGATCCTATCAAAGTCTAAAACAGGATTTGAGGTGACAAAGTACTCATAGATAACTGGTGAGTACAGGCAAATGGAATCGTTGAAGTAGTGCTCTACAAAGCATGTTCTCACTCACATCTACTCCATCCTCACCGTAGCCCTGTGAGTCAGGCACTGCACTTGGTGTTGGAAGAACTGTGTTCAAATCCCAGCTCTGCCACTTATCAGCCATGGGCCAGTGTGAGTTGGGATAAATCACTTAACCTCTCTGAGTTTCCTTGCTTTCTCTCACTTTATTGTGAATATTTCATTTATTTTCGTAATCAATTTTAGTATTTTTATGATGTGGCAGTGAAACGGGTTTCCAGGACTTAAATTCAAATTTTATCAGAGTGATTCATGTGCATGATTAAAATATCAAATAGTCCAAAATGTTTTGTAATGTAAAGAAACAGTATCCTGACCCACCTCTCCCCACCCTCATTCCGCTTCCCATGGATGACAGCCTTTAACCAGTTTCTGTTTTTAGATCTGCTTGTGGTTTCTCCTGCATCTCCTAAGAGTATGTTTACACTATGTTTGATCAACAAAGTTGGTAGACACTGTCTATGCACTTCCTTCTAGGGTAGATAAAGTTTTAATTCCTGTCCTCCACTCCCTCCCAAGTTGGGAAAGTTTTCGCTATTTTGGTTTCTCTGTTACTGTTGTAACTGTGGACAAACCTCTAATTCCTGTTCCAGCAACAGTCAAGGATATCTGACTGCTCATTCAGTAAGATGAAGATGGAAGCTGAGAGTCTCTTTCTTTCACCTCTCGACCTCCTTCTACCTCCCAAATCCCGTCTATTCTGTAACCACAATTAAGTTTCCCTTGCTCTGTTTATAGACTGATTCTAAAAATTGAAAACCAGAAAACAGTGCTTACATGATGGCTATGTACACCTCGTTACAGAGCTGAGGCGTGCGCCATTATTACATCTCTTCTCTACAGTTCCAACATCATGACCCCAGTGCCACTCAAAGTAGAATATTTCTACCATCAAGAACAAATAGTCTTCTTTCTCACACTCATGCAATTGCTCAAAATAATGTCACATTTTAGTTTAGTTCCTATTTGGACTATGACTTATTTGTACATTTTTGTTTGTTTTCCTGGAGTTTCCGGTTGTCTTTCTTCTTCTTGGTAGAAAAAACATGCTTTCTTGATCATATTCAGCTTTTATGCATTCTACTTACTTCTTGGAATCCATTCTATTCTTCTTGAAAACATTTTTCTTAGAGTCCACTGATATTCTCTTTTAATTTGGATTGATTGCTTGTTAGTTCAACACACAACTGGCATCCAGGAATTCCTGGGATAAATTCTATTATTTCTAATAATAAAACCTTTCTGTTTTGGGGGATTTTGCTTTAGTTCTGCTGAAGTTGACAAACTCAAGTAACTCCCTCAGAAAGGACATAGAGGCGTAAACTTCTTTCATTATCTGAAACTGACCTATTAAGCATTCACATTTAAATGTTTGGTTCAATATAGAATTTTACTTTTAAAATAATTTGCTCTCAGAACCCTTAAAGACTTTATTCTACTGCATTTTGGTGTCTGTGGTTCTGGATTAGAAATCTGATGCCAGTTGGATTCTCTTTCCTTGTAGGGGACTTATTTTTTCTCCTTGGAACCTCTTAGAATCCTCTGATCCCTGGTGTTCTGAAATTTCGCGGTGTGTATAAGCCGAAGAATTGTTTCTTTTTTCTTGCTGGGCATTTGATAGCCCTTTTGTTTTGAAATTCTGAGCCTTTTTTTCTGTGATTTCCTTGATTCTTTTCTCTTTGTGTTTTCACTGTTCTCTGTTTTGAAGTCCTAAAAGGAAGATGCAAGGACTCTGGAATTGATCTTCTGTGCCTTTTTTTCTGCATATTTTCCATCCTATTCTCTTTTTCCTCCATGTTCTGGAAGATTTTCTCAACTTTGTATGCTATGATTTCTATCAAACTTTTAATATTGCAATAATTTTTTTTAATTTCTGAGATTTCTTTCTTGGTTTCTGATTGTTCCTTTTTCTTAGCATTCTGTTCTCATTTATGTATGCAATATCTATCCAGATCTTTCTGGAGTTGGGTGATTGTCTTAGCTCGGGCTGCTATAACAAAAATACCATGGAGTGGGTGAGTTCAACAATAGATATTTATTTCTCACACTTCTGGAGGCTGGGAAGTCCAGGATCAAGGTGCCAGCAGATTCAGATTCAGTGTCTTGTGAGAGTTCCATCTTCATGACCTAAACACCTTCCAGAGGCCCCACCTCCTGATACCATCACATTGGGGGTTAGGATCTCAACATATGGATTTTGAGGGGACACAAACATTCAGTCCATAACAACGATTATGTTGGTTTGTTGGGGAGAGTCATGGTTTATATCTGTTGTCCTGGCATAATTAGTAATAGCTCCCTGTATCACTTTCAAAATTGTCCCAGGTTGGATGACAAATTACATGGTCATTTCACTCTGAAGATATTGATAAGAATTTTTTTTTAAAGTTATCTTCTGTTCTTGAATTATTTCTGCTTCTTCAGGTGACATTTTCAACTTATTATTTTTAACCTTGATGTCCATTAATATTTAAGAATGAGGAATTAGGAAGTAGGAGCTCTGGGTACATAGAGCTTGCTGACTGGTGGACTTTGTTCTAGTGGGGGTAAACAGGGAACTGACTCTGTTCTGGAGACTTCCAAAAGAAAGAATAAGAAGGACTGTATTCTGTGGTACCAATAACCATACTAGCTGTTCAAGTTCTTCTCAGACAACTTTTTACATTCCCTTAGAATAGGTGGATCTTTGTTTTGTTTTTTTAGTGGTGACACTTTCCTGGCTGTCCTGCATCCTGTGTGGGAGAGGCAGGGGTCGGGGTGGGAGTGGCAACAACTGTTTTATAGGGTGACCTTTAATCAGTCCACCTTTTCAGTTCCGGTTCTTAGTCCTCCCTTCTGCCTTACCTTCCGCCTCAAGCCCAGAACCTCTCCCAGGTTCTGCCAGGTGGAGTGACTCCATCCTCTACTGAAAACCCCATCAAAGTTTCTCACATGGATTTTTTGGACAGAAATCTGCTAAAATAACTCATCCACTGGCAGTGCCCTTTCCCCACGCTCTTCACTGTTATGGGTTTATAATTTTTTTTTCCTTCACTATTCTTTTTGTGAGATGTCAGGAGGGAGGAGATGTACTCAATCCAACACCTTGAACAGGAAGATAGGTGTACTTATTTTTTATCCTTTATAATAAGGATAATGATGCCTTTCTTATATTTTTTTCTGACAGATTTCAGGTTGAACCCTAATACCCCTTCTCCCTCATTTGTAATAGAGCCCCCACTTTTAACTGGCACATGGCAACCTGGGACAATTCTAACTTCCCTTGCTACTTGATGTGGCCACGTGACTAAGTTCTGGTGAAATGGGGTGTAAGTGGAAGGGCCTTGCAGCAGCTTCTCGGAACTGTTCTTTACAGACAGGAAGTGTGTGCCTTTGACACTATCTTGGGCCATGGCCTTGAGACTACACAAAGAGCCTAGGTTTCAGGCACCATGGAGCCCAATACCAGGCCTGGACCACTCATCAAGACTTTCATGGGATAGAGAAATTTTGTTTTGTTTAAGGCATAGTTATTTTCAGTTTTCCTTCACTACAGCTAGACTAAAACCCAACTAATACAACTTTAAAAATGATCTGTGAGGGGCCGGCCCAGTGGTGTAGTGGTTAAGTTCGCACGCTCCACTTGGGCAGCCTGGGGTTAGCAGGTTTGGATCCCAGGCACGGACCTACACATAGCTCATCAAACCATGCTGTGGTGGCATCCCACATATACAGTAGAGGAAGATGGGCATGGATGTTAGCCCAGGGCCAATCTTCCTTAGCAAAAAGAGGAGGATTGGCAACAGATGTTAGCTCAGGGCTAATCTTCCTCACACACACAAAAAATGATCTTTGAAGTACCAAAAAGATGATAAATGTGAAACTGATTTGTAAACTGTAGGAGGCTATTAAATGTCAGATGTTATGATGATGATGATACCTTACACTAGACTAGATTTCAAGCTCCTCCTCTGGACTGGTTACTTTTCAAGGGAAGCCCCCTTGTCCTATTCATTTCTTTCATCAATAGCTGGCATACAGTAGAATTCAATATATTTATTTATTAAATAAATAATTTCCATAGTGACTAGTTCTTTAAAATAATTTCAAAACCATAAAAAGACAAAAGAAAAAGTGCTAAAATATTTTCAGCTCATTAATCTCCTTAATGCATAAAGGCCTTTTAAAAACAGAGAAGAAAAGACCAAAAACTCAATAGAAAAAAATGAGCCGAGGACACAACGCTGAAGACAAAATGCAATTTGTCCTGAAATATATGAGAAGGTGCTCAACCTCACAACAAGATAAATACAAATGAAAAATCATACAAAAATACAATTTCTCACCTGTCAGATTAGCAAAAAATACAAAAGACTGACCCCATCTTCTGTTGGTGAGGCTATGTGGAGACAGACATTCTTACACGATGATGATGGAAAGGCATCATGGCACTACTCTATGATGGGCAATCTGGCCATACCCACCAAAGCATAGAAGCATTTTCCATTCACTCAGCAACCTTACTTTTGGGAATCTATTCTACATATCTGGCACATATACAAAGTTATTTATTGAGCAGTGGAAGCAAAAGGTTGGAAACAATCCAAATACTCATTGATGGGGGGCTGTTTAAATAAATTATTGTATATCATACAATGGAATACTATGCAGCAATAAAACAAAAAATGAAGAAGCTCTCCAAATGCCAATGTGGGAAGATTCCCAGAATGTTTTCTAAAGTGAGAAAAGCAAACAAACAAACATTAAACAAAAAAATATATATACTTGTTATATACATAAAGTAATATAATAATAATATATTTTTATGTATTAAAATATTATTATATATAGTAATATAACAATTTCTTACATATACATATATATAGTGTTACCTTTTGTGTAAGAAAAGGAGGGAAGCCAAAATATTAACTGACACTGGTGTAATGAAATATTATAAGGGTAAATAAGACACTAATAAAAATATTCACCTAACAGGACGGAGAGAAACAGGGATGGGAGTGAGACTTCTCAGTTTTGTTTTTGAATTACATAACTAAAATGTATATTTGAAACAAAGAAAATGTAATTTAAAAATAAATAAGCATGAAAGTTAGAAAACCATAATAATTCCCTAATATGTATCCAGTGTCTAAAGGACTGCAGTCCTCACCAGACTTCCCAGACATACAAACACATTTATTGTACTAAGTTGATTAGGGTAGTGTTTCAGACTTACAGAGTTGAGGACTGTTACAATTGGTGAGGACCTAGGAGTCTGCTTGTTCCAATCTGCTCATTTTCACATGAATAAACTGAGCCCAGAGAGGTTTAGTGATTTGCCCAAGGTCGCATGATCATTTGTAGCAGAGTCAGATTTTACTCCCAGCCCAGCCTTCTTCCACTGCTCTGTGCTCCACAGAACACTTAAAGGATGAGTTAAGTGACACACAAATTCATACCATATTGTTTAAACCAGAATGTAATACAACTAATCAATTTTTTCACCAAATATTTACTGTGCCCCTCTTATACCCTAGATCCTATGTTAGTGGCTGGAGCTACAACCAAGCCAAGTCCTGCTCCCTCTGTTATCTGCACTCTAAGTCCCCAAATGAGATTAGGCCAATTAGTCACCATGTATTCTTGTCTGGTCTCCCTCTCCTACCTTCTAGGAGCTGTCAGGACCTGCCTGGCCTCCAGGTCCTTCCGTTCTTGTCTTGGCCATGGTCAACCAGGCAGAAGGCAGATGCTGGAAGTTCTGATCTGGGCCTACTGAGGTCAACCAGAATAGCAAGGCCAAGTTTGCTGGTTCTCTAAGCCTTGGGGCTGCAGGGTAAAGAGGAAGTAAAATATGGATCCAAAGTGAGAGGCAATCAAGAAAACAGGAAAAGCAAGATAGAGGAAGATGGAATGGCGGATGGCTTGGAGCTATGGTAGAGATAGAGTTGTATGAGTCAGGACAGGCTGTGGTAACAAATAACCCCCCCAAATCTCACTTACTTATGACAACAAAAGTTTATTTCTTGCTCATGAAAATCTCCTTAAGTTCAAGTGACTGCCCAGAGCAGCTCTCCTCTCCATGGTGACACAACAATCTAGGCTTTTCCATTTATGTCTCTAAGATCTTGGCTTAATGTCTACATGGCTACAGGGTTAGAGGAAGAGAGACTTGGGAAGGAGGGGTAGTGTGGCAGCAATGAAATCCTGCAGCCGAGAGTAACATACAACACTTCTGCTCATAGTCCCTTGGCCAAAACTAGTCACAGACCCCACCCTAACTACAATCACGTGCCACATAAAGATGTTTCGGTCAACGACAGACCGCATGTATGACAGTGGTCCCATAAGATTATAATGGAGCTGAAAAATTCCTATTGCCTAGTGACGTCGTAGCCATTGTAAGGTCGTAGTGGAATGCGTTACTCGTGTGTTTGTGGTGATGCTGGCGTAAACAAACAAGAGAAAAAGAAACTACAAAAGAAAAAGAAGAAGAACCCCCAAGAAAATTCACAGTGAAGGGTTTAGTGGAAGCTTTTTGCAGACCTCAATAAGCTCCTTAAAAAGTCTGAAAATATAGACCCTAACACGGAAAGGTTTTCATTAATAGAGAGGAATGTTCCTGGTGCATTGTCTGCTTACAAGCAAATCTATGATGAAAAAAAGAAACAAAGTAAATAAACCACCATAGATATATTTCTGAGAAGAGTGACACCTCCTCAAGAAGAGCTTCAGGCAGGTCCTTCAGGAGGTATTCCAGAAGAAGGCATTGTTATTATAGGAGATAACCGCTGCATGCATGTTACTGCCCCTGAAGACCTTCTACTAGGACAAGATATGGATGTGGAAGACAGTGATACTGATGATCTTGACCCTTTGTAGGCCTAGGATAATCTGTGTGTTTGTGTCTTAGTTTTAACAAAAAAGTTTACGAAGTAAAAAAATTTTTAAATAGAAAAAAGCTTATAAAATAAGGGTATAAAGTAAGAAAATATTTCTGTACAGCTGTACAATGTGTTTGTGTTTTAAGCTAAGTGTTGTTAGAAAAGAGTCAAAGAGTTAAAAGAATTTAAAAGTTTATAAAGTAAAAAAGTTACAGTAAGCTAAGGTTAATTTATTATTGAAGAAAGAAAAATATTTTAAAAAATTTAGTGTAGCCCAAGTGCACAGTGTTTGTAAAGTCTGCAGTAGTGTGCAGTGATGTCCTAGGCCTCCACATTCGCTCACCACTCACTCACTCACTTACCCAGAGCAACTTCCGGTCCTGCAAGCTCCATTCATGGTGAGTGCCCTATACAGGTGTGCCATTTTTTATCTTTTATACCATATTTTTACGTATCTTTTCTATGTTTAGATGCACATACTATTGTGTTACAATTGCCTACAGTATTCAGTACAGTAACATGCTGTCCAGGTTTGTAGCCAGGAGCAATAGGCTATACCATACAGCCTAGGTGTGTAGTAGACTGTACCATCTAGGTTTGTGTAAGTACACTCTATGATGTTTTCACAGTGACGAAACCACCCAACGATGCATTTCTTGGAATATATCCCTGTCGTTAAGCAACACCTGACTGTACAAGGGCGGCTGACAAATGTGGAAGAACATATGGGATATTTGGTGAGCAATCCTGTTTGCCATGGGAATTACAAACTGTGGCAACTTTTATATTGTCCCCAGAGTCAGGGGGTTGGGTTATTTAGAAGTGTAGGAACAAGACTAAAACGGGGCTGAAAGTGATCCCTCCTTTCTTTTCTAAGTGTTCGCACATTATTTTCTTAACATTCTTGTTTTAAACTTTACTTAGTTTTTATTTATAGTTGGGCCAGGACAAATTTTGGTTCTTTTAAAATAACAAAGCAGTAGAAATTTCTGGACACTAAGATATTTAGATCAATGAAGAGTTTTTCTATTGTCCTTTTAGTCTCCAACTCAAAACAATATATATATTTTTATGAACAGACATCTTTCCAAAGAAGATATACAGATGACCAACAGGCACATGACAAGATGTTCAACATCACGAATTATTAGGGAAGTGCAAATCAAAACTACAATGAGATATCACCTCACACCCATCAGAAGGGCTATTATTAAAAAGCCAAAATAGTATTAAAAAACAATCAGATGTTACCTACACAGTTTGGGGCCTCTTCTGGTGAAATTTGTTCTTCTCTTTTATTTTCAGAAGGCTGAGTAGTTCTGGATTTCCCATTTTTTGAGGGAGGCTGACACAGAGGGTTTTGCCCACAGAAAGGAAGCTGCATGGACCACTTTTATTATAGTTCCTCTGGGGGCGGGAATGAGGGGCTGTGGTATAAAGTCAATTCCATGTTCTTTACCAGCAACATTAGTCATGTAATGTAACTTTGGATGCAGAGTATCTCATCTTCCATACTCCTTTGCAAGTCCCTGAAAGTCAGAACACACACACACACACACACACGCCTCATGGTACCTGCCCATAGTAGGTGCTCAGTCACTGAGTGTCCATGAGTGAGGAGCTCCCATGGCCCCAGGGAACCCCGTGGGCTCGAGGTTGGTCTGCCATAGTCCAGTCCCCAATTAGTCTCCAGGCCTCTTCTGATAGTTCTCCTTCCCAAGGCCTGTGTGGTCCAGGCTGGTTCTCCCACTTTGTTTCACCAATATAGATCCTTACTATCTCTTGGGAGTCATTCTAAGACCCGCTTTCCTTGTGTGGTTTGCCCAGACCAACTCAGAAGGGGGACCCAATTCTCCAAATTGCAATTGTACCCATTTGACAATCAGTCTTGACTGGCTTTGTGACGTCTTTTTCATTGTTGCATTATTGATCTGTCATTATACTTCATTTATCCAAATACTTTTTGTAAGAATGAGACTTTTTCATCATTTTGAAAACATATATATTCAGCTATTTTAACATGCAATTATGTAGTATTTACAGTATATGCCAGGCACTACTCTAAGCACTCTACATATATGAAATACTTAATTCTCATAACAACCCTGTGATGTATGGGGTTGTCAACAATACATCAACAGTATGTAACAGAAGCACTGTTAATACTGCTGAGGCACAGAGATGTGAATGAGGTAATGAGTGGCAGAGCTAGAATTTGAACCAAAGCAGTTGCTCCCTAATCTCTAATAAAATGCCTGCCACAAAGTGTTTTGATAAGTGATTGCATTTTTTCAACGATTTTTTTACTTGGATACTTCTAACCAAGTAATGACTTTGAGTCATTAGGCTGAACTACTATCCCAGACAGAAGCTCTGGAATAAGCAAAAGAGATGAAGGCAACTGAGCTTCCATTGCTATTTGTTTATGAGTTTAATAGAGGTGAACCCTATTAAAAAAGTGTGCGAGTAAATTCCAGTTATGCTCACCCTCATGCCTGGGTTACAGGATTCCCAACCACTGCAGTTTCCATTGTCCTCCCAAACCTTAATTCTCCACGCACCCCTCCCATATTTTTCAAGTGGGCAGTTTGCTCAATGGAGTGATCTGACAGGGGAGCTTCCACTGGAATACTGTGGTTCTCAATGGGGTTGCTGCTCCCCCTCAGGAGCATTTGGAAATTTCAGAATGCAGTTTTCTTGGTGGTCACAATGATTGGGTGACTACTGGCATTTAGTGGACCACTGCCCAGGTCTGCTATCACAATGAAGAATTGTCTGCATCCCACACAACTTTGTCCTACTGGACAATCATGTAGGTAAAAAACCTGTTTTTAATTATCTGAGCCTAAAACGTTAACATAGAGTTTGGGGGTTTATTTTGTTTGCAGTTTAATGTACACTTAATTTCTGAAAAATGCAGCCACTGTGTAAATCAAGGTAAGACTGTTCTTTATTTTTTCTGGAACTTTATCAGAGAACTATTGGATATTTTGGTAAACACATCACTGACTGTGACGGCACTCATCATTTTCGAGTCACCCATGTAAGTTAGCCTCAGTGTACATTTGTAGCTGGCACACTCATGGGGCTTTCACAGGGCTGCAAGTGTCTGAGCACTTCCTCACGTCTAGGTGTGTGATTTGCCTGTCGAGATACACATCATCTTATTTTGCATTACCTTCCTTATTTATTCTGGACTATTTTTTCTGGGTTTTGGGGAAGGCTGATGAAATTCTGCACCTCTGACTTGATTTTCCAACCATAGAGACGTTCCTGGTCAAACACATCATCATCATCATCATCATCATCATCGTCAAACAATTTTTCTGAATGCCTAGATATTAGTTAGGCAAGATATTGATTTATTTGAAATTATGTGTGCATATAGGTTATACTATCTATGAACTTCATTTCAGGGAAGTAAGGGGGCATAATAAGTAGTTGCTTTAACAAAGATCGCTGGGCCCGATAGGTCAGAGAATTGCCTCTCAAGCACCCACGTAGAAGGAGACAGCGCATGCACAGCAAATGCACAGCACGGTAGTGAATGAGCAAAACAGGCAGGGACAAGGCCTGCCCCAATCACAGCCCAGCTTAATTACCACGTTGCAGATAATGATCAGGTTGCTGCCATACCCTGCGAGCAGCTGCAGGAAATCAGCCTGGCAGAGGGCATGCTTTCCTCTGAGTTGCTGGAGTCAAACTTGGGTTTGATTTACAAGAGCTGGCAATTGCACTAAGTATGTGACAGATCAACAGAAGTCTTCCCATTTGCAAGGCACCTGGGAAAACCTCCTAATAGACCTACTGCGCGATTGGCATTTAATGAATATGTAACAGAAGTACAATTTGATTGAAGCAGGAGATTCTGGCCTATTTTTCCAGGTTGTGGGGGAATGTTGATGAAATTCTACACCTCTGCCTTGATTTCCTAACCATTGAGATGCTCCTGGTCAAACTCATCATCATCATCATTGTCATCATCATCATCAACAGTTTTGCTGAGTGTGTAATTGTTATTCATAGCAGCAGTGTGTGAGTCTGCTCATCTTGATAGTGCTGAGTATGATCATTGAAATTTTTATTATCTAACTCATTTATTTAGCATTCAACAAATGTCTGTCGAGCCCCTACTCTGTGCCAGGCTGTGCCAGGTATGAACAAGAAGACGTATGTCCTACTCTTGTGGAGTTCACAGATTCAGGGAAGAAATGGGCATTAAAAAATAATTATGCAATTCTGTTTGCTTTATAGCTGATTTAATTATGAAAAAGGAGAAAAGTTACTTGACTACCCCATAGGCACCTAAACTCATCATTTTTGCCACTTACTCCCACGCTTGCTTCTCCCCAAAGTTCCGATCTTAGTTATCTTCTCTTCTATCCAACCAACTCCCCAAGTCAGAAAACAGAGTCAGCTTAGCAATTGCTTCTTTCTTGCTTCCCACCCCTACACCCAACTAATCATCAAATACTGCTAATTTTACCTCCCAAATGTTTTTCCCATGTGTCCCTTCCTCTCTGTCCCCACAACCCTCTTTATTATCAGCGTGGGCACTCATAAGAGTTCTATGACAAGTCTCCCCGCCTTTAGTCTTGCCTCGGTATCAATCAGGATTCAGGTACAGAGAACAGAATCCACTCTATCCAGTTTGGGCAGAAGGTGATTTGTTAGAGGGCATTAAATGGCTTACAGAATTGCTGGAAAAGCTGAAGAAACAGGTCGAGCTTTTGAAAATGGCTTTGAGAGCCACACTGCAGAACCTGGATACCCAAGGAACTATTGCCTCTTTTACAATTAGGAAGCTACTTGCCAAATACAAAAGCTTGTGCTTCAGCTGCCAGCTCCAGAACCATGCCTCCTCTGCCATAATCAGGAGGCCAGCATGATCAGGAAGCCATGACAATTAGGAAACAGCCATGATTAGAAGCAACCGTGCATGAAACCACCACAGAAAACCCCAACACCTCCATGAGCGAGCTGGCCAGCACAACTAGCAGAGGCTGAACTTCTGCCTTGTTTCCACCTTCCAGATCTTGGGCAAATCCTTCTAATTGATAAAATCTCAATCATATCAAGAATCATAGATGCAATAGAGTCTTAGAAGTGTGGGAGATTCCTAGCCACTGCAGTTTAGGAAGGCTGTCTAGGAGAAGGTTGGAACAGATGTGCAAACCCACCACATCCACCACACTCCTCTTAAAGTCACCAGAGTGCTGTAGCTGAAACATACGTCTGACCACGTCACCCATCCGCTGAAACCCTTTCAACGGTTCTCCGTTGCCCCTAAGATAAAATCCAAGTTCCTTGGTCTGACATCTCCTCTCCCACCATATCATAACAGCCATTCACATTTGGCTCTAATGGCACCAAGGTGCATTCTCTGTGCTCTTTCAGGACACTGTGCCTTTGTTCCTGCTGTCCCTTCTGTCTGCAGTGCACTCCCCACTTCACCTGGCTACTTTTTACTCATCCTTCTAGACTAGTTCAGGTGTACCAGGAAGCCCTTCTTGAACTTTAGGGGCTATGTGCTACCATTGCAGCTTCCCGGGCATACCTGGGTCTTGAAATTATCTGCTCGTATTTTTGCCTATGCCATTAGATATATGTTCTCTTAGAGCAGCAACTGAGTTTTATTCATTTTTGTACTTTCAGTGCCTAGCACAGTACCTGGCCCCAAGTAGATGGTAAATAAAACCTTGTTAACCTCTAAAGAATGGTACTGAAATAAGCTAGTCTTCATTTGGGTTCCCCAGGAATCAGACTGAGACAGAGTCTGCATGGAGGAAGTTTATTGGGAGTGCTCTGGGGATCGGTCTCTGCAGTGATGTGTGTGTGTGTGTGTGTGTGTGTGTGTGTGTGTGTGTGTGTGTGTGAAGGAAGCAAGATTGGGCAGAGGGAGACAGTGGACTGTGATGCAGTGGTAACAGAACTCAGCCAATCCTGTAGTGAGCTCAAGAGCGGGAAATCCCCTTTAGAGTTGTCCACCTTGAAGCAAGAGGGCTGGGCCTTTATATCCCATGTCAACTAGTCATTGAGAGTGTGGAGAGGGTGTTACCTTGGGCTCAGGGGCTCCCTTCACCTGAGGGCAATTTCTGAAAGGTGATTGCATCCATCGCTAGGATGGATAAGTGGAGGGATGGATTAATAGATAGATACATAGATAGCATTTATAGCTGGTTTAATTATGCAAAGGAGATAGGTGGATAGGTAGATAGAAATAGATAAGACATTTATTTATTGAAGGGGTTTGACTTTATGCTATCGTGGGAGTTTTTTACACACTTTATGGGAGACTATTGTTTCTGTGTCTGGTGCTGGAGCCTGAAGTTTGCAAAACAGGTGGTCAGGAGAGAAGATAGAATTGGGGGAAGCAGGACAAATTGGAACCTAACAAGTTAAGCTGGAACCCAAGAGGATGGATTGGAACCCATGTCAGTCTGTCTAGCCAAGCCACCATCTTAGCTAACAGGTGTGTAGAGAAGCTGGCACCCTTCATCAGGGAGCTAAGAGCTGTCAGCCACCAACACTCCTAGCATCCAGGGAAATGAGTATCTCAGTCCTGAAAGAGGGGATCTGGGCAGAGAGCCAGAGCAGACACTCCAAAGTGCTGTGCAAAGACCACCACTCAGCAAGGTTCATTCCCTCTAGGGCCTCAATACCCAAGGACAACAAAAATCTGGCCTGGGAAAAATAGGTAAATCATAGTCATTGCATACCAAATGATGAAAGAAAAGTTGAACTGGTTAACAAATGTCTTATATTTATTCACATACTGTGAAATCTGAGGCAGGAGGAAAGAAAATAAGGAACATTCAGGGGCCAGAGGGAGTTTTCAAGGGGTTCACAAGATTGAAGGTGATAGTGAGAGAGAGGTCTGAGCTGTAGGGATAAGGACAAGGAAACAAATGATAAAAATGTATGATGTGTTGCTGTTTTGATGAGGAATATGGGAAGTGGGGTTTGGAGGCTGAAAGTCTGGGAAACACTAATTTAAAAACATCATATTCTGCCAGTTAGTTGCACATTTCTAGGGGAACTTGGAGAAATCTATTCACTCTTCTTTTCTTCCAGCCCTTCCTACTCCTTTGTCATTGTCTTTGCCAAAGATAGCAGAGGGTTGCACCTTCTCACTCCTTGCCCATGGCAGACATCACTAATTAATCATTGCATTCTTTCCCGATCTACCCAAACAAGATTTCAGAATCCTTCTTAGCATACCGTTCCCAGATAGCCATACCGATTGACTGGATGGAAGTGAATAGTCATCCCTGTCCATAATCCATTCGATTCATTTATACCTAACTTACCATTTCCTCTAAAAATATCAGTTTGTCACACCCTCTACCTGCTGTAACAGATCTAAGAACCCAGGATTCTAGTCTCTCTTCTGTATCCCTGGCCACATCATTAGGACAGAGTGAAAGGATTGGAGGCTTTTAATTCTGTTTCTCCAGTTGCTTCAACATAGTACAGTCCTGCTTCTCAGGGACATGGATTTAGGACCCAGGATTAGGACTAGTGAGACCAAAGGCAAGTGTGAGGGGGAGATAAGCCCCCCTGAATAGAAATTGTTCTTGAGAAGCGGGAATTTGAAAGAAGTTGGGGGAAAGGAAAAATAAAATTACATATGCAAAAATAATAGGGAAACTTCTGTTTTCATTAATAATAATTATGGAGATGATATATTTAGAGTTGTACCTTGCTTTCAGCAATGGATAGACATGAATTGAATTTTTTAAATCAACCTATCGGCTTAGATGATCATCTCAGAAAAGTTGATGTCTGATTTACTACCTTAATATTTTAGCAATGTATTAATAGTGCATTCCTCTGGCCTTACTTCTAAATTAATTTTCTGTAGGCAATCATTTAAACATTAAGGAATGTTAAGGAATCTCTTTGTAAGGTAAATGATTCCTTTGTAGTGTAAATAACCCACTCAGTTTATCTACTATTGATACTATCTGCTGCTGTTATAGAAACTTGTATTTTTCCAAGCACTACAATGTATTTGATCATCCAGATGACTCTGTAAGGTAAGTGTGGGGCTGCTGTTACTCCCACTCTCTGAAGAAGAAAGAGGAAATGTCTTTATAAGTGCTTTGCTCAACTAGGTTCACAAGGCTAGTTAGTGACAGTTAAGACTTGGTTCCATGTCATCTGACTTGTGGCAAAAACTGACTGTTTTCCATTGGAGTGTACTATGTCAAATTACATGTCTGCTTGTTTATTTTTCAAGGTGACACCAGCTGTATCAAGTTCTCTGAATTCAAGTGTATTTCAAAATGATCCGCTTGCGGGGGAGCTGAACTATGGTCTTACTCAATGGTTCTCAATCTTTGGTGTTCATCAGACTTATCTGAGATGCTTCAAAAAAGGCAGATGCAGGGTCCCACCTCAGACCTGTCAAATCTGAATCTCTGGGGTGGTGGGAGGGAAGACATCTGCATTTTAACAGGGTTTTCAGCTAATCCTAAAAGACACCAATGTTTGAGAACCACTGGTTGAACTTACCTACCTGTCTTCAGATGAGCGCATATGGCCATCATAAGCACAGATAACACAGTAGCCAGGCTCAGAAAGTTAATGTGCAGCCATCAGCTATAGATCATACTAAATATGCCATTACCTTTAGATACACAGACTGATCTGGGATTTTATCCATAAGAGTATGCTGATGAGAATGACCAATAGGACTTTTATTACAGCACCATTTACAACCACAAAACCATGAAATAGCTTTTCTCTCTACGCTTAGATACACACGGAGAGAAAAGGACATGATCCCCCCGGGACTTTCTTGAGACCTTCAGGTAGTAGGCTCTATTAGCATTTGGGGAGGGTCTTGGGGATCAACTTTTGGGGAACCCAGAAGTTTCATGTGGCAGGAACAATGCCATGGGCTCACCAACCCTGTTTTTCACCTTCTGGCAGCATCACTACGCTTACGCGCAGACTCCTTGCACGTAGATGAATCCGTGGGACTAGTTCCCATCACTGGAACGTGAGAGGAAGTGTGGTATATCATCCAGGTGGTGAGAGCAGGGCTGTCTCCTTCATGTGATCTCTTTTCCCTTGACTGCTGGATGCAGAGGATAGAGTGCAAAACTCCCAGCCTTGAGGAGAATGCCAGAGACACACGAGGTGGAAAGAGGCTGGGTCCCTAAATGACTAGGTGGAGCAGAGCCCACCACCTTTGCCTCACCCGCCAGCCTCTAACCCACATTGGGCTGTGATTGCAGTGGAGTTAGAGGGAAATAAAACTTGGAGGCTGAGCTGCCACTGAGCTTTGGGGCTGTTTGTCTCAGCAGATTGCCTGCCCTGACCAGCGTGGATGGATCCTCCTGGGTTTCATCCTTCATTCTCTTCCCGGCTCTCCAGGTGACTCCAGGGAGGCAATCTCAGGACCAGAAGGATACATTTTTACTGTTTTATGCCCACTCTCTTCCCTATCCCTTTCAACACTTACAAATCAATTCCTTCCTCTCCCGCTCCCTGCTTTCTGGAACCTACACTAGTTTTCTAGTCGACAGTTGAATTTTACCTAGAAAATGTTAACCACAATTAACCATCAATGCAAGACCTATTCATTTTCCACCTCTCTGCCAACATTTAAGTTCAACATATAATCAAAAGGGAAGAAAGGGGAAAGAAATCCCTCCAACATGAATTTCCAAGATCTGGCTCCCCAAAGCGCCTAAAGGTAGAAGCCAGACGAAAGCTTGTCTGTCGAAGCCAGATGAAAGCTTGTCTGTTGAAGCTGACCTGTTTGGGTAACAGTCTCCCATGGTTGCCCTGTCATTCTCAGAACCCATCTTCAGTCCCCAGGTTGCCTGAAAGGAAGTCTCCAGATGTCAAATATCTATCGTCAACTGCTGGTGGAAAATGCATTTGGGAAAGTTTTTTTCCCCTCAGTTTTATTGAGATATAATTGACATATACCATTGTATAAGTTTAAGGTGTACAATGTGTTGATTTGAAACACATATTTTGCAAATGTTTACCACCATAGCATTAGCTAACACCTCCATCATGTCACGTAAATACCGTTTCTTTTTTGTGTGAGAACTTGTAAGATCTACTCTCTCAGCAAGTATATGCTACAGTATTATTAACTATAATCACCATGCTGTGCATTAGATCCCTAGAACTTATTCATCTTAAAACTGGAAGTTTGTTCACTTTTTTGGGAAGGTTGTTCTTGTGTTAACCCCAAACATTGCCTTCTCTGCAGCTCTTAGGCGTGATGAGGCATCAGACATAACGTGGAAGGAAATGTGCTTGGTGGGCAGAAAGGGCAGGAAGAAAAATCTCAAGCTCTATCACTTATGAACTGTGTGACCTTGAGTAAGTTAATTAACCTTTCTGGGCCTTAGTAGCTGCATCTGTAGGTTACCTCCCTCATAGGTCTGTCGTGAGGATTAAATGAAACAATGCCTGCAAAGGGCTTAGTGCTGGCACCTAGCAAGTGTCAATAAATGTTGGCTATTGTGGTGGTAATTGTGCTTATGGTTGCTTTATAACGTCTGGTTTCTTCTGCTTCTGTTTGTAGCGACTGTCCAGCTGCTCTACAGGAAGACCTTGTCCCGAACCAAAACTTTTCTATATTTGTAAACAGAAAAGAAACGCCTTTGTGAAACCCCTCACTCGACAGGTGAGGGACCTTTGATCCAGAGACGTGAAGGGGTGTGCCTAAGTGACCTGATGGCACCAGCACCAGAACCGAGGCTTCCACTCCAGCGTTCTTCCCGCCGCCCCACCTTCCACAGGGCCTGTCCTACAACCCTCAGGTTCTGGAACTGGACTTCCTGGATTCCAATCCTGCTCCTGCCAATTACTAACAGCACAGTCATAGGAAAGATCCTTAATCTCAACGCATCCCAATTTGTCCTCATCTGCAAAGTGGGGAAAATAATAGCTTGTCCTTCATATAGTTTTAAAGAGGACTGCCTGGCACCGTCTCTGGTTCATAGAAAGCCCTCAGTACGTGTAAACTGTGCTTAGCAATCCAAGCCCACGGGGCACAGGCTGAGCCAGCCTTCACCTCAGCCTTCACTGAGAACCTCAGGACGCCTTAGACCACAGCTCTGCTGGCATGTTATACTCCATGGGCCAAGGCTGGCCCATGACCCTAACAGTCTTTGGCATTTCTAGTAAGTTTTCCTAGCAGCTCTGCTGAGTGGCACAGCCTAATCTTGCCTGCCAGCTTCACAAAATCCATCTAAAATGACTTCATGAGGGTGACCGCCAGGATTATCAGTCATTTCTAATGGATAAGAAAATGGAGACCCAGAGAGAGTGACCCTCGTGTCTTCTTGTGTGTCCTGAATCAGTGACAAAAACATAGTCAGGGCTGAGCCCTCCTGGGCCTTGCTTGGGAATTTGGGGGCTGTTCCTATGAACCCCACTCCCACACACACCTCTGCGCTCACCCTCCCAGCCTTGGACCCCCCAACAAGCTTGGGGAGCGGAATTCCAAACTGGAATTCCCAGGACCTCACCTTGCTTTGACTTGTCACAGACAGAATGTGCTGCAGCCAAAAAACTGCAATGGAGTCCCCAGAACTCCCTGTCAGCAGAAAATCCTCACTCGCTGTAGAGAACAAGGTGGAAGTGGGGTGACTGGAGGAGAGGGAAAAAAAATTCTTCCACAAACACTCTTAAACCCTATTTTCTAATGAGGAGAGGAAAGGCACTAGTGGTGAGACACATAAGTTAGACGCCCCTGGGACTTGAATTTGATCCTTGCATAGGCAGATTGGGTGGTCTTGGCCTGCTTGCCCAAATCATAAAAGCAATCACAAGTGGCCCCTGAGCTGGATTTTTCTAAAGAGGAAACCAGAGACCTCATTTCTCATTGCTCTTGCCTCAGTCCTATTTCTCAGGCTCCTTCTCTCCCAGTTTCAAGCTACTGATCAAGTTTCCATCCCAATCACCATGTGACCCCTTCAGAGGAGGCACACGCGGCCCCAACCAGGACCCCAGAATTTCAAGCAGTTCTGCTGTTCCAGATTTCCCCCCTCTCTCTCAGCTTTAACTTTTACAATAGAGTCGGCTGCCTTTCAGCCTCATTGGGCAGTGCGACTCAGACAGTGTCTCGCAGAGGGATTTGCGGCCTGTGTGGCTGGGGTAGAACCATTAAAGATCTTGATGATAACAGCCAGCAAGCACATCTCAGGCCTCTTGAACCCTGACACAAGACTGTTGGGCTGAATATACAGAAACATAAACCCTGCTGTTTAAAACCTCATCAGTTCACCCTCCTCATATGAAATCTCAGCCTGACAGAGACAGCCCCAAACTCTACCCCGAAGTTGCTGCCTCCTGCTGGCCTCCCATCTGAAATCAGTGCTTGTTCTAGGCTGAGATTAGAGGTGGCATTTGCAGTGTGCAAGGATAGCCCCTTAACATGTACACGATGTACTGGACCTGACCCTGCTGACCCCTTCCACGTCCTCCCCCTCCCTCTCCCCGCTGTTTTTAATCAGTGAGACAGGATTATGATTTTGGTTAGAAATGATGTTAAGCCACGTGGCCAGTGTATCAAAGTAATCCCCAGGCTTCAATGGCAAAAACAAAGCAGTCTCCGAGGAGGCCTTGAAATGCGAGGCTGGGATGTGATCTGCAGTACAAGCTCCTTCCCCGGGCATCCTCAACACTGCCTATTGTGGACTATTTGTAAAAGAGAAGGGGAAAAAAGCCCATGACAACTGCAGAATTGTCTTGGTTTTGTTAGCAAAGACGAGATAAGCAAAACATTCTCTCTATAAAATTCAATTAATTTTTTTTCCTTGCTAATTCGTTTAGCCTTGTTTATCATGGAGGCTGAGACGTCAAATCTCAGTGGGCGCTACTCCCCCCACCGCGATGTTGTTGCACAAGGAGGAAACAAGCCGTCCTGACCAAGGTCACCCAGCAGTCACGTGGCGCCGCCAGAGCCACTTCTCCTCAGAGGGAGCAGAGTCGGCTCCTCTGAGTCACTGCTCTTTCCAGGCTCCTGTGAGCTCAGCGCTCACAGTCTCAGCAAGCTTCCCTCCGTGCAGGGCCGCCTTTCTGTTCTCTGATACCCATCTTCCTTCCCTGCTTGGCTGCCTTGGAGAAGACCTCTCCCCACCCCCAAACCCCCTTTTTAATAAAGGAATTTTGCAACTGAAAAGCTAAAGTCTCTGTCCATAGAACTGTCTGAGAATATTGTAGCATAGAACCTTTGCCCAAGGCAACCGAATTTTAAAGACTTTAGTTAATTAAGTCTCAGAACACTCTCATCGCTGTCTATTTTCTCTCTGGGCCAAGAGACTACAGAATACGGCGCAGGCAGTCAACGCCCAAGGAGACAGTGGGGAATGCAATTCCTCCGATCCTAGTATTCAGCACCTTAAGTCTTCTCAGAAAGGGTTGGATGTCAAATTTAGGTGTCTGAGAGTGGGGCTGCCTTGGGATGCAGTGGACTGTATCCTGGACTCAATTCAGAAGATCTGAGAACAAACCAGGCTCTGCCCCTTCCCAGCTGTGTGACTTTGGGCAAGGGTCCTAACTTCTTTGAGCCTGTTTCTGCATCCGAAGAATGGAGCTCTTAATACCTACTGCATAGTATTGCTGGAAGAATTATCTATAGGAATACATATGAAAGTGCTGTAGAAATTTTTGTACCCACTGCGTCACATGGGCCTTAAAGAGGCAGGTGACTTGCTGAAGACTTCCTTCAGATTCCCTGGGTCCGGCTAAAAAGCAACAATAGAAGTCAACTGAAAACTCCAGAGCTAAAGGCCTCACCTTATGGATGGGCATGTGGCAATCTTTCAGTCCCTTCCTTTAGAAAATGACAGAAACTCTAGTTATGCACCTTAAAAAAATAACTTTCTAAGATAGAGTCAGGTAAGTTTCTAAATTTGTTCCTCAATATTCGGTTTTTGAAAGTCTAATTCCTGAAGCGGATTTCTCTCCCTGAAGTAAGCCGAGCATGCTTGAATTTCTCCTTTTCGCTGCTTTGATGCACCTACAGGGAGCTGCTTGATGCCCTCCATGGCTTATACAAACAGCCTGCTCCAGATTATGAGCAAGTGACAGAGCAGGCTTTCAAGGTGCGCTAAATGAGAAATGTGCAATTTAGGCAACGCATTCACATGTTTGAATGAAGGACAGGAACTGTTGAAGCTGCTGCCGTGGACAGGAAATTGATGTCCCCATTGCTATTTACCTAGCAGAAATTAGTTCTCAAAGATCAGCCTGAGCAAAAGGGATGGAGAGGCAGGTGGTTGGAGAAGGAAAGCGAATTCTCTTGAGAGGAGTTTCCGTTTTTCATTTGCACTTTCCTGGTACATCCTTTCTGGCAGTTTGCTTCATGGGTCTCTGCTGGTCATGCTTAGCAAATCTGATCCAACCTCCAACGTGGAGTGTAAAGTAGCAGAGACATTAACAAAGGAGGGCAAGCGACACCCAGCAGAGACCTGGATCTCTCACAAGAAACTGAGATCTGCGAACAGCACGAATGTACCTTGAGCAGAAGGGCTGAGTGGGGAGAGGCAGCCTATGACTCCTGGCAGGGAAGATACCCTATGCTTGTATTAGGGCATTTGTCCCAGCCACGCTTGGCAGAGAAGGAAGTGGAATCACTGTGGTTGGAGGAAGGCCCTTGGCATAATCCCGCATCACCTTGCTCCTCACAGTCCCCATCCTGAGACACGAGGAAGGCCCAGCGACCCAGCCAGGCTGTGGGGATCCCACTTGGAGGCTGACCAGCTGAATCCAAATGCATCTAGAATAAGGTACAGCTTGAGGGCTTCTGGTGGAGACCCCTCAGTCCCTCCTCGGGGCAGCAGTGAAGCGGACACACTTTGCTGTGATTACCAAGCTTAAAAGTCTGTACCTCTCCTCTCTGTCTATTTCAACAGCAAAAGGATGTTCAACCTCAGTCCTGGCCTCATGCTTTCTCTGAGCTCTAGATCCCTTTGCATTGCCCTTTTTGATGGTGACTGTTTTTATGTCTGTCCCTCACATGTCAGAAATAAGCACTGTGGTAAGCAAACCATTATGAAAAAAAAGTGCCCCCAATAATCTCATGTTATCACTGTCATCACAACACCTGGGTGTGTGTTCATTCTCAACAGATCTTGGCTTTTGGTGTGGATGGGTGGGGCTGTGGGGTTGTTCATAGGTCTCTTGGGAAACTGATGAAAGTCACAGATTCCAGCTATAGAAAAGTGAACACATGTGAAAATTTGTACATTCAGGGAGTTCACACATTCCTTGAACTTTGGATTCACAACTGCTACTGCAGTTGTCTTCAAACTTAAGGAGGTGCCTAGATCTCTGTCACCCATCCTTGGACCAGGGGGACTTTTGTACAGCATCTTGGTAAAGGCGGTGATCATCCACACACACAACTCCCTTCGCGTGGGTGGGGGAATGACCTCTTCGATGCTTGTCTCTCTGCTGTCTAGAGAAACAGTGCTTTTACCTGGTAAGAGGAGCTTCATCTATAAATAAAGGGATCCAGAGTATGGTGTGTGTGTGTGTGTGTGTGTGTGTGTGTGTGTGTGTGTGTGTGTAGGGAGGAATCTAGATTAAAAAAATCACTCCTCTCACCCACCAAATAACAATGAAATCTGATGGAAATTGTTTTTTCTTTTGATATGGGGCTCTTAAAATAAAAATATTAACTATATTTTCAAGAACTCCTTCTTAAAAGCTCTCTAAGTGGTTTTGTTCCATCAGCATATCCACATCCACACACGCTGCCCAATACCTCGTGTAGGGTAGTGCCTTTTTCTTGAAGGTTAGTTCCCAGGTGAGCTAGAGAAAAATGTTCATGAAATACCTCAAGGGGCTGGAGTTTCTGGTCCAGAGAAAAGGACTTCCTAGTGATTTCTTACCTGCCCGTACACCACTTTGTGGAGGAATAGGGATTCAGCAACTCGAGTTAGTTGCTATAGATTCAGAACTCATGAAGGTGAGGGGACTCTGGGGCTGACGGCACTTTTCCAGGGCAGCTGTGTTTGAACTGGTTTCTCAGAGAAAAAGAGAAAGCTGAGGAAGAATGAACAGATCTATAGAGAAATGCAGAGACAAAGTGCGAGGTGGACAGCCGGGTGGAGAGAGCCGCCTCAGTGCCTGTGGCCAGCCAGGAAGATTCTCCACAAAGTTGGTGTCAACAATTCCTCCCATATTGTGTGCATGTGCTCCTCTTCCCATCAGGACAGGGTCTATTCACCCTCCCCTTGAGGTCCAGCTGGCTTTGTGATTTTCTTTGACCAGTGGCATGTGTTGAGAGTGATGCTGGTGACTTCCAGGACAGGCCTTCAGAGGGCTTGCCGTTTCCATTTCCATCCCCTTGGAGGCCAATCACCATGTAAAGTCCCATGGGCTGGGTTACTGAATGATAAAAAACCATGAACAAGAGAGAGTTTACATGAAAGGGAACTGAGGGCCCAGCCCACAGCCACACCAAGCCCCAGACATGTGAGTAAGGCTGACTTGGATCCCTCAGCCCTAGTCCAGCTACCCCAGATGATACCAGAAGAAGGGAGAGGTCCAGCCACGCTAGCCTGCCCATGTCTGAGATAGTCCATCTGAAGCTCCAGACATGGTAGAGCAGAGACAAACCATCCATCCAAGCTGTGACCCACAAAGTCGTGAGGAAAGAAAGTGGCTGTTGTTTTAAACCACTAAGTTTTGGGGCAATTTGTTACATAGCAGGAGATAACTGCTAGCCAATATCCCTCCCTCTTTCTTCTTTACCAGCAGAAACCAGAATGTCCTCCAGGTAGCACTATGTCTACTTTTAAAAAATGGCTTCCTCATCTTTCTTTCAGCTGATCTTTTTTTCGTCTTTCTTTCAGGTGACCATGTCAATGAGAAGTCATTGGGTGGAAACTCTAGGGGAGCTTTCCAAAAGATTAGATGTGTCCAAGATTCCTCTTCACTTTAAGCCCTTTTCCCCTTTACCCCTCCCTCTTCTTCTAGATGGGACACAGACACCATGCTTGGATGGGCAGCAGCCACCTTGCAGTTGTGAGGACAGAAGTCTCACCTCTGGATTCCTAATGACATGGATGATTGCCTACTTTTGAAATTATTTCATGAGAAAAAATAAGCCTTTTGATTAAGCCAATATTATTGGTTGTTTTGCTTTTTGTTATTGTTTTGTTGGCTTTTCGTTTGTTTGCTTTGTTTACTCACACCAAACATGTTTGAAACTCCTCGTGAGACCCTGCTGCATTTCTCCCCTTGGATTCTGTGAGATAACCCTGTAGCTTCATAATTTTGATTTCTATTCTTCACCTAGCTTGGGTCGGTTTCTGTTGCTAGCACCTAAGCAACCCCTTGGCCAAGACAAGGATGCTTGAGTTAAGGGTATGAAGGAAGAGTTTAGCAAGGATAGTGTTCTCTTTTACTGATGACAAGGCCAGAGACCATTCTTCAGTAGTAGAAGGGGTTAGGGCTATGACCTACTTGGGTCATGAACCACTGGAAAGGTTGCCAGGGGGCTTTGAACAACCTCCTTCCTTGGAAATCATTTGAGCAAGGTAGGCAGCTGCCTTTAGGGGCTGGTTTAGTGAGGTATGGCCCTCCCTGTAGGCAAGGGCATCAAAGAGCTAACCTTGGATATGAGATGCAATGCCTTTATGTAATCAAACACGCAAGTCCATCAAAGAGTTAAAGGCATGCCTTGGCCCTCTGTCTGTACTCTGGTGAGGCCTCAAAGGAGAAATCGCCAAGCTAAAGGGAACACTGGGCATGGTCCTTCTATTGGTATTCTGTGTCCATGTGCTTCAGTGCTCTGCTTAATGACGTAGAATGGAATCGGCCCACTGACATTCATTAGTTCTGGTTTCTTGGAAGCATCTTCTCCGTAAAATCCTCCAACTGCAGACTTCCCCTTTCCTGCCTTATTGAAGCAGTAGTATGAGACTTTTAGATCTGACTGCTCTTGTCACCTGCAGAGGAGGTTGATCCTGGATAAAACCATGTCAACTCTGCTGTAGAACATGCAGAGACTCTGAGGATTCTGGGTCTGTTTTGATGTGGTCTCCAAGTAGCACCATTTCAGCCCTCCTGTCATGGTTAGGGGTGGTCTTTCTAAAATCTAGAAACAGTCCCCATGCTGAGAGGCTGGTGGATCCCAAGTGGCTGCTGCTCCCCATAAGGAGGGGACAGTGTTCTCTGCTTTCTGTCTTGCAGGATCTTTCCGATTTAGAAAAGGCCTCCAGAAAACACAAGCGTTAATTTCCTTCACAGAACAGCTGAAAGCCTTCCTTTTTTGTGCAACCACAAACTTCCTTCCAACAGAACTATCAATATTTAAATGTCATCTCAATGGTAGCAGAAATTTCTAAAATCTTAGTTATTTAGGGAGAGGGGGGTGGTGAAAGATGAGATGTAGAAAATCTGATAGTTCTTTTAGTTCTTTTTAAAATGCCTTATATAGAAGCATTTTCTGAAAGATGTTGGTTTGTTACTATTCAGCATTTGACCCCAAAGAGAAAATTGCATCCTGATGCAAACTAGAAATTCATTTCTGAGCACTAAATTGTAGAAATTTATCTGGGAAGATGCTCAGCATGTATTTTTTGAGGGGGGGAGAGGGGGAGGAAGATTGGCCCTAAGCTAAAATCCATTGCCAATCTTCTTCTTTTTGCTGGGGAAGATTAGCCCTGAGCTAACATCTGTGCCACATACTTTGTATGTGGGACGCTGCCACAGCATGGTTTGATGAGCATTGTGTAGGTCTGTGCCTGGGATCCAAACCTGTGAACCTTGGGCCGCTGAAGTGGAGTGTGCAAACTTAACCACTATGCCACCAGGCCAGCCCCAGCATGTATTTTTAAGTGAAAAAATGTGGGTTACAAGACCGTGCATAGGATGATCTTAATTTTGCCTAATTGGAGAGAAGAAAGAAAGAGAGAGAGAGAGAGAAGGAAAGAAAGAAAGAGAGAGAAAGGAAGGAAGGAAGGGAGGGAAATCATTTTAAAGATATATTTATGTATTTCAAAAAAAGATTGGAAATTTTAAATATTGAAAATCATTATAGTATTTATTGGGGTGGAACTATTTGTGATTTTTTTATTTCTTTTACTTATTTTCCCTATTTTTCAGATTTTCTGTAATGAACAAGTATTTAAAAGTGTTATTTTAGCTGATATTAATTTCTTATACAACTTCTTAAAACATTATATTGTTGGTTTCTTAGAATATGAACCTACACATGGGTTGGTGGTTTATTTTCCGACTCTAACTAGTTATGCTTTTGCTAATGAATGGGGTAAAGAATGGAACAGATAAACTAAACCACATCAAGGGTTCAAAAATATTATGTTAGAATTTCATATTCCATCCTCCAAGATTATTTGTAAGTTTCCAGTTGAATTTCCTGTGCTTCTATTACTAATCACAGCCCTTCATTCACTCAACTAATATTTTCTGAGCATCTACTATGTGTGGTGAGCTAGAGAGAAACTATGGCTAAGAAGGACATAGTCTCCTTGGGGTTTACTCAGGGTGGATAGTAAGTTCCATCCCCAAAACCAGCTTCCTCTGCTCGTCAGTTTGCTGGAGTGCATGTGGGGAAATGCTCTGAGACCACATATGAGCTCAGGGGAAAGAGTGCCATGATCTACTAACAGGATCTGCCACTGCTGTAGGAAGGAAAAATGGGGGCAGTTGCACTGGAGATTGACCATTCCTGCTTGATGCTCATGACCAGGGAAAGAAAGAAAAGCAGGGAAGGAGCAAAAGAAGAGCAAAAAATTGGATTAACCTATGTAAGTAATCATCTGCCTTTGCCTAGGAGAGAGCCAGCCTTTACCCTGTGCCCACTCCCACCCTTAAAGCTGCTGGTTTCCAATTTGCTTTTCCTATATACTACAGTTCTTCACAGGAGCTGAGAGCCAGGCCTGGCTGAGGTATTTGCCCTTCCCGCCCCTTTTCTCCCATGTCCCCATCCAAAGGGAGCATCTACAGAGGCAACGATCATACCAGGACCTGGATCCATTGCATCTCTGCTAGCATCCTATCTGACCCTAGGTTAGCATGGACACCCATTGGAATCTTGTCTCTTTTCCATTGAGGAAAGCAAAGATCAAGGTTAAGTACTCCGTTTTGACAAAAATAAAATAAATTTGAAAATGCTGGAGATATGTGGTTTTCTGGTTGCCACCTCCACAGCCACAACCATTTACAAATCTTTCTAATGTTTTGTCAGGTTTTGGATCCAATACCTTGCAGTCATGCAGAAATGCCCATAATTGTTATTTATGTGCTTGGCGAGTTTATTTCTCCCATTCTGCTAGGGTCATTTATTTCCACGGGAGGGTGATATGGACAATATTGGTTTTCATGAGGTGCTGCGCTGACATTTTTGTACTGCAGGAGTGATGGGGACTTAGGGAGGCAGACTGAGTTCAAGGGTACCCAGTTTAGGAACAGATTAGAGCTAAGAGAATCAACTTTCCTCTCATTCCTTCATCCATGCCCGCTCCTTAAGTTTGTGTGTTGTTGTTGTTGGCAGGTTCTAAGCACTTTTTAAAATCATGTGTGCTTCCCAGAGTGGGGTCCTGGAAGTGCCTAATTTAGAGAGGAACTCCCTCTTCTCTCTGCTGGGCTCCTCTCATCCCTCAAACACTGGAGTGTGAAGTGAAGGAAAATTAGCAAAGGAAGGACCATGCGGGAATTAACTCCGTGACTTAAAGAATTCTTTGGGAAAAGTGTAAAAGCCACAGAGCTCAGAAGAATTCAGAAGGCAAAGCCTCTCTCCAATTTGAGGCACAACCAATAGGATGGATCCTACCCCAACCAGCTTCTTTAAAAGCTGGGGTCCTCCAGGAAAAGGGAGAATTTTCTTTCATGGAGTAAATAAATAGTGTGGGTAAATGTTGGATGGGTTGTTGTGAAATCCCCAGTCGTCTCAGGGCATTAAATAGCACCATAGATTAAATGACACCAATTACCATTATATTACTGTGAGAGAATGATTAAAGTGTAAACAATTGCAACGAATTTGAGTGATCGACATGAGTCAATCAGCAAGGCCACCACAACATGGGAAGTTTTTGAAACTAACGGAGAAGGCCCCGCATGCCAAGTCGCGAAACGTCTAAGTTACAATTCAACCTGCTCCAGAAACTCAGGTACCCTCAAGCCACTCGACATAAGTGTGTATCAATTCCTAAAAATTAATGCTATGGCATCCTAATAACTTACATCAGAATAGCTCTTTGCAGACACTCCATAGAGTAGTTTTCATTAAAAAGTTGACACATATTATTGCAGAGCATTTCCCCTCCAATAAAGATTCATCATAAGGATAGAAAAGTCACAACAGAGAAATGTCGTTATTATTAATAAGCATTTATTATGTCCCCACAGCATGAGACTTGCTGAAGAGGATATAGACATAGAGGGGGACTCTACACCCAACTAAATTAAAATCTAAATAAAGGAATATTAACAAAAATTATGCTTGAGGCTGGTTGTGTGGGTACGTGGAGCAAGCACTGGTTATGAAAAGTCCAGCAGGCTTCTATTGGGTGAAGGGAGAATGAACCTGAATGTGTACCTTTCATTTATAATAACAGTGAACAAGAGGAAGTACCCTCCTAGCTTATTTTCTTCCCATCCCAGTCCTGCAGGAATAGAATTAGAAATGCAATTGCATATAGAATTTTTTCCATATGGGCAGTTATTTCTAGCATGGTCTCTGTTGGCCAACCTGTCCTGGTGACATTTCATATAGAAACTGTAAATGCCCCGGCCTCAATAGAGAATCCTGATATTACCCAGGTGAACTGAAACACTGGGGCATCATTGTGTTCTTTCCATCTTACTTTAATTTCCTCAAATGCAGCTACTAATAAGGAGCCACCTATCACTCTGCCCAACTCCTCTGACCTACTTTGACCAGATGAAGTAACATCCATATTTGAAGTGGGTTTTTTTCTCCCTGACCGGGTAAATCCTCTTCAGAGGAGATGCCAGTCTGCACTGCAGTCTTTTTATATTTTTCATGCTATAGCCTGTGGTCAGTCTTGTAAATTAAGATGATTTGGTCTAAGTGGACATACCCTCTGGGACATTCTCCCCATTCTGCCTGAATTTCCCCTCTGCTGTTCCAATGCTTCTCCTCAGCTGTCTCAGTTCCTCACAAGGCAGAATGGCTTGGGGCAGAGGGAATGGACTTTAAAGGCCAATGGCCTTGGGGTGTAAGTCATATAAATCAGACTCTGCTACTTACCAGCTGTGTGGCCTTGAGCAAGTTACTTTATCTCTCTGAGTTTAGCTCTCCTACATGAAAAATAAGCACAATAATTCCTCCCTCAAAGGGCAGTTATGAGGATTACATGAAATAATACATGTCAAGCTTTGGACATGTAATTGATGATCAACGTCAATTACCAATACCATCTTGCTTCTATGATAATCCTGGGGTCAAGGACCTGGTTGCCTCATGCTTACTTGGCTTCATCTCAATCAGTTACCCAGGTTGTCTTTTTTGTTTGCCTTTTTTTGTCTTTAAATTAAGAATGCAACAGTTTAAAGTATATAAAGGATAAGTGCACAGAATGTGAATGTATCCCTTTATTTCTCCATTTCAAAGTAATGGTATAATCTGTTTAACTATACATTAAAGGTGAGTTTTGAAGTGGGCTGAGAATTTAGTGACTGCAACATTTTTTTTTTTCTTACAGAAAGTAAGTTGGATACTGCAACTAGGTTGAAAAAATGGTACCATCTAATATTGCAAAGAAAAGAATGTTTTTTGATGCTATAGACATGATCAGTGGGGGAAATTGGAATGACTTTTAACAGTGTTTGTCAAAATTTCGTATCCATGAGAATCACTCTGACATTCCCAGTGGGTGCTGAACAGCAAGTTGCATTTCCGACAAGCCCACCACATGATTCTGATGTAGGAGAACCGCATTTTGATAAACACTAACTCAGAAGTCCATGATTAGAGAGACCAGCAACATAACCCAGCTGCCGAGAAATATTTCTTGTCTCTTTCTTCTCATTTACCTCCCCCTCTTCCTCTCCTTTCTGTCTGTCTGTCTCTCTCTCTCAGTATGGCTCAGTCATGAGGCTGGAGAAGAAGATACGTAATTGTTTCCCTCATGTAAACAGTCAAGGTGGGAGTAGAGGGTTAGGAAGAAGTATTACTGCACAGCACTTTCTGAATGAGAAAACCTGTGGCAATCAAAAGACTCCTTTCCTGGAAAAAGTTAAAATCTGCAGCTGCAGAAAAGTTACAAAATTTAATTCTTTGGTGAAACTCCTGAAATCCCTAGAGTTCCAGTCAAGCATAGAGGGTGAGCATCTCAGGGGAAGAGAAGATAAATAAACCCGGTCCAACCTAAGGCCACAGAAAACAATATTGGATTAAGCAGTGTTTAAGAGTTAACGATTAGTGAAGAGGGGCCTGAATCTACATATGTATTTATATATCTCCAAATGGTGGTGTTCACACTTTTAAAAGCTATGTGTATCTGTCAGGACAAGCTGGGTTATGCTACAGTGGCAAATCAAATCTCAGTGGCTTGAAACAATGAAGGATTATTTCTAGCTCATGCTGACTATCTCTTTACGGTTGGCTGAAGGCTCCATTCTACGTCATCCTTACTCTGGGACCCACATTGATAGAGTTCCACTACCTGAAACATTGCCAGTGACCCTCTGTCTCAGTCTGCTTGGGCTGCTATGACAAAATACCATCGACTAGGTGGCTTAAATAACAGATTTCTATTTCTCACAGTTCTGGAGCTGGGGAGTTCAAGATCCGGGTGCTGGCAGATCCCACGTCTGATGAGAGCCCTCTTCCTGGTTCAAAGATGGTTGTCTTCTTGCTGTGTCCACACACGGCCTAGAGAAGAGAGAAACCAGCTCTTTTACATCTCTTCTTATAAGAGCATTAATCCCAGCATGAGGGCTCTCCCCTCATGATCTAATGACCTCCTAAAGGCCCCATCCCCAAATGCCATCACTTTGGGGATTAGGAACATGACATATGAATTTTGGGAGCACACAAATGTGCGGTCCATCATACCATGGCAAAGGAAAAAGGCAGGGGTGGGATGGTCTGAAGGGTCTTACATTGGGAATTAAATGCTCCAGACCAGAATGACATGCTCATTGGCCAGAATTAGTCCCATGGCTCTACTCAACCATCAGAAAGTCAGGAAGCACAACTCTACCACGTGCCTGGAAGGGGGGAGAACCCGAATATTTGGTGGACAGCACCAATGACACCACACATAGAAGCTTTTTCATTTAAAAAAATATTATGCAGGACCCCACCATATGAGATGTGCAACCGGAGCTGCTCTGATTAAAGCCAGGAGGCTGCGGTTGGAGTTCAACCCTTCCAGTCCCCTCCTCAGGGGCCCTGACACGTCTCTGAGGACCCAGCATTCCTGGGCACAGTTTGACAACCACGGCTCTAAAAGATGCACTGCATCGTACATCTTACTTAAATACTGATCTCTGTTTATTGATGATTAATTGTTTTAATAAATGCTTTTATTTTAATGGAAGAAGTATAATTAAATGGAAAAGTACCACTCTGTGGCAAGCCTCGCTGTTTGAAAAGGGTGATTATAAACAAAGCATTATTTTTTACATGTCATAAATGGAGATAAAATGCTCATAAAAAATAAGCAACTCTAAAAATAGCCTCTGGACTCTACACTCAGCCCAGTCAAATGAAGCATACACAGAAGTCAGCTTTAACAAGTGTACCCGTGCTACAACACGGATGAACCTTGAGGACAATATGCTAAGTGAAATAAGCCAGTCACAGAAAGACAAATATTGTATGATTTCACTATATGAGGTATCTAGAGTAGTCAAATTCATAGAAACAAAGAGCAGAATGGTGCTTACCAGGGGCTGGGGGCAGGGGAGAATGAGAAGTTGTTTAATGGGTATAGAGTTCCAGTTTTATAAGATAAAAAATTCTGGAGATTGGTTGCACAACAGTGTGAATACTTAACACAGCTGAACTGTTCACTTAAAAATGGTTAAAATGGGGGGCCGCCCGGTGGCGCAGCGGTTTAGTCCGCGCTTGGCAGCCCGGGGTTCGTGAGCTCGGATCCCGGGCGCCCGCCGACGCACTGCCTGTCAGCCATGCCGTGGCGGCGTCCCATATAAAGTAGAGGAAGATGGGCATGGATGTTAGCCCAGGGCCAGTCTTCCTCAGCAAAAAGGGGAGGATTGGCAACAGATGTTAGCTCAGGGCTGGTCTTCCCCACAAAAAAAAAAAAAAAGATTAAAATGGTAAATTTTATGTTATGTGTATTTTACCACAATATTTTTAAAACTTAAAAAAAAGTGTAACAATAGTTCCAAACTCATTCTCGAAAAACAAACAAAATGTTTATTTTTCATTATACCTGTTCACTAGCTAATACTTAAAACACGTTTCTTTCTCTTCTACACCTCTTATCGAAATTAAATTTAAAACTTAACCTCTTGACCATAACAATGAGAAATCTACTAAAAGTCTAGTCTCTATTTGCTGGAGTCTTCATCCTCCATTCTAAGTCAAAATAAGAAGTTTGACTCGTTATTCTCAGCTCTGCCTGGTAGAGAGGCAGCTACTCACTGCTGGCCTAGCCCAGAGCGCAACGAGCTGGCGCCTGGGTCTCTGGAGAATCTGTACTTTTTGAGCCTTTCTGGTCCAGACGGGAAGGAGATGCTGCCATTTCTAGTTCTGCCTGATGTCAGCCTGGCTTCTCAGGAATTTGTTGAACTTGCTTTTGTGGAGGCTGGCACACTGCGAAGTCTCCCACCTGGAGACACGAGTGGGCTGTGGAGCAGGTGCAGAATGATGGTTGGTGGGTCCCCTCCAGAGGGTCCCGACAGAACGGCAGTCATTATCATGGGTGGGAGCATATACCTTATTATGTGCCAGAAGCTGGGAAGGTGCCAGAAGCTGGGAACATACCAGTAGACAAAATAGACAAAAATCCCAGTTCTCATGGAGCTTAGATTCTTCACTGGGGGAGACTGACAAGAAACAAATATATAAGTTCAGTATGTAACATGTTAATGGTGGTAGGCGCTATCACGACAAAGTGTGTGTGTGTGCGCCCGCGCATGTGTGTAATTTTAAATAGGGTGGCCAGGGAAGCCCTCACCGGGAAAGCAATATTTGAATAAAGGAAGACTTGAAAAAGGCAAGGGAGCAAGCCACATGGATATCTGGCAGAGGGAATACCAAGTGCAAAGGCCCTGAGGCCAGTGTGGCTGGATCAGAGCAAGGAGGGGTATGTGGTAGGAGATGCGGTCAGATCAGTGGCACAGGGTGCAGAGCCAGATCTGTTAGGGTATGATGGGCCATTGTAGAGACTTCGACTTTAACTCTGAGTCAGAAGCGGGGATGCTGGGGCGGTGGGGAATAATGTGATCTAACTCACATTTTAACAGGATCTTTTTGGCTGCTCAGTTGAGAGGCAAGGAAGGGGGCAAGGACAGAAGAAACCTGGTAGGAAGCTTTTGCAATGGTCCAGCTGAGGGATGATGGCAGCTTGGAACAAGATGGTAGCTGTGGAGGTGGTGAGATGAAATTTAGATGACACCTGTAAAGCACTCACCACTGTTTCTGGCACATGGTAAGAGCTCACGGGTGGTCATGTGGTTATTATTAATAAAGTACAGGGAAAAGTGTGAAATTAGGAGCAAAAAGACACAACATTCTCTGTGCCAGACATTACCTGGATAAGGAGAGGCAGAGCCAGAAACCTGGGATGATGACAGCCTGGGCATCAGGGGTAATCTCAGAGGCACTATTTTGGGACCAGGAAAAAAAGATTGTTCTAAGCGTCAAAGGCACCATGCGGGTGCTACAGTGAGGGATCTGTCCCCATGCCAAAGCCTCCAGAGAAGCAGAGAACAGAGAAAAGTCAAGGTCAGCTGGATTCAGGGACACAGGGAGATAATGGGAGAGCCTTTAGTTTGTATATTTTTATGTATCGAGATATACAAAGTAGACACCTCCTCAGGAAGTTAGAAACTACGTCAGCATCTAATACTATATTTGGACACTTTAATTTCTCTAAATCAATATAAAAAGGAGAAAACGTAAAGCAAGTTTTCAGAAACTGAATGATCCCTTGCTCTTTCTGGTTAGGGTAGGTACTGGGACTTCTTGCCATGGACTATGCTAGGAGGGGAATTCCATTTGAGGAAGTAAAAGCTTTAAGGGCAGCATTTCCTTGAGGTATTTGAGACTGCCCCTCGGTGACAGACTGGGTCACGCTGCTGAATGTGCACACATATTTGGAGTAAAGGACAGTTGCCAGTTGCTCCCAGGGCTCATTGCTGCCTGTCGCCCTCGTGCCTGCAACTGCATGAGAGGCTCCTGGTGTACAAAATGCAGGCACCATGAAAGGTGAACCCAGGGGCAGGTCACCATAGAAAGCCACTGTCACAGAGCTTATCCTCTGAAAAGAACACTTATTTTAGAATTGTAAGAAATGGTTGCTGTGTAAAAATGCCTCTGTTTTGCGTCAGTCCTCATGTAGGTAGAAAACGACTCTAGAACAGCACTGTTGACCAGCTCTTTCTGCAATGATGGAAATGTTCTACATCTGAGCTGCCCAAGATGGGTGCTACTAGCCACATGTGGCTACTGAGCATTTGAAATGTGGCTACTGAAACTGAGGAACTGGATTTTTTGTTGTTGTTGTTGAGGAAGATTTGCCCCTAGCTAACATCTGTTGTCAATCTTCCTCCACTTTATATGTGGGTCACCACCACAGCATGGTTGACAGGTGGTGTAGGTCTGTGACCAGGGCCCAAACCCACAAACCCAGGCCACTGAGTAGAGTGCACTGAACTTAACCACTATGCCATGGGACCAGCCCCCGAGATTTTTAACTTTATTTGCTTTTAATTACTAAAATCTAAATCTGAAGGGGCACGTGTGGCTAGTGATTACCATACTGGATGACATAGCTCTGGAAGGTATATCAACTTTCATCTCAAATCCCCTCCTCTTAACTCAGTGAAGAATGTAAGTGTCTCTGGGTCTGCGGTCTTAGTTTTAGTAGTTTAGGGAGCATGTCCCAAGAGGACTGCAATAGCCCTGCAGAAGCAGGTACGGTTACTAGCAGCCACAGGACCAGGACAAGCCCTGATGCCTCTCTGGGAGCTTCAGGTTCTTCACTGTCTTCTTTGCAAGAAGTTGTGAGAATCAAAATACTCAAAAACGTGAAGATGTTTGTTCAAAGGGATTGTACTGTTTCTTTAACATTTTCCAGGGTCTCTGGGCCTCTAAACAAATGTGAAACCATTTAATGATAAAGACATGCGAATATTCGGTATTCTTCACTGCTTTCTAAATTCATCCCATCCTAAGGCAAGAAGAAAAACGAGTAGCCTTTTTTGGCCATATTCCCTCTATTTACAATGTGAAACCTCAAGGCCAATCATAAGCCGAAGTGGCAGAAACACAAACAGTGCCAGGCTCTGAAAATAGCAACCACAACAGCCAATCAGAGGCCCGAGGTTGCATTTCCACAAAGTGGAGAGTTGCACTCTTGTTTACATAACTTACCTTCGAGAATCAAGTCACAGGAACAGAGAGTGATAACGTTATATCAGTTACGTGAGCTTTAAATGGGAAGATAAATGATAAATATAAGAATCTATGTTAAAGTGAAAATTTGTTAATAGTACTGAAAAGTGGCTGAACAGATACTGGCCAGGGTAAATACAGAACTACGGACTTCATAAACAAGGTGAACGTGGAAGCAGGAAGTACATGTATGAAACACCTGTTATGGAGCAGACACAAAAAGAAGCTTTCATTGACATAGCATTTCTTACTCGATCCTTTCAACAACCCGATGAAGTAGATATTATTATTCCACCAGAGGTTAAGTAACAAGCTCAAGGTGACATAAACGATCAATGATAGAGCTGAAATTCTAATCCTCCACCCAGGGCCCAGGCGCTCCACGCTCCGCAACAGGAGGCTCAGAATAACATTAAGAAGTTTTTATTTTTTAAGTTAAGATTTGTATGCTACTTACTTCCAGAAGACTTGAAGCAGCTTAAAGATGCAAACGGTGCAAGAGAAGACATTTAAGGGTAACACTCCTGCTGAAGAAAGCGAGAATAGATGGTTTCAGACACCTGAGTGAAACAGATTCTAACCCTGGGCATTTAATCTGGTTCTAACTTTTCTGACAGTTAAGCCAAAAAGAGAAGCATATTGGGTTGCATAGACTTTTGTTTTCTTGACAATATATAGCCTATTCATCTACAGAGACAAAATGTTTTCCTGGAATTAAACTTAGGTAGGAATTCATCATGTAGGTCCTTGGATAAAGGACATTGAATAGCACAGAGAAACTTACTCCACTTATTTGTAAAACGAAGGGGTTGCCTTCAAGTCACCTTCCAGTGCGGTGAGTGCAAGAAATAGCGCTAACTAAAGCTCCACAAAAGAGTAAGAAACACCATTCAACAGAGCGCTACTTTTATTGACCTTCTATAAAGACAGAAGACATAATATAGTAAAGCATAGCTTAGTGAAAGAATTTCTAGAAGGGGCTGAGGGAATATGAGCTGAGACTTTGCTTTATGGGGTCCAGCAGTGGAGGCAGAGGCTTGGAGAAAATCAATATCAATACCACGGCCATCAGCCCTCCTAGATATCACGTGTGGTGGCTAATGGGACTATTACATGGATAATGCAGAGGAGAGATCACTCTTTGGGCAGAAAGCATCTATACACAGGTTCAAAACAAGATATGTAAATGTGGATTAAATATTTATAGTCATTCATGTGAAAGAATTGAACAAGATTATATTTCAAAGCTGCATACTATGGAGAACAAAAAGAATAGGAAGTCTGGTTTCTGCCTTCAGGATGCTTATAATCTAATACAGGATTTCTCAGCTTTGGCACTATTGACACCTTGGGCTGGATGTTTCTTTGTTGTGGGGGGCTGCCCTGTGCATTGTAGGATGTATATAGCAGCATCCTGGCCTCTCCCCTTTAGATGCCAACAGCGCACCCGTAGTGTGACAAACAAGATTGTCCGCAGACATTATTAAATATGCCCTGGGGTAGAGGTGGGGAATCACCCCCTGGTTGAGAAACACTGATCTATTATGTAAGAGAAAAGGAAAAAAATCATACACAGAGTAGAAAATCCTAGTGATTCTAGTGCAATGAGTATAAACTGTTACAACGCCCCAGAGGCAGGAAAGCTCTCTCCCAGTGAGAAAAGCAGTAGAAAGAAATCAAGGAGACATTTAAACTGAACCCTGGTGGATCTGATTAGATTCCTCTCAGTGGTGAAGAGGGAAGGCGTCACTGGAAGAGAGAGCAGCCTAAGAAAAGGCATGGAAAAGAGAGATCATAGAGCAGGTTTGGAGAATCATTTCCGATGAGCACACAATGTATATATAAGGGAGAGATCCAGACAAGGCTGAACACTTGAAAGCAGAGAGGGGAATGCTTTAAAATATCAGGCAGCAGATCTGAGGCCTGATTCAGTAGCCCAGGGGGAGCTTTGAAACTTTTGAGTGGAGAAGAGAATCATCCATCCTGCCCAAATAAATTAATAAGTGGCAGTATACAGGCTGGGTTAAGGGAGAGAGATGAAAAATGGGGAGATGAGGATGCAGCAGTGCAGACAGAGAGCATGAGTGTGGCAAAATCAACAGAAAGCAGGCCACGTGACACGGCAGGGAAAGGCAAAGGTGAGGGGGACCCAAGCTGTCAGAGGTTGGGTGCCTTCCATCAAATATACACAAACACCCCTCCAAAGGACTTTATAAAGACTCCACAATTGCTGCCCTTAAAAGTATGGGCTTTTGCACGAGATCCTCTAAGTGAAGACTGAAACGTGGCCCCTGGAGACACAGGGATTGTCTGCATTTGAGGAAACCCTCCCAAGACCGCACATCAGAGCTGTGTTGAAAGTGTGGCTGTTGCCACGTGACCGCAGCCCTGGCCTCGTCTCTCTCCTCAGTTACCAGATTGCCCCCGCCCCTTTTCTTCTAGAGGGCTCCAAAGCTCTGCTGTGCTGAGGACTGTTTTGCAGTGAGAGCACGGAGAAGCCCCTTTCCTCCAGCACAATTCCAAGCTTCGGTACAGAGGACGTTTTATAGTCTCTCTGTTCCTTCCAGGCCGCTGCTCTGTTGGGGCTGAATAAATATTGACCAGCCTATAAAACATAAGGCCTTTTATTTATATGTCCTCCTGCTCCGAGGGCTGCGCCGGAGGCCAGCCCCAGACAACACGGTGTGTGTGTGGAGTGCTGGGGGCCACCACTGTAGAGCGACCAATGGACACAGCTGTCAGGACAGGGGCTGCCTTTTCTGGGGCGCAGCCTACAGCAGCAGGCGTGAGGGCCGAGCAGGCACTGCCGGAGGTGACTGTGGCACTGCATTTGTTAGGAATGGTTATTTTGTATCAGACGGGAATACTTCTGGTTTCAAACATTAGAAGACCCGACCACCACTAGTGGTGTAAGCAATAAAACCACTTAGTTATTCCCATATAGAAGTGTGGAGACAGGAGTCCGGGATGGTGGAGTGCCAGAAGAATTCTGGCTCCTTCTGATTCTTTGCTTTGTTTCCCTTAGCCATTAGCTTTTCATCCCCAATATTGTCGTTTCATAGTCCCAAGACAGCTGCTGGAGCTGCACGCTAGAAGGAACTGGGTGGGGTAGTAATTTTCTCCTAGTCAAAGGGAAGCCCTCATAAGTTTCTCTTCCTGCCTTTCTGCCTCTTTTCTGTCTTTCTGTCTCATTGGTCATGACCGAGTCACATGCCCTATCATTGGCAAAGGAGAGGGAGATAACCATGGCTGGCTTAGACCACTCTTGCTTTATCCCCTGGGCTTGGGGAAAGGATCTACTTCACCTACAGCCGAGAGACCTCTGCCTGACCCAAATCCCAGGTGCCAACAGCAGGAAAGAAGCAAGATGATAGCTGTAGGGTGGGCACTGAATAGCACGCCACCAGCTGCCCTCAGAAGGGGCCTGGGCATGCAGAGGTGCTCTTGCAGATTGACATCATTTTTTCAGCAGCAAGTGCCCCCTCTCTGGAGAGTGACCACCTGCACACTGTTTTCCTTCTCTAAAGTGAAGGGTGAGCTAGGTGTTCTTAAGGCGCTCAACGGTCAGAGCTAACCCCGTCTCCCAGAGACCTGCAGCCGGACAGACACATGGGGGAGGCCGTGGGTAGAGCAAAGGCTTGGAGTCAGCTGGGCAGCATCTGAGCCCTGGTCCTGCCACTTCCTCAGCTGTGTGACCACCGTGCATAAGGCAGGGTCCAGTCAGGAGACAGGAATCACACCAGTTATATTGACTGGGAGGGTTTTATATAAAGGATTGTTAACTAGAAAATTGAAAGAGTAAAAAAGGGACACTAAGACATCATGAACGCAGGAACTTTAGGAAGCAGCTACTGCCCAGGCCTGGGGGACCTCAGAGCTGGAATTAGGAACACAGAAGCTTGAGGAGGGGCCCCGCAGAGCTGGGGCTCAGATCTCCGAGTAGGGGCGCTGCTTGGCTGGCGCTGGAGGCTCAGAAGGGGCACACAAAGGCTGGTTCTGCAAGTGCTGGAAAAGCTGCAAATTAGACTCAGCTGCTGCTACAAGAACAAACACCAATTGCTGGACAGACGCAGCAAGAAAACCCTCAGAATGCACCCAAGAGGGTGCAAGTCCCCTCTCCTCCTCTCCAGCCCTCCAACCTTTCTCTACTGCCCCCTATCGGTAGAACCTACCAGCCGCAGCTGGCGAGGGCGAAATAAACGTGGCTTAGGGAGTCTGGCTCCGGCATCACAAAGCACGGGGCCCAAGGGGAGGCTGAGCTGAGAGGGAACGACTTAATAACAGACACATCATGGCAAGTACTTTACACCTCACGACTTAAATTCTCTAAATCTTAGTGACCTCAGCTGTAGAATGGGGACAATATTGCCCATCTGAAGAGCATTACCTACAAGCTCCTTGAAGAATGCATGTTTTATCTCCTTGCTTACCACTATTTTTCTAGCTCCTGGAACAGTGCCGGACCCATAGTGGGCATTCAAGAGTAATAGTAGTAATTGTCCTTATTTTATTATTACCAACAAATGCAGTTTCTAAAGCCTAAAAATTAAAAAGAAATTTTTTAATTAAAAAAAAAAGGTGGGAGGATTCGCCCAAGATTACTAAGTCACCCAACTGCATAAGTGCCGGGGCCAAGCACAGAGCCTGCAGGCCCGTCCTGTACCCTGATGAGGACATTATGTGCTAGTAATGGTCTTAGTCTTTGAAATAGTGATGAGAATGTTATAAAACAATTTAGCCATGCAGACATGAGGCATTATCTCCTTTTCTATGAGGATGTTTGCTCCTGTCCAGCACCACTTGTGCTTAGATCAATGGTGTGTGACCCTGAGGTCCTCAGAGGCGTTTTACCCCAGGCTGGGTGTGTGGCTTCAGCGGTGCCTAGGAAGGGATTTGTCTTCTCTGGCTGGCTCCAGGGCACTGATGCACTCTGTCTGGCTCAGCCCCTCTTGCTCTGTGTCCTTCATGCACATTTCCTGCCTCACAGGCCAACATCAGTTTGCTTAGGGAGTGGAGACTGGTCTTCTCCGAGAGTGTGTAATGAGCCAGCCCAGGCCTGCTGTGGCTGTGTCCAGACTGTCTCAAAGGCTGCTGGACGTTTGCTGGATTGACTATGGGTAACTTTCCTTTTTTGCTTTGTGAAAGGGCTTCAGGGGAGGAAAAATGGCTGGATAATCCTGGAACTTCTTCCTAGGGACCGGGCAGCAAAATTTGTTCCTGCTGCCTTCTGGAGGAAGTGAAACCCAAGCTGCAGCTACTCTGACAGCTAGTTCTGGTTTAGGAGGCCCCCAGGAACTGCCTCTCCTGGGGCGGGTGAGCAGAGCCCCGCTGGGGGCTGGGGGTGGGGCTTCACCCGGCAGGGGTCTGCCAGCACACCTGGCCACATTTCCCTCCCAGTTTCAGGGGGAAGCTTTCCCAGCAATATCTAACTCTGACTCAGCATGTTTCTGCCCAGGCAAGAAGTCAGGAGATCTAAAGCTTGTTCCCTGTCTCTGTCAAATATTAGAATGGAGAAAATCAGTCAGATGTGGGAGCAATTGTGGACCCAGAAATGGTCTTTATATCCTTGTGGGAAAGGCACATTGAACATTCCAGGGAATTCCAATACTGGAAATGCAGAGAGAGACTTACCATCAAGACTCAGGAGAAAATGAGTTGTCACTAGGGTCCGTGGCTTCCTGGGCTTTCTAATGGAACAGAGGACTGATTCCAGGGCAGGTCCTAGGTACTCTCCCTTCCAGGAACTGTCACAAAAAGGGAGCACCCCTGACTTGGGTTTCCAGAATCTTAGGTCTTCTCTCTAACCCCAAATCTCACTGGGGGTACAATATTCCCTAGAGGCTTCTCTAGATCCCTAGGGTTTTATCATGGGCTTCAGGGAGACAGGCCAATTCTGTTATCTTTCCCATTCTCCCAGCTTCTTTTCCTAGAGGAGAGTGTGGGAACTCATTGTCCCAACTGAATGGGCCTGGTTGTGAATCTTGATTTCCTGATTCCAAATCAGCTCTGCCCTAAGGTACTGCGAGGTGCCTCAGGTCCTTCTCAAGTGGTGGGGGGCTGGAATGGCAGGGGCGAGGAGAGCTTTCTGTCTCCCCCACATGCACACAATTTCAAAAATGCAGTTTCACTTTTATCTATTATACATACTGGGTTATATTCATTCATTCATTCATCCAGTCAGTAAATATTTATTGAACTCCTATTGTATACCAGGTACTGTGCTAAGCATTTGAGGCAGGATACAGAGGTGAAAAAGACAGACAATATCCCTGCCCTTGTGGCACTTAAGTCTTAGTTCAGGAGACAGGAAACAAACACATGATTTTAGGTAATGGCTCATAGGTCAGGTTCTGCAGTAAGCAGCCTCTGAGACAGAGATTTGCGGAGGTTTGGGGGGGAGTACTCTCGGGAACAACACGCGTGAGGGGTGAGGGAGGCAGGATGGACAGAGGGAAACATTTAACCATAAGGCACTTGTGGCAGAAGCCTCACCCAGTTCTATCAGGGAGCTCTGGCCTTGGGATGACAAGCAGAGTTGTCTCCATTGAGACCAGGGGATTGAGCATTTGCACCCCCTGTGACCAGCCATTGGATGCAGGCTGCTTCCGGGGAGTGGGCATAAATGTGAGTGAAGCAGCTTCTTTTTGGCAAAGGCCAATGCCTGGAAAGTGTTTCCGGTGTGACTTGTTGGCAGCCAACACTCCTAGCAACTCAGGCAATGAGTGCCCGTCAGTCCAGAAGGGGGAGCTGGGTGGCACACTACAGCATTCACTACAAAAAGCTGTGGGGGGTCGGGGATCTAACCAAGGAGCTAGACAGTAGGAGTGAGGCAGGCTGTTTTAACAAGGTGGGGAGGGAAAGCCTCTCTGAGGTGTTGTTTGGGCAAAGACTTGACTGGTGTGAGGAAGCGAGACATTGAAAGTCAAGGGCACTGGTGGTTCTAAGACAGGGCAACAAGGAATGGAAAGCAGAGAACAAGCTCAGCAGGTTTAAGGAACAACAATAAGTCCAGTGTGTCTGGAGCCAAAAGAGTAAGGGGGAGAGTGGTTCAGTCAGTGAGGTATCAGCAAACCAGATGGTGGAGGGCCTGGTAGACCAGAGTGAGGAATTTGAATTGTACTCTAAGTACGATGGGAAATATTGGAGCATGTTGAACAGGGGAAAATCAAGATCTAATGCACATTTTTAAACACAGTACTTCAGTACATAGAGAATGAACATACAGAAGGAGGAGTGGAAGCAGGAAGACCTATTACAAGGCTATTGCAGTAAGATAGAGGGGATGGGGCTGGAGACAAGGTTTCAGGTAGGGGGTCCTTGCCTTGGAAGTGATGGGATCCTAAATATACTTTGTAGGTAGAAGCAGGAGTTTGAGAAGAGAGGACTTGAGAATGATTTTAAGGTTTGTCCTGAAACACAGAGGAGGAGTACGTGTAGAGGAGGGCAGGGGGTCAAGAATTCTATGTGAATCTTGTGTTTGAGGTGCCTATTACCCAGGCTAGTGGAGATGCCTGGCATACAGATATGCTTACCTGGAGCTTGGGGTCCTTTGAGAGACTTTGTTTGAAAATAAGGGTAGAATAAATCACACACACGCATGCGCACACACACACAGAGAAAACTGCTGCATCATAGTGATCTGTCTACAGCTGAATCTTCACGTGCTGTGGATATTCAATCAGGGATTCTATGGGAAAATGATAAAGGTATCTTGGAGCCCCGATTCTACATTTGAAAGAGGAGCGGTCTGGCTGCTTCCAAGAAATACTTCCATGGGGCAAGTTTGGGCTTTTTTTTAAAATTGAGGCAGTTGACTTTGTCAGCAAGCCAAGAGTGGATTTCTCTTATAGGGGTGGATTCACGTAATCAATGAGAGTAGGCTCCCAAGAGACTGATAAAACAGAAAGTCTATTTGTTTACCTTGAAAAATAAAGTCATCTTAGGATCATGTAAGCCAGTCATACCCATTCTTTCCCTACAGGTAGAAACATATAGGAAACCACATTCAAATCAAGGGATTGCTTGGTAAGTTGGAATCAGAGAAAGAGAATGAATTGAATGATTCAAACATATATTATTAAAATATTAAAATAATCCTCATCTGATTGGTAAACAGCTTCTTCCCTGAGTCTCTTATGCCCTCCTACTCACTGCCCTTCCCATACCAGGGACCCCACAGACATCCCTGCCAACAGAGGATAAATGCTGGGCATGCTGAGAATCCTAGTCCCTGTTCCAGCTGCAGCTAAAGAGCTTCCTGTTTGGTTGGTGCCTGTGCCATGTGGGTTATTAACGATGTGGACTACCATCCCTGCTTAGAGGCAACCAGTCATGATGGCCTGAAACTCCTCCCCATGTCCATCACAGAGACACAGCCAAGAGAGGGCCCAGAGCCTTCTAATGTGTAGGCACCCTGGCCCCCCTCTTACCCCAGTCTTGTCTTGGCCAAATCTGGAATAAATCCTGATGAGCTCAGGTCCCCAGCCTCCTTTGTCTATATGTCTGTGTCTACATGCCCATTCTGACAGGCCCTTCTGTCCCTGGGGATATTCGTGCTGTCAATCCAGACTGCTCTGGTCTGAAATCCATCCTGTCCATTAAAGGAGACTTTGAATATATCTTCTTTGATCTGGTGCCGGCTGGTTTTATAATTCTTCTCTCAGAGGGAAATTACATTTCCCATTTCCAACTTCTTGGGGGATGCCTCACAGTCAACCCCCATAGACTACCTACCCCAAAGAGTTTAATTTTCATGGAATCCAACAGAGCTAGAGCTGAAGGAGACCTTAATAATCATTTAATTCAACCCTCTTGTTTTATAGACAAGGTAACTGAGGACCAGAGAAAGAATGGCAGGTTGAATTATTGTTCTAATGAATATAATATTTACTACCTGTACAAATCACAAAGAAGACATTAATAAACTGATCCATACCAGGAAGCTGCTCACTCTGCTTTTTTATAGAGGAATAAGCCTGGTGACCTTCTTGAACAGAGGTCAACGCCTCCACTGGGGGACTCACTGGGGAGGAAGCAAAGGCCAGGGCAGCACCACAGGCAATAAAGAATCCAGGAGTGGAAGTCTCAATGCCCACCTGACAAAGAAGAGGAAGAACTCAAGAAACAGTGGTGGGGAGCTTTAGTCAATGTTTAATGAAGACAGAGCACAGAGGTCGTCCAACACAGCCCCCTGTTTTTCAAGCAAGGAAATAAGTTATGTGATAGATGTTTGTTCTTGTTTTGGCCTCCCAACATCCATTTCCTCTCTTGACAGCTGCTGATCTTCTCTTGAGGAATCCTTCTCCCTCCACCTCAGGGTGGTCTTAGAAGGCAGTGCACCCTGGTCCCCGACTCCCATCACTGAGGCCAAGGCTCAAGACCCCTCCTCCTCCTGCCCCAGCACAGTGGTGAAGCTGCAGGGGAGCTGTCCTCCAGGACTCTTGAGCTCACTCGTGTCAGCCTCCATGCCCTGATGGCAGTGTTTCCATGACAGCGCAGTTCCTGGGCTCCTGCTTCCATCCCCCGAGGTGCCGGGGTGACGACCTGGTTCACCAGCCTTCCCATCACGTCCGTGTGCTCTCAGTAGCATCCCATTCAATTCCCTTGTTGCTCAAGTGAGCCTGGATTGTTTCTGTTGCTGACAACCAAAAGACTCCAACTGCTACACTCTCCGAAGTCACTTACCCAGAGGCAGAGTCAAACCTGAGACCCAAGTCTCCCCTGAATCTCAGGCAGGGGTACTGTTATGGGCTGAGTGTGTACTTCCCAGATTTATATGTTGAAGTCCTAACCCCAAGAATCTCAGAATGTGATTGTAATTGGAGACAGGTTCTTTACAGAGCTGATTAAGGTTAAATGAAGTCACTGGGTGGGCCCTAATCCAATCTGACTGGTGTCCTTATAAGAGGAGATTAGGACACAGACAAGCACGGAGGGAAGACCACGTGAGGATCCAGTGAGAAAGTGGCCATCCACAGGCCAAGGAGAGAGGCCTCAGAAGAAACCAACTCTGCTGACACCTTGATCTTAGACTTCCAGCTTCCAGAACTGTGAGAAAATAAATTTCTGTTGTTTAAGTCCCCCAGCCTGTGGTACTTTGCTGTGATGGCAGCTCGAGCAGACTGACACAGTCACTTTCTGCTGCCACTGTACTTCTCTTTTTGGACATCACACCAGCTTCATTGCACCAGTCAGCCCTAAAGAAGCTCAAATTAGCAGGCTGTTCTTAGAACCAAGTTTCCTGGACAGGCTTCAAAAAACATTCTCCCTGGTGATACAGACATTGAGAGCCACCAAAAAAACCCACGGACTAAAAGTGAATCTTTCCCTCCCTTCATTTCTGCAGTAATGGACAGTGCCCAGGAAAGCAGGATAGATGGCTCCTTGGAAGAAACTGTATCATTTCTTAATAAATACATGAGAATTGAGGGCCCAAGCTGACAAAGAATTTTATCTTGTTCTTCCAGCATCTGCATGGAGGAGGGAAAGCAGAGGCTTTATTCTAATACTGGATTGGAAGGGAGGGGTGAAGATGTGCAAGAAAGGCCCCCTTTTTCCCTCCCACACTTTCCTTGAACACACTCTAAGCAAAGCACTGCCAGTTCCCCCTGCTGCAAGCAAATAATTGCAGAGGTCTCTCAGGGAAAAACAGTCCTGATGTTACCTCATGGAGGGTCAGAGGGAAGTGCTTAGGGCTGAGGGAATGGGAGAGGGTGGAGGCCAAAGGGCTGAATATTAATGGTGGCTATCATCACCAGCTCTTAACATAATGGAAAAGCCCTTTGCAAGGCAATGCTGGGGCTGGACTCACACAGAAATGCAATCTCCTGGAATATGGAGTGGGCAGTGACAAGCAGTTCATCTTCCATTACTCCAAGGCCTTAAATCATTATCAACCCAAAGCCAGCAAAGGAACCAAACCACTGACTCCAATTAGGATATTTCCTTATCTTCCTTGTGAATGCAAATATGCACAACATTAATGTGCATTGTTATGGGTTGAATTGTGTCCCCCCTAAAAAAGATATGTTGGAGTCCTAACTCCCAGTATCTCAGAATGTGGCCTTATTTGGAAATAGTCCTGAGAGGTAATAAAGTTAAAATGAGGTCCTTAGGGTAGACCCCCAATCTAATATGACCGGTCTCCTTATAAAAAGGAGAAATTTGGGACCAGCCCAGTGACATAGTGGTTAAGTTTGCATGATCCGCTTTGGTGGCCCAGGGTTTGCAGGTTCAGATCCCAGGCATGGACCTACACACTGTCCATCAAGCCATGCTGTGGCAGCATCCCACATACAGAATAGAGGAAGATGGGCACAGATGTTAGCTCAGGGACAATCTTCCTCAAGCAAAAAGAGGAAGATTGGCAACAGATATTAGCTCAGGGCCAATCTTCCTCACCAAAAAAAGTTAAAAAATTTTAAAAAGGAGAAATTTGGACACAGAGACACACACAGGAAAGCCATGCGAAGATGAAGGTAGAGGTGGAAGTGATGCCTCCACAAGCTAAGGAATGCCAAAGATGCCAGCAAACACTGGGAGCTGGGGAAAAGGCTGGACAGACTCTCTCTCACAGTCAGAAGGAACCAACTCTGCCAACATCTTGATCTCAGACTTCGAGCCTCCAGAACTGTGAGACAACAAATCTCCGTTGTCTAAGCCACTCACTTTGTGGTACTTGTTACAGCAGCCCTAGCAAACTCATACCCACGGGAAAACCCTAGTCACCTGAGGGAAGAAAAAGTGGTCCCATCTCATCATAAAATAATCCACAGAAAAGGATGGAGAAGAGGGAGTCTGAGTCATTCCTTCTGTCATGGGTTTGCCTGGATAATGTTTACTCAACCAAGTAGGGGTCCCAAAGGAAAGTCATTTTTCAAAGGAGCATTTCCTCTTTTAAAGAGGGTCTTCCCAGCCCCAGCTCACAGGAGCAGCCATGCCAGCTGAACTGGGGTTATAGTTGGTGGCAGGAAGTAAAGAGGCTTCTTCCTACGGTGGTGATGGACTTCCTGGTAGGGCTGCCAGATTCAGCAAATAAAACTACAGGACGCCCAGTCAAGTTTGAATTTCAGATGAATGATGAATAATTTTTTTGTGTAAGTTCCAAATATTTGGGATAAAATACCCTTATACTTTTTCTGGCAGCCATACCCTGGTCCCCTCATTCATCCTCACTGTCCATTCATCCCCTTTCCCTAGTGGAGGAGGGTGGTCTTTTGGCACAACAATGTATTGAGGTTAAGGTGTGTGAGATGCAATATTGGCAAGAGGCAAGTTGGTTTATCTCATGGATGCTTCCCTCCAGAGGAACGGCCTCCGCCTCTGACTGTGGAGAAGGTTAAGACTCTAACCCGTGAGGATCCACCGATGAGGCTGAAAAGAGCAGGCTTCATGGCTTTGACTGTATGGGGCTCCTGTCTGGGGGTAAGCAGAGGGCCAGGAAAGAGAAAAGAAAACAAGGCCAGGAGGAAGGTGGCTCCTGAGCACCCAACCATAGCTGACTCTGTGGGACTACAGGGTCACCTTAAGAGAGTTTTTGAACCATGCTCTGGACTCAAATGTTTGCATGATTATCTATTATTCTTAAGTTTGAGATCTTTCTGGTGAGAACTGCATCTGTGCATTGCATAGGATGCTGTAACTTGGCAGGACTCTGTTTGCTCCTGGGCATGAGGCTGGGCAGCCTGTCAATAGACTGCAGCCTGCACTGTGCCTGGCACACGTGGTGATGGTCAGTGAACATTTGTCAGGTGAGGAAGGAATGATGGTCACCTCAGAAGAGAGTCCAGCCATTCTCTCCTTCTCAGAAATAAAAAGCCAGTAGGTCGACCCCGAGGGTCTCTCTTATCCCAGGCATGTTGGAATTGTCAGCCTGCTGAGTACCAGGAGCCTGGCCTGGAGAAGCTGAGGATGCGCTCCCGAGGAGGGATCTGAGCTGGGGTGAGATCCAGGCTCAGCATGGGGAGCTGGCCTGGTTCAAGGCCAAATAAGGTTTGCATGGACATATCAGTGTTAGTGTAGCTGGAGGAGAGTCTGATTTACAGGCCCAAATGTCCAAGACTTGTCTCATAGGCCAGAGAGAGTACACTGGTGAGCCTCCAGTGGAAAACAGTGCCGGGCCAGCCAAACCCTGGAGGTTTGAAATCCAAATAGACTACCTAGGTGATAATTTCTCTTTTAATTTTTTAGAAGCTGAACTTGGAGCAATTGAACTGGTGCCTGCTGCACACGGCAGAGAACATCATTCTGCTTCAGATGCGGTGTATACGCAGAGGGCAACAGCGTGGAAGGAAGGAGGAAAGGAGGGAGAGAGAAAGAAAAAGGGGGAAAGGGAGGAGAAAGAGAATTTGAATGGAAATTTAATCCAGCCAATATCCAAATCTGGTTTCTGCCTCTCGGCACGGAGTGCCCTGATTGGAGAAGGAATTCAATGCAAGGCCTTGCAAACGGGCGAATTTCTTTTCAGAGGACAAGGTGCATTTGATTAGCTGCCCATTAAATCATAGGGAAGGGCTGGGTGGGGAAGGGAAGAGCGCAGTTAAAAGCTGGTAAAGTGAGAATAGCTTCCCTTCTGAGGCTCACAGGGCTCTTTGAACTCATTGTTCTCCTGTTAACAAATCCCAGTGCAATGAGAACAGTTTTAATTCCTGAAATCCACCTTGACTGATGGATGGATGGATTCAACAAACATTTATAGAGCCTATTAGATGTGAGCAGGCAACATGCTAGGCCCTGGGGACACAAAGGCAAATGTGGAAGAGACCCTATACCCAAGGCCCTCCCAGCCTGGAGGGGCACATTGGCACATTTAATAAAACAATATGTTCAGCCGTGCGTAGGGACTACTCTATGGGCATGTGAAGAGGCACCTGACCCAGCCTGGGGACATGTTGGGGAGGCTGTGACACAATCCGAAGGCTTTTAAATATCACAGAATCCACATACTTTCACCTCTTTAGGGACTTATGGCAAAGATGTCCACACCATAGTCATCCTGTCCTTTCCAGCCACGTCTGCCATTTGTCCTTCTATTCTGGTTATGCCAATAACGAGACTGCTTGGTAATGGTGGTAATGGGCCAATAGCGACTATTTAATGGTTATGAGGTTTCTCTCCACACAGTGTATGTTATATACACCACAAAATCCCTGTGCATTGTATGTACTTGACTGTGTCGATGAAACTTACAATATGAAGTTCCTGACAGCTCCCCACATTCCATTTCCTTGTTCCATTGTCATTGGTGCGTGAGGTGGAATTGTTCTTCCTTTCTATTTGCATAAAAAGCTCTAATACGTCTCATGAAATTTCATTCATTCATTCAACAAATCTCATCTGACACTTCCATGTTCCAGACACTGTGTCAGTGTGAGGGATACAGTGATGGGAAAAGTGGATGTGGCCTACTTCCTGGAGTTTATAGTGGCTCTCAAACTCGGCTGTGCACAACAGTTCCTAGAGAACTTGTTTAAAAATGCAGATGCTCAGCCTGACCTTGAGGAAAATTTGATTAAAATGTCCCAAACAAGGAGACATACCAGTGCACAGTGTGGGGCTGTTAGCGTGATGGGCCCCCGTCATCTAGCAAGGGTTGTATGAAGATCCAGTGGATTCCCGAAAGCCCAGGTCTGCAGGAATGTGGGGATAGGGTGATGGGGCCACCCATGTCAGTCCCCTGGCACATTGTCCCAGCATAAAGGCCCAGAAGTGGAAAGGAACATGCAAAAGGACAGCCCCCATGTGAAAACTCCTTAGTGCTTTTGCCTGATTATTATTCCATTTTGTCTAATTGCATTTTAAAATGCTCAGCGGGGAGGAAAAAAATGCCAAGTCTTTTAATAAATTAAAAGCAGGCTGCTTTTTAACCTGCAGCAGGTTTTTAAAAAGTCTTGCTGAGGGCACGCTGCTCAGAGAGACGCAGACTCTGCAGATGAAGGTAATTAATGAACACCTTCGCCTCTGGAGTCGGGAGGGAGTGTGAGGGTGTTTGGTTGCTGGAGTAACCTCTTCCTGATCCAGAGGCAACTGGGCATTACAAAGGATGCCTAAAGATTCAGACACTACTTTCCCTTGCAGCAAATCAGGAGGCAGAGTGTGTGCAGGAACTAAAAGCTTGGGGGACCACGGGATGCAGCTTTTCTTGGCTCTGATACTGAGAGATCGTGTCTGATGTTTCCTCTCTGATGGCCGTGATCAGGGACACTTCGATGCCCAGCAGAGCCGGATTTAGGGGCAGAAGAGCTGGGCAGCTGTCCCAGTTACCAATCTATGAAGGGCACTAAAAGATCATGGAAATAAATCAGAAACACGGAGCCAGTTAACTCAGGTTTCCATGCACGACTCCTGAAATAATTGGCAAAATGCAAACTTCAGCCCAAGCACCCTCCAGCCTGAATGGAACCAAAAATACACTCCTGATGGATGCAGAATGCTTTGGCGGCTTTAGAGCCGCTAGGTCTGGAACCAACCTGCAGGGATTCAAATCCAGGTTCCCCTACTTACTCGTGTGTGACCTCAGGCACGTCATTTCACCTCCATGTTCCTGTTTCCTCATCTACAAAATGAGGATTACAATAGTGCCGGTTTTGAGGATGAAATGAGCACACGTGAAACACTTGGAACCCAGCCTGGTGTGTAGCAGTCATAGTATAAGGGTTAGCTATTTGTTGTAATTTTTGTGACTAGCTCAGGCAAGTTGCCCACTGCTATTCACGTCTGCACCTCTATCTGAGACCAGCCAGCTGAACATTTCTGGAAGACGCAGGGTCCGTTAGCCAAAACTCTGAAAGTAAGTCCTGCCTAAGGAGCATTTATTGTGTACAAGCAATTAATTTTACTCTCTTAAAAATGTAAACCCCTTAGTATGTTTCTAAAGAAACCATCTGATTTAGAAAATACAAAAGAAATCTGAACAAAATCAAGCACTACAGAAAAATTTTGCCCTTATGAAATCCCACTCCACCATCCCCTCCACCCCAAAAGCAAAACAACAACTTTTGAAAATGATGAGCAAGTCTGTGGAACATATCCCTGTGTGTATTACTTCTCTCCTAGGTAAGGTAGGCAAGTGGGTAAACTCTCTCCAGTTAGGAGTGCTGGAGAAACTGTGAAAGAAAGACCATTTTAAATAAGTCAAAATGTTATGCTGTGTTTGGTGTTTGTGATATACCCCTTACTTTGAGCGTAGAGGCATATGAGTTTCACTAATAGAAGATCAGAATTTCTCTATCCCCACGAAATGAATGTGGAACTATATTTAGGGATACACTTTGGAGGGTGCCAAAGTATTGACTTGCTCGGGCCTAATCTGTCAACTTGATCCTCAGGCCCCCCTGCTCCCCTCCCACCACCCTAAGCACAACGAGAGGCAGAGCCAAGGGCAGAACCAGGCCAAGAGCAGCGGTGAGGCTCCAGCTCCAGCAAGGGCTTACATTAACCAGGACCAAGCTCGGGAAGGTGTCTCAGCATGAGATAAGATGTGACTTAAAATCTATTATCTGCAGGGTACTTGTGGGTGACGGATCTGCCATATACTGTTACTGAGTAGTTAATTCTTCTGTTTTATTTTAAAATGTAGATTAATTTAAATATTTTCTCACTTTGAAGGTCATACATGATTATTTTCAAGAATGTGCAAAATTCAGAATCATATAAAGAAGACCAGAAAAAATCACCTACAACTCACCACCCAGAGGGAATGACTGTTAATCATTTGGTATATTTCCTTCCAGTCCTTCCTCCTCTATCCACCATGTGTAGATCAGTTTTCCTTTTCTAGATATATTTATTTATGTACAGAGTTGGGATTGTACTGTTTTCTGGCCTGATTCAGCCACTTCACTGTATATTGTAAGCATTTTCTTTTTCTGCATTGCATCAGTTAGAGTCCTCCAAGAAACAAGTTTCCCTCTATCGTCCCGAGGACAGGTGACAGGACCAGGAGGGGTGCTGAAGAGCACCTGGACCAAGCACCTGGAGGAGGTACCTCTGCTAAGCCTGCAGGGTCAGAGCAGGGGTCGTCACTGGAACCAGAAGGGAGGGGTGGGAGCAGAAGGGGAGATGCTGCCTGACACAATCTATGGCCTTAAGTAGAGAAACAGCCCAGGAATCAAAACCCTGCCTTCCTGCACCTCCAGCGGTGGTTCCCATTGGACAAACCCAGAGGGAGTTCAAGGGCAGGGAGCCTGGATGTCGCAGAGTGAATCTGGAGGGCAAAAGCAGAACATCCATGATGTGTATCATCAAATATGCCTTAAATACACTGAAAAAAAGAAAAAAAGGACTGCCTAGTATTCTCTAGTATTCCTTTCTAGGCAAGAACCATACATTATTTAGCCAAGTCCCTGTGGATTCTTTCTGATTTTTTTTTTACCATTACAACTAGCACTGCAATAAACATTCTTATATATACATTTTTTGGCTGCATCTCTAATTATTTTCTCAGGATAAATTCCCAGGGGTGGAATTACTGAGTCAGGAGAATCTACATTTTTAAGGCTTTTGGTATATATTGCCAAATAGCCCTCCAAAAAGCTATTATACCAATTTAAATGCCCACAAGCAATGCATGTAGAGTTACTAATCTGAGGAGAACCTGCTGGTTAATCTATGATGTGTTAACGAAAAGCACCACCTTGGCCTGGAGACCTGGTGATACCTGCCTGGCTTGGAGGAGAAGACCCTGGAAGGAAGAAGCAGCCTCCCCAGGCCTGCCCTGGAGACCCAGGCACGTGAAAGCTCACACCTCCTGAGCCATGAAAACTGACCTGTTTTCAAGACAGAAGTAGGCTTCAGAGTCAGTTCACTTGAGGGTCAACGGGAGTGTCTGACAGAGGGAAGTGAGGTGATGACCACTGGGTTGGAGTTTTGTTTCATTTGACCTCATTTACCTCAGGCCAAATGTATAGTAAACAACAGGGGATGGTCATATAAGGCTCTTTGCGGGGTTATTTCTTCGGGGAATAGTTTCACTTAGCCAAGAGAGGGTCAGGGGAGGACTGGGTTGCAAATGAGAAGCCAGGACAAATTAGGACACCTGGGTGAGAGAAGAAGGAAGAAGAAGAGGAGGAGGGAGAGGGAAAGGAGGAGGGTGAACCCAGAGCTGGGACTGTGGGCCCGTGAAGCTCCTCTCCCATGATTACAGCCCCGCATCTGAGTCCCTAACTTTAATGGAGAGGGGCAAGGAGAAAGGACAGTGGGGAAGGGAGCATGCACCCCTCGCTAAGGAAGCTCCAGACTGGATTCTATTTTCCTTCCTTTAAGGGAAATTAACAAGTGTCCTAAGGGCCAGAGACCATCCTTTTCTTTGTCCATCAAGCAAAGGGGTTCGAAGTTCTAGGGTACCACTGGATAAATGAAAGGATAATAGCATTGTGGATGAGCCTCCCTATATTTGTTCCTTGGCAGACAAATAACATGAATATTTGATTGGTGATTTACAAACTCAATACAAAGAAATAATAGACCAAGTCCATGTGGGTATAGATATATAGATTTATAGTTTATAATTGATTGAGAAGAGTAGTTAATAATAGCCAACTTTTAGAGCATACTCTGTGCCCTGGATGCTAGGAAATTTACAGATACTAAGTAATTTAATCTTCCTGATATCTGGAGACAACTAAAGTAACCTATCCTGTCCCAACCAGCTCTCATGTCCTAAACCTGCTCCTGACTAGTCCCTTCTGCTCCCACCCCTCACTGAAATGATGTTGTGAATGTGTGCCCTGATTGCCAGTCGGACATTCATTCATTCTCTCATTCATAAAAAAATATACATGGGCCCAAAAGGCACGGTGGACACAGGATTGAACAAAATAGACAGAATCCCCGCTCTCAGGAAGATATGCCAGTGGGAGAGAGAGGTGACATTTTTTTTTGCCTCAGGGTTTTTTTTTTTTGCCAGGGAATTTGGGGTTCCCTGGACCTGGGAGGCTTTTCTCCTGGGTATCTGACTTGGCTGCTCTGTCATTCAGACCTCTGCTCAATGCTGCTTCCTCCAAGCAGTTTTCCTTTACCACCCTGTCTGGACTAGAGCCCATTCCACTCTGTACTCCCTTATTGCACTTTATTTCTTTCTTATCACCATCTGATATATATATGTGTGTGTGTGCATGTATGTGTATATATATTTTATTATTTTTTGTGTGTGTGTGAGGAAGACCAGCCCTGAGCTAACATCTGTTGCCAATCCTCCTCTTTTTGCTGAGGAAGACTGGCCCTGGGCTAACATCCGTATGCATCTTCCTCTACTTTATATGGGACGCTGCCATGGCATGGCTGACAAGCAGTGCGTTGGCAGGCGCCGGGGATCCGAACCAGCGAACCCCGGGCTGCCAAGCGCAAACTAAACTGCTGCACCACTGGGCCGGCCCCTGCATGTATGTGTATATAAACATTTGTTTATCCTCTGTCTCTCCCACTTGAAGAGTGACATTCTGAGTTTCTTGCAGGAGGGTGAATTTTACACAGAGTTTGCCTCTCAGGTCCAGTTGAGCCCATTTCCCAGGTCCTACATTGTGTCAAAGTTCTTGGTTGCAAGCAACAGAAACCCAGTCTGACTGACTTGGGTGAAAGGCCAATCCACTGGGAGATAGAAAGGCTAGAGGGCCAGGCCAGGCCCAGGAAACAAACAGATAGCAAGGGAGGCTGGGGAACTAGAACCAGAGCCCAGGTCACTATGGCTAGGACACTGTGGTGAGATATCCCTACACTGGATACTCAATGCTGCTGCCTCTAGACTTTGAATAACTGCCAATATTTTATAAACCACACCTGTTTCTTTCTGCCTCTCTTGCAAGATTCAGAGTCCCATGTGACTGACTGAGCCTGAATCACAGGCCCACTCCTGCCTCCCCCACCCCAGCTTTGGCTTTCATTGTGGGAGGCAGTACATTGAGACCCTCTAAGATAGTATACATTGGAGAATTCCTCCTAACTGAAAGAAGGACTGGATGCTGGAAGGCAGAAACTCTCCATAAACAGCTACAACACATATTGGTGAGAAATGGCTTCATTCTCAAAATAGTAATGGAGACTCACTAACCTCCCTTGGTAACAGGTAACTTATCTACATGCCCAAAATCTGGACTCTGGAAGTTTCTCCTTCTGCCAGGAGCTGGTCAAAGCCAGGGCATATGTTTTTAAACCACACACAGGCAGATCTAGCAGGATCTTGGCAGCTTGGCCATCATAGGGGATCGAGGAGAGCAGTCTGGGACGGTGGAGCTATGCTGGTCAGGGTCACCTGTGAGGAGCCAGGGGACATTTCCATGACAGGCAGTAGAGGGCCTGCTCTTCTCAAGCCAGGATAATCAGCTGCCTCCCTAGGGCACTATCACATCACCTATGGGATTTTTTTCTCTTTGGTAGCCTCTCCTGAGGAAAGATCAATTAACCTCAAGTCTGTTTTCAAAAGGAAAGACTCTTTTTTCTTCTGAGGAACAGAAAAGAGACCTGGAAGCTGACACATCCCTTTGTTTACTCTTCATGGACCTCTATCAGTGTCCTGGAAAAGCAATGCTTCCTTTGCAGTCACCCCAGGGTAGCCCTTAAAACTGGATTCAAGAATAGTCTAGAAGCCACCAAGTCAGTGCTCAGCTGTGTGGGGTATGCTGCGCTGTGCCTTGTTGATGGAGGAGACTGGTTTCTGACTAAAAATTGCCTCCTGATGTACAAATACAACCAACTCCTCACCTGCCATAGTGAGGACACATACCAGGATTTCTGGCTTCAGAAGGCATATACAAACACCCACACGAGCTCTCAGCTTTTGGCTCCTCACAGCCTCCGTAGCTTGTCTCCTGGATACCAGACGGGAGGCCCTTAACCATCCCCAAATGATAGGCCTCGGTACTATTTTTAAAAGCTCTGCAGGAAATACACTTGCTGCCTACACTTCCTCACCACCCACTTGCTGTTCGCTGGCTTCTGATCTGCCTTCCGCCCCACCTCTGTCCTAATGGAGCCTCAGGAAGGACCCCAGGGACCTCCTCCTCAGCCCCGGATCCGCAGCCTTGCCCCATCCTCATCCCTGGCCAGTTCAGCGTTTGACAGGAAATCTCTCTCTTGGTTTCTGTGACAGGAAACTCGCCTCATTTCCTATCTTCTTAATGTGCCCATCTCCTCGAGGATCTGAGCTTAGCTCCCCTCCTTCTCTGTGCTGCCTCCTTCACTATCTCCCCCACTCTGGGGCCTCACCTGGCACCTCCATGCAGGCGGTCCTCACATCCAATCTCTTTTGTCAACACCCGCTCTGAGTGCCATCCCCCTGCACGTGCCTCTCCTGGTGCCTCTCCTGGGCATCTAATTATCCCAAACTGAACTGGTCATTTTCTCCTCCAAATCAGTTCTTCCCTTCATATCCCCCTCTCGTAATGGCACCACCACTCTTCCAGTATCCACTCTTAAAATCTTAGCATCATCTATGGCCTACCCATTGCCCTCACTTCCCAAATCCGACCAGTTGCCAGATTCTTTCTTTGCAGTGTCTCTCCTACATCACCATCCTTCTAGTCCCACCAAGTGCTCATTTTCTACTTTTTTCCAGACCACCACAATAACCTCCTAACTGAGCCATCTCTGCCCGCTCCTCCTCCCACACCTCACCCATAATTTCTATTCTGTGCTTCTTCAAAGATACTCTTCTTAAAGTTCAATCAAGAAGGCATTATCTTGTCAGTCCCCTGCTCTAAAATCTTCGATGGCTCCCCTTGCTGATAGTATAAATTCCCAACTTCTAAGCCTGGCATTAAACTCTTCAAGGCTCTCCAGGTCTACTTCTCATAACTTCTCTTTTATTACAAATTTCTGCAGTTTCACTCAAATTCCCACTCACCTCTGAATACTTTATGTCTTCTCATCTCTGGGTTTTTGCTCAAGCTGGACCTTTCTCATGTAATGCCTTTTCTTTTTATTTGCATCTATCAAAATCCTGCTTTCCCTTCAAGGCTTATCTCAAAAGCTACTTCTTCCTTGAAGCCTCCCTGGGTTTCCCCAGCCAGGAGTGCTGTCCCTTCCCTGTGCTCCCTAAGTTCACTGTGTTTCTCTCACTGCACTCATCATACATGACCTCGCATCACAGCATTTTGAGTATGTGCCTCATGGTCCCCGCTAGGGCCCCTTGGGCAAGGATTTTGTCCTACTAGAGGAGTAATTTGCTCACAGTTGGTATTTGTTGAATTAAGTGATCAGGCTAGATAACCATACATTTGTTTACTTTTCACTGTTTGAAAATACATGTTTAAAATATTTAAAGATCTTTACAGGGTCTACATCAAAGTCAGAAATATGGAAATATGTTCTGTTCACATCCATGAGTGCAAATCAAAAAAGTAGATCAAAACCCAGTTTTTGAGTGACTCAAACCATTGCTGGATAGACTTTAGTTAATCTTATGGAAGATATTCAAGGGACTTCACTAGCCTCGGAAAGGAGGAGGGGGCAACGGAGAGGGAGGGGAGCTGCTGCTGTCAAGAAACACTTTCTTCCTGTAACCGTATCCCCCGGGGCCAGGCCAGTACCTCTGCTTAATCTCCCTCTCTGTGGTCACTCAGGATATGATTACTGGCATCAGATGCAAGCACATGTTTCTGTTCCATTAATCTGAGAGAAGCTGAGACGCTGAAAAGGGAGCCACAAGGGCATTGCTGTGTTGGTCTAGTTACCACCTCAAAGAGGAGCAGGAGAGAGGGGGAGAGGAAGGATCTGGCAGATGGGCCGGGAGGGAGGCCTTACGGAAGCAAAGGGAGATGAGAAAACCACACAGAGAACAAGTTCCTGTAGTGGGGAGCCCGATTTCTTTCAGCTGTTGCAAGATGGGGCCTGGAGGAGGACTGTGTACACACACACACACACACACACACACACACACACACACACACGGGCACCCACAAAGCAACCGATAGACTCAGAGCTTCTCCGCCTTAGGACTTTGGCAATCGGCCTGACACCCCTTGGTGAGCATTGCTGCTCAGGGTGTCCAGTAGCCTACGTAATATAAATCTGTCTCGCACTCAGTAACAGCCTAAATGGGAGGCTGCAGCACAGTAATGAAGACATGAACAGCTGAAACGCAATGTCAGATGGCAGTGGTGACATCTGAAAGCCGTAATTTGTGGCTCAGCATATTTTTGTTCCAGGTACCAGAGCCTGCACAAATGTTCACCGACTTGTCTCTCTTGAGCAGCATCTCCGCTCAGCTTGGCCCAGGGCCAGGCGATCTTGGCCTCGCCGACAGGTTTCTGCCATGGAGAGCTCGGGAAGGCTTTCCTCTGCCATCAGTGGGATGGAAATGGAGGAACGGAGAGCTTTAAACACACACCTTGCTCCTAATGTGCAGGTCTCTTCAGTTACCCATTTCCTCTCAGTCCAGTCAAGACGTCCTGGCCAAACATTTTGAAGGGTGGCTGGAAAAGGCCAAAGTAATTTTAACCAAGTCAAGGCTTGGGGGCAGCTGGAAAGGAAAATTATACATTATAGACACAGAAGTACCCGATTCAGTTCTTCAGCTGTGACTCTCCCTTCTTTTAATCTATGACTGCTCCATCTTTCCTTTCTCTTCTCCTCCACCTCTCCTCCTTCTCATTGCTACCTCCCTGGAACCTCAGCAAGGCAGACAAGCAATTTCTTAAAATATAGGCCTTCAAATTAAAGGTTACAATTTCAATTCTAGCTAGTTACCTGGCAGTAAATGAATCAATGCATGAGTAAAGGTTTGTAAATGCAAAGGAAGGGGGGCTCCATCAAGCAAGCAGGGTTATGCTTAACTCCAAGGAAGCAGAGAAATTCAGCGTTCTGGGCAGAGTGGCCTTTCCCACCACCTTAATCCTCCCTGCTGGGCCTCCACTCAGCAGCCCATGTACATCTGTTGACCCACAGCTCTGCCTGCCTTCCTGCCAGGCTCCACGGAGTGGGCGGAGAGGATAAAGTGACTGTTAACAACAGGAGTCTTAACTCCTGGCCTGGGTCCCTGGAAGCACAGGCTGCAAAACAGTTTGAGCTGTCACCAAAACACCCCTCTGGTGGCTCCGGGACACTTTCACTTGCATGGAGAATTTGCCTCAAGGAACTGTGAGGAGTCACCCTGAGCTTCACTCTAAGGTCTGGAGTCTGGTGAGGGTGCAGCACCCACACTGGTAGCTCATGTGTGCATTCGAAGGCTGCTCTGAATCCCTCTTATAAAGGCTCAGCACCACCTCATCAAGCATACCTGTGGGAGCAGGTGTGGAGGAGACAGCATTGGTCTGAAGGCCACCTGTAAGCATCAGTGAGGGCAGGAGGGTCTGGGCCCAGGAACCCGCCCTGCTCCTGAAAATCCTGTCCAGGGCCTGCTTTGCAGACTGATTGTCTGACCCTGAGCCCTTTGGCTCCCAAACATTTCCTGCCTAGAAAATAACAAACACTCTTCAGCTGTAGATGTTAGATCGCTTGGGGAACTGGAGGCTAGTTTGGTTTTTCACTTTTTGTTATAAACATTTTCGAATTTTTTCAGATTTACATTTTATTGGGATATAATTTATATACAGTGAAATTTACCCTTTTTAACATACAGTTCTATCAGTTTTAACAAATGTACACAGCCATGTAACTATCACCACAATCAAGATATAAAACATTTCCAATCATCCAAAACATTTCCTCAGGTCCCTTTGTAGTTAATCCTGACGGCTCGCCCCTAGCCCCTGGCAACCACTGATCTGATTTCTGTCCCTATAATTTTGCCTTTTCCAGAACATCATATTGCTGGAATCATACAGTGCGTAGCCCTTTGAATCTGACTTCTTTCATTTAGCATGATTCACTTTAGCTATATGTACGTTGTTTCACATATCCATAGCTTGTTCCTTTTTATTGCTGAGAGGTATTCCAATGTATGGATGTGCCACTGTTTATTCATTAACCAACTGAAGGACGTTTGGGTTATTTCCATCTTTTGGTGATTATTAATGAAGTTGCTATAAACATTCAGATGCAGGTTTTTGTGTGACCATGAGTTTTCATTTCTCTCTGGTAAATACCTAAGAGTGAGATTGTTGGGTCATTTGGTAAGTGTATGTTTAACTTGGTAAGAAACTGCCAAATGTTTTCCAGAATGGCTGTTCCATTTTTTAATCCCAGCAGCATTGTCTGAGAGTTCCAGTTGTTCACCACACCAGCACTTATTATTAATCAGGTTTTCTTTTAGTCGTTCTAATAGATATATAGTTGTATTTCATTGTGGTTTTAATTTGTGTTTCCATAATGATTAATGATATCAAACTTCTTTTCACATGCTTATTTGCCATCTATGTAGATTTTTGGTGATGTATCTATTAGAATTTTTTGCCTATATTTTATGAGGTTGTTTGTTTTCTTATAATTGAGTTGTAAGAGTTCTGTATATTCTTTTCTTTCTTGAGATATAATTGACATAACATTATATTAGTTTCAGGTGCACAACATAATGATTCAATATGTGTATATATTGTGAAACGATCACCACAATAAGTCTAGTTAACATCCATATATTTCTGCACATAAGCCATTTATCAGTCACGTGCTTTGCAAATATTTTCTCCCAGTCTGTAGTTTGTTTTTTTATTTTCATAACACTGTCTTCCAAAGAGCAAAGTTTTCAATTTTGATGAAATCTAATTAATCAGTTAGATTCTGTTTTTTGTTTTGGTATCTAAGAATTCATTGTTTAACCCAAGGTCATGAAGAATTTTCTCCTAAGTTTTCTTCTACGAGTTTTATAGAAGGATGGGTCGATGTTATTCTTGCTGTTGTTGTTTTAGGTGTCTGAGTCATCCGGCACCATTCATTGAAAGTCTATCCTTTCTCCATTGGATTGCCTTTGCACCTTTGTTGAAAATCAGCTGAAGATATATGTGTGGATTTTTGGATTCTGTTCTGTTCAGTTGATCTATGTATTTATCCTTTCACCAATACAAGAATATCTTGATTATTATAGCTTTATAATAAGCCTTGAAATAGGTAACATGGGTTCTCAAACTTTTCTTTTAAATTAGTTTGGCTATTCTTGTTTCCATATACATTTTAGAAGAAGCTTGTTGAGTTCTACAAAAAATCTTGCTGGGATTTTACTTGGGATTGCATTGAATCTGTAGATCAGTTTGGAAAGAATTACCATCTTAACAATATTGAAACTTCCAATCCATAAACCTAGTATATTTCTCCACTTATGTAGGTCTTATTTGAGTTCTTTCATAAAGTTTTGTAGTTTTCAAGATATAGATCTTGTACATATTTTGTTGGATTTTAGCTTAAGTAATGTTTTTAGGTGCTGTTGTAAATGGCATTTTATTATTTTTTTTTTTTGCGAGGAAGACCAGCCCTGAGCTAACATCCACTGCCGATCCTCCTCTTTTTGCTGAGGAAGACTGGCCCTGGGCTAACATCCGTGCCCATCTTCCTCCACTTTATATGGGACACCACCACAGCATGGCTCTCAAGCAGTGCGTCGGCAGGCGCCCGGGATCCGAACCTGCGAACCCCCGGCTGCTAAGCGCGAACTTAACTGCTGCACCACCGGGCGGTCCCAAATGGCACTTTATTTTAAATGGTGTTTATTTAATTTCAGTTTACAAATATGCATTGCTAGTGTATAGAAATACAATTGCTTTTAACATATTGATCTCATATCCTTTGTCCTCAGTAACCTTACTTACTAATTCTAGTAGCTTTTTTCATGGATTCTTTGGGACTTTTTATATGGACTATCATGATATTTACAACTGGAGACAGTTTTATTTCTTCTTTTCTAAGCTAAATACCTTTTATTTCTCACTGCACTATGTAGGACTTCCAAGACAATTTTGAATACAAGTGGTGAGAATGGACATCTTTACCTTGTTTCCAATCTTGGGGGGAAATTATTCAGTCACTCATCATTAAGTATGATGTTAGCTGTAGGGTTTTTGTAGATACTCTTTATCCAATTGAGAGGTTCCCTTCCATTCTTAGTTTTCTGAGAGTGTTTTTTTTAATAACATGAACAGACTTTGAATTTCATCAAATGCTTTTTCTATGTCTATTGAGATGATCATATAGTTTTTCTTCTTTGATCAATTTATATGGGAATTATATTGACCAATTTTTAAAATGTTGAACGATTCTTGCATTCCTGGAATAAACCTCACTTGATCATGATATACGATCCTTTTAATATATTGCTTCAATATTCTAATATTGGTTCAATATTCTAATATTTGGTTGACAAATTTTGCATTTATATTCATGAAGGATTTTGGTTTGTAGTTTTCTGTCATGCAATACTTTTGTCTAGTTTTGGTATCAGAGTAATGCTGTTAGGAAATGGTTGCTCCTCTTCTATTTTCTGAAAAAGTTTGCGTAATATTGGTATTTTTTTTCCAAAATCATCTAGTAGAATTTCACGATAAAGCCATCTGAGGCTCAAGTTTTCTTTATAGGAAGGCTTTTAACTGTAAATTAAATTTCTTTAATAAGATATAGGATAATTCAGGTTATCTAAGGCTTCTTGAATATATCTTTTAAGAAATTTATCCTTTTATCCAAGTTGTTGAATTTGTGGACATGAAGTTTTTTGTAATATTCCTTTATTAGCCTTTTAATGTCTGTCTGATTTGTTGTGATGCTTCCTCTTTCATTCCTTATATTGGTATTTGAGACTTTTTTTTCTTGATCAATCTAGGTAGAGGCTTATGAGCTTTATTGATCTTAAAGAATCAACTTTTTGTTTCATTGCTTGTCTGTATTGTTTTTCTGTTTTCAACGTTATTGATTTCTACTCATATCTTTGTTATTTTCTTCTCTCTGCTTATTTTAGGTTTAGTTTGTTCTTCTTTTCATAGTTTCTCAAGGTGAGAGCTTATTTATTTGAAAACTTCTGTTCTAATTAGTTTATAGTTATGCATTTCCCTCTAAGCGGTGTTTCAGCTACACCTCAAAAATTTTGATATGTTGAGTTTTCATTCCATCCAAAATGCTTTCTAATTTTCCTTATGACTTCTGCTTTGACTATAAGTTATATAGAAGTGTATTATTTAATTTCTAAGTATTTTTTACTTTTCCAGGTATCTCTCTGTCATTGATTTCTAGTTTAACTCTTTTGAACTAGAAATCTGATCAGAGAACATACTTTGTATTATTTCAATCCATTGAAATTTGTTAAGATTTATTTCATGGCCCAGAATATGATCTATCTCGTGAAAGTTCCATGCACACTTGTAAAGGGAGTGTATGTTCTGCTGTTGTTGGATGGAATGTTCTATGTATGTCGATTAGGTTAAATTGGTTGATAGTGCTATTCAATCTTCTATCTCCTTACTGATTTTCTGTCTACTTGTTCTACCTATTACTGAGATAGGAGAGTTGAAATATCCAATTATAATTTTGGATTTGTCTATTTTTCTTTTCACTTGCATTAGTTTTTGCTTCATGTATTTCGAAGTGCTATTGTTAGGCACATATCTCTCTAGGAGTCTTATATTTTCTTGATGATTTTACCCCTTTGTTATCATGTTACATCCTTTTGTAATCCTGGTAATATTCCTTGTTCTAAAGTCTACTTTGTCTGATATTAATATAGTCACTTCAGCTTTCTTTTGATTAGCATTTACCTGGTATATCTTTTTCCATCCTTTTACTTTTAACCTCTCTATATTTTCGTATTTATAGTGGGTTTCTTGTAGAGCCAGCCTGATGGCCTAGTGGTTGAAGTTCAGCACGCTTCACTTCAGTGGTCTGGGTTTGGTTCCCAGGCACAGAAGCACACCACTTGTCTGTTAGTAGCCATGCTGTGGTGGCAGTTCACATAGAAGAACTAGAAGGACTTACAATTAGAATATACAACTATGTACTGGGGCTTTGGGGAGGAAAAAGAAAGAGAGAGAGAGGAAGATTGGCCACAGATATTAGCTCAGGGCAAGTCTTTCCCTGCAAAAAAAAAATTTAAAAAAAATAATAAAGTGGGTTTCTTGTAAAGAGTATCTAGTTAGATGTTGCTTTTTTATACAATCCAACAATTTCTGTCTTTTAATTGATGTGTTTAGTCATTTACATTTAATGTAATTATTGACATGTGGACTTAAATCTGTTGTTTTGCTTGCTTTTATTTGTTTTGTTTTGTTATTTGTTTTGTCTGTTATTTGTTTCTTTGCTCCTTTTTCTGCTTGTTTTTAGAGTGAATGTTTCTTATCCCATTTTATCTCTAGTATTGGATTATTATTTATACCTCTTTTTAAAAAATGTAAATGGATGCTCTAGAGTTTATAATATACACCTTAACAAATTACTTTCTACCTTTAGCTCCATGTGTAGTGTAAGCATCTTATAACAGTCTGATTCCTTATAACAGTTCCAATTCCTACCCCCCATCTTTTGTTCTATTATTATCATACATTTTACTTTTACAGATATGATAAATCCACGATACATTTCTACTTCTTTTGTTTTAGAAAGTCAGTATGTTTAGTTTTAGGGAATGGTAAAAAATAAGAAAAAAGTACTTTTACATTCATTTTAACCATTTTCAGATATCTTTAATTTTGAGGGGAGTAGATCTAAGTTTCAGTTGGAGATTATATTTCTTCTCCTGGGAGAGTTTTCTTAATGTTTCTTGAGGTGTAGAGTTGCTGGTAGTAAATTTTCTCAGCTTTTGCCTGTCTAAATAAGTATTTATTTCACCTTCATCTTGAAAGATATTCTCATTATGTATAGAATTCTGGGTTGATAGATTTTTTTTTTCTTTCAGTACTTTAAAATTTTCATTCTATTGTCTTCTAGATTGGGTAGTTTTAGAGTAGAAGTCAGTTGTAATTCTCATCTTTTCTTTATCTATGGTTTTCAGGAGTTTACCTAGGTGTCAGGTGTATTGTCTCCTCCTTCTCCTCCTCTTCCTTCTCTTATTCCTCCTGCTTGGGGTACTCTGAGCTTCTTGGATCTGTCAATTAATATTTTTCTTTATTTTTGGAAAATTCTATGCCATCATCTCTTCAAATATTTCTTTTGCCCTGTTCTCTTTCTTACCCTTTAGGATTTCAATTATAGGCACATTAGGCAATTTTATATTGCCCCATGGTTCTGTTCTGCTTCTCTCATTTTTATTTTCTTTTGGTGTTTCAGTCTGGGTAATTTCTACTGGCCTATTTTCAAGTTCACTGATCCTCAGCTGTGTCCGTTCTACTTGTGAGCCCTCAAAGGCATTCTTCATCTCTGTTACCTTGGTTTTTGTTTGTTTGTTTGGCTCTTATAGTTTCCATCTCTCTGCTCAAATTCTCCATCTTCATGCATATTGTCCATTAGCCCAGTAGAGCTTTTAAATATTAATCATAGTTATTTGCTGTCTGATGGTAACAACATCCAGGTCATCTCTGAGTTTGATTCTGTTGATAACTTTTTCTCTTACCAATGAGTTGATTTTTCTTGCTTTTTTGTCTCTCATAATTTTTGGTTGAATATTAGACATCATGTGTAGGTGGGTTTGAGTTTTCTTATTCTTATGGCCACCTTCAGTGCACTACTAGCTTCAAATTTCTCTAACACAGTGGTTCTCAACCAAGGCTGACTTCACCCCCAGGGGACATTTAGCAGTGTCTGGAGATATTTTGATTGTCACAACTGGGTGAGGGGGATGATACTAGAATCTAATGGGTAGAGGCCAGGGATGCTACCAAATGTCCTACAATGCACAGGACAGCCCCCCACAGCCAAAAATTATATGGCCCAAAATGTCAATAGTGACAAGATTGAGAAACGCTGGTCTCACTTTGTCTTACCGTTAGGGCTCTGGATACTCTACCCTCGTTTTTCAGCATTCCTTATGCACCTGTACATCAAAGAGGATCTCTTTCGATGTTCTTGCTCTCCATCCAGCAGGAGACAGCTGTTGCTTGTTACTTGGGGTTTGCTACCCCAGTGGTAGAAGGTTGTGGGGGGAGTCTTTGTTGTCCTTGCTCACCCTCAGTCTTAGGCAGGCTGTATGTCCTGTGTCTCAGTTTTGTGGTTTTCTCAGTGATCCTGTCCCTCCTCCCTGTGGCAGCCAAACTCTGCCTTGTATCTTTGGTAAGTCTTGTGTGGAAGAGAAGTTTCTCTCCTCCTCCAGCAGTAGAAGACCTCTTATGGTATTGGGGCAGGATCCTGGGCCCAGGAGTGCCTCCTGACCAGAGGTAGAGGTGTTTATTCTCTGCCCTTTCCCTGGGTCCTGTGGGTGTCAGGGGTTTTGCCCACCTTCAGGAGCTCAAGGCTTTTGCTCCATAGGAGAGAAGATTTTCTGCCTTTCCCGCAGTGGCAGTTGCTCCTTCCTCCAGCTCTGCTCTCTCCCACCCTGCCCCCAATCTTACCTTTGAGCACCCAGAAAGGGTTTCTGGAGAAGACCCTGGAAGTGGATGCACTGTCCCTTATGTTTGTGGCGCCCTGGGTTCTATGCTCTCACACTAGCCCACTTCATTTTCAGCCACTTATTAAAATTTTAGCTAAACTCTTCTTACCCATGAGTAGAGCTTATAACATCTCTTCCTCCCATGCTCTGCCATAGGAGAACCAGTGTTCATGCTCATCTTTTAGGGGAGAAGCCCATCTTTCCTTAGATTTTAGGTTAATTGGCTGCTCTGCAACCTCAGCTTTCCCATGGTTGAAGAAAAGCTTTAATTTTGTAGTTTATCAAGATTTTCCTTCTCGATGCTCTCTCCAGCTATCTACAGTCCAGGCACCACATTTACTGGGCCTAGAATTTTTTACACAACCTGTTCTGTGGCAATGCATGCTTCTTTAATATAAATTAGCTAACAAGAGATCAGCAAGTAGGGGGTGAGGTCAGTACAATGCAGAAGTTGTATTGGTTCTTATGCAATTTTCCCCAGCATGTTAACACTTTGAAGCAATCTGAGGCAAGCTTTCTGAAAATTAAAATTAAAATCTTACAAATGTATGCCAAACGTCATGGAAAAAAACCGTAAGTCTCCTTATCTTTTCTTTAGTGCATGTATTGTCTGGTTTAGTGGTTTCCAGTACCCTATGTTTCCACCATCTCAAGCTATTTGGGGCAGACTGAGAGTAAAGATAAAGAAGCTGCAAATATATTATGCCCTGTGTTAAAACAACAAATTAATGAAGAAGGACATATGCAAAACCCAAGTTTTAAGATTGATAAAAATGTTCTCTATTGGAAATGAATGCCCTCCAAAACAAATATTTCAAAAGAGGAAGTATGAATCCCAGGCTCCATTTGCCTGTACATTTACCTATGCCACTATTTTTGTTAGGATTGCTATTGATTTTTATTAATATTCTGTTTTCAAACTTCCATAGGTTTGAGTAATATGTCCTAATCCTATTTTCCCCATAAGCTCTATTATTTTTGGTGCACAGTTTTGCAGAATGGAAATTTTTAAGAATGCAAGAATGATAATATAGCAAAAGATACCTGTAATATGTCGGTTTTTTCTGATCATGGAAGCAATACATGCTCATTATTGAAAAATTGGAAACTACAGAAAAGAAAAAGGAAAAAAAATCCAATAACCAATAATTATCCCATTCAGAAACAATTTTCAATTCACATACACTTACTGTAAACATAACTGGAATCAAGATGCTACATTTTTTAAAACTGAAGAATGCAAACCATTTAAAAAATAATTTCGGCACCAATGAGGGAGAGAATGCACATAGGGAAACTTAACAAGCACATATATATACCAAAAAACAACCATCCCACCTCAAGAAAATAACTCTTTATGGCAGAGAATGGGCATATTCATACTTTAATCCAATTGAGGTTAAAACAGATGGAATCTAGTTCAAGATGATTTTTTAAACTTCTCAGTTCTCCAAATCCGATGAACTTGAGATTCGGGAACTTGAAACTTTAAAAGGCATTTTTCTGAATCAAGGGCATAAACATATATGATTCATCCAGAATCAATTAAAACTTTTTTTGGCATGTATACTACGGGAAGTAATCCATACTGCAGTTTTATAGCACAGCTCCAACACTAATTGTGAAACTCTGTGTTCACAATGACCATCTTGCTGAATCTGCTTAAGGAATAATCTTCTACAATTCTCTCTACTCTCTGGTCTTGTACCTGGGAATTCTGCAAAGGACCAGGAAGAAATGATCAGGGCAAAACATCTGGGGTAATTCAACAGGAACATGATATGTGTATTTCGTTGACATAACGGTCCACGCACTGCAAATATTTTTTTGCCCACAGGGAAAGATCCTCCCTCCCTCCTTCCTCCCCCATCGAAGAGAGAAGGCTCACACAACAGAAGCAAATATTCTGGAAATTCTCTGGCCTCCAGATGAAGGCTGATGATAGTTTCATTTCTTAAGAGCAAAATAACCTTTAGTCAACATGCTGACATGGATGGACAGGTACAGGCACACACAGTTATTACTAGAAAAAGTAAAGCTGTCATTGAGCATAAAAACAAACAAACAAACTGATGACTAACCTGTAGGTCTAAGGCCAATGCTGTGGTAGATAAGTGCGTACAACCACTAGGCTTAGAGGGTCTATTTTTGATTACCTTTCTAATTTACTTTGATTTACTAGAACCAATTTGCAATAGTGACTGGCAGTCAGCCCTTGGAAAGGGTACTTCTAAATTTAAAATTCAATTTTAATTCATTTCAACAAGAGCTTATTGAGCCCTTTCTAACTGCCAGGTGATATGCTAGGGCCTGGGGATAGAGATGTGAATAAGGAAAACATGGCGGCCCTGCCCACAGTCTAGCAAAATGTCAGAATGAAGATTATCCACTGATTTCCCTCATAATACACCAACTCCAAAACCCTTTCTGGGATTCCAACCCATGTCCTCCACTTAGCCAATCATCTGAGGCTACCTCATAGGCCCAGGGACCCTGAGGCGCGTCCTCTGGTAGTGGCAGGGTTTGCAAACAGATGGAGCTGCTGGTCCAGCAGTACTGGTGCTGGTGATGTGGATGGGACCAGCCACAGCTCAGCAGCATCAGTGCCCTCATCAGGCAAGCTCTGCAGCATGTTTGGGGACATTGTTCTCAATGTGCAGGCCCTGCAGAGCCTCAGCAACTCTGTGAGCTAAATGTTATAGCTTTAGTACATTCTTTTCCTGCTTAAGTCAGCCACAATCTGTTTCTGTTGCATGCAGCTCAGAATCCTGATGATATACATGGTGAGACTTCTGCTCCCTGACAGCATTCTGTTCCATTTCAAATCACATGCAGAAAAACACCTGGAGAAAAATTGGATCGTGTTCTATGTGGCTCTGATGTATCTTGTCAATTGAGAAAGGCCTCTTCACCAGTGTTCTCAGCTGTTGTACTGGTTCACACGGTACCATCATCAACTGTAGATGGTGCCTCTATAAGGCTGTTACAAATAAAGAACTGAAGTTTAGGGATTTTATTTTTTTATCAAATTAGAACAGATTTAGTGGTACCACTGTTACTCGTTTGCATTCATATATGCTTCTTGAGTTGGAGAAAAACCATGGGAACTAGGGCACTGGGAATTTTTTCATAAACTACAATTTATTCCATTTGGGCTACAGCTTAAGAAGTGTCTTGGTGTTGGTGACATTTGCATTAAACTCTGTGGAGTCGATCCCACATGTGTGGGAGAGCCCACTTGCACACACTGAACAATCATCATTTCAGGGAAGCCTGTATTTGCAGAATTGGGTCTACTCAAGATGTGTTCCTTGCCAGTGCCCACTACTGACTTTCGTGGCCATGGTGTCAACCCATCCATCAGTGGCCTTTCATATTAAATTACAGAACATGTATCACAGGGGCCCAATTTAACTCGAGGACAAGGAAATGTTTTAAATTCTAAAGCTGCTCTGAGCCGTATGAGACCAGTCACGTTGTGCAACCTTTCTTTACTATTTCTATGTGCTCTCTACGCACAGCTGTTGCAAGGTACGTTATTATACTTTGCCCAGACTCTGGCACCTGTTGTAGGTAATTTGAAATAAAAACAAGTTGGTGGGAAACATGATAAGATATCTGAGAGCACATTTCATTCACTCAGAATACCCCTGCAGACTATTCCATTTCAGTAGACTCCGCAACCATTCTTCTTTGTCATTATTTGCCGAGAGGGGGGGAAAAATAACACATCTCTTTTTACAGAAAACAAATTGGCACTCTGCTGGTCCAGGGGCTACAGACACAGATCTCTTTTGCTTGCTCTCCTGTAGCCTTTTTTCCTCTCTTGTTTGTGCCAGTATTTCCTCCACCCTTTCAATTTGTCACAATTGCCTTTCCCAAAACAGCTTTCATTTCCTCTTGTTTCTCTGTTCTGCACTCCCTCGCCCCTTGCTTTTTATGAGAGGACATTGAGGCCCTGGCAGACCAGGGAAGAGAAACAAATTAATGCCACAGGCCCCTCAGGGGCGGACATGTCTGGCTCCATGAACTGAGAGGGAGGCCCAGCACCGGAGTCCACCTATGTGACCCTGGGATGTCCTGCTCTGGAGCTCACCCATACCCCTCCCACTTTGAAATTGTCTCCTTGACTGTGATATGGTTTAGGACTGCTTTGAGAAAGAGCTTGGAGGGCAGGAATATCTACCAGGATCGTAAAGGGTGGTTTGGAAAGCCTCTGTACTCTTGAGCCCACTAGAGTCTTCCTGATCCATCCATTGATGCCCAGACTACGTTTTGATCTTTTCATTTCTGTTCTGAAAATGGGAGTGCTATAACTAAATTCTTTATCAGCCAACATCATTGTTGACAATGAGTTAGGAGCTGGGATGTAGGGGCTTGGCCTGAAAACCCGAAGTAGAACACAGAACAAAGAGGTGCGAGATGGGCAGACTGTGTCTAACAAAGCGTGGCCCGGGGCGTAGGTGGGTGGTCTGCTAAGGAAGAAAAAGAAGTGGGTTTTGAGCTAGACATCCCTAGGTTCAAGTCCCAGCAGCTCTCCTTGATGAGTATATGGTCTTGGGAAAGTCACTCTGTTGCCATGAGCTTCAGTTTTCTCTCCTGTAGAATGTGGATCACAATAACTTCCTTGCAGGGTTATTGTGTGGATTTAAATAGATAATGTATATACAGTGCCTAGTGCAGTGTCTGACTATTAACAGCCACTCTGTAAATTACAGCAAATATTTTCAGTACATCTAATTTCATTGGAGTCACGGCCAACGGGAGGAGTGATTCTGGCTGTAGTTTTTCATCTCCTTGAGCACCAACATCTGCCTACTGTTAAGGTGTAAATTGATAAGCCTTGGCCCTAACCCCACACTCTAAGCAGGTCAGGTCTGAGGTCTGCATTAAGCAGCATTGTTCACGGGGATCTGCAGCTTCATTACCACAAATGCCACAGCGATGTCTGTTAAAAAACACAGACAAAGATGTGAAGGAGGAAAGAGGCCATTTGGGACCTCATCTCCACAAACTCTCCATCTCAGGGGCCCACAACAGGCAGCAGCAGCCCTTTCTCTGCAGGCTGCACTGGTTTCACCCCTCTCTGCTCTGATTTCTCTTTCATGTTCCTCTTCAGCTAAGGCGTTTGGTCTGTGTGTGCAGCTTCTCCCCAAGGGAGCCAGTCTCCTCCCCACCACCTGAACTCTTGCTCACCTTCTCCACACGCATGGCTGCCACTCAATTCTGTGGAGCTTCCAGCACACGAATGAGGAGAAAAAGCATCTAGAGAGGGGCCCAGCACAGGCACAGAGGGAGGTTCCTGCCCAGAGTGCTGGCTTGAGAGTTGGAATCCTTGAAACAACCAGGAGATGTGTGTGGGACCGAGCAAAACAGAAAAGATGAATTTTACATCTTTGCCAGCCTGTGCCTCCAGAAGCCTTATTATGCCCAAGTGTCTGGTAAATAGAAAGGACCTACTGACATGACTCATGGGGTTAGTGTGGGAGCATAAACCTGCAAAGATAGCTGTAAATTTATAAAGAAAAATTACTCTAAAGAAAGATGATTAGTATTCCCGTGTTAAAAAATTTCAGTTGAGAAGGTTCAATCTTTTTTCTTCCTGTTTCTTTTTTTTATAGCTTTATTTGCATAGAATTGAGGCATAATAAATTGCACACATTTAAAGTGTAAATCTGCTGAGATTTGACATATGTATACACTTGTGAAACTTTCATCACCATCAAGATTATCAATGTATCCATCACCTCTGAAAGTTTCCTTGAACTCCTTTCCACCCATCACCCCAAGACAACCACGACATGGGGTTTTGATGTGTTGTTATAGATTAACTTGCATTTTATGAAATTTTATAAAAATGGAATCATATATCACATCCATCAATTTTTTGGACTGGCTTCTTTTACTCAACAAAATTATTGTGATATCATCCACGTATTTGTATACATCAACACAATAGTTATTTTTGTTGTTGAATAAAATTCCACTGTTAGACGTACCACTTTTTTTTTTTTTTACTAACTATTCCAGACCTCTGTTTCTTTTTGAACCTTGTTCCCACCTGCTTTTCAGTGAATGAGATGGTGGACTTGCAGTCATGAGAGTTCTTCACCTTTTTATAGATGGAATGATTCCCTTTAATGTATTTTCTCTTCGTGGCAAAGAAGTGGGCTTCCTGTGTTCCTCTAGGATTTGGCAGTGCCTGAACCATGAGTCAGGCTTCCAGGCACTGGAGCAATGAGCAGGGATGCAGAGAGACTATTATATGTGGAGATGAACAGAGCATGCGTCAGCCTAGAGCTCTTGGAAAGAACAGAAGTGGTCAGATGGAGATGCTACTCATAAAACATTGCCTAAAAAAAGGTAAATTTGCCAGAGCTTTTCATAAGTGGTTTAAAAAAAATGTTTCATAAACTCCTAGTGTTCATGAAATTCAAGGACTTTTACTTTAATCCTCCCACTGTTCAATCATACTTTCCATTAGTGTTTTAGCAAAACATTAGATTTCATTTTATTTAGAACACAATGCAATAGAAAGAATACAAGTAGGCAAGAATACAATTCAAGAATTCAGATATCTTCTGGTCTAGTCCAGGTTCTTTAGTATACACTTTTTACTGTTTTCTTCATTTAAACATTAACATTTTATTTGAATCAAAATTATCCCCACGCTGCCCCTCTCGTTGCTTAGGTTGTGTGTGATGTTTTCTTTCCAGCTTACATGGACGGGATTTATTCGTTTTTCCTGCAGACAAAAACTATCATGTAGAAGTCAGTGGAAGCCTGGTTGTTTATGACTGTTCTTTTGTGATGCGAGATGAATGGTCAGGTTGAGCTGTGTGGGAGGAAGGGAGGATTAGGAAGCCATGAGCTCAGGCAACGTAGGGAAGTTCAGCTTGAGGAGGAACAAGTGGGGGATGGGGTGGAAGAATAATGAAGCTGAGAAAAGACTGAGGGTCTTCCAGTCGTTGGAGTTGTCTTCCTTAGCCAGAAAACCCGTGACAGAGAAAAGTGACCTGTTGAGAGAGAATCTCCCAAGCTAGACACCTGGGAGCCACTTCAGATCTTTCATTCTCTCAATTTAATTCGAAACCAATTCCTGTTGACTGTGTTTCCTTGGCTTCTCTCCTACCCCTTCCACTCCTCTCTCCCTGCTGCTTTGGCTTAACGTCCAACAGCTGTCAACCACGTCCAACCTGAAGGCAATTCCAAAGGTGTTCATCTGATCATGTCCTACAGGACGAAGTCCAAGTCCTACACTCGGAGTCCCAACTTCACCTGACCCCCGCCCACATCTGCAGCCTCTTGTCCAGCTACGCCAACTCTCCAGCCATGTCAAACCCCTCCCGGTTTTCTGTAACAGCAGAAACACCCAGAGAGCTTTTTGAGAAAAATTCCCAGGCCCTACCTCAGGGTATGTTCTGATTCAGTGGGTCCCAGGTGAGACCTATGACTCCCTTTTGTTCATGATGCTCCCCAGGGTATGGGGATGGTCTGATGGCCAACTAGGTTTTGGACCCCTAGACTGCATCAGAGTTTGAGGATTAACTAGGTCACTGTCGTGAAAGCACCTTGTAAACTGTCACTCTCCATGCAGATGTCAGCTAGCATTACTGAGGAGAGGCATTGTGCTGAGGGGCAGGCGTGCAGCCCTGAGGTTAATGCAGACAGGAGCTCTTCCTTCCCTCCCAGCAAAACTGGGCCACTATCAGCAAACCCGACTGGCAGTGAAAACAGCCCCAAGACTGGCCCAGGAAAACTTCTCAATACTCCCAGAGTTTTTCCAACCAAGTTTTGGTTTTAGTAGCAAAATTGTTTTACCAAATGACTCATGTAAGGAACCCAAATCCTCACAGACATTGTTAGCAGAGCCTGAAGAGTCTTTCTCATATGTTCGTGCTGGCTGGGCCCACGACTCAGAGTCCACGAGTCCCCTCCACAATTGGGGAAAGGCAATTATGGTGGGCCTTCTTGATGTGACTGGTTTAGACAGGTTCTGGGCAATGAATTGGCCTCAGGGGAGGCCTGCTCAGGGGCTTCTGGGAAAAATTACTTGCTCCTAAGAAGAGACATTTTGCCCTTTTCTTTGTCTGGATATTTCTATACATGTGTGGGATCCTTGGAACTTTGGCAACCATCTTGCTATCTTGAGGGGAGTTAGCCAAAAGATGACACCTTGTGGAAGGCAAAACAGAAGATGGGAGGAACCTGGGTCCTCAGTGATGTTGCTGGGCCATCAAATCGACCAACCCTGGAGTTTCTTCTTATGTAAGATGACAAATCCTCTAATTGCTTAAGCCATTTTAATTTGGGTTTTCTTTAATTGGCAACAGCAAACTTTCTGTTACATTAATGTATAAAACAGATTAAAATTGACAAATTATTATTAAATGTTTATTTTATAGGCTTTAGTTCATAACTTTTATTTATTAGAAGTCAATCAAAGAAATAATGGAGAATCTGTGACAAACAATTTGAAATGGGGAGTTAGGGATGTACATTAAAGTCATACCAGTCTAAGTATTCAATTTATTTTAGCATTTTGTTTTAATTGTATAATAGTGAAGAAAGTCTGATTCCCACAGATAAGTAGCTGCAAATGGTAGCAGTTTTTGAAAAAACACATTTTCTTTGCAAACTCAAGGCACTTTTCAGTGAATAGTGGTAGTAGGAAAAGCTTTATTCCAACATCTGGGCTCACATACACAACGTTAGGTTGACAGGCACAAGCTAATGTGCTGATTGTTAAAAGTTGGTATATAATATAGTATTTATTTATAATTAAAAACATATGGTATTTTAACTTTTTAAATAAAACATTTGTGAAATTCCCAAAAGATCCCCACAGAATCTTAAGGTTCCTCAGAACACACTTTGAAAACTTGTGTCCTAAGTGTAATTAAGCTATGCTAATCATGTGTAATTAATATAAAATCCAGGTTTCAATGTGGTAGACAAGATTCTTCCCTCCTGCGCTAACTCCAACTTCCAAGAGCTCGAAGCCAGACACCGTATAATGTCCTTCAAGTCTGGCAATAAGACAAACACTCCTTTAGCATAATAGGAGATGTGCTCCCAGGAGATTATGATTCACAGAAGAAAAGGGGGATTGTGGGACCAGACCACACAGAGGGCCTCTTTTCCCTCACCTTCTCCTCCCTCCGGGTCCAAAGCATTCCTTACCTTCCATGTCCACCCCCAGTGGCAGGACCACACTGAGCAGAGACTGACAATCCATGCTGAGGCCAGGCAAGAGAAAGCAGGAGCTGGACAGGTAACTGTGGGGTTGCTGGGGCAAATGAGTCAAGGACCAGAATAGAAGGGAGAGAAGGAGGAAGTAAGGGAGTTGGCCCAGGGGACACTGTCTTTTCCAGCTGTGCATTTGGCTCCATAATGCATCTGGAATCCAGGACTAAGGCCGCTGCCTGGGAAAAAGACGAATAAACAAGAAAAGCCACTAATTTCTTATGTTCATTGTGATGATTTTAAAGTACGTCCATGAATTCTTTGTTATCCTTCCCTTTAAGAGATAGAATCTAATTCCCCTTTCCTTAAGTATGGGCTATGTTTAGTGACTTCTCACCAATAGGATGTGTTGGAAGTCGTGATATAAGGCCAGTGAGATCAGAACATAAAAGGCGTTGTGGCTTCCCCCTTATTCTCTCTCTTAAATCACCCACTCCAGGGAAAGCCAGCTGCCATGTCATGAAGATGCTCAAGTAGCCTTAGGGGAGGCCCGTGTGGTGAGGAACTGGGGCCTCCTGCCAATAGCCATGTAAGGGAGCCATCTTGGAAGTGGACCCTCCAGCCCCAGTCAAGCCCTCAGATGACTGCAGCCCCAACCAACATCTTGACTACAATCTCATGAGAGTCTTTAAGCCAGAGCTACCCCGCTAATCTACTCCCACATTCCTGATCCACAGAAATTATGAGATAATAAACGTTTGTTGTTTTAAGTCACTAAGTATGGGATAATTTGTTATGCAGTAATAGATAACTAATAGGCCCTAAATAGCAGATATCACTGGAACCTGAGACTCAAAGATATTTCTCTGGGAGTTCATGTGTGAGCTGGCTGGCAAGACCATTTTCTTATACAACCCCTCCCTACCCACTCCACCATAATAAGTGCTGAACTGGGGTTACACACATCTTTTACATGTGTTGTGGAAGTCAGAAGCCTACAATGGAATCACGCAGGAACATTTAAAAGGTATACTGTCTGGGTCCCTTGCCTTAGGATTCTGCTTTAATAGGTCTAGGAGTGGCCTGGGCTTTAGGAGGCTTAAACTCTCTCAGGTGTGCATTGTACTGCCAAGGGAAAGAACTCAGGTGTGGCATGCACTGTTCCAGCAAATGCGCCCCTCTCTGGTTTGCATCCCCCCCACCTCGTTTAAGTTCAAGCAGTTCATCTCTCAGGTGGTCATGTTTCACCTGCTGGGGATTGGACAGAGTTTGATGAGTTCTTCTTTGAAATGTGCCCAGGAGATTAAAAGAACTAACCATTAATATTATTTTTTAATGGAATATTTTTTCCTCAACAAAGTAAGAGCAGGAGGCAGTAAAGAAAATAGGGAAGGAGAGAGCAGACTGAAAGACCCAGGTTTCCTTTCAGCACTGGGCATTTTTCAGATTGTCAGACAAATCAATAATCAGCAGATGCTCAGTATGCAAAAGAGGAAGTAGGCACCTGAGTGACAGACCCTGGGGTTAGGAGACAAGAAGAGGGGGAATCGTTCTTAGGAGCAGAAGCATAACTCCTGCTGAGAGACTTGTACAAATGTTTTCCCATCCCCAGTGCCAACCCCAGACAGATGTGAAATCCAAAGCCCCTCCTTCCTCCCTACTCAGTAAGCAAGGATGCAGGTACCCATATCTGAGGATCAGTGAAGAGACCCAGGGATCCAGAGAGAGAAATTTCTGCTCTCAGTGATCCCTGATAAAACTCTCAAATTAACTCTAATCAAACAGGTTTAGGTTCAAGTTGGCAAAGGGGGTCAAAAGGTACAAATGTCCAGTTATAAGATAAATAGGTCACAGGGATACAATGTACAGCATGGTGACCATGGTTAACAATACTGTAGTGTATATTTGAAAGTTGCTAAGAGAGCAGATCTTACAAGTTCTCATTACAAGGAAAAAAAATTATAACTACGTGAAGTGATGGGTTTAACTAAAATTGTGGTGATCACTTCACACAATATGTACATATATCAAATCATTTTGTTGTACACCTAAAACAGATACAATGTTATCTGTCAATTATATCTCGATAAAATGGGAAAAAAAGGACAGGCTCACTTGAAGATGGTGTGGCAGGCTAGTGCCATGAATAAGGGCTCAGGCTCTGGACTCCTTGGGTTCAAATTCCTGTTCTGTCTCTTATGACTTGTGTGACCTCTCCTCTGCCTCAGTTTTCTCACCTGTACGATGGGGGTAATAATGGCATCTACCCCACAGGCTGGTTATGAGGATTTAAGGAGATCATTTTTCACACATAGCGTCTGATGACAGTGCAGGGCACAAGGCCCCGCCTGGCTGTGTCCTTGTTGGAGAACCGTGGCTAGTGCCCATGAGGAAGAGCCTGCAGATAACCACACTCACGCTTGCCCAATTTACTGATCGTTATAAGGTAAATCAGCCTTATGTGCTTACTAAATCTGCTGGAGTTTTCCCCGCAGTGCATTATTAAGGACGGCAAACACGGAGCATACCGGGGGCTGCTTCTGGTCCATCCTTGCCTCTGAGCACCTCCTCTCTTACTGAGGCCACTCTCCCCAGCTCCCGCCATTGTCAATGTGCCCAGTCCCCACCCTCTGTTCTGATTCTTTCACAAGGAGATTTTTTTCACCACCGACTCTCTGCCTGGTGAGATGGACTTTCTTTCTTTTTTTTTTTTTTTTAGAGAATATTTGCAGCTCACTCGAAAAATTGTTTTTTTGAGGAAGATTGGCCCTGCATTAACATCTGTTGCCAATCTTCCTCTTTTCTCTCCCCAAAGCCCCAGTGCGTAGTTGTGTATCATAGTTGTAGTATTGTAGCTCTTCTATGTGGGACACCACCTCAGCATGGCTTGATGAGTGGTGAGTAGGTCTGCACCCAGGATCCGAACTGGCGAACCCTGGGCCACTGAAGCAGAACGTGTGAACTTAACCACTACGCCACTGGGCCAGCCTCTGAGATGGACTCCTAATCTCTCTCCAGAAGTCCCCATATCCAGGTGGGACAGTTCTGGCTTTGGACAGAGCCACCAAGAGTGCAGTTTACCCCAGGGAAGGAAATCAATCTCCCCGTGAAGTCTCTTTTTTCACTGTCAAAGGACTCCTCGATTCCAGGAGAGCAGCCACATTCTAAGGGCTTTGGACGCCCAGAGAAAACCAGCAAGTACCACTTCAGTGAGAGCCACATGGGAAGACCAAGGACTGTGGTGGGTCTTTGCTCCCTCTGAGCACTTTCTCCAAAATGAGCGCCTCTCCAACAGTCTTCCTTAAAGATGGTGAAAGGTCTTAAGGTGATGTGTTGCTATGACAGTTGTTAAGAATAGGATAAACTGACTCTAGAGGAAGCAGCATGAATTATGAGATGATTGCGTTAGTGCCCAGACTGTGGGGCAAGTGGAAAAGGTCTTCAAAGGGCAGAGCCATTTTTCTGGGCTCATTCTTCCACCAGTCCACAGCCTCACCCTCTAGGCTCAACCACCTGTAGCCCCAGCCTCCCTCCTGGCTACCCCTCTGGTTCTGCTGTGAACACTGGCTTACTTTCTACCTGGACATAGCTAACAGGGAAGGCCCCTGGCAAAGTATTGAGGGAGATTGACTTAGTCTTGAACCTATTTTCTCTGCAAACTTTTCCACCTCCATCCCACTCCTCCCTCCCTCCCCACTGGGCATAATGATTTCCTACTCTCTAATCTCTTCGAATGATCCCAACAGGAAAAGATCTGGTCTCCATGTTATTCTTAAATTAAAATACACCAAACACTCTAAGGCATTTATTTATGGAAGGAATGAAAAAGCAAAATGTCTCTTGAGGGAGACTGAGACACTAGTCACGGATGGGGAGATTCAAGGGAAAATAAGGAAATCCTCCGGTCCTGGAAAACATGTTACACTTAAGAACTTACATCATTTTAGAGCCCTGGGAACAGGGTGAAAAGGGATGGAGAGGCCTCTGAGATGATCCCTTTCCTAAGCACTAAGCTCTCCATCCCTCCACCCAGATGTCAGAGATCCAGAAATGTGAGTCACTGCAAACAGATGTGCAGTGCACAACCTACACAAGTGTACAGGGCAGCCCTGCCAGCATTCTTTCCATTGTGCCTTCTCAAAGCTCTATGCCATCATTCTCATTCATCAAATCCTTATTAAATGTCTACTATATGCCAGGGACTATGCTAGGCCTAGGACAAATCAAGATAAATAAAATCCACCCTTCAGAGTGCACTGTCTCGTGGAGAAGATAGATACCTGGAGATAAATATCTAGTGCTAATAAAGTTATACACAAAATACTACAGAAGAAAAGAAAGATTTAATGTTGTCAAAAAAGATCAGTAAACTTCAAAGAGGAGGTGACATTTGGGGCAGAATCTTGAAAAAAGAAGAATAGGGGCTTGCTAGACAAACAAGACCATTCCAGACATAAAGCACAGGCCGGGTCAAGGTATGAAGACATGAGGCAGGGTGAATTTTGCACAACCATTTGGCTTGATTTCTACCCTAGATCTCCCCACCACACCTAGAGTTCCTTTAGTTCCTCTTCCCTCATAAGCTCTCAGGCAACTCTGCTTTCCAAGCTTTCCTTCATCTCAAGGTCTTTTCTCTCCAGGACTGGAAAGTCAAGGAAGTGATTCTTCCCATGTATGCAAAGCTGGGGGTCCCAGGAGAGGAAGGCTGTTTGCTTGGCTGAACATATCCGATGGTGTAGATGCGAAGTAAACCCTTATCTTCCACAACAGACTTCCTCTAACTACATGACATTCCCATTCACTCATTCAGTTAACAAACACTGAGTATCTTTTATGTCCCAGGGGCTGTGCAAGGAGATGCACAGATAAACCAAACACACATGCATTTGCCCACAGGAAGCTTAGTGGTGTGTTCCATGGTATATTTCATGATATGCTCCATCTCCCTGGAGCCAGAACAGTGGCTAGCTCTGCTGAGTCTGAAAAATGGAAAAACCATTCCTTCCCAGCCCAGGAGCAAACTCTACCTTCTTTCCAAGCTTTAAACTTCAAGAGCACCTCCCAGAACTACTGAATGTGTTTTAGAGACCCCTCTATGTGTTTGGGGAAGTCCAGATGGGACACTAGAAATAAAAGGAAGGAAAGAGAGAAGGGAGGAAAGGAAAAATAACCACTATCTTGCATAATATTGCCAGTATCTGTGAAGAAAATGAAATATGACTGTATTTGCAGCTATAGACCTCTATCTTCAACCACACACAGGTCAATACGTGTTTATTGCCATTGACTTTTCTTTTTGTCTATTTCTTCATTTCTCCTCATTATGTTTTTTCCCTTTGACTCTAAAAATAGTCTCCTCTCTTAGGAGAGAGAAATATGTTCATAATTTAATTCTTACAAATCACATTTGATACATAGTTATCCAAAGATTGTATTTTATTCAAATAAGAGGTATCAATAAGTTCTAGGTCAATAAAAAGGGAAGATATGATTTATTAAAATCAAATGTTTTTAGATGTTCCCTGTGAGGTAGCATGGGCAGGAATCCCATAGGCCTATGGCAGCTCAACTAAGGGTTCAAGCCAATCTCAAGTGAAACAGTATTTAAAAGTATTCATTGTTACCAGAAGAAGAAGGAGGCTGAGGCAGAGGAGGGGGAGGATGGAGTGGAGAAGAAAGAAAGAGGGAGGAGGGAAAAAAGGAGAATCAGCAGCAATTGCCAAGAGACAGTTGTTCAATCCAATAAAGTAATGATCTGTACAAACTCTAATTATTGTATTTGCAAAACAATACATGTATAATTTGTGGACATTTCCCCCCCTCTTTCTAACACAATAAAGGATTCATTTCATGAAAACATTTTATGTTTTCTTTATAAGATTTGGACAAAAACAATGCATTTTTAACTCTGAAAACAGAATAATGGATCCTTGGAAGATTTATCTGAAATCAACTGCAGTTGTCGTTCTATATTGATAATCTTTGCTATTCATTATCATATTCAGCCCGTCATTTATATGCAGATGACACTATCATTTATGGTAGTAGATTATGCTGGGAGAAAGCTTAATATTATCTTCAAGCTGATTTAAATGAGCTTTAAGATCATCTGGCACAATCTAAATTACTTTTAAATATTAATGAAACAAAGATCATGTTATTTGGCTCAAAACAAAAAGTTGGGAGAACTGAAAAATTGGCATGCAGAGTGACCTCGGAAGGAATAGACAAATGTCAAATATTCAAGATTTGGGGATACATCCTGCCTTCACCTGTGACTGATAGTATAAAGGATCAGCAGTGAAGGATAGAAAACTCCCAACTCCTTATCCAAGTACATATACGTCTTTCTAAAGAAAAAAGATTGTTTTCCATCTTTCCAACGTCCCAATTATGTGCCTTGGGTTTTGTTGGTTTTATTTATCTGACTGCAGCTCAACATTTGTTAGCCAAGTTAAAGACGCTTTATCCTCTCTATCTGGACAGATTTGCCTTGAATTATACATCTCATAAACATTACCATCTGTCGTCTTTTAAACAATTGGCTAAAAATTAGAAGATTCTCAACATTTTGTTGGCATAATAGCTTCCCTCACACTCTATTCCCCAACATCAGACCACTTAACTCTTCTTTTTCAGTCGTTCACATTTTCTCAGCAAAATTTAGTGAATGGGGAGAAAAGGCAATAGCTGAGAGAAGCAATCCTTTGACAGCCCATAATATTCAGGCTGTGTGTGTGAGTGCGTGTGCACGTCTGCACATGCATATACTCAAGTGGGAAAATGTCTTAAATTATGTAGATGACCTTTCTGGACCCCTTTTAGTCTCAAATATCTCACTATATGGTTGGGAAATCCCTCAGCTGCCAACCAGGGGTGTGATGGGGCTCCTGGGATAATACATTGGAAGCAAGAACATGGCCATTTCCTTAGCTAGTTTCCCTAGACAGGATGTCAATGAGTCCCAAGCCGGGCCAGGAGAGATAGCTCAACCTTTGGCCAGTGATGGAACAGAGACATCTTCAAGGTAGGAACTGAGGGTGCTCAGAACGAAAATGATGAGAGTGTCCTTGGGGTAGACATCCATCTTTGTTGTTGTTGTTATTGCTAATGGTTCTCCTGTACTACAACCTGCCTGACTCTTGAAAAATTCATCTAGTTACCAGTGTAACTGAGATACATCTCTATGGCCTCATCACACCCATCAGCAGCAACTGCTGCATTTTGGGTGCAGAGATTTCATTTACCAGGGCCTTCCTGAAGGCACTATCTCTTAGATGCTGTGCGTACACGTGTCTCAAATCTCATGTTTATCCTGTTCACTGCCTCTCACTTGCCGATGTTTTTCCATCTCTGCTCTTCTAAGAGAAAGAAGTTGAATCAGAGAAGGGTTGAGTGTGTGGGTAAGTGGCTGAACAGATGGATAGATGGTGACTACATACAGCAAGAAATTAGGGATGTGTTTTGTTGCTGATTCAACAGATGCCTTCCCCATATCTTCAGAGAGGAAAAAAATGAGAGTGAGGAGAGGAAGAATCACTTGGGAAAGCCATGGGGATGATACAGTCATCTCTCTAAAGGCATGACAGCACGACAAACCTCACATGTACTAGAGAAGTGTGGAAACCCACTCACCTACTGGCAGAGCTTAGCTAGGCCATGCTTGTGTCAAGTGACTATTTTTAGTCTTATTTTTCAAGGTTCAGTTCAAAATTTATCTTATCTATGACTCTCTAACTCTCTAACTCTCCTAGAAAGTCTTTATCACTCCCTTCCCTGTATTCCCATAGCACCTTATTCATCCCTCATTTACAGCCCTTATTGTTTGTGTGTGTTAATTGCATACATATTGGAATCTCCACTGGGCCAGTCCTGGCAATAGTCTGTCCAACTGTCCTTATCACCCTCTTCTTTCTTGGCAGCACAACCCATCTTGGTTCATTGTCAGATGCCATGTGCTTCAGGGGGTGATCCCTACTCCCTCTATCCAGTCATGGCAATTGAGTTATGTATCTAGTGCAGAACCAGCATGTGAGGTAAGTCTTGTCAATGAGACAGGAGGGGAAATGCTGGGGCAGGGGCAGTGGAGGCTTCTATGTGTTTATTCTTAGCAAAAGAAACAGAGGAAGAACATTCTCACCTAGAGGCTCTTGTGGGCAGAGATGCTTGCTGCAAATATCTCGTGACCATGAGGGAACAAACTGAGGACAAAAGCTGACACTGAGAAAGGCAGAAAGGAAAGACAGAAAGAATCTGAATTCTTGACGATGTTTCTTATAGAACCGACCCAAGGACCACCCCATCTCTAGACTTCTCGTCCATTTTGAGTTGTGTCTTCTGTGACTCAAAACCAAAAGCATCCTATATCAAATATCCTCTAAACTTGTGCTGTCCAATACAGTAGCCACCTACCACAGGTGGCCACTTGAATTTAAATTTGAATTAATTAAGATTAAATAAAATTTAAAATTCAGTGTCTCCATTGCACTAGCTGCGTATCAAGTGCTCAATAACCGTATGTGGCTAGCGGCTACCATATTGAATAGTGCAGAATTATAGAACATTTCCAAGACTTCAGAAAGGTGCAGTGAACAGCGCTGCTCCAAACTGCAAGGTCCTGGAAGGCAGAAACCAGATTGTATTCACCTCTTCCTGGTTCCTAGCAGATTATCACACAAAGATAAGTAAATTAATTAAATTGCTAAATAAAGAATGAATGCTCTAACTATCATCTATTCTGAAGGAACTGGTCCTACTGGGTTCTGAGTAATTTTTACCCCATTGATTCTTGAGTTCACACAGGTGGCAACGTCTGTGGTCACAGTCACTGCTCCCACTCACTCCGCACACAAGAAATAGCTCCCTTCAAGGTGTTCCCTTTCCTCCTTTTGCTCTAGGAGTCTGACTTTTCCTAGCTTCACTTAAAACCTTTCAAGTTCTCGTAATCTTCTGCCTCTGAAAGACACAGCTACGAATAAAATAGTCACTGGGTCTGTGTTTGCTCCACTCTTCAGAGTGGTGTAGACATAAGAATGGTGTCCACATAGACAGAAGTTGCTCACACACTGGCCAGACATGGCAACATTCCAGCGTGTCCTGTCAAGAGCCAGAGACTCCGTGGGGGCAGCATTCCTCCATGCTAACCAGATATTCGTCCTGTTGCCGAGATGCTTCATCACTGAAGCCCGAGGCATCCTCCTGTCTCTCGGGGTAAGGAAGTGCACTTGGAATAAAGCCCAGGTGAAAATAAAGGTCACATGTTCCATGGAAACTTCTAAGAAGCATCCTGCTGCTCCTTTACAGTCCCAAAGCAGGCTTTACTGCAGTGACCTGGGTGAATGGCTGCCCTCTCCTTCAGATTTGTATTTCTAGAAGGTACTCTGTCCCTCTCCCCCAGAGAAGCCCACCTTCTCCTGTTTGAATGGCCTGGGGAAGAGTCTCACCTGAGCATAAATTATGGCATAAATTAGAGTTTCTCCTGCCCTCTCCCCACTCCCACCACCCACCGCAATGAAGTGCTACAATTCTGCACCCAGTTCCACTGTGTGTGTTTTTAACACACCAAGGAATTCTCCAACACCAGCTGGGTGTCCTACAATTTAACTCAATTCTGATACTATCTACCTGGAGATAGTGTCAGATCCCACAAGTTAAGGGCTCAGTCTCACAAGACTGCTGCCCCACTTCAGACACCAATTGAAAGTCCAAGTTGTTACCTGTGCTTCTGACAGACAGGCTATAGATTGGAAGTTCCCACAACCCCCTCCTTGGGTTCGATTAATTTGCTAGAGTGGCTTATTGAACTCCAGAAACCAGCTTACTTATTAGATGACCAGTGTATTATAAAAGGATATGACTCAGGAACAGCCAGATGGAAGAGATGCATAGGGCAAGGTATGGGGAAAGGGCACGGAGATTTCATGCTCTCTCAGCGCCACTCTCCCAGCATCTCCGCACGGTCACCAAACTGGAATCTCTCCGAATCTATCCTTTTGGTTTTTTTATGGAGGCTTCATCATATAGGCATGACTGATTAAATCATTGGCCACTGGTGATTGAGTCAACCTCCAGCTCCTCTCCCCTCCCCAGAGGTCTGAGGAGGGAGTGAAAATTCCAACTCACTAATCATGGTTGGTTCCTCTGGCAACCAGCCCCCATCCTTAAGTGGCCTGGGCACTTTCTAAAAGTTACCTCTTTAGCATAACAAAAGACACCTTTGCTGCTCTCATCACTTAGGAAATTCCAATGGTTTTAGAAGCTCTGTGCCAGAAGACCAAATACATATATCTTATTATAAATCACAATATCACAGGTGCATATGCACTTTAAACAGTAGCTATGTTTTAGAGGTTTCGCTCTTGTAGCTGCTGAAAAGTCTTGGGTTGTAGAGTTGTCCACCAGAGGAGGCTGAAAAATTAAGCCCTCTGAGTTTGCCCCAGCTCTTTCAGTCTCTCACCACTCTTTCCCCAGGAGAACTGCTATTTTTTGTGTCCTAACCCTTTGCATCAACTCTCCATCACTTACTTACATACACACCTCACAGGCACACACATTAGGCTCGTATGGGCCAAGTATTGCTCAGCAGACCGTGTTTTAGATTCTGACAGGTTTAAGCCAGTTCGACATGGATGCTGCACTACTGTCAGAATCTGAGGGGTACCCAGAGATTTACTGATCTTTCTGGGATGCCAAGAAGAGCCCCGTGCCAAGCTGCCTGAGACCCAGGCCTCACATGGTTCAGACAGTAGCAGAGGTGGGGGCGGGGGTCATATGTGTACCTCAGGGGCCTAACTCTATTGACCCGGAGGCTGGAAGAGATGTCTAATTGAGCAATGCTCATACGCTTGGCTTCAATTAGTGCCTTCACTGTGCGCCGATTTCATGGGCCTGAGCTTATGCGTATGAACTTGGAACTGCAATGTGTCATGTGTGAAGGAGAAAGATTTAAATTCAGCCAAGCCAGGGGCGAAATGTCCATCAGGCAAAGACAACATAAAGAGAACCGAGGCTGGGTCCCATTTTCACTTCAGGCCTTGTGCTCTCCAGACTACGACCAACCAAGTGTCTGCACAGGCAAACGTCAAATAGGTTCGATCAGTAGCAAGTCCACCAACAGCCTCCCCCAGGCACAAAGAGGTGGTTTGAAGCTCTAGCTTGAGTCAGAAAGACTGGGGTTCAACACCAGCCTCCTTGACTTATTAGCTGACTTAAGGCATGTTTCTTAGTTCTCTGAGCCTCAGTTTCCTCACTTCTTAAAATTTAGATTATAATAATAGAATCTTTCCCTAGAAGCTGCTGTGAAGATTCAAAGAAATAGTGCATGTATAGTGTTGAGCACCATCCTAAGGGTTCCATAAATTAACAGTGCAGCTCTTTCAAAATGTTCTTTACAAGTCAGATTGTATCACTTGTCTGTTCAAAACCTGGCAATGGAGTCCCAGCTCACTCAGAGTAAATGCCAAAGTTCTCATGATGCCTACAACACCCATGACCTGGGACTCTCCAAGACGTGGGACCCCCCACATTTCCCTTTCTGATTACTCTCCTATTGTGCACTCTGCTGCTGGCACACTGGCTTCCTTGCTATTCCTTGAATGCCTCAGGGCCTTTGCACTGGCCACTCTAGAACTGTGCCTAGAACGTTCACCCCCACATCTGCATGGATTACCTCCTCACTTCCTGTAAGTCTTTACTCAGATGTCACCTTCTCGGTGAGGTCTTTACTGACCACCCTCTTTAAGATTCTAGCCATGTCTCCCTTGGCATGCTCTACCTGTTTTCCTGATTCTCATTAGCACATACCACCTTCTGACATACTAATTAATTTGCTTCATTATTAGGTTTAGTGTTTATCTCCCCCTCCTATTAGAATATAAGCCCCAAGAGGACAGGGGTTTTTATCTGGTTTGTCTACTGATACATCCTCAGTACCTAGAACTCATGGTCCCCAACACATTGTGGATGCTCAATAAATATTTGTTCAATGGAAGAAATGTCATTTGTCATAGTTATTAATAAGGTCACATAACCTCAAAGGGGCTTGTTTTTGCTTTACATGGGTCCTTCCACCCTTTCTACCCTTTTTAACTTATCATTTTAACTTTTTTTTTTTTACTGGAGTGATATTGGTTTACTATATAAGGGACTTAGCAAGTAGCTTCTAATGACATGGTTTCTATACAATGTCTCTTGCAGATGATCAGGAGTTCAAGGCTCCATTCAGTGGTGTCCTGGGAGCCTGGACCAGAGCTTAGGGATGATATTTTATGGCAGGGTCTTCCAGAGTGTCAAGGTCACAGGCCAGCGTCAGACAAGCCAGAGCTGGGTTGTCATGTCCAAGTGAACAAGAGGAGAAGGCCTACGAGGAACCAAAGCTAAAGAATCAGGGGCCACAGGGAGCTGGTAGACAGGGAGCAGAGCAGCTGGAGGCGGACACAGCCTGCAGGGTCCTGGGGTCTGGGCACTGCAGGAAGGGGTGTGGCCCGACAACCAAGTGAGGGTGCAGACTGGACGGAAGAGGAGCATTCCAAAGAAATATTTGAGTACAGCACTGGTTTGCATTGGACTCCATCCAAAGAGGGAGAAATTACTGCCAAATGGACCCCATAATGAGGCTGTTTTTTTTCAATCAATAACGTAGCAGGGTCGGGGGAAGAGGGCTGGAGCACGAGGCACTTGTGGAAGGGGAGATTTCACCATAGTAGAGAAATGGCTCGTCTCGCCCTGGACTAAAAGGGTCTGACTGGAACACGGCCAGGGGGGCTGTAGCCCAAAGCTTTGAAGTTGACTGTTCTTAGGTTTTCTCTTTTTTCTTTCTTTCTTTTTTTTTTTGTTTTTTGTTCATGTGTCTGTGTGCATGGTGGGTTTTTTTGTATTTTTTTTTTTTCCTGGTGCATTTTCCTTTAGATTTTCTTTATTTTTGAAGTCAATTTCCCTTTGAAAATCCTGGCTTGTCTAGGTTGTGTGTAAGGGAACAGGGAAAGGGACTGTGGCTTTGTCAGTGTTGGACCCAAGAAAGACAGTTCCTTCGGGGCTAGGAGTGGTGATGACAAGGCCTCCCTTGGGGAGTCAGTCTCCAAGGGTGAAAAATAGCAGGCTTTACTCACATAACAACCTTCTGCCACCAGGAGACCCTTCTCTGGGGCCTCCATCTGCCCAAACCTTGGAGGGTTTCTGTGTCCTTCCTAAAATGCAAGCAGTTCCCTGGGATGGAGCCCTGTTTTAAAATACAGGTTTTATTATTATTCATATGTGGCAGGACCAACAGATCAGTAAACAACTGTCATTGAAAACATAGTTTTTATACACACAAGTCCCAAGAGGAGGGAGCATGCCACATGATGGGGGAGCCACACGGGGAAGCACCAGGGTGACCAGGCAGAGGGGGAAAGGGAACCTCTGGCAAGAGCCTTCATTGTGGTTTCCATGGGAAAGAATGGGCAAGGCAGGGTAAGCAGGCTTCAGATTGGCTGATTTGAATAATGTCATCAGGCTCTGGGGCATAGGGGCTGTCCCTAGTTGCTTGGTACCTAGCCCTGGGCTATTAGGACATATGGGTAGTAGCCTGGAGTGAGAGCCTGATATAGGAGGTGGCTAGGGGGTGTGGGCTCTGGATTGGTTGGTTTGTATATGAAAGACATGCTTATAGGCTAGGTGAGTTGTTTACTATCTCCAGGAATTAGCTAGTCCTGGGAGAGGCAGTGTCTCTGGGTCAGCAAGGCCCCAAGGTGTCAAAGCATCAAAAATAAATAAAAAGATATAATTAATACAGCCCTGGTGGCAGCTTAGTGCAGGGAGAAGGAGCACTGGCCTCAGAGTCAGGAGCCACTAATGTGGCATTTAACCCCTCCTTCTTTCTTCTGAATAATGAAGCAGCTGTAGATCAGCACAAAGATCCCTTGCATCACAAATATTCTATTACCTTCATCTAAACCAAATCAATGGCCATCCAAACTGACCTGAGAAAGAAAGGGATGAGGAAAGGGAGACCTGGTGGAAAGCCAGAGGAACCCATCGTTGCATCACACAGGACAGGCTGGAGGATACAACTAGAGATAGACAGAAAAGTCAGAATTTGGGTAATTGAGGCAGCAAAATAAGGGTAAAGTGAAGGATGGTGAGGTGAGGTGTTTCAGGAGCCAAATCTCCCACATCAGTCCCTTCCAATCCACCTTTTACATGACCTGCCAGGCCAAGCCCTCACAGACAGCCAGAGTGAGATGGAAAGGAAAAGACAGTTGTGAGAGTCTTTGCACAGAAAAAACTCAAAGTGCTTGGAAACTAGTTGGACTAATTCTCACTAAAGTGATAGTGATGATATATATTTCCTTCCAGAAGTACTTTTATTTAGAAAGAAGAGGTGAAGAAAGACAGAGAAAAGGATCACAAGAAAAAGTGAATACCTAGCCGAGCAATATTTTCCAGACACAAGCACTACTCCATCAAAAAATGAGTTGGGCTGGCCCTGTGGCCAAGTGGTTAAAGTTCCTCATGCTCTGCTTTGGTGGCCTGGGTTCATGGGTTTGGATCCCAGGTGCAGACCTACACCACTCATCAGCCATGCTGTGGAGGCATCCCACATATAAAATAGAGAAAGACTGGCACAGATGTTAGCTCAGGGCTAATCTTCCTCAAACAAAAAAAGAGGAAGATTGTCAATGGATGTTAGGGCAAATCTTCCTCATCAAAAAAAAAAAAAAAGAGGTGACAATTACATAATATTGGGAAACTGCTGCATACTCTATTTCTTGGAGGTTCATCAATTAACATTAGCACCTTAACAGCTCAGAGAAGACTTGGGGTAAGAGAAACTGTTTAGCCTTGTTGAACTCAGAATTTCCCAACTGATTTCATCGTGAAACACTTTCCTCTCTCCAAGTAAAAACTATTACCATCCTAAGCTCTATACCTCTGACTAAAGCAATGTATTTTTAATGGTGAGATGTTAGGTACCTTCAAATAAATGAAGAACATCGTCTCTATCTGGGTACCTCCCCACCCACACATTAATTGACCCAGGCAGAGCTACTGCACAGACTCAAAATCCAGGAGAGCCCAGGTCAGGGGTGAGAGTCAAACCTGGTACAAGACAGCAAGTGACACTAGGGAGGTGCCACCTGCTCTGGTCGAGGGTAAAACTTGAAGTCCAAGGACAGCAGCTGGATACGGGAGACAGGAATGGGACACAGGACCAAGACCGTGAGATAAATTTTGAGTTTACTCACAGTCAGAAAAGGATTTTATTGTGCCAGTCCCATGGGTGTCATCCCTGGCCCTGTCTTAAAAACACCACATGGCCTTGGAGACTGGTGCCTCCCAAGGTGGACCATAAAGCCATTCCCATATATAATCACATTTGGTTAGATGCCCATAGTCACCAAAAATAGTAGTAAAGAACTGAGTAATGACTGCTTTAACATCACTGTTCATAAATAAGGGACTACTGTACTATTTTCAGTCACACAGAAAATAAAGCTCCTGGACAACAAGGGAGCTCACTTTGTCACATGGGCCTGAGCCACACTGTTAATTAGAGTAAGAGATGATCCTCCTGGATGAAATAACCCTGTATGGACCCATTCTGCCTACCAGATTTGCAAGGAAGGTGAATTATCTAAATGGCCAGTAAAGATCAAATTGTCTCCGATGCAGAATTGGGGTGGCATAGACCTGTCAGGTGGATAAAACGTGTCATCGTGTGCATATACAGTATTCACTATCACAGAGAAAGTGGATGACTGAGTTCCACCAATTTCCCAATAATAGAAATTAACACTTATTGAATGTTCACCCGGTGACAAGTGCTGGGCTAAGCACTTTACCCAGATTATTGCATTTAATCCTCACAGCAGCTCCGTGAAGCTCGGAAGGTTAAGTAACTTGCCCCAGGTCAGGGTAGATTAAGGACTGGAGCCCGCCTTTAGCTCTTGCAGTTGATCTCCAGAGCCCACGCTGAAACACTAGGTTCTTGCTGTCCCCTCACTAGGTCCACTGACGTTCTCCTTATCTCACGGCATTCACCATGTCCTCCCTTCCTTCCCCATGCAGCATCCTCTCCCCACAGCACTAGCCCATCTCTTTTTGCTAATGGTTAAGTCCCTAAACCAGCACTTCTCAAGGGATCTAACACACAATGGGCTATAAGTGAGCTGAGATTTGGTCCCCCATCCTGAGGGACAATATGGTGGGACCTAGGGTAGCCAGACACCTTGAGCTGGTAGTTCTGGGCACAAACTGTTAAGCTACTGTCTCCAGGCTCCAAAGCCACCCTCCATGCTCTGCTCTGAGAGGCTGGAGCTGAGGAGCTGCAAATATGTTTCTCCTTTTACAGCTGGCTCCCCGGAGTGTTCTAACATGAGAGGGGGCCCAGAAGGCAGGAAGAGGAAGAGAGCACTTGCTCCTCCCTGTTTGCTGCCTGATCTGTCAGCGATAACCTAACATTGGCTCTTCGCCCCTGCAGTGGCACTGGGTTCCACTTGCCAGCTTTCGTCCACCCTCCCGGAACCTGTCTCACCACCCATCAGAAGAACCAGCAGCTGCCAGGTGGTGCCCCTCCCTGGAAGTGGATTCCCAGCTACCTGGCTCCCTCCTCCAAGCTCCTAAGATACCAGAAGCTGCTGATCAGCAACCCTCCTCAGAGGACTGGTCCCAGCCCTCTGGGACCCTCTTCCAAGTTCCAGGTCTAGTAATCCCACCTTCCCTTTTCCCCAGCCTAGAGGTGGCAGTGACTATTCTTCCATCTGGGTTACCTTCTCAGTTCTAATGTCTGTTTCACCAGTTCCCTGTATTCAACTCTCTGTTACAATAACCCGAGCAGTTTCTGATTTCCTGAACTGGACCATGATTAACACACCTGGTTATCCCAGCACGCCCTCCAAACATCATTTTCTATGTGTGTCAGAATTTTTGGAAGCACTGCCCCCCAGCCCCAGACACGAGCCCAGGAAAGGCAGCCAATAGACAATACAGAGTTCATTTGCTAATGTACACACCCAAGAAAATAAGTCCAAAATCAGGTGCTCATGAGCATTTAATTGTTCTGGACACCTGCCTGAGTCCTCCTAGGACTGGACACACAGACTGACCATGATTGTCATTAACTCTGAGTCACAGACATTCCTGAATGGCAGGGGTGTCTTCCCTTTCCTTCTCCAAAGTTAAGCTATTATGACACAGGAAGGTTTAAGTTCAGACTTCTTTAAATATTAAAAGCAAAAAGTCTGGGATTGCAGCCCGTAGTCAGCTTATCTTTTTCTATTAATCAATCACCTAGTATTTATCGAGCGCCAGTAGATGCCCACCTCAGAAAGATATGCACTTGCAAACGAGTGCAGAAGGTCGCCTCTAGATATGCATTTACTTCCCTTTACAGCCCTACTGGGCTTTCAGTGACTGCTCAACAGGCACTTTTCATAATTTCCCATTGTTGGGCTATTTTTATCCTTCCCGTATGATTCAAAATGTGACGTACTGTCCCACTATTAAAATCCTTATTTTGGCAAAGGGATTATTATTTATTTGACACCTTCAAAAAAATTTTTGTGGCTTGTTCCCTCACCCCAAAATAAAATTTAAATGATCTCATCACTAAATACCTTAGAAGCAAATGACATCAATCGGTAGAGAATTTACAAAACCAGCAACTTGAAAAGCCGGGTCAGCCCGCACTGCCATGACCCGGACTCCTTTTAGAAGGGAGGCGCTGACGTGCCCTTCATACCAGGCTGGGGCCAGAACTGGTCAGTTCTGTGCAGGAAACCTGGAGACCAGCATTCCAGATGGCCTGACTAGAAATTAATCATTTAGGGCAAAATGTATCCTAAGTAATGGCAATTTAATAATAATAATAATAATACTTAGTAATTCTTCAGTACAGCTCAAAGTTCTCTACTCATATTAACCCATTGTTATGAGCTGAATTGTGTCCCCCCAAAATTCCTATGTTGAAGCCCCAACCCCCAGTACCTCAGAATGTGACTGTATTTGGAGACAAGGTCTTTAAAGAGGTAATTAAGTTAAAATGGAGTAATTAGGATGTGCCCTAGTCCAATCTGACTGGTGTCCTTATAAGAAGAGATTAGGACACAGAGAATGAGGGAGACAGACAGACAGACCGACACAAGACACCTGCACACAGAGAGACAACCGTGTGAACACGGGAGAGGAGGCCATCTGTGAGCTGAGGAGAGAGCTCTTAGAAAACCCAACCATGCCTGGCCTTGATCTCAGTCTTCCAGCCTCCAGAACTAAGAGAAAATAAATTTCTGTTGTTTAAGCCGCTCAGTCTGTGGTACTTTGTTATGGCAGCCCCAGCAGACTAATATACCCATGAACTTTCAAGAGACTCCCTAACATGAAGAAGAGTTTACTCAGCGGCAAACCTTTTCCCTGTTTTTCAGTTGGGCAGAAGTGGGGCAGGAAAAGACTGGTGGCCTTTGCCTGGGTCTCTCCATTCACCCCTGGATGGATGGGACTTAGCCCGACCCTCTCCCTTGTCTGCTGGCCGCAGCTCTGTTCTTCAGCTCACGTGACTGAACGGGAAAACCAGTATTAAGCAGATATTTTCAAAGAACAATCAACTTTCGATTTTCCATTATTAATGGGGAATAGAGCCTACACAGAAAATTAAAACACACATATATTTCAAAACCCAATATTAGCCATTAATGTCAACCTGCTCAAACACTTCAGACTTCATCAACCCCTGCTGTTTTCCTTTGAGGAAAATCCTAGCAGTGTTATGAATTCATCTATTATCTTTAACTATTCATAAAATATCTTGGGGTTGGAAAAGCCCAAACTTCTCTTTGATAGAAACATTCTAAAGTTTATATTTATTCTGATGGGGGAAATGGAACTTTTATATCCTTGACTTATGTTTAAATTGCGAATGTTAAATTAACATTTTGTAAGAGGGATCTGACATGCAAAATGGTTGGTGTAGTCTTTAGTAATCCTCTGTTTGGAAGAGAGGAAGATATATTTTCCCGGGTAAGCCAAGTAGAACCCACTAAAACATTATCTTAAAATCATAGTACTAGAAGGGATCTTATAGATCATTAAGTCTAATAGTTTTCTTTATTTTTTATTTATATATTTTTCTAGCAGCAGACCTCTCTTCAAAAACAACCTTTTTGCAGAAGTGTGATGTATAAAAAAGCTAAAAGATGAGCTTCTCTGGTTGAAGTGGGCGTGGCAGATCTTGAACCTTGCCCACTAAGCTTTCTTCTTGCCCCTTGACACAAGGACTCTGAGGAAAACAGCATGAAAATCACAGGCCTATTCCAGTCCTTTCATTTTACAGATTTGGAAACTGAGGCCCGGATGGAAAACATTGCCATGGCCAAGGCTGAGCATCTGATAATGGCAGAGCCAGGCCTGGAACTCGGGTCTCCTGATTCCTGGTCCATGAACTTTGTTTGCATCACATTGTGTTGGTCACACTGACTTTGTTTTCGCTTGAGAAGTTGGGTCCAAGGACAGCTTCAATGCTTTAGCCAGTTCTGCTTTCACTGCCAGGAACACACCTGTGTGACGAGACGTGTATTGACATCACATACGCTAAGCAAATCTCTTAATTTCCCAGAATTCATAGGCAGATTTTCAGACATCAGGTCCAAAACCCCGAGGTTAAGGATATTTGCCTGATGAAATGTTCCCAGACTCTAAGTCAGTGCTTCTCCAACTTTAGTGTCCCTTTAGTATTATCTGGGGAATTTGTTAAAAATACAGATGCCAGAAATTCTGATTCAGTAGGTTTAGGGTATGACCCCAGAATCTGTATTTTAACAATGATCCCAAGTGGCTCTGATGAAGTGGTCCCAAGACGATGCTTTGAGAGAGATGGCCTTAATTGTTCTTTGTCTTTAAAACCTTCCTCAGATGACTGAAGTCTGTTCAAATTTCAGGAACACAAACATTTAAACAAATTTTCAATCTGACAAGTGCATTGTTCCCCCTCTCCAGATTCAGAGCATCACACCCCGGAGGTGTCTTGCTCCCACAGTGACATCCTGGTGAATTCCACAGCAACTGGACATCAGCCTAGATGGCCACACTGGGAGAAGCAACATGAACAGATGTAATGAACAAAACTGTTCTCGTGCAAATGGTTTCCATAGAAAATTAAACAAGCAATAAACACATACAAAAAGGTACTGTATGTAACAACAACAAAGTCTCTTAAGGGATAGCTCGTCTAAATTTGAAAGTAGCACTAGCTTTCAAAGGCCATGTGCTCAAGTAGTATGGAGGTCAGTGTAAGGAGCTGGGAAGCCAGGCAAAGGTTAAGAATCCAGGGTAAAGATCAAATCTAGCACCAAAAATCCTTGTGTTGAGCTGTGCCAAAACCAGATGTTTTTACTCATAATTATTATGATGATAATTCATTTAACTAGGAATAAAATAGGGCATGATTGTTTACTGCTGCCTGTTTCCCCAGACATGCAGAGAAATGAGAAGAAAAATCTCAGAGGTTTTACTCTTGGCTAAATGGAATAATTTTCTCAATTAACCAGGAATAAACATAGCAACAAAATGATTTGCCTTTACATTATACAATGGTTGTAAATAGGCTTCGTATACTTCCTTGCATGGGAAAGTCAAGGTGGAGACAGGCTGCCGAGGAATTAAAAACATCTTGAGTTTGGTTTCCATCTGAAAAGACTCAGTCCTTAGAAAACTACTCACGTTGTCAGCCTTGGCACGAGCCTTTCAAATGCTATTCTTGGTTTCTCTCCTCCATACTGAACCAATTCCAAGGCCAAGAGATTGTGGGTTGAATTGTGGTAAGATAAAAGATGCTTCTGGGTGCTTAGGGGGAAAGTTCAGAGGGACACAGGGGAGAGCAGAGTGCATATCTGAGAGGAGGACAATACTGCTGGGTTTTTAGGTGAATCCTTAATCAAAGCTAGGAATTGATGGTGGTCAATGAACATTCTCATCATCATGGTAAAGCACATCCTCAGTAAGGGGGCCACTCGGCTGTCACTGTGTCAGGCTGATGGAGCCCAGAAGGGGGCACAGCAGTGTGTGACACCCTCGCACACATCCCGGAGGAAAAACTATTTTGTAACTGTCAAATTTACATGAAGTCAGCCAAATATTATGCAAGATAAACCACCTTGCAATGAATAATATACAGCCATATTTCTTCAATAACAGGGCGGAAGCTGATTTTTTCCCTTAAAGATGATTTTTAAAAAGAGAAACTATGAACACTTTTCTCCATATAAAATTTCTTTTTATCATTATAAATAAAAATCCTTTTTCCCACCCCGTGGTTGTATCTCTTTGATGCCCTCTCTCATTCTCTGCTACCACTGCCTCTTGCTTGACCTCACCCAGAATTTCTGGAAGAGACTGAACAGGAGATAATGGAATCTCCAGGTTAGGAGATGTGAATGTGTCCCAACATGCGATGACGTTCGTGTTCAGGACCAAGGACAGTGGTCCACGTGCGGATGCTGTCACTGCTCCTAATCCCTTTCCTCTCCCCACCCCCACATTTTAGTCATATCACACCTATGAGCAGAGGAATGTAGACCATGTGGTTCAGATTAGAAACCAAAATAGGGTTGAATTACCATAAAGTAAAGGTGTTTTCTCCACCAAGTCCCTTTTTTATCAGTCAACAAACACATCCAAGGTCAGGGATGGGACCTGTAAAATTCAAAGTGTTTATTTACTACTTCCTTGGATAAGTCTCTCCTGCTGACATAGTTTGGAAGGTGGCAGTTGCATATTAGGGGGAGGGGATGGCTGAGTACCTTTGTTTGAACTCCACAGCCACGGTGGCTGCTGTGTACTCCCCTCGGTCCTCGTCCCACTGAAGAGCCAGCTCCGCTCTGCCTCATTGTGTTTCCAAGATTATCATGGCCTTTTAGAGAATCTCAGTCTGAGGCATAAGGACTCAACACATAACCCCATTGGCCAAATCTGGGTTCACCAACATACTGGAGTTAGAGATTCAGCTCTCAAGAAACCATAAGTGGGAGGACACTTGCTTCTTTTTGCACTTTCTGGAGTAAGGTCAGAGCACATGCATCTTCTGGAATGATGTGCTTTTGCAAGATAGAACAGAAGGTACAGAAGATATAAATACGCTACAATTCTGTTAAATACCTTTATTTATAGAGATGAAAGTTAGGAAGCAGGATTAATTGCTGCAAAATGAAGAAAGTAGAAACTAACTAAAAATAAACATTTTAGCATGCTATCAAAGGGTTGGGGCTCCCTTTGAAGGTGCCCTTCACAAATAGAAAGAGGTTATGTCATGGAGGAATTATTCTTTTCCTGATTTAGTCACCATTTGTTTCTCTTTCTCTCACACACACACACACAACTGTATACCTCAGTATACGTAGAATACTGAGCTCAGAGGAGAAAGATAAAAAGATGGCAGATACAAGCTAACCCCAGCTTACTACATCCATTTTCTCCACTTCAAGGGTGAAATGAAAGATGAGGGAGTTCAAATGAATCTAGAACCTGCATCAAACCTAACAAGGCATCCAGGTACCAAGGGTCATATTCCAGGTCTTGACAGGGTCAGACAAAGGCAACAGCAAACAGTCACCGCCCAGCAGCATGTTGGGGAGTGTGGCCCATTTGGAGATGCTAAGGGAAGGGAGAGACAGTCACGGCAGCCTGGAGAGCCACCCCAGCTGGCTGGGCACAGCCTCACCCCTGAACCTGTTCAGAGCTACCATTTACTCCTTGGAAACTGACATGCACTGGCCATTTATTATGCACCGACACCCAGGCTATAGCAAAAATATAAGAATGGAGACAAATGGGAGAGGAGCCAGACAAGGACAACTGCATGCCAGGATCTTTTTATTATTATTTTAATAAATAAAACATTAATTTGAATAACAAAGCAAAAACATTTTTACAAACAAAGCCCATATTGTATGGCTATTTTAATCATTGATAATAAAATTGACCCACTATTTTTTGCCACTACAAAATTCTCTTCTGTGACAGCTAATTGCTTTTAAACTTACTTCTCTGTATTCCCAGGCAACATTATTCACTCCCCACTTGAGTCTGTTCTATTTGATAAATAATTTGGTCTGTTGGGTTGAGAAACATTGATGTTCATTTTCCTCCCAAACAGAAAACATCTCTCACATTTTTCTTATCCTCTTACCCCAGATCTTTCACAAATCTCAAATCTCAGTCTCCCACTTTGGTTCTCCTCCCTGAAAGGGTTACCCTCCTGCTAAACTAGACACTACATGGTCTGCTTGGGGGAAGTTGTCAGTTCTTTGCTTTTTCTGAGACTTATTAATTTGGGCAGGACCTTAGGAAAGGGAGAAGGGACTGGGGCCAGAAACGAATTTGCTCTGAGCTGTGGTGGGTCTAGAGAGGGGACCTGGCACTTGGTTTGTTTAAATCCCTGCTATTTCCACCCTGCAGAGTGTCTGTCTACTCTTGCCAAATCAACCATACTAAACAGGGTTGGATTTTTAGCAATACAATGCTTGCATCTAGGGTATCTTTGTGCATGATAAGCAACCTTGCTATCGATTCCCCCAGGTACTTGGTGCATTACATTAGTTGGATTTTCATGTTGTCATGAAAAACTGTGGCCTTCTGGAAATGCCTATGTAGATATCCCCTCGTAATGGATCTTGGTTACCCCCACAGAAGAGATGGATTTCCTCCCCTAGGATTTGCTTTGAGTAATTTCTCTCAAACTCTTTTCTTAAGAACCCTTCTCCTAGGGATGGGTTCAATCAAAGCCCAATCATACTTTTTCTTTCCAAAGGAAAGTGTTCCCCTTGGGCCGCTGAGGCACAACTAACGGGTTTATTTTACAGAGGGAAGGCTCAGTTTCAGATGGTCAGTCGTTTTTTCTTAGAGACGCAAAGCTATTTTCAGCCACCCCAGAAGTGTTATAAATATATATACACTTGTATATACATAAAGTTTAAAAAGAGGATCAGAAGGGGGCCTCTAACACCTCCTACCACAACCCTATGATACTGCCGCGGAGAGAATCACAGAGGAGCAGAAGTGATCTTTCCCTCAGACAAATTCCCCAATTCTGACTGCTCACAAAAGTCCATTTCCCTGAAGCCTCAGAATTCCCACGTGTGCCTTCACTGGTCCTTCGAGGCTCTCTCTCCACCACCGGCAGGTTCCCTCCACATGGAGACAGAGATGAATCGCCATCTTGGGAGAAATGATTTTTCACTATGCCGGCACAGCCCACAGATGATTTCCAGTTGGGTGGAAGCTCTTCCCAATCCCAAAGGGAATTAAATAAGGACCTGTGGAAAAATTAAAATCCTACATGGCAGCTGTGGGGGCTGAAGTGAACCAGCCTATTACCCAGCGCGTCTCTGGCGGTGAGGGTTAATTTATCCTGGGGAATCCAATCACTTCTTATAAAACCAGTGCAGGTTTCATTTAGTTTGATGAGGCATATTGCAAGATTTCAGAAAATCAATTTTACTGAGAGCCATATTAAGCCCCAGGGAATATAACACTACATGTACCTCACATAAGTTGTTGTTATTGCTCAGAGGATCACTGGGGAAATTATATACTTAGGCCGACGAAGGGTAATGGCTACCTTTGTTGTCTTGGGCAGCTCCCACCCTGCTTACCTCTGTGAAATAATAAATAAAAATGGTCGGGCTCCAAGTGGTACTTCCCTAAGCTCTGCAGAGCCAGAGGCATGCTAGGAGTGAGCAAAAGTGACTTGATATTCCAAAGATGCTAACCACGTACAGGATGGGATACGACTAACCCACATTAAAAGCTGACAGGCAACATGGATACTGCCTATTTCGACCCAAGCCCTATTCTGATGGAGCCCTCTAATTTGAATTCTCAGATTAGTATTTGCAAAGGAAGCCACAATGGGCTCAAAATTGCTTTCAACTGATCTGCCAGGTTAATATTTCCAGAGAGATATATTTCTTAGCAAGAAACTTTTCCACTGTGGCTAAGGAGCATTCCTATCTATACTCATCTGGTCTCTTGGAGACTTTTGTATACAAGGCAATAAACCAAGCTAGCTTTTTATGGGGCCCCCAGCTTGAAGTTAGTGGCAGGGAGTGAATACTCCAGCCAATTTTTGCAATATTTTCCTTCTCTAAAGGCCATTCAAGTTGATAGGAGAGGGTATGGAGAGTATGTGTGTTGGGGGTGGGGGGATGCTCCAATCCTACTGAATCTCACAAATACCAAAGCTGCTCTTATTTATCTTCGGTCTAGGACTGTGCTGTTCCATATGGCAGCAATTATCCCCAGGTGGCTATTTAAATTTGGATTACTTAAAATTAAGTAAATTAAAAAATTCAGTTCCTCAGTTGCACTAGCCACATTTCAAATGCTTAATAGCCATATGTGGTTAGTGACTACTGTATTGGACAGTGGAGACATAGAGCATTTCCACCATCACAGAAAATTCTATTGGATATTGCTGGCTAGCCATTGAGCCTAGGGACTTGGTCGCTATTACATGGGCCTGAGAGTTTAGTTTAGGCTGAAGTCATTGCCCATCTACCCCAAGTGTCCTCATTTTCCAGATCCTCTTTCACCAGCATGAAATGGGGCCACATCTTACCTCTTTATGGTCTTTAGGTCAGAGAAACTCTCTTTCATCAGACGAGAACCAGCCTCAGCAAAAACTCAGAACTGGGTTTGGAAATTAAGAAATGAGGATGAAAAGCGTAAGCTGTAGAACAAAGCCAGTATTTAGGAATCTGGAAAAAAGATTTTCATCGTTGAATGGATGCCCCTGTACCAAGAATAAATTTCCCCACTCTTAAGAGAGGAATTGCATTCAATTCCTAAATTCATATGTTGAAGTCCTAACCCCTAGTATCTCAGAATCTGACTATATTTGGAGAGAGGATCTTTAAAGAGGTAAAGTAAAATGAGGCCATTAGGGCAAATCCTAATCCAGTATGACTGGTGTCCTGATAAGAAGAGAAGATTAGAACACCGACACACACAGGGAGAAGACCACGAGAAGACACAGAGAGAAGACGGCCATCAACAAGCCAAGGAGAGAGGCCTCAGAAGAAACCAACCCTGCCGACACCTGGATCTCAGACTTCTGCCCTCCAGAACTGTGAGAAAATAAATTTCTGTTGTTCAAACCAATCAGTCTGTGGTACTTTGTTTTGGCAGCCCTAGCAGACTAATACAGCTGCCATGCAGATTCTTCATAGAGCAAAGCAGAGGCCTATGCAACACAGACCATGGAGATTTCTTCAAATCAAGCTGGAGATTTTTTGAGGATACATTGCCCATCATCCTCAAGCCTAACAAAGCAGCTGTTTTCACAGAGGATTATTGTTCTGTGTCTTTGCCTTTAGGGAAATTCAGGCTTTGATGCCACTCACAGAATCAGTGGGGCAACTGGAATATCAGGAAGTGATGGACAAATTACCCACGAGAAAGGGCAGAACATTTCAGGAGAGTGTTTAGAAAATCATTTTGCCTTCACTGATGTTGTGCCGTGACATCCATTACCAATTTTTATATGTCAACTCTAAATTAGATTGTTTATTTACATACATTGAATAGAGTTATATACATACACAATATATAGATTTAGCAGCTGTTCGTATAGTCGCTCCTCTTCAAGGTGTTTAACAAAAATTAATTAATGCTACATGGAACTTACCATATGCTCAATGTAACATGCAACAATCCACAGGGAATGCAATGCAAATTTTAAAACAAAGTGAAGTTCTGATGCTAATACTTTTTGTTTGATAGGATTCCCAGAGGAATTATTCAGTGGTCAACTACCAAATGGAGATTTGAATATCTAATTAAAAGAATGGCTTAATATTGTCCAATTACTCATCTGTAGAGCCTAGTTTTTATTGATAATAGAAATTTTAATCTTAACCTTTTTTCCCATTTTTTCTGGCAGCATTGCAATATTAGCATTTTAAAAAAAAAACCTTTCTGCCATATTGAGCAAAAGCAACATCCTTAAAGTAACAGTTTGAAACAAAACATTTGTATGGCATTTTAGAATTACAAAATGCTTTTATAGCCAGATTTTCATTTGATGCCCACCACATTTTAAGATTAGGTTATTACTAGGGCTGGCCCAGTGGCACAGTGGTTAAGTTTGCATGCTCCACTGCAGCAGCCCGGGGTTCGCAGGTTTGGATCCCGGGCACGGACCGACACACCACTTATCAAGCCATGCTGTGGAGGCATCCCACATACAAAAAATAGAGGAAGATGGGCACAGGTGATAGCTCAGGGCTGATCTTTCTCAGCAAAAAGAGGAGGATTGGCAATGGATATTAGCTCAGAGCCAGTCTTCCTCAAAAAAAAAAAAATCTTAAAAAAAATTAAAAATATTAGGTTATTACTCCCATTTTACAAATAGGGAAACAAAATATCAGAAAGGTTAAAAGTGACTTTCCAAAACTTTCACAGCTAGTCAATAGGAGCCAAGCCAAAATTTAAATCTGGGATTTCAACCAATTTCTCACAATGTCTCCAAATACCCTGCTCCTTCAACCACAATCCATCACACACTATAGCCAAGCTGCCACAGAAGAATGTTAAAGTGGTGCTTCTCTGTGAAGCTGCCCCTCTGCCCTTCATTAGTGCTGCTGACAGTGGTTCTTCTCCTGCCTGAGAAGATGGCTGCAAAGGCAGATGGGTAAGTACAGTGGGACACACAGGGTGACACCTACAGCATCTCTGTAGAGTCCAGGCTAGTGAAGCAGCCCCCTCAGCAGCTCCTGCCTCATCCCATCAACCTTCTCCTTATGAATGAAGTGGAGCCAGGGATAAGGGATCTAGAGTGAGGAATGAGTTTCTAGAATCCAAGGATAGGAATAAAGAGGCAAAGGTGAGAAAAGCAGAGATTAACTAATCTCCTGCATCACCTGCAGTCTTTACCACCTGCCCAACCCACCTAGCATTAGCAATAACGTCTCTTTCACAATGCTCACCTACCCTACCCTGGGGAAAATCACAGAGGTATTCTGGAGCAGGGTCCATGATGTAGTAAGAGCCTGCTAAGCCCTCAGCCTCCTTCTGAAGAATGATTTTCTAAAGCATAATATTCTTGTGTCTACTTTGTACTTTTATTTAGTGGATCAATCATGCTACCTGGGCCACAACTGATTATACCAAGAACTGGTGCTCCAACCAATGCAGGCTGGTCATGAGGGTCACCAACCACCTCTGAGGTGGCTTGGCACAGACTCAGCCCAATAGAAGTGCTGTGTATTGGATGATAACAAGCTCACCCAATCAGATGTCTCTCTTGGAGAATACGAATGCTGGATGTGTGGGTTCAAATTGCCCCAAATGACTCAGCTTCTCCACTTTCTAGTCCTGACTGGGCTAGACCCAGAGCATCTGTGGCTAAGAAGGAAAAGATGTCCTATTTTCTGTTCCCTATTCCCTTTCCCTGTATCCCGGAAGTAAGCCCCCATCACCCAACGAGGTCCAGGTAGGTCTCTTCTTGGCAACCTTAAATAACCCACCTGTTGGAAAATGATTCCAGTCTCTTCGAATTGAGTCCCAGGGGTCCAGATAGAAATGTGAGACACAGAAAAATAACGTCACCAGCTCACCAGAGGGACACTGGCCCCAGACACCAATTGTTAAGCTATTCTTCCCCATGTTTTATTTTCTGCTTCCTGCATCATTGGACTAAGAAAAGAAGGTACTGAATATTCTCCCCAAAAGATTCCCATGGAAAGTAGCTGAAAACTGTCAGAAAGGATAAAGCAGAGATTATTGCTTTCTTTAAGGTCTGTTGCCTGATTTCCCTTAGGGTTCCTGCTGCGGACAGTGGGGATCTGCCTAGAAGTCAGGCGTGTGTTAATTTGCATGATTGTGTTAACTAACCATCAGCCACTCCATCCCAGCCCCGCTATAACCTAAATTAATTCAAAAGGAGCAGGTGGTTTAATTTGTACATTATTCATATTTGCTAATAAACAAGCAATTTGGGTTTTAGCTAGAATTTTCTCCTGGGGAGAGAGCCAAGGATCTCTGCTCAGGATCTGGCCTGGGGAAATTCAAACCGTGCATTCCTCTCATCTCAGACATCAAGTCTGACCTACCCTTCAAGATTTTCATACTGAGAAAATAAGGTTGGAATACTCCTCCACACTCCTATTCCTTAGGATCCGTCCTGACTGCAGAGGTAACAGCCCTGTCTAACCCACGGGACAGTTCAGGTTCACCTTTGTTACCAGCGGGCCTGGCTGAGCCTCCCCTGTAAGAATTGGGCTTCCACTGTGCTGAAACCCAGAACCCTGGAGTCCTCATTCTCAGATGGGGTTTCTGCCTGGGTCTAATTCTTCTTGGATTCTTTCTGGCTATCTGCCTGCTTTGTCTTTTTTTTTTTTTTTTCTGAACTAGAGCCTGTCTGCTCTGGCCCTGCTAACCCCTCTTTCTGAGACTGATATCTCATCATGAACTTAGTCCAGGAACTACCAGATGACCAGTATCCTTAAAAAGGGATCCATGGAATCCCCACCACTGCATTTTGCTCACCTATTCAATGTGACACCAATAAGAATACTAGTAACAATAGCTAGCGTTTATTGTGCTATTTCTATGTGTCAGGAATTTTGCAGAAGTTAAAGTTAATGTTCATGCAATTGGACAGTTGAGGAAACTGGCTCAGAAAAGTTAAGTGTTTTGCCCAAAGTCACACAGCAAGTAGTGACAATCTGGAATTTAGCCCAGGTCTAACTGGACTCAAGGCCCACCTTAATAACCATGTTCATTCTAACTCTGTACCCCATTCCTGTTTGATCATTGTCCAGTGCTGCCTCTCGACTTCATTTCAGGGCAGGGAGAACAGGCACGGTTGGCTGGGTTAGTTTGGGTGTTCAGGAACAATGTTGGGCAGCGGGAGGCTCCCAAATGTAGCCACAGCTGTGTGGAAGCCAAGGGTGAATACTACCTCCAGTCAGGAAGAGAGGCTGGAGCGCCAAATCCAGAGACGTGTGTTGATTGGCCAAAACACATTAGAGACATTCCGCCCCCTTATGTGAAAAGGGCACAAACATCCAGTGGGATCTGTAGCCGTACTCTTAGGGATGGCACCCAAGGCATGCTCCCTAGATGGCCTGTGACAGCTATTGAGTTGGAGGGTCTGGTTATCTGATGCCAACTAGAAGACAATAGTATCCTATTTCCAGGTTATTGTCACATCCACCCCAAACGAACCATCATCAAAGGTGATGGTTGAAGCACTCGAGGGGATAATTTCTGGGAAATCACTTCGCTTTCAGAAAAGGTTGTATGATCTGGTTGCTAATAAATGCAGTGAGGTTGTGGGGTGTTATGAATCTCACCCAGCTCAAATTTAGCACTTCTTATCCACCAAGAGGAACCTAAGAGTCGTGTGACCAAATTGGTTTGGGTCACTTCTCAACATGTCTCCTTTGCGTCACCTTAGGTTTGGTCCCTGAGCTCTAACACCTTCACTTTTGGCACATCCATAAGAGAAAAGAGACCAACTCCATCCAGTGCAGCCCCATGAACTGCCCTTCTTGCTCAATACCTCTTCTCCAAAAGCACATGGAGCCTCCTTTTTGCAATACCCCCCAGCCTTGCTCTTCATCACAGTTCCTGGGGGCCAGCAATGGGCTCTTGACCCTGAGGGAAAGCCAAGAATAAGGAGAAGAAGGAAAGGAGCTGTTATGGGCTGAATATTTGTGTCCCCTGAAAATTCATATGTTGAAACCCTAACCCCTATTATGATGGTATTTGGAGATGGGGCCTTTGAGGGGAACTAGGTTGTGAGGGCAGGGCCCTGGTCTGATGGGATTAGTGCCCTCATAAGACAAGACACAGGGAGCTCTCTCTCTGTACCTTGCGAGGACACAGAGAGAAGGCAGCCATCTGTGAGACAGGAAGAGAGTCTTCACTACAAACCAAATTGGCCAGCACCTTGATTTTGGGCTTCCCAGCCTTCAGAACTGTGAGAAAATAAATTTCTGTTGTTTAAGCCACCCAGTCTATGCCATTTTGTTATGGTAGCACAAGCAGATGGAGATCTGCAGAGAGGAGCAGTAGAAGGAGAGAAAACCCAGTAGTCAGCATTGATCAGAATGTCCCACCTATTCATGAGAAGGTGAAGTTCTGCTTGTCCCACCTTTTCACGACAGACTTCTTAAGGCAATTCCCACCACATTTACAGGCAGAAGCAGCAGCTGCCTTCACTGGGTGACTTAAAGGTCTCTGAGAGTTCCACCTGCTCCATATGTTTCTGTGCCACAGAGCCAGGGCTACTTGCACCTTACCTGGCTGGGAATTCTCCCCATGGAACTTGCTAATAGGTTTAGAGAAAAGAAGGCCCCTGGGATGCTGACCCTCTTCATTATTATGTGGATTCTCACCGTGCTTCTCTTTGGCTACACACACTTTTCTCTAGTGTAATTCAAGTGAGGTAGGAGCTTGTTGGCTGGCACCTTGACAAGATCACCAAGGTCTTCAGATCTCAAGGCTTAGGAACTCAATTTTGCAAGTTCATTGAAGTTCTGGATGATTGGTTCAGGCTAATCAAACTCATGAGACTGGCTGACAGCTGCTGAGTAAATTTTTTCCTAAAGTGAAAAGTATTTTTGAAAAACCAAATTACTAACTCAAGGCAAGGTCATAGAGCAGGGCATGGGAAGATTTTTAATGGTTGGTGTCATCAAGTTCTAATGATCTTCTGCCCTAAAGAGTGGCACCCACCAAATGGGCTGGAAGACCCCAGAGCCAATCAAGGCACCCACCTCTCTGGACAGGACCAGAGACAAATGGTAACTCTTTAATTCATTCTTAATATTTATTTTTGTTAATATGCCAAGCAGAACAATTACTCATTTCTATCATTAATGTGGCACTATTTCCATGATTACCATTTATCTCAGATAAATTACATTCAGACTGTATCTTCGCAATGAGTCTGGAGATGCTCTCTAAGCTTATCTGCAGCACACTTCAAGCCATCTCTTCAGCAGTTGGCTAACCTCATCTATGGGATGGTAGGTCTTTGGGTTTCAATTTCCAATGGTGATATTTCCAGACCCTGCCTCCATTCCACCCTCTTTGCCTTGCAGTATTGAAACTACAAAGTTTAATGAATAAGAGATTGACACAAAAGAAAACAAAAATTGGAGAGATTCTGACTGGGCTTGAGGTAGGTCGATGCAACTTCCTTTAATTCCAATTTGCAACTGGGACCCAGAGTCTCTCATTGGGCAGGGCTGGGTCTTACTGCTGATGAGTCCTGCAAAGCTATGGTTGAAGTGACCATTTTCCACCTTGGCAGAGAGAAGAGGATGAAGCAGACATACAGAGATGACAAAGCAAGAAACCCTGCATATTCCTTACAGACAAATGGCCACCTCCACTGGTGCAGCCACATGAACAGCCCCTGGGTGAGGGGATGAGAGTGTGACTTCTTTTGAGGGTGTTCCTGTTCTGCTTTCAGGGTCACGTGAGGCCTGGCTGTGCTACTTGCTCTTGGAGACTATGGCATTATCTCTCTCTCTCCACTTAATTTCCTTCTTTTCTCAGATTAGTTTTGGTGTATTTCTTTTTCCTGCAATCAAAAGGCCTTGATCAGGACACCTTGATATTATTCTAGGCCTCTCCTGGGAGTAGATCAGGAAGGTGTCAAATTGGTTAGTTGACACATTCAAAAAGCATAAGACACAGGTAGGGTGATTTAACAAGATAGGATAGTCATCTAAAGGACCAGGTAGGAATTAGGAGCCAGCAAGAACAGATGTGAGTGAGGGAGTCTGTGGGAGGAGACCATGTGAGGTTCAGAAACAGCACTCAAGTTAAATTTTACCCAATGCATAACACGCCTGGATACCAGTCAGGTCTACAGGAAATGACCGTCATTAAGAGGACTGAAAGCACCAACTATTTTACCATCAAAGCCTGGCAATTCCAGAAAAAGTAGGCATTTTGGAACCTAAATTATTTAGAGTGGCCCCTCAGCACTGATCACATTCTCTGTATAATTGCTCACCTCCCCACTTCACTGAACCTGTGTAGATTGCTCTAAGAGATGTTTAAACTTCCATAATTTTGCCACTCCCATATTGAGCGAGAGCCAGAGATTTCTTTTTCACTCCAGTCATCCTTTCCTGTAAATCCCTGTCTATTCTCTGAAAATATAAGTGGACTGAGAGATTTTTGCCCCACCATAGCTCCAAGAAAAACTCAATATTTGTTATTCTCAGAGCTTAATGCCTACTCCCGGTGATTTTAATGCTGCTTTTTAAAACTGCTGTGGTATTTTAATAATACAACATTCTTTCTGATATTGTTGAAACATTACATTATTCAATGTATCCAATTGCAGTACATTTTTCTCTGCCCTTGTGGTGCATTATTACTGTGTACTCTTCACAGAAGTATAATTTGGGGAGCAATTTTCTAGCAAACCACTGAAGGTGTTGCATTACAAATGTGAGGTGATGTGCCACTCTGCTCATGGGACCGCATTACAAGGCCCTCTGAGAGCCTCTTTTCAGAATAAACACCGTTTTAGTGCAGTGATCCCGGTGGGACCCATGCCTCCCACCTCGCTCACCTCAGGCATCCTTGCTCCACCTCAGGGGGTCTGACTTACAGATTCAGCTTCTGATGCCCAAGATGCGCTGCCATGTACAGGGCCCTGGCTGACTGACACAATCACATTCTTCCTGAAGGTATATTGTCCTAAGGGTTGGATTCCTCCTTGGCGAGGTCAAGTTTGTCATTTCCTTCAACTAGATTTGGCTTTCTCTAATATAGGATTCACACACTGGTGGTCAACACATTGCCTCGGACCCACAACTGTGGGGTTTTAAATTTTTTTTAATTTTGAAATTTGAAAACCATCTTTTAAGTGGTTGCACAAATTTAAAACTCAGGAGTTTTCACACGAAAATCAGAACTTCTAGATTATCTTAGCAATCAGTGTGGCACTAAGTCAAGGTTTTGCTCTTTCAGAAAGTCATATTATCCCCAGTTCACCATAGACCCCACTATGCCCTACTAACAAACTCCAGAAGATTCACTGAATTACTGTACCTGACTATCTTTGTAGACATTTGAGCCTGAAACCCTGTTTTCATAGACATGGTAGGTGGAATTCTAAGATGTCCCCCAAATTCTTGCTATCTTGTATACACAGCTCTCCCCTTAATATAATCCTCTCTCCTTGAGTGTGGACGGGCCCTGTGAATACAATGGCAAATCCCTCCCTGATTTTTGGCAAAGGGATTTTGCAGGCATAATTAAGATCCCTAATCAGTGGGCTTTGAAGTAATTGAAAGGGAGATTATTCTAGGAGAACCGGACCTAATCAGGTGAGCCTCTATAAGAGACAAGAAGCATCAGCAGATGCCCTCCTGCTGGCCTTGAAGAAGTAAGCTGCTGTGCTGTGAAAGGGCCACATGGCAGCCTCTAGAGGAGTGACCCCCAACCAAGAGCCAGCAAGAAAATGGGGCTCACAGTCCTACAAGCACAAAGGACTAAATCCTGCCAACAACCTGAATGAGTTTAGACGAGGACCCTGAGCCTCAGACGAGATCTCAGCCCCAGCTGACATTTTGACTTCGGCCGGTGAGGACCTGAGCGGAGGATCCAGCTAACGTGTCCTGGACTCCTAACCCACAAAAACTGTAAGATAATACATTGTGTTGCTGTAAGCCATTAGCTTTGTAGCAACTCATTATGCAGCAAGAGCAAACTAATACAATAGCTTATGTGCTGGATCATGTGCTTTCATACTTGTACTCATATGCCTAACAAACCCAGAATCATGTGACCTGCTTTCACCTAAGACCAGGAAACACATTATAGAGAATGCTGTACCACCTCATGTGAGAGAGTAGAAAAAACATATAATATCGGTCTCTGCCCCCAGTTCCTATCACTGAGCTCCTTAAACCTTTGTAATTCCCTAAGAGGTAACAGCACTAGGAGCATCTCTTCTTCTAATATTTGGTCTTTGACTCCATCCCTGACACAGGGCTCCTGAAACCCTTGTAAATTCCTAAGGAGTAAAAGCACAGGGAGAATTTTTTGTTAAAATGAGGCAACTATGGGTGGGCTTCTCCATGGCTCCCAGACGAGGGCTGGTCACTGGAAAGACCAAGCCAGAGTTAGAAGCTTGAACTTTTCAGCCTTGCTCCCCCTTCTTTTGAGAAGGTAGAGGGGCTGGAAATGGAGTTAATAATTGATCATGCCTATGTGAGGAAACCTCCATAAAATCCCAATAGTAGGGGATTTGGAGAACTTCCAGGTTGGCAAACAGATCCACACGGGAGGGTAATGCACCCCAACTCCACAGGGATAGAAGCTCCTGTGCTCAGGACTACCCCAGACCTTGCCCTCTGTATCTCTTCATCTGGCTCTTCATCTGTATCCTTTATCATATCCTTTAATAAACTGGTAAGTGTTTCCCTGAGTTCTTTGAGCTGCTCTAGAAAACTGGTTGAATGTGAGGAGGGGATTGTGGGAAACTCCCATTTGTAACCAAATGGAACAAAAGTTGTGGGTAACCTGGTGACCTGCTACTTACTACTGGCATCTGAAGTGGGATGGAAGAAGTCTTGTGGGACCTGACAGGTATCTATCTCCAGATAGATAGTGTTAGAATTGACTTAAATTGTAGACACAGAGAATTGCTTGGTGTGGGAAAAAATCCTCCACACATTTGGTGACCAGGAACTGCCAGAAGTGAAGAGTTCTGTGTGAATAGTAAAGAAGACTCACAGGAGGGGAAGAACTGGGTTTTTCCCTACTCAGAAAGAACTGGGTTGTTTTTCAACACACCTCAGAGGTAAGGTGGAGGAGTTGCAAACTCAAATGTCTTAAAAAAATGCCTGGAGGACAAGCAGCTTGATTTAAGAGAGAACCGTGGACTATCAATGCTGTAAAATGTTCTCAGATATCACCTAGTCCAGCCCCCACTCCCATTTTCAGATAAGGAAACTGAGGCCCAGAGAAGTTAAAAGACTTATCCAAGGCCCCACACCTTCATGAGCCGTACTCACATTTCCCATAGTTGGCATAAACCTTATGAATTCTTGAGGAACAACTCCTGAGTCTGGTGGTAGGTAAACATGGGAAAGTTTGAGGAGTTTGGTTAAAGAAGGTCACCCTTTGCTTGAGGAATCAATATGGAAGCCCTTGATACTGCACTAAGTCCAAATGGTTGTTAATTTAACATATATCTATTTCCCAAGCATTGTCAGGAGCAGCTGAGAAAGCAAAGAAGTAGGATGGGTGGTCACTGCTTTTAAGGCATTTCTAATCTCCTCCATGAGAAAGCTCACTGCTCTCAATTTAAACAACACAGGGGCTGAACAGCAATGCAAGACAAGCAATACACATTTGACATATGTTTTCCTCTGATAACTTTGCTAAAGACTGGGATCCCTCAGCTCTCCCGCACCCCCAAACTCCCTCAACCAACTGCAGTGCCTAAGAGTCAAACACATTCCTGATCTGTTGTTCTGCCTTGCACCATGTTTTAAAATGCAAGACACAACTCAGAGATGGTCACAAAGTGGGCTGTGGCCAGCAGTTTGAGAAGCACGGATGCAGAAAAGGGTAAGATGTGGGTTGTGCTAAAGAGGAGGTGGCGATAAGCCTGTAGTGGACACTCAGCAGATGTCTGTGGCCAGTGGAGAGAACAGAGATGTGGAAGTCTTGCCTGGACTGTTGATGGTGAGAGAGATTCCAGCCACTGTCTCACAGCCACCAGCTCCTGCTTCGTTTCACCTTCAAGATGTTCAACCTTCCGTTTAAGAAAAAACTATTTAATCTAGCGCCCTGGTTTCAGGCAAAGCCACGCCCTAAACAACAGTGACAGCTGCTTCTCTATTATTAAATGTCTCTAAGGATAGAGAGTCTAAGTCTCCTTTGGCCATCTCTTCTGTCCGCTCCACCCCAGCACACCAGCTGTCCTCCTGGTTTCCCCATTTCCATATGGCTCCACTGATTCCCGACCTGTCTCTCTCCAACCAATTGTAACCAAAAACCAATTGTAATTCTCTTTAACTCTGTCCCTAGGTCCAAACAGTGACACAGTTGGGTCCATTCTGTCTCTGAATGACTCTGGCATCTACCCTTCTGCTCTATAGCTGTCATAGATCTCAGGTCACCACAGTCACCTTAGATGGTAGAGGCTCCCCAACTCTTCAGCATCATTCCCCCTTATTCCTTTCTGTAGTAGAATTGACCCCCACCCTCTGGAGTTACAGCTGGTCACATGCCTTTTCAACTCAAGTCTGTACTACTCAATCTTTTATGCAGCTCTGTGACTCAGTCTGGGCCTGTGGCATATGAGTAGAAGTGACGTGTCCAATTCCAAGTTGGCCTCAACCCAAAGATAAGCCATTTGCCCTGGATTTCCTCTTCCCTCATCGCCCTCACTTAGACAACAGAGATGGAGTTACACGTTAAGGACAGCTCAGCCGACTGGTCACAAAACAGAACTGCTACCTACCCTCCTACCTTTGGACTATTATAGGAAAGAGAAATAAATGTCTATTTTTTTTAACTGAGCTATAATGAACACCTCCAAAATGCACAGATCTTAGGGGTTCCCCTCACTGAGTTTTTTTTTTTTTTTTTTTTTGTGGGGAAGACCAGCCCTGAGCTAACATCTGTTGCCAATCCTCCCCTTTTTTGCTGAGGAAGACTGGCCCTGAGCTAACATCTGTGCCCGTCTTCCTCCACTTTATATGGGACGCCGCCATGGCATGGCTGACAGGCAATGCGTCGGCCAGCGCCCGAACTCGCGAACCCCGGGCTGCCAGGCGCGAACTTAACCGCTGTGCCACCGGGCGGCCCCCCCCTCACTGAGTTTTGACAGTTGTATGTCCCCATGCAACCATCACACCAAATAAGATATAGGATACTACATCTATGTTATTTAAGCTATTGTATTTTGGGGTCCCTTTGTTATAACAGCTACCCTGTAGCCTAACACACCTCATAAACGGTCTCTGCCTCCAGTCCTTTGATATTTCATCAACTAGATCTTCCTTAACAGCCAAATTAGGTATTTTGCATTCCTGTTCAAAATCCCAGAGATGCCCTCATTGCCACTTTTGTCAAAATCAACCCACTTGATCTTTACTAGGATTATCCCTTTCTTTTCTTAGCTGGGAAGTGTCCTTCCCTATGTTGGAGGGGATGGTTTCTAAATTGATCCCATCTGCAGTCAGATTTTGATGGAGTTCCAAGAGGTCTTTGGTCAATTATTCTATGGGGTCTTGAAACTCCTTGAAACCACACATTTTAAGTCTTTCTTGAGAAAAGATGGAAGGTGATGGAACTAACCAAACAAAACTTTTTACAGTTGTTCTGAAATCATGTCAAAATTTGTATACCCCTATCTCTGAAGCCTAAATTTTATGTTGCTGCAATAAATGGTGCTTAGAAACTTGGTGTGACAAATCACAGTTGGAAAATTGCTTGCTACTTAACGTTGCTACAAAAGAACAGAAAGTGACTTGCCCAGGAAACCCTTAATTGAAGTAACAGGTTATGACTGAATGCCACACCCACCAATTATTTCTGCCCCAAAGGTGACAAAAGAGGTCACATATCTTGAAGCCAATGTCCCATTGTGGTCAAAATCCATGTGTTCACCATCCAAAAAGAAAGGGAGGGGTTAAAATTTACTGAGACTTATGAAAACAATTTAACTCCTAAGTAGAGGGCTGAAACAAATAAGGCAACATCTAAACAATTTTATCATTTTGTTTTGCCTAGAGAACAAAGGGGCAGGAAGTTTGTTCTATATAGGTCTCTTGGAGTCCTGAAATTTCTTAATTATGGCTTAATTACAAAAAGAACCAACTAGTAGGCCTAATGCAGAGAAGGGAGTCAGCCCTGACTTTAGCAAGCACCTGATCCAGTATGGCTCCAGAGAACACAGAGCGGGGATCTTATTCCATCTCTCTGGGCCTGCCTGGCTTGGGGATTTATCCCACACCTGCCTCTGCTTTCCATAAGGCAAACCCATGACTCCACTGTGACCAGAGTTGGAAACAGATCTACATTGTCTCTGGATCAGGTCTATCCCAGGCTCACTTCTCTGCCAGGCTGGCACTCAGAGATGAGCAGAAAGTTTTCTCCTGGCCTAGACAGAGGAAGGAAGCATACTGCTACTGCACGGCTACTGCACACTGTCTGCACAGCAGTCCACAGAGACCAGCCTGGATCCGCTGTGGGCTACTCCCAGGGCAGAACTACGGCACCTAGATGGATGGGCCCAAGAAGCACGTTTTAGCTTAATATGGAAGAATTTCCTATCATTCTGAGAGCCTGAATAATGAAGGAGTAAATGAGCCCTTGTCACTGGACATGTCCAAGTAGATGCTACATGAACTTCTGCCAGGAGATTTACAGAAGAAATTCTTGTACTGAGTAGGAAAATGGATTAGAATTTCTAAAATCTGTTCTTGCTAAGAACAGCCTGCCTCTGTCCTCCAGAACCCCTCCACCCCTCAGTTCTGGAATCCCTTGACTCTTACTGAGGCACCCACCCAGGCTCCAGGACATACTGTGACCTCAGCCCAGCGAGACTTTGGGAGGTCAAACCCAGAACTCTGGGACTTGGAGTGAAGGAGCAGAGCTGCTAGGCCAGGCTTGACATCACAGGCCAGTTGTGACGTCTGGGATGCTCCGTTGTTTCTGAGATCAAGTCATCCTTGTGAACCCCACTCCTGGCCATGTAATCCTGGTCTCATTTCTATCAGATCTCTGGTGGGGCTGGGAGGAGAGCCTGTGCAGGGAGAGGGAAGAGCTGGGACCTTCAACCTACCCCGACACCATAGGCCAGGGACAGTCAAGAACTAAAACTGACTCCACATGCCCGCTTGTTACACACACACACACACACACACACACACACACACACACACACACACACGCAGAATCCATCTGCAAAGTCCAGGCCCTGGGTCATCACAATCTAGAGGAGGTTCCACAAACCCACCAAGACCACACTAGTACGATTTCAAAAGCCGAACAGTTGAGCCCAGCGACCAGCAGGCCAGGGCTGAGAAAGGCAGCCAGAGCAAGCTGAGTCCCAACCGGCCCAGGCTGTAGAAGTGGTGTCATCTCAGGATCAACAATGGGAAGCCAGCCAGGGGCTGCCTAGAAATAGTTCTGAGGCTGACAGTGACCAGTGGCCTCTGGCTTACAATCAGCCCTCACATAGTCCCAGCAGGGAGACGCATGTCCCCAGCCATTAAAGGCCCAGCAGGGAGCAGACTTTTCTCTAACCCTCTTGGGTCCCTGCTGTAATAACCTGTCTGGAATCTCAGGCCCCCAAGCAACAAAGCTAAATGCAGGATGAAGGGTTTGGACCAGGCTATTCCTGACAACAGAGGGATAAAGACACAAAATTTTATATTCAATAATGTACATGTGCACAGGCGAAAAAACTAGAGACACAACTACATCAATGTGGTTATTTCTGGTGGTGGGATTTTGGGTGATTTTATTTTTTGTCTGCTTTTCTGCATATCTCAAATTCTCTGCAATGAATATGTATTACTGTTATCATCTGTAAAAGGTTAGTTTTAAAATTCATAAGAAATTACTATTTTATGGGAGTCATTTTGCAATCAAATCTATTTTGCTTACGTGTAGAATTCTTGTTTTTACTGTTCTTCCTTTATGCTTTTCCCCATCTCTATTTTTACTGCCCTGCTTTCAATGCTCTACGAGGCCAGCTATTCCCTCCAGTCAGGCACCCTGTGCGTGTGGGTTTGAGTGATGTTTGTGCACAGAAAACCATTCCAACAGCACAGAAAGTGCAGGTGCTCTTTCCTGACCCTATGTGCACTCTGTTCCTTAGCCCTTCATGCCATTCCCTCAGGCACAACGGGCTTCGCCACTTACCTCTGACAAACCCAATCCTACATTTTCTTCCATTCTCTGTTGAAAATTCTGTTCCTGTTAGAAACCGTACACAACTCAGTTCATTCACAAAATAATTATTGAACATCATCTACACACCAGGCTCTGTGCTCAGGCCTGGAGACACAGCCACAAACACACCTGGCCCTTGTCCTTCTCATTTAGAATAGAGTTTCTCAAACAGCATGCCACAGGGGTTACAGGCAAGCCCAGGTATTGCCCCGTCAGCCCTTAGGACGGGCTGCAGCAGCTTACTCAGTTGGGGAGCAGGGGTTTACAGTGTTGAGGGGGACACTAACCAGAAATTATTGTAGCAATAGCTAAGATTGTTATATCACCTAACATTACGTATTATATATAATGTATGTATACATGTATGTGTATGTGTGTATATATACCATAAATTATTGCAATTATTTTAACAAGCAAGCATTATCCTAACAGTAGCTAACATTTACTGAGGACTGAATAGCTGCCAGGCCCTAGTCTAAGCATTTTTACAAATGTAATCTCATCTATTCCTCACAACAGCCCGATGCCATAGGGACCGTCATTATCCCCATCTTACAGATGAAAACACAGTGACACAGGGAAGGTAAGCAATTTGTCTTAAGATTACCAAACTAGCCAGTGATGAGTCTTGATTTCAAACCCAGAAGGTCTGACTTCAGAGCTCTGTTAACTTCGTTGATTCCCAATGCCTGCCACCGAGACTGCTCTGTAGTAAGAGTGAGCCAGGGAAAGTTCCAGAGCAGTGAGGGACCCGCAGGGAGTACTAGCCCAGTCTCAGGGAGTTAGAGGAGACTTAACTCTAACTCAGAGTCTCAGGAGAGTTAGAAGGGATGAAGCCTAAGCCTAGCAACCAGCAAGACCTTCCGCCTGGGGTGCGGGGGACTGACTTTGCCTTCCAAGCTGAAGGGTTTGGGCTTTTTTCTGAGCTCAAGGGAAACACCATAGACAGATCTACATTTAGAAAGATGCTCTACTATTTCAATATGGAGGATGGGTTGAAAGGGGCAAGACTGCAGACACAGAGATAGATGATCCCATGATGCAGTGATCCCATGACGCAGTGATCCCACGTCACAGTGATCCAGAGAAAGAGGACAGGGGCAATGAGGGTAGGGAACAATCATCTCCCCTTATTTGCATTTCCACTGCATCTTGGTTTGAGGGCTCTGCCATGCTAGCTTGCACTTGCTTAAATAATGCCTTAGAGCTAGTTGTTCTCTAGTTGTTCCTGTTTATCTGTCTTGTCTCAACCAGACTGTGAGATCCCCCCGAGGACAGGGGCCACTTTTGACAAATATACCGTCAGTGCTCAGCACTGCACTGGACATGGAGATCAGCTATTTATGCTTTGAATAAATAAATAATCATGTTTGTTATCTCATCGACCTTACAATCAAGGAATGTTATAATCAAATGCATCTTGCTGAAATCAAAGACTAGTTCTGTAGCTCTTTCCTTTGGATGTATAGGCAATCATGCAGAGTGAAACCAGCCAACTAAAATAAGTAAAATGCTCAGTAAAACAGCACTAAGGATCAGTAGGAAGAATCAATTACATGCATGTGGGGTGTGTCTTTGTGTGTGTGTGTGTTTGTTTACGTGTATTGAGTACACAGGGCACTACAGGATACATTATCTTATCTATATTTGCATCAAAGCTGGTTTTAGCTTCTTAAAGTTTGTTTCTCTCTTCTTTAGGCCTTCTGAAGGATTCATGTACCAAATAACTAAATTATGTCTTGGTAGCTAAACAAATTATGCAAAATTATACACCATGAATATTTTATAATTCTAAACCCTGAAGCCAGACTCCAGACAGTTTTATGTCTGCAGCAACCCGTATCATACCCAGATGAATTCGGCTAAAGACAAACGACTACTTTCGAAGACTTAACTTTTTTTTTCTAGTCTCATTTCTCTTTAAGCCTGTCTCAAAGGTTTTATTGTACACAGGTAATGGTAGGAAATGCACTCCACCTTCCTCTAGCTGGCTAAAGCGAGAGATTGTGCCTAGCATAATTTAACTCGAAATATGCACAAGATTGATTAAGGTTAGGGAGGCCTACCTCAGGCACGCATTGAACAGATATTATATGAATAAACAGCTGATGATTGTCCAAGGTTCGACTGGTTCCACATACTTCCTTTTGTCTTAGAATGTTGAAATTGCCTACAAAATACATTTTTCTAAATAATGAGGTTTTAGTCACCCAGGAATAAAAGAAAGGGGCAGCGGTGTGCCATCTCAGCACTAAGGAAGATCAGAACCGCTTGTACGTTACACTTGGTTTCTTTCTCAATTACCTTTGCTAGTTTGGATCCTCCTTTTCTGGTTTTAAGAGAAAGAGTTACCCTGCAAAGGTTCACGGCTGTGTTCTCAAAGAGGCCAGTAGAAGAAAATGAAGAAACTGTCGGTGAATAAGGCTCTGCTCGTCCCTCTCCTGGGCTCCCCGGACGCGGAGTCTGGCGGGTTAATCCCTCCAACCGAGCAACTTCAAAATGGCCATGAATCGGAGGACGGCACAGGGAGATTGTCTCTCCCCACTTCTTCCGACTTTTTTGTAGGCTCAGAGAGGAACCAAACAGAACTGGAAAAATTGCACATGCCTCCAGCCAGAGGCTGACAAGGAACGCCAAGAAATGGAAACGCCAAGAAATGAAAACAGTTGATTTTGTTGAGATGGTGAAATTCTAGGAGACTGATTTTTTTGTTGTTGTGTTTTCTAAATTTCTGTTAGACTTACAATTTCACTTGTGCAATAAACAATCTCTTTTTCAAAATATTGCTGATTCATGGTGGCACCATAGAAGTCATAAGCATCTTTTCTGTGTCTAATCGCAGACTCGGTTTCCAGAGATAGCATTCCCATCTTCCTTCCCAGAAAAGGGCAAAGGAAAAAAACAGAAACAAAAAAGACTTGTTCCTCAGAGGCCACCGGGCAGATCCCTGACTGCCCTCTCCTCTGAGACGGCCTGATTCTGGGCACCAGCCCCAGAATGTGTCCAGGGACAGACTACACCGGAGGTTGGAAAGCACCCATGTGGAGGGATCATCTCTCATCTCCCTGTCAAGACAGCCCAAAGCTGGAAGCAGTGAAGGGAGGCGGCGGGGGCAGCAGCTATGGGTCAGAGGAAAGAGCTCAGGGGCCAGGGATGCGGGGAAGAATCCTGGTGCTGCCACTTATCAGCCACACGACTTTTAACCGGATACTTAAGCCCGGCTGAGCCTCAGTGTTTTCGTCTTTAAAATGGCCATAAATTCTGCTCACTTCCCACGGTTGTTATAAGACTGAAACGAAATAACTGTTTGAAAGCACTGAATACAGTGTCCATAGCACAGTGGATGCTCAATGGCTGAGGGGACTTTGAGGATGAGCCCCATCTAACTGATTCTATCCCTCCTATAGTGACCCCCTCGTCCCCGCGCTAGGAGACACACACCCACTGCCCATGTGATTTTCTCACCAACATTCCTCTCTCTCCCCTCACTTTCAGAAACTGGCTCAGAAAAGGATTTCATAAGAGCGTTCATACTCAAGAATGAATGTCTAACAAATGTTCCCTTTTCTAGGAGTATTTGCATTTTAATTGGGAGTCAAGACAAAATGATGTCTAGCAGCGCAATTTTAGGTCTTAGCAAGCTAATAGAGAAGGCATGTTGCTTTTGTTTGTTCTGTTTATTTGTTTGTTTGTGGGCAGAATGGATAATAAGGAATTCTTCAGTGAGCTCTCAAAATTGTGCAAATAGGTATCTCTTTCCATGGCTGGTTGAGCCTCTAAATTTAACTACCAGTTTACAGAAAATACACAAGATAGAGGAACATGATAAATGACACCAAGAGAATGCAACCAGCAAAATCCAGACTGTGAGAGCTTCTATAGGACAAACAATATTTTTAAAAAATGAATTGCAAGGAAGAGAGAGAAATGTTGGGAGAAGTTGTAGATTAAGAGATGAAAAACACATATTTAACCATATTTAAGGTGTGGACCTTAGCCAGAAACCCAACTAAAATAAACAGATTGTAAAAATGAAAATTATAACATTTATGAGACAACCAGAAAGTTTAACATTAATTTAATTGGATCTCTTACAATTTTAAGATAATTGTTAATTTCAGTTAGTGTGATAATATTATGGCTATTTAAAAAAAAGCTCTTATTCTTGATACACACACTGAAATAGTTACTAATAAAATGGTCTGTGGTGGTGAATTTTATGTGTCAACTTGGCTAGGCTATGGTGCCCGGTATTTTGGTCAAACAGAAGTCTAGGTGCTGCTGTGAAGATATTCTTTAGATGTAATTAATATTGAAATCAGTATATTTTGAGTAAAACCAATTACTCTCTATAATGTAGGTGGGCCTCATCTAATCAGTTGAAGGCCTTAAGACCAAAGACTGAGGTTTCCAGAAAAAGACGCAATTCTGCCTCAAGATTCCAATATAGAAAAAACTCTGCCTGAGTTTCCAGCCTGCAGAATTCAGACTGGAGACTGCAATGTCAACTCACCTGAATTTCCAGCCCTCACATTTGGATCAGCCAGTTCCTTAAAATAAGTCTAGATAGATAGATAAGTAGGTAGGTAGATAGACAGATAGATGATAGATAGACAGATAGGTAGATAGATAGATAGGTAGATAGATATAGAGATAGATAGATCAATAGATAGATAGATCCTATTGGTTCTGTTTCTCTGGAGAACCCTGACTAATACACGGTCTTTTGTCTGAGATTTGTTTCAAAATCATACAAGAAGTGATGGGGGTGGATCAGTGGGTAGATGGGGCAAGACTGACCATGAGTTAATGGTTTTTATGGGCTGGGTGATGGGTATTTTTTAAAATGAGGGTAATAGTACCTAATTTTATGTATGTTCAAAATTCTCTATAATAACAGTTAAAAAAAAAAAAAAACTGGGCTAGCCCCAGTGGCCTAGTGGTTAAGTTCAGCATGCTCTGCTTTGGCGGCCTGGGTTTGGATCCTGGGCACAGACCTACACCACTCTGTTCCAGGCTTTGCTGTGCTGGTGACCCACATACTGAAAAATAGAGGAAGATTGGCACCGATGTTAGCTCAGGGCTAGCTAATCTTCCTCAGCAAAAAAAAAAAAAAAAACCCTCTCTTGATCCATGTAATTATTCCCCAGGGTCATTTGCAAGGTGCCAAGGGCTATGTAAGCAGATTTTTAACCCAGCTCTGTCCAGTATTTATAAGCCCACTCTCCCCTCCTCCCATGCTGTATCTTGAGCAGCCAATACCAGTGAGGCCAACTCCCCAGGAAGGCTGCCTCACAGGGCCTCCTGGAATGACTTCCACAACCAAGGGCGGCTAGACTTTGGTAAGATCAGGGAGAACCTCCATTCCAGACGAGGGACCTAGGAAAGGCAAGGGCTTGCTGTTGCTTGCGTAGCTTCCAAGAGAGGTAGAACTGGTTCAAGAATCTTGTTCTCTGCACTTCCATCCAGAGCTGTCTCACAAACACTCTTGTTTCCCTGAAAGGGTACTGGATCACAGTTCAGAGAGGAGAGAAGCCATAGGCTCTCCTCTCCTGAGATGTTTCCTGTCACCCCCACCCCACCCCCAATGAACAGTAGCCCCAGCTCTCCTCTGAGCCCCCTTGCATTTTTTTTTTTTAAGAAACACATTTCTTTTCTTTTTGTCTTCGGGAAGGATTAGCCCTGAGCTAACATCTGTTGCCAATCTTCCTCTTTTTTTTGTTCCCCTCCCCAAAGCCCCAGTGCATAGTTGTATATCCTAGTTGTAAGACCTTCTAGTTCTTCTATGTGAGCCACTGCCACAGCATGGCTACTGACAGATGAGTGGTGTGGTTCCATGACTGGGAAATGAACCCAGGCCACAGAAGCAGTGACAGTGCCAAACTTTAACCACTAGGCCATCAGGGCTGGCTCCTCCTGCATGTTTTAGTGAATGATTTCAGGCACAGTAAAGAGTATAGCTAGTAGTATCATGGGTAACTCCCCATGAATTTATCGCTCAGCTGAAAAAGGTAAACATTAGACTCAACTGCAGACTTTGAGCCCTGCCCTGACTCACTCCCCCGGCCCCTCCCCAGACGTAACCACTCTCCTGAACTTAATGCGTGGCATTATCATGCATTTTCTTTCTTTCCTTTAAAAAGAAAAAAAAATGGGTTTGTTAGTGTTGGTTTTTTTTATTACTGTGGATTTTTAAAATGCTCACACTGCATATAAGCTATCCATAAACAATATACAGTATAATTATTACTGATGTTTTAAATTTTTACAAATGTTTTCATATAGTAGGTATCCTTGTGCAACTTGCTTTCTGCACTCAGCAATATAGTTTTGAGATTCATCCACCTCGATATGCACAACTCTAGTCCATTTATTTTTGCACTGCTGAATTGTATTCCATTGTATGAATGTACCATAATTTATTGATCCATTTCTCCTGTGACAGACATTTAGGTTATTTTCAATTTTCCTTTTTTACAAACAAGGGTGGAAATAACATTTTGTAGTTTCCTTGTGCACAGTGAGAGCCTTTCTCTAGGCCTCTATTTCACTCCATCATTTCCCTCTGGCCTCTACCCCTCCTAGTTCATGGGTGAAACCTGACAGTACTGGCCTGTATCCTTCCACAGGTTAAGTACTTGCTCTCTGCCTCCCTGGGCAAAGGGAAGGAGGTGCTGAGCAGTTATCTAATGAATTCAGAGGGGCGTCACTCAATAACTGAACATTTCCTCATGGCGTCTTACTTTAAGAATAAGGTTTGAAGAACTTAGTTATCTGAATAATTGCCCTGTCTAGACTCAAACACCACCTCCCTGAAGTTCTTGGCCGTATCCAAAAGGGGTCAGCGCTAACAGAGCACAGTTAAATATAGACATCTAGGAATAAAAGGCCTAATTAAGAACCAGGAAGTTGCTCTTGGGAAATTTAAAAAGTTTGCCAAGGCGTCCTTAGCTGTGCCAAAGCCTAATTTGGCAGGGAAGTACTGATGAGAGCCCCAAGTTGAGGGGGGAAAAAGCAGATTTATCCCCCAAATCACTAGGGCTTGCTGGCTGGCTGCTTCTTGTGTTTCCCCCCAAGTCACACTTTCTCCAACAGGGAGGAAGGAAAAACACCACAAGGCAATTGGATTAGATTTCCTCCCATGTCACAGTCACTCTCTCTAATTTTGCTAAACTACTAATTTACCAGAATGAAGAATTTTGTATTCTGTAAAGCCTTTCTAATTCAAAATGCACTTATGATCCTTCAGACTTGGGAAGAATTGACTCTTAACCTTTATGCCACCTATGAGGAAACATTCGCCTCCCTAAGCAAGATAACACATCCTGTTGAAATACCTTTTTCATCCTGGTGTGAGGGAAAAGGGTGAAGACCAGTATTCTAGCTTGTCAGCTTTTAACGACCTCTTGCTATATTTGATTAATATAGTTTGACAAACTCTACATGCTAATCTGGGTATGTGGCCATGTTTCTAGTAGATTCTCAGGAATTAAAAATAAACTTGAGTTAGAGATGTTTATTCTTCATACAAATATAAATGAGATTCTTAAAACTCCATAACACACCCTTGATACAAAATATACAGTTGTCATTTTTATCTCCCCAACATCAGGCCCATGGAGGCGGTATCCAGCAGCACAGACCTGGTTCTGAACTGTCTCAGACTGTGCACGTTCTGACCTCACCTGTAAAATGAGGTTGTCTGTCTCCTGGGGTTCTTGGGCGGATCAATGGAGATAATGTACTGGAAAGCATTTTGAAAAATGCGAAGTGCAATTCAAATGGATTATTGACAGCCCTTTGTTAAGTGTTCGTTTGATTGCCCAATGTCCTTGAATGCAATGAAGTATCATTTCTTATAAACCATTTTATACCTCAGACCTTTTCACTAATTCAGAATGACCTTCCCTCCAGTCAGTTCAGCTCCCGTGGTTTTACTCCAAAGCCCAGGAAGCTGGTGCAGGGAATCTTAAGAGTAGAGGAAGGGGCTTTAGAAGGCATCCCATATCCCACCCACTCTCCCACCCCACCATGGCGATCTCCTCTACATTCCCCCCAAGATAATCCCCAGACCTCTGCTTGGAAATCTCTAGTGAGAGCAGCTTCCCAGGGCAGGGAGCAGCCCCTGCTATTGAAAGGTAGGGTTCTGAAGTGAACTCCACGGAGTCAAAAGTCCTTTCCACCCACAGCTCCAGGCCTGCTCTCCAGAGCAGCGGTTGGCAAACTACGGCCCAAGGGCCAAATCCACCCCAATGTCTGGGTTTTACAGTTCGCAAGCTAAGAATGGTTTTTACATTTTTAAATAGTTGAAAAATGTTCATGACACATGAAAAAATTATATGAAATTCTAACTTCAATATCCATATATAAAGTTTTATTGAAACACAGCCACGCTCATTTGTTTCATAGTTTGTGGCTGCTTTCACACTGCAACAGCAGAATTGAGCAGCTGCAACAGAGACCTCACAGCCTGCAAAGCCTAAGATATTGACTATCTGTCCCTTTAGAGAAAAATTTTGCCAACCCTAAGTTTAGAGTTACATTGGCAATCCTAACCCCTCTTTAAACGTGTGAACAATGTTTTCATGTCATTCCCACCCTAACAAACCTTTTTAAGGGCTTATTTATGGTCCAGGTGCTATGCTGGGCACAGGGCCTGTTTTAAAAAAAAAAGTAAGAGACTAGATCTTAAATGTTCTCACCACGAAAAAAAGAAGAAAAACTACACAGAGAACAGAGACACTGTAAGAATTCAGAGGAAGGGAAGGGAGCATTTCAGAGAGATTTCACAAAAGGAAATTTGAGCTTGAACTTCAAGAATGGGATAGGTTTTGGAGAGTTGGAGAGAATTAAGGTGGTTTTTTTAGCAAGAAAACATCCTGTTCAAAGCCGTGGAGTCAAGAAATCTCAGCATGTGTTCAGAGAACCCAGTCGTTCATCCACTACATACTTAGAGCGTTGACAGTGTGGCAGGCGTGATCTGAGGTACCCGCATATGTCAGTGGACAAGGATTCCGCCCCCCCCCATCGGTGTAGACCATGTGCCTGGAGTGAAATATTCACAGAGGAGAAGGGACCCAAGGTTGAGAGTAGGTAACAGGCAGAGTAGAACACCCACCTGATGCAGCCCCCAGTTCTACTCTCTCAAGAGCACTGGAATTACAGTCAGTAACACATGGTACCTGGCCCTGCCCTTCAACACTGCCACAAACTCTGGCCTTGGGCGTTTAACCTTTCAGCACCTTTAAAATTAGGGAGGAAAACCAGATCGAACTCAAGAATTCTATGATGGTGGTTACATCTTGGTTTTCAAATAACAAAATTTCTGGGATTAGTAGGGGAAAAAATCTAGACAGCTACTCATTTTGGTTTCATTTACAAGTTGCAACTGTGTTTATTTTTCTTATTTTGATAATTAAAGCTCCCAAAGTGTGTGTTTCTTTAAAAAAAAAAAAAAAAGCAATATTACATAGTTCCTAACTTCAAGGATCTGCAATCCAGTGGACAACAGACAGGATGCATGCAGTGGTTAATAGCATGGACCCTGGAGCCAGACTACCTGGTCTTTGATCCCAGCTCTGCCCTTACCAGTAGCACCGCGTTCACTAGGGAAGTTACTTGACCTGCCTGTGCCTCAGTTTCCCAGTAAAATGGAGAGAGTAATGGTATTGACCATAAAGGTCTGTTGTGAGGATTAAATGAGAAAATGCATGTCAAGAGCCTAGGACAGTGTCTGGCTGGCAAATGCTCATGGCCATTATTTTTATTACAGGCAAACAAACAAGTGTGATGAAGTGTTGTTGAGGCAGTGATCAAAGTTTGGAAAGGAAGAATTGGGATACAAAGTGGGGAGCGCTTCCGTCTGGTAAAGAGGAGGGTTAAGGAAGGCTCCGTGGGTGTTAGAGTGTTGGAGGACAAGCAGGTGTTTTCCCAGCAGACAAGTGGGATGGTGGTATTTTAAGGAGACAAAGCTGCTTGAGCAAAGATGTCCCAAGCTGACCTCATTTCTCCCCCACGCAAGACTCCTTCTCATCTGCTCCTTATCTCCACGAATAGGACTCTTTTCCTCCCCGCCTCCTCCCACCACCATCACTAGCTGCTCAAGACAGAAACACAGGGGTCTTCCTTGTCTTCTCCCTCCAGCTCATCCCCCCACTGAGTCATGCTGATTCCACCTTCCACACAGCTCTCAAATCTGTTTTCTCTATCTCTATATTCATCCATCTCTCTGTATCTCTAGATCTTTCTATATCTCTATGTCTCTCTAAATCTCCATATCCTTCTAATGGTTTCCCCTTGCTCCTAGGATCAAATCCCACTTCCTCATCCTGTAGGGTCAGTTCCCTTTCTCCCCCTCTGCATCCCAGCAGCCTCACTTTCTTTCTTATCCTCAGATGCTTGCTGTTCCCTCTGTCTGGAATGTTCCCTCCCACTCTCTTTTTCCACTCTCCCTGCACCTAGCAATACTTACCTTTCAGGTGGCAGTTTTAATGCCACCTCTTCAGGGACACATCCCTGACTCTTGCACTTGGCTGGTACCTTCCCTGGATTCTCTGTATGTACCACAATCAGAATTGATTTATTATTTGTGTGCTTGTTGTGTATAATCTGTAAACTCCATGAGAGCAGGGATTTTTTATTTGTCTTTTGCACTGATGTGCTAATACATCCCCAGCACCTAAAGCAGTAACTGACAGATAATTAGGCACTCAGAAAATATGTATTAAATGATAGTCTTTTCCTCACTAGACAGTGAGCTCCGTTAGACCTGGACTGTATCAATCTTATTTCTGCAGAGCCTAGATCAGTCCCCAGCTTGTACTAGATACTCCATAAATATTTGCTGGACAAATGAACAAAGGAGTGAATAACTTCAAAATATATCTCCAAATGTGTTCCCAGACTGGTTCCGATACTCCAGTTTGTGGTTTGAAGAGCAGGGAGCAATGCCTCCTTCGCCTCACCATGTTTCTGTTAGTGTGGCCTAAAAAGGGCAGGAACTTTTTAGCAGCCAATCCCTCTAATCCAACCACAGCATCTCAGAAATGGAAGGGACCTTGTGGATGATTTGACTGAGTCCCCATTTGGTGTTTGAGTCCCTTCTACACAGCTCTCATAGCACCTTCATTCAGCCTAAGCTTGAATACTGCAAGAAGCAATAACTCACTGCTTCCTGAGGAAACCAATCCTCCTTTGTCACCTCCACCTGATAGAAGTTCTTTGTGATCCCGAAGCAATAGCTGGCACCTCATAACTTCCATCTGTGGACCCTAGCTCTAGTCCCTAAGACAGGGATTATTTTTAAACTATGAATTTCAACCCATTAATAAGTCAGGAAATCAATTTAATGGGCTAAACAAGTATTTTTTTAATGCAAAAGAATAAAATGAAGAGAATAGAATAGAACAGAATAGAAAAGAAAATATCAAAGTAAATTGAACATAGTATGGGTAATAATGTTTTCTGGAATGCTTATTTCAGTCACATATGTGTTTATGTGTATTCTGGGTTGAGATATAAAATGTAATTCTTGCTATAGGTAATAGTCAAGTAAGTTTGAAAGGCACTGTCCTGGAGAATTAGTAGGCTTGTGCTCCTCCATGATGGCCCTTTCAGTCAAGATGGCCTCTAAAGTTGTATCTTCCCAGCCAAACATCCCCAGCTTCTTTCTTCTCTTGTTTCCTGTACATGCAGTTGTTAATTGCTTTCCCTTGGAACTTTGTCTACGTTCTACTAAAGAGCAGCTCCAGGAAATGACAGTTAGCGACATACCCTGCTGCCACATTTCTCTCTCACCAGTTGACTTCTCAGGACTTTGGCCTAAGAATACCAAAGGAAAAATGAGGAGGAGGAGAAGTCCCTTGTCACCTGTGCTGTGGTCTAGTCATCACCACATTCTTTTTCAAGATGCTCACAAATTAACCCTTCCATAGCCAACTCTTGTCCAAGATGGACAACAGGCTTACCTGTCTGTAGTCTATAAAATCGATTTCCTCTCCACTTCTAAAAACAAACAAACGTGCTCACAGCATTTTTTTCCAAGGCGTCTTCTTTCTCTAAGATTTTTCTAATTTCAACCAGTACCAACCGCAGAATCTCATCTGCAAGTTGCCTCAGTACCTTGCAGCATCATTCATTTATTCCAGAGATCTGAATACATTTAGAGCAGCTACGCATTTCATAAAAGCTTGTAAGCTTCCACTGTCACTTACCAGTGCTCATTCTTTCTCTGCATTCTGTTCTACCATTCTCCTTGTCAGAGAAAACAGACAGAAGTCGGTCTCACAGAACTCTGCCTTCTCTAGGCCATCTAGCTACAATTTCACCATCAACTCCAAGCTCTGGGTCTGTTTCTCCCTCCCTGACCTTCTTGCCTGAAGCATCTGTAAGCCCTTTTTGTGGTCCTGAGAAGCTTTTCACATGCCTCAGCTCATTTTAGACTTTCACGTTCCCAACACTCCTCTTGGAATCACTCTTGGTAGTGTGCTTTTTCTCGATGTTCTGTGGAAGTCTTTTTAAAGCTTGAGCTCCTTAAGTTCATCACAGCTAACTTGGATTCCTTAAGTGCTTCCCCCACTGCCAACTCCTCGGAACCTGTGGTGATTGCAGAGACTGAGTTCATTTTTGAGAGCATCTCACTGGCCAGAGAAGTCCTCCCTTGTAGGGTCACATGTTACAGAAGTACACAGGGGGCCTGCTTTCTCTCCAGTTTTCTTGACATTTGCCTTCCTCATGGCACGTATTCAAGCATATCCAGGTTGTCTCTTCTTGCCTATCAAGAACCCTAGGATGACACAACCACTTTCTTCTGTTGGACAGAATATCAGGTCTAAAGTAACGATTTGCCTTGTTGCTTCCTAACCCTTTGGGAGACCAGTATACAATCCAAGGAGCTTGTCAGGAAACTGCTGACTGCAGCGTGTCAAGCTATAAAATAAAAGTCTGGAATCTTTCTTTTTTGCTTTTTCTAAAAGAACCCTTTCTGAGTAATAATAATAGTTGTTAAATCTTACTAAGTGCTGATTTTTTCGCCAGGCAAGTTTCTAAGCACTAGAAATGTATTACTTCATTTAATTTTCCAATGACCTTTTTGGGCAGGACCTACTATTACTTCCATTTTACAGATGAGGACGTTGAAGCACAGAGGTGGAGAAATTTGTCCATAATCATAGAAGTAAACGGCAGAGGAATGATTGGAATGTGGGCCTGCCTGACTCCATAGCCTGTGCTCCTGCCCACCAGGTCATACCCACAGATATCCCTGATCTTGTCATTATTCCATTGGTCTTTTTAAACCTATTCTGGACCATATATCTATATCCATTAAATATTATTCCTGCTAGTTTCACCTAGGACTTGGGGCATATAAATGTCTTCTTGAATTTTGATTACCTATAAATTCATTGAACACTTCTACTTTTATGCTAGAAATTTCTGCTTTCTATATCTACCTTTATTATGTTTCTTATGACTACCTTGTACTGAAATAATTTGTTTACACATATGTGAGCTCCCTGATATAAGGGGCTGTTCCTTATCCATTTTTGTTCTGTTGAATGAACGAACAAATGAATTCTACATGTTCATTCACAGGATCAAGTTTAAACATGTTAAATAGGCTGACTCTAAGGGGGAAACAATAGCACCTGTGTTTTCTCAAGAATGATACTATAATTTTCTGGTGGGGTTGACCGGCCAGGGGTAGGCCACCTGGTAGAATTCATCAAGCTGCTGCTTCTCACAAATTCTCACACATTCCTGCAGTTCCACAATTAAAGATTTATTCCTTTGACCTATGTTTTTCCAGCCATTTGTACCTTAGTCTCCCCTCCTCCAAAGAAGGGAGATTTCATAGAGCCTAGAGGAGGGAGTATGAAGGCTGTGGAAACTGAGCAGAGGACCACAGGGGACCCCTGAGAAGGGCCCAGAGCCAGCCCAGGGCACTGGCCGCAGAGACCATGAGTTCCACAAGCTGAAGCCCCTGAATAATAAAATAAAGTGCCCTGTGAGTGACTCTCAAAATACTTTTCAATAAGATGTAGACTCATAATTTTAAAGTAGGGAAGAAACTTAAACCAAATCAGCTTCTTTAAAAATGAAAGTCTTTATCAAAGCAGTCTTTAAGAATATAGCCTCAAAGGCCTTGGTAAAAACCTGAGGAATTAGACCAAATGAGGTCAGTTTAATATGTGTTGTGTGTGTCTATAAAGATGTGAACCAAATTGAATTGTACTTATCAGCCAAGTACTGAGTCGGCAGAAGAGCCCAGCTGCCCCCCAAAGTGCCCACTTCTGAGAGCCCAGCTGTGGCTTTATCTTGGCCCAGTGCCCACCCCTATCAGCACAGTGCCGACTCCCCAGCTATCAACCCAGGGCTGGTCTAGAAAGAAAAGCTTGCTGTTGTCTTAAATGAGCGAGTTAACTCTTATTTAGACGTTTCTATAAAAAACAGCTTCCATCAGCAGGCTGGGCAGCAGCATTCCACCCCCTGTCTGGCTTTTGGTGCAGACTCTCTCTGGGGATCTTGGGTCAAAAATTTCATCTCCCTCTGCCTCAGTTTCTGCATGTGGGCAAAGGGGTTGGGGGTATGGAAAAGGAAGTGATTATTTCATCAGCAAAGGGCTTTATACCATTTCATTACTCCATTAGCATCTTCCTTCCTTTCTTCCCCACTGGGATATTTTGAGAACTAACGAGATAATGGTCTGCAAGTGGTTGGAAGCCCCTCCCGCGGTGGAATTCGACAGTACCCGGGACACTGGCCCCACTTCCTCCTGATGTAATTCTGGTTATCAGCAATGCTCATGCATTTCGATCCAAGGAGTGACCTCACGTGGCAGCCGAAAGCCACACACATTGCCTCACAGTTATCACATGAAACATCCACTTTATTTACCAGTTTCATTCTGATCCTCAAAGCAAATGGATAAAGGAAACCTATAGCAATTATGTATGAGATCAAGAATTTCATACTTTAAAATGACAAATAGTAAATAAATAAGAAACAGAAATCCACTCAATTCTGACTCATAAGCAAGAGGTTGCACAACGTATTTGCAGTAAGCGTGCCAAAAAAAAATCCAAATTCACACTGAAAAAAGTCCATTTGTGTACAGAATAAAATATTAGTAAGGAATGCTCGTCTTCCTGGATGGGTGCCACTGGTAAGGACGCCACAGTAGAGGGAGTTCGCTGGGAACCTCGTAACATGAAAGTCAAACACCTACTTCTTTAAAAAGCTCATAGAGATCAACTTAATTAACTAATCAATTTGGAGTAGGGGCAGATTAGAAAATCCATTCAAGTATCTGCTTGATGAAATTGACAGGTGAGTTTGGTGCAAATAGGTGGGGAGAAGAGAGAGAGAGCAAGAGAGAAATGAATCTCAAACAAGCAATTCCTTCCAGGTCTCTGATTGGTAGATTTTGAGGACAGCCTCCTCTCCAGTTTCACAGCTTTGCAAAATTTAACTGTTTCTCTGTGTTCCACTGAAATACTCCATTTCAGAATCCCACAAAATGATTTTGTCTCCTGTTCATTTGTATTAGGAATTTAGAGAATGACATTCGAGCAGTGCAGGCTGTGAGAATTAGGGAAATAATGTTACAGCAATTTAGATTTCTGCTTTTCATTCTACAAATATAAGGGGAAGATTTTAAATATTAGATGGAGCAAATAAAATATGGATAAAGAGGTATTCAGACTGGGTCTTTATGGAATGATAATTGCAAACCTTTTCCAAGCCTTTCTCCAAATTGTGTCTTGAATATTGAAGCTGCCTGTCTTTAGGGGGTTTTATTTGTTTTCTGGGACTGATTCCCCCTGAGCTAACATCTATTACCAATTTTCCTCCCTCTTTTTTTCCCTGCCCAAAACCCCAGTACATAGATGTATATTCTAGTTGTAAGTCCTTCTAGCTCTTCTATGTGAGCTGCTTCCACAGCACGACTACTGACAGAGGAGTGGTGTGGTGCTTCTCCCAGGAATCGAACCCTGGGCCTCCGCTACCGAGCATACCGAACTGTAAACCACTAGGCCATCGGGGCTGGCTACGCTTGTCTTTAGTTTTTATGGCAACATTCACCTCTGTAGGATTATGTTAGGCAAAGAACTGTGAACACAAACAGGTCCCGCTGTGGCTTTCTGCCCCAGAGTCCTGACAACTGGGAAGTGTGTGGCAAGTAATTGATTACAAATAGTGAAAAATTGAAGTTTATCAATGATTTATTATACAGCATATAAACAGAATATTTCAAGGCTATTAGCATCAGGATAGCTCTCACTCACCCAAATTCCAATTTGATTTGACTCCTTTTCTTCTCTTTTGGACCACAGAGTTGACTCAATTCTACTCTAGTTCATGGTGCACTCATCAATCCATAAAAAGCCCCTCTTTTATCTTTTTTGTGGTTTTCTCTCCTACTTCCTGATCCCCATTCCAATCTCTCCCTTTCAAGACCCCTCACTCCTATCTTTATGTAGACATATGTATACACTTGAATAATATACGGTATTGCTTTTTGTGTGCGTGTTTAATTACAAAAGGCAATGTGCTATAAATCTCATTCTCTCTCATTTTTTTCATCTAACTCTACACTTTTGTAATCCATCCTTGTTGTTATATGTAATGTAATTATTACTGCTCACGGCTTTACAGATAACCACACTGGCCTTGCCGCTGTCCTAGCGATGGATTCCTGGTTGATCTCAGTTCTCTGCTGCCACAAATGGTGCTGCAAGGAGCACGCACAGATCTGTCCCCTGAAAGATTTGTGCAACCCTGTCTCGGAGGTCTACACCAGGAGCGGGATTGCTGAAGCATGTGATATCACACTCCCACCAGCAGTGCCGGAGGGTTCCCATTTCCCTGCATCCCTTTCAGCACTTGATATTAATAAGATTTCCAATTTTTGACAATCCGATGATTTTAAAGTGGATCACAATTTAATTTAAATTTGCATTTCTCTGATTACTAGTGAAGTATCTCTTCACATGCTTATTAGCCATTTGGATTTCTCCTTCTATGAACCACCTGTATCCTTTGCCCTTATTTTTCCTATGGAGATTTCCTATATTTTTCTTGCCAAACTGCAGGAGTTCCTTGGGGGCATTAATTCTTTATTGATTTTAGACACTACAAACATCTTTTCCCAATGCTATCTGTCAGGTAGGTTAACTGTTTTGAACTGAAATCTTTACTTTTGATGTAGTCATACCCATCAATTTTCCACTTATGGTTTATAACATTTGGGTCTTGGTTAAGAAATTTGCTCCAAATGCCAGAGCCAGAAAGATATTCTTCTATAAGATTTGTATATTTTCCCTTCATACTTAGGTCTTTAATCCATTTGGAATTTATTTTTGTATACATCACGAGGCAGGAATCCAACTTTATTTTTCCACAGTGAGTCAGTTTTCCCAACATCATCCACTAAATGATCCATTTTCTTCCCACTGGTTTGGGAAGAAGTTCTATTATATACCAGTCTCCCGTGGATATATGGTTTGGTGTCTGGGCTCTCTTTTATCTCTTTGGTCAGCTTGTCTGTTCCTGCACCACTACCCCACAGTTTTATTATGGTAGTTTTGAAATATGTCTTAGTCAATATGTTTTCTTAAGTGGGAGAGAAGGGTAGGGTTACAGTTAGTAGACTGGGAATTATACATAATCCCGCAGTCTCTCTTATCTTTGTCCTAGCCCATAATCCCCATACTGGGTCACCCATGGGAGGGTATCCTACATGTGAATGCCATCTGTGATGTATGTCAGCATGGGAAAAAAAAAAAGACTAAAACATCTAAGTTATCATCCGTTTGCCCCACACAATTCTTTGGAATTAAAATTGCTTGTTTTTCAAAATAAGAGAATTAATATTTTTTTACTCTTAAACTTGAAAGTTAATACCTTGAAAACCTATGAGAGAATTCTTTTATAGAAATTAAAGATCTTCAGGAATGATTTTACAGGGTCTCCAAGAGTTACTACAAGGACAATATGTATGAGGCAGTTGAGGGGCAAAGTGGTTAGTAATTTGCTTCACTCCAATAGCTAATCTGTAGTAGAACAAAAATTAGAAACCAGATCTCCTTAGACTTCCTTGTCAACATTACAAATAGGTATCTAACGTCTCCAGTGTGCTAGCATCACTGCATGGAGTAGAAAAATGAGTAAACTAACGTGGTCTCTGCCTACCTATTAGTCAATCAGTGACTTGCCTAGAACCTGAGTCTGCACCCTCACTGGTGGAAGAATAGGCCTATTATGAAGTTGGACAGTTTTCAGTCCATCCTATCAGCCAGAGGCCAATTCAAATACATTTTACACAGACCAGCTGGCAATCAGCTAAAAATTCTAAATAGATTCTGCCATGGTGGATTTATTGGCCAAATATAGACCTATTCTATAACTCAGATAAGACAAAATGGCATGCCAAAAAAGTCCTTCCAGAACAGGAATTAGATTGAAGCTACATTAGAGTTTCTGGATACTCACAGTTGATGGATTTCCAGATGAAGGAAAGGATAGAATTTTTAGGCTCAGAAAAAAAGAAGAAAGGAAGGAAGGGTAAAGAAAAGAAAAAGTTGGTGCTCAGTTGGGAACAAGTAGAAAAAAAAGACAGGGGGCCAGCCCAGTGGCATGGTAGTTAGGTTTGTACACTCCCATTCAGTGGCCAGGGGTTTGCAGGTTTGGATCCCAGGCATGGACCTACACACTGCTCATCAAGCCATGCTGTGGCAGCATCCCACATACAAAATAGAGGAAAATTGGCACAGATGTTGACTCAGTGACAATCTTCCTCAAGCAAAAAGAGGAAGATTAGCAACAGATGTTAACTCAGGGCCAATCTTCCTCATCAAAAAAAAAAAAGATAGTATATAACAAGAAGAGACATCCAAAAAGAGTTTTTTCCCTTCAACCTCTCTGACTTCACCAGAATCTTATTTTGAGCCTGAATTACTTGTGAATAAATATCAGCACCTAAATAGCAAAAATAGGGTGTGGCTGACAAACAGAAAGTGCTCAATAATTATTAACATTTTATTAAGTTGACAATTATCTCTTAGAAATAATGGAATCAAGGGGCTATCATTTACAAGCATAAAATAAACTGAACATTATTGACATTGTTTATTTATTTCTTGCTTTCCCTAAGGTCATATTCCTGAAGGAATTATCTCCTTTAAAAATAATCCATGTGTTATTGATCATAGCAAAAAATAAAAGTAAAGATAGGAAAAGAAAAACCACTCTAATGTTTGGTTAAAGAAATTTCAGCATATACACATTTGGGAATTCTATTCAATCTCCACAATTATTCAAAACCATGTGGTGGATTAAGAGTAACAGAAAGATATTGAGAGTTTGTTAAATTTATAAAGCAGGTTAGATAATAGTGTAACATATTATTTAAGAGTTCATAGGCTAGAACCAGACTACTTGGGTTCAAATCCCACCTCTTCCACTTAAATAGCCATGAGGCTTGGGGCAATATTTTTAATCTCTCCATACTTCAACTTCCTCATCTGCAAAATGGGAATAGAAATGAAACCCACCTCATAGCATTCTTGATGACTCAATGAATTAAAACATGGAAAAGCAATCTGAACAGTGTCTGTCATATAGTAAGAAGTCAATAAATGTTATTATTATTATTACAACAGTATCATCTCATATCTCATATCTCTCTATCTACATAGAAAAGTCGGTAAAGATACACCATAAAATTTTAATGGTGTATATCTCTGGAAGGTGAGATTATGGATTTTTCTTCTTCTTTCTACTTATTTGCATTTTTCTAATTTTTCCAACCATGAAAATATATTGATTTTCTAATAAGGAGCAACAAGTTATTTTTAATTTTTGGAAAAAGATCTATGAAGTATGTGGGGTGGGGGAGAATGCCCCATCCATTTAATCAAGAGCTCCCTGCAAATAAATAAGTCTAGCAATGAGGCAGAGTTTTGAGTTAAATCTTGAACTAAGTAGGGGGTTAGGGGGCTGATGAGGGGAAAAATGGAAAATGAAGGAGAGTGACATTCTCCTCCTAATTTTTATTTTGTGCTCAAGGTTAAAGTTCAATACAGCAGCAAAATGAACAAAGAAATGAAGTGCTGTGAGAGGTCACAGGGACAAACATCGACTGGCTCTGGAGTTTTGAAAGGCATTGGGTAATTTCATGACCATTAATAACATCTGCAGTCCTGCTGGGCAGACTAATGGCAGGGGTAATTAGAGCCTGTCCTCTAAGACAGATGACTGCTTGTCAGAGCAGGAGAGCAAGCCCTCCCCAGGGGCACCCTGTCCATGGGCAGGCAGGGACAGGAGGGGGCAGGGCCTTGCCAGGGCGACTCTACCTAATCATAGCAGAGGGATGACCTGGACTGGCCTCTGGAGGCAGATTCTTAGCTCACAAAGCAAACAGTGAGTGTAGGTGCCATTCAGGGCTTGGCTTTGGATATGAAACTGGCCCACACTAATATCCTGCAGTGAAATGTTTTCACACTTCACACACCCAGGATTTAGGCTTACAAAAATACATTTGGTTCAAAGAAGCTGTGAAATCAATAAATTGTGTTGTTAACCAACAGTTACCCAGCAGTCATTATTCACTGGTGGAGTGATTTTCCAGTCAGTTAGATTAACAAGTTGCCATTTCAAGACATAATCTTTCCTCACCAACAAGGAGAACAATGGGTTTGATATGAATGTTTTCATCTTTCATTATCTTTAAACTACCTTAAGTTGTTTGGGTCTTTACCCAAGATGACTAATCTATCTCTCCTAAAAGTTTTGTTATGAAATGAAAACATGTATTTTCAAAGTGTAAGTTTCCATCTGATAAGTCTTGGAATGAATCCTTCTATCCACAGGATGGTTCATCATAAAGAATGTTAAAGGAGAACACTTGTAATGCCACTTAGGAAGTTGCCCCCAAAATTTCACTTAGGCACAAACTATATCAAATGATTATTTCAGTAGACTTCTGTACAAGTTTCCTTTCTTGGAGATATTAGACCTGTTAATGCAGTGCTACACAATTAAAAAAAAAAATTCTAACCAATTCCCACTTAAACATTTCAGATTGCACAAACGTGTTGACCTCAAATTTCTCCTGGAAACCCTCTAAAATGACAGGAAAGGAATTGAAAATGTTTAAAATCACAAAAGCTAAAAAACAGAAAAGGAGATGACAGCAGACCAGTGATATCAATGAACCATTACAGGATAGAAAGCATATGAATGGGATTTGGGATTTCTTTTTTCAGCAGTATGACAGACTAGACATTCTAACAAACTCTACTGCCAAAATATAATGAGAGCCTAGGTAAATTATGTACAACAAACATAAACAGACAATGAGACAGAAAATATGAGGGAGAGGTTAAGAAAAGTGGAAGACAAAATGAGAAGATGTGATAGAGTCTTACAAAATGAGAATAGAGAGAATGGAAGAAATGCAGATGTTACTCAACTAATGAAAAGCATGAATCTATTGGTCCAGGAAACAATCCACCTTAGAAGAAATTCACTAGTATTAGCAATCTTCTACTTTTTTTTTAGTTGGGTGTTCATTGCATTATTATGCTTTTAATATATATATATATGTAAACATATCCTTCAAAGTGTATTTTAAATGACACAACTGAATAAATTAAAGTATTTGGATAAGCAGGAACCATTTAGACTTCGTCTTTTTGGACTTTGCTAAGTTTCTATAAAAGGGTGGGGAAGTCAGGAAGCCAACAAGTAGCAAGTCTATGCAAACGCAGGTCCCTGAAAAGTCTCAGAGGCTGGAGGCACCACATCCATGCGAGGGCAGGTATGGGGGATAAGGCTGAAAACAAGAAGATTGGTTAAGAGTCTGCGTAATGAATAACTGGATCCAGATTCCTTCTTCCAACATACACAGCCAGAAGGCTGTCCCCCCTCTACCTCAGAAGACTGGAGGCTTTCTCTGGCCTTGGGGATACCAGACTTAGCTGAAAAACTTACTGAAAGCCCCCTGGTTGAAGTGAATTCCCTTTCCCTCTCCCATAACCTCTTACCTTGCTTTGCTCCCATAATTGTAGCTTCCAAAGTTATAACCACTCCCACTTTAACTCCCAGAGGAAACGTTAGAGAATTCGTGTCTGAAGAAATGGACTGACCCAAAGGAAAACATCTATAGACTCTTATTTGAGGGGTGAGGCGAGTGTTCTCCAGTGAAACCAACAACTCCCCACCTACCCATCTGTATTAGTCTACTGGGGCTGCTATAACAAAATACCACAGACTGGGTGGCTTAAACAACAGAAATTTATTTTCTCACAGTTCTGGAGACTGCAAGTCCAAGACCAAGATGCCAGCAGGTTTGGTTTCTGGCAAGACCTCTCTCCTCAGCTCTCAGAAGGTGACTCCACACAATGTCCTCATGTGGTCTTTCCTCTATGCACAAAGGAGAGCTTCCCATCATCTCTTTTGTGTCTCAGTATTAAATGTAAACATATGGCCGTGTGTTAACAGTCATTTGAGGAAAGCTCCCAATATGAAAGTCATACACCAAACAAACAAACAAAAAACAAAAGCAATAAAAAAGGAAGTTGGAGGGAATGAAACAAGGCAGGAACAGATGAAAACTAGAACAACAACAAACTATAACTAATATTCAAAGATGAGAGACAATATTGCAGCTATGAAGAATAGAATGTAATAAAAAGGAACAATCATAGAACAAGAAATAATTCTTTAAAATTAAAAATATCATAGTATATATTTAAGAGTTCAACAGAAAGGATTAGATGATACAACTTGGGGAACTCTTATAGGAGGTAGAACAAAAAGATGAAAAATTTCACAGAAAAGATAATAAAATGTGACTATCCATCAAGAGTTCCAACATACAAACAACAGGTGTTCCAAAAGGAGAGAAAAGAAAAACATGAGGGGAGAAATTATTAAAGAAATGACAAAAATTCCCCCCAAATTGAAGTATACAGGTATCCAATTTGAAAGGGCCCATTGAGTGCCCAATAAAATGATTAATTTAAAAAATCCACCCAAGTGACATTGAGTAAAATTTCAATAAAATAAGGATAAAGAGAGGATCCTAAAAGCTTTGGTGTAGGGAGTAGAAGGAAGAGGTCACATAGAAAGAATTAGGAATGAGAATTTTGTCAAAATTTTCAACAGCCACAATGATACCTCATAGACAGTGGAGCAATGCTTTCAAAAAACTGAAGAAAAAAATATTTTCTACCTAGAGTTTTATACCCAGCCAAATTATCAATCAAATGTGAGCATAGAATAAAGGCATATTCAAACATGCAAGTTTATTTTGCTTGCACTCTTTGTTAGAAGCTATGGAAGGTTGTGCTCCAGTAAAACAAGGAAGTAAACCAATACAGAAGCTAAGAAAAAGTGGTATCTAATGTAGGGGAGAGAGAAAAGAAAGTCCTAAAATGATGGAAAATCAAGCAATGAAAACAGAGGCATGTTATTGAGAAATCCGGAAATAAATACCAGAAAAAAAAAAAAAACAGCTAAAAGAGGTGAAAGTGTTTGCCTCAGGAGAATGGAACCCGGGGTTGGTAAGGGTGGCACGATGGCTCTTTTTCAATATGTCTTATAATACTATATGATTTTCAAAAATCTACAGGAATATATTACTTTAAAATATTTAAGTTAAAAAAATATCTAACTCAAATCTAATCTAGGACACCCAGGAGACCAGTCCTTTAGTTTTTAAAGTATCAAACATAGCTTTTTTTAATACATTCAATTTTTCCATTTAAGCAATGAGGCACATTAGAGAAAAATTGTAAACAATAAAGAAATGGAAAAAAAGAAATCATATTACCCATAACCCCATTCTAATCATTTCCTTTAACAGGCTTTTCATGTGTTAATGTTATAGTTACAGTCATGGCTTCCATACAGTTATATCCGGCTTTTCTCCCCACAACATTTTATCATGATCAATTTCCAGCTTGCTGCAGAACAGTATCAACATCTTTCTTAATGGCTTGACCAGTTTTTGATTTGAGTGTCCCACTCAACAACATAGATTGCCTCCCCGCACTCACTCCCTCCCATTGTTCTTCTCTACGTTCTTCGGACTCTCCACGCCCGTGCTCCTTCTAAGGGCCTCAGCCCTGGGATGCTCTTCCACGAGATGACTGCCTCACTGTCACCATTCGTGAATCAACTTAAATGCAACTCCCACAAGACCTTTCTTTACCCCCCCCCCCTTTTTTCACATCCTGTTTTCATCATGGCTGTTTTCACTCCCTACTCCTTCCTTTTTTATTTCTTGGTTTATTTATTTATTTATGGCCTGTCTCCTCAATAGATTGTAAACTCCACAAAAGCAGGAATTATATCTGCCCTTTTCCCCACTTCATGTCCAGCACGGAGAAGAGAGTGTGACAGAGAAAGCACTCACTACATATTTGGGGAGGTGAATGAAACAATTAATAAGTGACTGACCGATAAACGAATGAAAAGCTCACACTTCAGGCCACAGAGAGAAACCTGGGACCAAACAGAACAGTAGAGGGTTTGTTAAACAGTGAGTCAGGAGAGTTGCTTCCAGCCCCAGCTGCCACTAACCAGGCGCACGACTTGGAATAAGACACATTTAACCTCTCTGTACCTAGTTTTCTCACCCGTGAAATGAGAGGGTTGGAGTAGGCAGCCTCCATCGTCTGTTTCAACAATAAGTTGAATACTGAGATCTGCACCTTCGAAAGTTCTCACTTTGCTAAGGATTTCTGTTGTGAGTTTTGGAAACTAACTTTTTGGTTCCATTTCCCAGGATGATGGATGAGTGGAAATTTCAGCCAAACAAGTGTCTTTTCTTCCTTCATGACAACAAGCAATTAGTATTAATAGTTCTTGTCTCTGTCTTTTCTCTTTTGAGGGAGGACACGGACTCATTGATCGGGTAAATAGAGCAGCTGGAAACTGAAGAATGCCCTGACATACAGAACCTTTCTTCATAGGCAATGATCTTTGAGGGAAATAGTACAAAATAGTGGTTGTCTTAGTCCATTCAGGGTGCCATAACAAAATATCATAGACTGGGTGGCTTATAAATAACAGAAATTTATTTCTCACAGTTCTGAAGGCTGAGAAGTCCAAGATCAAGTCACCAGCAGACCCAGCATCTGGTGAGAATCCACCTCCTGGTTCATAGATGGCCACCTTTTCACTGTGTCCTCATATGGTGGAAGGGGGGAGGCAACTCTCCGGGGTCTCTTTCATAAGGACACTAATCCCATTCATGAAGGCTCCACCTCAAGACCTAATCACCTCCCAAAGGCCCTGCCTCCTAATACCATCACATTGGGGGTTAGGTTTCAACATATGGATTTTAGGGGGACACAAACATTCAGTCTAAAGGAGTGGTTGAGAGCACATAGTCTGATGTCAGACAGACCTGGTTTCAGGTAATATCTATCCATGCATGAACTGGGGCAGGTACTTAGTTAGAGAGAGTCGTATAGTGGTGCTAAAGGCTAGAGCTAGACTATAGGGTTTGGGTCCCAGCTCTGCCTCTTACTAGCTGTGAAACCGCTTGTGTCTCAGGTTCCCATCTGAAAATGGAGATAATAAAGTTCCTACCTCATAGGGTTGATGTGAGGATCAACAAATTCCCAATTCCTAAAACACTTTGGACAGCAGGCACTGAGAACACATATAGTCACCAGTATTTGGGTTTGCTGCTGCTGTTGTGCTGTTTTTACTTAATCTCTCCAAGTCTGTTTCTTCATTCACTCATTAAGCTAATATTTAACAAATGCTTTTGAAGAGGAATCATATCTCTTCATTAACTTAAGATGAAGCTTCTGAGCCTCAATTATAATGCCATTAGCCTGTAAGACTAGGATTAGGTGTGCTAATCTCGCTTGCAGTAGTCCTCAAACATGATCCCCTGGCAGTATATTTGGGGGAGGATTGTCCCTGAGTGTGTTGGTCATCCATGGGAACACACCACCACTGTGCAGCATTCCTTCTCCTCTACCAGAGGTCAGACCTATGTGCCCAGGGTCAACTCTCCTGATTCCCAGCCTGGGTGAGAACAGGGAGGGGAGATAAATGATAGAGAAAAGAGGGAGAGCAACTCGAAGGTGAGACATACATTCAGACATTCAGAGAAAGAAAGAGATGGCTGACAAGGTACCAGAAGTTATCTCATCCCAATATAAAGGGCAATAGGCAGAGATGAATTTGGGATCTGGTGCTCATCTCTACCCTCACTTTCTCTGTCATTTCCCTCATTTCCATTCCAAATCAAGTGAGAATTCTTCTGGAGCAAGGATTTGTATCAGTGACACTGGTTGAAATATAATAATGGTAACTTTAAGGAAAATAGTATAAAATTTGCTAAGAGTATATTTATGCACTTGCACATAGAAGAATTAAAATTTTAAGTTCATAATTAAATGAAAGTAAATCTTGAGATTATAGCCATTGAATAACCCTTGAATCAATAACTGAAACTTATCATTGTGGAGTATTTCTATTTCTCCTATTCCATATTCAGAATTAACATGAATGATCATGTTCTGTCCAATTGCCTTAATAGGACTTCAAACTTCAAATAGAACTCATAACTTTCTCCAGCAGGCTTGGTCGTCTTCCATGTTCCTTGTCTCCGTCTAAATAAGTCATAAAATCTAGGAGTTATTCTTCACGTTCCTACTCCTTCATCAAATCCAAAACATCAGCAAATCCTATCAATCTGAGCACACAAATCTCTCTCAAATTGGTTGTTTTTTTTCTTAGTTCAAAATAGCTATTTTTAGGTTGTTCAAAGGGAAAAATAAAAAAGAAAAGTTACAAAAATGAATAAGAAATCATTAAACAAAAACAGGCAATACTATAAAAAGAATAGGTGGGTAGGGAAAAGAACCAATTAGAAATCTCAGAAAAAATTTTAAAAGTCATTAAAATATAAAAAATCAGTAGATGCAATAAAATTTAGACTAGCTGTAGTCACAAAGATAATTAGGGAGTGGAACGATAGTACTGAAGAATTCATCCAGAATACAACAAAGAGAAACAAAGAAATACTAAATGTGAAAGAGGAGTTCAAGGGACATGGTGTGGTAGCTTTTCTCCAAAGATGGCCGCCACTAATGTCTTCTCTCCCTGTGCACACATGCAACGCTCCTGTCAAGAGGTGGTGTCTTCCTCTTCCCTGGAATACCCATTTTCTAATTGCTTTAAAAAGATAAAAGATCTTAAACAAAGTAGTAAAATGTTAATTTGTTAAATCTGAATCATGGGTACTTTTGTGTTTAAATATTTCAAATCTTAACAAAACATTTTTCACCAATAACTTATGGAAATCAATTCCATTGTTTTCCTTTACAGTCATATCCCAAACATAACTCTGCCTGTGTCTGTGTTAGTGATAGCTCGTTGTTCGGTTTGGCCTTGTTGGAAGAAGAGTGAGATATCACCACTCCTGAACTTATTCATCTGCTTTTGGGTATCTGATGCTGCCAGATAGAGCTGGCTTGTGCCCCCGCCCCCCCCCCCCAACTTCATTCACAAATTTACATAGGGCTGGGAGAAGAGGTTCAAAGATAGATGACTATATTTGATGAACTAAGTTCCCAAATGAGGCCAAATTGCATTTCTTTTTAAATGTAGTCCTGAGAGGAAGTTTACTTAAGAAAGGTGACCCACACTTGGAAATTGAGGGGATGTGCTCGACCAGGGGCAGAGAAATTTGATGCCCAGGTAAATGGGCAGAGATCAGTAGGAGTCACAAAGGAGCAAACATGGACATGAACATGAATCTAGGTCTGCCAGTCTTTCTGCTGACCAACTAGATGGCAGAGCCAGCAGCCTGCTACCCAGGATGAGGGCCAAGCAGGATGGACGTCCCCAGCCCCCGGAGACTGTACTGGTTCCTTCTTCAAGACGGTGTCAGCAGACAGGCAGACAGGGACTGATTAACGGACAAGTCTAATCCATCCCGGTGATTCTCAGCAACATCTTGGGAGGGAAACCCAAGAAAAGTTTGAGCTTCCTGTTGATTTGACAGGTGGGACCTAGGCCTCTCTGGTTTGGGTATTTGAGAGGAATCAGTATGTTATTTTGGAGACAGGGCTTCGGGTTACTGACTCTGTCTCCATCACCCCTACACGAGGTGAAGGGGAAGCAGAGTTGGAAATATTTCAAAACAGCAACTATCCCCAAACCATAGTATGGTCAGTGAGGCCTTCCCTGACCACCCCATTTAATACTGTACCCTCCAGCCTAACATTCCCCAAGACGCTCCCTGCTGTGTTTGCCTTAGGAGAACTATTGGCTTAATTTTAAAAAGTTAGTTAATGGGAGCTGGCAGGTGGTGTGGTGGTTGGGTTCGCACACTCCACTTCGGTGGTCCGGGGTTCACGGGTTCGGATCCCGGGTGCAGACCTGCACACCGCTTATCGTGTGTCATTATGTGGCAGGTGTCCCACATATAAAGTAGAGGCAGATGGGCACAGATGTTATCCCAGGGCCAATCTTCCTCAACGAAAAAGAAAAAAGTTGCTTAATATTTTTTCCTGTCTCTCCAACTAGAACATAAACTCCGTGAAGTCCAAGATTATCTATTTTGCTCACTTCTGGTCCATAAGTTTTAGAGCAGAGCATGGCACAGGTAGGAGCTCAGTAAACACTTGTTGGATGAATGACAAACTATGTTTTGGAGTGGGATCAGACATCATGTACCTCACAAACATCCTCTCACACACACACTTCTTCCCTATGGCTCAATTTCATGGAAAAGAGGAAAATCCAATCATGGATAATGGATATCTGCCCATAAATAGTCATGTCAAGACATCCTAAGTAAGACTAAAAGCTTACACAGTGGCCTTTCCAACTGCTGGCTCCTCCTCACTTCTCAGGGCCTCATAATTGCTGAATTTAGCTGGGATCTAGAAAGCAGGGCTGGCCAGAAGGAGTGAGAATTGAGCACCATGTTTTTGGTTTTAAGGACAAGCTGTAACCCTGGAGGGATTGGGGGGAAGCAGGGCCTACACTCACCACAACCCTTCCCTGAGGACCAGAAATGAGTCAGAGCGGAGGCGAGGAGCACATCCCCTCCCTTGGAACTGGGAATGGTAACCCAGAATAGGGGGCTGGATCGGGACAATGCCTGGCTTTCCACTTCTGCTCTCTGTTGACCCTGGAGGAGTGGTCTTGCCTCACATTCAAATCTCAAACTTCCAGTAGTTTCTCCAGCTCCTTCCAATAGGCCAGGAAACAAAAAAGAGTTTGGGGAGGATAAGAGGAGGGAAAGGTAGCAGGCAGGCTGAGCTGGTAAGCATCTTCTCAGGTGCAGGCCAGGGAGGGGGTGATGGGGAGGCAGGGGTGGACTTTGCTAGAGCTTTGATGCGACGGATCAAAAGTCACTTTTCTTGGAGATGAGGGGCTGGGAGTGGGGATTCCCGAAACAATGTCCATTGTGGACTTGCGAAGCCTGACTGGGGCTGGAGTGGTAACAAAGAACTCGGCTGCTTTTTGTTGTGATCCCTGGGCCACCTTATCTGATTGCCTGACCTTCAGGAGGCCAAACAAGGTGAATTGTTGGCCTTATCTCAGCTTGCTCCACAGGCCAGAGTTATCAGGAGGAGGATCTGCGAGGGCAGGTTTCCCTCCCTTTTGGTATTTCCTACTGTACACGCTGCCAGAGGCGGTACAATGGTGGAAACTAATAAACTCTATGTATAAGCTTTTCATTCTGGTACAACAAATACAGGTTATGAGTTTCTCTCCCTATTTTAATCCTTTCTTAGAGTCTTTTCTCTTCCTCACCTGTGGAATTCAGCAGTTGCCATGCTTAAAGGCCTTCTGCCTTTTGTTCAGGCAGAAAGCACAAACTTCAATGACAACACTCCCTATTTAGGGCATTCTTTCTCATTCTTTCTGTTTCTCTTTCCATCTGCCTCTTCCTCCCTTTCCCTTCTCTCCACTCTACCCTCCTCCCCAAATTCATTTTATTCGTTTAAAATTACCAATACAGTATTTCCTACACTGACACTGGCAACCTGAGTTATAGATTCTGAGTTTCCAGTCCATTGCCCAACGACTCACAGTATTTATTTTATGTGCTTCTTCCAGGCAGAACAGGTAGTAAGAGATCTTATGTAAAATGCAAGTTTGCCACAGTGAACTCATCCTTCCACATAGACTGACTAGACCTACATAAGTTGTATAAATCTTCCCCAATTGGGGATGTTAGCCCCTGGTTTGAGGGCTGGAGACAAGGCTGGCAGGCAGGAGAGAAGTGAGAAGGGCTTGCCAGGCATCTGCACCCCTCCTCTTGGCTTGTCTCTACTAGAGATCTTTGCCGCCAGTCTCCATCAGCTGGGCAGCCAGGCTTCCTAGCATCTCGTGCCCTGGGACAGAAGATGGTGGGAAGCAGAAAGGGCCATTGTCTTGTTCTGCATCTCTAAAAGCAAAACCACCTTAGTTCCAAACTTAAAAAGAAGTACTCCTATATGCAAGCAGCATATTTCAATCACAGGTAAATTATTTCCTCGCTCCTTCACAAATATATATCCAGTATTAATTCAGATGATCTCTTGACTTATGAAGTAAGAGCCTACAAAAGAACCTTTAGATGTAGATTTCAGCTAATTTTACCACAGATTGCTAAGGGATGGTAGGTGACTTGCAAGAATAATAATTCCTCATTTTAGACTGAAACCACCAGAGAATTATGTGGGCAAATATAATATTTGTCTCCAACAACTTAGCTCTTTTTGACTGTACCATTATTTTATCTGTAGTGGGGCCATGTCCGAGTCCCAGCCAGAAGGAGGGGGTTAGGCTGACTGTGTCTTTGCCTCGCCGCGTGGGCTTGGGCACGCCACTTCCCCTCTGGGCCTGTATTCCCTCAGCTGTAAATTAGGAATTGAGCTAAATTATTTGTAAGGTCTCTTCCAAGTTTGAAATTCTATGAATTTGAGATTTGATTTGACTAGTATTAATCCAAGTCCATCAATGATAATTAACCCCTAGACGTCCCCACAAAGATGTGAGCAATTGGTGACTTCAAGTGCTTTTATTTAAGAAGAAAAAAGGTATTGAAATACAATACACAAACAGAAACGTGCACATAAGTGTACAGCTTGATGAATTTTTCCCAAACTGAATGTACCCACGTAACCAGCTTCCTGATCAAGAGACAGAACGTTACCAGTCTCCACAGGCACCTGTCTCGAGCCCCCTCTCCAGTCTCAGGTTCTTTCTTAGTGCTTCACAAATAACAAATTTTGACTCTGCAAGTAATCTGCTTCCAAATCTGTTACTTAGCAAATTCACAAATAGTTCCCACCTGCACTGTAATGAAAACAGGAACAAAATAAGTGATTTCAGGGAACTAAAAGTGGTCTTCTATTACCCAGAGAAGGAGGTTACAAACACAGAAGAGAGGGGCTGGCCCAGTGGCACAGTGGTTAAGTTCACGCTCTCACTTCAGTGGCCCAGGGTTTGTGGATTCGGATCCCAAGCACAGACCTACACACTGCTCATCAAGCCACGCTGCATCAGTGTCCCACGTACAAACTAGAGGAGGACTGGCACAGATGTTAACTCAGGGACAATCTTCCTCAAGCAAAAGGAGGAAGATTGGCAATGGATGTTAGCTCAGGGCCCATCTTTCTCACCAAAAAAACAAAACACAAAAAAACCCCATAGAAGAGATACTCAAGACTACAAATAAAAGGAGAAGTGTCTTAAAACATGACAGTTGTGACAGCGGTCAACAGTATCGATTGAGCGTTCCTGCCTATGTGTGGAAATCAGTCCATTACTGAAAAGAAAATTACAGCAATCAGACACATTTCCACTACACACACACACATACACACACAGTGGCATGATTCATTTCAGTCACTGAATCCAACTCCTTCCTTTAGAAAAAAAACAAATGTTTAGGGTTTCACAAGTTGTACAAACTCACCCAAACAACATTATAAACATGATACAACTTCTTTGAAAATGTATTTGTAATTCCCATATCAGCTTGTTGAGGAGTCACTGATAGATCTGCCTTCTTTTCACCAGCCATGAAAGCAAATTGTGGAGCCTGGTTCTACACTCTGGAATGGCTCAGAGGTGGGAGAGGAGAGGGGGGTGGACTTTCCTTGGGATGTGCTGGGATTCTTTCCTAGGGTGGGAGAGAGGATAGAAATTTTAGATCTGGGAAGGACTTCAGAGAACATGCAGTGCAAACCCTCCATTTGATAGATGAGAAAACCAGGCCCAGAATGGGGAAATGAGTTGGCAGGTCACACAGCCTGATGTGGCAGAGCCAGGCCACTCCCATGCTCCTTCCACCACACCACCTTGCCATCCCTCATCCTGTGCCTGCTCTGGCAGCTCCTGGATGTGAAGTTATCTGCACCCCTTGGTACCAAAAGCAGGGGAGAGAGAAGGAACTGTGCCCACAGTGATTCTCCCCCTGGCCCAGCCCTGGACAAGGTGTGCAGTTGGCCAAGATCATCTTTTGCCCTTTTTCTCTTTTCGTACCTAGGAGGAGGGAGATGAGGTCTCAAGTTCAAGCCACACCATCCTCATCCATCTATGCCATTTCCCTTTCTTGCTTGGGAGAAGTCTTTGTTGTTTTTCTCCTCTATTCCAGCCCCCATGAGCATTGTCTTCCTTCCTGTAGGTGCCCACCCTAATGAATTTGATGCGTACACATCCTTGAATGCCTGCGTCCTTGTAAAATGTGTGGTTTGCCTTCACGAGTGTATAAGGTTTCTAAGATCACATCAATGGTGTTGTGCTATAGACTTCTCTCTGCTTCTTCCCTTTTTTACTCACCTCTGGATTTTTTCATTCTATCCGTGCAGCTGTATGTACACTCCGTTCATTGCTTCTAACTGCTGCAGTGTATTCAGTGGCTGCACGGACCACATTTTACTTATGAACTCTGCTAGCAAGGGTCGATTTGTTTTGGCAGTCCTCCCCACCCCCATGGCCTCCTCAGCTGGCCCCCTCCTGCTCCCTGGCTCCCCAGACGCCCTGGCTGCCCAGATGCCCTGGCCATGTCTTTCTCTGCCTTAGGCTTTTCCTCACTTTCTCTATCCATCCAAGGCCACTGGTTAAGGGTCCTGTTCCTCAGGGGCCTGTGAGGTGAGACAAATCTGATTGATCGTGTCTCAGACATTGAGGCTGCCTCTCTTCTGTTTTCATGGAGACACTGAGTCTGCTCACACATTCCCACTGTCCCCACCTGTGGGTGGAACTCCATCTCCTTACCCTGGTACCAACCTCTCTTTCTACCTCTATTCTCTCCTCATTGAAGATCTGTTTAATATACCACAAGACTAATGTCTAAATTTCTCCTTTTCACATGTTCATCCTCTGGCAAGTAGCTGCTGTCCGTGAGAGAGCATGTTCCCCTGACTGGCCCCTGTCTGTGTAGTTGTTAGGAGAATGAGCCAAAGCCACAATCCCAGATGCAAATCCTGTCTCTACCATTTACTGGCTGTGTGACCTCTGGCAAACTAGTTCACCTTTCTATACCTCAATGAGAATTAAAATGAGTTAAAACATGTCAAGCATTTAAATCAGTGTCTGGTGCATATTAAGTGTTTGGTCAATGTTAGCTGTTTTTATTATCACCATTCAGCCTACAGCATCCCAGCACAAACTCTCTGCTTTATCCCCATTGAGTTCACATTATCTTCTATGCATGTTTCCAACTTTTTTGCTTTGCCAATTTAATCAACCAAATCTCCTGCATTCCTCAATATGAAATTCCATCTCCTCCACCAGGCCATTCCCACTTCCAGCAGCCCTCAGCTTCTAAACCACCAGAACACACTTTGCCCATATTATTCTTTTTTGGTTCTTGATTATATCTTGCTTCAATTTGTTATATAACCTGAATAAGACCCAGAGCTCCACATGGTCCATTCTCAGCTCAGTGTCATGTTCAGAGAAACACAATCCAACCATTTAAATTAATTACGAATGCTTCAATTCTTTACTCCATCTCTCTAGCAAATGTTAAAGGAAAGAGTGCCCAGCAAACATCATTGAAAACAAAACAAAGTCCCTCTCTCTATCACAGCCCCCCTCGACAGCTTCCAGATGGAAGGTGAAGGCTCTGCACTTGGCTCTTTCATCACCATCTTCACTTTCGCTTTTCCCCAAACCAGAAATGACCACCAACACTTCCCTGTTACTCAACCACCATGCTGGGTCACATCAGGGTGGGTGGAGGAGGGCAGCTTCATTTCTCCCAGTCCTTCTTCTCTGTGAATGGACGAACACAGAGACCCCTGGGAAGTCTAATTCTATCAGACTATTTCTCTATGGAAATCTGATGAATGCAGTTCTCTGCTTTATGAAAACAGTTATGTAACTCGGTAGCAGTCTTGTGGTTTCGGTTAGATTGACTCCAGCCCCAGCCCCATAGTGGGTCTCAATTGGCAAAACCACTCGGTATAGCCTCATCCATGAGGCCATGGTTAAGGGATGGGCCTGAGCCACTCATCACATGGCCTTCCCTGTCCATAGTAATTGGTTAGCCCAATCCAAGTGAACTGTAGGACTTGGTTCATAGTTGGGAAGGCAAGAGCCTTTCTTGCCCTGGTTGGTCTGTTGTGCAGACGTGAGGCCTAAGGCTGCCGCAGCCTTTTCATTGCCATGAGGGAAGCCAGTCTGTGGATGAAGCCAGTGCGTGGAGGAAATCAGAATGTGGAGAATCAGAGAGACACAAGAACAAAAACCTGATAGAACTGTCCCTGAAACCTGTTGTACCTTGGCACTTACCAAGTTAACTTAGCCAATAAATTCCTTTTGTTGTTTGAAACAGTTTGAGCTTGGTTGCTATTAATTTGCAACCAAAGGTATTCTAAGCTATATAGACCAGCAAGTTAATTAACTTTTCCAACCTCAACTTCCCCTTTTGCAAAATGGGATTTTTAAAAATTATCTCACCTCACAGGATTTTTTAAACTACTTCCATCTCACAGGATTACATGAAATGCCATATGTAAAGCGCCTAGCATTATGTCTAACATTTAATAAATAAGCGCTTAGTAAATGGTTTTCTTTTCCATTCCTCTTCCCCGTTAAAGGACTGGCAATTAATAGGAAGATAAGAGTGCTACATACGCATCCCAATTCACAGAGAAGAAGGAAGAAAAAGAAAGCCCACAAAGAGCATTGTTGTAAACCAAACTCCATGATAGCAATTTGGCCTCTAAGCCAGGCAAATGGGGAATGGGCTCCAGCGTGGGTTCTTTGAGGTCCCTCAAGTCACATTGCAAGGACCATACCCTTTCTACCTCCACTGACAGAGAGCCCTGGCTGCTGTACCTTGGTCTGACTCCCCTGAGGAGGCTGTTGTGTCAGCAGCTGACTATCCCCAGTTAGCGTTGGGGTGGCTGGAACAGAAAACATGGAAGGCAACTGGCAAGGGACCCGCTCTGGCAAAGAGAGAATGACTCCTTCACACTCACTCTCCTATTTGGGGGGATGGGTGGAGGATTCTTCAGTAAAGAGTGTAAAGACAGCTCTTTTTTTTTAAAGAAAAACTTTTTGTTATGGAAAATTTCAAACATATGTCAAATAGACCCTAGTATACTGAACTCCCAAGTATCCAGGTCCAGCTTCAACGGCCATCAGTGCCTGGTGTCCTATTTCACCCAGGTCCCTCCCTTCTTACCCATGTTCTACATCCTTTTTTAAGCAAATTCAAAACATGATATCATTTTATCAGGACATATTTCAACATATCTCTAAAAGACAAGGATTCCTTTTTTTTTTTAAAGCATAGCTATATTACCATTATCACATCTAAAATCTAACAACATAAAGACAAATTTTCTATACTTCAAATAGTGTCCAAACCTGGTCACTACTATTTTGACTATGCTGTCAAAATGTTTCATCGCCACCTAATAAGTAGATGATAAATAAAACACTGACAAGGAATTTCATTAGATAAGGATAGAGGATTCATCAACAAAAAATATTATTTCACTGAATTTACTACTCCTGGAATAAAGCCTTTAAGAAAATCTCATTACCAAGCTTTAAAACACAGAAAAGTAATGTGTTAAAAATTAATCTGATTTAGGGGTAACAATGGCTGTTTGATAAACTGTCAATGAAAGATAATATTTCTCTCCAAACAACATATTAGAATTCTCCCCTTAAGGTATCCATCTAATTTTATATTTTCAAGGATTTCACAAGAGGTGAAGACAGCAGCGAGAACGTGCCATCACTTGCTTTTCCTTCCACCTCCCATCTTGGTGGGAGAAACTCTTGCACTGTGGATGTTTCTCTACTCAGTCTACTGCAGCTGATTGAAACATGATGGAAGGTAATGCATATTCCTTTCACTTCTCCCAGCCCTGGGCACCTGTGTTTAAAGAGACTTCATATCGTGGTTGTATTTCCATTCTCCCAGATGGGTACTTATTTTAGGGGGAGAAAAAAATCCTTGCTTTCTTGGACCTTTTTAAAATGTAAAGCTGAAGAGCTACTCATCTTTATTTCCTATTCCCAGGAAGCCCGCTTTATAAACTTGGGGGGTTTCACATTCTTTTCTATTAAAAAGGGTATTACTTTGCCTTGAAATAATTTTCTGAAAAATCATTTGGGATTTTTATACAGCTATGATGTACTTCTCATTTCTTAATTTCTTTCTCGAACATGTACCTGTTTTGATCTTTGATTTCCTTTAAACTTACAGGGAGGCAAATGTACTCTCTAACCATCACCTTTGATGCATCCCAAATTATACCCCTTGGAATTGCTGCAGTATTATTCATTTCAAAACGGTTTCTCAACATTTCTTGAATTTCATTTATACAGGTAAAGTCTTTAAGCAAAAGGTTATTTTGAGGCCAGTGCTCACAGAATCCTGAGCTTACTCAGCCTCCTGAGATGATTTCCTTTGGAACCAGCCCAAGAAAGAATTCAGGCTGAGAGCTACAAAGTACAACAAAATGGGCAGAGAATTAAATATATATCTGAATGCATTTGCACTTAACAAAAACTAGAGTGGAATGCTTGATTTTTTTCAAAGACCTATTAGACTGATATGTTTGTTTATTTTGTCATTTAATCTTTCAATTGCAGATTTAATATCCAATTAAATCCCTCTTTTAAAACAACGCTGGCTTCAGAGAATAATCAGCATGTTAAGAAAAGAAGCTTGCTCGTGATTTGGGGTCTGTATAGAGCTCAAACAACAGCAGTCAACCTCACTAAAAAGATGATTTCCAGTAGCCAAGTAGATGATTGGTGAAGTAATTATGTTATTTAAGGCCCTTCTTTAGCGTTGAAAGATGAATCACATTTGCATAGGTGAAAACAAAGCCTCAAATGGGAGAAAATAAACCAAAGATGTTTTACAGAAAACAAAGAAAAATAATGCTTCAGTGGTTTCTCTTTCTGAAACATTTTCCTGTTACTGCCAATCTATGAAGGATGGAAACCAAATCCTCAGTGGGGCATTGAGTGTGACCCTGAGAATGTTCCCGAGGCTCCACATCCTCACAGAGTAGATGCAGCATCATTGCAGCCCCATGTAAAGTCTCATTCAGTGATGAAGGAACTAAGTTTAAAAAGACAATAAATTATAAACCCATGTTCACAGCAACATTATTCACAATATCTAAAATATGGAAGCAACCTAAGTGTCCATTAGTGGATCAATGGATAAACAAAATGTGGCATATACATACAATGGAATAATATTCAGTCTGAAAAAGGAAGGGAATTTTGACACATGTTACAACATGGATGAACCTTCAGGACACTATGCGAAGTGAAATAAGCCAGTCACAAAAAGACACTGTGTGATTCCACTTAAATGAGGTACTTAGAGTAGTCAAATTCACAGAGGCGGAAAATAGAATGGTGGTTGCCAGGTACTGGGGAGAGAGCGGAGCGAGGAGTTATCATCCTAAGGTACAGAGTTTCAGTTTCACTAGATGAAAAAGTTCTGAAGATGGATGGTGGTGATGGTTGCACAACGTGAATGTTCTTGATATCACTGAATTGTATACTTAAAAATTGTTACAATGGTAAATTTTATTACATATTTTACCACAATAAAAAAATGCATGTTAAAAAAAAAAAGACAAAAAAATTGTAGGATTTAAGCAGATGGACAAACCCCCCCAAGGTGTCATTAAGAAGCAGCACACATCTGCAGGGCTCCTCAAAATATTTAGACCCCCACCCATTCCCTTCCAGCCATGGCATTGAGACAGGAATCAGCCTAGTGAGACAGGGTCATCCACAAGGTCCCTGGCCTAACAAGATAGGCCCCTAACCAATCAGCAAGCTAGTAGAGTCAGACAGAGGCCACTGAGATCCACATCCTGCAGCCTTGGGACTTTCCCAGGGTTTTGCGTGCGCCCTAGCACCCAGGAGTTGACTGAAGGTGACCTTAGCCCCATTCCCATACTAAAAATCACACCCAGGGGTGGAGAGCTAGCAGGCTAATGACACATGCCTCGCATGTAGTAGCACACTACGAGACACCACAAGCGCAAGCACAACCCCACCTCTACGTGCGGTGATGGAAGACACACGCCCTGCCCCTGCCGGATAAAAACCCCACAGTATGGTTATTCGGGGAGCCACTCGCCTCTCTCTTTCTCTCTCTTCTTCCCTTTTTGTGATTGGCTCCCTTGTGCACAAGGGAGGATTTTCTAAAAATAATTAATAAATTTTCTATCATCTCGCTCTTGCTCATTGTCTCTCTTGAGTTCTATCCCGGGGGATGACAAGAACCCAGGGCGCCGGTAACAGTGTTGACAGACATTACCGGCATCACCATCATTACTTGAGCTTAGGGCCAGCATCACAGACATGCAAGCAGTGAAGTTGCACGGGGCCCTGAACCTGGGATTTAATGCTCTGCAGTGGTGTCCTCATAGTCTCTGTCATTTTATCTTAGAGAGTTGTCAGTGAGATCTAAGGGGACAGTGGAGCATGTGTTGGGGGCTTGGAGCCTCAGCTGACAGACGGTCTGGCCTCCTGCTGCCCCCCCAGGACAGGTTCTCAGCACCCAATCCTCTGCCCCTGTCCAGTGAACACTGGCGCCCAACACCCCAGCAGTTAGGAGGCTCCAGTTGCATTAGGGTGGGGGCGACTTTCCCACATTGGCCCAGCGGCTGGTGAGTGGGGAAACATGACACACATCAAGCCCCAAGTGCCCTGAAGAGTCCCCAGGCCTTCCTTGAGGGTCTGCACTTGCTCCCTGGGCCCATCCAATGCCTGAAGGACCCTCTCTTCCTCCTTCCAACCTTCTGAGTCAGGCTTGTTTGTCTCCTCTGGCCAACTGAAGGCACCCTCCAAGGAAAGCCAGGAAATATGAATTGTGTAATTTCAGTGGTTCTGCATGCAAGTTGAATACTCTTATATTTGCATTTAAAAGAGACATTGCACACTGTAAAGATGAAAGGTAAAATGCATGCTAATAATTCGAATTATTTTTCTTTACTTAGAATGACATTAAATGACATATAAAAACAACAACATGACAGGGAGCTGGCCCTGTGGTCCATTGGTTTAGTTCACGCTTGGCAGCCCAGGGTTTGCAGGTTTGGATCCCGGGCACCTGCCGACACACTGCTTGTCAGCCATGCTGTGGCGGCATCCCATATAAAGCAGAGGAAGATGGGCACGGATGTTAGCCCAGGGCCAAAAGAGGAGGATTAGCAACGGATGTTAGCTCAGGGTTGGTCTTCCTTACAAAAAAAAAAAAAAGAGAGAGAAACCACAGAAGGAAAAAGCTTTATATTTTAGCATCTTTAACAGCACTGTTTTTCTGCTTTTTGAATGAGGGGTCCAAATTTTCACTTTGCACTGGGCCCCAAAAATCATGTAGCACGTCCTACTTGGGACTTAGCATGTTAGGACGCCAATGTGTTATCTTCGGGCAAGTGTCAGCAAACTTTTTCTGTAAAGGGTCAGAAATGGTATTTTAATAGTTTAGGCTTTGCTGGTCATACAGTCTTTATCACAATGCCTCAACCCTCCCACTGTAGCAGGAAAGCAGCCATAGACAATATAGGTATATTTCAAAAAGATTTTATTTACACATAGATGTGGACTATGGGTCACAGTTTGCCGATTCCTGTCTTCAGGGCCCATCCATGCCTTCCCTCAATCTCATTTACCAAAACTGCAAGGTCCCATCTCAGAAAGCAGGTGTAGGACACTGATAGGAGAGAGAGAGATAGGTTCGCACTCAAAAGTTTCGTTTTAGCAAGAATAGCCCATAAAACCCTGAGAACAAAATGTGTAGAGTTTCCATAATTCAAACCACGTGGTATGGGGACGTGAAGAGACAGAAAGATCAGGAGTACAGAAATAAGCCCGATCACACGTGGAAATTTAATGTATCATAAAAGTGGCATCTCATACCAAAAGGAAAAAAGATGGACTTTTCAATAAGTAATGTTGGGTTAGATGAAAAGTCATATGGAAGCAGATAAAATTGGATCTTTTCTTCATCTAGACACAATAAGATGAATTTCAAATGGATCAGAAGTTTAAATGTAAGTAAAAATGAAGCCATACACATACTAGAATAAAATATGGATGAAGTCTCCTATAACATGGGAGCAGGGAAAACTTTCCTAACTATGACTCAAAATTCAGGTGCAATAAGGAAAAGGCTGATAAATCTGACTACTTAACAATTTGAAATAAAACAAAACACTTTCGTATGGCAAAAAGTACCATAAGCAAAATTTTTAAAAAAAGAAGAAAGGAAATAAACGACAAGCTGAAAAAAATATTTGCAATGAATTCACAGAAAAAATATAAGATTGATTAAGTAAAAATCCTGTAGCCATGAATTTTAATTGAAGGTATCAGTATGAACTCAAAATATATTTTATATTTAAAAAATACATATTTACCTTGAATAACCCCAGAAATGAAAACCAATCCTGTACCAATGAACATCCCAGTGCCTAGACTGTGGTCTTTAGATGCCATTGCCACTAAAAGAAACCAGAAGAAAAAGCTGATTTCTATTGGAGAAAAAGCTGACTCGGGTCTAAGATAGGAAATATACAAGATGAGCCTGGAGCCTCCTGTTACATAGATGGCAAGGAAAGCACCCAAATCCACTGGAGCCAGGTCAAAATACTCCACATCCAACTTGAAGAAGTTCCCAGGAGCCAAAAGTATAACATTGCAACCATCAATAAGAATAATAACTGCAATGGATTGAAGCATCTCAAATATACTTAAATCCATGAGTTCAGAATAACTTGACAAAGAAACTCATTGATCATATCTAATGGATGCTAGAGAACAAACAAATAATTTTGAATCAAACATTTATCTTGCCTTTCCAATATGAACTACAGCTCAGGGTAACTAAACAGTTGATGAGAAGTTAGGAGTAGTCTTGTTAATAAATGAAGGAGGAATGACAGAATTAGGTCATCACCATTTGCGACCACTAATGGTCTAATGGACCTGGGCAAGGATCATCAACAACTGCTGACATCACAAAAAGGGAAACAAAAGACATTATGTGCCTTTTGATGGAGGTGCACAATACTGCCTTTAAAGGATTGCCAAAAAGTTGAATCTGAATCTGAGTGAGACTCTAGTCTAGATCTAAAAACCAATTTAAGGAAAATAGAGTAGAGAAAGGAAAATTTTAAACAACAACATAAAAATGTGGTCAGCAAAATCCAGACTGTGGAAAACTACAGGACAATGACTCTCTTTCTTCAACAAATAAATTGCGGGAAAAGTGAGAGGGAGAGAACGAAAGAGGGAAAGAAGGAGAAGGAGGAAGAGGAGGAACTTCCAAACGAAGAGACATATCAACCTTAGGCTTATTTGAAATGTGATTCAAAGAAAGACACTACAAAAAGACATTGATTAGATAATTCGGGAAATATGAACACTGACTGGATATTTGATAGTATTAAAAATATTACTTTAGTTGTGATGATGATATTTTGGTTATATTAAAATTTTTTATTTTAGAAATACCAGAGTAATATTTTGAAGGAAATAATATGAAATCTTGGATTTCCTTCAAAATCAGCATGACAGAAGAGGAGAAAGGGGGAGTATGTGAATACAGAGATGAAATAAGGTTGGTCCTGAGCTGATGGGTCCTGAATCTGTGTTATGGATATATGGCAGTTCATCATATTGTTCTACCTTTTTATGTGTTTGGAATTTCCATAGTAAAACTTTCTTTTTAAGTTTTGTTTTCTTGCATGAGGAAAGGGCTTCAAGTTCTGGTTAGTTCGGGTGCAGCAAAAACATCCCACAAAGCACTTAATGAGCACTTACTGTATACATAGCATAGTGATACCACCGAGGAGGATACTGCAACAGTTCAGGTGAAAGATGATGTACAATTATGGTGATGGCCCTGGAAATATGCAAAAGAAAAGGATGGAAAGTTGTTTCTTTACTAGGAAAAATGTTAGCCACTGTGAAATCTATGCAAACCCCAACAAAGGAACATTCATATGTGTTTTATTTAATGTCCTTGAAAGGACCGATGAACAAGCCAATTGTCTAAAAAGATAATAGGTTTCTCTATTTGAATGGAAGTTTAAGTTCTTTGAATTTCATTAGAATTAAATACCTTGAGAATTTACATTTTTTTATGCATTTATGTTCACAAACCAACATTCTATTACAATTTACAAGGTCTACACTGTTATCTATAAAATAAATGGATAACAAGATTCCTTGTAGAATAATTAACAATGCCCCGTATTGTTGCTGCTACTTATCAATTCTGACCTTTATTTTACCTATTTATTCCAACCTCTGCTTTCCTACAGCAGCCCACACTGGGCTTGACGGGGTCTCTTATGAGTGCCTGTGAAGGGTCCTGTCCTCAAGTTGCCTCAAGGAACAGGGCGTCTGTTGAAATATGTAAAGACTGTGTCTGGAACTAGAAAACCATCTGAAACCAGAACAGCACCCAGAATTAACTAGACTCTGTCTCTCTCATACTGACCCTGCTTTTTCTGTGCAGAGGCTCTCTTCTCCACTCCCTACAGCTTCCTCTTCTTTCTCTTAGTTTCTGTGCAGTCTTAACTTTAGCTTGCATAAGACCCACTAGGGCTTCTTCAGGCCCATGCTTCTGCAGTTTCCCCACTATTTTTTAGTTACAGTTACTGAGTGAAGAAATACAACTGCCCATGCCTAGCTTCTCCTGGTCATTGGGTAGCCCAAGGACTGCCCCTGGGCCAAGGACCTATGCTTGTCCAATCAGCTGTGTTCTAGGCAGGAGGTGGGCTTAGTCACATAGCATAAAACATGGCTGCCTGCAACGGCCCCTTGAGCAGGGCCTGTGGATAGGGCAGAGCTTCTTATAAGGGACCCTGGGAAGAATAGTATTGTACAGATTTCTCCTGCATTCTGCCAATCCTAGGACTACTGCTGCTAATTTTGATACGAGTCTCAAAACCAACTTGGGCCTCCATTTACCAAGCCCAAAATTCTAACACAACTCAAGTGAAAGAGGATTCATTAAAAGTTCAACAACCAACTCAGTACAACCCATCAGGAAATGACCTTGGGTCCCAGGGACAAAACCATTATTAACTCCTGCCACTCCCTCAGGTCCTTAGAAAATACAAATGGAACAAACCACCATCTTGGCCACTAGGGAAAATGCTTGGGGTGGGGGTGAGGGTCAGTTTTTCTCCCTCTGATATTTATCAATGTTTGGCCCCCAACAATTATCTGACTAGCTACAGTGGGTCGTATGTGTGTTATGTGCCAACCAGTGTGCCCAGAGCTTTTACATATGCCACCTCATTTCATTCTCCCAATGACAATAGGCACTGTCTCTATTTGGCAGATGAGTATGCTGAGGCTTAGAGAGGCTGACTAGTTTGTCTAAGGTCACACAGCTTCTAAGGGGCACATGCAGAATCTGAATCCGGAACTGACTCCTTAATCAGTAAGCTGTCTTCTGTGTTGGACTTATTGGATTCATCGCTGCCCTGTGACCACTGGTCACGTCACTTGTCATTGTGCCTCATCATTTCTTCAATGAAGAGGAACTGTCCTTTGATCATTAAATGTTTTTTCCCAACTTGTTTGGACATTGCTACATGTCCAAGCTGCAGTATCAGAGAGTGACCTAGCTCTTTTCAGAGACAAAAGTCCCTGATTTAGCAGACTCATTCAATGGCTACAACATTTTCTGATAAGGGGGTCTTGGCCTGCACAGCATGCAAATACATTTCAAAATGAACTCATTTATGATCGCATTAAGAAAAACTCCGACATAATGAGTTTCTGTGGCCTTGTTTATGAAAAGAGAACTTTTAGACTCTGCAATTATCCAAAGCAGCAAAGAAAGCCAGCATGTTAAATAATAGTTGCAAATGTTATATAAATGAGAGTGGTTTGATTGAATTTATTAGATATGTGTTGCTGGCATTTTAAGATATAAAGCATTTATCACAAAACGATGATTTCTTCACTTAAGCTCATTAGGAAATCACACATCAATTCATGCATAATTACAGAGGAATTTCTGCTGCTCCCCACAAATCATTACCACGTTAGCTAAAGTTGAATTGATTTTTACATGATTTGGAAAGGTGGATTCTCAACAGGAACCTGTGGAGAGAGGAATACACTTTACTGGGGGCCCAATCTCCTTCAATCACTCAGAGGAAAGAGTGCCCCGAGGACTCTGGACAGGAGATTGGGACTAGTCCCAAAGCAAGACCTGAGGCTTTCTCTCTTCCCATCATAATCTCACCACGTGGATCGTCCTGCTCCAGGTACTTAATGAAGAGTTAAGAGTCTAAAGATAATTATTTGCACCAGACAAATGATGATCACTATTTGAGAGTAAACTGGAAGGAAGAGAGAGTTATAAGAAAAACAAAAAATAAGGGGGTGCAAATATAAGTTTAAGAAGTTTGTTGAATTGGGGCATTAATTTATAGTCAATGAGCAAGATATAAGGCTGCCAAGTGTCCATCAATCAACCAAGAAGAACAGTCTTTTGATACTGATATAGATGCCAAAGTGCCTTTCTGGCTTCAGATTTTCTTTATATACATCTTGTAAAGTATATACTCACTGGATATTCAAAAGTATACTTCCTTGCAAGCCTGAATCCCATCCTTCCTTCCTGTCCATATAAATAAGATAAAGTAAATATACAAGAAAGTAGTGGAGAGACAGGATGGGAGAGAGAGAGTGAGGAAGGTGATATATAGAGCAATAACTGATTGTTAGAAGTAAAGAAAGGGTGGGCCTTAGAGGGCATGAATCATTGACCCATTCCTTCAATATATAAAGAGCTTTTATGAATCAATAAGAAAATAACCAACAATTCAATAGAAAAATGGGTAAAGAGGATACAAAGGTAGCCCACAGAGAAAGAAATACAAAAGCCTTTCCAACACAGGGAAGATACCCAATCTCACTTTAAATCAAATAATTGTAAATTAAAACAATAATGAGATACAACTTTTAACCTATCAGGCTGACAGAGCTCAAAAAGTTTGGTAATACTTCATGTTGGTAAGGATGCTGAGAAATACATATAATTGGTGAAGTTTGATGTGATACAACTTCTTCAGGGTGAGAAATTTGTCAATGTATATCAAATTGTAAAATGCACATACTCTTTGACCCAGCAATTCCACTTCTACAGATTTATTCCATAACTATACCTACACATGTTGACGATTTATATAGGGATATTCATCATAGCAAAAGACTGGAACACCTAAATTGTCTAACACTTAGGAACTAGTTAAAGAATGCCACGTAACAGTTTAAAAAGCATGAGATAGGTTTATTTTTATGTATTGATAAATAAACTTTTATGTATTGATATAAATCCAAGAATTATCACAAAGCTTTAAAAACAGAAGTAAACTATAAATATGCCAACATTTATATAAAAATAAAAGGATATGTACGTATATGAATATAGGACATAGTCATACAGAGAATGTATGAAAAGAGAAATAAACCTTTTCCCATTGAGAATTAGTGATAGAGTTTGTTATTATTGCCCATGCTAAACCAGCATTAAATACTATAGAATTTATTCAATATACCCCTGAAGGCTTTTTCTTTTTCTCTGTGGGAAAATCAACCTTTGAAATATAAACTGTGTGTGTGTGTGCGTGTGTGTGTACATACAAACACTTATACACTTGTAAATAGAATATTTCTGGAAGGACACTAAAGGAAGTATGGTAGCCTCTTGGAAAGGAGGGGTCTGGGAAAATTGGAGCGAGTATTTTTATAGTAAATTCATTCATAATATTATAATTTTTTAATCAAGTTCCTATATTACATGTTTAATTAAAAACCAGCCTTATGGGGGGAGTTCCTTGTGATAGAAATAGAAATGGCATCTGTGAGAATGATTTAAACCAAGGAAAATCGCAAGTTAGCTTCTTGAGCTCAGAGGGCCCTTATCTTGAGAAGACAGACAAGGTCAGATGGAGGAGACAACCCTGAAACTGGACACCACCGGTCATCGCTGGACACAGGTGGGTTTCAATTTCTCTGCCTCTAAAATGGGGCGAGTGAGGGAGGAGCAATAGGCTCTCAGCCCCTCCTCCTACCTCTCGGGAGATGTTTCAAGGCTGAAGGAACTATTATTATATGAAGTGCTTCCTAATGGCTTTTCTACAATATGTTTTCTCAGAAAAGACGTGGGAGAGAAATGACAGACATCAGTATTAAAATTCCTCTTCAGAGAACAAACCACCCTTTGGAGGGAAACTGCTCTGGAAAGTGAATGATCTTCTTCAAGGAATTAACGCAACTCAAAAGTCAAAGAAAATCACTTAACTGAAACCTCAAGACCCTTTCTTACAAGTGGTTCGGAGAGCTGTAATTTCTCTTCAATTTGCCTTAAGCCTCATAAGCATTTGGTGCCCTCAGTCTCACATCTCCACCAGCAGAGAAGAAGCAGTGGGTTAATAAGCATGGCCACTTGTCCTGGGACCTGCTGGGAAGTCACAGATAAGACATTCCAGGTGCCCCAGATCCTTTAGTGCTCTAAAAGTACACTGTGAATGAGAACACCACATTTCCTGGACCTTACCTAATTCCTAGATACCAGAGCTGGAGTCTCGCTCTGACTGCCTGGAAACACTCAAGGTTTTGAATGATTCTCCTCCAATTCCAATGGGATCAGATGCCGACTAGAGCATGCCATTTCAGAGCTGCAGGAGGTCAGTTAAGAAAACAGAACCAAAGCTTTTTTTAAAAGCTCTCTCTGTGCTGAGACCCAGGCCGTTCAAGGCATTTTCTCCCGTGAATGAGATTTGGATAATGAGCTCAGCATGCTGCTAGCCTAGGATCTGAGCTGCTCAAACCCAAAATTTGCTGGCCTAATAGCCAATAAAAACAAACAAAAAGAGAAGAAAAAAAAAAAACACGAAAGTCTTCTTGAAGGATTAGCTGAAGAATTATATTCTGCTTTTTTTAATGCTCAAATCTCCAGACAAGTGAGAGTAGGAAAGAGATTCTCTTGTTAAGAATGAAAAGGGGGAAGAATTCACCTCTCTCTTCAGGTGTTGAAGGAGAAAACCACGAATAGAAAAGTGAAATGATTTTCTCCTTTTTGGGAAAGAATAGTTTTAACCTTCAAGTAACTGTAAAGGTTGTTGGAGCTTATACAAGGAAACTCTTCAGAAAGACAGGAACATGAATCATGGGTCGTTTTATCTCCACTTTAAAGCACTTGAACATTCAGATTCCCTAAAGAAAAGAGAGGTGGTGCAAACGACCCAATCTAGTGGATTTATTAATATCCCCAGCACCAGCCCAGGAGGTTCCTTAGTTTCTGTTGGTGACACCAGTAGTGTTTTTTCCTGAGTTTGAGTCACAGTTTCCCTGGTCGTGGGGCTGAGGTCACTGGAGAGGGAAAGTATGAGCCACTCTGGGTGCGCTTTTTATTTTTAATGTACTAGTGAGAAGTCGGCAGGACCCGGTTACAGGAAGTCATGTGCTGGAACAGGGCTGCTTGATGCTGGGAGTTTGACAAATGTCTAAAGAATGTTCTGTTAACAATATGAAGGCTCCAAATGGCAAACTGGAAGGAGCAATCCAACTAAGTGCATTTCAAAGGGCCGCGTGCAGGTTGCCCAGTGCAGTACCAGACCTCCTCCAGGTCAGGGAAAAAATAGGAATGGATGGGAAGTAGCTGGCTCGCCCTTCCTAGTGATATATGAAGGATTACAGGGCAGAAGTCTTATGATAGGAATTTATTTTATCTGGGAAAGGGCTGATGCATTTCCTTTTCCAGCAACATACATCAGGGCCTGACATTTATTTGACATTCTTTCATCAGATATTCATGAGCACATACCCTGAGTTGAGCATTGGACTTGGAATAGCATGGCGAACACAATGGATGAGGCCCCTTCCCTTGGGAAGCTTGCAGGCTCCTGGGTGGTACCCACAGGAAAGAGGCAACTACATGGTGTGTGGTGAGGACCACAATGAGGGGAAGCACTCATGCCTGGGACACACAGCAGGGGCATTTAGGGGTCAGAAGAGGTGTTTTGGAAGAAGAGGCAATCAGCTCTAGCAAATATTCTCCTGAGTTCTGTGAGCGGTTCTGGCAAATAATCAAATCCAAGGGGAGGTTCCTGGGAACCTCCAATCTGTAGCCAAGTCACACAGAAGTTGTGAGTAACCTGGGGACCTACTACTTGCAATTGGCCTCTGAAGTGGGGGGCAGTCTTGTGGGATTGAGCCCTTCACCTGTGGGATCTTTGCTAATTCTGGTTAACATCAGAATTGGGTTGAATTGTAGGACACCAAGCTGGTGGTGCTGAGAATTCCTTGGTGTGGGAAGAAACTCACACATTTGGTGTCAGAAATGTCATAGTGCTGTAGTAGTGTGAGAGTAAAGGAGAAACAACAGGAGGAGTGTCATTTTTTCTTTACATAAAACAAAGAGGAAGTAGCCCAGGTGGAGAAAGCAGGTAAAGACCAGCAGCAAGAGAGAGCAGAGGACCCTTCAGTCCCTTGCCATGTTCTTACTATTCTTCTCTCTCATCTTGCTCCTTCTGAATTTTGGCCTCTATGCCCTTCAGAACCCATCTCTGCACACACCTCACTTGTCTACTGTGCATAGGACTCCTGCTCCAGCAGTTCTAGCTGCAAGCAGCCCAGAGCCGACCTCATGCCCCATCACCCCATCTGTCACCAGCCCTAGCTCAGTCCTGGTTGTGGCCCTGGCTTTTTGATCTCCTGCCTCAGCTACTACTCAAAACTTTCTCCCTCTCCCCTCCTTTTCCCTCTCCTTCTCCTTCTCCCATTCAATGAAAAAGATGGAGAAGAATGTCAGGGATGATGTAGAAAGAGAGTTGGTGAAATGGAATCCATGAATTGTTTATGCCAGGAACAAAAACAAAAACAAAAAATTCCTTCAATTAAAGTGAGTCCCTCACAGAGACCCTGGAATGCAATTTCATCCTGTCTCACCCCACCTCAAGCCTTAGTGGGTGAAACCATGCAGATGACAAAAAAGGAGAAAATTCAATCTGACAACTAATTTTTCTACATGCTGTCAAATGTCCCTTTTGAATGACTTTTCATTAGATTGTCCAAATATTTTCATTTTCCCTTATAGATCCTTGGACACGTGATATTTTCAACAGAACCCTAGTAGACTTTCATAATGGTTTTATACCTTTATATCTTTTTATTCCCATAGTGCCTAACCTACTCAATAAATTAATTTTGAGTGAATAAATGACTTAAATTGTCCTAAGTTTGAAGTTGTTCAAAGGCAAAACGCAAATAGAAAACCTTTCTCATCCAGGCAAGGTTAATTTACTTTGTAGAAATCACAAACGATTCCTATTACTCAGGAGATAGAGGAAGAGTGAGTCTTAGCTTTTCTAACTTGCAGCTAATCAGATCAATACCCAGCTGCTCTCTATGAACAGAATGCATCCAAATAGTATCAGTTAAGCAAACTCTGCCCAAAGGTATTTTGTCTGTTTAAACTTTCCAAGGTCTTGTTTATATGTCAGAAACAGAATCATGGGAGAGGAAGAGAGAAATACTTTCTGGAGCAAATGTCTGAGCTAATAATGTAGAATCATCTCGAGGCTTACTCTTGGGACTTCGCCCTCTCCCTCTGTCTCCTGTCTAACAGACCCATCGCTTTGCACAAATTTGTAAATCAATCCACCGGTTCTTCCCCACAGCCCAATTTGCCATAATGTCTATTTAATGCAATTTGGATCTGGGACCCCTTCCAAAATCATTACCAAAAGAACTAGAAGAATCCCAATAGGACATTTGCACCCGTGGTACAAGCCCATGACAAGTGCCTCAAGACTTCCCACATTTTATTTTTGACCTCAGGGTCCCTCTGGTTTGGGTTGGGGGTGGAGGGATATGCTTGTTTCGTTGCTTATTTTACTCTTCCATACTTTCTGCAGGAACTGAAAGACAATACAGTAAACTTGTATGTCATGAGACTCTTAGGAATCCCCAAATTCATAATATTCCCCTCAGAAACCCAGTAAATAGACAACAACAAAGCAGGCCCACCATGTGGGTGCCTGGTGGCAGGGTAGGCTCCCTTACCCACCAGCGCCTCAGTGACACTCTGTTTCATACATCAGCAAAATGGCAGACTCTACATGCAGTGGGCTTTGGGTTGGAAAACAAATGGACCCTGAAAGTGAGAATATTAATCTGTGGATACCAAGAATCTGCCATAAAATAACCTCATAGATTCAGGTGCTTCACAGTTTAAAACAACTTCGTATCATTTTCCCAGAGGATAATGGGATGGAGACTGAGAAAAACATCGTGAGAAGTCTGAAAGGAGCAAAGGTCCTTCACTGCATCAGCAGTTACAGAAAAAGATCAAATCACCAGGGAGAGACATCCCAGGCACACTCTAGCTTTTTCTGAATTTTCGGGAGCAAAATTAAAGATACCTGGAGAAGGAAAGGGAGGACAAGAGAAGCGGCACCCACAGGAAGTACTTCTCACTCTTGCTGGAAACAGGGCTGGGCTGCTGGCTCACGTCTCCTTGCTTGGCAAAGCTTCCTGTGAACACTGAGCAGGTGGGAGGTGCTTCCTGGCCGGAGGCGACAGCTGGGTGCAGAAGGTGAAGAGAGCAACGGTGGGGAGCAACTCTGCCGTTTCACCCTCATGTCTTCCTTTTTTCCCAGGAATGTTCACTGCTAATGAGGCCAAGCATCATCTGATCCTGTAAATTAGATGAGAATTAGGGAGTGTGGAAGGGAGGAAGAAATGTGACTGCTTCTGAGCTGCTATCCATGTCCCACTACACATGCTCATCAAGAAGCTTGTTTCCTCCTGGGTCTGGGGCATTCCCACTAACATCACTGTTGGCTTCTCAGGAGACACACAGCCTTCCTTAAAGGGGCCTCTGCAACATCCCACACAGGATAGGGCTCAAGCAACATGGGCCTAAATAGGCCGGGAACCCTCGGGCCCCTGGGCTGAGACCAGTGCAGTCAAGCCAACTTCCAGCAGGGGTGCAGATGCCTGGCTCTCGTCTTCTGAACACCAGAGCCACAAGGAGAGGGCCACAGATGTGTCCTCTTTACTACTTCCTCCTTAGTTCATCAAGCAGCCCTCCTCCCAAATATCATCTTCAGCAAGGCAGCATCTCCCCAGCTCAGGACACAGGAGCAAGCGATTCATCTGCGACCAACGACCCAGTGGCCCCAGGACCCAGCTGCTGAGCTTGTGAGTAGAAATTACTCAGCCTGGCAGCATCTCTCCTTGCCACCCAAATGGGCAGAAACTCTTGCCCAGAGCCAGAGTCTCTTTGCAGAGGCAGCAGGCTCTCCCTGGGGCCACAGCTGTCCACAGTCTAGAATCCAGCTCCCTCGGCCCCCATCCCAGCTGCGCCCATTTCCCTGGGTGGTTTTCTCCCTTTCTTTCTGAATGAGGAGGAGCACTCTAACGGGCCTCTGTTTCCCCGTGACCATGTGAAAGTGGAGTTCCTATTGGCTGTCACCACTTGACTGTGTCCAAGGCGCTCAGTGCTGGTGCTGGGGAGAGATGCTCGGAACGCGCTGCTAAGAGATGATTTTCTTCTCCCCGTCCTGTGCTGGTGTCTGGGGGCTCCCTGGGCACAGCTCCCATCACAGAGCGCTGGGATCTAGTGAGAGGACCAACGCTTTCAGGGAAGGAGACTAAAGAAATGGGGAGGTAAAAGAAAACTCAGAGAAGAAAAGAGAAAACACAAATTTAAATATGCAACTGCATACAAATGTAAGTCTATATATTTACATATACAAATAAGTCAGTAAATATAAAGGCAAAAATGCAAGTGGTCTGTTTGGCAAATTCATTTGTTTATTCAATGATATTTTGGGGTCCTTATAATGTGCCAGACCCTGCTCTGACTATCCCCCATGCCAAAGGGTGTCAGACTGTGGAAGCCAGGGCTCTGTGGGCATCTCTGAGATGCTCTTGCGGCCCAGGCAGCAATCACCTTCCTCCACCCTAAGACCCCCAGAGGAGAAAGTCTGGCTAGAATCCCCATGTGGGGGCTCAGTGTCTCCTACAAAGGCCATGGTGGTCACGACTAGACAGTAGAGTGACGTGTGCTAGGCCAGAGGCTGAGGATGAGTCATGAAGGCTTTCCCAGGCCCTCTCTGGCTCTAGGTCACCTCCTCAGCTCAGTTTCCTCCACATCATTCATCAAATCCCCTCAGATCAACAGGGCCAGAGGCAAAGAATATACTCCAAGCTGGAGCCTGTACCAAGAGGTTAACTTCCATCAGTATTGTGAACACAGTTGAGGTGTGGAAGATCCCATGTAGATGAAAATGAAAGGATTTCATAATTCAGGAATGTTTTCTGATATATTAAGGCATTTTATAGGGCTGTCTGTGCTGTTAACCATAAAGAATATTAACTGATTTTATAGATATTTGAAGAGTGGGTGTAAAACAACCATTAACCATCATTTTTTTATTAACAAAAATAAAGGAAGGTTCTGTGTGTACCACGTATTATATTCAGTTTTCATGGATGTACCTGCCTCTTTCAACTCCAGACCACCCCCACTTAACTACACAGACAGAAAGATCTCAGAGGATCTCCCTGTAGGGTGGCTTGGGCCAGGAGAAGATACTCTTAACAAAGATGGGTGATGATGAGGATTAAGATGATGGTAGCGGTGGGGAGATGATGGTGGAGATGGTGGTGAGGTAGTGATGGTGGTGATGGTATAATAGAAGCATGGAAGTAAGGAAGGTAAATCAGTTACAACAATTGGCTACTTTAATATTTTTAAACAATATCCTATAGATAGTTTTAAGCACTCAATGAAAGCTAGCCTCAGTCCTTCCAAATTTTTTCTCTGATGTACCTAGAGGATAATCAGACTCTCTAAGGTCAAATCATAAAGGTAAATTATTTTATATCTCCAGGTGCCAGTGTCATTTCAGGATTTAAACTAAGACTCCATCTGCTCTAGGCAGAGGAGATTGGCCCCTTGTTCTTCAAGGCTTCCCCAAGGAAATCAAGTTCTAACTTATTTATAAGCTTCCTATGTACTTGTTAAAGACACTCTCCTAATGATCTTGGCATTTCTCCCTTTTCTTCTGGCCCCCAAGATATTAAGTCACCAAGACCCAAAGCAAACCAATGACATGCAAAAAAGAAAAAGCTGAACAAAGCTAGAAGGAGAGTCTAAGAATTACGTCTTTGTTCCTTTGATAAGAGAGTTTCCACAACACTCATTCATTCATTCCTCATTCATTTATTCAACAAATATTTATTCTTAGCACTCTGGGCTAGGCCCTAGAGAAAATGGGAAACCAAAGACTCCCATCCTTCCCTCCAGGATCTTAGACTCCAGACAATACAATAAAGAGAATATTCCAACTTGAAAGAATGGCCAGGGCTGGGAGGGTTCTACACACCCAAGGAATATGGGAAGAAAAGATGAAGCAGTTTTTGAAATATGACTTTCTAAATGCCCTGCGGCAATCTTTTTAAGATCTCCCTTTAGGACTCCAGGACTCTATAACAACTAAGATGCTAAAGGATGTTTCTCAAAGTTGGTCCATGGACTACTGGCATAATCACCGAGCACTTGCTAAAAAGGCAGATTCTGGGATTCCAGTGGAGGCCTGCTAAACCAGAGTTTCTGGGGGTGAGATCAGGGATCCTGCTTTATAAATAAGCCCTGTAGTGATTCTGATGCACACAAAACCACTAAGCAAAATATAAAGAAAAGGGTTGAAAAATTGAGAGCAGGATGGGCTTTTTGTGACCGAGGTATGAAAATTAACATGCGAAAGAACAATTAAATGGCCATTGCTTTTGAACAGCAGAACGTTTGAGAAACTCTTTGGACTGGAAGCCAAGAGACCTGGTTCCAGTCCTGGCAAGCTCAATAGTCTTTGCCATTTCATTTCTTTTCCTCTAGTATTCAGTCCCTTCATCTGTAAACTGAAAGGCCTGGTCTGGATCTGCGCTGATACAGTAGCCACTAGCCAGATGAGAATCTCGGGAGCTTGAAATGTGACTATTCTGAATTGAGATGTGCTGCCAGTATGAAATACATGCTGAGTTTGAAAGATTTATTATGAAGTAAACAATGTAAATGTCCCAATATTTTTTCTACATTAACTATGTGTTGAAATGATAATATTTGGGATATATTGGGCAAATTAAGTTAAAATTAATTTTACCTGTTTATTTTTTTGATTGTGCCTACTAGAAAATTTAAATTACATATATATAACTTGTATGTGTGGCTCATTGGATTTTCAGAAATGATTATGACATGATGTTGGACAGAGCTAGTCTAGATGATCTCTAATCCAGCACAGATATTCCATGCAATTTTTAGATGGATTAATGAAGAATTGACAGGAAGTGCCACTTGAGTTGGTCCTGGGTCAAGGCTTTGGTCCCTGGCCAGAAGCCAGCCCACCTCTAGGAAGTCCTGCCCACCCAGAGCAGAGGAAGCTGCAGAGAGCGGAGGTAAACTCTGAAGAGCTGGCCCACAGCACAACCTCAAATAATTTCTATGACAAATTCGGGCAGTGTTTAGCTATTTTTTCATTGTCATTGTCATTTCCTTCTTCATTGTCATTTACCATCCCTGGGGCTTTTGTTAGATCCCCTCTGATCTCTGGCCAGCACACACGAACTGAAAGTTTTCTGGATGATTTGACATTCCTGGAATGATACTTTGAAGTGATTTTTCTTTTTTCTGTGCAGACTTTATCTTGGAGACCATATTTGACTGTACTGAGTATTGGGGACCTTCTTTTGACTTGCCAATAATGAAAATAAATTCTATTTTCCTCTCCTCCATAGGAGTGAAAATAATTTTTTTAAAAATTTTTGCTCTATCTTTGCTAATTGTACTGTGTTAAGTATGCCTGAAACAAATAGATCAGCTTCCTAGAAAGTTCTCATACATTCCTAAGTCCCCTTGATTTTGCCTTTCATTTCTGATACTGATACTTGTCAGGGGCCCCTTCAGTCATCTTGACATTTGTCCCCCTCCTTCTAGTTCCTGGTTATTACCTCATTCGGTTCTCCTGTGACCTCATTGGCTGTTCCTTCTCAGTCTCCTTTGCTGACTCCTCCTCATTTCTCTAATGTCATCCTGTTAGAATGCCCTAAGCCTCAGGACAGGCCTTTCCTCTTCTGTGTCAACCTTCACTCCCTGGGTGATCTCATGCAGTCTCAAGGCTTACAGTACACCTGTGTGTAAAGGACTCCAGCTTGCACCTCTCCCCTCAACTCCACACTTGTATCTTCCACTGCCTACTCACCAGGATCACTTGCATGCCTAATGAGCACCTCAAATTGAACAGCCCAAGCTCAACTCCTGGTCTTCTGCACTGATCTGCTCAACTCAGAGTCTTCCCCTCTCAGTCAATGGTAACTCCATCCTTCTAGTTGTTCAGGCCAAAATCCTTGGAGCGATCTTTGACTACTTTCGTATACCCTATATTCTATCCATTAGCAAAGCCTATTGGCTGTCCCTCCAAATATATCCAGAATCTCACCATTTTCCACTGTCTCCACTGCCACATCCTAGTGCAAGATGCTGTCATCTCTTATCTAGAGGCAGAAGCCTCCTGATTAGTCTCCTGTTTCCACTCTTGCTCCTTACAAACTGTGCTCAACACAGCAGCCAGAGTGAACCTTTTAAAATGTAAATGAGATCAAGCCACTCCTCTGCTCACTCCTTACACCTTACAGTGACCTAAGATGCCCTACGTAATCTGGCCTCTGGCCTTGCTGTTTTTTTCCTTCACAAAACATATATCAAAATTTAACATAGTAAATATTTCCTTTACTGTCTGTTTCTTCCCTTTGTCTGTTTGGTTCAGGCTGAATTCTCAAAAGCTAAGACAGCGCAAACAGTTTTGAATAAATTAATGAATGAGTAGAAGGTGTTCCATAAGGTAAGTCAAAAGATGAGGGGATGATGAAATTAATTAGTGCATGCATGCTTGGAGTTGTATTTACAACCTTGGGAACCCAGAACTCACCCTCTTTGCTTGGGCTAATGTGAAGGGGGCATTTATGGAAGTATAGCAGGATTCTTCCCCCTCTCCTTTTCTCTCATCTAAGCATGTATTCATTCAACTGGCATTCACTGATGTGGGCTTATGCAGTGCTACATATGGGGCATATACTCATGGTCTTCCAAGAGCTATTGTTTATCCAGTAGACGTGCAAACATACGACCTTAGAAATGAGGTAGGTGGTGATCTGAGCTGTTTCTTAGGAGCAGTGGTATCCATGAGAAGCCATGGGAAGACAGGAAATGCTTCTCCAAGGGGAGGATTCTTGAAGGATAAAGAGGTATTCCTCATATGGACAAGGATAGAGACGTTCCAGAAAACAGCATTCTGGGAAACAGGAGGAAACAGAGGAGACAGCATGGCACTTTGAGGAGCTACAAGTTGTTGGGTGTGCCCACCGTCCAGACCAGATCAGACAATTACAAGACATAAAGCAAGAGAGGGCAGCAAGGGCATATCGTGAAGGGCTTGTTCCCACACTGGGACTTCATCCTTCAAACAATGTGAAGACTCTTTAAGCAGCAGGTTAACACGATGAGGCAAGCAAACAGCAAGACAACATAGCCCCGTGAGTGCAAAATCTGAGCTACACATAGAGTTTTATGGGCATACAGGGGGCAGGGCAGTGCCTAAATCAACAGTTTAGAGGATTGGGGCAGGAAGAAAGAAGGAAGTGACAAAGCATCCTCTAGGAAGGGACACTACAACAGCTCTTAAAGAACAAGGAGGAGGAAGACAGGCAGGCAGGAAGGACAAGGGCTTTTCTGGGAGAGGAATAGGAGGTTTCAAAGCCAGAGCATGGGGCACATTAATAGCCACTCCTTCTAAAACCTAAAAGGGTCACCTAAATCCTTTTATAGTCCACATATTGCTTAATCCTCCTTCTCCTTGATCTTCATCATAAAACAAAAAATCATAATACTCAAGAGCTGGAGGGCACCTTAGAGCACATCTAATCCAGTGCTTCTCAACTTTCCCCACTCAAGTACCCTGAATAATAGGGGAAAGAACGGGAACCAATTTTTTGGACATTGCCTATTATATGCTTTTTAAAAAAAAATAGTATAAATTTTGCATTCTTAACTAAAATGTCTGTATTTGTTTTAATATAAAAATCACATTTTTTCCTCAAAAATCTTCTAGTAAAGTTGATCCTCCACAGGAATTTGCCTTATCTTTATTCACAGACACCCTGTAACCACAGCCCTAGGTGGGTGGACACCTCTGGGAAACCCCTCATTTACAGATGAGGACACGGAGGCCAACAGAGAGGTTCCGCCATCTGCCTAAGGTCACACGTTTGCCTGAGGGTTGGGTGCAGAGTGAAGCCTGGGACCAGCGACAGAGATCTCCTTGGACCCTGTTTCCTTGCAGGCCTTGCATTTGACATGGTGACCCTCTCTTCCTTCCTGACTATCACTGTTCTTCCTCTTCCCCCTGTTTCACTGTCTGCTCCTCCTTTATCCCCTCTTGCCCCTCACCCTCCCAACTCCATCAGGGCCCCAGAGGGCTCAAAGGGGAGAGAGAGGAGGGAAAGCCCCACCAGGAGAGGATGTCAAGGAAAACAGCACACTGAGCAGCCCTGGCCTGATCCTCGACTACCACAGCTTCCCCTTCCTCCAGGATCAAAGGTTCATGAGGGCTTTTTTGCCTGTTCTTGATTAATTATACCTTTGCCTCCTGGTGGCACTTACAACATATTTCTAAGAGTTGGCTTAGAGCACAGAAGAGGAAACCAACAGTCCCAGTGCCTGTCCCAGAAAGCCTCCCACCATCTATTTTCACCTGTGTTGAAAGTTTTATGAGCATCTCCAGCAGGGTCCCTTGAGTGGACTGCCCCAACTTCCCTCCCACAAAGGTGAAGTGTTGCTATTTCAAAAAATCTGCAATCCCCTGAGTCAGCCAGTGCAGGAGAAAAATCTGGGAAGCTTACAAGGTTTCTCTTCAAAACACGAATCTGATCTGGTCACTCCTTCTGCCTAAATCATGTCAGCAGCTCCCACTGTTTTCAGGATAAGGATGCTTCCCTGATGTGGCCTATCAGGGTCCGAGTCTGTCCCCTCCTTATTGTTCCAGACTCTACCTGCATCCCTCTCTTTCCTTTCTCTACTCCAGCCACACTGATGCTCTTTGCTCCCCACTCCATGCCCATCTCCCTACCACAGGGCCTTTGCACTTGCCACTTTCTCAGCCTCTTTCACCCCCTATTTGCCTAGTTTACTCCTTATCATCCTTCATCTCTCAACTGAAATCTTCCTTCCTCAGAGAAGCCTACTCTGACCTCCCAATAGTCAAACCTCTCACTGTAGGTTCTCGGAGCACCAGGTGCCTTTCTTCACAGCATTTATCACAATCACAAAGTTACATTTACTTCTGTGATTGATAACTTGATTACTATTTGTCCTCCCACAAGGCTGTATAATCCTCAAGGGCAGAATCCATGTAAGGATTTGCTCATTTTCATATCCTCATCACCTAACATTATACCTGGCACATAGCAGATGCCTTAAAAATCTGTTTAAATAACAAATTAAATAATGAACAAATAAATGAACAGTAGATTAGGTAAGTTCAAAAAATGAGTCGGTGAATGAATGAACACCTGGAATTGTTTATAAAGGTCTTGGGGAATCCAGAATTTAATTTCTGGACCTACATGTCTATTGGTGAGCATTTATTGTAATTAGCAACACTATCCCTCATTGCTTCCCATTGCACCATCTGATAGTGTCTTTTTTGTACCTGTTACAGGGGAGTACTCTGCTAGAAACTTTCTTGGCTACCCTCTTTCCCTCATTATCACTCTCCATTCCAGTCATCAGCAAATCCTGCCAATTCCATTCCAAGATATATCAAATTCCATCAGACATATAAAAGCTGAGAGAGCTCATCACCAATGCACTATCATGAAAGGAACTTTAAAAGATATACTTTCAGAAGAAAGAAAATTATCTCTGAGGGAAGATCTAAGATGCAAAGAAGAAATGTAAGCCAAGAATAGACAAACATGCAAATAAATCTAAATGAATAGTTATTGAATAGAGCCACGAGAATAATGCATAATTTAGGGATTTTAAAAAAGCAGTCAACAATAATGTGTAAGAGGTGAGGAAGTGGTCAGATTTAAATGTGTAAAAGTTTAAGAAAAGAATAAGAGATACTAAGTAACTTTAGGCTTTGTTAAGTACAATTAAACTTTTAAGGGTAACCACCAAAATAATGAAAATAGAGTTTACAGTTTCCAAAAAGTAATGGGAAAAATGTTTTATAAAAAATTCTCAATCAATCAAAAAAAGGCACAAAATTTAAAAAAAGGAATTTAAAAAATCAAATAAATAGCACAAGATGGTAAAAATAAGTTCAAACATATAAACAATCACAATAAATGTAAATGGGCTAAAGTTGTCAATTAAAGATAGAGATTGTCAAATTATATTTAATACCCACCTATATGCTGTTTATAAGAGACATATCTGAAATATAAGAAATGGAAAGATTGAAAATAACTTATTAAAAAGGAGTACTATACAAATATTAACCCAAAGAAATCATATATAGTTATACTAATATAGATAAAATGCACTTTAAGCCTTTTAAATATTTGAGAACTACTTCATAATGATAAAATGTTAAATTCACTAGGAAAAAATAACAATTTTAATCTCATATGAACTAATAACAAGCATCAAATATACAAATCAAATTTGATAAGGGGGGAGCAAAATAGGTGAAGGGGGTCAAAAGGTACAAACTTCCAGTTGTAAAATAATTAAGTCATGGGGGTGTAATGTACAGCATGATGACTCTAGTTAATAATACTGTATTGCATAATTGAAAGTTGCTAAGAGAGTAAATCTTAAAAGTTCTCATCACAAGAAAAAAAATTTTTTGTAACTATGTATGGTGATGGAGGTTAACCAGACTTATTGTGGTGATTATTCCACAATGTCAACAAATATCAAATCATTACATTGTACACTTGAAACTAATATAATGTTATCTGTTGATTATACCTCAAATAATGTAATAAATAAATTTTTAAAAATCAAATTTGATAGAATTACAAGGAGTAATTGACAAATCCACAAACACAGTGGGAGATTTTAACATACCTCTCTCAGAAACTGATATATCAAGCAGACAAAAAATTAATAAAGGTACAGAAAATTTGACAATATGATTAACAGCTTGATTTAATGGATAAATATTGACCCCTGCATTGAAAATCAGAAAACACATGTATGAAGTTTATTTTAGAACATATGTGAAATTGTATATGTGTAAAATTGACCTCAAAATAGAGGTCAATAAAGTCTCAACATAGTTTAAAGAATCTGCATATTTACAGACCATATTTTATAAGTAAGTGCAATTAGCTTAAAATAAATAATAAAAAGATAAACTTTTTAAAATATTCATTTTAAAATTACAAAATTATCTCTAGATTATTTGTGTGTCAAAAATGAAATAATAATGAAACTATAATAAAATCATTACAAACTATAGTGATGTTAAAACTTACAAAATGTGGATAGTGTACTTAGAGGGAATTTTGTAGCCTGGGGGCTCACTGACGCTTTCCTTCATTTCTCCAATTACACAGTTCATTGACTTATACATTCACTCAGTAAGTGCTTAATCTGGCATTGTGGAATCATATGGACAGGAGGCCCTAGGCTCCTGTGAACAGCTGTAATCGCTAAGAGCTCCAAAATGGAAATCCTGAGCTAGCCTGATCCATTCTCCAGTTGCTGATCTGCAAGAGCTGACTGGAACTTAGATTCTCTTGTGATTGAGATATCGCAGGCTATAAATTTCCCATGACTATTTTGCTGATGGTCAGAGGCATTAACGATAGTTTTATGCTCAGAGGGACAACAGATACCGGAATTCTTCAAAGCAAAAGGCGATATAGAGCATCCCTGGATATTTTCTTGTCTTCTTGACTTTCTACCTCATATATTTCCCATTCTCTTTTTTGACAGAAAAGTTTCCTCCATATTCCCTCCACTCTAAAGTGAAAGGTCTCATAGGACTAAAGGATAAATACAGTCATCCCTAGGTATCCACAGGGGATTGGTTCCAGGACCCCATCCCCACCCCCCATCCCCCAGGGATACCAAAATCCCCAGATGCTCAAGTCCTTTAGTTGGCCCTCTGTATTCATGGGTTCCGCATCCATTTAATTGGTTGAATCCGAGGATACAGAACCCGGGATACGGAGAGCCGACTGCATTTTTTCCTGTCTAGAAGCATTTCAAAGACTGTGTAGGAGACATAAGAGGAAAGCAAGAACATATATGAGTCTCCCAGGAGGAAATTTCAAGTGGAAATTAAAGGACAATAGCCACGAAAGTTTCCTCACATTTGCAGTAACAGAACAATATGATACAATTAGCCACAGTAATGAAGTTGATTTTAAAGAGCTAAGCAGAGAATATTTGTTTTTATTGTTGATGTATCACTTTTTTTAAAAAAAACCCATTTTCAGATTTTGCAGTAGAATCAGGATAGGTTCAATCTCTAGTCCATTCCTTTTTATCTTTCCACATTGTCCCAGGTTACCAATTCTTGTCAAGTAAATTGTGTTCTGTATTTCTCACCATCAGTTGTCTAAATCCTGTGCTGGAAAGGTTGTCCCTAATGTTGTTTTCTCTGATATCAAAGGCTGTTACTCATTTCTCAATTGCAGGGACAAGTTTTGAGGCTATATGGTAGGAGCCCTATTTTCAGGCAACCTAAATCCCAGCATTTGTTTGTTCTGAAACATAATACTTGCTGGACTTTATTTATTAGATTTCCTCATTATGCAGGGCACTTTAATTACAGTGCTATCATAGATTCCATTAGATATGGTTCTTCTTCTTATATTTAAAAATAGTGTGCCTGATGCAGCTGACTTTATAGATGCTGTATCTGGGCGGATAACACTGAGTCACTAACTGCAAAGGAGGAAAGATAAATACTGCTGCTAATCATTGGAGCCCGCTGTGTAGCTATTATACTTTGGCTGTTCAAGTTAAAACAGTGGCTATGAGTCAGACTGTTCCTCCCTCAGGCTTTAGAAAACTCATGTCTTCAACCAAGATGGGTTTACACATGAGAGTGTGCGTGACGAGGTTGATCCAAATGCCTGATCTGTGGCCAAGTTCCAAGACAGGGTATTGGAAAGCAGAGGATATAAGCAAAAGCAGGGTCCACAAGTTTTGCTCCTCAAGAACCTCTTCTCCCCAAAGCTTTTCTGCTGTTTATTTGAAGCTGAGATTCCACAGGTTCGTCTTCATCCCTGGGCAAACTTGATAGATGACTGGCCTCGAGCACAATTTATGGATATAGAAAACTCATGGGCTGCCTACACATGCTGGTTCTTTATAGATGGGCTTTAGGGCAAGTGCAAGATGCTTGAATAATGTACAAACCAGCATTAATAAATCTCTGCAGAAAGACACCACCTACCACTTCCTTTTGAGATTAAATGAAAAGCAACCTTCTAAATGCCTAAGTTAAAGACCATGACTGCACACTTTATGTATTCCCTCTGGTCATCTCTAATAGCAGATGCCCTGAGCTAGTCTTTAATACAAACTTCAGATGCAAAGCGTCAACTAGAAGAAACCAAAGAGACTATTCTTCAAAATAACATTTATAGCATTTTTTCTAGATTACAAAAGCAATAAATGTTCATTGTAGAAATATTGTTAAAAACAGAAGAGCAGGAAGAGAAAATAAAAGTCACCCATGATCTTCCCACTGAGAAATTACTCACTGTATGTTTTAGTCTTTTTTTCTAGGCATACATAGTTTTATAAGATTAGACCATATATATTTGCATGTATATGGATAATATGACCTGCAAGTTTTCACTTAATTTATCATAACCATTTTCTCATACTATTAGTATTATCCTGAAATATACTTTTTGATAGCTTTATAGTATGACATCATATGAATGTACTGTTATTTTCTAGACCAGCCCCCTGTTATTAAACATATAGATTGTTTTCTATTATTCACTATTACACACCGTAAAATTATGAATGTCTGTGTACATAAGAACCATCTTTGCATTTCTTGGCTTTGGTATTAATTATTTAATATACTATTAAATTAAATTTTCTAGCACTATATTTTATTTAGAAGTTTTGCATCTATTAATGGACTGTTTCTAAAACCTGTGAGAAATGCATGCTAATAAAATCACTGTGTCCCATATTTCAGAGAGAATAGTCTTGGAGAAGGGGGTCAAAATTGGTGGCAGCCGATGCTATATGGGAATAGTCTTGCTACCACAGCTGTTGAACACTGTGTTTGCTACAGGTCCTCTGAAGGATGCAAAGCCAAAGTAATTCAATTGGCATTGGAATTAAAGCAACTGTTCTATTACTGTGTGCAAACTCCTGCTATAACTAACCTCACAGTATCCATCTGCCTGGGATACAGAAAAACAAGAAACATGCAAAGTAAGGACCAAAATAGACCTGGGGTCCATCTGGTGCACCCTCTCCATGGGGCCCCAAACAGATGGTGCAAATTCCCAAGATATACCTGCCTAATGGCAACGTCCTGTCTCAGGGAGGAGGGGGGATTCCTTCCAGCAAATGGCCTGGCCAAAAAGGAAAGGGAAATGAGCCACTGAAATTCGTCCTTTTCTCAGCAAATAATTCTGTGAACACTTGACATGTTCTAGGCATTGTTCTAGACCCTAGAAATACAATAACGAACAAAAGAGACATGAGCTCATGGTCATGGTCTAGTGGTGGTTACTATCTTCCAATCTCATTTGCCAGCTTTTCCTGCTCTCTCCCCACCTGGCCTTCTTCTGTTCTCCCAGTTGGATTACCCAGGCTGAGTGTCTGCTTTCCACTGAGTTTTTTCTCTAGCCCAGTTTGCAATGGCTAGTAAAAGTTCAGTAATTTGCAATGTCTTCAGCTTGATTCCCCATCCACCAGATTTATTGGCCAGTCCTGGAGGTCAGAGGCTATGACCTGTTCACCATTGAACCTCTGGCCTAGCATCATGGCCGAAACCTATAAAGTGCTCAATAAATAATGAACTTAAGAAGATTTTAGCCTTTCAAAAGAAGGGACCCACCATCTCTGAAGAAGCGCTCCAGAAATTGGCATTGTCTTCTCCCCCTGATCTCTTCTCAGGGGACTAGAAAAGATAATACTACTCTCCCGAGGAGGTATGGGAGAAGATATAAGGTGTGTCATTTCAGGCATATACTGAGACGTACTTACTGTAGGTTAAAATTGGAGGAGCTCTTTCTTTATGGGTCTCACTAGCATTTGTCAACTCTGAGCATAGAGATGGTGATATATATAGAGAGAGACAGACAGGTAGATATATATAGATGGGCCAGTAGATAGAGATAGATGGATGATAGAGGAAGTGGAAACTGGCAGGGAACACCATGTGTCGCAGGCAGGAAAGAGATGAAAGATGAAAAGTAAAACTGATTATAGCCCAAAGCACCAAAGCTCCGAGTGATCCACAAAGAAGTGAGAATCATTGGGAAACTCAGGAATTAGCACTTTCCAGTAGACAGTGGCAGGGCTTCAAAGGTTTGTAAAAAGCAAGGACTCCTCACTTTTACTGTTTGCAGCTGGAGGGAAAAAAGAAAGGAGGACACTCTGAATGCTTTCAGCAAAGAGAAATGAAGACACAGACCCAGCTGCACAGGGATTTGAGTCAACTGTACTGAAAAGTAATGGGATGGTTTCAGGTCTTCGGTTTCCAACCAAATCCAAGCCCTGGATATGTCTAAGGATATGTTTCTTAGAGCAAAGCTGCCTCAGTTCCTGAAGGAGAAAGACAGCAGATCTGAGATCCTCGCAGAGGCTGAGTTCTGGGGTTCTGCAAGTCAGGTTTGAAAAATGACGACTTTGAAAACAAGAGGCTCTGCCCTTATTTTTCCAGTGCCTGAGCCCCACATGGTGTTTTCCCCTAAGGGCCCTGCAGAGAGGGGGTGCTACTGGTGGGGGTGAAGCTACTACATGGCCTGCAAAAAGGTAAACTGATGAGAAAATGAGGGCAGACCCAACAGTCCACGTGCTTGGCCCAGCATCTCTGAGCTTCCTGGCAAGTCATGACTCATGAGAAATCAAGCCAAGTAACTGAGAATGAACTCAAATCTGAATGTGGTCCTTAATCTAACCCCACCATTAGTGCCAAGAGGGATAAAATCAAGTAGAAAAACTTCCCACCTACCAAAAGAAAAAAAAATGACAAACAAAAAACACGGCAAGAAATGTCCCGTTAAGGTTGCCCTCTTGTAAAAAGGCTTGGCGTGGGCTCTGAGCTAGACCGTTTCTGCTTCCCTACCCTCCTTTAATGAAGTCCACCTCTGAATATTCTGTGCTGCATGTAGTGGGATTAAGAGTCAGGGGGATATGGAATAGAATTTGTTCCAAACACCCACCGAGTAATTTATTTCCTAGGAAACTGGCCAACCACTGGGTCCACAGAAAGCTCAAGCCAGGTGAAAGCCCCTCACTGGAGGCTGAGTTCCCCTGAATTCCCCCCTTTCTCTCCCTGAGATAAATAGGAGCCGTGTCCTGATATCAAGAGAAGAATAAGCCACTAAACGAGCCCAGAGAGACAGGCACAAAATGGTTATTAAATGTGATCCATCGTCACCATGCACAGAAGATGTCAGAATCCATTTCCATTCACCTCCTTCACGAACACTGTTTCAATGGCCTTATTGTGGGGAATCACCGCAAGTGTCAATCCTGCTATTTCACCTCTGAAATTAACAAGGCTTTCTGGAGGCTGCCTCCCCTCACCTGTCAACACCATAACTCTGCTGAGCACGGAGCTCAGAAGCTCTATGGAGGATGAGCCCTTCACAAGTGGGAAAGCTATGATGTCAGACCCAGGCTCCTTCTCTCCGCAGATACTGGGATTTGCTGTCAGGTCTAAATATATCCTTTTAAGAAAATAGCTTAGTTCTTTCTTTGGCACGTAGATATTGGCCTATATTTTTAATCCATGTGGGGGTGTGTACAGATCATATTTACATAGTCATTTTCTTGCTCGAGGATGAACCTGCTGGCAGTGTGACTATGTGCACAAGTGTGAACACAGAATCTGCTATGTCCCTTGGTCTGTTCCATACGGGTATTTGAGTGACTTCTCACATGGGCAGCAGTGGCTGGGCTCTCAAAGAATATGTGGCCCCAAACTAGGCACTTTGAGATTGACTTTGTGGGTTTCAATCAATTCCTGCCTGCAAGTTGCTCCCTACTCACAGGGAATGAGGAAGATTGAATACAGTCACTCTCCACAGGGTTAAACTAGGATGACTTTTCTGGAGGGAATGATAAATTGTACTCTGTCTTACAAGATTCATGAATGTGATTAAAGATTTATTGATCGAGTGCTGGGTGTATTCACGTACAGTGTCTCGTTTATTCCTCATACAGCAACCCTGGGAGGTAGGCATTACTAGTTCCGTCTTTGTAGATGGGAGAACTCAAGCTCGGAGAGGCTACATGCATTGCTCAAAGTCACCCAGAGGGTAGATGGCATAGCTGGGATTTGAACCCAGGATTCTAGGGCTCCTAATCCCGTTCTTACCACTACCAGTCATTGATTCATGCACAGCCCCAGCCACACAGTGTTCCAAGAGCTTCAGTTGGTGAGAAGGAAGCAAGCTGAGGTCAAGCATGGGGCTAGCATGGGGCAACGGCTGCAGGGAACTTACTAGGGCAGCTGGTAAATCCCCTTTCCTTAGGGAGGAACCAGCCTCCCCTACACTGAGAAGAGTTCAGGTCTCTACAATATCCAAAGTAGTTGGCACAGAGCCCAGTGTGAGGACTTCTGGACAGTAATGGTTTTCCATGAAGAGTGGGATCCTACATCATCTGCAAGGGGCAAGAGGGTCTATTCAAGCTGAATACAAAGGACAGCAGGTCAGGGAAAGCTCTGGGGAAAGCAGACGGCAGGAACAAGGTAAGAGGATGTGCTTCCCAGTCAATGGCTAGGGTTCACAGTGGCTCAACTCCCCAAGAGAAGATGGAGGGGAGACAAGGCTCCATGGAATTAAGCCCTGGGGTCTTGTTTATTCCTTCTGAGGGGCAGCCCAAGCCCATCTGTGACTGGCACCCAAAGTGGCAGCCAACAACAGTACCAGCTCCAGGCAACTGCTTCTGACCATTCCCCAGGTGCATCTCATTCACTGTGCCCTGCATTTTCCTCCTGAATTCCCCACCAGTGGCTTCTTTGAGTCCCTTTGCCTCAGAACCTACTGGACTCTCCTATTGCGCTTCTTGGACCTTAGATCCCCAACGTGGTTTCATTCTCTGCCACAACTCCTGACTTCAGTCTCCAGTTGCAATCATCCATTTTGAGCAGGAATCATTTGGAAGCAAAAATGGGAAAGAGAGAAATTATTTTCCTGGCCTGGTCCAAAAATATAACTAAAACTGTATAGCTAGTGGGAATGTCTGTGGTTCTATGTCGAGAAGGAAATTCACTGAAATTGTCTCATGAGACATTATAATAATTACGAGAGTTCTAATGGGTTTAAATGTTTGAAAGGATGGAGTTAGATAATGTAACTTATAATGTATGTTCCAACTTCAGGGACAAAGTAAAGTGTCATAGTGGGTATATTTTTATAGGGAGTTAAATTTGATTTAATGAGGTTGAGGTGAGGGAACATAATGTTAAACATTGCTTGACCGTTTGGTTCGAGAACGAGATATTGAAATGCTTGATTGCCTAATGCTTCACGTTGTTCTTTTTGACTCTTTATATTGAGAACTACAGCTAAGTCAACGGAGCCAGATGTATCAATGGAGATGGGGACATCCCCATCCAAAGTGAGATGGTCTTGACTTACAGACACTACTGGTCAAGAAGCCTAGAAGAGCTACAGAAGTCAGCAAGACCTTCCTGGAGACATCCCAGAGAACCAAGGCACGGAATCACCACTTACCAAGAGATGCTGCTCCAGCATGCTCTGTGAGGAGGCAATGATCAGGCAAACAATAAGGAGAGGCAGGACAATGGAGGGACTGATACAGCCAGAGGAGCCATTGAAGGAGGGAGGGACATGGGAGGGTACATAATTGCTTGCAGAGAACTTTGTGAGCTCCAATGCATCCTGTCCAGGTCCCTGACTGTAAATATCCCATCATGGCAGCCCTGTCAGTGCCAAACTCTGAAATAGCATTCATGAGCCTGCCTTGTCCCTGTCAGCACTGAGCTCTCTGCTTTCTGGAGTAAAAGACAAGACAGCAGATCATCTTCCCTGGGACTTCCAGCTTGGGTCTTTCTGCTATCTTCAAGGGAGGGCTTGGCCCTTGACAGAACCCAGCAGGCAGGGAATTGGGAGTTTCCGTGCCATGCCGTGTGTGAGACTACTTGGAGATAAAGGGGAAAGATACAAGAAGCTAGCCACAGGAAGCTCATAGTTTAGTTTTCCAGAATTTTCTTTTATGGTCTTTTCCTTCCAGAATCATTTTATAATATTTTCCCCAACAATTCTGTGAGGACTTTAGTTGACATTACATTAAGTCTATACATTATTCTGGGTGGAAGGGACAACTGTACAATACCCCGTTGCCCCATCTAAGAGCAAGGTGCCTGGCCACTCCTTCTCAAGTTTTCTTTGACTTTTGATAAAGTTCATCATTTTTCTTCATAGAGGGCACACGCATTTCTCTAAAGAGAGATTTTTTGAGGTAATGTTCTGTTTTGTTAGTTCTTTAATTCACGAAACAATATTGTGCAAGGCCCTAGGAATTTAGCAGCGCACAAGACACCCTCTATCCAACCTGCAGGACACAGTCTGTGGAGAAGCTTACAGTCTCATAGGGAAGATGGAAACTTGAGTAATAATTGGTAATTCCAATGAACAAGATAAGTATGGAATGCTCTGAAGACACACAACAGGGGGTACCTAACCAGAATAAAGAATCTGGGAAGCCCTTTCTTAGGGCATAATACCTACTGTTACATCAATTAATAGGTAGGAGGTAGCCTGACAGAATCCCATAGAGAAAGAAGGTAGTTCCAGGCCAAACACTTTTTTCTCTATTTGTCCCTTGTATTCTTCTGACTGAATATTCCGAGTATACAGGAATGTTATTGAATATTATTGATTTTTGTATCTTCTTCTTTTACCTGACCTTTATATGAAATTATTTTGTTAATTCTAATAGCTTTTTAGTTAATTTCTTTGGGTTTTCCTGGTAATCATACTATATGGAAATCTAATCTTTTTTAAGGCTATTCATAGCTTTAATTTTTTTCCACCTCGAGGAGCAAGAAGTTTGAAAAGTTTATTTTCTGCTGAATAATATGGTATTTCTTTCTATTTGTCCTAAATGGACAAACCTCACCTGTTACTCACAAGTTCTGGTATTCCATAATGTGGTAAACAGGCCCAGGTTCACTCTACTTCTCCTTTCATGAAATAAGTAATTCATTCCCAGACTAAAAGCAAAAATACATGTAGTGAAATAAACTGGAAACCCTCCCCCTTCTCTCATCAGTGGAATCCAAAAGAATACAATCCAAGCCAGTGCCATCCCTCCTGGGTAGCACAGAGAGAGCCATTTGATTGTCAATGTGTGGCTGTTGTAATATAATACAATAGCAGATTCAAGAAAAAGCCAAATGCTTCTTAGTACAATAATGGCAGGGGCTAATGTTACGGAAGGGGCAAAAACAAAGCTTTCCTAATAGGAGCAATGCTATTTCTTTTATACAAGTTAAGATTATGTAGTCTCCAAGACAAGTTAAACCTTGCATATGTGGGGTGTCTTACCTGTTAGGTGAACCAGTGAGGAAGCAGCCACTGCAGGCCGAATTAGCATCAGCATTCCTTCCACCACTCCCGCTTTTGTTCTCTCCCCTGGTGCAGTCAGCAAGAAGACACAGGAGGGGATAGGAGTGGAACTTGTTCCTATGAGGAGGCATGGGGTCTCCAAGGGAAGAGGGTGAAGATGGGGAGCCAAGGGACTTGAAAGAGGGCACTTCATGGGCAAGGGGTTATCAAAGAGAAAGAGTTTGGGTGGGAAGGAACATCCATGGTGAATACCCTTTTTCTGACATCAAGGTCTGGAAGGGCCTTCCCTTAGGTCGGGTTGATCAAGTTGGTGAAGGTTGCAACCTCTGGCCCCCACACTGTTTACTAATCTGAGAACTTCCTGATGGCTCTAGAGAGAACTTCTTTTGCCTCTGTGGTGTTCCTGCTGTCTAGTCTGGGGGGATGTTGAGGCCGAGTGGCTCTAAAATGGTGTGGGCTTCACCTGCATCACTCTTCCTGTGGATTGTAAGGCAGACTCAACACTGGAATCAGAGATGAGCCCAGATTGCACCATTCATTAGCTAGAGATGCTCTTTGAGACAGGAAACAAGGGGCCCTGCCATATTCCAGTTACATGAATCATGAACATATTAGAAAAAGTAAAAGGTGGCCCACAGGAGGCAAGCCTCCAGGCCATGTGGAGAACTGGCCAGGGCCAGCCACATGTCTGGTGGGAACATTCCAGCGCAAGGTTCCACTGCTAGTGGAAGCCCATTTCTCTGGCCCTCTTGGGACTGAATAGGAAGCATACCCATGCCTACTGGTCAGCCTCTTCTGGAGAAGTTGGCCAACCCCAAATCAGCTCTCTATCGTGCTAACACTCTGTGACAGAAAGATTTGGAACTAACATCTGTTATTTATCTCTTTGAATCCTCACAACAGGATTATTAAGGTAGATATTTATGATCCCAGTCTAACAGATGAAGAAACGGGCTCAAAGACATTGTAGCAAATACTATCGGTTGCCGACCCAACAGCCACTCACCCCTCGTCCTCTTTTCTGGTTTTTGTGTGTGTGTGTGTGTGTGTGTGTGTGTGAGGAAGATCAGCCCTGAGCTAACATCCGTTGCCAATCCTCCTCTTTTTTGCTGAGAAAGACTGACCCTGGGCTAACATCCGTGCCCATCTTCCTCTACTTTATATGGGACGCCGCCACAGCATGGCTTGACAGGCGGTGCGTCTGTCCACGCCTGGGACCCGAACCTGAGAAACCCCATGCCGCCGAAGCGGAGTGCGCGAACTTAACTGCTAGGCCACAGGGCCGCCCTGGCCCTCTTTCTAACAGAACTCTGTTTTTACTTAGGTATCGACTTCTCCACATGGCCATGTACTTCGGGGGTCCCATCACCAGCCTGGGAAGGAGGGAAAGGAAACTGTGATTTATCTAAGCCAGTCATAATGATTCCATTGCCTCTGCCAGTGATTGGTTTAGAGGTGGGCATGTGACACGCTTCTGGCCAATAGGATGTGATGCTGTGTCTCCTAGAGAGCTTCCAGGAACTGCTTTCTTTCTGATAAAGGAGACAGGCTCTCTTCTGCTGCTGCACATTGTTGGGTCTGCGTTGGAGTCCTGGAACTGAGGCAGCCATCTTGCAGTCACAGGGCTAAATTAGGAGCCCAGGCCAATCCACTGAGAATGGTAGAGGAAAACGTTGGAAAGAATCTGGCCTCTTCATTTGCATTGATGAGCTGCTGAATTCCACATCCCTGGAGTTACCTTAAATCAGAACTTCTTATTATAGGATAGGAAACATTTTCTTTAATTATTCGGTCATTCTGGGTTGGGATTTGTCTTGTTTGCAGTCAAAAGCACCCTGATGGGTACAGAAGGTGAGTGACTTGCCTGAGGTCACACAGCTAATAAGCCTTAGAGCTTAGATAAAATTCCAGGTCTGTGGGATTGTGAAGAGCATACTTTCTGCTCTGCTGGGGTGTACAACAAAGTGAAGAGTAATTTCACAGGATTCATTAGAGTCCTTCCCTACACAAGGATCTCTCTGTTAGTCGGGCATCTGTCAACTATTTAGTACTAAAAAAAGACTCCATGAAAATGATTTTTTAAAAAACACAAATCTCCTCTTTCCTCACAGTGTTTTTCCTCTCTCTAGCATCACAATTGCTTCTTATTCTGCCCGTAGTGTCAAGATAACAGGATTTAATTACCAAATTTATACACCACAGCATGGCATAAATGCATTGGCCTGAACTAAAATGAATGCAGTTATTAAAAAAAGAAAAGAGATGCTGCGTCAAGACAGTGACAGCAGACACAGAGACGACAGTTTTATTTACTTTATCTCCTCGCAGGAAGCAGTTAAGCCATTTCAAAAAGATTATTGGGTTTTAATGATCCAGGATACTAAAAGACATTTCTCTCAGCGACATTGACACAGTCCCTCAGGTAAAGGAGGCAATAAATTCAAGAAATAATAGCCTGTTTTGGCAACTCCTCCTCACTCATTCAAGATGGACCTCACCGTTGCCATTCTCCAGTTGGTGTGGGCCACTGGCTGGGGATGTCATTGAAAAATGCTGCTCAGTCTTCTCAGTAGGCCTGGGAGGTCTTTCCATATTAAGACTTAGCAGCAGCTTTTAGGCTCCACAGTGAAAACCACAACTGGTGCTGGGCCCTGCCTCCAGGTGCCAGAGGGAGAAGGAAAAGGAGAATGGGAAAGTGGGAGAAAAGGTGAGAAGAAAGTAGGGAAAGAGACCACCAAGGTTGGTGCCACAAAATTCTATCAATAGTGCACTCCAGCTGCCTCGCCCATCCAGGGCTAAGTCCAAGTTCCAAGAACCGGTCTCCTTTGGTTCCCCTGGAGCTGATGGGCATCTAGAGATCAGGTAGGGAGTGGTTCCCAAACTGGCCTGTCAGAGTTCCTCCAGCTCTGAGGGAACCATCCCCAGACAACTCAGCTTCCCTTTCATCTGTCTTATACTTTGGACTTTCACAAGAGATGTTTTTTGAAGACAAGGGACCACAATGTTTAAAGTTCAGGAACTGAGGATCTAGGCCAACTTTTTATTTTGCAGGGGGGCTGAGGACCAAAGAGAGGAAGTTAAGGCATGGAGGCAGGTGAAGAGACAGATGGTGCTAGAAGCAGGCCTCCATCACTCCAGGCTGCTCCTGGATTCCTCCTGATGGGATATGGATGGCACTAGAAGGTTGATTTTTGAACTTCTAACCTCCCCACCAGCACCCTCGCTAGCCGGTAGCTTTGCCCTGTCCAGGTAAGTAAGAAGGTGAATAAGTGGCCTACTCTTCCCGGGTGCTCTCTCTTGGATTTACAAAGTAAAGATTCAGTCATTCAATGGTTAGTCCCTATACAGTCAGGGAAGAAAATAGTAACTTTGTTAACCATTTCCCTAATGATATTCCCCCTCCCTAAGCATGTTGGTGCATGGCTGAGTTTTGCTGAGACTTCTGGACTTTTCTGCTGAGCTTAACAAGAATACATTTGGATGCAGCTCCAATAAGGTCATAGTCATCAGAGGTGATTTTACTGGCTTACATGGGGCCTTAGTTCTTTGTCTCGCTGGAAACTCATGGACCAACTAGCCTAGAGAGCCCTCTGGAAATTGCATTTTTCTGAGAGGTCAGGGCCCCAGCATCTGGGCTGCTGAAAGTGCTCAGCCCAGTGCAGGGCTGAGGTGGAGCATGTGTGAGCAGGTTTCATGATGATAATGTGGAAGGAGGAGGAGAAATCTGGGTTGGAGCTTGAGTGGAAAGAAATTGGTGCCCTTGTCACAGAGGCACCGAGATGCCTGGGAGGAAGAGGGGTGTCCAGGGAATCTCTGCAGTAAAGAGAGGCCAGAGCAGGAATCCCTGTGGATAAGGGAGCCCCAAGGACAATTCAAGGCCTCAAATCTATAAGGGAAGCCAAAAGAAATAAAAGACCATACTCAAATAGTGCTACATACCCAAATAGTGCTTACAGTGCAGGTATGGAGACAGGCAGATTCTAGAAGGATTCATATGTTGAGCCATTCACCTCCTACAGAAGAAAAGAAAACAAAACCCAGTGGTGAGAAAAATAGTTTTAGAGAAGTAATCCAGCAGCAAGTAATAGCCAGTGGCTGGAGCCAGCTTGCCCGGGTCACAGCCAGTCCCCCCAGCATACAAGCTGAGCCATTTGGGGCAAATCCCTAGCCTCTCTAAGCCTCAGTTTCCACAGCTATGAAATGGGCATAATAATAGCACTTACCTCAGAGCGGTTGTGAGGATTAAAAGAGAGCACCTATCTAAAGCACTTAGCACAGGGCCTGGTGCACCTAACAATGGTACTGTCAGTGTTAGGCTGTTCTTCACCCCTCCCAGGTGCTGGAGTAGAAAACCCCAAAAGGGAATCCTTCTGCCTCGTTAACGGCTTGCGGAGACCACTCTGGTGGTGCCACCGTGATCTGGGGCAAGAGCAAGGAATTTGTTTAAGCAGCTTGGGAAGAGGAGGCATGGGAAGGAAACATCCTGTAATCTTTTATGAGCTCTCAGAGAGAAGGAGGAGTTACAGGCTGCACTGCCCCACAGGACAGTCTGGAGGCCACTTGTAAGGTGGAGCTGGGAGGCAGCCTAAGGAAGGCCTTTCTCCTGATGAGAGCCCACCAAGAAGAGAGGGTGCTGCCGGAAAAGCTCTGAGCTCCCTTCTCAAAGAGTCTTTAATGTGATTATAATGTGTGTGCTGGAAACAACCCTCAGGAGAACGGAGCAGCGAGCCTTTGCCTCAGGAGATGTTTGAGCAGAAGCCTGTGGTCCAGTGCTGGCACAGGGCACCCGCACCTGGGATGTGAATATCTCCAGCTCAATTGCCTGGAGTACAGTCTATGGGCCAAGCAGGCCCAAGGACAGGGGCTTAACACGCTGTTGCTGGCTTCATGCCCACAACACCAACATGAGGCAGGCACTCTGAGTGACTCCGTTTTACAGAAGAGGACACCGAGGCACACAGGTGGTGTCACTTGCCCAGAGTTGCACAGTTAGTAGAATACAGAGCCAGGATCCAAATCCAGGCACAGTTGGACTCAGAGCCTGTGAGCTAACCACTGCCCTGCACTGCTCCAACAGAGTCAGGGTTCACCTTTCCCCTATCTTCACGCTGCTTGTCGGGCTGCTGGTGATAAAGAAGATCTAGGAAGCAGGTGAGGACCAGGGCAGGCAGGCTGGCTGGCAGTTGTTGGCACTGACCCTCTGTCCTGGGTGTGGCCCGGGACCACAGCTCTCTGCATCACTGGGCAAAAGATGACCCTGATTAGGGTTGGGAGTGTTCTGGGAAGTTTCTCTAGCAGCACTGACTGGTTTGTTGCTTTACACACCTATTGCTTTCTGTATGTGGTAGATATCTGATCCCCCATACCTGCCAACTCCCGCTCTGCATTCTCTTCCCCATGTACCCGGCCCTCACTTGGCAGAGGTGTGGCTCCCAGTGCTTGGGGCTGCCCTTTCCCAGCCCTGGCAGCTTCTTCCCCTCCCCCACCACACAGAGATGGGAGTCATTGATGGTGAGTGGGTGAGAAGAAACAGAGAAAGCAGAACCAAGAAATAAAAACCCTAGGGGCAGCAACAATTTAATATTTAACTTGAAGATTGCCTGGGAACCGACAGCGCAGGCCATTCATGTGCAAATCACATGCAAATCATATGCAAGCAGTCTCCATGCCAGGCCCTGTAGATTCTGTAAACCTGCCTGGCCAGGTCTAAGGAGAAGCTGGAGGACAGCCCCCCCAGTCCTGCTCCAGGCTACGCAGCTACCAGGCCAGGACTAGTGGGGCCTCTGGATGACCTCGCTGGGATGACACCAGCTTGCCCTGGAACTCCTCAGGTCAAAGCCTCTCCACTTCTGAGGTCACACTCCTCCAGAGAGGAAGAGTTCCTAGCCACGGATCCTAGTTCCCTTCACCACTCCCTAGAAGTGCTTTCCCGAAGGTCACCCCAGGCTTCCTGGTAACTAAATTCTGGTGCCTCTGCTTCATCCTCCACATCCAGTCAAGATTGCTGATTCCTGAGCTGGCTCCTCTGTGATGCTGCCCACCCCGCCCCTCCTCCCTTTTCTCTGACTGCCCATCTCTGGCGCCCGTTGGTACTAACTCCAGGATTAGGAGGAGCCTGAATAGACCCCTGATCAGCCTCACTCAGATATGGGCTGGGAGGGGAATGCGTCTCTCCCAAGGATGTCAGCAGGGCCCTGCCTGAGCTTCCGATTGATTGTTCTGCATGTGGCAGGAAAACAGTTTGGTCCCCCCCCTCCCCTCCCAGGTCACCCGGGGGCAGCCCCAAATTGGGGGTAACCTGGAGCCAGAGTTCCCCTCCAGGGCTGGGTGCCCTGGGCCTTCCAGGCCTGAGACTCCAGGCTGAGGACAGACTTGGGTCTGGGTGCCTTTCCCTCTTTCCTCACAGCTGGGAGCCCCCCAGCAGGAAGCAGCCTCGCAGGCCTGCGCTCACCGTGCACCTGGGCTCCAAATGGGCCTCTCCTCAAACTGCAGCCAAGATGGGAAAGGAGGCCAGTCTCAGGCAAAGGACAGGGAGCAGTTCCCAGCCAGCCCGACCCCTGCAGTAGAACCTTTAGCACATGCACTTGCTTCCATCTCTGCCAGGGTCCTTCCTCCATCTGACACTTCAAGTTCTAGAAGGGCAGAGAAAATGACTTTATTTATTTGAGCCAAGGAAAGTATATTAGGTTGAGGTTTGGGAAGGAGAGAAAACCACAGAAGAGAGGGGACAAGGGACCATTTACACTGGTCGAGTTCATGTAAAAAGACTCTTAGTGAGTTCCAGTAAACTCTCTTTCTCTCAGTTTCCTCATCTAGATAAAAGGCTCCCTGGGAGAGTGGTAGGGAAGATTATTTGAGCTAATGGATATAAAGCACCAGGGGTGTGTCAGGCACACAGTAGATAATAAATGTTAAAATTTTTTTAGATTTGAGTGTCCAAGAGCGGAGTGCCCATCCAGGTGAGGTGTTCCTTGCATACTGTTTAGTCCAGAAATGAGGACATTCTTTCTTCCCCTTTTCCAGTGGGTGGGGAAGTGGTTCTCCAATTCTAGGGTGCATAGAGTTACCTCCCACTCCCAGAAAGGCTGATTTGGTGAGGCCTATGGTGGACCCAGGAATCTGCATTTTCATGCCAGGAAATTTGGGGCAGGTGGTTGAAGGGCTAAACTTTGAGAAATACTGCAGGAAGGGAATGCCCATCTCTTAGGCTGACTTTTCTCATCAACACGGTCATATTCTTATGCAATGCTCAACATCGTCCTCCTAAGGGTACAGCTTCTCCATTCACTTTTATGTGGTGTTCCTGGGGCATGGGGAATGGCAAGGTTGTTGTGGGAGACAGGGCAAGGTGATGGTGGGGATTCATGTGGTCATAAAAGCTTATGTGAAGCATCCACAAGCTCAATAATGACCTCCCCCCTCAAACTTCCAACTAGCTTGCCATTTGGGCAGCATCTGCCGTCGCCTTGGGGACCAGAATGTGCAGACCACTTGGAGACACTGAAACCCTATTAATAGTGGGGCTAGGAGGGACCAAGCTCAAGAAGTGCAGAATGCTTCTTCAGGGAGCTGACAAACCCTTTAAGAGACCAGGTCATCTCAGACTTGAGCTTAGTGGTCTTGGCTGACACCTCACATGTGACCTCTGATGCCCTGGGTAAGGTGGGGGCCTGGCCACAGATGACCCAAGTGCGGCGCCCCCTGAAGGCCTTCCTTCTCATGCACTGGACATAGAGTAGACCATCAGTTCTCTGTATATAAAATTTATTGGATTTTTTTTCTGATTACAGAAGAAATACACAATAATAAAAAGTGGGTTTTGAAGATATAGAAAGGCACAAAAGAAAAATAAAAGCCACCTGTAATCCTATCATCCAGAAATAACCATTAACATTTTACAGTAACACACTACTAGTTTTTCCTATGCATATATCTGCATAAAATTGCATACATCAAATTTAGATTTTACCAAATCCCCTGCTCTGTAACCTGCTTGCTTCGCTTAACAATACATAATAATTTTTCACATCATCCAATGTTCTTTGACCATCTCATTTTTAATAGCTCATCATATTCTAACATATGGATGCACAACTATTTAATTTGGATGTTTAGGTTATTTCTATTTTATGTTTCTGTTTTTTGTTTTTGGGGGGATTTTTTGCTATTATAAATCTCATTACATGCCAGTTATGGTTTTTCTTAGGATTAATTATGAGAAGCTAAATTCTTAGATCAAAGCTTGTTTAAGTTTTGGATACACATCACCAAATTGTAGATACTCAAGTAACTCTTGAAGAAGGCGTGATGAAGCCCAGGGATCCACATCAGGCTTCAGGGGGTGGAGAAGGTGGTGTAAACTGAGGCCTGTCTAACCCTAGTGCAATTACTGACACCACAAAGGGGCATTTGGGGTCAAGCTTGGAAGGTTAGGAGGGTCCCCCCCACAAAAAAAAAAAACCCTCAAAGAGATCCCTTATCATCTACAGAAGATTTCTCTTCTGTGATTATGCTCAACCCATTTCAGGGATTCTATGCAAATTTTTATCTGTCCTACAGCAATTATTTCTGAAAACCAGACTTTTGACAAAAGTACACTTAACTTTTTTTAAAATAGCATCTTTAGTGCATGCTATTATCATTGTTACTTATTCAAATGTGTTGATGGGGGAGTAGGTGGAAGGTGATGTTTGCATTGGCATGGCAACCAGTGACTAACTGAATTCCCTTCACAGCCCATGATGGCTTCTTTGAGTTACATGAGGCCAGAAATGGATTTTTCCTCCTCTGTGTCTTTGGCTGATGGTAGAGAAAAGGTTACCCGCTCATGATGTAACCCTTTTCCATTCTATTTGTATTTTCAATTTGTGCCACGTTTGGGGCTAATAAGTTTAGTGAGTTTACTCCCTACCCTGTGAAGTAAGTTTTCTTTTGATCTACAGTTACCTCTTTTAGGCTGTACGACATGCTCCCTAATTATTATAATAGCTAATATTTATTGAATCCCCATTGTGGTACCAGGAGCTCTGCAAAGTACTTTACATATGTTATTTCTTTTAATCTTTAAAGAAACCCTGTGATGTAGGAATTATTATCATCCTTTCTGAAACAGATGAGGAAACTGAGGTGGAGACCAAATGGCTTGCTAAAGGATACAGAGTTCATAAGATGAGGATTTGAACCTGAGCAGTTGGACTCTGGAGGCTGAGGGTCTGGCCACTACCCCACCCTGGTCATCTAGGGTAGATACAGTCTCTTCCTTCTGTTGTCAGAATCTGGGATTGGATGAACCAGTCCATGGTCAAGCATAAACTTTTCTTTCATGTTATAGTCCTTGAACATATCTTTTCTCAGGCTTTCTAGGCTGGAAAGTGTGATCACTTCAGTCTGTCCTCATATAAAAGTTCATTCTTTTATTTGTCTGCTATAACAAACCCTGGAAATTAAATAAGATTTTCTTCTCCTTTCTTATAGTCACACAAATAGTACTGGAACCCCATTAACTCTCAGTTTCTTCATCTATAAAGTCTAAAAGCTGGCTTGCACAAGGACTGTGAAGATGACATGGGAAGGCCTATGTAAAAGCCCTTTGAGTAGGTGCTCAATAAAGCTTACTTCCCTCGGTCCCTTGTCAGATTTCCAATGGTAGCCTGTCTCCATTGTTGAGCTTCTGGTCTGCAGTCTTCTCTGGCATCTCCACGTTCCTCCTGAGATCAGAGGGCAGATGTGATACTCCTCTTTTGAGGGTCCTGCCCAGGCTCCGTCAAGACCCATGGTGGTTTGGATCCTGGCCTGGTTCTCCATGAGTCATGATGCCAGGAGGTACGGGATGGAGAGAAGGGAGCTCAGGTCTGGGAGAGCAGCAGGGGTGGAGTGTGTACCAACATGAGAAGCCCTTCAAGTGCTATTGAAAGAGACAATCTATAACTCATGGGCAAGGGTCTGTTAATCACTTGTTGGCTTTTTAGTCAGCAAAACGGAGAACACTAGCGACGAGCGCCTGGTGAAATCCTTGCGGAGGACTGTACAAACATAAGATAGGAAATGATTGGATGGGAATAGTTATGAGTAAAGGGAAGCAAGAAGTCTGAATGAACCAGGGGCTGAACTTGGGCTGGTACTGTATGCAGCTCTATCAAAACTGTGGGTGACACAAAACAGGAAGGATATGTACCGAAATTTTAATGGTGTCTTCCTCTGGGTGGTTAGATTCTGGATTGGTCTTTATTTCTGTGTTTGAAAATAAAATTTTCTGTAATAAACATTTACTTATTTTGTAAACAGAAAAAACAAGCATACTTTTTAAAGATCACAATCACTTTACTGGAATTATAAGGCTAGAAAGATAATTTATCATCTTGAGCTAGTAGACTAGGTTCTGTCAAGAACACCGGGCTATATATTTATTCAACAGATTCACTGAGTGCCTGCATGTGTCAGGCATGTTTTAGGCCCAGATCTGGACCTTGTGATAGAAGGGATATAAACAAGTTGGGAAAGTTCAAGGGAAGGGTCACTGGAGAATCAAAGGTTTATGAGTTAAGATGGGCTAGGTCAGTGCTTCTCACAGTGTGGTCCTCAGATGAGCAACATCAGCATCACCTGTTAGAAATGCAAATTCTCAGATCCCACCCCAGAAGTAATGATTCAGAATCTCTGGGGCGGGGCCCAGCAATCTGTGTTTTAATAAGCTCTCCTGAAGCAAGCTACAGAATCTGAGAAGCACTGGGTTAGGTTATGCTACAGTAACAAATAACCCTCAAATCTCGATGGCTTACAGTGACAAAGATTGCTTTCTTGCTCACACTACATGTCCACTGTGGGCTAGTTGTGCTCTTCTCCAAGACCCAGGCTGACCCACCCAGCCACCTCTGTCTGCAACATTGCCACTCATCATGGCAGTGGGAAATGAGAACATGGGGAACCGTGACCTCGTTCTTAAAGCTTCTGCTCACCACTGTTGTTGCTCACATTTCATTGGCCAAAGCAAGTCACGTCTGGCCAAAGCAAGTCACCAAGTCTGCCATCAGTGGAGTTGGGATATAACAATTTTTCCAAAGAAAGGGCAACAAATTTCTCTAAAAACTTTTTATTTTGAGATAATTGTAGATTCACATGCATTGTAAGAAATAATACAAAGAGATCCTGTATACTGTTCACCCATTTTCCCCCAATGGTAACGTCTTGCCCAACTATAGAACAGTATCACAATCGGGAAATCACATCGATACAATCCACCAACCTTGTCCAAATATTACCAGTTTTACATGCCCTCATTCTTATGTATGTGTGTGTTTGGTTCTATGCAGTTGACTGGATTAATTTTATCACACAGCAAATATTTTTGAAAAGTATTCTAATCAACTGCACCAGTTAAGGGGCTAGGACAGCTTAACTGGGGGAGGTAAGGCTGATGCTCTCTCCTCATAATAGAATTCCTATCTTTGAGAAATTAGTTTATGGAGAATGGTGGGACTAAACCAGAGAAAACACGAAGAGTCTTTAAATTTTTCCTGAGGAGTCTGGAAATATAGTGGACATTTGTAGATTTGACCTGCCAGCACCCATGTTCCCTTGTGGTGGCAGAGCTTGTATTTTGCTATGGGAAACCATCCCTCCCTCATTGTCAGGCCACGTGTACAGGTAAGGTCAACCCCATTCTGAGCTTTACTGGAACCTGACTCAAGCCTGGTCTTGCCACATGTCCTATCCCCCTGGCTACAGTCATTGGTTCAGAAATGGACACATGAACCAAGCTAGTCCCAGGATATTTTACTAAATCTATTGATAAAGATGCTCTCTTTTCACTGGAGTGGCTAAGCTGGTAAGTTATAAGCTTAGATCTGCTGGGGGCCACCAGATAGGGAAAGCCTAGCTGAGAATAAATCAACAGTAAAAGATAGAGAAAGGAGACCAAGCTTTGATGACATTGTATGATCCCCTGGATCTAGCCATGCCTGGAGCTTCACTACTTTTGGACTCTCCAGCTAAATAAGCTAAAGAATTCAAACATTTTCCTTTTTATTGTCACTTAAACTGGTTTGAACTGGGTTTCCTGACATTTGTTCCTGAGTCTTGTTCCTGACTTACCAGTAAGGGAATTCCCAATGCTGAGGTAATCAAAGGAGGGTGAGTGGTAGTTCTCCTCTCCCCAACAGCTTAAATGAAAATAAGTACATAGAGAGGGACACACACATATACACATACACATGTGTGTGTGTACGGGTATATATTCCCCCATCTACCTAAACCCTGTTCAGAAACTGTCTCCCTAAAAACGTTAGGCAACAAGTCCAAGAAAATGGAAGAAATTCTCTTCTCCTTTCCCTTTTTTCTGGTTGGGTTTTCCCACACTTATGAGAGAACTTTCTGGTCTGAAAAAAACTTATTGTCAGAGCCAGATCTGACTCTTCATTACTGAATGTTTATGATTGTAAGACTGATTTTTCTGGGTAAATTTTGAATCTAGTAACTAGGAAGACTGTAGAGAAAGCCATGAAGCGAACACTCTTTTCAGGGTTTCACAATATTATTTTGTCTCCCAGGGGCTTCCAAACCAGTCTGAGTGTTTACAGAGTGATGCAGGTAAGTGCGAGAGATTGACACATTTTCCTTCTTGAAAGAAAACCATGTGTGCGTGTGGGATCAAGAAAATATGCAAATGAAGCCTCAAACTTCAGAGCATGTAAACGTGGGTATTTTAATTTCCCCTGATATGGACAAATACAGCCATGAGAAGTTTCTTCGGGGGTTTTGTCATCTGCCATGACTAACTTCCCACAAGTTAGGCAGCAATTAGCCAAGGAGGGGGAAGCATTATCCATCCACCAGCCGGTGAAGACCTCTCTGTGCAGTTCAAGGTGGTCACAAAGTGCCAGAACATCTTAGCACCAGCCACCCCCAAAATGCACAGATCCTCCCAGGAAGCTGCTGCAAAAAATGTAAAAAGCGAGGTCTAAATTGTGCAATTACACTTTGTTCTTCCGCTTGCTCTAAAGAGCCGCATTTGGCTGCTATTGTGTTTTTGAAACTCACTGGAAACGTAATTGTGGTCTGGAAGACTTACCCTTTTGTGGGAAATTACGATTGAGCTTTCTGAGCCCTGTTTCCGATGGTCCATCACTGTAGCAGGGCCTTGCCCCTCGACTAAGCTGGCAGAGCCCAGGCAGCAGGGCTGACTTAGTTGCAGTGGGGTCCCAGGGTCTGAGGATGCCCGGCTGGCCCAGCTCAGCTCTGCCCCTCACAGCTGGGTCACCACTACACATTGCTTATCCTTTCTGAGCTTTGGTTTTCTTATGGGTAAAATATAATACTCATACCTATTTCATAGCTTTGTGGTAAAGATTAAAAATAGATAATAGATTCATGGTCTCTTTGTAAACAAAAAAGCACCATTGACACATGAGAGATTATTGAGATTATATACATGAGATTAAAACACCCTAAAGTCATGTTTTAGCAGCCACACAGCAGGTATTCACACACACACACACACATCCATCCCATAAGACCAGCCATATGAGGGGAGAATGTGATTTTCTATCATGGAATAAGTTGATTAAAAATATAATGGGTAGACTTCTACACTTTGGGGCTTAGCCATTGAAAATAATCAGAAGAGACCCAATTTTGAAGTGGAGTAAGGATGCAAGAGATTTTGAGTCCCTCAAAATGCTGAAAAGGACAAGAGGGAGTTTCTGGAACTTACCCTTATGTTCCCTGGTATTGGACAACTGTAGAATAAGAATGAGCAGATAATGTTTGGAGCCTGAACAACCGAATTTGAATCCTCGCCTATATGGCCTTATGCACACGTCCTTCCCTCCTGCCTCTGAGCAGCCTCCTCCTCTGTAGCTGGAGTCAGAACACCTACCAGAGAGGACTGGTGCGGGGATTAGATGAGATAATGCAGGGAAAGCTTTTAGCCCAGCACCTGGCCAGGAGTGAATGCCAAGAATGGCTGTTATTTGAGGAAACGTGGGATTCCAGGAGAGTTACAGAAAAGTATTTTTTTCCAGGCAACAGAGAAAATAGAGACACATAAAAACTCTCCAAGGTTTGTCAGCAGATAAGGCTGTATCTTTACTGCTTTCAAGTTACTATTTTCTCTCTCCTTCATTGTCACCTCAACTGCATGTTGCTCTGATTTTCTATAAACCCTGTATCTCAACAGGGAAACCCTGTGGAAATGAAACACTTCATGATGTTTCTGACTTTCCCAAGATCTCAGTCAGAGCAGTTCTGCTCTGGGTGTTGCTTTGCATTAACCCGATGGATGAAGAGTCTATTCCCAGCATTGAGACCGTTGGAGGAAAGGTTTGAACCGAGGGGCAGGCTAGGGAAACTGGATGGATTCCCAGACCCAATCGAATCAAGTCTTTCCAGTTCTTCTTCATCGTGTTGTTTGAAATAAATTCCCAGAACATAAGATTCTGCCACATTCAAACAAAAGTTCCAAAGCCCCATATAAATGTTATTTGGCTGATCAGCTTCTTTAAGGCAGTCAAAGCTGCCTTCCTCACCATCAGTGCAAATAATCAAGAGTTGACGCTGGTTAAATGGGGAGTATTTTAGAAAGACCATAAACAGTATTTTTAGCATTCAATCGTACCTCATCTTAGGATGGCCAAATCCCATCTCCCTTGCTTTCTTTCTCACTCCAAACGTGAGCTACAAATCATATTTATATAGTAAAATGATGGCTCTCCCCACTGGTTTGAGGGAGGAAAGAGGACTGTATCTTATTCAACTTTATATGCACAACACCCAGTGCATTTACTGGCATGGATAATAATCTGTATAAATATAAGATTGATAAGATAAATATAAGATTTCTCATAAGAACAATTTTGCCTTCAACAAAAATACCAACTGGTATATTGAGGTAAGAGTTGTATACAGGTAACCAAATATAGATGACGAAGCTCGGATCCATATTTTCTATAATCATTTATTGAGAACCTACTTCATGCTACGAACTGTGCTAAGTGCTAGAGATGCAAAGACAAACATGGCGGGTTCCTGCCTTCATGAGGTTCAGTCTGATAGGAAAAAAGCAGGTATCGGTCAAGGCTCTTGTAGGTTGCAGACAATCTGATCCATTGTAGCTAGTTTAAACTTGAAGGGATTAATCGAGGTTTATAAACATCTCACAAAATCATTGGGAAGAAATAGGCTCTAGCCTGAGCTTCCAAGACTCCACCAAAAAAGCTTGCCAAAAGATATGCTGTCATTGCCACCGATAGGAACCTCTGAATTAGGAAGTGACCATCACCATCTTTGGCTCTGTAACCACACCACATCTGCCATCATCCAAGCCAGCAGAATGAATGGCCCGCGTCCTGCTTCTTTTCTCATGAAACTTAGATCTGAATCCAAGTCCTGCATGGGTGTATCTGACTGGCAGGATATAATCAATACCTGGACTCTGGCACAATAGGCTGGGAGATGCAGGCATTTTTGATGGGAATTTGAGATTTACACTATGGGGAGCTATCCTCATACAGAGAAGCTCTTCAAAAGATTTTGGGCTGCTGTGAATGACAGTTGTTCACTACAATGATTAAATAAATAACTACAGTACAAGGTGAGAGCGATGTGACTGATATACACCCACAAGGCTTCAGGATCACAGAGGTTTAAATAACTGGGCGTGATGGAGGCATCATGGGAGTCAATCTCCTGAATTGGGCCTTGACTGAGTAGGATTTAGCTGGGCAAATAAGTTCAGGGAGAAACCATCCCAGTGACATTCAACATTCCACAAAATATTCAAATCACTGTGAACCAACTGGCTTTGTGCTATGGGCTGAGGATACAGTTGTGAGCAGGAAGATCCATGCCTTGCCCTGATGGGACTCACAGTCCAGGGCAGCAGGAGAAAAGCTGCAGACATTTTGCTAGAAGGCCAAGTGTCCCTGACAAGTACGTGACATCCTGGTGCTGTGCTTAGGGAGATGCCAAAGGTGGCCTTATTGTCTTCTGTCCTCACCCTAGGTGTCGAGTGGGCACTGGCAGGAGGACAGCTAATCCATATGTTGGCCAGTGACCTCTGAGGTGGCAGGCAACAACACTTTCCCAAACAGAGACGATGGTGATCAGCTGCTGAAATCTGATTCTCTCTTTCTAAGGACTGAATTGGGGGGAAAGTGAGATAATTCATCAGTTGATTAATGGAACCAGAAGCAGAAAGACTCGTGTATACATCAGATAGCAGGAGCTAAGAAGGGCCAAGAGAGAACCCAAGTTAGGCATAAAGAGAAGACACAAAATCTATGAGGAATGACGCCCTGGCCAGAGGACATGGGAGTTCATCGCAGAGGCAGCAACAATAGAAGCCAAGGCAGAGTGGGGCTGTCTCCGTCACGGCAGAGAATCAATAAACTCCTGCTAAGCAGGGCAGCGTGAGAACCAAGTCCCAAAAGCTGTGCTGGATCCTCCCATTTCCTGGACTCTGTTCCCGTCTCTGCAAGGCCGAGCTATACGGCTGGGCCTGCGCTCCTGGGAGGTCCCGTCTTTCTAATTCCCACCTGCAACCTTCCCCAGCCATGCTGGGAGGTAGCTTCCAGCGTCTCTGTTCCATGCATCAACTCACACAGTGGAAGTGAAAAGGTCTGGAACTTGGCCCAACCTACATGAAGGGTGAAAATATTTTTCTTAAAATGAAAAAGGAAACCAGAGTTAACCATTAATTGATAACAGTTTCAATTTAATTATATTTAATTTGTACCCATATTTTTTTCTTACCAAAATGCTATATCATGTTTATTGACTCGAGTTGCTATGAAAATGTTACTAACGATGAGTAAAATAACGTGTGCTGTGATCACACCTCCCACTCCAATATCCTTTGACCCCCTGGCTCCCTTCCCGGAGATGAAACTTGAGCGTGTAAAGGAGCTGGGGTCATCAGCAAAGCAGAGAGCAGGAATGCGTGTTTTATTTTATAATTGTGAAGGAAAGCTACTTGATATTCAGAACAATACAGGGAGATGCCCTTCTTTCCCTTCTTTCTTACCCTCAGCATGTAGTAAAGTGCTAAACACATATCTGATGCTCTTAAGTGCACGTTGATTGATAATGTTTAAAATCAAAGGACATTCAAATAAAAGTTTTTGCTTCTGTGTGAAGTTAGATTGGAGAAAGAAAGGCTCTGGGTTACTGTCCTAAATGGTGCAGTTTTATCCCCATTACTGGAACTTTTTCCCTAGCAGACGGAGTTTATTGACCCTCTGCCACCACCGAGCCTCAGCTTCACTGTTCCCAAGAAGGGAAGGGTGTGCAGGTCCAGGTGGAAGGCTAAGAGGTGCGGATGGGCAACCGGGAGAGAAGAGCGCCCCTCTCCCAGGAGGAACCAGAGCCCACGAGACAGGTGGGAGCCAGACCAAGGGGTGATCCAGCAGGAGTTAGAGAAGATGTGGAGATATGCCTGGAGCTGAGGCAGGGTTCTGCATTCATTCGTTCGTTCAGCAAAGTTGTGTTGAGAGTGAGGATATAGAACTAGAAGACATAGTCTCTGTTCTCAAGTTGTGACAAGCTAGGGAGTCTGGCCATCAGGGGGATCTAAATGAGGTGATACACAAGTGACATAGAGGAAGAGTCTGGCCTCATGAAAAGGACTGGGAATTGCACGGTGGGAGGACTCCGCAGCAGGCTAGCTGTGTTCATGTATGGGCCTCAGCACCATCCGACAAGAGCACATTAGCGAGCGGTGACTGGCAAACAACAATAAAAACAGGTCCCAGGGATCCCAAGCAGAATATCAGCTAGGAAGTCTGCTACTATCATTACAATCATTAGCTAAGAGCTGTTTTTTATTGAGTGCTTACTATGTACTAGACACTGTGCCAAGTACTCTCTGCTTTTCTCGTTTAATCCTCAAAACCACCCTATGAGGGAGGGATTTTACAGGGGAGGGACACTGAGCTTAGGGAGGCTAAATTACAGGTCAGTGTCGCACAGCTAGCAAATGCTAGGGCAGGATCCAACCAGATCAGGCTGGCTCCTGACTGCTGCTCTTGTGCACCCCAGGGCTCTGTTCACATCTAGGTACACAGGCAGCTGGTTCTGATCCCCACTTGCTTTGGTGGAAACAAAGACTACAATTAGAATGTACTGTTTTCACAGAGCCTAGGATCAAGCACGGCTGTGATCGGGCTGGAACAGGAAGGATTGGACAGTTCCCGCATCCGTAGAATGAGAGGTGAATTGGCTCTCTGAGTTCTTGCCTCCCCCCAACAGTCTGTGCAAGATGTTTTGGATGTTCTGGCATTGAACTAAGTTCAGTCGATCCACACAAAATGGGGGAGTGAGGCAGAGGCTAGAACAATGACAGTTGTTCTAGAATGGCGGGATTCAGAGGTTGCCTTTCACAGTTACATTCCTGAAATTGAAGGTGAAATTGTCAGAGAAGGCTGGGGAAATAAGGATGAACCTTGCTGAAAGGACCATGATCAAGTGGTAGAAAATTAAAGAGCTCATTGTTAATCACACAAAGGAGCAATTTGTACTGGTCGCAGAAGGGAACATGGGGATGAGTGTCTTTGAGACTGGGGAAATAAGTCTGAATGAGATCTTTTTTATGGATTCGGTTGGTTTTACCTTTAGCGATTCCTATCTTCATTGAGCCTTTGTTCTTTTCTCCTAATATTCTGTTCCATGGGGATATTTTATTGAATGCCCACTGTGAAGAAATAGGCTCATTTAAATAAAATTTAACATTAATGTGATAATCAATCTTTAAACTGGAAACTAGGAGGCCAATTTGTCTCCATCAGTCATGTCACCATTTCGATGCTGATTTATTTCTCTGGCTTTTCATTCTCTTTCCCTGAAAGTCCTCCCCAACGCGCTTGGCTGTGATTTCGTTCTCGATGCTCCAGCATTCCAGGTGTGCTCCTCAGGTTCTCCTTCCTTCCTTCCTCAGCAGGCACTGTTGTGGGGGAGGCAAAGGTGACACCAACCCAGATCTTGCTTTCCTGGTACCTCAAGGGCTTCAAACACGAGTCGAACAGAATGCTGTGGGAGTTCAGCAATAGACACGAGCCTTCCCGCTGGGGAGAATCAGGGTAGGCCTCATGGAGGGGGTAGCTGGTCCCTGAAAGGAGGCATTCTTAGGTCGTGAAGGGGATATCTAGGGGCAAGAAAAGAAATGTAAGGGCGGAAAGAGAGGGGAACTGGGAGAGAGGGAGACAGGAGCAAGAGCGAGGGGAAGGATGAGTTAGTTTTACAAAAATGAGCCTATTAAAGCTGCCACTTGCTCTGGCCATCATATTCTGATGGTTTACTTGGGCCCCAGGGGACAGAAGTGTTAGCAAGGTCTTCCTCTCAAGTTTTCCCAAAACAAAGCTCCATCAGAATGCTTTTTGCTTTCAGAATGACTCCTCATCACATCTACACAGGTATGTTCTAAGCAAGGGTTCCGTAGGTTTAGGGGAAGCCATAATTTGCATTGCTGACAAGTTCATGCTGCTTGTGAGGGACCACACTTTGAGAACCACTGCTCTAAAGTATTCCTAAAGAGGATTAAGGGACCAGTAAAGCAGCTGAGTAAAAACCACCTTTGTTTTTGTCATTTATTTTACTCATTTTTTTATTATTTATTTTATTCTTTATTATTCTTTTTAAATTTTATTATTCTTTTTAAAGAAATCTCATCAAATTAGATGAGCCAACTGCAGATCCAGGCTCCCCTCAAAAGATTCTCGGGTTTCAAACAACCCAGGTAGACCCAGAGTTCATTCTACTAAGTAGGGAATACCCGCTGGCAGGACTCTGAGTCATATGGGGTCAGGGAGTGGGGTGCCTTGGTCTAGAGCAGTTGTTCTGCAGCCACTGTCCCTAGGACTCCCACATCTGTCTTGAGGGCATCATCAATAAATTTGCACTTAAATACCTCATGCCCCCAGGTGGCCAGGGCAGGTGGCACCAAAGAAGTTACTAGAACAAGTGTTGCATCTGGGATCCAAGGCTGCCCTGGGTCCTCAAGAGAGGCCTCCTGAGCCTGTCTAGAACTTCCCTGCTTGCTTCCCGGGGAGGGGAGACCCCTCACCTCTCGCCTCAGCCACCCTGCTGTCTGCTCCTGTTGGCATCTCATTCTCCCAGCAATTGTTCAGCTTCCAGGACTACCCAGCTTGGATCTTATTTTCCATTTATGGTTGTTAAAGAAGAGAAAGAAAGAATCTCTTTCACAATAACCTCGTGGAAGCTTAGGAAGCAGGGGCCATCTGACAGGTCATATTTGTACAAAACAGAATCTGTGAATGTATGGTAAGGTAGTAATTTCCTTCATGTTTATCATAGAGAATTTCTAAAGCAGTAATATTGCTCTCTCTTTCTCCAATAAGCTCATGAGTGTGTGGCACGCATTTGATTTGGTGCAAATGGGTAAAGAACGGGGAGGGGGAGAACTCAGAAAGAAGGTTCCTTTAGAAATCACATTTTGAAAAGATTACATATTATCTATGCCAAGGAAAACTACTAGATATGGAGAATATCATGTTAATTGTCGTTACCCCTGGTGGTCGAATTATGTGCGTGTTTTTTATTTATTCTTTGCTCTTGTGTGTATTTTGCAGTCAGAAAAAAAAGCATGTGTTTTGAAAATGAATCTCAGGTCCCATTGCCTTTGGGCTGCGGTGGGTGTGCGGGAACCCTAACCCCCAGGCTAATGGCGACGAGAGAAAGGTTCAGATAGAGGGTCTGCGGGCCAGCCAGAGACGTCCAGAAGAAGTGGGTGTCGGCAGGTTCCTGTGGGATCTGTTCCTCAGACAAAAGATGAAAAAATATATAATTTTATTTCTGAAATGAGAACTGGCCTTTAATCCAGGAGAAAAAAAGAGGCAGGCACAGAGTGTTTAGGAAAGGCAAGGGTGCGGTGGGTTGGAGGCGCCCTCTGTCCCCCAGGCCACCCTGGTGTCCTCAGTCCTGTGCAGGCAGAGGGGCCGCTCATCCTGGGGCCACAAGGCCCTCCCCTTCCTCAGGAGCACCTCTGAAACAAGTGAAGAGCCTCGGTGACCGGGTTTTAATGACTGCTGAGCTAAGCCCTGGCCAGCCTCTTCTCCTCTGGACAGAATCTGTGCTTCTTTCCTTTTCTTTCTCTCTCTTCCTTTTCTTCTTTCCTCTCCGCATTTCTCTGTAAGGAGGAATGACACCTGATGCTGATAGATCCTGTGAAGTCTCCCCTTCCTTTGTGCTCTGCTCTTTTCTCTCCACCCAATGGCTCAGCTCTTTCCTTCCCGGTCCCTGCCCGGCTCCTGACCTCTGGGAGACGATGCTCTCACCTGAGCCAGCTTCTCAACTCCCAGGGTGCCCCTCGCTGAGCTGCAGACTTCATGGCATGGGCTCCTCTTCCCCCACACATTTGTCGTCAGCATGCTTTGTGGACCTTTCATAGATTCTTGGACTAGAAATAACCTATACAAGGCAATGATGGCCAATTAACAATAAAATGAAGGCACACTGGAACAACGAGATCTTATTTCCTACAAATCAATTGGCAAAGATTTTTAAATGATCACATGTGGAGTCATAGGCATACGTTCTCTCTTGTGTGGGTAAGGGGAGTATAAATTGATGCAACGTTCCTGGAGTATGTACATGTAAATGGGTATGTAAATGGTATGGAAACCTTTAAGACCACATTGTACCATTGACCCAGCAATTCCATGTCTAGCAATTAATCATAAAGAAATAATCAGAGAAGGACAGGAATAATTATGCACAGGATGTTCATCAAAGCATTATTTATATTATTTTCACAAGGTCCAAAAACAGGGGTTGATTAAGTACATGGATAATAAATGCATACAATGGAGAACTATGCAGCGATTATAAATCATGCAGCAGAAGTATGTTTGATGACATAGGAAATTGTTCATACTATATTGTCAAATAAAATACTGAAGAGTACACCCAGCCTGCCATGAGCCAGTATTCGTTGACATCCACTTGCATTTGTGACATGTGACACCTCTTCCTGTCCCCACCACCCTGGTCCAGAGGTCTGTGATCTAGAAGATTAAGGTAAAATCAACTTTTCCCTAAGTAGCTTTTTTTTTTTCTAAGTGAAAGAGAACCCAAGCCAAACAGGCTTAGGAACAAAAGGTATTGAATTGGCTAATAACCTGAAGATAGGGCTGGATTCAGTTGAGAACCATCCAGTAGTTCAACAATGTCACAAAGGACCTGGTTTCTTTCTGGGGAAGTTATTTATCTCTCTCCCCATTTTTCCTTATGAACAGCCTCTGAGTTGGCCATTGACAGGGATAATTGCCATTATTTAACCTCTGCTAGGAAGCTGCGGGAGTAGGCCCTCATTTCATTCTCCCCTTAGATGGAGCAGGATGCAGAGGCTTTCTTCTCTGCCTTCCAGGGAGCTGGTGGCATATTTAGGCTTATTTTTACTTTATGGCTGCAGTAATTTTATCTTTACCTCATATCTTCCAGAGGAGGAAAGAAAAAATGTTTGGTACCTTTTGTGCAAGTTCTGGGATCAATGCTCTCATTTGCCCAAATTCTGTCACATGACCATTGCTGACCCAATCGCTGAATTCAAGGGGATGGGATAGGATGCCCTAACTGGCTACAGCAGGGTCATGGGAGGTGAAAGAAGGAATCCATGCTGAGCAGGAACCCACCAAACTGTATTACGTAAAGAAGAGACAGTCAAATAAATATGGAAAATGTTAAATAAAGTTACTTGGATTTCTTCTCAGCCTTTAATATGCTAATGTGCACTTTAAACCACCAAAAAAGAGGCAGGAAGAGGGAGGATATAATATCTAGAGCTTCACACAGAGCACACTTTGAAAAATGATAGAGTAAATCACAGAAAGATCGGTGCCTATACGTAGGATGACCATACATCCCAGTCTGCCTGGGACAGTCTCAGTTTATACCTGTTACTCCAGCCAATCAATTCTAATTAATCTAATTATCAATTCTGATTAGTCTTCAGGTTCACTCTCAAAAGGATCCCAATTTGAATGACAAATTATATGGTCACCTCCAGTGACCTGTATTGAAAGCTCCACGTTGCTCCATGTTGGATAGTGAGTTATTGACCCAATCAGATCTTCTCTTGGAGGGTTGTGAATTTGAGACTGAGAAAAGGAGAGACACTAGGAAGAAATCAAAATAGAGAAGCAGAAGCAGTAGTGGCATGGACAGAGGGAAGCTGAATCCTGAGTCTGGAGGGTCACCAGAGTAGGAGCAGCATGAATATGCTTCTCCAAGAATGACAGGAGTGGTAAGGGTGGGGATGTGTGGGAGGGAGACCCTGCACTCTTCAACCCTGACTCCCCTGACACTTGGGCTGCTGGGATGCTGTCCTGTGTTAGCTTACTCCCTAGGATGCTTGTACAGCCCTTGTCCCCACAGCTCATCTGAACACATCTGCACAGCCCAAGATGGCCTTTCTCAGTATGGTTCTCAACTCTGGCTGCAATCAGAATCACTCGTGGAGCTTTTAGGATACACAAACCATCAGAATACCTCTACCTTCTACCCCATGTTTTTTAATTTACAAGAAAAAATATTTTGAAAATATTGTGAAACCAGGTTTCAAAAGCCTAGTTTGCTCTAGATAATGGGATTAGAGCATGTTTTAATATATTCTCTTTTGTTCTTTGTCATATTTTCCAAAACTTGTGCAATGAACAAATATTTCTTTTATAACAAGAAAATAATAGTTATTAAAAAACAAGGAAGTAGAAATAAACCCTTACATTTATGGTCAGTTGATCATCAACAAAGGTGTCAAGATAATTCAATAGGGGAAGAAATAGTCCTTTCAACAAATGACAGTGGGACATTTGGATACTCACATGCAAAAGAATGAAGTTGGGACCTTACCTCACACCATACACAAAAATTAACTTAAAATGGATCATAGACCTAAATGCAAGAGGTAAAACTATAAAACTCTTAGTAGAACACATAAGCATAAATCTTCATGTTCTTGGGTTAAGCAATGGTTTCCTAGATACAACACCAATAGCACAGAGACCAAAAAAAAGAAAAAGATAAATTGGACCTCATCAAAATTAAAAACTTTTGTGCTTCAAAGGACACCATTAAAAAAGTGAAAAGACAACCCAAGAAATTGGAGAAAACATTTGCAAATTGTATATCTGCTAAGGGACTTGTATCCCTGAACTATAAAAACACAAATGATACAATTTAAAAATGGGCAAATGATTTGAATAGATACTTCTATAAAGAAGATCGACAAATAGCCAATAAGCACATGAAAAGGTGCTCAGTATCTGGTATGATGGATATGTTAATTAGCTTGATTGTGGTGATTATTTCACAATGTATGCATATTTCAAAACATCAAATTGTATACCTTAAATATACACAGTTTTTATTTGTCAATTATACCACAATAAAACTAGAAAAAAAGAAAAGAGAAAAAGTGCTCAACATTAATTGTCATTAAGGAAATCAAAATCACAGGGAGATACCTGACTTCAGACCCATTAGAATGGCTGAAATAAAAAAGATAGACAATAACAAGTGTTGGTGAGGAGAAATTAGAACCCTAATATATTCCTGCTGGGATTATAAAATGGTTCCACCACTTTGGAAAACAGTTTGGCAGTTCCTCAAAAAGTTAAACACACAGTTACATATGACCCAGCAATTCCATTCCTAGGTATATACCCAAGAGAAATGATACATATATTCACACAAAACTGTACATTAATGCTTATAGTAACATCATTCTTTTTGTGTGTGTGAGGAAGATTAGCCCTGAACTAACATCCGTTGCCAATCCTTGTCTTTTTGTTGAGGAAGACTGGCCCTGGGCTAATGTCTGTGCTACTTTATATGAGATGCTGCCACAGCATGGCTTGATAAGTGGTGCTTCAGTCCACACCTGGGATACGAACCGGCAAACTCCAGGCTGCCACGGCAGAGCACGCGAACTTAACTGCTATGCCACTGGGCCAGCCCTGTTAACATTATTCTTAACAGCCCAAAAGTGGGAACAACCCAAATGTCCATCAGCCAATGAATGGATACACAAAATGTATCTCCATATAATGGCATGTTATTCAGCTAACAACATGAATGGATCTTGAAAACTTTATGCTAAGTCAAAGAAGCCAGTCACAAAAGATCACATACTACATGAGTTCATATATATGAAATGTTCAGAATAGTCAAATCCATAGAGACAGAAAGTAGATTAGTAGTTGCCAGGAGCTGGGAGTGGAGGGAGTGACTGCTAAGAGTATAGGATTTCTTTTCGGAGTGACAAAAACATTTTAAAATTAGATAACGGTGATGGTTGTACAACTCTGTGAATTCATTAAAAACAACTGAATTGTACATTTTTACAAGAGTGAAGTTTTTGGTATATGAATTCTATCTCAATAAAGCTGTTATTAAACAGCAAACCAACAAGCAAGGAAGTTAGCGGTAAACAAACGTGGGAGTGAACTGAGGGCATTTCCAGAGGTGCCGAGGTTGGAAGCGTGGGAAGAAGGGCTGGGAAAGAATAAAGACGAGTGGAGGGAAGGGGTGCTTGATTCAGCCCCATCCTACCTTGTCTGGTCCACTGGTCTGAATTCCTTTAACCATAATCTTTAACCATAGTGTTCTGGGACATTTTTTAAAATCAAAAGATAATTGAGGGGCCAATCACATCTTGCTAATTCATCTGCTCCTACTTTCAAAAATAAACTTTATTTTTTAGAACAGTTTTAGATTTGCAGAAAAATCGTGAAGTACGGAGAATTCCCACATACCCCACACCCAGTTCCTCTATTAGTAGCATCTTACATTTATAGAGTACATTTGTCATAATTATTGAACCAATATTGATACATTACTATTAACTAAAGTCTATACTTGATCCAGATTTCCTTATCTAGTGTCCTTTCTCTGTTCCAGGCTCCATCCAGGATGCCACATTTCATTTAGTCATCAAGTCTCCTAAGGCTCCTCTTGGCTGTGACAGTTGCTCAGACTTTCCTTGTTTTGATGACCTTGACAGTTTTGAGGAGTACTGGCCAGAGATTTTGTAGAATTTCCCTCTGTTGGAATTTGTCTGATGTTTTTCTAATAATTAGACTGTGGTTATAGGATTTTTGAGGAAGATCATGGAGGTGAAGTGCCATTCTTATCATCTATCAAGAGTACACATTATCAACATGACTTATCACTGTTGATGTTGACCTTGACCACCACCAGGCTGAGGTAATATTTGTCAAGTTTCTCCACTTATAAAATTACTCCTTTCCCCTCCTTTTCCTTACTTTGCTCCTTGGAAGGAAGTCACTATGCACAGACCACACTAAGGAATGGGGAGTTATGCTCCACGTCCTCGAGGGCTGAGTATTCATAAACACAAAAGTTATTTGGAATTCTTCTGCATAGAAGATTTCTCTTCTCCCCCATTTATTTATCTATTTAACCATCTTTTAACATCAGTATGGACCTACGGATATTTACTTTATACTTTTGGTTATAATCCAATGTTACTTTTTCTTTTTTTTTTTTTTTTTTTTTGCCCAAATTGTTCCAACTTTGGCCATTGGGAGCTCTTTCAGTTGGCCTGTTCCCAGAATTGTGGGTGTTTTGTTTTTTCAGCCCTTCCATACTTTCTGGCAGTACAAGGTGAGATCCTATTTTTTTTTAAATTACAAAAAATCTCAAACAGAAAAGTAAAGAGAATAGTATAAGGAAACCTCACATACACATCTCTTAGATTTAACAACCGTTAACATTTTTTGACATATCTACCTCATCTGTTTTTGGTTTTATTTTTATGTCTAACAGATAAAGGTTTAAAAACAAAACCACAATATCACTATCACACCCAACAAAATGAATACTAATGTCCGAATATCACCTATTACAAGTCAGTGCTTAATTTTCCCTGTTTAAAAAAAGCATTTTTACAATGGGTGTGTTCAAATCAGGTTTACATTGGATTTGGTAATTGTATCTCCATGATGCTATTTAAGACGTAAACCTATCTTCAATATTTTTTTTTAATAAGAATTTGATCTAGGAGTTTGATGATATTTCCCTCAAAGTTAAAAACACTATTAACAAGCCAACACCCTGAGTCAGACTTCTGATTTTGGTGGAACCTTTCTCAAGTGGAAGTGAGCTCCCGACAGGGCCACACGTAGAAGGAGGAAGGGCGGAGGGGTGGGGCTGCGAAGAATCCACAGCCCGTTATGTGATGCGACTGCAAACGCCAGGAGAGACATAACCAGACTCGAATTTTATTAGGGTTGTGATTGTTTTTGCTAGTGCTCTGGTTACCAACTTTCACAGATTTTTATGGATTGTCCCCAACTCTATTTTTCCCATAAGCCCTATTAATTTCTAGCACTCCATTTTGTAGAACTCAGGGTCTTTAGCAATGTGGATAAGACGTTAGAGCAGAGATGCCCGTGCATTTTTATTGAAAAGAATAATAGAGAATCAGGATGGTCCTGGAAATCTCAGAACGTTTGGTGTCTATATGTCCAAGGCCCCTGCTATCCCATTTCCATCTCCACAGCTCCTGACAGTCCTCTTGAGGGGACTCCTGGTCAGTGACTTCCTGGTGGCCCCTGGGAGGGGTCCAGGCTGCAGACTTACCTTGGGTCCTCTGTGGTGCCCCTGCCTAGCAGGGCCCGGCCTCTGATCCTAGCCTCTCTTGATTCCCCTGATTCTGCTTCGTTTACTCCACAGGCTCCCGTCCCTCAACCAGGGCAGCAGGACTGGTTTCTGTCACAAAATCTTATGGGTCAGCTGCCTTATTGATGCCCAGGACAGCAAATTGAGCACCCACATCTGCACACCACAATGGCCTTTCGGAAACGTTAATTGATGACGATGAGGCCAGGCAGTGACAGACCAAGCTCAGGGAACAGCTCATGCATGCTAGGTGCCACTGTTCCCAGGCAAGATGGCAGATAGATGACTGATTCAAGAGTTTTCTTTAATGATGTATTTATAGCGCTGGGAGAACTTTTCTTTTAGTTTCCTCTATTTCTCTGTTTTATTCCCTCCCCGCCCCCACCCCCCATCAATGATTCAACAAGTGATTCCAAAGTCTTGGTACGAATATCTTAAGAGCCACTGAGAAAATTAAATTTAAAATGTACACCTTATAAAACAAACAAGTAAAAAAACTTAATGGTGCTTTTAGGAAGAGGGGCATTGGGTGGAAGACAGGTGTGAAATCAAACCACTGTTAACAGAGCTGCAGAAAGAACTGTGCTGTGTGACCCGGCCCTGGCATCACACTTTTCCATTTGGGGGCCCATCTCCTCCATATTCCAAAGGCCAGGGCAGCACCACCAGCGGCCTCCTTTGGAACATGGAGTCAAGTCAACAGGGACTGGGTGTTAAGACTGCTCCTTACTGCTTTGGGACAGTGTCTGCAGGGGTGTGTCTGGCCATCTTCTGGGAAGGGGAAATTTGGGGGAAAGGGTCTCGGGCTCCAGCTGGGGTTTTCTTTCCAGGCCATTGGTGGCCCCACTGCCCCGAATCCCACGATGGAGGAATTTCTGGCGTTGTTTGTGCCGTGTCCCTCCAGAGTCCATCCTGGCTACAGTTTCACACTCAAGGCTCCAGGAAGTTTCTGAGGTTCTTGACTCAAACAAGATGGGGAACAGAAGTGGAGAGCCTCATTCCTCAGTGCCTAGAACTTGGGACCATGAACTTCCTTCCATTCCTAACACCCCTCTCTCTCCTTCTTGGCATCCTTCTAATTCCTTCCCTGCTTTTCTGAATCTCCACTTCCTCCATTTTTCTGGACATTCCACACTTTCCCTCAGAAATCACATCCCAAGTTTCTTCTTGTGTCTTCTACATTTCCCAGCTTCCAGAACTTTCTGGAACTGGGCAGAGGTGGGGGGCCAGCTTTAGGTTCCCAGGTGAAGGCTAATCTCCAATCTCCACCACCATGTGTTTGGGTGACGTTAGGCGGATGGCAGACATGCACTTCTCTTCTCTTCATTCATTGGTAAAACAGAGATAAAACTCACCCATTTCTCAGACTCACTATAAAAATGGGTTCACTGAGAGGTGGCTATTATTACTGTCATTGTTTTAGTTTCCAGAGTGGTGTTCCCAGCCCATTCAGCTGCACCAGCTCCTTTCCTACAAAGTCAGACCTCAAGGCTGCAGGTTGAGGATGGCCTGGGTGCGATGTGCTCACTGACCCCCAACTTCCAAGCCAGCTTTCAGGTTTCTCTCTCAGCCCCTCCATGAAGATGCCTTACTGCTGCTCCTCTCTCAGAGGGCTATTTGGCTGCTTGTTGCACGCACAGCTTTCCCTTTCATTCCAGACCCAGGGGGCCTTGCCCACTCTGCAGACCCAGGTAATTGAGGTCCCAGTCCACAGCCTGCCCACGGCCTGCCCACCTGGCCTTGCTGGTCTACCACTGCCTTCCAGATCCAAGGGAGGGCCTTTCTCAGGGTCTTTCCAAGTTCCCCCCACTTTCAACTCACATGCTTGGGGAGGGATTGTTGGAGGGCATGTGGAGCAGGGCACATGGCAGTTCTACAGACTCAAACATGGCTCCCTCAGGATTTCTAGTTCAGCTGTCTGAAAATAAAGTGTAACAGGGTGGGGTGAGGGAGAACTGAATATTTTGTTCCTACCAAGCTCTTCTTGGAGCTGCAGGGTGGGTGCTGCAATACATCTGATGAGATTTACCTTTCTCTGAGAGTTCAATTCCTTGATCTCTTTCCCAAAAGTTGTTCCCGGAACCCCAGCCCCATAAGGCAGCCCCCAGGGTGTGTCAGAAGCTATTGAGAACCACATTACTTCAGGCAGCCGGATTTGGGGGACAGGGAGCAATGTTTTTTCTCCAAACCAATTTTGCTGAAGGATGATGCACCCTCCCACCCTCTGAACTCCCAGGAGGCTTCTGTTGTGTGCAGCAGCAATTCAGCATCCACTTGGTAAAAATAGCTTTATTATTTATTGACTAGTAAAATACTCTATTTATCAAAACATTCTGGGTTCCTCTAAAGATAAAATGGAGGTAAAACCCAAAAGGAAAATTAAAGCTTTAATGCAGTGTTGCAGACTTCTGCTTCATTTCATTGTAAATTGAGTGCGATAAAACACAGCATCCGCAGCCTGCGCAAAGCAGCTGTATAATTTTCTTTTGTGAAAGGAACTAATTCTGAAGTATAAGACTTCTCACCTAAGAGAAGTCTAATGATGGTGGATGGCTCCCGTACACTAATTATGTCTTCCTTTATATCTTTGGCTTGAACTCTAATTTGCTTACAGTTTAATGAACATCAGTTCTTGCTGCGAAATATCTAAGTACCTGGGAGATTGAGCACTTAGGCAGTCAAATGCTCTCCCTCCCAACACTAATCTTCAAACCCTCTGCATTCTAAACAGACTTCTAAAGGAGAGTGGCTCTTTAAAGGCTTGTGAGTCACTTTTGAGCTGTAACTGTACACTTAAAAGCCATGATCTGGCGGGAGACTTGGGTTTTGCGGAAAAAAAGAATAATAATTTTTTAAAAAGACTTTCCTAGTTTAGGTCCTAGGCATGACTTGCCAGCTTCCATCACTGCCTGATGTGAAAGCTGCACACTTTATAGCTGTTTGTTCTTCTGACTTTGGTTTCAGAAAAATTTTGGTTTTCTGACTTTGGTTTTCCCAACAGTTTCCTCAGAAAGGCTCCACTAATGTCTTTAGGTGTTTTCCCTTCATCTCCAAGAATTTAGAAAACGAGCAACAGTGGAGACGGGATGATACCAGCTCAAGACAAGGTTGACATAAGGGAAGCCATATTCTAGAAAAGAAACCCTATTGCTGATTAACTAGCCCAGACAAGCTCTGTGGGGTTTATGGCCCCTCCCAGCTGCTATAAGTTGATAAATTTGTTCTTTTGAGTTCCTTAGGAATGTGATGACCCCCAGGCAGAGAGTCTATGCTGATAGCCATCGTCAAGGACAGCTGAAAGATCAGGGTGTAGGGCGTTGCTCTGGTATCCAGTAAAACAAAAGACCGCCAGGAACTGACCAGATGTCTGCCCCACCCAGAGACCAGATGGACGCCCCACCCTGAGACCAGCCCTCTATATAACTGGCCCATAGTCTTTGTTCTGTAAGATGGTTCTTTTGGACATGAGTCGGCCATCTTCCCCCTTGCTGGCAAGCTATAATAAAAAGTCTTTTCTCTCCTATCACCTTGCCTCTTGGCTATTGGCATATCTTCAGGTGGGCAGACGAATCCCCTTTTTGGGTGGTGACAGGGAGACATTTCCAACCTGGGCCCTGTGGCTCATTTCCAAGGTCTCCGCCCTTTTAACACTTTTCTCCTGGAAGGGTGATGCTGAGGTTACTTTGAAGGCAAATGATCTCAATTCAGAGAATTACAACTAAGAGTGATCATGGGTTTCACTTTACTATGACTTCTTAAACTTCAGTATTTGAGATGAAGGACCATTCCGGTGAATGACCTGGAGGGCTAACTACAGATTCTGACTGGGCGGGTCTGGGATGAGACCTGAGATTTTCTGCACTTCTAAGGAGCTCGCCAATGAGGTTGCCGCTGTTGCTGGTCCGAGGACCACACCTTGAGTCCCTTTACCTGCATTATCTGATTTTGTGTTCATTGCAACTATCAGATAGGTACTCTTTAAAGATGGGGCCATTGAGATGCAAGGAGACTGAGTCACACACTTGAGGTCACCCGGCTGACAGCAGAGCCTGGCTTTGATTTACTTCAGTCTGATTCTGCAGCCCGAACACACAACTGCTGTATATCCCTCCTCCCTTTTTCAGTAGGTGCTCTTGTGAAAAGGAAGATATGAAGTAGATTTGGTACATTGATCTTAATCTAGAGAATTCTGTGAGGAGTCCTTGTTAAGGCGAATAAACCCTCTCTCGATTTATCCACATTGTCAGTCAAGGTCAGCATCCATCCAGGCATGGCTGTATTGCCATAAGGAGAACCCAACCTCAGTAGGCACTCAGTGGGTGCCTAACATAGGCTGGCCCAGAGCTCCTGGCAAGATAAGAGAGGAACCAGCTGACAGAGATCTCTGCTCCCATCTCTATCACACTCAGTAGCCCCCAAGGAAACCAATACCCAGAAGTGATTGTAGGCAGAAGAGGTAATTTTTCACCTCACTTGAAGCTTACAAATGGCACAATACACCCTTCTAGGTGTGCTTCTCCATTTTGTTCAAATAACCCACTATCCTCTAACGCTGAGCACCAAAATCGGGGCCCAAGGGGAGAAGCAACAGCACCTGGTGGTTAAGTGTGTAGCCTCTGGAGCTGGCCTGCCTGGGTTCAGATCCTGACTCAACTAGCTGTTTTGGGCTTGGGCAATTTACATAAGCTCTCTGTGCATCATTTTCCTCACCTGTAAAGGAGAGATGATGATAATGATAGTGTCCACCTCATAGGCTTATTGTGAAAATTACATGAACTGATTCATGTGAGGTGCCTGCCACGGATAATCCCTCAAAAAGTGTAAGCTCACTAATGTAAGCTGCCATTATTAACAGGGAGCTGGAATAGCCTTACTAGGAGTGTCCCCTGAAAATGTGGATGCTGTTTCTTTTTTCTGCACATATGTTTAAGGCCAAGTAGCTAATTTTACCGATTCTTCCCAATAGGGAATAATGGAAAAAGACCTGCTACTTGGCACTCTCCAGTATACAACATCTGGAAAGAACTGACAATAGAAACAGTCCAAAGCAGAGAGAGAGAAAAGTGTAGGGGTGGATGTTAGCCCTTGTATGAATAATGCTTGTTACACATCGAGTCTTGAGGCTATTTAAATTAAGACCCTCTCTTGATTATAGCTGCGTGTACAGGCCATATTTGCTGAGCCCTGTTCCTGGGCTGTCAATGCAGAACTGAAATGCAAACATACTTGTAAAGGGAAGCACACTTTTATTTCCTAAGGGCTCTGTAATCAAGTCAAAAGCTATTACTTGATCGCATAATTAACCTTAGGAATAGAAGTGTAAACAGCACAATTCATGAATTTGTTAATTGGTCTTCCTGCTACTGATATTAGCCCAAGTTGATCTGGTTTTCTCCTCTGGTGATTAACTTAAATAGGAAGTTTTCTAATTTGGATTTCTCCAGGGTAAGCAAGGGAAAAGAGTGAAGTAAGAGCTTTTTCACAATTTGAGAATGTTCTGTCAGTAAGTGATTTTTTTTCTTAGAGGTGGAACAACGTGAAGGAAGATACTCTCTATCTTAACAGATTCGGACCTCCCTCGAGATTTCTGTTCTGTGCACTGATTAGCCAGATTGCTGGTTACTGATGTGGGAGCCACCCCCTCCAGGCAGTGGAGACATAAAACAACCAGTAATGCTCTTCGGCAGTCATGCTTCCAGGACTCTGAATCTCAGTCTAATTTAGTTCTAATTTATTTTTCCCATTGTGATGACTCCTTAGCTGAGTGGAAATAAGCAGAAACAGAAGACTGTGTGTAGGCTCAGGCCCCGCTCATGGAGGGGGTGTGTGCAGTCAGGGGTGGGGAGGATTTGGCGAGCATAGTACCAGAATCTCTCTCCTGGGAGTTTCAAAGAATTGTACTCACCAAAGCAGGAGACCTGGATTCTGAGAGGAGAGAGAATGGTGTTGCTCTTTCAACATGGCACACCTGTGTGGGAGCTCGGCCGATTTCCAGAAGCAGCAAATCAATACTTAAGAGATTCTTTCATTGGAGCCCTGGTTATGAAGCAGAGTTGTTTAATTAAATTAGACCCTGGGCCTCTGATGGCTGCTTTAATTAAAAAAAGAAGAATTCACTGAGGGTGGTGATACTAGCCCTGATCTGTTCACACATACTTAAAATTCGAGGATACAGCTTATGAATAGTCACTGATGACTTCCGAAAATTAAGAAGCTGCCCACTTCAACAAACAGCTGATTTCAGTTGACAAGTGATGGTTAAATAGCTCTCAGAAAAGAAAAACTTGCTAATGGTCCCTCTGGTTGCTTTGGAACCGTCAGGAATCTTGCTGGGTAAGAGTCTAGATTACCACTCAGAAAGCCACAGCGAAACATACGCAAATGAATAGCCTGTGGCTACGGGACCCAAACACCACAAACCACCAAGTGCAGACGTGGAATGTCTGTGGTTTGGGGGCGTTTTGGCAATCTGGGATGTGCTCCAAAGGATCAGGTGGCCGCAGCCTGTCACTTAGATCTTAGGACTCAGCCTGGAGAGCTGAGCTGACAGCAGCAGCCCCCACCCCCAGTCCCCCGAGCCTCTGAGGGCATCTGACTACACCAATTCTGGAGCCTTTAGAGGGATCAGCCAGGGTGGATGAAGAACTCACAGGCAATGCTGATGACTGTTTTAGGTAAGTTTGGAAAGTCAGGAGTAACTCACAGTGACAGCACACCCTGTCACAGCTGGGCTGGGTACCAATATGCCCCAGATTAATTCACACCACACATTTCCCAGGTCTGAAAATGCCTTTTGGCATCAGGAGAATCATGTACTCCCCCTAAGCATTCCGCTTAGACCTAAGACAGGCCCAGAGAAAGTTCTGCCAACTCATGGCTTCTCCTCTTTCACTGGCCTCACTCTGGTCATTTTGAAATTTTGATGTAGAATTTCAAGGGAAAAATAGAGTTTCCAAAAGAGATACCCTGAACTTCACTTTACAAAAAGTTCAATCATTTTCATTTTGCTGAGAAGTATTTCCAAGTAGAGAAAACGTTTAAGATACATGGCGGGGGAATTTGGAAGTAAAACCCAATGCTAGTTAGAAAGAGATCATGGGAAATAGGTTGGGGAGGGAGGAGAGGGCTCTATCCTTGGGGCTCCAGAAGTGGCTAGTCCTCTTGATACAAGAAACATGGGGCTACAACTCAGTTTCTCCATCCGCACAAGCTCAAATCAGAACCTGAAGTCAAAAGCTCTGGATCCTGCGAATTCCAGATCTTAATGTAAGTTAGTTTTTACCTTGAGACTGAGGGATGGTGGCAAAAATAAAGTACCTTTATTCAGAACTCATGAGCCAGAGACCATTAAGTATATTACACGCATCATCTATTCAGTCCTCCAACAGCCTAATGGGAGGGCGAGGGGACAGGGATTATTACTGTGCCCCTTTTACAGATGAAAAAATGGAGATGAGGAGAACCTAGGTAATTTGCCCCCACACAGCTCCCATCCTAACCTCTAATTTGCTGTAGAACTCCTCCAGAAGGAGAACTCCTTTTGTGTCAGAAGACTAGGTAACTCACATCTAGATTAATGCCTTGTTGGCAGGTGCTGACTGGCCTGCGTAAAGATGTCATTATTTCTGAAATCTGCCGTACTGATTTCTTTTGGCCTTGCTTAAAGATAGATATTTTTAGCAAAGTAATGCAAAAAAGTAAAGCATCAAAATGCTCACCCATCTCCTTCTCCCCAACCACAAAAGCAAATATTTCTAACTCTTTTAGCTAATTCTTTTGATGTGTGTCCCTTATCTTTTTATAATATGCTTATCCTCTTATTTCTTAATTTTTTTCATTTTAGAGATTAATAACTTCTAATGATGGTAGATGAGGATTTAACTCTCTTTTCCTCCACCCATTTCCCGCCTCTCCCCCTGCATACATTTTAGCAAAATTGTTAATCAGTATCTACATTTTTATGGCTCCATAAATATGGTTTACTGCAGGGCTAAATAGTGTACTATGCTCGTGTTTTTTCACATACTATTTTGAATTAATAATGGCCTCATTTTTATCTGTTGCGTGGGTTTTAATATATTTAAACTTTTTAAAAATTTTATCATCAGATGTCCTGAATACTGAGGGCTTTTTTCTCTAAATGCTCTATCATGATAGTGAGATGATTTATCATCTTCTTTTGTATTCTTGGGGCCTTTCTCCTAAGACCCTCCCTTCTCACACTTCAACCAGTAGTTCTTGAGTCCAAACGCCCATCTTTCATCCTAGAACTCCCTTCACCCCTCTCCTGTGTTGAAATCCCTATTTTCTGGATACCATGTTTGGATACCTCTTTGGTGGCTTGTTTCATTGTTTTCTTGGACCACATTTTCCACAAGCTTCTTAAAGAAGAGTTTGTGAGAAGTAGTGTTTGGAGTCCTTATATATCTGGAAATGTCTTTATTCTCCCTCTTGCTTGATCAATAATTTGGCTGGGTGTACAATCCTCAATTGAAAATAATTTGCATGTAGAATTTTGAAGACCTTTGTCTTCTAGCATCTGATGTTGCCGTTGAGAAGTCTAAAATTCGGATTCTCATTTTTTTTCACCTTGATTTTTCTCTCCACAAGTTTTTAGGGGCTTCTTTTTAGCCCAAGTGTTCCAAAATTTCACAATGATGAATCATGGTTTGGATTTTTCTTTCCATTCATTGGCTCAAAGGACACTCAGTGGGCCCTTTCAATTGAGGAGTTTTCTGTCCTTCAATTCTGCTAACTTTTCTCATATTAATTTTTGAATAATTTATTCTGTGCTATTCTCTTTTTTGAAACTGCTGTTAATTTAGATGTTAGATGTCTCAGACTGATCCTCTAGGTCTTTTATATCTTCTCTATGAATTTCCATCTCTTCTTCTACCTTTTGATTTCCTCAATTTTTATTTTACATCAAAGGATTTTCTTTTTCTTTTTAAATATGTATCACATTTTAGTTTCCATGAGGCCTTTTTAAAATTGCATCCTGTTCCTGTATTATGAGAACTATAGTTCTTTTTCAGTTTAACAGATTTTTTGGCTTAGTCTTTCAAATTGGATGTCTTTCTCAGATGTTTGGTGATTCTTGACCATCTGTTCATATTTAAGAGTGGAGAGGAAGCTCTGTGTGCGGTTGGGGCTCACGGAATGAGGAGTTTCTCCTTTGATAGGATGGGGAGCCAACAGTTTCTTTGGAGGGATCCTCGCCTCTCTGCCCAATGCTGGGATATGGAGACTTTTTCTCTTGGGTTGTACACTTCCCTGGGGAAGAATCCTCTGGTATATGCCAGATTGTTGGCATTCTGGGAGAGGGTGAGGGAGAACTGCAGACTATAATTTAATCTCCATTTTCATTTCTGAGCCTCGCCCCTTGCTGGCATCTCCTGTGGTTGTGCACTCACTTTGGATCACATCCCCTTCATAGTTCTTGTAAATGGTGGTGGTGGGGAAGAGTTGGGGTTCACACAGGTGGTCCTCTGGCTGCAAGAAGGTAAGAAGGGAGGTGGGTTCCACCACTCCATGTGCTCTGACTTTCAATCAGGTCCCCAGTTCTCAGCCCCATGTCTTGCCCTGGCCTTCCACAAAAAAAAGCATTAGCTCACTTCTCATTTGTATCCTCCACTTCCCTGGTCACTTTAGATTGTAGTCTGTCTATCTACTCATCTAGACACCACTCCTCCATCTGCTTTCCTTCATCCAAAGTTGTTGAAATCCTTTGTCGACTTGATTCTCTTCTCCTATTTCCCTTTTAGGGTGATGCTTTTTTAATTTCTCTACTATTATTTAAGTAGGTCTTTGGAGAGAAAGAGATAGTTTGTCATTTTAAACTGGATTGCATATTACTGTCTAACAGAGAGACTGCTCTCTTAGGTTCCTGGCATATTTTGGAAGGTAGTTTGGGCATTGTGTTCTGGAAGTCTTACAGATCTCTTCTTCCAGATTAAGCTTGAAATGATGCCTGAAACATAGTCACTAGTATCTTTATTGTTAGTAGTAGTGATAATACGAAAGATGGCTACTGTTCATTGAGTACATACTTAGCCGAGCAGTGTACCAGGCGCTTCATATGTTATCTCATGTAACATTCACAACTGTTTCTCTTTTACAGGTGATGAAAGAGGTTCAGAAAGTTAAAAAAATCTTCCAGAGTCACACAAGTGGCTGAGATGAAATTTGAACAAAACTGTCTTCCTTATTAATAATAATAATGGCTACTAACATTTACTTAGCATTTACTATGTATCAGTCTAACTTCTGCATGGCCCTGCCTTTCCTCATAACTGTAAGAGTGCAAAAGCTTGCTCCTCATTAGCCTAGTTGTCTTTGGGATACGAGTATATCAATAATGATTTTTTTTTTAATTTCTTGTATAACTAACATATCCATCTTCTGTAGAAATAGTGTATTTTTTTCCTGAATGATCTGGAAACAATCTTTCTTTTAATAATACGCTCTTTTACCCACTGTTCCTATATTCTCATTGCCATGTGAATCTCTTACAAATGCTTTCTTCTAGGCAATGCACTGTCTTTTGACTCTGCAATTGGAAAAAGTGAGAGAGGACTCATCACAGTCAATCCATGCCAGGAATGAATCTACTATCCACTTATTCTTTGGGCCTCCCTAGTTGACATCCAGGCCCTTCCCTGCTTCTATGGCTTTATGTCAGCCCCCAGGTTAACAGGTTGGGACTGAGGGCTACATCATTTTCTGGTATGACCTACGACGTACTACATGTTCCCATATTTACAAGGCGGTTGTGAATCAACACACAATATAGTGGTTAAGAGCTTGTGCTCTGGAGCCACAATGTCCAGGTTTGAATCCCAGTTTCTCCATGTTTTTTTTCCCTTAATTGTGTCGCCTTGAGTATGTTACTTGATATCTCTGTACCTGTTTCCTCATCTGTAGAATGGGACTAATAATAATAACACATCACGGGACAGTTGAGAAGATTAAATATATAATAAATGATTTAAAAATACTTATAAGCATGCTAAGTTTTAATAAGTGCACAATGGCAGCTAGGTACAATATTTTATTACTGGTAACAACCACAACCCTTGAATGATACTTACCACATATCAGGTCCTATGCTAGGTGTTCAACATACAATGTCTCATGTAATCCCCATGACATGTGACCCCATTTACAGATGAGGGAATTGAAGCTGAGAGAGGTGGATTTTCCTTGGAACTGATGAAGCTAAGCTCCAGGGTCCCTCATTTAGCAGATCTATGTGAGAGCTAGGGGTTGTTGGGAGTTGTGGAGTGTTCCAGAAGCCAGGCTACAATCAGAAGTACTTCTATTAAGCAATTCTAGTAAATGCCTAAAGAGATCTCAGAAAAAATGGATCTGCATTACTGAGGTTTCAGTAATTTATCTTTATCATTCTAAATGTTCACTTTTGGATCTAATTTTCTGGGATTTTTTCTTTTCTTTAAGTTTATAAGCTTCAGGTCCCCAAAACCCAGATCTGACCCTCACCAGAGATGCATGAAGTTTTATTCTTAACGTCTATACCTTATTGTGTCCTTGCTGGATTTATTTAAGCTACTCAAACTCATTTTACAGAGCATCTTCAAATTGAAAGGCTCAGAGTGGCAGGAGACTACAGTCTTGCTGATTGCATTTGGTAAGGCGAGAGGGTTTGGTAAAGTCTTATAGGCTTCATCAATATAAGTTTAAAAAGTCTTGCAAGTAACCTTTCTCTTACAGTAAGTAGTGGTTTGATATCTCTTTCATAATCTATGAAGCTTGTAGAAAAAGGGTAAATTGGCAATATTTTTTGTGGTCTATTATATCTGAACCTTTGATTTGCAAGTGATTTCAACATATTTTTCTTTTGCAGAGCATGACTACTGAAGCAAAACAAAGTCCAAAGATAAACAGCCTTCATAGGTTTGGCCACGATAGCTTTTCCAAAGCAAAGAATGAAACATCAAAATGTCCACTCAGTGGTTCCTTTTCCTTAAGAATCCTGGGGAGAATCAGATCATCTGAAATAGAAACTCTGCTATTTTTATCCCCAATTACAAATTGGGAAGTCGCCAGGCTTTCGTCTCAGCAATGAGTCTTACTGGATCTAGAATTTATTTATACTTTACACTTTGGGGAAAGGTACATTCTGAGTCTTTCAGCTTTTGGTACTTTTCCTTTCCCTGAAGAACCTTTGATATTCCCTTTCGATATTTTTTGTCTCCTCCACCTGGAAAGACAAGGTAGCCGAGGGACGAAGTTAAGAACCTCACTCATTTGGGCATCACAAGTATTAATTGAATGGATAATGAGACATGTCGGCTAGTGAACAATGCCATGCTATGTTTGTTTGCAATTCAAATCAGTGACTAGACACTCCCAATAAAAGGGAGCTGGGGGCAGCCACTTTGGGTCTAACTTAAAATCCATCTCCTGAGCAGTAGAAAATGCCAAAATCAAAAATTGTGCATCAACTTTTCAAATTACCATATGGTTGCTTAATAGATGATTCCAGGAACATTGTGTGAATACGCACACAACATCCTCTTCAGACAGAGAGGCCATCGATCTATCATGGAAAAGACTAAGTCTCTTCTTGGCCGCCAACACCTTTCTTTACATGGACCATTTCTTTTTTTTTCATGGATGAAGAAGGGAAAGGCTTAAGATAAATGATGTTATTATGACTCAGAACAAGAGTCTTATTCCCAGGTTCCGATATATTCTTGTATATGTATGTATGTGTCTACACACACACACACACACACACACAAAATCTATCTTCAAAATGCAGTAAGGCAGGGAACACTAAAACAACCTGCGTCAGGAGGTTTTATTTATTCAAAATCATTCATCAGCAACACTAAACCACTTTTACTGTCAGTAGAATTACAAACGGCTCTGCAAAACAAGAGGTTCTCATAGAACTGCTGTAAGGAGACAAGGTTGAATCCTTTATTGGCTGAAGGATCTGATGGAGTAAATGTTACAATCCTGGCTGATTTTTATTGGGGGTGGGGGATGACTAAGAGAAAGAAAATGAATGAAGCTGTATCTGAGGGAAGGAATCAGAAAAAAATGTGATGTGAATCTACCCCTGCTGTGTACAGCTGCTTGTTTTTGATTTCAATACGGAATGGAAGGAGTTACAGGAGCAAGGACAGAGCTGGGCAGGCTCCTTCGAGGTGTCTTCTCTTCCCCACCTCTGTAACCTTGGTCACAATGTGCAATGGGTACATCAGGGAAACGCGTGCAGAGAGCAAGGCATAGCCTGGGGCCGGGCCGGGAAGCTGCCCTTGATCACCCCATTTCACTTTAGGGAACAGAAACGCACAGAGGTCTTTTTTTCTTGTTTGATTGTAGCCTCTAATCAATTCAGAAAGAAAGGAGACTATAACAGACCTGCTCAAAAGACGTAAAGAAAATGGCTTAAAAACAGTTAATACAAATAATTAAATGTCAATTACTTTTTGAAATTAAACATATAGGTAGGTTGAAACATTTACTTAACGAGATGTATGCACTAGCTGTTGAAACTTAATGAAATAGCTATGGTTATTGAATCTCAGTAAGAGTTTCAAAGTGTCAAAATTGTAAATAATTCCAGTAAAAAAAAAAAAAAAAGAGTAAACTCCCTTTGCTCATTCAAAGTATCTACTGAGCATCTGGGCTTTTGTGGGTTACTTTTGTGTCCTAATTTTAGCTTTAGTTTCAGGCAATGTTTGATCTTTGGGAACTTGCAACATTTAAATGTGGGGACTGCATATATTCTGTTATGAAGACTTAAAAATTCAGTTATGGGGCCGACCCGGTGGCGCAGCAGTTTCATCCGCACTTGGCAGCCCGGGGTTCGCGGGTTCGGATCCCGGGCGCCCGCCGACGCACTGCCTGTCAGCCATGCCGTGGCGGCGTCCCATATGAAGTAGAGGAAGATGGGCACGATGTTAGCCCAGGGCCAGTCTTCCTCAGCAAAAAGAGGAGGATTAGCAACGGATGTTAGCTCAGGGCTGGTCTTCCTCACCAAAAAAAAAAAAAAAAAAAAAAAAAATTCAGTTATATAAGGTGGTGAATTTCTTCCCCCACAAAGCAGGGTTCCCTTCATAACCTTTCTTACTGCAATGACAATACTTTAATTCCTTTGGAATGAAGTTAACATTTTCCCTTTCAGGAAGAGATCCACTGTAATAAAGATTAATCATTTATTCATAAAATAATATTTAATGAACACCTAAGTATATACAAAATCACTGTTAGGTGCTCCATACTAGCCTATCTCACAAGGTTTCTGTAATGCCCAAATGAGAAATCTATGTGACTCCACTTAAAAAAACGTAAATTGCCATATATATATATATATACATATATATATACACACATATATATAAAAGCTATTTTTATTACATACCTGAATGAGTCACAAACACATTCAATTGTTCCCAAATATAGAAAGTTACAATTATCTGGGTCTAGTTCCTTAAAATTTTAATAGTAGCTACCATTTATTGAGCCCTAAATTCCATCATGTGCTATGTGCTTTGTAACATTTCATCTAACCCCCACAATAACCTTAAGAGGTGGGTATTCTCTGCATACCAGAAGATGAAGCAACGTGAGGTCAAGAAATCTGATGAAGTTCCCATAACTAGACTAATAGAGACGAACTGGGATTTGAATTCAGGCCTATTAGTCTGCAAAGCCTGTGAACTCATTCTATTCTATAATGTACATTTATTTTTAAAGATGATGTTTTTCTTCAAATATACTATAGTTAAGTCACATTTATATTATGAAAAATCAAGCAGTTTCAAGGCTACCAAATAGAATTACAACTTTTCCTTGATCACTCAGAGTCGTCACTGTGAACAGTAGCAATGGTTTTGGGCTATGCCCTGGTTTACCCTTAAGCAGGCAGGGCTGTTTGCCCCTGCACTTCATGGCCTAATATAATTTTTGCCTTGTGTTTAACCATGTGGTTCTTCTGTCTTTTCCTTTAATCTGTCACTTCTCCCTGGTGTTCTTGTGCCTATAATGTGCTGGGGACTAATAAACCAAATAACCAAACATACTGGGATGGTATCTAAGGCAGTAGTTCTCACAGCTGTGTCCATAACTCAGTGAGCTAGTTTAAATGCAGATTCTTGGGTCCCACTCCCAGATGTTCTGAGTCAGTAGCTTTGGGAGAGTGAGGCACAAGAAGTGCTACTCTATAAGTAAAGAACACATACTTCATGATTGTGAGAAATTTATTCTAAGTAGCATCCATTTTTATTAACTTTTAGATTTTCATCTATGGCCTGGATAGTTGAGCTTACTGGATATATATTTACAGGGGGTGGGGGCCGAGCGGGGGGAACCTGCTATTTGAGAGGTTACATAATTTGAATAACAACTTCATTTTTTAACTATTATAAAATATTAGATTGAATAAAACCGCAAAGTACCACAAAAATAACTTATTTTTTCCAAAACCTTGCTTTTAGTCTGTCAAAATTCTAGGTTTTTCTTCTTAAATGGCACGGGTTTGAATCCTGGTGTTCTGCTAGTTATCTGACTTATGACAAATCACCTAACCAGCCTGAGCCACAGTTTTGCCCTCATCTTTAAAATGGAGATAATAGTACCTACTTCTCAGGGATGGTGGGAGCTTCAGAAATAATGCACAGATGGTTCCTGCTAAGTTCTCAATATGTGGTCAAATTTTAAAAATGAACTTTTTATAGAAATTCTAGTTCTAAGTATCACAAAAGTTCTGTAACTCTTTGAGGGAGCCAGATTTCATATTTAGACATCCCAATGTAATGCAGAGATAAGCACAGTGGAGTGTTTTCCTTTATAATCTAAGGAGATAAATAAAATTTGCATTTGTGACACATTATTCTTACTTTAGCTGTATAAAACAGGCCTGGGAGTATTGATTCCTGTCACACCACAGAGAATGCAAAGAAACCAAGACTTTGCTACTTTAAATATTAGAGAAAAACCCTAAATATTTATAATTAAGGATTATTACCTTTGTGGAAGAAACAGGCAGACTAACATGAAAAAACACATTTTATTGCACTTAAGTTATAAGAAAATAAAATTTCTAAGTGAATCAAACCATAGACACAATCCCTTTAAAGGTTGTTTTCCTCCATCACGTCAGGTTGTTACATAACTAAAATTAACCAACTTGAATCTGATTGTTTTAAATCAGACTATAAATAAAACAAACAAAAAAATAAACAGGAGGAAAAAAAGATAGCCTAGGATACAGTGTTAAACCACTTTCACAGTTCAGCTTGAGTTGTGGCTCTTGGAGAATGAGGCAAACCATTGACTTTCATTCATCTCGCTTGTTTGCATGTGACGCCTTTACTACAAAAACTGAATTGTTTCCGCTTTGTCAGTTACTCAGAGCAATAAAACTGTAACAGTTGTTTTCCCAAATACTGTAGAACACTAAGACTGACCAGCAACTTTATTTTAATTTTGTATTTTATATATTTTTAAAATATTTTGTCAGTTTTATTCTGTACTTTCATCCATTCACCACAGCCCTCAAAAAGAAAAGTTTCTCCACAGAACAGGCGGCAATAGCTCTGTTCCAAGGAATGTGTTTTAATTTTTGCCCAGATAAAAGAAAATAAGCTTTGCACACACTCTCAATTCTTTACTTGCAGGCAAACTTCACTCTTTATTATCTGAAACTCTCCCATTCTCAGCCTCTTAGAGGCACAGATGGTTTAAGTTTCAGTGGCAAAAAGTCTTTTTTCCGTAACCAAACTAGAGCAAATTTGGAATTCAGTCTGGGACTAAAACGTCACAGCAGGAAAAAAATAAAAAAAAATAATTTGCTTTTTTCTTTCTTTCATTTAGCAGCATAAATAAGTTTGGCCACTGGGAGTACAGTACAGGGGTGGGACAACAATCCCATATTTGAAGACCTACTTCTAGCACCAGCATCAAGAATTAAATCCATCTCAGGACTCACAGAACCCAGGACAACTTGCCACCTTTGAGCAACATATGCATTGAAGAGTGTATGTGGAAGCGACAGTAAATAGATTAACAGAGGCTAATACTGTGATTGATTGACATTGGCAATGGTTGGCAAAAAAAAAAAAAAAAAGCTTTTCATGATAACTGTACAAAAACAATTCACAGTAATTTTTCTTTTTTTTAGCTTTTCCACTCCAGAAAAATGACTTTTTGTTGCAGATGCTCTCTAATTAGAAAGTCAACCAGTACTTGTTTTGATGTTATTGCAGCTCCTTTCTAGGTCTCAGTGGTAGAAGAACAGGCTAGCAGAAGCAGACACAACGTTTCAGCATTAACACTGCCCAATGACCACTGGAGAAGAAAATAAAGAAATAATTGCACCTGGTTTGATTTAGAAAGTCTCATTTTGCAAAGCTGCCCTCAGTCAAAAGTGAAGCCTTTTATGTGATGAGACAGTGGACGCCTCTCTTGTCAGTTACGGTTTGTCATCTCTTCCTCTTTTCCTTCTTAGTCTGTAGGTCTTTTCACTCTGTTGCCCCAAGCCAACATCCTGCACCACTGAGAACAAGGGATTTTTTTTCTTTTTCTTTTCTTTTTCCTTTTTTTCTTTTTTTCCTTTTTTTGCAGGGGGAAGGGCAGGGAGTATATTGTCTACACATTTGGACAAAATTCATGTTTTCTGCTCTTCACTTCATGTCCACATCAAAGTCCAGCACCAGCAGCTTGGTCTCTTCAGTCCCATTCCGACTCCCAACTGCACACACCAGCTTTGTGTTTGAGGCTCTGATCCGCCACACAACTCCCCCGCTCCCCCCACTTTCCAATGTGACTAGGTTTCGAATAAATTCACCCGTTTTCAAGTCCCATAGTTTTACAGTTCCGTCATCTGAGCTGGTAATTACAAAGTTCTTGTTGAACTGTAAACAGGTCACAGCGCTCTGATGCTTGTTGGGACCTAGGCAAAACCAGAGGAACTTAATTACTGGTTGGAAATCATGGCTATGGGTTAGTTACACCGTAATTTGTAGACTTCTACATTAGAACATACAATAAATGAAATATTTAAAATGCTGCATATTTACAAACTGTGTTCTGAGTATTTTAGGATCAGCAGGGATGTAAGAAAATCTGGTAGCTATTTGTAACTGAAATGTTAATTTTCAAGAGTTCTGTCCCAGGAAGCTTGGTTAGCTACCAGGCACACATTGTTTTCTGGCTGTGTGAATGAGAGCTTTTCTTGGTGGCGATGTAGATAAACCAGGTTCATGTACTTTGCTGATGGACAAACGACCATAAGACATCTATTAACCTACGACTTTGAGCTGACCAGTCAAAGGCAAAAGCTGAATGGACACTATTTCAAAACTTTGAGGAAGAAACAAAACCAATGAGTAAAAAGCTGCAATATAGCCCACCAGATGGCCTCACTGAAAAAAAACCACTTTCTAAGGGCTATGACCAAAAAAAAGAAGCTAATCATGATGTAAGAAGTTAACACTGTTGTGCCTCGTTTTATATTAGTGGCTTTCACACACTTCTTTCTCTATTTTGGTGGGCACTATTATTCCTTCCCATCCTAGTTAAGCAGATGGTTAAGGGTCTAAGTTGAAGCCAAAGCAATTTTCTATGAGATTAGAGACGTTTTTGGATTTTTTTCAGTAAGGGAGCACTTTAATTTAAAATTGGACTACAAATTCAAAATAAAATGATTGCTCAAAAAAATAAAATGAGTGTGTTGCTTCTGTGATGCAGCCAAGATCCTCCTCATATTGTTCTTTAAAGTTAGGTAGAGTTAACTGTACAGTAGGAAGTGATTAAACAATTTTATATTAAAAACACAATTTAAAATACTTTCTCAAGGCCAGCCTAGTTCTGTCAAGTCAGAGTGGAAATGTTCATAAACTTATCCAAAATAAGCATTTTCATTGTGTATGAGGTTAATTCTTTTCGTGATGCAAAAGCTCCATATTTCTCTTTTGACTAATAATCTCATTTTTAACGACCACAACAAAAGGGGAGTAGCCAATACTTACCTTGCAATGTTTGTAAACACTGTCCTGTTTTGATATCCCAGATTTTAACTGTAGAATCTGCATTCCCAGAGACAAGAATATTGTCTTTGAGTTCCATTCCACTTGTTAATGACTGGTGTCCTGTTAACGTGTGAATGCAATTCCCTGTCTCCACATCCCAAACTCGGATTGATGTATCAAGAGATCCACTCACCACATGGATGCCATCAAACTACAACAGATACAGTTTATTAGACTAGAAGTGTAGATATTCTTGATATTACTTATTGACCTTAATCCTAATGGGGGAGAGGAGTAGAGCATGGAAAACGGGCAATGCCAGAAACAAAACGAGGTACTAGGATAAAGGACATGTAATCAAGCAACTCTATAGTGCATGTTCTCAGAAGTTTCTATCAGAAATGCTAATTTTTTATGGCCAGTGGCTTCAAACTAGATGCAGAAACAATTAAAAAGAAAACAAAACACCTAAAATGAACATATTATTTTTCAGATCATTTGGCCACACTTAGTAGCTACATATCATGGATGATTCAATAAGGATTGCCATCTGAGTTTTACTTCCCAAAAGGAAGTTGAAACTATTACCGAAGGCATAAAAAGGGCTAGAGACTAACTTTCACGATATTTAAAAGTTCCACTAAAAATTGTATGTAAAATAAAAATTTCATTTATAAGAACCTAATGCTAGTGAGGAAATGTGTCAACAGATAACTATATCTGGAATTAGAAGAGGTGGCATTTTCGATCACAAAAGCAAGCTATAATACAGCACCTCTTCTCCAGCTACACCAAAAGTACATAAATATCTATCAATTCCCAGAAGACCTATATAATATTGCTACCTCTTTTCTCAATCTAATGGTTCATTTAAATAAGAATATTATGTTCATTAAGGTTCTGAGCATATCACAAAACATAAAAACAACTGCAGCCAATTCCCTCTCCTCTAAATTCATAACTTTTTCTAAGTTAATAAGCATCTTTACTATATATCAATATTTCATGACAGAGACAGTATTCTATCAATTAAGAAACAAATACCCCAAGAACAGAACTGTCAGCACTGGGATGATACACTAAGTTGCTGATCACTAATGGGCAGTAACTAGTAAATAAACTATATAAATTACAGGAAATATTTTTCAATTGAAAATGCTGTCATTCAGAAAATGAAACAAGACTCATTTTCAAACCTGGCTATTAATCTAGTTATTTATCTCAAAATATAGCAATCTATTCAAGGATCTCAGGTTCAAATGTAAACAACAAAAAATCAGTTTAGTCAAATTTACTTCTTTAAGACTACAAATCAGTAGCCCTGTGACGGTAAAGCAGCTTTATGCAGAAAGGCCCCACTTCCACTCTGAATGGGGATGGAATCACAATTACATGATCCACCAACTTTCAGCTATAAAGGCAAAGGGGCAGCTTTTGACCAAATTAATCCTCTGCTAAGTAGTTTATTAAAATCCAGGTTATTCTCCTATGAGACTATCTATACCCATTAATTAATATAGCAAAACTTAGGGCTCTGACGTCTCAGGTTCCAAGACAAATATTTGTATTTTCGAGGGAAAATGGACCACAGAAAAATTGAAACAAATCATTTAAATAATTTCAAAATTTATGCTTTCTTCATGCCAATTTTAAAGTATATGTAAACAGCAGGATAATTTGATTCGCCTTTTTTTGGACTGCACTGGATCAGCAATTTGACAGTGATTATCTGAGTAAAACAATCTTATGATTCATCAGTAGAGCATTCTAACGGATGGGGGAGATATGATCTCTTACCTGTAATGAATAGACTCTATTAGTATGCCCCTGCAATGTGTGTAGACAGGTCTCAGTCTCTGGATCCCACACCTTCACCATAAAATCATATGCTCCACTAACAACCCTCCTGCCATCATATTGAACACAGCGGACCGCTGCTACATGACCCATCAAAACATGTAAACACTGGCCTGTCTCAATATCCCAAACCCTAAGAGTGGCATCTCGAGAACCGCTAACAACTCTGTAGGGGGGAAAACAGAAAAAAAAAAAAAAAAGTATCAGAATTTTTAATAACATGATATATGAAGTCAGTGGTTATAAAAATTAACATTATAAAATGTTAATGGGGAACCTCAGGGTAGTAGTATTTCCAAAAATTTTAATTTTGTTTATTCTTTCTGCCACTTCCCAAAATTTTAATTATGAACACGTATTCCCTTTGTGATTAGGGAAAAAATTCAATAAAGGTTATTCAACAAAACAAATCAGAATTTGGAATTTAAACAGCCAAAGATATATGTTTTACATCATATATTCTGGTAAAATTAACCAGTTGTAGACATGTCTTCAAACAAAGGCTGCTTATATTTATATTTATAAACATTCAATAGGCTATGGCGGCATTAAGATACACAGATTTTAGAAGATACACATGTAGAGGCAATAGAAAACTCTTAAAAATTTGGCCTAACATTATTAAAGTTACACTCTTCTGAAGACCAGAGTGATACAAATACTGTACTGCAATCATCTTTGGATTACAAAGGAGAGCAGAAAACTCAGGTATCATGATATCATTCCTAAGAGATAAAGAAAGGCCATAGTTTCCACATTTGGAAGAGTAGAAAATGGAAGCAGTGAGACATTTAAATCAGAACATAATGGAAACTGAAATGCAAGGTCTCTTGATACCAATCCCCCAAATTTTAATAGTAGAACACAGTGCTCAAAGTAGATTCAAATTACAGATGAAAAGGCACTTTTCTTCACATATTACAAATCTAGTGTGATATCTGCTTAATGTAAGGGTTCCTATTGGACAAGATGCTATAGACAGAATTAAAGGGAAAGACTGAGTGGATTCACTGTAAGGACCTTTCAGAGAGATCTTTTTTGACAAATGAAGTAGAAATCACATGTGTTTAACAGGGGCACCATGAAGACATGCCAATAGAAGACAGAAATGACTTCAATTGGAGGGCTTTGTAGGAGGACATAAAAACAAGAGCAAAGGCACTGAGAAGAAAAAGGCAAGCAGTCTGGTTTGGCTGAAACCATTTTGAAAACTGGATTGAGGATTTCTTTCTTAATTCAGTAGGCAACAGAAGGCTCCCAAAGGGCAGTGATATTATCATAATTAGAAGAGGGTTCTCTGTCAGCTGTGTAAAAGCTGAGAAGACCAAGTTTGAAAGCTATGTCAATAGTTCAGATGATAGGTAATAAGAGAATAATTAAAACACACAGGCTTCAGCTTTTGCCTACATATAGGGGATACGATGGAGTGGGGGTAAGGTGGGTGGGTAAAGACTCAGAGGCCTGAAGCCTGAATAACTGAATTTGTCCCTCTAGCAGAAATATGAATATCAAAATAAAGAGAAAATAATTTCATTGAAGATGATGAGTCATTAAAGATGTAGAACAATAAAGTAAGGTGTCATTCAAGATTAGAGAGTAGAGAATTTCAAGGAGGAAGCCAACAACACTATTAAATGAGGAAGGAAATTTAAAGACAACCCCTCAGTTTTAAGCCAATACACTACTGGTTTCCTAGTATAGAAACATCTAAAGTCTAATAAAGTCTAATCAAAGAGCAAATTATCACTCTCTCTCTATTAGACACAGTAAGTATTATACAGGCTGAATTCTACACAAAAGGTCCCAAATTCACAAGTAACAGAGGAATAATTCTCAACCACTACAGGATTTTCTCTTACCTTTTTTCATGGAGATGCATACAACGTACAGTGGAAGTATGCCCATATAAGGTGTGTATACATTCTCCAGTCTCTGCATTCCACACTTTGAGAGTCCGATCTGTAGATCCACTAATGATGATATTGTCTCTCATCTGTGATGACCATACTCCACCTGTGTGTCCCACTAATGTCCTCAGACACTAGAAAAACACTTAAGATGATTACTTTTGGGTAGAAAGGAAAATGATTTAAATAACATTTCAGTAGCTCATTAACATTTGAAATAAAGTTATTTACTCAACTTGATTGTTTAGCATATCAGAAAATAATCTTTCACATCAATATAATAAAATCCCATCACTATTTATTGCTTTGTTTATTCAGTAGCATTACATACTATACATTCACACACAATTGAGGAACAGTATATAGAAAGTAAACATTTCTCATTAAAGTATGACAGCTCCAGCCTGGCCTCTTTGATGAAAAAATACTAAAATTGTAACTTGGTTTCTTCCATGGGAATGGATTCAATGAAAGAATGCCAACAGTGTTGGGTGTGGCTACATACCACATCTCATCTGAATCTGCCCCAAGGCAGTAGTTAGGAGCCAGGCAAGGTACTTCTAGACAAGTAAAGACAGACATTAAAACCCTGAAATAAATCCAAAACTAATATTACACTGTGGAAATATGAAGCTGCTTTTAAAAATTTTAACATCTGACTTGGAATATTTAGAAGATTCTTGCCCAAAAATCAACACACTATAAGACATTTTAAAAGACATGAGATTTTTTTCCCCATACTTTACTATTTTTTAGGTGGTCAATTACTTACTTCATAAAAATATTCTCCATTGGACAGATTAAAAATAAGTATTCACTAGAGAAACATTAAAGTATAATATTGTATTCAGTGCAACTGATTGCTTGGACTGTTTTTTTCTTCAAATTCCTATTTAAATACCTAGTATGCTTAACTTCCATCTCACAAGGCTTGATGTAAGTCTAAATTAACATGATTTATTTACCTTCTAAATTATAGGTGGGTTATCAACAAAGTGGTTTACAAGGTAAAACAAATATCCCTCAATCATATTTTTGAAAAAGGTTAAAAAGGAAAGGAGCTATAACTTAGATGGTTAATAAAGGTGGGAAAAATTAAGCCAAGAAAAAGAAAAAGCACATCTGAAAATCTTAAAAGTAGCTAAGTCACAAAGACAGACAATTTAAATGAAGAAGAAACTAATGACATCCCTCTCAGGAGAAACATCATCTTCATGCCAAGGAAAAAGCTAAATTAGAAACTCTGATATTTGCTATCAAAATAAACTAGGGTCAAAAAGGAATCCTCATTTTCCTTTCACTGGTTGATTCTTGCAAAGATCTACACAAAATGATGACTTTGTGAAGTGTAGAAAGAAGTAAACTTACTTTGCCTGTGACCGCTGACCAAACTTTTAAAGTGTTGTCATCAGAACCACTAACTATTCGGTTACCACAAAACTGTAAGCATGTGATCACATGATCATCATGTCCTTTCAGCACCTACAAGATAGATGCATAGATTAGAAATATGTTATTAAAGTATGTTTTTTTAAAATACTGGTGAAAAGAAAAATGAAGTCATAATAGGAACAGTAATCTGCAGTCTATTTCTAGAATTAAAATTTACATATAATATGAAGCATCATCCTTTCTGGCTGATGAATCAAGTATTAAACATTTTATAATCATCTGTTTTATCTGTTCAATCCAAAAGAATATGCATCTAAGTTTTGCAATTTTGACACACACGATAAAAGCACCTACTAACTAGAAAGATAAGAGTAACAATAATTATCAACCTTTTCAACTTAAAACAAAAAAAGCCTGTCATAATGTACACATATTAATACAACAGTCTCCCCAAATTGCTTTTTTCCAGTTGTAAAAACATATCTAAGAATTTCAAGCATTTTTGCCACTCTTTATATACTTGAAATGTTATAAGACAGAAAATCAAAATTACACTTAAATCTATAAAAATAAAACACACAAAAGCCACCAAAAAAAATAAAACACGGGCACTCCTCAAAAACTCATGTTTGAACTATGTGGTCAGAGAGGGAACAAATTCTTAGGTAGAATGTATATGACAAAGGATTACATAGAATGTAAATTCAACAGGATATCCAGGAATTTTCATTTACATATAGAACAACGTGCAATTTAACTCATCTTTTATTCAAGTGCAATTAGTTGTCAGACTAGGGAAACTGCAGTACAGTCATGAGCTGCTTAATGATGGGATATATTCTGAGAAATGTGTCACAGGGTGATTTCGTCATGTGAACATCATAGAGTGTACTTACACAAACCTAGATGGTATAGCCTACTACATACCTGGGCCATATGGTACTAATCTTATGGAACCACCATTGTATATGTGGTGTGTCATTGACCGAAATGTCAGTATGCGGCGCATGACTGTAGAGGAATACAGTCAGTTACACTTTCAGTTTTTTAAACTACGTTGCTTTCTTTCTAAAGGAGATCGGTGTCAAGTTATACTGCTTGCCAAGAAGTGAAAGAGTACGTTAGGTACTAACACTGATTAATGGTTTCTGTTACATTGTGCAAGAGTTTAGTTACCTTAGGAGATTTGAGTTCTCCTCGCCTCCAGTTAGTATCAATTCTGTGCTGTCTGATATATGCACTTTTCCACGGACTGTGTATGAAACCTGGTTTTATTACTTTTCTTCTCTTGATGTGCAATGGTTCATCAATACCTAAAGTTTTAAAGAGTTAAAGAGTATAATTGCCTTCACTAATAATAACAATTACACATTTTATAATGTATCTCATTTTCCCCTATGCTCAAAACCACCAAAATGCAGGACCACTGTCCAATTTGTAACACTTGTTACTAAAAATAATAATGTAAAGTTTGCATTCTGTATGGTATGTTTTCATATTGACTATTTCATTTCTTTCTCAAAATGATTCTATGAAATGGTGAGGATTTGCAAAAATTGGAACCCTTGTGCAATGCTTGAGGGAATATAAAGTGGTATAGCTGCTATGGAAAATAGTATGGTGGTTCTTCAAAAAAATTACACACAGAATTATCATATGATCCAGCAATTCCACTTCTGGGGCACCCAAAAGAATTGAAAGCAGGGACTTGAACAGACCGGTATTCATAGAAGCATTATTCATAACAGCCAAAAGGTGGAAGCAACCCAAGTGTCCATCGATGGATATGAATGGATAAACAAAATCTGGTATATACATACAGTGGAATATTATTCAGCCTTAAAAAACAGGAAAATTCTGACACATGCTACCACATGGATAAACCTTGAAGACATTATGCTAAGTGAAATAAGCCAGTCACAAAAAGACAAATACCACATGGATTCCACTTATATGAGGTACCTAGAATAGTCAAATTCATAGAGACAGAAAACAGAATGGTGGTTGCCAGGGGCTGCAGGGAGGAGGAATAGGGAGTTACTATTAAATGAGTATGGAGTTTCAGCTGGGGAAGATAAAAAAGTTCTGGAAATGGATGGTGGGTTTGCACAACAATGTGAATGTAATCAATGCAACTGAACTGGTTAAAATGATAAATTCTATGTCATATATATATTACCACAATTCTTAAAAAAGTCATACAATAATGATTCTATGAAAGAAGATAAGGCAGGGATGATTAATCCCACTTTATGTATACAGATACTTGAGACGAGAAGGTTTCCTTGACTAGTCCAAGCCACAGACAGGGCAAAGGCAGCATTAGAAACCAAGTATCCTGGATCTTCACCTCCAAGCTTTACTAACCACCAGTGCTCCCTACTCAACTATAATCTCCATGAAGGGGAGGATAACCTATGGAGTATCTGTCTCATGCTCTATGATTCTTTCTCAAAAATTTTGCTTGTCAGAGGCAAATCATATTTTTACATATTTAAAAAAATATATTATTTTTCTAGGTGCCTGCTGGAAAAAAAATGTCCTTTCGTAAATTAATATGGATGATATCTACTCCTTAACTAAGGGGACTTTTTTTTAACAGGTTTCAAGAACAAAAGCTTCAGGATTGGAAGAAAATGGAAGTTCACTACTATGTCTCCAGCATTTATGAATGTCTAGCTCATAGGAGGTGTTCAACAAATATTTGTGGAAAAAATGAACAAAATATGGAATACTTGGGTATTCCATCGCTAATAAAATTTTTGGGTTTCCTCATCTTGACTTTTTCATTGTTTATTAACTCTACTACAGACTGGGAAGCAAATCAGATACATTTGCTATTAGTTATAGTACTCATTAAAGGGGTTAGCTGCAAGATTTGGCTCATGTGAATGTATGGAAGAACCTGTGAATTTTATCTAAGTAGGTAAACATAAATGAAGACTCATTCTCTTTGATAGGCTGCCAAAGCTTTCTTTTTTCATTTATCTACTACTTTATTCTACTTGCACATAAAATAACAACTTATTTTTATTTTTTCTATTTGTTTTCAAAATCACTTCGCTTTTTCAAAGTACAAACATTTTCTCTATGTGATTTAGAACTTTACCCTCTTCTTTGCATTTCTCTCTCCAGAGCAGGTTATCCTCGGCCAAAATTCTCCAGTAGCGACACGTCTGAGCTGCTTGTAGCAGGTCTTTGGGTTCCAGGAATGAAAGCACATAAAGTGCCAGCTATAAAAAGAAAAAGCATAGTATACCCATATTTTAAAAAAAATTTATAAAAACAATATGTTAATTATTCTCTACAGGATGAAAGACCTATAGGTAAATGTAATATAATCCTACATTCTAATTTCTAAAATTATGAAAGGCAGTACCTTCTAATATTCAATCTTAACAAATATCTAGCAGATTTTAAAAACCCAAACACTCTATTGGTTTTTATGAACTTCACTCCACTGACTCCTCACCTCTTCAAGGAATACTTATTAAACCTCTCCGCCTCTGCTCTTGCCTTTGCTCTGTCAGCCCAACTCAACTTAATATTCTACTATTTATTTTTTATTACTTGTTTAAACTTTGTCTTTTTCTCTCCCCACTACAATGTAAATTCACTGAAGACAGGACTTAAGAAATGAGATTTCTATATATTCTGTGTGGTATGATTTCAGATCACTTCTGACAGTTAGATACAATTAATAGTATTTTATCACATCGAAGTGTTTATTATCACAATGATGAACTTTTCAAACATCTACACTCTTTACTGTAAATGACAAAAGGGGATCATTATTAAACTGCTCTGTAGACATATAAAAGTAATTGGGTTCTAATTACTTTACATTGCTTATGGGGATTTCCTTGATGGGCCAGACAGAGTTGTAATTTGAGCTAGCTCTTTGGTATATCGTTGATTTTAAAATTTTGTTTCCAATACTTGCAAGTCATCAATTTTTTTTTCAGTGTGTAAAATCAATTCAAATAAATAAGAGGAAAGAGAAGAAAAGGGGGAATGATAGCTTCTGAGTATGCTTATTCAATTAGCCTCACAAATCACATAAACATTTAAATTATGATATTAGGACAAAAAAGATCTAAATAGGGCAATAAAGTTTAGTTTTCATATAAATTAAAAGGATTAAAACAAACTATCATTTAAAGGATCAAAGGTCATATAGGGAGTAAAAACACAATTTGAACTATTTTTTGATGCTAAATAGGAATCACATGATATAATTATGCTTTCCCAATGACTTTGTATATAGAGAGTTCATATTAATCACATATTTATTGAGAACATTCTATATAGAAAGTTCTTCAGTCAGTCAGTATTCAATCTAATACTACTATTGACAAATGACAGTGAAAAACTTTTGTGGAATAATTATTTTGGGTCTATCAGAGAAGACCGTTCAGTATCATATATAGAAACTGAGTCATTTAAAATAAAAAGGCATACATATATTCAACAATCTATGTATATGTGTGTACATATATACAGATACATAAATATATACATACATATATATCTCAACATCGTATTTTTTTAATGGCTACTCCATAAGCCACTTAATTTTGAAATTATCAATTGATCAAAGCCTGGGCAAGTTTGCTTAGTATCAGTATAATATGTGATAATACCATATTATTAATCTTCTATGTGAAATTGATATTTAACATAGAAATTATCAGGCACAAAGTTATATTTGTGGAAAAGAGATGCTATTTGATGCCCAAAATATTTATAACAGTCATATTAAAAAGTCTATTCTTTGCTTTAGTTATCCAGCTAAAGTAGAAATCAGGTAATCTACAGAAGCATTAAATGGATCTTAAAGGCTAGAAAACAAATCCAAAGCAGCTTAGATTTCAAAGGAACATCCCACAATCAACAGGTAAAATTTCCTTCATTACTGGTGATTAAGAGATCTAGTCCAGTGTCTGCATGCATTAAAGAGAACTGTACACTCGGGTGCTAAAGAAAGTCGAAGTGCTAACTCCATAGGTAACCGTCACACTTTCCTTTAAAATAGTAAAGGCCCTAAGTCAACCATGAACTTCAATTTATTAAATGCTTGTCTATTCCATCAAAACGTCTAGGTATTATAGAAAATACACACAGCAAAATAGAAGAATATGCATAAGAAAATCAGAACCAGGAAAAATATAAATCAAAAGAAGGTTTAAACTAGGGAAAAAGTAGAACACAAATATGTCGGCAACAATATCTTACATGGTTTTTGAATTAAACTGCCATGCAAAAAGGGAACAGAAATTAGTTACACAATTCTTAGTGTGTATCATGGAGAAGTATATCAGTTCCTCAAAGGAAGCAAGATTTTGTCACGTGGGGTTCCTTACAGGGGACGGAGAGTGGGCATTGTCCCGAACGATCTCTCTACAACACCATAGTAGGATTTACAGGTTTCTTGTAGCCAAGTCAAATGGTCTAGCTAATGCAATTTTCTATTAATTTGTCTTACAGGTAAAACCCAGTTTAGTAATTCTTATGGACCACTTCCACCAGACAGAAGCCCTTAAACTGAAAATCTGTTTCAGATAATTACCTTTTCCTTGCCCGAACTTGTCATTTCGGTGAGAGTTGCTATTTTTTGTTTTTCTCTATAGCTTATATAAAAGATTACCATATTATACTTAAAAGGCAGCTAATACTTTCCTAGAATTGCTATATTTCAGTGGACTGAACCAGTGAAAGGAAAAAGAATAAAAAAATATTGACTGATCGTATGTTAAGAATTTAGGTTTCATTCTAGATCATCTAGTATATCACTATGAGTTTCTTGGTATTTACTTACAAAATAAGGATAATGCTGTTTATCACAAGCCTCCCATGTGAGGCTAGTGAGATTTTTGTCAAGATTTTTGAGATTAATAAGTAAATGTTGGTAAAGAGCTTTGAGATCTGTTGAAAGGAATTATAAGAAAATTATTATAAGTCCATTTCCTGACACGAAGGTAATAACGTTTTAAATAACGATAGTACTTAGTCTCCAATAAGATAATGTTAGTTTTCTTAAGGACTTAGATCTATACCATTATTTCTCCACATATAAAATAAAGCATTTTTCAAAACAGGAAAATTTTTTTCTAGTAGTTAAAAACAGGGAAAATATAGATGACATGCTAAGCCAGGGCTCATTTTCACTCTCCTATCTAGCCTCACTTCATTTTCCTCAGGCAATCTTTAAAAGAACACTTAATCCAAGAAAATCTTTATTGCATTTACCCTGTTACCAATAATTTGTGATTAACTCTTAGACTCTTAAAAATATTTTCATACTTTTCTAATTTTAAATCACATTTTTGTGTTAAGAAGTTATTGTGGAAATCCAAATAAAGCAAAGCAAAACAAAACACTTGCCATTCTTAGAGATAAGGGAACAAACTAGACTAGAGAACATCTATAGTTTAATAAAAAAGCTACCTTCTAAAATAAGGAGACTATCAGGGAAACTATAAAGAATATATCAAAGGTGAATAAATTCACTTTCAGTCAAATGCTTATAAAAGTGCTTCCTATTTAATTAATGTCTTTCTGAAAGCAAAGAGAGCTTATATCACTTTCATAAGCCAAATCTATTCAAAGTGTTCAGTTTTAGAATGAGCCAGCAAGAATAAAAATTTTTTTCTGGGACAATGTCATTTTTAAAGATCATTCCAAAGAAGAAACATCTCAGGAAAAAGATGTTTTTTTTCACCTTGCTTTTTCCTGGAGTTATGCTTAATTTTACACATTAAATATGATTAAACTATTTCATTCATATTCAATGTGAAATTATTATTGGGACTATCTTTAATACCCATAGGATACTTAGAATGGTTATCTAAAAAAAAAATCAACTCCTTTTCTCTTCAAATTTGAAATTTCAGGAACATTTGCAATGGTATACTAGTATTTTATATTGTTGTCTTAGCTCACATATAATTAGTGGCATACATATAATTTGTGAAAATATAAATCATAGTAAAATTGATTATTTAATGTTATATTATTTCTATTTGCTGATAAAAATGAAACCTTGAAGCCTATAACATCAATAAAAGAACTATATCTAAACTATGTTTCATTTATACAGTCAAGAATGCTCATATTAGACAGTCAAGAAATCACAGATCTTTTATTTTATATAAAGATATAAAAACAAATGGGCATAAATAATTCCAAGAGAAATGTTATCAGAATGTGACTGGTATGGGAAATCTGTGATGATGTGTGTGTGTGTGATGAGGACAAGAAGAGAGATGATTAGCAGAAAAAGATGTACAGGTGAAATTCATTATATTTCAAAATAATTACACAATGTAAGTAACAGAGAACAACAATTCAATAGAATCATAAAACTATAGTCTCTAACGGATTTAGGATAAACAAACAACAAAATAAGAAAAAAATATTACTGTTTTAATAAAATCAGAATTTAAAAAAAAATCTACTACTATAATGAACATACCAAGACAACTAAAGGTTGGGCTTCAAACGACTTGGGAAAAAATCTTGATAAAGACACAATCAAATTAACGAAACTCAACAGCTTACTCTCATATAGGACTTATTCCAGTGGTGGAAAGAAGTCACTTAGTCCATAAGTATACTTTAATCTGAAAATTATACTATTAAGTCATGGCACCTTATCATTTACAGCCCTCTTCAACACTGTGTTAATTAACTGTGTTAAACTGACAATACTGAATACCATAATTAGCATGACAGTGTTTAAAGGTGGTAGCTGTTGAGTTATATTTTCAAATAGCACCCAGTGAAGAATATAACAGATAATGCTTACCTCTTTAGGGAGCAAAGAAATGAAGTCTCGTTGAAACTGGGGTTCTATCACTTGCATCATATGTTTTACTTGGGTTGGTTCACAACTATCAATAAGTTCATCTAAAGCAAGCAATTTCTCTGGTCCACTCCAGCTCTATCAAAGAGGAATTAGAAATTTTTATTTTAATAGATGTCTCAAATTATGAATTCATAAAGGAAAATCCACATCTACACACAACATAAAAGGTGGCTGCTTATATTGGCATTTTCTCCAGAAGGCATTGAAGTGATAATCCTTTAGCCTCATCAAGTTTACTGCTACCTTTATTTTGTAAGACCTTTAAAAAATGTCATGGTTCTGATAGAAAAATAGTTTTGCATTAAATTATTATAATTGTTACATGTTCATCTACCACCAAGATACTGGTTGAATTCTGGAGAAACCAAAATTTTATTCAGAAACATCAATTTGGGTTACTACGTAAATAGGGAATTTTGACAGATGATTTTCTTTTCTCTCTATTCTTCCTAGCAGGCACCATAAAACTTGATGGTTTTAATACAGCACTCATCTGAGAGTGAGGAGATTGGCAGCATCATTTAGAGAAAAGTTAATAACTGGATATACTGCACATCTGATGAGTGTCTTCCACAAATTAAAAGGGCTTTGATTTGTTATGTGAAAATAATTTCAAATAAAAAACAGCAAACAACAGAAAATAGTAGCTCACTTAGTAGGAAAATTAGAATATGAACAAAGACTAAAAGAGGGTAAGAGATAAAGTATATTACGGAAAAACAAAAACAGAATTATACTTCAAAAATATGAGCTCTTTTAAACTACATTAGGGGATTATTGGACAAAAATATTTTTTTGTCCAGTGAGGAACACCTGCACAGAAAAGCCATGTGAGTAACTTAAAATGTTAGAATTTCCCCTCACAATAATCATGTAAAATATTTAATAACCTTGTAATAGTTGAGTGAAAGAATATCCTTGAGCAGGCTGATTTAAGTACCTTTGTGAATTATTACCTCTATTTTGGAAGTGGGTGAAGGGAGAACAATAGATGAGGTTTGGAGCTAGAGAGATCTGGATTTTGACATTCCATTTCTTGTTCAAACTAGGAACCTGGATTTTGTAATTTGTGAAATAGATAATAATTGAAAACTGAGATATACTGAGGATACAGAAAGCCTTATTTAGAATACTTCTTAAAGTATTTCTTAATGTATTTACCCCTTTAGAATTGACAATGAACTTCACCTTCTTCCCTAGCATAAAGTGTAGATTATGGTAATATTATCAAACATTCCAGTAGTACTTCCATAGCACTTGTCACAAATATTTTCTAATTTAATCATCACAAAAACCCCGGGGAACCCCCATTTTACCATCAAATAAGAGGAAACACAGGCTTGTCCTTAACATATAAATTGTGTCCTTTCCTTTTACTTCTGTACATACACATACCCAGAACATTCTTCTCGAGTACTCACCTTGATTCCTTTTTGGTTACGGTGAGGATTTATACATAGAAATTAAAACTACGTATATGCACACACATGACCAATTAAAAGCAGTTAATTTGAAGTTTGATTGTTTTGTTCAGTTTCCCTCACATAGCTGCAAATCCTGGTTCAAAACTTACCTCTTTGACAAAACTTACATTGATCAATCTCCATTCATTTCTGATCATTTAGTATCAATGCTATAACCTCTGGTTTAAAGATTTACATTCCTCACAGGATTTGAGGTGGGTTTTAATAATATGCTGTTCCTCTCTATCTACAGTATAAGGATTCATGGACACTAGTATAAGCACAGGGCCATTTTTGGGTGATGGATAACTATGCTGACTTGATTAAAATGCAGCTTTAATTAAGTCACTTGATAGAATAATTTTAATGTAAACTTCTTAATCTCCTTTGCATATATGAATACCTGCTTTAAAAATATTCTTGTAAGTGTTTATGGTTAAATTTTGATTTAAAAATGAAGATATCTATATAATCTTCTATAGTAAAAAGACAGTGAAAAACTTTTCAATATATTACTACTCTATATACCTTACATATTAATTACATAATAGCTACTATGAATATTTCTAATTTAAGGTAAGATACCATACATGTTTAATGTTTTCTTTTTTTATAGTTAACGTATTATTACTGTTTTTTAAAAAGAAAGGAATAGAAAAACAATATCAATACATGGTATATAACTGCTGATAGATGGAAAAATATCTTTTATCAAGGATTTTAGGGGATAGGGTATAGAACGAAAAAAGCCAGAAGAGAAGATAAATAAATAGGTCAGATTTTAGGTAAATGTTAGCAACTACGTCAGAAATGTCTATATATTTAAGGCAAAGTCCATGACAAAAATTTTGCCTGTATAAGAAAATGTTTTAAGACTTCAAATAATATTTTTATTTTGTTTTAAACAACGTTTAACAAGTCAAATAAAATTAAAATTATATCTCGATTTAAATCATGCATACATTCAGCAGATGTTACTTTGTGACATTTTACCGAAAAGTATATCACTGACAAACGTTAGTAATATAAGCTGTAAACTACATAGTAAATGAGACTGTTTCCACTGACCATACATAGTCAACAGTCTAATTACTTAAAATCATCTCTTAGATGGTTCCAACAAAGGTCTGGACCATATAGGTAGCTTTCCTCTCTCCAGCCTGGATTTTTTCCCTGAACTTCAGACCTGTCTATAAAATTGTTTACTCAATATGTATTCTTGGATATGTAATAGAAAGTTAACATGTCCATGATCTTTCTTTTCAAATATGCATGTCCACAATCCTCCCTATTTCAGTAAAATGTAACTCTATTCTATTAGTTGCTCAGGCCCAAAACTGTGGAGTCATCCTTGACTCTCTCACTCTCACCGTCAGATGGTTCTGAGGCATCTATGAATTTTAAGGTCTTAAACTTCAAAATATACCCAGAATCTGACCATTACTACACTGTTCTAAGCTACTATTATCTGTCCCCTGGATTATTCCTATAACCTCTTACCCGGTCTCCCAGCTTCCAACCTTTGCCTTCCTCGTTCTATTCTCTACAAAGTAGTCAGAGTAATACGGTTAAAAGTCACTCACCCTTCTGTTTAAAACCCTCTAGTGGCTTCACTCAAAGTAAAAACCAAAGTCTTTACGTTGGTCTACAAGGTTCCTAATTCCTTTCTTTCTTGTTTACTGTGTTTTAGCCATAGACACTCCTTCTGTGCCTCAAACACACCAAGCATCCTCTGCTCCAGAGCCTTTTCACTTGCTGTTCCCTGAAACATTCTTTCTCTAGATACTAACATGACTTGCTTCCCTACTTCCTTCTCTGGGCAACCTTTCTAAAATTGCAAACCAGTTCTAAATCCTCAAACCCCATACTCCTCCTGACTAGAATGTAAGTTCTATGAAAGAGAGTTTTTTGTCTGTTTTGTTCACTATTGTATCCCAGACCCAAAAGCAGGGCCTAGCACCTGACAGGTGCTCAATAAATATTTGTTGAATAAATGAATGAATCCCCAAAGAGTCAGGAAATATTGCACCAACACTATCTCAAAACTCTCTCTAAAAAGTGTTGCTATTTTTTATATTTGATGATATCCCTATGACTTGCTTATTTAGTCTGGTTCCAAATTTTGTATACATAACATGGTTTAGCAGCAAAGGAAGTATATATTAACTTGAAAATCTTGCAGTTAATGACTATCTTAAAACATAATAACAATAACCCACATCAGCCTTTACTAAGGAATAGTGGAACAAGCATTGAATTGGGGATTGGGAAACCTAACTTTTGGAGGAGACACTGCCACTAATTAGGTTACAATTTAACTTCTGTAGGCCTTAGTTTCTTAATCTGCAAAAGTGTTGGATAATCCTGATAATAATTATTTTATTCCTATTCTGAATATAGTTGTCCTGGAAAAGAAAAAAATCTTCCTTTGGTCTTTTATGGTAAAGTTATATGGGAATATAATGAAAGGGATAGAAGAAAAACATTCCAAATTCAGAAAGAATCAAGAGAAACAAAATTTAATTTTTAGACAAAATTGCAAATGCAAACTTGAAAGTTCCCCATGAAAGTGGTATTTCATTTCAGGTAATTAGAGAATACAGGTAGTGAAGAAGAGTAGAAGGACTACTGAACTGTAATCAGGGGCCCAGGTTTCGCCAGTAAACTCACTGTGGAACTACATGGAAGTCCCTTAATTAGTCTGAGTCTCAGAGACACCACCTGTATAATGAGGGGCTTGGTCCAGACCAGTGGTTCCCAAATGCTGGTTGGGGAGTGCAAGAATCACAGAGTTCTACAACCCACCAACAAAGAGTCTGATTGAGTGGTCAAGGTGGGACTGAGGACATTTTATGTTTTAAATAAACAACTCATCCAGTATTGATGCAGGTGATTCACAAACCAGCAGTGGTTTGGTCTGATGGATCCTTAGTATCTCATTCAGAGTATATTTTATGACTTTGGGCAGTACTGCACCTGAATTTCATGTGGTAAAGAACTAACTTCTTTAGTACCTCCAGCAGATGGTTATCCAGTCTGTTTGAACAGTTCCAGGACTGGAGTACTTATTATCTCCCATTCTATGTGGGTCAGTTCTAATCGTTCAGTTCAACTTACATCAAAATCTGACTCAGAGAATACGATCTAGGTTTTGTTTTCTGAAGAAACCACAAATCAGCCCAATTCTACTTTTATATAAGTCTTCAAAATGTTAGAAAGATACAACATTTTCCCTTAGTCTTCTCTGGCTAAATACATGACTTTCTTCAACTCTTCCTCACACAACCGAGTTTCTTGATCATACTGTCCCAAATACAACTGCAAAGCAATACTAAATTCATTTCTTTTGGCACTATCCTGTTTTAATATTTTATTGACTAGCAAATAAAAAAGATCTAAATAAAATAAGTTAGAAAACATACAATTTCTAAGTGTTACCATGAAACTTGATTAAATCCTTCAATAGAGCAGTTTTTAGTCCACTTTTAATTTCAAAACACAAAAGTATTTTCTACTTTATCATTTTTTTAAATATTTTGAGTATAATAGGTATTTTCAAAGTACACCCATAGTTTTAATGCAACGCAAATATGCTTTATTACAATAATGCTAATAATGTTAAGCTAATAACATTTGTATGAAGCTAGTGCTAAGAGCCCCTTTTTAGACCTGAGAAAACTGAGGCTCACAACGGCTATTTCTTGACTGAGAGAAAACTAACATTTATTGACTCTCCACTATATTTCCAAGCATACCTTTAAGCACATTTACATGTTTTCTCCCTTTTGACAATTTTTAGTGTTATATCTGTTCTACAGATGATGAAAATAAAGGCAAGAGTTACATAATACCAGTGAAATTACCCAGTTATTAAAAGGCAAAGCCAGAATTTGTGCTAAGGGCTTTTTCTTCTAAGCCATATGTGCTTCTCATTATGTTATTGGTATCTTTACCTAGTCTAAAATTTTCAAGTGAAAAATCATGTATTAACACCCAAATGACATAAACAAAACAAAAAAATGACCAATTCTCTCCCTCAAAAATTAATGATCTGAAGCATCAATCAGGCTGCCAAAAAAAGCAGAAGCAATGGCTACTGAAAATTCAAACAATACAAAGATTCCGTTTTTTTGTTTTGTTTTTAATTTGCACTTCTACTTTGCAGTGGCATTCTGTTTCAATTTCCTTTTATTCAAAATGGTGTATCATTCGTTCTCATTCAAGTTATAAATTGAGTACATAGTACTTTGTCAGAATAGATGGAGCTGGACCAAAACAATGCTATATCACTGCCTTAGGAGCAATAGCAGAACAGTAAGGGGACAAGCTCTCTCATTTTGCTTGTTATGCAACAGAAAAATCATCATTAAATGCCCCCACAGCATATCTGTAGAAAGCATGCCAGTTTAATTACCCCTCAACTATACCACATAGGTCAACTCATGACTCCCCCACTTTACTATGAAATTTTATCTCTCTACAAGTAGGCATTAAAGCATTGTAAGCCTTTAGGCAAGTGATTCATTGCTAGTTACTTTGGCACCAGCCCTGAAAATAAAGGGCAGTGCACAACAATGAGGCCCTGGGTGTGTCAGGAGAGACATGGTACTCAAAGGATTAAGGTCCTGATCTACCTGTCTAGTTGACCTTTTGTTGCAAGTAAATTTCTTTGCTACAGAATATTTATCGGAAAAAATATATATAGTACTATACCTGCAGGGATAATTCTACATGCTATTCCTATTAACTAAGAACAAGTTTTCTTCACTGCATCCACTTCTCATATGAAAAGCGATCGAATGGTCCCTTTTACAACAAAAGCTAGCCTAGTATTTTTTTGGTTTATTGAATCTCATTTATTCTAAGAAACAAGGTTTTTTTTCACAATTAGCATTTCTGAAATTGGGATGCATCTAATAATCTATAGTATCTCAGATCTGATGACAGACATATGTGGTAACATGTGGACATTTCATTAAGAAAAGCATGAGCTAGCTAAACAAGTAAACTTTGTACAAAGGACCCCAAAATACCCTAACTGCAAAATAATGCACAAATGCCCCATCCTATAGATCAATATTTGAGAGTTCTCTTAAAATTGGGAAAAAAATCAAAATGGCTAGCAAAGAATATTGTGGTACACTAAAACACTGGAAAAAACAGGCCCATACCACATACAAAATAAATCTCACTATGGACTTACCTTCTGATAAGAAATAAAGCTTTCCATGTAAAATAAACATTTTGGAGGCTATCTATAATGATGATAAAACTATTACTAATAGTGTAATTTTCGATCATGTTGGTACTTCCTTATAAAAATGATATGAAATCAGCTTCTGCACTACTCCGAGCGCTGTGTTGTTCACACTATATGCTGTGCAAGCATGACAACACACACCCATAGTCCCATCTCCTTGGCTTAATCAGAGATGATAATCTTTAAAGTATTTCTTTAAGACTATAAATGTCTGAGTTCTATTTTTACCTCCTATTGAGGGATAAATTTCCTTTTAAAAGGATGTGACAAAAACTTAGAATTCTGAGGCACACATGGGAAAAACTTAATTAAAATTAAAAAAAGAAAATCATGAACCTGAGGTAAAAGAACTGGGAGGGGAGGGAATAATTCTTGGGGGAAAGGTAAGTTTAATCAACAAATGACTATGAAAATGAAAAAAAAAGTTATTTGTAATTGTAGTAGTTCATAACATTATAATAACAATAAAATACAACTTTCATTCTTCTAACCCATAGATTCTCAACCTCAGCATTATTGACATTTTGGGCCAGATAACTCTGTTATAGAGGCTGTCCTTTACAATGTTTCTACCCACCAGATGCCAGCAATGTCCTGCCTCCCGCCCACCTCAGTTTTAACAACCAAAAATGTTTCAACCAAGGGAAAATCTGCCCCGTGTTGAGAACCACTGCTCTAACCTTTCAGTTACCAACTGAAAAAAAAGATTATCCTAGTTTCTCTGAAATCATCTGAAGGGTAGAAAACAATTTTTAAAATCCATTTAAAAGCAACATTGCTTCAAGTGAGTTTCCCAACTACAGAAGAAAAAAAATTGGGACATCTATTTAGTTTTTGCCCATGTATTTAAAATATTAGGATTTACAAAAATGGACACCTTAAAAATCTGAAATATCAAATAAAGTGTCTTCTTTTTCAACCATTATTCCCTTATGCATTCATAAAATACCATCAATCAACCAGCCAGATGCAACGAAATATATTCATTTTACATTTTAGTACAGTGGCTAATATCTGAGCTACCTTCACTTTACATAATTTACATTATTTACTATTTACAAAGAATAATTAAGTGAATGTTTAATCCATATTATAAAATTCATAATATTCGAGATTTGGTTGTAGCCAATCTTCCGAGTAAACTTTCAACGAATTTAAATGCTAGTAACATGCAATCATCAGAATTTGAGCACAGTAAGCCATACACAAGCATGGCACTGAAGAAAAGACACTGCATCCACTCTTGGAGGCTACCAGGGTGACAGTGACAGTGAGTTTCCACCAGTGACTCATCAGCAGAGTCTTACGTTACTTCTAAATGCTTCACTTCCAAGCAATGCAGCTGAGAAAGCAAGGACATTCAGCAACCCCAGAAACCCAAACATGAAGGAGAAAGGGAAGAAAGGTCTTATTATCTAAAAAGCAATAAAAAAATGCAAAAGCACACTGACACAAAATAAGCACTGCACTCTCTTGATTAATACACTTAAAAATTAAAATGAGCTCCCTTATTTTTAATAGCACTTTTTATTGAGATATACTTCACATAACATAAAATTCACCATTTAAAATGTACACTTCAGTGGTTCCCAGCACATCCATCTTCCTGTGCAACCATCACCACTATCCAATTCCAGAACACTTCTATCACCCCCAAAGAAATTTAAATTTAAATTTAACCTATTAGCAGTCAGTCTCAACCTCCCCTCCCACCATCGCCTAGCAATCACTAATCTACTTTCTGTCTCTATGGATTTGACCGTTCTGGATATTTCATAAAAATATAATCGTACAATATACAGCTTTTTGTGTCTGGCTTCTTTCACTCAGTATAACATTTTCAAGGTTCATCCATGGTGTAGCATGTAACAGTTCCTTTTCAAGGCTGAATAATCCCTTATTTTTTGCAGCAATTAAGTGAAGCATTTCAAGTACTGTGTTTAGACATGTCACCTGAAACATTTTCAGCCATTCCTGGAGGCCTGTAGGTGGTTGGACAGATGTAATCCGGCGTCGTTGTTGTCCTTGGCCATTGGCTGCTCTCAGGTCTCCAAAAGTTGTTGGTGTTGCTGAACATGGTACAAGCCCAGTGGTACTACAAAAATACAAGAGTGAGAGCAAAGATATTTATTAAGAATAATGAACTCTAATTGAATAAGAATGATGATCTGGCATATTTCAAATATCAATCGAATTATTTTTATTTGCTTATTTCCAGAGAGAAAGGATGCACAAAACCTATTCCGGTATTCTTAGAGTGTTTCCTCCCTCCTACATAACCCCTGTTATTATCCCAGCAATGCTAATTGCAACCAAATGACAGAATCTCTATGGCAAAACTGCAAACTGTTGATACATACAAATAATGCTAAAATATTTCCTTAGAAGATATAGGTTCTACTTCTCTTATGACTGGTCTTCAGTGACATAATTAAATAAAAGTTTATATTTCCTTTATACAAAGGAATGTGAGACTTACTAATACTTTAAAAAATTCATATGTAGAAGTAGCATGTTCAGATGTTTTGGACATTTCGATAGTCGCATTATTCCTTAAGTTTGCCTCAGATGCCTTCTAAATTGTTTATAATATCTGTCTATTTCTCTCCATTTTTCTATTGTTATTTATAAAGCTTAGTCTAGATAATGTTTGATAGGAACAAGCCTTGATTAGAAATGTATTTACTCAAAACAGGTTAAGCATTGAGAACTTACATGCAAAATTAAATAAAAATAAGATCACCTAAACACTTTTATCCAATAACTTATACTTTCTGACAGTTAAAACAAACAAACCTGAAATTCAGTTCTGCCACTAGTGAAATGAGGGAGTAAGTCTAGATGATCTATCTCTAAAATTGTCCAACTCTTCTAAAATGACTAGTTAATAAAGGAAAAAAGTATAGTTATAACTATATCATGAATATATTATATTTAACTTTCTAATTGCAATACCTAACTAAATATTTAAATTCAAGGTAATTACTGAACATCTCTATTTTACAGACATTTGGGGAAAAAAAAAGGAGCAGGGAGATTCAGTTAACAAAATTACATTTATAAAATAATCTTCAATTTATTGAGTATAATAAAGTGTTTTAAATCCAAAAGAACATAGAAATTGTATTCTAATAGTAAAATGTCAAGCTCTGATAAATTACTAACAAAACAACTCCCCCAATTCTTTTCTGTCCAGCGTATCGCATTATTTTGTTAAAAACATCTCAGTTAAAGGTATCTCAGTCACCACATTTTACAGAAAAATCTTCATATCTACCACCTTTAAATCTTATAACGTTTTAGATCTAAGACAATCTCTAATGTCCAACAATTAAATGTATTTTTTCTTTTATGAAATTTCAACGGTAAGCTCTGTTTTCTTCTCTGAAATGAAACAGGATGTGATTATAACTTAAATTTTCTAATAAAAAATGATGGAAAATCATAGTTTCATCTTATTATTAGAAAATCAGTCAAAAAAAAAAATCTAAAAACATCAAATATATACTGACAAAGTCTCCAAAAAGACAAGGAAATCAATATGCTGTTTGGTTTGCTTTAGTAAGATTATATGTTAAAAGACTAAAAATAAAATTTTCACCTTTTCAGGTGCTTTCTCAATATAAAAAGTGAGCAACTGGGGCCGGCCCGATGGTGCAGCGGTTAAGTTCGTGCTTGGCAGCCCGGGGTTCGCAGGTTCGGATCCCGGTCGCCAGCTGACGCACTGCTTGTCAGCCATGCTGTGGCGGCGTCCCATATAAAGTAGAGGAAGATGGGCACATATGTTAGCCCAGGGCCAGTCTTCCTCAGCAAAAAGAGGAGGATTGGCAATGGATGTTAGCTCAGGGCTGGTCTCCCTCACCAAAAAAAAAAGTGAGCAACTAAAGACAAATTTTACTCAAATGTGTTCTTTAGTAAATATTCAGCATTCATTTACAAGCTGCCTTAAAAACAACTGAACAATTTAATACGTTTGTCCTGGTATCAGCCATTTTAATAGAAGACCAAAGTTAAATGTTTGACATTTTCTATACATTAAAAAATAGCACATTTCTAACACTAAACTCAACTTTCTTACCCAAGAAATACTTTATCAAGACTGAAGAAAAAAGCAAAAATGAAATGAATAGTTTCACTTGTCTTTCTATCACTCAACATCCTCTCATGGGAGTGCCAAAACAGTGAAACTGTCAAAAGGCAAGGGGTTAATTAAGTAAGAGAGAAGGAGACAGCTAACATTGGAAAAAATCACACAAAAAGCATTTCCCAAATAACTAAAATATAGCTTTATTTTTCTCTTCCATAACATCTCTGCATTCTTTGTATATAAAACTATTCTAATTATTATGTTTCTAAATTTCATAAAAGAACATTTGAAAGAATATTTCCACAACTGAACAAAATAAAAATATAAACAGTTTCCCTGAAAAAAAGAGATGCAATCTGTAACAATGTTCAATCACAAAAACTTAGGTCTGAGCAATGTTAATTTTACTGCATCTTATAGAATGAAGTAACTCTAAATTAAAATATGTAGGGAAAAAATAAGAAATGTCACCATCATGAGGTTCTTATGGTTTCTATAGCTAACTTTCAGTTATTTGAAGAAGTAACAGTTATGCAAAAAAGACAAAAAAAAAGCTCGAGATATTTTTGTCATTTAAATTTTAAAACACCACATTCCAAATGATATCCAAAGCCATTTTTAATTGGCTTGGTAATGGATATTGTGCTTAAGTTAGCCTAATTAGCGTGAGAGTGGGAAAAGTTTTATACTAATGCAAAACCCAAAAATGATGGAATGGTGCAGGAAACAAGACTACAATTGTATTTAGTTGTTATGGAAACTATTCTACTGGTGTAGAAATGTATGTGTTAAAAACATAAGACCTACCTACCAAGCAAATAAAAGGGGATTTCTAACACAGTAATTTCATGAAATAAGATTTAGTTAGTAATTGTGAGGTTTATTTCACTGCTAATAAATGTATCTTCAATTTGTATATATAAGTATCCACCCTAGAACAGCTGTTGCTATAGTAACAAGATACATTTGCTCATGTGCATATTTTAGGTTTTACTTTTTAGAATTCCTTAAAAATTGTAACTTTAAAATTTTGTTGATAGGAGAGCTTCTGCTTGTGTCTTACTTCAATGTATTAATATAAAATACAAAGCTATAGTGGTAGCCTTTCTTCTTATTTAAAATGATGTATTTCTCAATTTTCAGGGATCTCAAAATGTGTTAAACAGTCAACAGTACTAGAGACTTTATAATTCTATGAGAATAAACTGAAAGAAATGCTTTTAGAATCATCAACTCTTTAAAGAAACATGAGAATCATGAGGGAATCAATTATCATACTTCATATTACCTTGTATATTCTGAGACTTTGCATGGTTTCTTTCCCAAAGAAAAAGAGCGGACCTCAGAACCATGGTCCAACTTTCTTTTCATCTATAAGGTAAAACAAATAAGATATGTTTAAAAAAAACTGCCTGTCGAACTATCAAATCTTAATGTTAGCATTGGTAATATTGAAAAAATTTCTTAAATTTTCTTATGCCTACAGTGTTAATTAGGCATAGTTAACTAATATAGAAAATATATGTTTCATACTTTCTTCTATTAGTTCTACTTCATTTTACTCTTTACAAGACTGGAAAGGTGAATTTTTTCCCCCTAATATTTTGTCCGGAAGAACAGTGCATGATGATTTAAAAAGTGATATTCATCATATGTATTCCTTGAGAGTAATATACTTTTCACGTTTTCCAGTTTAAGAACCAACATAGTGGAAAATGTCACGTTAATCCACACAGAAAAGAACCATATTTAACATGCCTTCCTTAACTGATCTTCATTTTCCTTTAAAAACATATTTTAAGAAAGAAAAACAACAAAATTCAAAATTTCAAAATCAGAATGGCAGTAACAGTAACTGAATTTAAAACACATATTATAAAAGAGCAAAGGGAACAATGTAATAAAATGATCTTGAAAAGTAATTATAATAAGGCATAAAGCAATGAATATAGGCAATGAGGACAGTAAAAAAATAAATCTGTAATAAGAGAGAAATCTGGAGATGGTATAATAAAGGCGGAAAAAAAACCCATCAACTGATATTTACACAGACTATAGCTCTACTGACAGATACTCACTCAGGACAAAATATCCTAACTTAAAAAGCAACAACAACCACAAAAAGATTTAAAAAGAATGAATGAGTTATGCATCTTTGTAAGGTATATCCAACATCTATAGTTTTAAAGTATTTCATATATGCAATACTGTGAATACAATCAGAATTGCATTTTGTCAACATCAATATTGAAATATTTATTTTTTATATTTCACTATCGGTTAACTGAGGTCATCTAACTATACTATATTTAAAACTAGAAAATAAGATCTGATAAGATTCAACTTTTTCTATTTCAACAACCTTCTCAGATTTGTGTCTGCTAATTAATTACTGTATTACTGAAAAATATAGGGGGGAAAACCCCAGAGTGATAGATAGCTATCCTCATTTTTATAAGGTGAAAATCCTTGCTTTGCAGCAGCCTTATTTTCTTACCTATTGCCTCACATGGGAACATCATAACATAGTATGCTACACTATAAATACTAAAGAGAACCAACAAGAGTCTACAAATCTTTTGAACCATACTCTGGATAATACAGACTATGTTTTCATCATCAAGAAGTCTTCCAAAATACAGGGATGATCTTATAATATTAGGGGCTAGAGGTGAGGGTATGACAAGCTCATCCACAATTTATACCTTAGTTCATGAATACCTACTGGAAAGAAATGGAATTGGTCTTATTTCTACCCTTCAGAAGTTTCTGTACTCATTATTGTTTTAAAGTGATTCTTCTCAAAGACCATTATTTTCTTTATTCAAATAATTTTAATAAAAAGCAAAAATAAATATAAAAGCTTTAATACACAGGTAGCCACGTGCTGGCATGGACATAAATTATAGACACACAAGTATACACAAAAGTAAATGTATCCATCAGGAAGGTCAGTCAGTACAGATTACCTTAAAAACCTAGTTTTTTTAAATAACTTGCACCGAATCTTATTTTCAAAATTATTATGAGAAACTTTGATAATCATTCTAATTACGTTTGTAATACTGGCTTTCAAAACTTCCCTAAATATCTTGTAAATACATTGATGCAAATGTCATTTGCCACTAAAAGCAAACTTTATTTCCATCTTAGAAATCCTTCAATGAACAAAAATGCCTGAAACACATAGCAACGGAACCATTGAGAAAGAATTTTTATCTTTAAAATATTTGACAATATAAAGTACTTTCTGAATGACTATAGAAGTCTTTTAAATATTATGTTGTTTACTGAAAATACTGACTTTAGAACCAAAAATTAACTCTGCAATTTTTTAAGGGGCACAGAAAGTAAATATGATCTCTTTAAATGTAAATCCCAAATATTCTAGAGAGTCTACACTTTAAAAGAGTCAATTAAAGAAAAAAAAGATATATATAAGGTATAGAAAAATTAAAGGCAAAAGCTTCACTAAAAGCCAACTAAGGGTAGAGTATTTCCAGGTCAGCATTTGACGGAGCCGCATTTCTAAAGTCTGAATATATTTTTAGTGAAAAATTGTAAGGTTAAAATATACATTTTATTTTAAATTTAAAGCTTTTTACAGCTCACACTGTCTTTCCATTACTTGCTTACATTCACGATATAAAACAGAATACCAGACATCCAGCCACCCACCAAAATTAGAGGATACTGCAGCCATCTCTGATGATACAGATTTTCCTTCTCAGGCAGGCACACACACACAATCATACAACACAGGAAGAAAACAGATTACTTACTTTGTAAAAAATCATTTTCAGTGTGCCGTAGAAACCCATATTTTCTGTATTTTTCCCCTTCAGTGATTCTGTGCCCCCGTGTGTCCGGCTGCTTGGCAGTCTCTGACAATATAAACCTTTTTCAGGTAGGTATGTCACAGATTCTAATGTGGACATGCTCAGGCACGTCAGAAAAGGAAGATTAGGGAGCAGAACCGGCAACAAAACTCCACAGTAAAAGCAAATGCAGCTCAGTATCAAACCGCTTCTCGGGACACACATACATACATGCAGCCTGACTGAGGAGAACTCGAGGGAATAATGAGAGAGAACCGAGAAGATTATTGGAGGAGACTATGCCCTGTCAAAGCCTTGACTGAACAGATTCCTCCCTCAGCAGCAGAGGGATCAGATTACATCTTCCCTTGAACACAGAATGGTGCAGTCCAGGATTCAGCAATGCAGACTGCACATCAATTATATGGTGATCCGCTCCAGGGAACTCGTAAGCACACAACGCACTGAACAGAGGGAGGATACGGGCAGCAAATGAGACCGCCCCCACACAACAGCCCCCTCTCCCATCTCAAACTTTCAGGAGATTATTTTTGTATTTTGTAAAACCTGCATTTTTGAAGAGTTTTAAATGACAAGCATCATTTCCACAAATAAGTCCTTTCAGAAACATTTTGAAAATGGAACATATTTTCATACAGTCCTCCCAACAGAAGCAAAGCAGGCTATTTTCACTAACTGTTATCCTATTGCAGTCTTGGCACACATTGATCAGATTTTTCAAGTAGCTTCGATGGTACAAAATGGGCAATCCCAAAGGAAGAAATTAAATATTCTTTGGGGGGATTTACAATAAAGTAAACCAGTCTGGAGCACATAGCATTTGCAGAAATTATGTAATAAGTTATATTTCAATCTGTATATTTCTTATATCAAGATTTAGTGAAAATATTCCCTATGCTTTTCCATTTCATTCGTCTAAAGCATAGTTTTTAAGAAAATTACCACACACTTCATCAATCCTTACTAATCATGAGAATATCTATTTAACAAACTAGTACTAGGTATATAAAGTTTGGCCGAAAGTTTCTATTTCTTCAAAGGGAGCAAAACTGTGCTCACTGGAGAGTCTTACCCTTATTTGTTAATTTAATCTTGAATAAACAGGAGGCACTGGACTTCTACTTCCAAAATTATATTGACAATGTGTATTACTTATCATTAAAAAGACATTTTACATAATAATAGGTATCAAAGTTAGCCTGAAGGCAACCTTTTTCTTAGAATGACTACTACACAAATCTCTGTATTTCATCTTGCAACTTGCTACACAACTAGCTTCGGAGGCAATTATGAGATTCCTTGGACTAGAAAGGCCCATTATTAAGGGTCTAGTTAATTAACTCCTACACTCCCTATTAACGTTCTTTATTACAAGTAAACTGTGTGCCTATAGTTATTTAAGTACTTAATAGAAGGTTTCTTCAGAAAAAAAGAAATACTATTTAGACATATTTTAATACTCTCTGCTATGGTAATAAATGACTTTTGTTAGGAAAATGTTTTTAAATACTGCATAAAGTAGTATAATTAAAAAATATATATATTTACCTTTATAACTAAGACATTTGGTGAGTGTAACGTCTTTTACTTTAAAACATAAATAAGATAATCTAAAATTTTATGAAGATGTACATCTTGGATCTTCTCCTGGAAATTATATTCTATTATCTTTTTAAAAAATCTCCTACTTGGCTCTTAAATTAACTCTTACTCTCAGAAACAATATGCACATGTACACAGCAGAAGTTAGTTTTCCAAATAAACAATTAGCTTACTTGAAAGGAAAGTTCCTTTTAAAAAGAAATCTCTTACTCTTAGCAAAAAGAATACAACTGTTAGGAACAGACCCATAAATCCTTTTATTGGAGGCTTCAGAGCACTCAGGACATAAAAAAAAACCAAAACAGGATCCCCTCCCCTGCACTCTGTTCTGGGCTATCTGAAGAAATTAATTATAAAATGAACATCTAAAATTTTCTCTAAAATTTATCAGTAGTAACTAGCTTGTCAGAAGACAAATGGACTACCTACCAGTCATATAGTAGTATATACCTTGACTTCAACTGAAATCATGTCCTATCTATCCCCAGTTGAACTAACCTTTTCAAATTAAGTCTATTCAGTTGAGGACACAGACCAACTTTAATGAACTAGGGACATCATCTGAAAACCTACCATATTTAAAGAAGCAAATATCTTTTTTGTGTGTGTGTGAGGAAGATTAGCCCTGAGCTAACATCCGTGCTCATCTCCTTCTACTGTATATGTGGGATGCCTGCCACAGCATGGCTTGACAAGCAGTGCATTGGTCCGTGCCCAGGATCCGAACCTGTGAACCCCAGAGCACACAAACCCAACCACTACACCACCGGGCTGGCCCCAAAGAAGCAAATATCTTAATTTTGTATACTCAAAGGAATGTTCTTGTAGTTACATGGCACCTATGTATGGCTATGAAGTTTTAGGGAAACCTGATCCCCACAAATGTATGTTTATATAGAGGTATGTATACTCATGTTTTATTTTTGAATAGGCAAAATATTTATATGGTTCAAAAATTAAATGATATACAAAAAGAATACATTGAGAACACTTTCCACCACCTCACATGCCCCATCTACCATGGTTCCCACTTGGTAATGATTTTTATTAGTTTGTTTATCCTTTAAGTGAGAAGGTATATGTTTATAAATACTCACAAAGACTTTATGTTCCCAAGTATTTAAACAATTCTCCCTAATATCTTGTTTACAATGTTAATTTGAACTGTGAAGAATTTGTCAAGCAAAGCTAGTCAACCAAGTCTTTAACTAGATTTCAAATTAACAGAATAAAATAGCTGATTTTCAATATTCTCTTAAGTACTAATGAAAATTGTGATTTATTATATTACTTTCATCATAATCTATATACAGACAAACCAAGTAAAATCACTCTCATATTACTATTTCTGGGAGTCTTGGCTAAAATACAGATGTTTAAAACTTTATTCAGAGACTTAAGATTTCTAGTAGTATGACTGAAAAAGTCTTTGTGTATGTATCAGTATCTATTTTATCCTGTGGTAGATAGAAACATTTTAAAACTGAGATCAGCCCATAATCTACATTAAATAAGTTTACAAAAAAAGTATTTTATGCTTTATGCTAGAATGTTAACTAGTAAGTTCACTGAAAAGAAGGCTAGCTAGTCAATCATTGTAGCTAAGAAAATACTTGTGTTTGTCATCCAAACTTTTAGAATATCTCAATTATTAAACATATTTTCACTACAATAAATCTTCCTGTGATTTCAGCTAAGCAATAAATTTCCCATTCTATAAAAAATTATTTCTTGTGCTGACTGACAACCTATAAGCCTTACTGAAAATCTATTAGTAAGGGGAGTGACTAACAATGAGGTCTGGGAATATAGCCTATCTGTTAACTCAGACTCAATGCTCATCTTATCACAACTCTATTGAGCTAGATGTACGAGAAGAATGGATGAGGGCAATAACTTGAAAAAAAACAGCCCAAAGATATGAAGATGCACTGCCCCAGATGTCTAAGTCTCTAGGAAATAATGGCAGTAGAATGATTAATCTGTGAGCTAGTACAAGAGAAATGGCTCTTTTCGAGCAATTGGTTTGGATGACTAAGTTTTCAGAAGGGCAAGTTGTAGTTATGGGCAGACACGAAAGCAAATCTACATATATATAGTGAAAAAAATATAAATAGTAAAACATTCTTCACTGAGTCATGTATCTTTGGAGAAGATTGTATCTTTATACATGGTGTCAACAGAGGAAGGAGTAATTAATAGAGTACTTTTCCTCACCTTGACTCTCAGAGTTCATTATTTCCATTTTAAATATATTCTTCTATTATTGCACTTACCATGCCTCACTGTCATTATTTTTATACATCTTTCTCCCCTATCTACTCCTTGAAGGTTCACATCTTACTCTAAGACATAGTAGAAAATGATACATAAGAAATAATTAATATTTAAGAGTAACTGGCCATACGAGCAAATAGTAGCATACACCACATCATTTTTCTAAAGCATAAATATATGTTATACTTAGTACTAAAAAGTCTATCTAGTGTATTACAATTAGTTGATGATACTATGAGTAGTATTGGTTCTTTTTACTACCTTGCTAACATTTAAAAACTTATTTCCATTTTATAATAGTAGGAGAATGTGTTTATATTCTTAGGTCAGTGACTTTATTATTATCATGACAACATTCTTTACTCTGATATTACACTAGGAAAAGCACCTACCAGTTAGCTGTCTTGCCCTGAGCACAGAATTTAGATTAGAGACAGTCCAAAATTTCAACATCAAAGAAAGGAATGCCAAACATGTTGAGGCTGAAACAAACTTTTTGAAATCTCACTAACCACTGCCATTAACTTTCTGGGATGTGAGTTCTTATTAAAAGGTTCACAACTGAAACTGGCAAATTAATAAACCTGTCCTATCACAGGTATTATCAATTAAAACAATATGTATGCCCAGCATCTACATGTTCCCTAATGCAAGTAGGTGGCAGTATTGATCAATAAGCTATTTCCCACATTTATTCATCCATTAAGCATTTATTTAGCACCTACTATGTGTCAGACATAGGACAGTATATAATTAAGAAAGCTTTTTTCTTCCTCCATTGAATTTATGGTCAATTTAAGACAAAGAATAGGTTAATATATATACACATCTGACTTAGATCTCACACTGAAATTAGTTCTAAAAGTTTTTTGAGAATATGTAAAATGAAACAAGGTGAGCCACACATTTAGTTTGAAATTACCATCCAAGTAAACAAATATTGAAATATTACTATATTAGGGGAAAAAACCCCAAACACTAAGTATTGTAATAAATAACTTTGTTTAAAATAAACTTGTTGGGGGGAGGGAATGCTTATAATAATATACAAAATCCTAACCCCAGTAAATCAAAATACCATAAATCAAATATAAAATACCATAGCTCAGACTGGTTTTTAAAAAATTTTAAGATAACTATAATTGTAGAATTGGTACTTTTATAAATTTTTCTTTTCTTTGGAGTTTAAGGTATTTATAACCCTCTACAAAAATGTAGCCCCTGAGTATTTGACACAAATAAATTGCAACGTTAATTTAAGCAGTAAAAGTTTTTTTCATCCCTTCAGATCGGGTCAAATTAGTGATCTGATAAACATATGCACAAATGTATGTATCAACCAATATATAAATATACGTACATATGGAGTTTGACACAATAATGCAAGTTAAGAATTCTATTTATCACAGCCACAGAAGAAAACAATGAAGATGGGAGTTTTGTTTGTTTGTTCTTCAAAAATTTATATTCTTATAGAGCTGTTGGGAGACTTAATACAGTATCAAAACATTCCTTGCAATACTTCTTTACAGACAAGCAACACCTGCAATAATTTGACAAAGTTAGTAAGTCACTCTGGAGTTTATTGTGACTTATCTAGAAAGCAATTAATCTTTACATCTTATGCTTCAAATTCAAAATAAACTACCAGTAAGTAGCTTGAATTCATATCTATGAGTTTCCTCTCAAAACTTTATCATAAGTTTTTTATAGTAATCCCTTCACTAAAGTAAGGAAAATATCACGGGAAACTATAAAAAACAAGGTTGATTTCAAGAAAAATAAAACAGCAAATATGACCCAGAAAAGAATTTAATTCACATGGAGAAAGAATGAAATCAATTTTCCCTCAATATAAGGCCTAGAACCCTATTCACTCTTCTACTTTCTTCACCCAATTCCATATTTACTGCTGCTGTTTGTGATGTTCAAATATATTTACCCAACTCGAGAAAAATTTTCTATAGGTGTGGTATATCCATCTTGTATTTCAGTATTAAAATAACCTCTCAAGGACTGTTTAAATTCTGGAATAACTTCTTAAATTAGCTATTAGTCATGGCCAAAAAGTTTTGAGAAAAGAGCTGACGGTTAAGAAGTAAAAAAGTTCTATCTACCGAGTCAACAAAAAAACATTAATAGCAAGAAGCCATAGAGTTTAGAACTAGGAGAGATCTTGGAAGTCATCTAATTCCCCTTTGTTTATGGAATGAACATGAGCTTTGGAATCGGAGACACCTGAGTTTTAATACAGCTTTGTCATTATTAGAGTGTAACCTCAGTAGCGGTTACTTGAATTTTATGAGCTCCAGTTTTCTCTTATTTGTAAAAATGAAACAGTAATACCATCTACCTTACCAACCTAACCCACAGAATCATTGTGAGGCATAGTAGATATCCAGCACATAACAGATATCCTATAAATACCCTACAAAATAATAACTGTTATTAACAGGTGAAAAAAGGTGAGGGAGAGAATTAAGTGTCTTGCTCAGGGTTATATAGCTATATTAAAACCTTAGACTCTGGTTCCAAGTTCACTACTTCTAACTTTTAATGATTTCCATTAGATATGTGATGGCTCAAGTTGAGCTTAAAAAGTCAGATATTGCTAAAGAAGGAAAAATGTTATATTTTGCAAATAGCAATTAAGTATACAAACTACAACTAAATCTTGATTGTTCAGTTCATGGACTGAGTATCTAGGTCCATATAACTACGCTTCTGCTACATGTGGGAAATCTGAGGCAAAGACATGGTGATTGGGAAAAAGGTGACAGCAACTGAGTGAAAGATTTAGGTTAAATGAAATCAATCAATTAAGAAATAATCACCTACTATATCCCAGTATCTGCTAAATGCTACTGAGGACAAATAAAAACATTATAATGACCCGCCTCACCCAAGATACTTGAAATCCAACTGGCAAGACAAGAAACTAATAGAGAAGAATATTTGACTAGATATCAAGCGCCAAATTGGGTAACGTAGGAGGTCAGAAAATGGAGAAATCATTTAAATAGTCTGAGAAGATTTCATAAGATATGGTTTTGCTTCTAAGTTCATAAGAAATTTGGTAGATGTTGTGGAAAAAGAAAAAAATTATCATCTGTGGACCTGAGATATATGCGGAAATACTACTATCGCTAACTTGAAGGATTAACAACATCTATAAGACTTCTAGTAGTCACCGGTCTTGTAAGGTTCATTAAGGGATAACCTATTTAGCGTTATATCTCCTAATTCAAATATTTAATACCACAGTTAAAATATTCTTTAACTTACTAGTAATGGTTTCTTCAAAAGTACTTCCTGCCATGACTCATTCTTGCATTTTAGAGCTAATACGTGTCTTTCTGTACAAGAACTTTACTGTGTGGGTGTGAAGACTGGTGACTTTTTATTTTAGTTACAAACACTGACTAATAAGGAGTCCTTCTGTTTCAATAGGCACTCATACCAGAAATCATACATATAAGCAAGTTGTACTCTTGAACGTGGTGGGGGGTGGGGAATGGTGCAGAAAAAAGAGATTTCTTAGATAAACATTCATTCAAATCTTACTTTCCCCAAAAAACTTGATGAAAAGAATAAAAAATGTAACTCAAGGCAGTAGGTGGGTACATGATTCACTGATTCTCACCAACATGTGGCTGAAAGGAACTCCGCTGTTCAAAAATGCATGGCTTGCTTGGAAAATTAAATACTTTGTCTTGTTCCACTCCCAGCCCTTTCTCCCCTTGCCCTGCTCATTCAGTCCCCAGACTCGAAGGCTCCTTCTAAGGAACAGACTTCACTACAGAGCATTTTGAAGTCATAGAAACTGTTTACGTACAGAACTAAGAGAAGAGCTACTGTAAAGTAGAAGGCATCTGAGATTCAAACACATGATATAAAGTATGGTCTTTTGAAAATATATATGCATATATTTAAGGGTGTTTGCGTGTACATATGTGTGTATACATAGAGAAAGTCTACATAAATATATAAAAATGTTCACAGTGGTCATCTAAGTGGCTTAATAAGAGATTTTCCCTCTTTTTTTTTCTTCTTTGTCAATAAACAAGTATTACTTGCATAACCGTTGGAGCACCTACTTATATGCTAACTGTTCTAGGCACTAAGTATAACATGGCAAACAATGCAGATGAGCTCTCTACTTGCATATAGTTTATATTCTGGGGGAGGGAGGAGACATAATAAACTAATAAATGGACAAGATAATTTCATATAATGCTAAGTTCTAAGAGAAAAATAAGTATGAAAGAAGTAAGCAGTTAGGGTAGTAGAGAAGTGTGGCTACTTTCGAATGGCAACATCCAGGAAACAATTTTTAAGTCAAAATGATAGAGCAGAGTCTGCGATCAGCAAGAATAAGGCCAGTGTGGGTTGGGAGAAGTGACTGGTACAAGATGAAGTCAGGGAGGTAACCAAGGGCCAGATCATGTAGAATCTTGGAGGCCATCGTCACAAGTTTGGATTTAATTCTAAGTGCAATGTGAAGTAATTAGAAGATTTCTAGAATGGTAGTAATTTAACATAACACAACTTTTGTATATACCTGGGTCTATATTATTTTTTATACTTTCAAAAATGTATACAAAATTGAAGACCATTCACAAAGTAATTCTCACTTGCTGAAACGGGAGACACAGGGAAAAGACTATATAACTGCATTTGAACTATTTTCAACTCTTTAATGTAGCAATTACTCTTCCATTTCTCTCATCACTTTTCACCTCATACTAACTCTCAAACTCAGCACGTATCCCAAAAGATGCCTAAACTTGGAAAAGGAAGGGAACTGGAACTAATTAAGTACTACTTAATTAGTCTGTACCATGTGCCAAGCACTATTCTAAACCCTTCATATCTGGTAACTCAATTCTATAAGAATGAAGGGGTATCTATCATATCATATTTCTATTGCCTTGCTGGTTCACTTTCTATCTTCTGATTTTATCTTTCCATTTGATAATTTATTCTTTTCAAGAGAGATATTAGGATCATATCTCTATAGATTTTCAATGCCTTATTTTAGCAAATGTCTACAATGGTGAAAGACATGGCTACCCTTAGTTATTGGAGGTGAAAGTATTTTACCCATGGTATATTTTTTTAAACTGCTCCTCTGTGATCATAAGGGAATTCAGAACATAATCACAGAATCTCAAGGTTTGGAAAAGCCTTCAACTAAAGTTTAATACAGCCTCAGGTACACCCCTTAGATATACCCTAACTAGCATGTAGTCATGCAGGATCTGCTTAATCTAAAATCTAATATGCTATTCTCAACTCTGTAATCTTCCATTAGTTGGCTTACTGATTTTTGATAATTATGTCCAATTATAAATATTTTCTAGCAGATTCATAAAGTCCGGTTTCAAACTTATTGCACTTTTTAAAATATAGCAGCTTTTCTCATCTCAAGCATCTTACAAATTTTCCAGAAGAATTCAAAATGAGAAGGGATAACTTTAACCAATCTTTTAAAACTCTAGTTATAAATCGAATGTGGAGCTGAACTTATTTCACTTATTCAAAAACACTTATTAACTACCTATTCCATATTGGTGCTAGGCCAGTAAGAAACTTAATTCACACCAGGTTCTTGCTCTAGAAAGTGTACATCATAGTGATCTTTAATCAATTCTTTACTTATTTTAGAGTAGCCTGCCTGCTCTTTTAAGTGTTCAAGTGTTTGATGTAGCTGTCAAGTGAGTAGGGAAGAGCCTAATAATCACGCCTCCACTACATTTAAGAAGGAGGATTTTAAATATTCATTTTAGAAACATCAATTTACATTTTAAAGCAATTATTGTATATAATTTAACAAAGTGCATTCTTTGCTTTGAAAGAATCAAGAATTATATGACTAGCATAATGTTTACACAATCCCCTACCTTTTCAGGAGATTCCAAAGACGGTGAAGATTTGGTAAATAAAATCTGAGCACAAAGAAATATTGCTGGAAATAGATGGGTCATGAGTAGGGTTGGACATAATTTTGCCTGTCATGGAAACATTTCAAAATGATGACTAATTTAAAAAGTTATCTGATCTATAGTAGTTTTTTATTTGCAGTGAACTATAAGATTGATGGTTAGAAGCACAATGATATCTTGGCAAAACTATTGTAAATAGAAATATATTATTTATAAGTTTATTTTCTTTATTAAAAGTTTCTTTAATATTTTAGCACATAATCAAAAAAATTTATCTATAAATATATGAGGCCTCCAAATGTTTAAAAATTAACTTTGAAAGTTTGTTGCACTTGATACATGACTCTAAAAATTTCTTTCTGTAGGATGGATATCATGAGTTTCCCACCAGTTGTGTGAAGGCACAGTATGTAATGATGGCATGATGACTACTAAACAAATGTGCATTACAACTTAACTACGAACTTCTCTGTGCACACAGCTGGTTTCTTGAGAACTTCTAGATGATGATTTGAGAATACTTTTAAAAACTAAACTGAAAATTTTTTTTATTGAGTCAATGCATGTTCAAACTTCTACAACATGAAAAAAAAAATTCTATGAGGAACAGCTTAAATCTACCAAAGAATATAAAGTCAAAGCTAGCAAAAAGATGTTGAACTTTAGAATATTCTTAAAATTGTATTATTTCGTTAGTCCTTAGGATAAAGACATACACATATACACACACATAAACACACACACACTTCCCTCTTCATTTTAAGCCTTTCCTTTAAAGTTATTCTATCAAGAGACAAAATAGCATATTAAGAATTTAGAATACTTTTCAAGAGATGTTAAGTGAAGACCTGTTAATCATCATGATCACAATGTAAACAGCAAATATTAAAATTACATATTTTCTAAGAAACTGTTACTCAACTAGCTTTTATCAATTACAATAAACAGATTTTGTCAGACCAAGATGTAATTTATTCCCCACCAATTTATTTATTTCAAACACTCTAAATTTGTGAAATTCACTATATTTGTGTGTGTGTGTGTGTGTGTGTGTGTATATATATATATATATATATATATATATATATATATATATATATATAGTTAGCATAGGAAAAGGAAATTACGTGAGAAAAATTTATGGTGAGCCTCTAACCCCAAATCCCATTATAATATTATCAGTCTCATCCAAATGAATCCTCTGAGTCATGTAATGGTTTTCTATTTTCTAAACACTAAAACAAAAGGATAGAAAAAAACTAAACAGCTATTCAAACATTTTATTTTTATAGCTCTAGATCTACAATTCAAGAAACATTTAGCCAGGGTTACTGACAGCCAGACACTAAGCAAAAAAGATGTAAAATTGAGCAAGATGTAGTGTCTATCCTGGAAGAACTCCCAACTTGGGGGGAAGGACAGACAAGTCAATAAAAAAATGACGAATCAATATAATTGATAAATGAAATTACTCAATTTATATGACAATACATAGAGGTAGAAAAAACAAGAGAGAAATATTTTCAGGAAATGCACATAGCAATACTTTAAACCAAAAGAATAAAGGAAAAATAAACACTAGATTTTAATCTGACTTGAGAGTTCCTTCAGTGCCCACTGTCATAGATACTATAAACTATTCAAGTTTGAATAAGCAACTCTTTTTTAAAAGATGTTCTCTTAAGAAAATGAAGTACACAGGAAAGAGAACTTACTATATGCCATGCACTTGTCTAGGTGCTTTACTTATATTAACTCATTGAAACTGTATAACAACCCTATGAAGTAGGTACTATTATTATTCCATTTTACAGATGAGGAAACAGGCACAGAGAGTTTAAGTAACTTCCTCAAGGTCATACAACTATTAAGTAAGGTAGCTGAGATTTGAACTCAGGCAGATCTTGGTCTCCAGTTTATAGAAAATGGATAGAGTTTTCTATATACATAGCAAGAAGCATTGGTAGTTAAGAACTCTCTAGGATGGCTCCAGAGCTATTTCAGTATGCAAATGTGTGACGTATGGATGAAATCTATGTTAGAGTCACAGCAGACACAGAGAAAGAAGAGACAAACTAGGCAGCTAATTGTATACTCTGATACACTTTACTTTTGGGAATTTATCAAGAGCAGCTTGACAAAGAGTTAATACACCACTGCCAATGCCTTGTTGATGAAGAACTGTTCCCATCATCTTTGACATTATGTTAAGGCTAGGCAGCCATCTAGGCAAAATGGAAGAAAACCTAATGAAAGGTACAACAATACATGGGTTTTGCTTCCTTTTCCCAAACCCCCTAAAAACTTTTATATCCTATCCTTACTCCTTCATGTCCTACGTTTTATTTCCCTAAAACATGAAATATGAAAAAGAGCTGAAAAAAACAATACACCAAAGTATCTGCATTGGAAGGTCCTTTCAAAGGGGCTGTAAGGTCTTTCCCCCTTACCAAAATGATGTGAATGCTATAGAAAACTGGCAGAGATTATATATGTTAGAACACTTACTGAAGAAGAAATTGCTTCAAATACTCTTTATTGGTTATTCCAACCCAAATACACTTAACAGGGAATTACGACTTTTACTTGATTTTGAATTTTTAGTTTAGTAGACAGCCTAAAAATACTTGACTTGTTAACCAAGTAGCGTATGTATGTATGTGTCTGTGTGTATACACACAGACACACACACACAGCACTTTTTCATTTGAGTACATAAAAAACATGCTCTTCAATTTGTGGTTATAATTTTGACCTTGTTTCTTAATTTCTTCACATACAACCTTTTTCTAAGAGCCAATCCATCTTTAATAAATGTCAATTTGATCCATATGTGGTTATCACTTCCTAGCAGTAAACATCAGCGTTGATACATGTATATCTCTGTGATTCTGTCCTACACTTTATTGTTTCAACTATCTCTAATTATCTTTATTCTACCTAGGATACATAATTACAACAAATGTAGATTTATATGGTTATTTTAATCTCCCACAGATACCCATTCATTCAACATTTATTTGTGTGCCTATTATACATAAACTAAAGTAAGTATGGTTTCAGCTTCATGGCTGGAGTTTACCGTGTAGTAGGGGAGAAAGATAATGAAACAATTAAAACAAAGTAATCCTGAAACTGTGGTAAATGCTACAGAGTGATAGAAACATGCATAATGTTAAGGTTTTGACCTAGTCTAGGGGTTCAGAGGTTTCTCTTCTATAAAAGGATGACTAAGCTGTGTCGTGGTGGAGGAGGGGCACTCCTGTGGCTGTAGTGCACAGAATAAAGGTAGTATGGCAAGTACAAGATGAGGCTAGAGAAGTAGGCAACGGTCAGATTATGCAAGACCTCATAAAGGACTTTGTTCTTTACCATAAGATTAACGAAAGCTAACACTAGATGTTAGTCAAGGGGTATACCTCTTGAAAAATCATTCTGAATGTAATGTTAGAAACAGAATGGAAGTGAAAGTGGATGTGGAGAGACTGTGTGATGAAGTTATTCCACTAGATCAGGCAAGAGATAATGTTGGCTTAAACTAGCTGGGTGCAATACAGATGGATAGAAGTGAGCAGTTAAAAGATATTTGGGATATAAAACTGATAGGATTTGGTTACAGACTGGTCATAGGAAGTAAAGGAGAAGGAGTTACTAAAGATGACACCAAGGTTTCTCACTTATGCAACTGGATGGAAGATGACAGAGGATACTGGATAAGAGTCAGTGTGTATTGGTTTCTGTTTTCTAGGGTAGGGAGGATCACAAGTTCCATTTTTGGTTATATTTGGTTTGAGGTGTCTTTGAAACATCGAGGTGAGGATATCAAGCTCAGAGAAAAACATCTGGATTGGAGATGAAAACATGGTGTATAGGTCTGTGTAGAGGTCATCTCCAATTTCCTTCACAGAGCCACCTCCTCCGCATCCTAAAGTGTTAATTACAGTGCTTGAACCCAACACCTTGTCACAGTGTGGGCACATTAATTATTTGTCTATCTTTCCCATTAGATTCTAAGTTCCATGAAAGCAGCGACCATTTCTACTTTGATTCTTATTGTACACCTCAGCGCCTTACATAGTTCCTGCACATATCAGGGTATCAATAAATAATATCTATATGAGATAATTAACAGTGTAAGAAACACTCTAACCAACAATGACAAAACTACAGAAATAATAACTGAAAAATACTAATTTTCAGCATAATTTGAAAAACGCATAATTTTCAGAATAAGGAAAGGTGATATAGATGAATGATACATTTATATATTTATTATTTATATAGTATTGTATTATGTATAGTATTATTTATAATATTTTATATATTTATATATTTTCCCCTCAGGGAAAAGTAATACGATTTTCTAGATATTTATCATTTACACAATTCAAGTATAAATTAAATTGAAAGGAAATACACAGTTTGATATGAAAATGCAATTATCTTTGTTATTAAAAGCCAACCTGGTTTACAACTTCCTGTACCTCTAAAAATGCCCAACAGAATATAAACTTTTACTATTAAAGGGAATATAGTTTCAATAACACTGAATGTACACTATTTCTCACAGATCTCACTTAAAGTATTTTATTTATTCATAGGTATTAACCTAACCTATCTCTGTTTTACTGACAAGAATCTGAAGCATGAAAGTTTTTGAGTTAACAAAAGCAACATAATAATATCAGCTAAAAAAAAAAAACCTTTGGCAATATATATTTTAATCTCGACGAACAGAAAAATAGGCTGAGTTCCATTTCCATTAAAATTAAATTGAATACTGCATATTTTACATATAATTGCCTAGCTTTATTTTGCTTCAGTTGCTTTTTATCACCATCTCCCACTGAGACAGGATGTATCAAGAAACACTACACTTAATGAAAAGGGTCAAAAGAACCTAGATTCTTCTGAAATACTATTAAAAAATTTTGTAATAGTTATTTTAATTACTACTTCATTTTGGTTTTGTGAATATGAAAAGTATACAAGTAATATTTAACAACAGATATATTTTGGGGTATACCATTCACTTCTAACTTTGAATGCTGATAGAACAAACCTCATCTTAATCTTCAATGTAGTCAACACTATACATACAGATTTCCAATCGTCTTTGGTTTTCATCTTCTAATAAATATTCTAATATCATATATCAAAACTGAAGAATGTTATTACATTGCTCAAAGCATATACACTTTTGTATATAAACATAGTCTGGGAATTTTAAGTAAATGTATTGAAGACTACAAAATACAGTGCAAGATAATAAGAGACACTAGCTAACAGTATCACTGCTTTTCATATTATACTAAAAAGAAAATATGCTAAAATAAAAAAGGAAAAACTGATAAAAAATTTTTTGGAAGAGGTTATGGTTGGTCATTTATTACTTTTTTGTATTAGAGTTAATTAATATTCTAAAAGGTCTACAAAAAGCTGAACAACCTCTCAAGCTTTGAATTCATGGCACTGACCTTAGACTTTCTCAGAATGATTTTTAATACACTCTGTTATTAGTAAAACCTGTTCAAACACATGCCCCATCTGCCAGCACCCCATCTGCAAGAGAGCTTCTTATTCTTGTAGACAGTACAACTTCTGCTTGCTTCCTTCTCTTCTCTACATACCAGCTGTATGGTAATGAGTATGAGCAGCTGAAAATACTGCATGATAACAAAGCTAATATGAAAACAGCAGAACAACACTTCCCTTCAATGAAGCAATTGCAGCATGAACATAGCAGATAAGCTATTAAACAGAGGAGGGGGTGAGAATTTTATTTGTGTGTGTGGGGGGGGGCAGGTTCTGGTGCTTGTGAGTATGTGTGTGTTAAATATGGGGTTTCCACATAATTAAAAGAACCAAGATCAGCAGAGGGTCCCAAAGAAAGATCTAAATTTCTAAGTACTTTTGTTAAGACTTGTGAATCAATTCTTTAAATGTTTTAAGTCCTAATTCTTATATAGTAATGATAATAACAGGTGCCACTGGACAAGCTAGTTTTCAAAGATGTTAACAACTATGTTCCATTTCTTAATTAACTTATTTGGGGACCTTTAGGGAAAGAAATGGAGTCAAGCTTAAAATCATAATGGAAACTATTTGCTAGACATTTTAGCAGTTAACATAATACATGAATCAATAAATTCTATGTTTTTAATTTTTATACAGCAATTTAATTTTTTTTAATTTAATGGCATTTGAAGCCAACACATTTATTCTGAACACCTGAGAAACTCCAAACAAAATAATAAGATGGCACGTTACTTTCTTAATTTAGAAAGACATATGGGGTCAATTTTTACATATATGATAGTCACAATGAATGAATCTACATAATGTAAGTAGAACCAAATCACATTAATTTTTTATGCTCAGTATCTTTTCATTTAGAGATTAACCGTCATTCAGGAAACTGTGTAAGAAAAATGACTATTCAAAATTGGTGCTGTGCATTTTCTTCCACAATTTGAAGAAGCTAAAATTAAAAAAATATTCAAAAACTAACTATAAGTAAAAGAAATAAGTACTATTATATCAGGAGAATTAATTATAATTTTTACCAACACATCTAAAAAAGTCTTATGTGGACTTCATCACAGTTATTAAGTCCTTATTACATAACCATACTTTCTATAGGTTATTCCATTTTACCTTTACAACAACCTTATGAAGGAGGTACTATTATTGTCTCCATCTTACAGATGAGACTTAGTAAATGCTAGAGCTAGGAACTTAATGACAGGTCTAACTGACTGTATCATCTATGCTTTTAAGCACTCTGCTATTCTGATAGAAACTCCATAAGGGTTCTATTTGGGTCTGTTTCATTCATTGCTGTACTCCAAATGCCTAAAGCAGTCCTTGGCTCATAGGAGTTGTTGAATAGATTGAATGAATAGATGGAAGAGATAACTACTCAGTTGTTTTCTTTTAAGTGTAAATTACTTCAAGTGGAAAAAAAAAAGCTACTACAAATTTTGTAATAACCCTAATCATTTTTACACTGAAAAGAAAATTTACCAATTAAAGAATCTTAAAATAAGACTGTTTAGTAATCTAAGTTTTGTTCACTTGTCAGGTTGAAAACTTAAGACTTTATTTTAAAAAATTCTCTCATAATTAAACATTCATATTGAAAGTGTGGGACAGAATGAATAAGAGCAAAATTGCACTGATTTTAGTGTCCTGCATATTTTCGTGAATCCATCTGTCCTCATTTTTATTGTCTAACTATAAAAATGCATTTTTCCTGTTAACTAGCTTAACCTATTCCTTGACTTCAAATATAAAACAAGGCCACAAGCTTCCATAACATAAAATCTTTTGTATAATATATATAAGAATCTGAATTGAAAGAACAGTTCCAATTTAGTGAAATAGTACAAAGTTAAGACATACAGTTGCATTTTCTCAGAGAAGAGCAAACTTTTAACACTTACAGATTTTAAAAATCCACAAAAATCAGACAAGATTTACAAAAACAGTACTATACTGCCCCTACATGTTCAAACTAGTAGTAACAATGATATTTTAAAATTTAAAGTGATAATGCAGAGATTTCTGTGGCTTATTGAAAAGCTGTTTAAGTTTAAATTGTTCCCAAGTGAACTATACAAAATCACCCATACATAAAAATGTAATGAAATATAGGAATAACCCACAAGTTTCAATTTTCATTTTCAATACTAGCAAGGATAAGAAATTTAAGAGAATTTCATCCAATATTATCATATCTTTTTTTCTCTCAAAACAGATTTTCCCATCATCACATGAAGATATCATAAAATAACCATAAACAAATGGCTAACTAGCCATGTGCTTTTGAGGTCAATATTAAGGTATTAATGTTTGAGAAATAGTGTTGATTGTTTCTTCTCCAGACCTAAATAAATGTCAATAAAGTTTATAACTATATACATAAACACATACATAGACATTACCAAAGTCACAAGAGTAACATTTATTAATCTAATATCAGATTTACTTTTTTTTACTGAGGAAGATTAGCCTGGAGCTAACAGCTATGCCAGTCTTCCTCTATTTTGTATGTGGGTTGCTACCACAGCATGGCTGACAAATGGTGTGGGTCTGCACCCAGGATTCGAACCCATGAACCCGGGCCGAAGTGGAGTGCAGAACCTTAACCACTAGGCCACAGGGCCAGCCCCAGATTTACTTTTTTAAAAAATCTACTTTAATTATTTTATCTTTCACATTTTAGGACTATATATGCAAATAAAGAGATGTACTGCATCAACAGGTACTTGGTAAAAGGAAAGAACTGAATTGTAATTCCTAACATTTAGAATGTTATTGGCTTTATCACAAATTTCTGCTATTACTCCTATAGTAAAACTTACATTACACCAAAATTAATAATGATAAATTTATCATTATTTATATCTACCATAAATATACCTACCAAAATTATATCTACCATTATTTAACTGGTTTATATGTGAGACACACATTAATTTGTGCAACTTTCCATAACAAGTCAGGAATAGGACCAAGAAATCTAATTCTGATCCAGGAACAATCCAGAAAGAAATCACTATGGTGAGCCTGACAGGATATTAAAGACTAAAGTTTTCTTGCAAGAATATGAAAAATGGAATAAGATGGAATCATATTTAATCTTTCAGAACCTCAAAATAATATTCTGTACTGGGTACTACCTATTTGAAAATCAGTAGATTATACATTTCAATAAAGTTACCAACATAATCCTATCAAATCAGGTAAAGAGTGCCTGCATATGTGTGCATGTGTATGTAGGTATCCATATATACATATGGAGAAACTATAACACAAATTATCATCAGTTGATTTAGAAATGAAAATTTCTATAATTGAATAAAGGAGTCTGGTGACACATTGTAGACAATGTGGCCTTCTTAAGGGAAGGTCTCTGCCTTATTCATCTTTGTTACACTAGCAACACACACAGGGAGTAGGCCTAATATATATTAGTAGAATGAAAATTAATTTAGTGGTACTAATTTTCCATAGAAACACCAGGAAAAGTAAAAAAGTGGTCAAGGTTCTCATCCCTCATTTAAAGCATAAGTCTGCAAGCATGAGTTGCATTTAATCACTGAAGAAAAATAGCAAATTAACTCTGAACTATCATTTATATTATATAGAGCTGCCTATAACTAGGTTAATAAAATTTAGCTATTCATTTATACAATGTACGTTTTAAAGCATTTAAATACACAAATACTCAGAGACTTAAGATAAGGCTTAGACTACTTTGACATTTCAAAGTGTATTCCATTTTTTATATGTGGTGATAGCTATAAAACTCAAAAGTCTGTGGAGACAGTTCCACAATTTTGGAGAAAGTTGTGTTCCTGACTTCAGAACTTTTCAGAGTTTAGAAAGGTAATATGCTGCATATACGGTGTATTACAGAACACTTCCAGTACAGTACATATTAACATTCCTGCAGCAAAGTATATGAATATTCAGATAAATAATAAAAGTGACTGTCTATGTTAGTTAGGGTTAGGTTTGGCAAACTTTTAAAAGAATTTTTTAGTTCTCAAGGCTTGTTGGATTTCTGATCTGCAGACAAGGGACTGTGGATTTATTTTATACTTGTTTATCTTGCCAGGAGCTTAGTACCAAGTTATTTTTAGCATATTTTTCATCTGCCTCCCATACTACAAATCTTAATATTAAGTTAGCTTCTGTTAAACATAACCTACAAATTTAAATAGCTTTGCCCTGTGATGTTAAATAAAATTACTAAACTATTTATACAGATTATTATCTATCAATAAAAGGGATAAAAATTCATGGCAGTTGTTTCTATGATGTAGTTGCAGATTTATAAATCGTGTGAATAATTTGCTTTACATTCATATCTGACAACTGAGGCACAACCTAATATTAAGACATCACCTGATGACAAAAACATCTAGAAAGCGATGTTATCAGAAATCAGATATTGAGGCCATCATAAATTGTGGGAACAAAGTGAAAATTGCATATTTAAAAACCTAGGATTACATGGCAAAAGTTAACCCTTAAAACATTTGGAAACTAAGGATCTGTTCACTCAAAAAATTCTTTCCCAGGTACATCAGTAACACTACAGCGTTCGTGATGCTGCAGCCAGATGCCCAAGTGAGAATCTCAGCTCCATCACTTACCAGTTCTAGGGCAAGTTATTTAATCTTCCTGTCTCAGATTTTTCATCTGCAAAATAGGGTTAATACAATACAACCTACTTCATGAGCTTATTTTAAGGATTAAGCAAGTTCATATGTGGAAAGTACTTAGAACAGTGCCTCCCCTGCAGCTTCAGTTAGATTCTATACTATTATCCTGTTTTACTGTCATCAAAACATTAGTGTTAACAGTTACTTTTCTGTTTCCCTAAGTTAGAATCTAGGCTCCATAAGGGGATGGCCTTTGTCCATCTAGTTCACTGTTACGTCCACAGGTTCTAGAAAAGTCCTCAACTCTATTCTAAGTGCTCAATGCATACATTTTGGCCGATATTAATATTAATTAATTTCAAGTATAAGTAAATAACTTGCAGCAGTATAATTAATGAAAAAAATGAAAAAACAAGATGTGAGCGCAAGCAATAATACAAGTTCCTTCTGTCCCTCACTTCTCTGATCATCTGCTTAGCAAACATTGTTCATGTTTTAATTCAAAGTTACTGTGAAGCCTTTCCTGAGCCATTTGCACTGAGACTTGGGTGATCCTCTCATGCTCCCACAGTACTTTGTGCATGGGTCCATTTAAGCAATTATCCTTTTGTACTATAAGGGTTTGTTTATGGTTTTACCACTAGACTATAAGATGCTTAAAGGATTGTGATTTTTCATTTTTGCATATCCACAGGCAGAGGAGATGAAGAATTTTTTTTATTTACAGCCTTTTTATTCACAGCCAGTGCCTTGCACAATACAGAGAATAAGACTGCAAGAAAATTTACAGTTTATATTCTGCTTACTCATGTTTATGCATAATGCACGAAACATTATTAAGAAGAAAAACACTAATAGGGTCTAAAATAGAATGGCCTGATAGGTGGTAACTAACTAATTTCCTTTATTGATAAAATAGTGACAATAAAAGATATCAGATGACCTGAAAATGCCAATTTTTTTCCAAGTTCCATTGGAATATATGAGTGAGAAAAACTTTAGGAAATCACATTTTAGTTTACTCAAAAAAAAAAAACCAACAACAACAATAAACCAGGTACCCTATTAAAATCTCTCTCTAAACTTGCTTATACCACCACTCCATTTTTCCTTCTCGCCAAAGCATCAAAATAATTTTTCTTTATTTCAGCATTTTCTGACATTTTTGAGCTACCATAGACTCGCAAAAGTACCATCCAAATGTCTATACCCTATGTTTGTTTCTCCTTCGTTTTCAAAACTGGTAAGTAGTAATTACTTTCAAAATTAAGTGTCAAACTATATCTGAGTTTAAATTTAGAAAATGAAATATTCAAAATCACAGCTGCACAGTCATTTAAAAACATTCAGTAAACAAAAACATGCCATATTCTTACAGTACAAAAACTCCTTAAAGAATTTTCCAAGTTTAACATAACATACTTCAATGAATTGGTCATACAAATATTTATACAAACTTTCTCCTGCATATCACTGGGAGCATAAAAAGATATTAAAGATAATTTCTGAACTCTAAGAGTTTAAAGCCTAATTGAGGAGACAAGATAACTGTATGAACCTGTCAAATAACACCACTGAGCTGTGCATATATACCTAAGGGCCAAAGGTATTGGCAACAAGTACAATATGTTCCACTAATGGATGAGGACAACGGTGGATACAATCAGTGCCAGGAGGAAGGTTCCAACCAGAGAGGTAAGCTAGACTGTGAGGTCATGGAAAGGATGTGGAGAGACAGAGCACAAACGTAACTGGTGGACACCAAATAGACTAGTATGGAGGAGGGGAGCATGATGCTGACTTTTTAAAGGTTTCATATTTCTGTATGTTAAGGAAATGTCCGTCTATTTCCACTTGGCTAAGAGTTCTATGGAACGGAAGTTGAGTTTCATGAAATGCCTCTCAGGTATCAAGACATTTTAGAAATGCAGACTTGCTACAACTACTTTAAATGAGAATTAATCATGGCTAGACTAGAATTTAAAAAAAAGGTAAACCTGGATTGGGGCTAAAGGCAAAGCTATGTCAGAAATGTAAGACTAAGTAGTAGTGCTATAAGAAACAGGCAAGTATTTCTGGCAGCTGCTCTTGCTAGCATGAGAAGTACTCTTGTAGTAGAGATTATTAATAGCAGTATACTTTGGGAGAGGCTGTCATTTATACTGTACAAATATCATACTAAAATTCAGAAATGTAAAAGCATAAACTAAAGTGACAAAAATTGACATAAGACTTGCAGTAAAAATAATGTTAAACCAATGATAAATTATAAAACTATACATGTGGATCATCTGTTTAGATAAAAACACAGTTCTAAAACCATGGGAGAAGTGAAAAAATTATAGTTGAAAATAATACAGGTGACAGGTCTATAGCAAATATTATTTTCCAAGAAGAATAGAAAAATAAAATCACCATAAGCAATTAATAATTTCTTGATCTATTTACATATTTTCCTCATGAAGCTTTAAGTATAAACATATATAATTATTTTCTCAAAATGGAAAAAAATTCCTTTGATAGAAAACCTAGAATAATAAACACGGAAATACAATGATACAGTATCAACTAAGTAAAATCCAGAAAACTTTGCAACGGCAGGAATAAATTTGCTTAGACTATGATTTCTTTCTCTTTAGACAACACTAGAAGTCCCTCTTTGCTGGTTTTTAATTGGTACTATCTTTCTGGAAAAGAACTTAGCAGTATTTATCAAGAACTTAAAAAAAAATCTTGACCCAATAATTCTAATTCTAGAAATCTGTGTCTAGGGATGTCGAAGATCTGCATATTAAAAAGTTCAAAACAGCTCACTGTCCAAATCAACAACTGTAATTTGGCAGATTACATACTTTGAATAACTATAGCCATGGGGAACCAACAGCAATATATTAAAAATAGATCACAGTACCAATTTTGTTTAAAAATTATTTACTTAAAATTGTTACTGTGGTTATTTCTGAGCAGTGGAATTACTGATAATATAGGAAATTGTAAAGAAAAATATTTTTTCTAAGTTTTACATACTGAGCATGTCTTATTTTTATTAAAAAAAGTAAAAGATACTAATTATTGGAAGAACATAAAATTCCCTATATCACCATTCAACCCAAGAGAATTTTGGAGATTATCAAATTGAGGAGGGTAATAACTCATAAATTTGCTTTACCAACAGAGCTTACGATGGTCTACTTTTTGGGTACATACAAAATCTTCATAAAAATGAAAATTTTATTGTAGAGCAAATAATTAGAAATGTTTTCTGAAACAAAGGCAATACAACTGTCTGATAAAACTGGTAGACCTTTGCTGAAAAGGACTACTAGTACAATGGACTCCGCAACAGTCTATTAAAGGAGCATAGTAGGTTAAAATTATATACAGCTTGAAGTAACTGAAGATTATAAATACAAAAACAACAAACTAGATTATGCCTGAATGAGATTAAAATTTTGAACATAGGTTTGCCTATTATTATCAGCAATAAGTCAACAATGAAGAAAAAAACTTGAATTCAAAATAGTATTGAAGCTAAGAGAGGTATAATGCTGTTTTCAATTTTTGTCACCATTGTCAAAAGTACTAATTGATCAAACTGATGAGAATGGTGCTGCACTACAGTTTGAGGATGGTTAATCTGTCAGACACCCTGGTCTCAGTTGCTGCCGGCGCAAACACAGATCCTGAGGTATGACAAAGATTCTCTCCTTGACCAAACTCTGAGCTCTTTTTCAACTAGGCCCTGTCCTTGGACATGTTCTCAGGAGCCACATTTTGGGGAGAATCCTGCTAAGTCAGTTTAACCTAGAATCCCCCACACTTGATATCCGATCACCCTCCATATCTGTTGGGTTCTTCATCCTCCATCATCCCCCAGGTGATGTCTGACCACCTTGGTTAAGCTGGTATAGCCAGAATCCCCTTTAACCCTGAAGATTCTTCTTGGTAATTTTCCACTCACTGACCCCAAATCTACTCCTTGGCTATAAATTCTTACTTTTCTTTGTTGTATTCGGAGTTGATCCCAACCTCTCTCCCCTAACGCAAAACCTCCTTATAGTGGTCCCTATACCTATCACGATAGTCTCCCTGAACAAAGTCTGTCTTACAGTTTTAACAAGTGTCATGAATAATCTTTTCTTTAACAGGTATCATCCCTCAGCTTACAAAAGATAACAAACATGCATACTGTTTGAATATTTCCAGTTTTTTATGACTATAATTATTGCATAATCTGTGGGAAAACTTTATAAGTGAAACACCTTAAAAGAGATTACACAAAAAAAATCCTGAATTTATAAATGGACTATGCCACCAAAAGTTATTTGTGGGTCAACTGTTTGAATCTTTGAATGTATTTTCTCATACAAACAATGTCAACAGTAATAGGCTCCTAGGTTTACCCTCCAAAATACTAATATAATAGTAGTTGAAAAGTGTTAAGTTCGCATGAAAAAAAAAATAATAAAGAGAATGGTTACTACCTGCAGCATTAGAGAGTCCTGAGGTTAAATACCAGTTTTAGTATTTACCAGGAAAACCAGGGAGAGTTAATTTGTTTGAGCCTCAGTTTTCTAGTCTACTGAATGAAGATAATACCCAACTTACATTACTTAACAAACATTTAAATCATTTAAGGACTGACTTAAAATATACAAAAATAGCTGGGACAGTGCCTAGAATACATAGTAGGTTCTTTTTAAAATGATAGCAATTATTAATAGCATTATTATACTAATACTGTACATTAAGAAGGAAATAATAAGTAGTATGTGATTAGACATGATTAGACACAAAAATTGTTTTCTACATAGCTTTAAAAGAATTAGAGGAGAGGATGAGGGTTTTAAAGGAAATGAAAGGCTTATGGCTCTAACAATCTCATTCTAAAAATTTACCATGAGCTGAAACTTATATACAAGCAAAAAGATTTGCTATGGTATTACTGTAATCATAAAAACCTATATTTCACTGTTTTGTAAATAAAGTTTTATTAAAACACAGTCATGTCCATTTGCCCATTCATTTAAGTATTGTCTACAGCTGCTTTCAAGCTACAATGGCAGAGCCGAGTAATTCTAACAGTATCTATATGGTCCACAAAACCTAATCTATTTTAATTTTATTTCTATTTTCACTTTAAAGAAAAATATTTTAAATATGGTATTTTGAACAGAACTTGATATGGTATATAATCACTACAAAATTGTTTTCAATTATCAGAAATCCCAGTCATATATTTCATTATTGCCTGAGCTCTTGGGTTTCAGGTGACAAATCCTTGTCCCACACTGCTACCACCTCGCCTCCCCCCGACTCCCATCAGCAGCTCTACCCTATTCTCTTAGAGCTGTGTTGCCAATGCTTACGCTACACAATCAGTACGTGGTTCAAACCCAAGAATATATAAGGTACTCTAAAAACAATATTTCTCTATAAACCAGCAGAGTCAACCAGATATCTTACAAAGCCCTACATAAACCAACAGTTGCATGTCATTTAGAAATTTCTACCAATACAGTAACATTGAAGAATAACTTTACGAGAATATTCTAAATGCTTAAAAGTCTCCAAACAAAAACAAAATGAGTTAAGAAATGACATTTAAGCATTGAAGGGCATTTTCTTTCAACATGCTATTATTAATTGTAAGGCATCATTATTTCTCTAATCACTAAAAAGAAAAAAATGCCGCCAAGTAAGCTATGAAATTCCATCAAGGTGTTTCCTTATTTTATATATGTTTAAAATGTAGAAAAATAATGTATCTTATGATTTAAGAAATACAGTATTACCATAATTAGGCATTCCAATTTCAAAGAGAAATAATTTTCCAGTGATTTTGTAGATTAAAAAAGTTTTTCCTGTAAAATTTTTCTTTCTCTAAAGGATGATCTGTTCTTTTAGATAAAGTTATGTACTAAACTAGTATTCTCAAATTTTCCTGACACTAAGAATTACCTACAGGACTTTTTAAAAATACAGATAGATCCCTGAGCCTTAATCTAGATCGCTTACATAAGACTATCCAAAAGAGGAGACTCCAGGATTCTGTATTTTTAACAAGTATTCCAGGTGATACTTATGACCAAGAATGTGTGAGCAAATATAAATAAATTTTGAGGACCTTAATACTAAAAACATTTTGATTTAAAGTAACTGGTTAATAGCTAGAGTGCTATTTCTTTACTCTTGTTAGTATTAAGTCCAAGTATCTCTGATGAGAGACTAGAATAATTTATATAATAATAAGTTAGACTAACAGTACTAAGACTTTACTTCATTGTGAGGTAAATAAATTTCCTGAAAACATTTCAAGAGACAGAAATTGAAGTTGTAGCTATGAAAACTATTTTAAAGGACTTTTCACAATTTTCAAAGTTATTCTATTGGGGAAACATTAAGTGGATCAACATCAATGATGAATGGAGGCACAATATCATGGTTTTCAAATTTTAATAGGTCAAGATTGCCTACAGTCTTATAAGAGGTCACTATACATTAGCTCACTACTTGGAAGGAAAAAAATGGCCTACAAAATACAGAAGTCTATCTGCTCTGTGTATTGTATTTGTCAGTGTATAACAATCTGCTTGAGAGAAGTTAAACATTCCTAATGTAAAAGATATACTAGATGTTAGACAAAATATGATTAATTACATACCATATCAAAAGTCTTTTTAAAATCTCTGGTAAAGAAAAATACATTTTAAAAATGTTTATCATTAACTTTACCAAGGGAAAGTTAGTAAATTAAATAAAAAGCATGTGAATCAATTTAAAGCTACTTAAATTAACCAGGTGCAAAAGAGAGGAAGGTGGATATAATTACCCTATCCCTCTAATATTTCTAGTAGTCAGAGTCAATGAGTTATACAATAGTAAATTATTGGCAGGCAGGCAGCCTAAAACTGAATGTGTTAATTTTGGTTTTTAACTATCTTCCAAAAAATTTTTCTAGTATGAATTTTAATTTTCAAATTTAGCCCTCTTCTGTTATTACAAATGCAAGGCTATAATTTAACATAGCATAGTAACCTAGAAAAGTCAAACTGAATAGTGACCCTAGGAGGCTCTCAGGGAAAGCCTTGAAGTTCTCTATTAATTTTCCTATAAAATCTGCTCCTGAGCCTTTAAATTTTAAGTATGTGTCAAAAGATAAGGTAGAAAACAAACACTGTAACATAATGAAGTAATCTACTATATGTTCTACTTAACTTTATTAGAAATATTCAACAACAAAGAACAAAATTATCTTGACTGTTAATATCCTAACCTTTTAGCTTAAAAAACCCACACTTCTTTCCCTCAATTTAAAAACTTACTTGTATTAGTATTTTCTTCTACAAAAGTATTAAAATAATAAGTTAGTTTATTAATGACTTTAAAGCTATTAGAGGCTTCTGTGTAAATGCTTAAATCAGAGCAGTGACCTCATTCAGAAGTTATAAAAGTGACAAAGTGAAAGAAGACAAAATAAAAGAAACACTTTCTGAAAACATAGTAAAGAAGAAAATAAGAGGGTGATGAAGACATTTGTATTCTATTTTCAATGTTTAAACTGTATTACATTTAAACTTCACTCAAAATGTTTTTCAACATGGCTACCACTCGTTTAGAGTAGAAGTGGAAACTACTCAAAAGGAACTAAGACAACTGGAAAACGTATTTTTACAGAGGTTATTTAAGTCCCAACAAAAAGAAGATTCTCTTTACTAAGGAGCAAAAATATTTTTCGGGTGTTATGAGTTAATCTACTTGTTTAATAGAATGTTTCCCCTTTAGTTAAAAGAAAAAAAAAAGGGAACTAAAACACTAAGTGCACTGATTTATGCAAACACTCATTTAATCTCAGACAGGGTTTGTTTTTTTTTTTTGGTTTAATGTGTTCAGGATCATAAAATATTTTAGATCTAAAAATACATCTCTCTAGGTATTAATTCAAAATGGCAATACCAAGTAACTCAGAAAATACAACAAAACTGCTAATATTAACAAGGTCAAAACTTGGCAGGGGAAAGGAGAATGTCATCCTGAAAAACATCAAATAGATCATAACTTGATTATACATAAGCAGAAGTTCTACAAAATGTTTGTTAGTTCAGGATTGTCTATATATAAACTATCGTAACAGCCACACAATAGCATGCTATTTTTATTTTACATAACAGCAAAAAGCAATGTCTCTATTAAGTTTGAATTTAAAAAAATAGTAATTTAAAAATAATACAGCTTAAAGGGAGAGATAAACCTAGGGAACTTGGAATACTATTTAAAAGAGTTAAATGCTGTAATTTCCATGTATAAGGAGAATACTACCAGCTTTTTGCTTTTCCCACAGAATAAAAGCAACAGATTTTGGGTTTCATTATTTACCAATATATTTCAAAGCATACTTTTTACATTTCCCCATTTTAAATAAGTTTAAAGGATTCTAATATCATGAAAAATAAATGAGAGACAAAAAGGTGGATTGGGTAACCTTGCCCTCTGGCTTTCTATCATATTATTAAAACTATCACTTATATAAGTGGCTACATAATACACTGGCTACATAATACACTGACAGTTTTAGTTATAAATATCAATTGAAATTTGAAGCATTTCTTCACTAAAGGAGGCAGAAGTACTTCATTTAAACAAATATTCCTATTTTTCAAATGTGTGAGACTTACCCGTCTTCGACAAAAGGGGAGGCCTTGGGCAATGATGCTAATGCTAAATATCTTCATCACAGTTTGATGTGGTAGAGGCTCTTTTGCACTTTTAAGATCAACAGGAACCAAGCCATGGTTTAGAGTAGCTTTTCCCGGTTTTGACATTTTAAAACTCCTCTTGGTTGATGAATACTCTCTACATGTAATACAGGCACATTACTAAAAACTCTAACCACCAAATTAAAATATAATTTTCTAATTTAAAAAAAAAAAAAAAAAACGGCTGAGATCCTAGGGCCTGCTGCTTTTGTCTTTCAACCTTCTCCTACCAAATGTCCTGACCTGTCTGAGGCTTGGTGAAGTGCAAACTATCCTAGAATAGCCAGGAATTATAAACTACTGAAGTGAAAGCTCCTGCTCCTGCCACTCAAACAGCTGGTGAACCTCCCATACAAAGTCAGTAACGTGAATACAACCAAAGCAGGGCTATGCTGCAGGGTCCCTTTTAAAACTTCAACTACTAACCTAGGTATTCCCTAGAAAGTGAAAGTCAAGTTTTCTTTACAAAAATCCAAAAAACTAAACATTGTATTTTCTCTTGAATATTTTATTTAGTCTTCCTTACCCAAATATCAGCATTAATATTTTAGGAATGTTTTGAATTGTGCTTCAAATTTAAGGACAGTGTTTATGCATGCTCAAAAAATATATACATACATTTGTTCTATCTTACATATATATTCAGAATGGGCACAATACTTTCAAGTGTGCATCTTGAGCGTGCTCGTTCCCTTTTCCATACACACCATTCTTTATCTCATACTGACTAAGACACTTAATAGACTCTAGCTCTCTATAGCTATTAATATGTATGTCAGATTAATCTTACCAGTAGACATTTCAGTTGTTTGCAAATTTCAGTTCAATCTCTATAATTCTGAAAAACTCAGTGATTCCACTTGAAAGTATACCAGTCACGTGATTGATTCAAGATATACAAGTATTTATAAATGTAAGCTGTGATGGGAAGTAATTATAGTAAAATGAATAATAACTAACCAGTTCATCACAAATCCTTAGTGCCTAATTTCTCCAACGCACCATGGTCAGATAAATCTTGCTAAAACACAGAGAGAGAACGTGGTACACAATCCACTCAAGAACTTTCAATGGTTCCCCGATGCCTAAGATAAAGTCTGGAGATGAAGACTCTCCTCAAAGTGGCCCCAAACTAATCTTTCCAGCATTATCTCAAATATTTCCCTAAATTAACCACTTATGCCAGTGTTAATTAATCTTTATACTACATTTCATATTCAAACCCACAAACTAGATTGTTATGAAGATGATAAGAAGCTCAGTATGAGAATGTTATCTCACTTATCTCCTTCCAACAGCTTTTATGGATCTTTATAGTGGGAATTTAGACTGTGATATGGAGAGAATTAGAAAAAAGAATGTCAGAAATAGGTGACTTCTTTTTTGACTTTGGAGAGATATGTCTTACTAAATATAAAGTGGGCTGCTGAGAAGTCAATCTATACACAAGAAATACTCCCAGTCCTACCATGATGCTACTTTCTTAAAGTACACCTTTTTCTTATACCATAATTAAAATGTAGTTAAAAACGCAAAATCATTAGCAGAGGTGATATTTTTAGCCACACAAAAGTAAACAACTGAATTTCTCCAAAGAAGATATACAAATGACCGATAAGCACATGTAAAGATGCTCGATATCACTCATCATCAAGGAAATGCAAATCAAAACCAGAATGAACTACCACTGCACACCCATTAGAATGGCTATTATTCAAAAACAATAACAAGTGCACACAGACACAACACATACAAACAGAAAATAACAAGTGTTGGCACGGATGTGGAGAAATACCCTTGTACATCACTGGTAGGAATGTAAAATGGATGTAGCTACCATGGAGAAGTAGCTGGTATGGCGGTTCCTCAAAAAATTACCACAGGACCCAGCAATTCCACTTGTGGGTATACACTCAAAAGAACTGAAAGCTGGGACTCAAACAGATATCTGTACACCCATGTTCATAGCCACATTATTCATAATAGCCAACAGGTGGAAGCAATCCAAGTAACCATTAATGGATGAACGAGTAAACAAAATATGGTATACGTTACAATGGAATATTATTCAGCCTTAAAAAGGAAGGAAATTCTGACACATGCTACAACCTCGAGGACATAAGGCTAAGTGAAATAAGTCTGTCAAAAAAGGACAAATATTGTATGAGTCCTCTTATATAAGGTACCGAGAGTAGTTAAATTCACAGAGACAGAAAGCAGAATGGTGGTTGCCAGAGCCAAGGGGGAGAAAGGAATGGTAAGTTAGTGTTTAATGGGCATAGTTTCAGTTGGAAAAGATGAAAGAGTTCTGGAGATGGATAGTGGTGATGGTTGCACAACACTGTGAATGTACTTAATGCCACTGAATTGTACAGTGAAACTTGGTTAAAATGGCAAGTTTTATGTTATGGATATTTAACCACAATAAAAAAATTGTTTTAATAAAAAAGTAAACAACTAAGACTAGAACCATAATCTTATACCAAAGAAAACCCCAACAGAGATCTAGGGATAGAAGAAAGAGTACTGGAAATCTGTTAAGTCGCTATGGTAGCAAAAAGGTGAGACTGATATCTAAGAAAATCATGACTACAGCCCCACTAGTCTACTTACTACCTTGCAGAATGAATGTCTCTAGCCTCATTCTAGTCTCAGCATCTCCTCTGATGCTCACTTTTTCTGTTCCTTATAACACAACCTTCTGTCATATTGTGTCTTTCTCTCCTAATTAGAAAATCCCTTTGTTGAAGTAGCTCCCATGGAATGCCTCCTCACCAGGTTACTATCAGTGTCTACTTTGTTAATATTACATATAATTTTAGGAAGACTGGCATTCTTTAGTCTCAAAAAAATATGTGTTTTAGTGATATCTTTGAAGTCAATTAGTTAAACCCTCAAAATTCCTTTCTCTGAACCACACAGAAGATATAATTTAAACTGTTATTTCAATGAAGAAAAATTAGAAGAGCATACTACATCCCACAAGTTTAACGTATTCATTCTGTATAGAAAAATAAATCAAACAGATCAACTCCAAATTTAACTTTCACTTAATCCATTGGTTAATAAAGATAACATATGAAAAACTATAATTTTTCTCTTTTATATTTAAAAGCCCTCAAGGAACTTTAGAGTCACACGTATTTACATGCAGATAGTTTAAAGATAAGGAAGATATGAAGCTCTCTAATCTCCTTGGAGTGTGATCCTAAGGGGAAAAAAAGATTTGGAATTGAAAAGAATTTGGACTGGGAAAACTAAAACTAAAATCAACAGTGTCCATTCTCCTGCTTATAAGAAGGTAGAAATTATTATGAAGTAAAACTAGTTTTTCATTTTCAAGAAATTATTTACGATGATAATAGGAGTGAAAATTAAGGCGGTTTGTATATCAAATGCTGTGTTTCACACTAGATACCAAGTTTTTGGTAAACACAAAGTGGTGACATTCTAATTCAACTCATTTTTTAAATCAGTAAATAGCTGCCCTCAACTGGATAGTACAGAGCATTGCAACTCTAGTAAATCAAACACTAAATCAAGTCATATGTCTACAACAATATATCTTTGTAAAAAAGACCCATTATTAGTGATTGAGTAAAGTGAGTACTAATTTCCAAATGTACGTACTACCAAGTTTCATCTTTTTTGGAGGATTCAAGTTAACAGTACTTCTAAAGCAATATTCTCAGTCAGCATGGAAACATTCAAAATACCAAATCTTCAAATACAGAAGAAAACCCTAGTCAATGAGGGAAATCATAGACAATGCATGAGAACCCCAATTGTTAATACTTTAAAATGCAGCTAGTTCCATGTGTTCAAGAAAAAATAAAGTTTTAGTCTCAATTATACTTTTAAAAACATTTAAGATACTCTTAATTATTAACCCCCTCCCAAACTGAGACTTTTCAAAACATACAAGCTCTTTGATCATACCAATATTTGATCATAGCAACAAATACTAAGTATAATATAGTAAGTAGGAGCATCAATGCTGGAGCCAAACTGCCTTAGTCCAAAGCCTGGTTCTACTACTTATTAGTGGAATGACCTTAAATTAATGCCTCTACACCTCAATTTCATCTATATGGAACCTACCTTGCAGGATTGTTATGAGGATTAACACATAGAATAATGCTTCACATCTAGTAAGTGCTCAATACTGTTAGCTACATCACCACTACTACTGTTAGGATCAAAAATCACATGGAGCTTTGTAGATTACATTTCAATTTTAAAAGTCAATAGGAAAGCAAGCAGAAGTTCTAAAATCCACTTGTAACAACTGTGGAATAGAATATTTTAAAAACATAATCATCTACAAGTTTGGAAAGACTTCCATTAATTCTACCAAAATTTTTACCTAAAAATGAAGCTATAGTATCTTAGCTATAGCATCTTGGCATTTTAAGATTCCAGATATGATTGACTATCCATCCAAGAAGAACTCAACATTGTGGAATTTGTGTAAAGAGAAGATCTCTACATAAGGTAATTTATTTTGCCACATCAGTTTCTGATTTTCTCTCTTCTAAAAGTTTGCATTGGTCAAAGATGATTATATATAAATGCTACATGTAACAAAATATCACCAACACGGTATTTCTAAAATGTATTACAGTCCCATACACTCCAATTCTCTTAAAACAACAACAAAAAGATTTACAGCAGTCTATTCTGGATTTCAACCTTTTCTTTCATTCATTATTATAGAGGCTAGTATTTAACTGCTCTTGACCAAAGGCCACAGCATATGAGTGCAAAGATTTTCCATTTTTCATAAACTATTCTTGAATCAGCTAAAACAAATCATTTGGAAGATACAAGTTTACCTACAAGTACAAATGATTTTTATACCAAGAGTTTTCAAAGGCTCACATCAAAAACTTTTGACAGGCAGAATATCAGCATATGCCATTTAAACTCAGTACTATTCATTACTTCTGTGAATTTAAGCAACAAGTGACCTACTCTTTTGAGAAACAGAAAAAATTCCAGATGCCAAAAATTATACCACTACTAAAGTGAAATAAATCAGAACCAATATCCTTTTGAGATAAGAATATGGTATTATAAAGCATACTCATTTATTCAGGGATATTGACTAAGATGTATCATTCTCTGTATCTAAGTCATTTTTCCAGTCTTTCCTAACACCTTAGGTACCAGAATGTTAAAGTTATCTCCCTGGTCTAAGCAATTCATGCACTACAGAGATGGAGCAATTTAAACACAGAGGAAAACACTGATAAATCAAGAAATTAAGTTCTTCGCTGAATGATAAACTGTCAAGCTTGTATTAATAAAAAATGCAAAAAAAAATACAGACAACATATCATTACTTCAACTGTAGAAACAAAACTATAATTAGATTTAGCATGAAAGAAAAATTTAAATACATGGCATTCCTTTTAAAGTTTCATTATTCATAAAAGCCATAAGTCAATGAATAGAAATGTTTCATAAAAATTAAAATCACATTCAAAATGATTCCTTAAAAAATTCTAAAAGACATTTAAACACTCAAAGTGTTCACTAAGAAAGATTACAACTTTCAGTTATAATGTATTTGAGATATTATACTCATGAAAACATTTAATGGGTCACAACATATTATTGTATCTCCCTGCTAATTTTCTTTATGTGAGCACCATGGGCAGCCCCTAACTACTTAAGAGAAATTAGCTTGGGTTCTAAAACAGCACATACAGTTTATACAAGTGTTATAAAAGTGTGACCTGGTAACTGGACATTTGCAAAATAAAAGTATTACATATATACATGTATATGTAGCATTTTCAAAATAAAAATGCTACAATACCAGGTTAAGTAAAGTATTATAACTGCTTTATATAATCAAGGTCTGGTTGCTGAACATTTAGGTTGTTTCTGAATTCTGCTGGAAATTGACAGTTATTTCTATATAATTGGCTGAAAATAAAGTTATAAGTTAAGAAGTAAAATACTGAAAAACCAACCAAACAAGTCCTTAAAAATGATGACAAAACTACCCCCACAGTACACTAGAAATTCCACGATCCAAAAAAACCAAACTATTTGTTAACTTATTTACAACTAAATTATTCTTGACTGAACTGCTGCCTCAATCAACTTTCAGCCATATTATCTGGAGTTGATACTCTATGTAAACTTATCAGTATACAAAAAATATTGGGTGAATTTTAAGTTCTAGTTTCAGCTCCACTACTAACCTGTGACCTTAGGTAAGTCTGTTAACTTGCCTCAGATTTCAGATTTCTAGAATGAGGAGGCTGGACCAGATGATTGAGAATGAAGTCCCTTACAGCTTTAAGAGTACATTACAGTTTTAATAGTACCAAGCATAGAGCCTTCCTGTAAAGTGTTGGACTGTCAATTTGGTGAACCTTTCTTTATTATACTTTAGTGAATAGTACAGATACAGTTTTACAAAGTATATATAAATAAAATTCACTGCTTCAATTCATTTGTGTATATATTAAAAAAACAGACATCTATCCCTGTGTTGTGAATATGTGTTAGTGTGTATAATACAAATAAAACAATTCCAATGGAAAAAAGTCAAAGGTATAAATGATTTTTAAAAATATGATTTAAAAAGATGAAATTCAAGAAAAAAATCTCAGGATTTTTCTGATTCCATATGATACCATAATAACTCGTATATATCTTTCCTTTTCTACTTATCATAGTGACCACCTAAACAGTGACTGACATACACAGACATATTTGATTTTCTCTTTTAATGGGTAAACTTTGGATTTTTTGTGTCTTAGAACTTTAGTTGTTAACACTAAATTGACAATTTTCCTCATTCTTTCATTAAGCATTTAAAGAAATATTTGCGATAAAACAAAAATACAACTATTGAATTGAATTTTTTAAGTATTTCAGAAATGCCCAGTATGAAGTCCTCAATGACTATAACATAACTTGCCTCATGATTAAGTTTAACTCTTACAGTCTGTGCTGGGTTACCCCAGCTGTTAAACTGGTCTTACACAGCTGCTCACCAAGAATTTAGTTGATGACTATTATAGCTATACCTTTAAGTCAACTATGACAAAAATGACATAGTAATTACAGGTATTTCAGTCATGCAAAATCCTCATGAGATGACAGAGCAAATGATTTAAAGCAACTTAATTTCCACAATTCTCAAAATAAAATTTAATTGTAAGAAAGATGACAAAAAACTGCTTTAATATCAGTTTTTTAAGGTCCATCATTTAGGTTATTTTTACGAACAAGTTTAAGCATAAAAGATTGATTACTCTTTTAGTTAAACTAAATATTACTTATCAATCATTTATTTTGCCTATAAAAATTCTCTAGAGTGTCACAGGCCAGGGAGTCATAAATAAGGACATAATACTAATAATTCTTTTAAAGCCCAATAAGTAATGCAGGTGGTTTGTCTATACAGCTTTACAAAAAAATTAAACTAAGCTACAATGCAGGAAGTTCACCAAATTGATGGCTTAACACATTATAGGGACTTATCCTGTGAAAACTAAAAGGCTGAACCTGTGGATATGTAAGATATTTGACAGAATGTTGACAACTTAAGAAAGTAAAATAGTAAGGAGTGGGGAGATAATTAAGTTTCCTATACTACTGAGTTTTTGAAGCAATTATAAATAAAAATCAAGTATTTTGAGTGAGATGAACATAGTTCCACAACTTAACTTATATAATTCTCAGTGAGATGCTATGAAAGCATATAAGAATTATCAATATTCACTGAATACTTATAAATTATTCATTGGTAAATATTCATTTATCAATATTCACTTCAGCATCAAATTTATGTATAGAATTACTTACTTTAAGCATAGAAAATAGTTTAAGTATAGAATTAAGCTACAGAAAATACATAATTAGGGTCTTATTCTTAGATGGGCTGACAGTTGATACCCTGGACTTTTACATTGTCAAAACCACATATTCAGCAAAATACATTATCTGATAAACATCAACATTAATTTTATAGTTGATGTTTAAATCAAACTGACAGACGAAGTTTTCATTCTTTCCAATAAATAAAATACTAACTGGTTATCAAGAAAGAAACAAACAAAATTCAATCCCTGTAATTGCTTGATTATGCTTGAAACAGAATGATCTCAGGATGGAAGGAAGAAGCCAAGGATGCTAGGAGACTATGAGAGATCAATAGGAAATAGAAAGGAAGTCTGCACCTATAGGACTTAGAAAACACAAATGTACTATTTTAGATTGGTACAGTGACGTGAGGGAAGGATTAAACACTGACAGAGTTTCTAGTAGATCATGCTTTACTTTAAATATCACAAGACTGTGAGGTATCGTCCAACATTTTATAGACAAGGAAACTGAAGCTTGGAAATGGTTGAAAAATTTGCCCAAGGTAACACAGGTGTCAGGCAGTGGAGTTGAGATTTTTACCCTAGTACGTCTAATTTCTAAACTCACGCTTTGTAATAGAATATATAATCTATTCTGTAGAATGTTAAGCCTAACCTACCTACTAATCTAGTTGTTTGAAGATTTACTTTTTATGTTTCAGATATGTAAGTGTGCCAGATAATTGAGTTCTAGATAACTAACATAAAGTATTATATAAGACACAAAAATTATATATGGAATCTGTTTTAATGAGCCTGATTTTTATGAAGTCTAAATGAAAAAAAAAAAAAACAGTTACAAGAGCAAAGATATTATGACCTCCTATAGCAAATTGTATTTCTCAAAGATAGTCACAGCAATATCCCCCATCTTGCATGTTCTTCTTACAATGTACTTTAACACTCCTTCCATTGAGAGGAGGAGTCTGTTTCAACCAAGAAAGAATGTGAAAGTTACATTATGTGACTTATTAGGCTAAGTCAAAAAAGGAGATTCAGCTTCTACCTTGCTTGCTGGAATACTCACACGGTAGCCCTGATACGCAGTTTTAAGTAGTCTGATTGCCCTGAGGCCACCATGCTGTGAAGAAGCCCAAACTAGCCCAGGTAAAAAGACAATAGATGGAGAAGTCCTAAGACTATATGAAGATTCTTGGCCAGCCCCCAGCTGTTCTAGACAGCTGCTGTTTCACCTCACCACCATCTGACTGCAACACTGAATCAGTGATGCCCAAGTGAGCCTTTCCCGAATTCATAACCTACAAGAACAACAAGAAATAATAAAATAATTGTTTGTTATAATCTATAAAGCTTTGGGGTGACTGGTTAGGTGGCAATAGATAACTGAAACATCTTACAAAACAAAGAGCTCCAAGAACACTGGTATACTGTTGTAATATGATAGTTATCTTAGTAGAGTGTTAATTTCAAAATTTAACAAGAATGGAAAGGATAACAGGTGATCCAGAATGAAAATTTAAGTGATTGGGTATTTGGAGGGTAGCAAAGATTTTGGTGACAAATTCCCACCTTGATAATACCAATTGGAAATGAGGTGTTTTGCAAGTCTCTGGCTATTTTAATAATAAACTTGACAAACTTACATATTACATTGACTTGGATTTACATCCAATCTAGTTTCATAGGTGATAAATAAAGGAAAAATCAACTTACTTTTGGATTTCCTAACATCATGCTTTTGTCTTTATTCCAAGCAAATTCAAATTACTAAAGAAGCAGGCAGGTAAAATAAAGGAGAGAAATAGGTCAGGTTTAAGACCTGGAAAGCCTATTTAAAAGATGGAATTGGTCATTGTCATGTAAGCACATGAGCCCAGTAAAGCCAGATATTCCACATTTGCAAAAGAAAGTGAAAAATCAATATTTTTATGTGAACTCTCCAGATTATTTTTATGTGAACTCTCCAGATTTTTAAATGTTGGCAACAAATTTAAATGTGTTAAAAAAAATACTATATAAGACACCAGTTTGCAATCTCTGCTCTGTTCCTTTCTGGAGTAAAGAAGCATAAAACATAATAAAGATTAAATATAAGATTACTGATATCTAAATGATATAGAATAATAATTCTAAAAGTTTAATTTTCTTTTCTATACCAGTTAACACAGTGCAATAGTAATGAGAAATAAAGTCGAAAACTGAAACTGGAAGTGATTAACACTACAGGATGTACCTAGTATATTGAAAACTTTTACTCATTAGACCCTAAGACAGATGGCAGCATATTGGTAAAGTACAACAATTCATTCTAGAAAATTAAATTTATAATGTAGACATATAAAATGAACATCTGTAGCTAAGCAAATGAATAACTCTTGGCACTTCCCAAATTCACCAGTACTTTCTTCATACTTCCATTCCTCATTTGCATCTGATTTCAGTGCAGAAATTGCCATTTAAGGCCAACCAGAAACACAGAAAACTAAAGCATTTTCACTTTGAAAGTAAAGCATCTTCTAAAAGCAACTGTAATTTCTGAAGTAGAGAAGCCACCTTTAATAACAGATCAGCAAAGACCAACTGACAGAAGAACATGCTACATTTGAACAAAGTAAATCCTTTTCTGGAAAAAAAACACAAAAAGAATCTTACACATTATTTTTAGCTCTGCTGATCTATGAAAGCAATCATCATTCTTCTATTTACATTTCATATAATTAGAGGTTAATGTTTACATGCAAGATGCTACCCTGACAACAATTATTACTACTAGGAGGAATCAAGTTAATATTCTATGTCAGATACAGCTAGTAGCTATATCAACATTTTACAAAACGTGTTCTCTAAAATACATCCTAAATAGAGATCATTTCAACCTGATTGAAACTATTCTTCAATTCGTAATGACAGCTTTCAATTGTTTAAAATCATCTTTTCACTGTGAAAGATGTAGTTATTTCCTGTAATATCAAGTAGTAACTCTTGAATTTCTACAGAAGTACCAAAGAAATCTTTCCTTTGCATATATTCCAGTTCCAGCTATTCAGGTCAAGAACGCTCAAGTATCATTTTAGAATAGAACTAGCATTTTCATCTCTTCTGAACGTTTTCACATGAGGACTCAAAGTCTCAAGACTACCAAAACTTACTTTCAGGTTCTCTTTCAAATTGCTTCTAGGTTCAACATTAACAACCAATTAGGGGGAAAAATACCTGTCAGGAGCAAAAGTGCTTCATGGTTAGCACTAACACAATTTACAATATCAAACAGTTGGACTCTATGCTAAAAGTCACAATAATTTAAGCAAAGATCAGTAGAATAATTTCAACCCATAAGAGAGCAGGTATCTTTGGAACTAAAAATATCTTGCACAGCCTGTTATCTAGCCTGGTCTAGTTAGTTAAGCTAGTTTTAGTATAGTTTTGCAACATTACAATACTAAATCGCATGAAATATAATAGCTAACACTTTCTAAGGACTTACTATCTGCCCATCAGCCAGCCCTGGTGGTCTAGTGGTTAAGATTTGGTACTCTCACTGCCGAAGCCAGGGTTCATTTCCCAGGCAGGAAAACGCAACACCCATCTGTCGGTTGTCATATCACTGTGTGCTGCTGTGATGGTGAAAGACATGCCACCAGTATTTCAAATACCAGCAGAGTCAACCATGATGGACAGGTTTCAGCAGAGCTTCCAGATTAGACAGATAAAGAAGAAGGCCATCTACTTTCAAAAAATTGGCCATGAAAACCCTACAAAGAGCAGCAGAGCACTGTCTGAATTAGTGCTGGAAGATGAGAGGACAGTACAAAAAAGACGGGCAGGATTCCACTCTGTTGTACATAGGGTGGCTAGGAGTCAGAATCAACTCCACACCAGTAACAATGAATCTGCCAGTCACTTTTCCAAGTATTTTACATACATTATTTCATTGAATCCTCTCAATAACACCATATTTTTGATGATACTACAGTCATGCATCACTTGACAACAAGGATACATTCTGAGAAATGCATCAGTAGGTGGTTTCGTTGTCATGTGAACATCATAGAGTGTACTTACACAAGCCTAGATGGTATAGCCTACTACACACTTAGGCTATATGGTACTAATCTCATGGACCACTGTCGTATATGTGGTCCATGAATGACTGAAATGTCGTTATACCAAGCATGACTGTGCTACCTACCATCCTTAAGACAACTCTACAAGAGAGGTTAACAGTTTGCCCAAGGTCACAGTGCCATGAAGTGACAAGTGCTAGTATTTGAAAACTACAGTCTCTAACTTCAGAGATCACACTCTCTACTTACCATTATTTATAAGCATTGATGCATTTGTTATAGGTATGCTACTGAGGACCTGGTCTACTGAATCACTCATGAAGTCCCATGTGGGAATTCCTTTTATATATATTAGTAGAAGGGGTTTTGTGCGTGTGTGTGTGTGTGTGTGGCCAACATGTTCTCACCTCCTGAGAGGACTCAGCACACCCTCCTCTTCATTTTATCACAAGGAAGCAAAGGGACCAAATAATTGGCCAATGTTTTGCAAACTTTAATCTACATTAAAAATGCACATTCTAACCCTAGAGATTTGGTTGAGTAGTGCTGGAGTATAACTTAGCAACTTGCGTTTTTAATAAGCACTCCAGATGTTTCTGATGCATCTGGTCTAGGGTCACATTTTTGAAGAATACTGATATAGGCCCTTATGAGTGACCAACCTGTATGCTATTACCAATTTACTCCAACTCATCATAATTCATTCCTTATCTCTTCTCATGGCCTGTCTTCATAGTCTGCTCCAGTATTTTCCCTGGTTCTGATTTTCATGTACACTTGATCATTTTATTTATTATATGTGTTTCTCCTACGTATAGACCACCTCAAATTCCTTGTGGAAATTAGGATACACATTTCTTTTAAATGAGGCCAATTCATTTGTCAGATAAACACCTAAAACCAGTATATTAAATTCATAAAGAAAAAAGTCCTTAGGTCAACTGACTAAAGCACTTAATGTGCTATGTATATGCTGCACTTCTACTCCAAATAAGTCAGTGCCCTTAATGGATCTCCAATGGATGCAAACTAATTTCGCAGTGAGTGATGAACAGCACACACTTCTTCTATATATGATGTCTGGTGAAAATGGATGATGCATAGGTCAAACCAGCCCACATAAATACTTCTGAAAAATTTGGATGCTGACGTATATAAAATTGAGAAATTATCATCTGAAAATCTGGAATGCCAGTGACTTTTGAAAAATTGGAAAATATGGCAATATCAGGATCACAGTTTTCACAGTTACCCCTTTTAAAGAAGCTTTGGCTTCCTGAGTCTTACATTTAATCCATTTCATTCATTTAAATTACCTCTCTGGCCCCTAACACCTCTTGAGTTTGTGTCTCCTACAAATTGTAATATGGGGAAGTGAGGTTAAGAAGACTTTCTGGTTGAAAATCGTTTCAATGTAGTCAAGGAATCACTGATGGAAATGAGTTACAATACAGCTGAATGGTATTCTAGAAACATCTCTAATACTCATACTAACCAGATTTTCCCAAACCTTCTGACTTTTAAGGGCATCAAAGTGATCTTTTACCTTTGTAAAATACCCCATACTCTCAGTTCTGCACTTGCCCCTCCCCCATTAACGTTTTTGAAATAAAATGCCCTTATAGTGGATGTATGCACTTAGCCAAGTAATGTGCCCCAACACCTTCTTCTCCCCACTCCCATAAAAGCTAGTATTAAATTGCGGCATAAATTAGAAGAAAAATGGCAATTCTTTTCGTGCTCAATAATATTGCTAAATTGTACCAAATTTTAACTAGTAAGCTAATGTTTTCTCCAGATACATGTTAAAAAGACAATACTTTAATGTCTTCAATCCATCAATAGCATCTAATAACTCTCAAAGAAGGAGCAGTTCAGGTATTTCTCAACATAACCGGATACTGATCTCCTTTTGTACTTGTTTTATACTCTTGACCATTTAATAGTTACCAAATAGACGTTATTAATAGCTAATTTCATTACCTGAGCAAAAAGATCAAAATTCAAGCTGAGTGTTTAATCACTTAAGCTCATGTTAATCTGTCAAAATATGGCAATAAATGTGGTTTTCAGAAAATGGCAGTAATACAAAAAACAGCAAACACACATGAAATATAACTTTATCAGTTGGAGAATACCAATGACTTTAAATTGAAAAGAAGTTCATCCATATCCAAGAGGACTAACTTCTCAGTAAAATTTAGAACTAAAGATCGAAGTTTTGTTACTTCATGATAGTAACTAACTTGAAGAAATAATTTCATATTAAAATGAACAAATGTAAGGAAGAGAAACTCAAAGGATGAGGTTCTTTTAAGTCTTTAAATGTATTATTGCTCCTTCTCTGTCACATGATCCTCTTTCATGCTCTCCTTTAGGAATAAACAACATGTTTCCCCTTGAGTTCATCCTAATCTTCCTCCACAAAAAGAGAAGTGTGAATAGTAGCTAAAGACAAAATGTCCTTATTTTTCCCCAGAAAACATAATATAGAAATTAATAATAATAAGTGATCTCTCAAGTATATCTAAGGGAGAAATAAAAATTTAACTAAGGCTCTACTTAAGATGTTGAACTTCCTCTTTAGCAGCTATTAAAAACCAACAGTAGTCCATAGGTCAAATGTAGCTCAAAGTGAGTTTTTTTGGAGGCTACACAATGTTTTTCTTTTTTTTTTTTAACTTAATGTTAACACTTTTTAGCGTGTTATATGCCCTGCAGTTCATAAGAGCCTGAGCAATCTTACTGGCTCAATCATGACTTTCTTCACTCATCCACACTACTTATTTGGGCCTTGTAGATTATATTTCTCATTTCTTCACCCCAAGCAACCAAAGGAAATTGAGGAAGAAGAATCATCTGTTCAAATATTCTTTAGTTCAGGATGATCAGGTGGTTATATCCTGCAATATTACCTTCTATGCTAACACAAGAGGAAATTTGGACAAGAAAGATAGCCTCTTGGAGAGATCATTCTTTTCTCACACATATGCTGAGGAAGCCCACAATGACAAGACTTTTGTTTTTAATGCATTTATGTGCAGATACTTGAGAAATTTTCAAAAAGTATACTTATATTCTCAAAGCACAGTAAATTTGTGCACGTGTACATTTATCCCACGGCTCACTCTTTCTTCACTTTTTGTTGTTTTAAAATAGCAAAATGAAGATATGCTGATTAAAAAACAAGACAACCCTAGGTATCTCACATATTATATGACAACACACATAACTACTCCAAATATTAATTTCAAATTCTGAGCAAGAAATAGTGTACTAGAACACAAAGCAGAAGAGAGACGGCACTTACTAAATATATTTAAAAACATTAAAAGCAGCTCTAGCAATAGTAATAAGGTACTATACGGCCCTCTAGTGTTCAATGAAGAAACAGATGAATTCTTAAGTAATTAATTCTTATATATGACATTTCATTGTGAAAAATAATACTTTCTCTGATTTACTACGCTGAACGTGCTCATGTATGACTTCTACGAAAACTTAAATATGTTGTATCTTCTGTAGCTTTATTTCTCTGTTCCTTCTTTTGCACTACTATCCATATTTACAGTATCCACTGAAAGAAATCTGAAGCGTTTTTAAAGTTTTTCCCATAAAAACATCCGAATACTAAACAGAAAAGAAACAGCATTTCTCAAGTAACACTAAACAGTATTGAATTTAAGGCAATTTTCAAAGAAAAAACAAAAATAAAAGAATAGTGTCATGACTACAAATCAGGTATTTAAAACACACCTAATCTAAATTCTCTAACCATATTTTCTTTTCTCTGTTCTGCTTCCATAATTCAACCAAGTTGGTTTTTCTCTTTATCATCATTTATAGATAATAGGGATTCATTATAACAACCAAAGCAATGAAATACATGAAAGTGTATCCCCCAGAAGAGACGTCAAAGATGGGATTGAGATTTTAGGAAAAGAGTCAAAGCAAAAAGTAGACTCACAAGCAGAAAGTAGTCTTCTTAATAAGATTCTTAAGACCGGAATCACTGATGAAAAGGTTTAAAAATTGATATTACTGTCTAAATTAAAGTTGGTGAAACACTAATTTCAAATTCGACTTAAGTTTATCATAGGTTTTTAGAATATATTTTTACATTCATATTTATTGTTTGCCTATTGGAGTTTTGGAAGAGAAGAGGGGGAATTGGTATATGAACACGATCTAAATTATACTCCCAGCTCTTTCATTCACTTCCTATAACTTTAAGCAAATAATATCTCCAAGTTAAAACTTTAGAAACTACAGGAAGATTTTGTGAAGATCCTATACTTGGCATCAAGATCAATCCTCCAAATATCAAGGAAAGGTAAGTTGCCTATGGTGTGGAAATGCTGCAAACAACCCTCCAAAGTACCACTTAGCCATCAGTAAATCATTAAGAAACAGACAGAAAGGGACTTGGCCCGGTGGCGTAGTGGTTAGGTTCACACGCTCCACTTCAGCAGCCAGGGTTTCACAGGTTCGGATCCCAGGCACAGACCTATGCAATGCTTAGCAAGCCATGCTGTGGCAGGCATCCCACATATAAAGCAGAGGAAGATGGGCACAGATGTTAGCCCAGGGGTAACCTTCCTCACCAAAAAGAAAAGAAACAGACAGGATATAAACAAAGAAAAATTAAACAAATTTGCCCAATGTAAACCCATATAGATACGTGAAATATATTCAATAGTCACCTAGAGAGGCTCTATATTTATTTCTAAAAATTCTGCCACTATTCAAAAAAGTTATGACTCCTTATTTTCATTTCTTTACAGCCTCCCAACACTGTCTAATGCCTATCTGTCCTTTAGGTCTCAACCGAGCTTGCATTTCCTCACTGAAGTTATCAGTTACTAAATTATTTAGATGTTGATACATATGCATTAGGAACTACAAAACCAGGAGGGACAATGAAAATGCTAGAAGACAGAATCTTGACACAAAATAATCTCAGTAAGGAGGAACTTGGTAAAGATAGAGCTAAAATGAAAACTGAGAGGATGGAGGCACAATAGCAAAGAACAATAGAAAATCTAATAGGCACAAATTTAAAGTCTTATATTTAGATTCAAAAATCTATAAATGTTCATATTAAGTGGAACAGGATTAAATCAGACCGTGTTTGTGAAAATACATAAAGATTTTGTTTTCTGAAGGTTCAATTCAATTTTTTAAGCATTTTCTGTATGAAAAGTATAAGGTCCTGTAAGACATAATAGAATCTTAGAGAATCAGGTTTGTCAACAATCTAAATATACATAAATTTAAAAAAACAAAGCTGACTATAATTACCACAATATAAGTTAAAAACAAAGAGCTAATGGAGAAACAGAATTTTGCTCAGAGTTCTGTGAAATATTCTTAAAGCAAGTGAGATCTGAAATAGATCTTAAAAAGAACAGACATTTGCAAGAGGCTATAGGGTGAAGAAGACATTTAAAAGATGAGGAAAAAGCTTAAGCAAAGGTATCAAAGTAGCCTAGATTCCTCTATACTCAGAAATATCAAATAAATCCCTGTTGCTGAGGTAAAGAGTAGGGAGGAAACAGGCTGAAGGAAATAACATGGTTTTTGAATTTTGTGTATGTTATACATATAGCAATTACATTTAAAAGAATAAAAGATAAGCTCTCACCAAACTAGGAATCGAGGGGAACTTCCTCAACTTGATAAAGAACATCTACAGAGAGCCTACAGCTAATATCTCACTTAATGGTGAGAAACTTTCCCACTAAGACCAGGAACAAGGCAAGGATGTCCTTTCTCACTACTGCTTTTCAGTATCGTACTGGAAGTCCCAGCTAATGTAGTATGACAAAAAAAGGAAATAAAGGGTGTGCAGATTAGGAAGGAAGAAATAAAACTGTCTTTATTCACATATGACATGATCATCTATGTAGAAAGAATCAAAAAAAAACCTCCTGGAACTAATAAGTGATTATAGCAAGGATGCAGGACACAAGGTTAATATACAAAAGCCAATCACTTTCCTGCACACCAGCAATGAACAAGTGAATTTGAAATTAAAAATATATTACCATCTATATTAGCACCCCCAAAATGAAATACTTAGCTATAAATCTAATGAAATATGTACAAGATCTATATGAGGAAAACTACAAAATGCTGATGAAGGATATCAAAGAAGAACTAACTAAATGGAGAGATAATCCATGTTCTTAGATAGGAAGACTCAATACTGTCAAGATGTCAGTTCTTCCCAACCTGATCTATAGATCCAACGTAATCCCAATCAAAATCCCAGTAAGTTATTTTGTGGATTTTGACAAGTTGATTCTAAAGTTTATATAGGGAGGCAAAAGACCCAGAACAGCCAATTCAACATTGAAGGAAAAGAACCAAGTCAGAGGACTGACACCACCTACCTTCGAGATTTATTACAAAGCTACAGTAATCAAGACAGTGTGGTATTGGTGAAAAAATAGACAGATCAAACGAACAAAATGTTCTCATTTTCTTTTCCAAACTTGTTTTCTTGATAACGCAAACTCTGCTCCACAATAAGTAGGTCCTGAAACTTATAATAATGAGCTCATCCCTACTTGGTTCACCTCTTATCATGTTGGAAGGAATCCCTCACTGATCACAAGGGCAAAGATGCATGTCTCGACTGGGTAAGAAGAAACCTGATAAGTAAATGAATGAGAAAAAATATACAAAAGATATCACCGGATAAATCCCTGTCTAGCTTACGATTACATCACCTAACATGGAGATAATGAGAGGAATAAAAATGATCACATCAGAAAAGAAACATAAAAACAAACACATAGATACAGAGAACAGATTGGTGGTTACCAGAGAGGAAGGGGGCAGGGGGAGGCTGAGAGGGGTAAAGGGGCACATGTGTATGGTGACAGGCAGCAACTAGACTTCTGGGGGTGAACACAATGCAGTCTATACATAAGTTGAAATATAACGATATACACCTGAAATTTATATAGTTATAAACCAATGTGACCTCAAGAAAATTTTTTTTAAATGATCACAACATATGTTTGCACAACTTTCTAAAACTTGCGAAGCATTTTCACATTCACCACCTCATTTCAACTCCATACAACCCTTTGCTATAAGGACAGGTATCCTATTCCTGTTTAATGGTGAAGAAACTGAGGCTCAAGGAGGTTAATGAATGAGCCCAAAGACTGTGCCTAGTAATTAAGAGAGCAGATAGATAGGCCTTGTTATTTCCTGTTCTTTTCAGCACAAACAATTCCACCTAATATTACCTGCCCAACCTATACACCACGGTTGTGATTCAACAGAGAAAAGCTATCCAACAATGACTTCCACAGGTCACCCTGGAGAAAGATGTTGTGGATACAAAAAAAAAAAAAAAGGAACAAAATAAACAGTCCAGAAACAAACCTACGTAAATATAGTCAACTGATCTTTGACAAAGGAGCAAAAAGTGGTATAATGGAGCAAAGACAGTCTATTCAATAAATGGTGCTGGAAAAACTGAACATGCACATGCAAAAATTAACTCAAAAATGGATCATAGACCTAAATGTAAAACGCAAAACTATAAAACTCCTAGAAGATAACACAGAAGATGACCTTGGGTATATTGATGACTTTTTAGATACAACACCAAAGGTACAATCAATGAAAAAAATAATTGATAACCTGGACTTCATTAAAATTTAAAACTTCTGTTTTGTGAAAGACAATGTCAAGAGAATGAGAAGACAAGCCACTGAATGGAAGAAAATATTTGCAGTAGATAATAAGATAGAGGTCTGTTATTCAAAATATACAAAGAAGTCTTAAAACTCAACAATAAGAAAATGAACAACCCAATTAAAAGCAGGCTAAAGATCTGAACAGACACCTCATCACAAAAGATATACAGATGGCAAGTAAGCACATGAAAAGATGTTCAACATCATATGTCATGTTTCAAAACAGTGAGATACTACTATACACCTATGAGAATGGCCAAAATCCAAAACACAGACTACAACAAATACTGGCAAGAGGAACTCTGATTCATTGTTGGTGGGAATACAAAATGGTACTGCCACTCTGGAAGACAGTTTGGCAGTTTCTTACAAAATTAAACATACTCTTAAACCATACAATCCAGCAATCACACTCACTGGTATTTACCCAAAGGAGTTGAAAATTTATGCCCACACAAAAACCTGCACATAGATGTTGCAAGAAGCAGGAATGCAAAATAGTATATACACTGACCCTGGTTATGCAAAATATGTATCCATGTAGTCAACGACTAGCAAGTAATATGTAAAAATGTATTCACTAATTATTTACTGACAAATTATTAGGTACTAGGGTGCCTTATACATGATAAATACTATTAGGCAAGATAAATAAAAAGCTTGAATAGGAAGGAGGCAGAAAAACAATTTTAATACAATGTGATATGAGTCATAATAAATATACCATGGGAGCAGAGATTAAGTTGGGGCTGCTTTGGGGGGCATGAAAACAGATGTTTGGGTGGTGGCCTTATGGGTTATTCCACAGCCCATCTCCTCTCAAAATGACTAATACTGTTTCACTGAATTTTCAATTTTTAACAAAAGTACAACCTGGATCCAAATCCTAGCTCTACTACTTACCAGCTGACTGACCATTGATGAAATTAACCACTCCCCACTTGTTTCTTATCTCTGATAAGAGGATAAAAATTAGAACCTATATAACAGGATGGTTAAGATTAAATGAGATTATACACTTAAAGATTCAGCACAGTGTCCTAGCACATAGTAAACAGTGTCCAATAAACGGTTTATTATCACTGTTATCAGTGCTGTTTTCCATTGCACCGATGAGGTTCAGAATAAGAATAGGTGACAGTCTGGCTCTACTGCACCTCAGCAGCACCACATTGACTACAGGACACTACAATTCAAGAGCAATTTGTCCAGGGAAGAGCAACCAGAATTGTGGTCTTGGAAAACATGTTGAAGACATTCAGTCTGGAAAAAAGATTATGGATGAATATGACAGCAGTCTTCTCCTATAAGAAGGGCTGTCACTGCTCTAGATGAAAAAACAAGGACCACAGAAGAATAACTCTAGATGTCAACATAAAGAACTGTCTAGAAATATAATGTTACTTCACACTGTGGTATTCCCTAGCGATGACTTCATTTTCAAGCCCAAGTCTATTGGTAAAGCCACTGGGCACAAGTTTGGACTTGTGATTTCAAAGATTCCCTCCAGTTTGGATTCGATCTCAGGAGACTTAAAATTAGGATAGAAAACCTAAGTAGTTTAAATATATTAATAAGTTTGAAGAAATGGGTGTTTAAAGTAGGGGAGGGGATGGAAAGCACTGGTACTTCCTGGTAAAGCACTTTAGAGTTATGTTTTAAAAGACAGACTTTCAGGGTCAACCTGGTGGCATAATGGTTAAGTTCATGTGCTCTGCTTCAACGGCCCAGGGTTTGCAGGTTAGGATCCCGGTTGTGGACCTGTGCACTGCTTATCAAGCCATGCTGTGGCAGGCGTTCCACATATAAAGTAGAGGAAGATGGGCACGGATGTTAGCCCAGGACTAATCTTCCTCAGCAAAAAACAGGGGGATTGGCAACAGGTGTTAGCTCAGGGCTAATCTTCCTCACCAAAAAAACAAAAACAGACTCTCAATTGCTCACAGAAAGATTTTTAAATGAAAGATACTCATGTTTCATGGAGAGCCAAAAGTGCTGTCAAGGTTTCTCCAAGTAACTCTCTAAAGAAACCAATATGAAATAAATGTTTTCAAAACATGGAAAGATACCAGCATGTTAACTATTACGCTTCTAATAATGTGGTAAGTTGACTTGAGAGAATTGCCAGGGTGGCACCTGAGTCCTAGAGATGTGAAGAATTGGTTATACAAAGAACACTTAGAGAGGGCATTGCTTTTTCCACTGTATTCAGCTGCATTTTCATGAAGAGATCATTATATAATGCCCTTCCTGGTGAGGGATGTCTTTTTATCCAACCATCCATTAGAGCATTATATATCATGGAAGTTATCAAAAAAGATTAAGTAGAACGAGAATTGGTTTCCAGCAGATATAGTTTTTTCCTAATAAACAAGAGTAATATATGCTTATTGTAGCAAGCTTGGGAAATTCTGAAAACTATATAAGAAAAAACAGAAGTAATTCAACCACATTCAGAGATAATTCCTAACAATTTGGCTTACTTCTTTCTGATCTTTCTCCATGCATATATATAAAATGTATGTTTGTTTCATAATTAGGATCATATTGTGTATCTATTTTTGAGTCCTACATTTTTAGTAAACATTATATTTGTAAACATTTTTGTTATTAAATTTTCTTTAAAAATATGATTTTTAATAGCTGCATGAGTTCCCTTCAATTGATATCTGCATCTTAGCAACAAGGTTCCTAAATTGGGATTTTAATTTCTCCTCAGAGGAGTCTTACTCTAGTATTGCTAATCGTATTATAACATTCTTCAATGTAACTATCTTTATATTGAATATTTGAGTTTTAAACTAACCTTAAATAGCATGCCTATTTATAATTTTTGGTCTAGTTTGGGTACATCTTAAGAGGTGAAATGAGAACTGTTCACATTACAATTTGTGAATCTGCAACTCTCAACCTGAATCAGCACTAGAGACAAATATATCAAATTTCTGAAAACATATGAAAGAATTAAATATCAACTCAAGGCAAACTTACAAAAAAAGTCACAAGGTAATACGAAATGAACTGCACAATGCAGAGAACCAACAATGGGTTCGAGGAATTAAATTTATATATATGTATGGTCATATAATTACATACTTATATACTTATGGTCATATAATGAGTGATGACATACTTATGGTCATACAATGAGTGATGACATACTTATGGTCATATAATGAGTGGCAAAATCAGAATTCAAGCTCAAATCTAAAAAGCTCCTATTATTCTACTATGTTAGGGGAAAACTCATGTCCTCCAGTGTGCCCCCTTTCCCCCGCTTTCACTCTCCTCCCCATGTTTAAAATTGGGTTAAACTGGGCTGATTGAATGTTTTCAGTTTTTCCTCCCTCCCAAAGGTAGGAGGTATGGCCATTCACTGGGCTATATTTACTAGTGGATGTTATTCAAGATGACTGCCATATGTAGCACCTTTTGCTCTCTGGACATGTCTACACCTAACAGAACTTGAACTTAATTTCTTTGCCTTACAAGTAGACAAGGCCAGGGACTTCCTGGAGCAGCCATCACTCTCTAGAACTATATCTACAACAGAGGAGAATTTAGGGCCCTGTTACATTTCAGATGTTAGCCACATTGTCCTACTGTTTCCCAGCAGTTCTGGTTCAGGGAGTGACTGGAAGATGGTGGACCAGAAACAAAAACTGTTATTGTAATCCCCCTAATTGGCTAGTGATCCTTGTGCCTAATTCCTCTATTGCTCAGAACCTAGAGACAAGAAAAAGTCTTAGGTTCCTAGACACTAGATACACTGCTTCTTTGAAAAAAAAAAAAAAAAAAAAATATATATATATATATATATATATATATAAAATAAATATTTGTTTCTTATTTGAGGTAAAAAGGATTAAAAAATGCTTTAGTTACCAGGAAAAAAATTTAACAATCAGGATGGGAAAAATATATACTAATTTGAGGTAATGAATAAAGTTATGTGAGAACAGATGGAAGGCACAAAGACAGACACGGAAGAAGCAGAAATTAGTGCTCAAACACAGTTCTCTTCATGAAAAGATCAAGTGGATAGGAGATCTGGCCTAATGGTAATCTCATCTGCTTTTCATTTCAGTAGAAAATGAATCAATATTCTGCATAAAACATGTAAAAGGAGTCTTTAGTATGAGCAGGCATCTCTTCAGAAAAATAAGATTTTTTTTTTTAATACAATAAGGCTGTTGACAGAGGGAGTTAAAACTGGAGAGATGGGCATGCCTATCTGGAGAAGCAAGTTTGAATTTAAAACTTGCAGGTAGACTAGTCAAATTTACAGAAATAGCCAGCATAAAACCCCTGGTTAAGAAGCCTGTCTGATGGGCTCTGGAAAGAGCAATATCTGTTATTCAGTCTCAGATTTCATTGTCATTTCTTCCTGTTACAACTTTAGCCTCAAGCCCTCATATCTTCAATAATGTCTGTTAAATACCAACAAAGAAAAGCACTTAACTGAGCTCTCGGTACTTTCTAAAGGGTAGCTCTGATGATTTCAAATGTGACACGGTATTAGAAAGCCATCACACTCCAGAATCTGGAACCCAAACAGACTTGTAGTTCTGCTGAAAATCTTGTTTAGTAGTGTTTGCCAAATTCTACTATAGGGGGCAGCATAGCACATGGAAAGAAAAGGGGTTTTTTAAAATTAGGCAGATCTGGATAAAAATCTCTTGTCACTTAGTGTGATTTTTGGGTGAATCATTTGGCCTCTCTGTAACCTCAGCTTACTTATCTGTCACAGGAACTTGCAACAGTATGAACTTAATAAACACCAATTCTTGATTGCCAAAACCCTTGACTTTTAACATTAGAACAGTCTCAAATTTCTAATGTATATTTTTGCCATATGTTCCCCTAAGAAGAAATCTTTAGTGACTAAGAGGGGGGGAAAAAAAAAGAAGATTGTCCTAAAAGTTATGGTAGTTTTCAAAGAAAAAAATCCAGTGCAAAGAAGGACCAAAAATTGTTTCTCATTAATATCATATTTGCATATACAGCATATTCGGCAATGACAAATAAGTCTAGCTATCCAGAGTGTGCTTATGAAACTGCCAAAAAAATAACATTTGAAAGGTATGCTGGGTAAAACTACAGAAGGCTAATCCCATATTAGCATTAAAAATGGGATTTTAAAAATGATTATTATACTTCTACTCTTCTCAAAAGTCAAAGTTTAAAATGACTTGCAAGAAATCATGGCCTAGGGTAATGTCTGTAGAAGGGTTTTATGTTTATAATGATCAAGAATTTAAAGCTGCTCCAAAATAAAGTATTTGAAATAGTGAGAGCTTCTCCGTATTTACCATACCAAAGATTTACACACGAGTGACCGATATTTTCTTTTTAAGCAACACTGTAATAGGTGATATTTTTAAAATGTCGTTGAAAAAAGTATTCTAGGAATGATCCTGAAGAAGAGTTTCAGGAATGGACAAAAAAGAAAACAGGCCAATTTCAGACTGAAATCTACTTTGTAGAAGGGCATCACTGCCTTGGCAATCAAATAGTTTTATATTATTCTTGCCATATTTACAAAGGCAAATGACCTCAAAATAAGCAATATATCAAAAGCATGTATACCTGCATATATATATATATATATATATATATATATATATATATATATACACACATATGCACATAAACTCATATACACATCTATCTCTGTGTTGTTAGTCCTCAGTCCACTCCCGTGGCCTTGTATGTATAGTACAATAATTCGTATTCACAACTCAAGAGTCATTAGGGAAAGCTGACAAATTCAGTATACTTTGTTTCTAAGGAGGTAACTATATAAGACATATCTAAAAGTTGTACTTACAGTTTCCTCTTGAAGGGAAAGGAAAGATAAAGCACCTGTCAAACTTGTATATTGGAAGTTTTCCTACAGAACAGTATGATGACTTCTCCTTTTGGAAAAAGATATGTTTTGTCTAGCCGGCTTTCTTGTTTTTAATTTAAAATGTGGTTGAACTCATTAATAGCTTTGCACTGTTCATCAAGGCTTTGTTTTGATTAAACTTCTTTCTTAAGATAATGCAATTAAATACTACACTCCCATTCCTTCAACTGAACTCTCAGAAAAAAGAGGAGAGATACAAACTCCCTCTCTCCCTCTTTTGATATAGTAATCTTGAGAGAGAGAGATCAAGAGCTGGGGGATATAAGCTGGGTGAATTGCACTAGAAAAGGTCTAAGCCTCACCAAGGAAGCAGGGCTGCAGCTGTTGGTGTTAGAGCCCTTGGCTGTGAGTCAAAGCACTACTTCAACACCTTGACACAGGGATGGTAAAATGGATGAAAACCACTACCTGAAGCCAGTTGTTTCTCAGATCAAATCAACTAAACAAAATCTAAACTTGCAGACAGGCTAGGGGAATTGGGGATAAATGTGTTTTATTTTTTTTATTTTTTTTTTTTTGTGGGGAAGACCAGCACTGAGCTAACATCTATTGTCAATCCTCCCCTTTTTGCTGAGGAAGACCGGCCCTGGGCTAACATCGTGCCCATCTTCCTCCACTTTATATGGGACGCCACCACGGCATGGCTGACAGGCAGTGTGTCGGCGGGCGCCCGGGATCCGAACCAGCGAACCCCAGGCTGCCAAGCGCGGACTAAACCGCTGCGCCACCGGGCCGGCCCCGATAAATGTGTTTTAGAAAGAGTTTAAGTTTCACAAGCTGAAGCAAAAATCACAGAGATAATTCAAGTATTAAACCAAGTGTCTAAGATATTTCATTCCAGGTCAAGTTAGGTTAAGAGAAATGATGTTAAATCTCTTTGTATATTGTTTATGGGCTAAATCAAATGATACAATGTAAAATTTAAAAAATAAGAAATATGAGTAAGAGGAATAAGCTACTACAAATATTATTTATTTTAATGTCTGTAAAGTAAGCAAGCTTTTATTCAAGTTAAAATCTTCCTTTCCAAAGAATCATTAAACTCATAACTCTACTCTAATGGATATTCATGATTTTTATCTAATTTTCAAATGATAAATAAAGAATCAGCATGCAAACATAAAGATCTATGAGCAGAGAAGCGTAAAGGAAAAAAAAGATTGAAGTTGTGCTACATACCTCATTCATTCTGAGTACAATTCTTTTTACTTTTTCTCCTCTTTACATAGACCATTAGATAGCAACACTGCCTAAAATATTGATTAAAATAAATTCTAACTCCAGTGAAAAGTACATAACATCTTATTGAATTTCCTGTAATTTCAACAGTACCAAAATAGAGAGAAAATAAAATTCAATGTAGAGGAGAAGTCAGTACTTACTTGACTTAATAACTAGTCAACAAGATCAAGGTATGTAAAAAAAACCTCGTATTTCCAACTCTGGTTATGATTTTGTGGAGGGTGTGTGTGTGCTCATATTTTTTATAACTTAAAAATTTTTTTATTATGGAAAACTTTAAACATACTTAAAAAGCTAGCCAGAACAATACTCATGAACCCCCAACTCCCTGTAACCCAGCTTCAACAATTAGCAAGTCATGACCAAACTATACCCTCCTTCCTTTTCTTCCCTCTAGTATTATTTTGAAGCAAAGCCCAGAAAATATATAATTTCATTTTGACTATAATTTGATAGGGGGAAAGGAGAATACAATAGAAAGACTGGGTAGCGAGAGAAATAATGCTGCTTCTTTCCACAATCCCCACCCCTTGTCATGACCACAATTTTAAGTGATATAATATCCAGGAATGTTTTGAGAAAAGAAGCCCACATGCCACCCCAAAGAACAAGCACTGGCAATTACAAATTTACTGCAGCTGCCCGATCACTTCCTCCTTCCATCTCAGACAGACTTGAATGTTTCAGCGTCTCACTGCCTATCCAGTAGCAAAGAAGCAGTGACAGTATGACTGGCTGCAATATTCCAGTCCTTAATCTCTGGCATAGCCTTAAAGGAATGTATCCAATGGAATTGTTTTTCTCAGCACTAAATTAATCACCAAGTCCCTGAGTTGATAAGACTCCTCTGTATAATTCTCCACCTTTTAAAACAAGTCTATGGCTAACTCCATGGGCTACCACTGGCTAAACGAGATAAGAAGGCACATACAACAGAGCTATCTTCCAGGAATGGGAAGGGAAAGGAAAACTGCAGGCAAGTGAAGTCGTGGCAGTTGACAGAAAGCTGGGAATCTAAGTGCATCTTCACATCATCTCCTGCCTCTCACAGTCAAATATCAACCAAAATGGTTTGGTTACCCTATAGTAAATATTCAAATCCCTTTGAGAAGTAAATGGAGTGTTCCATTAAAATGAAGTCAGAAAGAAAAAACAGTTCTTCTGGTGTTCCTGAATGTTTTAATTTTAATAAAACAACTAGAGGAAAGCAAGCAGTGAAGATAGCACCATGCATTCTTGCTGTTTCATAACATAGGAAAAATGTTTAATAAATCTTAAATATGTCAGTGTCTAGTATTAACTTTTAAAAATACCACTCAGATTTCTCCAACAACCAAATATTAATATTCAGCCTGTAATTTTATCTTGTTTAATTACATAATGAAGAGAAGGCTGTTTACAAAAGATAAATTTTAATCATCATAAGAAAACTAATTTGAAGTAACTTCCAGTAACTTGTGCCTTGGAATAACACCTGTGAATGCAAAGCTCACCCCATCAGCTGCATTTTGTAAATAAGAAAAGATTCTTCACTACTTGATCTACACAAATCATTTCACCCCAACCCTCTCCACTGCATACAACCTACTAACCCCTGCCCCTGGGACAAAATTTATAATAAAACTTGATATTAATGATTTTTCATAGTAATAAGATCACACAACCTACTAACCCCAGTCCCTGGAACAAAATTTATAATAAAATTTGATATTAATGATTTTTCATAGTAATAGGATCAATTTACTTTCCCAACATTTGTAATAAGGTTGTCTCATTATCAATATTTCTATTTCTAATACCTTCTAATATCTTCTGTAAAACAAAAATGAGTTCCTTTTATTATTACACATCTGAAGATTAATTTTGCAGTAATACAAAGACTGTGAGGAAAGTTTCATTACAATCAATATGGATATGTAAAATTTCTCAGGTGGAACAGTAGATTAAATATACTCACTTTTGTCGTCTTTGTATAGAATGGGGAGGAGAGTTGGTGAATAGGCAGGTCCACGATACTACTAGAGTTTGTGACACTGTTACTATGTGTGTGTTCATCTTCCCTGCTACTGTCATCAGACTGATCAAAATCATCACTCTCCTGGTCCATTTCCTCTTCCTCTTCATCCTCCTCATCTTGTTCACCAGCATGTTCTTCATCTTCCTCCTGCTCTTCCTGGTTTCCTGAGGAGTCCTCATCTACTGAAATAAATCGATTATTGTTTTCTTCCAATTGTCCTTGCTGGGAATCATTTTGGTTTCCAGATCTAGGTTCTACTCCCACGACTTCACCATTCCTTGCAGTATGCTCCTCCTCCTCTTGTCTTAGCTGGTGCTGCTGCTGCTGCTGCTGTTCCTCCTCTACCACACGATTCATCTGTTCCTCATCTGCCTGGCTTGAGGAAGGGTTACCTCTCAGAGAGCCTCCAGTTCGTCGTCTTTTGCTGCCCACAGAGAGCAGTTCCTGATTCATTTCCAAAAGCCAGCTTGCTACCTCTTGGACCTTGGCTAGACTATCAGAAGACGCAAAGGTTTTCACATTCTGTAGGGAAAAATGGAGGGGAAAAAAAGGTTTGTACAATCTACATTATCTTCTACTTTTATATTATATATCTATACTCCAAATTTCATTAAAGATTATAAAAAAGTATTTGATGCCACTGAGGCAGTAAGATGTTCTTTAGGAATCAATACAGAAAGTTTAAATTAGCAAAGTTATGAGACTTTATAAAGACATACACAAAAATCACATAGTAAACAGTTTTAATCTCCTTTTTAAAAATAATTTTGGAATGAAGCTTTATAGTTTAATTTAGTTGCTTTGATTAATAAAACATAATTTAACCAATAAAATAATTTTAAATTTTAGATCAGTACTTCATAAACTATACTCTTTGTAGAACTTCCACAATATGTTAAGAAGTGTATCACAAAAAAACTCTTCAATGTTCACTTAAGTTCAGGAAATGCTGAGGTAAACCAAGATAAAAAGATTTTTTACCTTAGGAATTTCCCAAACTTCTCTGATCAGAGAAACTTGCCTTTAGACACAGTTTTCCGGCAGGTACCAAGTCATTATGATTTTCATTTTCCACAATGAATATAAATCATATAAACAGCAAATAAACAAAAAATATATTTTTTTTAAAAAAAGGAAAAAAGTTCATAAGTTCATACCCTCTGACCCAGTAACTCCACTTCTGGCAAGCTATCCTAAGGAAGTAATCCTAAAATAGAAAAAAAAATTATACAGAGGATGCTCACTGCAGCTTTATCCACAAAAGCAAAAAATAAAAACAAATGTAAATAAAAATAATCGAAATCCAAATGTTCAAGACAAAGGAATTCATGAAATGGGATATATATACTGCAATCCCTAAACATGATGTTCATAAAAAGAAGAATTGTGAAAGCATGGATGTTTATAATATATTATGCTAAGGTCAAAATGCAGGAAATTATATGATCACAGCTGCATAAAGACTAGAAGACAATATTTCGAAATATAAACTGGATTTAGGCAGTGGCATTATATGTGCTTTAAATTTATTTTTTATCATATTTCTCAAATTTTACATATCAAGCATGTTTACTTTTATGTTTTTTAGTATAGCCTCTAAAATTTGATCTGATATAGAATCTTCATAATGTTCCTTCTTAAATTTCATCCTTTGCAAATATCTATATGAACATGTTCAAGTTACATAAAATAATGCCAACACATTACACAAGTTCATATAAAATTCCTTTAAATATTTTTAAGATTAATGACATATAAGAAATACAATACTCATTTTCTATCATACCCTCAGAGTAACTACATTATATCACAATGCTTTAGATAAAGCAGCCTTATCTACTTTTCGAACCCTTGCCGATAGATAGATGGTTGATCCACCAAAAGTCCACAGTCCTCAATGCAAGCTTTGAAATGGGGTTAAGAAAATCCAAAAGATAGTCTTAAAATAGCAATATTTCATTTTTTTTCTATAATCTATACTTTCTAAGATATAAGCTTTAGTATAGGGGAAAAAATTCTTTAATTCTAATTACACTAAGTGTAGAAAGAGAAGACTTCCAAGGATTGTGCGCTTAGGCGCTCCAACATTTTCAAAGAAGAGGAGTAACCAGCACAGATGACTAAGGAAAACCAGGAATGAGTGGTATGCTTGACGCCAAGTAAAGAAAGCATATCCAGGAAGAGAAAGTAAATAATGACAACTGTTCCTGATAGTTCAAGTAGGATGAAGACAAAGAAGTGACCACTGGATTCAGCAACATGGAAGTCACTAGTAATAGGAGCAGTTTTTGTTAGTTGAAGTTTGATTAAAGTAGATTGAAGAGACTGGGAAAAGAAAATAGAGATGGTGGGGATGGACAAGTTAGGAGTTTGCTGCAAAACGGAACAAAGAAAAGGAGTGGTAATTGGTGGGGAAAACGAGGTCAAGAGAAGATTTTTGATTCTTTAAGATTGGAGAACTAGCGGCACATATGTACACTGACAAGAATGATCCAGTACAAAACAAAAAGTTGACAATGCAATTGAGAAAGAAGAAATGGTGAAGAGATGTCCTTAAGTAACTAAAAGGTGATGAGAAGAAAGAGTTCAAAAGTGGAAGAACTAGTTTTAGTTAGGAAAATAGATATTTCATTTATGGTAATAGAAGAGAGGAGAGTGATGATATAGGTACTTTAAATTCCTTTCCTTTTCCCAGATTTCTCAATGTGGAAACAGTTGAAAGTAGGTGGGTTTTTATAGCACTGTGAGTCTTTGGAAATTCCCTACTTCAATTTTTTTTATTTTTCTTTGTAAAGTAGGAAGCAAGGTGATCTTGGGAAGAAGGCAGCTGAGAGTGATCTTCGAAGAGAAGCTGTTAGAAATTTGAAGAGAGAGGTATAAAATAGTCCTCTAGGGCAGGAAGCCCAAAAGGACAGGAGGAGAAGTAAGAAGTTGTACCCCCCCCTCCCCAATCGATCGGCAAAGACAGCGCGGTCCGCAGACAGAGGCGGGAGAGGCGGCCCACAGCGGGGAAAACTATCGCCATCCAGGTGCTCTCACAGACTGTCGCGAGATCCCCACTGGGAAGCGACGACGGACTGTTTAGGGGGTGTAGCAAACACCCTAAGAGAGCCAGAAAGGAAACCCCTGGGTCAAGCAGGAGAAAGAGAGGACCCCTCCCCCCACACACCCAGCATTTCAGCATAATCCCTCCGGAGGCTGCAGCTGCCTCAGAGCAAACCGCTCCCAATCTCCATCCAGTGGCAGCAGGGGGAAACTGCAGGACCAACTTTATCATGAGGGGTAAAAATAAAGCCGTCCCCGTCGGATCCTTGCAACAATTTGTCAGTGCTACAGACCAAAAGGAAAATGACAAACACCCAGAAACCAAACCTGAAGGCACAGAATTTGATAACCTGAAGGGGAGAGAATTCAAAATAGCTATCATAAACAAACTCAACGAAATACAAGAGAACACACAGAAACAAATCAACGAATTCAGGGATTTTGTCACAAAAGAGATTGAAACCATAAAGAAAAACCAATCAGAATTATTGGAGGTGAAAAACAAAATCAATGAGATAGTGGAAAAAATGGAGTCTTTAAAGAGCAGAACTGACAATATGGAGGAACGAATTAGCACTATTGAGGATAGCCACGCAGAAATGCTCCAGATAGAGGAGAGAGAGCTAAGACTAAAAAGAAATGAAGAAATTCTTCAAGAAATATCAGACTCAATGAGGAAAAGCAACATAAGGATAATAGGTATTCCAGAAGGAGAAGAAAGAGAAAAAGGAGCAGAGAGTTTGTTCAAAGAAATAATAGCTGAGAACTTCCCCAACCTAGGGAACGAGAGGGAACTAACAGTGAATGAAATCAATAGATCACCTAAATATATAAACAGGAATAAAAAATCATCTCGCCACATAGTAGCAAACTTGAAAAATACCCGTGACAAGGAAATAATATTGAAGGCAGCTAAAGAAAAAAACAAAATAACATACAAAGGAAACCCCATCAGGCTCTCAGCTGATTTCTCGACAGAAACTCTACAGGCTAGGAGAGACTGGAATGATAATTCAAAATCATGAAAGACAAAAACCTTCAGCTGAGAATACTTTATCCAGCAAAAATACCCTTCAAATACGATGGAGAAATAATAACTCTCCCTGATAAACAAAAGCTAAGAGAGTTCGTCACCACAAGACCCCCACTACAAGAAATGCTCAAGAAGGCCCTTAGGCCTGAAAAAAAACAAATGAGAAAGGGGATACAAAGATTTCAACAAGGAGAAAAGCAAGGAGACTAAACCAGAACAAAATACAGTTGGAAAACATCAAAAATTAATTCAAGCTCATCTCTGGAAACATACATTCATGACACAATCTGGAATAAAGAGATAACAAATAAGGAGGGGAAGAGGTAAGGGATTGAACTGACCCAGCCTCAGGAAAAAGGAGGCATCTGAAAATGTACTTTCTTATCCAGGAGATCGCTTATATAAACCGCACGGTAACCACTAAACAAACAACCAGAAGAGAACCACACATGACAAATAAAGAGAAAACCAAGAGAATGAGCATGCAGAAATACCAAATTGAATTTGCAGTCCGAAACACAAGGGACAAGAAACGAAGGAAATGCAAAAGAACCAGAAGATGAACAATAAAATAGCAACATTAAACCCTCATATATCAATAATCACTCTAAATGTAAATGGATTGAATTCTCCAATCAAAAGACACAGAGTGGCAGGATGGATTAAAAACCAAGATCCAACAATCTGCTGCCTCCAGGAAACACATCTCAACTCTAAAGACAAACACAGACTCAAAATAAAAGGATGGAAAACAATACTCCAAGCTAATGGCAAACAAAAGAAAGCAGGAGTAGCCATACTTATATCAGACAAAGTAGACTTCAAGATAAAAAAGGTAATGAGAGACAAAGAAGGGCAATATATAATGATAAAAGGGAGACTTCACCAAGAAGACATAACACTTATAAATATCTATGCATCCAACACAGGAGCACCAAAGTACATAAAACAACTGCTAAAAAACCTTAAAGGAGATATTAACAATAACACAATAATAGTAGGGGATCTTAACACCCCCCTTACATCAATAGATAGATCATCCAGACAAAAAGTCAATAAGGAAATAATGGACTTAAACGAAAAACTAGACGCAATGGACTTAATAGATATATACAGAGCACTCCACCCAAAAAAAGCAGAGTACACATTCTTCTCAAGTGCACATGGAACATTCTCAAGGATAGACCATATATTAGGAAACAAGGCAAACCTCTATAAATTTAAGAAGATTGAAATCATTACAAGCATCTTTTCTGATCATAATGCTGTGAAACTAGAAATCAACTGCAAGGAAAAAACTAGGAAAGGGACAAAGATGTGGAGACTACACAACATGCTACTGAACAACCAATGGGTTGTTGATTAAATTAAAGGAGAAATCAAAAGCTATCTGGAGACAAATGAAAAGGAAAATACACCATACCAACTCATATGGGATGCAGCAAAAGCAGTCCTGAGAGGGAAATTCATAGCAATACAAGCTCACCTTAACAAACAAGAAAAATCCCAAATAAATAACCTTAAATTGCACCTAACAGAATTGGAAAAAGAAGAACAGACAAAGCCCCGAATCAGCAGAAGGAGGGAAATAATAAAAATCAGAGCAGAAATAAATGAAATTGAAACCAAAAAAAACAGTAGAAAGGATCAATGAAACAAAGAGCTGGTTCTTTGAGAAGATAAATAAAATTGACAAACCCTTAGCCAGACTCACTAAGAAAAAAAGGGAGAAGACTCAAATAAATAAAATTAGAAATGAAAGAGGAGAAATTACAACAGACACCACAGAAATACAAGGGATTATTAGGGAATACTATGAAAAACTACGCCAACAAACTGGACAACCTAAAGGAAATGGACAAATTCTTGGAAGCGTACAACCTCCCAAAACTGAATCAAGAAGACATAGAGAATCTGAACAGACCAATCACAAGTAAAGAGATTGAAACAGTAATCAAAAACCTCCCAAAAAATAAAAGCCCAGGACCAGATGGCTTCCCTGGAGAATTTTATCAAACGTTCAAAGAAGATTTAGCACCTATCCTTCTCAAACTATTCCAAAACATAGAGGAAGATGGAATACTTCCCAACACATTCTATGAGGCCGACATCATCCTGATACCAAAGCCAGACAAGGACAATACAAAGAAGGAAAACTACAGGCCAATAACACTGATGAACATAGACGCAAAAATCCTCAACAAAATAGTGGCAAACCGAATACAGCAATACATCAAGAAGATCATAACCACGATCAAGTGGGATTTATACCAGGGACACAGGGATGGTTCAACATCTGCAAATCAATCAACGTGATACACCACATTAACAAAATGAAGAATAAAAACCACATGATCATCTCAATCGATGCAGAGAAGGCATTCGACAAGATCCAGCATCCATTTATGATAAAAACTCTCAACAAAATGGGTATAGAAGGAAAGTACCTCAACATAATAAGGGCCATATATGACAAACCTACAGCAAACATCCTACTCAACGGGGAAAAACTGAAAGCCATTCCTTTGAGGACAGGAACAAGACAAGGGTGCCCACTCTCACCGCTCTTATTCAACATAGTACTGGAAGTTCTGGCCAGAGCAATTAGGCAAGAAAAAGGAATAAAAGGACTCCAAATAGGCAATGAAGAAGTGAAACTCTCATTATTTGCAGACGACATGATCTTATACATAGAAAACCCAAAAAATTCCATCGGAAAACTACTAGAAACAATCAACAACTACAGTAAAGTGGCAGGGTATAAAATCAACTTACAAAAATCAATTGCATTTCTATACACTAATGATGAACCAACAGAAAGAGAACTCAAAAAGACAATCCCATTTACAATTGCAACAAAGAGAATAAAATATCTGGGAATAAATTTAACCAAGGAGGTAAAAGACCTATACAATGAAAACTATAAGACACTATTGAAAGAAATCGAGGAGGACATAAAGAAATGGAAAAATATTCCATGCACATGGATTGGAAGAATAAATATAGTTAAAATGTCCATTCTACCTAAAGCAATCTACAGATTCAAGGCAATCCCAATCAGAATCCCAGTGTCATTCTTCACGGTAATAGAACAAAAACTACTGAAATTCGTATGGGGCAACAAAAGAGCCTGAATAGCTAAAGCAATTCTGAAAAAAAAGAACAAAGCTGGAGGCATCACAATCCCTGATTTCAAAATATACTATAAAGCTACAGTAATCAAAACAGCATGCTACTGGTACAAGAATAGACACACAGATCAGTGGAACAGAATTGAAAGCCCAGAAAGAAAACCACACACCTATGGACAGCTAATCTTCGACAAAGGAGCAAAGAACATACAATGGAGAGACGGAAGTCTCTTCAATAAATGGTGCTGGGAAAATTGGACAGCAACATGCAAAAGAATGAAAGTAGACCATCTCCTATTGCCATATACAAAAATCAATTCAAAATGGATCAAAGACCTGAAAGTGAGACCTGAAACTATAAAACTCCTGGAAGAAAATATAGGCAGTACACTAATTGAGATTGGACATAAAGGGTTCCTTTCAGATTCCATGTCTACCCAGACAAGGGAAACAAAAGAAAAAGTAAACAAGTGGGACCTCATCAGACTAAAGAGCTTCTACAAGGCAAATGAAACCAGGATCAAAATGAATAAACAACCCACCAGCTGGGAGAAAATATTTGCAAATTGTTTGTCCAACAAGGGACTAATCTCAGTAATATAGAAAGATCTCATACAACTGAGCAACAAAAAAAACAAACAACCCGATCAAAAAATGGGCAGAGGATATGAACAGACATTTTTCCAAGGAAGAGATACAGATGGCCAATAGACACATGAAAAGATGTTCAACATCACTAATCATCAGGGAAATGCAAATCAAAACTACACTAAGATATCACCTTACACCGGTTAGAATGGCTATAATCACAAAGACAAATAACAACAAATGCTGGAGAGGTTGTGGAGAAATGGGGACCCTCATTCACTGCTGGTGGGAATGCAAACTGGTGCAGCCTCTATCGAAAACAGTACGGAGAGCCCTCAAAAAATGAAAAATAGAAATACCGTATGATCCAGCAATCCCACTCTTGGGCATCTCCCCAGTGGACATGAAATCAACCATCACAAGAGGCGTATGCACCCCTATGTTCATTGCAGCATTATTCACTATAGCCAAGAAGTGGAAGCAACCCAAGTGTCCCTCGACTGATGATTGGTTAAAGAAGATGTGGTATATACATACAATGGAATACTACTCAGCCATAAGAAAAGACACAATTGTCCCATTTGCAACAACATGGAAGGACCTAGAGGGTATTATGTTAAGTGAAATAAGCCAGAGAGAGAAGGACAGACACTGCATGAACTCACTCATATATGGAATATAAGTGAACACACGGACAGAGAGAACTGATTGGTGGTTACCAAGGGGAAGGGGGGTGGGGGGGGCACAAGGGGTGAAGGGTTACATCCACAAGGTGACGGACAAACAAAAATGTACAACTAAAACCCCACAGTGTTATAAACTATTAAGACATCAATAAAAAAAATGGTAAAAAAAATTTGAATGAAAAAAATTCAGTCTTCCTAAGACGGAAAAAATGCTGTGTACTTTCAATAAAAAGATTATCAAACCAAAATGGATTTAAAACATACCCTTTAGCCATGATGAAATAATTACTGAAATTCTCATCCAATCTTCCTGTATCAGCTATCCTTCTAGATATGCTGGATCCAAATAAAGAATTTCAATTAAAAAAAAAAAAAAAAAAAGAAATAGTCCTCTAGGGAGAGAGGAAAAGAACTTTCCTTGGTGCATGAGATTTTGATGATCAAATGTAATCAATAAACCAGGATGTAATACATATTAAATGTGGCTCTTAAAAGTCAAGCCGTTCTTGGGGCCGGCCCAGTGGCATAGCGGTTAAGTTCGCACGCTCCGCTTCGGCAGCCCAGGGTTCGCAGGTTCGGATCTTGGGCGCGGACAGATGTACCGCTTGTCAAGCTACGCTGTGGCGGCGTCCCATATAAAGTAGCGGAAGACAGGCACAGATGTTAGCCCAGGGCCAGTCTTCCCCGGCAAAAAGAGGACTGGCAATAAATGTTAGCTCAGGGCTAGTCCTCCTCACACACACACACACACACACACACACACACACACACACACACAAAGTCAAGCGGTTCTCATTCACAACTCAGGCAAGCGCAATACAAAATTTCTATTTGAGGTAGAAGATAGGGTTCCTCAGAAAAAGCACATTAAATATATCCATTGTTCTCAGAAGAAAAACTACAGCAAATAAAGTTAATCAAAAGACTAAGATGAAAATCTCACTGGCTAGTATATGTCAAAGACAAACTATAAAAACATCACAGGAAAACAGGTTAAAAATAACATGTTGAAAAACACTGAACTACACAAATGAATATATATATGGTATCTCAACATATATAAAGGTAAATCTGCTATATATAGGTTTTCTTCAAAAAGAGAATCAAAATTTTGCTTTAGTAACTGTCTCTAAAGTCTAGGTCTCCTAACATTAACAAGGACGTTTTTCACTTGGATGTTTATGCATAGAACAGCATGATTTCAGGGGCACTGCCTGGGATAATGCAGGCCCCAAACAAATTGCTCTTTGTGTGCTCAATCTAACAGGCATGCTTTTACAAGATTGAAACAGGTTAAATGACACATTAAGAGCAACTTACAAAGTGAAAAGATGAGAAAACAAAGGTCATAAACAAATCATAAACAATGTGTGTAAAGAAGGGAGGAGACGGTTGGTAAGTAACCAGCCTACCAACAAATAGAAAGTTATGATTGGCATTTCTAAAATAGTACCAGTACTGGTCATCACTGAATACTTCTGTTACCAATTATGAATAGCAAATTTTCAAATCTATCATTGAGTAACTTTAGTTTCTATTGAGGGAACAGAGAAGAAAGTGTCTTAATTTAAGCTAATAAAGTTAACTGACTCATATTTACAATGTGGCATGTAAATAGCTTTCAAAATAATACAAATTCTTATAGATCTTGTCAAGAATGGTAAATCCAAGTAAATAAATCAGATTTAAAACATAGCCAATAAAAAATATACAATGACAGAGCCAAAAGTCAGATTACAGGAATTCCAGAATATCTGAAGAGGCTGAAAATATCTAATTGATGGATTTACATAAAAATTTTTCCAAGTAGTGTATATACTGGATTAAATTTCTCTGATCCATTTTGAGAATGGAAAATGGGAATGAACATATAGAAACTAAGGGAAAAAATTCATTTTCTTCAGTATTCAAAAATTTCAATTTAAACAAAAAACAATATTTTTAGGAAATTAGTTTTCTAACAATAATCTATTAAATAAACTAATGACCCAATTAATATAATAAGTATTTATCTAATAATAGGAAATCAGAATCAACTACTAAATACTTGGGGGGGGCTTTTTAAAAATAGTTTATAAAGCCTGACATAAAAAGAAAAATTAAATACTCATGATCTAAAACTTAAAACTGCCATAAAGGAAAAGTTACTAAATGAAATATTAACAAAAGAATGCACTTTTTTGCTTTTAAAATTCTAATTCTAAACTTTTTTAGAGAAAACTTTTTGTATGATTAGGACACTGAGTCGTATGAAACACAAACATCAACAAATAGAATCCTCATCCTAAAAAAAAAAAAAAAAATCAGTGTAAAAATTGAAGATGCTCTTTTATTTCTTCTTACCAATAGAAGTATATAATGTCAAGCCTTATCAAATACACAATTTATGTTTTTATCAATAACTAGTGAGAACTGAACTTGAAGTCAGGTAAATAAAATCCGATGGCTAACCTATTTTGACATTAAATTGTATAATTTCCTTGACAATTGGGCATGATGAAAATGGAAATGATTCAAGGCCAGGAATAATACTGATAAAAGAAAACCATAGAAATTTTAAATTGAAAATGTTCCTCACTTCACAAAGTAATCAAGGCTCAAAGGGATTAAGTAACTTTCTCAAGATTGCTAGCTTCAAGCAGAGCACGGGCCAGAAACTGACACTCAGCTGAGTTTTCTTTCATGTGCCTCAGTCTACATAACTATGTATGATAAAATCCTAAAAGAATATCATTCTCTAACATTGATATTGTCTTCTTTTCCAAAACCAGAATCACTACAATGCTCAAAGATTATTACTCACAAACAATTATTTACAGAGCAGTCAATATGCTTCAGGTGCATATTAATTTTCTAGAGGATAACGTTTAGAAATGTTTCTTTATGAGTTAACGACTTTTAATCTGACCAGAACCCATAGTAAAATTAGATTTTACATTACTACTCTGTATGCATGTATATAAACAGATCTAAAACAATGACTTCAGAGAGAGGGAATTATGAAATGTTTCAGATACCTAAAGTCTCTATAAATCACCACCCTTCATTAAACATAATCCATTGTCATTATTCACAGTAATTGTGTTCTATAAAGTTGCCACAAACCTGAACTATTACTCTTAGGGGAAATACAGGGTTAAGTTCCTCCAAGCCTCTGGTCATAACATTTTTTCCAACTGATCAATACATAATCTTTTTATATGTGTCTTTCTATTTAAAGACATGCTATTTAATATATATTGTTGATTCATTAACATTGAACTCCTGGTCAACAACACTATAAACTCATACCTGAACAAAGCTTATCTAATATATTTATGTTCTCCATGAGGCACATCACAACACTAGACAGCACCTCAGCATTATGTTTGGGGGCCATTTTAAACAGCAAAATCATCAACGAAAAGTTTTTAGTCAAAAATGTTTCACTAAATAAACCATGACAAGGACACTTGTTTACAGTATGAAAGCTGAAACAAGAAAGCAGAGTGTCACCTTGTTCGACCTCAGATGGGAACCATGCATGTCAGGTGACTCAAATTTTTGCCACTCTGCATGCACATGTCCACGAATGGCTGTGAAAGCACCATGAGTACTGATTTCTGGTGTTACAAATAAATTTTAGTTAGTAGGCGAATTCACAAATACAAGATCTGCAAATAATGAGGATGGACTGTACCTACTTCATCTAAATCTTGTAGACACAGCACTGCTTGGAATGCAGGATTCACATAGTATTCTGAAACATCAATGAAGAAGCCACAGTATTTCCTATTATTATGGTTCCAGTAATTTAACAAAGGATAAATGATCAAAGAAATTAAAAGCTCCAATATAGGTATTCATCACTAAATTTTTCAAATAAATCAAAAGTTCAGATAGCCTATATAAAATACAGTTGGACTTTGTATAAAGTAATTGCTGGAAAAAGACAAGAGAGGAGGGGCATCACTTTTCCTTTTATAAATGGGGAGAACAGGGTTCTTCTGGCAGCACCTTTCACTACAGTATGAAGTCCAGAGAGGTCCAAACCTAAGGGTACCTAAAGGGAGAGATGCCTACAGTCAGCTCCCAAGATGAAGGAGAAGGATTATAATAATTTTGCTCTTCAAAAAAATTCAAAAGTGAGGTTATTGAGATAAAAGACAACTACTCCATGACTTTCCTCAAGTCCTACAAAATACAGGGTAACTTAGTCATTATACCTTGTTGACTGAGTGGTGTTCTCAGAACTAATTTCAGTTTTTCAAGAACCATGCTTTTCAAAAGACTTTATTTTAGGATGCTTAAAGGAATTAAAGTAGGCATAGGACACATGGTAAACAAATTGAGCTCTAAAAGCCTGTCTCAGAGTGAACTAGAGTTGTGAGCCTCAAAAGAAGATACCAAGGCCAACACTAACCTTGAAATCCTAGTAGACACTGAGGGAAACTGGTTACATTAATAAAGCAAGGGGTGACTTAAGCAAATAATCAAAGCCTCCAACTGATTGTGCAATATTAACATTTTCAGAAGTTATATGCAGGAATGACCCATTAGGCTTGAGTTACAAAGTCATTTAAGAAGGTTTAAGGGCCGCCCGGTGGCACAGCGGTTTAGTTTGTGCTTGGCAGCCCGGGGTTCATGGGTTCGGATCCCGGGCACCCGCCGACGCAATGCTTGTCAGCCATGCCGTGGCGGCGTCCCATATAAAGTAGAGGAAGATGAGCACGGATGTTAGCCCAGGGCCAGTCTTCCTCAGCAAAAAGAAGAGGATTAGCAATGGATGTTAGCTCAGGGCTGGTCTTCCTCACCAAAAAAAAAAAAAGAAGCTTTAAGATATAAATGGCAGAAAAATAAACCAAATTGTACTGATTATTGGAAAGAGTAACTCAAAGCTTAGAATCACCTTCTGCAAGCAGTTTAGGATTTTCACTGAATCCTAAAAGAGTCTCCCTAATTACCAAGAGTCCTCTTCTGACCACACCACTTACTAACATTTCAACTTCATATTATGAACTCGCTATACTCCAAATTAATAATGTGTTTATTGATTACTATGGTCAAACTGATTAATAGCAAGCATCTGGAATACATGATAAAGTAAGTCTTACCATCGATCTGCTACTCAAAATCCACCAAGAGTTTCCCATCTCACTCAGAATAAAAACCAATTTTTCTTTATGATTGCCTGTTAAGCCCTATATAATCTATATACATCCCACTGCTCTGAGCTCATATTCTATTCTCTCTTTTTCACTTTGGTCTACTCTTTCTGTCCTTGTTCTTCCTTCAAGAAGAAAATATGCTGCTACCTCAGAGCCTTTGCACTGGCCATTCCCTCTGCCTGAATGTTCTCTCCCATATATCTGTGCGGTTCTTCTCATTACTTCCTTCAGTACTCTGTTCAGATGACCCTAATCAATGACACTTTCCCTAATCATCCCATTTAAAATAATAACTTCCTTGCATCACCTTCCCTTTTCCCCTTGCTCTGCTTTACTCTTCTCCAAAGCACTGTATAAAAGCACTGGACTAGTGCCTGCTACATAATAAGTGCCTATCCATCTATCCATCAATTTATTCATGTATTATCTGCCTCTCCCACTAGAATTTAAGCTCCATAAGGAAAGAGACTTTCCTTTTTCACCACTATCTTCAGCACCTACAAAAATGCTTGGCTCCGTAGGTCCTCAAAACATTTGTTTATTGAGTAAATAATTATTAAATCTTTAAAGCCAGTCATGGGCTGAGCATACCTTCTTCACCAAAGAAGAACTTCAAGCCAGGTCACAAACATAGTATCAATTATTTTAAACACATTTTTTTTTTTTATGTGAGGAAGACCAGCCCTGAACTAACATCCGTTGCTAATCTTCCTCTTTTTTTTTTTGCTTGAGGAAGACTGGCCCTGGGCTAACATTGTGCCCATCTTCCTCTACTTTATATGGGACGCCGCCATGGCGTGGCTGACAGGCAGTGCGTCAGCGGGCGCCCGGGATCCGAACCCGCGAACCCCGGGCTGCCAAGCGCAGACTAAACCGCTGCGCCACCGGGCCAGCTCCCTTAAACACATTTTTTAAAGTTGTAGTCTGTCCCGAACAACTCACTTGTAGTACTTCTGAAATTGACAAGGTATAAATCTAATATCTTAACATTTATTTGTAAATTGCCTTCTTCTAAGTAAAAAAATCATTGTTTTCTCTTTATCAAACTTCTTGTTATTTTCAGCACAGGCTATAAGAAAACATGTAACTAAAAAGATTAATACTTCAAAAGCACATAATTTGTTGAGTAATTCTACTTCCACATCTCCTATCCTGCAGTTAACCACATATGCAACTTAAGGTGAAAATCTTCCAGGGACTACAAAACTGGCTGAACAGACCCTTCATAATGTAGATTAACAAAATCAACACAAAATGAACAATATGGGGAGCATCACACAAGTACTCATACAAGAGCAAGTATTCATTAAGTTTTTTGGTTTTGAACTGAATAATTTAAATCTACATGCCTCTTCAATCATATATATCTTTACACAGGAAGGATGCAAAACACTATTTCTCAGTCCACATGACAATACTTTTTTTATGCTATTTAACTTCCAATATATATTTCTGTTTCAACTCCACTACCTCTGCAATTAGTTTACTCTATTATAACTAAAGTTTAAACTGGTTGCTAAACCCCAGTGGATCTTTTACCATTTTTGTAGCTTTTTACATTGTCAAACAAGCACTCCCTCTTCTTTACAACTCTCTTGTCCCTTAGTTTCCCTTGGTATCATCCTTTTCTTGGTATCACCCCTCAGGCAGCACTGTTGTTACTCTCCATTACCAGTTCCTTCCTTCTCTGCAGTTTCTTTGAAACCTAGGGTTTTAACTATCTCATAGAATGACAACCAATTCTATTACCTCTTGCCAAACTCCTCTACTAAGCCTATTAGCTTTACCAAGATATCCCACAGTCACCCCAAATTCATTATTTTAAAACTCAAACTCCTTTATACACACACACACTCTCTCTTGAGGCCCAAACTTGTTTAGATCTTCCTACTATTTTCTCTATTTCAGTGAATGGAATTATATTCTAGCCAGTTGCAGATTTAAGAAGCTGGGATGGCTCTTCCTCTTTCTCCTACTATCCCCTCCCTCAACAATTTAGTCTTAAAGCCATTAGATGGAGCCAAGCATATGTGTGGGAGGCAGGGTGGCAGTCCAGCAGAAGGGGGTCAGTCCAAGCATAGTAAGGAGGGCCTTCCTGTATGTGGGGGATGGTGGGAGGAAAGACAGGCAGACAAGCACGATGTCAAAGCCTGACTATGAGAATGGTCAGGAATGATCCATACAGTAGAGAAGCCCAGCATGTCGAAGGCAGAGCAGAATGAGAATATACGTTTAGGTGGAGGCGTCAAACATGAGCAGAGCAAGAAAGCTGTCCACACGGCAGGACAGTGTCAAAGCCCAAATGGGATAAGGAGAGTGCGGTGGCCATAGTGGTACCCTGCTCCAATACCCCTTCAACAGAACCTGCTATGAGGACCAGAGCTGCTTGAGAGCCCCCAGCTACCTCACCTTGGAATCTACTGCAACATTTACACCTGGCCATGCTTCCTCTAGACTTCTCCCAGCAAACGACAGAGCATGGTAGGAATGCTCCAGTAGCCAACTCTGGAGGGGGGTTGGGGGGAGGGCCTCCCTGCGCATCAAATCTTGTCTTGACATCTGTTTCTCTGGGGACCTGAATTGTCACAGAAGGCATCCATGTACTGGTGTCAAAAACTCTTGAGATTAAATAAAAAAGTTCTGGAAGACACTATAAAATGGTTAACTTCATTAAACAAAGGTCATTTTACTCCAGAATGTTTAAAGAACATCTCCTACTACATAAAGAAATCCAGTGGCTTAGTAGAGAAAAAGTTCTTGACAGGGTACTTGAGCTGACAGGTGTCCTTTTAAGACAACAGAAGGATAGATTTTGTTGAATACTTTGAAGATGAAGAATGGCTGCAGAAACTAGCCAACGCCGCACTTACTCTTCAGTCTCTGTAAGGTATGAAGAAAATGTTTTTGACTTCAAGGGACAAGATTCTTGGATTTAAAAGGAAAATGCACTTTGGGAAAACATCATGTTACAAAAAGAAATCTTGAAATGTTTCCACTGCTGCTTGGGCTTCAGTGAAGAAGGATTATCAGTAAGTCTGAAGTCTTATTGGAAACCACCTGGAGAAGCTGCAGAACAAAACTGAACTGATTTTCCTTCCCTTTCAACACAAGTGTATCACTGAGCAGGAACTCTTTTTCTGAATCTTCTGATTGTGAGAATTTGACTTGAGAAAAAAGGAAGAAGAGCTGCAGACTTACACATTCAAGATGAGTTTTACTGATCTGTCCCAGACAAGTTCTGGATTTCTGTGAAGAAAAGAATATTCTGCTATTCATAGGAAAACAATGAACATTATGCTGCAGTTTTCAACTTCTCACACATATGAACAATCTTTTTCTCATTCAATGAACATCAAGAGTAAGCTAAGAAATGGTCTCATTTCCGTTGAAAAGGAAATTTGTATGTGCTTGCTTATCTCATGTTCGACTCTGAATTGATATCTGTGAAGCAAAAAACAAGCACGCAAGGTAAATATAATTTTTATGATTCAAAAATAACACTTTTATGCATATATGAGCCTATAAAAGAAGTAATTTTCTAACTGCTAGGCCCACATTTGAGCCTGATCATATCACTGAGTAAGGAAATGTTTTTTCAAAGTCTTGTATACAATTGTGTCTAAGCAATATTCTTATTCATATTGCTTTGGCTTAGGGTTTTAGTAGCTTTACTATTCAACACTGGCAATAAGTTTTCATGTTGTAAATAACATTAATTAAAATCAATTTACAACCTTTATTTAAATTAAACCTGCTAAGCCTACATTAAGAAAAATTAAGTTCCATTTTGGCTTAAGCCAGTTACGTGAAATTTATTATGTTCCTTATGAGTTTGCAAAATTTATGAAAAGACAGAAGAGATTAATTTCAAGGAAAGTAAGCTAAGCCTAATTACCAGGGGGTTGTATTTTCCCCTAAGAAAAGTTGGCTAAAAAGCCATTTTTAGTTTTAAATATGAGGGGTGGGGGGAACTACTCTTGCACATACCATATCTCATTTGGATCTCACATAGTAGAAATTTGTGGTAAGGTCTATTTGGTTAAGGTGAAAAAAGACAAAGGAGTAAAGCAAAGCAAAGAAAAAAACTGGAGTTTCCTCTATCTGCTCTACTAACTTGTTTTAGAGCTGATATCCTTTGTGGGAAGGGGGAATCACACAAAAAGCAGCGGCTAATGAATTTGCCAATATAAATAAATCCATAGAAAAAGAGCATTCTCTACTCAAAAGAGCACTGACAATTATCAATGAATTTTATATCTACAACTTACTGATGAAGCGAATGCATCATGAGCTGAAATAATAATTTTTATTTATGGGTTCCCAAGATCAGAAAATTATTTTAAGTGTTCCTTCAGTGTAAAAAGATTGAGAAAGGATGAAAGTGATCATCAGTAATGGGACAAATTGAAATTATGTTTCCCTAATAGGAAGCAATGAGTAACAGCATCATTTCTGTGATATTCCTGCCAACGATGCATAACCTGAATCCACTAACGAGGAAACTAGACAAACCCAAATTACGGGTCTTTGTTCAAAATGACTGGCCTGTAATCTTCAAAAGTGTTAAAGGAATGAAAGTAAAGATCAAAGAACTGTTCCAGATACATGATAACTAAATGCAACCCATGATTTTGAATGGAATCTTTCTGTTATACAAGACATTATTTGAACAACTGGTGCAACTCCAACAGGGTCTGAAGAACAGACAACCTAATATGTCAGTGCCAATGTCCTCATTTTAATGGGTATATTGTGATCATGCAGGAGAATGTCCTTGTTTATAAGAAATGCATACTCAAGTGTTTGAGGGTGATGGTGCATCATGTTGGCAACCTATCGAATGGTTCTGGGCAAAATAAGTTCTTAGTACTACACTTGGAACTTTCCTGAAAGTTAAAAAAAGGGGGAGGGGGAGAAATCTGGACATCATTCTGGTTCCCATCATCAGTTACAAACCACCTTTGCCTTGTCCCCACACGTTTGTTAACTACTCATATCATCACTAAGTCCTCCTAAGTCTACCTCTTAAGTAGCTCTACAATCAATCCCACTTCTCTAGTACTGTTTAATAAACAGATACCATCAGTCTCTTGCCCAAACTATTTGAACAGCATCCCTAGTAATCTCTCTATCTTTTGTCTCCCATCCCTCTCACCTACTCTCTATACTCCTGCCAGAACATGGAATGTCAACAACTCAGTGGCAGTTTCCAAACTTTTTACATGCTGAACCCTTTGCTCAAATGAAGACAAAATATTAAACAGATAAAGAGAGAGTTTGTGAGGGAGAAAGGTAGAAGGGGAGAGGAGGACAGTGTGCACAGAGTGAATTAGCAACCCCTGAGTAAATCTGCAGAACTTTTGAAAACTGAAGTCTGAAAATAGGATAAAAATCTAAACTCCTAAACACAGCACACAAGATGTTCCTAATCTGGTCTCATCTCTATCCATCTTCAATACACACTGGTTTGTCTTAAACTGTACATTACCCAACAGTATTAATCTATACTTGTATTCTCCCAATATGCTATATGTTCTCCTATGTCTGTATCTTTGCAGAGGACGTTTCCTTCTCTTTGACACATTTCTTTGCCCGCCCTTTGCCAACCCTATCTGACAATGTAAGTCACCTTCCCTCACTCTTCTATTCTTCTGTGTCACAGAACTTGCTGAAAATGGCAAACACAGGTCTTGAATACAAGGCCCCCTCCATCCACTTATAAAAAGGGCAGAAAATAATGGTGAAACATTTAGGGAAAAGTTGGGGAACATAATAAAGAGAAAGAAATGCAGTAACCATCAGGCTGACAAAGGGGTAAGTTTGAGCACAGAGAACTGATACGATTAACATATTGTGAATTATCTTTATATATACATATATATTATAGGAAGTAGAAGGCTGGAAAAGTGGACATGTTTGCTATTTCAAGTGTCTCACCTTCCAATTCCATGAAGAAAACAGGAAGTACTTTTGCTTTTTTCCTCTTTTTGATGTTAACTGGCATCACGTATCAAGTATATGTTATAATGTTGAGCTTTAAAATGCAGGGATACAATAATGCATATACATAGGCAATAAATAGGCTTTTTCCACTTTCAGGAAGTGATACTCGACTGTCCATATAACTCTATTAATGTCCATATATTCTATTACTTCCTATAATTTCTAAAAGCGTTAACCAGCAAATACATACAAAATTCGTGGGGTAATTTTTCCATTTCCTAGAATATATTCAATAACTTTTCTTGTAGACTGTAAACTAAAAAGCATGATGAATAGAGATTTTCAAAATACAAAAATCTAAGTGTCCACCTTAAATTATTACCAGATATTTCCATTTCTTTGTGGTAGGTCAAGACTGAAGTCTACTTTTGAAAGAAACCACTATGACTGAGCGAATAGATCCCTCCTATAGGTCTTTTAGGTAGAACAGTGCTGTCATCCTGGCTTGGAGCTCAAGGAGTGTCAGGTTTGCATATGAAAGCTGAAATTGGTGTGAGAGAGGACAAGAATCACAGAAGTCATTCATGTAATTCAGTCATTCATCATTCCAATATTGAGTGAAAAAATGGGTGAAAGACAGTTGACTAAAGAAGCTATTAAAGGGTTGCCAAACCAATGGAAAAGGTACTCAATAACATTAGCTATCAAATAAATACAAATTAAAATCACAATACAATACAACTTTCCATCCACAAGAATTGCTGAAATTAAAAGGGACAAACAACACCAAATGTTGGTGAAAATAGGAAACAACTGAAATTCTCATACATGGTCAGTGGTATTGTAAAATGGTACCACTACTGTAGAAAAGCATTTGGCAGTTTCTTATAAAAACACACACTTACCCTGCAAGCTAGTGCATACACTCGTAGGCACTCACCCAAGAGAAATGTCCACAAAAAGGTTGGTAAAATAATGCTTATAGCAGCTTTAGTCAAAATAGCCAAAACTAAAAATAACTGAAATGTTCATCAACAGGAGAATGGATAAATAAATTCAGATATACTCATAAAATGGAATAGCACACAGAAATAAAAAAGAATGCACTTCTGATACATACAACATGAATATCAAAAACAGCATGTATATCAAAAACAGCATGTTGAATGAAAAAAGATAGACATGAAAAAGCAACACTAGTGATTCTATTTATATGATATTTAAGAATACATAAAAATAATCTACAGTGACAGTAATCAGAACAGTGGTTGCCTGAGTCTGGACTGAATGGAATGGAATATGAAGGAAATCCTGGGAGTGATAGAAATATTCTATATCTTGATTGAGGTGTTGGTTACATGGATACATACATTTGTCAAAACTCATCTGCGCATTTCACTTTACAGAAAAAGAACCTCAATTAAAAATGTATATATTAACTGAAGACAATGCAAAAACTTCTCTGCCTTCTTTGACTCTCTCAGTGTGAGCTTGCTACACACTGAAGAAGGCTTTAGTCTTTTTTGCTCTGGGTCCAATAGTTGGGTTTTCCCTACACTAATACCAGATAGGATCACATCAGAGAGCCAGGATAAAAGCCCAGTGTACTGATTTTTCCACTTTAACAGGCAAGGTTGCAGTTTTCCCCAAGTCCACAACTCCTAGTATTGAGCAGTCAGCACATCGTTCATTGTGAAATATTCTGTAGCAGGTAGAGAGAATTCTGAACAAAGAATATGATAGAGCTGCCTAAGCAACTGTACTAGAAGGAACAACATCTGAAGACACTACTCTAAAGAGGCGATGACCACAGGACCGAAGAAAACGAGAATCTGCTAAATTTCAGAAATAACTCAGCATCTTTAAGGAAAGCCTCAACACCATCACAATGAGCAAGTACTGACTCAAACCCTTTAACTCTGGCCTTTACTCTGCCTCACTATCATTTCACAAGAAGGTTCTGAACTTCAGAAAAAGCACAACACTGTAATATAGAAAATTTATTCTCCATAGAAAACTAGTGAGTCTTTTTTTTTTTTTTAACAGGATTCCCATCTTAATAAGCATAATTTCAGCAGGGCAACTATTGCAGACCACAAGGGAGAAAAAAAGTCTTCTTGCTATTTGTTTTTTAAATTGAGGAATCCTATTCTAATTTGCTACTGCTTTGCCCCCTTGCCTGGGTTCCTGGGAGGGTTTAGTCAGTATGTGTGCAATTAGAACTCAGGTAACTCCTGCCTGGATTTCTTGCTCTCTGAGGCAAAACAGTTACCTCATTTAGGTGTGCCAGAGAATCATAGTCACAGACAAACTCTCCTCTTCCTCTTCAAATTCTTGGCAGGAAGGTTGAATAGACATACTGGGGGAAGATACTGCCTGACTGCGCTGCACACAGTGTGGTTTTAGAAAATGTGTATTTGAGTCCAGCCTGGGGAGTAGTGGTTAAGTTCAGGCACTCCGCTTTGGCGGCCTGGGGTTCGCAGGTTTGAATCCTAGGCGCAGAAATACGCACTACTAAGCAAGCCATGATGTGGCAGGCATCCCACATATAAAGTAGAGGAAGAGGGGCACGGATGTTAGTTAGCCCAGGGCCAATCTTCCTCAGCAAAAAGAGGAGGATTGGCAACAGATATTAGCTCAGGGCTAATCTTCCTCACCAAAAAAACCCCAAAAAACACAAAGAAATATTTGAATTGAAAAAGAGAAACATATGAATTCTAACATGTGCCAGGCACTGGGGATACAATGCTAACTAAGACATAAGCCCTGCATCCAAAAATGTGTAATGGCTATACATTGTTTAAGAATTATGAGAAAAACATCTACCCTAGTTAGACCTTTGTAAGATATATGGATGCAAAAATTTCTAAAAGTTATATAATCATAATAGAAGCCAGGTAAAATAAACTTCATTCTAGCCTGGTTCATCACTGCCCACCAATGTCCTTATCTGTCAATACTATGGTAACTGAAAAAGCAAAAAACCGTCACCACCACCAAGAAGATCAAAAAAAACAAAACATCTGAAACATTAACTCTAATACCAAGAAACATTTATAATCCACTTAAAACTATTCTTTTTTTCTTTCTTCTTCTTCTTCTTCTTTTTTTTTTTTGGTGACGAAGATTAGCCCTGAGGTAACATCTATTGCCAATTTTCCTCTTTTTGCTGAGGAAGACTGGCCCTGGGCTAACATCCGTGCCCCTCTTCCTCTACTTTATATGGGACGCCTGCCACAGCATGGCTTGATAAGCAGTGCATAGGTCCATGCCCAGGATCTGAACCTGCAAACCCCAGGCCGCCGAAGTAGAGCATGCGAACCCATCCACTATGCCACTGAGCCGGCCCCATTCTTTCTTTTTTAGTAAAGACTGAGAGCTATTATTTTTTAAATGGTAAGCAGTATCATGATTTTCTCACAAAGATATTCTCTATTTACGTAGAAATAAAGCAACACTGTCATAATGATTGGATCAGTCAATTAGATGCCTTATGTAATATCTATAATTTTTCAGACAAGAAATTTTTAAAATTTTTCAGGTTATAGAACAGTATTTCTGGACAAACCTAACAAGGCAGTAGTTGTAAAATACTCTCAAACTTCCAAACACTCTCAATTTCAGTACAAACAATGCTGTGTTGTACACTCAATCTAAAATTAAGAGAGGAAGCATTGTGGGTTGGTCACAACTTGAATTCCTTATCACAATGAGGACTGCATAAGGATTTTACCACTGAACTCAGCCATTTAAATAACTGGGAAGACAATTAACGGTGGTCACTGTTCCCCAAACCTACTGATTTTCACATTTGTTAGAGGGAATATTTCTTAGAATTTCAAGTTTCTGGATAGGATTCCTTCATTCTGAAGTTATTCCTCTCACTTAGACAAAATTAGAGTGCTAACTCATAAAAATAATAATAATTAACTGAAAGCCATAAAAATATGCCTTCTTTTTTCTACTGCAGCAATACTTAAGATATAGAAACCAAAATATTAGTAAGGAATCTTACTGGTTAAGAAGCCGTCTTATATTCAGATTAGTAAAGATGCTTCCACTGCATTCATGTAACCAGCAAACATTTACAGAGTACCTACTAGGAATCAACACTCTGCTAGGTACAGTATATTCATTTAATCTAGAACCCTGAGATCGTTATTCCCATTTTACAAAACAGGAAACAGGCTCGGATTAAGGTCCCTTGCCCCAAGATTTGTAGTTAGTAATTATAGTAAGATTTAGTAACATGTTTGAAACTCAGATATGTCTGAGCCAAGGTTTACCTTCATTCTTCTAGGCCAACCTGTCTTCCAACATGGCATAATAAAGATCTTGTAGCAGCAAGAGAAACAGAAGGCACAGATGACAGTAACATGACACCACTACAACTATCTCTTTCATATAAAAGTCCCTTCTTAAATAGGGACCACTCTCCTTTCTCAGACCCCTAAACATCACCTCTCTTCCAATCAGGGCCATAGATAGGAGGTCTGGGACCTAGCAAAAAAATAAATAAATAAAATCTTTTAGGTTCCCCACTAGCAAAGTAAAAGAAATCATATGAGATGTGTCCTAGGCCTCTTTCAGGACCAAAGGGTCTCAGTCATTTGTACCAGCACCCCACATCTTCCCCACACCCCAAAACTCAGGCACAACTGCTTTTGCTTACTAGTTACAAAGTGCTCCTAAAGCTATCCTTGAATCTGTAAATGGAGCTCTATACTTCCATATGATTACAAGTATTTTGACAGTATGAATTGATAAGATTTTAGGCAAAACAATGAAATCAAATTTTACAGACTGTAACCCAAAGAAGCATCCAACTTTGTTATCTTGCTTCCTTATGAATTCTCAACACAACTGTGAAGTAATAAGTATTACCTATTATTGAATCTTACTTTGTGCAAGGCCTTGCTAAATGTTCTACATATGAAACCTGATTTCATTGTCAAAACTCATGATGTAGATTCTATTTTATAGATGAAGAAATGAGGTTCAGAAACTATACTGTGCTATACTGGCTCTCAAGCACTATCCATCTGATACAAAGTAGTTGTCCCTCTGAACCTTTTTCTGAATCGCACTCACAGGGCAGTGGAAATCATACAGTATTGTGGTCAACGATAAACCATTCCTGGCTCCAGCAAAGCTAATGGTTTTACATGAGGTATAAGAAAAAATATTAATATCAATGAAGAAGATTAAGAAATAGATCATTTCAGCACAATGTCAAAGCCAAATTGATAGTGAAACAGCTGCATAAAGCTGAGGTCATAAAACCCAGCTGGGTAAGAGCCCAGGTTCAGAAATTAGATCACAGTATAAATTCTAATTCTACCACTACCTAGCTATGTAACCTTGGGCAAATTATTCAATGTCTTCAAATCTCAGTTACCTCATCTGCAAAAAGGGATTGAAAAGGATTATTATGAGGATTAGAGACACAACGCATGTAAAATGTTTAAAGATGTGTCTGACACATAGTGAGTACTTAATATGTTATTCTTATTAGCTATTAAACAACCTTTTGTTATCAATTTTAAGAAGGCTTTAAAATTGGCTACTTCATCATGAGAAAAATATGACATCAGAAGAAAGGAGATCAGTAGTCAATGGAAACATCTAATTCAAACCTTTACTCAATTTGGGGGGGTACTACTTACAAGGTTCTAGTTAACTATCTTCCAAACCAAAACATACCAAAGGTTACATGGGGAAGGGTGCAGTTCCAACTCTTTTTAAGTGGCAAGAAAACCATTCTCTAAACTCATGAAGATCAGGAACAGGGTCAATGGTACTTTATGTGTAGTCTGGCGACCCCTAAGAGTTGCTGAGACCTTCCAGGAGGTCTTCAAGGTCAACCCAATTTTCATAATACCAAGAAGATATTGGCCTTTTTGCTCTCATTCTCTCACAAGTGTATATAACCTCTAACTATACAACTTGTGATGATGCCATTGCTCTGATGACTAATATAACTGTGCTGATGTTTTTAAAATTCCTCAATTTTGATTTCTAATACAACAAATATCAATAAATAGAACTCACATGACAAAACCTATTTGGGTCCTCAATAATTTTGAAAAATGTAAAGGGATTCTCAGACCAAAAATCTTAAAACTGCTGCTCTAGGTGGTCAGGAATATTTAAGCCATATGAAGACTAACAGATTCTTAGACTGGAAAGCTTTAGCGGTATTCTTATCTAATCCCCTTATTTTACAGCTTTAGAAACTGATTCTAGAGATCTGAGTGGCCTGCCCAAGGTCACAACAGTTAAGGAAGGGAAGAGCTGAATTGGAAGCTAGGTCTTAGACTCCCAGGTTCTCTTTACCAGGTCATAAGCATGGCATATGAAAAATACACCTCAAAAGGGTATTGTAAATATTAACTAAGTTAATATAGGTCAAGTGTCATATTAGCACTTGACACACAGCAGATATTCAATAGATGCTAGCAGTTCCGATGAGAGAGAACCAAACCTCTGCTTAAATACCTTTAGCATTCGGCAGCCTCCATTACAAGAGCACTGTATTTTTTGAACAATTTTATACATATTTCTTCCTTTACTGAAGTTGAAAATTCCCTCCTTGAATTTCTACTTGGTATGGCCTCTCTGGTGGCTACACAAATGAAATTTAATCCTAATGCTATCTAGCTTATTTTTCAAGCATAACTACTCCAATTTCATTAAATCATTCCTGACATGGCATGACTTTAACTCCCTCACCATCCTATTTGTCTTTCTCAAAGAGCTCTGCCTGCTCCCCTCAAAATGTAACACTGAAAACTAAACAGTCTTCCAGGTGTGGTCTCAGCATACTTTAGGTCCTTGATTTTCCTTGCTCTGGATACTGCTGGTCTATTATTGTAAATGGTCTTTCTAATTTTACAGAGTTCCCTGTTCTACTGTGTACCATGCTAAAATAAACACGTGGCTTGCTTTCTGAAATTTCTTGGCTCTCTTCTCCCCAACTCTCATCTGGCCCTTCTCTTTCCTTTGTCCTGTGCAATTCTGATTCCACTCCCACAGTTTCTCCTTTAGTGTGAGGAGGCCCTATCCTGGAAGACAGGTCTGGCAGGTCAGTTTTGAGAGTTCCCAGGGGCTAAACTACTCTTGCTCTTATAGTTCTCACTGAGGGCCCACTGCACACATTTATTATTGGAGTGGGCAAAAGACCTACCAACTCCATCTGTGAATGGGCCAGTTCCCTTTTCCAGATAGCTGTTTGAGGGGTTCTCCTGCTTTCAAGTGTGATCCATGTTGTTTCCTTTGTGTTCTCCTACTAAGACACTGACACCATTCAAATCTTGTGGCTGTTGGTGGTTTGTTCTCACTCAGTTGTATTTTGGGGTTCTGTAATACTTTGCTATGGGTAAATGTTGCCCACAGGTTTTTGGTTTTGGTTCTCTGTTTCTCTATTTGTAAGTAGATTCAGAATGAAACAAAAACTGGGTTGCTGTTTTCTTCCCAGACTTTTCTGTTTTAAGTTAACTTGGAGTTTTATAGATGTCCCTTAAAACAGGAAGCAATATTTTAAAGTTTTGAATAATACAACGTTATTCTTCTACTGAGATAATTTCTGATAAAGGAAACTAGAGTTCTTTATATTCAGTGATACTTTTTAACTTATTTGATTATCAAATGTTGAAAAGTTGACAGTAGATTTAGCAATATAAAGGGAAGTGCTTTCCAAAGAGAAAATTTGTTAATTATGCAGGTAGTGTCATTCTTTCACCCTGTAAACCCAGCATGAAGGTTAGAACCTTCTTTGACACTACTGGGTATGAAAGAAAGCAATTACTTAAAGGGCCTGCCAGTGATCCAAAATGTTATGTTAAAAGCAAATATAGATCATTCTGGGAACAATATACAACTATCACAATTTTTTTTCCTGAAAACGTTTTTGTTTTGCCCTTTTTCATGACAGACAGTTTCACTGGGTATAGAAATGTGATTGACAGTTTTTTTCTCAGCAAACTGAAGATATTCCACTGCCTTCTGGCTTCCACTATTGCTATTAAAAATTCAGTCAAGGGGCCGGCCTGGTGGCATAGTGGTTAAGTTCATGCGCTCTGTTTCAGCGGCCCAGGGTTCACAGGTTCAGATCCTAGGCGCAGACCTATGCACCACTTATCAAGCCATGCTGTGGCAGGCATCCCACATATAAAGTAGAGGAAGATGGGCATGGATCTTAGCCCAGGGCCAATCTTCCTCAGCAAAAAGAGGAGGATTGGCAACGGATGTTAGCTCAGGGCTAATCTTCCTCACAAAAAAATAAATAAATAAAATTCAGTCAAATGTCAAATTGCTGTTCCTTTTAAAGGCAACTGTCTTTCCTCTCTAGTTGTTTTTTAAATATTTTCTTTATCTGTTCTACAGTTCTACAGTTACACTATGATGTGTCTAGATGTGGAATTATTTTTATTTATCCTGTTTGAGAGTCATTAAGCTTCCTGAATATGATATTAGGTATATTTCAATGGTTCTAGAAAATTCATAGCCATTATCTCTTGAAATATTTATCCTTCACCATGCTTTTTATCATCTCTTTTTGGAACTCCAATTAGAAGTATTTTAGAGCTTTCAATTTCTATTTTCCACATCTCTTAACCTATCTTTCTTGTTTTATTTATCTATGTGTCTCTCAAGCTGCATTTTTTCTTGGAACTTTATCTACAGTAATCTGAGCCTTGGGTTAAATTTACATTGCTCCAGAAAAAACTGATTTTTTTCAGCTAGTTGCTCAGAAACACTACCATCTCTGGTTACCACTTTAAATTAAGCTCACTGCTTGAGGATTTTAGAGCTACACAGAGTCTTGTGTGAGGACCTACTTGTGGTTATAAATTCTTGTGGGGTGGTGAGGATCCTGCCTTGCCTTCACCCAAATCTAACACTGAGACTGAAAGGTCCCTCACTGTCCATTTTTGTGTGGTGGGTTTATGTTCTGTTCACCCATATAGTAGAACCTTTTGGGCTCCCCGCTATATATGTCAGGCTCATATTAGATACCCATGTTATGTGGCCTTCTAACATATCTTATTTTCTCCAGCACTTGAGGCAGCTCTTAAATTAGAAACCCAAAGTCTCCAGGTTTTGAAAACCCTCCAGGGCAAAAGTTAGCTTTAGCGCACTCTTAGCTCCCAAGGTCTCTTGTTCTTGGCCACTGTGAATTTCTTTCTGTTCATGTCAGCACTGTGGTTAGATCAATTAATCAATCTATCTCTTTATATCTTTATTTTATCTGGTATTTTAGTTGTTTCATTTGAGAGGGTTTTTCATAGTATCTACTTGATACTCTGCCATACTGCTAGGAACAGGAGTCATAATTAACTCCTTGTAGGGAGACCTTGGATGATTTTACAAAGAATATAATATTTAAAGTGAGTACTGAAGTACTATTAGGTGACAACCTGGGGTGGAGTTGGAAAAACACATTACAAAAGTAGCTAATTAAAGATATAGAGTAAAGATATGTGAGATGATTGGTTTGCTGGGCTTAAAGTTGAATTCTCAGTTATAGAATTACTACTGGAAATGAGACTGATGGACTAGGAGATGAGGCTCAAGACAAATAGGGTTCAACTCTTGAAAATCTTTGTGTGTCATAAGGAACATAAACTTGAAACTGGGAGTCACCAAAGGGTTATGAGCAGAGAGTTGACACTGTTGTAACTATGCATTAAAAAATTATGGCAGAAATGAAAAAAAAGCAATTAGAAGAGACAAGAGAATAGAGCCTTGCTAGCCACAATTTAGCCTTCCACCAGCAGTACTGGCATTACCTGGGAGCTTGTTAGAAATGTAAAAATCTCAGGTCTCACTTCAGATTTACCTAATCGGAATCTGCATTTTTAACAAGAACACTAGGTGATTCATCTGCATAGTCAATTTGATGTCAAACCAATGATGTGCAGAGCCAATGAACATTAGCTTTATTTTAAATTTCAAGAAAAAAATCTTAATTACTCTATAATACATGGCATTCATTTGATGTTCAACATTACTTTATTTGTCTAATAACAAGCTGAATGTTAATATTGTAGATCTTAACATTGTTAGATTTAATATTTGAGGTTTTGACACTACAGACTTATGACATGTACTGATCAGTTATTTAGCTGTGACATAAATTCGAGCCCATTAACATGTTGCTGTCTAAGAGCAAAACACTTAGTGAACCCAGCAGACCACTGAGAATCAGAGCAGGTTTTTAGTTCTCCACTCATTGTTTGTTGCACATGTGGTAACTCTCCATGAAGTAAAAAAAAAAAATACTGGAGGGAATGGAGGAGAATCTTCCTATTTAGTGATAAAGTGAAAAGGCCTAAAAATCTGCTGCTTTTAATAAAAAATTATAATAAGAGACAGAGAGAGTTCTAGGCTATAGAGCTATTCTGTATTTTGGATGTTTCATTTAATGTCTCTAGCTATATTCCTGTTTAATGTCAAATGCACAATTTATTTGAACCATTTTATTTATTAAATTTAATAAATATTGATAGTTGTATTAGTCCAAATTTCAAAAGAATGTTTTTTTAAAAAAAGTCTTGTTCTCAAAGTACACTCCATCAAAATCATGGGGGGGGGGGGTGTTGTTAAAATGCAAAAACCTGGACTCTACCCTAGATCCACTGAATCCCAATCTACATTTTTTAATAAGCAGCTTCCAAGTAATTCTGTGAGCATGCAAGTTGTTTTTTCCAAATGTGGAAACAGTAACTGTTCACTTTTTGACCTTTTTATTTGAATATAACATACATACAGAAAAGTGCCAGCAGCCAGATCAAACAGAACATTCTGATACCCTAGAACACGCCCTAGTGACTCCTTCTAGAAACTATCCCTCTATTCTAGAAACTAGAATATACAATAGGGAAAGGATAATCTCTTCACTAAATGGTGTTGGGAAAACTGGAGAGCCACATCCAAAGGAATGAAACTAGACCCCTATCCTACACCATACACAAAAATCAACTCAAATGGATTAAAGACTTAAATATAAGACCTGAAACCATAAAACTCCTAGAAGAAAACATAGAGGGTAAAGCTCCTTGACACTGGTCTTAGCCATGATTTTTTTGGATTTGACATCAAAAGCAAAGGCAACAAAATAAAAAATAAAGAAATGGGTGGCATCAAACTGAAAAGATTCTGCAAAGCAAAGGAAACCATCAACAAAATGAAAAGGTAACCTATGGAATGGGAGAAAATATTTGCAAATCATTTAGCTGACAAGGAGTTAATATCCAAAATACATAAAGAACTCATACAACTCAGTAGCAAAAAGAAAAAAAAACAAGCAATCCAATTAGAGAATGGGAAAAGGAACTGAGTAGACATTTTTCCAAAGAAGACATACAGATGACCAACAGGTTCATGAAAAGGTGCTCAACATCGCTAATCATCAGGGAAATGTAAATCAAAACCACAATGAGATATCACCTCACACCTGTTAGAATAGCTATCATCAAAAGACAAGGAACAATAAGTGGTGGGGGGGAATGTGGAGAAAAGGGAATCATTGTACACTACTGACGGGAATGCAAACTGGTACAGCCACTATGGAAAACAGTATGGAGGTTCCTCAAAAAATTAAAAATAGAACTACTATATGATCCAGCAATCCCACTTCTGGGTATACATCCAAAGGAAATGAAAACAGGATATCAAAAATATATCTGCACTCCCATGTTCATTGCAGCATTATTCACAATAATCAAGGTAAGGAAAAGAACCTAAGTGTCCATCATGGATGAATGGGTAAAGAAGATGTGGTGTGTGTGTGTGTGTATATATATATATATACATATACATACACATACACACAATGGAATATTATTCAGCCATGAGAAAGAAGGAAATCCTGCCATTTGCAACAACATGGATGGACCCTGAGGGCATTATGCTAAGTGAAATAAGCCAGGAAAGACAAATATTTCATGATATCTCTTAAATGTGGAATTTAAAAAAAAAAGTCAAACTCATAGAAACAGTAGAAAAGTGGTTGCCAGGGACTGGGGGTGGGGGAAATAAGGAGAGGTTGGTAAGAAGGTACAAACTTTCAGTTATAAGATTAATGTCTGAGGATTTAATGTAAAACATGGTGACTACAGTTGATAACACTGTACTATACAATTGAAATTTGCTAAGAGAGTAGAACTTAAATGTTCTCATCAAAAAAAAAAAAAAAACCTCATACTATTTTTAATGTGAGTTGATGGATGTGTTAATTAATTAGATGGGGAGAGTCCTTTCACAATGTATATGTATTAAAAATGTAATAAAATCACCATGATGTACACTTTAAATACCTTACAATTTTATACATCCATTATACTTCAATAAAGCTGAAATTAAAAAAAAAAATTCTGATACCCCAGAATCCCCTCTAGTGACTCCTTCCAGAAACTAGCCCTCTTTACCCATAAGGGTAACCACCATCATGACTTTTAACACCATAGATTAATTTTGCCTGTTTTTGAACTCTGCATAAATGAAATAATACAGTTCACATGCTTGTGCCTGTTTGGGGGTTTGTTTTGTTTGTTTGTTGCTAAGCATTATATCTTTAAAATTTGTCTATATTGTTATCTATAATTGGCTCATTTTCATTCTCATTGCTATATAGTTTCTATTGTGTAAAAATACCAGTGCTAAAAATACCACTTATATGCTCTACCTCTGATGGATATTTGTACAGTATAATCAAGTTTGATAACTGCTGTTACATGTTACTTAGAAAAATTAGTACTCTTGATATGTTTGGCAAGTTTTTATTTCTCCAATCTAAATTTTTTTTAAATTACAGTTGTTTAATTACCATTGACAATTTATAGAGTTTCAGCTTTCAACTATCATACACTGGAGTAATATAGCATTCATGGTATCTCTTAAATGTGGAATCTAAAAAAAAATTTACCCTTCCTAAATGAATTACAGCACTAAGGAATCAAATAGCAAATAAGGGGAAGCATTTCTTTATAAAATTATTTCTGTTAGTAAATGAAAAAGAAATGAGATAATTAGAACACCACCATTTTGCAACCTCCCAATAAATTAACGAATATCAACAGCGGCTAACACCTCAAAAGGAGGGACACCAGACACTAGGGGACTCCTAATAAAATAACACACCACCCCCTAGACAGACAGATCAAACCAAGTCTAATACAGCCTCTGGCTCCAGCTGCCAGTTTGCAGAAATAAAAAGGACAGATAAATATGTGTTACTGTATTTTGTGTATTCAATCAGTCAAAACCAGACTATGAAAAACAGGTCAAACAGATAAATTTTAAGAAAAAGAAAGGTATGGAAAATCTTTAGATTAAGAGAGACATAAAAGAAGTAGCAACTCTTTTCTGAAATGGTCAAGATTAAACAAGAGTACCTAGGGACACGTGCTTGAGTGAGAGAATCATAAAAACAAGGAATTGATTACTGTTAAGAGTAACTTAGAGGAAGGGAGTTCCTTAGGGGAAGGGACCATGATTGAGTCAGGGCACATGGAGGAGTTTCTGGGATAGATGGAAACTTCTACATATTGAGCTGTGTGGTAGTAAAAAAATGTATCATCTTAATACACTAAAGTATACCTTCGTTTTATATAGTTTTTTGCATTTATAATTTATTTTACAATAAAAAGAAAGGAAATAGTTTAAAAAATTAAAAGATTATAAATAAGATCTGCTAATCTAATAAGAACTCCCCTACCGATTCATCAGCAATGGGCCAGTGTCATCTGGATTAGTTTCAACAATCATTTTCATTCCAAACTATCACAGCATCATCTCAAAACAAAGCTAAAGAAGATACAGCATTTGATAAATTATCTTAAAAATGCCTGATGCCTGTCTCAATGATTCTAATACAAACTATTCAGTACAATATTCAGACTCATCCCTCCTGCAGCAGTATAATAGCTGTCAAATTTGGCAAATTCAACAAATTTGGGAATGTAATACATAGCTTGAAGCCAGTTAATTTACTTCTAGACACCTCTTCATTCCACTATCCACAAAGTGTTCAAAACAGTAATTCATTTGTGCAGCTGGGGAACAAGCCACAGCTGCCAGACCACTGGGCTTTTCGGGATTTCTTCTAACGTCAAAGAGGCCATAATAATTCAAACTCTAAGGTGTCCGGATATTACTTAGATAAACACAAGACTTTTGCATCTCTTTAAGATAAGTATGTGTGTACATAAATACTAGGCCATAATCATCTTATTTTGTGAAAAGTCACCTAAATTTCAATTAGCAATCTGAAGAAACCTTTAGTATCTCATTTTAGAATTACAAAGTTCAATCATTTTCTGAAATTCAAAACTCCTGATTACATAAAAGCATAGTCATATAGATGCTCTTTTGAAGTGTATGGTCTACTTCTTTCTCCTACCATTCTAAACGAAGTTTAATTAATCAAGAAATTACCAAAAAAAATTACAATGAATTGCCACCTATGTGCTAGGTAATGAAGCAGATACATGACATGTAAAAAACAATCTTGTCCTTAAGATAGCTTGAAATCTAATTGGAAATGTAAGTACTTTGTCCTATCAATTACTTGGTTTTGTGTTACGGTCTGCATATATAATAGAAATTCCAAGAAGGAAGAAATCTTATGTGACCAAAAACAGGATTACAGCTCTGTGCATGAAAGACAATAAATACTTGCGGAAGGAACAAATAGAAAGAATCGGAGCAGTTGCACATTTATAGAGAATGGAGTCGGCTCCTCAACAACTGGCACCACAACACTTGCCCCTCAACAAAGAAGAGCCCTAACATCTGAATATACATCTGCAATATTTCATAGATTCTAAGAGGCACTCATTTTTTTTAACATTTCAGCTTCTTAGAAATTGATGGCATGCCATTGTTTAAAAAGCAGCATCTTTTCTTTTCTAGCAGTTAAAATAATTGTGCACCTCAAGCTGCTTAGATTTGATCAAACATACCAATTGATTCTAAAGAGAAATATATTACAACATGTAACATGATTTCAAAATTAATCACTTACTACATGCAAATTTGGATATGTAATCTCAATTTTTATAAATAATGGTTCAAAAGCTTAATGGGAGCCAGACATCTTGCAATATCAAATCCTATGAGTTCTGATTCTTAAAATTTCAAAACACAGAAGAACATATTTACAACCATTACAAACTCAAACAACACATCTTCCATAAAATCTATAGCATGTATATCCTCTAACATTACTGCAAATAGTATTTATGGGGTAAATAAAACTGCAGGTAATGTAAAAAAACCTCAGTTACAGAAATAGTGAAGATATTCTTTCTTTGTTACACTAAGGTATCAAGTTGGAGAAAAGAATATAATCTTTGTTGCTGTATTTTTATCTGTAAATAGAAGGATAAAATAATGACCATCTTAAAGAGTAGAAATTTTACTAAAAAAAAGAAATAGAAAGGGGTTAATTTCCTATTAACCAAATTAATTTCATATTAATTTATAAACTACCCTAAAGGAAAACTCATATGATCAACATAATACCATAATATAAAACAAGCAACCTGGTATTACTTTATTTTGATCGGGGAGATGCCATGTTTTTCCAAAAAATAGACAACAAATTTGCCAATGCCTAAGTATTATCATTTAGGTAGGGAAACATTTTATAGTCTATTGGAAAAGTGCAAACAGGCATGAATTAAACTGCTGACACAACCTTAAGTACAGCATCCTTCACTCGAAAGCAGCACTAGTCTAATCAGAGCAAGAACTTAAATCAAATAAAGAGCTTCCCTATCAATCTTTTATCATCATCACCAGCAATATCTGAATAGAAAAGAATATGAACAAGTGAAACAAATTAATCAATTTAGGGAAGAATAAACCTTAAATCAGTAGGAGAATCTGCATGTATGTGTGCACTCATGAGCGTGTATATACTCTTATCTTCATAGCTCCATTTCTGAACCTATCGTTTGGTTTTGCTTTGCTTTTGCTGATAACAATTATGATAGTCAGTGAATCTGAGTTTTGCTACAGACAGGGGTAACCCTGGGCAAGTCACTTAATCTTTGCAGTCTCCAGTTTCATTATTAGAAAAAGAATTAATATTTTTTGTGTATCTGCTATGTGCCAATCACTGCACTAGATGTTTTTATATAAATTATCTCTTAATCTTCAAAAGAATCCTATCAAATAATTAGTATTATCCTCACATAACCAAAACTCAGTCACCTACATTTGATTCAATCACAAGTCTGCCTAACTCCCAAGCCCCTTTCCTTTACTACATGATAATAACGCCTAAATTAATACCCTAACTATTTGAAATATAGAGTAATCCTAACAAAAAGATGACACACTCCACACACTCTGTTTTAAAACATAAAGCTATACAACTGTAGTGGACAAATAGTATTCTATTGATAAAGCTATTCTATCACACTACTCCCCTTCCTAACTGAGAGAGATGCTTGGCATTTATTAATAGCACATAAAAAAATATAAATATGAATGTACACAAATACAGTTCCATACATTAAGTATTAATGATAAAACAATGGGACAACTAGAGATTACAGTCTATTTTTCTACAAAACATATTTCTGTAGTGGGAATTAGTTCATTCCTTTATCATTAAATGATGAGTCAGTAAAATGTGGAAGACACACTGGTCCACAAAGAATTTTCTCCAGCACAGTAATGTTTTAAAGCCATCAGGGACGAGCTTTCTCACAGAGAGAGCCTTAGCAATACATGATGACCTTAAGAAAAAAATCTGAAAATCCTGTAGAAGAGGGCAAGCAGATGCTGGTTAATGGCTTCAAGAACTGCTAGGCTTTCCACATGGTAAACTATCTGCTCAAGCTGTGAGTGCAGATAAAGAAGGCATGAAAATATTTTCCCCACGTTTATTTTTTTTAAAGGGGTTGAAGGTAGGGAGGACTAATAAAAAAAGGCTACATACATCCTGGATTGGAATTTTTAATTTTCACAATTTAAGTGGAATTGAATGCCCTCATGAAGCTACATCACAAAGGAGAAGGCATAAATCCTAGGACTCAGAATTAGCTAACTGATGTTGGGTGCAAATGTTTAACTGTATTAATATTTTTATTAGAATTGTTACCAGTTTTGTTAGTACACAGATTACAAAATTGCATAGGTTTCTGAATGGCTGGTCCCTATTTTTAGGGTCTGATTTTGCAGAACTTCAGGTTTTTTCCTGAGACACATATATTGCTTTATAGAACTAAACAGAACTGCTTGTATCGTGGCACTTAAGGAAATCCAGTGTCACCACCTGCTTTATCTAGTCTAACTTCAGTATTTGCTGTTATGGAGTAAAACCAATCTGCACTGAGAGGTTAAACTATTGCTGCTAAAAACTTGAAAATTACTATGTCGATCAAAAATATTGCCCATTTTTGTTTCTGCTTTAAGAAATACTAATAAAAAGAATTGGAGTGAAATATTTGGAATGAATAAAAATTAGGAAATAACATTTAAAAATACAGATTATAATAATAGAGGAAGAACATATGATCTCAAAATTCTTTCAAATTATGCTACATTAAATTTAGATTCTAGGGTATACTATGTATTTTAAAAAACCAATATTTTGAGTCAGTTTCTTCAATTTTATAATGATGCCACCAGGAGGATGACATTCATTACAATAATAATACAGGTTTTTCTCTTAGGAGTGATCTTTTTAGTTTATAGCACAGTACACTTGAAATTATTTTCTTTATGAAAATGTCAAATCATTAAGGAAAAAACAATATTTACCTAACTTAGGTCACAGATAATACATTATTTACTAAGTTGAACAACAACAAAAATTGACTTAGCATTTAAATCTCTGTCTGCAACATGTGTCTAAGACATTTCTAACACTTTAAGAATGTGAAATCCTAACCAAAATTTAATTCTGGTAATACAAGTTATTAAAAGTTATCAAAAATCAAAAGTTTTTAAATTTTTTATCTGAAATTTTGTTTTACATGAAGGAATTTTTAATGCATTTTTTATGACACTCTGAATCAGATGCATGCTGAAATATCAAATCACTAAAGTTAGAAGTACCAGTAGAGCATGCCTACCACTTGAAAAATGGGAGGAATGGATATAGGAGCTGGTAGAAAAGGGGAGAAAATGTTATCTTGAACAGAACAAGTATACCAATCTGTTAAACAAATGAGATCTAAGCATCCCCCCACCACCCCAAATCACATCCTATCTGCTTTACGTCAAATGTCATTTGGACCTTGACCATTCACACCACCTTCTATTCTTTCTGCCAATTCATGCTTACTACTATACATTCTGAATCAAATTCTGGCTGTGGGATTATCAAAAGGTCAGTAACAGCTCTGAAAGTCTGTTTTTCTTCATTGCCTAAGTTTAGACGAATTGTTTTCAAAAACTTTCATTATGGAACATGTCTCCTCTATGCAAAATTTTCAAGATGGAAATAGCAAATTTATCTTTCTTAAAGAAAAATAACAATAATACTGATCAAGAACAATTTCCACTGTGATAAAACAGAAAATAGGTATCAAAACTACACAGTCCTACATAAAATAAAATGTTTATTAAACAACTAGAATTTATATTGTTAAATGAATATTTTACTCTCCTTACCGAGATGATTAAAGCTTTCACAGCTGTGCGCTTGTCAATTTTTGACATCTTAATCTCAAAGGTTTTGTTTCTTTACTCCTCCTCCTCTCTTACCTCTGAAGAAAAAAGTGCTCCCGGTCATTTCCAAGACTAATACCACAAGTCCTTTTTATTTTGTCTACCCCATTCCTCCCCCAGAAACTTGCTCTGTTAATCATCCCCCTCCTGCTTAAAGGCTCAATTTCTTTAATCTCACTGTTGTCACTCTTTCCACAAACATTCCCAAGTATATGACATTGATTCTCGAATGCAAAACAATGTAAATGACAGAAGCCTTACAAATAGGAAGGAGTCACCCCAATCCAACTATACAAATTCAAAAAACAATAAACTTCAGTTTTCTCTTCAGTTCATTCTTTAATAAATAAAGTCAAAGAATGAAAATAAAGAAGGAAGTAAAAGTCAATATCACAAAATATGTAATGAGCAAAAGCTATATGGCGATCATTTCTTATCTTTATTTTTCAGTAACCAAGGACTTCTTGGTTATGCCAAATTGTATCTAAAAATTATCCCAGATGTGATTCTAAGAAATGAATTTTAAAAGACACTTTTTTAGAGCGCTATGACTTTCAACAACCAGCCAACTCCTAAATTTATGAATTAATTTCCTATATAGAGACAGAATATGTTACAAACCTTTGCTTTTATGCTTACTTATGTTTAATTTTTCTTTTAAAAATTAAACTAATCTGTTTCTTAAACATTATTTTTAAAAGATTAATATTGTGATTTTTATTTATTAATAATCACAGGTTTCATAGTAAAGAATAACATTTTTTTTCCTAAATACTAGAATCTTAATCAGAATTCTGTAACTTTTCCTCCAAAGTTTATGATTTTATAGGTTTTCAACTTATATGTATTGGTGAGAAAAATTTATAAAATTAAGAAATTTATAAATGTGGAAGCATGAGAGAAACAAAATGGTTCACTTATAACTCATAACTTTTCCATCATTGTCACTTTTTTCTTCCAGGTTCAAATAACTTCTTCCTAGTTACTTTCTTGATTATTCTCAACTTACAGAAAATCTAAATCATGTCCAATCCTGTTCCTAGGCACCAAAAGATACCACTTATTTTATACTAATTATAACTGTCAAATTAATCTAACAGCATCTTGATCCAATGACAAAGCTGCATTATAATAGACTACCTTCTATAAACACCTGTAGCGTCCAGACCACAATTACTCATGTCAATTTGTACAAGATATACATGTAGTTCTGATTTTAAAAGATAGGACACAATTTACTGTAAAGCCCAGAGTAATGATTTTACTCGGCAAAGAACACAGAGATAATTTCTAGTAAATCCAAGAATAAAATCTATGGCCTTTTTGACCCAATTCACTATTACAACCTGTTTCTCTTCAGATACATTCCCTTTCCAACTCCTACTTTTCTAGGGTCTCCCATTATCTAATTCATATATGCCATTTAGTAACTATGAAACTTTCCTTCTCTCAGGCCTTTTCCGCTTTTCACTAAAAGACTGCTGCTTTTAGCTTTCTGACTTCTCTTTTCCCACTCTACACACTGTCTTCAAGCTATTATATCCACTCTCATAGTTTCAACTACCACCTACAGTGGTGGTTCTCAAACTTCAATGGGGTTAAAGATCACCTGGGGGGCAGGGGTACTTGTTAAAATGCAGATTGCTAGGACCTATGGCAAGAATAAAATCTATGGCTCCTAAATTCACCTCTTCTAAGATGAGTTCCCAAGTACCTCTCACCACTACTCCCAAACAGAATTAACAACTTGATGTTCCAATAGCTTCTATTCCATACCTATATTCTGAAATACCTTATTAACTTTCTTGTTGTCTGCCTTTCCCATTAGGACTATAAACTCCCATAAGGCAATTTGGGGCTTCTCCATTTTAGGATTTCCAGTGGTTTGTACAACAAGTTAGCTATTTGCAGGCTATCAATAAGTGCCAGAAATCACACATGTACTCTCTGGATGAGAGGATAACTAACAAGTGATTGAATAAAAACAAGAAACTTACTTATTATCTACTTTGTTCCACTCTTTGATAGTCTGAATTAGGAAGGCTTATAGTACAGTTTTCCTTGTTTCCCAAATTATGAACACATACATAAATTTCAGATGGACCCAGATAATATCAAAGATAAGAACTTGTGCCTCGAAGTTAGACATTACTAAGGTAAAAACACAGATCCACCACTTAACATGTTCTTAGGTAAGCTTGTAATGGTCTCAACTCTAAAATGAAGCTTATACTTAAGTTTTAGGTGAGTATTAAAAGAGAAAACATACATAAAGCACCTAATATCTGGCATTTGGTGATAATCAGAACAAGGTAGATATTATTCTTATGAAGCCATAATTTTAAAAGGAAATCATTAAAGTATATGAGGGTGAGAAGGAATATCTTCCTACCTTTCAGATAAATAGGGTAATTTTTAAAGTAAATACATAAATTACTAACTTGTGAAAATCTACTTAGCCTTTTAAATTAATTAAATCACAGTAATTTATAATTTAATTATAAAGATTTGATGGTTTTAACTAATTTAAAATTTTAAACCACCTAAAACAGAGCTTTTTGCTAAAAGTGGCCACCCTACTGACTCTTTCATAGGGTGGTCTTTAGGAGTCCATTAATAAAGAAAAACTTGTAAAATCAATATTTTCCTTTCTTTTCTTTTAAAGCATATTTTCCATTGCAGACTTGAATCCAATCAAAATTTAGTAGGTGAGTACAGGTATATATGCACATTTGCATAAAAATACTCTAGTAAATAAAAGAGGTAAGAGAATCAGTATAGATGGCATCCTTACGCTTGCTTAAGAGATTTATAGAAATTTTACCTGGTACTTTCCACAGAAACTTAGCAACTGTTTCCAATAATTGGTTTTGTTAGCAACTTATTTTGCCCTATTACGAAGGTCAAATCTAAGACTTAGTAGAAAATCTGAAAAATATAGATATGTAAAGAAGAAATATTTTAAATTATCTATAATCTCATCACCCAGAGATAATCATTTTATAAATTTGTTGTTTTTCCTTCTAGTCTCCCTCTCTACAATGTGTACCAAATATATATTTTCAAAACTGATATCATAGTAGGTTGAACTATAGTAGGTTAAACTACAGGCAAATGCTGATATTCAACCACTCATTGACCTACAAAAAGGGCAATTTCATATGATTCAACTCAATACCATATGCACTATATGTGTATGGACCTATAAGTACACTTTTATATTCTTCTTTTGAGACTTTATATTAAACCATGAGCATTTTCCTACACCTTCAATATTCTTTCCAATATGACATTTTAAGGCTGGTTGGTGGCCTAAACAAAGAGATATAATAAACTCATTTAACCATTTCCCTGAAACTGAATTAGTTCCAGTTTTTCACCATTACAAAATGATGCTGCTATGAACATCCTTGTGCCTAAATCTTTCTGTAAATCACTGATTTCCTTATGATAAATTCCTAGAAGTAGGTTTACTGAGTCAAAGTTTATGAACATTTTAAATACTACTTAAACATGTTACTAAAATGTCTATCATAAAAGAATTTAATTACCTATTTACAGTTCACCACTAGTATATGAGATTGCTCATTCCGTCTCAAAACTATTTGTTTTTAAACAGTCTAAGAGATGATTTTACAGATCATCTATGGTTTGTAAACCAAGTCCTAGAGAAAGGAAAGCTAACAGGCAACATATACAGAATAGGAGCACATTCTCAACATCAGTGGTTCTCAAAATTTGGTATGCATAAGAATCATCTGAGAGGCTTGTTTAAATGAAAATCCCTGGATCCGATTCTGGTGATTCTGTCAATGGGTGCTGATGTAGATTTGTGCTTTTAACCACCACCCTGAATGACACAGATGCAAGTGATCTCTGAATTACACTCTGAGAAACATTACTGCAAACAGGGTACAAATGCTTTATATGAATAATTACTGCAACAATGAAAAGTATATTCTAAATAGCCGAATAACACGTGAACATTTCAGTTACTTCTTATTCAAGATACAAAAATTAGGTAATCATATAATGTCTTCAGACCAAAACCCGGCTTCACGTCTGTGGTCACTGCTTAACTGAAAGTGCAAATACTTTAAAAGTATATTAAAGTACAGTATTTTACCACTTAAGTATATATATATTTTTAAGTACAAGTTTTAACATTGGTTCTGCTATTTTATAGCTGTGTCATTTAATACTTAAGTTATATAACCTCTCTGAGTCTCAGTTTCCTCATCTTTAAAAATGACAGTAAGAATACCTAACTCATAAATGACATAATTAACATAGAAGTGTTTAGTATAGCATCTGGTCCAAATTAAGGGTTCAATAAATGTTTGTTATAATTATTATGACATGATCATCACTTTGAAAGCATCTAATTCAATCAACCCACACACCACTTTGCCTAGGCAACAAAGAGGACTGTACACAGCTTATCTGATAGGCCACACATGAAGAGAACAATAGTAACATAAAGGCTACCTTCTTCAAAAAAATGATCACTAAAAAAATTCTAGATACTGAAATAAACTCTTCAACATCATTATCTTTGTTAGAGAGCACAGGAAAAATTGGTAGTGCCAGAATTTGATCTCAAATTTGTTCTTTTAGAAACTAGACAATATTGGATATCAAAAGATAAAACTGTTCTTAACAAAAACATGCACCCCCCCCCAAAAAAAGACATGAAAAGTGAGAGGAAGACATTTCAATATCACCTAGAACCTGATTATTTAAGAAATCTCATCCTTCCTCCTAACTCCAACTTCTATAGCTTCCAAGGTCAAGAACTATAATACCTCATAGCAGTATGAGTAAATTGATTTCTTTTTAATGGATATTTTAGGAGTATGTTTAAGAAACCTCAAAAATGTTCATATAATTGATCAAGGTCATCAAGTAGATTAGTGACAGAGCCTGATTAAATCCAGGTCTTTTAATGCTTGATCTAGGGCTCTTAAGAAAGAAAAGGCAGTTCTTCTAGGGCTAGAACCTCACAAAGCATACTGCCTATTTACTTTACATGAAAAATTGTCTAATTATAGAACAATCGTAGTATCTTCTATCTTTTATAACCAATCTTTTTTAAAAAGTAGTCAACATTTCTGGTGTTCACTTCCTTTCCTCCTATTTGCTCAACTCAATGCAAAAAAGCTTTACTATACACCACTCCAGTGAAACTTATATCAATAATTAATTTGCTGGTAATCCACCATTTAACATTTCAATATAGATGAAATTTAGACACATCCTTGACCAAATCTCAAATGATATTAACCTCTTTACATTCATATTATCAGTGTTCACAGAAATTTTTTTGTGGAGGGGGTGTTATAAGCTTGTTGCCCACTGAATAACAAAAGATTACAAACACTAGTATTTAAATTATATTACAGTCTTCCATAATTAATGTTTTAAGTATCTGAATTCAGGATAAAGTGCAGAATGATACCGGTAATATTTGCATCTTTCAAGAAACACCAAGGCCTCAAACACTAAGGGCAAGTATTTAAGCACATCACAAAGAAAAGCTCTCTTCACGTGGTGATTTGAATATCATATGAATGGCTATTTTACACTCACTTTCTTCTATAGCAAATTATTTAATTAATTTAAATGTTTTTAGAGGTGGTTGAAATAGTACTCTATTACGGCTAAAGAATATAAATTAGGAAAGGACAGAGAACTCAGTATTTTTATATGTCAGGTTCTGTACAAAACATGCTACATACTAAATAGTTGGAGAAGTAGAGGGATTGGTGAGGAAGGGAGAAAGGGGAAATAATTTTCTTTCCTAATGCAAGGCCCTAAGAAAAATTTTAAAACAGGCAAAGTCTTGGGCACCTACGTCCCACTGTTCTTTCTGAAACACTAGCTCTATTCTACTTTAAGCTTTAGTCCTATACTTTTATATTTGAAATCAATTATTTGTTTAAAAGGCATAGAAGAAAGATGAGAACAAACACTACTAAAATATAATCACTGAAAACTTATTATCTTGGATATTAAGTTTTTAATTTGCTATATCCTTAAACATTACTTTAAAATAGCTGCTATATGTTTTCATCAATATTCCTTAGAATTGGTCCAACTCAGATTTCCTAAATGTTGTTATATCTATGAAACTACTAAGAAAAGCAAAAGACGAAAAAAGGACACAAAAGCTAATATAATTCACTAGTACAAGAACCTACCATAATTTCATTACTATAATTACAGCTAAAGTTTGAAACTGATTAAATTTACAAACGTTAAGAATATTCTCTTTCATTTAGATAACACAGGATAGTTAACATAAATTCTTATATTTTAGAGATATACTCTCTTGATCAGTACTAAAGTGTATTGACACATATGTTGATGCTGAGCTAGAAGTAGAGAGCAGAGATTATATTTCAATATATTCAAGGCTACTAGTACCAATGAACTTTTTATGAATTGATGAATGAAATAATACATAATCTCTAAAATTTCATAGGGGCACTCAAATCAACCATAAAATTACTACCCAAAACTTAAAACAAAGAAAACAAAAAAGAAAAACTTACTATTCTAATTTTAAAAATAAGTGCTGCTGCTTTAAGTGGCCAGCAGTCTCACATCAACTCCAGGCTGCAATCACAACATCCCTTAGAGTGCTCCACAGCTCAGAACAAGCAAGCAAGTGGTTGTCAGTGCAGCCAGTAAATCACCTGATCCTATTACAAAATCAATTACTGCAGTGCATTTCCATTGCTACGCAATCTGATGATGACAAAATGATACTGGATAGCTACTGCAAGGTCAAGAAAACTGCTAACATCTTTAATCGGTCTTTTATTTTTAATCATTTGGTCCTAGTTATAATGCATCCAATTTAATTGTATATTTTTATTTGAAATAAATCTATGTAGTTACCTTTGGTTGCCTGGGACATTCGCTGGATAATCTCTGCAACTGATCTGATGTATGGCTACAAGAGAACAGATCGGAGCAGCAGGTCGAACGGCTCAACCTCTTCATTAAAGAAGAAATAACGCTGCAGCCACAGCCACACATTGACTTGCTCATTAGATGAGAATTTAACTTAAAAAATCAGAACTGGTAACGTCCCATATATACTCAAAATTGGCTAACTGCCTCATTCTGCAGCTCTCTGGCTGAAAGAAACACTGTTAAAAAATAATAAAACAACAGCTTCTCTACAGAAGATACCAGCCACAAACTCATCGCCAAGAAAAACTCAATATTAAAAACAGAAGTCTCCCGGCTACTCTTTAGAAAGACGGTAAGGTGCTTTAATATTTTTCAAACTGTTTTATATTAAAGCCCAAGTACTTAACAAAGGAGCAAACTCAAGATAGCATACCCAAAAATTATACTAACCACTCTCTCTGTCCTCCATCAGTTTAGATCTGTTTGCCTACTTCTTCAGCTCAGCCTATCCAACCTGTTCCCTCTGTAAATGCACACTATTTCAACAACCAACAGGAATGAGCCCCACCCCTCCATGTCCCCATACACACTGTTCAAGAACTGCTCAATATCTGGAAAAGAACTGCTGCTGCACTGCTTTGAGAAACAACAAGGAGCAAATTACTGGACGAATTCTTTAACTTACCAATCAGAACTGCTGACCTTTTATGACTCTACGATTCAAGAAGCCTGCCAAACACTCACAGTAAGAATAACCAACTGATTTTACTTCTATATTATAGATTAATTTACAGGATCGTTTTCAATCTTATTATTCGATCTAAAATACAGAAACATAGGCATAAGTATTTTTTTAAACAAAATTTAGACAGTAGCTAATGAAAATCTTTGAGTATTGCTGGGAGAGGGCAGGACGGTGGTTGATATGCAAAGTAAAAGATTCCCTCTGAATATTTTACATAAACTTGAGAAATATGGAGAAATAAAATTCTGTAGCAAAAATAGTGGTATAGATAATGATGGAATAAATAAGCAAGATAATCCAAAGAGGCCCCTGCTATCATAAATGTTAGAGAGGAGTTTTAATGAGAAAGAAAAGGGCATGTGGCTAGTGATAGGTATTGACAATAAGTAAAAAGCCATCAAAACCCTGGTTGTTTTGATACTGAATCTTTTCCCACTTGCTTATTTTCATCTCACTAAAAAAGAGATTCAAAAAACACAAACCACCTGAAAACATAAGCAATAGTATTAAGGATGTTAGCTATACTCTAGTATCTTTTATACTTAAGCACCCTCTTTTGCCAATAATGTACAAAAATATTTACTTATATCATGTAATTATAATCCACATTATAATTTCCAGGACAAGAGAGGGTCACATTAATACAAATACTTTATAGTCTTTCCAAATAATCATACTTCAAATAATTGTAACTTAATGAACATTCATAGACCAACAATTATCAATCTTTGTTAACAGCACCCTTTTTGAGGAAGATAGTCTAAAAACTAAATGTAACAAAAAACACCTTGAATTAAAATGAATATTTTTAAAACTTCCTGTTTTCTGTGGCATTGAAAGGTTCTTTATTTGTGTATGCCTCATGCTCAATTTCTTCCTTGGTTTAAAGCTAAAAAGAGCCAGTATTGCCTCTTCCCTCACCTTGTACTGCCCTTTTGATATTCATGTTATCCTTAAACCAATTTCCAGATTATCTAAAAACAGGCATGCACTTCACTTGAATTTTTTAAAAAACCTTTTCTAGATAAAGGCCATGGAAACAAACAAGCAAAACAATGCAGTAACCTTTTACTCGCCTGCTGGAGGTACTGTCTGCTGCATAGAATTTTAAATCCTCATCTGCAGATACAATTGAGCTGGTATTGCCAAGATCTCTGCTTTTCCTGTGCTGCTGCTGTTACACAGCTATTCATCAAAAGAGCATATTATGTGGAAAATGTGAAATACTATCAGTTTAAGTTTCTTATATGATTTAACAAAAGAACTTCTAAAATCTAGCTATAGCTCTGCTCTGTCACATTTTCAGATGCATGTCAGACACGTTGGGGAAAAGGTCTTATTGCTGCTGATGCACTCCTCCTAGCAATCGTGCAAGATTGGGAAGCTATGAGAGGTAAGGAAAAAATTAACACATCATCCTAAGAACAACGTATCGAGCATTAAAACCTCATACAATTCATATTGTCAACAAATGTATAACATGCCCATAATAATGAGATTTTTATTAGCTTCATAATTAACAAAAGCCTATAAATAAGTCATTGTGTCTAATGTTACAGACAAGCATCAATAAAAATCCCCACCATGCATACTGCTATTAATGAAATTAAGTTACTTTACTGGCTACTCAGCATCAATGTTGGTTCTAATCAAAACTATGAAATAAAAGATCCAAAAGTATAGATTACTTGTGAAATAACTTAATGTGTAATGCTTCATCCCCCTCATCCCCCCACCAATACCCTCTGGATCTTATATTTGTTATAACTAAAATAGAATGTAAGTAATAAGGGCTATTTTCATTACTTATTATTTTTCCATCCATGTCAGCTAATTTAATGTACTATCGATTCTTAGGTTGCATATAGACAGGGGTAGAAGGTAAACCAACAAAGCTTTAAAAACTATCAGAAAAAGAAACATAATCTTATTTTTTAAAAAAAAAACAGTTAATACTTATCTTTAATTGTCTAGCTACAGATATATTTAAAAAGAGGAGGAAAAAATATTAACCTTTGCTCACTAATGACAATTAGGCATCGTGATTATTTTTTTAATAAACTAAGTGCATTTAAAAGTTGCAAGTAACACCTAATTGCAAGTAACACTAAATATCAAAAACTGTTTTAAAAAATTTAACTATTTCGGGGCCGGCCCAGTGGCGCAGCGGTTTAGTTTGCACTTGGCAACCCGGGGTTCACGGGTTCGGATCTCGGGCGCCTGCCGACGTACTGCTTGTCAGCCATGCTGTGGCGGCGTCCCATATAAAGTGGAGGAAGATGGGCACGGATGTTAGCCCAGGGCCAGTCCTCCTCAGCAAAAAAGAGGAGGATTAGCAACGGATGTTAGCTCAGGGCTGGTCTTCCTCACACAAAAAAAAACTTAACTATTTCTACTGAATTAATGTCTACTTCTCTAAGAAATAAGGTGACCATTCTATTAAATGATAGTCTAAAAAATGTGAAATTTACAAACACAACCCTGCAGTTCAGGGCATCCTTCCTCAATGCCCAAATTTATACACATAAGTAAGCACAAGCTTCAATAGTTCCTCTAAAGTAAAGCATATCAAACTAGAAACTTATCCAATTGACACTATTATATTTTTTAAAAACTATTCTTTCATTCAAAACACTATATTGCCACACATAGTATCCCAATAAGAAATGATTCCAAAAGTTCTCAAAACGTGGACCTGGGAGGTCTCTGAGACCCTGACACAGAGTCTATGAGATCAAAATTCTTTTCATAATACTAACGCTATTTGTGTTTTTCACTCTCAATCTGTCCTAAGTATACAGTGAAGTTTTCCTCAGACTACATGGTGTGTAATAGATTGAATGTAGAAGCAGATATAAGAATCCAACTGTCTTCCACTAAGCCAAATTTTAAAACCGCAGAAATGTAAAACAATGTCATCTTTCTCATTAATTTTTTATTTCAGAAAAATATGGCTATTTCCCCAAAAATGTTAATTGTGTAAACATGTAATTAGTTGTTATCTTCAAGTGAATTTAATAAATGAATACTTTTAAAACTTCTCAGTTTTACTTTCTAACAGGATAAATACTGAGAGATATAACCCAAATAAATCAAAACTCTTTGGGGTTTTCAATAATTTTTAAGAGTATAAAGGGGTCCCATGATCAAATAAAACTGAGACTCACTAGAAATTTTTGCTCACATTTTTCCTTAAATCAAGGCTTATAGTTTTTGGTTACAAAAATGACTTCAATAATTTTAAAAGCAGTGATTCTAAAAACACTCATTTTAGAATATCAAATATAAAATGTTTCTGAATTTTCACTGATGTCATTTTTAACACTCAATTTTCAGCCATCTTAATTATTGAGTACAGTTATTATCAGCTGTATCTCACAGTACCGTTAAGAACTAACATCTGTTTTTCTAAGGTAGTAGATAACTGCTAATTGTGATGTCCATGCAGCAAGATATTAAAATCTAACTGGTAAACACATATACATTGAAAAAGAGAAAAATCAGCTTTTAGGAAAAGGGAAAATGTGAGATTACGTATTTTTTAATATGAAAAGAAACCATAAGAACAGTTTCTAAAATTCATCTTGCCTGTACAAAATCACTAGTTTTAAATAATTTTTTACCTGAGAAGAAATACATAAATTTTAAACAAAATATCTCAATAAGGGATTGCTTTTCAGTAATAAACAGATGATTGGGGGAAAACTTTTAAGACTACATGAAAGACAGAGAAATTACAGTATAATAACTTAATTACTTTAAAGCAATTCCTATTGCTGAGAATACGTTGAACATTTGCTATATTAAGGCTTTACAGTCAAATGGGGGAGGGATGGCTTCTTATCCCCTTAAATTTTTATGTACTAGCCCACATTTCCCCTATAAGTCCCACAGGATTAATTTTCAAAGGGGTTCTCCTTGGTTCTGTCTTTGGCCAAACCCCATGTCCTCAGTCTTCAAAACCTCTGGTTCTCATTCATTCATTCAGTCAGTCAACTATTTACTAAGCACCTACCATATGGTAGGCAGGTATAGGTAATGAAGATGTAGCAACGCACAAAACAGATAAAAATCCCTCCTGCCTTCAGTGAACTTATATTCCGGGGGAGAAGACACACAACAAACAAAATGAATATTTACTATAATAGATGGTGATAACTGCTAAGAAGAAAAAAAAATAGAAGGAAGGATGAAATGGCCAGGAAAAGCCTATTTTCTTATTAGAAATATAAATAATATTTTTTAAAGATTTAAGAATATTTTTTAAACTTTGGGAGAGGAGCAGTGGCAGCAAAAACATGTGTTCAGTGAAAAAAAAAACAAAATTTTTAAATGAAAAATTTCAATTATATATAAAACTAGAAAGAATATAATGAATTCCTATATATCTACTCATTACCCATATTCAACAATTATTCAAAATATTACAATATTGCTATATTTGTCTTTTATTCTTTTTCTTTTTTTAGATGTATTTTAAAGGGAATCCCAAGCATCGTCACTCCCTCCCCCACCCACACACATCATGTATATTTAAATAATTTTGCCACTGCCTTACATAATCACAATATCACACTCATCAAATTAACAGTTTCCATGGTATTAACTAATACCAGTCAATATTCAAATTTCTAAGATTGTCTCAAAAATGTCTTTTCTAGGTAATTTGATCTAAATAGAATCCAAACAAGAACCACTCTTTGTATGTGGTTATTACGTTTCTTACATCTCTTTTACTTGAGAGCAACTCCCCCTGCCCCTCTTTCTCGTGTCACTGACTTACAGAAACATGTTAGCTGTCCTATATTCTGAACTTGTCTGTATGCTTCTTCATTGTGTCACTTACTTTGTACCCAATCTCTCATATTTCCTACAAATAACTTTTGATAATGACTATTCCAAATTCCAACCTCAACAGAAATATGAGAGATACAGGTAGCAGCCATAGGAGTTCTTCTAACTCCAGAGAATCAAATAGTGGATTTAAGTCTATTGGTAATTTTAGAACACTTGTTGAAATTAATTTGAAAAATTTAACATGGTGCAATAGCTCTGAAAAGACAGAAGAGGGAACTATAATATTTAGGAATTCCACACTTAAATAGCACTAAATATTGTTTTAAACTAAAACACTGATTTTGAACTTGGCAATGGTTAAAAACATAGTAATGATTACTGTTTTATATATCCTCCTTCCAAAAAACAAACAGAGAAAAAAACCTAGAATACAGAAAAAAAAGATTTGGAAAAATAGGGTCAAGACTGAATGCACAGATATTTGTAATTTGTATCACATTAATAAATAATAACCATTAACAAAAGCTACCATTTAAAATTATTCTAATACACTTCCACTTTCTAAATAATTTTCTTCAATAACAAATAAGCACATCTAAATAAAACTAATGTATGTGTTTTTTTAATAACCATTTTAGTTCAAAATATGTTTTTAAAAATAGGTTTTTTTTTTAAGTCATCAGTAAAATCCAGAAATTAAACGTTTATAGCAGATTACTTTCACACACCCATTTATTCAAAGGGAAACTAAAAAAAAGACTTTAGTAATAAAGACATCTCAAGCATATATAGTCTACTAAAATGTTTGCTCCAAAGAATACTGATATTTTATCAAAATATAAATTTAATTTATATAATAATACAAATCTGTCACTTTAATTAAAACTAAAGTACTTGATGCACGTACGTCATAGAAGAGCAAATTTATACACAAATGACTGCTACTATACCAAGGCAAGACAGAATAGTTAGCCATGTAACTATAAGACAGATTTCAGGTAAGCTTTCTGTTACTATCCAACATGGATTCCCTTTACTCCAGTTTCCAGTAACATGTTCTTCATTTCTTCTGAAGCCCTCACCAGCAGCACCTTTAACATTCATATTTCCACCAAAATTTTGTTTATAAATTTAGGTATTTCTTTAAGAAGCTATTGACTTTCTTTACTGTGCTCCTTACTCTCTTCTGAGTCCTCATCTTCAGCATCTTTAACTCTGTATTGCCACCAACAGTCTGTTTATGGTGATTTAAGTATTCTCTAAGATGATACAGGTTTTCTCTACTGTGCTCCTCACTTCCTTCTGAGGGCTCACAAGCAGTCCTTAACATTTATATTTCTACCAACAGTACATTCAGGACAATCTAGGCTTTGTCCATCATGCTCCTCATAATTCTACCCATTACCCAATTTCAAAGCCACTTCTACATTTTTAGGTATTTGTTACAGCAGCACCCCCAGTTCTAGGTGCCAAAATCTGTATTAGCTTCCTATGGCTGCTGTAACAAATCACCACAAACTTGGCAGCATAAAACAACATGAATTTATTATGTTACACTTCTTGAGGTCAGAAGTCCAAAATCAGTTTCACTGGGCTAAAACCAAGGTGTTGGCAGGCCAGTGTTCTTTCTAGAAGCTCTACAAAAGAATTTGTTTCCTTGCCTTTTCTAACTTTTAGAAAGCTGCCTGAATTCCTTAACTCATGGTCCTTTCCTCAATCTTCAAAGTGCGTCACTTTAACCTCAACTTCAGTCTCCCATCTCTTTCTTCTGCCCTGACCTTCTTACCTCCCTCTTATAAGGAGTCTGTAATTAAGCTGGGCCCACCTGGATAATCCAGGATAATCTCCCCATCTCAAGATCCTTAACTTAATCACACATGCAAAGTTCCTTTAGTCACGTAAGGCTAACATATTCACAGGTTTTGGAAATTAGGACATGGACATCTTTGAGAGGTGGGGATACTATTCAACCTACGACAATACAACACACAAAGCATGAAATATAAAAGAAAAAAATGTAAACTAGGCTTCCTCAAAATAAAAAACTTTTGAACTTCAAAAGACACTAGTAAGGGGCCGGCCCGGTGGCGCAGCGGTTTAGTCCGCGCTTGGCAGCCCGGGGTTCGCTGGTTCGGATCCCGGGCACCCGCTGACGCACTGCCTGTCAGCCATGCCGTGGTGGCGTCCCATATAAAGTGGAGAAAGATGGGGCCCTGGGCACGGATGTTAGCCCAGGGCCAGTCTTCCTCAGCAAAAAGAGGAAGATTAGCAACGGATGTTAGCTCACGGCTGGTCTTCCTCACAAAAAAAAAAAAAAAAAAAAAGACACTAGTAAAAAATGAAAAGGAAAGACACAAACTTGGAAAAACCTGCAAGCAGTTATCCAAAAGATTTGTATCTTGTTTCTTATAAAAGCAAACATACACCTACTATATGACTCTACTATTCCACTCAGAGGAAAAATGAAAGCACACATCCACATAAAAAACTGCATACAAACATTTGTGGCTGCTTTATTTGTAATAGCCAAAAACTGTTAACAAGCCAATGCAGCAATAGGTAAATGGAAAACAAATTGTGATATATCCAAAAATAGAATACTACTCCATAATAAAAAGGAACAAAGTATTGATAGTTCGTCTAACAATATGGATGAATCTCAAATTTATTGAGATGGGGAAAGAAGCCAGAGAAAAGAGAAGACACTGTATAATTCTACTCATATAATATTCAAGAAAATACAAACTAACCTATAGTGACACAAAGTAAAATCAGTGGTGCCCGGAAAGGTGGAGAAGGGAGGGAGGAATTACAGAGTTAGGAAGAGGCTTTCAGGAGTGAAGTATATATTTGGTATCTCGTATGTGGTGATGGTTTCATGAGTACATACCTACCTCAGAACTCGTCAAATTATGCATTGATTATATCTCAATAAAACTAAAATTTTTTAAATTTAAAAATTAGAACATAGAAATGAAGCAGAGAGGGGCTGGCCTGGTGGCGCAGCGGTTTAGTTCGCGCTTTGGCAGCCCGGGGTTCACAGGTTTGGATCCTGGCGCGGATAGACACACTCCTTGTCAGCCATGCTGTGGCGGCGTCCCATATAAAGTGGAGGAAGCTGGGCACGGATGTTAGCCCAGGGCCAGTCTTCCTCAGAAAAAAGGAGCAGGATTGGCAACAGATGTTAGCTCAGGTCTAGTCTTCCTCACAATAAAGGAAAAAAAAGAAGGAATTGAAGCAGAGAAATTAAAATCTGAAACCTACTTCTCTGGTAGAATCCTAATAAATAGTCTGGAGACAAAGTAAAGAATCCAAAGACAATTTAAAGGATAATGATGTTACATCGATACTGTAGTATAATTAAAAATACATATATATATTTGGTCTTTGGCCCCAGTTCCTGGCACAGATTCAAAAATCTTTGGAATTTCCTGAGTGATAGAAGTGTCTTTTATTACTCATTCTCTGACACCAACTAGGTGTCCTATAAATCAATTCAATTCTGACACTAACTAACCAGAGTTAGTGTCAGAATGAACAAGTGAAAGGCATAATCCTTCAGTTCTGACACTAACTCTGTCAGAGCCCCTTTCAACCATACCCGAGCTTACGCCAACAAGGTGACTCATAGTGGTATCTAGGTAGCTTCGGGATGGGGGTTGGTCACCAGAAAAACTTTCAGCCCCACCTCTCAACCTCCAGGGATGGGAGACGGGGTAGAGATTAAGCTCAATCACAAAACCAATGATTTAATCAACCATCCCTACATAATGAAGCCTCGATATAAACACTGAACATCAAGGCTCAAGGAATCTTCCTCATTGGCAGATGCATGGATACGGTGGGAGGGTGGCATGCACAGATACCATGAGGAGAGGGCATGGAAGGTCTGTGTGGCCCCAGCCCCAGCCCAGACTTTGCTCTATTCCTCTCTTCCATTTGGCTATGCCTGAGACGTATCCTTTATAATAAAAGTGTAATCCTACATACAGAGTTTTCAGTGAGTTCTGTGAATCATTCTAGTGAATTATCCAACCTGAAGGGTAGTTGTAGAAACCTCTGCATTTGTAGCCAGGTCAGACAGAAGTGCAGGTAGCCTGGGGACCCCACTGTGGTTGGCATCAAAAGTAAAGACAGTCTTGTTAGCAGCCTTGCCCTTTAACTTGTGGGACACGACACTTAACTCTGAGAAGTTAGTGTCAGTACTGAAGAACTGTGCCTTTAACTTGTGGGATATGACACTAACTGTGGGTACTTAGTGCCTGAATTGAATTGAATTGTAGGACACCCAGTTGGTGTTAGAGAATTGGTGTTGGAACACAGATACTAACTTTAGGTTGAGGAAAGAATTCTGCTTAGAAGGTAAAGGAAAAAGGCAGTGGTACTCAGTTTCCAATGGATTTCTCCACCACTCCTATCCTCCCCAACCCTCTAAAAAAGAGAGAGAAAGTTCAGGAAACTTTTGCAACTTGATGTTTAAAGTACACTTTCTAAGCAGATTGACACAGTGGTCAAAAATAAACTGTCGTAGTGACAGGGCACATTTATTTTCACCTTCCAAGAAAGTATATAATAAATTTTGGACTTGCCTTTTGACATTTTTAACTCTCAAAAGGTAAAACATATGTATCAACTTAGTTGCACTCAACTAAAAAGAATGATCCAGATGTGCATGATCCAGCATAGTACAGAGTCACTACTAGGAAATCAACACATGTGGGCTCTAGGTCAGACAATTCTCAGTAGGCAATATTATCGTAGGCAAGTCACCATCTCATAAACATCCATTTGCTCATTTAAAAATGACAACATAATATTCTCATGCTGATTTGCTACCACAGTCCCATCTCTTTGTAAACCAGCTCCATTAAGAGTGAACTTACTTCTAACTAGGAAGAACTGCTTACAGTGTAGATATGACAAGAAACTAAACCCCAACTCCCTCCTACCAAAAAAAGGAGGGGTGGGAGCTTTTAATTGGGAAACCACCCCAGCTATGTTCAGTTTGCTGTGTCACTTCCATGGGTCACAGGAAAGTTTTAGCATGTAACGAGAAATAGATAAGCAATTCAATCTTTTCCACTTTGTAGCAAAACTGAAAGCAAAAGCAATACAGCTCTAACTTTGTTAGACAACCACAACTAAAATGTTCCCCAACTAGTGTGATCTAAGTTATGGAAATTAGGATCTAGTTACTTCCTCTCTGCATATTCACTCCAAGGTGTAGTAAAATGGCTCCAAATGAGAAGTGAGGAGCCCTGTCAAGGAAAGTGGTATTCTCCACTAAGTTACTAGCCAAAATAGTACAGCTAGTTCAGACTACAACATGACTGTATACCTAAAACAGCATTCAATCTATCACTAATGCTGTAAGAAAAATAGTCAAGCCAGAGGGATGATTTCAGTATCATCATATTTTCAAAACCATCAGCACTTCCACTTGGTTTAATCAAGCTGATTCTATAGTAAAACAGAGTCCATTTTTATACTAGTGTCTGCCTAGTAAGCAAGATGGTGTCATTACTCCATCTTTTGGGGGCAAATAAGGCACTATAGTACCATAGCCAAATTAACTATAAGAGTAGCCAAAACATGTTAACAGCAAACCCAATAGTCATTCCCAACATTCTTTTTATAGACAGCAGTTAATTCAGTCAACCCTGGTGATGAATTGGGAGTCATATCACAGACAGTCTGCCCTTACATTCACAGCAGTGATTCCAAACTAGGGGGGTGGGGCAGGGCAAGAATTATAGTTTGAAAAAGCACAGTCAATACCACAATAAATACATCAATTTTCTTTGTACTACAAACTACAGAAAGTAATGCTTTATAAATCCCTAATAACACCTTCTGACCGCCTGTGGATAATAATAGGTATGGGGGAAGGCAGAACCTCCTTCTGTATCTATAAAATGGAGGATAATAATGGTTTTAATAGGATTAGAAGAGGGGGAGAGGAGGGAATCTGAGGAGAAAAATGGCCTAGGGCACTTACATGTCTATTTCTAAAAGTCAGGGATGAATTAAACCATAAACTCTCTCCAGTGGCACCCCTCTATATAAATGAGATTCAAACTGGAAACCCTAAGTTATCCAAAACTAAAACTATCGTCATGATATGCTATTTTTAAAAAAACAAAGTGTATGATATATTATTAAAATAGTTATATCAAAAAATATTCAAGGGGCCGGCCCAATGGTGCAGTGGTTAAGTTCACACACTCTGCTTTGGTGGCCCAGGGTTCACAGGTTCGAATCCCAGTCACAGACATATGTCCCGCTCATCAAGCCATATGTGGTGGCATCCCACATATAAAATAGAAGAAGATGGGCAAAGATGTTAGCTCAGAGCCAATCTTCCTCACACACACACACACACACACACACACACACACACACACACACACAAACATTTAAAACTGTTTTACCATCCAGAACATATTCTATGGAATTTATATTTTATCATAAGGTTTTTAATCATATTGGAGCAAGAATTGCTAATTTCTATAACAATGGATTCAGAGAAGCCAGAAATCCTCAAAAGTAAGATCTGGGGGCCTGGGGGTGTACTACATATAAATACATATTACTATATAAATAAAGATGCACTATACTCACTCTAAGTAGTCAGTCATCCATGGTAAGTAACAATACTAAACAGAAAATGTTTACTTTATACTATTAATAGTAAAAAATAGTGATATTCAACCATTTTCCCTCAATAGAACCCTTTCCAAATGAAATCTTACATGGAACTCCAATATTTAAAAGATATGAAAAATATTATTAGTGTAAAATTATTTTATGAGTAATATTTACTTACACTAAGAGAATTAAAACAAAGTACCTATCTAATAAATATAAAAATATGTAATCATAACTTTTTATCAGTTTCAGCAATTTATTTCTGTACTGTTTTGGTTAGACTGTATCAAGAAAATCCTGATACATAAAGACAAGTAGCTGAATAAGAAATTTCCAGAAGATATATTGGAACATTTCAATCTAAAGCTAAATCACTAACAGTTTCCAACAACTGTTAACTTATTATAAATGTATAAAATAGAAATACCCAAAACTTAAAATTAGTACTAATATTATCTGTAATACAATATGCTTGAGATGAGCCATATTTACCGATTCATTAACTACACAAATGACTATTTACATTATTGACACAGCACAAAAAGAACATAAGAGCTATATATGTATTTCAGTCTTGTCCACATTTAGCTGAGCCCACACCCTCCACTCTCCTCACCTATGCAATGATTACTCTTACAACTTTACATAAGAGAATATAACCAGGAGAAAAACTTTCTTAAAAAACATTGATGCGTTACAAACTTGCTTTAAAAAGACACTGAGAAAGGGAAAAGCAGCTCCTAATATCCAGGAACTGGCCTAGTACTATCAGCTAGGCCTTGGCGCTCTTCATTGAACATAATTTCACAGAACATCAACATTAGACAAGGCCACTCTGACCAGGATGGATCAAGACTTCAACATGACCACCCGTAATCATATCTGAACACAGACAAAACACGAACACTGTGCAAGCCACAAAATACCAAACATCCCTCTCTCACAGATAAAATGAGTGAATGCTGCTTCTTTAACAATTATAGCTTTAGTCTCATTATATTGTGCCCTCCTTATAAATAAGATTTATTGAGATGCCAAATCATAAAACCATTCTAGCTTTTTGACAGTACCCAACCCAGAGCGAACTCCTGCTACCTTGGACCATCCCCCAAATCACCTAACCAAAGCCCCAATCCTTTAAATCCTTTCTAACACCCTCTTACTGAGACGTCCCATGGTTTCCCATAGTGAGTGTTCTCCCTTGCTGCAAGGGATAATAAACCCAACTTATCCAACTACAGGTTTGTTCCTGGTGCTTTCTGCTGGAGGGCACTGACAACACATTCACAAGAAACAGCAGGAAATGCTTTTAAAAAGCTACTCTGACTGCACTAGTTAATAAACTAGTAGTGTCTAACATTTTAAATTTTGATATACCACAACTGTTTTTTAATTTGTGTTTTTAAATACTGTAAACATTAAAACTCAGTGTAATAATTGATTCAAGCAAGAATCATCAATAGATGATAAAAACATTGGAATGAAAACCTGGTAGGAAACAATACATGCACATGGCCTCAAAGTATCACCCTCAGATTACTTATAAACTATAAGGGAAAAGCATCCTTATATTTGAGAAATCTGGCCATCACCACCTTGAGCAAATGATCAAACTTAATATCAACAATAATGAACCAAACTGGTATGTGTGATTCCCTGAAAAGCATACACTGTCACCTATGTTGTAGTCTTGCCAAAAAACATTTTAACCTGAATCCAATCATAAGGAAACAACCAGAAAAAACTGAGAATGTAGGATTTTCTACAAGGCAACTGGCTGGACTCTTCAAAAAGTCAGTGTCATACACTATACAAAAGCGAGGGAATGTTTCAGATTAAGAGAGACTAAAAAACCATGACAACCAAATAAAATGAGTGATCTTTGATTAGATCCTGGATTGGGCAGGCAGGACTGAGTGGAGAAGGAAGGCAGCAGATGGGGGTGGGAATTATAAAAACTTTAGAAGGCAATTAGGAAAATTTGAAAATAGACAGTATTATTAGATTTTTATCAAATCAAGGCTAATTTTCATAGGTGTAATTATGGTTATATGGTTATGTAATTGTGGTTATATTTGAAAAAAATCCTGTTCTTACATCATACATGTTTAGGATTCAGCAGTTAAGTGTCAGGATGCATAAAACTTATGTTCTAAATGTGTAACCAAAAGAAGGTTATATGTATATATGTAAATGTAGATATGGATCCACATAGATCCATATGAATAGAAATATAGATATACAGAGTGAAAAAATGTGGCAAAATGTTAACAACTGGTGAATCTAAGTGAAGAGTATACAGGTGTTCATTGTACTGTTTTCTCAACTGTAGGTTTGAAAATTTTTAAACAGAAAAAGAAAAATAAGAAATATCAAATTTTTTAAATCTAAAAAACTTTATAAACTCTGTACCATACTTGCTTCCATAGAGTAGTTTGGAAACCAATAATATAAAGTTCAGGATGTCAAAATTTTCCATTTCTATACTGAAACAATATAGAAACACCATATACAAACACCATATAACAAACACCATTTAAAAAAATTTTTTAAACGGGCAACAAACTGGGAAAATGTTTTGAAACAGACACAAGAGTGAAGGATTAAAATAATAACCAGATTATATTTTTTAAAACAATTTTAATAGAAAAAATGTAAATATATAAAAGACAATTCACAGTAGAAAGAACCGCCAATAACTTACAAAAACATGTTCAGCCTCACTGATAATAAAGAAAATGCAAATCAAAACAATGAGAAAACATTTATCAGTTAAAAAGATTATCAAAAACAACATCAAGTATTAATGAGAGGCATAGGGAAAGAGCTATACTCATCCACTGATGATGAGAGGAACACTTGAAGGACAATTTCACAGTATCTATTACATGTTTTGTTAATGCTTATACCCTATTACACAGCAGTTGTACTTTCTGTTAGTTACCCTAATGTTCAAGAAGACATAACAAGGTTGCTTGCTGCAACCTTGCTTGTAACACCGAGAACTTAAAAATTACTTTAATCTAGCAATAAGAGAATTGTTAAACATTAAACCATAGTACAATCTTAATAAGGAATACTAAGTAGAAATTAGAATAAGTCAGATCTTAGGTTCTAATACTTAAGTATTAATGTGGCAGTGACACCAAATTTTCTAACCAAAATTCATTCTCACTTTCTATAGTAACAGCATTGTAGCTACTTTCTATAGTAACAGCATTGTAGCTGGGCACATGGCTCCCTTGCAATTACACATAACTAAGTTCTCATCAAAGGAAGATAAATTTTAGAAGTGATGTGTGTACCCTTCTGGGTTGAGTATTTTAAGACAGCAGGTATGCAAGTTATTTCCCTTTCCTGATATAGCTGGAACATGAGAATAAAGCACAACTGGATGATGGACCTAAAAGATGAAAGAAGCCTGGGTCCCCAAATGAGCACGTACAAGAGTTTCAGTGCCAGTCTGAAAATGTGAAAAATTCTCCAATGGTAACCCCATTACAACTAGAATCAAAATCTAAATTCCTTAAATTTCCTATCTAGGCCATATATAATTTGGTCCTTGCTTTCCTTTTCAACCTCATCTCCAACCACTGGGCTCCAACCTCATTGCCTCCTTTCAGTAAACATATCAGCCTTATTCCCAGAAAGGGCCTTTAAACTTACAGCACTCCTACTTGGATTGCTCTTTCCCCCAAACACTCATAAGGTTCTCTCCACATCTTTAATCAGGTCTTTGTTCAAGTGCCACCTCTTCAGAAAGACGCAGTCTCTCTAACCATCTCCCATCAATCCCATCAGCCCTCACTTGCAACTGTGCTCTAAGCCCTTAAGCGGGGCAAATCTAGGTTTCAAGGGGCCTGAAGCGTCTAAAAATTGGAGGATTTAAAAGAAAGAATACAAAATTACAAATACAAAATTAGAAAGTGAATACATATTTGAAATGAGAAAAAAATAACAATACTCATTTTAAAAGACTGACAAATATGATAAATATCACACAATCCAGAAAAATAACATTTATATCAATTAAATGTCTGATACACTTCTGTTGTATCATATTGCCTATATTTTTGGTTGCCTACTCTACTCGGCTTTCCCATATGACAAGATTTTATAACATTTCCTAAACAGAGACCAGGAGAGTAATTTAGTATTTCCTCTAGCACAGTTAATCAAATTTTGTTTTTCATTACTCAAAGTGTAGAAATTTTGAACTTCACAACCTGTTACTGGGAATGTCATGTAAATTTCTGAGAGAGCTGACAAATATGAGGAACCTCTATCAAGTTTCTTTCATATATAAATTTGATATTTCAATTCAAGTTTTCTTGTGCAGTAACTTATCTTATATACCTTAAATTTAAGACATTCATTAACCAATCATCAATGTCATTGTTGGTGTGTTACGAGTTTTATGCTATGTTCACTGATCAGAGAGAAGAGAATTTGGTTTCAAATAAGTAAGTCATTTAAATATTTTTCCAATATTTTTATATGATTCCTTCTTTTTTTCATTAATTGGATTATCAAAAAACCAAGAGCCTAATCATTACTTCTGTTTATAATTTATTTTTTCCTCTTAAATGAATTATTGCTTTTGTATTACCAGAACATTTTAATACCACAATTCACTTCACAATGTCAGAATAATTTCTAACTATTCATGGCACATCTTTAATCATTTTTGTTTCATATTCCATTAATTTTTATCTGAATTTTCTCTTAATTCTTAAATAAATGTAAATATGATAAAAGCATATACCCTTAAGATACATCCAAATCAGAAGTCTATCATTTCTTACTTGTTTTACTAAAGTGTTCCAATAAGCAGATGAAAGAATATATTTTAATTATATCAAATATGCTATTTCCACTAAAGTAGAAAAAACATTTGGTGCATGTACAATTATATACATTACATGATCAATTATTTTCTATACAGGAGCACTGACATTTTGAATTAGAGGGATGAAAACTGAGTTTTACAGTTTCAGATATCTGAAAATGTTTCCACAGACTTGATTCTGGCTCTGTACATTTCAAACCTAGTTTCTCTGCTACTAGTAGTGGCCTCATACTTCTAGTAAAGGCCATCATAGGACACATTCATACCGTATTATGCCCTCTAGCCTTACACATTGTCATGATGCCTAGAAACACTGGACATTACTAGAACATATTCCCACAAAGGGACAGCTAACAATAATTTAACTACACATGGTAACGACTGATCTCCATATAAATATAAGCCACTACACCCAAATTAAATGAAATGTATCCCCAACTCAGCTTATTTTAATCAGAACCAAACAAATTATCTGCTAATTATACCTACAAATACCTTCAGGTTTGTGTTAAAACATTTTTTCAGACATCTGCCTGGTAATAATTACATAACTGAATAAGAGAAAGAAGAGGCATATTTAAAAGCATTACCCACTATTACCAAATAGTTTTGTCCCAGGAATGAAAATAAATAAATAAATAACATACGGAGAAAAAAAATTACCAACAAATTTCAGGAAACTTAACAGAACATAAGGAATGGCTCTCTAAGAAATTACAGAGAATACAATCAAAGTATTACTAAACTCATAGTAATAAGAGTAAGTGACGGAAGCAGGATTTGAACCTGCCTGACATCAAAATTTAAGTTCAAATCACACTAATTGGCTCAAAAACTGAATGGTGACCTGAACTGGTTTTCCTATTACTGACGGTCTGTAAAAGAAAGAATGATCAAAAGCAGAGAAGACTTAAATAATTGAGATATTAAAAGATTTAAACTTTTTAAAAACCATATTATGCAATTTCATAATAGGCAATAACAGGATTTTTTTTAACTTATTATACTATTGAGGCCATATACGAAACAACCATTTTTTATATGTTCTGAATACTTTTCAAATTTGCCTACTGTGTAGACTGTGATTTAGGTTAAAACTATTATACATCAAAATTTCACATTATAGTTTAGGAGAGAAATTTGTTTTTCTTATATATAAGGCTATGTTGGGGTGGCAGTAAAGGTACATGTGGAAAAAATGGCTTCCACTACACCTTAAATCAAACAAAATCAAGTCTTCCCTGGCAAGACTACACTACACCATAGGATCACACACACAAAGCTATTATAAGAATCCCACAGTACAAAACTACAATGAACTATAGTCCCCTCTAGCATTCAAACAAAAATAATAAAACAGGGAAGAAAAAGAAGTTCAAAACCTAGGTAACATATGGATGAAGAGAAGACTGTTAATTTTTATATATATATATATTTTTTTTTTTTTTAAATCAGTACCTACGTAAGGTGTATCTCTCTTCATTAGTGTTACCAACCCAAGAAAACCAAATGAAGAGTAAAACTATTATTTGAAAAGAGAGGAAGAAAAATCCAATCCAGGAAAAAGATCACATAAGAGAAATATGAATTAACCATGTAAGCAGCAATTACTAAAGCAACTGACCCACATAAAAAAAAAAAAAAAATACCAGGAAGGATCAAGATTTGAACATTATTATCCAACATGACTTAATGGACATTCATAAAATCCTGTAACCTAAAACTACAGAGTAAACACTGTTTATAAGTAAATGTGGATCATTCAACAATAGCCCATAAACACGTCTCCATAAGTTTTAAAGAATTGATATAATAGTTTATTCTATGACTACAACAAATTTAAATTAGAAATCATTAATAAAAAGAAATCTAGAAGATCCAAAATATTTGGACACTAAGCAACACACTTAAATAATTCACTGGTCAAAGAAGAAATCCAAGAAAAATGAGAATATATTTTAAACTGAACAATATGAAAACATTAACATGTCAACATTTGTGGGCTGCGGCTAAAGGGGTACAAAAAGGGAAATCTTTAGCTTTAACTGTTTATACTAGAAAACAAGAAAGAAGTAAGCTTCCAATTCAAGAAGCAAAGAGAAGGAAGAGGTAATTAAATCAAAAGTTAGCATAAGGAAATAAACAAATGATAGAGAAAATCATCTCCAAAAGTTGGTTCTTTGCAAATAATAAAAAAATTAATAAACACCTAGCAAACTAATAGGGGAAAAAAAAGAAATTATCAGCATCAAAAAACAAAGAGGAAACATGACCACTGATTCTACAGACACTAAAGAAATAATAAGGGCATCTCACAAACAACTTTGTGCAAACAAATTCAACAAAATAAATCAAACAGAAAAGTCCTATGAAAAATGCAAGATACCAATATCACCAAGTAAAAAAATCAAATTCATAAATCCAAAAGCTTCCTTCAAAAAAAAACTCTTGGCCAAGATGATTTCACTGGTGAATTCAACCAAACATTTAAGGAAAACATATGCCAGCCTTATACAAACTATGTGTTTCACATATAAATATACGCCAGTTATTATACAAAATAGAGGCAAAAAGGACACTTTTTGGCTTTGACAAAATTTTAGCAAATCAAATCCAGTGATATATAAAAACAATTAATAGTTTAAAAGAGAAAAACTATATGATCATGACAATAGATGCAGAAAAGCCAGTGGCAAAGTCAAATACCATTAATAATTAAAAACAGACAAACACACACACCCACTCAGCAAAGAACTTCCTCAACCAAATAAAGGGTATCTATGAAAGTCCTATGGCAAACAAGAGATTTAATAGTGAAATATTGAATATAACCTCCCTAAGTTTGGGAACATGGCAAGAATGTCTGCTCTCATCACTTATATTCATTTATTCTGTAGAAATCCAACATAAAAAGGAAAGAGAAAGAAAAGCAAATAGATCAAAAGGGAAGTAAACTGCCTCTGTTCACATATGATTGTTTATGTAGAAAATCTTTAGGAATCTACCCCAAAAAGGTGCTACAAACAGGAAATAACAAGCGTTCATGGGGACGTGGAGAAACTGGTGGTAAACTGATGGATGTGGTAAAATGGTGAAGTCACTGTGGAAAACAGTTTGGCAGTTTGTCAAAAAACTAAACACGGAATTACCATACGACCCAGCAATTCCACTCCTAGGTATATCATACACCAATGTTCATCGCAGCTAAAAGGTGGCTTAGCCAAAAGGTGGAAACAACCCAACCATCCATCAACAGATGAATGGATAAAATGTGGAATATTACAATGGAATATTATTCAGCCATAAAAAAGAAGGAAATTCTGATGCATGCTATAACATAGTTGAACTTTGAAAACATTATGCCAAGTGAAATAAGCCAGACCCAAGAGGACAAATACTGGATGATTCCCCTTATATGAAATATCTAGAATAGGCAAATTCATACAGAAAATAAATTAGATATTACCACAGCCTGGGAGAGGGGGAAATGAGGAATTACTGCTTAATAGGTACAGAGTTCAGTTTATCACCCTTAAGAAAAAAAAACTGCAATATGTTACTGAGAAAAATTAAAAGATAACCTAAATAAAGGAAAGATATACCATGTTCATAAATGAGAAGACTAAATATTGCTTAATATGTCAATTTGTCATAATGTATTATCATGACATGTTATATTACACAATATATTATATACACAATATATTATATTGTGTAATATATCAAGTCTCAAAATCTTGATCAGATACTTCACCAAAGAAGATATTTAAATGGTCAATAACACACAAAAAGATGCTCAACACTCACATCCGAGAAATACAAATTAAGCCAGAAATACCCCAACTTTGTGCTATTGTTTTTATATACATTATAAACCCAACAATACAGTATTATAATTTTTGCTTTTAATCACAGGTAACTTTTTAATAAAAATATATATAGTTTTTATAATTATCCACATATTCACTATTTTCTAAGTTGATTCCTTCCTGTAGATGGCACTTGCCACCTGGTGTCGTTTCCCTTCAGATTGATGCACTTCCTTTAAAATGGCGGCAGGCTGTCGAAAACCTCCATCAGTATCTGTTTACCTCTTCAATGTTTTTCTTGCTTCCAGGGTTTCCCTCAGTAAATTTCCAGCTGCTTAGCTCCCCTAACTTCTGTCTCTATGCCACTGGAACTATAGGAGGCTAAGATGCACCCTAAGGCAAAAAAAGCCACAAATATACAATTTTTACAATTTCTGATTCCTGTTGGTCATTTTCTGCTGCTTTTAAGTGGCTGGAGTTTTTCTTTCAATTTGTTAACCATATCTTATAATTGTTATCTGAGGGATGGTTCACTCAACTACTTGAGTGGCATCACTGCATCATTATTGGATGTCAGAATCTCAAAATTCTATTAATGTTGAGTGAAAAACTTCTCATGTCCTTGATTTCCATTCCTTCCACCAAATTAGGACCTTCATCTCATCACACAAGGCTCTAAAGCACTCCCACCTTCCAGTCTTCTCCCCTTTAATTCACATAGCACACTGAAAGTAATTTCTTGTTCATCAAAATGCTTTTATCATTAGCATGTTTTCTGTGATGTAATCAGAAACCTAATTTTAATTTTCAACTCCACCACTACCCATGAAACCATAAGCAAATCACAATCTCTGCAATCCTTATTTCTACTATCTGCAAATGAGAAAATCATCTGCCTCATTAATTAAGCTTAGGACCAAAATATGAAACTAATGTCAACAAGTCTAGACAAGAGTTGGTTGAAGATGTTATAGGGCTTGTGACATTAGAACAGGTGAATGATTAAAATCACTATCTAAAAAAAAGAACAAACTGAACAGAGTGGGAGACTCAGATAATGAGTTCATTCAGTGATTCAACAAGCATTTACTGAGTTCCAACCATATATCAAGCATTGTACAAGGTAAATTTTTCAGCTTCAGAAATAACAATTTTTGGGTGCTGAGGACATAATGACTGAGGTAAAACAGGCAATGAAGAAAATGTAGCATTGGTGAGTCATCACAAATTTGTGATAATTTGCATAATAAAACAAGACCATCTCCTAGAAATAATACATAATGAGGAGGAGCAAAAAGCAAAGCTTCAACCCAGTTTATACTTGATGGGAATATAAAGGGGAAAAAGCAGTAACAAAGAAAACAAACATTTAGTCAGAGAGATAGTAGAAAAACCATTAAAGTACAGTATTGCAGAAGATAAGGAAGAAGTGAATGTTAAGAAGAAGCAAAATACCAAATGCTGAAAAGGGTAGGACAGGAGGAGAAATAAAAAGACACAAACTTAGCAAATGGAACTCAGTCTTATGTTGGGGATGATGCAGAGCATTTTAACGTCAGCCTAACCAATGTCTATCTACCTGGTTAGGCGAGAAAAGTGATTTGCTTTCACTTGAGGAAGCAGAACACTGGTAGAAAAATAGTCAAACTGCAGAAGGCAGTTGATTTAAGAGTTGAGAAATTGGACACCTAGAGTCAACTATAAATCAAACAAGCTCAGTGATAATGGGAAGGATGGAGAATGAGTAGAAGTAAGGTATTTTTCAAGATTGGGTGTGAAAAGGCAGAGAACCCAGCATGGAGCATAAGAGGGAGAAGAACAGAAAATAGCAAGGTTCTAGTGAAGGGGAAGAAGGGATAAGACTAAGGATATAGATATTAGCTTTCAAAAGAAATGAAAACATCTTATTCTTTGAGTAAAGATAGACTGAGGAAAGAAAGAATATAAAATATGAAATGAAAAAAGAGAAATAGGTATAGGACTGGTCATTTGAGGACAGTGAAAAGATTCCAAATAACCAATATGCAGAATGAAACAGAAGATTAAAAGGAGATAAGGATTACCAGGAAGCAATGAGGCTAAACTGGGGGCGGGGGAGGAATGTAAATTTATACTCTCAAGACAGTAAACTGATATAACTCTAGCAAAGCTAGGCAATCCATGAACAGGGAACAAAGTAGAAGAAATGAACACTTGTAATTACTTAGATTAATAAACTGGGAAATTTGTGAAGAAAGATCAGGAGAATGGCAATCTTGGGTATTAATAAGAACAAACTTGAGATGGCTACTAGATTAAATATGGGTTAATCTGGATTAAGATTTTCATTTAAAAAGTGACTTCTATGGAGGCCGGCCTGGTGGCGTAGCGGTTAAGTTCGAGCACTCCACTTCAGCAGCCCGGGTTTCGCAGGTTCCAATCCCGGGCATGGACAGACGTACCGCTTATCAAGCCACGCTGTGGCAGTGTCCCATACAAAAAGTTGAGGAAGATGAGCATGGATGTTAGCCCAGGGCCAGTTTTCCTCAGCAAAAAACAGGAGGATTGGCAACGGATGTTAGCTCAAGGCTAGTCTTCCTCACAAAAAAAAAAAAAATTTAAAAAGTGAGTTCTGAAGGAAAAAGTTTCTAGGAAAACAATCCTGGCATGATGTGGTTACTCCAGTAACTGTACTGGGAGAAAACAGAGTCAATACTACTGTGCAAAGGTTTTCAGGCATTTGTGGGAAACCAGTGTGACATTTAGAATAACCCAAGTCCAGTTGAGCTTTCTTGAGTAAAATTAGTAAGTGGTAGAAGACCCTTCTGATGAAGAATACTTCAATTGTTCTATCCATACAACCCTAATCATTATCTCCAAGGTGTATTATGGATCAGCAGAGTGGCAAACTCTAGGACATATGCTGAGAAGCTGCTACCTACAGTATAAGGCAGCCCCTACCGATTTTAGTGACAAATTAGTGGTTTAACTCAAGGGTAATCCTTCTTAACTTTGTGAGAAAAAGGGGTCTCTACTACTAATATTAAACCCCCATTTCAAATATAAATACTCAAAAAGAATTAATATATACTCAATTATTATGTTAGGAAGCATATAGACCAAGAGAAGGGGGAAAGAATAATGCACAAAAGCCATTTTGCCTTAATTCAACCATAAATAGCCATCAAAATCCTCTTAATTACCACATTTGACATATACCATAGGATATAACTCTCTCAACTAAATCTTTTATTTTTACATCACAATTGAAAATTTAACAGCACCATGAATGAGATATGTTAGTTTTTATTTCCTTTTCCATTGCAAAATATCCATGGATGGTATAACACAAACTATTAAAAAAAACGTGAAGAACAATGTCACCCATCCAATGGGCACTTAAGTGATTGTTAACCAATGGACACATGATTTAAAATCAACTAACAAGAAGAATATCAATGATCTTACACTTTCGGTTATTTGAAGTTAACACAGAATATTGTTAGATAACACGAAAGATACAAACAAAAGTAAATTCCCCTAAAAAAAAAATACAGTTATTACACTATATTATAAACCCTTGTCCTTACACAGAAAGACAATACTTCTAAGAGTAGTGACATTCTATTGTTATAAGCCATTTCTCTAAAACACTAAATCAGACAACATTATAGGCCAATATATCCTGAAATATGTCTTCAATTCATAAAAGAAGCCATATAATGATAAAAAAATAAGGAACAAAATGGTTGCATAAAAATTAAAAAAAATACAAAATAAAGCAGAGGAAAAATACACATAATTTCATATGTAGGTTTACAAAAACATCAAAATATTATTGCCTACAAATAACCTGAACAAGACTAACAGCAATAAGACTCTCAAAATCTATTCTCTCGTCACAGGAAAGATAAAAAAACTCTGATAATACTCTTAGCCTAAAAAGCAATGGTTTATTAAGGTATGAAGTCAAATACGCAATAAGTGTCATGATAAACGCAAGTATTAAGTTCTTCTCCTCCAAAAAACTAAACACGAATTCACAAGACTAACATCAATAAACATATCACACACAGCTACATTTTCACGGTAACACATGGGATTCAAAACATAACGTTTTGCTTAAAATAATTAGCTGAGGAATTGAAGCACAAATGCAAAGATAATTGCTTCCTTTGGGCTTTGGCTGTCAAACACAGAAAATGCTGATGCTTTATAGTCTTGTGATAATTAAAATCTTGTCACAGACCTAGACTATCAATGAATAGCTATTTTAAAACAAATTTTGCAATATGACACCAAAAGCACAAGCAACAAAAGAAAAAATAGATAAACTGGACTTCATCAAAATTAAAATTTTTGTGCTTCAAAGAAACCAGAAAAAAAGTAAAAAGACAATCCACAGAATGGGAGAAAGTATTTGCAAATCATATATCTCATCAGGGACCAGTTCCAGAATATATAAAGAATGCTTACAATTCAACAATAAAAAGACAAAGTATAAGTGGTTGCCTGGGGCGGTGGGGGGGGGGGGTGGTGAAGGGAAATAGTGATTGCTAATGGATCAAGGATTGGGTTTTTTCTTTTGTGGAGGGGGGGAGTTGAAAGTGTCCTAAAATTATGATAGTAGTGATGACTGCACAATTCTGAATATAGTAAAAACCACTGAATTGTACACTTAGGGATGAATTTTCTGATATGTGAACTATATCTCAATAGAGCAGTCACTAAAAATAAATAAATTTGCAAAAATATGTCATAAACATATACAACGCAAAGATGATTGCCTCCCTCAAACTAATTCAAATATATCCATCAGTGGGGGAAAAAATGACAGTAAGTTATTCTTTTCTACTTAACACCTCTCTGGAAATCAGTTACCACATTTTAAAGGAGTAAAAATTTAAGAGATTTTTATAGCATCATTTCCTCCTAAAAATGTTATATTTATTATAAGTATACAGTAAACAGAGTAGTATAATTTTGAATATTTAAGCATCAACTATGATTGCTACAGAATTTTAGAAATATCATTTGGTTGAATATTTATTGTTTCAAACACATTAAGAAGTATAATAAAAGAAATCAATGTTTATTATTGAATATTTCTTCACGTATCTAGGAAATTTCCTTTAGCTATTCAAATAAATGCATTCATCCTTAAAAATATTTTATTGACCACATTAAAACAATCAAAAAACTATATTATGACACTTGATTAACCAATGCCTCAGTACTTCCCCCACTGATGAAGTATATTTAATAATTTTAAAATACATTGATTAACCAAAGTATTGTTATATCTATACAGTCACCATAGCACACAAGTCTAAAATATTATAGAGTTGAAGTAAAACATTCTGAAGTTAACTCTCCTACTCCTACTCAAAAATAAAAAGCAAAAGCTGTATCTAGTGAAATCATAAGCTTATGAAATTCTTAACTACAGGCACCTATCAAATTTTTCATATTATAATGCTACTACAAAGAAACTGGAGTGGCCCAGATAGGAAACAGCATACAGCCTGACCATAATATGGGTCTTCAAGTTGCCCTATCTTCGTGAACAGGACCTACTGGAAGGAGGGATCAAGTTATGGATGGCTAAAGAAGAAATTTGTACTATGTAGTATCAACAGCTAACAGAAAAATCTCAAGTAGGGAAAATCCTGTTTCATTCAAAAAGTATTAGCATTCCTGCCCACTAAGACTATTTCTTTCTTTGAACTCTTTTAATACTTAGGCTGCACATTAAAAGAATTTTCTGGATACAATATGTAGAAAGAATCAAAAGGGGATCAGAATGAGTATAAAGAGAAGAAATTTCAGTACCAAGTAAAAATTGTAAGAAACATAAATTATAACTTTAATTTACACTGGCTATTGTAAATGTCATTAATGTAGCATACATGTAAACTTAATATGCAAAGTATTTAACATGGAGAGCATGTACTTACCAAATACTCAGATAGCCTTTTAAAAATTCTGCTGATGGTTGAGACTCCCTAAATAATTAAAAAATAATAATAATGAGAAATAATTTTTCAATGACTGTAAAATCTAGCCAAGAATCTCATTTATATGAGAGCAATTTGTTTTTTTTACAACACTTTAAAACCCAAGACACACACTGAAACTTTGGCACATGGTAAATATAAAACAAAATTTTTCCTAATCTTATAAATAATTGAAATTTTACATGTAACATACAGAAAAATAATGTATTATCAAGATACTGTCAGAGTTTACTACACTACAAAAGGAGTGAGCCCTGTATCAGATCAGATGTAAAAAATTACAAACCAAGACAACAGTGTACTAACAATGTCTCAGATGAGAATCCATATGTTAAATTCTTCCTGACCATTAACATAACAATGGCATACTCTATATTCTGGTATCTAGTTATCTTTTAAGTAGCACCTAGACAATGTAACTGTATCATCTACAGTTAAAATAGAGCCAATGAAGTGGAAAGATATTTTACAAAGTATTTATTCTATTAAAAAATTAACATAAGGAAGCATTTTAAAATCCACCCTATGTTGGTACTAAAAAAATTAAAATATTTTACCCACAATAAAAAGAAATGTATAAAATGATATTGATTTTACGATTTACAAAGGTTAGTTGTACATGACTTTATAATAAACATAGTATACATCTGAATAAACATAGAAAATCTGAATTTCCTTCCTTTCAGTCAAGTCTTAAGTCAAAATAACCTTCAAAAAGTTCAAAAATTCAAGAATAAAGCACTAAATATTATAGAGCTCTACCTGTTTGCTAGGCCCAGTGCTTAGGACTTGAAAAAACTTATACACCCTTCTTAAAATCACCTCATTCATGCCCCATTTTATAGATTAAAAAAACGAAGCCTTATAGAGATTCCGTCGTCTGCTTCAATATAGTAGCTGCCTTTGACTGCACAACCCAATGTTTTTAAGGCACATATTATGATTCCTCAAAAACAAAACAAGTAAGACAGAACATGACATAATATGAAGTAAAACTGACAGCCTCTTTTAGAGTCAGGAAAAAAAAAATGTTTTTAAATTCCTTTTAAAGAATTACCAGAATAAAAAATCATCTATCTTAACTAGCAGAAAATGTTACCATACTAGGAATTAAAATACCACATATAAAAATAAAATACCATTTTCTTATGAGTAAGCTATACCAATAGATTTTCTATCACTACCACTATTAAAATCAGTCAAATGAATTATATCCATCCACAGGCCATGGAAAAGAAAGAAAAAAGTATATTAGAGCCCTAAACAATAAAGTTTAAAACAATAAAGCTTCTATAAGATGACAGGAAAATATTGCCATGACTTTGAAATAGACACAATAGACTTTGAAAGACACAAAGATCAAAACACAACAAATTGGCTTTGTTAAAATTAAAGAGTTGTGTTCTTTAAAAAGTGAAAATGCAAGCTACAGAATAAGAAAAAATATATGCAATGCACACATCCAACAAAGGACTCATATACAAAAAGTTTTTTTGAAAAGCAACTTTAAATCACCAAGAAAAAGACAACCCAATTTTTAAGACAGGTTAAAGACCAAACAAAACTTCACAAAAGTTAATTTCAAAAACCAATAAACATATTGAAAAGGTGTTCAACACCACGAATCATCAGGAAAATACAGCTACACAACACAAGAAGATACTATTATCCATCAAGATGACAAGTTTTTATCTAAAAACCAGACAATACCAAATGTAAGAGAGAACGTGCAACAACTGGCATTCTCATACACCACAGGCAGAAATGTAAATTGGTATAACAAGCATGGAAAACTATTTGGAAGTATCTACTAAAGGTGAAAATACACATACTGTATAATCACTAGGTAATACCACTCCTGGGTATACAGTCAATAGAAATGTGCACGTATGTGCACAAAAATACATGTACAAGATTTATCATAGCAGCATTATTTAAAAAGCCCAAAACTGTATATAACCCAAATGTCTGGTGGCAGTAGAAGGGAGAAATAAACTGCAGTATATTCATACAATGGAATCCTAAAACTCAGTGAAAATAAGCAAACTAAAGCCATACACAATATAGGATACATCTCATAAACACAATGCTGTGTGAAAGAAACCAAGGGTGGGGGGGAAGCATATATATATTTTAAAAATTCTGTTTTTATTAAATTTAAAAACAAGCCAAACTAATCTCTGACCAAAAAGTCAGAACAGTATTTACCTTTGAGGTGAAGGGATTATTTGAATGGGACAGGACACAGGGAGGCTTCAGAGGCCCTGGTATCTTGATCTAGGTTATGGTTACAAAGGTATGCTCACTTTGTAAAAAGTGCATCAATATAGAAAAGTTCATCTATACTTTTTGGTATGTAAATTATACTTCAATTATTTTAAAAGTTTATTTAAAAATAAAATACATGAAAAATTACTTCTCAGTAAAATAATTTCAGGCCATTGAACTAAGGACATATAACTCACTAATATGAAAATTTGAATTTGCTAACAATGTATTTCAATTTATTTCTAACAACTGCATAAAGGTAAATTAAATATGTCTGGTCATTTTATATTAAAAAGTTTTAAGAGTAGTTTCAATGTAAATATAAATTTTACTAGCAAGAGATTCCTTATGATTTTCTATTAACAGCAGAGAAAGTTTTGCATAAAATCTTCCTAATGCCTGTTCTCACAGGCTCAAGGTTAGGTTTACAAATGTGTAATTTTGCACACATATTAAAAGTATTAATAGCTAACGCAGAAATTGATTTCAAAAGCAATCAGACGGCCAAGTCAGGCGTTTATAAAAACTTTGTAAGGCAAACTATTTGGCCCTGTTGCTTAGGAAATCTTAAGACTTTTTTAAACCAATAACTTTTTGAAGAAAAGCCTTGCAAATAAATAGTCTTACACATCTAAAAATTTTTAGGTTAATATTTACAATGGTACCTTCTTTATTCAAAAATATAAACAATCCTATCTGTATTTCCCTTTATCCATTTTTGCATCACATTTACCTAATAATAACTGGTTTTTTTTTTTAATCTAACCAACTTATATTCCTCTCTAAATTGACTAACATCATTATTTGATCAGATGTGAAAACTTTTATCCTTGAAGGAAACCTGCCTATTACTCACAACAACCTATTTGTCTTGAGCTGTTGGATTTTTTTGGTGTATAAGTCTCTAAGACAACAGGATGGCATAGGCCCCAACAGGTCAGTTCCCTGAACAATTCTCAGAGGCAGAGCATCCTCTGGACAAACTTTACATTAGACGACTCATCAAACCCTTTCAATAACTTTTCTCAGTCTTGGGTTGTTTTATCTATCAGAGTCTAGCCTGGCTGAGATCTCTCCAAACCTCCCATCAGCCAGAAATTGTCATCACGTTTGTATTTGAAGGTAGCCACCCAATCAGTTGCGGTTCTGAGACATAAGACACACAAGCAACACTATCACAAAACTGATTTTTTTAATCAGTCTGAACACCGCCCCCTCTCCCAAGCCAGACATCTGCTTCTTCTAAATTCAGGTATTTATCTTTCTAAATGGAATATTTTCACCAAGAAATACTTAAGACGAAGTTCGTCTTTTTCTTTTAGGAAGACAAACTTGTCTTGAGGGAAGGTGTTGTTCTCCTTTTTGTTCTAAGGTGTCTCTCAAATTAACAATTTTGTTCATATCAAAAGTTGCCCAAAGATGAACTTGCTGAATGCAAGGGAGACCTCCCCAAAGGTCACACATTTCAGCAAAACAAGACAGACAGATACTAAAAGGACCAGGATAGTAGTTGAGGGTGCACTTTGAAGCTGAGAGCCAACAGATCCCATCCCAAATCTAAAGAGACTACAAAATTGACACAGGTTTACTGGGAAAACTACCTAACTTTATGTTTTCTAGTAATACTGAAGACCCCAGAGAGGACAATAGGGATGCAAGCAGAAGTCTTCCCTAAAACAAAAGATGTGCACACAACGAATTCAGTGATCGTATACTCTTCATTCAGCAATAAATCTAATAAAGACTGCTCATGAATTATAATCATGTAAATACTGGAAATATAGTATCTTTAAATAGAGTTAATGATATATTTCCTAGGATACTGTTTCTTTTTGTTGTTGTTTTCTAAAAAAAGTAGGGTCTCAGCTAGTCAAGAGTTGTATGTAGTTAATAGATATCAGATCTTGAATTATCTGTAACAAAGCATTGGAAATCATTTCTCAAATTACCCATCACCATTCAATTCAGCCCAATTACAGTATTTCATAAATCAAACCAGTGCAAATCAACAGTTTATCTCTACCTTATAGAGAACTGAATCCTATTATATCTTCAAACATCTTCAAAAAACTTCACACCATCATAATTTTTTGTAAAAGATGTAAATTTTTACTTTAAAAATCTCATGTCGCATTTCTATTTCCTTAAAATACCAAGGCACAGCACTCGGTATTTATCTCTCAAGCATCTTGCCTGATTACTACAAAACTGCAAAGGAATGCTTACACGATACCTCCAACAGTTGGAAAGGAATCCCTCATTGTTCTGATGACATTCTTATTGACACTACCAACAAATTAAAAAAGTAAACTCATGGTACTTTTAAAATATCTGATTTGCCTAGTTGTTAAAACATACAAAATACAAGTTTCAATACAACTTATCTGTATTTTTTATCATCCTTTTCACTACACAATTACACCTTTACAAAGTTATGCCCTCATTTTTCTTCAACATTTCCACAAACCTTAAAAGTACTTCCAAATTCCTCACAGTTCTTGTCAATTGCCAATTTTTACAACATACTTCTTATGAAGCCTGTGCCTCATATACGTTTCACTGCCATCTTCATACTCCTTGATTATTTTGCAGTGACATACAACCACTGTGAGAATTATAACCCCCTTCTAAAATATGAACTTTATTTAGAAACATAAACTGCTACCCACATTGATATCTGCAACTGGCAGATTCTGCAATAAATTGAAACTTTATAGAGTCCTAACATCTCACATAATCCCTAAGACGACAACTATTTAAACTGAGTTAAAAAAAAAATAAGGAAAAGAATGTTACAATAACTTAGAAAAGAGTAAACATATTAATTCTTAAACCTTGTGCTATAAAATTTAATGCATACTATTCTAAAGAAAAGAAGGCTTCCACAAAATCAAATCCATCAATACTATTTAACAAAGGAGGAAAACAAAAGCCCAAATGGATTTATGTGAAATAATATAGTTAGTAAAGGCAGGCCCATCTAGAACCAAGTATTGTGAATCCCAATGTTCTTTCTATTACCCCACTGACTACAAAGTAATTAGGATTTAAGGTGTAATCTTATAAAAAGGTTAAAAGATTTTCCTTTTCCATTCAAAAACAAATTATTCCAACAAACCACAGAGGAATATACATTCTTTTCAAGTGTATAAGAAACATTCACCAAAATCAAACAACTCTTAACAAATTTCTTAAAAATTAAAAGAATCAAAATACAAAATACATTATCCAATGGAATTAGGCTAGAAATGAGTATCAGAAAGCTATCCAAAAAATCCCAAATATGGGTATTCAACAACACATCTAAATAACCTATAGATCAAAGAGGACTCAAAGAAATTTGGAAAATATTTTGAACTAAATGAAAATAAAAATACAGCATATCAAAATTAGTATGATGCAGTCAAAATAGTGCTTAAAGGGAAATTTATAACATTAAATGCCTATATTAGAAATGGAAAAAATTCAAATCAATAAGCTTCCACCTTAAGAAGCTGGACAAAGACGAACAAGATAAACTCAAAGCAAGCAGTAGGAAGGTTACAATACAGAGCAGAAATCAAAAGATTTCAATGGAATTGAAAGAAAAATAGAAAAAAAATTAATGGATACAAAAGCTGGTTCTTTCAAAAGCTCAATAAAATTAATAAACCTCTAGCTAGACTAACCAAGAAAAAAGAGAGAGATAATACAAATTACCAACATGAGGAATGGAATCGGGGACATCACTATAGACTTTAGACATTAAAAGAATAATTAGAGGGGCCGGCCCAGTGGCATAGTGGTTAAGTTCGCACACTCCGCTTCTGGTGGCCTGGGGTTCACAGGTTTGGATCCTGGGCGCAGACTGACGCGGCACTTGTCAAGCCACGCTGTGGCGGTGTCTCATATAAAGTAGAGGAAGATGGGCACGGATGTTAGCCCAGGGCCAATCTTCTTCAGCAAAAAGAGGAGGACTGGCTATGGATGTTAGCTCAGGGCTAGTCTTTCTCACACACACACAAAAAAGAATAATTAGAGAATACTTACAATAATTAGGAAATACAACTTTATACCTACAAATCCAGCAACTTAGACAAAATGGATCCCTTCATCCTAAAAGATAAAAACCACCAAAACTCACTCATGAAAAAGCAGACAACCTGAACTGTCCCATATATACTAAAGAAAACAAAAAGGGAAAGGCACATTAAGATCCAATTGTGATTATTCGTTGGCTACTGGAGTGCTCCAAAGAATTTCAAAAGAAGGTTAGTTTATTTTTTATAGACTACAGTAAAGCCTTTGACTACATGGATCATGAAAAGCTATGGGCTGCTTTGAAAGAAACGGGAATGCCTCAGCGCCTGATGTGTAGCTTCTATAGTGGACAAGAAGCCACTGTCAGGACAGAATATGAAGAGACAGAATGGTTTCCTATAGGTAAAGGTGTCAGAAAAGAGTGTATTTACCTCCTTATCTATTTAATCTGTAAGCAGAATATATTATACGAAAAGCCAGGCTAGATTCAGATGAAGGAGGAGTGAAAATTGGTGGAAGAAATATCGACAATGTAAGATATGCAGATGATACCATCTTACTGGCAGAAAGCAGCGATGACTTGAAACGACTTCTGACAAAAGTGAAAGAAGAAAGTGCCAAAGCAGGACCGCATTAAACATCAAGAAGACAAAAATCATGACTGCAGAAGAACTACACAGCTTTAACATAGACAATGAAGACACTAAAATTGTTAAAAGATTTTGTTTACCTTGGTTCAGTCATCAATTTAAATGGAGATTACAGCCAAGAAATCAAAAGAAGGCTGAGACTTGGAAAAGCAGCAATGAAAGAATTAGGAAAGATCATCAAGTGTAAGGAAGTGTCATTAGAGACTAAGGCCAAGATTATCCACACCTTTGTATTACCAATTACTCTGTACAGGCAAGAAAGCTGGACAGTGAAGAAGGCTGACAGGAAAAAAAACTGATTCATTTGAAATACGGTGTTGGAGGAGAGCTCTATGGATACCCTGGACCACTGGAAAGACAAACAAATGGGTCCTGGAACAACTTAAGCCTGAAATATCGCTGGAGGCAAAATTGATAAAATTGAGACTATCCTACTTTGGGCACATCATGAGAAGGCGGGATTCTTCAAAAAAGACAATAATGCTGAGAAAAGCAGAAGGCAGCAGGAAAAGAGGAAGATCAAATATGAGATAGATTAACCCTCATAAAGGAAGCCATAGCATGAGTCTGGAGAAGCTGAGAAGGGCTGTTGAGGACAGGACATTGTAGACATCACTCATTCATAGGGTCGCCAGGAGTCGACTTGACGGCACCCAACAACAACGCCTTTCCTTGCACCCTCTTTGAACAAGTATAAAAAACCATGTGTGTTTGGAAATCTTACACATAAAGTCAAACAATGAAAATGCCTCAGTGGAACTGCAGTATGACCTAAAAAGGATGTAGAAGTGTTCAAAAGAAGAAACAGAAGATATAAATTTGAAAACTGAAAAAAAAAATAAAGCAAAAATACATATATACATATTCAACCATTATATATTTGTAATTTGAGTTCTTCAAATATAATCTCAATATTACCTGGTTTTGCTTATTCACATTTTTACTTCTGCAGGGTGGTTCTTCAATTTGATCCGATCAGTAAGTATCTACTGTTTTATATTACTTGTCTTGTTGATCCCTTCTTTTTCTCTGCCCACAACTCAGGAAATAAGTCTCTTTTTCAAATTTGACAGGTTTCTATAGGGTCAAAAGCAGCAAGTTTGTCTTTGTTTGTTTTTGTTTTTGCTGAGGAAGATTCACCCTGAGCTAATATCCATTGCCAATCTTCCTCTTTTTATATGTGAGCCACTGCCACAGCATGGCCACTGACAGATGAGTGATGAGGTCCACTCCCAGGAACTGAACCCAGGCCGCCAAAGCAGAGCATGCCGAACTTAACCACCAGGCCACCAGGGCTGGCCCAGAAAGTTTTTCTTTTTAATCTACAAATTTAAATAGATAACTTTGTGTAATTTAACATGAATTGCAAAAGGCAATTACACGATAAGATTTTCCTCCACTACCCCAAAATACTCGGTTAAAATTCTTTATAGATATTAGGATTTTTTAATGTGTTCCAAGAGAAAGCAAGGAAATAAAAATTTTACCACCACATCGGAAAGATTTTTCATTAATAACATCAAAAATTATAGTATATATTTTTAAATATTTGTTATGGTAAAATATACATAAAATTTACCATTTTAACCATTTTTAAGTGCACAATTCAGTGGCATTGAGTACATTCACAATGTTGTACAACCAGCACCATTATTCATTTCTAGAACTTTTTTTAATCAAACAGAAACTCTATACCCATTAAACAATAACTCTCCATTCCTCCTTCCCCCCAGGCTCTGGTGATGTCTACTATACTCTCTATGAATTTGCCTACTCTAGGGACCTCATATGAGTAGAATCATACAATATTTATTCTTTTGTGTCTGGTTTATTGCACTTAGCATGTTTTCAAGGTTCATCTATGTTGCAGCGTGTATCAGAATTTCATTCCTTTTTATGGCTGAAGAATACTTTACTACAGATGTTATACCACATTCGTTTATCCATTTATGTATTCATGGACACTTGGGTTGTTTCCACTTTTTGGTTATTGTCAATAAGCTGTTATAAGCGCTGGTGTACAAGTATCTGATTGGGTCCCTGCTTTCAATCCTTTTGCTGATATACCTAAGAGTGGGATTGCTAGATGATATGGTAATTCTATTATCTAACTTTTTAAGCAACTGCCAAACTGTTTTCCATATCATTTCACGTACCATTTTACATTTCCACCAGCAATGCGTGAAGCCTCCAATTTCTCCACGTCCTCACCAACACTTGTTATTTTCCTTGTTTTTAATAATAGTCAAGTGGTATCTCATTGTGGTTTTGATTTGCATTTCCCTAATGACCAAATGATGTTAAGCATCTTCTTATTTGCTTATTGGCCATTTTGTATCTCTTGTTTGGAGAAATATCTATTCAAGTCCTTTCCCTTTTTCGAATTGGATTGTTTTCTGTTGTTGAGCATAGTGCTTTATACAAAGTTAGAAAAACTTAAAGGCATAGAATGCTGTCTCTGAGGTGTTCTCTCTGAGGTAAATCTTGCTTTAATGAAATTAACAAGGTTACTGCTAATCTCAGATTAAAGGATTAAATAAGGCTTCAAAGCAGTAATCTAATGAACAATAAAAAAAGATAGTAAACCTGATTACACAGCTATTAAATAAAACAATGTGGTAATGGTGGAAGTCTTCTTAAGCAAGCTACTTTGGAAGGCAGTTACATATAACTTGAGTTTTCATTAACTGAGACCAGCCTTTGAGAGATGCAAATGACAAATATATTTTTTCATATATACTGATTTTCTTATAGACTACACTAAGTAGTGAAACGTCTCTTAGACATGAGTAAGACATCTGGTCAAAAACAAAAAAAACAGATTTAGTGTCTTCATTTTTAAATTGTAATGTATGTTTTCTCATTTGTCCCAAAGATATCTCCTTTTTTTTCAACCTTGCGGGGGACACGGGGTAGGGGGTGAATCTAAGAACAAATCAAACTGCATGCCTTGCATTTGGTTGTTACTTCTCTTTGGTCTCTCCTGTCCTAGAACAGTCCCACACATCTTTTTTTCCTTAAGACATTGATGTGTTAAGGACTCCTGGCCAGTTTTCTTGTACAATGTCCCACATTCTGGATTTATCTGTTTCCCAGAGTCCAGAATCCCCTGTATTTTCTGGAAACAAGAGGTCAGGTCTGGGAATCTGACTGGATACAGAATAAATACATTAGGCAAGAATACTCCAAAGGTGATAAGTATTCCATGTTACATCACAGCAAAAAAAGATAGGATATCAAATAGTCCAACTATAAGAATTTGAACCACTTGGTTCAAGTGCCAACTTAACACAGATCTCTCTATTATACAGGCACATTTTCCCCTTTGTAATAGTAAGTGATGTATGGGATCATAATTGGGCACCATGCACATATCCTGTTCCCAGCAGTCTTTCTTCAAAGGTTTTGGCATCCACTGATGTTTCTGGCCTGAATAGTTTCATTGGAGTTTACAGTATAATAACTTTCTAGTTCTGACCCTGCTTCAAAATTTATTAACTTCTCTCTTCTCTAAAGGAAGATCTTCCTTTTCTCTTTCTCTTCTTCCCACTCTGGACTCAAATTATTTTTTAATTCAAAGTTTTATAATTAATTACAATCATTCTTTCACTGATGCTCAGATAGTTCCAGATTTGGCCAGCAGAAACTCCTTTGGGTTGGGTTCTTTTGATGTGATCCAACAGCTTTTGAACACCTCCTTGTTTTCTGGCTGTGTGTTTTCTCTGCCCAAGAACTAGGATCCACTATTTTTCACAGAAGTCTTGGGTCCTTTCAGTGGGAACGATAGAGACCACATTATCAATCTGAGTGTAATTATTGCTACTGAGATTGTTGTTGCTTCTAAGTCCTTCTGGTAGAAGGCTGGGGGAGGGAGACATGGACTCATATTGATATTTCCATTTAATTTTATAGTGAAAGATATTTTTGGGCTATATTTGTCTCTATTCTCTTAAATTTATGGTTCCTGATAATATTAATAGGTTAACTTAAATTCCCTATCCTATAAGATACCTGGAATGGTTTCAAGATTACCACAAACAATATAGTCCTACTAAGTTAAGTAATGGTGTCTAGTGGCTAAGATTCAGTGCTTTCACCATCACAGCCCAGGTTTGTTTCCAGGTCAGGGAACCACACCACCCATCTGTCAGTTGTCACACTGTGGTGGCTGTGTGTTGCTGTGATGCAGAAAGATGTGCCACCAGTATTTCAAATACCAGTAGGGTCACCCATGGTGGACAGGTTTCAGCAGAGCTTACCAACTAAGGCAGACTAGGAAGAAGACCTGGCCTCCCACTTCAAAAAACTGGCCATGAACACCCTATGAATAGCAGCATAACACTGTCTAATATAGAGCTGGAAGATGACAGGATGGTGCAAAAAGACCGGGCAGGGTTCCACTCTACTGTACACAGGGCCACTAGGAGCCAGAATCGACTCCACGGTACTAACAAAAGTTAAGTAAATAAGATCACACTATATGGATCATTCTACATTTTCATTAATAATATGTCTTAGAGACTTTGCCACATCATGACACATAGACTTTATTCTTTTTAGTCAGTGTACTAATATTCAAAATATGGATGTACCACAATTTATGTAGCCATTTCCCTCTTAGTGGACATTCAGATTATTTCCAACATTTTGCTACTACAAATAATGCTACAATTAACATATTTGTATACATATCTTTGTGCATACTTCTGTAAAACTATTCATGTATATTCTTTGAATTACTTCTCCTTATTCATAACTCATTTTTCTAATTTTTGTTATTTTGTAGAAGCTCTTTGTTATGTTTGTTAAAACTTTGCTACATGTTGCAAATATTTTCTACTAGACTGGACTGATCTTGTTATGATGTCTTTTCTTAGAAAAATCTGTTCCATTTAACAGATTCAAATCTGTTTTTCTTTTCCTTTTCAGATATATGGTTCTTTATGTTTTGATATGTTAAAAAAAAAAAAAACCTTTGTGCTTCGTGTGTGTGTACAATTTCACTCTCGTTTTTCATTTATTTGGACTCTTTCTGGACTCTTCCTCCATCATTAGCAGTGTTTTAATTACTACAGCTTTATAGTATAACAAATATAGTATAACAAGTAATACAGTGCAAGACCTATTTTATTTTTAGAATTTGTACTGGATATTCTCATTCACATACTCTACTACATATTTTTGAGAATCAAGTTGTCAAGTTTCCCCCCACTCCTCACAAAAAGAAAAATAAATTGTGGTTTTGATTGGAATAGTATTAATTTTATGGATAAAACTTTGAAAAAGTCTACATTTTACAATATTGAGTTTTTCATTCTGAAAAAATAGTAGGTCTCTTAATTTATCTGATCCTAGAATAAAGTGTTATTTTCTTCAAATACTATTCATTTCTTATTAAATTTATTCCTACATATTTTATGGTTTTACAGCTTTGTGAATTGGTTCTAACATGTATTCTACATAAATTTCTAAAATAAAAATGTATGGAGGATTTTTTCTCAAAATGATAAATATCAAATACATAAAACCAAAATAATCAAGATTCCCATTAAAGAAAAAATAAGAACCATCAACCTTTGCCTTTAAAAGAGAGATATAACAAGGATGTCCTCCTATAGAATAAATACAGCAAAGAACACCCTTTTTTTTTTGTAATTACTTGGCTATACATATGGGAGGGGCAACAAAAATACTAGCAACATTGTAAAAGCTCCACAAAAGGAAAGATCAACTGCAGTACAATTTACTTGTGGTACACTGTTCATATAAAATAAATCCACTCACAATGGTTAATATGTCTAATTATTCAATGCTCGGATGTAAATTTACCTCAGGACACAACATTTATGAAAAGAAAGTATAAAGCCCAAATAAAGAAAAAAAAAGAAAACGTGAATTCTAGTTAACAAAATCAAACCTAGTAATAACACCAAAAATACCAAAAAGACTGAAACCACTAAGAGCTAAGACCAAAATTCTAAAGATCTATAGAAAGGTAGACAAAGTTGTGCTGATCCTATACCTCAGGACAAGGAAGCCGTTAGGTTTTATAAAAGCCTTGCCCCTGAGAAGCAGATTCTGGCAAATTAATTTCCTAGGAAGGTATCCTAGACACCAAGAAGGTATCCAGAGGTACCTGAAGAGTCAGGGGTAAAATACCTTAGGACAATACTTCTCACAACATTCCAGTTTAGTGCTCCTAGCAAAATACCACCAAAGGTAAAAGTAATAAACATGTAACTATCCCATCCCACTCTATACCTCAGCTCATCTAGCCTGTGACAATGCAGAGCACAGACTGAAACAGCCTACATGAAAGCTAAATTGTTTAGAATGCTTGTCTCACGTTAAAAATTAAGACATATTTTGCATTCAACTTTGTATTATTTGTGAATTCATTCTATTATATAAATAATCTTCTAATTACTTAACAGTTAAATTGCTTAACGTTTCTTTTCTCCAACTCTTTAAGTAAAATTGATGCTCTGACAAATACTGTTTATCCTAGGGATCCGTCACTCTCCCTATACACAGGCCAGACCATACTAGACCACACCACCAAATGCTAGGGAAGTATACATAAAAAGCAAGACCTTAGAAAATCAAGAATAAGGCAATATAAACAAAATAAACAGTAACATATCCCCTGATAGACAAATACTTTGGTTGAACAGCCAAATATTAAAATTTCCTATTTAAATCAGGTGTAAAAGTAGGACCTCACAAATTTCTTTAAAAATTGAAGAAACTGCAACACTAAAGGTGAGAAGTAAAATCAAATAATACTATTTCACAAGATAAATTTTTCCTTTAATGTTAAGTTCATAATGACAGAAAATATAAGCTCATAATGACACAAATATATAAATACATAAAGATGTATGTGTCTGTATGTACATATATATATTTCTAATACTTTTAACAAAATTTGTCAAAATAATAGCTTTTACATTAGGAACTAGCTAAAAGTAGTGTTTGGTCTTCCTTTAAATATAAATATTAAATATGACCACAATGGATATTTATAATAGTTACTAAACAATTACGTAGTTTTTGTTCATAATTGAAAGAATTGTAGCAATGATCTTTTTAACCTATCATTTAATTCATCTTTAAAGGCCATTTTACAAAAGTTTTGAACATCAAGATCCCTGTCTTTTATTTTATCTTTAAGAGTAATCTTTACAAATGAATAAAATCTGGAAACATACATTTTTCTCAGATGCCAAACCTGATTCTAACAAACTTTATCTAGCTCTAAGAAATAATACACACCAATGTACACAACCTTAGCATAATAAAGTTTATTTATTTAAGAAAATGTATAGCAGATTCCAAACCTTCCAATTGGATAATCCTAATAGGTGACTTGAAAGTCTTCCAAAGCAAAACCTGGCTGGACAGTTCCATACTCAAAGAGTTCTGAGTCTCTATTCCCATGCCTCCTATCTTCAGTTATTTCTATGTGGAAAATACTGAATTAAATTTCATGTCTTGCCTACCTCTTTTAAAAAGACAGGCATTACTAATAAGCATAATATCATAGCAAATAACCTAAATTACTTAATCAAGCTTTCAAGTATAAATGAATTATTTTACAAAAGAGAAATTTGTATATGCACTCTAAGTTGATCATCTTCTGTTCCTTTTATTTTTTTCCCTTAGAGTAGAATGAGATCTACATTAGGATATATTAAATTATCAGTGGAAACTCCCCACTGTAGCCCATGACATAGGATTTCAGGGCAAAATCAGAATGAAGATTCTTTTTCTATAAACAAGGCTACATCTATAAACATTACCTCAACATAGATGCTTTCTATCATGTAATATCATTAAGACCCATCAAAAAGGTTCACCTTTATTTAATAAATCTATTTATTAAACTACAGCCATGTGATATATAAAAAAGATCTGCTTTACAATACGGCACACTCAACAACATATGATTTTGTTGCATATTAAAAAAGAAACTATGTCTCATTTACATATATGATTGAAATAATAAACAAACTTGTAGTAAGAAAAATTAGATGCCAAGAAACTATCAAGGAAATATATATGAATTACAAAATTTTTTGTAGAAGGGATAATGGATTATGTAGGTGACTTCTATCCCTTTTTTTTATTGATACTTAATAGTTTATAACACTGTGGGGTTTTAGTTGTACATTATTGTTTGTCTGTCACCATGTGGATGTATCCCTTCACGCCTTGTGCCCGCCCCCCACCCCGATTCCCCTTGGTAACCACCAATCAGTTCTCTCTGTCCGTGTGTTCACTTATATTCCATATATGAGTGAATTCATGCAGTGTCTGTCCTTCTCTCTCTGGCTTCTTTCACTTAACATAATACCCTCTAGTTCCCTCCATGTTGTTGCAAATGGGACAATTGTGTCTTTTCTTATGGCTGAGTAGTATTCCATTGTATGTATATACCACATCTTCTTTAACCAATCATCAGTCGAGGGACACTTGGGTTGCTTTCACTTCTTGGCTATAGTGAATAATGCTGCAATGAACATAGGGGTGCATAAGCCTCTTGTGATGGTTGAGTTCACGTCCATTGGGTAGATGCTCAAGAGTGGGATTGCTAGATCATAAAGTATTTCTATTTTTAATTTTTTGAGGGCTCTCCGTACTGTTTTCCATAGAGGCTACACCAGTTTGCATTCCCACCAGCAGTGAATGAGGGTTCCCACTTCTCCACATCCTCTCCAGCATTTGTTGTTTCTTGTCTTGGTGATTATAGCCATTCTAACCGGTGTAAGGTGATATCTCAGTGTAGTTTTGATTTGCATTTCCCTGATGATTAGTGATGTTGAACATCTTTTCATGTGTCTATTGGCCATCTGGATCTCTTCTTTGGAAAAATGTCTGTTCATATCCTCTGCCCATTTTTTGATCGGGTTGTTTGTTTTTTGTTGCTCAGTTGTATGAGTTCTTTATATATTACAGAGATTAATCCCGTGTTGGATAAACAATTTACAAATATCTTCTCCCAGCTGGTGGGTTGTCTATTCACTTTGATCCTGGTTTCATTTGCCTTGTAGAAGCTCTGTAGTCTGATGAGGTCCCACTTGTTTATTTTTTCTTTTGTTTCCCTTGTCTGAGTAGACATGGAATCTGAAAGGATCCCTTTATGTCCAATGTCAGTTAGTGTACTGCCTATACTTTCTTCCAGGAGTTTTATAGTTTCAGGTCTCACTTTCAGGTCCTTAATCCATTTTGAATTGATTTTTGTATATGGCAATAGGAGATGGTTTACTTTCATTCTTTTGCATGTTGCTATCCAATTTTCCCAGCACCATTTATTGAAGAGACTTCCCTCTCTCCATTGTATGTTCTTTGCTCCTTTGTCAAAAATTAGCTGTCCATAGGTGTGTGGTTTTCTTTCTGGGCTTTCAATTCTATTCCATTGATCTGTGTGTCTATTTTTGTACCAGTACCATGCTGTTTTGATTACTACTGCTCTATAGTATATTTTGAAATCAGGGATTGTGATGCCTCCAGCTTTGTTCTTTTTTTTCAGGATTGCTAGTTAATGTGTTTCTTTACCCACTTAAAATATACGTAGCAAACAAAATAACCAAGCAATTCGACATTTTACAACTCTCAAGTATCATTACATGTCTTTTAAAAAATCTTTTTATTAGTACCAATTTTATTTATCACTCCATCTCTAGCACATAGGAAACCACCTTACATATAGTAGGCATTCAATATTTATTGAATAAAATTATTTAACTTTTCTAAGCTTCAGTTTTATCAAAGTAAAACAGGCATGGTAATAACTACATTTTACAACTGCTTAAGATTAAATAAGATAAGATACGTACACAGCAGATGCTAAAATGTTAGCTGAACCTTTGTTTCAGTAAATACAAATAAATGTTGCCATTACTTTAGTTCACAGCTTTAAAAAAAAGGCCAAATAATTCTCTCAAACCTTATATGAGAATAAGATTTTTTTCAAAGAACTAAACAAGCTGATCATAAATAGCAAGAAAATTTTAGGATGTAAAGAAAGGAAGCTTACCAACCAGATATGAAGATTTAATATACGTCTATATTAGCAAAAACTGCAGTATTAGGTCAAGGAGGCCAATGAAACAGAACACAGAGCCCAAATTCAGATCCATGTGTATACAGAAACTTCACAGATGACAAAAGCAGCATTATAATCAGTGAGAAGAAAGGAAAAGAAAGACTATTTAATGAATGATTCAGAGACAGTTAATCATCCACTAAAAAAATAAGATAAAATTGTATCTCTATGACACCCCATTTCAGATAAAACTTTCTAGGCATAATTTTTTTATCAAAACATGAAAAACAAAACTAAAACTTTCAAAAGACAATATAGGATAATCTCAGAAGACATGAATATAGAAAATGCTAATTTAAGTAAGACACAAAACCATAAAAGAAAAAGTTGATATATTTGTCATAAAACTTTAAACTTCTGTATTAAAAGGGGTACAATAAAGTTAAAAGTCAAATGACTACATTCTGGGTCCCCATAGGACAATAGCAGCCCCATGTAAAACCAGTCTTTCCACTCCAAAAAAAAAATCAACACAGAGAGCAAATAAAACCACCCATAAACAACACCATCAGCTTAATTAGCAGACCAATACAGATTCCAAGTTAGATCTAAGTCATGGAAGGGGGTAAAATTCCAGCAGAACAAATTCTGAAGAATCAAGCAGAGATTGCATGGAAAAGTGAATGAAAATGGAGCCTGGAGTAGGTAGAACACATATAAAAATAACTTCCAGAAAGTGAAAGTCTGACAATAAGTAGGAAAATACTGAGAAAAGCTGTCTGAGACAGGGTAGATCAGATCACTAGCTACTGAAGAATGGAAAGGAAGCGAGTACGCAGGATCAAAGATGGCAGTCCCAGGAAGGCAACACTCTGGGAGATACTGAGATAATCTGGATGAGGCAGCCCTTAGAGGTTTGGTCATGAAGAGAAAGAAGGAAGAGGCAGAAATTAAGTGTTCTGCGAAAACAAAAAAGAATCTTAAAAATTGTATAATACACCAACCCCTTCCCCCTCACTCCTCCCAGATCAAAAAAAAACCTGTAGATAAGGAAATTGCACTTCACTATACCAACAAAAGGGGGAGCTCTTGAACAAGAAACATTATAAGCCAAGCAAATCCCTCACCCCTGTCTACATACAACTGGTGATGCTCAGCCAGGAAATGAACAGAAATAGCAGACAACAGATTTAAAAAGTACCATAAAAACACACAAATTCCAAGTCTAAACACTTCAGCTAACGAAAATTCTCACCCCCCAAAAAAATCCACAAAACAGAAGAAAACTGTAAAATAACAACTCCAAAATGAAATAAATATCTGTAACAGCATTTACACATATTGTTTTTAATCTTGAACTAAAAGTCAAAAACCCAGAATAGAAATGGACAAAACACAGCAAAAGAAGAAGCAAGAATTGATCCTACTCAGGGAGGAGGGAAAAACATGAAGGAAAAGACAAATCATTTTTTAAAATAAGTAATAAAAAGGAAGATTGGATTCAAATAAAAATATAATGAAAAATAAGGAGCAAGAGGACAAAGAAAATAAAGAAAAAATAATCAGAGAAAAAAAGTATTAACATAGAAGATCTATAAAGAAGCTATAACAGATGTATAACTAAAAACTCTGAATAAAAGCAAAATAAAGGAACTAATATTTAAAACTATAATTTAAAAAGTATTTCCAAAAACAAAACAAATGTGTACGAGTATGTTGCAGCGGGCAGGAGGAAGTATGAGACAGGTGAATTTTGGCAACAACCTACTATATTCTTGGAAAAATTGCCCCAGAATAATAAACTCCAAAACATAGCCTAGTAAAACTTTAAAAATAAGTAGGGAAAAAAATCTTTTGGGCCTCCAGACAAAAATACTAAGCCTCTTAAAAAGGACAAGGCAGGTAAGCTTGGCATCAGATTTCTAAACAGCAATATTCAAAATGAGGCAACAGTGTAGCATCTTTTTCAAGAAACCCAAGGAATGAAAGTAAAACCAAGGATTTCATATCCAGTCAAGTGGTCCTTTCAACTATCAAGGTTATTCAAGAAATACAGATTTAAACATGCAAGAATCAGGGAACACATTATGCATAGCTTCTGAGCAATCTACAAAAGACTGAGCTTCATCCCAACAAAAAACAACAAAGGAAACTTTGGCAAAAACTTTACTAAACGATGAGATAAAAAATGAATATATTTAATTTTAGATATCACTAAAACAAAGGTATGGACAAGGATAGAAGAATGATATTTAAATATTATATTCTCTGACAAATTATAATGGAATTTTTTAAATGTGAAGAAAAGGGAGGTAAAATACAGAAAAGAATCAGCTCATTGGTGTTGAACAGGTTATAAATGAATGTCAAAGGAAATTCATTTAACACAGACAGACCAATTATCGGCAGTCTAAGTCCTTTGCTTAAAGGGACCCTAGGGACATTATAAAAAGTATAAAGCTAGCCATTAAAACAAAAATACCAACCTTCCTAAATAAAAACGTAATTTTCAAAAAGAGTAAAGAAACAGCCCATATAGACAGAGGGGGGATAAAAAAACACAAAACAAGTAAATATAACATAAAACAGCAGTAAACACAACATAGCAATTAGAAGAAAACATTCATTATAAATCAAGATAGGCTTAAATTCTATAGGTTTAACTCTCCTATTAAAAAGTTTCAAATTGCTTATCTGATTGAAGAGAAAATAGTATTTACAAAAGCAACAAAAAAGATTTAAAAATTTAGAAATAAACTTAAATGTGTAAAACCTCTATAAGGAAAACTGAAACACTTCTGAAAGATACAAAAAAAAACTTGAACAAATGGAAAGACTCCCGTATTCTTTTGGAAAGGATGATTTATTATCATAAAGATGCTGATTTACCCAAGTTAATGAATAACAACATTATTCAAATAAAAATACCAACAAATGTTTTCCTAGAGCTCAATTAGCTGATATTCAACTTCACTCATAGGCAATATCTACATATAGTATATTCCTGTTTGTATAAAAAAAGAATACGAATAATATATACAAACATAAATAAATGCACACACATAATATGCTTATTTTTATAAAAGGAAACACAACAAGGATAAAGCAGAAACCAATGAAATTGGTTACCTACAGAATGAACAAAAATGGAAAGGAATGAAGAAGGGAGTAAGACTTTTGAGAATGCCTTTTTATATAGTTTTGGCTTTTAACCATGTTACTGTTTTACTATACTCAAAAAATAAAACTAAATCAATGGGGGGGGCTAAAACTGAATATACACAAAAACAAATGAACCTAAATGTTTATCAAATTGGTGAAATAAAAAACATAAAACTTACGAGAATAGTACTCTTGACTACATACCTTCATTGGGATATACTGTGTGAATAAAAAACTGCATAGAAATCTGAAAGTTTCTCTACTTACGGGGATTATTGTTGGCAGTGGTACTGGTGTGGCAATTCCAATATTATGTAACGTATACTGTAGGACAGAGCAAATGAATAAAGATATTGATCTTATTGTTAACCTGGATCCTCACTGTGGGAGAAGAAAGATCCAAATATGAAACAGAAGAAAAGAACCCTGTGGTACTAGATTGGAATTACAAACATTAGTGGTTTTTAAAAGTATATTTCCTTGCTCTGTCCAATGAAAAGAGTCCCCAGAAGCAAGGAGGCCCAGTAATACAGAACGCATCCCTTGCCCATGATGTAGCTTGTAAATACTCACCAAGAGGAATGAGACTCCTTGGAGAAATAGCCGTTTCCGGGTCTAGGGCAGGGTAAGCACAAGGTAAGAATGGAACATTTTGCTGTGCCAGAAAGCAAGTAAGTGCTCTAAAAATGATGGGACATATATCAAAGAGACATAAAAAAACCAAATTGAATGAGTTCCTATTGGCTAAATTTTAACAATTTGAGCCTTTAAAAGAAATGTAACAATAATGGATCTTAGCCTACCGAATAAAAGAAAAATCCATGACCCCACAGGGATAATGATAAAAGGAGGGTAAAAACTCTTCCTTAGAGAAGAACGTCAGCTAATAAATGTGGGAAGAATAACAGAACTGGAAAATCATCATTTTGCAAGCATCAACGTAATCAATGATTCAGGCAAAAATCAACAACGGATGTTAAAATCTTTGGGTGAAAGGCTGTTGAGAAACAATATTTACAGCCTGAAGGCATGGACTAATTACTAAAGGGAAAAAGACACCTTTTCAATGGAGAAATTTGCCAGGACCAGCTAAACCAAATAATCTAGCTTAACATCACAAAAAAAGAAACTAATAAGACTGAGGTTAAAGTGAGCAAACTTTAAGTAAATACATATATCAACATGGATGAATCTTGAAATAAACATTGAGTGAAAAAAGCAAGTTACAAAAGTATGTACACAATATATTTATTTACATTTTAAAACCAAAGCAATACTATTTATCTTTTTATACAAATGTGTGCATAAAAGTATTAAAAAAACTTAAAGGATACCTTCAGATTAGTAATTACCTCTCGGAAGAGAGGCAAAAAAAATCAGATTAGTAATCTTCAACTATATTTTTAAATTATTTAAAAAGTTCAGAAACAATTGCAGCAATCTGTTAATATTTCTTAATTCTGGCAATATGGATACATGATCATCTTACATTCTTCCTTGTATTTTTTCATATTTTTAAATATTCCATCACTTAGAAATTTTATATGAATTGCTGCTCTACAAATCTTAGTTCTATACAGCTATACAATGCTTAGTTCTGTAATTTCTTGTGTTTAAAACTACTGTTTTGAAGAACTTTGATTTAGAAGCAGGCCCTCAATGATTCCTTCTACTTTAACCTCTGATGTAAATTAACAGAAGTAAATCAGCACTTCCAAAATGATCTAATAAGCAAAACGCATTTCATTTACTTAAATAAAAATAACTTGGAAGGTATGCCATCCGAGTGGCATTACACATTCTCTGAAGTTTAATACTTTTTGTATCTCATATTGCTCTTAATACCCATCACCATTTGGAGAAATGAAAGTTTACCCACCCTAATAATTCAGTCTTTTCAATCATTTTGACCTACTTCTATAAACCCATCTTATTAAAGTTATTTTAAATACCAATTAACAAGTCTATTTAAAAGAAATCTACTGTTGTAAAATTGATACACAAAAAGATTTTAAAAACTCAAAAATTTTTAAGTGATTTGATGTTAGTTCTTCATCACATTCCTAATAATGCTTTAATCTATTTGTAAAAACTTTCTATTTTCTGCTTAAGAGAAGGTCAACGGCCTTCACTTCACTACTCTAACATAATCATGAATTGAAATAAGAACTCTTAGCTCTTTGGACCGACAAAGCTACCAGTATGCCTAAGCCAATAAAGCGATTCGTTCATTAATGCTGCTAATAAAGCAACCTTTTGTTAGTCTATGAAACATCAGAAACCTCAGAGACTCTAACTTTGCCATTTTTCCCTGTTTTTACCATATGAATTTAAAAGTTCTCTTACATGCCATTTACTTTAACAACTAAAACATAATCATTCTAGAAAACTGACATTCCACTCTAGGTAATTTAATAACATATTAGTTTCAACTTCAGAAAATTGTTCCTAGATGAAACTACATATATTTTATTTAATTATTCTCTTCTGTTTTCCCATAGAGCCAATCTGTGTAGAAATCTGTGCCATACTCTAATAAACAACCAAAGGAACAACCCCTATAATACTCTAAAAATGAAAAACAAAAAAGTTCATTTACCCAGTCAGCACTAACTGATCAGCTACAGTAAGCAAGGCATGGAAGACACTGCAAAGATGAATACACAATCCCTGCCCTCAAGCAACCCAATTTAAGGAATAAGGCAGACATCTAGAAAAATTACTGTAAGGTAGCTTATAGTAGTGTTAACTACTAAACATAATAGTTAGCATGAAGGATATAATTATTTGAGCTTAGACACGATAAAATAGTCTTCAGTGAGGAGACTTTTGAGGCTAAATAAAGGAAAGTATATTTTAGGCTTAGTGAATAGCTTAAATACAAAAACAGATACATAAAACACCACAGTAAATTCAGAAATTTTTAATTAATTTAATAACACTAGAATATATCATGCATGTAAGGATGTGTTAGGAAGTAACACATGCAAGTAGGAAATGTCTGTCAGTTCTTGAAGAGCCATGTTTGTGTTGCTCTAGAATTTGGACTTTATTCCATACAACGGGCAGTCATTAAAAGGTTATAAGAAAAGTTATATGGTGCTCAGATCTGTTTTTTAAGAAAGGTCACTCCTGAGGTACCTGAATGCCCCAAAGCTATTTTCAATATGTTCAAAGAACTAAAGGAAAACATGCCACAAGAACTAAAGATAAGATAACGGTGTCTCACCAAATAGAGAAGATCAATTTAAAAGAACCACATAGAAACTCTGGAACTGAAAAGTACTACAGGTGAAAAGAAGAACTCACTAGAGGTGAGCAGGTGTAAGAAATAATTAGCAAATATGAAGACAAGTCAATTGAGATTAACCAGTCTGAGTAATAAAAAGGAATGAAGAAAAATTAACAGAGTCTCAGAGAACCCTCTGGAACACCATCAAGCTTACCAACATACACAAAATGGAAATTCCAGAAGGAAAGGAGAAACAGAAAGGAGCAAAAAGAATATTACAAGAAATAATAACCAAAAATTTCCAAAATTTGATTAAAAACATTAATCTACGCATCCGAGAAGCTCAACAAATTCCAACTAGGATAAACTCAGAGATCCACACCTGGCTACTTCATAATCAAACTGTCAAAGTGAAAGAGAGAATCTTGAAAGCAGCAAGAAATAAGTGACTTATCATGTGTAAGAGATCCTCAATAAGATTAACAGCCAATTTCTCACCAGAAACCAAGATCAGACTGCTAAAAGAAAACGACTGTCAAACCAAGAATATCCAGCAATACTATCCTTCAAAAATGAGAAAGAAAGTAAGAAATTCCTAGATAAACAAAAACTGAGAGAATCCATCACTAGCAGATCTGCCCTCCGAAAAATACTAAAAGGAGTACTTCAGGTTGAAATTAAAAGTACAGTCATGTGCCACATAATGACATTTCGGTTAATGATGGACTGCATATATGACAGTAATCCCATTAGATGAGTACCATATAGCCTAGGTGTGTAGTAGGCTATACCATCTAGGTTTGTGTAAGTACACTCTATGTTCACACAATGACAAAATTACCTAACAACGCATTTCTCAGAACATATCCCCATCGTTAAGCAGCACAGGACGTAATGGTTCTCTTCATTTCTTCATGTGAATTCAAGTTCTGGTGTTATTTCATGTCAACCTGAAGTGATGTAACATATCTTTAGAGCACTCCATCCAACAACAGCAGAATACACATTCTTTTCAATTGCACATGGAACATTCTCCAGGGCAGACCATATGTCAGGCCACAAAACAAGTATCAAAAGTTCAAAGAGACTGAAATCACACAAAGTATATTCTCCAATCACAAGAGAATGAAGATACAAATCAATAGCTACAACTCATGCTACAATATGGATGAACCTTGAAACCATTATGCCAAGTGAAATAAGCCAGTCACAAAAGGACAAATATTATATGATTCCACTTATATGTGGGTACCTTGAATAGTCAAATTCCTAAAGACAGAGACTAGAATAGAGGTTACCAGGGACTGTGGGAAGGGGGAGATGGAGTGTTACTGTTTAATGGGTACAGTGTTTCTGTTTCAGATGATGAAAAAGTTCTAGAAATGGATAGTGACGATAGTTGCACAACACTGTGAAGGTACTTAATGCCACTGAATTGTACACTTAAAAATGGTAAAAATGGTAACTTTTATGTTATGTGTATTTTACCACAATAAAAAAAAAAAACCTTAGGGAAAAAGGTATTATTTATTAGGCTTCCTAAAATCCAAAAAGTAATAAATATCTAACATTTACTAAGTATCAGACACTATACTTACTACCGCATACAATCCTAACAATGCTGACAGGTACTGTTATTATCTCTGTTTTAATGATGAGGAAACTGAGGCACAAAGGAGTTAAGTCACTTGGTCAAAGTCACACAGCTAGGAAACAGTGGAACCAGGACTCAAACCCTGGCAGTTTGACTCTTCCAGAGTCCTTACTCTTAACCACTATAATATGCTGACTCCCAAGCAGCAGCAAAAGTTAAAAAAACAATCATAGCAGAAATCTAACTACTTTGTTAAACTACCCAAGTATTCCATAGAAATACAAAACAGCAAAAATGAAAACACAATCCCTTCCCTTCAATACTTTTAATGTGTGTTTGCATTAAAGATAATATGTTTAATGGCACAATTATAAGCAAAGCACTTTTATCAATCTTTATTATTTATTAGTTCATACCTTCATCTAGCAGTGAGGCATATCAAAGTTTAAAATACACAGCTATCAGTATAAAAACTAAGAAAACAACAAGCCCTTAAAGATTGTCATCCCTGATAAACACCAAAACTAATAGGTAAAGAAGGAAGCACATTAGAAAAGAGAAAAAGAGGTATTTAGAATAATCTTTGTAAGCAGGAAAGGGGTCTTTTCCTCACATGGCTTCCAAGGAAGAAAACAGAAAGACAACAAAATGAAGCTCAAGAGTATCTGGGGGGGCCAGCCGGGTGGCGCAGCGGTTTAGTTCGCACTTGGCAGCCCGTGGTTTGCGAGTTTGGATCCCGGGCGCCCGTGGACGCACTGCCTGTCAGCCATGCCGTGGCGGCGTCCCATATAAAGTAGAGGAAGATGGGCACGGATGTTAGCCCAGGGCCAGTCTTCCTCGGCATAAAGAGGAGGATTGGCAACTGATGTTAGCTCAGGGCTGGTCTTCCTCACAAAAAAAAAAAAAAGAGTATCTGGGAACCAAGTGGCTGGCCTTTTGGACATGGTTTCAGATCTAAGGACACAGTATTATTGCTCCTTTTTTGTCAGATGCCAACAAAATCAAAAAGAATTACCACCTATCAATCATCTCTCACATTCATAACATTTTATAACACACTGGCCCAACAATCAAAGTATGCAATAATAGAACAGCTCTTCAATTTTTATGATATCTTTAATGAAAAAACTACAATAATACAATCTTTCAAAAAATTTATTATGCTAGGCACTAAGAGAACAAGAATAGATATAACCTGCCCTCTGAAAACTTATTCTATTGGAGAGACTGATATGAAGTAATCAAACAAATAAATCACAACTGTGATAAAGCCATGAAAGCACATAACAGGGTCAATTAACCTAGTGAGTGTTTTGAGTAAAGGAAGTGACCTTTAGATTGATATTTGGAGTATATTTAAAAGTGAAGGATTCAGGATAGTGATTGGTGGGGAAAGGAGGTGTGGAATCAGGATGTGGTTCACAAGGGAAGAGAATTATATTGCTAAGGTTTATATTTATTAGCTGGAGGTGAGAACACAGGTGCTGTTTGTGTGTCTTCATAACTTTCGGATTAAAAAAACCCAAAAACCTTTTTATGTGGAAAATTTCAAACATACACAAAATAAACAGATTAGCATAATAAACTCCTATGTACCCATTACTCAACTTCAGCAACCATCAACATCCAGTCATTCTTGTTTCATCTATACCCTCCACTCCCTGCCACCCAACTTGACTGTTATTTTTATATTTTTTTAGGTAAAATCTACATACGTTGGAATATACTCTTAACTATACAACTCTGACAAATAGATAAACTCATGTAATCCACACCTCTGTCAGATACTGAACATTTTATTACTTCAGGAAACTCCATTATGCCCCTTCCCAGCTGAGTAACAGCACTTCCCACAACCAAAAGAACTGACCCACTGTTCAATATTTTCATTTTCTTTTCACCATAAGTTAGCTTTGCCTGTTCTAGAATTTAATATAAATGGAATCATACCATATTGTGTCCAGCACCTTTAACTGTGTTTGTGAGATTCATCCATGTCATTTTGCAGGCATGGTCCCTCCTTTTTATTAATGAGTAGTATTCCATTGTGTGAATATACCAAAACTTTTTAATCCATTACCCTATTGATTGACATTTGCATTGTTTCCAGTTGTTAGCTATTATGAATAAATCCACTACAAAAAGTCTTGAGAAAGGCTTTTGGTGGGCATGTTTTCCTTTCTCTTGGGAAAACATCCAGAAGCAGAATTGCTGGATCCAAAAGTAGATGTATGCTTAAATTTATAAAGAAACTGCCAAATGGTATTCCAAAGTGGCTCTACCATTTTATACCCACACCAGCAATTTATGGGAGTTCTGAGTGTCTTACTGGAAAATTTGTTGTTGCAGTCTTTAATTTTAGCCCTTCTAGTTGGTTTTAGTGGTTATCTTGTGGTTTCAATTTGCATTTCCCTAATGACTAATGTTCATAACTTTAATATATATTAAAAATTGGACATTTTTTAAAAGAAAGGTGAGGAGCATATTGACATAGGAAAAAACAAGAGCAAAGGCCCTGGAGGAAACAATATATCACATTTGGACCAAGGGGCCAGTGTGGCCATAACAAGGAGTGAAAAAGAAAGTGGCATGAGATAATGCTTAGAAGGTAGACTAGGGTCAAATCACATGGATGGAGATCATCATGAGTTCAGATACAGACTTATTTTGTTTGAGGCGCCTCTGCGATAGCTAAGTAGAGTTATAAAATAGGTCTGGAACTTAGATAAGTAAGGCTGGAGCAACAGATACATAGCGGAAATCACAGTGCTAAGAGAAAGAACTGCCTGGGGAGAAAGAACAAAGAAGCAAGAGAAAGGAGCTTAGGACCAAGACTCAAGAAATTTCAATTTTTGATGATGAAGCAAAAGAAGAAAAGCCTGTAAAAGAGGCTGAAGAGTAATAGACCAAAGGGGCTGAAGGAGTCTTCAACAATGCTAAAAGCTGCTAGGAGACTGTTGCACACTGAATTGTGTTCCCCTAAAATTCATGTTGAAGCTCTACCTCCAGGACCTCAGAACATGACTGCTTTTGGGAATAAGGCCTTTAAAGAGGTGATTACATTATCACCTAGGCCCTAATCCAATCTGACTGGTGTCTTTATAACAGGGAATGTAGACACACACAGAGATACCAGGGAAGTGCATCCACAGAGGAAAGACCACACAGCCAGAAGGTGGCCATCTGCAAGCCAAGGAGAGATGCCTCAGGAGAAACCAAACCAGCAGATATCTTGACCTCAGACTTCTAGCCTCCAGAATTGTGAGAAAATAAATTTTTGTTACTTAAATCACAAAGTCTCTGGTATTTCGTTATGGCAACCCTAGCAAACTAATACAGAGGTCAAATAAGAGCAAGTCTAAAAATAGCCATTTAATTTATTGACACAGAGGTCACTGGTATCATTAGCAAATACCTCTTGGTGGAGTGAATAAATTGAAGAGATAAGTCAAAAGTGAGAAAATGAAACAAACACAAATAATGATTTCAAGCATTTGGCTAAGAAAGAGAAGCAAAAAATCCATGATGTAGTTCCTAGGAAGTCGCATTGTTTTGTTTTGTTTTTTTAAACAGTGATAATCGGGTATGTTTAAATACTGATGAAAAGAATCCAGTGTAAAGAAAGAAACCGAATATACAAAAGAAGGAGGAGATAATCAATAGCGTAAGGTACCCCAGAGGAAGGGAAGGAAAAGGAAGGAGTCTTAGATAAAAAGCAGTATTGCCTCTATTTTAACATCAAGGAGGAAGAAAAAATAGTAAAGCTAGTGAGCAACTACTGGTTACCATTTGGTACTCCTATTTCACTGGAAAGTAATAGGAAAAGCCTTCTGTAGAAAGAGAAGGGCCATGATGGAGGTCTGAGGAGAGTGGATGATTGAAACAGTTATGGTGGAGATGAGGAAACATCAGTTGACAAGAGTAATGTGAGAGATTTCCAATCTGTAGTAGGGTCCACTTGCGGTTGATGATTATGAATTTATAATGAAAGAAATATGTCCTTTGGGGTATCTTTCTACTACAGCATTCATGTGGTATACAAATGGAAGAAGCAGATAACTGGGTTAATTCAGTATTGGGATTTTGCCAGACAGTTGGGACAAATATATAAAAGTAAGAGAAATTTAGGATATGGACAACAAGTGGACAACAGACTCTCAGTTAACAGGAGATGTGAAAAATTGAGAAGGCTGATGACTGGAAGAATGAGAGGCCAAAAGCCTGGAAGTACAAATGAGCTGGTAAAAGTTATAATGGCTAATCCACAGTTACATAGCTAATCAAGCAACCCTGAAGGATATAAGGTGCTTATTAATTACTAGATGAAACAGTTATTAATACAATAATTCCCATGAGAGTGAGTAATAGAGTACATGGAGGAGAAAGTGACTGGATTTGGGGAGGTCAGGGAAATGAGATTAGGGATTGAAATACTGATGAGATCCATTTGGTGCATCATCCATTTGGATACTGAAATCATCCAGAATCATTATAGTATTTGGAGTGTACAAGATTATGAGCAATTTGCCATCGTTCTGCAGGAATAAGTAGAATCTACCAGGAAGGTAGTAGATAATAGCTAAAAAGAGGCTAAGAACAATAATTAACACTGTTCTAAATGTTTTATATATATTAATTTATTTAATTCTTACAATAATCTATAAGGTAAGAAATGATACTACTACTACTGATGAAGAAACAAATTCAGAGAAGATTTAAGAGACTTAATCAAGATTGTTCCCTTAAACCACTATGCTATAGGATACTGTAAGACATAAAAAACCAGGGTGAGAGGGGTGCAGGACACAGAGACTCCGCAAATAGGGTGAAATTTCAATTAAGGAAATTTATGTAGTATAGACCACACTTCCAGTTCCAACAATATATCAGATTAGATCACCTGAAAAGCCCTCCCACAGAAACTTCATCCAGAAAGGATAAATCAAAATTATTCTTTTAAATGAATCTTCTAGCTACTATGAAAGAAAAATATTTAAGTGCCAGTAACACAGAAAAAACTAATACGATTGCAACTTGACAATGCTTCTGCCCCAGAAGGGGTTACTAGTCTTTCCAGCCTTTACCTCATATGTAGGGACTGAAGACGAGAATTTTGGCCCTTGGTGAGAGACTTTAGAACTCAGATCCCCCTTCCACCTCCACACACTAACACACATATAAAGCCAAGATCAGGAAGGGCTGCAATTTTAGTAAAGGAGTCTTAGACAGCTCAGTAAGACAAGAAAAATAAAGAGGCTTAGGCCTGGAAAGCAACAAAAATAATCATTATTCTCTGAATATACGATGAACTACAAACAGCGCCCAAGAGAATCTGTCATTAGAATTAGGGTTCAGCAAGGCTGCTGGATACAAAATCGATACACAAATAGCAATTTTTTTCCCATACTAATTGGTTACTAGTGAATACTAGTTTGAAACCACCAGTTACAAAATGTATTTTTATAAAAATTTATCATGCACAATAGCAACAAAAATCATAAAGAATCTAAGAATAAATCTAACAGAAGACTTTTGTGAAAGCAATGTAACTGTATTGAAAAACATTAAAGAATACCTAAATAGATATATACCACAGTCATTAAATAAGATGACAGTTAACCTCACTATAACCTGTAAATTCAATGAAATTCCAATCGCAACCCAAAAGGGATTGGGGTTTGTTTTTTGTGGATTTTCTTTGAGGTGACATAAAATTTGACAAGCGGACCTAAAATTCATTATGAGAGATTTAGCTTATCAGATATTAAGATATATCAAAACTGTTGTAATTAACATTGACATGACATGAAAGGAGACAAATCAAGTAAGACTATGGTACAGGCAGACTCTAGAAATAAACCCATGTAATAAACGTAAAACTTGTAAACAAAATTAAAAACAACCCATAGATTAGAAAAGATATTTTCATTACTTTGATTTCTACTAAAACTAGATAAAGCTACACACCGACTAGGTACTTATGTACGAGGATATTCATTACAATATTTTTTGCCAAAAGGTAGGACTTAGTTACCTCTCAATATGAAACTGAGTTTTATTCAACAAGGAATACCAAACAGCAGTTAAAAAGAATAGACTAAACCTACATATGTCAATATGAATACATCCAGAAAACAATGTTGTATGAAAATTTCTCAGGTCACCTTTTATGTAAATGTTTTATATGTACAAAAGAACAGAGGAATGATGAACAAGGATTTGAGGATAAGGCATACCTCTGAAGAAGGAAGGAAGGGATGGGGAGGGGAGAATTTTAAAAGTAGAGAAAAAGCAAACATGGCAAAAAGTTAACATGTGCTTGACCTTGAGGCTGGGAACCAGGTGTTTGTTATATTACTTTAAGTTTTTGTATGTTTAAATTTTTTCATAATTTACACCAAATTTTAAAAGAGATTGAAAATAATAAGCTTGCTGATTATGAACAGCAATTGCAGAGGATACAATGGAAGTAACTAGGAAGTAAGAGAAACAGAAGGCTTTTGTCAAGGCAAAAAATTATAAAACATTATGAAGATGGTAATTCAGAAGATATGACCACCCACTGCTGAAAACAGGGATGAGAGGCAAGTCTCAGACTCCTTAAGTAAGACAGAAATTGGGCCTCATGGCCAGAGTATTTTGTCTCACTAGGACCAAGATAAAGTAAGTCTAACTAGTTTATCATCTCAGCTCACTTGGCCTGGCACCATCGTGATTCTCAGCAACTCTAATCACTACACATTATGAAAGTGACTGTGCCGAACCTTGAATCTAATAGGTGCAAGCCATTCTGCTAGAAAATGCAAGGGACAGAAAGAGGTATATCACCAGTTCTCAGGAAGCTTATCATTTAGTGTGAGGGCTAAGATGTATACAGAAAGAAAAAAAACTAGCACTCAACACCTAAACAAGTGCTACTGGAATTAAGAGGAAGAAAAGATTCCATCCGGCTGCTGGGATGTACAAGAAAGGTTTCACCACAGCAGTGGAGCTCAAGCTGAGTAGTGAAGGACAGGAAGCAATTCAAAAGGTACAAAAATTGCCATTCTAGGTAGAAAAAAAATGGTAGCAAAGAAATGTAGACTTCTGGGCAGGAAAAAATAAGAGTGTACATGCTTGGCAATTTTTGGATCTTAATTAGAAAAATAAAATAATTTGATAATAAATAAAACCTTTACAATTAGTAGATCAATCAGCGTTCTTAGCTGCAAACAACAGAACCTATTTCAGGCGGTTTCAACAGAAAGGGAATTTATTAAAACATATTAGATGATTCAAAGAATTCTCCCCAAAGAGCCAGAGAATCAGCTTGGGGATATACAGCCAGCAAAAATATCTAAGTCTTGGGGCCCCTCCCGGGTGGCATAGTGGTTAATTTCAGCACATTCCACTTTGGTGGCCTGGGTTCACAGGTTCAGATCCCAGGTGCAGACCTACACCACTCATCAAGCCATGCTGTGGCAGCAATCCACATACAAAAGAGAAGAAGACTGGCATAGATGTTACCTCAGGGCTAATCTTCCTCACGCAAAAAGAGGAAGATTGACAAGTATTAGCGCTGGGCCAATCTTCCCCACCAAAAAGAAAAACCTAAGTCTCCTCACCAAATTGTTCCCACAGTTTGAGCCCTTGTACCATGAAAGCAAAGTCTCAGACAATAAGGCTCACTGAGACATCCGCCACTGCTACCTGTAAAAGCTCACTGTCTCAGTACCCAACATCCACATTAGGAAACAATTCCAGGCAAGAGCTGTTACCTTGCAATTATCTCTTCTAAATTCATGTCTTACACAGATGTAGCTGATCAAATCTAGGTCACATGCCCATGTCCTAGCTGCAAGGGATGCTAGGAAATTGAGTTCTGCCTTCTATACAACTCCTAACACACAAATTTCTCCAACATTGAAAGGTTACTTGAAATGAAACCAAACACAGACCTAGTCTTGGCTATCAAACGACATACACATTTATTTCAAACTTCAAGCTCCAAACAAGATTCTCAAACCTGACAGATTATAATTAAGCTTTGTACGAACAAAACTCTCTCTGTTCCTCAAAGGCAAATGAGAACCAGAGTTCCATCAATTATTGCACACAGCTCCAGTATCAGAACCTCTGGGAGATGTCCCTTTCCCTTCTGGTTTCTTCTACAACCTATGGACCAAACTGCAAAGGGGGGTGAAAATGGAAAAACATGTGAAAATATTTTTTTAAATACATAAACACATAAAGAAGGAACACTTAACAGGTTCTACAGACCTGTCTCAGGTCAAGGAACTCTGAAGAAGTACAACTCATTCACGATAGTTTGAGTCAGACCTTCACTTATGAGACCTAAAATCTGGGGTTATACAGATCAAGTAGAACCTTAATGGGATGCCCATCTATTTTAGATCTAGGGATCCCATGATCATTTAGCCACAGCCAAAAAGAAGCATTCAGGTCAGTGCATCTCTGATCATCATGCCTCTCATTCTACCTAAAGGAAATGATGCCCACCTTGCCTATAAAAGTTACAGCCACCCTAGAATCCCACCATCTGAAATCAGAAAGACACTTTCAATAGAAGTATCTCCTCCTACCTACAGACAGCAGCAACTATACTGCTTTTCACAGATGCTGGCACTGTCCTCAAAGTATTTCTCATTATCCTGGTGAATAAAATGTCTTCTGAACCTCTTAGTGGATAATGGTGGATAGGGAATAGGGGAAGTGGGTAGATGGTCACAATGAAAAATCTACTCCATTAGTCCTATTTCTCTTAATCTTTTGACTTCTTCCTCTATATTATACCATGAGATTGTAAGCATTCAACTTCATTTAGTATGGGCCAATGCTGAGACCAATCAAGGAAGCAAACAATTACAACTTCTTCTAGCTGCTTGAGCTAGAATACTGACTCCAGGATCTCTGGTAATTGCACCATGCCAATACACTGAGCCAAATACAAAAGCATGTTTCCCTCTCACTTTCAGAACCCATTTCTACACATATTCCTGAAGTTTTTGCTGATATGTTAGCAAAAATTTAAAAATCAAATGTTGATATATAATCCTTTTCCCATTTTAACTATGCAAATGTACAGCATGTGACAATCTGACTTCTGTACAGACCTGGAAACAATGAGGATTGTGGGAAGGAGTATCAGAAAACTGGCTTCTCCCTGAATGGTAACTGTCATAAGCTACATTGTTATAGGTCTTTAAAGAAGAGAGGGAAAGACAGCTTCTGCCAGCAAGAGCGATTTCATGGAGTTTGGGGACTAGAAGTACTGTGTCCATAATTCCATACATAAAGAAAATTTACTCAAAAGATTATTAGTGGCCATAAATATGACATATATCCAATAAAAAGGGGGGCATTTATTATATTGCTATTCCATCTCCCCAAATTATCTTAAAATCAAACAATAGGAGATTTTTCCATTTGGTTATTTTGTGATGCATTTAGTATTAATCGTTAACTTCTACATACCAAGATGAGGCACCTTTACGGTACTCAAATTCAAGAGCAGTTGAATTTATGCCTCTAGAGGGCAGCATTTCTTGTAGGATAGACAGGTTTGACTTTAAAAAGGAATTCCATTATCCAAGAAATTTAAGAAATGTAGGATAAACAAAATTTAGTAAGTTTCTTTCTTCTAAGATGTCTAAGTCTTTAATATGTTATTATGCACTGCAAATATTCAACACACCATTATTATAGTATATAGTGTTTCCAAAAACTTATTTAATCACAGAACCCTTTCTTCAAGGATCATCTCTAGTGACTACTTCTACAGAATGCATTTTGGAAACAATCTAGTGGACCAATTCTCTCAATACAAGTTTCACTTCCTTCTTTATTCATGGACTTTTCTGATTTTCCAAACAGGTCCTTAGACATCTCCCTGTATTCAAGATCATAATTGAGAACTGAATAAACAATGGCAATAGCATTCACTAATTTTGTGGAAATCAGAAACAAGGAGACCTTAACTGCTTGACTTGCTCAAAGGACAACAGCAAAAAAATAAAAGAAAAAAGGTGGTCCTATAACTAGTTGAGATATGGCCTCTCCTAGCTTTAAAAACCACAGAGGAGTTGAGGTACACTTAACAAAACATTCTTATATTTTTCCAAACTCAGAATATTAAATATTTGAGCTCCATTAACAATCTTTCCACAATCCATGTCAATTGAAATTGAGTTTCCTAATCTAAAGATCTGTTGTGAACCTGATGAGAACTCTACAGATCTCTAAAGATGAAATGTTCTTAATTTTTTATTTACGAGAGAGCATTTAAACAAAATTACTGCCTTTTGTTTTGGTCTTTCACCAAAATGTTGAAATAGTTTTTAGAATATACACATTTTTCCACTCTCCAAGTACTCTAACAGGAGGGCGAGCCACGATTTCAAATAAAATGTGTGTCCAAATGCTTTTTTGATTGCTAAATATCCTTTTATCCAAAAACAATGTTTGAAATGTTTTCTTTTTAATCCTCCAAAACTATGAGGCAAGCCACAAAGAAAATGCAAGTAGTTCTAAGCAGCTCTTTCCAGGGCTCTTGATTCAGAAGTCCTTTTGGTACTACTTCTGTGACATTAACATTATCAAAAAAAGACTATCATCCCTATTTCAAGTCACCAAAAAACTTTAAGCAAGTATATAACCAACTCTCAAAGTTTTAATTTCCAGACCTGGAAATAAAATATATAACCAACTATCAAAGGTTTAACTTCTAATACATTAGCAGTTAGCTGCACGTGACTAGTGAAGACTCGAAATGTGACTAGTGTTACTGGGGAACCAATCTTCCTCTACTTTGCACATGGGACACCACCACAGCATGGCATGACAAGCAGTGCATAGGTCCATGCCCAGGATCCAAACCTGTGTACCCTGGGCCGCCAAAGCAGAGCGCATGAACTTAACCATTATGCCACCAGGCCAGCCCCTGGGGAAATGAATTTTTATTTAATTATAATTAATTTTATCTAAATATAAAAACTGAAGCAGTGTAAAATGTCTACTAAAGAAAATTTTATTGTTTTGGTAGTACTACATTTCACTTATACCCACCACACTGCATATTATACTGCACATTTATGACTAGAGTGAGTCATTTCTAGTATTACACATAAAAATAAAACTGATCTAGTCAGTATCAATTAACTATTCAGCTGGAATGATTTTTTTCTACATACCAATGTAATAACAGTAATGCATTTATTTAAATATCTTTTTGCAAATACAAGTTGCAGAGATGCCTATGTAAATCATAATTGGTAACTAAACAGAGATATTTTTTCATTTTAATTTTTACTTTAATTTTTTTTTTCGTGAGGAAGATTAGCCCTGAGCTAACATCCGTTGCCAATCCTCCTCTTTTTGCTGAGGAAGACTGGCCCTGGGCTAACATCTGTGCCCATCTTCCTTTACTTTATATGGGACGCCGCCACAGCATGGCTTGACAAGCAGTGCGTCGGTCCCCACCTGGGATCCAAACCTGCAAACTCCAGGCCACTGAAGCAGAGTGCGCGAACTTAACCATTACACCCCCAGGCTGGCCCCTAATTTTATTTTTTAATTTTAACATATTTTGAATATAATTAAATTATTTTAACTTCAAAAACAAATGGACAGGGGCCGGCCCAGTGGCGCAGCAGTTTAGTTCGCGCTTGGCAGCCCGGGGTTCGCAGGTTCAGATCCTGGGCGCCTGCTGACGCACTGCTTGTCAGCCATGCCGTGGAGGCGTCCCATATAAAGTAGAGGAAGATGGGCATGGATGTTAGCCCAGGACCAGTCTTCCTCAGCAAAACGAGGAAGATTAGCAATGGATGTTAGCTCAGGGCTGGTCTTCCTCACAAAAAAAAAAAACCAAAAAACAAATGGACAAAAGCAAGGGAGAGATAGACAAAATTTTTAAATTAAAACAAAGGCACTCTACTCATGCAGAATCGAGTGGAGATAACAAAGCTAGTACTACCACCAGAACAGTAAAGTGAGACTGGAAGAAGGTATTCCACAAATTTTACTATGAATGACAACTACAATTAACTGTGGCAGAGCAAAATTAAAAAGTGGTTTCTTACGTTAAGAAAAAAAAGAAATTTCAAATAAAAAATTGGACAATATTAAAGACATTTGGTAAATACAAGTGAATTTTATAAGAAGTTTCCTCTCTTCAGTCAAAAGAGGAGCAACAAAATTAGTCACCTAATATCAGAATTAAATGCCCAACCAATGGTTTTCAAATGATTTTTTAACAGCTCTGGGCTTATTACTCTGGCCAGCTATAAAATGACTTGAATTCTTATATCAAAAAAAAAGAAACCAGGGCCAACCCAGTAGCATAGTGGTTAAGTTCACACACACTGCTTCTGCAGCCCAGGGTTCACAAGTTCAGATCCCAGGGGTGGATCTACACACTGCTCATCAAGCCATGCTGTGGCGGCGCCCCACATACAAAAAGAGGAAGACGGGCACAGATGTTAGCTCAGGGCCAATCTTCCTCACAAAAAAAAAAAAAAGAAGAAGAAGAAACCATATTTAGATGGAGAGATGGTAAAGAAACTATTTCTTTTTTTTTTTTTTTTTGTGGGGAAGACCAGCCCTGAGCTAACATCTGTTGCCAATCCTCCCCTTTTTGCTGAGGAAGACTGGCCCTGGGCTAACATCTGTGCCCATCTTCCTCCACTTTATATGGGACGCCGCCACGGCATGGCTAACAGGCAGTGCGTCCGCGGGCGCCTGGGATCCGAACTCGCGAACCCCGGGCTGCCAAGCGCAGAGTAAACCACTGTGCCACCAGGCGGCCCCCAAGAAACTATTTCAACTGTAGAAATTTTGTTGGAAAATTACGAGGAATACTAAAAAGGGTATTTCACAAAAAGTGGAAGATCTTCGATTAAGCCACCAAACAATTACCCATTGTATGGAAGATCTAACAATATCAAAAATCAATAGACTCAAAATTTGAAAAATTACTTTCTTTTAGCTTTAGATGAGCCATGCGATACAAGAGACAATGCCAAATTAAAACTTGCAGCACATTTTGTTTGAAAGAACTTCCAAATTTAAGAAATGTCAATATGTAGCTTTAAAAAAATCAAAATTGTGGCATATTTTCTCATCTTTTACATCTGTCAGAGAATTTCAGCTATATATTAAAAAAAATAGCTTCTATCACAATAGACAGCTCAGCTATGCTAGGTCAAAAATCCACCCTTACTCAAATTTTAAAAGAAGAAACTGATGTTTTTCTTATTGTTTTGTTCCACTGTATGATACACACTGAAAATATCTGTGGTCAGCTTTCTAAAGCAGACTATGAAAAGTGTCATGGATTTAGCTGTTAAAATTGTTAAGTACATACATGCAAATGATATGAATCCTAGCCAGTTTACGAAACTGCTGAAAAAAATGGAACACAATACATTTAATAATCTTGTGTTCTTTTGCTCATTGGTTGAGTAGTGTAAGAATTTCACAGAGACTCACTGTTCTGTTAACTCTGATTCAAGAAAGGATTGCTTTTCAATATTGAATAATCAAAGACAAAAATGACAGTATTCTTTATGTTTTTCTCACTGGTATCTCACTACCTGTAAACAAGCTTAATCTGAAGCATCAAAGAAAGAAAAAGTTTATTTATGACCTAACTACACAGGAATGGAAATTTGTGTTGAAATTGAAAGTTTTCATAATATAAATCAATAATAAAGATTTTACACTTTTCGATGAGTCAATATACAAAAGATTTTAGTTATAATGTTATGCAAATTGGCTGCAAAAATGAAAACAGTTGAAGAACGCTTTGTTGATATTGATTAAATTTAGAGTTGCTTTTCAACTTGCGCAATATCCTTTGGAATTTGATGTTAATACTGACTTGACACAAAAGTTAGTGAATTTGCTTAATCTGAGTAGCGCAGTTTTGAAAACAAGCTTTTGCTTCAAGTCTAATGAATTCTATTAAAAAAACATGAAGCAGTTTTATCAATCTGGATACAAATATTAAAAGAAAATTATTTTTTAGTACTTAATTCAGATATTGCAAAACATAAGTATGTTTGAAACAACTTAGGTATATGAACCTACTTTTTCAACCATAAATTTTATGAAATTGAAACAAACCTAAATTTTATGTGCATCAAACATTCCTGATGAAAATTTAGTGACTAAACTGCAATATAAAATATCTGCCAAGTTTCCAAGAATTGGAACAAAAAGACAAAATATCTCAGTATTTTTATATTGATTACATGTTAGATAATATTTTGGATGCTCAGGTTAAGTAAAATACATTAAAATTAATTTAGCCTTTTTTTTTTTCCTTTTTGTAATGAGGCTACTAGAGATTTTTAAATTATATGTTGGCTCAAATTATATTTCTGTCACACAGTGCTGTTCTAGGCACGAGTAACTAAAGATGAACATAATTAAATTCTTGCAAGAACACATTCTTTAGAACATCATTATCAACTACTAAAAATCACCCTGGAAGTTCACATTACAATAGCCCATCACACTGTACACACAACACACAGTGAACAAGTCTCAGTATCAGAATATAAATCTGCCCAAAGATTCAGTGATACACTATGTTTTGCAACATTTGCAGATGGATGGGTAAAAATATACAGAAGGAGGCAAACTTCAGTGTTACAATAGCTTAAATAGTCTTTTATAAAAACTAAAACAGGAGAGAATCATTCTCTAAGAAACTAGTTGCAGAACATAACAGCAGCAAATTACTTAAAGATAAGGATATGAGTAAAATTGGGTGCTTATAAAGAGTAAAGATGCATACTATAAAAGCAAAAACAGTGATACGATAATAGCTAAACATTCCAATTTTGCTGCAGCAGGGATAGGCATCTCATATCCTATACTTACTTCCTAAGGACATCATAACGTTAGACTCACATAAAAAACAGACTAGCAAAGCAAAAGTACAGTAGGTTTTAAGTTAGTGAATTGAATTGTAAGTTGTTAGAGAACAGAAACAAGTCTTGTACACCCTCATGCATTCCACAGAAGCCCAGGAGAGTACCCATCACACGATACTAAATTTACTTCTTTAGAATTTACTAAGTGTCGTATTTTAAATGTTTAACATTACTCATAATTTTAGTTTTATTATGAACGAAAAGTAAAAAATAGCACTTAAAGTACCTTATGAGTCTTTTTTTAAGTAAAAAAACAGCATGGGAAATTTATATTCAAAACACCATGATACATAAGGATAGACATATACACCAATGGAACAGAATTGAGAGTCCAGACATTAAACCATACATCTACGGTCAACTGTAAGAGTGCCAAGTCCATTCAATGGAGAAAGAGTATTCTCTTCAACAAATAGTGCTAAGACAACTGGATTTCCATACACACAAGACTGAAGTTGACCCCTGCCTTACACTACATACAAAAGTTAACTCAAAATGGATCAACAATCTAAATATAAAAGCTAAAATCACAAAAACACAGGAATAAATCTTCATGATCTTGGATTGACACGATCATGGCAATGGGTTCTTAGATATGACACCAAAGTACGAGCAACAAAAGAAAAAATAGGTAAATTGGACTTCATCAAAATTAAAAACTTTTGTGCATCAAAAGACATTATCAAGAAAGTAAAAAGACAACCTACCAAATGGGTGAAAATATTTGTAAACCATATATCTCATAAGAGTTTAATATCTAGAATATATAAAGAGTTCCTACAACACAATAACAAAAAGATAAACAACTCAATTTAAACATGGGCAAAGGACTTGAATAGATATTTCTCCAAAGAAGATATACAAATGGGCAATAAAACCATGAAAAAATGCTTAACATCATTAATCATTAGGGAAATGCAAATCAAAACCACAATGAGACACTACTTCATACCTACTAGAATGTCTATAATTCTTTTTTTAATTTTTAAATAATAATTTTTAAAAAAAGGAAAATAATAAGCACTGGGAAGGATGTGGAGAAAGAAACCCTCATCCATTGTTGGTGGTGATGTATAATGATGCAGCCACTGTGGAAAATAGTTTGGCAGTTCCTCAAGAAGCTAAACATAGAATTCCCATATAATCCTGCAATCCCATTCCTAGGAATATACCCAAAAGAGTTGAAAAAAGGGAGTCAAATACTTATACACCAATGTTCACTACAGCCACATTAACAATAGCCAAAAGGTGAAAATAACCCAAATATCCATCAACAAATGAATGGATAAACAAAATATGGTATATACATACAATGGACTATTATTCAGCCATAAAAATGAATGAAGTTCTGACATGTGATACAACATGGATGCACCCTGAAAACATTATGTTAAGTGAAATAAGTCAGACACAAAAGGACAAGTATTGTATGATTCCACTTATATGAATTACCTAGAACGGACAAATTCATAGAGACAGAAAGTAAATTAGAGGCTACCAGAAGCTGGGGGGGTGGGGGGTGGCAGGTGGAGAATGGAGAGTTACTGCTTAACAGGTCCAGAGTTTTTGTTTGAGGAAACTGAAAAGTTCTGGAAACAGATAGTGGTGATGGTTATACAGCATTATGAATATAATTAATGCCACCGAATTGTACGCTTAAATAATACATGACTACCAGAAATTGTTTTGACAAATGGTGTAAAATGTCAACTTTTTTCAAATTCAAAATCAAGTAATATTAATTAAAGTACTGTGTCAATCAACATGCTATAATATATATATATATAAATGAGTAAAATTTTTTAGAGCTTAATTTACAAACACATTTCTTCAAAATATCTCAATACCCCTCAGAGCCAGGTAAAACAGGTAATATAACACAGCAGATAAATAAATTGGCACTCTTACTCCCTATCTCCACCAACAATCTGAAACAATTTATAGAAATGTATACAATGTTTCTCACATAAAGTGCATCAGGATCACCTGGAGGGCTTGTCCAATCAGACTGCTTCCTCTGGGTGGGTCCTAAGAAGTTTACATTTCTAACCCGTTCCAACGTGAGGTTGACACTACTACTGGTAGGGGACCACACTTTGAGAACCACTGGTAAAGATAACTTCAAGGTAAATTAATGGACAGTATAAATGAATTCTGTGGTGCCCAAACAACATAGTCTAAGAAAATGGGGTTCTAATGCCTCACTTAGTTAAAAGCTCAAATATCTAGGAATTGATGGCTTGTAAATAATGCCTCACAATTTTTCTTTTTTCCAACCTTCTAGAGACTGCAAATTTGAAGTTAGAGTCTGTGACAGGGATCTAATGTATATTGTACATTAATTCAAACACATTTTAGAAACTAAATGAGTAGAAAAGAGTGAAATCTTTTGTAGACACTGTAAAGCCTAATCAAAAATGTACTCTGGATAGACGGCCCACCCACCTCTCACATGGAAGCAAACCAAGAGACTACTTAAGGTAAAGTCAAGATTTTTCTTAGGAAAAAATTCTGAGACCACTGCACTAAATAAATAAACGAGGGATATAAACATTTCTATACCATAAGCATTAGGAGGAAGCTCTTGGAAACCTTTTTTAAATAGATATTATCAAATACCCAACAAAACCAAAGAAAATTTTCAATCCTGTCCCCATGAAATAATGTATTTGGCACAATGTCACTTGTGAAGAAATCCTCCAGTTTTAATTAGCACAAAATGAATCTGCTGGGAACTAAACAGAGTCTGCTACAAAGAGAATTACTGAATATAAACTAATTTCTGTACAGCAGGGTTAATGTGTCCAGATCATCCAAAGGGTTTTAAAACAGCAAGATCTCTTAAAAGATGCTGAGACACAAGAATCAGGAAAAAAAAAGCATGGAAGAATTCCAATCTTTAATAAAGGAACCAATATTCTTTGGTGAAATGGCTGATTCCAGGGCTAGGGCAGGGAAAGTATAAGACGAGCCTAGAACATCTTGTAGTGCTAGAAAGTCAGTCAGTCCTCAAAAAGGGATGGACCAGGAGCCGCCTTGAAGGGGCTCCCAAGGGCCAAACCGGGGATAATTAGAACACTGAAATAAATAATGAGGGTAATAAATTAAATCCATAGAATAAGAATCTTTGAGTCCATTTGATATAAGTAGAATAAAAATCCATGAATCTATGCTGATACAAAAAAAAACTGAATACATACGTAAGAAGTGAAACCTTTTCCTTATAGGAGAATTCCAACCAATAACTGGAGAAGGAACAAAATAAAAATCACCGTTTGGCAAACACCATAGTTATAATCATTTCAGGTAAGAATCATCAATGAGAGTTAAAATTAGAGAGTGAGAGCATGATGAGAAATAAGATAATTACCTGGTCACAAAGTATCCTCCTGCAGGATACTTATTAATTATTACAAAGGAAAAGCACAACTACAGCTGACAAACCCAACCGCTATCACCTTAACCAAGTAAACAAAGTTACTATCACTGGTAATTGTACAAATCAGTATCATGTGCCTCCTAATAAAATTCATCATATCACTTCTATAGGATTCTTCACCAAAAGTGCTTAACATTGGGCTGGCCTGGTGGCGTAGTGGTTAAGTTCGGCACGCTGTGCTTCAGTGGCCCAGAGTTCACGGGTTTGGATCCTGGGCAAGGACCTGCACCATTCATCAAGCCATGCTATGGCAGTGACCCCCATAAAAAATAGAGGAAGATGGGCACAGATGTTAGCTCCAGGCCATTCTTCCTCAAGCAAAAAGAGGAAGATGGGCAGCAGATGTTAGCTCAAGGCCAATCTCCTTCACCAAAAAAAAAAAAAAAAAAGCTTAACATTAACTGAATCATGGGGAAAACCACACAAATCCAAATTGTGGGACATTCTACAAAATTACTGGCTAGTACTCTTTAAAATATAATAGTCATGAGAGACAAAGAAAGATTGTAAAATTGTTTCAGATTAAAGAAAACTAATATGCAACACATGATCCTGCATTGGATCCTGGACACAAGAAAGGACATTAGTGAGACAATTGGTGAAATCTAAATAAAGCCTGGAAATTAGATAATAGTATTATATCAATGTTAATTTCCTGATTTTGATCATTGCACTGTCATTGTGTAAGATGTTAACAACTGGGGAACCTGGATGAAGGGTATATGGGAATTCTTTGTAATATTTTTGCAATTTTTTTCTGAGTTTGAAAAAAAAAAGTAAAACCACCAATTAAATAAAACAAAGCTGGTAAGTCAGAATACAGTCTTGTTTTTATATCATACCAAATTATTAATGTATCTGTGAAGAAACAATTGCCATTGACTCAGACTTTCATGGGGATAATAAACAAAATGCCATGTTCCACAGTAGATATTGGAATTAAATAACTTAAACTACCATTGCTTCTTGCTAAAAGAATGAAGAGATAAAAAGAAGCCAATAAAAGTCACAAATAATCTTATATAATTCCTGTCAAAATTTTTTACAATAGTTTTCAACAAGGAGCAGTACCACCCCCTTAATAACTGTTTAAATTGCTTTTTGAATCAGTAATTATCCACAGTTGTGACACAACGACATCACAATAGGGTAGGGAACCAGGAAAGCATAGAACTATCTCACCAATGGGTTGTCCTATCCAAAATACCAACAGCACCATTATTGACACACACTCCCTACAGGATGGTGAAGAATGTGACAGTGGTCAACAATGAAGAGTCCATTTGTTACTGCTGTAAAATGGCAGCCTGAGAGGCCCAGATTTGCAGAACCTCCTGCTCAGGAAGATTAAAGGGCTTGTTGTAAGTCACACCCCCATTAGACAATTAGCTGTGTTTAAACTGAGGTCTCCTGTGCTCCCTGAAATATGAGGGAGAAACGAAAAGCTCAAGCAGAAGACTTTCCTAAATACAGCCATTAAGAAATATTCTCAAACTCATAAACGGGTAGCATATACACAAAGATGTTCACTGCAGCATTTTTTTTATACTTACGAAAAAACTGATAACTTTAAACATCCAGTAGTTAAATTGTAACATATCTCACTATTTCGCTGGAAAAGTTGGAACAGCTCCCTTTAAGTTTAACAGCTCTCTTGTGTAAGTTACAAAGAGAGTATGGCTTTGCTGAATTTCTAACAGAACAAAGAATTTTCATCCCTAAAAGACTTACCTTTCCAGTAAAGTTGTAAGAGTGTATCTGTGGTACCAAATCCCTAGAAGTAAAACTGCTGATTCTAAGGGCATATGCACTTTATTTTCATAGATATTGTCAAACTGCTCTCCAAAAAGGCTGCATGAATTTACACTCCCAACAATGGGGAGAGGGAGTGTGAAAGAGTACTACAGATTCCCCCAGCCACAGGTCAAGCCTAATAAGGGACAAGAGCAGAATTAGACTTGAGATAGACCCAAAATGATATTAAGAGGCAATTAAGGAAAATTTAAAAGATAGTGATTGGGGAAAAAAATTAAACTTTCATGACTGTACTCACTGAGTTCAGTCTATTTAGTAAAAAAGCTAACCTTACAAAGTCCTTTTATGCTATCTTTTATTTCAATTTTTAAATTATTTTTACGTAAAGCAATGAACAGGTTTTTTCCCCGAATGGTTAGAAAGGTGTTGCAACATAAATTACCAAATCATCCATCTTTTCCCCCACCAATTTGAAATGTTGCCTTTGATAAATACCTATGTATATTGGGATCTCTTTCTACTTTATTCAAATTCATCCTAGAGTGTTTTATTTACTGTCATTTCACGATACTTTTTAATACCAGAAAGGGTTCTTTTGAAAATTGAAAAGCACACTTAGAGACTTCAGAATGTAAACCTTCTTAAAGTACTGATCCATAAAATAAAGTCTGGAATTCTATTATTTCTCTCCAAAAAGAAGTTGGCATGACTTCTCTTGCCTTTTGCTCATCAAATGCAAGACAGATATAACAGAAAGGACAGGAGCTTATTTAAAATCAGAAACACTTGGATTACCACCCTGACCTACCCCCTCCCTCGCCCCCGCCACTGGCTGCACCACCATGAGCAATTACTTAAAATTTCTGATCCTCCATTTTTTCATCTATAAACAAAGTCCAAAAAATCCAGTTTCCTTTTTTTCCCCCAGTTATATTTCCTTACCTCTTTTTCTATGCTTAAAAGTATAGGTAATCAAATTTCAAGTAGATATACTTTTCGACCCAGTAATTTCACTTTGGAGAAATTATCCTGCAGAAAAAAAATGAGATAGTTCTCAATGTGCTATTATGAAAAGATCTCTAAGATATACTGTGAAACAAAAAACAGAAAGTCTATATACCATGCTCTCTTTTCTGTAAAATGGGAAAGAATACCACTACATATTATTTGTTTACGTATGTGTCTGTGTGTATGCATAAAGACATTCTGGAAATATTTTTTAAGTATATGTAAAAATATTTCATTTTTACTATTTCAGACATGTCAAAAGAAAAAGACTGACTCTATTTGGATAAGGGGAAAAAAAATTGAGGCCCCAGAAAAGACAAACTGCTAATAATGTTAACCAGAAAACAAATGATTTGAATGAGTTCCACGTACCAAAGGCTGATTCAAATGAGGTGTTTTCTCACATTATATGAAAATGAATAGGTGTCTGTTTAACACTACAGAGAAATCCAGAAAAAATAAATTTTCTGTTTTACTATAATGTTTCTCTTTACTCTAATACTTGCCTTTCTAAAATTCTCTAGACTTATATAGATTTCTTTTTCCCTTGGTTTGTCAATATAGATCTTCATTCTTAAAAATTTAGATCATTTTTAAATGAATTTAATTGACATTAAATTTAAATTATCTGTTACCTACATTAAAACTATTAAGAAACAGGTGACATTAATTTTAATAATATATTTTATTTAACCACTAGACCACCAGGGCTGGCTAATATTTTGTTAAATAAAATATATTATTAAAATTAATGTCACCTGTTTCTTTTTACTTTTTTAATGTAGGTAACAGATCATTTAAATTTAGATATCTGGCTTGCATCATATTTCTACTGGACAATGCTGTGTTCAATGACAGTTAAATGAGCTTTTTGAGAGCTTCACTCAAATCCTCCCTCCGTTCCCTTTTTCTTACACTCCAGGAAGTAACACTTTTCCCAGAGTGTTTCCTGTACTGGAAAACACCGCACACACCAAGTAACATAAAACAAGCAATAACCATAAGAAGTGACTAGGAGAGAAATTTTTATCTTTCCTAAAATTCAAACTGTAGTATGAATCTTAACAAGAAAAACTGAGATGAGTACATTTTGAGATTCTCTTGGGGCAGTGGGTTATGACTATCTTAAGCAACAGGTGAAAAGTCTCAGATAGTAACAATGTGAAATTTTTTAGGAGCTTGGAATTTCTAGTTGAATTTCTGTTTATGGCCCTACAAAGTAAGTAAAAAGTAGATGAAGAAGCAATGCAAGCACATACATGGTTTAAGAGAGCCAACTCTGAGTATCCTGAAAAAAAAACTCTAGGCAAAGCAGAGGTCAAGAACACAGAACTGTGTTCAGAAAGCTCCAAGGAGAATCATTTTACCCCCCCACTGAAGGAATAAACCTAAAATCTAATAAAGAAACTAATATTTCTCCAAGAATGAAGAGATGTGAAGAAAACACAAAAATTAAGAATATCCTACCTCCAAATCCTTTCTTTTTTCCTCACTGCTTAAAATACCAGAAAATGCTAACTAATCTATACTAACAAAAAAACAGATAAGTGATTGCCTGGGCCTAAGGATCTGGCTGCCAAGGAATCTTTTGAGGGTGATGGAAATGTCTTGATTGTGGTAGTCATTTCATAGGTATATACACTTGTCAAAACTTACCAAATCATATACTTTAATGGATGCAGTTTACCGTATATATTATACTTCATTAAAGCTGATTGAAAATAAATAGGAAATGAGAAAAAGCAATTGCCATTTGCCCTCTGGCAGTCACAGTGCAGCTGCCATTCCCTGTGCATGTGCAAATTTGGTCACGGCAGTTTATATCACCAGTTTTACTGAATTCAGTGTACTTTTGGTACACACATGTCAAGTATACTTCCCAATTTTAAACGTCTTCTAAAAGACTATACTATGATTCAGCATTGAAACAAAAAATTATGCTCGCAAAAAAGCACAGAAACATGGCAGCAGAGAATACATTTGATATTCGTGAAGTAAATATTTGTGGTTGGAAGAATGACCACAATTCCATTTTTTTTAAACAAGGTAGCATCCAAGTACTAATAATGCACTGTATCATACTTTAATCCAGCATTTTTCTTCCCTAGTGATACAATAAAATAACAATTTGTCTTATAATTGATCATGTGGTAGGAAGAATTCTAAGATGGCCCCCAAGATTCCAACACCTTGGTGTCCACATCTTCCCAAAGTTATTCAACCAAATATTAATCTGGGTGCTGCTGTGAAGGATTTTCCAGATGTAATTAAAATCCCTAATCAGTTGACTTGAAATTAGGGAGATTATTGTGGGTATGCCTGACCTAAAGAGATCAGTTTCTAAAAAAAGGCAGAGAGATGATTCCAAGGAGAGAGATTCTCCTACTCGTGAAGCAGCAAACACCACGCTGTGAAGCACCCATAGAGAGGACTACATAGCAAGAACCTAAGGGTGGCCTCTAGGAGCCTCTAGGAGAGGGGTCCGCGACTGACAGCCAGCAAGAAAACAGAGACGCCATTCCTAAAAACACAAGGTATTGAATTCTGCCAACCACCAGTGAGCCTGGAAGAGGACCCTGAGCCTCAGATGAGGTCACAGCCCTGGTTGACACCTTGATTTCAACCTGATGAGACCCTGAGGACAGGACCCAGCTAAAGCATGCCCAGACTCCTGACCAACGGAAACTGTGAGGTACACTGTTAACGTTGTGGTGCTTTGCAAGACAGCAGTGGAACACTAATACAGACAACTTCTTAGATTTGAGGAAATATGGTTTATATTATTTCTCTTAAAGGCTGCTAATCTTTGCTCTAACATCAAAACAATTTCTAATACTTCACATTATTATGAGTGATACGATTCAATTTCACAAGTCAGCAGGATAAGGAATACTACTCTCAAAACTTTACAGGTAAAAAAACTTCATAACCTCTAAGAATTTATTTCCTCCATCAATTGGGCATGCAAACACTTAGTATATTTGTTTCTGTCTTTTTAAACCAAGGACATACCAAAAAAAAAAATATCTCAGTCCTTATCCATTTCTAAAGGAATGAAAGTAAAGTTGAATGTGTGGTGAGAAAAGCTGATTTTGAGATTTCGCATGGCCATATAATTTTGGGCATCATCTAGTTTCTAAGAACCTCAAGGAACTCAGCTATTAAAAAAAAAAAAAAGGAATAACAGAAATCTCAATAAAGTCTGGAGTCTAATTAATAGAAGAAAAAATACATACATAAATGGATAATAATGCATGCTATGTCAACCTTATAGAGTATATAATTAAATGTCATTGAAAATAGCCTGCACTTCTATAGATCTTGTATGCCAGGCACTGTTCTATAAGTAATATATATGAAATAAATTTACAGATGATAAATATAGTATAGAATAGTGATGAAGGTCCGAGGCTCTAGAACCAGACTACCTGGATACAATCCCAGTTCCACTACTAACTAAAGGTGAGATCTTGAGCATGTTTAACTTCTCTGTACCACATTTTCAACTATAAGATAGGGACATTAACAATTTTTACCTTAGAGGGCAATGGTGAGGATTGAATTAGTTAATATATACTAAGGACACAGAAGAGTACCTGGCACATATTAAGCATTCAAATGTTGATATCAGTATTACTTTTATAATAGTACCATATTAACATTCACTTCTAAGAAAGGCAACCTGTGGTAGATAATGTAAAAGAACACTAACAAGCCTAAGACTTAGAATCTTGAAATCTTGACATGATTATGTGATTCCCTGCTCGCCAACCCCAATTCCTAAATTCTTATTTATCAGAATTCAATTTCATTTAGGCATTTTTAATCTTTAATAGAACATCATTCAGCACACTGCTCTTAGGGTTTGCATGTAACTTTTGATAAAATTTTACAAAAGCAGAGAATTAAAATTCTGGAAGGGGCAAAGTTCAAATGTATATACCTATAGTTACAAATACAGTATTTAAAACACAACCAAGAGGAAAGAGAAAATCTTCTAGGAAACATTTTTAAGGGCCAATATCCAGGTTTAGCTCTTTTTAAGGAAACAAAATAAAATTATGAAAACTATTTAAATCTAATGAACAAGTAAAAATAGTAGTGTACTGATGTCAAAACTATGTTCTTACTATATTTATTAAATGTAAAACACCTATAAATAAACTAATTGGGTAAGGGATAGTGCTGTACAAAGTATGGGAAAGAAGGAAAATAAATTTTTTTTTAAATGACAAACACCACCTCAGCAAACAAAAATAGTTTAAGAAACCACATAAGAGAAACACTCCACAGATACCCATTGCCTTAAATAATTTATACCTTAGAGATTAACAAGCGTTGATTCACAAATTTTCTGCTATACCTTCCAAGTATGCCAAATCATAGGTTTTCAAATCCTAAATAATGTATTTCTGAGGCTCATCCCCTAAACAAGAATCCCTTTCAAAAGATTTAACTCTAACTGCAAATCACATTTTACACATAGAAAAAAATTATTTGTAAAAATCACTTTGCTCCACCATCTTTTAGATAGATTTCACCTAGACAGATTTCTTCTACTGCTAAAGACATATCTGGGACACCTGTCCTGATGGTGATACTAAGAGCAAGACTAAATTTAATAAAAAAAAAAATGCAGGTTAGTGAAAGTCAGTTCAAATTACAGGGTTAATTCCACAATTATTTTGTATAAGGACATAAATCTGGGAATTGCTTCTCCATGAGTCTGCCAATTTTCTTCTAACATCTGCATAGGTTGAATTCCTATCCCTTTTCTTTCCTATCTCATACAACTGATGACTTCCCATTTTCAATACAAAACTCCACTGAAACTTAAGAGGCAGCATGCATGGTGATTAAAAGCATAGACCACATAGTCAGATGGACCTGGATTTGAATCCCAGTTCTGTTGAGTTCAAATTTCTAGCTATATGTTCTTGGAAAATTCTCTGAGTCTGTTTCTTCTGCCATAAAACAAGCTTATTAGTACCTATGTCACAGGGACTCTTTGAGGAATAAATTAAATAATGCATGTAAAAACCCTCAGGACAGTGTCTGACATATAGTAAACATTCAATAAGTGGTAATAATCATCAAAACAATGATTATCAAACTATTAACTTATCAAATGTATATTCCTTTTTTTTTTTTGGTGAGGAAGAGTGGCTCTGAGCTAACATCTGCTGCCATCCTTCTCTTTTTGCTGAGGAAGATTAGCCCTGAGCTAACATCTATGCCCATCCTCCTCCATTTTTGCATACGGGATGCTGCCACAGCATGGCTTGACAAGTGGTACGTAGGTCCGCGCCCAGGATCTGAACCCGAGAACCCCAGACAGCCAAAGCAGAGAACACGAACTTAACTACTTAACTACTACGCCACCAGGCTGGCCCCTCAAATCTATATTCTTATCCTCTAGATGCATGCTCCTCTCCCTTCTAGCTAATTCTTTATAAATAACTGGGGGCTCTGAGGTAAAAATCAATCATCATCAAAAGAAAAAGACATCTAGTAGGCAACTTCCTCACCTCCAACTGCCCTGTTTCTCTCCCATGCTTCACTAGTCTCAGTCATTATCCATACTTGAGAGTAAATACATACTCACTCTGCTTGGGCCCAAATGTACAGAGGAGACCAGAGGCCTTATTTAACACTTTTACTTTATGATAGCTCACTCATGATCTAAGACAGATATTACACACTCATCCTTCCAACAAGCTCAACACCAGAATGGGCCCACAGGTGGAAAAAAAAAATCAACCAAAAGCATCTTTCAGGAAATATTTGTTGGATCAAAAGTCTCATTACTGAGTCAAGAAAAGGAAGGTTGACTTAATGCATCAGATGTACCAAATATCTAGGCTGTTTTACTTCCAGGATATGCTTCCTAGAAATGCAGAAGAAAAAAGTTCACATGAAATCTCCTCTATCAACTATTGGAATTGGCTTCTAATTCATTCAATAAATATTTGTTGAACACCTATGGACAGGCACTACACTAAGCCCTTGGAAACAAAGGTGACTAGATAATGTCCTCCTCTTGTAGAGCCTATTAAAAAACCTTTACAGCTTTTTTTGCTCTTCCATTCATTTGTTAACATACTATATACCTACTCTGTAGCAGGAAATGTTAGGCACTTGTGAGAGAAGATATTAACTGAAAAGATGAATAAGACATAAGCTTTGCCCTGAAAAAACTGACGGACCAGTAAAAGAGAAAAATACAAGTAACTATGTTAAGCACTATAAAAGCCGCACAGATATTGAAGGCAACCAGAAGAAAAAACAACTCTACTTACATTAATCAAGACAGGGTTCCTAGAGGAGATGATTATTCAAGTAGGGTCTTAAGAGATAAAATGTTTCATACATGAAAGGAAAAGAATACTCCAGGCAGAGGGACTAGCAAAGTGCAGAGACAAATATACATGAAAGTATATATATGTACACATACACACAAAAAGGCATTAAAGTATACACATGCTGTATATAAATGGATATACAGTCAGTGTTTAGATACAAGCGAAGGAAGTCCTCTGAACTACAAAACACAGAAAAGGATGTGATTTACTATTTTCCCAATTCTCCCAAAGATGGTACACAATTAATACTATGCATACGAGAAAAATCAGTTCATTCCAATTCCAGGCTTAGAGCATTAGTGCTAAATTCTCTCCCAGAAATAAAGGGATAGTGCAGGGAGGTTTGAATAGTAGATTGATTCTGGACTAGAAAGGCTCTCCCTTAAGCAAAATGTAGGTAGGAATATAAAGAACAGTAGCAAAGAAATCAATTCAGAAACTCCTGAAATGGACAGGGAATGGTAAGGGTTCAATTTTAAACACTGAGAAAAAAAAGAGTGAGCCTCAATGAGTAATAAAACATGAAAGAACAGACAGAAATCAGACAAGACCCAAGGTTTCTCCCAATAGATCATTCCATTAACCTTGATACCTGCTTTTTCCATCAGTGTATATTTGACTTTATGAATATTTACACATCATGGCACTCACATCTCATAAGCCCCCCACTCTTCACATTTGCCATTTTAAAAAGTCAAATTAGTAAAATCCACCTGGAAACCTTTCCTAATTTCTGAATAATACGTGTAAGCATTTTTAGATTACTTTTGGAGTAACTGCCCTATAATCTTAAAAAAAAAAGTTATGAAATCTATTAATTTTCCTTTATGTCTGTCTTTTAAAATGTTAAATGAGGCCTATCCATGTCTATGACTTATTTTTATCAATAATCAGTATTTATACAGAATCTAACTGGCAAAGCACCTTATACAAAGAAAATATCAAATGACATAGAACTTAATTATAATGCAGGGTTTCCCAACCTTGGCACTATTGACATTTTGGACCAGATAATCCTTTGTTGTGGGGTGCTGTCCTGTACACTGTTTATACCTTGCCTCTACTCACTAGATACTAGTAGCACCTCCCACACACCTCCTCCTCCCCCCCGCCCCACTTGTAACCATCGGAAACATCTCCAGATATTGCCAAATGTTCCCTGGGGCCAGTGTTACATGCCAGGCACTGTTCTGCGCTTCTCATTTATTATCTCATTTAATCTAACAATACTGTATCCATGAAGTAGTTATTATTTTCCCCCTTGTAATAAATAAAAAAATTGAAGCCGAGAAAATTAAACAATTTGCCAAAAGTCACACAACCAAGAAGTGCGGTAATCTGTATTTGAAAGCACACAATGGTGGCTTGAGTCCCTACTCCTGATCACTGTTATGCCACCTCTTATTAAAGCCTCAGCCTTTATCATCTGACATGTGAAAAGCAGTATTTTGAATCTTATCTGGAAGTAAAAACTAAAATTACCCACACAAGTGGAAGTTAAGTTAAAAGACTCCCAACCTCATTCAGGATATATTAACAAGTGTTTTTTAAGCACTGACTGTATGTGCAGTACCAACTTTAGGAACTAGAGTGGTTCAAAGAAAAGGAAACTACCATTTATCAACAATCTGGCCCAGGACCTTTTTCACACATACTCTCTCTGAAATCTCACAACATTCAAGTGAGGAAGCTAAGGCTCAGAATAAAAAAGTGGTCGCTAACACAAAAAGGTTTACAATTTAATTGAAGAGACAAGAAAAATATTTTTTTAAAAAAGAGAATAAGCAAGTTAAACATCTCAGTTAATAATACACAGAATACGCAAAATACAAAATAGGTGAAAGAAAAGTATACAGGTAGATTAGTCAGGGAATACTTATTAAAAGAGGTTTCTAGTAGCCCTTCTCTTAGAAAATGACATAGATGAGCAAAAGGTGGTAAGCTGGGGAGGAGCAACACTTCTGTAAACCATGTGAAACAGAAAAGTTCTGTGGTAGCCAATTTAAGTAGTAAGTCAAGGAAATGATGAGGAGTATAAAGCTGCCTTAAAATTAAAATGGAGCTGTAGCTGAAGACAATGAAACTAGTTCTATGCTTTCCGGGGGTTCCTGCCCCCAAACACTCTCAAGCACAGCACCAAAAAAGATCTAAAGCTGAAGACTGATAGGGTTGGTTAACAGAGGCTTAGACATACAAAGTCAAACACCTAATTTCATAAGATGCGTGATGGGTCACTATTTTGCATTGTGTATTCTGTCTCCCCCAGTCAGAATGTAAGTTTCAAGAGGGCAGCGATTTTCGTTTTGTTCACTTAGATCAACGCCTGGCACAGAAGGTGTTTAGTAAATATCTCCTGCTGAATAAAGGCAGTATTCAAAATAGTGACATATTCAGAAGCAAAGATCACAGATGCCTTCAGCACTCAAAAAACCAGCAACCTCACAGAAAAAAACAGTAACTTAATATTGTAATATTTATTATTATTGCAACAGCTAACATTTATTGAGCACTGAGTCTCAGCTAGACACTGTGATGCATTATCTCACGCAATCCTCTTAACTACCCTATGTCAGAGGTAGGTACTATTATTATCATCCCAGTTTTACAGGAAACACACACACAATAAATAACATGCCCAAAGTCGCAAAGCAGCACAGCTGGAACCTGGGTCTATCAACTCCAAAGCTTGCCTTTCAACTACTATGTCACACATATAGAATTACAAGCATTCCTCTTAGGCAAAGCTAGGGAAATGTGGCCAATGTGGAAAAAAGACAAAAAAACAAAACAAAAAAGAAACTTCAATGTAATCAAAAGCCCTTTATCCGTCCCTCACAGGTACTGTAGAAATTTTCCCACCCTAGGATACAATGATTATCCCACACAGATTAAAACTTCAATGGTTTAAAGAATCCAGATGTTGAAAAGCTAGGAACTAGAGTCAATCATCTAATCGACGTTTCAAAGGGTGGTAGATAACAAGTGGTAACACCCCACGTCCACAGCCCAAAGAAATAACAGGGTGTGACCTCTGACTAAGACTGACCTCAAAACTTCCGGAGCCATTCTCCCTGGTATCTGCTTCTCCCCTCCTCTATACATCCCTTGTCTCCTCTCCTACTAAATGGTCTTTACAAAAGTCTGAAATTTTGTGTTTCCTACTCTAAATTTCTAAGTTAAAATTTTAATATTTCTCTAATGAAAAAAATTCTACCTGTGTAATAGTCAATATAGAAAAAGGTTCCCCAATCATTACAGCAGCATTCCAAAGTTTATATTACCAAATTCACACATTAGTCAATTAAGAAATCACCAATCATGCAAAAGAAAACTGATGACCCACATATTTATTTATATAACTTTCTGGTATTACATATGTAATAAACAAGCAAGAAGAAATTAAACTCACTAGAGAGACTATGCTCTTCTTCCATCTATCCAGTAACCTACTCATAATTATAAACTTCTTTTTTGAAACTCTCTGAAATGGAAAGAAGCATACCTCCAATTGCTACCAACAAAGAAAAGTACTTAAAATACTAAATTTTTTTAAAAACTAGAATATCCATTAAAGTAACCATTTAACCACAGATCCACTAATATATAAACCAATCTAATTTCTGCATTTACACCAAAATCTAAAGCAAACTTGCCTTAAAAGGAGAGGTTAGAGAATGAGGACAAGAGCTGACAAGATAATTAGTACTAAGAAATATAGCTGAATCTTTTCTTTCTTTCTGCCTTTGGATTTTTTTAATATACTTATCTTAAATATTCGATTCTATTAAATAAACAGACTATATAGGCATAGCCAAATTGTTCTCAAAATAGAAATACTTTCCAAATACAGAAGTGATCAAGAAGCATTTATTTCTCATATTAACCAACAGAACACTGATTATGCCAAGCTTGAAGGAAAAGCTACTTCTGAAAACTTATCTTGCGTCTAATAAATTCTAAGCATAAAAAGGTAATATCAAACACACACACACACTCTCTAATCATTTTAGGAAAAGGAGAAAACTAAAATTTAGTTAAAATAGAATCATCTAAATAAAATTCTTCAATCTCAGTTTGAGATATGATACAGATAAAACCTGTTAAACTTCTTCATGATTTTTTCTTAAAGCTGTTAACTCTCAAGAGTTAAAGACATGGACAGTTAGAAAACTTGATAACTGAATTACATCCTGATATTTCTAAATGGACAATTTAAATTACAGTCACTTTCAGAGATAATTAGTAAATTATTCAAAAAACAATCCTTTCTGATCTAAGCACTATTGAGGTGTTCGGAGATGAATTCAAATTCCAGTTATGTTCAAATTAGTCTTTCTTTTCTATAAATAATAAGCACAACAGTTCTGCCATTTCTCTAGTTCTTAAGATTTTTTTAAGAATTAATGAATCATTACACTAGCTCAGATGCTTTTGAAAACACTGCAGAATTACTTCAGTATTATTCAAACTTAAGGGCTAATTTAAATGTTGGGCAATATAAAGCCTGACTGTAGCCTCTGTCTACATCACACTTTAAAAGATCTTTAACTTAATAAATTAACAGTAATGGGTCACATTACTATACGCCAGGCTCTGGACTAAGAGCTTTGCATATGTTTTATATTATCTCATTTAATCCTAACAACAACCCCGTGAGGGACATGGTTTTCCCCCCATCAACAGGTGATGAAGCCGGTGTCAGAAGGATAAGTAGCTTGTCCAAGGCCACGTAGCTAAGAAATGCACTGCCTAACTAATGAGTCTTCTGCCTCCCTAGTATGAATGTATTTTATTAAGTAAATGAGAAATGAATTAGCAACATGTTTCTGGCTCCAGGTATGCAAAATATCTTCAGCCATTAGATAGTATAAATTATTCACTATTATTAGTGAAGCAACTCCTTCTCAGACCTAGAGGATGTCATGCAAAGGTCTATTATTACCCCTTACACTGCCCTAAAAAACATGCCATCCTAAAAGTTTGATAAGATGTAGACATTCTTCCAAAAACAAACCAGCAATTTGCCTTGAGACTTCATATTTGGCACTAACATATATTAATGGGTTCATTCAAGATGCTGTGAAATGAAAGTCAGAATAAAACATAGTATCTTATCCAATGGTGATCCTCTCAGAGCAAAGACTAAGCGACATTAAAAACATTTTGCACTATATCTTTTATTACTTCCTAAATTCCAGGGCAGTCATGCAGAAAGGGGTGCCTAACACAACACACTACAAACATGTACACACAGACACACACACAGCACATACTACCTCCTTCCTAAAACCACCCAGACTTCCAGTAGCTATTTTTCAGCTGGAAAGAAACAGCAGAGGTGACAGAGCATAGCAACAGAAACTGCACAATATCTGACTGATCCACTAGCTACCCCTTAGGTGATGGGGCAAGAGCAAAAGATAAGATACTCAAGCAATAAGGTCTCTTGTGCATTTTTGCTTATTATTTTTCAACTACTGGCACTGCAGGATAATACAACACAAATACAGGCTCTCACATTTTTCTTGTATTAGCTTACTGCTTTAGAGACATAAAGTGTTACTTGAAAACTTTAAAGGAATGTTTTAGAAAAATTGTTATACATTAGTTTGTTGTTCAACATCCAGATCAAGTACAGATGTTCCCTCAAATATTTCACAATTCTGAAAGTGGAAGAGGAGGAAATTTTAAATATACTTGTGTGTAAAAGTAATATTATCAGGAAATATATATCCCATAGTGTTCAGGAAATGTCATATACATTTAGAAAAAACTCTAAAAACACTGTGAAAGGTATCATGAGAAAGTATCAATGAGGTATCATGAGAAAGTAGCAAAAATCTAAAAGTACATTAAGGCATAAGACACACTGGTTTACACAGTGGAAAAAAGTCTCAAAGTTGAAAGGTTTAACAGCAAGAATGCATTATTTGAAAGTAACTTTACTCATTTGTTTTAAAAGACAATTCAGCTTTGCTTAAAAAGAACGAATACACCACTTTTTTTCCCTGGTCCACCGAAAAGTGTCACCGATATAGAATATTTCTATTTGGAATATTTGCAGATATGAGATGAACACTTTGTGTCTTTTAATTTGCCACCCATCCTTAAGCTTGAGACAATGATAAAATTACTTGAAAGGCAAAAATTAAAAGGAAAATTTTAAAAAAACAAGGAAAGAGGGGGCCGCCCGGTGGCGCAGCGGTTTAGTCCGCGCTTGGCAGCCCAGGGTTCACAGGTTCAGATCCCGGTCGCCCACCGATGCACCGCCTGTCAGCCACGCTGTGGCAGAGTCCCATATGAAAAATAGAGGAAAGATGGGCACGGATGTTAGCCCAGGGCCAGTCTTCCTCAGCAAAAAAGAGGAGGATTGGCGGATGTTAACTCAGGGCTGGTCTTCCTCACAAAAAAAAAAAAAAACAAGGAAAGAATCCTCTCCTAATGAATAGAAGAATTAACTTTATAGTGACCTTCTAAAAGGTATACTAAAATTGTCAGATTACATAGACTCTTTTTTAAAGGAAGAGGAATTGAAGTACCAATTATAGGTGTAGAAATACTACGTAAAGTAAGAGCAGGTTTGAAACTAAAAAACGATCACTTGCCAAAGTAAACCCCCTCCACTGCCATAAACAGGGGAATCCTGAGATAAATAAAATTTACAAAACCAGGATAAAAATACACCATCATCCAATGCAGGTATTTGTTGACATATGAAACAAATGTTTTGACATTAGCTATAATATAAACTGCGCAAAGTGAATTATCCTTTCTAAACAACACATCTGAGATAGATTCACCTAAAAGATAAATTAACCCATACTACATTTACCCTTAAGAACATAGCAAAGCTTTTTAAAGTATACATTTAAATGATTCAAATGATTAAGATACAATACTTGAAATTAACAAAACAAAAATTGTGGAGCCAATAATTCTACACATTGAATTGGTCATTGCAAGAGATTAAGACTTTAAGAGACAAAAATATCAAACTTTAATGTTCTAATTTGACTACTATTTTCATCTGATTCAAACCAACCATAAACACTTCTAATTTTACACCTAATACAAATATTTTCTTTACAATTTATTTTCAAAACCTTTCAAAATTATACCCATGAGTTTCTTTAAAGATACTTTTAGCCAAGATGCATAGTCAGTATATCACTATATGCCAATTATGGTATCTTTGAATAAGAAATGCAGGTAGTCCCTACTTTTTAGCTGTATCCCTTTATATATGGCATTGCCCCTGCTCTTCAATCCAAAGTTTTCATCACTATGGAGGCAAAAGTATCCTAAGCAGTAGACTCTGTGCTTTATGCAGAATCATTTTAAGACAGCCCCCAAAGAACATATCTCATTTAGAAAACAGAGACCACCTAAAATAATCAGTCCCAGCTTTTTAATGGAATGAAGGTCATACTGTGGTGGGCTTGGCAGTTGTGTACAGCAGGAGTCCATAAACTACAGGCCAAACCCAACCTACCTCCTGTTTTTATGTGTAAGGTTTTACTGGAACACAGTCACACTCTTTAGCTTACATATTGTCTATGGCTGCTTTCACACTACAAGAGCAGAACTGAATCATTGTGACAGAGATCACGTGGTCCACAAAATCTGAAATATTTACTAACTGGACATTTACAAAAAAGAGTTTACCAATCTCTCCTCTACAAAATGAGATGTCAGAGGGAACACAAGACTTCTCCAAGAACCATATCCAAAGTCTAGGCATTGGGTCACTGTTAGTCTAGGTGTGGGCTCTGGGGTCATCTGGTGCTAAAACACACAAACACACATCCCCAAGGCTCTTGAATCATTCCATATCAATCCCAAAGTCGCCATGGCTAAGTACATAAGGTTACCATTCCCTACTACCAGAGTCCCACCTTTCCCACTGTCTTGACTACTAAATCATGTTAACCCAAAAAGGCTGCCCTGTAAGTTCATCTAAACATGGTTTCACCTGCATAAATGTTGTGGAAAGTAGAGGGTGAAGAGAGAAGGCACCGATATGGCATATATTCCAGTCCCTGTACCCTCATCCTAGAATCACCTTAAATCTAACTCCCTGTCTAAATATCTGTTCCCCAGAGGGTTCTGCCATTTGATTTATCACTCTTAAGAGGCCAAAGAAGCTACTATGAAAGTGGTGAATTCGAACTAAGGAACACAAGAAAGTGTGGATATATATATTCCCTGCCTCTCAATCCTTAGTCCTTGTCAGAGTTAACGCTAAATGCTAGCCATATAAGCTGCAGGTTTCACCACAATAAATAAAAAGACAGCCTTTCAGTGTTTCATGCTTCAAAGATGTCTGAGTTTTTTTAAGTGCCAAGTTGTTTTGTTTGTCTTTTAATAAAAAGTTTAAAAGAAAAAAAAGACATTTTCAGCACTGCTGTGCCAACACAGGGATATCCCCTCCATTGTATGGGACACAAAGACACACACCAACTGCAAGCAGGGGAAGCAGCCTTCTCTGCCAGCTATTTTTAGCCCCACTTCGTCATGTTAAAGACCAAACTTAGGATAATAATGCAGGACAAACTTTAAAAACATGAATTTGGTGAAACAAATCTGTCTTTTATGTATAAGTGCCTTAACAGTGAAATCCTAACATATTCTTCTGAACTTAATCTCAAGGGACCTATATACTCTACAAAAACCTTGTTAGCCATTTCAAAAATATAGAATCATTCACCCTAAAACTGAACTGGTGGCCATATTTAAAGGCTATTACTCCCTTTTCAACCTCAAATCTTATCTACTTTTAAAACATCTATTTTAGAGAGAGACTTACCCATTCTTTCTTACTATATCTTTGCTAACTTTAACAGATTCCCCCCTTCCCCCCAATTAAAATACCCATTTTTCAGCTCTTTACTCTCCATCAGCACTCTCCAGAAACCTTAATACTTTGAAAATGACTCCCAACTCTACGTTTTCAGCACATCATTCACTAGTTTTACTATTTTACTGTCTTGAGATTGCTTCAGTATCCAACTTTTACCCAAAAACTTAATGTCCAAACAAAGTCCACTATCCAATTTCTGAATTATTTTTTATAAGAAACCACTACCACCATTCCAAAATACTGGAAGCATCTTCTTTTTCACTCCTCCATCTGTATAGCTCTTCAAAGACCATGGTGTAAAAATGTTGGTTCCTAAGAAAAACAAAAATCCTAATCTAGATATAATGCCTCTTGGCCTAAAATACAATTTCTCCACTATGATCTGAAACTACCCTTTCAGAAACACTGTCCTCAATTGCTTCTTTGGGCAGTAAACACATATCTATACAAACATAAATTGACCCTAAGCCTACTCAACAGCCCCCCTCTGTATTCCCATCAAGCTAACTTGTCCCTCACACCCTCCAATTCCAAAAGTCTTAAACTCTTTATCTCTACCTACTCTTTTCTTCCTAAAGGGGACCTTTCCAGATTTGGCTCAGACATTTCAATTAGTTCTGTATAGCCCAACATCAACATTTCCCTAATGAAAACTGTACAAATACATTTACATTTATAAGGTACCGAACACAGTATCTGACATATAGTGGTCATTGATAAATATTGGTCCATTCCCCCTTTCCTGCAGTTTTGTGCAATTTGTGTTTCACTGCCTCTGCCACCCATAAGTTAAAGCATCTCGAAGGCAGGAACCCCAAATGCTTTGTTGTTTCTTTGCTACCCAAATATGCAATAAAACATCACCCTGATTTTTAACCAATCTATAGTCAAAGCAATAAAAGATGAGTCTTCAAGTTAGTAAGCAACTTGATGGAATACAATCTATACTCTATAGTTTTTTGGTTTGCCCTCCTACCCTCCCCATTTTCAAAGTATTAAGGTTTCCGGAGAGTGCTGATGCAGAGTAAAGAGCTGAAAAATGGGTATTTTTACTGGGGGGGGGGGGGGGGGGGAATCTGTTAAAGTTAGCAAAGATATAGTAAGAAAGAATGGGTAAGTCTCTCTCTAAACAGCCTATACAAGACTAGATTTCTCTTCCTCCTATCTTTGTGAAACACGGGATCCATGACTTCCTCAAGGGCACAAAATAAGACAACAGATCCAGAGACATTTGTTTTTTATTCCACATCTAACATTACATCCACTGCTTAATATTTTCATGTCAGTACCCATTGAAAATAGACAGAATTTAAGGCTCCTTAAGAAGCATAACAAGAACAAGGTACCTAAAGAAAAACAAAACAGCAGAAGTTCCAGACGAGGGCAAAGTGATCAAAGGGATTGAAGAAATTATTCTAAGACAAAAAAGAGTCAGGAAAGATGATGGTAATGAGGAACAATCAAAATCTATAAAACCAGGAAAAGATAAACTCCAGCTTGTTCTAGCATTTCTCATAACACAAACCCTGGATGTGTCTTGGAACTTTAAAGAGACAGGTTTGGGATAAATAAATGAATTGTTACATAATTCAGGGGCTAATACACTTGTAGAACTCATTACTTTAAAAAAGTACAGGATGAAAACATTGTTTGAGGAAGTTTTAAATAAATTTAATCAAGATTCTGAATGGAAAAGTTAGCACAGATAACCCCAGGCTTACATTCATTCCCACAAAGCTTCTCTCAGCAGTGGCTTCAGACAGCGAGCCAACACAGTTGTCTGGAGGGACCATAACTCTCAGTATAGTACTGCTTATGTTCTTTATATAAAATTCCACCCTATGCTTAACCCTTAAGGTCTGTATAAATATATGAAATGTTAACTACTTTCCTGCACCTTAATTTGGCACTCTGAGAAGATACCTAAAACACAAATCAAAGATTTTATAGACTTCATCTTTAAAATAAGGGAAGAAAAAAAATCATTCTTCAAAGAATTAAACACGAAAAGTTTCTCCTCATTTGATACAGAAGTAAAGACAACACAAATAAGCCAAGCCTCAAGTCATTCTGCCAAATAAAAAAGCGCTAGCAATTAGGACATATGCTACTCTGAACAAGAAGTATTCGGGGAAGGAAAAAATGTAACAACTTTTATAAACTGGTTAAAGTACTAAATGCTCTCCCCTGAAGAAGTTGTGATTCATAAGAACTCAGAATTTCCTGAGTACTTAAAATCTGTTACAGTGTCCTCCTGACCCACAGGAATTGGACCCCGCAAATGAGAAGATAAAAAACTCTTGTACCAATAGGAAAATCTCTCAAGGAAAACTGCAAGAAAAGAAAAGAATCTTACTTTCAGGGTGCACAGGGTAAAAGAGGTTCCCACTTGGGAAGCCAAGTAAGATTTGCCTAGAAACAAAAACTACAGCACTATTCACACCGGTGTACCAGGAAAAGGTATATTACAGAGATGTCCTTTGTGTGCACATGTGTTCTGGCTTCCTCAATTTCCTTTTGCCAATTACTGGCCAGAAAGGTGCAAGTGTCCAAGCTGGAGAAAGAACTCAGCACTAAGAGAAACCTGTAAGCTTGCGTATTACACGTACAAAGAGCTACAAGGTTACAAAACACAAGACTACCTAATACCTACTCCCCGGCTTGAGGAATTCGAGTACACCCTCTCATCCATACACTCCCAACACTCCTGGAAAACATCAGCAAAACTCCAGGAGGTCGCACAAGCATCCTCCCACTCTCCACCCCTCAACTCCCTTTCCCCGGGCCACTCACACTTTAGAGAAGAGCCGTGGAGCTGAGAAAGTGGGTTGGTTCCCTTCCTCCTTGGGACCGAGGCGGCAGCTGCGGAAGGCTCCGGCGCGTTGGTGAGGAAGAAGCGGTGCTGGTGTCGCTAAAGCAGACGGCCACTCGGGTCTCTTCCGCGCTGCCGGAGCAGAGGCGGCGGCGGCCCCGCTTACCTCCTTTTCCTCTTCCTGGGTCTCTTCAGGCTGTGTCTCCTGCCCGTCCTGGGCCACTTCTCCCGGGACAGTCACGTTTGGCAGGCTCCGGATTTTGTCTCTATAAAGTTTCCTCTGGGCGGAGGCTGCGGCCGGCCCCCCGGGTCCCCCCCGGCCCCGCCGCCCTGGGGGCTGGGGCGGGGGAGGGGGTCTAAGAACTCCTCCCGGAGTCCAGCCGAGGAGCCGGGGGGCCGGCGACTGGCCAAGGGAGAAGACCCCCGAGGGGGCAGAGGGGAGGGGGAAGGAAAGGACGGCGGCGCCGGTCCTGCTCGCCCCGCCGCCGCTTCACATTGGGGTCCCCGCCCCCCCGGCCGGGGGGTGGTTGCTGAGCTTGGGGCCCCGGCTCATACACTCCGGGGCGAGATGCTACGGGCCCGGGAGGGTGGCCGAGGCGGCGGCGAGGTGGGAGACCCGGCCGGCTCCGCTCGGCGCCGCCCCCGCTCCCGGCTCCCGCATGTGTCGCTGCGGCTGGGACCCCCTCCTTACACCTTGGGGGTCCCTCGCCCCGCGCCGCGGGACGAGACAGAAGCTCCGGCCCGTCCTCAGCGTCCTCTCACCGCGGAGCAGCTGACTAGTCCCGGTCCGAGGTAGCCGCCTCCCTGCCCCCCAGCCGCCGGCTCCGGCTCGGGCTCGGGCTCGGGCTCGGGCTCCGGCGTGTGCAGCCGCCGCTGCCGGCCGGGAAGGTGAGGGGGGGAGAAGCGGGGTGGCGGCGGCTCCCGCTGGCCCAGGTTAGGGCGGAGGTCTCGGTGCCGGCCAGTGCACGGGGGCTGGCTCTCTCGGATGCTCCCTCGCTCTCACGCTCTCGGCGGCGGTAGCGGTAGCGCCCGGAGCTCAGCTCGCTGTCTCGCTCGCTCTGTGCGGGGCTCTCGCCTCACTCCAGAGAGAGGGGCGGGAGGACAGCGGCGCAGGCCGATGACGCAAGTCACCTAGCAACGGCTCTCCTCCCCCCTCCCTTTTCTTTCCGCTCGGAGGCTTCCTCCGCAGGCCAGTTTTTCCCTGTCCAACCACCCCGCCCTGGGCGACTCTGGCGCGCTCTGATGACGCCCAAAGGGAAGAGGAAGTCGGGGCTGGGCGAGCGGGTGGGTGCGACTCGGGCCGCGGGACTCGCCGCCGCTGCCGCCGCCTCTACGGCCGCGTCAGAACTGAAGAGAGGAAGGGGTGGAGCCGAGTGGAGCCTAAGCTGCCGCCTGATCTTACCCCTGACCCGAGGGCGGCGGAGGGAGCTTGCTCTTAGCGGTTTCCTTCAGGGCAGGTGGTGACTGCTCCTTTGGCAGCTAGAAGGAGGCCCAGGCCGCGCGGCCATGCTCGGGCGCGCACCACCCGAAGGTGAGGCATTTAGCCCCAAACGGGCCTTCGAAAACCCGGGCTGAGCGAGAAGTTGTCCTGCCGCCTGACCCTCTGCACCTGCTCCAGGGAGCGAGCACCCCACCCTTCCCGTGGTGTGGGAGAGAGCCAGAGCCCAAGAACGTGTGGTCGGGCGGAGCAAATGTTTGATGAATGAATGAATGCCTCGCTCACGTGGCGCTCGCGGAGCTCAGAGGAGTTGTTGGAAATGCAAGCGCTTTGTAAACTGCATAGCATTGTAAAGATTAGAGTTGTAATACATCTCTTCTCCCCCCCCCCCGCCCCCTCCAAGGAAAGGAAGTAGGGGTGCGGCTTGAGTATGGAGTTACAACCTGAGTCTTGAGTGAAAAAGGAGGCGAACTGCCGGGGTGAGGGATGGGAGCCATCCTCCCGGAGATTGTGGAAGGATTTTCGACCGTTTTTCATGGGGAGAATTTAGTAGTGCCTGACTTTTAGGAATCGTTCTTGCTTGTTTGAAGCTTTGGAGAGCTGGTCTTGGTTGTTAATCAGTGTCCATTACCGTCATCAAAAATTTTTGGCCTGTGTTTCAGGTCTGACTCAAAGGCTACTTCCTTTCTAAAATAAATATTATTACTATTATGCAGCTTTTCCTACAGATGTTATCCTGGAAAGTAAATTCAAGTAAAAACTCATGAAGTTGAAAGTGTAGTTCCCTAGGAAAAGAAATTTTAAGATAAAAAGACCAGAATCCTCAGAAATCGGTCTTGAACCTGACCTGGTGAACAGTTGAGAAGGAGATAAAAGCAGCAGCAATGATGAAAGGAAGCAGATTCCACCGTTCTGTCGCTGGACCCTGGCACACCCTACCTCCTCTAGAAACGGCAGTAATGGATATTACAAGTCTTTCCACCTCAGGGGATAAGGAGCAAGTTTTTATAGTCAGATTTGGGAGGTTCAGGGTTTCTGCCACTACTATGCAAACAGTAGACCAAGGAAGCTTCTAACTGAGTAAATCCAAGGGCTCATTTTTATTAATTATGCTGCAGAAAAAGTGTTGGGGGGGGGGGGTGTTGCAGAAGCAAGAAGAGATTCACAAAGTAGCACCTGCCCAAATGCCCTTGATCTGAAGTTCCAAGAGCCAGGTTAACTATCCTGCTTAAGCTACCCTGGATTTGACTGCCTTTTCATGACCAATCCCCTGCCATGTCTGTCCAAAGTGATGGCCCTATATGGGTACAAAATAAATCTTTTTTGGTTTTGCCCTCTTGCTAGTTTCCTGGTGGAAATTGAAGGAGTCAAATGCACAGATGTAGGGGATTTTGTGAAGCTGAGCACCTCAGATTTTAAATTCTGTGGGCTTTGGATAAAAAGAGTGCAAACGTCAGAGCTCTGCAACCCAGCAGAGGATGCCTCCAGAAAAGTGTGTACCACATGGGGTTTTTGATCTGTTTTCATTGTCAGTGGCTCCACCTTAGAACCTTAGTGCTGAGGGACAGAATGGCACTCAGGAGAGCCCTCAGCCACCTACTTAGGAAGTAACAGCTGCGCTGAGCTTACTGAGCAAGATCCACCTACCTCACCACCCAGCATGATAACTGGAGGAGACAGCGGGAACTGGCGACTGGAGAGGAGGAAGTTCATGCATTTTCAACTTAGTCTGAATCTCTTTAGTTCTTTTATTTCTTATTAATCCAGAGGAGAAAACAGTTCATTCAAAATTCCAAAAAAAACTGAAGTTTTAGGTAACAGAATTCTTTCCCTGGTTCATCAATTTGTTTGTGATAAAGATCTGCATACTCTGTTAAAATATAACACAGGGATATTTGCATAGGGTTCTTTTCTCCTACACTTGAAAGTGAGCTCCTATGAGAAACTGTTTAATCAGTTTTGTTGTCCCACATCAGTGGTTTTTACTCTCAAGGATTTCATAAACTAAATTATCTGGCAAAATTTCTTTCTAGAAATGCTGTCTACAATATTCAATTACTTTTAGCATTTGTATTGTGAAATATACATTAAAATGCATAAAGCAGTCATTCAGTATAATGAGTAATTATAAAAGAAACCTCAGTGTGACTCACCAGGTCAAGAAATAGAACATTGCCAGCACCCCAGGAGCCCCCCAGTGACCTTCCTGAGCACAACTCTTTCCCTCCCTTTTAGAGGTGACCATTATTCTAACTTTTGTGATAATCATTTCCTTGTTTTTCTCTGTTATTTTATCACAAGTGTGCATCCCTAAACAATATATTGTTTAGTTTTGCCCTTTCTTTTGAACTTTATTAAATGGAACAACAATATGTAATCTGTTGTGCTCACTGCTTTTACTCAACATAGTTTTTAATCCATATGTTATTCAGGTTCATATAGCTGTAATCTGTTCATTTTAATTGCTGCATATTACAAGTGTTCCATTGTAGCAATATGCCGTGATTTATTTAGCTATTCTATTGTTGATGGACATCTAGGTTGTTTCCAGTTTGGGGCTATTATAAATGCTGCTGTGAACATTCTTCATAGATTTTCTTTTCCATCACATCTATAGTTCTGTATGGTATATACCTAGGAGTGGTTATATGTGTCATCAACTTGAATAAATAACACCAAGCTGTTTTCTAAAGTGTTATACTCACACCAACCATGTATGAATCCCATTGCTCCACACCCTCAACCACACTTGGTATTGTCAGTCTTCAGTTTTGCCAGTGTGGTGGGTGTGTAGTGGTATGTCATTGTGGTTTTAAGTTGCATTTCCTTGATTACTGATGCTATTGAGCACCTTTTCATAAGTCAGCTAGCCATTTGGATTTCCTCTTTTGTGAAGCATCTTTTTTGTGCCTAATCTCTGAGATGTCCCATTTTCCAATATCCTTTTATAGTACACATTTGAACAATATGTTTAGGTGAAATAATGCTACCAAATGAGTTACATTAGGGACAAGTTCTTTCCAAAATAATAATTATAGTTTTCCTAATTATCTTTTATGAATTTGATTATAAACTTCCTAAAAGCAGGACCATAATACTATTTTTTATTTTTTTACCTTCCAAAATAATGCCGTGCTTTCAACTATTAAATTATTGCTGGAATCCCTCATAGTGATTTTGGGTTTTGTTGTGATTTAGTTTCCCTCAAATATGTAAAGAGAATTTTTATTCTCTTGAATCTATGTAACTAAACTCTATTCTTTGCTGCTTTGTATCTTACAGCCAACTATGTAAGCAAGTGTTTCCCCAGCACAGATTTTTTTTTTCATTTCCCAGGTTCATTCATTTTATAAAAGTCACAATGGCCTTTTCTTTCCTTCTAAAGTTCCTGCTAAAATATATGATGGTGGGGGGCAGCCCAGTGGCATAGTGGTTAAGTTCAGGTGCTCCACTTCCACGGCCTGGGGTTTGCAGGTTCAGAGCCTGAGCACCAGCCTACGCACCACTTATCAAGCCATGCTGTGGCAGCATCCCATAAAAAGTAGAGGAAGATGGGCATGGATGTTAGGCCGGGGCCAATCTTCCTCAGCAGAAAAAAAAAAAAAAGTGGGGGGGATTGGCAGCAGGTGTTAGCTCAGGACTAATCTTCCTCACACACACAAAAAATATTTATATGGTTGGTTTGGGTTTTTTTTTTTATTTCACTCATTAATATCAAATACATACCATCCATGTCACTACCTGGCAGATTTTCCCAGCATATTCTATTTGATTGTTTTTATCATTTTCTTATCTGTCAGTTCTTTGTTTAGAGTCAGTGATACTTTAAAACTGGAGGAAGATGAGACCCAGAGAAAATAAGTGACTTACCCAGGGTCAAAAGAGCAAATAAATGGGAAGCCTGGACTCCACCCCAAGTCTTCAACTAGAGAACACTTGCCATTATATCACACTGACTCCGTCTTCTGAAGCAGTAAGGTAAATTAATTCCATGGTCTAGGATATTTTTCTCTTCCCTCTGACAAACCTCTTACCCTACCATCAGATAAGGTTACTTTATTTTACACCTAACAGCTTTAGGATTAGATTAAGATTGATATAAATAAAAATAAATAAAATCATTAAAGTTTAATATAAATAACGGTGCTAAAAAGGGATTACATGGAAACTTCCTTAAAAAAATAAGGTTTCTCCATTCTCCCCTTCATCCCTTATAGCCAATCTGTCACTGGGCCCCATTGCTTCTTCAAAGAATTACCATACTTCCTCAATATCTGAGAAAAGAGTTGCACAAAAGAAAACAGTGGTTAGTAGTGTCAAATGATGCAGGGTAGGACCTTGGATTTGGGATCAGCTCCCTAATAATTTCATAATGCTATTAAAAATGTTGGAGGATATCAGAACTTAATGACATTTTTAAATACAAGAACAAATCAAGCTGGAAAACTTAGCTGTTTGATGAGATTGCCCCTGTGTTGCCTTTATCATCTTCTGGGTTTTCAAAAAGATTTTGAATGAGAGATGACTACTAGTTTTAATAGAAAATAAATACAATAACTGGATCACTTGTAATCTTTGATAATTTAATCTTAAAGTTTCAGAAGAATCCTTCATTTGATTTTGTCATTAATAGTCACAATGTATTTTTATCTAATAAAATCTAGCTATTATTTTTAAAATAAAATATTGAGTAAAAAGAGTCTTAAAGAAAATAACTTCATAAAAATCTTAAGATAGGCTTAGATGTTACTTAACTCTGAAGAGCAAAGCCTTTAAAATGTCCTGGCTTAAAATTTAAAGTTAGTTATTGAATTAACAACAAAGAGGGGGCCAGTGGGATAGTGGTTAAGTTCATGTGCTCAGCTTTAGCAGCCCTGGGTTCATGGGTTCAAATCCTGGGCATGGACCTACGCACTGCTCATCAAGTCATGCTGTGGTGGCATCCCACATTCAAAAATAGAGGAGGATGGACACAGATGTTAGCTCAGGGCCAATCTTCCTCAGCAAAAAGAGGGAGATTGGCAACAGACATGAGCTCAGGGCCAATCTTCCTCACCAAAAAATAGTTGCCAAAGGTGCCAGATACATAAATATTATTTGTATATTTTTTCTTAACTTCCAAAAAGCAATGATATATAGAAAACATAAAAGGGTTAGAATATCTATTATGAACATAGAATTTTCACATTTACTTCACCATTCAATGAACAAAAATGTACTTATCATTTACTGTTTCCTAGCACTCAACTAAGTGCTGGACACATAATGGTGAAAAGAAAACAGACCTTGTCGCTAGCTTCATGGGGCTTAGTCTAGTGCCTAGTTTGTGCCAGGCTTGATACTTGACCCCAGTCACTACCGTCAAAAACTATTTGATCTATATTATCTGATGATAAGTGGGTGACTGCTTTTATTCTCTTTATAGGCAAATAAATGATCACATGCTAGAAACCTTCAATCCTATTATCACTTTTCAGGTTTTCATTATGACAACTTTTGAAAATATGGAAACATTGAAAGATTAGTATAATGTGTGTTCATACACCTTCCACCTGGACTCAGATATTGTTAACATTTTGCTACATTTGCTTTATGTACTTTTTCTGAACCATTTGAAACTAAGTTGCAGGCGTCATGATGCTTCACTCCAAGTACTTCAGCAGATATCACCTAACAAAAAAGATATACCTAACCCCAACCTTTAATCGGACCTAAGAAAATTAACCAAAATCTATATCTAAATCTAGTTCATATTTAAATTTTCCTAATTGTCCCAACAATATTTTTTCTAGCTTTATTGAGAATAACAGACAGATAACATTGTATAAATTTAAGATGTACAACATGATAATTTGATATACATACTTATTGTGAAATGATTACCACAATAAGGTTAGTTGACACATCCATCACCTCACATAGTTACTCTTTTTTTTTGGTGTGGTGACATTTAAGATCTACTCTCTTAGCAAATTTCAAGTATAAAATAACAACAATATTTTTGATACCTTGTGCCCTCCCCCCAAACTGGATCCAATCAAGGTCCACCCACTGCATTCTTCTATCATATTTAAATATAAATCTTTTTAGAGAAACCAAAAACTGGACTCGCCAATAATATTTGGAAGTAATTGCTTTACATTATATCATTCCCCTTTTTTAAAATGTTACATTTTAAATCTACTGAGAGCATTATGTATTTTCAGTAAAGGATGATCTCCCTTTTTCCAGTAGCTTTTTCACTCACCTTTGACATCACTTAACGCAGCTCTAGTAGTTGGAATCACTCACTGAGGTACTGAGCATTCTCCTTTTTTCTGAAAGTAACTTGTACATTTTCTTAGACACCACTTCCTTCCACCTTTGCCCACCATGCCCTCCCTGGAAGGCCCTGATCTTTCTCCCAGCCAAAACTCTATTACCTCTTTCCCTCTCCTTGAATTTGTCCTAACTTTCTAGGAACCTTTTTAAGAGCATCTAACTTCACAGTTCTTATCTTCTCTTATTCTCTAGCCACCTTTCAGGCTACCACAACCTCTGCTTAGCTCTGCCAGAATCTGCACTTGATTTCCTTTACCAAAACCCTTTCACTAGGAGTCCTTTGCATCAGAACTCACCACCACCGAAACCTGCCACCAGTAGTGTGTACTTAGCTGATTCCAAAGGAAAGAAAGGCCGTAACATTTGTCAAGAACCTAGAATGTGCAGTTATTTAATTTAATCTTCACAAAACCCTGCAAAGTAGGTGCAAGATGCCCACATTCCTTTTCCTCTTCCTGGCCACAGAGGAAAACTATGTTTCGCAGCCACCCTTGTAGTTAGGCTGGGTCCCTGTAATTAGTCTGGCCGGTAGAATGTGGGCAGAAGTAATGTGTGTCACTCCCAGGCTTGATCCCTAAAGTCTCCCGTGATATGATCAGCTTGCAATTTCTCCCCTGTCTACAATGCTTGGAAGCAAAAGATGTTAAGATATTGGATCACATGCTAGAAGAATCCAGATTCCTCAGTTGCGGCTTGGAGGAGTGCTATCTGACCTCCATCAGACAGTGAACAGAGCAAAATATAAAGTTGTGTTGTGTTAAGTTGCTGAGTTTAGTACCAAGTTTGCATTTAGAAGCAAACAATAGCAAGTCATCATGTTAGTATTCTAGTCTAGTGGGATTGGGTTATATAAGCTTTTGTGACCTGACATGAGAATGCAACCCCCTTTTGTTATACTGTTTTTACAGAAACATGAGTTCTGAGTTCCAATTCAAACTACAAAAGAACTTATAGAGAAAAGAAAAAAAAACCTTAGGGATTGACTCCTCCGCGAAAGAAGTACCACATAATAGAACATCAGCACCCTCCAGGTATTTATTTAAGGCTTCCTTTTCAACAAATAAGCTTCCATTTCAAGAATGAAGATATGCTCAGGTCCTCCAGCCTTACATTCCAGGGTTGACATTTCTTTTAATAACCAAATAAAATGTCATGACCTACCGTTTTATATGCTATGAAAAGTTCAGAGCCAGCTCTCTCCGCTGTGGCTGGCATCTTCAAATTATTTCAATGCCTTGCCCCACACTGGACACTACTGTTTCATTTCATTAATATAAGACCATTCTGTGTAGCAGACTTTTAGGTTGAGGGGTAACAAACGATTATTATAGTATAAGAACCAACTTATAGCACAGGAAACAACTTCAAAATCAATGTCGGGAATAACTTCTCCCAAAACAGTTGGCCAATTGCAACCTTAGGGAATTTCTCACTGTATCTTTCCTTAGGTCTCTTCCAATCACCCTGTATTTGCTACTCTAACCCCCACACCCTCCTCACATCTCTCCAGCACAATCTTACATACAAGATTCCTTTTACTTTACTGAGCGGGCAGTTCAACTCTCTTGGCTCTCTTGGCTCTCCACCTTTTACAAAAAAACCCATCAGGCTCATTAATAGTGTATACAGATGCAAATAACAGAACACCCGTCATAAATATGTAAAGGGTTCTCTGTTACTCTTAATAAAAAATCCACTAGTAGGGAGTCCAAGGTTGGCACGGCAGCTCAGTAATGCCATCAACTCCCCAGCATAGTTTTCTTTCCTTGCCATCCTTATTGCCATCCGTGTCACATTGACTTTTATCATCAAGCCTGTTGCCTAATAAGTCACAAACAGGCTGCTGTTCTCAGGAGTCAGGTCCAAATTGCAGACTGGAAGGAAGAGGAAAGGGTGGTGCCCATATGAGGAAAAGCTGATTCTTTTCCCAACATTTCCAGCACACTTCTGTTTAGGTCTCATTGAGACAGTGGGGTCTTGGGGCCACTCCTAGATCTAAAGAAGGCTGAGAAATAATTTGGCTGGGCATTGTTGCCCAAAGTGAGGTTGGAGTTCTGTTAATAAGGAAAGTGGGAAGAATAGATAACGGGTAGGAAATTAGCAGTGTCTGACATACTTTGTCTTAGTCTGTTCTGATTGCTGTAACAAAATACCATAGACTGGGTGCCTTATAAACAACAGAAATTTATTTCCCACAGTTCTGGAGGCTGGAGTCCAAGAGCAGGGTGCTAGCATGGTCAAGTTCTGCTGAGAGCCTTCTTCCTGTTGCAGACCCCGGACTTCTCATTGTGTCCTCACATGTTGGAGAGCAGAGAGCAGCAACCTCTCCTAACTCTTATAAAGGCACTAATCCCATTCATGAGGGCTCCACCCTAATCTCCTCTAATCCTAATTACCTCCCAAAGGCTTCACCTCTTAGTGCTATCACCCAGGGAGTGGGGGGTTAGGATTTCAACATGTGAACATTCAGCCCATAACACCCTTAAAGATGTTTTTCTTAAAGCATCTATCTATCCCAGAGATGAAATGCCATTGTCTAAACCCTAGAAATAGCTACCATTGGCTTTTGTTTTAAATAGCAATTTCCCGCAATGCTTTGCACACAATTATCAGTAATGTGTAGAATCCTCTTTCTTGCTTCTTGTAGCTTAAAAATTCCAACAATTCAATTTCAGGAGCATTTTTTAATCAATGAATTTGTGATCTCCAGATGGTGGCTTCTAGTCTCTTACATCATCACTGCAAAACACATCTTATTAGTGACATTTTAAGTTCTTTTTTTTAGACCTACATGTAGGAATGATTAAATATTCATTTCCCTTTTAAAACTACAAATAAGTATTCTTTTTATTTATTTTAAAACAATCTGAAACTTACAGAAAAGTTGCAAGTACAGTTTAAAGAACTTTCTTTATCTTGAACCATTTGGGAGTAAGTTGTCAACGTGATGCCCCATCACCTCCAAATCCTTAGGAGGATGTATAGAGGACATTCTCCCACATAATCACAACACAACCATCAAAATCAGGAAACTAACATTGATAATTCATACTACCTAATCCTGAGACCTCCATTAAATTTCACCAATTGTTCCAGTAATATCCTTCATAGCAAATGAAGAACATGCTTTTCAGAATGTGTTGCATTTGTCACATCTCTTTAGTCTCTTTTAGTCTGAAATGTTTCCTCAATCTTTCTTTGACTTTCATGACCTACTTTTGAAGATTACAGCTAATTATTTTGTGAAACATCCCTCAATTTGGGTGTGTTTGTGTTTAACAGGAATATCACCAAAGTGATGCTGCATTCTTATTTCATCTCATCAGGAGACACTCAATTTCAATTTGTCTTATTACTGATGATGTTCGCTTTAATCATTTGATTAAAATGGTGTCTGCCAAGCTTCTCCACAATAAAGTAACTCCAGAATGAAGTTGCTATTTTTTTCTCTTTGGAATTAATAAGTATTAATTTTGTGAGGAGTTACTTTAGATCTAAATAAATATCCTATTCCTCATCAAACTTTCATTTTACTCTTTTATTTGTATCAGTATGGGCTCATGGTTTCCTATTTTGTTCAATGGGTTATAATCTGTTACTATTATCATTTATTTTGATGCTTAAATGGTCCCATATGTGGCCAGTGAGAACCCCTTCAAATTGGCTTCTATGTCATTTTGTCCCATTATTCTTTGAGCATTTTCTTTTTTTCTAACATGACAAAATGTTCTAGGTTAATGTTGTACTTTCCCTGCCCCAGTATTGGAATTGGCCATTTCTCCAAGGAATTAGGGTTACCAAATAAAATGTAGGTTAATCAGTTAAATTTGAATTTCAGATAAATAATGAATAAATATTTACTGTGAGTATGTCTGATGCAATAATTTCTTATTTGCTAAATATTTGCTGTATTTTTATATGGTGAATCTAGCACCCTACCAAGAAGCCCTGGTTCCCTTAAGTGGAGAATGGTATTTAGAAGCCTCAATCTGGGTAGGTCTGCTGGCTACAACTTGAGTTCACAGCTCTCAGGCTCTCTTGATGGACAGAGCTAGGGAACATGTATACACACACACACATTTACATGTATATTTATATATCAATATCGATGCCACATAGATATAGATACATTGCAGTCTATGAGTTCACAGTGGTAACTTCTAATTCCAATCCAACACCTGAGGGTTTATTCTAGTTTTCTCCCTTTCCATATTTATGACTTCATTCTCCTAGAGTGAGAAATCTGGATTGCATTATCCTTAATATATTCACTTATTTGATCAATCCCTTGGTATATAACCAAACTCTCATTGCTGCCACATCCCCCTCGCCTGTGAGGATATCCTCCTCTACCTGCTTGTGCTTGGACCCCTGTGCATAGGTAGACACCCTTTGCACCCAGTGTGGCCTCTGACACCTCATCCTGGGCCACCCCACAGTGTGGATGCCCTCTTCACCTTGCTTGGGATCTAGCCCCCCCATGGCAGGCCACCCCTCTGCACGGATCCTCTCCTCTCCCAGCTCACGCTTTACGACCACACGCCAGGTCACCCTCCATTGGAAGCCCTCCTCAGCCTGCTCGGAATCTGACCACACACCGGTCCTTCCCCCGTGTGTACACCCTCCTCACCTTGCTCAAAGCATGAAAGTCTTCAGATTTAAGTGATACTTAAGTATGAAATATTATATTACTCTTTTTACTCATAACACGAGCTGAGGTTTTCAATGTAAAAGAGGCTTTAACAGAGGCAACTGGAAAAATAGTTACTCAAGGATATTTTTATTCATTTATGTTGAGCTGATACTAACCATTACTTACTGTCTCATAATAAAAACCCAAGAAAAGTTGAAATTAGAAACATAGACTACTGTTTAAAAAACTGTGTTTGTCTCCACTTCCTCTCAAAACTGCCTAAAATAAAAGTAAAGGAATAAAAAGGTATAAAAAGTACAAAGAGGGGCCAGCCTGGTGGCATAGTGGTTGGATTCACACACTCCACTTCAGCAGTCCAGGTTTTTCAGGTTCGGATCCTGGGTGCAGACCTACACCATTCATCAGCCCTGCTGTGGCAGCATCCCACATACAAAGTAGAGGAAGATTGGCACAGACATTAGCTCAGGGTGCATCTTCCTCAGAAAAAAAACTTTATTAAGATGTAGGACATGGGATAGTGGGTGTGTGTGTATGTGTGTGTGTGCACTGAGATAATTAGAGACTCATTTTTAATAACAGATGATGTCTTGATTTGAAAAATCATGACATATCTGTATCAGCATGTTATTTACATACAAATACTAAGGGGAAAAACCATCTAAAGAGTTGAAAGTGGTTGCCTTAAAGGAAGCCACATTAGATGAGGGGAAAGGCAGATGACTCCTGTTGTTTTTTACAAGCCCATATATTATTTTGATAAAAATGAGAATTTAATTTAAAAATTAAGTTTGTACAGATTGAGACATTTTAATATACCACAATTCTAAAAGAAGCAGGCTGTAGTGGAAAGAACCGGAATTTGACATCTAGATTCAATTCAATGGGCAACTCTGCCCTTTTACTGCTATGTAAGTCTGTACAGGTCTTAACCCTTGTGACTCAGTTTATGCAGACAGCCGCCTTCTTGTGGTGTCTTCACATGGCCTTTCCTCTGTGGGAGTTTATCCCTATGGTCTCTTCCTCTTCTTATAAGGACACTAGTCATATTGGATTAGGTCCCCACCCTAACAGCCTCATTTTAACTTAATCACCTCTTAAAAGACCTTATTTCCAAATTCAGTTACATTCTGAGGTAGTGAAGGTCAGGATTTCAACATATGAATTTGGGGGGAACACAGTTCAACCCATTGTACCTACCTACTACATTCATTTATTTGCTAAGATTTATTTGGGCTCCTTCCATGTTACAACCTGTGCTACGACTGAGGATTGAAAGACAGGATCAAATGAGATAATGGTATTTTAAAACTAACTTGGGGGGCCAGCCAGGTGGTGTAGCAGTTAAGTTCACACACTCTGCTTCTGGCACCCCAGGGTTCAGACCGAAGCACTACTTGTCAAGCCATGCTGTGGTGGTGTCCCATATACAAAATAGAGGAAGATGGGCAAGGATGTTAGCCCAGGGCCAATCTTCCTCAGCAAAAAGAGGAGGATTAGCAACAGACATTAGCTCAGGGCTAATCTTCTTCACACACATACACAAAAAACTAACTTGGGGCTGGCCTGGTGGCATAGTGGTTAATTTTGCATGCTCCACTTCAGTGGCCTGTGGTTTTCAAGCCATGCTGTGGCAGGCGTCCCACATATACAGTAGAGGAATATGGTCATGGATGTTAGCCCAGGGCCAATCTTCCTCAGCAAAAAGAGGAGGACTGGCAACAGATGTTAGCTCAGAGCTAATCCTCCTCACCAAAAAAAAAAAAAAACTAACAAAATATTTTTTAGAAATTAAGGTGTAGCCCACTCAACATAATGCTTTGCTTGCAGGAAATAATTAAGTTGAATGAAGTCAAATGAGGAAGATAGAAAATTTCTAAAAGGGAAAAAATGGGAAGCATGGGAAAATTTATTAAGTAGCAACTACTATTTCTTAAGTACCTGATATGTGCCAGGCATTGACTATACGATTTATGTAAATTATCTCATTTAATCCTAACTACCACCCTGCTGGATAGATGTTATCAAAATCATTTTACCGGTGAGAAACCTAACACTCAGAGACTCGGTAACTTCCCTAAGATTGTACAGCAAATAAGTGACTTGAATTTGGATCCATCTGATACCAAAGCCCAACACCCATGTTCCTTTCACTACTGCCTACTATAAGTCATAACCAGTGAGGAATTATGGTTAGGCTTTATTTCTTTAAATTATTTTTGTTCAATATTGAATACATTCAGAAAGTATAATTTGTGTGTATAGAGAATAACAATAAAATGAACACCTGTGTACTCTCCACCTAGCTTGAGAAACAGAATATTACCAATACCTTAGAAGTCCTGTTATACACCTCCCTCCTTCCCTATTCTATTCCCTCTCCCTCCCAGAACCATTATTCTAGTTTTGTCTTTACTAACCTGTCACACACACACACATACACACACATTTTCATTTTGCATGTTTTTAAAATCTAAATAATTCATGTATTCTTCTGGGACTCACTTTTCCCCCCATCAACATTAGGTCCCTAAGATTTATTCAGGTTGATGTATGTGATCATAATTACATCCCTGTTGCCCCTGATGATCTAGTGCAGCCAACCTGGCCTCTAGAATCCTGTTATTCCCATTGACTCTGGGGCATCTCTTGCCATCAATCTTGATCAAGAGGACAAGCAATTCTGAGCTTCTCAGAATGCACTAGCACATTCCTTATCACTTTAGTGAAGGGAGTGTCCTCTGAGCCCTCCCAGGGAACACTGTTAGCTGGTGGATTCTCTAGTATTACATAATAAATGCATTCTTAATTCTAATCTGTTAGAATTTTTTTACCCCTTCCTCATCTTTCTTCTAAGAAATTCCAGCATCTCTGTCTCATCATTGTTTTCAAATTTCAAAGAGCCGTTCTTGCAATGTACTAGGTACAGGTCTACCAGGATATTAAGCCTTGCATCACTGGATAATGCACCCATATTAAAAAGCTCTCCCCTATCCTGCTTTATAGTCTGTCCTCCCTGATCCAGCACCTTTAAGATCCAGTTCCAGGCAAATTCTCCCAGCTCCTGCTGGTACATATTTGCCTGGGTCTCCAGTGCTTTTGGTGAATAATCCCTTTCTTCACATACCAGTATTTCTCTACTTGGCTCATAATAAGACTTCTAATTATTTGTCTAAAAGCAATAAAGAGAGGCAAGGAAAGATCTTACAGACAAGCATCATCTTGCAAATCTTGCAAGGCATCTGCCCTAGGTAAGGCTTTGCACAATCTCCAAGCAATTGGAGACTGCTTTCCTCCAGCAAGAGGAAGGGCTCCAGAGAATTCTGGCTCAGAATATTCAGAGGAATCTGGGGAGCTAAGTCCTCAATCCCATCCACCTAAACATCCCCTTCAGAGGTCTCAGGGCTCTTCTCCTTCCCTTCCAGATCTCTAACTTTAGATAAGAAACCTTCTGGGCTGTGAATTCAACCTCCTTTTTAGTTCTGCTATACTTAAGATCAAATCTGAGGTCTTATTTTTTAGCTCAGTCTACCCTCTGTCTACAGGAGATGAGACTCCCTTTGAAAGATGCCATGAAACATTTCTGGCTTTCTTTCAACCTATGCTCTAAATTAATGGTTACCTGACCTGAGCCTGTTATGTTCTTCTTTCATGGCTTCTCTAGCAGTTAACAACAACCAACCAACTCTAACATTCTAATAATTACCATTGCCCCACATATCTTTCAGTGCCAAGAGCTACTCTATAGGCCAGTGCATTTTCTTGCACCTGCACACCATCCCAACTCATCACAGGTAAGACTCTTAGATGTAGTCATGCTACAGCATGCCAGAGATTATCACAGCCCCACTCACCAACAGTGACAGGGTCTTTGTTACCATCTAACCAGCAAGTGATCCAATTCTAGAATCCCATTCTGAGGATCTCCTTCCTTGCAGCACTTCCAGGACCTACTGACTTAGGCTGGGTTCCTCCAAAACTAAGGATTTGAGTGCAAGTTGTATGTTTGAAATGTAAAATGTGATACCAGGAAGTACTGGTAGAGGAGTGGAGAAATGAGACAGCCGAGGGAAGGAAACAATACAGAGCACTATAATGAGCAGGGTACTACTGAGGACAACTGGGGCTCACTCTCACAGGGAACCTCTGGGAAACATGTGGAAGACACATCAAAGTTGTCCCACACAAGGGAGCAGGGAAGCTGGGATGCTTGTCCTTCAACTCTCATGTGCCATTGGCTGAGGGCTGTTCCCCAAGCATGGGCCTGCCCCACATACAGATAGGGAGAAGCCCTCAGGCCACAGGCAGGGAGTCACAAGTGCTTCCAGTAAGGTTGGCTGGTATTGGATCATTCCAGAGTGCCTAGGGGATGTGGGCAGGGCACCATGGCTGTCAGCTACACCTTCCTTGATTTCCTATCTAAAATAACACACACCCAATCATCCCTTTCCTTTTCCACTGCTTTCTTTTTCTTCACCATAGTATTTCTACCTGGCATTCTATTATATTTATATTTATTTATTTATAGTCTCCCCTGCACACATATGCTAGAATAGAGGCCAGAGATTTCATCCAATTTATTCACTACTATATGCTGTGAGCCTAGAAAAATGCCTAAAACATGGCAAGGACACAATAAATATTTTTGAATGAATGAGGGAATGAAAAAAGTAATATTTGCAATATGGCTGTGGTTTGGAAGTTAGGAAGGAGAAAGAGGTTAGGATTTCAGAAGAGGGGCTCATTGAACAGAGCCATGAAGGATGAGCGTGATTTGTCAAGGGAAGCAAACATGGGAAAGTTGTTCCATTCAAAAACTTTTCACTCTCAGTTGATTAAGAAAAAAACTCTGCTAAATCATTGAGAAAGAATGATTGGATTTTTTAAAAATCAATGCTTTAAAACAAACTAATGAAATAATCAATTGAGTCAAGGATTATCAATGGTTGCTAAAACTGTTAGGAGAAAGTTAATGGTAGACAAGATATTTCCTTGTCACTAATACATAGGCCACACATCACTTGCTAATTGCAGAGGAAAAAGAATATACTTTCATAGAGAAGAAATCTGGCAATCACCACCTTAACCAAATGATCAAATTTAGCGTCACACAGTGGAACAGTCTATTTACCTCCCCATGTAATGCAATATGAAATACACAGCATGGCCTATGAAGTATTCTTGCCAAAAATAAATCAAGCCTTGAGACTTAACTTCCAAACCATTGGGGTATAAGTTAAACACCACCACAAAGAAATAATCAGAGAAGTCTTTTTTCATCTGGCTTCTTTCACTTAGTATAGTTTTTAAAATAGACTTTAAGAGAAATTTTAGGTTCACAACAAACTATATCCATATACCCCCACCCTGACACATGCATAGCCTCCCCCATTATCAACATCCCCTATCAGAGTAGTATATTGTTACAATTGATGGATCTACATTGACACATCATAAACACATCCATGATTACGTCAGGGTTCATTGTTGGTTTGTGCATTCTGTGGGTTTGGACAAATGTATAATGACATGTATCCACCATTATAATATCATACAGAGTTGTTTCACTTCCCTAAAAATCCTCTATGCTCCATCTATTCATCCCTCTCTCCCCCACAACCCCTGGCAACCACCAGTCTTTTCACTGTCTGCATAGTTCTGCCTTTTCCGGAATGACTTATAGTTGGAATCACACAGTATGTAGCCTTTTCAGATTGGCTTCTTTCACTTGGTAATATGCATTTAAGGTTCCTCCACGTCTTTTTATGGCTTGATAGCTCATTTCTTTTTAGCGCTGAATAATATTTCATTGTCTGGATGGACCACAGTTTGTTTATCCATTCACCTACTGAAGGATAACTTCGTTGCTTTCATGTTTTGGCAATTATGAATAAAGCTGCTATAAACATCCAGATGCAGGTTTTTTGTGTGAACAAAAGTTCTCAACTCCTTTGGGTAAATACCAGGGAACACAATTGCTGGATCATATGGCAAGAGTTATTTCGTTTTGTAAGAAACTATCAAACTGCCTTCTAAAGTGGCTGTACCATTTTGCATTCGCACCAGCAATAGAAGAGAGTTCCTGTTGCTCCACATCCTCGCCAGTATATGGTGTTGTCAGTGTACCAGATTGTGGCCATTCCAATAGCTGTGTAGTGGTATCTCACTGTTGTTTTAATTTGCATTTCCCTGATGATATATGCTGTGAAGCATCTTTTCATATGCTTATTTGCCATCTGTATATCTTTTTTGATGAGATGCCTATTAAGGTCTTTGGACCATTTTTTAATTGGGTTGTTTGTTTTCTTATTGTTGAGTTTTATGAGTTCTTTGTACATTTTGGATGAGTCCTTTAACAGATACGTCTTTTGCAAATATTTTTTCCCAGTCTGTGGCTTGTCTTCTCATTCTTTTGACATTGTCTTTCACAGAGTAGAAGTTTTTAATTTTGATGGATTTCAGGTTCAATTTATGTCTTTCATCGATTATGCCTTTGGTGTTATATCTAAAAAGTCATCACCATTCCCAAGGTTATCTAGGTTTTCTCCTGCATTGTTACTTTGGGAGTTTTCCCCCCTCCTGTATCAACAATTTGAGGTTTTTTTCATTGCTGAGTTCCATTGAGTGTATATACCACAATTTGTTGATCTATTCGCCTGTTTTGATGGATATTTGAGATTTGTTTTCAGTTTTTGGGTGTTACACTAAAGCTACTATGAACATTTGTGAACAAGTTTTTATTTGGACATATGCTTCATTTCTCTTGGGTCAATATCTAAGCTTTGAATGGCTGAATCATTTGGTTGGTATATGTTTAACTTTTTTAAGAAATGGTTCAACTCTTTCCCAAAGTGGTTATATCATTTAATATTCCCACTAGCAGTACATGAGAGTTTCAGTTGCTCCACACCCTCCCCAACAGTTGGTATCATCAGTCTTTTTAATCTTATCCATTCTATTGGGTGTGTGGTGGTATCTCACTGTGGTTTTAATTTGCATTTTAACTTTTATGAAGTCCAATTTATTGATTTTTTTCTTTTATAATTCATGCTTCTTCTGTTGTATTTAGGAAATCTTTGCTAAAGCCAAGGTCACTATGATTTTCTCCTCCTTCTTCTTTTAGAAATTTTGTAGTTTTAGATCTTACAATTAAGTCTATGATCAAATTTAAGTGAATTTTTATGTATAATGTGATGTGAAGGTCAAGATTCATTATTGCTTTTGGTTAAGATATATGCTTATTCTAAATCAGGTGTGGGGTGATGAGATTTACTATAGAGAGGATATCAGTGAGAGATTTAAAAGTAGGAAAAAGATTTGGTGATTGATAGTAGCCTAAATTTTCCAGGAAAGTCCCAATTTTTAATTTTCAATCCTTGCTCCTCCTCTCCAACTTTTATTATAAAAAAAGTTCAAACATATAGGGAAATTGAAAGGAACTTTTGTAAACTCTCATATACCTACCATGTAGAGTCAACAGTTGTTAAAGTGTTTCCATATTACTTTAATTATCTTTGTGAACCACTTGAATGTAAATTGCAGAAATCACGACACCTTATGCCTAAATGCTTCAACATACAATGTTAGGATATTCTTCTACATAAAAATAATACCATTTCACAGCCAAGAGAATTAACAGTTATTCCCTATTGTCATGTAGTATCCAGTCCTATCCAAAATTTCCCTAGTGTTGTCGCTAATGTTTTCAACCCAGCATCCAATCACGTTTCATCCATTGCATTTGGTCGTCATGTCTCTTTAATCTCTTTTAATCTACAACATTCCTCCACCTTTTTAAAATATATCTTGTAGAATGTACCATACTCAGTACATATTGCATAATTCCATTTATGTAAAATTCTGAAAAATGCAAACAATCTATGGTGATGGAAAACAGATCAATGGTTACCTGAGGATGGGGGCAGAGAATGAGAGAAAAGAGGGAGGGATTGCAAAGGGCTCTGAGGAAATTTGGGGGAGTGATGACATGTGCATTATTTGATTGTGGTGATAGTTTCACAGTTGTATACATATGTCAAAACTGATAAACTGTACCTTTTAAATATGCACCATTTATTGTACTTCAATTACAACTCAACAAAGCTGTAAAAGGTTGAGGGGGGGGCAGAATGTACTAATGAAAATAATAGCACAGAAAATTTTAAATTGGGACCGTCCTGCAAACCCCAGCTGCACAGAAATTGTGCTTATCATCAATCACCAAGTCTCTATTCTACTTGCTTCTAAATTTCTCTCTGATCTCCTATTTTCACTCACATCACTTTACACTGGATTTAGAGGAGGCGTATATCTTAAACAATAGCAAAAATACATTTTAAATTTTAAACTACTTCTATGAAAGTGCTTGAAAGTAATTTAAGAAAACATTGAAAATGCATTTTAATTTGAAAACCAAAAGAAAAAGAAAAGATTTTTGGTAGCTCCCCCTTGCTTCCTAAGTTAAACATAGAGGCAGTTCACAAAAGGATCTAAATCTCTCTTTTCAGCTTTTTTCTCCTATTACGACCTTATACACACCCCATTGCTGGATTGATTGGCCTGCCCGCTGTTTCAGACCATGCCTGCAGTGCTGATGCCTTTGTCCATGGTGTTCCTTTCACATGTGCTCCCATCTCCCTTCAACTGCCTCTGACAGGCAGAAATCTGACTCATTCTTGAAGACTTCTTCTGGAAACTGCTGATTACTCTCACCCTGACCAGATGTGTCTTCTTCCCCTTAGACCGCCTAGCCTGTGGTTTATACTGCCCTGTTGTCCTTTCCAGAGCTGGGACAGGGTGAAGCAAGGGAGGCACTCACCTGAAATGCAAATTTTAAGGGGGCACCAAAAAACTCAGTAACCAAGTATTTTCAACTTTTTTTTGGAGGGGTGAGGAAGATTGGCCCTGAATTAACATCTGTCGCCAATCTTCCTCTTTTTGCTGAGGAAGATTGGCCCTGAGCTAACATCTGTGCCCATCTTCCTCTATTTTGTATGTGGGACACTGCCACAGCATGGCTTGATGAGTGGTGCATAGGTATGCACCTGGAATCCGAGCCCACAAATGCCAGGCCACCAAAATGGAGCTGGTGAACTTAACCACTATGCCACCAGGCCGGCCCCTCAAGTATTTTCAAATCAGTACCCAATCAAGTTTCACTCTTTGCATTTGGTTATTATCTCTTTAGTCTTTTTTAATCTAGAACATTCTCACTACCTTTTAAAAAATGTACCTTATACAGTGTACCATATTCAATACATATTGAATATCTTCATTTTATAATATTTATATTATATAATATTTTATATAAATACTTTTAAAATAAAAATGATTGCAAAATATAGATGATGATATCAAACTTTTAAATAAAGATAGGATCAGTATGACTGATTTTTCCTGAGCCTTGGACTCCAATATGGCCCCAGGTGGCAATGGCTTGCTCCCACACTGCCTGAACAAAAGGACTCACTCATCCTGTATCCCCTGCAGCACCTATCCTGGGGCCTGGCAAGTCCTGGGCACCATTCATCTGACCACAATTTTCTGCTCCTTCCACATATCACCTCCTTCATTAAAGGAAGGAAAGAAAACAGCAGCTGTTATTAAGGCATCTAAGGACAGAGAACAGATGAAGGAAAAAAAATTTAACAGGTTTGTAATCAAAGAGAATCCAGGTTGTCTCCAAGACAGAGAACTTCAGCTGCATCCTGCAGGTGAAGATCGACCACAAGGGAACAAACCAGTTAGCATTTTAAGTAGTTCTCAATTTAAAATGTTCTTTTTTATACCAATAATAATCATCCTGACTAATTGAATTCATCATGCCCCATTCTTATTCTTGTCCTTGCTGTAGAAACGTTTTTGTCATAAACAGATGCACGTTCTTGCTATAAAATTAATATATTATATAAAGCCCCTTCCCAGATTTTCTTATCTTTCAGTTATAGAGTTCTTTCTTGCAGTAGGGATGAAAAGAATTGTCTGTTTGTGGGCATTCACGTTCTTTGTGATTTCATAACCATCTTGACAGTCCTCTTTTGTGGGCCCAAGACTTCAAAATAAAACCTATGAAAGTATTCAGTGACAAGTAGGGTATCTCAGTATTGTCATTGTGTTCGTGTATTCATGAAAGTTTTAATTATTCAATCCATTTCTTCAGGCATCATGATATCATCATATGTAGTCTATTTTCTAATCTGGTTAAAACCAGCTTGGTTCTCGTGACTCTATAAGTACATGTTATTGTACAGAAAACCTCAAGGCTTAAAGAGAAAAGAAAAAACCTACTGTAACTTACTGATCTGCTGTGCGTTCTCATGTTCTGAGCAGCACTGTTTCTAACTGTATGTGTAATACTGCTTTGTTGGGTAATATATTCTATTTTTAACATTAACTGGTTTTATCAGAAGATAAATACAAGCAGAGTTCAAATGGCTTAAGATAAGCACTCCCTGTGTAAAAGGATAAATTCTTGCTCCTTAAATTAGGGTAAAATATGCCCTACATTCACTGAAAACTTAAAACTGCTATTAATTATAATGGAGATCCATCTCAAGAGTGAACAACAAACAACAACAGCAACAAAAAAAAACACCCTTAAAACGAGAAATATTTTTAAATGAAATAGCCTGGGACTAGATTCCTCATTTTATTAATCCAGTGAAATCTAGCACATACAAGATGCATCTTGCCTATCTCAAAGGAAGAAACAGCTAATAACTAAGAGGATGCCTTACATTTTCATTTGCCTCAATATTACTGGTAATTCATAAATTATCTTTTGAAAGTTTAACTATAATTTTAGATTTTATTACTGACTATAGGCAGAAATAAATTTATATATGTTCGTCATTTGGTAGGGAGGAAGATCCAGATATGCTCCAGGCTAAAATAACAGGTGGAGACCACCTTTTGGGGCCCCTTTCTCTTGCTTCATCACATGTTGTAGTCAAGAATTAGAAGAGGATCTGCATTGTGAGCAGGAGGGGTTCGTTCCTGTTACACTAAGGAGAAGGAACTGGTTAGTCAGGAATATGGTAAATCACTTCTGGGTACATTGGTCTCCTCATAGTTGATTATGTAAGCAAATTTTTTCCTCAGGGAAAAAAGAGAAGACCTTCAACATAACAAGCCCAGCACTTGCTGCCTTGGGAAATCTGTAGTTGTTGGGTCCTGAGTATCTGATAATTTTGAAGCTTAGATCAAGGACAGCAATCTTGCTTGTCTTGTCTGCTGCAGTCTACCCAGCACGTAGCACTCTGCCTGGCACACAGAAGGTGTTTAATACATATCGTTGATGAATTTTTAAAAGTCTATAGCCTTGAAAATACACGGAGAAACCTTAAATGCATGTTGCGAAGTGAAAGAAGTCAGTTTGAAAAGGCTACATGCTGTATGATTCCAACTATGATATTCTGGAAAAGGGAAAACTGTAGAGACAGTAGGGTCACAGGGGTTCAGGGGGAGGGAGGGACAAAGGAAGGGATGAATAGGTGGAGCACAGAGGATTTTTTGGCCCATAAAACTATTCTATATGTACAATACAAAGATGGAGCCCTAATGTAAACTATGGGCTTTAGTTAATAATAATGTGTCAATATTGGTTCATCAATTGTAACAAGTGTATCACATTAATATGTGAACTTAATAATTGAGGAAACTGGAGAGAGGGAAGGGGGTATATGGGAACTCTTTGTACTTTCTGCTCATTTTTCTGTAAATCTAAAACTGCTCCAAAAAATATAATTTACCAATTTTAAAAAAAGTTTATGAGGCTTTATTGTGCCCCTGACTTCCACCCCAGGATAATATAAAAGGAGCTACCAGAAACTAGGTGAATGAATGTGATATTTGAGGTAACATTCTTTAGAACCCATTTTATTTTGAGTAAATAAATATCTATTGAGTGCCAACTAAAGCAGTGCTGGGCAGTGTAGAATACAGAAAGAAAAGAAACTGCTCCTTATTCTGAGAACTACAACGAAGAGCTTCTTCATTCTCTTGACTACAAGATTCTTCAGGAGAGAAAACGTTTACCTGCCAAAGAAGAAAAAAGAACAACTTTAGGGAGTGTGACAATTAAGTAGGAATTTAAATAAAATTGATTGAGACAAAAACAAAATTTCAAAGACTAGGTAAATATATGAAGACAGGGAAAGCATTTCAATAAAAGCGTGATAAAGGTAAAACAGTCAATGTTGCATATAAATGGATGTAAGAATTACGGTATCTTCAAGCAGTCAGAAAGCTTGTGTGATTTTGTAAGTCATCTGAGACACACTATAATCACCCAGAGTCTCTCTCTCTGTTACCTTCTCTCTCTCTCTCACACATACACACACACACTAGCTATACTCTTTCTAAAGATCTCCAAGTTATAGACAGTTGAATGCAGGCATGGGAGGTAGGGGAGAAGATGTCTCATTTGATGCTTAAAACAGAACAAAGCAAAACACAGCCTTATACAATTAGGACATATTTCTCATCACCAAAAAGGCGGAGAGATAGTACTGCCCATTCCTGCTTCCACACCCACTCCTCTGGGTGACCTTTTATGATTGCCTTTATTCCTCAAATCTGGCCTGGGTGTATATTTTAAGCTGGTTTTATCTGTATATCAATTGCAATGCATCAAGTGGTAAAGAAAGATGACAAAAAGAAAGCAACGCAATTTTCCCTAAATCCCAGCCCACACAAGGAGAGTCCAAACCTGAATTTAGCATTTGGGACCTATAACCTACTTAAGATCGATTTATTTACTTATTTGTGTGTGTGTGTGTGAGGAAGACCAGCCCTGAGCTAACATCCGTTGCTAATCCTCCTCTTTTTGCTGAGGAAGACTGGCCCTAGGCTAACATCCGTGCCCATCTTCCTCCACTTTGTACGGGACGCCGCCACAGCATGGCTGACAAGCAGTGCGTCATTTGGTGCCCAGGATCCGAACCTGCGAACCCCGGGCTGCCAAGCACGAACTAAACCGCTGCACCACCGGGCGGCCCCTTAAGATAGGTTTTTTTAAAAAAAAAAGCAAAAACTCACACACAGTTCCCCAAGATTCCAAACATTGGAAAAGCATCTTACAGGGGTTGGACTACAGTAGATTAAGGGCATTCCTTGGATATCCCTAAAAGAAGAGGTAACATGGAGGTAGGGCTTTATGGTCAGAAGGCTCACTTCAACTACTTACTAGCCTGGAAAGTCACATAATCTGTCTGAACCTCATTTTCCACATCTCTAATATAGGGGTTTAACAACACTTGTCTTTCACAGCAGACAGTTATAATGAAGATAAAAGGAGATAATGAAAGCAAAAGTTATCATCATCAAATACCATCATCATCGTCATCATTATTTCTTCCCTCACTGGAAAAATACAGGTTGTCCAACAGGTAACTAGGAAAGCGTCTAAATGTTTTTAGGGTAATTCAACACTTGACGTGGCCTTGGAAGACTGGAAATATATGGACTTGCTTTCAAGTTCAGCACTGTCATCACCAAGGTTGTAGCATATAGCTATGTGAGTTATGTACTGCACAACTCCAGGGGGCACCATTCATATAAGTCAAGACCTGTAGCTGAAAACTAAGGATTAGTAAGTAAAGATCTTATATCCCACTTTCTATAATAAACTCACAAATGATTAAGCAAACCACATAGTTATCCAAACAAGTGGCACATGGACCTCATATTTTCAAATAAATTTGAGAAGTACAATAAATTTAATGAATGAAAGGGATTCCCATCCTGAAGCTCTAAGTCTTTTCTTAAAGTGATAAATAATATACACAAATACTAAAACTAAAAAGGGACAACAAAAAGTGTAGGAATTTTAACCAAAAACCCCACATTAAGTCCTACCTTCAATTCTGAGATCAGTCACAACAGAAGTTTGTCCTAAAATTAAAAATTTAAATAATAGCTCTATGAGAAAGGAGGTTTTTTTCTCATGCAACTGAATTTTGCTCTAAAAAGAGAGAGGAAGAACTGGACAGAGAACAAACTACCAGAACCCCGATCTACTTGATGGTAGGAAATGCTGATCCTAGCATTTGGATATTTTCTAGAGGTTTTCTCTCTTAAAGTTTATGCAGTTCCAATCAACAGATCAATAGGATTTTTTTTTTAACTTAGAAGTTATCTTAACCTGCATCTAGAAGAATGAATGAATGCAAACAGCATAGATATTCTAAAGAGAAATGAGGTAGAAAGCTAACCCTACCAGATACTAAAACATATTATAAAGTAATAGGATTAAAACTTGGTAGTACTGGCATAGGGACTGAATTGACAGATCTCTCAATGGAATACAATAGCCTGTAAGCGGATTCTAGTACGTATAAAATGCATGTTAAAAGTTGTTTAACCAATCAATTGGGAAGGAAAGAGCATTTCATAAATTTTAATGGGCTGACGAGCTAGCAATTGGGAGAAAAATCAACTCATATCTTCACCTCACATCATAAATAAAAAATAAATTTTAAAATATGTAAAAAGATGAAAAAGAAAAATCAAGCTTTAGATGAGCTAAAAGAGAATTAAATATTTTTAAAGCCTCTGGAATAGTATGAATTTCTAAGCTTGAAAATAATAGAAGAAATAAAAATTTGACAATGTAAGAACAAACACAATTTTGAAAGTTAAAATAAAAAGGCAAACAGCAAACTAGGAAACAGTCATTTATGGGAATGGACTAATAATGCTAAAGAGTTCAGATAAATAGGTATAAAAATTACTAAGACCTTAACAGATAAATCAGCAAAGGGCATGTTCAGAACATTTACAGAAGAGCTACTACGACTAGTTTGAAACAAAAAATTGTCACCTGCAGTTGTGATTTTAAAAAGCAACAAATAAAACAAAGAAATGTCATTTTCACCTATTAAATTGACCAAATTAAAGAGTGATGATACTCATTAATGTAGATGGGACAGAAAAAATGGATATGCTTATGCATTTCTAGTGGCATTTCACATGGACACAATCTTTTAGAAAGTAATAAATTTGACAAAATATATCAAGAAGAAAAAAAGATCTCATACCCTTTTATCTAGGGTTCCTATTCTGGAGATGAAGAAAATTCAAGATATGGAAACAGCCGGATGCACTAGGACAGTCATAGAATATTATTTATAACTATAAAAGATTGGAAGCAACCAAATTATATAACAATCAAAAATTGGTTCAGAGGGCTGGCCCAGTGGTGTAGCAGTTAAGTTCCTGCACTCTGCTTTGGCAGCCCGGGGTTCACAGGTTTGGATCCCAGGCGCGGACCAGTGCACCGCTTGTCAAGCCATGCTGTGGCGGCGTCCCAAATAAAGTGGAGGGAGATGGGCACGGATTTTAGCTCAGGGCTAGTCTTCCTCACACACATATACACAAAGAAAAAAATTGGTTCAGTAAAGTATAGAACTTGGCAAATAGTAGTTTGAACAACAAAAAAATGAATGCATGAAACATACATATGGTAGAATATTATTCAGCAAAAAATAAGATCACTATGTAAATCCAATGACCGTGCAGTACAGCTATTGTTTTGAATATTTTCCCCTCCTCTGCCCAGCATGCTTCCCAATCTCCTTCTGACAGCAGCATCCCTTTCTTTTGGAGAATCCTTCCCAATCTTGTGTGATCCTGGTGGGGATGTATGTCATGATGGCCCAACCTCATCTCAGCTAACTATTAATATGACCCAAATTGGACTAGTGACGATGTAACATCCCCCTGTATATGGTTAATTGGTCAAAGGAAGGATACATTTTTCTTGCCTGACCAATTTGAATCCTTTCCCAGATTTTTCCAAATTGAAGGTAGGCAGAGGCTCTCTCTTCCTTTTGGAAGACCTTGGGCTATTGGCAGCTGTACCCCCTGCTGGCTGGGTTCAGAAGTGCGGAAGGAGAAGATGGAGGCAACATACAATGAGAAGCAGAATTAATGAGAGAGGAAAGACAAATCTGAGTACATCCTCTGGACCCCTGGATACAGCCCTACATAAAGCCCCTAAACTTTCCACTTACATGAGCATTCCTGACACATGGTTTGGAATGTTTAAGCCAGTTTGAGTTGGGATTCAGCCCTTAGCATTTGTGTCTTCACTCATGGAGAAATAATGTCTGTACAATAACTTTGGTGACCAGAGTACTCTTAAAAATCTAGATCAGACATGTCATTGCCCTGCTTAAAATCTTACAATAGCTTCACATTGCTCGTAGACCATGAAATAATCTCCTTACCATGTCCTATGGGGTCCCACAGGATCCTCTCTCCCTCTCTCTCTTTCACATGCACGCACTCCTTCCCTCAACTCATCTCCCTCCATGCTCCTCTTGTTCATTTACTCTATCCACATTGGCACCTTTCTGTTCCTCAGAGTTCATTCCTGTCCTGGGTGCTTGCACATGCTATCTCATGTGTGAGGAATGCCCTCACCCAGAACTTCACAAGGTTGATTCTTTCTTGTCAATCCAGTCCCAACTCAAATGACACTTGTGAGACCTTCCCTGACTTCTCATGCCACATTATTCTCCTTTATTTACTTCACATTATCTATGTCTACCTTAAATTATCTTATTTATTTGCTTGATTATTATCTCCCTTCTGTTTTAGAATGAAGGAGAAATTCAAGATAAAATCTTGTAAGTACACTGAGATTACAACTAGGAAACAATGAGCATATGAGAAAATATATATTGGATTTATAATATTGGGATGATGGGGATTGGTTATGTCTTATTTCCTTCAACTTTTTTAAATTTTCCAAATTTTCTGTAATGTATTTATACTATTTGATTAATAAGACACAGCTAGAAAAACCTCATATGCTCTTCAGAACCCACTAGCTTCCTGGCATTTTTGTGAAGAATTTCAATTACCCCAGTCTTAATTTTCAGAAACTATAATGACAGGTTTAGCCCACAACTAGCCTCAGAAAATCTATTGGTTAAAAAAAGAAGAAAGAAAAATATTAAAAGGAGTATTTGGTATGCTAGTTCATTACAGTGCTCCTAATCATAAGGTATAATGCTTGCATTGGGTCATTATTAAAGTTGCCATAGCACAAAATGTAATTGTGATGGGTTTTCTATACACACACCTAAGCTCGCGTCAAGACATATCAAAGATCAGATACAATGATAAAAGTTCTTAGAATTATTTGGCTCAATGCCATAGCCACATGCATAATGAAAAGGTCCATTATTTGTTATCTACAACCTGGGAGTTGTTAATTGAGAATAAAAAGGCTAAAGTCTAGAAATGCTACAATTTTTATTTATTTATTTATTTTTGTGAGGAAGACTAGCCCTGAGCTAACATCCGCTGCCAATCCTCTTCTTTTTTGCTGAGGGAGACTGGCCCTGGGCTAACATCTGTGCCCACCTTCCTCTACTTTATATGTGGGACGCCACCACAGCATGGCTTGACATGTGGTGCGCTAGTCCGCGCCCGGGATCCAAACCTTCCCCAAGCTGCGGAAGCGGAGCACACGAACTTAACCGCTATGCCACAAGGCCAGCCCCTACAATTTTTATTTTTAAAGTGATATGTAAAATTTTTAAAATTTATTCCTCCATAAAAGTATCCCCAAAGTCCCAAGTATCCCCAGGTGATCACATCTGCTTCTTAAACTCCACAGTAACCTTCTTCCTCCTTGAAATCACATTTCTCTTTATTCCCAATCCTTTCCTGGTTTTTTCATCCACATAGACCTTGGCACTTCTGCCTTCCCAGAGATCCCACAATCACCCTCGCTGGTTTATTTGAGAGTTTCACCTGTTTTTCGACCACCTAGTCTCAACTTGATGGATAACTTCATTCACTTTTTCCATATAGAGTTATGGAGTCCCTGTATGTGGAAGATCCTGGGCATAAACAAGGCATTCTTCCCCTCTTGGAACTTGCAGTTTACTGGGAGAAACAAACAAAAACAAGTGAACAAACAGCATAAATACAAATCTTGGTAACTTCCAGGAAGGAAACAAATAGGATTTCCTGCTAGGATGGTCAGGGAAGGTCCCTCTGAAAAGGTAAGTTGGGATCTGAAGCATGAGGAGGTGTCAGCCTAGGGGAGGAAAACACATAGCTTACTCCAAGGTTTGTATGGCTAGAACATTATAAGCAAGGGGCTAAGTGGCATGAAATAAGATGGGTGTGGTTAGGAGATGCCAGATCATGCATGGCCTTACAGGTTAGCCTTCATTTAAAGTGCAATTTGAAACAGTTGAAAGGCTCTAATCCGAAAAGTGACATATCTGACTTACTTTTATTTTTGCTTTATTCTTTTTCTTTGTTTACCAGTTTTCAAAATAATGGGTAGGTTCCTTAGTATCAGAAGGACATAAATTTTATAGTCAATTTGTTGATATTCACAAAATAACTGGCCTGGGATTTTGATTGGGATTGTGTTGAATCTATAGGTTAAATTGGAAAGAATTGACATCTTGACAATATTGAGTCTTCCTATCCATTCCCATCTTATCCTTCCTATCCATGAACATAGAATATCTCTCCATTTATTTAGATCTTTAATTTCTCTCAGAGTTTTATAATTTTCCTTATATAGATCTTGAACATATTTTATTATATTTATACCTAAGTATTTTATTTTGGTGCTAACGTAAATGACACCATGTTCTTAATTTCAAATTCATTGCTAGTATGTAAGAAAGCAATTGACTTTTGTCTATTAATCTTGTATCCTGCAATGTTGTTATAATCGCTAATTAGTTCCAGAGCTTTTTGAATGATTCTCTGGGATTTTCTACATAGATAATCATTTAATATCCTTCAAAGGGTTTTTTTTCTTTAATGTATCATTATGAATTCATGAATTTAAACACCTTGATCTGTTTCAATCTCTTCAATTATTATTTTTATCCGTATATAATTATCCCATCTTGGGCCAGTGGGAGTCTCTCAAGTTGCTTCTTGAGTCCTTTGGACAGGACCTCAGTAGTCCTGGATTGCATCACACTATCTGGTATGACAAGATGTCCCAGGCTAGACTTTCACATTTCTTACCCCAGACTTGTAATCAGCTTATGATCTAAGGAGCCCTGACTCCTTTTATTGGTAGTCCAGGTAGACAACCTTACCACCTTCTAACCAGTTTTTCAAATTCCATTCAACTCACTTTTTTTTCCGCTCTACACATAAAAGCAAGGATAATTTTAAAATCACACCCAGAATGATGACTTCTAAATGCCATTTCCCAATAAAAGGCTCCTTGGAGGAAAGAAATACTCAAAAACAACTTCTAAGTCTTGGGCGAAGACTGATGGGGAATATCAATATCAGAATAATGACTATTTTGGGAAAGATTTGAAGTGGGATGTTAAATCACTATTTCAAAATGCCAGTGTTCTAAATTTTATTTTCAAGATATTGTATAAATAATGTTTCCAAAAATCCCACACACTGAGTAACTGTTTACGGTACTTTGTATACTCTTCCAGTCTTTGTTAACTAAATCTACAATTTAAAAGTTGCAAGCAATATGTTCATTCTGCTTTATGGCTTGCATTTTTCCATGCAGACAATTTGAAACCTCATCACTTTAAAAGATATTCAATATAATGTTATAAACCAACGTTACCACAATTTGAAGAAAAAGATATTCAATCATGCTAATATATAATAACTTATTTAATCATTTTCTTACTTTGGGTTGAGTTGCTTCTGTTTTTTTTTTATTATTGTATCTCAGTTAAGACTCTGGTTAGAAGTAACAAAAAGTGATTCAGGTTACTTTAAGTTGAAAGGGTAATGTATTATAAAGATAGAGGGGTGTGTCATGGAGTCAAAGGGTAGAAATGCAGTTGGGTGTTTGGAAGGAGCCAGAAAGTTGTCAGTCCATTCTTTATCTCTGTTTTTCTTGGTGAATCTCCTTCATTCTTCTTTTCCTTACCCTGACTGTCTCTTCTTGTAGGGGAACAGAGTTATCCCAGAGCTGAGTTTATTTTACCACCCTGACCACATGCAGAGACTAACCTGCAATTCTCCATTCCAGTTCCACATCCTAGCTTGCATTAGATCCATCTCTAGTTGAGTTGTACTTCCGGAGATGGGGTTATCCAGTACAAACATGGCTGCCAGGGCCCCATCCCTGTGGATGGGGGGTGGGTGAAGTTCCTAGAGAAGAGAGGATGGCTCATGGGTGGGGCTGACCCCTAAAAGATGTCACTACAATTTGAACAATGCTGCCATGAACAAGTTTGTGGAAGTAAGTTTTTTTCTTTGTCCTTGGAGTATGTTCTTCAAAGTGGAATTACTGGGTCTTAGAGTAGGAACGGTTCATGACTTATCCTTAGACAATATGAGCTGGGCCATGCTGACACAGGAAAGGAAATAAGGGTGTTGGGAAATACTGGTCTGGCAACTCTCAAGAAACTCTTCCTTATCTCCATGGTATGCCTTTTAAGTCATTGCCTGTTCCACCCTCAGTAAGCACTAAAATGAATACATTCTCTTCACATTCTTTTTTTTTTTTTTGGTCCCTTCAGTAGTATTTATTGAACAGAAGAAATGAGAGGACAATACAATTCCATGCTCATGTAGTAACATCGCATTCTTAAAGGGAGTTATGAAGTTGCAAATTAACGTCTTGTCACAATTTATACCCCATATCCTCTCATCTTTTGTATCGGTCACGTTTTTCAACCCTTTTCATGTTCTTCTGGGCTTTCCACCCTCTCTCTACTGAGGATCTGAACACTTTCCCTCCGGAATACAATAATAATAAATACTCATCAGCTTAAACTGTTAATTCCTCTGAGTAAATGATAGCTTTCAAGGATATTGATTACCTAAGTACTTTACATTTTTCACCTTTTTAACAAATTATATTGTTCTTTCTTAATTGGGGCCAGAATTTTAATCTACCTTTGGATTCCTTAATTCATGAAATTGAGAATTGGACAGGAGTCAGTACAAGATGGCAGGAAGTGGGGCGAAAGGTAGGCTAGAGAGAATCAGGACCAAGGATGTTCTAAGTTGACATCATCCTGGCTGACTGGCTTAGTGGACTGTGAAAGAGGCCACATGCAGAAGGGAGGAGAGTGAGGAAGCAGCCAATATAAGATGGGAAGCATCTGACTGATCTAGATGAAACAACAAAGTGTGGCCTCTGAGCAGGCAAGCTGGCTACTGAAACTAAGGGTCCTGAGTGGGCAAGAAGTCAAAGGTAGGCTTGGAATCCAAGTGTCCAGATGAGGCTCCAAGGAGTGAATGAAAATATGTCCAGCTCAAGGGACCAGAAGGATAACCAGAGAGGTTTGATTCCATACATCAGCATTAAGGGAAGTATTTGCCATGTGTTTTCAATACATCATAATTCCCCCAAATCGCCTTTTTTCTCCACTCTATTGTAATGTCCCCATATTGCTTATTTAAAATTGTGCAGTTCACAAAGATGCTGTCAGAGCATGACTCTTGGTTCTAAGTCAGAAGTCTCATCTTCTGTTTTGTTTTTAAATGCAAGCGATGAGGGCTGGCGTAGCCCGGCAGGTGTGTTCTCGTCCACAGCAAGATAGGGCTGTGCGGGTGACATTGGCTGGGCCTGCAGCCCAGGCAGGGGGCCGTGTCCCCCAGAGGGTCCCTCAGTTCTTGAAGGAGTTCTTCCACAGGTACAATGGGAAGGAAAGGGGCCCTGTCCTTACTTCATGCATTGTTTTACACACTTCTGGCTACTTTTAAGGGTATAAAGGGAATGACAGCTGGTTTCTGAGTTTGCAGGGAAAAGTGCCAAATGCAAATAAATAGTTGGGAAATTATCTTAAGTTCATGGAATGAACAAGGCATTAATGGGTAATATGGGGCTTATAACTGATCTGGGAACACTCTACCAGTGTGTTAGATAGATGGTTGGCCATTCGTTTTACAGAATTCAAAGAATAGCAAAAGCCACTCTAGCAGTTTTAGGGGAATGCTGTGGGCAAGAATTACAGAAGAGGAGGGGGCGGGGGAGCGCATGAGGGCCATGAAGCAGCTGTCTGTTAGGGAACATTTAATTTAAAATAAGATAAACATCCAGTGTACTGTAAAATAAATATTTTTACAACATTTTCATCCCTGCCTCCTTACGTTGCTGTTTTTAGACTTTGCTAGAATGTAAGATCGAAAACCAATGTGAAGCTCAGATAGTGTGGGGCTTGATCCCATTCATCAGTATTGAGGGAAGTATTTGGCATGTGTTTTCAATACATTATAATTCCCCAAAATTGCCTCTTTTCTTCACTCTATTATAATTTCCCCATGTTGCTTTATTTAAAACTGTACAATTCATGAAAGAGTAAGGCTTGCTCCAGTGAATATGCTCAAATTTCTCATTTGACGTAGAATTGCATGTGCTCCTGTCTTTGTTAGTGACTAACCCCCTCTGAGTACTTAATTCTTAATAAATATTAGGTGATGTATTTGCTTTTATGTTCTTGGCTAGAAATTACATGACCGGGCATACTCTCAAATTTTGCACCTTTTTGGATTATGTGCTTTTTGTAATAACAAATCAAAATAGATTTATATTCAAACGCTTCCTTGAATTCAAAATAGAGAGAAAGGGATTCTAGGATATTCAAAACACTGGGGAAGTGTGAGTCTGCAATGGAATTGTGTCAAATGAAACCTCCAGGATAAACTGAGCAATTGTTCTTTTTACCAGGAAGGAGAATATTTTAAAAAGAGGAATCTCTCAAATGAGATATTATTAACAATTATAATAATTATTTCAATTATTTTAGGTTATGTATGATAACCTGAACATATCAAAGTGAACATAATGGACTCTGATTTAACTCAGTGGGCCTACAATTTTTCAAAGCAGTGAACTCCAACTTGTATCTAGTAGGATTTTTTTATTATGCTACTGACCTAGTTTCAGACGTGGACTCCCAAATCCCAGGCCCCTACAAGAGTAGGAAGAAAAGTTATGTGCTTATATTCTGCAATTTATTACACTAATTTACGGTCCTTCAAGTCTGGGCAGGGGATGGGCTGTTCTTGTTTTATAGAAGAACCTTTTTGTCCTTTGTTGGGGACGTTTCCAGCAATTTAACAATTGACTCTAATAGAATCTTATGAATAAAACTAATGAAAACATGAAGAAATGAACTCTAGAGACCAAACATACAGTAGCTTATTGTTCACTCCCTGGAGAATAGAAATACCTTCTCTAACAAGGTACAATGGTGCAAACAGGAACTAACACTCGGGTTTCAATGAACAAGGCATTCAGGGTCAGGAGAAGGCCAACATTGCTGACCTTAATCCGGTCAGTAAGAATAAACCCCATAAACAGGTATAAGCAAAAATGCAGATGCATTTCAGCTTTTGGATGTGTTCAGATGATTATCAAAATTGTTTTAAGGGAGGAACAAATGACAAAATCTAGTTCTTTGTCCTTTGATCCATCTCGATACTTTTTTGAAGGCGCTATATATAATAAATAAGTAGTGCTTTCTCTTTCACTAAGGTCAATTCTTATTTTGCCTATTCTCTTGGATCTTGGGGACTATATGGTAAGCGTGGAAAGAGAGAGTTGGTACATCTGAAATACCTACATGGTTTTTAATGACCAAATTCTTCAATATGTCAAGCCTTTTATTGGAATGCAATCACAAGAGACACAGAGAGGGCAAATCACTCCACTTCCTTGGGTCTCTATCAAATGAGGGGTGTATGTGACCAGCATTTACCCAAGTGTGGTACCCATACCACTGGTAGCACATGAGGTGATTTTAGGTGGCACGTGGACAATTGCTTTAAATTACATATTTATTTTACTAGCCTATCAAACATGTGATGTTTATGAATATTCCTGCTTAGAAGTAAAGTGGGTCTTAAGTTTTTTAAAAAGTCAGTCAACACAAAGACAAATACTAAGTAAATGATATGAGGATATGACAAAATGATGACATGCTATTTTTGAATGAATAACAGCTGGAAAATACTAGACTGGATAATCCCTAAGGTATGTTTTAGCTCTAAGTCTAAAATGTCTATAATTTTTAAGTCTTTGTTCCAAACCTTGCTCACAGGAACCATAAAAGAGAAGACAAAGTGAAATAAAACAGAGAAGATTAAACAGCAGAAGTGGAAAGGAAGAAAAGCAAAGCGCTTGGATAATTCTTAGACTTGATAATCACTCAAGAATTAAAACTGGATACATTTTCTTTGATTTTGACATAGAATTTTCACATAACTGTCTAAGCAACTTCATGCAACACTTTCATAAAAGCCTTTAAAAAGACCCCATCTTGAATTATAAATTCTGTAAACGTGCCCTAAATGTTTATATTACGATCAACATTGGGTTCTGAAAGAATTGCAAATTCTGCTGTGGTTGTCCTTCAACTGCTTGTTGGAATGGAAAGATAATACCATACATACTAACTTCATTTATTAAGTGCCCTGCAGTGGCCTTGCACTTTATAAACCTTATATTATGTAATCCTCACAACAACTCTACAAAAGAGGTATTATTTCCCCTATTTTCAAGTTAAGAAACTGGAGCTTTTTGAGTTTCCTAACTTGTTAACTATCTTACCCAAGGGCTCACAGCTAGTCTGTGGTGAGCATTTAAGAATATGTTACCCAGGCCTGTCTCATTTCTAAGTACACGCTTTTTCTACAACATAAGTTTTATGTAAGGGTTTTAAAGAAACATCTCTCTCTCCACATGTGAAATAAACAGGCCTTTGGACTTGACCAAGAAAAACTTTTGGAAGAACTCAAATTCTTGAAGAGTATGACAGAGACTTAAATGGTTACCCTAGAGATCTGCCATCTCTGTCTTGACAGTTTATGCCACATTCTGGGGTCCTTGGATTGAGACTCTTCCTCCACCTCTGCAGATAACCACTCTGCTCCTCACCACTCATGCCCAGGGTGAAAGCTGGCATCTTTCAGGACTAGTAGTTTTTCTTCCCTCACAGCTTATCTGTCCATATCCCTAGCTAAGAGCTTATTCTCTCACTGTTCTCTCCACCAACTCTTAACTTTCAGCAAAAAGTGACAACACTGTTTGCCAAACTTGTACAAAGTCACCCCTTGACCTTTCCTCCCCTTTTATCATCAAGAAGTCCTCTTTGGAATGCTCTGAGAACTCTAAGGAAGACCAACTGTCCACTCCTTTTTCCTGGAGAATCCTCTCTGTCATCCAAAAACAATGTGGGAAGATCTGAAGTTAGAAATTGTGTCTGCAAATAAAATTATCAACCCCTTGATCCTTCTGAAAAAAGTTCTTACATAAATTAACTTAATTTTTTTAAACTACAGTAAAAGAAGTGTCTTATCAGGTGGGGAAATAAAACTGAAAACACTTACAGTATTTGGAAAACAGTCTTAGTCATAAAGGTGCTAAGGAAAGAAGGAAGCTACCTCTAAGCACACCTTGTTTCAAACACAATGGCTTCAGTTACAGACAGCTGACAGGTGCCCGAGAGCAGTTGCTCAAGGGCAAAGAGCCCAGCAAGGAAAATATGGATGTAAGCCCTTGGTTTAATCCCACTTCCAACTGTCTCTGTTATCAGCATCTTTCCCACTCATCCTAAAGGAGGCTGTGTCCTCAGGAGACCTCTCCAAGGCCGGGCCAACCCACCTGCTAGTTTCAATAGACAAGACTGCCATTTTTGCAGGTCAAAAATGGCCAAATACCAGCAGTTCCAACCTACACATTTCCTTCCCATCAAAAGAGGTGACATCTTTGCCTTGTGCTTGGTCTCCACCTCATTCACCTTCAAGGGACATCTCTTCTGGATTATCCCTTTGCAGCGCCAGCCCCCACATTCAGACACCATCCTTAGCTCAGACTGATCAGCCTGGGTAGGAGCTCTGCTCTGTGGTGTTTCCCTGCTCAACTTGCTTGGGAAAGGGTTTTAAATTTAGAAGGACCACATCCTGAGAAAAGTAGAGGGCAGGATTTTCCTCAGGGAATTCCCACCACTGAACAGGCTCTGGACCCCAGAGAATCACTTAGTACAAACATATACTCCAAAACATAGATGACCTCACCCCTACTACAGACAATGAACACTGATATTTTCTATTTAAGTTTTCTATTTCATTAAAAAAATGCCAGTGGGTACTCACGAAATTTATTTTGTTGCTCATGAATGGGTCATGACCTACTGTTCGAAAAGTACTTCTCAGAGAAGACCTTCTGGATTAATTCTTTGAATACAAATGAAAAATAAAACTGGGCCCCATTTTATGGAGACTTGCTTTCCAGGGTGCCATGACCTAGTCCTTCTGGTCCTGCCTCGCTCCTTTTGTGGCTCTGACTCAGGATTTCCTGATCGAGGGGGCTCAATAGCTGCTTTGGGAACTTTGTCCTTCCCTTCCTTGGGCCTCCACTCTCCAGCTCCACCCCAGGCTTCCTGCCCAGAGTTTCTTGCCACTTGAAAATGTGTGCATGGCCATGATATGAAATTATAGCTTTAGAGATTCATCAGTTTGCCATTTTGATGATTCCATGTTTTAATCCAATTTTGAAACTTCAAGATGTATTTGGTACAGCTTATCTTAACAAATAACACCACATACAAACAAGTGAACCCAAGTACTAACATCATAACTTTCAATTATGAAAGAGATTGAGATTGAGAAATGGCAAAATTACACTACCCAAGTATATTTGTCAATGTCTGCTCTATCACAATCTCCTCCATTAGATCCAAGTTCAATGAGATCAGAAACTATTTAGCTCACTCCCCAGCACCTAGCACAGTGCTTGATATATACTAGTGGGTTTCAATAAATACTTGTTGAATAAATAAATGAATTAAGAAGACTTCAGTAAGATTTCTTTTTTCATAAATGCTTTGAACTTCCTCTCATGTCTTATAAACTAGAATACTGAATGTGAATTTGTCACTGAATCAAAAAATATATGTACAGACCTACAGGTTTGAGTTATTTTAGGATCCCAATTGGGGTATAATCCCTCCAAAATACATCAGCATCCAACCCCAAATGTAGCTTTTTATTAATACTAGCTGCCATCTATGCACACCTCACAATAACTCCAGGAGGTGGGTACTGTTATTATTCCCCATTAGACAGAAGAGGAAATCAAGGCTCAGGAAATCAGTCTCTAGATTCTAAACCATTTTGCCTTTATATTAAGCTTTTATAGAACATCTTTTTATCTTTTAAAAAAAGGGTTTTTTCACCTCCATCCTTCTGAGAATCTTTTGTGCACAGAGAGCATTAAAAAATGTCATGGAAGAGGAATAAGCTTTAAAATCAGGTTATTCTGAAAGAGAATGTGTAATGTCATAATGGACTAGCTCCTTAAAGACGTTTACACACGTTTTGAACATGCTATTTAAAAATTTGTCTTTTCTCAATGCAAGTAAATGACCAACCTTTCAAATAGCATCACTACTGCTTGATCTTGGAAGATATTCTTTCAAATATAAATGGGTGTCACAGTAACTAAGGGGAGAAGTAGTTGGTTCTAAAATAAACTTAAAAATGAGGAATAAGAAATAATAATTACTAAACTAAAAAATGGTGTTCTAAACAGTTTTCTCAAGTTAAAAGAGGGAGATTTTGTTCATTTATAATCCTATGAATAATTTCTACCTCAGAACATGGAAAGGTTTCTGGAAATATATTTTAATCTGAAAGCTCTGTGCCTCTCATCTTGTTAGTTTCCTCTAAGTGAGTGGGTAGAGTGTGAAAAAGGTGTGAAATGGGGCTCAGAGGAGCATGGTCTGAGTTTTCTGAATTTTACAAAAGCAGTCGCAATTTTTATTACTTTTCTTAGAGTTATTTCGAAAGGACACATATCCTGATATTGTTTTCATCTCTTATAATTCACAGTCATAGTGAGCCCCTTTAAGAATCTGGCCAGCAACAAATACAGTGACCACCCGAAGCACTCAGTAAATGCTTAGTAAGTAAAACCTGATGTTGAGATTGACCTCAGCAAGCACTGGGCTGAGAGGTCGGTGAAGATCGATCCACATTCCTCCCGCCCTTCTCTTCCCTTGCCCAATCTCACTTTTGACCTCAGGAACTGAACTGAGATTCTTTCTGCTGGCTCATGGTGGGAAGGTGCCAATAATTAAGTGACAAAGTATTAGCTGATAACACTAAGGCAACCGCCTCCCTTGATTTCCATCCTCACCCAGTACAGCTGGGGCTTGGACAGCTGCCGGGGAAGCCATGGTGGTCCCGCCGCCAGGAGAAACAAACCCACGGAATCATGTTTAGGTGTAAAAATCAAAGTGGGAAATTATGCAGATAAATAATGCTGCTTTGATAGCCAACTCTGACCTTGTCACAAAGAAGAAGTTAAGGAATAAATGAGAAACAGATTTTAGAGCTATGGGGGTTGGTTATTTTGTAATACTAAAGGAACAGTGGCAAAAGAATTACACACACTAATGGGAAAGACCTGTTACTGGTCCTCCCACACAATCTCACTGTGTGACCTGGGGTCATTTCATACCTATCTGGTCTGGGGAGTTCTCTCTGCCAAAAAATGTACAGAAGCTACAGAAACCTGAGTTCCTTTCTTTCCACGTCAAGTGGAATAAATTTTTTCCCTTCTTTTAGAAATGATAATATAGTAGCAATATAAACATTACATATTTTTTTAAAAATGGAAATATCATAACTCTCAGGAAACTTTGTTTTTGCATGTTACCTCCACATGCATGGTTCAAATATCATTGCATTCATAGCATATGTACATTGTATGCAGAAATATTTAACAGTCAATAAATCCACCCACTTGAACAAAAGCCTGTTTTTTGATCTGTTTACTGAAATTTACTATATACATTGCCAAATCTTTTATGTTGCAGGTTCTGCTTAAGTTCTTTTATTCCTCTTTCCTTCCAGGAATGAAGGATCCTGCAGGACATTAGACATTCTGCTTCACTTTTGGACTCGTGCTGTCAGTGAGATTTTAGTTTGTAAACTAAACTTTATACACAGTTGGACTAAACAGAGCATTTAAAACCATCGTGACCTTTGGGTTCTCTCATGTTCCCATTTGGCTTCAGCTTCTACCACTCAATTAAAATTTCTCCTTTTCAAGAGTGACCATCTCTGCCTTCTCAAAACACTCTCCTGTCTGCTCCCCTGACTCCACATTCTCCTGGTACCCCTCCGACTTCTTCACCCTCTCCTTCTCAGGCTGCTTTGCTGATTTCTCCCCCTCAACACAGCCTTTAAATGCTGGCATTTTCCACTGTTCAATCTGGAGCCCTTATTTCTTCTCTCACAATATCCTCTCCCTAGTTCATCTATTCCCATGGTTTTAAATACTTCCCCAAACTTCTCCTCTAAGCTCATACACCCCCTATATTCACCTTACTTATCAAATTGCCTCCTTGTCATGTCCCTTGTTTAACTGAAGATTGAAGATGCTGGTGGAAATAATCACAGAAGAGTCTTAGAACATGACCATCCTTAAGAATTCAGGACTTTCTTCATAGGCACCTCAAACGCAATATCTCCAAAATAAAACTCTTGATCCAACCCAATCCCTACCCCAGAACATTTCCTATCCTAGTTTTCCTCCATCTCAGTGAGTGGTACCATCCTCCATTCCGTTGCTCAATCTAAAAAGCCCTGTCATACTTAATTCCTCCCTCCCTCTTTTCTCTTGCGTTCAGTGAATGCAGCCATTTCTTCCTCCTTGAATAATTCTTATCTTCAGCAGTTTCTCTCCCGCTGTAAGCCATTCTCCACCCTGTCCTGGCTCACTGCAGTAACAGCCTGACTGACTTCCCTGTTCACACTCTTGCTTCCTGTCGAAAGATAGCCAGGGCAATTTTTTTAAGACACGAATTGAATCATGAGACACCACTGTTTGACAACCGTAAATGGATTATACTTCCAGTAAAATCTAAACTTCTTTCATGGCCTACATGATCTGGCTTCATCCCTTTTTCCTATCTTGTCCCACCTGTTTCCTTGCTCTGTACCTCTCGGCCACACTGAACTCCTCTCTCCAACTGAATACACCAACCCCTTTTCTGCTTCAAGGCCTGTACTTACCGCTCCTTCTGTCTGGGACTCTGCTCCCCTATTCCTTACTTGCCGACCTTCTGTTCATTCTTCAGGCCTCAGCTTCAGTGCGACCTCCTCCAAGAGGCCTCCCTCCACCTAACCACTCATACACACACACCATTAATACCCCACTGCATTTTTTCATTTATAGCATTTATCACATATTTAATTATGTATTTTTTCTTTATCTGTTTATTGACCATCAACTGCTTCTGCCACTTATCCTTCCAGTAATTAATAATACATGAATATTTGTTGAATAAATAATTTACAAACTGTGAACACAAGGTACTTGGCTTTAAAAGAGGGAGGAAACTATTTAAACTTTCAAGATCTGAAAAGTATTTCCAGGGGCCGGCCCGGTGGCGTAGCAGTTAAGTTCACCCGCTCCACTTCTGGAGGCCCAGAGTTCATAGGTGTGGATCCCGGGCACGGACCGACGCACTGCTTGTCAAGCCATGCTGTGGCAAGTGTCCCATATAAAGTAGAGGAAGATGGGCACGGATGTTAGCCCAGGGCCAATCTTCCTCAGCAAAAAGAGGAGGATTGTCAACGGATGTTAACTCAGGGCTAATCTTCCTCACACACACAAAATTAATAATAATACAAAAAAATGCATTTTTAAAAAACATCCGGTTTGAATTCCTTCTGTTTTGCTAATCTAGTAAGCAGTTTAAAATTCACATAGTGTGAATTAGCCAGTCTATTCAAATATTTTGAAGGAAAGGAGTCTTCAGTGAGTGACATTATGGAACTAGAAAGCAAATTAATTTATACAATTCTTTTGTGTGAAAATTTTTATTACCCATCACGACAGTAGAGATGGACAGGAATATTTATTGTTTGAATTAATTATGTATCTTTGGTTATAGCATCATATTAGCATGTATCAACTGATCAAGGAAGGAAATAGTTCAGGTACAAAATCAGGGCCGACTGCTGGGCTGAGAGGCCAAATGGGTCTTCCATCTGTTCCTTTAAATGGAATAATCTCCACAGCAGAAGTGGCACGTGTACCTGCATGTGTGTATGTGCATTCAAGGTTACCACCCCAGGGAGCAAAGGTGTCCATACCAAGAACAGAAGCTGAGCAGAACCTACATAGAGAAGATTCAACAGCAAAACCAGGGTGTTTATATCAGCCAATGACTTCTGGGCAGGATAGGTGATTTTTTTTTTAGGTAGTACTAAAACTAGAAATTATAAACATCCTCTCCACTTCTCTGAGAGCTTGCAGGGACTGCTCAACACAAGGCAAAGAATCAATTGAGGGAGGCGGGGAGAAGGGAGAATTTCCCGGATAACAGGTGGCCGCTGGAGGCCCTTGTGGTGTGTGTATTGATGGAGGAAACACTTGCCTTCTGCTCCACACACATACATATCTGGCCCACGACAGAAACGCAGTTGATGAAGATTCTGCTCTTAAAGGGAGCACTTTGGGCAACTGCAGATGGAGAAAGAAAGTTAATGAAAAGCCGTCATGCAAGGAAATAACCACTTTGATGATGATAAGCATGGAGGGGGAGCAGCATGAAGCCTAGGAGGGGATTACTTAATGAAAATATTCAGGGAAAGAGGAGAAGATCCTGTTGTGTCAACACAGCCACAGCCACCTCGGTGAAATCTGGTTAAGAATCACATTAAATTCTCAGCGAGGAAGGATTAAAAGTGAAGACCAGGGGCCGCCCGGTGGCGTAGCGGTTTCGTCCGCGCTTGGCAGCCCGGAGTTCGCCGGTTCGGATCCCGGGCGCCCGCCGACGCACTGCCTGTCAGCCATGTCGTGGCGGCGTCCCATATAAAGTGGAGGAAGATGGGCACGGATGTTAGCCCAGGGCCAGTCTTCCTCAGCAAAAAGAGGAGGATTAGCAACGGATGTTAGCTCAGGGCTGGTCTTACTCACCAAAAAAAAAAAGAAAAAAAAGTGAAGACCAGAACTAGTCTGTATATTGTTATATGTTTAGTATAGATACTTTTGATTACATTAACTGTTTGACTAACTCTGTATTGTTAGTTGCCAGATTATGAATTAATCAATTTTGGGGGTCTTTATAAAGACCTGAACTTTTAAAAAAAATCCAGAGGTTTTGTTAAACAAAGGAAGCTGTCCTCCATGAATCCAACAGTTAATTTCAGTCAAGGTTCCAGAGTGGACAGAGCAGGTCAGCAGCATCCCTTAAACAACAGGGGTGTGGGGGGGTTGTTCCTGCCAAGGTGGGTTTTACTCTACACTCGCAGGAATGGATGTGATGGAATATGAGTGCTTCTGATCCTAAGGTGAGAGGTTGAAGGAAAAAAGAAAAGGACTAATGGAAGGTTCTAACTTTACCACCTTCTTGACTTTTGTCTTTCAGCCTTCTAAAGGTTATGTTTTTCCACTAGGCTGTAATCTCCCAAGACCACTGGTGGCCATTGCTGGGATGGCCCAGAATGTATTGGGACATTCATTCTGGAGGATAATTGAGCTGAGAGTTAGGAAACTGGCTTTGAGTTCATGATCTGCACCAGCAACTAGCTGAGTGATGCTGTTCAAGTCTTCTGGTCATTTCACATCCTTTCATGGTCTAGCCCCGCTGACAGCATTCTCCCCCTCAGATGAAGAACCTTCTCTGTCTTGACTTCACCTGCCCTCACTCTCCCTGGTTCATCGATTCCTAAACTCTGCCTGGAGAAGCTCTCAGTGGTTTGGACCCATAAACTCACCTGGACTGGGGCCTCTTTCCTAGAACTCCTCTCTCAGCTTGCAAAGGATCTGAGACATTTCTCTACTTCGCCTACATACCCTCTCCTGTCCCCCCATTCCTACCTATCAAAGTCCAATGCCTTCAAGGTCAAGTCAAATCCTGAGTTCAAGAAACATCCTCAAAGCCTCTCAGAATATTTCCTTTGTCCTTCAGAGTGATTTATGTATACATCTCTCTCTCCTGCTCCTCTTTGACTGCGAGTTCCTCAAAGGAGAGATCAACTCTTCTTTGCCACAGACCCTAGCATTTCGCTTTCCTGAGTCTGTTGAATTGCTTTGAACAAGATAATTCTAAGTTTTTATTAAATAAATATCACTGGGATAAGTGTAAAAGAACTTCTGTTTAGGTTTCTTAGTACACACACAACACATTCTAAGTGTTTTTTAAAAACTCTTTTGTTGAGATATAACTCACATACTATACGATTCATCCATTTTAAGTATACAATTCAATGTTTTTAGTATATTCATAGGGTTGTGGAACCATCACCGTAATCTAATTTTAGAACTGTTTTGTTTCTCCAAAAAGAAACCCCGTACCCATTAACAGTCACTCCCATTCCCCCCTCCCCTCAGCCCCTGGCAACTACTAATCTATTTTCTATCTCTATACGTTTGCCTATTCTGGATGTTTCATGTAAATGGAATCATAAAATATGTGGTATTTTGTGATTTAAGCTTTATGCTATTGAAACATTCAAAGATTTTTCTTTTTAAAAGATTGGCTTCGTTAAATAAATCTCTGGTAAAATCCACTCTAGATGGGAGAAATCATTAATCAGGCAGGAGGAACACTGAGTAAGCTTTTTAAGGGTATTTGTATTTTAATAGCAAATAACAATGCCATCACACAAGTAAATGACTCATTTAAGAGGAAGACACTTTGGGTGAATGTAAAATATATCACAGGAGCAGCTGTCCTCTCCCAAGGCTGGCTCTCACTTCTGGAAACTTCTGATCCTCCAGCATACCCCAACAGGAGGAACCGTCAAGTTCTTGGAAAAGGCCAAAAATTTGCTATGTACCTTCTCATTAATAGGATGAAGTGCAGTTTTTCAATAATCCTTGACAAGTTTCCTAAGAATTAAACCCATCCTCTTAAAGAAACAAGTTCAAACCTTTATTACCAATTTTGTGGATTCTAAGATGCACATTTTTTCACATTTAAATGTTCCCTCAATGGGTATGCATCTTATAGTCGCTGCTGGCCTGGTGGCAGTCATGAAGGAGTTGTCATTGCTGGCACAAGTGCAAACCTGCCATAGCTGTTCATAGGGCATTTCAATTGAGGTGTGTGCATGGTTGGCCCCATCTGTGCAGAGTCCCCAGGCCACTGACAATGTCTTCAGCAAGTGTACACTATGGTTTGACATTGACATTCTCCATACCCATTGCTCCTGACGGCACAGAGGATGATATTATGTGAAGAAACACAGATGTTGTTGACCAAGGGTTAAAAGTGGTTAAGAAGACTCAGATTCTGCATGCAAAGAAGTTTTAGGAATACCATCACCTGATATTTTCCTTTTTACATACACACAAAAGTGATAAGTGATTTAAAAAAAAAATCTGTGTCTAAGTAAGTCTGAAGGAGCATTTTCAAACCGATTTTTTAAAAAAGCTTGTGTTAGAGTTTAATTAGCAGGCATTTGTTTCTCTCTCAGTGACACATAAAATAATGATACATTTTACCATCTTAAATTCTGCATCTTAAAGTCGGTATATCCCTGGTGTGTTATCTCATTCCGTGCCCTTTGTAAATTAGAGAAGAGGCTGAGAAATGGAGCCAAATTCTCAGACTCAAGCCAGCAGGGCTAGAAAAATGAGTCTTACGTAAGGAACTTTTGAGGTTACTGCTCATGCCCCAGTGGTTGCACAGAGAACAACAACGAAAATCATGATAGAGAGGAGCAAGTTGGGATACACAAGATTCAAGGGGGATTCAATTTTCAGAGGCTGGCCAGCAGCCTGGAGATTCTCTATAAGCTCCTGGAATCCTCTAGGGGATTGCAGAACTGCATAAACTATATGCTGACATCATCCCTGTCTGGGCAAAGATGGGACCAGCAGCCACCCAAGAACGGCCTCTCAGAATCCCTAATGAATTAATCACCATAAACCAGAGCGGGAGAGGGAGAACATGCTCATGCCCTCAGTCTGCCTTCCCCCAGGACTCCCACCTTCCATTCACCAATTAACTTTACAGTCGCATCTGCCTTTCTGCCAGGCTCTCTCATAAAGGAATTTATCACCTTCTGTTCTGCTTTCTCCCCAAATGTGAATCAGAAACCAACAGTACCATTTAAAAAGGCACTTTCAGCAAATCCAATTATGCTCCCAAGCACCTTTACACAGAATGAGTGAGTTCTTCTGCATTTCCTTTTGTGGCTTTATTAATGATGCTGGCCCAGAAGCTTGCTGCTAGCTGGGGCCAATAATAATAAGAAATGCTTGTTTATGTGCCAGGCTCTGTTCTGAGGGCTTCGCGTATATTACCTCATCAAATCCTCACGAGAATCCTGTGAGGCAAGGACTGTTATTACACTCATGTCACAGACGAGGAAACTGAGGCACTGAGAAGTTAAGAAACTTGAGCAAGGCCACATAGCTCTAGACAGAAGAAATGAAGGTTGAACCCAGGCAAGCTGGCTTCTAACCACCACTATGCTCAACAACAGGAAGGAAGGAAGATGATCAGATTCCTCACTTTGCCTTTTTGTAAGTAAAGAATGTGAAAAGTTAGCTGGACCTGTGGTTTTTCACCTTTAAAATCGGTGTACTTAGAACTCAAAATATAGAGAGGATCCAATCAGAGATGCCCTATATGAATGGAGGAAGGGTCTATGGGCATTGTTCTTGTCTGGCCTTCCTCTGGACCCCTGAGGTGGCCTTGGGCATTTTCTGGGACCCCAGGGGCTTCTGGAAAACCTCTCCTGAATGCCTTTTTTATCAACAAGTTACCCGAGATCTCAGAGAAGCAGCTGACTTCCCCAGGCTGCAGAGCTTGTCCCAGGCGGGCCGCGGGCAGAGCCCAGATCTCCCGCCCTGCTCCTGGCTCCCTGGCCCCGACCCAGCGCGCTGCCTGTGCACGTCGGTTAGCGCCCACCACGCTGCACTTAATGAGGACAAACAAATGTGCTCATCGCGTTGAGTTCAAGTGTGAATGATGTGATCATTCTGCTCCCACTTGGCAATCCTTTCTCTGGAAAGATTTAGGGCAGACGCTGCAGAGCTTTAAACATAAACTCCCAGAAAACAGAGGCATGCTTACAAGGAAGCCCTCAGAATCGGAGCTGCAGGGTCTTTCCGTTCATGAATTCATCTCCACCAGTCTCATCTTCAAGGAAATTTCTAGTCCAGCTATTACTAGTATTTCATCCCTGATATGGTTAGGAAGTCTGTCCTTCTAACTTACCCCTAGTAAGACAGGGGACAGAAATCCTACACCACCTGAGGAATTTTGAAGGATTCATTCAAGTTGGTAGTATCTCTTTTTCTGGGAGTATAAATCCCCAACTTCTTCTGTATGGATCACTTTGTATTTGTGGAGAGCCCACAAAGCGTCCTTGTTTTTGAAAGCATTGCCGCTTGAAAACGAATCTGTGTCCTTTCCTTCGCAGCAGTCGCTATCAAGACCTTTTCTGAGGGCTCCAACCAGACAGAAGGAATAATTGGCCATGAAGTAACAGTAACATACAATTACCACTCTGTGTTTTTAAGTTAATAAAGAAATGATTCTTTGATTGCAACACTTTTCTTTGCGTTAACTGAACTTTTACTACCTGACATGGTGGTTTAACAACTATTCCAGAACTCTGGTCACATGCATAAAACCCTTAGGCAGACCTGCCTTCTTCTCTGGCCTTGTCTGATAGTACCTTGACAACTTCAATGCTGTGAGACATTTATGTAAGATAGAAAAAAAAAAAGAGTTAAGTTTTTGCCCAATACTGATAAAAACAATTCCATCTTCCTCTACGTGAACAGACACATGACATTTAGAGTCAAATGCAACCACAATATTATGTTCTGCATCTCCAGGCACCTTCAGATACGTCTGCCTTCATCTTTTATATATTCGGCAAAGTTTTCTATGCTCACACTTAATTTCTCTCTAGAAATAATGCCATACTAGTCATTAAGAAATATGAATTCCCTCTTGCTCTGGATTGAGATCAGAGAATTCTCAGCCATAATTTGGACAATTGTGGAGAAAACGAGGTGCTCAGTTATAAAAGACATTATTAATATAAGAGGACAATCCTTCTGCTTTATGTTAAGGTGGCTGTCTTCTTGGATCTCACTCAAATCTTAAGTCAGCATTCAGAGCAACAATAAGCAGGGGGTAAACGTCTTCTTGTCTGGATGCAACCAAGTGTAAAAGAAAAAAATATATACCATCCTTCAGAAGATATTCTGCTAACAATAAATGCTATTAGAATTGCTTCATTTCTTTTAGTAATTTTTCTAATGCAATCGCTCTTAAGTGGAGCATTTTCAATATATAGATGTGCAATCTTCACCCAAGACATACTAGGTCAGAATCTGCGGACATGACCTAGTGTGTTAAAAAGGCTCCACAAGCTTTTTGCTGTGCCTACCCTAATTGACTAAGAATGACTTTTCTCAATGGTTCATTTTTGCATCCTAATTTTTTCTAAAATTTAAAGATATTTAAATATTCTAATTCCTATTCTAAAATTTAAAGCACTTTTGTAACTTTCTGTAATGTTTTATTGATTTTGCTGATGACAAAATGAATTTGTCTGGTTAAAATATCACAACTTTGGGGGCCAGCCAGGTGGCATAGTGGTTGGGTTCTTGCACTCCGCTTCAGCGGCCTGGGGTTTGCAGGTTTGGATCTGCGATCAAGCCATGCCATGGCGGCGTCCCATATAAAGTAGAGGGAGATGGGTATGGATATTAGCCAAGGGCCAGTCTTCCTCAGCAAAAAGAGGAGGCTTGGTAATGGATGTTAGCTCAGGGCTAATCTTCCTCACACACACACAAACAAATCACAATTTTAGGAGATGATTTGAAGGGTAAAGTTGACAGCAAGTGATACTTGGGGGAAGGGAGACAGGATGAGAAGTTTAGGGAGTTCACTAACTTTCAGTTTGAAGGAAGCACAGCCTGTGTGGGTTAAAAACTCTCACTGTCTACTGACTATGCAATGACTTGGTGTCAAGCCAGCAGCAGACAGGTGCCTCTGTGTCACCAAATACTGGCTTGGCCATTGTCACTAATACACAGTCTTCAGTGTAGAGGCCCAGCACTGAGCAGACCCAGCAGAGTCTCTAAGCTGTGTAGGTGTCCCCTTTCATGGGGAGGAACCCTGAAGCCTTGGGGAGAACTGGGCCAAACATCCATGGAGCTGGACATCCAAAACTGTCATTTCCAAGCAGCTCTCAATTCCTTCTGGAAACACACATTCCTGCACAGACCTGGCATTGCTGATGAACAGGTCGCTGCCTCAGAGCATGAGTGGTGCAAGGGTGGGAAGTGGTTAAACCAGGCATAAAAGGCAGGCCAGATTATGCCAAGTTTAGACTAATATATTGTATTTTCATATGTCTACGAAGTCATTTTACACAAAGAGCATTTTCTCTTGGGTAAAACGACACCCGTTCAAAATGGCAAACCATGAAATAAGAAGGAATCACAATAGGTTAAATCTGCTCAGAGCTATGGTTTTCTATGTGAGATGCCTGTCGTGAGTAGCTTGTAAAATCAGTCACTGTGACCGTCCATGCATGGGCTCTGCTGATTTTACAAATACATAGTAATGCAGCCGCCTCTCCAAGGGCAGGCTCCAGCCTGATGTTTGCACAGCCAGCAGAAATCATTTCTTGCAGGAGATAGAATTTCGTTGTTTAGCAATATTCCATCAAAGGAAGCTGCACCCTCAGCCACACGCTGTCTATTTCAAGGGAGGCGGCTGCCCTTCCCCTGACTGCTTCTCTTCCAATTAATAGGCAGCCAGCAGGTAATCAATGCCTCTTACACAGGATGGCAGAGAAGATTCTGTAGGTCTCCGTATTGGGAGTATTTATCATGTGAGGCAGACATGAGGTTTTAAAAAATAATGTGTTATTTTTTCTTGATTATCAAAGTAAATTGTGTTCAATACGGAAATGTTGAAAAATAAGAAAGCTTGAAAAGAAATCATTCTTAATTCAATCATTCACAGATAACCACTCTACCATTTTCATGTACTTTGCAGCCTCTTACACAATTGGCATTATGCCATATATTCAGTTTGTAGCCTGTTCTCTCACTTAATATTGTATCATGCATGCTGGACTTGAATTGCTTCTTCTTTGTGATTATAAATGATGTTTCAGTGAATCTCCTTGTACATAATTTTTAGTCTGCATTTCTGATTGTTTCCTTAAGGTAGATTCCTAGAAGTGGGATTTCTAGACTCAAAGATATAAATGAACACCATGGCATTTAAACAAAGATTTTCTGGGTTAATTGGAAAACACACTGCTGTGTTTACTGGTTGTGTACGGCTGTTTCTGGGTAAAGAAAAAACTCCCGCCATCAGCTTTTCTCATTCCAACACCTTTTTGATGTTGTTCTGGAAGTAGGTTCGATGCTTCCTCTAGAGAACAGGTGATTGAATGACGGGACTCGTGCTATCCAGCTTCCTTTTGTCCCTTCAGATCTTCTCTTCTCTACCCTGTTTTGTGCTCTGAAGGACTGATCTTCATGAACTACACCACCAGGCTCCCTTGCTCTGTGCATTTCAGTTGGGTTCAACCAATGAGAGATTCTAACCAAGGACTGGAGGGTGGAAGGACAAAGAAGTCGGGTCATTATCCCCCAGACTGCTCCTTGAAGAATGCTCTGGGTTGGCTGCATCCTGTTTTTTTTCTTATCTGCATTTTTTAAGTTGTGGCAAAATATACATAACATAAAATTTTACCATTTTAGCCATATTTAGGTGTACAATTCAGTGGTGTTATGTACACCTGCAATGGTGTGCAACCATCACTATTAATCCATTTTGATAACTTTTTCATCATTCCAAACAAGAATTCTGTACCCATTAAACAATGACTCTTCATTACCCCCTCCCCTGATTCTCTATTCTACTTTCTGTATCCATGAACTTGCCTATTTTAGGTACCTCCTATAAGGGAAATCATATAATATTTGTCCTTTTGTGTCTGGCTTATTTAACTTAGCAAAATGGGTTCATGGTTCACACATGTTGTAGCATGTGTCAGAATTTCATTCCTTTTTAAGGCTGAATAATATTTCACTGTATGCACATACCACATTTTGCTTATTTATTCATCTGTTTATGGACATTTGGGTTGTGTTCTACCTTTTGGCTTGTGAATAAAGCTGCAGTGAACATTGGTGTACAATGGCTGCATCCTTTTTCAAGGCCATAAATTCTGTCCAGTGGCTTTTTCCATAGGCCACCCTCTGTTTGTTCCAATAATCACTCCCTTCCTTGGCCCTTTAGGCTCAGGGAGGTAGTGGCTCTCTACTGCTGTCTTGGGGTACTGGGTTTCCTTACTCCCTAACCATGTCTCTATAATTCTTCTCTTTATTAATCTCTCCAAATTACCTAGCTTGAGTGTGCCATCTGTTCCCTGCCAGGATTTTGACTTTCACTGAACTTTTGCTGTAAACTGTCTCCATGTTAAGTCTGAAACAACTGAATGCCTCTCAGGGGACCTGGGCATATGGCCAGTGCATCCCACACTGACAAGCATCTGGAAATGTAAAATAATGCAGATGCCCAGGCTCCATTCCACTTGAATTGATTCAAAATATCTAGTGTGAGGACCTGGAAAACCTTTATTTTCAAGAAGTTTCCCAGTGATTCTAGTGCTGTTGGTCCAATGTCTACAATGAACCCCTGGCATTGTGACGCGTTTGCAGCTCTGAACCAAGACGTAGTTCTAGGTCTGCTTTAAGAATTTAGGCCAAGATTTTTGAACTAAAATAGCCAAGGTATATGGAAATGAAGGTATTTGAAAGTTAATCACATTTCATTCACATCCAATTTCCAAATTAACTTTGTTTCATGCTGGGTTGCCTTCCAAGCGATCAAGCTTTTAGGAAGGAAGAACAGAGAATGATTTTCATACGCAGAAACTGTCTTCTAAGCTGCCAACATCGTGTCCATTTTCTTCCAGGCACTGTTCATTGCATGCTAATCTTTTTATGTTCCATTCTGTAGCAGTAGTAAAAGGCTAAGACTGAGAAGCTACCGGTATGTACCTTCATACTTCTAAAAGTTGCTTAATTAACAATACCTATTATAATATATTTCCTGAAGTATCCAAATACAGCTGTTCTTAAGTGTAATGTCAAATGCCACCCAGACATGCTGTGATTGCATTACCAGTCCCGCCTGGCAAACGATGGCTGAAAATTTAAATGGTGCTCAGAGATGAGTGGGAGCTGAAAGACAAGATAAGGAAACTTTAGATAGTTTTTATCTATCTAAAAGGCTTTATCTACCTCAGTATTTTGCCAAAGGCAACTACGAATTCAGAGTATTAAATAAGTTATTATAATATTCTTTGCTTATTACCTCATTTTTATTCTCAATCCTGTGAGGCGGTAGTTTCAGGCAATTCATTTAACTTCCCTGATCTTCAATTTCTTCATCTGCAAAAAAGAAAGAGAGAAAAAAGTATTTTGCTGTACTAAAAAGCATCTAAGATCTCATCAAATTAAAAATTCTTTGGTTCATGGGTTCCATATTACAAATGAGGAGACGAGGCACAGAAGAGTTTCAGCAAAAACTCTGGGTTCAAACCACTCTCTAACAACAGGATTAAGCTTTAGGAGATAGGCCAAAACGAAGCCAGTCAGAAAGTTAAGAGGAATTTAATTAGCAATAAGACAAAACAAAAACAGAAAAGGAGAGAAAGCAAACAAGAACGGATGCTGTAAATACTAGACTTTCCCCACCACTGGTGAGACTGAGCAAGGCAGTGGGCACTGTGGTTAGTGCAACCCGTCAGCCCTGAGGTTTTAAAATGTGAAATATCTCCAAACTTACGTGAGCTGGACAGGAGCTAAGTGCAAGCGAGGTGTTAAAAGTGACGATGAGCCCTTGTCTGGTTCATGGTGACATTCAGTTTGGGTCAGCCCCTAGAAATAACCCATGACTCTTCACATAGAAGGTGCCTCAGGGGCCAGATGTGAAAGCTTCGCAAGGCTAACAAGGGTCCCTTCTGGGGGCTGATGAATTTTTCCAAGCTTATCCACAAACCTCTTTTTTCTCCCCTCATCTTTAAGATAAGAAGTTGAATCACTAAGTTTCCTTCCTGTTCCTCAACTCAAAAAATCAGGAACTTGCATTTTCTAAGCATCTTTCTCGATTCTGCTGCAGGCTGCCCTATAGTTGACTTGATTGCTTTCATAATATCCCAGACTAGGAACTGTTGGTAAATTGAATTTTGAATGTTTAATAGTTCAATATGTAACATTTGGGAATAACTTATTTTTCTTTTGAAGAAATTGATCCTAAAACGCTATCATAATCACTATAGCAAGCTGCTGTTTTGAACCAGAAGTGGTTAAAAAAAAAATAGATAACTTCATTTTTAGCACATAACATACAACTCGTGTTTACTTCAAAATCAAAAATAGGTTTCTACTGGGGAGGAAAAAAAAAACCCCTCTTTTTCTCATCAGGCAGTGGTTTAAGAAAGTGTACTGCAGATTGTCCCAAAAGGAAAACCCATACTTTCACTTCTGCAGTGTGTGCAGCCTTTGACCAGTGCTGAAATGCCACTAAATTTGAAATAACGTTCTAACACACCACACTCTAGCACTGAGTTAACTGTCGGAGTTATCGGCACAGGCAGAAATCAGAAGCTAGTGTCTGCAAAGCCATAACGTTTTTGGAAGGATGGACCCAATAAAATAAAGCATGTAGGCTCAGGACAGCTTCCTGGATGCCAGGTAGTGTCATTGTCAGGTTAATATTCTATGTGTTTTGGGCTAATTGAATAACACTGTGAATCCGCTGTGGCCACGACACAATGAATACATTACACAAGAAACACGTTCCTCCCACTCCTCAGTAAATTCAGTTCCTTTTTTCTTATTCACTTCTTTCACGGAATGGCTTTTTGATTAAGGCAATGAGTAAATAGCTAAGAGAGATAATAATGAGTCTATGTGGACAAACTACAGGCGGATGAAATGACTATTCTCATGGCCAGAAGCTGCCCCCTCCATTGTAGAAAGGATGCAAGGGACATTCCCTCCTTTTGCTCCAGAACCTACAGGTCTAGGGTGAGATGCCAGGTTTTTTGTGTTGTATTAGGATGTGGGGGTCCTGCTGAGAGCATAGGGTAAAACCGTATCCCTGTGGGTAGAGGGAGGAATTTCCCTGGTGGAGTGTGTGTGTGTGTTCATACATATGTGTGGTCATTCCCAGGGAAGGAGGCTGGTCCTCGGTAGGGAGCTAGAAGTGGGAGGGCAGGGCAGGCAGACAGGAAGGGCGACCCTTTCTTTTCATGGTTCTCCTGCCCTTGGGCCAGGATTTAGACATAATTTTCCAACCCCATCCCTCTGGGGGAGGGACTAAGATGGCTTCCGTTGTGGAGACACCCTGGGAGCAAGGTGGTGAGATATATCCCGAGAGCCAGTGGACATTGTAGCATGTCGTTACTCTCTGGTTTTTGTTTAGTCTTGCTTTAACAATTTCAGCTCGGTCGTGGTTGTGCCATGAGGAATTAAAGGTAGAGCTACGAGTCTTCGCCAGGGTCAGTGTGGTAACAGGGGGAGCTTGGGTCTCAAGTGGGATAGTCCCAAAGGGATGGTGAACATTGGGAAGCAGAAGATGGCATCTGGCTGCCAGCCCCGGTGGTGCTTCTTCCTCTGTTGCCAACCTTGGAGGCGGTTCGCATAGTGGATATGCATAGGACTCTTGAACCAGACCTGTGGGTTTCTGTCTCAGTCCTGTCACTTATTGGTTGTCGACCTTGGGCAAGTTACACCGCCTTTCTAGGCCTCAATTTTATCGTCTGTGAAAGGAGGATAGTAACAGGTTGGTTGTAAGGATTAAACAAATTCATTTAGTAACAAGTAAATGCTATTTAAGTGTTGGCTTTTATCTTAAGATTAAGGACGCCGGTGGATTTCCTGACAACAGGATTCTTAGGATCACTGAAGAAATGGGTGAGCAGCTGTGTAAGGCAAGGCCAAGGATAAAAGAAAGGATGGGGAAAAGATCAGAGAAAAGGAAGCTATGGTCTTCCACATCCACATCGCAATGGATATGAAATGGTTAAAAAGATACCCTGAACTGTCACCTTGGGGGGGAAATTGTCATGGCATCCTTGTTTCCACCCCGTGGAGAAAAAGCAGGGGTGAGTTTTCAGCTTGGACTCAGGACTCCTTGATGGTAGCAAAAGGAGTAGATTCAAATAAATCAATCCCCCGTGGAATGAAAACTTGGTATATTTTACAATACGGTCACCTTAAGCACAGACTCTAAAGGATATTTGGTGCGGCAACTCACAAAGGAGCTAATGAAAACCCTTAGTCATAGGGGAGTCTGTTTGGCTCCCATCTTCTTCTTGTGAGACAGAAGGTCTGCTGGTCCCCCACTGTAGCAGAGTCCTAGGGCTGCCGTAACACATCACCACAGGTCAACCGGCACAAAACAGAAGAAATTTGTTCTCTCACAGTTTGGAGGCTGGAATCCAAAATCAAGGGATTGTCAGGTTGGTTCCTTCTGGAGGCAACAGTTAAGGTCCAGGATGAGCTTGGTGACCCCCCTGGGAGCCTCCAGCTGCTGAAGAGAATTTCCACAGGGGCCGACTGTGACAGTAGTGGAGTGCCTGTAGCGAGGTTAAGGTTTACACAGAACAGCACTGGGACAGGCTAGAGGGAGAGGGTTGCATAAAAAAACAGATCCACATCTGTTTATGCTGCCCTTTCCACACCACATTGCTAAGCCTCTGTCAAAGAATTGCCCAGTCCCCTCAGGACACAGCTGGCCATGAGAGGAAGGACAGAGCTTGGTGCAGGTCCTCCACCCATGGAAATATCCAAGACTCCTGAAGGCTGGCCCCAGGTGCCGGCTCCTGATGTGAAGGATGACTGTTATTAGATGGAACTAAGGGTGACATTCCACGCCACTTTATTTTCAAACAGGCAAGAGCAAGTCAACAGCCCTTCCTTTTCATCTGGCAGGGTATTTTCTTCACGCAGTGGCACTTAGCAACGGCTTCATCCCTTCTGATTAGCGCTGCCATTAGAGAAATGAGGCCTCGGCACAGTGAGTCATCTCCGATCCTGACAACTGTAACCATTCCAGATGGTGAGAACATCAGCGACCGTAATGGCCCTTCCTGTCAGCGTTTGCTGCGGATTGTTCTGGGAACCGCAGGGGACAGACACAAGCTTGTAGCATGGAGAGATTTACAAGGTGTGGCTGCAAAATAATGACACTCGTTCCACAAGCCACGTGTGGAAATCAGTCGCTTTTCTTTAGAGGCACAGCTTACACGAGGGGCCAGAGCATAACACCAACTCTGAGAAACAAAGAACAAAAAGACTCCCGCGACCCAGCAAAACGCCAAGCAAGCAAAGGAACAGGTGCTCACTGGCTCCAGGACCGTGCTGTCAACATGAAGGCTCTCTGCAGGCCTCTTTCATACTGTCACCTAGACAGACTTGCAGGCCTCAGAGGAAAAGACAGGCATCCAGTAGGAATGCCTTTCAGTGTGAAGAAAAAGCAGTCAACTGCTGTCGCTCACGCAAACAGCAAAAAGCCCAACGTCTTGGCATTTCGGGATTTCAGGGAAAGATATGCTAAGTTAAAGAAAAAATCAAGTCAGCTTTTAGAATTTGTGCAAATGACTTCTTGGAGCTGGTTAGGTCGAGCAGTTTTCCCCCCACCTGAGTATCTGGTTTCTTTAGAGTGTTGTAAGAGGGTACTAAGCACAGCTGAATTTATTTTCTCAAATTTCAAGCTTATGTTATAAAAACTAGTACTGGGCGAAGCCTTATCATCATTATGGCAAAGAGGAGCGCTCATTTCACAATGCGTTGTTTAAAGTTAATAGATGATCAAGTGAGCAACTAAAAAGATGATGTATTGGCTTCATTCCGTGTTATTATAGAGCTCAGCAGCTGAGTTAATATATACGGAGATGTTGGCAGACAGCTCCTTTTGGTAATAATATCCATTTTTATGAATGGCTCATTTATTTTTTATATGTTCCTCTTTAGCCCTGCCCTCATTTCTCCCCTCTGTACTGAGTCTGCTTCCCAGGACTCTGAAGGTAGTGGAGGAAGGATAGCTCTGCATTTTAATGGAGAGAACGAGCAGGCTGCTGCTTCAGAGACAGCTCCAAAGCAGTGACAAATGAAGAGAAAAAAAAATTAGGAAAACAAACCAGAGGTAGAAATTGGTTTCAGAAAGGCCAGTCAGCTGGTTATTTACCAAGTCTACGCCCTGTGGATCTTCGTGGGTGTGTTTGTTTCAAATCCAGGCAGTGACTCATCATTACAGTGACTCTCTCCCATCACTCACCTCCTGCAGGAGGAAACTTGATATGCACAGGGCGTTTTATCTTTGTCGTCTAATCACCTGAAGAATAAGAAGAGCATATTTACTTGGGGAAAAAAAAAAAGTATAGCTCTCAAAGCAAAATGTGCTAGACCTTCATCTTAAAAGTTATAGGGGCAGGGGGGAGAGGGGCTTGTGGTTGTCCCAGCCTCTCTTGCAATTGAGTGTACGTTTATAGCAGGATCCCCAAGGGTCTGATCATCACTCCTGAGCCCGTCACGCTCTCTGCTTTCTCCAGGTTTCTGAACATTTACCACGAAGGTGAAGTAGGGCATTGAGGCCGCCGTCCGTTATCCCCTGGAGCATTTCTTCCTCTTGGCTTGGCTTTCCCTCCTCACCACCCTCCTGCAGAACAAAGATGCAAATGGGAAAATTGGGAAAGAGATGGTTAAGGAGCTCTTTGGGGTCGCAGGCCACAGCTGAGAAAAAAAGAGCGGAGACTCCTCAAAACATACGAGAGGCAGGAGGGTCAAGTGGTTAAACTTCGGTTGCAGAGTCAGACTGCCCTGCCTGGAATACGGGGTCTCCCGCTTACTAGACCACCGACCCTCAGCAAGTTGCTTAACCCCCCTGTGCCTCAGTCTCTGGGAAATGAATACAATCAGAACACCTCTCTCCGAGGTTTGTGGGGAGATTTAAATGAGCGAGCGCAGGTGAATTACTTAGAACGTTGCCTGGCACAAAGTCAGTCTTAGCCATCATTGTTATTATTTCAACTTCCTGTACTAAGCAGTCCCTGATGTAAATGCCCCAAAATGCCCAAGTGTACCTGTTACTCTAAACTAAGAAAAAGAAGATCTCGTCAGGGGAGATGAAGCATCTCCCCTCTCCCTCTCAGATCCGTAATGAAGGGAGTGGTCTTTGAAGGTAACTGCACCTGGGAGCTGAGGGAGAAATGCTTGAGGAAGGTTTTCCCACAGGTAGAAAACTGAAAAGACCTCCTCCTCCAGGACTCGAAGTTGGTCATGCCTCAGATGTGTCGGTAGATCATCAAGCCTTGGGGGGCTCCCTTGGCACTGTGTAGGGGCTGCGAAAGACGCCCAGAAAGTCAACGCAGACCCGCCCTGGAGGACTCACACTGAAGGCGATGAGGCATTCATTCATAGGGGGCAGCTAGATAATATAAAAGACGGCCTCTGATCAACCCTCCCCCGTGCGTGGTGGAGAAGGGAGTGCTCAGGAGCTCAGCAGAGAGTCAGTGCAAACAGTTCAGCTCTGGGAACCACCTTCCCCACTTGTCCTTCAGACCTCTTTTCTCAGAGATAATAGGGTTCTCTCATTCTTTTCCTTCCCCTTCCTTCTCCTTTCTCTCTGAGAATTTATTTGCAATATGTTTCAGAGGAAGACAGCATGTTGAGGCTGGATAAGAACTTAGAGTGGATATCTCAAAGCGTGTTCCTCAGATTCCCAGCTTGAGAATTTTCTGGGGTGCTCATTAAAACTGCTAATTCCTGGGCCAAACCCCAGGCTACTGAATTAGCCTTTGGGGGGGTGACCCAGGACATTGCATTTTTAAGAAGCTGATCAGATGCTTATTATGCACAATTTAGTGTGAAAACCGTTGACTTGGAAATGATTTAATCTAGCTTCTTTATCTTGCAGATGGGGAAACTGAGGCCTGGGAAAGTGAAGCAGCTTCCCCAAGTCACCCCGCTGATTAGCGGTAGAAGCAGAACCTGTAGGAGAGGAAATGCAGGAGTGTTCTTACTGCAGAGAAGGCTTCAGGCTCTCTGGATGCAAAGCCTTCCCAGACAAGCAAATGCTGAGTTCCGTTTCCTCTCCAGTACAGTCCTGGCCACAGCAATGTGGGACTTATTGCCATATTTTACAACAGACATAAATTCGGCATTTCCAAATAAAACTAGAATCCAGTATATGCCCCACGAAAATAAATTAATTTTAATGAGGATCTCACTAGTGTTTACGGATTTTCCATGTTTCATATGGAAATTTAATGCTGCTTTACCTTGAATGTTGAAATGGAATTGATGAAGTGGTTTTTTTTTTTAATAGGAAAGAAAAGACCATAAGTATAACTATTTGCCAGTCTTTTCAGTTCCACAAGAATTACTAATAATAACACAAAACTATGTAAAGTAGCAGAGAGTAGATAATGACAGAGTTGGGAAAATGTCAGTGATAAAGAGGAAGGTGGGAAAAATACAGCTACAGCACAGATATCTGCACTTTACCTCAAAGTAATGATGTCGTAGAAAATGTCATTATGGCTCGTGTATTTGTCATCATGTTGTAAGTAATTCAAAGCCGGTGTCTATGACTATTGTCTGCTTTATACTGTCCCACAACACTGAGCTCAGTCTTATGTAAACTCTCCAAATACGTTGTCTGATGAATAGGAGAGGAAGTTGAGGAGAAGGCGAAACAGTGGGAGAGGGGCTATGTGAGAGTGAGAGAGGAAAATGAAATCAAGGAGTGGAGGACGCCTGTGTCTAACTTCCTTCAGAGGATTGGTGTCTTTAGAAGGGGACCAGGTGTCATGGAGGGGAGTGGTGTGGTCTGGCAGAGAGGCCACAAGAAGTCCAAGGAATGACGATGCTAGTAGGGCAAATGCAGAAAGCTAGAGTGATAGAATTTAAAGCTAGGGCGTATAAGAAGTGACTTATCCAACTTGATATCTCAGCAAACAAACAGCTAAACCATCTGAGTTGGATAGCTGTCTGTTCTAATTTCATTCATTCATGTTCACTGATTCATACAATGATTCCAAAAATATTTGTGGCTTTCTAATGTTAATGATAATAATGACTACCATTTATGGAGTACCCACTCTGTGCCATTACCCCACTACACAGATGAGGAGCTGAGGCTCAGAGGTGCTGGGTAACTTGTCCAAGGTCACATAGCTGGGATTCAAATCCAAGCCTGCTCCATGCCTGCCTGTGCTTTGAGTCACTGTAATGTTGCATAAAGTCAGTCCTTATGCAGGCACGTTCAGATGGGCCTGCTACAAACTCACCCCACACTGTTCCATCACTTCACCCAGGGAATCTGGTTCTGGCCCCCGCTTTGCCACCCACTTGCTGTGTGATGTTGGCCAAGTCTCTTCGTTTCTGTGGGTCATGTCTCTTTGTCAGCAAAATGCAGGGACTGGACTAGGTGATTACTGAAATTCCTTGCTGCTCTAAAATTCCACATATCTGTTACTGGGTATTCAGTCCTCTCAGCTGGGGGACCATTTATGAAACTTCACATCTCTCTCATGACCTCGGCTATCTCGTTTCGGGCTCTTGCTTCCTGTGGTAGAATCACCCATTGCCCACATGACGTATATTATTCTTAGTAGAAGAATCCTTGACCTTCTTTGAGGTAGCAATGCACCCATCTAAAAGGCTACACTTCAAGCTTTGCTTAAAGGAAGACATACTCCTTTTCTAAGCCACTTTTTTGTAAGTGGCTCAGGCTTTCTGGGGAGTCCATTTCACCTTCCCCCTTCTTCCTTCCTGTTGCAGGAAAGACAGGTTTGGTGACTAGAACTCCAGAAGCCATCTGGGGCCTAAGGCGACTCTGAGGGTAGAACCCACATGGTAAGAGTAGCTGCGCAGAAAGATGGGGAGCACACAGTTCTCAGATGACCTGAGAGCCACCACACCAGCCCTGGACTTCCCACCTCCAAGCTTCTTTTAGGTGAGAGAAAAACAAACCCTTTCAAATTTAAGCCTCTGTTCTTTTGGATTTTTTTGCTATATGCAGGCACACCAGTCCTCACTGATAGACCTACAAACTCTTCACTCTTTCTGTCTCTAGCTGTAACATTTCCCTAAAATGGTAGTGCTCAATTTGCTACAAACTGCTGGACAAATTGTGACCTGCTGGCACCTCCACATCAATGTGTACAATATGCTGGATTCATAATCACCCCCGGAAAACGGTTTCTTCTCTGTTGCCTGTTTCAGTAAATGGCAACACCACTTTTCCTGTCACTTGTGTTCAAAAGCCTGGTATAAACTTTCATTCCTCTTATTCAATTAGTTAGCCAATCCTATAGATTCTCCATTCATTGATCTAACATTTTGAGACCATACTATCCCATGAGATGATTGGTGCTGGGGTACATGGTAAGCCAAACAGAAACTTATCTGTTCTCGGGATACTGGCAATCCAGGGCAGGCATTTATCTGTTCTCATGAAGCTCATAATCAAAACAGGCATTAGTTGGATAATCACACAAACAAATGTAAAAGTGCAACCGCAGCAAGTACTACAAAGGAAAGGTACTGAGAACCTACACTGGGGGCTGGGAAGGCTTGGACTGAGCTGAACCCAAAGGATGAATGGGCCCTAAAGTGTCAAAGAGTAGTGTGTGGTGGCAGGGTAGCATTCCAGGCAGAGGAAGCAGCAGGTGAGAAAGCCCCAGGAAGGAAGGAGCAGGGTATATTCCGCGAGTTGAAAGAAGACTGTTGGCTGAAGCACTAGGAGCCAGGAGGGATCCAAGAGGCAAAGGAAGGGCTCAGACCAGGTCGAGGACTTTGATCTTCATTTGAAGATCAATGGGAAGCCACCTGAAGGGTTTTAAGTGGCAAAGCGAGGGTGGGCAGTGATCATATTTGTGATGTCCTTCCTATTTCTTTTCTCCTCTTTTCTTAATTCCCTCTGCTGCTATGCTCATTCCCTATTACCTGCTTCTCTTCCTGAAACTCAGCCTCTACAAACTGAGGATTATTCTTCCAAATCCCAGTGCTGGTCATTTTGTTCCCATTCTCAAAAGTCTTCAAGAGCTCCTCATTTCCTACTAAATGAAATCCAACGTCCAAGCCAGAGTTCAAGGCCCTGGCCTCCCTGAGCAGCCTGCATCACCTGCCACTCTCCCTCACGTACTGGCGTGCGCCAGCCAAACTATACTGTACTGTACTCTACTGGGCTTCCCTGTCTCCGGGCCTTTCCTCATGCTCTTCCCTAGGAGCTATTTTCCCTAGGAATGCCATTTTCTTGATTGGCCATTAGTCAAAATCTTCTGTCCTTTAAGAGTCTGCTCAGAGGCACCTCTCTCCCTGAGGTTTTGCCTGCTCTCCCCAACCCAGTCATCCTTCCTCCTCTGTGTCTCTGAGCCCTATATCTGCTCCTCACCGGGAACTTGTCACTCTCTGCATTTGGGCATAAGCCTTATCTTCCGAAACAGCTTGATGGGAGGATCCTGGCTTCCTTTCTGCACCCGACAGGTCCCACTGTGCCCTACTTAGAGCAAGGGGCTCAGTAAACGTCAACTGAAGGAAAAAATGAATGATACTCAAATAAGTGGGCAAACAGCAATTTGCATAATTTCTTGGCAGTCGATGAAAATGACACATCTGCGTGGTGACCCTGGTAACATGCAGGCTGATTTTGGAAACAAACTACCTGGGTTCAAATCCCAGCTCTACCACATACTACCTGTGTGACCATGAGCAAGTTACCTCATCTCTCCATGCCTCAGTTTCCTCATCTGTAAAATGGGGGTAATAATACACCTACCTGGGCAGTTAAGCGAGTTACTTCACATGGAGTACTTAGAAACATGTCTGTTACAGAGTAAATACCCAATAAAAGTCTTCATCATCTTCTTATTCCCACTTAGAATGACTCTCACTGGGTGAGAATGCCTTCTGTGACCCAATGACCTACAAAATGGCGCCTGGGGCCAGAGTCCTGGGCAGGATGATTTCCTACAAGCTGTTCAGCAGGGGAGCCTCCCAGCAACTCCATGTCTTAACACAATGAACCTGGCAGGCCTTTCCTCATGTCTCACAGACTTCCGGTTGTGCTGTTTCAGCCTCTGGCCTGTGAAATCCTTAAGGGCAGAGACCATACTAGTAACAGCCAGCACCATACAATCCTTACCACACACTAGGCAATTATTGTTCAGAGCATTCACTTGCATCAACTCATGTTGTTTTCCCAGAAATCTTATGAGGCAACTAGGGCACAGAGAGGTTAGGTAACCTGTCCAGAGGCACACAGCCAGCATTTAAACCCAGTCATTTCAGTTCCAGGGACTATGGGCTTTTCTATACTATCCCCTCCCCTTTGTATCTTTAACACCTGGCACATAGTAGGCGCTCAATAATGTTTGCTGAGTGAATAGATCCCAGTGGCATCTTCGGGGAAGCCTTCTGGTATTTTCTCTATCCAGGATTTCTGACTGGCTTCTTCTCCCATTGACCCTTCTAAACCCTCCAATAGTGGCGGATAAGTGCTTCTGCTCTTTTCAGGAAACCATGCTCTCATGGGCTGCGTGAGGAAGTGATCCTGTGTGACCCCACACTGTGGTCCATTCCCATCCCACCTCTCATTTTCCCTTTCTTAGAAAGAGATAGATGGAGACTCTGAAACACTCCTAAAAATAAAAATTGCTTTGTTATGCAGGTGGACTAAAGAATAATTTTGGGGGGGAAATTTTAACTGGGCTTTATTTTCAATAATTTTTTTACTCTATGAAAGATGTACATATTAATTGTAGAAACTTTGGCAACTACAGAAGTGCACAAGGAAGAGAATTTAAACTGGAGGATATTTTTGCCCTTTATTTAAAATATTCTTTAATGTTAAGTGATCCTTACAGTAAGAAAATGAGAAGAACCCAAACGATTAGACATTATGCATTATGGGGAGAGAAAATCTTTCCAATTCTGCCTTGTTCTCATTTAGCTTCTCAGAGTGTTGACAACTACTTTACTACTCTCTGCTCCTGTCCTAAATGGTGACTTGATCCACAATGTAAATACAGACATCTAAAAACTGCCCTGATTCCCCCATGGTCCCTGAAGGAAAATGGGCAAAGTGTGCCCAAGATCAGCCTGGGCTACACAAGTGCATGTGGATTATTCCACACCATGGAGCAAGTCTGTGAGGGCTTCTTACCTCTCCTTTCAGAACCCTTTCTCCTTCCTACAAAAATGGTCCTGGTTACATACACCTAAATATATTTATTCAGCTTTGCAACTAAGTTTCCAAAGACATTTATGCTAAAAGAATATTAGACCTAAAATCAGGACTTTTCTGTGTTTCAGTTCTTTATATTTCTGCCTTGGTTAATGAAAACTTACCCTATTCTCTTTTTTAAACATATATTATAAAGGTAGTACTTATTTACTGTAGAACACTTAGAAAATATTAAAAATGCACAAAGAAGAAAATGAGAGACACATCAGTAAATCCTGCATCCTGAGAACCTGACCTATTTTGGAGTTCTGACTCTGTGGATAAGGAAGTGGAAGGGGAAAGAAGAACATATGTAGTGGTGGATATTCGGGTGCTTGGCTGGTCCCCAATGCCCTGCATCTGGTCATAGCACTCTGATTCCCTATAGAAACTGCTTCCCCTGCATTCTCTTTCCCACAACCAATCAACCAACCAACTAACTAACCAACCAATCACCCAATCCACCAACCAACCAATGCATGTATCACACACGTACATGGGCACGCACTTCAACCTGTGGTAGTAGAGGAAAATGTCAATCCCAGTTAGTCCCAGTATCCATTTTCACAGGGTTAGGCATAAAACCCAGACAGTCTAGCCTAGTTCCTTCTGGGGGACTTTTCTTAGCTAGAGGCAAGGAAAGAGATTCCTTGACTCTGGTGGGAAAGATAGAAAGATGATGCAATAGTTACAGCCCCGTGGAGAAAGTTGTCTTAGAGAATGAAGGAAACACAAAAAATGAAGAAGGCTTATTGTGTTTGAATCCCTGGTCTGGCTGTCCCTTTTTCTAGTTGTACCTGATTCTGGTAGTCCCTGAGAGAAGCAACTTCCTGCCCTTGTCCCATTTACATGAACCCATAAGTGTTTTCTCACTGGAAGCAAGAGTCTTGTTTAAACAAACACACCAACATTACATTTAAGGAGAGAAAATTAGGAGAAGCGTATTTATTTAGGATAATTTTTTTTTTAATATATTCAAAGGAAAGTGTTGGGCCCTGCCCTGTCCACCACTCGTATCACTTGCTCTGGACTTGGCCAGAGATATACGTGGCCTGCCCCCACCTCAGGTAATCCAGCTAGCTCCTGTCACTCCCACGGCTCTGATAGGGGTCAGGTTATGTGCCCCAATGGTATGGGAGGGTGAGTCCCAGCCTAAGGTCTGTTATTCACACTGTCTCTCTGGAACTGGGTTTCCCAACTTAACAGGGAAGACGGGAAACTCTGACAAAGAGAAGGTACTGATTATCTAGTGTCCTTCCACCATTAGGCGGGGCTGACCACTGTTCCTTGTGTATGTGGCCAACAAAGGCAGACTTTGGGTAGCGCGGCAACATTGTGGAAATCACCCAGAACCCTCCTTATCTCGCTCCCAACCCCTTTCTAGTCCTCTTCTATCTAACACCTACCTTCAACTTGTGTCCCAGATTTTGACTCCTCTTCTGCCCCTTTGATCTTCACAACTAATCTTGATTTCTCCTGTTTAACCGGAGAACTCCCTAAGAACTTTTTCTCACATTCTCCCTCCGCTAGCCCACCGTGTTCTCCTCACTCATGCTCTAGCCCCACTCAGAACATAAATCTTGATATTAATTCCTTTGGCTGCTTCCCCAGATATAAGTAACCCAGCTCCTGAAGGCAGAGGGTTGGGCAGTATGAGCAAAGAGGAAGGATGAAGGTCCATCTGGAATGGAACAGTAGTGGGTTATGAACAGAAAGGCACATTCACAAGAACTAAAAAGTCATCAGTAGCCACTTGTAACAAGATGGAGGAGTGTCTGTACTGACTCATGGAGGTGAGAAATCAATGGGTCTCAGAGTTTACTATCTTGCTCTATTAATTGGCTTTGTTGGCTTCATCTACATTCAGCGCTGGCCGAGGAACATTTCAAGAATTTACAGCACCTCTTATTTTGTTAATCTGTCTTCCTGCCCAGAGAAGAAAATCCATATCTTGTGCTTGGATCATCACCTAAAATAGATTATTTACTCTTTTTAATAATAAAACTTGTATTTCTGGGGCTGGCCCCCAAGGCCGAGTGGTTAAAGTTCCACGCACTCCACTTCAGCTGCCCGGGTTTGCAGGTTCAGATCCTGGATGTGGACCTACTCCACTCATCAGCCATGCTGTAGAGGCATCCCACATACAAAATAGAGGAAGACTGGCACAGATGTTAGCTCAGGGCAAATCTTCCTCACCAAAAGAAAAAAACAAAAAACCCTTGTATTTCTTTTCTCCATGGACCCTCCAGAGGGCAAAGAAGAGAAGCCTAGAACTGAAGCGGAAAGAGCTTCTGGGAGGATTTTAATGATCTGCTGGGCTCCTTCCCCACTATTCCTTCACCCTCCAGATCGGGGCCACTTTATCTCCTCCACCTCCACTTGCTTATTGGTTCAATTATGATTGTTCTCTGACTCCTTCCAGGTTGAATTTAAGGTAACTAAAAATAAAATGCTCATACAATGGGACAGTTTCAAATAAAGATAAAAAATGATATCAGAATCCATTAGATGGAAGGCGAGAAAAACACAATTAAGCTGGGAAACTTGAGGAGAAAATGGTGATGGAAAATGAACAAGTCTCTATTTGGATCCTGCTGACAATAAAGACTAATTAGGTACTTGAGTAAGGGGAGCACAGGAACTCTTAGCTCAGCAGGTGGTTGGTTTTTCCATGATGAATGAGCATCTACTAGGGCCAAGTGCTGTCCAGGATATAGAGATGCATAAGACAATCCCTGTCCTCAAGGTGCTGGCAATCTAATCTGGTCCCATTTTAACCTTATGTACTGAGAGGAGTCATAAACTTCTATGTGTCTGACCCACCCACCATCTGTTCTGTGCCACGGCTCATGCCTCATGTAGTGGGTGAAACCAGTTCTACCACCTACCACAAATTATTGGACCAGAAATCTATGACCAAGACCAAAGATAGCCGCATAGGCACTGGACTCAAGGGAGGTCAACTATTCCTGAGGACACTTGACGTGAAGTTGCCTAATATATTTCCTCCATATTGCATGGAGCCACATCAATTTTGGCAGATCATATTTTCCAAACATGCCTGCAATAACTCTCCTATCCCACTTGCTCTTCTCACAATGTGACCTTGACACCCAGCCCATGGAGTTTGATTGGTGGAGTTTATGTCCTTTCCCTCTTGAACTTTGTGACTGCTTCAAACAACAGAGGATGGCAGAAGTGATAGTATGTGATTTCTGAGTCTTATAAAAATGCCAAGCACTTCCAGTTTGTTCTCTTGGGACACTTGCTCTTGGAACCTAGCTACCATGCTGTGAGGAAGCCCAAGAAGTCCATGGAGAGGCCTACTTGGTAGGAACCAAGGCCCCTGGCCCATAGACCTGGCTGGGCTTGAATCCAATAGCCAGCACCGACTTGCAGCCATGTGTGTGACCCACGTGAAAGTAGATCCTCCAGCCCCAGTTGAGCTGCCCAGCTGATGCCATGTGGAACAGAGATGAGCCATTCCCACTGAGCCCCACCCAAATTGCAGACTCATGAGCAAAATAAATGATTGTTGCTGCTTTAAGCTACTAAGCTTTGAGGTGGTTTGTTAGGCAGTAATAGATGGCTTAAACGCCAATCCAACAGATTTTCTTTCTTGGGAAGTATGAATGCATCCAGAGGTGGGCCTCTTGAACTCAGGCTGAATCCCCAACAATGCTGCTTTTCCTGTTCTACACAAGTCCTGTGTACATGCTAGGCTTGGCTATTCTGAAAGCCAGAATGACTATGGCTGTGAAAGAGGTGATATTTCAGGTTACTTTAAAATCTTTAAAATTCTAGCGCTGAACACCTGCTCCTGAGAGTATCCGGGCAAGCTGCTCCATGGCGACCGTAAAGAGTACGACTACTATCCTGTTGCCTTCAGCTCCAGTAAGTGGGAATTTTATTTTTTCCCCCCATGACCAAATACACCCTTACCAGCACCTAGGTCCAGAAACTAGGTTTTTTTTCCTTATTACCCCTATTCCAAGCTCTGGCTTTTTTCTCAGCGTGGTGTACCATTTCCACTGGCCCTGGGGTCCTGCCTCCACTGCCATCCTATAGCTTCTGTTACTTCTTATCTCAGCCTGTGCCCACTTCAGGCCTCCTTGACAATGATTGACACCTTCTTAAACATTTTCCTATTGCTTATTACCGGGTGTCGTATAGTGGTTTAGAGCATGTGTTTCAGAGTTGGGGAGACATGGGACAAGTTTGTAAGTTCTCTAAACCTACCTAAAAAGTATATCGTGAGCATTAAAATGAAATGACATGTTAAATGTTTAGCACCTTATGGCCAGGATTGCTAACTCATTGGATACCCAATATTCTTTCACTGCTTTGTGAAACAAAACCCTTAGTGCTGGGTGTGGTAATGTACCAGTCATAGAGACTACAGTGCCTTCCTGCCTTGCAGATAGGTTGGCCAATGAGATGCAGGCCAAGTTCTTTCCTTGGGCTGGCGGGAAAGCTCTTTAAAGTGGCTGACCTAGTCAGGAAGGTCACCCTCCCGCTGATTCCCTCTCTCTCCTTGTGAATATCATGCTGGAGCTAGAGCCACCATCTTGGATCATGCGGTGAGCCTGAGGGTGGAAGCTCTGCACTAATAGAGGTGGGGGAGACTTAGCAGGAGCCCAGGTCCCAGATGACCGTGGAGTTACCATACCACTTACCTCTGTACTCTTTCATGTGTGAGAAAAAAACCATCTGGTTTAAAACAATTTTATTTTGTGTCTGTAGTATTAGAGGTTGAACTTAATTCCTAACTGACACACATAATAAATGTTAGTCAAGATTATTGTTCTTTCAGCATCATTTCTGTAACTCAGTGGGACTATCTGCTTTTTGGGTCCAAGCCATCTCCAGGCTGATCTGTCCCACCACTTTAGTCACTTAGTCATTCCGGTTAAAATAGGAAGAAGATAAACACTGCAGCAGACCCTGGGGGTGTATCAATGCCATAATTGACCAGGTTTTACTTTAGTTGGAATCATGAGGAGGAATCTTTCTGTTCATTGTTTGTCAATGTACTGACTAGTTTTTGCGATCTGCAAGAATGCATCCTTATTCAAGGAAGTCTTCATATTATGCACATGTTATGAACCTGTCAGTCAGCCTTGCTCCAACTGTTATAATGTCAAAATGTGGAAAATGAGGTTAGAATTAAAGTCATGAACAAAAATGAGTAATCAGGAAAAAGAGAAGGTTTTATCTGTAAGACTTTTCCATTTTTACTAAAAATATTTTTAAAAATTACATTCCCATAGGGCCCCGTGGCCTAGTGGTTAAGTTCAGCACACTTCGCTTCAGTGGCCCAGGTTCAGTTCCTGGGTGTGGACCTACATCACTCATTGGCGGCCATGCTGTGGCAGCCCACATACAAAATAGAGGAAGATGGGCACAGATGTTAGCTCAGGGCTAATCTTCCTCAAGCAATAAGAGGAAGATTGGCAACAGATGTCAGCTTAGGGCAAATCTTCCTCAGCAAAAAAATAAATAAATTAATTAATTAAATTACATTCTCATAGACAATTAAAATTTTATTCCTCAATTTAAAAGTATTTTGTAAGGAGGAAAAAAGACAAGAATGTGTAATAATATCTTTTAGATGTGCCGAAAATCCATTAATTTTTAGTCTAGACAATTGGGTATGAAGCAGGTTCAGTTCTATAAGAATTTTTGAATTTTGAATTGGTGTTGCTTCATTTATTTAAAGAGGTCTACAGATCAAAAGAGTACAATTATGAAGGTAAAAATCCTTCTTTTTCGTAGTCATAGAAGTTAGGTTAAAAGAATTTTCCTTTAGAAAGATGCATAATTCACTACTTTACTCTTAGTCATCAACATCTTAGTAAACAAATATCTTACCTTCAAATAAACCTTTATTCTAAATATTGATATACATTAATTACATAGAAACTAATGCAGAAAATATTCTTTCCTCCTATCTTATAGTGCTTTATTTTTCAATTAAATTTAGAAATGCTTTTTAGTTTATCACTGCTAATTGAGCAATTCAGCATACAAACATGCATGTACTTACTTATTCTTATAAAAACCATGCGGCTGAGAATAGAATAATTTATACGTATATACATGTATACCTGACATTTATAAAGCCATAAGTCATAAAGGAAAATATTATTATGTATATTATTCTCAGCATGCAAGGTAGGAGAAAAAAACTAAAACCTTAAGTTAGTCTTAAAACTTTGATAGTTTTGCAAATCAGTTCTAATCAGTAGCAATGGGACCATTTCTTACATGAAGCTTACAAGGTAGAATTTATACATTGCTGGGACAAAAGCCCAGTGATAAATAACATCTGATGATCTTACTGACCTCCTGAAGAAATACTTTTCATTGCCTGTAAAATGAGAGAGTCTAATACAATATTCTTTTTTACATTCTTCTCACTTCACTTTAAAAGCAAGATACACACATACTAAATTATGACTGATCTACCAGATTATTGTTTAACTTCTTGAATAACTATAATCCCTGCTCTTTCTGAAAACTGGCATTTATTAAACATGCAGACTTTTCACATGTTTCTGATGTTATTTATAATTTCAGAGGATTTCACCTAAGTAAGAGTAATACATTGATTACTCTCAACTGAGCCTTACACTGGAAAAAATGTTGCTTACTGTTTTTTGTATCTATATATCATTCATTTAATCCTTTCCATGCAGACCAAAAAAGTGAAACATGGAAGAACATGCTTTTTGTAAAAAGTCCAATTACTTATTTACTAAGTACTAAAGGCCAGTGATGATAATGTGATGCAAACTGAGGAGTATGATTACCTGAGCCCTCTGCACCTGAAGTCCAACTGTGAAAAGAACTCACCCACCTTTGGTTGTCTTAAATAGGTCAACATTATATATCTAATCTTTCACAGCACTGAAATTAAAGTCTTCATGTTATTGCAAGCACTTTGGTTTAGGAATTTAACTTCCTAAAATATCATTTCAGAAAGAGCTTAGAGCATCTATAGAGTTGATTAAAAAGTTTTATTTTATATAATTTTATGGATTGCTATCTCTGGAACATGACATATTATTTAGAAAAGATAATAGGGCAAAAAACAAAACAAACCAAAAAATCCCCACCAGGTATCTACAAATAACCACCCCCAAAGGACTAAGAGGAAAATAAAATTTTGGTGCCAGACAAGACAGTATCAAGGCAATGTCAAAGAGCTGCTCAAAAAACAAATAATTCAGGCAATTGGTTGTTTGGGTTTTGCAATTATTAATAACCATCTTGACTAATTCCACTCCACACTAATATACAGTCACTCTTCTGGTTGTTGTAAGATCGAAGAAACGTACCCTATGAGTGAAACTACTCTGGACTGCCTGTTGTAGATGTTAAATGGAAACCCCAGTATTCATCCTGAGTGCCTTCTGAATGTGAAAAAGTAGCATATGTACATTTAATTCAGTAGAAAATTTCAATGTTTTCCCCTCAATGAGAATTTCAGCAGTGTCTTCTCAGTGTGAAACCATGTCTTATCATTTCACTTTATTAGGAATTTATACTAATTCTGAGGAAGTTGCAACTAAAGTCTACATTTTACGTTTACTCAACATAAGGGCCTTCTTCCAGAGATAGTGCGAACTGATAGTTTAAACGACCAAAATAGAAGAATAGACAAAGGAATTTTGTAAAGCACCCATTTACGTTGTTAGAGCTGCGAAGGTGATCAGCAGAAGCATCTGTCACCCCGTGGAGATCAAGGTTGATCCAGGCTGTGTGCTTGTATTCGGATAACAATGACCTTCCCAGAGAGAGGAGCCACATCACTGAGTTAAGACTGATATTTTTACATATTTATTAAAACAAGTTTCCTGAGGAATTCAACCAGGCAATGTTGTTAACCTAGTCTGCATAAAATGTACAAAAATGCAATAAAACTTATACATCTTTAAAATATTCTGAAGTCAGATTTTGCTCTGACTGGCTACTCAATTAGGTAAAGTTAATAAGATTTTTACCAACAATAATCTGAAATAGAAAATTAAGCTTGTGTTCAAAAACAGATCTTAAAATTATCATAAATCTATGATGCCTATTGATTGGACAGTAACAAAAAGATACAGGATGCCAGAATTGACCTTGACTGTTTTGACCCCGTACGAACTTCATATACCTTGCCAGAATAAATTATCTTTTTAAAAAGTGTCTTGTCTACTGTACAGTTATAGAGGAGAGTACATTTTTCAGATATAAACTCAATGACATGCTGCTGAAGCTTGCTTCTTCTGGTATTTGAATTATTTTAAATACTGAATGAAAATATTTTTATCATATCATAAAATATTGCTTCATCAAAGTGAGATTCCAAGACCCCTTATACTTCCCAGAGCATCTAAACTCCATTATTTGATAGGGTTGGATGAAGTTTATAGACCTAAGTGTTCAGCAAAAATCTTAGATACCTGGAGAGAGAAAAAACCAAACTGAGACACTTCTGAGAGTCAAAATGTTGATAAGAAACAAAGTTAGAGTAACAAAATAGGCAGAAATGATGAATGAGAAAATGATGATTTTGGCATAAATATCTGAGAGTCACTGTGGACCGTAAGTTGAATATGAATATGCAAAACAGCAATGAAAACAAAAAATGCCATATTAGGATGTGCTAATGAGAATTGGACAGACAAATCTGTTGAAGTTATATACCACGAAAACTGTCTTTCACCAAAGCTCTCTGCAGTCCCAGGATGGCATAATAGCAGTGGTTAAACACCAGTAGATAGTTCTGTCTTGCATTGAGTGGAAAGACCTCCCTGGCTTGGAACTCTGCCTTTGAAATTACAGGCATAGTTCAGAAGGCAAGTGCTTGTTAAAGGCATTCTGAAAGGCAGGAGAAAGGCAGTTTCTGTTATGCATTAAGGCAGCCTTTCAAACACAAGACCCCCAAATTCAGCAGCAAATGTTTGGTGAACCTCATCTCCCCTCAGTTTATGTGCAGGGAGTAAAATAAGTCAAGTTTTTATTCTTTGTTTCTTTCCTGGAATAAAATATCAGGTGTCATTGAAGAGCTGCGAAATCCCAATTTGCTAGATTGCTTTAAAGGTCAGAATTAGAAAATTAAGAATTAAATGGAGATTGATTTTACGTGAGTGGGAGTATAAACAGGCCCTTCTGCATTTTGCACTGTTGCTTCTAGCATGAGGATGTCAACAAATATCACACAGAATGTCATCTCTGATGGAACGACAATGACCTCCTGGAGTGCTGGGTGGAAGAGGACTCGAGCCTTGTCCCAGCTTGGCAGGAAAGAATACTGAGTGCAGTGAGTGATATCTGCACAGACACAGATATTTCCTATTCCTATTCTGTTTGCTTCAAATGACCTTAAAGATCTCAGAGACACAGGAGAGTGACAGATGACCCCCACCTGCACACACTCCCTCCCCACATATCACATGCACGGGAAGTGTGGTGAGAACAAGAATGAGCTCTGGGGAAATCTGAACAAGTAGGTGATTTTAGCTGAAAAGGAAAACATTTGCTCTTTCATCGAAGGTTCCTATTTCTCCAGAAGTTCCCAAGGGAGACTGGATCTGGCCAACTCAGGGTCCACAAGTCACCAAACAACCTCTCCTCAGGACTGTGGACTCTCCCACTGTGTCTTCTTCGCAGGTAGAAATGAGTTTACCACCTCCCTGGGATGGTGTGTACAGTGAAACACTTGTTTTGTTGGCTGTCTTTTCCATGCCATAACTCGCCTTGAAAAAAGTTCCTGCTTAAGGTAATTGACCTAGCAGAGGACTTGACTAATCCTAGGAAACTATCCAAAGCTAGTTAGGTAACAAGGTGACCCAGAAGGAAACCATAGATAAGACAGCTTCCTGATTTAAACCCTAAGGAATGAAGCAGAAAGGTAACAAGGACTTAGAGAGTATGGCCAGAGTGAATACAGTCAGCTAGAGGTTGACTGAGAGGTGGGAACACCCATTGATTAGAGGTGAATGCATCATACGGCTCCTCCACCCTCAGTGATGGATGTCTGCCAGGCCTTTTCCTAGGACTTCTCAATCGCGCCTTCTTCCAAGTACAGGTGATGCCGTCATTAGGAAGAGTGGGTGTTGGAAGAAACAGCAAAAGGTTCTTGTGTCCATGTTGATTTAAAATTAATTAAATTTGTATCCTCTTCATCCTTTGTTGGCAGGCCCAGCAGGCTCCCTCCAGGGATGCTTCTCTTGGAAAACATTAGCGCCATTCAGTTTTAGGATTCATTGTCACTGTAAAAAACAGAACAATAGTATATTTCCAAGAAGCTACCGAGAGCTGGTCACTCCATTACGGAGGTGACTCAAGAGAGCATAAACAGTCAGGAAGCCAACGAACGGTGTCCAGTTTACAATTTCCAAAACAAATGTCAGTTTGGATTTTATATTTGACCCCTGGGGAGGAAATCCACGAAAGCCAAGAAATAATTCCTAGCTCTTGTTTCAATATCCCTCCCGAGTGCCGACACGGAGAGAACCAGATGGAGTTGGGGGTTTCCCCCTTTAATTAAATCTAATCCCATTCTCTATGAATAGATGCCAAATTGCCTTCTTTTCCTTTTAAAAAAATTTCCATGTGTTGTTTTCCCTCAAGAGTTTCTGGTCTTGGCATGTTTTCAAAAGCCCATTTTGTTCATATCCACAAAGGATCTAGAAGTGCCTTTTCAGCGTCATTTAGAATTCAATCATCAGGCATCTTGAGGTGTGAGTTGACATAAATTATGGACACGGTATTTGGACATGACCATGCTGGCTGGCTAATGTGTGCTTTTGTTTCTAATTTGGCTATCTTTGCCATATATCTGGTTCTGCGGCTTTCTCCCAGTGAGAGCGGCCTCCACCTAAGACTCCTGGAAAGCAGGCCACTCGACCTCTCCTCGCACTTCTCTTTTTAGTTTTGTGCCCCTTTACCCAAATTCTAGCACGTCTCTGCTTGAGGTGACCTCTGTCTCCAAGGAAGTGCCTGACTGATAGTAATCAACACGACCTGGTCTCTCCTTAGCTCATAGGCGTGTATGATCTGCAGTGGACTAAGAGTTCCTGACCCCTACTTCAGTGCTCTCCTGCTCTGTGAAACACCGTGTTTCCAAAAGGATTTTGAAGCAACTTGATGGATAGATAGATAGATAGATAGGTCCATGAAAGGGGAGGGGAGACGTTGTGTGTACGTCTGTGTGTTTGTGTTTGCATCGTGAAGGCAGGGGAAGAAGCTATAATAAGGAAGGATGGTCAGTGGGAAAGCAGGGGGAGTGCAGATGTGAACAAACGGACGTCTGTAGCAAAGCTAATTTAAAATGGAAACCTGATCGAAAATTAAGACATTTTTATCTGAAGAGTAGATGTCACAGCCCACTTTGCTGAAGTCATCCTGAACAACTCAAACTGGGCAAGAAGGTTTCATTTCTTGGAAACTGGGTGGTAGCAAGAGAGTATTTCTCAGATCCAGGAGTTCATCTCTACGGAGCATAGTTCTCTGAACTGCATGTTTTCCTTCTGTGGCCTTATCTTGAAATTTCAGCTACTCTAAGCAGAGTATAACACAAAGCTGAATAGCAATGGGCACAATCCCTCTTTTGTCCACAAAACTGATCTGTGTCCAGCAGTTATAACAGAAGTGATTTTTTACATTAATTATTATAAAACCAATCCATATTCATTGTTGGAAAAATAGAAAATATGAATAAGCAAAACAAAAATACTAACACTTTCACTATGGTTAACATTTTGGTCTTTATTTTCTAAACTTTTTTCTGTGATAATAATATCTTTTTGTACAAAAATGGGATCATATTATACATATTGTGCTGTAATATGCTTTTCTCACTTTCATTTACGTACAGACATCTTTCCTTGCTAATAAATATACAGTATCTTTTTAGTCACTACAGAGCATTGTGTTATCTCACTAGACCACAACAAAATTTTTTTTTGGTGAGGAAGATTGGCCCTGAGCTAACACCTGTTGCTAATCCTCCTCTTTTTGCTTGAGGAAGAGTGGCCCTGGGCTAACATCTGTGCCCATCTTCCCTATTTTAAATGTGGGTCGCTGCCACAGCATGGCTTGGTGAGTGGTGTAGGTCCACGGCCGGGATCCGAACCCGTGAACCTGGGTTGCCGAAACAGAGCACGCCAAATTTAGCCACCACACCACTGGGCTGGCCCCGCTACCAGAATTTTTTTTTTAGCTATATCCTCACTGTTAAACATTTAGGCTATTCCCAATTTTTAGTTTTTATTTATTATAAAATTGCTACATCTTTGCACACTTCCAATTGTTAATCTTTGCATAAATATCTAGAAAAGGAATTGCTAGGTTGAAGTGTATGCCATTTTAAAATTTGACTATCCTATTATCAAATTACGCCCCTTCCCTAGAAATTTTGTACAATTTACCTTCTCCCAACACTTTCCTTTAGGATAAGGAATTATTAAATATTAAATGGATATTTCCCCATATCCTCTCCAGTATTGGATTTTATTATTTTCAGTTTTTTATAAATCCAATAGGTGAAAATAGTATCATACTTACCTTTACTTTTTCTTTGATAACTTTTTTTTATTACTAGGAAGAATAAACATTTTTTTCAAAGCTCTGCTGGTAATTTTAATTTCTTCTTTGCTTAATTGCTTATTGATATTGTTTGCTCATATTTAAAATGGGACAGTTACCTTTTTTATTGGTTTGAGTACTAAGAATAATTTTTCGCTCAATATATATATTGCAAATACTTTTCCCCAGCCTATCATTTTCCTTCTAATTTTATTTACTGTGCTTTTGAAGTACAGAAAATTTGAGTTTTTAATGCAGTTAACTCTATCCTTTTCTGATATGGTTTCTGACTGTGTGTCATGCTTTCAAATTAGTCTCCACCTTAAAGTTACAATAATATTTACCTGTATTTTTTTCTCGATTTTTTTGTTTCTTTTTAACGTTTAAACTCATCTGGAGTCTACTTTAATCTAAAATGTGAGGCAGAGTTCCAAAACTTCCCCCTCAATGTTAGTCAGTTGTCCCAAGAGTATTGATTGAATAATCCACTTGCTGTGAAATGTGACTTATATTATGTATTAAATGTTTACATATACTTGAGGCTGTTTTTGAGTACTCTATTCCAGCCTGTTAACACTTCTTATTTGGTTCTGAGTATATATAGTTCATTACTGGAGCATGTTTCCTACAAATGCCCCTCCTCTCACTATTGCTCTTCTTCCTTCTTACCATTGTCCTGGCTATTTGTGCCCAGTTATTCCTCCAGATGAAACCCTCACTGGGATCTTTAAGAGACCGGGTTGAATTTGAAACGATAATTTTTACATTGTTGAGTCTTTCATTCAGGAACACAGCGTGTCCCTCTCCATTTGTTGAAATGTTTTATGTCCCTCAATTAAAATTTGAACAATTGCTTTTTATATTACCCCGTGCATTTTTTGGTTAAGTTTATGCTGAGTATTTCACATCTGGTATTGCCTCTATGGTAGTACTGATGCTGGTATGTGCTAACAGTGGCTTTTTAGCCCGGCAGATAAGAACACTGGGTCAGATGGCCAGAGCCATTCCTTGCTGTGTGACCTTGGGCAAGTTACCCTTTCTTAGCCTAAGTTTTCTGTTCTCATCTCATCTGCAAAACATACATAATAATACCACGTATCTTATAGGGTTGTTGTAAAGAATAAATGAGAAAGTGTAGGTAAAGCACTATGCTACAGGCCTGACATACAGACCCATGAATGTACATTATTCTTATTTTGCAGAGTCTACACTAGCAAGTGTTTGGCAGTTAAACATGAGCTTGAACACTGCTTCAAATATCCAAAGGCTTTAAGCAAACATCTTCCAAAACAAACGTTCAATTTCTGAGGGGGAAGTCCTTAAATGTGGTTTGTTTAGAACACTCTACACGCATTCTGAAGGCTTAGCATGGGACACTGTCCACCACCCAGAACTCGTTTACTCAAAGCACCAAAGAGCACAGGAGCTCACACGTGGCACGTACTGCTACAGCTCTGTGGCCCATGGGCACTGTGACTGGCCCTGCCACACAAGAGACCATCCCGATGTGGATACAAGTTGCTTCAGCTGTGGGACATCAGGTCATTCCTAGTGTTGCAACTCTCACATGCGAATTATTTAGCAGTGCTGCGATACCATCAGGCCTGTTAGTAAGTCAGCAACCGGTGATCTGGCCCACCACCTGAGCCTGGAGGCATTCTCTCTCCCGCTCATTCCTTTATTTAGTTAGACGTGTTCCCTGCTGTCTCTGGGGCTATTTATCATCTCTGTGAAATGATCAAATAAGCCCAGACGTTTTTAACTCCGGCAAATCCTAGAGTTCCCTGTTAAAAATATCTTGGCAAACTGCCACAGAATTGCAACAAATAGAATAAGCGATCTTGCTTCAAACCTCTATTGCTGCCTCAATGTTAATTCGAACGGTTTTAGTAACTCATCTATGACAGCGGCCTTAGTAATTTTTCTTGGAGTGTTGTATAGATATTTTGAGAAAGTGGGACAACTTTCCCAAAGCCTGTGTAGTAACAGGCCTACAAACTGTAAAACAAATTTTACAGTTTACAAATTTTACAGCATCATCTCATTATTTTTAAGAAAGCATTTAATTGGAACGCTATCAGTGAAATGAGGACAGATGCAACTCTGACACCTTGTTTCATAACTGCCCCTTTGTTGCAGTCAGGATCAGATAAGCCATCTTTGTTCTCCTGACCAGTTTATCTTGTAACAATCCCTCTTTATGACCACAGCTAACGTTCCCTATCTCCAAAGATGGCAATAAACCTATGCTAAACCTTTCTTGCATCATGAGGCTCTCTAAATTGGTTTTTGAGGGGTGCAGAGATCAGTTTAGCACAAAGTCACATAACAATTAGATCACGCTCCCTCTCTCTTCATCTATATAACGTCCCTCTTCTTCCCAAAAGAGGCCTGGCCTGGGTGGAGTTATGGAGGTCACGCATCTGGCTAATATCAGAGCCAGGCCTAGAATTAGTCCAAGACACATAGATCATGTCCATAGTGTAGACATAATCTGGGCCACTATTCAAGCAACGCTGTGGTTTATTAAATTTAGTACATCTTCCCTCACCCACCACACACACACACCCCAGCATTTTAACAATGTTATTTGAGGTTATCATCCTGCAGGCTTATAAACTGTTACTTTGTATCCCTCATAATACTTAGCCCAGATTTGAAGGAAACCACTTGGCACTTAATACTTGTTGACTTTTAAATGACTTAGAGAGGAAAAGAGGAAAGAAATTCATAAACAAAGAAAATAATTGGAAGTGGCCGTGGAGCTTTACCTGAGTGGAGAGGCCAAAACGGTCCACACAAAACTGCTGTCTCCTTGCGATTAATAGTGCAGTCTTGTCAATGACTGTACTAGATGATGGACACATCATCCATCAAATACTGTCATATATTGGCTTCATGGTGGCTGGCTTTCTTGCTTCTAAGTGTTCTTTTTTCTTTTTAATCTCTAATTTGACTTTTAGTTTATGGAATATCTCTTTTATTTTAACTAATTAATAAAAGAAAATGAGAAATGCAGTTTTAAAAGAAACTCTTCTCTAGTTTGAGCTTCATCACAAACTTGCTGTGTAAACTTGGACAAATCACTTAACCTCTCTGAGTTCCAAGTTTACTCAGATTATTTCATTTTAACTGATTGTCTTGGCATGATGTAGACAATGCCAGGCACATATTAGGTGTTCAAAATATATTTTGAAAAACAACATCGACAATTGTACTTTCTCCAAAGATGACAAAGAGAAGAGAGAAACAGGAATAAATTCACAAAATTCTCTTTTAAACTAACCTAGATTTTCCTGAGAAATATCGAAGTGATCTATTTTTATGTCATTGAGCTCAGGCATGAATCACAGAATAAACAATAGAATTATTACACAACAAAAACAGGTCTACTGTTACTTACTCTCTCCGACTTAATTTCCTAAGTAATAGCATCTGGGCTTCTGGCATATAGAACACGTTATATAAATGTCTTATTATTGTTGTTATTAATGTACTTTCAACATTATAAATCTACTTGCATGTAACCAAATCTAATTTTTTCTCTAATCTTTCCCAATGCTGTTACTCAATGTAAAATCCTCACTGTGGCCAACAGGCATAAAGGGAAAGAAGATGGGCACATGGCTGATATCTGCAATTCCTTTTCTGTGGTTATTCATCGAAGCTGGCAGAGACAGAAACACCAGGCTTTCAGGAAACTAACTATAAAGGCCTCAGGAAGAAGGAAGAGGTTGGCTGGATTCTAAGCACCATGATAAAAGGGACTCTATCTTTCTTAGTTTTACCACTATCTAGTGAAGGTGTTGTGTGGGTGAGAGTGGACAGTAAGGGAGTGCATTCTCTACAGAGAATTAAAACAATCATAAGACCAACTCAATGGATGTGTTTTTGTTATCACTACGCGCTAACAATGCTAAACAATGTCAGTGATGAAATTCTCTTCAACTCCAGGGCAGACCTCTCCCACCACCCTGCCCCACCCCTTGGACACTATTCCACTGACACTATTCCCAGTACCTCATACAATGCCTGGCAAATAACAGGTGTGAATTATAGGAAAAATTCTAAGATGGGAAACAAGAATATAGAACTACTCTTCCTCCACAATTTCTTTGTTGTCTTTTCCCATTGATTTTTTTAAAACATAAAAACCATAGTGAAAACTTCCCATTTCTGACCCTTATTAAAATCTTGTGCTAAATTTTAGGTTCCACAGCTCAAGGAAAATGTCCATGCAATGAGGACAGGGGAAGTAATGAACAACGGCTGGCCAATGGGATATGTGGAAAAGTTCTGGAAGACCTGAGATTATGGACCCTAACAAGAGAAAGCTGAAAGGTTGAAGTCTTTGCACATAATGGGATGCATTAAAGGTAGGATGGTGACCAGATCAACAGCTTTTTCCCAGAAGCATGGGGAACTTTATGTGTAATGGAGGTTCTGTGTCAGCATGTCTTTCTAGCATCAAGAAGGGCTGAACCCCGTAAACGGATTCCAGAAGGCTTAGTTTTGCAAAAGGATGGGGAAATGTTTTTTGCACTAAGTTCAGTCTTCAGTGACTGTTACATAGTTTCAGAAGCATTGGAGTCACCTGTACACTACTTAAATGATAGAGGAAGGATGACTCACAGAAGCAAAAACCAGTAGGGAACTCTGAGGATAATGATGCGTCAAAACAGGTTCATTGATTCTAACAAATGGACCACTCTGGTGGGGAATGTCAGTAGTGGGGGAGGCTATGCATATGTGGGTGCAAGGGGTATGTGGGAACTCGGTACTTTCTGCTCAGTTTTGCTATAAACCTAAAATTGCTCAAAAATATAAAGTCTTTTTTAAAAAGGCCAGTTGGGGAGTGAGGCAGAGGGGAGAGAACTATTGCCAGAGCATAAAAGAATTCATTTCATTTGCATGGTGCTTTAAAACTTACAAAATGGTTTTATTTTCTCTTATGATCCTGTGAAACTAGAAAGACAGGTGTCATTATTTCCATTTTTCAAGATGAGGAAACAGAAGCTCAGAGTTAAAGGGACTTGTCTTAATATAAAGAACAAATGAGCATTCAACTCCGGTCTTAAAACTAGTCTTCTGATCCTAAGTCCAAAGACCAACACACTCTCCACCTGTGTCAGTAAAGATTCACAAGCTTTTAGAAAAAAAAAAATCTTATTTCTGTCCTGGATTAGATATTCAAAGTAAAAATTTCACCAATTATCAATGTAATTAAAAGAACAAGAGAAAGAAATGTAAATGAAATCATAAGATTATCCAAACTCTTTACCGTTTCAAAAACTCCAGACCCCTAAGAGGACTATTCTGAAATCACCAACATTAATGGGCCTATCCTGGTAACAGAGAGGAACTGAAAGTCTCCAGACCATTCCTAGGAGATCAAACAAATTCCTGATTTCTCAGGATTGGTGAGGTCCGAAAAGAAGTCACTGGAGAAACCAGGGGCAGAAATAACACCCCACCCACCAACATAGACGCGCCTGGGCCTTAGGACAAGGCTCATTAGCCCAAAGGCAATGCATTTCTGTGTATCAGTTTTAACTTACTACTACTCACAACAATAACCAATACTTATTGAGAGTTTGTTTTGTGCCAGGCTTTGTTCTAAGTGTTTTGTACTTTGAGATTTTAGTAAATAAAAATTAACCTTGCTTTGCAATATCGTAATACTCCTTGAAGTAATCAGAAAGCATCTGTGTGTGGCACCAAAGACTTGGGACTCGCCCCTCTTGGTTCTCTGACTCTGGTGCCGGCTTCATAGAGAGGGAAGGAGGTGAAGGCCTGACAGTTGTTCTGTGAATTAAATCCAGATACTAGTTCTCGACAAATAGGAATGTAGACATTCCCTTCAAAAACAATAATTTAGCATAACGCAGCTCTCCAAATAGGTTAAGGCTTTTTGCCTTACAGGCAGAAATGAGCTAGAGCTTATTTCAAAGACCAACTTCTCAATATTCCAAAAGTATGATTTTTAAGAAGCTTTCGCCACCACATAATTCTCTAACATTAAGCTTCTTCTGTGCCAATAATTTCAAGGAACAAGAAGCAGTATATAAAAACCACTGACATTCTGAAACATTTGAGGGCGCCCATCACATAGACAGTAATAAGACATTTGTAGAGTTTTGGTGGGGAGCTGACCCCCATATTGGACATACGTAGTGGCTCATTTTTAGGTGAGGTAAAAATGTGGGGAAAATATTCCTTTGGGATGTCTTTTGTAATACTCTCCCTAGCATTTTTTTTCCCTTTCATCTGCTTGTTAATATCTAGAATCTCATTTAAATAGGATAGAACCTTTTCTGAACCAGCAATGAATGTTGACATGCAAATACCTGAAGAGGTAACAATGACTGAAATCTACAATAAGGTGTAGACTTGGGCATCAGAGCTGAGGTCGCCTCCGTTAAGATTGTGGTGGTGGGATGTGAGGACAGATGTAGGATGGCAACTCTCGGTAAGGTTCAGGGGGAGGATGAAGAAGGGTCTGGGAGACACACATCTGCTACCCCAATCACTGTCTAACCGTCAGTCTCTCCCTGCCGTGCTCTGGTCTCAGTGACTGCCAATGACAAGTGGCCGCACTCCGGAGGTATTTAAGACGATTGGAACAGGACCTCTGGTTAACATGGAGGACGAGAAGGTGGTGGTATTTATCCTGCTCTGAAAGTTTATTCTATTTATTCTGACAGAAGTGTAATATCTCAGTCACAGGCTCAAGTTCTCTGCTCGCCGGACCCCTCTGAGTCACCCCTGCCAATAACTCGGTGCCCCCAAAATCACAGCGGCGCTCTGCGGAGCAAGTTCCTGACTTGCTGAATCATCAGTCCTATTTCCTGTGAGTACTTCCCACGTCCTGACCAAACAATTCTCTGATTGAAAACACCCCACGCATGGTCATGTCTGCCCTCACAAAAGATAACCTAATTTAAACGAGGTCGTGGAGTCCTACACTACACCCAAGCCCCGAGGCATTAAAATTTTCTATCAAGCAGAGCCACCTAGTGGTAGAATGGAATATGGTTTTCAAAATTCTCTAATTTCTCTCTCATATAACAATCCAATCCAGGTGGGGTTTTGTTTTGGGTTTTTTTTTTAATATATGTTTATTTCACTCCCTCTTGTTTACAGTTACCCCATCTGAGACTGCCACCTCCATCTGTTTTCTTTACCAAATATTTATTCTTCCAAGGTAAACAAACCTACAGTTTATCATCAGAAAGTTTTAGGACTAAAGCAGAAGCCAACTCAACAGTGTCTTTAGAAGAAAAAAAAATGTCAATACTAATTTATTTCTAAAAATAAAGAGCCACTAAGATATTTACTTGGTAGCTTTCTATTTTCCATAACTCACACTGCCTTTTCTCCGAGAACACTACACACCCATGTAAACTGTCACATAAAATTTACATGAAATTACAGAGAAGGTGAGCGAATGTACTCTACTGCAGTCTCCAGACCCCTCCCCCCAGCACATATAATCTGTGGTGGAAATTAGAAGTACCTTGGACTGTGGTTTGATTCCTTTTCTTCCTTTAAAGTAGGTAAACCTTCATAGTCAGCTAGGACAGAATAAAAGCAAACAATGTTAATCACTGAAATTCTATTTTCTATCCACAAAACCCATACAGTTGAGTATCACATTCCCCTGATCTGTGTAGTTGTGCAGAAATGGCCTCCCCAAGGAGTTCCAGAGGTTAAAAGATTAATGATGGCACAGCTCTTGAAATGGAAAAAGCACTAATGGTACAGATTCAAGACTTCCACATGCCCCTGGCTCACGTGGAAAGGGCGCCATTCATCACTGCTTGGTTATTCCGTCCCTGAAGGACCCCACTATTGCTCCAAAAGCTGGAATCCGCGTGCTTCAGGATAGACACTGGAATAAAAATGGCTTCACCTGAGGTCCCGATCTGTCTGCAGAATGATCTCAGTCAGACTGCATGATGAAAAAGAAGCAGGTAAAGTGGGGAGTGACTGACCTTCTTAGAGTCATCAGGGTTCTCTCCTATTCCACCACTCTTATTTTTAAGGGGAAAAAATCCATTGGATCTATCACCTATGTGTCAAAATAACTCCCTGCTTCAGTTGTCCCATAGAAATGCCTTTTTCCAGTTTTCTGGGTTTCATGAGTATGATAGGATTGTGATTTTGTATTACAGTTATCTCAGGCACAAAAGGAAACATGCCAAAATATTAAGAGGGGTTGTCTTTGGGTGGTGAACTTTTTTTTCTTCTTTCTACTTTTCTTTGTATTTTTCCAAATTCTACTGTGTATGTGTATTACTTTTATAAACTAAAAACAACAAAATGAAACTACTTTAAGGATTATCTCAATGACCCACCCCTATCCTCAAGTGCTTTACAGAGCCATTCTTCCCTCAATATTAGATTACAAAAAACTGTTAAAAATTGTACAAGTTAGTTGAGCAGGTCTTTTGGGAAGCTCATCTTGATAAACCTCTGGTACAATAATTCTAATAACAAATCTCTCGATTTGAGAACTCCACTGTAGATTGTTGAATCTGACAGACCCCAGGGTAATTTTTTAAAACATAAGTGTTAAAAATACAAGTGATATGAAAATATAAATAGGGGATTTTATTAATTTAATCAGACCACTAAAAATAATGTATTGATTTTTAAAGGAATTTTTAAAAAAAGTTGTCATCATTTTAAGTCCAAATATTGATTTAATGAAAAGTAAGAAACATATATAATTACTTACAGATAGCAATTGGAAATTAAGTCATATGGGGATGTTATATTACTATCTATATTAGTATGTCTAATAGAACTTTCTACAGTGATGGAAATGTTCTGGATTTGCGTTGTACAATATAGTAGCCGCTGAGCACTCAAAATGTGGCTAGATTGACTGAGGAACTAAATTTTAAATTTTATTTAATTTTTTAAAATTTAATTTAAATGGAGCCACATATGGCTAGTGTCTTGCATCCAACAGCACCAATCTATGTAAACTAAATTTGATGAAGTTTTATACCCCTATACAGATTAAAACCATAGATCTCTAAATTCTATAATATGAAAGGTAATGCCAGATACTTTTTCCAGATCATTTGGTCTCAGAGATTTCCCTGCTTGAAGAAAGACCATTTTCTTCTTTAAAAGGGCCATTTGAAAAACTTGTACAAAAATAAAAACAAGTGGCAACAACAGAGGCAATAATTAAACTGACTATTTAAGGATGGTCAGACCCAAATTCTGCATGTACCAGATCTGATGTGGACTGGGCTCACACAGTCATCCTCCAAGATTTATGGAGTATTTATAAAACTGTTGCCACCTTCTCTTACTAGAGAGGACAGAAAAAAACAACTTTAGGTTAACACATACCATTTCTATTCATGCTGTTCATCCATTTATCAAGCTCTTCCATTTCTATTTCCATAACAGAGGGTGTGTCTTCCTCAAAAATAGGGCTAGAGAAAGAGAGAGCAAAAAAACTTGTTGAAAAGAAAAATGTGTGGTGTACTGAGTTTCATTTGGAGAGAGCCTAGAATGTGGACTCTGAAGAAGATGAACTTGATTCGGTGTCCGACATCCCCAGGGGGTTTGCACTATTCAAGTGTACCAAACTTTAATGGGATGAAAGACTAAAACTAGAACCTTCGTCTATCACTAATGCAAAAATGGAGGGCGCACAGCCCGCTGCGTGGGCTGAAACCGAACCCAGGAGCCTCTGCTCCCCCGAAGACACAAAGTCGAGCCTGCAAGGCTTCCACTGTGAGGCTCCTCGAGGGAGTTGCCACATTTAGCATTTCGCCTTGCTTAATTTCACTTCCCTTTCTCTGGGGTTTTTGGTCAGTGCCCCAGGTCTAGAGGCCACTGTCAACAGGCTACTTTCATCACCTCTCCTGTCAATTCCCAGGCTTTCTGTCTTGGAGAAATGGAGCCATTGCTTTCCGAAAGCCACTGCCCTCACTTGCAAGGGCTCAGAGTGCACAAGTAGGGAAAGAAGCCCCTGGTTAGTGTAGACGGGGTTCGGGGAGAGGGACCACCAGCTCTGATCGGCCGCGAGGGCGTGACACCATGTAGTGGAAGCGAGAAAATGTCTAAATGAGTAAGGCTGCAGGGCGGTGGGGGTGCGGGGACATCGCCCCAGAGCACTCCTCTGGGTGGAATCTTTTCTCCAGGACTCTCCTCCCGTAACACCAGCGAAAGTAGCTTCCCTGGTGATAAAATTTTAAATCAGAATAAATGAACCGATGTCCTTGAAATACACCCAAGGGCAGAATATTTAACTACTATGCATTTGGAGTTGCTAGTAGTCAGAAAAAAATTCTTTTCTGAACAGAGGACCCTGTCCTCAGGTTCCCCCCTCCCCATTCCCCCCTCTCTAGATTGAGGTTTGGGGACTTGCATCCGGGAGGATGTCTCCTGGAGCGAGGGCTGTTACAACAAGAACTCTTGAAAAGGCAGATGGTTCTCTGACCTGCTCCCCTCCCTCCCTATCCTCGTCCACACTGAGCTGTGTTGGGGCAGTGGGAAACTTACACTTTCACGTTTTCACTTCCAAGTTCATCTAAAAGAGAATAGATATGAAGGTCACGTTAGCTTTGTCTGTAACAACTTGTTATTTCATCAACAGCTGTAATCTCCCTTACAAAGAGAAGAAAATGACTATAAGCAAATCAAGTTTCTAAAGGAGCGATAATTAACCCCTAAGTCAAACAAGCGCAGATTGCCATATTGAAATGAGGTCCCAGTCGGTGTGAAATCTGTTCTCTGTGTGATATAGTGGTGCTCTGAGAGTGCTCGCTCAGATAAGATGTTCATCTCTATTTCATCCACACAAAGAGAACAGGGGAGAGGGGAAGAAAGGAAGGGTCATACAAGAGGGCTTGCTCCATGGCCCTCTGTCCCAAAATGTCCCAGTTCAAAACATTGCTGTTTCATCTCCTTGTGACACACTGTGCCACTGTCCCCTTGTCTCAGAGGAGGGTGTGGGGTACTCCATCAAGGGCTCACCTTGGAACTCTCCCCTCACCCTGCTGTTTGCATGGCCGAATCCCTCACATACTTCTGTTCTCAGCTCACGCTCTTTCCTGGGGGACGACTCCCCACCTCCTCCCTCTGAGGTAGGGCCCATCTTTCCTATTGTTCTCCAGCTCAGCACCTTGCTTCCTCCTTCATAGCATTTGCCACCAGTTGTCGTTGATGAATTTGTCTGTTTAATTCGTTTTTGTCTGTCTCTCCCACTAGACCATAGCTCCAAAAGGGCAGGGATCATGTCTGTCTTGTTCATCGTGGCATCCGTCTACCTCCCATCCAGCTAGCACAGTAAATATCCAGTAAATAGTTATTGAATAAACGATCAGGTCTTAATCTGGATTGTCCAGCCCCGGGGTCAAATTCATGTCCAGTGTTTTGGACTTAGCATTATCATAGTAGTGAAACTTCCAGCAAGTCTGCTTTTCACTGCTGTCAATTGAGATGAGAGTCAGTTAATGGTTTGCAAAATGGCTCTAATGCAGATCAGACTCCAGATGAACACGTGGCAAGAATAGAGCCCAGTGCCCCAGCTCAAGCTTCGTTTTGTTTGGCAGGGGGACCAATGCACCCAGAGAAATGAGGCAATGATGTCAAGTGAGTGGAGAGCGTAGGCCCACTGCATCTTTTATGATGTGAAAAACATTAAGAAGCAAACCACTTTGTCCACCAAATAGTCAGATGTTCCTGATCCTTGGAATTCAGAGGCCTCCTTCTGCCTGGCCTGCAGACATGCAGGTCTCCAGCGAGGGCACACAACCAGCAGGCACCTAGAACTGAGCTCCTGGCAGCTGGGAACCGCTGTAATTTCCTGTGGGTTGGCAAGCTTTAATGCCATTGCTAATCTAGGAAAGCTGGGCACAGATGTAAGTTTCATGCCACCACTGCTTACCTTTGAGGGACTGTAGGTTATGTTCTCCTGCCCCCCAGGAGGAATCTGAAGTTTCCTGCAGATGCCTGACTCCTCAGACGCTTAGATTGGGGAAAGGGGGGTATGTTCATCTTACATTTTATATGTATACATTTTTCATCTAATATTTACAGGCTATTTCCTTAGAGGATTTTACTATAAATAAAGCCCCTATACAACTGAAGCTCCCCTACAGGTGACCCATAAAAGCCCCCTGTTTGTCACTCCCTCCCTTCTTCTCTGCCTAATAACCCCCCACTAATTTCTCAGAGAGCAAGTGGCCCCACAGCCCCACTGTTGAGGGCATGGATTTATCTTTATAATCTGGGTGCCTGCAGGCTCCGCGGTGAGCAGAAACCAGCCCTGCATGCAGATGATGAAAAAGTTTAAAAACCCATTACAGAAGTGCTCCAGATGCACCAAATGTGAAGCTCCTGTAATCAGTATTCAAACCCAGCAAAAAGCCTTCTGTGGCCTCCTCTCCCCTGCTCCACAGCCATTACCCCTGCCCTGGCCTCCATGGCAACAGAAAAACATCTGGGAGAGCGCACCAGAGCAGAGCATTAAACCAGGAGGGAGACCAATTACTGGCCCTCAGCAATCAGGCCCTGCCCGCTCCACTCCACCTGGCTTATCTCTCTTTATTAATAGCCACCTACTCTTTGCCACGGGAGGCAAATGTAGCTCTTACATAGCCCCACACCCCCACTTGATTCCATTTTCCCTCCTACAGTCCTTCCATTTCATATCCTCCTACTCACCTTGTCCTCCTCCATCAGTTCCTACATTACACTCACTTAGCCCCTGCAATGTCCCCCTCCCAGCTACTCTCCTCTGCGCACTTGTGGGGTGGGATTGCTGGGGTGGGGGATGGGGGCAGGAACCCAGCAGGAGACAGGTTTGCATATCTTGTTTCTTGGCTGAACAGTGAGTGAGTCTCTTTCTGGAGGTTTCCTGAGCAGAGCCAGGTGTCCTGTAGCCTCAGCCTGTTTAAAGCGAGGGTTGACTGCCAGCTGCTTTCCCTGCAGCTCTTTCAGAGAGACACAGCACATCAAGACACTTAATAAATGTTAAATAATAGCAACCGCAAATTTAATGCCTGGAGGTCTAGGAAGAATGACAGTTGAACATCCAGTTACTATACAGTGCTTTCCTTTTCCTGGACGTGAAACAGACAGGCCCAAAGGAAAAAGGTAGTTTCCAATCAGATGAAGCGTTCTTTCTAAAAATGTTGGCCAAGTCCTCCCCAGCTGTGGAATTTAAAGACTTATTTCCTGGTGTAGAAGAATATTCACGTGGGGAAAGAAACAGTGTGTCTATCCCTAACTTTCTGAGGCGATATCACCCATGCCTGCCCACAAAACACTCCTTAGGGAACTTTCCAAGCAAAATGCTGGTCCATTGAAGTCAAATTTTGTTAATTTAAATATTCTTTTATTGACTTGCATTATAACGTTAAATATGAATGGGTGGACTCAGGCTGTTCAGTTTTTAGCATTCAGTTTGTCTGAAGAGAGATTCATCTGTTAAGCAGTTAATGATCTGTATATGTATGAAAGGACTGGCTAGTAAAAGAAAATATTCAAATAAAGCTCTTTATCAAAAACTTTTGTAATAAGCAACTGTTTTGAAATTCTAAGTTTTCTGTGTTACAGTGAAGTATATTTAAACTAACAACAATGTGCCAATTTGTATTAAAGATAATGTACAAATTTTTTACCTCTGAGAATAGGTGTTCTTTACAAAAAAGTTCTAATGCTCTTTCATTAACTCATTCATTCAACAAACATTTATTGAGCAGCTAACATATGTGTTGGGCTAGGCACTATGTTAGGTAAAAGGGATACTGAGAATAAGCTAACACAATATGCCAGGTACTGTCTTTTCTAAGTGCTTTACATGGATGAATCCGTTTAATTCTCAAAACAACTCTATGAGATAGGTATTGAATTTTCCCATTTTACAGATGAGGAAACTGAATCAGAGAGGTCATAGAGCTAGGAAGTGTGAAAGCCAACTAGGCAGTGTGGTTCCAGAGTCTGTGCTCTCAACCTCAATGCCACACTGTTAAACAAGATAAATAAGACAAGTTCTTGGTTTTCTTGGACCTTAAACAGAACAGAGCCTAGTAAGAAGGAGGGCCAAAAAAGGGCAAGTCACCAACTTAAGCCAATATAAACACTGTGCACAATAAGTGTGACCACAGTCTATGAGAGCACAGAAGAGGTGGTAATTAATTTTGCCTGGGAAGTGATTGCTCAAGGCTTCATAAAAACTTTAGAACTGGGCATTGAAGAACAGGTGGCAGTTTGCCAAGCAGACAAGAAGGAAATTTCAGACAGAAGAAATAGCATCAACCAGGCATGGTGGCATCGTGAAAGTGCCAGGCTCTGGGAAGAGCAAATATGTAAAGGACAGCTACAGTGTAGGATGCCTGGGCTACATCTGAGGATGAGGCCAGTTCTCGCTTATGAATGGCTTGTGAACTTTGAGATTCTCACAATAAAGTTCAATGGAAAGCCCCTTTCTGGATTTGGAGCCTGAGAGCATGACCATTTACCTGGACACCTCCAACCTCCCTCCAACTGCATAACTCCATTAGGTAAGACTAGCTCTGGGCTATGGTTTGGGGAGGAAATTCTTACTTTCTCTACTTTAAAAAATTTGGGGTCCAATCAGCTCTGTTTGCTTTTTCTTTTTCTTTAGCTTACAAAGGAGCACTGCCGTGATCACTGTTATTAGGTCACTCTGAAATTTCAAGCTGTGGAGAAACATGTGCATCTTCTACTTCCTTGTAATCTATTATATCAGCCCCTGCCATGAAAGGAAATACACTTCAGTGCTTCTTTCCCAGCTCACATTTGCCGTCCCTGCTGGCATAATGGAAAATGACCATTACAGCTCCTGCTGAGAGCTGGAAGGCTCTCCCAGTGCAAGGACAGTGAGCGAGGGCCCCAGCCAAGGGCATGATCTCAAAGCCAGAGGTGCCCTGTGAGTGGGTGTGAGGGACGCAAAGTGAGTTTTGTATGCACATGAGTATGTATCTTATTAGAGAAATTCTTATCCCCTGAGAGATTTTTGGAATGACCAAAGGCTTCAACTTAAAAATCCAGTTGGAGTCATTTTTACTAGCACAAGCCAAAAGTACCTAAGTCTGCTTTGGACCTAGAACTACCCTGCTTGGAACTGAATACTCTTGAAGTGTATCTCTGATTTAGGGAATCTTCTATCAGATTGGTTTCAGATTGATGATAGTAATCTTTAGGCAGTTAGGAATTTGATTATGAGATCTACCATAGCTTTCATGGGAATAAGAGCAATGCTTCACTCAGGACTTTTCAAGATCAAATTGAGATGTGGCCTGGGGGAGAAAACAATATCTGTGACAAAAATTTAGATGCGAGAATCCTCTTCTTATGGAGACGGCTCCAAGGTCTCCAGCCTTCCCATTCCTAACCCCAGGCTGACCCACTACTTCACCAGACTTATTCTTTTGTCCAACAGGAGGGATATGTTACATTGACCTATTGGCCAAGATTATTATACAGGGCCCTCATCTGGATTAGGCACAGAGATGGCAGGTGTGTATTTTAAATTTCAATTTAGGCTGAAAACATTCTCTTTTTTAAAAAGAAATTTGGCATTTTTAAACTCTGGAAAACTTCATTGAAATATGTCATTCATCACTTACTATTTTATGTAATCCTTGTTGCTTGACTTTAAAACCTCTCAATTCCTTCTCCTACCCCATCCCCGAGTCCAGGAATGCATTAGGATAATACTCACATGTCTGTAAAGCACTCTGAGATCCTTGGCTAGAAGGCTCTGTGTAGAAGCAAAAAGTATGCTGTTTTATTCATTGTTTGTTAATACATGGATGAACTGTCTGGAATGGGAACACACAAAATATTTACCTTGTTTAGTTCTTTTTCTTTTATAGTGTGTTACCAGGACTATCACTAATAAAAATAGGAGTGCCAATAATATCAATGGGATCAAAACCATTAGTATAAACTCTAACTGATTTGCATCCTCATCAATGTGGGTAGAATTTGTGTCTGTAATTAATGTTTCTGTGGTCACTGCAGCAAATGTACTTAGAGTAGTAGTCTTGTCATCTGTTCTTTCCACTTCCTGGGGCATATCTGCTGACAGTTCCGAATCTCCAGAATCACCTGTGGGAACACACAAAATTGAGATTGCCAGGGAGACAAAGCTAGTATGTTATGTTTTCAATGATTTTTAAATTTATCCTACATGCATCCAGGGATAAACTTGATCCACTGTGTTTGGTCTTCCAGTTCAGTGTGACAAAGAGTATTGATTGAACATAAATGGGGCTCAAGCTGGGAATATACTGAACATGGAATCAGAGGCCAGAGATAAATCTCCCACAAATGCAAGCAGTTGAGCCTTGACCAGATACTTTAGACACGCTTAAGCAAAGAGCATCAAGAAGCTTCGTCATGTCAAGTGTGATATTCCAGGATACCTCCTGTAGGGTATCATGATATTTTAATAACATTTCTGAATAAATGTTATAAATTTTCAGTAAATTCACATTTACTGAAAGTTAAATACTAGCCACATCACACTTTTAGATGTAAAGGAATGTATTGTGTCCTAATTTTTGATAAAAGTTTACCTCTCAATGAGAAAAATTCTTTGAAATTGGGGTGACTGCTAGATTTCAGTGTCAGGTCTCATGTTCTGCAGAGAATTGAATCTGCCTCTGAGATTATCTGACAGAAATCCTCCTGGATTCTAAATAAAAATACAATGTGTATCTCTTTTTTTTTTTTTTGGTGAGGAAGACTAGCCCTGAGCTAACATCCGTTGCCAATCCTCCTCTTTTTTTTTTGCTGAGGAAGACTGGCCCTGGGCTAACATCCATGCCCATCTTCCTCTACCTTATATGAGATGCTGCCACAGCATGGCTTGGCAAGTGGTGCATCTGTCCGCATCAGGGATCCAAACCTGTGAACCCCGGGCTGCCCCAGCAGAGCGCGCGAACTTAACCACTATGGCACCGGGCCGGCCCCTGTATCTCATTTTCAAAGTGAAATTCTCAAGGTGAAGTTTCCTTAGAGACCAAGGAAATTGCACCAATATTTAAATTTATTTCATAAAATGCATCTTTAGAACTTTCCCTATTAACGAGCTGTAGACAAGTTTATTCTGTTTGAATCCCAGATTGTGTTGGAAAACCATCCTGTGGACGGGAAAGGACTATGAGCTTGATGATGACTTGAAAAATCTTTCCTCACCTGGCTGTGCAGTGATCATGGTAAGGTGAGCTGAAGGCTTTGTCCTATTGTGGTATGATATTGCCTACCATTCAGATGGGGCCCACTGAGGAAAAGAGCATACAAGTTTAGGCTATGGAAAATGTATCAAATGAGATAATTTATGTGAAAGTTCTTTCTAAGGTGAAAGGTGCTACGCAAATGGAGAAGTGACTGCTTTAAACCATGCCCTGTTACTACAGGTTAGGCCACCACTCCATGGAATGACCCAACTGGGCACTGTGGGGCCAATTCAAGACCTTCTCTATTTGCATGACTTTATGACAATGGATTCCTCCGATTGGATTTGTAAAAATACTCATTTGAGCACAATCTAATTATTTTGGTTATATAAGATAAACATTTCAGTTTCCCCCAGGACCAGGAATCCACTTGACAATCGTATTACTAAGTGCCACTCAAAACCATCAGAATCAATTGCAAACTGCAGAGTATAACGAACTGGTGTTCTTCACATGTATATACCAAAAGCAGGATTGAAAAAATATCTACCGTTCATTGACCTCTGCCTTCTGGGTTAAGTGACTTTGTCCTGTAGTTATGTCTTCGAAATAAGGTAAGTCAATAATGTATTCACTCATTTATTAAAAGCTTTGCTATGTCATGAATCACCCCAGCTCAGGAAAAGATATTTGTCCACCAGAACAATCTCCTCATTAAAGTCATCCTGCTTGCAGAACTGTTGGGACCAAACAGCATTCTTCTCTGATGACTCAGGCCAGTGATGACTGGACATTGTAGTGGGGGTACAGGGTGGGGGTTGGGGGATGGCACACACACATGTAGTTGGAGGTAGTGACCCTATTCCTTGAGATCAGTGCTTTTGGACCCTCCCCGAGTACCCAGAACTCCCTTATATTTCTTTTGCTTACTTCTACTGCTGCGGTAGCTGCTGCTACTGTTTCAGGCTAACCTTTACAGAGAATTTACTAAGAGCCAAGTTCTGTGCTCTGCCTTTTACCCAGATTATCTCATTTTGTCCTCACCATTTTTTCAGATAGAAACTGGGGCAAAGAGGTTACACAACTTGCCCATGATCATAGAGCTGTCATGGAGGAGCGAGGATTTGAACCTAGAAGGGCTGATGGCAGAACCTGAGCTTTGAACCTCATGTGATATTTTCCTTCTGATCAGGCAGGAATGTAATATCATCAAGTGGTGAACAAGAGAGGGAACCTCATGTTCTCGTCCTTCAGCCTGTAAGGAGGTGGCTTCCCAGCAAAAAGGGGAAGGGAGGGAACAGTTCCCAGAAACCTGGCTTTGCAGGGGCTCCCGCTCAGCTCCTGAGCCCAGACGCACTGTGGGCAAAGCTGCCCAGCACGACAGCATCTTGTCAGCGCTTCTCCAAGAAAAGTGAACCCAGTTCCCAGTAGAACACTTAGCGCTCTGAGTCACCACTTGACCCATGGCCCCAGAAGAAGAGAAAATAGGAAACGAAATAAGCTAGCAAGAATAATGAGGGTGTTTCGACAATCGGGAGTGAGAGAAATGGAGAGAAGCCCACCAGATGGTCCTGAGTTATGTACATTTATTTTTCAGCATGAGAGACAATGCTGGTCACAGGTGGCCCTTGGTGGCATTTCTGAGTAAAGGGGGCCAGACGTTCTCTCCACAATATCCCTCTCACACACACTGTAACATGTTTTCCACATTAAGCATCATTTACTCTCTCAGATTCTCTCCTGACTTTTTAAATAAATGAGATCCAAGGGTTCTGTCTCTGTGTGTTTTATTTTTTTTACCCTGCAAGCCTTCATCCCCAGACACTCCTACGACAACCTTCCTCACAGCCCTCTCTGCCCCAACCGATTGGGTCATAGCCTGAAAATAATAACAGTAACTGGCATGTATCAAATGCTTAGTATGTGCTAGGTACTGGGATAAACATGCACGATCGAATTTAATCTTCACAATGATTTTAGTGTTCACATTTTACGTCTTGCCCTGAGATACAACCCTGTCATTTATGTTGTAAGTTGTACTGATACATAGGGTTTTTGAAGCTACATTCCCCCGAGCAAAAGCGTCAAATGACAGCGAGGGTGCTAGTCATAGCTCTGTCACTTAGTAGTTGTGGGAATTTGGACAAGTTATTTACCCCTTAATGGTTTAATGTTCTAATCTGTACAACTTAGAGGCGATCCTCAAGCTCCCATCTATTTCTGCATTTCTATGTTGATTCTAAAGCGTTTCTCTTGTTTATAAATGAAATTTTTGAATAGGTGCTATATCCATGGGACTAAGGTCAGGAAGGAAATTTCACCACCATCCTTTTCCCTGGTGACTTGGTTTCCCTCCCAGAGGTAACCACTGTTTCTGCTGCCTTCCAGAGAAATCTATGCATATACAAATATAAGTATCATTTCCTGTTTTCTTTTATTAACACAAATGGTAGCAAAATTTACATACTGTTCGGCCCTTTGCTTTTTTCACTTAAAATTTGATCTTGAAGAATATTCCGTGTCTGTACAGAAAGCTATCTTTTCCTTCCATTGTTTGGAAGTATCATAGCCTATTCTTATTGATGGAGATTTAGGTTATTTCTTTTGTATTTCTAATACTGTTGCAACAAACATCCAGTACATCCTCTGGTGTGCACATGGGCAGGTACATCCTGCAGTGGATCTCAAGAGTGGAGAGCACGAGGGAGAGAGTGTTGGGTACAGAGGAAGGGGGGACAGTGCAAGGCCACTCCTGGTGGTCTGCCCACATGACCTCTCCAAGACAACTCTATCCCAGTCCTCACACAGTGAGAATCAGCAGAAACTAAGTCAGGGAAGGGCTGGGCATGCAGGGGGTCTGTGATGGGAAAGGAGGGAAGTTGAAAACATTGGGGATCAGCCTCAACAGTTTATGCCAGGAGCATCAAATGGCATCAAAAGGGGAGGTGGAAAACCGGGGTGGGCTGTAGAATCAAATCAGGGTGGACAAAACCAACGTGGAAACCAGAGAGCAGCCAGAGGTCATGAACAGGGATGAGAGTGGAGCCAGGGAGAGCGGCTAGGGGACTTTCTGCCCATGGCCTGTGGGCTAACAGCAACTCTTAACCCAATGGACATGGGGTCCCCTAAAACCACTCTGCAGCCTCAGGCACCCCTGTGGGTCCAGCCTTCTCTAAGAAACACTTGCTTAGGCCTGTAATAGTCAATAGTCATTGCCTGTAGGAGCCATCCTCTGCCTCTTGGGTAAAAGAGACATTATACAAATTTGAGGATCCAGCACCCCTATGGAGGAGTTCCTAAACTCTCTTTCAGGAAATGAATCTGGAGTATGTGCCCTGCAGAACGTGCAAGGCCATTTCTTGTGTTGCCCGTGGACTTCGTGGGCATCTCCATGGCGTCGTGGAGGGAAGGGTTTGGATTCAGAAGAGTGGGGCTGGAGACTGGGTGCTGCCCTCTGTAGCCGTGGGGCCTGGAAGAGCCCCTCACTTCTCCAGCCCTCCCTTTCCTAGAGGCCAAGAAAGAAGGCCATCAGCTCTGCCTATCCCATGGTGTTTACATGAAGAGCAAAGGAAATTACAACTGTGAAATTGCTGTCTAAAGTGCCCAGTACATGCCAGGTGCTGGGAGATCTGCTAGTTCCTTTGTTCTCCACCCATCCTCTTTCCCCATCTCTAGACTTATCTGTGTCTCTGCTGTTCCCCAGGAGACTGATCTGCTGGGTATAACTTCTTCAATTTATTGCTGTATCTTCTCATCTAAATTTGGATATATTTCAGGGTAAAAGGGGTGGGGCCTGGGGGTAAAATTGAAGAAGCTGTCAAAGGTAAAGTTAGAGAAGATGAAGCGTGAGGGTGAAAAGAGAGAGACATTAGCCAGCAGAAGCACAGAAGAGAAGAAGGAACGAGGACAACTTGTTAAGAGCAGAAGGTCTGTGTGAAGTTCTCCTGGTCAGCTTTGCACCCTGCGTGTGACCTGCCTGTGGAATCGCCGGGTGCGAGGTCTCAGGGGGGCAGGTCTGGCAGAAGCCCTCTCTTCCTTTCGAGTGGCCCAGTCATGGTTATCTCAAGTGACCCCAGCACAAACTCTTCTAGGAATCCTCCCTTTCTCCGTGTCTCTCTCTCTGCCCAGATAATGGAGCATTATGAAGAGAGAATGGGAGTGGTCATGCGAATGATGAGACTAAGAAATACTTCACTTACTTTTACTCCTAAAATCCTAAAATTACCAGACAATGAATGCACAGTGTACAGTCACTTCCAAATGATTTTTGACAATACCCATGCCAACGCATCTGGGATGCATATCTCACACATCTGGTGAGGACCCTGGGGGAATGCTTGTAAGTGGGAAAACAGGGAATTGCTTGAGGTGAGACTGGCCGCTCCCGCAGCAGTGCAGGCACAGCGCCCCTTGACCACAGCTCCAAGCATCGTCACTAGGTGGAATGGCTCTGCTTCTCTGTGAAGCAAACTAGCAAACTTCTCCTTTTTTGAAAGTGAAACAAATGTGCAACCAAGCTCTAGTTTTTAAAGTTAAAAAAAAGTATATTTTATACCAACTGAAAGATTGCCACACTGATATTACACTGTAAAATAAAGCAATGATGAGAGGATGTTGTTAACCTCAGGACATCATGAAGTATGTTGGACCTGAATCAGATGCCCCATTCTTTCATTCGTTATGTAGACTCCATGCACAAATTTTTAAAGCAATTTTATAATTCAGTTAGTGAAATGAAAGAAAATACAAGTCAGGCATCAGGTGTTCAAACTCTGTCCTGCTCTGTGGAGTAAGCGGAGTGTATGAATTTCAGGATGCTCGAGAAACCAAACCCAAGAAGTCTGCCTACTTTTTCTTCCCCGCTGTACCTCCATGTACTGCAAAGAGTCAGATGAGTCTTAGAAGAACGAGACACAACCGAACCAAGAGGCCTCCAGTGGTTTTCAGCCTTGGCTGCACTTCAGAATCCCCTGGGGAGATTTTAACACTCCTGATGCCCAGACCACACCCCAAACCTTTAGATCAAAATGTCTGGAGGTGAACCCAGGCCTCAGTATTTTTACAGTTCTCCAGGGGACTCCAGTCAAGGCTGCTCCAGACCCTACCCACTTCTGGCCTTCTCCTGGGCCACTGCAAATCTTTCTCCCCTCTGTTCTCCGTGCTCCTCCATGGTGAACTGAAGAAGCAGCAGAGATCAGGGAGTTGGATGCCAAAGGCTTGCCTAGCAGCTGCCAACTCTATGAACGGAATGCAATAGCTTAAAAATCATCACTGAGGCCTTGAGTGCCTGAGAGACTCCGGCTAGGGTATACTGAGAGAGAACTGTGACAATCATGCCCTCCTGAAAAAGTCTGAATGAGAGAGATGCGTGCTGGAGCTTAAAACCAGCATCTCCAGCAAAGGTCATTGTTGACAGAACAGCTTGGAAGTTTAAATCAGTGGTCCTCAAATCTTAGCCTGCATCAGAATCAGCTGGAGGGCTTCTTAAACACAGATTGCTGGGCACTGCTCCCAGAGTTTTGGACTTAGAAGATCTGGGATGGGGCCAAGAATTTTCATTTCTAACAAAATGTTGATGCTGCTGGTCTGGGGGTCATACTTTGAGAAGCATTGGTTAAGTTGGCCAAACAACTCATTTAGTTATGTGTAATTATGAGTCACACCTGCTGTTGTTCTCAACATTGTGCACCGACATCTCCTGATGATTTTTAAGCTCCACTCAAATCACCTACTTGAGGATTTCTAAGGCTGTGGCCTGGGCAGTGGTATGTTTTAAAAACTCCTCAAATGATTCCAGTAGGTACGTATGCTGGGTTGAGAATTATGAGTTAAATCATAACTCAGTTGACTTTATTTTAATTTGCTGTTATTCACGAAGATAGTCCTTATTAGCTTTAAGGCTATTGGAGAACCCTTCACAGAAAGAAGGCTTTGGGAGCGAAACTAATAGGTGTATGCACCCATCAAACAGTCTATCTCTTCAGCTCTGATATCTTCTAAAAAATTAATTTTCAGCATCTGTGGAATCTGTGATGTGGTCAGGGGCAAAACTGGAACAAAATGGGAACAAATGACCTTACCAGACTCATTAGGCCCCCACCTGGCTGTGGGAGGATGACTGTATTTGATGCAGGGAGAGCTAATGCCAAGTGGATGGATGGCGCTCCTTGGTGTTGGGCCACTGGGACACCATCCTGCATGGACCGCAGATGGAGCTATGAAGTGCTCTGCCCTTTCTCTGATCTACTTGATTTCAAAACAGGACTTATTGTTTATATCTGAAATCATTTCATTCTTGTACTCATTAATTGTCTGTCTTTTCCACTGTTCTGTAGTATGTCTATCCCTGTCTGCACCTGGAACCCTGTCTGCTACGTAGCAGCCATTCGATGAAGCGTTGCTTAGAAAATGTGAAATAGGTCAGGTTAGTCTGAGGTGAAATGTTAGAATACCTCTTACCTTTTAATTAAGAGTCTGATCTCCGTCTCCCTGTATCTGTTAGGTATTCCTAACCAAAATCCTAACACTAACCCTAACTCTAACCCCCTTCCAGGAACACACATGGCGTATTCTTAGTCACCGAGAAGAGGGCTCTAAGGTGGGTTTCTCTCAAAAACTATCTGAATTTTAAAGAAAATACTAGGGAATGAGAGGAATTGTTTTATATAAAGTTATGAATCCCTAATGATGAAACTTCATGGATCGAGGTTTCTTCTGTTGTTTTTTTTTGGCAGGGGATTCATGGTGTTTCACATGGTCTCCCACACGTGAAGGCCGGGTGACTTAATTCTCTCTGGGAGCGGGACTAGGGAAGTGGAGGGATTCTTGTTCTTGTGCTAAGCTCTGTCGTACTATGTATTTGACGATTTTTATTAAGTGAAAATATTCACTTAATATGTTTTTCCTGACATATTCACTTGAAGAAGATACGGTCAGAAGAAATAGCTGGTTGAACAGATGCAAGGCAAAAGCATTGAAGATTAACGGCAGATTTTAAGTATGAAAGGGCAGTTTAGATGAAACGGTGTCTATGTTTTGTACACGCTTTCTCTTCAGCCCTCAGATGAATAAAGGCTACAATGCCTTACATCGAAAGAATAAGAAATGTTTCTTTTGCTTCTTTGGAAGAGGGTCGTCTGGTAAAATGCTTTGATGCAGCAGTCTGCTCTGGGAATTTACTTGTGAAGCCTGGTTGTATTTTCACCTCATTGCCTTGAGAAGCACACCTGCAATTGCAATTTATTATCAGATTAAAGCATGCCCCACAATGGGGCCTACAATGCTCTGATATCTTTTTTGTTTTAATCTTTTTGTTTTGATGTCTTTTTTAGAGAAAGCTTGCTCATATTTCATCAGACTTGCCCAGACCCTAAGGCTGTCTCTGGTTTGAAGTTACTCAGCTGAGGTAACTGCATTTTTGACCATCCGACCACCTTTTCATGCACTGGAATCCTGTTCTGGTCCATAGCACTTGACAGTTTAAAGGGAATGTATATATTTTTTTTGTTTTTTGTTTTGCTGAGGAAGACTGGCCCTGGGCTAACATTGTGTCCATCTCCCTCTACTTTATGTGGGGTGCTGCCACAGCATGGCTTGACAAGTGATGCGTTGGTCCACACCTGGGATCCGAACGGATGAACCTCGGGCCACCGAAGCAGAGCGCGCGAACTTAATCGCTACACCACCAGGCCGGCCCCCAGAACGTATGTATTTTTATGGGACAGAATACATATACGCTTTTAACATTTAAAAATTCTTTCTATTATCAGTGAGATAATAGACACAAAAGTACTTTAAAATGAAAAAAAGAATTATTAAATGATAGTTATCATTATTAAAAGGATTATTAAATGTTATCATTATTAATCATATTAACCATTAATAATTATTAAGTTATTATCATAACAAAGTTATTATTAACTTTTCTATTTTTCTTATATTTCTATATCTCTTTTGAATAACCAACTTCAAACTGACAAGTTAAAAAAGTAACTTGAAAACAAGTGTTCCTCGCCATGCCCTTGCCCTCTCCCTGGAGTGCTGCGTCAGCCTCCCTCTGAATAGGAAGAGAGACACGCCTGCCCACTGGATAAACCAGGTGGGCTCAGTGGTAGATAGATGTTTGTGATAAGTTAGAGACCAAGAAAGCAGGCAAAGGAGATGTGGGCTTCTCCGTGGCTAATGTACCTTCACCACAATCGACAGGAGGGATGGGCGAGTTCCCCATCCCAGCCTATGGGGGAGCAGGGAGCAAGAATTTGTTTATTGTTTGAGGTTTCCTTACAGGAGGCTCAAGAAGGAAGCAAGTTCCTGAGGTCTTTGAAGTGGTGTCTGAGGGGAGCAAAATGGTGGTAGGATTTTCCAGGGTCAGCAAAGCCCTTAACAGATTTCTAAGGCTGGCTAGTTTCTGATCCTCTTGTACCTTGAAAGAGAATTAATCCTGCCCTTCCATCCAGGACAGTCTAAGAGGCCTCAAGTCCTCGAAACCTTAGTATTGCTGCTTGAGCGACTGACGTGCTATGCTCAGTCTTTCTGTATTTGTTAATAGAATCCTATAACTTTTTTCTCATTTAGTTTTTAGTACAATGAATTACATTAATAGATTCTCTGAAGTAGATCCACTCTTGAATTCCTGGTTTTCCTGGTTTTATTCTACTTAATCTTTGGTTATTTTTTTTTCCAGTGACAATTTCTTTACTTGTTATTTGAATGATCTAGGACTCAGCCTAAATATTCTTCTAATATTTGATAGCTGGCTACATAGTCATTATATCCGAGGTCTCGGTGATGAACCAATATAGGGATGGTCTTTGCTTGACAAAAGATAATCATAATCATAAATAGAGTTACTAGATAAAATATAGGATGCCCAGTTAAATTTGAATATCAGATAAACAACAAATAATTTTTTTAGTATAAATATGTTCCATGCAATATTCGTGTGTCCTATACTTATATTAAATTGCATGGGATGTACTTATACTAAAAAAAATTTTATTTATTTGAAATTTACATTTAACTGGGCATCCTATATTTTTATTTGCTACATTTGGCAATCTTAATCATAAACAAATAAATAAACAAGCATAATTTTTAGAAAAGAATAAATAAATTTTTAAATTAGTGAACATTGTTGTCAGGGGGAAGAAAGAACATGTCAGCAAACCCTAGTAAGCACTAGACTCCTGTTTCTGAAAACTCCAGTGGGGTGGGAAGTAGGAAATAATAAAGATGGTTTCAATTCATATGAAACAAAGAAACATAGAAAAAGTTTCAGATTTCAAAAACAAACTAGACTAATTGGTTTTGTTTTAAGGAAAAGAAACCAAAACACCACCACCAACCAAAACAAACTCTGCTCCAGCAAGTAACTCTCCTTTTGAAACACCTTCTTCAATTTCTCAGGAAATGTTTCTGTGTTGTCTTCACCACCTAAGGCAGATTTTTTCCATTAGCTTTAAGTGACATAAATTTTATTTCTTTTTCAAGTTTTCAAATCAGCTCTTACTGGCTTGAAATTTAGTGTCTATGAAAACTGTCTACCCTATGTCTTCTTTTCAAAATCTCCCCAAAATGTTTGTAACTACCTGGACTTTCTTTGAATTATCATGCAAATTACAGTCTATATTTTGAGAGGAAGATGGATGATGTTTTTCGGCGCAACTCAAGATACAGCTACATAGTGTTCTCCACAGAAAGGGGGAGCAATAATTGTTGCCTGTTTTGATTTGAGAAGAGAGAAGTGAACTATTCATCCATAAAAAGATTTGGGGTAGTTAGTTAACAGTTCGGAATAAAATAAAACTGGGTTAACTAAAAATCACATTTATCCAGGTATTACCGTACTTTCATTTCATTATTTAAGTGATTAATGATTATAATCTGTCATGAATACAAGTCAGTCTTGGGCTACAGGATGAATTTTATGTCATTCATTCAGTCAGTCAGTTGTGTGGCTCTGGATATAAGGGTGAATGAGACCAGGCCCCTGCCTCCCAGGGAAGTGACTGTTAAGTAGGGACAATGGAACACAAATCAATAAATATAATACAATTTAATAAAAGCCATAATGGGTTGTGTACAGAACGCCATGAGGACATGGGAGAGGAAGGCATTCATCACATCTGGGGGAGGATTCGGGAAATCTTCACAGAGGTGACCATTGGATTGAATCTCAGGAGTTCATCAAGAAAATGGCAGGGAAAGGCGTTACAACTGAAGCACAGCACATAGAAAGGCTCAATGGCCCAACAGAGCTTGGCACATTCAAATAGTTGTATCATAGAACTCATAAGACACATGGTGAGAAGTGTCAAGGGTTAAGTGGGAAAGGAACTCAGGACCAGCTCATAAGGGGCCTTGTAATGATGCCAAGGGGGTTGGAATATGTCCCAAGGAAATGAAAAACCACTGAAGGGATAAGTACAGGAGGGAAATGATTACATTTTTGCTATAGAATGATCACTCTGGAGGTTATGTGAAAATGGATGGAGATGAGACTAAAGGCAAGGAGATTAATTAAGAAGTTAATGAAGTAACCTAGGTGAGAGCTAACAAGAGTCTAAACTAGCAGGGAGCAGAGAACGAGTTCCATTTTGGACATGCTGAGGTTAAGACCCCTGGGACAAATCCAAGGAGAACTGATGATGAAAATGCAGGTCTAGAGTTGGGCAGAAAGGCCTGCTAGAGGTGATTGATTGGAAATCATTGGCTGAGGAGTGAGATGAAAGCCATGAAAGTGGGTGTCATGGCCCAGGAATGATGTAAGGAGTGAGAAAAGATAAATATTATATGAAATGAGCAGATGGAAGAGAAAGATTCATAACCAAAACCTGGAAACAAACCATCAGAGTCATAGAAGACCAAGACGAAAATAGCGCTGTAAGACCCAAGGAAGAGGAAAGTTCCAATAACTGATTAATCATGTTAAGTGTTACAGAGAAAAACGTAAAATAAGGACAGAAATGGGTCCTTTGGGTTTAGCTATTAGGAGGCACTGGTGACCCAGATAGAGCAATGTGGTGCTGTGCTTGACACAGTAGCCAGACTGCAGTGGGTTGAGAAATGAATGCAAAAGGAGAAAATGAAGATGTGTTGACTGTCTTTCAAAGAGATCGGGAGTTATGGAAAGGAAAGATGGAGGAAAGCTAGCAGGAGACTCCGGAGAGTTAGAACGGAACTCACGGGCTCTTTATTTTTCATCATGAATGTATACCTACTGAAAAGATGAGAGAATAAGGTTACAAATAACAGGGTACCCACCATTACTTGTCCTAAATTTTTCCATATTGACTAGAGCAGGGGTTGGCAAACTTTTTCTTGAAGGACCAGACAGTAAATATTTTAGATCCTGTGGCCCAAGAGGCAAAATACAGGCTATTGTGTAAGTTCTTATATAAGTATTAAAATATAACCATTTAAAAATGTAAAAACCATTCTTAGCTCAAGGGTCAGAAAAAACAGGAAGCTGACTGAGTTTGTCCCATGGGTCTTAGTTTGCTGACCCCCAGACTACCATGTTTTTTCTGAAAGAAACACAATGTTACAGATATAGTTGAAGCCCTCTATACATCCCTCCCTGATCTTATTCCTCTCCCGCCCTCCCCAAAGGTAACTGCTCTCCTAAGTTAGCATGTATCAGCCCCACACTTTTCAAATATGCCTATGACCCTAAGCAATATAAGCATAATTTGGAGTATCTTTAAAACTTCAATTAAATGTAATTATTCTGTGCATAATAATCTTCAACTGGCTTTTTTTGGTCAACATCACATTTGAGACTGATTCATCTTGATACATTTGGCTCAGTTCATTAATTTTACCTGTTCTATGATATCTTATTCTATGACTATACCAAGTTTCATGCATTTTTCTTCTGCTAATGGACATTTAGTTTGTTTCTATTTTTTTCCATTTTTGCAAACAATGCTACGGTCAAATTCTTGGCCATGACTCTGTTGCACATTTGTGAGTGATCTGGGGTATATACCTAGGAGTAAACCGTTGGGGTTGTAGGGTATGAACATCTTCAGTTGACTAAATATTTCCTAATTGTTCTTTAGAATGGTTGTCTAGAAAAATTTCCTTTTCCAGTATAGTTGGTAACCTGAAAAATTCTCCCAGTATGCAACACCAAGAAATACTGGATGAAGTATAAGAAGCAACTTTTTAAATGTATAAAGAAATCTGAAGAAAACAAGGAGATCCCCAGGGCCCCAGAAATGTGAAAAAAAAGATTGCAGAGGAAATTCAAATTCAGAGCCACATCTACATGTGGGGATTTCCTAGAACAAAGGTTTGGGCCCTCAGGGATGTAAGAAGCTATATAATGCTTTCAGGGGGCTCCTGTCCATCTGTTGGGTCAAAAGATAAACATCAGGTCATGGATAAAAAGAAAGAAAAGCAATTGCAATGATTTTGGCAAAATTCAAAGTCAAAGTCAAAGTCAGATGCACTAACCCTGGGCTGATCTCACCATCGTCCTGACATCTAGACCTGGACCCTCCTCTGATTTTGAATTTGCTTTTGTCCACTTCTTTCTCCTTGGCAATCACTTTGGCCTCATTGGCTACCTGCTTCTGGTTACCAGCTTGGCTCCACCGCTGACTCTGGTTTGCCAGCTTGCACGTTTAATGAAGTTTTGGCACCTCCTCATTCAATCTCTGAAGGCTGACCCCCAAGGCTGCCCCTTCCCCATCCCAAGGCTGGCGGGGGGGGGGGGGGGGCGGTCCAAGAACCGGCTCTCAAGCCCAGCACATCCCTGTCTGAGTTTCTTCCAAACACTATTTTGTGGTGACAGCACTGAGGTTGTACTGGGAAAGTATTTGCAGTCACTTGATGATGGGGTCAGGAAATTTGGGGTTCTGTTAAATAGGGTGAGCCACCCTCTGTGTGCCAGGTTCTGCCCTCACTGCCCCCCAAGATTTCCCTCATGAACAGGAGTCCACAGATTCAAGATAAGATCTGCATAAACTTCAGATTAAAGTCATCAAATAGATAATAATATGTTTAAAATAAAGACACAAAAGAAAGAAATAGGGGGCCAACCCGGTGGCATAGTGGTTAAGTTCGTATGCTCCGCTTTGGTGGCCCAGGGTTCAAGGGTTCAGATCCTCGGAGTGGACCTACACCCTGCTCATCAAGCCGTGCTGTGGGGCCATCCCACAAAGAAAATAGAGGAAGATTGGCACAGATGTTAGCTCTGGGACGATCTTCCTCACCAAAACAAAAAAAACAAAGAGAGAAAGAGAAATAAATAACACAAGAAAAAAGTAAAACCAAGGCACTATATATACACATATAAAAGGATTTTCTAGAAATGAAAAAAATATTTTCTAGAAACGAAAAATATGATAGCTGCACTTAAAAGCCCAATGGATGGGCTAAGCAGCAGGATAGACTAGAAGATTGCGTTAACCCACCCTCCCACCAGCAGGGCCAAGTTCCTGTTTCCCCACATCTTGGCCAATATCTGAGGGTGGCGCAAACGAGACACAGGTAGGCAAATTGCAGGTTACATTGTTTCTTTATAGAACTGAGCTGATCCCAGCCAAGACCCTGCCCTCTTCTGGTTTCCTGGGTCAGCCTTTTAGACAAAGAGGGATTTTAGGGCTCAATAAATCCCTCTCTGCTTATGTTTTTGGTGTTTGGTCCTCGGGGTCAGTTCTCAGCAGGGCTCTCCCACGGCCACTCTGCCTGACAGAAGGCTGTGCTTTCTCCCACTGGTTCCCACACCCTGAAGCCTCTGGCTGAGTGACTTCAACATTCCGTCTTTCCTGCTTCTGGTATTAATTACGCTAATCCGCGATTCTCCGTGGCTCACTCTGTACCTTTCAGCCTCTCCCTTCCCCTCTGCGGGCTGAAGTTTAACCCAGCGTTCACCATCTCTTTTCCTGTGAGCCAGTCTCTGCCCCAACCAAACAAATACAGCTCTTTCATTAACATATGGTAACCTTAGAGCCTGGCCAAGAGTTTATGTGATACATCTACTGGTGGGAAGCCACCAGAGATATATTTTTCCAAACCTGAAAGTAGACATACATCCTGGCAGAGCCTGAAAACCCAGAAGTAATAGAGTGCCTGGTTAGAGCATGAACTCCTGGGGCTGAATCTTACTTAAATCTACTACTTAGCTGTGCAACGTTGGGCAAGTCACTTAAACTCTCTGTGCCTCAGTTGTCTAATATGTAAAATAGGGGTAATAGTGCCCACTGTATAAGACTGTTATGAGAATTAAATGAGTTAGCATATGTAAAGTATTTAGAACAATGCCTGGCATATAGTGAATGCTGTATATGTTTGCTATCATCATTATTACTACTTGAAATTGGGACTGTCCCAGGAATTAGCAGATGGTAGTCCCATTCAGTGAAACAAGAACAGTGTCAGAAAGTGCAACTTCACTTGTGCAACTAGTATTTTCTTCTATTCTTTCTCTCCTTCTCAAGGTTCATCCAATAAGTATACGGTTCTTATTGTTCTGGAACAGCCCACAAAACCTCCCAGACCTCCTGTGAAACCCAACATTCGACTCTGGCCACCAACAGTTACCGCCTCCTTGATTCTGCCTCATGCCCTTTAGCTCTCCTTTCTACAAACCATTCTGCTTGTAGCAGCTAATAAATCTCATGCTTTTGGTATCTGGGAAGTTGCTTTTAGCTTTCTGATAGTGTTAAGCTGACAGTGACAGGCTACAGGGTGAAGAACCAGGTGGAAACAGCTCCCTCCACTCCACAGGCAGAATATTGCCTTGAGGCGGAACTTTCTGAGCATCCTACACTGGCCTAGATACCTAGGCCCAGAGCCTTTCTTTAACCATGCCCATCTGTTTGGTCAAAATCCCAGAAAAGCTGTTTTCTCATTTCTTTCCCGGTGATGACTAAGTGGATTATTTCACTTGGGATAGTGATCAATTCTGTGTCAGGCTCTCTTTCTATATAAAGAGAAAAGATGCTGACTCAGAGGTAACGATGCTGGTCCAGGTAACTGCAGGTATTAGATAATGTTGCCTGTTTCTGGTTAATAAAGGCTTGATTTGAGATAGATCCCGGAATATGCTTGCAAGGGAAAGAGTCAGGCTGTTCAGTAGATTGGATTCTCCTACCAAACATCTCCAAGATAATTTTTGAGGAATTCAAGGAAATACAATTGTGACATCTATAAACTAACTCACATCTTGAAGTCCTAGGCACCATTAGCTCAAAAGGATATACATTAATTAATTTAAAAATATATATTTGGTCTTTAATTTAGAACAGCCTTTCCCTTGACTAATCTCGAAGTAATAAGCTTTGATTATACAGCTTTCTGCAAGTGGGCATTTTTGCATTTTCAGACATTGGGAATCCAGGCAGGGCCCAGTAAGTGTGTTGGATTATCTCGATATTCCTGCACTTTACTGAAATGCAGCTTTTCATCTTTGACTTAAATGCAGTTTTTCGTCTTTGACTTCTCCTGACATTCTAACACTACCTGTTGTCAGGAGCACATCAGTTATTGGTGGTCAGCTTCATCTCCATTCTAGGATGATTTTAGTATTGAACAACAATGATTGAGTTCCTAATTTATGCTGATGATTTACAGGGTTTTGGGAAGTCAAAGATTAACTAAAGAGGATTTTCCCTGGAGGTGCTCACAGCCTGGTGGGAGACAGATACACAATTATGATTCAAAGTGATGAGCTGCGTTTACAGAAGTTTAGGTCTATGGGGGCATAACGGGGTAAAGCAGTGCACCAAGGAGAGGGAAGCGAGAGGAGACATCAGGGAGGAGGTAATGTTCAGTGGGAGCCTTTCAAGGTCTTGTAGGAGTTCACTAGGTAGAAGAAATGAAACTGTCACTCACTTCTGGCAGGAGGCACAGAGGCCTGTAGCTTCATTCAGTATGACTAGAGGGGGCTGTGGCTGGGGAGTAGGAAGGTACGTGGAAGGAGAAGCCACTGGAAAGGAGGTTGAAGCGAGAGACTAAGGGGCACAAATGAGAAGCAACCAAAAGTCTTTAAGAGGAAGAGTCACATGATCAGATATGAGCATCTGAAAGAGAACTACCGAGTCTCTTCAGATTATCCTTTTGCATCTTCTGAATCGCAGACACTGGATTCAACCATTTTTCAGAAGCTCAAGATAATACTCAGGCAGAGTTAAATATTACTCTGAGGGGCATGTTTGAGGCACCTGTAGTAGCGTTGAAAGAGTTAAAAGAAGTGGCAGTGGGGGGCCAGCCTGGTGGCGCAGCCATTTATTTCGACCTTGGCAGCCCGGGGTTCGCGAGTTCGGATCCCATGCGCCCGCCGATGCACTGCCTGTCAGCCATGCCGTGGCGGCGTCCCATATAAAGTGGAGGAAGATGGGCACGGATGTTAGCCCAGGGCTGATCTTCCTCACAAAAAAAAAAAAAAGTGGCAGTGGGATGGTTAGACTCCGCTGCCTTGGGTGCTGAAGGATGCCCTTTGGGGAAAGGAGTCTGGTCCAGAGGTCTTGGCAGGGGAGTGTGGTCAGTCCCCTGGAGTCCAAGTCAGAGGAGCTGACTAGCAGTGGGACTCGGACGTCTCACCTTCTTCCACCTCCGTTTTTTCACCTGTACCCCCAGGAAGGCTTGAGCTGCATCACCTTTAAGCTCCCTTCCATCTCCAAAACTTGATACATAAAACAACACATTGCCCCCCAAACTCACTTTCAACATTAACCTCCATTTCAACCGAACATCTTTCCAGTTGGAATGGTTTGCCTTTCACTTTCCATTGTCCACCTTAGAGGCCTGGAGAGACCACGTGGAGAGCATCCAGGCAAAGAGAACTTTGTAGGTGGGGGCAGTTGGGTGCTGACTGCTAATCTCCAGGAAGTTGCTACATCTGTTATGTCAGCGCCTTATGCCCCCCATCCTATTTAAAGAACTGTAGCTTGAGAACTTTCCTTCTGCTTGAAACACTGCCCTACACTGGAAGCAGACAGAATCCGTTGACAGAAACCGTGACCAGTGAGTTTATTTACCTAAGGGCAAGTGAACAGAACTGTAAGAGGCAATTGAGGGTGATTGTGCTTGTTGAGGCCACGGTCAATGATATAAATCAGTTGCTGCTCTCAGCTCAAAATAATGCGATTTAATATTTCGTCTTTTCCAATACCTTTGATTTGCTATAATCACATTTCTTTCAACAAAGCTTCATTAGTAACAATCAATGCAAAGAAACTGCCCTGCAAAGTAACAAGATCAAAGAAAAGCAGATGAAAGATCTTTCTTGATAAGTTACAGTGGATGCCTGGTAACTCCTCAGATAATTTCCTGTTTACGTTTTTTTTTTTAACTTATAGTTTTTCAGTACACTTTCTAGTAGTAAATTTCCATACCCCAGTTTTTCCAGGAGTTTTTGGAACTAGCAGACTTCTCAGCCCACATTATTAAAAGCAAATTCATTATTTTTCTGTTTCAGCTGATTGAAAGGTTCTTTTACATGAACTGCCAAAGAGTTTACGGTTTTCTTAATATGCCCATTAAAGTTAGTAAATTACAGGGACCCATGTATCTTAGAAGACAAAGACAGCAGGAAGGTTAAATGAAGTGAACGCGCTGGAGCGCCGGTAGTCAGCTGCAGGGAAAGCCACGTCCACCCTCCCACCCGACCCCTCCAGAAAAGACAGTTCTAATTTTCTCCACTTCTTTCATGGAAAGGATTACATTTTTCTGGGTGTTACCCTCCCCGGCAGAGTTCTGTAGCCTCGGGCACCAAACAAGCTTTCATTATCCTCCTTCCCTGGAGTGGAAAACCTGGAGGGAGCTTACCCTGAGCCGGGCGGGTGGGAAGGAGCGCGATTGCTAGGGCGAGGGCGAGGGCAGCGCGGGGAGCCTTCATGTCAGCTGGCCTGGACTCTCGCTGCTCCGGCATGATGCTGCGCTGGGCTTCAGCCTCCCTGAAACGTGAACATTTCCTGTTTCCTGCTTGTTTGGGTCGGTGCTAACTTGAAGGAGAGGTGTTTGCCTGTTTTTTAGGAAGTGATGTAATTCTGCAGGAGCCTGTCAGACCAGCAAGGATTGCAAAAGAGAAGTTGCTCTTCAAGCACTGATTCAGTTAGCACGCCTCTCCAGCTCTTTTCAGCCCTGGCCCTGTCACGGGCCTCCATCTTTTGAAATTGTCTCTGTGGAAACAGTATCCCTCTCTCACATGTCATTCAGGATCGGTGCTGGGGGCCCTGGACCACACACATTCTCAATTTGTGATTTTACTCAACCCCCAGGTGAGTCTCTGGGGCTGCCTGGAGTTTAAGGCAGCACTATCCAGTAGAACTTTCAGAGATGATAGGAATGTTCTAAATCTGCACTGTGTAATACAGTAGCCATTGGCCACATAGGCTGTGGAGCACTTGAAATGAGGCTGGTGCAAACTGAATTTTTAGATTTTATTTTTATTAATTCAAATTTAAATAACTCCATGTGGCTAGTAGCTTGTGTGTTGGACAGTACAAGCCCAGACAGCAGGGACACCTGCACCATCAGAAAATGGCCAGGCCACTTCTCTTCAGCCAGGCACATCCTCCTCCCTGGGCCCCGAATGCCCCCTCTCTACAAGGCTCATAGGGAGGTAAAGGACAACGCTACACCATGCCTAAGGTATGCTCTGCTTCCCCAGAGGAAAAAAAAGTTTATTGTTTGTTTTTGTTCTTTGGTTTTTTCTTTATAAAGACTTTATTTCAGAGCAGTTTTAGGTTCACAGCAAAATTAAGAGGAAGGTACAGAGATTTCCCATTTACCCCCTGCCCCACACATGCACAGCCTTCCCCATTATCAACATCCACCACAAAGTGATAACGTTTGTTAGAATTGGTAACCTACATTAACACATCATAATGACCCAAAGTTGATCGTTTACTTTAGAGTTCTCTCTTGGTGTTGCACATTCTATGGGTTTGGACAAATGTGTAATGACACAAATCCACTATAGTATTTTATATGATAGTTTCACTGCCCTAAAAATCCTCTGTGCTCCACCTGTTCATCCCTCTCCAGACCCCAAACCCAGGCAACCAGTGATTTTTTTTTGTCTCCATAGTATTGCCTTTTCCAGAATGTGATAGAGTTGGAATCATACAGTATGTAGCCTTTCGGACAGGCTTCTTTCACTTAGTAATATGCATTTAAGTTTCCTCCATGTCTTTTCATGGCTAATAGCTCATTTCTTTTTAGTGCTGAATAATATTCCATTGTCTGGAGGGACCACAGTTTATCCACTTACCCAATGAAGGACATTTGGCTGCTTCCAAATGTTGGCAATTATGAATAAAGATGCTATAAACATTCATGTGAAAGTATTTGTGAGGACATAAGTTTTCCTTTGGGCTTGTTCTATGGTAAGAGAGAAATGATCTTTTAAAGGGCCCATTTCCAAAGCAGAATATGCACTCAGGGGGAAAAATCTGCATTTCACCTTTCTTTCTTCTTGCATGACAATAAATTTCTCAGAGATTGTTAACAGCAAGCAAAATAGTACTAAATTGGATTAGAATGGGGTGGAAATCCTACACAATTGAAACAACGCAGGAAGGAGGTGTCTGTTTAGACCGGTATGCAGGGGAGATTAGGGTGTGTTAGGTTTCTGCATTTTAATTGAAGTCCTTCTCTTGGTTTAAGTTTAGGGCCCAGGCACTATAGAATGCAGTTTCATAATCATGTTTGTTGTTGTGTCAAGAGAGAAGAGCAGATAAAGAGAGGCATCAGACACCCATCTCATCTCCAACAGCTTGCCTGCAGGTCACCATGAGTCACCACCTTCCGGTAGGTTTCATCTTCAGTGGTCTGGTTGGCGTGAACACACGAGGTGACTGGATTCCTCAGCCCCTGACATAGCCATTAACTTTTTTGTTTAGTGCATTGTTGCTTTTCAATATCATTAGTCGCTGTTTATCTCAGTCCTTATCCACAAGAAATAGGTTGGTGATTCACATAATGGTCAGTTTGCTAATGGATTCATATTGTGCACTTAAATGTTTTAAACTGGCAATTAAGTCAACTCCTGATAAAATATGCTTTTGCACTTTAGGTGACAATACAGAACATACAGTGGAAGAAAATAGACAAGTGCAAAACTGGATGATTGATTGGAAAACAACAGGGAAAGAACTATTAATCAAACTCTCGCTGAGCAAGTCAATAGACCACTGGCACTGAGACTGTCTAGTGCTGAGATTGGTTGGCAGTTATTCCCGAACTAGTACACATTTCTCCAGCTGGGACACACGCGTGCAAGAGAGAAGGCCCAGGGCTTGGAAGTTCTCTTCATTTTGCCCTTTATGCCCTATTATGACCACTGTTGGATCTCAGGCTTGAGACAGTGTTGGCAAGGGCAAGGTGTCAGCCTTGGTTTCTTTGATTTTAAAACTGCAGCTTGCTGGAAGCTTTGCAGAGCAGGTATCTATGGCTAGACCACAGACTGTCTTACTCTATAGTCCTCCGTGGAGTCTCGAGGTGTCGCCACACCGTTCCTCACACTTTCTACAAGTGCATTGCTTGTCGGATGCATTGCTTCCGACAGTGCAGCACTACATCAGTTAGAATGATGTGCAAAATAAACCTTGGCTGCAGAGAAATCCTGCACAACCGTGTAATTTTCTTTTGACCCCTGTGCTCTCTAAGACCCTTAGTATGATTAGGCTCATCTTAAGGGGAGAAAATTACCATCATGGATCAGAAAATTGTAGCACCTCACTGGTCTCGTTGCTGCAGTTAAAATCACAGGGAAACTATGTGCTAGGTAAAGGGCTATTTACCTCTGTTTCTTCTAATTTTACCAACCATTAATTTTGGCAAGTGGCTGCCTGGCCTTAGATTAAATCCTGCTACACTTGTGGCAGGAAGTCAGGGCCCCAGTTACAACTGCGAGGCCCCAGGGAGCTTCCAGAGCAAATGGCAGGCACACAGGCAGGGATGATGTCAGCTGGGGCCTGCCACTGGCTTTCAGCAATGAAAGGAGGAAGGGAAGGGATGAAGTACAGAGCCTAGGAAATGCCCAGAGGCCTCGTCGTGAGGGCAGGAGGAGAAACTGGTTACTGAGTCTAGGGACTCCTTATTGTTCTACACAAGAATCTGACTTTTGCAATCTCTGTATTACAGAAGTGATTCTTATCCGACTCCTCTTCCCTTCCCTCCTACCTCCTCACTGCCCTCCCCTCCAGCCCCTTCAGTCCTAACAGAGGAGGGACTCGGAGGAAGCAAACCCAGAGGTGGTAAGATCTTAGAGTGAGTGCAGGCTCCCCCTATGCATTCCTCCTAACCCCCCAACCTTGCCATTCCCAACACCCAGGGACAGGCACACGCACTCAGACACACTCACACACGTACACACAGCTTCCTCTCACACACACATGCTCACACACACTCAGGCACACTGGGGAAATATGTGAAGACCAACCAAATGAGAACAAGCAAAGGCTATTTCTGCCGAGCTCGCTGTAACAAGGAGACAGCCACCATCACTTGCAGAGCCTCAAAAGCAGGCAGAGAAGGGAGCGCTGTACAGTGGAAAAAGGGGAAGGCTTCAGGTGTGCCCTGATGGGAGGTGCTGGTATGGTGAGCTAGAAGCAAGTTCTAGTTATTGGTTCTAGGGATTGCTTAGGGGTGCACATTTGCTTCTAAATAGGAAGCAGTGGGTGTGGGGGGTAGTAAGGCCGATTGTTATAGGGATTCATCTTCAGTTTCCTGGACCAGTTGCTGGAGATAGGGTCTGACTTCCTACAAATTTGATTTATGGCGGGCTGGCTTCCTGGGTTGTCCGCTGCAGATTGCAGGTCAGAGTTCTGTTTTTGTGTACATATGGTCTGGCCATTGTCCTTTTGTATATCCAGTCTCTCAACACACACCCACATACTCATAAATGTACACACATGCTCACACACAAACTCACACCCACACCGGCACACTTGCACACGCTTTCTGGGGATTCTTTCTCTGTCTAAATGCTAGCTAGCAGTAGTTGATGGCTCTGCAGTGTTTGCTTAACAAGGGGGCCAGCCCTCAGACAAGGTAATGGTAGCATCGGGTGGGGCCAGTAAATCACTTTGAAGTCAGTTAGGAAGGTACAGTTAGCAGGTTAAGGTCCCAGGTTCTGAAGGAGTGCCCAAGAGATAAGTGGGCAGGGCAGGGGCGGGGGCAGAAGGATTACATTGAATCCCAGAGTGTGCAGAGAAGCCGCAGCCAGGAGAGGGGCTGATGGCAATTCTGTGTCTTAGTCAGCTTGGGCTGCCATGTAAAATGTCATAGACTGGGTGGTTAAACAACAGGCATTTATTTTCTCATAGTTCTGGAGGCTGGAAGTCTGAGATCAGGGCACCAGCATGGTTGGGTTCTGGTGAGAGCCATCCTCTTTGTTATGGATGACCTTCTTCTTGCTATGTCCTCACATGGCCTTGAGAGAGAGCAAGCTCTCTGGTGTCTCCTCTTACCAAGGCACTAATCTCATCAAAAGGGCCTCACCCTAATGACCCATCTAACCTTAATCACCTCCAAAAGGCCCCATCTGCAAATAGCATCATATTGGGAGTTAGGGCTTCACCATCTTAATCTGGGGGGATATATTGCATATTGCCTTTGAAGCTGGGAGCCTACACACCCAGGTTCATCCTGACCAGCCCCTCTGCACTAGTCAGAACTCTCAGTGTTCTCTGTCTCTGCATCCTGGCTGCCAACCTTGGCCACACACTCTTCAGCTGGTCACTTAGGGAAGCTGCTCCAGGGTTTGGAGAATCCTAGGGGCTTCCACCACAGGCCTCAGCCTGGACCTCCTCCAAGACAGAGTCCCCAGGGCCTACACAGATGGCCTGCTCACTAAAAATGAAACTGAGAAAGATTGTGTTTAGGAGCTGAAGTGACAATGGGCATGGGGGAGAAGGTGCAGAGTTGGGCTGGAGAGCCCTTTGGGGAGCACGTGAGGAGAAGAGGCAGGACCTCAGATTCAGTGGTCCTCCTCCAATTGACCAGAGTCTCCCTGGAGACTGGGGGCTGCTCTGTCTTGTTCTCCAATCCATCCCCAGTATATTGGACAGTGCTTAATATTTTTTTGAATGAACAAATGAATGAATGAGATTTCCTTTGACAGCAGTATTTTTTAAGTGGGCTGGAGAAGGATCACCTACATCAGAATTATTTGGGAAGCCTGTTAAATCCAGAGCCCCAGACCTCACCACAGAACTATTGAGTCAGAATCTCTGGAGCTGAGGTCCAGAATTCTGCATTTTTAATGATGTTTGGTGGGATTTGTACACATGATAAAACTTGAGAATCACCCTGCTAGAGTTTCATTCTTAGCTCCGGGAAAGGTATGTCCCTTTTTTCAAATAGTAAGACATAAACAGCACATCATCTTTCCCTTTTTTGCCTTGTTTGCCAGGAAGCCTGGAACTAGAAGTAAAGTTTGGTTGTGTAACTTTCATTAGCCCAGATCCCTTACTGTTTCTAGGAACATTTCTTTCCCTGGTGAACTCTAACCCATCTTTCAAGACTTAGTTCAGGAGACATCTCCACCAGGGAGCCTTCCCAGGCTGGGCTAAGTTCCCCTCCTCCATCTGCCCCCACAACGCCCATCAGAATATACCAAGAAGATCCGGTCTGTCTCCCCACATGACTGCCCCGGTCTTATTCATCTGTGGCCTCCCACACCTGTTAGGAGGAACTCAACTTCCTTCCACTGCTGTTTCATTTTTGATCAAATCATATCTTGATAACTTTTTTTTCTAAGTCTCTTCTTCTAAGTATTTTTAGGACATACATCATCCATAAATACATCATATCTGTACCAAAGTCCACTTCAGAATGATAAATGCTTATTAGTGGTCTCGATGCTTTTTCTTTTGTTTTTCTGTTTTTGACTTTCCAGATTCACAGTTGATGGTGTCCCAGCCAACTAAATCCTCAACACCAATGAAACCAGAAAATACAAAGGTTTTGGGGAAATACTAAATTATAATAGAATTAGGAAAGACGGCAGGAGGAACAACTCCAGTGCCAGGGTATGTGGGTAGTGCCAAAAATAAGTGAAAATTGAGAGGATTTGTACCAGGTGGGAGAGAATAGTGGAGGGTAAGAGGTGATTGTTTTTAAAGTAAAATAATATATTTTTCTTATTACAAAAACAGTACATTTTTATTGTGAAAAAGTTAAAAACGCATATAAGCAAAACAAAATTGATCCGTGTTCAAGTCCTTCCAGATCTTTTTCTATGCAGATTAGCTAGCAGTATTATTCCTACTTTCATTTCCACTACTAGCAGGTGGCACTACTCTCCTGCCAACAGACTGTAGGTACAAAATTCACAGGTCACAAACTCAGGTCTGAAAAAATGGTAAGTTTATTTTTCTATTATAACATCAATTTTGAATTTCAATTCTAGCAGTGGTAAACTGAAGACAGTCACTTACAAATACAACCAGTCCGTTAGTGACTTCCCAGTTATCCAGGATTAACTTCAGTTATTTCAGGGTCCCCCCTAACTCCCTCCACCCCCCATTTTTCTCTGAGATTGCCTTGGAAACTCCAGAGTTGGTAGGGAGGGCTGTCTATAAAATGTCCCTCTGGTCTTGGGACCTTAGAAGATCAAAAGCTAAGAATTAACTCTTTATATTTATCTTTGCATTTGAGCTGAGACCTCCTTTTCCTAAACCAAATAGTCTAATTTGCTAGTTTGGGGGGGCTTTAGATGGTGTGTAAACAGAGAGAGTCTAGGGCCCCCAAATCTATATAGAATTTCATCTAGTATCCTGCCACACATGTTCATGATAATTTCAATAACAATGCGACTAGCTCCCCCCAGGGAAGGATAGATGTGGTGAGACACTGTGGGTCCACTGGATTGAGAATCCAAGTCCAAGGCCCCATTCTGAGTTCTTTCACTAACTAGATTCTCTGGGCCTCGTTTGCTTTATCTGTAAAACAGGGGGGCAGACTAGATGACTTCTAAAGCCTATGAATCTATGAGATTCTTTTTGGGGCATGCTCATATAAAGATTTTCAGAGGAGAAGTAGACCTTAGCTTCTAAAGACAGGCCTGCTGCAAATAACCTAGCCAGGTTCTAGAGCCTTCCCTTCATCACTGAGATCACGTGTAGGCATGTATTCACAGCAACAGCAGCCATGGGCTGGATGAGAATGGAGGGCAGGGGACTTGCAGAAACTGCCAATCAGCTGAGTATTACTGAGTTGAAATGGAGCAGCCATCAACGTGGTGGGTTGGAAATGCATGACAGTCATGGAGTTGGGCAGGAGGAAGGAAACAGGAAGGCAAGTACACTGAAAAGAAAGAGGAAGTGTTTCCTTCACTGATTGAGATGCAGCAGCTGCGAAGCTTATCAGCAGTCAGACAGAAATGTCTTCAAGTCGACAGGGATGATCATTTAAGCTACAGCCACGCAGGTGCACAGGGTACTGGTGTCAGCAACCACGTTTCAGTACCCAAAGGCCAGCAACAACTCCACTGCATGGGAAGAGGTCACTTACTCATATATCTCATTGTTAGGTTCTTTTCTCGTGAAAAACGGCAATCTCTTATAGTAGATTAGGTCATTGTTCCCAGTTCTTTATGCTTTCTCTGAAACACATGAATTATATCCATGCCCTCACGACTTGGCAGTTTCTCTCACTCGAGTAGGCAAAGTTTATTTCTCTGCCTTATTGACATTGGACCAGACCATGTATGACTTGCCCTGACCAAAGAAATATGGGTGGAAGAGACAGTGTGCCAGGTGTGGGCAAAGTTTTTTAAGAGCCGTCACACAATCTGGCTTGCCTTCTTGTGTTCCTGACCTTATGTTTCTGTGATCTGAGACCGTGAGCCCTATAATGGGAAGCAGACCTCAGTAAGATCAGACACCTGGAATCCAGCCGAGCTCAGCCTGGATCAGCCAAATCTCAGCTGCCTTACAAACCCATGAGCATGAAAATAAATCTTTATGATTGTAAGTTGTGGAGAGATTTAGGATTTTTTTACATAGCACTAATGCAGTGATAGCTGCCTAATATATCTCTTAAGATTCTTTGTTCACAAGTTGCAAACCTGAATGGAGAAAGTCAGAAAAAAATAAGAGCTGCTTTGGGCAAAGTTGTGAAGCTCTGAAAACTGTGGCTGTCACACCATACTGTAGACAGTAAAGATAGGGCTGTTCACACTTAACTCGCCATTACTATCTTCTTCCCTCCTCTGCAAGGACCACTGTTCAGTCCAGAGCCAGCAAATATATATGGCTGAGTCAGGCTGTGTTACCACCCATGGCATTCCTGAATTTCTGAGTTCCTGGACAGTTGTGCTAGAAACACTGTTCCTGGCAGTGTTTACTGGAGAGGAAGTGTATTGATAGCACCTGCAGATAGTACTCATGACCTTTATCACATTATATTTGGTTTATATAATTTAGACAATCTTTCTGCGCTAATTGACCATGGGCTTCTGGAAAGCAGGATCCATGTCTGAATTAACTTTATGACTTCCTCCTACTCAAAGCTCCGCCACACAAGAGAGTCTAAAACCAATTAGTACATGTTGAATGAACAAAGGAATTAAAGAAAGAATCTAGTGGTGGTTGAGTTCGATGCCTTCCACTTCAGCGGCCCAGGTTTGCTGGTTCAGATCCAGGGCGCGGACCTGCACTGCTCATCGGCCATGCTGTGGCAGCAACCCACATATAAGGTGGAGGAAGATTGACACAGATGTTAGCTCAGGACTGGTCTTCCTCAAGCAAAAACAAAAAGAAAGAAAGAATCTAAAAATGGCCTTTATTCAAATGGGATTGAAAAGAAAATCTCTTCTTTGCACTTGGGCACCTGCCTTTGTAAATGGTCACAAGTTAACAAATCAGAAACAAGATAATTCTTGCTGTCTCTCTGCCAGGAGTTGAAGTCATGAAACTTTGCAGGGGAGAACATTCATTGGAATGAGCCCCTAAATTCTTGCCTTGCCTAAATTCTCCTCCTCTACTGTCAGGCTATTTTTTTCCATTGCATAAACCTGTCTGTCGTTTCTCCTAATGTTCCTTTGCAAAACCCCTTGCCTCTTTTTCTTTTTTTAAAAATCAAAGTCAATAGAATGGAGGTTTTAGTGTTTGGGTTTTTGTGTGTGAATACCTGAAGGGGTTTGCTCGGCGATGTCTGGAGGTTGTTCAGGCTGTCGGCAAGTCCAGCGCACGCAGCGCTCCCGTGGGGCTTTAGCAGGAGGGGGAGTCTATTTTCAATACCTGCAGAGCACTAATGAAACCTCCTCTCTGGTCATCTTTAGGATTTGAAAATTATTCTGGCCAGGAACAGAATAGAGAAAAATTATTGTCTTCACATACAAACGTTAGCATGTTGAAAAAGCAATGAGCAAAAATATGCTCAAATATGGATAGAAAACTGAAAGGTTAGGATCCACCAGGAATTAACAGTGTATCTCTGGAGAGGGATATGGAAAGCTGGGTGGGAGGAGGGCAAGGAGAAGGTGGAGGGGAAATAAGGAGATAGAGTTCCTTTAGTCCACTTCAGTACTATTTGAAAAAGTTGTAGTACCGTGTGTTACCTTCATAGTGTAAAAAACAAGCCAAAAAAGATGTGTGAGAAGAAAAGGAGACCTCCAATGGTAGAATGGCCTTTAGGCCCACAGGTGGGTTGTTGATGCCAGTAGGGAAGAGGAGAGATGACTCGATGAAAAAACTTGGATTTTTAAGAGAAATTGTCTGTCAAAAGTAGGATTGTCTAGTAAACAAAGACAGAAGGGATGAGTTAGAAAAGAGGAAGCGTTTCTGAGTTCAAGGCCCAGGAGATGAAGTTTTGTTCCAGGAGATTCTGTGGACAGAATCCAGAGAAGCTACTAAGTCTGCACATTGATGACTGCAGAAACATCTTTGTCAAATGTTGGCGGAGAGTGGGGGAAAGCATCCCAACATGGAATTTTAAGAAACCTTGTTTATTTGATGACCAGAAAAGACATGATTGGAGCCAGAGGGAACAGTTGGAGGGAAGAGATGGAAGAGTGATCAGAATACAACTCTAAAACCTTCTATTAAACCATTGGTTCTCACCAGGGGCAATTTTATCCCCAAAGAACATTTGGCAACATCTGGAGACGTCTTTGTTTGTCACAACTTGGTTCTACTGGTATCTGGTGGGTAGATATCCTGCAACACACAAGCCAGCTGCCCTCCCCACAAAGAATTTTCCAGCCCCAAATGTCAATAGTGCTGAGGCTGAGAAACTGTGCTGAACTAAAGTGAATAATGAGACTTATTGAGATGTTAACACTGCACGCTGTGCGTGCTTTACAGTTTACAAGGTGTTTTCGCATCTGTTTGTCCTCATCGCAATCCTTGAGGTAAGCAGGGCAGACATCCTTATTTCCCAGTCGCAGCTGAGGAATCAGAAGTCCAGGGACTGACCCAAGGTCACACAGCTTGGAATCCAGGTCCTTGGCCCCATCTCCTTGCTCTGTCAACTCTCTCGTGGAACTCCATGTGACGTACTGACATCATCTTTGAACTAAATGGTTGAGTGAATATATGCTGTACTCCAGAAGGTGACTTAGGGAAAGGGTCTCCCATTGAAGTAAAAGGTAGAAAGGTCCCAATTCCAGGGCATAGTGATTGGAAGAAACTGATGGAAAATTATTCAAGTGTCAGTGAAATAGCTGCAGAATTTTCTCTTTGGTAGTGGCTCTTGGTCCCATTTTGTTGTACACCTGCAGGAGGAATTTTTGATATATGGAGATCTGAAAGTGCTTGGCCTGCTCAGGGAAGGGCAATCTCATGTGGTTAGAAAGTGGGGTGTATAAAGAGATATGGTGGGCAATAGGGTGGGAAAGGACAGCTGGGGTCCTCTCCAAGGTCCTGGAGGTTGAGTGAGGGATGGAACTGTATTCTGCTGGCAATGAGGAACCCTGGACATTTTTAAGGGCAGTAGTGACATGATCTGACCAGCATTTTAGTAAGCCCACTCATGAAGAACATTTTCTTTTAAATAACATTTATTCCTCCTGCCCATATTACAACATGGGTTGTTTTTAAAAGCATTGGATTTGATGTTGGGTTTTCACTGAGGGCTGAGTGCTCTGCTACAATTTGGATGAAACAACTTACTGAGAAATTGGAGGCAGATGAAAATAGCATCTTGCACAGCTGTCCTTTGAGTGCCTATTTAAGTACATAGTAAGTGAAGTCACAGCACAAATACTCATGTGAGTAGCCATCATCTGACATTAACCCAAATAGCTTTATTACTACAATTCTAAATTCAAATGAACCAAAATAAGCTACAGTGTGTTCCCAGGGTGTCTAGTGTCATTTACATTGGCTGACTCTGGAATGGAGATCATCACCCTAAAAGGCTTAAAAAGGCAAGCACTTATTTACTTATGAAACCATGCCGGGTACGACACTGAATAAAAACTGTCTTTTCTGTAATTACTTATAATCCATATATTAATATAATATTTCAATTCTTTTCAGGTGATCCATGCTCTTTGTAAAAACATTAGAAAACACAGATAAGTAGATGGCAGAAAATACTTAAAAAGTGTCACTCACGATTTCTTTCCAGAGTTTTATTTCACATTAATAAAGGTAAATTATAATTTTTTCAAAGAATAATTCCACAATCACACTTATGTTCTCCTCTTTAAAATTAAAATTTTCCATTTAAGTAAGTACATGGACCTAATCAATCCTCCAGGTAACTCTTTTTTCATGGTGAAGTTTGTGCCATTGTGATAACCTCATACACTGGGAATATAATTGCATGTACAGTAATATTGGCCTTAAGAATAAAACCCTGTAACTGCCTCAAAATTGTTTTTATCTTAACTAGTTAATTTAACATTTCTAGATTTTATTAGTCCTTTAGAAGTTATGACATTGTGGATTGATTCTTTTTTACTATACAGTACATTTTTGTTTTAGCCCTGATAACTTAGTTTCCATTTCTTTTCCCTAAAACAGGTTAAGGATCATTGCTGATTCTAAAAGAGAGACTTTGATTCTATTTTACTTCATTCTTTAAATCTGAGGAGGTAGAAATCAGTATGTGCCACTCATTAATAGCTCTCCAAGACGTGGAAACACAGTACGGTGAAGGTGTTACAACAGCGACTGAGATATTGTTCTAGAGCTATTTTCTATATCACCCTTTTAAACGTGCTAGTCATGGTGCCTTTCATTCCTAACTTCCACTTATGCTTTCAGGGAAGATGCATCAGGATATTTTATTGTTTTGAGGTGGTCAGTGGTTGGACTAAATGTGGCACTTGACCCAAGGCTGTCCAGTGACCCACAAGATAGTGGCCTGAGGGCTTTTGCCCTATAAAGGTGAAAATAAACTAATCGAAATTTGTCTCTCAAATCTGGACTAAAGGATTTGCAGCCATTTGGCCAGTTGGTGGTGAAAGGAAATGAGAGAACTCACAAGCACAGAGATAGAAGGAGAGGCCACATGGATCTGACAAGCTGGAGGCAAGGAAAGAAAGGCCCAGAGCTGTGAGAGGTCCATTGGCCTGCGTCCTTACAATAAAGGCCCTTTCTCTTAAGGTGGTCAGATGTCCTGTTTTTGTTTTCAATGGTCAAAAGTGCTACATGCTTATTTTCATTTTAGTGTTCCCAGTGACTAGCATAAGCTTGACACAAAGTATGTCTTAATGTTTATGGAAATGAAATGATTCATTTGTTCTCTCAACATTGTATTCAAGATCTTGGGAAAACTCCACATAAAATGTTTGATTACAAAAGACAATAGCAAGAGAATTAGAAGATTAGACCCAGATTGGGAGAAAATATTTGCAAAAGACACTTCTGATAAAGGACTGTTATCCAAAATATACAAAGAACTTATAAAACTCAACAATAGAAAACAAATAACCCAATTAGAAAATGGGCCGAAGGCCTTAACAGATACCTCACCAAAGAAGATATACAGATGGCAAATAAGCATATGAAAAGATGCTCTACATCCTGTTTTCAGAGAAATGCAAGATAAAACAACAAGGAATACCACTACACACCTATTACAATGACCAAAATCTGGAACGCTGACAACAAATGCTGATGAGGATACGGAGCAACAGGACTTTTCATTTATTGCTGGTGGGAATGCTAAATGGTACAGCCACTTTAGAAGACAGTTTGGTAGTTTCTTACAAAATGAAATAAACTCTTACCATATGATCCAGCAATCACGCTCCTTGTTATTTACTCACAGGAGTTGAAAACGTACGTCCACACAAAAAACTCCTGCACATGGATGTTTGCAGCAGCTTTATTCATAACTGCCAAAATTTGGAAGTAACCAAGATGTCCTTCAGTAGGTAAATGGATAAATAAACTGTGTACATCCAAACAATGGAATATTACTCAATGCTAAAAAAGAAATGAGCTATCAAGTCATGAAAGACATGGAGGAAACTTAAATGCATATTACTAAGTGGAAGAAGCCAGTCTGGAAAGGCTACATATGGTATGATTCCAACTATGTGACATTCCGGAAAAGGCAAAACCGGAGACAGTAAAAAGATCAGTGGTTGCCAGGGGTTGGGTTGGGGAGAGATGAACAGGCAGAGCGCAGAGGACTTTTAGGGCAGTGAAACTACTTTGTATGATGCTATTATGATGGATTTATGTCATTATACATTTGTCCAAACCCATGGAATGTACAACACCAAAAGTGAACCCTAATGTAAACTGGAGACCTTGGGTGATAATGATGCGTCAGTGTAGGTTCATCAATTGTAACACATGTACCACACTGGTGGGGGATGTTTTAACGGGAGAGGCTATGCATGTGTGGGGACAGGGGTATGTGGGAAATCTCTATACCTTCTTCTTAATCTTGTTGTCAACCTAAAACTGCTCTAAAAAAATTAAGTATTTTTTTAAAATACTAAAAAAATCATGATTCCTGACCTCAAGGAATTTATTGTGAGATATAATAAATACAAATACAAATAAATACAACAACAAATAAAAATATAGTAATTTTAAGATGGGTGAACTAACGTGTATTATTTAGGATGCTTTTGCCTTCAAGAAACAGAAGATCTAACTTAAAATGGCTTAAACAATAAAGAGAATCTCTCACGACAAAAGTCTGGAGATAAAGCAGGTCTAGGGTTTGCTGGTTCAGTGGCTCAGTGACATCATCAAGGACCCAGGTTCCTTCCATCTTTCTTGTCTGCCATCTTCAAGGTATTGACTTTGGTCCTGAGGCTTGTTCCCTCACAGATGCCAGATGACTATTCCTTCTCCAAGGATCAAACCCTCACACAACAGTCTGAAGTCTGGCAAAGAGAAAGTTCCTGAGTCCTGTTATAAGGAAAACTTTCCCAGAGACCCACCAGCTCACATTTTATTGCCAATTTTACACCAGTCACTGGCAAAGGAAATGGAATTACCTTTATTCGTTTAGCCTAATCAAGAGTCACCTCTGATAACACTGTACTGTATAATTGAAATTTACTAAAAGAGTAAATTCTCTGTCACACACACACAAAGACAAATGTGTGAGGTGATGGATGTGTTAATTAACTGGGTGGGGGAAATCCATTCACAACGTATACATATATCAAATCTTCATAATGTACAGTTTAAATATCTTACCATTTTATTTGTCAATTACACCTCGATAAAGCTGAAAAAAGAGTCACCTCTGAGACTTTAGAGAGGCACATGAAGCACAATATTACCCAGTACCTCAACCAAATAGGGGTCTGGCTAACAGGAAAGGGGGGATATAAAATGACTTTTGAATGGCCGACTAACAGTGTTTATCACATGGGAGTCAGGGGGCAAATAAACTACTGATAAAATAGTGTATAAATTAGAGTGAAAGGTGGTAAGAAAAACCTAGATAAAATATGTTAAGAAAAAAATTAAATATAGTTTAATAGGAAAACATAAATTGAGAAAAATTAAGATCTAACTAAAACATTAAATCCAGAGAACTAAAATACCGAAAAAATGACGTGATAAAATTTCTCATCAGTTCTCAAAGTATGGTTCTTGGACGGACAGCGCCAGCATAACCTGAAAACTTATTCAAAATGCAAATGATTGGGCCCCACCCCAGGGCTACTGAATCAGTTACTGAAACAGAAACTCTGGTCGTGGGGCCCAGCAATCTGTTTTAACAAGTTCTCCTGGTGCTTCTGATGTAGCTCAGAGCTGAGGATCCGAAAGGAAAATAGAAATTTTAAAGCACTAAGAGTTGTAAAACTGAAAGAATCAAGAAGCAAAAAGGACAAAATAAAACAAGCACCTGGACCAATTCCAGGGTTAACGCCCTTGTGTTGGGCAGACGAGGTCCCCTGACCCCCTTTACCACTCCTCCACCCCTTCCAGACTGACCACATATTTGGATGCCCCACCAAAGCTAAAATCGGGGGTTCTCACCCGAGCTACACTTTAGAATCACCCTGGAGAATATTTAAATATTGTGGATAGCTCAGATCCCACCTCAAATCATTTAGGTCAGAATCCCTGGGGTGGGGACCTGGCACTTGTATTTTGAAGAACTCCTTAGGGGATTCTAATGTATAGCCATAGTTTTAAACCATTGGCTTAGAGCCTCTGGGCTGAGCGCTGAGGGTCAGAGAGGCCTCTTGCTTTTCCTGGCTCCGTTTGCCTCACATTTGCTACTCATATACCCAAGGGCCTGGCTAAGAACATTTGGGAAAAGATGATGCAAACACCCGTGCAGCTCATTTCTTTTCTCCAGCAAGTCTATATATACCTGCCCTACCCGCGTGCATCTGACCCTCAAATAACTCCATTTGGATCCCAGATTGCCCAGTGTGAGAAGGCATAGACTGAAATCCTTGACTGATTGTCTCTCGTGTTTTCTAAACAACTGCTGGGAACACAGTGTCCTCACCCCCAGCCTGGCCCTGTCTTCCAGCCAGGGAGCAACCCATCAGTGCAGCTGCCTTGGATGGGCTCAGCTTGGCCCCTATGGAGGCTGGGCATAGCAGTTAAAAGCAAACCACATGGTCCACAACTCATCTAAGCACTCCCTCCAAAAGTGACCCTACTCAAGCTGATCTGGTACTTTGCTCTCTCATCAAGAATGGGCCAACCTGGGGCTAACCCGATGGCTCAGCAGTTTAGTTCGTGCTTTGGCAGCCGGGGGTTCGCGAGCTCGGATCCCGGGCGCCGGCCCAAGCACTGCTTGTCAGCCATGCTGTGGCGGCATCCCATAGAAAGTAGAGGAAGATGGGCACGGATGTTAGCCCAGGGCCGGTCTTCCTCAGCAAAAAAGAGGAGGGCTGGCAATGGATATTAGCTCAGGGCTGGTCTTCCTCACAAAATAAATAAATAAAATGATAAATTCTTAAAAAAAAAAAAAAAAAAGAATGGGACAACCCTTTTATCTCAACCCTGGTTAAGTGTATTAGCCAGTTTCCTTCCTGGTTCACTTTCATCCCCTGTCTGACATTTGTGCTCGCTTATCTTAAGTGCATCCCTTAGCTTAATGCACTGGACTCCTGGGGCCCATGGCCCATTCCACTGACCCCTCATTGAATCAGCAGCACCTACAAGATAAGGGACTTCCTGTTTGCTTGGAGAAAGATTTCTGGAGTCCTGAACATTAAAGGACCAGAATTCAGGCCTCTTGTCCATTCTTGATTCTTATGTATGTATATATAGTCATACATTATATGTAATTATAATATATATAAATTTCTTTACATATTATATGTAATTATAATATTATACATATATGTATATATAAATTCCTTAGACTATACATATATAAATTCATATATATGCATAATATTATAATTACATATAATATACAAAGGAATTTATGTGATATTATAATTAATATATTGTAGTTATATATTATATGTAATTATAATACATATAAATTTCTTTATATATAAACTTACACATTATATATAAATTCCCTTACACATTATATATTATATGTAATTATAAAGTTGTATATATATAAATATACATGTATAAATATATAATATTGTGATACTGTATACATATATATATATATAAATTCCTTAGGTTCTCTTCTTAGAGATTCCGATTTAAGTGGTCTAGGGTGGTGCCTGAGCATTTTAGAAGCTTCTCCGATATTCTCCTGTGCATCCGGGATTAAGAACCACTGATTTAGAATGAAACCTTTGTAAACTCTAGATAAGGTAAATACAACATATTTAAAATAAAAGGGAGAAATACAGCTAACAAAAGTCCCCAAATAGTTCACCTCAAAGGGAAGGAGGCCTGGCCTGTTGTCTCTCTGCCCTCACCCTCTAGAGAAGCATTACCATAAAGCACTACAGCAGCTTCCTTAGCCACACTGATGCTCCCACTGAACCTCCGTCTTTTCGTGAGGTCCCAAAGGCTCTGCTCTTGCTCCCTCTCCAGGGTAGGGAGCTCAGGTCAATCCCTCTTCACATTTGCCCCCTGACTCCTGCTAAGCCTCACATGAACCAACTCACACAAATGATGCTCCTGAGGCTTCTTCCTGTCCTCAAGGCTCAGCTGAGCTGAACCTCCCCGGCAATGGTGAAGCAAGATCCATGACAGAAGTGTCATGCAGAGACCAGAAGGTAGCCATAGTGGTTCAACAGAAAAGATGATGGAGAGAGCTGGGAGGTGGGATGACCCTCTGTCCTGGTTCGCCAAGTTTCAGTGCTAAAACTGGGACAGTCTTGGAAAAAAACAGGTCAGTTGGTCACCCTACGGCGAGGCACAGCTTTGTATCCTTCTGGAATGGAAACCCATGTGGGGCAGTGAGGTCTTACTTAACACAGCATATCATATTTTCTTTGTTGTTCTGTGAGCATGCAGGGAGTTCATTTTCCAATTTTATTTTTTGCCTTTTTTGAAAGTAAACAGTTGATGTGTCAATCAAAGAAAAATTTAAATATTCAGAGAAGCAAGAAGAAAATAAATAAAATTGCTTGTAATCTCACTTCCTAGGGAAAACTACTTTAAGATACTAGTGTTTTTCCTTCCAATCTTTTTATGCACATATATTCTAAATTTCTATGCATATATAAATATGTTAAATTTATGTTTCTGTTAGAGAAATCAAAGAAGTTGGGAGAATAGGAAAGATCATTAGGCACAAATAAAAGATGGTGCACCAAGGGAAATGAACAATAAAACATGACTGATTAGAGTAAAAGTGGAAATCATCTGAGCTTTGCTGGGAGCCACAGCCTTGCTCTGGGGCATCAGGGTCATGCTTTGTTCACAGAGGGAGGAGTGCAGAGCCATGAGCTCATGCTCCCAGCATCCTCTGTGATGGTGACCAGAGTTTTGTATACATTTCTAGGCTCCAGAACTCAAGAAGACTGGATGGCCCTTCCATGAGAGGCTGTGGCTAAAGAAGAAAAATAAAGATGACTAAAGGGGAGTACAGTGAGGCTTTTGAGCAGAGGTGAAAGAAAGCAGAACTATTCAGCCTGAAAAGAAAGCAAGTCTGAGAGATGGGTTAATAATACTCATCATGAAGATGAAGGGTTTGCACCCACAAAGCGGTGACCCCCTGTTCTCCATTTTTCACTAAGGACCGAAAAAGGAGAACGAACATTCCCATTGGTTGATATCTTTGCAACATCTTTGAGGTACTGAAGGTACTTGCCCAAGGGGATTAGGTTTATGCAGGAGAAAATGCTGTGAGGGTTGTTAAAGCATCAACAAGATTTTCCATGGAGGACACAGACTCTTCTTGTAAGGATCAGTCAAAATAGAACCATTTTTCATCGAACAGGGATGCTTTATACAATGTCCTGCCTAAGGACAGGGAATAGTAAGTATACCTTCTATGTATACAATATGTTATTTGAGTATATTTCACTTTCCTAAATTCATTCAGTCTATGAAACAATCACTTGAGGTTGCAAGGAAATATTCTTTTCCCATTTTCCAGATGAGAAAATGGAGGTTTAAAAAAGTGAAGTGACTTGCCCAAGGTCCCACAGTGAATTGTAGAGCTGGAGTACATTCTAGAGCTAATGAGTCTTGGTTTCTATGACTCTTGCTATACTAGTTGTTCTCTAGAACACATCAGAATCACCCACAGGGCTTGTTAAAACACAGTTTGTTGGATCCACCCCCGAGTTTCTGATTCAGTCTGAGGTGGGGCCTGAGAATTTGCATTTCTAAAAACTTCCCAGGTAATGCTGATGCTGCAGTCTGGAGACCACACTCAGAGAACCACTGCGTTATGCCATACCTGCTGTCCAACTAGATTGGCAATGGAAAAGAATTTCATAAAGGCCTGACACCCAGAGAAGTTTTATTTAACTTGAGAAATCATCTCCATGCAGCTCACTAACTTCTGATCACCTTTACAAACAACCGTCCCCTGTGTTACCAGAGCAAAATAGCCCATGTGTCTGCTCACAGTGTAGGGGGGCTAACTCACCTTCCCAGACAGCTTCCCAGAACAATATGACCCAAAGGGGTAGAAGTGGAGCAAGAAACTGAGAAACATTGAGCACTTATTCTAGTCTATGACAGGCATTCTTCAGGGTCTTTTATACAACTTATTTTATATTTGCAGTTACTCTTTGATATAGAAAAATCCCCATGTTACAGATTAAGAAAGAGTCTCAAAAAGGTTATACAATTTGCTTAAGAAAAGAATTAGAATATCCAGCATCAAAACTGTATATTTTTCTTGACATCATAGATTCAATTCTTTTAGTTCCATTACCTGAGTTGCGTTATACTCATCCTAATTTTTGTTAGGTCCTTGGCACAGTAGTCAATGTTTCTTTCCCCCACTCTTCTTGGTTATTTCCCCCCCAGCCTATGGCATTATACTTAATTTCTTTCTAATTCATGAAGCTCTTTTTTGGACTTTGGTCCCAAAATCATTTAGGACTTGGCTGATTTGTTTGATGCAAAAGACCTACCTGGGAGGGATTTAGTTGGGTAAATTGTCGTACATCCATATGATGATGTTTTAGTACATATTGACATGAAAAGATTGTCATGCTATATTTGATTTTTAAAAAAGCAAGTTACAAAACATGCATAGTATACCTTTTTTATAAAAATAATCATACATAAACACACATATATATACATATGCAGATATACACACTACATTCCAACATACACACTCAAGAACAGCATGCATCAAAATGCTAACAGCAATTAACTCAGAATAGAGAGATTATGGGTGACTTTTTTATTTTCTCCAATTTGCTTTTCTAAATTTTATGATTTTTCTTCCATGGGTATAAATCATTTTGTGTAAGAAGGCCTTCTTCGCCCACCCTTAAATTTTCCCCCCTTTTCTCTTCACACTAAGTTCTTTACGTGTTCCTGGTGTTCGTTCTCCTAATTAAATATTTAGCTCTATGTTCCTCTCTATACAGACTATAAAAAGTCTTTGGGAGCAGAAACTAAAGAAGCCTCCCACCCATGTCCTGTTCAAGGATAAAATAGGGCAGCTACCAAACCTCCCCGGGGCCCATACGTTGTACACACAGTGAGAGCACATTCAAGGGCATCAAAGAACTGAACTGAATATAATAATTATTTCTTCAGGATTCCTGTGCTCTGCAGGGTATGCATAAGAATGGAATACACCAACTTGTAAATAGAAATGATTTGTAACAACACCAAATATACCATAATAAATACTTACAGAAATCAATGAACAAAACTTATATGTTGCAGCAGCGCCTGAACAACATTCAAAAATTAATAGCTGGCATTTGAAGCCCTCGGTAGAGTAGTAATTTCTCTAGCAATTCTGTGCAAAAGTGAGTCTGCTTGAGACTTCAGTACACTGGGGACTCAAAGCTGTGCAGGTTTCAAGATGGAAGATTCTGCAGCATAAAGCCAGGGCCCCTGAGGAACAGGCCTCAGGTCAGGCCTCTTCCAGTCAAGATCTTTTTCCAGGGAAACAGGAACCACCAGGTGATGCCCTGGGTTGGGGTGAACTCGCTCAGTCACACCCGATGCCCTGGCACAAACCACCTACCCAGTTAAAGGGAGTGGGTGGCTAGCCGGTATTCGTGTGAACAGAACCAGCTTTGACATCTAATGCCACTGGAGCCGGAAAGGGAAGGCACGTGTCTTCTTTCATGTGAGTTTATGGAAAGGATGGGGGGAAATAATTCACCAAGCAAAGAGAAATATTTGAAACTAGAACATCTCTAAGCCTGCAAATAAAAATCTATAAATCTTCAGAATAAGATCATGAGGGTGAAAGCAATGTCTGGCCCAGGTCCCAACATTTAAGGGCTTCATCTAGGCAACCCTCCTGAGGAAAACAAAGGAACCACCCTCTTTGAGGCCTGCCAGGTCTGGCCTGGAGGTTGGTTGCTTAAACGGGTGATTGTTTTCTAAAGAGCTCTCAGGGAGAGCAAAAGTCATGAAACCATTTCACGGTTTCTATCTGGGAGGGTGAGCCTCTGGCATTCTCGGCACTTCTGCTGAGCCTTGTCCATCATGCCACCGTAAGACAAGTGACTGTTAGACAAGTTGTGTGGGAGCCGGGTATACAAAAAATGACTTCACAGCCCCTGCCCTGCAGGTTAGGGAGCATGGTAACTATTTTCGCCTGGGCACCCAATGGCCAAGAGCGAGGTGCCACAATGCTACATTTCCACTGGGAGCTTGTTGAAGATATTTCTTCTGAATTTTATCTTGGCCCTATTGCTGAACTGATTTTATCCCAGACTCACTTCCTCTCTGAGGTGATCTTTTGGAACATGTGTGTGGGGGACGCTTCTGCTCCCCACCCCAGCCTGCCTTCTCACTGTGAATTAAATCCACATTTCGGTCTAAGCCTTCAGCAGTGAGCAGGTTGTCCACGGGTCGTTCCTCCTCCTCCTTGCAGCACTCAGAGGGTCTGTGCAGACTGATGCCCTAGAAAGACGGGCAGGTCAGGACAGCAGTGAAATGGCCAACCTGGCCGTACCTTACATACCGAGCCCTTGGCACAATCAGCACTGAGAAGTTTCTTGACCAATCTAAGTTAAGAGGTAAATGCACAGTGATCGAATGCCTCTGCCTCAGCAGAGAGGCAAAACCATCACCTCACATCCACAAAGGAGAAGGGAACTCTTAGAAAGAGTCTTGAGGAACATTGACAAGAAGCTAAACACAATGAGACACAAAGTCACTTTCTAGCCACAGTCTCATAATTTGCAGTTCTACCTTTTTTGTTTATAACTCCTAACTACTCCCTATTTTCATTCGCCTCCTACTTCTCCAGAAAGGCCCAAGGAAACAGTACCTCACTGAGTTGTCTTCTAGAATTGCAGACTGTTTCTCATCTCCTGCATGCTAAGTGTAGCATACCTTCGCTCCTCCTGGAATAGAACCAGGGCTTCCTTCTCCCTCCTGTCCTCCTCCGTCTTGTAGATCCATCTGAGGAAACATTCACTCTGCCTTTCTGCATTATCATTAGACACCCCTTCTTTTGGTAGCATTACGCAGGTCTATGTTATCTGCTCTCTCCCTGTCCACCAGTTTCTCAGGGTGTACTGTTTTACTTTGAGTTTCTAAGACAGCTTGTGCAGGCAGGTACAAGAGAAAGAGCCCTATCGTGTGCAGAGCCTCAACCTCAGCTACTGAAAATGAAGCTGGAGCAAAACATCTGAACAGGTCACCTAAAAGGCTAGATGGAAGGCAAGCAAGCACACAAAAAGATGTTTGATGTCATTAAAGAAATGCAAATTAAACCACAGTGAGATACCACCACACACCTATTAAAATGGCTTTAGAAGAACAAAACAAATAATACCAAGTGCTGATGAGGATGTGAAGCAACTGGAACTCTCACACAGTGCTGGTGGGAATGTAAGAAGGTACAACCACTTTGGAAAACAGCTTGGTAGTTTCTTGTCAAGTTAAACATACACCTACGATGTGACTCAACAATGTCACTTCTGTCTGAAATAAATATCTATGTTCACATAACCACCCTTATGCAAATATTCATGGTGTCTTTACTCAAAATTGCCCAAAGCTGGAAACAACCCAAATGTCCTTTACTGGAATGGATAAACAAACTGTGCCATATCCATATGATGAAATATTACTCAGCAATGAAAAGTAATGAATGACTGATTCATGTTTCAACATGGATGAACCTCAAAAGCATTATGCCATATGAAAGAAGCCAGACTCAAACGTCTACATATAGTATGTTTCCATTTATATGATATTCTTGCAAAGGCAAAACTTTAGGGACAGAAAAACAGATCAGTGGTTGTCAGGGACTGGGGGTGGGCAGAGCAGTTGACTACAAAGGGGCAGAGAGGAATTCTGGGAGTGATGGAGCTGTTCCCTATCTTAATTATGGTGGTGGTTACACTACTATACACATTTATCAAAACTTATGGAACTATACACTTAGGGTGAATTTTACCATATGTAAATTATGCCTTAGTTTTAAAAATATGAAGCTGGAGTTGGAATCTGTCTTCAAGCAGGCTGTGTAAATGCCCGTGATGCCACATCTTTAGTCAGCTGTCCTGAAGGGACGTGTCAGTGCTTCTCTCTTCCTCCTGTCTAGGAGAAATGTCACCTAGGAGCCACTGAAAATAATTGCAGCTTTCCCACAGGCTTCTAGGTCTGGAGGAAATTGCTCTTGCTGCTTAGCTGACAGAGGTGACACTAGCAAAGAAAGTCAGCTTGTGTGGCTGGTTAAATGTGACTGGAAGGGGCTCTGTCAGGGCTGCCCTTTATAAACAAGGTCATACAATCAGTGGTCACATAGTAAGTGGCAGTCACTGATGTTGAACATGGTCACCATAAGCCATTTAACACCTAGGATAACCCCCAGGGATAACCAGGATAACCCCTGCCTACCCTGTGGTCAGCACATGACAAGCTCAAGAAGGTCCCCAAACCCAGATTCCCCTCCATGCCCCCCCTTCCCCTCACACACAGTATGCAGTGCTGTGGGGCCACTGTCCTGCTGAGCACCACCTCACTCTTCAACCAAAAAGCTGTCTGACTTTGCCTTTGGCTTAGAAACAGAGAGTCTCGGAATGGACAGATCCCCATTGTCCCTTGTTTCTCTGATAAGCCAGGTTTGTTTCAGAGCCAGTTTGGGGGTGTGGGTTCCCTCCATTACAGAAAGCATATGTGCCTGGGAGCAGCCTGCCACTGCCTCTGGAAAGAATTCTTTGGGCCAGAGATGAACCAGGGCCTGGATGGCTCTCCCAGGTGAGTTCCTCTCCAGTCAGCCAAGCCCAGGGCGGGGCCCTAACAAGGCAGGCGTCCTTCCCACAGTGTGGAGGCCAAAGGGTGCCAGGATTCACCTCACCTCTGGTTTCTACCTCACCTTGGCTCCAGGCTTCTCTCCATTATCTTTTCTCCTCATTGTTCTTTCCTGGCTCTTGGTTATTCTTCCCAGCAGCTTCTCTCTCTTTCTCTAACAGCTTTGTTGAGATATAACTAACATACAATAAGCTAGACACTTTAAAGTGTACAATTTGATAAATTTTGACATGTGCATACACCCAGGAAATCATCACAGAATCAAGACAGAGAACATATCTATCACCTCCAGAAGTTTCCTGGTGCCCCCTTTGTAATCCCTTGCTCCTGCCCTTGCTCACCCCTTGTTCCCAAGAACCATGTTCTGCTGTCTGTCACTATAGATTAATTTGCATTTTCTAGAGTTTTATATGAATCAGTCACACAGTATTCTCTTTTTTTTTTTGGTCTGGTTGCTTTCAGAAAAATTATTTTGAGATTTATGCACGTTACAGCACGTATCAACAATTCATTCCTTTTTATTGCTGAGTAGTATTCCATTGTACAGCTACACCAGTCTGTTTATCCATTCATCTCTTGGTGGACATTTCAATTGTTTCCAGGTTTGGGGCAGCCTTTCTCTTAAACCAGCCAGTCTGGCAGTTCTTCAGGAAACACCCAGAGCTCCTCACTGCCAAAGCTTCTTGCTCTGACCCCTCCTGACCTGCCACAGTGGGAGTGGCAAGAGTCATTCCATAGAGCATGGGAAGAGGTGTGGGGAGAGCTGGCATAACCACACAGCCCCTCTGCTTCCCCACCCTGCCACCACCTCCATTCCAGTGGCCTCTCAAATCACAACTGCCCCTCAATTGAGCCAGAAAGGGAGGTGACCATAAAGGGACTGGGAGGAATGGAACAGTTCAATAGTGACACCTCCCACTGTTTGCCCTTTGAGAAGAAGTCAAGTCTGCAGAGTGGTAGGTTTCTGACAACTTTTATAATACTGGCTCCTGGAATATGTTTTTAAGAGATCAATGTAGAATATACATGGCAGTGCCTCTTAAACTTTGATGTGGACACAAATCATTATAGGATCAGGCTAAAATGCGGATTCTGATTCAGTAGGCCTGGATGGGGGCCTCAGATTCTGGATTTCTAGCAAAATCCTAGATGATTTGATGGTGCTGCTCTTCAGACTACACTCTTGGAAGGGGTCCGTAACAGGTGTTTAATCATTTAATAATTGCTTTTTAACAAGTGTTTAATCACTACCTATAAAACTCCACTAAATACAGGCTAATCTCAGTCTTCCTGTCTCCTGGAGATCCCTGCAGCTATTCTGAGTTGCCAGGGCCTCCTGCTGAGTACCTCCATGCTGCCTGGAAGCTAGGCCTGGCATTAGAGCTGGGTAGCATCAGATTTTGTAGTGTCAAGAACAGCACCTTCTGCTGGCAAAATACTACTGTGTCTCTTGTTTCCTGCCTTATCCCTTCATTCCTGGGAAATATTAAGTTCTGGAACTAAGACTCTGCAGAATTGGGTTATGGGATAGGCTGAGAGACTGCAAAAAAGAGAATGGAAACAAGGGTATTGATAGGAAAGGAAGGAGGAACTCCTAATTATGATGCCAAGGCTGATCCAGCGAGGGGCCCAAGAACTGAGTGGTGAATCTGAGATGTGCTGGAAGTTTAAAACCTAGATTTCCAGGAAAACTTTCCACATAGGCCTCACCTGGCCCACTGTTGCCATTAAATGCCCCCACCCTTGCTTTCGTTGGCTCTCAACAACTCCCATGTTTGAGGAATGCCTGCATTAATTCAGCTCATTCTTCAGGCTGTATACACTTCACCCAGAGCCTATCTTTAATGGAAACTTTTTTCCATGGGGCCAACTATCACAGACTTATCTAGAGGGGAAATGAGCTGGTAATGGTAACTGGAGATCACAGATCTCTGGGTGTAAAGTTCTGATAAAGTGATTCACTCAATCATGCAAGTGAATGTTTATCTCCTACAATGTGCAAGGCACTGTGGGTACAGGCCCTTCCCTCAAGGGAGGACAAGACATAAACTGATATATCAACACTCATTCAAGTTGGGAGGTACAAAGTAAACATTCTAGGAGATCAGAGAAGAGAAGGGTCACTTCTAGCTACGGTATATGGGAGAAGGCAGCCTGGAGCAGGTGGCACTTACCTGAATGATCACTAGGAGGTGGTTGGGGGAAAGTTAGGGAGAGGATATTCCAAGCAAAAGGCACAAAGGTGGGAATGCCTACTGTCTTTTGGGAAAGGAATCACCCAGTCTTCGTGTCCGGAGGAATGGAATAGGAAGATGTGAAGGGAGGCTGGAGGCCTACCTGGACTCTATTTCTACCTGAGCTGTGTTTGGTGGCTAAGTGAGGCTACAGAGTGACAGAACCAGAGTGGAGCTTTAAGGTTGATTGGCCCCGATGTGCTTTGACAGATCAGAGTGGAGTGAGTCGGGACATAAGGAGAACATTTAGGAGGCCACTGTATCATCAGTTTAGGCTGAGATCTGAGGCAAGCCTAGGGTTCTGGGAATTGAAAAGGTGGGCTGAATGAGGGGATGGGGAAGAAGGACGCCTCAGGATTGGGTGGCTATATGTCAGGGGTGATGGAGAGAAGGCCATGATCATGCTGCGATTTTGAGTCCTTCTGGGAGAATGACAGTTGCAGACCATGAGTTTGGATTTAGTTAAACTGAGACGTGTATGTGAAAATGTCTGGCAGGCAGTTAGAAACACAAGTCCGTAGCTTTGAAAGCAAGGGCCTCCTAGAGGCACACATTTAGGTTACTCACATTGAGGTCCTTCTACAAACAAGTCAGCAAAAACATGACAATCTCTAGTACTCAAGACAGTGCTACTCACTGGGGCTACGAAAGTGAGAAAGACAGGGTCTTCCCCTTGGGCAGTTCTCAGATTTGTAGAGGACACAGGCCCCTTCTGCAATAACAGATTCCAGTGCCCTCGGGAATTGCTGCAGGACAGTGTATGCCGGGTGCTGCGGGAATGTAGCTGCCGGTGGGGAAACCCTGGGGGTGGATGAGAGGGCTGAGGAGGCAGGAGCAGGGAGGGGGCAGGCTCTTTTCTCATCTGCCTACATTTTTCAAGAGCTCACAATGTGCCAGGCAGTGTACTGTGCCGTGCAAAGTGCAGACTGGTGACCACTGTGCTATACTGTCCCACTACATTCTGTCTGCATTCTGCAAGCAGGGGAGAGAAATTAGACAGAGAAGGAAATGGAGGGGAAAAGGTCCCAGGGGTAGGAAATCAAGATACTGAGATGCCCCTGAAATCAAAAAGAAAACAATTTCATGTGAGAGCAGTGGTCATCAGTGTCAAATGCCACCAAAAAGTCAAAGAGGATAAGAACTGAGCAGAGAGGACTGATTTGGGGACTTAGAAGTCATCGTGATCTTTGGTAGCAATTTCAGTTAAAAAGCATCAGAGAAAGTCATATTCTAAGGGATTAAGGAATGAGCGAGTTATGAGGAAGTGGAGGACCATTAAGTGTGGATGCCTTTTTTGAGAATTTTGGTAATAAAGGGGAAAATGAGTGCTGGTAGTTCAAGGTGAGAGAGCAATTTAGAATTTCTTTTTTTTTTTTAAGATAAGAGAGCCTGGGGCATGTTGGTATTCAGAGGAAGAAGGAACCAAAGAGTGGGAGTGTTCAAAGATTGAGGAGACAATCAATGATGTAGACTGTGGGGAGAAAGTATAGAGGTCTCCTCCACTGTTTGCCTCTAGGGACCCTGGTCTCCATGCTGCCATCACTTAGCCCTCGCCTGTGGTTGCAGCCCTTGGTGGGGAAAATGGGGCCCCTGGTCAGTAGCACTCTGGTGGGACCCTGAGCCCTCCTGGGGCCCCCTGCCCTGCCCAGTGGCTTCTCCCTTGTGCTCCATTTCCCTGAGAGTGAATCTGTGGCCTGAAACCCAGTTTCCTAGTGGTATTATTTCTGCATTCTCACCTGTAAATAAACTCTTAACCAGACCCAGAGATCTCGAGAAACTGGTTTTCCTAGTTCTGAACAGCAGAATCCTCTGATAGCCAATGACGGCTCCTTGAAGTGCTGACCATTTGTCCATCTAGATTTCTGTGAACATTGACACTCAGGATTTGGGACTCGGTTTGGAAATTTTGCTAGCTGCTCTTCTCCCAAGAGACTTTACATGGAAAATACCTTTTTAACACACAGCTATCAAATAACCTGCATTATTTGCACCAAATAACCAGCGTTCGGCTCTCTCCAGTTTAGCTTAGCCTGCTGTTGCCTCAGCTTTGGTGTTGAGAGCAGGAGAAATTGTGACAAAGAGTGTAGGTGAGTAGGGGTGCACCCCTTCCACCTGGGAAGTTTAAAGCTGGGGAAAGATTAGGGAGTTCAAACAGATCAGCTTCAAGCTCCCCATTCTCCAGCCAATCAGCCATCCACCTATCCATTCATTTATTCCTCCTTTCAATCACTCACATATCTGTTTACCAATCAACACAATTTGTGAAGCACCCACAATATGCCAGGCTCCAGAATCAAGAGACAAAAACACTGAAAAATTCTCAGAAAAGACTGAAACTAGCCCATCGGTGACTCAGAGACCCAGACACGCCCAAATTCTCTTTTGCTTTCAGCCAAGGAGAAAAGGAAAAACCTGTTTTATTCACACATCTCAGTGTCGGGGCTTCCCTTAACCAATTAGGACCTCAGGCCTCTCTCACCCTCCAATTCTTCCCCTAGGAGGTGTGAGCAAAGCCATTATTTGGCAATTCTGGGCAAAGGGCAAGCACCGCATGCCAAGTCATTTAAAGACCTTGCCTGGATTGCCAAATCCTAAGGTGGGGAGGGACGCTACCTGCTTCATAACTCTTGCTATTCATCATGGCAACAGGAAGATGAGTATATGTAACATTTCAAACTCAAATCTAACACCAGGCCCTGCTCCAGCAGAAGCCCCATTATTGGAGGCTTCTCAACTTTCTACTGCTTAGCAGGTAGAGACCAGAGGTGCCCCCTCCTCCCAGTCCCACTCTGCAGATGCCTGCTTCCGGCTCCACTTCCTTCCCAAACAGGACTCACGGGGTCCAGAATCCCACCAGCCTCATCTGCTCTTCCAGGACCAGAGTAGAGCCCCACCTTGGGCCAGGGAAAGGAAGAGGCAGGGGTATCAACTACCAGGTGGAATGAAATTAAAAACTTTAACAAATGAGGCAGGAAGGATGTTCCCCCTCACCCTGCTACTGTCAGACAAAAGAAGGTGCAACAGGCCGACATCTAATTAATGTGCATTTAAAAATAGATTCATATTTTTAAATTTCTGATTAAAAACAAAAATATTGTATAGTGGAAATTTGTAAAATATTGAAAAGGATTAAGAAGAAATATAAGTCAACCAGAAATAACGTCGTTAACATTTAGTCTCTTGCTAGTCGTTTTTCTTTGCCTATATATTTTGTATTTACAAAGTTGTTTTCAGTATTATGGACACTCTTTTGTAATCTGCTTTTTTTCCACTTCATATATCATGTCTATTTCTTCACATTTTTTTTGCTGAGGAAGATTCACCTGAGCTAACGTCTACTGCCAATCTTCCTCTTTTTGTATGTGAGCTGCCACCACAGCATGGCCACTGAGAGACCAGTGGTGTAGGTCTGTGCCTAGGAACCAAACTCGGGCTGCAGAAGTGGAGTGCACGGAACTTCACCACTAGGCCACTGGACCTGGCCCTCCTCACGCTTTTAGCTGTTCTATACCATATTCAACGGCCACGTTGTATCCACAGAAAGAACAATAATAATAACAGCAGCTAACACTTAGAATATAGCAGGCACTTTACATAGAGTAACTCATTTAATTCTCACAATAACTTAATGAGGCAGATGCTATAAAGCTATCCTCATTTTACAAATGAGGAAACTGAAGCACAGAGAAGCCACACAGCTCTTAAATGAAGAGCCAGAATTTGAACCTAGACAGTCTCGGCGTGCATGCTCTTCACCACTTACTCGTACTGCAGTGTGACTTCCTGAACCTAGTCCCTCTTGATGGATAGCATCCTAACTCAGGGGCTTTCTTGCTAACATAACCAATACTGAGTTGAACATCCTTGAATACAAACTTTTGTACACATGCGCTTAACTATTTCTTTTCGATAATTCCTAGACCAAAGGGAAAACTTACTTTTAAGGCTTTTGATACATATTGCCAAATTTCAGAAATATACCAAATTACATTCTGCATATATGGAAGTACTATTTTTTTATAAATGCTTACCAATGCTGGTTATTTTTTCCTTTGCAATTTGTTTGGTGGAAATCTTTCCTCCTCATCATTTTAATTGCATTTCCTTGTAATCAAGGAAATAGTTTTATAGAAAATTTCTTTCATAAAATTATCGGCTATTTGGATTTTTCTTTTATAAATAGCCAATTTGTTTGTTTACGTATTTTTTTCTGTTAGGGTATTCCCTTTTACTTTATTTATGAGATTTGCTTGTATATTAAGATTTCAAATTTTATGTCTGCTATGTATGTTGGAAACATGATTCAAGGTTGTCATTTGCCTTTTAATGTTGTTTATGCTGGTTTTTAAAAAATATACAGACATTTTTAGTTTTTACTGTTCAATTCACTGATCTTTTTCCTTACGTTCTATCTTTAATGCTATATTTAGAAAAGATTTCCCTACCTCAAGAAAAGATGAATACTCACTTATACTTTCTTGTGGTTCTTTCCAAACAATGTCATTTAATGAGTTTACGATCCAGTGAGGAAAACTGCAGAAAATCAGACCAACTTATCCAAAGACTTGATTGATTGCCCAGCTTGATATCTACTTTGCTGCCGTTTTAAAAATGTCCCTCTTGGGGGAAGACAGGACTCAGCACCATTTCGTGGCTCTCCCGGGAGTTGCCTATCATCTGACTTAGGGTCTTTCGTTCCCTCATTCCCCCGAGGCTTCATTTCCAATCTCAGAGGTTGCCTGCTTGAGTCAAGATGATTTCTTTGCTGCTGTTGATGGGAGCTGTGGGTTTACCATCTGTGTGCACTTGGACCACTTTTCTTTCCTCTCCAGGCTTCTCCAAAAAATATGTTTAGAAAAAACAAACATCTAGAGCTTCCAAAGACGTTGAAAAACTGGTCCAAGTTCTCCAACATTTCTTTTAAAAATAATAATAATAATAGCCTTTGTAGATGCTCACTAAACCTTGTCCCTGCAAGAACAACCCCACCCAGGGGACCACCCTCTACCTGGCTGTGATCCTAACGGTAAAGTTGTTTTCCTAGCCCCACTGGGCATGCTTGCTGAGTGACAGGAAGACTCAGATTATTGAGCTGCATTCTCTCAGCAGCCACTGGAAGTAAGAAAAAGATAATTTATGTGCACGAGAGTCACACACTGCAGGCATAGAGTATCTTTCTAGACAAACTTTACCAGATGGGGAATAAACAAGATACATCTTAACTGCCTGAGCAAGAAGCTGACAGTCAAGCAAATGGAACCATGTGTGAGTGAAGAGCCCATGAATTCACTATTATAATATTTCTCCCTCCCCATTTTGAGTAAAAGTAAAGAAAAGCATTTTCTCTGCATAATTTATCTTCATCCCCTACTTCCATGATCTTTTTTCCCCTGTATTACCATTACTACCAAGGTCTTTCAAGAGAAGTGTTTTCTCCCTACAGTGACAAAGGTATAAATGAAAGGAGTTTCTACTGAGACAGGGGAGGAGGGACTGGGCCCAATCTGCCCCAATTCTTAGAAAACAACAGCATTGTGTTAATCACAAAGTTTCCTCCCTCTCTTCCCTTCACCCTGCCCCAGAAGATGCTGGCCTATCAATGTAGCTGGAACCCTGAGGTGCAAACTAGCAGTAAGTCTGAAGTTAGTAGCAAACTGCTCCTTCTGAAACAAAGGGGCTTCAAACTTAGAAGAAGAGGAATGCCTAAGGAATACCAACTTTCAGTCACTTTCAATTTCTTCTCTCACAAACATACTTAAAACAGTCTTTAGCTAAGGATTTAGCGGGATTGCTGGGGGCAAAAGACAAATTCTAAGAACCTCAGTATATCATATTATCATACTATACCCAATAACCAATAGTTTTGTTTTTTTAAATACACTTTCTATTTCAGGACAGTTTTAGATTTACAGAATTATTGTGAAGATAGTACAGAGCTCCCATATACCCAGTTTCCCCTATTATTAACATCTTACTGTGGTATGGTACATTTTTTTATGATTGAAGAACCAATATTGATATATTATTATTAACTAAAGTCCATACGTTATTCCCTTTTTTTTAGTTTTTACCTAATGTCCTTTTTCTGTGCCAGGATCCCATCTAGAACACCACATTACATTTATTTGTCACGTCTCCTTAGGCTCCTCTTGGCTCTGACAGTTTCTCAGACTTGACTTGTTTTTGATGGCCTAGACAGTTTTGAGGAGTACAGGTCAGGTATTTTGTAGAATGGCCCTCAATTTGGGTTTGTCTGATATTTTTCTCAAGATTGGGCGGGGTTAATGTGTTTTGAGGAGGAAGATCACAGAGGCAAAGAGCCATTCTAACCACATTGTGTCCAGGGCACATACTATCAATACCCCTTACCACTGTTGGTGTTGACTTTGATCACCTGGCTGAGGTAGTGTTTGACATATTTGTCCACTGTGAAGATACTCTCTTTCTCCCTCCTTTCTATTGTACTTGCAGGAAGAAAGTCACTATGTCCAGGCCACACTTCTGGAGAGGGGAGTTACACTCCACCCCCTTGAGGACAGGGCATCCACATTAATTATTTGGAATTCTTCTGCATTTGTCTATTCTTCTCCACTTATTTATTTATTCAATCGTTTGTTCATATCACTATTGATTCACGGACATTTATTTTATACTTTAGGTTAAAATCCAATACTACTTTAACCAATAGTTTTTAAGTTTAATTATGAAGAATTTATATACAAAAGTAAACAAAATAGTATAATGAGTCCTCATGTAGCAATCACCCAACCCCAGTAACCAGCAAGCCACAGGCAATTCTGCCTCCCCAATATCATATCATCTCATCCCTAAATATTTCTGTAAGTGTCTTCGAAAGACAAGGATTTTAAAAAAATAACTATAATACAATGACCACAGCTAGAACAATTAATGGTAAATCCCGAAGAGCAAATAGTCAATGTCCAAATTTCAAATTGTTTCATAATCATATATTTTATAGTTTTTCTTTTAAATCATGATCCAAATAAGATCCATATATTGTGATTGGTTGATGTGTCTTTACCCTCCTCTCTCTCTCTCTTTTTTTTAAAGTCTTGCAATCCATTTGATGAAGGAATCAGTTGTATGTCCTGAGAGTTTTCCAGTCCGGATTTTGCTAATGGCATTCCCGGGTGTAGTTCAGTATTCCTCTGGCCTCTGTAGTTTCTTTAAGTTGGTAGTTGGATCTAGAATCACTAATAGTTTTAAAAGCGTACATCAATTGTAGTGAATAATGAAACAGAGTTATCTATACTTGTCAGTGTGACCAAGGACGCAGAGGCTGGTCTGGGCGGAGCCGCATTCAAGCCTCAGGCCAGTGTTGACTTGAGGTTGGTGAGCGCTGTGCACCTTCAGAACCAAGTCCTCAGCTGAAGCAGCCCAAGGAATGGCCACCAGCCAGCTGTGGAAATGCCGTCATACTAACTTGGTGTGCTCTGACAGCAGAATCCCCGCAGAATTCAGGTTCAAAGAAGTCCGCGTGGATCTCAACTCCTGTTTTTATTGATTTTTAAATGTTTTTGAGGTTCTTTATAAGCAGCTGGTGATGCTATAAAACAAGTTTCTTAACTATTCAAATTCATGCACCCTGTGATCAGAACTAACTACGTAATTGGTACGAAGCCTAGGTAAGAAGATGTGGGGTCCCTTATTCAAAATTATTAAGAATTTCAGGAGGACAACAGCAGAGCAGTAGACCAAGCACTGGGCCCTTCTAAGTGTGGGACACTGAGTGACTGCAGGGCCCAGGAAGCCAGTCCTGCCTGTGATACTCCTTAGGAGCTAAACGGGGAGATGGGTACTCTTATTGTCTCCATCCCCTATGAAGGCCAAAGGAAAGGCGCCTCCACAGAACAGAGCACTTCCAACCCCAGAACTCACTGAGTCCTTTGTGCAACACCATGGGACACTCTCACATTACCTCCCCCCATGACAAATCCTTTCTCATCTGACTCATCAAGACCTAGAGGCAGTGTGCAAAGGCCTTGGCCCTGCATCCAGGGCACTCTGGAACTGTTTCATGGCTGGTTACACTGCATGGCATCAGGGGAGTTCAGATTCCAAGAACCCTATCTCCAGTGTTGTGGTTTTGTAGGAAACTTTCTTGTTCTTAAGAGATACATACTTAAGTATTTGGGGTGGAGCATCAAAATGCCTACAACTTATTTTCAGATGGTTCAGGGTATATATATATATATATATATATACACACACACACACACACAACATATATGTAGTGATAAGGGAAGGCCTCTCTAAGAGTGAGCCATGTGGAAATCTGAGGAAAGAGTGTTCCAGAACAGGGAACCACAGGAGCAGAACCTTGAACCAGGGTGCCCTGGCCAGGCAGCCAGGGTGGCAGAGTTAAAAGCCTAAATTTTGGGTTCCAAAACCAGACAGGTATCTCCCATGATCCTACTTTACTCCATCATACTCTGCTCTGTAATTTGTTTGCTTCTCTCCCCACTAGCACGCGAGCCCATTAGAGAAGGAACCGTAATTTTCTTTTTCACCCTATACCACTGCATCCCAGCACCTGGAACAGGCTGCAGCAGTAGGAACTCAATAAGTGTTTGTTGACTGAATGACAATGTATGAATAGGTGGTCAAATCAAGAACATCTCCAGGGCCCATTTCTCCCTTGGTCTCCTGTGCACTGCTGGCCCAAGGGGAGGAGAGGAATCAGTGACGTCAATCACACTGACAGGTCAGATCTCCCGCTACAGCCTCTTGGGAATATGAGACATTTCGAAGAAAGCAAAGGGAGAGGACAGTGCTGTTACTAGAACAGCACCCATCTGTGAAGGGAGGGTTGGGATGCGCTGAAGAGGAGGATTAAAGAGGGGAACTTTCCTGCTTTTCAAATCACTCCACATAAACCGAGTTTGGACCCCATCCTCCCTTTCCCTTTGTGGACCCTCCTAAAATATGTGTGCGTGGAGGGTGGAGGAGTTGCTCTGGGTATTATTTCATCTTCACTCAGCAGCTCTCTCTTATCAGAAACAGGAATTCAAAGGTCCAAGGGTCAAGACCCCTCACCAGGCGCCCTGATGGGCTTCACAACCCTTTGGAATTAATCTCCTAAAGTTTAGGCATAACCCACGGACTGATTTTATGATTATAATTTTTCAATCTGGAAATACACAGTAGCAGGCTGGATTCAAAGGGTGATTGACATTGACGTGTAGAATGTTGATGATCTGGCAGAATACAGTGGAATCCAGGGCCACATTTTTTCATAATTGTTAGCAGACAGGCCTATTCCAGTGCCAAAGAAAAAAGAAAATGAAAACAACTGTCTGGGAGATCAAATAAAAAGACAATTCTGGACTGTAAAAATCAGAGTTGGATGTACGCCACAGGGCTCAGCACGCTTGTCAAGCATGTTGTGAGAACAGCAGGTTTCTTAAGCGCAGAACCACACGCGGGATTGGCGAACCGGTGAGGCTGCTTCCCTGCCTTGGGAAAATGTGCGCATTTGTTCATCTTAAAACACCTTGAGATTGTCAAATATTAAAAAGTAAAAATAAGACTTGTGTCATATAAATAGGATTAATGAACCAATATGACTTGTATGTCAGAGAACAAACACCAGAGGCATCTAAGGAGCTAGAAGCTTGAAGATCTAAAGGGGTTTTTATATCGTTCCCCAAAGCAAGAAAGCAAAATAAAAATGATGCGAAATTTTTCCAATGTTTCTCTCTGCTAGTGAGTTTAAAATCTTTTTAAGGAATAGTCCCTCTTTTAGAGAAAAGAACAATGGTTCTTGGCCTTGACACGGGTAAAACTTCTTAAGAGAATTGGCCCTTTGCCTCGGACAGACGCTAGACACGGCAAATCCACAGACATATCAGAAATGGAGGTGATCCCCTTCCAGGAACAAATATCACTCTAGCCATTCGGCAAATGAATAGGTAAGCGCCCTGTTGGCAGACAGATAAAACTGAAGCAAACAGACAGCTTGAAAGTTTCTGTAGCTTCTCTCACAATCAAAGAAACAGAAAGTTGGTTATAGCAACTAGCCCATTAAGGACTAGAAAAACTGGCATTAAATATTCGATTGCAGCACAGCTTGTATAATACAAATGACTAATCTAACCAATCAGAATACATCTAACAATAAACAGACATCTGTTTTAGAAGAATTGTCATCTTACTTTTTATCGTAAGTCATGTGTTTTAAGAACGAACTTAAAACTGCTAGCAAGAACAAGCAAATTCCTTTAGATGATTAGCAAAGGTCTAAAGAAGACCTAGGAAATGGGGGGAGGCTGCGTTCGTTGTCGTATTTTTCTCTGGCTCTTTACTTCTGTTTCTTTTGCTCTCGGGGTGAGGCATGTCCTTTCTTAATAGTGCTCAGCTAATGTCTTAGAAACTAAACAAGTAAGAACAGATATCTGAACATATGCTCTTCAGATATCCTCTAAAACACAGGACTTAAATAACAGTATTTTAAAAAATAGTTTGAAATCTGAAACTATTTTCTAAGAACTGTATCTAAATATTAGTCTGATATCTTTTTAAAAGACGAGGCTTTCATGAATTCACTTGGAAAAAAATGTTTATTACATATGTATGTTGGAACCAAAACAACAATACCTTTAATTTTTAATCTCCTTTTCTTTATTCGTATAAATGAAATAATGATTTCTGTCTGATTGTGGCTGCTGGATAGAAAAAAATGCCCCCATTAAGATTCTCAGCAAAGAGGGCTGATCATGTGTGCAGCTTTGGTCTCTCTTGCCTATAATATACACCATGCATCCTCTATCTATTTACTGAGACCTACTATGTGCAAAGAAATGAACTAAAGGCTCTGGCGCATATAGAGTTGGTTCAGATGTGGATCATTTTGCATGGGATGTCTAGGATAAGGAACACACAGGATTAGGAACTGGGAAACTGGGTTCTAGTCCTGGCTCTGCTGCCAACTGACTCTTGGCAAATCACTTAACACCTGGAAGCCTCCCTATCTTCACCTATAAAATGAGGGAAAAACTAGATCAGTAGTTCTTAACCTGGGGTCTACAACCCCTGAGATGTTCAAGGATAATATTTGGGGTCTATACACTTGTATGGGAAAAAAATTGCATTTCCTTTCCACTAACCTCTAACTGAAAATGGGCATTTCCTTCCATTGTGAATGTAGGCAACAAACCACAGTAGTATTAGCTGTGCTTTGTCACCAATAGAAATCACAGATATCTTCATATTATATGGCAGTTGTTGCAGATATCTTGAACTATTGTTTAAGCTCATTATTACTTCGAAATTATGGTAGTTATTAGACCTGCTGCTAGAGTTTTTTTAAACTAATATCTTAATAAAAAGCATATATATGGGGCCAGCCCAGTGGCATAGCAGTTAAGTTCATGAGCTCTGCTTCTAGTGGCCCGGGTGTGGACCAATGCACTGCTTGTCAAGCCATGCTGTGGTGGCATTCCAGATAAAGTAGAGGAAGATGGGTGTGGATGTTAGCCAAGGGCCAATCTCCCTCAGCAAAAAGAGGATTGGCAACAAATGTTGGCTCAGGGCTAATCTTCCTCACACACATACACAAAAAGCATATATATGTTACTATATTACAAATTTGTTTGTACAAGTATATTGAAAACTCCACCTCATACCCATTAGGATGGCTACTATTAAAAAAAAAAAAAAGAAAATAACAAGCATTGGTGAGAATGTAGAGAAATTGGAACCCTTGTGCACTGCCAATGGGAATGTAAAATGGTGCAGTCACTATGGAAAACAGTATGGTGGGTTCTCAAAAAATTAAAACTGAATTATTATACAATCCATCAATTTCACTTCTGGATATATACCCAAGAGAATTGAAAACAGGAACTCAAACAGATATTTGTATACTCGTGTTCATGGCAACATTATTCACAATTGCCAAAAAGTGGAAGCAACCCAAATGTTCATCAGTGGATGAATGGATAAACAAAATGTGGTGTATCCATACAATGGAATATTATCCAGCCATAAAAAGGAAGGAAATTCTGACACACGCTACAATATGGATGCACCTTGAGGACATTATGCTAAGTGAAATAAGCCAGGCACAAAAGGACGAATGCTGTATGACTCCACTTCTGTGAGGTACTTAGAGCAGTCAGATTCAGAGACAGAAAGTAGGATGGTGGTTGCCAAGGGCTCGGGGGAGGGAAAGAATAGGGAATTATTGTTTAATGGGTATAGAGTTTCAGTTTTGCAAGATGAAAAGAGTTCTGGTGATGGATGGTGGTAATGGTTGCACAACAATGTGAGCGTACTTAATAACTCTAAATAGTGCATTTAAAAATGGTTAAGATGGCAAATTTTATGTTATGTGTATTTTATCACAATTTTTGAAATAAGTAATAAATATATATATTAATAACTGTATTTCAACATGATTGACATTTCTGGAATCTTACACATTTTATTTTATGCATTTAAAATATTATTCTGAATGGGGTCAATAGCCTTCACAAGAATGCCAAAGGCATCCATGACACAAAAAGACTAAATCTCATTAAAAACTTCAAAAGTGTTTTTCAGTTTTGAAATTCTATGAGTCTCTGAAATGGAAAAGGAAACAAGAGAAAAATAGTTGTTTTATAAAATGGATGAATGCAGCCATATGTCGGAATATTTAAACCTTCACTATAAATTCATATCTTTTTTCCTAACAAAAATTTTAAGCTGGATTCAGAAACATTGAACATGTTCTTTAAATCCCAAGAAAGAACAATCATATTATAAGCTTCCCTTTTCTTCAAAACACTCACCTTGGGAGTCTGGTCAGCTGCTCTATGAATGATTTCAATGATTGATTATAACTAATCAAACCAGATTTTTTTTTCAACATTTACCAAGATACTATAGGCTAAGAACAAGAACTTCCACATCATTTTGCACAAAGGAAAAAACTAGAAAATATCTCCTTCCACTTTTTTTTTATATCTTAACTTCAAATGGGAAGAAGAAATATCTCAGATCTTTAAAGCAGTTTATCTGTTTCCATTACCTGCCCCAGGTGGCTCCACCACAGGAGGCACAGGGTAGTTTAGGCAAAAAGTCAAAAAGAATTTTCTTCCTCAAGAAGTAAAGCCTTCTTTATCAATTCTGTTTTCCCTACCTGATCCCCAAGGTTTTGTCTAATTACCTAAGCTGCAAGTAGGTCATTTTCAGTTGAAAAGGATTTTTATATAAATTGCTAAATAGTATGTTATCTGCATAGATTGCATGTCCTACAGAATGCCTTCATATCCCGTGTCATAGTAGTCCTTATGAGGGCAATTTTGTCTTCCAGGGGACATTTGGCAATGTCTGGGGGCTTTTTTGGTTGTCAGGACTAGTGCGGGGCTGTGCTCTGGCCTCTAGTGGATACAGGCCAGGGTCAGGGATGCTGCTAAAGATGCTGTCATGCACAGGACAGCCCTCCACAACAAAATACTATTCTGTTCAAAGTGTCAATAATGTTGATGCTAAGAAACCCTGCCTTATGTAATTTTGTTAAAAAAGAAAATGATTCTCAGATGTCTCTTGAAAGCTATCTTGGGTGAGGGAAGGTGGGCAAGGCAGGAGAACATAAAATCGTATTGAGTACTTCAGGCTTTACTTATTACCTTAAATGCTCACCGAAACCATGTGTTTTAGATCTTTTCTCCATTCGTACAAGTGAAGAAACAGGCTCCATGAACTTAAGTCACTTGTCCAGGTCATAAAGTGACAGAACTAGAATGAACCTGGTCCAGTCTGGACCTAAAGCTTATACATTGTCTATTATCTGTGCTGTAAGTACTGAAAATTCAGCTAGAGTGTAATAGAATGAACCTCAAACACATGAATCCCTGGTCTTTATTAAGTCCTACCACACCACGGACAGAGACCTAGGATCTTATACAATACTCCATCTAGCCTAACTCTTTGCTGCTAAAGTAGCATACAAAAGAAGTATTAGATTGTTCTAGGGGAGCAGAAATGAATTGAGGAGAAAAAAATGGATCTGTATGAAGCTACTAAATAATAGCACAATATATTGTAGCATAGTATATTGAACTAATAGCGCAGTATATTGACAAGTGTTGAATTACTTGCCACCAATAGTGAGTGCTGTGGGAGTTGAGGAGACCCTTCAGTGCGTGTTGGAGTAGACAGGAAGCCTTCATAAAAGAAATGAGAATTGAGTTTTCAAAGAGAGTAAGATTCAAAGACAGAGTTAAATTCAGGAGAGTATTATTGTGGTACGTATGGGGTGCTCTGGAATCAGATTCCCTAGATTTAAATCCTGCTTTTAGCACTTAATAAGTGGTGTGACCTTGGGCAAAGCATTTAACCTTTTCGTGTTTGTTTTTTCATGTGTAGAATCCAGATACCACATTTTTTATTACGTTGTCATGAGAAGTAAGATAATGCATGCAAAGTCTTAGCATAGTGCTCACCCCATAGTAAATGCTCACTGAATGTTAGCCTAAAAAAAAAAAAAAGAGGCAGGGTGTGCATGTGTGTGTGTGTGATGTCAGTCAAGGTTCTTATTTAGAAGCAGCAGAAATCTAGCTAACTTAAGAAGGAAATAACTTTACTGGAAGGCTACCAGGTAGCTCAAAGAATTGACAGAAGGCAAGAAAACCTGGATCAAGAAATCAAGGGCAGAGGCTGGCCTGGTGGCACAGTGTTTAAGTTCGCACGCTCTGCTTCGGTGGCCTGGGGTTCGCTGGTTCAGATCCCAGGCACAGACCTACGCACCACTTATCAAGCCATGCTGTGGCAGGCATCCTACATATAAAGTAGAGGAGAATGGACACAGATGTTAACTCAGGGCTAATCTTCCTCACACACACACACACACAAAAACCAAGGGCAGCTGGGTCACTGAAACTGCAGCCAAACTACTGTCAGAGTCCTGCCTTCTGCCAGACTCACACGATGAGGAAGTCCCCCAAATAGGAAGGGGATTAAGATGTTGGGTAGCTCCTGGATTAGCAAATATCTATTAAAGTGGGTGTTTTATGTTTTGGGGGAGTAAGAATGGATTCTAGTGGTTTGAGTTCGATGGTGAAAGATAACAGGAGAAAAGTCTGAAATACTGAATGGATACAGGATAGGTGATCAGGGGTGCAGATGGAGCCTTCTGCGGGAGCCTATATGAGCAGGGAAAATGAAAAGTGGCGTGAGTGGAAGGCAGCACTTCTAAATCTTCCACTGAAGCAGCTTAACCAGCAGGCGGAGGAGAAGGAACTCTTACCTCCGAGGGACCAGAAGGAGCAGCCCAGAGGGGCCTGCCACAAACTCAAACTTTCTTTTAAGTGTTCTGGTTAGTCTTTAAAGTTCTTGTGAAATTAATATTCTTGTTCATAATATGTTTGTTTTAATATATAATATAATTTAGGTTACATACTAGTTAAATTCTTTAATATTTTCTCCACAAATCTTCAAGTAAAATTAGGATGTTACTGGAAAATATATTTTATCCACGTGACTTCACACAACCTCACCCAAATTGGCCTTGTACTCTCCAGGGAAATATGCAAATTTTCAAGTGTTCTTTCAGCAAATGTTGATTAAGCCCCTCCTCTGAGCCAGATGTTAGGTACAGTTGTGTGCGACATAACAAAGTTTGGGTCAACGACAGATCCCACATATGATGGTGGTCCCATGAGATTATAATGGAGCTGAAAAACTGCTATCACCTAATGACACTGTAGCTGTTGTAATGTCATAGTGCAATGCATTGCTCATGTGTTTGTGGTGATGCTGGTGTAAACAAACCTACTGTGCCGCCAGTCTTATAAAAGCATAGCACAGACAATTATGTACAGTACATAATATTTGATAATGATAATAGACGACTATGTTACTCATTTGTGTATTTACTATAGTATACTTTTTATCATTATTTTAGAGTGTACTCCTTTGACTTATAAAAAAAGTTTACTGTAAAATCGTATGCTGTGTTACACCAGCAACAGCCTGGTACATCTCGTATTTACCACATCTCTTGATTGCACCATTTTCTCTTGTGCTTGATTTAATCTCATGCTGTTTTGTTCATCATGGTCCCAAAGAGTACCAAATCCACTGCTAATGTTGCCAGTAAGAGGCCACGTTGAGTGATTGACCTAGAAACGAAACGAAAAGTGATTAAGGATTATGAAGGTGGAAAATCAATAATGGTTATTGCTCACAAGTTAGGTGTGTCCCATTCCACCATAGCTATGATCTTGAAGAACAAGAACAAAGTGATGGAAGCTGTTAAAGAATCTGCTTCGTTGAAGGCAAGCAAGACTAACAAAAATTCTAGAAGGGCCTAGCTCAGACATGGAGAAACTTCTAATGACCTGTATTGAAGACAGACACAGAAGCATATTCCTCTCAGCACCATGATGATCATGGCCAGAGCAAAAAATTTTGTTTGCTTTGTTGAAAGAAAAGGTTGGACCTGCCCGTGATGTTGAATGTACTTCTAGCTCCGGGTGGTTTAAACAATCCAAGAATCGTTATTCATTACATAATGTGAAGGTGAGTGGTGAGTCTGTGAGTGCTGATGTGAAGGCAGCTAAAGAAGTTTTGAAAACTCTCAATAATCTGATTGTGGAGAAAAATTACTTACCAAAGCAAATATTCAATATGGATGAAACCTCCCTATTCTGGAAACGGATGCCTGAAAGGACTTTCATCCATAAGGAGGCCAAGTCAACGTCAGGTGTCAAGGCTTTTAAGGACACGGTAACAGTCTTGCTCGGAGGCAATGTTGCAGGCTACAGATTGAAACCCTTTGTGATCTGGCACAACGAGAAACACAGGGCCTTCAAGCATATCAATAAGCACAGATTTTCAATGTTCTGCAGGAGCAATAAGAAGTCATGGATGACCCAGCTCCTCTTCCAAGATGCCCTCCTGAATTGCTATGTCAGCCAAATGGAGAAGTACTACTTGGAGAATAACATACTTTTCCAGATTTTATTTATTATTGGTAATGCTCCCAGACATCCTCCTTTTTATTGGTGATCTTCATTCCAATATCAAAGCAGTGTTTCTCCCTCCAAACACCACCTCTTTGATCCAAGCAATGGATCAAGGAGTTATAGCAGCTTTTAAGACCTACTACCTGAGGAGGACATTTGCCCAGGCTATTGCTGCAAATGAGGAAGTCACTGAGAAGACACTGATGCAATTCTGGAAGGATTACAATGTCTATGACTGCATCAAGAACCTTGCTTGGGCTTGGGGTGATATCACCGAGGAGTGTATGACTGGCATGTGGAAGAAGACACTCAAGAGGTTTGTTCATGACTTCAAAGGATTTGCCAAGGATGAGGAGGTTGCAAAAATCAACAAGTCTGTGGCTGAGATGGCAAACAATTTTAACCTGGGTGTGGATGAGGATAACGTTGAGGGGCTCCTAGAGGTGTTTCCCGAGGAATTAACTAATGAGGAGTTGTTGGAACTGGAACAGGAACATATAGCTAAGAAGAGGCAAGAGAAAAGGAAACTGCAGGAGAAGTAAAAGAAGAAACCCCAAGAAAATTCATAGTGAAGGGTTCAGCAGACCTCAACAAGCTCCTTAAAAAGTTTAAAAACATGGATCCTAACACTGAAAGGTTTCTACTAATAGAGAGGAATGTTCATGGTGCATTATCTACTTACAAGCAAATCTATGATGAAAAAAAGAAGCAAACTAAGTAAACCACCATTGATATATTTCTGAAAAGAGTGACACCTCCTTAAGAAGAGCCCAGGCAGGTCCTTCAGGAGTATTCCAGAAGAAGGAATTGTTATCATAGCAGATGACGGCTCTATGAGTGTTACTGTCCCTGAAGACCTTCCAATGGGACAACATGTGGAGGTGGAAGACAGTGATATTGATGATCGTGACTCTGTGTAGGCCTAGGCTAATGTGTGTGTTTGTGTCTTAGTTTTTAACAAAAAAAGTTTACAAAGTAAAAAAATAAAATAAAAAACAGGAAAAAGCTTATAGAATAGGGAAATAAAGAAAGAAAATATTTCTGTACATCTGTACAATGTGTTTGTGTTTTAAGCTAAGTGTTATTACAAAAAAGTCAAAAGTTTAAAAAGATTAAAAAGTTTATAAAGTAAAAACATTAAGTAAGCTAAAGTTAATTTATTATTAAAGAAAGAAAAATATTTTAAAATAAATTTAGTGTAGCCTAAGTGTACAGTACTTATAAAGTCTGCAGTAGTGTACAGTGATGCCCTAGGCCTTCACATTCGCTCACCACTCACTCACTGACTCACCCAGAGCAACTTCCGGTCCTGTAAGCTCCTTTCATGGTAAGTGCCCTGTACTAGTGTATCATTTTTTAATCTTTTATACCATATTTTTACTGTTCTTTTTCTATGTTTAGATACACAAATACTTACCATTGTGTTACAGCTGCCTACAGTATTTGGTACAGTAACATGCTGTACAGACTTGTAGCCTAGGAACAATGAGCCATACCACATAGCCTAGGTACGTAATAGGCTGTCCCATCTAGATTTGTGTAAGTAAATACACTCTGTGATGTTTGCACATGAGGAAATTGCCTAACAATGCATTTCTCAGAATGTATCCCCATTGTTAAGCAATGCATGACTGTATACAGAAGTGAGTAATAACTGGTGAGATCCCTTTTCTCATGGTATGATGGTCTATATCGTACTCCAGTCCAAGAAGCATAAATCCTAGAGGGCTGTGAACAAATATGGCTGGAGAAATATAGATGGAGCAGATCATAGAGTTGATCTCAGCTCAACAAACACCAGGCCTTAAAGAGATAAAAGAGTTTACACCAAGTAGGAGAGGCAGACAGGAAGAGGAGAAAATCAGACTCAAAAAATGGGCAGAAAATATATAAAGATGTACAACATGCCTGATAGTTCCTAATAGAGTGTGTATGAGAAAGAGAGACGGCACAAAGGAGGCAGTGGTGAATTCTGCTGAGGAGGAGATGTTGTCCTGAAGAGGATTTTAAAGGATGACTAGGACCGACCAGGCAGATGAGAAGGGAAGATCATTCTAGGCAGAGAAAGACAAAGCACTGTGAAACAATGTGGTGTGTTGAGGTGTTTTAAGTGTAAGGGGGGGAGTGGAGAGAAGACAGCCAAAGAGATGATCAGGGGCCAGATTGTGGCCTCTTTGTGTGTCTATCACATGAGTGCTGGGACTTTATCTGAAAGTAGTGAGGAGTCACCAAAAAGTTTTGTAACAGGCAAATAAAAAGATCAAATTTGTTTTCAAGAAACCTAACCATGGAAGCAACGGGTGGGTCTAAAGGAGGCAAAACCAGTGGCTGGAAGACAACTTTCAAGACTAGAGAGACAGTCTAGGCAAGAGATAGTGGCAGCCTGCAGTGAGAAAACTGCTGTAGGGATGGAGAGGAGGGGTCAAATCCAGTAGTGATGAAGAAGAAGATGATAAGTATAGCAATAAAAAAACCCCAGGTAAAATGAATAAAAATAAATGCTAAGTTCTAAGGACATTAAGTGAATTATTTCCTTTTATTAATTCACCCAATAAGTATTTATTGAGCATCTACTATATGCCAGACATGGATCCAGGCAATAGGATACAGCAGTAAATAAAACCAACAAAAATCCTTGCCTCCGTAGAGCTTACATTCTACAGATAGACAATAAACAAGATAAAATTTAGTAGCGTGTTAGATAGTGCTAAGAGCTAAGAAGAAAATAATGCAGGAAAGGGGAAATCAAGTGTTGAGGAGGGGTGTAAAAATTTTAGATAGCAGAGCTGGGCAAGCCTTCAATAAAAGGTGAGATGTGAACTGACTTGAAGAAATAGGGAAGTAGCCACAAAGATATCTGGGGGAAGAGCATTCAATACAGAGGGAATAGCATGTGCAAAGTCCCGGAGGCAAGAGTGTACCTGTTAAGTTCCAGTAACAGTGGGAAGGACAGTGTGGCTAGTCTTAAGTGAATGAGGGGAACAGAAATTAGAGATATGATAAAAGCAGTAATGGGGTCCCAATCTTATTGGATTTTGAAGGTCATAATAAGGACTTTGGCTTTTTATTACGAGTGATACGGGAGCCACTGGAATATTCGGAGCAGAAGAGCAACACAATGTAACTTAAATTTTAACAAGATCACTCCAGCTGATTTTTGAGAATAGACTGCAGGGAAAAGGGCAGAATGGGAGAAACCACTAGTGCTATAATCCAGGAGAGACATTATGGTGGCTCAGAACAAAAGGTTGCAATGGGGGTGGTGAGAAGTGATCAGTTTCTGATTATAAATTGAAGATAGAGTCAATAAAGTTTGCTGATGGATCAGATACAGTGTGTGTGTGTGTGTGTGTGTGTGTGAGAGAGAGAGAGAGAGAGAGAGAGAGAGAGAGAGAGAGAGAAACCAAGGATATGTCTAAGGGTTTTGGCTGAGCAGCTGGAAAAAATAGAACTGCCCTTAACTGATAAGAGGAAGACTGCAGGAGGGCAAATTATTTTTGCAGGGAGGCGGATATCAGAAGTTCAATTTGGGGGGCCGGCGGGTGGCGAAGCGGTTAAGTTGGCACACTTTGCTTCCACGGCCTGGGGTTCGTTGGTTCCGATCCTGAGTGCGGACCTGCTCACCGCAATGAGGAGGCGGCGTCCCATGTAGAAGAGCTACAACTCTACAACTATGATATATACAACTATGTACTGGGGCTTTGGGGAGAAAAAAGAAAAAAGAGGAAGATTACCAACAGATGTTAGCGCAGAGCCAATCTTCCTCAAAAAAAAAAGTGTTTAAAAAAAAGAACTGATAGAGCATTAAGTGGCTTTAAGATAAATAAATAAATAAGAAGTTCAACTTGGAACCTGTTAAATTAGGGATGTGAAGTTGGCAGTTGGATATATTGGCCTAGACTTCAGGGGAATGGTCTGTATTGGAGATAAAAATGTAGGAATGATTAGCATACAGGTGATGTTTAAAGCTGCGAGACTAGATGAGATCAACCAGGAAGTGAATACATAGAAAAAGAAGTGGTCCAAGTACCAAGCCCCTGGGCATTCTGACATTGAGAGGTTGAGGAGCTGAGGAAGAGGAAACTATTAGAGATGAAGATGGAGCAGCCAGAAAGGAAGGAGGAAAACTAGGCAAGGGTGCTGTCCTAGAAACCAAGTGAAGAATGTTTCAAGGAGGAGAGCGTCAAGCCCCTGTAAACTGCTGCTCATGGGTCAGGTTAGATGACGACTGGGAAATAACTACTGGATTTATGGACAAGGAGTTGCTGGTACCCTGCTAAGAGCAGTTTCTGAGTGGAGATTCAATAAATAATGGGAGGAGAGAAATTGGTATATATGAGTGTAGGCAATTCTGTCAAGGAGTTTTGCTTTAGAGGGAATGAGGAGACTATAGCAGGGACAGATGGGGGGCTGGGCGCGAGAGACTTTTCTTAAGATAGGAGAAATAACAGCGTGTTTGTAGGTTGATGGAAATGACCTTGTAGAGACGGAAAAACTGATGAAGAAATGGGGGAGAACTTCTTTAGTAGTGAGGGTGGCGGGCTCTAAGGCACTGGTGGTGAGCTGACCTTAGTTAGGAGCTAAGATCTTCTATAGAAACAAGACAACACAAAGAGAATACAAGCACAGATAGATGCTTTACATTTAAATTAGTGAAACATTAAATAAAATTTAAAATTCAGCTTCTCAGTCACACTAGTCATGTTTCAAGTGCTCAGTAACCACATGTGACTGGGGCTACCCTATCGGACACAGCAGATATAAAATATTTCCATTGTCACAGAAAGTTCTCTTGGACAGCACCGGCCTAGGGTATGACCACGGGAATAAGTGGCTGAGGTTGGTTGGAGGATGAGATTATTGGAGGAGAGCCCAGGGTGTTGGAAAGATCATCCATGTGTAACTTGAAATTGCTAAGACTCAAGATGTGGTAATATTGGAGAAAGCGAAGGTGAGACAGATATTAAAATAATGAAAAAGTGATAAACACAACTGGAGACTAAGTGTCACAGTCTGATGATAAGATCATCAAAGCTGAGCCAGCGTGGGCTAGAGACAGCAAGGAGGAGCAAGAGGTGCCCCACCTCACCTCCAGGCCCAATGGGAGAGAATCCAGCCGCCACTGCAGAGGGCGGCAGAAGAAGCTGTGTCCCCAGCGGACAGAGCCAAGTTTCAGTGGGGAGGTGAAGGGAACACTCAGAGGAGAGGTAGAGGGGGAGGAGGATTTTGCTGATGATTGACTCAAGCTCCAGAGGGCAGATGAAAGGGTTTCAGGAGATGGGGAGGGGTGCCTGATGAGGTCAGAAAAGGTGGACAGAATCATATGGGGATTAGACTCCCAGGATGAGAGATGACCTGAGTGTCCCAGGTCTTGTGAGGATGGCAGGGATAAGGGAAATGATGGGGTTAGTCCTGATGGTCACAAGGCAGATACTGAGGGATCTGGGGCTGGACAGGTTCTGGGGATCCCCTTGATGCCTGCTGGAAGAGGCATGGAATCCTGCACAGGGGTGGTCTTACACTGAGCAGCGCCCTCTCTTGGCCACTGCCCACAACCCTGTGAAGTGAGTACTGTTATTCCAACTTCACAGAAGAAGACATATTAAAAAAGCAATTAGGACATAAAATCAACAGGACTTGGTGAATGAAGGCCTTAAATTGCAAGTTGAATCTGGTCTTAATCACCAGTAAGGAAGTTGAGAGGGAGTCTGTTTGGGTGTGAAAGTGGAGGGGATGAAGGGACTGGGAAGTGGATTCCCGTGTAACAGGTTTTGAGCTGAAGGTGCAGGCAGGGGGGATTGACAAGTGGAAATGGGTTGAAGATGGTCAGAAATATAGAAGTAGGCTTATGTGTCAGAGCAGGAGAGGTTGGTTTGGAAGTCAGCAGTCCAAGCCAGAGCAGATTTTTCAGACCCAGATCTTCCCCAGGTAGAGGTCTTACTACCACAGGGAAAACGGAATTGTTTTCTAGGGGTGAGAAACAAGAAGAGATTAGAAGTGAATTTCAATTTAGGAACTTGACAAAATCCCAGCTGTGGCCCTTAAACTACCTGTATAATATCTTTTCACTCGTCGTGTTCTGAAGGATTCTTTCTCAGTTTTATTGCTGGGTTAAGGCTTATTCTTTTGAAATATTGCTTTAACAGTGACCTCTAGTGTTATAAAGAGATCTCTGCTATCTGAGGAGGCAGTCTGAAAATGAAAATTCCCTTAACCTGAGTCATCGCGTAGATTCACATTGCCAGAAGGTACCTTAACCAATTATTCAGTCCATCTTTCTGCCTTTAGGGAGGACATCACTTGAACGATTCCAGGTCACTTCCCTTCAAGGCAGATGTAATGGAGCTTGAGAAAGTACAGAGAATGGCAACAACAGTAAACAAGGAGGGAGATGTACTTTCCTGTGAGAATAGATTTTAAAAGAAGAACATAGTACAGACTAGAAAGTGGGTACAAACAAAACACTGAATAGTAGAACAAACAAATCTCCAAGTGCTAGATCTAAGAGGTTCCTCCCACTTTTGAGCATTTGCTTTATCAGGTATGCTTACAACAACCCATAAAGTAAGAACCATTATTATCTCCATTTTACAGATAAGGAAACCAAGGTATAGCAGTCAATTAATTAGCCAAGGGGATACAGCTGAAAGGGGGCAAAGTCAGGATTGGAACCCAGGCTATTTGATTCCCAAGTCTGTGCTCCTAACCTCTAGATGCAACAACCCTGTAATAAACAGGAATGCTAATGTAGGTACGATATGCATATAAATCAGTAAATTGGCAAAGGCTGAAAATATGTTTGTTCAAGAAAAGCGTGGATGTGGACACGGCTGTTTGGGAACATCTGTGAAGTTTTCAGGCATGGGTGGTTTTTAATAATCCTCACTAGCAGAAAAGTTCTGATCTACCCATCTTCAAGACACATAGTTCCCCATCCTTCGGAATATCTCCATAGGTCTTACTGTCTATCTTGAGGCTTTAATGAATCTTATGGGACTACTTCCAATCCTAACAAGAAGTTTGTGCTTATGTAATTAATAAATCATAAAATTGTCTTCCCCCATAATACTTATACAATGTTTCTCACTTTCAAAGGACTCTCATATACTTTATCTTGCTTGATCCTCCCAAGTTTGTCCCTGTTTAACAGAAGAGAAAGTGAGGCTCCAGGAAGTGAAGTGATTTGCCCGTGGTCCCATGAGGGAATAGTGGAAAAAAACCAAGGTTATCAAGAAAAGATGGCACATGGTATTTGATGACTCAGAAAAACAGAGAGAATTTTTTAGAGGGCAAGTAAGGGTTGAAAAATAATCCTTTTTGTCTTTTCTGTTTGTTTTGGTAGCTATCAGCACTGGTAATGTAAATATCTAGCAAACAAAACAAAACAAAAGTACATCCCCCCTTTTGGGTCAACCTCTTGGCTTTCACTTTCACAATTAGGGCCCAGAGCCTCTCCTTCAACCTGTAGGTCTTAGGTGCCTCCAACTCAGGGCCACCTAATTATTATTTGGTGCCAGGCATTGTTCAACCACTCTACATGTATTAACTCATGTAATCTTCACAAGAACCCTGTGGGTGCTATTTTTGCCTCTCATTTTACAGATAAGGAAACAGGCACAAATAGGTTAAATAATCTGCTCAAAGTCATACGGGTAGTCCTGGTGAATATAAAGGTAAAGTTTATGGAAAAGTCATTGAAATTCTGCTACTAAGCAGTAAGTATTCATTACAGACTATGACCCATTATAATGCTGTAAGGTAGGCAGGACAAATACGATTCCTTTGACCCACGAGGAATTTGGGTCTCAGAGAGGTTAAGTCATTCAGTGTTGGTCACACAGTGAGGCAGAGCTGATATCCCTTGGCACCCATCAGTATGGTCGTACCAGTTCTTAAAATGGTAAATTTTTTTTAAGCTCAACGATATTAATTACATGTTAAAAAAGCCTTAGTTTTATTAGGCACATTTAAAATATTTTTATAGATTTTTTAAAATCGTGGTAACATTGGTTTATAACATTGTATTAATTTCAGGTGTACATCATTATACTTCTATTTCTGCATAGATTACATCACGTTCACCACCCAAATACTAATTACAATCCATCACCACACACACGTGCCTAATCATCCCTTTCACCCTCCTCCCTCCCCCCTTCCCCTCTGGTAACCACCAATCCAATCTCTGTCTCTATGTGTTTGTCTGGTCTTGTTTTTATCTTCTACTTATGAGTGAGATCATATAGTTTTTGACCTTCTCCCTCTGACTTATTTCACTTAGCATAATGCCCTCAATGTACATCCGTGTTGTCACTAATGGCTGGATTTCATCATTTCTTACAGCTGAGTAGTATTCCATTGTGTATATATACCACATTTCTTTATCCACTTGTCCCTTGATGGGAACTTAGGTTGCTTCCAAGTCTTGGCTATTGAGAACAATGCTGCAATGAACACACGGGTGCACGTATCTTTATGTATTGGTGTTTTCATGTTCTTTGGATAAATACCCAGCAGTGGAATAGCTAGATCGTATGGTAGTTCTATTCTTAATTTTTTGAGGAATCTCCATACTGTTTTCCATAGTGGCTGCACCAGTGTGCACTCCCACCAGCAGTGTATGAGAGTTCCCTTCTCACCACATCCTCTCCAACACTTGTTGTTTCCTGTGTTGTTAATTATAGCCATTCTGACAGGCATGAGGTGATATCTCATTGTAGTTTTGATTTGCATTTCCCTGATAGTTAATGATGTTGAGCATCTTTTCATGTGCCTGTTGGCCATCTGTATATCTTCTTTGGAGAAATGGCTGTTCAGGTCTTTTGCCCATTTTTTAATTGGGTTGTTAGTTTTTTTGTTGTTGAGGTATATGAGTTCTTTATATATTTTGGAGATCAACCCCTTATCAGATATATGGTTTGCAAGTATCTTCTCCCAATTGTTAGGTTGTTTTTTCGTTTTGTTGATGGTTTCCTTTGCTGTGCAGAAGTTTTTAGTTTGATGTAGTCCCATTTGTTTATAAAATGGTAAATTTTTATGTACAGGTTGGCAATGACTGCTGTCTCAAGTCCTCCCAAGAACTCCCCTCTCCCCTGCTGCCCAGGCCCCTCCCCTGCAAGCCCTCCAGTCTCCCTACAGCCTGGAGGCTCCAGGAGTCCCTGCTCCAGTGATAGTTTCACTCTTCCCTGCAGGCTCGCTTTGGGAACTGGTGGGGAGACAGGAGGGGGGTGCAGGGGCAGGGCAGGGGCCAGAGGAGAGAGGGCAACAGGATAGGAGGCTTTAAGAGGTGTCTGCTGCGTAGTTGGTTTTACTTTCCCTCTGCACTATTACCCAAAAGACAAAAATAGGGAACAGGAAGAGCAGAGAAGGTATCTTCTTTGTTTTCCCATTAGCTGGAGAAACTCGAGGTGTCTGAGCAAGGAAACAACCCTGACTATGGTGCGGAGGTGCTCAGGGGGGCTTAGAGGAGAGAGGACCAGAATTTGAGGAGAGCCAGAGGGCTGGAAATGAAGACTAAAGGATTCTCTCCTTTCTATTCGGTGGATACACGATGAGACATGCGTGAAACCCTACAGTACAGTGCTGGGCCCCTACCTGGTGCTCAGTAAATAATTGTCTCCCCCCTTGACTGATTAAGTTCTGATGTAAGCTGTTTAAAAAAGATCAGTGAGAGTCTGCCTGCTGTCAGCCTTGAATTTAGTAGGGGATTACTATAGCTCCAGAGCAGACATGCAGGGGCCAGGGAGGGGTTACCAAATAAGGAGACATTGTTTCGGTAAAAAAAAAGAGAGTCTCTGAAATGGGCCAGTAGTTATAAATACCAATGGTAAATGCCTGTATGCTGATGTAAGAAGATGAATCGTAAAAGTGTGACTGTCTTAGAAAAGACCTGGGCATAACTGATTGTTCCAAATGTAAATCCACGGGGTTAGTCCTGAGTCTCCTTAGGCATGACATGGAAAAAAGGGCAGCAGAAAAGGCGCCCTCCATCTGCACAAACACACTCCTGCTGGTGCCTCTCAGGGCACAAGGAAGCAAACAGAAGCAAAAGACAAGATAAATGGCACAGGGTGAGAAGTCAAGATGATGAAAGATAACCAACAGATGGAGCCTGAAAACTAGCAAGGAGTTTGTGAAGAAGTGTTACTGAGTCGACAGAGGGATTCCACAAAGAATCTCTTGCTGAATTTAACAACCTCATTCTTGCAGAGGATATAGCAGAAAGAGAAATGAGTCATAAAAAGCAAAAGATGTTTGTATTACTTTCCTAGGGCTGCTGTAATTTGGTGACTTAAAACAACAAAATTTATTCTGTCACAGTTCTGGAGGCCAAAAGTCCAAAATCAAGGTGTCGGCAGGGCCATACTCCCTCTGCAGGCTCTAAGAGAGGATCCTTCCCTGTTTCTTCCAGCTTCTGGTGGCTCCTGGCATTTTTTTGGCTTGTGTCAGCATAACTCCAATCTCTGCCTCTGTTTTCACCTGGCATTCTTCCCTGTGTGTCTCTTTGTGTCCTTTTCTCTTTGTATAAGAACACCAGTCATTGGATTTAGGGCTCACCCTAAATCCAGGGTGATTTCATCTTGAGATCCGTAACTAATTACATCTGTAAAGACCCTATATCCAAATAAGTCTACATTCTGAGGTTCTGGGTGGGCACAAATTTGGGGGAATCTTATTCAACCTACTACAACGTGTGACCCATTGCAGAAAATGAACAAAAGAAAGAGATTATGTATTTAGAAGACAGGAAATTGGTTTACTCTTTGTGATTAACTTGTTATTCTTACTTCAGTTAACTACCTAATGATTGTGGACAGTCAAAGGTAAACTTTATCTATACTGTTCTGTAAGACAGTGGTTCCCAGATGCTGGATGATGGAACAGCACTGGTCTGAGGGGAGGCCATGGTGTCTTTCCCTGTAAACTCTGCAGGCTCTCCACTGAGGCCCTGGGGCCTCCTGCTGCCCAGCTTCAGTCAAGAGGAGCCACTGAGTAGGAGTTTCTTATAGGTGCCTGAGCTCCACCCCCTAGATTCTTCTCTGCAGGGCCTGCTAAGGAATAAGGGTAGCCTCAGAGCTGTCAGTGAACTTGCTTCAGGTTACACAGAATATTCCAAATTAAGGGAAATGCCTCTGAGTGTTACTTCCATGTTTGTTAATAAATCTCTGAGAAACTGAATTTAATAGTGAATGATAGAGATAAAATATGAGAATAAATTGAACATTTATGTTCCACTTCATGGTATCCATTGAGTGGATAAATGTGTGTCAAACTAACAATTTTATACAATGTAATACTGTAAAACAAAATTTTATACTGTGATTCTTCTAAACTCAGAAATAATGTATTGGTAAAAATTTATTTCATCTGTGTTTGTTGTCAGAATGCTAACTTTATGCCATGTCCTTTTATTTTTGGGGTGTCAAATTATTAATTCTTTTATGAAATAATACTAAAATAGATTTTTGCCTCAGAAAATATAAAGGGGGTGACTTTTTGTTGGTCCTGTGCTTTTAAAAAAAATTTACTGAATATATTTTATATTTCAATGATTTATTATTCAAGTGCTTTGGAGCACAGAATGATAAGAGAAATAGATTTCAGAATATAAAGATATTTCACCATAAGAAAATCTGCCATTTAAAAGTCAACCTTAAAGGACATATTGGTTAAAATACGATGATTTGTATTGTTTTACTTTGAAATAGCAGAGTTTCCACTTAAGAGAAGGTACACCATGGATGTCATTTATACAAAAAACACCTAAGGTGCATTTATAATATGATTCCATTTTATATTTAAATCCAAAATTTAAAGAGTAGAGACACTTTGCAAATCAAGTTACACCTCCAATTTTTTCCCCGAGGCGCTTGTCAGCAGGCAAGCTATTCCAGCTGCAGAACTCACCTCTCTTACCCGTCTGACCACTCACCAGGCACTTTGAGTCAGGCGGAGAGAATGACTGCAGAGGTGGAAGCCATACCAGACTGGACACGGTCGTTCTGCCCAGGACATTGGCTTTTCTTTTCCTTGGCCTTTACTCTGATTGACCACCATCTGACAAAAAGCTGAAAGCAATGGCAGGGTCACTAGATAGTTATTACAATCGCTTTCAAAAGTCAAAAGACCTCAGTCTTCCTTCAGATGGAAACTCGCAGCCCTCTGGTTTAAAGGAAGCATTGAGTACCTACTGGGTCCAAGGTACTCCAAGGGAGTGGCTTTCGGTCTAATCGTGTTTTGTCTTTACACCTCCTTGATGTTTCTTTTGTGCAATTGTTTCTGTGCTTCCCTCCCTGTATACTTAGAGAGAGAATGCAAAAGTTCCAGATGCTTACCAGGAATTGTTTTTGTCAACTGCTTATAATTTAAAAAGCACTAAATTGTCTTCTAGTCTCTCTGAATATTTCAAGCTTTTGGAAACAGAGGTCTTACTCATTGCATTTTAAATGTTTGAATTATAACCAGAGGCCTTATCTAACAGTATCAAGTATAAAGTCATTCTGCTAAGAGCTATGTATGTAACATGGCTGACTTGCTTTCTAATTGACTGTCATGGAAAGTTCACCATGTACTTACATACGTGGGTGCAGATATATGTATATCTCTGGCTGATTCCCAATGAAATCTCTTATCTGCCTCCATGGAGATACATAGTCTGACTTGATGCATCAAAACTGCTTGATAAATCTTAAAAGTTTCCATCACAAGAAAAAAAAATTGTGTAACTATACGTGGTGATGGATGTTAACTAGACTTATTGTGATGATCATTTCACAATATGTACAAATATGGAATCATTATGTTGTACACCTGAAACTAATATAATTTTGTATGTCAATTATACCTCAATTAAAAAAAAAGAAACTACCTGAGCTCTGCCTTCCAGAGAAGAGGCTGGCATAGACACAAGGATGGCGGGAGTCTAAAAAAGATGAAAAATATTTATCAGTTTCTTTTTGGTCTTTCCAGTGCTTCTGCAATTCATACATAAAATCTATTACATCCTTGGAAATGGCCCTTTCCCCCCTCCCCTCCTACCACCGTGTCAGAATCTAATATATCATAGTGTAAGCCAGATATAAGCATGCTCTTGGATTGAGCCGGCCAGTAAATTAACTTATGCTAAACAGCTGCCTGCCCATGACTGTCAACTCTATCATCTTTGTCTGTCTCCTTTTCCCTTTCCCAGACATTTCATTTCACTGTGGATGACATTTCATTTCATTCTCAATACCGTTGCATCTCCTTGCAATGTATGAAATTTTTCAGGGAACAGGATACTCACTGACCCTTCTGAAACTGACAAGGATATTTGTGTGTGTCAAACAATTTCAATAACACAACACTGCTTGGCTTTCTTTCCAGTCTCTTCCAAGCCAGTTTAAGCTTCAGAGACTGAGTTCTTAAAAAGGAGAACCTGTCTCAACCTGTGCTCAACTCTCAAAACTAAACCTAAGCCTGCATTATAGACATGCACCATCAAGGACAAGCTATCATGTGAAGGTCCTTAATGGACTAGTGGGCAAAGGTCATCCAGAAATCAGAAATCAACAGATGTTTTCTGAGCACTTGCAGTATGACCTCGGGTGTTGGGCTGGTCTCAGAGTCACCTTAGGAGCCCATGATCAATATGTGCTTCACGATGATAAGAAGAGATCCATATTCCTAGCATAGCAGCTTTCTGGAAGTCCTCTATAAATATACTAGGGCTCTAAATTCTTCCTACCTCTTCAGTCCAGACACAGAATCACTTTTTCACACAACCATTTATTGAGGTCCTACTAAATGCCAAAATATCTGTTAAATGCTAAGGATACAAAGCTGAAAATGATGGGTGTGACTTAGTTCCTCACCAGAGCTTATGGTCTGGTTAAGGAACTAAATGAGAAAACTATTAAGAAAAGGAGCTGAGAAGTATAAAATGCTGTGGGAGCACACAGAAAAAAAAATCCCTTATACAGGTCTTGGGAATCAGGAGGGCTTCCTGGAGGAAGCAATATCTAAACTGAGATCTGAAGGGTGAGTAGAATTTAGATAAGGGAGTAGTGAGGAGGCCACATCAAAGCTTTCCTGTGGATTAATCACTCACACACATAACACACACACCACTCCAGACCAACTGTAACTGATATCCTCCTATTTCACACTCTCTGAAACCTGAGATGTCGTTTCTGGTTTTATCTCCCAGTCTCCACAGCTCAGGCTCCCAGCATCATCAATCAGGAGCTCGTAGGAGGGGAAACACCTAACTCTTTTGTAGAGCAACAATGACCAAAATGACAATAACTAACATTTGTTATTGTTTCTTGCATTTGTTATCGTCTCTGCACTTGCACAGATTCGTTTCATTTGATTCTTGCAATTTGTGAGATTTTATTATCCTCATTTAACAGATACAGAAACTGAGGCTCAGAGAACTTAACTGATTTGACTATAATCGCACAGCTTGTAAGTGGCAAACTGGGACTCAAATTGCTATCTAAGAGGGGTTAGTATTTGTAAAATGCTTTGAATAGTGTCTGGCTCACAGTAAATGATACGTGGGTGCTAGCTAAATAAACAACAAAAAATGTTAATAAAATAGGATTTCTTATTCCCAAAACAGAGCTGTTCCCTCTATCACAATGGTTTCTCTTGTGTCCTGTGCAGTAGTAGAGTTCTTTGGGGGCTTACTGGGGATCATTTTAGGGACTGTAGGAGAAGGCAGAGTAACTGGGACTCAAGGCCCACCCTACCCCCATGCCACCAACCAGAGCAACTCTTCTACCTACTTTTCCCTGGATAATTCATTTGCTTGAAGACTTTCTTCAGGGGTGGGGGGCGGGGGGTGGGGTGGGGGAGCAGCTTTACCAATGACATAGCATGCATATATTCTATGAATACTGTTTGGGGATGATGGTGATATTATTGGAAAATTGTAACCTAAATATGAGAATGAGAAACAAGGGCTTCCTAATTTCCAAATCATTGTGTCCCATGGGGAGAATAGTTTATATCAGGTGGATCACAGGCAAAAGTGCCATTATCTCCTTGGGGGGAAAGATCTGGAACTTTTGAGAGATTTATACTTAAACCCCAAGCCTTAAACTGGCTAGTGTTGAAGAGGGAGCAAATAAACCCCCTTTAAGGGTTATTGTGAAGAGTCCATTGCTTTGTTTCATTGCTGTATGTATCCCCATGCCTAGAACAGCACCTAGCACATAGTAGGTGCTCAATCAATATTTGTTGAATGAATGAAATGAAATGATAATTATGAAACATTCTAACCCAGCAGCTGCCTCATTGAAGACACTTCATTTTCTTCCTAGGAAGATGAATCAACTGGATGGAGACAAGAGAACATTTTTGGAGAGACGGTAGAGTGAAATAGTAATAATAGGAAATGCTTAAATACTCTGTGTACCGGGTACTAGTCTACGTCTTTGAACATATTAACTCCTGTGCCCTTTGGAAAGTTATTTAATCTCTTTCTGCCTCAGTTTGCACATCTATAAATAATAATAATAGTTATTATTATAATAACTATTGGAAATAATAATAGTTCTGACCTCATAACTTTGTTGTGAGAATGAAATTGGTTAATCCTAATATCATTCTTAGAACAATTCCTTGTACATAGTAAGCACTTAATATGCTTTAATTCTGATTAGGCTGTGAAATCTCCACTACTCTATGTTTTACTAATGTGCTGTTCTTCTGAGTTCAATAAAGAAATGTTATCTGAAATCAATGTAGACGGTAGGAACATTTACCAGAGGACACAGGATTGAAGCTGGGCCTTCACTAAGCCTGGGCAGAGTGGAGTGGGAAAGGCATTCCAGGGGGAGGGAGATATGTAGCAGGGGATGGAGTTAGAATCATTCTCTAAAGTGCTTGAATTCTAGCTTGACCATTTACTAGTTTCCCCACCTGTAAAATCAGGATAATATCTGCCTCACAGGGTTATTGCTATTCGGGTGTTATATGAAATAATGAACACAAAATTCTTAGCACATCACCAGGCACGTTGTAAGCATCCAATATAGGTAGCTAGTATTACTATTATCACAGAAGAAATAGAAGGGCAGAAACAGAAGTTTGTGAGACAATGAGAAAACCAGCCAATTCCATCCAAGAATGGAGCCAGCCCTGGCTCCCCAGAATATACCATTAACTTAGTGATTTTTTTCACCCACATAAGAACTTATTAACAGCACAAACCTGGTTTAGGTGGAGCCTTAAGTTTTAATGGTTTGGGTTTGGGGCGTGGGGAGTGGGAACTGACTTTGAATATACTACTTAAAATAACTTTTGTACTTTTATTGAAATTGGTTAAAGTTACTGTGAAACCGAATTACTGGAAAGTAAACCAAATAGTCTAGTGGAGAGGTGATCTGCATTTTCTTCAAACCCTTTCGTACAGGCAGAGTTGTGCTCCCCTTCAGTCACCTTGCTGCTGCTGGGGCAGGGAACAAGAAGTAACATGAGCCGGGTTACTTTCCAGCCGCTCCTTAACACGCTTGATATAAACTTGAGCTCCCAAAATAACACTCTTGACCTCAGTGCTTTTTGGACTCTGGTATTCCCTACTCGATCCCTTCATCCAACCCTACCCCAGATATCTTATGGAAGCATGAGTTTCAGCCTAATTTTCCTTTCATATCTATGGTAGGAATTGTTATTTTAATCATTTTTAAAAGTTTCGTCGTAAAGGTTACATGCACATTTGGAATGGAAGGGAATTTTCTCACTGGAGCTTTATACAATCAAGGGTAGAGTTTTGTGGATTTATCTACAATATGCTCAAGCTCCAGGTGAATCAACGGACTCGTCTTCTACAATCTACATTTGGAAATATTGTAAATGTACATTCTTTCTTCCCTATGTATGACACAGAAAATATCAAACTAATAATCCTTTAGAAATTCTTCCAACCTGGATTTATTACCCTGCACCTCACCCGTCCGGGCCTGGGACCCTCTGCCTGAAGCCCTCCTGTCCACAGCAGCTCATACCAAGCTCTTCTCTGAACTCTTGGAATTCTTTTGTCACGCTGATTTGAAACTTAGTGCATAATGGCTTTCATCACCCAGTGAGTTTATTCTGTCTTCCCACCAAGATGGCAAAATCCAAGGTAGAGACCAGGTCTTTGGCTCTTTGATCCCCCCTTGCTACCTAACACAATGACTGGCAGAGAAGCCTCTGAAAATAACATTTTACCCTTATGTGCAGTCCTCCTCCCAGATCAGAAATAGCTTGACTAATAATGATTGTATGAGGGAATCGTTATTTTCTTTGCTCTGAAAACAGAAAACACATCATTCTTGGGAGGTTAGCTTGGGGTCTGTAATGTTCAATTTTTAAACATTGTGTTTCTGTTGCTTCACTAGATGATAATATCACAGAGTGTCACAATTAGCAAGTCCTGGTTATAGAGACTCGGCCTGGTGCTAATTCCAGACTCTGTGTTCAACTTCTAGAGAGCACAAGGCCTCAGACAGTTCTATTTATTAATTGGCAAGGTGAGTTAATTCCTTGTATAAAATACACAAGCAAGCTATTAAAAATAACATTCAGAGAAGAAAGTTAAAAATAATGTGCAAAAGAAGACCAAATTGCATAATTCAAATACAAGTTTAGAAAAATGATTCTATTAAAATTGTTTTAAGTATTTATTGGTAACATTGACACGTTTTAAAAAGAAGGGTTAGATGTCGGATGCTAGCTCAATCTCCTCAGACATTGAGGATTTAAAAAAATTTTTTAATATTTTGTATAACTTTTCTTTTTTATTACTTTGGTGAGGAAGATCGGCTCTGAGCTAACACCTATGCCTGTCTTCCTCTATTTGGTGTGTGGGACACCGCTGCAGCCTGGCTTGATGAGCGGTGTGTAGGTCCACGCCCGGGATCTGAACCCTGGCTGCCAAAGCAGAGGGTGTGAACTTAACCACTATGCCATCGGGCCACTCCTTGTATAACTTTTAATAATGAAGACTTTATACATGGTGGAAAGTTGAAGCGGGGTTTCTTAATAGTGAATCTCCTGAAATTTTAAGCAAATTTTATATACATGTCCTTTTTTCTGGAGAAAAATCAAAGCTTTATTTGGATGTTCAAAGGAGGCTGTTAGAAGAGATTTGAAAACACAGGTGTCCTTCCTACCCCCGACTCCGAGTTTAATAGGAGAGATGGAGTCAATTCCAAATTACCTTTATTTCAACTCCGTCTCAAGTTTCAATGCATTATTCACTTGTTTCAAAGTAAACAAAAAACGTTCTACCTTTAACAGTCTCAAAGTTAAAAAGAAAAAAAGAACACCACCGGTAGCATTTATTCAAAGGCTAAACACATAAAGATCTCATGGGCCTCTGGAACATGGCAAGGATTTCTAGAGTTGCTCCTGAGAGCTTTGAACATGTGGAGTCCCCACAGGAGTGGGGCTGCCAAGTCATTAAAAAGTGTTAGCGTTTTAGTTTGCCTGATTAAAAATGGAGTATCGTCTCCCTTAGGTCCCACAAAATCCACTAGAAGTACTTAACCGGTTCCCACACAGTGCAACCATTTTCTGGGCAGTTAATTAGGAGCTGTGCCTTGCCTAGACCCAAAGAAGTTTTCAAACTGCTCAGCATGGTGTGTCTATTACACACATTGTTGAAAGTAAAAAAAAGTTGCCTGAGCTGGTGGGAAAAGTTCTCAAACAAAATGAAAACCAAAAGAACCATCTTCTAACCAGGGGCATTGAGTGAAATAAAGTTAGTTTTTAAGAAGTCTGGCTTCTGTTAATTAAATAGGGTGGAGAGGGAGCAGTGTGAGAAGAAAACCCGGTTTTCAGTGAAGGTAATTTTAGAGGCTCCTGCTCCTGTGCTCATCATATAGCAGGGAATGACACTCCAGCTGAGAACAGTGGTCACGCCAGTGACAATGACAGAATTGGGAGACGACAGTGAATAGTTCTAGAAAAGTATATTTTCTATCTTTTATCGAGTTAAGGATAGCTACAGAATATGATTAAAATACCTAAAAAAATATCCAAAATTAAAAATCAGAGAAAGAACCTTATCTGTCATGCTTCCCATGACCTAAAATATACTTTTACTCTTCTTTCTTGACACCTGAGCCCCCATCTGTTATATAGAACAACACGTCTTGGTACTATACTAGATAAGAAAAAAAAAAAAAAAAAGGAGAAAATAATTTATTAGAGATCATTAGTTCTTAAATAAACATTTATTTTGCCTTTCATCATGTTTTCTTTCCCCAAGTATTTTTAAATCCTCCTTTTGAGACTCCAACCTTAAAATACTTAGCTTTCAGTTGGATTATTTACTTCTTTTTCAAGAGCGTTGAAGATGTTTTATCCCAAGTAGGATGTTTATTCCCAATGAGGCCATTGCAGAGCATTGGCCTAACATAATTCAAGCTGCCCCATGTAAAACTGCACCTCAAAACAGAGTATTGGGAGAAGCTTGTTTATTATTCAACCCGTGCTTCCTCATTACACACTATAGTCATACATATTTACAGAGAAGTGGCAGAAAGGGAACCAAGAATGTTATGAGACTTTTGAAATCTATTTTATTGTTTTTGTAAAGATGCATGTCTTGTAGTATGACTTTATGTATTTGTTCCATATATTCACTCTTTCCTTCCAGGTTATAATTTATATTATTAACATTAAGGAAACGGTTTCACCACTATGGGAGTGTGTGTTGGGAGAAGGGAGTCAGTCACAAGGATCTTAAATGAGTTCACTTCAGGTCCTATTCCTAGTTCAGGAATGGGAAGATTTCCCTTTCTCACCCCCACCATCTTATGAGGTGTCCAGGGCCCATCTGCTCTTCTCTCAGGCAGTTAAAAGATAGGTTGCTCACATGAGGAAGTGGACAAGATCTGCTAAGGTCTTGGGGCTAAGACAGGAGTCATTTCTGCAAGTTTATCACCAAGCAAAATACTGGCTGCTGTCAAAGGAAGACTTCCCTGGGGATGCTGTGAGGGAGGGAGGATCGTTGTGGTAGCCCCAGGCCCAGGCAATAGACACTGCTCATTCCAGTGTTCATTCCAGTGGGAACTGGGCCATCTGCAGAGCCAATTCATCTCCCATTAGTTCCTTGACCTTCAAATAATGTCCCTCTCAGTGGCCTTGGTTATAATCTCCCTCATTATTGTGTGGCCCCATTGATTTCTCTGCTCTCAGAGCCTTTCTCTGTCTCTTTTCTCCCCACACCTGGAGGGAATCTCTTTCATCTTGGGAGGAGGCTCCACTTTCCTCACTCTACTTTCTCTCTAACATTTTGTTTATGTTCTGAGTTCATTATTTTACTATGGCCCGAGCTTTGGAAAACAAAGACAGAAAGAGTTCTCCTTTTCCTCCTCCATTTTTTTTCTTATAAACAAGATAGTTAATGCTAACCCAGCCGTAACTATAGGCCAGTTCCTGTATGGCTTGGCCTCTTATCTACCTCATCACACTTTTCCTCATTCTAGATGCTTTCTTTCAGTTCCTTAACTGATTCATGCTCCTTCCCTCTCAGAGCCTTTGCTCAGAATGGTCTTCTCCTTTCACCTCCCTTGCCTAGTTAACTCCTATTTATCATTCAAATCTCAGATCTCAGCTCCTGACACTTCTTCAATGACTCCTTTCCTGACCTTGAGACTAGATCAAATTCTCATATTATATGATTTTATAGAAGCAGGTACTACTTCTTCAGAGTATTTACTGCAGTTGCAATTTTATATTTGTTTGTGTCATTATTGAGTGAACTCTGCCTCCCCAACTGAACTGCCAAGTGCACAATGCAAAAGTGCATTGTATATTTTTTTCACTCTCGCCATTAAAAACTCAGTAATTAGCATAACAAACATGCCAGGCTCTTGTGGAATAAATAGTCATTTTTTTCTCACTATAATCTTTAGAATCACTAGGTTTGAATCAATTCTATTCAGAAAACTCTCTGAGTCATCAAATAAGTTAGGTAAGATCAATCTGGACTTCCTAAGATTTTGTATGATTTCTCTAAAAGAATAATTGAATCTGGCAGACAATGATCAAATTTGGAAGAAAAAGATTCAAAGTTGAAATTCCACAGCCTAAGTATAAGTAGATGTTGTAAAAGGTTATTAGCCTTGCAGTAGACTTAAACCGTACACACTACAGTTCAGGAATTTAGAAATATACTTTTTTTTTAAAGTAAATTTACTTGCCCACAGGCCCCCATGTCCATTCAGTAGCAGAAAAACAACAAACTTAATCTTTCCACTTAAATATGACTGTCTTTTGGTATAAAACTTAATTTCTTCTTAGAAATTATTTGGACATTGTAGGATTTAAACTCTTCCCTGGCATTACTTCTCAGTACAGGTGCAGAAACTTGTTATAAATGGAAAAGGCATTACAAAAGAGTAAACTAGTCAATATACGGCAGTGACTTTCCCTTTAGGAAAAATAAGATTAGATCCTTGCCTCTATCACACACAAAATAAATCTAAACATAAAAACAAAACTTGTAAACTAATAGAAAAAAATACAAAGAAATATTTCAGGATTTTCAAGAGAGGACAAGAAAAATAAAATAATCAATATAAATAAAAGAAACAAAGATTAAGTCATCTTCACTTATAAATGATAATGAAATGTTCTGACTAGAATACAAACTAGAATTAATAAGAAGCTTTGGTGATGTGACTAGTATAAAACAAATACAGTCATGCATCACTTAATGATGGGGATTCATTCTAAGAAATGCATCATTAGGTGATGTGTACACAAATCTAGATGATACAGCCTCCTACACATCTAGGCTACCTGGCACAGCCTATTGCTTCTGGCTACAAACCTGTATAGCATGTTACTGTACCAAATACTGTAGGCAATTGTAACACAGTGGTAAGTATTTGTGTATCTAAACATGTGTAAACATAGAAAAGGTATAGTAAAAATATAGTATAAAAGATAAAAAATGGCACACCTGTATAGGGCACTCACCATGAATGGAGCTTGCAGGACTGGAAGTTCCTCTGGGTGAGTGAGTGAGTGAGTGGTGAGTGAATGTGAAGGCCTAGGACATTACTGTACACTACCGTAGGCTTTATAAACACTGTACACTTAGGCTATACTAAATTTATTTTAAAAATTTCTTTCTTCAGTAATAAATTAATCTTAGCTTACTTAACTTTTTTACTTTATAAACTTTTTAATCTTAACTTTTTGACTCTTTTGTAATAACAGTGCACTTAAAACACAAATACATTGTATTTGTACAAAAATATTTTCTTTCTTTTTATCCTTATTCTATAAGTTTTTTAAAAATTTTTAAATTTTTTATTTTTTTTTTACTTTGTAGACTTTTTCGTTCAAAACTAAGACACAAACACACACATTAGCCTAGGCCTACACAGAGTCAGGACTGTCAGTAACACTGTCTTCCACCTCCACATCTTGTCCCATTGGAAGCTCTTCAGGGCCAATAACACGCATAGAGCTGTCATCTCCTATGATAACAATGCCTTCTTCTGGAATACTCCTGAAGGACCTGCCTGAGGCTCTTCTTGAGCAACTGTCCATCTTTTCAGAAACATATCCATGGTGGTTTGTTTCTTTTTTTTCATCTTTGATTTGCTTGTAAGTAGATAATGCACCATGAACATTCCTCTCTATTAATGAAAACCTTTGGTGTTGGGGTCCATGTTTTCAAGCTTTTTAAGGAGCTTGTTGAGGTTGCAAAAGCTTCTGCTAAACCCCTCACTGTGAATTTTCTTGGGAATTCTTCTCTGGTAGTTTCCTTTTCTCTCGCCTCTTCTTCAGCTATGCATTTCTATTCCAGTTCCAACAACTCCTCATTAGTCAATTCCTCAGGAACAACCTCTAGGAGCCCCTCAACGTTATCCTCATCCACACCCAGGTTAAAATTGTTTGCCATCTCAGCCACAGCCTTGTTGATTTTTGCAACCTCCTCATCCTTGGCAAATCCTTTGAAGTCATGAACAAACCTCTTGAGTGTCTTCTTCCACATGCCAGTCATACACTCCTCGGTGATATCACCCCAAGCCCAAGCAAGGTTCTTGATGCAGTCATAGACATTGTAATCCTTCCAGAATTGCATCAGTGTCTTCTCAGTGACTTCCTCATTTGCAGCAATAGCCTGGGCAAATGTCCTCCTCAGGTAGTAGGTCTTAAAAGCTGCTATAACTCCTTGATCCATTGGTTGGATCAAAGAGGTGGTGTTTGGAGGAAGAAACACTGCTCTGATATTGGGATGAAGATTACCAATAAAAGGAGGATGTCTGGGAGCATTACCAACAATCAGCAAAATCTTGAAAGGTATGTTATTCTCCAAGCAGTACTTCTCCATTTGGCTGGCATAGCAATTCAGGAGGGCATCTTGGAAGAGGAGCTGGGTCATCTATGACTTCTTATTGCTCCTGCAGTACATTGAAAGTATGTGCTTATTGATATGCTTGAAGGCCCTGTGTTTCTCATTGTGCCAGATCAGAAAGGGTTTCACTCTGTAGCCTGCAACATTGCCCTCAAGCAAGACTGTTACCGTGTCCCTAAAAGCCTTGAAACCTGTCATTGACTTGACTTCCTTATGGATGAAAGTTCTTTCAGGCATCTGTTTCCAGAACAGGGAGGTTTTATCCATACTGAGTATTTGCTCTGGCAAGTAACACTCCTTCACAATCAGCTTATCTAGAATTTCCAAAAACTCTTCAGCCACCTTCATATCATCACTCACCTTCACATTATGTAATGAATAACAATTTCTGAATCGTTTAAACCACCCAGAGACAGCAGTAAATTCAACATCATAGGCGGATCCAGCCTTTTCTTCCAACATAGAAAACAACCTTTTGCTCTGATTGTGACCATCATGGTGCTGTGAGGAATATGCTTCTGTGTCTGTCTTCAATCCAGCTCATTAGAAGTTTCTCCATGTCTGAGATAGGCCCTTCTAGAATTTTTGTTGGTCTTGTTGCCTTCAATCAAGCAGATCTTTTAACAGCTTTCATCATTTTGTCCTTGTTCTTCGAGATCATAGCTATGGTGGAATGGGACATGCCTGACTGGCAAACAATAATGATTGCTGATTTTCCACCATTGTAGTCCTTAAATCACTTTTCATTTCGTTTCTAGGTCAATCACTCAACGTGGCCTCTTACTGGCAACATTAGCAGTGGATTTTGTACTCTTAGGGGCCATGATGAACAAAACAACATGGGATTAAAACAAGCACAAGAGAAAATGATGCAATCAAGAGATACAGTAAACACAAGATGTATGAGGCCCCGCCAGTGGACATGGCATACTGTTTTACAGTAAACTTTTTTAATAAGTAAAAAAGGTACGCTCTAAAATAATGATAAAAAGTATACTATAGTAAATACATAGACCAGTAACATAGTTGTTTATCATATGAAGTATTATGTACTGTACATAATTGTATGTACTATACTTTTATAGGACTGGCAGCACAGTAGGTTTGTTTACACCAGCATCACCACAGACATGTGAGTAATGGGTTGCACTACTGAAACATCATTATGCACCACATGACTGTAGTCAAAAATCATTCACTTTTCTCTATACTTGTAGTGCAGTCTGCCCTCTGTATTCGCGGATTCCATACCTGTGGATTCAAGCAACTGCGGATCGAAAGGCCTACAATGGTTGCATCTATACTGAACGGGTACAGCCTTTTTTTCTTGTCATTACTCTCTAAACAATACAGTATAACAATTATTTACATAGCATTTACATTGTATTAGGTATTATAAGTAATCTAGAGATGACAAAGTATACGGGAATGTGTGTGTAGGTTATTTTCAAATACTACGCCATTTTATATGAGACTTGGGCATTTGTGGACTTTGGTATCCTTAGGAGGGTCCTAGAACCAATCCCCTGAAGACACCAAGGGATGACTGCAATCAGAAAATTGAGAAGGGAAAATATTCCATTCGCAGTTGCAACCAAACTATAAAATACTTAGGAATAAATTAAGAAAATGAAGGATATATATATATGGTAATCTGAAGCAAACATGGTAATATTAATTATGTAAATTGGTAGATATTTGTATTATATATACTTTCTCATACTTTTTAATGAAATATTTTAAATCAGAGTGTGTCAAATTAAAGATTATTCTCTTGTGATATTATACATGAGTCTTCTTTTTCCAAGCTTATAGTTGGCTGACTTTACAATAATTATAAAAAGTTAACAAGGTTGCAGTGTATAGGTTTGAGTCTTTTTTATTATTTGCTTTGTTTCCTTACTTTTTAGTAACTAATCTATTTGGTTTAATTTAACTTGGTAATTAACTATTCATTACATGAACAGTACGAAATTCTCTTAAATATTCACTTTAGGGTGTAGGGGTGGGGCAAATATCCCTCTGTAAGCCACTCCAAGAGTTGAGAGATGTGATTCTGGATTCTTTTGGGGGAGTAGTTCCTCAGTGGTACAGGTAGCGACATGAAAACGGCTCTTATCTCTATGCTGAGTTACTTATTTTGCAATATAGAAAATAAGGCGTGGTACCAACCAATAACACAATAACATGGCAGTGACTTTGCATTAACAACAAGGAGAGTTTAGTGGCATACAAAGAGGAAGTTAGGGGAAAACAAAACAAACACAAGCCTGGTCTTTATTTCTAATACAGGAAACAAGACTCTCTGTAACCTTTCACTTAGTTCTCCAATTGAGCAAATATTTAATCATATCATCAGTCTGCTTGTATTTAATAGGTACTATTGGGGAGATATAAACATTATACAACAGTCCCGCCTTTGGAATAAAAGGATGATCTTGTTGGGATTTGACGACTAAGAAAAAATAAGTAAAAGTGGAGTGAAGTGGGGCCCCTATCCTTTCAATTTTTCCCCCTGACATATTGGCTAAGAGTTCTCTGATGAAGGGAACTGACTTCTTTGGACTTAAATTGGGCTAATGCATGAAGAAGAAACATGTAGTTTATAGTATGTCAAACCAGCAAGTCTAGTTTTTCACCAATTCAATACTATGCTATAGTTTCTAATTTACTTGGCAAGGAATTTTCTATCCTTGTGGTGACAGTAAGATGCTCAATAAGTAGAATTAGAGGAAGAAGAGATTTTAGTTCCAGAATTTGCAGTAAAATTTAGAAAATATCCACTTCAGTTCAGGCAGGTAAATCTGCATACATATGCAAGTAAAAGAAGTGAAAAAAAAATGTTGGACCTTGATGTTTCATTCAATATAAACATGTATATTTAATCAATTCTCTATTAAAAACATTCAAATAGTTTTCAGTCTTCTGTTTTTAAGCTATTATTGGACTGCAATCTTTTATCTGGATTCTGAAACATGAAAAGCTCTGAAAACATTTTTGTAACCCATTTGGTGGTAAAAGTGGACCCGACATGAACTTATTTGGCAATAAGAACATGAAGCTATTAAGTTATTTACAACTTTTACATATCTGACTTCATGTGAATATGTTTCACTGCAAAATTATTAAAGTTTGATTGTGGGATGCTGACCTAGTACCCCCTGGAGGTGTTATATAACATGGAGTATATGCATATAGTACCTTTTTCAAATCAGAGAAATTCTGATTTCTGAAACATATATGTCCCTAGGGTTTTGGATAAGGGACTATGGATCTGTATACATTGCAATAAATGTCCTTAATATCTTTGTTAGGATAAATTTATATCACGTACAGCATATTTTTAAGTCAGATTTTTTGGGTTTGAATCCTAGTTCTGTTACTTATCAGCTGCAGCTATACCTAAATTTTCTCAGCAGTAAAGTGAGGATGACAATAGTCAGAGTTATTCTGAGGATTAACAGAGTAACACATGCAAAACATTCAGAACAGTCTGGTAATTAGTAAGCATTTAATACACGTCAGCTATAATTATAATAAGTGTACCGGCTTATACTTCTGACAACAGTGCACCTATTTCTCTATGCTCTTGCCTACATTTGGTATTATTATTCTTTTTAATCTTATCTAGTGTGATAGACTCTCCCCTAAAAGATATCCCATTGTTTTGCTTGCATTTCTTTGATTTCTAGTGATGTTGAAAATATTTTCACACTTTTAACTATTAGTATTTTTACACTCAACTATTTTTGTTGTGTCATACTTTTTAAAAGATCTTCCCTATGAAAATATTATTAAAATATTTACTTATATTTTTCCTAGTATTTGCAAGTTTCTTTCCTTTCTCTCCTTTCTTTTTTTCCCTTCCTTCCTTTCTCTCTGTCTGTCTTCTTCCTTTCTTCTTTCTTTCAAGAGTTTAATCCTTTTAGGATTCATTTTGATGTATGACTTATTTTTTAATCCTGTATTGTTAGCCAGTTGCCCCCAAACCAGTTACTAATCTATCTTTTGCACCATTGATTAAAAACCATTCTTATCACATGTAAATTCTTTGGTTTTCCAGACATCATATATTATTCCTTTGATTGACCTATTAATTCTCTTGCCCACCCCATATTGTTTAAACTTCTGGTATAGGTCCAATACTCTCTACATTTATTTTTCAAAAATTTCTTAGATATTGAATGCTTGTTCTCCCAGATAAAAATCAGAATCTTTTTGCAAAATTTTGAACATACCTCCATTGGGATTTTGATTGAGATTAACTTGGAGGAAATAGACATATTTCAATATTGAATCTTCTCATTTATTCAAGGATATGAAATTTGTCCCCATTTCTCCTTAAAGTTTCACAAACTTTAAAGTCCTTGCTAACACTTATAGCTGATTAACAAATTCTGAAATATGCATGCCCTTTTAGTTTATAGCAAATTGGAAATTAAATTCATTAATATGTGAACACCTTTATTGGTACCAGTTGTTACGGACTGAATGTTGGTGTCACCCTCAAAATTTATATGTTGAGGCCCTAACCCCCCAGTATTTGGTATTTGGAGACGGGGCTTTGGGGAGGTAAGTAGGGTTAGATGAAATCATGAAGATGGGGTCCTCACGATGGGATGAGTGCTCTTATTAGAAGAGATACCAGAGAGCTCGCTTTCTCTTTCTCTCCTTGCTGGCACAAAGAGGTCATGTGAGCACACAGCAGGAAGGTGACTACCTGCAACCCGAGGTGAAAGCCTTCACCATAAACTGACCATGCTGGCATCCAGACCTCAGACTTCCAGCCTCCAGAACTGTGAGAAAATATATTTCTGTTGTTTAAGCCACCCAGTCAATGGTATTTTGTTATGGCAGCCCAAGCAGACTACTACAGTAGTGTGTATATTAGTCTTCCCCTGGAGTCTGGGTTACCCTTGGCTTCACAAGTTAATCACAGCCCAAGGAAATAGTACAATTGAATCAGCTAATTTGGTGACAGAAAGGGCTACTTCATGATGAGTACTTATTTTATTGAATTGCTTTGCACAAGGATCAAATCAGGAAAAATGAAGGTTTCTAAGTCACCTTATTCCCTCATTCAAAATGAAAATAGTTTTTTAGTTATACAGATAAATTGCATATTTCTAGAAATGTTGGCTTCCCTATTTTATTGCATAGAAGAAAACCTATGAGAAAACTGTCATTGATGTTTAGCAACCACAGTGTTAATACTTGGGCATATCTGGAAGTAGTAACATGGAGGCACTTTTCTAGTCATTCCTTTTAGTTGTGGAACACTTCAGAATTTGCTAAATGCATTCACATACAAAATTTTCTTTCATCCTCAAAATAAATTCAAATGAAGTGTCAGTCTCATTTGTGAATGGGGCAAACTGAGCTCCATTTCAGAGAAATGGAGTGACTTTTGCAAGGTAGCATAGAACTAGAGCTAGATTTAATTCATCACATTGAATGAAATTTTTTTCTGAGCACTTACTGTGTGTACACTATGGCCCCCAACCTAGGCCTTTCTCTCCTGAGGTGGTGGGATCTCCTCTCAGCAACTGGTGTAGGCTCTTGGCTGCCTTATGCCACGTTGTACTTATCTCAGGTTGCTCTAAGGCAAAGATCCAGCGCACCACTGGACTCTGAACCTGTGGGCAGATGTGTGGTGCTGCCTCTCCTAAGGAACAAATCTCTCTGCCAGTGTCTACCTAACCCCTACTGGGCCAATGATTGAAAAGGGCTTCTCTTGACATCTGAGGTGTTTACTCGGGAAGCTCTCCTTCAACCCTCCCTCCCCTGCCTTCCTCCCCCTCCCAATTATTCAGCTTTGTGTACAGTAAAAGGGAGGTTTGACATTTTCTCTTAGGTCCAAATGAGGAGCCAGGCAGGCACATGAAACCCACAGGCTTTGATTTACTCATTGTCCTACTTGACCCTGAACCAAACATTTCACTAGTGAAGTGAAACAATGTCCCATATTCAATCTAAGATTTGCTGCTTGATGAAATAGAGAGAAGTGAAAACATGGTTGATACTGTAGGAATTTATAAGGCAAGAACAATGAAAATAATGTCACATTTAATTGAAAAATAGGTGAATTGTAAGTTAAGTTCTTTTTTGAAAAGACAAGTGACATTTAGTCCCAACTCTATATTGACTGTGTATAGAGACAATAAATCAGGAGTAAGGTATGCAGCAGTGACTGTCCCAGGAAAAGTGAATTTTTAACATTTTTATTCTGAAAATTGTTTAAATCTATTTATCTTGGAAACTACACAGAAAAGTACACATTAACAACTTGAAGTTTATCTCTGAATTTAAATCTGCAGGCATCTTTTTCTTATTCTTTATAGGAATCTAGTCTTATGTTAGCACCTTTATATTTATTATACCCCACAAGTGAAAAATGGATGATGTCATATAGAGGAAAAAAAGAGTAGGCAGTTTCTCAGCACTTTGGGAAAATTAAAGTTGTTTTAAATATTTTCTTTAGAACTCCACTGGAACCTCTGTGTTAGAGGGGTACAAAATTACCCAATCAGAAGTTCCCACTATTTCCTTAGTAACAATGTTCTCAGGAGAGAGCTTGTGAATGGAGCAATCAGCGCAGATCCAGCAAATTCTCTGAAATACTTCGCCCTTGGGCTCCTAAATTCAAGGGAAAAAAACAACAGAATTTTCTTTTATGGAGTATAGAAAAGAAGCACTGTGGAAGAGAGTTAGAGGAACGCAGGACTAGGTGCCAGGGAACTACTGCATTTTAGTTCTGGCCCTGAGATTTTAACCGAATCATCTTTCCAGGGTTTTAATTTCCTCAGCTGTAAAAATAGAGATAATTCTTATGTCATAGAATATCTGTAATGATTAAATAAAAAATATTTGATATCAAATGGTATGAAGTAGAGAAAGACAGAAAGAAAAATAATTGAGAGCTCAATATATCTAGATACTCGAGTTACAGCTGAGGTTCTTAAGAGAGATTAAGGTCCATGATTTAGGTCCGTGATTCAATCACAACAAAATTTTAAGTCAAATCATTAATAAAAATGCTTTTAATTAAATTTAAATAATCCATATTTAACCCTAAAGGAAACTTTCCTAATTTTAATACATTTTTAAGGCTTACTTTTCTAAAGTTCAAAAGCAGAGTAAATCAACAGTGGAAAATAAAATACTTTCTACAAATCTTCCTGCCAAATGTGTCTTTTGTTGGTAGACTAACAATAATTCATAATAAAAATAATCTGTATAACATTTTACATTTTTCCAAAATACTTTTCAAAGGGGACCCTAAATTAGATGTAGTAAGTTAAATAAGCATAGTATTTAAAATTTAACAACAGAAAAGTCTGACACATTGTTATATTATTCTGCGGTTTAAAGATTATTTTATGGATGGAGAGTAAATAATTTCATACAATATTTTAAAATATTGTGTAGACAAAACTTCCTCAAACAGAAATTTAATGCAAAATATTACCCATTAAATTTGGAAAAAAAAAGGATTAGAAACATCAAAATATGCTGAAAGGACACTCAGTTCAAATCAAGAAAATAATTAAATATAGATTAAAAGTTTCAGCTGTTAAAATTAGAAAACTACCAAGAACTACATAAGAGATTCTTTTTTAATAACTGCATATGTATCTTCATAGTACTTTTTAAGAGTAATCTTATTAAAATATAAATATCCTAGGAGTTTAATAAATGTTTCAATAATGTATTTTTCTATTAAACACACACATATACATACAAATATTTAGGAAGAATCCATATCATCTTCTGATACAGATGACAAAAAAAATCTAAGGTCATAGTCTTTCATTTGACCTCATACAGAAATAACTTGAAAGTAGTGAGACATTTATTTTTAACCATTTTGGTATATAATTGGGTCAGATTTTATTTTCAGTAGTTTTTCATAATTTCTTATTAGGAAGACTAGCTAGTAATGAGAAAAATAAAGTAATTTAAAATTAATACTTGATACTTGAGTCTAGTTAGAACATACATGTCTTTATAAAAATAAATATCTAAGCAATAGATGCATATTTTATTTCTTAGATGAGGTAGATATATTAAAATATTCTAGAACATGACCTGAATTTAAAAGATAAAAACAATAGAAAATAGAAATCACTAATTCAATCTGTAAGAATCAAATAGCTGGAGAGTTCTTTTTATTTTTGACATATATACCATATGTTTCAAGTACAAGGCCTCCAAAATACATTTTCTACTCCCCAAAACTTTGCTAAATTGAAATTCACATTTTTCATTTACTAACTCATTATTTAACCTATCTAGGGAACTTTGCTATTCAGACCAAAGACATTTGCAATCAAACCAAAGATTATTAGTTTTTCATCTTTTATGTTTAAGTGATATTTTCCCTTTCTATATCTTATGTGGTAAAATACATGAAGAAAAGCTATTACTCTTCAGATGTTGTACAATAAATAATTATTTAGATGACAAAGAGTTAATAAAAATTTCAAGATCTGCTAAAGAATTATGGAGCCCATCATTTATATCTTGACTTCTGAGAAAATTTTTAAGAGTATCTAAAGCAGTTATTGCCTCATTTTTTGATGGTAAAGGGAGTTCGGTTCCTAGCAATCCACCATCATCCTCTTCGTCAGAAGTATAAAATCCAGTTTCATCTGATTTACTTTCTTTGGTCCATACTGAATCACCATCTGGCACTGCTTCACATGTCTCCAAATCATCATCCAGGGCAGCATACTCTTCTATAGATAAACCTTCAGGAAATTCCACTCCTGCCGCCTGGGCATGGGCAACCAAATCAAGATCAGTGTCTGTCTCTGCATTTGTCTGGTCACTTTCTTCTTTTTGAGATTTGAATCCTGCTTCTTCATAGCTCTTCACAATAGTCTCTGGGGTTACAGCCCTCCAACAGAGATGCAATGTATCAACTGCATCTAGTAAAGAAAATGTAAATTCTTTGCTGCCTTCGACAGAGCTTAAAAATTTCTTGATAAGACAATGTCGATACCTGATTTTAAGGCTTTGAATAACACCTTGTTTCATAGCTATAAATTTGGAAGATAAACATGATGGAAAGAATGCTAACTCAATGGATTTTAGGTTCTTTACCTCTGGATGTGCAGGAAAAGAATCAACAAAAATCACCACTCTTCGTTGCTGGGCTTGAAATTTCTCATCAAGCTTCTGCATCCATTGTTCAAATACATCTGAGGTCATCCATGCCATTCTGTTAGCTTCATAATACACAGGCAATGATTTTATACCTTTGAAACAATGTGGACTTCTGTTTTTTCCAATGATGAGCAAAGGAAGTTTCTCTGAGCCATCCATGTTTGCCCCAATCACCAGAGTTATTCTGTCTTTGCATAACTTCCCAATTGAGCATGTTTCTCCTTTAAATGCAAATGTATTTGTAGGTAACATTCGGTAAAGCAACCCAGTCTCTTTTATATTGAAAACATTTTTAGGCTGATAATCATTTAGATAGTAAGGCAGTACATTTTGGTGCCAGACAGTTGAAGGGTCTACTGACACACCTGTGGCTTCTACAGGTTGAGCTCTGAATACTAAGCCATACCTGGATTTAAAGCGATCCAGCCAACCATTACTGCACTTAAAATCATTATGTCCCAGTTTCTGAGCAAAATCATTAGCTTTTAGACGCAACATTGGACCATTAACTGGTACATTTAGACACTGAGCAATTCGATACCACCTCATTAATGCCTCTTCCAGATCTGTGTAAAAAGCAGTTCTCAGTCTTTTTCTCTTTGGATCAAATCTCAGAGATTCAAAGGCTTCTAGAACTTTGTCTTTATTCTTCATGATAGAAGACAATGAATTTTTCTTTATTCCATATTCAGCTGCAATTTCTGCTTTTTTCTTGCCACTTTCTACTGCATTTATAATGTCAATCTTTTCTTCAATGGATAGACTTTTCTTTTTCTTCACTGTTACGGGCAGATTTGAGGCATCCCCAGAAGCTTCTGCCATCTCAACCAGGGCTTATGTAGAGATCTCTCCTTCTTCTGACGTCTGTTTTTTTAATTTCTTTTCCAGTATGATAAAAAATTGCTGCTTTCTGTCCCACTTCATACATTAAAAGTTGATAAGTGTCTAATAGTTTTATTCCTCAGAAAATTGATGAGTAAACATATTTTTCAAAGGATCTGAACAAGAAAAATGTTATATGCATCTAGAATATTTTAGAAGAGAAACTTCCTTCCCAGGACCTTGTGTAGCTCAGTTTATAGTTTCTTCAGAGTTCCAGAAGTCAAGCTAAAATAGAAATCTCATTATGTCAAACCTGTCCAGTCCTGCTGATATATTTTTGGAACTTCAATCCTTTAAGACGATCCATTTTATCCATGTGTGCATTCAACCTCCTATTAATTCTCCACAGAAGGCCTCAGAGATAAGAAGAAAAAGCATTCAGTAATTTTCATGCAAAATATTACCCAATAACTTCCAAGTATCTTCAGAGTGGAGAAGAAAATGGTAGAATCCTTCTGGAACTTGATGATATATCTTCTGACTCTTGAAAACGTAAAAAAAAAAAAAGTAATTTTAGTAATGACATGTTAATTAAATATCAAAAAGAATATTTATACTAATTAGTTATGCTTTTAATAATAATGAAAAGAATGAGATGTTCCTGAAAATACAATAACCAAAGCTTCCAGGAGTAATGCTTACCTCCTAAAGGGCCTCTTAAAAAGCTCTCTAGATCTGCTCTGTGCATTTGAATTCTCACTTGCTTTTGAATGCTTTGTAATATATACTTCTGAAATAAATCAGACAAATTTAATCTGTTTTGAAAATGTGGACTTACCAAAATTAAAGAACTAAAAATGATGCTGGATAGATCTTTGGTGGCTATTTTTCACATGAAGTCACAGACTACCCCCTCCGACTTCTCTAAAAGAAAAACATAGCCAGACAGTAGTCACAAGGTTCAACTTTTAATAGCACATGGGAGACTGTCTCCTTTATAGGAGTCTGGTAGAAAATGCTTCACTACAAATCAAATCAAGAGATTCCATTACAAATTTTTAAAATCTAAATGGTTAAAAGCCTAGTAACTTTTGTATTAATTTGACACATTAGCCAGATGCACAGAGGCCAGAAATACTTGACAAAATGCATAGGAATGAACAAATTATTAAGAGGATAAAATGCAGAAAAAGACTGAGACTAAGAGTGAGAAGGAGAGCAACCACGGGTCTTAACCTCTCAGGACCTCCTCCTCCTCATCTGTAACGTAAAGGGCTTATCATAGCTTAAGGATATGGGCTTTGGTGCTAGACACACCTGAATTGATAAGTGACTCTGCCATTTAGTACTTATGTGATCCTGGGTAGTTTACTTAATCACTTGAAGCCTCAGCTCCTTATTTGTAAAACAGGGGTCATTACAGCACCTACCTCGTAGGATTACTGCACATTCAATGAGCTTCAGTGAGAGAGTGTACAGCACTTAGCACAGTCTTTAGCACCTAACAAAGTGTTCAATGATTATTTGGTGATGATCTCATCTCATTATCTTCTAACGTCCCTTCAGCTGTGTCAGTCTGTAAAATTTAGAGATTTTACGAAGTCCTACTTGCAAATGGAAGCAAGAATCTCACTCTAAATATACACCGAAAGACAAATATACACTAAGCCAGACAGTACAGTGAGAACAGTCACAGGGCCCCAGATGGGCTGCCCCTTCCCACGTAGCATCTCTCCTACCAGAATCTCCAGGCTTTGGGCCTACTACAGGCCACAGTAACCAGCTAATTTGAGGAGCAAGTGTTACTACTGTGTGAGATAGTGTGGGCACTCCGTCCTTCCAGTTTGTCTCTCTGCCCCCCAGGTTTCAAGATGACATAACAGTATATATGCATTTTTTGGCATAAAATTTTTTGACAAAATTCTTCTGCCTTGGCTGTGCAAATTGAAGAAGTAAATTTTATCCTAGGAATTAAAACCAGTAAAGGAGGTTTTTGTTGTTATTGTAAAAAAAAAGTCTTAATAATAATTATGATAGCCCAGGGCTTTAGTTTCCAAACTGTTTTACTTCCTGTATTCCAAACAGCTCAGGAGGAAGATAAAACTGGATTTCAAAGCTCCTACAGTTATAATGTGGTTGAGTGCAGTTCAGAGTCCAGGCTTTCTAATGTCAAGTCTACCATTCTTTTCACTATATTATAGTGTCCTTGAATCACACTGGTGTGGCCTCCTCTGAGAAGAGTTACACAGTCTATGCCCCCAACACCAAGCCAAGTCAGCATTTACAATGCATATCCAAACCTAACCAAACAAAAAGCAGTTATCAGGCCTCCGTAGAAGAATAGGCCATTATGAATTCTGTGAACACAAACAGCAACCATATCCAATTGTTAGGGAGGGGTGACCTTTCTAAGTAAATAATATTTGACCATTCGACTAAAAAAAAAATCTTGTTCATATATGGGACCTCCCTGTACATTTTTCTGCAATTTACTGTAAATCTACAATTATTTCAAAATAAAAATTTAAAAATATCTTGCTCTTATTAGGAATATACCAACCTTCAGAAACTGATGTGGCAAGAATCAATTTTTTTAAGAAAAGACAAAACCAAGCAAAATTACTCTCCAAAAGAAAAAGGGAATCTCCTACCCCGTCTCTTCTTTCTGCTGTTTCCTTTCTTCTTCTTTTCTTCCTTCCCTCCTCTTTTCCTTCTGCCTTATTTAATTTGTCAGAAATAAACCCTATCATCTCAAATAATAAGGATTACAAAAAGAGTAACTTGAATTTCCTCCCTTACCCCATTCCAAATAAAGCAATATACATAATCAGAGATTACTGATTATCTTGATCAAATTGAAAATATATGTTTATTTAGGAAGATTTTTTTCCTGCGCTTTAACAGTATATATTTCCTTCTAAAATAGTAGTCAAAGCTATAGTTTTCCATGATAAGATACAATATACATTTATTCCTGAAACAACCACATTTCTAATGCCAAACCAGACAAGCTATACTTTTTCCGTAGAAAAGAATAAGGCACCGATTCTGCCTAATCAATGAACTGGCATTTTCCATTCTCCCAACGTATAATGTCTGGGATTTTTTTTGTAGGGAGTAATGGCAGCAGCTAATATTTCTCAGAAGTACTCACTCTCTCAGTTAAGCTCATTAATCATTCTACCCCTTGAAAATGTTACAGCAGAGACATGCTGCACTACATGTTAGGGACTATTTTCTCTATGTCAACAGTAAAGCTAACTAAAGAATAAGAATAGGCAATTCACTAAAAAATTGAACTACAAATAAAGAGAACAATTCTACTGGTAACAAGAGAAATTTAAATCTTCTTTCAAAACAGGAGATACTATTTTGTTTTTGCCTATCAGAATGGCAGTATCTACGGTTTCCCAGGATGCAGTAACATAGGTTGTTAGGAGGCACAGAAATTGGTACAAAGCTCATGGACGGCAAATTAGCAATATATACAAAAACCTTAAAAATGTGCATAACTTTAATCCAGGAAGTCCCTACCTAGGATTTTTATCCCAAAAGAATAATTATAGATGTAAAAATAATCTAGCTTACAAATGTATTCATTTTCTATTGCTGCGTAACAAACTACCACATATTTAGTGACTTAAAACAACACCTATTTATTATCTCACAGTTCTGTAGGTCAAAAGTCCAAGTAGGCTCAACTGGGTCCTCTACTTAGGGTCTCACAAGGCAGAAATCAAATGTCAGTCAGGCAGGGCATTTATCTGGGAGCTCTGGGGGAGAATCTGCTTCCACGCTCACTCAGGTTATCTGCAGAATTCAGCTCCTGGTGGTGGTAGGACTGAGGTCCCTAGGTTTTTTGTTGGCTGTCAGCAGAGACTGCTCTTAGCTCCTGGAGGCCTCCCACAGGTCCTTGCCCAGGGGCCTTTTCATTTCAGCAACAGAGAACCTTCCTCATATCAAATCTCTCTGATGCTTCAAACCTCTCTCACTTCCTCTACTGCCACCAGCAGGAGAAAGCTCTCTGCTTTTAAAAGTCTCCTGGTGGCAGAGTGGTTTTTGCGTGCTCTGCTGCGGTGGCCCAGGGTTCACAGGTTCGGATCCTGGGCAGAGACCCACGCACTGCTTATCAAGCCATGCTGTGGCAGGCATCCCATATAAAGTAGAGGGAGATGGGCACAGATGTTAGCTCAGGGCCAATCTTCCTCATTAAAAAAGAGGGGGATTGGCAGCAGATGTTAGCTAAGGGCTAATCTTCCTCACACACACACACACACACACACACACACAAGTCTCTTGTAATCATTTTAGGCCTATCCAAATTATCTCCCTTTCAATTAAGTCAATGTCAACTGATTAGTAACCTTAATTACATCTGCAAAATCCCTTTTGCATGTAATATAATCACAGGAATGATATCCTATCATATTGACAGGGGAGGGGATTATAGAAGGTGAGGGTGATTGAAAATCATCTTAGAATTCTACCACACAAGAATATTCCTCACATTGTTGCTTTATAATTATAGACAAAACTGGAAGTAACTTAAATGTATAACAAAAAGGACTGGGTTAAGAAATTAAGGCATATCTATATGCTAAAATACTACTGAATTGCTGAAAGAGAATATTTAACAAAATGAGGAAAATTCCATAATATATTATGTGAAAAAAGCAAAATACAAAACCATATGCCAACAAATACAACATATACTGAAACATATACTGACATGAAGGCAGAGGCTCATAGCTGTTCCTATAGTGTTTAGTGCCCAGCAACAGTAGGTTTTCAATAACAATTTGTTAAATAAATGAAGAAAAAGAAATATACACATAGAAAAAAGAAGACATTGACCAAAATGTTGAATGTTAACTCTAGGTAATGGAATTATGAATAAGTTCGGTTTCTTTCTTTTTGTAGCTAAAACAATTTCTACTCATGTTCTACTCATTCTACTATTCATGGGCTTCTTTAAATGTTCCATCATCAGTATTCTCTAATAAAGGGTTTGTTTCCAGAGAATTACACTGTGCAATCAGTAACTAAATATCTCTCCATGAAAAAGGGAGCTGTTGATAAAGAGTGATGGAATTATTGTGACATTACCATAATGCCCCTAGAAAAGATCTGAAGGTAGCATCTTCTTCTTTCTCTTGAGGAAATGATACTGATAAGTAGTATATGGTATTGAACATCTAAAGCAAAGAGGAAAGGTCGCATGTACATTTAATTCTTTCAGAGAGGAATAATAACAATATTATCATTCTTCCTTTCTCATTCTTTCTTCCCTTTCGTCCTTCCTTCCTTCCTCCCTCCCTCCTTTCCTTCCTGGTCAATAAATGAAAGATAGGCTGCCAGAGTTCCCCACAAGCCAAGTGAATAAATGGTACCTGATTTTTTGAAAGCTGAATAATAGCCAATAGCAGTGCAAAGGTACGAGTAGATAATCCCCATGTCATAAGCACATATGGCAGGAAGTTATTCACTTTTTTCTTACCTCTCCAAATATAAATGCCAATGGAGAGAAAAGTGGTAATCTTCTATTCTTTCTATAGAGAATGGGCAGGCAGAATTTCCCATGCTCTAGGGAGAAAGAAAGGAAGGAAGGGAGGGAGGGAGGAAGGAAGGAAGGACGAAAGGGAAGAAAGAATGAGAAAGGAAGAATGAACGAAAAGGAAGAAAGGAGGGAAGGAAGGAAGGAAGGAGAGAGGGAGGGAAAAAAGTCTCCATTTAAGCAGGGTTAGGTTTAAAATAAGGTCTAGTATAAAAAATTTCCCCCAAATCCAAAGAATACTGATTACTGCTTCCTTTTTCCCAAAGAAAGCACATACAATTTCACTGTTTTCCATCACCAGCTGAAGTAGCTTCCAGTGTTTTCTTCAAGCCAACCTACATTCTAATTTCTCTTGGGGCAGCAGAAATCATAGGAAGATTAATGAGGACTAGTTATGCACAGAACCAGAATCTCACTGGAGTAAAGAGTACCTAACACGATTAATAGCACCTTGACCACACAGAAGTTAGCAATAACTTCCAAGGGGTTCGAAGTCCATCAGAATCTCTATGAAAACCATCAGCAGCTGCTAAGGAAACTATCCAGCTATGGACAAGTAACTAAAGCAAGTGCCCACCTTTCAAATATAGGAAACACCTCTGAGTCTAACAGTCTGATAGTTATACTAACTTTAGTGAAGCTAAGCATCCCCAAACTCAAGAGACAGCTAGCAGGAATCCTTAAGGCACCAGCCAGCTCAAATATTTAAGCACACATTATTCTAGCGTCACTGAGCAACCGCCATGCACCTCTTCCTAGTCACCCTTCTGAAACTCTAAGAATAACACTTGTACTCAGTTACAAGTTCCATTCTGTTCCTATACAATAAGAGCAGTAATCATTCTAGATTGGGATCCATTTCTCATAACTGAGAAGACTAACAGGATGACTTTGGACAAAAAAATCCACAGTAAACTACAGAACTGAAGTTAGAGTTTGAGTGAATTGGCATATATATTTGCTCTTCTCTTTCGTTAAGGACAGAGCCATTTAAGATAAAGGCCCTTTATACAAAGATTTATGTTTTGGGATTTCAGTATTGTTTTTGTCAGAGAAGGTGTCCTGGGGATCTCAGACAATAAATATTATTTACTTTAGAAACATTGTGGTGTCATGGGTATTTACTATTTACGGATATGGGGAAGAAGATATTTGCACAGGGAGATACTGTTCACTTTGCTGGAACTTCCCAGAAATGTGTAGAGGCAGAGTTCTGCCTTTGGGTACTTAGTCATTAAAAATGTCTTGTCAACTAATGTGACAAGCAAATGCAGGTGAGAAGTATGGTCTAGTGGAGGGTAAATCCCGCGGAGTGCGCTATTATCCTTCACATTTCTACAAGTGAATTGGCGGTAAAAATGAACATCCAGGGTTGTCAAAGGAAAAGCAGTCCAGAACCTTGAAGGGAGACGTGTGTGGATGGATCAACTGTATGTAATGTATGTAAATGAGCTTCAGGTATGTCTAGCACCACTGCGGAGCCATCCATTCCCTCCATCCAGTGGTGGGGATAAGGGAGAGTATCTGAAGTACAGGTTGGGGCCTCAACTTAGGAAACTACAAAGGGCTCTGAGAGAAGGGATTGTTCAGAGGTTCCTGTAGACAAGGCAGTGATCTACTTAAGAAGTAACGGGGCAAGCAAAGAAAGCAGAAATCGGTCATCTGGGTAAAGAAAGAGGAGCGGGAAAGAAAAGTATCAGGGATTTACTGTCAGCGAACGAGCAGAGCAGCAAGTGATCACAAAGACAGAGCAAGTAACAAGAACTCAGGGATGCCGGGCGTGGGGGTCTGGTCTTCCCGAAGAGGATGGGAGTGAGTGACCTGGCCGAAGGGGGGCCCTCCAGGCAGTGGGGAAGAGAGGGTGAGGCGGCCGCATTCCGTCTGCTCCCTTAACACCGCGTTCCCTCCACCCGCCCACCCCCGCGGGATTGGAATAACCTTCTACATGCTCTCCGGCAGCTGAGAGAGAAGCTTTGGTTCTCCTGTGATTTGCGTGGCGGTGAGCTACGTCCACCTCCACCCTCCCGCCACCGGCTCACCGTCTGCTGGGGGGACGCCTAACGAGCGAGGCTGGGGTGTGTGAGTGAGAAAGAAGGGATGCTGAGGGCTCCTGGAGACCTCCGACCACTCAAGACCAGGCCTGCGCGCCCTTCTCAAGCTCCCACCTCAGGCAGGTGCACGGGACCCATGCGCACACCCCTCTCTAATCCGACCGCAGCCAGAAAATTACCCGGGCAACGGCGCCGGCGGAGCCCCGGATGTGGTTGCTAGGGCCGCAGCGGGAGGGGCGGGGCCCGCCTCCCGGAGAGGGGCGGAGGGGGCCGGGTGGAAGGCGCGCTGGCACCATCGAGACGGGGCTGGGCCGGGACGGATTCAGGGAGAGAGAGGCAGTCCAGGGCCGAGGACACGCTGCTTCCGGTCTCCTCACTTCCGGCTTCGCTGCTCTCGGTGCTGGTGCTGGAGGCCGGGCGGAGAGGCCGCCGGTCTGCGTGTCCGCGGCGGTTGGTCAGTGTGAGGCGGCGACAGCTGCAGTTGCTCCCCGCCCCCGAGGATCCGAGGTGCGTGGGGGAGGGGAAGAAGGAGAAGGCGCAGGTCGAGTTTCCCCTCACTGCTTGCCGGGGTTGCGGCGATTGCGGAGAGCAGCGGCAGGGATAATCCTCGACGTGAGAGCTGCCGGGTTCCGCGAAGGCAGGTGAGGGCGGAGCTGGCCGGCCGGGAAAGAGGCGGGGGAAGGCTGGTCTGAGGTGTTGGCGGGGGCGGACACGTTGCCTCTGGGCTTCGCCGTTCCGGACTTTCACAGGGCACTTCTGTCCTTAGTCTGTGCCACCTCTGCCCAAGTATTCGGCCTTTGGTTACTGCCCCTTCATTCCTCCTGTCCGCCTGTGTCCCCCAAACAGCCGAGTGAAGAGGGAAGACTGGCTCTTCCAGGGCGGCACCCTTTTGGCTTTGCATGCATTGGGTGGGAAAAGGGGTTGCAGGACCCAGGTCTTTCTCGGCTAAGTCTCGGAGGGGGCCACCTTCAGGTTGGTGTCCAGCCTCTATTTCTCTCCTCTCCCTGCGTCCCCCACTTCCTCTCTCCCGCAGTGAGAGGCAGGGAGATGGTGACAGTTCCTCTGAGAGGTTCATCGGGCAGTGGTGCAGGGAGGAGCCTTGCCTGTGAAATGTCCCAAGGCCGACTGTGCTTGTGGGACGTCCAAGGAATGCTGGAGTTTGGGAAGGAAGTTGTGCTCTCGTCTTCTCCTCGTCCGTTCCTCTTTGCCAAGTTACTGCTGTTTACGTGTCTAGGAAAAGGAAAGAGTTTTGTTTTAAAAGAGAACCGTTTCTCGACGCTTTTTCCTTTTACTTTATAATTACTTCCTTTGTTTTGTTCTTATCTCCTTCTTGAGTCCTTTGATCTCAAAACGTTTGTAGTTTACACTTCTCTCAGATTCTTTAGCCACCCCCTTTTAGGATTTTTGTGCCCCTCCCTTCATTTTCTCCTACATTGAAGTGTATAATTTCTCTAACTCGGTTCTTATTTGATAAGGAAAAACGGAAGGTTTGCAGCACTTTTCATCAACTTGTGTTCTCACCTGCCAGGGTGTGTTCACATTTGCCACTTAATTAACTTAATTGGCGTGTAAATGTGCACCAGAATTGGTTATGTTAAGTCAGTCCTGTGTTAAGGCTGCAGGAATTGGCCATTTCTTTGCTGCTGTCTCTGAGTGACTAAAACAGACTATATGTTAGTACTGTTTTAATTCCACTTTGCTTCCATTTGTTTATTTTCCTTGCTCAACGTGACCAACACCCTCTCCAACTACGTCTAACAATCATTATCTGAGAAAATAGAAAATATTTCTAGTCTTATTTTATTTTCTGATTAAAATCTCTGCCTCAGTTACTTTCATTCCTTTTCAAATTGATAAATTAGTTTGCCTTAATCCTGGGTTATGCCTTGGGGTCCATGGTCTAGGGGTCAGTGACTTTCAGGGGTCTTCCTCTTCCCCACCCCTGAAATTATGTGCAAAGTTTTGCTTGAGTGCACTTTTTTTTTCTGGGGAGAATGTCCATTCTTTTTATCAGATTATCATAGGAGATATATAACCTCCAGATAGATTAAAAACCATTCCTTAGTGTCTTGTTGAAGTTAATGAAAACTTTTTTTGTGGAGCTGTTATTTTTTCCAACTGTGAATAGCTTGTTTTGGGATAGTAGAATGCAGAGATTCTAGCTTTATACTGAAATCTCTAAGTACTTCATAACTTCAGTGTTACTAAATTCCTTCCTAGACCTAGAGAAGGAAGTAAGACTGCCTACTTATTTAGTTCCTGATTTGTGGTTTTGAGGTTTCTTTTTAGGGATAGCTGTTTGTGGCCAAACGTGTGGAGATCCAGTGGATTTATAAATTAATGTGTTTATTATTGTTTAGTATATATTAAATATCGCCAACCTACTAGGTGCAGTTCAGAGTAAAAAATTTAAATTCTGGTTGTACTTAGCTTTCATTGTCTTGTTTTTCTCCTGAGGCATCTACTTTGGGCTTTGGCTTTGCTAGGCAGGCAAATAAGATGTTTCAGTGATGTGATCCATAAACTTTTGGTATGTTGCTGCTTGTCTTGCCAACCCCTTTTCCTTTGTTCTGTATTAGGTATTTTAATGATTATTCTCTCGTGAATAAGTTAGTATCCTTCCAAAATTAATCTAAGTTTAGAGTGTATATTTGAACTTAACTGATTTGGTTGTGAAGTGTTTGTTGATTGAGGGTTGAAGTTCTAAATGTTTGACACTTGTTTCAGAGAATGTTAGGACTTAAAGAGACCTATACAGCTTGTCATAGTCCATATAGAGTAACCAGTTTCTTCTGCTTGCCGAATAAAATAGTTTTCCCTCTGTCTAGCATCCTCACTTGGCAGAGCAGAAAACATAACTTTATAAAGAGTAGAGTATGCTAAATTAGTTTCCTTCTAAGGTAACGACAAAATCAGAAGATAGATTATCTAACACCTAATAGCAATTAACATTTGTTTGCTTACTGTGTGCCAGGCATTATGCTAGGTACTTTACATAATTGTCTCATCTAATCCTCACAGCAACCTTATAAGGTGGCTAAAATCCCCATTTTTATAGGCAAAGAAACAGAAGCTAAATGATTAACTGAAGCTAAAGTACTCTGCTCAGAATTAACACTGGTGGAGCCAGGATTGAACCTAGGTTGTCTGACTCCAGACTGTGAGCTCTTAACTACTACTCTCGACTGCTTCTACCATATTTCCTTTATGTCTTTTTTGGCAAGAGTTGGGGGTATTTCACCTGATTTTCTATCAGACATTAAGAAAAGAAGATCTTTTCCTTTATTAATCGTCAGTGGATGAACACCTAGTTGAATGTCACACAGAAAAGTATGCCAAAAAGAAATGAATTTGGAGGAGGCCTGTGGAGTGTTATTTGATAGATTTTTCCCATGGGAATGGATATAAATCTGTGTGTGTGTGAGTGTGTGTGTGTGTGTATTATGACATGTGAGGAGTGGAAAATGTGAAAATAAAGGTTTTATGTAATAAACTTGGCATTTTAAGAGTCTGGAAGTGTAAATACTTTCCAGAATGATAAATTTGGGATGGAGTAAGGAATAAATTCAGGATGGAGGAAGGAGTAAATTCAACAGGGAATTTAAGATAATATGGCTATGGATGAAAAACTAATAATATATGTACAGACTGGAAAGAGCAGTTCCACATAATATGGAAGATGATGACTTAGGGACCTTGACAGTCTAAAAGTCAGATATGCACCAGCATTAGTTCTAGGATGTATGAAAAAGACTGTAAAGCGAAAGAATCTGAAAATAATCTTATCTTTTTGTCTCTACTAGCTTTAGGTAGTCGTGGAAGCCACTGAATAGCTCTTGCAGATTCTCAGCTATTCTCTACAAGACAAAAGTATATATTTTCCTTTTCTTTTTCCTTTATTCCTTTTCTCTTTCTTCTTCCCTCCATCTCTTATTCCCCTCTCCTCCATTACTTCTAAACCTTTGTCTTAGAATGGTTATGGGCAGGCATTGCTGGAAATTGACCAAATCTTTTGTGAAAATATGACAATATCTTTGCTATATTCTCACCTAAGAGTTTTTATTTTGTTTCATTTTTGTGTATCTGTGATAGCTTTGGACTAGAGCTCCTTGATGTTCAGGCTTGATCCTTTCTCATCCTTTGGGGAACTGTGACACTCTGTCTTTGGAGCAGGATCATAATCACAGCAGAGTTGTTGGTGAGGCCTAAATCATACAGAGGAGGGAGTCAGCTGGCCAACCAACTTCAGTTGCTGCTATCATGAGATAGTGTTTTAGAGCAGGGTTTCCAAACTTTTCTGCATCATGGCACACATAGAAAATGATTATATTTGTATGGCAGAGTATAGACAGGCCGTCTGTAGTTCCCTGAAGGCTGAGCGGGGCAGGGAGAAGGTGTCAATATTTCAGCACATCTGTAATCTGTTCTCGGTTTGCTGGTTGGAAAGCTTTGCCCTAGAGAAGAGGAATGTGTTACTCTTCGTTTAATTCCTTCTGTCTGTGTAGCATATAATAATTTACAAGGCACTTTCACATATATTCTCATTTTATTTTTACTCCATCCGTGTCAAGTAGGTAGAGCAGGTAACATTATCATGTTAGAAATGAAGAAATTGAGATTTTAGATGAAGTGCTTTGTACAAGGTCACACACCTATAAGGGATGGATCAGGAATTCAAATCCCAGCCGGAAAGAGTCCCTGGGGGTTAAGCCAGTGGCACATAACCTCCAGGATGGCTGGTACCCTATCTGTTTTGTTTCAGAGTGCTACCTTCAGCATCTAGGACAGCGCCGGGCACATAGAAGTTCATGATAGTTGTTACTTATTTTTATTTATTTATTTTTTTGTGAAGAAGACCAGCCCTGAGCTAACATCCGTTGCTAATCTTCCTCTTTTTGCTGAGGAAGACTGGCCCTGGGCTAACATCCGTGCCCATCTTCCTCTACTTTATATGGGACGCCGCCACAGCATGGCTGACAAGCAGTGCCTCCGCGGGCACCCGGGATCCAAACCGGCGAACCCCGGGCTACCAAGCGCGAACTAAACCACTGTGCCACCGGGCTGGCCCAATAGTTGTCGTTTATTGAGTGCACTCTGGCTAGGCGTTATGCTGTATAGATATCTGTGTATTAGGAATTCTCATTTTCTGTTAACAAATGAAGAAGCAGGTATGGAAACCAGCAGAAGTAATTAGTCCAAGGTCACCCAAGTAGTAAAAGGAAAACCACAAGACTCGTAACCAAAGTTGCTTGACTCCAAAGCTTGTACTCTTTTCACTATAGTGACTAAATGATTTCATGACATTGTGGGTAGAGATTGAGTTCCAGTTAAGGTGTGTGATATTGGTGGCAGAGGGTGATGATGAGGGTGGTGAAAGGGAGATAGGCAAGTGGACTATTAAGTGTTTATTTTTGGCAGTTTTGAGGTAGCGTTCTAGAGATGATGGTTATCTAATAGAATTTCCAAGATGTTTGGGGACGGGGCTGGGGGAGAAGAGAAATATAAAACTCAGAGAGTAACTTGGCCATTGGTGCTACAGGTACTTCTAACAAAGGGTTAAAAGTGTGGATCCTCTTCATATATGGCTAAATATTAATTGTAAATTATTTCTTAAAGGTAGGTTTACAAATTATTTTTATTTTCCTCTTCCTATATTTCCTAATTTTTCTACATGGCATATTAATTACTTTTAAAATTAAAAATATTTTTAATTGTACAAGTAATATATATTCTTGAAATAAAAATTCAAATAATATAGTAAGCAGATGGAATGCAAGTTTCCACTTCGCTAATCCCTCTATCCCCCATATCTGCTCCCAGTTAATTCATAAGGTAGTTGTTGGAGATTAGGTGAAATATATGAGGAAGCTCTAAACTGGCTCTAATACCGTAGCCATTAGCCACGTGTGGCTATTTAAATTAGTTAAAATAAAGTAGGATTAAAAATTCAGTTCCTCAGTCACATTTCAAGTGCTCAGTAGCCACATATGGCTAGTGGCTGTTTTGTTGGACAGCACAGGTGTAGAACATTTCTAAGAGCATTGGCCAGCCTTGCTAAAACTTTGAAATACTATATGATTAGTGACATAATTACTGTACTGTTGAACCAAGATTTAAAAAAATCTCTGTGTTCCCTGTGGTGCCTAGCAGTTTTTGTTTGAGCTCATGAAATTTTATTGCCATGATCTCTCTCAGCTTTTTGTTTTAACTAATTCCAGGTGGTCAAAGTGTAATGTTTTTCTTGGATATTTGGGGATTATAGTTAGCTGCTTTTCTACGATAAAGATGTCAGCTTTTCTAAGAGCATGAGTGTTTTCTATCTCCTCTGAGCTCCAGACCTGTACATCTTGCTTTCTAGTCGGCACCCTCTCTTGCATATATTAAAGATATCTTCTCAAATACAATATGTCTAAAACTAAACTGATTTCCCCTTCACTCAAAAAAAGAAAAAAACTTTCAAAATGTTGGTCTTCTTTCTTTGTTCCTTGTTTCAGTGATTGAGTCTATTATCTTTCCAGTTGTAAAATCCAGAAAACTAGGAGTGATCCTAGTAACTCCCTCTTCCTGATACATCCAGTCTGTCAGCAAGTTTTATTAATCTTACTTTCTCAATATCTCGTAAATCTACTGCTTCCCATTGCCACTGCCACCACTCTAGTTTGTTACTATCATCTTGCTGAAATTTCTTTAGTAGCCTCCATTCTTGTTTACCAACTTCTGTTTTGCCCCCTCTCTAGTCCATTATCTATCCTGAAGGCCCAGTGATTTATTTTGTAACACACATCTGATTGTCACTTTCCTTCATCCTCCCCGATCTTTTTATGGCTTCCTATTGCTTCTAGGATAAAAATAAAATACTTAGTGCTTAGCCCTCCAGTCTCATCTTTTACCATGTTTTGCTTAACCCTCCACTTCAACTATGCTGGCCGCCTTTTAGTCCTTTGTACTTGTCTTGCTCTTTGCCATTTCAAGGCCTTTCAGCATGCTTTTCTCCCTGTCTGGACCACTCTTTACTTTCATTTCACTGTTGGCTCCTAGCCATCCTTCACACCTCAGCTGAAGTTTTGCTTTCTTAAGGAATATGCTAACCTCCCAGATTAGGTAGTAACATCATACATTTACCACAGTGGTGATTTACATTTATTTACATATGATTGGCTTTCTCTTCTACTACCTCCAAACTCCGTGAAGACAGGGACCACATCTTCTTTATTTTCTGGCTCATTATTGAATCCCTAGGACTTAACTCAGTGCCTGACACCTAAATATTGATTGAATTTTCAAGTTGATCATATTAAAGATTTCAGTTCATGGAGTTTTGTAATATAGGATTTTGAATATGAATATTTATAAATGTAGTTAAAATAGTATTAAATTGCCAATTATACTTGTTTTTTCAAGTGCATGAAAACAAATTATTTTAATAATATAAATTTACATTATTAATTTTAATCATATTGTTGAAAACAATAATTATTATAAAGTATAGCACAATATTCTTAGATTACAGTCATGCATTGCTTAATGACATTTTGGTCAACGACAGACTGCATATACAACAGTGGTTCCATAAGATTGTAGTAAAGCTGAAAAATTCCTGTCGCTTAGTGATGTCGTGGCTGTCAAGCACAGCATGTTATTCACATGTTTGTGGTGATGCTGGTGTAAACAAACCTTCGCTGCCAGTCATATAAAAGTATAGCACATACAATTATTTACAGTACATAACACTTGATAATGATAATAAACAACTATGTTACTGGTTTATGTATTTAATATACTATACTCCTTATCATTATTTTAGAGTGTACTCTTTCTACTTATAAAAAAAAAGTTTACTGTAAAACAATATGCCATGTCCACTGGCGGGGCCTCAGACATCTCATGTTTACTGCATCTCTTGATTGCATCATTTTCTCTTGTGCTTGATTTAACCTCATGCTGTTTTGTTCATCATGGCCCCTAAGAGTACAAAGTCCACTGCTAATGTTGCCAGTAAGAGGCCATGTTGTGTGATTGACCTAGAAACAAAATGAAAAGTGATTAAGCACTACGATGGTGGAAAATCAGTGATGGTGATTGTTCGCCAGTCAGGTATGTCCCATTCCACCATAGCTACGATCTTGAAGAACAAGGACAAAGTGACAGAAGCTGTTAAAGGATCTACTTTATTGAAGGCAGTGAGAGTGACAAAAATTCTAGAAGGGCCTATCTCAGACGTGGAGAAACTTCTAATGACCTGTATTGAAGACAGACACAGAAGCATATCCCTCTCAGCACTATGATGATCACAACCAGAGCAAAAAGGTTGTTTTCCAAGATGAAAGAAGAGGCTGGATCTGCCTATGATGTTGAATTTACTGCTGTCTCTGGGTGGTTTAAACGATTCAGAAATTGTTATTCATTACATAATGTGAAGGTGAGTGATGATGTGAAGGTGGCTGAAGAAGTTTTGGAACTCTAGATAAGCTGATTGTGGAGGAAAATTACTTGCCAGAGCAGATAGTCAATGTGGATGAAACTTCCCTAGTCTGAAAATGGATGCCTGAAAGGACTTTCATCCATAAGGAAGCCAAGTCAATGACAGGTTTCCAGACTTTTAGGGACAGGGTAACAGTCTTGCTTGAGGGCAATGTTGCAGGCTACAAATTGAAACCCTTTGTGATCTGGCACAGTGAGAAACACAGGGCCTTCAAGCATATCAGTAAGCACACACTGCCAGTGTACTACAGGAACAATAAGAAGTCACATATGACCCAGTTCCTCTTCCAAGATGCCCTCCTGAATTGCTATGCCAGCCAAATGGAGATGTACTTCTTGGAGAATAACACACCTTTCAAGTTTCTGCTGATTGTTGGTAATGCTCCCGGACATCCTACTTTTAATGGTGATCTTCATCCCAATATCAGAGCAGTGTTTCTTCCTCCAAACACCACCTCTTTGATCCAACCAATGGATCAAGGAGTTATAGCAACTTTTAAGGCCTACTACCTGAGGAGGACCTTTGCCTAGGCTATTGCTGCGACTAGGAAGACACTGAGAAGACACTGATGCAATTCTGGAAGGATTACAACATCTATGACTGCATCAAGAACCTTGCTTGGGCTTGGGGTGCCATCACCAAGGATTGTATGAATGGCATCTGAAAGAAGACACTCAGGAGGTTTATTCATGACTTCAAAGGATTTGTCAAGGATGAAGAAGTTTCAAAAATCAACAAGGCTGTGGTTGAGACAGCAAACAACTTTAACCTGGGTGTGGATGAGGATAACGTTGAGGAGCTCATAGAGGTGGTTCCTGAGGAATTGACTAATGAGGAGTTGTTGGAACTGGAATAGAAATGCATAGCTGAAGAAGAGGCGAGAGAAAAGGAAACTACCAGAGAAGAACTCCCAAGAAAATTCACAGTGAGAGGTTTAGCAGAAGCTTTTGCAGATCTCAACAAGCTCCTTAAAAAGTTTGAAAACATGGACCCCAACACCAAAGGTTTTCATTAATAGAGAGGAATGTTCATGGTGCATTATCTACTTACAAGCAAATCAGTGGTGAAAAAAAGAAACTAAGCAAACCACCATGGACATATTTCTGAAAACAGTGACACTTCCTCAAGAAGAGCCTCAGACAGGGCTTTCAGGAGGTATGCCAGAAGAAGACTTTGTTATCATGGGAGATGACAGCTCAGTGTGTTGTTTTTGCTCCTGAAGACTTTATAGTGGGACAAGATGTGGAGGTAGAAGGCAGTGAAATTTATGATCCTAACGATGTGTAGGCTTAGGCTAATGTGTCTGTTTGTGTCTTAGTTTTTAACAAAAAAGTTTACAAAGTAAAAATTTTTTTAAATAGAAAAAGCTGATAGAATAAGGATATAAAGAAAGAAAATATTTTTCTAAAGCTTTACAATATATTGTGTGTTTTAAGCTGTGTTATCACGAAAGAGTCATAAAGTTAAAAAAATTAAAAATTGTATAAAATAAAAAAGTAAGCCAAGGTTGATTTATTATTGAAGAGAGAAAAAAATTTTTTAATAAATTTAGTGTAGCCTAAGCATCCAGTGTAAAGTCTGCAGTAGTGTACAGTGATGTCCTAGACCTTCACATTCACTCACCACTCACTCACTGACTCACTCAGAGCAACTTCCAGTCCTGCAAGCTCCATTCATGGTGAGTGCCCTATACAGATGTGCCATTTTTTACTTTTTATACCATATTTTTACTGTACCTTTTCTATGTTTAGATGCACATACCATTGTGTTACAGTTGCCTACAGTATTCAGTACAGTAACATGCTGTCCAGGTTTGTAGCCAGGAGCAATAGGCTATACCATATAGCCTAGGTGTGTAGTAGGCTGTACCATTTAGGTTTGTGTAAGTACACTCTATGATGTTCGCACACCAGTGAAATTGCCTAACGATGCATTTCTCAGAACATATCCCTGTCGTTAAGCAACACATGGTGGTGTTTTATAATAAATTCTTATTTTAGAACAGTTTTAGATGACAGAATTATTACAGAGATAGTGTAGAGATTCCTCAATACCCCATGCCTAGTTTCCCCTATTATTAACTTACTGCATTAGTGTGGTACATTTGTCACAATTCATGAACCAATATTTATACATTATTGACTAACATATGTTCAGATTGCCTCAGTTTTCTCCTAATGTCGTTTTTTTATTCCAGGATCCCATCCAGGATGCCACATTACATTTAGTTGTCATGTGTCCTTTCAGTTTTGACAGTTTCTCAGACTCCTTGTTTTTGATGACAAGTTGATAGTTTTGATGATTACAGGTTAGGTATTTTGTAGACTATCCCTCAGTTGAGATTTGTCCAAGGGGTTTCTCATGATTAGACTGTGTAATGTGTTTTTGGGAGGAAGACAACAGAGGTAAACTGCCCTTCTCATCATATCATATCATGAGTATATACTATCCATATGCCTTACCACTGTTGATGTTAATCTTGTTCAGTTGGCTTGAGATAGTGTTTGTCAGGTTTGTCCACTATAAAGTTACTTTTCTCCCTCCTGTCTTTGCATATTTTACTTTTTAGAAGAAAGTCACTATGTGAAGGGCACACTTAAGGAGAGGGGAATTATGTTCCACCTCCTTAACACTGGAGTATGTACATAAATTTTTTGGAATTTTTCTGCAAGGGAGATTTGCCTCTCTCCCCCGTTTATTAATTTATTCAATCATTTATTTATATCAATATTGACTCATGGACAGTTATTTTATACTTTGAGTTATAATCTAGTACTGCTTTATTTTATTGCTCGAATTGTTCCAGCTTTGGCCACTGAGAGCTCTTTCAGTTGGTTCGTATGTTCCTTTGAGATATCCTTATTATTGTGAGGTTTTTGTTGTTGTTTTGTTGTGGGTTGTTTTTTTTTTTAGCACTTTTTAACTTTCTGGCACTACAAGGTGCTCCAGGATCATCTTGTATATTTCCTGCCCCAGTCCTAGAATTAGCCATTTCTTCAGGGAACACTGGTTCCCTTTATTGGAGAATGGTATTCGAAACCAAGATCTGGGCACTGTGTGTGTTCATTATTGCTGGGGTTGCTCTTAGGAAATATACACTAACTCATGTATATACACACAAAAATATTTCTGTATGTAACTATCTATATCTATATTAAGCTATATTCTTAGATTATTTACCCTGAGCTTTTTTCCATTGAAAAAGATTTTGAGGAGTTTATTTTATATGGTTTTATATGGTGACTCTCTAATTCTCTTGGTTCTTGGTTGGCCTCACTGCTGATTGTTCTGGAACTCAGCTAGCCATCTATGAAGAATGAGGCCACAGTACACTGGTAATTTAGATTTTATTTACAGCTAGTTTTCTTTTCAGGGAGTAATTTAGTTTTGAGAGTCTTATCATTTTACTTCTCAGTAGTTTCTCTGGAACTCAATCTGAATGGGGAAAATAAAAAGTCTTCTCCAAACAGTTAATTTTATTACTTGGTTAAAAGTTGGTAATGATGGTGGGGATGGGAATAGTTGAATATCTGTTCGGTTGATTTTTAAATTGTTTCCCATTACTAAATATAATGGAAAATTAACTATAATTTGTCAAAGCTTTCTATTTTGAATTATCTAGAATGATAATAAGAGAAACCTGAGCTTAATTTATCACTATCTAAAAGGACTTATAGGTGTCTAGCAAAACAGCTTAAACAGATACCAGATGTTTGTTGACATAAAGACAGCAGCATAATGTAAATGATTCTTTATTATCCTCTTCCTTTTTATTTGGTTATTCTGCTTATGAAAGGAAATGTACTTTGAACATATTGTGTGGTAAACCATTTTCATTTTAATATCATTTGCATTGGACAGTAGGGAAAGGGATTTTTTTCCCCTGTGTTAAGAAAACTACCTTCATAAAAAACAATTATTTAAAAATTTTTTGACTAAAATAGGTTCTATATTTTGGATATTATTTTTCAGCTCTAAACATGTAATTATTTAATGTAGTCACTATATATTTTAACTCTGTTTTTTATTGTAAGCAAGTCAGTTCAACTTGAAAATTAATATTGAATTATGAAATTAAAACAAAGCTTTCCATTCTTTTCCTGTTTATCCATTAGCAAGAAAAGATAGACATATTCCATATTCCGATAGATTCCATCAAGAATGAAAGAAATAGGGCCACTTTCTTTAATCTTTAGCTTGATAACCAGTCTCTGGAATATCAACAATATAGCAGTCTAAAGACACTAGGCAAGTTCAGATCAAAGCAAGCCCATGTTGTGCAACTTCTTGCCCTCAGTTTTTTGTGTTTACCTTCTTAGCATTTCCTTGACTCACCAGTCAGAACTCCTTGGTCCCATGTATTATAATTATTGATAGTACTTCTCCAACTTTTTTACTAAAGTATCCCTAGAAGAGTAACCATTCAGATGTTTCTTTGGAGACACATATTTTATCATGAAAATTCAAGAAATTTCTTAGAAGACTTATGTGTATTGTTTTATTCAAGTGAATTTTGCTTTAGATTCCATAATATCATGCTTACTTTAATAACAAGAGTATAAATTCTCATTTCAGTATGATGTGCCACGTTTATCCTGTTTACGTCTGCCCTGTTCATATCTGCCTTCCTGTGCCTTGAGCATACCATTTTAGACCCCCTATGGTATGAGTACCTTAATTTCAAAAGCTCATGTTATGATTTCTGTTCAACAACACTCATCCTATACATAGATCCTTTAGTATTAGACTTCTGAGTCTTGAACTCATTGACATCATGGAGACTGTAAGTGCAGTTTTTTCTTTTCTGGTATCCATGGAGTCTTTTGTTTCCTCTTAACTTCTGGGGTCCTGGCAAATCTAATCCCTCCTGCCCTCTCTTTCGTGGATCCTAGGGAGACCCTAAATGCATTTAAGAGTTGTAAGGTATAGAATTCTCCCTCATTAAATTCTGGTTATATAGTTTCCCTCTAGATAGATCTAGTCTGTTCAGTTTGTAGAAATCAAAATGTGATTTTGATAATAAAATAAAAAACAACCCCGAACAGTTGGACGAGTTATAAACTTCAGGTTATATTATTTATGCATTTTTTGCAAATACTAATTAGTAATTCGCATTATAGGTCATTGGTTGTTGCACTCATCAGTTAATGAATGCCTCTGGCTGATTTCCAGAAGTAGAAGTAGAGCCTCAGAGATGACTTCAGGCGTTTTTGGCCTCCAGTATAAACTGGCCTGTGAAGCCTGAACATTAACAGTAGTTTTTTAATAGTAACTTATCATTCTGTTTTGAAGACAACTTTTCAAGATAACTGTGAATTCATGTAAAGATCAGAAAACATATATCTGAAAACAGCAGAAATTACAAGTCATTAACTTTTTAAATCTTGTCCTTCCCCATGTATGTTAGTTATCAAAGTTATGAACAAACTTTAAAAATTAGTGTGAAGAAGTTCAGAGCATTTGAAGAATATGAATAAAACACAGATTTAGTACCTATCCCTGTAATTCTCAGAAATTTGATTCCCTGTTTCCCTATCTGCCTGGGGTCATTTAGTCTTTTCTTGAGCTGGATGGTAATAATTGGTGCTACTGTTTAATACAGGGGAGCAGATGTTAACTCCTATTTCACAAGAAAGTAGAAGACAGCAAAAACGGACTTCCTTAACTTTCTTCCATTTCCATTCCACTCTTCTCTACCTCCACGGGTTCCTTCCTCCTTTTATTCTTCCCTCAGTGGAAGAGATTTCCTTCTGTCTGAGGGTAATTCCTCTACTTTTGCTCAGAATTTCTTCCTGTTCTTAAAAAACTTATTTTCATCTAACTTGAGATTTGCAGTAATAGTACAGAGAATTTCTTTATACTCCTCACCCCCTTTCCCCTAATGTTAACATCTTACATAACCATAGATAGTATAATTATCAAGAATAGGAAATTAACGTTGGTGCAGTATTATTAACTAAACTTACAAACCTTATTGGATTTTCTCCAGATTTTCAACTAACTGTCGTTTTTCTTTTCCAGGATCCTATCTAGGAACCCACATTGAATTTAGTTATTTCTCCATAGTTTCTTTCAATCTCACATTTTCCTTGTCTTTCATGATCATGACACTTTTGAAGAGTACTAATCAGTTATTTTGTAGAATGTCCCTCAGTTTGTGTTTGTCCAGTGTTTTCTCATGGTTGGACTGAGCTTATGCATTTTTGGTGAGAATCCACAAAGAGAATGTCCCTCTTGGTCCGGTGTATCAAGGGGATTATGATGTTGATATGTCTTACTGCTGGTAATTACCTTGTCAGTTGGGTAAGTTAGATCTGTTAAGTTTCTTCACTGTGAACTGTGAGTTACTTCACTGTCTTTCCCTTTTCCATTGATAAGTATTTTGTGGGAGATATTTGGAGATTATGTAAATTCTGTTTCTCAAACTTTTGCCCTCTGATTTTCGCATCCATCAGTGGATCTTGTCTGCAACATTTATTACTGTGGTGTTTGCCTGATGGTGATTCTGTTTCCCTCTTTCTTTTCTATGTTTATTAATTGAGATTCTGTTGTGAGGAAGAATTGTCTCTTTACCCCCATTTACTTTTTTATTTGCTTATTTATTTATATTAGTATGGACTCGTTAATATTTGTTTTATTCTGTGGGTTTAAATCCAGTACTACCATTATTTATTTTGTTGCTCAATTTGTTCCAGCATTGGCCATTAGGGACTCCTTCAAGTTGGCTCCTGTGTTCTTTTGACAAGCCCTCTTCTTACTTTTTGAACTTTTTCTTACTTTCTGACACCACAAAATGTTCCAGGCTCATCTTGTATTTTCTCTGCCCCAGTCTTAGAGTCAACCACTTCTCCTTAAGAACTTTGGTTCCTTTTATTGGAGACGAAGATCTGAGCACCAGGTGTACTCATTGTTACTGAGTATCACTGCTTCTAGGCCCTCTCAGTGAACACAGCTAGGAAACATATATATATATATATATATATATATATATATATATGTTATACACACACATATGTAAAAACCATGAGTTTATACTGTTAACTCTGATTCCAGTGCAACACCAGAGGGTTCATTTTAGCATTTCTCCTTTCTTTGTTCTCTAACAGTGAGAAACCTAGTTCTCAGTATCCACATTCTTTTTACTTATTTGTTCAATACACATAAAGTAATTTCAGAATTATTAACCCATACCCCTGTGAGAAACACTTTACTAACTAGATTAACAGATTTATGTATAATTCTTTTTGTCTTATATACTTATGGTGTCCTGTCAGGATACTGTTTTCTCCTTCTCTCCCTTCCTCCTCCTCCTTCTCCCCATGCGCCTTCTTCCCCATTCCCCCTTCCCTTCCTTGGGTTATTCATTTATAGTACAGTTAGGTTCATTTGTTGGTATATTTATACCATTTTGAGTTCCCCTCAAATCCTGCTTGGTTTTAATTATTATTTCTTTAATGAAAGGTATATGAAAAATTACTATGGTTCTAAGAGTCAGAATTATTTAAAAATTTACATTCGGAGAAGTGTCATTCCCTCCTTATCCCTGCTACCTTGTTTCCATTTCCTACTGCTTTCCACTCCTTTCCCACCTGCCTCCTGTAGGTAACCTGTCTCCTTGGCTTCTGGTTTATTCTTCTTGCGTTTATTTTGTTCCAGTGAGCATAAACATGTATTTTCATATATTCCCTTTGCTTTTACATGAAGGTAGCATACGTATAAATATTTTTGGACTTTGCTATTTTCACTTAACAGTGTGTGCTGGAAATCACTCTGTATTGTAAAGATCTTCCTCATATTTTTTTTTATAGTTGCATAGTACTCCATTGTTTGGATGTATCATAGTTTATTCAATCACTTTCCTATGTATGGACATTTAGGCTGTTTCCAGTATTTTATGATTGTGAAGAATGCTGCAATATGTATGTATTTTTGTATTGTTGGAGGTGTATTCTCAGGATAGATTCCTAGAAATGGGATTGCTGGGTCCAAAGGTAAGTGTGTATATGATTTTGTTAGGTATTACCAAAGTTCCCTCCAGAGTGGTTGTACCAATTTGTATTCCCATCAGCAATGTTTGAAAGTGCCTGTTTCCTTACATCCTCACTAACAGAGTGTTTTGTTATATTTTAAAATATTTTGCCAGTCTTATAGGTGAGAAATGGTATCTCAGTGTTGTTTTAACTTACATTTCTCTATTATGAGTGAATTTGAACATTTTTTATATTTTGGAGGGCCATTTTAACATATTTTTTTGTGAATGGTCTGTTCATGTCTTTTTCTTGCTATCTGGTTTTGGACTTTTTTCCCTCTGTTTTTAAGAGTTCTTTATATATTAGGAATATTAACCTATTGTGGCATATATTGTGAATATTTTATCCTAGTTTTTCAGTTGTCTTTTGTCTTTGCTTATAGTGTTTGTCATACAATTTTTAAAACATTTTTATTTAGTCAAATTTATCAATTTTTTTATGTCTCTGGATTTTTAGTCAGAATTAGAAAGCCTTTCTATATACCAAGTTTAAAGCGCAATTCACTCTTGCCTTTTTTTAGTACCTTCTCTGGTTTCATTTTTTATGTCCAGGTTCCTAATCCATTTGGAGTTTATTCTTGTGTAAGGTGTGAGATATGAATCTAATTTTATGTTTTTCCAAATGGCTACCTAGTTTTCCTGGCATCATTTGTTGAAAAGTCCATCTGTACTCCAGTGATTGGAGATGCCACCTTTGTTATGTAACAAATTTCTGCATATATTTGGGTCTAATTCTAGACTTTGTATTCTCTTCCACTGGTCTCTTTGTCTATTCATGCGCTGGTACCATAGTGCTTTAATTATAGATGTTTTACAGTATATTTTAATATCTGATCAAGGTAGTACCCTTGTGATTTTCCTTTTTCGGTGTTTTCTTAGCTATTCTTGCATGTCTGATTTTCCGTATCAACCTGACTGTATGAAATAGCTTGTTAGTATTTTTCTTGCATTGCATTGAATTTGTAAATTAACTAAGGGAGGACTGACATCTTTATAGTGTTGTCATCCTATTCAAGAATGGGATATCTTTACACTTGCTCAAGTCATCTTTAGTGTCTCTCAGTTGTGGTTAAACATTTTTTTCATATAGATTTTACAGATTGTTTAGTTTATTTCTAAGTATTTAATCTTTGTTGCTATTGTAAATGGAATTTTCTCTGATTATTGTTTTCTTATATGAAAACTATTAATTTTTGTATGTTAATTTTGTATTCTGCTTCTTCATTGAATTCTTTTATTTTTAAATTAGTTTTACTATTGATTCTTTGGTGTTTTTCAGGTATACCATCATATCAATGGTATATCAATAGTTTTCCTTCTTTTTTACCTATTATTTCTCTAGTTGATTTCTCTTACCTAGTTGATTTGGCTAATACCTCTAGTACAATGTTGAATAGTAGCCGAGATGGTGGGCATCTTTGTGTTGTTTCTGATCTTAATGGAAATGTTTCTATTATTTCTTTATTAAGTAAGATAATGGTTGTAGGAATAAAGTGTGTGTGTGTGTGTATTTTTTTTTTATCTTGTTGAGAAAGTCTCCCTTAATTCCTTTTTCCTTGAGTGTTGAATTTTGTCAAAAGATTTTCAGTGTCTGTGGGGAAAACCGTGGTTTTCCTCCTTAGATTTATGAACACGGTAGTCCCCCCTCATCCACAGTTTTAGTTGCCTGCGATCAACCATGGTCCGAAAATAATGCAACGTCACAATGCCTAAGTCATTTCCCTCACTTCATCTTATCATGTAGGCATTGTATCATCTCATATGATCACAAGAAGAAGGGTGAGTACAGTATAGTAAGATATTTTGAGAGAGAGAGACCACATTCACATGACTTTTATTACAGTATATTGTTATAATTGTTCTATTTTATTGTTAGTTATTGTTAATCACTTACTTTGCCTAATTTATAAATTTATCATAGGTATGTAAACATAAGAAAAAGCGTAGTATATATAGAGTTCATTCTATCAGTGGTTTCAGGCATCTCCTGGCATCTTGGAATGTGTCCTCCGCCAATAAGTGGGAACTACCGTACAGTATATATTAATAGATTTCCTAATTGAACCAGTCTTATATTCCTGGGATAACTCCCACTTGTTCACGTTGTATTAATTTCTTAGTGTGGTATTGGCTTTGGTTTGCAAAGAGTAAAATTGTTCCCTCCAGTGTATTTCAAGAGTAAAAATTTGTTTCTTTGAATTATAGTACCTAACATGGTGTCTTGTAATTATTTGTTTATGTCTCCCTGATTAGATTCACAGTACTCCTAGAACCTGAATTAGATTTTCCTCTTCTTTCTCCTTAGTGACTAACAGAGTTCTTCATATATAGTTGGCGTTCTCTAAATTTTTTTAATAAGTTAAAAGCAGAAATAGCTCGTTAAACTTTTATTGAGTGAAATCTGAGTATAATGTTTTACTTAGACAATGAGCAGTCACATCTGTTATCAATACTAAAGAGCACTGGCCGGGGAGGTGGAAGAAGTCTGAGTTCTGGTCTGAAACTTTGGTTTTATGTAGGCCGTGAATAACATATTTTGGCTTCAGACATCTTTGGATCTCATTTTTTTTTTCATCTGTCAAATCAAGTTGACACTCTGATCTTTTAAATTCTGTTTCATATCTAAAATGATTTTATGAAATTATTTTTTAATCATTGAGGTATGTATTTTTATATTCTGCTTCCTTTTCTGAAATTTTGTTCGTTTTTAGAATTGTTTACCTGTTATAATCAATAGATACTCATGATTGTAGATAGTTTTGCAAAGCAAATTCTGACTGCAAATTAATTAGTTATGTTGTGGAATATTTGTAAGAATATCAATGAGGCGATACAGCTCTTTTAACTAAATTATTTAATGTGTGCTTAACACATTTACTTTTAGGTATGTCTGACTGCAGCAATGATACTACAACTCATGGTGCATCTAAACCAGCCACAGAAGATGTCAAGTCTAATTCTGAGGTGATTGGGTGGTATTTATATTGTTTTTTAAAGTCAGCCCATTTCAATCAAAGTTTTAGACTGTTCAAATTAACTTAGTTGGTCTAAACATGTGCCATTCTAAATAGACTCTTTTTTTTTTTTTTTACGATTTTTTTAATTGATGTCTTTATAGTTTATAACACTGTGGGGTTTTAGTTGTACATTTTTGTTTCTCCATCACCTTGTGGATGTAACCCTTCACCCCTTGTGCCCCCCCACCCCCCTTCCCCTTGGTAACCACCAATCAGTTCTCTCTGTCTGTGTGTTCACTTATATTCCATATATGAGTGAGTTCATGCAGTGTCTGTCCTTCTCTCTCTGGCTTATTTCACTTAACGTAATACCCTCTAGGTCCTTCCATGTTGTTGCAAATGGAACAATTGTGTCTTTTCTTATGGCTGAGTAGTATTCCATTGTATGTATATACCACATCTTCTTTAACCAATCATCAGTCGAGGGACACTTGGGTTGCTTCCACTTCTTGGCTATAGTGAATAATGCTGCAATGAACATAGGGGTGCATACGCCTCTTGTGATGGTTGATTTCATGTCCATTGGGTAGATGCCCAAGAGTGGTATTGCTGGATCATACGGTATTTCTATTTTCAATTTTTTGAGGACTCTCCATACTGTTTTCCATAGAGGCTGCACCAGTTTGCATTCCCACCAGCAGTGAATGAGGGTCCCCATTTCTCCACAACCTCTCCAGCATTTGTTGTTATTTGTCTTTGTGATTATAGCCATTCTAAACGGTGTAAGGTGATATCTTAGTGTAGTTTTGATTTGCATTTCCCTGATGATTAGTGATGTTGAACATCTTTTCATGTGTCTATTGGCCATCTGTATCTCTTCCTTGGAAAAATGTCTGTTCATATCCTCTGCCCATTTTTTGATCGGGTTGTTTGTTTTTTTGTTGCTCAGTTGTATGAGATCTTTATATATTACTGAGATTAATCCCTTGTCGGACAAATGATTTGCAAATATTTTCTCCCAGCTGGTGGGTTGTTTATTCCTTTTGATCCTGGTTTCATTTGCCTTGTAGAAGCTCTGTAGTCTGATAAGGTCCCACTTGTTTATTTTTTCTTTTGTTTCCCTTGTCTGGGTAGACATGGAATCTGAAAGGATCCCTTTATGTCCAATCTCAATTAGTGTACTGCCTATATTTTCTTCCAGGAATTTTATAGTTTCAGGTCTCACTTTCAGGTCTTTGATCCATTTTGAATTGATTTTTGTATATGGCGATAGGAGATGGTCTACTTTCATTCTTTTGCATGTTGCTGTCCAATTTTCCCAGCACCATTTATTGAAGAGACTTCCCTCTCTCCATTGTATGTTCTTTGCTCCTTTGTCGAAGATTAGCTGTCCATAGGTGTGTGGTTTTCTTTCTGGGCTTTCAATTCTGTTCCATTGATCTGTGTGTCTATTCTTGTACCAGTACCATGCTGTTTTGATTACTGTAGCTTTATAGTATATTTTGAAATCAGGGATTGTGATGCCTCCAGCTTTGTTCTTTTTTTTCAGAATTGCTTTAGCTATTCAGGCTCTTTTGTTGCCCCATACGAATTTCAGTAGTTTTTGTTCTATTACCGTGAAGAATGACATTGGGATTCTGATTGGGATTGCATTGAATCTGTAGATTGCTTTAGGTAGAATGGACATTTTAACTATATTTATTCTTCCAATCCATGTGCATGGAATATTTTTCCATTTCTTTATGTCCTCCTCGATTTCTTTCAATAGTGTCTTATAGTTTTCATTGTATAGGTCTTTGACCTCCTTGGTTAAATTTATTCCCAGATATTTTATTCTCTTTGTTGCAATTGTAAATGGGATTGTCTTTTTGAGTTCTCTTTCTGTTGGTTCATCGTTAGTGTATAGAAATGCAATTGATTTTTGTAAGTTGGTTTTATACCCTGCCACTTTACTGTAGTTGTTGATTGTTTCTAGTAGCTTTCCGATGGAATTTTTTGGGTTTTCTATGTATAAGATCATGTCATCTGCAAATAGTGAGAGTTTCACTTCTTCATTGGCTATTTGGAGTCCTTTTATTCCTTTTTCTTGCCTAATTGCTCTGGCCAGAACTTCCAGTACTATGTTGAATAAGAGCGGTGAGAGTGGGCACCCTTGTCTTGTTCCTGTCCTCAAAGGAATGGCTTTCAGTTTTTCCCCGTTGAGTAGGATGTTTGCTGTAGGTTTGTCATATATGGCCCTTATTATGTTGAGGTACTTTCCTTCTATACCCATTTTGTTGAGAGTTTTTATCATAAATGGATGCTGGATCTTGTCAAATGCCTTCTCTGCATCGATTGAGATGATCATGTAGTTTTTATTCTTCATTTTGTTAATGTGGTGTATCACGTTGATTGATTTGCGGATGTTGAACCATCCCTGTGTCCCTGGTATAAATCCCACTTGATCGTGGTGTATGATCTTTTTGATGTATTGCTGTATTCGGTTTGCCACTATTTTGTTGAGGATTTTTGTGTCTATGTTCATCAGCGATATTGGCCTGTAGTTTTCCTTCTTTGTATTGTCCTTGTCTGGCTTTGGTATCAGGATGATGTCGGCCTCATGGAATGTGTTGGGAAGTATTCCATCTTCCTCTATTTTTTGGAATAGTTTGAGAAGGATAGGTGCTAAATCTTCTTTGAACGTTTGATAAAATTCTCCAGGGAAGCCATCTGGTCCTGGGCTTTATTTTTTGGGAGGTTTTTGATTACTGTTTCAATCTCTTTACTTGTGATTGGTCTGTTCAGATTCTCTATTTCTTCTTGATTCAGTTTTGGGAGGTTGTACGCGTCCAAGAATTTGTCCATTTCCTTTAGGTTGTCCAATTTGTTGGCGTAAAGTTTTTCATAGTATTCCCTAATAATCCCTTGTATTTCTGTGGTGTCTGTTGTAATTTCTCCTCTTTCATTTCTAATTTTATTTATTTGAGTCTTCTCCCTTTTTTTCTTAGTGAGTCTGGCTAAGGGTTTGTCAATTTTATTTATCTTCTCAAAGAACCAGCTCTTTGTTTCATTGATCCTTTCTACTGTTTTTTTGGTTTCAATTTCATTTATTTCTGCTCTGATTTTTATTATTTCCCTCCTTCTGCTGATTCGGGGCTTTGTCTGTTCTTCTTTTTCCAATTCTGTTAGGTGCAATTTAAGGTTATTTATTTGGGATTTTTCTTGTTTGTTAAGGTGAGCTTGTATTGCTATGAATTTCCCTCTCAGGACTGCTTTTGCTGCATCCCATATGAGTTGGTATGGTGTATTTTCCTTTTCATTTGTCTCCAGATAGCTTTTGATTTCTCCTTAATTTCATCAATGACCCATGGGTTGTTCAGTAGCATGTTGTTTAGTCTCCACATCTTTGTCCCTTTCCTAGTTTTTTCCTTGCAGTTGATTTCTAGTTTCACAGCATTATGGTCAGAAAAGATGCTTGTAATGATTTCAATCTTCTTAAATTTATAGAGGTTTGCCTTGTTTCCTAATATATGGTCTATCCTTGAGAATGTTCCATGTGCACTTGAGAAGAATGTGTACTCTGCTTTTTTTGGGTGGAGTGCTCTGTATATATCTATTAAGCCCATTGCGTCTAGTTTTTCGTTTAAGTCCATTATTTCCTTATTGACTTTTTGTCTGGATGATCTACCTATTGATGTAAGGGGGGTGTTAAGATCCCCTACTATTATTGTGTTATTGTTAATATCTCCTTTAAGGTTTTTTAGCAGTTGTTTTATGTACTTTGGTGCTCCTGTGTTGGGTGCATAGATATTTATAAGTGTTATGTCTTCTTGGTGAAGTGTCCCTTTTATCATTATATATTGCCCTTCTTTGTCTCTCATTACCTTTTTTATCTTGAAGTTTACTTTGTCTGATATAAGTATGGCTACTCCTGCTTTCTTTTGTTTGCCATTAGCTTGGAGTATTGTTTTCCATCCTTTTATTTTGAGTCTGTGTTTGTCTTTAGAGCTGAGATGTGTTTCCTGGAGGCAGCAGATTGTTGGATCTTGGTTTTTAATCCATCCTGCCACTCTGTGTCTTTTGATTGGAGAATTCAATCCGTTTACATTTAGAGTGATTATTGATATATGAGGGTTTAATGTTGCTATTTTATTGTTCATCTTCTGGTTCTTTTGCATTTCCTTCGTTTCTTGTCCCTTGTGTTTCGGACTGCAAATTCAATTTGGTATTTCTGCATGCTCATTCTCTTGGTTTTCTCTTTAATTGTTATGTGTGGTTCTCTTCTGGTTATTTGTTTAGTGGTTACCGTGAGGTTTATATCAGCGATCTCCTGGATAAGAAAGTACATTTTCGGATGCCTCCTTTTTCCTGAGGCTGGGTCGATTCAATCCCTTACCTCTTCCCTTCCTTATTTGTTATCTCTTTATTCCAGATTGTGCCATGAATGTGTGTTTCCAGTGATGAGCTTGAATTAATTTTTGATGTTATCCAACTGTAGTTTGTTCTGGTTTAGTCTCCTTGCTTTTCTCCTTGCTGAAATCTTTGTATCCCCTTTCTCATTTGTTTTTTTTCAGGCCTAAGGGCCTTCTTGAGCATTTCTTGTAGTGGGGGTCTTGTGGTGACGAACTCTCTTAGCTGTTGTTTATCAGGGAGAATTATTATTTCTCCATCGTATTTGAAGGATATTTTTGCTGGATAAAGTATTCTCGGCTGAAGGTTTTTGTCTTTCCTGATTTTGAATATATCATTCCAGTCTCTCCTAGCCTGTAGAGTTTCTGTCGAGAAATCAGCTGAGAGCCTGATGGGGTTTCCTTTGTATGTTATTTTGTTTTTTTGTTTAGCTGCCCTTAATATTATTTCCTTGTCACGGGTATTTTTCAAGTTTGCTACTATGTGGCGAGATGATTTTTTATTCCTGTTTATATATTTAGGTGATCTATTGATTTCATTCACTGTTAGTTCCCTCTCGTTCCCTAGGTTGGGGAAGTTCTCAGCTATTATTTCTTTGAACAAACTCTCTGCTCCTTTTTCTCTTTCTTCTCCTTCTGGAATACCTATTATCCTTATGTTGCTTTTCCTCATTGAGTCTGATATTTCTCGAAGAATTTCTGCATTCCTTTTTGTCTTAGCTCTCTCTCCTCCTCTATCTGGAGCATTTCTGCATGGCTATCCTCAGTAGTGCTAACTCGTTCCTCCATATTGTCAGTTCTGCTCTTTAAAGACTCCATTTTTTCCACTATCTCGTTGATTTTGTTTTTCACCTCCAATAATTCTGATTGGTTTTTCTTTATGGTTTCAATCTCTTTCGGGACAAAATCCCTGATTTCGTTGATTTGTTTCTGTGTGTTCTCTTGTATTTCGTTGAGTTTGTTTATGATAGCTATTTTGAATTCTCTCTCATTCAGGTTATCAAATTCTGTGCCTTCAGGGTTGGTTTCTGGGTGTTTGTCATTTTCCTTTTGGTCTGTAGCCCTGACAAATTGTCGCAAGGATCCGACGGGGACGGCTTTATTTTTTTCCCCTCATGATAAAGTTAGTCCTGCAGTTTCCCCCTGCTGCCACTGGATGGAGATCACGAGCAGTTTGCTCTGAGGCGGCTGCAGCCCCTGGAGGGATTATGCTGAAACGCCGCGTGTGTGGGGGGAGGGGTCCTCTCTTTCTCCTGCTTGACCCGGGGGTTTCCTTTCTGGCTCTCTTAGGGTGTTTGCTACACCCCCTAAACAGTCCGTCGTCGCTTCTCAGTGGGGATCTCACGACAGTCTGTGAGAGCACCTGGATGGCGATAGTTTTCCCCGCTGTGGGCCGCCCCTCCCCCCTCTGTCTCCGAACCGCGCTGTCTTTGCCGATCGATTGGGGAGGGGGAGTACAACTTCTTACCTCTCCTCCCGTCCTTTTGGGCTTCCTGCGCCTCCACTGTCCGATGTATGGCAGCAGGGGTTTCTTAGAAGTCCTTCGTAGTGTTTGATTGAGCTCTGTTGGAATGTGAAGGATGTTTTCGTTGTGTTGTAGGGGGCAGAGATTCAAAGAGGGAATCTCATTCCGCCATGATGCTGACATCACTCCCCTAAATAGACTCTTTTATACACATAGACACAGGAAAGGGGTGGGAGGAGAGAGAGAAATTTCTTCATAATGGGAGGTAAGTTACCATTTGCGTTTGAGCATCTGAAATTCTGGAGTATACTTGTCACATAAAAATGAACATAAAAGTTGAGATCAAGCTATAGTTTTTAATTTAAATATGAAATGAGGTTTGTTTTGAAATAGTGGTAGTAACAGGTTCACATTTGAGCTCATCTACTACCATATGCTTTCTTTAGTTAGGTATGCGTCAGAATCCAAGTGAAGAGTTTTTGTAAAAAAAATATTAACTTCTGGACTTCACTTCAAACTGACTGAATCTGAATCTACAGTGATAAACACTGGGCCATGTTTTTTGTTTTTTGTTTTTTTTCTTTTTGGAAATTCTGCAGGTGATTCTAATATATACCACTAAGAACCACTGTTCTAGTTCCTTAGAATAAAGAGAAAGATATTAAGAAGTTAGTTTTATATTGAATTCAAGTCACCAGATGTTTTTTGAATACCTAGTGCTAGTAATACCTCTCATATTTATAGAGATTTATTTATTAAATTAAAGATTTACAGAGTAGCACTTTAATATTGCCCCCCCCCCCAATCCTTAGAACAATTTGGTATAATTCAGTTAGGTAAGTGGAACAACTCTTATTTTCCCCATTTATTTGCTGAACACATTTAACTATCAGAGAGGTAGTAACTGACTCAGACGAACTGGCAAGGTTGGAATGCAACATGGGGTCAGTGGTAGCAGGGCTTAGAAGGACTGGCTAATGCCCGTTATTACATTGTTGTCCAATTTAGTAGCATGACATGAAAGGTCTGTAAAAGCAACACAAGGCTAAACTGGACTCAGTGAGAGAACCAAGAACTGCTGCTTCTGTATCAGTAGAAGAAATAATAGCCTAATCGGCACCATTCACTGAGAGCCTGTTAGGTGCCAGGCTCTGTACTGGATTTTACATATATTATTTCATTTAATGCTGCACTAACCTGGTTTGCAGTTGAGGTTTTGTCCCTCATTTTATAGATTAGGCAACAGAAAACTGGAAAGGTTAACATAGCTAATGAGGAACAGAGCTGTGATGAGAACCCAGACAGAAGTGAAAAAGATGAGTAAATTTAAGAAACTAAATAGGAAAAAAATTATTTAAAGGTAGAAGCAAGGAAGTTGGGAAAACAAGCAAATAAGGTGTATTTTTAACAACAGCAACAAAGGAAAGAAAGCAAAGTAGTGTGTTAGGTATTTATTAGCATATCTTGGGATTATTGCCTGAATTCTTCTTTTCTGTCTGCTCTTCAATATAGTAACACTAACACATATACCAGTTTCTAATAGCCAAGAAGAATATACAGATATTTGCATTTTTCTTTTATGTAGGTAACTCAGAGGTCTACACAGTGAGTTGGGTACAGATCCTGCGCTCAAGGTGCATGTTGATTAGTAGAGGAAATTTTCAAATAAATAAAATAAAATGTAGAATAGTAATGCCTTTGGAGTGGTACAGATGAAGAATTGTGGCAGTTCAGAGGAATGTCACTGGAGGTGGCATTTAAACTGAGTCCTATAGTGTGAGTAGAATTTGAGTATGTGAGTGATGATGGTCACTGCTTGAGTAACGGCGTAGAATGAGGAAATTGAGAGACATATATGAAGAAGTGTGAGTAATTAGTTTGATTTAGTAGGGTATGTGAAGAAGCATAATTGGTGGAAAGATGATAGGATTTTGAGTTCAGGAGGAGTTGGCTTTTATGTTGTAAACATATTGGGGAGGGAGACAGACATGTTAAACATATACATAAATTATTTTGTAATATAGTGTAAAGTAGTCTTTACTGCTATAAAGCAGGATAAGGGGCTAAAGAGTGATGAAGAATGCTGATTTACATTGGTTGGTCGGGGAATGCCCTTCTTAGATGATGTTTGAGCAGAAACTTGAATGAGATGAGGGAGAGAGTCATGTGAAATTCTGGGAGTAAGAACCTTCCAGAAAGAGGAAGCAGTAAGGGCAAAAAATCTTGATTGGTTTATTTGAGGAACGGTGGCTTGACATAAAAATGAAAATGACAGGCAGAAGATGAGAAACTTGGGAGAAGATTTGAAATGCACTATTCAGGTAGCACGTGGTTGAAAATATAAGGCAAATTAGGTGTTAATACAGATTAAAACATTTGTTAAGAAAAATTTGCAGTATATGAAATAAAGGTTAAATAGTGAACAAATTTCCATATACTGATCATCCAGATTCAATAATTATCTGGATTTTACCACATTTGCTTTATCCATCCCTTTATAGTCATAGGTTTGAGGGTCATCTTCCTTTTATTTATTTATTTTTTTATGTGAGGAAGACCAGCCCTGAGCTTACATCCATTGCCAATCCTCCTCTTTTTTGCTGAGGAAGACTGGCCCTAGGCTAACATCCATGCCCATCTTCCTCTGCTTTATATGGGATGCCCCCACAGCATGGCTGACAAGCAGTGCGATGGCTCGTGCCCAGGATCCGAACCCGCGAACCCTGGGCTGCCAAAGCACAAACTAAACCGCTGCGCCACCAGACTGGCCCCTTGTCTTCCTTTTAAAGCCACGAAATTGCCAAGATAGATAGAATAAAGAAAAAAAGAACAAGGCTATAAACAATAACATTAGTAACCATAATTCAACTCTGTCTTGATGTTGGTCTGTTTTAGAAAAGTGTAGTTAGGGTACTCATAGTGACAAAGTTAGGAAGTAACGCTGGTAAATAATAGTGTTGATGGAGCTACTCCAATATTTGTCCTGTTGGTCCTGAGCTGAAATCAATGTGCTATAATTATAACATCTTCATATAGCATTTCAGTTCTCCAAGCAATTTCACATTTGATTCTTATGAGCTGTATGATATATAGGTTAATAATCTCATTTTATAAGTGAAGAAATTGAAATTTAGGGGAGTAAAGTAACTTCTGTAAAATTCTAAAAAGAGGCAGAGCTGGTCCATAAATCCATGTATCCTGATAGCTTGGTTAGTTCTCCTGAGACTTCATGCAGTAAACTTATTCACCTACTACTTTAGAACCATGTTGAATTAACGCTTTGTAATAAATATGTTAACCATTTTTTTATTATTTTATTGAGGTCATATTGGTTTATAACATTGTGTAATTTCAGGTGTACATTATTATATATCAGTTTCTGTATAGACTGCATTGTGCTCACCACCAATAGTCTACTTTTTATCCGTCACCATACATATGTGCCCCTTTACCCCTTTTGCCCTCCCCCCACCCCCTTCCCCTCTGGTAACCACTAATCTGTTCTCTTTATCCATGTGTTTATCTGTCTTCCACATATGAGTAAAATCATACGTGTTAACCATTTTTCAAAGAAGCTCATGCTTTTACTGAAACAGAAGGAAATTTCAAAGACTGTTTGAATTATGAGTTTAATAGAATTGCTTTCTCTTTTTGTAGGCAAACAAAAATCTAAATAATTTCGTATCTGACACAGAAGGCATTTGTGCTTTTTGGTATTGGAACAAAATATGGTCTCTGCTGACATGCATAATTAGTCCACCAAGCACTGCGACCTTCATTGTTTGAAGCCCTAACTAGAACAGTTAGTGTTGAATATTTGTGAGCTCTCTTCTTTCTTTTCTTCTTTCACACTGTTTACTTTCTTTACTTTCTTCTGTGCTCTTTTGTCTAGAATTGACTAAAATTAAGAATTTAGTCCTCTAAATTAGAAGAAAATATAACTACTTGATAGCAGAACAAAAAACCTACTGAATATATGCACTCAGTGGACTGAGCATTGGAAATATTTCACAGTACTTTTTAATGAATTTTCAAATAACTCTTTTTAAAATGGTAGATTTAAGAAATAATTAGAAAAACTTTAAGCTTATTATTATACCACTTTATTTTTGCTTGCTCAGGGGTAAATTGGATTAAAGATCAATGTTAAATATGTGTGTTTTAGAAGATATAATGCCTTGTATAGTTCCAGAAGTCTAATTAAGGCTAAGACAAGTTCTTTTACATCCTTTCTAGAAAGTTTCTACCTTGTTTCCGAGCATTTTAGAAATTTGATTTTATCGGTGATATATTGATTACAGCAAGAAACTTATTTCCAGTATGCCTTCTCTTGCGTTATTAAAATAGATTTTTTTAGTCTTCGGATGAATTTTTGTTAATGTTGTGTCTTTTATTTTCCACGGGGTGTTCACCTATAAATGCTGACCATCATATGTAAAGCCTTTTTTAATGTTAATGTCAAGGTATGTTTTCAGGATTTGAAAAACAACAAGTAGTGCCAGAAAAAAATTACATGAACTTTTTTCTTTTAGCCTAAGTCTTGGGCAGCTACAGAAAAAGCTGTAGACAAGGAGTTGAATTGACATGGAGAAGAGTTACTGTGCATCCTGGGAGTAAAAATGAAGTTAGTAGACATTTGGTTGCCTAATCGGCCAGTGTGGAGAGAGTTAGGGAAGAGTATGGTATGAGAACCAGCTGGAGAAGTAGGTAGGGGTCAGACGCTAAGCAGTTTTATGAGCTATGTTATAGCTATTGTAGTGTTGAGAAAGTTTGCTGGAGTGATGGAAAGTGTTAAGTGGTTCACCAAATAAGGGCATGGGGGAGTTATTCTCCCCCAATGCAGTTGGTGTCATGCTTTGAAATGGGTTACATTTATGACATTAAAGTGGGTAAGTCTTAAGACCCATGGGGCCTGCTATTGTAAGAAGCAATTCATAGCATCAGGCTATTTGCAGTTTTTCAGCTTTGACACTATGACATATTTGGCTAGATGATTTTTTTATTGTGGGGGATTATCCTGTGCATTGTAGGACGTCTAGCAACATCCCTGGCCTGCACCTTCAAGATGCCAACAGCACACCACTCCCAGCTTTTATAAGCCAGCTGTTAAACACAGACATTACCTAAAAATTAAATTATATAAACTTAAAATTAAATGCTTATATTAAAAACAAAGATGATAAGTACTCAAAACTTTTCGGTTCCTAAACATTTTACTGTTATCTGTACTATTGAGGTTGTTTATGTCTATGGTATTTCCCTGATGGAAATACTGTATAATTATGTGCTACTGCACATCTCTTCCCACCTCTGGATTCAGTGAGGTCATGTTGGAAGCTTGAAACTGGCCCTAATGGTAGTATTGACACCATGGAAATGGGCAAATGCCACAAATTGTGGCTTTTTTATTATTGTTATTTTTAATTTGGAGAACTGGTTGTTAAACATTTACTGGCACACCACTGGAAGCGTCTTTCTTTTATTCAGTGAATGCCTTCTGTGTGCTAGATACTCTTTATAAGTGCTTTGAAATATGTTCCCTCAAGTATTATCTGAGATGTGTGTATTTTCTTAATTTTATAGATGAGAAAAATAAGGTTAAGTAACAAAGATCACAAAGCAACTACTATATTATAGGGCTGGGATTTCAACTGAAGTATCTCATATTTCAAAGTTCTTACCCTTCTCATTATACCTTGCTGTCTCTCTGAGGCTTTGGAATAAGTTTTATAGAAGAGGTAGCATTTGAGCTGAGCCTTAAATTATGGACAGAATTTTACTAGATATGAAGACTGAAGAGTACTTTAAACATTGGAAACCATTTGAGCAAACATTCACAGATATCAAAGTGCATTTCATTCCAGAAATAACAAGTTAAGTATATTTAGTAGTAGAGGGTCTTCAGAAGGGTCAAGTTAAGAGAAGTAAAGCCTGAAAAGTTGATTGGACACTATTGTGAAGGACCTTGTCTTGGTCCATTCTGGCTGCTGTAACAAAATACCCAGACTGAGTGGCTTAAACAACAGAAATTTATTTCTCGCAGTTCTAGAGGTTGGAAGTCTAAGATCAGGGTACTGGCATGGTCAGGTTCTGATGAAGGCCCTCTTCTGAGTTGCAGACTGCCAACTTCTCCCTGTATCCTTACTTGATGGAAAGGGCTAGGATGCTCTGTGGGGCCTCTTTTACAAAAACACTGATCCCATTCATGAGGGCTCCACCCTCATGACCTAATCACCTCCCAAAGGTCCCACCTCCTAATACCATCACACTGGGCATTAGGATTTCAACATATGCATGTTGGAGGAGATACAAACATTCAGACCATAGCAGATCTTAAACAACATGAACCTTGGAACAAAAGAGATTCTATTTTTATTTCTAAAGGACATAATTATTTCCCCAAAGCCTTTTGTGTAATTATTTTGAGTGTCTAATTTAAATTTAAATTCAATTTCAATTTCAATTTAAAGCACGAGTGAAGTACCATGAATGATGTTTGTCCAGGGAGATGACATGGAGTTCTTGGTTTTGAGCCCCATTCTGCCCATCGTGTGTTGGCTGTTAATTTTCACTACTATAATTAATGTTTAGTAAATTATGTTCCTAAAAGAAGGTCATTTTTTGTGGTTAAGAAAATGAATAGATAATAGCTGGAATATTTGTATGTCTTTTAGCAAATGAGTATTCCTATTACCTGCTTTATGGCATAAAATGGTATTAGTTTATCATACTTCTCATTTTGGTGGGAAAGATTCACCCTGAGCTAACATCTGTTGCCAATCTTCCTCTTTTTTTTTTTTTTGGTTCTCCCCAAAGCCACAGTACACAGTTGCATATTCTAGTTATAAGTCCTTCTGGTTCTTCTATGTGAGCCATCGCCACAGCATGGCTACTGACAGATGAATGACGTGGTTCCACACCTGGGCACTGAACCCTGGGCTGCCAGAGCAGAGCGTGCTGAATTTTCAGCACTAGGCCAGCAGGGCTGGCTCCATACTTCTCATTTTCAGAACATTTGTTTCCTATATCAAGTTACAAACTAGAACAACACATAGGTCCACTGTGGTAATTTTCTCTGCTGTGTCTGCATTGTGAACTTATTTGCCCCCCTCCCCACCCCTATCTACTGACTCTTTTTTCCATATTCTCTGCCTTTTAAAGTTCCACTGGATGCTTCTTTTCAGCTTCTCTTCAGCTTCTTGTCACTCTTATCAGTTCATGCCATCCACATCCCTACAGTGATAACTCCCAGATTTATGTCTTCAGCCTGAAACTCTAGACCTGCATTTAGAAAGTCCTAATGTACTGGTGGACTTGAGTATCCCACAAACATTCTCAAATTCAAAGTGTCTACAACTGAGCTCGTTTTCTGACTTTTCCAAGCCAAATAAACCTGTTTTTCCCACTTTGGTGCGTGACATGTTCGTCTTTCTAGTTGCCCAAGCCACAAATTGGGTAGGGGGCAGGGAGTGGGCATAGGTCGTCCTAGATGCCTTCTCCTTTTTTGTCCCCCACAATCCAGTCACTCTGTAAGTCTCTTCCTTCTCTCTCCTAAATAACTCTCGAATCTACCTTTTTCCATTCCCACAACTGTAGTTTAGATCTTTATTATTTCTTACTTGGACTGTAAAATAGCCTCCTAAATAGTTTTTCTACCTCCAGTCTTTCCTTCTTTTCCTTCAGTCTAACCTACCAGACTGTTCTCTAAAATAAATTGATCAGGCTCTTCTGCTACCTTCTTCTTCTCCCTTTCAGGATGAAGTCCACATGTCGTTGTCTGGTATTGTAAAGCCCACTGTAATAGCCTCCTGCATACTTTTCTAGCCTCTTTGTTATTTTTATTTTTAAAACTTTAATTTTGATCAGATTCCATATAGAGAACTTAAACTCTTTACCCAGATTCATCCATCATTGTTTTGTCCCATTTTCTCTCTCTCTATATAGTTTCTTTTTTGAACCATTTGAGAGTGTTTGCAGATATAATGTCCTTTTATTCCTAAGAACAAGGACTTTGTCTTATATAACCTCAGTACATTTATCAAAATCAGAAAATGTACTTAGAAAATTGATACAATACTATTATTTAATCCACAGTTATTCCAATAATGTCCTCTACAGCTATTCTTTTTCCTAGTTTGTGATCCAATCCAGATTGTACATTGCGTTTATCTGTCATGTATCTTAAGTCTTTTATTTGCAGCAGTTCATCTACTTTTGTTTTTCATAAGCTTAAACTTTTTGGAGTATACAGGCGTTTTTCTATTTCCTGGATTTTTAGTCTTTACTATTTCTTTCCTGCGGCTTACTTAGAGTTGGATTTCCTCTTTTTCTGTTTTCTTAAGGTGCAACCTCAGATCATTGGTTTAAGATCTTCCTTCTACTCAGATGTAAGCATTTAAAGCTATAATGTCTCTAGGCATTGCTTTAGGTGTATCCTGCAAATATTGATATGTTATGTTTCATTATCATTAGTTCAAAAAATTGTTTTCCTTATATAATTTCTTCTTTGTCCCATTAATTATTTAGATATGTTGTTTAATTTCCAAATTTGGGGGATTTTCCTGGATATCTTATGATTGATTGTAATTTAATTCCACTGTGGTCAGAGAACATACTCTGTATGGTTTCAGTCTTTTAAAATTTATTGAGGCTTGTTTTATGGCCCAAAATATGATCTGTTGTGTTAAACTTGTCATGTTCACATGAAAATAATGTGTATTCTGCCATTATTGAGTTACTGTTCTATAAATATCAGTCAGGGTGGCTGATAGTATTCAGATCTTTTATGTCTGTGCTGATTTTGTCTAGTTTGTTCTTTCAGTTGCTATGAGAGTGGTGGTAAAATCTCCAACTATGATTGTGGACTTGTCTGTTTCTCTTTAATTCTGTCAGTGTTTCATTTATTTTGAAGCTCTATTATCGGGATCAACATACACGTTTCTGATTGTTACATATTTCCGATGAGATGATCCTTTTTTCATTAGGAAAAGTTTGTATCTCTGGTAATACTTTTTTTTAAAACTATTTTATCAAATATTAAAAAAGTCTTGTCAACCTTCTTATGCCTATTCTTTTCATGGTTTATCTTTCTCCATTCGTTTATTTTCAGCCTATTTATATCTTTGTCTTTAAAGTACATCTCTCATAAGTAGTGTATAGTAGAGTTATTTTTTAAAAAATATCTGTTCTGATAATCTGTACCTTTTAATTGAAATGTTTATTTTGATAATGTTTGATGCAATTATTGATATGGTTGATCTAGTATCTACCTTTTTAGTTTCTTTGTTTTTTACTTCTTTCCTCTGTTTTTGTTCCTCTTCTCTTTTCCTACCTTTTTATTTATTCTTTGATTACTTGAATATTTTAAAGAATTCCATTTTTATTTTCCTGATGACTTTTTAGCTAGTTCTTTGCATTATACTTTTAGTGGTTGCCATAAGGATTATAGTATATATCTTAAACTTTTCACATTCCACTTATAATTAATAATATACTGCTTCACTTAAAACAGAAAATTTTGCAACCTTTTAGGTCCATATTTTCCTTACCTCCCCCCTTGTTCTTTGATATAGTTGTTATATATTTTACATCTAGATACATTATGAACCAAAGAAATTATGTTATAACTTTTGCTTCAAGTAGGTAATGTGGTTTTTAAAGAAATTGAGAGGAAAAGGCAAAAAGAAAAAAATTAGTCTTTTGCATTTATCCAGGTATTTACCATTTCATTTCTTCCTCATTCTTTTCTGAACATCTGTATTTCTATCTGATTTTATTTCCTTCAGCCTGAAGAACTTCCTTTAGCGTTTTTTTATAGAGCAGAATTCTGGTGGTGAATTCTCCTAGTTTTATCTGAAAATACCCTTAATTTCCTCTGTATTCTTAATGGATATTTTCACTGGATATAGAATTCTGGATGGACAGTTTTCTTCTTTCTGTACTTTAAAATGTTCCACTCTCTTCTGTCCTTTATAATTTCTGATGAGAAATCAGCCATTAATTGGATTGTTATTCCCTGATAGTAACATATTGTTTTTCTCTTGCTGTTTTTGAGGTTAGCTCTTTATCTTTGGCTTTAAATAATTTGACTGTGATGTGCCTTGGCATGGACTTTGTGTTTATTTTGCATGGTGTTCGTTAAGCATCTTATATGTATAAATTTTTGTCTTTCATCAAATTTGAAAAAGTTTTGGCCATTAATTCTTCAAATACTTTTTCTGTACCATTTTCTCTCTCCTCTTCTTCTGGTATTTTAATTACACATAAATTGGAACATTTAATATCATCTAATAGGTCTCTGAAGCTCTTTTTTCTTCATTCTTCTTTCTCTCTGTTCTTTACCTTGGATAATTTATATTGATTTAATTTAGGTTCACGTACTCTTTCCTCTGTCGTCTCCATTTGGCTAAGTTCATCCAGTGGATTTTTCTTTGAAAAATTGTAGTTTTCAATTCTAGAATTCTCATTTGCTTCATTTTTACTGTTTCTGTCTCTGTGCTGAGATTTTCTATTTTTTTGCTGAGATTTTTCATTCATTAAAAATATTTTGTTTTACTTAATTGAGATAGTTAAAATAGCTTCTTTAAAATCCTTGTCTATTAGTGTCAACCTCTGGTTCATTTTAGAGTCAGATAGATTGATTTTCTTTTCCCTTGGGAATGTGTGTTGTTTTCTTGGTTCATCGTATGTCTGGTAATTTTGGATTGTATTCTGAACGTTTTGAACATTGAAATGTGGAGATTCTCGATTCTGTTATTTTTCTCCAGTGAGTATTGCTTCCTTTGTTCTAGCAGGTAGTTTTCTTGGCTGGACTTGCATTACAAACTCTTGTTTTTTGGGTGGCAGCTCTGGTCTCAATTCAGATCTTTTGTCTTTAGATGAGCTCCTTTGTGTGTGCATTCTGGGGTTAGTCAGAGATTTGAGTAGACAGAGTTTGGGAATTCCCTTTCTAGATATGTCCTTTTCAGGATACCCCCATTCCCTTTACTTTTGTCAGCTTAACTTTTCCCCAACTCAGAAGGACTACAGTTTTCCCCTGAGTACCCTGTCAGCTACTGGGTGCACATCATGAATAGGACTTAGTTTTAGGCTAAAAGTCAGGAAGATGGAAACTTGCTTGCATAGCTCACTGTCTCCCCTCCTTCAAGCAAGCATGCCCTCTCCACCAGAGTCTCTGCTTCTTTTTACTTTTACAGGTTTTATAATTGTTTTCTGTGCAGGGATGGGGGGATTCAGTAGGGTCTTAGTCCATCAGTCCCAGAAGCAGAAACCTGTCTTCTTTTTACCTAGCCTCAGAAGCATCCTGCTATGGTTTTTCTCCTATGTTACTTGCCATCCCTTATAAGTTTCCTTTGCTAGTTCCTCCCATGTCCAAATATTGGGATATCCCAGAGTTTAGTGTACAGACTCCTCTTTTCTATCTACATTGACTTTCTAGGTCAAGGGTCAAGACAAATCCATGCCTAGTCATTTACATGTTGTCTGTGGCTGCTTTTGGGCTACAACAGCAGAGTTGAGTAGTTGTAACAGACAACTTATGGCCACAAAGCCTAAAATGTTTGCTAGTTGGCCCTTTATAGAAAAAGTTTGGGGATCCCTGTTCTGGGTGTTCTTATCCAGTCAAAGGGTTTTAAATGTCATCTATACACTGATGACTTCCAAATTTCTTATCCCCAGCTTCAAGCTTTCCTCTGGATTTCAGGCTCATATATCCAAGAGCCTACTAACTTGATCCACCTGGATGCATAGTAGGCTTGTAAACCTTAATATGTCCTAAACTAAACTCTTGATATTTCCTCTACATCATGCTCCTCCTCATCTTTCTCAGGTCTATTAATGGCAATTCCATCTTTCCAGTTGTTCAGGCCAAAAACTTTTGTAGTTGTCCTTGACCTCCTCCCTTTTTCCCATCTCTCACGTCTGTCTTTACACACACAGTCTGACCACTTACCTCCTCAGCCACTATTACCCTACTCCAAGCCATCATCATCTCTTGCCTAGATTATTCTGTTAGCCTCCTAACTGTTCTCCTTGCTTCTGCCCTTGCTCAGTTATTGTTTAATTCAGCACAGCAGGAAAAGAGTGATCTTTTTTTTTGGGTGAGGAAGATTGGCCCTGAGCCAACATCTGTGCCAGTCTTCCTCTGTTTTGTGTATGGGACGCTGCCACAGCCTGGCTTAATGAGTGGTGTGTAGGTCTGTGCCTGGGATCCGAACCACACGAATTCTGGGCCAGCAAAGCGGAGCAGGTGAACTTAACCACTACGCCATTGGGCTGGCCCCAAGAGTGATCCTTTTTAAACATAAGAGTCAGATTATTTCACTCTTGTGTTCAAAACCCTCAAGTGGCTTCTCATTTCACTCAGAATAAAATTTAAAGTTCTTATGATGGTCTCTGAAGTCACACATGTTCTTGCCACTGACTGCCTCTCTGACATTTCCTACTGTTCTCCTCTAGCTCTCCCCTCAAGCCGCATGGTCTTCTTGTCGTTCCTTGAAAAACTGAGCATGTTCCCACCTCATTGTCTTTGTTTTTACTATTCTCTCTGCCTAGAATGCTGTACTCCCAGATATCTTTATGGCTCACTTCCTCACTTTATTCAGGTCTCACAAAAATGTGATACTTCTTTTGAGGTTTTCCCTGACCACCCTATTTAAAACAGCAGATGCATGAACACATGTGCATCTATATATGCCTGTTAACATTTATGACTGTCTGACATGTATATTTATTTGTTCATATTCCCTGACCAGAATGTAAGCTCTATGAGGTAGGGAGTTTTGTTCACCACTCTATCTTGTGTGTCTGAAATTGTGCCTGGCACATTAGAGAGCTCAATAAATTTGTTGAACTGATGAATGTATGAATGAGTAGTCACCATTCTAGCCAAGTCCCTTTACTTGCAGATTCTAGAATATGTTAGACTCTTTTCCACTGTGCTCCTATTATTCCTTCTATTTAGGATCTCTCCCTTACTGTGTCCCCATCTGTCATTCTACAAGCTTCAGCTTAAATGTTACCTCTGATTAAGTTTTCCCTCTTCCTGCTCACTTCATTGTTAAGTGCTTCCATCTGATGCTCACCACACTGTATTATAATTATTTTTTATCTACCAATATACTTTAAGTTCCTGGAAGCCTAAGACCTGATTTCTATTTCTTTTTTATCCCATGCACCTTGCTTAGAAGATAGTAAATATCTGTTGAATCACAGCTGTTTTTAAGAGGAAGAAAGTAAGAATATATCTTACAATTTGAGTGGCGATTATTTAGATAGTTAGATCTTAGTCTTCCTGATTGGATTAGAGACCAAATACCTAGTGTCTTCACATCTTTTACTCCTTGTAAGGAGCAGAAACTTAACTCCAGTAATCACAAGTAATCTGGATGTATTGTAAGGATGCAGTGGCAGTGAGGAAAACAGGAATCTCAAAAGAATCCAAGATACCAAGACCCCCTTCAGTGGAAAAGGAAAGTCTCTTCAACAGATGGTGCCAGGAAAACTGGATATCCACATGCAAAAGAATAAAGTTGGACCCTTATCTTATGCTATACACAAAATCAGCTCAAAATGGAAAACTATAGAATTTTTAGAAGAAAACATAGGGGAAAAGCTTCATGACATTGGATTTGGCAAAGATTTCCTGAATATGACACTAAAATTGCTGGCATCAAAAGTGAAAATAGACAAATTGCATTACATCAAAACTAAAAACTTCTGTGCACCAAAGGACACAATCAACAGAGTGGAAAGGCAGCCTACAAAATGGGAGAAAATATTTGCAAACCATATGTCTCTGAGGAGGTTAATATTCAGGATGTATGAAGAACTCCTACAACTCAACAATAAAAATACAAATTACCTGATGAAAAAATGGACAAAGTTCTTGAATAGACATTTCTCCAAAGATGATATACAAATGGCCAGCAAGCATGTGAAAAGGTGCTCAACATCACTAATCATCAGAGAAATGCAAATCAGAACCACAATACAATATTGTCTTATACCTAGTAGGATGGCTACTATCAAAAAAAACAGTAAATAACAAGTGTTGGTGAGGATATGGAGAAATTGGAAACTTGGTACATTGTTGGTGAGAATATAAAATGGTGCAACCATTATGGAAAATAATATGGTATCTCCTCAAAAATTGAAAAATAGAATTACCATAGGATCTAGCAATCCCACTTCTGGGTGTATTTCCAAAAGAAATGAAAGTGGGATCTTGAAGAAGTATCTGCACAGTCATGTTCATAGCAGCACTGTTCGCAATAGCCAAGAGATGGAAGCAACCCAAGTGTCCATTGGTGGATAAGTGGATAAATAAAATGTGATGTACATATAATGAAATATGAATCAGCCTTAAGAAGATAGGAAATTCTGACACATGTTACAACATGGGTGAATCTTGAAGACATCACGCTAAGTGAAATAAGCCAGTCACAAAAAGACAAATACTATATGATACAATTGATATGAGGTATCCAGAGTAGTCAAATTCATAGAAATAAAAAGTGAAATGGTGCTTGCCAAGAGCTTGGGGGAAGGGGAAATGGAAAGTTGTTGTTTAATGGGTGCAGAGTTTCAGTTTTGTAAGATGAAAAAGTTCTGGAGATTGGTTGCATAACAATGTGAGTATACTTGACACTACTGGACTGTATACACTTAGAAAAAGTTAAGATGGTAAATTTTATGTTATGCATTTTTTACCACAATAAAAGAATCTAAGAACAGAAGATTGTCATAGGTCATAATTTAGAAACAGAGGAAGATCTAGACACAAAACTTTGTCAATAATCTTTGACAAGTTTGATAAGACTTGTCAACTAGAGTTTTGTGCATTTTAAGCTATGACCTCTCATCAGCATCAGTCTACTCTTTGCTCTTCTTGTGCTCTCAAATTGTCTTCCCATTACCCCAGTTGACTGATTCACTCAGCATCCCCAATTCACATGTCAGGAAGTTCCTCTTTCCTCTGTTGGGCAGTGCTTTTCTAACCTGGCCTTCTCTTAGCTTGTAACCTGTGGATCAGCCAGCCCTGTGTCACAGGTCCTTCTTTGGTTCAATCGGTGGCTACCCCTTAATTGGAGACTGTGAAACAGAGTTTCTCTTAGTAAAAATCAGTGAACTTCTGTAAATTTATGTGTAAAGTAGCCAGATATCCTTTAAACAAGGCATTTCAAATCTTTTTAAAGCAGATACTTGCTTTACAATAGTAATAAGGAGGCTATAGTGGATGCTATGGTGAGTGACTCAGTTACTTCCTTTAGCACCAAGGCCCTCATTCCAGGAGTGTTGTGTGCTGAGGGCTCATAGCTGAGTCTTCCCAGGAATTACCTCTTCCAAACAGATCTTCCATGTCCACAGTTACAGCCCTACCCAGAGGATGGCCTGCATCTAATGATCAGAGATGCAGATGTTGGGGGTACAAAGGCCTGGCCCCCTTGCCTTAATTTGGAGCAACTTCAAAGAGCCATCTCAGCTTCAGTACTCCCCGTGGGATTGGCAAGGCCTGTAATGTTATAACAGCATTGCAGCTCTGTCCAGTCTTACTGCCCTCATTCACTGGAGGACTCCAGTAAATTTCCTGCATGCAGACTTCTATTTCAGAGACTCTTTCCCCTGGTGTCCAACCTAAAGCAGAGGAGTTTTGTTTTCCCTACTTGAACTTTTGGAATTGTCTCTCTGAAATTTTTTTTTTAACTTTCAAGGCTTACGTGAAATGTTAACTTTACTAATTCCCTCGCTAGTTTGATGTCTGTGATAAGATGAACTCTGAAATATGGCTTTTTTTAAACCGGTGTATTTTTATAAGATATTTAGGAATGCAAGGAAATAAGTAAGGTTTCTGGGAAATGTTGTAAGTGATATTAGCAGCATTTTGCATTGTTGTGGAAGTCCTTTTTTCATTGACCTAACCAAATTAGGATTTCAGTTTGACATTTTTGTAGTAACTGTCTCAAAATGAAGTACACTGATTTTGAGATATTCGATAATTCACATTTTTTTTTTTTTTACTATTTCGGACATTTCCCTCTGGTTTGTTTTACTGCAGTGATATCCACAAGAAGTAACGAATGTGTTATTACATACTCCATGGGTGAGACAAGGGAGAGAGTTGGGTGTAGAGCACAAATGTATAATGTTCATTTTAACACCTTCCTAACCATAAATCACACTTTTGGTGTAGTTCATATCCTTTCCATTCAGTTAACACGTATTAAGAACTTCTTGCTTGCCAAACCCTGGGCTAATCTCTGAGGATATAGAGATGGCTAAGTCTGTCTGTCCTCAAGGAACTTACTTTACTAAAAGGAAGAGTATTCATTTATTCACTCAGATCTTCATTCTGTTGCCCTGGGGATACAAAGATGTAGAGGTAGTCTATTCATTTTTGTGTCAGACCATAGAAACATTATTATGTGTAAAATTTGTCATGATAGAGAGAAAGAGGTTTGTATAAGAAGTAGAAGTGTAATAAAAATGAGGGTCTATGGGAAGCAGAACATTTCTAGAGCTGTCAAGAAATAGAAATCTGGCCTAGGAAGACCCTAGGATTTATACAATCTCTATTCCAATAGGTTTGTTTTAGAGGGTCCTAAAGAAAGGAGGACAGATACTTACTGTTCTAGGTATTTAGTGAAGAATCTGATTGGTCTCCCAAACTGAATCAGTGGTACTTTCCCTCAGAGCAGTGACTACCTTGTTTGCTTTTTATATTGAATTCCTTCACTTAACAAGCTTTCACTAAATGTTGCTTAAATTTATCTATACCAGTGTTTTTCAAAGAATGGTCTTTAGGTCCTGAGGGTCCCCAGGAATCTTTCAGGGAGTCTCAAAGTCAAAACTGTTTTTAATACTAAGATATTATTTGCATTTTTCATTGTTGTGTCATTTGCACTGATGGTGCACAAGAATTGGTAGGTAAGACTGGTGTCTTAGCAGGAATCAAGGCAGTTGTCCCAAGTAATACTAGTAGTCATATTCTTCCAACCTTATGTACTTGCAGTTAAAAAAAAGTGCCAGTTTCACTTAAGAATGTCTTTAATGAAGCAGTAAAAGTTTTACATTTTATTAAGTCTTTTTAATATTCTGTGTGATGAAATGGGAAGTATGCATAAAGCACTCCTGCTGCATGACAGTGTGCAGTCGTTGTCTTGAGGAAAAGCACATGTGCGATTGAGTTTTAGTTGAACTAACTGCTTTTTTTATGGAACATGGTTTTTTATTTGGAAAAATGACAGGCAAACTGTGGTTATATCCAGCTTTGGGTATTTGGGAGATGTATGCTGGAAAATGTGTTACTTCAAGTAAAATAACTGAAATTTTTTGTTGCCAGTGATCAAATTCAAGTTTTCAAGCAAAAATTAGAATTTCGGAAAATTTGTATTCACCAACCTGAGCTTGACAGCTTCCCAGTACTTAAAGACTTTTCTGATAAGATCAGATATAAAAATATGAGTTTTTAAAAATTATATAAGGAACTGCATCAATATTTGGATTATCTGCGTAACTCATCGAACCATTGGTCTAAATGACCAATGCGTGATGTTACCAAATCATGCAAATATAAAAGATCCATTCAAAGTACAAGGTAGATCAATGGATTTTAATGTTATAGATGTGAAAAGTTCATCGTTATAGTTTTATATTCCACATTGTAGTTAACTTCTAAGAAATTACTGCTTGTTAAGTTTTAACATAATATCAAATAAGTATAGCCACAATTATTTGAAAAGGCAATAGCTAGATTTTCTTGATATACTTTTAACAAAACAACATCTTGCAATAGATTGAATGTGGAAATAGATATGAGAGTCCAGCTGTCTTCTTATAAAGGCAGACATTAAAGAAATTTGCAAAAATGTAAAGCAAAAATGTAGTGAGTTGCTACTGCCCTCGCTAAGTCTTTGTTGTTATGAAAAATAATTATTTTTCATTAGAAGATTTTATGTTAACATGTGGTGGGTTTATAATAGTTACTTTAAAATGGATTAATATTTTAAAAAATTTACAGCATTAATTTCTAATACAGTAAATATTGATAGATATAACCCACATAAATAAAAGCTTTTTGGGGCACTTAATGATTTTTAAGAAGGTAAAGGGGTCTTCAGGCCAAAAAATTTGAGAATTGCTGGTCTATAGTGTTATGAATAGATTATTTCAGTCATACCTCAATATTTGGTAGTATCCTCTATCTCACATACTTAATGATATACAAACACAGTCTGTGAAAAGTGTTGTTGGGTGTCATCCAGTATATTTTAATAAGACTTTTAATGTTTCATAGAAATAGAGACTAGACCACAAACCTGTTTGCATTAGTTCTTGTTTTCAGTAGTGTGGCTTAGCCTGTAATAATCCCCTAAGTTACAAAAGTGTAGTGCAGGTTTTTTTTGAAATATTTTCCTGGCCTTTCACCTTTCCTTAACTGTTTAAAAGTAAATAAAAAGAGGAATACTTGAGCTAGATATGACACTGTTTTAATCTCCTTTTTAAAAATTCTTTCAGAGAAAATCAAAGAACCTCTTAATAATGTTCTTAGCAGTAGATTCAGATCTGTAGATTAAACAGCACACACATTCATTTTAGTTGTTTGGTTTGGTTTTGGTAATTCTGAGAGCAGTATCAGGTAGCACCTAGATTTGGGTCTGAGCATTAGAACATATATTGTTGGGTACTGATTCTGTTCCTAACATATATTTCTGCCAAGGACTTTATTCTCGTGGGCACTGTTATTAAAAGTGTGTGTGTATATAACACTATTAAAGCTATTACTGGTTAAAAAAATGGAGGGGGGCGAAGGGCCTCTGTTCTCTATGAAAAGTGGAATAAATTGTTTAGCTTATTTACTCTGAAGTTTTTTAATTTTTAAAATAAGGGAAAACAGATTATTTTTAAGGTCCTTTACAGATACGAAATTCTCATTTTAACTTGTAGCCACACATTTTTTAATTTTTTTTAATTTTTTAATTTTTTTGGTGGGGGGAAGACCAGCCATGAGCTAACATATGTTGCCAATCCTCCCCTTTTTGCTGAGGAAGACTGGCCCTGGGCTAACACCCGTGCCCATCTTCCTCCACTTTATATGGGATGCCGCCATGGCATGGCTAACAGGCAGTGCATCCGCGGGTGCCCAGGATCTGAACTCACGAACCCCACGCTGCCAAGCGCGAACTAAACCTCTGCGCCACCGGGTGGCCCCCACACATTTTTTTAAGTAAAAGACAATTGGAGCAAGAAAAATTTTTCCAACCATAATTGATGTTCTGTTATTGATTATATTTAGTTTCTGAAAGAAATTTAAATTTACTATGGTTATAAAATTAAGGAATGTATTTTTAAACATTATTTGACTTTTAGAACAGTAAAGCCAGAGTGTAAAATTTAATTCTTCTAGAATAGAGGTTTAAAAAATTTTGTTACATCAGAGAAACTCTTTCTTTAGACAAAAGCTAGCTGATTTAGAAGCCCATTATATACAACAGGAAAAAGTGAGCTGTTTTAGTTGAATTAATAATCAAGCTCAGCTGTCTGTATTATTTTTCCAGTTGTAAGTGGTAGTCTATCATAACACTATTTACAAGGTGAGAATATTGCCCCCCGGTACCTACAACAGGTAACTTGTTTTTAATGAAGAAATTTAAGGTAAGTGCAGTTTTAAAATCGAGATGCATTTTTTGTTATATTAGTATCGTGTTTATTATGTATTAGGTAGGTTTATTTATTTTAAAAATGCTATAATGTGGCTTTTAAGTGCTATAAACATGAATATAGTCTTTTGAATATTTGCCTTTTATGATTTGGTATTATTTATGACCATTTCTTTTCTCCTTTTTTTTAGGAGTGTAGTATGGCTCAAGAATCTCCCAAAAATTCAGCAGCAGAAATTCCAGTGACTAGTAATGGAGAAGTTGATGACTCTCATGAACATGGCTTTAATAGGGTAAGAAGACTTTTCTTTCTCTTGGTACAAAGAATCTGATAAGCCCTTAAATGTTGAGATGAAAGTAATAGAGTTTAATATAGGGATATTTTCTCAGATTGGCTGCGGTGCCAGGAATCTAATGTTATCATGTAGGGATGACTAAGGTGGGTCATGTTAGTGATTTGTCAAGATTAAGCTCCAGGCCAGTAGGCATTTAGGTTTTGGTGTTATTATCAGTAATTCTACTGTATGACCAGAGTAAGAGTGTGTCTGATGATTTTGGCATATAACTTTATAAAACTACTTAATTTTATTTGTGATAAGAAAAAGTATTAATTATACATTAACCTTTTAAAAATTGGCACTGTTGAATCTCTTTTCTGTGTGTCCTTAGTACATAATAGGCTACACCTGACTTTGCTGTTCACTTTCTGAAGTGGCATACTTGACTCAGTGGATAATGAAGCTTGGGGTGTTTTTAATTTTGATCTGCCTCTCATTTTAAATTGAAACTTAATGCATTTTACTGGAAACACCATGGGTTTGGAGATAATCTAGGTTCAGATTTCAGCTATGCCATTTCTAGTGGTGTAACCTGGGCAGGTATTTATTTAATCTCTTGTAGGCTTTGTTTTCTAATCTCTATTAATAAGAATCTTATTTACTTTCATGGGGATATTTATATAAAATAAGCTAAAATAAGTAACATGCCTAATATAGTCCTAGAAATGATAGTGATGGTTATTATTTCTGGAGATATTTATATAAAACATCCCTTATTATGACATTTGATATAGGTAGATAATTTTAAATAACTTTAAAAATACATTTTTCATATTCTTTAAAAAAGTAATAGTTGAAAGATTCTTGAATTATTTCACAGTTTAAATAGGACTCTTTTTACTTCATATGTTTAAGAATAAAATTTTTTAGTTTAGTTTAACAGAGGTGAGGTGATTTTTTGGATCAGGATTTGTCAATCTCAGCACTATAGTAGTCCCCCTATCCTCAATTTCAGTTACCCGTGGTCAACCATGGTCCAAAAATATTAAATGGAAAATTCCAGAAATAAACAATTTGTGGGTTTTAAATTGCACGCCATTCTGAGTAGTGTGATGAAATCTTGCACCACCCCACTCCATTGGGGTGTGAATCATCGCTTGGTCCAGCATACCCACACTGTATATGCTACCCGCCATTTAGTCACTTAGTGGCCATCTCGGTTATCAGATCAGCTGTTGCAGTGTTGCAGTGCTTGTGTTCAAGTAATCCTTATTTTACTTAATAATGGCCCCAAAGCGTAAGAGTAGTGATGCTGGCAATTCGAATATGCCAAAGAGAAGTTGTTGTTTATCTCTTACTGTGCCTAATTTATAAAGCAAACTTTATCATAGGTATATATGTATAGGAAAAAACTGTGTGTGTGTTATGTGTAGTTTGGTACATATAGTAGTTTGCTACTATCTGCAGCTTCAGGCATCCACTGAGGGTTCTGGAATGTATTCCCTGAGTATAATAGGGGACTACTGTATCAACACTTTGGGCCAGATAAATTCCTTGTTGTGTAGGTTTGGCCTGTGCATGTAGGATGGTTAGTAGCATCCCTGGCTTCCTCCTACTAGATGCCAGTAGCACCCTCCAGTTGTTTCAAGCAAAAATGTCTCCAGACATTGCCAGATGTCCCCAGGAGTGGGGAGAAACTTGCCTCTGATTGAGAACCACTATTTTAGATAGGTAATTTTAATCGATTTTAGAAAATTCCACTGAGTTTCACTTATTTTTGCCTCAGCAGTCCTTTGGAAGGAACGAACATGTCTTTAAGCTTGAGGTTTGTTTATTTTAATTGCAAATGCTTTAACTTGGTTTCTAAGCACCTATGGCCTGATATAGAGTGACTCACAAAAGAAAGAGACTCTTAAATTCTGACCACAAAAAGGAAATTTTCACTTCAGGTTTTAGTCTTTCTAGTGTTTGAAAACACTAAGACACACCTGCATAATAAGGAAAATATTCTACCAATTACTTTATAAACTTCTATTAATTCAAATAACTCATTATAACAAGATTTTAGTTAATGATTGCTTCTTCTTATTTTTGGTAACAGCTCCTTTTGCAAATTTATTCAGCAGACATTTATTGAGTATCTGCTGTGTACCAGGCACTGGGGATATAGCAGTGAGCAAAAATGATGAAATACCTGCCATCAGAGAGTTGCTATTCTAATAGACAATCTAATGACACTGAGGACCTTTGTCTCAGAAAAATGCAATACATACAAAAATAGACTGCATTGTTTTGGAGATTCACCTGCCATCAAGCCTGTTCTTTTTCTTGTTGTTTTTGAGCTATAGCTTATACACAGTAAAAAGCCAAATGTTAAGTATACAGCTCAACAGAACTACCACCCACATCAAGATGTAGAACATTTCCAGGACCTTAACTGACTCCCTCTTGCCCTCTTCTAGGCAACATGCCTCCCTCCCCCCTGGATAATCACTACTACTCTATCATCATAGATTGCTTTTGACTTTTCCTGAACTGCATTTAAATGAAATCATACAATATGTACTTTTTTTTGACTGGTTTTTTCACTCAACATAATGTCTGTGAAATTCATTCATATTGTTGCTTGTGGCAGTATTTCTTTTTCATTATAATATGGTTCTATTGTTTTAATATACCACAGTTTGTATATCTGTTCTTCAGTTGATAGAGACCTAGGTTGTTTCCAGTCCGTTGCTATTATGAATAAAGCTGCTGTGACCATTCTTGTGTGGGTCTTTTGGTGAACATAATCACCTATTTCTATTGGGTATATACCCAAAAGTGGGATTGCCAGGTCGTGGGTACATAATATGTGGCTTTGGTAGATATTGTCAACTAGTTTTCCTAAGTGGCTGATCCAGTTGACAGTCCTACCAGCAATGAATGAGAGTTTTAGTTGTTCCACATCCTTACCAATTCTTGGTGGTGTCATACCTTTTAATTTTAGCCATTCAGGTGGAAGCATAATGGTATCTCGTGGTTTTTCATATGCATCTCCCTAATGACTAATGATGTTAAACATATTTTCATATTCTTATTGACCTTTTGGATATTACCTTTTATGAAGTACCTTTTCAAGTCCTTTGCCCATTTTTCTATTTGGTTTGTGCCTTTTTCTAATTCATTTGTAAGAGTTCTTTTTATATTCTGGGTTTAAGTCATTTGTTTGGAAATGTGTATTGCAAATATTTTCTTCTAGCCTGTAACTTGCTTTTGCACTCTGTTAATGGTATCTGTTGATGAACAAAAGTTGTTAATTTTAATGAAGTCCAATTTATAAATGTTTCCTTTTGGTGGCTTTTTTGACTCTTTTAAGAAATCTTTGACCATCCTGGTATCATGAAGATGGAACAAATATTAGCTTCGACCTTGATACCTGGAATTAACATTCCTCCAGCTGTGTTCTTCTTCAGTGTTACCTTGTACCTTAAACCTATCAGTGAGTCTTTAGTTAAGAACCTTTATTTGCCTTTGAGTAGCGCTGGAAAAAGGTTTTTCATCCTTTCAAATTTTAACATTAGAATGAAGAGTCTTATTAGAATGAAGTGAATTAAACCATAATATATCGGTGAGTTCTTTGCTTATTATGTAGTCAAAGCTAATTAACTTTCTATTTGTAGGTTTACTCATTGGTTAATGTCAAATTCTCCTTTTGGAGATTCCCCTGCAGTGTTGTTTTACTTTCTATTGGGAGGTAGAGAAGGAAGAAAGGAAATCTTGTTTTGGAGGTCTCTCCTTATTAGGTGTGGACTTTAACAGGGGTCAAGGCTCCGCAGAAGCAATAAGCCACTTCAACCAGTACACCCCACTTCACCTCCCTAAAGAAATTCAGCATCATAAAACTTATTTCTATTTGCACCTGCTCTTATTAAAAATATATGCAACATGAATTAAAGTAATTAATATAAAAATTGGCCATGTGATCCCCTTCTCTGTGAGTGAAAACAATATAAAAAGCATCTTTTGACTGTTTTGAATAAATTACACTCAAGATCTATTAGGCATATATTTACCTAAATTTTGGCACACTTTTCCTCCTTTATTTTCCTGAGCAATAAAATGGAAATTGCATTTAACCTCAAATCCATGTTTCTATTTTAATGGAGATGAAAGTTCATAGAGAAAAAAAGTGTTAAAATGTTGCTTAGCATTAGACTGTATTTTATAGACTAGTAAAAGAGATCTTATATGTAGAACTGGATCATAACCAGAGTTTTCTGAGGTATTTTACTTATATACATCTTCCTTTAATATCGATTTGTTGTTTAAAATAGTATAATGGCTTTTATTTAATGCATATTGCATAATGCACTTTAAAAGTATAAAGTCTTGTATAAAATTAAGATAGTAGCTTATTAAGTTGTCGTAGCTTGGCTGGCCAGTTGGTGTCACTGTGGCACAGGCAGTGAAATTGTACATGTTTCTGTTCTTGTTTTTGTCTCATTGCAGATGTTTTATTTTTCTTTTGATTTCCCTTCTTAGTCTGTCCTACAAGAGGCCCTGGTTAGACGCTAACTCAACATTCACATTCATGTAGAGATTATAATGGAAGAACTTGTCCTAAAAATCCCCTGGCAGCAGCTTAACATATGTTAATGTTTTGGGATTTGTTACTCTTTTTATTAAGATAGAGGGCAACAGCTATATATAGAGAGGATAGGATGATAATCTTAGTATTATCACAGTTTTTTTACAGCAAAAATATTTTTGCTTCTAAATAAAAAGTAATTCTTGTTTTTTAAAGATTAGTGAAGTTTAATCTCTAAAAGACTACAAATTACTCCTTGATTTGTAAACTGCATATTATTTATAATTTATTCTGTTATAGTGCCGGTCAAAGTATTAGATTAGAAATGTGCAATTTTGTGCCATGTGTTAAAGAGAAGAAGCAAGTGTTAGCTCCTCATGGTTGAAACTTATTGTGAATTAAGTTATATTTGGCAGATTTAGAGAAATTACCTTAGTAGATATAGCTAAAATGAAACTTTTTCTGTGATAGGCCTAAAACCAAAATCCATAATTTAGGTTTTTCCACCTATGGACATTTTCTCTAGAAATATGTACATATATGCAAAACTACCAAATTTTGCATTCAATTTTAGGGAGTTTAGGACCACCTGAACCCTGCCTGTGGATCCTTAGGTTTCCTGGGTCTTATTAATTCCTGGCCTACAAACATTGAGTTAAATCACGGGATTTTAGTTCAATAGGAGTACCTTAGAGTACTTCTTAGAGTACCCAGGTCTCACTACTTTATTTTACAGCTGAGGAAGAGGGCCCTTGAGGTTGTGATGGAATTATCTATATTAACTAGCTATACCAAAAAGCTTTTGTGATTTGACTGTAAGTACAGTGAGGGCAAGAACGTGCCCATTCATTGCCTTATCTCCAGGGCCTGGCAACAATGCTGGCACATAATAGATAATTGAGGCTTTCGTTAAATATTTGGTGAATGATGCACATGTTAGAGCTAGGACTAGAAGCAAGGTTTCTAGACTTCTGTGGAACAACAGGGAAGAGATATTGTACTCTTAAACTTGATACATCTTGTGTCCTTAATTTCCCAGCATGCATCATCATTATTGTTGTTGAAGTTTTTGTGTATGCAGTCTTTGTTGTTATTATTGTTTTACTCTTTCATGCTTTTGTTAAACTAAGTAGTTTCCCCATTCAGCTGTATTTATCATTCTGGATAACATACTCTAGCAGTCTGGAGAAGATTTGGAAAGAAATATAAGAGTAGAAATTGTCATAACACTGTTTTGGACATGTTTCCTCTCCTCACCCCAGTGTTGTAACAATAAACGTTGTCCATTTATTTATCTGATTTTCCTAAAAGGCTGGAATCACCTTTAGAGCAGAGACAATGTGTGCACATAGCACAGTTTATGGTTCACAGTAGTTGCTCAATAAAGGAATGAATTCTAGTATAAGGACTTAAAATGTAACATGTTCTTTACTTCAACCGTCCTACCCTAGAGTTTGAACAGCATGTGTTGTTTAACACCAAGTGAGAAGTGATATGCTAGGCCAAGTATAGCATGGTCTGAGAACTGGTAGCAGGAATATGTAAAGATTATCTGAGGAACTGCTGTCCAAGCTGAATCTGAAGGATGAGATAGCCAGATGAAGAAGGATGAAGAATGTTCCCATCAGAGGCAACTATAAAAACCTGGAAAAGGTGCAAGACCATGAAATTGAAAATTCACTGTTGTTGGAGTGGAGAATATAGGGGTAGATGTGTGAGAAGTGAGGCTAGAGAGGTAAGTAGGGACCAGATCCTGCAAAACTTTAAAACCATGCTGAGGAGTTTAGACTTTACCTAAAAGGCAATGGAGGGCCCTTAAATGACATAAAAATGGAAGTGTCTCAATTAGATTCACATTTTAGAAAGTTGTCTCTGCCTGTAGTTTGAAGAATGAATTTCAGGGATGACAAGACTAGAGACGAGAAAGACAAATCAGTTAGGTCACCAAGGGAAGAAAGGAAGTAAGACTTAGGACTTTTCTCATGTAGAGAAACTAGAACCAGTAAAGAACACCAAGCTGTTTTTAAAGATGTAGATAGGAGGCAAACTGTGAGAGTACAGTGTAAGGAAACTAAGGGAAGAGAGTTTATAGACTATTCGGAGAATCCTGACAGATTGTTGATGATTACAGTACATGCTGTGAGAGTCACTCCTTTATTCAAGATTTCTCCTCCTCAGACGAAGCACAAAGAGAGGATTAATTAATAAATCTCTAGTTCTGCTTATGTATTGCAGTGTTGTGCATCTTATTAAGGATGTGTAGTTTAAAGCACATTTGCTGAACATTTTGTGTTCTTTTTGTGTTGGTTTTGCACTACCTTTAGTTCAGAAGTAGATTACATACCATGCTAAATTATAAGTTCTAAAGTTATGTTTTAACCTTCTTATTCTTACCTCTGTTAAAACATACAAAATGGAGGCAATTTATTTGGGTCGAGATAAGCTTCACAGCTTTATGGAAGCTATTACTACAAATATTATTTTGTATCCTTTGAAAAGGACTTAAAATATACATGAAACTTTTTTGCCAAAAGCATTATGTTTTGTTTTAGCTTAATTATTTATTTTTAAAAACTATTAAATACTCTAGCATTATCCTAGTAGCCTGAATAGAAAGTTAACTTCAGATTATTCCATTTTATCGTACAGTTGTTAAACACGACTTTGCAAAGTCTTAAACTTTGAGTTGAATGTCAGCGACATAAAAATGCAAATTAGGGATTTTATGTTGGTTATAAATGGGCTCATTGTCTCTCAAATATATTCTAGAAACTATAGGAGTAAATGCATTAGCAGATATTTGAAAAGTTACTAAGCTAGGCACAGCCTTCTTACTGAGACACTAAAAATTTAAGAGTTATGTAAAGGCACATTTTAAGTTTTTGTGAACTATGAGGCTAAATTATATTACTTAGAGAAGGTGTATTTTACAAAAAACAGTCAACAAACTCATAAAATACTGAGTGTTACCTCACAAGTCATGCATTCCTCTCACATAGCCCGTATCATTTTGTGTAGCACTTAGCAGCCAGACCACTGTCAAATGATATTTCTGTTCAGAATCTGAGTGGATCCATTTGTACCACTTTGGGTTAGGCTCCTTCTGTTAGTAACAGATTAGGCAAAGGAAGGCCTTAGTGCTTTTCAGATTTTACAGCTGTTTTACATAAAGGACACAAGGTTTTTTCTGGAAGAACTTTTGTTTGTTGAGGAAAGAACCCCGAAACCATTGAGAGGTGTTTGAGTGAGATGTAATATCCTCAGACAACTAAAGTTGTTTGTTATAGAGGCCATTTGTGACAAGATGGAAGGCATCCCTGTAACTTCTTGAAAACTTAATCATAGATATCCATCATATTTACTATTTAACTTGTTACTAGCTCCCCTCTTCCCAGCTGCTACTACTGTATCTCTTTTCTGGGAATTTGCACAATATTTTGTGACAGGACAGATGATTCAAATGAGTAATGTTCTTTCAGATAAGTTCTAAGAATATAGCAAACACAACTCTCCTGGACTTCTATGCCATTTGTATGTTGTTTGAGTGTTATTTTTTATCTCTCATATTTTGAGAGGTGTGTCTTTGATACTCTTTTTCATAAGGGGAGCTGAAAAGCTGTCAAGACTTAGAGCAAGGCAACATCCTAGGAAACCATTCCAAAAAATAGTTGACCTTACTGAACAGACTTGCAAAGTTTAAAAGATGTCTTGGTGGTTTGACAGTATTTATTTTATAAGTGATATATTTGTCTTTCAGAGAGAAAAGATTGTCTGGTTTTAATGTAAATATGAATAAAAGGATCACTGATATTTGAAACTAGAAACCATTGATTTAGTATATTAAAAAATAAACTGGAAAGGAAAAGATCATTTATTCAGTGAAATGAACAGACTCAGAGATTTGGTTTAAAAATAGGAAGTAAATAAAACAGTGTAAAGAATGTTTTCTGTTTAATTCTAAATGCTCTTCAAAACAATATACAGATGAAAAGGATGTTGTCCTGTGACAAGATGTTTTAAGTAGCAAGAGGAAATAAATACAATGAAATGAAAGATGTTCATCTGTTTTGACTGATAGGAAATTAAAGTTGAGAATGTATTTGTATTAGTGTGTTTAAACTTTAGCAGATTCTGAAATAATGATTTCTAAAAGGTATTTCTTTCAATCTTTTAAATTACTTTTAAATACTATGTTTTAGAAAACGTAGTAGCTAAAATGAATTCTAAGTCTCTAATATATTGCTTGTGGCTATTTCCATTTACTGTATGTTACAATTAATACTGTTTCTTGAAGCTTAGTCCTAACTATATTGCTAGTTATTCAGTAACTAAATGACACATTTTTGTGTCCCACTTTTCTCATCTGTAAGATAGTAGTGATAGTAACACTTAAGTATTATTGTCAGATTAAATGAGATAATATGGCCAGTTCTTGCTTTGTATCGTTCCAGTATGCATTAATTTCAGTTACCATGGTTTAATTAAATAATACCAGTCCCCCGACAACACAACTCAAATTGCAGTCACCACAGTGTATCAACTGTAATTGTATAAATTACAAATTTTGCTGCTAGCACTTAAGTCCATAAATCACTATGTAAATACCAGATGCGTATCATGATTATTGACCAATCATGTCACTTTTTTCAATGCCTCTTGGTGATTGGTCACTGTGTATCTGTTATTGAGTTCACACGACAGCAAACCGTGTAGTTGTATTACCTTCTTGTCTCCTGATCATAAACTCATGTGACATTTTCCAAAAATGGGTACTCAGGGAATGGGTGAACAAAAATGTAAGTGCAGCAAAGAAATAAAAAATTATAACACTAAAAGAAGTGAAATTCAAGTCAAACCTAAATGGAATTGTGGAAGAAATAGCTGACTGTAGGAATATTGACGCTGCCACTGTTTGAAAGACTCTAGATTTGAGCAAGAAGACTTAGTAAAGCCTCACTTAACAACATAAACAAGGAAAGAGTTTTTAATGTTTTGACAAGAATTTTTAAATGTCATGGAATAATCACTTGCACAGTTTCAGCCTGCTTGGTCAGCTTTATGATTTTGCGCTGACATGCAGAGTGAGGACTGCCTATACGTTAAAGTACTTAGAACAATTCCTGGCACATAGTAAGCACTCAAGAAATGTTTAGGATTCTAATTATTAGTCACAGCACTAATTAGTTGTAAAGATGATTATAGTAGGGGAGAGGGATGGCTAACATTAACTGAGTGCCTAAAAATATCTACTGGGTGCTTTGCCCATATTATCTCACCTAATTTTGATAATACTCTGAGGTGATTTTTAGCTTCTTTTTACAGCTGAGCAAACAGGGGCTAAGAAAATTTTTAAGTACTTGCCCAGGATCACATAGCCATTAAATAGGAAAACTGATCAGTCTGAGTTATCTTTCCAGGTCCATCATGTTTCTAATAAAGTTGGTACTTGAAGAGACTATCACAAACTTTAAAAAGTGATTTAAGAGTCTTTGCTGTTGAAAAACATCTTTTAAGTGTGTTATACAAAATTCAAAAGGCAATTTCATGGGGAACTCTAATGAGGGTGAAGAAAGCAAGAATAAATCTTTGCAGCTTACTGATATTTATTATTGTATTATTGTGCTCTTATGTTTATTACTTTGTGTTTGTTTCTGTCATGATTAGCAGTAAGAGCCTTAAAATTAGAAAAATATATATGTTATACGTTTGCTTGGTTAGCAAATTATTGGAGTAGGTATGTTTTTGTTTTTTCTTTTTTAAGGCCAATTCAAAGAGATGTTCCTGGTAAAACTAATGTTAGATTTCTGTTTTGGTGTAGACCTGTTACTTCCACTGGATTATCTAACAAAAAGTTTGCTTTTGGTTTTGCTAATGAAAAACTCTGGATGCTGAGTGTGCATTGGTTTTACCACTACTCTTTTTTAAAAATGTTTTTATTAAATATTAGATATAAAAGAATGTTGACACTATATATAAAGGTATAAAGAATAACAATACAAATAAAAAGCATCCAGATTGGAAAGGAAGAGGTAAAACTGTCTCTATTTGCAGACAACGTGATCTTGTATGCAGAAGATCCTAAGGAATCCATCAAAAAACTTAGAAATAGTAAGTTCAGCAGAGTTGCACTATAAGAACAATATGCAAAACTCAATTTTACTTCTTTAAATAAATAGAAGGATATCTCATGTTCATGTGTCAGAAGACTTAATTTGTTAAGATGGCAGTGCTTCCCAAGTTGATCAGATGCAACACAGTCTCTGCCAAAATCCCAGCTGGCTTTTTTGTAGAAATTGACAAACTGATCATACTTAAATGCAAGGGATCCAAAATAGCTAAAAGAGTTTTGAAAAAGAAGAACAGAGCTGTAGGACTCAGTATTATGATTTCAAAACTTGCTACAAAACTACAGTAATCAAAACAGTGTGATACTGGCATAAGGAAGACATATGGATCAATGGAATAGAATTGAGAGCACAGAAATATACCCTTACTTTTATGATCAATTGAGTTTTAACAAGGGTGACAAGACAGCTTTCAATGTAGAAAGAATAGTCTTCAATAAATGGTGCTGGGACAACTGGAAATCTACATGCAAAGAATGGAGTTGGATCCATACTCAAAAATTAACTCAAAATGGATCAAAGCCTTAAATTTGAGAGCTAAAACTGTAGAATTCTTAGAAGGAAAACAGGTGTGAATCTTCATGACCTTGGATTAGGCACTTTCTTTTCTTAGATATGACACTAAAAGCATAAAAAACAAAAGAAAAAAATAGATAAATTGGGCTTTATCAAAATTTAAAACTTTTTTGCTGCAAAGACCACCAGGAAGACAGTGAAAAGGCAGCCCACAGAATGGGAAAAAATATTTACAAATAATATATCTGATAAGGGATTTGTATCTTACAACTCAACAGTAAAATGACAAATGACCCTATTAAAAAGAGGGCAAAAGAGGCATAGTGGTTAAGTTCTCGCGCTCAGCTTCAGCGGCCTGGGGTTTTGCAGGTTCGGATCCCGGGCATGGACAGACGCACCACTTGTCAGCCATGCTGTGGCGCCGTCCCATATAAAGTAGAGGAAGATGGGCATGGATGTTAGCCCAGGGCCAGTCTTCCTCAGAAAAAGAGGAGGATTGGCAACAGATGTGAGCTCAGGGCTAGTCTTCCACACACACAAACACACACACACACACACACACACACACACACACAAATAGGGCCAAAGATTTGAATAGACACTTCTCCAAAGAAGATATACAAACAGCCAATAAACACATGAAAAGATGCTCAACATCGTTAGTCATCAGGGAAATGCAAATCAACACTCCAGTGAGATACTACTTCACACCTGCTAGAATGGCTATAATCAAAAAGATGATAACAAGTGTTGACAAGGATGTGGAGAAATTAGAATCCTCATACGTTGCTTTTGGGGATGTAAAAGGTGTAGCCCTTTTGGAAGACAGTCTGACAATTCCTCAAAAAGTTAAACATAGGGTTACCATATAACCCAGCCAAAAACATGTACACTAATGTTCATAGCAGCATTATTTGTAATAGCCAAAAAGTGGAAACAATCCAGGTGTCCATCAGCTGATGAATGGATAGACAAATTGTGGTATATCTGTACAATGGAATATTATTCAGACATAAAAAGAAATGAACTACTGATATATGCTACAATATGAATGAATCTTGAACACAGTATGCTCTAAGACACATACTGTATGATTCCATTTATATTATTGTTCAGAGTAAGCAAAACCGTAGAAACAGAAAGTAGTTGATTAATGTTGTCAGGGGCTGGGGAAAGAGGAATGGGGGGTGACTTCTAATGGATGCTGAGTTTCTTTTTGGGGTGATGGAAGTGTTCTGAAATTAGATAGTGGTGATGGCTACACAACTCTGTAAGTATGTTACTGAATTAATCACTTTAAAAGGGTGAATTTTATGGCATGTGAATTATATTTCAATGACATGAATTCACAGTACAGTGAATACCTATGTGTCTACCACTCAATTAAGAAATAGAACATCACTGGTACCTTTTAAGTCATTGTTCTCTCCTCACATAGCCACACGACTCACTGTCTCACTTTGTTTGGGATTCAGCCCACATTTTACCTCCTGAGAGAGACCTCATCTAAAGTAGTACCTTTTTGGCCTGTCACTCTGTATCCCTCATCCTGCCTTTAAAAAACAAAACAAAACAAAGCAAAACACCTTATTTAGTACACATTACTTGTTTACAGTGCTTATTATTACCTGACATACATTTATTTTTATTTTTATTTTTTTCAAGTTTTTTTTTTTTTTTTTTTAATTGATGTCTTAGTTTATAACACTGTGGGGTTTTAGTTGTACATTTTTGTCCGTCACCTTGTGGATGTAACCCTTCACCCCTTGTGCCCCCCCCACCCCCCTTCCCCTTGGTAACCACCAATCAGTTCTCTCTGTCCGTGTGATCACTTATATTCCATATATGAGTGAGTTCATGCAGTGTCTGTCCTTCTCTCTCTGGCTTATTTCACTTAACATAATACCCTCTAGGTCCTTCCATGTTGTTGCAAATGGGACAATTGTGTCTTTTCTTATGGCTGAGTAGTATTCCATTGTATGTATATACCACATCTTCTTTAACCAATCATCAGTCGAGGGACACTTGGGTTGCTTCCACTTCTTGGCTATAGTGAATAATGCTGCAATGAACATAGGGGTGCATACGCCTCTTGTGATGGTTGATTTCATGTCCATTGGGTAGATGCCCAAGAGTGGTATTGCTGGATCATACGGTATTTCTATTTTCAATTTTTTGAGGACTCTCCATACTGTTTTCCATAGAGGCTGCACCAGTTTGCATTCCCACCAGCAGTGAATGAGGGTCCCCATTTCTCCACAACCTCTCCAGCATTTGTTGTTATTTGTCTTGGTGATTATAGCCATTCTAACCGGTGTAAGGTGATATCTCAGTGTAGTTTTGATTTGCATTTCCCTGATGATTAGTGATGTTGAACATCTTTTCATGTGTCTATTGGCCATCTGTATCTCTTCCTTGGAAAAATGTCTGTTCATATCCTCTGCCCATTTTTTGATCGGGTTGTTTGTTTTTTTGTTGCTCAGTTGTATGAGATCTTTGTATATTATTGAGATTAATCCCTTGTCAGACAAACGATTTGCAAATATTTTCTCCCAGCTGGTGGGTTGTTTATTCATTTTGATCCTGGTTTCATTTGCCTTGTAGAAGCTCTTTAGTCTGATGAGGTCCCACTTGTTTATTTTTTCTTTTGTTTCCCTTGTCTGGGTAGACATGGAATCTGAAAGGATCCCTTTATGTCCAATCGCAATTAGTGTACTGCCTATATTTTCTTCCAGGAGTTTTACAGTTTCAGGTCTTTGATCCATTTTGAATCGATTTTTGTATATGGCGATAGGAGATGGTCTACTTTCATTCTTTTGCATGTTGCTGTCCAATTTTCCCAGCACCATTTATTGAAGAGACTTCCCTCTCTCCATTGTATGTTCTTTGCTCCTTTGTCGAAGATTAGCTGTCCATAGGTGTGTGGTTTTCTTTCTGGGCTTTCAATTCTGTTCCATTGATCTGTGTGTCTATTCTTGTACCAGTACCATGCTGTTTTGATTACTGTAGCTTTATAGTATATTTTGAAATCAGGGATTGTGATGCCTCCAGCTTTGTTCTTTTTTTTCAGAATTGCTTTAGCTATTCAGGCTCTTTTGTTGCCCCATACGAATTTCAGTAGTTTCTGTTCTATTACCGTGAAGAATGACATTGGGATTCTGATTGGGATTGCATTGAATCTGTAGATTGCTTTAGGTAGAATGGCCATTTTAACTATATTTATTCTTCCAATCCATGTGCATGGAATATTTTTCCATTTCTTTATGTCCTCCTCGATTTCTTTCAATAGTGTCTTATAGTTTTCATTGTATAGGTCTTTGACCTCCTTGGTTAAATTTATTCCCAGATATTTTATTCTCTTTGTTGCAATTGTAAATGGGATTGTCTTTTTGAGTTCTCTTTGTTTTTTCATCGTTAGTGTATAGAAATGCAATTGATTTTTGTAAGTTGATTTTATACCCTGCCACTTTACTGTAGTTGTTGATTGTTTCTAGTAGCTTTCCGATGGAATTTTTGGGGTTTTCTATGTATAGGATCATGTCGTCTGCAAATAGTGAGAGTTTCACTTCTTCATGCCTATTTGGAGTCCTTTTATTCCTTTTTCTTGCCTAATTGCTCTGGCCAGAACTTCCAGTACTATGTTGAATAAGAGCGGTGAGAGTGGGCACCCTTGTCTTGTTCCTGTCCTCAAAGGAATGGCTTTCAGTTTTTCCCCGTTGAGTAGGATGTTTGCTGTAGGTTTGTCATATATGGCCCTTATTATGTTGAGGTACTTTCCTTCTATACCCATTTTGTTGAGAGTTTTTATCATAAATGGATGCTGGATCTTGTCGAATGCCTTCTCTGCATCGATTGAGATGATCATGTGGTTTTTATTCTTCATTTTGTTAATGTGGTGTATCACGTTGATTGATTTGCAGATGTTGAACCATCCTTGTGTCCCTGGTATAAATCCCACTTGATTGTGGTGTATGATCTTTTTGATGTATCCCTGTATTCAGTTTGCCAATATTTTGTTGAGTATTTTTGCGTCTATGTTCATCAGCGATATTGGCCTGTAGTTTTCCTTCTTTGTATTGTCCTTGTCTGGCTTTGGTATCAGCATGATGTCGGCCTCATGGAATGTGTTGGGAAGTATTCCATCTTCCTCTATTTTTTGGAATAGTTTGAGAAGGATAGGTGCTAAATCTTCTTTGAACGTTTGATAAAATTCTCCAGGGAAGCCATCTGGTCCTGGGCTTTTATTTTTTGGGAGGTTTTTGATTACTGTTTCAATCTCTTTACTTGTGATTGGTCTGTTCAGATTCTCTATTTCTTCTTGATTCAGTTTTGGGAGGTTGTACGCGTCCAAGAATTTGTCCATTTCCTCTAGGTTGTCCAATTTGTTGGCGTAAAGTTTTTCATAGTATTCCCTAATAATCCCTTGTATTTCTGTGGTGTCTGTTGTAATTTCTCCTCTTTCATTTCTAATTTTATTTATTTGAGTCTTCTCCCTTTTTTTCTTAGTGAGTCTGGCTAAGGGTTTGTCAATTTTATTTATCTTCTCAAAGAACCAGCTCTTTGTTTCATTGATCCTTTCTACTGTTTTTTTGGTTTCAATTTCATTTATTTCTGCTCTGATTTTTATTATTTCCCTCCTTCTGCTGATTCGGGGCTTTGTCTGTTCTTCTTTTTCCAACTCTGTTAGGTGCAATTTAAGGTTATTTATTTGGGATTTTTCTTGTTTGTTAAGGTGAGCTTGTATTGCTATGAATTTCCCTCTCAGGACTGCTTTTGCTGCATCCCATATGAGTTGGTATGGTGTATTTTCCTTTTCATTTGTCTCCAGATAGCTTTTGATTTCTCCTTTAATTTCATCAATGACCCATTGGTTGTTCAGTAGCATGTTGTTTAGTCTCCACATCTTTGTCCCTTTCCTAGTTTTTTCCTTGCAGTTGATTTCTAGTTTCACAGCATTATGATCAGAAAAGATGCTTGTAATGATTTCAATCTTCTTAAATTTATAGAGGTTTGCCTTGTTTCCTAATATATGGTCTATCCTTGAGAATGTTCCATGTGCACTTGAGAAGAATGTGTACTCTGCTTTTTTTGGGTGGAGTGCTCTGTATATATCTATTAAATCCATTGCGTCTAGTTTTTCGTTTAAGTCCATTATTTCCTTATTGACTTTTTGTCTGGATGATCTATCTATTGATGTAAGGGGGGTATTAAGACCCCCTACTATTATTGTGTTATTGTTAATATCTCCTTTAAGGTTTTTTAGCAGTTGTTTTATGTACTTTGGTGCTCCTGTGTTGGGTGCGTAGATATTTATAAGTGTTATGTCTTCTTGGTGAAGTATCCCTTTTATCATTATATATTGCCCTTCTTTGTCTCTCATTACCTTTTTTATCTTGAAATCTACTTTGTCTGATATAAGTATGGCTACTCCTGCTTTCTTTTGTTTGCCATTAGCTTGGAGTATTGTTTTCCATCCTTTTATTTTGAGTCTGTGTTTGTCTTTAGAGCTGAGATGTGTTTCCTGGAGGCAGCAGATTGTTGGATCTTGGTTTTTAATCCATCCTGCCACTCTGTGTCTTTTGATTGGAGACTTCAATCCATTTACATTTAGAGTGATTATTGATATATGAGGGTTTAATGTTGCTATTTTATTGTTCATCTTCTGGTTCTTTTGCATTTCCTTCATTTCTTGTCCCTTGTGTTTCGGACTGCAAATTCAATTTGGTATTTCTGCTTGCTCATTCTCTTGGTTTTCTCTTTATTTGTCATGTGTATTACCTGACATACATTTATTTGTTTACTTACTATCAGTCTCCTCCACCCCCTACCCCCTATATGGGTCTAATGTGGGCGGAGACTTTATCTGTTTCCTATGCTGCAATATCTGTTGTGTCTCAAGCAGTGGCTGTCATGAAGTTGGTGTTCATTAAATGTTGGTTCAATGAATAAATAAATCCTTTATGTTCCAGAGTTCAAGCAGTACTTTCCCCTTTCTTACGTGGTTCTTGTGGACTTAGCTCCTATTCTGAATTCCTCTGATACTTATTGTCTTTATTTTGGCAGTAAGTTCAACTTTTATGTTAATGTTTATATATCTTATAAAGTGAGGCAAGGCCTGTACCTTATCTTATCTTTTTCTTTGCCCAGAAAGTCTAACATATAGTAAGAGTAAGCAAATAGTCATTAAATTAAATTTTAAAATAAACCTACAGCAGCTTCTTAATCTATTTGGTGTTAAATCATAAGTCCTTTAGTTCATTCAACAAATTCTTTTATTAATTCATTCAACAGATATTTATTGAATATTTACTACATTTCAGGCATCATGTCAGGTGCTAAATTTATAGCGGTAAACAAAATAGGCAAATCCCTGCTCTCATGAAGCTTACAGTATAGTGAGGGGAGACAAAAATAAACAAATAGACACATAATATATTACTGAGTGATAACTGCTATTAGAAAAATAAAACAGTCTAAGCACAATAGGGAGTTCCAGTGTGAAAGTTGTGGGAGTTGCTATTTTATATGTTGCCAGGGAGGAAAACCTCTCTGGCAAAGGAGCAATAAAGGATCAAGCCTTGTGGATTTCTGGTAGAATTTCTTCTACCCTACAAGTACGAAAGGCCCTGAAACAGTAAGGTTTATTGTTTTTGAGGAAACTGTGTGGCTTCAAGGCTGAGGCTAGTGGGAGATGGAGTCAAATCATGTAATCCCTTGAGAACAGTTAATAGTCTGGGTTTTACTTCTAGTGAGATTGGGGGCTATTGGAGAGTTTTGTATACGGGGTAGCTTTGGTTGATGTGTGGAGTTAGAGGTGTGTGTCATGGATAGAAGCAGGGAGACCAGTTGGGAGGCTCTTGGAATAATCTAGGTGAGATATGATGCTGCCTTAGACCAGAGTGATAGCAGTGGAGTGGAGGTGGTTAAGAATTGGTTTGATGCTGGGTATATTTTGAGGGTAGATCTCATAGGATCTGCTGATGGTTTGGGTGTGGGTATGAGAGAAAAAAAAGAGTCAAAGATAACTCCTAAATTTTTGGCGAAGATTTTGGTAGTAGAGTTGCCATTAACTGAAAGAAGCGAAAACTATAGGTGGTGTTATTTTGTCTGTTGGGGGTGGGGATTTACTGTGGAAATCAGTCAGTTTTGAACTTATTAAGTTTGAGATGCCCATTTGATATCCAAGTGGAATGACAAGTATGTGGTTAGATATATTGGAATTAAAGAGGGAGGCCCAGGTAAGACATAAATTTGGGCGTTGTCAATGTATGGATGATTTTTAAAGCCAAAAGAATCAATAAGATCACCTAAGACTTGAGGATAAGAGAAAAAGTCCTCTGACTGAACCTTGGGGCACTCCAGGATTTGGAGGTTGGGAAGATGAGGAGGAATCAGCGAAGGAGACAATAGAACAAACATGTCAGTGACGTAAGAGGAAAATCAGGAGTGTCCTGAAGCTGGAGGTTAAAAGTGCAACAAGGAGAGAACAATCATCTGTATCACATGCCGTTTGATAAATCACATAAAATGAGAATTGACCTCATTTTTTATTAATAACCTCAAGTTATTAATTCAGAGTCCATCATACCAATCAAGTAATTGCCTAGGCAAAATTAATGAGCTTTTCAAGAAAAACCCCTCTCAACACTTGTCAGTTATGAGAGACTGTATCTGTTAAGCTTTGACTTTGCAAGTTGGAAAACTCAAAATGTTAGTTGTGAGTTTTCAAATTATAACTGTACATTGTATGTAGTGGGGTAGAGTATTAAGAAAGGATTTCAAAGACGTAGTTATCTTTTAGTGCATCACTAACTTATTGTGGAAAACCGATAGGGTCCATCATAGATTCTAATTATGAAAATAGGGTAATTCCTCATATCTAAGCCAGAGGACGAAAAGGACTTTTAATTAGAAATCTGTGTTTCTTGGCTTTCTCTTTTGTTTTATTTTAACTATAAGACTGAATGTTGAATATTATATTTATTACAGTTTAGTTCCAATTATAAGCTAATTTGCAGTTAGGTTGACAATATCAGTGTTGAATATAAATCTAAAAAGCAGGAAATTTCCTTTACCTCACCATGATTGAAGTCAAAGAAGCCCTGTTTACCTAGCTAACCTTGAAATCAAACGGAAATTAATATTTTAAGTGAATGATTTGTTTGTATTGACCATTAGCCGGGCTCATCATGATTATATTAGACATCAGTCAGTTTTTTAATATTAGACATGGCTTTTTAGTCATCTTCGTTCTGCTTTTTTAAAGTGATTTTCCTGGTGTATCAGTAGAAATTTGTATTCGAAATTTGAAAATTTAATTTTAGTATCTGCCTGCTGCTTAGTTCTAGAATAATGAAAGTATGTTGTATTGGACATACCCTTTACTTATCAGTAGCAAATCTTGCTGAGTTTGCTGCTGATTGTACAGAATGCTGTGATAGCATAAGGGAATATTACATAGTGGAAAGAGAAATAATTTAAGATGTGATTAAAAGGACACTGAACTGTTATGCGATATGAGATTTTTTACAAAGATTTTCTCTTTTATTCAAATGTTGCTAAGGATTTGAAGCGTTCATTACCAGCTGGACTTGGTCTCTCAGAAACCCAAATTACATCTCATGGCTTTGACAGTACCAAAGAGGGGGTTATTGAAGCAGGAGCATTTCAAGGTAAGAGCCCATATATTTTTAAAGATGGTTGGGGCAGAGGATGGGAGAAATTCACCAAATGCTACCTTTATTATTTGTTAATAAAGCATAAGAGTTGAGCCCTTTAATTCTGTGATAAAACACCCATTATAAACATAATCCTTTTTCTGTTCAATTTAAATAATTAAGCAAGTGTTTTAGTAGTCTTCTTTATATAAGTAGATCAATGTGCATAATTTCACTGATTATTATTTAAGAATTGGTTTTAAAGTACTGAAATAAAAATGATAAAATTATATGAGAAATGCAGATTTAAATTATTTTAGCTTGTAACCACAAAATTTATAGCTGTAAGTCAATATTGATTTGTATAAATACATATTTCCTATCTCAAAGCAATTGGAAAAATAAAATTTTTATTTTTTCCACTGTACATGCTATATAGGAAGTCTCCAAGACCACCCTCAGATTCAGTAATTTACTAAGAGGACTCACAGGAGTCAGTATATAGTCATATTCACGGCTGTGATTATTACAGTGAAAGCATACCAAGAACAATTAGCAAAGGCAAAGCCTGGGGGAAGCTAGGCATAAGCTTGCAAGAGTCTTCTCCCAGTGCAGTAACACAGGATGTGCTTAATCTCCCCTGCAGAGTTGTGGCAACATCTTTGAAATGTTGCTAACCAAGGAAGTTCATTAGAGACTCAGTGTCCAGGGTTTTTCTTCTTTTTATTGAGGTCACGTTGGTTTATAACATTATATAAATTTCAGGTGTAAGTCATTCTATTTATACTTCTGTATAGACTGCATCGTGTTCACCACCAAAAGTCTAGCTGCCATCCATCGCTACGCACATGTGCCCATTTATCCCTTTCGCCTTCCCCCTGCCCAGTTCCCTTCTGGTAACCACCAATCTGTTCTCTGTATCTATGTGTTTGTTTATCTTCCACATATGAAGGAAGTCATACAGTAATTGTCTTTCTCTGTCTCACTTATTTCACTTAGCATAATACCCTCAAGGTCCATCTATGTTGTTGCAAATTCAGTGCCCTGGGTTTTTATTGGAGCTGGCTCACATAGGCACCCTCTACCTAGCATGGACCAAGATTCCAGACTCCCAGAAGGAAAGGAGGTATTTAGCATAAACCATATTGTTCGTTTAAACAGTTTAGGCATAGTGAGCCAGTTTTACCATTCTGAGAATGGAGGGAATCTTCCAAAATTTAAATTTTCAGATGCCAACCAAAGGCCAGTCTTGTAAGCTGGTCTTTTTAAGGATAAGCAGCTAAACCTGCTACATTAACTCTTTTCTGCACATATTCCATGTATGTCTATTTTTAATATAAAGGGAAAAAGTTTCCCCCTTTTATGATACTCTTACCTATAATAACCTTTGTAAAGTGTTTTTTTATTTTCACTTGAGTGAAAGAAAGTAAAACCATGTAAACATTTAGATGTAAAAAATGGATTTTCCTGACAGAGCTGTAGTTAAAGTAGTAGCTATAGTTGATGTTCAATGAAGTATATTAATTTTAGTACTACATTATAATTTCACAAATGAAAAAGTATCTCCATGCCTTTGCAATCATTAGCCCTCTTGTGGATAATATTCTATATTTTTATTATACTAATGACCAATACTTTATGCAAAAACAACTTATATTTTGAAATATATTCTTTGCTTAAATAGGTCCTAGAAATAAGTGTTCAGGATAATCCAGTATAATATCTTCTACTCTAGGCTGTAAAATGAATGGGCTATCTAGTGACACCATTTTTTCTCTTTTCAATCTAATGTTCAGAAAAATACAGCTATAGAAAGGGAGCATATGTGTCAATAATCAATAGTCATTATGTAGCATTGTGGCATTCTTATCTAGGGGATAACTTTGAAAGAGTTGACTGAGTGCCTAAAATTGTGAGTACTTAAAGATACAAGGCTAACTTTGCATAATGTGACACCTTTTTTGGACCAGTCACCAATTTCCAAATTTAAATGTCAACATAGAATGAAAAGATACTTTTACTATTAAGATACTTTAAGTGTTTTCCATGAAATTATTTAGGCTGACATTTGGTTTAATCTTTTTCTCCTTAAATGGAATAGTATTACACAAGAATTGAAATCAACAGGCCATTATAAACTGCTGTGCACGAGCATGAAAATGCCAATCAGTTTCACTTGCTTATAGATACATCCTAATCCTTCACATTGGAATAAAGATATGTTTCATGATAATGGCAGTAATTTATGTCTCAGATTAGTTAAGCATTTATTGGAAAGTTGTAGTTGTTTTAAGTGCCCTTGTTTTAAGACATATATAGATAAATTGAAATGAACATGAGAAAAAGCAGCATGATTAAAATTTAGGAAATAGGTCTTATGAAAAAATGTTAAAGGAGTTGGAGCTGTGTTAGATCTGAAAAAATAACTTAATGACAACTTAATAATGACTCTGTTAGTTGGACAGTTATACTAAGAGTATTAACCATTTACTTTTCCATGTCTAGAGCAAATTTAGAAGAAATTTTACTTAAATTCAGCTTAACAGCAACAAATATTGAAATCTAACAAATATATTGCAGAATCAATTATAGTGGAAATCATGAATAAATCAAAGCTCACAAGAGTGAAGTGTATTTGGTACCTAAGTTTTCTTTTAATGGGATTTTGGTCATTGCATGCATGTGTTCAGATTCATACATATATTCATATTCCTAGATTTCTGTTGTTGAGATGAAACAGAACGAATGCCCCAAATTTAGTCAATTAGCAAGATCCTAGACTCTTAAGAATTATTTTTTATTGTATATTAGTGAATGATTTTAGTAACTAATTTAGTCTAAATTAGTGGTTTAGAGGGTTGAAGATACAGAGAAGTGATAATTACCCTTGAAAGTAAAGCAAAAAAGCTGAAGTACTCAGTTACCTTAGCACCAAGTCTTTTGCTATTTTAGTTTGGAAAGTTCTGTATCATTTGTTACATATGTTATACACATCTCATATTGTGTCATGGGATTATTTCTTATGCAAGATTAGTGAACAGTGATAACCAGAACAACAGAACTCTGTTCCTGGGATCACCAAGAAATGGAACTACAGTAGTCATCTTTTATTTAACACTTCCTGATTTAATAGAAACCCTTGTCCCTTGCATAGTAAAGATGGTCTTTGTTTAAAATGGTGATTGGACTGGATAATCTGTTAAAATGCCTTCCAATTTAAGTAATTTATGGATTGGTGCTTTCTGTATTGAATTTAATAATGGAGATATTATGGTATGGATTTAGAACATTTGAGTCTCTAATAAGCTGTTTTAACCTCTCTGGGGCCTCTTTTCTCCTGTAATTTAACGTCAGACCAGTTAATTTCTGTCATCCCTTCCAGTTTTTAATTTTATGGTTCAAAATATTTAGAGACAAGTATCTCGCACTTTGAAAGGTAGGACCAGTCTATTTAGATCTATTGTATGTTTGGATTTTAATGTCAGAACCAGTTCAAATTAAGGTTTTCATATTATTAGAACTGGTGACTTTCTTCCGCATCAAGGCTTAGTATATCTGAGATATGACCAATTATTACTAATTGTCAGTAAAGAAAGTTGACGTTGATTCTTATTGTCCTATTAGAAAATTTTAATTATAAATTTGATACATAATATATTTTCTAAAGAAGTGGGGAAAAGTGTAATTGAAATAAAAGTATCTTACAGACATTAAAATACTCTCAGCTAAATGTGGAAAGATGTGAATAATTTTTCAACTTTTTAATTATCACTCCCCTACAGATGTACAGCCTTTGGAATTTAAAATAAAGAAAGCAATTGAAGCTCTACAGTTTTCTTTGGTTTAATGGTGGACATTAGCAACATTGTAGTTTTTCTTGCTTTGTAGATAACTAAGTCTCAGAGATATTAAGTAATTTGCCAGGATGTTTCTGATACTATGTGGTAAATACAGCCAGAATTTCAAATGCAGAGTTAGGATTTAAAATTTAGTTGTGTTTTATTCAAAAATTGTGTTCTTCCCTCTGATTCTCAAACTTAGTTGTGTTTGAGAATAATCTGAGTGGCTTTTAAAAAACTACAGATGCCTAATGTACAGCATAGATTATAGTTAATAATAATATATTGTATACTTGAAATTTGCTAAGAGAATAATCTCAAGTGTTTTTACCACAAAAAAGGTAACTATGTGAGGTGATAGGTATATTCATTAGTTTGATTGTGGTAATCACAATGTATACATATATCAAAACATCACGTTGTATGCCTTAAATATATACAATTTTTATTTGTCTGATAAGTAAAAAACAATCGAATAATGAAGCTAAAACTGTCCAAAAACAAACAAGAAAACCCTACAGATACTCATTTCACTGATGATCAGTAGATCTTGTGGAGTGTACCAGGTATGTTTTAGAAACTCCAGAAGTGATTCTTAAGATTAATCAGAATAACACTCTATCTACATTAGCACTTCTCAAACTTCAGAATACATACAGATCATGTGAGGGTCTTGTGAAAATGTATATGCTGGTTTGATCTGGGACAGGACCTGAGATTTTGCATTTCTAATGAGCTCCCGAGTGACATAATTGATGTAGGTCCCTTGCATCCGTACTATGAATAGCAGTGATCTACACTATGTAATATTTGATTTATGATTTGAAATTCCCCATTTCTGTGAATTTTAATTATAAATTTGATACAGTATTACATGCCTTTGGATTTCTACTTGAAGAGCTTTCCTTTGTATGTAAGAGGAGCAAGTTATGAAATATTTACTTAAGCTTTAAATCATTCAGTGATGGGACTTGAATCACATTCTGTTAATTGATTTGGAAATAGCAGTCCCGTTAAAGTCCTGTTTAGATGTGATCTTGCCATGTATCTTCTTATAGTTATGTTTTGTTTGGCTTTAATAGTCAGATGAAAAGTTTATACAAGAATTCAGCCTGGTAGCATCCATTTATTATTAGTCCATTCCTGCAAGAAAGCAAATATATTATTCCAGTTTTTAATCCTAGTTTTTGAATATTTTAAAGGAAATGACAGTAAACCTATACTCAAAATGTACAGTATGTGGAGGAGGAAAAGGATTTTCACAGTTAAATGTCTACCCTTTTCAGGTTCCCCAGCACCACCATTGCCATCTGTTGTGTCTCCTAGCAGGGTCGCAGCTAGTCGATTGGCTCAGCAAGGAAGTGGTTTAATTGTTCCTGCAGGTATTCACTGCACTGCTTGGATAAAGCGCTCGCTACTGCTGAAGCTAGACTAATTCACTCAGTTTCACAATCACTTGCTTTATATTCTTAGGTGTGTGTTTTTCTGGCACTTTTGGTGGCTGCTGCTGTTTTTTAACAATAAGGGAAATAATCTTTCAGCCGTATCTATCTTTCTGGCTTTTCAAAATTATTAGCTATATCTCAAACCTGAAGTTTAATTTACTTTAACGTTAAACAACGTTGTAAAATTTGATTCATTTTAAGTCATCCTTTCTTTGCTCTGGAAAATGTAGGTTCACTTACTTGATCCTAAACTCTCCGCTTTGCAGCTCTGCTCTCTTTCAGTTAAATAAAAAAAGGAGCTTTCAACAATTGGATTGTTCATTATTTGGAATAGGTCAAGTAGAAAAGGCTATGTCTTTCTATTTTCAACCTCAGCTTACAAATCGTTTGCATATTGCCACAAAATACTATGTAATTTGCCAGTTATGCCCAGTGAAAAATACTTGGGAAAAATCCATTTGTTTGCGTTGAATTTGCTCTGCACTTTAATATTGCTGGGCTGTAAATACAGGGGAAAAATTGAACTCCATATTTCTTTTTATATGAAATGTTAACAATTTGTATTTTGTTTCTATGAGAATTTTGTAAATTCTTAATGTGTTTACTGGTCTGGCTACAGGAGTTGGTGAGAAAGGAATTTTTTTCTGACTCTTTTTTTTAATTGAGCTAACATTGGTATATAACATTATATGTTTCACGTGTGCTACATTATAATTCGACTTCTGCATACACTACAGCATGCTCACTGCTAAAATTTAGTTTCCGTCCATCACCATACAACTGACCCCCTCTACCCATTTCACCCTCTCCCTGCCCTCCTTCTGCTCTGATAACCACCAGTCTGTTCTGTGTATCTATGTGTTTGTTTTTGTTTGTGTATTTGTTTTATATCCCACATATGAGTGAAATCATCCATTATTTGTCTTTCTCTGTCTGGCTTATTTCACTTAGCATAATACCCTCAAGATTCATTCATGTTGTTGCAAATGGCAAGATTTCATCTTTTTATGGCTGAGTATTCCATTTTTGTGTGTGTGTGTGTGTGTGTGTGTGTGTGTGTGTTCACCACATCTTCTTTATCCATTTATCCATCAGTGGGTACTTAGGTTGGTTCCATATCTTGGCTGTTGTAAATAACACTGCAATGAACATAGAGTGCACATGTCTTCAAATTTGTGTTTTTGTTATCTTCAGATAAATACCCAAAAGTAGAATGGCTGGACCATATGGTAGTTCTAGTTTTAACTTTTTGAGGAATCTTCATACTGTTTTCCATAGTGGCTGTACCAATTTACATTCTCACCAACAGTGTACGAGGATTCCCTTTTCTCCACAACCCTCCGAAACTTGTTATTTCTTGTCTTTTTGATAATAGCCATTCTGATGGGTGTGAGGTGATATCTCATTGTGGTTTTGATTTATGTTTCCCTAATAATTAGTGACGTGAAACATCTTTTCATGCGCCTTTTTACCATCTGTATGTCTTCTTTGGAAAAATGTCTCTTCAGACCCTCTGTCCATTTTTTTAATTGGGTTGTTTGGTTTTTTTGTTGTTGAGTTGTAGGAGGTTTTTTTGGGAGTGTTGAGTTGTATGAGTTCTTTATCTATTTTGGATATTAACCCCTTATCAAATAATCAGTTGTTTGAGAAGTTAGCAGAACAGACATCCTAATCACAAAGACTAAGGATTGTGGACTGACTGAAGATAGAAGCAATAGTCAATCAATGGTTAGCCAAGACTAGCTCTCTGCCTCCAACTCCAATTAAAACTTTTTGTAATATAATCAGGGAGTGTGATTCATCCCTTTTGTTCTTTTTTCTCAGGATTGCTTTGGCTATTTGGGGTCTTTTTGTGGTTCCATACAAATTTTAGGATTTTTGTCCTATTTTTGTGAAAAATGTCATTGGTCGTTTGATAGGGATTGCGATGAATCTGTAGATTTCTTTAGGTATGTGGACATTTTAACAATGTTAGTTCTTCCAGTCCAGGATTACAGACTGTCTTTCCATTTCTTTCTATTTTCTTCAGTTTCTTTTAACAGCGTCTTATAGTTTTCAGCATACAAGTCTTTCAACTCCTTGGTTAAATTTATCCCCAGGTATTGTATTCTTTTTGTTGTGACCATAAATGGGATTGTTTTCTTAAATTCTCTTTTGCTGGTTAGTTGTTAGTGTATAGAAATGTAACAGATATTTGTATATTAACTTTCTACCTTGCAACTTTACCATATTTGTTAATTATTTCTAATAGTTTTTTTGGTGGATTCATTAGGGATTTCTATATATAAAATTAAGATGTTTGGTAGAATTCACTAGTGAAGTAGTCTGGTCCTGGACTGTTGTTTTTTTGTTTTGTTGATATATGATTTGGGGATATGATTTCCTTTGCTGTGCAGAAGCTTTTTAGTTTGATATAGTCCCCTTTGTTTGTTTTTGCTTTTGTTTCCCTTGCCTGAGGAGACATATCCAGAAAGATATTGCTAAGACTGATGTCAAAGAGCATACTGCCTATGTTTTCTTCTAGGATTTTTACAGTTTCAGGTCTTACATTCAAGTTTTTAAATCTGTTTTGAGTTAATTTTTGTGTATGATGTAAGATAGTGGCAGTTTTATTTGTTTATTTCCAGTTTGAATGCCTTTTATTTCTTTTTCTTGCCTAATTGCTCTGACTGGGACTTCCAATACTATGTTGAATGAGAGTGGCAAGAATGGCATCCTTGTCTTATTCTTGATCTTAGAGAGAAAGCTTTCAGGTTTTGACCATTGTGTATGATGTTAGCTGTGGGTTTGTCATGTCAGCCTTCAAAAACAGAAACCAGTTTAAGAGGCAAAGTATGTGTTTGGGATCAAAGACTTGCAATTCGGGGAGCACAGATGTAGGCAGAAACCCAAATAGTGTCCTGTTAGGGAGTCAAAGTCAGGGACTTTTAAAGGCAAAGAAGGGATTACTGTTTCAATCTCCTTACTAGTGATTGGTCTAGTCAGACTTTGTATTTCTCCATGATTCAGTCTTGGAAGGTTATATGATTCTAAGAATTTATCCATTTCTTCTAGGTTGTCCAGTTTGTTGGCATATAGCCAGCTGTTCATTGTTGTCTTTTATAATCCTTTGTGTTTCTGTGGTATCCATTGTAACTTCTCTTTCATTTCTGATTTTATTTATGTGAGCCTTCTCTCTTTTTTCTTAGTAAGTCTAGCTAAAGGTTTGTCAATTTTGTTTATCTTTTCAAAGAACTAGCTCTTTGTTTCATTTATCTTTTCTATTGTCTTTTTAGTCTCTATTTTATTTATTTTTACTCTGATTTTTATTATTTCCTTCCGTCTACTGACTTTGGGCTTCATTTGTTTTTCTAGTTCCTTTAGGTGTAAGGTTAGATTGTTTATGTGAGATTTTTCTTGTTTCTTGAGGTAGACTTGTATTGCTATAAACTTTTTTCTTAGTACCTCTTTCTCTGCATCCCATAGATTTTGGTATTTTCATTTTTATTTGTCTTCAGGTAATTTTTTTTCTCTTTTGATTTCTTTGTTGACCTGATAGATATACAGTAGCATGTTGTTTACTCTCTACATATTTGTATAGATTTTATAGATTTATATATATAGATTTATTTATATATTTTTTATTTTTATATAGCAATTTATTATATAGATTTTTTCCAGCTTTCTTCTTGTAGTTGATTTTTAGTTTCATACCATTGTGGTCAGAAAAGATGCATGATATGATTTCAGTCTTCGTACATTTATTGAGACTTGTTTTGTGTCCAATATATGGTCTGTCCTTGAGAACGTTTTGTGTGTACTTGAGAAGAATGTGTTTTCTGCTGCTTTTGGATGGAATGTTCTAAATATATCTGTTAAGTCCATCTGGTCTGTTGTTTCATTTAAGGCTGATGTTTCTTTGTTGACTTTCTGTCTGGATGATCTATCCATTGATGTAAGTGAGGTGTTAAAGTCCCCTACTACTATTGTGTTGCTATCAATTTCTCCCTTTAGGTCTGTTAATAATTGTTTTATATATTTTGGTGCTCCTATGTTAGGTGCATATATACTAATAAATGTTATGTCTTCTTGATGGATTGCCCCCTTTATCTTTTCCATCCTTGTCTCTCGTTACCTTTTTTGGCTTGAAGTCTATTTTACTTCATATGAATATGGCTACATCTGCTTTCTTTTGGCTGCCATTTGCTTGGAGTATCATTTTTCCCCCTTCACTTTGAGTCTATGTTTGTCGTTAGAGCTGAGATGAGTCTCCTGAAGGCAGCATATAGTTGGGTCTTGTTTTTTAATCCATCCAACCACTCTGTGTCTTTTAATTGGTGAATTCAGTCCATTTACATTTAGGATGATTATTGATATATGAGGACTTGGTACTGCCATTTTATCTTTTGTTTTCTGGTTGCTTTATATCGCCATTGTTTCTTTTTTCCTTCTGTTTCTGTCTGCCATTTTAGTTTGGTGATTTTCTTAGGTTCCTTTTTTATGTTTCATGTCTCTGCTCTAGATTTTTGTTTTGTGGTTATCATGAGGTTTGTATAAAATGTATCATAGATAAAACAGTCCTTCTTCTGCTGATAGCATCTTATCTTTGTTTATAAAAGTTTTGTCCTTTTCCTGTTCCACTTTCATGTGTTTGTTGTCACAAATTATTCCTTTTTATGTTGTGAGTTTATTACCAAATTGAAGTAGCTATAGTGATTTTTAATGCACTTTTTCCCTTTTAACATTTATGCTATAAAGAAGTGTTTAACAACCTGTTCTGAAATAGAGTTGCAATTTTCTGATTCTGTCTGTCTGTCGCCTTATTCAAAGTTTTGTGTACTTTTGCCTTTTCGTTACATGTAGAAGAGCTCCTTTGAACATTTCTTATAAGGCAGGTCTAGTGGTGATGAACTCCCTCAGCTTTTGTTTGTCTGGGAAAGACTTTATTTCTCCTTCATATCTGAAGGATAACTTTGCTGGATAGAGTATTCTTGGCTGACAGTTTTTATCTTTCAGTATTTTGAATATATCATTCCACTTTCTCCAGGCCTGTAGAGTTTCTGCTGAGAAATCTGCTGATAGCATAATGGGGGTTCTTTTGTGGGTTACTGTCTTTTTTTCCCTGGCTGCCTTTAAAATTCTTTATCATTGACTTTTGACAGTTTTAATATAATGTGTCTTGGAGAAGGTCTTTTTGCCTTAAGATAATTAGGTGTTCTATTAGCTTCTTGGACTTGTATATCTAGTTCCTTCCCTAGGTTTGGGAAGTTCTCAGCTGTTATTTCTTTAAATAAGCTCTCTGCTCCCTTCTCCCTCTCTTTTCCTTCTGGGATAGCCATTATCCTTATGTTACCTTTACTAGTGGAGTTGGATAGTTCTCATAGAGTTTTTCATTTTTTTAAAAAATCTTAGTTCTCTCTCCTCTTCTCCCTGAATCATGTCTAGATTTCTATCTTTGAGCTTGCTAATTCTTTCTTCCATATGGTCTGCTCTGTTTCCAGTGCTTTCTATTGCATTCTTCATCTCATTTATTGAGTTTTTTAGCTCCAGAATTTCTGTTTGGTTCTTTTTTAGAGTTTCAGTCTCTTTGGTCAAGTATTTCTTCTGTTCATTAATTTCATTCCTGGTCTCATTGGACTGCCTTTCTCAGTTTTTTTTGTAGCTCATTGAGATTCTTCATGACAGCTCTTTTGAATTCTCTATCAGTTAAATCACAATCTTCCATGACTTTAAGTTTGGTTTCTGTAGAATTGTTTTCTTTTTGTGATACTGTATTACCGTGATTTTTCATGGTGCTTGATGAGGTGGTCCTCTGCCGGGCGCATTTGAGGTAGAGAACACCTTTCTTATTTAGGTAAAGTTTTGTTTACTTTGATTCTAACAGTTCAACTGGTTGGTAATTAGAAGTCTTTCTTTTGTTTTTCAGTAGGTGGCGCTATAGCACAAGTTTTGGTTTCGCTTACTCAAAGCTTACTCAAAGCTGCCTCTGGCTGTATTTGAGAATCAGCGCTTCCATCCTCCACCACTTCTGCCAGTACCGTCGTTGGTGCTGGGGCCTTGCTGCTACCTATGTCACTGTGGTCACTGGTGTCATCACTGATGTCAGGGCATCGTGATTGCTAGTGCCTCCCTCACATCCAGGGTCACCTGGGTTGTGAGCACTGCCACTGAAGGCGGGGGGAAGCTGGGGTTGTGGGCATCTCTGCTCAGTCTGGGGTTGTGGGGTTCGTGGGTCCCACTACCACTGCTGCCTGGTTCCCTGTGACTCCAGGTGCCACTGCAGCTGGGAGGCTGGAGTCATGTTTGCTGCCTCTGCTGCTGCTGCTGCCTTCCCTGGGGCTGTGGGCTTAGCCGCCATAGCTGGGGGGCCCAAATTGCGGGCACTGCCTTCACTTTCCCCCAATTCCATCTGCTCTGTGTTCCAATTCACCCAGCTTCAGATGTGCAGATGTATGGATCTTCCCAGTGACCTGGTGTGTTGACCGAGGAACCTTTGTTGAATTATGGATGTTTTACTAGTTGTAGGTTGAAAGGGAGAGACAGAGGGAGCATCTCATGCTGCCATGATGCTGATGTCACTCTGACTCTTAAGTTTTTAAAACTATTTTTTACAACTTTTTCTCTTCTCTTTATTTCATTTTCTTTTTAAATTGTTGTAAAGTTTCTATCCCAAGTCATTAGTATCATAAATGTTTATTAAATATTTTCTTCCATGAAAAATATTTTGCTATTAGGAACTATGTATAGTGGTAGAGTTGTTTTTGTGTCATAATTCTCAATCGTTAGAGCAACATTGTCAGGGCTTTATACTGCCTTTTTACAATTATGGCTTTTGGAGGGGGGATTTCTTGAGGAAAAAAAGGAGGTACAATGTAGGTCTTGTTTTAACCTAGCCTTTCATACTGGTAGTAAGATATTTTTAATGACTATTTGAAATTTGAATTACATTTTTAAATCCTCCAAAATTATAGTAACATTGTATTGTTGCTCTGTTCTACATAGTGCAGTGAAAAGAGATCTCTCTGAGGTGTATGTGGCCTTTCAGATTTTTACTGACAGTTTTTTTAGGGTCATTAGGTTATAACATTAATTGTGGAAAATTTTTTTTTAAGTAAACAGCAATTTATTTAGAAAAGAAGGTTGATTGCAGCATTTTTTTTTTTAAGAAGAAGACAGACAAACCACATGGCATTTGTATTTAAAGGACAGAAATATTTTTTTTATTGATATCTTAATAGTTTCTAACACTGTGGGGTTTTAGTTGTACATTATTGTTTGTCTGTCACCATGTGAATGTATCCCTTCACCCTTGTGCCCACCCCCACCCCCTTTCCCCTTGGTAACCACCAATCAGTTCTCTCTGTCCGTGTGTTCATTTATATTCCATATATGAATGAGTTCATGCAGTGTCTGTCCTTCTCTCTTTGGCTTCTTTCACTTAACATAATACCCTCTAGTTCCCTCCATGTTGTTGCAAATGGGACAATTGTGTCTTTTCTTATGGCTGAGTAGTATTCCATTGTATGTATATACCACATCTTCTTTAACCAATCATCAGTCGAGGGACACTTGGGTTGCTTCCACTTGTTGGCTATAGTGAATAATGCTGCAATGAACATAGGGGTGCATAAGCCTCTTGTGATGGTTGATTTCATGTCCATTGGGTGATGCCCAAGAGTGGGATTGCTGGATCATAAGATAAGGGACAGAAATATTTTTTAAGTGTTAGGAAATTATCCTGAATGATTCCAGGAAGTTCTAGTCCTTCACTTTGTGGGAACCTTTTTATTATTAAATGCACAAGTAGTTTAATTTGAACAGTGTCAATGTTTTGTTTTCTTTTCTTACTTGTCTTTATATGGTTTGTGTGTATATCTTTTGTTCTGATCATGCAGGTGGCCAGAGAACACAGACAAAAAGTGGACCAGTTATTCTAGCAGATGAAACTAAAAATCCTGCAATGGAAAAGTTAGAACTTGTTAGAAAATGGAGTCTAAACACCTATAAGGTTTGTAATTTTTTAATGTTTCCACCCGAAATTGTCTCTAAGAATTTTCATTTGTATGTTATTCAAATTATTATTTTGCAACTATATGAATATATAGGAGAGAATAATGCCATCTAAACATAAAAATACAATTAGAAAGTGAAGTATTTTGTTTTATGATTGATCTTTGCATAAATGTAGTTTAAAAAGTCAGTAGCAAAAGAGTAGAAAAGCTACTAGAACGCTTATTAATTGATAGATAACACATAATTGAAGAAGAAATATATTGCTTTGGAATACGTTTAGCTGTAGAACTGCTATAGATGCGTTTGTCCCCCCCCTTCTTACTTTATAGCAACTGAATATCAAGAGAAGTGTATTAGTTTTCCAAAGTTTAAAATTCTCTGATCTTGTAATAACTAAGCATTAACTGTACAGACAGCACCAGACTGTAAAGGAGTGGGATTTCAAAAGTTTTTTAACGTTGTTAGTTGCATTGCTTCAGAGTAATTGGTGAATATTTTTATTATGCTCTCCATAAAACAAATAAGCAAATTATTTAATCTGTACTGTATTTGATGTATTACAAATAGCTCAAGCCCCAAATCCACTTAGTACCTTTGAATCTTAACAGCGATAAGACAGTAGAACTTGTAGAATAGTTAAATGGGTGAAAGCCTTAGCAGCTCAGGTTAGAGCATTAGCCATAACTTTGTCTATGTATGTGAACTGGTTGTGGGTCTAGTGGTATATAAATCAGAAATTGTCTGTACTTTTGTACAGAGCACATGTCTCTTATGTGTCTTCTCAAGAGTAATACTAAAGTGAATTTATTCTTTCAGTTAATACTTTTAAATTTTTTGTATGTGTGTGTGAGGAAGACTAGCCCTGAGCTAACATCCATGCCAATCCTCCTCTTTTTTACTGAGGAAGATTGGCCCTAGGCTAACATCCATGCCCATCCTCCTCTACTGTATATGGGAGGCTGCCATAGCATGGCTTGACAAGCAGTGCGTCTGTCCGTGCCCAGGATCCGAACCTGTGAAACCCTGGGCCGCCGAAGTGGAGCGTGTGAACCCAACCGCTACGCCACCAGGCCGGCGCCTCAGTTAATACTTCTAAAATATGTTCTGAAATCTTCTACAAAAGTACAGGTTTTCTTAAGATTGTAAAAGTGCCCTGAAACATGCTACATGAATTTTTCCAAAACTTATTTAGGTTATGTCAGTGTAGAACTGGAAATGCATCATCAAAAATTCATGCCTGCTTAAACTGTTTTCAGTCAGGACATTCTATTTAATCATTATCCGTTTTGTTCTCAAGGATATGGCTTCTCTCGTTCCATGTATTGTTTTTCCCTTTGTATTCCCTTATATCACAACAGTTCACCCAAATATTCAGATTTTTACTTCATTTTTCGCTGCTTCCACATAACGAGTCAGTCATTAAATGGATTCTGCCTCCTTACTATTCTTTGACTTTATCCTCTTTTCTCCATCCCAGCCATAGTTCATGTCTTATGACTCTGTCACATTACTGTGATAGCTCCTTAACAAATTCTTACGTTACATGTTCTGCTCTGCCTCATGTTCTTGCCTAAAATCCTTCAGTTGATCCCTATTACCATTAGAATGGTATGAATCTGACCCCGTCTCCCTTTCCAACTTTATCTCCTGCTGCTTGTCTCTTCCACCCTATGGATCCAGTGATCCATACCAAACTATCCAGAGATTTCCTAAACAAGCTGTGCTTTCTCACATCTCCTCTTCTTTATTCATGAGGCTATATCTGCCTACCACTTGGAATTCCCCTTCATGTTCCCTTTCATTTCACTTGTTTATCTTTCATTCATTTATTTATTAAATTTATTTAGCCAGTAGTTTGTTCATTTATTCATGAAATTTGCCTCTAACTAGTAGCATTCTGTGTCCACACATTTTGAACCTAAAGAATACAGGCCATATTTCTGAACCAAATCCTAGTAATTACAAATTACAAAGTTTAAGATTTTGTTCATTTGAGCCTTCCTCTTTCATATTATTTAGTGTTTTCCTTATCTTTTACTCCTGTATGTGTATGTTTATTATCTGTTTCTTTTTTTCTGTCTCTTAGCTCTATAATAATTTGAGTTGAATTATTAAGATTCCATATTTATCTCTTAAATTAACATACTACATTCACCCTTTCTTAAAATTTGTGTTAATGAAAATGACCAGTCTTTAAAATGTTGTACACATGACATAATATTATGTGAAGGAGTTATTCTCTTCAGAGTGATCACTTTATTTTTAACTGAAAATTTTTTTCATCACTACTTAATTTGGATATTTCAGTTTAAGTCAAAAGAGAAAAAGCTCTAACTTACATGATTGTATGGAGTTTGTAGCCCAGTATTTCTGGGCTAGCATATGCCTCTCAACTGAAAGAAGCTCAGAGTGTAATGACCTTACTGGGTCTACATGACTGTCTGTTCTTGTGGCTTTTTGACCTTTTTGAACCAAATTGTGAGCTAGTATAGGGCATTCATTGTCATTTGGGGAATCCTTCAAGTATTGATTCTGATATGGTTGATTTAGGACTGTACCTGTTCGCCATTTACTCGAGTAACTCAATTCTGGCTATGACTTTGATCATCTCTTTCTTGGACTTCAGGAATTCTACCTTTAATTTCTTTTGTCTGTTTCTGTTCTCTAACAAACACTTGTAGGCTTTTCCTCGAAGAGAATATTCAGCACTTCCTTTATTGGTTAATTTTGGCTTCAAGACCAGTCTGGTGATTAAAACCAAATATGTAATGGAAGTAATTTTAAGTTTAGGCCTTGAACCCATCTTCTTAATTATTAAGATTTTAATCTACCTGATTTTATTCACAAAATTTGACTCCAAAATTTATTTTCTTATTTATTCTCATCTGCAGGAATAGTTGTGAATAATGGACTCTGGTTTATCTCTTTCGTTTGTTTTTGTATTTTCCTAGTGTAGAATCGAGTTCTTTTAGAAGTCCATCTTTTTTTTAAGAATAATCTCTGTTTCAGCAGTCAGAGCTATTTGGCATCTTTCCCAAACATTAAATGCTTTTAGAAAATGTTTTAACGATTTGCCATCAGTATTCACACCTTTACCATATTAATCTTTTGTTGTCTTTAAGCCACTATCTTTTAAACTTTTGTTCTTGTGTTTCTTGTCATATTGCCTTATTCATTTACTGGTTGACCTATTTCCCCTGTTCAGTTTCTAATATTTGCTTTTATGCTCCCTTCTTCACTATACTTCACCCTTAATGACTCTTTTAATATCTATCACTTGTTGCCATGAAATTATTCTTTTCCTTGTACTTAATTGTTTTTATTAATTTTTTGGCATCATAGAAAAAGCTCTTAGTGCTATTTAAATACTCAGAGTACATAGTGACTATCTCATAAATTCATGACCTGTATGATGGTGATTCATGGTATTTTGTACACTGTTTATCACTTTATTTTATCCACCCTCCTCCAAGTAAGAGATCTACATAGAGCACTACTTTACTTTTGCTTCTTCCTACTCCTTTAACTTTGCTCCATTTGTCCTATTGTCTTCAAAATGAATTGTTAATTTATAAGTATGGACAACTGAAGAGGACCACCAGCTCATTGTAAGTCATCTGCATTTTCCAGGACTTGAGAACTGAGATTCTTAATTCTCTGCTATTTTAAATTTGCTTCATAATATATACCGATCTCCAATTTTACATTTTAATTTCAGTATATACTAGGAAGTAATTTAAATAAAAATCTGCTTTTTAGTGATTATATGAGAAACTTGCTCTGGGACCCTGATGAGCGGGGAAATGACTGGCAACTTTATATTTTCTCATCACAATTTTGTTTGCAAAGCTCCATACAGGTTATCTATAGTACTCTTACTTCCAGATTACTTAGCTTTTTCTTAAAGAGTGTATAGATATCTGTATTGGAATACAAGCTCTGTGAGTTCAGTTTCAAAACTTGTTTCAAGTCCACATTAATCTTAGTATGCCTCATAATCACTATTGCCTTACTCTTCCCACTGCCTTAGCTTCCTGGAAACAAAAAACATTTCCTCATTAAACCTTTGACCTTACTGTCTGCTTGTAACTGTTATTTCTGTGAAAAAATGGCCACTCAGACAACAGAGTAGACATTTCTTTCATTTTGCCCAGTCTACCAAGCTCCTTCAATGAATTCTGGCTTCTAGACTTTCAAAAAACTATTATATCTGGGTTGCTATGGAAGGTACCACATGCTTTGGCTTGCGAATAGAGTAAATATCTTTGATAATATTGCACAGGGAAAATCCTGGTGTGGATGAAAAGTGGGAATGATTGGTATACCTCCTTTATCTTGTTACCATTTTAGATGTTATTTCTTGCTGATGTTTCTCTCATTAAAATCACAAAGTCTGCAGTTAAACTTTTCTCTTGATGCAATTTTTGTCTTCTAGGAGTGTTTATATGTTTTCCGTAGGAATAGTTTTACCTCCCTTCTGTGAATTTGGTCTCTTACCTTTCCTATCATTTTCTATATAGATAATTTCTCTACTTTTTAAAAAAAGAACTCCTTTGTAAAAAATGTTTATTCATAAAGATCCTTAATTGATGAAAATAGAGAATGTGTCAGGGAATTTGTTTCAGTTTTAAATAGAAAAATATGAGTAACCTATAATATACTAACATTAAAAGGATAAATATAGGTTTATGTGTACTGACAAGGAAAGGTCTCAAGATATTTATTCATAAAAAAGAAGTGTTCAGGATATTATGTATAGCATAGCATGGTCTCATGTTTACTTTAAAAATACTATATATGTGATTACATAGGTTTAAAGGAGCATCTAGACTACCTATCAAACTGTTAATAGTAGTTTTCTACTTTTAGTGGGATTAAAGGAAGGAAGAGGAAATTTACTATTTTAATTTTCACAGCAAACATTAATTCTGTATTCAAAACTTTGAGAGACATGATAAAAGAGCGTATTTGCAAATTTTAAAAATTGTAATACTTATTTACTACTTTTTAGAATATTTTTGATAACTTTAAATGATGAGCAGGATATTAATTAATGCCCTTTATGGTTGCTCTCAAAATGTATTATTGAGTAGTGTAGTTGCTTATAATTTTTTATTTCTAACAAAAATTACTAGAAAACTTATTTCCATGTGTTCTGAAATTAGGTACTTGTAAAAAATTATAAGTTCCTCTATCATCATTTCTGGGGCCCAGTAGAGTAACATAATTTAGTACTATTCTCTCTGGGCAAAAGTAAAAGAAGAATTCAGGACTCTCTAATCTCTACCTATTTCTCTTCCTCCTTCCCTGTGTCTCTCACTTTCTCCATCCCTCCCCCTTTCACTCCCACCCACCCACTTTTCTTTCCTCTTCTTCCTTCCTTTCTTTTATTCCTCCTACTCACACACATACACATAGCTATTTAAGGGGAAGATAGAAGGAAAAAAAGCATTTGAAACCAATAGGAGAGTTGAATTTTGGTATTCTTATTATTCCTACATTAACAGTCCCATATTGTTCTTAAGTCAATGTCAGGTACCTCAGTTGTTTTGAGTAATCTACCCAAGTGCACTAAGCTTGAGATATGATTATATGAAAGAGCTCATCTGGCGGTATATAAATTAGCTACTAGTCTTAAAACTTCCTCTGATTAGTAATAGTTATTAGACATGTCTGGTAAATTTATTTTCTGAGTCCTGATGAACTTCTAAAGGGGCTGACAATTTTAATTTTTTAGGCTAGCTTATTTGAAGTCAAAAATGGTGTATGCCATGTGCTCTAGCAATTTTACTTTGAATTGCTATATTATTCTTTTTTCTTTTGTTCTTTTTTTTTCCTAAACAAAGTACATCTTTCCACTTTTAGTGCACTCGACAAATTATTTCTGAGAAGCTAGGCCGTGGATCAAGAACTGTGGACCTTGAACTTGAAGCCCAGATTGATATATTAAGAGATAACAAGAAAAAATATGAAAATATTCTAAGACTGGCTCAGACGTTGTCGACCCAGCTTTTCCAGATGGTGCATACCCAAAGGCAACTTGGAGATGCATTTGCTGACCTGAGTTTGAAGTCACTAGAACTCCATGTAAGATTATTTTAAGTAACTATTGGGGGATGAGAGGGAGGAGAGTGGCAGTAGGAGTATTCTAAGAGGTAATTTATACATTTCTGATTTGCTGAAGTCTTAATAAAATTGGAATCTTAAGGGGTTCTTTTAAGATATTTCATAATTTTTTAAGAAGGCCCAGCTGATTTCTGTCAATATAGTGATCCAGTTGTACTCTAGAGAAGATGTCAGCTGGAAGTTTCAGGGGAAGGGAACTTGGTGAAATGAAAGGAAAAAAGAGAGTGCTCAGCTTGCCTAAGCCTAAAAAGAGTCATAGCTATGTATGGCTGGCCGTGGGTAAAAAGTAAATTCGGACACCTTTTGAAAATCTTTTACCTAGTCTCCAAGTGTCTTGAACAAATAGTAACTTGCTTGACCAGATTTGTAATATACTTTTACTGAAATCAATATAAATTATGAATTTTAGGATGAAATTATTTTCCTGTGTATATCTCTATAAGTATTCAACAAAGCATTACTAAGAATTTCTTATGGTATCTTAAGTGACTCCTTTTATATCTTCTTTTTTTCCTCATCTGGAGCCAAAAGGTGCAGAAATTCCTTGCCTACAGACTTCTAACTTGAAGATTTAGATAATTTAGAGCAGTAAATCGTTTGATAATATCTAGAATCTTGGACAAAGAAAGTTTGGCTAGAGATGGCAGTATATATCATAATAAGCAAAAATACTGAGATTCAATTCTAACTGCGTCATTAGACAAAGAAGAACTAGTCTGATATTTGAGAAGCCAAATAATCATAACAGCTGCAATTATGAGTGTCCACCATTTCAATGTAATGGGCTGGGTGCTTTATAGCTATTATATCATGTAATTTATCTAACAGCACTGCAAGAAATGTTATCCCCATTTTATAGATGAGGAAACTGAGACCAAGAGAGGTTAGGTAATTTTTATAAGATCACAAAACAAAAAAAGGTAGAACTGGAATTTATATCCAGGCCTGTCTATGTTTCTTCATGATCTCTTGCTGTCTCTTTAAGTGGAGTCTTCAGAGGGTCTGTGACCCAGAGAAAAATCCCCACAGTATGGAAAAAGGTAGCCAGGTATAGGGTCCGGGGAAGTGTTACAGCAGTGTTATCAGTGATGCTATGCTCAGGAGACCCTATTAATTATAATAGGCAACAGAGATTGGGGGCTTACTATGTGCCAGATACAGTTGTAAATGGTTTATATATGTATTAGCTCATCTAATGCTTAGTCTTAGTAGGTTCTTTTATTATCTTTCTTTTCTAGATGTGAAATGCTTCTTTTACAGAACTGAGAGGTTTATCCTCAGTATTCAAGTCCATTGGACTTAGTTTTAATTTTTGAATTTCTTGTTTGAGCATTTCTCACTGTATGTGAGGATTGATATTTCATGATTTTTATTCTTTCTTAAAGATCTCCCAATTAGAAAATTTACTTATTTTTTTAATAGAATAAAACTTTTTATCTTGCAACTACCATATGGGTCCATTTGCAGTCAAAGACACAGTATGGGATCTTAATGATCTTATTTCCTATATCTTAAAATATTTTGCTGTTTCATCATCTTAGGAATTATTTCATCATTACTCATCAGTTATTTCCAACCATGTTAAAAATGACTAAGATAATAAAACAAAAGAATGATGGCCTTGCCTAGAAGAATGATACAGTAGTGAGATAAATATTTATTTGTTTGCGTTGCCAAAAAGAAATCTGGAGTAACCATTTCTGTAGGGTTTTTTTTTTATGTTCATTCAACACAGTTGAGAATTTAGAATTTTTCATTTTCTGCCCATAATGGCAAAGAGAAGACAATACCAGAGGAAGACATTTCATAACTATTAGACAAATCGGAGGATGACTACAAAAAGAAAGCAGTATTGACTCTTAACAGTGATGGCAAAATTGATAATATAAGTAAAATTTCAGGCCATGAGACTTCCAATGATGATATCCTAGATGAATTTTCTTTAATTCAAAAGTCAATGATACACCAATTTTACCTCAATTAAATAAATAAATAAAAAGTTGATAAGTAACAATGTATTTTTAAAGACAAAAAGGAAATATGGCATTGTATTAATCAAGATTCTCCAGAGAAACAGAACCAACAAGATGTGTAAATATATAGAGATTTATTTTAAGAAACTGGTTTACATGATTGTGGAGGCTCAGGACATCCAGAATCTGCAGGGTAGGCTGGCAGGCTGGAGATCCAGGGAAGAGTTGCAGTTTGAGTCCAAAGGCAGTCTGCTAGCACAATTCCTTTTTGCTCAGGGAAGGTCAGTCTTTGTTCTACTCAGGTCTTTGACAGATTGAATGAGACCCACCCACATTATGGAGGACAGTCTGCTTTACTCACAATCCACCAATTTAAATATTAATCTCATCCAAAAAAACAGCTTCACAGAAACATCAGAATAATGTTTGACCAAATATCTGGACACCATGGCCCAGCCAAGTTGTCACATAAAATTAACCATCACAGGTATTTTCATTCAACAGGAATGACTCCATCATGCAACATTTTTTGACAAGAAGCTGGACCATCCTATCTTGCTAAAATGATGTAATATATTCTTCTTTTATGTTTGTGCACCAAAATATACCTGATGTGATTTGTTAGTGAACAAATGCTGAAGACAAGTGTGTATGCAAAAGTGATTTGAAGGAAATAGATAATGTAGAAATGAAAAAATTCATTGGATTGAACGTTCTAATTGGTGTTTATAAATGTAAAAATAAGGTAAACTAGCTCCTATTGGAGAAATTTTTGTATCTATGGATGATTTGTATCAGTCAGGATTTTCCAGAGAAATAGAACCAATAGGAGATATGTACATAATACACACATACCCACATATAAAGAAATTTATTTTATGGAGTTGGCTCATACAGTTGTGGGGGTTGGCAAGTCTGAAATCTGTATGGTAGGCTAGCAGACTAGAAGCTCAGGCAGGCTTTCTATCTTACAGCAGAATTCTTTCTTCTCCCTAAAACCTAAGTCTTTTGCTCTTGGGGCCTTCAGTTGATTAGATGAGGCCCACCCACATTATGGAGGATGATTTCCTTCAAGTCAACTTTAAATCACATCTACATTGTAAATGTTATTCACATCAACAAAATTTGTACCTTGATAACAACATCTAGACTGGTATTTGACAAAAAAAATGGAAGCTATAGTCTAATAAAGTTGACACATAAAATTAACCATCACAGTCCACCCTTTGTCATTTTAGCAGCACTTATACACGTCTTAAACCATACAGTTATCTCCAAATAAAGACAATAACAAAGTCTTACTTCCATCTAACATGATACAACTATTCCTGCAGATTATCAAAGACACACTAACCCTTTCCCCAGAAGAAGAGGCAAAGACCTTGGGTGATATTCCCTTTTTTTCTTGATATCCTGTAGCTTAAATACTATGATGTAAAGTTAATATATCTTATGTTATATGATAAGGGGATAAGAGAGGGAAGAAAACTAGGGTACTTGCTTTACACACACACACACACACACACACCCCACATTTATAACAAAATAAGGAAGAAATACCCAAAACAATTATAGTCCTCATTGCTGCAGATGGTCACGTGGTCGTAGCTTCTTCTACTACCCATTCCATATTGCTTTTGCCCTCAGCTGGCATCTCAGCCTGTTGTGGTTCTTTGCCTAGTGCGGTGACGCAAACCCTCATTCCTGAAGGGTCCGGGCCTTTAGCAGTCCTGTATGAAACGGATTGTTGTAGTTTGCCATTGACATTAATAACGGGGCATGGTAGTACTAAGAATGATTAGTGATTGCCTACATTCCAGACATACTCTTCCTTACCTCCATTGCAGAGTAGCAGTCCAATTTCCCCTTGGTAATCAGGATTAATTACACCAGCCAGCAAAATAGCTCCCTTCTTTGCCTGTTAATTTTTTTTTAGGAAGAGTTTATAGAGTGCCATGGTGAAGAGCTGGTGTCCTCTTCCTCTCACCTTATGCCATATTAACTGAGGTCCATGAAAAATACTTAGCAAAAGGCCTGGCACGTAGTGGCACTGAATAAATTATGATGATTGTGATAGCTGTTGGAATTGTGGCATTTGGGAGTTGAGGAAGAAGTTAAAGATTAGTCCAGTTCCTTCGTTTTGGAGAGAAACAACCAATTATCCAGCAGTTAAAAAAAGCAAATCTCGTGAAAGGAATAGGAAATGATCTTTTAATGAATGCCTGTCATCTGTCAGAAACTTTATACAGGTTATCTCATTACACTTCCTATCAAGCTTGTAAGGGAGTTACCTTCATTTTATTAGTAAGGAAATGGAGGCACAAAGAATTTGAATTATTCATGAAAGACACAAATGGAGTCAGTGGCAAACTCCAGATATGAATTCTCAAACTGTTTGAATTCCCAAACTAGACTTCTGTCATTTTATGACATGCCTCCTGACTCCTAGTTCTGTTATACCATGGCACTTCTTTAAATCATATTTTCTTAGTTTAGAGGGTAACATCTACATCAAGATTAGAGAAGCTCACACAATCCGTATTACTGTCAATTATCAATTAGTACTTGCAATTCTAGTTTTTTACTCCTCTGTATTATTGTTTAAAAAACCCATTTGTTATTAATTAGGTAATAATTTATGTTACTAAACTTGATGTTTCAATCCAATCAGATGCTTCTGTTATTGGTCCTAATGTATAAGTTTAATAGGAAATGGTAATTATTTACATCTGGTAAGTGTTGTGAATGATGTAGGAGCTACTAAAGAGAAAAAAAAATTCAAATGTTTTCAAAGTTTATTCTCTCTATATATAAAGCAAGCAAATTTTTAGATCAGGGAATTGTTTTGGCCTCCCTTCTTCAGTGGCAGACCAGAACTATAGCCCTGTCCTTGATGTGTATACCTTTGATTATTTTATGTTGTTCATTTGTATGTAATTGCTAAGGGAATTTATAATAATGTGTAAAATGCTCCTGCTCAACTGAGAAAACTAAAGTAACTTATCAACTAATTGAACTTTAGGAGTCATGTTTTATCTTATTCTCAGTGCCCCCCAAAAAGCATATTTAATTATTTATGTATTTATTTATAATGCATATACATATGTATATTCATTTCTTCTAGTGTCCTAATTGTTTTATATCTTTTACTACTCTCTCTTGGACCTTACTATGAAAAAACTTTTTTATTCTAGCCAGTTAAGTTTTCAAATTATACATTAAAATCTTAAGTTTTATACATATTTTCTTCACAGAATTATAGGTGAGATTTACATTTATGAAACAGAACTGTGTTAGTTTACTCTTCCTATCTGCTTTGAATTTTGGCCTATTTTTCTCATCTATAAATGTAGGATTCCAAATTCTCCTATATAACCTTTTAATCTGCTGCATTTCATTTTACTATACACTAGTTTTTTTTGTTTGTTTTTGGTAAAACAGCAGCATCTAGGTTGTGTAGATCTCCCTGTGGCTAAATTAGGACTTGTGGCATTTTCAAAGTTAATAATGTGGAATCGTGCATATTGAGAACTTTTAGAAATGAACAATGTTACAGGGGTATGATATAATGATATATACTTTGTTATACAGTGAGTAGAAGAAATTTCCTTACTTTTTATGAACTATGATATTTATATCCAATCTAACTTTCACATTTTTCTTCCTCGTTTGTTGATTTCATTTTACCTTTCAATAAATATCAAAGATAATAAGTACAGTTGTAATATGGTATGTGAACTTCTGAAAGTTGTAAAAATGTTTTCTCCTCTATTATTCTATTTCTAGTAACATTTATTTAGTCTTTAGTACATAACTTAGCTTGTAAAAACTTGGTGCCAAAATCTTCAGCTGTCCTGCCTTTCACTTAATTTTTACATACATTGATTGATATTCCTTTTCCATAATCCTGTGTCTACCAATATTTGCAAATCAAGGTCTATAAAATTTTGAAGACTGAATCCAGAGTAAAGAGTTATATGGACCTTTCTTAAGAGGAAAATGCTTTTAACACAATAAAGATAATTTTACTTTCCTGCTATTTACTAATTATTGACTATTTTATCACCTAGAAATTTAATTTTAACTATAGTACCAGCATTAAATTTGCCTCTTCTAAGATTCTAGTTAATTTAATATTACACTATTTTTTTTCAGCTGAAATAAACAGTGCTCTATAACAAACTTCAGAATTCTCAAACTGAATGATACATCTTACAATAAGATATCAAATTTTTTATTTGGTCAGATGTGTTCCTGATAATCTGTTAATCAGTCAAACTTGGACCGGAACGCTTTCGCTGCTGAAAATTTAGAGTTAGTTCTTGCCATATCTGAAGGAGTTGTGTAATGTTTGCTAAGCCAAGACTCAGTTTATTCAGAGAACATGAACTAAAACTGGTGTTGAGTGATCCTTCTCAGCTATGTGCCTAGTCAGACCTGAGCTTGGGAGTCAGCTGGTCACTAAGTTTACAAAGAGATGTGTATTGTTAATATTTATACTTTGAGGAGGTTTAGTCAAAACACAAAAATTGCAATCTATTTTATGTCTGAAAGTTTTGGCCGGTTGTTACCTAATTTGGTTGTGCAAGTTATAGTTTCTCTGATTAATAATCTGCTATATTTTTCTTCTTAACAGCTGTGCTTACAGTAGAATAGAAACAAAATGTAGAAATGAAAATATTCTTTCTAGTACAAAGTAGTTTAACTTTAAAATTATTTGATTTTAGCTATCCATCTGAGCTGATGACAATTTTGGTTTACTAGACTTTTTCAGTAATTATGTAGCTAGTTGTGATTTAGATTCCTATTTATTTAAACAGTGAAAGAAAAAACTTCTATAGGTAGATTTCTAAATCAGATATTTTCCTAATAGTGATATGTTTGGGATTTTTTTAGTCACCTTTACTAATTTATTGCTGGATAAGTTAAGGTGACTTTTTTGTTTTAGGAAGAATTTGGCTATAATGCAGATACCCAGAAGCTGCTGGCTAAAAATGGAGAGACTCTTCTTGGAGCCATTAATTTTTTCATCGCTAGTGTGAACACTCTGGTGAATAAAACAATTGAAGATACATTAATGACTGTGAAACAGTATGAAAGTGCCAGGTAGGTATAAATTTCCACTATATTGTCTGTTTTACAGACGGTATATAATTCAGTTAAGATTTTTGATTGCAAACAAGAGAAACCAACTCTAGCTAATATGGGCAGAAAAGATTGAATGTATTTGAAGGTTATAGGATAGCCCACGGAACTAACAGAAAGGCAAGAGAACAGATTCTAGAAACAGGCGAGAACCAAAGCCAAGAAAATGGCTTCGAAGAATCTAATTAGGACCCTGATGCTGGGTACCTCGGGCCCCTAAATCCTTTGTTTCATTGCCCCGAGAGAGTGTCCAATTGAGCCTTGGTCATGTACCCAAACCCTGCCTGTTATGGAATAGGGAGGTAGAGGATCTCCCAGCTCCAGCTTCCTTAGAGGAGGACACGGCCTTGTGTTCTACCAGGCAGATGCTAGATGCCCTCTATAATCTTGCCTAAACTTACCTTTCACCCTTATTACCACTGCTTCCACGACAACCAGACTTATAGTTTCAGTTTCTCTTGAATATATAAGCTCATTTCTGCCTCCATGATTATGTTTATGTTGTGGATACCAACTCCCTGATCTTCGACTTATCCAGATTAAAACCAGCCTTCAAACTCTTTTAAATTTTACCTTTTACTTAAATTAAATATTTGCCTAATATTTTCATAGCTGTTTGTAATATAGTGTTTTCATACATTTTGTATACACACACAGGCACACATACACATACCTATGATTTCCCTATCTCATAAGCATCCTGTCCGATAAACAAAGTACATATTAATATATACTTATAAATGTCTACAAAGTAGCAGACCCAAAGTAGCATTTTTCACCTTTTGATTCTAGGCCCAATTTTTTTCCCCACTCATTCCAGTCCCCTTTGTGGTTTTTTTCCTCTGAACACTTAAAATCCTTATTTTCTGTTATACTTTTTATAGCATAGTTGAAGATAAGTGTAAACTTTACCTTTTAGAAGTATAACTACTTTTTTGCCCCTTGTGCTAATTTAATGATATGACAAATGCCTCTGGAAACTCTAAACTCATGTAGTCTTTTTGCAATTGAGTGCTTATTCTTAAGTATGTATTTCCTTATGCTTTATGTAAGTAAAAGTCCAAATTACTTGGAAAGTTAGCTTTTGATCTTTTCACAAGAAGAGATGCTTCTTGTGAAAGAAGTATCTTTTCAGTTTAGTATTAACATGAGATTCTTAATGACTTAGAAATGAAGGTCAAGACAGATAGCTGTGGTTGTCTGGTGGGAGAGGGGCAGAGATGGGACTGTGTGCCTTGTTTATGTTTTGGACTTGGTGTTTTATTTTTCTTTACTGTTTGAATTATTTACTACTATAGTATTAAAATCTGAAGATAGAAAAAAGGCAACAGAAGGAATCTATCAATAGGACATCACTCAATAACACTGAAGGAATCTCTCAATAAGATATTCTTCAATAGGAAACCCTTTAATAACATTCCCAGTAATTGGTTCTCCATTGTGTATTTAAATCCTTTCATGGGCTTTGTCTGTATTGTTCAAAGAATTTATTATGTATATTTTTCATTTCTATAAATTTTATTTGGTTCTTTTTCAAATCTGTCTGTTTCTTAATCTCTAATGTCCTGATTTGTTCATAATAAATACTCTTCCTTTTATCTCTAATCATTTTAAGCATTCTTTTCTAGTTTTTCTGATTATTTTACTATTTGTGGGTTTTGGAGATGAAAATTCTTTTGTTCCAAAAGTACCCCCACCGCCCCCCAGTTAAGAACTTCGTGAATCTAGTTTCTGTTTCTCTACTTTGTAATTGTCCACCTATCCTGAAATATATTTTAGTTACTAATAAATTTATTGTAAATAAATAAATATTTTTAATAAATAAATAATTTTATTTATTTAATAAATATTATAAATAAAAAATAAATTTACTAAATTAGTATCTTTTTCTTCAGCCTGTATTTCTAACATGCTTTTTAAAATATTAACCCATATTAAAGAAAGACAAATTTCTTAGATAAGTCACTATTCATACACAAAACATTTTATGTTTAATCTGCAGAAGAGAAAAATAAGCCTCTGGAGATTAAATGGATTACTCACATGGCACCAATTTCAAAGGCAAAATGAGAATCCATGGGTTCCCTACCTTCTACTTTTGAGCATTAGGCCTCAAGCTTGAACTGGATTAATTTCAAATTTTCACATCTAATTATAAAAAATAATTTTCATATCTTATAATGAGAAATCTGACTTAAAGACAATCTCATACAAGATTTATCCAACATATAGGTTTGTTTGAAACTTTTGAACAAAATTTTAAATCAGGTTATATGTACTTGGTAGCTGGTTATCAGGAAATCTTTAGAAATCTCTGTGTGTATTTTCAAAACCAACAACAATAATGACCTCACCCCCAATTTATTTTTTTTATTGAAATTACAATATATGATTTTATTCATTAAACTTAGTTTGGGGTTTCACTTTTCTGTACTGTTTATGAAGTAGCTGAGGGCACTAAAACGTTGCATTCAAAAAAAATCCCAGATTAAAAGTTTCTCAGTAGCTGAATTTTCTTCTCTGTCAAAACGAGAATTTACTGCCTTTTAGGGCAAGGGTCAGCTATTTGATCAGCACAAAAAGTGGCAATTTAGGCAAATGTCCGGGTGGCCTTTTAATGCTCCCTATTATGCTTTGTGTACAAGTATTTCCTAGCCCTCTGGTGCTTTGTGTATAGAAAATCTTACAACAGCCCATTCAACACTTCTCCGCAGCAGCACCAACAAGGGATTCACTTGTGGTCAAGACTTTTCAGATGTGGACACCTGTTTTCTAGAAGTTTTACATAAGCCATAAAGTAACCAGCTATCACTAACTTTATTGCTATGGACTCAATTCAGACTGGCAACCTTGAAGTGAAGAGTTGCATTTTGAAAACTTAGTGTGCTTCTCTTCCTGCTTAGAGCACTGTTAGAGAAGCTCATATGGAAAGTTTTACTTTGATACCATCTACAAACTCTGGATGTAAAAATTAAGGGATATAAGGTCAGTATTATAACTTTGTGTTTAAATTAATCGTTGTTTAGAAATGTGCTCCAAGGGTGTTGAAGGATATTGGTCTTCACATTAAATCACCACATATTACTGTTTATTTTTGTTCTACTTATTTCTCTTTCATTTCTTATTGATTTTATTGTGTTTGCTTCTGGCTGTCCCTCTTCTAATTTGGCCATAATAATAAGCACTCTAAAGGTATTGGTTATTACCAAGTGTCCTAAGTACTTTGTATATAGATGAAGTTTTGCGAAGATTATTGTTCCCATCTATAGATGAAAAACTGAAGCAGAAAGAGATAAAATAACTAGCTCAAGACAATAGAGCCAGTGAAGGACAGTGTGGTCATTCAGTTTGGCTATAAAACCCATAGAATTTAACTAACTTGTTATTGTTACTAAGTCAGTCTTGCCTCCTAAATCTTTAGTATCTATCTCCTCCTTCTTAGCTCTACTGCCATTGTCCTGATTCAGTGACTCATTTCTCTTTTGTTCGTAGTCTTCTAATTGGTTTCCTTGCTTCTGATTTCTTAATCTTCTATTCCAGTCCATCCTCCATTCCTTATACTACCACTAGAGTCACCTTTCTATTTTCTAGTCATCGAACAAATGGAACATGTCACCTTCTAGATCAGAGTTCTTCAGTGGCTTCCCATCCCTTGTCCTACTGGATTAAATCTTGTCCCTTTAGCATGGCCTGTGAAGCCCTGCTTAATCTCAGTCCTGCCCACCTGTCTGACTATAATTCCTTTCATTATCGTATTCCAACTTCAGGTTCTAACACACTGAATTACTTTCCAAATGTGTCATGATATCTTACAAATCTATGTGTTTGTCTATGCTATTTTCTTCCTGTAATGTTCTACCAAGTTCTCTGCTCCAATCCACCTCATAAGCTTTTACCATCCTTTAAAACTTAATTCTAGTGTTTTAATTCTGTTCTAAGATGCCTTTCCAGATGCATAACTTGGTCATTATTTCTCTTAATTTCTACTTTACCTTATCCTCCCTCCCTCATGGCAGTTTCCATTATCTCATTTTCTTGTAGTTGTTTAAGAACTTCTCTCCCTCGGGATTGCAAGCTTCTTGAAGATAAACTTTATCTGTTCATCTTTATAGCTCTAGTTTCTAGCACAGTGCCCAGAATGTAAAAGTTACTCACTTAATAATTTGTTGAATGAATCAATGTATCAATGAATAAATGAGTGATCCTCTTTTGGCCCTGAAAGATCAAGTTTGTTAAATTCAGTTTAAGTTAAGAATAAATTAGGCTCAGTGTGAGAGACTGATGTGTTCCTTCTCAAATTATATATACAATATAGTTTATGTTGTTTAAAATATTCTTAACTCCCAGAATAGGAGATGTGAATTGTATTTTAGATATTTGAATAAAGACTTTTAGTTTTAGGGCATAAGCTTTGTGATGCTGATTTTGATTAAATTAGAGGTCACTTTGCTTCTTCTTAGCTGAGTACTGAATAGTTGAGACTGCTGGATAAGTCACTGTTTAATAAGCAAGTAATACTGTACAGGTGCCGTGATAGAGGTATTATGAGGTGCTCTGGGATCATGGAGTGATGATGGTGGGATAACTATTTCAGTTAGCGGTGGGAGAATATTAGGGGGAGACATCTCAGGGAACACGAGGTGGTAAGTGCTCTATAATAAATGCCATTGTCACATTCTAAATACTGATGTTACAGAAATCCATGTAGAGTTGCACTGTCCCATATGGTAGCCACCAGCTACATGTGTCTATTGAGCACTCGATATGTGGCTACCCTGAATTGAGATGTGATGGAAGTGTAAAATACACAATGGATTTCAGACTCAGTGTCCCCTCAAAGTTAAATAGCTCTTTAACAATTTTTTTACATTGATTACATGTTGCAGTGGTAATATTTTGGGTGTATTGGGTAAAATAAAATATATTGTTTAAAAAAAGGTGAAATTAATTTTTATTCTTTTAATGTGGCTACCATTAAATTTTAAGTTGCATATGTGGCTTGCATTATATTTCTGTTGTGCATTGCTGACCTAGACTATACTTTAAGGACCGCTGACCCTCAGTGTAACTTCCTTTTACCAGTTAATTTAAGTATATCATTCTGAAGTCCACTGTCCTCACTTGCTTTGACTTACCAGTATTAGCCAGTTCACATGGGGGATTGATTGCTACCTTTGATCTTGTTAGCTTTAGGTTTTGACATCTGCTTTTTTTAAACTGGTTTTTAAATTTAGGAAATTGTACTTGTCAGTTAATATGATGCTTTGGGAGGAATGGTTAATGAGATTAAGAAGCAGCTTTTTTCCCCCGTGCTTATATTAATAGCTTTTTGTATTAAAGAAATACATGATTTTAAAAGCATGAGGTATAAAATATGTATAAGAATTATTGTATATGAATAAGACTATTATGTATTTCTCACTCACCTCCTGAACTTATTTCACTTTGTTTTTATAGTATGCTCCACTTATTTTCTTCTTTCCAGGATTGAATATGATGCCTATCGCACTGATTTGGAAGAACTGAATCTGGGACCACGTGATGCGAACACTCTGCCAAAGATTGAGCAATCACAGCAATTGTTCCAAGCACATAAGGAAAAATATGATAAAATGCGCAATGATGTTTCTATCAAGTTGAAATTTCTAGAAGAAAATAAGGTACATTTATTTTTTACCTTCTGAGATCTTTCTGTGGACTTTAAAATGAAGTCACCCTAAAGAGAGAGAAATAGAAAGTTTTTTGTTCTGCTAACTCTTTCATTACAGTTGCAAAATGGAATTCCATCGGTAATCAGTGTTTGAGTTTTTAGAAGTGTACAAAATATATTTATCTTCCTGTCATAAAAATTATCATCAGTTCTACTCTCCTAGTCTTTCCCATATAACAATTGGCAAAAAATACTAGATGTTCAACCGTTGATCTTCAGATTGGTGTTGGTTTCAAGTGCTTTAAAGTTACATAATGATAGATTCTCCTCTGAATATTTTGAAACGTTTTTATTAATAACAGGTACAAATTTCAGGAAGAGAACAGCATTCTTCCCAGTGACTGGTAAATGAGGAATGACTGCAAGGTGCAGCTTAGGGCTGCAGTTAGCATAACCTAGAAGAAATAAGCCAAGAAATCAATTTTCGATGTTATTTTCATATTACGTGAACACATCCGAGGATTAGAACAGTGAGAGCTGAGATGGATCTGCTTTTGGAGATGGATTCAGATATTAACAGGCTCCTGAGTTTTGGTTTAAGTAAAGGACAGGTTCCCATGTTTAACATTTCTTCCATCACATGCATACTCAGTTTTGTTAGCGGGGTTGCAGTTCTGGAAATGGGAGAGCCAGTAGTGAGCACGTTTCAGAGTAGGTGTAGCTCAGTCCTCTGGAGATGGAGTCTTCCCATTGCACATTGGTGGTCCCTTTCCTGTGCTTCGCACATCCTCTGAAGTCATGGTAGGCCTTCAACTCTGCTTTCTTCAAAGTACCCTCTTAAAATTATTCTTCAGTTCTACCTGTCTGTTGATATTGTCTTGTTTTCCTTAACATTTCCTTACAAACTCTTCCGGCTACCATAAAAGTTGCAGAATGATCCATTTTCTTGGGATCCACCAAGTCCAGCGCTATCACTCACTTTTTTTTAGCTACGAGTGAAAAGTATTCATCGGAAAACAATACGATGACAATGAAAGAAACCTCAGCAGAGTTACAAGACAGATTGCCCAGCGCCATTCAAACAAGAGCACACTGCAGCCTTTTAGCATTCCTTAGCTGAACACATAAGATGGCATTCATTTTGGTCATTGATATATATATCTATATATACATATGTATTTATCAGTTACAATGTTTAATATTTTGATGGATAGGGATATATCAATACTTAGATGCAGATATATATTTTAAATATAAAAATATTTTTGACGTAGTGCCCTATAATGGGTCAGCACTCTACCATGTAGTGCTAAATGAGATATGCTAGCATGTACGGGCTCTATCCAAAGCTAATTTGAAGGGAAGGAAAGGATTTCACCTAATTTGGGGGTTCAGGATCTCTGCAAATAGAGAAAATCATTTTATGAAATCTATAAAATGGTAATTGTGTTCTATTGGGATCTATTGATATTGTGTGCTATTCTCTGGATAGTGAGATTATTAGTAATTTTTGTTTCTATGTATTTTTCTATATTTTGGAAATTTTCTCTGACAGATTGTGTTGCCTTTATAAAACGGAGGGCAAGTTATTTTGAAAGACTCGGTACCCCTCAACCAGCTATGCTTATATAGTTCTTGGCAGAATAAGTAAAAATAAGCAAATTACACAAGGATAAACAATGGCCATGTGACTGCTACTTCTTTTACTATAACTATTTTTGAAATTTGGCAGTATATCTCCAGATTTAGACATGAATCAGGGAAGGCACTTCTTATTTTTCAGTTACTATGCATTTACGTATATTCTCTCACTTAATCCTCACAACAGCCTTCATACTTTAATTCTTTCAGTAAATATTATTGAATACTGTATATGCTGGGGATACGTCAGTGAACAAAAAAGACAAAATCTGTCCTCTTGAGGTTTACATTCTTATCCATCAGATACTTTCATTATCCACATTTTACAGATGAGTGAATTAGTTTTATGTCATCTCTGTGACCATATATGCTTTTCACTTCTCATCTTTTGGAATTCTGTCTTCCTGATCTGTTCACTATAAAGATGCTCCTCACTTATTAGGAAGAGGTATATGACATAGCTAGGATCTTCCTTATCCTGTGTCCAGGGGAATTTCTCCCAGGTCCTGGGGACATCAAAATCAATATTTGAGCTGTGGAAAAAAAGCTGAAAAAATGATTTGGGGCCTGTCTAAATCTAGTGTCATTACTGCTTAAAGTAGCCCTGTGCTGTGTCTGGAAAACAACTGTAGTGCTAGTGTGAGAAACAGAAAGGATGAACAGAGGTGGCAGATAAGAAAGAAATTGTATCCTTTCTCCTCTGCCCTTACTTTACCTCACCTGTTTTTTGTTGTCCTCTGCTCTGCTCTAGAGTTGAATAGCGTAGTCAAATGAATAGGCAAGTTGGACTGTGTCTTTTGCGAAAAATCCTAAATTAAGAATACGAAAACCTGGGTTCCAGACCCACTTCTACCACCTACTAGCTTTATGTCCTTGGACAAGATGCATAGTTCCTCCAAACTTCTGTATTTTCTTCTGGAAAATGAGGGTAAATCATACCTTGTGGTGACCAAGTAAAAAAATGCAGTATCCTCTGTAAAGTGTAAAGTACTATTCACAAGTATTTGTGGGATTCCTACTGTGTGCCAGGCACTTTGGTAGGTGAAGGGATGAAGGAGAAGGAAGATAAAGTTCATGACCTTAAGGAGTTAGAAAAATATAAGATGGTGTTGTTTTCTAGACATTGTCACCTTCACACCCTCCTCTGGTGGCTTTTAAACTTAGCCTGTGTCCTGACTGCTTTGTGTCTTTTTTGCTGGTATGAACAGAAATTGACATTAGAAAGATGTGACAGGAGACATGAACTGTATTTATTTCAGTGTGTTTATTTGAAATGTTAAATTATGTAATTTGTCATTACGTAGGCAATACTTTCTCAATGGTAAGTAAGGATAATAAATTGTCTGAGGTACGTTCAGATGTTTCCCTAGCCAGCTCTCCTACCTAAGATAACTTAAATAGTTGGCAAAGGAAGCTGCTGAAGACAGATACATTGATCATTTGACAGTGGAAATATAGTTTTTATGGCCATAATATGTCAGACTTCGAATTCACAATAATTTCTTACTCCTTTGTCATTGTTCAAGATATGTTTTTTTGTTCCTTCTAGAGATGCCTCATCTAACGTTGTATTATTTATTTTTATAGATAATTAGACAAGTATGGTTATATTGTTTTAGTATCTATAGTATTCTCTACTCATAGCATTAAATAAGTAGCTGTTACCTAGACGTACAATAAGCCTCTACTCTTTCAAATACATTGGCGGTAGTGCTAAGACATTAACACATGCCAGAAAACTAAAGCAGCACTGTTCAGTAGAACTTGAGCAGTGATGGAAATACTCTTTGTCTGTGCTTTCCTGGTGGCTACTAGCCAAGTGTGGCTGTTGGTCACTTGAAACCTTGCTAATGCAGGAAATCTTTATTTTTTTTTTTAAAGTTTAAATAAATTTAAAATTATTTTAATTAAAATTTAAGTAGCCGCATGTGGCTAGTAGCTGTTGTATTGGACAGCACAAATTCCAATTCTTAAAATTTCTCTGATTTGAGAAAACTTGCTTAACCTCTCTGAGCCTCGGATTCCTTCTAAATAAAAAGTGCCGGCCCGGTGGCGCAGCGGTTTAGTCCGCGCTTGGCAGCCCGGGGTTCGCTGGTTCGGATCCCTGGCGCCCGCCGACGCACTGCCTGTCAGCCATGCCGTGGCGGCGTCCCATATAAAGTGGAGGAAGATGGGCACGGATGTTAGCCCAGGGCCAGTCTTCCTCAGCAAAAAGAGGAGGATTAGCAACGGATGTTAGCTCAGGGCTGGTCTTCCTCAGCAAAAAAAAAAAAAAAGTGAATAGTAACACCTGCCTTACAAGGTTGCTTTTGAGTAGTAGTGATAATGTGTAAAGTTCCCAATAAACACCTTGATGACAACTTAAGAACTTAATAAATGGTAACTGCTGGCATTGTTTTTGTTACAATTTTGTTGGGAAGAAAACATGTACAACTTGCCTGTTCATTTGTTAACAAGTAGTCCAAAGGAATATGTGCAAAGTTCCAAATTACTGGCACAGATGACAAGTTCAGAAGTAGTGTGGGCTGGGCTGTTCAGGAAAATCTTCAAGTGCATGGAGGAGAGAGGACTTCAGCCTAGCCTTGGGAGATCAGAAGGACGGGCCTAAAAGAAGAGGGAGGAAAACCTGCTTGGCAAGGGGAATGGCCTGCATGTAAGAACAGAGAAATATACATGTTTAATAGAGAAGTAGACAACCATAATGGGACATAACCTTCCCATGCTTTAAAGGAAGAGAGAATCAGAAAGGTAATTGGAAGCCAGATTGTGTTGAGCCTTAATCACATAAAGATTGAATTGTGGTCTCAAAAGGGATGCATACTGAACAGTGAGGGAAGAAGGGGACACCTTTATGACCAGCCAGATCATCTCTGTAAATTTTAAATGTCTGTCACATGGCTCTCACATCCAACTTTATCTTGTTGGCATTGAAGAACTTTTAAAGTTGGGAGTAACAGAAAAAAATTCTGATTTAAAAACAGTCTTCAGGCACTATAGTTTAAAGGAAGAAAGAAAGTAGAAGGACACAAACCAGTGACGAATCTTTTATAGCCAAATGAAATGAGTAAAAGTCGGGACTAGGGTCATTGCAATAGCAGTAGAAAGGAGAAATACAGTGATTTCAAGGCTCCGTGACAGTGATGGGGAAATCAACATAGGAATCTCGTTTGGCTTGAAGGTTGTGAGGGATGAGGGGTGGGAATTTGTTCTGTTTAACCTGGTGTTTGGTTTGAGATGACAAGATATTCATATGGAAACAATTGGTAGGAAGTTAAAGATGTGGGTTTGGAGTTTGGAGGAGCAGGGTCAGGGTTTCAGAGATAAAGGTTTGGAAGTCACTGTTTTGAGAATAATGTTGTCATTGTCACATCTTCTCTTCTTTTGACCTATCTTACTGTAAAATTAAAAAAAAGAAAATTGCTTTTATTCTCAAGGATTTTATGTTCTTGGATAGCCTAGAGATATTCATTGTTTTTGTCATCAAGCTAAGTTTCAATTTGAACTCAGTAATCAGCTATTTCTAAAATAAAATCTATTTTAAAAACTCTGATCTTTTTATCTTTTTTATGTAACTATTCAAAACTATAGGGGCCAGCCTGGTGTCATAGCAGTTGAGTTCGCATGTTCCACTTCGGCAGGCTGGGGTTCCCAGGTTCAGATCCCGGGTGCGGACAGACGCATGGCTTGTGAAGCCATGCTGTGGCGGTGTCCCTTATAAAGTAGAGGAAGATGGGCACAGATGTTAGCCCGGGGCCAATCTTCCTCAGCAAAAAAGAAAAAAAGAGAGGGGGATTGGCAATGGATATTAGCTCAGGGCTGGTCTTCCTCACACACACAAAAAATAAAGCTATAAAGAGATATGTGGGTCTCTGTTATTTTAAGCAATAAATAACTACAATTTAGATGAAAACTTAGATCCATGAGAAAACTTTTCTTTGTTTTTTGTTATTGTTGTTGAGCACCTTTTACCCTTTTCTTTTGTTTTTAATAACTCTAACAAAGGGAGGAAAAAGTCAGCCTTTGGCCCTAAGAACTGGCTGTCATCCCTGTTTACTTTCTTGGCAGTTTGAAATACCTCAAATCTGGTTTTTTGTTCTTTTGTTAAACTACAGCTGAATTTGTTCCTCAATATCTCACTTACATGCAGCTGTCAGGTAATCTACTTAGCACTTAAACAAAATATAATATATTCTTCCTATTTCTTAAATATTGTATATTGAATTTTTTAAAAACATAAGTTATCTGAAACATCAATGAGTGTGCTATTTTGTAATTTGATGACGTCCTGAAGACTACAGCTTTTGTTCAAAGCTGTTTTCGCAGCTTTTTTTGGGGAAGGGGGTACTTTCTTTTGGTTCTCATATCATGGCTTTCGGAGTGTCTTCCCATAGCAACACTTCTCGAAAATAAGAGGCCAGATAACCAAATAGCGAGAATAGTACATAAAGTAAAACTTAAGAGTCATTGAGTAAAGGACTAAAAACCATTCCTGTGGCTGTCTTAATACATTTTAGTGGCCAAACATTGTGCGAATGTTTTTGTTTGTCATTCTTAGAACTTTTTAAAAGAAAAAATTGAGAGGGATTGGGAGGTGGACTCAGCTATATTTTAGAAAATTGAGGTGTTTATATGTACTTTGTGTAGCCTTCCTTCTCTCTGGCAAAACAAAGGTGTGTAAAATACACACATTCCTGTGTATGTGCATGCATGAATGCTGAGTGATATGTGTACATATCTGTATTTTTCATTTACCTTTATTGGAAACACTTGAATTCTTCTACTGTTTATAATCTGTACTCTCTGTCCACCCACCCTCCTGATATATTGTGTTTACTTTTAACTTAGACAACCCTTATTAATCTCTGATATTTTCTTCCTTGTTTACTAAAAAACATTGAGTTGCATAGCAGTAAGGACAAAGTTAATTAGGCTCTTCTAATGTTTCTCCTTTCATCAATATTTCTCCTTTTCTAGACCTTTAAATAATGTAACTTAAGCTATTTTGTGACTTAAGGCAGTTTATTTACCTTTTATTGTTCCTTTCCAGTTTCAAAACAAAACATAGGCTACTTTAGTCAAGAGAAAGAAAATAGACGTTTCTGGTGCTTTGTAGACTTGGTGAGAATAGGTACCATGCCTTCTTTTACAGCCGTCATGATGCCTAGCAATGATGTTAAATGTATAGTAGTTACTTAGCAAATGCCTATTTGCATTTCTTTCCAGAATTAGAGGTCCACTGCAGGGAAGTGAAGGAGATGGAAGTGAATGAGAGTCAACTAGGATGAGATAGAAGAGTGAATCTTGATTACCTCACTCTGCTTTAGCGAGGCAAAGCATGCTCTCAGAAATGCTTCTGTTGTCTGCAATGTGTACTATTTGCATGGAAAGAGGAAACAAAAATTTAGAGAAAAATATGCGGATCAGTGTGAGCAACTCTCATGTTTATTTTTTTAAAAACAACTTTTTATATGGCTTGGAACCACATAGAATGTGAAAAAAGTAATTTAAGAATAATATTTCCCTTAAGATGACTATAGTTTAACTTGGGAGTGGTAAATCTTTTTTCAGGGCTACTAATTTACTAGGGGAAAAAAACTTGAATATATCAAAAGATTGAACAAAGCAGCTTAGGGTATGAATTAAAAGTCCTTACTGACTATATTCTTATTTTAAAAAGGATAAAATATATTCTTACTTTAAGGTAATGTCAGTTAATTAGCTTTAACCATTAAATGCAATTTTTTTTCCATTATTATATTTCAGTGACTTAAAGGATGACAAGGGAAGGGAGCAGAAAAAGATGAACCAGACTTGGGATCTATCCTGGACACATATTTGATTAATGTAGCTACTTAATTAAAAAAATTTTTTTCTTAAAAATCATAGTCATTCTGAATCATAGGTTGATGAAAAGAACTGTTGTTTTCACTCACTATATTTTGTATATAATCATAATATAATAATATTCCTGTATGTTGGGATTTCATTTCTAATATATTAAATCATCATTTCTTTTCTAATATGTTACAGACTTATTTCATGTGTATCTTATCATGTATTTAACTATTCAGAGAAAAATTCAATGAACTAAAGTGGTGAGGCAGGAGAAAGAGGGAATACACAGAGAGTAAAAACCCAGAATGAAGTAAACATACTCATGTAGTGTGAGACAGCTATATATGTAGTTGTGGTGACTCACTGGCTTTGTGCATATACATACTCTAATTGGAAATACTCAAAGCCTAGTGCATTTTCATAAAAATACACTATAAATGGCAAAGCTGGGAGAGCAAAGGTAGTCTTTATTTCTAAAACTTCTCTCAGAGGAAACAATATAAACCTCTCAATATAAAAAATGGATATTTGTTGCCAAATTTTAAGGAGCATGTTACTCATTACTTAATATGTACAAGCAAATACATTCTTGAAATCTCTTTTTCCCCATTGTCAAAAGAAAAGAACTCTAACTTCTTACTCTTGATACTTTTTAAATATTCATGCCATTGACTTACTGTCATCTTTATTTCTATAACTGGAGGCATAAACAGGATTACCTCTTGGTATTTGCTCATAAGTTAAGTGAAATTAAGTTCTATAGTTAAAAGAACCTTATGGTTCTAAATAAAAAATAAGCATTTATGGATTAAAATGTATGAGTATAATAAGCAACCTCAACACTGCCAAATATGATTACCTACATTTGAATCCTGTGAAACATTCCCTTACCTATGCAAATTTATTTCCAGACTTAATTCTTGAGTATATTTCATCATGTAATTTGATATAATTTCATGTTGTTATTGTTCTTTTTTCATTCATTTAACAAACATTTATCAAGTATGTATTGTATGCCAGGAAGTGTTTTGGATATTGGTGATACCCAGTGAGCAAAAGTAAAAACAAATTCTACCCTCAAAGAGTGTATAGCCTAGTAAAAGAAACAACATTGATCAAATCACACCAAAATATATATATAAAATTTGGCAGCGACCACTGCTTTCAAGGAGAGGTACGTGGTCAGGGCAGGCTTCCATCACTTCTGGAAAGTGATGTTGAGCCTTAACTAGGTAAGTCAGAAGCAAAGAGCATTCCAGGTAGAAAGAACAGCATGTGTAACACCCCTGTGGCAGGAGGGGATGTGGTATGTTCAAAGAATGAATGTGACTAGAGCATAGTGAGAAGACTGAGAGGTAAGTAAGGGCCAGACCACGCAGGCCTTATAGACCATGTTAAGGAACATTGGGAAGCCATTGAAAGAATTCTTGGCAAATGATAGGTCTAAAATGTAGAGCATAGATTTTAGTGGAACCTAAGAATGTAGTAGTTTAGACAAGAGGTGATGGGAACTTGAATTAAGATAGTGATAGTGGAAATAGAGTGGACTGAAGGTTTCAAGAGATACTTAAAAGATAAAACAGAAATACATGTAAAATACTAAGAGCAGATTGATGTATAATTGGCAGCTTTGACATTTTATTTCTTTGTTCAGCAAACATTCACTAATTGCTTTTTATGTGCCTGTCACTGTTAGGTGGTAGAAATATAATGATCTTGCCATCACAGAGCTTATAGTCAAGTAAGAGAAATAGGCGTTAATCAAATAATTACATAAATATAAGCTATGATAAGTGTTATGAAGGGAAAATAGAGGGATCATGTGAGTATAAAAAGGGGTCTCGGCTTGGTGTGGGGATGGAGGAGGGCTAGCTAGAGGAAGTGACATTGGGGCTGAGATCCAAAGGGGTGGAAAGAAGTTAACTAAAGGTGTGTGGAGGAAGGGGGATCTTAAGTAGAAGGAATAGAATAGGCAAACGTCAGTTGAAGGTCACTGAGGCCAGAGCATAATGAGGATAGGGGAGAGTAGCTCTGGATGAAGCTGGACAGGTAGGTAGGGCCTACACAAGGATGAAATGACATATGTGCAGGGTTACTCTTTGCAGCATCACTTGTAGTATCAAAAGATGAGAAACAACCCAACAGTTCAGCAGTAAAGGACTAGGTGAATAAACTGTGGTTCATTTATACAATGGAATACTTTGCAGCTGTTAAAAATATGTATAGGGATGCTATTGATAGAAAAATCCTCAGAACAGAACTGTGAAATGAGAAGAGCAAGGTGCAGAGCAGTCCATATGGTTCAATACCTTTCATGTAAGAAATGAAGGAAATAAGAACGTATGATCGTATTTTCTTCTGCTTGCATAAAGAAAAAACGGAAGAATTAACTAATTAAAATTGGTTACCTATAAGGGAAACAGAGTAGTTGGAGACAGCAGTGAAAATGAGACTTTTTGTTATATCCTTTCAATTTTGATCCTACCTATTCAAAGAATAAGATTTAATTTTGAAAAGAAAGAATGTAAGTATAGCTAGAAAATGTTTTTTAAATAGTATGCCTTATCTTTTTTCAAAATGAGGCTCAATTAGATTTCTATTTTTCAAACACAGTCTAATATATATATATTTATATAGCCTATAATTTTCCTTTAGCTTAAAATCAAATGATCAACTCTGTGTTGGAGAGAATAGAAAAACAGTTAACTTGCTAGGACATGAGTTCCCTACATTATTTTTAAGTGACAGATTAGAAATGGCGTGATATAGTACCTTTCATTTATATCAGAAAATATTTTCATGTATAGTGCCATATTTGCTACTGTTAGTGGTTTGGTTTCTAGATCCCTTTAAAAATTTTTCTAGGGAGCCAGCCCGGTGGCGTAGCAGTTAAGTTCGTGTGCTCCACTTCAGCGGCCCGGGGTTCGCTGGTTCAGATACTAGGCGCAGACCTATGCACCGCTCATCAAGCCATGCTGAGGTGGCATCCCACTAGAGCAACTAGAAGATGTGCAACTATGATATACAACTATCCACTGGGACTATGGGGAGAAAAAAGGAAAAAAGGGAGTAAGATTGGCAACAGATGTTAGTTCAGGGCCAATCTTGCTCAAAAAAAAAAAAAGTCCCTTAAAAAAAAGCTGTGGGATAGACCTTCACCATCCCTTCCCAAATGGGCCTGAGGCCTGCATGCCCCAGTTGCCAATGAGAAGAAGAGGAATGCATAAGTTGGGAACCAGGGACACACACACACACACACATTTTTTTTTCTAAACCCACATGGAGGAGGAAAAATTTGCCTGTGGTTTACATTGCCTCCTTTCTCTCTTTAGAAAAGAGGCAGAAATTAGCTATCTTTATATAAACCATACAACCAAAAAGAATTGTGAGTTGTGGATTGACTTTGAAATTAGCATCATCCAAGCCATACCTATCCAGAATGAGTCCGTAATGTGCCATCAACCAGTGAGTACAGGAGAGAGAGCACGTCTGGCTAACCAATTCTCTCTGTCAGTTGTGCCAAGATTTCCAGCAAGCAGTTTTTGTGAAGGAGAGGTATTTTGTACACAGATTTAAAAGCCTTCCAGAAGGGATAGTTTTATAATCATGAATTGCTGTTTTTATAGATTTGACTTGGTTCTTTTTTTTTGGGAAATTATAAGGTACTTTAATTTTTTGACTCTTTTTGGTCAGAAGTGATCAACTCATTTGCAGGGCAGGATATTTGAGTTTCATTTTTCTTCTGTATATTTTAGAGGGGAGAGGATTGTTTGGTTCTTTCATTTTGAGTGAATAGGATTCACATATAAAAATTTACTTCTCAACCATTACTGCTGCAATGTATCTGTTTATAAAATGGTTGATACCTCGGATCCACATTTCGCTTATTTTGCCAACCTTGGGTATCACCCAAGTCAGTTAACCAGATTTTGTGATAAAGGTGAGTTTTTAAGTGATCATTGTAAGATTTGAACAGATCGCTAATAATCTGCACTGGTTTTGGTGGCAGTAGCATTACTGCACTTTTTTCATTAGTTCTTAGTAGTTACAATCTCTTTGATTTACTTAAAAGTAAAACCTTTAGTAAGTATTTCTGAGTAAAATGTCAGAAGACGTTAGCAGTGTTTAAGAATTTGGCTTTGGGGCCGCCCTGTGGCGCAGCGGTTTAGTCCGCGCTTGGCAGCCCGGGGTTCGCGAGTTCGGATCCCGGGCGCCCGCCGATGCACTGCCTGTCAGCCATGCCGTGGCGGCGTCCCATATAAAGTGGAGGAAGATGGGCACGGATGTTAGCCCAGGGCCAGTCTTCCTCAGCGAAAAGGGGAGGATTGGCGACGGATGTTAGCTCAGGGCTGGTCTTCCCCACAAAAAAAAAAAAAGAATTTGGCTTTGCATTGTTTTTTTAACCTTTCATTGATGTCTTCTCAGTAATGACTTAGCACTTTTGTTGAACATATATATAATATATTCCTTCCATGACTCATCTACACTTTGCTTTGTTTGATTAAAAAAATCATTTGATAACTAGGTTTTTTCTTTATTCTTCTTAAACCTTATAACATTTTGGTTTTCTATCCTTATTTCTTTCTTTAAATTTTCAAAAGATGCTTTTTTTTCAATAAGTTTTTTATGGTGCTTGTTTTGGGCTATTATAATGCCTAATCCTAAAGAAATATTATAATAAAGGTATTCTGACAAACTCCCTGCTGGCAAGCAACTTACAGTCTAACGGAGGACATTTAGTAAAAGTCTGTTATCTACAAAATGCTGAGTAAAGTATGAGAAAAAAGAAATATAGAATTTGATGTAGAAAAACATTAGTGTGGGCTAGAAGTACCTGCTAGGCTAGGTGACAGTATGACTTGAGCAGGGACCACACAAGAATGAGTAACATGAGCATTAATGGGAAAGGTCAGAAAAAAAATTACTGAAGAAACCCTAGATCATATGTTTAAATGATTTGTAAATTTTTGTTTTCTGTTCTCCTCTTAAAGCAAAGCATAGTATTACTGCTTATGGATTTTTTTTTAAAGAAAAATAATGGTTTTATCATAATGAATTTTGATAAAGCTTTTCCATTAAGTTTATAAACAGTTGTTAGGTACATAGGATCAGAATTTTTAAGTTGTATAAGAGATTGAGTTCTTAATCTTATAAAAAAAGTTTTCTAAGATATAGTACTAAGCCATCCTTACGAAGGAAAACTATTTTGTGAATGTAAACATGAGCGTGAATGGGCCATTGGTTTAACTATACGTTCCTGTTGCCAAATGTCCAAAGGCCATTGAGAACAGTGTCACCTCATTGATAAAAGGAAATAGATCCCCAGTTCCTTGACTACTCCTCTGTACCTAAATTAATTTTGAACTGCGAGCTCAGATGCTAACTTGAATGATTTATGCTACTTAATATTTCTCTAGCAACGTGAAATTTTCTTTCTTTTTTCCCCTATATATTACCATAGTGGCCAGGGCTTTCTCCAATGAAAGCACATATCATACTATGCTGTGAATGCCTCCTAGTCTATTTCTTCCCCTAGAGTTAAGCTCCGTGGATGTGTCTGTATAGCATTCCCTTCCTACAGCAAGTGAATTGATGGACACTGATCTTTTGAGTAATCTGTATATGGAGGAAGCTCTCTATAAGAATTTTGTACAACACCTATATGTATATCTGTCTAAACTGTGATCTAGTGTACAGATGATGATGCTGAGACTCAGAGAAGTTAAGTCTCACAGCTAGACCAGGATTCAAATCTAGATCTGTTTGACTCCACAGCCCTGCTTTTAGTTAAGTATGATGCTATAATGCTGCTCCAAGTAAGGTTCTTAAAATAGCAGAGGGAGAAGATGGGAGATAACATTGAAAAACAGATGCCATATTGGTCACATCTAAACCTGGAGCTCTTGGAAGGAAGGGAGGAAGGGGAGTGAGCTAATACTGTCAACCATACAACAGAAGGACAATAGATATTTTTGATAAGGGGGAGAAAACCTGTGCATTGAGAATTTTAATATACTGTTGGATAAAGAATTATAAGACATTCCCACTGTTCTGTGACCTACCGTTACCAGACTTTACAAATTAAGTTTCATCAGATATCTTCTTTTCAAAACAGGACTGCCCTTTTTTCCATCATAGGATGCTTTTTTTTTTAACCTGCTTGTCAGTGATTTGTTGAAACCTATCCCAATGAGTCAGAAAAATAAAATCTATTCTTCCACCTCCACTTGTAGTTCATATTTGTCTTTCCTTCTCTCACTCCCTTCCCAATGCCCACACCCATATTTCTGATAGTGCTTCTCTTTCTCAACTGGTAGTTGCTTTGACATGACAGGCATTTGCAAAGCTATTACAAAGTTATAAAATACTTCACAAACCTAATAAAAGGCCAAGACAGGTATACTTTCCTGCTTGTTACTCTTCTGGTCTCTTACTTAATGGAAAAAGATCAATGATGAGCAGAGAAAGCATATAATTATACATTTTTAAATGGTTGGGAGTAAAGAAAGGAGTTAATATTTTACATATCAGTGGTTGGAGACTTCTTACTAAAGAATGACTTTGTTCCAGATTTTCCTCACATGTTTAAGCCAAGCTACTGCCTCAATATCATTGTACACTTAAAATAGACCCCTATTTTACAGATTTATTGGGAGAGCCAATAATTACTTTGAAGAACTTAACAATTGTAAATATATTGAAATTAGTAACTTTTATTTTAACTAGAAATTACTTCTTTTATTTTAATCACTTGTGTCTCTGACAAGAAGGTATGTAATATGAATTTGATTTGGAAAAAAGTTCATTTGATAGAAATAAAGTGTCTTTTTATGGTTTTGATGCCTACAAAGTAATACTTTAAGTTTTTCAGTCAGTAACTTTGTAAATGGCATTTATCTTCTATTGATACTTGCTGTGTAATCAGGAGAAAGTTTTCAGAGTAATCCACTTGGCATCATCTATCAGTCCTGCTCTTAAATTTCTCTTATCCATTTTCTGTTTAAAAGCCCAGCTTGTCTCTGCCTTAGTCATCAGTGTTGAAGTTTGTTTTGCCCTTTAACAATTACAGTATTGTATGGTATATTTTAGGTCATTCACCAGATGTTGCTATAGTGGTTTTGCTTATGTCTGATCTGGGTTGCTCATTATTTGACAGATCTTTATGAGAGTTCTTTGTAATTGAGTTCACAATGATTTAGTGTATTTCAAGTTACTGTAATTGTTTCTGATGTTAGGTTTTGAAAATTTGTCAAATTTGTCATCCTCCCATTTCTGCCTGGAATTGTTACCTCTATCTTCTTTTGCTCCTGTTTTAAATCTCTGCCTTTCTGTTGTATTTTATTTATCCTTATAACCACTTTAAATCTTTTCTGAGTTAGGATACACATAAATAAATAGTTCAAAATAGATTTTTTTTCTGCTCTGTAACTATGGAAAGATTATATGAAAGTTTAATGTTGCATTAGTCTTCATAATTCTAGATAGAATTAGCTTTTATTTCTTTCATGTGCTCCAACCCTTGTGTTAGATCCTTGTCCTGAGGATGTTTAAATGTAACTTCAGGGCCAGAAAAAAAGTTAGGAAGGAGGTTAAAGTGTATCTTTTCTATATTTTTACCTTTCCTTTAAGTGCTCTGCCATATCTTTTTTTGTTTGTTTCAGACTTTATTTAAAAGCTTACAGGGGGCTGGCCTGGTGGCATAGTGGTTAAGTTGGTGTGCTCCACTTCGGTGGCCCGGGGTTCACCAGTTTGGATCCTGGGGACAGACCGACACACCGCTCATCAAGCCATACTGAGGCAGCATCCCACATACAGCAACTAGAAGGATGCACAGCTATGACATACAACTATCTACTGGGGCTTTGGGGAGAAAAAGCCAAAAAAAAAAAAAGCTTTACAAAATGTTTATTGCTTTATAAATAGAGGCAGGTTAGAATAGGTGCAACATGGAGCGCTCTTGGAATAAGATACTCCTGAGTTCCCCAAATCCCAGCTCATCTGCTTTCTAGCTGTCTAAACTTAGGCAAGTTGCTTAACTTTCTGAGTCTGGTTTTTTTTTACTGTAACGTGGACAGAATAGCAGACTGTACAGAGTAGATGTAAGGGTAATATTATCTGTCACACAGAAAGTGCTTCACAGAATCTAGTGTCACCCACCATATCAAAGAATAGTCCACCAAAAATGCTTGGCTGTTTCTGTAATTCTGTATGCTCATCACTTCTCATGATCTGGTAGCATAACTATAGAAGTAAATTGAAAAAGTATAATGACCCTAAAATATTTCCTCAAACATTTTGGCTTTTTGCCTCTTCTCCTAAAAGTAGTTTGACCTTTCCCCACCTTTCTTCATCTCTCTCTCTCTAAGCCAGTTCTGTTTGAGAAACCAGAATCTTTCCTAGATTGACCTTGACAAGGCCAAATAGCCTAGCAGAGTGAACCCGATAAACAAGCCAAATAACTTAAAATAATACTTTTAAGTCTTGTTAAAACTGTCTATATATAGTGACAACAGCGCAGTCATTACCAAGCTTGCAAAAATTAGTTATCTTTAAAATTGTATTGCAACTGCTTTTCTAATATTACTTAATTGTTCCCTTTAATTGGCATTCTTTTATATTTATTTAATAACCAAAACATCCTGAGGATTCTTTGTAGCATATCAGTCAGAGTTGCATTGAAGACACTATATGAATACATATTATAGTGCAAATTAGTTAGTCAAAAATAGGCAGAAAAGCAAAATAGTCTAAGTTTTTAATTCATTTAGTTTAGAAAGTATATTCAATATGAATTGATTTATTAGTTTATTTTAATTTCCCTTTATTTTTGATTGAGTAGTGGTTTGATTGGAAAAGAGTCAACTTACCATTCTTATTTAAATTTGTATCTGATTTTGAAGACATAACTACCAAAACTAAAACTTGTGCTAGGATAACATTTATCAGTGCTAATAGAAAAATTAGGTAAGTTATCTGTTTTGATATAAAATAGCTTCTGAGATTAAAGTGACAATGAAATTTTATACTTTTATTTCCATAATTATAATTAAAAAGCTGTGAATCCCCAAAGGCTCTCTCTCTACTAGAGAACTGCTCTGAAGTGTCTGTATACTTTAAAAGGCTTTACACATCCGCCTTCTCACAATTACTGGGGGAATGTTTTTGTGAAAATAGGTGTTGTGTAGTTTTGTTGTGAAAACTAGAATTCAGTCCTAAGAAGCACCCTTTTTGGTTGATTTCCCGTGGATTAGGTTTCATTGGGGAGGGGAAACCATTTTAAATACAGCTGATGCGCCCGGTTTGAGGCCTGGTTAGTGGGCTACCATGTCTTGCTCAGCTACAAGAAGAGGTGTGTCTCTGTGTTCGGTTTGTCAGCTACCTCAGAGGATGGGGAAACCAACTTGCAGGACACTTGTAGTGTTAGCTAGAAATTGTCTGATGCCCTTCCCACTTTCTTTGTGATGCTCCCACTTTCTAGACTGTTGTAACAGCTCTCTGCAGGTCCAGGACATGAATCAACTCCTGTGCTCTGCTTTTATTGTCTCCTCTATTCTAAAACATTGGCAATTCAAATTCAAGTGAAAAATTTTTTGTGACCCAAAGAGCAGTAAAGTAATTGGCTAGAACCTACTTCTGAAAATTAGAATTTTACACTAAAAATACAGTTGCTCCTTAGTTGCTCTGGAATTCCAGGAGCCAAGGATCATCCAAAATAGGAAGACAAGAAAGGCCAAATAATACTAATCGAGCAAGGTGGAAAATTACTTTGTGACCCAGGTAGGTTACCAGTGTGAAAGCCTTAAAAAAATACAGTACCTCTAAATAGGGAGGAGTGTTTAATTAATAGAGTGGTTCATAAACTGATACATAAGCTTACAGTTGAATTTAATTAATCTCTAAAAGAGAAGCCAGTTTCTGTCCTTAATAATAAATAGAAATAATTTTTTTTTTTATTGAAAGAAAGCCTTTCAGAAGAAAGGCTTTTTGACAGCCATTTGAGATTCCAAATATAGGTATACTTCTATTTAGAAAGCAGTTACTTTTCTCAGAAAATTTTAGTAGAAAGGAACCATAAAGGTTATCTTAATCTCAATTTCTTCATTATGCAAGTGAGAAGAGAGTTCACATAGTAAACTTGGGGCAGAAATGGGAATTGAGCCCGATTTTCCTGAGTCTTTTATTCTACTTCGACTATATTAGCTTCCTTCTGCAGTTAACAAGAATTCCTACAGGCAAAGAAAAAGATTATTAACTAATGGCACAGAAAGTAGAAAATTAATAAATTGTTTATTTATGGTAAATTTGCTTTGTTCCTAATCTGGAAAATGCCATTTTAGAGAAAGAAATTTTACTTCAGTGTGCTTTGCAAAAATTCAAAATATATCATATATCAGTGTGTGAGGATTGTGACATCATATTTTAGGGTCAGATATGAGTTTTCCTTGAATTCTCTGAGGTCTGTTACTTCAGACTCTACAAACAAAGGTGCATGTGCTGATTATAAACAGAACTGATCTATAAGCTTTAGAGAGAATTAGAATCTGGAAAAATTATTTGAAATTTTCTAATTTAGTTTCATTTTTAGATCCATCAACTCATTTATAGTCTTTATTTTCGATACTGTATCTGAAATGAGTCATAAAGCTTCATTATTTTCCTATTTTTTCTTCTTTTTAAAAAATAACATTTAATATACATACAAAATAATATATGTAATTCATATATAAATTACAAAGCATAATAATAATATAATGAACATCTGTGACCCTGCCACCCAACCCAAGAACTAGAACATTACCAGTAATTTGTTTCTATCTTCATGTTCCTTCCCTAACCCATCCCCTTACCATCCCCATACCTTACATTTTATTTATTCATTCTACTCTTAAAGGACATTTGCATTGTTTCTGTGTCTGCTATAAATGTTCCTGACCATGCCTTGTGGGGCATTGTGAATGTTCAACTTTAAAAGATAAAGCCAAATTGTTTTCCAATGTAGATGAACCAATTTACATTCCCACCAGCAGTGTATCCAAGTTCCCTTTGATCCACATTCTCTCCAAAGTGAGTAAAGTGGTATTTCTGTGTGTTCTTCATTTTTATTTCCCTCATTATTTTTGACCATATGTGTTTCTTCCAGTAGGAAATGCCAGTTCATGCCTTTGTCCATATTTTTACTGTGTTGTGTTTTTTTCTTATTGATTTGTAGGAGTTCTTCATATATTTTTTTACTAATCCTTTTTTGGTTATGTGTTACATATCTTCTACCATTAGTGGCTTGTGATTTTACCCTCTTTACAATGGCTTTTGACAAACCAAAGATCTTAATTTAAAGTAGTTTAAATTATCAATCTTTTATTTTGTTCATGCCTTTTCTGTCCTATTTAGGAAATTCTTTCTGACCCAAGGATGTAAAATTTTTGGCTATATTTTCTTGTAAAAGTTTTAGGTTTTTTTACTTTTCACAATTCCAAATCCACCTGGAGTTGGTTTATTCATATTATGTGAGTTAGGAATCCAGTTTTCCCCTCAGGTGGATAACCATTTTTCCTAGCACCGTTGTTTTCCCCCACAGCTTTATTGATGTATAATTGACATGCAATAACTGCACATATTTAAGGTGTACAATTTGGCATGTTTTCATATATGCAGACACCTGTGAAAACATCACCAAAACAAAATGGTATGTTCATCATCCCCAAAAGTTTCCTCAAGCCCCTTGGTAATCCAGACCCTCATTACCAGGCAACCGCTGATTTGCTTTCTCTTACCATAGATTAGTTCACGTGTTCTAAATTTTATATAAATGGAATCAGACAGTTTATACTCTTTGTTTTCTGGTTTCTTTCATTGAGTGTAATGTTTTTGCAATTTATCCATGTTGCATGTATCAGTTATTCGTTTCTTTTTATTGCTGAGTAGTATTCCATTGTATGGAAATACCACAGTTTATCTGTTTATCTGTTAATAGACATTTGGGTTGTTTCCAGCTGTAAGCTATTACAAGTAAAGCTACAATGAACATTCACATACATGTCTTTGTGTGGACATACAGTTTAATTCCTCTTAGGTCAATACCTAGGAATAGAATAGTTAGGTTGTATGTATACATACATATGGGAATAGTAGGTATGTGTCTGACTTTTTAAGAAACTGACAAACTTTTCCAAGATGGTTGTACCATTTTACATCCCCACCAACAGTGTGTGAGAGATCCATTTGCTCCACATGCTCGCCAGTAAGGTATGGTTATCTTTAATTTTAGCCATTCTAATGGATATGTAGTGGCATCTCATTATGGTTTTAATTGGAATTTCCCTAATAACTAAAGATGTTAAGCATCTTTTCATGTGCTTGTTTGCCATCTGTATATTTCCTTTGGTGAAATATTTATTCAAATCTTTTCCCCATTTTTTTGTTGGGTTGTTTGTCATCATCTTATTCAATTGTAAGAATTCTTTTTTTTTCTTTTTCTTTTTTTTTTTGTGAGGAAGACCAGCCCTGAGCTAACATCCATTGCCAATCCTCCTCTTTTTGCTGAGGAAGACTGGCCCTGGGCTAACATCCATGCCCATCTTCCTCTACTTTATATGGGATGCTGCCACAGCATGGCTGACAAGCAGTGTGTCGGTGGGCACCCGGGATCCGAACCAATGAACCCCGGGCTGCCAAGCGCGAAGTAAACCGCTGTGCCACCCGGCTGGCCCTGCTGCTTTATTTTTCTCTATAACACGTTATCATCTAACATACTGTATATTTTACTTATCTTGCTTCTCTTTCTTCCCTCAATAAAATATAAGCTTCTTGAGAGCAGAGTTGTCTTTGTGTTGATTGCTTGCATTCCAGCCCCTAGAGTAGTGCCTGACACCAACAGACCCTTGGTAATATTTATTGAATGAATGAATGTAAGTACATTTTAGGTGTGGTATTTTTTTCCTCTGAATGTAAACTGGGGATACCTGTAGTTCATTAGAACACTGTGAATAATGTAGATCCTCAGTGAAATTATGATATAGACTTTATGTTTCATAGCCTTTCCCTTTTTTAAGTAATGAAAAAATGTTAAATACATTTAAAAGAATGTTTAACGTGCAGGCAAAATATAAAGAGTAGCAACAACAAAAAGTAGCAGCTGTGTTCCCACCACCCAGGTTAAGAAACAAAACTATCAGTACTATTGAAGCCTTCTCTGTGCTTCTCCTTTACGTCACTTCCCTCTTCCCCTCCCGCCATAACCCCATTCAGAATTTGGCTTATTGTTTCTATTGGTTTTCTTTGTAGTTTTACCACGTATGAATGTGTCATTCACTTATGCGTGTGTTTGAACTTTATATCAATGGGACCCTCCTGCAGGTGTTCTTCTGCAGCTTGCTCTCTTTTGCTCTGTCTGATGTCCATGTTGATGCATGGAGCTGCAGTTCATTTATTTTCACTCCTATATAGTATTCACATTGCATGAAGAGACTGCAGTTTATTTATCCATTCTTCTGTAAATACAAATTTTGGTTTGTATTTTTTCTTGCTTTTTTGATGATAAAAACAGTGCTGCTATGAACATAATTGTACATGTCTCATGGAACACACATGCAAGTTTCTCTAGGGCATATTCTTATGAGTTAAATTGCTGTTCCATAGGGTATGTACCTCTTTTGTTTTACTAGTTAATGCTGAATTGTTTTCAAACGTAGTTGTGCAAATTTATACACTAATCAACAGTATACAAGAGTTCTCATTGTTTTAAGTTTTCTTAATATAGGGGTATAAAACGGTGTCCCAAGTTAGTTTTAATTTACATTTTCCTGTTTTCTAATGAGGCTAGATATCCTTTCAGCTTTAATTGGCCACTCCTGTTTCCTCCTCTGTGAAATGCCTATCCATGTTATTTGTTCTTTTTTAAAAAATTATTTTATTGAAGTCATATTGGCTTATAACAGTGTAAATTTCAGGTGGACATTATTATATTTCAGTTTCTGCATAGACTGCATCATGTTCACCGCCAATAGTCGAGTTTTTATCTGTCACCATATATCTGTGCCCCTTTATCCTTTTTGCCATCCCCCCACCCCCTCACCCTCTGGTAACCACCAATCTGTTCTCCTTATCTATGTGTTGGTTTGTTTATTTTCCACATATGAGTGAAATCTTACAATATTTGTCTTTCTCTGTCTGACTTATTTCATTTAGCATAATACCCTCGAGGTTCATCCATGCTGTTGCAAACGGCACAATTTGCACACAATTTACCACATCATCTTTATCTATTTATCTTTTGATGGGCACTTGGGTTGCTTCCAAGCCTTGGCTATTGTGAAGAATGCTGTGATGAACATAAGGATGCATATATCTTTTTGAATTAGTGTTTTCATATTCTTTGAATAAATATCCAGAAGTGGAATAGCTGAATTATATGGTATTTCTACTTTTAGTTTTTTGAGAAATCTCCATACTGTTTTCCATAGTGGCTGCACCAGTTTGCATTCCCACCAGCAGTGTATGAGGGTTCCCTTTTCTCCATATCCTCTCCAATGCTTGTTATTTCTTGTGTTTTTAATAATAGCCATTCTGACTAGTGTGAAGTGATATCTCATTGTAATTTTGATTTGCATTTCCCTAATAATTAGTGATGTTGAACTTCTTTTCATGTGCCTGTTGGCCATCTGTATATCTTCTTTGGAAAAATGTCTGTTCATATCCTCTGCTCATTTTTTGATCGGGTTGTTCAATTTGTTGTTGTTGAGTTGTATGAGTTCTTTATATATTATGGAGATTAATCCTTTGTCAGATATATGATTTGCAAATATTTTCTCCCAGTGGGTGGGTTGTCTTTTTGTTTGTTGATGGTGTCCTTTGCTGTGCAGAAGGTTTTTAGTTTGATGTAGTTCCATTTGTTTATTTTATCTTTTGTTTCACTTGCCTGATGAGACTTGGTATTCAAAACGATACCTGTAAGACTGTCAAAGAATGTACTGCCTATGTTTTCTTCTAGGAGTTTTATGGTTTCAGATCTTACATTCAAGTCTTTAATCTATCTTGAGTTAATTTTTATGTGTGTTGTAAGATAATGTTCTACTTTCATTCTTTTGCATGTGGCTTTTCAGTTTTCCCAACACCATTTATTGAAGAGACCTTCCTTTCTCCATTGTATGTTCTTGGCTCTTTTGTCGAAGATTAGCTGTCCATAGATGTGTGGTTTTATTTCTGGACTCTCAGTTCTGTTTCATTGATCTATGGGTCTGTTTTTCTGCCAGTACCGTGCTGTTTTGATTACTATAGCTTTGTAGTATATTTTGAATTCAGGGAGTGTGATACCTCCAGCTTTGTTCTTTTTTCTCAGGATTGCTTTGGCTTTTTGGGGTCTTTTGTTGTTTCATATCAACTTTAGGAGTCTTTGTTCTATTTCTGTGAAGAATGTCATTGGGATTTTGATTGGGATTGCATTGAATCTGTAGATGGCTTTAGGTAATATGGACATTTTAACTATGTTTGGTCTTTCAATCCATGAACACGGACTATCTTTCCATTTCTTTATGTCTTCTTCAATTTCTTTCAGTAATGTTTTATAGTTTTCAGTGTATAGGTTTCACCTCCTTGGTTAAATTTATTCCTAGATTTTTTATTCTTTTTTGTTGCGATTGTAAATGGGATTGTATTCTTGATTTTTCTTTCTGCCAGCTTGTTATTAATGTATAGAAATGCAATGGATTTTTGTGTGTTGATTTTGTACCCTGCAACTTCACTGTATTCGTTAATTATTTCTAATAGTTTTTTGGTGGATTCTTTAGGGTTTTCTACATATAGAATCATGTCAACTGCAAATAGGGACAGTTTTACTTCTTCCTTTCCAGTTTGGATCCCTTTTTTATTTTTCTTGCCTAATTGCTCTGGCTAAAACTTCCAATACTATGTTGAATAGGAGTGGCAAGAGTGGGCATCCTTGTCTTATTCCTGTTCTCAGAAGAATGGCTTCCAGTTTTTCACTGTTGAATATGATATTGGCTGTGGGTTTGTCATATATGGCCTTTATTATTTTGAGGTACTTTCTTTCTATACCCATTTTATTGAGGTTTTTATCATAAATGGATGTTGGATCTTGTCAAATGCTTTCTCTGTATCTATTGAGATATCATGTGATTTTTATTCTTCATTTTATTAATGTGGCATATGACATTGATTTGCAGATGTTGAACCATCCCTGCATCCCTGGAATAAATCCTACTTGATCATGGTGTATGATACTTTTAATGTATTGTTGTATTCAACTTGCTAATATTTTGTTGAGGATTTTTGCATCTGTCTTCATCAGTGATATTGGCCTGTAATTTTCCTTTTTTGTGTTGTCCATGTCTGGTTTTGATATCAGTGTCATGGCCTCATAGAATGAGTTAGGAAGCATCCTATCCTCTTCAATTTTTCAGAAGAGTTTAAGAAGGACAGATATTCAATTTTCTTTGAATGTTTGGTAGAATTTACCAGAAAAGCCGTCTGGTCTTGGACTTTCATTTTTTGGGAGGTTTTTGATTACTGTTTCAATCTCTTGTAATTGGTCTATTCAGATTCTCTGTTTCTTCTTGATTCAGTTTGGGGAGGCTGTATGATTCTAAGAACTTATCCATTTCTTCTAGGTTATCCAATTTGTTGGCATATAGCTTTTCATAGTATTCTCTTATGATCCTTTGTATTTCTGTGGTGTTTGTTGTAATTTTTCCTGTTTCATTTCTGATTTTATTTGTTGAGTCTTCTCTCTTTTTATCTTAGTGAGTCTGGCTAAGGGTTTGTCAGTTTTGTTTATCTTCTCAGAGAACCAGCTCTTAGTTTCATCAATCCTTTCTATTGTTTTTTTTTAGTCTGTATTTCATTTATTTCTACTCTAATTTTTATTATTTTCTTCCCTAAAAATATGGAACACTTCATGAATTTGTGTCATCCTTGTGTAGGGGCCATGCTAATCTTCTGTATATCATTCCAATTTTTAGTATACATGCTGCTGAAGCGAGCACTTATTTGCTCTTTTTAATTGAGTTGTTTTTAGTTTGTGGGAGTTCTTCAACTTTCTAGGTACATATCCTTTGTTAGTACTTGTAATGCAAGTACCTTTCCCCAGTTTGTAACTTGTCTTTTCACTATCTTTGGATGAATAGAAATTCTAAAGTTTAATGTAATTTAATTCACCAGTCTTTCCCTTTATAATTTATGGTTTTTATCTTTAAAGAATTCTTTCATTTCTAAGGTCAACTTTTCCACCCCTTTTCCAAACATATTGCCCTCAGGGTTCTCCTTTGACCAATCCTTGACAGCCTGTTCTCCAGAAAGGATCTGAAACTCAGTCACACTGGCAGAGGTGACTGAGAACAGCTCAGTTTTAGAAAACATTTTTTGTAAATGAGAATCCAATGAGAGCTAGCCTGTAATGTTTTATTTTATTTTACTTATTTTTTTTGCTAGTTCTAATTTTAATTGACCAGTGTCATACAGGAAAGAGATTTGGTCCTGAAATCAAACTTCACCCATGTAAGGTGAACTCTGCTTATAACCTTAATTAGAATAATTTGACCTTCGTACAGTCATGTGCTGCATAACAACGTTTGGGTCAATGACAGGCTGCATATACAACAGTGGTTGTATAAGATTAGTACCATATAGCCTAGGTGTGTAGTAGGCTATACCATCTAGGTTTGTATAAGTACTCTCCATGATATTCACACTACAAAATTGCCTAACAATGCATTTCTCAGAACATATCCCGGTCATTAATTGACACACAACTGTAGATACTTATGCAAGTCAGTTTATCATTTTAAAGCTTGTTTGAAAAGTGATTGCAATGTAAAACTTTTCTGTCTAGACATAGAAAAAGAAAGTCAATATGAATTAGTAAAAGTCTCTTTTGTTTGGAGCAACAAAATTATACTCAGAGACTGAAACCTTCTTTGCCAATAGTTTATTTAACACAGGTTCACTGTGGGAATTAAAATGATTTCACAAGCCAATAGCATACAAGATAATGTCTCTCAATAAGCCAATACAGAAATTTGTTGTTAGTGCTGTCAGGTCAATTCTAGTTCCTAGTGACCCTGTGTACAGCAGAGCGGAACCCTGGCTAGTCTTTTCTCCCATCCTCTTGCCTTCCAGTGCTGTATCAGACAACACTACACTGGTATTCATAAGGTTTTCACAGCCAGTTTTTTTGGAAGTGGGTGGCAGGTCCTTCTTCCTCGTCTTTCTTAGTCTGGAAGCTCTGCTGAAACCTGTCCACCATGGGTGACCCTGCTGGTATTTGAAATACTGGTGGCATAGCTTGCAGCATCACAGCAACACATAGCTGTCACAGTATGACAACTGACAGTTGGGTGGTGTGGTTCTCTGACCAGAAACAAACCCGGGCGCCTGCAGTGAGAGCACCGAATCTTAACCACTAGACCACCAGGGCTGGCTAATAGAGAAATAACATACTCCAAATCAGTGATAGATTAATCACACTCGTGTTCCAAGCAAGGGGAGATGAAAAGAATAAAGTCCAAATTTAGTTTCAGGTGTACCTTTATACGAGTTGGTAGTCAGGAGAGGCAGCTTAGCTAACTGAGAGCTGCCAGCGTAAAACGTAAGTACTTTGTTGCTACAGCAAGTTGTTAGGGCACAACTGGCACCAGTGTTAATGGGCAAGCTAGTCTTGCTCGGCTTTCCAGACTACCGGTGAAAGAGTTGCCTTTATCATGGGAGGAGCTGAATGCCCCAAAGTCTTGAGTTGTTTGGGTCAGCAAAGAGTCGCCCTGCCCAGACTGAAAACTCTTGAGTAGTCCTCAGAAACTTTTGGTATTTATAGTCTAAATGTCCCCTTGCCATAGTTGCTTCTCCACATGTTCTTACTGATAAGCCTCCCAGCAGTGTTCATCTAGCTGAGCTACTGAGTGCTTATCAATGACAACAGATGAGATGGTGACGTCCTGACACAGCTGACATCATTCTTATATCAAAAACAACTTCATTTAAGCCATAAACAAGTGGAAAAAAACATATTCACTTAAATCATAAACAAGTGGATTTGAAATCGTATTAAACCAATACACAACAACGTCCGTATTAAGAATGTTTTAAACAAACTTTAAATGTAATACTATTAACTTGAATGGTGCTAACCAGTGAATAATCTGGAAGATATTAAGTGCCTCTGTGATGCTGGAAAAATGTGTTCATTTTAGAAGCACAGACTCATGAGGTTGTAAAGGGACACTTAAAAAGATTCTTTTGAGGTGATCTGTCAAGCAGAGGAATTCCTTCTGCATCATCCTTGGCTGTTTTCTGCCCTTGGACTGAAGGCCATGTCAAGGCAGTCAGTGTTAATAAGCCAACTGTGCCCCTGCAATCTTTTCAACACAATTGATTTGCTTAGCACACACCTTTTTTTTCATTATGCTCAGGTAAGCTTCACATCAATGTCTGTCTTTGAAAAGGAAAAAAACTTTGTTTCTTCTTTCACACTCACAACACTTCTCAAACACTTCTGACACCAGATGTGTGTTTTTCCCCACACCAACCAGTTCTCTCATTCTCTGGTCACCTGCTGTGTGTCCTACAATTCAGTTCAGCTCAGACACCGTGGGGGCTCCCTCCACCTTCAGACACCAATCAGAAGTCCAGGTTGTCACCTGTGCTTCTGACCAACTGGCTGTAAATCGAAGGTTCCTACAACCCCCTCCTCAGGTTTGATTATTTGCTAGAGCAGCTCACAGAACTCAGGAATAGAGTTTACTTACTAGATGACTAGCTTATTACAAAGATTATTAAAGGATACAAATGAACAGCCAAATGAAGAGGCACAGGAAGGGTCCTGCGCACAAGAGTTTCTGTCCTAATGGAGTTTGGAGCTCACCACCCTCCTGGCATGTGGATGGGTTCACCAACCCAGAAGCTCTCCAAACGCCATGCTTGAGAGATTTTTATGGAGGCTTCGTTATGCAGGCATGATTGATATATCATTGTCCGTTGGTGATTAGTTCAACCTGTAGCCCCCCCCCCACCTCCCTGGAGGTGGGGGTGAAAATTCCCACCCTCCAATTACAATTTAGTTCCCCTGGCAACCAACCCCCATCTTCTAGTTATCTAGTGGGGGCTTTCCAGAAATCTCCTCATTAACGTCAAGTCAGGTGTGGTTGAAAAGGACTTATGAAAAACAAAAGACACTCTTTTCACCCTTATAGCTCTGGAACTATTTCAGAAACAGGACAAGAGACCAAATATTATAACAAAAGATGCTTCCATGACTCTTATCACTTAGGAAATTACCCAGGTCTTAGGAGCTTTGTGCCAGGAATGAGGACGAAGACCAAGTGTATGTATATATTCCTTCTGATAAATCACAATATCACAATCTTACTTTTTACAAGTTCCAAATCAGTGGGTTCTAAATAAATGAAATTTTATTTTACTAAGAAAAGTCAATGTCGTTTGAAGATTTGACTGTCAAATAGGTAAACTTAGATTCCACTGAAGTTGAATGAGTGCTTATTCTGTGTCAGACAGTGTGCTGGGTAGTATCTCATTTCATTTAACCCTTACAACAACAAATTCAGTTTGGTGATGGCATCCTTGATAAATGGGTGAGGACCTTGGCCAGTGAGGTTAGAAGTAACCTGTGTCTGGTGTCACAAAGAAAACTGGGAAGTGGTACAACTAAGATTGGCACTCATGCCTCCCAATTCCAAAGCTCTTTCAGGTAATTTCTATAAAGGACCCGTACTAATATTGGAGATATTTTAGTAATGACCTAGATGAATAACAAACACAAATTCAGGAAGGCTCTGACCAGTATCAAACTGTGCCTAATGCAGTTGCTAGGTCTTCCTAGAAAGTTGGAAGTAAAAGTTTTCAGAGATGGTATATGACATTTACTCTAAAACTGCAGTTAGGTCTTGGGCCTCGTTAAGCATTTTTGCCATTCTTGTTGAATCTCTGTTTCCTAGCTGCTTTCTCTCTCAATTTTTCTCATGTATCACAACCACCGCAGACTCCTAACCTCCCCGGATACAGGCCTTTCTTCAGTTCCTTTATTTTTTTTATTTTTTGAGGAAGATTGGCCCTGTGCTAACATCTGTTGCCAATCTTCCTCTTTTTTTCTTTTTTCTCCCCAAAGCCCCAGTACATCATTGTGTATTATAGTTGTAAAGTTGTAGCTCTTCTGTGTGGGACGCCGCCTCAGCATGGCTTGATGAGCAGTGAGTAGGTCTGCACCCAGGATCTGAACCCGTGAACCCCAGGCCACTGAAGCGGAACACACAAACATAACGGCTGCGCTGCTGGGCCGGCCTCTTCAGTTCTTTTATTTATCACCCAGCTTAGCCTTTTCTCCTTCTTAGCCTGTCTTCCCCCTTTTGACTTTCCTCCTTTTCACTGTGTTTTCTAAAACCCTTATTCGTTACTGGGAAACTGCAATCTTAACCTTCTTCGCAGATGTACCCCTGATTTTTTGCTGCATAACAAAACACCCAAAACTAAGTGGCATAGAACAATAATGATTTATTACTTCCCACAATTATGTGGGTTGGGTAGGTGGGTTCTTCTGGTTTCACTTCCTGCTGGAAGGCCTGCTGGGCGCTGCACACAGCTAGAATGACTGGTCCTCTCTCTGGGCTTTCATCCTGAAGGAGGCTAAACCTGGCTTCCTCACAAGGTGGCGGCAGTAGTCCAGAGGGCAGGCACTTGCTTCTCAGGCCTCATTTTCCAATGTTACATGGCCAAGCTCATATTCATTGTAGAAGACTCCCCCGGGGTGAGGATATTGAGAGGGGCGATTTTGGGGGTCCATTATTCTAGGAGTCCACTATAATGGAATACCTCACTCACCTCCTGAAACCTGCTTTTCCTATAATTATCCTGTTTCCTTAAAAATTGCCCCTAGGTTGAAGCTTGTCATCTTTTGAAATATCCCCCAGATCTCAGAACCAGAGGGCAGGGGAGTTAGAGTTCTCCTGTCCCAGTGTTCTCCTCCAGCCTTTCTTGAAAAATACCTTCTTCTCCCCACAAGTGCCCTTTTTTTTTTTAAGTTAACCTGATGTATTTTTACTACCCATTGATTGTGCTAATCATCATTTTCCGCTCCCCTGTGCCTTACTTACCCTTGTATTCTTGTATCCCTCTTACAGTTGCCTGATACATAGTGTTAACTGTTTTGTTGTCCTTGTTGACTGGCAACAAAGGTTTTCATTTAGAAAGGCCGCAGGCCTTAAATGTCTGACCAGATAAATTCAAGATATACCTCTTTTAGTTTGTACAGACATTTTTTTAGTTTTCATTGTTTCATGCTATCTGGTGCTTTTAAACTATATCCCTGCCAGAAACTTTATCTTTATCAGAGGAAGAGAAAAAATTCCTTTTGTTTTAAACAACTTTTAGGTGAATCAGCAGCACCAGATGCCCTAAAGGTTTGAGTAGTTAAAGAGTTAACCCAACTTCTTCTCAAGGCTTGAGATATTAATTCCCTGGGTGTCAATGCTTACTTTGTTTCTTGCCTCCCTCCTTCCTTTCCCCTCCCCCTAAGAATGTAAGCTCAGGAGGGAAGGGATTTTTTTCTATATCCCCAACACCTAGAACAGTGCTTGGCACATAGGCAATACTTAATATTTGTTGAATGAATAAACGAGTGGAATAAAAAGATGTCTAAGATATTGTCAGTAAAAACCAGTTACTGAAAGTGTGCATAGTGCAGTCCATTTATGTTTTTTAAATATTGTATATATGCCTAGAAAATTTCTCAAAGGATACACAGTAAAATGTTAAAAGTGATTATCTGAGGTAAGAGGGGAGGGGAATAAGTGCAGAGAGTGGATCAGGATATTTTACTTTATAATCTTGAGATTTTTATAACATTTTAATTTTAAAAATAAAGTCTTTACAAATCAAAAATATCCAATATAAATATGTTTGTGTTATTTCCTTTATAGAGGTAGATGGATGAAGAAATGGCTAGAGATTATGTGTGTATGTTTATGTGTGTATAATATAGTGAATACAAATGTCCTATCATATATAAAATGTTATAACCAATTTTTTCACTTAGCATCATGTGTCAGTTGTTTTTACATCATTAAAAATTATTACAGCTAAGTTTTAATGAATATTGCATTGGATGGGTAAATCAGAGTGTATTTTATACTTTCTCTATTGTTGAACATTTTGTAGTTATAAAAAAGACCTCAGGAAACAACTTTATTCATAAATCTTTGTGATGCTTTCCTGATTTGTTTAAGAAAGATTCATAGAGGTAGTGTTAACTTGGTTAAAACATTCTCTTGATATCATTAGAAGTAATAAGCAATTGAAAATAACTGAGAGTCGTGTGAACTTTGAGTCGGTTGGCTTTCTGGGCAACACTTGCTGCCACTTGTTTGATTCTTTGCAGAGAATTGCAGAATTTAAAAGTAAATAGCCTTCTCAGTTTTACGTGAAGTTGTCCATACTTGGTATATAAGATATATCATATAGTAATTATTTATATGTAATTCTCCCTCTTCAGTATTTGATTTTGAATATACTTAGTTTGAGGGGGGATTTAATGATATTTTTAATTAATACCCTCAATAATGTTTGACAATGATTAACAGAGTACATATTTAGCTTCTTAAACTGACCTATTCCCTTTAGGGAAATTAAAAAGTCATCAAAGGCTCAGTGACCCTGCCAAGCAATGTACAATTGGTGTGTGTGAAATCCTTTGTCATTATTAAAACAGCTTGTCCAGAGGAGAGTGCTATTTAATTAAGACATGTAATAAATCACCTCATATTTCATTGTCATTGGTGTTAATGCTTGGTCTTGTAACTCTGCCGTGTTCACAGGTTAAAGTACTGCACAATCAGCTGGTCCTCTTCCACAATGCCATTGCCGCTTACTTTGCTGGGAATCAGAAGCAGCTTGAACAGACACTTAAACAGTTCCATATCAAATTGAAAACCCCCGGAGTGGATGCCCCATCTTGGCTTGAAGAACAGTAAAATCACACCTGGGGAAAAAAAAGAAACTCACATTGTTATATTTCTAAACAAACCTAATAAGAATTAAGCAGAGTTGGGGGAAGAGGGAAGGAGTGACAACCATTATAGTGATTCTTGCACAAAGAGCTTTAATTTTTCCCTTTTTCATACTTTAACAATTGAACTGAACCGTTAAACTTAATAGGAAGGTGGGTGGTTTTAATGTAAACATAATTTCTATAATCTCAACACAATAATTTTCCTTTTTGAGAAATCCTTTTGTATTGTGAGGGTTGATGGCTATTTCTGTAGTTTGAAAACATCTAATGTAGATTTGCACTGACAAGACAAAAATTCACGGTTTTTGGTCCTGGAAATGAGGGCCAGTTGTAACTTTTCCAAAGGGAGGTTTACATGATTTGTATCAACATCAGATATTTTATATATGAATATATTAAACATCTTTAAGAGATTCATTTTCATGTATTGTCTTAAAGAAAAAAGAAACTATTTTGCAGAGTAAAATTATATGGTGTTCCTGCAGCATCCACACAGAGCTGGCAGCTCTCATGAATGACTGATTGGCTTGTGGAGTTGTGGCAAATAACTTTTAAAAATTGAATCTGTACCATTGTAATTTTGTTTAGACTTTTTTTTTAAAGACGCAGGAATCACACTGTCATTTCTGAGGCTTTTGAGCTTATGAATTTGCATCACCCAAAGTCATTGGGCAGTGATGCTGGCAATTTCTTTTGATTCATAACGAAACCTGCTTAACAGAATTTTTTTGACAGGTGGACTTGGGAATAGAAATTCTTGATGGTTTCTAGAGTAGAAATCTGTGCTCAGAAAGCTAGTTTTTGGGTAAATTCCATTTGACAGAAGTGAATTCCTAGACAGTTTTCCTTGACTTCCATATGTAACAATACCGGTTAAGCCTTAAATCACAGATATGTGCCTTCTCAGATACAGTAATCCTCATTCAACCAATGTACATAATCCATAAAGAAACCCCTTCCAGATAATGTTTGACATGTCTGTTCCTTCCTTGGAAAGGAGCACTGTGTATAAATGTTGGGTTTCTTTGTATTTGTTAAACCACATTTAAGGTTTATGGTGAAATCAACTTTTGAATTTAGTTTGGTTTTTCTTCATTCCTTTTGCGGAATGAGAAGACAAAGGAATTTTGTTCATTTGAGTAATGGAAAAGTAATATGGGAGAGTGGGTAGTAGTAACAAGAGGAAAGGGGATTAGAAAGGCCAGTACTGTTACAGTTGCTCAGCACTGTTGGTTTTGTGTTATGTGGTTGGCCTGTCCACTGTGTGGTTCTATCAGTAATGTAATCCTTTTTAAATATAAGTTCTCTTGATTTTTGTCATAGGCATAAATTAATATTTTGAGAGGTATCTCTTCACCTGTTTGTTTGTTTTGTGTTGAAATGAAGTGCTTAAATTACGGTTATACAGGAACTTTGTGGACTGTAAGATTTGTTATATATGTTCAAATGCCTTCTAGCTGGCTTTTTAATTAATATGCCAATTTCAGTGCTTAATACAATGTAATGTGACTGTAAATCATAAACCTATTTTAAATCATTCCCTCCTGTATATTTGTACTCTGAGAGAGCCTTATTTTATTCTTCCAACAGAATTACTACTTGTGATAGTTCATTTACATTCCCCAGAATGTGCCTCTGGTGTGAATTTTGTATTCTTATTAAAAGTGTTTGCTGCAGTACCTTGTTTCTCTGGCTCTTCATAATTTAAAATAAGAAGCAACTACTTGGAAATTCTGAGTATGTATGATTTGTCTTTTCCAAACTTTCAAAACAATAATGGGGGCTGGCCCGGTGGCGTAGTGGTTAAGTTCACATACTCCGCTTCGGCTGCCCAGGTTTCGTGGGTTTGGATTCCAGGCATGGACCTACACACCGCTCATCAAGCCATGCTGTGACTGCGTCCCACATACAAAATAGAGGAAGATTGGCACAGATGTTAGCTCAGGGACAATCTTCCTCACCAAAAAAAAAAAAAAAAAAGATGCTTCTGTCACTTATAATTGTTTATCTCAGTAAGTTATTCTTTTCTCTCAATTGGAATCTCTTGGAAACACAACGTGCCCCCTCTTACCACATTATAATAACAATTGTAGTGGCTGAGAAATTAAATAGTTTCATGGATTGATGATTTCTCAGAATAAACTGAAAATGTCAGTGATTCTAAGTAGTGGGTACATGTGCAAAGGAAATAAGTAAATTAACATATTAGCCAGTGGTATATTTGTTTTGTTAGGAAAGTAATTCATATTCATTGTAGAAAAAAAATAGAAGATAATTTCAAAAAATTGAAGATAAAATAAGTAACTTCCCAAGTAAGTACTGCATGGAACCAGCTAACCCCCTGAAGTTAGATATTTTAGCTACAGTTATTATAAGCTGTAGTTTGAATATCCTTGACGTGCATGCATTCATTTTTGTACTCTTACCTGGTTATTCCCTTAGGTTAGAGTCTTAGAAGTGAAATAAGCCCTCAAAGTATATACACTTTTAAGATTTTGTTATGTATTGCCAGTTTGCTTTCAAGAAAGATTTTGCCAATTTACACATCCAGAAGCATACCCATGTGCCTGTGTAGCATATTTTTAAAGCCAGTATGCATAAAATGACATAATCAGCAAAACATCACTTCACAAATTTTTTAAGTGGAAAAGGAAAAACTCAGGAAGATAAAGGCTGAACAATCAGGATTTGGGTTAGTTGTGGGGCGTGGAGCAGGGGATAGATGGAAATGGCTGACTTTTCTCTCTTTAAAATATAATTTATTCAAGAAAAAAATGCACTGAGAAACAAGTCTGTGAAATTGAACTCGTCACCCTGTTAAAAGGTAAACTGAAGCATATTAAAAATTGTAAGAGTTTATTTGAGCAAAAATCTTTTTGAATTAGGTGGCGCCAAACCAGAAGTGGTTAGAAGTGCTCCACTGCCAGGAGCTGCGGGGCAAGACTTATAGAGAAGGTGAGGAAGCAAAGCAAGGAAATTATGTGATGGACTACAACTTAAGCAGTTGCCTTAGTTGGGAAAGCCTACTTGGCTGTTTGTGATTGGTTGTCTATAGGTTTTGATTTCTTAACCTTGAGGCATTTCAGGCTTATGTAGGCTACTAAAGCATTAAAGCCATCTCAGTCTAATAGCCTCCTTATTTAATTCATTGAACAGTCCCAAAGCTTCCAAATCATAGGGCCCAGGAAGGACCTGGGCTTGCAGAAGCAATTTAGCTAAAATCTCGACTTGAAGAAGCATCTTTTCCATATTCAAAGCACACTGATTACTGAAACTTATCCCACAGAGTGTGAAACTAGAAGCTTCCATACAGATTATCTGTTTTAATGCCCTCTTTTACAGATGACGACACAAAGACCCCAAAATATGTTAAACTGACTTGGCCAACCCCCATCTCCAAATGTAACGCCAGATGATTATTTGCAACTAAATATATGAATTCCCCGTTAAATCCTGCTATTTCAACTCCATAATTAAATCAATGTCAAGAGTATTGTTTCTTCTACTAAAGTGCAATGTGTATTAAATGTCTTCTCAGTTGAAAAAAATGTCTATCCACCCCCAAATGGATTCATATTAGGTACATTTCAAAGTATATACAACGTTCATCCCTCCAATCCACTGATCTTTAACCTAAAGTATTCTGAAAAAGAAATCATGTGAACCTGAAAAGTGCTGTATAAAGTAAAATTATGCATATTGAAAAAGCTAAAGATGAGTGTCTTTTAATCATGGGATTGTTCATTTGAAGAATAATGTATCTAACTCAAAAGGTGCCCAGTCTCCTTTCTCCATCACTGGAGATGACTGTAGGTGTGAAAAATAAAAGCAAATTATCTAAATTGCTAGTTTAGTACAACATTTGTGTGTTAATTTGTACTAATTTTTGTGAAGTACTAAGAATGCCCATATTTTGTAATAATGTTCCTAAATATCGTTTTCCAGTAGCTCTTTCCTTGAACCTTTCAGTTGCCTAAGAGAGTTGAGACCCTCTGATATCCTTCATCACTCAATTCTAACCAAATTTAGGCATTTAAAAACTATGATTCCCCCTGTAAGATTGCAGTTTTTTATATTGGCTAATAAGACTATCCAGTTGTGAATAGGCTGTTTTCTGATCAGAAGGCCAGTTATATTTTGCATTCGTTCAAGGCTTTTCCAAGGGCCACAGGTCCTTGACTACTTTCACAATATAGCAAGACCTATTAAGATGGAATGACAGGGGCTGGCCTGGTGGTGTAGGGGTTGAGTTCGCGCATTCCGCTTCAGCAGCCTGGGGTTTGCTAGTTGGGATCCTGGGCGTGAACCTGCTCACTGCTCATCAAGCCATGCTGAGGCAGCGTCCCCCGTAGAGCAACTAGAAGGATGTACAACTATGACATACAAATATCTACTGGGGCTTTGTGGAGAAAAAAAGGAGGAAGATTGGCAACACATGTTAGCTCGGGGCCAATCTTCCTCAAAAAAAAAGATGGAATGACAATGCAAGCAGCTTTCCTCTTTTCAGGACTTTCATTAAATTCTGTTCCATGTTCCCACTTGAAAGTTACCTGCTCAACAGATTTCCTGGCATAAATGAGCCTTTATAATAAATTGCCAAGTGCTCCTCCTAATGTACAGGAAACTGTGAAGTTCAGCTTTGTTTTTGTGAAATAAAGGTTGACTCTCAGTAGTTTATGTATTTTAAATGAGAACGATTTGTTTTTCCGGTGTTAAAGCTGAAATGGATAGAGGAGACAATCCATGTGAGGAAAGGAAATTAGACCCAGTCTGTGAACCGTAACCCTATTTCTGTGTAGTTAATTGATTAATATACCATCAGAGCTGGGAATTTCAATGACATTTTTACAAATGAAATTACCACAAAAAAACAAAACCACAGTTTGTTTTGTTTGGGCACACATTAGGCTTTGCCACAAGCATCTTCTGTCAAAATACCGTAAGCTTTCTGCGACTATGGTTTATCATGAATTGTTGATTGGTAAGGAAGATGAAAGAGGAACAAGACGCCATTTTGTTGTTCTTAAACAAAAGTAACTTTCCATGATATAGACTTCCATATCACTTTACCTTTGGTACAGGTGTATGTGTTTGTATAAATATCTTAGGGATGAAATGTACCCCTTGCTGGCATGGCGCACATAAGGAAGAAAAATATAAACCATATTAGTCCTCACTGTATCTTGGAGCTTTGATTATTAAAGTTCTAAAGAAAAAGCGAACTCTCACTGTAAAAAACTCTTCTTTTTCCCATTCAAATGAGTGAAGGGTATTATGGGGTACAGAGAGGGAAGGTAACTTTAATCCTGTTGGCCTTGCTGAAAAGTTTTAAATTATGAAGTTTTTAGAATAATGAATAAAGTACTCAAATTATTTATATATGCGACTTTACTCTTATCCTCCCCTGAAATGATTTCTAATTCTACATTAGGAAACTTTTTATGAAAAATCACCTAAAGTTTTATGCAGATAGTTATAATTCTTTCCTTTGAGGAATATATACTTATTATGGCTAAACTCTAAGCTCTTGAGAAAGGCACTGTGTATGCTTTTTTATTTCCAATTCCTTGCATAGTTCTTAGCTCAAAGGAGCCATGTAATAAAAATATGTTCAGTTTTTTGATACAAAATTCAAAGGCAGAAAAGCTTTTGGTGGTTGTACTGCTATTTCATCTCAATGAGTTACAAAGGAGGCAGTACACTTACAACTTATTTCAAATCAATGTCAGGGTGTTACCTAAGATACTAGCATGTTTACAGAAGAATGGCCAGTTAAAGAAAATGTAGAAAGATGGGCAGAATTAGAAAATTCATTTTGCAGCCCCCACTGAAATATTGATTCATACAGGCATCACCAATGGATGCTAAAATCATTAGAGATTGAAGGAAAATAGATTATGTCCATGATACCATAGTGTTACACCACATATTATTCAATTTGAAAGGGGAAGACGTACCATTAGTAAGAGATTTGTGCTTACCATCTAACTCAAGTGATCAAAGTCAGCGTCACTAGTCACCCGATAATCATGTGCCTCCAGATATAATGCAATATAAATTATGCAATATCACTTACGGGATATTTTTGCTGGAATTGTTTAACCTGAAACTAATCAAGGCTTTTGCCTGAAATTCCAATGTATAGAAAATACCAAGGGTTAAGGAATAAGTAAAGGATACCATGAGGAATCGATTGGATAAATCCAGAATCTGGAACATTCCACAAAATAATTGGCTTGGTTTCTTCAAAAAATCAGTCACAAAAAAATATTTTAGAAATATTGTTATAAAATAAGGGAGACTTTAGATCATGGTCAAAAAATAGCTACATAAAACATTTGGGGGACGACGGAGTAATTTGAATGTGTATTTGATGCTACTGGGGACTTTTTGTTAATTTTTTTAGATATAGTATTATATTGTGGTAATGTAGGGGAATAGCTTTACGGGAGATGTGAGCCTAAAGTATTTAAAGGTAAAATGGCATGATGTCTGCAATTTTATTTTATTGAGGTCATATTGGCTTTAACATTGTGTACATTTCAGGTGCACATTATTATATTTCAGCTTCTGTATAGACTGCATCGTGTTCACCACCAATAGTCTAGTTTTTAATCCATCACCATATATATGTGTCCCTTTATCCCTTTCACCGTCGCCCTACCCCTTGCAATTTACTTTCAAATGGCTCAGCAAAAATATATACATTCATACATACACACACATAGAGAAAGAGAAAAGGAAGGAGAGAAAGTAAATATGGCAATATGTCTTAGAGTAAGTATGGCAATATGTTAGCAATTGTTGAAATGGGTGGATATGTGGGGTTTCATTGTGCTAGTCTCTCAACTTTTCCTTTTTTGAAAATTTTCATAATAAAATTTTTAAAAAGAAAACTAGGATATTTGGCCCAGAGATGCAGGCAGGATCCTGCTAACTTTTCCCTCTTGCACCAGGGTGGCAATTGGGCTCTTTTCAACAGCCAAGGACACTGCTTGCTTCACTCCTGCAGTTGTCAGAATCCCTCTTCTATCATGTGAAAGATATTGATTTGTACTTGGAAACACAGAAATTCAAGAAAGTGTGAAGTTAAACACTTTTCTGTTTGTCAGTAAAGATTACAGAAACAGGGTGACTGAAGAAGCAGAAATAGTTTAATATATAAGACTAATTAGAAAAAAGAAGTCATGTAGGAAAACATGCATTCACCAAACTAGATTTTTTTTTCTCTCCTTTTTCTCCTCAGCTTTCCAAATAGCTATTGGAAACTATAAGAGAAGTTAAGCCCCAAAATAGAACACTAACTTTATTTGGGCTTAAATACCAATGGTTTCTTCTGTCTCAATTTTTCCCCTCTTCTCATAAATAAGTATATACTACCATTCTGTACTACTGCTCTAGATTTCTTAAACTTAGCTGCTTATAGCTTCATTTATTTAACAACTTAAACTGTTTAAAATATATTTGTACATTGGTAATTTTTAATAACTTATTTTCAATCTGAAAAGTATTTTATAAGCTGGCCAAATTTTCCCTAATTCACACTTCTTAAATTAATGAAATAGCTTTTAAATCTTTAAAGAACTCCCTATATAAATAATGCATGTTTACATTATTCTCAAATTCCCTGTTTCCTGTTCCCTCACCCCTACGTTAGGTCAGAACAAGGAAAATCCTGTGGATTAAAATTTTCTAACTAGTTTACATCAGTAACAGAAGCAGTCAAAAGCTGAGACAATGTTTTGAGAAGTGAGTTTTTACCATGGCAATGGTTGCTATATAATCACTGGTACTATCAAGTGAGTTGAAAAAAAATCTGTGTACGTTTAAAGGGTTATGAGTATTTGCTGAATGACTGGTCAGCTTACCCATGTTGACTTTCATCACCTGATTCCACTAACACCCTCAAGAGGTTCACACAGTCCCTGATGTGGCTCGAACAATTTCTTCTCGGACTGGTGTTGCCACCAGAGAAGGCTAGACCTTTAATTCATCATTTCGATTTCCTATGGTTGGTCTTTTAAAATGTAATCTGTCTTTATATTCTCTATACTTTATTTATCTAAAAAAGCTCACTATATTTCTTTGTGAAGTTCAGTTAGCATTTTCCTCCTATTAAGCCAGCCATAAAATAAGAGAAATTAGTTAGAAATTGCAAATGAACAACTCAATGTCTAATGATAATTTTTTTTTTTAATATAGGAGACCTTGTCTAAACTCACAAGGGAAGGGAAAGTAAGTATCCAAGCTTCACAGCAGGCTCTCGTCATAACTTGCCTCTTTGTCCTTAAAAAAAAAAAATACAATGACATAATAAGAGGCTGTTGTGCTGGGTCTGGGTTTTCAAGCTTTTGGAATCACTATTTGTGCTCATGACTAGAGCAATGAAAACAAGTCTTTTTTTCCCAAGACACAGTAGCTTCAGTCCAAGCCACTCCAGACTTCCTTGGCAGTGACCTCCACACTGACCTTGACTTATTCTAGGAAGAACTCTGCCTGTTTAGCTCTTTTAGCTCATTTTTTTGTGAATTTCTGTTCGCTAGTAGTGAATTGAGATTAATTAAGAAAAACTTCATTCATGTTTAATTTCTAGTGTGCTGACTTTTCCTGTTATAATATCTTTTTTCCTTACAGTAGCCTCTTTGGAATCTTGTCCACCTAGCCTGTGGAAGCAGTTTACCCAAGCAGCGACAGCAGACAACTGTCCTACCAGGGGCATGCTTAGTCTCTCCTCGTTTGAAATCAGGAATCCCATCTCCTTGGTGTTGCCCTAAAAGAAGTAGAGGATCCAAGCTACATGCTTCTTCCATCCTCAACCCACTGTATCAGATTTAAGAAGAGAGAACTCAAGCCCAAACCATGTCAAAGCTGGAGGTGTTTTTCAGTCCAGCACCAGGCTGCATTGCTTTGGGTCAGGCATTGGTACGTCTTCTGAAATGTTTCACTTGCCTGGCCTGTGCACACCTACATTTCTTCAGTTCACCATGAAACGTGATGCTATCTGGCTGTTTTCTTCATGTGCCCTTATATCCTGCTTCAAAGAGCTCGAGTCTCATCTGATGGATTCCCTTCTGGAATTCCCTTCTGAGCCTCTTGAGGACAGAACTGTTTTGAACATTTTTGTAGCCCTCCCTGTGCCTTGCACACAAAAGGCATTCAGTTTTGTCAGTAATGACTCTTATTGGCGGAGCCTCTAGCTTTGAAGAACTAGAGGCCCGCTGGTGTCATTCGCTGGTGATGAGGACTAAGTTTAGCTGGCAGACACACTGATTAACCAACCACTGTCAGAGCACTGGGAATAGATACTACTGAGATATGAAGGTGAATAAGACAGCCCTGCCCTCAAACTTTTTGGTTTAATGGGGAGAAAGTCTATGCAAACCTTGGGAATGAATGGTGTGGAGAGGGGAGGGACCAGTATGCGGAACATGCTATTAGCGGTTGAGTGTGGAAGCAGCCAGCCTTCAGCTCCAAATTGAAATGTCTTGCCCATCTGTGTGTGTTGGTGCAGAAGGGTGCATTTTACCATCCTACCATGGCAGCTTGGTCAGTGGAAATTGTCCCATCCATGTTGTCAAACTAAACCTCACACACATCAAAACTTAAATATGGTACAATATTATTTCTTTGTAGGCTTTGAATCTTAACACTTTTTTTCCCCACCAGTCAGACTAACAGAATACTTGACCCCTTTTTACCTAGTAACACCAATGTGTATTTGGACAAAGAGGCAGGATTTGTCTATAGCTTCTAGGTCATCAGGAGAGAATTTTTGGTCAGAAGATTTAGCAGTTTAATATATGACCTTAGTTTCCATCTGGAGGTCAACCTGAGTGCTCCCATTTTTGAGAAGGAAAAGAAATTATTAACTAGCTGCTCAAATGTGTGGGTTATAACTAAGGCACACAAGGACTGAGGTGCATGAATGTTTCAAGGTCACCTGGGGGAGCCTTAGAATCTGCAAAAATGGCTTTCTGGAATTTGAAAACAATTCTGGTAAAGTCCTTTATTGTCATTTTGATTATTGCAGCCTAGTGAAGAAGAGATCGGCTTATTTTGACAGGGAAGACACACACATGCAAAAAATATCTTTGTTGGTTATCTCAAGAGCCTTGTCTAAAGTAGAATAACATGTGACTTTGTTAAAAATCCGGATGTGAATAAAAATTTGGGGGTGAGTCATACTTTCCATGGCTCCCCCCTTCTCCCCCTATGTCCCTGTCCCTGCTCCAGCCTTCTGAATTAGCCCCTCTGATTTCTTTATGGTGCCTCTACCCAGGCTGTCACACAGGACAAAGGTCTTTGAACCATCAAATGACTTCTGTGGACTCTGTACCGTGAGCATAGGGATCACAAGGGGCCCCCTTTTTATGAGCTTTTGTGCAGTGAAGCTGCTGGGGTAGAATTCCTTCCTCTGTCCTCCCCTTTAGCTGACAGGGTTTAACCTGATTATGGCCAGCAGGCAAGTAGGCGCCCTTGGAAATTAGTCCTCTTACTGAGATCAACAGTGAAGAGGGCATGCTTGTAAAGGAAAGAATGCAAAGCTAGAAAACATATTCAAATCTTTGATAATGGGGGGTATGGAGGTAGAATGAAGATGTGTGAACATCTAGCATTTTCTCTGTTTTCTCATATTTATATTCCTCTTAAAATTACAAATGTAATGTGTCTTTGTGACCCTAAACTTGGGGTAAATAAGAATCCACAGTGAGTGTATTCAATTTCACTGGGAAGAGAAATTGCCTCTTTTTTGTGTGTATGAAGCCATTTCCAGCAAAAAAAATAATTCCCTTGTACAGTGTAAATTAAAGTCCTGTGTTTAATTGTGCGCTTGCCCTGCATCCCCTCCCCCCCATGTCTAAAACAGACACCCGGAGTGACACGGCCCATTAATCACCCCCCAGGAAGCACGACACAATTCAAAACTCAAAAATTCAGATATTCGTTTACCTGTGCCTTCAACAAAGGGATGCGGTGAGGAGTCAGCCCAGGGTTTTACTTAGAAAACCAGCAACATTTCAAGAAAAATTAAAAGTAAAGTCATTTGCTCTTTTCTCTAGTCCAGAGAAATCAGCACCAATAGAAAAATACTTTGTACAGATGAATTTTACTCTATTTTATGACCTCATACACAATTTAACACACAAAAATTGATCATATGCACAAAAACACTAGAAACAAGGAACTTAGAAATGTGATGGGAACGTTTTTCATCCACTTTAAACTAAATGGCTGAATGTTTAATACCACTTCTCTGAGTTAGATTAAATACAGGAGGCTCTTTTTCAAGGGGAGCCAGCAAGTTAGGAGAGAAGATGAAAACAGAAGTTGTGGGTTAGCTCCAATTCACCCGTCTCAGTTTTAGCCTGGTCAGGCCCACAAAGCGATATACCTGTGAGCTAATTGTAATGCTCAGTGTTCTGATAGGAATCTTCTTGGTGACCAAGGCCAGTCAAAACTTGAATAATGGTATTTCTACCAAAAGGCTTACTCTCTTTACTTTCTCCCAAAATGGTCCATTTTAATTATTTCTATAAATCTGTCTTGAGAAATATTAAGATGCTAATTATTATGGGCTTGTTTTATTTTTTGTTATCGTAACAAAAGTATTTACCTTTTTACTAAAAATAGAAGCATAATGCAAAGAGATTGTTCATAACTGGCCCGCTAAACTAAGTACACACCCCATTTCCAAGGGAAGTAAAAAGGGCTTTACAAATTGCTAAGTCACTAACATGTCCTTTCACCCACATTTATATGCCCTACAAAGTCTGGCATGGGATGTGCACATAGTACTTCCCCAGGGAAACACACACACACACACATATACCACATACCAATATTGTTGATTTATTGGGTTTCTGTTTGGGGACTGCCTATATTGTGTATTATGGTTTCAAATTACTGTCTGCTCTTTTAACTTCTTAGAAGGGTAAACAATTTGAAAACAGTTAAAACCAGTAGCAAAAGAAATTGGCACCTGACATACTCTTTAACTTAACTCCTACAGAGACTCACACACTTGTTTTTGATGATGGGTCATGGAAAAAGGTGACTCACTTTCATGTTATATTTTAAACCTATCTTCCCCTCAAAATTTGAATGTTAGAACAGCCAGACCCTACATTTATAATCGACACCAGTTTTCTAAGCACTGTATGAGCTGTCAACTAAAAAAAGGCCTAGCTGAAGGTTTTAGGGGTGTAAACTCAGACATATACAGTATTTCTCTTTCCCTAGTTTCATCTTCCATCCCTGCCTCCAACACACACACACACACACACACACACACACACACACACACGCACCTTAAAAGAGAAAATGGACAATTGCTGTAAGGAAACATAGACCAGCAGGGACAAGGGTCATTGTGTCTAATTACCTCATTCCTATATGTTGGGTAAGGGTTGTCTGTATCTCGCCTACCCTCAAACAAATCGGGCACTGTTATAGACAAAGTACCTGTACTTACTTCTGGCAAGGGAAATGCTGCTGATGCTACCACGGATATCAACATCACGTGTGAAAGTGTTCTATTTAAAGCTTTCAGAAATTACTACTTAGCACCCAGAAAGTGTTTCTCCCTCTTAAGGATCAGAGCCTAGTCATTATTTACTATATTTAAAGGCAACTTACTATTTAAATTTCTTAACTTGCAAAAATAAAACATCATTTTGTCAGTACAAAGTTGTTTGGAAAATTAGAGTAATATACTGTCTGCATTTTGCCAATAAGATAGTTTGATGCAAATTTGCATTCATAGTGACAGTAACAATTCCACTGATTTTATTTACTTTACACTGTCCACCCTTTGAAGGAAACAAGGTCTAGCAACTTCTCTGAGAAATGGCTGTTACTAGAGGGGTTGGTGAGTCTGCATTTGTCTGCAAGTCTGTTTAACTATAGAGTTGGTCTAGTTTGGTTTTTTTTTTGCAGTTTCCAATTTTAAGAGTAAGGACATGGCCTATAATCTAAATACAGAACAACTGATCTCATCAGATATGTTTTAAGAAGAATAAAGATTAAGTGACTCTCAGTCTGCATCAGAGAGAGAAAGAGAAATTCAAAAATCTGATGCCTCATTCCTATGCCAGAGGGGACTCATTTCAGGGTGTCCACTGTGGTCCCCTAGAGGGGCATGAATCAGCTTATAGATTATACTCACTCCCTAAGCAAATAGGCCTGTTTGGGACTGTAAGGTATTTTTTTAGAATGGATCCTGAAATTAGATTCATTTTGGTCTGAAGGCTTTGTTCAGTGGCTCTTAATGACAGATTCCAATACAAAATGCTGGATGTAGGAGAAATTGAAAGCTTCTCAGGGCTGAGGAGGTGACACAAGAAGAAAGAAAAAATGACTTGAGCAAAGGGCATGGAGCAGTCTGGAAAGGACAGCCTGGGGAGGGGGAAGAGCAAGCTGCAAACAGAGAATTCTTCTGTAGGTCTTGGAGCCGGCACCTGTAAGGCCCATTGCCTGGGCCATGCTGAGCTACTAACATGCTCCCTGAGAGGTTTGGCTTGCTTGGAAAAGTGCAAGCTGGCCACACTGCCCACTGTTCAAGAGCCCCTGCAGTAGCCACAGCAGCCACCTCCAAGCCACAAATTCCAGAGGCTGGGCTGACTTTTCCACCCTTGGCTTCAGGTGTATTTCCAGGCTTCCTCTCAGAGTGGCTGGCACATTTTGGGGGATACAGGCAGATAGCAGATCTTAACTCTCAAGCACAAACTTAGGTGAGATGAGGGTGTGGTTAACAATCATGTTAATAGATAAAGAATAAATTGTCCTCTAGATTTGCAGCCTTAGATCCAATCCATCGAGACATTAACTCTATTTGAGAGTTGTGCTCTGCTCTATCCAAGTACTGTTTGGCCTCCTAATATGCACAGCATAGAAAATGAGTCAAATAAGCATGACACATTCAGGGGCCACACACAATGCTGCTTGAATGAAATGGGACGCTTCAAAGTGTGGGAGATGAAGGTAGGATGCTGCCAGAGTGTCAGGCTGAAGATGCCACCTTTTTCCTGTAGGCACATATGTGAATCTATAGAAAGTTTTGAATAGGTCAGTAATGTGATGAAATCAGACTTTTAAAAACACTGACCTGAGAGCAGAGTCAGAGAGAAGAGAGGAGAAGGAGAAAGAACACTGAGGCAGTGGACGCAGTAATCTGATTTAACTTCTCTAAGCTAGAAAAATACAGAATGTAGGGTTTCTAGGACTGTTGTGAGAATCAAGTGTGATGCCTGACACATGGCCAACAGCAAGTAAATATCAGTTCCCCCTTCCTGTAACTGGGGCTAGTGTGGTGGCCCTGGATATCAAGTCCAGATGTAAGAGAGATTACTTGGGAAAGAGCAGCAAATTTGGCAAATCCTTGGATATAAGGAATTTAGAAGAGAAAAAGAGCCAGAGGAAAGCCGAGATTCCAAGTTTTAAAAATCAGGTCTTAAGTAAGGGGTGTGCACGGAAGAGTACTAGTCTTGAGAGAAAGATGAGTTGACTTTAGGACATTGAATTTGGACTTGAGATATTACAGGGACAATATGGATTCAAGAGTCCCAGGCATAGAGGTGAAATCAGATGTGGATTTACCTCGGAACTCAAGTTATCATGCCCCTCACTTTCCCCAGACACTTCCTAGGACACATGCCTAGTGTTCTGTTTGTAAGTTTTTATTGTTTTTCCTTAAAAGCTCCCTCAAAAGTTATACAAGCTTCAGGCCCCACAAAATCTGGACCCTCCCAGGTTTAAGTCAGAAGACAGTTCCCATGGGATAAGGGGAGATAAAGAGTTGGAAGAATCCAGTTACTGTCCTCAAAGGACAAGAAGGGTCAGCAGAGGAGGCCGGAGAGGCAGAGAGAAGGCCTATAGGCCAGGATGCTGCAGGGAGATCAAAGGGACCGGGAGCTGAGGATGGGTCACCGGACTTGACCCCTGAAAAAAGTGACTGATTTTAGAGTGCACACTCTCAGTACAGTGTGAGGGAAGCCCAGGCAGGAGGGGAGCTTGAAGGGCAGGAAGTTGGCAGTGGGGGTAGTAGACTCCTCATCTGGTGGGGCTGATATAAAAGAAAAGGAGAGGATGCCATTCCACACTCCACTTTCGATATCCTGTAATTTAACATTACCTGTGCACTCAATATTCCTTTGGAATTAATATTAACTCTCTGAGCATGGGTCTGTCTTCATTTATTACATTTCCCACTCTTTGAGATTTTCTGGGGTCTTAGTTGAATCTTTTTCTCTTCACGGTGAGTGTAAGCCTGGTCAACAGCTAAGAAAGGAGCTATTGGCTGGCATGGATTTTGGGTTTTGTTTGTTTGGTTTGGTATTCACCCTAATAGTTCCTCTTTTTCGATGGACATGGAGGTCGGGAATTCTGTCCTAGGGGTTCAGGGGCTGAGGACCAGGGTGGAGAGGCTGAAGTCATCAGGCACCAGAGGCTGGAAAAGCTCTGGTCTGTTATCTGGGATCACCGAGTCAAAGGTAGCGATGACTGATGACTTCACCCCGCAGAGGGCGCCTCCCCAATCCTGCAGCCCATTTCCGATCAGCCGGTTTGCCCGGGCTGGGTTTTCTTTGGCTACTCGGTTCTCACTGCTTGGCGTCACAAATCACTTTGAAAGAAGATGAGATTCAACCCTTCCCGCCTTTCCTCTTGCGAGAAGCCTTTCCCAGACAGCGACTGTTCATGCGATCAGCCCTGGAGTGGACTTTTTCTTTTCTTTTTTGTGCTTAAATGTAACTGAAAGGTTCCTGTTACCAACATCATTGAGGCGATTTAAAAAAAAAGTAACAAACTTACGGGTCCGCAGGCCCCAGGGAGCTGACCTTTGGGAAGCCCCGGCCCGGCTGGAATTTGGCTACGCGGGCTAGGACGGTTCACTCAAGCGCTGCCTAGTGCTCCAGGGAGAAACAAGTGTGGGGAAGAGGGTGGCCTGGCGCACATCTGCGTGTGTGTATGTGCGCGGAGTGTGTATACGTGTATGAGTGTGCGTGTGCGCACGTGTGTGTGCGCGCGTGTGCGCACGGGAGGGTGCCGGGGAGGCTGCAGCAGAGGCTCCTTTGTGGAAGGCACTTGCCCGTTCAGAAGACAGCTTGGCGCCTCCACTTGCTGGTTCCACGAGGACACCTGGCTCTTCAGAGTCCGTACATCTCTGTCGCCCGCCACCCTTACTTCCCTCTGATGGCCGGCCAACCAACCCCGCACCAGCCTTCGGGTGCGGGTAGCAACGTGCCCAGTGGCAGCTTCCAGGCCCCCGGGGCCCCGCGCAGGTGAAGGTGAGCGCCTCAGCACCGAAGTTGGTGCTCGGAGGGTGGAAGGGGCCGAGCAGGAAAGGGTGTGCTGTCCTTTGCGGCTGGCGCTGGGAGCAGCCTTGTCTGCAGCGTTGTTACCTGAGGCCGCGGCTGCGCCCCGCCCCTCGCCGCCCTGCCCCCTCGCGGTCGCCGGCAGCCGGGCTGCAGTGACCTGGGAAGAAGCGGCAGCGCCGGGAGACAGCAGGCGGCGGGGAGCGAGGAGCGCGTGCGGGGAGCGCCGGCTGCGGGTGAGTGTGAGCTGCTCGTCCAAGGCAGGGGCGACCGCTGCTCGGGGGCACCGGGAACCGGAGACTCCCCGGCTCCGGAGGGCCGGGGGCGTGGATCAGCCTGGATCCGAGGCTGCGGCGCCAAGTATCGGCTGCCTTCTAGCCTTACTGGGAAGGCTGGGGAGGTTTGAGTTCCCTCCACATCCACCTGGGTGACTTTGACCGCTGCACTCCCAGGCCGCAGAGGACAGCGATCGGTCCCTTGAGGCGAGGAAGCCCGGATCTGGACCCGCCTCCGGAGAAAGAGCTAGGTCGTGGGCTCGCGGGCCGCCTTCGGGTTGGACTTGAATCGACTGACATAGCTTTAGCTACTAAGACTTTTGGATAAACTGCGCCCCCACTTGATCCCCGCCGGTCCAAGAGCGCGCAACTGGGGGCGCCGCGCCAGGACCCTGGCCAGCGGGGAGCCACGCGTCGCCCCTCCTGACAGTGGGGGCGGGGTAGGCGAGGACCGTGTCCGGGTGATGCGGACCGAGGACAAGACGGCTCTCCCTTAGGCACATTCCTTCTGGCCGTGAGAAGTTCAGATTAGAAGTTGCGCCCTGCGCTTATGGAAGTTTGGAGGGGAAGCGGGTGGGCTGGCGGGTTACCTCCAGCCGCTGCACTGCCCCCAGCTCGGGGACAACTGGCTCTCGGTTTAATCTTCCGACCAAACACCAGGAGTCTCCACTCTATGCTTTTCTCCCCGCCTCTTCCCCGCTCCCTTTGGCTGGTCCGCAGTGCGGCCGTGAGGCTTTCTCCCTCGCGCCCGGGACCCCGACCCGGGACGTGGGGAGGTGTCACCGCAGAGGTTCGAGGAGAGGGTGGAGCTCGTGTCCGCGAACCAGGGGAACTCCCCCCCTTCGCTCCAAGCACAGAAACACATTCCCTAGTCAACCCGTGCTCCCCCACCCCTCACCCCCGCTTCGGGGAGCTTTGTGCTGCCGCCCTCGCGGAGGGGGCGGGCACCCGGCATCGGCGTGGGGGGCGAGGGGGACGGGTCCTAAAGCCCGAGCCCTCGGGGCGAGGGGCGGGGCCGGGCGACCCCTTGGACCGCCCCGACCCGCCGGCTGGAGGGGCCCGGGGAAGGGCGAGCCGGTGCGGTTGCCGCTACAGTCGATTCTGCTCGAGGACGTGCGGATGCTTGGCGCTCCCGGGAGGAGAAGGGTCCAACCCCTCCCCGGCGTCGGCGCTGTCGGCCACGCTGTCGCAGCACAGCAGGCGCGGCCTCCCCCCAGCACGCGTCCCTGCCCCGCCGGGTGGCCACCGCAGAGCCTGCGCGGAGCGTGAGGGCGTCTATCTCCGCTGCGCACCCGCGCCCCCTCCCGCCGCGGCCCAGATAAGGACGCCGCCCTGGGCTCGCGCGCGGCTTCGGGGACCTCCCACTTGGGGACCTCCCACTCGCGTCCCTCTTGTTGCCGCTAGACACTGAACGGGGTTCCCCGGTGATGCAGGCGGGGCTCGCGGCGCGCTCCGAGTCTGTGCCGGGGAGCCGGTGGCGTTTTGGTGAGTGGCTGGGGCTGGGCGCGGGCGCGGGCGCGGGGTTAGGGGTGGAAGGACGCGGTGGACCGCTCGTCCATACAAAGACCTAGGAAACAACTAGGTATCCAGACTTTTTGAAAGAAATCGTGCCCCCGGTGTCCTCCACGCCGAATTTCTTCGGGACCTAGTAGTCAGTTTTCAAACATCTGTTTGCACTGAAACTGCCCCTAGTGTTCGGCCGTCTGTGACCCCCCTCTACTGACTCACAGTTGTCTTCCTGGAATGAGTTGCGAGAGCTTCCTTCCCTCTCTCTAGAGCATCCTTTGGCACTCGTTTGCTTTTTTTCTTGGTTTGGGGACATTGAAAGAAACTGAAAATGCACTTTCACAAACAGGCGTTCTTTCTCTGCTGTCAGAGCGTTGTGCTCGGGGGCATCTGTGAAATGTTTCTGTTGTGCTGCAGATGAAACACGCTGATTGGTAACGGTGTTGGTTCTTTCACTGCCGGCAGGAGCGCCACGGTGAAGAGTTAGATGTTGCCAGCTCTGGTTCGACTGTGTGGTTGACATTCTGTGTGGAATCATTGAGAAAGGTTTTGAAAGATAGGTGGTAGGGAAGGAGCTTTTTCCCAATAAGTTAGTGAAGTGAGAGCAAAAGTTCCATATTTTAGAATTGCCTGCATTTCCCTACCCTTTCTTCTCCCCCAAATAAAATAGGGCTGTTTTTTTCTTCTGCCTATTCTCTTCAAACCTGACTTGCTCTGCCTCCATTTGTCGTCAGAAGGGTGTGGGCCAGCCCTTCCTGCTCCCACCTCATCTGTGACATATGTCAGGAGTCAAGAAGAATGGTTTTCTGGCATTGGTTTACTTTTGATTATTGTTGACCTAGCGGGTGAGTAACCAGCTGAGCAACAAGGCCTCACTAACCCTCTTTCAAGAAAGCTCTGAGCTCTGAACTGACTTTCAGGAACATGTTTTCCTCTTAAATACGCTGTGAAATGAAGCATACATTCTCTCTCTTTTCTTCCTTCCCACCCACTCCCTTCAAGAGAATAAAGCTTCAGCCATGTTTCTGACACCAAAAGCAAAGTCATGCTGGCTGTTTAGGCAAGAGAGTTTAGGAGGGGCCAGAGGGCTTCTTTGGAGAACCTTATGAACATTCTCATTCTAGGACTTTTTACTTGCTGATCATCTAAAGGCTAAGTACAAGGTCACAGCATCCCCTTATTAAAAATTCACGTAGTTGAAAGATGCTCAGCTGAGTCACAGCCTCCCCAGGAGGGTCCATCACTCAGACACTCCTCTCATGGGTCATGATTAGCACTCAGGGGACTTGAAGAGAAGTTCTTATCCTCAGAGCCTTACTGTGACAGCTCTACATTTTACTTTGGGGCTGGGCATTTGTCAGCCTTAGCAGCCATCCTCCCTGCTGCTGAGGTCCCCAACCTATAGGTGAGATGTTAAATACAAGCCTGTCTCTCTCTGCCCTGGAAAGATTGATGGGACACTTGACATTTTCCAGACAGAACCAAGGCTAATTCCGTAGTCCTTGCTGGTAATTGCCAGCTGTGAGAAACAGCCATTGTCTTTAGAGCTGTTGGATTAACTATGTTCCCCTAACCTACTTGAAAAGTATGTGTTTGCATCTTTACTGTGGACAGTACAATAATAAAGCAAACATTTTTTTGTGTATCCTCTGTTTTAATATCTTGTGAGACTGTGGAAAGGGTTAGAATGTGTGTGTCTGCACTCTCTTTTTCCTACCATCTGTTTAACACTGGAAATCCTCACCAAGGGGGAAGCCCTGTTGAAGCCAGTAGTAAAAGCATCATCATCTTAGCAATTATGGCTGGGGAACTTATTCATTAGAAGCTACTGGGGGCCTAAGATCCTTGTATGTTACCCTGGGGAAAAAAAATAGCCAAACAACATACCAGGAACAGTGTTGTAAATTTGCTTTCATTCCTTTAACTTTTTAAGATAGCATTCTTTCTCAAGATAGGGCAGTGGTTAGAATCATGCCAATGCATAACTAACACGTGTCACTTTTTACTTTGACAAGCTTTTATCTGGTGCTTCCGCTGTGCAACACGCAATTCTCAAAAAGACTTGCTTCCTTTGGAGCTTTAGTGTTAGAAGATAGTGCTGTTGCACAAACTGAGTGTGTAGTCTTTGTCATTCTTTATTAGTATTTCTACATTTGCTCTGTGAGGTTTACTGGCATCTCTGTGCATAGACTTACGCAGCACTGAATGAGTTATTGCTTTCCAGGATGGAGACTTCTTTAGCTTATCACCATTCTTAACAGGGATAATCTATAAACAAGTCAGCATATCTGGAATTGGAGGTGAATTGGAGGATTAGCAAGTCTTCTATACGTGACATTTTATGTACAGAAGTATTTTAAAATATGTCAGGATAAACTGCCAAGATTACCTGTACAGTCTTGAAAAAAGAAGAGTTCAGATATAACTATAAACTGTAATTGACAATGACTCATCGGCTTTAGGGGTGCCAACGGTGAAAACAGCCTAGCTATGCCCCTAATGATAATTATGAAGACTCTCTTTAAAAGCCAGTTGCATCTCAAGTGAGCTGTAAGTTGGCTTGGATAAATATTTTCAGTTTTACTTTCTAAAAAATTATCCGGTGGTGATGCTACACAACGCTGTGAATGTACTTAATACCACTGATGTACACTTAAAAATGGTAAAAAGTAAATTATCCAGTTGATAGTTGGAAATGCTATCTCCTACCCATATATCATTTTCAGAACTTAAATATGCAAATGTCTCATAAAAACATTTGTTTTTGTAATGTGGAGATAATTTAATATACAGTGAGTATTGAAAAAGGGCAAATCTCACAAACCTAGTAACTTAGAAAGCAGAGAGTGGAAATATTAAAAGATGTTTCCAGTAGCCAGGAGCAACTTAGCATTTTATCTATAAACTCAATACATATTTTAAAGCAAATGTAATGTCTGTGAAATAAAGAGAAATCATATGTACATATGACACCCGTTGTTAATAATAGCTAACCATGGAGCAGACACCGTGATAAGGACTGTATATGTTCATTTATTCTTATGCAAACCAATGAAAGGGCATATCCTTGTATCATAGATGAGGATGTTGAAACGTAGGTTAAATACCCCACCTCACCTCAGCTTACATCTAAGAAGTAGCAGAACTGGGATCTGAGGAAGAGCAGGCTATTTCTGGAGTCTTCACTCTTATTCCTAAGGTCCTGCCTTTTTTATATGGTTCTGTGTAAAACATTTCATAATATTTTGAATTTGTGATATCAGTTTACTCCTCTGTCATCCAGTATTGTTTGACCCATGTGTGTTTGTGTGAACTTTGACAGTGATGCTGTAAACGGATAATTACACTCAGAAGTCCAGTCTGAAAAGCCCCTCCAGGTGGCCCTTTATGACCTGGAGGAAACAGTCCCCTTCTCACACACCCACATAATCGGGGTGCTCACTCTGTACCCCATGGGGTCCCTTCTTCCACATTCCCACTTGCATGTCCTCATAGCTGAAGAAATGTAGTTGTTTGACCTCTGTTTTCACATCAGGTCCATAACAACTCAATACCAAAACCAAACATTTAAAGCTTGATAGAAATACAAGCTACCGGGGCTGGCCCCATGGCATAGCGATTAAGTTCCTGCGCTCGGCTTCGGCGTCCCAGGGTTCATTCGTTCGGATCCTGGGCACAGACTTACCGCTCATCAAGCCATGCTGAGGCGGCGTCCCACACAGAAGAACTATAACTCTACAACTATGATACACAACTATGTACTGGGGCTTTGGGGAGAAAAAAGAGGAAGATTGGCAACAGATGTTAGCACAGGGCCAATCTTACACGCAAAAAATACAAGCTACTAAAATAAGCCAGTGACTGTGTAGATGAGGGTTAGATGCGGCAGATGTGATACGAGCAGCATCTCCTAATATGTGTGTGTGTCTTCTTTGCTAATTGTATCACGGAAGAAGCAGAAGAGGCAAGTGAGAATTTCTGATGGTTTCCAAAGAGTGGCTTAGCTAGAATCCAAAGCGATAGCATCGGAAGCGACGATAGAGGTCATGTAAAGTATCCCAACCTCCTAATTTTACAAATGAGAAACTGAAGGCTAGTGAGGTGAAGCGACTTGTCTAAAACTATAAGCAGTAAAACTTGATTTAGAGCTGGAACCTTTAATCTTCGTGTCTAGTGTTCTTTTCTCTATTTATGGGAAAGCTGTATCACCAAGTGGAGCAGGAACGTGGTGGCCCTGACTCCAGGGGAAGGAGTTTGGCCATTATTTTATCATCTCCAAATGCCCTGCCTATTATGTGCAAGGTGGAAGATGCCCTTTGACCCACTGATTGGTGGGGGACGTGTCCACACTCGAGAAAGGCAAGATCACTTAACACCTAACACGTCAGCCATTTGGACAATTTCCCTGGGGGTTGGGTATCCATTGCCCAAAGAAAATGCACCAGTTAGTGAAAAAGTAGTTTATTCATAGTGAAAAAGTAGTTTATTCATAAAGTGAGCAATACTTGCTGAGCCTATAGCAGGTTCTCAATAAAAATGTGTTTTATTGATGAATGGAAGGTTTACAAGTTGGATTTATTGCTACTGCTTTGGGAGCATTTCCAGGTAGTAAAGTTTGGTTCACATTTAGAGAAGTATTAGTCCCTTTTAATGCTCTTGTGGATGTGTTGCCCCTCATTGATTTTAATGTCCAACTACTCTAGGAGGACTGGCACTAGCCTCTGAAGGGAATAGCTAGTATTAAAATGTTTCCCTGTGCTGATTTTAAAGTTGTTTCATCTTTGTAGGTTTGGAAGATGACACACAACAGAATTGCCTTTTCATCTGGCGGTAGACTAGCGGGTCTGTGATGCAAGTTTGATGTTTGTGTCTGCTTTCTCAAGGTCAAGAAATTATCTCCTTAGAAGGCAACAGTACTATGCATGTTATGAATTGTGTCTCCTTGGTCGGTGATAAAGAAAATGGGAATATCGCCACAGCAGCTGGATTCATGATCGGGCAAACACCACCACCACCTCCTCCTCCTCCACCCCCTCCACCTCCACCATGTCCATATTCAGGGGAAGGGTTTCCTCCCTCTCCTCCTCCTCCCCCACCACCTCCACTACCTGGGGGGCCTCCGGTCCCACCTCCCCCTCCAGGCCTACCCCCAACTTCTCACATGAACGGCTATAGCCACCTTGGTAAGAAAAAGCGGATGAGAAGCTTTTTTTGGAAAACCATTCCAGAGGAGCAAGTTCGTGGCAAAACCAACATCTGGACTTTGGCAGCTAGGCAGAAGCATCACTACCAGATTGATACAAAGACCATCGAAGAACTCTTTGGGCAGCAAGACGATACCACCAAGTCTTCCCCTTCTAGGAGAGGAGGAACTTTAAATTCTTCCTTCAGGGATGCTAGAGACGAGGTAAGAATGGAATGTGGAAGGATAATCCTCCACATACTGCCTTGTTTTGTGTTTGAGGGGGGTGTGTGCATATGTTTCAAAACTTGCTAGAATCACTAAGAAATGAGATGATGCAAGCGAGTGTGCTCTGGAAATGGTAGAAAGGACTTTATACGATGAGCTGGAGCCAAGTAGCAAAAAAGTGGAAGAAGCGTGCATGCTGTATCCTCCCAGACATCCCGGTGGATTATGACCTCATGCGGAGAACATGCTATCTGGGACCACCACTCTTTGGCCTCTCAGCACTGCCCTGTCTCTAGCACATCTGCTGCCGTTTCCCCTACTGGAGCAGTTCTGTTGAAGTCCAGTATTATTAGTCTCTGCTGAAACAAAAAACCGAGTTCCTGAACTCAGTTATCTGAGATTAACTGGAGCTTTCTGGGACAAAATGCCTTTTGTTAAATAACATCATTAACTAGTATACATCCTTAGGACTTTTATCCTTAGCTTTCTGTCCACTTTTTCTTCCACAAAGTGTTCTGAGATGGCATTTGTTCCTCAGATCTCTGAATTAAATTATGGCCATTGTGGAACAGAGATTTCCAGAGAGCCAAAGCATAAAGCTATTTTCAGATAGACTTTCTAGGAAGCATATTTCCAGTTAACACTAAATGTGTTACTTGGGAAAAAATAAAGCTGGCAAGTTATAAGAAGTTAACTGAAAGCATGGCCTCAGAGCTACAGATCACCATATGTTATAGAAACTGAGTCAAAGATTGCATTTGTCAGTACTCTTTGTCTGGAAACATGAAAGTAAATTAAGAAACCTCTGCTTGTTAAAAGAAATCATTAGGAAACCAGGAATTAAAAGGAAAGAATGCTGCCCACTAAAAAAAAAGGCAACAGAAATGCATCATTTTTTAATCTGTTGTAAAAGGAGCAGAGAAAATAGGCCAGAGATGGAGTCAACTGGATAAAAGTGAGCAGAGCTCTGGAATGAAGTAGCAGCTCTGCGTTATTGAATTCTTGAGCTGGCAATATTGGCCTCTTTTCTCTGTCTGGCTCAGGAGCACGTTACCTTCTCTCCACGAATTCACTTAGGGGTGTTGAAGCTGGTGGTATGGTCCCCTGTTGAAAGAGCGAAGAGTCTATTTATTATAAAATGCGAAAAACACTGGGATTAGAATTAAGTGTAAACTGTGGAATATCTTTGAGAGGAAGTCTTCAGGACAACCCTTAGTGCCCTCCGCTGCTGAACATGAGCTTTTCCCTGCTCTTTCCTTTATGCAAAGTCCTTTTATTTCTCAGCAGATCCTTTCAATATTGGAAGGAGCCAGAAGTCATTTCCTTAGTACCCTGGCCTTTGCCCCAGCTTCCAGCAGAGGTTCCTTATTATACAGTAGGTCATTTCTCACCATTGTTTCCTAGCTCTACTTACTGAATTTCAAGAATTTTGAAGGAAAGAGTGGATGGGCACACATGGGAACGGAGCACATGTCTCAGGAAAGCACCCATGACAAAGAGAAGGGGATCTAGCTCCCCATGCTCCTGGGGAGGCAGCGTTAGAATTTAGGTTTATTTGGCCAAATGATAGTTCAAGGGCCTACAAGGATCTTGCTTTCTGTTTGTGAAATCAGGAGAGATTAAGAACCACTCGGAAGCGGGGGAAGTGGCAAGGAGTGTGGCGTCTTTTCCCACTATGGCAGAAACAGAAATGTCAAGTTCTAGACCAGATCTAAAATTCAGGAAAAAAGAGTCTTTCTCCTCACCTCCCTCCACCACTGTACCCTAGGTACCTCTTTACTTTTTTTCTTGAACTTAAAAAACTCTGAAACTGAATAATTATTATTTTTAATTGTGGTAAAATACTTGTAACATTTACTGTCTTAACCATTTTTAAACATATAGTTCAGTGGCACCGAAACATCCACATTGTTGTACAACCACCATCACCATCCATCCACAAAAGTCTTCTCATCTTGCAAAACTGAAACTCTGTACCCATTTAACAATAACTCCCCATTCCCCTCTTCCCTCAGCCCTTGGCAACTAACCTTCTACTTTCTGTCTGTATGAATTTGACTACTCTAGTTGCCTCATATAAGTGGAATCACAGTGTTTGTCTTTTTGTGACTGGATTATTTCACTTTGCATCAAGCCCTCAAGGTTCATCCAATTTGTAGCATGTGTCAGAACTTTAAGGCTGAATAGTATTCCATTGGATGTATATACCACCATTTGTTTATCCAGTCATCTGTTGATGGACATTTGGGTTACTTCTACCTTTTGACTCTTGTGACTAATGCTGCTGTGAACATGGCTGTGCAAATATCTTTACTTTTAACGTGTCTAGGTCCTAATCTGAGAGACAGCATACGAGAAAGAAAAATTAAATCACCATGACTGTGTATGATAAAATAATCTAACTCTTCAACTCTTCAGTACTCAGGATAAGTAGTTTAGGTAGATGGATTTAAGTGCATATTATGTAATATTGTCACATAACAGAGGGTTATCCAGAATTATTTTCAATTTTTTTATGCTATCTCCAACATGGCTAGAAGTATTATATATACTTTTTATTCAGTTAAAGAATATAGTACATGCTATTTTCTTTCCTCATTAGATTTTCTTCTAAAGAAGTTACAACTCAGCAGAGTGATAGTCTAACAAGGACCAGTAATAAATCTTCCAATTCATTCTGTAGGAAGTAGAGTCCAGGGTTGAAAGTAATAGTCCTCACAGCTGTCTGTGTGGACTGGAGAACGCCCTATACAGCATGTTCGGCAGAGGGACCCATCCTGAGCGTGGAAACATGGCCTCCCAACCCGCTACCACTCAGGCCATTATCCTGGAGGTTCCAATGTGCCAAGGATCAGATTATGTCCTCTTGAAATATAATAACCTCCTGTAGAAATGGCCTGCCATTATGTGGTTGGCGCATACTTTAAAGGGCTTATAAAGCATTGCAAATAAGTTCCATTACGCTCCAAAGGAAGAAGTTGCTGGAAGATGGGGAAGGGCTGGGTTTGGGAATGGCCGAACTTAGGAAAAGGTTATGAAGTATTACTATCCTTGTGTCTTTGTTGCCTAAAAATTAACTGCAGATGTTACATTAATAATTAAACTGTAATAAAGTAATAAGAAATAACAAAGATACAATACTGGGGATAGTAATAAAAAGATTCAGCTCAAACTCCACGTTCTTTTCTGAGTTCGCTGATCTTACTCCTGAGAAGTTCCCCGTCCTCAGCCCCCCTGAGAACCTCGCACTGGTTAGTTGGGTGTGTACTCATCTCCCTCTGGAATCGGAGATGCTCTTAAGGAAAGGGACAGTCTTAGCCATTTGGTATCTTTCAAAGAAATTAACTGAGCTGACAGAACTGAACCACAGGAGCAAAGGGACTGTCTTACAAGGTATCAATATGCTAGATCAAAATTGGGATTTGCAAAGAACACAATAAGGTAAATAAGGTCTGGGGGTCTAATGTAAAACATGGCAACTATAGTTGATAATACTGTATTGTATAACTGAAATTTGCAAAGAGAGTAGAACTTAAGTATTCTCACACAAAAAAAGAAAAGAAAGATAAATATGTGAGGTGATATATGTGTTATTAACTAGATGGGGGGAATTCTTTCACAATGTATACATATATCAAATCACCACGATGGACACTTTAAATATCATAATTTTATTTGTCAATTATACCTTAGTAAAACTGAAATAAAGAAAAGAAAGAGAAAACACAAATGTTGAAACACTTGAGGTCATTCACTATGATGTCTGCAGTAATATTACAATTAATATTAATTAATTATACCACATAAGAAGTAACTAAAATCACTTATCAGAAAAAGAGAGGAAGGGAGAGAGAAAGGAAGAAAGGAAGGATGGAAGGAAGATTGGTTTTTCTAAATTTGTGAGAAGTAATGCTTTATTCTCTCACACTATAATTCAGGTATCAATCATTCTTTCTCAACTTTTGTTATGATTCCTGTATGTTCTAGAATTCTGGGACATGATCAAAGCAGAACTGTAGAACTAGGTAGAGTATTTGAAATATATTTGAAAGAAAAAAAAAAGTCTTCAACTGGGTTTTCATTTTTTTTCCCCAAAGCAGGGAGAGGAACATTTCCCAATTGACAGCCAACCAAAAATGAAAAACCATTAAAAACTAAAAGTTAAGTCCATATTGGATGATACAGGAAGATTTTTTAAGTTTTGCTTTTCAGAATTTGACCTAGTATTGAAATAACCACGACTTGTGGGAGAGAGAAGCGGGGAGTTATTGTTTAATGGGTGTAGAGTTTCAGTTTTGCAAGATGAAGAGTTCTGTGGATGGATGGTGGTGGAGCACAACAAAGTGAATGTATTTAATGTCAGTGAACTGCAGACTTATAAATGATTAAGATGGTATATGTTATATGTATTTTACTACAATTGAAAAACAAATTTCTTCTTCCTTTAAAGAATATGGGGAGGCAGATTTTGTAGTGAATTGATATCAGGTGAAAGTATAAGAATTGTACTAAAAACTAGGAGAGTTTGGAACTTTTAACAAGAGGGGTGGTATAGCTATTGACCCCCTTTACTAATTACATAGTACTGCTGTCTCAGTGCTTCAGAGAGTGTCAGAACAACCCGGCCACCCTGGCCGTCTGCGGGGAGACTGTTATAGCCAGGTCCCCTTCACGTCCTAGTGGGCCATCCTCGGGATGGGATGCATTGAACACATTACTTACGTTTTAGCTCCCCATTGGCCGGGATGGTTGAACTCTTCGCTGGGCCTTTAGTGGGAAAGCTCATGAGCCCTGTAGCACGCTGGCTGCACCTGCTGTTGCAGGCCCTCACTTCAGTGGGAGTCCTGCCTGCATGTCCTGCGGTGTCCAGAAAAGTAGATGCAGATTGATTGGAACTGGTGGTGAGGGAGGGGGCCAGATCGGTTCACCACTGTTCTTGGGGGGATTTGTCTCAGCCTGTGCAACTAGGGAGTCTCACGGGGGGCCCACGTGCAGCATTCACTGCTCTGAATGATTCCAAAACACGACCCAGTCCCACACGCATCCGTTTCTGAATTGCCCAGCTTTGGGATGGCAAGCACTTGGGAAGTAAGATAAGCTAATTTACATGTGTAGTGATAACCCTCTCTAAAGGACTTGGACAGACACTTTATAACACTGCCTTTGAAGAATCGAGTGCGATAACCCATGAGAATGAGACTGCTCAAACACTAGGCAAGTCTGAGGATGCCAGGGGAGTGGGACCGTGCCCGCAGTGGTGTCAGTTGTCTTGTGTTCCTGTTGTTTGGATGAGGTGCTGGGCTTTGTTTTCCCTGTAAGGTGCTCAGTCATGGCCAGCCCAGGTTTTTCCTTAGGAATATTGCTGAATTCTCTTAAACTAGTGACCAGTTTCTGAAGCCTTGCTTCAAGCTGTGGAGACAACGGCTCTGGCTGCCCCTGGGTTGAGCGTGAAGGGCTGCCCCTGGAGGCCCAGGGCTTCCGCTCCTGGAGCCATCTTCACAGGTGAGAACATGATTTCTATCGTCACCCCACACTTACATCTCTGGCGTCCCCAGGGGACGTGGCCAGGCCCTGTGGGTGGCTTTCTACAGATCTGCCGCCGGTCCTGGAGAAACCCCCCAATGTGAACACCAGGCTGGTGGCGGAACATTTGCCACTTCTCTATATGCCTGTATCCTGGGTTACATTAAAACTCACAGGAGCTAGAGAGGAAAGGAACCAGAGAGACCCAGGCTATTTCAGTTCTAATACTGCTTGGGGGAAGTTATTAAATGACATCTCTGAGGCTCAGTTTCCTTATCTGTCAAGTACGAGTAATAATGAGTAATTTCTTCATCACATTTCCAGCAACTGCAGCTATGGATCTGAGCCAAGTGTGCCAAGAGTCCCAGGAGAATGAGGGCGGGGTTTGCGGGGGGGGGAGGGTGCTGCCATCAAGGGTTAGATATAGCAGCAGGTGTTAATTTAATGAGAGAAATGTAAGTGTTTTCTTCTCCCCAGCATGGCGAGAATGGGTATAGGAGAGTGCAGAGCGACTTCTTCAGATGTGGATGTAGCTCTACCAATGTGCATATTCTTGTGGCTTTTTAATTTATGAATTATAATAAACACATGGTTTTCAGTCTTAAGAAATTTGGATTCTTCTTTTGGTGTGAGATTTCCTTGTTAAGGGGTGTTAAGTTTGAGAGGTTTTGTTCTCACCCCGTCTTTCCCCCCTCTGCTCCCCTCCCTTCACACCGAACTTGAACTGCAGTCTCTGAGTAGGATTCCAATAAGGAGCCTGCCCTTTTAGATTGGGGGAGTTTATTTTATGGCTGGCAGGTGATTGTGTTAACATGAAATAAACCCCTAGGATAGTAAATAATGTGATTGTTTAAGATTAGTCTTCAAAAGAAGGCAACCAACTCTTGTAAAAATTTAACCTTATAGCCAGGAAGTGCCATTAACTTTGGTTAACAGTCTTGCTGCTAGAAGCAGGCCCAGAGATCGGGAATTTAATCTGAAACCTGATTCTCTTTTGTTCACAATGAATCACATACATCTGGAAAGGAAGAGCATTATAACAACATTCCTATTTTAGCTAGTCTCCCGTTACCAAAAAACAAATGGAAAAAACTACAGCAATTTTAAGATTATCTTTCCTCCTTGCATCCTGGACATTTACTTCCAAAGAAATGGCTTCTGTGTTTAACAACAACCCCTCTGCCCCCCCAAAAAAGGGTTCTAATTTCTAGTCTGATAAAACCCTTCCAATGATTAATTTTGAACAGCTTAAACTTGTTGCAGCCAAAATCTGGGTTTTGATGGTACATTAGAATAGCTGCCATATTTCATTAAATCAGAGTTGAGCCATGTGTTGTAAGACACATCCTGATTCCAGAGATGTTAACATGCAAAAAAAATAATAAGTGTCTTAGGGGCTGGCCTTGTGATGTAGTGGTTAAGTTTGCGCATACCGCTTCAGTGGCCCAGGGTTCACAGGTTCGAATCCGGGGCGCGGACCCGTGCACCGCTCCTCAAGCAGTGTGTGGCAGCGTCCCATATAAAAAATAGGGGAGGATGGGCACAGATGTTAGCTCAGGGCTAATCTTCCTGACACACACACACACAAATAAGTGTCTTAGACTTGGTGAGATACAGCACAAGAGTTTTTCTTTTTAAATTCTGAGTAAATAAAATGTAGGATACTTTCTTACCTCCTCCTACAAGGACTGTTGGACATATATATTCTTTTTTGATAAAAAGAAATTTTTCTTTTAGAAAAAAATAAGAATTTTATTATGTTTCTGGAAATAACAGTGTTGATCCTTTTACATCCCTAAATCAGGGTTGGGACTCAGTCTGCAATATCTTCAGAGTTATTTTTTACTTTCTTAGTTCAAATCTCATATGATTCTTGCTATGCTGAGACATCTATTTCCAAATTGGGGCTTTTAAATGTGGGCTATTTTACTCTAAGAGAAAATTGCTTAATTAAAAAATTTTAAATATATACAATTTATTTAGAATTATATAATAGTAAAATAGATGTACATATAATTATTACAGTTAAGGAAATATAATGTCATTGCAGAAAGTTTGGGAAGATGATAATATTTTAATATTCATAAAACTATATTGGGTATATCAATTAATCACCAGATTTACATATTGGGGATTATTCTTTTATAAATTAGTGTTATATTTTGACAGATTTTAATTCTCTTCTTTCCTCCACCTCTTCTTATTTGTGCTTTAATGATCTTACGTGTCTCTATTTTTTTCCAGATTACTATCTTGGATGCAAAACGGAGCATGAACATTGGGATATTTCTTAAGCAATTTAAGAAGTAAGATTTTGCACACATTTTGCACACATTTGAAACTTTAGTCATATCCATGCTGTCAGCATCAGAGCTGTGGGTGTGAACTGAAATTCAGATTCTAATATGAGTGAAAGTAATTCCTCATACCTTCTTAGACACATGGCTTGATGAGTCTGCAAGTGTGTCACTTTCTGCTGTTTCCCGTCATGAAAACATAATCTAGGGGCTTGAAGTACAGGAATTGTCCCCAGGGTGTCTATTCAAGACTGCCATATCAGGGAATTTATAAATTCATGTAGTGTTGCCCCTTGAGTGGAGGTTGGACTGGTGAGTCAACCTGGTTAAATTCAGGTGTTGTCAAGTGGAAAGGAGCGGGTTCTGCAGGAGTTCCATGAGACCAAAGGGGATTGTTTTTCTTTCCCTAAGAAGACTCTCAGTGGTTGTTGTCACTTGCATCCTTTCTGGGGTGCCCGAGGATGGTTTTCCGGGTGAAGGGGCCTCTGAGTGGTGTATCAAGATCCCTGCTTTCCTGGCAGTGGGGCTGTTCTGATCACTGACTCAAAACCGCCTGCCAGACTGGGAAGAAGGTGGGATGGAAGGGAGGGTGGAGGGGGTTTTAATTTCCACTGGCTTGTGTTTCTTTGGCACTCCAGCCAATGTGAAATGGAATCTTAATTAATTGTCTTTTCAAGGTCTCCTCAGTCCATTGTAGAAGATATTCATCAAGGAAAGAGTGAGCATTATGGATCAGAGACGTTGCGAGAATTTCTGAAGCTTTTGCCAGAGTCAGAGGAGGTAAGGAATTTGGCGCGTGAGTTTTAGATGTTAGCATCCAAGCTTAATATTTTTAGGACTGTCAAAACTCACATGAGAAGGGCACCCTCCTACCCAGAACCAGAGTTTTCTCACATAAAAGTAAAAAGTGAACCAGTAGAAAGAGTATGGGTTATGGAGTTAGAGAATCTAAGTTTAAATTGGAGTTTTACCCTTAATTCAGAAACTTGGGCAACTTCTTAATTCCTGTGAACTTTAGTTTCCTCACCTGTAAAGTGAGGATAATGATGCTTACCTCGTTGGATTGTCAAGATGATTAAACCCTAGTTATGTGTGTAATGTGGTGCTTGGCACATGGGAGCTCAATAAATTTTAGTTCCCTTTTCTATCATCTAACCTTTGCCTAAGGTGTACCCAGGTTATTTATAACACATATACTTTTTTAAAAAAAAAAAGAAAAAGAAAACACATTTGGATGCAGGTGCTCTAAAAATTTGGAGAGATAGGTAAACTGTTAATAAATGTTGTCTATATAATTGACTAAAAGGTGGAAATTGCTGTGATAGCAATTTAGGACCACAATATAAAGTTAATTGACTTTTTTGGGGACTGAATTAACTGAATTTTTGAATGGTTAGGAGCTCGATGGGGAAAAACAGAAAAATAATTTTGTAAAACCTTCTAAAATTGTGATATTGTCTTTTATTTCTGAAGAAGTGTCCCTTGAAAAAATTCAATAAGAAATTGCATGAATACATGTGCTTATAAACATTTGAATAATATAGAGTCTTATAAAGTAAAAAGTATGTTACCCGTTTTACACATACTGCCAATACCTCCCTTCCCCATCCCACTTCTCTTCCCAGACATAATTTATGGAACTTGACTTTAATGCCATTAATAGCAACAAGAAAAATATGTATTTGTGCTTTTTCTTTTACATCAATCAGTGATAAACTCACAATGCCAAACTGAGGGTCTTAATGGGTAAGTAGATGTTCTAGGCACTTCTAACCCGAGCCTCTCTCTCTACCTTAGGTTTTCTGTTTGCAAATTAAGTGTAATTTATCTAAGCCAAGATTAATCAATGGCATTTATTAATGTTAGTAAAGGGTCTTAAAGTGTTGATGGAAAAGTACATTAAATCATAATTTACCCTGGATCTTATATACTGAACACTCCTTAATCTTTCCTTTATGTAAAGAATGAGAGTTCCAAAATCTTGAATGAGGTTGGATAGGGTTTAATTGATTAATTTGAGTTTTAAAAAACATTTAGTTGGTCTTGAAATCTTATTCCTGGTTGGGCCTTTTTCATGACTCCTCCTTAGGACTGCTCTGTGTCCATTCCTAACTGACCTCATTGTTTTGTTTTTTTTGCTGAGGAAGATTTAGCCTGAGCTAAATGAGATTAGCCTGACTAATATCTGTTGCTGATCTTACTCATTTTTTTTTTATTGAGGAAGATTCACCTTGAGCTAACATCTGTGCCAGTCTTCCTCCACTTTGTATGTGGGTCAGCACCACAGCATGGCTGCCAAGTGGTGTAGGTCTGTGCTCGGGAACCGGGCCCACGAACCCGGGCCACCAAGGCGGAGCACGCCAGACTCAACCACTGCACCATGGGGCCGGCCCAAGACCTCATCGTTTTTTTTTAAGTGAGGATCAAAATTGATACCACATGCGAAAGTGCTCTGAAAAGCTCTAAATTTCTAACTAAATGGAAGTTAGGCACGAGGGAGGCTGCCAGCTTCATGCCATGAAGAGGTGGGAGATTAAATATGGTTTTCCTCATGTCTTCATTTCTAATTTAAAATTCAGAGGTGATTAGAGAATGCAAAGGCTGTGGAAGACTAAGGGATTTTTCCAAGAAGCGACTTAGCTGTCAAAGCTCTCATGTTTGAAAGGACTCTGTTTTTGAGTTGTGTGTGGGATATAATTCAAAGGGCGGAATGTTAAAGGAAGGTGACTAAAAGGCACCCAAGCACTGCCCTGAGTCCCCGAGGCACTCTCTCCCTCGAGACAATTAGCTAACCCCAGAGACAGTGCCCTGCTGAGAGGAAACATCGCCATGGGATCCTGAACTGCCTTCCCTGCCCCTGAAGCAGGCCACAGCTGTTTCTCCTGTCACCCTCCTGCTGCGGGGTCACCCTCGGCTTGAAGCTCTGACAAGCTTGGTCACACTTCTCCTTGTTTACATTACTGAGTCTTGGCTTCAGCTCGCCACACCCTCCGAACCCAACTGGGAGCTTCCTCCGGCAGGAACACCCTGACAGTCCCCAGGGCTGCGTGGCGCCCTCCCTAAATCACTCGATGCTGGCAGAGGGAGCCAAAGCCACTTCACGACTGAGGCCCGCTGCAAGGACAGATTGGCTTTGTTGTGAGCACTGTGCGGCCTCTAGCACCGCCAGGATCCAGGGCCGACCCTGGAGTCTTTGGTAGAGGGTGGAGGATGGGGATGAGGCCAAGGAGGAGACAGGGCCAAGTGAGGGAGGCTTAGGAATGTGGCAGAAATATGCTAGTAAATGCATAAGCATATGCGTAACTGTGTGTTGCTAAGACTGTGGGGTAACGTTCTGTGCTCATTTTTAGCACAAGAAGGGACTAAAACATTGAGTGCCCCTGTGTTCCTGGCATTGGACAGGACAAAATTCAATCAAGGGAGATAATGTATTTCAAGTGCTTAAGCCCGGTGCCCGGCACATGATTATTTTGTGTATTTTAAAAATTTAATCCTCACAGCCACATTATAAGATAGTCCTCATTTTCCAAATGGGAAACTGAGGCTCACACAGGTTAGCTAGACTGTGTCTCGTGTCACGTGATTGATAGGCCCTAGTGGAAGGGGATTTGAACCCTGATTGACTGACCCCAGAGCGGTTCCTTCTGTTGCACTCCACCGCCTCCCTTTGAGGAAGGAAGGGCAAAGGTTCTCAAAACTCCACCTTGCACCAGGCTGGCCTCCCAGCCTTTCCATCACCTCTGCCATCACAGCATACTGGTGTGAGTAGTGTCGCTTGAATAACACTGTAATCTTATCAGCGCGCTGAAAAATATGAGCGGAAACAGCCCTTTTCTCTCCTGCGTTCTCAGCTGACAAGCCAACCCAAGGTTAATTTGTTTTCAGGATTTCTTTGCCCTTCATCACAAATCTTTTATCTGGCATGTTTGTTCATCTTGCCTCAAGCTCGTGGTTAAAACCTGCAGAGGAAGAAGGTATACCCAGAAATGAAAGCAGCTGGAGAGTGCCCTCTGTCCCGCACACTATTCCCGTGCCCTGAGGGGGCTTGAGGAGGAGCCAGGTGGGTGGTGGGAGGGAGCCCCCGCCCAGCCTGCCAGCCCTATCCTCTGTTGAGGCTGGTACCCTGTCGTCATCTAGTTCCAGGGATACAGGGCTGGAAGGGGGTAGAAATTTTCTGTTCTCTCTGGAAGTAGGTTGAGCTGCCTCCTCAGACATTTTTATCACCTTCCTACCTTCTCTGTTTATTCTGCCCCTGGAAGGGGAAGGACAAGGATGAAAACCCAGGGTCCTCTGTTGGGTACATCTGTTGGTGGGAAATCCTGCTATTTCAAGGCCATGTGAGTGGAATTAAATGGGATGAAGGAGGCCTGCCCTTTGGAAAGTGTGAGGCTTAAGGAGTGTGCTCTTTGCTGTTAGGACAGAAACCGGGCACAGCTGGGTCATGATGAGAGTCACTTGGCTCAGCCAAAAAAATTATGCCTAACAATGTTGGAGAAATGCTTTTTGATGATGATGAGAATGCATAATAATTATAGGGTTTGTTCACCTCTCCTTTTTACCTCCCTGCCACTGTGAAGGCACAATAATCCCTCTTAATGAACATAAATCTCATTTTGAAATGGAATTAAGAACTGTATACGTGGCATTTAAATTAAATACTATCTTTCCATCACCATTCTCTTGAAATCCATAAACATTTTTAGCTCTTTACATAAGTGAAGGAGATTAATCATCGTTCAGTTACAGTTGAGCACATGTTTAATAGAAATATCTACCAAGTTTACTTAGTGTGACCTGTTCTTGTGCTTTAGACAGAAAACTGTGCTGTTGTTTTCAGAGGTTTTGCACGTGCTACATATATGGTCTTATGAAAGGCACAACCTCACTCTGCCCTTGCCCATATATAGTGAATGGTTCGGCTCTGGTTCAGAAGGGATCAGAATTCATCCTATGGCTTTCTCAGGTCAGAAACTAGGCACTGATTGGAGTTTAGCTAAATCAGAAGTTCCATCTGCACTTAAATTTAGTAAGGCTAAAAATGGTAAATTCACTTTGGGGCCCTAAAGGTAGGGTAAATAATGCAATTCTATAAATGGCTATTTTCTGCTCACTGGGGGGAAAAAGTAGTCTTAAGGACCAGACTTAACTGTGTGCATCTGTGGTGTTACATTTTATGTTTTCAAATAATTGCTGTGGATATTTCAGTTTGTGGATCTTTACAAATAACCACTTCTGGGTGTTTTTGAACTGTCATTTCTTGCTTTTCAAGTAGCTTAAAAATAATGTTATTTTTATGGGAACCCAACATAATGCAGGGGTTAGAAGAGAGAAAGCTTTGTAAAGAATAATAAAAAGTGGTTACTGCTTACTAGCAACAGTTAGCTGCAGAGATAGGCTGTCTACTTACTAGTCGTCTTAAGGTACTCCTTACCATAAAGTGTTTTTGTTGGAAGACTCCCTATTACAGTGAGCAGAGGAGTGGTTTTGCTTTTGGGTTGGTGCAGTCTGTGTGGGGAAGGTGTGACCTGCTCTCTGATGTGGTTTGAGAACTTTCTCTTCACCTCCATCCCCACCTGCTCTCTGTTTGGCTATATTCCTATGTTAAACTCTCTTTTTTGTTTCTTTACTACAGTTGAAGGAGTATTTGTGTGTTTAATAACTTTAAGTTTTTTACAAGAGTAATACATGTTCATTGTAGACACTTTAGAAAATAAAAATGAGCAGCAGAAGAAAATAATAATCACTGTAATCCTAGCTTCTAGTGAAGGTGGGCCTTTTAGTCTTTTTCCGGTGTGGGTAGTGTGTGCGTGGAGGGTTGGGGGCGTGGTAGACACTTTTTTTTCTAATTTACAGAAAAGGGATCCTACTGTACATACTGTTATTTCATTACTTGATTTTTTCATAGGGGGATATCTTGACATTAATCTTTCAGTTTAAGCCGTTTTCCTTTTTATCTTCCTGCTGGAGAGCCAGTGTGTCCTCCCCTCAACAACCTTCTTGTGACATCATAATATATGAAGGGGACTTGACCCCAGAAGGAAGATTTGTGTCAGACCTTACCCAGTCTAAGTATTTAAAATCCAAAATACTCAAACTAATAATGTTTTTCATCTGTGACTTACAGGACCGTGTTATAGTGACTACCCAGTCTCTCCTTTCTTCTCCCAAACAATGAGCTCCCTTCCACATTATAACTTACAGAGAATTGTCATCCTTAGAGCTGACTCTTTTCCAGTCTCCCTTTAGTCACCTCTTGAGGATTCTAGGGGATTCAGCTCTCTGGTTTGTATGGGACTGTCTACCCACAAATGTGACACAGCTCTTCTCTTTCTAATTTTGTTTGTTTGGCTTGTCTTCTTTAAAAAAAAAAAACTATTGTAGGGGCTGGCCCGGTGGTGTAGCGGTTAAGTTTTGGCACTCTGCTTCAGCGGCCTGGGGTTCGTAGGTTCAGATCCCAGGTGTGGACCTATGCACCGCTTGTCAAGCCATACTGTGGTGGCGTCCCATATAAAGTAGAGGAAGAGGGGCACAGATGTTAGCCCAGGGCCAGTCTTCCTCAGCAAAGAGAGGAGGATTAGAAACAGATGTTAGCTCAGGGCTGGTCTTCCTCACACACAAAAAAATGTAGATGTGATGATTTCCTTTTCTTTCCATGACCATTCTCTTGAAATCTATAAACATTTTTAGCTCTTTACATAAGTGAAGGAGATTAATCATTGTTCAGTTACAGCTGAGCACATGTTTGATAGAAATATCTACCAAGGGGCTGGCCCGGTGGCATAGTGGTTAGGTTCGTGTGCTCCACTTTGGCAGCTCGGGGTTCGCAGGTTCGAATCCTAGGCGGGGACCTACACACCACTCATCAGGCCATGCTGTGGCAGCGTCCCACATACAAAATAGAGGAAGATTAGCACAGGTGTTAGCTTAGGGATAATCTTCCCCAAGCAAAAAGAGGAGGATTGGCAACAGATGTTAGCTCATGGCCAATAATCCTCACTGGAAAAAAAAAGAAATATCTACCAAGTTTTCTTAGTGTGACCTGTTCTCCTGTTCTTATGCTTTTCTTAGGTCTGCATTTTTATTAATTTGAGTTTAGCACCGAAATCCTATTTTCTTAAAGAAATTCTAAGTTGAAATGTAAAATCATGTTACATTCTAATCGTAAGTTATTTTTTTCTCTGCCTCCTTTTCCATTTGTCTTTTAGATAAAGAAATTAAAAACATTTAGTGGAGATGTGTCCAAGCTGTCCCTGGCAGACTCCTTTCTGCACTACTTAATTCAGGTGCCAAAGTAAGGATCACCCATCATTGTTCTTTGCAGAGTAAAGGTTTTTAAATGAATGACATCAAGTTCTACAGATTTGCTTTTTAAAATTTTGCAGCTATTCACTTCGGATTGAAGCCATGGTGCTAAAGAAGGAATTTTTACCTTCTTGTTCTTCTCTGTACACAGATATAACAATTCTAAGATCTGCTACAAAAGGTAAGTACATACCTGATGCTTCATGTAATTTGTTTTTATTAATTTTGTTAGCAGTTTATTTCTAAAAACTGTTCAATTGAGATTAGAAGTAGAAGGTCCCATTTCTGATACATCCTAAAAAGGCAAGTGAGATGTTCCCAGGGATGGCATTTAAGGCTTATTTTCATTTACTTTCCCCTCTTCTTAATTAATTATTTAATTAATTGACCACTCAATCAATTAATTAGCATATTATCCTCCCATAAAAGAAGCTTTCTTTCATCTTAAACTTTGGAGTAAACCTTACTGATCACAGCTCACTCTTGTTCCTCTCCTAGGTTAGTTTTCTGTGTGTGTGGAGTGTGTGTGTGTGGAGTGTGTGTGGGGGGTGTGGTGTGTGTAGCGTGTGGTGTGTGTGTGGTGGCACATGCTCAGAGCCAGCTGTGTCTCTCCTCCCATGCTCTGGCCTCTGTTGGTGTCTTGGACCCTGCTTTTCCAGAAGCAGACCTCCTTTCCTCCTGACTCCTCCTGGGCATCTCCAATGACTCTTCTGCCAGGGTGCCTGGTGTTTCTGCTCCCACCCACTTCCCCTCCAGACTCAAACATCTGGTGGGCTAGTTGTCTTTGAGAGGGGCAAGTCGGTCATTTCCATTCCTTTGAACAACTTGCTAAGTTTTTGCGTCCCCAGCTTGGATGGACTCCTCCGAGTTGCTCTAATGTCTCACTCCATAGGGTTGGGAGCTTTGCCTTCTGGCGTCTGCAGCACTGAGAATGCAGGCCCAGCATTCGCATTTGTCCACTTCTCATCTCCAAGGCAAGGTCTCTGGCGCTCCCTGACCCTCACCTTCTCCAGCATTCCTCAGCGCCAGTCTGATTTCCTCTCGGTCATTTTCTGGATTTCTAGTTACTGTTGTAGCATGGCTGTTCCTATTTGGTTTCCCTGTTTAGGTGCTCTGGCCTGTTTTAAGACAAAGTTTTTCTCTTCTGCCTATCATATTTTCTTCATTTTAGAGAGGAGACTAAGAATTCAGAATTTTTCTTCTTTTGATATAAAGGCCTTTTAGAATGTTGTCCATTACCAAGGCTATTGTAGCAACTTTGGGAGGGTTGTTGCTCCTGTTCGAATAGAGGTGGAAGAACATGTTTTCGTATTGAGCAATGTGAATTCGTAGGCACGGCAGAAACACTTCTTATCTAGTTACCCTTCAAAAACTGGCCTTCTTAGATAACAAAATATAGGCAGTAATCCAAATGTAATTTTTTTAAAGTAATGCCAGACTTAATGGAGAATATTAACTTAAAAATATCATAGGTGATTTATTATCTACATATACTAGAATTTTAATAATCAAACTTTATTTTTAGCTTTTCAAGTACAGTTTTTAATACTGTTTATTTATGTAGGTGTGTGTACAGAAGATTCTGTGTTTAAAGAACTAGTTTATCAATATATTACAAGGATAAGTTCCTTTTAAAATCTTTAAGCCAATCCAAATGACATGTATAGTTTTGAATAAAATGGAAAGATTCTCTGGGTGACTGGTCCCTAAGGGATGGTACTTTGCAAGTTATTTACATGTCATTCAGTCTGTTTATTTTTTACCCCCCCAGCTCATTGACTAAGCAAAATGTTGTTCACTATTAGTTTTCATGTCCCATAAATAGAGTCTCAAAGGCTAGTGGATTTAAAGGGAAAAAATAAAGAAATAACTGCCAAGAAGAAAGTTATTCCCGTAACACAGTGTACTGCTTTTCATAAGGCCTTTGCATTGTCCATGACTTGAAAATTTTCATTATTGAAGTATTTTGTGATATTTAAGTGTCATATATATTTGATTCCCAGTTAAACTCTAGGACGTGGATTGCCAGTAGCAGATGGTGCATTAGAGATACCACAGATGTTTTTTTCAGTCTTTGTGTACAGTTTAGGGTCAGAGCTTGCTTCAGACACACTTGAACATGGATGTGGTAGCTGTCTGGTGCATTTAAGCTGAAGATTTCTCTAAGGCACTGTCGTGTGTTCTTTTTGACAGAGCTGGTGTCGTGTGAGGAGCTGCATTCGATATTACACTTGGTGCTGCAGGCGGGGAATATCATGAATGCAGTAAGTAAAATTCAAAAAAATTAAAATGTTGTATTTCCAACTTTATTTGTCTGTCTAAAGGTATATGTATTTTTTTTCTTTTGATTTGTCTTCTTTAGGGAGGGTATGCTGGCAATGCAGTAGGATTTAAACTGTCTTCTTTGCTCAAATTGGCAGACACAAAAGCAAACAAACCTGGGATGAATCTTCTGCACTTTGTTGCACAGGTATGTGGAAGTAATTAAAACAGAGAGAGAAAGTGAGTGCATCCCCCTGGAGCTGGGGGAGTTTTTCCGAGGCATAAGGTGGCGTCAGAGTAAGGAAAGAGCATGGCAGGTTCCAAGATGGTTCTGTTTGCAGAAGCACTATCTGCAAATTCCTGAGCTGAGCTGTGCCTAGGGTTATAGGACTGGAGGGAAGTGGAGGGGTTGGGGAGTGAAGCAGAGGTTGGGGTTGGTGAAGCCAGGTTATGAAGTATTCAAATCCTGAAGCTGGGGAATTTGGATTTCATGGTTTAGCAGTGGGGAGCCAGTAGATGTTCGTGCACAACATGATGGCAGGACCAGGTTTGTTTTCGTGTTTAGGAAGATGAGGGAATGTGGAGGATGGGTTTGAGTGGGGCGAGAACTAGAACCAGAAACACCGCTTGGTGGAAGTTGGCTCTAATTGTTTGGTGAGAGTTAGAATCAGACTAATGGCCACAAGAGTGGAGAGTAGAGGCCTGGGTGTTGAAACATTTCTGATGTTGAATTGACTAGATTTTTGACCAGCTATGTGTGAAGAGTGAGGGAGTCAGAGCAATCAAAAAGATCACATCCGTTTTTTTCCCTTGTGAGCTATGGGTTAGAGTGTCTTACTACTCACTGGCACAAGGTTTGAGGTCTGGACCTGTCCATCACTTCCGGTTTTGACTGGGTCTATGTGATGCCAAGATAACTAGTTAAAGTGAAAAATCAGCCAAGGACAGTTATCTCTTTGTTGTTAAATTATCTCAGGGGCTGGCCCATTGGTGTAGTGGTTAAGTTTGTGCACTCTGCTTCAGCAGCCTGGGGTTTGTGGGTTCGGATCCCGGGCATGCACCTACACACCGCTCATCAAGCCATACTGTGGCAGCGTCCCACATACAAAACATTGAGGAAGATTGGCACAGATGTTAGCTCAGGGACAATCTTCCTCAAGCAAAAAAAGGAAGATTGGCAACAGATATTAGCTCAGGGACAATCTTCCTCACCAAAAAAAAAAAAAAAAAATTATCTCAGATAATGAATTGTACTGATTTGTTCTTCCTTCACTGAATCGCCTTGTTGTTTTGACAGCAATCACGTAGACATAGCTTTAACCTGGGAAGGAAGCTGTGTTGCATGCTTGTTTCAAGTGTGAGCTTCAGAATGGGGCAGAACTGGGAGATTTTGACTTGTCCTTTATTAGCTGTACTTCCTGAGACAAGTCACTTAAATCTTAAGACGCTCAATTTCTTCATCTAATGATGGGGGTAGTGATACTTACCAAAAAACAGTTAATTGAGAGGGCTGAAGGAGATAATTCCATAAAGCGCTTCCTCAATGTTTGGCATATAGTAAGCTCTCCATAAATAATACATACTGTTATTACTGTATTCTTCAGAAGACAGAGGGCATGTTTGACTCAGTACTAATTTAAAAGTTAATTTTCAGGGCATTAAAACCAGAAAACGGGTTCTTCATCCTGTGTGGTTTGCAGAGAGTGTTCTGGCAGCCCTTTTAGATCCACGATCCGGGTGTTATGTGTAACTTGGTCCCTGCCCATGGGAAAAAGTGCCCCGAGTTGGTAATCGCTCTCTTCCCACCCGCTTTCCTCGCACCCTCTGAACAGATGAAGAATCCAAACACCCCCATGGCTTGTGCACCTTCTGATTAAACTCACTTTGCAAACTGGTTTAACCGCTGAAGGTATCTCAGCTATTTAAAGGCATTTTCATAGGTATGGGTGGTATTTAATCAGCATATATTGGATTCTCTTAGAAACAATGGGCCCTGCTAAGCTGCCACCCGCTTCCATTCTGTTTTCATGCACATGAATTGTATTTTGTGTCAGGATCAGTTGCTCTAGGAAGTTAACTGTATCTTGAGAGTAGGGGAATTCTGACCAATCTAACTGAGACTGTCAGAGATCGTGTCTCAGTGACTTGCTTTGAATGTATCAAGCGTAGAAATGGGAACGGTGACGTTAAGTTTCCTTTAAGCCCCGAGAAAATGATTTCCTCCCAGTTTTATCCATATAGTGAGAGAAAATTCTGTTTTTCTTCCAGGAAGCACAAAAGAAAGATGCTATTCTTCTAAACTTTTCTGAAAAATTGCATCACGTTCAGGAGGCTGCTAGGTAAGTGAGGAAAACTGAAGGTGAATTGTGAGAATTCAAGGGTTTTTTTTTAAACTGTCTTCTTATGAAAGTTGACGAATACTCATAACTTTTGGATTCAAGTTAGAGTTTTAAAAAGTTTTGTCTTCTTGAACTATCAGACCTACCTTTCATTTGCTTGCAGAGGTGTGTGTGTACCTTTGGAATTTGGGGGTTTTGAAAAATTAATCTTTATTTTTAATCTAAAAAAACTTATTGCAGTTGATTCTGATGAATTTCATCAGTGTAAAAAAAAATACGGATTAAGAACTTCAAATCCCTCCACACCCAAAAGGTAGAGTTTAAACAACACAGCCTGTTACCTTGGGAGTTGGTACATATCAGTCAAACTTGCAGGACCAAACATCCTTGTCGAATCTAGCATGGAACATTTATTTTCTATTGCATTAGAAGAAGTTGGAACCATACCAAGGGCTGTGAAAGGGTTTTGTTTTAAATTAGTCACTCAACTTTACAGAGAAAGTATCGACCCAACATAAAGGTCTATTTACATCACTTTAATTTGCTTCTGATCCTAATATAGATGTGTATTTTAATGTAGCTATAATCTGTGTGTCCTGCTATTTTGAGTTCCGTGTTTTTAAATTTGTAATACATATTCATGCATTCAGTAGTAAATGTTCAATAACCAGCTTTCCGGGAAAAAAGTCTGGATTTGTAGTATTTGCTGATTTCCATGGTGTAAATACTGCTACTATGGCTGATTTCAAGCTACCAATGTGGCACTACTGCGTACAGAGTTAAGAAGAGATACCCATACCCATAGTTGCCTCTTGTGAGCTGGCTCCTACTTGGTGTATCAATCCAGTTCATGTCATATACTTATTATCTAGGTGACTGTGTCCAGTTAGGACAGCAATGAACTGTATGCATAAACACATGAACCATAGCTCGTCAAGCCAAGCCCTGTCCATTGTCTCAATGTTATTGACTTGAACATCCAACCACAGATTACACGTCTTTCCCAAAGTGAGATTATCAGTCCAAACGTGCGAACAGCTCATAGATCATGTTTACAGATCGCCAGATTATTCCCCCAAAAGAATGAGCATCTTATAAGATATAAAGTGTTTTGGTTTTGTATTACTAAAACAAATTTGTGTGAGAATCTTTTTCCCTCTGAGTAGTATAGAAATGTTACTAAGAGATGTATAGAGAGAAATAGCCATTACATTTTTGAACTGACATTTCTGGTCAGAGTTAGATGAGGAAGTTTAGCTAGATATTGTCTTAGAAAAAGCCTATTCAGTAAGGTTTGTTTATTTGAAATGGAAGGTGAAACACACTTGTGAAGTACAAACAGATCATAGATGGGTGCCAATGACCAATGAAGGTAGAAAACTTTATTGCAAAAAGAAAAGTTAGATGGACAGTGGAAACATGGAAGCATCTTAATATATAAATTTGCTAATGGAATTCCACCTGGATTTTAGGTGTCACCTAATCACTTTACCAGGTGACAAAAACATCATTCATGCTCTACTAATCTTGATTTGACATATAGAACACAAGTCTTGCAGTAAGTCCTCCCATTTCTTTGCGGAATTGTTAGCCGTGTGTTAGTTTTCTCTAAAATACAGAGTGCTTACCCTGACTTGTCTGTAGCAAGTGACGTGAAGTCTGCTTAGACTCTCCGTATTACCCTTAATGTCAGGATTATCGACATATGCTGTCTTGCTTTTTGTGAGTTAGAGCTTTTGTGTTTATGTTTAATGGCCAGAGGAGAGAGTAAGGATCTGAGTCCTGCTGGCTTTTATCTTTTAATGCTTATTGCATGAAGGTGTTCAGACAAGTCCCATGGTTTGGGTTATCTCACCAGCAAGAACAACGTTACAGCCTGCTCTCTCTGAACCGGTGTGTGTCTTTAGGAAGGAATCGCCCTTAAAAAAACATAGGCGGAAGCTCTAAATACAGGGATAGGCAAAGGTAACCGCAGTAGCTCTCCCCTTCTGTTTCTAGGGTTGACCAACGGTTGGTCTTGTTTGGTGTACCTACATGACACATGACTTCCCTGTGCCAGCTGCCCACTCTCTCCTTTCTTCTTTTAGATTATCTCTGGATAACACGGAGGCAGAACTACACTCGCTCTTTGTCAGGACAAGATCTCTAAAGGAAAACATCCAGCGGGATGGTGAACTTTGTCAGCAGATGGAAGATTTCCTTCAGGTTTGTGGGTTATTCAAGTCAGTCCCTCTAATTTCATCCTCCAGCAGCACTGCTGAGGCTGGTTAAATTTGCATGGGTGTGCTTGTGGAAGCAGCAGGTTCCCATTCATATTTTCCCCCCAATTCAGTGAAAAGAGCTTTGTATTTCAATGCCCATTCTCTGCTGGATTGGTTTTTTAGCAGAGGATATTGAATAGGGTCTAAGCTTTAGGTGTTTGTTGGGGGCTGGGCTCCTGTTTATCACGGCTCCATTTGCACGATTGCACCCCACTGTAGTGAGTGGGTGTCAGCTTCTGGTGCTTGCACTTGGCAACTTATGCCTGGGAACTCAAGTTTTGGTTCTAAACTGTGGTTTTGGGGTTCCTGTCTCCCAATCAAACTTTGGGACAACAGAAGAAGTTCCCCAGAAGTGATAAAGACACCTGGGAACTGGGCTGTTGTTCCTTCACTTGTTTTTCTTGAAGAAACAAGCTGCATTTGGCACGTTTTCTAACGAGCGCGGGAGAACACAGGATCGCTGTGCCTATCAACACCCCAGAATCCATCAGCCCTACAGGGTGTGTCAGAAGCTGCTCTGAATAACATCAACAAGAAACAGTGGAGTGGACATGTTTGTGACAGCTCATTGTGACTCACTAATCACATAGTCTGACATACTTCTTCTATCTTCCTTATTTTAAAAAGGTGGCACCGTTTCATGCTTTCAGTCTTAGGTGAAACAGTGTGCTACCTTAAATGTCAGTGCTTTGAGACTCGCGAGGTGGAGCAGTGTGGCAGACTGCCCAGGGCACTAGGAAGGAACAGGATGCCCTGAAGGTTGTACCAACCTAGGCCTTTACTCGTAATTAAGCTACATCAAGTATATGAGCTTCAGCAAACATTTGATTTTACTTGGCTCTGCTGTGACTTTATTTTTATTATTAAACACATGTTCTAAATTTTCTTTCAAATATAACCAAACTCTGATTTCCCCTTTAAAGCGCACAGATTTTTCTCAAAGCGAAACCACAAAGCAAACATCACCACAGAAACACCTAACAGTAGGTAGGAAAGCACTCCGCAGGAAGCACATTCAAAGGAGACCAATCCAGAAATCCAAGGAGAAGGCTCATCACATGAGATAAGAATTCTGGATATCTCATCCTCCAGTTCTTATATTAAATATGAATATCTTATGCTAAATAGTAATACAGAAAGGCTTATGATAAAAAGCAGATCTGTCTTAGCTATGCCTCTAGACTGCTCTTCAAAAGCAACCTTGTTTTAACTATAAACACTTCTTTTTGGTGGTCATTTTTATCTCTGTAAATAAAATGTCCCACACAGCTAGTTATTTTTCTTTTTTAAACTCAATTTCCTTTTAAATAGGGGAGGGACAATTTTTTAAGGTAGGTTATAGGGTCAGGCCATGAAGGGCTCTGAATGCATCTGAACTCTTTGGACTTTGTGCTCTAAGCCGTTGGGAACCATTGAAGATTTTTGAGCAGAAAAATGACAGGAACACAGTTTTGCAGATCTATGTCAGTATTTTGACCCTGTGGCCAATAAATTGCCTTGGAACTTTGGTTCGTAGCAAACAAGTTAGAGATGGAAAGTTGCATTTGCTACTACAACTGCTAATCTGCCGTCAGTCACTCTTTGCCCGTAGCTTTGGACTTTCTCGTTTGTGGCACTGACTCTATAGAAAACGAACTCTTGGCAAATAACTCTGAGCATGGTGATTTTTCAGATCCATATTTGGAATGTTTCACTTTCCCACATCCTAAAGGTGACGGCAGTGTGTTTAAGTTTTTCCTTCCTGGTATTGTCTCAATGCCCACGGGATCTAGGGATGAGACATATGAGGTGGAGCGAAGCTTCCATATAGATTCTTGTCAAGAGTCCTATTTTTCTGCAGTTGAGCTGTTCTTGGCTGGAATCTGCCTTTCCCCCTGTGGAAGAATGACAGGCAAAGATTTATCCTTTCATTAATAACCATCTCTCTATAAAGAAAAATATGACATGAATGCACACACTGCCTTGGGCTACTGACTCAGATGGTTACTTTCTCTAGTATTTGGTTTCCTAAATAGTTTTGGTTTCCTGCTACCTCTTGAATGTGTTTGGTGTAAGAAAAGGACCTTTAAGAGGAAAATTATATTGGAGTGGGTAGGAGGTGACAAGCCTTAGAATTTCTCTTTAGGGTCTGTAGCTCTCCAAGCATGTTCAAGCAGTGTGATTCCACTCCTCAAGGGTGGGCAACCTATAACTTCACCATTTGCTAGGCCCATCCCCCCACTCAAAAAGAAGTTTCTCAAATATAAGCCTTTTTAAAAACATGGTATGTGTGATTTTATAAAGTAATATACTTCATACATTTCTTCTTCATATAAGCCTTGTTCCCCAGTGAAAAAGAAAGCATGTGAAACTTCAGTGTGATCCCAAATACTCAGTGTCCATGGGGTTGTGTCTCCTCCAACCTGCCGTGTCCTCGTTTCAGTTCAACATTAAGTGTCACTGAACTGCAGTCAGGGAAGGGTGTTTGTGCCCCTTGGCCCTGGTGGATCCCCATCCGGAAAGGGTTGGGAACTCACTGGAGGAAAGCAAGCTCTTTCATTCCCACTTCTTGGTTGTGGCAGTACCTGGATCTGTAGGGTCTTGGAGTCGTAATCCTAGAAGAATTAGGAGAAGATGAAGAGGTAAAGAGGATGGATTTTTATAGGGCAGCAGTTCCTAACCATGGGTACCCATCAGAGTTTTAATAAAATATTAACGGCAGGTTCACCCCAAACCTACTAAATTGCATAGGTTGGGTACAAGCATGGACTGTAGACAGAGCTTCCCAGCTGACTTGGATAAGCACCCTTGCATGAGAAGCCCTGGCTGGGCGTTCTAGGCACGAGAGCTTCAGGCCTGTGGGGGTGACACTGACCCTGACGTAGCTCATTTGGGATTAAGTTTAAACTCCCTCTCAACAGGGCAGACCTCTCAGCAGACAACTCATCAATACAACAAGGGCCTCTGGGACCCTAAAGTAAACTCTTGGCCAGTATAAGACTCAGTTTTAAGAGAAGGAAGAACAGATGCAGAATGGGTCTTCCTTAATAAAACCAACTGCATGCCCGTGTCATTTTTTCAGTGACATTAAAGGGGAACATTTTGTTAGCGGCATTCGAGGAGTTAAAGCTCTTCAATCTCATGTGGCTTCCAGGCCTCACACAGTTCACTTTGCTTCCCCAAGGTTTGGTTGGGTTGAATTGTTTTCCTTTTGGCTCTGAGTGCCTTGGACTTGCAATAAACCTTCCCTTTCTCAAGACCTGAAATTGAACCCAAGAGCCCGTCTTCCCTGGGCACCAGACGGGCCGCCGAGTGCCTCCCCGCTGACCCTGTTTACTTCAGCGTGTGCTTGTTTGTTTTCCCGCAGTTCGCCGTGGACAAGCTGACGGAACTGGAGCGCTGGAAACGAGAGCTGCAGGACGAGGCCCACACCCTCATAGATTTTTTCTGCGAAGACAAAGAAACCATGAAACTGGACGAATGCCTTCAGATATTTAGAGACTTTTGTATCAAATTCAACAAAGCAGTTAAGGTATGGCTGAGGGCATGTCTGTGTTTTCTGAGTTGTTTGGGTTTTTATTTTCCTTCTTCTGAACCCAGCCCTCTGCCCATGGCAGAAAGATGGTTCAGCATTTCCACGGTTTCAGGAAGGTCTGGCTCAGGCAGCGTTGTCAGGCTCTCGGCTGGGATTCCTGGGAAGCGGCTCTGCCAGTCCAGCCCCGAGTGCTTTGTATTACCAGGAGTCTGGCATTTGGCTGCTTCTGCTACTTCGCTGCTCATACCGACACTTGCTTTAATGCCCTAAAAGCATTTTGTTAGTAAAGTTTATTTATGATGGCAGTCAGGATATTAAAAAGTCTGAAGATCCTGAATGTGTTTCTCACCCCCGCCCCAGGAGAGGATTTCCTCTTTCAGGGAGACCTTGGCTGCGGTGGGATGATCTGAAGTCCTTCCCTCACCTGTTTCAAGCATCATAGCCATTTCCGAGTGGTTGGCACCGGAACCATGTTGCCCCCGCCAGAGCAGGCTTTGAAATTCTCAAATATTTAGGGAGCCTACTGCTGTCTGAGCACAACAGCTCTGTTTCTTGCCCTTCAACTGCCAATTCCAGGCATCTCTGCATTCAGTGCAGAAGCCAGAAAACTCTCTGGGTTGCTTGGCTTTGCAAATAAAACTTTCATCTGTCGATTAAAAACAAAACAATATCCCTCCCTTTCAGGTGGTGCCAAGGAACTGAATACTTGTGCATCATCTCTTTCCCTATATTTTAAATGTAGGTTTGTCCATAGCTGAATTTCTTTGAGGACTGGTTAGATTTCTCTCCAGTCCTAAGTGAGTAGTCCAGGGTTACTTGAGTTCTCAACCCTTCCTTTCTCTATCCAGCTAAGAGAAGGAGGCTAAGCCTGTGGCCACGTTTACTCTCCTGTGTCCAAGCAGTGACCTCAGTGGGGGAGATGGTGGTGGGGGGTAGAGGCCAAATTGGCTCTGTCAGAGGCCCTCACTCCCGGTCAGAGTCCTGCAGGCCTGAGAGGCCACCTGTGTGATGCTCTCCGCCCAGCTGTCCTGAGAGCCAGGAGCTGGTCCCACCCCCACTGCAGGCAGCCTTGAAAAGAGACGGCCTCAGAGACCTGGGAACATGGGGAGTCTGAGGCCAGAGCTGCAGGAGGGGCCAAGAGTCCCCAGCCGGAGCCAGAGCCTCACAGAAACTTGGACGGGAACATCCACCGTCTGAGGAAAGTGATTTTCAAGTAACAAGTACTAACGATAACAGATTTGGGTTGTGAGAGCCGCATATTTATGTGACACAGATATATTTAAAGTGCACAGCCAGGCGGTAAAGTGTACTTTGGTATGTGCATTTGTGCTGGTTCCATTTTGTTGGGGGAGGGCTGGGCGTTTGGAGAAGGGTGTAAGGTAGAAGGATTTGGAAAACAAATCCTCTTCTCTGATTGTGGGAAGGGGGTGGGGCATGAGGGACAGAGCCACCGTGGCATTTCTGGTGTTTCTTTACCAGGGAGCATTCAGAGAACGGAGATTTCAAAGGCATCTCTTAATTCTTGGGTATGCATTTATGCATCCAAGTCCTTGTTAGGTAGAATGTGCTGCACATGAGTGTGTGTGTGTGTGTGTACAGATGTATCCATGCAACATAGAGGGACAATTTCAGGCTCCCTTTTTTAACACCCGTAGTATTTTTCTCGCTGCCATTGCCTACATAGCACTTTCCTGGAAGTCCTTTCTGTCCTGCCCTGCTTAGAAACCAAGTTGGGTTTCCTTGGAGTCAAGGTTGCAGGCATGTGTAGAATCACAGCCCACCCTGAGGGGACTATGCCTTGACTGGAAGTTGGGCCTAGTGATCCAATTACAACCTTAGATTATTGAGGCCAGGCCTAGTGTGCTCCTCTGGTCAGATCCCCAAGTCATGGTGGGCAAACCTAGCCCTCCTCACACACATGCAGGTGCAGACACACACAGTCTGTCTTAGTAAAACTTATGACCCACGTCTCTCCTCCATGTGTGTATCTCTCACTGGGGTCCTAGGGTTGGTGGCTCTGGAATTGTACATGGGTCCCTCATGCCCCATGAATCTTTGGGCTTCTCTCCATTCCTCGTTCAGGACAACCATGACCGGGAGGTGCAAGAGCTGAGGCAGCTGCAGCGGCTAAAGGAGCTGGAGCAGAAGCGTCGTTCCTGGACGGCTGGGGAGCTTGGGGGATTCGGCCGGAGCAGCAGTGAGAATGACGTGGAGCAGCTGACCAAGAAGAGCGCGGAGGACCTGCCCTCTTTCCTGCACCCGAGGCCCGTCAGCCCCTCCTACCGACCCCCCAATGCCCGCCGCTCCCGCCACTCCCTGGGCATCTCTGCTGACCGGGAGCTGCTGACCTTCCTGGAGAGCTCCATGGGCAGCTCCGAGGAGCCCGGCAAGTTTAACAGCTTGCCCCGGAGCAGCCCCCGGCAGGCCTGGCCCACTGTAGCCTTGATGGATCCTGGAGAGCCAAGGGGCCAGGACTCCAGCCGCACACATAGACCTGAGGCCTCAGAGAGCTGGGAAGAAGCCCCTGACGCACCCTTAGCTTGGCAGAGCCAGCTCCCAGCCCCCCGGACTGAGGAGCCTGCTTCTGCCTTCCCCCGAGCTCGGCGTGGTGGGGTCAGCATCCTCCGAAAGAGGAACAGCGAACCTGTGGGCCTGGGTCCCACGAGGTCCCCTCCACTCTCACCACTGGCTCTGGGGATTAAGGAGCACGAGCTCGTGACCGGGCTGGCCCAGTTCGATCTCCAGGGTTCCAAGGGCCCAGAGATACCGCGGCTGATCCTGAATGACTGCACCCCAGCGGTGTCTCTGGAGGATGGGAGCCTGCAGCCCCTTGGCACCAGCAATGGCAGCCTGACGCCTGTGGGCAGAGGTGCCCAGGGGGCTCTCAGCCCAGCCCTGGGGGGTGATGGGGCTGCCTCTGATGAAGCCAGCAGCGTGGCTCTGGTATCTGTGGGCAGCAGTGACCCAGAGAACAAAGATCTGGGGCCTCTGTTCTGTATCTCGGACACCACCGACTGCTCGCTGACCCTGGATTGCTCAGAGGGAACTGACTCCAGACCTGGAGCAGGGGAGCGGAATGAGGGGGTTGAAGGGAATGGCTCCATGTCCTCTGGGGCTGGGGAGACAGGTGGCAGCCAGGTCTCCTCTAATCCCGCTTCCAGCCCCCCTGGGGAGGCCTCTGCCCCCGTCTCCGCGAAGAGCGGGCCCAGCTGCAAGGGTGGCCTTCTCAGGGAGAGACCCGCCAAAGGGAAAGATGTGATGGGACCAAAGAGAAACTCCCTAAAAGAGGCGTCCCAGGGGGCCTCCAAGCCGGGGAGTGCGCGGCAGAGCCAGGGGGCGGCGCCCAAGCCGGTGCGAACCTTGACTTCCTCGGAGAGCGAGAGCATGCGCAAGGTCGTGCCCATCTCCCGGGCCAGCAGGGGCTCCGCGGGCTGGAAGCGGCCGCCTCGGGAGACCCCCAGCAGCGCAGACGCGCCGTGGTCGCGCCGGAGCTCTGTGCGGGGGACCTCGGATACGTCGCCCAGGAGGCCCTCGACGGGGCCAGTGGCGGTGGCTGAGGAGCAGAGGCTGCCCCGCTCCAGCGGCAGCTCCAGCAGCGCCCGTCCCTGGAAGGAGCCCCCACTGCAGCCCAGGAGCTCTGTCAGGAAGCCCAGCGCCAAGCCCCTCAGGAACGTCCCCAGACAGAAACCTGAGGACAATAAGATCTGCTGCTCCAACTCCCAGGGCCCCGAGAGCCCCCAAGAAGAGCCCAAGCCCCCGCCAGCCCCCAGCGTCCCCCGTGTCCCACTCCCCGTTCCGAGCTTTGCCCGAAACACGGTGGCCTCCTCATCTCGGTCCATGAGAACAGGTTCCCCTCCTGTGGTCAAAGCCCCTGGGATGACGCGGACAGTGTCGCAGCGGCAGCTGAGGGTGAAGAGTGGCCCTGAGGACGCCGCCCCCAAGGACAGCGGCACCCTGCGGCGGGCCAGCAGCACCCGGGCTCCCAAAAAGTGTCCAGAGCCTGGTGAAGGTCCCAGTGCCAAGACAGAGGCCCCTCTGAAGGGCAGAGGGCCTGGGGAGAGGGCCTCGCTCAGACAGAAAGACTCAAATCAGACCACACTGGGGAACATGCTTCATCCCTTACGGAAGTGATGGGTGCCTGTCCTTTGTCACCTGCCGGGGTTCAGATGGAGAGGATTGACTTCTGTGAAAGGCCAACACTGAATGTCTTTGTTCCACATAAAGCGATCCACTGGTGCCACCTGCTAACAGTCGTGTCACTGAAGGCACCATTCGGGAGGCGTGTGGCCTGCCGCCTGCCGCGCTGACTCCTGCTCTACAATCCTGTTAGGACGGGGCTTCACCACGGTGATGGGCCGGCACCTCCTGCACACACCCTGGAGGTGTGCGCGTGTGCACCCTCTCCCCCAGAACAAAGACCCTGTGAAGACTCCAGTGTGTAAGATGTCATTCTTACATAACGAGTAAAAAAAGAATTTTGGCCAGTTTATATATATCGAAGACCTATTTTTTAATATAAAATTTAAATGTTGTTTTAGTTGGTTCTTTTTGCAGAGTGAAATGCCTCCCAGAGGAAAAAAGAAGAAAATACCCTTAATATGAAGATACCTTTATCTTCCTGTGTTCCCTGGCCTCAGGGGTCCACCTGCCCACTCACCGTCCACTGCAGGCGACTGGACTTCTCTGCCAGCCCATGGTGTTCTGTGGCTGGCACCGTCTCCTTGAAGACTTTCTGTCTTGCTTATCTCTCCCTATGTGACTTGGGGCATGGGTTTGCATGTGAGCAGGAGGGAAAGTGAGACTGGTGGACAGAAATGGGATGCTCTCCTGTGTTCAGGGCAGGCACTATGGGCATGGGGTGTGTGCCTTGGGGGCCCACATGGCTGCAGGGCAAGACTCCCCTGCAGATGGATGGCAGCTCCTGGGAGAATACTGGATCTTCCAGAATTTAGAAGTGCCATATTACAATGGAAAGGCATCAGGGGCTGTTCAGCTGAGCACGTCTTTCCCGTTCTGTGTTTTCTCATTTGTGTATCTGTTGTAAAACTGAGTGAAGGCTGCTAAGACTTGTGTTCGCTCTAGTTACAGGGAAAAATAAACCCTTCCATCCCCCATCTTTCCTCCTCCCTTCTCTCTGCTCCCAGTTCTTCTGTCTTTGCAATTGTGACCTGGAGCCTGGAGAGTCTCTCTCTCTCTCTCTCTCTCAGTGATGATACTTTTTAATGTTGATGTCTGTTCTTTGATACAGTGTTTTTTAAGTCCTGAGAAAAACCAAATCAAGTCTTTAAAAACAGACCAAAAAAATGAATGCTTTCCGAAGAACTTATATCATCAGGAAAAATTAAAAAAAAAAAAAACAAAAACAGACTTCATTCAAAAGAAAGGGGAAAACATCCTTTTTCTACCCAGTATCCATTCACTGCTTTCCTCTGACATTAATTGGGAAATGGGGGAATTCTTGAAACTTTATTGTTTTCTAAAAATTGCCCTCCACTTTTTTTCACTTGTTAGTGCAACCTCATTTTAGATCCAACAGTGATAGGTGGATTTAGGCAAATATGATGTATTTGTGATGAATCCATGCAGTTAATGTTACAGTCTCCCTTCTGTAAAATGTTACCTTCCATCCAAATTAATTGGAAACTCTGAGCTTCCGTAAGTCACCTAAATTGAAAAGGTAGACTTAATGGTTGAAGAAGTAAGGCCACAAAACCTCTTGTAAAAATAACTCTTGAGTTGATGTTTCCAGGGCTCCACAGACTTGGTTATGGGAATCCTTAGCTGTTTTTCACCATCTGAAAAAGCCTAAGAAATCATATTTAAGCATGCAGCCAACAGCATTCAAAACATAGGGCCCATGGGTGGGTGGAGATGGATGAAAGAGGTCAAAAGTTTTTGGATTTGTGGACAGTGATGGAGTCAGGACCCCCTAGGCAGGACCTGGGAACCAGGATTTAAGTCCCTGCTCCATCGCCAATGCCATGTGACTTTGACAAGTCACTCCCTCCCCCTAAACTTCTGTTTCCCAGTCTGCAGAAGTGGGGACATGACCTCAATGATGGTCTCCAAGGGTCCTTCTAGCTCCAAGAGTCCAAGTTGTCATAAACAACCAACAACCCATTTGCCCCAGGATCCGCTTCTCTGAACCAACCCCTAGCGTCCCTACAGCAGAGGCCTCATGTAAAGGCCTGCTCAGAAGAAGGCACCTTCAGAATGAGTTGCTGCTTTGAAATCCTGAGAAGTGGTGTGTTACTTAGCCCTGTGGACAACTTCTGTGTATACATCTGTGCGAGCAGGTGATCATTCTATTACCTTTTATTGGTAGTAAGCTTGGAAAAATAATTTAAGTATATAATGGAGAAATGTACATAAGTTTCTATATAAATTTGTTTAAGATGAACTGAATGTATTTAAAGGTCCATTTATATGTTCTTTTATGTAACATGTAGGTTAATAAAGTTCCTGTTTATGGGAGTTGTGTTTTATCCTCGGCTGCTTCTGTGGATGTGTGCATGTGATTCTGGCGGGAGGGTGTGTGATTTCCCACACAGGGAAAAGGTGGGGTGCAGGAGGTGAGGGAGGGCTGAGAGACAGCCGTCTTATCCTCAAAGGGCTCAAGAACCAAAATGAAGCTGTTGGTGTGTGTCTTCTTGGTAGCACAGAACCTGCATTTAACTGAGGGCCTGGGGAGTGGGCCTTGCGCCAGACCTGTGGGAATGCAGGCGTGCATCTGATACGCAGGCCGTCGATGGAATGTTCAGCATCTCGTACACGCTCACATTATTCCATGTTTGGGGCCAAGTTTTGTGTAATCTCCGTGGGGCTGGCAAGTCTGGATCTGCTCCTGTGTGTCCTCATGGGTTTTGGCTCAGGACACTGTTGGGAAATCACAGCTCACCTCTGCGGCTGGCTCAGGAATGAGCAGAGATGGAGAGGGGTGTGGTTTTATTTGAAATGAAGTGTTGGTGCTTATTTGAAAAGAAAAAGGGGATTGTGCGTAAGCGGCGCCGCATACCTCGGGGTTTCATATCTAGTTTTAGCCCCGGCTACTCTCCCGCTTTATCTGAAAGTGGGTTAGAAGGAAATCCCAGCGTCAGGCTCCAAGGGAGGAGAGAGTAGACAATGTCATTTAGAACCTGGTTTTGCCTGTTATAAGCAGTTTGGGACGCCAGACCCCTCCCTATACCTTCCACCCTGCTGAACCAGGGGTTACGGACATAACCAAAAACAGCTTTTTATTTTCACAGGGGGTCTCAAGTATTTTTCTTTTTACCCTTTTTTTTTTTTTTTTTACCCTTTTTCTTTCACAAGGAACCTGCTTTCCAGGCCTCCTCCCAAAGATATACATTGAGTTTAAAGGGCCACAGTTTCCTAATTGTTCATTCAAGATTCTGCATATTACATGTTATGGTGAGAGGCTCTGGCATCTTTTGGTTGAACTCTTAATTCAGCCGTCCAAGGTGTACAAATTCACCAACTTCTGCCTCTAATGGTGCAGTATCCTTCCTCTACTTCCTCCCATCTAGCAATGGTGATATTTTGCAATTTCACAGAATTATCTATTGAAACTTAAACTTTATTCTTAATTCTTTATTATACTTTTGCTTTATGCTCCAGTCCTGCCAAAAATAAATTAGAGATTTTTTTATTGGTATGTATCCTCAAACACATATACGCATCAAACATGTAAACCAAATGTGAATGAGGGACATTGCATCTGGTCACTCAGTACTTCTTAAAATTATCTGGGCCATGAGCACAAACAAGATCGGAGACAGTAGGTCTGCAGAGTCACCCTACCAGGATCTATGGAGTAAGAGTGCATAGCTCTGACTGAATCTGTGGCAGAGTTGAAAACATAACCCAGAGCAACCTCTCCCTGGGGGTTTTTCATCCTCAAGTATCTTCCAGTAAAATGTCCTATGGCTCACTTATCACCTCAGTGAAGACAAAAGTAACATTCTCGTAGTTGAAGAAAATGGCTTTTCTGTCTTCCAGGCCAGAGTTCTGCAATGAGGCTTTTGGCTACCCGGTTGACTTCCTGGTACCAGGGACAATTGGACCCACTGCAAGAAGAGCCACAGCCCCAAGCAGCATTCACAGTCTGCTCATTCATGGGCCCTTGACCCAGAGCCCACCAGAGCCTGGCACGACCATCAGCCTGTGGAACGAAGACGGCTGAGCCTTTCAGTGAGGACGCTGGTTGAGGTCCCCATAGGCGCATTCATGCCAAGCCTTTGGAATCAGGGCCTGGGCTTTGCCCCAGCCTCCTCGGAAACATTCAAGGGCTGAGTCTTACAGGCGGTCCCTAACTTACAAGCCAATGATGTTCCCTGATGATGTTCGCAGTTAGATTTGAGGAGTTCCGAATGCACTTTCCCAGAGCAACTATGTCCTGTATTATGGGTGGATTTCCAGCACAGCCCATTGAGAACCTATTTAACCCATCCATGGGCGGACTGTGGCACCAACATTCCCGTAGAAGAGAACCTCACTTGTAACAGTGTTCTGAGAGGAAAATGCCAGGGGGCCAGGAACATTCCTCCCCTGCTTCGTGGCATCGAGGAGAGGTTGAGGCACTGCAACTTGAGGGCACCGGTGATGTTCGCTCTCCACTGCTGGATAAGAAAAACCTTCTCCACTCCTGAGGTCAGATACAGGAGCTCTCATCTCCTAGGCCAACTCCAGTAAACATGGGCCATTTCTCTATTGGAGACTACCTTTTGTCTGTTCTTCCTAATAGCCCAGTATAAAGGTGTATGCCCTCTGCTTTCATTTTTCCATGAGGAGGGCTGGATTCAGTCACAGTCTCTTTGCCTCCTGATAACTAGCAAGAAGATGGTGGGGATTGTGGGGAGGCCACCCGTGCAGCCAGGGCCTTGGCCTCATGAGCCAAGGACAGCTGGTAGCTGGGCAAGTGGTCCCCATCAGTGAAAGCTGAATGTCTACTGCAGGTGGTGAGCTCCCCGTGGTGCCTCCTGGTTTCTGACAGTATTGGAGCACCCTGTGGCACCCACTTTCCCGCACTGTGGAGTGCTCCAACGTGCAACAGCCCTGGGGCGGGGGGTGGTTCCCAGTCCCACCCTAGACCTAAAACAAGTCAGAATCTTTCTGGTGGGGCTCCCAAATTTGCATTTTAAACAACAACTCGGTGATTCATTTTTCACCTTGCTGTTGAGAACCAATGGGCTGGAGAGAGGCCAGAGGCTGGGATTCTGATGTGGGGCTAATGAGCTGTTTTCTGGCCTGGGCCCCTCTCTGAGCCTCTGTCAGAACAATGCAGGTGTTTTTCCCCTGGGCAAGCAGTGCAGGTCATTGACTCTGAGCTCAGTGCCCGGTTGGGAGGAGAGCTGCCTCATGTAAGCCTCAGGACGTGGTCTAATTTGGATCTTAAAACAGAAGCACTGCCAATAGTACGTGTGGCCACTCCTTTGAGTCTGGAGCTCTCACTAATGCAGCATCAGAGCTTCCGGAACAATGGCTCCAGGGGAACATAGGAAGTCACCCTTCACCCGAGTCTTGCAATGGCTGCCCTTTAGGAGGATTATAATTCAGTGTCTGTGAAGCAATTTGCTAGTAAGTGCTGAATGATGCCACACCTATCCAAGTGCCCATGGTGAGATTTTTGTCAGCAAAGCTGCTGTTTGGAGGCCTGTTCTCTGGGCCTCTTGGCTTTGGCCTCTGGAACTTTCCATAGCGTTCATGAGCATCACTTCAACTCTGTTCTTGGGAGATTTGCCTAGTTCCTTCTCTCCCAGTCTGGGGCCAGGCAGGCCAGCATCTGTGCTGACCTCACCGGTTAGGAAGGGGGTGGGGTGCAGCTCTCCAGGGTGCTGACTCAGTGCGGGATGGGAGCCGGGTGCGTGCTCACGTGTAGCATTCAGAACACAGGCAGAAGAAGGGACTTGGGAAGACAGCTCCCCTCCCACCCCATTTTAGTGTGTGGAAGCCCTCCCTGGAAGGAGGACTGGGCCCTGGTTCTTTGCAAAGCTGTCAGCACAGAATAATTTACCTTTCACCACGTTGTGCTGTAAAGGGCTGCCCCTCAGACCAATAAAGCTGCTGAGAGAGTCTGGACAGTCTTGCCACTTTCAGGGACAACCATTTTGCCAGCTGGGCCAGTCGCAGTAGAGGGGTTTGAGCTATATTTGGATTAAAACGATGGTTCAGCTCTGCAAGTTGCCCCAGCAGAAGGAACAGTGCCTCTATTCAGCTGTGGCTGAGCGGAGACGTCAGCCTCACTGGTCAGCTGTATTTTCTTCTTTCCCAAGGCACCAGTGGTTCCCACCAGCTGATTCATCCCCAGGGAGGAGAGGGAAGAGGTGGGCTGCCTGCAGGGAAGGCTTCTTGCCGCTGCTGAGAGACAGCAGAACAGCCTCTCCACCCCCACAGGGCCTCCTACTCCCAAGTCCAATACAATAGAAGTAAGAGTCACTAGATGAGCACCCGGATATGGTGCCTGACACTCTCAGTCCTTTCCCAAGCCCCTGCTTTTCTCAAGCAATGGGCTGAACTCTGGCTTTTCTCCCAAGAAACTCCCAGCTTTGCAGTTACTCACTGCACACCCACTGTCCCCGTGACCCAGTAGGAGGTGAAATTTGTCATTCCCACTTTTCCCAGGAGGAATTCCTTCTGGGAGAGGTGAAAGGGGAGTGTGTGAGCCAGCGGTCTCACATGGCTGCTCAAGGTACCATCTTTGGCCACATTCATGGAGTGATGGCATCTATCATGAGGTCCAGCTGCTCCATCCACATCGCACACTGTCCCCAGACCTGGAACAGCTTTCAGGAGGAAGCTTGATGAGCTGAAGTATGACGGAGAGAACAACCGGGACAGGCAAGGGTCTGATCACCGTGCCTGAGGATGACCAGCCTGAGGCCGAGGCTGCCAAGACTGTTTGAAAAACAGAACCTGGTGGTGGGCTTAACCTTATTCCGTGTTGCTCCAAAGCGAAATGGAGATAAATCTTCAGTTACAAGAGAAGTTCACACCAAAGCTGCATGTCCACCTCCCTGGGCTGGAGGACTCTCAGGTCCCTTCCGCTTGGAAGACTCCAAATTTGTGAAATGACTGCCTAGATTCAGTTGCTGAGTTGATCCAGTAGCCCCTAAAGGCCACTTTTCTCTTGCAGGGGTCACCTCCTGGAAGGCCCAGCTGCACCTTAAAATGTCATGAGAAGAAGCTTCATGACAGTCATCCTCGTCATCACACCAAAAACGTCTCCTGGGTGTAGGGCCCACTGTTGCCATGGGCAGCATCTGTTTATTCCTCTTGGATTTGTCCATATGGCAGGGCTCTGGGGCACAAGGATGGTCACCTTATGACAGAATCTGAGGGGGAGTTAAAGAAAAGTTTGTGATTCTGGAAAGCTCTGAGTCTTGCAAGGATTCTAAAACAGGGTACCCAGGCCTATATTGTCCAGTGGAGCCCAACTACCCTCCAAGTCCAGCTGGAACACTTCCTTCCCTCCATCAACTCTTCTCTGACCCCGCAATTTGGAAATTGATCTTCCCCACCCCTGAACTCTCAGAGCACTTGAGGTTATAACGTGGATCCCCTCTGCCTTGTACAACAGTTGGTCATGTTTGTGTGACTCCTGAACTAGGCTGTGACATCCTCAGGGTGCATGTGTGTTGGTTGGGGTGGGGGTGCTTCTTCCTCTGTGGAGCCCTCTAGGACCCAGTGCAGGGTGGCATTAAGTAGGTGCTCAGCATGTTGGGCTGATGGAATTGAATGGGTGAAGGGAAGATTCAGGGACCTGTGCCCTAGGGGAGCAAATGATTGAGACCACCCAAGAGCCCTCCCTCACTGACAGGTCTCTGTCTCTGCCTGGGCTTGGCCTCGATAAGTAGTGTGGTAGTGCCAAGGGCTCCCAGCTGAAGGCCCGGTGGAGGGAGCAAAGGGCTTCTGGGAGAGGAGGGCCCTTAGAGGCCAGAAAAGGGACAAGAACAGAGATAAAGACAGCACTGAATGCCCCCAGCACTGGGCCTATGCTTTATGCTGAGGGGAATGGGAACCTCACCTACACACCTTCAGGTCCATTGGGAGGCAGATCCTTCTGGGGTGGCCAAAGCCCCATTGCAGGATTGCCTTCATCTGCCCTGGACACTCCTAAACCACACCCTCAGGCACTGAAAGCAGAGAGAAGGAGCCACTAGGCATTTCAAACATGACCCCTGTATCCTTGATTTGCAAAAGGCCCTGGTACATTTCTGGGGATGTTGGGGAGATGCACATGGCTGAGTGCCTGTCCTCCACCAGCAGCTAGGCTACTGCCTGCTCTGCCATTTACTAGCTGTGTGACCTTGGGCAAATTGCTTAATATCTCTGCTTGGGAATCATAGCCCTATGTAACTTCAGAGCAGTTGACAGGGTTAAATGACTAAATATGTTAAGACAGTATGAGTGTTTGCCATTATCATTATTCTAGGTCAGAGCCCACACCTGGCAACTTCTCAGGGGGCCGAGTGATGTGGGCTGGCTCACTGAGAAGGCTTTAGAGATTCATGTGCATCAGGTAGGAAGGCCAGCAGGGTCCACAGCAGCCTGCTGACTCAGGGCAGTGGGTCCTCACCTGGACTCTGTCCCTATCTGGCTGAGTGACCTGGGGAAGGTCACTGAATCCAGCTTTACCTCTGTTTCTGCTTCCTCCTCCAGGAGAGTAAGCAGGCAGGGCTCCGTGACACCTGACAGTACATAAAAGGGCAGGTTGTGTCTCATTTATTGGATCTATAAAATGCATTTGTTTCCAAGGCCCATGATCTCACCCTGGAGGCCAAAGTCTTAGGGGATTCCTACCTGGGACTACTGGTGTCCCTTCTCCGGGAAGATGTTTGCCCAACACGTTTATGGAGGAAAGGTGCTCTTTACATAGCAGCAGGCTTGGTGTTGGTTCAGGGAAAGGCCAAGGGAACACACTGTGCCTGGAGTCTCCCTCGAGGTCAACAAAGCCCAGCAGAAGCACGAGGAATGGGAGGCTGTGTCTGCAGCCCAGCACACTCCTTCCTGACTCCACTATGGGGCCACCTGCTTCCCCGTGGCCACCTGAGCAGGTGTGTCCTCCACTCACATAAAAGCTGTACCTTGACTGCAAGGAAGACAAGACAGAAAGGGAGAGACAGCCAGGGCTCCAATGTCTGCAGACACTGGCAAAAAGGAGCCACCAGACACTGGGGAAAGAGCAGAGGCCTGGAATTCAGGAGACCTTCTCATCCTGCCCTGGGTGACCCCAGGCTAGTTACACACCCTCTCCACATATCAGTTTCCTCATTCCTCCAGGGGAGGTTTCCAAGTTTCCATCAGGGCTGACGTCTTTGATTCTAAAGGTATGGTTCTTGGTGAGCATGTTAGGGATGTTGGGGCCACATCTCAGCCCACTCCTTCTGCTCCATCCACTCATGTCTTACCCCAGTGGCCTCATCCATCTCCTCAGAAGGGGCTCAAAGAGCCCGCCCATCACTGGTCTTGGTGGTTACCTGAAGGGCCTTCCCGGGACCCATGAAGACTGATGGGTGAGGGTGTGGGTTTTGGAGCTGGCAGACCTGGTTCAAATGCCAGCTCTGCTATTCCCAACTGGAATACCTTGGGGAAGTCACTTACCATCTGAGTCTCAGTTTCTCCTCTGTCAAATGGGAAAAATCATGCCTATCTTTTGGGATTGTTATTAAAATGGGAGATATATCCTGGCGCAAAGAAGGTGCTCAATAAACAGTAACTGAGATTGTTAGGGTTAGGGAAGTCTGTTCTGTGAATATTTCCTGTGTGCTTCGTGACAGTGGACTGGGGCTTTGTTTTCTGGGCACACATGTGAGATATATGGTGGGTAGTCATACAAACTTATAACTGCCTTTCATCACAGATGTGATGCAACCACGAGATAAAAGAACTCTGGCTTAAAATCTGGCTCCAAAGGAATATCTTTTTTTTTTTTTTTTTTTGCTGAAGAACATTCACCGAGTTAACATCTGTGCCAATCTTCCTCTATTTTTCAGTGTGTGGGCCCCCAGCACAGCATGGCTGCTAACAGAGTGGTGTAGGTTTGTGCCCAGGAATGAATCAGGGCTTCTGAAGCAGAGCACATTGAACTTAACCACTAGGCTGCCAGGGCTGGCCCCCTAAAGGAATTTCTAAAAGAGAAATTCTAAGAGTGATTTGAGCACACCAGACCATTGCTTCTCACACGTGGCTACAATGCTTGGCTGTTTCCCACAATCCATCTTGAAGGCTCTGAGGTTTGTTACCATTGAGGCCTCTTGGAGGAAAGTGCCAGGAGCTCATCCCAGGCCCCTACATCAGGCCTCAAACCTGTGTCCCTCCCAGCGGGGCCCAGGGGCTCAGCAAAGAGCTGCAGACCATTGCAGGGTACACATGGATGTCAGATGGTGCAGGGAAGCTGGGAGCCAGTGGGAGGCCCTGGCTGATCTAGGTTTCTGCTGACTTACTGTGGGACTCCGTGACTAAGCAAGTCACTTAGTTCTCTTTGTGCTTCAGCAGCCCCCAGGATGCCTGTCACCTGCCTGTTTCACTAGAGAACAGGGGTGGGGGTCAAGGAAACCAATATTTAAAAGGTCTTTAATCTTGAATGACAGGTGGCAACTTAGAACCGAGTCCTGTTTTAACCATCATATTCTTTCCAGGAGCTAACCATGAATGGTATTTTGCTATAGATTCATCCCGAATACAAACACAGCCACTCCCTACTTGTTTCCTTCTTCATTCTGCCGGTTGCTAGGTTGACCTCCCAGAGAGATTTTCCAGGCGCTCAGTTGCATCTCGGTCTAGTAACAGAACTGCTGGCACGACCCATCGGTGTCGGGAAGGGATTTCTAAAAGCTTTCCATTCAGAGCCAGGTGGGACTCCACACATCTGAGCTAAGGCAGGTATCACCCAGCGCACGGTCTCTTGTCAGCTGACGCCTACGGACTCTCATGCTGATGGGACTCGCAACTCATCTATGCTGTTAGAAGTCAGCGTAGTGGCCACCCTTTGGAGGGCGGGTAGTGACCTGAAAGGGACTGAGGGGACTTCTGTGGTCTGGGAATGTTCTGTAATTTGATAAGGGTGTTGATTATATGGGTATGTGGAATTTGTGAAAATCATCCTTATAATATGTGCAGTTTTCTCTACATATGTATATTGTGTTTTCATAATAAAAAACTGGGCTATGCAGGATTTGGGCGCATTAGTGACATAAGCCCATCTCAAAGGCTACTCTTTTGAAAGACTCCCTGACACCTATTGTTCATCCCCTCTCTCAGGAAAGTCACTGTCACAAACCTCCACCAGCCACTCACATTAATACCCTGTTCGAGTTTCTTGTCAGCAGTTTTATGGGTCTCTGGGTTCCAGCGAAACTGTTGACATCGACACATTGTCCCGACACTGTGCAGGGGCTTCTGGACACGCCACCGGCAGAGCGAATGCTGAACGGGCTGCGGGAAACATGGGTCCTTTAAAGACTCGCTCCTCCCGCCCTCGGCACCACAGTGATATCACTTCCTCCCAACAGGATCCACCCCGTTAAAGCCCTGGCCAGGTTCTGCTCTTACCTGCCCAGGTGAGAGATGAGCTCATCTGAGCTCTGAGGCAATTGTCCTGGAAAGAGAAAAAACACTCAACAACAAAGATAAAATAGTCCCTGAACTTCCCAGCTCCCTATGAGGTTTTTGCCCTGAACTCTACGCAGGAAGGGCCAGTTACCGCCAGGGCATTACTTCAGACTGGGCGCCCGTGTGCTAAGATCAACATGGCCAAGCCCTTTAAACAAATACCGTGGGGAGCTTAGGTTGAGCAGTTAGAAAACAGAACCAGACAGAGACTGGGACACAGGGTGCCAGCTGGAGGCTAGAACCTGCATCAAGTCCTCAACTTGCTACCAAGGAGCTGTGCAACTGGGGCAACTCATGTGCCCTCTCTGGGCCTCTGGTTCCTCAACCTTAAAGTGGGCAATTGGGTTGAAATAATTCCTAAGGCCCCTAAAATATGGAATGAAATCACTGTGCCTGTGTGAAGCATCTTTCCTCAGGGTTTTTACTGGTTGGTAAGTTGGTTTTGTATTGTCTTGTTCTGTGTTGGCCCACAGGAGCAGAGAGTAAAGCTGACCATACTCAGTTCTTGGCACACAATTATCTGTGCCAAGCCCATGCACATTGTTTTATTTCCCCCCCATCTCTGACCTCCACTCCCACTCCCCTCTCCTCAGTAGGCACCCACCATAATATATTTGATATCCTTAGATATGTGTGTGTATCTATATGTCTCTATATAGATATAGATATATCCTTGTAAAATATGTAGCATTGTTTTGGGTGTGGATTTTTAATTTACGTAAGTGATAGCATACTATGAATCCCATTCTGTTTCTCCACTCCACACTCTGTTTTTATGATCCTTCCGTGTTGCTGTGTGTACATCTAGCCTATTAATTCTTACCAAGGCACAGAATTCCTTAGTATGTAGCCACCACATTGTTCTTATCCATTCCCCTATTGATGGACACCTAGGTTACTCATACACCATCTTATCACACACGGCACCGCTGTGAACATTTTCACACACCTCCCCTTAAGGACCCCAAAGAGAGTTTCTCGGGAACTGCCACCTCATACCGTGAATGGATAGTCACTGTCACTGCCAGATTGCTGTGGGGCAGACACAGAGGACAGCTGCACAGTGCTTGCTGGGTGGCAGAGCCTGGAGAAGGACCTGCTGAATGAGAGTGTTGTTTGGCTGAGTTGTCTGCCACTGGCTCTAGATTTCCTTCTCTACGGAAGGCACATTTTCGGTTTTCAGAGCCACTATCCCCTTCCCTTATAACCCGCACAATGGTTTGGGATGAAATGTGAGTTGAATGACTATTTGATTGTCTTTCTCCTCCTAGACTGCAAGTGCTCTGTGGGCAGGCATGGTGTTTTTCTCACCACAGTTGTATTATGCCTGATGCCCAAGACAGAGCTAACACCGTACATGTCCAGCAAATAGCCATTGGATTTAGAAATCAGGGAGCGAGCTTGGGCTGCAAGGAATACAAATGAAGCCTCAACAGGGCTGGGATCAGGGTGAGAGAAGAGGTGCACTCAGGGCACAAAATTTGAGGAGGACTTGCTCTCAGGTGCTGACATGCATGTGCCCGACTTGAGACTGGGGGTCTCTTTGGCCTTATCCTAGACCAGCTCTGACCTCAGATACAACTTCCGCCTTAGAAAAGCTTTTGACTTCAAATTTAGCATCTAACCTGGTACCTTCCTCTCCCTCTTCCTTTCCCTTTCATTGAGCATCACTGTGTGTCCGGCCCTGTGCTAGGACCTGGTCTAGAGAAACTCACGGTCACTGTCCATTAGGGGAGGAAGACATGAAAATATAATCATTCTAATGCATAGAGATGAGTTAAAAACAAAAACAAGTCATCACCCAGGACGTGGGAGGCACAGAAGAGTGGCTGGTTATCAAGGCAGCATCGAGGAGGTGATGGCTGGGATCGACTTTTGTCAAGAAGGCAGAAGGTGAAGGGCATCTGGGCAGGGGCACCTTGTACCAAGGCCTGAGTCAGAACAGCACAGTGTGGGCAGGGGCTTGCAAGAGTCTGTTTCTGGAGCACGAGGTCCAAGGCCGGAAGGCAGGTTGACAGGTCTGAGGAGCAGGGAGGGGGATGTGGGGAGAATGAAGAGGTAAAAGCAGGGTTCAGGTCTGAGGGGCCATGCAGACTATATCCTGGGGGCAACAATTTATCAAAGAATTATGAGCAGGGGAGTGGCAGGAACAAATTTGTGCCTTAGAAGTGCAAATGTGTATAAATGTGTGGCCCCCGTGTCAGAGAAGAACTGAGGCATCTGCGGAGCTAGTGGGTAGGGTCTCACTGGGGTAAATAGAAAAAGAGCCCTTTTGAACCAGAGAGATGACTGCCCTATGGAATAGGGGTCCCCAGCCTTGTAAAACAACCTACCATCGGCAAAGTTGTTTTCCAGAAGTGAGAAAGGCCACTGGGCAAACTAGACCCCAGGAAAGGCCATCCAGGCTGCCTGGCTATCTTCACAGACCTAAGGGAGGGGACACAGCTGACACCTGGCCCTGCAGAGCCCAGGGCAGGGGCGGCTTCTGGCATTGAGAGAGCCCCTCTCTTTGTCCATGTGCTCAGAGGCCATGAGGGGGAACTTTTTCTTTCCTCTCTCCTGAAACTGAAAACTAGACAGCAGCCTTTGAAATTAGTAGGACCATCTCGACCGCACCGTACTGAGGAAGTCTTGTTACCGGAGGGAGAAATAATTATCTTTCTGCTTACTTCAACGTTCACTTTGCTGAAGAGAAATTTTTATTTCCTCTCCACCCATTTACCAAACTGGACTTTCAGGCTCTGCTTCTCTCTGAGAAAGTGTTTGGGGGTTACCGCGCCTTCAAACCTTTATCCTCCCCCCACTGGCCCCCACCCAACAGCTCAGTTTATTTGTTTGTTTCCTTTGAATCTCCCCTTTGTCCCCTGACCTCAGATCCCTTGCCAGGTGGCCAAGTTGAAAACTGGTGCAGCCTCTGCTGTCCTCCTTCCCCTCAGCCCTCCCAGCTTCCAGAAGCAGCCGCAGAGCAGGCAATGCTCTGCCAGGCCCCCCTCAAAAGACTGTGAAATGTGTTGTCAGCACAGCCCTGTCCCATCAGAAAAACCCCGGGCTACAGCCCCTTCCTGGCAGAAGAGAGCTCCCTATGCTTAGAAACGGTGCCAAAAGTTGACCTCTCACGTCATTTCAACCTTGGTGACACAGGCTTCCCTCCTGCACTCTCCAGCCCCTTCATGCCCGTCCTAAAAGCGGTCCAAGCTTTCTCCAGCTCATCTGAGAAATAGGACTTGGGGACATATTTCAGCCCAGCTTGGTTAGAGAGACATACAGCTGTCGACCTCTGCTTAGGGAGACGTCAGAATTACCTGGGAGCTTATTTTTTTTAAATAAAGTGATAAATTTGGTTGGATTTTTTGTTAAAAAAGAAGTTCACCCTGTGACAGCTATGTTGATCTCTTTCCTTTCCTCACCTCCTCCTTCCCTTCTCTCTCACCTCCTACCCTACCTGGGCTATAGGTAGACTCAGGAAGTGTCAGTAGGGCACAGATCCTAGCAAAAGTTCCCCAGGGGATTTGGTGCAACCCAAAGTTTGGAAAGAGCAACCACATCACATATTGTCAGTGCGCTGTTTGCACTAGGAGAGGACCGGGTCATTTAGATGCTAAATCTTGGTTTGTGTCTCCAGGGAGTGAAGGCCTGGGAAAGTGGATAGAAAAAAAAGAAGGTAGTTACTTGGGGCTGGAGGGGCAATTTGTGTCCATGGAACCCAGCGAGCTATTTGGCCTGTTGGTCAATGAAACCTTTGACCTCATTTCTCAAGGGTCTAAACATGTGAAGCCTAGACCTTCTGTATCTTTGAATTCAACTCTTATGCTATGATTTAGGCCAGATTTTTGAGTTCCTGGGTCTGGCTACATCCCAGGTGGAATAGGAAGAGAGAAAGAGGAGGTGAGAAAGGAGGAGGGAACAGCACAGCTATTTTGCATTCTCAGGGAAAATTTATTTGTTTCTAATTATTCATAGTAGCTTTTTATTATTTCAAACACACTATACAAATTTATACAGTACAAAGTAAGGTTCACCCTCCCCGCCATCCTCTCCTCGGCGGCGCCCATTGGAGCAGGTTTATCGCTCAGGCCCTTTTTCTCTGCACAGATACACAGATGGTACAGGTGTGCCATTGTCCACATACTGTCCTGCCACTGCTTCTGCTTTCTCAACACTGCCTCGTGCACATTCAGGGAGGACTTGCAGCTGGGTTCCGAGCTCTCCAGCAGGTGAGTAATCCAGCCATTCTTCTGGCCTTGCGGTGGGTGAGGTCACCTCTCTGGTGCCAGGGCAGGAGCGAAGAGAGTGAGTCACAGCACTCTTCTTATTTGTCCGGTGTGTGACTAGCCTGGTCCACTTCAGGAAAGGGTCTAGTAAGGATAGGCTGTTTTATTCACCTGAGTGGGTCTCTGGTTTGAGGTTTCTTCTTAAACACTTGGTTCATAGGGCTACTAAAGGCAGCTCAGAGTGGTGGAAAGGGCGCTGGACTCTGAGCCCATCAATCAATCAACAATTATTTACTGAGGTCCTACTACGTGTCACTATTCAGGCATAGGGATGTAGTGGAGACGAGAGAAACAAAGTCACAAGGAGCTTACATGGTGGTGGACGTGTGGGTGGAAGAGAGACAGGAAGTAATCACGGAACTACAGAAGGCATTTTAGACACTGTCACTGCCTTACAGATGATATGATGGGATGAGCCAACGGTGCCTTGAAGGGTGACTGAGAACCTGCAGACTTGGGTAGCTCTCGTCCAGCCAAGAAGCCACTGTATGACATGGGACAGGAAATGGACTTCACTTTCTTCCATTGCACAGTGAAGACGTTGGCCCAGGTCACCTCGTGTCTCCTTCTATCCCCAGAGAGAGCACACAGGAGGTTCAAGCATGATGTCCTGTAACCAGTTCTTCCCAGAGTCCCTTTGCTGTGGCTGCAGCCTCTAGGAAGGGAGATCTTTGTTAAAATCCTTCATGAAACAATGCCCAAAGCTCTAGGGAACACAGAACAGCAGGAAGAGGAACCCAGGCTTGAAACCAATACATTCTGTACAAGTTCAAAGAGGCTTTGTGCCCTCTGGGCCTTTGCTGAGAGCCCAGGTTGTAGGAAGGGCAGGTGGTTCTCTGGAAGTGAGAGCACTGGGCAGCTGGGCTCACACAGCCATAAACCATGGGGGCAGAGCCGAGCTGAGACACTTGGGGAGGGAGGCAGAGGAAGGTGGCTCTGAAATAGAGGGTGGCAGAAGCTTTGCGGGGCCCTTGGGAATCAGAGTCCTCAGCTGTAGCACACCTGCTTGCTGAAGAGCCTCCCAATCCACTTGTCACATCCCAGCTCCACCAAGTAAATCCCCCTTGGCAAGGCTCTGCCACAAACAGGGTGAGCAGATCTGGTCTGCTGAGTGATCTCAGGGCCAGTCCAAAGGAGACCTGAGTTCAGGCACCTTCAGGAAAATCCTGCTTTGCAGAGAGGACCAGTTTATCCCTTGACAACCAGCGGTGGGAGGAAGGAGTGGAGAAGATCTCTGTCTTCCCCTCCCTCAAAGTGCAGTGACTCATACGGTTTCTTTTTTTTTAATTTTCAGGTTCACTTGTCACTGAGAAGGTGGGCACAGTACCCAGGGGTCCGGGACTCTGGGTTCTTTGGACTCCAACAGGTGTAGGATTTCGAACTTCAATCCCTGCCGAGGTTTTCCCATCACAGCCAGACAGGAATGTCACACACCTGAAAAGACAGCAGCGATAGTGCTTTTACTTTAGGGGAAAAAAGAGGACTCCCTGGAAACCTCCTCTCCTCTCTGATTCATGCTCACTCATAATGCAGGAAGCTCAGGAACCGTGAATGACATATTAGTGCAAGAAAGCAAGCCGGTCAAACAGACTCATATATCACCGATCCTGTGACACACAATTATTCATGCTCTTGAGGTTTGTAACCCTTCACAGGGAGCCAGGACAGCCAGAAACAGGCAGCTTCAGGGAGGGTTGAAATGAATGAGGTGGTTGAAAGCACCAAACTACACCATCTTCAGTCTCTGAACCTCGGACATGCCATTGGAGGAATATTCTAGATCACATGGATCTACATACAAAGAGCAGGGCTCTTGCTCAGTGGCCATGGGTGAAGCTTCCCCGTTTTGTACTTTTCTAAGGAGTAGCAGGTGGAGAAAGTGGGGAGAGGGGGGCAAAGGGGAAAAAGGGACAGCAGTGACCTCCAAACCTCTGAAATTTTCCTGCCAGGCCAGGAATCTTGGGAATTTGCCTGACCCACCCAGCCAAACCTTCCCATAAGTAAGCTGGACTGTAGTTCTTTCCCTCTGCATTTCTGCCAAAGCCATTCTTATTTCAAGGGCAAATTCAACGTGGAGGTGGGGGTACCAACAGATGCAATTGTACTCCGGGAGCTTGACTGAGGTTTCCAGAGACTGGCAGTGAGTTAGGCCTCTTCACACTGCCCCTCCTTCCTGTTATCCATTCAAACTGCTCCCAGTTACTGTGGGAAGATGCATGGTGGGTGTTGTTCAGGGCTGGGGTCCCAGGGACACATCTCAACTGCCCATAGCCTCATGCAATGACCAGAGGTGGGAGGGATCTCAGAGGGGTGGGTGGTGGGCCCTGGGATGTACAGCACTTTCGCTGTAGGTGCAGCGACACTCGCAGAGAGTAAAGAGATTTACACATAATTAAAAGCTGCAAAATTCAGTCCTTCCTGATTCTACCCTAAACCACTGCCCCTATGCTCCATCCTTGCCATCGGGCCACTCAGAGCTACTTGGCAAAATCCCTTCCTAAAGCTGGGGAGGGAGGGAAAGCTATAAGAGGGCAAATGATTGGGGCAGGTGAAGGGCAAGAAAGACCCTTCCGTTTCCATCATTAACTGCTTGCCTGTCCCCACCAAACCCATCTCCAGGCAAAGCAAACTGCCCTCGGTCTGGGACTGGCCAGCTGCCTCCCTGCTCTCCCCACTGTCTGGAGATCTCTGTCATCTTTAGGACCCATTTCAAGGGTCATTTGCTCTGGGAAACCTGACCTGACGTGCACTGAAGCAGAGGTGACCTGCCCTCTTTTGTGCTGCCCTTCCCAGCAGCAGAACGCACCTCCATGCTCGCTGTCACTCAGAGATTAGACAATCTCTTTGTATGTCCCTCTTGTTCTCTGTTGGTGTCATGTACTTCTTTGTGTCCCTGACACTTAGCTCAATGGGCATCCAGTGCATGCTTTTTATATGAGGAAATTTGCTCACCTGTGAAAACAAGAGTCATGGGGGAAGGAGCATTGGCTTAGAGCCGGGAGATCCTGCAGTGTCACTTTCTGTTTGCATGGCCCTGGGAGAGTCAATGAACCTTCCACAGCCACACCTGTTCAGTGGAGATATGCCCACTTCGGGATTATGATGAAAGTTAAGTGAAATAACGTTAAGTACAATAGTAAAACACTATGGTTGAGTGTTGATCACATGACAGGAACTGTGACCAGCCTGAAGAATCAAATATCAAACTAAATAAGAGACTGGCATGTATAGACGTCAAGGAACACATTTGCATGGGAAGGACCCTGGCAGGTACTTGGTACAGAGTACCATGTTCAATAAACGCAAGTAAAAGGCCTGGGGTCTGGCAACCAAAGCTGACGCAGGAGACCAGTGGGAACTAATGGCTGGTGAAGCCTCGTGGCCAGCAAGAGACTGCCTTCTTTTTCTCTTCCCAATAGCCCAAGGAAGTACTTCTTTGGAATTATAGGAAGGACTAGAGACTTCTCCATTTTATGACTAAATGAAATTAAACTATATCAAAGAAATACTTCCCTGGACTTCTAGAAAGGACTAGAGATGTGTTCATTTTGTAGCTAAAAGAGATTAAGAGGTAGTCTTGGGAAATTTTGGCCTGAGGTCCTGAACCATCTATCAATGCCCTAAGCCTTTGCTGGTGGCAAACATGTTCCAAGCTCCCCTAAAAATTTCTGCATCCATCCAGCACTGATACATTCACGAGGAGAGTGAGAAAAATTATAGCTGGGGGTACTGAGGCCTTTACTTGGACTTTTAAAGGCTCACAGGAATTTCTTATGGGCCTTGAGCGTCATTTATTTTCAAGGGTGACCCTTTCCAGCTGTGCCCGGAGGAAAGCTTGGGCTGCCCAGCATCGCGTTTCTGAAAAGGTTACAAACAGCTGTTTCTGAGACACACAACCTCCCAGCCTAATCCCTCCCACGGAGGGGGGACATGAGACGAGGAGTCGTGACCCTAAAGCTGGAGGAATGTTCCTGAGAGATTTATAGATCCTGGAGGTTAAATGCCTTTGCAAAAGCTCAAGATCCTCTCTTCTCACTCTCTGTTCTGAAGAGCCAGGCCTTTCCCAGTGGTCCTCAGTGGGGTGATGGGGGTGGGGATGTGTCAGAGGGGCCTGAAGAGCTTTTGAAAAATGTATTTGCCACCTCTGCCCCCATTCTAATTCTCTGGGGGTGGGGGGTGTTGGGAAGCTGTGCATTTTGAAAAAAGTCTCTGGGAGGCCTTGTTGACTGGCTGAGGCGGGATTCCCAGGCTTTACACCACCACCCCTCAAAACTTTACATACCTGTTTTCATTTCTTATTTTTTAGAGAATGGGCTCTGGAGTTTGCCAGACCTGAGTTTTAATCCCAGATCCACCGCTTGCTTGTTGCTTATTTTCCTCATTTCCTCACCCTCGCAGGCTGGGGCAGGGGGACCATGTGAGATAGTAAGTTTCTGGTAAGTAACAGCCCCCAGTGAGAGCGCAGGGCCAGGATGACAGAGAGCTGGCCGGCTGGGAAGGGAGTGTGGCAACTGCCCTCAGAGCTCTCTGCAATGGTGAGGGAGCACTGGGCAAGTCCTCGGAGGGGAATCCAGTGCGAGAGACTGGGACCCCACGGGTGCCTCGGGGAGCCCGCAAAAAAACCCCGGACCTGGAGTGGCCCTGAGGAAGCTTTAGGGGGACCTGGGACTGAGAAGGTGCCTGGGATATGCGACTTTCAGTGTTCAAAATGGGATAGTCTCAGGCAAACTGGACAAGTTGGTCACTTAAGCAGCTTTTATCTGGCTAGGGGAGCCAGGGACCTGGCCTAAGGAGGGTCATCTCCCAGGATACAGAAACATATTTCATTAGGGCATTTAAAATAGCAAACCCGATCTCACTGCCACCAGGGCCTCAGAGCCCCAGAGGGTGGATGGGGCAGGCTGATGGCCCCTCCTTGGGGATGCTGGGGAGCAGGGAGTAAGTCAGGCAGTAGCTCTGGGGCACTTCTTTTCTTTCTTTTCCCCCTTTTGTCATTCAAATCACCACCTTGGAGGGAGGATGCATTTGGACAGCTGTTTTCTGGTGAAGGTAAAGAAAAGGGAGCAGAGGATTAGGGGACCCCACGGCTTCCTCTGGGGACTACACACACAGGTGGGAATAGGCAGCCCCCCTCCTGGGCAGAACCACTTGAAGGCCTTATTTGTCCTGCCCTTTTCTTGCTGGAACACGCTTTGTTTGCAGCCAGATGTTTAGCCTGTGGGAGTGGGGCTGGGCAAGCATGTGGCCAGGTACCCAGGCTGCTGCCCCTGCAAGTGTCTGCTCTCCGCCTGTCTTCTCAGCATTCTCCTTTCCCTTGCCTCTTCAATTCCTAATAAATCTATCCCTTTGTCCTTGACTCTTCACTCCAGTCTTATTTCTTTTTCTTTCACCTTCCTGCATCCCTCAATCACTGATGGATAAAGTAAGGTCTTGGCAGATCCCTTGTCCCAGGCCTTCACCCTGCCTCAGAAATTCTAAAACATTTAAGGGAAAGAGCTTTTCATATAGAAAGTGTTAACTTTTATCCCTTCTCACTGGGCTCTGAGTCCCACAAGGTTGGGGACTGGCTCTTCCTTGTGCCCTGCTGTCTCCTGCAGCCAGGTGTGTAAGTCTGTGTTCAAAGAATATACAAATTAAAAAAGAAGGCTGCCTTTAATAAGGTTAGCATGTAATGACGAGTGAGGTGTAGAGAGAAGAAGGAGATGTTCAAACTTATTTATTTGCAAGTAACTTCTTTTCAAAGTATTGACTTTAGTCAGGTCTTTTGGTCATGTGAAATGGAGTCTGAGGTCATTGTCCAGGTCTTCGCGAGAGATGGCAGTTGCAAGGAAGGCCTCCCTTGCCTCCAGCTCCTAAGGAAGTCCCATTAATACCAGAGCAAGATCAGGGAAATGAGAAGCAAGAAAATGAGCTGGAGATGTAAATTTGATGAACTTTCTCTATCTCTCCATCTAGCCAGCATCTGTGCTTTGTCTGTCCTGCCTCGGGAAAAGCTACTTTCTACTCTAGAATTCTGAGGAGGGTAGCAGGGAAAGGAGTTAATTTTATTGAGCATCTACCGTGTGCCAAGCACTTTACATAAATTATCTCACTGAATGATAAAAATCTAGCTTGATGATATTATCTTTTCTGGACAGAATGAAGTTCAATAATTCACCTAAATTTACCCACAAGAAGTAGAGCCAGGAATTAACTGACCCTCTGGTTCTTAAGCCCGTAACCCTCTTTCCCTTATATTATGCTACAGTGGTTACTAGAATAAAGAAGATAAAAGAGACTAGAAGAGGGGAAGAATCTTCTAAAATTAGAATCATGTTTGTAAATATTACAAATTTGCGCTGGGCTTTGGGCTGAAAACCGTCTTACGCAAATTTAGAGCAGTTCCCACTGAACATTTTGAATCCCAGCCACCCCTCACTCAGCTACATTTATGTTCCATAATTGAATCTATTGACTTAAACTCTTCAAACCTATTTATAATATCATCAGCCTGTAGCCTATCTTGGGATAATGAATTCTTCGTTTACCACCTGCTCTAAAAGCACTACTTGCTTTTGTTTGTCCTACGATTGCTTTTTCTAAGTTTCAAGGCAATACTTGTTCGTTCAAGTATTTCAAAATGTTCTTCTCTGAGATGTCCATGATCTCTTAAATTTCAAGCATATTCTCTCTTAGACTTTCATCTTCCAAACCAGAGCTCCCCTTGTCTGGCCTGGCTGATTGTCTGGGCTCCTCTAAATGCCGCCCTTCTAGTCCCCTCAATGCGACTTTTTGTGCCAATAATATCTCAGGACAGTCTTCCTACTGTGGCATTTGAGTGAGCCTCTGGTTAATAAGATGCTCATGTCAACTTCGGTGATTTGTTGAGGGCCAGCTGGACATACAGTTTTAATAAAAAGCCTTCTATTCCCCTCTATTCCTTGGGATAATCAGAAGAGAGAGCTCCAACAGGGTCATTCCTCCCCAAGAAAGACTCGATCACTTCCCCAGAGTGTGTGGGGAAGAGGGAGGAAGGCCACGCCGAGATGCTCGCGCTGGGAGGACACTCAGTTGGCCCCCTGACTGCTTGGTGACTTCCACACGTCAGCCCCACCAGACAGTGTCAAATTCATGCCCCAGACAAAGGACACATTCCTACATGTCTCAGAGCTTCAGTTCCCCTTGAGTGCTGGAAACTGTGAATGCCCAGGGGCTGCTGAATACCGAGAGAGAATTGATTTTTCTTTCCTCAATCTGGAGGGTGGATACTGTGTCATAGTGCCTCCTGCCAACACCCAGTGCCCGGATGAGGAACAAGCAAGTGCTGGATGATTCTGTTTCTCTTCTGGGCTGGCGCTTGGGCTGCCCTTGGAGCCTTCTGTCAGCTGAGCTGGTCCTCAGTCTGTCCCTGTCAGGGGCTGCGGCCTCATGCTTATAGTTGGCATCCACTCTAAGGGGATGGCAGATTCTCCAGTGACACCCAAGTTTGGGGGAGTTTCAAAGGTATGGGCTGGTTTTTCCAGCCTGGGAGTGTGTGTTCTGATTCCCGATCTACATCATCAACTTCTTTCCAGAACCAAGGAGTAAAAATTAAACGTGGGAAATGCTGGTGTTGTGGGTTGAATTGTGCCCCTCCCCCAAAGCATATGTTGAAGTCCTAACCATCGGTACCTCAGAATGTGACCTTATATGGAAATAAGGTTGTTGTAGAAGCCATTAGTTAAGATGAGGTCGTACTGGAGAGGGTGGGTCCTAATCCAATATAACTGATGTCCTTAAAAAAAGGGGAAAAGTGGACGCAGACACACATAGGGAGAATGCCATGTGAAGGTGAAGGCAGAGAGCAGGGTGATGCTTCTGCAAACCAAGGAAAACCAAAGATTGCCAGCAAACACCAGAAGCCCGGGGAGAGGCCTGAACATGTTCTTCCTCACAGCCCTCGGAAGGAACCAGCCCTGCTGACATCTTGATCTCGGACTTCTGGCCTCCAGAGCTGGGAGACAATAAATCGTTACTACCACCCTTGCAAACTAATACACCTGGGTTAGACCATTTTCTTGACTTCAGAACTTCTCAGAGCCTTTACTATCATTTAAATTTGTGTGCAATGGTTTCCAAATCTGACCTTAGGACACTTTTTTTCCTTTGGGCATCTGGCCGGGGAGAGTGTTTCCAGGAACAAACCCTGGGAAACACTGCTCAGACTCCTTCTATGAGTCTGGTCTAGGTTTGTCAAACCTACCTATTAGAAAGAGAAGATGCTGTTTTGAAACCACCACCTGAGACTATGTCGTGGGTCTTGGCACCCAAATCACTGAACTTCTCTGTGGCTCCATTTCCACCTCTGTGCAGCCAGATAGGCGGTCCACTCAGACCAGGGTGTGATGCGCTGCAGGTGCTCTGCAGGTGTTGGGGGAACACCTCCAGGGCTGTTTTCAAGAACAGTACCGTAAATGATGCCAGAGTAAGGGGTGCGGTGGAGATGGGGTCTCCTGTCAGTTCTGCTGTGGAACCTGGAACACAGGCCCAGGGACTGTAGGGTGAGGAGAAGCAGCCCCTGCAGTCTGGCTTGAATCCAATAGTAGCGGCGTGAGCCAGGCCCCTTTCCGAGAGGCCTCGGGGACAGCCTGAGGCGGGAGTTTCTGGAAGGTGGCTTCCCATGGTCTTGAGGACTAGCTGACAGAGGTCAGCATCCATCACTGCCTTCCTGCTTTCCAGCAGCCAAAACTACTCACTCTTCACCCAGGGCTCGCCATTATCTATACTGTCCACGGCTTCCAGACAGAAACCCTGGCCAGCGGGAGCTATAGGAAGGGGCCAGGGCAGGCAGCATGGGAAATGGTGGCTGTGCGCTGAAAATAACACACACAGCCAGGGAGTGTCACTTCCTAATTCCTACCTCAGGATGGATCTGGCAGATAAGAGGGAGGAGCAGGAGATGTGAGGGCAGAAGGGTGAGGGACACTAATTGTTATGTGGCAAATACTCCGCCTCCAAAAGCACCTACCGCACTGGGGCCTCTGAATTCACCTCCCAATTGTAATTGTGAAACTGATTTTTAGCAGTTCACACCCAGGAGAGGAGGAGAGAAGGTGGGTGGCGTGGTTTGGCAGCAACGGTACACGAGAGCTAAGTGCAGTGACCTCAGGTTAATAATCCCCCCCACCTCCCCAAAGCCCCTGGAAGGCTCAGGGACAGCAAAGGAAGAAGCAGCAGTTTCTGGCTGGGGCATGGTGTATTCAAGGAAGCCGAGGAAAATAAGATTGGAAAGGCAGGTGAAGGCCAGACTGTTGGGGTCTTTGAGGTCCCAATTTGTTTATCTGCAAAGGCTTTCAAGTCATATTCCTAGGGCTGTGGGGAAGTGCAGTTCTTCACACAAATGAGTGACATATCAGAGCAACACTTCTGACAGCTCAGACAGGCCAAGACTAGAGATGGGGACCTGAACAGTGACCAAGACAGGAACCTCTGAGGTGCCACACTGAGATGTGGCGGGGGTGGGGGTTGCCACAGAAATCACTACAAAAGCCCAGAGCCTAAGAGGCTGCAGGTGGAAAAAAGTGATCCTTGTCTCTCCTCGCACCTGCTAGAATAAGTAGACTTAAAAGGACTGACAAGACCAATTGCCGGTGAGAACACAGAGGAACCAGAGCCCTCGTACATTGCTGGTGAGAGGCCCTTGAGTGAAAAAGGACACAGGAAAGGGGCGACCCCTCTCCCTCTGGCTGCTGAAAGATGCAAGCTCAAAACTCCCATCCAGGCCTGAGAAACTGCTAAACCGTGTTTCCAAGTGATTGTAAAACTGCTTTGGAAAACTATTTGACAGTTTCTTGTAAAGTTTAACGTGTACCTACCTTATCATTCAGCATTCCTACTTCCAGGTATTTACCGGGAAAAATAAAAGCATATATCCTCAAAAAGACTTATACAAAAATGTTCATAGTGGCTTTATTCACAATAGTCAAAATCTCCATCAAGAGGAGAATGCATAAACAAATTGGGTACAGTCAAATCATGGAATACTACTTAGAAATAAAAAGGAACTAACTACTGATGTGCACAACGCGGATGAGTGTCACAGACATGTGAACAAGGCCAGATGTAAGTGAGTACTTACCGTATGAGCCTATTTACATGAAGTTCAAGAAGAGACAAACGAATCCAGTGTGATAGATATCAGAGCAGTGATTGTCTCTGGGGATGGGGGTGAATTGGAAAAGCGTGGGAGGGAACTCACTGGTATAATGGAAATCTTCCATATTTTATTTGGGTGATAGTCGTCCCGTAGAAACATAGAGCACTTTTTTAAAAATTCAGCTTCTGGCGGGAATAGTGTTTGTAGGAACATCCCCTGGGAAACTCTGTTCAGACTCTTTCTTACATGTCTGGTCTAGGTTCATCAAACTTACCTATCAGAGAAGAGGATGCTGCTTCAAAACCGCCACCTGAGACTTATATCATGGGAGCTGGCACCCGAAACACTTACCTGCTCCATAGCTCAGTTTCCACATCTTTACAGCCAGAAGAGGCAGTCCACTCAGGGTCTAGCACAAGATATGATGCATTACGATAACTTTTCTCAATAAAGAAAAGCTGGTTAAAATTAAGCAAGATTCAGCTCCAGTTTCTAGGCCAGCATGTAAGAAGCTTAGAAATTGTCACTTTGTCCTAACAACAGGATACAAAGCTGAACAAACTGAAGATCAACAACTCATCTTAGATCCATAAGAGAAGCGAGGTTCCAGGGCAAACTGCTGCTCCCCGCCGAACTGGAGAGACTGACAAGGCAAATACAGAGAATCACATCGTCCTAGAGCAGAAACCCGTGAGCTGAAACCTCATGGACCCCAGTGCTGGGGTCGGGAAACCTGGACTGTAATTGATGAATTGTTGGAGGCTCAGTGAGGCTAACTCTGAGCGTTAAAAACTCCAGGGGGACCCAGTCATAGGGAGCCCCCACATTTTTGTGAGTGTTACCTCCTGGAGCTCTACCAGGTTCTCACAAGGAATATCGGAAAAAAAATCCCCTTGCACTTCCGGCAGGGGGAGGGGAAAAGGAACCATTTTGAAATATGCTAGAGCTCTCTGTTCTTCCTGACAAGGTCTGCTCTTAGGAGAAACTAGTTAACTAGAGCCTAACCTGCTGGGGTTTTATCAGAGCCTAACTGACCTAGGGGAAGGGAAACACCCAACTCCAGCCATCTCCAGCCATCTCCAGCCATCCTGTCCCACTGAAGAGGGGGGAAACTGAGAAGCACAGTCAGAAAGCATAGGCTCACTAGAAGACTGAGACCTACTCACAGGACTATAAACACTTTCCCTACCCCCACACCTCATCACCACATTACTAAAGGCCTATTTACAGCAGCTTCTTTTACCTAGTACATCATGCCCAGCTATCAAGAAAAAATTACAATACACATTAAAATCACAGTTGGAAGAGACAGAGCAAGTGTCACACTCAGACTCAGACATGGCAGTGATGTTGGAATTATCAGACTGGGAATTTAAAACAACTATGATTAATACACTACAGGCTATAATGCATAAAGTAGACAGCATGCAAAAACAGATGGGCAATATAAGCAGAGAGACGAAAATCCTAAAAAAGAACCAAAAAGAAATGCTAGAGATCAAAACACTGTAACAGAAATGAGGTATGCCTTTGATGGGCTTATTAATAGACTGGACACAACTGAGGGAAGAATCCCTGAACCTGAGGAAATCTCAATAGAAACCCCCAAAACTGAAAAACAAAGAGAAAAAAGACTGAAAAACCAGAACAGAATATTCAAGAATTGTGGAACAATTACAAAAGATATAACATGCATAATGGGAATACCAGAAGAAGAAAGAGAGAAAGGAACAGAAGAAATATTTGAAACAATAGTGACTGAGAATTTCCTCAAATTAATACCAGACCCCAAAACACAGATCCAGGAAGCTCAGAAAACACCAGGCAGGACAAATAACCAAAAAACTACACCTAGGCCTATCATTTCAAACTACAGAAAATGAAAGATAAAATTTCTGAAAGAAGCCAGAGAAAAAAATCACAAAGATAAGAATTACATCTGACTTCTCCTCGGAAACTATGCAAGCAAGAAGAGAGTAGAGTAAAATAAAGTGTTGAGAGAAATAAACCACCAACCCAGAATTCTCTACTCTGTGGAATTATCCTTTAAAAGTGAAGAAGAAAGAAAGACTTTCTTGGACAAACAAAAATTGAAGGAATTTGTTGCCATTAGACCTGTTTTGCAAGAAATGTTAAAAGAGCTTCCTCAGAGAGAAGGAAATTGATGTAGATTAGAAACTTGGATCCACATAAAGAAAGAAAGAGCGTCAGAGAAGGAGTAAGTGAAGGAGGAAGATTGTATTTTATCATAGTTTTAATTTGTATTCCTTTGAATATGAGTAAAGTTAAACTGTTTTCTTTTTCCAAATTAAAAAAAAAGATTTTTTTTTAATTAAGCAAGATTAACTGTGGTTTCTCCGAGCTATCAGCTTCAGCCTTGTCCTCTATCAGACCTTGCTGAGAATTCTGAGTTTCACCATTTAGAAGGGAGCAGGAGAAGGGTAGCCCCTTTGTTCCCTTTCTTCTCTTCCAGTAAAGGGCCTAACACCTCTCGCTTGCTTCCCAAGGACCCAAATGAACAACCCCAGACAGAGGATGTGAAAGAAAAACACCACCACAAAGACTCTATGTCTGCAGGATCTTTTACGCACTTCATCTCATTTAATCCTCAGAGCGGACCCATGTGGTTGCAGGATAAGCATTAACCCTGTTCCACAGATGGGTGCATTACCCGGCTAAAGTGTCAGAATCTGGATTTGAACCCAGGTCTCCTGGCTCCTCCTGGCCTCTCCCACCCAGGAGAGTTACAACAGCAGCAGGAGCAGTTCATCTCAGTTCCTGAGAACATGGAGTTGCTAAGACATCTGTCAGAGAAAGGAGGTTGTTTGCGTGCAAACAAGTGGGAACTGAATCCCTGAGAAAGGCAATTCAGGTCACCTTCCCCGGGCAGGTTTGAATTGCAGAAGGAGGAGCTGCTGGTTGTACCCAGTTCACCTTGGCCGAGTGTGGTGCTTGGGGTGGGGGTGCGCCCAGCTCCTCTCCCTGGGGTGTGCCCAGGTCTGGCAGGCGGTGGCTGGCCACACTCTGCGTTGGTGAAGACCACTTTTCTCTCTTTCACCCTGTTCCTACGGAAATCCTTATGGCGGAGGCAAGCACATTCTAGAAGATGCATGAACTTGGAGTTGTCTGGAGAAGCTGAGAGGATTCTGGCCAGCAGGCTTTGTCAGAATCAACCCTGTTCACCAGACAACCAGGTTAGCCAGCTCTTCCTCTGAGCCTCAGCGCCCTGCGTGGCACAGAATCCAATGGGCCAGGTCGATGAATATTCACACTCTTGCCTTCCTTCCCATAGCTCACTTGGGAAGATTTTTTTCATTTGAATGGCTCACTTGGGGACTGAGATCTGACAAAAGATCAGAACTTTAAGATTATGACTATTTTAGAAGACAGATTTTAAGTCCAAGGATTGAGAATGTGTTTTAGGAGAAAATGGATACATCTCGCTGGTAGACTACTGCATGCAGCCCTGGAAAGGGATGATATTTAAAATACTTAACAACCCATAAAGCACAGGCCCTGACCAGCCATCACAAAGGCACAGAATCTTGGAGAGCTCAGCAGCACCAGATGTTAACCCTTTAGCCACTGAATCTTGGAGAGATGATGGGGAAAGTGGGGGACAGGGTCGTGGGGGAAGGGCCAGGGCTGTGCGGGGGTGGGGGGGAACACTTGCAGGCTCAGTTATTCACCAACTGGCACAGAAATATTTCTGTTTTGTATGTGTGTGTGTGTGTGTGTGTGAGGAAGACCAGCCCTGAGCTAACATCCGTCGCCAATCCTCCTCTTTTTGCTGAGGAAGACTGGCCCTGGGCTAACATCCGTACCCATCCTCCTCTACTTTATATGGGATGCCGCCACGGCGTGGCTGACAAGCAGTGCGTCGGCAGGTGCCCAGGATCCGGAACCCGCGAACCCCGGGCTGCCAAGCCGCGAACTAAACCGCTGCACCACTGGGCCAGCCCCAAGTATTTCTGTTTTTAACAACCAGTTTGCCTTTACCCATGCAGACGGCTAAATACTAGCCCTGCAGCAAACCATTTTACAGATGGAGATGCTAAAGCTAAGGGACATTGAAAGATCTGGCAAAGGTCATGCAACAATGTCCCAACTCAGCCTATAACCCTTGTCTTTGGATCCTTAACCTAGTACTAGGAAAAGAGTGTCTCTAACATTCTGGTGTTTCATATTTAGCCTATCTACCCGTAGACCTTGTTGATATTTTGAGTTATTTATAATTGTATAGAAAACAGGCTGTCTAAAATCACATCGATATATGAAGTACCTATATCATCTAGACCAGGGGTTGGCAAACATCTTCTATAAAAGGCCACCTCAGAAATATTTTTTGGTTTGTGAGTCATACAGTCTCTGTAGCTCTGTCACTGTAGCCTGAAGGCAGCCATACAAGTAAGTAAATGAGTGACTGTGGCTATATTCCAATAAAATTTATGGACACTAAAATGTGAATTTCATATGATTTTCCTGTGTCACAAAATAGAGTTATTCTTTTGATTTTTTTAACCATTAAAAATTGAAAAACAGGGCCCAGCCCAGTGGCATTGTGGTTAAGTTTGTACACTCTGCTTCAGCGGCTTGGGGTTCGCGGGTTCAGATCCTGTGCGTGGACCTACACACTGCTCATTAAGCCATGGTGTAGTGGCATCCCGCATACAAAATAGAGGAGAATTGGCATAGATGTTAGCTCAGGGCCAATCTTCCTCACCAAAAAATAAAGAAAGAAAAGAAAAGAAAAACATTCATTGAAAAAAAATTCAGTCATTGAAAAACATCCTTAGCTCAAAAGTCGTAAAAACATGGTGGGCTGGATTTGACTCACAGGCCGTACTTTACCAATCCCTGGGCTAGATGGTTCATGACTCTCAAGATTCACCATCTCGGGGCTGGCCCAGTGGCACAGCGGTTTAGTTCACGCTTGGCAGCCCGGGGTTCACGGGTTCGGATCCTGGGCGCCTGCCAACGCACTGCTTGTCAGCCAAGCTGTGGCGGCGTCCCATATAAAGTGGAGGAAGATGGGCACGATGTTAGCCCAGGGCCAGTCTTCCTCAGCAAAAAGAGGAGGATTAGCAACAGATGTTAGCTCAGGGCTGGTCTTCCTCACACACACAAAAAAAAGGATTCACCATCTCCCCAGCATAGTGTTTACATAAAATTGAAACCAACATGAAGTTGGTGTCTCTGTCTAACTTCCTCTAAATCCCAGCTACGTGAGTAAGCCCGAGAGAACCCCTGAATTCCAGAAATCTGTGCTTGGATGTCTGGGAGGCTGCAGGTGCATGACAGAGCCAGCCTGCTCTGGGGGTTGTGTGTGCAGAATTGCCTTGGAATTGGGGCTCGCTGAAACTAGGCCATGGGCTCCCCACACCCAAGAACACCCCTCAGCCACAGGCCCTCACCTGGTAATTATCCTGTGCTGGTTCTCTCTATACTTACTTAGGAAGGTGATTGTCAAGAGCCAGCATTTAGACTCCTTCTTAATCTTCATCATCATGTTATTCTGAGAGGTTATATAACAAAATAGTTGAGCGCACGAGTTCCAGACTGCCTGGATTTGAAACCTTGCCTGGGTTAGTTATCCTCTCCGTGCCACATTTCCTGAACTGTATCGTGACATGGAGTAGCTGAGTCAGTATGTAGAAAGGATTTATAATGTACTCAATAAAATTTAGCTGTTAATATTCCTGTTCTGCTTCTCTCCTCCATCTCACTTGAATCCATCCATCTAACGTCTATGAAGTGCGAGGCTGTGTGCTGGGGAGGGGGACGCAAAGCCAGGGGGCACGCAGCCCTGGTTCTAGAGTCCCTCAGCCTAGTCAAGATTAGAGATGTTTCAGTTAGCTATTGCTATGTAACAAAACACCCCAAAACTTAGTGACTGAAAACAACAACAAGCATTTATTTGCTTACAATTCTGCAATTTGAGCAGGGTTCCGTGTAGATGGCTCGCCTCTGCTCCACATAGTCTTGGCTGAGTGGCTCTGCGGGAGCTGGAGGCTACAAGATAGCTTCGCTCACATGTCTGGCGCCTCAGCTGGGGTGGCTGGAACAGCCAGGGGTTGGCTGAGCTGAACCCTCTCTCCTCCAGCACCTCTCTCTCCCTGTGGCCTCTCTCCAGCAGGACAGTTGGATCTGTTTACATGGCAGCAGGCTTCCATGAGGGCAAAAACAGAAACAGGAAGTCTTTTAAGGTTCAGGCCCAGAAGTCATTTGGTGTAACCTCTACCACATTCTATTGCCAAAGCAAGTCACAGGGCCAGCCCAGATTTAAGGGGAGGTGAAATAGTCTCCATGTCTTGATGGGGGGAGTGTACACAGGAATGGAGGAACTGTGGGCAGCCATCTTTGCAGGCAGTCTACCACAACGATGGAGACATTAGCGTGAACAACTCAAGAGCCGGCACCCAGTCTGGCTTCTTCACCCTTTGTCCCCAGAACCCAGAGCAATGTTTTTGAAGACAGTCAAGAAATATTTACTTCTCTGCTGGTTTAGAAGAGTTCTCTTAACTTTGAAATTTATTGTCTTTTAAAAGCTTTGTTCACCTTACTGAAAAAACACTGAGATAATGCTAATGAAAAATGAAAGTTTCAATCACTCATTCCACCGTAACTCAAAAAATTTTTCCTATCACTTTCTATTTGTATACATTCCATTTTTATAATGATAAAAGTTCTGTAACATTCAGAAATGAGAAATAGAGAAAACTTTTATATGGTCTACTCATATATGTAATTCTCTGTTTTTACTGTTTTTAGCTGTTTTTACTTATCACAATATCCAACATTTTTTCCATGTCCCTACATGCTGTTCATAATTACCTTTTTTAATAGCTACTGTAATATTCCATTGTGTTCATCTGTCAAAGCCCATTAAATCTTTCCCCTCATGGTCATCTAGGCAGTTTCTGCTGTGAAACATTTTTCCATATTTCAACATAGGCTTCCTGATTTATTTTTAATAGCTGAGTGATATTTCATTGTGCTTATCTGTCATATTCTATGAACACATGTTCCCCCCATGTTGGCCATCTTAGCTGTGTGCACAGACTGGACCAGAGTGAAGCTGGTCACAGAGACACATGCTGGGACCAGGACAGGCTAAATCTGTGACTCAGAGGCAACGGGTGAGTCCTGGGAGAACTAGGGCTGCAAGAGATTCAGTCACGGAGTAGTTTTTGATCAGCCCCGCTGAACTTTTTTTTGTTTTTTTTGGTGAGGAAGATTAGCCCTGAGCTAACATCCATTGTCAGTCCTCCTCTTTCTGCTGAGGAAGATCAGCCTTGGGCTAACATCCGTGCCCATCTTCCTCTACTTTATATCCCGATGAACTTTTATCTCTGCTCCTGTTTATTGATCAGTTACACACGCCCAAGCTTTTGTACCAGGATGTCTCAAAATGCCTCTTGCCTCCTCTGAGCTTCCTATTGTGGTTATTTTTTAAACATTATGATAAACTTATAGTAGCATAGTTCTTTTTTCTTCTTTTGAATGATTTTGTTAAGATAAATTCCCAGGAGTGAATTTATCTTAGGTCAAAGGGCATGAATATCTTTTCAGCTTCTGCCATGAACTGCAAAATTGCTTTCCAAAGTTGGCGCTGCGTCCTGGTGCTACTGTTGGACGTTAGCTTTGAAAATTAGCCCAAACGTGGATGGGAATCTCCAACAGGTGTTTCTTTGGTTCTCCTCTATGTTCTCTGATCACAGCACTGACCACAGTCTTTGATTGACAGTTCACTTGCCTGCTTGCTTCCCAAGTTTCCATGTCCCTAAGGAAAAGAGAGGCATCTTGCCCATCTTTATATCCTCAATCCTAGCGCAGTGCCTAGTCCTACAGATAAGAAGTGAAATAAATACTAATTCAATAAATGAATGAATGATTACCTGCAATGATAATTATTTTCTCAGACTTAGGTTCAAATTCCATCTCCCCAAGCTTTGTCCATACTCCCTGGGCCTCAGTTTACTCATCTATAAAATGGGAATGATAACACAGACCTTGCAGGACTTGTGTAGGGATTTGAGACAGTGTTTCTGAAGAGTCTAGCATAGAGCCTGTTGCAATAAAAAGCAACTATTTTTATTATGATGTCATGTGCTCATTCACTGAATTTCCCATTGTGAGAACTGTTCATATATTTCCTCCATTTGTGTTAGAGTCTAGCTTTTTTTCTAATAGATTTAAGTAGAATTCTTCATATATTTTGGCTTTATAGTCTTTTGTTATATAAGACAAATATTTTAATTTTATCTTTTTTATTTCAGAGATTTTACAACTTTATATGTCTAAATATATAGATTTTTTCCATTGAGATTTCCTATATTTCTTCAACTAGAACATCATTATATTCTTACAAATGTGATATATTTTTCATTTTCTACTTGGTTTCTGACAACTTAATGTTTTTTTAATGTAGTTCTTTAATCCATTAGTATATATAGTATAAGATGTGCCTTTAATTCGATATTTTCCTACAGGCTGGTACACTACTATATTCATTTGCTAGGGCTGTTGTAACAAAGTACCACAAACTGGTGGCTTAAAACAACAGAAATTTATTCTCTCATGGTTCTGGAAGCTAGGAGTCCGAAATCCAAGTGTTGGCAGGGCCGTCTCCCTCTGGGGGAATGTTGATCTTTGCCTCGTCCAGCTTCTGGTGGCTCCAGGTGCTCCTTGGCTTGTGACTACATCACTCCAGTCTCTGCCTCGTGGTCACGTTGCTCTCTCTTCTCATCTCTTCTTTCTTTTCTGTGTATCTCTCAAAGCTACACTTGTGATGGCATTTAGGGCCTATTTCAATAATCGAGGGTAATCTCATCTCAAAATCCTTATTTTAATCACATCTGTAAGGACCCTTTTTCCACATAAGGTAACAGTTACAAGTTCCTGGGAGAAGGACTTGCTATCTTTGGGGGCCACTATTACAATTCTGTCCCATCAGTGTTGTCAACAGAAGTTCATGCCCTTGGAGTCTGGAGTGGAAGAATCTTTTGGCTTCTGGTGGCAGAGACAACTAGTTAGCTACCGAATATCTTTGTGACAGAGTCTCCAGCTAAAAGACTCTCTGCCTCCCCTGCGTCTGTGGCCATGAGACTAAGTTCTGGTCAAAGATCTGCAAATGAGAACTCACTGGGTGGAATTTTTAGGAAAGTTCCTTCAAAGGGAGACAGCTGGGCAGTGCTCCCATTGCCTCTTTCCTTTTCTCTTTTTCCTGCCTGGAATACAGATGTGATGGCTAGAGCTCTAGCAGCTCTTGAGCCATGATGTGCCCATAAAGCTAGAAGTCAGGCAGTAGAAAAGGTGGAACAGAAGGATAGAAAGAGCTAGACCCCTGCTGAGCTATTGTAATAGCCCAGGGTTGCCTACCTCTATGCTTATTTTATGTGAGAGAAATAAATCTCTAACTTAGGCCACTTTAGTTAGTCCTTGTTAATAGCAGTTAATCTCAGTTTCTAATAGATACAATTTCAAAACTTTATTCCCTCTTCTTTCTTTATTGACTTTTGGCCTGAGTTTACTTTCCCTGTAGCTTTCAGCCCAAATGTCACTTCCTCGGAGCTACCTTCTCTGACTGACCACCATATCTAAAGTCGCCACCTTCCACCTTATCACTCTCTACCCTCTTGCCCTGGCTGATGTTCCTTATTGTGCCTTTCACACCAGCAATTATCTTTTTTTTTTTCTTTCTTTACTTGTTTGTTGTCTGTCTGCCTTTCTGGAGAATGTAAACCCCATGAGAGCAGGCACCATGCCTGTCTTGTTCTCCGCTGCCTCTAGGAGAATTCTTGGCATATGGTGGGTGCTCGATAAGTATGCGTAGAGTGGTTGAGTCTGTGTGGGAACCAAGATGAGACACAGGGAGTAGGTGGTGCTCTTGAAAAGCTTCCTTAGGGGAAATCCAAGAAGCTCGAGTGGAAAACCTGTCAGTACAAGTGGCTAGGAGTCCAGGGTACTGAGTGGGAGGGAGATGTTGACTTTCCCTAATCCTTCTTCTTCAGAGCATAAAACACACCCACTCAGGGCCCCACTGCCTGAGCAGAACATGAGTTCACATTCATTGCCCATGTGCTTGGCCTCTACCTGCTGGCCTGTGCTGTATGATCTCAAATTCCTAAAATTTCCATGTCAGGATCCAGCTTGGTCCCACGGGAGAATAATCACCTCAAGCCTCCGGGATGATTGTTGTTAATTAACTGAGCCCCCTTCATCCCTACAGGCACAGATCTTTTTCTCCTTAGAAGATCAGGAATGGTTCTGGTTTCTCCCTCTCACTACTTGGTTAAATCCCACTCAGTCTCAGCTGCCTAGTCCAGGTCTCACTCCCTCAGGGAACCTTCCCTGATTGCTTTGGTTCACCTGGGTCCTTCCTGTTCACATTGCCATGGCTCTCGTTTTGATATGTCATTCATTTATTCACTTGTTCATTCACCAAAAAACTCCTACTTAGGTCCCCCTCTGCACTGAGCACTATGCTAGTCCCTGGGTTAAGATGGCGGCAAATAGACACGGTCCCCATTGATCACATATTAATTATCGAACAGATGTTTCCAGTTTTCAGTGCCTTGGTGATCACCAAAGAGGATAAATAAAAGCCCCAGAGTTAGGTGACTTACACAAAGCAGATACGAAGCAGCTTTAGCCACCACCGCAAGCACTCATCTTGTCACCAGCATGGTGGTGGCTGCAAAACAAATTTTCCCGTGAGGCACTCCTGTTTAACCCCTTGAAGGCAGCAGACATGTGCACACATGTTTGTGGCCTGCTGCTTCGTGGGTTCTCCCTGGGGGCTGGAGCTGAGAGCAGACCTGCCAAGAGGTTGCTGTGGGGCAGCGGACTCTGTAGGGCAGCCTTGCTTTCTGATAGGCAGCTGCTGAGCGCAAGCACAAGAAAAGGAGAAACTCTGTCACCCCTCAGAAAGGCAAGACTTAAGGTCTGGTTGACTAAGAGGCGGAAGGGGTGGAAGTTTTGATTCTTTCAGTGAAAGCTCACGAGCCGGGTGGTCCAAAGGCCAGTCAGAGAGTCACAGAAGTGTCTTAATGGCACCACCCGCGGAGCAGAGAGGCTGCCCTTCTCCTGTGGGTGGGTGGGGGCTGGTCAGCACAGATCCGGCCTTTCCTTGCTCAGCAAGATCAAACGTGCTCTAACCACAACTGGTCAATCCATGAGCTTGTTCCGTGCCCTCAAACACAAATGCAATCAAATGTCCATTACAACATTGCTGCTTAATCTAGAATCCAAACAACCACAAGCTCACGAACCAGAATCTTTTCTATCCTTAGCCTGTGTGACCAGGAAGCAGCTTCTGTATTATATCACAAGGCTGGCAAGATGCAGCCAGTCCCCACATCACTCACAAGCACAGCCCTATATCCATGGATAATTCACACTCAAAATGATGTCCCTGGGGCACTGCTGCATTCTGAGGAGGCAACTGAATCAGCATGGATGAGCCGTGTTGGGCAGCATTTTAATGTTGGGTGTATTTCATTGGAACAGGACCCTGAAAGTGGCACGGCCTCTCTGGCATTTGGTTAATTAGCATGGTGAAGCAACCAGGCCAGCTGACAACTGACCTTGCTGGGCAGGCTCGGCGTTTACTGAGTGTACGTGGAGCGCCCATCTTGTGATGATCTGTCTGTTTTTAATCCCAGCCTGGCTTCTTCCTGCCACCCAGAACTCTTCAGGCTACTCCTACTCCTTGCTGCGCGCTCAGCAAACGTAAATTCATTTTGGAGATTAAGCACAACATAATTAAGAAGGCAGACCTTTTAGAGGAAGGAAAACCATAAACAGCAATGCCTTCCAGCCCAAATTACCTGCTGCTTCAACCACCTGTGCACCCACCCCTTTCACTTAGCTCAGCGAGCACTGGGAGTTGCCTCTGTGGCCCTGTGGTTGTGGATACATCGGCAAGGTGCTTTGTGGGCAAATCTCCATTTGTCGTGTTTCACCAGGCTGTGAACTCTCAGGGATCCGGGCCCAGAGTGTTGGCGATGTCGACACTCCCAGCACGAGCTCCACCCTCACTCACGGGGATGGCAGAATGGTTCTAGGTAGAAACCACCAAGGTTCTTTGAGACCAGCAAAGTGACGCTGTGAGTCCATGGGAGTGAAGACACCAAGAGTAAAGATGAGGCAGCAGGGCCTTGGACCGCCAGGGTGTCTGGGGAGATTCTGTTTTTTTCTTGTGGCCTGGGGAAGGGGTGGGGAATGTGTTCCCACCCAGAGAACCCAGCAGAGCAGCAACTGGGGATTTCCCACTGTAGGCTTCCAGAATGGCTCTGTCTGCTTCTACCACTGACCCCTTCCCCACTACCGCCTGTTATGGGTTGACCTGTGTCACCGAACAAAGTCCTAATGCTAATCCTTGGTACCCCAGAATGTGACCTTATTTGGAAACAGGGTCATTACAGATGTAATTAGTTAAGATGAAGTCATACTGGTTTAGGGTGGGCCCCTCAGCCAATATAACCGGTGTCCTTAGAAGAAGACCATATGAAGACAGACACACAGGGAAAGTGTCATGTGACAACAAAGGCAGAGACTGGAGTGATGTAGCTGCAAACCCTCATAAGCTAGGAAGCTTCCTCTATAGGTTTCAGAGGAAGCACAGCCCTGCTGACACCTGGGTTTCAGACTTCCAGCCTCCAGAACTGCGAGACAATGCATTTCTGTTGTTTTAACCCACCCAGTTTGTGATACTTTGTTAACGGCAGCCCTAGGACATGAATACACATTCCCTCCCGCTTCTTATTAGTTGGTACTGGCAGTGAATTTACTGTGAAGCTAATGAAGTGTAAGATTCAGGCCCCTTCCTTGTGTGGACTCCTTCCAAGGTCCTGCATCTCATTTTGTTTGTAAATTTGGCTTATTTCTCTTAAAAAGTGTCCCCCAAATTGTATAAGATTCGGACTCCATGAGCCCCAGCTGTCCCACTGGCCCACAGTCCTCCACCCCAGGAGCAGCCTCGGGGGGCAGGACTGCAGTTCCTCTTGGGTTTCTTCACCATTCCTGTTTCTGTGGGCAGCACCACTATTCTGGGAGACTTTGGAAAGAGAGGCCAACGCTAGGTTGTTTTATCTATTTGGGGGTTCAAGGGCTGAATTAGAGGCCTTCTTGGGGTCTCTTCTGGCCGAGTACCTCCTGGATAACTGCATAGAACCACTTTCCTTTAGAGCCTCGGTGAGCAGAAGCTAGCATTTCCAACAGGCAGCCTCAGTTTGAGCAGAGGTAAGTAGCCTGACGGGCGAGGCCTGTCACCGTTCCAGTCTGGCCACATTCATTCCTGGCTGTCCTGCTGTGTGGCTTCCCCACCACCACCCAAACCTGTCTTCATGCTCTACATCCAGACCAGCAGAGATGGCAGAAATGCCCCTTCAGGCACTCATATGTGTACACACATGTTCACACAGACATGTCCCGCCTCTCAATAGGACTTCTTTCTCATCCTGTCTCCCCACCTCCAAGCCAACCCTAATTCCAACCAATATCGTAAACACGTATGTGGCGCTTACTCTCTACTAGACACTGGGGAACTCTGGATCAATGGCTCAAAGGCCATGGAAGGGGGAGGCAGACCTGAATATAAATGACCATACAACATAGAAATAACACTAAAGAATGTGGTGAATGCCCAACGTGTAAGCGATGTGCTATCTGACTTCTCACGAGGGCAATTAATTCTGATGTAGGTGGGGGTGGGTGAGGTTTTATGAAGGAGGTGCTACAAGGTTGTGATTAAAATATGCAACAGTCAGAACTGACAGCACTGACCAGTGGAGAAGAGCAAGTTCCTGGAGGGTCCTGATATGGCTCCTCAGTAGCTGGGCTGGGGAAAGTCAGGGACCTTGCAGAGGGAGGCCCAGGCAGCTGGGGACATGGCAGGGCTTGGACAGCCGCTATTTATCATTCAGAACCAAAGTATTTCGATATTTTAGTGACAGGTTCAGCCGTGCCCGAGTCTACCAGTTGGCCCTCAGCCCTGGAGTGGTGTGAGGGCTGGGCACATTGACAGCACCTGATCAGCCCCTTCCCTCTGGAAATGTATTTCCTTCCATTTCCAGAACAGCCTCTCACAGTTGGGCCTGCCTCTTCTCACTCGATGTTGCAATAAAACCACCTGCCTCCCGTGAAAGAGGGTATTGTTTTCCATCTGGGCCGCCCACAGCTGGGTGGCTAGAACAGCAGGCGCCCACTCCAGGGAGCCCTCCCAGCAGGTCCAGTCATGCCTCTCACTCGCTGGGAGCAGTGAAGTGTTGGCCTGGTGTGGGGGCTGCTGGACACCAGCCCTCGGGCCATAGAGAACTAAACAGTGGGTGTGGCTCACACAAAATAAACAACTCCCTGGGCATTGCCGATTCAGACACAGGGCCGCAGTTTGCTTAAAGATGTAATTATCGTTGGGAAAACCACTCTCTTCAGAGCTCACCAATGCTAGGGGGATAGAATGTTTACAAGAGGAAAAACTGTAAAGAGATTTTGTTTTGTTTTTCTTTAGACACTTTAGCCACCCACAATCGCAGTTACGTAAAAACAAAATTCTCCTATCTGTAGTCCACATGGAGAGAGCAAAGACGGAGAGTCCTGAGCGTGGGCAGGTCAGGCCCATGTCCATGGGGTGGGATGGAGGGCACACACTCAGCCTGCTCACAGCACGGCTGCACCAGGGCCCGGTGTTGTCTGGCAGTGTAGCCCTGTCTTAAAAAGGCCTGTTAAGATGCAGATTACCTGGGCAGAGCCATGGAGGAGAGTTTCTAAATTTAGCTGAGTATCTAACCTGAGCCCATCTGGCAGGAAGGGGACGCAGGCCTTGTTAGTTGTGAAGTGAGGGCAGCGCATGTGTGTGTGTGTGTGTCTTTGTCTATGAGCGAAAGAGAGAGAGAAGGCAGCAGCTACTAGGCCTGGTTAATAGGAGGCGGGCTTTGGGGCACCCGAAGCCCCTCTCAGCCCTCGGGTCGGCCCTGCTGGCCTATTTTGCTCTCTCAACCCTGCCACAGAACAGGTACGTGTGTTCTTCAGTCACCTCAACTCTTCCACTCTGACGGCAGCAAATGACGGCAAGTGTTATGCTCCAGGTTGTTTTCCTGTGGAAGTCCTAGAACAGCAAACACGGAGGTGCTGGGCCGCGGAGCTCCTGTCCGCGCCTCCTCGGGGCCCAGGGCTGCCCTGCGCTGACTGGCGGCTGCTGTGGCGCCCCGCAGCAACCCAGCTCCTCTTCCCCTTCCTTTTCCCACAGTCTCCTCTTCCCCTTCTCCTTCCTTGTCGTTTTTAATCCTCTCACTTTCCTCTCCACCTTCTCACAGACTCTTTCTCGAGAGAGAAGCAAACTGCAGGCCAAAGTGCATAGCTGGCCGCTCACAGGAAATTTCTGAATTCTAAGTTTGTTGGGAACAGGTTTTCCCTCAAAGCCTCTTAAAAGAGCAGCCCCTGGGGCAGAGCGGGAGGAGCTCGGGAGGGGCAGGAAGCTGGTGGAGGGGCGCTGGCTGAGCATCCCAAGCAGGGCACTCAGCTGCTGCAGCTCAAGAGGAATTCTTTATCCACGCTGTCCCCTCACAGACCTGCCCAGCCACTGCCATTGGTCGGTGTTACCTTAGCCTGTCAGGCCTCAGAAATTAGGAAGCATCTCATCCCACACCAAGTTGGCCGCCATAGACAGGATTTCATGCAGTGTTTTCTGAAAATGATTGTGTTGTCCTGGGAGAACCACTTGAGGGACATGAAGCAGCACAGCCAGAGCCTTCGGCACTGTGCAGCTGGCCTGGTTATTCTCCCAAACTTGCCAACTTAGGTATTCTCAGATGGTCAGAATTGAGGAGTTCCACTTACCCATTAACTCATCAAAATTTATGTCCTTTTGTTGTTGTTAAAAATATGTACCTAAGGGGGCCGCCCGGTGGCGCAGCGGTTTAGTCCGCGCTTGGCAGCCCGGGGTTCGCGAGTTCGGATCCCGGGCGCCCGCCGACGCACTGCCTGCCAGCCATGCCGTGGCGGCGTCCCATATAAAGTGGAGGAAGATGGGCACGATGTTAGCCCAGGGCCAGTCTTCCTCAGCAAAAAGGGGAGGATTGGCGACGGATGTTAGCTCAGGGCTGGTCTTCCCCACAAAAAAAAAAAAAAAATATGTACCTAAGAAATTGTGTGGAGAGTGAGCACACACCAATCATATAACTGTCAGGTGAAAACCTTTCCTTAAATGCTCAAGGGCATAAGGGTAACATATTTGCGGTCATACATATCTTGTTTCATGAATGTGCATATGTGTATGAAACTTTCAGTGGGTGGAAAACCAGCAAGAGAAAGGAAAGAGCAAGAGACTGCTGTGTGATCGCATCTTCCCGTCTCCAACATCCCGTGCTCTGCCTCTAAGGACCTGCCAAGCAGTCAATATCTTTTATGGGTTCTAGAGAGCCCATTGTGTGCATAACATTGTGCTCCAGATGATGTGGGATTACAAGACATGGTCCTTCTCCTCAAGGAGCTTGTGCTTTTGGGGAAGAAATATAAAACATACATGCATGATTCATTATAGAGCCCCCTTTACCCCCTGAAAAAGCTGGTGTGTGTGAGGGGCTCAGGGCAGGTGTGCTGCAGGGAAGTTTAGAGGGGGAAAGGGGGAGGCGCTGAAGCTTCTGGAGAAGGCTTCAGGGGCAGGTGCTCTTGATTGTTTGGGGGTACTGCAAGTGCCAAAGGCACAGAGAGGCAGGAGAAATGAGCCAGGTGTGTGGGGTGACCTCAGAGGGGCTGCCAGTCAGCCCCACTGCCCATACTTCTCTGTCTGCTCATTGGTTGAGGAAAGATCTGGGTGTTTGGTGGGCCGGCCCGGTGGCTTAGTGGTTAAGTTTGCGTGCCTCGTTTCGGCAGCCCAGGGTTCACAGATTCAGATCCCAGGTGCGAACCTACCTGTGCACTGCTTATCAAGCCATGCTGTGGCGGTGTCCCACGTATAAAGTAGAGGAAGATGGGCACGGATGTTAGCCCAGGGCCAATATTCCTCAGCAAAAAGAGGAGGATTGGCAACAGATGTTAGCTCAAGGCTAATCTTCCTCACCAAAAAAAAAAAAAAATCTGGGTATTTGGGTCCTGAAATCCCTGATGGGAGACCATGAGCAAGTCACTTGTTCTTGAAGCCTCAGCGTCTCATGAGTAGGAGACCAAGAGCATTGGACAAACAGGAATGGCTCCGGCACTGCGCAGTCAGATCTGACACGCACGTCTTGGCCCAGCATTGACCTTTCAGCTGCAGGACCATTAGGAGGTGGAGGGACAGGTGGCAGAGGGATGCTTGTGAGTTCAACACAGAAGCTTTTATGGAAGCATTTTGTTGTTTTTGCAGCCAGTACAATTGTATGGGTATATGCCAGCCAAATGTCAGCCCTGGGAAAGATAATTCCAGTTCTGCTAACCTGATATGGCTGTTGTGAGGATCGAATGTCCTAATGTACACGAGAGCACCTTGTAAACCTCCACGGGCTACACAAATGCACACTGTTGCCATCCCTGTCCGTGCAGTGTGGTGTGGGGCAGTGTGGTGTGCTGGGATGGAGAGCAGAAATGTGAGCCTTGACCATAAGAAGATAACCAGAAGGGGATTTTTTTGACCATTTATGATTGGTGATAGCTTACTTTATTAAAAAATATAGTTTAACATAAGGAGCTAAATGTTAAAAACTTCTGACTTGTCACATTCACAGCAAGATTATAAACCCGAGAGCAAGGATCTATGATTTACACATTTTGGTATCCTCCAGACGAGTGGTTCTCAAACCCAGGACCTTTTACACTCTTAACAAATTATTGAGAAGAATTCTTCTCTGGAAGATGGATTAGACAAACTTTTCCATATTCCTCCCACTAAGTACAACTAAAAACCCTAGACATTGTATATAAAACAAACATAAGAAAGCTCTGAGATGTGAAGAGAAGATGGCAGACTCACTAGGGACCTCGGGACCTAAGGGACAGCACAGTGGTGAGTTCCCTGGGTTTACTTTTTGCTTCAGATTATCCCAGACTTGGAGCTGAAGAAGCTGGCAACCCAGAGCTGCATCAATGGGTGCAGACAAGAAAAACTCCGACAAAAGTCTCCTCTCTCTAGCTAAAGGACCAGGAAAGGGACAGCTTATCAAGACAGAAAACTTTTAGACAATAACCATGATACTCGAACCAAAAAACTCAGCCCCACCCAAATAACATCTTGCAAAGTGGAGAGCATTACCTTTTACCCTCACAGGGCTGTAATGAGGCACCCTAGCATGCCCACCAGGGTGGTGTCAGAAAAGGGCAAGTAGGGAGCTGGAACTTTCATCCCAGTCAGCCTATAATGAGACCCCCACACTCACACACAGTGTCAATAGAGACCATGTGGGGCACATGGCTGTCTACCCTCACCTGGCAGTAATGAGGCAGCATCGCCTCCTACCTCAAGGGGAGATGTCAGAGGAAGCTTAGTAGAGAGTCAGGACCTCCACCATTTCTTAGAGGAAATGAGGACACCCTCACCACAGTGTCAGTAGAGACCACACAGGGAGTTGGAACTCCCACACCTCTCCAGCAGTACTGAGGATCCTAACCTTGGATGCCACTAGAGGCTGAGTGGAGAACCTGGGCTTCTACCTCTACTTGGCAGTAATGAGGCAGTGCTCCCCCTTCTTCCATGCCAAGAGCTGTATCAGAGAAAGCCAGTTAAAAGAGAAGGTTTCAATAAGATCTAGTCTCATAACATAATCAAAAATGTCCAGGTTCAATCAAAAATCACTTGTCATACTAAGAACCAGGAAAATCTCAAACTGAATGAAAAAAGGTAATTAATAGATACCAATACCAAGAAGGCAGAGAATAGAATTATCTGACAAAGATTTTAAAGCAGCCATGATAAAAATGCTTCAATAAGTAATTTTGGCCATGCTTAAAACAAATTAAAAAAAAATAGAAAGCCTCAGCATAGAAATAGAAGATGGAAAGAAGAACTAAATAGAAATTTTAGAAGTGAAAAATATCATAACAGAAATAAAAAGCTCAAGTGGATGGGCAGCAGAATGGAGGGGACAAAGGAAAGAATCAATGAACTGGAAGATATAATGATAGAAATTACCCAATGTGAACAACAGAGAGAAAACAGACTGAAAAAAATGGACAGGTCCTCAGGGACCTATGAAACTACAACAAAAGACCTAAAATTCATGTAATGGGGTTCTGGAAAGAGAAGAGAGAGTGAGGCTGAAAAAGGGCTTGGAAAAATAATGGCTGAAAACTTCCCAAATTTGGAAAGATACATAAACCTACAGATTTAAGAAGCTGAGCAAACCCCAAACAGGATAAACCCAAATAAGTCCATGCCAAGACATATCATAATTAAACTTCTAAAAACTAAAGAAAGAAAATCTTGAAAGCAGCCAGAGGAAAATGACACCTTACCCGAAGGGAAAAAACAATTTAAATGATAGCATATTTCTCATTAGAAATCACGGAGGCCAGAAGGAAGTGGCATAATATTTTCCAAGTGCTGAAAGAAAAGAACTGTCAACCCAGAATTCTATTCCCAGCAAAAATATCTTTCAGGGATAAAGAGAAAATCAAGACATTCTCAGATGAAGGAAAACTAAGAGAATTTGTCACCAACTGACCTACCCTAAAGGATAGCTAAAGAAAGATCTCTAAACAAAATTAAGTTCGCATGCTCTGCTTCAGCGGCCCAGGGTTCGCAGGTTCAGATCCCAGGCACAGACCTACACACCTCTCGTCAAGCCATGCTGTGGTGGCATCCCACATACAAAATAGAGGAAGATTGGCACAGATGTTAGTTCAGGGACAATCTTTCTCAAGGGAAAAAGAGGAAGATAGGCAACAGATGTTAGCTCAGGACCAATCTTCCTTACCAAAAAAAAAAAAATTATTGAAGACAACAAATAGCTTGCTTTTGTTGGTTATATCTATTGATATTTACCTTATTAAAAACAAAAACAGATGTTTAAAAATATTTACTTAATTCATTTGAAAATAACAATAACATACCCAATGCATATTAACACAAATAGCATATTTATGAAAAATAACTATATTTTCCCAAACAAAGGAAAGTTAGTAAGAAAAGTGCCATTGTTTTGCATTTTTCAGATCTCTGTAATTTCTGGCTTTATAGAAGACAGCTAGATTCTCATATATGCTTCTGCATTCTATCTATTGCAATATGTTGTTTTAGTTGAAGTATATGAAGACAATCCAGCCTCACTTTGATATACAATTGGAAAAGAGAAGAGTATTTTAATAGGATTTTCAAATAATTGTAGATATATTTTTGGTACTACACAAAAACTTGACAAATGATAGTTTTTTAGAGACTAGCTGCAATGTCGAATCTGAAACCATATCAATGCTTATTTCATACTCTGTTACATTAAAAAACATTTATCTATCTTGCACTTTGAAGGTATCCATGACTGAATTGTGGCCTTGTGGAAACCCTGAAGGAGTCTGGCACCACCAAGGGTTCCTGGACATTTTGAGAACCACTGCCCTAGAGTTCTTAGTCTGAGACCTGATATAGGGAGCCCAACAAATGCATTAATTTGATGATGGAAAACCAAAACCCTTAGTTCAAAAGACTGCCCACAACAGGGCAAATGAAATGATTAGTGATGGGGAAGAACTTCCCCAGGAGAAGCAAGATATCTCTTAACAGGAGCATAATGATTCTCCCATAAATCTAAATCAATGAAACAGAGTCCTTTTCCTTTCACAGTGAATAGTAACCCTGCAGAACACACTGCCACAAGTTATTATTATAGCAAATACCTAAGCAAGTATAAAAACAACATCAGACACTTGTTCGAATAGGGAAAACCAAGGCAAGTTTTTAAATGTTTGCTTTGGAGCTGTAAATGGTCAGTAACTCAAGTCTGGGAAAACATCTCAGTAAGAGATGATTAGGTGTTGTTTTTTGTTTTGTACTGTCTTTAGGGAAAGGTTTGCATCTTATTCTGAAACACTGGGCAAATCTGAGAAGAGATTAGCTGCAAAACTCTTATGAAGGCCCTGATAGGTTTTAACTTATAGCTGTAGACAATAAGCAGTTTGTCCCCGAAGGAGCAAGGGTGCAGTGTACCATAATGGTCTGTCTCCCTGTGGATTCCTCCCCCAGAGAACTCCTGGAAAGTAGGAAGCCTTAGTCACCGTACCATCCCTACCACTGGCACAGTAAGTTGCCCAGAATTGGTGCTCAGTTATTTGTTAAACGGACGCATCACATTTAGCCAGCTAGATGCTAAGCCATTGTTAAGTGGTTAGATAGGAGCTCATCATTCCAGGCTGTTCTAGAATTCTATGGAAAATATCCTGGGATTCCATTCAGGGGAAAATTCAATTGTGTGATGTTGCTTTTTCTGAATTTCCTAAATTATTTTTAGTTAATTTAATTTAGTTTAATTTTTCAAGCAATAGGACTTCTGGGATCAAAACCACATTTTAAAATGTCTCTCCTCTCTCTTCTCTCAGGACCTCACTCAGGCACAAGGAATAGCCCTGTGGGCCATAGAGTCAGAAATAATTTGGAAGGACAGTTTTTAAAACAAGAAATCATCTTGTTGGTGTCATGCCAGGTCAGAAGTCAAAGCTTCCTGTCCCATGAGGTATCTTGGAAATTGCTAAGTGCATTATACTTTTTTTGATAGAAAAATTTGGACACTAGATTATTGTCCTATACATTTCCTTTTAATTCTCATGGGTTTTGTGAGTATATGCATGCTTTAGAAGAGCTCTTAGTTAAATTCGGTTACAATGCATGTAAGTATAACAACCACCACAATAAAAACTCTATATAAGAAAACATTTCCAAGCCCCAGCTGGTGGCCTACTTACAAGAGCAATTACATAGTCCTCAGGTCTATTATAATGAGATTTGATTCATGTTTGGGAATCCCTGAGGAATATATGAACAGAGGATTTCACTATGGTTTGTGGCTGTATATATATCATAGCAACTAGATTTTTAGCTTAAGTTGAGTTCATTCATTTATTTTTTTTTTTACTCATTCAATAGTTACAATGCCTATAAAATAGACACTAGGCTAGGCTACAAAAATAATTTTTAAACAAGCACTTGTACATTCAATACTCTATGCCAGCCATTGTTCTAGATACTTTATTGCATCATTTAATCTCCTAACATCCTTATACAGTATGTATTTTATTTGTCCCTGCCAAGAGTTTATACTCTTTTGAGGGAGATAAACACTTAAACAGATAAATGTAGAACAACATGGTGGATGTAGTGGTGGAGCTGTTCCAAGGGAATTATGGGACATGAGAGAGACATGTGACTCAGTTTCCCCATAACACCAGAGTTGAGGGGAAGGTCAGGAATACTTGAGCTAAGTTATTATTTCTTCTTTTGCATACAATTACTTAAACTTTCACGGTTTGGAAACATTGTTTAATATTTCATAACAGATAATCCAATATATACCGCTGGGTTAAGTATATTTCTAAATATTAAAGTATTAGCCTTTAAAATACATCTTTTTTCTTCTAAAAATGTGAACTAAATCTGGTTTCTGCTGTTTTGAGCAATCTGTCAGTGAAATCTGTATGAAAGCCACAAACTTTACTCTTTGAGAAATAAGAATACTGTATGTGGTGATTAGGTGAATGATTAAAAAGCAAATCTGGATAACTTAACGTGGAACATTTTGACCAAAATTTGCAAAACGGCGCTCACAGTCTGAATTCAGAATCCAGATGTATTTTGTTTAACTCTCTACAATGTTTGCAAAAATCTTGAGACAATATTGAAACGGTGGGAAATTTCACATAAAACTGGTGGATTTCTCATTAAAACCAAGATTTCTGATTTCTCTTAGGAAAAAATGGAATAGCTGGCAAGCTGGGGCCAATATTTTGGCTTGGGCAACAATCTGCTGGCCCTAAGAAGCAGCTGCCTCCTCGAGATATAATGAGATGGTCTTAAAAGTATGAGTAGCTGGCATTGGGAGGGAGCATTAGAGCCAGAGTGGATGGTATAAGGAAAGTGGAGGATTTGCATGTGTGTGGTGAACTACAAGTGGTTCCATTATGTAGGAGAGTAAGATTTGAGTCAGAAGGAGTAAAGATGAGGTTGCAGAGACCAAAATGGGTTAGATTTTGGCAGGCTTTGCATGTGATGCTAAGAGCTTGAACTTGATCCTGGAGGTGGTGAGCAGATATTCAGGTTTTAAGCAGTGAGTCACATGGTCAGATTTCTGTTCCAGTCAGATCATTCTGGTGTCAGGTGGAGGGAGAAACCCAGCCTGAAAGTTGGGAGCTTAGTTAGGAAGCTGTTATAGTTATCTGGGAAAGATATAGAGAGGCTTGAACTCTGGTAGTGACTGTAGGGATGAGAAAAAAATCCACAAAAGACTTGAGAAATATAAAGGAGCATAGAAAAAGTTCAGGGGTTTATATAATATGGAGCAAAAGGATGAGGAAGGAGATGAGGATAACTCCTATGATTCTAAACCCTGGTGGGTGGTGGTGCTATTTAGGGTGGGAGACGATCACAGAAGAAAGATCACTGCAGAAGGGAAGATGATGCTTATTTCCAGCCCTGTTGAGTTTGAGTGTCTGTGTGGATGGCCAAGTAGAGGTGTCCAATAGGCAGTTAGATATGGGAGCTGTCTTAGTCTGTTTGGACTGCTATAGCAAAAATACCATAGACTGGGTGGCTTATAGACAACAGAAATTTATTTCTCCCAGTTCTGGATACTGGGAAGTCCAAGATCAAGGTGCCGGCAGATTCTGTCTGGTGAAGACCCACTTCCTGGTTCATAGACAGCTGTCTTCTTGCTGTGTCCTCAGATGGTGGAAGGGGTGAGGGAGCTCTCTGGGGTCTCCTTTATACTAATCCCATTCATGAGGGCTCCACCCTCATGACCTAATCACCTCCCAAAGGCCCCACCTCCTAACACCGTCACGTTGGGGATTAGGTTTCAACATGTGAATTTTGGGCACACAAACATTCAGTCTATAGAAGGAGTCTAAGATACAATGAAAATGACTTGCTGAGAGGTAAAATTTTGATCTTTACCAGCATATGAGTGGTTGTCAAACCAGGAGCGTGCTTTATCACCCAGGGAGAACATATAACTAGAGAAGGGCAGGAGGAGAGCGAGCCCCAGGGACCACCATCTTCTGATGCAATGGCATACAAGTGCTAACAACTGCTGGATATATTTTTGCAGCTCATACAAAGCTTGGTTCCCGCCTTTTTAGCAGAATGGCTTTCTCCTTTTCATCATTTCCTTTCTCACATTCATTCCTACCTTGTTTTACTTGCTACTTCATTATCTTCCCTCTTCATTTTTTTTTACTGTAAAATATATCACATATAAAAAGAGGGCATTTGGGGCCAGCCTGGTGGTGTAATTGTTAAGTTCATATTCTCCACTTTGGTGGCCTGGAGTTCACAGGTTTGAATCCCACGTGCAGACTTATACCACTCATCAAGCCACGTACAAAAAATAGAGGAATACTGGCACAGGTGTTAGCTCAGGCCCAGTCTTCCTCAAGCAGAAAAAAAGAGGAGGATTGGCAACAGATGTTAGCTCAGGGCCGATCTTCCTCAGCAAAAAACAAAAACAAAAAACCCACAAAAAATAAAATAAAATTAGTATTAGTAAAAAATAATAATAATAAAAAATTAAAAGTAAAAATAAAAAGAGGGCATTTAATTCATACGTATGGTTTAAAGAAGAGTTTTAAAGTAAACATGGTACCAGCCTGAGAAATAGAACATTCCAGATTGTAACCCTCTCTGCCTCTCTTCTTCTCCCTCCTCCCAGAGGTAATAACCGCTATCCTACTTTTACCATATATGATTATCACTAAACCATATTTTGCCTTTGGGGGGTGTTGGTATAAATGGTATAAAACTGTCTTTTTTTGTGACAGGCTTGATGTTGGTATTTTTTTTCAATATTATGCTTGTGAGGTTCATCTTTACAGATACATGAGCTGTAGTTCATTCTTCCACTGCTGTTTAGTCTTCTGCATACCACCATTTAGCAATTCTCCTGTCAGTAGACATTTGGGGTGTTTCTGGGTTGTGGCTGGAAGCAACAGTGTCTTTATGAACATTCTTCATGTTTGGCGACCATCTATGCCTAGGGATACAACTAAATCTGGAATTGCTGAACTGTACTGTATGGGCAGCCATGCTCTTTTCCAAAGTGGTTGTATCAATCTATAATCCCACCTGGAGTCAGCATCCTTTTTTAAATTAAAATGTTTATTTTGAGCCAGCCCTGATGGCCTAGTGGTTAAAGGTTGGCGTGCTCCACTTTGGTGGCCCAGGTTCGTTTCCTGGTTGCGGAACCACGCCACCCGTCTGTTAGTTGCCATGCTGTAGCGGTGGCTCACATAGAAGAACTAGAAGGACTTAAACTAGAATATACAACCATGCACTGGGGCTTTGGGGAGGGAAAAAAAAGAAATAAAAGAGGAAGATTGGTAACAGATGTTAGCTCAGGGTGAATCTGTCCCTGCCAAAAAAAAAAAAAAAAATTAAAAATAAATAAATAAATAAAAATTTTAATTTTGTTGTAAAGAAACTTATATTCATTAAATAACTTTTTTAAATAGAAAAATATTTACCCATTGTTCTAATACTCAATGACAAAAAAAAGATTTTTTTCCACATCCTTTCTTCACTTGTATTTTAACTTTTCTGTTCCACTCTATTTCCCCCTTTTAATTCATTTGTTTTTCACTTTTCCTTTCACAGATTAGTTCCAAAAGCCAAAGTGGTCTGCTTTATACTTTTTGGGCCCTGTTCTCTTTTTCTGCTCTTCTTATTTGTTTTCCCACACCCTATTCTCTGCCACAGGCCCTTGAGGAAGGGCCACCCAAAGTCCATATCCTGAAATTCCCTGTGGATTCATGGGCTGGAGCAAAATCCCCACCATCAGAAAGCAGGAGAGGGCAGGTGCTAGTGGCCTCTGGAAAATCCCACTCTTGGGCTCCCTGTTGGACAGAGCACAGCCTGGTTTTTTTTTTTTTCTTTTCTTTTTAATATGTGTCATCGGTATAATTAGCCTTTGGGGACTAACGGATATTGGGTCTGTTGAACTCCCTGTCTGTTTCCTGAGCGGAAAGGTAAACAGCACTGGGACCTACTCAGTATTTCCCAAGTGTTATTTATGAATGCAGCATGACAGTCTGAAAATAGAAATTTCGGCACAGGGATGTGTCCTGCCCGAGGTGAGTGAGCAGCACCTGCTTGTTCTCTGCCATAAACAGGCAGCTATGGCCTTGACAGGAAGAGCAGAGACTGGTTCCCTGCTGCAGCAGAGGGAAACTGAGCCACTTCCATGTGTCCACAGAGTGTCAGGGAGGGATGCAGAGGCCGCTGGGACCCCTGGAAGGTTCTGAGCTAGTTGCCTCCCAGTAGCTTGGCATTTGGACATCTTGGCTCTGGGCTGTATGATGCACCTCTGTAATTAGCCCCCAGGGGATTACCAGAGGTGAGGGGCTTCTCTGAGTATCTGTCCTGCAGCAAACAGAGAAGTTGCCCTGGGCAGGTTTATCACTCAGCTTCATTTCCAGTGCTTCTTCACTTCGTCCACTCCCTGGAATCACCTGGGTAGCTTTAAAAAAGACCGATACCGAGGTCCCACCCCCAAAGATTCTGATGTAGTGGGGCTGGGTGAAGCCTGGGCATCAGGATTTTTCAAAGCTCTCCAGATGATTCTAATGTGCAGTCAAACCTGAGGAACACTGCCTGAGCTCAAAGCTGAACAGTTCTGAGATATCACGGGACCATCTACTGTTTTCTACTTTGCTTTAATAACTACCATTTATCGAAGCCCACTATGTGCCAGACAAGGTGCTAAGCTCTGAACACACATTAGCTCACAATAATCATCCCTGGGTTAATGGTAAGGAAACAGAGGCTCAGAGACGTTAAGGGATTTGCCCAAGTTTACACAGCAAAGTTCAGATTTAAATTCTGATCTTTCTGACTTCACCGCCTATGCTCTAACCACTTTTCCACACGGTCCCAGGTAGCGTCTCATTTGGAGGAATATCAGGGAGGGTTTGGAGAATGAGAGAGCTCTTTCATTCAATGTAGCAAGTTAGCATGATTTAAAACATGAATGAGGTAGAGACAGAAGAATACAAGGGAGTGAACCAAGAGGAGGGAGTTACCCAGTTTGAATTTGGCATCAAAATTCCTCCACAATGAAGTCTTTCTTCATGCAGTTCTGAGGAGCCACAGTCATCCGCTCCATCTGGGGGCCCAGCTGGCTGTGGAAAGGGGCAGGCCTGGGCAAGGCTCTGACTCGGGTCTGATGACAGAGACAGAGGCGCTCTCTCACCCACAACGTCCACCCGACCCCTTGGTTTGGGGCCCATGGGGTCAGCACATGCGCACTCTGTTGATCACTGGAGATCCTGGTGCAACTCTGCAGGGCACAGCCGGGTCAGCTGCGGAGGAGAGGACGAGAAATCTAAGGAACCAGCAATGTTCTTAATTTTTCTTATCATCCCTTTTCTTGTGTATTAGTTTTATGATGAGAAAAGTAAATACTGAAAATGTTGACTATTATGTGAGCCCTTATTCCACAATCTGTTGTTCTTGAATTTATAATCTCTCCAAAGGCACTAACTATAGACTGAACATTTATTTTAAAAATCAAAACTATAGATCCTAAGGCTATTTATTAGCATGTAGACCATTTGATCACCTAATTGACATTCAATTTGGGGGCATATAAAAGTAGAAATACAGATGCTTCTTTTTTGAGCCCAGATTCTCTACTCCCATAACTACTTTCCAAACTGTGACATTTTTCTCTACTTCCCATCAACAGAATTTAAAATAATGATGGCAACATAATGCTCACATGCTTTCTCGCAGTGGTTGCAGAGTGTCCAAGCTGCTCTCCCACACAACCATTTCCTTCCCATGGCTTCTGTCCTGCCACCTTTTTTTAGCTTGAATCAGACCTTCCTACTTCCTGATTTTTTGAGGCAGTGATGTATCTGGTTCTTTCTTTCCCTAAGTTGGGCCTGGAACATTATATGAAGGCACCTGCATGGAACGGCTCCCTTCCTGCCAAGGAGTTGGTTTCTTGTCATGTTGTCATCTCCCTGGGTCTGAGATTGTTAGCCCAGACACAACTGCCCACACTCACTGTTAAGGTGTGTTTGTATGTTTTTGTTGAAGAACCAGCACGTCCCAAGGATTTGACTTGCTGTTTCTCACTAAGTATGTTGAGTGCCTAGAACACTTTTTATGGAAAGCCTGCCAAAGTCTTTCCAACTACATTACAGAGGATCACAGACTTAGTTAATAGCACTCAAAACACTATTTAGTTCACTGTGATCAATCATCTAGGTCATTTTAAAAAGATCTTGAAAAGAGGGTGTCATTGCATCTTGTGAAATCTGACTTAGGAAGTCTGTGTGTGATTGTGTGTGCACATGTGTGCACATGCATGAACAGCTGCACAGAAGAGTGAAAATGGTCGTGTTGGCACTAATGGAACAGGCAGCCATGGTTACACCGTCTGACCAAGGCTTTTATGGAGTCGCCATTGTGTGGACCAGCAAACACATTTCTCAAGATGGTACTTTTCCCCTCTCCAACAACAGACTGTACTGCCTGGTGGGATGGTGAATTCCTGGAAGTGTTCACTTTCTGCCATGTGGGGTGAAGGGCTGGTTCTCTCTCATCTCTTACCTGGCCTTTGATTCCATGATCCTTCTTCTGGGAGGGCAGTTAAACCTGGATGCTAAATATGCTAAACTTGCACATAGGTACCCTGCATAAATATAGGAAGAAGTGTTTTTTCCTCTGGTTAGTTTTTCCCTAGAAAGGCATGAAATTGAGAAAGGCAATATCTTGGAGGAGATAAAATTGCTTTTATTACCACAAGTAAGACTCTTAAACAAGGTGAGACAAACTTAGCTCTATTCATAACAATGTGGCCGTGGCTTGTTTTTACTTCCTTGTGTGGAATGAGATGAGAGTTTTCTTCCAATCTGACCGCTGTGGAAATTGTAGAAAGAGGAAGTCATAAAGAAAGTGCCTAGGCGATGGAGATGTCACCACAGACAGACATTTGACCCTGCCAAGAAGCTCAATGGAGTGGGGTTACAGGGGAGATCCAGAGACCCCACACTGGTGCTCCTGGGGCACTGGGGCACCAGTCACATTGTTTATGTAAACCTAATGGTACCTAAAACATTGCTGAGTTCTACTATAATCCCTAATCCCAATGGGATTTTAAAAATATTATCCAGGGCAGTGTTTTTCAAATTGTAGGCCATAGACCCTCTAGAAGTCTGCAAATATATTTTTAGGGATCCATACATTTTAGGAGGACTTTGAAAGTTCTGGATCATCTGATGGCCATTTAAAATAGAAATGTGATGGGATTTGTAGAGCCTATGTCTGCTTCTGTGTTTACGATCAAAACGTCACCAAACCATCAAAGTAATCATAGTTAACTTTCTTTTAAATAAAAATTCATACAGAAAAGTACACATTTTCCCAAATCCATCAGGTGCCTTCCATTCAACCATTTCTCTTATCTTTCATTTCCGGGTCTGTGGCCTCAAGGCAGAGGCAATCACATTGAATTTCCATCCTGGGGAAGCCCCACTGAGGGGGTGAGGATGGAACTGGGCCATGAGGAAAGAGTGGGACTTAGATAGGGAGGGAGAAGGGGGTGGGGTGAAGGCAGGAATGTGACATCTTTCAGTGTCTACTCACTTCCAGTCCAGGATGTTTTTAATCCTACTGGTAGAGCCTTCAGATGAGAGGAGTTTAATAGTTTATGAAGTACCATAGTTAATGGATTGCATGTAACTAACAAAAATTGTATGGGGCCGGCCAGTGGCGTAGTGGTTAAGTTCACGCATTCCACTTCGGGGGCTGGGTTCACCAGTTTGGATCCTGGGCATGGGCCTACTCACTGCTGATCAAGCCATGCTGAGGTGGCATCCAAACTCTACAACTATGATATACAACTGTAACAGCTAGATCTTAAGTTAGCATGAGGGAAGCCGTCTTAGGGAAAGGAAGCAATATTGTAACTGTGACCCTAACTCACTAGTGTCTGTGAAAACATTCTAGCCTGCATGTAGCCTAGATGATTAAGCACCTCTTGCTTTTGCAAAATACGTGATCTGCTGGTATGATGACTCTTGCTTATGATAAGATGATAGCTTTGTTCTCTGAGTCCCCCCCAAGAACATGACAACCTCCAGAAAGGAAAACTCTGCATTGGTACCCATCATGGATGACAGAAGAAAGGAATAATAAAGCACCTTGAAGTCCATCACACCAGATGGTTGACATTCCTAAACCCCCTCCTCCCCTGCCCATTTCCCACTTAACTGCCTCAAGATTCTGTATGATTTTAAGATGGCTCTTTAGGACACTAGTCCACCATCTTCCAGTTGTGCTAGTTAATCGTATAAACTTTCATTTCTCAACCACCGACGCATTTGCAATTGATTTGCACTGGATTGCGGCGAGCAGAACGAGCCCCTTTTGCTCAGTTACACAACCATGTACTGGGGCTTTGGAGAGAAAAAAAAGAAAAGAGGAAGGTTGGCAACAGATGTTAGTGTAGGGCCAATCTTCCTCAAAAAAGAAAAATCTATAAAAAATTTTAAAAATTAAAAAATCAAAATTATATCAGTTACAGTCATGACTTGTACTTACCTTCACCTTAGCACAAGGATAGAGATGAATTTTGCTACAAGATACATATGTTAAAAAAATTAACTATTTTTGTATTGGAATCTGGCTTTCCATCCCCAACATGGAAGACGAAGGTAGTTCTGTTTTGGTTTCACCTGGGAGCTGAGAGATGGATGCAAGCAGCTGGCAAATATTTGGGAAAACCACTTTGGTTGAGTTGGTAACTCCCATGAATCCATATTTTGGTTTTCTCCATGTCGCTTCCGTAGGCTGAGCTCCACACTGGCACATCCAGAGTTGGGAGAGGCGTTAGGAGACAACTCTGGAGAGCCACAAGCAGGGATTCCCTGGTTTTCCAGGCTAAACGCAGAGCGTGGGGGAGGCTGAGGGTGCGCAATTGGTCCATTTATTTTGAGGACGTGGTCTTGTCTTCCCTCTCCCTCCCCAGCCTTTTTCTTAGACAACAATGCATTTTCTCCTGGAACTGCAGTATTTGATTCTGAGCCGTATCTTCCTGTCTTCATAAGCGTAAAAATATCTCATCAGGCCTGTTTGATAGTTTAAGTGTAGTCAGCTAACTTGAGGGAACATCTCTTGGAAAGTTTCCCCTCCTACCAGAGTCATTTCCCGGTCCTTGATACTTTCTTTCTACATCCCTCCAAGCGCCCTTTCCCCAGGCATCCCTCTGTGTACTCTCTACAGAGGCAATCAATTTGAAATTGATCCTTACAATGCCAAGCCTTCACTTGTTTTCATTCTTTTCTCAAAGTCCAGGACACAGCAATGGAGAAGTTCTAGTGCAACTCTGCCACTAACTAGCCGAGTGACCTTGCATAGTCAGGATGTAGACACCTAAAGTACTAGACATGATCTTGCCCTCACCCTTAGACCCTATGAACTTCCTCTCTCGGTACCAGGATCCCGGCCTGGCAACAGCCTCAATGTCCACACCCCCCGTGGGCTGGACCAACTCCTGCAAGTAGGGTGTGGCAACAGATCAGACAGGTATAACTAGGAGGTCGTTCTGGTGTTAACTAGCTGTGTTGACCTTGAACAAGTTGCTTCACTTCTCTAAGCCTCAGTTTCCTCATATGTAAAACAGGATAAGAATAGTACTACTACATATGTGTAGGACTACTGCAGATTAAATGAGAAAAGTATGTAAAACACTTAGCCCAGTTAGCTATTGATGACAATGATGATGATGGTAACTCCTAATCCCACTCCACCAGGATATTTTGAAGACTTCAGCCAGTTGTGGCCAGTGGGGAGCCCTGTCTTGCCTCTAAACTGGATCTTCTTCCTCTTTCCTCTATTGAGAACTTTATCCACACTGGTACATACTCCATGATCATATTCTGGCATCCTGGCTGGATCCAGGCTTACTGCACAGCAATAAACCATTTCACAGAATTCAACACTTTGACATTTTTTTTGCCATTTGTTTCTCTTCTTTCTATAGCTCAAATCTATCTCTCACTGCAAGATGAGGGACTCTTGCACCGAATGCCCATCTGTCCATGCCTCCAGCCACAGCCTTGGCTCCAGCAGTGGAAGGTGGGGGAGCTCAGATTTTAGACAGGATGGAGATTCTTGGAAGACTTCCTCCTCCCGCACCAGGTACCCCCCACCCCATTTCAAAACTCTGTTGAAGTCTGGCCATTTCTTTTCTTTCCCTACAAATTTATCCCTGTAGAGGCTCATTTTCCTTTGAAACTAAGTTTGCTCTTACCAAGCTGGAGTTTCACTAGTGAACTGTTTTGTACCCCACAATGGGTAGATTATAAGAGTTCTCTGCAAATTCTGGGGCTGTGCTTGTGTGGAAGTTTACCAGCAACAAGTTGCATGTGTGAAGTTAAAAATGAACTTTTTTGCAGTTCCTGGTCCACCACATTTTTCCCAGAAAAGTTTTCCATTTTTTTCTTCTCTTGTATCTAGATGGACTAGAATTACTCTTTGGGGTGCAATAGATTCTTGTCTCAAAGAGGTTTTTTTTTTTTGAAACTTTATATATATATATATACAGTGAGAGGCACAGATTTTAACCCAGTGTATACATTTTAACACAGAGTATAACCCAGTGAAATTTTGTATAACACACGCACATGGATAGGTACATATCTGACCTCCCAGTTCAAGATATAAGATATTTGCAACATCCCAGAAGCTCTCTAATGCTCCCTAATGCCCTTTCCCTGTTAAGACCAACTGCCACCACAGACAAAGTGACTTTAACGACTTCTATCACCATGGATTAGTTTTGCCTGTTCCTGAAATTCATGTGAACGGAATCACACAACATGTACTCTTCAGTGTGTGGCTCCTTTTGCTTATCTCGCATGCCTGTGAGAGTCTTTCATGCTGTGTGTAGCAGCAGTTATTATTTATTACTGTGTGTTTTCTATTGTATGAATATTCCATAATTTATCCATTCTACTGTTGATGGACATTCCAGTTGTTTCCACTTTTTGGCTACTTTGAATTAAGCTGCTATGGAAATTCTTGTCCATGTCTCTTGGTGGGCAAGCTCATTTCTCCTGACTGTATACCTAGCAGTAGGATTGTTGGGGCCTAGGGTAAGCCTGGTTTAGCTATAGTAGAGATTGCCAAATAGTTTTCCAAAATGGGTGTAGTAATTTACACTCCCATCAGTGAAGGATGAGTGTATTAGTTGCTCAATAACCTTGTCAATACTTTGCCTTGTTGGCCTTTTCGTTTTAGTCATTCTGGTGGGTGTATAACAGCATTTCATTGTGATTTTAATTAGCATCACCTGATGCAGTCCTGATGTTAAGGGACTGTTGCATGCTTGTTGGCCATTCAGATATCTTCTTTTGCAAAGTGCCTGTTTAAGTCTTTTGCTCATTTAAAAAACTGAATTATCCTTTTTTATTTGTAGGCACTCTCTACATATTCTGGATGCTTATGCTTTGTCAGATATATATACTGTGAACACCCATCAGTCTGTGGCTTGTCTCTTCACTTTCTTAATGTTATCTTTTGGTGAAGCCAAGGTTCTTAAGTTTAATGTAGTCCAATTGATCGACCTTATTTTTAATGGTCAGTGCCTTTTGTGCCCTACTTAAGAAATCTTTGACTTCATGACCCCTTAGGCCAGGAAAATATTCTTCTATGTCTTCTTCTAGAAACTTTGTTGTTTTGCCTTTCACATTAAGATCTATAATCCATTTTGAATTAATTTTTGTGTTAAGTAGGGTCAAAGTTCATTATTCCCACACAGATATACAGTTGATCCGGACTAGTTATTGAAAGGACCATTCTTTCCCTCACTGAGTTGCAGGAGTGCCTTGTCATAAATAAAGTAATTGTGTATGTACAGATCTGTTTCTGTCCTCCATTCTGTTCCGTGGATCTATCTGAATATCTTTGCGCTGATATCATGCTATCTTGATTACTGTAGCTTTATAATAATTCTTGATATCTGCTAGTGTAAATCTTCCAATGTTATCCTTCAAGATTATCCTGGCTATTCGAGATCTTTTCCCTTGCCACAAAAATTTTAGAATTAGCTTGCCAATTCTCTCTCTCTCTGTGTTTCTCTGTCTCTGTCACACACACATGCATGCACGCACACACACACACACACACACACATTCCCTACTGGCATCTGATTGAGATTTCATTAAATTCATACATCATTTAGGGATAGAAGTGATATATTGATTATATTGAGACTTGATATATGTCTCCTCTGTTTAGGTCTTTAGTTTCTCTTAGCGATGGTTTGTCATTTTCAATGTAGAAAAAAAATTTTAAATAAAATTTGTCTTTTTACTTGGCATAATTTTTCCTTTCTTATTAGGGAGGAGTAACGATATAAAAGCAGTCTATTGATAACAGACTTCAAAGCAGTCTAAGGCTTTGATCTGGCTGCCACAAACCTCCTCAATGCCTGTTACAACCCAGGTTTCCGCAGATTCGTTCAGGCCTCCCCATATCTCTCCATCTAACTGTGTTACCCTGTTTATGCTGCTTTCGTGTCCCTCAGGACTGGTTTCATTTTGTTATTTACCTACAGTGTTTCAGACTGGGTGTATGTTTGCAAGCTAGCTTAAGTAAAAAGATACTTTACCCAAAGGATATAGGGGGCTCACAGGATCAGTGCGAGGCTGGAGGGCTAGGTATTGAAATAGGCAGAAACAAACTGCCTTGGAAAGCTTGGTCCTGAGAAGCCCAGCGGTGGTCACTCAGTAGGAGTTTGGTCCACAGCTGGTTTTGCTGCATGGGATGAATGACCACCAACTGCACCTCTGTCCTTGTGCTACTTGCTCCAGAATGAAAGTTCCAGAAGAGAGGGTCTTCTGAGCCAAGTCTAAATTTTGTGGGGATCTGGCTGCTTTGATTTTTGCAGTGGGGGATTGGGGTGGGAGGAGGCCAGAATTACTTCTCACCCAAACCATACAGAATGAGAATGAGCAGCTCTCAAAGGCAGTCACAGTGCCCTGAATATAAACTGTGAATATAGTAATGCTTGTGATTGTTGTTTATAGCGATAAAGACATTCAGAATATACTCAAAGGATTATCTTCTGGTAGAACATCCTTAGCCCTCATTATAAAGTGGACAATGATACCTCCCTCCCTCGTTCCTTCTGGGTCACCTCTAGGGTAATCCATAGCAGCCATCAATCATTTTAAAGAGCAAAGAGAAGGTAACAATATATACAGAATGATTTCAACCACGTTAAAACATACATAAACAAAATCGAAAAGTGTATGCACTAAAATATTTAGTGGAATTGTCTGGATTATGAGAATGTATGCAATTTTAATGTTCATTTTTTGTTTATTTCCTGTATTTTCTAAATTTTCTACAATGAGCATATATTACTCAATTGCATATGGTCAGAGAACCTGGTCTGCATATTTATTCTACAGAACTTTTTGAGACACCCTCTCTGGTCAGTTTTATAAAAGTTTCATGAATGATTGAAAAGAATATATGGCTTCTGTTTCTTGAATGCAAGTTCTTTTCATGTCTATTACTTTTTCCCCAGAAAAATGGCATAACATCTTTAGTAATTAATGTTCTCACTGACCTCTATAACCTGTTTTCCCTACATTTTTAGGTTGAATAACCTTGAATCATTTTTTCAAATAATAAAAAAAAGTTAAAATAATGTGTACTTTAACTTTTAAGTGAACATTTTATTGCAGTATAATATCTAGAGAGAAGTACATGCATCATAAGTGGACAGCTTGATGAATTTTCACAAAATTAAAGCTCCATGTATCCAGCACTCGGGTTATTATTAGCACCGTAGCCCTCTCCTGCCCCCTTCAGATCACTATCCCCTCCCAAGATAACCACTATCCTGACTTCTGACACTATTGATTGATTTTGCTGGTTTTTGAACTTTATATAAATGGAATCATGCAATATTTATTCTTTTATGTCTCACATCTTTTATTCAACATTATATTTGTGAACTTCATCCATATAGTTGTGTGCAGTTGTAGCTTATTTATCACTGATGTATAGTATTCCATTGTATGAATTTACCAGGATTTTTAAATTCACTCTATGGTTGAACATTTAGGGTTTTCTTTTCCAGTTTTTAGCTACTACGAATAGTGCTACTCTCAGAATTGTTATATATGTGTTTTGATGAACACATGTATACTTTTCTGCCGGGCATATACCTAGAAGTAGAATTGATGGGTCATCAGGTATGCAAGTAACCAGCTTTAGTAGATACTGTCAAGCAGTTTTCCAAAGCGAGTGTACCAGTTTACACTCCCTCCCTCTCCAATGTTGCTTGAGAGTTCTAGTTGCTCTACATCTTCTCTAACACTTCATATTATCTTTTCCATTTTAGTTATTCTGGTGGGGTTATAGTGGTCTCTCATGTGGTTTTAATTTACGTTTAGCTGATGACTACTAAAATTGAGTACTTTTTCACATGCTTATTACCCATTACCCTCTTTTGTGAAGGGCGCTTTTAAGTATCTTGCCCTTTTTTCTGGCTGAGGTGTCTGCTCAATGTATCTGTAGATTATGCTTAATAATTGTACTAGTCAAATCTTCTCTTACGTATTTTCAGTATGTTTGATTTATCAGGATTTTAAAAAATTGTTGGAATCACCTGGGAGCTTTAAATAACTGCTATTACTGGGACCCCACCCCTAAGTATTAAATTAGGACTTCTAATTAGTGAAATCAGTTGCTGCACTAGCACTGGTATTTTTTAAAACTCTAAACTCTTTATTTCAAACTTACCAAAGAGTTGCAAAAATAGTACGAAGAATTCCCATATTCCCTCCACCCAGTTTTATAAAATGTTAACATTTTATCACTCTTGCTTTATTATTTATTATATCTATATCTATATTTATATCTATGTCTAGGTTTAGATTAAGATCTAGTTTACTTTCTGAATCATTTGAAAGTGAGTTTCAGATATCATGTCCTTTTACCTCAGTCTAGCAGTTTTTAAAAGCTTCTCTTTTTTTCTTGTAATTTGGTTGATTTTAATGTTGTAAATTTCAAAGTTATGTTGTTAGGTCCTAATAGGTTTATGACTGTTATATCTTCTTGATAAATTGTTTCTTACTCTCGTTTTCTTAACTCATATGTAGTGCTCTTCCTTAATCCTAGTAATATTTGTTTTCCTAAATTATATATTATCTAATATTAAAGTTACTATATCATCTTTCTTTTGATTAGTAATTGCTTGCTATATATTTTCTTCTGCCCTTATATTTATCCTTTTTCTGTTAGTTTGCTGTAAGTGTGACTCTTGTAAACATGGATTTTTTTTTTGTTCTTTTTGTTTCCATCAAGTGTCTTTATATTTTAACTGGCAAGTTTGTGTTACTAATTTCATGATTAGTGATATGTTTAGACTTATGCCTTCCATGTTGCCTAATGTGGTACCTTTTATTTAGCATTTTTTTTCTTTCCTGTCTTCTTTTGGATTGACTGAATTTTATTTATTCCTTTTCTTTCTTCCTAAAGGGAGTTTCCTTTTCAAATTTTAAAGTCTTATATATATATTTTTCAAAAAATTTATTAAAATCTATTTCCTCATCATTACTCTTTACACCTATACCTTCTTTTGCTATTAATTTCTTTCTTGCTGATGCACATCATTTAGTAGTTCTTTGATTGATAATCACAACTGGTAAACTCTCTAAATCTTTGAATGTCTGAAAATGTCTTTATTTTCTCTCAGCCTTGAATGATACTTTAGCTACTATAGAATTCTAGTTGGAAAAATATTTTCACTCTGTTTTTTTCCTTCATTTTTTTATTGATGTATAGTTGACACACAATATTATTTTAGTTACAGGTGTACAACATAGTGATTCAACACGTATACACATTATGAAATGATCACCACAATAAGTCTAGTAACCATCTGTCACCATACAAAGTTATTACAATACTATTAACTGTATTCCCTATGCTGTATGTTATATCCCTGTGACTTATTTATTTTATAACTGGAAATTTGTACCTCTTAATCCCCTTGACCTATTTTGCTCAACCTCCCACTCCCTCGCCTCTGGCAACCACCAGTTTGTTCTCTGTATCTATAAGTCTGTTTCTGTTTTGTTTTGTTTAGCTGTTTCGTTTTTTAGATTCCACATATAAGTGAAATCATATGGTATTTGTCTTTCTCTATCTGACATTTCTCTTAGCATAGTATCTTCTAAGTCCATCCATGTTTTCACAAATGGCAAGATTTCATTCTTTTTTATGGCTAATATTCGATCACATATATATATATATATATAGTTTCATATATATATGTTTGTCATATATATATATATATACACCACATCTTCTTTATCCATTCATCTATCCATGGACACTTAGGTCACTTCCATATCTTGGCTATTGTAAATAATGCTACAATGAACATAGGGGTGCACATCTTTTCTAATTAGTGTTTTTGTTTTCTTCAGGTAAATACCCAGAAGTGGAATTGCTGGATTGTATGGTAGTTCTACTTTTAATTTTTTGAGCAATATCCATGTTGTTTTCTATAGTGACTGCACCAATTTAAGTTCTCACCAGTAGTGTATGAGGGTTCCCTTTTCTCCACATTCTCTCCAACATGTGTTATTGCTTGTCTTGTTAATTATAGCCATTTTGACAGGCCTGAGGTAATATCTCATTGTGGTTTTAATTTGCATTTTCCTGATGATTAGTGATGTTGTGCATCTTTTTCATGTGTCTGTTGGCCATGTGTATGTCTTCTTTGAAAAAAATGTCTATTTAGGTCCTCTGCCCATTTTTTAACCAAATTGTTTTTCTGATGTTGAGTTGTATGAGTTCTTTATACATTTTGGATAGTAACTCCTTAATGAATATATCTTTTGCAAATATCTTCTCCCACTCAGTAGGTTGCCTTTTCATTTATTGATGGTTTCCTTTGCTGTGCAAAAGCTTTTTAGTTTGATGTAGTCCCATTTGTTTATTTTTGCTTTGTTGCCCTTGCCTGAGGAGACAGATCCAAAAAAGTGTTGCTAAGACTGATGTCAAAGAGTTTACTGCCTATGTTTTTCTCTAGGAGTTATATAGTTTCAGGTCTTAATGTTCAAGGCTTTAATCCATTTCAAGTTTATTTTCATATATGGTATAAGAAAGTGGTCCAGTTTTATTCTTTTGCATGTAGCTGTCTAGTTTCCCCCACACCATTTATTGAAGAGACTATCTTTTCCCCATTGTATATCCTTGCCTCCTTTATCATAAATTAACTGACCATATAAGCCTGGATTTATTTCTGGGCTCTCTATTCTGTCCCATTGATCTATATGTCTGGTTTTGTGCCAGTACCATGCTGTTTTGATTACTATAGCTTTATAGTATAGTTTGAGATGAGGAAGCATGATACCTTTAGCTTTGTTCTCTGTCAAGATTGCTTTGGTTATTTGGGGTCTTGTACAGTTCTACACAAATTTTAGGATTATTTGTTCTAGGTCTGAAAAATGCCATTGGTATTTTTATAGGGATTGCATTGAATCTGTAGATTGCTTTGGATAATATGAACATTTTAACAATATTAATTCTTCTAGTCCATGAGCATGATATATCTTTCCATTTATTTGTGTCTTCTTCAGTTTCTTTCACCAATGTCTTATAGTTTTCAGAGTACAGGTCTTTCACCTCCTCAGTTAGATTTATTCCTAAGAATTTTATTCTTTTTGATGCAGTTGTAAATGGGCTTGTTTTCTTAATTTCTTTTTCTGATAGTTTGTCATTAGTGTATAGAAATGCAACAGATTTCTGTATATTAATTTTGTATCCTGCAACTTTACAGAATTCATTTATTAGTTCCAATAAATGGTGGAGCCATTTGGTGGAGCCTTTAGGGTTTTCTATATATAGGATCATGTCGTCTGCAAACAGAGACAGTTTTACTTCTTCCTTTCCAATTTGGATGTCTTTTATTTCTCTTTCTTGTCTGGTTGCTGTGGCTGGGATTTCCACTACTATGTTGAATAAAAGCAGTGAGAGTGAGCATCCTTGTCTTGTTCCTGATCTTAGAGGAAATGCTTTCAGTTTTTCACCAATGAGTATGATGTTAGCTATGGGTTTGTCATATATCACCTTTATTATATTGAGGTATGTTCCTTCTATACCCACTTTTTTTTGAGAGTCTTTATTATAAATGGATGTTGAATTCTGTCAAAAGCTTTTTAATGCATCTATTGAGATGATCATATGATTTTTATTCTTCATTTTGTTAATGTGGTGTATCACACTGATTGATTTGTGGATATTGAATCATCCTTGCATCCCTGAGATAAATCCCACTTGATCATGGTGTATGATCCTTTTAATGCATTGATGAATTCTGTTTGCTAACATTTTGTCGAGAATTTTAGCATTTATGTTCATCAGGGATATTAGCCCGTAATTTCCTTTGTTTGTAGTCTTTGTCTGGTTTTGGTATTAGGGTAACACTGGCCTTATAGAATGAGTCTGGAAGCATTCCTTCCTCTTCTATTTTGAAAGAGTTTTAGGAGGATAGGTATTAACTTTTTTTAAAATATTTGGTAGAATTCACCTGTGAAGCCATCTGGTCTTGGACTTTTGTTTTTGGGAGTTTTTTGATTACTGATTCAATTTCATTACTAGTAATCCATCTGTTCAGTTTTTCTATTTCTTTCTGATTCAGTCTTGGAAGATTGTATGTTTCTAGGAATTTATCCTTTTCTTCTAGGTTGTCCAATTTGTTGGCATATGATTGTTTGTAGTAATCTCTTATGACATTTTGTATTTATGTGGTGTTGGTTGTAACTTCTCTTTCATTCTGATTTTATTTTTTGGGTCTTCTCTCTTGTTCTTGATGAGTCTGACTAAAGGTTTATCAATTTTGTTTATCTTTTCAAAGAACCAGCTCTTAGTTTCATTGATCTTTTCTGTTGTTTTGTTAGTCTCTATTTCATTTATTTCCACTCTGATCTTCATTATTTCCTTCCTTCTACTGACTTTGTGTTTTGTTTGTTCTTTTTCTACTTCCCTTAGATGTAAAGTTAGATTGTTTATTTGAGATTTTTCTTGTTTCTTGAGGTAGGCCTGTATACTAAAAATTTCCCTCTTAGAAGTGCTTGCCCCCTTCCACAGATTTTGGAACATTGTGTTTCCATCATCATTTGTCTCAAGATATTTTTTAAATTTCCTCATTGATTTATTCAATAACCCATTGGTTATTTAGTAGCATGTTTTTTAGTCTCCATGTGTTTGCGTTTTTTCCAGTTTTCTTGTATTTGATTTCTAGTCTCATACCATTGTGGTTGGAAAAGATGCTTGATATGATTCCTATCTTCTTAAGTTTGTTGAGACTTGCTTTGTGGCCTAATGTGATCTATCCTGGAAAATGTTCCATGTGCACTGGAAAGAATGTGTATTCTGCTGTTTGGGGATGAAATGTTCTGTATATATCTATTAAGTCCATCTGGTCTAATATGTCATTTAAGGCCAATATTTCCATATTGATTTTCTGTCTGGATGATCTATTCATTGATGTAAATGGGGTGCTAAAGTCACCTACTATTATTGTATTAATGTCAATGTCTCCTTTTATGTCTGTTAATATTTGCTTTATGTATTTACGTGCTCCTATATTGGGGGTATATATATTTACAAGTGTTATATCCTCTTGTTGGATTGATCCCTTTATCATTATGTAATACCCTTCTTTGTCTCTTGTTACAGCCTTTGTTTTAAAGACTATTTTGTCTGATATAAGTATTGCTACCCCAGCTTTCTTTTTTGTTTCCGTTTGCATGGAATATGTTTTCTCATCCACTCATTTTCAGTCTGTGTGTATCTTTAGAGCCAAAGTGAGTCTCTTGTAGGCAGCATATGTATATGAGTCTTGTTTCTTTTGTCCATTCAGCCACCCTATGTCTTTTGATTGGATCCTTTAGTCCATTTACATTTAAAGTAATTATTGATAGGTCTGTACTTACTGCCATTTTATTAGTTATTTTTTTAGTTGTTTTTGTAGTTCTTCTCTGTTTCTTTCTTCTTCTCTTGCTTTCTTCCCTTGTGGTTTGATGACTTTCTTTAGTGATATGTTTGCATTCCTTTCTCTTTATTTTTTGTGTATCTATTATTGGTTTTTGGTTTACAGTTACCATGAGGTTCTACTATAACAACTTAGGTATATAGCAGTCTATGTTAAGTCGATGGTCACTTAAGTTGGAGCACATTCTAAAAGCACTGTATTTTTATCCCCCCCTCCACTTTTTATGTTTTTGATGTCATATTTTACATCTTTTTGTTTTGTGTATCCCTTAACGACTTATTGTAGATATAAATAATTTTACTACTTTTGTCTTTTAACATTCATACTAGCTATGTAGGTGGTTGATCCACTACCTTTACTATATATTTGCCTTTATTGGTGAGATTTTTTCTTTCATAAGTTTTGTATTTCCAGTTATGGCCTTTTCTTTTCTATTCAAAGAAGTCCCTTTAACATTTCTTACAAGACCAGTTTAGTGGTGATGAACTCTTTGAGCTTTTGCTTGTCTGGGAAACTCTTTATCTCTCCTTCTATAGAGTATTCTTGGTTGTAAGTTTTTTCCTTTCAGCACTTTGAATATGTTGTGCCACCCCCTTCTGGCCTGTAAAGTTTCTGCTGAAAAGTCAGCTGATAGTCTTATAGGGGTTCCCTTATACGTAACTAGTTGTTTTTCTCTTGAGGCTCTTAAGATTCCCTCTCTCTTTTTTTCAGTTTATTTATTTTTTTATTGAGGTAACATTGGTTTACAACATTATAAAATTTCAGGTGTACGTTATTATATTTCTATTTCTGTGTAGACTACATCATGTTCACCACCCAAAGACTAATTACCACCTGTTACTGTACACATGTGCCCTTTTACTCCTTTCACCCTCCCCTCCCTCCCTTCCCCTCTGGTAACCATCAATCTAATCTCTATATCTATATGTTTGTTTGTTGTTGTTTTTATCTTCCACTTATGAGTGAAATCATATGATATTTGGCTTTCTCCATCTGACTTGTTTCACTTAGCATAATACCCTCAAGGTCCATCTGTGTTGTTGCAAATAGCAAGATTTCATCAGTTTTTATGGCTGAATAGTATTCCATTGTGTGTGTGTGTGTGTGTGTGTGTATATACACACACACACACACACACACACACACACCATATCTTCATCCACTCATCCATTGATGGGCACTTAGGTTGTTTCCAAGTCTTGGCTATCGTGAGTAATGCTGCAATGAACTTAGGGGTGAAAATATATCTTCAAATTAGTGTTTTCATGTTCTTTGGATAAATACCCAGAAATGATAAATCCAGATCATGTGGTAGTTCTATTCTTAATTTTTTTGAGGAATCTCCATACTGTTTTCCATAGTGGCTGCACCAGTTCACATTCCCACCAACAGTGTATGAGGGTTCCCTTTTCTCCACGTTTCTCCAACACTTGTTATTTCTTATCTTGTTAGTTATAGCCATTCTGATGGGCAGGAGGTGATATCTTATTGTAGTTTTAATTTGCATTACCCTAATACTTAGTGATGTTGTATATCTTTTCATGTGCCTGTTGGCCATCTGTGTATCTTCTTTGGAAAATTATCTGCCCAGATTGTTTGCCCCTTTTTTTGTGTGTGTGAGGAAGATTGGCCCTGAGCTAACATATGTTGCCAATCCTCCTCTTTTTGCTGAAGAAGATTAGCCCTGGGCTAACGTCTGTGCCCATCTTCCTCTATTTTATGTGGGATGCCTGCCACAGCATGGCTTGATAAGCAGTGCATAGGACTACGCCTGGGATCTGAACCTGCAAACCCCAGGCTGCTGAAGTGGAGTGTGCGAACTTAACCACTACTTCACCAGGCCAGCCCCCTCCTTTGCCCATTTTTTAATTGTGTTGTTTTTTTCTTGTATGAGTTCTTTATATATTTTAGATATTAACTCTTTATCAGATATATGATTTTCAAATATCTTCTCCCAATTGTTAGATTGTCTTTTTATTTTGCTGATGGTTTTCTTAGCCACACAGAAGCTTTTTAATTGGATGTAGTCCTGTTTGTCTATTGTTTCCCTTGCCTGGGGAGACATGACATTCAAAAGGACACTGCTAAGACCAGTGTTGAAGAACATACTGCCTCTGTTTTCTTCTAGAAATTTTATGGTTTCAGGTCTTACATTTAAGTCTTGAATTCATTTTGAGTTAATTTTTATGTATGGTGTAAGATAGTAGTCTAGTTCCATTCTTTTGCATGTGGCTGTCCATTTTTCCCAACACCATTTATTAAAGAGACTTTCCTTCCTCCACTGTATGTTCTTGGCTCCTTTGTCAAAAATTGGCTGTCCATGGATGCATGGGTTTACTTCTGGGCTCTCGATTCTCATCCATTGATCTGTGTGTCTGTTTTTGTGCCAGTACCATGCTGTTTTGATTACTATAGCTTTGTAGTATATTTTAAAATCAGGGTGGATGATACCTACAAGTTTGTTCTTTTTTTCAGGATTGCTTTGGCTATTCGGGGTCTTTTGTTGTTGTATATAAATTTTAGGATTCTTTGTTCTATTTTTGTGAAAAATGTCATTGGGACTTTGATAGGAATTGCATTGAATCTGTAGAATGCTTTAGGAAGTACAAACATTTTAACTATGTTAATTCTTCCAATCCATGAGCATAGAATATCTTTCCATTTCTTTGTGTCTTCTTCAATTTCTTTCAACAATGTTTTATAGTTTTCAGTGTAGAGGTCTTTCACCTCTTTGGTTAAATTTATTCCTAGGTATCTTATTCGTTTTGTTGCAATTGTAAAATGGGATTGTATTCTTGATTTCTCTTTCTGCTATTTCATTGTAAGTGTATAGAGATGCAACTGATTTTTGTATGTTGCTTTTGTACCCTGCAACTTTACTGCATTTGTTTATTATTTCTAATAATTTTTTGGTGGATTCTTTAGGGTTTTCTATATATAAAATCATGTCATCTGCAAATAATAACAGTTTTTCTTCCTTTCCAATTTGGATCTCTTTTATTTCTTTTTCTTGCCTGGTTGCTCTGGCCAGGACTTCCAAAACTATGTTAAACAAGAGTGGTGAAAGTGGGCATCCTTGTCTTGTTCCTGTTCCTAGAAGGATAGCTTTCAGTTTTTCATCATTGAGCATGATGTTAGCTAGGGGTTTGTCATATATGGCCTGTATTATGTTGAAGTATTTTCCTTCTATACCCATTTTATTCAGAATTTTTATTGTAAATGGATGTCCAGGCAAAGACAACACACACAAAAAATTACAGGCCAATACCACTGATGAGCATAGATGCAAAAGATTCTCTCTTTATCTTTAGCTTTTGACATTTTAATTATATGTGTCTTAGTGTGAGTCTCTTTGGGTTCATCTAGTTTGAGACTCTCTGTGCTTCCTGAGCTTGAATGTCTGTTTCCTTCACCAGATTAGGGAAGTTTTCAGCATTATTTCTTCAAATAGGTTTTCTCTCTCTTTCTCTCTCTCTTCTCCATCTGGGACCCTGAAAATGTGAATGTTAGTATGCTTGATGTTTTCCCAGAGGCCCCTTAAACTACCTTCATTTTTTTACGTTCTTTCTTCTTTTTCTTGTTCTAATTAGGTGATTTCCAGTACCTTATCTTCCAGCTTGCTAACTCATTCTTCTGCATCATCTAATCTGCTGTTGACTTCCTCCAGTGTATTTTTCATTTCCATTATTGTATTCTTCAGCTCTGATTGGTACTTTTTTATACTTTTTATCTCTTTGAAGTTCTCACTGTGTTCCTCTCTTCTTCTCTTGAGTTCAGTGAGCATCTTTATGCCTATTACTTTGAATTCTTTATCTGGTAGATTGCTTGTCTCCATTTCATTTAATTCTTTTTCTGAGGTTTTATCTTCTTCTTTCATCTGGAGTATATTCCTTTGTCTCCTCATTTTGCCTAACTTTCTGTGTTTGTTTCTACGTATTAGGTAGGTCAGCAATGTCTCTCAGTCTTGACAGATTGGCCTTATGTATGAAGTTGCTCTGTGGAGCCCAGCACTGTGGTCCCCCCAGTCATCAGAGCCAGGTGATCCAGGGGTGTCATCTGTGTAGGCTAAATGCACCCTCCTGTCGTGGCTAGTCTGTGTTTGCTGCAGGTGTGTTTGTGTGCAAGGCTGGCCCATGGCATGGCTGGCTGCAAGGCCTTGCTGTGACAACTGTGGGCATGCTGATGGGTGGGGCAGGCCTCCAGTATGGCTGGCTGCAAGGCCCAGCCATGACTGTTGCAGGTGCTCTGGTTCGTGGGGCTGGCACCCTGGGGCAAGAACCACTTTGGAGGGGCTCCAGTACTGGCTGAGGCTGCCTGGGAGGTGTGGTTGGGTGGGAGACCACTTTGGAGGAGGACTGACTGGGGCAGATTTGCAGAGGAATGCAGAGGTGGGGCGAGTAAGGTAGATGAGGAGAGTCAGAAATGGCACCCACCAACACTGGACCAGCTAGGTAAAAGGTGAGCAAAAAAATGGCACTCTCCAGCACCTCTGTCCCTGGAGAAAGTTCCTTCTGGCACACGCCCCCAAATTAGTCAATGAATCTCCTTCACATGTGACTCAGGTGCTTTTCAAACTGCTGCCTCTGTGCTGGGACTCAAAGTGAGCGAGTTTTTGCATGTGCCCTGTCAGAGTAGAATCTTTGTTTCCTACAGCCATCTGGCTCTGTAAGACGTAAGCCCTGCTGGTTTTCAAAGCCAGATGTTGTGGGGTCTCATCTTCCCAGTGTAGGCCCCCAGGCTGGGGAGCTGGATATGAGATTTGAACCCCTCGCTCCTCAGGGAGGATCTTTGTGGGTGTGATATCCCTTATACCTGTGGGCCACTGCATCAGGTATGTGAATCTCAACCAGATTACATCTCCACCCCTCCTACCTGTCTCAATGTGGCTTTTTCTTTGTATACTTAGTTGTGGAAAATCTTTTCCGCTAGTCTTCAGGTCGTTCTCAGAGTTAGTTGCTCTATCTGTAGTTATAGTTTTGGTGTGTCCCTAGAAGGGGGCCAGCCCAGGATCTTCCTACTCTGCCATCTTGATCCCAAGTCCTCTCTCTGATTTGGGTTTTTTTTGGTGAGGACAATTGTCCCTGAGCTAACATCCGTGACAATCTTCCTCTATTTTGTATGTGGGATGCTGCCACAGCATGGCTTAATGAGTGGTATGTAGGTCAACACCTGCGATCTGAACCAGTGAACCCCGGGCCACTGAAGCTGAGTATGTGAACTCAACTACTATGCTACTGGGCTGGCTGGATCTCTTTTTTTTTTTTTTGTAGATAAAATTTCATATTTTGTGGAATCTGTCATCACTGATGAAAAGTCAAATGTCATTTAATTGTCTTTTTAAAAAAATACTTTGTCTTAACTCTTTAGTAGCTTTTATAATTTTTCTTTGTGTTTTTACTGAAGTTTCAGTATTGTGTGTCTACATGTTTTTATTTTTCCAACTCATAATACAGCTATTGTTTCAATTTAAAAATACTTGTCACTCTTCAATTCTGGAATAGTGTCAACTATTTGAAGATTACCTCTCCTTTTGGAACATGTTAGAGCTTTTCATTATAGACTCTTGGTCTCTTAAATTTTCTTCCATATTTTTTATCTCTTCATCTCTGTGCTGTGTTCAGGGTGATATCCTCAGATTTATCTTTAAAGTGATTAATTCTCTCTTTGACTGTATCCAGCCCATGGTTCCACCTGTCCATTGAAATTTGTATATCAATAATTATGGTTTTTAAAAAATGATTACTTTTTAAAGAAATATGTCACTACTTTTTATACTCTTGACTAATGACATTCAATATTCTTTCAATATTTTAAACATAATTATTTTAAAGACTTTTTCAGATTTTTTTCTATTATTTATAATTCTTGACTCTTCCTATGGTGATTTGTTTCCTTGGGTGATTTCCAACTATTGACTATGAGGTAATCTCCAGGAATATTGTTTTTATAGGAGTTCCACGTACCCTGGATTGCAGAAGCATTTTTAGAAGCTGGCCTTTCCTTTGCCTCTCCTAGAATCCTGTGTGATTAATGGATTCTGGAGCAATTTTTAATGTTAATCTCTTGGTTTGGGCTCCCTAGATCACAGCCTGCTTGGCACTGGTCTGGGTTCTAACTTTTGTGAAAAATTGCTTTTCTACTCACAGATTCAGGTGGAAAACAAGTTTTCTTGACACTGCCCTAGTGGACAGACTTTTCTAGTCTCTTTCCTGATGGGTAGCCATTGTTGAATCTCAGTTTTATTCAGGTAGCTCAGTTCCAATTCCCCTTGCACATTGGGCACATGACTTGGAATCTCCTCCCCAAGCAGGCGTTAGAACCTCAGCTTCTATAGTTAAGGCTTAAATCCCATGAGCTATTTATGTTTTGGCTCCTGCTTACTGTTTTGGCTTTGAGATCTCATTTTATTTCTGAAAGCTTCAATGCATTAGATATGTATTTAAGCTGGTAATAGTCCAGAATTTGTCTACATTTGAAATGAGTGGGTATTTGTCTGTCAAACCAGTACACCATATTGACTAAAAGTGTGTGTGTGTCTGTGTGTGTGTGTGTGTCTGTGTTTAGAGATGGAACACTGAGAGGTAGCAGCAGAACCAGAGAATGGTTTTGACACAGAAGCCAGGAGAAGAAACAGCTCCAAAGAGAAGTTGATGATCATGGGTTGCTATCAAGGAGAGCAAAAAAAGAAAAAGAAAGGAAGAGTACATGTGAACATAGGATCTAGAAATGAGTGACTCCCAAGGGTGCTGTTTCATCAGATTTCAGGAGAAAGAGAGAATGGTGGCAGGGAAATAGAAGCAGTGGAATTTATACCCCCTCATTGGAAAGTTTGATAGTGGTAGGAAGGGAAGAACTATGACGATCACTTAAAGGACCATTGAATTGTGAGAAGGTTTGTTTCTCAAAACAGGAAAGACCATATACTAGCACCAATAATTCACCTCTCCATCTGACAGGACTCCTATCCTTCTAGTCCTCTTGGTTTGAACTTGGCGTCATTAACCTGAGAGGTACGGGTCTTGTCTGCTTGGTGAAGTAGATAAGGATGTGATTGATGTGGTAAAGACAAATTCAATCAAATCTAAGCCAAGCAGGTGCCACAGTAAAATGTGACCCATTTCCATAATGAGTAGGAGTAGGGGTGGGGAGAGAGGGGAAACTGTGGTAAGTGATAGAAGGAAGTGAGAGAGGGGAGGAAGAGGGAAAAGATGAAGAGGAGAGAGAGAAGGGGAGAGAGTATGAGTAGATTGATTGATTAATTGAAGAAGACAATTGTAGAACCCTTTGCACTTGAACATCTGAGGGCTACTGATACTGTAATGCCACAGGCCTCGTCGGATATGCCCAGTCTAAAGATGTCCTCTGCCTGTTCCAAGGTATTCTTAGTCATTCTCCTTAAGTTGTGATGTATCTAGTTGTTATATCCCTCAAGCAAATCTTCTCAAACTAAATATATCTTGTGTGGTTTGGGGCAGTATAATGCCTGCAGAGTCCCCTCATCCCAAAGAGATGCTCAGGGCCCACATGTAGTAATTACCCCCATCTGCTCTTCCTTGGACTGAGATGCGCCTGGGTTCACATCTCGCCCCTGACATTGATCCTTGGTGGGTTTTCTCTTGAGGTTTTATTATGTAAACCTCCCCCAAGAATCTTATCATTGACTCAATTTCAGAAACAGTAGTCCCCCGTCATCCACGATTTCACCTTCTGCGGTTTCAGTTACCTGAGGTGGACTGCGGTCTGAACATATTAAATGGAAAATTCCAGAAATAAACAATTCATAAGTTTTAAATTGCACACTGTTCTGAGTAGCGTGATGAAATCTTGTGCCATTCTGCCCCATCCCACCTGGGATGTGAATCATCTCCTTTTCCAGCGCATCCAAGGTGAACACACTACCCGCCCTTTAGTCACTTAGTAGCTGTCTGGGTTATCAGATCACCTATCGTGGTATCACAATGCTTGTGTTCAAGTAACTCTTATTTTACTTAATAATTGCCCCAAGCTCAAGAGCAGTGATGCTGGCAAATCGGATATGCCAAAGAGAAGCCCTGAAGTGCTTCCTTTAAGCGAAAATGTGAATGTTCTCAATTTAATAAGGAAAAAGATAAAATTGTATGCCAAGGTTGCTAAGATCTACAGTAACTTTTATTACAGTATATTGTTATAATCGTTCTATTTTACTATTAGTTATTATTGTTAATCTCTTACAGTGCCTAATTTATCAATTAAACTTTATCATAGGAATGTACGTATAGGAAAAAACATAGTATATATAGGGTTTGGTACTCTCTGCAGTTTCAGGCAACCCCTGGGGGTCTTGGAATTTATCCCCCATGGATAAGGGGGGACTACCGTATTTTAGCTGGGTTGCAGGTCCTCCACGTGTGAATTGAGTGGGCAAACAGAATGAATGTTGATATGGCTGTTGGAGGAAACAGCTATAGGAGCAGGGGTAGGACAAGGCCTCTTTGAGCCAGGAACAGTCTTTATGACCAGGCCCCTGAGCCGAAATAGTATTGAAAGCCCAGTTGATGGTCAAAATCCTTATGGTTACAGCTGAGCTGCAGAAAATGGAAACCAGCAAACAACTACGAAGTCCCCCTAAGCCGCTGGCCTCAAAGGCAGCCAATTCAGTATTAAAACAAGAAAGAATAAATCTGAACACTCTGGAGAACAACCTCAGTGGAGCTTTTCATTAATTGAGGTTTGGATGGAAGTGCTAGAATCACTCTGGGAATCTCCCCAAATTAATTAACTGCTTGGCTAAAATGTATAAATAGAAAGCTTAAGAAAGAGAATTCTACTTCTCTGTCTACTCATGGCTGGTAGCACTCACTGGAGGGAGACTCAAAAGAAACTCTGGGGCTAAAATAGTGGGGTTGACTGAGCCAGACACAGTGGCAGGCCAAGTCTCTACTGCTCAACGTTAGCCCTCACTTGGGTTGGCTTGTATTGTAGAGCCCTCTCTGCCAAAGAAGGGATGCCCTTATTTAACTTTTTGCTTGCTCTTTCAGACCTTGCCAGAAATTACCTCCACCAGGAAGTCTTCTTTGCCCACCTCTTCCAATTCTCCCATGCCTGGTTGGGTGATTGCAGGCCTCTGTGTTCCTATGCACCCTGTGCCTGCCTCTATCCCAGCACAAACCACTCGGTGGTGTGATTGGTGGCGCTCTTGTCACTCTTTGCCATTTGACCATAAGCATCTCCATGAGGAGGCACATCTTAGTTGTCCTCATATCCCAGCTTCTATCACATGGTCTAGCATGTGGCTATGCTCAGTACATTTTGGACTGAATTGCCATGAGAAACCTATGGAGATGTTTTCAAGGTTTATTTTGGTATTACTGTAATCAGTTGCAAGAAAAGTCTCTAAAGGTAAAGATTGTGCATATGGGTCACTGTGTGTATTTTAATGGCACCTAAAACATTGTCCATCACCAACTTGACATAGATCTGAGCACACTGGAACCACGGAGGCTGGGCAGGTATTTCTAAAGCTAACCAGGACCCCTGGCACAGCAAAGAAGAGAAAGCTCTTCTTGTCTCTGTCTCCACACACCTGGACAAGTGGTTTGCACTAAGTTAGACCGGAGCTATCTATTCTCTAAAGACTTCTCATTTTGGGTTTTCTCTTCCTATCTCTACTCTCTGAATCTAGGTACTATGAAAATAGAACACTAAGGAGGATTTGAATTTGCCACTAAGCAAGGAGTCCTTGAGGAGTTTCTTCAGATAACTCCTTCTCTCCGAAGATCTGCAAAGCAAGGGGTCTTAGCAAAGGTGTGCAATCACAGGCATCTTGGGCTGCATGGCCCCAGGGGCTTAGCGGGCTCACCCCACACAAGCAACAGCTGCCACTCTGTCTGGTCACCACCCTTCTTTCTTGATCATTTGAGTCCACTGGGGGAAAAAATAAGTATGGCTAAGAAAAGGTCATATTTTAAGCACATTGACAGCTAACCCCTTATCCTTATCAGTTAGTGTGTGGCTAGAGTGAGTTAATGACCTGGAAGGGGACTGCCCAGGGAGGGGCAGGGTGACAAGTAGACACTACAGAGAGATGGGAAGTGCCAAAGATACCCTGTCCCTGCTTTATGATTTTGTTCAGGGCCTTAACTGCTCAAAATCATCTTTTAAGCGTTTAGTGTTTGTGCCCCAGGCTGCGAGCCTCTTACCTAGGAGGTCGGGGAGCAGGACAGCTTGATTCCCTAAGGATCTTCTCTCTTTGCAGAGACAAGGAAACAGTAACACACACAAACAAATATATAAATGAAATGAGCCAGGGCAAATGGGGTAGAATAGCCAGACAAAATATAAGATGCCCAGTTAAGTTTGAATTTCAGATAAACAATGAATTATTTTTTGGTATAAGTGTGTCCCAAATACTGAGTGACTGGGACATACTATATTTAAAAATTATTTGTTGTTATGTGAGTACACTTAACATACTGAACTATACACTTAAAAATGGTAAGGATGGGAGCCAGCCCTGATGGCCTAGGGGTTAAAGTTAGGTGTGCTCTGCTTCAGTGGCCCGGGTTTGGTTCCCAGGTGCTGAACCGCACCACTCGTCAGTAGCCATGCTGTGGCAGCAGCTCACATGGAAGAACCAGAAGCACTTACAACTGTGCACAACTATGTACTGGGGCTTTAGGAGGGGACAGAAGAAAAAAGGAGGAAGACTGGCAACAGATGTTAGCTTAGGGCGAATCTTCCCCTGAAAAAGAAAAAAAAAAAGGTTAGGATGGTAAAAACATTATTTGATGTTATCTGAGAGTCTAATATAACTGGGTGTCTTGTAATTTTATTTGCTAAGTCTGGCAACTGTAAAATGGAGGCAAAGAACTTCCTTTCCTGTTCCCCCTTCCCTCCAAGCCAGGGTCATAGATGTGGTGACAAAGATTCTTCTGGGCTTGGCAATTCAGCTCCTGAGGTCGGCTGCCCCTGATGTGGGGTGAGGCACAGACAGCCTGGGATGAAGGATGGGGTTCCAGGTCCAGAGCTACACTCCTTCCTGGGGGAGGGGCCGATTGGGATGCTGCTTATTAATCCCAGGAGTCATGGGCCCACTGTGGCTGCCCTCCAGGGAGGGAAGAGGCTGAATCCCAGGTACTGAAAGATCCTGGAAGACAGGCCTTGACAGAAGTGAGAAATCAATGGCCTGAATATGCCTGTCATCACTTCGTCTCGCACTGATGGTCACACCCAAGTCTTTAAGTGGTAAAGCCATGCCTAGGTACACTCTCGCTTTAAACAAACCCATACCACATATAAAAATCTGGATTTGCCAGAGATACAGTACGGAGTGATTATTTTATCCTGTTGACAACAAGATAGACCACAGACTTTCAATTAGTAAAGTTCCCCTCATGCATTTAAAACAGAATTTCATTAGGAAAAGAAAAAAAAAACAGAGAAAGATTGGCATGCCACCCCAGGGAAGGCCAGGGATTTCAAAGCAAGTTATTCCTGTATGAGGACCGGGCCACTGGCAGACATCTGCAGGTAGCCAGGACGGCCGGTGTGTGTGAGGCAGGTTTAGTGGTGTGTGAGAGTGGCTACGTGGCAGCAAGATACTCTCCAGGGAGGTTCGCAGAGCCAGTCTCATTATTTTATAGGCGCACTGCAAGTATGTGAGGTCAGGCTGCTGTTTGCTCCCATCTGTGTCATCCCCCCTCACCCGGATGTGGGTGCGCAGAAGTTGGAAAGGTGGTGAAGACATGGAGGAGAGTGGCGAGTGGGAGGAGAGCTCACTGCGGTGGAAGCAGTGATGGAGAGAAAAGGATTAACTTGCTCTGGCTGAGGGTGCATGGGACAGATGGAGGGAAGCCGCCAGCAGAGGACTGGGCCTGAACTGCTGTGAGAAACTGCCATGCAGCCAGCATTTGGTCCACCTCATGCATAGCGCTAAGTTAGTTGGCAATAGAAAAATGATGAAAACAGTAATAATGATAATAACAATAGATAAAATCCTATCCTCCGTGTCATGGGTTGAATTGTGTTCCCCCCAAAAAGATATATTCAAGTCCTAACTCCCAGTACCCCACAATGTGGCCTTATTTGGAAACAGGATCCCTGCAGATGTAATTAAGTTAAGATGAAGTCGTACTGGATGGGCCCCTAATCCAATATGACTGCTGTCCTTCTAAAAAGAGAGACATGTGACAATGCAGACACACAGGGAGAACACTAGGTGATGGCAGAGGCAGAGACTGGAGCAATGGAACTGCAAGCCGAGGAACACCAATGACTGGCAGCAAACCACCAGAAGGAGGGAGAGAGACCTGGAACAGATTTTCCCTCACAGCCCTCAGAGGGGACCAACCCTGCCCACACCTTCATTTCAAACTTCTAGCCTCCAGAATTGTGACACAACAAATTTCTGTTGTTGTAAACCACCCAGTTTGTGGTACTTTGCTTATGGCAGTCCCAGGAAACTAATACACTCCATAATAATAATCATCACCATTGAATTATTACCATGTGGCAGCACCACGTTAAGTGATTTACACAATTACATCACTTCTTTTTCACCATAGCCCTACAAAAAAGGAACTGTTATTATCCCACACCACAATTGAGGAAAGGGAAGCTTAGGGAGGCCTGAAGTCAAATCACCTTAGGTAGAAACTTAGACAACAGAGAGAAGTGCTTTGGGGTAAGAAACCTTCAAATCACACTTCAGAAACAATAACTTACTTCATTCAGGTGTTAGGTCAGCCCTACTCAGCACTCAAGGGGAAGAAGTTGAAACCAGCAAGTCATTGTATGAGTCAGGATAGGCTAGGTTATACTGCAGTAACAAATAGGTCCTAAAATCCAGTCTCTTGAAGTCTCTGCCATGTTGATTCACTAGGTAAACAAAGTGGAGTGCCAAACTAGATAGTAAGTAAAAGAAAAGGCAGTGAAAGCAGCTGTGGTCACTTCAATTTGGGGATGATTTAGATGCATGACTTTCTTAGCTATAATGCTATCAAAAAAAAAAAAGAACAGGCTTCACAATCAAAGAGGAAGCTTCTTTTTTAAAAAATTTTATTTTATTGAGGTCATAATAGTCTATAACACTGTGAAATTTCAGTTGTACATTATTATTTGCCAGTCACCATATATATATGCCCCTTTACCTGACATGCCCACCTCCCCTCTGGTAACCACTAATCTGTTCTCTCTGTCCATGTGTTCTTTTATTTTCCACATATGAGTGAAATCATATGGTGTTTGTCTTTCTCTATCTGGCTTATTTCACTTAACATAATACCCTCAAGGTCCATCCATGCTGTTGCAAATGGGACGACTTTGTCTTTTTTTGTGGTTGAGTAGTATTCCACTGTATATATATATATACCACATCTTCTCTACCCATTCATCAGTCAGTGGGCACTTGGGTTGTATCCACGTCTTGGCTATAGTGAGTAACGCTGCAGTGAACATATGGGTGAAAGGGAAAGTTTCTTGATGGTAGTTGGCTGGTGTAACATTAGTGGCTAAACTATGGTGAAGTTTATCACAGATTAAGTGTGTCAGGGATAAATATGATACCCACTTAATCCTTTTGTTTTAGGGTGTTCATTTCTGAAGTATTCAAAATCTTTTATCCCCCATAAGTAAACATTACGTCTTGACAAAGTCTTTATCCAACACACGGTAGATGCTTACTTAATGTCTGTTGAATGACTAAATGAAATGAATGTTAGGTGTTCACAGTATGAAATAAGATGCAGGTAGAAGAATCACTGAAGAAACAGGCCTTTATAAACATGCCCCGGGATGCTTTTCTCCTCTGAAGTTTGGGTTTTTATGGGCCAGTAAAATTGAAAGAAAGAAATAGACAAGTTGGCCAGCAAGGACATTAACAATAACAATGATCACCTACTGGTGCCATCCGTAAAGTGAATCAAAACATAAGGCTGGACCCACATCTGGAATAAGAGCCATCTTTAAATTGAACACATTTAGCTTTTTGAAAATCTCAGCTCTGATTGTCAGAGCAAAATGCACTGAGCTAAACTGCCTGCCTTCCCCTCCAGAAGTCTTATGGACAGAACCCTCGGGCAGTAGCCTGGTGTCATCTGCACAAACGGGACTGGGGAGAGTTGCTTCCCTTTTTTTGGGGGGGTGGGGTTCCCATGCACATTGCCCCTCCCAGTTCCTAGCTGTCTCCCGACCCGCCCACGACCCTCTCCCAACAGAGCAGGGCAGGGTGGGACAGTGGAATTAGCTCTCTCATGGGACAGCACCCAGGGCCCTGGCTCCTGGACTCCTGCCTTGTCTCCTCAAGCGAACAGTTCTCACAGGGATTAGCCTGAGGCCCAGAATCCCTTCCTCTCAGTACCAAGCGTGCGGTTCCTTTCCTCCTCTCTGCACCCATCTGGAAAAACTGCCTGCCTTGCAGCTGCCTGACTGCCTCCTGGCCCTCCTGGCCCTGCAGCTCTCCCTGGAGCTTCCTGGCAGCAAAGAGGTGACAGAAAACAGAAGCACAGAGCCCAAAGCTGGGTTCTGGGGGCTGGGTCATGTCTCTGGGACTTCAGCCCTTCCCTCTCAGTTTGTCCCCATTTTGGGCCAGTCCTGAGCTCTCTGCCACTGCCTCTGCTTTCGGGATCCCCTGGAGTGGTTGAAAGGGAAGGGGGGCTTCCTGCTGACCAGCAAGATTCAGTGCCTCTGACCCCTGCAGACACGCAGGCTCCAGGGAAGGAGCCATCTTCCCTCCCTCAGGCTGGGAGATGAGTCCCTCAGGACTGCCCATAAGAAAGAAATGCAAAGATGAGTAGAATGGACATTTATAAGAATTTTTGCTTTTATTTGAACACAGGGGGTGACATCTGAAGGGCCCTGGGAGGCAGCAAGTACTTTTTAATTAGTTGGATGACTTGGCCATTTGGGCAGCCAGGAAGAGGGGTAGATGTAACAATGAATACATCTTTACTGCTTCACAGGGCAGTAAAATAGGGAAACGAGATCCAGTGCTGTGGTTTTCTCTTTTTAACCAGGCTCCTGTTTATATATGTGTGTGTGTTTTTCCAAGTTTAAACTTTCGGAGTTATGTAACTGTCCCCCCTGGCCTATAATCAAACTTCCAGATTAGCTGGAGGTGCCCTGCAAGGGGGGAGGGTTGACTTGGGGGTGATCCACGTGACCTCCTCCAGCTTCCTGGTTGGGCTGCTCTCTAAGGAAAGGTGTTTTCTTGCAGGTCAGGGAAGAAAGTTGCTTGCAGACGGGTCCTAGTGCCTCTTTTTGAGGCTTTCGGGCCAATACTCTGGGCATCTCCAGTTCTCAAAGCTGTAACCATTAAAGTTACAGAATTCTGTCACACTTTGCCCCTTGAAAAGAACGTCCAGCGCACTGAAATGTCTATACTGGCAGGAGACACTTGAAAGAAAGTCGAAATTTCCAGTTATTCAAGTTCTTATGTCAGTGGTGTGCTCAACCCTGGATCGGAACAATGTGATTCTTGGAAGCGGTGTCTTGTGGCGTCCAGGTCCTAAATGTTTCCTTTCTTCTCTGGCTTGCCTCCTTCTGCTAACTGAGTTACCATCTCCCAGCTGCTGCTGAAAACGTAAATTATGGATGTTTCTGTAGGATTTGCAAATGTGGTGGAAGAGAGATTATGGGTAGGACTGAACATTTCAAACTTCTTTTGGTAGAACACTCCATCACTGGTAGAACATTATATCTCCCCTAACACCCAAACTAACTTGTCCCTTCCTATCCCCCCTTGGGCCTCCAGAGTTTGCAATGAGGATTAATGGCTTCAAGCTCTTAGATCCCTAGTGAAAGGCCTATAGAAATGCAAAGCACTCAGCCATGGCAGAACTCCTCCGAACACAGAAAAACAAGTTGGGCCTTGGGGACCCCCAGGCATTGATTTCCTGCTCCAGAGGGGGCCAGAGGAGGAGGCACAGCCATCAGTTGCTGGGGGAAGGCAAACATTTCAGTTCAAGGAAAGCGTCTTAATCCTTTGCAATGTGCATGGTGCAAAGAAGGCCTTCCAGTCGCTGTGGTGGTCCCTTTGAGTGTACCACTCACTGTAAAATAAGCAGAGACTTTAAACTCCGTAGACCACCCCCCGCCCCTATCCTATAGTTCTCAGTCTGACTTGCTGTTTTAATGGGAGGTTAGTGGGACAAGCGGCAAAGCTGACAAGCAGCATAGGAATGTGAAAGTCTTGCCTGTGCCTAAACAGACAGATTATTGTCCCTTGACCTTTTATTTTTCAAAAGAGAATAACATTGTCTTTCTTATTATAAAAACGTTGTATTACTCATTGAAAAAATTCGAACATTAAGAAAAGTATTAAAAAGCAAGCTGAAATCTACCATCCTAAGATAATGACTGTTAAAATTTGGTGAACATTTTTCCACATAGGAGTGTGTGTTTGTGTGTGTGTGTACCTATACATAAATTTACATCAAGGAGATGATATCGTCAAAATTGACCATAATAGAGCCATTTTAGATGGACACAGAGCTGCCTTTCCAGAGAAACTGATTTGCTGTCTTGAACCTTGAACTGGGCCAAACCCTTGGACTGGGCCAAAATGGCAATTGGTGTACAATTGTTTGAGAAGTCAGCAGGAGAACAGACATCCAGATCACAAAGACTGAGGAGTGTGGACTTTCTGAAGATAGAATCCATAGTCAATCAACCGTTAGCCAAGCAAGACTAGCTCTCTGCCTCCAACTCCAATTAAAATTCTTTGTAATACAACCTCCCTTCTTTGCCTTTAAAAGCCCCTGACCTTTACTCCCTAGCGGGACACTGTTTTGGTTTTTTACCTGAATCTGTGCTCCCTGAATTGCAATTCTTGAGACCCCAAATAAACTTTTTGCGTCTCTTGCAGTTTACGCTTATTTGTTGACAATATTATGCTTGTCTTTGTGCAACTGTCTTTTCTTACTCATCAACATATGACAATAAATATAGCCATTTCTCATGACTACTTGGTATTCACTGTATGTGAGTATCATAATTTATTAGCCAACTCCGATTTGATATATACATTTAGATTTTTTCCTAATATTTCACTGTTATAAAGTACACTGCAATGGACTTCCTTTGGATAATTGGCTGATTATATACTTAAAAGTAAATTTCTAGAAATTAAATTGCTAGATCAAAGGGCGAGTTTATTTCAAATTTTGACACAGATTATTAGTCTGCCCTGCAGTTTGTAATCTCAACATCAGAGTACAACAGTGCCCATTTCCTCGTGCACTTGCCAACACCAGGCTCTGAGATCCTTTTTAAACTTTGCCCAATCTGATGAACCCATATTTATAGTAGTTTTAATTTGCATTTCTTTGATTACATGATATTGAACACATTTTTATGTGTTTACTGGCCACTTTTTTTTTTATGAATTAGCTTCCCATGTTCTTTGTCCATTTTTCTAAAAAGATGTCCCTACTTTTCTTTTTCAGTTGTAAAAGCTCTTTATGTGTTAGAAATATAAGCCCTTTGCTGTGGTTTATTTTTAGAGTATATAATTTATCTTTCTGTTTAGGTAGTATAGAAGCTGTTTATTTTTAATAAGGTAAAATTTATTAGTATTTTGGGAGACTGTGATTTAAAACGTCATAACCATGACATGATTATTATTATTATAGTATATTTATGGTTCCTTTTAAAAATGTAAATCTTTGCTCTACCAGAATTTCTTTTTTCACGTAAGGCATATGGTAGGAATCTACCTCCTTGACACCCAAATAACTTGCCAGTTGCCTCAATGTCATTTAGGGATAATTCATCTTTTCCTCTTTTGATTTAAAATTTGTGCTTGATCATGTATTAAATTTTCCTTTATTATATGGGTTTGTTTTAGATTCTATTTCCTTCCATTGACTTGACTGCCTATTTCTGTGGCAGCAGCACACTCTTTTAATAGCTTTATAATATATTTTGATATTAGGTAAGTACCCACTCATTATCCATCTTTTTCCCCAAAAAATCCCTAACTATTCTTACATGTTCCACTTGGACTCACTTTTAAAGTAAATTTTGTAGTTGATTTGATCGAAGCATATAGAAAAGCACACTGGTCAAAGTACATGATTTGATCAATTTTAAAATGTGAAAACACTCCTGTTCTTACTGCCCAGGTCAAGAAAATAGAGCATCCTCAGGACTCTCCAAACTCCTATCATGACCCCCAGTTGCTAGCTCCTCACTAAAGTAACCACTGTACTGATGTCAATCACCACATTCATTTTGTCTTTGTTTTTTAAAATGTTTAATTGTGGTAAAATACACATAAAAAATTTACCATATTAGCCTCTTTTTTGTTTTTTTGGTGAGGAAGATTGGCCCTAAGCTAACATCTGTGCCCATCTTCCTCTATTTTGTATATGGGTGCTGCCACAGCATGGCTGAATGAGTGGTGCATAGGTCCGTGCCTGGGATCCAAACTGGCGAACCCCAGGCCGCTGAAGCAGAGCAGGCAAACTTAACCACTATGCCCCCAGGCTGGCCCCTATGTTAGCCACTTTTAAGTGTACAGTTCAGTAATGTTAAGCACATTCACATTATTGTGCAACCAATCTCCAGAACTCTTTTCGTTCTGCAAAATTAAAACTCTATACCCATTAAACAGTAACTCTATTTCTCCCTCCCCCCAGCCCCTGGCAACCAACTATTCTACTTTCTGTCTCTATGAATTTGACTACTCTAGGTCACTCATGTAAGTGACATCATAGAGTATTTGTATTTTTGTGACTGGCTTATGTCACAAAACATAGATGATGTCCTCAAGATTCATCCATGTTGTAATGTGTCAGAATTTCCTTCCTTTATACAGTTGAACAATATTCCCTTGTATGTATATATCACACTTTGTTTGTCTGTTCATCTGTTGATGGACTCTTGGGTGGCCTCCACCTTTTGGCTATTGTAAATAATGCTGCTATGAACGTGGGTGTACAAATATCCCTTCAACACTCTGCTTCCAATTCTTTTGCATATACACCCAGAAGGGAGATTGCTGCATCATATAGTCATTCTATTTTTAATTTTTTGTGGAACCACCATCCTGTTTTCCATAGTGGCTACCGCATTTTTCATTCCCACCAACTGTGCAAAAGAGTTCTAATTTCTCCACACCCTCACCAACACTTATTTTATGCTTATTTTAAAATAGTAGCCATCTTAATGGGTGTGAGATGGTTGCCTTTGTGTATGTGTGTGTGTGTGTGTGTGTGTGTCTATGTGTGTGTGTGAGGAAGACTAGCCCTGAGGTAACATCCATTGCCAATCCTCCTCTTTTTGCTGAGGAAGATTGACTCTGGGCTAACATCCGTGTCCATCTTCCTCTACTTTATACATGGGACACCTGCCACAGCATGGCTTGATAAATAGTGTGTAGGTCCGCACCCAGGATCTGAACCTGCGAACCCTGGGCCGCCAAAGCAGAGCGCACAAATTTAACCACTACACCACTGGGCCAGCCCCTGCCTCTGTTTTTGAATCTTATATAAATTAAAGCATTCAATATATATTATTTTGTGTCTGACTTCTTTTGTTTAATATTATTTTTGTGAGAATCATCCATGTTATTGCATAGAGCAACATTTAATTAATTTTCAATGCTTTATAATATTCTGTTAGATGAATTTCTTATAACTTTATTTTTTGTTTGTTTGTTTTGTGAGGAAGACCAGCCCTGAGCTAACATCTGTTGCTAATCCCCTTTTTGCTGAGGAAGACTGGCCCTGGGCTAACATCCGTGCCCATCTTCCTCCACTTTATATGGGACGCCGCCACAGCATGGCTGACAAGCAGTGCGTCGTGGACACCCGGGATCCGAACCTGTGAACCCCGGGCTGCCAAGCACGGACTGAATCGCTGCGCCACTGGGCCAGCCCCTTGTTATAACTTATTTAACCACTCGAATGTTGAGGGACTTTGGGGTTGCTTCTAGTTTTTGATTATTGTTCATACTATTAAAATGAACATTTTTAATGTCTTTTTGTGTACACATGAATGCAGTTCTGTTGAATATATACCTAAGAGTGAGTGGAATTGCTGGGTCATTATGTCTGCATGTATTCAGCTTTAGTAGACACTACTAGTTTTCCAAAGTTTTTGTACCAATTTACATACCCACCAACAGTATATGAGATTTCTAGTTGCTCCACATTCTCACCAACACTTAGGTGTTTTACTCTTAGCCATTCTGGTGGGTAAAAAGTGGTATCTAACTGTGGTTTAAATTTGCATTTCCCTGATGAATAATGAGGTTGGCCATCTTTTCAGATGTGCATTGGCCATTTGAATGCTCTCTTGTGATGTGCATACTAAGTCCCTTGACCATTTTTTAGTAATTTTTTTTCATGTTTTTTTTCTTAGTAACTTAAAGGACTTCTTTATTCATTCTGAATGAGTCCTTTGTTAGAAATATATATTGCGTATCTCTTTTCTCAGTCTGTGGCTTGCCTTTTCATTCTCTTAAAATGATATCTTTTGATGAATAGAAGTTCTTTATTTTCACGTAGTCTAATTTATCAATGTTTTCTCTTATGGTTAGTGACTTTCATGTTCTGTTTAAGAAATCTTTGTATATCTTAATAGCACAAAAATATTCTCCTGTGTTATCATCTAAAGGTGTAATTGTTTCACTTTTCACGTTTAGATCTAATCCAGATGGATTTTTTTTTTTTTTTGGTCATGTGAGGTAGAGATTAACATGATATTTTCTCCATAATGATATCCATTGAACCAGAATCACTTATTAAGGAGGCTGTCTTTCCCCCCACTGTACTACAATATCATCTTTGTTATAAGTTGAGTGTCAATTTGTTTCTGGTTTCTCTATTCTGTTCCATTGATCTATTTTTCTCTCATGTGAATACCACACTGTCTTAACTACCTAGAATTATAATAACTTGTGATATCTAGTGTAAGTGTTTCACCTTTCTTCTTCTTCAAGATTTTCCTGGCTATTTCTGGCCCGTGGCCCTTTGTATTTCCATATGTAATTTAAATTTGCTTGTCAAGTCCCACATAAAAAAAATAACTGCCATGATATTTTTGAGGTTTACATTGAATCTATGGATCAATTTTGGGGAAACTGATATCTTTACAATATTATGTGCTCCAATCCACAAACATGGTATATCCCTCCATTTATTTAGATTTTCTTTAATGTCTCTAATGTTTATAGTTTCTGATTAGAGATCTTGCATATCTTTTGTTAGAATTATTCCTAATTATTTGATTTTTTATGCTACTTTAAATGGTATCAAGTTTTGAATTTAATTTTCTAATTATTTGTTGTGGATATTTAGAAATGCAATTAATTTTTGTGTGTTGACCTTGTTTCCAGAAGATTTGCCTAATTTACTTGTTAATTCTAATAGTTTATCCATACATTGAGCTGGATGGATCATTAATTTTCAGTCTTCTTTACTATTCAAATATTTTCTTCTAAATTATTCATTTTAAGACTATACATTTTCCTCTAAGAGTAACTTTAGTTGCACAGCACATGTTTGGTTATGTAATATTTTCATCATCATTCAGTTAAAATATTTTCCAATTCCATTGAGATTGCCTCTTTGAGCCATGGGTTATTTACTAGTGCACTGGCCAATATACAAATGTTGGGGAATTATCTACTTATTTATTGTTATTGAGTTCTTGCTTAATTCCATTTTAGTCATAGACATAATCTGTATCATTTCAATTTTTTGAAGTTTTTGAATTTAATATATGACCCAGGATTAGATCAATTTTGGTAAAAGATCTGTGTGAACATAAAAAATATCTGTTCTGCAGTTGATGGGTGCAGTATTTAGAACATTTAAGTCAAGTTTGTGAATTGTGTGTTTCAAATCTTCCATATCCTTGCTGTTTTGTTTGTTTGCTTTGCTTTTGTCTATTTGTTCTATCAGTTTCTGAGAGACATGTGCTAAAATCTCCCATCTTGATTGTGGATTTGTCTATTCCTTCTTTTGGATATGCCAATTATTATACTATATATTTTCAGACCAATGTTATTAGAAACATACAAATTTAGAATTGTTATATCTGTCTGGTGGATTCACCCAATTACCATTATAAAATATGCTTGTTTATCTCTAGCAACACTTCTTTTTTTTTTTAATAGAAAGATTTGCCCTGAGCTAACATCTGTTACCAACCTTTCTCTCTCTCTCTCTTTTTTCCCTCCCCAAAGCCCCAGTACATAGTTGTATATTCCACTTGTAGGTCCTTCTAGTTCTTCTATGTGTTCTGCCACCACAGCATGGCTACTGACAGACAAATTGTGTGGTTCCATGCACGGGAACCAAACCTGGGCTACCAAAGCAGAGTGTGCTGAACTCTAACCCCTAGGCCATCAGGGCTGGCTCTCTAGCAACACTTCTTACACTAAATCCCACTTTGTGTGATGTTAGTACTGCTTCAACAGCTATTTTAGTGTCTGCATGGTATTTCTTTTTCCATCCCTTCACTGGTACATCTCTTGTAAACTCACATAGTTAGATCTTTGTTTTATGTGGTTTGTCCTTTCTGTCCTTTAAAGGAAATATTTAATCCATTCATATTTCATGTAATTTCATATATATTTTGGTTTAAATCTACCATCTTGCCAGTATTTTGTCCTTCTTATTCTATATTCCTTTTTCTTTCCTTGTCTTGTTTTGGATTTATCAATTATTTTTTATTTTTTATTATTTCATCTCTACCCCCATAAGCTTGTTAGTAATATATTCTTTTATTAATCACTTAGTGATTATAATATGTAATCTTAATTTATTAAAGTCTGTTATAAAGTAGTACTTTTCCACTTCCCAGACAATGGGATGATGTTATAATTCCTTAACTTCATTTCTTCCTTCTAGTCATTTATACTAGTATATAATATTTTAATTTCTACATATATTTTAAACCCATAAGACTTTATTGTTGTTTTAAATATTTAATATTCATTCAATTTTACCAAACTATTTACCCTTTCCATTGCTCTCCATTCTTTCTTGGGTTATCATGCTTCCATCTGGAATCATTTTCCTTCTGTCTCAAACACTCCCTCCTGTACTTCTTTCAGTGTAGTTCTGTTGGCAATACATCCTCTCATTTTCTATGTCTAAAAATGTCTTTGTTTTCCTTGAAATTTTGAAAGATATTTTTACTGGGCATAGAATTCTAGGGTGACGTCTGTTTATTTTTCACCATATTAAAGGTGTTATTGAATTATCTCCCGACTTCTGTTGTGTCTGACAAAATATTAACTCTCACTCTTTTTGTAGCTTCTTTGAGGATAATATGCAGCTTTTAAGATTTTTTTCTTTGTGTTTTGCTTTCAGCAGTTTTACTTTGTTGTACCTAGCTGTGATTTTCTTTGAATTTATTCTGCTTGTTGTTGTCAGAGCTTGGATCTGTAGCTTGCTGTCATTTGTCAATTTTGGAAAGTTCTCAGCTGTCACCTTCAAATATTGCTTCTGTCCTATGCTCTTTCCTCCCCTCTGGGACTCCAATTACATGCTCGTGAGATCTTTTTTCACCATGTCCCATGTGTCTGTCTCTTACATTCTTTCCTATACTTTCCAATCTTTTTGATTTCCTTCCTTTAGTTTCAATATTTTCATCTGGACTCTCTTTTAGATCACTAATCCTCTCTTCAGCTGTATCTAATTTGCTATTAAATTCATCAACTAAGTTCTTTAATTTCAATTATTGTATTTCAGTTCAATCATTTCCATTTGGCTACTTTTTTTAATTGAGATAAAATTGATATATAATATTGCATTCATTTTAGGTATACAACGTAATGATTTGGTATATGTATATATTGTGAAATGATTATCACAATAAGTTTAGTTAACATCCTGGTTACTTTTTATAGATTCCAATTCTTTGGTAAAATTTTCCATTTTGATATCTATTTTCTTGATCACATTGATCAATTATTTTAAAGTCCCCATCTGATAACACCAATGTTTAGATCACCTGTGGATCTGTTTTTGTTGCCCATTTTTCATTGTCTTTGTTTCTGAGCATTCCTGAAGAAGGTCACCAAGTTATACTAACTGGGTCAGCTACAAATCCATGCAGCAAATTTTAGGTCTCATTCCAGCTTGGACAACATTTTAGTCATCTCTTTTTAACTCTTTCATATTCTTCATAACTGCTAACTATTTCCTACACTCTCACATGGACAATCCCATTCCTGTCTCCCTTTTGTCAGCTGATGACCTAGATCTCTGAATTTATTAAGGTTTGAATTTATTGAAGTCTCCACCTCAAGACTTCTCTATTTTCTTATCTATCTTCTTTTCCTTCACTCCTGACTCAGAGGAAGACATGTCTCTCCTCTTTTGTTAAAGAATCTCTGACCTTGATCTCGTCTCAGCTGACTCCTCCTAAGCTTTGCCCTATTAATTATTACTCCTATTTCTTGAGTCTCTTAATCTCCTCTGGTTCCTTATTTTCTGTCAGTAAACATGCTCAATTCTCTCCATCCCAAAACAAACAATCAAATCTTGTTTCAATCCTGTTACCTTCAATGACTACTACTTCTAAGCAGTTATGATGGCAAAGTTTTCAAAAAAGTAATTTGTATTCATTGTCTCAACTTCCTTACCACCCACTCACTACTTGCAATTTAGTTTTTATCTCCATCACTCTACAGAAACTCTTTTCAACAGCCTCCTTTGACCTAAATCCTAAATCCAGTGGCCTCTTCCCAGTATTCATCTTCTTTGACCTCTTTGTAATGTGATCAATTGCTTCTTGACACTCCCTCCTTTGGCTTCTCTGATTTGTTTTTTGGATCTTCTGCTTCTCTAACATCTTCCTTCTTCCACTCTCTCATTGTGGACGTTCTCTAAGCCTCTGTTCTCAGTCGTCTTATTTCCTTCTTTCCCTGCTCTCTCCCCCTTTCATTGCCACATTCACATTCACAACTTGTTTCATTACCTTAAGGCAGATGACTTTCAACTGAAAAATTTATTTCCAGTTCCATTTTCACTCTTGACTCAGCTACCTACTGGACATCTGTCCCTGGGAGTCCTACTAAACCCTCAAATTCAATGTGTTCAAAATGAGAGTTTCTCCCCAAAGCTGCTTCTTTTTCAGACTATCCTCTCCCCTTTAAAGGTACCAAGAAGCTCCCAGCAACTCAAGCCTAAAGATTTGTGGTTATCATTGACTCCTCATTTTCTTGTTCCTCCCTCCAACAAATCAGACACTATGTTCTATTAATCTCTAAAACACTTTTTACAAATGCCTCTTCCTTCCATCATTACCACTCTAAGTTATTACTTTTGCAATAACTTAATGTACTTTGATTCCTGTTTCTACATCTTCTAATCTATCTGGCTTGCTGCCACTAGACTAATGTTGCTTAATATTTGTTGAATGAATAACCTAAGCACAGTTTTAATTATATTACCTGCTAGCCACCTCCTTATTGTTGACTAAATGAAATTCAGACTTCCAAATGAAATTCAGACTAAATGAAATTCAGCCCTCTGAATCTAATTCAAGATTCTATCTGTATTTTTCCAGCTTTAAATCTTTCATATACTCTGTGTTTCCATCATTTTTCAAGCTGTGTCTCTGCAATACAATAGTGCCCTTGAGGAGGTTAATACTTTTTCCTTGATAAAAAAAAAAAAATGTTCTTTGATAATTAAATTTAACCAATGTCAAATAGGTTTCCTGCACAATCTCTCAAAGCTTTTACTATTCTACTATACACTGTGGATTTCCAGTTGAGGTGGAAATTATGTGGTATTCCTCAATGTTATTTGACCATGAATCCTATTTAAGGGACCATCACTTATCTCACCAGACACTAATGTTCCCTGGAACACATTTAGAAACAGGCTGATACAGATGCTTCTTTATTTCCCAAACATACTCCCTTTCTAACATCATTCTCTTATATTAGAACAGTGGTTCTCACCGAGGTTGATTTTGCCCTCCAGGGGAAATTTAGCAATGTCTAGAAACATTTCAGTTGTCAGAACTGGGAGGGGTATCTCCTGAGTAGAAGCCAGAAATGCTGCTAAACATTCTACAATGCACGGGACAGCCCCCCCCCCCCCCCCCCCCGCCAACAGCAAAGAATTATCCTGGCTCAAAATGTCAATAGAGCCAAAGTTGAGAAACCCTGATATAGAATACCCTCCCCTCACTTCTTCTTCCCTCTGCCATTTAAAGCTGTATCCATTTCTTAAAGTCCAGATCAAATATTTTCTCTTCAGTGAATGCTTGATTTTGCCACTTAGATTTTTCTCCCTTCTAAGGGACAAAGTCTACAGCATTTTGAATATTTCACTCTTACAGCATTTATCTCATTATTTCCCATATTACACATACTTAAGTACATTTATAACATCTTATATGAGCCTACAATGTTTTTGAGTGTAGGGAAAATATTGTGATCATTTTTTTCTTCAAATAGCCAGGACAGTAGTAACAGGAAGCTCTTGTCTGAAGAACAAAATGAAGCTGTATTTAGCTTCCTTTTCAGTCATCTAAATTTAACTGTTCACCCAGTCTTGTCAGTTTTTCCTTCACGTTTCCCCCCCCCCATCTTTCTTTTTCCTTTCATGCCCATTGCCACCACCCGGGGTTCAGGCATTGTGGCTTGGTACCCCTACTACAACAATGGGGAGGAAAAATGGTGTCAAGGAGACAGCTCCACCCTGAAGTCTGACTGGCCTCAGTCTGACCCCTGGCTCTGCCCCTTCCTACCTGCTTGGCCCCAGGCAAAGTACTTGTCATTCCCAGGAATTGTAGTTTTCCCTCCAATGTGGAGGTGATTATATCTGCTTTGCAGGGATTTTGTGAGGATCAGAGAAAAATATATGAAGTACCTGAATCATAATGGGTGCTCCAGAAATGGACTCTGATAGTAGCTTCTGAAGCATTCTTCCTACCCCAGCCTCGACTCCAAAGCCTTTCCTTTGATTCTCCATCATTCACAAAGTCTAAGCTGCTGGTATTCAGGGCTCTGACTATTCATTACCAATTTACTCAAAGAAACTTACCTCCAATTCTCCTTCCCACACCCTCAACTTCTGACAAACTGGTCCATTCACTATACTTCAGACAGGCCTGAGCATTCTCATCTCCACGCTCTGGTTCATGGGGTTCTCCCTCTTGGAAACCCCTCTTCTCCCATATACAAATCCTACCCATCCTTTCATCTCAGTCTTATCTCTTCGTTCCATAAAGTCTCCTTAACCCTCTTCACCCACAAGGATCCTTTCTTTTCTGGATATTTGGAGTTGTTATAGTCTTTCTCTAAAGAGTCAATTAACATCCTTTGCCTGATGATGTTTCTTGTGTGGGGAACCGTTAAGATACACTGTCTATGATTATCTAGGTTTGTGTGCTCTCTTGCCTTCTCATTTTAGATTGTAAGCTGCTTGAGGACAATGACCATGCCTCACCAAAGTTGCCTTGCACGTACTAGAGGCTCCAAAGATATTCAGTCCAAAATATCCAGTCTCCTCTTAATTTGCAGCATGTCTTAAAATGCGTCTTCTCTTAAACCTCGTGCCCACCTTTAGAGGTTCCTCGGGCACAAGCAAAAATGGAGAGTGATATCAAGTCCCCAGACTTTACATGGATTAAACAGGGCAGCCGGGAGGGCAAGCTGCGCCCAGGCTCTCAGAGAATTCTTATAAACAAGAATAAAGGCAATCAGACGCTAACATTTTAATTAACAATTTTAGTGGCTTATCCAAAATAATCCTTCTGATCTGGAAGGATTAAATTCCACTTGATGAACTACCAATCCAAGTGGAAAGATGGAGACATGTGCTGCTCTTGTACTTACAGCAGAGTCTGGTGGGGCAGGAGGGGTCATCCAGCAAAGTGCACAGCTGCTGAGAGCTGCTGGCCCCAGGCAAGCGAAGACAACCCTGCACCAGGCACCAGCATCTTAAAACCAACGACAACAATTTGGAAATAATGTCAAACCTAGAGAGAAATTATGAGAATAGGAATAGCGCATATTACACACTATACACCCTTTAATCAGATTTACCTTTTTTGCCCATTTTATTATTTGTGCTCATTTTCTCTCTTTATTTTTTTGAGCCATTTGAGAGTAGGTGACATATATCAAGGCCGCTTACTGCTAAATACTTCAATGTATATTTCCTAAGAATAATGCTATTTTCTTGCGTGACTACGGTACAGTTACCAACTTCAGTAAATTAAACATTGACAATATTCTTTTACCTAATCTACCATCTATTCTCCAATTTTGTTAATTGACCCAATAACATTGTTTATATCATTTTCCCCTTCAGTACAGGAGGCAGTCCAGGGTGTGGAATTGCATTTAGTTGTCATGTTCCTTTAGTCTCCTTTATTCCAAAATACTTTCACAATTTTTCTTTTATAACATCAACATTTATAAAGAATATGGTTTCTTTTTAAAGAATAAAATGTTCGTAGGTTGAAAACTCTAAAGAGTCCACAAAAAAACTTAGAACTAATAAATGAATTCAGTAAAGTTGCAGCATATAAAATCAACATACAAAAATCGGTTGTGTTTCTATACATTTACAGTGAATAATATGAACAGGAAATTAAGAAAATAATAGTGTCAAAGACATAGTAAAATACTTAGGAATAAACTTGACCAAGGAGGTTTTACCAAGGAGGTGAAAGACTGACACACTGAAAACCACACAACATTGTTTAGAGAAATTAAAGACACAAATAAATGGAAAAACATTCAATATTCATGGATTGGAAGACTTAACATTATTAAAATGTCTATACTACCCAAAGTGATCTATAGATTCAATGAAATCCCTATCAAAATCTCAATGGCATGTTTTACAGAAACAGAAAAATCCATCTTAAAATTCATATAGAATCTCAAAAGACCCCAAATAGCCAAAACAGTCTTAAAAAAGAAAAACAAAGCTGGAGGCTTCACACTTCCTAATTTCAAAACATATTACAAACCTACAGTAATCAAAACAGTATGGTACTGGCATAAAGATAGACATATAAACCAGTGAAACAGAGTGGAAAGCCCAGAAATAAATCCTCACATATATGGTCCACTGATCTTCCACAAGTGTGCTAAGGTACACAATGGGGAAATGATAATCTCTTCAAAAAATAGTATTGAAAAGTTGGATATTCATATGAAAAAGAAGGAAGTTGGGCCTTTACCTTACACCATATACAAAAGTTAACTCAAAATTGGTTAAAAACCTAAAGGTAAGACCTGAAATCATAAAACTCTTAGAAGAAAGCTTAGAGGAAAGCTTCATGACATTGGATTTGGCCTGATTTCTTGGCTATGACACCAAAAGTACAGCAACAAAAGCTAAAATAGACAAATGAGACTACATCAAACTTAAAAACTTCTGCACAGCAAAGGAAACAATCAACAAAGTGAAAAAGCAATTTATGGAAAGGGAGAAAATATTTGAAAACCTGGTAAGGGGATAATAGAACCCAGAATACGTAAAGTACTCATACAACTCAACAACAACAAAAAAACAATCCAATTAAAAAATGGACAAAGGATTTGAATAGACCTTTCTCCAAAGAAGAGATACAGATGGCCAACAAGCATAGGAAAAGTTGCTCAACAACACTAATCATTAGGGAAATGAAAATCAAAACCACAATGAGATATCATTTCACACCTTCAGGGTGACCACTATCAAAAAAACAGAAGGTAACAAATGTTGGCAAGGGTGTGGAGAAGAAAGGAACTCTTACACAGTGTTGGTGGGAATGTAAAATGGTGCAGCCGCTATGCAAAACAATATGGAGGTTCCCCCCCAAAATTAAAAATAGAACTACCGTATGATCCAGCGATCCTACTTGGGTATATAGCCAAAAGAATTAAAAGCAGGATCTTAAAGAAATATTTGCACGCCCATATCCATAGCAGTGTTACTTACAATAGCTAAGAGGTTGAAGCAACCTAAATGTCCGTCAATAGCCATTACGAATGGATAAAGAAAATGTGGCATATACATATATACATATACAATGGAATATTATTCAGCCTTAAAAAAAGAAAGAAATTCTGTCAAAGGCTACAACATGGATGAAACTTGAGGATATTATGCTAAGTGAAATAAACCAGTCATAAAAAGACAAATGCTGCACAATTCCACTTATATGAAGTATGTAAAGTAGTCAAACTCTTAGAAACAGCCAGTAGAATGGTGGTTGCCAGGGACTTTAGGGAAGGGAAGAAGGGGAGTTATTCAAAGGATCCAGAATTTCAGTTTTTCAAGATGAAAAAGTTTGAGAGATCTGTTGCGCAACAATGTACATATAGTTAACACCACTGTACCATGAACTCAGAAATGGTTAAGATGGTAAATTTTATGTTCTGTGCTTTTTACCACAATGAAATAACTAACTAGATAAAACATCTGCAGTTTGGGGTTCGTTGAATGACTCCTCATGGTTGGATTCTGGTGATGCTGGAACACTACCAAAGCCATGTCATGTTCTTCTCAAGGTGTCCCACCTGGAGGCACTTGATGTCCATCTGTCTTTCATTGCTGATGTTTGTTTATTTGTTTGTTTGTCTGTTTTTGGTGAGGAAGATTGGCCCTGAGCTAACATCTGTGCCCATCTTCCTCTATTTTGTATGTGGGTCTCCACCACAGCATGCGTGTGGTGTAGGTCCACACCCAGGATCTGAACCCAGGAACCTGGGCCACCAAAGCAGAACCCACAAACTTAACCACTACACCACCAGGCCAGACCCCCCAATGTTAATTTTGATGAAGACATGGTTTTATTTCTCCCCTGGGTAGTTACTCTGCTTCCTTTCGCAGCTGATGAACAATCTGTAGGGAGACACTTTGAGACTATGAACATATCCTGCTTCTTACCAAAATTCCCCCTAAAGTTAGTATCCATTGATCCATTCTTGTCTATATATATCTTTACTATTATGGCTTATAAACGATGATTTTTCAACATGAAAAAATTTCAAACATTTTCAACCATGATTTCCTGCACATTTATTGACTGCACTTGACATTCTGCTGTAAGCAAAAGCCCGTGCTTCTCATTTTTTCATTCATTCATTCATTTATGTATTTATAATTGGCATGGACTCATAGATTCCTATTTTTTTAATGATCTATAATTCATTACTGCCCTCCAACATTTTGGTGCTCAAATCTTCCAGCTGCTCCTGTGTCCTTGTGCCACCTGTGCCCTCTGTGCCCCCATCATTTTTTGAGCACTTGCTTACTTTCTGGCAACACAAAATGTTTATCATCTTTCTAAATCCTAGGTAAAACCAAGAGAGAGGGAGGAGAAAAGCAAAGAGGAGAAAGAAAGTGGAATACCAGGGGAAAAGAGAAAGAGAGAAATGAGGAGGAGCATTGTGGCAGAGATTCAGATCCATCGGTCCCCCTCTGGGAGAGGTAGCCCATCTCCTCAGCCACCCCGACCCCATCCTAAAGAGCAGAGCTGTGCCTGGGAGTGACCGAGGTGGATTCTGCATGCTGGGTCTTTGGAAGGAACAGGCTTTGTGTATTGGTCATGACTCTGTCAGTTGCAAATGATGGAAACTCAATCCAAACAGGAGGAGAAAGAAACATTGAGAATTTATGGCTTATATAACTGAAAATAATGGGGTCAGTTTCAAACAAAGCTGGGTCTGGATGCTTAAATGGATGCCAGAATTCGATCAATCTCTCTCCATCTCTCTCTCTCTCTCTCCATCTCTCAGTTCTGCTTGGCTTTATTCTTGGTCAGCCTCTTCTCCAAAGTTGGCAGAGGTGCCCCCTGGCCATGCTAGATTAATCCTACTAGTTTAGCAACTCTAGCAGAAAGAGAGCACCTGTTTCCCAATGATTGTGATAAAAATCCCAGGAGTGTCCCTGACTGGCCTGCACCTGAACCAGTCACTGTGCTTGGGATGGGCTGTACTCTCATTGGCCAGTCCTGGACTATGTGCTCCCCTCTAGGGTCAGAAGTGTGTGTGAAGTCCTCCAAACCACATGGGTTGAGATTGGAGGGAGGGATGGTTCCCCAAAGAGACCTTGGGAGCACTCTTACCAAAAGGGAAGAAAGGGATGTTGGGAAGGCTAACACAAAATTTCACTGTGTGTGGAACACAGGGTACTTGGGACTAGAATTCTGACTTTGAGATGCACAAATAAACCACAGCCCAGGCTCTTTGTCATGACAACCTCTCTCCCTTCAGACAAGGCCCCTTAGAATGAAGAAAACTTGAACTCTCCCCCTTCAAGACAGGCCTCTGTCCATCTGACTTTGCTTTAGGCCTGGGAAGTGCTGTTGGTCGCCTGGTGCCCACCAACAGGTAGGAGAGGAGGGATCCGCCCCAGGAGCACAGAGGACATGACAAGCTGAGCCCTTTGTGGGTGGCTCTCTCTCCATCTGGACAGGCCTCGTTTCATCGTTTTGTTCACAGCCCTGGCAGGCCCAACAGGGAAATGTCAGTCACAGTGGTGTATTATGTCATGTCACATGGCAACTGTGAGCATAACCTGACAGGAAAGCTCTAGCAATCTGCTTATCTGGATGCCACCCTTGCTGAGTAAAGGGTCATTATCAGAATTATTCACACAGAATCACAGCAGTTGGAAGTCTGCAGATTATTCATTACATCACCCTCATTTGAATCACTCAGCACAGACTGAACCTCAAAGAGCCTGCCCTCACCCTTTCCCCCTTTCTCCTCCCTCCTTCCCTCCTTTTTCCTGGCACTTTAGAAGCTTCTCCCTTCCCCCACCCACCAGCAGGGAGTGAGAGGTTACATTAGGTCAGCCTCAGGCACGGTCTTTCCTGCTGCCCAGGATCTCCTTTCTGAGTTCACTGCACCAATGTGAGCAGAGTTACACACCAGGAGTCCTCTGGACGGGGAGGGCTTGAGATGCTTGGCAATTAAACCCATTCCTAGAACAGTCCCACTGCTGACTTTGGTATCAAAATGTCAAAACAAGCGACTTAATTGACCTGTTAAATTTCAGGTCTGGTTCCCACAGCTGCTGCCCACTTAATACGTGCCTTGCAAAGGAAAAGACACAAGTATTTAGAGGAGGAGGCACCTTCAAGAACCCGTAGACCCACCAAAATGTTCCCCAGCTTGCTCACCTGTGCCAACCTGGGTCTCCACCCTCACCACACCTACCCTCCTACACCTCCTTATCCAACAAGCCTGTACCTGCGATCCAAACACTCAGAGCTCACCCAGCACATGCATATCCCCATGCAAAACCCAACCAAACTGATGGCAGAGCTGTGAGAAAGAGGCGGGAATGGGGAATGTGGTTAACAAGGTGGGTTCAAAGGTGTGGGCTTCTTCATTGCTATGATCCAATAATCAGGCATAAGAAAAACATACCCTGAACTTCAAGGCAAACATGGCCCCAGGAAGGGCAAACCTTGTGGGGAAGGGAGAAATTGGTCTCTTTACTGATTTATTTTTTAAATGTGTTTCAAATTCCTAAGTATATATATAGTATTTTAAATAATACTCTAGAACCAGGCAGAAATTCCCTGCCTCACCCCTATCTCTGGGCACAGCTGTTCCAGAGAACAGTGTCTTTGGAACATGGTGATCGTAACATGTTGCACAAAAGCGGGATCTCGATCCATTAACTTTTTTTAGGTTCTGAATGGGCCAGACATTCCTTTTGTTCTTATAGGCCCAGAGGCCAGAGGGTCAGAATGTGGGGCTGGAAGGGATTCTGGAATGTGTCTGGCCGAACTTCTAATTACGCAGAGCAGTGGAGGGATCTACCCAAAGACACAGCCATCCAGAGACTTTCCCAGGGGAGACCTTGGGTGTTCATTTCCCAGAGCTGCAGTAACAAAGTACCACAGCCTGGGTGGCTTACAAGACAGAAATCTGCTGTCTGTCAGTTCCAGAGGCTGGAAGTCCCAAATTAAGGTGTCAGCAGGGTTAGTTCCTTCTGAGGACTGCGAGGACTCTCTCCTTGGCTTGGGGATGGACATCTTCATCTTCCCATGGCGTTCCCCCTATGGGTGTCTCTGTGTCCAAAATTTCCCTTTTGTACAGGACGTCAGTTATTTTGGATTGGGGCCCACCTATTGACCTTGTCTGCACTTGATTATGTCTGTAAAGACCCTCTCTCCAAATAAGGTCACATTCTGAGGTACTGAGGGGGTTAGGAAGCCAACATATATCTTAAAATCTGAAATTCATGAGATCAGAAACGTGAGCTTTCTTTCCCCCCAAGATCTCAGGGCCATCAGCTGCTGAAGGTCAGAAAGAGTTCTGAATGGCCCCCTGGTAATGGTGGACCCCAGGCTGCAGGGTTCTTCCTCTTCCAGTTCTCCTTGGCCCAACTCTGAGCCGCTCTGTGGCCATGGCCTCTATATTCCAGGCAGGAACTGTAGAATGGCAAGTGGCGATGAGGACATCTGTACTGGGTGCTTAGGGGTCATTCTAGTTAAAAGGAGCAAAATCATACTGTGGTGCCCTGCCTGCTACTCCTCTCTTTACCCCCAGTTAACTGAAGTCCAGGTGCTTCTGGCCTCTTGAACCAAGTAAACTGGCAGCTTGTCCTGGCCTTTGGCCTTTGCAAACAGGGATGCCTTGGTGACCACCTCTAGCTTTAACTAAAGTGTCCGGGCAAGGAACGATAAAAGAGTTGCCCTCCTTTCTACCTTCTCTAGTCCAAGACAAGGAAAAACAAACCAAGTTCTGTCTGAGAAAACTTCTACCTGCTCAGTTGCACCCCATTCCTTCCTCCACACCCTGGCCTCCTGCCCCCTCCCCCAACTAGTTACTCCTGATCCGTGAGGTGAACGGCTCCTTCTGAGCTGGGTTCCTGTTTCATCTTCTTCCTGTTAATTAAAGTGAAGTACCCGTTTCTGAGAAGTGCCCAACTATTTATTTCAGAACAGGCAAGTCTGAACACAGGTCCACCAACCACAGCAGGGGAAAGACATGGTAAAAGTACTTGGCTCATCTAGACGAGAGACATGGGCACTGGGGTTCCAGCGTCAGGGAGAAGGGTGTTCATTTTTAGGATGGAAAGTTCAGGGCCTTAGGGACCCTCTCCGGAGGGCCAGCCTTACCAGTATGCAAAGCAGGGGCTCACTGTAAGTGGAGGGGCTTCCAGCACGGTCTACTGCCCATAGCCACTTTTCACAACATTGTCAACTCCTATCCCCAAATTACACTATTAGGAAATCTGTCCTTTGGCTCATACAGGTTTTGCAGAGCCCTTTTAAAATGAAAATATTCTCAGAGTATTTTACTTTAGCAAGCAAGACTCTTCAAAATTAGAACACAAACTTCCCACCGTGGTCAGGATGAGCTATTGAAGAGTTAGGGAGAGAAGTGGTCAGAGGAGAAAGGATGGGCCCTGACAGCTGAGTGGGGGTGAGGGACCCTGGTGAGAAACTGCTTTAGGGATTTTGCTGAGGGGTAGCCATGTTCTGTGGTTACGGATCAAAAATGTCAAGCTAGGGTCACTTCAGTCACTGCCATCTACAAAAAGGGATAAATGCTAGTTTGTGGTCAGGCAGCCCAAGGCAAAAGGTTAGACTTGGGGAAGGTTAAGTTTGAAATGCATTGTGAAAATGGTCTTTAGTCAGTGAAGGAAGTTTTAAATGAGAAGAGGAACCTGATAGACGAGCTCTTCATATTTTTTTCTATTTTACTGCAGAACATTCATGGAAGAAAAATTCAGAATTCCTCAGGCATTTTTTCCTTTCAAGAACTCTCACAACCAAGGGATAAACATCTCAACTCAAACGGCTCTTTCTTTTTCTCATGCTGTGAAAGACCTCAAAGGGGAGTTTCCGCCCTGTGCTGTGTGGTTAGGATGTTGTTATAAAACTTGGGGTCAAGTACTTCAAATTGGGGGAAAAAAATTAAAAAGAGGCCTGCATGCTGTGGAAGTTCCCAGGCTTTCACAGGTAATACAGACTGGTTCTCTGCAGCCCGCAAATCAAAGGTTCGGGCTCCTTTGTGAGAGGAATTTGCATCTGAGGCAAAGATTTATAGGGAATGGCCACCAGATGGTGTCTTAGTTCTCCTCAAGTTAATATTCTGGCTTGCTTTGTTCTCTTCGCTGATGAGAGCTGACATTTCATGGGAAGAACAGTCAATGCCAAGGAAGATAGTGGGGCCAAAGGAGCAACAAGTATGAATTTATTTGTTCAGCCTGACAAGACTCCAAGCTCACAAATGTGGGAAGCCACAGTCACTGACCTAGAGCTAATATAAGTGCATATTTCTTCTCACAGTGGGACGCAACGATTAAAGTCCTATCAGCTCCCAACTTGTATTCGGACCTGACTCAGTGTTAATTACCCCCACCAGGCGTGTTGATGCCGGATTCATAGCTGATCTCTAGCTCTTGGAGTGTTTGGGTGACCTAGCTATAGGGGGAGATAAATTCCATTCTTGTGGAGCCATCTCTACAAACCACACTGACTTTCTAAATAAATCATGTCAGTTTAATTTTTTAAATTATCTTTCAGAGACTAAAATAATTTTTCTTCTTTTCCACTAGAAAGAGAAAACAGGAATCTAAGTTGGAAAACTCAGTTCTAAATGAGCATAATGATCTTCATAATTTTCTTCTCTTTAGATGACTTTTTTACTGCTTTTCCTGAAGACTTCATGGTTATCCAGGATAACCAGTCTGACATCCCTGTGTTATCAGATCTCCCCACAGACACTTCCAGAATCTGGAGAGTGGTTGTGAGCTGATAGCACAGTAGGAGTAGAGGTGCCCACAATGACTTTGGGACTTGGGGTCCTTGTACCCTCGTGAAATAACCCTGTTCACCTCCTTGAACTGTGTCTTCTCTCCTCGGAAATGTTTGATGTCTAGATGTCACTGCCAATTTTATTATTTAGCACATGTGCACACACGTGAACCTTAGGCAGAGCATAAAGAAGGAAGAATCCTAGTCTCCATCTTTTCCCTTTCACTTCCCAATTCCCCCGGTATCAGTGTCCCAATTCCACTCTCCAGGGTTTATCTCAGAGTATGGAGACAAGACAGGCCATGGTTGGGCCAGCCAGGATGTCATTTACTCCACCAGAGGGAAAAGTCCACACACCGAGGACAATTCCTGTAACTGCTCAGCACCTGAGGTTGTCAGAGAAGAACGTGGTCAGACCATCCATGCTTCTGTGACTTATCCTCCCTGAAGATGCCATTTGTGGACTTGAAATCTGTTTCCGTGGGAAACAAGCCCCTGACTGTGCTTCTGTCACAAACCATGTCTCCATATTTGCAAGCCAAGTTCAGTTTATTTTCACACATACAAATAGGGGCTACTGGTCAGAGGCCTCACAGGGATTTCCGAGAGTGGGTTTGAATGTGCTATCGACAGCAATTCTCTCTTTCACTGACTAAGAACGTCCACCTTGGTATGGTGTGCATTTACTTCTTAACCTTTATTTATTTTGAATGTGGACCTAACATTCCATTTGCAGAAAACACGAAGGTACTTCAAAATTGCTGACAGGAGCTGGTGGCTTGGGACCCCAGGTCTCCCGTCTCACCTGTCAACTGAGAGGAGCAGCAGTGCAGCTGATGGAAATAGCACCCCCATAGGAGTCAGACCAACTGGTTAAACTCTTGGCTCTGCCATGTGGAAGCTGTGTGGCTTTGCACTGATTACTACTGGGAACAAGTTTCTGCTCCATTCCCACGCCACAGTCAGAGAGGGTTGAGGGGGCAAATAGGTCTTCTCCCTGAAGCCTGGAAACCTGATTGCACTGTTGGCCGCGCGCCACCTGGTGGTTGACAGATGTAAAGCAGCCTCCTGAGGGGAACACATTTTGGAGCAAGAGGGACTTTTTAAAATGGTTTAATCTTGCCCCTTGATTTTCAGTGGAGGAAATTCAGGCTCAGAGAGGATGACTGGCTTGTCTGAGTTCTCACAGTGGTGGAGTGTTGTGGTTAAGAACTAGCATTCTGGCGTCTCTGAGTCTGAATCCGGTCTTGGCAGTCAAGAGCTAGTAGTGCAACATTGGGCAAGTTTTGTAACTTCTCAGTAATCAGTTTTCTTATCTATGAAATGAGGGAAATAACCCTCGCTACCTCAAGGGTTTTTAAGAAGATTAAATTAGACAGTGCATGTAGAAGTGCTTAGAACTGTGCCTGACCTCAGTAAGATACATCTCTTACAGAACTCTCTTACAGCAATTTATCTGTATTTAATAAGTTTCCCTACAATGGATAACATCCTTCAGTTTCTCATTCGGACCTGAAAGTAGGAGAACAAAGAATCTCAAAGACCATGGAAGGAAGCAGCAACAGATATTTGGCATTTGGACAGAACATTTGACTTTTGGTCATTGAGTGAAGGGAGAATGGAAGTGACCTTTGGGTGCCATCATGGCTCAAATTCACTACCCCAGATTAAACTTCTTGGTACTCTATCAACATTTGTTAAATGAGTGAAGGGAAGGGGGCCTGAGCACAGGGCTTGTGGACAGGAGTGGCCCTTGTCTCAGAGAAGAGAGGTAGGAAGGGGAACTCAGAGAAAGTCCCATTTGGCACTGTCCACTTGTGGCCCCAAAGGCCAGCTGGGAACCACTTCAGCAGAAATTTCGCTGGCTTCCTCTGTTCTTGTAGTGATGACGTTTATAAAGCCCATTTACTTAATGCTACTGATATCATATTCTTTAAATGTGTGGACACCTTCATCCTGTCTGTGACTGGTCTGGCAGTTCCATTGAAAAAAGGACAGGTGAACCTTGCCAGAAGCCAGGGATATAGGAAGGAAGAAAGGAAATGAATACCTCCACCTCTTTCTCCTCCTTCTCTCTAATCTACTAATGGTGCCTCCCATAGGTCTGACCCAAGTTAGAGCCAGGGGGCAAGGAGCCCGGGTGATGCAGCCCAGAGACATCAGCCTGCCAGGCCAAGGAGTAGCTCATAAAATGGATCTGAGGGAGCAACGGAGAAGAACACACACAACCAATGGCTCATACGTATGCACAGGAAGCTTAAATTTTTCTGTTATTTATATATTCAACTGTACCTCTCTCAATTTGAAGAGGTTCATTTTAACTTCATCTTATGGTGTTATATTTCCACTGGTGCTACCAAAAGAATAGTTTTTTTCCCCCCTCTCCTTTCCAATCACTTTCCCTATTCTTCTCCAAATTCTTGTTGTGGCTCACACCCAATATCCAATATAATTGTGGATATTAGAAACTTAGAAGGAAATGAATACAGAAACAGATAAGTGCACCTTTCTAGAACATCCCTCACCCTCAGTATGTTCTCAGGGGCCTGCCCACGATGCTGGTGCCTATGGAGAGTCAAAGAGGGAAAGATGGAAACAGAGGGCAAAATGGGAGACTCACTGAGAAGGAAAAAGGAGAGAAAGGCTCAGTGATGTCTTGATTTGCAGTAGGCACCATGGAGTGGTTCCTTCACTCTATTTCTATGTGACCATGGATCCACTCATTTAATCAGTTAGTATTTATTGAATATATAATTGTGCCAGACACTGTTCTAGGCACTGATGAATAACACACAGCCCTGCCTGCAGGGACCCCACAGTCTACATATATTTCACGGGTGCTAACACAGCAGTTCATGTTTATCACACAATAAGATAACCTCCCTGGTAGAGATGTGCCCGAGACAGGAGGGAGCCCAGAGGAGGGTACTGAAAAGTTAGGGAAGGCTTTCTGAGTTGACTCTTAGGAACTGAGTGTGGGGCCAAGAGATGAGCAGATGAGGAGAGGAAGGAGGAGAGGACACACTGGCAGAAGGGAGATCTTGTGCGAAGGCATAAAACAGCAACCTGAGTTTGAGGCTGATTCTGGAAGGCCAGGGCAAAGAGTGTGTAGGAAGCCCTGGAGAGGAGGCTGGGAGAAGTAGGCAGGTCCCAGAGCAGGGAGGACCTGAGGACAAGACGAAGGCGTCTTTCCTTTGAAAGAGTAAGCTGGCGAACATCATCGTGAAAAATAATCATGGTGGCCATAGTGAGGAGGCTGAATGGGGCTGAGAAATGGGAATAGAAGGTTCTTATAGTAAAGCAGGCAATCGATGGAAAAAACCTGACCTTAGCTAGTGGCAGTTAGAGATGAGGACTAAGGGATGACATAGTCTATAAATTGAGGGCGAAGAGCGATGGCATCTAGGAATATCAGCTGCAGTTTCTGACTCAAGCAATTTGGTTTTTCTGCTTAAGCAAAATTACTCCATGAATTTTGCTACCTGTTTCAGTTAAATTCAAGATGGAAGGGGAGAAAATTCTTTCTAGATAAATCTTTTCCTTACAGAACATGGGGTCTCTACAGTCTGCTTTGTACATTAATTTCTACTTGATATCCGAGAGATATGACATGGGCTCTTGAGGGCTTGTTCTTGGCAGCACTAAGTCCCAAGGAAACTCTTGCTGCAATGAAATGTAGAAGCAGCACTGAGGGGCCAGTACTTCCAAGATCTCAGGTGTAGGGTCTTATGTGTATCTCTGCCCAGACCCTTTTCAGGGTGGGCACCAATGCAGATCATTGCCTTCCATGAGGCAAAGGGGATCCTGCAGGTTTTTTTGAGGAAGATTGGCCCTGAGCTAACATCTGTTGTCAATATTACCCTTTTTTTCTCCCCAAAGCCCCAGTACATAGTTGTGTATCCTAGTTGCAGGTCCTTCTAGTTCTTCTATGTGGGACACCACCTCAGCGTGGCTTGATGAGCAGTGTGTAGGTCTCACCCGGGATCTGACCCGTGAACCCCAGGCTGCCGAAGCAGAATGCGTGAACTCACTATGCCACTGGGCCGGCCCCGTGGCTGTTTTGTTTTTACCATCTTCCATCTTTAATTTAATGACTTTCTTTTAAAATTCTTCCTGTTAGTTGATGTGGAACAGCTACAATTAAAACATGTTCCACAAACGGACCCAACAAGCTTACCTGGTTTACCGTTGACTGGTAGCATGTCAAACCCTTAAGTTTATATTTGTGCCCTGGAGACCGGACATGGCCTCCATTTGTAGAAAAGAGCTATTTTGGAATGAGTGGTGCTGCTCCCTATTTTCTCTGGGAGCTTCTTCCCAAATATCATAAGAAGCCTCAGATGGACAGTTTTGGAGCGATCTACGGTCCATATTCGGAGGGCTTCCCACATCTGTAACCTGTAAGACTGAGTTAAGGTTAGCTGACCTTCAAAGCTGAAAGGTTTGTTTTGGAAGCAGCGATTTAATTTCTGTTCAGTTATAAATAGTAAGATTAAAGCATATAGCTGAGGATTCCAAGAGAGCATTTTTTTAAAAACCTAACTGACAATGACAAATAGCTTAATGCAATAGTAAATTTCTTTGCAAGAAGTATAAAATATGTAAAATCATTGAAGAAAAAGTATAAGATAGTATATAAATACAGTATGCTTTTGTTAAAGTGTGTTAAACTATACCAGTAGATTGCAATTTTAACTCAATTCCAACAAAAGTTGTATAAGATAATCATAGTAAAAGGCAATTACAATACTGCTGCTTTCCAAATGAGAAATTCTGCGTTTTTAAAGAATGAAGTTATTTTCCTGAAGGAGTCTTCATAGAGAAAGAGAAAGAAGCCTCTAGCTTGAAGCATTCAGCTGCTGCGTTAGAATTTGCAAGTCAAAACTTAATTGCATCTAATTCTCAGAACAGAGAAGAAAGCCATGAATGATTACTTAGAGGAGAAATTTTAAGAATGATTAGAAATTTCTTTAAGTAAACTAGGAGAAGGGGAACAAAGCCAAGAAACAAAGTGGGACATATGTAAGCATGAAGGTGGTTGGTGTATCTAAAGCAATTCTGATGAAGGGTTGACATGCGTCACCCCAGTGAGCATATCTGTAAGAGGGAGCCCATGTGCCCGGCTCTACAGCAGAGACACGACATGCATTAGACATGGTCCCTGGCTTCAGTCTCATTTTCAGTGGGGTTGGGAATATAAGACACTACAGCACAAGACAAGCATACACACAAGTGCAGACATATAATTAACACCACGGAGTAGCCATTGCATGCGATCTGAATACATCCTTTTCTTCTTTTGGAACTGAAACTGCACAATAAGGCAGTTCAAGCAACTCAACAAGTGGGCAACAGAGACATAACAGGCATGGCTTTAAAGTTATTTAAATATAACTTTTGTGTTTCGGCTTCATTTTCACTTAAGACAGAACCAGAACATTTGCTTTCTTTAGCTCTAAGTGGGAATGACAAAGCTGGCTGAGGTAGGTGGGTTTGGAGGCAAAGACTCTCTTGTCAGGAAAGGTCACTATGATGACTCATATAAATACGTGTAATTACTATTGTGGAAAGAGGGGTCTATCAGTTTAGGCTAAAACCCAAAATAGCAATGGTCTTGTGAAAAAGAAGACTAAAGTCAGGCAGTCTACGCCTAGGAGGATGCTTCAGGGACCCAGACTTCTCTCTTGGTCCTCCATCACCCTCAACATGAAGCTTCCACCTCATTGCTTCAAGATGGCTACATGGGCTCCAGCCATTATGTCCAGATTTTAGGCAGCAGAAAAGAGGAGGAAGAGAAGAAGGGCATGTCCTACCCTTTAAGTTTACTTCTTAAAGGTCTCACACATTTCTACCTGCACCTCATTGGCTAGAATTTAGTCACATGGCCCCACCTAGTTGCAAGGGAGGCAAGAAAATGTAGTCTTTGTTCTGGGCAGCCATGTGCCCAGCTACAACCAGGGCTCTCTTGGGAGGCAATGAGGGGAGAACAGATATTGAGAGTCTCTGCAATAAGGAATTAGCCAAAGGGATAAATGCATGAAGGAGCTTGGACATCATTCTTCTTTGAGCGGCACAATTTTCCCTGCTTGTCTAGGGTGGAAAGTGGAGCTTGGGTTTGCAGGGAGCAAAGGCCTACAACCCTCCCAGTACAGGAAACCAGCTCCCCCTCTAGCCTCGAACCTAGTCCTGATAGGTTTGTATTCATGTCTTGATTAAGGAAGAGCCAAATTCTGACGTCTGTTCTCGGTTTTTCTTCCAGGATCATGTACAAATCTGATCCTCAGTGACGTTTCAGCCCAGAACAGAAACCACCAGAAGCTTCCAGATGCTAACACTAGAGGGCGGGAACACTCTCCTGCTGGCACTGGCACTCCTGCCACAGTGGTGGTCTCTGAGGGAAGAGGACTATCAAGGGAATGCCCGGCAGTCAACAGGGGGACGTCGCATCAGGCCTGCGCGGACAGTGGAGATGGCCAGGAACATGGGGCCAAGGTGGGCACTGAATGGCTCTCTTCTGCCTCTGAGGTAAAGCCACTCACATGATGCACGACAGCAGGGTCCTGGCATCCACTGGGTCACGGGTCTTCCCAGCAGCAGGCAGAGCCATTCAGAGTTCATACCCCAGAGACACCCTGTTCTGGGTTCTAATCTGGCTCTGTTACTCGTCAGCAGGGGAGCCCAGGCAGGTTGCGTAACCTCTTTGTGCCTCAGTTTCCTCATCTATAGAATGGGGGTATATGAGCTTCTTGTGGCAGCTGTAACAAATTTACAACTTGTATAACAAATGACCACATACTTGGTGGCTTTAAAACAATAGAAATTTATTCTTTCACAATCCTGGAGACCAAAAGTCTGAAGTGAGTATCCCTCCAGAGGCTCTAGAGGAGCGTCCTTTCAGTGCCTCTTCCAGCTTCGGGGGGCTGCCGGTGTTCCTTGGCTAATAGCCACATCACCCCCATCCTGGGTCCACGGTCACATTGCCCTCTCCTCCTCTATGTCTCTCTTATAAGGACACATGATGGCATTTAGGGCCCACCCAGATAATTCAGGATAATCTTCCCACCTCAAGATCCTTAATTGCATCTTAAACACATCCCTTTCTCCATAAGAGGTGACACTTCCGGATTCCAGGGCTTAGGACCTGATATCTTTGGGAGCTGTTCAGTCTACTACAAGGAGTAATGATAGTACTGACTTCAAAGAGCTGTTATGAGCATCAAATGGTTCAATATACACAAAATGCTTAGACCGGATCAAGCACACAAATCGCTATGAAAATATTGATTTTACTTTCCCTTTTAAACAGGTGAAGTAACCGGGGAGATGGTAAAGAAAGGATGGAGCCAGGAAACTCGGGTCTGAACCCAGTTCAGAGACCTTTCCGCTAAATCCCTCAGGCCCTTGCAAAGCCTACTTCTGAGCCCCAGGTTTCAATGAAAAGACCCGGAATCAGAAGGACTGTGACTATGTCCAAGTCAGTCCTCCCTACATGCTCAAGCATCCTTTCAAAATGCTTGCTCCTTTGCTGTGCTTTCTTTTCATCTCCAGTCTACACTCTCCACATTTTTCCTTGGTCTACGTTGATATTTCTCTTTTCCCCACAAAGAGAGCTAGATCTATTCATAGCAAATAGAGACGGTATTGTGAGAAAGTGATGACAGGACCTGCAAGATGTATAATTTTTTTAAACTTGGGAAGTGTAGAGTGTGTGTTGCATGCAAGCCTATGCATTTATTGATAAATATAATTTTCTGTGTTAATCGAAATAGGCTAGGTTATGCCTACTTCTCACCGTAACCTCACATGGCAGAGAGCAGAGGGAGGAAGCAAGCTCTCTCGTGACTCTTACAAGGGTGCTGATCCCGTTCAGGAGGGCCCCCGCTCACGACTTCCCTGAATCCCAATTATCTCCCAAAGGCCCCACCTCCTAATACCATCACCTTGTGGGTAGGGTTTCAACATATGAATGGGGGGGCACACAAAGATTCAGTCCATTACACACAAGGAATAAAATGTGTTCCTTTCTGTTCTAAAACAGCTTCACATGGGCAACAGGGTTTGGGCCATAGGAACTCAGAGCTGCAGAAACTCGATAGAACTGCCTTCGTTAATTCTTGCGTCCACTCACTAAGTGCAATGGATATCACTAGGCTTGCATTGCTTTCTAGGTTTCTCCCTTAAGTACTTTTCTTCCTCCTATATTCTGACGTATTAAAAAAAAATCAAGAAAGCAATTTTTCTCCTTGGTTTTTTTCCTGTAACAACAGACAGTGACCCGTGCTGCAGACTTCATCCTTATCAGAGCAAATCACATGTGAAAGTTAAAAAGCATCCCTCCTTGCCACTCTCTGGGAGTCTGAGAGGGTGGGCTGGAGGTGGGATTAGTCATCTTACCCCCTGTGCACCTGTTCCCCTCCCCCGCTCCCCTCAGCTGCTGTCCTCCCCCATCCTGCCCCGCCCCCCCACCCGGCAGGCCATTAGTGTGTATTCAGTCCTGGGCAGAAATCTGATCACTGGGTTTGCAGTGCTTTCTTTGAAAGAAAGGTACAAAAAAACCCCACTAAACCTGAAACTGGAAAGTAAAAGAGACTTAAGGATGGCTGCCACCTCAAGTCGCTGGCAAATCACGTCCTGATATCCTCCTTTCCCTCCAATTTTACAAAATCCCAGTTAAAGCAATCCTCATCTGAGCACTGAGGGTTTAGGAAAATGACTCCCGGAGGCAGCAGACAGAGCTCTGGTCTGCATCTAATTTGGGCCAAAGGAGAAAAGTGCTGGTGACCCTGGAGGGGTGGGTGGTGGGGGCCTTGATCCCGCATGTACCCCAAGTGTAGCCTTAGGTGAAGCAAATAACAGAACAGCCCTCACATGGGGGTCTGCAGGATGTTTGACATTTTGGTTAGAAATTACTGACTTTAGAATGGCAGATTTCAAGATCTGTGATTCTAAAAAAGAAGATAGTTGAGAAAAAAGGGATCTCCTCAGAATAAAATTCCAGCAGAGAAATATGAAGGAGCCTATTGTTGGAGAAAGAGGCAGCATCTTGAGTAGCCCGCCCGCCTCCTGTGGGTTCCGCCCCCTGCTCCTCCTCTCTCATCCAGGCCTGCTTCCTCCTGCTGTCCTGGAGTTTGGCCCAATTTCCCTTCTCTGTCAAGTGTCAGAGCTGCACCCACGATCCCTTTGGTTCCCCTCTCCCCGAAATCACCTGCTGAGTTGACAGTCTCAAAGCTGAGTTTTTTTCATTTTGTTCCCACAAATCAGCATTTAATTCCTTTGGGTTAAGGCTTGTTATTGGCAGATCACTGAGAAAAACAATGAGGGTCAGACATATGCAATTAGGAAGAAATTCCAGAAGCTGCAAACATCTCAGGGGCCTTCAGCGTGGCCATCCTTAGAAGGTACACCGAGCCACTGCCCTCCTGCTCCCACCCCCTCCTGCATTACCCACTCTGTCCGCCACCCCAGACAGCCTCCCCCTCCTCCAGGTACCAGGGCAGCTGACCTGGGAATGATTAGTAGTGGGTGTGCAGGTGGGGAGGCAGGAGTGATGGCCCAGGTCTCATAGAAGTACCAACCTGTACTCGTCGTAGATGATTCACATTTCCAGGGAATTTCAGATGAATGATTTAACTTTGATGAAATGTTTTCTCCACAGGAACTTAAAGGGTAGATATATTTTACAGGAGCTCCAATTTTAAAGATGGGCAGAGAGACCCAGACAGAATGGTGCTATTAGGGCATGGGAACTCCAGCCTAAGTGGCACTTGCTAACTCAAATGCCCAGAGCAAGCCAGGCGACAGAACAGGGCCACCTCAAGCCCACATGACATCTTTGTGTCATTTAGGAAACAGGGACCTTTCTTCTTGGAGATGCACCCCTGTGTCAGGACCTCAACTTGGTGAGCCGAGTCTGGGTACCTTTCAGTGTCCCTTTGCACCCTGGCCAGGTGCCTCTGCATGAGCACACCTGTCCTCTGTGGATGCCCCCCACCCCCAGTAAGGCAGTGGGGAGGGCTGTGGAGCTCACTGGGGCCATCACTCAGTCCAAATCTATGGTTGCCACATGAGGACATGAGCCCGATGTTGCTAGATCTTCCAATTTTTCAGGAGAAGCTAAGGATCCAGACTTTAATGTGAACTCTCCTGATTTATAAATGTAGGCAACTGTTTCAAAAATTTTAAAACACCGTGTGGACCCAACAAAACAATTAATGGCCTCTGAAGCAGAAGGTCAGGGAGCCAGGCCCAGAATGTCCTCACGCTTGAGAAGAGGGCTAAAGGTGACCACAGTGAGGTTGTAGAGCGAAGGGTAAATAAAGATGACAAAAGAAGGAGGGATAGGCCTTTCACTGGGGTGGACCATGAAGAAAACAGTCAGAATATGGGGATGCTCTGCTTTTACTTTGTTTCCATACCTTCTGTTAAGAGGAGGGCTGGAAAGGGTGGAACAGCAATGCCGAGAGTGAAGTGCAGTTGAGCCTAGAAGCAGCGCTCAGCTTCTTTGACAGTCCAGACTTCCGGCTGGCGACTTCACCATAAGCACTGCCACATACAGGCATCAGGCACAGATCTCAGCATTTTAACTCAGTTAATCCTCTCAACACCCCTATTAGGTGGGGGTTGTTATAATCCCCATTTTACAGATGAGTAAACTGAGGCACAGAGATGTTCAATCACTTGCCCAAGGTCACACAGCTAGCAAATGGCAGAGCTGGGATTTGAGTTCAGGCAGTCTGGCTCCAGGGTTTTAACCACAACTTCCTCTTGGCTTGAGAAAAATACAGACAGAACTCTCCGCCTCTGAGGTCATCTGTGAGAATCCTGGAATTAGAGAGGGAGCCAGAAAATTGGAGAGAAAGACATTATGGGTCCTGATTTTTGATAAAAATTTTTAAATAAAATATTTCACTTAGACAAAAATATAAATAATAATACAATGATATACCTCTGGACCCACCACCCAGTTTAAGAAATAAAAGTTTACAGATGCATTGTTGCATGTTCCCCTTCTAAACCCACTCCCTTTGCCGCCACACCTCCTCGTGTGTTTGCATACTTGGCCACATCTGTGTGTATCCATAAACAACATATCTAATTGTTTGGCAAGTTTTTAGACTGCGTGAATGGCACTATACCTCATGTAGCCTTCAGCAACATCTGTTTTTTAACCCTGCATTTTTGAGATTGATCTGTAATGATCTGTGTTCACGTTCATTCATTTTTGGTACACTTTTTTCTCAAAGTGTAATATCCACTCCATAAGATTTAAATCTTAAAGGTAAAGCTCAAGGAACTTTTTACAAAGTGATTGCACCTGTGTAACCCTCACTTCACTTAAAAAAGATTCGTATAGCAATTAAAATGTCCATTTTACCTAAAGCAATCTACAGATTCAATGCAATCCCAATCAGAATCCCAATGTCATTCTTCACGGTAATAGAACAGAAACTACTGAAATTCGTATGGGGCAAGAAAAGAGCCCGAATAGCTAAAGCAATTCTGAAAAAAAAAAAGAACAAAGCTGGAGGCATCACAATCCCTGATTTCAAAATATACTATAAAGCTATAGTAATCAAAACAGCATGGTACTGGTACAAGAATAGACACACAGATCAATGGAACAGAATTGAAAGCCCAGAAATAAAACCACACACCTATGGACAGCTAATCTTTGACAAAGGAGCAAAGAACATACAATGGAGAGAGGGAAGTCTCTTCAATACATGGTGCTGGGAAAATTGGACAGCAACATGCAAAAGAATGAAAGTAGACCATCTCCTATCGCCATATACAAAAATCAATTCAAAATGGATCAAGGACCTGAAAGTGAGACCTGAAACTATAAAACTCCTGGAAGAAAATATAGGCAGTACACTAATTGAGATTGGACATAAAGGGATCCTTTCAGATTCCATGTCTACTCGGACAACGGAAACAAAAGAAAAAATAAACAAGTGGGACCTCATCAGACTAAAGAGCTTCTACAAGGCAAATGAAACCAGGATCAAAAGGAATAAATAACCCACCAGCTGGGAGAAAATATTTGCAAATCATTTGTCCAACAAGGGATTAATCTCAGCAATATATAAAGATCTCATACAACTGAGCAACAAAAAAACAAACAACCCGATCAAAAAATGGGCAGAGGATATGAACAGACATTTTTCCAAGGAAGAGATACAGATGGCCAATAAACACATGAAAAGATGTTCAACATCACTAATCATCAGGGAAATGCAAATTAAAACTACACTAAGATATCACCTTACACCCGTTAGAATGGCTATAATCACAAAGACAAATAACAACAAATGCTGGAGAGGTTGTGGAGAAACGGGGACCCTCATTCACTGCTGGTGGGAATGCAAACTGGTGCAGCCTCTATGGAAAACAGTATGGAGAGTCCTCAAAAAATTAAAAATAGAAATACCATATGATCCAGCAATCCCACTCTTGGGCATCTACCCAATGGACATGAAATCAACCATCACAAGAGGCATATGCACCCCTATGTTCATTGCAGCATTATTTACTATAGCCAAGAAGTGGAAGCAACCCAAGTGTCCCTCGACTGATGATTGGTTAAAGAAGATGTGGTATATACATACCATGGAATACTACTCAGCCATAAGAAAAGACACAATTGTCCCATTTGCAACAATATGGATGGACCTAGAGGGTATTATGTTAAGTGAAATAAGCCAGAGAGAGAAGGCCAGACACTGCATGAACTCACTCATATATGGAATATAAGAACACACGGACAGAGAGAACTGATTGGTGGTTACCAAGGGGAAGGGGGGTGGGGGGTGGGCACAAGGGGTGAAGGGTTACATCCACAAGGTGATGGACAAACAAAAATGTACAACTAAAACCCCACCGTGTTATAAACTATTAAGACATCAATAAAAAAAATGGTAAAAAAAAAAAAAGATTCATATAGCATTATTAGGACTCAGAAGCCTTCCTTATATGCCCTCTCACGTTCATCCATTTTAATGGCAGAATATAATTCCATTGTGTGAATATACTACGATTTTTAAATCCACTTTCTTATTGATGAACATTTAAGTTGTTTGCACTTTTTCTGCTAATAGACAATACTGCTGTGAACATTTGGGTCCATGTCTCCTTGGGCGCATGCGCAAGAACTGACCTCGGGTCTAACCTAGGCGTGTCTTGCTGAGGGTGGAGTCTGCACGTCTCCAGCTTAACTAGATGCTGCCCAGTTGCTCTCCAGAGCCACCCAATTCCCACCGCCCTGCAGCGTGCGAAGCTCCCTTCCTCTGTGTCCTCACAGCACTTAGAATTGTCAGGCTTCTGTATTTCCTAATCTAAGGAGTGCGAAATAGTGTCTCATCGTGATTTTAATTTGCATTTCCCTGATTACAAATAAGGTGGAGCATCTTTGGTATTTGTATGGGCTATGCGGGTTTCATCTTCTGTGAACTGCTTGTGTCATTTGCCAGTTTTCCTCCTGTGTTTATCTTTTTCTTATCGATTTACAGGAGTTCTATACATAATCTGGATACTACTCTCGCATCCGTGATACATCAGGGTGTGGTGGTTTACTTCAATTTTCAAAAGAAGGAAGAGGATTAGTTTCATGAGCTACAGACCATTGAGTTTGGTAGAAATTCCTAGGACATTCTAGAATTGATTATTCAATAGATGATTTGTATTTAGAATGGGAAGTCGTGGTCATTGGGAGGGGCACAGGTCACCGAAAACAAGTAACACCAGACTCCGTCTTGTCTTGGTGGGGTTTCAACTGACAGCCACTACCGTTTGGGTACACTTGTAGATTATGAACCACAAATGCTTTCACAGACATCATCTCGCAACAGCCTGCGACCGATATCGCCACCACCCTCATTTTACGAATGGGACAGTGAGGCTGTAAGTCACCCCACAGCGCAATGATTGAGGAAGAACCCGGGCCTGCTGACCAGGGCAGCGCCGAGGTTTTTGTGCTGCGTTCTCAGCACGGCTCTTGACCCCAGCCTTGTCGATGTGTGGAGGACGGCGGGCTGAATCACGGATGTTATATGGGTTCAGTTACCGCGTCCTGTGTCAGTCCTATGGGAATTTTCTGGAGACCAGCACCTGGGCTAAGGACAGAGCCCATTCAACAGATCATCAGTGAATTTCAAGAGGGCAGAGACAACATGCAAATCATATTTATAACGGGCTTGAAACTGTGTTCAGATCAAAAATTCATAACGGATGGGCCCATCTGAACCAAATGCAAATTACTGAAGATACATAGAAAGAGATCTGTCTAAATCTTCCTCTCTTCACTCATCCCTGATTTCAAAGACCCAAAAGGGAGGAGTCGAAAGGGACAGTCCCAAGGGGTCCAGAGAGCCTGGGGCATCCTGTTGGGGTAGAATAAAGCAGAAGGAGCCAGAGGTTAAGTCTAAACCCAAGAAGAGTTGAGTCCCAAGCTCAGGAGCAGAGTCCGACAGGGTATGAAGACCGAGGGCCAGGAGGGGATGGGGGAGCTGGAGAGGAGTGGGAACTGGGCTGGAAGTGAGGGAGGGGTGGGGGCAGGATGGGGGGCGTGTTTCTGCTCCAACCAGGAAGCAGCCAGGGTTACTGTCAGGAATGGAGGCTGAAGCCCTGCACTCCGTAAAAGGTACCAAGTGAGGGCCGGCAGGTCTTAGAAGAAGAAAAACTTGGCTGCACACGTGGTGGGTGTCACATCCGAACGGGAACAGGCCCTGTCCAGGAGGCCACTCATCGGGGACATTGTAGAAAAGATCCATGGATCCAGAACACTACGATCATTCCAACTCCAGATCCTTTGATTCAGTGTTGGAGGGATAGGAAGGATCAAGCTCAGGGAGCACCTGACTTGTGTGGGAGGAAGAGGACAGAGGTGGGAAGACAGTGTCATGTGAGGGGCACAGCTGTACTGGGAAAAAGTCCCACATTTACTGTGAGCCAAAGGAAACCGTGACAAGTTTCTTTGTTTTTCATTTTATTTTGTTTGGACAATTTATTTTCTTACCTGCAACAATCAGTTCCTGAAAATTTCAAGTTTCTTTAAATATTTCTCTCAGAGACAGAGAGAGAAAAGAACAATTTGAGAAGTGAATTAGTCAGGACTAATTTTCTTTCTTTTTTTCCTCAGATCACAAAGTGATAAACATTCATCATCATTTTTGGAAAATACGGTAAAGTCGGAAGAAAATAAAAATTTCCTATCCTCCTATCCCTAGAGGCTTGTTGTTATTGACAGTGTGAAAGTATAATATAGGCCTACGTACACCTAGAGATACACTTTTGTGTGTTCGTTTTGGCAAATTGGGATCATATTTATATTTTGGAAACTGAGTTTTGCACTTAGCTTTGTATTGTGAGCATCTTCCACGTTCCTCCACCACATAATTTGTGATGGTCGTGTAACATTCCATTGTGTGAATATCTCATAATTTATTCAGCAGACCCCTTCTTGTCAGACACACGTTAATATAAATCTTGAGATGTAATCTAGATGTTAATCCAGGCAAACAGGCTCAAACGCTCCAGCTCTGCCCTGAGGAAAGGACTGGTAGAAGGTATAAGGCCAACTGCAGGCTGGAGCAGTGCCCGAGGCCGCACACGCAGATGTGCCCAGACAGTGCTCCGACCCAGTCCTCAAGCTGTCAGAGGGAGCTGTCCCCCAAAGCCCACAATCAAGCTGAGTGTTCACAAGCACAGCCCCTGGCTGCTAGCCCACCACCCTCTCAAGACCGCAGGACTTGGTACAGCGGCCGTACAAGCCTACCGACTCAGTCCCATGAGAAGTCCAAGCCTCTGGGAAGTTGTCCCCTATTCTTGTCCTTGTTCTGCTCTCTATGTCCCCTAAATGAATCCATTGTCCCCTCTCCGCACACCCACATCTGCAGATTCCACACCTTCAACCCCTTCTCTGAGCGTTCCCTCCATCTCTGTGTTGACTGAGACCAGACTGTCCCCCCAGGACACTGCTTCCCTGGCGGCCCTCCCCCACTTGCCATTTCCAAATTATTTCTCTTCCTGTTTTCTTTAAAAACCCAGCTTATTTGAAGCTGTGCCATCCTTTCCTCACTGCCTTCTTTACCAACCTCTGCCCACTCCACTATTCATTACTAACTCTGGCTCTGGCTCACTAAGTTCTCCTCGGCTTCTGCGCCCGTCGTCATTCTCAGTGACACAGCCATGTGGAGGAGCCCACCAACACCACAGCTGCTAAGCTCCCCTACTGGTTTCCCAGGGCTGCCGTAAGAAAGTACCACAAACTGTGTGGCTTAAAATAAGAGAAACTGATTCTCTCACAGTTCTAGAGGCCTGGAGTCCTGAATCAAGGTATCAACAGGGCCACAGTCCCTCTGAAGGCTCTAGGGGAGAGTCTTTCCTTGCCCCTCCCAGCTTCTGGTGCCTCCAAGTACTCCTTGGTTTATAGCTGTGTAGCTCCCGTCTCTTCACTTGGCCTTTTCTGTGTATCTGTCTTCTCCTCTTCTTTCTGTTACAAGGACACTTACTGGGTTTAGGGCCCACTCGGATAACCCAGGATCCTTGAATTAATTACATCTGCAAAGGCTCTTCTCCAAATAAGGTCACATTCACAGGTTCCAGGGCACAGACATGTCTTTTCATGGCCACCATTCAACCTTATCCTGTTTCCCACTGAACCACTTCAGTGTCAGGGAACCCCAAGGCCAGAACTCAGTCAAAATCATGCCCTAGAACCTGACTGTGAGGATTCTGCCCAGATCAGACCCTGGAGCTGGTCACTGCTCTGAAAGACAGTCTCCTCATCCCTGACTCTGCTTCACTAACTCAAGGTTCAAAACTCTGGAGTAGGTGGGTCCCCCTGGCTGAGTCTGGGTCAGTGCCTGAACCCTGAACTCCCAGGAGCTGGGAAGGGCATGTGGGCCATTTCAACACCCAAGACCCATCAGGTGTCACCTTCTGGGCAGCCTCCAAGATGACCAATGCCCATGGCATTGGTACTGAGGGCTTTCCTAAGTCTCCTCACCTTTCAGCAGAGACGACACCAGCCATGGCAGCCATGTTACAGACTCTGCCTGGGACTTGAGAGAGGGAATGTGGCTTGGAGGGTGGAGGGGCAGTGTGGAGCATAAGGTCTAGTTTATATCATTCTGAAGTTCTGGCCAACAGTCCGTCCCTCTGTCTGTCTGTCCTGCTAGAGAGTTCTGCATTTGGGGTGTCAGTGGCTATCTTAGTATTCATGCTGGGCCTCTCCATCAATGTCATAATAATCAACATGTAGCTCATAGTTTGTCCCTTTTTTCAGTCAGAGAGGCTGAGAGCCTTCTGCAAACATGAATGAGTGATCAGACGTCAGCACACAGCTGTGAGTAAAGCAGCAGGAACTTTCTCTGCTGGACTCTTCCTTGTGTTCTCCCTCCACCCATCAAGAACGGGGGAAGGGCCTGGACTCCCCTTTCTTTCAAGCATACTTTACCATCCTATCACCACCCCTGGCACTTACAGTGGAAACTTGCCGCTTCCATTTCTGACTAGATATATAATCTACTTTCATTTTGGCGACTAGTCCAGTATTTTTTTCTCCACGAGGCTGGCTGATGAGCCTTGCCCTGGTTTCTGAGGTCTCATGTTCGCCAGCAGTAAGCCCGGCCTCCTTTTCTCCCCCGCTTTTTTTCAAAGAAGAGAAAACCAAGACAGATGTTGAGCAAAGGTGGCCAAACTGCTGAAGCTGCTCTCAGAGTGCGGTCTCCAAGCCACCCGCATCAGTAACATCTCGAAGTGCACGTTAGAAATAACTCCATCACCGGCGCCCCACCAGCCCCCGCCCCACCCACCGAATCTGTGTCTTTGGCAGCAGAGCCAAAGAAACTGCATTTTTACGAAGTTCCCAGGTGATGGCTGTACACTCTAATTTGAAAACCACTGGCCCAGACTAGCCATAGGAGTCAAGGCAGTCACAGGATTTGAAGTCACAGGCCTCCGTCTATGCACCTCCGTGCTAAGTGACAATGAAATGAATGCAATGGGCAGCAAAGGAGCACTCTGGAGGCATCCCCCATCTATTTCACAAGTATTGATAATCATCCGTTATGTGCAAAATCCAGGCCAGAAACTACACAATTTAAAAATCGCATTAGCCCTACTATTTTTTCTGTCTTCTAAAATAAGGGAGACAAATAGATGGAGTTGGAGGGTCGTCTGGCTCCAATTTCCTACAATTTACAAAGTGGGTGTAAATTTAGCCATGGCCACTTCCTAGGCACTCCTCAAAAAATTTTTCAAACACAAAAAATAATTTAACAGATACCCACCTGCCAAACACTAATATTGAACACATTTTAACATTTTGCAATATTTCCTTCATACATTTATTTTAAAGAAAGACATCTTTATAAATACGATTGGAGTCCTCACTGCCATCCCATTTATCTCCTTCTCTTCCTCCCCAGAAGTAACAATTCTGAAACTGGTATGGTCCTTCACCCATGGTTTTATGATTTCAAAGTATGTATTGTTGTGTAATGTGTATATATACACACTACCAACTATGTATATAAATGAACAGAAGTATATACACCATACTATATACATACACCATACTATATGGTATTTCTGTTCTTTTTTTGGTACAAAAAGCCTTTTTTTGTACCTTTTTTGTTTCACATTAATATTTCCAAATATATCTATATTAATGCATGTACATCTGCTTTGTTCATTTTATCTGATGTATGGTATTATTGCCACAATTTATTAAGCCATCCTCTACTTGTCGACACTTTCTATTTCCATTTATGCTAATTGGATGATAGCAAATTGCTTCCCCACATGGTGGCGCCATTTTCACTCTCCCACTGCTCACTGAGGCTTCTCATTTTTCCGTAGCCTTAATGTGTTTAACAATCTGGAACATTTTTGCCAATTTGATAGGTGTGAAATGCTGTCTCATCATTATGTTAATTTGTATTTCCTTGATTACCAATGAAGTAGAACTTTTTTTTCGTTTTTTAATAGCCATACATATTTCCTTTTCTGCAAATTGTTAATTCCATACTCTTTGCTCATTTTCTTTTGGATTGTTTGTCTTTTTCTTATCAAATTGTAGGATTCTTTATTTTCTGGATTCAAATGCTTCATTGGTTATATCCATTGCAAACATCTCCCAGTCTGTGACTTGGAACTTAGAGCCTGTGTGTCAGAGAAAAAAGGTTAGCCTCTACCCTGGGCCCTTGGATTTCACTGGTCCAGGAACAGTTTTTACATTAATTTCTTGACTTGTAATTCCCCCATTCTATAGATAGTGTGGACTTGGACCTCACACCACTGGACACAAGCTAGGGATTTTGATTTTTCTAAGAGATTTTTTAAAATCTGCCCAAGCCAGAGACAAGCTTTCTTGCCCTTCCTTGGGCTGCTGGGTAGTTTTTCTAATCTCTTTGCAGGGATGGGCTGCCCTCCAGGGGCCCTGCTTACTGCTGGGTCTCAGTTATCTTGTGCATGCCCAGACACGTCTCCTGTCCAGGTTGGGCACTGGGCTCCCTCCTCCTTAGCTGACATTTGGATCCGATATCCCCTGCCCTTTGGCCTACCCTCCCTCTACTGGCTCGGTCACCAGTCTGTCTCAGCTCCCTTTTTGTTTCTAGCACCTGGGAATTTTCCTCTTACACCATTTGAGCTCAAATATGCATGTTACGAATTCGTGTTGTAGTTGAACCAGCATTTCCATGGAGTTCTAGTTTAGGGGGGTGGCAGTGGTGTGTTGGGGTTTGCCTGTAAGAGCTGGTTATTAAATTTTTAGGAATTTTATGAGCCAGTTGCTACACATAGCCATTATTAAAAATTAAATTATAGAAACTCACAATTAAATTATAATTTTAAAAAGTAATAAAAACTCAAAATTTATTACTTGCAAATCATTGTACTTTATTTAGGAAAATCTCTGTCTTGAATCTAGTTTCTTTCCTTTATGGTGCATACCTATAGACTACATAGGCTGCGCTTTCCTGAGCCATACATAAGAATGAAAACTGCAGAATGGCGATGGAAACTTCCTGGTAAATATCTCCAGGTCACCATATGGAATAGAACCAAATGCCAAGAAGCACTTACCTCCGATGCTCCTTCAGCATACGGCCAGCAAAAGAGGGAGGCTCAGAGGTGGCTTTGCACAGATGGGCTTATTAATACAAGATGCAACTGGAAGATTTTTTTGTACTTTGAGACATATTGGGTTTTACAAAGTATCACTCTGGACAAATTTCTTTTTCTAGTTTGTAATCTAAAATTTCACAGTATGCTAATTTTATGATAATTACAAAGGGCACCTTTCTCTATTTCCACCTGGTTTTCCAAGTTTGGTTTAGAGGTATTGGTCAGAGAACGGGGGACACGAGGGTATTTTCTTCACTGCTTTTGGTTTTTCTAAGTTTGCAGTGGTTAAAGGGTCAGAATTTACAGCCTGATATGGGGCACTTTTACATATCACACTCTGCTAGAGAAGAAATGGCACAAAGTTTGAAGTGGCCCAATGCCTCACAACACCCAAAGCTTTGACTTTGTGTCAGATTTAAAGACGAGGTCATGAATAAGCATGACCTTTTGACTTAAGAGTCACTATATTTCCTTATGGCAAAATAGCAAGTGATTCTAGCATTTCCTTATGAAGATATAAGTGAAATCTTGAGCCCTAGGCCATGAAGCTTTTGCAGGCTGGGACCATGCTCCTGACACATAGTCAGCATCCAAGAAATGCTTTTAGGATGAAGGAAGGAATGAATAACAGACGAGCCCAGGGGACTGAGTCTGGAAACTTCCACATCAAGATCTTTAATTTGAACCCCACTCCTGAGGAAGTGACTCATGTTTGCTATCTGACAGTGAGTGAGAAAAAAATATGTATTTCTATTAGCACATTACATCGGAGAGTAGGACTCATCACTGGGGCATGCAGTGTGGTTTGATAAGTTCAATGTTTAACCAAATATGCAGGCTGTCTGCCATCTCGGATGCTGGGCTCGCTTGGCAACAAGGTTTGTCAGGGAACTTGAATTTCTATCTTCATTGGTGTGGAGGTTCAGGTGGAATTCCAAATGCAGAAACTTCATCACTGAACAAACATTTATTGAGTGCCTACTGTGTGCAGTAGGTGCAATGAAAGCTAGACCCAAGGGGTACCAGGATGAAAGACAGTCGGAAGAATAAACACAGGGTTACAACCCCAAACGACAGGTCATAGGGGCAGCATTGGGTGCTGGTTTCACGGAGGAGGGCACATAACTCATGGCACAGGGTCAGGGAGCACCTTTCCAGAGGAGGTGACAGGTGAACTGAGAGAAGAAAAGGTTTAGATTTGCTAAGGTTTTAAACTTAAAAGCTCTCCCTTCCCTCCAGCCTTCAGATGGCCTTATAGTCTTTGGTGAGTGTTAGAGTCAGAGGGTGTGATGGTTCATTTTGTGTGTCAACTTGGCTAGGCCATGGTACTGATGGTGCCCAGCTGTTTGGTCAAACATCAGTCTAGATGTTGCTGTGAAGGTATTTTTTTAGATGTGATTAACATTTAAATCAGTAGACTTTGAGTAAAGCCAATTACCCTCCATAATGTGGGTGGGCCTTGTCTGATCAGTTGAAGGTCTTAAGAGAAAAGACTGAGGTCACCCAAAGAGGACAGAATTCTGCCTCTAGATGGCAGCATAGAAATTCTGCTTGAGTTTCCAGCCTTCAGATTCAAGACTGCCATATCAACTCCTGTGTGAGTTTGCAGCCTGGCAGCCTGCCCTGCAAATTTCAGACTTGCCAATTCCTACAGTGACATGAGCCAAGTCCTTAAAATAAATCTCTTTCTACACACACATATATACATATATATGTGTTTATATATATATATATATACATCCTATTGGTTCTGTTTCTCTGGAGAATGCTGATGAAGACAGAGGGCTTCATATTTAACCCATAGGGTTGGTAGGCTTGGGGCCCCAGCTATACGCCTTCAAAAAAGGGAACACAGAACACATAGCCACCACGGAGGAAATAAGCCCAGGTTGAGTGTGTTTTAATCCCAGCTCTGCTTCTCTGTTTCTTTGCTCTTGTTGATTCAGTAACTCTGGGGCATAATCAGATCCCAGGATATCCTGGCATCCTTTGCAGCGTTTGGTCCTCAGACAGGCCTTCCCAGCCCCACACCCTCACCTCCAACTCGGCTCCTACCCCCAATCCCAATCTGCCACTTGGCCGCTCCTGTCAGCCCTGCCATCGGGGAGCCAGAGCAGCTGATGTTTGCGTTGGCATATTGGATGCCCGCAGTCGCTCCACGGTTCATTGGCAGGTGGATCCAGGGAGCATATCGTTGTTTCAACTGTGTAGGTTTGCATTCTGAATCTCAGGGAAAATTTAAGACACTAGATATTAGTGTCCTTCCCCGATACCAAGGGCATTGGCCCAACCACTATCAAGGCTCTTGTCACAATGTATTTTAATTAACTGTGGTTTCCCCACACCCCACTCCTCACTGGAGGGAATAAATTGGGTCTTTTGTCTTTGTATCTTTGGTGTCTCGCACAATGCTTTGGATATAACAGGTGCCCAATAAATGCTTAAAATATCAATAATAGATGAGGGTGAGGATGAGTACTTAATATGTGTCAGACCCTATCCTAAGCATTCTACATGTATATAAATATATAATATATATAATACATTTGCCCACTTAATCCTCATAGCAAAATCTTAAATGGTATGTGCTACTATTATTCCCACTTTACAGATAAGGAAACTGAGGCGCATCATATGAGATCATTTTCCTAAAGACACATAGAAGAGGCAGAATCAAGATTCAAACTCACCCTCCAGAGGCCACACTGCCAACAATGTGCTGCTTCTAGAAACCCTATAAAGTCTAAGACGACTTTGATGATATCGGAGGTCATCTCTCTCCTCCACGTCTTCACACAGTCTCCAGGATTAGAACCAGAAGAACTTGATTGATCATCGTGAGTGGTATTAGGGAAAGAGCTCGCGATGGAGAGCTGGGAGACCCAGGTGCTGGCCTGACGCCTGACCCGTGACTTCGAGACTCAGTTTCCTTATTTATGAAGTAAAGGAGCTGGAGTAGCTGACCGCTGAGGTCTCTTTGTCGTGTAAACGCTGTGGGAGGCCCTGTGAGCTGTTCCTGGCTCTTCCATCTGTGAGTCTTGATGGCCGGGGCTCCTCACTGAGCCAACGCTGTTTCTCCGGCTTCGGTTCCTTCACAATCCCTCTGCGGCGGTTTGCCGAGCCCTTTGGGAGCTGTAAATCCCTCTGAAAATCCAATGAAAACTAAAGCTCATCCTCTCAGGGAAAAAAATGGACATTTTTAACCACACATCTCACACATGATTTCAGGGCATTCCAGACCCTGAAGCAGCCCATCCTTAAGGCCCCAGGAGAAAATCTGCACTAGACAAGGAGTAGGAAGGAACGGAAGTTGAAAACAGCACTGATGGAGGATGTGATGGAAGGAAGGGTGAGCTTTGGCTTTGGGTCAGGGGGTGGTGGTAGCGGGGGTACTGGCCTCATCCTAGTTTCCTAGTACATCCAGATGGGAAATCAAGCTGGATAGAGGGAGAGAGGCTGTGAAGGGCTCTCCTATGTCCCTGCCACCTAATTCTTCTCCTGGGGACCCTCCTGGGAGCAGGGCAGCAGGAACACCTGAGCCCTTTCTCAAGCCTTCACAGTCCCCTTCCTGATCAGTCTATGCCATCAGGGATGACTGTCCAAACTAACAACTCTCTCCTCAGTAGTGTTCCTACCAGCCGCACCTGGCCTTTTCCAAATGTATTCCAGCTTGTGCACTACAAGTGTGGCTGCTTTCTTGATACAGGGAAGCACTTTTTTTTTTTTTTTTTTTTTTTTTTGTGAGGAAGACCAGCCCTGAGCTAACATCCGTCGCCAATCCTCCTCTTTTTGCTGAGGAAGACTGGCCCTGGGCTAACATCTGTGCCCATCTTCCTCTACTTTATATGGGACGCCACCACGGCGTGGCTGACGGGCGCCCGGGATCCGAACCCGCGAACCCCGGGCTGCCAAGCGCGGACCAAACCGCTGCACCACCAGGCGGCCCCAGCACTTGCTTTTTAAAAGGAGACTCACTTAATTCAATACCTTAAGGTCCCTTAGGCCAAGAGATATCCGTATAGATAAAACTCCAAGGAGCTCAAAGCTTTTAACATAATTACTTCTAAAAATACCTTTTGGAAAGGCATGCTGAATTTCAGTGTAAGACTTTCAAACAGTCCCTAAGAAAGAGCTGTAGCCGAATCCTTCTCAAACTCTGTAATCTTATGACTGTCTGTCTCTTGTTCTGGTTCTTTACCCTGGATTCTGTAACGCATCGGTATAGCTTATGCAAAGGAGCTTATTTTGCAAACCAAGACTTCTTGCCTGCTGCTCCCAATAACACGGGCTGTCGGCTCTTCCGCACTGTTCACAATTACCCCATCCTTCTGGAGCAGCAAAACCTGTCTCTTTATAGATTAAAGTACTGTTGTTTGCTATAGAAAAGAAAATGCACAGGAGACCTAAGAAACTAATGTCAATTATTAGGAGCTTAAAGACCTGTAAGTAAACATGGGGGCTGGGGTTTCCATTTGTGTGTTTGCTTTGGGTTGCTTGCTCTGGGATTTTCCTATCTTTGTGTTTGCTGAGGAATATGTACCGTTTTCTTAAAAACAGACCATGAAAGTAGCTCTAAGTTCTTAAAAGCATAATTGAGTACAACTATTCATGTGGATCAGTTGTGCTTTCAGTAGTAAACTAGAACAAAGTGAGGGATAAAAAGGTGGGACATTATTTGGGGGAGTGCTGAGTGATCACTATCTTACAAAACAGTTCCGATGCTTTTGTCCCACCAAACACAAGATTCGTGTTAAAATATGCTAGTTTTAGATTCAGCAATGAATCTAGATAGATGCCTGCGTGCATCTCATTCTGGGAAAACATAACTCAGGCAAAATTGACGGTTGAATAAATAGGCATTGCTAGGATGTATTATTATACTAAGCAAACAATATCTTTACAAAAAAAACACGTGCTTTCCAGTTTATTTTTTATAATGCAAAATTCAGCCTGTCGGCGACAAGTTGTGGCCGAATTATAGGCTGTTGGCGGAGATTATGGGAAGCAGCATTAAAGATTGAGTTTCTCTTGCTTTTTAAAAATGTACCCTTTTGTTCTCAGTCCTCTGGCTAGAACGTGGCTCTTTTGTTCTTTGCTCGCCGGCTTCGCCCGGGTCAGGCGGCTCCTTTGAGTAGTTTGGGGAACGGGTGCCCTCTTCTGGACAATCCACTAATTGCGATTTCAGGAAGCATCGGTCTGGTTACCAACCAGGCCTTGTTCTTCTTGAATTTCCTTGGTAGAGCACACAAAAGAAATTATATGTTCCGTGGATTCAAGGGCCTGCTTTTACCTTCGAAGATAAAACAGCCTGCTTTGGAATTTTCAAAATGATTTGGAGAGAACAGGGGATCTATTATTTTAATAGTTTTCTTAAAAAGGAATGTCCTCACTTTATAGCCAAAATTTCATTTTTAAAACCTAATGACTTCTTTTCTTCCTCTATTTAAATTATTTAAAAATGTATCTGATTTAAAACTCCTTCCTTTTTAAAGAATAGAAACAGAATGAATAACAAGGGGGTGTTGGACTTTTTTTTCAATAAAGATAGCTGGATCTTTAAAAAGTGATTTTAACTATAAGAAGATAAATTATTTTTTGTTAATCTCAAATCATATTATTGTCTTATGTGTCATAATTTATCACAAAGTGCTTAGGACAATATCCTCTTCTCCCCTAATGTGCTATTTACCAGAGATGAAGAGTATCTTTCACCATCTCTCCATAATGAATATTTAAGAGTAAATGCTTGACATTTCACTTTTTTTCTATTCTCAGCAAAGGAGGGGAGAATAGAATCCCATGGCCTTGCTAGTCCCTTAACTTTATTTGCGGGAGTATTCAGTTTGTGGGTCATCAGCAAATTTCAGGTCTACCACTCACTAACTTAAGACCTTGGATAGGTTCCCTAACTTTTGTAAACCTGTTTCACCATATGAAAAATGGGGATAATAGTGGCAGGAATTAAATGAGATAATCTATGCTGAACCCCATGCCTTGCACATAGTAATGTTCAATAAATGTTAGCTACCAACACCACCATCATCACCATTATCATGAAAATCGCTCTTTCTCTGCTCCTCTCTTTACTTTTTTATTGTAAAATAAAACATAGAGAAATCCCCCCAAACAAATGTGGAACTTAATGAGTCATTATAATGTAAGCGCCCATGTAACCAAAAGTGCTGGCCACCCCAGAAGCCCCTCCATTGCCCTGTTCCAACCTCAGTTCTCTCCCTTCCACAAGAAGTAACCACTATTCTGACCTTTATCGTAGTCACTTCCTTGTTTCTTTACGGTTTTATCAACTAAATATGCATACTTAGACACACAACAGTTTAGTCTGAGTCCCCCCCCCCCGCCTTATTTTTACATTTTATGTCTTTTAAATTTATTTTAATCTACAGGCTCCCCTCCATCCGGTTCTTTCCTTTCCAGTTTATCTGTTGAAGAATCTGGGGCACTTGACCTGTAGAGCATCTCAGAGTCTGTATTTTGCCAACTGCAGATTCATGGTGCAGTTCAGCATCTTCCCCTGTCCTCGTATTTCCTGCAAATTGGTAGCTGGAGCCAGAGGCTGGATAGATGGGACTCCAGTCCTTTCTAGAGTGGTGTGTTCTTTCATCAGGAGGCACATTGTCACTGGTCACCGTCAACTAGCTGTTGATGCTCAATGTTGAGCTCCCTTAATTCACTGGGATCTGCAAAGAGGAGGCAGTCTAATATTTGTCATTTATTAAATAGATACTTTTATAAAAGTTTGCTTCCCTTCGTATTGTATTTGATTTCTCAGTGGCACAGGTCACATAGAAAAAGCTTAGTTTTCTCTACTTTAATTAGCAGTTTTCAAGAAAATGAATTAGTTCCTGCGGTGGTTTTAAAACAAGGCTGCAAATTCTTTGGCACTTCTGCATTTAAGAGGTGAGAACTATGTCTCCTCCTGTTGAATCTGGGTGGGATGTGACCACTTCAAACAACAGAGTGCATAAAAAAAAATGACAATGTGGGACTTCCATGCCCATGTCATAAAAGGTCATGCAGCTTCTGCCTTGTTTCCTAGAACACAAGCTGTTGGAGCCCTGAGCTGCCTCATAAGAAGTCCACTTACCCTGAGACCACCACGTTAGAAAGGCCACATGGAGGCGCTCTGGCTAACAGCCCCAGCGGAGCACAGGTTTGGAGTCATTTCAACCCGGGCCCAGATATGCACGTGAAGTCCCTCCAGACAATTCCAGCCCCCAGCCATATTGTCTTCCCAAACATCGTGGAGCCATTCCCACCAGGCCCTGTTGAAGTCCTGAAATACAGAATCCACAGACATAGTACAATTTGTTTATACTACTCTGTCCAGGGGGGAGTTTGTTCTGCACAATAATTAATCAGAACAGTTCCTTATCACCCTCTGAAGGTGGCCAATGAGATTTTTTGATATCATTATGAACTCATGGATTTAAAAATATTTCATGATTTCAATCAGTGGCATTTATTATGCTTTTTGATACTCAAATTGCCCCCTTATTTGGTCAATGATGCCTCTTTAGGGTGGTTTCTGAGGCTTTTTGACATGACTCTAGTAGTCTTTGATAGTTTGCCCATATTGTACCAGGATTCAACCATTTCTTCAAGAAACCTTTGTTTCTTTTAGTGGGAAATGTCATTTCAAGCCATAATCTGGGCACTGGAAATGTTCATTGCAACTGGGTTGGGTGATTGTTTCTAAGCCTTTTCCTGTAGAGATAGATAGATACATAGATAGATAGATAGATAGATAGATAGATAGATAGATAGATAGTAGATAAAATGCCTCATGAATTCATACTGATATTTCCAATTAAATTCAGGACTTCAGATTTCTAATTTAATTTCTTATCTATTATAGCTGTATCTCCTTGAACACTGACAATCTTGGTTCTCAAGGGATGATAGAATTAGTATATCCCATAATTACTCATTTACTTTAGCTCACATTGCGTATGTAACAGTCTCAGAATAACATTACTACTGTCACCAGTAATATTATTGAGAATAGTCTAAAAACTGGATGTGCTCTTTCCATTCTCCTCCATTTATTTCTTATACTTGTTCTATATCTACGTTGTCTGCACGTACAGCCATGACATACTATACACTGTCCTCTTTAGCCCTCATTTAGTTTTAGTTCTACAAATAATCTATGTCTAACGTTCCCCACTAGTCCATATATTGATGTATCTCTAATCATTTTGCTTTCTGAGACTCATTCTCTAATCAGTTCCTCAGGAAATGTTCATAGAAACAGTTTTCCCTGAATTCTGGCGTGTAGATAACAGTTTGTACCTTTTTCTGGAAGTCGACTTTGCCAGATATAAAATCTTTACTCACATTTTCATTCTTTGAGTATCTTAAATATATTATTTCATTTTCTCCTGATGAAAATCTAATTTTCTTTCTCTTATAAGTCTCTTACTAGTTTTGCATAGACAACAAAAGGATTTTTTTTCCTTTTTTTGTCCAGTAATTTTACTAGAATAGATTTTGTTGTTCTGAGTCAATATTGGAGATATGTGTTATATTCTTTCAATATGTAATATCAAATCTTTTTTATTTCAGGAAACTTTTCTCAAATTATAGTTTTTAGTATTTGTTCTTTTCTCTTGCTTTGGTTTTTTTCTTTAGAAACTCCTATTATCCATGTATTGGATCTTCTTTATTTCCGATATTTGTCGCTTTCTCTTGAATCCTTTTAATATCTTTCATTTCTTTTTGAGTTTTAAAACATTTTTCCCTTTTACCTTCTGTTTCTCTTGAAGGATTATATGTTTTTATTCAGTCTGTTGTTCTTTCTAGTTTTGTCCTCATTTCTGAAATGATTTTTTTCCTTTTATTTCTAATTCTTTCTGAATTCTTTCACCTCATTTCTGAGTTTGTCTGATTCTGGTTTCTTTGTTCTTTTATAATATTCTTCTCTTAAATAAGAGCTTTTTAAGACAAAATTCTCATACTATACAATTCACTTATTTAAAGTGCATAATTCAATGGTTTTTAATATATTCACAGAAATGTGCAACCATCACCACAATTTTAGAACATTTCATTACCCCCAAAAGAAATCCTATACCCAGTAGCAGTCACTCTCTATTTCCCCCCAACTCCTGAGGCAACCACTAAACTACTTTCTGTCTTTATGGATTTGCCTGTTCTGGACATTTCATATAAATGAAATCATATAATATGTGGTCTTTTGCTTCTGGCTTTTTCATTTAGCACAATGTTTTCAAGGTTCATCTGTGTTGAAACATGTGTCAATATTTCATTCCTTTTTTGGGCTGAATAATATTCTATTGTATGGATATATCACAATTTGTTAACCCATTCATCAGTTGATGGACATTTAGGTTGTTTCTACTTTTTGTCTATTATCAATAATGCTTCTATGAATATTCATATACAAGTTTTTGTGTGGGCAAATGTTTTCAGTTCTCTTGGGTAAATACCTAGAAGTGGAAATGCTGGGTCAAATGATAACTCTATGTTTAACTTTTTGAGGAAATGCCAAACTGTTTTTCAAAGTGGCTGCACCATTTTACCACCCCACCAGCAGTGTATAAATTTCCCAATTTCTTCACATTCTTGTCAACACTTCTTATTATCTGTGTTTTTCATTATAGCTATCCTAGTGGGTGTGAAGTGATTTTTCATTGTGGCTTTGATTTACATCTCTCTGATAGCTAATGAGTTTGAGTGTATTTTCTTGTGCTTTTTGGCCATTTCTATGTCTTCTTTGGAGAAATGTCTATTCAGTTGTATCATTTTCTTAATGTACTTTAACTCATTTTGAAAAAGTTATAGCTGTGATCTTTTCTGTGGACTTTTTTTCCTGGTATATTTACAATGTCTGTAGTATTGTTATTCTGCATGTATTCCCTTTTTTTTTCCCCTTAAGAACTTTATATGGAATTTGACTTTATTTTCCTATTGTTCTTTTTTTCTTTTTTTTCCTGAGGAAGTTTCACCCTGAGCTAACCTCTGTGCCAATCTTCCTCTATTTTGTATGTCAGTCTCCACCATAGCATGGCTGCCAACGAGTGGTATAGGTCCATGCCCAGGAATTGAACCCAGGCTGCCAAAGTGGAGCATGCTGAACTTAACCACTAGTCCACAGAGCTGGCCCCTCCTATTCATTTTTAAGCAAAATTAGTTTTCCTTAAGTTTTAGAAGGAGACAGGGTAGCTTTTCTATCTTCACAGAGCTTACTTTTGCTTTTTGATTGTGTGTGTGTGTGTAACTTTCTCTCTGAGATTTCCTGGCTCTGTTCCCCTCTACCTCTTTTATCTGGCCCTTCTCTTTCCCTGTCTTTGTTGTCCATGTCCTGCTCTATTTTGATTGCACAGTTTCTCCTTCATGTGGGGTTCAGTGCCCGAAAGGGGTTCTGGCTGGACTGTTTTGGGAGTTCTTGGGAGTTAGGCTGAGCTTACCATGGACCTTTTGTATTCACCCGCTATGGGTCTGGACAAGCCCTTTCCAGTTTCATCTGCTCCTCTCACAGTGAACACTTAATGGCTACTTTGGGATTCTCTGTTCAAGGGTCGGCCAGATGCCCCATTGCCTCCTTCTGTTTTCTTCTGCACAGAAACTGATTACCATGCAGGCCTTGTGGTTGGTGGTTTCTTCTTATTCACTCGTAGTCTGGGGTTTGTGGGGATGGTTCAACTTCTAGTTTCATTGTGAAGGTTGTCTGTGGGTTTTTGGTTTTGCTGCTTAGTTGCTCTTTCTGTTTTTATGAGGGAATTTGGTGTGATTAAAAAACGATCCTGCCGCCACTGCCATCTTTCCAGAATCCCTCTCAGACTATTTCACTGACAGTGAAATTGAATTTGCCTTTCATTTTACTATTTGCTTTGAACATGATTCATCTGTATAGTGGAGACTCAGGTTGAGGTTGATAGTCATATTGGGGATCACTAGTTACTTCATATAGTGTATGTTTGTCACTAAGGTTAATTAGACCTGAATGCTATGGGTACTCTGGGTTCTTTCAAATCACAATTCTCAAGGCCAGTGATTCAGCAAGTCCACCTAAGGCCTCTGGTGAAGAGCTGAGCCACACCAGACCAAGCTGTGGCTCATCCTTCCAGGTCCCTCTGCATGTCTATTCTGCATCTTGCAGATAGATTACATCTTACTGAGAATGTACTATGGGCATGATTTTTGAAAATTTCAGAATCTCCCCTCTAATTCCATGTACTAAATATCTAGGATCCCATGGACTCTGGACTCGGCAAACACACAGCCCCCAGAACAAGAATAACCTCAGTCTCTATGAATCTGCTCAGACTGCATTGTACTTGGAATCCCTCTCTCAGCAGGCATTTATCCAGTGCCAGCTGTGTACCAGGCACACGATGCTGGATGCTAGGAATGTAAAGATAAATATGACCTGCTCCCTCCCATCTAGTGATAGGCGAGAATGATACGCAAATATTAATTGTGGTGTAGGGATGTAATTGCTAGAGTAAAAGTACAGGTTATATGATATGCTATGGAGGAGGTACAAAGAAAGAAGCAACTCACTGTCAATAGGAATTCCCACGTCAGCAAATAAAACTGCATGTGTTTCTGATCTCACGTATAAAATGTATGTATTTGGCCCAGGTGGGAATGGAATACAAAATTATGAAAATGAGTTTTTGCATTACTGGAAGAATAATGGGTCAGGGGTTTTTTGTTAAATTTTTTTATTGTTATTTCTTTTCAATAATGATATTGTTTCATATATATGTACACACACACACACACATACACATGCACATATTGATCCCTAGCTATTTTCTTGATGCACTGTCACACGAGTTGATAAGTAAAGCTTTTGGCACAGATGGTAGACACCTATGAGGGTTTTCATCCTCCTGCCCTCCTCATACGTACTAGTTGGAAAATACTGTGGGATTTCAAAGTGTCACCATCATTATGATTTTCAAAAGAGAAAAGAAGTAGAAAAAGCTGACCAGGAAAATGGTTGTGGCATAAATCCCAGACAGACTCATTTTGAGCCAGATGCTAAAGAAGGGAAATGCCCAGCAGGTGTTTCCAGAATCCCAATGAGACCTTCAGCCAGCATAGCAGGCAGCATCTTTGCTGACTGAGAGAGTCAAGAGACACCCAGGGAGTGGCCCACGTGTGGAGCAGCAGCAGCGGAGAATTCACAGGCCCTTCACAGTGGGAGCAATGACAGCTATAACTACCCCAGAAGTCCACCTAGGCTCCCTGGCTGCACTGGCTGGGGTGGAGCATGGGATTTTAACACGGGTGGAAGTAAAGTTGTGTTGTAGAGAAAATGAGCCATTTGCACTCTTCATGCAGACAGAATAAGAGAGTCTGAGCTAAGTTAGAAAGGGAGAGACATTCGCTTAATCTTGGACTTAACCTTGGAAGATTGTCAGCTAGAGTCCCAGAAGACTTATCTGCTTCTGGTCATTGTAGCACCACCACGAGTTCCCTGGAGCCTGGGTGGTCCTCACTTCCAGCACCTGCTCCCATTTCCATCTCTGTTGGGTCATATAATCTGAGCAGTGTCAGGAGCTGCAGAATAATGAAGCAGGTAACTCCCCTCCCTACCCAGTGGGACTATATCTCAAAACCATAAATGAAAGTCTGGAGGCCTCGTGAGTCTGACCCTCTCCCAGCACTGCCTCTCCTGGCTTATGTTCCCAGCCCCTCCAGAAACTCCAAGGACACGGATTTGCAGATGACTCACAGGATTTTCAGGCAACTGCTAGACAGAGTGTGGTGTCAACTTGGCATCAGACTTGGCAGATTACAGATGAAGAATTGCTGTGTGTCTGAAAAACTGAATTTTTCTAAATCAAATTCTATTTAATAGATCTCGGGGGAGCTCTGTGTTTTTTAGCAAACGGTTTCAACAAAAGAAAGAACAAAGGGAAGGTTTCAAGGGGGTGGTTTCCTCCCATTACTTTATCAAACTTTGTAAGAGGTTTTTTTTTTTTCATGGATTCAGTGGCAGGGTGTATGGCAGGCGCATGGCACATGTTTAATGTCAAAGACACTTCAGTCTGAGTTATTGGGAAGAGCATTTCAGGAGCAAGGATGGAAGAATGCTGTGAGGGAGGGTAAGGATGGCAGCCAGCACTCAACCCGCAGCATTAGCGGGGTGTTTCTCCACCAAAGCTGCCGAGATGCTCCTGAGGGAGGAAGCTGCTCCCCAGGTTACGGGGTCCAGCCCTGGCCACGGACCTGCAGCACCCGCTCTGAACAATCCACAGTCCAGTTCTGGCCAAGAATCACTGACCTCAAACATCACGGGATCAAGTGTTCCTGGGAAACAACACAGCCTGGTGTTGGTTGAACGGGAGAAAGTGCAAACAATCTCATTAGCATCAGCATCTTTGTCATCACCCTCAGAACTGCTTTTGGGGTTTATTTTATTTCCCGCTATGGTCATGCGCAGCCCTTATCTGAACAAGGACACCCACCCCTGGCCTGTGGGTTCTTGTTGGTGGCTGGCAGCTTATCTAAAGTGACAGAAGCATCTATGACTCAGAGAGCTAAATGCTTCTTTTCTTCTTTTAAACAAAAGCCTTTGGTAGCAGAAATGTTCGTTTCTCTCTTCTTTTCTACAGAGCGTGATATATACGTACCTCTTCCAAATTCTAAGGATTACCACTTCGTGATGGTTGCTTTGACAATGAAATGCTGAATGGGCCACAAAATGTCTTGGGTGGACTATATGAAAGTGTGTTACACTTAAAATCTGATAGATAAACATCTGAACACGCAGAATGGAAAGAATTAGGGTACAACTATCTTCAGTACTGAATCTTTCTCTTCTCCCTGAAAGGATTTATCAAAAACCTTTCACAGCAGGTTCCATTGTACTTTTATGACAAGAAAGAGCACACGGGGGCTCTGACGTTAGGCCACCTGAGCTCGAGTCTGGCTTTTTCATTTATATCCACTGGGATCCCGGGTGAGCTAAATAATCGCTTTGTGCCGAACCTCCTCATCTGTGCCATGAGCCAGCTGCATTGAACTGCCGTGATGATTGCATGAGATAAAGCATGGAATAAAAAGTTAGCCCAGTGCCTGGGACAGAGAAACACCCAGTAAATGTTAGCTGTTGTCATGTTTAACAATTGATTTTCTCCCCACTCTTTGGGAATCAATCTATAACACAGAATAGTATCTATAGCACTTGAATACTCTGGCCTGTTTTGAGTCAACTTCAGAATTTTACATACCAGTGAATGCATACGTAGGCAATATGAACAAGGATCTTTCTTACGCCTGATGAAGTAAAGGAAAAAACTAGATGCTATAAAATGCATAATCTGAAAGAGGGGCTCTGTCTTCAACCTGAGGGTCATATGCCCCCATGTGTCTGTAGAACACAGAAAATTCTTTGCTTTCAGCATCTTCGGGGAAAGTGATTTTATGCCCAGTATCTGCCCTAGAAATGCCCACGCTGCCAGTGGCTCTGCATATGCCCTGTGAATGCTAAGCCTTGATTTGTGTTATGTCTAAAATCGCAGACAATGGGCAACAAGGCTTCACCAGGCACAGAGGGAGCAGGGCCACAGCTAACTACCTGCTGCCATGCCCACCCACTCGGGACTGGCCCCAGCTTATAGGAATAGGAAGGGGACTGTGGGGGGTAGGGTGGGCAGAGAACATTTGGGGTGATACACAATTAAAATCCCAGGCTCTGGAATGTTAGGGTGTGAACATAAAGTCACAGGGCCTACATATAAGTCAGCTAAGAGTTTTGATACACTCACTTTTAATCACATTTTAAAAATTGTAATAAAATATACGTAACATGAAATTTACCATTTTAGCCATTTTTCCATGTGCAGGTCTGTGGCACTGAGTACACTCCCATTGTTGTGCAACCATCACCACCATCCATCTCCAGAAAGGCACATTTTTGTTGTGGTGGTTGAAGACAGGGAATCAATGTGAAGTTTTGTTAAAACAAAATGTCATAAACCCATGTGATGAGTGTCCTTATGACCAGGAGAAACTGAGGCTTAACAGGAATTTGGAGGAAGGTACTGCTTAGTGGGAAGAAGCTGCCCAGCCAAGTTCCAGGAAACAGTGAAGCTGTGATCGTAGTCTCCGTGTCACACACCCCTTCCCAGGTTCCCGCTGACTTGACTCCCAGTGGGGGCTGTGATCACTTCGGGCAGATGGAGGAAAATGAGTTTGGTTTTGCATCTGGCCCTTTGCCACATCCCTGGTCCCCTGCCCCCTTCCCTCTTTTCCTGACGCTCAGGATGTGCTCCCCCCAGCCTTTCATTAAGCATCACGTGGGGCCTTAACTCCTGCTTCAATTTGCGATCCTGTAGCCTTTGGTACCCGCAGTCCTTCTCATTCTCAAATCGCACTCCAGCCTCCTCCGCCCGCAGTCCTCGCTCCTCTCTGGCTGGCATCGTGGGAGATCCCGAGCTTCGGAGCCAGACAGGCTTGTTCAAAGCCTGGCCCCACCACCGCTTTGTGCCCTTAGCCAAGTCCCATCTGTGTCCCCCTCTATAAAACAGGAACAGATCCAGCGTGTGGGATGGCTGAAGTCAAGACTTTATAGGGGCCGCCCGGTGGCGCAGCGGTTTAGTCCGCGCTTGGCAGCCTGGGGTTTGCGAGCCCGGATCCCGGGCGCCCGCCGACGCACTGCCTGTCAGCCATGCCGTGGTGGCGTCCCGTATAAAGTGGAGGAAGATGGGCACGGATGTTAGCCCATGGCCAGTCTTCCTCAGCAAAAAAAAGGGGAGGATTGGCAACAGATGTTAGCTCAGGGCTGGTCTTCCCCACAAAAAAAAAAAAAAAGACTTGATGGAGTGCCTGCAGCAGCTGCTCAAAGAACGCCACTTCCCCGCGCTGAACCGTCAGCCAGGGTGGAGCACCCTGCGGTTCAGTTTTTCTTTTTCTTTCTCTTTTCTATTAAAAAAATATCACTGACAATATACTGGGCCCGAGGTATGCACTCTTTGGGCTACAACAATGAGAAAAGGCAACATTTTAATAGAAAGAATGCGACAAGTACACAAAGAAATACACAGAGGGGCTGTGCACACAGCAGATGTACAGTCACAGCTGTCAGAGACTGCACACACGGAGAGAAGCTGCTCTGAGCTTCTACAGGGGGAGCTGTTCCCTTTGGTCTGAGAAACGGAGGTTTCAGGCCGAGGGTGCATAGAATTTTGACTGATGGGGTAGGAGGAGCAAAGCGAGAATCACCAAACCCCACAACGTTTCCACTTCTGCAAGGTGCTGTCCCCTCTCTTCCTCTGTGCCCAGCCCTGAGAGATGACTAGAGGGGGAAATTCAGGCTGGGTGGAGGATGGCTCACTTACAGACAAGAAAGAGCTTTGTGATCTCAGGTCACGTCAGGTAAAGTGATAATGACGGACTGTTATCTAGATGAAATACTGGAATGATTCCCACTATGGTGACAGGCTTGACTAGAGAAGAATATGAACTAGTTAAGAACACAGACTTTGGCTTCAGACCTGGATTTGGGCTCTGTCACAAGCATGCTGTGTGATCTCTTATTCAGCCACTCTGAACCTCAGTCTCCTCATCTATAAAATGGAGTTGCAACTTCAGGAGGTTCATTTGAGGAGTAAATGAGGTAATGCATATCACAGTGGCTGACAGAGAGTACGCACTCAATAAGTGCCAACCATTTTCCATCTCCATCTTACGAGATGGAAAAAATAAACTTCTATTTGCTCAGAAAATGATGCTCATTTTCTTCATGTTCAGATCGCAAATGATGGTTTTAAGGCAAAGGTGGAAAACAGACCCTGAGAATCTGTCTTTGCTCACAAGTATGATGTATTTTTTAGGCTACTGATGCTCCTCTGAATTACTGTACACATTTTGAGGATCCAGTCTTCCCAAGTGGGTCAAAGTAGCAGCAATTACCTCTTTTCCTTTGTTTCTCCAGTTTTTTTTCCTTTGCCTTTTCTAGGGCTTTTGTTTCAAGAATTTGCACATATATCCTATGCTGAAGCAGGGGAAAAGCGTTATTTCAGTGGGAACTATTGCGTGTCAGGACATTGAGCAGCAGTCACCTCGGTGTCTGGACGTTAGAAGTCTGAAAGCTTGAAGAATGGTTGTGAAACTTTTGCGAAAGTTCTATGGAAAAGTAGACAGACTAGAACTTTTAGGTGATGTCTAAATTACACTCTAGTTTTAATCTGAGGATCTTTCAACTAAACATCACATTTATTTTTTTTATTGCAACTGACAAAAACTGAAACAAGGCTGCCTTATAAGATAAAGAAAGTTTACGGATTCATTAGTAACTGAAAATTTAGAGGCACTAATGTCAGGTGCAGTTTGATCCAGCAGCTCAAAAGATGCCACCTAGGGCCAGACTTCTTTCCCCCTCACCTTGCCTTATATGGTGTTGGCTTTATCCTCAGGTTCCACAAGGTGGCCCTAAAGGCAGCTCTGGGATCTCCCTTAATGGAAAAATGGCTGCAGCAGCTCCAAAATTCACATCCTTATTCCACACCATCCAGAGTAAAAGGGAGGATCTCTTCTCCCAGAACCACTACAAGAGAAAGAAGGCTTATTTTTCCCAAAAGCCCCAGCAAATATCTTCTCCTGGCTCATTGGCTCTAATTGGGTTTGTGCCAATCTCCAAGCCAGCCAGGTGAGTTGGGGGCACAGGTGGGGGTGCCAGTTGATTTAAGCCTACCGGGGCCCACTCCTGGAACGTGGGGTGGGTTCAATCCCACCCAAGCCAAATTCCCCCTGGAAATTTGAGGTCCTATTGCCAGGAGGGGGAATAGATACTGAGTAGCAAACAACCAAGATGTGCTATATCACATTTTTAAGAGGGACACCAAATTCACACAATTTGTGCTTATAGATTTGTATGCCAAGAACAAAAGTGAGAGAAATGCCTATTTCTCACATGATTTTTCCTGTCGACAGATCACAATAATCAGGAGGATTTTAGCACTTGGCAGTTTTGCACCTTAGTTCTGACCTGGAAGGGAGGAGGGTTGTGCATCTCAGGATAAGTAACTGAAGGTCAAGGTCAAATGAATGGAGGGCCTGATTAGTTCCCCAAACAGAGAAATGTCTGGTGCCTTCCTGACCCTGCTCCCTTCTGAGGACGCTTTCAGCTCCAGTCCAAAGGGCTCTGCATTCTTTGGCTTCCGTTAATGTCTCACCTGGTCCCAAATGACATTGCCCTCTGACTAGTACTAACATTTTTTTAATGTTTAGATGAATCATGTGTGCCTTAAAAGGAAAACCTTGAATTTAAGCCTTGAAATGAAATAGGGTGCTTAGTCTGAGGTGACAAACAAGACTGGAAATGGCGGGAAACCAGCGGGGTCAGCCAGAGCAGCCCAGAGACTCAGCCCTCGGCTGCTGTGTTTCCTCCCCTCTCAGCCCATATGGCAACTCTGAGTGGACCCTGGCTTCCAGCCCAGATAGCAGCAGTCAGGACAAGCGGTTTCTATAATGAAATGGGGCTAAATGAAAGGTTTCTAACGCCAACTTTCAATTACAGTTTAGAAAAGGTTTTAGTAATGGAATTGAAGGTAACCAGAGATCTGCTGGAGGAAAGATGTATAATCAGATTTTCCAGTGTTTGAAATGGCTCTGGGGGAGGGGCTATTCATTTATTCAACAAATATTTATCAAAGGCCCACTGTGGGCCAGGTACCAGGGTACAGCGTAAACACAGACATGACCCCGTCCACATGGAGTTTATAGTCGAACACAGAGGAGATAGACAATAACCAAATGACTATGCAATTCCACTTTGCGTAAGGGCTATGAATTAAAAATACAGGCATAGTTAGACATTGTTAAGGAAATCTTAGGTAAATTTTGGGAATTAAATGTGTAGCGAAACTCCCAATATAGAATAGCCAAAAATGCTAGGTTAAAATATAAAAACCATAATCTTCCTTTTCGTCAGTTTTGTTAAGGTACAATTTACATATAATGAAATTCACTGATTTTAATTGTGCAACTCAATGACTATTGACAAACATATAGAGTCATGTGACCACCACCACACTCATGACACAGCACATTTCCATCACCCCACTAAGTTCCCTTGTGCTCCTTTGCAGTCAGTACCTTCCCCCACTCCCTGACCTCTGGCAAACACTGATCCACTTCCTATTACTATAGTTTTGCCTTTTCTGGAATTTCATATAATTAAATTGTACAGTATGTAGTCTTTTGTGTTTGAATTCTTTCACTTAGCTTCATGCTTTTGAGATTTCTCCATGTTGTTGTGCATGGCAGGAGTCTGTTCCTTTCTACTGAGTGGTATTCCCTTGAATGGAAATACCACAATTTGTTTTATTAATTCACCAATGGATGGACATTTGAGTTCTTTCTGGTTTTTAGCTATTATGAATAAAGTGGATGTAAATGTTCACCTATAAGACTTTGGGTAGACATATATTGTCATATATTTCTCTTGGGTAAATACCTAGGAATGGAATGGCTGGGTCATATGGTATGGTAAGCAGAATTCTAAGAATGACTCACAATGATCCTTACCCTTGTATAATCCCCTCCCCTTTGAGTGTGAGTGGAATGTATGAATATGATGAGATATCATTCCCATGATTATGTTACCTTGCCTGGCAAACAGAGATTATCTGGGTAGGCTAATCTAATCACATGAGCCATTTAAAAGCTGAAGACAGGGGCTGACCCAGTGGCATAGTAGTAAAGTTTGTGCACTCTGCTTCGATAGCCCAGGATTTGCAGGTTTGGATCCCGGACACAGACCTACACACCACTTATCAAGCCATGCTGTGGCAGCATCTCACATATAAAGTACAGGAAGATGGGCACGCATGTTAGCTCAGGGCCAATCTTCCTCAGCAAAAAGGGGAAGGTTGGCAACAGATGTTAGCTCAGGGCTAATCTTCCTCACAAAAAATAAAAGCTGGTAGACAGAAAAGAAAATCAGAGAGATGTGCAGCATGGGGTGGGGGGTGGGGTTCAGTGTGTCCTTACTGGCTTGAAGATGGAGGGGGCCCCTAAGAAGAAATGTAGACAGCCTTAAGGAGCTGAGAGAAGTCCCCAGCTGACACCCAGCAAGGAAATGGGGACTTCAGTCCTGCAACCACAAGGAACTGACTTCTACCAACAACCTGAATGAGCTTGGAAGCAGATTTCATCCTAGAGCCTCCAGAAGAGGACTCAGCCCAACTGACATCTTGACTTCAGGCTTGTGATATCATGAGCAGATCACCCAGTCAACTTGTCCAGACTTCTGACCTACAGAACTATGAGCTGACAAAGGAATGTAATTTTAAGCCACTGAATTTGTGGTAATTTGTAACAGCAATAGAAAACTAATACATACGGTATACATACATTTAACTTCATAGTAAACTGCTAAATTGTTTCCAAAAAATGGCTATACCATTTTACACTCCAACCTGCAATGTATGAGAGTTCCAATTCTTCCAAATTCTTGACAATTACTGATAACTGTCAGTCTTTCTCATTTTTTAGCCATTCTTGTGTAGTGGTATTTCATTGTGGTTTTAATTTGCATTGCCCTCATGACTAATGATGTTAAGCATCTTTTCATGTTTTTATTTGCTATCCCTATATCTTCTGTAGTGAAATGTCCATCCAAATCTTTTGCCTATTTTTTAAGTGGGGTTGTTTGTCTTATTCTTTCAAAGCACTGTTGGGCTGGTGGTAAAGTAAAGGCAGAACCGTGAGAAAGCTTGATCACACAGGAGGAAGCAGGGGCAAAGCAGGCCTTTACTAAAGGGATGCAGGAGAGGGGTGCCTGGCAACGAGTTTGAATGAGTCATCCAAGGGGTCAGGAGATAAAAAACATGCGGCTTGAGCTGAGTGGAAGGCCAGACCCCTGCAAGACAAGACAATGGTTATACAAGAAAACAACTTGCCTGCATAAGAAGACATTATCTCCCTCAGTCTTGGCGCTGGGCAAAGTATGGAAAACTCTCCCTGAAGTATTCCCAACCTTAAGCATCCACCCACAAGTGTTTCAGCCTGAAATTTACACCTCCCACATGGACCTGAAAACCTTAAACCTAAAATTTATTTTAAAGTGGTTCCATGTTGTCGTAGTAACAACAACAACAAAAACCCTCACTATGAATCTTCTTAGGGATGTACTTCAAGGAAAAGGAGAATGATCCCAGAAGGAAGTTCTGAGATGCAAAAAGGAATGGTGAGAAAAATAGGTAAAAACTGTGGACAAATGTAAACAATATTGCATATACAAAGTGATCATTTCTAAGTGAAGGGTCAAAAGTATCCAAGGGAGAGTTAAAATCCTGGGAAAACAGCCTAAAACTTGAGATTAACGCAGCAGTAAAGAACACATTCTTTACTGACAGGCCCTATGCTGAGTATCCCTGAAGCCTGTATCACTGAATCCTCCCAAACACCTCAGGAGGAAGGTGCTATTCTTAGCCCCGTTTTTCAAATGAGACAACATACACAGCCAGGAAGTGTCAGCTGGGACTTCAGCCAGGTCTGTCTGACTCTAAGCCTACTCTTTTGGCCACTCTACCATGCCGCTCCCACTGGCAATAGTTGTTGTGGAAAATATAGGCAAGTGTAAAGAAAATAACTTCCCTCAATCATCACTGTCATGTGTATAAGCAACACACACATAATTTTGAAAAATATTGAGATCATAACTATTTACCGTTTTGAATCTCACTCAATATTACCAGTTAATATAATATTCTAAATATAATAATCTTGCTCCTAATTATTCTTTGGAAAGAGATTTTTAAATGATTGTATCGCTTGGAATTTTTTAACCTCTTTACCCCTATTCTTCTGTCTTCTACAATGTTCACTGCTGAGTTTTGTTAGAAGTGAAGATAATCTGCTTAATATTTTTTATTTTCTCAAATTTGAAATGTCCATTCTATTACTGGGTATACATCTTTTTTGTTGTAGAGATCTTCATTTGCAAATAAATATTTGTCACATGATTACAAAATTATGTGCTTCAAAGCAGATTCAGGATACAAAATGTGGATTTTCAAGACATAGAAATTAGATGGTTTTTCTTGATGAAAAGTCTTTGCTTTATGACAAAATTATCCTGTTTGTATTCTTTCACATAAACTGTTTCCTTAAAATATGAAACTATCACTTCCTTTATGAAAGTTGGATGAATATGGAACTTCACAGAAATGCATTTATGACTTTAAAAGAGATGCATTTGGGGGCCACCCGGTGGCGCAGCGGTTTAGTCCGCGCTTGGCAGCCCGGGGTTCGCGAGTTCGGATCCTGGGCGCCCACCGACGCACTGCTTGTCAGCCATGCCGTGGCGGTGTCCCATATAGAGCAGAGGAAAGACGGGCACGGATGTTAGCTCAGGGCCAGTCTTCCTCAGCAAAAAAGGGGAGGACTGGAACAGATGTTAGCTCAGGGCTGGTCTGCCCCACAAAAAAAAAAAAGAAAAAAAAAAAAAAAGAGATGCATTTGTGTGTATAATATACACACATATATACAAATATATACATTTCAGTCTCCATCCAGAGATTAACTAAAATCATATTATTATAATGTGTATAGTAAATCTCACTAATTCAAATATGCCACTGATTTTTAACTTTTAATAACTCATATACGAAATATACAATTTTCAGTAAGGAGAAATCAATATGGGGTATGTACGTGTTTGTATGCAATCCTGTTAGGCCTTGCACAAAGCTCATTAACTTGCTTCATTTTACTTTTTAGGACCTATTTGTGGTTTGAAGAGTATAAAATGTCCTTACCCAAAGGTAACAAGATGGTATATAAACATTTAAATTTTTAACAAATATGGATAGGCTCGTCCTTCCTTCCCCTTTTCCCCACCCAAAGCTTCCCCTCAAATAATGAATTTAATTTTCTAACCAGGTGTTCACCACAGCGTGATAGTGCAAGGTTGTATTTAGAACAACTCTTGAGTTTCTGCGCACAAGATCATCCACAGTTAAATATTAGTCCCATGAGCTCTCCCCTCTGCTCCCACATCTTTATGGACCTCTCCTCACTTCTACCAGGAGCTAGCTAGTGCTCGGTGCGTGCAAAATAACCTTTAATAGTATCTTAAGCAGAATACAAAAAAGTAAATATTGCTGAAGAGAATGATGGAATTCATTCTAAAACCAAGTACTATAGACTCGCTTGGTCGGGGGGAAGGGTGAGCGATGAGGTCCCCGCGGGTCTGCGATGGTCACTAACCCCACCCACCCGCAGGCTCGCGGGGCTCCGCCTCCGTCCCCAAACACCACTGCCCCCTTATTCCTGCCCTACCACGCTCGCGAATCTCTCTCAATCTGTGATTTAAAGCCGGCATTCGCTGCAATCCCTCCTGGACCGCCCAATGCTAGGTCGCAGTTGTCAGGGTAACAGCGTGTCTTAGGGGAAAACCAGCTCTCCGGACTTTCCACGCAAACCACCCCCAGCAGAGGCAGGTGCTGCGCGCGGGGCCGGCTCGGGGAAGAGCCTCCGCGGCGGGGCGGGGCCCCGGGGAGGCCGCGGGGCGGGGCCGCCAGGCTGCTGTGCGCCCTGTATCGGTTACGTATTTTTTTTTTTTTATAAAGCATTTCTCTCGGTGGGAGACTTCACTTGCAAAACAGAACCACTAATTCCTTCCGGCTTGATAAAATCCAGTCTTTCTCTAGGAGCTGTGCGCGCTTTGGAGATGGTCCAGGTCAAGGAGGATCTGCAAAGGAGGCACGCCAGACAGTAAGGTTCTGCTGGCCAGCACCCTCTGGAGAGGCGGGAGCGGTCGTATGCGCGACTAAAACGTGAGGGAAACACAGTTCGATGAGCTTCCTGCGCTTTACATAGTGCCAGGATATCCCATCAATGCCCAGAAATCAAGGATTAATAGCGTTGAGGTTTGCTGCGTTCTTTAAGCACATTTAAGACGCGGGTTAGCTTAACTGGAAAGGCACCCGCCTCTTGTTTTGTTTCACAAATACCGTAGGGAAGAGTATCAGATTTATGCTCAGAGCGAGTAGGAAAGAACTGAGGTTTCTGGAGAATTCCTAGGTCAAGGCTGGCATTTGAACCTTTTCCTAGTCCACCCCTACACAGTTACTCCAGCTGCGGCGTCGCTGGGGCTGAAGCAGGGTGACTGCGGTTGAACGTGCGGACCTCAGTCCCCAGCCTGTCATCTCTGTGTCTCTTTGCAAGGGGAGGGGCTGTCTAACATAGTTATTAAACCTGGCAGCTGCGTTGGCGGCACCGAGGGGCATTTTGAGTGAGCGTGCAGAAAATGAGAGGCTTTCAGCTGGCCGCCTGTTTGTCACTTCTCGCTGCCTGAAAGGCGGCTCTTGGAGCACTTTCTCTTCTTTCTAATTACCGGTGACCGGGGGGAGTGTGCGCACTTCAAGAAAACAATTGGAAATGTGAGTATGTGTGGCTTCGCGCCGCTTGCACACGGCTCGTCTCGTAAGGCTTCCAGCCGGGTCGCCCGGACGCAGAGGCGGCGAGAGGAGAGGCCGGCGCGCGCGGGATCCGGCTGCGGGAGGGCCTCGCGACGCACGTCACCACGCCTTGTCTGGAGGTGGTGCGCGCTGGCACGGCGCGGAGGCGACAGCCGGGGCGGCGGCGGGAGGGGGCGGGAGCTCCGGGTGTCTAGCGCAAGGCGTGGGAACGGGTCCTGTGCTTTGGGGACGGATGCACAAAGAAATGAACCTCGGGCTTAGCAGCCGGTGTAAACAGCCCTGTTCGGCCCCCAATCCCTCGGGTCCCTTTTGAGAAAGGGGAGAAGCTGCATTTTACGCTTGGTTCGAAACAATGAGATTAGGCCAGTGTTTTCCCGCCAGGGAGCACCTTTGCGCGCTGCGCAGTGACCGCCGCGGCCCGTCCTGCAGGGACCCGGGCGTGGTGGCGCCGCCGGGAGCACCGTGTGCAGCAGGGTCGCCGCCCGGGAGGGCGGCGCGACCGGGTTCCTTTGGGATCTCAGCGCCTTTGGGATTTCACAGCCTCAGAGCCCTCATCTCGCTCCTTCCCTTCCGCTCCTCACACGCAGTGTTCTAACAGGGCAGACATTTTATGGAGACCAGACGTAAAGCTAAAAGACTTCAATTCCCTCCTTTCTCCCCAAAGTATGAGTGTGAAGGGGTGTGGGTTTTTCTTCTTACTATTGATTGCTAGAGGGAATCTTGAAGTTCAGCTTCGTTTTTGTATTTATTTCTGGAGAAGATTTCCAACTTGACAGAGCTGGCATCATGCACGGGTCTCTCCGTGGTTTATATATTTCTTCAAGAACCTTGGCTTTTCCCTAGGGGTCCCCAGGAGCGATTAACAGCGTCAGTTCCTTCCCGAATGTCATGTTCAATGTTTCGTGTGCGTTTCTATGTCCATGTGGTTCAGGCCCGAATGTGTGATACCCAGACGCAGTCTCTGCCCTTGCCGGATCTACAGCCTAACCCGCGTCTCTGCGGCTTGGTTTCTTGATGTGGTGTCTGGTATCCAGCGTCAAGGGCTCATGGCCACGGAAGCCTTCACCTTCTCCAAAGGGCCGGCCAGAGCCAGGGCTCATCTGATGTTGAGCGCGTGGACAGTCAACTGCCGGCAAGACGCTTAAACATTCCAGGCCTCGGTTTCCTAATCTGTAAAATGGGCATAACAAAGTAATACCTCATAGAGATAGGCTAAGATTTGTGCTGGTCTTCCAATTCTATCTCCCACTAAGCAGCTTTTCTGTTATAACTTGACAGTTGAGGATTATCTTCATGAGAACAAGAAGGAAAGAAAGGAAAAGCCTACAAAATGGAAAAAAATTAAATAACCCTCAAAAGAAGCAGTTATCAAACTAGCTTAGAAATTGCCTAAAAACAGACTAACCTATTGACTGTAAGTTAATTTATAGGTAAAGAACTGAAACTATTAGGAACATGTATATGGCCCCTTCAATTTTACATATCAGGTTATGGCCCCCACGGAAGGTTGATGTCCCTCTAACCCGAAAGTGAGGCTTGATGTTTGGTGCTTTAATTTGCCCAAATCTTGGTTTTTACATCCTGGAGTATGGTTTCTCATGTGTTTGCAAATAGTTCTTTGTTAACAAAATCAGATGATAACTAAGTAAAAAAAAAGCTTTGTGAAAAGAAATTAATGGGATTCTGAAATGTTAAGTATGACATGATAGTACTAGAAGTAAATGCCTCTACTGAATTCTACAGGATATTCTACTCCAATAATGTAATGGCTGGGGTCCTGTTTCTAATTTTGTCCATTGTGCTTTAAAAAGAATGTGGAGAAACTGGAGGAGGGGTTCAGGATGGAGCAACTAAAATAGCTTAGTGAAGCAGAAAGAGGAGAAGCTTAAAAAAAAAAAAAAAACCCCAGAGGCTGTGTGAGGTGCTGAGAAGAACAGAGTAGGAGAAAACCAGGTTTTCAGAGGATATAATGAAGAACTTCTAAAATGGTGAAAGAGTGAAATGAGCCACTGAGGAGGTTCAAGAAGAGAATAATTTATCATCTGCCCTTGGTGGTCTAGCTCCGCCATCTTAAACCTGGCTGCATGTTAGCATCACCCAAGGACTTTAAAACTAAGGCCCAGGTCCCTCCCCAGGCTCGGATTCTGACTTAACTCGTATAAGCACCGGTATGGATATTTCATCAGAACTCCCTGGGTGAAACACTAGATAGAGAAACATTGGTTGTGCCTAAGATGGCAAAGTCCATTGCCACAGCAGCCAGCAGGGAGCATAAGTGCCCAAGGAGGGCCAGGGGTTGATAGGGGTTAATGAGGCAGAGTAGCTGGGATGCACAGGCGAATGTTAACCAGCTTTGCCAGATCTTCTCCTTTATCAGGGAATCTGGAAATCTAGTTTTTTATTTATTAATATGAAATCTCCAGATCTTTCAAGGTTGGTAACTAATTAAAACATTTAAACATATATTGTGCTTGCCAAACAAAACACACCTGCTGAAGCAGACCCAGGGGCCAGATTAGGCAACCTCAGCATAGATTTATGCCTTCTCTGTGTGGGGAGGAGCAGGGGCTGGACCAGCTGCTCTCCCAGGGCCTCTTCTAGCTGGAGTTCTGTTTTTTTAATGCTTTCTTTTTAACTTAAATAAACTTTTCTTGGCCTCATTCTTTCTGAAGGTGCATCTCTTCTTGGCTGAGTGTCTACTCCTCGATAGATCTCTCTGGATTATTTGAATGAAGGAAAATTCTCTAGTTCCCTAATCCTCCCCCCCACCTCTGAGAATTAAGGAGGCTGGCCCCTGGAGATTGGGACAGTGACCACCTGCCCCTGAGATCAGCAGTAACCATCCCTGCACCTTCCCCCACATCTACCACCCAGACTTTCTGGCTCCCTCCCATGGTCGTGGAGATGGGGTGAATGGGGATTGAGAGGCTTGATCCATTTTATGGGAGGCCTGGGAACTGCCCTGAGCTGCCTTCTGGTGTCTTTTGGGTTTTGGGGAAAAAAACATGGATGGTCCATGTATATAAGCAGCACTGATGTTGAAGCATGATTTCAGAAGTTCCCAGTTCACCCATCTCTTAAATTTCCCTCTAGCTTTCCCTAAGTTACACAAGCAGTGGAAGATAGTATGTCTCCATGAGCAAAGAGGAGGCATTCAACACCACTTTCTGCAGAAAACAACTTCTTTGCCAGAGGAAGAAAAAAATTCAGGAAACCTAAAAATGTGACTTGGCTGGGTTCTCCCTGCCTCTCTCCTCTGGGTTAGGGCTGCTGTTATTTTGCTTGGATGTTGGGGGCAGAGGAAGTAACAGGAAGGCTGAACACCTGCCTCTCTCTGGCTGTTTTCCCCACTGCAGTGCTGGGGCCAGGGTGGTACCTCCCTCCCTTCCCAATGATGAGGCACGGAGAGACTTCTAGGCTGACACAGAGACCTGTGCATGCAAGGTGGCAGGGACTCAGCACAGAGGAGATGAGCACTTACCCCAGCGTAATGTGCAGAAGCCAGCTTTGTTCAAAGCAGCTTTGTTAAGCAAGGTGGCACTGTATATAAACGAAATTAACATTCTTTAGCAGCTGCCAGTTTTCACTTCCCATAGGCTCTGGGTAAGCAGGCAAAACCAGAGTGATTGGACAGATGCCAGGCTCCCCTCTACAGGTTGTAAAAAGCCTCTCAAAGCCATGGCCATGCTGACTTCATTTCTTCTGCCAGCCCTCCATTCTCCAAAATCAAAAAAGCAGGGCCTGTGATCCAAAGATTTCACTATCAATGAGAAAGAAAGGAAATTTCTCGGTTTTGAAGTCAGAAGGTAGAATCAGCCCAGAGATAAGGGAAGGAAATAGGATGCAGGGTTTGGTTTAATTCTGGTTGCCAAACCCAAAAATATGTTTCTTGGAGGGACAGAAGCCACATCAGCCCTAATATTGACCTGCCAGGGCCTTAGGCTGGGGCTGAGATGCTCTTCCCTGGCATAATCATCCTCTCTCCTAATAATCGCATGAAAAAAGTGCTTGATTTTTTTTACCGGAATCCTAGATGTACACATTCCACCCCATCCGCCTCTGCCACCAGCTGGGGACCAGCTTCAAAGGACTGGGATGTAAGATGGGTGCTACAGACCCATTTGAGGGTCTGGCTCACTTCAAACCACCATACAGTGTCAGGACTGTGGCCCAGGAATGGGCTGTACGCAAGATTCCTCCCCCTCCATTCTCCTTTTAGTCATGGGACCAACCTGCAGAGTGTACTTTGGAATCAGTCTTACTTTGTGTCTGTCTTTCTTCCTGCCATAGCCCAGGCTGATGGTTAAATACATCAATTGCCTTGCTCCAGTGCCTGGAACATCAAGTTCTGCCCCTTTCCGGCTTGGTAATGACAGGTTGCCTATGGCGAATCCTGGCCCATGGGCTGTCTACCACTGTTTACACTTATATTTACACTTATATTATATTACGCTTATATTTTTCCTTGAGGTTGTTTATCCAGTTGCCTTTCCATTCTAGAACCTTCCTGTTGGTTCTTTTTCGCAAATTCACTCTTGACATAGGATCTGTTTAAGTGTGTCCAGGGACAGAGAGAAACGGAAAAACTCCAATCCATTTTTTTGAACGTCTTCATGATGGTGGTAGAAAAACTGATTGAAGGTAAATTTGATACTGTTAGCAAAAATGCAGCTGTATATTCATGAGTATTCAATTCATCTCTGTGCTGCATGATCAAAAATTCTTGTTATATGAGATTAATAAGAACATTAGTAAAGCTCCATTATGCAATACTATAATTGTTTTTTAAAAAAAATCAATTCCATTGGAAATATTGTTTTATTTTAAAGTAGATTATTCTCATAGTCATATAGTGGCAAGCCAAAAAGTAAATTATCCTTCTAATGTATAGTTACATATGGTGGGCAACAAAAATGCAGAAAATTTTAAATTAAATCTATTAAATAATTACTCTGTTTCTCCCACTAAATATAAAAAAGAAGGAAGCATATGAAAATTTAAAAAATTAGCTCTTGCCATCATGTTTAGAAGAAAGAACAGATAAAGAATATAATAAAGAAGGTGTTAGATGGAGTAGACTGACTGATCAAAAGCTGGAACATGTGACAGAGTCTGTTCTATGCCGAGGCTAGAAAGGGGACATGGATGTTTGTGGGTATAATCAGGGCGCTCTGCGGTGGCTCCAGGGCTTTGAGGAATGGAAAGGTAAGCAGAGAAGGTGGAGGTATTTGTCACCTAAAGGCAAACAACATAAGCAGTGGCTCAAAAGGCTGAATGAGGGGCCGGCCCCATGGCACAGTGGTTAATTTCAGCGTGCTCCACTTTGACGGCCTGGGTTCATGGGTTTAGATCCCAGGCATGAACCTATACCACTCGTCAGCCATGCTGTGGTGGCAACCTAAACACATAAAAATAAAAGAAAATTGGCACAGATGTTAGCTCAGGGCGAATCTTCCTCAACAACAACAAAAAAGGCTGCATGAGCGTGGATTTGGCACTCACTTCTGATAATTAATGCAAGAAGAAGACATACCTTCTTTCTGGAGTCATATGATTGGGATTTGTATCCCAAAGGTTTGTCACCAGGGTTTGTTAATTTGCTTAACATGCAGAGTCTCGGTTTCCTCCTCTGTCAGTGGGGACAACCGTTGCATTATTTTAAGGAATAACGAGAATTGATGTAAAGGGTCCAGTGTGGTTCATGGCACACAGCTGATTAAGCTGTGATGAGCACTGTTAGCAAGACAAAGACATAACATGAGACTCGATCCAACTTCAATATCAGAAGGAGGACTTTGAACTTGTTCCCGTGACAATGTAGAATCTTCAGGAAATGAAAGCTTTCTTATACCTCTTATATGAAAAGCTCACTGAATTTTTACAAATTCCTATATGACCATTTGAATCTCTGCTTGGATTTTTTTCTTCTTTTTTGTATCTGTGATTCAAACTTTAATACCGAACAAGTTAATCAGAATTTCAATGCACTCCTCTAAATCTGTGAGAAGACTGTCTCCCAAGATGGTTTGTCAGTAAACTGTGTGATTTATGGTCAACATTGCTCTGGCCTCCAACCTTTCTGGAGAACTAGTAGTAGCTCTGAGTTTAATGATGTAATAAGCTGTGACTGCCAGTTACTTCTATGACAGATGAACTTTGTGAAAATTCAGTAGTCAAAAATTTTGATTAAATATATAGGATCACTTAATTTCCACCAGTATATTATTCTTCTTGGACATTTCCCCACAACCCTTTATTTTTAGCTATTTTAAGTAAAAGTGACAACTTTACTATGCTCTTGGTTTGGCAATGAGTAATTTGTTTCCATTGTTATATCTCTATTTTACAGCTTTTCAGAACTGTTTAGTGCAATTTTTAGAATATGAGTCAGTTGTAATCTTCACACTGTGGTTTTGAAACTTTTTTTATTACCCTTCTGAGCACAATATTTCTCTGAAATTTTTCTCCCCGCTCTTCCCCTCCCCCCTTTCCTTAATTCCTTTGAATTCGTCTTTGTTAAACATAATCAGAGTAAGCTGTGTTATCTGACACTCCACCATCGCCCAGGTTCTAGGAATAAGCATTTCTGAGATAATCCAGCAAAAATGACTGATCTCATTATCCTCCCCAGAGGAAAACAAATCAGTCTTGTGAGTTAGTATTAGGGGTTTTAGAAGATGATTGTTTTCCAGGCTTCCTTTTTTAAAGGGGAGGGGGGTGGGGGCTAGCTCTTTGCCTTGCAAACAATAACACCTTCCATTTTCTATTTTTTCATTCACATTTACGTTTCTGCAGAGGTGGAGGGAGACCAGGCACGATCATCTGGCCAATGTGAATTAACTCTTCATTGGCCAGATTCTTTGGACATCCATTCACTGCCCATTCTCTAGTATTCTGACTAACAAAGATTTTGTTGTACTTTAAACTAAAATGGGTCCTTTGTTCTAACAGCTCAATACTAAATTTTGAAACGAGGCCTGTAAGCCTTCCTTTATACAGAAACCCTTTGCAAGCAAATGTTTATAACCAACCCCTACTGCTTTTACCAGTGCAGAGATGGATCAAAGATCCACCAATACTCCATTGGTTTTAACCAAGGTTAAAAAGTAACCTTGGTTTATTGAGCATGTGTACTACATGGCAGGCACCGTCCTTGTCACTGTGCATCCATGATCCCATTCAGTCCTAACAGGAATCCTGTGACAAGGTATTGTTGTCTTCATTTTAGAGGTGAGAAAACTGAAGCCTAGAGAGGTTGAATAAATTCTCGAAGGTCACTAGCTACTAAGAAGCTGGCATAGGAGTTTGACTCAGACTTGTCTGACTTTAAAGCCATTGATCTTTCCAGGATATTCTACATATGATATGACTCACAGCAGAATCCCTTGGAATATTCTGTTTCCCAGTTTGGGTTTCATTAGAATTCCCTAATTAGTGAATAGTTCAAGCTCAACCAACTCTAAACAAGACCAGTATGCTAGTTAGTTTCCTTTGTGTCATCTAATTCTCCCAAGCCAACCACCACAAAGCGGGTCCAACAACTTTCCTAGATTACTGAATATTGGGACGTATTCCAAGGTGGCAAACTATGTGTAAGACCCACGCAAAAGTGTAAGTAAAGATTACTCCATGAATCACCTACAGATAAATGCACTGTTATTTTCTGCAGCTGACTTATTATTAGGGGGTGGAAAGTTGTAGTATTTTACTGGAACCTACCATCCACTGGAAAAAACAGATAAAGCAAGACTGGAAAAACCAAGTGCTTAGGCAAACTTGGTCAAGCTCTAATCATGAGTTAGCCTGATGAAGCCTCAAGCTCCTAGATGAAATTCATATGCACATTCTATCTGTCTGGGGCCAACTTTGCCAGCTTACTCATAGGAGAAACTATTTGTTGTCTACATTATTGCCAAATTCCTAAATCTTCCAAGGTAGGGACTTTAACTTTAACTCTTTATCCTGGCACTTTAGTTTACTGCTTGACATACAGTACATGTTCAATAAGTGTATTAGAGTGCTCCAGAGAAAGAGAACCAATAGGATATATATATTTATTTATTACAAGGAATTGGCTTACATGATTATGGAGGTTGGCTAGTTCAATCTGCCAGGTGGGACAGCAAGCTGGAGGCCCAGGGACAGTTATAGTTCAAAAGTCATCAAGCAGGAAGAGCCAGTATTGCAGATGAAGTCCAAAGGCACTCTGCTGGTGAATTCTCTGTTACTAGGAAGAGGGTCCATGGTTTTTTTTTTCTATTCAGTCCTTCAACTGGTTGGATGAGGCCCACCTACATAATGGAGGGCAATCTGCTTTACTCTACCAATTAAAATATTAATCTCATCCAAAAACACCCCTGCAGAAACACCTAGAATAATGTTTGACCAGATATCTAGGCACCCTGTGGCCCAGTCAAGTTGACATATAAAATTCACCATCACAATGAGTGAAGGAGTGAATGTGAAACAGTAGTTTCTGAACTGTGGCAGAGCAAGTGGGATGGCAGGCATTGGTCTGTCATCGTAGGCTTTGGTTAAAATGACACCTTGCTAATAAGAAGGGCTCCTCTTCCCAGTGAGGCAGCTCCAATAGACCACAGAGTTTGAAACCATGATGCCACTTAGGTGAATCTGCCTTTGGCCACTTGTGCCCAAGTGGTCAGTTTTCACAGGATCAAGTGAATTAAAGAAAGAGGTTGAGAAATATACCATGCTCTCCAGAGCTGAGGGATGAAAGGGTGTCTTTCTTAGGGGTAAGATTTCTTTTGGAGCTGGAATTCTAAAAACATGCAAGAACCTAGTTTTTCCAGTCATTATGGAGAACATAACCTTTATGCTTCCCGAGGGTACACAGCCATATTTAAGACTACTTTGCTTGCTTGATTTAAGGCAATTAGGTGGTTTCTGTAAATTTCTGAAATTTGTAGATGATTGAGTCTCTAAAAGTCATCACACCTGTTACATACTCTGGGAACATGTGCTGCAAAGTAAAGAAACTTAGAAAACATATCCTTGCTTTGTGATTTAAGTTGTCCTTATTTTTATTATTTGCATACAAATCCACTTTATACTGTACCTTTTTAGACAAAAAGTGTTTGAAGGAAAAGTGTTATTAAGGACATTAGCACTTTACTCACTCAGAGTTGACATCTGCACAAATTCCTTTCTGTGGCGAGTTTTCTTTCACCTAACCTAGTTTACCTGTACAATTAAGCTAGCTTCTCCCTGAAAAGTATTTCTCATACTCTGATGTTGTTTTAACTTTTTATTTGTATAAATAAATACATGCACTTAATTTTAAAAATGAAATGGTATTTTTAAAAGCTTATATCTAAATACAGCAGTCTCTTATCTCTCTACTACCCCATCCCACAGTGCTTCTCCCTAAATACAACCCCTTTCAACATTCTTAGCAATTCTTCTTTTAGTTTCCGTGTTTCTAGAAATTATCCTCTTCTGCTGTTGTTTGTTTTTATTCAAATAGGTAATATATTTACATAGTTCAACATTCAAAAGAAAAAAAGCATAAGAACAGTGAAAAGTCTTCTTCTCACCCTGGACCCCAGCCTCCCTAATTCCCTCTCTGGAGTCTACCAATATCACCAGCCTCTCATATATCCTTCCTGAGATTTCCTTGCAGAGACGTACACTACTATTTACTGATCAATTTTAGGTATTATCTATTGACTGTCAGTCACAGGAGATGAGAATTTAGCTTCCTCTCCTATACTCTATTTTCTCTCTTTCTCTCCCTGCAACTTAGTTATAGTAAAAGTCTTGATTAAATCACTATTTATATTATTATGACCATATAAATATTGTCACTGCTGAGCCAAGTAGTTTATTACAATTATATTTCCTTTTATATACTGTATTTTGTTTTGCCCAGAATAATAATTACTTCATTTTTCATTACATTTTCTACAGGCCTGTTGTTAATGTTTTTTTCCAAATGCTCCAGTAGGTACAACATGTGATTATTGATCATTTTTTTAATTCAAAAAATCTAAACATTTATTGGTTCCACTTCTTCCCTCCCCTCTGAGATTTTCTTCCCTTGGACTGTTTTATGCTCCACTCCCCGGGTGCTGTTGTTTGGGGACTTGGTTTTGTCCCTTTCCCGTGTCGAATTCTCTTTCCTTGTTTCCCAATGTCTTTTCTTTCTTGATTTAATTCTGTTTTTCTGAAATACCTCCTCCAGTAGTTTCTTAAGAAAGGGTACATGTGAGGTAATTTTTGAGTCCATGTCTATCCGAAAATGTCTTTATTTTACCCACACACTTCATAATTTGGCTGAGTATAGAATCCCCAGGTGAAAATCATTTTTCCTCGGAATTTTGAAGGCTCCCCCAAGGCTACCCTGTTGACTGTGACCATGGGGAAGTCCTTTGCCATTCCCCTTCTGCATTTCCTTCAATGTGAACTGTTTCTTCTTCCTTCGTACTCTGATATTTCATGCTGATTTGCCATGATTTGAGGGTTTTTTTCATTAAAGATTTTGATCACTTGGCCCTTTTTAATATGGAAACTCATGCCTTTCGTTTCTGGGAAAATGTACTCTATTTTCACTTTGCTAATTTCTTCCCCTTTATATCCTCTGTTATCTCTTCTGGATCTCTGCTTAGCTGAACATTACACCACTTGAATTGCTCTCATTAATTTTCTTATCTTTTATGCTGAGATCTTTCATTTAAAAATTTTTAATTTTTAAGGCGTCATTCCTGTTCTTTTATTTTTTTTAAATATCCTGTCATTTCATGGATGCAATGTCTTCTCTTTTTTTTGGCTCTGAATATATTAAATACAGTATGTTTTTAAAGACCTTTCTTCTACCCCCTGTATTGTTTCTGTGACCCCTGTGTTCCTTTTTTCTGTTTGTTCATTTCAGACTTTCCCTTTTCTCAAATGTCTAGTGATCTTTGACAGTCCACACGTACTTAAGAGTCAGGCTCTAAAACATTTGACTGCAGTCTTCGTGTGATTGGCGGGTTTGGAAACTGGTGGACCTCTTTTGAAGAATGATCTGGCCATGAGCCAGGTTTTTCTTTGGGACACCTCAAAAGGCAGTGTTGGAGGATTTTTTTTTAATGGGGACATTTAGTTTCCTCTAAGACTAGGAAGCCTCCTAAGTATACTTGGATAGGTAAAACATTCTGGAAGCACGAGAGGGAACAGAATCTGGAATGCCTACCATTCAGTATACAGACTTCACTTTAATCTCCAGCTTTCTGTTTGATGAGCTTCTACCTCCCAGGAGTCTGTCTGGAGACCTCAGATTAAATTTCTTCTCTTAAGTAGAGGCTGTTAATTTTTTTAACTTTTTACCTAACTACAGAGCTGGGTGTGTGTGGTGGAATCAGCCATATAGTAATATCAAGAATTTGAACTCTGTAGCTAGAATGTTTGGATTCAAACTTGGCTCCACTAGTTACTGGCTGTCTGACCTCAGTCAAGTTCCCTAAATCCTGCAGTTGGTGGCTCCACGCTCAAGGTGAACAGGACAATACCCAGATAGGAAAAGAGCACATTTGGATTTTATTTCTCTCTAACCTGGAGTATCAATTTTGTATTTTTTAAATGCTTTCTTTTATAACACACAACAAAACCAATGAAACCACAAAGGAATACAATTGCACACATGGTCTTTGCACAAAGATGGTATGGAGTTTCCCACTGAAGTAATTCATTGTTCACAGAATTTGGCAATAAAAAAAGGAAAAAAGTCTCTAAACAAATAGCCCATTGAAACACATGCCGTGACAAGAGGATGATGCAATGGCAAATTGCAACATGGAAGGAAGCCCTGAATGAAAATTTTGTGTTACAAAAGGATCAAAAGCTGTCCAAGAAAACGGCAAAGAAACAACGTTTATTTTGAAGTCTTACTCAGTTTTCATGTTTGACTTTACTCTTGAAGTCTTTAACAAGTTACTTGTTTTCAGTTCACTGCGGTACTTTAGCATTAGCAGGGGATACTTCTCAGCTCTTGAATTCCCTTTGCCTCTGAGAAAAGTATAAGATGATGGGGCGCAGAGTTACCTACACCTCCCAGGTAAGAATGGAAGAAGAGGAGCAGCTGCCCTGAGAAGAGTGCAGGAGAGGAGAGACGCGGACATTGATCAAACCTTCACAAACCACACAATTTAGGGAGAAGGAGACAGGCCTGGCTTCTGTCCCCCAGGTGCCCTAGGCTTGCCCGGGTTGTTGAAAATGGCCCTACATTCCTCCACCCGGAATTTCTCTTCTGCAGTTTTTCTGGTTTGGAAGCATAGGAAATGACAAAATATGTGAGTGTTTGAATAACACAAAATATAAAAACATGTACTTTCCAAGGCTCGTTTGCCAATTTCTTTGTCGTTTCCTTAACTCTTGATTTATCTTTGGTGATTTAAAAAAAGGGGGGGGGGAATACAGCCAGCTACTTATATGTAAAGAAAACCTTTTAAAGAGGAAAAATTTGCAAAGGGGTATGTACAAGGATGGGGGTTTTTGCATTTGTTTATAATATGAATTTGCCCACATTAGGGAATTGGTTAAATAAATTATGCTACATCTGTTAACCAGCCTACTATGCAACCATACGCCAAAAAATGAGCTTATAGAACTAAATATTTCCATAAGGGAAGTTATCCATGATATGGTATTGGTAGGAAGGTTAAAGAATTTATAAATCACTCTGAATTACTCTGTTTTAATAAGCATTGTTTAATAATCTGTTTGTATAGAAAACCATCTGGCATTATGCTAAATTGCTAAGTAATCATTTCTGTGTGGTAGGATAATAGATGATAATTGAATTTTTGCAAAGAGCATTTATTACTTTTGAAAGTAGAAAAAAAAGTATATTAGAAAAAAAAGTATATAGCTATAAAGTGACCAAAGGTAGGCAGTGGGAAGTATAGAGGTAGAAGAAAATGACTTTAATAATACACATATTGGATAATCATGATTGATTGAGATGAAAACTAGAGACTTCTTTGAAACAACTCAAAATGTTAATTTCTCAAATGAAACCAGTTCAATAGACTTAAAGATATAAAATAATGTTTCTTAAATTAGAGGTATATAGTGGTTGATTTAATTGCATTGTTAACAGGTCTTTAAAATACAATCTCAAAGTGTTGATTTTTCCGGCTCTAATCTATCTAGCACTTATTCAAAATTCTTTTTTTTTTTGTGGGGAAGACCAGCCCTGAGCTAACATCCGTCACCAATCCTCCCCTTTTTTTTGCTGAGGAAGACTGGCCCTGGGCTAACATCCGTGCCCATCTTCCTCTAGTTTATATGGAACGCAGCCACTGCACGGCTGACAAGCAGTGCGTCCGCGGGCGCCTGGGATCCGAACTCGCGAACCCCGGGCTGCCAAGCGCGAACTAAACTGCCACGTCACACTTATTCAAAATTCTTTAAAAGATTTTCATTTGATATGAATTCTGTAATAGTGGAGGTAACTTCTCTTCAAGAAATTAGCCTATATTGAAGAGCAGAGAGATTGCTATTATTGACACAGTTGGGGCCAATATTTCAAGCCGATTCTTGAAAGAAATGTATCACTGTGATTAGCATGCCTCAGAAAATGTAGACTCATGCACCATACTTTAATATATAGATTTAACATATCTTGTTTGCTTTTTTAAATTATCCCTACGCTTGTTGTCTGGGAGACAACGGCCTCAGTTATCAGATTTTTCGAAGACACACTGTGTAATATGCCCTGCTTATTACTATCTATCTTGGTATGTGAATTTTGATTTAATTTCACTTGACTATTTGAGGTAGGAGTTTTTCACCTGTCACTTTTCTGTAATTCAAGTTTTATAAATGTATACAAATTTATATGTGTGTTTACAGTGTGTAGATGAGTTTATATGTATTTATAGGATGTTTTACTCAAAAAGATATTCCTAAACCATAGCATTTGTAAAGATTTTAATATTGATGAAGTCTCCCTATAATCCTTTGCCATAACATTGATAAAAGCACCTACTTTGTGAAATATTTCTCCTACCTTCCAGACAGTCTGTAATTGAAATGAATTTGAATTTTTGATTTCTGAGTGTCTATGTGTGGCATCTATCCATGCCTAAATATGGTACACGTGAACCACGGACATTTTCCCTGACAGCACACTACTTTGCATGAGTGAGGCTTGTGTCTCTCCACAATGGCATCCACACGGTCAGGCACATTCTAGCTTCATCTGCATCTACAAACAGATGTGTGCTTGTGTGACTGTCCATGGAAGCATTAATGGCGCCTGCAGCTGGGATGTGGACGGTACATGTCAATCCACTGCGTAGCAAAATACATGCTGGAATGAATGGCCTGCTTGTTGGGGCTAACAGTGTTAGCCTTTTAGTTAAAGAAGAAGGAGGAGAGGAAGGAAAAGGAGAAGGAGGAGGAGGAGGAGAAGGAGGAGAAAGAGGAGACAAAACAAGATAAGGTTTAATCAAGCCCAGTGATAAAGTAACTTTCATTCCAAGTGAAACAAGCAAATTAATCTACATTAATCACCATTAGTCACCATCCCTATTACCCCCATATAGGAGAAATGAGAATACAGTTTTAAAATCAATCAGTAGGATGGCCTGATATTCCTTGAGCACTAGGAATGGCATGTTTAACATGACCCAGCCTGGTGAGCTTCAGGTTGGTGGAAGAGCAGGGTGGGTGTAAGGGGGTAGTGCTGGTGGGAGTTAGATGCAAAATATCTGCTGCATAAATGCTTTTTCTTTAACCCTGCAATCCTGCCACAACAATCCCCCAAACACAGGTTGGTTAGCACCAAGCATCTGCTTTTTGAGTCCTGAGCACATTCACCCACATGCTAAACTGTAGGCAAGCTGTGGAGCTTTTATTCCTCTTGGGAAAGTTGAGGGTGATCAGGGTGGGCCTGGGAAATGGATTCAGAGGCCCTACATATGATGTACATATTGAGACCTACACAAGGGAATCAGTGGTCCCTCCACTCACTAAGCCCTTCACCCTCGTTCATAGCTATGCCAGCCCTGAGAAAGGGACATCTTCTAATCACACGAAGGGCTACTGGTGGGCTGCTCATAACCAGACAATAATGTTAGCTATTATTATTGACTTTTTCAATAGCCTAGGCAGGTGCTAGGCTAGGCCTATTATTACCTTACTTAATACTCATAACCAGCCCACAAAGTGAGTACTACTGTTATTGCCCAAGGCGGGGTCTTCTGCCCCCCACAAGACATGACAAGTCAAGAGGCAAGGTGGTAGGAGAGAAAAGACTTTTTATTACAACTTGCTAGCAAGAGGGAAGGTAGCTGACTTAAGTCCAAAAGAACCATCTTTCAGAACAAAGACTACAGGCCAGTTACATAGGGGGCTGGTCTCTGGGTGGGGGAGGCAGCTGGTCTCAGAGTGGGGGGCATCCATCTGGTGGGGGCAGACATCTGGTCAGTTCCTGGCAGTCTTTTGTTTTACTGAATATGCGTCAGAGCCCGGAGCAATGCCCTATACCCTGATCTTTCAGTTGTCATTGATGATGCCCATCAGCAGACTCTCTGCCTGGGGGTCATCACATTCCTAAGGAACTCAAAAGAACAAAGTTATCAACTTATAGCAGCTGGGAGGGGCTGTAAAATCCACAGAGCATGTCTGAGTTAGTTAATCAGAGGTCATTCAAAGTTACAACATGGTTTCTTTTCTACAACGTGGCTTCCCTATGTCAACTTTGTGTTGAGCCGGTATCACTAGCATTAACTGCTTTTTATAAATGAGGAAATAGAGGCTTAGAAAAGGTAAGTGGCTTGTCCAAGATCACCTGGTTAGTCAGGGGTGTAGCCAGCTTGCTACAGATTAGCATATCCAGCATCTGGGAAGAGTCAGGATTTTCCATGCCCAAGTGGCCAAATATAAACCACTATAGATACTCATCCTGTTCACATTTGATATTTGATCATGTGTTATGTAAACTCCATACCCCTCGTGGTCCTTACCTCAATGCTTTTAACATAGCAGGGTTTCAATAAATGTGCACTTAATTGACTAATGGAGAAAAGATGGTACGTCCTAGTTCAAGGGTTGGAGATTGTAGATTCAGTGACTTTTGAAATATTTTTCTTTTGGAAGATTTCAAAATTACACAAAAGTAGAAAGAATAGTATAATGAATCTCCATGAATCCAAGCCCAGTGGCAACAATCATCAACATTTTGCCAGCTTTGTCCATCCCCCCCCAACTTTTTGCTATATTTTATTTTTTTGCTGTTATATTTTAAAGCAAATCCTAGATATGTCATTTCACCTGTAAATACTTCAGTGTGGATAACTCACAGATAAGGACCTTAAAAAAAAAACCAAAAACATAACCACCATGCAATCATCATACCTAATAACATTAACAATAATTTTTAAATATCATCTTATACCTAGCATAGGGGAGGAGGACAAATTCTCTACCCACTGGGTCCTTCTGGCTGGGGTACAAATTAAATTGACATGAGATAGAATAACAGGAGAAAATCAAACAAAGCTTTATAACGTGTATACATGGGAGAGACCCAGGAAAAACTTGGTAACTCATCAAAATGGCTGGGGTCTCTCATCTTAAATACTATCTTCAGCTAACGACAAAGGAGGATGTTGGGGGTGGGGGGAGTCAGCTACGGGAGATTGCCAGAAAAGCACAGTAAACAAGAGTAAGGTTATCATGCAGATTTAAGTCCTCACCTTCTGCACTGATAGGAGTTTCTAGAGATAAGGTCATCCCCCTTTTTCCTGGTACTGAGGGCGAGATACCTTTACAAATGGAGATTTCCCTTATCAATGCAAATGTCTCTTACAAAGGATAACGTCTACTTTTGCTTGGTTTTCAGAGCTTTGATAAGAATGGGCTTAGCAAGGACCCTCCCGGTCTATCCACACTTAGAGTTATCTATGGTGATGGTCTGTCCTGGGGAGAGGCCTTCTATCTTAAATTCCTTTAGGCAGTTAGAGGGAAGGTCGAAGTTTCTTTTAGAGACTTTTGTCCTTAAAAATAATCAACCAAAGAGACACATTTTGGGGTGGCTAATTCTGATCCCCTACAGTGGACAGGTTTCAGCAGAGCTTCCAGACTAGGAGAGACTAGGAAGAAGGACCTGGTCACCAACTTCCCAAAAAATTGGCCGTGAAAACCCTATAAATAGCAGTGGAGCATCATCTGATATAGCATCAGAAGGTGAGAGGATGGTGCAAAAAGACTGGCAGGGTTCCACTCTGCTGTACGCAGGGTTGCTAAGGGTCAGATTCATTGTTACTAACAACAGCAACAAAAGGAATCCAGAGGTGAATGGTCCAGTTCCTAAGTTGTCAGGGTCTAGGGTTCCATTGCTTTTGTTGTTTGGATATCCTCAGTAACTGGCTTCCACCTCATGGGCTAAGTGGGCTGCTTAAGCACCAGCCATTTCCCACATTCTAGCCTGCAGGAAGGGGAAAGGCTTGAAGAAAAGGTTGAGGGGAAACAAAAGGGCCCATGTCAGCTGTCATAACACAAGTTTCCTGGAAGTCATTGCTCAGTATTTCCATGTACATTTCATTGGTCAAAATAGTCTGATGGCCACAGTTAGATGCAAGAGAACCTAAGAAATGAAGTCTTTATCCTAGATATTTCTGGGCCCACTTAAAAATCAAGGGTTCTAGCATATGGAAGAAAGAGAGAATGGATGATGGGCAAACAATTAGCAGTCTCTACCAAATGAAGTCACCTTAAAGAAGACAGCTTCTGCCCAGGCAGCCTCCAAAAACTTTGACCCAAGGGCCCAGCTGGGACATCAGGCTGGCCCTACCATGTGAATGCAATTCAATTAATATAGTGGATGATGTTTCTAGGCTGTAGGTTCCATAATCCTCTGCCATTTCACAGTGCTCCACCACCACCCACAACCTCTCTCAGCCAAACTCTGTGGATCTGTTGGAGACCCACTTGCCAATGACCAATTACTCTACTTGATGAAGATTAGTCCCTCAAATGGCTTTGGTCTAAGAGGACAAACTATTTTAAAAAGCTGAAAAGGGTGTCTTGAGTCACAATAAAGACTCTAGTGCCTTCTGGCTGCCTCCTGTCCTTATAAATAAGAGTAATATTTATTTTGACGTTGATAGTGGGTAAAAAGGCCTATTTCGTGGAAAAGTTTGCTAGGCTAATAAGCAGTTTTTCTAGTTCCTTGAGGGGTTGACTTTGAGGCAAGGGGTAATAAAAAATGATTCCTCATCAAACTTGAGTCAAAATTTGAGAATCATACACACTATAATCTTTTAGAGATTCGCAATACATATTAATACATAAAGGCTCTGAGAAGTCCTGCAGTAAGGAAGTCTAATTCATAATCATCCAGATTTGTTGCTGCCAACCTTTTCCTCTTTCCTGGTGTCACTTATTTGCTTCCCTCCCATGGAGGCTACCTTGGAAAATGCTGTACCAAGGCATGCTTTTCAGTCACGAGGCCCCTGCTGAACTTCCTTTAGCTTCATTATGAAACAGTGATTCTGGACTCTGCTCATGTGTATTTCACAGAAAATGGAGCTTCAGTCACTTTTTAAGCATCACTTCAAGATTTTTGCAGATGGCTGGATTTGGAAGCAAATGGAAGCTGCAGTCCTGTGGGGAAAGGTGGATTGACACCTGAGAGTTTTCTAAGGGATGTTTAGAAAATCAGCACCTTTTTTGTGGCGGTATCACAGCAAGGCTGGACGCCAGGAGCTGTGGGTGTAAACCCCAGTGCATCCGCAGCCCTGCTGCACTCCTGGTGGGGGACCTGAGTGCAGATGCCAGCTGCTCTGGGTGTAGGATGCCTGTCGGGAGGAGCACAATCTTGAATTGTAAGCCTTTCGTTGTCAGATGTGTATGGTTAACTGGACAGGTATGGCAGCCCTGGAGTTCTCTTCCAAACCACGTCAAATCCTCAGACAACTGAACTGAGTTTTATTTAAGCTGGTGAGGAGATGAGGACAGATATTTTCACTTTCCATTTGAAACCTGCAGTGAATAAAATGGATTTCCTCTGTCTTCAGAGGGCTAACTGATAACATGGTAACCTTGCCTCTGTGAAGCTAACTGAACGAGAGGAATACTTTATCCTCAATAAATTAACAGCCCCATTAACTCGATGCATTTTTTGTACATTTTTGATAATGTTGCTTTATGGTAATGTCAGGTTTTCTTTTGTGAAGCTCATGGCACATTTCATATGCCATTTTGTTAATCTTAACCATACCCCTATGGATGTGGTTGTTATTATTCTTATCAGAAAAAACAGAGGCTCCAGACAGCCTCAGGCTGTGGGCTGATTGGGACACGGTCAGAAGCAGAGGCGAGAGCTCTGGGTCCCAAGCCCTGGCTGTCAGAGTATGTAGCCTTTGAAAGGCAAGTTTTTGGTGTAGCAATTGCCCAGAAATATAAAAATATAGTCCCTTGGGAAAAATACTAACTAACCACTCCTGCTAGCTCCTTTAGGCATCCTACAGAGCACTTCATTCATTCATTCATTCATTCTGTAAATATATATCAAGTGCCCACCTGTGCCAGGCATTGTCCTGAGTCCTGGGGATGCCTCTGCCCTCAAAGAGACATTCCTATATGCTTGTCTCAGGTGTCACCAAGAGCCCTCCCAGCCTGTCTCTGAGCTCTTTGAGGGTGTAGAAAAGTGGTAAAGGCTGAGGAAGAGTCCTCAGCAGGATGAGCATTTATAATTGTAACAATAATGATAACAAAAGCTACCTCTTACACAATGAGCTTTGCACTGTTCGAAGTACTCATAACCACTCTCTGAGGTGGGTACCATTATTAAATCCATTTTAAAGATGAGAAAATTGAGGCCCATTGTGGTTCAGTGACTTGCCCAAGTCTCACAGAATAGGGGGGATCCTGTCCAGGCAGTTGGCATTAACCACTAGGCTGTACTGCCTCTCTAGAAAGCCTATAAAAGGCAGGTGAGGGAAAGGAGGGGGCTTTATGGGCTCTGATCTGGTCAGGCTAGGGAGCGGTTCCGTCACACAAGGCGGGGACCGCATGATGGCCAGATTCTGAGTCAGGCTGGGACAGCCATTTGAGGAGAATGAAGGCTTGTTGCCCTCCTTGCCCCAGTGGACACATCAGGCAGACTTACTCCCACAGAGACCTTCCAGACTGTGAAGGGCTCATGGCCCTGCACCCTGCCACCTCCCAGTCTGAAGACAACTCTGGCTCTCACCTTCCCTCATCTACCGGGGATACGATGTATGGAGTATAGGGCCAGGATGCAGAAGGGGATGTGGCAGTGACGAGTCCCTGGCACCCTTGCCCTCTTGTTAGGACTCAGTCCCAGCATTCCCTTACACCTGGGTTGGGGTGACATGCACAGAGTGTCCTGCTTGCTGGGGGCCATTGGCTGCCTGTTGGCTCCCTGTCCCTTTCTTGGCCCAGCTCATGTGTCCCTTCCTCTTCCCAGGTGATGCTGGGCCCCCATGCCAGGGAAGGTGCTGCACAGGAGTCAGATGTGGGTCCCACTCTCCAGATGGTTGTCTGGCATCTGCTTCCTACCCTGAGGGCCCTGCAATGGAGCACTTTGCTTTTAGAAATGGGCATGTTCTAGAAAATGGTGTGACTGAATCCTAATTAGCAGACTGATTAACATCTTTGCTTCATCCTCGCCTCTGACACTTTCTGCGTCTTTGAAGGGAACACAAGGGAAGGGCTGAATGAGGCTCCCTACCCACCTCAGTCCCTTGAGAGTTCACAGCAGCCCATTTCACAGGTGAGGTAACTGAGGCCCTGGGAGAGATAATAAGTGGTAGAAGGAGGTGAGGAAGGAGTCCTTTGGTTCAGAATCAGAAGTGAAGCCAGAAGGAGTAGGGGTGCTGTGGAGGGGCATGTGTCTCCTGAGGCCGCAGCCCGATGTCATTGGCTCTGTAGACACAGGTGTCTTTTGAGATTGTAGAATATGGACATACTGAAGAGACTGGGTCCATGACAGGCTTCTTCCTGTAGCTGCCCACAGACTGGGCCTTGGAGGAAAGAAGACGGGACAGGCAGCGTGGTATGGTGTTTTGGTTGCCCACAGCCCTGGAGCCCGAGTGCATGGGTTCAAGCTCCCCTCTGCCACTTCTCCACTGTGCGACGCTGGGTGGTGGTGTCTGTGACTCTGCTCATCTATAATAGGACGTGCCCATAGGTCTGTTATTAGGATGAAGTGAGCTGATACATGGAAACAAGAGCAGCGAGCCCAGTGCCTGCCGTACACCAGGCACCCACTCAGTTAGTGTAATGGAACAAGAGTTCATTTTCAGTATTTGAGGTGCACACAATACACAATGGTTCATCTGATGATTTTGTGGGTTTCTCCCCATATCCGTTAGGTGTTTCAGAATAATTTAATTCTTGAGTTAAATTATAAAAGTGGTTACTGTCCTTCAGACTCATTGTCCTCCTTTTTGTTCCTCATTCTCAAAAAGTGCTTGCCTCCTTCAGGGCTGTTCCTTCCCTCTGACTGGATGCTGTCCCTCCACCTCCTCAGGATGCCTTTCCTGTCCGCAGGTCCCTTCTATAGGTTTACCCTGGTCTTCCTTCAGAGCCCTTGTCACAGTCTGTGATCTTCATCCTTGTCTATTGTCTGATTTCTCCAGGGTGTTTCTTCACTGCTCTATCTCCAACACGCAGCATCCCCCCCAGAACGTAATGAAGATTTGATGAATGAATGAATGAATGAGTGGGTGAATGACTGGAGATGGCTCCGGTGTCTGGCCCCACTGCATGACACTGCCACAGATTCTGTCTGCTCCAGGGCCTTCCCTGCCTGTGCTGGTGCACAGCCACCTCTTTCTCCTCTGGACACACAGCCTTTGTGCTCTGTACCTTCAATGGGCCGTGATGCATGGGCTGCTTCTCACCCTCAGACTTGTCCTCACGATTTAACAATTGCGTTATTTCACATTCCCATGACAAGGCCCCATCGCCCCAGCTGGATGATAAGTGTTCCTTGAGGGCATGTACTGTGTGAAGTAGCAGAGAAAGACGTCTGCTGAGAGTCGGTATGAGGGGCAGAGGAGGGCTGCATTAAACGAGTGACAGAAGTTGGAACCTGGACATGGGCCATGTCTGAGGCCCTAGCTCTGAGCATCGGTTCTGTGAACCTAAGCTACACCCAAGGGGTGGGGCAGAATTGTCCAGTGGGCTGTAGGGGAAGGGAAAAGGATGATGTGAGATCAGGGCCAGATCAGTGCATCTGAGTTTGCAACAGTGTGTGGGAAGCTCAGCCAAGAGAGAGGACCCGGTGTGCAAGAGCTTTGCCTATAGGGGGTGACAAAGAGCCAAGGGCACCCAATGAAGGAATAAGCAAGAAGAAGGTCAGAGATTAGCAATCAGCAAAAACAGACTGAGCAGACACTGGGATCCGTTGCAAGGGCGAGTCAGACCATCATGAGGGGCCTTCAGATCTGTGCTCTAGTTCCAGCTCCACCACTTAGGTCAGTCTTATTTTGGGCAAGTTTCTCAACTTTTCTGAGTTCCAGCTTCCTCATCTGTAAAATGAGGGCAACAATTGCCAACCTCATAGGGATTAAATGGGAGAGGAGAGTCAGGGTAAAGCATGTAGTACTACTCAATAACGTAATGTCTGCAGTGGGGGAAGGCTGAGCTGCATGGTGGTGAGTTTCCAGGGGGAGTGGGTGAACCAAGGGCCTTTTACCTTGGGCAGGGGTTCTAGCTCATGGGGGAGTATGCTTGGGCTGCCATAACAAAACACCACAGATTAGGTGGCTTAAACAACAGAAATTTACTTTCTCATAGCTCTGGAGGCTGGAAGTCTGAGATCAATGTGCCTGTAAGGTTGAGTTCTGGAAAGAGCTCTCTTCCTGGTTTGCAGATGGCCACCTTCTCGCGGTGTCCTCCCATGGTCTTTCCTCAGTGTGTGAGCATGGAGAGAGAGAGCCCAAGCTCTTTGTTGTCTCTTCTTATGAGGACACTAATCCTGTTGGATCAGGGCCTCACCCTTATGACCCCATTTAACCTTAGTTACTTCCTTAGAGGCCTCATCTCCAAATACAGCCACACCGGGGATTAGGGCTTCCACATATGACCTGGAGGGGATACAAATTTTCAGTCTATAACGGGGAGGATAGGAGTAGCTTAGGTGACAAGAAGTCCTCTGGGCACTTTGAGGACAGCCCTGTTCTCCCAGCTTTTTATCCCAGTGTAAGGATGGATGAGCTCAGCACTGCTCACTCTGCTTGGCCTTGCAGTGACATCCCGCTGTGTGCATGCCGAAGATGGGCCCTTCGGGATTCAGGGCATTACCATCAATACTGCTGCCTTTGTCCTGTCCTCGGGTGGAGCGGGATCTCTCAAACCCCAGGAACCGCACTGGAAGCACAGCCCAGCTGCCATCCTTCGTGCCTGCTGACACACTTCCATCCAGAATATCCATCTGCTCCTGTCATTTTCCCCACAGTGGGGAGTGTCATTCCTTCTCTTTGGAGTCAAATAGTGTCCTATACCATTTTCAGGTACCATTTTCCAGGACAAACTCCCTAGACAGGCATTTTTGATGTTCCCTCTATTTGCCCTTTGTTTCCATTTTTGGTGCATACATTCTTCCTATGTATGTATTGAATGAATTACAAGACGAATGAGTGAATGAATGGATGAGTCTCTTTCATTTTGACTGTAGTTCCCTGAGAGAAGAGTCTATTCATTCTCTCCACAAAAACCTTCTGGTCAAAATAGCACCCAATAAGGTTAGTTCCTTGAATGACAGGCTCCTCATCAAAACAGCTATTTACTTAGTATAAAAATTTGGAAATTTCAGGAATATTTAAATTTTTACCTCACTGGCCTTTTTACTCCAAGCTTACACAGTTCCAACCTCATTTATATAAGTGAAAAAGAACATCAATCACAGAGGCATTTCCTCCCCAGCTTGACATCTGCTGCAGTCCCAATATAACCACGTGGTCTTGAGCCATAGCGGGGACGGCCAGTAGGTCATTTTCCGGGGTATGTTCCTTTCACATTTGCGCTGATGTTTACATGTGTGATCTGAGCAGCTGGGCCTTTGTGTTTGAAAAGAGCCAGCCTCACTGAAGAGTTGTTCAGCCAATAGCATTGATTGTGTCTCTGCTTTGTCCCTGGCGCTGTAGGCAGCAGGGACGATCGTGGGATGAATTATGCCAATCCGGAGGATGTGCCTCCACTCTCAGGGAGCTCAGAAATGAGCTGAGGAGGCAGGACATAGACACAGGAAACTACATGAGGAGAATTGCAGGACCAGAAGAGGATTTCGTGATTCCTGTGGGCCTGTTAACCATGACCAGGGCTTATCTTTTTGATAAGAAAGATTGGGTTCGATGAGCAGCTGATTGGGAGAAGTGAACTAGGAAGGTGCACTTGCACAGACAGCTGTTGTTACTAAAACTGACCATCCCTTAGCCCACTGTGAGCAGGGGGCTGAGAAAATTGCTAGACCAGTGGCTCTCAACCACTGGTGATTTTGCCCCCACAGGACGCTTGGCAATGTCTGGGGCCATTTTTGGCTGTCACAATAGAAGAGGGAGTAGAGCTGCTTCTGGCGTCTAGTGGGCAGAGATCAGGGATACCGATAAACATCCTACAATGCACAGGGCAGCCCCACAAAAATGAATTATTCAGCCCAAAATATCAATAGTACCGAGGTTGAGAAACCCTGTGATAGCCTGAGGGAGGGTCTGGAGTTGGCCTGAGTGGTGGGAACTGGGTCACTTTGCCTCCTTGGGTCACGGTTTACTTATCTATGACGTGATGACCTCTTAGGTTACCTTGGCTCTGACGTTCTGTGATTCAGGGAAGCTAACTCAAACTGGGGATTAAAGATGGAATGTGAATGTCCTCAGAATTTCATGCTTTAAAAAAAACAGAGAAATATGGAAGGTTTCAAAAAGACTTTCTAGGAAATAGTGCTTAAGCCTCAGGTGAATCTTTAAAAATTTAATCATTTCATTCTCATAAAATGTGTAAAAGGAGCTGGAAGGGCCTCGTTCTCACGCTTTGTCAGTAAGGAAGGAATTCTTGCTGGGACTCGAGGGACAGCCTGGAGCAGAATCTTCTCCTAGAATTACGCAGAACCTAAGATGCCAGCCAGCTGCACCTGAGGGCCGCTTTTCAAGTATTGTCCCAGCTGCCAAGTCCCTGAAGGGACAAACCAGTTCTCCCAAGCTTGAGTCATTCTTCCACATCCTCTGACTGAATGAGAGCCACACCCTGTCTGCTACATGTCTCTCTTCATATCACAAAGAGCCTGTTCTTCCAGACCTTAAGAAATGACCAGAAGGTAACGCGTGAGGAAAAAACAAGCTTTGCTTACACGGGAAAGCTGGCCTAAAACAGCACAACTTGTCAGAGTTGCCTAAATAGATTGGTGATATTACACTTATTGGTACTTTCCAGAAAAAGCAACAGATTCTAATAAGATCCCCTTGCCACAAAATAGTAAAGGCTGTTTCTTATACTGTAAAACAAAAATCCAATGTTAAAAATTCAAAGCATGCTTGTAAAACATGCTGTTTATAAAGAGAAAATTCTATATGAAGATAACTGTAATTAAAGATCTATTACCATGCATAATTAAGATAAATTTTAATTTCAGAATGTTTAAGCAATATTTTCACGGAAGTATCAGAGTTTATTTATACATATTTATAGTCATAAATATATATATGTAATTAGAATGCCAAAACAGAATGCTTTCTGTGTCAAGGTAAACAGAGGCCCTAAAGGTCAAGAAAATATTAGTCGATGCCATCCACACTCATGATTCAAAGCAAGGTAAATCCACCGGGAAGGACTTACTAGGGGGGTGGCCAGTAACTGTTTCGTGATGCTGAGCCCATCACACACCTTGAGGCTTCCTTTGGGTCTTTGGAGAGGTTGTCAGTGTGTGAGCTTCCCTGGCCCACCCCGACCCATGGCAGAGGGAGGGGATGCTTCCTCCTCATCTTAAACCAAGTGACAAAGAGGAATTCAAGAAGATGGTTCAGAGAGCTTGGCACTCATCCTCAAGGTTGTGAGAGCATAATGACTGGTATGCGAGCAGAGAGAGAGGAAGAAGGCTGTGTTGAAGGTCACTGCTGTCCCCTCATTGTGGGGGTGAGAATGTGAAGTTTTCCAGTGGGCCAAGCCAACCTCTCCTGACAGTCTTTGCTTAAGAGGGCTGCATGGAGGACTGACAGGGCCTTGACAAAGGGAGTCTGTATGAGGCAGACCCTTGAATGATAAGGCACTGAAACTCAATGGCAGCCAGAGAAATGGCAGCCACATCATTTCAACTGGAATTCACAACAGAGGAATCTCCAACACCCCACAAAATCTGTCCAGGAGACAAAGTGCCAGCTTCAGACATCCGCCAAGCCCCGAGTTTACAAATGTCCTATTGTGTCTGTACCCAAAGACTGACCGTCTTTCCTTAATTCTCCCTCCTTAGGCCAGCTCTGGAAGGTCAGAAACCTCACAAGGCATGCAAGGAGGAAGTAGAATCTAGAAGAAAGAAAAAAAAATCCAACCTTTTTGTAGCTCCACTTCAGGTTTCTAGAATGAAATCATAAAAGAGCTGGGAGAAAGAGAAGCTCTAAATAAAATAAGAGGTTGGAATTGTCATTATTACACTGGAAGGGGTGTTTTTAAAATCACCCTTATTGAGGTCTAACTTACATACACTACACTGCACCCATTTTTAGGTGTACAATTGAATGACTTTTGACAAATGTATATACTTGTATAACCACTGTACAATCAAGACACACAATATTTCTATTTGTTCCCTATGCCCCTGGACAGCAATTTCCCCACACTCCCTGGCCCCCAGGTAACCACTGATCGATCTTCTACCTCTATAGATTAATTTGCATTTTATGGAATTTCATATAAATGGAATCACGCAGAATGTACTCTTTTGTGTCTGGCTTCGTTCACTCGGTATAATGTTTTAGAGATCTATCCATGTTGTGTGTACCAGGTTTGTTCCTTTTTATTGCTGAGTAGTGCTCTGTTGAATGAATATACCATAGTTTATTTTCCATTCATCTATTTATGAACATTTAAATTTTTTCCAGATTTGGGCTATTTTTAATAAACCTATGAACATTTTTTTTTACAAGTCTTTGTATGGACATGTTTTCATTTCTTCTGGGTAATTACCTAGGAGTGGAATTACTGGGTTATATGACACTTGTATGTTTACCTTTATAACAAATTGCCAAAATATTTTTCCTTAGTGGTTGTACACATTTATTATTCCTACAAACAATGTATGAGAATTCCAGTTGCTCCACAACTTTTGCAACTTCTGGTAATGTCAGACTTTTTAATTTTAGCTATTCTTGTGGTTGTGTAGTGATATCTCATTGTAGTTTTAATTTTCATTTTCTAGATGACTAATGATGTCGAGCCTCTTATTATGTGGTTATTGGCCATTTGTGTATTTCCTATTGTCCATGTCTGTTCAAATGTTTTGTCCAATTTCTTAGTTGAGTTTTTTTTCTGATTATTGACTGTATGGTTCTTCATATAGTCTGGACACAAGTTCTTTGTCAGATACATGTTGTTAATATTTTCTTCCAGGCTGTGGCTTGCCTTTTCATTTTTTTAACAATGCCTTTTGAACAGTCTTTTGAAGAACAAACATTTTTAAATTTTGGTGATGTTCTATTTATCAATTTTTTCTTTTACTGTTTGTACTTTTTGTTGTACAAGACATTCAAAACACTGAAATAAGATTGCTCCTGGTATTGAAGGTGCTTCGAAGACTTTTAATTACCTAAGAGTAACTGAAAAAGTTATTGGAGCTCTGACCGAGATTCCATTCAAAGGCAGAGAAAGACCAGCTCCCTCGGGGGCTGTCCCTGTGTCATGGGCCATCCCAGAGAAAGAGGAAACACTGTAAATTGGGCCGCCACCACCAAGTAGATATCTAAAACACAATAGTGAGGAACGTGGTTACCTTTAAGCTTAAAATTTTTTAATCAGAGTTGCATAGTTGTACAACTGATACAGTGTACCACAGGGATTCGGTGGAAACCGAATGAGCTATGCTTGGAGAAAATGTATTCTGATTTCTGCTGTTAGGCAGAATTCTAGAGAGATGTTAGCTAAACTTCCTATTTTTTGTAGTTTTTTAAAAATAACTGATTTGCTTCATGATGACATAGTTCTAGAAATAAGTCAACCTGACAGCAAGATTAAAAATTACAGGTGGAGAATTTTTTTTCATAGTTCTCTTTATTTCAGTAATTTCAGAGACTGAGAATCAAACAATATGCAGTGTTTAACAAGACTTGCTGTAAGAAAACTCTTTTTTAAAAAAACAAACATCCTTAAAGTCATCATGTTGCGAGTTAAGCCTATTTTTTTTCCAGTTTGTTCTCAGAGGAAATGGGTAAAAACATATAAGCATCTCTTCTTCAGACTAAGTAATTGCATGCTCAGTTTGTAAAGTGTCCCCTCTGGATTTATCTTCTGATCCTTTTATTATCTTGGCTACTCTCTGCTAAGTCTTTAACTATTTCTGAATGCCCTTTTAGATGCTAAGCCCAGATCTAAGTGGTCAGTCTTCTTGTGAAACCCTGGGGACAGAGAGGGTAATTCCTAGTGCCTGATCCTCCCCAAATATCCCAGTGTCATGGTGATTGTTTACACAGAGTACCATGAGGCCAACTCATTTCATTTGGATTCCACTATAACCAGCATTGTATCTGCATTCTAAAAAGTATTGACACTCTAAATTCACAAGCAAAGTGTCACTCTCTAAACATTTTGGGGGAAAAAATGTACAGCAAAGTCAAGAGATTCTAACTGCAAGTAGAACAAAGGAAACTAACAAAAGTTCAATATATTGTGCCCATCCACAGTCAGCCAATCTACAAGAGTCATTGAACAACTAGGTGTCAGGGGCCTCTGGGCCTCTGAACCTGTTATTTCCACTGCCAAGGATGCTCTGTCCCCAGATGGCCCCATGGTACCCTCTCCGAGACCATTCAGGTCTGCTCTCAGAGGAGGCCTTATCAGCAAGGACTTTCCAGATCATCCTGATCATCCTGACTGCAGCTCTCTAGTTCAGCCCAGCCCACTCAAACCCACCCTTAGAAATTCCCAATCCTCCTTCTAGGCTATTTTGTATTTCCCCATGGCACTTGTCAGACATGGTCTGTATTTTCAGTTGTCAATTAGAGTATTTTCTGTCTTCCCTAGTGGAATATAATTTGTGTATGTTATGTTCACTGCTTTATTCTCCAGCTCTTAGAACAGTCCCTCACACAAAGAGATCCTCAACAAATAATCTTTGAATGAATAAATCTGTGAATGCAAGTAGTATTCTTTGTGGTGAGAAAGAGCACTTGAACATTTATTTTTATCAATTTATTTTATGGAAAGTGTATATAATGCTTACTATGTGCTAAACACTGTTCTAAATTATTTGCAAATATATCTCATTTAATCCTCAGTCATGTGAGGTGGGACAATTACTGTCCCCAATTTGTGGATGAGAAAACAGAGGCACAGTGTGGAATCATAGCTGGTATGTGGCAGCATGTTCTGGAGTCTGTGGTTTCAAACACCACCATGCTGCCTCCCCTCATTAAATAACTGAAATACACTTGGCAGAAACCCAAGATTGAACAGACGTGGGCTGAGACCAACCCTAGAGTGCTTTCTGGGCGAGGTGAATGGAGGATGGATGTTGGAGAAGGGGCAGTGGATCCTATCCAAGTGTAGGAGAGTTGAAGTCAGAGAATCGGAAGAGGCAAAAGAAAGAAAGGGGGTTTGCAAGTGGGATCAGGGATGTGGGGGACCAGATAGACATGGAGAGAAGTGCAGGCACTGGGAGAGGCTGACAAGAAGACTGAGGAACTAAATTAGGCTTCAACTGGTGTCCCACAGGGACCCTTCACTCTGGCTTGGCATTCAGGAGCAAATGGCCAGCATTGGGCCAATGGTTTAAGTAAATGAGGGCTGGCGAAAGAAGTGTGGGTATGGGCCTGAGCATATGACAGTAACTTGGAGGTAGGGTGGAGGGAGAGTAAAGAAGGAAAAAAAGAGGAAAACCCAGATTCTGAGAAATTACCATTCATGTTCTCTCACGTTTCCTTTAATCTTGGAATATCGAATGAATTCACTGATTAAAACTCCTTTAAGAAGTGAGTGGATAAACAAACTGTGGTATGTTCATATAATGGAACACCACGCAACAATAGAAAAGAATGAACTATTGATATACCCACGACATGGATGAATCTCAAAAAATGTGGAATAAAAGAAGCTGCTGCAGTCTGAATGTTTGTGTCCCCCCCAAATTCATATGTTGAAATACTAATGCCCAGTGTGATGGTATTAGGAAATTGGGGTCTTTGGGAGGTGATTAAGTCATGAGGGCAGAGCTCTCATGAATGAGATTAATGCCTTTATAAAAGAGGCCTGGGAGAGTGCTCTTGCCCCTTCTACGTATGGACACAGCGAGAAGTCTGCAACCCAGGAAAGAGCCCTCACTCGACCATGTTGACACAATGATCTTGGACTCCAGCCTCCAGAACTGTGAGAAATAAATTTCTGTTGTTTATAAGTTACCTAGTCTATGGTATTTTGTGATAGTATCCTAAACGAACTAAGACAGAAGCCAAACAGAAAAGTATATTCTGTATGATTCCACTTACATAAAATTCTAAACAAGCAAACTAATCAATAGTAACAGAAAGCAGATCCATGGTTGCTTGGGGCTAGAGCCGGGGGTGCAGGAAGAGGCAGGAGGGACACAAGGAAGCTTTTGGAGGTGACAGATATATTCCTATCTTAATTGTGGTAATGATTTCATACGTGTACACTTATGTCAAAACTCATCAAAATATACACAGAAAATTGGGGGTGGTCAAATCCATAAATCTCTTCTTTGGAGTTGTTTTCCCAAGGCTTTAAGTTGAAAACTCTCATCTTTTCCTAAAATTTGATAAATAATTTCTTTTCTTCTTAGTTATTTCTTTTTAAGTTGGGAATGAGGGGCGGTAGTTAAAAACGCCTCTGCTCAGTATATCTTCCCTGTACGGGATTGACTATACTTGCTCCTGTCTCCCTTTCCTAGATGAGGAAATCTCCCTGGCCCTGGAGGTCTCTCAGGGCTTGTAGTGGATTGAGTTGTGGCCTCCAAAAGATATGTCCACCTAGAACCTCAGAATGTGACCTTATTTGGAATAAAGATCTTTGCAGATGTCATTAAGATATGGTTCTCAAAGTGAGATCATCCTGGATTAGAGTCCACCCTAAATCCAATGACCAGTGTCCTTACAAGAGACATAAAAGGAGAAGATGCAGAGCACACAGAGAGGAAGGCCATGTGAAGACAGAGACAGAGATTGGAGTGATGCAGCTTTAAGCCAAGAAATGCCAAGAATTGCTAGCAGCCACCAGAAGGTAGAAGAAAAGAACAGATTCTTTTGCAAAACCTCCAGAAGGAACCAACCCAACGCCTTGATTTCGGACTTTTGGCCTCCAGAACTGTGAGACAATAAATTTCCATTGTTTTACGCTTGTAGTAATATGTTACGGCAGCCCTAGCAAACTAATGCAGGGCCCCTAGGTATTTTTATTCCATACCATCCTTAGTTAGTTCTGCTCCCATGTCTTATTTGGGCTGTTTGTTCCTCCTTCTCTGAACTAATCCTGTTAGAATTTTATTCTCTTGGTATTTGACCACTTCTACCTGGATGGATATTCATTAACTTCTCTAAGCTTCAATTCCTAATCTGTAAAATGAGTGAGTACCTACTGCCTAGGGTTGGTTGGGAGGATTAAATGAGTTAATACATGTAAACACTGTTAGAACAGTGCCTGGCATATAGCAAATGCAGTATACATATTATTACCATTATTATTAAGTTCTGCTCCCACTTCTAAAGGGGTGTCTCAGCTTTTAGCTTCCTCAAAATTAATGGTACATTTTTTTCCATCATTTGGGTTATTGGTGAAAACATTGCATTACTCTTGGATCTAGAATGACCCTTTATTATGGGTCCTGGGATTAATTCTGAGCCAGGTTTTCAGCAAATCCCCTCATGGTCTTCACCAACTAATTGAAAACTAACTTGTGGTGTTGAAGCTTGTCATGGTTTAGCTCAGTGGGCTGGGTGATGGGCAAATGGGTCCAAGGCCATTGCTTGCTCACCCCGTTTGGTCAATATACTGCTCTTTTCCATAGCTACAGTCTAGCTTTCAGCATCATTTTGCAAATGTGGGTCATTGGTCATATGGACACAGAGCAAAAGACTATAGAAGACGTGAAAATCCATCAGCGTGGATGGAAAAATGAAAGTACATTTATGTTGATATGTGGTTAGCAGAGTCCTCGTCATGGCTCCACTTCACATGAAGCCGATTTTAAGGCTTATCCTTGCTGTATTTCTCAGAGAAGTACAAAGAAATCATATAGAATAATAAATATGGAACATCCACCTAATTAGTTATAAATTGCCTCATCTACAAAGAATAAATGCATTTGAGGATGATGAAAGTTTAAAGGAATGTGTTTAGAATTGTTCACCTCTTTAACAGGCTGTGGGCTGATATAAGAGTGAGTGATTTTTACCCATAATTTACAATGCATTGAGGAAGAGCTAAGCAAAACAAAATCAAAAGCCTTGTAAAAGACAAGAAAGATTATAGCTTTCATTTTTTCTATCTCCCAAGTCCTTCAATGTCACTGATGGTTGAATCTTCAGCTTCTCCTTTTTATTAAGCCATGTTGCCTATGCATCCCATTTATTTCCTTAAAAAAGAAAGTAAAGGATTTAAAATATATATAATTTAGACTTAGAAATTTGTAATTTCCACAATCATCTGAGAAGACTTAAGGGGTCTGACCATTCATCCATATATTATCCAAAGGGCCTCTGTTGTGACTTTGCCCAATTCCATTAACCGTGTTGTTTATTACATTGTCTCTTCACGTGAGAATCTAGTATTATGTATATATTACTTGTTTAAAAATGTCCGCAGACAATTTAATATTTTCCCTCAGTACAGTGTTTTGTATGTTGGCAAATCAGGGGCTTCATAATGATTCCACTGTGGGTGTTGACCTAAGTCAGTTAATTGGGACTTCAGCTCTTTAGAAGGGTTGGGTGAAGCTCTGCTTGTGGGTAATTGAAGCTTCAGGTTGCCAAGAGGTGGGTGACTAAGAGGTAGCTGCTTTGGATCAAGAGTAAAACTTTAATTGGATGATGAGCATTTTCCAATGGTATACAGCAATTTTCTGAATTGCATAATCTAATGGTTTGAAATTTAGAAAGTAGTGATGTCATGTCCCCATCTTTTGAAAGAACATACATCTCCCTCTGTAATTGTTTTGTATATTATTTTTAATAACAGCAATAGACCAATGCCAGGGGCTATGATGGTCAGGAAAGAAATAGACCTCAGGAATGCGTGGAACAGCTTTGTCAGAGTTTCAGTCCTATGTAGTTGTGTTTTCTTGATGAAATTCCTGGCAAAGTCTCCTTTCTAAGTTTTCAAAGCCTCCTCCTCCTTGTTCTCAGTTCATTTCCTGTTCCAACTTTCCAAGAGGTTTACCTGTGTTAAAATGAACTGAGTTCAAATACAGTCCGTCCTGGATTATAACTTGTGAATCTCTCTCTTCTTTATTGGTTTTAAACAAAATATATGATGAAAGAAATAGCAAATTCACTAACAATGTCAAATATATTCTGTAGGTCATTATACCCAGAGTTTATAGAGAGTAGGAATTATGTCCACTAGTACTATAGAGAGGTAAAGAATTGGAGAGCTACACAGTAAAAGATTGATCTGGTGTCGGTTTCTTCATTTTTTGCATATGGTGTAGTAGAAAGAACCCTAGGCGTTAAGAGACTTGGATCCCAGCCCTGGCTCTGCGACTATCTTGCTATATAACTCTGGGCATGTTGCTTGATTTTGCAGGGCTTCAGATTTCCCATCTGAAAAATGAGGGAATCTGGTCAGATTACTTAGAAAATCCCTCAGTTTCTAAAGTTCTATGGTTGTTTTCTGAAAATGAAACTTTCTGAGTAAAAGTTTGACAATTAGTTTTGTTTTTTCTCTGGTTTGTGTCTTCATCCCACTAGGAAGAAAGCCACGCTGCTCTTTTTAACATCTAAAATGCTCCTTAATAAATTTTAGTCATTTATTTATTTTTCCTTTTTCATTGGGAAATATCTTTTTCCCAATGGATTCAGTTCTTCACATGCCTCTGCTCAGAGGGCAACATGATGGAATAGAAAGAACCTGGCTTCATTGCCTACAGTTGGGTGACCCTGGGAAGTTAAACTCTCTGATTCTGTTTCTGTATCTATAAAATGGGAGTAATTATTCCTACCACCACCACCATCACCACCACTCCGAGTGGTTTTGGATAGTAAATGAGATCAAGCATGAGATGACCTAGCATGTAGCAGCCATTTTGTTGTTTTTAGTGCTGTTGAGTCAATTCCAATTCCTAGTGACCCTGTGTACAGCAGAGCCGAACACTGCCCGGTCTTTTTGTGCCATCCACTCACCTTTCTGAGGTATATCAATGCTCTGCTGCTACCCATAGGGCTTTCATGGCTAATTGTTTTGGAAGTGGGTGGCCAGGTCCTTCTTACTAGTCTGTCTTAGTCTGGAAGCTCTGCTGAAACCTGTCCACCATGGGTGACAGATGGATGACAGAGAATGGTGAGGTTCCCTGACCAGGAAATGAACCTGGGCCACCATGCTTGAGTCTTAACCACTAGATCACTGGGTTGGTGTAGAAGCCATCTACCAAACATTAATTCTCTCATCCTGCTTGCCACTTTCCTTTCCTCATTAGATGGTCCTGTTCTTTCTCACTTTTAATAGAGAGGGTGCAAGTGGGTCTCCTAGCACCCAGCTGCCCCACAGTGTCTGGCACTTAATAGATGATGAACAATGCATAAATACTGCCTGAATGAATGAATTAAATAAATCTTTTAAAAAATCTTCATGAACTCGTGGGATAACCTTTCAAGGAAGGCTTTTGTTGAACCCAGAAGATACTGAAGCTTACAAAAACAAACATAAAATTAACCATTTTATGGTGAACAATTCAGTGGCATATAGTATATTCGCAATGTTATGCAACCACTGCCTCTATCTAGTTCCAAAATAAAACCCTGCATCCATCATACAGTTTCTCCCTATTCCCTCCTCCCTCCAGTCCCTGGCAACCATCAATCTGTGTTCTGTCTCTATGGATTTATCTATTCTGGATATTTCACATAAATCAAATCATACAATATGTGACCTTTTGTGTCTGGCTTCCTTCACTTAGCATAATGTTTTCCAGGTTTACCCATGTTGTAGCATATATCAGTACTTCATTCCTTATTATGGCTGAATACTATTCCCTTATATGTATATACCACAATTTGTTTATCCACTAATCTCTTGATGGACATTTAGGTTGTTTCCACCTTTTGGCTATCGTGAATAATGCTGCTATGGACGTTAATATATATGTGTTTGTTTGAGTATCTGTTTTCAGTTCTTTTGGGTATATACCCAGGAGTGGAATTGCTGGGTCATATGGTAATTCTATGTTTGACTTTTTGAAGAATTGCAGAACTGTTTTCCACAGCAGCTGATGGCCTAGCAGTTCAAGTTCGGCACACTCTGCTTCGGAGGACCGGGTTCAGTTCCCAGGCGCTGAACCACACCACTCATCTGTCAGTAGTTCACACAGAAGAACTAGAAGAATTTACAACTATACACAACTATGTACTGTGGCTTTGCGGGGAGGTGGGGGGAGGAAGAAAAAGGAGGAAAATTGGCAACAGATGTTAGCTTAGGGCGAATCTTCCCCTGCAAAAAATAAAAATAATAAAATAAAATTAAGAGCCATGCGAGAACAGATATAGCAACTCCTTTGGAATCAGTAGAAAAATAGAAGGGCCGGAGTACCTTTAAACACATTTGAAAGAAGTACTAGAGGAGTCTTACTTTAATATAAATTAAACATCAGTGGCAGAATCATAAATATTTTTAAACTGACATAGATTAGAAAGGACAGTATCTTTGGACTATTATTTTTATAATCAAATCCAGAAGGGCTTGATACAGAGTTTGTGGAAAATGAGTATATTTCAACATTTTTCTGTTTCTCTTCTAGTTAATTTCAATAGCTACTGTGCTTCCCTTTGTAAATAATGAAACTATTTCAAGTTATAATGACTGTACTTTTCTCAAAGTTTGTATGCCTGTAATTTATGTAATGCCACAAATCAACCAAATAGCTCTTAACTTTATTTTTACTTCAGTGTATTATTTAGAAATCATATAAAGAAAAAAGCCACAGTTTATTTTCTGGTTCTTGGTTATCATCATAGGGTATTGAAAGGTTAAGCTCACCTCGTAGCTTTAAAAGCAGAATTTAGCGAAGTTCAGGAGAGAAAAAAGCCATGGCTATCCTGCCTTCTTCTTCCAAGTATACTGAACTAACTTCTGCTTTGTTTGGATAGGTATGATCAGATTAAGTGAGCATTTAACAAACAAATGTGAGCCATTTATATTTGGGGAATAAAATAAACCCATTTCTGTGGGTTCTGAAGACATACCAATCAAATCAAGCATTTTCTCTGTAGATGTAGAGAGTGCTTCTCATCAGATTTATGTGCAACAAAATAAGCGTGTCATAAATGCATTTTCCTTGAACTTTGCCCTTTGATTGAAAAACTCTTATCTACTTCAATGAATATTACATTTATTAACCCCCAAGGAACAAAGATGGCTAATGCAACACAAATGTTCTGTGACTTTTAAAAATATGTATTATTATGTGTGAGGCATACAAACTCCTCCTTGAAATTGGTCTTCTGCAGGGGGTGATTAAACTTTTAACTTGGACCACTTTCATGCTGCTGGGCTGTAAAGATGAGGACCCTGGCCTTTCCTATTTGTGTTCCTTGCTCCCCATCTCCCCTACTTCGGAATGAAACACAATATCTTAAGCTAACAGAGCCCAAAGAGCATGATCATTGGCTCCCATTGTCCCCTGATACTGCGGTCCCGCCCCTTTGGCTTGTGCTGACAAGCTGTTTATATTTTCGTCAGGGCCACCCTTTAACTCAGCAGCCTGATGACTATAATGGGCCCAATTGTCTGCAGGCTGCAGAGAGCTGAGTCCCCACATCCGAGGAGGCTGGGGCCCGACTCGGATGCACAGGAGTGGCCATTATGGAAGACGGGTAAGGACGCTTCCGAATGTATGATGATGCTTTTTCTGGGCTAGCTGGTTCATCCTGGGCACTTCTGGGAGAAACAAGCTGTGACTGAGTTGCTAGTTTTTTCCTGGTTTTCGTTTTTCGCCTGCTAAAGATGGAAGCAAAAGATCGGCTCTCTGGGATTTGCTGACAAAGCTCATAGTGATCCTTGTCAACCCAGGCAAGAAAGGAGCAGGGAAGCAAAAAACTGGGGGAGAGACGCAAGTCAGATCTGACACCAAAGCAACATGGAAGTGGCAAAGCATACGAGAGACTCAAAGGCTGTTTTATTTTCTAAGTTAACTGTTCACAGTCAGGAGTTTAGCTCTGCCGCTGTGCGGTTTCTATAAACCAGCTGTTAGCTGATGTAACGCAGTCGACCCCATCTGAAAGGGTCTAATATCTGCTGGTATTTTCAAAAGGCAAACCATAGTAGTCGCATATGTCATAAATAGTTCTATTCAGGAATGTGGGAATGGTTTAGAGCTAGCAGGCTGTCAAGTTTTACTGCCCCATAAAATTGTTCAAAGGGTACTATGGTGGTGTGCGTGGGGCTCAGGAATGAAGAAGCGGGTGGTTAGAGCATTTGTCCTTGACTACCCAAGAGAGAACTCAGTGGAGCCAGAGGGCACCATGTGAGATGAAACCTGACATGGGTTTAGCCAGCCCACCAGAGGGTTCTTTCTGGTTTCCAGTGTGTGATGAGTGAGGGCGGAAAACTGTTCAGGCACCACTTTGGTGCCTAATTTCATCGTCTTGGATGCACCATTTGGCACTGAGTAAGACACCTCTCATAGCGCAGAGGGACAAACGAGGCCAGGGAGGAGGTGTGCTGTTGTCGGATCGCAAGTGGAGGGCGAGGGGGACGGAACATCTAAAGCCCTGGGAATTGCTTTAGGAATTCCTGCATCCTGCTGAGCAGAAAATCACTAAGGCAGCTTTGATCAGAAAATCTGTCCTTTCCTTTCTGATGAGCCTCATGGTGTGAAGTCAATGAACTCACAGTCTGGGTTTGATTTGGACAAGAGCCTGAAAAACTGAAGAGATGTAGTTTAATTTTTAGATAAAGCTAAAGGTGAATCATGAGACTTTAATACACCTAGCGCTTTATAAATCTCCCCACCTCTCCTGATCCCCAGAATTTGTATTTATCTAGATACACCAGGTTTAAAGCCAACACTTTTTGGAGGCTCCTGGAGGAATTAAATCAGATGCAGAGTTTATTTCTTAAGTGAATTTGACCCAAAGCAACATGAATGTTCAGTGCAGTGTATGAAAAGACCAGGTAATTTCTAAGTGAGGCCAAGGTCTCCTTCAGTGACCCAAGAGCCCAAGAAAGGGGGATGAGTTGCCCTGTGGGGTGCTCTTGTTAAGGAACAGAACTTTTGACTCTGCCACTGCTGCCCCAGGTGGGGTGGAAGCTCAGCAGGGAAAGAATGATGTGCATCACCCAGCCTCCCACCTTAGGCCTCACAAATCCTGGCTTCCTTCAGGTCAGTGCATTCTCTCATTCCCACTCAACAAGCACCCCCAGGCGATGGCAAGATGAGGAAGAACAGAATGAAATTCAGATACAGAATTTACATAAACTATTGTTACAATAGGAGATTTGCAATAAAAAGTAATATTCTTCTAGAGCTTTTCAATACTGAGGACTGTTCTCATGGGCTTTTGAAACCAAAGAAACAAGCCAGTATGGATGAACCACTTTGATAACAACAAATACTAATGGTGATAATAGGTATCATTTATTGAGCACTTACTGTGTGCCAGGACTTGGCGTGTATTATCTCACTCGGTCCTCACCCCTTTAAAGAACAGTTATTGTCCTCATTTTACAGGGAAGGAATCAGAGGTTAAGTCACTTGCACAAAGTCACACAACTGGTAAGAAACCTGAAATGTGAATCTTGAGGAAGGTATACAGTACATAACCTTGTGTTATGAATTGGGAATTTCCTATGGCATTCGGATTTATAGCTTTTCAAGAATCCATCAAATCACTGCCACCAAAATGTGACCTCCTGCAAGAAGCTAATTGGCAGCTGGGAAAGAAAGTCAAGAACCACTGCCTTTAAATAAGTGAGATGGCCGAAGAGTAACAGCCTTGCCCCAGTGAGCTGAATGCCAGGAAGGGCCAGCTGAGGGGAGGCATTTGCAGCCTGGCCCTGCCACACTGGTGGGTCTGTGCTATATGATGACACATGGGAGCAGAAACTGAAGAACTCAGGAGTTAAAAGAAAGAACTTTGATTCAGACAATCCTGGTTCAAGCCTCACCTTTGCTGTTGACTTGCGTAATACTGGGCAAGGTACCTAATCTTCCTCAGCTAGATGATGGGGGTGATAATATCTATTTCACTGAACATTGTGAGGATTAAATGAGGTAATGAGTAACAGTTCTTTGCACAGTGCTGAGCACACAGCAAATACTCAGTAGATATTAATTCTTTTATTACTACTTCTACCAGCACTCAACGATAGTCCTAAATACCGACCAAGTGTGCTCTCTCCCTGGTTTGCCTGTGACATCTAGAGAAAGGGAACGGTGAGAGGATGCAGTGTAGCAGAAAGAACAGTGGGCTGGACATCAGCAAGCTTTCACTGTAGTCTCCACTCCACCACTGGCCAGCGCGTGGCTCTGGATGCATGCCCTCTGGGCCATGGTTTTGGATATGTCCATGAGGCAACATCTTCAAGGTCCGTTCTAGCTCCTAACCTATGACTCTAGATCTACCAGAAATCTCCCTCTCAGGGACTGGTAAGCATAAATTAAACACCGTTTGAAATCACCCTTGAGCTCTTTGTTGATCATGCTTATCCATGTTGAAGGTTCATCCAAGAATTAATAGATGAGCCTGAAATACTCTTCTGGAATCTCCCTAGTTTGAGAGTGTGGTTTGAAAAATACGGTTCTTATTTTCTCAGAAGGTAACACATTCAAGTCTGTTACTTTGTACAATAGGGAGATATCCATTTCTTAGACGCTCCTTTGTATGTTTGAAGATGATTGGAAAGTGAATTAAACAGACACTATTTCCTCATGGCAAAAATTCTAAAAGGAATTTGTGGCGGCAGTTAGAAAGAAGCAGCTCTCAGTAGCCTGGGACCTCATTGCTGTGTGTGTGGTCGCAGGTGTTAATCTCATATTTTCTTATTTGTTCTCTTTGTCCACCTTCTGGCTGTTTTAAGACCCACACTGCACCCATGCAATGGAGGCAGCTCTCATTATGCCAAACACTCAGCAGAGCAGGTGCTGCGGGGCCCATCACATCCAGAGACCTGCAGGGTTAAGAACTCAGATGGCTTCGCATTCATTCCCTTTCTCTCCTGCTGCTCTCCTCCTCGTCTCTTCCTCACTCAAACATTTACTGATGGCTAGTTACTATGTGCAAGTCCCTGGGGATATAGAGCTCAAAACCATGGTGCCAGCCCTAGAGGGATGCACGGTCTGCTGGAGAATTCCTCCAGGGCAGTTAGGATAGATATTTGTACAAGGTGCTGTGGGAGGATGGGAGTGAGCACCATTAGCCGGACCTGGGACATCAGTGAAGGCTTTGTGGAGGGAGGGATGATACCAGATGGGAGTCTTGAAGACTGAGGAGGAGTGGGTCAAATGGACATGGAGGGAAGGGTGATTAGTGCTAGCAGTTTCTGATTCGGTTAGTCAGTGGTGGGTCTTGTGGACAACAGTGTACCAGGGTTGGAAACCACTAAGCCAAAGGGATCGCATGTGCAAAGGTCCAGAGGCAGGAGACAATATTCAGGGAACAACTAGCTGTTTAGTCTGGTTGAAACGTAGCATGTGAGTGAATGAGTGATCCTGAATGAGGTGGAACTGACAGAAAATGAAGTCCCCCCAAAATTGTCCTATAAGGATGAAGTAAACGTGGCAAGATCTTGACAATTATTTAATCTCAGTGATGGATATTTAGGGATCCATTGTACTATTATATCTACTTTTGTGTTTATTTAAAATTTTCATAATAAATTTTATGAAAAGTAGGCTATCCCATAGATGCACTGAGACCAGAGCATAGCTCAAACAGAGCTGAACTTGAATCCCAAGTCTACTGGTTTCTAGTGACTACTAGAGACCTTGGGCAAGTTACTGAACCTCTCCAGTTCTCATTTTCCTCATTTGAATGTGGGAATAAGGTCTACCTTACTGGGCTGTTATGAGGATTGAAAAGAGAGAACATGTAGATGGCCCTCCATACACTTGGCATGGAGTCATCCCTTTTCCCTCTCAGATGGACCATCTCATCCCTTTTGATTAAGGTTTCTAGATGAAGCTGTAGAGGGTTCCAAGCAGAGAACATTTAAATGTTCTATGAGTTACAGAAGCATGAAGGGGTAAGGTGTGGAGCTGGAAGCAAATCTGGGGCCAGGCACGTAGACTGAAAAACATATCCACCCTACAGACTGACATGTGTTAGTTTAGAAAGTTTAGCCCATGCTGATGGCTAAGGAACAAGAAGCCTGGTGACCTTGGCTCTCCCAAGGCCTCCCTAAGTAGAGCAATAGAACCTCAATTTGATTTGTATTCATAATCCCTTGCATTTTGTGTGTTTTCTGTCTACTTAAGTTTTCAAATGAGGCACACTCACACCATCACCCACACTTAATAAGCATGCGATTTTGTCATCTAGGATGTTAAAGAGATCCATCAAAAAAAGATGGAAAGTGAATCAGAAAGGTAGACTGGGATTTCATCCCCTGGGAGCCATTTAGATATGCATCATCTCACCTCAGGCCGCACCTGCTGGGAACACTAGCCCTTATCGCACCTGCAGTCCTGTTGGGCTTTTCAGGGAGAACGGTTCCTGGTTTGTAGGTCTTTAACTACCAGGTGTGTTTGCACACTCTCAGTCCATGCTTTCTAGTACCCTAAGTTGACACTAAGGGAATGGCACCTTTCACATTTTGCAGTTGATGTGCAAATAGAACTTCAGTGAAATTCCTTAAACGGTTGACTAGAAACTGCAAGAAGCTGAAGGGCCAACCTCTGACTTGACAAACATCAGATATGCTTCTTGACACCAGTCTCTGGAACTAACTTGGAAAATGCTCTCTATCCTTAAGACGGGTGTGTAGGAGGAAGGTATCTAAATCTGTAGCACCCTCAAAACATCAGTATAAACCCAATCAGGGCAGGCAGTTTCCAACATGTCTTCTTTGATGTGTTAAGGAGCTAAAAGTATCTTAACTGAGATTCCGACCAGGGACCCTCCAAGGCCAGAGTTCTCACTGGGCGTGTTTCCTCCCTCCGACTTCTCCTGCCCTTCCCAGAAGCGTAAAACAGAGTTCAAACTGAACTTTGAAGCTTTAACCTGACCTCAGAACTGTGTATCATAAAGAGCACTCGTGTGCTTTCCAAGATAGTTTCAAATCCATATAGTTTCCCAAGATATTCCCAGTTGCAACATTGGGTGATTTAATTTTAAATACAGGAGCTTTAAGCAAAATAGCTCTGAGGAGCGTCTCTGAGGAGGGACTGCTGCAAAAGTCTGGTGAAATCTGCACGGTCGTCTCCTTCCATGACTTCAAGTGGTTCAGGTAACCGGGCAATCACTGCATTTCCAGGGACACCCAGGGGGGCCAAATCTCTTTGATGTACTGCAACACACGGGTTCTTCCACTGGGGGCCGAGCAACAAGAACTAGGGCTCGCAGGATATGCTGTGCTCCTCACTGGATGGTTCTATTATCTCAAGAGCATTTTTAACGAGAAAACAGCAGCAATCAGTGATTTCTTAGAAATGTGACCCATTTAAACATACCCTCAGCAAGTACAGCTGTTGTGTCTTCTGGATATTCTCTGTGTTCTGGGGGCACTGGGGGCACAGCATAAATATTCATTAATGCTGGTCCACTACGAAAAGAAAATGGAAAGACCCCTATAAGGTAGCAGTGACCCTACAAGCCCCCAAAGCCTTGCTGGAACTGTGACAAAGAAAGATAGTGACAGGCCTGAAAAAGCAGTTCTCTTCCCACACTCAACACATGCAGCGAGGCGAGGGCCCCATTGTCTGAGGAGTCGCTGGAGGGCGGGGAGGGGCCCACCGCGGCCCAGCTGCTGTCCAGGGGGAGTCAGGGAATACCGGCCTCCACGCCGCCAGGGCTGCTGTCTGCACACAGACCTGACGGTGTCTCAAGCTTCTGGTGTGATTTGGAGGGGTAGGGTCCTTGGGGGAGGGGAGTTGCTGATAGAGAAGGGACCTGAGGTCAGCGTGGAATAGGACTGGGTGGAGGAAGGGCTTGGAGACCGCTGATCCTTGTCCTTTCCAGGAACTGGGGTTACCGGGTCAGAGAAACATCTCAATACCATCGGGGTTTCCAAGGCTGGTTGTAAATCTGCTGCTTTAGAGCGGACACCGGAAACCACACCCAGCTCGTGTCCACACCCGCACCGAGAGCTTTAGGAGTGGATGGGGGTCACATCAGAGCGGCTCCCAGTTCTTTCTGTGGAAGCTGTTATTGCACATCTCCTCCCTCGAGTGGATGTAAATCTATCTTCTCCCTCCCCTGTCCTTTAGTCTCTGAAAAGCCCAAAGTGAGCAGGGGGAGGGAGGCAGGGAGAAGAAAAGAGGCGGCCAGGGACTGGAGATTAGGAAAACCATTCCAGCTCCCTTCTCTCGCCAAGACTTGTTTGTTGCGGTGGCGTGGCAGGAGTTTTTGTTTGGGGGCCTTTCTTTTTTCCTTTTAATTAAAGCAATCCGTTCTGGTGCTGCCAGTGGAACAACTCTTTCCAGTTCCTTCACATGGCGATTGTGCACGTAGCTTCCAGGCCGAGGCTTGTATCTGTAATTCCTTCTATTAATTCCAAGGGGAATTTAAGTTTTGTTCCATTCACCTTCTCCTCCCAGGACATGTACGGCTGTTGAATGGGAAGCTTTGTGTGTGTGACACGTCACTGGGCAATCAGGCACAGCACTTAAACTTAAAATGGAGAGACTAACACTGATTACGCCCTGACTGTATGCAGGGGACTGTTCTAAGTGCTTTATGTATATGAGCCAGTTAACCCTCTGAGATAGGTATCATTATTCTCTATTTTCAGGCGAGGAAACTGAGGCTCAGAGAGTAAAGAAAATTATCCAGTGTTGCACAGCTAGTCAGGGGCAGGCTGGCATTCGGGCTCAGAGCCTGCGGTTTTAACCACTATACGATACCCCCAGGGGTGCATTATAGTCTTTTGTATGGATGCACAGGAGTGTATGTATTCATTCCTCCATTTCTGGTCATTTATCTTGTTTCAAAATGTTCTCCTATTATAAATAATGCAATGATGAACGTTTTTGTGATAATAGCTAATAATACTTAACATTCGTTGAATTGCTAACTCTGTGACAGGCACTGTTTCAAGTTCTTTATGCATGGTAACTAATTTAATCTTTGTAACGACCTTACTATTATTACCATTTAACAGATGAGGGAGCAGAGGTACAGTGCAGCTGGTTAAATATTTCGTCCCAGATTGCACACTTAGGAAGCGGCAGAGGTATTCAGAGCAGCTGCTCTTACAATCTCTGACCACATCTCTGATATTGTTTGAGGAAAGATTTTTTAACTGGAATTACTAGGTCATAAAATAGAAATATTTTTAAGGATCTATATACATGTCACAAAATTACTTTCCAGTAACACTGGACGGTTATGTTAATTTGTATTCCCCTGAGCTCTGTGCAGTTGATTAAGGAATCTGAAAGTTAGATAAGCCCCTGGTAAAAGGGATGTCCCTCTAGCCTCTGGGCAATGTGTCCATAAACTCCTTTCTGGCTTTTGTTGTCTGATTTGGGCACTTACTACCACTAATAATATTATTTTTATGAAAAAATATATCTAGCTCAAAACCACATCTGGGAAGGGGCATCTGGGGTACTGGTGGTATTGTATTTCTTGATCTGGATTGTGTTTACCCTGTAGTGTTTCCTTTGTGATAATTCATTGAGCTGTTGCCTTAGGACTTGCACACTTTTCTGTTTATAATTTATTCTTATTAAAAGTTTATTTTTTTTTAAAAAACACTGTCAAATATAACCTTTTGGAAGTTAGGAACAGAATATATTGAAATCTACTGCAAAGAATAAGAAAATAACTCAGTTGTCACCATCTTTTCTCCACATGTTGGATAAAAGGAGATTTTGAAAGAAATACTTTCATGGTTTCTTTTTTTTCAGTCTCTAATGTGATAATTGAATAGACATTAAATCACAATAGTCCTAAGAAATACAGTTCTAAAAAAGTCCTTTGCCTGTTTTTATTGTTTTTGTTTAAGATAGGTTTTTTGTTTAAAACTTCAAGAGGATGATGCATATTTAAGAGTTATGATGCAGGAGTTTTGGGCCAGGACTTGAGAACAGTGATTAAGACCCCAGAGAGAGAGTTGTTCTCTTTCTTTCTTGGCTTTCTCATGTGGTCTTCCTGAATATTTGGTTCTGAGGTAGTGCACAGTTCTGTGGTATGGCCTGATGCCTCTGTTGAGTAATGTCCCTAGAGACTCAGGAATGTCTTTCCAAGGCTGATGGATCAGCCCAAGAAGATCAATATATCATCATTTCAAGAAAGTATGCTCTTCCTCGAATGGAAGCCAGTAGCAATTTCCCTGTCAACTTCCCAATTGTTTTTCAATCTTATTTTAGTGCTTGTTTCCCTCTGCCTACTTTTATATTTGATGTAAAATTAATTGTTTAGCCCCATTCAGTTTCTTAGTCCCTGGACTCCAGTTGTAATTTTTGTCAGTTTTCATTCCTTTGCCACAGAGGACTTAAGTGGCTGCAGGATAAAAGGGCATCTTGTGCCTTTTATGATGAGACAAAAGGAGGCATGTTTCCCAATTCTCCCTTTAGTGTCTATCCTCAAACGGTCTCACCGTGAGCTTCTGTGAATTCTTTGATTAATTTGTTAATATTCATTTGTTTAGACTGACTTTCTTCCATTTCTACCTAACATTTTACCATTACCACTGTATTAGTCAGCGCAGGCTACCATAACAAAATGCCACAGACTGGGTGGTTTAAACCACAGAAATTTATTTTCTCCTGGTTCTGAAGGCTAGAAGACCAAGATTAAGGTGCCCATGTGGTTGGGTTCTGATGAGGACTCTTTTCCTGGTTTGCAGACAGCAGCCTTCCTGCTGGGTCTTCATATGGCCTTTTCGCTGTGCACACAAGCAGAGAGAGAGAAAGTTCTGGTGTCCCTTTCTCTTCTTATAAGGACACTAATCTTATTGGATTAGGGCTCCATCCATATGACCTCATTTAACCTTAATTACTACCCAAAAGGCCCCATCTCCATATACTCCTAACATGTGGGTTAGGGCTTTAACATGAATTTGAGAGGAGGACACAATTCAGTCCATCACATTACCACAAGCAAGACATTTAAAATTAAGCTTTGTTTTCCCTTTCAAAATAGCAATTTTTTTCTAGTGTTTCTGTTAAATGACATTTCACTTTTTAATTTGTAAAAAATTTTAGGTTTCTGCTAACTGTATTATGGGAATCCAGACATAAAGAAGACATAGACCCTACTCAGGTAGACTCCTCAAGGAGTTTACAAAGTGATGAAGGAGGTGAGTTGCTTGTGCAAATAACCAGATCCTGGGAGACTGGAAGTATAGTAAGTGAAATACAACGTGCTATGGGATTCTGAGGAAGAGATTATCCTCATTAACGGGCTGCCATTGAGCTTCGTAATCAGGGACAGGCAGGATTTGGACTGGGGAAGATGTAGAAAAAGCCACACCAGGCTCAGCAGGAAGAGACACTATGAAAGTATGATAGTGCAGTTTAGTTGGAACTTAGGGAGTCTGCAGGAGAACACTGTGGAGTTTAACCTTATGGCATAGGAGGAGGCTAGGTCCTCAAATCAGCACTTAAAAAGAGAGTCACAGTGACCAAATGGCCCTTGACAGTCTGGACATATTGTCTTTCAATAATTCTAATACCACCAGTTTTCCCTCCAGTGTTGCAAAAGACTGCAGTTTCTTTGACTGAGCGCCAGATAAAGTAGTTGGCTGTGTTAGGGGCCATGTTGTGAAAAAGAGAGAGAGAGAGGGAGGGACAAAGAGAAAGAAAGAAGAAGGGGGAAGGGAGGGTGGGAAAGAAAGGAATATTAGTCAGTCAGAATGTATCTCTAAAAACTAAGATCACACTCACTATGGCAGGATGCTCACTCCAGAATAGCCATGACAGAACCAAGATTGACTGAGAGAATTGCAGATTCTTTCCAAGTTGCCCAAAGAAAAGTGGACAAAGAACATGAACTGGTAATGTAAAGGAAATATTAATGATATTTTGTAAATGATCATTTGTAAAATGTCCCATATCACTAGTGATCAAATAAATACAAAACTTAAAAACAATGAGTTACTATTTTCTCCTTATCAGATGAGCAAATTTTAAAAAATAACACTGTTGGTGAAGGTGTGTCTCAATCTCGTATATTGCTAATGGGAATGTAAACTGGTCCAACCTTTCTAGAAAGTAATCATGCAATGTTTTACACTTTTGAGAGCCCTAGAAATGTTAGTACACCTTGACTTGATAATTCCCCTTACAGGAATCTATGCTGAGAATATAGAGGTATGGTCAAAGATTTATGTTTAGCAATTTCATTGAAGTTTTATTTACAATATTTGGAAATTTAGAAACAATCTAAATGTGAACACTATGGAAATTTGTTGCATAAATATCAATTAATGGAATAATCTTCAGCTGTTTCAACATTTGTCTTCAAATAATTTTACAGATATAAAATGCATATTACATGTTTTTAAGAAGCAGTTTCCAAAATTATGTATACAGTAAAAATATGCATGAGGAAAAAAATAGAGACAATAAATGGTAATGTCATTTATTCATTTAGTCACATCACAAATATTTATTAAGTATATTGTATGTCTGGCAATGTAGTTATCTGTGGATAGTGGGTCTATAGATGATTTCTATTTTATTCTTTATACTTTACTGGGTTTTACAAATTTTCTAGAGTAATCATTTTTTGTCTAAAATATGCATTTTAATAAATCCTTTCCACCCTTTAGGGCCCAAGCCCACTCTTCCACAAAGTCTTTCCTGGTTGCTCTAATAGGAAGTGATCTCTCGTTTTTCTGTGACTCTTTCAAATTAGTGTTATCATATATGGTTTTGAATTGCAACCATTTGTATGTATGACTTTCATCCCAACTAGTTTGGGAGCTACTGGAGAACAAGGATTACGGCTTAGATGTCCTATTTCTAAGCAAAAGCCTAGCTCTCCTTCCCTACCTTCTCCATAAAGCCTTCCCTACTACTTGAAAAAGTGGGTGATTTCTTCTTCCCTTGAATCCTCAAAACAGTTTTTTATGCCTTTCTTATTGGGAGTCCATTCCACTTTGGATTATAGTTAATTGTGCTTGTCATGCCCCCCTGTTAATCATCCAACTCCTTATTATAGGAAACGAATCCTGGTCTTCTCTGTGCCCAAGGCAGTGCCTTGCATAAAGTGTGTGCTCAGTAAACATTGGGCGGATTTATGACTGAATAAACACAGGCTCTTTCCAGCTATTTCAAATAGGTGCCTTTCAGTTAGCTCCTAACCTGAAGAGTTTAAGATTTCTGTACAGGTACGGGAGTGAGGAGGTGGGATAAGAGATAGCCTCCAAAGACTAAGCAGACCCAAAGCATTGAGCAGTGGCACGCATGAAGCCTAATCCACCCGGAAAATCTGGCAGGAAATGCATTCACTTTAGACTCGTGATGCCGCAAATAATGCCCTTTTGCTCCTCTCTGGGTCCTGAGAACTTTATCTGTGAAGCTTTACCATCTTTCACCATTTTGCATACTCCTCCAGTTAATTCCCCAAATAATCTCACTCTTCCAGTCATAAATTGAACACCAGAGATTTCCCCTGCAATTTTGGACTCTAATCACCCAAATGTGGCCATGAAGAAAAAAAGTTTAAAATCAAGGACTGTATAAACATTATTTTAGAATAAAAAAATAAAATTAAGGGGAGATGGCACAAGATTCAATTCAAGTTAACATGTATTTATTGTGCTTCAGGTTTTTACAAAGCCTTGTCCTGGGCACTGAGAATGATCCAAAGACCAAAACAGGCATTGATCTCATTCATAAGATCCCAGCTGGCTATGACAATATAACAGAGGAAAGGGAGAAATGGAGTGGGAAGAGTCTGGAGAGAGGGCGGGCATTGCATGTGCCTGCCAGAGTTCTGGGTTGGGACTGGAAAGAGGTGGGAAATAAATGAGAGGGCTTCTGATAGCTATGCTCTTAATTGTGTTAGTGGTGGCCATTGATACTTTGGGTCTGTGCCTAGGAAATGTAAGATGTGAGTGGCATTCAGATAGACTAGGAAAAGCTTTAGAAAAAAAGTTCTAAGTTCTAAAGCAATATTGGATAGAAGATGTGATATGAGACCGGTTGTTACAGAAAAAAAAAAAGGAAAGGATGGTATTTAACAGAACCCAGTACAACTGTTAGTGTTCTTAGCTACTGGCAACAGAAATTACCCTAGTTAGTTTGAGCATAAAAGGAATTTATTAAAGAATATTAAGACACCATCAAGAAAGTAAAAGGACAACCTACAGAATGAGAGAAAATCATGTATCTGATAGGGACTTGTATCCAGAATGTAAAAAGTGAAAGATAAATTGAAAAAGACAATTAAAAAATGGGCAAAGAATGATAGTTGCACAACAATGAGAATGTATTTAATGCCACTGAACTGTACACTTAAAAATGGTTAAAGTGGTAAATTTTATGTTATATATGTTTAGCCACAACTTAAAAAAATAATTTAAAAAAAAACGGGTAAAGGATTTTAATAGACATTTCTTCAAAGATACACAAATGGCCAATAAACATATGGAAAGATACTCAACATTATTAGTCATTAGGGAAATGCAAATCAAAACCACAAGGAAATACCACTTCACACCCACTAGGAATTTGAAACTCTAATATATTGTTATTGGTAGTGTAAAATGATGTAACTTCTTTGGAAAATAGTCTGGCAGTTCCTCCAAATGATACACATAGAATTACCACATAACCCAGCAATTCTACTCCTAGATATATACCCAAGAGAAATTAAAATATATGTCTGTACAAAAACTTGTACACAAATGTTCATAGCAGCCTTATTCATACTAGCCAAAAAGTGAAAACAATCCACATGTCCATCAACTGACGAATAAATAAACAAAATGTAGTTTACCCATACAATGGAATGTTATTTGGCAATAAAAAGGAATGAAGTACTGATACATGCTACAATATAGATAAGTCTTGAAAAAAATGTTGCTAAGTGAAAGAAGCCAGGCACAAAAGACTACATATTGTATGATTCCATTTATATGAAATATCCAGGATAGGCAAATCCATAGAGATAGAAAGTAGATTAGTGGTTGCCAGGGGCTGGGAGGAGGGGGAAATGGGGAGTAACCACTAGTGTCTATGAGGTTTCTTTTTGGGGTGATGAGAATGTTCTGGAATTAGTGGTGATGATTGCACAACCTTGTGAGTATACTAAAAACCACTGAATTGTACACTATAAATGGATGAATTTTATAGTATGTGAATTATATCTCAATAATGCTGTTATTTAAAAAACAACAACAATATTATTAAGTAGCTCAGAGAATCTCCAAGAAATCCAGAGAATTAGTCTCAGAGGCTACCCAGCTGAGAACAATGCCTAAAGTATATCACCAGATGGTTCCAGAATGAGCCCTAGTATTGCTCATCTGGGCATTGACACCACAGACACAACGGACGTCTACCAAGACCTTGCCCCTGCTGGCCCTGTGGTTCCATATCTTTCCACCAGGGCCCACCTCACAAAAAACAGCTTCTCTAGAGTCTGCTTTCTCACATTGCTTTCATCCAAACCGAAGTCTAGTGTCTATCCATCCAATTGCCAAAGCTTAGGTCACAGTTTCCAGCCGTAACTGCAAGGGATCCTGAGAAAGCAGGTTGTGGCATGGAAGGCAAGACTCAAACAAATGTCCACTACATCCCATTTCTCTCAATGAGTTTGCCTGGACAATGGTTTTAAAGTCATAAAATGTTGGAGCTTAATGGGCCCTTTGAAGTTCATCTACTGTTCTGACCATTTGGTCCATTGACTGTCACATCGCCAAAGGCAATGGGCAATTTCTAGCTTTATCTTGCCTGACCTTTTAAGCATTTGACAACGTGAATCACGCCTCTCTTACACATTTCTTTCCCTTGTTTGGGGGTCACCTCTCTTGTACCTTTCTAACCATTTTTCTCTCAGTTTCCATCCAGAGCTGCTCTCTTTGCCCCCTAAAGCTGTTGCATCTCCTCATCTCCATATTCAGTCCTGCTCTTAATAACTCAGTTCACACTGTGTGAATGTTATGGGTTGAATTCTGTCCCCCCAAAATCCATCTGTTGAAATCCTAACTGCTATTACCTCAGAATGTGACTTTATATGGAAATAGGGTAATTTCCAAATAGGAGATAGAAACAAGGGCAGATGTAATTAGTTAAAATGAGATCATATGGGAGTATGATCCAACCCCATATGACTGGTGTTCTTATAGAAAGGGAAAATTTGGACACAGAGACATGCACACTGGGAGAACGCCATGTGAAGATTGGAGTTATGCTGCCACAAGCCAAGAAACTACCAGAAGCAAGGAGAGAATCCTGGAACAGATCCTTCCCTAGCGCTGTCAGAGGAAGCATGGCCCTGTTGACATACTGATCTTGGATATCTAGCCTCCAGAACTGTGAGACAATAAATTTCTGTTGTTAAGCCACACAGTTTGTGCTACTTTGTTAGGGCAGCCCTAGCAAACTAAGTGTATTTTTCTCTACTCCTGTATTTACCTTCTATTCATAAGTGGGCAACTGCCTAATTTGTATTGCTAGCCCATAATGCCCCAGATACCTTACAGATCCATGTGGCTGTCTTGCCTGCTGGGACGTTTGCATTTGGCTATCCCACAGAAACCACAAACTCAACTTGTCTAAACTCAATGCATCATTTTTCTGCTCCCACTTGCTCCCTCTTCTTCATTTTTCTCTCTTGGTGGATGGCACCCTCTATCTACTCTGTTGCCCTTGTCAGAACCTGGGTGATAGCTTACAACTCCACACCCCTCCTGTTACCAGGCATCAAATCCTAAAGGTTCTCCCTCTCTACGCCTTTGAAGTCTTTCCCATCCATCCCAGCCCCATCTCCACTTCTGTCCTAGGCTGGCCTCCTTCCATATGCCTTTCACAGTAATCTTTCTGAAACACAAATCTAATCAAGTCACGCCTTTGCCTAAAATCCTTCAGAGGGTCCCCATAGCTTCCAAGTAAAGGTCAAATCCCGGAGCCTAGCAAATATGACCTTTGTGGACTGACTGCCTGCTGCCTTGGATAACCTCGTCGCTCACCTTTGCTCCTCTCTCCTGCTTTCTGCAGCCACACAGAAGTTCAGATCTTCCCCCGCCTCTCTCTTCATTCTACCTGATGCCTGCTCAGTCTTCAGAACTCAAAAGCAGCCCCCTCTAGGAAGGCTTTCTGGATTTCTGGCAAAATTTAAAACCTGCTTCGATGTTCCAGTAACCCTCTGGGCGCACACCCTGTCATAGCAATTTCAGGATGAGCTGAAATTGTTGGTCTGCTCCTCGCTCCACCCGCACCCCCCACCCCCAGCACTAGTCTGTAAGGCACTAGTGAGTAGAAACTCCATACTTTTTCCAACTTTCTGTTCTCAGTCTAGTGCCTGGCACATAAATGTTTCTAGAAGGAAAGGAGAGTGAAAGGGGGAAAAGGGGGAGACTCCTTGCCCCAACCTATTTTACAGAGTGAAAAATAAGACCCCGAGAGACACTAATTTCTCATCATGTTCAGTGCCGATTGTGTCGTTGTTGACTCATTTGTCAGAATTAAAGTAAACGCAGAGATTTTTTCCTCTTTCACATTCAGGAGTTGCGACTGCTTTTAATCATGAACTGTCCTATAATGGAGGCTGGCCCTTTTCAGCTCTCTCAGCCCCATCAAACTGAAGTCACTTCCCCTGAAGGGACAGAGTTTGCCTTTGTGTTTATGGGACTGGCGAGGAGGACGCGTCTTCGGGAGCAGACCTACAAACCGAGCCAATTTCCTTTTTCTGCACCCCCCCCCCCGCCCCCGGGCTGCGATTGGCCCATCCCCGGAGGCTGGCCGCAGTAGCCTTTAGTCATCGCCCTGGGAAATCCTTCTGGAACTGGGCACCAACTCGGGTGTTGTTTTCATGCTTTTTGTGCGGGGATTAGCTCGGTGCGGGGTTTGGGAAGGCTGCGAGAGCTGGGCCACATGTAATCCAGGATTTGCCTCTGCCTCGCGGCTTATGGAAAACAGATGTCTCTCTGCTCTGGGCCTGAGCACAGAATGGAAATGACCAACCAGAGAGCCTTTTGGAACCGAGGACCCCGAGTTCAGGCGCTTCAGAATCCAGCCAGGAGGCGGCTTCTCCTCCGCTGGTCTGTGGTTACTCCTGTATCAGCCTCGCGCGCAGGGAACGCCTGGCGATAACGCAGTTTCACCTTCAGATAACACCGCGCGCCAGGACCGCGGCTGCGGGGCAGGACACTGAGACGCGGAGCGGCGGCGCGAACACGGGGTCGCCTGCCCGCCGCCGGAGGCCGGGAGCGAGCAGACCCCGGCCCTGTGGGGGGCGCAGCCCGGCCGGAGGCGGAGTCGCTGGCCGCCCCGTCCCGCCAGCGCGCCTTTTCTCCGCCGAGCCAGTCGCCGTCTCGCAGTAAGTCAGCGCTCGGGCTGGGCGCGCGCGTCAGCCGCCAGTGGGCCCGACCCTGCCCCTCTGGAACCTTCCCCTCTGGGCAAGGTCCGGGTGGACCAAGGTGTGCGGGGAGCCTGCAAAGAACCCACTTCCGGATCCTCGCTGCGGTGGTTAGAAGCCAGCCTGGAGCCAGTGGTGGTGGGAGCCGAGCGGCTGCAGGCGCTGTTGGCTGGGGCTGCGGAAGTGCTAAGCCCTTGACTTTGCATCTCTCCCAGGCCCGGCCTGCCCGGGTCTCCCAGGAGGCGGGGACGCTCTGCCGTTCCTAAAATCTGTGCGCAAAGCTTCCGAAGTCAAGCTTTTAACGTCATTTTGCAGTGAGGGGGAAAACAAGATATTCTGCACTCTTAAAGCAATAGCTTTAATAATTGAAAAGATGGGCTTCCTCCTCTCTCTGTTTTTAAAATTTTGGTCATTTCCCTAAAACTAACTACTGAAATAGACTTTTTTCCTATTAGCCTCCACTTTTATTCTCTGCCCAAGTTCATACTACAGTTCTGGCTTATTAGATGAGGGAGATGTTGATTTTTGAGGGTTTTCAGGGCTCTTTTTGATTGATGTATTTATTCTGAAAATCCGTGCCCATTTTAAAAACTGCATGCTGCTGACAAATTAGGTGAAAGGCTGGGAGTGGGGAGGGAGGTTTGTCGCGTGAAATGCCTGTCAGATCCAAAGCATTCTATGAACCTCAAATTCGTTCCCACCTGTAATCCAGTCTCGTAGGGCAACTGGTTCCTTCTTCATTCCTTCCCTCCCCCCAGAAATCACCAGCCTTAATTTACGAGGCAGAGACAGCTTTAGATTCGAATGCTTTTTAAAAAGTTAATTTTCGTGCATTTAGAGTTCCAGACATCCAAAGATGAGGTTAGCCGCTAGGATGGAGAGGTTGTTGTCCCTGTGGCAGTATGCACACAAATGCCTTTCTCGCTAAACAGTTTTAGCCTATTTTCTTTTAGCAATGGAGATTAACTTTTACGTCAATAGTTTTAGAATATAGTTATGGGTTTATTGCATGACAACTTGTATTTCCAGTTTACTGTACCAGAGAGTGGGAAGAGGTATTGTGTTCGGGTCACTACCTCCCAGCTCTACTTGACCTCCAGTCTCAGATTTCCACTTGATTTCATCCTTGGCAGCTCTAGTACCTGCCCTTCAGCTGAAAGAAACAAAAGAGCAGGAATGATTCAGAACCCTTTGACTTCCACAGCCTTAACCAAAGAGGCAAAGTATTTGTTTGAATTCTTTATGACGCACATTACAGTATGTTTCCTTCCTCTTCAAATTTAGGTACATCTAGCGATTAAGGATCAATTAAAAAAACAAGCAAAAACTCTACTTCCCTCCTCCCTTAAGGTAAATATGGATTTGGTTGAGTCGGGTAGGGCTACCTACGGTAATGAAATGTCTTCTTGGTGAGATAGTTCAGTTGTGTTCTGGAATGGGTACGGAAGGGTTAACACCAGATCTCCTCAATCACTCTCATATTTGCACATTCTTTTCTCCATAGCCTCCCTTTTCTTTCTACTCTTTTCTATGCTATTCCATTTAGGTACATACCATGATTCTATTTTGGATCATGGAGTCTAGGATACCATTACTTTTCAGTGTCAAGATTTGTTTAGATGACAGTGTCCCCTTATCAGTATTCTCAGAACATTTTTCCAAATTCTGCCTTTATTTTCCTGGAAAATTCTATATCTATTAAATCCTCCACTGGAAATTCCATTGTATCTTTCCAAGGTAAATGTGGCACCTACATCTTGAATTACTTTTATTGCATCCTTATTTTAATGTTGACTTGCGTGGTTTCCTGATTGTCTGGTCAGCTTGTTATTTCTGCTTTATATTGAAATTTATATTGAATTTCTGCTTTATATTGAACTTCTCATAAGACACTGAATATAAATGGATTAGGCAGTCTCCCTGAGAATTAACAGCATACACTCTGGCCTTTTCTGTGGTCTGCCCTTGGGTTGGATTTTGTCCTCTGAATCCCTGTCCACTGACTACTCTAGAAAGAGGCTGGATTTTTACCTGGGGCTCAAAAGTGATCTGTTTATTTTCTGAGCAGCAGTAACTCACCACCTCTCCAGCTACTGCTTGGTGAGAATTTGGCCTGCTCAATAGAGATAACCCCATCTGGTATTACAGCGATGCCCAAGGAACCTTTGAAAATGCAGTCCTGAAATCTTGAAATCTGGAGAGATCACATGATCAGAACTTTCTCTTTCTCTCACCACTCCACTAAAAATGACACTGCTTCATTTACACCAAATCCATCCTGGATTATAAATTCCCAAAAGACAACTGTAGCTTGATTTGTTCAGGCTCTCAAAGGTTATGCTGGCAGGTGCTGGCAAGATGCTTTTGATGCTGCTGCTAATGATGCAAATAGGAACAATGACAATTTTCCATTTGAGTTTCATGAGAAAACATATCCCAGGGTGTCTGTTTGAAAGGCCCTTCTGAGACTGTCATCTGAAAGCCTTGAGTCAAGGCTGAGGTACTGTCACACTCCATCACCAACATTATTTCTTATGCTCTTATGTGTTAGACCTTAAGACTCACCTGCTGAGTTGGCAGGTCTGAAAAAGTCCCTGCAAGTCACCTGTGAGTTTAGTTAGTTATTTTTTTTCTCTGGAAGACAATGGTAGGTCTTTGATTTGGATAGTATTTGGTGTTAGAGTTAGGAGAATTGGCAAGTGCAGCTTTTGAGATAAGCAGGTGGAAGGGAGATGAAGGGAAGTAAATCTAGTGACACTGAGCCAACTATTTACTAGGCACTCAGCTTTTATGTGTTTTTTGAGAGTTTAGTGGAGATTCAGAACCTGACCTTCTGTTGGCAAATATTTTGTCTTACTAGTACTGGTTCCTTCCTGCGTAAAACTATTATTTTTGCATGTCCTGCCTTTGAATTTCATCTTAATCCTTGAACAGAAATATCCTCTCCCTAGAATTTTCAATGCCTTCTTCTTTTTCATAACGTACTAGATGTCTAGATGAAATTTATTTACACAGAAGGACTGGCCAGGAAAATTAGGATGTGTCCTTGAGTCCAGCAAAAACACTGTATCTGTCAGCATCTTTATTAACTTATGACAGTTTGGAAGTGCTCAAATAGAAGTGGTGGATACAGGTTTGCTTCTGCCTTAACTGCAGGAAAATGAGTCGACCTTACACCTGCAGACTTCTGGAACCAGAGCAATTTGTAGAAATATGCTGGAGGCAGTTGGAGTTCTGGGAGGTGATTAGCCTTTTAAATCACCATCTCCTTATTGTAAATGTCTGTCAGGTTTCAGAATGTCTGCTGTTTGAGGGACGTCTTTTTTAGTTTAAATGTGATCATTGATTTAAACCAAAATATCAAGAAAGGCATAAAGTCTTGCTGACCTGCTTATCTCCATTAGGATCAGGACTAGCATTTTAGGACTCTCATTGCTGACCTTCAAGGATGATGATTTTGAGACCAGGAAACAAAATGGAAAGTATCTCAGATTAAGACTCCTGAAAAGAGAGATCTGACATAAGACCAAAAATGTGAAAGATTAGACCCAGTTTTGTTTTAGATTGTTCTGTCCCATCAGGTAGAAGAAAGGAAAAATGTTTTTCAAGCCCAGTCTGTCAGCCAAAAGGATTTACTGAACAAATGTTGTGTTTCAAGCCCTCTGCTTTATGATCTGAAAATTACAATCAAGTAAAAGGCAGAGCATAAGCCTTGAAGGAATTTTCAAGCCTCGGTGCTACCTTTAGACATTAATGAGCATCCTTTTACCACCTGTTCACTAGTTTCCTCCCCTGGGAAATCAGGGCTAGGGCTGTGGTTGGACCCTTTTCTATAGTTCAGTTACAACCACTTCCCACAGGAGTCAAGATGGCCCCTTGATGGGAGATTGGCTTCCTTTGGCAGTGAAAGGTGTGTTCTTGGCTCTTTCAACATGACCTGGGTAAAGTGACACTTGCTACCTAACCCCAAGACTCTTTTTCAGTGCATGGCTCTATTCCTATAACGTTCCTTCCCCAGCCACCAAGCAGTTCAGCAGTGACTAGACTAGCACCAAAATGACCCATAATGGGGGTATTGCTGGCGGGTAAATGATAGATATCCTTGAGTTTCACCTTAATTATGAGGATGACATCAGGTCTTTTTAATCATGAAAATAGCCTCTCAGACTAAACAAAGGCAGAACTGCCTCTTTTGCTGACCACGTGAAATTTATTTAAATTAGTTTTGTACATTCAACAATGATGTCAAAGCTATATTACAAAACCACCTAAAAGGGTGAGTTTTCTGGGCCTTTGCTTAGGGATAAAAAAGCATTAGCCACATTGAACGGGATTTGCATCTTGTTAGCTTGCCTGTATGTCCTCGACTACTGGACACAATGGGAGGGTGCACGTCTGTCTCTTTAGCTGGGCAATAGTCTGCCTTAGTTATGATTCTGCTGGGAATTAAAATAGTGAACCAGAAGCGTAGGAGGGGGGAAGGGAAAAGGCAGGAACTTGTAGATACTGAAAAGAAGTAAAGGTTGGGGTCAGGTCTGTTCCCTCCCATTTTTTTTTTTTTTTTTGTAATTCAAGATTAACGGTACAGTTTGATTTAGCGCCAGCACAGACTATCTCAGTGCATAGTAATCTCTTCAGTATTGGTGAGTGGATTGTCTCCTTTCAGATATGGGGCAGCTGGCTCTCCTTTATTGTTCAGCTCATGTCCAGGGCTTCCTGCATTTACCCTGTTCATTGGATTCTGCTTATGGAAGGCAAAATAATTGCCATATTAGTCAAAGAAGGAGATTGTAAAAGTGAACCCTTTATGAAATGTAAGCACATGTTCTGGATACCCCTTTATTTAGCATGGCCAAACAGAAGTCACCCCAACAAAGTGGATGTAAAGGTACCCAAATGGGCTAAATGTTTGCTTCTTGATTGCTGCAGAAAACAAATGGCAAAGACTAGATGTCTTTCGCTTCTAAATCTTAGTCAATAATGAAGCCACTGATCAAAACCAAATTTAACAAATAGTTATAGAATGTCGTCTCCAGATTCCTGGTACCAGTAGAAAGAATACCTTTTTTTTTTTACAGACTATTTCCATTTTAGATGAGCAATGCTTCTCAGTCTGTTGTGCCACACACTCTGCAACAAATGAGCCTTAAAAGATAAATGCTATCTTTTGCCCCAGGTCACGTGGAAGTCACACAGTCATGTACAATGAAGTGATGTGACAGGGTGCCATTTGCTTAGAGGAAGGATGAGCAGAGGCTAACTGCAATCTTTTTTTCTGTTTCTCCCTGTTTTCAGCCATCAAATAGCAATTACCCTTTGAGTGTCCTTCATCCCCTTCCTCCCCAAACGTCTCTATCCAGAAACCTAAAATATAAAGTAATTGATGCCTGAGGCTAAAACCCACTCGAAGCTGCCAAATCACCCACCAAAACAACATGAAAAGGTCTAGCAGCCTGAAAAGGGAAGGGGTGGGAGGGAAGGGTGTGGCGGCCCTGTGCAAAGTGCTCCTTTTTCTTGTGACATTTACTCTAATATCTCCATTTCTGCTACAGACCCTGCAGAAGAAAGTATGTTTTATTCATTTTTAACACAATGTCATTAGAAGAACAAAAAATTGGATTTCTCAGAGATTTCCTCCCTATGGCTTTTACTTGTAGTCCACATAAATTGTTTTGCTAAAACAAAGCTTCTGAATTTTTAATGTGTCTATTAGAGATCAAATTCATACTACTTTCTAAAAAGTCTTTACATATCAAGAATGGGAAATAGTTAAGAATTTACTTTGAATAGTTAAAGTGGTTTCTATAATGGGAGGAAGACAGATTTGTTGGGTTATGAAATTCTGAATTCCATCTGCATGGGAGCTGGTTTTCATTTGTAATGCGGTACAAAATATTCTTGGCATGTTTGGGGCTTATTCCACACAGGATGCTCCATGCTAAAACTAAATGTAGATAAAACTAAATAGATTCCTTTTCCTAGATTTTTTTTTTCTAAACTATTTCCTCTTCATCAAGTCCCTTGGATAAATGCATTCACCAAAGTGCTGCCAGGTCTCTCTACAAATAGTTTAGTCTTCAATCTTCATTATTTAGCTGTTCAGCTAGGATCTGTTGATGGGTGGTCAGTGGGGACAGGAGTTCACCAGCAGACCAGAGGGAGGGAGTCATTCCAGGTGGAGACACTCAGACATCCTGCTTGTGTCCCAGATCTATTTTCCAGTCCCTCAAGACCCGGGGCCCAGCTTTCTGAATTTTACACATAATAACTGCTATGATACTTAGATTCTTAATATGCTTGCTGTGTTTGGTGTCCACAACTTAAGAATGATCACTTGATTCACTGGAAATCATTGGCCAAGGTATAAAATTTGTGGAACAAATACCGGAGTTGAAGTAAAAGAAAAAGTTAATTTAATCCCTTTAAAATAGAAACATTTAAATTAAAAAAACAGCAAGTCTATATTCATATGTCTGGTTTTGTAGGGAAAGTTTGGTGGTTTTGGGATGTGAGTACTTACCAAACCCATCAACTCTTATGCTACTAAAGCTCATCTTCATTGGAAGTTGGGGTGAGGGTTTGGCTCTTCCTTGACTCAGTATGCTCATGGGATGAACCATACTGAGATTCTCAAGTGACAAAGGTTGACTTGCTTTTTGTATTGCTGGCATATTTAGCAATTCTTGGTTACCTTTCAGTCTTAAAACCAGTAGAACTCCATTACCAAAGACAACAACAACAAAAAAATCAGAACATTAAACCCTTGACTTAGGCATAATGTATTACCTTGTGATTTACTGCACCAGAGCTGATTATGTTGGGAACTGTCGGTTATTTCTTCCAAGAGCCTGGGATACTGCCTGCCTTAGGGTAGATTGAGGTGACTGTGTGCTATCTATCTTTTATTTATGACAATAACCCTGCTGACCCACCAGCATGTGCTTTGCAGTTTTCTCCATCCCTCCTCCCACTCTTGATTAGTCGTGAAATTTATTGGCCCCTGTGGCACCAATCTAGAAGAACCAGCTCACTTTGTTTGAGCCCATAATTTCATCAGCATAGCAGCTAGCTGAGCTAACTTGGCACTGAGATGATGATAATGATTTAATCTCACATTTGAGTAAATCTTTACCTTTTAAAAATTGCTTTCACATAAATTATTCCATCTTATCTTTACAATGACTCTGAGAGGTAACATTTATTTATTTATTTGTTTTTTGTGAGGAAGACCAGCCCTGAGCTAACATCCGTTGCCAATCCTCCTCTTTTTGCTGAGGAAGACTGGCCCTGGGCTAACATCCGTGACCATCTTCCTCTACTTTATATGGGACGCCGCCACAGCGTGGCTGACATGCAGTGCGTCGGCAGGCACCCGGGATCCGAACCCATGAACCCCGGGCTGCCAAGCATGAAGTAAAGTGCTGCACTACCGGGCTGGCCCCTGAGAGGTAACATTTAGAGGTGAGCAAACTAAGGCTCCAAGAAGCCCAGTGACTTTTCCAGTAAAGGGCTGGACTCACACCTAGGATGTCCTTCTCACAAAACCAAAATGCTCAGTAGTACTTGACTGGATGATGTTTGGTAAAATAATACAAGAATTGTGGGAAGCTCTAGATGAAATGTTTCACAGAGAAAACAAATCTGGGAAAGTGTCTGGAAAAGTGGTTTGCAGCAGAGATTGGTCACTTAAAATTTAATTCTGGACCCAAGAATGTCACACAAGAAACCATTAGGGAACTATGTGAACAAGACATAATCAAATATCAGCTTATATGATACAGACCTGAAGTACAGTGACGGTTCAGAGAAGAGAGAGAGAAAAATCAGGGGTAATATAATTGAGGAAGAGGGACTAAAGTTAGAGCTTAAAGTATGTGCAGGATTTAGATGGAAGAGAGCAGTGGGTAAGGCATAATAGGCTGTTGCGAACATCCCAAGCAGAGGTGGAGAGCATATTCCAGATGGGGATTAGCAGGGAGGCCGTCTGATTGGAGGAGGGACTGACCAGAAGGTCTAGGTAGGGAAGTCGTGGGCATTAAGGTTGGATGGGGAGGATGGGGCCGAATCAAACAGGATCTTTAGTGCCAGACAAAGAAACATGGACCGATGTTTAGGCTCCGTCAAGTGTGTGGGCAGGGTTTGTTCCTTCTGAGGGCTGGGAGGGAGAATCTTCTGGCTTTTGATAGCCTCAGGCATTCTTTGGCTTGTAGATGTTGTTTTTCCTGTGTCTTCACATCGTCTTCCTTCTATGTGTGTCTCCCATGTTCAAATTTCCCCTTTTTATAAGGACACCAGTCGTATTGCGTTAGGACCCACGCACCCTAATGACCTCATTTTCATTTGATTACCTGTGTGAAGACCTATTTCCAAATAAGGTCATATTCTGAGGCACTGGAGGACTTCAGCATATCTTTTTTGGGGGGACAGAATTCAACCCATAGCAGGAGACTTTGAAGAGTCTTGAGCAGCAGAGTGAGAGGGGAAAAGGTTGTTTTGGTAAAGGTGGACTGACAAGAGAATACAGAATACACTGGAGGGAAGGGAGGGAGCTATAGGCTGGGAGTGGAGGATGGAGAAAAAAATAGGAAAGATCTATAGACGTTTCAAAGGAGTAGCTGAAAAGATTTAAGTAGTAGCAATGAGACTATGTACATTATAAGTCTAGAACATGACAATTTACAGAGTATTTGTGCATGTGCTGCCTCCTTTGATCTTGATGACCAACTATAGGGATGACACAGAAGCTGAGTGTCTGGTGTCTTCAGGGTTTCTGGCTTGGGAGAAGGACCAGTGGTGAGATCATCCACACCAGTGAGGGCAGTTGGCAAAGGCAGCTACACATGCTGAATTTGAGGTGGTGACAGAGCCGAGTGGAGATGTCCACTGGGTCACTGGAACCCTGAGCCAGCTGTCCTTGCTCTAGACGTGGATTTGGGAGTCAAACACATTCAAGCAGTCCTGTAATCTGTGAGAGTGGGTGAGACCTCTGAGGGAGCGAATTTAGAAGGAGAAAGCTGTGGGCTTGGTATTTTGATAAATTCCAGAGTTAGAGGATTGCTAATCAGTCAAAGCATTTAAAGAGAAAGAGGAGAAACAATGAAGTTCTGAAGAAAAAGAGTTTCTGGTAGAAGTTTCAGTGCCAGGAGCCATAGGAAGGTGGGAGGAGGACAGGAAGAGAACTGGCAGGGGATCAACTCGGGGAAGACTTTGGTTTTAGCTAAAATGAAGACATTGGAGACAGAAAGTGTCAGGGAAAGGAAGGAAGGAAAGAGGATGGTAATCACTGGGTGGCAGGATTATGCAAAGAGTCTGGGAGTGGGGGGATTATTTTAAAGTCATTTTTTTTAAGGGATAGTTTACATAGAATAAAATTCACGCTTTCTAGTGTTCAGTTCTGTGAGTTTTGACAAGACATACAATCGTGTAACCACCACCACCATCAGGATAGAGAACAGTTACATCATTCTCATCATTCCTTCGAGCTGAGGGGCTTTTTGAGAGGAAACCAGTGTGTATTTGGAGTCAGAAGGTAAGAAAGCCATGCTAAAGGAGAAAAAGATGGTGCTGAAGAGGGAAGGAAGGGTTAACTGAGGGAGTAAGACCCTGGAGGTGATGAGGAGGCAGACGGGCCACTCAGAAGGGGTTAATTCTAGTGAAAAGGAACGTTTTCCTTCTTCCTATGAAGTGCGAGGAAGGATGAATGCACAGGTTCAGGGTCTATGATATATTTTGGAGATGGATTCCTAAAGTCCTGCCAGCAAAACCATTTCCTGCTGAGCAAGATGTTAAATGTCATATTCCATAACTTCCCCCTTGGAGGTATTATTTCCTATTGCAATTACTGTCTGCAGGAATCACATCAAAGTGGAGGGCAGGCGCAGGGCTGGTTTTCTTTGGGCTGTGTGCCCAAATTCTGCTGCCGTGTGATACTGTAGCATTTTTAGAACTAACAACTTCAGAATTCTCCAAAGTTCAGTGCATCTGCATCCTTTTCTATACCATACAGTGGAAAAAGTTGGCAGCAAAAATGGCTTCAATCCTCATAAATGCGTGTGACAGCCGTAAATGACTCGCCGCTGAAGAGCTGGCTTTCACAGACATGTCCTTGGGCATGATTTGGCATAAGAGATTCACTTCTCATCATGTTAGACTTTTGATTCAAAATCACTGTGAAGGGAAGTTCCCTCCTAATGTCTATGATGTCTCTTACATCTCTCCTCATCTTTGCAGTCCTTCTGCTGTCACCCAATTCAGGTGTGGGAGGCAGGAGGCTGTTGAACAGCAATTCTCAGACTGTAGGTTTCATGAGTGGGTTGGGAATCAAGTTGTGGGTTGCAACCAGCCTATTTAAAAAATGAAATGGAATAGAAAACAGCAGAGGGCTAAGCGTGATCTCGTACAACTTTTGTTTCAGTGCAATATATACGTCTGTACTTGACCGCAACATAAAATATGTTTCTAGTGTGGATCAAAATTACAAACATTTGGGAAATTCGGGTATAGAAGTGTATGGATTCTCTACTAATGGTGGGATCCTAGGCAGGTTACTGAATGTCCTTGTGTCTTGGTTAGATCCATAGTCTGTAAAATGGGGATAATAACAGTATCTATTTCATACGGTTGTTGAAAGGATTAAAGAGAAAATGCATGAAAAGTATTATGGACTGTGCCTAGTTAATAGTCAATGCTTATTATTATGATTTCTTCTCCTGCCTAGATCTACAGCTCAAATCTTTGTTTCCTACTCAGACCTTTCTTCTGAGCCTAGGACTGTGAACCCAACAGCCTGCTTGACATCTCCACATGGTTGTTCCACAAGCTACTCCAGCTCAACATATCTAAACTTGAACTCAACTCGTCACCACCTTCCCTCTCCAATCCTCCCCGCTCCCACTACCCCGTCCCACCCCCAAGCACACAGATCCCTCTGCTGCTCCTCCTGAATTCAGTTTTCTTTGAAGGGTACCACCATTCACCTCTCACCTAGCCTGCCTGAGCATCATCTTACTAATTCTTCTAGTAAGAGAATTCTAAGCCTGAGTCACTATCATCATTCACTGAATTAGTGGAATTTTGCCCCCAGCCTTGCCCCATTCACTACATCTCAGCTTGAGTGTGTCTATCCTGTCCAACCTTTCATGTTTATAAGTCTCCAATGGCTCTCATAGCTTCCAAGTTAAAGTTCATACCCTTCGGTCTACAAACCTGGTTCTGTCATAGCCTGGCCTCTGATTGCCTCTCCACACTCATCTCTCCTGCCTCCAGCCTTGTACTTCATACTTTGGTAGTTACAATCTGTGTAGTTGGTCTTCCCCCTGCCAACGTACACGTACCTTTAGGTTTCCTCTACCTAGAATGCTTGTTCCACTTTTCATTGTGTAGCTAACTCTTACTTGTCCCTCAGGACTCAGGATTGATTTTCAAGTCAGAAAGACTTAGGTTTGAATCTCTTAATCAATAGTTAATAGCTGTGTGATTCTGAGAAGTGAATTTCTGAAGGACTTGAAGTCAGTTTGTGCATCTGTAAAATGGGAATAGTAAAGCCTTCCTCATAGAGTTGTGAGAATTAAATGAATGATCATGTGTAAAGAACAGTGCCTGGCACATACTAAGTACTTAAATAAATGGCTGTGATTGTTATTTTAGTTGTAATAATTATTTTTAATTTTTAAAAAGGCTCAGTTCACTTCCTCCTGGACCAGAGCTTCTTGCAGACCTGAATATGTCAGATTGTTAAAGGTCAGAGTCTTTGCAGCAGCTGTTCCTCCTGACCTATTACCCTTCCCACTCTTCTTCCCTTGACCAATCCCTACCCATCCCTTAAGATTCAACCTAAGTGTCACCTCCTTGGGGACCGTCCCCAGTCCTCTGGGCTCCCGGGGCACCCTGTGCTCACTTCCCTCAGGGTTCTTGGCTGCCTGAACTGTGATGCCTTCTTTCTCCCTGGACTCTAAGTCTCCTGAGGGTTTCATACCTCGTTCATCACTGTATCTGAAGCTCCCTCAGTGCATGCAGGTGCCCAACATATAGTACATGATCAATAAATGTTTCCGTGATGAATGAATGAATGGATGAGCAAACTGTGGTAGTAACTTCCTTACTGGTGTTCCTGCCTTCTCTCTTTCAGGAAATTGATCCTAGTAATTGCAATCAGATTAGTTCTCTTAAAACAGAGTTCTGTCACTCACCTGTGCTTCTCAAATTGCTCTGGTCAGTGCACTCTGCAAACGTTGGCAGTTAGGACCATCCACAAGATGGTTCTATTCAGTGTTCCACTTCTATGAAGTTTTTTTTCCACTTTTCCTCATCTTGCACCTTGTATCATGGAAATCTAAGCTGTTTTCATTCCGTGTGTGCCTATCCATGCTGGCTCTTTCTGCTTGGAAACACCGAACACCTTAACTGCCTACTTTTACACACTCATCTTCACTTGTCACAGTCCCACAACCCCTTTGAAGCCCTCTCAAATGTTAGCACATGACAATTCCAGAAACTTTTCTGATCCCTTTTTTCTTATATCCATTGCCAATCTTCCTCTTTTTTTTGTATGTGAGCTGCCGCCACAGCGTGACCACTGACAGACGAGTGGTATCAGGGAACCGAACCTGGGCTGCCGAAGTGGAGTACACCGAACTTAACCACCAGGCCACAGGGGCTGGCCCAGTCTGCTCCACTTTTTAACAAACAAAAGTAGGTTTCCTCAATCCTCCTTTGCACCCTTCTTTTGATCTTTTGGACTTCTCTCATGGAGAAGATTGTCCTTTATCTACCAACTTATCTACATATTTGCTTTTGATGGCAAGTTCTGTGAGTCTGAGAATCATGTCTTAAACTTCTTTGTCAACTTAGCAGCATCTAGAATATTATGTTGCTTGTCATTTCTCATAAGTGAGGAAACGAACAGAACTGAAAATCAGCTAGATCTGGTTCTCCTTTCTGCTTGCTGATTTAACTTTTGGGGGCTGGGGTAGGAAGGATTAGAGTTTAACTCTTGCCCTTTGATCTTAAATATATCTCATTTAACTTTACATTGGCACCATGTTATAACCACATTGTACTAGGTATTCAATAAGCACATTTGATGAATTGATGATTAGTTAGTGTTTTGGTTTCTTTTAGAACTCATATACCTTCAGGTCTGATGTTTATGGTTCTTAGTTACATAGGAGTGTGCATACTAATAAAACAAAACAAGTTAAGAGTCAAAGTGTATGAAATGTGACAATGTAAATACACAAAACACATCAGTGGTGGTATGTATGCATACATACTTTCTACGTTATCAAGCAAAAAACCAGAGTATCAGGACAGTCTATGAATGGTCTTACCAATATTGAAACCTAATATATCTTATTTTCAAAGACTAGAAGGTCCTTCTGGAGTGTGGAAGCTTCAGGTGTATGGTGGGAGATCTGCCATGATGGGGAGTGGCAGTGGAATGACTTCAAGAGCTGGTCCTGGGTCCAGGTAGACTGGAAGCTCAGTTTCTTTAGTCCACATAAAACTGAACCTACTTCCTCCAAGAAAAAGGGCCCAGGCAGTTGGGCCTTCTCCTTTATTTGTCCTTCTGCCCATCTACCCATCTAACCCCTGAGTAAGGATGAGCCTTAAGGTGGTGGTGGCAGTAGCTTGTGTGTGTCTGAGTCTACCCTACAAGCAATACTCAGAAACCAGTCAGCAAACCAAATTAACACATCGTTTTTGGGGGAAGTTTGCCAGTTCTCAGTTGTTTATGTGTTTTGATGGGTACTAACCTCCAAAATGAGTAAGGCATGACATGTGGTATAACACATTTCACAATATGTACCTAAGCAAATTTCATGGAGGTAAAGGTAATGAATTTTCTGTTGAGAAATATCACATCTGCCCTTACTGGACACAGAAGAGACATGTGGAATCTATTGGTGGTAACCAAAAAATGACTTCTCTGTACTTTTGATGTTGATCCTGGGAGACCACAAAATCGGGACAATAAAAGATCTATTTATCTGGCCATCTAAACACCAGAAACATCCAAACAATGGAATTATTTTTAAAGGATTTTTCACCCAATTTGTAAAGATCACGCCAATGTAACAATTGAAGAACATTTGCTCTAAGGAACGTGAGTGGTGATGCTCTGATCCACCAGCTACAAAGGACTCGTGGGTGGTATTGCAACAGCACAATCCACTATATAGAGCCAGGGTAAACTGGATCATGGTGGACAACTCCACTGACATCGTGGCAGTCTTACTGTTAATGCCAAGTTGGGTGGTTCTTGGTCGTTTCTATGTTTTGGTAGGTACAAGCTGTGCTAAAATGTTGAATTTCAGTCACACATATAACACATATTACTTGCTAAAGCACCATTTTCAATCACTGTGCTCTTTTAGAGTTAAGATAACTAAGCTCCAGAAATATCATTAGTCTAAAATAAATCAGGTAGGTCCCTAGACATTTTGGATAAATACTCTTCTCTTATTTCTGATAAGATGGTTCTTCAATCTCTATTTTATTCAAAACAATAATTTCTATCTTACAAAGTTGTCTTGAGAATAAAATGGGGTATTTAGCACAGAACCTGGTACATAGTAGGTGCTAAAAAGATGTGTTTCCTTTCTCTTCATATGCCATGAACCAAAATGTGTATAGAATACAACTGATATTTACTGAGCACTTACTTATATCTAGACCCTACTATATCCAGGGATAAATAGATAGGTAAGGCATGGGCCAGAAGCTCACTCTCTAGTAGAAGAGGCAGACATTTAAACCAATAAGTTACTGCAGAGAGTGGTTAAGTACAGCAATAGAAGTACACTCACGCACTGCATAGTGACGTTTCAGTCCAGATGGACCTTGTATATAACGGTGGTCCCAGAAGATTAGTACCATATAGCCTGTATGTAAAAGGATTGACAGCAACTCAAAGGAGAGATGAATACCTTGCTGGAGTGAAAGGGTTATCAGGAGAGTTTTCAGAATGGAGGTCATGCATCAATTGCAACTCTAGCAAGAGAAGAAAATGACTGGATTCCAGGCAGAGGGAAAGCATGTATATAGGCACAAAGGTTTGAAAAACAGAAGGAGGGGAGTAACTCAGGACTCTCTGGAGGCCTAGAATGAGTGCATTTTAAATCCTTTACAGAAGACTTGTTGGAGGGCAAGCCTAGAACCAACAAGTGTAGCAATTCCAGCTCCCACTGCATGCACTGGAGCTGCTAGGCTTAAATGTCTCATGGTTGGTCATGGGATCTCATGTGTCCAGTGACCTGAAGTGTTTGGATGCTCTAGTCATAGCAAGGAGGCCCAGGAGATGGGGTCACAGAGGCAGAAGAGGGCCAGACCCTCTTGTACAAAAACCTAAGGGCTCCCTGTAATGGACTGAATGCTTGATACCCTCCAAATCCATATGTTAAAGCCCTAACCCTCAATGTGATGGTATTCAGAGATGAAACCTTTTGGAGGTAATTAGGGTTAGATGAGGTCATGAGGGGAGAGCCCTCATGGTGGGATTAGTGTTCAGTCTCCCTAGTTAGAAAATAACTCCGGCTTTGATAGAATTGTTTTGGAGATTTCATCATAGAGCTAGCTCTCTTTTTCTTTTGTCTTTCTGTTTTCTCATTCTTTTTCTATTCCCTTCTGATCAAGAGAGAAAGTAATCATCAAAGAATGCAATCACCATAATACTGCTTTGAATTCCTTTCAGTGCAAAACCACCTTGGGCCTAGTGAGCATTAATATCATTGTTGCATAAAAGTTGAAGGAATGGATGAATGTCACAAATAAGTGGCCTGCACCTCATCCTCTCTCTTCTTTTCTCTTCTCTTTACCTTCTTCTTTTCCCTTCAACAAACAACATGACTTTTATCAGGTAATATCTCCCTTGTTCATCTTTGGCTTAATTAGAAGCAAAATTTTAGAGCAGCATAAAATGTCCATGCACGAGAGCATCTGAACTTTCCGCAGTCGATAGGGTCACTAAATAGAAGCTGAATATCATACCCATAATTCCTTATTTGGCTTAAATATAAAAGATTATTATGGCCAAACTGTGCATAAGGACTGCTAGGCTATTTTTGAAAATGTTTTCCTTTAATAATACTGGAAATACTTAAGGCCAAGCAATGAAAATAGTGAGATACAACATCTTGTTTGGTAGTGTTTTCTTTCCCATATGTTTTTAGACTTCCTATTTGAAAGAAGAGGTTTAACACTGTAGTTTGAACTAGTCTTTCGAAACAACTTATTTGCATAAGCAGTAACTATTTTTCTCTTACTTAAAAAAAGATTATCAAATAATTTTAAAATAATTAGATTACCTTCACCCACTGTGAAAGAACTTGGTCTAGAAGTAAATGGTATCCTTTCCTATGTTGCTTCTAACATCAGTAGAAGGTTCCTACCTGTGCTTCTAGGACTCTACGTATTGTTAAGAGCTCACTAATTCAGAGTACATGAAAAAGCAAGAATGAATTACAGAATATCTAAAAAGCTGTTTATTTTTATTACTCTCAGTGTTTGCACTTACCCAATAAACATATAAATGTGTTATAAAGCATACCTTAATGACTGGATAAAAACATTTTCAGTAAGTTGTATGCAAATCTTTTCCTGTAGAGTATGTGTAACTCTTAAGCAGGTTATGCTGTCCTGATAATCTTGCTTACACTGTCAACCTAAGTAAAGAGGTAAACCAAGGCAAGCTCAAATTACCAGAAATTGAGTTTATTTGGGAATAGTAGAGGAATTGCAATTTGGGAAATGCATGCTGTAGCAAGCTACATGTGAGTCCACTGAGGGTTTGGGGCGGGCTATATTTATGGGCAAGGAGCACAAAGAGGGGGAAGTCCAGCCAGAGTCGAAGCGATAATTTCCTTGGTTTGAGGATGGAGAGAGATTCCTGATTGGTGTTCATTGGTCAGGAGATAAGTCTTGGTCTTCTGTAAATCAGGCACTTATGGGAAATCAGTCTCTCAGTTCTTAAGTTCTGTTCTTCTGAGGAGGCATGTGTGAGATTCTCCATTTTATATCCTCCGGCTTCATTTTAGATTGAAATCCTTTCCCACACCATTTTCCTAACAGATCCCTTCTACAAATATAGCTCAAAGGAATCTTTAGCTGAAGTGCAATCATAACAAGTATTTTTGAAGGTGTTTCACATGAGAACCTGGCCAGTGAGACTGTGTTCTCCAGAGGAGTGTTGGTTGCACAGCCCCAGGTAATGCCCCAGGCTGGACACTGAGTCATTCTTCATCACACACTATTGGAAGCCATGTGCCAGGACTGCATGTGTGCTGTGTCATCATTGGGGCATGATCCTGTACCCATGGAGTTTACAGGTTGGTGGGGGAAGCAGCTCTAATCAAGCAAGCAAATAGATATGTCATTACAAACTGTGACAATGGTCTTGAAGGATTCAAACAGGGTGAAGTGTTGAATAACAAAGGGGGACACCCACTTAGGATAGGAGGGCCAGGGAAGACCTCAGAAAGGAGGCACCATTTGGGCAGAGAGCTACAGGAGCAGGGGCAGCCTTGCAACAGGGGGGCTGGGAGCAGCAGGACCCCTGGAGGGCACAGAGTGCCCTGAAAGGAGTTCATGCCTCCCTCATGAAGACCCAGTAATATTGCCATTTACAAAAGAGAGGCAGCCTCTCTCTCTGGATGGAAGATCTCAGAATTTGCACTTAAGGTAATGGGTTGACTGATTCTTGAAAAGCCAGAAACACTGGAGAGAGAATGATGGAGGGAAGAGCAGAAGCCAGAGGCCACAGGAAGGCTGGGTAAACCAGAATGCTGCTAGGAGAGCCCTGTTAGAATAAATAGAAAAATAGAAATAAAACCTATTTTTATAATGAAGAAGATTTACCAGGCAAGTCTAAATTAAGACTGAGTTCTTCCATTTCCGTTTCAGGGGGCAAACAAACATGTGTTAATAGCTTTTTAAAAATAGAATGGAAATTGTACCAAGGCCCATTGAGGGAACAGAAAAGAGGAAAGCCCAAACACACTAGCCATCTGATTCCAACTACGCGGACATTTTGAGTAAATTTGTGTGCTTTTATCACTTTACTCTATTCTTAAATTTGACCAGATTAAAAGGCTTTATATGCAGTCTGTACAACTGCTAATGATTTAACTTCCACTCCTCTGTGTTTATTTTAGTGTCAGATTTTTATTGTCAAGGTCCTTCTGAAGATATGCAGCTTCTTAAAGTTGGTAAATACCCTGGGTCTGTTATGTCTTGTATCTTTTTGTGTTTTTCCTTTCTATTCCCAGGAGTCTGCCTTCTCTGTGAATCCCCCTCCAGCAGGATGTCATGGTTTATTTTTTCCCTGCCCTTTGCCATGTGGATGGTGGAGTTTTAACCTTTTAGTGCTCCCATCCTTTGTGGTGGGTTCCTGTTTCTCTGCTATCTTGGGAACTCCTGCTGTTTGACTGAGGTGTTTGTATATTCATAAACTCTAAACCATTAACCCTTCAAGGATACCAGCTGTGGTATGAGAGCTGTTTGTTACTCCTAAATATAGTTTTCTATTCTCACTTAGCAAGACCTGTATTGCCAGTTGTTTCTGTTGTGGAACAGTCTCCACTGAACTAAGGTAATCATATTGGAACCCAGGCAGCCTGCAGAGACCTCCAGCTCCCTGGGTCTGCCTGTACAGAGAGGGCAGGGGGCAGATGGAGAGAAGCATGCATCAGTGTCGGGCCCAAGTCTGCGTAGTCCTTTGCCACTTGCTAGTTATATGGTGTGGAGGGGAGTTACGTCACCTCCCCAGATCTGTTTCTTTGTCTATACGGTGGTAACCAGACTGGATATGGCCACAGAGCGCCAGGTGTTCTGAAGAGATGTGTTGGCCCAGCAAAGTGAGAGGTGAGCATGTTGGCAGGGCCTCCAGGGCCAGTTCTTTAGAGAAAGTTATTTTGTGACTGTAAAACCATGGGACTGTATCATCCCCACAGTCCTTTCCAACTTTAAATACCTCTGATTCTATGAAAGGATGAGAGTCTGTGCCTTCCTGCTTCCAGTCACTGGTGGAGAGGCTCTGCCAGGGCAAGGAGGGAAGTGGATTAGGAGCCAGGCCTGGGGCTGGGGTTGTGAACTGAGCACCCCACCATGGGATTGGAAAGTGATGGAGTTTATGTCCTTGATTCAGCTCGTTTGGTCTGAAGATCCATATGGCAGAGGGGTGGCTTATATCCCTTTAGAGAGTACCAATGCCGTACCAGGTGGGAGGGTAAAGATGGAAGAAAATGCCAGGTTCTTTGACCTCAGCTTTGTGCTTCCTGATGGATGGGGAAGGAGCACTGGGTGCAGTTGAGTACACGTTGGCTGAGGTTCCTTACCAGATCCCAGATTCTCACTTTTTTATGTCTAAAGAAGCCTTGCTTTCTTTCTATATCAGATAGCAGTTAAAACAAAGAGGCAATTCTGTAGGGAGCCAGAAGGTTATCTATGACTTGAACTATATATACGTCTGTGCCTGGGCCACGTTCTTCCCAGAGGAGAGTCCTTACCAAGTCAGAGGGCATTATTATGACGTCCGAACTTGAGACCACTCAACACTTCAGTCAGGCTGGATTAGCAGGTTCTTTATCTAGTAATGATAGCAGGATATGGATAACACATAGTTTTTTAAAGGTGTACAAGAGTAGTTTTGATTCTTGGAATGGCTTTATAAGAAAGCCTTTGCATTTCGAGTCAAGGGAAACAAGTTTAATTATTGATTGCAGTGTGTCTGGAATATGACATTTTTATAGCATTAGAGAAAGAATTTCTGGCCTGCAAGGAATTTGATAGGAACTAGAGCATAAAAATCTTCCTAGACCGCAGTGGAAAGTAAAGCACAATGTTCTATTTCCATCCACAGATACTTAAGAAGGTAGAGGAGGAGGCAAGGAAGGAAGGGAATTACATGGCATTACTTGGAGTGTCTGACTGTTTTACAGCTAAATCATTTGCAATCTAATTTCCAGAGTGGTGGGACTTGGCCTGTTTTCTTGCAGGTTCTTCCTGCCCTCCCTCATTTTCCCCAGCCTTCTTCACTCACCACACATGCTGTCTTCTCTCATCCTCTGTGTGTAAAATTTAGGGGTGTTGTGACCCTCTGTGACATTTCTTGCAGCTGGATTTCTCTGTGCACAGAGCTGAGAAGTGAAATACACACACAGCCAGTTCTTGCACCAGGGGGAACAACTTGCCTTCATCTACAAAACAGGGTGATCATGCAGCTAAGGAACTGATTATCTTTTCCATTTCTTACCTGTGTACAAGTAAATTGTAGGTATTGTTTACTTACTTATTTTCGCTTGTGCACAAATAAATTATAGGGTTTTTTTCTTTTATGAGATTTTTTTTGCTGTCCTTGGGTTGGTTTGTAACCTTGTTAAAGTTATTGAGCTTGTGTCTTAATATTCAGACATTGAATTAGGTTATTAGGGACCCACCAACTGGATTTCCTTTTTTTTTTTTTTGCTGAGGAATAATGGCCCAGAGCTAACATCCATGCTCATCTTCCTCTATTTTATACGTGGGATGCCACGTATGAGCAGTGCTTGATGAGCAGTGCATAGGTCCACACCTTGGATCCGAACCTGCAAACCCCAGGCCACAGAAGCAGAGTGTGCAAACTTAACCACTATGCCACTGGGCCAGCCCCCTGGATTTTATTTTTTTTCAATTTAATTTAATTTTATTTTTTATTGATGTCTTAATAGTTCATAACATTGTGGGGTTTTAGTTGTACATTATTATTTGTCCGTCACCATGTGGATGCATCCCTTCACCCATTGTGCCCATCCCCCACCCCCTTCCCCTTGGTAACCACCAGCCAGTTCTCCCTGTCCGTGTGTTCAATTATATTCCACATTTGAGTGAAATCATGTGGTGTTTATCCTCTCTCTGGCTTATTTCACTTAACATAATACCCTCTAGGTCCATCCATTTTGTTGCAAATGGGACAATTCTGTCCTATGGCTGAGTAGTATTCCATTGTGTGTGTATATATATATATATATATATATATATGTATACCACGTCTTCTTTAACCAATCATCAGTCGAGAGACACTTGGGTTGCTTGCACTTCTTGGCTATAGTGAATAATGCTGCAATGAACATAGGGGTGCATACGCCTCTTGTGATGGTTGATTTCATGTCCATTGGGTAGATGCCCAAGAGTGGGATTGTGGATTTTCTTTTGAAGCAAAATCCATGAAAGGAAGTGCCAGCTATTTCACTGGGCTTGAGCAGGGGTGGGCAAACTACGGCCTGCGGGCCAAATCCGGCCCACTGTCTGTTTTTGTACAGCCTGTGAGTTAAGAATGGTTTTTACATTTTTAAATGCTTGGGGAAAAAAAAATCAAAAGAAAAATAACATTCTATGACATGAAATTTATATAAAATTTCACATTTCAGTGTTTATAAATGCAGTTTTATTGGAACATGGCTATGCTCCTTCACTTTCATATTGTCTATGGCTGCTTTCACACTACAACAACAGAGTCGAGTAGTTGTAACAGACACTGTGTGGCCCACTAAGTCTAAACTGTTCACTCTTGGGCCCTCTACAGAGAAAGTTCGCTGACCCCTAGGCTTGAGTAATTAAAACTACAATGCAAGTTGATGTCTTTTGAGTCTTACTGTGTGCAGGCACTGTGCTGAGCATCTCTCAGGAATTATTTTATTTAATCCTCATAACAACCCTATGAGGTGTAACTCTTTTATCGCCATTTTACAGATGAGGAAAAGGAGGGTCAGAGAGGTTATGTAATTTCCCCCAAATCACACCACTGGTCAGTGTCAGAGCTGGGATTTGCACACACCTTTGTCTGATTCCAGAATTTGGAATATCATACCACAGAAAGCCATCCCAGTCAGCTGGAGCAACACCCATGAGCATCCTTAGCAGGTCTGAGGTGTGGAGGCTACAGATGAAAATTTTTTATTTGAGATCAAATTTATTTTTATTTTTAGTAATTTAATTTATTGTTTAATTGAGATTTTATGTTTGTCTCTCTCATAAGAGTGCACAAGTTCCTTAAGGATAGTGACCAACTGTGGACCCCAGAGCAGTGCCCAGCACACAGTAGAAGCTAAATTAAAAGCGTGTTGAAAAAAGGAAGTGGGTGGGGAGTAGGGAGAGGGCAGGAGAAAAGGGCAAAAAGAGAGGACAGGAGGAGGAAAGACATTATCAAGGAAAAGTCGGGGTGCCCCCAGCATTGGCCACCAGGCCATGGATGGATCCACTTGGCACCAAGGTGGTACCAGGTCAAGCCCTACCAGGGCTCACAGGTATGGGCAGGACACCCTGGGGCTGGCAGGCCCAACCTGACTGGTGTGCACCCTCCCTCTGCTGCAGCCTAGCTGTTTCTGTTCCCATGCCCCTACTCCCCTCGCCTCTGGTGGCACTGTGGCTTCCTGGCACCCAGCCCAGACACATTGCCAACCCTTGAGGGAGAGACCTAGGTGAGTCAGTATTTGCTTGAGAGCATGTCCATTCAGAGGGGGACATGAAAGTGAGCCCTCCCATTCTCATGTGTAGAGATGATGACTTTCATCAAAGGGGAAGACTTTGACTCTGGAAAGGTGCCAAAAGAAATCCCTTCTTTTCTTATCTTGTCAAGAAGGCTGCTGACTCTACAGGCGAGAAGCTGGCCAACGAGGACTCATTTCCACTGGCCGCTGATGAGCACAAAGGACCCAGCCTCTTTCTCACAAGAACGAGGGGCAGGTGGGCTTGAGCAGAGACCCTCTTCCTTCCTGGGGCTGGCTTGGGATTAGGAGTTCAGTGTGAGGACTCATCAAGAGCAACAAAGTAATGCTCCAGGCTCTTACTCAACTGTGTCAAAGCCAGAGAGGAGAGAGCAGTGCTAAGTGGGTGAGAAGGCCAAGGGAGGCTGTGTCCAGCCGAGTGTGATAAAAGTGTCTAGATGTATCTTTTCCAATTTTGCATGATTCTGCCCACTCTTATTTATTGATTTATTTTATTTGACATAAGAAAATAATTAATGGGGAGTAGTGTATTATTAGTCTATTCATTCTTCCAAAAAATAAATATTTATTGAACCCCTACATGAGGCAGGCTCTAAGACTACGAAAGTGAATCATGAGTCTTTCCTAAAGGAACTCATAAATCGAGTAGTGGCAATCCTGCTAGTACTACCACTCTGCTAATACATGTATTGACTGCTTACTATATATCAGGCACTGTGGTAGGTTCTCTTCATAGACTAAATCATTTACTTCTCACAATAACCTTATGAAGTAGGTTATTATCCCCATTATATGGATGAGGAAATTGAGGCACAGAGGGGTTAAATTACTTACTCAAAGTCATAAGTGGCAGAGCCAGGATTCAAACCCACTCTAGCACTAGGGCCCATATTCTCCACCACTGCACCACACAGCTTCTGATTAAAGTAACGTGAGGGGCTGGCCCAGTAGCATGGTGGTTAAGTTTGGCAGGCTCCACTTCAGCGGCCTGGGTTCAGATCCTGGGCGTGGACCGACTCACCACTCACCAGCCATGCTATGGTGGAGACCCACATATAAAATAGAGGAAGACTGGCCACAGGTGTTAGCTCAGGGTGAATCTTCTTCAGGCAAAAAGAGGAGGATTGGCAACGGATGTTAGCTCAGGGCAGTCTTCCTCAGCCAAAAGAAAAAAAGGGATATAAAGTATCTTGAGACTTGCTGTGCGTTAAGCACGGTGCTAAGGCACTTACACACTATACCATTTAATCATCATGACAGCCTTACGAGGTAATATTTTAGGAATGAGCTTACAGAGGCAATGAGCAATCTGAATATAGAGCAAATACAGATGTGTCTCCAGAGGCTGTGCCTTAATTACAGCTTCATGCTGACATGCTAGTATGATTCTCATATTGGGATATAAGTGACCAGTATGGCGTGGTGCCACACATGTGGCTTAGAAAAATACTCTCTTGATGCCATGAACCGGGGAGGCAGCTTCCTGCAGGTGATGTCAAGTTCGGCTATCCTCACATTCTCTCCCTCTGCCAAGGTGCCCAGACTCCTACTTTAGTAGCACCCTCCAGGTTAAGGCACTGAATTCCAGAAGTCCTCAGAAAACTCAGCCATGTTAACGGGAGAGAGTCCCACCTTAACTCCGTAGTCATATAGTCGTGTTAGCTCAGATGTGGAAACCTTGTAGGGCTGGAAGGCAGGAGAGCCGCAGTCCCAGGAGATGGGAGAGGGCCACATGTGGAGCATCCGCATTGCTGCAGGGGTCAGGCCAGAGCGATCCCCGCAGCTCACAGGTTTTATTGCGGTCACAGCAGGCCTGACACTCCCTTCCCTCCCTCGGCGCTGCCATCGCCACCGCTTGAATCAGTTATTTTACAGAGTGGTCCTGTTTCCCGGTGAGAAATAAGGTTAGAAAAGGAAACCTACAGAGAGGAACAAAGACAAAGATTCATAACAGAAGCAAAGCCGTGGACCTCTGTGGACGAGGCCGCAGGCTGTTCTTTAGCCGGGGTAAGAGCTCAGGCGCCCTCGGGGGAGGAGCCTGTTGCCATGGAAACCGCCGCCCCGCGGCTTGGGGAGCGGTGAATGCTCTCTGGGCTCCTCCTGGCCTGGGAAGCTAGGGCTGTCTGAGGTTGGTCCGTGTCTGCGGTTATTACCTTAGAATACGGTCCTAGAAGTGGGGTTATTTGGTCAACAGATATGAACATTTGTAAAGTTCTCTCATGTTGGTTTAAAAGGAATCCAATTTATAGGACAGAGAGGAAGGAATGCGGGGAAGAGGAAGTAAGCGTCTGGAAGGCATTACTAGCGGCGCACCCACCTCAGCCGCCGCCTCGCTCCAGCCCCTGTCGGTCAGGGCCCCGCCCCGCCCCGCCCAGCTCAGGTCTGGGCTTGGACTGGGCCGGATCTGTCACCGAGGGAAATTTGCTATGCAGAACTCCTGACTCTAAATCCCAACCTGGTAGTCAGAACCACTGCACTGATTAATTAAACGAGCTAAACCTCTGAGGCAGGCAGAAACTTGACACCGCCTTAAATTTAATTGTCAAAATGAAAAGTGTGATCGTGAAACTGTGGAGAAGAACGACCCTGGATACCGATGCGCTCATCAGTGTGGACGTCAGTGTAATTAGAAATCCAGAGGTAGGACTGCGAGGTTATCTTCCAGGCATACTCAGGCCAGAGAGAGTCAACTGTGAATTAGCCGGGCCAAACAACGTCAAAACAAGAGAGGGTTTTGTTTGTTTGCTTTTCCTTTTTATTTTTGTTATAGTCCGAGCAAGACAAAGAATAAGGAAGGGGTAGCATGCTGCTGGGGCATTTGATGTATCAGCAGTTGGCGGAACCTTGTGTTTTGCGTCAGTCTTCTCTGTGAAGGACATCTTCGGGCAGAGAAGGGGCTTCAGAAGGCTAATGAGAAGGAATACAGACCAGATAGCCCGTCAGCACAGCTTCAGTTGTGGGTTCAATCTGCCAGTCAGACTCACACGACACATTAAGCTTTGATCTAGTAACATCGTTAGTAAGCATTGGCAAAGGATACAAAGCAGGAGGTACAGCACCTTCATCTTTTTTGGGAGGCCCAGAAGCTTCCTTTGCCCCCTTATGCACTTGGGGTATGTACCAGGGATGAGAGCCAAGGTGTGTGGTGGGGGTCACCTTGACACACTGAAGTCAAGTAATTTTTCTCACCAATCTTTTATGCCATCCTGGCTATGTAGCCACCTCCCAGCTCCAGTAATGCATACCATAAATGAGGCTGACATAATATTCCCCATTTATCTTAACTCTCCTGTTTTCAAGGGAACAGTGTTGTGGGAAAACCAGGTCATTCTTAGGTGGGCCTGCAGCAGCCCAGGTCTCATGTTAACCTTTACCCACAGTAGGTATTGTGGGTTGAATTGTGTCTCTCAAAAAGATATGTTGAAGTGCCACACCCCAGTACCTATGAGTGTGACCTTATTTGGAAATAGGGTCTTTGCCAATGTAATTAAGTTAAGATGAGGTCATACTCTATGAGGGTGGGACCTAATCCAATATGGCAGGTGTCCCCATAAGAAGAAAAATCACAGGGAGTGGAGTGCCATGTGAAGACACAGAGATGTGTCTTAGCCATGTAACAACGGAGGCAGAGACTGTAGTGATGCACCTACAAGCCAAGGAATGTCTGGGGCTACCAGAAACTGGAAGAGCCAAGGAAGGATCTTCCCCTAGAGTCTTTGGGGGGAGACTGACCCTGCCAACACCTTGGTTTTTTTTTCTAGCCTCCAGAAGTGTGAGAGAATAAATTTCTGTTGTTATAAGCCATCTCCGTTCTGTGGCACTTTGTTACAGCAGTCCTAGGAAACAAATACAGTAGGTAAAAATAGAAAACTCAGTTGCTCTAAATAAGTTTTAAGTCTCTGGCTTCAACAAACGGGTTTTTGAAATAACATGTAGCTAAGATTGCCAAATCATGGACCCTGATTTTGTGTGTGTGTGTGTGTGTGTGTGTGTGTGTGTGTGTGTGTGTGAGGGAGATTGGCCATGAGCTAACATCCATTGCCAATCTTCCTCTTTTTGCTAAGGAAGATTGGCCCTGAGCTAACATCTGTGCCCATCTTCCTCTATTTTGTATATGGGACGCCATCAGCATGGCTTGATGAGTGGTGCATAGGTCCACGCCCGGGATCTGAACCTGCAAACCCCAGGCCGCCAAAAGGGAGCGTGCGAACTTAACCACTACACCACTGGGCTGGCCCCACAGGACGCTGATTTTTATGAGATCTTAGGGAAAAGGTGAGTTTCTTAAAGATGGGAGATAGGGAAAAACACTTTTTATTTATAAACATCAAACCCACAAATTGTAGGCTAAAGAACTCTATCAAGTGTAATTTTATAGAGGAATATTAATGGGATGGTTTACAAGCACCTAGAAAAGAAAGCATACTGGGTTCCATAAGAACAAATTATACAGACCAACTGGAATTCTTTTTGTGATAGGGTTAGTAGACATGAATTTTAACTATCAGTTCAATTTCAATATGATTCAACATGACAAAAGTGCCACGAAAGGTAAAATGAACTCAGAGGTCATTAAAAAAAGGATAGGCTTAGATCAAGGAAAGTGATGGTCTCACTTTATTCTGTGCTGGGCAGACCCCACCTGGATTATGTCATCAGTATTGGGCAGCACCTTGTAGGACACACACAGACGATCTGGAGGGGATACTAAGATACTGGGCAGGGAGCCAGGGGTGCTTGATCTAGGTCACCTTTACTGCAAACACTCCACCAGTCTGGGAAGGGCTGTCCTGACACCTGAGACCCAGTCAACATGATCGTGACTTGGAGGCAGGAAACTCTATCCCCAGGAGTGATTTTGAGAGATTCTGTTCGTGTCGTATTTATTTTTGTATCATCAGTGCCTAGTACACCACCTGGCACATAATTATTTGTGAAATGTGTAACATTAAATGGTAATCCCAAGGCCAGGCCAGTTCTGGTGTGACTTTTGGGGTTGCAACTGGGTCAGCCGGTTCCCTAGTTAATCCGTTTCTATAACCCCACTAGGTTAAGGCCAACTTGGCCCTTCTCTCTTCTTAAGGACACGCCAAGGGAAGATCCTTTCTGTTTTATCACCATTATTTTCAAACAGTCCTGTGTTGATCTAGGACCTCCCCACAGCCACTAAAGAATGGCCCCTAACCCTCCAATGTGGGCCGTCTCCCCACGGCCACTGCCAACAGAGAAGAAGGAGCCTCTTCGAGTCCAAGCCAGACTACTCACTCAACTGCCTGTAGAGTGTGTACTGGCTGGAAGGAGCCTGGTTTTGAGGGGCCACACCTGGAGTGCTGACCTGTGAAATCCATCATAGCAATATCTCTTCTCCAGTTGCTCATGACTGAACTGAAGGCTGGAAATAATTGTTCCTTACCATCCTCTTTCAGAAGACCATTGGGCAATAATTTTCATAAAGGTTTTTGAAAGCAAAGATAAGAAAAACTAAATAATGTTGCATTAGGCAGAGTTTATAGGCTCCTGATTTCAGGTTGCCTACTTCTAGTTGATTGTATTTCTGTCTCACTGAGACACATCGCCTCTCTAATCAGCTGGCTTTGTTCCGCTGTGGAATTGCCTGATAATTGTTCCTGCTTTTGCCCATCCTTGAGGGGCATGGTGGCACCCTGAAAGAGAAACTATGCCAGTCACAAGATCTGAACTCTAATTCACCTCTACTACATAATGGCTACTCCACCCTGGACTGGTCACGTAACCTTTCTGAACCTTAATTTCCATTAAAATAATAATGATACCCGCTCTGTTTCTGGGTTTGCTTTGCTTCGTATTATGTGGGTGCTTTCTAAATTATAAACCACCAATCATATATGAAGAATTGCCTCTCCTTAATGGTCTCTGATCCAACTGTTTTCCAATTCTGAGATGAACAATTTCCTTGAAATCATGTTATGTCACTCATTCATTTGTAGAAGGACTTTTGTTGTTCTCCATCTACTTATTGGGCACCTACTATGTGACAGGCACTGCACTAGAGCCTGGGGAGTTAGAGGTAAAAGATGGAACCATCAATAATTTTCAGCAAAGAATGCTGTGGAGCACACAGGAGTGACACCCAATCCAGACCGGGATTGGAGGAGTCATCAGAGAATCCTTCCTAAAGTGAATGGTGTCTTTGCTGAGTTCTGAAGGATTCGAAGGAGTTAACCAGGGGAAGGAGTCAGGAAACGATGAGAGCATTCCTGGTGGAACATGTGGCATGTGAGCCTAGAGATTAGTGTTTCTCAAAGGGGGTGCTATTGGCATTGGAGGGGACAAATCTACTTGTATGAGACTCTCTCGTGCATTGGAGGATGTTTGGCATCCCTGCACCCAGGCAGTAAATGTCAGTAGGACCTCCCCACCCTGCCACCCCACAAACACACAATCAATATGACAGCCCAAAACACACCCCTTCACATTTCCAAATGCATACCCCACCACTCCATCAGGGGATTTGGGGCCATTGCCTAGTTGAGAACCACAGCTAAAGATGCATGGTGGCATGTCTTAGGAACTAGAGTATGACTGAGGAGGACAGAAAGTGGAAAAAAATAGTGAAGGCAGAGGTCAGATCATAAATATCTTTATATGTCATCCTAATGAGTTTACTTTCTAGGAGAAATTTCCTTGATTGGGGTAGATCACCTGTATATAAAGGGCTTTGGATTGAGCCTGGCACATAACACATGGTCAATAAATTTCAGATCTCTGTCTCCCAAGATCCTTCCAAACCCAATTTAGTTAGCACATGTCCAGTTCTTGTGCATATGCACTGTCTGTATACTTCCTGAGGGGACATCACAAACTGATGACAGTTAACTCCCTAATGTCTATTCAAATGGAGGGAAAAGACACAGCTCGAAGAAGTCCGTAAGGTGGGCAGCAGACTCAATCCCAAGGATCTTGGGCTCTTCTCTGCTCTTGCGGCCCCACAGTGTGACTGCTTGAGGTCTCAATACAAGCAAACTCCAACTCAGAAAGAGACTGAGCCATCATATACCAACAGCTACTACCACTATCACCTACCTGTTGCCAGAGAGTGCCAAAGGGAAGGTGCTGTGGCCTGCTAATACATCCTGTGGTAACCCAAGGCCCAAGTTATAAACAATCATATTCATTTGCCAAGATATGCACTAAAAATAAGGCTGCATTTTCCTATAATAAGCAATGTCATGTTTGTTGGGTTCCTGGCTGAGCCCTCCAAACCCACCTACTCATACAGTAATTAAGCTATAGTGATGAGGGTATGTGAAATCCAACTATCCTATGTAATGCTGTTTCCAAGGAAGAGGTATTCCCAATTCCAGGTAAAAGTTCAGAAACACACATGACCCCCCATTTGCTCTACCTCACCCCAGGCTCCAGCCACACTGACCTACTGCTCTCAATTCCTGTGAGCCATCTCTTGCCTCCAAGCCTTTGCCTGTGCTGTGCTCCATGCCTGAAATGAGCACTACTCATCCCTGCCTGGCATGTCCCTCCTGTGGGCTCCCAGAGCAGCCACTTCCTCTTGCAGTCAAAGTACTTACCACTCTGAGTTAGAACTGCCTGCTTACTAATCCGTCTGCCACCCTAGACTGTGACCTTCCTGAGAGCTGAGAAACTGTTACGTTCTCTGTATCCTCAATGCCTACTGAGTGCCTGGCACACACTAGACATTCAGTAAGGTTCATTGGAATGAATGATTTGGAGGAGTAGGTGAACCTTCTCTGACTACAAGCCCAGCAACAAGACCAAGGATCTCTCCCACTTCTCCACCATCTTCTGGGAACAGAGACTCACTCCAGTCATATGCCCCAGAGTTTAGATCGAGTTGGGGGACAGAAGGAGAGAGGTCAGGAGAGAGGATGTGCTAAGGGAGGGGTCAGCTTTCAGTGAAGTTGGCTATGAGATGGGCTCAGCAGCACAAATGGGAAGAGGAGACTTCCATCATAGCAAGTCAGGCACCTTTGTGATGGCCTGTCTTAGGAAGAGGACATCGTAAAATGGAGTTGGGGTAGCCTGCCTATAGTTTCAGGAGTTTGTTCTTATTAAATTGTAAACTTCTAAAACAGAACGTGTGTCCACACAAACACCTGTACACGAATGTTTATAGAGGCATTATTCACAATAGCCAAAAAGTGGAAATAACCCAATTGTCCATCAACTGACAGATGGATAAACAAAATGTGCTATATCCATACAATGGAATATTTTTCAACCATGAAAAGGACTAAAATACTGATACATGCTACAATGTGGATGAAACTTGAAGACATTATGCTAAGTGAAGAAAGCCAGACACGTAAGACCACATATATGATTCTGTTCATGAGATGGGCCAGAATAGGGAAATCTATACAGACAGAAGTAGATTAATGGTTGCTTAGGACTGTGGAGGATGAGAAGGTAGGGGGTGATAGCTAAAGGGTACAGGGTTTCTTTTTCTTTTTCTTTCTTTCTTTTTTCTTTTTGGTGAGGAAGATTGGCCCTAAGCTAACATCCATTCCCGATCTTCCTATTTTTGCTGAGGAAGATTAGCCCTGAGCTAACATCTGTGCCCATCTTCCTCTATTTTGTATATGGGACACTGCCGCAGCATGGCTTGATGAGCAGTGCGTAGGTCAGCGCCCAGGATCCAAACCTGCAAACTCTGGGCCACTGCAGCGGAGTGCATGAACTTAACCACTACACACACCTCAGGGTTTCTTTTTGAGATGATGAAAATATTCTAAAAGTGGCTGTGGTGGTGGTTGCCCATATCTGTGAATATATTAAAAGCTATTGAATTGTACACTTTAAATGGGTGAATTGTATGGCATGTGAATTACATTTCAATAAAGCTGTTAAAAAACAAAAACTTCTAAAGCAGGGTGTTAACCTGGGCTTTTGAGAACTGTGTACCACCTGGAATAGCATGACAAAATTGGCATGTATGTGCATTTTCTTGAGTCTGTTGATTTCCCTGGATTCTCTATGCATATAGAGAATCCTCCCTCCTATCACCACCAAAGGTAATCCCTGCTCTCCAGAGCTGAGGGCCCCTTCACAGGATTCAGTGCAGTGCCTGACTGCATGGAAAGGATGTGATGAATATTAATGTAATCAAATATGTAAATTCACAGTTTTAGTATTTAAATAAAAATAATCAGTGTCCACTTTTAAACTGGTAACTAACCTAGGAATAGAATGCAATATGGTTCCCTGCCTCCATTGCTGTAGAAAAGGGAATGATTGTGAATTCCATTCTGATATGTAAGTTTTTTTACTCTAAAGTATTATTTGTAAATGAGGATCTAATCATTTTTATATGGCTACTTGCTGATCATTAGTATGTTATTAAAAGCTTTTAAAAATAAGTTTAATGACTTGATAGGAAATCACGTTATGTATATATGTAAAGTTTGTCAAGTTTCTCAACATTTAACTGAAAACTTTTGCATCGTCAGAAAAACAGGTTCTGTTTATCCCCTGAATCAAATAAATGTACTGTATGATTTTTCTCTGAATGATCAGAATCACAAAAAGCAGAGAAATGTCATTTGCATTATTTGACTTTGAGGAACTGTCTTTTATAGACCCTTTTCTGGGTAAATACCTAGAGGGGAAAAGGTAGTAGAGTCTTGTTGAACCGGGCCACTTTGCATTTCTAAAAATTTACATTTGTGTTTCAAGCTACTTGAAAAGTCTAAGAAAATAGATCATCTTTTTTTTCTAACTAAAGGAAGTTAAGTGTGTGCTCTCATACTCACCAAAACACTCCTCTAAATTTCAACTTTTCATACTGAGGTACTGTACACCTAGTTTTCTTTCTAGAATCTATTCTCACTGCATCCCCCTTTTGCTTATCAGCACACCCTCTTTCTGATTTGTGATATGGTGCCTGTCCTGGCTGCGTTGAACGGGGAGACCTGCACAGGTTGCCTCTCCCTCAGTTAATCGTGCAGTCCCATTCTGGTGATGGATCTCAGCAGCCCTGCACGAGAGCATGGAAACAGCTGACTGCTGACTCAGAGGGGAGAGCGAGCCACCCACGAATCTCTTTGCAGCTCGCTGCTGCATCCCTATCCCACAATCCCTTGCCTGGTTTGCTGCAGTCTTTTCAACAGACGCTGAGTGAGAAAAAGATGTCCTGTGAGATAAAGATTGATTGGTTTGAATACCGAAAGGGGTCTCCCACTTGTTAATGACCCAGAAACATTCCTGCCGACTTTCCTGAGCCTACTCTCCTTTCCTCCATTTTTCTCTTCTTCTGTTCTGTTCATGAACTGGCACACCACTACATAGAGCAGAAGATATGCTGGGCTTCTGATGATGGCTGCACTGCATGGTAGGGAATTTTAACCAGTCTCTTTGCATGGTGCTTCCAAACTTGAGATGTTAGCAGAAATGTGCATTGTTCTTTTGGATTGCTGCGGAGCTGCAGCGACAGGCTTGGGAGAATTTCATTCTTTGCCTGTTAATTAGTTTGTTTGCAGAAATGGGCAGGTCCTAAATGTTCAGATTGCTTAGTATTATGCCAGGTGGATAACTGATTTCTCCTGCTGTCTCTGTTCTAGCTTTTTTTCCCCCTTTTCTCTCATGGTGATGCTGTATGCTCTGTAACGATAAGATAGAGGGAGACCCACTCTTTGCTTAAACAAAGGCATCAAATTAATGAGAATAGGGAGAAAGTCATGCCAAATTTTCTTATCAAGTTCCTAATGTGATCTGACTAGATTTTTGTTTTTACTAGCCTTTATTTTAATATGTATCTGGGCTTATTTTAAATGGGAGATTTTTTTTTTCCCCCTGTATCTCTCTGATGAGTAAAAAGATGGGGATAAAATATTTAATTTGCAGGATCCCTTCCTCGATAACACAGGGTGGAGGAAAATGTGCAATTCAACCCTTCCCCCACCCTGTCCTCTGTTAGAGAACCCTGGGGTTAAGTGCCAGGGTTCCCAGTTACCATTGGAAACCCATTCATTCGTAATGCATGACTCGACCCCCTGAATTCTGAATGCCATTGATGATCAGCAAATATGCAGGAGATAATTTGGGGTTGTTTTTTTTTTCTGACATTTTTTCCCTGCCTTTGAAGTAGACTCAAATCTGGGTGGAGTTCAATGGTAGCATTACATAGGGAAAAAAAAAAAATCCTTGGGCTGGACCTTAGGTTTGCTTCCTGAAACAGTGGGTATTATTTTTGTGTCAGAGCTTTTTCTACAAGTATGCCCCACCCTGTCACTATTCCTTATTTTGGGGGAATAGGAGAGCACGTAGGAAGGCTATTTATTTTAAACTGAAAATTGAATGTTAGTAAGTGGATTTCTGAACCAAAACGTAAAGTGATATTTGTCTGAAGAAAAGATGGTTTCAGTATCATAGCTTAATAAAGATCTAGAGTCAGAATGAGGCATTTTAAAAAGTATTAGTATGTTTCTTTGGCTTAGATCATATTAGGGCAGTTTTATTCCTCGTGAATAAATTATTCGAGTTTTTTTTTAAATTAGAATATGTAAGGAGAGCCATTTGTTTGCCCAGATTCTTAAACTGATGTCTTAAATATTAGGATTCAATTCTGCCTGGTGTGAAACTATTTTCGGGTGTCTTTCATTATTTCCCAGCAGATGCTTTAGCAGCACTGTTCCTAACCCAGTGTCTTGTTAAATAATGCACGCCCCTCCCGAGCAAGCACACAATGAGAAGTTTCATGGGTGCTCTGCTATGAGAAAGCAGCTTTCTGCTGCAGAGATGTGAGGAGTGGCCTTTCTTAAACCTCTAAGTATTTCTTTCCAATTTTCTCCTAGAAAGACATAAGCGATTTATACTGGTAAAGTTAAAACCCGGCTGAATGTCAAAATGTTTTCTGATAGAACGTGCTGTTTTAAGAAATATGAATGCAGCATATATAACCCACACATTTTAAAAACGGAGAATAAAATCTAGACACCTTTTTTCACCATAGTTAATATTATAATCCTGAGATGACAATTTTTAAATTTATATGATAACAAAAGCTTAGTGGATTTTGTTGCTTATGAAATAAAGTAAAAATACTCATTCTTTGTCTTACTAAGAAATAAAAATATCCTTCATTTGGATATCTTTAGACATTAATTTCTGCAAACATGAGTTTCTTTTATCTATATTAAGTAGAAAAAATTCTAAATATATAGCAATTTAAAAAAATTTAACTAAGCTTAATTTTTAAGACTCCCTTGTGCTTTTTTTCATTCTTTCTCTGACAAAACTAAGACTTTAACCAAAGATTTGTATGTATTAGTGAAATGTATAGTAGAGAAGTACTTTTAAACTTTAAAAAACTTGCTACCAAATTATTTAGTATCACAATATTTTTTCTTTAAAAACTGTAGCTGAATTACTTATAATTGTGGCAAAATTATAATTTGCATGCACCTGTAGTTGCTTTTTAAAAAAAAATCTCTGATGTATCTGTGCCTCTTTATTACTTGTATAAGGATTTTAGTGTCAGAGTAGAAGTTGGTCTATAATGGGGTTGGCTATTAGGGTTCTCTGAATATTATTGTTGTGTAGGTTGTCTGAATTTAACAGATCAGCTTTCCTTCTAGAATTTGGAGGTTTAAATTAGACCAGATACTGAGGAGAAAATGAGCTCAGGATAATTATTCAAATAGCATCGCTGAAGGAAACATTCATTACTGCTTTTTGTATGCTAGTCTTTCTAGCTTCTACTTTACCCTCCTCTGCCTTCATATTCTCAATCATCTCCATTCCTCCATTAGCTACTTTTTATTATTCTTCTTGAAAACGTATTGCTTTAAGTAAACATTTATTCTAATCCACAGCAAAATTAAATAATATGCTTTCTATCCATCAGGGGTAAAAAGGGATTTGCTGTTACAGAAGCCTGTGTCTTTTGAAGTTCTGATGTAGACTAAATTCTCTTCCACCTTCTTGCTAAACTTGCCCAAACCCTAGAGCTTAGGGCCCTGGCTGCCCTCTGCCTTTTTTGTGATCCCAGAATATTCAGCATCTTTGGGTAGTCCCCAAGGAAAGCAAGGGAGGAGACTTGGCAGGATGATGGATGTGGGGAGAGGAGACTCCACTCATCTTGACTGTCCCAGGGTACTGTAAGATGAATGTCAATTAGCCTGACCACTTAACACTCCATCACACAGATCCAGCCTTTAGGAACTTAGAAAACCCAAAGCAAATCTTAAGAATTGACTGCAAAAGGTGAGGACTTGTATGAAGAATGCAATGGCAAACAATTTTCTATACTAAGGAAAGAGGTGGGGGAAATAGGCATAAATATCATAAAGACAAGTTGGGGACTTGGCTTAAAAATCAACTTCTGTATGGTAAAAACCAGCAATCTAGGGAAGCTGTCATGCATCTGACCCTGGAAATAAGGAGAGCCCTTGGAAAGCTTGGGCACATCCTTGCCTGAAGATAGAAGTTAAAGTGGATGGTCTCCTGTTTGCCAACTGCCCCCCCCCCCACGGCCAAACACACACACACACACACACACACACACACACACACACACACACACACATACTGTCAGGAGAGATATCGCATCTGGCCTTCTAATTTACAAAATGGCCCATTTGGGATAGCAGCTTGATTTAACTGAAAATAGGTCACCCTATTTTAATTTCACCGAAGATTGTCCTCTTTTCTTTCTTTCAGTTGAGTCCTTAGTAACAATACAAATTCAGTTGCAGGTGAATGATAATATGCTCATAAATTTTAAAAATTAAAAATACCTCATTTCTTTCATCATGTTTTAAGCTGTGCCTTGAGCTCCAGGAACCACCTGTCCTGGCAGGTAAAAGGTAGCATATTGTGAGTTATAGATAATCCTAATGGTTCAAGATTTCTTTTCTATAAATGTTCCAGAGGATTTTTAACTTCTTGGGAAGCTGATTTTAGCGTGTCCACACCATTGTCATTGGCCCAAGAACAATAAAAAATGTAACCATATTAATAAATAAATTCAGTAAGGTGGCAACAAGGAGAAGCAGTAACCCAGGAATGCCATAAAATTAAATAATAGAAATGGAATCTATGCCTTTTTAGGATGATATGTAATCAAATATATTGCCTCTTACCCACAAATCACATGTTAAAATTTATTTTCCAAAGAAATCTTGACTTGATTCCCAACCATGTTTTCTAGTCCAGCCAGACAAGTTTTCACCAGCTCTCTCCCCTTCTCAAGAAGAGTGCTTCCAGTTCGGCTTTTCCCTTCCATCCTCTCTTCCTCCTCTTCCTCATTCTGGTGTCAGCAATTAAGAGTTTGGGTAGTTTTCTGACCTAAATGGTATAATTTGGGGTGGGAAATATGGCCTTAACTTTAGAATTGTGGATGCGGGCATTTTTCCCTCATTTCATCTCCTCCTATCAAGTTCTTCTTTCCCATTGGGTCATAATTTCCACCAAGTTTTAGGAGATTTGAGAAAGTGAGCCAGGAAAAATATCAGAGATGACGTGAGGAAAGAAATGCAGGATTTTTCTATACCCAAGGATTTTATGTGATTGTTGCATTGTTTTTACCCACAACAAGCTATGTTTAATTGGCAAGCTCCCACGAATAAGGAATTTATGTGTCAACCTTCTTAGACTTTTTATTTCCATGCGGGTGTCCTCAATAGTTCTCAATTTGTTTTCCTGCATTTGTGAGTGTGTTAAAATATGTCACTAAATATCTCCCCTCTGGATGATGGCTTATGTCACTCCCCAGACTATCACATGGGGAGGCAGGTAATGTCTGATGTCAAGTGAAAACATTCACATGGCTGGTAATGACCATACTTTTTATCATGTAATTCAGCAGGTGCAGCTCTTTTCTGCTGCTGGGACCGAGTCCATTCCCATGTTATACTTCATTTGTTCAGTTCATTAAAAAAAAATAATGTGTCTATTATGTACCAGCCACAGTTCTAGGTGCTGGGACTAGTGCAGTGAGCAATCAGACAACAATCTCTGCCCTCATGAATCTTACATCCTAGTGGGGTGGGAAAGGAGCAATATGCAACAAATATACAGTCCTTCCTCGTTATCTGGGGGAGATTGGTTCCAGGATCCCCGCAGATACTAAAATCCACAGATGCTTCTCTCATATAAAATTGCATTGTAGTTGCATATAGCCTATGCACATCCTCCTGTATACTTTAAATCATCTCTAGATTACTTATAATACCTAACACAATGTAAATGTAGTTGTTATACTCTATTGTTTAGGGAATGATGACAACAAAAAAGGTCTGTACCTGTGCCGAACATACAGACGCAACCATCGGAGGCCTTTCCGTCTGCGGTTGGTTGAATCCGCGGATGTGGAACCGCGGATATGGAAGGCCGACTGTTATTACATACTGTATTGGAAAGTGACCAGTGCTATGGAGAAAAATAGAGAATGACAGAGGGTAACAAGTGCTAGGGAACTGGGAGCAAGTTTCAGTTTTAAACAAAATGGTCAGATTGAGAAGGTGATATTGAGCAGAGAGCTCAATAGACCAAGAAGGAGAGAGAGCCCCTCTCTGTAAGCAGTATTGCTGTTGCTTTTCCACCAACAAGGAACTTCAGCTGGTCTCCCCACACAAGAGCTCTCACAGTGGGTTAATGTCAATATTACACTAATGTTGGCTATTTATGTAGTTTTAAAATGGCTCTTCCTGCCTTGGCTTCTCTATCATTTCCTTTCTATTGGCCTTTTGTCAACGTGTCTGGTGCTAGTTCCTGCATGCAAAAGCTTTTGGGCTCCTTCAGAGACAAAGTCCCACCAGGCGTGTTTTCACTTGCATCTCTCCAGAAATTAGTTTTGCTGATCACCAGAAGGGTAGTTCTATATTCTCTTCCCCTTTGTTATCGTGCACTCATTTCTGCTGGTTATGTTAGTAAGAAGGACTTTTGACACTTCAGAAACCAAGATGGGGAAAGGAGATCAGCCAAGACTCTAGATAAGTATTTTATTGCTTTTCTGAGGAAAGAGACCAGACACCGTGGTAGTGCCCAAACAATTTGATTAAAGGCTGTTGTATATTCTGTGTATATTCCTCAAGACATATTCACACTGGTGGAAGGCTTCCCACAGTGATTATTAGCACATTCTGTGCCTCCATTTTTCTAAGTACATTATCCCTTTAGGAGTAGTTAAATTGGCTTTCGATTGTGGGTATCCAGTTTTATTCCGGGAATGATTGTTATCCTGGCAAAGTCTTGGTTTGGGAATCTTTGGGGGTTAGAAACCTTTTGTGTTGATTCTGGGAGTCCTGAAAATCCAGATGGCTTCAACAGGTCGCTTGTGACAAATCTGTAATATTGTCATGATTTTAAATTAGTGTTAATGAGTAAATTTAATTTATCATTTAAATTAACAATACTAACGAAGACTTCCTCTCACCCACCACAATAATTATCATAAAATGAGTGAAAATTACAATGAAATATTTTTATTTCACCTTTGGAGAATAAAAATGTTGGCTCAGGAAATTTCATTTAGTCAATAAAACAAATGCTTTTTCCTTGCCCAAAATCCAGAATTCTAAGGTTTAAAAAAAAGGGTAAAATCCAATATGATGTTTTCCCTCTGCTTTTTTCAATACCCAACATGACTGCTTATTTCAAAGGATAATATGAAAAATTTCAAATGCTGTTCAAAATAAAGTTATTTTAACTGAAAAGTTCAGTATAGTTTTTTTTTTCACATATGGAGCACTTCACGAATTTGTATCTCATCCTTGCTCAGGGGCCTTGCCAGTCTTCTGTGTAATTTCAGTTTTAATGCTGCGGAAATGAGCACTCTTATCAATTTTGTAAGTCACACACATACACACCAGTAAAATGTTAAACTTGTTTAAGATTAGGCATCATTGACCTATCAGATAAGACAGAAAACTTGAAATCTGAGTTTTCTGATTCACTGATTTCTCTGGATGACCTTGGGCAAATCATTTAAACCCTCAGCTTTGGTTTCCTTATCTTAAAGACAGACAAAGCCATTCCTTCCCTGTTCTGATGTCATCGGGATGTGGTTAAAGAAAAATGGAGGATGTGGCAACATTTTGAGCTCCTGAGAGATGAGCTACATTTAATCCAATCAATAAATATCATTTTCTACTCTAGTTCTTGAGGGAGACATATGAAAGTCTAGCAGACAATGCTGGTTAATTAGATAAGTCACACCCATGCTGTTGAGCTAATGCAGTGAGTTCTGTTTGAACGTGACACTCTTGTATAGCAGGTGCTTTCACAAGGTTCTATCTGTTTATTAATCATGCTCTTTAATGAACTTATCTAGAAGGTATGGGGTTGGAAAATGGGTGCATCCTGTATGTGTAACTGTACTCAAATATGTGTAAATAGCATTTTCTTAATAAAAGTTGACATACTTTTAAAAAACTTGGTGATTTTGTGGGGAGAAAGAACTATCATTTATATTTGGAAAAGAGTTTTTCCTTTAGAAAGTGTAGACTTCTTAATTCTGTAAATATGGTGTATTTCCCAGTTTCACAGACAGATCCCAGGACAAGTTAAAATGTTATGTATAAACCAAGTTTCCGTAGTACAACCTTCCTAAAACACAAGGTCAAGGGAGATGTGGGGGTTTAAGGACTGAAAAGGCCATGGGTTTTTGCATTCTGGCTAACTTCTTAACTGAGGCTTGGTTTTTAAAAATCTATAGAATGAGAATACCACCTAGGGTCATATTGAAGATTAACTACTTTCTTTTGCAAAGAGTATTTCTATTGGGAATTAGAGGACTGTGGACACCTTAGCAGATATTTAGTAAATTAGGAAGTGAATTTTAGCTCAACCTTGGTTTACCCCTTTGGCATGGAAGCCAGAAATTCTTTAAGGTGGTAAATGGAGCTGTGTTGTATGTCATAACGTTTTCCTCCTTTATTCTCCCCTAGGCCCTCCACTTCCTTCTGTGTTTCTGCTTCAAATTCTCTTTTTCTGGCATGATCCCTCACATTTTGAAACCTCCCCTGAATTAATTCACTTCACCAGGTCCCTCCAATGCCCACATATGAATACCAACAGACATTTCTTAAAATAATAGGAACTGCCTCTAGCCTTTGTCCCTACTCCATGGCAAATACATTTTAGTTTGAAATCTACAAACCTTTAGTTCTGAAGAAAACACTGTGAACCACATACAAAGTTTTTAATTAAAAAATATTAACTGTATGTAGAGGAGGAAAAACTTTTCCCCTACACGTTTAAGTTCTATAACTGAAGCCTGTGAATTAAACTGACAAAAGACAGATTATCAGGAGAAAAAGGTGTGCAAATTTTATTGACATTTTATTTTTCCAAATAAAATATATGTCATATTTTATTGAACTTTATTGATTTAATATTTTTAATTTCACATGCATGGGGACTTCACAGAAAAGAAGTGAAAACACAAAGAAGCAGTTAGACCTGGGAGCTTCTATACTATTTTAACAAAGGATGACAAATTGTGGAGAAATGACTGGCTAAAGGAGAAAGGAGTTTGGACTCTGAGGGGCAGTAAACTGTGGGAAAGGGACCAGGAGATACGTGCTAGACAAGGGTTGTTTAGCAAGGTTTATGCAGACTCACCTCCGGTGATTGAGGGTCTTCTCCTCTTCCTGGTATGGGAGAGTGAGGCACCTTTGCAAAGGGGAAATTTATGCCCTGCTTTTAGCCAGATGGAAGAGGGCAGAGAGCTCCTCCAATGTCTGCTGTTTCTTAATTGCCTTCTGCACAAAATAATCCTTATGTCAAAGTGGCATATTTTGATCCCCTCAAGTACAACAGTTGGGAAAACGTAGTCTACCTGAATAAGACTATTTAATATAGACTATAATAAGACTATATTTTAATAAGACTGTAAATATATATTCAAATATAATCATGGCTGAAGGCATAAACAGGCATAGCTATATAAGTATTTGTCCCCTCAGCTGCCACTGCTTTGAAACCCAGCAAGCATACCTCTTTGTACAACACCTTCTTCTAATTTGTTTTATTTGCATGGTGAACATGTGATTATTTTATTGATTTACAAAACAAACAGGCAGCTCACAGTGATGAGGGTTGGTTACGGTCATTTTGAGGTCACTGACATGGAATTCTACCTGTATTCATAACACAGTGCCGATGGTGAGTGAGCCAGTGATTGATTTGCACTTACAGGTTATTGTATATTTTTCCATTTTGGTTTTTCTGTCTGACAGCAGCAACGTGCAGGGTCAAAGACAGTCGGCCTCCCATGTCAGTGGTCTAGGATGGCCAGTGAAGCCACCAACATCCCAAGTCCTGTGGTGCGCCAGATTGACAAGCAGTTTCTGATTTGCAGTATATGCCTGGAACGGTACAAGAATCCCAAGGTTCTCCCCTGTCTGCACACTTTCTGCGAGAGGTAAGCCTCCTTTGTGCTCAGAGAAGGGAGTTTCACAGACTGACCTCCTACAACCTACCACAGGGTTCTTTCCAGAATTCTGCAGTTACGTATGAGAGACAATAAATCTTTTGTACTTCTGATAGACATCTAGAAACATAATCATGAGTTGCCAATACCTTACTTTACTTCAAATAATCATAAGTGAGAGAAAGCAATCCAGTAGTTACTGATTCATTTCCACAGGAGATGGAGCATTAAATATTTTAAAATTTAAAAAGTTTTCCCTTTGTTCTTTGTGAAACAGTTTTTGCCATCCACAGTTCCCTCACAGAGGATCTTCGGTGATGACAAATTAAAAATATATCATTTCCTCCCATATTAAAAAAATCAGGTAAAATACCTACATATATGAGAAGTTAGTTGAAAGGAGAGAGCTTCCTTCCAAAGATACTTCAGAAGACACATACTAATGGCACATTTGAACATTATGATGTTTCAGATGAAGAAAAAAAAACTGTATCTATATATGAAATAATTACAAATTACCTGAAGATGTACCTTGCTATATATGAAAATATATTCCCTTATTTATCTTTCTTGAATAGCTTTTTCCATTGAGTTAATCAGTTATCAAAATACACCTTTACCCCCTTATTTAACTTCCCACATAAGCAATTTAGCATAAAAAGGCTATTAGTAATTAGTTTATCTGTGGCCTAATTTAAATATTTCCCTAGTAAGGCTACATATTTTTCTTAAAAACAAATGTGGTAATTATGTCATAGCATTCTGTTAAATACATTTTCTATTATTATGTAATACACGTCATTAAAATGCTTTGCCTCCTGTTATAGAAGAGAAAATTGGTATTTCCAATGACTTCAAATCAATGCTAATTACATATACCAATTTAACATACATCTGTTATCTGATTGAACTTGCTTGGAGTTGATTTACTTTGGAAGGTCTCAATTGCAGCAGAATAACCACATCCTCAGTGGTGATGGATGCAGGGAGAAGGTGGATTTGTTACTAGTAGTTGTGGTTTTTTGTTTGTTTTGCTTTCTTTGTTTTGGGTTGTTGTGGTGTGTGTGTGTGTGTGTATAGGGTTTCTGTTTGTTTGTTTTAATGGTGGCATATAGGGCACCTATACTTTTTATTTTGTTCATTTTATACTTTGGCTTCAGTGCTTTGTAATTCATATTCCAAAATGACTCAGTGGAGAGTGATTTTCCCCCCTCACTCAATGGGTGTAGCTAAAACGTGAATACCAGCTAATTTCCATGTGTCCCTGGGCTCCCATGTAAGATCATTATTTGATGTGCAGCAGTTGACATAGCCTGGCACTCTTTACGTACAATGCCAAGAGCCACTCGGTCTGAGCTCAGCAGAGCTGCCCCATTCCCCAGTTTTCAGTGCCTGGTCAGTCTGTTGTTTGGTTCCCATTTCCTTGCTCTGACAGGTGAGAAGCAACACTTCTGGGCTGGCCTGGGTCTGCCCCCTGCCCTCTTGGTAGGTCTAGCCCCTCCGACTTTCATTCTGCATCCAATAGCTAGTGGTGGAGATTTTCGAGGTCTTACACAGCAAGTCTCTATGGAATGCTATGTGTTAATATTGTTTTAGCATCATGTGCATTGAATTTCCTTTTGAAGGTGCTGGTGACTTTCCTTAAAATGGGAAAACTTTGTTTATGTAGAGACAAAACTTCATGGCTTTCTCACTGTTGGGAAAGTGAGCCCTAAGACCACTTACCTCCAGCTACTGCTGGGCACACACACCAGCTGCTCAGTGAACATCTGCTCATAGTCACTCTCTTACTGTCACTTCCAAAATGCCATCAATGGAGTTTGGAAGGAGAGTAAAACCAGACACAGTCCCTGGGCTCATGCAGCTTACAGCCTAGTGGAGGAGCCAGTCATTAACCACCTGATCACTCAGATTAATGTGAAATTAAACCAGTGTCAAGTGCTACATACCAGAAGTACATGGGGAACCACATAACAGGGGAATTTGCTCTAATCAGGGAAGGCTTCCCTGCAGAAGTGATGATTAAGCAGAAATACCAAGGAAGAGTAAAAATTAATTAAAGACACTTTCCAAGAATTTAAATAAGTGTGGTTGGTGTGCAGCAAATAAGGGGAGGGGACCGAAAATGTGTAGGTGCCAGATCACATAGCTGTGTTATCCATATTACCATATATGGGTTCTTGTCTTTGTTGTAGGAGCCATGGAAGCCATAGAAAGGTTTTCATCTTAGATGTGAGGAGAAGGAGATTTAAATGGTTAGTTGGGAGATTTGAGAAGGTCACTCTGGTTGCAATATGGAGAAGGTTAGAGAGGTACAAGGATAGATGACAGTATACCAGGTATAAAGCCAACGCAGAAATCTAAGAAAGGGTGGTGTAGTACAGATGAAGAGAACTGGAAACACTGGAAAGATATTTAGGAATTTCCAAGTTTTGGTGATGGGTTGGACGTGGAAAATGAAGGATAGTAAAAGAATTAGTGTTTTAAGAATGACTCCCAGCTTCTGGTTTGCTTAGATGAATGAATGGAGGTGCTGTTCATTGAGATAAAAAGAGGACACAGTTTGGGGGAAGATCATGCGTTTGGTTTTGGACATGCTGAGTTTTAGGACCTGCGAGACATCTGAGAGGAGATGTGAAGAAAGCAGTTGGTGTCCAGTTGGGGCTCAGAGGAGACATCTGTGGGAAGAAACATAAACGTGGGGGTGTTATGTTTATAGTCATGCACATGAATATAATATCCCAGGGAAAGAAGAGGGCTTACAGTGGAGCCTTGATTAACTCCAAACTGTACTGACTCAGTAGGAAAGATAGAGCAGACAGAAGGAGAGCCAGGTGAGCATGGTTTCATAAGCCAAGGGAAGATAAAGTGTCAAAAAGAGGGGAGGACAGGCAGTGGTCAAGTTTGATGAAGGCTGCTGAGAAGTGTAGTAAGATGGAATTGAAAAGTGTCTGTTGGGTTTAGATGTCATTAGTGACGTTAGCCAAAGCTGTTTCACGTCTGGTATTGATTCAGCGCTATTTACTTCTGTGTCATAGGGAAGGTCATTTAACCTCCTTGATGTCAGGTCCCTCATCTGCCAAGTAACGGAAATGGGGCAAAATCGGAGGTTTTCGAATTCTGTTTGGCTGAGGAACTGGGAAACATTGTAGAGTATAGTTATTTAGAGCTTAGAGTCTAGTACCAAATTGCCTTGGTTTGAATTCCTGCTCTGCCCCCAACCACTTAAGTCCCTTGGGCAAGTAACCTAGGCTCTTTCTGCCTGTGTCTCCCCGTATGTCTAAAGATGATCACAAGAGTACCTACCTCACAGTGTTATTGGAAGTACTTTGAATTGAGTGAACAGTATATATGTTAGTCATTATTAGTGATACATTTCATTAATCGAATGAATTACGTTGATACCTGTTGAGGGAGGCAAGGAGACTCTGAGTGTCCTATTGTGCTTCAAACAAAACATTTCCACTTTGATGTGTTTTTTAACATCTGAGATCTGCTTATGATTTTTATGTAAAAAGAGTTTCAGTGCTAACAAAAAAGTTTGATATGTTTCTCCCAATTTTAAAAGTCCTCAAATTTGTGAAAACCATGCTAGATATTCTAGATCAATGCCTCTCAGCCTTTAATGTGTATACAAATCGCCAGGGGGTCTGATTCATTAGGCCTGGAGTGGGACCCGAGAGTCTGCATTTCTTCCAAGCTCCCCAGTAAGGCCAATGCTGCTCATTGGTAAGCCACACTTTGTTTGTGTGGCAAAGCTCTAGAAAACACTACCAAAGTCAATGACATTATTGTTTTCCTTGAGCATAATCATTTGCCTGATCAGTTGACAGGGCCTATGTGAGTACAGGTTACCTCTTGATTTCTGAAATCTTATTTTCCTAGTAAAGGAGACTACGAAGGGAGTTTCTGTAACGTAGCCCCTGTCGTTGCTGAGAACACGTATGGTACCTGCAGGAAGTGGCAGCTCTGCTCCGTGAGCCCCACTGTGCTGACGGTCCTCCTGCTTCTGCTTCTGCAACAGGTGCCTGCAGAACTACATTCCCGCCCACAGTTTAACCCTCTCCTGCCCAGTGTGCCGCCAGACCTCCATCCTGCCCGAGAAGGGGGTGGCCGCGCTCCAGAACAACTTCTTCATCACCAACCTGATGGACGTGCTGCAGCGAACTCCAGGCAGCAACGTTGAGGAGTCCTCCATCCTCGAGACAGTCACCGCAGCGGCTGCGGGAAAGCCCCTCTCTTGCCCAAACCACGATGGGAATGTAAGTGGCAGCGCGTCTGCTTTGATTTGGGTAGGCTTTGGGCAGTCAGAGGTTATGCACTGAAACAGAACTCCACCTGCAAAACGAGTAATTAAAAAAGATTTTTACCAGTCCTCAGACTATTTTGCCTGCTTTCTCTGACCAAATTTATTTAAATAATAAAATCAGTCTTCATTGTGTCTACTTAGCACAAATTGTTGATTTCCCCAGGAGAACAGACCCATAACTATATACTTTGACCCACATAATGATTATTAATTGATTATTAAAATGTTAATTAATTATAGTTCCTTATTTTTCTTGTGAGGGAGATTTTTCTCATGCTCCGTTAGACCCCATTCCTTAATAATAATAGAATTTGAAGATATGTGAATTCCTGGTAACAGATTATAGATTATGGATTCCAAACATATTTCCTGCTACCACCAAGCACAGTAACTGTTATAAACTCAGGAGGGCCCGTGTGTACCATCAAATAACGGAGTGACGATAGCCACCTAACCCGAAGAGGCAGCACTGGGTGGTGGCTAACAGCACTGGCTTTGGAGTCAGACTGCCTCATTCAAATCCTGCTCTTCAGCGTATTTCCCGTGTCAGCTTTGGCAAGTTTATTAAACACTGTGTGTCTTACTTCCTCTTCTGTAAAAAGAAAGTAATCATAGTATTTACCATATGGGATTATTGGGAGAATTAAATGCTTAAGTCATATTAAGCCTATAGTAAGCTCTTGATAAATGTTAGCTATTAAAATTACTTCTAATTAATGACACTTCACTTTTTTCTTTATATAATGGCCACTTCAAAAGTGTTTGAAACTGCTTATAATATAAGGCCCAGGTGTAATAAAACCACTGAGGCAACAAGAGATTGTTAGAGCGAAGCAGTAATTATTAGCCATGACTACAGTTTATTTACCTCTCATTCCACTCTCTCTACCCACTCTGCTGCAACCTCTCTGGCCTCCTAGAACTTGCCAACTGGTGTTCCACCTTGGGGCCTGGCTGTTTTCTGTTCCTTATGCCTAGAGTGCTCTTTGCTCCCTCCGTATGTAGCTAGCTCAGCCTCACCCTTCATGTCTCAGCTCAGATTTCTTCCACACAGAGCAGTCTTCATGGACTGCACTATCTAAGGCAGACCACCTCTGACACCCAGTTACCCGCCATCTCATCACTTTCTTGATTTCCTTCATGGCATTCACCACGCTCTGCCTGCCTTCATCTATGTATTTGTTGACTTATTGGTCTTCTGGCTTTCCTTTTAGAAAGTGAGCTCCAGGAGAGAGGGACCATGTTCATCACCATAGTCCTAGCACTAAGCACAGTATCTTATACATGAAAGTATATAGAAATAAACAGAGACCAACCAAATAAGAACAAATAAAGGTTATTTTCAGTGTTTTCTATAACAAAGGGTCAGCCACCATCGCCTGGGTTTTGGCAGAGGCTCAAAAGCAGGCAGAGGAGCAGGAAAGCTCTATGGTGGAAAAAAGGGAAGACTTCGGGTGTGCTCTGATTGGAGGCTGTTGGCGTGGGGAAGCTGGAGGCAGGCTAACTAGAAGTGGGGCATCCTGTGTGATTGATTAGGGGTCTAACTTTGGCTTTCTCTGGTTGGTGCTAAGTTGGAAGCAGGGACAAAAATTAGTTATCAGTAATCAAGTCCTAGCCATTTGGGGCCAGTTGTTACAGAAGTTATTGTTTAGCTTTTTGGATGGTTACTAGAGATAGTAGTCTTACTTCCTACAAGTCTGACATATAGCAGCCTGGCTTCCTGGGTCATTACTTGTAAAGAAGGGGGGTGGTTTCCCAGACAGGTTGTGGGTCACAGTTCTATTTTTATATGGGGTTTGGCCATTGTATTTTTTTTTTTTTTTGCTGAGGAAGATTGGCCCTGAGCAGTCATCTGTGCTGATCTTCCTCCACTTTGTATGTGGGATGCCACCACAGCATGGCTTGATGAGGAGTGCGTAGGTCCGTGCCTGGGATCTGAACGTGTGAACCCTGGGCTGCCAAAGCAGAGTGCGTGAATTTAACCACTATGCCACCAGGCCAGCCCCTGGCCATTGTGTGTTTTTATGTTCAGTTTCTCAGAAGTCAGTCAGTACATATTTGTTGAATGAATGTGCCAGACACCATGCTTGGCTTCTCACCCCCCACTCTGCAGAGTAGGTGATAGTTACCTTCATTTTGTAGATGAAGAAACTGAGACTTGAACAGTTTAAATCACAGAGCTAACTAACACATCATAAAAGCTAGACCAGAAGGAAATGCATCCTGAGCTTTTTGGGAGCCAAAAGAAGAGAGACATCGTGCATTATGTATCTTTAATTTTTTAATTGAAAGCACACTAGGCTATCGATAACTGTAGATTTTCCACACACTGTACTCCAAGGGAGAGTTACTGTGTAAGTTTTGTAAAAGGAACTTTAAATGGTGCCTTCACATGCAGGTTGAGCATCCTTCTTATGACCATTTCTCACGCTGGCTCTTAGTCAATGCTGAGGCTCTCCTCCTGGAGCTCACATTCTAAATACTAGTCTGGGGAGGCATTTCTATCTGGTACATGAGTCACCTTAAAGTGTAGTCCAAGCACGGAGCTCTCTGGAGATCTGACTTGATAGGGGAGTAAAGTTTCAGAAATATTAGGAGATCTACTGTAGACACTGGTCTAAATTTAGGGTGTAAAGGACAATCACATAGAATGATAAATAATGACAACTGGAAAGATTACATCAAAAAGTAAAGGTAAGAGTGTCGTGGAATTCAGGAAACAGCTTGTAGCTCAGTGCAGCTGGAGCGTGGAGATGGGGGGGGTGGGGTCGGGAACACAGGTGGGCTGGAGAATTACAGGGATGAGCCCAGAAAGATAGATGGGGAGAGACTATGATAAGCTATGAATATCATTGAGAAAATGTGTGACCTAAATTCTGTAAGCAGTGGGGAAGCATTAAAACCTTTTAAACAGGAGGTGGATATTTTAGTGGCATTATGGAGGAATCGAGTAACAGAGACTGGAGGCAGTGACACAAGTTCTGAGTTTATTGAGTTGTGCACATGAGAGACGATAAAGGGTGGAACGAGATTAGCATCAATGGACTTGAGAAGAGAGGATGAATTCCAGAGAAATGAGTACTTTCACTTGAGAATCTGCCTCCCACAAATAAAAAGGCCTATGCTCAAATCTGTTCAACTAAGCTATTAAGATTGTGAGAGTATGAGCAATTAAAATTAGTCACATACTAGGCCACATAGAAAATCAGTGTATTTTCCCATTGTGTAGACCAAGTTCCTCCACCACAATGCAAGAAAATTACATTAGTAACATTATAGAAGAAACCCCAAATAATTTTTAAAAGCTCATAATTATTTAATTAAAGAAAAAAATAGCAAAATTAGACTATTTACAAAATATTGAAAGTGGAAACTATTAAATGTATAGGATAAAGTCAAATCTGTACTCAGGAAATTTTATAGGTTTAAGTATTTTCCTTTATTTAAAAGAGATCATTTCAAGAAGATAGGAAAAGAACAACAAAATAAATATATGTAACACAAAAGAAAGAAAATAATAAAGATAAACTTAGAGAGTTTGAAAATAATAAAACAATTGAGTTGAATAAATCCAAGAGCTGAATTAATGAAATAATCTAACATCTGATAAAGTGACAAAGGGAAAATATAAATAAATCAAATTAGGACTAATAAAGAGATATCAGGACAGATAAAAAGAAAATTTTTAAATGAGTAAATCAATGCTATGTGCGAAAGGCTAATATATTCAAAGTCTGAATGAAATGGATGATTATCTAGGAAATTACAAACAATCAAGAAAACCTGAGTAGACTATAAATTTTAAAAGAAACTAGTAAAAGTTAATTTCAAACTGAATCCCTTCAAACCTGTATAAAACAGATATGATTCATAGCATATATACTTCTGGATCATAAGAAAAGATAGAAAGCTCCCCAACTCATTAATGAAATACTCATAACCTGAGACCAAACTCTAAGAAGAATGAAGACAAAACAAGAAGAAAAGTATTAATCATTCAGTTTATGAAGGTAGCTGTAAAATTCTTAATTAGAATACCCTAGCAAATTCTTACCATATAAAAGAAATAACTTGCAAATTAAGAAAAATAGGAACATCGCAAAAGAAAACAGGCAAAGAACTTAGGAAATTCACAGGGGATATATAAATGGCTAATAATTGTATAAGAAAAAATGTTAAGCTTCACAAATAGTTAAATCTTCTCAAATTTGCTACAGTTTTTAAAAAAGATAATAACCAGTGCTGATGAGGGTATGGTGAGACATTTTCATATGCTCTGGGGAGGGTAAATTGCTCTTCAGAAAGTTTATGCCAATTTGGCAAAACGTAATGAGTGTTTTATGCAACTTCTTATTTTTAATCTAGTAATTCCACTAATACAATTATTTCTACAGAAATTGCTAGAGATGAGAATAAAGATTTGATATAAGAATGTTAACTGAAAATTTTATATTATAGTAAAAATTGGAAATAATCTAAATGTGCATCATGAGGGAAATGGTTAAATTATGGTAAGTCCATATAACTGATTGTTGGAAACTGATGTTTTGGAAACAAATGACGCTCATGCCAATATATGTGAATATGCTTGTATGTTTATATAGAGTTTTGTTTGTTTTTTAATTAGTAGGACCGCAGTATACATGCAGTATAGGATGGAGAAGGTATTCTATGCAGAAGGGACAGAGTGGCAGAGAGAATGGAAAAGAGAGACTGCAGTTCTCTGTATCAGCCTGGAGTTCCCAAGAGCCAGGAAGTGGTGGGTGATGGACTAGAGAGGAAAAAGGTCCAGGTCTTGGAGGGCACTGGATGCCATTTTAAGGAACTTGAGTCTGTCCTAAGTCATGGGGAGCTATTAAAGGATGTCAAGCATTGGAATGCCCAGGTAAGATTTGCATTTAGCTCATTTCAGAGTAGCGAGAGATGTGATGGGGGAGGGAGGTAGATTCAAAGGGGGTGAGCCTGAGGCTGGGAAACCACTTGGGAGCCTGCTGGAATAATCTACAGAGGGACCTGATCCAGAGCAGCCCAAGCAAGACTGGAGAAGTGGGCAGTGTAAGAGTTGATTGGCTGTGTGGACTAGTGGAGAGAGATGACTCCGAGGTGTCTAGCTTGGGTGCATGGGGAAACAGTGGTGCTACCAACTGAAATAGAGGGTGGCTCTTTAAAATTACTATGAATTTTGATGAAATAGCACTATCAATCTTATAGAAATTTCAGAAAGAGAAATCTATTGTCAGTGCCTGAAAGACAAATAGAAAAGAATTCCTAAAGATATACTTCCTGGGCCGGCCCGGTGGCGCAGCAGCTTAGTCCGCGCTTGGCAGCCCAGGGTTCGCCGGTTCGGATCCCGGGCGCCCGCCGACGCACTGCCTGTCAGCCATGCCGCGGCGGCGTCCCATATAAAGTGGAGGAAGACGGGCACGGATGTTAGCCCAGGGCCAGTCTTCCTCAGCAAAAAGGGGAAGATTGGCGACGGATGTTAGCTCAGGGCTGGTCTTCCCCACAAAAAAAAAAAAAAAAAAAAAAAGATATACTTCCTGAGTGTGCCTGGGCAATAGAGACCCTTGGATGCCACAGGCTGCTAAGGAGAAACACTCTTAGAGATGCTAATTCTAGCCAAGTTAAAGAAAACTTTAGGTTAAAACTTTCCCTCGTCTCTCTACCAAATGTATCACATCAAAGCACATTAAAAATCACTATCTATCTAAAGAATTACTTCTATCCTCCTTGAGGTGAATGAAGCTATTTAAAGTATGTTTAGAGCACTTTCTCTAGGCTGGGTCATTATGAGTCTTTGGAATCATAAAATTTATAAACCAGCAAGAGGCCTTGGAAAATTTGCAGCATGTGCCTTGAATCCTTCTATTGTTTTATCATAGATTGTAGGAGTTCACTGCTGCTGCTTTGAAACAGGGGTCCTCATTGCATATTCAAGCCAAATGCACGCAATATTACAGATAAATTGCTGCAGTTAATTGCCATGGGTAAATCTTTAAAAACAACTCAAGCATCTGAAGGTTAATAAAATCGGGTAATTGACAATAAAGCAGGATGTTGCAGTCATAAACTGCCTGGTGCTGATTAGCACATGTGGATGAAAGCCTGTCATTTACTTTAAGTGCTGTGACACTATCTTCTAATTAAACTGCCATGGCTGCATTGTCCAAATACAAAGAAAAAATGGGAATAATGGTCAGTGATTTAAGAGGTTCTTTGCACTTAAAGCAGACATTTGAGCTCATGCCTCACAGTCCCAGAACACAAATGATGGTTAAACTAGACGCCTTACTAATGAGGATGTTAAGAGGTGCAAAGGAGAGATCCTCATTAAGAATGCCCTGTCACTAACAAGTCCCCATTTCCAGAAGCCTCAGGGTTGGCTGCAAGGCCCTAAACACCCTTTCCAGCACGTTAGTAATGCATATGGCGCTGCCAGCTTCTCTTGTAATGAACACAAACGGTGACTACCTGTCAACAACAGTAAGCTCATCCTGGCCTCTGGCCCACCCTCCCCTGGGAGCACCAGCATCATTGCACTCAAGATGGATGAGCTCAGCTGAGTCGCACACCTCCCACAATTAACTCTCAGCTTGAGTCAAAGCTGTCATAACCCGAGCACAAGCATTTGAGAATGACTAGTTGTTGACATTTCAAAATGATTTCAGGGCCTTTACTTCCCAAGAAACACTTAGGATACTGAACCAGGGACAATTACCCAGGTCTGCTGCTGTCTCTTCAAAGCCGCACTGAATGCTTTTTTAATTGAGGTAAAGTTCGCATAACATAAAATTCAACATTTTAGCCATTTTAAAGTGTATAATTCGGTGACTTTTAATATATTTAAGAGGTTGTGCAAACATCACCATCAGCTAATTCCAGAACTTTTTCATTATCCCAAAAAGAAACTCCAAACCAATTAAGCAGTCACTCCTCATGCCCCCCCAACCCTTGACCCTTGGCAACCAGCCGTCTAGGTTCTATCTCTATGGATTTGTCCATTATGGACATTTGATATAAACGGAATCCTACAATATGTGGCCTTTTGCGTCTGGCTTCTATCACTTAGCATAAGGTTTTCAAGGTTCATCTATATTGTAGCATATATCAGAACTTCATTCCTTTTTATGGCTAAATAATATTCTATTGTCTGGATATACCACAATTTGTTTATCCATTCATCAGTTGATGGATATTTGGGTTGTTTCCACTTTTTGGCTATTTTGAATAATGCTGCTATGAACAGGCGTATACAATGCTGCTTCCAAGTCATCCCAATATCATGGGATATCTTTCCATTTATTTCCATTAATTAGGTATTAATTTTTATCAACAATGTTTTGTAGTTTTCAGTGTACAAGTCTTACACCTTCTTGGTTAAATTTATTCTTTAAGTATTTAATATTCTTTTGTGTGTGTGAGTGTTGTTTTCTTTCTTTCTTTTGTAGGGGAAGATTTGCCATAAGCTAACATCTGTTGCCAGTCTTCCTCCTTTTTTCTCCCTTTTTCCCCTGCAAAACCCCAGTACATAGTTGTGTATAATTGTAAGTTCTTCTGGTTCTTCTATGTGAGCCACCACCACAACATGGCTACTGACAGAAAAGTGGTGTGGTTCCACACCTGGAAACCAAACCCGGACCACCAAAGCGGAGTGTGCTGAACTTTAACCACTAGGCCATCAATCTTTTTGATGCTATTATAAATGGAATTGTTGTCTTATTTCATTTTTGGATTGTTCATTGGTAGTGTAGAGAAATACAACTGATTTTTGTTTGTTGATCTTTTATCCTACAACTTTGCTGAATTCAATTGTTAGTTCTAATAGTTTGTGTGTGTGTATTTTTTAGTGTTTTCTATGTATAAGATCGTGTCATCTCTGGCTAAAGAAATTCTTACTTCTTCCATTCCAATTTGGGTGCATTTTATTTCTTTTTCTTGCCTAGATGACCTGGAACTTCCATTACATTGTTGAATGGAAGTGGCAAGAGTGGACATCCTTGTCTTGTTCCTGATCTTAGAGGGTCATTATTTAAGTATAATGTTATCCTTGGGTTTTTTGTAGATGCCCTTTATCAAGCTGAGGAGGTTTCCTTCTATTTCTAGTTTGATAAGTGTTTTTATCATGAAAGGGTGTTGGATATTGTCAAATGCTTTTTCTGCATCAATTGAGATGATCATGTGGCATTTTTTTTCCTTCATTCTGTTAATGTGGTGTATTATATATATTGATTTTTATATGTGAACCACCCTTGCATTCCTGGGATAAATCCCACTTGGTCATGGTGTATAATCCTCTTAATATGCAACTGGATTCAGTTTACTAGTATTTTGTTAAGGATTTTTGCATCTATATTCATCAGGGATATTAGTCTGTAATTTTCTTTTCTTGTGATGTCTTTGGCTTTGGTGTCAGGGTATTACACACCTAACAGAATGAGTTAGGAAATGTTCCCTCTTCTTCTATTTTTTGAAGAGTTTGGAAGGATTGGTGTTAATTCTTTAAATGTTTGGTAAAACTCATCAGTGATGCCATCTGGTCCTGGGCTTTTCTTTGTTGGAAGTTTCTTTAACATTGATTCACCTCTTTACTTATTATACGTCTATTCAGATTTTCTATTTCTTCTTTGAGTTAGTTTTGTGTGTTTCTAGGAATTTGTCCATTTTATCTAAGTTATTCAATTTGTTGGCATACAACTGTCCATGGTATTCTGTTTGTCAATTTTGTTGATCTTTACAAAGAACCAACTTTTGGTTTCACTGATTCTCTTTATTGTTTTTCTATTCTCTATTTTATTTATCTCCACTCTAATCTTTATTCCTTTCTTCTGATTACTTTGGGTTTAGCTTGTTGTTCTTTTTCTATTTCCTGAAGCTGGAAGCTTAGGTTATTGATTTGAGATCTTTCTTCTTTTTAATGTAGGCATTTACAGCTATAAATTTTGCTCTGAGCACTCTCTCTCATAAGTTTTGGTATGCTGTGTTTTCATTATTATTCATCTCAAAGTATTTTCTAATTTCCCTTGTGATTTCTTCTTTAACCCATTGTTTATTTAAGAGTATGTTATTTAATTTCCACTTATTTATTAATTTTCCAGATTTCCTTCTATTACTGACTTATAATTTTATTCCATTGTAGCCAGAGAAGATACTTTGTATGACTTCAATCTTTCTAAGTTTATTGAGACTTTTGTAACTTAATGTATGATCTATTTTGGAGAATGTTCCATGTGTACTTAACAAAAATGTGTATTCTATTATTGAATCATGTCTTCTATATGTCTGTTAGGTCTAGTTGGTTTATAATGTTGTTCAAGTTCTCTCTTTCTTTATTCATCTTCCATCTACTTGTTCTATCATTATTGAAAGTGGAGTATATGAGTATATTCATATATGAATATATGAAATCTCCAACTATTATTATGGAACCGTGCATTTCTGCCTTCAATTCTGTTGGTTTTTGCTTCATATATTTTGGGGCTCTGTTGTTGGGTACATATTTGTTTATAATTGTTATATCTTCTTGATGGAGTGACCATTTTATCATTATATAATGTCCTTCTTTGTCTGTTACAACAACTTTTGTCTTAAAGTCTGTTTTGTCTGATATTAGAATAGGTACTCAATCTCTCTTTTGGTTACTATTCGCATGGAATATCTTTTTCCATCCTTTTACTTTCAACCTATTTGTGGCTTTGGATCTAAAGTGAGTCTCTTATAGACATCATATAGTTCACTCATTTAGCAGTGTTACTGAATACCTACTATGTGCAAGGAATTACCTAGGCTCTGGGTAAGAGAGTTCCTGTGCTCAGTAACTTAAAATCTTATAAATATTTCATAAATGGGGTATGAATAAAGTGCTTTGGTGGGTGCATTCACTTTGTGAAAATCCATCAATCTTTATTAGGATTTATGCCATTTTCTGTATGTGTGTTATACTTCAAGAAAAAAGATCCCCCCAAAAAGTGCTTTGGGAATTCAAAATTGGAAGAAGTTATTTCTAGCTGAGAGAATAAGGGGAATTCCTTCATAAGGGAACTAACTTTCAGGCTTTATATTATATTGTTACTGAGAGTTCATCATAATCAGGAAAAGGTGGTTTATTTCCAGGTGAGCATCATCATCATCATCATCATCATCATCATCACTGCTGCTACTTATTAAGAACTTACTATGTGCTAGTGTCAGGCATCATCTGAGTTCTTTGTGCATATTAATCTACTGAATCCTCATAGCAGCCCTATGGAGTAGGTTACTATTATTGTTGTCTCCATTTGACAGAGAAAATTGAGACACAGTGAGCTTACATAAGTGGTGGAACCAGGATGCAACCTGCTCAGTCCAGCTCTTAACCAAATAGTAGCAGTTCTCAAAGTGTGGTCCAGGAACCCTCCTGGGTTCCAAGATCCTTTCAGGGGGGTCCACAAAGTCAAAACTATATTTATAATAATACTAAGACATTATTTACCTTTTTCACTCTCATTCTCTCAAGAGTATACAGTGGAATTTTCCAGAGACTATACGATGTGTACTACTGAAACAGATTGAATGCAGAAGCAAATATGAGAATCCAGCTGTCTTCTATTAAGTCAGAAAGTGAAGAGATTTACAAAAATGGAAAACAATGCCGTCCTTCTCACAAAATTTTTTGTTTTGCAAAATATGGTTATTTTTCATAAATTATATTATTCATGTTAACATTGAATGGCTTATTATTGCTTTTAATAAATTAATAAATATTTAAAATTTTTCTCAGTTTCAATTTTTAATATGATAAATATTTACAGCTATAACTCACATAAACGAAAGCACTCTGGAGTCCTCAATAATTTATGAAGAGTGTAAAGGTTTAACCAAAAAGTTTGAGCACCACATCCCCACACTGTTCTGCCTTAGTGGAGTGGCCACAGAAAAGCTGGTTTTGTGTGGCCATAGCAGCAGCTTTGGAGTCCAACCCATCTCTGTTTGAGGCCTGGCACATAAAAGTTTATCCTTCCTTTTCTCCTGTGAAACTGGACATAATATTGCCAACATCCTGGGGAGGCTGTAAGGATTAAATGAGAGAATGCAAGTAAAGGCCAAGTGCATAGGAAGCACTCAGTCAGTGGCACCAAACCTGGAATTATTCTTGTGTCACCCGCAGGTGATGGACTTTTACTGCCAATCTTGTGAGACCGCCATGTGTCGGGAGTGCACGGAGGGGGAGCACGCAGAACACCCCACAGTCCCCCTCAAGGACGTGGTGGAGCAGCACAAGGCCTCACTCCAGGTCCAGCTGGACGCTGTCAACAAAAGGTGTGCACACCTGCCCCAGGCTCCCAACTGGCCACCTGTGCATGAGGCTTGGCCTCAGGGTTTCTTGTCTCATTGGGATTGTAGGTTCATGTCCCCTAAATAAATTCTCCTTTGATCATGGGTCTGTGGTCCCCTGCCCCTTGGCAAATTTCCAACCCCCGTATGTTGGCTAGTATTTGAAGCTTTCTCTGAGATTGCTGACAATGGGAAAAACCTAAAGTTAACCAGACAGGGGATTTCAGTGCATCTAAAGATAAAAAACAAACAAACTGGAAACCATGTTCTTTTTTTTTTTTTTTCTTTTTGGTTTGTTTTATTTGTAATGTAGGAGGAAAGGCAAACAGGTATATTAAAATTATTTTTCAGGTGAAGGTTTCTGTCAATCGAAGCAGTTAACATTGGCTAGTTTCTCCCTGGTCCAAGGCAGTCTTTTCTTTCAATGGCTTCTGAGAATGTATTTAGTCTCGAGCTGCATGAGTTGTAGCATTTTTATGGTAGTACCTTAGTATGATTAAATAAATAAAATGTACTCGAGGAAAAGACACTTGAAGAAAATGCTCTCAGGAGCCTCTGAAATTCAGGCTCTCTGAGGAGCCTTTCTTAGCTGCTGTTCTTGACATACTTATGGCCCATTATGTTGACTGTGACTGTCTCCTCTCTATTCAAGCCCAGCAAGATGGTTCTGAGCGGTGATTACTCAATTTTCCTTATGTTTCCAGGCTCTTTCTTTGGCATGGAAGTGAAGGAACAGAGTAGCTGTGTGATGTGTGAGAAAGACCAGAGAGAGGAAGCAAATAGCCAGCTGAAAATAAATCTCTTCACCAATAGTCACAGTGAGAAAAGTGTGGTTATTCTATAGTAATGAAAAGAACTTGGAAACTTGCAAGAAGTTCCCAGGAAAATCTTGAGTTTGGATAAGTTTTTCATGTGATTGGAAAAAGATACTGCTATATATTTAGAACAGTGATTCTCAGCCATGGACAATTACACACACACACCCAGCATATTTGGCAATGCCTGGAGACAATTTGGTGTTACAGCTGTGTGTGTTGTGGAGGGTGTTGTGGGGTCCAGTAGAGGACAGGATGCTGTTAAACATCCTGCAATGTACAGGACAGTCCCTTGTAACAAACAATTATCTGACCCAAAATATCAATAGTTTCAAGTTTGAGAAAGCCTGGTTTAGAGTGTGAGGAAAAGCCATGGGTTTCAGAGAGCCTCAAGGCTTTGTACTGTCGATTATTAAAATTCGATGATTGAAGTAGATTGAAATAGACATGGACCCCCAGAGTCTCTTCTCTCAAAGGCAGTAATTATGTCATGTCTTCCTTATTTTGTACTTCAGTTATTTCCTTTTAACAATGATGAAAGGCACAGAAAATATTTTTTGACAAAATATAATGTTTAGATAGATTTTTTTTACTATTTCCTGGTTGATGTTAAATAATAATGATCTTTTAACAACTGTTCTTCAGGCTCCCAGAAATAGATTCTGCTCTTCAGTTCATCTCAGAAATCATTCATCAGTTAACCAACCAAAAGGCCAGCATTGTGGATGACATCCATTCCACCTTTGATGAGCTCCAGAAGACTTTAAACGTGCGCAAGAGCGTGCTGCTTATGGAACTGGAGGTCAACTATGGCCTCAAACACAAAGTAAGTCTCCAGCCATCCCTACACTTATCCTTTCAGAGACATGATATCTGGGGCACTTCACGGCTCTAGCTTACTATGCCCTAACAGCAGCAAAGGGACTCAAGTGGGTCCTTAAATGTCACTGTTGTAAACAGTAGTTTTCATTTAAAGTCGTACCCAGCTACTTTTTCCTTCCTGTTTTCGGCAAAACTCTATGATTCTGTGACCTTAAGTACCAATTTATAATTTGATGCCAGACAAGGTTGAAGATAAAGTAATGCTTTCAGGATTTAGGGTTAAACTGGATTGTTTTCCTTCCTTAATGCCTAATAGTCTTAATTGCTCTCTCACCCACACCAACCTGTTAGTCAACTTCAAAGTAAACCCTGACTGCAGCCTTTAACGCTGCATGTATAATCACAAAACCAGGGATGAAAAGCTTCTGATATTCAGGAGTGGAGAGTTTTCATTAGTCTGGTTTCTGTTCCTTTAGGTGGTGACAGGGGAATCTGGGACATTAGGGAAAGATACTGAATAAGGAATATTTCAGATGTCAGGCATAGCAATCTGCCGAGCTCTTAGTGGTGACGTTTCTGCTTGCTCCCATGAAAAACACGTGACCCAAGAAATACGTGTGTGGGAGAGACAGGGCAAGCCGCGAGTGGAAGAGAAGGTACTGGGAATGCCATTTAAGATTATGCAAATTATACATTAGAACTGGGTTCACTGGGTTAAAATAAACACCGATTGCTGAGAGCCCCCGGCGTGGGCAGGGGCAGAACTGGGTTCTCGCCCGCGGAAGGCACTGCCCCAGCGTGTCGCCGCGCGGCGTCCAATAGGCTGAGCGCGCAGGAAGCACTCACCCCGCCTCGGTTTTTCCTCGCAGGTCCTTCAGTCGCAGCTGGATACCCTGCTCGAGGGGCAGGAGAGTATTAAGAGCTGCAGCAACTTCACCGCGCAGGCCCTCAACCATGGCACGGAGACGGAGGTGCTGCTGGTGAAGAAGCAGATGAGCGAGAAGCTGAACGAGCTGGCTGACCAAGATTTCCCACTGCACCCGCGGGAAAATGATCAGCTGGACTTCATCGTGGAGACCGAAGGGCTCAAGAAGTCCATCCACAACCTCGGGACGATTTTAACCACCAACGCCGTCGCCTCCGAGACGGTGGCCACGGGCGAAGGGCTGCGGCAGACCATAATCGGGCAGCCCATGTCCGTTACCATAACAACCAAGGACAAAGACGGTGAGCTCTGCAAAACCGGCAATGCCTACATCACCGCGGAGCTGAGCACGCCCGACGGCAGTGTGGCGGACGGAGAGATCCTCGACAACAAGAACGGCACGTACGAGTTTCTGTACACGGTCCAGAAGGAAGGGGACTTTACCCTGTCGCTGAGGCTCTACGACCAGCACATCCGAGGCAGCCCGTTTAAGCTGAAAGTGATCCGCTCGGCCGACGTGTCTCCCACCACCGAAGGCGTGAAGAGGCGCGTGAAATCCCCGGGCAGCGGCCACGTAAAGCAGAAAGCTGTGAAAAGACCCGCGAGCATGTACAGCACTGGAAAACGAAAAGAGAATCCCATCGAGGACGACTTGATCTTTCGAGTGGGTAAGGAGTAGGCGTCGCTGACCGCAAGTCTGAGCGGTGCTTTGGTTAAGGGGGACCTGGGAAAGTGTTGTTGCAAACAGAAACATTGCGGGTGGGAACTTCTTCCTGAAGGTGTTGGGAGATGTTGGTGTGTTTTATTAGGTGAGTTTATGCGGTCTCTTTCTCTGGAGATTGGATGATTTATTTTCCTTTCCCCCTTTTTCCTCCTCCTTCTCCCCCTCCCCCTTCTCCCTCCCCTCCTTTCTCTTCTTTCCCCTCTCCCCCCTCCTCCCTCCTCCTCCTTTTTAACACACAAGTGCTGTATTCTCATTGTGGAAAATTAGAAACGGAAAATAAGCAAAAAGAGAATTAGAAAAATCACAGCACTCGTAATGTGGAAATTTTAAAGGAAGTGTTGGCAATCTCCCCCCCTCCCCATCGGACTGTCTTTAGAGTACTCCTGCCTAACCCAAAGGCAGATCCTTATATCAGATAGTTTCATGTGTTTCTCTGAAATCTGCCAGCTCGGACTGTGCTGTGGGCAGAGGGTCTGATGCCTGCCTGTCATTACTTTTGCACTGTAAGGGCTGGGAGTGAGGGACATGGTGCATTGCAAGTTGTGGTCACCTTCAGTTGTGTGTAGCTGGAGAGCAGCCCCAAAGAGGGGAGGTGGGTGGAAATCTGGAGAATGGAATGTGGTTGGGGCGGAAGCTAGAAGGCTCAGGATGAGCCAAGAGATTTGGGAATGCAAGTAGCCCTTCCTTTGTCAGATTTATTGCCTCTGATTTTAAAAAACTGCTCCATAGAAAGCAAACTAAGTGTAAAAGTCAATGGACTTTGTAATTCTTAAGGAAAAAAAGTCTGCATTTTAGTTAATGTTTCTGAAAGTAGCACCAGCCTGCTTCTCTCTCTGCCTCTTTAGTCCTACTCTGAGGTATCTCTAAAGAATGGTACATTAACATGTAGAGAAACAATACTGTGGTTCAGATATATTGGGGAAAGCTTAGCTGAAGTGAAGGAAACAGATTTTTTTTTTTTTTTTTTTTTTTTTACTGCAGAACCTTTTGAATCTGTTGATGTGCACTGTAAGTCTCCAAGGCAGTGGAAGGATAACAGGCAGCACTTCCAAACTGTTCTGACCATAGAACTTTTTCCATGGAGCATCTTGGGAAACTAAAACTCTTTGAAACATTCTTGGGCGAAAGCTGCCCTATGTTAATACTTTAGGCTGAATCTTGTAAGGACTGTGATAGGATGTGTAACTTGTCCATTCAGAGCATGGAGGGCCATTCACTGGCCATTTGTGCACTGTGGGTGCAGAAGTTGTTGCTACACCTGCCAAATCAGAGTGGAGGAGCTGGGGCGGGTGCAGGATTGGGAGCCTCCCAGGTCTGCCACTCCGGTTCTTCCACTTACCTGAACCTTGGACAGCCTCCCTGAGCTTCAATTTCCATGTCCATAAAATGAAAATGCAAAAATATCTGCTTCTCAGAACAGTTGTAAGTTCCAAGCTTAATGCCTGGCATGTAGAAGGAGCTAAATAAATGAAAACCATTGTTTTCGACATGCAGTTAAGGCTGTTAGATTTTCCTTGCTACCTTTTCTTCTCAAAAAATTTAACTCGCTGCAGCCCATTGATCTCCTGCCTTAAGAACAAACTTAGTCTCGGATTTAAAACTTACCCTCCTCCAGCCAAGTGACTCCAGTCTACTTCCCCAGGCAGTGTGCAGAGTGGAGAAAAGCACAGATCTGGGTCTGAATCCTAATTCTCCTCACTAGTGGGGCAACTAACTTACCCTTTCCGAACCCATTTTCTCCTCTATAAAGGGAATGAAATATTACCTAGCTAATAAGCTTGCTATGGGGATGAAATGAAAGAATTCTTGTACTATGCCTGGCACTGCCTGTGTACAGTAAGTGCTCAATTAATGGTAGTTATTATTTTACTGTTGTTATTACTTTTAGTCATCATCATCTCCACCTGTGATTCTCGCCTGAGGAAACAGACATCTCTTAGGGGTGCTTCCCCCAAAAATATTGATTTCGAATTCGTAGCTCCCACCCCAGCGGGCTGGGGGTGTACTCTTCTCCCCTCCTACCCATTGAGAAATGTAGCCATAGTGATTCACTGGCACTGGTGGGAAGGCGTTTAAATGTTTAAACATTTGTAAACGGCTTAGAACAGCGCCTGGCATATAGCACTATGTCTGAGTTTATTAATGAAGTAAAGATGCTGTCTTAGTCTGCTGGGGCTGCCATAAAATACCACAGACCAGGTAGCTTAAACAACAGAAGTTTATTTTCTCACAGTTCTCGAGTTTGAAAGTCCAAGATCAAGGTGGCCGCCGGGTTGATTTTCTCTGAGGCCTCTCTCCTTGGCTTATAGATGGCCGCCCTCTTGCTGCTTTGTCCTCACAAGGTTGTCCCTCTGTGCATGCACACCCCTGGTGTCTCTCCCTCTTCTTATAAGGACACCAGTCATATTGGATTAGGGTCCCACCCTAACGGTCTCATTTTAACTTAATCACTTCTTTAAAGACCTTGTCTCCAAATACAGTTACATTCTGAGGTACTGGAGGTTAGATTTCAACACATGCATTTTGGGAGGACACAGTTCAGCCTGTAACAGATGCTGTACACCTCAAGTATGTAGGGGCAGAAAGAAAGGCAAGTCTCCCCAGCCTATTGCTCTTTAACTTTATGTTCTAATCCAGAGTCTAGCTGAAACACACTGCTCACAATGCAACAATATAACTCAAAAAAAACCCATTTCTAGAGCACCTAGTGCTTACCAGGCACTACGCAAGGTAATGGAAATACAGAGATGAAAGAAACAATATCTCCCTCAAGGAACTTACAGTTTGGGGTGACAGATGTATGACCAACTAACTCTAATACTGTGGGTGAGGTGATGAAAAGCTATGGAAATGAGAAGGAATTTAAATTTGACGTGAACAATGAGTAGGATTTATCCAAGTTGACAGGTGGAAATGACATCCCAGGCAGAGGGACCAGTGTGAAGAGGAAAGGAAAGATGAAGAGGAGTGAACGTGATTATGTTGTAGGGGGACACATCCCACAAGATTTGCAGGATGAGCAAAGGTCAGAGGAATGGAAAGTTTTGAGGGCACTGGCTGGAGATGAGGCTGGACAAGTAAGTGTTGGAGCCCACTGCTCCTTGAACGCCCTCTGTACTTTCACACCTTTGCCCATGAATTCTTTCCCCAACTTTATCCTTCCCTCAAGTACTACCTTCTCTTCTAGAATCCACTGTGATTATTATTTATGCATGGGTCTTATTTCCTGATAAGATTATAAATTACTTGAGGTCAAGGATGATGTCTTTAATCATTTAGGAACCCCAACAATACCCAGAAGAATACTTTGCATAAGAACTTTGCCCATTTGAATAGGATCAAGTTGTGACCTACTGCATGGTTTCACTTCCTGCTCACCACTTTCTGTTCCCAGTTTTGAGGCCCAGGGACACACAGACCAGGCGACAATGCACTGAACTCAAGGTCAGTCATTCACATGTATTCCCACGCACGCAGCTATGCTGGGGAATATCAGACAGACAGTGCTGGCCTCTGAGAACTTGTCTTCTCAACATCTGTGCTGTTGGCTACAAATGGGTAGAGCTTATATTAATAATTAGAAGAGTTCAACTTTCTTTCACAGTTATGTCTTTGTTTTAGAACTTTAAATTTCTCCATACAATCAGGCTATTAGATGATAATAGAACATTCAGGATTTGAACAGTCCCTTTGTGCATGTGTGAAAGCCTGCCGTGTGTAATCCAGAATTCACTGAAATTCAGCTACACATCTGACGTGGCAGCCATGATTCTGCTGCTCCCTCAACTGGTCTCACACTGAGCTTCTGGTGGCACTGAGTTTGTGCTTAAAGATATATCGTTTTCATAATACATGTATTAGGGTTCATTCAACAACCCTGAATAATATTAGTTTTGTGTATTCATGAGAGTAAATCATCACTTTCTGGGTGATACAAAGGATTGTCAAGAATAAATGTGACTCGTATTTTCACCTTCCTCACCGATTATCCAGCCCCCTAATTAGATGTGACTCTGCTGTTTGAGTGCCTACCATGTGCCGGACACTTACTTGGCTAGGTCATGGTATAAGGAGAGAGATGAGATTCTGACTCTGCCCTAGAGGAGGCCACAGTCTAGAAGGGGGCAGACATGTAAAAAATGTACCTTCAGTACAAATCAAGGCACAGAAGTTGGGTGGCAGGGGGAGGAGGCTGGCAGGCAGTGGGGAGTTAAGAAAGGTTCCTAGAGATGACATCCAAACCTAAGCTGGCTTTGAAAGAGAAAGAGTCTGGCTGATGGAAGGAGAAAAGGCCATTTCAGATGAAGGGAAAGTAGGTGCGAAGGCATGAAGGTGAGAAACGGAGCAGTTCAAGGAACTGTAAGTGATTCCGTCATCCTGGAGCATCAGATAAAGTGAGATGGAAGCAGAGAAAAGGTTATATGTCCTTGATAAGGAGCTGGGACTTTGTTCTGTATACCTGTGTTTCTCAAAGTGTGGTCCATAAACCACTTGAATGCCTTGGGGTGCTTGTTAAAAATGAGAATTCCTGGATTCTAAACTACATTTACAGAATCAGAATCTCTGGGGAGGGGCCAGGAATCTGCATGCTGTAAGCTCTGGTGATGCTTATGCACACTGAGGTTTGAAAACCATAGCTATGTGAGTGATGGGGAGGCACTGAACAGTGATTTCCATAGAGCTGGGGACATTTATAGGGGATCTGTTGGAAATGCCTCCTGGGAAGCAGGGAGCTGCTTCCCATTGCAGTAGTCCACATAAGCTATTACAAGTGCCAGAATTAAGAGTGATGTGATGGAGTAGAGAGGAAATGGCAGATTTATAAGATGCTTAGGAGGAAGAGGGCAGGACTTGGTGACCAAATCCAATTTCTAGCTGTTTGACTTAAGTGCTGTAGGGATGTGAGGCAGTGGAATGAATGATGGGTAAGGCTGCGGACTCTGAAGCTAGACTGCCCTGGGTTCCAGCCCCAACACTGCCATTCTCCTGTCTCTGTAGTCTTGGGTAAGTTACTTAACCTCTCTGTGCCTCAGTTTCCTCCATAAAATGGGGATAAAAAGAGCCTACCTCATAGGGGGTTGTGAGGATTAAATAAATTAATATGCAAAAGAGCTTAGAAGAGTGCCTGGCACTGAATAATGTTCAATACATTTCAGAGAGGCAAAGTTGGTAATACTGGTGAACGTATTATTCAGAGCTGTAGTATGGAAGTCATAATTAACCTAAGTGGTTAAGAACATAGCAAGTAAAGAGCTCAACAGCCTGATTGCCTCAGTTTGAATCCCAGCTTGCTATTTATTACTGTGTGATTTAGGGAAAATTATTTAACTTCTCTGTACTCAAGTTTCTTTATCTGTAAATTGGGGATGATCGTCACACTTAGCTCCTGCGGTGAGGATTAAAATAATACCTGTAGAGGCTGAGAACAGTGCAGGCACAGAGTGAGGACTCAAGAAGTGTTGGCTGTTGTTATTGTTATTGTCATTATCAACCAAGATAAGGAAAGGTCGAGGGAGAGCAGGTAGGTTTCAGTTTTGATCATCCAGGTTGAAGTGTACCATAGGCAGTTTAGCGTATGGGTTTGGAGCTCAGCAAAGAAGTCAGGGCTAGAGATCAATGTGGAAGTGCAAAGTATGGAGAGGTTACTTTAAATCATGAGCTGCAGTGAAATGTCAAAGATAGGAGTTGAAGTTGAGGGAGGAATCGATGGGGAATGGAAGCAGGGGGAAGGAACAGGCATTCTCTGAGCCAGGCCTTGTGCAGTTCTCTTCTCTGTGTCATCTTACTTAAAATCCTTAGTAGGGACACACGGACAGAGAGAACAGTTTGGTGGTTACCGGGGGGATGGGGTTGGGAGGTGGGCACAAGGGGTGAAGGGACGCATTCATATGGTGACTGACAAACAATAAAGTACAACTAAAATTTCACAATGTTATAAACTATTATGACATAAATAAAAAAAATCCTTAGTAGGCATAATACATTTTCAGTTCCTAACATCCCCACAGTATAATATACTGGCTACAGCATCATATGTGGTGAGCTGGAACCAGCTCATACTGGCTTGTGCACAACCTCCCAGTTCTGTGTTCAGTGACTTCATCTTGGTAGCTTGAAATCAGCCATGATGGGGGCATTTACACTACGGAAATGGGCAAATGCTACAGTTCAGAGCTCCTCTACCAGCCCTGCAGCCCCTGCCCCTCAGGAGCCAAATTACCAACACAACATGTGATTATCTTCACCAATGAAGGAAAGGAGGCTCAGAGAGCTGGGGTAGGACCACAAACCATCTGTGATTCTGACACCCGGGCCTTTTCAATTGCACGATTCCTCCTCATCTAAAATGTCCTTTAACTACTATGGTTTTCCAAAGTTGAGATATTTGATACCTCCCACGTCTGAAAACTTAATTATATGCCCACTGTGAATGAGTTATTGTGTTACTCTAATATTGTATTGCAAAACAATCCTGAATGAGTTTAGGGAAGAAGTTTAGAGCATCTGTTGATGTTAATTCCTTGAAAGATGGGGATTATTTTTCCCTGCACTCTCAGAGTTTGCTGACGAGAAGTCACGAGCTGGTTTTGTCAGCTACTAAAGAAAGTCATTGAACAAAGGGGAAGCCAGAAGATGTGGGAGGGAGTGAAAAAATTACAGATGAATAGTTTCAAATTATGTAATTCATACACCGTACCTTAATGAGCCCATGAGAAGTGTTGAATGAGATGCTCATTTGTACTCTAGAGCAGTGCGCTTTCTTGTAATATGAAATGGATGTGTAAAATCACTTAGCATGAGTTCAGAAGCTTTACAGGAAGAAATGATATTATTTTATGCCCCTCTCCCCTGCCTCACCTCTGTGAACTACCACCTTCTATCCCTAAAATCTCTGAGGAAGGAGATGATGCTAATTTGGCTTCTAAGGTCATTATAGGAACCCTGCCCCCACCCCTTGAGAATCTTGTCCTTGAGAACTCTTCTTGCATTTCAAGTGGAAGAAGATGCCACTGTTCTTTACTGAGTGCTAGGCACTGTGCTGGGTTCCAGGATACACCAGTGAACAAGATAGGTGTTACCCCTGTCTTGGGGAGCTCACAGTTCGGTGAGGGAGACAAACAGTTAAAATACTGTGTGATAAGAGATGGAGTTTTCTAAAAGATTTTATGGAGAAAGCATGATCCACGTGAGCCCAAAGGGTAATTATCCTCACCTCAGAAACTTGGTATTCTAAAGTCCAATTAGAAAGCAATGTGTGTATTAGAAAAAAATATATGTAAAAGGTCAGGAGAACTGGGTTTTGTTCCTTCCTCTGTCTCTTTACTACCTTTGTGATGTGTCTAGGTTCAATTTCTCATCCATAAAAATGGAATGATAATATTTATACTGCTAACTTATGAGGTGTGTTATAGGGAGTGCATGAGAGAATGTATATGAAAGTGCTGTAAATGTTCCTGAACATTTCATTTTCCCATGATGTAATGTGGGTTGTAATTTACTCAGTCATTAATAATTCATTTAGGCACTCATTCATTCAGTAAACATTTGTTAAGCACCTACTTGGTTGCAGATCCTGTGTTAGACCCTATATTTGGCTCAATTTCATCCTCTTGCATTATTCCATTCTAAGTATTTGAGACTTATTTAGCATTAACTTTCTTATTAAGTTGGAGTGGGGATGGGAGGAGTTATTGATCTCCTGTTTCAGGCCAGGGGCTTATTTCCTTACTTCTGTAATCTTCCCAGAGGCATGGGTAGAAGTGACTAGGAGGAGCGTGGATGAGAAGCTGTTGGCCTAGAATTTCATTTTGTGCTTCATAGGCTAGTTAAAAATCTGGGAAAAACAAGTTTAACTCTCTTATGGAATTGCCGCCAAATTGTTTATAAATACTTTTAAACTGGTGGTACTCATTTTACTAGCTAAAATGGAACCATCAAATGAAATCTTTTACATCAAAGTAGATAGGAAAAGATTTTATAAGTACTATATGTGTTTTGTGTTACATTTATATTCATTATGAAAGAACTAGTTTTCATTATATATTTAGAATAGTTTGGGGGGCACTTTTCTAGAGACTAAATAGAATGTACTAAAGATCTTGAAGAGTAAAGCATGATCCCAAATTATTTCTAAATTCTGGAATTTATTTTATTTTGGTCCTAAGACAGTTTTTAAGCACTTGGACTGTGGGCATTTCAGCATAATGATAATATGCTGTAGTTCTGCATCATTACCCGTCAAGATTTTCCTAGTTTAACTGCTGGTAAAAATAGTCAGCATTAGTTGTCCCTCATGAGTATGCTGGTGGTTTCCTTTAATCCTCAGGAGTAACACTGTGATCCTGATGTGCTTAAAAAACACAAATAGAGTTTTTAAAAAATGATGGTCAATAACCCTGACAAGACAAAAGATGCTCATGAGAACCAGGGGATGTTACCAGTAATGCCAACCCCTGCTATTTGGAAACTGAGCCATGTGACTTAAAGAAAAAGATTTTTAAAAACAAATACTATAAAATTAAAATGGCACTGCTTGTTCCATCTAACTGTTTTAAAAATACATAAGCAATCTTGGATTAACAGCTGTTCCTCCAACTCTGTGATTTTATTTACATGTGGGCAACAGACTTGAATTCTAGTTAACTTGAGACCAAGAATAAGAGCTGGGCCATCACATGGCCCTGGAGCTCCCTAGAGATTGGAGCACCTCTCTCCAGCAGTGTGGCTTTTTGCAATATAGCTGCATTGCTCTCAGGACCCAGTGTTGGCAGGTACAGAACATCACACATTCATTTCAGACTGGGCAGAGAGTCTTCCTTCTCCTTGTTCCGAATGGTACTGATATGGAGTCCAACTGCATGTCTTCCCAAGTATTAAAATTATACCCCAAAATACAATTATTTCCCATTTCTACTGACACTCAAAAATATGTTCATTTCTGCAAAGAAAGAAAAAGTGTTAGCATTTTTTGCTCATATATTTTCCCTCCTTCAACATTACCTCTTTATTTTCAGAAGGAAAACAAAATCTTTTTGACTGACACTCTTTAACTTCTACTAAAGCACTATTCTCCCCATTTTTTCCTTCCCTTTAAACATCAGCTGCTGCTGCCTGCAGAGCCTTCTCTGAGTCATATAGGCTTTGTCCTTAGCGGGATGGACAAAAGATTAAATAAGAGGGCAGCAAGCAGGTTTTTGTCCCTGTGGTCATCTCCTCTGTTCAGGTGCTTCTTATTCCCCTCCTGATTTTCAGTATTTCTTTCCCCAACCGGTATGACCTCTAAGGCACAGGTGCACTTCCAATTTACAAAAGCAGGGACTTAAAACAGCTTGGGGTTTCTTTACAGAGTCACTTCTTTTGTTTCTGTTCCAATCTCAGCTGTAGGACTCTTGCCTTTTTATTATGTTTCTTTACTTGGTCCTTAGTTCCTCGTTGTTCTAACTTCCTTGCTTTTGTTTATCGAAGTTTTTGATAAATTAAGTTTGTTTTTTTGGAGAGGAAGATTGGCCCTGAGCTAACATCTTTTGCCAGTCTTTCTCTACTTTGTATATGGGATGCCACCACAGCATGGCTGACAAGCGGCATGTAGGTCCGCGCCCAGGATCCGAACCCGCAAACCCCGGGCCGCAGAAGTGGAGTGCGCGAACTTAACCATTACACCACCAGGCTGCCCCGATAAATTAAGCTTTTATTCTTGAGAGACCCTGGTCTTGCCCCCACTACCTTTAAAAAGTGTTTATAAACTGAGCATTTTAGAAGAATTGTTTCTTTTCCCGGTCCTTCGGTTTTGCCATACTTGTTACCCAACTGTTATTCAGACATCAGAGGGAATGACCAAAAACGAATAAATACCACATTGGCACATACCTCCTTCAGGGGCCAACCGCCCCTTCCACTGCCCCCCACCAATAGTTACCAACTCACCAATTTTAGAATGTTAGCTGATACCCCGGACATGCATATTATAGGGATTCTATACAGATCCAATATAAAAGAGCATCTCTTCTGATACATTTGAAATAACATCTCTTCTGATACATTTGAAATAACATCTCTTCTGATACATTTGAAATAAAATAGAACTGTTTCCTCAACAATGTGGAAGATGTTTTTTTGAGGATCTGGATCTCAAATTTTTCTTTTGAGTTAGAAAGAGACATCGAGGTAGAGGAGGTGAGTCCAGGATTTCAATAAAACAACTACCATGTGGGTCTGCTGAGAACCAGGTGATCGAAGATGGTTCTGCGCAGCAGTTCTGTTGTTGATTTTATTCTGCGTTTAATTCCATCACCAGTTTCACTTCCTAAACCCAAAAATCTGTTTCAGAAGAGTCTAACTCTTCCTAAGCAGTCCCTAAGCCAATGTTCGACGTTAGCCACCATTAGCAGGTCTCTGTCTGCTCTTTCCAAAGGCATGACATCGATGTCTAAAAGCAAAATATCAAATTGCTCTTTTGAATATAAATGAAATGATAAAACTGAGGCACAGTTTTCTCTAACTATGAAAATTTAAACCTCCTTTCTGGTCATTTCTGAGCAAAGTTTGTTCTGTTTCCATCCATTATTATTATTATTTACACGGTCCTATTGAAATAAGTTATAAACACTTCTTTTGAAACAAAAACAGACATCTGTTAACCCATAGACGCCTTTGCTTTTTCTCCTGCCTCATCTTACTCATTAAAAAAAGTCTAGTAAGGATGAGAATATTACTTGGATTAATTCATTTTCTTTTGCCTTTCTTATTTATTGAAAGTACTCTGTCAGGACGTCTTTTCCATTTTTAGCAAGAATATACAGCCTATGAAGATACAGAGTCTGTGAACATAATGCATAAGTAAATCCAGGATATGAAAATCAGCCTACCAGTTCTTATAACATCTGTGTCCTAATGGTTTGTTAAATGTACTGAAAGTCAAGTGTTCAGGTTTCTTCGAAGAGCTGCTGAGTAAAAGGGTGAGATTTTGGTAAAACTCGAAAATAAGGCCCTCTCCTATTGCATATTCCTGATTGCAATATTAGTTTTTCTTATTGTGTCCTTGTGGAATCTAAATATATTTTAATCATGTTAATACGCAGCTACAACTTAATAAGAGAAGATTAGCATTTGCCTAAAAAAAGTGATTTTGCAAAGACTTTATCAGTTTGGAAGAGAAGTTTAGTAGCGTGTGAATTAGGTCATGGAATGGGGAGGGTCTCTTTTTTTTAACTATAATTTTAAACAGTGCATTCTCAGGTTACCTATGGAAGCCGCAATAACTCTCTTGCTGAAGCTGATAAATCTAATTCTCTGTTGCTTAATTTCTGTGGTTTTATCATTTATTTTTAGGTACCAAAGGAAGAAATAAAGGAGAATTTACAAATCTGCAGGGGGTAGCTGCATCTACAAGTGGAAAAATATTAATTGCAGACAGTAACAACCAATGTGTGCAGGTATGGCCCTGAATAGTATACCTTTAACTACTTCTATTGCTAAAGTAGATACAGTTGCATCTTTTCGTACTTAAGATGTGTGGCACGAGGAAAGAATAGGAAACTTGTAATGTCTCTATGGACTCTTCTTCAAATCGAGTTTGCATTGTTCTGACCTGTAGTACATATGACAAATGTTCTTACCTGTTTCTTCCTAATTTTTGTGCTTGTTCACATTCCAATAAATGTAATTTGTTTTACAGATATTTTCCAATGACGGCCAGTTCAAAAGTCGTTTTGGCATACGAGGACGCTCTCCCGGGCAGCTGCAGCGGCCCACGGGAGTAGCTGTGCATCCCAGTGGGGACATAATCATTGCAGATTATGATAATAAATGGGTTAGCATTTTCTCTTCAGATGGGAAGTTTAAGGTAAGATTAACTACCAATTGGCTATTAAACGGTAGACAGAAGGAATAGGAAATACAAGATGAAAATGTCTTTTTCTTTTCTGAGATCCAATAAAATATTCAACAATTCTTCATACACAAAGATGTCTTTGTTACATCTAAGTTTTATGAAGCAAGAGTAACAATGATATTGTCATGAATCTATTTACATATATCCTAAATGTGGCTTCATTTTATAATGCAATTTTGTTGCTTAGTTGCTTTGTTTTAGTATACCATCTGATTTAAATGGAAACAGTTCCTGTTATCTCAATTCAATGAAAACAACCTTTAGAAAGGGTTATTAAGATGCAATTTGTTTTTCCCAAATTAACCTACAAGTTGTCATTTATGAAGTGCCTTCTACTTTCTCGGGTCTGTGATAGATGAGAGAAACAGAATTGTAAGACATGATCTCTACCTTTTATAAATGTATAAGCTCATTAAGGAAAAAAGACTAATACACAAAAATGACAGAAGGCAATTCACATCAGCCTTTAATCAGTCATAAATTGTTCAGTACAATCTGAAAACCTAGTGTTCAAGTGTATAATATAGGAATTAGGAGGAAAAGAAAATGAGGGCTGGCTTCATGGAGAAAATGTAAGTTGAGCTATACTTTGAGGGATCCCATCATTTGACCTGCTTGCTTTTACTCCCAACATCATCTTCTGTTTCTTCAACAAGTCACCAAAGAGTAGAGAAATCTCTCATCTAAGGTGTCATCAAAGAATATTATCATCCTGCCCATTTTCTACATTTGTGCACAAGAAGATTGTGAGACACGTTGTCAAAAGTTTTTTTGAAGGCCATATGCACTATACCTTCTATGTTCCCCTGTCCAGCCTCTTAGAGGCTTCTCTTTCAATTTGCAACATGAACTAAAACCTGCCCATTGGAATCCCAGCTCTGCAGCTTATTAACTGTTTGGCCTTTGTCAAATTATATAACTTCCTTGATCCCCAGTAGCCTCATATTTCAAATTTGAATTTTAAAAATCTATCTTATAGGATTTGTTAATGCCCCCTACTATTATTGTGTTACTGTCAATTTCTCCTTTTATGTCTGTTAATAATTGCTTTATATATTTAGGTCCTCCTATGTTGGGTGCATAGATATTTACAAGTGTTATGTCCTCTTGTTGGGTTGTTCCCTTTATCATTATGTAGTGCCCTTCTTTGTCTCTTGTTATGGTTTTCGTTTTCAAGTCTGTTGTTTTTTTTTTTTATATAAGTATTGCTACCCCAGCTTTCTTTTCATTTCCATTTCCATGGAGTGTCTTTTTCCATGCCTTCACTTTCCATTTGTGAGTGTCTTTAGGTCTGAGGTGTGTCTCTTATATGCTGCACATATATGGGTCTTGTTTTTTTATCTATTCAGCCACCCTATGTCTTTTGATTGGAGCATTTAGTCCACTGACATTTAAAGTAGCTATTGATAAGTATGTACTTACTGCCATATTGTCACTTTATTTCTGGGTGTTTAGTAGTTCTTCTCTGTTCCTTTCTTCTCTTGCTCTCTTCCCTTGTGGTTTGATGGCTTTCTTTAGTATTATGTTGGGGTTCCTTTCTCTTTGTGTATTTATTATAGGTTTCTGGTTTGTGATTGCCGTGAGGTTCATATATAATAACCTATGTAAGTAGCAATCTATATGAAGTTGATGGTCTCTTAAGTTTGACCTCTTACTAATAGCCCTACACTTTTAATTCTCCTCTCACCTTTTATGTTTTTGATATCACATTTAACCTCTTTTGTGTGTATGTGTATGCCTTAACCTCATCCTGGAGATAGATATTTTTAGTACTTTTGTCTTTTGACCTTCATGCTAGCTTTATAGTTGGTTGATCCACAACCTTTACTATATATTTGCCTTTACCAGTGATTTTTTTTTCTTTGATAATTTTGTTATTCCTGTTTGTGATTTTTTCTTTTCCACTTAAATGAGTCCGTTTAACATTTCTTGTAAGCCTGGTTTAGTGGTGATAAAGTCCTATAGTTTTTGCTTGTCTGGAAAACTCTTTCTCTCTCCTTCCATTCTGAATGATAATCTTGCTGGGTAGAGTATTCTTGGCTGTAGGTTTTTTCCTTTCAGCACTTTGAATATATTGTGCCACTCCCTTATAGCCTTTAAGGTTTCTGCTGAAAAGTCAGCTGATAGCCTTATGGAGTTTCCTTTTTATGTAACTTACTGCCTTTCTTTTGCAGCTTTTAGGATTCTCTCTTTATCTTTAATTATTGACATTTTAATTATAATGTGTCTTGGTGTGAGCCTCTTTGGGTTAATCTTGTTTGGTGCTCTCTGTGCTTCCTGTACCTGGATGTCTGTTTCCTCCCTTAGGGAAGTTTTCAGCTATTTCTTTTTTTTTTTTTAAGGAAGATTAGCCCTGAGCTAACATCTGTTGCCAATCCTCCTCTTTTTGCTGAGGAAGATTGGCCCTAGGCTAACATCACTGCCCATCTTCCTCTACTTCATACGGGACACTGCGACAGCGTGGCTTGACAAGCGGTGTGTCGATCTGCACCAGGGATCCGAACCTGCAAACCCCGGGCCACTGAAGCGGAGCATGTGACCTTAACCACTATGTCACTGGGCCAGCCCTCTATTATTTCTTCAGATAGGTTCTCTGCCCCTTGTCTCTCTCTTCTCCTTCTGGAACACCTATAATATAGATGTTGGTACACTTGATGTTGTCCCAGAGGTCCCTTAGGTTGTCTTTGTTCTTTTTAATTCTTGTTTCTTTTTTCTGTTCAGCATGGATGATTTCTTCTACTCTTTCATCCAGATCACTGACCCATTCTTCTGTGTAATCTACTCTGCTGTTGATTCCCTCTAGTGAACTTTTCATTTCCATTATTGTATTCTTCAGTTCCGATTGGTTCTTTTTTATATTTTCCACTTCTTTGTTGAAATTCTCACTGTGTTCATCTATTCTTCTCCCAAGATCAGTGAGCATCCTTGTGACTGTTAGTTTGTACTCTTTATCAGGTAGATTGTTTGTCTCTGTTTCATTTAGTTCTTCTGGAGATTTGTCCTGTTCCCTTATTTGGAACATATTCCTTTGCCTCCTCATTTTGCTTACTTCTCTGTGCTTATGTCTATGTATTAGGTAGATGAGCTACATCTCCCGATCTTGGAAATGGGGCTTTAATTGGGAGATGCCTTATAAGGCCCAGCAATGTGCTTCCCTCTCATCATTGTTCAGATGTCTGGAACATCTGGAGTGTCTCCTGTGTGGGCTACGTGTGCCCTTCTGTTGTGGTGGGGTTGCTGTTGCTGTGGGTGCACAGGTATGCTAGGCTGGCCCCAGGACCAGCTGCTTGTAAGGCTCAGCAGTATGCGGCTGCTATGGTCGCTTTATTGGGCAGGGTAAGTGCCAGCAGGGCTGGCTGCAAGATCTAATAGCACACAACTACTGCTGTTTTACTGTTAAGTCAGGTCCCCAGTGTAGCTGGTTGCTAGGCTCAGGGGCTGACAATTGGTGTAGGCCTCTAATGCAGTTCTCTGCAGCATGCAACTGTTGTTAGCTCTCTCAGAAGTGCAGATGGGTGGTGCCGGCCCCAGGCATGGCGCCACACAATTGTTTCAGGCATTAGAAGGCAGGGCAGATCCCCTTTGGCTGTTTGAGATGGACAGCAGCACAAGTCTGCTAGGCCAACACACCCCACTGACCACAGGCCGACACACCCCACCAACACAGACCTGCCTTGTGCATATGCCCCACCAAGGCAACGTGGATCCACCCCACTCCCCCAACTGTAGAGGTCCCACACACCCCACCTACAGGGGCTGACAAGCTTGCTGAAGTCTTGCTGGTGGGCAGAGTCAGTCCCTGGGGTGGGCTAACTGCGCTCAGTTGAATCAGTGCTCTAGTAGGCAGGGCAACCCCTGCCCTAACAGGCTAGAGGAAGGAATCCAGTGACACCTGCTAGCATCTGTATCAGCACAACTGAACTAGGTCACAGTAATGGCTGCCACCAGTATCTCAGTCCCTGGAGGCATGGGCCCAGCCTCCTCCTGCCTCTCTGAGAGGTCCTCAGAGCTTAGTAAGTGAGTCTCTCTTACTAATGGACTATGCATTTTTCTTGTGTTTTCTGTTGGTTTCCAGAATGGGTAAATCTGTGCATGGACCCTTTAAAAGCAGGTTTTTCTTTCTCTGAAGGTTGACAGTTTTTCTGGGGGTATTCCACTTTGGTTTTCAGAGCCAGCAAAGCCAGGTATTATGGGATCTTGTCTGGGTTGTGCTGAATCTAAAGGCTGGGATGCCTATTGTGGCATAGATCCCCCGCTCAGATACCCTTGCTCCTCTGGGAAAAGCTTCGTACCTTTAAGATTGCTTCCGGCTGTTTCACGGCTAGGATGTGGTTTTTTCCTCAGCTGAGGTATATTTCTGCCTCTTCTACCCCGTCAGTGTTGTCCCTTGTTGTGGGGGTACTTTTTATCCAGTTTCCAGATCTCTCTCAGAGGAAATTATTCCACAGGTAGTTGTAGATTTTTTATGTCTGTGGGAGGAGGTAAGTTCAGAATCCTCCTAGACTGCCATCTTCCGGGAATCCCTCATAGGATTTGGGTAAAGATTAAATGAGATTTTATTTCCGGATTTTATATGTGCCTCATGTGAAATAGGCATCTAACAAATGTTCTTTTCCAGTGCGTCTAGTAACGCTGTCCAAAAAATGAAGTCTGATCAGCTGTGATTTGGGCTTCAGACCTCATGTTGGCTTCTGGTGGTCATCCTTTCCTTGTCTAAGGGTTGAGAGATGATGCTCTTCATAATCCATTCTGGAATCCTGACAATCACATGAAGTGCACTCCAATCTCTTATTGGAGGAATTTATATTTTCCTTTTTAAAGTTATTGGATCACTACAGACTCCCTATTTTTATTAAAACAAGTCACTTACATAATTATTAACCCTCGGATTGGAGCCTCTGTTTTGTGTGGGGCAGCATCTAGAAGAATAAAAGGCTGTCATTTTTAATTCCACCATATTGCATACAATTCTTCAGTTGCCCTTGATTTTTTTGTTCCACTAGAAATTTGATGACTCCGTATGGCGGCCATGTACACAGAAAGGTCTCTTGCCTTTCTGTATCTCTAAGTTCCTCCCCTCCTTTTGTGTTTTCATAATTGTATTCGTAGTAAGACGTATCCAAATATGACAACTTTAACATCAATAGAATGAAAACTATTCAGCAACCTCTTGAGAAGATCCATTTGGAGACAACCCATTTGTTCTTGTTTCATGGTCTAGCAAAATCATGACCTGCCTTTTTAAATTCAGAATCTAATACTAAAATAGGTATTAAAACAGAAATTTTATATCTAAGAGAGACGGGTTTCCTGAATTAAGCATTTTTCATTCAGTGGTTCAATATTCTATATGTAATAGACACTCTTCCTGGGAAAACTGAATTCTCATAGTTGGAATACTATGTGTAATCATTGGAATAAACACTAAAGAACATTCATGCCCCCTAGAGGATATGGTATAATTTCAACATACCCTTTTTTTAAACAATAATTGATCAAATCCCCAAGGTTAAAAGGATAGCCAGTGAAAGCAATGGGAGTTCATCCAAGTGTGATATCCATGACCATATACTGAGAGATACTTATTTTCTTCTTTGGTGGGAGTCAGTCAAATTAAATGCATACTCAGAAAGACAAACCTTTAACACAAATGTGGATTCTTTGTATTTATTCCTAATATTTCTAGGGATATAACATCTTAACTCCTTTTCTTTTACTCACCAACTTCTTAGCCCTAATTTCCATTCCTTTCTGCCACTATTTTTTTCCTTTCTATCTTTTTTCCTAACATATCTTCTGGCCTATCTAGGAAACTTTTGTGACCCCAGAACAGATACAGAGGCCCCTGGCCACCATATTCTAAAATATCTCATCTCTTCCCTCTTCAATTTAAGGACCAATTTGTTGAGTTAAATATTTTCATTTAACTCAACTTTTATTTTCATTTGTTCCAAAGCTGGCGTCTAAAATATCTTTGCTTACTATTCTGTTTAAGATGTGGGACACGTTGTCAGGCCAAATGCAGTAATTCTTATTTCACTTGGTACAATCTAGTGCAGCTAAACTGGGAGTGATGAAGGGAAGTGGAAGGAAAAGAGGTTTTGGTTTAACATTTAAGTTTTTTTTTTTTTTAGACCTGTACTATTTCTCACTCCTTGATAAAATGGCAGTAATTCTTTATTTTCTGTTTTTATTCTAAATAATTATCATCCAGTTGGTATGATATGGTTGAGTCATTCTAAGTACAACTAGTATTCATAATGTTAGGTAGTAATAACATTCTTGTTTTAATTATCAGAGTCTCCTCTCTTCCTTTTGATCTCTACTGACATATCTTCCATTCAGACATGAAAGAAAGTGTACAATTTCTTAGCAAGCTATTATGTCATAGTCTTTGATCTTTGGACTAGATTGCAGGCTCAGAATCAAATGTATACAACAGATTCCCTTGCAAGAATGCCATTGTTTCCTTCCTAATTAAATGTGTCCCTTTGTTCCAAAGAGATCACATCTGAATCTGAGTCATTTATTAACTTACATGATTAAAAGACTGTATAAAGTCAGAAGCTCCAGTATGGGAAAGTCCCCATCCCTCTCTCCATACTCTCTACATATATCTTCAAGTTTCTTTTGGGAAAGAAGATAATCCTATGGTATGATATCAGCTGAATAGGGTGAGGAGAAGTAGATTTTCTGTGCACCATATGCACCATACACCGTGCTTGGCACTTTTATCCTTCAAAATCTGCACGACCCAGGAGGTAAATACTATAGCTGCCATTTCACAGATGAGAAAACTGAGGTTCAAACTGGTGAAAGAAAGAATAAATTTTGCTCTGAAATTGTGATGCACAGTGACTGGACAAACTGTGGTATTATAAAAGGAATTAGGAAATCAGGAGGTGCTAGTTTGGACTTCCTTTTTTGTAAATGGCAGAAATAAAGAAGATAAATTTGGTTTGACACTGGTTGAGTTTAAGGTGGTAACTTGTAAAATAGGCCAGGACTAAATATATGGATTTGAGAATCTTACACATAGAAGTGAAAGTTGGTGCCAAAGCATAAATCAGATCTTAGAAAAAATGTATAGTGTTGCACTGTCCAATATGGTAGCCACTAGCCACATGTGGATACTGAGTTCTTGAAATGGGACTGGTCTGAACTGAGATGTGCTATGCATGTGAAATACACACTGGATTTCAAAGACTTAGTGGAAAAAAAAAAGAATGAGAACTATTTCATTAATAATTTTAATATTGATTACATGTTAAAATGATAACTTTGGGATATATTGGATTAAATAAAAAGTATAATTAAAAATAATTTTTCCAATATCTTTTCATTTTTTGGATGTGGCTACTAGAAAATTTTAAGTTACATACATGGCTCACATTATATTTCTATCAGGCAGCACTAATAATAAAGAGAAAATAAGAGGACTATAACAGAACCTATGGGAATGTAACTTTTTTGGAGTGTAAAATTTTAATTTAAAAAGTAATACGTGCAAATAGATTTTTTAAAATAAGCCTACAGAGGAGTACAAAATGAAAAGTAAGAATTTCTCCTACCACCACTAATGTCACTGGTTCCTTATTTTCTCTTCCAGGAATATGTATACATATACAAACACATTTAATACAAGTGGGCTCAGACTATACTCACTGTTCTATACCTTGCTTTGTTCAATAGTATATCGAAAGAGCATTCCTAAAAACACACAGAGATCCACTTCACTCTGACACCGTAAGCCTGGGTGCCTGGAAGAACTGTGGTTCTCGCTGTCCCCCTCACTGACCAGGGACTCTTTCCGGCCGCTCCCTCACCTCAGATGCTCCTTCTCCTTCCTTGTCTAGTGACTTGTCTCATGAAGTTATTGTTCCACATGGCTTCTGAGATAACCTATTTGACTTCTCCCAAATCTACCAAATTGAACACTCAATACCAGGCACTTTAAAAGGGCACAGTAGACATGTCTGTGTCTGCAATGCGACTGAGATGTCCTCGGGGGTAGGGGCTGGTCTTATTCATCTTTGTCCACCAAGTGCCTGGAACACAATGTCAGCCACAGAGTAGGTGTTCGATCAGTATTTGTAGAATTAGTAAATAAATGGGTGAATGAGTAAAGTACTTCTTTATGAGTACTCTAGAAAATGGAGCTATAAAAGTAAAAGTATAAGACATGCCTCTCATGACAAACAGGCATTTATATATATGCTCTAGTCTACCCAGAAAAATGAATAAGATTTAAAATGCATATGGTATATGTTTGATAGAAATCTAATGCTTTTCTCCCATTTTAAAATACTGAAAACTGGAACCATTTAATCATCCTGATTACCCTAAATAATGCTAAACTTTTAAAATTAATATAATCAACAAATACTTGTTGAGTACCTGTTAGGCAGCAAGAAGTGTGCTAGGACTAAGTACACAGTGCTGGATAAAACAGATGTGACTCCTGCCTGTGTGGAACTTAATTCTAGTAAAGTTCAATGGCAGATGCCTGGCAATTTAGATATTAATTAGGATATATAATAATGACAACAACTGCTCTTTAATGACAGCTTAATATGGACTATACTGTACACTAAACACTTTAACTACATTATTTTACATAGTACATATTCCAAAAATACCACTGGAAGTTATTGAAGTCATTTTTTTGACATTTTTTTAATATGTAGAATCTGAAGCTTAAGGAAATTAAATCTGTTTGTGCAAGACCAGGTGTGTCCACAGTCTTCCTACTCCTAATCCAGTGATCTTTTGCTATACCACACTGCCCCTTTAGAAGGGAACTGTAACCCCAGTTAAGGGGATTCTAGAACATTTTTGGTGGTGATCCCTTTAAAAAATAAGAATTTCTTATCAATATCAGTAGCAGATAATGAATGTGACAGATAGTTTTCCAAGACAAGATCATTGTGACATATGAGTAGCTGTGCACCCCCATTTGAACATTCAAGTAAATGTTTACTAAAACAAATGTCTGTCTTCCTGTTCTGTAGTGTTTTAAACTTCACTTTCTGTACTTGTTTCTAACAGACAAAAATTGGATCAGGAAAACTGATGGGGCCCAAAGGAGTTTCTGTGGACCGCAATGGGCACATCATAGTGGTGGATAACAAGGCGTGCTGCGTGTTTATCTTCCAGCCAAATGGGAAAATAGTCACCAGGTTTGGTAGCCGAGGAAATGGGGACAGGCAGTTTGCAGGTACACTTGATGGTAATATGTAAACCCCCTTTTTTATGCTTCTTCTGCTCACATTTGCATGATGTTGGAGCATGTTGAAGACACCTCATCCCCAGTGTGTTTGCTGGCTTTTGGAAAGATACTGGGGATGAAATCCGAGCGAAAGCATGGTTAGATGCTTCTCAGTTACTCCATCTGCAGTAAGTTGAACTGCAATCCATGTGTGGTTTTTATTGGTATCAGTTTACAACTCAGAAGTCTAATCTTCAAATATTAATAGTAAATAAAATATAAATTTTAAAATAAAATATTTTTTAAATAAAAATGTTTGAGGAACAATGGAGTAACTCCTATTTCTATCTAGCTGTAGCTTTATTTAAAGAGCTTCTGAATGAGAATTTTTATCACCTTTTTAGGTGATTATAAGACAGCAGGAGTTTAGAATATTTGCTGAGTATAGGAAGGGCAGTCTCTTTCACTTCCCTTTTTGGCGTACCACTTTGCAATCACCAGCTTACTTATTTTTCACATCTGCAAGAAGAGGCTGAAAACAGTTTATTAAATTTTCTTTTTGAAAGGATGCTTTTGGCATTTAACATTAATTTGCATAATCTTTCTTTGTGCTTTGTCTCCAGTTCTGCCAGGTTCTGAATGTCACCCAAAATTATCAAGTGTGGGTTTCTGCTCTACTTTTTAAACAATATTACATATTGGAGTCTTTTCCCCTGTGCTAAGAGTTACCATGTCTTTCCTCAGTGGTTGCTGAGGGCCCTCAAATGACCAACATGTACTCAGGGAAACTGGCAGATGTGACTTTCAGATGGTGGTGCGGAGAATGAATTCTGATGCTTTTTGCTCATTGCACTTCATTAGGGCTGCTGATAACTTGATCTGGAAGAAGGCAGAGTAGACAGTTACAAGTGTAGAAATGATATAGGATCCATGTTATCTAGACCCAGAGGTCTGGCTGAATTATCTCACAGGGACTGAGTCTATGATTCTTCATTCTTTCTTAAATAACTAAGTTAATATATTAAGTTTTGTAACTGCTATGTTGTGATTATTTTTGTTGTTATGGTCATCACATATTTTTTTTTCCATCTTTATTGCAGGTCCCCATTTTGCAGCTGTAAATAGCAATAATGAGATTATTGTTACAGACTTCCATAATCATTCTGTCAAGGTACTATAAACATATCAATTATTGTTAACTTTTAACTGCTTTTATGGAGAAATTGGTCTGGGAGAAAATGACATAATACTCACATATACACACAGGACCTAAAGGAGTTAGCCTAAAAAAGTAGATTTTGCTTCTCCTTAAAGATGCAGGTTTTAGTTTGGACATACAGACTTTTGAGAGTCAGAAAATTGAAAAAAATATGGTGGCAATAAGTTTCATAATTTGAAACTGGTGTAAATGGACATGACCTGAAAATTAAATTTGAAAAAGCAATTGCTTGAACTTAGAGAGGCAGAACTTTCTGAAGGTTAATATTTTGTGACTATTCAATAAATTAAAACAAGATCACTTTTTCAATTTTCTGCAGCATAAGGCCTTTCAAACAAAATTAGATATTAGAACTTGGCTATAACAACAGATTTTGTGTGGGAAATAGCCCTCGCATACATTCGTGTAGCATATTCCATACTTTTTAGAATGCTTTCACACACTTGATGTTCCACAGAAAATAATGCCCATCCCTCGCTCCCAAATAGTATAATACATCTTTCTCACTAGATATAGGCAGAAGAAAGATTTGACCTTTATTATGAGCAAATCAGGAAATAAGAAAGTGGTTCAAAACAAATTTCTCACTTACTGAGACAAAAAAAATGTTTAGAACATTCTAGACCAAGCTACTTAAGGTGAGATGCATGTTCCACTGAAGGTATGCCAGGTGGCCATGGGCAGGGCACTGGCAGACATTTTTATTTTAAGAGTTATGTATTTGTTTTTAGAATTACCTTCTGTTTGCATCAAGTGATACTAGTTTGTACTTATAGAAGTGATACAAAGTTTTCCTTGTAAGTAAATTCATGTAAATTTTTTAAAGTGAGGCATCTCAAAGAAGGGATAAGGAAACAGCATAGGTTTTATGCCAATGACTAAAGTTTGCGTTTAGAGACAACCATTGAGGAACCAAAGTTAAAAACAATTTGCCAGTGTTGATAACGGGAATAGCTAGATAGGGACAGGATTTTAACACCCCAAATGCACTCTCTTCTGTGTCCTTCACTGCTTCATTTCCCCAGCTTGTCCTGGAAGATATCTTTAACCTGAGTAAATGGAAAGGCCTTAAGCTTTTTTGATGGGTGCCAAGTCCCTGTTTAAAGAGTAGAGCGCAGTGGGCTGTGGCATAAGGCAGCAGGATGGGGCAGGATGATGGGGCAGGAGGGCAGAACAGGTTGTTCCTTACTTCTAAGGCTCTTCCCACCATGTTGTCTCTCTAGAGTTGCTTCCAGAGTGGTAGAGCTCCATCCCCACTCCCCTACCCCATAAGCTACATTCTCTCTCTCTACAGCTGGTGTCTTGGTAAAAGGAAGAGGACAATGAGAAAAGTCTATGGAGGGGGAGGGAAACAGAAAGGAAAGAGGCAGCAGGGTCTGGGCTTGTGACCAACCTCCTAGGGGCCTCTAACAGTCCTGTGTGACGAGCATAACTATAAAAGGATAACACAAGCTGTTAACATACTTCCTACCCTTCACTCACTTTATAGAGGAATCATTTACTTAACTATAAGGTATTCAACAAGAGGAAAACCCATAGAAATCCTAACGGTGCAAAGGCCAGCAAAGCCTGGCCTGCATGCTGACCACTGCCCACCTAGAAGACGGTAACATTAATCAAGTTGCTCTTTTTTACTAAGCGCAACTGTGGCCTCAGAGCCTTTCCTGTCCCAGTGCTCCAGGCAGCCTCTATGAATCAACTGGCATTGGTATGTGGGACAATTCCTATTTACCAGCCCTGCTGACACTGTAGAAGGAAATAAAACCAAGTAAGTAACCAAAATGCAAGGGCAGAAAGCAATAAATGATTTCTTAAAAATAGGTACATATAAAGTTCTATAAGTATCCAGAAGAAAAGAGAAGATCTCCATAGCTAAGACTATCAGGGAAGACTTCCAAGTGGAGGTGGTATTTGAGGTGAGCAGAATTTTGAAATCAGAAAAGGATTATCATAAAAGTTATAAAAACTTGTTATCAAAAGCAAAGCTGTGAAAACAATTTCAGCTCATACTTCTGCCTCTGAATATGTTTTCATCTGAAAAATGTATAAGCAATTAAATGACATTTTAGGTGGGAAAAATAGAAAATATGAGGAATTTATTAAGATTCTGAAAACACCAAGTTTTCAATACAGTAGAGGTAGATTATTTTAGTTATTTAAACTCAATTTTCCTCTTATGTAAGAAAACCAGTCATTTTGTTTTTCCTCTTCTCTTTGACAGCTGTTGCCATATAGCTTTTATGGAATAGTTGGACTTTTGTTTCCCATGTAACACAGGGCAGTTAGCAGTAATTCTGGATTCAGATCACTTCTCTGTTGATCACCATAAAAACTGTACCTATAGGTCAGGACTAGTAAGTGGTCTAGTTAGTTCTTTAGCTACCTTCAGTACATATATATTTTTTTATTGCAAAACAAGTAAGAATAAATTTGACATTGTCCGTTATTCCAAAATGGAGCAGAAACACTTAAGCCATTTGGATTATGCCAAGGAAAACATACTGACTCAGAGAGAGAAACACAAACAAGCAAACAAGATTATTTGCACGACTTAATAAGGGAAAGATCCGAGAATAATCAGTTGGGTCCTTACCAGCATACAAACACTCCCTTGGGTCTTTAAAACTAGAATGTTTTATGTGAAAGGAGAGAAAAAGTGTCAGGAAAGATTTTAAGACATGACATCTTATAAAAGCTGCTTCTTGTCTCTGTCCTTTCCAAAGAACCAAAGAGGTAGCTTGCTTTCTTGGCAAGTATGTAATTAATTCAAGAAGTGGTCATGACTCTTTTTCTTTATCTTAAAGTTAGCCTGTAGAGGTGGAAGTGTCTCACTTTCCCAATATATGTAACTAGAAGAAACAGAGTCATTTTAATCTTTCATGATCACAGAGATGGCATAGGAGAATCTCTAAAAGCTCCTGAGATCATCCTCAAATTAGATCTGTGCTCAGATACAGTGAACTCTCTCAGTTCCACATTTTAGGAACCCTTACTCTCATGGTGCCTTGCATGGAATACTTTTTGATTTGTTAATGAGTATTTCTACATGTGTCGGCTTCATGATGATGGAAGCTTAAAATAATATCCTGGAGAACCATTTCAGAACTATTAAGTATCATCTGAATCATCAAGATAAAATTATGCTTACTGTAGTCTTATCATTAAACACATTAAAATTTTAATTCTCTCAAAACTAGTAATCTGTATTTGATACATATACAGTAACACTCTATTAGTACAAATATTTAATTGACCACAACAACCCATTGCTTGACCATATCAGATATTAGAGAATTTGCTTCAGAGTTCTGTGTGGCGCCCCCACTTCTGTCAGCCTCCCCTGTCTCAGTAGGCTCTATTTATCAAAGCCTTAGGGTCATATAAACTCTCTAACTGAAATATATTCTGAAAAAATATATATAAAAAAGTCCTTTTCGGGGCCTGCCAGGTGGTGCAGTGGTTTAAGTCATGCAATGGCAGCCCGGGGTTCGCGGGTTCGCATCTGGGCGCCGGTTGACGCACTGCTTGTCAGCCATGCAGTGGCGGCGTCCCATATAAGGTAGAGGAAGATGGGCACAGATGTTAGCCCAGGGCCAGTCTTCCTCAGCAAAATAGAGGAAGATTGGCAACAGATGTTAGCTCAGGGCTGGTCTTCCTCACACACACACAAAAAAATCATTTAAAAAAACAAGTCCTTTTCTTATTCATCTCTCACTGCCATCACACACACACGCTCACGTGCACACACACAATGACAATGAGTTTTCCCTGTTATAAGTGTGAAGTCCAGCCTACTCTTCCTTGCTGTTGGCTTAGTAAAATGATAATAAATGCTGAGCATCTGGCCTAATAAAAGCTCCTATTCTGTGATCCAACTTTGAGTCATCATCCATCCTATTAGAAACATAATGCCTGTTCTTGAAATTAGCTATTTATTTAAAAGGCAGAAAGAATAATATTGTTGAAAATCATAGCTCTACTTACTCATACTACCTTGTATGTATTTTACAATTTATAACAAAAGTATTTTTCCCATAAGTATTTCATAGCCAGATATAAGCTAGAAAAAAGAAGTGATTTAACAAATGCTAAATCAGATTTATACAGTAAATTGGGGAACCACAAATGATAGGGCGGGTCTAGTTCGTAGATTTTTTTTGTTATAAATAAGCTGCTCAGAGATATTTTTAAAATCCATAATGTTTGTTCAACTATTTTAATTTAAAATAAAATAATTTTAAAATATTTCATACAGGTGTTTAATCAGGAAGGAGAATTCATATTGAAGTTTGGATCAAATGGAGAAGGAAATGGGCAGTTTAATGCTCCAACGGGTGTGGCAGTGGATTCAAATGGAAACATCATTGTAGCAGACTGGGGAAACAGCAGGATCCAGGTAGATTAAAATGCTAATTTGTTTGTTTAGAGTGATTGGTATTTGTTAAAAGTGAAGAATTGGCTGTCCCCCAACCTGGAATGTTTTCCTTTCTTCGTTGGTTATGTAATAAGACCATAGATAATCTCACCAGAAGTACCAAACTAAGGAAGGTGGAATAGAAAAAAACGTCCACATATTACCAAAGGGAAAACCTCTAAATCAGAGATTCTTAACATTTTTGGATAGAATTCAAGAGGTCCATTAAACAAAAATATTACATTATTATTATTATTATTTTGTATGTGAGGAAGATTAGACCTGAGCTAACATCTGTTTCCAATCCTCTTCTTTTTGCTGAGGAAAATTGGCCCTGGCTAACACCTGTGCCCATCTTCCTCTATTTTATATGTGGGTTGCCTGCCACAGCATGGCTTGGTAAGCAGTGCGTATGTCTGCGCCCGGGATCCAAACCTGCAAACCTCGGGCCGCTGAAGTAGAGTGTGTGAACTTAATCACTACGCCACTGGGCCAGACCCCCCCCCCCCCTTTTTGCTTTGGTGAGGAAGATTAGCCCTGAGCTAACATCAATTGCCTATCCTCCTCTTACATTATTATTTTTGATAACTTCTAACTGAAAATTATTATTTCCTTTAATTATGAATATAAGCAACAATCACAGTAGTTTTAGTTAGACCTATAACTTTGTCACCAAGAGAAGTCAGAGAAATTTTCATATTACACTTGCAGACATCTCAAATTATCATTGATGCTCATCACTACTTCAAAATTACAGTCACTATTAGACCCATCACTATTTCTTGTTATTTAATGTGTTAATTTAAAAAGCACACATATTACTACATCACAATTTTGTAATATTTTGATAACTATATTTTAATGTGATTGTTTTCCTTTATAATCGCACGTATTTTGTTTTATGCATTTAAAAACATTATTCTGTTAAACAACCCATAAGTCAAAGAGGAAGTCTCGAGGAAAATTAAAAAATACATTGGACTGAATAAAAATGCAAATACAGCATGTCAAAGTTTGTGGAATGCGGCTGAAACAGTGCTGAGAGATTGTTTTTTCCCCCAACTATATTGAGATATAATTGACATATAATACTGTGTAAGTTTAAGGTGTACAATGTGTTAATTTGATATATTTATATATTGCAAAGTGATTATCACTATAGCATTAGCTAACACCTCCATCACATCACATAATTATCATTTCTTTTTGGTGGTGAGAACATTTAGATCTGCTCTGTTAGCAACTTGCAAGTACTTAATACTGTATTATTAACTATAATCAATACAATATTGTTAACTATAATCATCATGCTGTGCACCATGCTGGATCCCCAGAACTTATTCATCTTCTAACTGAAAGTTTATACCTTTTGACCAACTCCCCGTTTCCCCGACCCTCTATTCCCTGGTAACCACCATTCTACCTGTGAGGGAAATTAATAGTACTACATGCTTACAATAGAAAAGAGGAAAAGTCTCAAATCAATAACCTAAGGTCCCACATCAAGAAGCTGGGAAGAGAGGAGCAAAACAAACTGAAAGCAAGCAGAAGGAAGGAAATAGTGAAGATGGTATCAGAAATCAATGAAATTCAAGACAGAAAAATAATCAATGAAACAGAACGTTGGTTCTTTGAAAAGATCAATAAAATTGGCAAACCTCTAGCAAGACAAAGAAAAAGAGAAAAGACACAAAGTGCTAGTATTATTACAGACCCTGCAGGCATCAAAAGGATAATAAGGAAATTCTATGAACAATTTGACAACTTAGATGAATTGGACCAATTCCTCAAAAAATACAAACTCCACAACTTACCCAATATAAAATAAATAATTTGAATAGCCCTATAACTATTAAGGAAATTTAGTTTACAATTTTAAAACTCCCCAAGAGGAGGATTGGCAATGGATGTTAGCTCAGGGCTGATCTTCCTCACAAAAAAATTAAAAAAAAAAAAAATCCCCAAAAAGAAATCTCCAGAATCCAATGGTTTCACTGGAGAATTCTACCAAATGTTTGAAGAATTTGCACCAGTTCTACATATTTCTTCCAGAAAATAGAAGACAAGGGAACACTTCACAATTCATTTTCCTACTCAGCTTCTGATGCCCTGATACCAAAACCAGACTAAGACAGTACAAAAAAGAAAACTACAGACCATAGTCCTCATGAATATAGATGTGAAAATACTTAACAAAATATTAGCAAATAGAATTCAGCAGTATATAAAAATCCTTCCATGACCAAGTGGGATTTATTCCAGGGATGCAAGGCTGATTCAGTATTCGAAAACCAATGTAATCCATCATATTAAAAGGCTAAAGAATAAAAATCATATGATCATATCAATTGATGCAGAAAAAGCATTTGACAAAATTCAATACCAATTCATGATAAAAATATCTCAGAAAACTAGGAATTTACAAGAACTTTCTCAATTTGATAAAGAACATTTACAAAAACCTACAGATAACATCATACTTCATGGTGGAAGATTAAAGGCTTCTCCTCTAAGATCAGGAACAAGGCAAGGATGTCTGCTCTCACCATTCTTATTCAACATAGTAGTAGAAGTTCTACCAGCACAAAAAGGAAAGAAAAGGAAATAAGAAGCTCACAAATTAGAAGGGAAGAAATAAAAACTTTCTCTATTTGCAGATAACATGATTGTTTACATAGAAAATTGCAAGGATTCTACAAATTCCTAGAACTAACAAGCAAGTTCAGCAAGGTCACAGGATATAAGGTCAACATACAAAAATCAATTGTATTTCTGTATAGTACGAACAAACACCTAGAAGCCAAAATTTAAAATACAGTACCATTTACAGTTGCTGAAAAAAAATGAAATATTTAGATATACTAACAAAGCATGTCTAGTATTTATATGCTGAAAACTATAAAAATGCTAATGAAAGAAATAAAAGAAGATCTAAATAAATGGAGAGACATACTGTCTTCATGGATTGCAAGACTCAGCAAAAATGTCAGTTCTCCCCAAATTGATATACAGGTTTAATACAAAATCCCAGCAGGAATTTTTGTAGATATAGACAAGATTATTTTAAAATTTATGTGGAGAAGCAAAGGGACTAGAATAGCTAAAACAATTTTGAAAAAAAAGAATGAAATGAGAGGAATCACTCTACCTGATTTCATGACTTACTATATAGCTATTTTATAGCTACAGTAATCAAGACTGTGTGATATAATTGTGGAGGGATAGACACACAGATCAATGGAACAGAATAGAGAATCCAGAAATAGCCCCCACACATGTACAGCCAACTGATTTTGACAAAGGTCCAAAGGCAATTCGATGGAGGAATGATGACCTTTCCACAAACGATGCTGGAGCAATTAAGATATCCATAGAGGAAAAAAAAATGAACCTCACTTTATATAAAAAATTAACTCAAAATAGATCATAGATTTAAATGAAAAATATAAAACTATAAAACTTTTAGAAGATAATATTTTTGAAGATAAACTTTTAGAAAATTTTAAGAGAAAATCTTTGGGACCTAGGGCTTGGTGAAGAGTTTTTAGACATGATACCAAAAATAGGATCCATAAAAGAAAAAATCAATAAATTGGACTTTATCAAAATTAAAAACTTTTATTGTATGGAAGATTCTGTTAAGAAGATAAAATATTTACAAACCATATATCTGACAAAGGACTTGAACATAGAATATATAGACTCTCAGACTCAATAGTAAAATAATCAAACAATCCAATTAGAAAATGGGCAAAAGACACGAAGAGAAATTTCACTGAAATTGATATACACATGGAAAGATGTACCATATCAGTAGACATTAGGGAAGTGCCAATTAAGACCAGGATGAGATATTATACACAGTTATTATGATAGCTAAAATTTAAAATAGTGATAATGCCAAATACTAGTGAGCATGCGGAAAAACTAGATGTCTCATACATTCCTAGTGGGAATGTAAAATGACAGCCAGCCTTGAAAATAGTTTGGCAGTTTTCTTTTTTTTTTTTTTTTTTGTGGGAGGAAGACCAGCCCTGAGCTAACGTCCGTTGCTAATCCTCCTCTTTTTGCTGAGGACGACTGGCCCTCGGCTAACATCCATGCCTCTCCTCCTCTACTTTAAATCGGACGCTGCCACAGCATGGCTGACAAGCAGTGTGTCGGCAGGCTCCTGGGATCTGAACCCGCGAACCCCAGGCTGCCAAGCGTGAACTAAACCACTGGGCCAGCCCCCCAGGTTGGCAGTTTTCTTAAAAAAACTAAACATACGCTTGCCATACAACCCAGCAATTGCAGTCCTGGGCATTTATCCCAGAGAAATGAGAAATTATGTCCACACAAAAACCCGTACATTTTTGTTCATAGAAACTTTATTTGTAGTTCTCAAAAACTGAAAATAACTTCGATTTCCTTCAGTAGGTTAATAGCTAAGCAAACTGTGGTATATCCATACTCTGGAATACTACTCAGCAGTAAAAAGGAACAGACTAATGATACACTCAGCAACTTAGATGCATCTTAAAGGCATCATGCTGAGTGAATAAAGCCACTTCAAAAGAGCACATACTATATGATTCCATTTATGTAACATTCTTGAAATGACAAAATTATAGAAAAGGAAGACAGATTAGTGGTTGGCAAGAGTTAGAGATGGTGGGGGAAGGGACGTGGGTGTGATTATAAAGAGGCAGCATGAGGAGGATCTTTGTGGTAATGGAATAGCTCTGTGTGTTGATTGTGGTGGTGGTTACGTGAATCTACACTTGTGATAACATGACATACAACTATACACACATGTCCCAATGTCTGTTTGCTGGGCTTTATATTGCACTATAATTAGAGAAGATATAACCATTAGGGGAAACTGGGTGAAGGGTACACAGGATCTCTCTGTACTATCTTTGCAACTTCTTATGAATCTATAATTATTTCAAAATAAAAAGTTAACAAAAACAAATTTTAAAGAATAATAATGAATTTAGATGTTTTTTCATGGTATAGGAATAATGGTTTCATGAATGGCATTTGGCATTTTGATTGGGTATAAAAATAATAAAACTGGTTACATTCTGGGAAAAAAATCATTAAAACATTATTCTGAGACAAGGTCTGTAGTCTTTGCCAGACTGCCAGAGGGGTCCATGACACACACACAAGTTTGATTTTTCTCTAAATTAAGAACAAAGCTTTTGAGCCGGCCCTGATGGCCTAGTGGTTCAAGTTCAGCACGCTCTGCTTTGGCAAACCAGGTTCGGTTCCCAGCTTTGGAACCACACCACTCGACTGTCAGTAGCCATGCTGTGGCAGTGGCTCACATAGAAGAACTAGAAGGACTTACAACTAGAATATACAACTATGTACTGGGGCTTTGAGGAGAGAGAAAAAAAAAAGAACAAAGCTTTTAAATCCTCAAATTAAAGAAAGACTATTCTTTTCTCCCATTTCTCTGTGTAGATACCTGCATGGATCTAACATGCATTTACAGACAGGGCTATTCATCCTTGCTGATGGAGCCCTGTGCAGTGCACCTGACAACCCAGAGTGCACTGGTTAAGTCTACATTCAGATGTCTCTTGAGTACAGCAGTGGTCAACAGTTTGAATCTGATATAGGTATCTGCTTCTCAGAAAAAGAATTGAGACCATAAATGTAACACTAAATGCTTTTATTTCTCTAGTATATTCTTCTTGCTTAATTATCCCAGTGGACAACTATGTTTGAAAGAGGCATTCTATATCTGATGAGAAGCCAGAAGCCAGACAGGGAACTAAGTTCACAAGGGAGTTCTGTATAGGACCACAGATGCTAAGCTGCTGTATTGTGGCCCTCATAGCACCTGCCTATTACATTGCCTTTTAAAACACTCTATGGGCCAAACAGAATGGTCAAAAGAAACCAGCCTGGGCCTTGTGAAGGAGACGTGTTCCTTTTATTTCCTCATAGCAGAAGCTCACCAACCAAAAGAAGACCACTTCATATCCACGTGTACATGTTGAACCATTGACTTCCTATAACTCACTCTTCTCTGAAAAGGAAAAAAATAATCTGTTTTCCCATTTCATATTAATGACTTAGGATCTTTTTCTGTGGTCTAGCTGCTGATTTTTCTCTCTTATGATTGGGGATAAAAGAGGGATGTGAGGCTGGAAGGGGAAAAAGTGAAGGTTTAGAGTGAGAAATAAGGGTCATTCATTCTTCAAGCACCATCAGGCCATTCTCATTAAATATGACCGCTGTAGGAATCTATGTGAGATCTGGCGGCCCGGGGCATGTTCTGTGTCAGTGACTCTGGGGCATAGAGAGTGAAGGAGAAAAAGCAAGGTAAGTGGAGGGATTGTATATGTGACAGTGACCTAAACAAACCTAGGGGGTTATACACATGCTCTTATATTAAAAACTTTAGCATCAATGTTTTATAACTCATATTTTGTCATATTACTATAACTTTATAACACTCTTTTTTTTTTAACAGGTTTTTGATGGAAGCGGTTCATTTTTGTCCTACATTAACACATCTGCTGACCCACTCTATGGCCCCCAAGGCCTGGCCCTCACTTCAGACGGCCATGTTGTGGTTGCAGACTCTGGAAACCACTGTTTCAAGGTCTATCGGTACTTACAGTAACGGTGGGCAGCTGGACGCCCCCTTACAAAGGTCTTGCACTATAAACTGGAATGGATTTCTCAACGCAGGACCAGGTTATACTAGACATTTCATGCTAGAAGGAATCATTGGTGAACTTCCCAAGGTTATTTCTGAATGTAACAATTTCATTAAAAACTGCATATCCGATTTCTGTAATTCACCTTTAGGGTTAAAAAAAGAAATCTCTTCTACCAAGTCTATAAAAACTGCGACGTTTTACACCTGTGAACTATGGCTTATAGGACAGGGATTTATGTAGTTAAACTAATTTTGCAAATCAAACAAGCATTAAAAAAAAAACCTAGAATATTTAAAGGTATTTGTTAATCCCATGAATGGTAGCTTTTGTGCAGAGCTTCCAAAAACAAAACAAAACAAACAAAATCTGTTGCAGTTATATACTTTATTTATCCTCGGTTACAAGACCCGGGGAATCTTCTAACCTCACTTTTACAGTAGGTGTTACTCTTGTGACATTTTTTGGTTATCAATAACTACATATAAATTACTTTAGGAAAAACTAAGACTGTCTTGCAAAGTCTTCCCAGCTGTGATTAGCAGGCCTCTTGAGTTTAGCACTTAAGAATCAATGCAAATTTCCCATCCTTTCTGGGTTAGATCAGAGATCTTTTTTGTCTGTTCTTTTCACCTTCTCTTTCCTGCTCACCTTGTATCAAAAAACAAAATACATTTTCAGGAAAACCTGAAATCCCTAATGATTTGAAAAGCATATTACAATAGTAATGCCACCTTTTGTTATACAGCCCCGTTAACTCCAGATTAACGCACTGGAATATAATCAAGAAAAAGTCACATTTTATGCGCCGTGTTCTTCCATGTGTCTCTCCCTTTCCACTTTATGAAAGCAAAAGCTTTACCTCCCGCAAAATGTCAGCACATGTAGTAGGACACCAGTATCCTAGGACAGAGAGCCATAAGTAGCCCTTTGGAGGACGGATGGTGTCAACCAAAGGCATGTGATTGATTAATGGTTTCCCCTTAGAAAGCAAGTGGTACCAAAGTTGTGTTATCTCGAAAGCATTACAGGTAAGGGCATGTTATGGTTATTTATCATTGTCTAATGAATAGTAGAGGCATTAAAGGACTATGTATACATGATTAGGGTAAGGTAGAATGTATCATATATATATATAGCTGAATCTTTGGTATATCGAAATAGGCAGCACTCTCAAAGACAGAAGCATCATCCAGCCGTTCTTCAGCACATTCCTTTACTGTGCAGTTTCAAGCCGTCCTGGTAGAGCAAGCCCTAAAGCCAATTTAAGTTTCGCCATTTTCCAGGAATGATAGTATCGGCTGACATTTAGTCAGAAAATGGCCTTCTGTGCTTTCAAAAACTAAACAAAAACAAGTCAAAAGAAAAAGAAAAGTTGAACTTGAGTTACATTTAACTTAAACTAAGTATAAATGCATTTGGAGAAATGTTAAGAAGAATTTAATCAATCGTTAATCTGTCATTGATACTGTAAAATAAGATGTGGTCTGTTTCCACTGTTTAATTTTCTACTCAGTTCTACCAAATAGGATGTCACATTTGGCATTTTCAATATTGACTTTGGGATCTTTTTCACGGAAAGCACCTTAGAAGTGTACTGTAAGAAAACATTTCCCATATGTATAATTATATAAATGTGATTATTGCTTATTAATTTATAATTCAGTCATTCTCTTATATAGGGCTTTATTAAAATTAGAAGGGAAATCTAGCTACTTCCAATTGTCTATCAAATTTATTATGCCCAAATCAACCTCTGAAAAAAATTTTTTTCAGGAAGATTTAAATTTAGGTTTAGTATTTTTTCAGTTTGGTAGAGTTTTCAAAATATTTGAGACTGTGATAAAGTTATAAAATACAATAACATTTTTAGAATGTTAAACCAAGACACTGTCTCCTAAAGTGAGTGAAATAAGTCTTTGAATTTAAACATTCATATTTAATGAGTGCCTCCTAGGTGCCAGGCGCTATTCTAGGCACTGGGGATATAGTGATGGATAAAACAGACAAAAATCCCTGCCCCCTTGGGGCTTACACCCTGGGGAGGGAATTCCATTTTGCTGTTTACTAACATTCTGGATAAAATATAAGCTAGCCTCTTGATAGCTCCTAGGCCGTTGAAAACTTTTTAAATTGGTTACATTAATTTTAGTTTATTTTCACAAAAAATGGCTTCCTATTTAGATTCTGTCACATGCTATTGATCTTAAGACTAGTTTATTTAAAGGATTTTTTTTGCACAACATTTCAGTTATATTTGTGAATTTTGAAATTAACCAGCCATCATACCATATCAGGCTGGATATCTCAGTAGCAGATTGAATACAAAGCTAATTTTTTTACATGTCAATTTTGGCACAAACTGGAATGAAAGAATAGATACTTTGATTCAGACCTGTTCCACTATCTGTTACTAAAACTCATGCTATGGGCACTCCAGGAAACACTTTATTCTTCCCCAAAAATATGTAATCATATATGTTAAAGTGTAGATAACATTTCACATTTGGAATATATATGTGTATTTACTGTATTTCTTGGTAGGCATATTTTAGGGGGAAAAGTGCTGCTGATAAGATAGGAATAGACAAGATTTAAATGAAATTTTGTCACATTCTATGGAAAATGGTTTCTGGTAAACTGAGAAGGATATTAAAATAAGTGACTTTTTTCTGGGCTACCACTATGGTTTGCTTTCTCTTTGTCAAGTGTACAGAACCTGTCATACATTCATGATAAGTAGCACTGAAAAATACCCATTCAAATTTCCCCTGGGCACTTATGGCAGAATACTGCCAGGTAGAATGTAAAGGTCAGTGGGAATGCATTCCCTCCCAGTACAGACCTCCCCTGCTGGACACGGGGAGGTGGAGCCACTTGACCATCCAGAAACACATGAATAAAAAGCTTTGATGACTGTTTGCCATTTTTTTTAATGGTACTTAGTATCTTGATCAAACTTTAGTCTCAAGTAACTAAAGAAGTCCCCAAGTTTCCTTATTTTAATTTACTCTGATTAGATTTGAGGCAAATAAATACTACAGGTCCATGCAACTAGAACACACTTGCACTACTGAATATACAGGGTATGTCCTAACACGGAGTTAACTGGAAGAGCAGTACACTAGCAAGTGTCTGTGCATCCTTATCATTTAAGGGTCCGCATAAATGCTTTGGTAATACCTACTGAGTTAATCGGAGGAAACAGCAAATAAACATCATCTGCAGATTACTTCAGATGGAAAAGATCTTTTTGTACATTTGGACTCTATCATATCCTCCCTATTCATCAGCTTCTGAAAAGGGGGGAGTATCTTTAGTTTAATAATTTAAAAACAGGACATTTCCAGGTAGGGTAAAATTGAAGCTATTTGCTGCAAACATCATTTAATTTTGCTTAAAATCAAAAGTCATAATACTGTTGCATTCTGTAAATGTTGCAGGGTTTTAAACTTTACAATTATTTTAATATTTTTGATAACTAGGAATCTAGTATTGCCATAAAGGAAACTAAGTGCCCATTAAAGATTTGTTTGGTATAAATAAATAATTTTTTGTTTTGTTTTAAATGACAGTAAGCTACAAATCATGATGTTAAACTTTCTGAAGATGAATTGTGTGGCAGTGATTGTATGGTCTGTCTGTGGAGAGTGTGTGGAAGCTATTAATATTCTAAAATAGATTAATAAATTGGCTATGTTGTTCCAGTGAATGTACAGCACTTCCATTAACTTTTGAAAGCAACACAGCCTTAAACTCAATGCTTTTGCTTTATGACATGGGAATGTTCTGTCATCAACAGAGCGTATTCTTGTAATAGGATTCTGTATATCATTCTCAATTCTATAGCCTTTCAATCCTATGTATGAGTATGAAGGTTTTTTGCTTCTTTTTTCTTTTTCTTTTTAAATTTTGTACATTCCATCTTTATAGGTCTGTTTCATACGTTTTGTGTATAGAACACTAAGTCTTGTGCTCTCTGACATTGATACTGATATATTCTCATTTGTTCTTTTATGAATCAAAATGCTGACTGCCTATTTAAAGAAAAGAATGAACGCTGTGTATCAGAGTGTTTGTACGTACGTAGCTACATACATACCACAGTATTTTGGATGCTTTAGTCTACAATAAAACTTTAAATTAATTCTGTCTTGAAACATAGGAGAAACAAGATTCACATGTATATCTTTACCATGCACAAAATCTCGAATCATTATAATAAAGCTTGTTTTCTCCGTTTCCAGGGTGAATGTTTATTTAACATGTTGTTCTCTTTTTTAGTGAGGGGAAATGATGGAATGTTCTAGAATATGTGGAAGATATCAATACCTCAACCAAACTGTTTATCTTACTGAGAAAAGGCTTAGTAAAATTTTTGTTCTTTATGATGTTAATAATCTGTTAGCCTTTAGGACGCATCTTAACCAGGAATTTGGAAAATCATGACATGTATGTACAGCACATACATTTAGAAGGTCAAATAGATCAAAATCACTATCCTTATAATCCTTAAAGAATCACAAGATAAAGAGACCTTCTGGCAGTCATGGCAGTCACATTTCTAGGGGGTGAAGGACTAGAAAGGGACCTCACTGTAAACGTTTTTATGGTCCAGAATTTAATTAGAATAAAATTCATTACAATAAAAATTTCTGTATTACATCAAGCTAATGGTCACACATTTCAAGCAGTACTCGAACCATCTAAAGGACACATCTGGACAGTCCTCTGGAGGTTCTGTTGTAAAGGAAGCTGATGGTAAATGTACAAATAAGGTCTCACTCTGTCATATCCCTTCAAAGGAGTTAGTTGCCATGGTCTGTCAAATTGAATAAAACATTTCTTAAATGTTGATCTCTGTTCATAATGTCAAAGTTATCATTTTAATGCCACTTGTTACAGGCCAATATCTTCCCCAGAAGATTTAAGAATAGATAAGCTCTCAATCTTGAGTGGTGTGCGGACTTGATGCTTGTTCTTTTCTTCTCCTATAAAGGACTTGTCTTTCTTCATTGACTGTAAACAAGTCATTGCCTTACACATACTCATACAACTTTTTTCCTGATGTATTTATAGGCCTTTTGATTTTTCATTGTCTGTTATTTCTATTTTGCAGTGATGGAATGAACACTAACATTTATCTTAATTAGAGTATCCTTTTTGAACAATGGAAGGACACAACAAAAATTTCTTTGTTTTTCTGAGGGTTAAAAAAATCCTTAATAGATTGCAAGTCTTAAAGAAGTGACCCAAGTTAGTCTTGGAAGGAGAGATGAAACAACAGAAATGAGAAAAAGACCAGATATGACCCTGCTACCTGGTACCTGTGAATATTAGTATTATTGAATCCTACTTCCATTCTTCGCTTATTTTTCTCTTTTAGCCAAGCAGCACCATTGCCATCATGGGCTCTTTGGAGGTTTTCAGAATCAGATTGAGAGTGGGGCATCCTGATATAAGCTGCTTGCCCTGTATTTTGGCATATCTGATTGCCCTTCAGGACCTCGTTTCACATAAAGCCAGATGCACACATGCACCCCTTTCCAGAGCAGACAAAGAGTTCATTTAAAGCTGCAGTGTGTTATTGCCTAGGTTAAGAGGCAGGGAGGGCAAGCCACATTCTATCTATTCACATATCTATTCTTTCTATCTAGATATTCACCCTACCCTACTCTCTCTTATTTGTTGCTATAATCATTAAACAAATGTCTAAGCACCTGGGGCACACCAGCCTTTGGGCTAGGGGTAAAGGAAATAAGGATAAATAATACAGCCTGTAACTGTAAGAGCTTACAGTCTGGTTGGTGAACCAGAACAGGTAATTACAATACCATGAGCTGCTTTTATATGTGTTCATTAGCAAATATTTACTGAGTCTAGTATGATCAGTCCTGTTCTAGCTACTAGGGAATGACAGTAAACAAAAAAGTCCCTGTTCTCATGGAGCTTTATTCTACCAGGATGAAACAAATGAATATATATATATATATATTCAAGGAAGGGCCATGAGAAGCTTATCTTCAGTTTGGGGTGCATTCCTGAGAATGCCAGGGAACCGGAGGCAGTAGAAAGTGTCTCATCTCCTTGTGGTGGTCGTTCTGAGGTTTGGTATTCCAAGACTGGGGTGCACACCAGGAGCCTCAGAGAACTGTGACGGCAGTTGAGTGATGTTTAGGATATAGCCGGAGCTCTAATGACCCAGCCTCCCTATGTGCACGTAGCACTCATCTTTCCCAAGAGAAGACCCATTGGGTCTGTCACTGTCCAAGGCCACCTTGGACACATCAGAGGCAAGTGGTCTGCCTTGTATTTATCCTATACTGCTGCCTTTGGCTTGAGCACCTAGCTCTGGTCTCGGCAGGCATGGCCCAGCTGACCGAGAGTTCATCTGATAGGGCAAGAATCACAAGTCTCTGTGGAAAGAATGCTGGGGGTTTAGAGACACAGAGCACGACCTAGAGCTTCATAGCGTCCCTCTCTGGTGAAGTTCTGTCCTCAGGCCTCCTCTCCTTCCACAAACTCTTCCAGTCTCTTGGGCAAAGAAAGCCAGGTTTGTAAATATTTTTAAATGCCCAAATTGAGAAGTGCACACATCTTTAGTGGCTTTTTCACCTTTTCTGTCTCACCCTTGCTGCTTCCTCACTCCCAAATAAATGACCAGCACATTTTTGTCTCAGGTTCTGTTTTTTGGGGAATTCAAACTAAGACAAGCAGGGGATTCCGGGTTCCCAGGTCCCTGGTCTAGAAGGGAGCTTGTAGGTAACAGGTGGTCATGTCCCTTTGGCCTTGTAGAGTCCTCACCAATGGGGAGGGTGTGTCTGGAGTAGGACCAACACGGCCCTCTACAGAGCAGGGTCTAGGGCAAGGGCTGGCTACTCAGATGGAAGGGCAGAACTGACCAGAAAATAAACTCTTCAAGGGTGGGCCTATCTGGTTCATTTTCACACACTCTGAGGCAGCAGATACTCAAAGCAAAAAGAATAAAATTCATGTATGCTTAAAGATTTTGTAAAACACAAATTTGTTTAATAAATAAATGCCATTTTACTGTAACAAATGCTAGATGGTGGGTACAAGATCCAAATTCATGAGTACTTCTCAGATGCTGCAAATATGTATTTGCTTTTATGAAAGTATGCTTCATAACTAATATACTACATCTGCCTGCTCCATAATATTGCAAAACTTGTCTCAAGACATCTGAATGGTAAATAATTTCAGAATTCTATTGGTAAGGATAGTAAATAGGAAAGCACTACTCGGTGTAAATAATCAAGGTTTTAATAAAGCAAAATATCCGTCAGTTTGTCAACTGAAAACCATATCTAGTTATGCCTAAGTCAATGACAAGATGACGTTCTTGACAAGATGGTACATTTGTTTAACACACGTCTATTGCATGTTTATTATGTCAGGCACTGTGCTATGCCTTGGTGATACCAAAATGGTTGGCTATAATTTCTGCCACAGAAAGGAGTTTGATATTGTAGGGAAGCTGTTCAAGTAAACAATTACAAAATGAATGTGAGGTGCTATGATAAAACTGCAGAGCGCTACAGGACCACAGAAGGGACCCACCAGCTTATGGGGTGGGGTAGGGGAGGCAGAGAGGAAAAGATTCATAGAGGCTACACCTGAGCCATCTAAAGCATGGCTAAGAGTCAGCCAGGTGAAGAAAGGCTGCTCATGATGGAGCGAAAGAGGTATAGCAGTCTAAGAGAAGATTAAGATAAGGCTTCCCACAAATACCACTTTTATGATTTTTGTCAAATCTATGTATCATCAGTACAATTACTTAATATTTTTCTTAAATATCACTTTCATTTTTTACTAACATACCTACTTCAGCCGTATCATGAGCAATAGATGAGAGCAGATGAGAAATCTAGTGTGATGTGCTAATTATACATTTTCTAGCACAGATTAAAACATATTAAATGACTATACATTTACTATTTTAAAATCATCTCGTGTGCCATCAATTGTATTGTATTGTAATACACTCTAGAAAAACTAAATTAATAGAACTCTAAGCAATTCAACATATCCCTTCCCCTGCTTCCATAAGAAGCAACAGGAGATATAAATTTCTATTTTAGATGCCACTTTTTATGTTTTTAATAAAATTATACTTTAAAGAGGTTCAAAATAACGTACAATAATTTTCAAAATAATTGAAGAGTCTAAGTTAATTTTGTAGCACTTCCAGGTGAAGGGACCAGAGCTTTTGAATCCGATCCCCATCTATCGTCAAGTCACGAGGTAGCACATTTTCGATTTGAAATTCATTCTCTTCTTTATTAAACACACACACACACACACACACACACACAACAACAACCACCTAAGAGTAAAACAAGCATACAAACAAAGGGATTTTTAAAAGCTGGAAAGACAGTGGATAGCGGTTGGAGAGAAGATGAGGGGTAAAGTTAAGAGAAGACAATCCCCCCCGGATTGGGCAAATCCGGATGGATGGGGGCATCGTTTCCTCCCCCAGCAGCCGAACCGCCCCTATTTTTTAAGGCAAACTTAGGTCGAGTTTCCGCTACGCAAGAAAACGCACATAAGAGCGAGGGCTCAAGACTTTCCCAAAAAAAAAAAGAGAGACTTTCAACTCGAAGGAGAGAAGCGTCGGAAGCAGCTGGGAGACCAGACTCTCTGGAACCCCGAGTCGACCCAGCTCAGACGGGACAGGCCCCGCCCCACCCCGGCCGGCCGCTCGGCGGGGCCGCCAGGGGTCGCTGCGCGCCGCGGGGGTGAGGGTCGGTCTCTCTCCCACCTCCTCCCCTTCGCTGCTCCGCCCCGAGGCGGTGTCGGCGCCAAAATCAAACTCGCCTGGGCCCGCCCCGCCCCTCGCCTAGTGCGGAGGCCCCGCCACCGGAAGACGCACCGCCCGCGCCATGGTAAGAGCTGAGACCATGTTCCCGGGTCCCCGTCCCCCCCAGTGTCCGGCCCGCAGAGCTCCTCGGCCGCGTGGACCTGGCCTGGCGCTGGCCGCCCAGGCGGGCTTCGGGGGTTGGCGCCCGGGGCCTGGGCCTCGCACGCAGGGGCCGCTAGGTCGATGCCCTGGCACCCCCGCGCTTTCCGGGGCGGGGGGGCGGCCCCGAGAGCGCGGCCGCGCACCTACCTCCGCCGCCGCAGCTGGGAAGCGGAGGCGCCGCGCAGGGCCCCTCGCCCGTGCGCTCTGCTCCGCGGGAGGGAGCCGGAGGCGTCCGCCCCTCTTGCCCCTCTGCGCCCCACGGCTGTCCTCGGGGCGGGGTAGGGTAAACGCGAGAAACGTTCGAGAACGTGACGTTCGTGAACCTAACAAACTCAGCGATCGGTCAGAAAGACCGCGAGTCACTTCGAACCTGTGCCCCAGGCCACCCGGATTCGGCCACCAAAAGTGCAGCCCCTTAAGAACAGGGAGAAAAAGTGTCAGCGGGCAGGCGCGGAGGGACGCCCCACATCCCGGAGAGCTCTCTTGATTTACAATTGTGTGGTTTTATGCATTGTAACATGTGGAGCACATTTCTGAGTTGCTCACAATTTCGAAAGTAACCTAAGGAATCTTCACTTTATGCCAGTTAGACGATTTCTGAGAACATCTCTTGGTTTTTACCAAAGGGCAGGAATTGCTGCCCTTTTGTGCTTCGGACTGCTGGTTGGTAGGGAATTAGTCACTCTATTAGGGGAGCACCGCCTTGAGTTAAGTCTTCCTTGCATGCAGTGATGGGTTAAGTCCTGGGAAGATTCCAAATTAGCCTTCTCTTTGTGAATTTCATGTCTTTCTGCTCATTAAATCATTTTCATAAACCTTCAAAGTTTCATGCCATTTTTTTCTGCTTCCGTTGGCAGAGAATCAACATCTAATGAAACGGATCTAAGATTTTAATATCTTAATTTAGTTAAGTGGCCGTTATTTTGCCGAGCTAATAGTGGACAAGGATTTAGATTGTACAGTGTTTATTTGAAGATACTTGTCCAGATGTAATTATAACTGATAACGGCTTCTTTGTGGTTAAACTAACATCCCAGCCACCTGGGCATAAAATGGTGTAAGAAGCCAAACAGGACCATAATTAAATGTTACCAGTGCTCTCATATGATATGAAATATGATATATTTCTCTTTATAGAGTTACTGGCCTAATAAAACCGTCTGTTGAGAACTATGCAGGGTAAATGCATTAACTTTGTCCTTTTACCTAATCTCTCTACACATGAATCACCTTCTAATACTAAATGGTTTGATGTGCTATTAACTTTTTTCAGATACTTACCCAATGGAGAAACATGAAACAAATTAGAGTAAACCTTTTTATAAGATATGTAATTCCTCTTTTTTGTATATGATTAGTAAGTAACTTTAGTATTATGTTGATCAAAGATAACTTGTTCTCTTTCCTGATTTTGAATTAATAGCTGTTTTGATTTGGTTGGACTTGCTGGGTAAACAATTATCGTAAGTCCAGACATATTTTTGGAATTGGAGAAATGCAATGCAGTCTGCCACTTCTGAGGGCAGCAGATATCTTCTACTTTTAATTTTGCAAAATTTTATTGTAATTGATCAACAGGGCTGACTTTAGGAATTCTGTAACTCCTAATTGGAGAAGGTTCCTTTGTTCTCAAGTCAAGTTTTGAGTCCCCTTACTTACTGATTTGAATGTATCTCTAACTTATACTATCAGGGCATTTTCTTTATTCTTAATTATTAAATGAGCCCCTGTTGAGTTTTTAGAGAAATTTCCAAATATGGATTGATATGGCATCCTTTTATGTTAGTTATTTTAAATCTGGCCATGATACTCTCCCACTGTGGTTAATAATAAAAACTATTTATAGTCATAAAAGAGACTGATGAATAAATTAGCCTGAAAGCAATGTACATGGATGATACAGCACATCCATATTTCTTGAGTAACTTTCATAGCTGCTGAGCTGAGTGTTAAGAGCTTTCCTAAAACTGTGTCCCCGGGACACTAGATTCTCCTCATTGCTTCCCCTTGGGTGGCAGATTTTTGTGGAGTCCGTGGTCTCTCCAAGGAGCTGTTTATAATAACAAAACATTAGGAGCATTTCCTAAACCTTAGGATCTGTTTTCCACTGATGCAGCCACAAACTCAAGTCCTAAAGGGATTCTCACTGACCCCAGTGCCCCTGACATGGCCTCCAGATTCTGGGGTGAGAAAAGCAGTGTTCTTAATCCTGGGGCGCAATTAAAGTACCTGGAGAGGAATTTTAAAATGTGCATCCCCAGGCTGAGGCCCCATCTCAAAGACTCTGATGCAGTTCATATGGAATGTGCCTGGGCATCTATTTTTTAAAAGCTCCTGAGATTATTCTAATGACAGTTTGAGACCCACTGGACTAGAGAAATGAGCAGAAGGAGTCTTCTAAGCAGAAGGAGTCAGTTTCATGCTTGGTTTATTCAGATACTGCAGAGGCCAATGTGAAGGGAGGCTGATACAGCTGTATTGAACTCGAGCTCTCAACCCTAGGTTTAGTGAACTGCTCTGTATGGTTTCTTGGAGCTTGCCCACCTGAGATTTCTCTGACTTATGTCTCCAAGCAAGACAATAAATGGTTATCACAGAATTCCTTATTAGTAATTCACCTTGTATTTATGGGAGTGCAGTGGGTGTTGTGGGGTTTCAGAGCCTGAACAGCTTCAAATTTTAGGGTTGGGGGCATTAGATACATGGTCCTGAAATTAAGGAATGAAGGGCTGGCCCCTATGTCTGCTCTTCTAACCTGGCACTAAACTCTCGGAAGGCAAAGGCAGTTCATGTTCCGAAGAAGTTTTTCAATCTGCTGAGAGAGACAAACACATCTTTCAACTGTGGTAAATTATTTGATGAAGGTGTGTTCTGGGGACACATGGATTGACACTCAGCCTAACCAGTGAGCTCAAAGTTCTCCTAGAGAATGCTAAATTAAGCCTTGGGAGACTTTTTTGGAGTTTCAAATAGGTAAGAGGAGAAGGTGTTTCAGGTAGAGAGAACATTTTTTAAAAGGCACAGAAATGGGAAAGAGCATGCTGCGAGTGGAGAATTATAATCAGTTTTTGTGTCGCTGCTCAAGTTGCTTAGCTCTCCATGTTAGAGTAAAATTGGAGGTGGAGAGTGGTACCTGGGAGAGGTACATTGGGGTCAGGTGCTAGAGGGCCTTGTACTGTGTATCATTCTAGGGTGACTGGATATTTCTGGATGATTGGGTGCCACTGAAGGTTTTAAGCAAGGGCGAGGCATGGTTCGATTTGCTTTTTGGCAATGTGGAATGTGGACTAAGACGATAGACACAGTGTGGTTAGGGGAGTGCAGGTATGTTGCAGGAAACAGATAATGAAGGCCTGAATTGAGGTAGAGGTGGTAGGGATGGAGCAGACGACGGGACAGGTTTGAGAAATAGTTAAGCACTGAAATTGGCAGAACTTGGTGACTGGTTGGATGTGGAGATGAAGGAACCTAGGAAGACTGTCAGGCCTTGGGTTTGGGTAATAAGGTGGTATCTAACTGAACTCAAGATCCAGAAGAGCAGGTTTGGAGAGTAGCTGTGGGAGAGGAAGCATTCAGTCTAGACCTCCTGAGTTTGAAGTCTGTCCAGCAGGCAGATAGATATGTGAGGCTGAACAGCTCAGGAGCACACTCCTGATGTAGACATAACTACTTGTGAACAGGTCCGTGCACAAATTGCTACCAGAACAGAATGAGTGGACAGAATGAATTAATGCCATCCCGGGGAGGGAGGCACTGATGTAGATTTGAGGTCTCAGCATAAGTGTTAGTTAAGACCATGGAAGCAGATGAGATCAAAGAAAGGTGTGAGGAGATGAGGGCATCAATAGACAACCCTGGGAAACTGCAGCATTTTGAGTGGACAGAGAAAAATAGAATCTCTGAGGCTGCTTATTTTACCCATACAACTCATCAAGGAACACCTGATAATTTTATTGCTGTGAAAATGAGTTAGTTGGTTTCTATGTTCTGCAAGTAGAACAAAGACTCCTGTCCTCTGATATGTATTCAGAATGGCATTTCCAAATCCCTTTCCCTGTCTATCGTAGGCTTTCATTTTCTGATGGAGTATTTGCTTGGATAGAGTCAGTCTTTAATTGTTATTCTATTTATGTTTGCTTTCTAAGTGCTGTAAAGTGTTTTCAAGTTCTACTAAACTAAGGTGCAGATCACTTAAGAAACGTAAGTGTGGAATCCTCTCAGAGTACTAGAGATGATGGTTCTCATTCTCTTTTGTTATTTTCTGTGACTCTTTGCATTGAGGAAGTTTGTCTCTCTTTTTTTTAAATTTGGACTTTAGCTTTGTGTATATACTCTATATAGTAAAATTTATCAACATACATTTCAGTTACATATTAATTTCAAATTGGCTAAAGGGTAGTTACAGAATAATAGTAAACTGAAGTAGGCTTCCATCTTCTACTTGGATGGGTGTTTCCTTCCTCCAGCCTACCCTCCACAATGCTGCTACAACTATCTTACTAAAGTATAACTCTAATCTGTCACTCCCTGCTTTCGAAATTGCTCCGTAACTCCTAGAATAAAGTCCACTCTCTTCAGCTGGACAATCAGCCTTACATAATCTGGCCCCAGACAACATTTCTCACTTCATCTGCCATTCCCTCTACATACCACATACAATAATCACTCCAGAGTGCTTATCTTTCTGGAGCATTCTATGTACTTCTATAACACTGTGCCTGTGTATGGTCTGCCCATTTCTCAACTTGCCAAAATCCTTTTCATCTCTAACCTTCCTAGCTAACCCTCCTCCCTCCTCAGGGTGGAATTAATTCTTTCTGTTCTGGATAGTAATTCATTCTGTTCTAGGTGGCAATTTGTGCATGGATCTGTTCATAAGTAGTTAAGTCTATTTTCTTTGAGAAATTGAGTCTTTTAAAGGTAAAGACAGTGACTTATCATTGGATCATTTGATAAATATTGAATTTCTACAAAATGCTAGGCTTTGTCTCAAACACAGTTCTTATCATCTTACGGGCAGCACCTACCGCATGGCTTGGCATATAATAGTAGAGTAGTTAAAATCAGTCTTTAGGCCTGGCTCTAAGAGTTATCAGACTGTTGGTATTAGACAAGACCATGCATAAAATTTATGATAAAGTTTCAGACCAAGTTGTTTTAAAATGCAGTGTTTAAATGAAATGCAGTGTTTACTTTTTAACTTTTCTGCTTTAGTCGAAGAAAAAAGGACTGAGTGCGGAGGAAAAGAGAGCCCGCATGATGGAAATATTTTTTGAGACGGTAAGTCCTTTTCCCTAAGATTTTTAGTATTTTGCGTAATTTTCTCTTAAAGTATATCCAGTCATCCAGTGTTAACTGTACCTTTTTCATTGGAGATTGATACTGACCAATTTCCTGAAGAATGAGTAAGATTCTGCAAACATTTGTGGTTCCTGTGAACTATGGTGTATGAAAGAACCATTCCCGATAGAACCCTATCCCAGTGTTTGTAGAGTCTCTTCTATCCAGACTGTCCTTCACACTGGTGCCAGAATGATCTTTCTGAAGTGGATATTTGATTGTGTCCTCTTTCTGCCTGAAAATAATAATGATGATAGCTCACATCTACTGAGAGCTCCCTAGGTGCCAGTCACTGTTCTAAGCACTTTGTGGAGATTATCTGATTTAATCCTTTTTAACCCTATGAGATCAGTACTGTTGTTACCATCCTCATTCTACAGGTGAGGACATCTGAGACACAGCCTAGATACCAGCCCTGGATCTCAAACAAAAGAAATGATAGTACCAGGATTCAAACCCAGGGAGGGTCATCTGGTTTAGAGGCAGTGCTGAATACTGCCTCTTTGCGTTTATAAATCTGTCTGTAGTGTAACACATGTAAGATGGTACACAGGCCTCCTTAATTTATTCCAGATATTTGTGCCTGCCACTAACAGGAAAGATGTTTGGAGTTTCTGCTCCTAAGTGCCAAAGCCAGGATTCAAACCCAGGCACCTGGCTCTAGGGCCTGTTTTCTTTACCATGGTGCTGTACAGTGGCTTTTCTTTGCTTCCAGGTTAAAGTCTAAACCTTTGACCTACAAAAATATTAATTTCCTATGTCTAATTAAGCCTAATACTTGACAGGACCTTCAAAGTCTAGTCTTGCCCCCAACCTACCAAATATTTTCATTACATACAAATGTGAAGAAGATGGGGAAAAATGGCAAAATAGAGTATGAAGTTAATAAGTATTGATAATACTTGACATTTTCATTTTGATAATGCAGATTCTCAGTAAAACAAGCGAAATATTCTGGTGACCTGTTTGCCCTCTAATTGTAATTTTACTGATCTTACTTACATACAATGACTTACTAAAAGTCATTGACAATTTAGAACAGAGGGTCATATTAATGAGGACATGATTAGGAAGATACATCAATGAAGTTTGTATGTGAGGATTTTGATTATTTTCTCTGCTGAGTTAAGATATTTTTCCTATGGTCTCAGAGCAAGAAAAGTAGATATAATTTCTACCAAGCAGTGGAAAGCTGGGGAGAATGATGGGGGAAGTTATTTTGTCCTTCATGATATTGCTAATTTTTCTCAGGTATCAAGGTTGGATGTCTCTGAAAAAATTTCAACTCTGCTTTCAATTAATAACATGAAGACACTAATGACTCTGATACTGATGAGTATTAGCAGCTTAAAAACTCGCTGACTACTGAAATTCTTTATGTACAGCTAGGAATTAATTGTATTGATTGATTTCGGTTCATATATTCCTACATATATATTCATATGTTTACATACAAGTACATATTTGAAGTTGCTAATGTGGAAGAAAAAGAATTCTTTGCTTATTACACTTAGGAAGAACAGGGAAGCAGTACAACTCAAAGGTAGAGAACTGGCACCTGAAGTCTGTTTTACCTAATAGCTTTGTGACCTTAAGCAAGTTACTTAACCTAAGTCTTAGTTTCCTCATCTGTTAAAGAGGATGATAATAATTGTGCCCAGCTTGCAGTGTTGGTATGAGGGTTAAATGAAATAATCTATGTAAAACATTACAATGCCCAGGTCATGAGTGTTTAATTAAAAGTTATCTATGTGTTTTCCATGGAATCTTACACATAGTTTTTTTTTTTTAAGAGCTGGAACCATTGTGTTCATCTCTCCTTTATCGTCTCTGTTTAGTTCTGGGGAGGACTAATACTTACTTGAGACCATTTTCTCTGTTCACTTAAATGACCACACTTTAGTTCTGAGGCTGGTTCTTTGCAAGCCCATTTGTTTACACAGCAGCCTCACCAGGGCAACCAGTATGTCTGCGGCTGCTCATTGATGACCACATATAGGTGATGTCTCAATGAGTTCCTATTCTTTTTCCAGGGAATCTAAAATATTTGCAAATAAGTTTGATTAATTGTTTGTTTAATGTGTTAGAGGCCTAAAGTCAGTAGTTTATTGCATGTTCTCTGAGACCCTAAAGTGTTATCTTTAATTTATTCCCAGATGTGCAAAAATTGATTTCACACTCTAAGAAGTGTCTTAGTATTTTCCTTAATTTACTAAATCTTAAGTGTAGTGAGATGAAGTTACTTTTTCCAAGTTTATTATGAAAGATAGAAGAATTTTTAAGTTAATACTTATATGCCCAACACCTAGATTCTACCATTAACATTTCCCTCTACTTGCTTTATCATATGTATATTCATCTATCCACTCCTTTATCCATCCCTCAATTCATCTCTTTTTGGAAGGGTGGTGATGGATGTACTTCAAAGGAGTTCTTTATATATCCTGGGTACCAGTCCTTTGTGAGGTATATGTTTTGTGAATATTGTCTTCCAGTTAGTATTTGTCTTTTCAATTTCTAAACAGTGCCCTTGGATGAGCAGAGGTTTTTAATTCTGATGAAGTCTAATTTCCATCCTAATGAAGTTGACTTTTCAAGTTTACCTTGGAAGAAATAGACCCCAAATTTCCATAACAATAATCTTAATAATTCTGTTCTAATTACTGAATGCTTCAGTCTTTTCACATATTTCACTTTTGTTATCCAAGTTCTTTTCACCATTTCAACCAAGGCTTTTTACAAGAAGAAGGAAGTTTTCTACATAAATTTTTCCAACTATAAGATTAAATATTCTACATGTATATCTTCCCATAATGTTTTGCTTTGCATGTGGTGGACATGTAGCATGTATAGGTGAATGATGGATAGGCAGCCATGAATTGTATGATTTTCCTGTGTAGGTGTAGCTCTTCTATGAAACTTTAAATGTAAACAAATCTTGACAGTTGTCTGTTTTGCTTTTAATTAGAACTGCTGAATCTGTGACATATGATACATGCCCAGCAAAGCACTGTTTGTGTTTTCTTAAAATCAAAACGTCAGAGAAACTAATTATCTTCTGTTAACAAATGATTCATCATAACTAGTTTTTATACTTCAGTGGGAAGATGTTCTTTATGTTCTTCTCTCCAGTTACTTTAAAGAATTGTATCTTCGTGCGAAATCTGTCCGTTTAAAGTTCTATTGATGGTATTGAACAAGTAATTGGCAAAGTTTCTCCTAGCTCTGAAATGCTTGATTCTTTTGCAATGTCCATTTCCAAGCACAGTTTTTTAGTACAATGTTTTATGAACATAATTATGGTAAATATAAATTTATAGTAGAAAATAAATATATGTTTTTCATCTCTTCATCTCTTTTTTTAACCTTTTTAAACAGAAAGATGTGTTTCAATTAAAAGACATGGAGAAGATTGCTCCCAAAGAGAAAGGCATTAGTAAGTATCAAAGATGTACCAGGATATTTTGGGAAATATCAGTCATCTTTTCTGCAACAGTCTTTCACTTTATGGAAACATAAATTTCTAGAGATGAAGAGTGTTTGTAAAAGTCCCTATATGATGTCTTTGGGCCACGGCCACAATTTTTGTGTTTGGAGTATCTGCTCTAGGAAAATTAAAATGGAATATGCATGCATGCACACACACACGTACATACACACAATATGCACACATTTATTTATTTATGAGTATAATTTACTTCAAAAGAAGTAAAAATTGTTCATGTAGCTTCTAGAATTAGTTAAATGTGACTTTGTGTCATAACAAATTACCACAAACTTGGTGACTTAACACAATAGAAATTTCTTCTCTCATGGTTCTGGAGGCCAGAAGTCTACTCAAGGTGTTGGCAGGGTTGGTTTCTTCTGGGGGCTCTGAGGGAGAATCCATTTCATGCTTCTCTCCCAGCTTCCCAGTGCTTGGCTTATGGACACATCATTCTAATCTCTGCCTCTATCTTCACAGGGCCTTCTCTTTTATTTTCACCCCTTTTGTCTCTTATAAGGACACATGTTATTGGATTTGGGACTCACCCTAAATCCAGGATTATTTTATCATGGAGATCCTTAATTACGTCTATACAGACCCTTTTTCCAAATAAGATCACATTCGTGGGTTCTGGGGGTTATCTTTGAGGGATAAACTGTTAAACCCAGTACATATGATATATATATTTTTAAACCTTACTTTCTGATTATGTAAACTATACTTGTTTATTTTAACATATTTGGAAATTATAAAGAATATAATGAAAATAAAAGTTGTTCATAATGCCTCTATTCTGAGATCACCACTGTTAATATTTTGGTGTATTTTGATGTCTTATTCTTAGGTTCTATTTGTCTTGTGTTTGTCTGTATCTGTCCATCTCTCTGAGAGGGAACCATGCTGCATATACAGCTTATGTTGATGTATTTTTTTTTTCTGGATTCTTTTCCATTTTTTTTTTTATTGATGTCTTAGTTTATAACACTGTGGGGTTTTAATTGTACATTTTTGTTTGTCCGTCACCTTGTGGATGTAACCCTTCACCCCTTGTGCCCCCCCCACCCCCCTTCCCCTTGGTAACCACCAATCAGTTCTCTCTGTCCGTGTGTTCACTTATATTCCATATATGAGTGAGTTCATGCAGTGTCTGTCCTTCTCTCTCTGGCTTATTTCACTTAACATAATACCCTCTAGGTCCTTCCATGTTGTTGCAAATGGGACAATTGTGTCTTTTCTTATGGCTGAGTAGTATTCCATTGTATGTATATACCACATCTTCTTTAACCAATCATCAGTTGAGGGACACTTGGGTTGCTTCCACTTCTTGGCTATAGTGAATAATGCTGCAATGAACATAGGGGTGCATACGCCTCTTGTGATGGTTGATTTCACGTCCATTGGGTAGATGCCCAAGAGTGGTATTGCTGGATCATACGGTATTTCTATTTTTAATTTTTTGAGGACTCTCCATTATGTTGATGTATTTTTCATGTAACGTTATATCATCTACATTTACTTATGTCATTTGCTTTTAAAAAATGATTTACCAAATCTCCATCTCCTAATGTTTCACTCTGTGACCACCCACTGTACCATGATTTGCTTAGCCCATTACCTATTGTTGAAAATCTAGGTTGTTCCCAAACTTTGCTGCTAAAATTAATGTGTAATTAACATGCTGCCATAAATTTTTTTCTGAAAGACTAACTTTTTAGAGCAGTTTTAGGTTCCCAGAAAAATTGAAAGAAAGGTACAGAGATTTCCCATATACTTTCTGTTTCCACACATACACATCTTGCCCCATTATCAACATCACTCATAGTGGTACATTTGTTACAATTGATGAACCTACATTGACTCACCATAATCACCTAAAGTCCATAGTTTACATTAGGATTCACTCTTGGTGGTGTGTATTCCATGAGTTTGGAAAAATGTATAATGACATGGATCCATCATTATGGTATCATACAGAGCATTTTCACTTCCCTAAAAATCCTCTGTGCTCTGCCTATTCATCCCTCCCTCTCCCCCCGCAATAAATTTTTTTCCATATCTCATATTACTTCATTATGATATCACTAGAAATAGAATAGAAAATAGAGACTTTTGTAGTTTTAGAATTTTTATGTGTATTCTCAAATTGCCTTCAGGAAAGTTTATACCAAATTATACTCACAGTCATTTCTCAGAACTGTTTTCATTTTTAGAATTCTTTGATGTTTCATTTCAGTTTGTACTTCTGTACAAGTGAGGCTGAATGTTTTGTACATTTGGTGTCGATTTTATTTTTTTATCTGTTAAATCTTTAATTTTTAAATAGTTTTATATTGGGATCTGCTCTAGGTAAAAATTAAAATGGACATTAAAATATGGATAATTTCTTGGTACAGTTTTACTTAATAGAAAGTAAGAATTGTTCATGAATTTATTTTTACATGCTATTTTTTAAATATTTTTTCTGATTTTTAATCTTACCCCTAACTGTAACATCCAGTTTATTTCTTTATTTATTGCTTAATTTTTCATAATAGTTTTGTTTTAGTTTTCTTAGCAAAAAGGCAATACATGTTCAATGTTGGAAAAAAGTAAGAAAAATGAGCAAAAGAAAGGAAATAAAAATTGCATCTTACCTACTGTTCAAAGATAACCACTGTCACATCAGTGCATACTGTCTTTTAACTTTATTTTTCAATACAGTCTACATAGTAAATTTTAATGTATATATGTCCATACCATTAAATATTTTATAACAAATTTAATGATTGCGTAGTATCTCATTGCAATAAAATACTTTTAAAAGTCTGGTAATTCGACTGGTTTTCAAGCTTTTGCTACTGAAAACAGTGCTTTGATGAGCATCCTTATGCACATCTATCATTATTTTCTTTGGCTGAATTTATAAAACTGGAATTTCTACACAAGAGGTATGCATAAATCTAAGGTTTTAAATACACATCGCCATGTTTTCCCATGCATGTTGAGTACCCATTTCCCTGAATCCTTTATTATATTTTTTAGTATTTTTAATTTGGTAGTCAAGAAATCATGTCTTATTGGTCTGTTTTGCATTTCTTCAATTATTAGTGGGTTTGAACTTTTTTTTTTGTTTATTGGCCTTGCATATTTTGTAGATGCCCATTGATGTATTTTGGTTTTCTATTGGAGTATTTGTCTTTTTTTGTTATTACCTCTAAATGCTTCTTATTTATTAACTTATTAACTCTTGGTCTATAATATTTGTTGCAAGTATTTCCCCAGTTATTAGCTTTTTAATTTGATTTATGATGTGTCTTAATGTAAAATTCTAAAAAATTCTCTCTTAGCTGCTATGTCAGTAAAAGAAGTCCTTCAAAGCTTAGTTGATGATGGTATGGTTGACTGTGAGAGGATTGGAACTTCTAATTATTATTGGGCTTTTCCAAGTAAAGCTCTTCATGCGAGGAAACGTAAGTTGGAGGTTCTGGAATCTCAGGTAAGTTAAAAATAATACATTTGCTTTGTAAGAAAGAAATTTGTTTTACTTACTCCTCTTTTCATTTATTGGTTTCCGTTAAATTTTTAATATGCATTATTTGACTCAAAATCTAAAGATAATCAACATCTCTATCTTTCTCCCAAATATCACAAAGACCTTAGAATGTTTTAACTTTCATCTTCCCACGTGCCATGATGTTGTTTTCTAGTATTTTAATTCCTTTTAGATTTACAGAAAAATTGATGGGAAGGTATAGAGAGTTCTCAAATACCACCCCTCTTCCCTGCCAAACACACAATTTCCCCTATTATTTTCTTCTTTTATTAGTATGGTACATATGTTACACTTAATGAGCCAATACTGATGCCTTATTATTAACTAAAGTCCATAGTTTACATTAGGGTTCACTCTTTTTGTTGTATATTCTGTGTTTTGACAAATGCATGAATGTTGTATATCCACCATTACAGTATCATACAGAACAGTTTCACTACCCTAAAAATCTCCTGTGCTTCACTTATTCCTCCATCTTTCCCTCTCCCCTAACCTCTAGCAACTACTGATCTTTTTACTGTCTCTATAGTTTTGCCTTTTCCAGAATGTTATATGGTTGGAATCATACAGTCTATAGGCTTTTTAGATTGACTTCTTTCACTTAGCAATATGTATTTAAGTTTGCTCCTTGGCGTTCAGTGGCTTTATGGCTCATTTCTTTTTTTTTTTTTTTTTTGCTGAATAATATTCCATTGTACATACCACAGTTTGTTTATTCATTCAGCTATTGAAGGAAATGCTGGTTGCTTCCAAGAATATGTATTTAGTCTATACTGCAAGATTCTGTCACATTTCAATGAACTATTTTTTATCCTTTTATAAGACTGATGGAGTGAATTATCATGTGGAATTTACAGTATAGGCAAGAAATGAAACTTAAGGGAAAGGGGCTGTGGACTTGTTTCGGGGCTAAGGGGGAAAGGATCTTGATTCTCTGGAAGATAATGGGAACAGGAAACTTAACAATAGTAAAGTAAATGAATTTCTTTCTTTTTTGGAGATTATGTGGGATTTGTTTCTTCCAGGAAAATCCTCCTGAAACACTGCTATTTAAAATGTTGCTCCTGGGTTCAAGTTTGTAGGGAGCCTTCTTTCAGTCAGTGTTCTTAATTACAACCAGCACAAACTAACTCTGGTTGACATTAGCAGGAAAGGAATTTATTGCAAGATATAGGATGCACTCGCAGCATCACTGGGAAGGCTAGACACCAGCTTCTAAAAGTAGGCAGGAACTGAGAGAAGGTACACAGCTGAAACCGTACCATGAATCCTGGAGCTCCGAACACTGCATCTAGCTCTGTTCACATTGCTGACCTCAGAAGATGATTCCACTAGTGCTCCTGACCCTTGCTGAAGAGCCAGATGTTGCTGCCACCCAAAAAAAAAAAAGTGCCAAGAAACTTCTGTCCCAGCTACCAGTCACGACTTGGGGATATGCATGGGATTGCCAGGGAATTGGGGAAGTAAATAATTGGGATTTCTGGTTTCTATCGTGGGAGATAGCTGCCTCCTGTTGGCACCAGCAATTCCCCAAAGTAGGAAGGGGGTTTGGATGCTGAGTAGCACTCTCTGTCTTCCCATAATAGATATATGTCCATAAATAAATCAAGGGAAAAAACTAAGAAGGAGCACAGGACTTGGAGTCAGAATAACAACAAGAAATTTATTGAATACCTACTGTCCTTTGTGTGCCAGATACTGTTCTAGGCGTTGGAATCCATTAGCAAACAACGAATGGAAGTAGGGAGACCAGGTAGCTTAAGTTATTGGAATAATTCAGCTTTGAAGTAACGGTGGTTTGAACTAAAGTGGTAGCAGCCCACCTACCCGCCTCAGCCCTAGGCAACCACAAATTTGCTTTCTGTCTCTGTAGATTTCCTTGTTCTGGACATTTTATATGAAGGGAATCATGTAATGTGTGTCTTTCATGACTAGCTTCTTTCATTTAGCATAACATATTCAAGGTTCATCCATGTTGTAGTATGTATCAGTATTGCATTCCTTTTGATGACCAAATAATATTCCATTGTATGAATATTTGTTTATCCATTCATTAGTTGATGGCCGTTTGGGTTGTTTGTACCTTTTGACTGTTGTGAATAATGCTGCTGTAAACTTTCATGTAAAAGTTTTTTTGTGAACATATGTTTTCATTTCTCTTGGGAATTGCTGGGTCATATGATAACATTATGTTTAATTGTTTGAAGAACTTGCACACTGTTTTCTAAAGCCGCTGCATCATTTCACATTCCTACCAGCAGTGTATGAGGGTTCCAGTTTCGCCACATCCTCCCCAAAACTTGTCGTTGCCTGACTTTTTGATTCTAGCCATCCTAGTGGGTATGAAGTGGTGTCTCATGATGGTTTTGACTTCCATTTCCCTGATGACTAATGATGTTGGTATCTTTTCCTGTGTTTACTGGCCGTTTGTATATCTTCCTTGGAGAAATGTCTATTCAGATCTTTTGCTCATATCTTATCTCTTAAACATGATGCATTTTTTTTTCCTGCTAGGAAACAACATACATATTCATCACTCAGCAATTTTTTTTAAGGACTTAGTTATGCAGTTAAAAACTTTATATAGAGTAATTTACTTTTAGGCCTTATTGCATTTTCCTGTCTTCATGGTTCTTTGTTCTTGCTTTTATCCTTTTTGAGAATTCCCTTGTTCTTCCTTTCTACTTAACCAAATTCTAAACATCTCTTCTCAGAAACCTTCTCAAGCTCCCACAGTGTTCTTGCCATTCTCTAAACTCCAGTAATATTTTTGGTTTTATCACAAATAAAATGTATTGCTTTGGCACATACTTCTGGCTGCCTATCTAATAAACATTGCCCCCTTCTTTACTAACAAAACACTTGCTTTGTGGAGAGAGCAGTGTGTTTTACTAAAAAATGCTCATCTTCTCAGATTCCCTTGCATCTAAGGATGGCAGTGCGAAACAGTTCTAATGAATGAGATGTAAGTGGAAAACTAGCTCCGAAGTTTCTGGGGAAGTGTTCACTTTCCTGATAAGAGTAAAACCCCTTCCTCTTCTTTTCCACGATGTGGACAGGGGATCATATTGTAACAAGCATTAGGATGAAGACCTGTTCCCTAAGCACGTCAGAGCCTGGATAAAAAGGCCTTGGGTCTTTAGTGGCATTTTGAGATGCTGCACTAGCTTTGGACTGCCTCACCTCTGGACTTCATATTATGTAAGAGAAGTGAGCTCTTGTTTAATCTAGTTTTAGTCAAATATTCTGTTATTTTTAGCTGAATGTATTCTAAATGGATAAAAATGTTTTGAGGACTTTCTTTCATATGAATGTGACTAGATCTTGTATTTTAGTTGTCTGTTGCTGTACAGCAAAACTGTGTACCCCGAAACTTCATGGCTTCAAGAAACACACTTTGATATCTCACAGTTTCTGTGGCTCAGGAATCGAGGCATGGCTTAGGTACCTCTGGCTCAAAGTCTCACATGAGGTTGTAGTCAAACTGTTGGCCAGGGCTGCATTCTCATCAGAAAGCCTGTCTGGGAGAGGATTTACTTCTGAACTTACTCATGGTTATTGGATTTAGTTTCTTGCAGGCTCTTGGGCTGAGTTCTTCAATTCCTTGAAGGCTGTTGGACTGAGGGCCTTAATTCCTTTATAGCTTTTGACCAGAGGCCTGCCTCATTCCTTATATCCTGGGCTTCACCATAGGACAGCTCACAATATGGCAGCTGCCTTCCTTCAGAGCAAATGTGTGTAGAGAGTCCAAGACAGAAGCCATAGGTTTTTTTGTAACTTAATCTTGGAAATGACATCCCGTCACCTCTGCCACATTCTGTTCCCTAGAAACAAGTCATTAAATCCAGTCCACACTCAAGGAGAGATTATACATGAGCATAAATACCACGAGGCGGGGATCATTGGGGCCATCTTAGAGGGTACATACCATGGATTTTTTTATTCTTTTAACTTTCCCCATGTATAAATCTTATCTTGTTGATTAGTTTTTTTTTTTTGAATAGCTTTGTTGAGGAACAATTGGTGTACAAAAACTGCTCATATTTAAAGTTTATAAATTGATAAGTTTTGACGTTTGTATACATCCATGAAACCATCACCACAATCAAGGTGAATGTACCCATCATCCTTAAAAGTTTCTTCATTCCCCTTTTTAATCTTTCTCTCCTGCTCCCCAAACTTCTCCCCCTGCCCCATACCCAGGCAACCAGTGATTTGCCTTCTGTCACTATACATTAGTTTATATTTTTTAGAATTTTATATAAATGGAATCATATAGTGTGTACCCTTTTTCCTGTCTTCTTTTACTCAGCATAATTATTTTAAGATTTATCCATGTTGCTGTATGTATTAATCACTCATCTTTATTGCTGAGTGGTATTCTGTTGTATGGATATACAACAGTTTATCTGTTGATGGACATTTGGGTTTTTTATTGTTTGTTTTAGTTTTAGGTTATTAGAAATAAAGCTGCTATGAATATTTGTGTACAAGTCTTTGTACGGATGTATGTTTTCATTTACATTGGTTGAATACCTAGGATGGAATGACTGGATCATATTGTAGGTGTATATTTAATTTTTTAAGAGATTGCCAAGCTGTTTTCCAAAGTGCTTGTGCCATTTTGCATCACCATCAGCAGTGTATGAGAGTTCTAGTCTCTCCACATCCTCATCAATACTTGGTATGATACCCATTCTAATAAGTATATAATGATATCTCACTGTAGTTTTAATTTCTATTTCCCCATTGAGTAATAATGTTGAGCATCTTTGCATGTGTTTATTTTCATCCATATATCTTCATTGATGAAGTGTCTATACAGATCTTTTGCCTTTTTTTAAATTGGGTTGTTTGTTTTTACTACTGAGTTGAGACAGTTCTTTGTATGTTCTGGATACATATTCTTTATCAGATAAATGCTTTCCAAATGTTTTCTCCCAGTCTGTAGTTAATCTTTTCATTCTCTTAACTGCCTTTTAAAGCACAGTTTTTAATTTTGGTGTCCAATTTATCAAGTTGTTTCTTTATGGCTGGTATTTCTGGTGTTGTATCTTACCTTCTTCCAGGCAGTTCTTTGTGCCTGAAGCTGAGCATAGTGGGTACTGATTAAACATTTCTTGATTGACTTTGTAAGCCAGAGAAACTCTTTGACTTTGAGGAAGAAGACCAAATGTGCACTTCTCATTTCTTTGCCTCTCGATTTAGCATAATCTCTCCTTAGCAAGTGGAGGAGCTTGGCAAACCTTAATAGAAGTAAGCAAGAGATTCTTGCTAGTACAGTGAATCTATTTTTAAAAAGTGAACTTCATAGCGTTGTTTATTTATTCTGAATGATTGAAGAACAGGATATTCTAATTAGTTACTATCAATACACTCCTCTCCTTACTGGTCTGAGAGTTGGCGTTCAATGTATTTTGCGACACACTCCTCCTGTTCCAATTTACAAGATGGAAGTCAGAGGTTAGTCTCACACACCTGCTCAGAATTAGAGGTCAAGTCAGAGGTGAACACATAGGCAGTAGGTCCTACATCTTCTGTTCTAAGCACTCCAGAAGTAAATGAAGAGCAAGATTTTGGTATGTCTTTTGTAAAAGGTTGATAGCCCTTGGCATTTGCTATAAATATCTTCAAAAATTAAAAAAAAACAACAACTCATTTTACTGTGCCGTTTCACTGACCTAAACCTACTTTATTCTTTCAATGAAATTTGAGAAGTCATGTCAATATCGTACTGTGCCCCTCAACCATGGTTCTGAAGATGACTTACCGTTTTAGAGATGCTATATATATGGCTTTAATGGAAAGAGAAATGGAAAGAGTTAGAAATCTGACATGGATTGAAATCACAGCTTCAGTTCTTACTAGCTGTAGGATCTTGGAAAAATTTCTTAAGCTCTTTAAAGCCTCAGTTTCCCAGTTTGTAAAAGAGAGATTATACCTACTTCAAAGGATTGTGTGGATTAAGTGATATGTGTAAAGTGCCTGGTGTGCATAGGTACTCAGTATATAGTGGCCACAGATTCAGCTAAGTCAGTCCTCACCTGGGAATATGTACTGTAAGTTTACTTGTTCAGTCAGAACAAATGTTTGAGGGTCTACTGTGTGTAAAACCTTTTACTAGATACTGGAGGTAATTTGAAAAAGCAAGTCAAGATCCGTGCTTTATAAGAAAGAGCTTATAAGTGCTGAAGATAAGATATATACACATGAAAGAGTGAAATGAAGAATGAAAGTGTTATATGGCTAAGTGATAGAGATTAAGAATACTGCAAGAGATGGTGAGATTTATATAAGTATAGAAGTCACTCAGTTGATGTTGGATTGAACCAGATTCCAAATTCAAGGTTGCACTGAAGAATCAGTTTTTTCAACATATTGCCATAGTGAAATGTTAATCTCCTTTGAGTTTCTTGTTAATTACTTACAGATTAGAGAGAGGGAGAACTCTTAATTTTCTTTTCTTTTTTTTCGTCGTTCTGTTCTTCTTTGGTTTTGCCAGGGATTCCAATTATGTGCGGGAATGTACTCGTCTCTTGAGAATGGACATTCTTGAAGTAGATCTGAAAATTAAATCAGGAAACACATTTTTTTCACCCTTGCCTTTAGGTTTTATGTGTTGATCATTACTGAACAATCTAAAAGCTTCATGGTTATAATTTATGTTTCTCTTTAACATTTTCTAAGATAGCAAACAAACTGTCCACTATGTGTGGGTTGCATTAACTGCTTCTACAGATATTTACTGTGTGTCTGGTCTGTACAGGCACTGTGCTAAGTTCTTTGGGCAATACAGAAATAATAGAATATGTGTTTCATGTTGAGATAATTTACACTTTACTTGATAAGGCAAGATAAATACCTTACATAGTTAATTAATTTTTTGTGAAAAGTTAATTGTCTATGAAAGGTCGTAATTGTTGTATGAGTTTACAGGATGGCAGGATCTTTATAAATCCATATAGTTAAGGGAGACTTAAGGTTAAAGGAGACTTCTTAGAAGTCTTAGAAACAATTATTTGGAGTTGAAAGTTGAGTAGATTTAGATGGTTGGAGGAGATTTCCGAGGGAGACAGAGGGGGCCACTGATGCTGATATTGATAATGGCAGACAAAATGTATTGAGCACTTAGCCAGGTACAATTTTAAGAGCTTGTCTTAGTCTGTTCAGGCTGATGTAACAAAATTCTACAGACTGGGTGGCTTATAAACAACAGAAATTTATTTCTCACAGTTCTGGAGGCTGAAAGTCCAGGTCTGGTAGCTGGTCAGATAAGAACCCCTCCTCTGTGACCGAAGGTCACAGACTTCTCCTTGTATCATCACATGGTGGAAGGGGCTAGGCGTCTCTCTAGAGCCTCTTTTATAAGGGCACTAATCCCATTCTTGAGGACTCCATCTTCATGACTTAAGCACCTCCCAAAGGTGCTACTAATACCATTACCTTTGGGGGTTAGGATTTCAACATATGAATTTTGGTGGGACACAAACATTTAGACCATAGCACAACTTTTGCATGCTTTATATCATTTGATTCTTACAAATGCACAAGGTGGGTATTATTAACAACTCCATTTTACATATGAGAAGACTGAGGCACCAAGAGGTTAAATACTTGCCTAAGGTGACAGTATAAGTAAATTGTGAAGCAAGATTCAAATCCAGGCATTCTGACTTCATAGTCATTGCTTGTAACCACAGATAAACAAAACTTTAAAGCAAATTACATTCAATGGATAGTTGGTGACCACCTTGGAAAAAATATGCAATTTTTGGTTGTATAGTAATGGGAAAATAAGGTTGGAAGTTAGATTGAGGCCATATTATGGAATGTCTTAGTGGTTGGTTGTATTTTATCATGTACACTAAGCAGGGGAAATTGAAGATTTTCCTGCCAGAATACTTTTATGGTTTTTTTGCTGATCTAATTGCTTTTAAAAATTAGATTATAAACTTAGAAAATAGTGTTACATTCTGGTATTAAGCAAAAACTTTTTTCCCCCTCTCTGTATGTTAGTAGGATATTATCATTACTGTTGCTGAGAGTAATTTAAAGTGTAGTAACTTATTTCTGCAAGGCTGAAATATTTGGGTTGGGTGGAAGAAATAGTTGTTAAACTAGACTCTCTAAATTGTTGTGACACACATGCATTCCTGAAGCCTTTTCAGATAAATTAATAACTTTAATGGGCAAGAAAAGCTTAATGTGGAGATGATGAAGGTGGTGGTGCGTGTTTAAGTCTGCTAGGTCTTGTGAAATACATGTAAATATGTTATGGTATTTGGATGATAATAGAAGCAGCCATTTTGGTCCAACACAAAGTAGAAATGATCAGATCCTTTTCTCATAAGTCTTTGTTGTAATTTTTTTGTGAATTTTTTTGTAGCTTAAAAGGTAATTATAATGTGGGAACTCCCAAATGAAATGGCATTTCTCTGTATCCTAAAGAATGTATAGTACTTATTAAAGATCAAGAGATGATTTTTTCTTCTTGATAACTGTTTCAAGAGTTTTGACTGAAACTTGCTGATTTTTCCCTGTGTGATAGAGATTTTAATCAGTGTGTGTGTGAGCGTGAGAGAGAGAGAGTGTGTGTGTGTGTGTCTGTGTCTGTCTGTCTGTCTGTGTCTGTGGTCTTTCTGAATATTTTTTATTCAGAAAAGCAAGACAGATTGCACCAGGATAAACTATTCTTCCCATCACCTTCTGGGTATCTCCTTTCCTTTGCCCCTTCCAAATAGCTTGGCCTTAAAAATGAATGAACAATCTCAGCTTCAAAGGAATGACTTCCTCCATTTTACCTTGGCTTATACTGACGGATGTAGGTTGGTGTCCTCTAATGTGTGTGCGACTAGGTAAGAGCAATGTTATAACTGTTGTGCTTGACATGCTATTCTTACAGAGTCACCTGACAGTATGGGAAATAACTGACCACTACTGATTTTAAATACACATTTTAAAATCTTTTCCCAAAAGGAATAGCATTTCCAGTGTGCTTTTATTTTTGTATTTGTGCCCCTGTCCATCCTTCCACACTACCCGTTCGACTTGGGTATTTCTTTTCTTCGCTGCTGTTGCATCCCAAGCATAACGCAGATCTACCACACTGCACTATCGTTGTTAGTTTACTCAACGCCATCTCTTAGTCAGCTTGTATCCTCAGTACCCAGCACAGTTCTTGGCATATGGCAGATATTTGACAAGTGAATGAGAATGAAAGGATACAGGGTATGAGGTTAGTCTTAACGATAACCATCCACTGATTCAGAGAATTTCATTAGTGCTGCAGCAAGTCTAAAATAAGGCTCTGATCATCTCCCTTCACTACTCAAAATTCTTCAACTTAGATACACAGAGCCCTTCATTATCAGCATCTGCCTGCTAATCTAGTTATAGTTCATCCATCCCTCACACACAACTGAGCAGTACAAAACAACGCAAGATTCTCTCACACATTATGTAGTTCTACACACACCTGATCTTTGCATATAAATAATCAGTTTTTAACATTTTTTAAAATTTAATTCAAGGGTCAGAATTACGGAAATCATACTCTTTCTTTTGTTTTCTTGCTCTGCTGAAGTCTTCCATAGTTCTTCATTCAAGTTCTGGTTTGCAACTCATTCATTACTAGTGAAGGGTATTTGGGGGGACGGGTTTTCTAGGAGCTGGTTTGTGATAAGCATTTCATTTTGAAACCCACACTGAGCTATATTTCAGACACAGTGTATTGGTTTTGGGAGACACTAATGAATTCTCTTAGGATAATTTAAACATTATTTTTTTTACCACTTTTTAAAAATGAGTATATAGAGTTCTTTATTGCTGAACTGAGTAGCCCCTTATTGGGCTGTGTGGACAACTTGAAATGTTTTTGAATAAAGATAGATATTACCTCTCCTGAAATCCATTCAGTTCAGTAAATGTTTGTGAATGTTTGCTATGGCAGGCACTGTGACTGATGAGAAGGACATAGTGATAAATTAGGTAGTTTCTGTCCTCCAGGACCTCACAGTCTAGTGAGGAGACACGCGTCAACAAATCATTGCAATATGGTGTGATTGTGCAGTACCGAAGAAGATGGTCATGCAAAAGAGGTGAAAATTAGTTCTACTGAGGAAAGGCTTTATAGTTAAGGAAGAAGACATTTAAGTTGGTTCTGGAAAGGTACATGGGAGTTCATAAGGGAGTTGAGGGTGAAGGGCATTTTGGGTACAGAGACCAGTATGTTAAGGCAATAATAGCTTAGTGGTTTAAGAGAGTGGACTCCAGACCCAGGCTCTCTATATTCAAATCCAACTTCTTCCATTTATTAGAAACCTCTTATGCCTCTGTTTTCTCATCTGTAAAATGTCTTAATATTTCTTCACAGAGTAGTTGTGACAGTTAAATGTGTTATATATAAGTGCTTACAACAATGATTAATACATAATAAGTGCTTTAGCTTTTGTTATTATGTGCAAAGACGAGGTGTGTGTAGAACTACTGTAATATGTGAGAGAATCTTGTTGTTTTGTACTGCTCAGTTGTGTGTGAGGGATGGATGAACTATAGCTAGGCTAGCAGGCAGGTGCTGATAATGAAGGGCTCTGTGTATCCAAGTTGAAGAATTTTGAGTAGGGAAGTGAGGATCAGAGCCTTATTTTGGAGAGATGGTTCTAATGGCAGCGTGGAAGATGCATCGGAGCGTGTGCTGTGAACTTGTCCAGCTAGGAGATGATGAAGTCCTAAAGTAAGACATTGGCCTTAGGACTGAGGAAAATAGACAGACTGGAGAGAAGTTCAGAAGGTAGAATCTATAGTCATGAGTAGTGTGCACTCTCTTTCAGCTGACTCTCCCTGGCGACCCCGCATCTGTAAGAATGAGATGGGGCTATCCCAGGCCCACTCTGCTCCAGATGACGTAGGAAAGAGTGCTTCTTTGCACCTCCTGTGCTGTGATGGTGTGGACAAAACCCATGAGGCTGCTGCTTCCCAGGGTTCCAGACAGGAGGTGATAGGTTTTCTCTATTCCTATATCCTCCAAATTGTCTCGGGGCTCTGTAGTTGCACTCCTCCTTCTGTAGTAACTAATCTTACAGTACCAGAGTGGGTAGGTCAGGGCCCTTATCAGAAACCCTCACCAGTGTCTGACGTTCTTGCTTTCTTCCCAGACTCTCTCCCTCCTCTCCTGTCTTCAGTTTGTTGTTTGGAGAGGACACAACAGGACTGGTTCTGGCTAGTCTTATATTTTTCTGACTTAAACTTAGACTTTGACTTCTGAAACAACAAAGAGAAAAAAATCTCCTGGTTCCTCTTTGTGCTGTCATTGAAGTTTGTTCATGCTCTATTAGAGCATTTATTACACTTATCCTATTTACACATCTCTCTCTCATGTTAAGTGTGTGTCTTAAACTAAGAGCCATATCTTCAATTTTCTCTCCCCCAAACCTAATACTAATCCTGATATAAAGTAGACATTTAACCATTGAAACAAATCAATGAATGAACACATTAGACAACTGACCAGCTTCTAAACCATGTTCTTGTCAGCTTTAAGTTTTATGAGATGTTTGATAAAGAATGCTTTTATCTGCAGGTAACGAAATATCTGACTAACAGTGGCTTAAATAAGTGGGAGTTTATTCTTCTTACATAAAGTCTGGAGGTAAATGTTAATGTTGATCAGTGACTCGGTGATGTCCAAGTCAGCATCGTTGTGATCCTCTTGGCCTTGCCATCATGGCATGAGGTGGCTGCCGCAGCTCCTCTTGTCATATCTGAAGGATAGTATGGAAGAGGGGAGAGGGAAGTTGTTGGAATGTCTGTCTCTCTTAGCAGTATAACAAAAGCTCTCCAACAGACTTTTGCTTCAATCTTATAGGCTAAAACAGTGTCACACCTAGCTGTAGAGGAAACTGGGAGTGGAAATAGGTAAGGGAGGAGGAAGGTTGGAAATGGATTAGCCGAGTCAGTCAACCAAAAGGGTGGGCCACAGGCATAGTGACATGAATGGGAGGTTGTTTTATGGGAGTATAAAGTTCTGTAACTGCAGCACAATTGATCAGATGATAAAGTGTTTAATGATGATGTAGTCCATTCTCTTTGAATACATGGGTTATACAGAAAACACTCTGCTTTTTCTTTAATTTGTTTTCCCCCTTTGGTTTCAGTAGTGACCCAAGGCTGTACTGTTATAAGCAACAAATAATATTTGTGTTTTGATTTTTTCTTGAAATATGGAAATGCTTGGCCAATTTCTTGTTTGCTGTTTAATCCCCTTTTTAGCTAGTTTTGCTGTACACATACATTTTCATTGATATATGTTCACACTACTATAAATATTGTCTGCCTGAGATTTTTCCACTCCTTTTAAATGCCAGAAGTTTTCATTTATTTCAGGATTTTTGGTTTCTGCATTGAAAGGTTCTTCTTGATTAAAGATACCATTGTATTCTAGTATGTCATTTCAAAGTATTAATCTTAGCTAAGTATATGCTATATAGCTCAATATATAGTTTATTTCTTTCCTTGAAGATATCTCATTTAAAAGTGTTCTGGACATTGTTTATTAGTATTTAAATGATGTATTAGTGTAATGACCAGAAAGGCAGGATTCTTAGTGGAAAACTTAGGCTTTCATATCCAGGTGACCTGGATTCAGCTAGCCATACTGCCATTTACTTCCTGGTGAAATTACCTAATCTCTCTGGATCTCAATTTCTCTATCTGTAAAATGGCAATATTAAAACCCCCAGTGAGATTGTGTACGTACTACCTCCTCTACAGGGCCTGGCTCACTGGAGGCACTCAGTGGTAGCTATCATTGTAACAGGAAAGTGACTATTTTGACAGTAGAGAGTCCAGGGAGACTGTATGGCTTATTGCTTTTGTAGTTTGTCGCTCTTGTCATTGTTTTTAAGTACATGAAGGAGGAAAAAAGAAAATGAAGAAAGAAGAATGTGACAACACATTTTTTGGGAGTGACGTTACATGCTTTTTAGTTAGGATTGTCAAGGTATGTTCAGTTTGTTAAAATGTTAGTTTTGAGGAAGATAGTGCAACTTTCTCTCTTAGTGAAATTTATATTTATCTCTTCCTTGTCAAAGCCCCCTATCCCTTTGTTAACGAGGACAGAAGAATAATTCCATTGTTTTTCTGCAGGAAGCCAGAGGTCATCACCTAATGGCATAATCAACTTATTATAAACTTCATTAATTATGCCTAACTAATGTTCCAAAATGGACTTTTCTTAGGAAATAAAACCCTGAGAAGTAATATGTCAAAATCAAGCCAGTTTTTCTCAGTGGAAGTTTTTTCTGTCTTTATTGTATTGGACATGATCTCTTCAAATAATTTTTAATAGGGAATAAAAGTCACCACTCGAAATCTTGTTAATTCCGTTCTTGATTTGTGTGTTTTAGTATCTCTTCCAGACAAGAAGGAACTTTTATTCTTATGGAATTTCATGGTTTTGAGCTCACATCTAAATCAAAAAGGTAAATAGTTGGCAACTTTTCATTTCTCCTGTTTAATAAGCTAAGTTACAAAGCTACTTCATATTTGTAGTTCTTAAGTAAAATTTCCAGTTCTTTTAGGAGTTTTGATATTGCATTCTACTTGATGGAAAATACTGACAGCATCAAGTCTTAGCTTTTCTGCTTTCTCACAAGGAGATGGCTGTTTATTCTTTCCCACCCATTCCTACTTTCTTCACCAAGGCCACCTGTGGTTGATCACTCCTAAGGCAAGTCTGTATGCTTTCTGTGGCTTCCTCCCTATCAGCTTTCTCTTCCTCTCCTGGATTTTTCCAGTATCTGAATTTGAAATATACTCAGATACTCACAGCGCTGAAAAAGTATCACCAGCCCTCTGGCAGACTCTCATTTTCTATCTGTCACTGTGATTCATCTGTTCATTCATCTGCGAAGTATTTATTGAGCCTCTACTCTGGGCCAGGCACTGTTCTCGGCTCTTGGTACATTGTCAGTGAGCAAAACAGACAAAGACCTGTGCCTTTGTAGAGCTCACATTCTAGTGGAGGGAGACAGACATCAAACAATGAATGTAATCACTAAGCAAACTATGTGTTGTATGAAAAGGCGGTGGGTATATGAAAAAAAATTCAAAGAAGTGCTAGGGTTGGGGGGGTAGGGTGCGGATTTAAAATAGAGTGGTCAGAGTAGACCTTATTGAGAAAGTGAGATTTGAAGGAGGAGAGGGAGTTAACTTCGTGAATATCTTGGGGAGGAGCACACCAAGAGAGACAATATCCAGAGAAAAGCCTTAACAGCAAAGGCCTTAAGACAGCAGCATACCCAGTAAGTCTAAGAAATATCAAAGAGGCTGGTGTGGCTTGAGTAGTATAAGTGAAAGGGAGTAGTAGGAACTTGAGTCAGGGAGGAAAAAGGGGAAGGTGGCCAGACAATGTAAGGCCATCCGTGCTATTGCAAAGCTTTTACCCTGAGTGAAATGGGAAGCCATTCAATCCTTCAGCAAATTCTTGTGCTCCTGCCATGCACCGTGGCACCATGCTAGGTGCTAGAAATAGAAAGACTAAGAGATAGCCATGTCTTCGGTGAATTCATATTTTAGTTCAGAGATGAGACCATAAATAAATTGTGTTACAATTAATTAATATATGTTCAGCAAAAGAGAAAGGAGCAGGCACTGTTGTAGCATAGAGGAGAGGTAGCAACCTCTCAATTTGTTTATTATGCCTGTTGCCTCAGTTTTTCTCCTGGATTTCACTGCTTCTGTTGCCAGTACTGAACACTTTCAGTGCCTTTCTTCTGGCTTGTTCTCCCTTCATAACCTCTTCCTTCTGGCAGGTTTCATGAGATTGACGAGGTTGACTGTCTCCTGGAGCTCTTCACTCTTGATAATTAATCTTTCTCTGACCATTCTACTTTCATTTACTACTATTTCCTTTTCTCCACTCTCATGTCCATCAAGATTCATTCTAAAGAATGTTTTCTTCTCCGTACTTACTCCCTTAGAGAGTAGTTCTCATCTGTGTAACCAATATCTGCATAACATCTGTAGCTCTAAAAGAAACTTTGTATTCTTTCCAGACTTTTATCTTTAACTGGATATGTCTAAGTATATAGAAAATGGAGATCATCCAGAGATCTGTCACTTCCACAATTTTACTATCTTCACACTGGGAGATTTAACTTTAGTTCTTTTCACCTTATTATGTATCCATCACTGATTATTGTCAGTTATCTTTAGTTATATTTATTATACTTGCCCCATTTCCATTCCTGTAATAACCCTAGTCTGTCATTTTCCAAACTATTATCAAGGCCCTGTTTTAGTTTCATGACTCTATTACTTTATTCCCTTACATTTTAAATTATTTTTTTCCATTTTTTTAACCAGATATATATATGACACCAATAAGAGCTTTTCAAAATCGATGTGAAATAACTCGTGCTAACATTCTTAGTTAATATAAATCTAGGCTTTAAAATAATACTCCAGTCTCCCTAAGTGTAAAGAAGAGTTAGTTTATTCTTTCCACAAGTCTCATTTTTTAAGAACCACCATTTAGAACTACTGTTTAGAAGAGATTTTAGCTGGCCTATGTAGCTGCCATCTTAAGTAAACATATATTTTTTGTTAAGATTTTTGAAAATAGGGAAAATATAACTCAAATCCAGGCAACCACCCCTGACATACTGGGAATCCCTAGGCTGGTCCCCAGCGTTTAGTCTCTCTCCCCTCTTGCTCTGCACATTCTTCCTGGAAGTCTCATGGCTTCCATTGCCACCTACTTTTGACTCCCCAGTTTTTGTCTCCTGCCTATACCTCTGCAGTGAGCTCCACACCCATGTACTCAGTTACCTACTAGACATCTCTACTTGAATGACTGACAGGCAGCTCGCATTCGGTATATTCAAAACTCAGTTCATCACCCAAACCCACTCCTCTGTGTCTTCTAGACTCTGAAACTACTATCCACTTAGTCACCCAAACCAGATCTTAGCAGTTATCTTAGATTTTTTTCTCTCCCTTTTCTCCACATCCAGTTGGTTCTAAGCCTCTGTTGATTCTACATACTGATGTCTCTCAAATACCTCCCTTCCTCTTCATCCCCACTGCCGCTTTCTTGGCTTCGACTTTCATTATCTCCGGCCCAGAATTTTGAATTAGTGTTTTCACTGGTCTCCCTGTCTCCAGTCTTCACTTTCTCCCATTTGCTATAGTAGTTATCTTTAATGCCCTTTGGGTGGTTTCCCAATCCTGAATAATAAAGTCCAGATTCCTCAGCCTGGCTTTAATGCTCTCTGTAATCTAGCTCCTGCCACAGGCCAGCCTAATAACCTGCTGTTACCCCTTCTCTAACCCTACACACCAGTTACGCCAAATTGCTTACAGCTTCCTGATCTTTGTTTTTACATGCTCTGCTTGACCAGCTCTTTTTACTCATCTAACTAACAAACTCCAATCTGTCCATTAACCAGAGACATATATCCATTAAAACTCACCTCAAAAATCTTTCCTTCTGGGAAGTTTTTATCTCCTCTTCCTCAGCAGAATTTAGGACTTCTTTGTGCTTTGACAATCTTATATAGATTTCTTTTATAGAGTGAAGTTTTTATGTGCCTTATTTCCACGGTAAACATTCTTTGAGGGGCAGGGACATCTTAATCATGTTTTATCCCCAGCATGGAATGCAGTTACTGACACACAGAGAGATGTAATAAATGTTGTTGAATGAATGCATAAATCAATACAGCACTGCCTAGTTTTGGTCCCAACTATTGTATACTTGGTCTAGGAGACTTCCTCACTGGCCCATAGCTTTTCTTTTCTTTCCAGTCTACAACATACAGCAGTAAAAATTATTTCCATTAACTAGTCAGAATTATAGTTATTTTGTGTGTGTATGTGTAGTTCACCCTCAGAAATATCAGATATAGGAATAAGTAAGCATGAATTTTAAACTCCATTATTTCTTTTACCACCACTTCACCTGAATTATTTTTTGCTGGATACTACCTCAGCATTACCCAAAGAAATTCTGTGGAATGGATATATAATAGGTGTTACTTACTTAAAAGGGGAGTTCTGTAATCAAAGAAATTGAGGGATCCTGGATTAACAAAGATAAACTAGTTTATCTGAGTTCTCAGAGCCTTTAATGTGCCAGTATGCATTGTGAATCTAACTTGACCCATTTTCACGAGGGATTAATGTTTCATAGACCACGCTTTAGGAAATGCTGCCAAACTTTATGGGTTCATTTCAGCAAATAAGGCTATTTACTGTCTTAGACCTCCTTCTTATCCCCAGAGCTGATGTATATTCTATGTTGATACCTGCAATAGTCTTGCCACTTGGCAAACCACATCGTAACGTGTTCGAAGCTCTACTGATTAAATATACCTGTGCGGAGTCTCTCAAGGAGCCCAACCCATAATTCCTTACCCTTAACAACTCCCTTATTACATGGCACTTAAGTGTAGTAGTCAACTTTTTATTAGTGTATATATAGTGTCTACTTTATGGATTATACGTCTGTTCTCTCCACCCATTTAGCATATATCTCTAACATGACATTAGCAAGTGAGGACTTTTCAAGCCACAAAAACTTCATATTGTTCTAATATTTAAAAATATTGACATTTGCATTTTTCTATAATAAATTTAAAAGTTATTCACTCTAAAACAAAAGAAGAAAGTTAACTTGTTTATAATCTTCTCATTCAAAACTAATTGCTGTCAACATTTTGATATACATCCTTTCTTTTTTATATGCATGAATCAGGATATTGTCAGCCACAAATAACAGAAAAGTTGATACAAATTGTCTTAAATAATAGTTCTTTAGCTACATAAGAAGTTTGGAGTGGGCTCTTTCAGGATTGGTTAATCTCACCACACATTGATATCAGAGGTCTGGACTGGCTTTTCTGACATTTTCTGGCTTTTCCCTTTTGGATGCAAGTAGTTACTGCAGCTACTATATCTTCCCATGACAATGTCCGAAGCAGGAAGAAAGATGGACTTTTTTCTTGTACATCTCTCTCTTTTCATCCAGGAGGAAAGTCCCAGAATGCCCCCTTTCCCTAGAAGGTTTCCCTTTATGTCTCATTAGCCAGGTCTGAGTTACATGCTCACACTGGCAAGGGGAAGCCATCATAGTTCATCCTCAGGGACTGGGCAGGGACCCACTCTCTCTGAGCACATTGCCACTCCAATCTGAACAAAGTTGTAGTTCTCTTTACAAAGAAAGGCTTTAGAGAAGCAACTAACCGGGTCTGCAAAATTATATCTATATGCACTATATGCACTATATGCACTTATGTCTTTTAAATTGAATGTGCTTATTCTCTCCATTATCTCAATTAATCAAGAATTAAATATATGTTTGTTGAGATTGAGTGTCTCAAAAATTGGGAGTGGGTGGTAGATGGGGGAAGTGTATAAACTAAGTTCTTTTATTGGTAAATAATTTAAAATAAAAAATTATAATAGTTAACATTACAACTGTGAAACTTGGATGAATTTTTATGATAGGACTTAAGACTTCAGAGACTTATTTTTTATATTTGTTTGTTTTGCTTTTGTAGTAGGTAGCTTTGGGCTAGGCTTCTAAACCTTCCTCCAGTAATTATTCTCCTTTGCTATTGGAGTTACTTGCTGCATGAATTTGAGAAGCTTGACTCTAGAGCTATAGAATTCCCTGTACTGTACTCAAAACACTCTTCTATGCTTCATGTGAGTTACAGGTTCGTGATGGCCATTCTTTGTTCATAACTATTTTCTCCCCAAATCAACCAACCTGGAAAAGATTTACTCCACAAAAAACTGGACCTACAATTTTGATATGCCACCGGGTGGTGGCAGTGTCTAGGCCATATATAGCCTTAGTTTCCTGGGACAGCCCTAATTTTCAATTTATTTGGCCTGTTTTACCCTCAAAAAGCATATCAATACTTTATACATTTTAATATTTTAAGATTCATAATGTCTCTGGCTGCTTTATGTATTTAGAGGTTTCACAAAAATAGCCCTATTAGTTGGGTACTTTTTTTGTTTAAAGTATGGTTCTTACTTGACCAAAGGGCATGGTTCAAACTTTCACGCCCGCATTTCAGCAGATTCAAATTTAGAGCTTTGTTCAGGTTCCCTAGTATTTATATTTATTTGTAACCATATATTTCCTACACTGTAACTCTTTTTGAAAAATAGTTTTAGATTAGATGCAAAACAACTTCAATTTTAAATTTTGTTAATTATAGTTTTTAAAGCTATATGCATTTCACCTTTTTGGTCATTTCTAACACTTAAACTTGCCGCAAATCTTGGTTTGGTTGGCTGCTCTCAACTCTTGAGTTCGTTTACCATCAAATGTGTTAGGTTGCTCTCTTTACTCTGCCAAAGCTATTTAGGCTATGGAAGAGAAGTCTTTAGTTTGCCTTTTTAATCCTTTGAAATCCAAGTTCTCTTGAATTTTTCCACTATAAGAGACAGAAATAGAAAAAGAAGAAAGCATTATTCTCATAAAAAGATAAAAGCCTTTATGGGCAAGTACTCTAATCACTATTTCTCAGCACTGTTTTCTCTTTTTGACTTTTTCTTTGGCTTTATAAATTTAACGTGAAGTTTATTATAACCTGGCCTAAACAGAAATTTAAAGTTTTAAATTTAAATTAATTCTATGTAAGTTAATAGAAATTTGAGCTTAAGCTCTTTAACAGATGCTTCTTAGCAAGTAATTTGTTGTATTTTAGATTGGTAGCTTCTAATGAAACTAAATTACTTAAAGAAACTGAATAATTTATTGGATCAAAACATTTTAAGTAGTTGAATTTAAGCAACATTTTCATTAGAAATTTCAATAGTGGACAGTCTTAATTCTCATAAGAACTATTTGGAAATGTTAGGAGTAAAATTTGAGCATATTATTTCCCAATGCTTTTTTTGAAAGACAATAAGAAAATAAGCAGTTCTTTATGTAAAAATAGTTTTGCTGAGTTTAACATCTTTGTAGGTCTATTGGTAGATTCTGTCAATTATTATAATATATATAAGTAAGGAGTTGGTCAGCAATCCTGGAGTTTGTTGGGTATGTGAGCGTCCCCATGGACTACATGTGAGCCATGCTCAGAAGTGAGAGAACAAGAGCCCACCTGGAGCCATGTTCAATTCTGCCCCAAAGGGCATTGAAACCTAACACAGGGAGTCTGTGTGGAATGAACCTCTGAAAAACCAGGCTGGAAGGGGGATGGTGAGGATTGGAATGTTGTGTAGAGAATGTGTCTTCTGCATCATGGGAACAACAGTTAGGGGGATCCAGCAAGGAAGGCTACAAAGAACCCAGGAGTGTACCCATGCAAGGATGCAGCTCAACCATCTGTCAGGCCTGGAGAGCACTGAGGCATCTTAAAAGCAGTACCTGAGTATGATGTTTCCATTCCCTTTACCTGTTCTCTTTGCCCTTCTCCTGGCCATGATAGGGGTGGAGGACAGGAAGCAGAAACTGCAGTCAGTGGGCTGGAGGGAGAACAGAAACTGTAGGCCAGGAAAGAGAAAAGGACAATGCGCCCTCTCTAGCAAAAGACCCACCGGCAGCCAGCTGTTGCTGCAAAGGGGAGAAGTCTTACCTTTAAATCAAGATGTAAGTGTCAATTATTACATTAGACATTCTAATTTCTGAATCAAGGCTTTGCTTCACAAAGTCATTGTAGATCTTGATTAAGAGAGATCAAACAAGTCATGGGACTTCCAACTCTTCATCCAGTGGCAGAGGAAGTACTTCCCTTGCTGTGCTGTTTTTAAAATGGCATTTGGGGGGAGAAATTAAGTTGCTTCTGTGGTTTTACCCCATGAGTACACTGCAAAATATGTTCAGGTTATTTCTTAACAATAATATTAATAATACAAATCTGCTCATCTTTATACTTAATTCTAAATCTCACCTTGTTTTAAAAAAATGTACTTATTAAAGAAACAGTTACATCATTCCAAATAATTTTAGGATTGCCGTTCCAAGAGGATATTGGGTTTCCTAGTCAGGTAGGTGGGTTTCTTAACAGAGATTCCCTGTCTAGGACATATTTTTGCCCACAGCACTGATAGTCATAATAATTCCTATTATTTTCACTATTGTTTAGGGTCCTGTTACTAAGAATGAACGTTGGTAGACAATTAGTAGCCTGTACTGCTTAGTCCTCATCTCTGAGTTTGTCATGTCAGAACCTAGTTCTGATGTCCAAAGAGTCTGTATTCCTCCATAACTTTGTATCTAACTTCCTTCGCTGCATCAGTTGGATTTTGCGGGTCTTTGGCTTTCAAAATATGTGACTGACTTCTAATTGGATTCTGAATAAGGCTTTATAGAAGTCACAGTTTCTAAGTTCATTCTCATGACACTATAAGGCTTCTGTTGGACCTTCTTTCTTTATCTGCCTTATCTCTTAACTAGTTTTTAATATTTTTTATTGCTTCCTAGAAATTAAAAATAGTTCATTTCAAATAGTTTAGTTTCAAATAATTCATTTTCAAATCTTCTTGCTTCTGTTGAACATATTCTTGATCTTTCTAGTTGCAGGAATGCTAATCTCTTGTTTTCTGTGCACTGGTCTGACTCTAACAGTTCATTTCTTCACATTGTAATTTTCGATTATCGTGATCTCAAATTCAGCAGGTTTTATGTATGAGTGTCTAAATCCTTTGGGTTCTCAAGCATGCACTTATTGAGTAGCTTCATTTTCCCTTTATGTTGCTTTTTTAATGGGATTCCCCACTTTTACTGTGTCCATTCTTTAGGATTCCTGGTGTACTTTTCTCATTTCCAGGTTCTTAAATATGTTCCACAGGGTTGGATTGCTGGAAATTTGATCTCCTGGTTAAATGGAGTATTAATCTGCTATATTTTTACTAGCTTCACAGACTGTTATCTTTTAATGAGCACTGTCTGATAGCTTAAGGAAAAATAATTTACGTCAGAAATATTCAACATTCAGGGGCCAGCCTACTGGCGTGGCTGTTAAGTTTGCGCGCTCCTTTTCGGTGGCCCAGGGTTCGCAGGTTCAGACCACGGGCACAGGAAGACACACCCGCTTGTCAAACCATGCTGTGGCGGGTCCCATATATAGTGGAGGAAGATGGGCACGGATGTTAGCCCAGGGCCAGTCTTCCTCAGCAACAAAGAAGAGAGTTGGCAACGGATGTTAGCTCAGGACTAGTCTTCCTCAAAAAAAATATATATATTCAACATTCGGTGCTCACTACATGCCTTGCGTTGTTACTATATTAATTTTGTGAAAAAATTTGAGCCAATAGTATTGTAACTGGGCACTTCATAAATGCTTATTGAATGAAGAGGCTTCCTGGCATGTATTACTTTATTCCACCCACTCCTATTCTTAGAGACTTAGTTCTATAACCCAGTATAGAGGAATAAGAATATTTTAAATTTGATGTCTTCAAAAATGTTTCACAGCTTTCGTTGCTGGCCAGCACTATATGAAATAGACTATTGTTAAAGCTTTATCTGTTGTAACAGTTAAAATGTTTACTCTGATAATGGCAGAAAACCCAAGTTTACTTGGCATAAATGGTAAAGGCGAGATTGATTTAATGGCTACTTAAATTAAAACTTTTCAAAAGTAGAGCATACTTCAAGCATCAAGATTCTGACTCTAATTCTCTGCATTTGTCTTGATTTTTGCCTTTTGTGTGATGCCCATGTCCTCAGGTTGGCTTTCTTAATGGTAATGAGATGGCTACCAGCAGTAATTTGGGCTGTTTGCTTCCTTGTAGCTATGTAGTTTAGAATCCAGAGGGCAGGAGAGAGTTGTTTCCCACAATCATTGAACAAAAGATACTGTCTTTATTCTGATTCAGTAACACTTGAATTCAACTGTTGTGGCAAAGAGCAGTCCATACAGTGATAGACTTAGGCCTGGGGTCGTTGCCTATCCCTTAGTAGCACCGAAAACAGTATTAAACCCTAACAAGAAATGGCTAAGACATACATGAAGAAAACTAGGAAACTCTACTGACGGACATGGAAAGAACTCTTAAATGGAGCAACATATTCATGAATGAGAAAGCTCAACTATAAAAATGTCAGTTCATATCTGTATAGCTAATGTTATGTTAACCAAAATCCCACTGAATATTTATGGATGATTCTCAAATTTATGTGGTAGAGAAACTGCAAGAAGCACCAAGAAAATATCAAAAAGAAAGAACAATGAGGTGGAATTTTTCCCTATCAAATATCAAAACAAATATAATGCTATAGTAATTGAAATTTGCTATTCATGTAAGAATAAACAAACAGATAAGTGGAGCACTATAGAGAAACCATAAGCATGCTCATGTATACTTATTTACTTTATGATAAAAATGCCATACATCTTTATCAATTCAGTGGAGAAAGGACAGACTATTCAATGAGTTATAGGGATAATTGGATATCCATTGCAACGAATTGAAGTTAGAGCCCTACCTCACACCGTTTCCAAAATAAACCAGAGGCCTTTTAAAAAGTGAAAGATCAAAAGAATACTCTACAAATAATAGAAGGAAACTATTTGTACACTATTAGTTTGAGAGGCTTTTCTAGGCAAGATGCAAAATCTGGAAGCCAAAAGGATTGATACATTTGCATAAAAAATTAAAACTTGTACATTGAAAGATAACATTAAAAGTTAAACATTTATAACCAAGTAATTACCATCTACTATATATATATGAGAAAATGGTAAACAATGCAATAAAATAATAGTCAAAGAATATTATTAAATAAGCCATTGAAGAAATACACATGATCAATAGATATATGAAAAGATGCTAAATCTCGATAATGAAAGACAAAACAGTAGTGGAATGTCATTTTTCAGTCATCAGATTATCAGTCTTTTAAACTATTACCAGTATCCACTTTTGGGAAAACTGCAGGGAGTAAACCTGTTGTAAGCTGTCTATGAAGGACAAATGACTAAATTAAAAGTTAAACATTGACTTCACACCCTTTAGCAAGACTGTTATAAAGGGAGAAAATGATAAATAAGAGTTGGTGAAATTGAATGCTTGTGCATTGCTGGTGGGATTATAAAATGATGAAGCCACTGTAGAAAAGGTATGGTGGCTCCTCAAAAAGTTAAACATAGAATTACCATATGATCCAGCAATTCCACTTAGAGGTATATACCCAGAAGAATTGAAAGCAGAGAAGGGACTCAGATACTCGTACACCAATGTTCATAGCAGTATTATTCACAGTAGCTTAAAGGTGGAAAAAAACCAAATATCCATCAGCAGATGAATGAATAAACAAAATATGATGTATACATACAGTGGAATATTTTTCAGCCTTAAAAAGGAATGAAATTCTGATACATACTACAACATGGATGAACCTTGAAAACATTGTCCTAATTGAAATAAGCTAGACACAAAAGGACAAATATTGTGTGTTTCCACTTATATGAGGTACTTAAAATAGGCAAATTCACAGAAGCAGAAAATGGAATAGAGGTTCCCAGAGACTGCATGGAGAGAGGAATGGGGAACTATTCTTTAATGGGTACAAAGTTTCTGTTTGAGATTATGAAAAAGTTCTGGCAGTGGATAATGGCGATGGTTGCATAATATTGTGAATGGACTTAATACCACAAATTATACACTTAAAAATGGTTAAAATGGTAAATTTTATGTTTGTTTTTCACAATAAAAAACACCAAAAAAAGGTTAAGTACTCATATCCTTTGATCCAGCAATTTTGCTTATACTCTACCTTACAAAAAGACTTCCATGTGTGCACAGAAATCTGTGTCAAATGATGGGGGTGTTGGAGCCTTGTGGTAATGAAAAACTAGACATTAATAAATAGCTAGTGATAAAGGAGTGGAATAATGAAGTAATGGTATGTAGACATTTTGAAAAGAATGAACACAACACCAAATGCTGGTGGGAATGTGGAGTAACAGGAATTCTCATTCATTGCTCGTTGGAAATGCAAAATGGTACAACCACCTTGAAAGACAGTTTGGCAACTTCTTACAAAACTAAGCATACTCCTAGCATATGATCCAGCAATGAATCCTTGAGATTTACCCAGATGAGTGAATAACTTATGTGCACACGAATTTTTATAGCAGCTTTATTCATAATTGCCCAAACTTGGAAGCAACCAAGATGTCTTTCAGTAGGTAAATCCATAAATTGTGGTACATTCAGACAGTGGAATATTATTTGGTGATGAAAAGAAATGAGCTAGCAAGCCATGAAAAGACATGGAGGAAACTTAAATGCATATTACTAAATGAAAGAAATGAAAAGGTTATGTAATGTATGATTCCAACTATATGACATTCTGGAAAAGGCAAAATTACATAGACAGTAAAAGGATCAGAGGTTGGGAGAGGCAGAGATGATTAGGCAGAGCACAGAGGGTGTTTACGGCAGTGAATGTACTCTGTATGGTATGTCATATCATTATACATCTGTCGCAGCCTGTAGAATGTACAACGCCAAGAGTGAACCCTATTGTAAACTATGGACTTTGGGTGATAATGATGTGTCAGTGTAGGTTCGTCAGTTGTAACAAATGTACTACTCTGTGGGGGATTTTGATAGTGGAAGAACCTGCGTGTATGGGGGGGCACAGGTTGTATGGGAACTCTGTACCTTCTACCCAATTGTACTGTGAACCTAAAACTGCTCTAAAAAATCTGTTTTAAAACGTAGACCTACATACATATGTTGACATGGAAATTTCTCTGAAAATAGCAAGTTGTAGAACATTACATAAAGGATAATCCCATACGTTTTTGAAATGTTCTCTATATTGATCTATATCTGAATATAAAACAAAGGAATGGGACAAGAGGGATGCCCACTAGACTTTACAGGGCTCACCTCTAGGGAGGGGGTTGTAGGGATGGTGCAGAGGTGGAGAACAAAAGGGGACTTTCTCTAAATACTTGTGCACTGAGTTTTTAAAAACAAGAAGGTACTCATATTTTAATCTCTTGAGAATACATTCATAGGTTGCTAATAATGGGAAAAGAGTTTTTTATACTGATTATATAGATAATTTTAAAGTATACTCCACAATACAGGGTTAACCATTTTCTAAATTTTGTGCATTTTCTTGGCGCTTTTTTTTTTGTCATAGGCTGTCAAATGTATTGACAGTTTGTTTCCAGCTTTTTAAAAACGCTCTTCTGTGAGTATTTTACACTGTCATTAAAAATTCTTCCAAAACATTTCCTTTGGCTACATAATTGTGACACATTCATACCATGAAATATTGATTTAACCTTTCACTATTGTTAAGACAATTACGTGGCTCCTATCTTTATATATAAATATATCTTTATAGTGTTCGTTGTTTCCTTATGATCAATTCCTAAATGGAATGTTGCCTTAAAAGATAAATTTTAAAGTTGTAGATACTCTAACAAGACTTTTTAAATATATAAAATTTTAAAGTAAATGATACTCTGGGGCCGCCTGCTGGCGCAGCGGTTTAGTTCGCACTTTGGCAGCCTGAGGTTCGCAAGTTCGGATCCCGGGCGCCTGCCGACGCACTGCTTGTCAGCCGTGCTGTGGCGGTGTCCCATATAAAGTAGAGGAAGATGGGCACGGATGTTAGCCCAGGGCCAGTCTTCCTCAGCAAAAAGAGGAGGATTGGCAAAGGATGTTAGCTCAGGGCTGGTGTTCCTCACAAAAAAAATTAAAAATTAAAAAAAAAATAAAGTAAATGATACTCTTAAGGAAAAACAAAAGACATAGAACCTATTTTTCCATAACATATTGTACGTGAATTTTGATAAAGCAGTAGACTAATCTGGTTTCTCTTATTATCTCTTTTTCCCATTCTCTGTTCCTTGACACTCTTTCCCACCTATGAAAACCTGTATATTCCTTCCCTGATGCTTTGAAATTTTTTTGTTGCTAAAAAGGAGCAAATGAGAATTCTGATGCAGCCACCTCAAATCAATCTTTCTGTTCCTCTTATGAATAGGCAGTTCCTCCAGGCAGTGAATTAGCCCTTTAGAAAACATTGGCATTATGTTTCTCAACGCTGAATGTCGGTATAGGTGATCTGACATGCATTGAAGAGAAGCATTGTGTCAGATCCTCAAATCTAAAGATGAAATCCTGTTCTTACTAATTATAAGTAGTTTTTGTTGTTGTTGTTACTGCTGTTGTTTTGTTCTGAGTTACTAGGTTTTTAAAAATTATTGCCTTAGTGAAAGTTGGAAATAGATTTGTTACAGTATATATTCTTATTTTATGTTATAGAAGTGTGTCAGGAGAGTTTGTTCTTTAAAGGAATCCTATGGTGAATATCTTTCTTGGATATAGAGTATCACTCCTTTTTCTATTTTTGTTAATGTGGACTTTTTGTATTTCTTTTAGTGACAGAAATATTAAAATATCTTGTTTTTAGTTCAAGCTAAATTTAGCAGTAATTCATTTTTGCTGATGAACTAGATGATATTCTCCCGTATATTAAACCCCCATATATAAACCTGCAAGAAAACAGGTTTATGTTTAGATCAGTGGTTTTCAAAAGTTTGGCGTCCCCAACCAGAAGCAGCAGTGTCATCATCACCTGGGACCATGTTAGAAATGCAAATTATTAGGTTCCACCCCAGACCTACTATTCAGAAACTGGGAGGTGGAGCTCAGCAACCTGTGTTTTAACAAGCCCTTCCAGTGATTCTGATACATGCTAAAGTTTGAGAACTACTGGTTTAGTTAATATCTATATAGTGGCTAAAAATCTCAGCTCTTAATCACTTGATGCCTGGGTTTGGTCTAATTCCAAGGCATGTTTTAGGAACTACATATAGCAATATTGCTTCTAAGAGATGTGTAGATGAAAAACAGATAGCAAGGATCACCTCACGAGAGTGGCTTTCATTGTTTCCAGTAGTAGATTTTAAGAACTAAACAGAGAGCCAGGAATCCTTCACTAGTGAGCTGAATCAGATTGTTTCAACACTTAGGATAATTAGCAGAAGCGTCTCATTTGATAACATCATTTAGATTGTGCCTCCCTCCATTACCAAGATACTCAAAAAGATAAATTGTGAAATCACATTTAAACACTTAAGATTATTTTCAGAGCTAAGGAATTCCTGAATTAACTCTCTTTCAGATGCTTTTAAGTTGTAAATAATTACAAGCAGACATACAATGCCTGGAAGACACTTCATTGGTATAATTAAGATATATATCCATTAATTATTGGCTTATTTTTATATAATTATTAACTTTTTGGATAACATCTACCTATGTGTTTATTTTAAAAGCATTTTTAATGGGAAAATGTTATGCTAATATGTATGTGTATTTTTTCATTGGAAAATTCTCCTGAATTTAACTGTTACATGCCTTTATTAATTATTTCAGGTGGGTCCTTTAAAAAGTTAATATTAACTTTTTAAACATGGCATTATTTTATAAATGGGAACCCTTGTTTTAAAGAACAAATCTCCTTGCTAAATTTAGGGCTTTAAAGCTTATTTTGGCTCTGAAATCTACAGCAGATTTTTGTTTTCTAACTTAGGAAGATAATTACTCTCACGAAGAGGTATAACTGGTTTGGAGGTGGTGTCTTCTTGGCATCACAGATGGATTTTGTTCGTGCTATGGATTAGAATCAGTGAGTGACTAGAGAACCATTAAGGGAAAGCTGACAGTGTTTCCTTTATGCATATTGAGAAGTGAAAGATTTCCTAAAGCCAGGGTAAAGCTACCAACTTTTTGAAGATATACTGTTTGTGATTTTTAGGCAAAAAAGAGTAAATATTATTCACCCTCTACATATAACTATGTCATATTGTGAAAGGTCATTTTCTCATAATCAGCCAAAAGAAATCATTTGTCCAAACATTAATTATTTCCTAATGTTTATAACTCAAGAGTGAGGGAGGAGTGTAATATATTTTAAGAAGGCCCTTACCCAGTCAAATGAGTCTGGAATTTCTAACTAGTTTATAGCAAAAGATGTGGTAGAGAATTTAGTACTGGGAATTTCCTGTAATTATTTATTTAGTCATGGGCCCTGGTGAGATTAATAAAATTGAGAAGGGGAAGCAATGTTCTGAAATGAACCAGTCCATTTTAGTGTAGGCCTAGCCATATGCTAATGAATATCCTATATCTGTGGTCTCTTTATGCTGGTATTATTTAATCCATTTCCACATATAACTTACTACTTTCTAAGCTTAGTAAAATGCTTAAACTGATCACTTTTAAGGTATGTAAAACATGCATAAAATTAACAACAGGCTAATAGATTTTTTTCTTCTCTGAGAACTTAGCATATAGAGTATGTGATTCCTTATAAAGTACCCTATTTAAAAATAAGTGGTGCATTCATTTTTGACTCTATGTTAGTGAAACAGGTCACAATACTACAAGTCTATAAGAAGCAGCCTAGGGTGTTTTGAAAAGACTAGTCAGAAGTGAAATGAAATTTGAAGAAAAACTTAATATAAAACAGATTTTTTTGAATTTTCAGGTTAAATTTTTACCTAAATAATACACCTCAAGTTATTTGGGATGGGAGTGAGGGACCTGACAAATAAAGACTGTAGAAAAGATTGAAACCATACTCATTTTTCTGTGCAGGATAAGAAGAAATATTTTTAAACTTTTTTTTTCAGTCTGCCCTAATGATTTGTGATACTTGTTTTTTTTTTTTTTTCAGATTAGAGAAATTAGTTCCCAATGTAGTCTTTGAATTTTTTGTTACGTTGACTTGGCTTGAAGACAGATCTCATTGTCTTCTTGACCATAAGCTTCATGTTAAGCAAGTTTATCTTAGCAAGCCATTTTATTTATTTTAATTCTCTAGTTATCCGAGGGAAACCAAAAGCACGCAAACCTACAGAAAAGCATCGAGAAAGCTAAAATTGGCCGAAGTGAAACGGTAAGTCTGTGTCTGTAGATTCTTTAATGTCAATTCTATAGAAGAGTAAGGACATAGAGCTTCCTGTGAGGAGTATGCCATTCCTACCAGAAGAGAAGTGAGTCACAGCTAAAGACATGAACATTTGACCTGTTAGGATTTGCTAATTGTGAATCTAGGTTTATTATTACTGTATCATATGGTATATGGCAGCATAGCATAAAAGCATAAACCCTGGAGCCACACTGCCTGGGTTTGAAAGTCTCCTAAATTCTGATCTCAGTTTTCTCAGTTGTAAAATGGGGAATAATAAAACCATTGGGTTATTGTGTGCATTAAACTAGCTAATATTTGCAAAGCACTTAGAAGAGGACCTGGCACAAGGTAAGCCCTATATAAATGTTTATGTAAATTTTTGAGTCATGTTTTTTAAAAGTCTTGGCACAGAACAAATTGAAAACTATCAATATTGTATCCTCATGGCCGTGTAATATTTCTAAATTATTTAAATGAATATTGACCTACTGTTTTATTTTATAAAGTGCAGTGTTGGGGCTGGCCCTGTGGCGTAGCGGTTAAGTTCACATGCTCCACTTCAGTGGCCTGGGGTTCACAGGTTCGGATCCCAGGCATGGACTAACGCATCGCTTATCAAGCCATGCTGTGGCAGGCGTCCCACATAAAGGTAGAGGAAAATGGGCATGGATATTGGCCCAGGGCTAATCTTCCTCAGCAAGAAGAGGAGGATTGACAACAGATGTTAGCTCAGGGCTAGTCTTCCTCACCAAAAAAAAGTGCGGTGTTCTCCAAAGTATTATGTTAGTGGTTTTCAAAAATTGCTTTACTTTCTAGTTTTATCATTATCTGAAGTATGGACTTATGACTTGAAAAAATATTGAACATCAATGTGAACCACTAAGCATTCCATTTACACCTCTATTTATACCACTTGATTGTGAAAGAGACTCAAAAACTTGTCACATTGTAGAAAAGAATACATTACAGTTTACAGTGGCTTTATGCTTTTCAAAGTCGTTTCACATATCTTCTTTCATGTGAATAGTCAGCCCAGTCACAGATAGGAATTGGAGAATGGTAATTTCTGAAGAATATTCAAGGGAAGGTAAGTTCTGGGTGTAACCTGAAGCTGTTATATTTCTTCTGCAATTGACAGGAGCAATTACCACTTCTTTATTTGATCCCTTTCATTTCTTTAAGATTGGCAGTAATTTGTAGAAGCACCATTAACTAATGGTGACATACACACGCCCAAAAGTTGTCAGCCAGTCTGCTAAGTGTTACTCAGCCCACTGGAACCATTGCAACTAGGGAAAAGACCAGTAGCAAACCTAGTTGGTGCCTGCAGCTATTACAAGAGTATAGTAGTTCAGAAAGGCTCCTGAGAAAGATGAACTCTTATGTTCACTGAACTCACCAGTCAGGATTCTTCAGAAATACCTAGGCTTTATCTGCTAGATATTATTCATAGTGATGATCCTGCTGCTAACAATGATGATGATGAAGAAGAAGAAATAGCTAACATATATATTCTGCTTACCATGAGCCAGGCAGGTATACTATTCTAAACACATTTTATGTATTTATTGAATCCTGCCAACAGTCCAAGAAGGTAGCTACTATTACTATCTCCATTTTTACATCTGAGTAACTAAAGGCACAAAAAGGTTATGTAATTTGGCAAAGATCTCAGTGCTGGTAACAGTCTCTGATGGCTCCTAATTCAGGGTGTCTAGAGAGCTATCATTGCATTCACACAGAGGTTCAACACTCTGCTTCTCCTGTCTTCATTAGGTTTTTCTCCTCTCATTTTTCATTGTGGAGCATGTATGATGTGGGTGTGGACAGCAAATAATGACCATCTTATATTGTAGTTATTTTTAAATCTCTCCTGAGCTGTGCTAATACAGCATATACTAATCATATGTGGCTATTTACATTTAAATTAAAATTAAAGACAATTAAATTCAGTTTCTCAGTAACAATAGTAAGTGAGGACATCTCATGTACTCAGTAGCCACGTGAGGCTACTGTTTCCTGGCTTAGAGAACACAGATCTAGAACATTTCTATCATTGCAGAGTTCTGTTGGACTATGCTGCTTCAGAGCCTGCTGCTCTGTGCATGCATTCTCTTTTACCAATGCTGGCAAAGGAGCTTTCTTCACTTTGGAACCAAAGAGAACAGCTAAAGGCAAAAGTAGAAAAATACAAGTACAAAAATATGAGCTAGCAAGGAACCTTAAACAAGTCCCATTAGGCAACTTGAACTCTACTTGGTTCTGCCTCAGACTTACCCTATAATTCTGTACTGTAACCTTTGCCTGTGTTTGATTTTTGTTTGGACTTATTTTTCAGGTTTCACACATGAATTGAATACCTATAGCCCTATGACTTCTACCTGATAATGAGAATTATGGCTAGAAATTTTGAATGGTGTTTATTGGATCATACTGTGTTTAAAAGCTTTATTCTTGTTTACCTTTAAAGGAAAGTATGGGAGGCCGCAAGCTACAACTCTTGTTATTTTTGATATATTTAAATATTTTTAAAGGTTAATCATCATTAAAGGTTGAAAAATTGCCTAGAACACTTTTAAGGAAATTGTATAATGATTGATGTTGCCATAAAATATTACTTACGTATATAGACACAATCTTATGAAACTTTCCAAGAGGCAGCATAATTTTTTTCCTAGCACATGATAACATAGCCATCTTTGAGTTCAAACATAATTTGTAATCTCTCATCTGTTTATGAGCATTCCATTCTGTATATTCATTCCCATTCAATTAGTCAATATATGTAAAAGATGCTTGAGATTTCAGAGAAAAATGAGAATTGAGTTTGTTCTTATACTATGAATATATGTACGTGTGTATATAATTTGTCAAAAGCCTAATGCACATCAGTTATGAGAAATGAAAATGTTTATAAAATGTATAACTTTATAACATATAGCATTTTGTTTGTCTTAATTGTACATAAACTATGTTGAATGCAGGAAGAGAGAACCACGCTAGCAAAAGAGCTTTCTTCGCTTCGAGACCAAAGGCAACAGCTAAAGGCAGAAGTAGAAAAATACAAAGAATGTGACCCACAAGTTGTGGAAGAAATACGTAAGTTTGTGTCACTTTGCTAATGAAAGACTTTATACTTCTAGTTGCCTGGTAACCATTCTCCATGTATATGAGAAAATAATGTTGCAAAAATATTTCCATGAAGGAGTCTTAATGTTAAAGCATTTAACAGTGACGACTTTGAAATTATAAATATTTTAAGAGTAAGGAAGGTAGGTGGGGTAGAAGGATAAAGACATAAAATATAAGCTTAGGAAACTAAGGAGTCAGAGAAGGGGCTAAGTTGGCCCCAAGTCCCTTGACTCTAGAAAGAAATCCCCCTTATCATCTAGGAAAAATGATACCAAAAATATACGAGTTTGCAAGTTGTAGAAAATCATATGTGTGTTGACTTGCCTTTTGAATATACCAATGATATTTTGTCCTACTTTTGAACCAGAGTCCCCAAAAATTATTTTGAATAATTTTTATGTATTTACATAAAGATAGAAAATTGAGTATTTGGGGAAATGAGTGTGTTATTAAGGCACTGCATTTTATTGCTTAGGGAAATATGCATAACTTTCTTCACCTTTTTTTGTCTTAGCCTGTCTTTTCATTTCGAGAACTTTACCAAATGAAATTTTTAGGAAAACTCATATCATAGTATGTGATTGAAGGCTTTGAGAGAAACTGAAAATAGTTGGTACTTTAAAATTAACCTGAGAATAATTTAATTGCAATTAGGCTGTTCTTGATGATATTCTTTACAATTAAAAATTTTTTAAGCAGTTCAGTTAGTGTAATCTAAAGTTAAACTTAATTTTAGAGACAGGTCCCCGCTTTGCACAATTCCCAGAGGCACCGTTCACATCCATGTTGTACACAGCCTAGATGGTGATAGGTATTGGCCCTGGCTCAGCTGATTACCCAAGGTGATTTTCAGAGAGAGCTGGAGGCAGAAGAACCCCCTGAGCTCATCATTTTCTGTAAATTAAGTATTTGAGAGACATGTTAGCTCTTTTGTGCTGCCCAGAGATTCTTTTCATTTATCATCATCCTGCAGAAGGAAGTGCTAACCAAATCTACTGCTACAGAATTAACCACTTTAATCTGTTTTAAAGTTTTAACTATCAAATGACCCTCGGTGAGCACAAGCACATCAAAGCAGCAGGAGACAAGGTAGGTTACTGCTAGGAAGCTGGGCCTGCTCATGACTCACCTTTAAAAGGAAACAGATTGCGTGTTGAAGAGGACATCAGATGCTGTGTGTCTTGTCTAGAGCAGCTTCTCATGAAGGAGAACTTAAAGAACAGTTTTCTTACCCAGATTTAATACCTTCGGGGGGTTTATTTTTAGGATCAGCAAAGCTGTGCCCTCCAACAGTTCATCATGAGAATTCTATTTTCACAGTAACCAAATCTCATCCTTCATTTATTACTCTAACTTGGTTCTGCCTTCCTTCCTGATTTCAGTTTTGTGTAATTCTTGAACTTTTTCCTTGAAGTACTAGCTCTTGACTTACCCATCTCATTCCCTTTTCTGTCTGAGACCCACAACTCTTAACCATACCCAATCAAGTCTTCTGCTTTTGCACTTTATGGTCCCCATTGTATGGGCACAGCTGTTTCCCTGGGCAGATGACCCTGACTGGCATCACTCCTACTAGTCACCTCCCATTTTTACAATTCTTTTCATAATTTTGATTACTTGTATCCACTCAGGAATGACTAACACTCTTATTTAGGCTTACAAAACTGCTCTGACCTGTACTGATGGTGATCCTAATCCAGTGGATCATCTTGAGGTGCAGAAAATCAGCAGGGATAGAGAATTGTGCCAGACTGATTGACAAAGTGGGAAAACTTCTATTCAGGCATGTAATTTCAGATGTTGCCATTCCCTGTACCTCTGAATCAAGCAGCAATTTTGGCAAGTACATCACCTCTTAGAAAGGTAATAAAACTTGAAGGGTGAAGTTTCAGGGTATATAAAGGATGATGGATTTTCTGGAGAATATGTTGTTGAGGAGGAAGTTGCAACTGCAATTTATACTGGTTGCCTGAATTCTCTCCATCTTAGCCCTGGAATTTTAAATTGGTAATTTATTTCTCAGCCCAAGAAAAACAGACCAGTGTGAATAAGTATTATGCGGGGTATTAGGTCTAAGTAAATGAGAAGAAAATTTTTTTGGTTTACAGTGAGTTGAGACTTTATCATTCTTGGTCAACATCAGACCTAAATTATCTTTTTTTTTTTGAGGAAGATTGGCCCTGTGCTAACATCTGTTGCCAATCTTCCTCTGTTTCTTTTTTCTCCCCAAAGCCCCACTACATAGCTATATATTGTAGTTGTAGAGTTGTAACTCTTGTATGTATAATGCCGCCTCAGCATGACTTGATGAGCAGTGGGTAGGTCCACACCCAGGATCTGAACCAGCAAACCCCAGGCCGTTGAAGTGAAATGCACAGACCTAACTGCCACGCCACTGGGCTAGCCCCTGAATTATCTTTTAATATTTATTTATGCAGCTATGTAAGATGGATCTATATTTGGATCCTGTAGAATTTATAATGATGACTCTATTACAGATATATTAATTTTTGACATTATCACATTCTACATTTCATTTTTTTTTTTTTTTGCTGGGAAAGATTCGCCCTGAGCTAACATCTGTTGCCAGTCTTCCTCTTTTTTTTTTCCTCCCCAAAGCCCTGGTTCATAGTTGTATATTCTAGTTGTAAGTCCTTCTAGTTCTTCTATGTGAGCCACCACCACAGCAAGGCAACTGACAGATGAGTGGTGTGGTTCTGCGACTGGGAACCAAAACCAGGCCACCAAAGTGGTGAAGCACCAAACTTTAACCACCAGGCCATCAGAGCTGGCTCACCTTGTACATTTCTGATCTTCATAGGGGAATGAGAGGATAAGAGTCCTTCCTTCCTGGCTTTGTGCTATCTATTTACACCATTAAAAAATATTATCTATTTTTTTAGAATACATTAATTATAGAAAATTACAACATATTTAATAGACAATAGATATGTAGGATAATTACATTATTCCATAAACATATTTTAGATGTGAAGGTAAGATATCTTTTTCTATGGAAAGATACCAAACTAAATCAGAAGGAAAAAAAAAACTGTCAAAGCCTAGTTACCTGTAAAAAGAATTTTTAGGCTAACTTCAGTTCATACTTTTATAGAGAAATGTCCAATTCCTCTGCTTTTAAAGTTTATAACAGCTAACAAATAAAACTTTATTCAAATGTGGCACTTTCACTTCCAGCCAAGATAGAGTAGTGATGGATTTGATTTATCCTCCCACCTGAAAAACAACAAAAATAAAATATATGAAACAATGATTTTCAAGATACTTGATATCAGACAACAAAGGACAGTGATTCTTAGGGAAATAAAATAGACAACGTAAGCCTTACAATTGTCCTGGCTTATTTTATTGAGAGAGTTTCCTGATGGTGGCACAAAAAAGGAAAACTTAGGCAGAGTCCTACAGACTCCCTGAGTTGAGTAGTTGAAACTGCGAATGAGGGGGACCAATGTGGCTAGAGTTCACAGGACAGCATACTAGAGAGGAGAGATTTACACAGAAAGAGAATCCTGGATATCTACAGAGGGTTCCCCTCAAGTATTCAGTGCATGCATATGAGGAAACTACCCAAAGCTGGGGAAAGAACAATATCAATTAGAAGGAACAGTGCCAGGCATTCACACAGAATCAGGAATAGTGCCTATTCTTACCAGCCAGATTGGAAAAATTTGTAATTCACAAGGTACTAGGTAGAGTACTCAAAAAGGTCTTGCCTCAATAGAGAGGAATAATTAGCCCTAGACTGAGCTCTGCTCTCAACTCACCAACAAACCAGAAGAGCAAGTCTTGAAAGCATCAAACTATTGCAAAATAACTTAAATGCATCCCAGAACAAAGCTCAAGAATATAGGAGTACAAAAATATCTAGTACCCAAAAAGATAAAAATCATAATGTCTGGCATACAGTGAAAGATTACCAGGCGTGCAAAGAAGTAGGAAAACATGATCTTTAATGAGAAGAATAACCCTTCAAGCAAAACTGACCCAGACTGACACAGATAGTAGAATTAGAAGCCCATAACATTAAAAGTTATTATAAATGTATTCTCTGTGTTCAAAAAGTTAAGTAGAAACATGAAAGATACAAAAAAGACCCAAGTCAAACCTCTGGACGTGAACACTATAATGTCTGAAATGAAAAATACCCTGGATTGGATTAACAGCAGATTAAATTTTGCAGAAGAAAGGATTAGTGTATTTGAAGACATAATAGAAACTATCCAAAATGAAACACAGAGAGAAAAAATTTTTTTAATGAAAATAGCATTTGTGAGATGTAGGACAACTTCAGGTGACATAATATATGTGTAATTGGAGTCCCAAAAGGAGTGTATGTTGTGGAGGAGTTGGGGTTTCCAGGCCCAAAAATAAATATCAGAAGAAATAAAGGCTAAATTTTTTTCAAATATGATAAAAACTATAAATCCACAGATTCAAGAAATTTAAATATTTAAGTAGTAAATGGCAGTGATCTCCTTACCATTAAATCTAGAGAACTTTTTTGGACTTCAACCTCCGTTCATCCCAAATTCTTTTTCCGCAATGAAAATATTGTTTTTAAAATGTTCTTTTTGACAATGAGGAGTTTCATAGGATTTTGGCTGTCATGTTATTGCAGAACAGATTATATTGGATTAAAGGATTATGAGTTTCACAAATTGATTTTAATAGGATTTAGTTCTTAACAGCATGGCTATAGCACCCATATTACAACAATTAGGCTTATCTCTAAGTCTGTCATGGTTTATTTTGAAACAGTTTTTCTGCTGATAATAGCTATAACCCTTATGTTCATGTAGACATGGCTATGTGTTATCTCTTACTTATTTCTCAATAATTCTTGCAGGAAATATATTTCATCATGCCAGTTGAGTTATTCATGTCATTAAGCTAGTATTAGCAAGATTAGTTGCAAATATCCAAGAAGTGAGAAGTAAATGCAATAATTTATAAAAGATCAATTTTAATTTTAGCTACTGACCATTACTTAAGTGAGAATGGATAAAATTAAGTTGTAGTAAAAATTGGATTCCCACAAAAATACTTGAAAGTAAATCTAGAAGTACTTAAGAAATTTTCTTGGGAATAAATGCCAAAATGACAGTGAAAATGGTGGAATAAGGACCTCTGAAAATTTACACTTCATGAAAGATGGCAAAAATTGTCACAACTTTTCCAAAATTCTAGAAACTAACCAAAGATTGCCTACTTAAGAAAAATGGTTGAATCTCAGCAAGAATAGCAAGTTTTGTGGTGTTTTAACTTGCCCTATTCTCATCTCCTACTCTCCAGCTCAGCAGTAACCTTGAAAAATAACAGTCCTGCATTCCTGGTATCAGAAGGAGCAGAATGGAGCTGGAGCTCTTTAAGATCCTCATTCCCAAAGAATTTTCATTATTTGATATCTCTGGTGGTTCCCTGAAAGCCACCAATAGAAACGATTGTCTTTATGTGACCTGGCTTGGAGTATGCCCAGTGCTATAGCCTCTCCCTAGGAAGCATTTGTCTAAAACAATTACAGGCAAGAGTTTTAACTTCACAGCTGTCTTAGGTGATGAATAACAGTTAAAGCAAACAGTAGACTAACCAGAAAGCTTAAATGAAGAGGCTGAAACAGATGTTCATAGGTGCCTTGAAAAGCAACATATTCCTAGAAATCTTCAAAGCTGAATGCATACAGAGGGCTGTGCACACTCTCAGGAAAGACCGAATAAGGTCCACATCTCCTACCTCTAGCTGACCATGACACTCTGTGCAAGCAGTAAGTGAAGGCTAAGGTAGAATTTTAAATTGCCTAGCTGAGTTGAATTTGCCCCAACACACACAGAGCCTCTCAGCAAAGACTTGGAGATTTAGTCCAGGTGCTCAAGGAAATCTCTGTTAATCATTAGCTGCCTGGTAAGCAAACTGACTAGAGACTTCAGTGGCCACACATAACAAAGAATACAGACTTTACAGAATTAGTTCAGAGAAATCACTAAACAAACAATAACAACTACAACAAGTTGCAACAACCACCACCCTGGAAAAGGGAGAAGAATGTGATTTCCAGAGTTGCCACATTTTATTATTTAAAATGTCCAATTTTCAGCAAAAAAATTTCAAGCCGTGCAAAAAAACAAAGTATAGCTCCTATACCAAAACATGCATTATATTGGACTTGCTAGATAAAGACTTTAAATCAGCTATTTTAAGTATGTTAAAAGAACTAAAGAAAAACGTGTTTAAGGAACTAAAGGAAAATCTGAGAATGATATCTCACCAAATAGAGAATATCAATAAAGAGAGAGAAATTATTAAAAAGGAACCAAATTCTGAAGTTGAAAACTATAATAACTGAAATGCAAAATTTGCTAGAGGGATTAACAGCAGATTTGAGCAGGCAAAAGAAAGAATCACTAATTGGAAGATAGTTCGATTGAGATAATCCAATCTGAGGAACAGAAAGAAAAAAGAACGAAGAAACATTAACAGTCTCAGAGACCTGTGGTACAGCATCAAGAGTGCCAGCATATGCATAATAGAAGTCCCAGAAGGAAAGGGAGAAAGGGGCCAAAAGAATATTTGAAGAAATAAGAGCTGAAAACTTTCCAAATTTGATGAAAAACATTAATCTACACATCTAAAAAGTTTAGCAAACTCCAATAGGACAACCTCAAAGAGATTCACACATAGACTCATCATAATCAAATTGTCAAAAGATAAACAGAATCTTGAAAGCAACAAGAAAGAAGCAACTCATCTTGTACAAGAGATCCTCACTCAGATTAACAACTTCTTTCTTGTTAGAAACCATAGAGCCAAAGGCATTGGGAAGACATTTTCAAAGTGCTGAAAGAAAAAACTGTTAACCTAGAATTTTATATCCAGAAATATTTTCCTTCAGAAATGAAGGACAAAGTAAGATATTCCCAAGTAAACAACAACTGAGTTTGTCATTAGCAGACCTGCCCTAAAAAAACATACGGAGGTCCTTATTGAAGTGAAAGGACACTAGACAGTAACCTGATCAACATGAAGAAATAAAGCACACTGGTAAAGGTTATTACATAGGTAAATCTAAAGGATAATATATATTTTTTTGTTTGTATATCCTTATGTTCTCCTATCTGATTTAAAATACAGCTGCATAAAGCAATAATGACAAGCCTATGTTATTAGGCACACAATATAGCATTACAGTGGGGAGAGGAATGGAGCTATATATTGTGTACAATTGAAATTAAGTTGATACTAATCCAAACTAGATTGTTATAAATTAAGATGTTAATGGTAATCCCCAGGGCAACTGCTAAGAAAATAGCCCAAAAATATTTGGTAAAAGAAATAAGGGAATTAAAATGATACACTAAAAAATATCCAGTGAATACAAAATAAGGCAATTGTGGAGGAATTAAGGAACAAAAATTCACATGACATATGGAAAACTAATAGCAAATGGCAGATGTAAAGCCTACTTTATCAGTAATTACGTTAAATGTAAATGGATTAAATTCTCCAATTAGAAGTCAGGGATTGGCAGAATAGATAAAAACACATAAGCCAAATATATGTCTACAAAAAAATCTCATTTGACTCACAGACACAAATATGGTGAAAGTGAAGGCCAGAAAAAGATTTCCATGAAGACAGTAACTAAAAGCAAGCTAGAGTGGCTGAACTAATACCAGAGAAAATAGACTTCAAGACAAAAATTGTTACTAGATACAAGAAGTACAGTTTATAATTGTGATGATAAAGGGATCAACCATTCCAAAAGGTATAACAATTATAAATATATATACACTTAACAATAGAGAACCAAAATACATAAAGCAAAAATAAAAAAAATTGAAAGGATGAATAGGTGATTCAACAGTAATGGTTAAAATTTTCAGTACTCCATTTTGAATAAAGAATAGAACAAGAAGATAGAACATAAGCAAGGAATTATAAGACCTAAACAATGCTATAAACCAACTAAACCTAGCAGACACTTATAGAACACTCCACCCAACAATAGCAGAATACACATTTTTCTCAAATGCACATGAAATATTCTTCAAGATAGACCATATGTTAAGCCTAAACAAGTCTCAATAAATTTAAATGGATTGAAGTAATACAATATGTTTTTTGATGACAATGGAATGTTATGAGAGATAAACAACAGAAAGAAATTTGGGAAGTTCACAAATATGTTGAAATTAATCAACACACTCCTACATAAGGATGACTCAAGGGAAATTAGAAAATACTGTAAGATAAGTGAAAATGAAAACATACAAAAACTTATGGGGTGCAATGAAGCCATTGCTCAGTGGGAAATTTATTAACATTTTAATGCCTATGTTAAAAAATAGAAAACTCTTGAATCAGTAACCTAGCTTTCCACCTTAAGAAACTAGAAAAAGAGCAGACTAAACCCAAAGCAAGCAGAAGGAAGGAAATATAATGAGTAGAGCAGAAATAAGAGTAGAGAATCAAAAAACAAGAGAAAATTGGTGCTGGCCTGGTGGCATAGTGGTTAAGTTCACATGCTCCACTTTGGCAGCCCAGGGTTTGCAGATTTGAATCCTGGGCACAGACCTATGCACTGCTCATCAAGCCATGCTGAGGTGGTATCCCATATACAAAATAGAGGAAGTTGGGCATAGATGTTAGCTCAGGGCTAATCTTCCTCATAAAAAAAAGAGAGAGAGAGAGAGAGAGAGAAAGTCAACAAAACCAAAAGTTGGTTCTTTAAGCAGATCAACAATATTGACAAACCTTTAGCTAGACTGACCAAGAAAAAAGAAAGATTCAAATCACTAAAATCAGGAATGAAACAGGGAACATCATTATCAACCTTACAGAAATAAAAAGGATTATAAAGAAATGCTATGAGCAGTTGTATGTCTATTAATTTGATAAACTAGATGAAATGAACGGATTCCTAGAAAGATGCAAACTACCAAAAATGTCTCAAGCAGAAAGACTATCGATATAGACAGGTAATGTGTAAAGAGATTGAGTTAGAAATCAAAAAACTTCTCACAATGAAAATCCCAGTCTACACTTGTGAATTCTATCAGTTTAAAGAATTAACTTTTCAAAGAAAAAAAATTAGAAAAAGAGAGAACACTTTCTAACTCATTCTTTGAGGTCAGTCTTACCCTGATACCAAAACCAGACAAAGGCATCATAAGAAAACTAGATAAATATTGCTTATGAATATAGATGCAAAGATTGTCACCAAAATACTATCAAGTCAAGTCCTGCAGTTTATATAAAAAGGGTTATACATTCTGATTAAGTGACATTTACCCAGGAATGCAAGGATGGTTGAACATATAAAAATCAATCAATCTAATACAACAAATTTATAGAAAAAAGGTGGGGCAAACCCCATGTGATTGTCTCAATAGACGAGAAAAAATATTTGACAAAATCCAACACCCTTTCATGATAAAAACACTCAATAAACTAGGAATAAAAGTGAACTTCAATCTAATAAACAGGGCATCTACAAAAAATTCACAGCTAACATCATGTTGAATGGCAAAAGGCTGTATGCTTTCTCCAAGGATGTCCACTCTCACCGCTTCTATTCAGCATTGTACTGGAAGTTCAAACCAGGGCAGTTAGGCAAGAAAGAGAAATAAAAGGCATCCATATTGAAAAGGTAAAAGTAAAACTACCTCTATTTTCAGTTGACATGATCTTATATATATAGGTAGATAGCCCTACACGATCCACACAGACACACACATACACACAACCATTACAGCTAATAAGTGAGGTCAGCAGGTTGCAGGATACAAAAATCAATACACAAAAATCACTTGTATTTTAGGTACTAACAGTGAACAATCTGAAAATGAAATTAATAAAAAATTCTGTTTATAATATCAAAATCAATATAATACTTAGGAAGAAAATTAATCAAAGAAGTGCAAGGCATACTGAAAACTGCAAAACATTGGATGAAATTAAAGATGTATAAATGGAAAGACGTCCTGTGTTCATGGACTGGAAGACTTAATATTATTAAGATGGAAATACTCCCTAAATTAATCTACAGGTTCAAGGTAAAACATATCAGAATTGCAACTACTTTTTTGCAGAAATTGATGTTGATCTTAAAATTCATATGAAAAAGCAAGGAACCCAGAATAGCCAAAAGAATCTTGAAAAAGAACAACTAAGTTGGAAGATTCAAATTTCCCAATTTCAAAACTTACTGCAAAGCTACAGTAATCAAGACAGTGTGGTACTGGTATGAGGATGGACATATAGGTTAGTAGAATAGAATTGAGAGCCCAGAAGTAAACCCAACTGATTTTTAACAAGGGTGCCAAGACCGTTCAATCAGAGAAGAATAATGTTTTCAACTAATAATGCTGAGCACAACTGGTTATCCACATGCAAATGAATCAACCTGGGCTCCCACCTCACACCATATACAAAAATTAAACAGATCAAATACCTAAGCATAAGAGGTAAAACTATAAAACTCTTAGAAGAAAACATAGGTGTATATCTCTGTACCCTTGGATTAGGCAACAATTTCTTGGATATGACAACAAAAGCTCAAGCAACCAAAGAAAAAGACAAATTTGACTTCATCAAAATTAACAACTTCTGTGCATCAAAGTACATTATCAAGAAAGTGAAAAGAAAACCCACAGAATGGGAGAAAATATTTGCAAATCCTGTGTCTGACTAGTGTCCAATATCCAAATATGTATTTTTAAAAAACCTCTTAACAACTCAACAATGGGAAAGAAAAAACAATTTAAGCATGGGCAAAGGATTTGAATAGACTGTTTTTTTAAGGAAAACATACAAGTGGCCAATAAGCATATGAAAATCATTATCATTAGGGAATGCAGGTCAAAACCGCAATGAGATACCACTTCATACCCATTAGGATAGCTATACAGTCATGTGCCACATAATGATATTTTGGTTAGTGACGAACTGAATATGTGATAGTGGTCCCATAAGATTAGTACCATATAGCCTAGGTATTGAGTAGGCTGTGCCATCTAAGTTTGTGTAAGTATGCTCTATGCTGTTTGCACACCGACAAAATCACCTAATGACACATTTCTCAGAACATATCCCCATTGGTAAGTGATGCATGACTGTAATAAAGAGAGTGGAAAATAATTGTTGGTGAGGATGTGGAGAAATTGGAACTCTTAGATTGCTGGCAGGACTGTTAAAATGATGCAGCTGCTTTGGAAAACAATTTATCCATTCCCCAAATGTTATGCATAGAGTTACCATTTGAACCAGCAATTCCACTGTATATATCCAAAAGAATTAAAAACATGTTCACACAAAAACTATTAGATTATTTATATTAGCAGTAGCAACCCAAATGTCCATCCACTGATGAATGGCTAGACAAAATGTGGTATCTCCATACAACAGAATATTGTTTGGCAATAAAAAGGAATGGTGTATTGATACATGCTACAACATGGATGAACCTTGAAAACATTGTGCTAAGTGAGAGAAGCCAGACATATATTGTATGATTTCATTTATATGAAATATCCGGAATAGGGAAATCCGTAGAGACTGAAAGTAGATAAGTGGTCTTCAGGTGCAGAGGGTAGGGGGAATGTAGAGTGACTCCTAATGGGTATGGGATTTCCTTTTGGGTGATGAGAATGTTCTGGAATTAGGTAGTAATGCTTGTACAACCTTGTGACTATACTAAAAACCACTGAATTAAAAGCTTTCAATATGGTGAAGTCTGTGATATATAAATTTTCTTTCTTTTTTTAAAATTATTTTATTGAGGTCATATTGACTTATAACTGTGTAAATTTCAGATGTACATTATTATATTTCAGTTTCTGTATAGACTGCATTGTGTTCATCACCAATAGTCTAGTTTTTATCCATCACCATACATATGTGCCCCTTTACTCCTTTTGCCCTCCCCCCAACTTCTTCCCCTCTGGTAACCTCTAATCTGTTCTCCTTATCCATGTGTTTATCTTCCACATATGAGTGAAATCATACAGTGTTTGTCTTCATCTGGCTTATTTCACTTAGCATAATACCCTCAAGGTCCATCCATATTGTTGCAAATGGCACGATTTTGTCCTTTTTTTTATGACTGAGTAGTATTCCATTGTGTATATATATATACCACGTTGTCTTTATCCATTCGTGCATTGATGGGCAATTGGGTTGCTTCCACGTCTTGGCTATTGTGAATAATGCTGCAGTGAACATAGGGATGCATAAGTCTCTTTGAATTATTGACTTCATGTTCTTTGGATAAATACCCAGTAGTGGGATAACTGGGTCAAATGGTATTTCGGTTGTTAATTTTTTAAGACTCTCCATACTGTTTTCCATAGTGGCTGCACCAGTTTTCATTCCCACCAACAGTGTATGAGGTTTCTCTTTTCTCCATATCCTCTCCAACACTTGTTATTTCTTGTCTTTTTAGTAATAGCCATTCTGACGGGTGTGAGGTGACATCTCATTGTAGTTTTGATTTGCATTTCCCTAATAATTAGTGATATTGAACATCTTTTCACATGCCTGTTGGCCATCTGTGTATCTTCTTTGGAAAAGTGTCTATTAGTATCCTGTGCCCATTTTTTGATCAGGTTGTTTTTTTGTTGTTGAGTTGTATGAGTTCTTTATATATTTTGGAAATTAACCCCTGGTCAGATATATGATTTGCAAGTATTTTCTCCCAGTTAGTGGGTTGTTTCTTCATTTTGTTGATGGTTTCCTTTACCTTGCAGAAGCTTTTTAGTCTGATGTAGTCTCATTTGTTTATTTTTTCTTTTGTTTCCCTTGCCTGAGTAGACGTGGTATTCAAAAAGATACTGCTAAAAGACCAATGTCAAAGAGTGTACTCCTTATATTTTCTTCTAGGAGTTTTATGGTTTCATATGTTACATTCAAATCTTTGATCCATTTTGAGTTAATTTTTGTGTATGGTGTAAGATAATGGTCTGCTTTCATTCTTTTGCATGTGGCTGTCCAGTTTTCCCAACACTGTTTGTCGAAGAGACTTTCCTTTCTCCATTGTATGTTCTTGGCTCCTTTGTTGAAGATTAGCTGTCCATAGATGTGTGGTTTTATTTCTGGGCTTTCGGTTCTGTTCCATTGATCTGCGTGTCTGTTTTTCTGCCAGTACTGTGCTGTTTTGATTACTGAAGCTTTGTAGTATATTTTGAAGTCAGAGATTGTGATGCCTCCAGCTTTATTCTTTTTTCTCAGGATTGCTTTGGCTATTCGGGGTCTTTTGTTGCCCCATATGAATTTTAGTATTCTTCATTCTATTTCTGTGAAGAATGTCATTGGGAGTCTGATTGGGATTGTACTGAATCTGTAGATTGCTTTAGGTAATATGGACATTTTAACTATGTTTATTCTGCCAGTCCATGAGCATGGAATATCTTTCCATGTCTTTATGTCTTCAATTTCTTTCAATAATGTCTTATTATTTTCAGTGTATAGGTCTTTCACCTCCTTGGTTACTTTTATTCCCAGGTATTTTTTTCTTTTTGTTGCAATTGTAAATGGGATTTTTTTTTTTTTTGTGAGGAAGACCAACCCTGAGCTAACATCCTTTGCCAATCCTCCTCTTTTTGCTGAGGAAAACTGGCCCTGGGCTAACATCTGTGCCCCTCTTCCTCTACTTTGTATGGGACGCCGCCATGGCATGGCTGACAAGCAGTGTGTCGGCGGGCGCCCAGGATCCAAACCTGCGAACCCCAGGCTGCCAAAGCGCAAACTAAACCACTGTGCCAACAGGCCAGCCCCGGGATTGTAGTCTTGACTTCTCTTTCTGCTAGTTTGTCATTAGTGTATAGAAATGCAACTGATTTTTATATGTTTATATGTTATACAGCATATAACTTTGCTGTAGTTGTTGATTATTTCTAATAGTTTTCTGGTGGATTCTTTATATAGAATTCTGTAGATAGAATCACATCATCTGCAAACAATGAGTTTCACTTTTTCCTTTCCAATTTGGATCCCTTTTATTTCTTTTTCTTGCCTAATTGCTTTGGCTAAAACTTCCAGAACTATGTTGAATAAGAGTAGCAAGAGTGGGCACCCTTGTCTTGTTCCTGTCCTCAGAGGAATAGCTTTCAGTTTTCCTGTGGTATATAAATTACCTTTCAATAAATAAATGCCATCATTATAAATAATATTTATCCCCAGTTGATCATGGCATTTCTATGTGCTGTATAGATTAACTTGAATGATTTAATATAAATACAGATACATTTAATAGCAAGATGTATAATTAAATATAAATATTTCATCCTATAGGGCTACTGTATGACCATTAAAATTTTTTTAAGGTCAGATTTATTGTGGTCTTATATATATATATATATATATATATATATATATATATATATATATATATATTTATTGTGGTCTTATATATATATATATACACACACATACACACACACACACAACACTAAAATTCTTACCATTAAACTTAAATTATTTTATCCTCTTTTGGTGGTGTAAATTGAGAAACACATCTCAGTTAAACTTATATGTTGTCTTTAAAGGAGAAAGTGCAGTAATAATGGTCATTTAGGAAAAGGATATTGTTCACATTGACTTTTTATTCATGACTAATATAACTGCAATTGTCTAAAATTTCCTTGGGAAATTGAGCAGGTTTGTGAAATACAATATGTCACTATATGAACTTTTTTTCAGAGCCATTTTATTGGTATAACTTTTTGTCATATAAAAAAATGAATCTATAATTAGACAAAGATGATCGTGTGTGTGTGTGTGTATATATATATATATATATATATATATATATATATATATATATATGTAATTTTTTTTTTTTTTTTGCAGGTCAAGCAAATAAAGTAGCCAAAGAAGCTGCTAACAGATGGACTGGTATGTATTATAATGGTATTAGTAAACTTTAGTGAAACTTCTTCCATACTTGCTATAATGTGAAATGTAGAAGGTTTTGTACCTAGTTTTATTCAAGAAAAGACGTTCTGGAAATGTATGTATTAATCAAGTTTTTATATATTAAATCATTTCAGTTGGTTAAGGTTATTTTTAAAAATCTTATTATGAGTCATTTTATAAAATATAAGATATTTTTGTAAAACCAATGATTGCTTCCAGTTTAACTTTTGTGTAACTTTTCCCAGATAAGTCACTTGGGCTAATCACTTAGCCTTCATACACGTTAACGCAAGATACAATTTTACGAGTTTCATGGAATCTTAAAGATTTGTCTTCTTGCTAATAATAATAATAGCTAACATTTGTTGAGGGCTACTCTAAGCCAGGCATTATAAAGAGTGTCTATGATGCATTCTCATTTTATCTCCACAGCGATCTTGTGAAGTAGATAGGATTATTATCGCTAATTCTAAAAATGAAACAAGGCCATCAGGAGCCTGTGGCCTCCTGCTTCTCTGAGTCCAGAGTCCAGGCTCTTACCCACTGCCTGATACTTGTCTCCTCTGTCTACTTGCTTTCATGTAAATGCCTCATCAATCTGTTTGCCAATGGATACACCCTTAGGTCTACCCCAGAGATATTCTAATAAATAGGAATTAATAAGGCATTATTTATGTGTCTTAAAGTTTAAAAGAAAGTTAATAAATAATAATTGCTGTGAATTATATACAAGTATCATTAGTATTGCTAAAACCTGTCCAAAAATTACCCTGATGTTTTTCCAGTATTTAATTATAAAATAATGGTAATTGAACTTTTCCATCCCAGCAAGAGTCTATAATGCCTTCACATGTATTACTCATCCTCATTCTCTTTCTGTGGGAGAGTGCGGATAAGATTGCATTGACGCAAAGATGCAGAAAGCTTGAAGTGACTGCCTAAAGATTAGTCACTGGAGGAACAGAGATTTGAGCCAGGTTTCCCTGACTCCATGTCCAGGCCTCTGTATTTCACAAAAGGTTGAAGAATCATTTTTCCTTGTCTATTTTAGAATTAAGTAGATTGATAAAATCAGTGTAATTGGCCTTTGGTTCCTATAAAATTGCAATCTTATTTATTAAAAAATTATTTCCTAAGTAATGTAATGCTTTAGTAATAAGATCAGAGGAGGGTAAAATCAACAAACTAACATTAAAGAAAAAAGAATAATGAAATGTATGTCCAATAAAGTATAAATAAATAACAAATAGTGATATCATATGGATTTGAGAAATACAAAATTTTGAGTGAGGAAAAAACGCAAGTGGATTTTTAGGTTAAAAATAAGACGAGTCACAAAGTGATTTTCCCCAATAGTTCTCAGCAAGCAGCTCATCAAACAGTAGGAACAGGCAGCCTTTGCATGTGGTGGGAAGAACTTGACTTTGAAGGGAATCCAGGTTGTGCTTCTTATTTGCTGTGTGACTTGTTGAACTTCTCTGAACCTGCTTCCTCATCTGTTCCATGTGGATAATATCGACCTCAGATTTGGAGAGGATTAAGTAAGGCAGTTTGTAAGCCCTTCAGCACAACGTTAGTCACCCATGTAAACAAATACTCCCCTTTTCCCTTTCTCCTCTTTAAAAATCCTTTCATGTTTTCCAGTTGACCATAAACTTCCAAAATTATTATATAAAAAAAAAATTGAGCAACTTTTTTCCCCTATGTTTTTAGCTGAGAAAGAACCTGAAGCTTTAAAAATCATGTAGGAAGGAAGATATTTTTAGAAGAGCAGAAATAACTGTTAAGAACTGTATTTCCATTTGAGGTTACGACTTACTCCTTCCAACATAAAAGTATTATGGAAAGATCATGGAGTTAAATTACATCTCAGGAAACCTCCCTGACTTCAAAAGAAACAAACAAGAAGAAAACATCAGGAACACTTATAACTAAAAATTGTTGTGTAATTATTAGTTAAGGTTTGGTTTCTTTTTACTTAAAAAGACCCGAAAATGTATCTAGAATTGAGAATGTTTACTGTTCAGTAATTGAGTTTTCCAGTTTTATAGAATGAGAGATTACTTTAGGGTATAAATATAACATCTAAATGTTTTGTGACATGAAATACACTTTAAATGTGACTGAAATTATGTCATATAAAACCTTGCTTAATAATGAAGATAGTAGAGTTTTTATGACTTTATATAAGAGGCATCTTAACTAGTGAGGGAGGATAAATGCTGTGAGGTTCTAACATAGACTCATGTGTATGATATTGCCCATCCTATTCCTATATATATCTTGGGTATGCCACCATATAAATTACAGGAATTCTACCAGTCTTGAGGTTGTTTCTTAAAAAAAAAAAAACATTTTTTTTCCATTTATAAAAATTTCCATATAATAGGAAAATATTTGACAGGCAATGAACTGTCAAGATTATGGGTAACATTATCTTGAAGGTAGACATCCAGCGGCCCAAGGACATGTTTAATTAGAGTCTTTTTGAATTGGTCCATTAAGCATTTTTTGAAGAGGCTTTTATTTGTTTGTTCTTTTGTTTGTTTTCACTCTTTGAGGGTTTATAATAAAATGGTTTATTTCCCTTATGTGAGCCAAGAACTGCTTCCTGCAAATGCTATAGCCTTACTATGGTGCCTCATTTTCTTTCCTTTGATCTGAGTTTCAAGTCCATTCCTCCAAGCTTCCTACAGTGTTGAGTCTGTTCTCTCATTTCCTGGAAATCTTTCTGTACTCTTGGAGCCTATTCTGAAAGATGTACACATAATACTTCATCTTTTCTCTCTGACATACATATCACTTTGAAATTGTTTAGTAATAAATTGATTTTTCTCTCTCTACTCTTGTGTCAGCCTGAAGGCATAGGTTCTTGATGTTCTGCAATACCTGTAATACATTTAATACCTGTCTTATGTAGCGGTGGGCCCTCTATCCTCTATAAGTATTTGGCTGTGATTGACAAGAATGTACAGGCTGTGCAGACACTAGTAAAACTACAGATCATTCTGGAGTACCTCATGCTATTAGTATTCTCTCTTAGGTTCTTATGAAAAGTAAAGATTTGTTTTAGATTGTTACAAAAAGTAAGGACACATTGTTCTGTTTGGTGTAGTAGTATTCACCTTAGAAATAAACTTCATTCCAAACATTTAGTTATTGTCATTTAATACTTGGAATTAAACTTCCTAAAACAATATTTTTAAAAGTGATCCAACTCCATATATTAATTTGCTAAGGATGTCGTAACAAAATACCTCAGGCTGGGTGGCTTAAACGACAGAAATTTATTCTCTCACAGGAGGCTGGAAATCCAAAATCAAGGTGTCGGCACGTTTGGTGTCTTCTGAGGCCCCGCTCTCCTCAGCTTGTAGATGACCACCTCCTCCTTGTGTCCTCACATGGCCTTTCCTATGTGTGCCCCTGGCGTCTCAGTGTCTCCACATTTCCTTTTCTTATAAGGACACCAGTCAGATTGGATTCAGGCCCACCCAGTGGGCTCATTTTAACTTAATCACCTCTTTAAAGACCCAATTTCCAGATACAGTCACATTCTGAGATACTGGGGGTTGGGACTACAACATATGAATTTGGGGGAAGTGACACAGTTCAGCCCATAACACCCCAAAAGAACCTATTTTAAAAATTCATTATCGCTACTAATACAGTGCTTAAAATTTTATAGAGTACTCTGAACCAGAAAACTTTATACCATTATTTTTCTGTATTTATAATACATATTCATTATAAAGGTGGTATATATTACATTAAAATAAAATGTGTAAAATTTAAAAAAGAAAACCAGGCGTCATTCACATTCCCCAAGTGCATCCCCTGTGAGAATGTTGCTATTGCCCTGCGTCCCTCACTGCCTGTGCATAGATGCCCTTCCAGGTGATTAGACTTTTAGATTGCTTTTATTTTTTTCTTTTCTTACACGGGGATGGAGATTTGACCATAAATCTTTGTACACAATTTATTTTATTTCATTGGGATGAATTCCTTTAAATGGATATAACACCTCTTTCAGTGGTAAAATTCATCTTCAATTCCCCTCAGAGGACACTGAGGATACATCTGTTTCTATCTTAGTCTTAAGAGAGGAAAGCCCCTTTGCCTCCTCCTCACCCCTTCTCCCTCACACTGACCTGATTGTCTGGAAGCCATTACTCTCTGTGGGTGAGGGAAAAGGGTCTGGAGAGAATGTGTTCCCTTTGGAAACAGGAGCAACTCTAATTCCTGAGGTAACAGAGTCCTGGCCTCTGCTGTGGAAATGTGGATGAGGTACCAGTATCCTTTCCCTGTCTTTAGATTATTCTTACGTCAGGTATTCTTTAGCAGCAACTGAAGTTTTAAATTATGACATCTGTTTATTCAAAATACCCATAAATATTTTATTTATGAATAACTAGTTTATTCTGAAATTAATTGCCATTACTCTTGAAAATACAGAAACATCCTTATTTTGATACTTTGAAAGTAATAGAAGTAAAAAAAATGAATATAGTTATATTTGAAATGTTTTATGGTTGTGTTTTCAATTCTGGAAAATATTTCTCAATTTTCTTTATAGATAACATATTTGCAATAAAATCTTGGGCCAAAAGAAAATTTGGATTCGAAGAAAATAAAATTGATAAAAATTTTGGAATTCCAGAAGACTTTGACTACATAGACTAAAATATTCATTGTTGGTGAAGGAGCTATGTGCTTGTGAATATGTAAATCTTTTATATTATCCAACTAAATGTACTGAATTGTAATTTACCTGTAACTGTGTTTATCATTATATTAATTTTAAATAAAGTATAAAGTGTAGATATTTTTCACTCTTTTTGATCAATCAAAAACAGGGTGATCCATATTCCCACAGTGCTCATCAAAGTGGGACAGTGCAAATAAAGCCATCCTCCTACGTTAGGTTTACAAACAATTTTTTAGCGATCAAAGCTGTCATGACATAATAACATTTTTTAGTTTCATTTAAATATTAAGAACCAAGGGTACCTTTGAAGTCTGTATTATACACATACACCCACACATAAATGCTTGGAAATAACCTTTAAAATCCTAATGGCTGCTTTACTATTTTTCAACATTTAGTGGAAAATGTGTGTGATTGATTCTCAGTATACTGCATCATATTTGCAAATTTCCCACAAAAAATACAGAGAGTTGGTGTTCCTCAAATTTAGAGTTGGGTAGTAATTCCTTAGACATGAAAACTACTTTCTTTTGAATTTTTGATGCCCTTCTACTATAAAGAGCAAGCACATGGCCCTTTGTCCTGCCTATGCACTTTTTATAGGATGATATAATGGTGGTAGTGTGGTGCACATCACCAACTAGGGTTCAGGGATTTTTTTTTTCCAACTAGCTAAAAAAGAGTAGGTTAAAAATAATGTATGTCCTGTGTATATATCTTTTTCCAGTTCAGCTTACGCGTTTAGAGTATTTGCAGGCACTCCAAGACAAACTTAAAAAAAAATCAAAACTAATGTGTGTAATGCCCTTTACACACATGCCTTAATTTTTTTTCACAGTGTCCAATTTTGGTATTCTTTTAAGTCACTTGAATGATACTCCATATGTCTGAAATGACTCAAATGGCATCCAGATCATTTATTAGTGAATCTGGCCTTTGTATTGCGTGGAGTCGCTCCGGGCCTACTTAATCACTTCCTGGAGGTGGGCGGAGCAAATTGGTCCATTTTTGTTTGTTCTTGAGGCCAGTTTATGTTGCCTTAGGGCTACAGCTCTACTCACAGGAGAAAGTATTTGATGTAAGAGACAAAGAACAAAAAATAAAAACCCATCATAAGTCTTTCCTTCAAACACTAATTGTGGGAATTCCAAAATTTCTCAAACCCAGTTTGCTATTAGAAGAGATGCTTCCTTGTGTAGAGAGAAGCTATCTGTTCAAAAAAGAAGCCAATTCTAATGATCCTAAAAGATTCTATTTTATAAATATTTAGCAACTTTTTTTTTAAATTTGAGCCTATTTTACGGGACTAACACAAGAATGAGATGGGGTCTGTACATGAGCTAACCAGAGGTTGTGGTACTCTAGTAAGCCAGTAGCGTGCTGGTAAATGTTTAACTAAACTGACTCTGGAAATCAGGCAGGGCCGGATTTATAGTCTTTGCCTATTTGTGTGGTATAAATACTTCCAGCATGGCCAAATTCAGATTACCAACATGATGGCAATGCAGAGCTGGGAAAAGACACTCGGTAGCACACCATTGTATAGTATTTCTACCATACAGATATGATAGATGCAAGTAATCTCAAGAGCATAGCTAATGGTAAAATGTAAGATAATTAGGGAATAATGATTTTTTAGTTTTAGTACCATTGTTTTTAATGTAACATTGTTCACCACAGTTTATGTAACTTAATCTTTACTGATGGCTGGGTTCAACAGCTGGCTTGCTGTTACTTAACAGTTGGCTTGCCTACTCCAGCACATCACTGGTCTTAATCTTTAAGAGCTACTTCTGAGTTTAGTCTTCCCTAAAATTAAAGATACTGATTAGGAAGTCCAGGGGCTAGCCCAGTGGCATAGTGGCTAAGAGCACACACACTGCTTCTGGTGGCCCGGGGTTCGCAGGTTCAGATCCCAGTCATGGACCTACTCACCGCTTATCAAGCCATGCTGTGGTGGCGTCCCATATAAAGTAGAGGAAGATGGGCACGGATGTTAGCCCAGGGCCAGTCTTCCTCAGCAAAAAAGAGGAGAATTGGCAACAGATGTTAGCTCAGGGCTAATCTTCCTCACACAAAAAAATGAAGTCCAGGGACATTAGTCCAGCCAAGCTCTAGATAATCCTTAGTCCTGGATTGGTTTTGTTATTGATCTGAAGACTGAGTACAACTTGGGTAGACCTAGAGTCAAATTGCTAGTGATCCAGGATCAAATTTGATTCAGTAAATAATGCTATAGTTGACACTCCCAATACCCTTTCAATGAATTGTGAAGTTTAAAGTTATTTGAGAGCTGATATCTATCTTATCAACCTTCTTCACGTGTTATTTTTAAAGGATTCTAGGAAAGAGATTTTACAGTCTCCCAGTAAGTTTCACAATTGTTCAGAGCCAGGTTGAATCACTGAAATGTCTGTCCTGAGGTTGGGCCAGGACCAGAGCAATGCATAAGGATGAATTGGAGATGACTTTTCCTCTGATGTTTGCCACATCATTGGTCTAATGGGATTATAAAGTTCTTGGCCTGTCTCAGAAATAGATGCTATTATCCTTAAGTTTATCAAACTTGATTCTCTTTAAGGGATTAGAAAAGGAAATGAGTACAGCTGACAGCCAAGAAGCAAGAACCACCTAATAATTCTTGAGCAGAAAAGTCTAAATTGTAAACCTGGTAATACTATTTTTTGAGAACATAATTGGAGTAAAATAGAAAACATTTCTCAGCTAATTTGTCAGAGCAGTTAAAACATGACAGATGGTGAGAAGATGTCTTAAAATTATGCATATACTCCCTTTCAGGATATGAATATTGTCTATCTACCAGGAGGAAAATGTACTGCATTATCAAATGGCCCAATGCAGTGAATTTATATTTATTATACTTATCCCAGCTTGATTTTTTTAAAATTATTTGTGAGAGATAGGTGTCAGGTAATGTGGCTGTCTTTGAAAATACTCATTATTGAATCTCAAGGCTAATGATTTCTGTTAACCAAGATGGGCAAGCTACCACTCTAAGAGCCAAATCCAAGGCCTGTTTTTTTACAGCCCTTGAGCCAAGAATGTCTTTTTACATTTTTTTAAATGATGTAAAAATAGACAGGAATATGCAACAGAGGCTGTATGTGGCCTGCAATGCCTAAAATATTTATCTGACCCTTCACAGAAGTTTGCCTATCTCTGAAAGATCAAAAACTGACAGTCTGTGAGTTAGATGTGACCTTGTTTATTCTGCCCAAACTGTATTTTATTTTTTTATTTAAATTACTCACCAACATATTCACATGTAAAATATCACATGCAGATTGAGATTTTCAGTTTCTTTTGGGAACTGGGTGATCTAGGAACCCTAAGTCCTCATTCCACATGGCAGCCATTCAGCTAGAGGTGAGTGGGACCTCCTAGTGGTAGTGAGTTCATTTCTTAGAGGAATACCAACATACAGTGTTCTTTAAGCCACAGTTTCGTTCCAAGTTGACAAAATGACTTGAGATCAACCTTTAGTTTCAACTTTTCAAATTCCAGAGAAAAATCCTGTGCTATTTTTAAAATTGAAACTGTATTAAATTTATAAATTAACATAAGGAGAACTGATATCTTGATGAAACATCTTATTCAAGAACAAGGGATGGTTTATCCATTTGCTCAGATATACTTTTGAGTTTTTCCAGTAGTTTTATAGTTTTCTTCACATAAATTTTTCATATTTCTTAAGTGTATTCCTAAGAACTTTATCTTTTTTGTTGCCACTGTAAATAGAGTTTTCCATCTTTTTTTTTTTTTTTGGTGAGGAAGATTGGCCCTAAACTAACATCTGTGCCAATCTTCCTCTATTTTATATGTGGGATGCCACCACAGCATGGCTTGATGAGTGGTGTGTAGGTCTGTGCCTGGGATCCGAACCCAGAAACCCTGGGCTGCTGAAGCGGAGCACGTGAACTTAACCACTATGCCACCAGGCTGGCCCCCCATCTTATTTTCTAACTGGTTATTTTTTATGTATCTGAAGGCTATTGGTTTTTGCATAGTAATTTTATACTACTATCTTGCTAAATTCTTTTTTGTTTGAATTTGTTTTATAATTAATTTTCTGAAGTTCTCTAGGTATCCTATCATATCATCTTCAAATAGACATAGTTTTAATTCTTCTTTTCTAATTCTTGTGCTTCTAATTGTTTTCTTTTGTCTAATTGCAATGGCTAATACCACTCATAAAATTGTAGTGGAGAGAGAGAATATCTTTGTCTTCTTTCTATCCTCAGTAGGAATGCCTTTAGTATTTTTGTATTAAATAAAATGCTGGCTTTTTATAATTTGTAATTTATAATGTTGTCTTCATCTAGTCCTATTTCTCAAGTATTTGTCTGAAGAATGGTTGTTGAATTTGTCAAAGGCTTTTTCTCTATCTATGGAGATAAGCCTATGATCTTTCTCCTTAAATCTATTAATAAGGTGAATGATTTCAATATATTTCCTAATGCTCAACCATCCATACATTCCTGGCATAAAACCTACTTGGTCATGGTGAATTATTTTCTTAATGTAATGTTAGAATTTATTTGCTAACATTTTATTTAGAATTTTTACATCAATATTCATAAGTGATACAGTCTATAATTTTTTCTTTATGTGCTATCTTTACAGATTTGGGTATCAATGTCATTTCTACTCACTTCCAAAAAGATTTGGAAGTTTTCCTTCATTTCATTTGGTCTGAAACAATTTATGTAACATTGAGACTATCTGGTCTCTAAAGATACTCAACTATAATTTTAAACAAGAACAAAATCAAAAATTAGATCATTCTGTACATATGGATCAACACTACTTTGTTTTTCATTTAAAAGTTTGAAAAGTTTTGTTCAAAAACTTTGTTTTACTTGCTATGTAATATTTCTTCATAAAGATATACTATAGTTTATTTAGCCAAGATTGATGGACATTTGATTTGTTGTCAGTTTCATGCTATTTCAGACAATATTTTCCAAGAATATTTACAAATATATCTGTTTGCACATTTGGGGGAGTTCTGAGGATTAACTCCTTGACAAAAAAAAAAAAAAAGAAAGTCCGTATTCATGAAGAATGAAGAACTGATCCTCTAAAAAGAATATGAGAAATATAACATAGAGCTGAATTTTATAGAAAAGAAAAGGAAGGGCTGTGAGGACTTTTTAATTGCTTTTTCCGTGGATTTTCGAAAATGAACTCAAGTTATTTTTTATTAAGAAGATTTATATAAAATGAACTGGGAATCTATTATCAAAAACAGATTTGTAAAAATATATTGCCTTTTAGCTGGGATTTATTAATGAAAAAGAAAATTTGTAATTAATGTTCACGTCTTTAGGTTAAAGATTGACTTTTAAAAGTTAAAGCCCAAATGCTTTCTGAAAAACCTCTCTAAAATACACCTTACCAGTTTGGAGACTGGATTTCATGCTGAAAGGGTGAGTTATTTTGCAAGGCTGAACTTGGAAGGCATTGTGTTTCTCATAACATTTTGAAAAGTAACTATGGGAACTTTTTACACATTTAAATTGAACAGATGTGTCTTTTTTTTCTGTCCAGTTGTGGTTGTTACCGTGTTTAAGTAAATGTACTTCTGGCTTACATGTGTTTCCTGTGTTACGTGAGCTCTGGGGACTCACACCTGACTGAGTTTAACTTGCTTAGCGAGTTTCTGCCTGAGCAGATTTGGTTTGATTCTTAGGTCAACCGGAGCAAATATTTTGCCTTTAAGTACCCTAATATAATCAGTTCATATCACTGATGGTCTGTTTGTTTTTAACAGATAAAAATAGACTTTTAATAACAACGATTCCCTTCATGGATCCCGAAAGATAACTTTTTTTTTGGAGCGGTGTCAACATTTGACGTAGCACAGCTTCAGGGAATAAAGTGCCTGGATATCAAAATTATTTTGCATAACCATAACTGAAAGTGTCTAAGAGGTTGCTTGACTTTTCTCATATATGGACAGAATATTTAGAAGCACGGACTGCCGTATTATAGTGCAATGTTAACTATGTAATAATAGGCCCATTTTAGGAGTAAGGTGGCAATGTTGGCACTAAATATATTTTGAAGCATCAAATGACCTTCTCCCTACTAGACAACAGCTCCTTGAGGGCATGTTGATTTTTCGTCTCTGTATGCCCAGAGCACCTCAGGTAGTATTTGACACAAAAGAATTACAACTTCCTAATCTCCTGCCTCAAATAGACTCTCAGCATTGCTTATCAATGCTTTTACTTAAAGTTGAAATTGGCCATATTCCAGAAAGGCTATAACGCAGCTGTTACTTTCAATCAGCTTTTCATCTCAGTCCCTACAGCTATTTCAAACATTTGCCACCTAGGCCTCTCTACTCAACCCCACTTTCCTCAATTTTCTCTATTAAAAAAAAATTTAATTTGAGCCCTTCAAGCATAATCTCTTCTCCCTAACCCCCCTACCTACAATTATTTTTCACACCCATACTTCCTGTTTAGATCAACTTCTCCGTTATTGCCCATGACGCAACTGCCTCCTGGTTTCTCCAAGACCTTGCTTCATTTTTCTTCTCTTCCCCTCCCCCCAGTATCTTAACTCTTCCTCTCTACTGCCTGATCTTTCTTAGCACATCTCCACAGTGTTTCATCAAACTATATTACCAGATAGAATAAAATACCATCCCTTCCCCTTATATTCTGATACCCTAGGGATTAGGTAAGTTGTTCAAGTTATTCCTTGAATGTGTTACGTTCATTCAACATACTTTTTTCTCCATTCATTAAATCATTTAATAATCTTATATTTGCTGGGCATTAGATTAGATGTTGATGATACAAAGATAAACGAGTTGTATAGTCCTTGCCTCAAAGAATTCCAGTTGAATGAGGCAGACAGCATAAACAGGTAATTACAAGACTATGTAAGAAAGCCAAGGAGAGGAGCATACAAAGTGTAACGGTAGCGCTGAAGAGAAGCAACAGCCTCATCAACCTAACCTCATGCTTTTTAGGGTTTAGATCCATAGATATAAAGTTGACACTGGGCGAGTCCTGTTCTGGAAATTACAGTCCCTATTCTGGATCCCAGTTCTTGAAATTTGCTTAATAAATCCACACTGGGAAACACCATTACATTTTAATAAGTAAAAATAATCATTTTAAATAGTAAAATATATATATATGTAAATTATTGCTATTCAAAATTTCTACAGGCCATATGCTACTTTTTAATAAATAAAGGGAGAAAATAAGAATATACATATTTCTAATTGCTTGTATATGCACAAAAAAACTGAAAGGATGCACAGGAAACATCAACAGTGGTTACCTATGTGTGAGGGAGGGATTTTTCCTCCATTGCTTTTTATAAATTTTATTTTTGAACTATATGATTGTATTACTTGTACAAAAAGTCAAATTATAACAAAGAAATCCTAGAGGTCTCTGTACCTTCTGGCCTCAACTTTTCCAATCTTATTTTCCACTTCTCTGCAACATGAAACAAATCAAGCTAGTCTTATCTCTTAATTAAAGAATCACTAGCAGGCGAATTTGGCTCATCTGAGCCCTTCATCAGGCATGCACTCTATTTAAACCCATTTCTTCAAGATCCAGCTCAAGCCCAGCATCCTTCAGGAGGCCTTCTGTGGTAATGCCAGCTCACAGAGATCTCCCTTCAACTCTTTCTCTATACCAAGTTAAGGTATGTCAGTTCATGTGGCACTGGTCATCTGCTCTGTAAAGTTACTTAAATGTTCATGTTTGGATGTCTGGTTGTATCCACTAGATTTCCAGCACATACCTCCTTGCATCATCCACATAGAAGGCACTTAATATTTCTTGAATCAATTAATCCAATCCATTCTCTGAGGGGGATAGTTACTGCCTTAATTAAAACCATTAAATGGAAAACTAAACAATAAGCTGTTGGAATTGTTCCCTAAGTCACTGGAAGACAGCATGGAATAATGGATTTGGAGTCCAATAGGCTTGGATTCAAGTGTTGGCTCTAACTGTATGAATTTAGGCAAGTTACTTAATATCTCTAAGCTTTGTGCCCTCTTTCTTAAATGCAGATAAAACGACTGGCCTCACAGATGTTGAGTTTGTTTAGAGAATTAAGTGCAATAATGTAGACACAGCAATTAACACTGTGCTCTAGCATGGAGTGTGTGCTCAGTAGAAGGTAGTTATATCATTCTAAACATTTAGGAAGTTCTTGCCAGGAGAAAATAAAATACTCCTCCGTACAAATACTATGACAGAGGTCACTGTCACCAGTGCAATGGCTTCCAGGGCCTGGACTCCACCAGACGTCACTCTCACTTGGAGTCTGTTGACCTTAAATGAACAGACAGCCAGAAAAAAAATGGGTTTATTCAGGATCAGCAAAAAATTGCAACCATGGCGAGCCAAGTGCAAGTTCCCTGCAACAAGGGGAGGAAAGACTTATAGAGGGAAAGAGGAAGTTAGGAGGGCTACTGTAAACAAAGAGTTCGAGGTGTAGTGGATTTCATTGGCTAAGTTGTGTCAAAATTGTCTTCAGTGGAGACCTTTTAAAATGGAGTTGGAGCTGCCTTTCCAGAGAAACTGCCTTGCTGTCTTGAACCTTGGACTGGGTCAAACCCTTGGACTGGGCCCAAACAGCAATTGTTTTACAAGCAATTGTTTGAGAAGTCAGCCAGAGAATGGATATCCAGATTACAAAGACTGAGGAGTGTGGACTTTCTGAGGATAGACTCAATAATCAATGTTTAGCCAAGACTAGCTCTCTGCCTCCAACTCCAATTAAAATTCTTTGTAATACAACCTCCCTTCTTTGCCTTTAAAAGCCCCTAACTTTTACTCCCAGGACACTATTTGGGTTTCTGCCCAAACCTGTGCTCCCTGAATTGCAATTCTTTGATCCCCAATAAACACTTTGCCTCTTAAACTGGTTTCTATTTTTGTAGGTTGACAATTGTGACAGTCTTTCATTGGCTGAGCTTCTTGCCCGTCAAGAAGAGGACGTCTTTCTTCTTCTTCTTAGGCTCTGCTATTAGGTAGGGCATGAGAGCTCCCCCTTTTGGCCTCCAGACTCCAATTTTTTGTGTGTAGCGGGGGAAGATTAGCCCTGAGCTAACATCTGTTGCCAATCCTCCTCTTTTTGCTGAGGAAGACTGCCCCTGGGTTAACATCCATGCCCATCTTCCTCTACTTATATGGGACCCCACCACAGCATGGCTTGACAAGCAGTGAGTAGGTCTGCAACCGGGATCCAAACCTGCGAATCCCGAGCCACCAGAAGCGGAGCATGCTAACTTAACGGCAATGCCACCAGGTGACCCCTCAGACTCCAATATAATGAGGTTTCTGTTGATTAATTTGGCAAGTCCTTGCTGTTGCTGCTGAGGGAGACTACTTTTCCCTGCCTCTCACCCACCCAGTTCACCACCACCACCACCTCCCAGACTCTATGTTCAGGGCATGCTCTACCTCCAGGACAAGGGAAGACGAGTTACAGGAATCCCAACTTAGAAGCCAGGAAACATTTTCTTATAGAAAAGCATTGTTATACGTGGTGGTTGGGGTCTTTAGTAAAATTACTTATGGGTAAATAGGCTTCTTTGGCCATATCTGGAAATCCTACCACCATGTCTAAAATTGTTTCTATGGGAAACTATGTTCCAAGTGCCTAACAACTGACTTAGAAATGAACTGTTGGAATGCAACTTGTTTGGGGACTGCCTGTAGGTCAACATTCATAACTCACTGTCAATGAAAAAGGAAATGACATTTATTCTGCTATTACTGAAACGTACTGCCCATATATTTCTGTAACTGTTCCTTGAGGACACCAAGTATCAAAAGTTATTTAAAATAGCAGCTACATAAACTCATCAGATTGAATTGATATTCTGAGTCTAATTATATTTGAGCTACTAACTTCCAGCAGCTCCAATGTGCTCGTTAGGTGTCTTTTAGACATTTTTAGAATTTAATATTTTTAAGGAAGGCAGAAAGAGGCTTTCCTTTTGCAGCGCTCCCCTTGTGGTTATATAACTGCTGTGCTGAGACATGGTGCTCCCTCCCCTTTCCCCCTGTGGAGGCTTCTCTGCCCTTGTATGGTAACTGTCTCACAGCAGTTCTTGGTTCTGAAGTCAGCAAGTCGAACCCTTATTAGGATCCGAGCTTAAAAGTTAAACAGCTCAGGGGCTAAGATTATGAATCTCCTGTGTGTAGAATCTGGTAGACACCACATGGATCAACTAAACTGGGTTGGGACAAAGTTGTTCAGGGAAGAAGAGGTATGATTGTAAATGATCTGTTTCATGTTGTTGTCCTAACAAAAAGCCAATTACTTGCCCTGTTTTAAATTAATCCTAAGTCCCAAGAAAGCATTTTTCTAACTCTCTTATGTTCCCATTTTGTGTAATTACCACAAAGAGCATCAGGTGTGTCTTTTCTTTTCTTTTTCTTCTTTTTCTTATGTCCTTGTGTATGTGGACAAAAGCAACTTCCATGTACTCTTTGCTATTTGTTTCAGGTCTACACTCAGTCCCTGGGTTACTCACCCTCTTTTAAATTAGTTTTTCTAAGAAGGAGAAGAAAAGAGCAGAACTAGGCATAGTGTTAATTCTCTCTTCCCACCCCTTTGACAAAGCCAGTTCTCAAGAAGGGTAGGATATAAGCATTTAATATATCATGATAAGGCTTATGAAGATACCTCACCCAGAGAGTTTGCCTTGTTCTAAGGAATAGTTGTAACTTTTTGAGAATTAGTGAAATTAAGCAAGATGAAACTTTTTTTCTACAGAAGAAATTCTTGGCACACCAGCGATCTCCAGGCACTTATGAAATGCTTCCTTTACACCATTCACAAAGATGAATGACAAGTCCAAGTCCTGAACGTAATCAATCTTGGTGCAGAAACAGAAATGGAAATAGGTAGTTACACGTCAATGAGTGTTACAGTAAAGCTTTTCAGGGGATGCTGGGGAGTCCAGGTGAAAGAGTGACTGTCCAGGGGCATCTCCAAAGGCCTCATAGAGAAACAGGTGGTTAATTGGGGGCGAGTCTTAAAGGTAAGGTGTTCTGGAACAGGGCAGAACATAAGAAAGGCCAGAGATGCCCTGAGAGGTGATCTGCAGATCCTTCCAGGCTCCCTAAGTCAGGAAGTAAGTGTGGGGTGAATGTTGGTACTTTAATTCATTCCCACATTTAACAAATATTTATTGGCACTTACTAGGTGCTGGTGGTTATGGGGGTAAAGAAGTTCTCATGAGATTATGGCCTCGTGTGGAAGACATTGAACAAAAACCTATACATTTATAATAGCGATTGTACTAAGTACCATGAGCGAAAATCCAGGGTGCTAGGAGTTTAACCCAGGGACCTTTGGAATTGGAGTTGGATGGTATGCAGAGGAGGAGGTATTTGGGAAGAAAACATTAAAACCGAGACCTAAACCTTTGTGGAACCAGAGGGGACAGCATGTGTGATTTCCCATGGGAAAAAACCTGACTTCCGAGGAGGAGGGGAGAGTCAGTGAGACAGAGCCCCAGGAAAGGGAGCAGATTGTAGGGAGACCAGAGAAGTAGATGCTTCAGGGTTTGTAGGAACTGTCAGAGATTTTGGACTCTGTGGACACTGGGAAGACATTGAGTGGTTTAAGCAAAAGAATTAACGTGATCAGATCTGTATTTTCAAAAATCACTCTGACTGCTGTATAGAGTAGTGGCCACCAAACTTTAAATCGTGTACTTCTATCAATAACACATTTTAAACCTGCATGCCAGTACAGGGATGTTTATTGTTACATCGTATTACATATATTATGAAATACAGAGAAATAGTCATTTTAAAGAATGAGATAAATAGAAGTCCTAAGATTTTTCTCCCCACAGCCCATCAGCTCGTCCTGTGCACTGTGTAGGGGCAGGTCCCACCTGGGAGGCTACTGGTGAGGAGCGTGGAGGGGGAGCAAGACTGTGAGTGGGGAGACAGGGTATGTTTACTGTAATAATCCAGAGAAGAAGTGGGGGGGGGGGGTGGGAGTGGATTAGGAGGAGAGAAGTGGACAGATTTGTTAACATATTTTACAGGTTGAATAGAAAAGACTTGATGACTGGTTGGGTGGGATGGAGGTGGACATGGGGGGCTGAGGAAGAAGACTATGTTAAAGGTGACTCCCAGTTTCTGATCTGAGTGATTTCTCAAATGATGGTGTCAACTTACCCTTTAAATGCAGTTGAATAAAAAGGTCTGCCACTTAAATTTTGGAGGGAAGTAAGAACCCTTTACAGCCATTTTAGCAGCGTGTGTGTGTTTTAATTGTTTATTTTTGTGAGAGGAATCACCTCCAGGCCTCAAATTTTCTGTTCTCATCTTTTATTTCTCTCAGGGTAGGAAATTCCCACAGAAAAGCCAAGATTTTTAAGGCCCCACCTTGCTATCTCATGCTCACTCTCTCACTTTCTCTCTGGTACTGAATACTTTCGGGGTTGTAAAAATTCATGAATACTTTTATTATTTGCGATTTTGATTGTGATACATATTAAAATTATATATATAAACTAGGACTCTTCCTTTTTCCCACTGATCCATTTTATGACCATTTTCTTAGTAAATTTTCAGAACCACTTGAGTCTATTTCTCAGCATGCAGTACACTGAAAGTAATGCTAGTCACAGATTTCCACAAAAATAAAAAACCTGGAGGAGTTATGGTTGTCCTGATACGTAGATGGCAGGCATCTTTTGCGCACCTCCAGGGAACTGGCTGGGAATCCCCTCAATACGTAAGCCCTTGGCTTGGTACTTATCTGTAGGCAAATGTCAGCTGCAGCTACTTTTAAAATTCTTTTAAAAACCACGACCACTTATCGTGATTATGAGGATCCAAAATGATAATGGATATGGGGCATTCTCTCAACTGTAAGTTCATATATGAATGTATGTTAATATATTTAAAACAAAATTATTTTTAAGTGCTCCTGAAGCAGCAACTTATATAGAAACTAAGTCAATGAATGAAATGTGAGAAGCTGTCATAGCCACAGCCCTGTGCCATAATTAAAAGTCTGCTGGAATGATTTTGAGTTTGGAATGATATTTAGGATGGAGCAGAATGATTCTCCTAGATGCATACTAAGTAAAACTAAGTTTTCTCTACCCTGTTAGATGTTTGTAATTACTTTTGCTCCACTTTCTTGTTATAAAAATTAGTAAGCAAAGGGGCTGGCCTGGTGGCATAGTGGTTAAGTCTGAGCGCTCTGTTTCAGTGGCCCGGGGTTGGTAGGTTCAGATCCCGGGCATGGACCGATGTACTGCTTGTCAAGCCATGCTGTGGCAGCGTCCCATATAAAGTAGAGGAAGATGGGCATGGATGGTAGCCCAGGGCCAGTCTTCCTCAGCAAAAAAGAGAAGGATTGGCAATAGATGTTAGCTCAGGGCTGGTCTTCCTCACAAAAAAAAAGAAAAAAATTAGTAAGCAAGCCACAGATTTGGGCCTGTCCAGTGGTCCTAAAGAATAGAAGGAATATTATATATAAATTTAGAAATGGTTTGTTAATTTTCTCCAGGAAAGAGAGTTTGAATAACTCTTGAACTAATTTTAGAGAAAGGCAACTTTTTTCTCTACATATACAAGTTTATATCAAGACTTGACAACTACTTTGGAGAGAAGGGTTTTCTTTAATCAGTTAGATATCTAAAATCATTTGGAACTGTTACAGTCATCGTTTGGGTTCAACAACTGTTGCTGAAAACGTGACCTGAAGTTATAGTTGAGGTTCTCTTTATCTTCACTTTTCAGACAGGGCCTTATGCTCGCTGTTTTAGTGGCAGTTCTAGAAAGCAGAAATCTTGACTTTTTTTTTTCCAAAGTCCTGAACGCTAGAAAGGGTGGTGGATTCCTGGTTATAGGTAAACTATTGGTCTAAAGGCAAGGTTGGGGTGGGGGGAGGATTAGGGTCATAGTAAAAATATCTTGGCCAAAACCTGAAGGGAAGATTTGCCTGCTATTAGAAAGAAATTCCTCCAGGCTGGGAGGAAGAGGAAAGAGAGGGAAAGTTGGGGGTCCTAAGAGTCGAGGGGACCTGTGCACTTCTTAGCTGCACTGCTAAGGAGAAGGCAAGACAGCAGAGAGAAATGGCTATGAAGTGTGCAGATGGGCCAGGCTTTCCATGTCCCAAAAATGGCACTGGAGCAGCCAAGTCCAAGCAGCCACTGGACCTTAGTGGACATCTTTGCAGCAGGTAACTTCTGTGAGCAGAGGACAGACACACAAGCCCTCGATACTATGTAAGACCCCAGAGTCGTGGCACAATCTTGGGACGTGGGGAGGAGAGACCCTCAAAAAGTGCCGAAGTTACATCTCTCATCCTGCAGGATGGGGCCATGTAATGGAAGAGAAGTTGATGTAGAAAATAAAATTATATTTCTTGCAAAAATGAGTTTGCAGCCTAAGATTTATAACCACTACAAACGGCAAACGTTTTTCGTGTAAAGTGCAGAAAGACACTTCATTTTAGCATGTCCAGGCAATTGTACACATTCCAGAATAGTAGGATATGAATGAGTGAGGGTTAACCGTGCCAGCACTCTAAACGAAAAGATACAGTGGAGAAAGTTCTCACTGTCAAGTCAGAGCCATTGAAACAGTCAACTGAGACAGGACATAGAAGCTTTTAGAGGATTGGACTTTTGACAGGTAGCAAAGGGCCTGATGACATTTTAGGTTTCAGAGGGAGCTCACCCAATAAAACTCTCTCATTTCTATTTTTCAAAAAAACACCATTGAGGTGAAATGGGGATCTGTAGCTCCAAGAAACAGTGGGAGGTAAATTTTCCCCATGAAATCCCTTTGACCAGTCAGAGAGCACCCGAGGATTTCACATGCACAGAGAAGGTCATTGCCCTTTCACTCTGGATGTCTGGGGGTAGCTAGCAAATGAAAGCAGCCAGAAGGCAGACTTGACTCCTTACACAATGTCTGTGCTGTGAAAAGGGCCAGACATAGCCAAATATGAAGGGTACCATTGAAAGCAGAGAGTTGTGTCTGGCATGGAAAGGGCCTGTCAAGACCTTGGAATTCAAGTTCTGAAGACAGAGGAAGTAGCAGTAGGAGGGCAGTGGGGACAAGCCCAGAAGAGGCACCAGGGGAGAAATGAAAAGGAAAATGACCAGGAAAGGAAAGGAGAAAGCATCACCACCACACGGGGATTTCCGATGGGAGGGGAAGTGAGAACTATAGAAATAGAAAGAGGAACTCAGAGGGCTTTATTTCCCAGTGTGCTTCCCCACCCCCTCCCCCCAAAGAAGCAACCATATTAGGGGAAAGACATGCAGGAAATGTCCCTTTGCACCTTAGTCCCTGATTTTATGACTGGATAAGATGCCAGCTCTTTAATAGGTCATTGCCTAGGTTGGAATGGAATGAGGGATGTTCCCAGAGTGGAATGTGGCCTGTTTGCATTCAGAAGAGGAATGAAGTTCCCATCCAACTTTTGCGCTAATACTTAAAAAAGAAGAAGAAAAGACTGCAGACTGTCACTTTTTATGTGGCGTTCATGAGGGTGGGAAAGTAGGAGGAAAGCAACGTCTTCCAAGAAGTTATTTTATTAAGCTTTTGATCAGCTCTTGCTCAAGGCTAATTGTAAAAATAATTGTGCACTTCTACCTGCAGCAAGCAGCTTGGAAACTGCACGTGTGATTGAGAAAGTCACTGTCAAGTTCCCAACTGCAACTCAAAAGATATTTACTGCGAGCTAAACTAAATTTATGAGTTTCCCAGTGTGTTTTGGGAACCAGACATAGATTGCACCACGTTAAAACATCTAGAAAGGAGCCAGCATGGAGAACTGTCACCAGATGAGGGCCTAAACTTTTTAAAAAATGTTTTAAATTGTGGTAAAATATACATAACATCAAATTTACCATTTTAACCATTTTTAAGTGTACAGTTCTGCAGCATTAAATACAATCACATTGTTGTGCAACCATCACCACCGTCCATTTCCAGAACTTTTTTCATCTTCCCAAGCTGAGACTCTGTACCTATTAAACAATTACTTCCATCTCCCTCTCCCCCAGGCCCTGGCAACCACACCAGTCTACTCTCTGTGTCTATGAATTGACTATTCTAGCTAGAGTGTCCTTTTTGTGACTGGCTTATTTAGTTTAGTATAATGTTCATCCATGTTGTAGCATGTGTCAGAGTTCCCTTCCTTTCTAAAGCTGGATGGGCCTACACTTTTCAAGTGAGAGTCATGATACAAAGAATCTTCTTTTTCTAAAACAAACAAACAAAAAAATTGTATATATCCATATCACTTTTTAAAAACTGTCACAGCAGTGAATAAGTGTTTTAGTATTTACTAGGTTGCAAAAGGAGGCTGGAGCTCATCTTCAAGATAGCATTGTTCAGGTCCTCTTAGTTTTTGGAATTGGTTCATTTTAATCTCACAGACAAGGGACTAAATCCAGACGTTTTTCTCTGTTAGTGGCTGAGACTGAGCATTTAGCTAATCCTCAATCCCTTTGATTTCTGCTTCCCTTCCCCCTCTCCCTGGCTCTCCACCCCCATCACGGTTTTCTGGGTAGAATATATGGGAGCAAAAATAGGAAGAGGCATGCTTCTGCTCTTTCCAGTAGAATGCCTTACATAGGAATACCTTTCCTGGATCCAAATTTTGGACACTTTAGATAACGTGAATTAAAGAAATTAATAACTTTTCTCCTCTTAGCTCTAACCTTAATTTCAAAGATCTATGCCTTTTACTGAAAAAAGATTCTCCTGATCAGCTCCAAAATTGCCATGGGGTGGCTTTTGACCTTATTCCCCCAAAAGCAAAAAGTCCTTTTTCTGTAATTCGCTGCAGGGTGTCTGCTATAATGGCAGGTGGGCGGGCATGATCAGTCTCACCTTGCATTTTGAAATAACTTGCTGGCCCTGAAAATAATCTCCAAACGCGTTAGGCTCTGAAATTTCTGTTATTAAACACAGTACCTAGGCAGCACCAGAAATTATCAATAACCCATTGGCCCATCTAGTCACACCCAGAGCAGGAGCCTAAGAAAATGTGAGGATTTACTTAGAACCCATGTGCAAATATGATTCCCATGGAAACAACTCAAAGGAAATACAAAAAGGAAATGGTAGACACTACAGTTCTTAGGCCTTTAAAAATTTTTAAAGATTTTTAGATGTATTTTCTTTTGAGGGAAAACTTTCATGTTTCTTACAAGTCATCATGAGTTGTTTTAATCTAAAATTGTTTTCAGAAGATTGAAACTAGTAAAGACCTCTTTTTTCAAGCAGGACAAGAAAGTCTGTGTTTCTTCTACCTCTTCAAGATAGTTAAAGGAAGGGAACTGTATAGCTCCCTGCAGTTTCAGTTTATAAGTTAGTTGCCCACTGATTGTTCCATGAATAAAGCTGAAAGGAAGATCTAACTTGAAGGTTGGAGGAAAGAGGATCTGGCAGGGGAAAATTAGAGAATGGTGCTGTCACCGGAATTCATGTTTCTAGACTCAGTTCTTAGGGACATTTTTGCCTGATATAAAGAACATTGTCCCACCCAACCAGCTTCGCTGGCATACTGCTCCCCAGCCTCGACTGAAATTTGACATGGAGGCAGTCAAGAAGACAATGATCATCCATTATATCCTATCACTGTGCATCTGGATTCTAGTCCGAAGTCTATCTTTTCTAACAGTTTCTATTTCTCCTTCTAAGAGCTCTTTGCTTTTGCAGGAAAACTAAGAGTATTACCAGAGTCTTAGAAAAACAGGTGAGTTCGTATATTTTGGGTGCTGTGAAATATGAATTTTCCTAAAAGTAACATTATTTAGCAAGTGGAAACATGTTAGCTCTAGATTTCTTCGATGGACATTTTTTTTTGTGGTTAAAATATACATAACATAAAACTCACCGTTTTAACCATTTTTAGGTGTACAGTTCAGTGGCATTCAGTACATTTTATGGGCATTTTTTAAATCGTTTACTGCTCTCAATACAGAGGCTCATTCCTACTTTTTGTATAAGCCATATCCTGCAGGTAGTATTTAGGAACTCTTAATGTCTCAACTCACTTTAACAAAAGTGAGTAACTCTGTTGCCCCTTTTTAAAAATAGAGATTCTAAAATGGAGTGGCTCCAAGACTCTGCCTTTTCTTTCCTGGTCCATTGCTCTTCTGTGACCTCCTTTTCACTAAAGACTGCTATTAGGTTGATCCTAAACTTTCTCTCCCTCAAGCTAAGTGATTTCAATTTCCTCATCTATTAATAGATATCTTTGCCCACACTTCAGTCATGGCGGTTCTCACAGTGGTTCTTCTCTGAACCCTGTCCAAGGTTATTTATAGCACTTTAGTTTTGAAATCTAGCAGTAGTATCTGTAAACTCTACTTAAAATAAAACAAAACAAAACTCACCAAGGGTTTACCAGACTAGTCTTCTGGATTAGAACCTCTAGTGTGAGAAGGAGTTCCTGTTCCAGTATTATCCAGTAGGGCCGTTGAGTTGTACCCTTTCTCTCCCTGTGACTTTCTCACTCTCAGCCACACTGTCCCTCTGCCACCTCAGGTCCAGTCTTATCTTAAAACTTCAGTCCAGACTAAGAAAAACCCTTCTTTCCTTAGTGCCTTATGGTTGGAACAGGATGGCAGTATGGTACAAAGATGGGGATGTTAAACTACATTTTCCAGAGCAGACTGGATTTCAAATATCCTCAGCCATTGTCACAGCTCATGTCAGGTGTTTGTCCTGCTTTTCTGTTCAGAAAGCGCTGGCTAAACTATGGATGAAGACTTAGCGGAGGAAAAGGCACCCGACCAAGAGCAAGGCTGTTAACAAGACCATCTTGGCGCTTCCTGGTGCTTGTGTCCCCTCCAGCTCGGTCCCGTCAACAAGGGTCCTCGGTGAATGTTTGTTGACAGGATAGATGAGTGAGGGATGGGTAGGTTTTAGAGAGGTGATATTCTAGCCCCTGCTAAGCAGAAAAATCCAAAAGTGGAAGCAGGGGCAGGTATGGCAAGTTAGAGCAAGAGTAACTTTTGACCTAAGGCAAGGACACAGGCCAAGGGGGGAGGATGAAAGCCTGAGCGGGTTTGACTTTGACCATATCGTCCAGGCTGTGACAATCCCAAATGATTTACAAATGGCTTGTAAAGAAGGTATATCATCAGAATCCTAAACTAAAATTAATTAATTAAAAGGAAAGAAAGAATTAATTAATTCTCTTTTGCCTGCTCTTACCTGCATTTTTGTATCCTGTCACCCCTCATGGGCACGATCCTAACTGTTCAGTGTCCTCCTAATGCCCTGGCACTAAACGCCAATATAGCCACACCCAGAACAAGTCTGTTTTCCTTCAAACTACACTTTTTAAAAATGCAGTTCAAGTAAAGTTTCCAATTCCTCAGAATCGGAAAACCATCAGATTACCTTGTCATATGCCTATTTGTGACTTAGCAGTCAATACGTGTTTCGAATTACTTGGTTAAAATACCATATTCTAAGTCTGAGTGTCTGATATGCTTCATTCTCTCAGGGAACATTTGTGTTTCAGGAAAGGGTCTTATTAACTTAAGTGAGTATAGTTGGTGGAATGAATTGGGACCCTTTTGTGCCAATTCTTTCCCCACCATCGGGCTGGAAACAGGGGAATCAGCAACTTGGCATCCCAGTTATATTCCTGTCGTCATCCATGGGAAGGCACTGTAGATTCTGTAGGGGAAAAGGCACGAGAAAAATGTGTTAGAAAGTTTACTAGAGAAATGGTGTTTATTCTAGGTTTATATGAGGACTCTAGGCAGTGATTTCTACTCCTGCTGTTCCCAGTGCTCACTGCCACTTCGGTTGAGTCCAATGGAAGAGCACAGGGAGGCTTTGAGCTTAGTATTCCTGAAGAAGTGCCACCTGGTTCTGAAATATGTACCAGGTACCTAAGATGCACCAGGTGCTGGGGATACAAAGGCCAGTAAGATCAAAAAAAGGTGATTGAGAGCTAGCCCTGATAGCCTAGTGGTTCAAGTTCGGCGCTCTCACTGCTTCGGTGGTCCGGGTTCATTTCCCTCGCACGGAACCACACCACCTGTCTGTCGGTTGCCATGCTGTGGTGGTGGCTCACATAGGAAAACCAGGACTTACGACTAGGATATACAACCATGCACTGGGCTTTGGGGAGGGAAAGAAAAAAAAAGAGGAAGATTGGCAACAGATGTTAGCTCAGGGCAAATCTTTCCCTGCAAAAAAAAAAAAAAAAAAAAAAAGTGGGATTAAGTCTACCTGAGGGAAACACTGACGAGAGGGTGACTGACTGCCTGGAGGAATACAGACAAGGTCACCAACTCTACCTGAAAGAACTGGAGAAGGCTTCCTCGGGTAAGGACTGGGCCTCACAGCACTTATCACCTTGTGTAATTATAACATCTGTTGATCAGTCTGGCTTTACCACCCTTGAGGGCAGGAGTTGCCTGTCACGTATTTTAGGGTAGCTTCATGGACTACTTGTCGGAGAGTGATCATTGCTATAATTATTTTTGAAAAAATAAATTGATATCTTTTTGTCTTGAAAGATAAGTAGAAATGCAAAGGAAAAAAAAGAGTAAAGTACTCCATGTGGAGAGAAAAAAGCATAGAAAAACATGGAATTGAGAAATTCAGTGGGATTTTCAGGAAATGCAATTAGTTCACTCCTGGAGCTTGGGGTGATTTGGGGAGAGGGATGGGAGTAAAGGAATGCTGGGAGTGTGGCCAGGAATCAGAGTGTGGAGGACTTTGTATGCTCTGCTAAGAACTGGGACTTTATTCCCTAGGCAATAGGAACCCGTTCAATGTTTTAAAGCAGGGAAATAATTAGATCAAATCTGTGTTTTAGAAGACTCACTGGCAGCAACATCGAGATGGACTGGCATGAAGGGAGGTTAAATGTAACAACCACCAGTCCTTTTGTGAGTGGGGAGTGGAGGGACAGACATTTAAGAGAAAATTCAGAGTATCACAGTTAGTATTAAGAGAATAGAAAGAGTTGAAGACAACTTCAAGTTTCTAGTTTGGTTTGAGCATTGTGCAAGAAACCAAGATTAATATAAGAAGAGAAGCAGGTAGGAGGAAGGAGAGGGAATTAATTCAATTTTGGAGATTGAGGAGCCTACACATTTCCAGGGAGAGCCATTGTGGAAGCAGTCAGTAGTATGAAGCCCAGAAGAGAAGCTGGAGCCAAAGATTCAGTTTGGGGTGTGGAAGTGGAGCCATTTGATTGGATGAGAAACCCAGAGCAATCACGTGGGGAGAGAAGAGACACAATGAGGCCAAGGGGAAATTGAGATTCCCTCCTCCCCTTTCTAAAGTTCACTGCCCTTCTCCCTGTTATAAAAATATCTAAAAGCCAACAACAGGACCAAGTAAATGGAAATGACACCTGATTTTTTTTCAGAAGTTTCTTAACTTCTGGTACCGTGAGAGGTGAGCTGGCACTTTCCGACTCAGTACTGCTTCTCTGGGGTTTGACTGCTGTGTAGTTTGATGGAATGCAACCACTTTTGTGGAGTCAGCTCATCCAAGAGTCTACCAACAGTCCTTGAAACGCCTGCACACGAAGCCCCAGGTGCAGGAGCCAGCCCAACACAGAGGGAGAAGCTTGAGTCAGAGCATCAAAACAATAGAGCTTTCAAATCCCTTTTATTGTTAACTGTCTTGAGCTGTCTAAAGATTCTTGATGGCAGCAGTCTAAGCAGTTTTTGGTGGTGACCGAAGGAGGGGAACCACAAGCAGGGCCAGTGAGGTAGGGCTTAAAGGCACAGCACAGGCCTGGAACACAACAGTGATAAAGTCTGCAGTAATTCAGGTCGGGGTAGTTTTGGGGACTTTTGTGTGTGTGTGTGAGGAAGATTGGCTCTGAGCTAACATCCATGCCCATCCTCCTCTATTTTTTGTATGTGGGGTGCCGCCGTGGCATGGCTTGATGAGGATCTGCACCTGGGATCCGAACCTGTGAACCCCAGGCCGCCGGAGCGGAGCATGAAAACTCAACTACTACGCCACTGGGCCAGCCCACAGGGTAGTTATTTTTGAGTGAACTCTTGGTGAAGAAGATGAGTAAAAGAATTAGAAGTTGAAGAATGTACAGAGAAGAGATTGGCGGTTGCCAGAGGCAAGGGGTGGCTGGTGGGGGAAATGGGTGAAAGGGGGTCAAAATGTACAAACATCCAGTTATAAGATGAATAAGTCCTGGGGATGTAATGTACAGCATGGTGGCTATAGTTAACAATACTGTAGTGTATATTTGAAGGTTGCTAAGACAGTAGATCTTAAAAGTCCTCATCACAAGAAAAAAAATTGTAACTTTGTGAGGTGATGGATGTTAACTAAACTTATTGTGGTGATCATTTTGCAATACATACATGTATCAAATCATTATGTTGTACACCTAAAACTAATATAATGTTACACGTCAATTATATCTCAATAAAACTGGGGAATAAAAGAAGTTGAAGGATGTAAGAACTTAAGGAAAAATAGTTATTGAGGGATTAAACTCAACAGCGATCCCATGAATAATATCATTTAATTAAAATAAAATCATTACACGGGCCAGCCTGGTGGCATAGTGGTTAAGTTCACACTCTCTGCTTTGGCTTCAGTGGCCCGGGGTTCGGGATTCACAAGTTCGGATCCCAGGTGCCGACCTGCACACCGCTCATGAAACCATGCTGTGGCAGTGTCCCACATACTAAGTAGAGGAAGATGGGCACAAATGTTAGCTCAGGGACAATCTTCCTCACCAAAAAAATAAAATAAAACAAAAATAAACAAATCAATATATCATTACAGCTAGCACATTAAAGACAATAGCAGAGGGGCTGGCCGGGTGGCATAGTGGTTAAGTTCACGCGCTCTGCTTTGGCAGCCCGGGGTTCGCAGGTTTGGATCCTGGGCGTGGACCTATGCACTGCTTATCAAGCCATGCTGTGGAGGCATCCCACCTATAAAGTAGAGGAAGATGGGCACAGATGTTAGTCCAGGGCCAGTCTTCCTCAGCAAAAAGAGGAGGATTGGCAACAGACGTTAGCTCAGGGCCAATCTTCCTCAGCAAAAAAAAAAAAAAAGCAGACAATAGTAGAAGTACTTTGCTGGCAATGTGGTCAGGGTAAGCTTTCAGGAGGATGTGGAACTTGAACTAACACTTTAGTGATGGACAAGATTCAAGTGGGCAGAAGGCAGGTGATTGTTACAGGCAGGGAGAATGGTGTGAGCACGAAACAAGCTTGTGAGTAAAGTAGAATGATAATTGGGAGACACAGTGGCTATTTTGACAAACTGATCATTTCTTTCTTTCTTTTTTTTTTTTTTTGCTATGTATATAATAAGTGGTAGCACCAAGAGCAGAGAGCAAGAAGACCAAATGGTGTAGATTTTAAGTGAATTAAAATGATGACGATCTGAACGAGAATGAGCATATGCAGGCAGCAATGGAGAGTATTGTGACAGAAGACTCAGCAGGGTTGTCTGCCTCAATGTGGGGGATAAAGAAAAGGTTTCTAGAGGACTATCATACAAGGGCCTTCCAGTTTTTTTCCTAGTAGTTAACTGACTGCCATGATTTTACCAACTGCCATGATTGTATTATAGTACTAAGCAATAATATGAACAATATTTAATACTTGAGTGCCTTGGATGTGCCTGGAATCCTTTTAAACTAGTAAATGAGTTATCTCATTTAATTCTCCCTACAACACAATGATAAAGGTACTATTATTATCCCCATTTTACAGATGAAGATATTGAGGCACACACCCAAAGTCATGCAGCGTGGAGAAGCCGGGATGGCACCCAGACAGACTTCAGAGCCTGAGCATGCTGCCTCGGAGACTACACGCTGGCTGCTCAACAAACGTCATTAGACTCTGAATAGGTCCCTTCTGGTGAGAGGCTGTTATAGCTGCTGTGAAAAGGTCACCATGGCAGCTATGCCTGTATTGATCTTCCGCTTCTCTGGACCAGTGTTTTCTGAGAAAAATAGTCTCCGGGGGTGGGGCTAACATTTCCTCAGTTGGAAATAAATCAGAGAAAAAGACCTTCCTCTATTCTTGACCCCTGCCCCTCTCAACACTATTACAATATGACTCTTATTGTTCAGAGATATGAATCTACAGATCCATACAAAACTCCAGTGCTTTCCCTTGAATCCCAGGAAATTCTGGTCATTGCATCTTTCTCTCCCCCTTTCACCTGGAGCACACATTACAGGTTGTGATAGAATTTCTCATTTTGTTCACCCCGTCACCTGTATGTCAAGGCCAGTGCCTTACTGATGACTGATTTACTTTGGGTATTTGTTTATTCAGTTTTCCCCCTTTAGTGTGAGGTACCTCTGGGGAAAAGCTATTGGACGACCTATTTTCCAGTTCATTTCATAATTACTGAGTGTCTACAAACATACCACATGATGTACGATAAGCTCCATCCTGTTTACTGTCATCTTCCCCCAAGAGAGACCTGAAAACCCTTTCTAGACCAGTAATCCAGCAATCATCATTGCCTGCAGCCATTCAGTGAGCACATGTCCCCAAACAATCTGCCTGTCATGAAAAAACAGTCTTGTGCAGACATTAGGATTTCACACCACACATCTCCTTTATGCTGGTCTGAAGGTCAACACCCACCTTATCCTGATGTCGGGGTTGAGGAGGAGGCTGACTCAGATGTGTTTAGATGTAGTTTATGGCCTACATATATATATATTTTTTTAATTGAGGTATAATCGACATATAACATTATAATAGTTTCAAGTGTACAGCATAGTGATTCAAAATTCGTGTACATTGTTTAATGATCACAATAAGTCTAGTTACTATCTGTCACCATACACAGTTACAAAAGTTTTTTTTCTTGTGATGAGGACTTCTAAGATTTACTCTTAGCAACTTTCATATATGTAACACAGTATTATTTACCATAGTCACCATGCTGTACATTACATACCCATGACTTATTTATTTTATAACTGGAAGCTTGTACCTTTTGACCCTCCCCTCCAGCAACTACCAGTAGGTTCTTTGTATCTATAAGCTTGGGTTTTGTTTGTTTTGTTTTTTAGATTCCACATGTAAGTGAGATCAAATGGTACTTATCTTTCTCTGATTTGTTTCACTCAGCATAATGCCCTCAAGCTCCATCCATGTTGTCACAAATGGCAAGATTTCATTCTTTTTTATGGCTGTGTAGTATTCCATTGTATATACATACATATACATATACATATATATAACATCTTCTTTATTCTTTCATCCACTGATGGACACTTAGGTTCTTTCCATACCTTGGCTATTGTAAATAATGCTGCAGTGCATGTAGGGGTGCAGATATCTTTTTGAGTTAGTGTTTTCATTTTCTTCATATAAATACCCAGGAGTAGAATGGCTGGATCATACGGTAGTTTTATTTTTAATTTTTTGAGAACCTCCATACTGTTTTCCACAGTGGCTGCATCAATTTACAGTTCCACAAATAGGGCACAAGGGTTCCCTTTTCTCCACATCCTCTCCAACATTTGTTATTTCTTGTCTTTTTGATGATAGCCATTCTAACAGGTGTGGGGTGATCTCTCCTTGTGGTTTTGATCTGCATTTTCCTGATGAGAGTACTCTTGTCCCTGGCTGAGACAATAGGTTCTGTTCTGATTTTCCACAAAGTGAGGAATTCTTCTAAATCTTGCACAGTGTCATACCCAGACAATTGTGATGAATTGCTGCGCTGTGGAAGTTGAGAAGACTCAGTTAATAAAGGAAGGTGGGTAAATAGACTGTTACCTGACCAGGTGGAGTGATGGTATTGGACACTGGTGAGAGTGGGGGCTCTGAAGTCAGAACTTCCCACCTTCAGATTTCAGCCCTCCACCCACTAACTATGACTGTGGGCAAGCACCTTAATCTTTCGAAGCCTCAGTTATATATATATATAAAAAAAAAATATATATATATATATATATATATAGTACAAATTTGTGGATGAGTTGAATATTTCATTTTATTACCATCTCAGTTGATGACAACTCCACTCTTCTGGTTGCTCAGGCCAAAAAAATTTGGAGTCATTCTTGGCTCCTTTTTTTTTTTTTCACACCCCCCATCCAATCTATGCTGGGAAATCTTGTCAACTCTACCTTCAAAACACACCTGGAGTCTGAATACCTCTCAGCCCCTCCACTGCCAATGCCTGGTCCAAGCGACTATAATTTCTGGGCTGAATTACCATATTAGCCTCCAAACTGGTGGTTTCATCATCACCCTCAGACAGTCTACTTTCAACATGGCAGCCAGAGGAATCTCCCTGAAATGGACATCAGATCAGTTCAATCTGCTGAAAACCCTTCATGACTGCCGATCTTTTTGTGAAGTTAAAGTATATTTCAAAGCATTGACAATGGCCCATGTACAAGCTGCCTGATATCCCCTCTGCCCTTTGCTCTCTAAGCTCATCTTCCATACTTTCTCTTTCACACTACTCCCGCCACAGGGCCCTGGCTGTACTCTAACTAGAATGTTCTTCCCCTAGATGGGTGCAAAGTTGACTCCTGCTCAAATGTCATCTTTTTAGTGATGCCAACCTTGACCTCTCTATTTAAAATTGCATCCGTTCCCATCTGCCACTTGCACCATCACCACCCATCCCCTCCTCCAAGTTATGCAGGAGAAATTTCTCCAGCCCTTCTACATATGGTTCTTCAATACTCTCAGCTCATAACCAACAAGGGCAGACCTCCTTCCTTCTAGAGAGTTCCAACATTCTGGCTTGGGCTCAGGTCAATGAATTCAAGTACTTATAGTCAGTGGCTTTTACAGCAAAATGTTGACCATGATATCTGTTGTAATAGAATAAGTAGAAATAAACACAGGAGAACATTTCTCAAGAGGGACTTTTAATAAATAGACTTATGTCTTGATATTTAAGAAGAATATACTTTTATTGCTATAGAATTTAAATCTAGTTTTATAACCTTTGTTCATAATTTGGCTTTTCAGGAAATGAAAACACCTATTATACTTAAATAGACTTGGATTATTCTTTCCTATTATAATCTTATGTATTGCCTCTCCCATCGACATAATTACACCTTTTAAAAATTATATAATGAGGTTACAGTTCCTTTATTTTGATAATATACCCTCCTCCTTCAAACATTATTGTTTTCATTCCTTAAAGGTTTTAAATTAGCAAGATCAAACAAAGCAACCTAGAAACGTACGGTAAAATCTTTCATCTCAGAGAAGAAAGGACCAAACAGGAAAAGAATCATGGGATTTGAGACCCACGAGGGATCTTCAGGATACAGTATCAGCCCACCTTCTCCATTTTGCTCTTAAAGAACCAGAGATCTAGAGAGCGGTAGTGGCTTGCCCGAAGTCACTCAGCTGGTTGACCATAAGCTGGTCGTGGAAGCCAGTCCTCCTGAAAGCTAGTGGAGTAATTTCTTCATTATCCCAGACCAACTTGAAAATAATTTAGGGTAATTATGCAACTAGCCAGATTTTATTTATTAGTTAGCACAGGCTAATACATTTGGGGAAAACCAGGCCACGCCACCATTACATTAGCACTCTTCCATATATGATGAGATTTGATTTGAAAGTATGCCGAACCCTCTTCTATAAAGTTTTGAGTACTTGCTCTGGCAATTCATCCTCTGGCATTAACCCATTTGTCACAAAGTATTAACTTCCTGTTCCTATGTGTACATCTGTGGCTATTTCTTAGACTTTAATGAGGAAGAGTTGGATCAAAGAGGAGTGGGATGACCCAATGTTCAAGAGTGAGGAAACAATAGAGACCTTGTCAGGTGAAATTATTGGACTAGAATGGTATCACCATGGTAACCAAGTGGGGGCTCTTCAGACACTGTGGAACTGGGGACTTTTAGGAGATTCAACCAACCTCCCTGCTTATCCCCAAGATGTTCCCAGTGTCAGGTTGCTAATGACACTGACTCCCTCTTCTCTCCACTTGCTCTCTCCAGTCCTCAATAGTCACAAAAATAAAGGCAAGTTTTAGCCAAGTTTGTTCACTAACCTACACACTTATTTTGAAGAAGGAATAAATTGACAGTAACTCAGGGCAGTACTGGATAGCACAGAACTGAAAATATATGTTTATTCCTTGCATTGCCATTTGTGCTAGGAGTTCATTTCTAGAGTGATTGCAGAGATTTTGAAACTGTTTATATAGCATTTGAAATCCTAGACTTTTACTCCCATGAGACTATCATAGTCAGACTGTTTATGTCTCTCATCAGCTGAATTAGAGTCACTTTATTATCTTAAATATGAGCTCCCCTCCATCTTGCCCCATTTCCTGTTAACCAATCTTCACCAAGAGATTGAAGTGACATTAACAACTCAGGGGACTGGGGATCTTCAAGATAAGTGTATTGTCACTAAGTTATGGAGATTTTGTAGGCTGTTCTATGTTTTCAGGAAAAAAAAACATATTCTAAGAATCAAATATGTTTAGCAATCTTATTCATGCTTACACCAAATTAAAGGAGGAAGCATGGCATATTTCTGTTTTCCAATTCACTGTCCCAGGACCTTAGCTGTTTGGAATGCAAACTGTGCCCTGTTGGCAGGGATTTCGAATCAATTTTCAGTGTGTGATATGATAACACATGTTCTGGATCAGTGGCAGAGGAATGTTTGGAGCTGTAATTCTGTCTCCCCATTAGCAGGAAGCCTTGCTAAACTCACAGCTGGAGAAGTGCCTAAAAAGAACTAGGCTCTTTGTGTGTGTACGTTTATAAAGGCAACATAAAACCCAGCCCCAGGATAAATGCTAAATGAAGGCCATCAAAAATGAAATGGTACTTTCATCACACGGATCAACTGGTATCTAGATAAGATGACTACCTTTCTCAGCTAGAAGTGTTCCTATATACCTTCATACATCTGGGCTTAATGATAGCAGGTGAGGTCTAACAAGAGGAGAGAAAGAAAACAACCCTAGACCCCAAAGAAGAAAATCAAATGGCAAGTGTTCATTTTAATAAGGCATGAGGGGAGATATACAAGATTCAAACAACGGGAGTTGAAACCTGATATCCCTGAGGCATGAGGTAGAAGCTGACTCTTGGCCCTGGTGAGCCACACATCATGGAAACGTGTAAGTGCATGTAAGTGCAAGCATACAGCTAGCACAATTCAGCAGGCTTCCCGAAGCCAAACGCTAAGCTTAGGCAAGAAAGATCCAATGTTATTCTTTGAAAAGATGTAAGTTATTTGCTCATTGCGATGAGCAGAAAGAATGGTTTATATAATGTAGTCCTCCTTTGACATTTCTCTTTTCTTAAAGTCTATAGTGTTCCATGCCTTTCTATTGTCTTACCACTTTTGCCCTACTTACATAGACACAGCGCTTCTCTGGCGATTATCCCGAATGAATGAATGAATGAATGGTCACGTGATTTAAAATATTCAAACTACAAAAATCATTGAGCCAATCATGGTTGATCTGGTGTTTTTAGACTATTTCACTAATCCACAACATGATCAATTTAATTATGGCTGGCTTATGGATCACCAACATCTGCTGAAAAGAGCCAACATGGTTAAGTGGTCAGGATAAAGTGATAGCTTCGAATAGAAAAAAGATTATGGTTTTAGCCTTACTTGTCCAAAATTAGAACTGTAAGAAATTATAAAATCATCTATTGGTTTAGGATTGTAGTTAAAGAACATACTGACAAACTTTGAAGTCTTTTTTTCAGAGTGAAATCCTAGTCTCCAGGGCAAGTATTTATAAAGCATTTCTGGGTTGGCAAAGCAATTTACACACATTTGTCATCTAATCCTCTTGACTTCTTGCCTTATTGTTCTAAGATACCATCTGTGCTTCTTCTTCAGAGATGATCCAAAGTATTTGGTCTTAATAATTGAGCAACATTTTCCCAGAGTCCTACCTTCATTACATCAACTTCCTCTGACAACTAGAAAGACTGTCTTAGCCATTTCCTGCTCAGAGCCCTGGTCCCTTTAAGCAACTGGCCTGCGTATCAGCTTTCTGCTTCAGAAATGTCTTTAGGTATCCCCTCACTTGAAGGGCAGAGAGAAGTCCAATCATTGATCCCTCTTCCCACTGAGGTAACTGACTTTGCCCTCACCCACTTTCTCTTCGATGACCCACTCTACAGTCTTCTAATTAGTGTCCTATTGAACCATGTACAAGTATTCCTCTTGCAATTGAAAATTTCAGCTCATTTGATAGGAAAATGCATAAACTAATTGTTTATGACCATGGCTTCTCATGTTTTGCAGGTCTTGGTTTGTGTTTAAATCAACACACCTCATCCATGTTGGTCCTGGCACTCCAAGTGGAGCTGCATCTACCTTCCTTCTTCATGAACCCCACCTTCTGCCCAAATGAAACACTCTCCTCTATGCTTTTATGATTTTATTGCCTAGAAATCCCTTCTGTTCCAACCTCATGTGTGTGTACTTTTTTCTCTTTATAGTATTTTAAAAACCCTTTATAGGGCCGGCCCAGCGGCGTAGCGGTTAAGTTTGCACGCTCTACTTCGGCAGCTGGGGTTTGAGGGTTCAGATTCCGGGCGCGGACCCACATACTGCTCATCAAGCCATGTTGTGGCGGTGACCCACATACAAAAAATAGAGGAAGATGGGTACAGATGTTAGCTCAGGACAAATCTTCCTCACCACACACACACACACACAAGAACCTTTATATATATTTCTCATTATACTAGTAGTTTCTCACTGAACCCATCATAGATATCTGTGCCATTTCCAAGTTAGTGGGTTTATTTGGGGTGTTTCTACTTTGGAGCTATTACAAATAACATTACCATAAAAATCTTATAAAATATCTTTTATTTAAAATTATTTTCTTAAAATAAATTTCCAAGAATATTAATGTGTCAAAGGTTATGGTCATTTTTATGGCTCTTATTCTGTAGTCAGGTTGCCTTCAAGAAACTTGTCCTGTCGTTGGCACTGTGAAAGTAGGCTTCTTTGAATCTTTCCCAAACCTGGGTTTTATAATGACTTGCTCTGTTTTTGTCGTTGCTGCTAATTTAATCATTATAAAATGATATAGCAGAGTTATCTTAATTTGAACTTCTAAGTGAGGCTGATCTATCAATATGAAATTTCCGGACTGAGATAATCTTTAAGATATAGCAAAAATAATTTCCAATGGAGTGGGATGGGTCATTCCTTCAAATCTATTGGGCTCACTCAGAAGAATTTGCCTACCCGTTGTGGGGGGGAAACTCTTGATTATTGTTTAGCAAAATAGCTGCCACCACTCTAGTCTGGATGCTTCTTTCCTCACACACAGATGATTTCCAAAGTCTCTTAATCAATTTACCAACCTTCAACTCTCCAAGTCATTTACCCACAACTTCCAGTTTAATGTTCTCATGGGAAATAGGGCCCTGGGGAAGGAGACCAGGGCACACAGCCAGCTAGGACTGGAACCTAAGTCTCCTGGGTCCTAGTGCTGTTTCTCCTACATCTTGCACGTTTCACCACTTTCTGGGAATTCAGATGTCTCAGAAGAGCTGCTGGCTGATGTTGGAGGCTCTCCTTACAGCTCTCTGGCTGCAGTAGCAGAAGCCACTGCATGAGGTTCACACACCCGCTGTTTGTGATTCTGCCCCTTTGCCTCCTGCCGTCTGCGAATCCTCAGGCCTCATAGCTGTGCTCCAGTTTGGGATGTTCCTGCTGTTACCTCCAAGCTATTGTTGGCGGCTGACTTGCCTCAGGTTGTGTTCCACGCCTCCTGTTTTCCTCTCGCCTCGTTTCTCTTCTTGAGTGATAGGACCTGCTGTCCAGTGCGGCTGCCATGGCCAGCCGGGTACTAGGAGGGTTGTGAGTTACATGGAACTAATTTCCTGGGCTAGTGAAGACCCTCCCTGATCATGTATCTGCAGCTTCTTTCCTGAGGTGGTGTATAGGAGGTCCATGTTAGCCTGATAACATAGTCAGATGTCATGTCTGTATACTGTGAGTGTACACACACACACACACACACACACACACACACACACTGAATGTAGTCTGTGTTTCAGCCAGACACTGTGGTTACCAGCACATAAGCACACACTCTGGAGCCAGACTGCCTGGGTTTGAATAATTCTGGCTCCACCACTTAGCTCTGTGACCTTGGAAAGTTACTTAACCTCTGCCTATGTAAATGTCTGCTCCTATTATTGTTATTCCTTGAAAAGGGAGGGAAATTATAGGAGCATAAACAGATCAAATCTTACCAAGATGTTCCTTTTTCAATTGGTGGTCAGCTTTATTTCGCAGTTGAAGGAAAAGTAAGGAAGCTCTGTGTTGCCTTGGGAGCCTGGAATTTAAACATGTGTCTAAATGAAAGAACTGAAATGGGGGCCTTTTCACAATATGAGGGCATTAGTTTCCATTGGCCTGGCATTAAAGTCGACTTGGTAGAACCATTTTATGGGCCATCACCTGAGCTTCTTTCCTGCAGTGGTCATAGAAACTCTTAGGGTTTACCTTCTTCAAGTTCTCATTTTATTTTTCTTAATATAGGAAACAACAACAACAAAACGACATGTAGCATGTATTATGTGCCAGACACTCTTCTACAGGCTTACATATACTAACTAATTTTTCTGCCACAACTTATGAGGTAGACTATCTCCATTTTACAGATGAGAAATTAAGGCACAGAGAGGTTAAATAACTTGCCTAAGGCCCCACAGATAGGACACCAGACTCTATGAATTGTAGACTTTGCCCAGTGGCCCTAGACTGGCAGTTCAGGTCTGCACCTAAGAAAGAACAGATCCCCCTTTATCATTTCTTCTCCACAACATCTGGCTCCCTGCTGCTGACCTGGCAGCTTTTTATTTGAACTTTAAGTGCCAAACTTAACATGATTGTAATCTGAAGGCACGCAGATTCAGGAAGCTGTGAAGTTGCTTTACTCAGTGGGTTTTGAAGTAGTGAGAAATGATGAATAAAAACAATTCAGGCTTTCTGCTTTCAAGCCATCAAGTCTGGACAGAAAATCATTCAACGTTAGATGTGGAAAGAACCTTAGAGGTCATATCATTTATGGCTTGCTTCATTTTATAGTCAAGAAAAGAGGCCCAGGGAGGGGAAGTGCCTTGTTCAAGGTCATGAAGCATATTTTCCAAAATTGCAATTAGATTGTTTAGATAGGCAAGTCAGAGAAATGTTGTTGAAATACTACTAGGATCCTATCTAGTTATGGTATTAGTTTGGGGAGCTCCTCCAGCAACATGGGTTCACATGACTTAATTCATATAATATATCAAGGTTACCTCACCTAGACAGACCCATTTCCAGTACTGAGCATGACATTGTTTCTGGAACCACGACACATTCAATGACTAGAAGTTGGTTGTGCAGTATTGACATCCTCTTAAAAACAATTTGTTAGTTTTCTTGGTGCCATGATGGCCTTTATTCAGTGTCTCCAATTTCAGTCTGCTTTGCATACATTTCTAGTGATCAGCAGGCAACAGAGGTCAGCATTATCCTCCTATTCACTTGAGGGTATAAAGGCTACTGCCCTGGTGGTCAAGAGCATGAATTCCAGAGATGGACTGCTCGGGTTTGAATTTCAGCTCTGCACCTTACAGGTTTATGACCTTGGGCGGTTATACCTTACCTATCTGTACTTCGATTTCTCCATCTGTGAAATAGGGATAATAATAGTACCTATACCCCGTGGGGTTGCTGGAAGGATTCAATGATTCAATATATGCAAAGCACTTAGCATAGGGCTTGGCATGTCATAAGCACTATATGAGGGTTATTTGTCATTATTTCTAGAGGAAGATGAATTACAATGTAATCACTTCAGACTGTTAAATGGAGCTGAAAAATACTATTTCTGCTTCCCAGACTAAGGCTAGGCCTTGTTTTATAGCTCAAGTGGGACTTTCAAAAAACAGTTTTTCCAAGATCATCTACCAAAAAGTTGACTCAATTTACAGAATTGCGATTCTTGCCAACCTTCTGAAGTCTATTTCTATATCTTTTCTAACAGTGAGGAAGAAAGAAAGCAAGGAAGAGAAAAATAAATTTTATTCCTTGGTCTACATTTGAATTCCCAAGTAGAAAATTTTAACAAGTCAAATAATTAAATAAGTTAATGTAGTCATTATCTTAGAGGTTCATACAAATAACTTTCCCAAATAGACTATAAGCTAGTATCTACAAAAGTCAGTAGAGGGACAAGATCTGTATGTCCGAAAGTGTGGAGACTCAGGAGAAAAATGACAGATTTTACTGGATTTCATATTGATCTTAATTTATCACCTAGAGGGTATATAGGTGGGGTATGTTTTGTAGCTATTTGTAGCAATAGTAACTTATTCTTTTTTTTTTTTTTGTGGGAAAGACCAGCCCTGAGCTAACATCTGTTGCCACTCCTCCCCTTTTTGCTGAGGAAGACTGGCCCTGGGCTAACATCCGTTGCCAATCTTCCTCTTTTTGCTGAGGAAGCCTGGCCCTGGGCTAACATCCGTGCCCATCTTCCTCTACTTTATATGGGACGCGGCCACGGCATGGCTGACAGGCAGTGTGTCGGCGGGCGCCCGGGATCCAAACTCATGAACCCTGGGCTGCCAAGCGCGGACTAAACCGCTGCGCCACCGGGCGGCCCCAATAGTAACTTATTCTTAATGACTATAGCTGGGCCTTCATAGATTTTTATAACCTTCCTACAAACATCCTAAAATAAGTAGAATTAAAACGTGAAAAAAATGGAAGTTTCCAAGTGAGTTCTTGCTTCTTCATCTTTAGAGACAGTATGGGGCAATGACATTAGAGTCCAATTTTAACTCCGGATTAACAATTCGCCCCTCTCAGTCTCAGTGTCTAACGTGTAAAATAAGGACAATAAGACTAAGCCCATCATGTTTTTGTGAGGTTCATATAAGATATGGATGTAAAGTGAGTGCCCAGTGACTGTTAATTCTCCCTTCTCCTTAGACATAAGAAACAATATTTTGATTAGAAAAAGGCCCCCGCTCTGGGAGGGCAAGCAACACAGGCCCAGGGTTTGGTCACCTGTCAGTGTCTTTGGAATCAGAAGAAGGCTCCTCTCATTCCAGGCATCCTCAAGCCAAGGCCTGATTTGGTGATTCAGATAGATGGATTTCAGTCCCTACTTCTTGGGCACTCCATGCACAGCCATACAGAAGCCCCATGTAAATGATGAGAGGGAGCCAGATGTGTGACAATCAGGACAAAGAGCTTTTGGGTAGGGAAAACAGCTTGACCCTGAGATGGGGGTCAAGCCTGGGGGGCTTGGGGAACACAGAGGCCCCTGGGCTGCAGAGCAGTTATCAAGGGAAAGACTGGTAGAAGATGAGGCCAGAAAGGAGAGAGGGGCCAGATCTCACAGTTCCTTGCAGTACGGGGATAGGAGTCTGGATTTTATTTTAATTGTATAGGAAACCACTGGAGGGTTTTATACATAATCTGAATCCTATTTTTAAAAGATCATTTTGGCCACTGTACAACTGAGATGTAAGGGGTGAGAGTAGAAGCAGAGAGTCCAGTAGAAGGCAATTGTGGAGTCTATGTGAAGGATGAGGCACGTACATCAGGGTAGTGGTCAACAAAGCAAGGACAGGTATGGGAAATATTCTGAAGGTGAGCACCACAGGATTTGTTGATAGATTTAAAGTGTGTAAAGGAAAGAGGAATTAAACGTGACTCCTTGGCTTTTGGCTTGAACAACTGGATAGATGGTGCTGCCATGGATTGCAAGTTAGGAAGACAGGGATGTAACAGATTTGGGTAGGTGGACTCAAAAGTTTTGGACATGTTAGGTTAGAGGTGCTCATTAGCCATTCGAGTGGAGATGGCAAGTAGGCAGTTGGATATATGAGTGTGGAACTTCAGGTTAGGGCTAAAATTATAACTTGGGACTCATCAGCTTATAAATAATATTTAAAGACACAGGGCTGGATGAATTCATCTAGAGAGAGAAAGTAAAAACAGTATTCAGGACCAAGCCCTGGGGTCCTCTTACTTTCAGAGGTTGGGCATAGGAGGAAGAGGCTGCAAAGCAGATTGAGGAGGTAGGAAAAGTGTCACAGATGGTACCCAGAGCTGTATATTGCACATGCCAGGAGTGTCATTCACATAGACTTAAAGTGATGGCCCTGGTGAGAGCAGACTGTCTTTTGGAGAATAAACTAGTTTACTAAGCGACAAGCACTGTTGCTCTGCAGCCATCTAATCAGTATTTACTTTTGTTGCTTTTATTTGCTTTGCTAATTTAATTGATATGAAATGATGCGCGATAGTTTAACTAGCACTCGTAAAATAAACCAAGTACTAGTTTGCTATTTTCCCCTGTCATATGAGCATTCTGTTAATATCTTTGAGACTGGCTATTGTTTACTTTCATTTTTGTATTGGTTGACTTTTTTCTCTCACTTGAGATTGTTTTTGGCTTTAAGTAATGGAAAACTTGACAACTAGTATAAGGGGTTACTATTGCTTACACAACATTGTTTAAAAGTAGACAATCTAGCAATTCCATAATTCTATCAAGGATCCAGACTTCTGCCTTTCTAATCCCCATCCTCAGCGGGTAGCTTTCTTCCTCAGGCTCCCCTGATGACTGCCAAACCTCTGGGCATCACATCTATATTCCTGCAGGAGGAAAGACACATAGCAAAACTCCTGTACTAGCTGAGTCTATTCCTTTTCATAACGAAAACAGCAGCTTTCTTCAAAGCCATGCCAGTAGAAGTCTGCCTCTCATTGACCAGAATAGGCCAACAGCCATGCCATGTTGCAAGGGAGGTTTAAACAGTTAGTAGGACCACACTCAAGTATCTGGTATAAATCACATTCTAGCCTCCCTTTAAAACATTTGTTTAATTTTTAAAAGAGTTATTTAATTAAAAATTTTAACCATCAATTTAATTTTAATTTATACACAGGAGAATTTTTATTGTACAGTTTTATGAGTTTTGAAAAAATACATAGAGAAAAATGACTTTTTAACTGTGAATAATGCTGCTCCCCCCAAATTGCTTGATGTTCCCATAATGGAAAAGGACAATTGTTTAACACAACAGAGTAGTTTGAGAAAGGAAAGAACACTTCTCCAATGCCCCTAATGGAGACTTCCTGAGATGAGATGAAATGGAAAAAAGAGTAAGAAGAGTCCCCTTGAGTCAAGGGGGCAGTTTGCATCTCAAGAGTACCTGACCATATTCACTAGGTTTCTGGCATGCTCAAGAACCATCCCTGGGGGGCATGTCCTCCCAGGCAAGGACGAGGCTTGGATCCCAGCAATAATGGTGGTGGTGGTTTGATGAAACCCTTGGTTTTGTTGTCTCCATTGGGGTGGGGCCCCAAATGCATGCATGGATTAGCCAGCAAACAGCTGTTACAGGTACATTTTCATTAATCATTCCCATTTCCAGCATGTCTGGCTGATAAAAGATATTATAGTGAACGATATGAATAGGTAATTCAAGTAATTGAATATCAGTATCAAATTTACCATATTCATGAAAGGTGTGGCATGTCCCCACAATGTGAATACATAGTAATATCACTACTAGCATTGACTGAGCACCTACGCTAGATGCTTACCAAACATTATCTCATTTAAACTTCACAACCACCTTGTGACCTGGTGTGTTGAATCTTCTCTGGATTAGAGATAGGTGATTTGGCCTTGACACTTCATTGTCATTTTATGTAGCATGTGTTTAGATGTAACTCACATTTATAGACTGACTTGGTTTTCATCTGTGCTCGTTAAGAAAAAGAGAACAAGGATAAAGTAAGTCAAAAGTATGGTCAACATCTTGCATATTTTAAAATAAGTGTAGATTTAGCCAATTTTAGGTGTGGTTTTTTAAAAAAAACCATTTTAACTTATATGAATCTAATTTAAAATTGATATACTCTAGTAAGATATCTCCTTAACGCCTCTTCCACGCTTTAGTCTTGGGCATATAATTTGCATACCAACTTAATTCATGTTTACATTAAAATTTTTTCAGTTAACATTATTTCATGTACACTTTTCCATAACTCTGCCACTATAACTTGGATATTTCTCATTCCTTCTGGGCTTCAGTTTCTTCTTTTGTAAAATGAGGCAGTTGGCTATTATTTAATGGCCAAGATTTTTCTAGCTCTAATATTCTGTGACAACAGAGTATCTACTCTCTATAGGGGAATAATGGAAATATAGCAAAATGACACAGAAGTCTTCTTTGGAGAACAAGTTTACTTCAAAACATGGATGTTACTTAATGGACCAAAACTTTCCTGTTGTTCATGAGTCAGCATGAAAAATACCTCCAGAGAAGGCTAAGTAGGTCAGATTTATCTAAGAAGACAGCTGTGTAATCCTGTATCCCTCTCAGCCCCATGGCACTGCAGATACATGCTTCTGCCTTTTTGAACAACAGTCAAATAGTATTACCCACTTTGTAAAGTCCATAAGACCACAACTTGAAAAATTAAGCTGGCCTTTAAAAAGCTTCAGTAGAAGAACCAAAGACGTATTTATATATGGTGCACAGCAATTTTCCTCTATCTTTAGTCATTTCTATTGAATCTGTGATACTGGTTAGTGTGGGAAAGACTTTTAGTAAAAAAGTAAAATGGTTTAAGAATTAGTAAAAAAAAAAGTTTTGTACCATGACTTTTTATTAAACCTGTTTAATAAAATCTGTTAGGCCGTCAATATTTCCTTGCTTTCCTTTCTAAGTGGTATAGTCATAAGAGGATTTAAAAATACATATTGTAAATAAATAGGCCAGTGAAGAACTGTCATTTAAAAACAAACTTTGAAGGTGCAGTTACTGCCTAAGTGGACTGCACAAGTATTCTTGTCATAACCTTCAACACAGTGGGGGAACCTTCAGAGCCCAAGGGGCAAATACAAACCTAGAGAAGTGAAATGAAGAGAAAAAAGGGTTACAAGGGCATGGGATTGGAGATCCTTGCTAAGGAAAGGAAGATGCTGGCAGGGAACAGAGAAAAAATGCAAGGAACAGAGAGAATACTGGAGATATTCAAGTTGGATAACCAAGAGTGACTTTTTTCCCACACCGAGGACTTATATTTATGCTAATCTTCTTAAATGTTAAGTTCTGGCCAAGCAGCTAGGCTACTAACCTTGTTTAGAGTTATGTCCAGACACAGTATGAGATTGGATTCCCAGGACTGTGTTATGTCCTTAGAAGAGAGAGGATCCAGAATTTAGTCCTCCCGCATCTGTCCGGCTATTCGACCAGTGCCTTTCCATCGTCTAGACTGTAAGGCACCAGAAGCAATTAAATAGAGGATCAATGCAAGCAGACAGGTGTGCCCCGGTCACTTCCCCTCTTCATTCTACACTGCTCATATTCTCTGAACTGCATACAAGCTAATCTGGAAGCAGCAATCAACTAAAAAATCTCGATTGCCAAAACTTCCAGGTTATGCAAATCGATTCCTGAATAAACCCTTGTTGGTGATATCGTTGGCAAAGGCATGATATTAAAAGAGATTTCAGATCTTAGACGTACTTTTTGGTCACAGGCATCAAAAGGTGGGGCTAGAAAAAATACATTACCAAGTATTACTTACACTATCCTGTTAATTTTAGAAATAGGCAACTGACCATGTCCTCGATCCCAACCATGTTTCAGAAGAAGCTGGCTGAATTTTGCAATATGAATCCGAAGGGGAGTATTCGCAGGGTCTTTGAAGCCATAAATCCCCTAGGAAGAGGCTTCCCCACCTGTCACAACCTGGACCTTCTCCATGCAGGGCGCCGGGCGCACCACCGCCACGCGGCGCTGAGGTCAGCCTCTCGGGTCTTGAGAGAGCTCTTTTTATTCCAAATTACAGACTTTGCAGCCACCGGATATCCTCGCTGCATAACTGGCAGTAGCCATGCGGCTGCACTCGCGTTTCCTGACAACCACTGCATTATTTCCACTAATATCCTGTCTACGGCCTCTCGCTGGGCAGACTCCTCACTCCCACCACCCACCGCCGCGCCCCTCCCTAGTGGGTAACAACCCGACTGTGGCCCGCGTGCCCCAACAAAGAGGAAACCACTCGAAAGTTCTTGAAATCGCACTTGGCGACAGTGGCCTGGCAATCCCTTCCGACAGCTCTCAGCGACCCTGTCACAGCCGCAGAAAGTGTCTCGGCACCGCGGATTTGGGAGAGAAGCCGCCGGGGGCTGCGGGGCGGGCCGGCAGCCATGGGTTGGGGCCGGGGCGGGGCGCCCACGGCCGCGGCGTTCACATTGTCCACGTTCTCCCGCACCCGCCGCGTTCCGTCCCTCCCTATCTGTGGCGCACAGGCGCGCAGAGCCAGCCGCGCTCTCGGGGCTGGAGCTGCAGCAGCTGCGGCGGCGGCGGCGGCGGCGGGGGCGGCGCAGGGCGGGGCGGGGCGGCGCGGGGGCGGGCCCGGGGCGAGGCAGCCCGGGCGCCAGCGAGCGAGTGGCAAGCGCGGCGAGCACCCGAGAGGAGCGCGAGCACCAGCATGGCGGGGCTCCGACGCCCGCAGCCGGGCTGCTACTGCCGCACCGCCGCGGCCGTGAACCTCCTGCTGGGTGTCTTCCAGGTCCTCCTGCCCTGCTGTCGCCCGGGAGGGGCTCAGGGACAAGGTCAGCCTTGCGCCGCTCTGCTTGCTTTCCCTCTCCACCCCGCCCCCCCTTCTCTTTCTTTTAGGGAACTGCTGAAATCTATAAGAGGGTGAAGGGAGGAAAGGGAAAGGGGCAGGAGGAGGAAGGAAAGCGGTTGCAATTCTCGGCTGATAGCATTTTCTAACCGCATCGTCCCCTCCCACGCCCCCCGCCCCCATCCAAACAGAAAGCTGGGAAGTCGCGGGGCTCGGGGACAGCGGCGCGGACCGCTAGCCGCGCACTCCCCGGAGCCTTTGTGCGCGGGCCCCCGGCGCCCCGGCCGCAGCCCCCGCTTTGTGTGGCGCGCGCTGGGGCCCCGCCACGGCCCGGCTTCCTGCAGCTTTGTTCCCCGAGCCTGGCCGCCCAGGACCCATCCCGCAGACGCCCGCCCCAGATGCTGCGGGATGCGGAGCGCAGAGTGCCCCGCGGGGTGGCTTCGGCCCCTCTGTCCTCCCCGCAGGAGAACCCCCGATCCTGCACGCCCTCGCCTCTGTCAGAGGGGCCCCGGCGTACACCCGTCCATTGTGTTCCTATCCCCGGCTCGCTCCTCGGATGGCCTCCGCTATTGGAAGGAAAGGGAGACTTGTTTTGGTGAGGCGGGTGCACGGGGTGGGGGGGGGGGGACGGGGGGGACGACCATAGGGAAACAGGAAGCTTTTCCGTGCATTAAAAACGCTGTGTATTTTTTGGTGTTCGTGCAGCGATTGAGCCCTTACCGAACGTGGTGGAGCTGTGGCAGGCAGAAGAAGGGGAACTCCTGCTGCCCACTCAGGTGAGGACGTCCAGGTGACAGGGCGGGTGTGGGTGTGCGAGGGAGGAGAGACCCAGAGGCCGCCGGCCCCCCAGCGGCACAGGCGCTTGGGCCACTTTGCAAGGCAAATAAACGGTTGGCCCAGCCTGAACACCTGGCAACGGTGGCCCTCTCGGCCTCCTCCCGCGCCATGTGACAGGGCGTGAGTCACGCCGGCCCCAAGTTCAGGAGGTGGGAGCCGAGGCCACCTCAGCAGGGCCGCGGCCAGCGGCTGCCGAGCGGAGGGGAAGGGCTGGTGCCGGGGCCGTCTGTGGTCCCCGGGTGGGCGAGGGACTTGTGCCCTGTTCTCTCTCTAAGTGAGCTGGTGCTGGGGGCCTGAGGAGAACAGGAGTATTGATTTCAGAAATGGTAGTGAGTGGTACTTGCCATTAGCGTTAAGTGGCTTTGGGATGAAGATGTGACTTTATAGGATTGTAATCTTGGATTTTTTCCAAGTGCCTTTAATTCGTGTTAGAATACATCCTCTTAAGAACTTGAATTTCAAGTTTTTGGTTTTTTCTCCCTATATGATGATATAAAGAATGCATATGGAAAAATAATTATTAATATTTTATTGGGAATCTGTGGCATCATACAGGGTTTACTGCTGCAATAGATGTGGTACTGCAAAGCTTTTGTGTTTAACGTTTAACTTTTAGGAGAAATTCTCATTGACTGTAAATGTACACATTGAAATATAATATCGTTGACTTTTTCTGCAGCGACAGTAGTGGCACCAAATGCATTTTTGTTGGGTTTGGGGGAGTGGTTTGAAATTTAAGAATATTCAGCCTGTGTGCAGTAATTTTTGATGTTCATTACTTCCCACATTGGTGGCAGCACTTAGTTCTATGTTGTCTCTTGTGGCTGTTTAGAAAAACAGGATGTCTAGCTATATAACTTCACCGGAGAGGCTGTGCAGTTTTACATTTCAGTCTTCTCCCTCCTATGTGAAGCATTTAGAGTGCTGGTTTTGAGATATTTGGAATATTCATTTTAACCAGGGCTAATGAATAAGCAGAGAGGCAGAGAGGTGATTTTAGAGGAAAAATTTCCTGGACCTTCCCCGAAGGCCAGCAGGCTGAATGAGACCAGTCCTTGGAGAAAAGGCCCCATCAGGATGGGGAGCAAATAGTCTGTCCTCTTAAAAGTTTATTCCTGAATGGGTTTTTTTCCTGATTATAAATAACATGTATATTTTTCAAGGTTTGGAAAATACAGAAAGATAAGAACAAAATAGAAATTGTTCGTAATCCTACTAAGAGAACCACAGTTAACATTTGATGTATTTACTTTAAAAATATATCGTTATATTTTGCATATATCAGAGTTATTCAGCAGTGGCATGAGTGACATTTTGGGCTGGAGAATTCTTTGCGGTGGGAGGCTGTCCTGGGCACTGTAGGATGTCAAGCAGTTAGAGCATCCTTGCCTCTACCCACCACATGCGGTGGCACTCACTCCTCCCTCTCCACCCCCAGTTGTGACAGCTAAAAATGTCTCTGGACATTGCCAGATTCCCCTGGGGAGCAAAATTGCCCACGTTGAGAATCACTGGTGTATATCTAGATGTATTTGCATTTTTTATTCAGTTGTAGCCTCTCCCTCTTACTGGTTAGTGTTGGAAGCCAAAGCAGACTGAAAGGAAAGTAAATTGTAGACTCGTTTGTTATAGCATTAGCTGAAGATGTAGTCACTGTGCTAGGAGATGGAAATGTCAAGGCCTCCGAAATGATTATTTTATTTATAGGCTCGAAAGCTATTTTATAAAATTCTTAGTTTCTCGTTTTGTTTATATGTATAATACAGTTTATTTTGCTTAAAAAGCTGGACTTGAGAAGCTTTTTTTGGAATACTGACTATAGAAGCATTTATAGCTAAGCTATTTTAATCAGAGCTATAATGAAAGTGAAACTGGTATTCAAAATAATTTTCTAGATATTTCATTTCTATCTATATACGTACTTATAAGAGACTGTTTTACCTGGCATATACCTGGGTGGGGGTGAGGATATATATAGATCTATCTATATCTTTCTATCTAAACTGCATATATAAATGCATATATATCTATCTAAACTGCATATATGTTTATGTACATATGTCTAAATTGCAGAGAGTTCTGAAGAAAGTTATTTTTAGGGAATTCTTTTCAAACTATTTTGAATCTTTTTCAGAAAAAGTTCCCTCATGTGTGTCCCCGAGTCTGTTGAAAAGAGACTATTTATAGGTGTTATTTAAATTTGGGGGTTTTCTGTTTAACTAGTAGGTTGGGTCAGGAAGACTTAAAGATGACTGCAGAAGCCAAGATTTGTCAATGATAGGTGAAATAGCATTAGAAGATGTGGCATTAAAAAATTGAATACTAATATATTTGCCAACACTAATTATTTATACAATTATTTATTTTGGAAATGTTTTCTGTTGATTGGGTCCTTTTTATTTTTCTTTTTCTGATGAGTCTCTTTAAGTGATCAAGAACTTGAATAATCCATCGTTAGTCAAACCAACTATAACAATTGAATTGACCCTCTGGCCCGGCTTCCAGGACTTGGCTCCTATCTCCCTTCTTTTTCACCTTTCTGTCCTCAGTTTCTTCATCCGCAAAGTGGGGGTAATAATGGTGCTGATCTCAGAGGATTTTGTGAGGACTTGAACCTAGGATTTGAACCTAGTAAGCACTTAATATATGTTCCCTGTTATTTTGGCAGTATCTCAACTGACCCCTAGACTTGGTCATTGGAGAGCATGGAACAGCTTTCCTGCTTTGAAGGGGCTGAACCAGTGCTGATAACTTGGTACCATATGTGCTCTCTACAATTGTATGGATAAGTTATATTATTCATATCTTTTTGTCATATACTTTTTTATGTTGTAAAATATTTTGGTGTAGGAACATGGTGATAAGAGAAGGAAGGGGAAAAAATGCAATTTTATTCATAGATTTACAGAATTTTTCCTCTCTTCTCCCTATACTTCACCCGTACTTCAACACACTGAATCCAAAGTGGTGATGGTGTAGAAACCAAACAAGTGTTTTCTTTAGCTTATTGTCAAGAAGTAATTGCGTGTGTGCAAGATACTACTTTGTGCATCTTCTTACTTCGCCTTCAAGGTCAAACACCGTCTGTGATTCCCTGTGATCCCCTTGACCTGCTGTGACCCTCAGGGCCTTCTGCAGTCTGACCTTGTCTGCTTCTCTGGTCAGTTGTCTGGGATGCTCACTCCAGCCTGACCCTTGGCCGAGCAGGCCCAACACATATCTGTTGAATAAAAGAACGAATGTTCTTGCCCTGCTCTTTGTACAGGGCCAGTCCTTCCTGACCCCTCACTTGGCAGTGGCACTGTCATCATTTCCCCGTCTTCGAGTGTCTTGAGTGTCTGGATTTTTTTCTTTGTCTTTTGTGTGTCTTGTTGCCCTAACTGAGTTCCCCTTAAGAGGGTTTGGGCTTCTAAGCTTGGTGGCCCCATGTGGCTGCGATGTTCTGCATATAGTGGGCATTCCGTCGCAAGCCCATGAGGTCTTCCTAGTGGAGGAGAGGCCATTGTCATGTTCATTTCCCTTCTTTATAAGGTTAGTTCCGAAGATGGCAGGAGGAACGCCTGGAGCTTTGATTTCCTATTATTGTTTAGTCGTCACATTGTTGTATCAGTTCTAGCAAGAAGAGCAATCTAGAATTTGTTCTTTTAATCCATTCAGTCTGCTGAGATGAGAAGCCTTGCTCCTGACACCCCTGGTTAGGTTTGGGACGGGGACGTGGGTGCGGAGCAGGAGCAGCTGTGACCTGATAGAGACTCGTGTTGGTTTGGTCTGGGATGGGTGGGCTGAGTGCTCCAGTGGCCTTGTCTGTTCCTCTTGCAGACACCTTCCATGGGCTTGGCCCATGTCGGCCCCTGGGATACCGTGATAAATAAGAAAGTCCCTGCCTTTAAAAATCTCCTGTCATGTTTATTTCCTCCCCCCTTAAGCTTGAGAGTGTAGATAACAGAAATTGGTAGAAAGTGAAACAGGAAATGGTACACTGAATATCTGAATTCTTTATTCTCTCAGGTACTGTGTTATGTAAGAGCATCTTGCTCCAGTCAGTGAATCATTGACTAGTATTTGGAAATCTTTTTGTCATAGAGATTTATTTTTGGTTTAATCTACTTCCACTATCAACATAAAAGAATAATAACTAACGTGGGTTGCATACTACCAGTGTCGCTAAAGCACTTTACGAGTGTTAACTCATGTTAATACACTAAAAACTATGATGTATTATGACTTGATTTTACAGATGAGGAAATTGGGGCACAGAGTCGTTAGGTAACTTGCCCAAGGCACTAAGAGAGCAGTGGTGGGATTTGAACCCAGGAGGTGTTTAGCTCCAGAGCCCGTGCTTTTGGCCACTACGCTGTTGTATGAATTTTAGCAGTCTACCCGGGAAAGTGGTATTGTGGTGATAAAGTTCCTGTGTCTGAGGGAAAGAATTTCATGTTCTGTTTTGATTTAGAAAAATTATCTTAGTGGAATTTTCAAAAATAGTCATATCCACTAGTATTTTAAAATTTTTATTAAAAATTTTTTTATTGAGGTATAATTGATATATACCATTATATTAGTTTCAGGTGTACAACATAATGATTCAATATTTGTATATATTGTGAAATAATCACCACGATAAGTCTAGTTAACATCTGTCACCAAACACAGCTACAAAATAATTTTTTTTCTTGTGATGAGAACTTTTAAGATTTATTCTCTTAGCAACTTTCAAGTATGCAATACAGTATTATTAACTATAGTCACCATGCTGTACATTACATCCCTGTGACTTATTTATCTTACAACTGGAGGTTGGTACCTTTTGACTACCTTTGCATATTTTGCCCACCCCCAACCCCCATCTCTGGCAACCACCAGTCTGTTCTCTGTATTTGTGAACTTGCTTTTTTTTTTCAGATTCCACATATAAGTGAGATCATATGGTATTTGTCTTTGTCTGACCTATTTCACTGAGCATAATGCTCTCAAGATCCATCCGTGTTGTCGCAAATTGCAAGATTTCATTGTTTTTTATGGCTGAATAATATTCCATTGTATATATATATACCACATCTTCTTTATCTATTCGTCTGCTGATGGGCACTTTGGTTGTTTCCATGTCTTAGCTATTGTGAATAATGCTGCAGTGAACATGGGGGTGCATATATCTTTTTGAGTTAGTGTTTTCGTTTTCTTCAGATAAATACCCAGAAGTGGGATTGCTGGATCATATGGTAGTTCTATTTTTAATTTTTTGAGGACCCTCCATACTGTTTTCTATAGTGGCTGCACCAATTTACATTCCCACCAATAGTGCACAAGGGTTTCCTTTTCGCCACATTCTTGCCAATGTTTATTTCTTATCCTTTGATACTAGCCATTCTGACTGGTGTGAGGTGTACACCCACTAGTATTTAAGAAGCAGCTAGACTGTCCTTAGCTCTGCACACGTTTATTGAGCATGTGCTGTTTTAGGTCTGGGGATGTCACGGTGAACAAAAAGAAAGCCACTGCCCTTGTGGAGTGTGCAGTCTAGTGGAGGCATAAAGATAATGAATAAGAAATAGAATAAATTGTAAGTTAGTCTGTTAGAAGGCATCAGTGCTGATGGTGGCAGACTGGAGCAGGATTCAGGTGATGGGAGTTGCAGTTTTAATTTAAGAGATCAAGGCAGGTCTCTTTGAGAAGGCCTGTATTTGATATTTGAGCCAACCCTTGAAAGCACTGAGAGAATTAGAGTAGCTAGTGCAAGGGCCCTGAGGCACTGCCAAGAGAGAGAGTGTGGGGGGGAATTACAGGATTTGGTTCCTGCCCTTTGAGGGCTTGGTGGTTTGGGGAGCTAAGCTGGTAATACCCTGAGATAATATTCAAGTACTGAAATGTAGGAACCAAGAGGAGAGAGGAGGAGCAGTGTGTATCAGAGGGGTCTGTTAAGGCTTAGGGGAGGGAAGGGCTGCTTAGAGATCCACAGTAGCAAACGTGTGACCGGGGCCTAGCCTAGAGGCTCACATGGGTGCTGGTTCAGTGTTTTCATGCTGATGTTTTCAATTAGAGCCTAGAGGGCCTGCTGAAGTGTGGTTGTAGAGACTGGGATGGGTATGTAAAGGTCAATTTACAGTTGCTCAGTTCTAGGTTAAGGAGCTTGGAGTATATCTGACTAGCAGTCATTATTTCTGACTAGCAGCAGCCATGGTAGGTTTTTTTTTTTTTTTTTTGGTGAGGAAGACCAGCCCTGAGCTAACATCCGTCGCCAATCCTCCTCTTTTTGCTGAGGAAGACTGGCCCTGAGCTAACATCCGTGCCCATCTTCCTCTACTTTATATGGGATGCCGCCACGGCATGGCTGACAAGCAGTGCGTCGGCAGGCGCCCGGGATCCGAACCTGCGAACCCCGGGCTGCCAAGCGCGAACTAAACCACCGCACCACTGGGCTGGCCCCAGCCATGGTAGTTTCTTGAGCAGAGATTACCATGATGACATTGAATGCTGGGTCCATTCCATGTGGGTGGTAAGTAATGATTGATGTTGAGGAAGGTCGGTCTCACAGTGACACACGCAGGATGGGTTGAAGGCGGCGAAAAGCCCCATCTGTGGTGACAGTGGAGGCTTGGGGTGCTGATGATGTTGCTAATTTGCTCGCAGAAGGGATGGAGAAGAAAGGACTGGTCTGCACTGTATTTCAGATGAGTGTGTAGGTCTTTATGGTTGGAGGTGAAGGGAGGAGAGCAGTGTAGGATGACCCAAGGTTTGCCCATGGATCAAGAAGTGTGATGGTGTCCTTGGCAGAAGAAGGCTGGTTAGAACAGAAGCCATTTGGCAGGGCCCCCTGACATTGATAAGACTGGTGTGGGTCATAATTGTTTCTGGGGAGACAAAGTGCAGACATCCTGGAAGCGTTTAGCCTTGGGACTGGAGCTGTCAATCAATTCATTCCACATGTATTGTGGAGTACGCCTGAGTCTTGGCTCTTGTGGAAAGATAGGCATTTGTTGAGTGTCTCCATGTGTGATTGAGTAAGAAGTTGGGGCTGGAGATAGAAATTGGGCCCCATGGTTGCAAGCATAGGTTAACATTGGGAGGGAATTAGTTAGAGGAGTCTAGAACCAGGAGGACCGGCAGTGACGGGGAGGAAGAGGACAGTGAGTCAGTAACCAAGGGTTAGTGAGAAGCTAGAGGAACAGGAAGAGTCCGCGTTCCTGAAGCCAACAGTGGCGAGCTTCAAGAAAGAATGGTCAAGAGCGCGTCCATCAGGCAAGTTACAGTGTGGTATTTAATTGCCCTTTTGTTTCTGTTTCAAGCGCCTTTTCCTTTTACCCTCCTGCTATGTGACTTGTGGTCAGATTTTGGCATGGTAAGTCTGGGAGAAGATCTTGGAAGTGCTTTTGAGTGTGATATTTATGCCATTTATAACATTTATCATCAATGTAAAGTTGATGTCAAAATAGATCAGGTGTTCATTTAGGGGATTCTGAGCTAAACAATACATTTTCTGTGTTTGGGGATTTTAATTATCATTAAACTTTATCTTGTGTGATTAAACTTAAACATGAAAAAAAGGCTCTTGGAGAGGAGGGATGTCGAACTACTTTTGAGATCGTTTCAGTCGTGATTTTAAGCAGGTGGGTTATTTATTTACATGTATATCTAAGGGATCCCTTGGCAATTTATGGCTCATAGTGGTGTCATTACCAGAGTCATTCTTTCCTTCAATAAGTATTTGTTGAATGCCTGCTCTGTGTCAGGCACTAGTTTAGACTTTCCTTACAAGGTCATCACCCCTGTGAGATTTGAAGAACTGTTCCTTTTGGAGATTCTGTGCTCCTGTGAAACAACTGATAAAGCGTGTTCTTTTTCCATAGGGTGATTCGGAAGAGGATATGGAGGAACATTCTGAAGAACAGAGGTAAGGACAAAAATGGGAGCGAATCCCTGCTAAATTTCTCTGCCCACTTTGGATGCTATCTGAAGTCTTGGTATATGTCTGCCTTTATGTATTTAATATCACCTGTAATATACCTTTCTCTTTGGCATTTAATGTATCTATACTCTCTAATAATTATGACTATGTTTTAAAATAAGGCTGTACAGAAAGTTGTTAAAAACACACCCCTCCCCTGCCCCAGACCAACATCACTTTTCCCATGGTGTGTTTACACCCTCCTTCTTGTTTACAAACATCTGTTGAGCATCAGGTGCTGTGCTGGGTGCTGGACATAAAACATTGAACAAGACCTGTGTTGCCTGGAGTGGGGGCATCAGGCCTTACTGTAAACAAAACAAAATAATTATGCTTATAATAAGAACTATCAGAATTAGATTGCTGTGGCAGAGAATAATGAGGTAGATGAGGTGGTCAGATGAGGCCCCTCTTAGGAGGTGACATTTGAGCTGAGATCTGGAGGATGTGTAGGAGCAGCCGTGCAGCAAGCAGAGGGAGAGTGCTCTGGGTGGAGGGAATGGCAGGTGCAAGGGCCCTGAGTTGAGAAGCGCTGGCAGCAGTCCAGGAAGTTGGAGAAGGCCATTGTGGTTTCTGGGATGGTGAAATGAGCTAAGACCTTAGAGGCCACAGTGAGGAGTTTGAGTCTGAGTTTAAGTGTGGTGTGAGTTGTTAAAGGATTTTCAACAGGGGCTAGCAAATCGAAAGATGTATATTACTTTTCTTTTTTGTGTGTGTGAGGAAGTTTAGCCCTGAGCTAACATCTGTTGCCAATCCTCCTCTTTTTGCTGAGGAAGATTGGCCTTGGGCTAACATCTGTGCCCATCATCCTCTACTTTATGTGTGGAACGCCTGGCACAGCATGGCTTGAAGAGCAGTGTGTAGGTCTGCTCCTGGGATCTGAACCCGCGAACCCTAGGCCACCAAAGCAGAGCGTGCGAACTTAACCACTATGCCACCGGGCCAGCCCCGTATATTACATTTTTAAGAGAATACTTCAGTCGTGGGGCAGTCTTGGTCACTTGTCAAACTGGGATATCTGGTCCCTTGGAGGTACTTGAGGACTCTAAGTGGTACCTGGGCACAGGGATAACTTTCAGGGAACAGCTTCTATATCCCCAACATCCACATATTCTCCTAAAATTGATCTGAGGTTGCAGTTTATCCTTTCCCAGCTCTTCTTTTGCACTATCACTTCTCCACTTTACAAAGGAAAGGCATACCTCTTACCCAGCCCCGATCCTACTGTGCGCTTCATCCTGGGCAAACAAAGGGACAATGTGAAATATTGGTATTGGTTAGGAGAAAGTGATTAACTCTGATTGGATGACACATTCATGTGTAACTCCCGTGGTTTTCAGATCTTTACTTTCAACAAAATCGAAGGAGAACCCAATCAAATTGGCAGTTGGTAGATCATCAGAAATTATTTTTAATGATAAATCGCTGTGATTTTTGGATAAATCATTGAGGGAGTTTAGAGAATATAGGGACAGTGCTGTAACAAAGCTCCTTCCATTCACATCTGTTTATATGAACAAACTTTTTCAGTGCTTACATTAAAAAAAGAAAAGATAAGGAAAATGAGATTAAATTGATGCTAACTAACCCCATCTCATGTTAGCAGTAAGTAATATTCACGTGAACCAATTGGAGGGGAAAAAGACAGTTCCATCCATCTCATTAAAGGATGCATTTTCAATAAAATTTGATTTATGTTTACCTATCAAAATTTGCAGAATTTGTTGGTTTGATAAATTGCATACTAATAAAAATTATAATGATAATTCAGAAGAAAAAAATTTTTAACACTTGGGAAATTAAGAAAAACCCTGAAATTTCAATTTATACAGGTAGTTGTGTTGCGTAAGGCTTTGAACATAAAGTTTTATTAGGTTAAAATTCTTTGAGGGACTATCCAACGATACAGGCTTTGAGGGAAAGCCTATTTATTTTAAAAAATGGATGATGATGGATATCATTGCAGTGGTATTTAGATTCCGTTGAATATATTTAAAAAAGTGATTGTGAGTTTTACTCAAAATACCAATATTTACAATATGCCAGAAATTACCTTCTTTGCGGCCACCTATACTCATAAAATTTTAAGTGTGGGATAACATATAGGGCAGAGTTCGGAGTTTGTCACAATCCTGTTTGGGTGCATGGGATCAGGAAAAGGTGAGGAATGCTGATGGTGGTTCCTGCTGTGTTGGGGAGTGGGGTTGGAGGGACGCGGAAAGTTTCGAGATGAACTTTTGGGGTGGAATAGATTCATTCCTTGTTGACTCAGTTGTGGAGGGTGATGGAAAGAGAAGTCATGGAGGGCTTCTAGAATTTGGCTTGAGCATCTGTGATGGGAAAGGACTTAGTGGGAGGGGGAATCAGGAACTCTGGTTGATTGTCTCCTGGGAATCTCAGACGTGACAGGACACGTCCAAGCAGAGCCGGCAGGCAGGCAGGCGCTGATGTGGGTGTGGAGCTGGGGATGCCTGGGCTGCCTCTCAGGGTGGGTGTGCCCCCCTGTCCATGGTCTTGTTACAGGTGTCTTTGCACGTCTGCACCTCTTTTGCAGATGCAGTTCTCTCTTTTGTCATTAGTTAGAACTAGTTTATTTTCCAATTTTCTGTCACTCTTAGAAGTATTAGTAGGCTTTATCCTTATTGGTCTTTTGACATAGTGTCAGATTATCAGAGTGAAATTGTGGGGGTGAGGGAGAGTTGCCTTCGTGATTTAGATCAGTGGCTTTCAAACTTTTTAACAGTGACTCCCGGTAAGAGGTACATTCTACCTCGTGATGGCTTACCCATGGGCATGTATGTGGATGTATGAATATGTACGTGCATGCTTATTCATTGTTTATAAAGTAGTGCTTACCCTTACTACCTGTGATGTACTCTATTTTCTGCGTCATTTATTTTTATTGTGGTAAAATATACAGAACATAAAATTTACCATTTTAACTAGTTTTTTTTTTTTTTCTGTGAGGAAGAATAGCTCTGAGCTAACATCCGTTGCCAATCCTCCTCTTGTTGCTGAGGAAGATTGGCCCTGGGCTAACATTTGTGCCCATCTTCTTCTACTTTATATGGGACCCCGCCACAGCATGGCTTGATAAGTGGTGCATAGGTCCACACCCAGGATCCGAACCTGCAAACCCTGGGCTGCCACAGTGGAGCTTGCCAACTTAACCACTATCCCACTGGGCCAGCCCCATTTTAACCATTTTTAAATGCAGTTCCATGGCATTAAGTACATTCACATTGTTGCGCCACCATCACCACCATCCATCCACAGAATTTTTATTTCATTAAAAAAAAATGCTGGTTGCCACTATGGGGTTGATTTAAAAACTCCTAAATGATGCTTCACAGTTTGATCAACCCTGATTTATTTGTTTTAATCTTCTGATATCAAATATTCTGGTATTTTGCTATTTTATCCTTAGTTGCTTTCCTTTTAACTTGACTTCCAAGCTTCTTTGTTCTTTTGGCTTCTTGTGGTTGAGATTTGTTCCTCATGTGTCAAGACAAGATTGTGACATGGGTGGGATGCTGCTATTAGAAAACCTTCTTGGTGTCCATTTTCTAAAAATGTGGATTCTGGAGTTCTTTCCCAGAATCTAGTTGAAAACCAGACTTTTGGTGGTGAACATGATGCAGTCTATACAGAAGTCGAAATATGATGATGTAAACCTGAAATTTATATAATGTTATAAACCAGTGTGACCTCAATAAAAAAATTTAAAAAAAAGAATTCTCTCTGTAAGTGTAATGTCCTGTGGTGGGTAAATTAGTCACCTAAGTGCTTGCTATTCATTTACCTTTATGGAGCTGGGATTTTTTTTTTAATGAGAATTTTAATACCCTCAAAGCTCATATAATGTATTGCTACTTTTCAAATAAACCTTTTGCTTTAGAGTAGATTTAGATTTACAGAGAAGCTGTAGAGATGGTACAGAGAGGTCCCATATACCCCCATGCGGTTTACCCTGTTAACATCTTCCGTGACTGTGATAGATTTGTCACAAGGAAGAAACCAACAATCGTACATTACTAGCATTACTATGAACTAAACTCCCTACTTTATTCGATTTCGCTAGTTTTTCCCTAATGTCCCTTTCCTGTCCTGGATCCTATCCGGTGTACCACATTACTTTTAGTTGTCATGTCTCCTTAGGATTCTCTTGGTGGGACAGTTTGTCAGATTTTCCTTGTTTTTGGAACCTGGACAGTTTGGAAGAGGTCTTTTGTAAAACACCGCTCAGTTTGGGATTGTCTGATGTTTTTCCTCATGGTTAGGTTGGGGTTATGGGTTTGGGGGAGGAAGACCACAGCTATAAATTGCCATTCTCATCACATGTCAAGGATGTCTCCTCTTAACATGACTTCTCAATTTGGTGTTGACCTTGATTGCCAGTCATGGCTGAGGTGGTGTTTGTCAGGTTTCTCCACTGTAAAGTTACTCTTTTTTCACCTCTTTCCATGCTACTCTCTTTGGAGGCAAGTCATTACGTGGAGTTAAGCTCCACTTACATCAGTTATTTGGAATTCTTCTGTTTGGGAGATTTGTCTTTTCCCCCTCATTTATTTATTTATTCAGTCATTTATATCGGTATGGACTCATGAATATTTATTTTATACTTTGGGTTATAATCCAGTACTAGATTTGCCTTGCTTTTTTAATGTCATTTATCTTTACTCTAATTTACGCAGTTATTAGTATCTCCTTACACATTTTTCAAACATATTTGTGATTTTCATTTTAATTACTACCCACAATGCCAACTCTTAATGAAATTAAGATGGACTTGAACTCAGTATATCCAGCACTTATGAATTCCACAAAATGAATGCATTGTTTCTGAGAGAACCCATATGGAGGGGCAATAACTACCTTGGGGCTAGAGAAACAGATTTGACCATAAAACAGAGTCTCAGTGTGTCTCAAGAGCAGTGTAGGTGGCACTGACATCTGTCACAGGAGAGAATCTAGATAGTGAGGGGGGCTCTGTGTGTCCCCCTCAGACTGCCCAAGCCAGGGCCAGACCAGACTGCTGTTAATTCTGGGGTGGAGGGTTCTAGAGTAGCTAGCCTGTGATCTCAAACAGAGTTTGGGAAAGCTTTTAGGGTAATTGGCCTCATTGAAGATTTTGTTTATATTATTTTGACTTCATCTTCTGCGAATGCTATGTAATTGTATTTGGTCGAAAGCCAGGAAAGCAATATTGGAAAAACGTTCTTCCCTCTTTCCTCTCCATCCCCATTTTCTCCTGGGTGTTCTCAAATATCAGCAGTCATCTATTCCTTTGCTGAGAAAGAGAGATTGCTGTTGGGCATTCAGTGATGAGAGCAAATGAGAGCCGACTTCAGCTCTTACTCGAATTGAATACTCTCTGGGAAGTTGTCTGGCTCTCTCTACCTGTCTCCAGTAAGCCTTTTTGGGGTATATTTGTTAGAATGTGAAAAGTTTAAGTATTGGCAAAGTATGAATAGTATATTATTTCAGCTTTTAAAAATGGTTTTATAAAAATCATAAGTACTGACTGGCTAGGTGCAGTGTCTGTGGAAGTTTTTTTTTTTTTTTTTAAATATGCTTTTATCTGGTGAGTAACAGCAGCAAAATGTTTTCTCCTGAAACAGTTATATCAGTTAAAGGCAGATGCTAAGAGTCAAAACATGAAAAAAGTGTCATTAACCTTTCAGCAGCATGCTGAAAGATAAAATTGCAGACAAAAACCACTTTATCTTTAGGGGAGCTTCCTTTTGGCAATGAAGGGGATTTCGGAGCCCCCACAAGGAATGGAACTACTTTTCACAATTCTTTGTTCTCCTTCAGAAATTGGAAGCTGTGTTTTCAGCACAATCCCACAGTTCCTTACCTGTTGATAGGATCTTACATTTTAACCTGAACTTGCCTCCCCAGGGCTCCATCGAAGACACTCTTCTCTTCCCATCTGTCATTTCCCTAGGCCATCTCGCCTGTTCTCTTGGGTTTTTTATATATAGAATGAACTTCAACTCGGATTGTACCTTCTGCCCAGAGGTCCCACCTGTTTGCTTGCTCATAGATGTCTCCCTTTAGCCTTCAGGTGCTGCTGAATTAGTGTGTCCTGAACCGAGCTCTTGGGCTCAGTTCCCTCTCACCCTCCGCCTCTGCTGCTCCTCCAGCATAGCCCCTCTTGGCAAAGGCAGCACCGTGCATTCATTTGCATGAGCCAGGAATCAGGATGCCGCCCTTGACTCCTCTCCTACTCCCCCTCCCCAGTAGATCACCACATATGGCTGGATCTTCTTCTGATGGTCTCCTCCCTCCATTTTATAGCTTCCCCAGCCTGTTCTCCACGTTCCTACCCGAGCAATGTATCTAAACCACACGTCCTTCCCTGTCGCTCCGCTTACAGACAGCCTTTTGTGGAGCACCTTACCTTCAGGATCAAGTGCTGACGCCTGAGCGTGGAATAGAAGGCCTTTTGTGATCTAGGCCCTGCTCACCTCTTCAGCCTTCCTCCCCCTGCATCTCACTTCCCCTCATTCACACAGGCTCTCTCTCTCTCTTTTTGCCAAAACATTCTTCTTTTCCTTGGCTAAGCCTCTCACCTCACTAACTCCATCGGTCCTGCTCCACGTAGCATCATGGCACCTCTCCCAGCACTGGGCACCTACTCCTCAGTTTGAAATTGCCTTTCTGAGGGTACTCAAGCTCCTGTCTGAGCGTCATTCAGCTGATTCCCCAGCACCTAACACCTAGGTGAAGAGCTGCTAAATGAAGGGATGCAAGCTCCTATGTTTAAATTTGAATCTTTTAAATCTATTACTTATAATGTTTCACATGTTCTTCATATCTAAGCCCACAAACCATATTTGCCATTGAAACCACAGGACTGGTATTAGTGTTAGAGGTTGTGGTTTTTAAATTAGATTATTGCAGTTAGTGTGTTTTTAAAGAGAATGGGTTATTAGCTCCATCTGTATGTGCCCCAAGGTACCTTCTACATGGTTGCGTGGGCCCTGAGAGGGTTGCAGAATGAATCCTTTCAATCGTGGTTATGGCCATGACAGTGTGAAGTGAATTTCCTTTGACTGTCATAGATCTCAGAATTTAGGTGTTCTCCTTCCAATACAAGCTTTTAAACGGGGTTCTTGGTATATATTAAATTTATTTTCAGGCCACAAAATTGGGTTTTTTTAGGTTGTGAAATTTTTAGCAAAGCTTTTGATACTTATATAGTTATTTAGGCCTCAACTGGAATCAATTAGAAAAACAGTATAATAGGATCAGAATCCTAATTCTGATTTTCATTGAAATTCTTACTTCTAGATATATCTTTTTATAGACTCTGGAGTGATTAGGCTTGTGATAATTTGTATCTTTATACTGAAAATGATGTTTGAATGAACTTTAATAATTCCAGGTGTATTTTGCTGGGTTAATCTAGAATAAAAACAGGCAAAACGCTTCATTAATGTTGACATTTCTGAAACAAAAAAGTGGAATTGCAGTCTGGAGAGCTTGGGTATGGTCCGTAAATATGGCATATCCAGCACCAGAACCTCGGTGTTCATTACTTTAGACTAAGGATGCCTTTAGAAGAAGTGGCTTAACTCAACTCTAAAAGTTTGACTCTCAGCTGGCTTCATTCCACATGCCACTGGGTGACTTGACTGATTATTTATTACTATTTGTCACAGTATTTACCTGTAAAGTAACTCTGTGGAATCCATTTATTCAGGTGTGTGTTCTGAAGAAAGAGCTAGGCAAATTCAACAGCCCAGGAAGACAGTGCCGATGGAAGTTACAGCATGGTTAAAAAGTATATAAAAGATGTGTGAGCAACTTATTTCAGACAAGAGTGCAAGTACCTCTGTGAGCAGGAGAGATTTGGGTGTTTGCCATTGGGAACCCAACTACCATCTTCAGAAAGGCTTATAATAGCTCTACAATCAGAGATGAGCTGACATTTTGGTTGTTTTTAGGCTTCTTTTATCCAGTGAGCATTGTGCTTTGTGTTGCTCTTTGCTTGTCTTGTCATGGTGGTTTGATGAGAAATTATTCTTTAGATGGATCCCAATATATTGGCAGCAGTATTGATTAGTTCTGTAAAGGTGTTTGAGACATGTTGTGACACCAAGCTTCTTATTGATTGCTTAAGAAGGTGGCATAGCTGGGGATTTCAAGGTTCAAAGGAGAAATTTAATTTCCCAGGGCAGTATTCTCTGTCTAGGAACACCAGTATTAAGATAATGGGGTGTCCTGGGAGCTTGTTACTCCAGTTTTAAATGAACTGTCATCAAATTATTAGTTTGTTGTTACAGTCTTCCACATATGAAATATGACCCTAGAGTAATAGTAATCCCCCCTCCAGTAAACATAACAAAAGAATGTTGCCACTTGACAAATAATTACCATGGTAGTCTAGACAGTATTTCACAGATGTTGTGCTCAATAAAGATGTTTTTGGAACCATTGTTTTAGGATTTCCTTTGCAACTAATTTATAAATGATACAAAAAAAAAAGTCTTGTTTGTTTATTGTAGTCCTTCCCAATGTTTTCCTCAAAGTAGTGGGGATGTAATTTTAAAAAGTCTGCTGTGAGCATGATAATTCTTTGAAATTAAAAAGAAATGCAAAATTTATTGAGAATTTTCATTCCTTTAAAAATTACTCATGGAGTATTCCTTTTTTTTCCTCCGAAAATCTTTTAGTAAAATTTATGTTTAGTAAAATTTACTAGATGGCCATATTTACCTCATTTATTTTCTCTACCACACAGATACGCATCCCAATTTGAGAAACATGGGTTTAGTGCCATATCTGCTTTTTTCGCTCACGCCAATTCCTGTTGTTTTTACCCAGTTTGTTCACATATTTCAATCAGAAAGCATGGCTCTGAGTGACATGTGGCTCTTGGGCTAAAACTAAACTTCTCATATAGGAAAGATGGCTTGCCCCTTGTGAAGTGTTCAAAGAAACCCACCACTGCATTTGAGGGTAGCTCCCAGAAAACAGCTTCAGTAAAAGCAAGGACATAGTGTGTGGCCTCCCACGTTGAACATTGTGAAAATGTACACGTAAATAATTCATTTTGATGTCACGCCTTGTACCATGTTGACTTTTAGAGTTGTGCTACCGTGTGAATGTGGGTCCTTTAACTGCCACTAAATTACTGATAATAGGTGAAGTTGAGTTTGAATAACATCCAAACAATGTCCCAGTTGATAGTTATGGCAGATGTGTGTAGTATGAATTTTTGGTGAAGTAATTCTGCGGGGATCATGATTAGTCTTTATCTCTTCAAATCAGGCCATGCTAATCCAGTTAATCCATTAAAATTGGATTTAAGTAATTGCTCTTGTATTACACTTGATTGTTTACAGAGTCCTTCCACATGCCTTGTCCTTAGGTAGCCAGGTATTCCCATTTTATAGATGAGGAAGCAAGTTCATAAAACTAAAACAGTCTAAGATTACAGAGCTGTGAAGTGGCGCAACAGGCACGCAATCCGAGGTGTCCTCTCTCTCAATACACTTGTCTCCCTTGTCTCTAAAGTGAAATAGGTGGAAAACCATTTTCCCAATTAGATATACTGATAGTCTGCTCTCTGAAGGAGGAGACTATGTCTAAGATTGATGTGTGGAAGCAATTGAATTCTTTAGTAAACCCTAGTCTTGTAGTATTATATGGTTCTTAGCAAGGCTCTTGTAAGAAAGACCCAGAGTTGGGACCTCAGTAATCTTTTCCTGGGTGCTAGAGAGCGGTAGTTTTTCACTCTTTCTAAGTGTTGCTCACCCACTGACATTCAGTTGCATTGCTTTTGAAATGATCTGGAAAGTTTAAATCTGGACTTATGGGATTACCTTGTGGAACACGTGCCATTGTAATGTGTGCTCAGGGGTCGCCTTCAGTCCTTGGATGGACATGCTGTCCAGCTAACTTGCTTTGCTTTGTGGTTAGATATTTTCAGCTTCAAGTAACAGAAAACCCTGACTCAACCAGCTCAAACAATAGAAAATGTATTATGTCACCTAACAAGAAGCCCGGCCAGGGCGGTTTGGGTTGGTTTATTCAGCAGGTGAGCGTCAGCACCAGGCAGCCTGGTGATGTCTCTCTGTCTGTTCTGCTGGCTCAGTGTACTGCCCAGCTCCCCTCAAGGTCGCAGGAGGGCTACAGGCCTCACAGCCTCGCATCATCCCACTTGAACATCCAAAGGCAGGTTGAAAGAACCTTCGTCCTCTGCCTCTTTCTCAGGAGCACCCTGTAGCCAATTTCCTCTTACATCTCCCAGGTCAGAGTGGGTCCATACTCACCTTGAACCACTCCCCGGCCTAGAGAGTTAGTGGCACCCCCTCGATTTGCTTTGTGGCAGGGAGTGGGGCTCTCTGAACACCCCGGGGCTGTGCCCGTGTGGGAGAAGGGGATGGACCGGGCGAAGTGCGTGCTGCCCCAACCTCCTTACTTGTGCGGAGTGAGGAATGAGAGTTCTAGGGCAGCATTTCTCAAAGTGTAGTCCCGGGCCCAGCAGAATCAGCACCACCTGGGAACCTGTTAGACCAGCCAGTTCTCAGACCCCACCCCAGGCCTACTGAATCAGAAGCTCTAGGGGAGGGGCCTGGCTCTGGTTTAACAAGCCCTCCAGGTGATTCTGATGAATGCTCAAGGTTGCGAACCATTAGTCTAGATTAAGGCATCTAAGGAAGTACATTCCAAAATACACTTTTGGTTGAAGATTAAATAATAAGAGGCAGAAACGGTATTGTAGATAAAACAGTGGAGTAGAAGTTGGAAGACTGAAGTTGTTTTTCAGCACTGCTCGCTGTCACAGGCCCAAACCTAGAATACATACATATGCTCTTTGTATCGTATCAAGTTTCAGCGGGCTGGTCCACTTTTTCTCAGAGTCCTGTCATGGTTGTGGGGATGGGGGTTGGGGGGGCGGGGTTTCAGGTTGAGCTTCAGTGTCCACCCGTCAGGGTCCACCATGTCCTGGCACGCCTGGTAAACAGGTGGGTTAGGCCATCACAGGTCAGCTGCCAAGGGAGAACTGAGAAACTTTCTCAGAGATAATTCATTCATTATAAGGGAAGTGAGTCTGGCAGAAAACCTTGGCCCAGAAACAAAAAGTCTCAGTTATTGGATGGGAGTGGCCACTCACAGGACAGAGTGGTGTGTGTACTCAGATCTGTCTCCTGGCCCGACTCCCTCTGGGCACGTGGCTCTGTGTGTGTGTGTGTGTATGTGAGAGAGAGAGTGAGAGTGTGTGAGTCTGTGGGGCGGTGGTTGGGGCGTGAGGAAGGATATTACTTAAGTAAAAACTCAAAGAAGTGTTCTAAAAATTCTGTGAGAAACCGGGGTGGGCGGAAGCAGCACAGGCACCACCCACACTGAAGGGAACTTCCACACCCTGCCTGACTGCACACCCCCCCCCCCCAGCCCCCTCGGGTCAGGAATGCTTGCAGGAGAAGCAGGGATGGTGCCCTAGGGCAGGGTGGGAGCTGGGGAGAAGGAATAAAATTGGGACAAGCCGCTGAGAAAGCCAAACCTGTCACATGACACATAAGGGGAGAGAGGCCTCCCCACCCAAACCACAGCCTGGGGATTCCCTATGGCTCTTTCATGGTGCGGTGGGAGTATCTGCCAGCTGAGCGGGCAGGATGGAGGAGGGCAAGAGGAAGAAACCCAAGTTCAAGTGTGGTGTATTAGTTTCCTGGGGCTGCCATAACACAGTTCCACAAACTAGTGGCTTAAAAGAACAGAAATGTATTCTCTCCCTGTTCTGGAGACTTGAAGTCTGAAAGTAAGGTGTTGGCAGGGCCACACTCGCTGAAGCCCAGAGGGTAATCCTTCCTTGCTTCTGCTGGTTTGCTGGTATTATTTGAGGTTCCTTGGCTTGTATCTGCATCACTCCAATCTCTGCCTTTGTCATCACATCTCCCTGTGTGTCTCTGTGTCTTCAGATGGCTGTCTTCTTATAAGGACATATATTAGGGGCCCACCCTACTGCAATATGGCCTCATCCTAACTGATTATGTCTGCAGTGACCCTGACCCTATTTCCAAATAAGGCCACATTCTGAGATCCTCAGGGTTAGGACTTCATATCATTTTAGGGGGACACAGTTCAACCCATAACCTACAGAGACTCATTTTGAGCCCTTGTGAGGGTCCCCTCACCTCCTTTCCCTGCCCTCCACCAAGTCTGGGGCTCCTAGGAAATAACTTTGGGGTTGGGCTGGTACTTGGTGAGGTGATAGTCTATGAACTTTCATTGCTTATAGTCCCCTGCAGCAGTCCCAGCAGCTACAAGCCCCACAGATTTTTCTTACCAACTTGTTGAACGTGGCCTTTTGGTCAAATGGATTTTATTTCTAAATTATTTCTTTGCCTATCTGTAAGAGCATATCCAAGAGAATTCTTTATTTTATATACACAAAATTGTGAGTGCTGGAGACAAGTATTTTTTCTTTTGTGATTTTTTTCGTCTTGTGGAAAATAAGTGGGAAGATTTAAGAATATTTCAGTATATACTGAAGCTCAGCAATAGGCAAAGCCTTGAAATGAAACGACATTCCTTTGATTAGAATTTAGAAAAATACTGAAATGGCTGCCAGGCAGCATGTGCTGTGTTGTCTCTGTGTGTGTAAGTATCTTAAACTCGTTTCATTACCAGTTTAAACTGAGCAAATGAATGTGTGTGGGTTGATTCACAAGCTGAAGCAGATCTGTGTGAACCATTTATTGGTTTGGTGGGAGAATTCTTGTTTCCTGGAAATGTTTGAATCCAGAAGATGAGTCTCTTTCTGCTTCTGTATATTTTAACTACAGTTATCCAGGTGTGTAATAGTGCTCAGGTGAGCAATAGCTGCAGCCATTGTGAATTTTAATACTTCACCTATAAGTCTACTTTCAGGTGGATAAGTGTCACGTCCAAATTGCCTGTTAGTTTGACTTTCATGTAACTTAATTAGCAGATTCATGTTTTGGGAAAATCTGATCTGTGATCCTGAAATTGGTTACGGTTGGTGTAATTCGTGGGTAATTAGGCACCTTCACAGCGACTACTCTAGTCATTAGAGGGCTGGGGTAATTTGAGGTTGAAATGTGAGAGGGAGATGGAGAAAGCGCTCTCTTTCTATTCCTTAATCTTTTAATCCATTTACCCTGGGTTGTAAATTCAGTCTTCATTTTAATTTGAAAGTATGTTTAGGTAGTTGGGAAGGAGTTTCATTAATTCACCACATTTAGACCATAATTAAGGGAGGAAGGTTATACCTAATTGCCTAAACTTATTGAAATTATCGTGGGTACAGTAAGGGTCCATTAAAGTTATGTTGCTCCTCTTTGGAAACCAAAATTCTAGGTCTAAAAAATGAGCCTAAAACCAAAACAAAACAAACACGGCCAACGCAAACCCCAGTTCAGATATGTGTCGTGGCAGTTGTCCTGCAAGTTCAGAAGCACGTTTGTAGCATATGGAATAGTGATTTTTGGACACACAGGTATCAAGTAACCTGGTCTCTTGCTGAGTTGAAGGCCTGTGTGTCATTTAAATGCACACTATTTACATCTTTTTATTTCTGCTTTTGAATTGGGGATAAAAGGAGAAACTGGAGAAAGAGAGAGATGCTACAGGAGACCTGTACAGCTGTAATATTGCCTAATAAAAGGAGGGAAGCGGGGTAGGGGAAGTAAGCGGAATAGGAAACTGGTAAAGAAAGGGAGAAGAAAAAAAACTTCTAGAGAGTCTAGGTTGTGGGCTTTTTTGTCTGCACCCCCCCTTTTTAGGGATTTTGATCAGGTGGATGGTGATTACAGGTGTTAATCATAGGAAATTAAATCACAGGTCTTTGTATTATTGTTTTCTCAGTGATCCATGTCGGTGTTCTGTCCCTCGGTAATCATTCAGGTGACCAGGAAAAGTCATTTTTATTCCTGTAAGTCTGTTTAGGGACTTAAAATATTTTTGTTTCATTAGTCATTTTATTTTATTCCAGTTTGTACAGTTAGTGCGTTTATTTTTTAAACATTATAGTAAAAGCCCTCTATACATATTTAATGTAGTTAAATCTCTGGATACTTTTTAGTAGTACTTTTGTAGAGTGTTTTTTTTTTTTTTAAGCTTTCTTTTGGTTCTCCAAATAAAGACTTTTAGTATCCCAAAGTTATTTAGGCTCTTATACTATGTTAGTTTTCTAAACTTATATAGCTTTCAGAGTATTTTTCTTGTAGAGTAATGTCAGTTTCGGATATATTTGGCAGCACCCAGCGCATGTTATTCCTACTATAAAATAGAAACCTGATTAAGAGACGTCAGCATACTCCTTATTATAGTAAATAAGATAAATATTTAGCTTTTAATTTTTATGGAAATTGAAGCCCTGAAAAGTTAAGTCTTGTTCTGGCTTTCAGGGAGGGGGGACTTGAGCGTTTTACTTTATGCCACTGCACGTGGGGTTGCCAGGCCGACCTGCTGCCCTTGGAGCTGTGTCCTCCCAGAGGGGGCATCTTATGCACATTTGTACCAAAGCACCTTATGGGCAAGTCCTGAACTTTGCCTCTGCTTGCTCTGGTTTTTGTTATACTGAGCAGGTATTCCTTTGGCAGCCTAAAAAATTCACTTAGAAATTAAAATGTTAATTTTTAAAACTAAGTATGCTTTAGCATACTGGTTTTTCTGTGCAGTTGCTAACGTATCACACTTTTTAGTTTGAAGCACATTGCTGTGTATTCTCATTGATCCACATGACATCGTAAAGCAGATCTCATCTGGCAAAGGGGCTGATGAAACCAAGGTTCTGAGCATCGAGAACTAACGTTTATTGAACATTTAACATTTGTGGTTGTTTTTTTTTTTTTAAATAAGTATTAGCTTATTTAATTCATAGAAACTCCCATGGGAAAAAAGGCTTGTCTCCGCTTGACTGTGACTGTTGAGACTATGCCTCTCGAGGTTTCAGTTCTTGCCACCGCGGAGAAAAGTTAGAGCTGAGACTGGAGTCCAGGTATCAAGCCACCAGACTTTGAATTTCTCACGCTTCCAGGCGTGATGTCAATTCAGATAATTAGAAAATTCTCACTTGCTCTCATTTCTTTTAGTTTCTCCCTATTCTAAGATGAGTAGAACAAGAAAAGCAAGATGGAATAGTATCATTTATTTGCATACATTGACATATTGTTAATTCACGTAAGCTGGCAAAATGCAGTATTGGGTTACGGAAACTTTGGCCTAAAGATTATTAAAAAGAACAATTTTTGAAAAAGTATATAATTTAGCTCAAGGGGGCTGACCAAAACATCCATGATGGTGGTGACTTATAATTAACATATTGGTTTGATTGTAGCTAATGCTTAATAATTAAATGCTTAGCATTAAAATATTTTTCTCTTTAGCGCACCCTGGTTTAAAAACAGAGGGAGCGTGTTAAAAATTTGAATTTTCGCTCATCCTTATCGAAATAATTAAATTTTCCAAATTAATGATGCTTCAGTTGGAGAGATTTTCAAAGACTTTTGAATCTGTATTCCATCAATAAATATGCACAAAACTTTGCTTAAATCATTGTCTAAGGTTCAAGATTATGCATAAAATATCTCAAATTTACCATAGTGGATGTGGGGAAAACAAATATTCTGCTGTCGTCGGTGATTAAAAGACACTATACTGGTGCTAGGAAACTGGCATTGCATGGTTACTAGAGAGCCCCTGGGCATATTGATTAAACTAGTAGGTTATAAACTTAGGCTCTGCTCTCAAGGGATGTATATTGTTTTAAGAGGAGAAACACATGACTTTGGCAACACATGAAGTCACGCGTGTTTATGAGCTGAGTGTTCGGTTTAGTTCTATTTACCTACGTCTTTTCTGGCTTCTTATAATGTTAGGTTAGGGCTGGGGGCGGGCTGGAAGAAACAGTGGGACAAAGATGGGTGGGCTGAGGAGTAGTGGGTGAGAAGGAAGGAGAGCAGCAGGCGGAGTTGAGGCAGAGTTGAGGCGGAGACAGCTGGTAAGGAGGAGCAGGGGCAAGGAAGTTAAGAAATGAGCTGAGGTCAGGGCTCTTTCTGGTAGGAACCTGAGGTGGCTGTGGGCAGGGCTGTGAAATAAGATGGTGAGACACAAGCAGATATGGTGATGATTCTCTGAGCCAGGGTATTTTTTTCTAACCTCAAGGTGGGATAGTAGCTCAGTGGCTAAAAGATGTGCTTGGGACCATCTGGGTTTGAATCTGACTTCGTACTTTTCAGCTGGTAACTATTGGCTAGTTGCCAAACCTCTCTGTGCCTTAGTTTACCTTTCTCTAAAATATGAGTATTATCAATAGTACCTACTGCTGCGGAGTTTGTTGTAAGAATGAAATACGTGTAAGGCCTTTAGAACAGTGCCCTGCATGTAAGTGCTCTAATATTAGCTGCTGTGAGATTGAGAAGCTTGTTGGCAATTTAGTGTGGCTGCCGTGTCACTTCAGGGGACCTGATCTGGCCTACACCCTTCTCTGGCTTCTGGTGAAAAATCCTTTTTTATTTTAATTTTTTAGTTATTTATTTTTTATTTATTTATTTTTTGTGAGGAAGACCAGCCCTGGGCTAACATCCGTGCCCATCTTCCTCCACTTTATATGGGACGCCGCCACGGCATGGCTGACAGGCAGTGCGTCTGCGGGCGCCCGGGATCCGAACCGGCGAACCCCGGGCTGCCAAGCGCGGAAGAAACCGCTGCGCCACCAGGCGGCCCCGAAAAATCCTTTTTTAGGAATTATTGCATTTGAGAAGCCAGAGCTCGGGTGGGTAAGGACCTGGGCTCGGGGTTTGAATCCTGTCTCTGTGGCTTGTTGGCTGTGTGGTCTTGAGTCTCAGTTTTCCCATCTGTAACACTGGGACAATGATAGTACCTCCCTCGCAAGATTGTGTGAGGATGAAGGGGGTTACAGGTAAAAGAAACTCTTAAGAGGAGAATTTTCAGTTGGCAGCACATATCAAAATGTGTGTGTGCTTTAAAGAAATTCCACTCTTAGTTTACAAAGATGTACTTGCAGTGTCTGTCTGTTTATATTGAGAAAAAATGAGAAACAACCTATATGTTCAACAGTACCTCCTTACAGATAATGTGGTAAAATGTTTGAGAGAAAGGTGTTCATGATATTGAAATTTTTATAGAAAAAAATTTACTGCTGTTTGAAAGAATACACTTGAAAACATTCAGTGTTTTCATTTGGCAGTGGAATGTTAGTTTTCTTTTTGCTTATTAGGCCATAAGGTACCTTAAAAAATAAAACATCTTGACTTAGGGAAATTGATGATAACAAGACCGAGAAATAAGCAATTGTAATATTGTGTACAACCGTCTTCTGTCCTGAATGTGGAGCCCGGGGAAGCCACTTCTGCTCAGGTGGTCCCCATCTAATTGCAGACCTTGCTTAAGGCTGTCTCACCTGAAGAGTGGGAAGTCATCTTCTTGCAAAGGAGGGGAGATTATGAGGCTGTGGGAAAGGGACAAGAGTGAAGGGCTGGTTAGTTGACAGGAGGTGTTTGGGGTTGTGAGGTGGGGCTGTCAGTTAGAGGAACTGTCATCAAGCTGACACCAGTGGGCCTGGTGAGGGAGGCATTCTAACCATTGCCTCTGAGACTGAGTGCAGTGGGCCTGGAGGGGCCCCTGTTCTGCCAGGTGTTTACGCTTCAGTTGTTCAATCCTGGGGAGGTGTGAGGTGGTCTTGGAGGAGGGGTGGTAGCTATTTACTAAATAAGTATGAAACTGTTTGGGCATGTTAACAGGGATGTGGCTGTACTGGTGCTGAGGGAGTGGATGTCAGCCCTGGCCAGAAGAGAACTCTGAAGAGGAATTCCTGGAGTGCCAGTAGGGCCTCTGAATGCCAAGCCAGCCTCACTCCAGGGTGGTGTAACTGAAAATCAGAAAGGTGGCTGATTTAAGACAATCCCATCCAGAGTCAAGGTATCAAAATAGATTAGGCTGTGGATTTAAGGGATAGGAATTCTTTAGAAAGGTATCAAATAGTACTTGCCTAGGCATTACTTCAGAAGTTTGGCCTAAACTATAGTTTCAAATAACAAAACAAAACATTTTAAATCACTGAGCACTTTACTTAAACAGAATTTTCTGTGGAAGCCTGGAGTATAAAAGGTAAATACAGGCTGCTCTATTACACTGGGGAGGCCCACTGAGGCAAAGAGACATTTGCCTTTCAAGAACCACCTCCCAATTTTACTCTTCAGCTGGGGTGGCCATGCTATTGCAGCAAGGTTAACCTCCCCCCCCAGTCCCAGAGACATGTCTCAATTAGTCTAAGTCAGTGCCCTCTGCATGTGATGCATGTGTGGTGTGACCACAACAGTGTCATTGTTGTTCCTTCAATTTGGCTAGCGAATGATTTAGGATTGGATGTTTATGAAGACAGTTTTGAAGGAAATGTTGTTTGAGGACTTCGGGGAAGTTTTTCTCACCTCTGAAGAGCACCAGTGAAGATGTGATGCTGAGGGGATGGGAAGGTGGGAGGATTTCACCGCTGTGATGACATCATAGGGCTGCTGAATCAACTTGCCCTGGAACTGTTTGCTCCAGGACTTCAGGTCGTGTGAGTCATGTGAGAGAAATACTCTTATTTACCTTGTTCTGAGTTAGGCCAATTGCTTCTTGAAGCTGAAAACATCCTGTTACACCTCTCCTGTGGCCCCTGAGATAAACCTGTCAGAAACCTGTGACTCTTGAACCCAGTTTGACACTTTTTGCTCCATAGAATCATCTACCCAGAGAGTTAATTTCATTAAATTAGGTGTTATGTTTTATGTTATTCATATTTTCAGACGTATTTTTGTAGTATGCATCTCAGGTAAAAGCATGTTCCACGTTCTAGTTGAACCACATCTCTATGGGTGCTGCTGTGTCCTAGTCTGGAAAAGAAAGTTATTTATTCACAGACTTGAAATTAGAAAGTGATGGCAAACATTAGTGCCTGGCTCTTTTTATCACAGAATATACTCTTTTTTCCACTCTTTACCATTTCATCTGTGTTCACAATGATATACCTCAAAGTACAGAAATCCTTACCTTTTTCTTTTTCTTATGAAAAATTTCAAAAATGAAGAAAACTTGAAAGAATTGTGCAATGAACACCCAGATATGCATCTCCTAGATTCAGCTTCTGTTGACATCCTTAGAGCTTTTGACAGCAGAGGCCGGTGATGAAGCCTTTTGAAGTTTGGGGCTAAAGAAACAAAAATGTTATGTTGCCTTCTCCATCTTTTTTTTTCTGTCAGATTTAAGGCACAGCTCCTTTTCAGCCTGCCTGCCATTCTGTGAGTTTGTGTCAGTTTGAGGAGGTGGGTGGGAGAAGATGTAGAAGGATGGAAAATGAGCATCTTGCTTTATTCACGAACATATTGCTCGGTGGGTCCTGGACGGAGTCAGGGGTTTGAAGAGTCCTGTGCAGGGAGCCCTTTCCCTTCAGCCCATGGTATGTCTTTGCCCCCTAAGAGGATGAAGAAACTGTGAGGGGCCCTCCCCTGCTGGGAACTTTTCCTAAAAGTCCACTTTGGGCAGAGAAGCAAGGATTGCAGCAGCAGCAGCAGCAGAGCCAAGACAGACCGAGGCCAGCTTTCCCTCTCCTACTCATTTCCGGCTCGCTGTTTAATTTGAAATCCTGGAACATGTGTTTTAGTGAATTGGTTCATAAAAATGTTTTTTGCAGGATTCTGGAATAGAGGCTGCACATTCTTTAGTACAACATACATGGATAATTGCCCTCTGTGAGTGTGAGAGAGTTTGGGTATGTGTGTGTGTTGTGTATTTTTGGAGGTGGGTAGGGAAGTAGAGGGTCAATACAGTTCTTTTAAACTTTCTCTTCACAAGATGCAAAATGTTTTCTCCCTTAGTATTTATGCAGAGTGGGAACAATGAAGAGTTGAGATCCTTTGGTCCCCTGGGTCCCCAGGATCTTCTCCCTTGGCTCTTCTGAGCAAGGCTGGGCTGCCCATTTGTCCTCATCTTCTGTTTCAATCACTCTGGAAACAAGGATTTAGAAGCTAGAAATCGAGAAGCTGCCATCTAGAAGTTTATCCAGCGTATGCAAAGAGAGAGTCTGTTCCAAACTTTGCAGTTATATCAACTGAGTTTTTGCCAACCTTTTTTGGAAAAAAACCCCGCTAGAATGAGAAGGCTCACAATACTGCACAGCATAGCCGATTCTGCATTTGTAGTATGGAAGTATGTAGTATGTAAGCCTGGATTGTTCTCGTTGTCCTTTTCTTTGAATGCGGTCTTCTTGGAGAACTTGGGCTGCCTCTCATTTTCTGAAACCTTTATGTGGCTTATCCCAGGCACAACTCATTTTTTTTCTTCTATTAGTATTTGGAGTGGGTCAGGCCTGAACTCACTGTTTCAGGGCTCTGAGACTGTGCCTTGTATCTTGTGAGCACTGGTCCTGGGCAGTCACTTTCCCACAGTTAGTAATGCTCTGATCTCAGGCACTATTGCTCAGGCATGCCCTTGGGAGGTTGGGACGTTGCCCAGCACTCATCTACCCATGGCTCCTGACCCGCAGCAGCGTGGCTACCGCAAGGCTCTGGTACATCCTCCACTGGTGGATCAGTTTTGACAGGAGTCGTCTCTTTGCCAATGAAGAAATAAATCACGGCATCCTTTACACTTGACTGATTATTCAGCTTTAGCTTGAACACTTCAGGGGATGCGGAGTTCACCACCTCTGAAACTGACTTCCATTATTGAGCCTCTCTCATTGTTAAGATGTTCTTTGTGGTTTCACATTTGCCACCTTAGGCCTTCCACCAGTTGAGCCCAGTTTGCCTCCTGAAGCAACGCAGAACAAGTCCACTCTCTCTGCCATAGGACAGACAGTTCTTCACAGATTTGGAGACAGTTATCAAATCTCATCTCTGGGTTGATTATAGCTAATTATTATTATTTTTTTTTACTTCTCCAGGCTAAATTATTCATTTTTTCCAGTTCTAATGTTAACTTGGTCAGAACTTTTTTTTAGTTTAAGTTTGGCCAATACTGGACAAAGTGATTCAGTTGAGATCTGAATGGTGCCATATGTAGTGAATCCATTTCTCTTTTTGTCTGGACTCTATTTTAACGAAGCCTAAGATTTCATTAGTACTTCTGTCGGTCTCTTCCTGCTTGGACCCTGTTGATTTTATGGCCAAACAAAAACAAGTATAAAAACAACAAAAACGCTTAAGCCTTTCTTTTTTTCTTTTTCTTTTTCCCAGAAACTGTTCTTTTTCTCAATATACACTTAGGTAATTAGTTGCCTTCTTTAAAAAAAAAAAAAAAAAAAACTTTTAAGTGTAAATACTTACAGTTGGTCTTGTTAAGGTTTTATCTTGTTGATTTGGACTTACCTTAGCCTGTTGAGACAAAAGAAACACACACACACACACACACACACACACACACACACACACACACACGTACCCGCTCGCACACTTTTTTTCCTAATTGTGAAAATTGATTCCAGAACGACCATGTGACTTAGTCTCTTCTCTCTCCCAAGACCCCATTTAATAGGACAGGGCAGAAATGTAAAAGGTAGAAGAAGCCCATAGTGAAGGAGTGTTTGGGGAGGAGCTATCAGTTGAAAGGAAATTTCAAAAAAATTTTGGAAGATTGGAAATGAATGAAGATGGCAGCTGATGAAAGAAGAAAAGCCTACAGCTTTTCCACCAAGCATACTGTGAAACTTCAGCACAACAAGTATAAAGAGAAGATCCTCAAAGGTTCTTTTGGGAGAGTGAGCAGGGAGTGGGGGGGACTAGGTCACTAATGAAGACACCATAGTGGGACTTCTGATCAACCACACTGGATGCCTGACTGAGGACATGGGACTTAGAATGCCCACCTCACAAGGTCATTGCAAGTATGAAAGGAACCAGTGTATGTAAAGCACCTACTGTATTTCCTGGCACATGGTGAGAACTCTCAGGGTATGTGTGCAGGTGTTACTATTATTCCTGCCATCACTGTCACAATATGATGCTAAAGAACTTATCAGTTAGGATCAGGATCAGCTTCATGAGACAGAAAACCCAGTGGCATAAACAAGATATACATGGAGTAAACAAAATAGAAGTTTACTTCTAGACTGTTTATCTGAGAGAGTGAGACAGGCCAGAGCTGATGTGATAGTTCCATAATCATCAAGGTTGTGACTCCTTCTGTCTCCTAGTCTAAAATGACTGCTCAACCTGCAGGATCATGTTCATGTCCCTCCAGGAAGGAGGAAGGAGCATGTGGCCCCCTTCCCCCTTTAAGGTCACTTCCTGGAAGTAGCCTCAAAATTTCAATATACATCCCATTTTCAGAACTTAGTCACGTGATTTTTATCTCAGTTGCAAGGTGGGCTGGGTATAGGAGTCTGTACCGCATCTGTGTGTCAAGTTAAGAATTTCTTTTTTTTTTTTTTTTGAGGAAGAGTGGCCCCGAGCTAACATCTGTTGCCAATCTTCCTCTTTTTCTTTCTTCTCCTCAAAACCCCAGTAGATAGTTGTATATCCTAGTTGTAGGTCCTTCTAGTTCTTCTATTTGGGATGCCACCTTCGCATGGCTTGATGAGCGGTGAGTAGGTCTACACCCAGGATCCAAACCAGCAAACCCTGGGCCGCTGAAGCGGAGTGCATGAACTTAACTGCTATGCCACCTGGCCAGCCCCAAGAATTTCTTTTAAGGAGTAAGGGAAAAACAGCTATTGGGGTTGGCAGTTAGCATTCTCTTTGTTGTAATAAGCCTTTAGTTATATTAGATCCTAAACTTCTGGAATATAAGATTTGTTTCAACTCTTTGGGAGTTAACTCAAGGATCTATTGACATATTAACTTATCCTTTGGTTGACATATGAATTTTTATGGGTTGAACTAGGCATTAAACCACAGAAGCTTTTTGTGCCACTTAACCTGATCCCACTGAGTATGCACTTAAATGGGCTCTGCCGAAAAAGTTCAGCTTAATATTACTTTTGAAAACATCTGCAGGTAAGGAGAAAATTAGAAATTACTGAGACTGTCTTGTGAGGCTGGTATTAGTCATACATTATGCTTTGGGTATGGAGACAATTCATGCAGATTGCTGACTGTTAGAAGACAACAGCAATTGGTGCTCATAGCTGCTGCTTTGATCTCGCTGACCTGGGAGTGCTATAACCCAGTACTGTCACTCCTGGGAAATCTACATCTTAGATTTTTCACATTATTCCCTCCTGTTAGGAGGGTAACTATGGGGTCCATGACCCAGCTCCTAGATATGAAATTTCTAGAAAGCCAGTTACTGGAAAGTCTCATCTTGCTTGATCTTTTTTTCCTAGTCGTCTTGGTGGTATTTATTTCTATTGAGCCAAGTGCTTGAGATTGATTTTCAGTTGGAAAAACTCAGAGATGCCTAAAGATTGATCTTAAACTGTGCATTAAAACAAACAAAGACATAATTTCAGTTTCTCACACTAACCTGGAGAGTGCTTTCTCACTTAGGAAATTTCTCAAGAACCTTAACACTTGGCAGAAGTTCATGTGATGTTTTCCGTTGCTATAACTTTCTTGTTTAATTCACTTTTTCCTGTATTCATTTTTAGAATGCAAGGGAATTTTCACATTTTTAGGGATTTGGTTATTATTCTTTCTTGCCGTTGGAGCATAACAGAGCTTTTAAACATAAACTAGGACAGAATTAACCCCATTAGATAGACAATGGGGTAAGGTTAAGTGGCACAAATGGACAGCTGTTTAAAATATAGCAAAATGATTGTTAATTCTGTTTATGCATTACTGTCATTTTCAAATTCAGACATTATTTATACTGAATTCCAGTTAAAGAAACTACTAGGATATAGCTTTGAAAAATCTATTGAGGATATACTATTGGATAAACCAAAATATTAATAGATAAGTAAAAACATTGGGTATATATTAAATTAATGCCTTAATTCAGTTTCATGGCCAGAGCTAGGACGAGTCAGAGAACCTGGTCCTACAACTTACTACCAGAGTGATTTGGAGCAAGTCATCTGACTTCTGAGTTTCTCACCACAAGCAAAATAAGGCTAATGTCTGCCTTCCAGCCTTACTGCAAGAATGTAAGAAGATACTGGTTATGAAAGTGCTTTGAAATGATTAAGGGTCATGAAATGTAAGGTTATATTATGGAAGAGTTATAGCTGAGACTAGAAGCAAATCTTTAATAAGGAAAGAGTAAACAACTAGAAAACTCACTGGTTTTCAATATATATATTGAAGGCTTTGCTTTTAAATGTATAGTGAAAGCTAAATGCATTGGTTCTTTGTGTTTTATCCTAAGCAAGAAAAAAAATAGCTTATTAGAATGATAATTTTGTTGTCTGGTTAGTCTGAATTGTAATATAAATTTTCCTATAAGTGATTTTTTTCACTTATCTCAAAGAACTAGCAAAATGTTATGATTCTTTTAACTAGGTTACCAGATTTGCTTCTACGAAAAGGCTTGTTCCACAAACTAATGAAATTTAGGGTATATGAAAAATAGAATCCTTGACTTTTTGCTTCTTCATCACATTTACTGCTGACAACATGTCATTGTCAAGGATAGATGTGTTCACTTGAATCTCAGCTTGTTTTTCCAGAGTAACCAGCCTTGCTGAGTAGTAACAGTGGTTAGGGTTCCAGGGGGGGCATGTGGGAGGAGAGAATAGGGTTGGCTAGGTGCACATTGTAGGGGTGTAAAGCAAGTGTCAGGGGACCTTGGTGGGAGGATAAGGACAACTTAGGTGTATTTTGTGTCTGTAAACATTTGTAGTGTAATACCAGTCTGTAATGAACTCTAAAATTGTAGATTCATTCTTTAATTATAATGTGAGTGTACACATGTTTATGTATCATTTGAATTAGAATTTGAAAGCATATTAGGTACTGAAGGGGAAAAGAAAAATGTTTAGTCGTAGTTCTCAGTATTCAGGTTCTCATTCTGTTTGGAAAATGAGTTATAAGCCCATGATATATTAATGGTATAAGATAGTACTATAAATTGCCCAGATTGAAATGTCTTATACCACTAAAATGAGTTGGGCAGTAAAATTACAAGAATTCAGAAAAAGGGACCTAATTTGAGGTTAGAATGGTGACAGAGAGGGACTTGTGAAATAAGCAGGAGAGGGCTTCTTAGGGACAAGAGACATCAAACTGGAGGTGAGTAGGGCATGTCCAGGAATCTGTGAGGGGTCTGCCTGGCCAGAGCAGAGGGCTTGTTTTGGTGTGTCAGACGTAAGTCTCCCTGATATGTGGTACCAGATTTTGATAGCTTGAATTCTTGCCTGAGGAATTAAAGCTTTTCCATGAAGCAAAAAGGATCAGAGAGAGAGAGAGTATTTGAAGCATGATAGCAAAGAAACAACTTACATATAATTGGACTGTGAAGAAGAAAACCAAAATTGGGCAGTGGTACCAATATTTAAAATCCAAGAAAACTTTCTGAAAATCAAAGATGACCTAAATGTATAAATTGGAAGAGCCCACCAAGTACCTGGGGAAATTAACCCAAAATGATCAATATGGAGATATATTCTAGGAAAAGTATTAGATTTCAAAGAAAAGAAAAGAAAAATTTCAAGGGCTCCTTACAAATACATTGAATAATATACAAGGGCAAAATGAATTTTGCTGTCATTACATTTCTCGAAGACAAACAAAGCAAGGCCACAGTGGAGCAGCATTTTCAAAAGATCTCATAGAAAGTGACAGCCATGGATTTATATCCAGCCAAACTGTCCTTCGAGTATCAAGGCTAGAAAAACAGTTTTAAACATTCTGGAATCATTGCTGATTCTGCACCTTTGTGCCCTTGTTGAAGAATCTGTTAGAGGATGAACTTCATTTGACCAAGAAATGACTGGGTAAACTTCAGCAGATTGAACTTGAGCATTTTATATTTTGTTTGCAGATCTAAGACTAAACTGGAGGAAGGGTCAAGGATGGGAGAATAAAAACCTTCCCTGTAACCGTAATTGGAAGCTCGTGGAGGTAGTTTTCTGTCGCAGTGTGGGTTCCTTAGAAGGGGTTGCTGAGATAGTTTGGTGTACAGGTTATTTATGAAGGATTAGCGCCTGTAGAAGGGAGGGGGCAGAAGCAAGATTGGGCAGAGGGAGAAGTCAAACTGCAATATAGGTTTGCAAAGTCTTGGCCAGCACTACAGGGAGCCTTGGAGTGTTTTTGGCCCATCAGAGCTGTCTAGTGTTGGGATGAAATGGTTGGGGTTGTCTTCATCAGTCACTGGATGTGGACTGCCCTTTGAAGGGCATGTTTTTTGAGTGGGTGGCTGTCTGTAGCTGAGGCAAAACCTGAAGGAGCGACTGCTGGAGGCTGGAGATGTGCATCTGGGTAGCACATCTCCATGTCTGCCATATTGCTTTTTCTTTAGTAGACGACTATGGTCAAAGTGATAATTTAGAAGGACGAATTTCTTCTCATTGCTGTAGACCTCTGTTATTTTGTGATTTCCCAGAATCTTTTGAACATCCTCTCCACATTTGGATAGTTCTCTATTTTGTGAATCCTGACTTTCGAACAGAGGATACACATCAAAAACGTGAGAACCCATAAAACTCTATTACTCAGCCTCTCTTGCTATTAGGGTGCAGACATATGACTTAAGTTCTGTCAGTTTGAGTGAGATCTCCTAGCAAGACTTAGATTTAGAATTGAAATGTGAAAAAACAGGCAAGGCTTGTAGTTTCCATTTGATGGTGTTGGTGGCTTCAGAGTCAGCTTCCTGATCATAGTAGAGCTGGGTGGTTCTGATGACGGTAGCTGCTCCCTTACCAGACCAGTTCTACAATGTGATACAGCATAGCCCCTAGGACTGGCTATAACCTAGAACCCTGCTGCAGTAAATGCCTTTAAAACATGTGAAATGGATTCTGTGATTGGCAACTAAGAACCTGACACATGCATAGAATGGATTTTGGGGAAAATAGACTGGAGGCTGGGAGAGCAGTTGAAAGACCACTGCATAGCCCAGGTGGGAATCAGTGAAGGCCTGAACTAGGATGGACTTAGAACATAGAATGGATTTAAGGAGAGTATGAAAGAAGGAATGAATCACATTTAATAAGGAAATAATGGGAGAAAATCAGACACCATTCAGCGTTATGTGTGGGGAATGGATTTGGGTGTGACACAGGGCTCTTTGGGTATATGTGAATAATTGGGAGGCAGACATACTTTTCAATTTAGACCCTACTGTATGTTGTGTTTACTCTATGCTTATAGTATTTTCATGATTAAAAAAAAAGATAGCTCTAAGGTTTGAGCCAGGATGATTAGAAAAATTGTAGTGTCCAAATATCAAATTTTGATGTGTGTATTATATACCTGTGTTTGAACGTGTTATTTTTTCTAATCTGAGAAGTCACAGTAAGTCAAATGAGGTAAAGTTGTGAAGACTGGAATTGTAAAGTGAGAAAATTATGTAGATGTTCCATCTGAATCCTAAGTTCAGAATTTGAAAGTACATTACTGAGTTTCTGCTGTGTACCAGGCAATGTGCTAGGTTCCTTAAATGTTTTCTCATTTAATGCCTTCTTCTCACATCTGTATTGTAGATAATGCCATCCACTAAATAGATTCCCAATACAAATTGATGATGTATCTCATAGGTTTCCTTGAATTGAGGGACATGATTTAGTGTTTGCTTTATGGCCTCTTTTAAGTAAGTTAAGAAGATGGTGCATTTTTATCTGCAGACCTCTACCACCTAAAATGCTTTTTAAATTATTAATAATACATCTTAAAAATTAAAATTAGATTAACCTTGGGTTAAGCTACAAATCAGAAACATACATCACCCCTTCACAATTAAAACGAATTTTAATGTTTAGGTATTAATTAGTTCAGTGGTTCTCAACCCTGGCCACCCTTTAGAATCACCTGGGCAGTTAAAAAAAAAAAAATACTCCTGCGACAGGCCCCACCCTAAAGTAATTGAATCAGAATATGGGCAGCCAAAGTTGAACCTGCTGCGTTGGGATAGCTTTTGTAATAGACGAGCAGCTGCTTTTATGGTGTCCTTGTTTTGATCTTGCTAACTGGAATATGATCTGTCAGGAAAGGGACGACAATGTTCATTTTGTAGAAGGCTAAATATTCTTTTTTTTTTTAAATTTTCATTTTTATTGATGTCTTAATAGTTTATAACATTGTGGGGTTTTAGCTGTACATTATTTTTTTGTCCGTCACCATGTGGATGCATTCCTTCACCCCTTGTGCCCACCCCCTACACCCTTTCCCCTTGGTAACCACCAACCAGTTCTCTCTATCCATGTGTTCGTTTATATTCCACATATGAGTGAAATCATGCGGTGTTTGCCCTTCTCTCTCTGGCTTATTTCACTTAACCTGGTACCCTTGTAGAAGGCTAAATTTTCATTTTAAAATGAAAGCATATCTGATGATGTGAAAGGGTGTGAAAACACACATCTTTATATGAAGATTTTGATACTTGACTCATTTGTCAAGAATATGTCCAAATTAGATAGCCCAAATTAGAATCAGACTTTGGATAATTTTTTCTTAGTCTTTTTCTTGTGTATCCCTATCATACCCATCTGCCTTTGAACTTGAGGTCTATCCATGTAGGAGTCTTAGAGCAGTGGCCTTCAGTTCCAAGAGGATGCACACCTGGGGGGACTTTGAAGACTTTTCAAGGGATATGCAGGCACCTATAATTTAAAGGAAATCAATTTCAGATTCTTAGATCTTGAGTGTACATAATCAGTCCTAAAATTGGCCTGCCTGAGAAAATGCCAGTGGCCCAGGTAGCCTCCTGGTTCTCCTTTCACACGTCCCTTTTCAGAATTACCATTCTGTAAAGGGAAGTCACACTTCTCCCTACCCCTAATCATCAGGGTGCCAAGCAGAGGGATAATTAAAATATTGGTGTGGCTGCCAAGAAAGTGAATGACTCATGACTGGGTAAATGATCCTTTTGCAAATAAGTTTTCCATTCTTTACTTTCAATTAAATTGAAAGAAGACTTAATTGAGTGGTCTGCTGATAAATTATTAAATATTACACCCATAGATGCATATTATTACTCTTTGCTAGAAAAATATTTTTCCGTTTCCGTCTACCTATTTATGTGAATACATTTTCTCAATGCCTCCATCTATAAGAACTAAACATAATAGATTTCATGTGGAATCTTGTCTTATTCCAGGAATAAGGAATAATCTTTGACAAACAAAATCTAATGAGAGGGAAAGTCCCATCCATATCATTAAGATACACATTTCCAATAAAATTGTACTTACATGGAATAATTTGTAATATTTGGTCAGTTTTATCCTTACAATAATAATTGTATTTAATTCAATTGAGAAGGAACTTTTAATACTGACTTTTATGGTTAAATACATAAATCTCAATTTGTTTAGAGACTTTAGTTGCAGAGAGGTATGATGGACTTTTAAGCATGACAGAGTATATTAGGATGGAATATTGTGGGGAAAGTGGAATGGAAAGATGAGTTCAAGGAGAAAGGGAAATGATGTGCAATTTCCAACTCTTAAAGAATTTATTCATTTATTTTTTTAAATGGATCTTGGTATGTGGGAACTGGTGATGAAATTTAGACCAGAATAGATACATTTAAAAGTGATGTAAGAGTTTTATTTAATTCTCAATATTTACACTATGCCAGAAATCATACTCTTTGCAGCCATTTAAAATTACAACGTGAAATTTTGAATGTTAACTTAAAAATGTGTGGAGTGCATAGTTTTTCCAGATCCTTTTTGGCATTATGCCAACAAAAATGTGAAGAACTCTGAGTCAGGCCTATCCTGGGGACAGGGATGATGAGGGAGATAGGGTCATTTATTTATTTTTTTCGTTTGTTAAAATACCTGGAAGGAAATGATTGGATATTTTTAAGCCTCTCGGTACTATCTTAACAAAAAAGGATAGTTGCCAATCTTTAATATGGTGTTCAAAAATGCATCCTCTTTCTAAGATCACTTAACTTTTCTGCCCATTCTTCTTCTCTGAGCCTTTGTTCATACCATTCCTGACATCTCGATGTCTTCTGCCTTCCTCCCGCTCAAGAATCGCTTCTTTTTTGTTTGGTGAAGATTAGCCCTGAGCTAACATCTGCTGCCCGTCCTCCTCTTTTTTGCTGAGGAAAGTTAGCCCTTATATGTGGGACGCCTGCCACAGCATGGCTTCATAAGTGGTGTGTAGGTCCCCGCCTGAGATCCAAACCTGGGAACCCCGGGCCGCCGAAGCAGCGCACACGAACTTAACCACTGCACCACCAGGCTGGCCCCAAGAGTCACTTCTTTTTTAAGGTGTTATTTTAGATATGCAGACCGTTTGCATTATCAGTAGATATTAACAAGGGGTTTTAACTCACCAGTTTGTCACACCCAGGTCTGCCTTCATCTTTTGCTAATTTTCATTTTTTATCTGCTGGTTTTAGTTATCAAGGAGTCTAGAGAGATTGGGAATGCATAAAGAAGTAGATGGAGCCCTGGAGAAAGAGTCAGAATATTGTGGCCTAATTTTGTCTCTATTGCTAGCAAGCTGTTTGAATTTACAGATAATTTGCAGACTGTCATGTTATCCTAAGGGAGGAAGATTGGTCTTCACCTTTCTTGTTGCCTTTGCCAGAGCACATTTGTGTACTTACTAGAGAAAATTGTGAGACTTGACTATGAAAAGCTTTTTTCTGTTGGTTTTAGGTCTCTACTGAGTGGGATGGGAGCTCTATGCTATCATTTTTGAGTTGACAGTTTTGAAAAGCTATAACCAAAAGATATTTATCAAATGAGTAAACTGAAGATTGAAATAGGGCAGAAGGCATTCAGTTTGCTTTTAGATTTCATGAGCAGATTAGGTATTAAGGAAACAGTATAGATATTCTTATTTTCTTATTTATTCTCTGAGTTGCAGTACTGAGGCTTCATAGGAATGCAGAAGCTGCCATAACATAAAAGTATTTAATAGTAAATATAGCACTTTGTAAAATTGGTCTCCATTCAAACATGTCTTCCTGCTTGACACGAGCATCTCTTCCACCTGTTCCCCATCTGGTCCGTAGCCAGTGTCTTTGTGTTGGCAATTGAAGAGAAAATTGACAAAGATGAGGTATTTGATGCTTCAAAAGAGGGTGGTTTAAATGTCAAAACATTAACAGAAGCCCTTGTGAAAATTAATTTGGGCCTTAAATATTTTGGCAAAAATTACCTCTCTGTGATTCCCTCTATGTCATACCATGCTAGTATTTGTCAACAATTATGCTAAAAATTCTCAAGTCTTGACTCATTCTTTGTTCTTACTGAGACTTAGGGGAGGTTGGGATTTATAATAAAACATTGAATATAAAACACTTATTTCCATATCTTAGTTTTATTTTTTAAGGTGTAAACTCCCAGATACGTCTCTCTCTCTTTTTTCTCTCTCTCACTATTGTGGATTTTAAACAGATTCCTTTGAGCAGCTTTTTTTCAGATACCAGTTTTCCCTAAGGTGTGGCTCAACACGGGCTTTGGAAGCATAAACCTGGGCTTGAATCCTGGCTCAGCCCCTTGCCCTGGGCCGCCTTGGCCAAATAAGTCTGTGCAAGCTTTGATTTCCTCCTCTGTAAAAGGAGACTAATGGTGTCTTTCCCAGAGTGTTGTTGAGAAGGATTAACGGCATGGTGGACGTAAAGCGCTGTGTGGGGCGTACACAATAGCAGTGCTCCCTAGTAGGACCAGAGCTGTCATTATTTGCCATGTTGCTCTTGTGTCTCAATTGCTCTGCCCTTGGCATTTGTCTCAGCTGAGATGAGAATGGCTTCTTAAATGATGAGAAATGAGTCAAGAATGTGTAGTGATGTAAGTAGGAGGGCATGTTTCCCTTTTCAAAATGGAAATAGTTTTGTTTTTAATTTTAAAGGTTGTAATTATAATAGCTAATTTTTGAGTGCTTGCTTTATCCTAGATACTCTTTAAAGCCCTCTACAAATGGAATCTGCTTTAATCCTTTGAATAAAACTATGAGCTAGATACCACTAAGATGGATACCATTACTATCCCTATTTTATAATAGGAAACCAAGGGTCGTACTCACTCAGGGTGACCCAGCTGGTAAGTGTAAAAAATTTTTCCTAGGGGCCAGCCCGGTGGTGTAGTGGTTAAGTTTGTGCATTCTGCTTCGGTGGCCCAGGGTTTGCAGTTTCAGATCCCGGGCGCGGACCCATGCACTGCTTATTAAGCCATGCTGTGGCGGCGTCCCACGTATAAAGTAGAGGGAGATGGGCACAGATGTTAGTTAGCCAGGGCCAATCTTCCTCAGCAAAAAAGAGGAGGATTGGCAACAGATGTTAGCTTAGGGCTAATCTTCCTCGCCAAAAGAAAAAAAAATTTTTTTCCTAGAAAATGCTATAAAATATAAAGAAGAAAATTAAAACCACCATAAAGCAGAGAGATAACTACTGTATTTTTTAAAATAGGAGCTTTATTGAGATATAATTCAGAATTCACACAATCCCACATAAATGCACCTTGTTAAGTTGTATAATTCAGTGGTTTTTAGTGTACTGACAGTTGCGCAACCATCACCAGTATCTAACTTTAGAACATTTTCATCACCCCAAAAGAAACCTCACACCTGTTAGTCACTTCCCATCCCTCTACTCCAGTCTCTGGCAACCACTAATCTACCTTCTGTCTCTATAGATTTGCCTATTCTAAGTATTTCATATAAATGGAATCATACAATATGTAATCTTTTGTGATTGGCTTCTTTCATTTCGCATAATGTTTTCAAAGTTTTCCCACATTGTAGTATATAGGAGTACTTCATTCCTTTGTGTTACCCAATAATATGCTATTGTATGGATATTCCACGTTTTGTTTATCCGTTCATCGATTGATATACATTTGGGATGTTTCCAAATTTTGGCTTTTACAGATAACGCTGCTGTTAACATTGGTGTACAGGTTTTTGTGTGGACATATGTTTTCAGTTCTATTGGGTGTATATCTAAGAGTGGAATTACTGGTTCATATGGTAAGTCTCTAACATTTTGAGAAACTGCTAAATTGTTTTCCAAAGTGACTGCACCATTTCACATTCCCACCAGCACTGTATGAGGGTTCCAATTTCTCCACATCCTCACCAGCACTTATTAGCTGACTCTTTGATGATAGCCATGCAGTTGGGTGTGGAGTGGTATCTCATTGTGGTTTGGATTTGCATTTCTGTAATGACTAGTCGTGTTGAGCATGTTTTCATGTGCTTATTTATTGGCCATTTGTATATGTTCTTTGGAGAAATGTCTCTTCAAATTCTTTGCCTATTTTTATTTGGATTCATTATATCTTTATTATTAAGTTATATACTGTAAAGTTTTAATGTATCTTGCCAGAACTTCTTTTCTATCAATAAAGTATATTATTTTTACTATATATATTTTAATGGGATTATTTGACACATACAGTTTTTTAACTTGATTTTTTTCCCAGTTTTATTGAAATATAATTGACATGCATCACTGTATAAGTTTAAGGTGTACAGAATAATGGTTTGACTTACACGTCTTGTGAAATGATTACTGCATTGAGTTTAGTTCACATCCATCATCTCATATAGATACAATAAAGAGATAAAGCAAAAAAAGAAAAAAAACCTTTTTCCTTGTGATGAGAACTCTTATAATTTACTCTCTTAACAACTTTCCTATACATCATACAGCAGTATTAACCACAGTCATCATGTTGTACATTACTAGTACTTATTTATCATATAACTGGAAGTTTGTACCTTTTGACTACCTTCCTCCAGTTTCCCCTCCTCCCACCTCTCGCCTCTGGTAACCACAAATCTATGAGTTCGGTTTGTTTGTTTTAGATTCTACATATAAGTGAGCTCATACAGTTTTTGTCTTTCTCTGTCTGACTTATTTCACTTAGCATCATGCCCTCAAGGTCCATCCATGTTGTTGCAAATGGCAGAATTTCCTTGTTTTTTTAATGGCTGAATAATATTCTGTTGTGTGTGTATGTATATATATATATATATATATATATGTATATATATATATATATATATGTATATATATATATATATATATATGTATATATATATATATATATATATGTATATATATATATGTATATATATATCTCACACACGTTTTTAATCTGTTTATCCATGATGGACACTTAAGTCATTTCCATGTCTTGGCTATTGTAAATAAAGCTGCAGTAAACATGGGGTGCAGATATCTTTTCAAGTTAGTGTAACTTAATTTCTAAACATAATATATTGTGACCATCTTTTCATGTCTGTATCTAATTGCATCACTTCTAATTGCTTTGTAGTTCATTATATGAATGTTCCATAATTTAAACTCCAATACTTTATATGTGGGGTTTGTTTAAAAGGAAAAAGAAAAAAAACCACACCACTGCATCTACATCTCATATCTGTAGGATACATTACTAGGACTGGAATTGCTGGGTCAAAAAGTGGGCATGTTTTAAAACAAGCCTTTGAAAAATATTTCCAAATTGCCCTCCAGAAAGGTTTTTCTGGTTTACACTGTCATGCCAGTGTCTTAGACTGCTAGTTTCCCCCCAGTCTCCCCAGTACTGACTACCAGTATTTTTGTTAATTGTTTCAATTTTCATCTAAGAGGCCCCAGTTGGTAGTATATGCTTCTTCTCATTTGCATTCATTTATTAATGAAGTTAAGTCTTTTCTTTGTTTCCCACCACTGGACTTGATTCCGTCCTGTGCCTCTTCCAGATAGATCTCTGCCTGGACATCCCTTGATCTAGGAAGCTTTTCCTGCCCCTGCCCCACCTGCACAGACACAGACACATTCTCTCTGTTTCACCTCATTGGTTCTTTCCAAGGCCCTGGGAGGGAGCTTAGGAATGTGTTCACATGTTTTTTTATTAAACTTTCAAAAATAAGATATATTGTGTATATTTTCCTCTTAAACACTGCCCCCCCAGTAAATTTCAAGCCCCCAAAAGCTGGATCTTCCCCTGCCTGGGACATGTCAGGTGTTCAGTACAAAGCTGAACTGAATGGAACCCGTGAGGTTTAGTGCTCATTAGGTTTTTTAGCATTCAGGCGAGCAGCCTTCTGTTCATCTGAGGTTTGGTTCCTAGTAGGCTCGTGAAAAACATGGTAGCGGTGAAGGAAACACTCTTTGAAGGTTTTTAACAGTTAAGATTAGTTTTGTGTGCGGTGTGTGTGTTTATGCAATCTTGTGCATAACCTTGTTAACCAGAACCTAAACCTTGTTAACCAGAAGTCAACAGCCTATGTCAGTCCATTCCTGATTTCCGGTGATTTCCAGTCAAATCACTCAGCGCCTGTACAGCATCTCTCAGCTCACTCTGTGATTCACCTCTTTTAAAGCTTTTACACTGAGTGGGCGTCTTTTGGAACCCAATTTTTTGTCTTGAAAATTTGTCCAACTTGAGTGTGGGGGCTTCAAGGCGATTTGTTCACTAGTTTTCTGTATTTCCTAGACTTACTCTGAGTGTGTGTTTAATAACAGGGTGAAAAACCCTGGTAAACTTACTGAACAGAAAATTCCCAGGGCTCTCTGTTCTCTTGCATTGCCTTCAGTGAGAGCTGAGAGCTGGAGAGTGGGAGTGAGTACGCAGGGCATTGGTCGACTTCAGCCAGGTTCATTTGTAGAGCTGAGGTTGGGCAGCAGGTGTTCAGGATCTCCCACTTGCCCTAGAACGTGCTCTGCACCGCGACTGTAGGACTGAGCACTGTCACATAAAAACGTCTCCTCGTTTCCTGAGCACCTCTGGATTGCACTATTGGATGCTGCTGGGTATTTCAAAAGACAGTGTTTTTTGTGTAATTGGAAGCTGTGGCAGCTAGGGGCCAGGCGGGACATCCAGGAGCAGATCCAAAGAGAAAATAGAATCAGAAGAGGCTGAGTCCAGCGTCAAGGTCTGTGAAAATAAGAAACAGATGTAACTAGCTGAGAAACTGCTAATGGAATAGAAAAGCCTGAAAACATAGTGAATAAATTAGTTTTTGTCTCAGCATTAGATCATCCTGGAGAGAAAATGTATGTAACAAGTGCAATGTGTGTGATGTTGCAGGGGAGGGGTAGAGACTAGTGAGACTCTAGCATGACATGTGGAAAGAGAAAATTGGGTGAGTTATTGAGAAATTTCCTATCAATTAAAATCATGTGTGGGGGCCGCCTGGTGGCGCGGCGGTTTAGTCTGCACTTGGCAGCCCGGGGTTCGCAGGTTGGGATCCCGGGTGCCTGCTGATGCACTGCTTGTCAGCCACGCGTGGCGGCGTCCCATATAAAGTAGAGGAAGACGGGCACAGATGTTAGCCCAGGGCCAGTCTTCCTCAGCAAAAAGAGGAGGATTGGCGATGGATGTTAGCTCAGGGCTGGTCTTCCTCACAAGAAAAAAAAAAGAAATCATGTGTGACAGTTTCAAAAAAATAATGACAGGCGCTGGTATATGTTTACTACGAAAATCAGTTGCCCAACTGGGTGCTCAGACTCTATTTTCAGTATCCCTAGGATCTATCAGTTTTCAGCTTTTTGATGGCACCTGTGACTCCTAGGCAATTACTTGGCTATTTACTGATGGGGTCTCCTCTTTCCTGTTTGCTCCCCATCAGGGCAGGCACCTGAAAATCCTAGTTGTTGGGGCCGTACAGACATTGAGAGACTTTACCTGTGGTTTACTTGCTGCATTTTAAGTTTTTGAACACTTTTCTTACATTTCCTGTGATCGGTTTGTCGTCTTTATGTGTAATACTTTTCTGCCCGCCCTCGTGGGGGGAAAGTTCTCTGTGTAAAGGACTTGTTAGATCTGTGATGTGATCAGCCTCAGGAAACATGAGAAGTAGCTCTGGGCATTCGGAAGGTGTGCTGATAAGGTAGAGAGAGGCAGCGGCCATGTGGGATATTTTTGATTCTCTGCTTAGAGATTTGGTGAAAGTTCTATGGGATTTCGACAGCAGTTGTTGTGATGTCATGGGTAAATATTGTCTTTCTGAGTGGCTTGCTTGGGGCTGAGCTTTCACTGAAAGTTGCTGAAGTGACAAAAGCTGTGATAGAAAATAATTTAGTGGTAGAGCATACTTATTTTTGAAGTTGAAGACTTTGTACCCAAATCCAGATGGGTAGGTCTCTCACTTTTTATTCTTGCCACAGAGATTGCAGAGTTTTACTCAAACTTCAGGTGACCTTAACACCATAGAAGAACAGCTGGGATAAAAGTGTAGAGACATTTTAAATTGCTGTGGAAGGAGTTTGAACATATTTACCTGTCTGACTCTATTAACCAACACATTTAGAATATGGAGAATGAGCAATTTAAACTTTAATACTTGGGTTTACATAGGAGGGAAATAACAGGCAAATATAATTTTAAAGCAGATACATGAATTTAGTACATATATAATTTGGCCAGTTCCAGTGGCAGAGACAAGGGAAGAAAGGCCTCCACAAGCAGTAGGGTCAGTTGCTGTTACCCTCATCAGAATTGAGGGGCTCTTTGGGCTTTGAGACAGAAATTCATTACAAGTTTCTTGGAAGATGGCCTGTTTGCTCCTTTCACACTTACTCTGTTGCACGAGGACTCTTTGAAGAACCTGCTCTACTAAGTGTCTCTTACATGCAAGAAACAGGATCAGATGCAGTGGACGAATAGGGAAGTTTGACAGTCCTTGACCGTGGGGAGTTTACACATTTATACACATGAACAGAAAACCACCAGGGTAAAGCCCAGCACATAAATGCCAAGTGAATGATGCACGCAGCAATTCCCCAGGGGCAGATCTTGCCAGGAGTTCGTCTGGGGGCCTGCAGTGAGGACCTGTGTGCGCTGGCACAACCTCATCTGGGCTAACTTTGTGGGTTGGGGTTCACTGGAGGCTTTGAACATACATGGCCCATCTTTCTTGGTGCCAATTTTAGTTAAGATTTGGAAGAAAGATTTTTATATTAAAATAAACCCAAAAGTTAAGAGTCGAGTGCTCAGTTTGCATCCGTCTTAAAAACAGACCGCTAAGGGGCTGGCCCAGTGGCAGAGCGGTTAAGCTCTTGCACTCCGCTTAGGCGGCCTGGGGTTTGCAGTTCAGGTCCCGGGTGCCAACCTACGCACTGCTTGTTAAGTCATGCTGTGGTGGCATCACACGTACAAAATAGAGGAAGATGGGCACAGATGTTAGCTCAGGGACAGTCTTCCTCAAGCAAAAAGAAGAAGATTGGCAACAGATGTTAGCTCAGGACCAATCTTCCTCACCTAAAAAAAAAGAGAGAAAAATGGATGACTAGCCTTTAAATATTTTTCACACTTTAGGCAGGAAACTGGGAAGGCCCTAAATATCTGGTGCAGTTCATTCTCCTCTGTCAGAGGAGTTTAGGGGGGAAAGTTTGAGAAGCACTGGTGAGAGATTAGGAAAGGCCAGCTCCATGCAGTCTCCTCTCTTTTGCTCATGACTGAGCAGGTTTAGTGAGGAGCAGCTTCAGTTAAATGATAGAGGCAGATGGGTGTGCCTGGGTTTCATGATTGAGATGGAGTAATAAGTAAGTGGAAAGAATTGGAGCACTACTTCAAGTTTTTTTAGAGTTAGTTAATGGGAAGCACTGTGGAAGCTTTCATGGGGGTGGTCGTAACTTCTGCTTTTTTCAGTTGCGCTCTTTGGATCCAGCACTTAAAACAGTGCTTTGAAGTTGTAGAGCGGTGTTCAGTGTGTGTGTGCTGAAGGAACGAGTGGGTGAAGTGACTTGCACTCCACCCTGGGAAGCCAGTTCTTTGTGTATGTGACTTTATGGGGGAAAGGCGGTAATGGGCAGTCCACATTGGGAAGCAGCTCTGCCCACAGGTGGGCGATGCACAGACTTTAGCCACTTTCAGCTGTGTCATCTTGGGCTGTGTTTCTTCATGTATAGAATGGGGATGATACCTACTTTTGTAGAACAATTGTGAAGATGGAGATAAAGTGTATCAGGTGAATATGTGTTAGGGATTCAGCTAATGGTGGTGGTGGCTGTGTTGAGTGTAATGGTGCTAATATCATCGAGAGGGAAGGGGGTGGCTATTTCTCCAGGGGAAATTCTGGGCCCTGGCCTTCCAGGCAGAACTGGCTCAGTACTGTGTCCACCCTTGATGTTCTAGTTAGGGATTAGATAGTCCCCATTACAATTGCTAGAACCGTTGTATATTTCTCAAGAAAAATATGTGTTGTTAAATATAGACGAACCCTAGTTTAGATACAATAAATTTCTGAAGACTGTTCTTTTTAAAAAATTATTTATTTTAATTGTGATAAAATATGTATAATATAAAATTTACCACTTTAACCATTTTTAAGTGTACGGTTCAGTGGCATTAAGTAATTCATATTGTTGAACAACCATCACCACCATCCATCCACAGAACTCTTTTCATCTTGCAACTCTGTGCTTTTTAAACAATAACTTCCCATTTCCCCCTCCCCCAGCCCCTGACAACCACCATTCTACTTTGTCACTATGAATGTGGCTACTCTGAGCACCTCATGTAAGTGGAATCATGCACTACTTGTCCTTTTGTGTCTGGCTTATTTCACTTAGCATGATGTCTTCAAAGTTCCTCTATGTTGCAATATGTTCTTTGGTTTTTATTTCTTGTTCTTATTACAGAAGAAATACCTGCTTATTTTACAGTCTTTCAACAATATAGAGAAGAAAAACATCCCACAATTCTCCTACCCAGAGTAACTCTTGCTATTTTGGTGTATGTGCTTCTACTGAGGCTGTGTCTTAAAGCAGAATGGCTAAGAGGAAAGTCCTACATATACTAGGGCCTCTGGCCTCCTCTTTGGATGTGAAGGAAATCATTAACTATAAGTTTTGAAGGCGATGAGACGTCAAGTGTGAGTCTGTACCGGGCTATGGGGAAGGGGCTGGGAGGAGAACGTGGAACAATGTAGTGGGAACCCTCAGCCGCCTTTTATGAAATGGGACATTTCTCACCTTTGAAGCTTGAGCTTGTGGGTTTTGAGTTCCTGTTTTGTGCCCTTTAATTTCAACTTTCTAAGTTCATAAGTTTGTAGTAAATAGGTGTCCTGGCTTTCATTATGTGCACATATTAGGAGACCGCAGAAGGGTAGTCTCTTTCCTTTCCAGGTGGGTGGGTTGGGAGGGAAGCTGTTTGCTAAGCACAGGGGAAGGAAGAGGCCCAGGATGATAGTAAAGGCAGATGCAGTGCTAAGAGGGTCAGCTCTCCGGGCCCACCAGACTCAACCCAGGTGTAGCTCTTCTGGGAAACCTGACCTCCAGCCGCCATGCTCCTTCTGCCAGAACATTCAGTGCTCTGCCTGCCTGATTCCCTAGTCTGTTGTTGGTCTCCACCCAGAGAGATGCTGTTCTTTAAGAGCAAGATCCTTCTGTTATTTTTTTCATTTTTGTATCCCCAGCACCTGGCTGGGTGCCCTCGCCCTAGGTGGTCTTTAAATGTTTCTTCGAATGAATGGAGAGCCGGCCCAGAAGGTCATTCCCACATCTCATTCTGTGCCATGCCCATTTCGATTCTCACCTCAATTCTACTATCCCCTTCTTTCACTCTGTTCCTTATCTCCCCACCCCCCAGGGCTTCCCCATCCTCCCACTCCCACTGCCCACAGAACACTTTCAGCGTGGGTTTGCTTGAGGTCCTCCCTTGAGTTACCTTTGGTAATTCAGAGGAGGCAGAGGAAATCCCCTTCGCCTCTGCCAGGGCTGCAGAGTCCCTGGGTTTTCCCTTAGCCCACTCTGATACTTGGTGGTTAGACTTTGCAGGACTTAAGGATTGAGTAGGTTTTTGGCGCTTCGTCTATTCACTTAACCATCCCGTAAGATTTCTATGGTACTGTTTTCTTTGATCCAAAAAATACTTAAAGACCATGTGACTGTAGAATTACCTGTATTTTTTGCTTTTATTTAGCGTTTGTTGTGCCTTTATCATTTTATGTCAAAATAAGACCTGAAATACAGTTTCCTCTGAATATAATTCCCAAATGTTATGTCAGACATTGGCAAACCATGTTAATTAAAACTGCCAGAATTATGTTGCCTTGTAAGTAGAGGTATTTGTGAAACTTAGGAATTTCCTAATGTTTGTCTCCATTGCTGTCTGTTGAATGAAATTCTTTCTATAAGGCATGAGGTTCGGCAGTTTGCCCAAAGCCAGAGAAGGGGACAGTTGTCTCAGGAATGAAATGGAGAGGTGAGAGAAGCATAATAAACACGAAATTAAAAAGTTGAAGGAAAACAGCACTGCATTGTGTAGGAGGAAACTAAATCTGATGCAAGTCTGAAGGTAAGACTTGGGGTCAAAAGAAGGGGAAGTCTTTGAGGAAGACGAATGGAGGTTTTAGACACACAGAGGCAGACATTTGCAGAGTTGATTGGCTAACTGTTTTTTTTTTTTTGTGGGGAAGACCAGCCCTGAGCTAACATCTGTTGCCACTCCTCCCCCTTTTTGCTGAGGAAGACTGGCCCTGGGCTAACATCCGTGCCCATCTTCCTCTACTTTATATGGGATGCCTCCACGGCGTGGCTGACAAGCAGTGCGTCTGCGGGCGCCCGGGATCCGAACTCACGATCCCCGGGCTGCCAAGCGCGGACTAAACCGCTGTGCCACCAGGCAGCCCCTGGCTAACTGTTTTGAAGGGTGTGCTGAGGAAAGCAGTCAGAAAGGAGGTTGTGTGCTTCCAGTTCGCCTCAAGTTTTGTAGTTGAATTTTCATGTGATTGTTAAGTAACATAATACTGTTGATAGGATTGTGGGAAGAGGTCTGCAGTTAGCTAGCATTAAAAGAAAATTAGAACTTATGTCCCAATCAGGACCACACCCAGAAAAGAAGCTATCACCCTCACCCCAGCAGTCAGCCTCATAGATAACACGGAAAGTTTTATTTGTTTTTTACCCCATGCTCGGGGTGATACCCAAGGTTCCAACCAATCAGAGTAGGCCTTAGATGATCAGTAAAAGGAGTCCACTCTAGTTGAATATCAGCCCTTCCCTGACTTCATGACATAGTTTTCTCATTACATTTCTCATTACAAAATTCATGTTTGTTGTAGCAAGATTAGGTAATTCAGAAGAGAAACAGAGGATAGGAATCCTCGTTGTCCCACCCTCCTCACCACGACTTTCACCAGCACTTCCTTTAGGTGTGCTGGGCTGTCTTTCTATCTTTTCCATGTTTCACTTCTTCGATCTCTCCTGCAGAAAGTTTCCTCGGGAATTTGGCCACTGGCTGTGCTAGATTGCTCTTCTCAAAGCTTCATACCCCAGAAATTCCCTTCCAGTGCACGTGGTCCAGAGAAGGGCTCCCATGGACTGGCCTTGGGTCAGAGCAGATCCTGGTGGCCAGTGAGGCCGAGTCTCTAACTGGAAGGTGATATGGCCAAAAGTCATGGCTACTCTGGGTTGGCAGTCCAAGCTTTTCCCACAAGGCTTTGTAAATTTTAAAAAGGTCAAAAAGGAAAATGGTTGCTAATAATAAGCACACAGATACATAATTTTTAATGGCTGACATTGTTTGCAGGTAAAATGTGTTATATGGGAGTCATATTTTTATTTGCTTGATGTGTCTTATTTTGGAGACAGTTCATGTGATGACAGTGTATACTTTTTGTCTGTTGTTAGGGACTTTTGTAGAGAAGGTGAGCTTGTCTAGTGGTGCCTGGATTGGTGGTGGGTGGTCTGAGTTTGTTTCTCAGTTGGCTTCTGACTAGATCCCTGACCTCGGGCGAGTGGTCCTCTGGGTTTCCATTTCCTGGCCTGGAGAAGGAGCGATTTAGACCCTGTGCTCTATAGGATCACTTCTAACATAAAATTCCGGTGTTATGGCTTGATTTTAACACTTTATATTATTTAGAGGGTTTATAGCTGTGTCATAGATGTTGTGCAACATTGTCATTGCTGTGATTTATTCGGTGCCTTTGGCCAGGATGTAACCCTTCAATTTTCATGTAGTTCCCAGGGGAAGATATGATTGGCTTTATGTTATGGTTTCTAGGAATGCGCTGTGGAGTTAAAGCGGGGACTGTCTCTGTGCAAGAAACTTCATTGGACAGTTCTTTTTTTTTTTTTTTTTTTTTGCAACCCACACTATTTGGATAGTGACGCATACTTAATAATGCTAAGTGTGCTAAATGGCACCCTGTCCAAGTATGACAGGCGTCCTTTTACTGTTCACGCGTTAGTGTTTCCTGCCTTAGTGGACCACCTTGCGTTGTTTCTCTTTAGCTTCATTTTTTTGGTACCATGTTTTTATAATTGGAGAGGCTTCTTTGATTTTTGGTCTTGTGTGTTTTAGAGTCTTAGCTATATCATTAATATGAGCAGCTGCTCTGTCCTGAGTCTGTTCTGAATTTCCTGCGCACACTGCAAGACATCACCCGCCATGCCCTTGACGTGCATTCCCTGACTGTGAAATGGAGAGCAGTGTGCATATGTGTGGATTTTTAGAACTAGGGATGAAATATCGCAGCCTCAGCTTACTTCCAGATTTTGGCATTAGATAATAGAAAACAGGTTACAACTCGCCTCTTCAAAGAGTGGGTTATTTAGTTGTAAAAATGGAAATTTATTGATCGGGAGAGCCTACTATATGAAAACAGAACAGAGAGTAAGGCTGTATTTGAGCTTCTAGCCGTTGGCATGGGTAGATTTATGTGGGTTGAAAAACATAAGTTTTATATTTAGTGTATCCTTTTCCAGTGACTGGAGACAACTATGTGGCATGTTTTAAAATTCTGAAAAAAGTGTACTGGTTGTAAAATACAGCGTACGGTCTGGTTGCAGTAATGTGGACAGACCACTTGTGGAAATTTAGGGGGAAACTTCTAGGTTTAAAAACAACAAAACAATTAAAAACAAGGTGAGAACAAGTGTCAGTTTAAAAGCAGGTAGAGGAGGAAAAGACTTACTTTAGAACTTAAGGAGGAACTAACTTTCTCACTTCTATTTTCTCCTTGTTCCTCTTATCCTCTTTAACATACGGGTCCTCTCTCTTGTAGATTCCCTCCTGTCTCATAATGTGTTTGTATCCAAGTTGCTGTTTAACAAGCAAAGCAATTAGAATGTATGCCTCAGTTTTAGAGTTTCCAGGACTAATAGAGTTTAGGGGGGAAAGGGATTTGGTTGGGGTTGGGAGAGCGGCCTCCCCTCTCCTCACGGAGATTGTAGACTAGAGATAGGGGAGACTGAAGCTCAAGAGAAACATCAGCGGTGGTTTCTTATCTGACCACGTCTGTTGTAGGTCACACCAGGCTTTGAATTTCTGGTCCCTTTCTGTAGGGCAACTTTGCATTTAGTCTGGTCTGGGGGAATGGTATCCTCTGGGTTAAAGAGTTAGGGTCCTCTGAGGAGAGGAAGAACTTTTTACGCCCACTGTCCAGAGGGCTCCAGAGACTGCTCATCAGTTGTCTGTTCCATGACCATTGGTGATTTCCAGGATGTTTTCTGATTAATTTTGTCTTGGTGCTTATGAGAAATGACACTTAATCTAGTGTCCATGAACTTTGACTTTCATCTATAGAAGATGGAAATGTTCTGTTCCATATAGAGTTGGTTGTACTTGCTGTAGTAAAAGAAATGATTGATTACTTTGAATTTTCTATTTAAGGAAATTGCATACAGCATGCTTTTAAAATGTGGTAGGTGGGATGGAATCCTTTTACAGAAGAAATGAAAGTAAAATTTCCACTTAAAACAAGTTAGCAAGCTTTTGTGGGTGTACCTCTTCCACCTTCAGCATAACTTGAAGAGAAACTTACTCAATGTGTATGTTTCCACTTACTGAAAGTGAAGATGTAAAGTAAGAAATCTATGTGGACTCCTTATTTAGAAACAGATGCTGCTGCTTTGGAACAGAGTGGGTTGAAAGAGGTGGAAAACCAATGAGCAGAGAACACTGAATCCTCAGGGCAAAAAAAAAAAAATCTTAATGCCAGCACAAATGTGATACCAGATTAAATCTAGGAGTAAAAGTAGGTTACTCCCAGGAGAAAATAAATTAAGAAATCAAGGGTACATGTACATCTTATGTCACACTGTGGTGTGTTCTCTGGCCTGACTCCCTGTGTTAGGATTAATTTCATTTGCTTTAAAGACCTCCCTTTGCTCCCTACCCCATCCAGGTAACTGTGGGAGAATTTCTGCGTTTAACATATGCCCATATTTTGAAGTCACACAGTGTATTGTATTAAGTAAGATCTGATTGCAAAAAAGGACTTTGTGGACTGTTACACAAGATGTTACCATATGTTCATTTCATGAGACCTCACTCATGCTTTAAGAAAAGAACAACTATCGTTATTTCAGATCTGAATAGTTTATAGTTCATATTGGTGTCAAATATTCTATTTGCAGCATCTAAAATTCTTGCTGTCTCTACTGTTGTTTTTTTTTTGTTGGTCTCTGCTCCTCCTCTGAGAATACCCACTCCTTGCGATCAGGGTCTTTTATCCATTCATAGCACCTCATGCTGTGTTGGACATATGGTCTGGAAAATACTGTGTAAAAAAATGCTGTTGAATTTGGGCAGATCTTGATAATGTGATTATTAGAATTTTCCATGAAGGTGGTGTTAGTATATTTTTTTATTATTCCTGTTTAGTTCAAGTGTCATTAATTTGGTGAATGACAGGATTTGGGGGCAAAGAGCCAGTTTATTGAATGATAAAAATCAGGACCCTTAAATATCTAGACAGGCCGCATTATGAGCTGACTCAAAGAACAAGAAATTCAAAAAATATCTTTGGGTACAGTGCGAGGATCTGAATTAGCAGTTGTGCCCACAGGAAGAGGAAATGGAGAGAAGAAAGGCTAGAGGAAGTAATGTAGGTGAGGGAGATGCGAGTGTTAAGAGACTTGCTTGAAAAGCTAAGGCTGTATCAGTCTGTGTCAGAGTTGAGGTCCTCTATTCTAGGTAGGCTGGCATGCTACACTCAGTTCTGGTGACAACTATTCAGTGCAGTGGCATCAGAAACACATTTAACGCACAGAAGTTCAACCTCTGGAGCATAGCAAAAAGTGAGTGATTCTTCCCATGATTCCACTTAGTGGATATCTGGCGGAGGACTAATGGTGGTGGCAGAGGCAGCTCTCGGGTCCTGGGAGCACAGCTGACAGGAAGTTCCTGACTCAATAGTTCTAGGGCAGCTTCCCGAGGCGGCCCATCTTCCTGATGTGACAGAGGCACCTGCGCCCTTGGTGGGCCAGTTCCCTATTGTTCTGAGAGTGCTTCCTGGAGGCCCAGCGTAGAGTCTGCTCACTTGAACCTTTCAACAATCTCATAAGCACCTGATTCCCTATATTAAAATCTCTTTCTGCTTAAAATAGCTAGCTTGTTTCCTGCAAGCTGACTCTCGCTGAGACCAAAGAATTTTATAATGGGAATGAGCTGCATTGGAAACAGAAGTATCACTGGAAGGATCCTGGAATGAGCAGAGAATAGATGAATAGATGGATCTGTGTTTCCCAAATGCACATACTACTTCTGCTTTCATGATGGGTGCAAGGACAGTGGAATTGCTTGAGGGAGCCATTCCCCAAAATGCAGATTTCCAGGCTCTATCCCCAGAGGTTCTGATTCCAGAGGAACTGGTGGAATCCTGGAATCCATATGTGTGTATTTTTTTTGCTGAGGAAGATTCGCTCTGAGCTAACATCCATTGCCAATCTTTCTCTTTTTTTGCTTGAGGAGGATTAGCCCTGAGCTAACATCTGTGCCAGTCTCCCTCTATTTTGTATGTGGGTCACCACCACAGCGTGGCATGATGAGTGGTGTAGGTCTGTGCCTGGAATTAGAACCTGTGAACTGGGACCGTGAAGTGTGCTGAACTCAACCACTAGGCCACAGGACCAGCCCCTGGAATCCATATTTTTTAAAAGCTGCCCCTGGTTATCTCTGAGAAATGGCCAAATTGGATACCAGTGGACTAAATAATTTCTTGACTCTATGAGCTGGTGTTCACAATGATCCTTTTTAAAAGGGAGTAAATGTTTAGCAGCTACACATTTTTAAAGATTTACCTTTAAAATGGGATTTACCTTTTCTTGGATTTAAAGGGATTAGTTCTGTAACTACTGCCAGAATGTGTCAGTGTCTCTAGTGTGGAGTGTACAGGATTTCCCTCTTTTGTTATTACTAGAGGAAAGAAATATATTTTGGAAGTGTTACTGAATACAGAATAAAAATTGAGTTGTTTGTAATGAGAATTAAATTTTAACTGAATACTTTGTATACAGTATTTATTGTATAAATATGGCATTTCACAGTATAATGCCCTATTTCATTGTATAAAGTACTGTTAGTGTATTTTCTTATCTCTGTTTATAGTTAAAGGAAAAGCCACAATGGAAACTGTTTAAAATACGGAAATGCCTCCTCAGAAGAGAGGTCAAGGGATTATTTGGAGAACGGGTGAATTCAGAATAATTTAGTAGTATTGGAGTTCATTGAGCTCTGGAAGCCAGGTGGTTTAAGGATCAGGGCGCACATGTCCGTGAAGATTAACATGGGGATGGAGATAGCAGGGGGAGAGAACACGTCTTGGTGTAAGCACTTGTTCTGCTATTTGATTTCTTCACTGCCCCCCCCCCCCCACAAAAAAAAAAAAAAAGAAAGAAAAGAAAAACACCAGTGCTGATTTCTGCCCTTCTCTTGTCTTCTCATGTTGGCTTTTTGAAGGTACATGCTAACAGATGGAGAAGGAAGTCACTGCTGTTCTCTGGTCTAATGGTGTCTACTTGATTGAAATTGATTAGCCCTCGATGATTGGAGTCCTTGTAGCAGCAGGAGTTATATGTCAAATGGGCCTCTACTGAAGGGCAAGCCTGTTCTTCCTCTGCAGCTGCCAGGCTGCTTGAAATTAGGCAGAGTGATTTTGCACTTGGATAATAGGCAGGAATTAACTGCAGCTTACAGAGTGCTGCATAATGATGGGAAATGTGGCCGGTGCTAATCAAATGCATCTGCATTTTCATTATGTATAAGAGGCGTCTGTGCGCACAGAAAGGAAATGAGCTTGTGGGACTCATGCGGGTTCATGTTTGAGAAGATGCATTTGCAGAAATGGCCTCCTCTTTCCTTTCCTACATTGAATCCTGACAGAATAATTGAATTAGGAGGCTGGCATGTGTACTTGCTACATTGGTTCTTTTTTTAAAAAAACAGCTTTATTGAGATATAATTCAAATACCATACAATTCATCTGTTTAAAACGTGCAATTCAGTGTTTTTCAGTAGATCTGCAGGGTTGGGCAGCCATTGCCACAATCTAATTTTAGAACATTTCTGTCCCTTTTAAACGAAGCTGTTGGTTCTTTTATAACGAAAATGTAGCTTGTGCTTTTAAAAAGATACTTTACCCCCCTTTTTGGCAGGAATGCAGATTATCTTAGGCCTTTCGCAGAATCATCCTATTTCTCAGAAAGCATTTGTTTTCATAAGTAGTCATAAAATGTATTTTAATGTTCCAAAGGTTACCTGCTTTCCTGACTTTTGGACTCAACATCATGAATTAGTGTTAATTACTTGGTTCATATAACTACTAGTAGGGACCTTTTCAGCTTCAACTGACAGATTGCAGTTAAAAGGAATTTATTAGCTCTCATAAACTGGAAGAAGGAGAGGTGTTGGCTTTGGGAATGAGTAGAATCACGAATTCTCTCCATCTCTCAGATCTTGTATCCCCACTTTGGCCACATTTGCCCCCATGACAGCTGGGAGGATAGGTGTAGGGGTGGGGTACACATCTGCTCCCCACTGGTGCTTGAACCAGGAGTGCAACTGAGGTAGCAGAAGTGAGGCTGAAGGTCACGTGCCGGGCCTCACCTCTGCTTGCCCCTCTTTTTGTGTAACTAGTGTTTATAAACACTATAGGTTTTGATTTATTTCTTCATTCTGGGATTACGAATCCTCTTATTCAAGCAGTGGGACCAAAACAGCCATCTCAGGCATGTTCCTGTAACCAGTGTTGCTGATTCAGATGGTTACTCAAAGGATTTGAATCAGGCCCAGGCCCTGGGTGCTGCCTTCTAAAAGATTTTCTCCAGCCAAGGGTTCATGAACTGGGTCTCTGACGGTCCTAGCTTAATCTCTCCCATGACGTTTCAATGCCTGATTTAATGCCTTATTTTTCTCAAGAGGTTCAGTATCCTCTCTGTTTCTTAATTTCTTAGTTGTCTCAGAATTTTTTAACAATTATAACATTTATAATTTAGTAAGTCATTCTAATTTGTAAACCTTTGACATGACTAGATCTGACTTTTTTTTTAAATGAATAAAAAATGTAATTTATCTGACATTGGTATTTAAAACTGTTCTTTACATAGTTTTTCTTTTTCTAAAATTAGATGTGGTAAAGATTTAAATTGAAATTTGGGAAACTTTTTTTTTCATGATCCTGTGGTTCTGACATGTTATGGTGAGGCTTACTTTATGCTGGATAATTAAGAAGATATTCTCAGGCCTGAATTGTGGTTTTATAAATCTATGACCAGTTGAAAAGTTCTTCTTTTGCTTAAAAGATCTCATTGAGTGACTGTTCTCTAAATACTTGGGACACATTGGCACACAAACAGACCAAAATCCCTGTCCTAGTGGAACTTGCAATCTATTAGGTTATGGGAAAGAGACAGCAAACACCAGTATAACAAACAACTAAATTTTATGGATGTTCGAAGGCGATATATGGTATGAAGAAAGTTGACAATATAGGTCAAGGAAAAAGAAGATGAGGTGTGGATGGGGGCTGTCATTAGAAACAGGGTGTTGAGGCTTATTAAAAGGGTGAGATTTTACAAAGATTTGCAGGAGGTGAGGGAGTTAGCCATGAGGCTAACTGGGAGAAGAATGTTCCAGACAGAAAGGCCAGTGCAAAGGCCTTTAAGGTGGGAACTTATACTTGGAGTGTTTGCAGAGCAGCCAGAAGACCTTGTGGCCGGAGGAGAGCATGTTCATGTGAGACCGTTGAACTGGGGAGTCATTGTGGGGTTTTGACATGAGCAGTGACATGATCCGAATTAGGTTTAAAAGGGCCGTCCTGGCTGGTGTTGAGCCGAGACTGCAGGGAGACCCGTTGAGGCCATTGCAGTCTGAGATCGAGAGAGATGATGGTGCTGGTCCAGGGTGGAGGCGGTAAAGGTGGTGAGGTTCTGGATATTGAAAGCAGAGCTCAAGATTTCCAGCAGATTGATGTGGGGTGTGAGGTGGAAGACAGTGAAGGATGATGCAAAGATTATTGGGCTGAACAAGGATGATACAAAGATTATTGGGTTGAACAACTGAGTCAAGATGGCTATCGGTGGAGTGGGTTGGGGCAAGGTCAAGAGTTTTAGACTTTTTTTTTTGAATGTCTTTTAGACATCCCATTTGACCTGTGGGCGGGCAGCAGGAGTGCTGGGATTGGAGAGAGGGCTGGGCCGGAGATGTAAATTTCAGGTGCTGTTTAGAGCCTTAAGGCTGGATCGGATTAGCAAGAGTGATTGATTGTAGATGGGAAAGAGAAGAAGGCCTGGGGTGGCTCTGTGTTGAAGGGGTGGAAGGGGGAGCCCACAGAGACTGAAAAGTGACCCGTGAGTTAGGGAAGTGGAGCAAAGTAACAAGACAGTATTTTGGAATTGAAACTTTATTAGCTTTTAAATAACTTAAAGATGTGGAAATGTGTTATTTGAATCAATAAAAAAAATAATTACAAGTATTTAAGAAGAAGGTGCCTTCCTATTGCTCTTGATTTTTCTAAACGAGCACATCACTCTGAAAATTTTTAGTATTCTCAAAGACATCGAGACACTTAACACTTTTGGAAAATCAGGGGAAAGGGAAATGTTACTGATATTCCACCATCCTACCGTTGCCGTTAGTATTTTAGTAATTGCCTTCTCATTTTCCTCTGTGTATTTTTTTAGTTCTAATCATGTTGCACATGACAGCTTTGTTTCCTTTTATTTACTTGTTAGCAATGTTTTTTCATGTTGCTATGATTATCTTCCAAACACAGTTTTTATTGGAGAGCTCGACTTCTTTTGGAATTGGTGTTCCTTGATGTAAGGATAAACACCACAGCGACCAGCTGATCTTTGCTTTCCCCTCCCTTCTCTGCTGGGCCCTGGAGTCTATGCCAGATTCATACTGTGCTTTGTCTGAGGATGGGGAATGCTGGAAGGAGAGGGGAAGATGCTGAAGAAGAGCTGGGTTGAAAACGAGACTCAGGAGCAAGACGAGGGCAGGCCTGGCCGGTGGGAGGGTGATAAGCCTGCAGGGCTGGACAAAGGGAGGGCGGGCCTGTGAAGAGGGGCCTCTCTCTTGGGCCTGAGTGACCGTGGGGCCTTTCTTTCTTCAGTGACATCTTCAGCAATAACACTTCAGTGCCTCAAGAGTTTGAAAGAAAAATTACAATTTAAAAGGAAAACCCTTCATGCACTATTTGCATATGAGTGGCGTCTGTATAATTAAGAATAATGAAATACCCTGGGCTGAATTGAAAGGGAGTCTCTAGCTACTTTCGCTGCTGTTCCAGTGGAGTGCAGCCTGGAGCTGTCAGCTCACTTGAATTAAGTTGGAGGCATTCTGCCCACCTCCCCCCAACTCAACCTCCCCCGAATAAATTAAATTCTGAAACAGACAACTTTTAGCCTTGTCCTGATTTGCTTCTGTCGAGTCCATGGAAAGCAGAATATGAATCTTTACTGTTTTGCTTTTCTGCTGACCTTAGAACTGACAGCTCTCTTCCCCTCCCTGGGCAAACACTTCACTGAGCACTTTGCAAAGCTATTTACATACAAATTTAATTTAATCCTCACTGTGGACCTAGGATGTTAACTTAATTTTATAGTAGTGGAAACTGAAATTCTGGTCACTAGAACATTAGGTGATCTCTTGTACTCATCTTTCCAGTTAATTCTGGAAAATGTGGGTTGGTCTCTGATTGCGACCCAGTGAGCTGTAGGCTCTGGGAATTTAGCAATCTACTTTCTTTCGCTGCTATAACCTTCTTTTATCCCTTGGACTCCTTTCTCCTAAGACTGGTTAGGAAACAGGACACTGTCTTCCCCCATTTTTCTTCTTCTGGTTTTGCAAGAACTCTGCAGTTTGTCACAAGGACTTTGAGGAGAGCAGGAAGGTAGCTGTTTTCCATTGTAGGGTTCCTACCAGCCACCCCAGGGGAAGGAGATAACATATATCAATAATTGAGTGCATCTCAAGCAGTCTTTGAAAAGTAGAGTGATTTTTACTCCTTGCCTGCTTTTATTGGCAAGGCCCCTTCCAAGACTTTATTCTTAGGCAGCCAGGTGGGAACATTACTTGTGTGTTCCTTCTAGCACCTCTTTTATTTCCAGTGTGGTCACACCAGTCTGGATTCCCTGGGTTCCCTGAAGTGTCTCACAGACATCCTTGCAGGTCCCTGCATGTGTGGTTAGGAGGCAGAGTGATAGGTTCTAAACTAGAAGGTGAATTCTGTGTGCCCAGTCCTAAAGGCAGTTCAGATACAGGCACTTCTCAGCTTACACCAGTGTGTGACCAAAGCCACCACAGGCCGTCACCACTGTCAATGCCTTTTCCCAGTGAAAGGCAGTAGGAGCCATCCTTTACTTAGCATTTGTTGTTTTTTTGTCATCAGGTTTGGGTTATGTTTGGGTTACTTCTATTGCTTTAGCCATTTAGCCTTCAGATTTATCGGGAAGCTCTGGTTCTAGACCATAGGAAAGGCTGGCACTGCTGGAACCGGCCTCCTGTAGGGCCAGCAGAGGCTGAAAGGATGGGGCAGTCATAGTTCTGTTGAGCAGTGGCCACTGGCAGTTTCTGGTGTTAGAAAAGGGTGAGAAGCTCTTTCAATTAGAATTACATTTTGAGGTAACAGAGTTACAGAATACCAGTGGTTTAAAACAAGACAGAGTTTTCTGTCTCCTGTGGGAGTCTGGAGATATGCAGCCTCTGGCTCCAGGAAGTCTTCAGGGATCCTGCTCCAGATTACAGCTCCACATCAGCACATTGCCTTCCCTAGGGTACCAGGCCTGGTACTCAGGGTGCAAGATGGAGACATTTGTGTTCATGGCAGCAGATGAGAGGAAAGGATGGAGGAGGGGGCCGTAGGGTTCCTGGAAGCTGCCACACGATACTTCTGCTTACATCCTCTTCGCTGGAACTCGGTCCTGTGGCCATACCCAGCTGCAAGGGAGCCTGGGAAATGTGCCCAGATGAAAATTATATGGAAGAGGGAGAGAAGGGACATTAGGGGCCTGAGAACAATCTCTGTCACAGAACCCTGGTAAAGAAACCGTGAAACCTTTACGATTATTTCTCAAGGGAAAGTTACTTTTGACATAACACATCTTTAAGTTGCCCCAGCCCCCGCCATCCCTAGGTAAAAAAAAACCCAGCTCTCTGACTTGTGTTAAGGAGTGCTTGTTTTTCTGGGCACGCTCTAGACTGGTTTCTCCAGTGTCAGTGTTCCTTGGGTTTCACATGAGAAAAATCAGCTTTTAAGCCATTCTGACAGTGGGATTATATCATTTAAGAAGTGAGTTTGGCAGTAGTAAGTTATGCACTGTGGGCAAGTGTGTGGTATATGCCAGTATGTTTTGTGGACAGCTTGACAGTCCAATCAAAAGAGCTTCTGCTACATTCCTTTAAAAAAAAAATCGGTCAGAGGGTAGATTATTTTTTTTTCTTCTTAAAAGGAGAAGACTTGAACTTGTTGCATAGTGACGGGTTGTCCAGGTATTCTGAGAAACAGGAACCCCCCAGATACACAGGTAGTATTGTACAAGGCTAACAATTGCTGTGTTCTTCCCAGTAAGCTGAAGCTCTGCGCTCCTTCACTCCCTGTGGCCGAGAAGGCCATGAGATTGGCCCTTTAAGGAATAGTTAAAAAGCTCAGAAATTTTTCGTTAGGTTTTCCAGCAGTGTTGCTAATATTCTTTGTAATTGCGTGAAGATTGTTTTGATATTCTTGCTCACATCGGGACTTAAAAAAATCAATCAGTTCATTGTGTTTGAATTAAAATATTATTCTGGGACATGAAGTTATATAGAATTATTCTTTCATCTCAACAAGAAACTCTAAGAAATTACCTTACGTGCTTCAGTTTTTATTTTACCGACCTTCCTGCAGTCTGTATGCCTTCATTTGTGTTTTTCCTCTTGTCTGGAACTGCTCCCTCCATCTCCACCTGAAGACTGCATATCCAGCCTTCTAGGCCCTACTCAATCACCACCTTTTCCAGAATGCTCTTCTTAACCTGCCCCACACCATCTTTTCCTCTTATGGACTGTGCTCCACCTTGTAGCGTATGTTGACACTGTAAGCCCAGGAAAGTTAGGCAGCCTCTTCTTCATCTTTGGATTCTTGGGTCAAACTGTCTTGGCTGTGATAATATCTTAATGCAGGTAGAGTGAAGACATTGATGTCGGTGGGGTTTGGCATTGATGCTTTTACGACAGGAATAAGTTTACCGAGTTGTTTGAAGGGTTATAGATGAACTTTTAAAAATAGCTGGCTCGTGTTCAGAGAACTAATATCTAAATTTATGTGGGCACTTTAAGAACTTAAAGTTGGTTTTCTAAAAATAGCTACAGTGTTGCACAAACTTCTAGGTCTACCTGTGATGAAGAGGAGGAAGTCCTTCATCCCTGGGCTTCCAATTCCTTTATCGTTGTGTGAATTTCTGCTTTGGCCTCCTCTTTCTGGTGTGTGGCATCTGGCCGACTCTATTACTGCTGGAAACGTCTAATACTGAATTATTTTTTCATGCTAACTTGTTGCCCTAGAGCTGAAAGGTAGTGCAAAATGTATTTTGTATTTTGCATATTTAAAAATCATATTTAATTGTTTTAACATAAAGTAGAGTCTAGGAAAAGATGTTAAATCTTTAAGTCGTAGATGAGAAGCCATACGTTGCAGTAAGGAGAAAGTTGGAATGGGAGTTAGGAAATACGAGCTTAATTATCGGCTTTTTCTTTTATAGGTTTTTGCAGTTATTTACCCACTTAGCTAATGGTACTTTATAGTATGTGGACTGTGGTATGATTAAATGTGTAAATGTAATAATATATTGTAAAATTCTTTGAAATGCAAATGTAATGCCTTTTGGCTTTTTGAATGTAAGGTCCTGATAGTGTCTCTAGAAGGAGGGGACAGATTTAGTGGTGTGAATGTGTCATATCCCAGGAGAGCCCTCAGCATCTGTTGCATGTGGAGTTAAGAAAAGCAGTGCAGTCAGAGTCTCAGCATGGCTCCCAGCTGGGCAGTGGGCCGTCCTTCACCAAGGTGGGAATCCAGTGCTCTGAACCCATGGGGAGACTAAGCAAGATGTTGAACTCCATCTTGGATTCCATTTGGAGGTGCTTGTGGGCGTCCTGCAGGATGGCGTCTGGTACAGATGGAAACCCGAGTCAGGAGCTCTGCAGAGGAGTCCAGGCCACAGATACACAGGCTTGGGAAATGAATCAGTCAAACCACAGAAACCAACTCTGGCTGATTTAAACAGAAAAGGAATTTATTGAAAAGATGTTGGGCAGCTTACAGAATCTCTAGGAAGACTTAAGAACCAGGCTTAGAAAACAAACAAGCAAAAAGAGGACTTAGCAGCTACAACCACAGCCAGAATGTGTCATGGAAGTAGACTGCTGGGGCCACTCCTGCCCCTACTGCTTACTGGACTACACGGCTGCTCTTGTTACCCCCAGAATGATTCTCCACCTTCCCTCCTTCCTTCCTTGTGGCATCAGCTCCTGATGCTCTGCCTTGGGTGGGGGAATCAGGCCAAGTCTAGGTCATCTGCTGGCACCCTAACTGCAAGCAGGGCTAGTAAAACTAGTAACTGGCCCTTTCAGAATCCAGAAGGGGTGGCGGTGGGAAATCTATGAATGCAGTAAGGAAACTTAGATACTGGACAGCCAAAGAAATGTTGATGTCTGTATAGGAAACATCCTCTATTGGTGACAAATGAGTGTGACTGGCCAGAAAGAGTGAGACTTGAGGAAGAGCTGAGGAACCAGTAACCTGGGAGAGATGAGCAGAGAGAGATGAGCTTGACGGGGAGATGAGAAGGAGCAGCCATAGAGGCAGGAGGAAGATGGGGTGAAATTTCCTAGAAACCAAGGGAGGGCACTTCAAGAGAGAGTAGCCAGTGGAGAGATTAAGGAAGCTCAGAACTTGGTTTCACAGTTTGTCATCGTTGATGACCCCAGAGAGAGCACTTTTGGTAGAGTGGGGAGGCTGGACGCCAAAGAGGAGTGGAGTGAGAAGCAGCGTGGCATAGAGGATCCGAATGTGCGTTCAGCTTCCCATTCAACCACCTGACAGCTGAGCGGGCTTTGGCAAGTTGTTTAAAGCCTCAAAGCGTCTGTTTCCTTGTGTGTGGAAGTGGATAATGTTAGTATCCACACAGGGTTCTTAGAATTATGTGGGAGAGTAAAGTGCTTGGCACAGCATCTAGTACACTGTAAGTGCTCAATAAATGACTTGCTGTCATTGTTGCTTTCACCAGCAGTTTGGCTCCTGAGGGAAGAAGAGGGCTTGAAGTGGGGAGGGAATGTCAGAGGGTCTTCTCAAGTGAGAGGGGCATGAGTCTCTCCTGTGTACAAGTGGAGGAGAAGGACAGAGCGGGGCAGGCGTCAGTCAGAGTCATGGTGAGGGCAGGATGGGTGAGGCCCTGGAATTAGCCCAGGATCCATCCAGAAAGGGGCCCTAGGGGTTAGTTTTTGAGAGAAGGAACGAATACCTCATCCATGGGTGGTATGAAAGAGAAGAAGGTCAGTAACTGGAGGGACAGACTGGTGTGGAGGACTTTGTCCTGGCCTTGGGAAGGCTTGGCCGTCAACACACCAGGCTGGTTTAAAACCCCAGATATCCTGTTGTCAGTGAGAGCGCCTCCGACAGACCACTGTTGGTATTGCTCCAAGGTCTTTCCTCTTTGCTTTGACCTTGAAACCTGAAGCTTTTTATAGTAGAAGAAACTAGGAAAATCATGTCCTACCCAATGACCTTTTCCCTCCTCTTTGGGAATTTAATGGTGAGAAATACTGGTTTCTGCCTCTGTTGGTAAGAGGTTCTTTGCCCCAAGTAGTTAATTTGCTGGGAAGAATGGCAGTTCTAACTTAAGTAGACCTGCCTGTGTATTTCATATTTTTTCCTATCAGTAAATTTTGGGGAGAAGTATTTTTTTAAATTAAAAGCAGAAAACAAGTGGTAGTATAGGATTATGAAGTAGAATTTTTAACTCATGTAGTTACAGAACTCATTTCATAAACCGGGTGGTTCATGCCGTTTGTTTTTCCCCGGAGGCCCTAAAGCTTCCTGTCCTCAGATCACAGGAGTGCTTAGGGCAGCTTCTGGTGGGAGCCTATGGAGGCCTTGCTTGCTCTGGTGTGGGCACACTTCCTTAAGGGCTGCCCCCAAGCTGGGACTGCTCGTGTCTGTGCAGGGATCAACTCCAGTTCCGTTGCTAATGGAAAAGTACTGAGTTCCTCCAACGTCCCTGGGAATAGCAGCTGAGTCCTAGAAATACCTGTTTCTTGCTCAGGGCCCGAGGGGATTAACAACGCATGAATCCCTACCTTTGTGGAGTCTACAGGTCCCTAACAGTGCTCCTGGCACTGGGGTCTGAATGGGCACTCACAACAGAACAGCCCAGCCAGTAGCTCGTTAACTTCATGGGTCTTGCCTTGAATACTTCAGAGTCTAGACAATAGCATTATTTTGGTGTGGTCCACTTTGTTACCCTTCTGAGGCAGAGAGGGTTTGTGAAATGACTGGGAAACTTTTCCTCTTGTTCATGCAATCTTTTTACCTTCATCTGGTGGTAAAGCCATTGGCAAAGCCTTAAAGAATTTTTTTTTTAAACACATGCTGTTCTCTCCAGGTATTTGAAAGAGTTTGCATACGAAAGGCAGCTAGCTGTAGATGTTGGGGCTTCTGGAGACAGATGAAAACCAATCCATTTAGGAATACGGAAAACCAAACAGTTCCACTCTCCCTGTCGGAGGTCACTGCTGTTTCTCAAATCCCTGTTAGAAGGTGAAGTTATTTTTCACTTGTTCAGAAAGGACTGGGGCCTCTGCAGGTCTTTTTCTGAACATTGCAGTGTTCTCCAGACAGCAGTTAAACCTTTAGGAGTAGTGTCCAGCACAGACCCATGGTACATAAGACTTGTTTCATGGAGTGTTATGGCGAGCATCTGCTGACTGTTCCACCGTGCCACTGTTCTCATAGTTCGTAAAGCCATCTTTGTGAGCTGCAGTGCCATCTCAGGGCTGCCCTCTGTCAACTAATAAGAGGCATAAACTGCAAGAGAAGCAAAAAGTTTATTTGGGGTCTCAGGAGTTGCAGTTCAGGAGAACAGATTTGAGTAGAAACTCAAATGTCCTCTGATTACAGGAGAGGGGCTCACAATTTTCAGGGGAAAAAGGGAAGAAGATGAGGTAAGTTGTATTAAGGAAGCGTTCATTGGTGCTAGATGAGATAAGGCTGCGTTTGTACTTCATCGATTGACTTGAGATTCAGTCATCAGGCAAAAGGCTAGTCTTGTGCTTCACTGATTGGTTAGGGATTCAGTCATCAGCAAAGTCCAGTTTCATTAGTCCTTACAAACAGGCTACCCTTGTCCTTACTAACTTCTTGGAGTGTTGGTTTGGTCCAGTTTGGAAGATAAAGAAAACAAGACGTGCAAGGCAATTCTTCTGAAATGGCTGCTCTGGCTCTCTTTTAATATGGCTCCACTCATGTCATCTTTCTTACCTCTCATCTGCTCTTTCCTTTCCTCACTGCTCACACTTACCTCCCTTGCTTTATGCTCTGTACTCTACCGCTCAGAGCCAACAGGCTACCTTTCCAGTGTGCTTTCCTTGCTCAGAAAATGTTCTCCAGATGTGGCCTATGCTTTCCTAAGCCTTTGCATCTTCCTACACGCTGTTAGCATTGCTGAAGGTGGCATCCATTCAGTTTCCATTCGTGGCAGCTGTTTGTTGAGGTCCATCCCTCCCACCCATCATTTGAACCCTTTCCTGACTTTTTCAGGTAGATTTCTCCTCTTCTCCCTGAACTCTCTTGATCTTTGAGTTTTGCTTGTTGGCATACAAGCCTTATCCAGCTTCCTGGATTATAACCTTGAGGGCAGAATCTTCCTGGTGCTGGCCACCTACCCCAGTGCAGCCAGGGCTTACTAAATGGCCAAGAGCTGTGAGGCTGAGTGGGGAGTCGTTGGGCGCTGTTGCTCATTCCAAAGAGGTGGAACACTGCATTTGAAATGAGGTGTTTTGGTCACGTAATATTTGTGAATGGCTGGAACAGTTGGTTATAGTTAGTTCATTTCCAGATCTAAGTTACAGACTGAATTTTTTTAAAGGGTGTGTCTGATATCAGCAGGACAATTTAATTTTCCTAGGAATAAGGACGGGGCATTTGAATGCTTTTCTAAGGATCTCGGAGTCATCCAGTCCAGCTCTCTCCATTTGCCGAAGAGGAAAAGGAAGCCTCAAGTTACCTGGGAGCTCGTGTCATAAAGTTTCTTTGTTTTATACATAGAGAAAAAAAGATGGCCAAAGTTAAAAAAAAAAAAAAAAGGGAAGAAGATAAAAGAAAAAAATTCAGGTAATCTTAGGCAAAGATATTCTTTCAGAGTACATAACGTGTGGAATTCCTTGTCTACATGCCCTGCCGCTGAGGGAAGGCTCAGCTCTTTGCAGAAGGTGGGTGTCTTTCGAATAAGGCTGAGAGTGTGTGGGACAAGGTCCATGTAGACAAGAGCCCACTCATCTCAGATGACTTCGCTTTTCTTTCTTACCTCTCTGCCTAGCTTCTGATATAGAAGCAAAATGGCCCCTCTTCTATTTTTCTCTTTTAATAAAGGACTTTTCCTTATAATTATCTTGCAGATGGGGAAAGAGTGAACATTAGAAATATGTGGCATAAATTTATAATTTAGTTTTACAAGATGGTTGTGTTTATTTTATGCCAGATGTGGGGACTCCTAAGAGTGAAAGAGGCCAGGAAGACTTTGACATAAAAGAATCATCCATATTAGTATGGGTGCAAATGTGAAAAGATTAATGCTGACTTTTGAAAGAAAGGGAAAGAGGGAGGAAATTTTATCTTTTATTGATGTAGCTCTTAAGGCTTCAGTTATTTCTTTGACGTCGATTTCGAAATGAAAACTTTGGCATCTTCAAACACAGTATAATTTCTTAGCTAGCACTGATATTTGAAGATAATTATTGATGCCTGCAGTTAACTAAATTTTGGCTGTTTGCTGCTTTTTTCCCCCCTCAGTCTTTAACAAGTCCTTGAGGATGCATGTGTGTGTGTGTGTGTGCACATGCGTGTGCAGGCATGGGTGCATACTTTCTAGGTCAATACCTCTGTCTAAAATGGCTTTATCTGTGAGAACTAACTTTTAAATTTATATAGTGATGTTAAATCTCCTTGTAACTTGATCTAGTTTCCAAATTGTAAAGTCAAGTGAGCTGAAACTGAGCAATAAGAAAGATGAATCTGTTCTATGACTTTTAGGAAAAAATATTGACATAGTTTTATTTCTCCATTGTGAGGTCAAAATAGAGTTTTCTTTGAAGTTAGAGAAATTATGGCTATTTCTACTTATTGCTTTAGGTTGGACCTTAAATGTCTGATTTTCATTGGCTATGTAATACTTCCTGATTGTGGTATTTAAAAATCTCTGCTGTGATATGAGATGGCCCAGGTTTATATTTCATTTGTTCTATTCAGAGACAATTACAGGTACCCCATTTGGGACTTTTAAATCCAGGCGTCATCTCTGACTCTGAGCTCAATTGGCTTCTCCATCTGTTCTCATTTCTTTTCTTGTTAGATGAGAGTCATCCTCTTAGTAACACGATCTAATATTTATTGCACTTACCTATGTGCCAGGCATGAAGCAAAGGCTTTATTATCTCCTTTTAACCTCACGATAACTGTAAGGTACATACTGTTGTCACCTTCATTTTACAGATAACAAGGCTGGGACTCTTAAGAAGTTAAGTAACTGATCCACTTAGGACTAGACAGTGATGTCCTTGGGCCTGGAATCCAGGTTTGTCTGGACACTGAAGCCCAAGCCCTCACCCAGCAGGCTACACTGCCTTGGTTCCTTGGGTAGGGGATGAGAACTTGGATAGGCCTGGACTCCATATGGGTTCATGTTTCTGACCTGGACAGATCTGCACTGGAATTTTGGCTCTGCCTTCTAGTAGCTATGTGATCTTGGGTGAATTACTCAAATCCTCCAAACCTCCTCTTCATTCAGAAGTGCATGAAATCTGATGATAAATCTGCTTTCAGTACACAAGACAGGAAGAAGACTTGTCACTAATTGTTTTACATATTACTTACATAGTAGCCTGACTTTTCTAAGATAATTTTTGGCATGTGAAGTTGCCTATTTTCTTTTTCTTCTGGAATGCTGAGCCCTGGCCAGCTCGGTCCGGAGTGGGGTGGCTGTGGTACATCTGATGTTGGTGTCTCTTTACATCCATTGCCTCCTGTGGCTCTTCAGAATATTTCTGGAGGCAACTGGGTGTGTTAGTGGCCTTCTTTGCAAGCAAGTCATGCAGTTAGTTCTGGCCTTTTGGGAGTTGAGGAGGCCGGTAAAGAGCACACCTCTTCTCTGCCTAAGCTCAACACAAGTGGAGAGGTTTGCAGGAGTTAGGCAGATGGAGACTGAGGTGTCACCCTTATTATTAATACAGCTGATGCTGGTGATGGAAGGAAGGAGATAACAGAGATAAAGAGATAATAGAAGATAAGAGAGAAAGGATTCTTAGGAGAGAGGATGGAGGAAGGGAAGCTTAGATAAAGGCGGGAAGGTGGAGGGAGGAAGAAAAGATGGCAGCCAGGATTCTTCCTATGAGATGAGGATTTTGAAAGGGGTTCTCTGGTCTCTGTATTGTTTGTATTTTCAAGAAAAATGGGAGGGACTTTCTGAAGGTCACAAAGCATCTATTGACCAGCAGGTTTGAAATTCAAATGTCCACTCCTGGATCAGCCTCTGAATCATGCTTGGTGGAGGGCTACTTGGTGGGAGGAGAAAATGGAAAGATTGTATTTTGGAAAGCTTGCTTGAGTCTTTGAAAACAGTTATATATGTTACAATCAGAAGCTCCAGTTAAATATTTTTGGATTACATGGCTTTTAAAATGTCATATGACAGTTGATAGTTTCTTTATATGTGTGTGTATACACATATATATATATATATATGTGTATACACACACATATATATTTTGTATTTTGTATATATTATATATTTTATATATATTTTGTATTTTATGTCTTTAAGTGTAGTTATATAGTTGTTATAGCATATGTTTTTCCTTTGTGTGTTTTCTTGATATGTTTTTTGGTATGTTAATTTGTGGCATTTGATTCTGAAGGAAAAAGAAATCATAATGATGATTAACAACTGCTGAAAATGTGACGAGCCATGTGAGATTTTATGTGATTGTTATTCCTAAAAATACAGACCTGGTGATGGTTTCAGCCTTCAGGAGCCCTGGCTTTGCTCCCCATCCTTTCCCTGTTATAAATCTAACAAATTTAGAGACCAAAGCTCCCTCCCTCTCCAGCCCCCCCATCCTCACCCCCCTTGTATGTCTTTTCTTATTTCGGGTTTATGAAAACAGTCATGTTATCCGAATTCATCCAGAAATGAACCCTATTAAATCCATCTGCATTTTTGTCTGAATGCTTATAGAATCTATACACTTGATATGAAGTTATACTAACCATAAACTAAGAGTATCTTAAATTTTTGCAGCTGTAAAATTATATTAGACTTCTAATAATTCAATTTTAACATTTAAAATCTTAATTCAGACTCATCTATAAGGGAATAAAATTACATCTCATGAGAGCCATTGGCCTAAGTATGTCCTCTTAACTCAACATTCCAATTTTAAAACTACAACAAAAACTAATCTCTCTTTTTCTTTTCTTTTTTAGCTTCTCAGACAAACTATTCAGTGGAAAGGGCTTACATTTTCAGCCATCAGTTCTAGATTTTGGAATTCAGTAAGTACCTTTTCTTTATAATTTTTAATAATATTTTATTTGCATTATTTTGTTTTCACGATATCTTTTATATATGTATGATGTTAAATACATTTTAAGGATATTAATAATGTCAAGGGGTATTGATCATGGGACTTGTTAAAAGGAATATTTTGTGAAAAGGAGAGTGTAAGAATTGTTTCAGCCCTTTCTTTAGTTTTTAATAAATATACCTTATAATATTTTATTCATTGGAAGTTAATAAGTCAATATTAAGTCCTTGTTTTTCTGAAACAAATCGGGTTATTTTATAATATCTAAATATTGATAGTTTCTGAATTCTTTTAATTAGATTCATTTACTCGTTTTTACTGCTCGTTATGCTTCAAGATTCAAAATTGCACCGCACAAACATTAGTTATTGTGATTAAGACTTTGGAAACAAGTTAAGTAGGGAAGACAGCATATAAGCTGTAATTGCTTACAGTACATGGTGTTAAGAACCCTGAGATGAAGGAAATGTGATCTGAGTGTAGGTAGAGGGACTAATCTGGGAACTCAGAGAAATTAAGGAAGAGAAGGGTGAAGCTGTGCAGAGAGGAAATTTAAGGACTCTTGTTGGCTGTGATGAAGTTTGAAACTAGAAGTGTTAAATTCCCTGGATGCAGAATATTGCAGCGCTGAATAGATATAATTTCAAATTAGTAGAGTTTCAAGGGTGGGAGTAAGAGTGTTCCAGGTGTAAACGCTTGTCTTGTGTCAGCAGCCTGGAACATCGCTTGAGGTTTACGAAGAGCTTTTTTGAGTTACAAGAAAAGTTATGTGAATGAAATAACCATGGTGATAGGAGAGCATCTGGGGTGAGTTAGTGGTGGTCTCCTGGGGTGCCCTTCTTTATTCATCTGATTTCCTTCTTTCCATTTCTTTCTGATCATCAAAAGATTGGAGCTGCAGTGAAGGAGAATGACTTTTAAATTTGAAAGTACCTATTCAGCTTTTTAAGGAGATTCTGTAAAAGGAAGAAGAGATAAAAGTGGGAAGGGAGATGACTGACTTGACGAGATTCTAGGTGTCTGCTTTTTCAGTTTTGAACTTTTATACTTTTACTCTTAGGTAAAGAAACTTTATTAGAAGCTAAGTTTATAATAATACCACACTCATTTCAAATTCTGAGAGAACACTTTGCTTTTGTGAAAAGTCTTTATAGTAAAAAGAAATTTTAATGCAGGACCTAGTTTAAAGAGCATATAGTACAGATTAGTAGATATAATAAGATGGATAGTGGTAAGTACAGTTAGACTAGCATAATAATTCCAGTTCATAGGACAGTGGCTGTCTATGATATATGTAGTCTTCAGTGACATAAAAATCCTGTAATCAATGCACACGGATTATGTAGATATTAGCTACATATGATAATTACCTGTATACATCCATTGCTGGCCCTGATAGCTGAAAGCATGTTGAAAAAAATTGTTTAATGTCTTTGATTTGAAAAGGTTACTAATTTTTGAACTTGAATCACCTTTGGATGATTCAGTTATGTTTATATGGTATTTTTGTAGTTCTCAAAGTAAAGTCATGTCTCTTGGCGTTGGAGTCTTCGATCAGTCTGGGAAGGATAGCTGTTATCTGAATGTGTGTATCATTTTCCAATATCTCTGTATTTGAATATGTGCTAAAATATGTTCATACATTTTTTGCTGAGGAGTAATGCAGTTTTCCCAAGGTCGTTTCACTAGAAGTGACAGAATAAATCTCTTGATTTCTAAGCCAGCACACACCAGCCTATTTTTCTTGTCAGTGAAATCTAGAATCTGATTATGGGAATAAGTTGTTTTTTGCTGAAGTTTTAAAAAATCTCAGTAAGAACAAACTATAGGACCAGCCCCGGTGGCCTAATGGTTAAGTTCGGCACACTCTGCTTTGACGGCCTGGGTTTGGTTCCTGGCACAGACCTATACCACTCACCTGTCAGTGGCCATACTGTGATGGCAGCTCACATGCGAAATAGAGGAAGATTGGCAGCAGATGTTAGCTCAGGATGAATCTTCCTCCGCAAAAGCAACAACAACAAAAACAAACTGTACTTTAAATTAGAACACTTTTAAAATTAGTCAAGTTTTACCTAACTTCTGACAAATGTTATCATTTATGGGCATTAGATTAACACTTGAGCCAGAGAGTTGTTCTCCTGATTTTGTCACTGCCCTAGTTCAGCTTTTGCTATTGTTTATTTTTACATTGACCTTGGACAAACCCCATCCCTTTTCATAGCTTTGATTTTCCTCTAGAATGCAGAATCAGGATCATGCTATTCAGTTGCCCTCTGTCTACTTCTTAGGGTTTATTTTAAGGGTTAATGTTCTGCTGGTCCTGAGATTAAAAGTGCTAAATCATTCATAAGAGATTTTAATCATTCTTTTGTAGTGTTAAATTAATGGAGTGTCTTCCAGCTGTCACTAGTGAAGGAAATTCTTATCCTCATAACACTTAAAAATAGAATTAAAAAAATAGAATAAAAATAGCACAGGGGTCACTAGGTTTCAGCTAGCATTCTCTGTTAGGTCTAGTGAGGTTTCTGGTGGATGCAGTCGCTGGGCTCGGTAGCATTGCTGTTTTGCAATCTTATTTTCTAACATGTTTCTGTGGGAGACATTTGTATCCTCTGAAACCAAAAATCTTGTATTCCAGTTGGGTGACTGGGATATAAAGCTTTGAGGATAAGTATTAATAACTTTGCTGATTGATTCATATTATTTGCCTAAAACCACAGAAGCCCTTATTTATTTAATTGAGAGAAAAATCAAATGTGAACCTGGTATTCCTGAGGTAGGGCTTTCTGAGGTGACCTTTTATGCCTGTGATAGTATAAAAAAATTTCAGTTGTGTTATTTAAGAACACTCTGAAAAAGCAAGGTTTTAATTACACTGATACATATTTGTAACTGGCAGTAAAGGACTTATTTTTTTAAATTCACATTGGACATATTAATTAATATTAACAGGTCTTCAGTTAAGACCTGTGATTAAAAGTAGGAGGAAAAGCTAGCAGGAGAATTCCAAGGATTTGATGGTGATACTACAGTATTTTGGAAATCCCATTGTATATAAGAGAACAACTTACATTTCATTTTTCCAAAATTCTAATTCAGAGAAACTAGAATAAAGTCAGAGAAATACAAGCGTAAGGTAGATGAGTTTTTTTTGCTGAATTTAGAATATAGTTTTATTTCTGGGCCATACTAATGAGAATTGTGTATTTGAGTCTCTGCCACTGAGGGTATTAAAACTAGAGAAGTGACTTCAGTAAAATTTCTGCTGGCCCTCTATTTATTACGACATAATTTAACTAGAGGGAATTTGGTGTTGGGCAGTAGGAATCAGAGTTAAATGATCAGAGGGGACATTGCAGGTAGTTCCGGGCAGGTGGGCCAGAGACCAGCTCCCTTCCTCTTGCAGATCCTTTGTCAGAGGCAACCTTGTAGGTAGAGAGCGCTGCCGAAAAGAATCAGCGTTAAGGTCTTCATCAGTTAGGTTGTTTGCTGTAGAGCAGAGTGTCTTACTCTGAGGTTCATGGAAAGTTTTGAAATTATGTATAAAACTTTCTGTGTGTGCATGTTTGTGGAGGGAGGAGCCAGAGCTCACAGCAGAGTTTTCTGAAAGACTCATGACTTCAGTGGGTGAGAACCACTGCTAGAAAGTGCTGCAGACCCTTTTCTCAGGAGAAGGGTCTTGAGCAACAATTAAGTTTTCCTTTTATAAGTCTTAATACAGTGTCTTTGTGAACTGAAATGTTTCCCCCAAAAGCCTCTTGAAGTTTATAACTCAGAAAACAAATCCTAAGAAGACTGAGTTTTTCTATGAATACAGTTTCTTAGCTAAACATATTTTCATTTGAATTAGACACCCAAGTCAGACAAGTGCCTCGCTCCCACTGTGTGTTTTTTGCAAACGTGTAGTGGCCCAGATGGATTGAATTCTTCTAACACAAAAACCGGTGGGGTACTGCTGTGGGTTGGCATAAGTCTTGTAAAAGAAAGGATATTTTTTTTTTCAATTTTTGACTGTTGTGGATTAAATATTTTATTAACACGATTTGATAATTGTTGCCTTTAACTTTGTTGTGTATATATTACATTTAAAGTATATGTATGGTTTAAAGTATATATATGTATGAATGGGTGGATGGATGAATGTATAGTTACATTTATAACCACACAATACATTGCTTTTTCTCCTTGTTCCCCTCCTAGGTTCCTGGGACACCCTGCAGCAAAGATTCTCTATGCTTATAACCCTAGTAGGGATAGCGAGGTAGTGGTGAATTCAGTGTTTACAGCTGCTAGACATTTTCATGTGCCTCCTGTCCATTGCAGGGTGAGTGTTGATGTACTCTTGGAAACTATGCTGTGGCAGGCTGCCAGCTTCTCTTGCTTTCTTTGGCCTGAAGTTTTTACTTTCTGCTCTGTCTCCCCTTTTCCTACTACCCAAACTCTTTCCTTCTGCTTTAGCATTTATTTTTTCAGTTGTTCGTATTCATCATTTTGGTGGCTCTTGATATCTACATGGAAAAAAAAAGTTTAAAGAGTCTAAATGAGGTTATAATATATGTATATTTAATATGACTTTTTCATGGTCAGAGATTTAGTCTTGAAATGACTACAAATGCTGACGCATTTACTAACTGTGACAGGTTTATAGTCATGATCTCTTCACCTGGCAAACCTACTGAGATAGTTAGGACTCCTTTCTAAATGTAAGTCTAAGAGGTAGCAAAGTCTTCTTATAAAGCTAATTTGTACCATAGCACAGAGCTCAAAACCCTGGTCTTCTAATAGTTTTAATTTCAGCGGTGGTTAACTTTTAATGAAGATCCTATTTACTAGTAAGGTTTATTTATTTATTTTGCTTACTATGTCTACCTGATATTTACCTAAAAAAAAAAATAAATACTGGGACTAAGGAAATGATGTAAGGGGGAGCCCAGTATTTTGTTTATGACCGTCTGTCCAGATAAATGCTGTCCCTGACTTTTATTAAGTATGTATCAACGTGTTTGTACATTGATGGTTCTCTTTATGTAAGTGAAGCTAGAACTGTGTTAAAGGCTGTTGAACACATGGGTGTGGAGGAGGAGGGAAAAGGAAAGATGTGAGACAGGGGACCCCAATCCGAAGTGAAAGGACTTTGTAACTGTCTTTCCATAAGTCTGTGGTATGTTCTTTGATAGCTTCTCTTAGGTGGTTGGATGTTGATCTGTTTGGGGATTCTCAGAGATTCGTAATACTTACTGATCAAAGGTACAGAATGTGCAAACATCTGTTAACAGAAATTGTCAAAAAGAAAGTCTGTGAAAGAGAATTTATCAAAGAGGGGCCACTCCACATGGCTAATTAAGTACCTTTCTTTCAGGTAATTCCAGCAATGGGGAAAACTTCCTTCAGAATTATTTTCTTACCTACTGAAGAGGGAAGCATTGAAAGTTCTTTATTTATTAATACCTCCTCATATGGAGTTCTTTCCTATCATGTGAGTAACTTTTTCCTTTTGTCACATAGGTTGGTTGTTGACTTAACAAAGAGCTTTGGATGGTTTGAAAAAGACTTTGGGAAATGTTGCCACCTGGGTTATGTTGTTAAAATATAAGATTGTTAGCGATGTTCAGCTCACCAGCTTTCCCGCTGTGTTGGCCTCACATGCCACACACAGTTGGCCATCTTCAGTACAGAGTGCAGACCTAGAACTCTCACCATGAGTCCTTGAAGGGTATTGGAACAAAACAAAGGAATCTACCTTACCCAGTTTTCTAGTGTAAAAATTGGCAGGCTTTCAAAACTCATGGCCTTCCCCTGACAAACAGTTCAGAGTGGGGAGTTATAAGGGCAACCTCTAGTGGTTTTGCCTCCTCCCCTCCTGGGCTCAGGTATATTTCTGATCCGGGGACCCAAATTGCGTGGGTGGGGGCCAATTCTCAGGGAGCTTGCTGTTCCTTTCCAGGCCCTAAGGAGCGAGTGTGAAGACTCTTTGTTGTTCACAAAAAAAGTTAGGAATCTTTATCTTAAGTGGTATTTGTGACATCTTTAATAAGACATGGCATCAAGTACTTTAAGTGCCAAAATCGATCATTTTTGAGGTTAATTCTTATTGGATTCCATTACACACATGGTCCCATATCAGAAAGGTTGTTTATTTGTGAAAAAATTTGCTACAGTAAAGAACATTCAGCTTAACTACAGCAACTTTTGTTGCATTTTTTTGTAGACAAAGATAAATGTAATAATTGGATTGATAGAGTCTTGAAGGCTAAGGTGATGAAGACAGATTTCCTTTGGAAAGGTATTTTAGCATCATGGCAGATGTGTTTCAAAACTAGCAGAGGAGTAATTCTCTCTTTTTCCTGCAGGTATCTGGAATTGGCACTCGCAGAATCTCTGCAGAAGGGTCTGCAAAGCAACTACCAAATGCTTATTTTCTGCTTCCACAGGTCCAGAGCATTCAGCTTTCACAGACACGGGTAATTTTAATAGTAGATTTATTTTGAACGTTAGTAAACACCAAACTTTGTAGGCCTCTAAATTTATTTATCTTTTGCAGAGTACATATGGACCTTTTCATCTAGTCAGAATTCAGATTTTACTCTTTTCTGCTTTTTTAAAAAATCCTGATATGTATAGGAATACTATATATATGTAAGGTGTCAGTGGAATCCACACACTTCTTTTTTTTTTTTTTTTTTTTTGTGGGGAAGACAAGCCCTGAGCTAACATCTGTTGCCAATCCTCCCCTTTTTGCTGAGGAAGACTGGCCCTGAGCTAACATCGTGCCCATCTTCCTCTACTTTATATGGGACGCCACCAGGGCGTGGCTGACAGGCAGTGCGTCGGCGGGCGCCCGGGATCCGAACTCGCGAACCCCGGGCTGCCAAGCGCGGACTAAACCGCTGCGCCACCGGGCGGCCCCCCACACACTTCTTTTTTAATGCCTGTATAGTGCATGGTGTTGATATTTCATCGTCTGCTTAATCCTATTGTTGGTCATTTGAAATGTTTTCAGTGTTTCATTATTATTACCATTAGGCCATGTACATATTTTGTAAGCTTCTTTCTTTCCCTTTTGGATTGCCTGTTTCCTTGGGGTATGTTTCATAAAGGATGATTCTGTAGTTAAAGACTGGGGACTGTTTTATAGAGCTTGTTAAATCTTGCCAGGTTGCTTTTCAGGAAGACAGAACCTCCATGGTCACCAGTAATGAGATTCCTCCAGGAATGTCTTCCTATCTTCCCCTCTCCCTGCTTCCAGCCCTGCCTGGGTGTGGCTTAGTGGAAAGAAATTTTTGATGTTTTAGTAGGTATATAATGGTACCTTAAAAATCTTTTAATGTATACTTCATTAATAGCTTATAGGGTTGGCCATTTTTTCCCTTTGATTATCCATATTTCTGTGTAACTATGGGTAACTTGTGAAATTGAAAAAACTCTGGAACCAATATATTATGAACCTTACCACCTTACTTACCCTTTCTTTCTGATTAGTCAATAAAGACCATTGCTTAGATTTTTCATCATAGTACCTGGGGCTTTCCTCCATTGAGCAGTCTTATTGAGCCTCGCTATGGGCCAGGCATTGGGTTAGCATTTCTATCTTCATGGAGCTTTCATTCCAGTTTGGGAGACAAATAAAATTAAATGTACCTGTAATGTAATGTCCGGGAGCTTTGCCACCAAATAGATAATCCTTAGGGATTTTTAATACTATTTTCATTTTTGTAAAATTGAATAGCCCTTTCTGTCAGGATTTTAACGAAGATGTCTTTTAATTTAGAAATTTGGATTTGGTGTAAGTCCTAAGACTGGTGCGAATGTATTGAAAGGGTTTAAGCAGGAGACTGATCTGATCTGATGTGCATTTTTGTAAGGGCTCGAGAGGGTTAGAGTAAGTTTAATTTGTGTATGCTGACAGCATGGGTTTTTTCCTACGATCCCTTTTAGCCTTATCTCAGGGCTGTCCTTCAGCAAAGGGGAGCAGCTGAGAATGGCCAGGTTTCTCTGGTGACGGAGATTGGGAGCTTTGAGTGCCAGATGCCATAGTAGTGGTGATATAAGTATTGAAACAGAGACGGGTGTTCAGGTTACTTGAGTTAATGGGGGGTAATTCAAGGATATGTGGAATTAAGGGAGAGAGGAAACTGACCATGCAGAGGCCTGCATGAGACCTTGATATGACGAGAGCTTTCACGTTCTCGATGTGAAGAGAGCTTGCATGTTATCTGCTCTACCTGGCAGATCCTGCCTACTGGCTGTGATGCCCACTGCCCTTTCCCGCATCCGGGCCATCATCATCTGTCTCCTGGACCACTGTAGTAGCCCCGTAACTGGCCTGCCAGCATCTACTTTGGTCCTTTCTAGACCCTTTCCCAAAAAGGCAAGTTGGACCACCTTAGTCACCTGCTTAACACGTTTTAGTGCATTCCTATGGGTCTTAGCATTTAAACCAAATCCTCTGTGTGGCTCTAAGGTCTTGCATGGCTTGGCTGCTGTTTCTCTTTGGTCTCGCACACCACTTTCTTGCTGTCTGCATTGCAGTCACACTAGCCTTCCTCTGCTTGCTTACACGTGCCATTTTCACTCCTGCTACAGATCCTTTGTGTCTGCAGTTTCCTCAAACTGCCCCCTCCTCGAGTTTTCTCCAAATTAACCCTTGTTTCATCCTTCCTTTTTCAACTCAAGCTTGAGTTCTTCAGGGAATCTTCTTGTCTCTTCCTATTCTAGTTTAGGACCTTTGTTGGATTGTGGTAGAACTGTGTTCCTTCCCCCTTAGAACACATGTCCCCATTATATGATCACAGACCCCATAATGTGGTTACTTTGCCACTCTTTCCTTCACCTCACAGAATTTAAACCCCAGGAAAGTGGGTACTAGCTGATTTGGCTCTCCTTGGTATTCTCTGAGCCTAGCCCAAGGCCTGCAGTTGGAGGTGCCCAGTAAGCGTTGGTTGAGTGAAGTTTTGGCCCCTGAGGTAGGTCGGTAGCTCTCCCCACAGGAGTGGTTTCTGTTGCTCCCTGCCCTGTGGCCCACCGTAGGAGTGACTTGGCTTTTCTTGGTCTTTGTTTCTGCCTTTGCTGATACCAAACTCTCTCTATTTGGTTTCTTTTTCCTTTTTTGCATTTTAATTTATTTTTTAATAACTTTGTTGCGATATAATTCACATACCACAAAATTCACCCATTTAAAGTGTACAGTTCAGTGGTTTTTATTATAGTCACAGAGTTGTGCAACCATCACCGCAGTCTAATTTTAGGACATTTTCATCACCCCAGTCTCTGGCAACCACTACTCTACTTTCTGTCCCTATCGATTTGTCTGTTTTGGACATTTCCTATAAATGAAATGTGTGGTCTTTTGTGATTGGCTTCTTTCACTTAGCATCACGTTTTCAAGTTTCATCCATGTCACAGCATATATCAGTCTTTCATTCCTTTTTATTGCCAAATAATATACCGTTGTATGGACATACCACATTTTGTTTAACCATTTATTAATTGGATGTTTGAGTTGTTTCCACTTTTTGGCTATTATCAGTAGTGTTGCTGTGAAAATTCATGTACAGGTTTGTGTGGACATATGTTTTCTATTCTCTTGGGTGTGTGTGTAGGAGTGGAATTTTTCTGGGTCATATGGTAATTCCATGTTTAACATTTTGAGGAACTGTCAAACTATTTTCTAAAGTGGTTGCATTATTTTACAATTTCACCAGCAGTACGTGAGGCTTCTAGTTTCTCTACAACTTCGCCAGCACTTATTATTTTATGGGGTTTTTTTTGTAATGATCCTAGTGGATGTGAAGTGATAGTTCATGTGGTTTTGATTTGCATTTCCCTAATGGCTAATAATGTTGAGCATCTTTTCATGTGCTTATTGGTCATATGTATATCTTCTTTGGAGAAGTGTCTATTTAAATCCTTTGCCCATTTTTAAATTGGGTTGTCTTTTTATTGTTGAGATGTAAGCGTTCTTTATATATTATAGATACTAGCCCTTTATCAGGTACGTGATTTGCAAATATTTTCTCCCATTCTGTTGGTTGTCTTTTCATTTTCTTGATGATGTCCTTAGAAGCACAAAAGTTTTTGGTTTTGATGATGCCCAGTTTAGCTGTTTTTTCCTTTGTCACTTATGCTTTTAATGTAATATCTAAAAAGACCCAACATTGCTAAGATTTACTCCTATGTTTTCTTCTAAGAGTTTTATAGTTATCTCTTACATTTAGGTCTGTGATGCATTTTGACTTCATTTTATTGTAGAGTATGAGCTAGGGATCCAAATTCATCCTTTTGCATGTGGATATCCAATAGATCCAGTATCATTTGTTAAAAAGACAATTCTTTCCCCATTGAATTGTCTTGGCATTGTTGTTGACTCTCTAAGCTTCAACTCCATTCCCAACTGGTAGATTCTCTCCTTCATTTTTCACTTATACTGGGATCTGTGGGTTTAGTTAAGTCACACTCTAAGGCTGCCCCTCTTGGACATAGCTCTTGCTCATAAGTAAGTCAACAAATAGTTATTGAACATCATTTCTTGAGTGTTCCAATAAATGATAGAGCAGTGAACACAACACAATGTCCGTACTCTTGTGGTGTGACAATATACAATACATTTCAGAGTTTATAGATAAAACTCAAATTTTTTGGCTGATCTTTTGTTAGAAACCAGTATTTAAAGATCTGAATATCAAAAAATGTCTCTTAAAAGGCAATTATTTTAATTTCTTTCATTTTCACTGTGATTCAGAGAAAGAAATTTTAAAGTATTTTTCAAGGCTTACTATACCTAAAAACAGAAACCTACAAAATTTAACCTTAAGAAATAATGATGGTATTCCTTAGAAAAAATTCTGACTGTAAAATTTCCACATTTAAACTGTGTACTTACATGTGTTCGATGCTGTTTTAGGTGGCTATAAGGTTGCCAGCTGTCCTTTCTCAGAAAGAAATGCCTTTATTCTGATATTCTGTCTGTCTCATGTTTTCCACCCTCTGCCTGTGGTCAGGACCCCATCATCTGGGGTGGGTAGTGAGGTCAGGAGGTCAACTTCTCTCAAAAGGGGATGCAGAGTGTGGAAGTTACTCATAATTGACTTCTCCAATACAGAGCTGGAAAGTACATCTGGTACAAAGCTAAAGAGTGAGAAAGTTTAGGCAGAAATTAGTATGTCATCAACTTTGCTTTGACTTATCTCCTTAGTTCCATATGAAGAGAAGTAACTTTATTTTGTTTAGGAATAAAGTTTGAAGTTGAAAGACGAAATATGATTGTTTTATGTGAGTCCATTGGATCATTATAAGAAAACAGCCTAAGGCAATAATAGCAATTTAAAAGCATTTTCACGCAAATAATAGGTCCACATAATTTTTAGATTTTTTTTGTGTGTGAGTGGGTGAAAAGTATAGGCTGCTCATATGTTTGGGTCTACCTTACATAAGGGTCTAAATAGAGTTGGATTTTAGCATAACTCATTGAGTATTTTAAAAATTATCTGGCTTAAAGATAGATAAAAAGATAAAAAGACAGGCACCCTGAAGGAATCCCTGAATATAAATAGTCTGGAGTGTGAAGCCTCCAAGATGTGTAGATGCTGCTCAACTGATCCAAGCTGTGAAATGCTGATCAGAGAAGGAAAAACAGCAGAAATATCTTGTAAAATTATGAGCGTGGATCAGACAACAGCAGATGCGCTTGAGGTGCTGCATTAAGGACACATAATTCAAATCGCAGTTTTTAAGATGGCCATCAGCTGTCTGATTCAAAACCTGAAAGAAATTTGAGTTGTCAGAGTGATCACAGCTGACATCAGATATTTGCTGCTGCACACCCAGCAAAATTCCATCCTGAGAAATTAAATCAGAAGCAGTGAGAACCCAGATGTGTACCTTTGTGCAGTGAGTGATGTATATGACCTGAAAGGCTTGATGCAGCTCCCTCTACCATAAATCAGATGTAAAGAAGCTGAGCTAGGTTCTGGTCATGTACCAGGATGATTAGAGGCTGGCACTCGAGAACAGTGCCAGGAACCTGCGTGCTCAGAATGAAAGCTGTCTGTGCCTCTCCCCCACTAGAACATCAGCCCCTCAGGGCAGGGATCTTTGCTTTGTTCACTGACTGACACTTTGTAGGTGCTCAGTAAATATGTGTTGGCATGAATGAATGAAAGTTGTTATTCTTATACATTTAGGATAAACAGGACAATTCTTATCAAATTAGCTTAAAAGCATAAAAATATGCATAGTTTCAAGGAGGCTTTAGAGAGATCACTAGAACAAGATGTATAAATAGGTCATTAAAGGGGACCTAGGGCTGCACAGGGGACATTCTCAGACCTTCAGGTACAGTTGCATGAGTTTGAACTTTCTTCCCTCATGCTGTACATTACATCCCCAGGACTTGTTTATTTTATAACTGGAAGTTTGTACCTTTTGACCCACTTCACCCATTTCGCCCACTCCTACCTCTGGCAACCACCAGTCTGTTCTCTGAGTTGGTTTTTCTTTTTTCTTTCAGATTCTACATATAAGTGAGACCACCTTTCTCTGTCTTACATATTTCACTTAGCATAATGCCCTCAAGGTCCATCCATATGGCAGGATTTCCTCCTTTTTTATGACCAAATAATATTCCATTGTGTGTATGTATGTATGTGTATATGTATGTGTGTGTGTGTGTGATATACATGATATAAATATATATATTTATTTTCTTTATCCATTCATCTGTCAGTGGACCCTTAGGTTGTTTCCATACCTTGGCTATTGTAAATAATGCTGCAGTGAATGTGGGGGTGCAGATACCTTTTTGAGTTAGTGTTTTCATTTTCTTCAGATAAATACCCATAAGTGGAATTGCTGCATCTTATGATAGTTCTAATTTTAATTTGTTGAAAACCTCCATACCGTTTTCCATAGTGGCTGTACCAGTTTACAGTCCCACCAGCAGTCTATGAGGGTTCACTTTTCTCCACATCCTGACAAAGTTTATATGAAGCAGTGAATGTTTATGGAGGACAGAGGAGCTCTTTTCCCTGGGGATGAGCTAGCCATATTGAGTTTCTCAGTTATAGGGAATTGTCACTGGCCTTCCCTCACACTTTCTTAAGTAGCTTTCCTTAGGTAGCAACTAAAAATGCTATGTAATCAGAACACCTTTGCTCACTTATCTTTACAATGTACTACAAATGATCTCACATGGATGTACTGCAGGAGCAGTTGGTCTTGTTCTTTCCTAAGCTATTAAAAGATTAGGTAGCTGTGACAAAAATCAAGTGTAAATACTACTGAGAAAAATCATGGATTTATTTTAGGGATACAAATGGGAGGAAAAATTAATTACTTGTATAAGATCAAAAAGCTGCTTTCATGCCTAAGTGTGTCTGTTTCCAAGCCTGTGATCTTCCCACTGAGCAGCACCGCCTCTTGTTGGAAGCATTAAATGAGCACGTGTAAAGCGCCCAGTACAGACCTAACCCCGATCCTGGAATATAACTTCATGACAGCACTCTGAAAAGGGCATTGTTTGACATTTTGTCCTCCTTTTCTAAAAGAGCATATATTTAGGAAAAAAGGTCAAACAAAATAAGTCCATTTTATTTGATCTGATTTCTATTAATAGGGGAAAACAATGTTAATATTTGTAATGTCATGTGGATTGTAATTGGTTCTGCTCTGTTAACGTGAACCCTAAGGTTAGGATCCAAATTTGTTTTTTGGCATAACAAAAAATTTATCCATCTTATGAAATAAACTAGGGTGCCACCAGATAATTTTTAAATTATTTCATTTTTTTGTAGAATGGGTTCATTTCCATTCTTTTTGTGTCTGTTGCCCATTTGTGTCTGACTTTTGCATTTCTCCTGCTCAACTGAATTGGATTAAATAGCTTATGCTCTTCTGCTGAACAAGTGTCTGTGTGATTTGTCTTCTGTTTAAATTCTAGCTGGCCCGGTGTTTCATAGCAATCGCTGAGTTCAGTGGCGAGGAGGGTGTACATTTCTGTCTCTTTGCTGCACATATGTATCTGCTCTTGGGAAGAAAGTACGGAAGCATGAGGAATTGAGATTGCTTGTTTTCTTTTTCTTTTTTTTTGGCAAGGAAGACCAGCCCTGAGCTAACATCCACTGCCGATCCTCCTCTTTTTGCTGAGGAAGACTGGCCCTGGGCTAACATCCTTGCCCATCTTCCTCCACTTTATATGGGACGCCGCCACAGCATGGCTGACAGGCAGTGCGTTGGCAGGAGGCCGGGATCCGAACCCGCGAACCCCGGGCTGCCAAGCACGAACTTAACTGCTGCGCCACCGGGCGGCCCTTGTTTTCTTTTTAGACCTTTTCACTTGGTCCTTTTTCATTTGTTTTGACCTTTTTAGAGTGAGAATTCCTAGCAGATGAGAAATCACAGTGGGTCTAAGTGAGCATCTGAGGTCCCTCTGCTTTTGTTGCTGTCTTGTCTTCATTTGGCACCTGGATTATTCTCCCAGTCAGTCTTTCTCTGCTCCAGTCCATGTGTCACACTGCTCCTGACGATGTCTTCTTCGACAAAACTGTTCATTATTTCCCTGGCCACAGTACTAGCTGGGTCTCCTTTTGTCTGTAGGATAAAATCCAATCCAAGTGCCTTAACTTGGCGTTCGAGGTCCTTCGTCATCTGGGTCCAGCTTCTTCAGCCTCAGAGGTCCCACCCCTCTCTTCTCAACTCTGACCTTAACAAACCTCTCATCATTGCCAAAACATGCCATCCCTTTTTTACAAACTCTCTCACCTCCATAAGCTTTTACCCTGTTCTAACTCTTAATTATCCTTCCAATTCCATCCTTTGAGACCCAGTTCAGATAGCACCTCCTCTGGAACCTCTCCAGGTTCCGGGCAAGTCCGTGCTCTGGTCCCCTACTTGAGCAGTTAGTGTCCCATGTTGTCTTCCTCCCCTGCTCTTCCATGAGACTCTCTGGACCACGGTCTGTTGCTTTTTCATTTTTATAATCTCAACATCAACTTAGGGGAGTACATTGAGGCCGGCCCCCCGAGTTTTTAACAGGTAGATGAGTCAGTGGGCATCTGAGTTGAGATCCCCAAATAGCATATCTGCCAGTTGTAACATCTAAATTTGTATAACTTCACCTTTTCCCCACATCAACCAGTTTGACCTTCAACAGATTTACTACCAGGGCAGGTGGTATTATTCTTATTTTAGAAATTATAGAATGGACTTAGAGTTTAAGTTACTTAGTGGATGTCGAGAGCAGAGCCAGGATTGGCAGTGCCAGCTCAGTGTGCTTTAAATTTTCCCATTGTATGGTAAGGGTCCTAATGATTGTCATGTTCGTTGAGTTAGTAATTCATCATCCAGGAAAGATAAATGCAAATAAAATATTTTTTGCAGCATTGTTATAATGGCAAAGACAGTAGAAACAGCTTAAATATTCAACAGTGGAAGAAGGAAGTCAACATAGTAGACTATTAAGTAGTTCTTCCAAGTTATAATTATGATGGTTATGTAGAAATGTCTGACAAGTGAATAGCAGAATATAAGCTAGACCATACTCTCTGATTGTAACTGAAATACATGATGGGATGTAGTACGTAAATATAGTTGTGTTAGGCTCATGAAAAATCAAGAGATTTTATTTTTTAATATTTTCTTCAGTGTTGTTTTGGATCCAAACCATTGAGATTTAAGGAGTGTTTCAGTGATTTATTTGGGAGAACCAGAATATTTGAAAATGACATTGTCTCAGAATCTGGCATACAGGGTCACTATAGCAATAAGCTTGTCTTGGAGATTTAAAAGAACTTAAATTGTTGTCGGAATCATTGTAAAATAATATTTATTGTTAAAAATGGAATTATAAGGTGATATGGGAAACCCGGAGAGGTTTTAAAGTTAGAGGGGAACTGATGACTCACAGCCCTCCAAGTAAAGGTGGTTTTGTGTGTGTGTCCCCCAACTTGGTATCTTATTATTGAATTGTCTAAAAGAGAGAGTGTGCTTATAAGAAATTATAATGTAATTACGAGAAAACATGGGAAACCAGAGCAGTGAAAATTAGAAATAAGCCCCAAGACCCCAGTCACACACAGCAAAGGTAACAGGATGAATATTTTGTCATCTTCTGTCAGAGTTTTTTCCGAGTGTGTGTGTATGATGAGGATTCCCCTCCCCCACCATGGTATCGTGTTACTGGACTGTGTAAAGGAGAGATTATTTCTGGGTCTTCTGTGTGATAGCCAATACGTTGCAGACCAGGAGTTCCTAACCTTTTAAGATTGGCACAGCCTTTGCTTTTGGAGTTGTGATGTCAAGCCCTTGTGCCTGCCTGCCCGGGACAGGTGTTGGGCAAGGGCTGCAGTCCGGGCTGCATGGAGCCCGGTGCCTGCCAGGCGGTGGGAGGCTGCCCTAAGTTGCTTTCCTGCTACTTTTCTCCTGAGGTGCTGATCCCTCTCAATTAAATGTGGCAATCTGAAAGGGAGTCTGTAAAATCAGAGTGGGGAGGGGAACAAGGAAAATGTTTTTCAGTCATAGTTTGACAGAGGAGAAATGGAAAGGGACACGTTTCTCACTAACAAATAAATTGAAAAAATCTGATCTAGGATTTGGAGATGGAAAATAGAGAACAGGGAAAGGTTAAAGGCCACTGCGGCTGTCCTGGTTTCCTGATCGTCTTACATAATTAGTTAAATGAAATAAACAGATTTAATGAGTGTGACAGCTGAGAATTCCTTCAAATCTGTGTGTAATCATAATGTATGTAATAGCATTTCTTTGCATGATGAAAGTCATTTGATCTTTTTTATGTAAAAATGTTAGGCTTTCAGACTCTGGAAGGTTATAACTATATGTTGGGGTAAATACATGCCATTACTTAATTTCCCCTACCTACCTATCTCAGAATAAGGCTTTTTAAAAGAAGGGAATTGCTTAAATTTTTATTTTTTATTTTTGTGTGTGTGTGTGTGTGTGTGTGAGGAAGACCAGCCCTGAGCTAACATCCGTTGCCAATCCTCCTCTTTTTGCTGAGGAAGACTGGCCCTGGGCTAACATCCGTGCCCATATATGGGACGCCGCCACTGCACGGCTGACAAACGGTGCGTCAGCGGGCGCCTGGGATCCAAACTCGCGAACCCTGGGCTGCCAAGCACAAACTAAACCGCTGCGCCACCTGGCCGGCCCCCAGGAATTGCTTAAATTTTTAAAATTTTCTTATTTTCATCAGAGCCACAGATGAGAATGATTCAGTGGAATGGGACTTAGGAAGAGGAGAGAGAGCAGGTTGCTGAGTGGGAGAAAGGAAAGAAGCATGATAAAGACTAGAAAGGGAGAAATACCAAGATGTGTGGGTGTGGTGTTTCTCTTCCCTCACCCCTTGTCTTTATCTTACAGAGCCAGCGGAGTCTCCTCCCCTCCATCTTCCCACTGTTTGCTTCTCTAACATCTCTGCTCTCTTGGCTACTAGGAGAACATAGTTTCCTGGTCCCTCTTTTAACTCAGTGTTGGCTTTGTCTCCCGGGAGAATTGGCTAGCTCCTCACCAAAAACACTGAGAGATTCCTATCATAGCAAGTGTAATACTCAAAAGCTTTTGTTTTTATGTATGTGTTTTCATTTACTATTATTATAAGCCCCTTAAGAGCAGGAGTCCTATCCTAATCAATATTTATTTTCTGATCACCTAGCACAGAGCCTGGCCATGTAACGTGAGGTAAATAAATGCTTGATAATTGAATAAATGATCTTAAAAAGGAAAAATTATAATCTTAGCTATTTACAAAGTTATGAGACATGAATCTTTTTTTGGCATCTTTCAAACATTTATTATATTAGAATATGCTAGGAACTTTTGTTAGAAGACTTGAAGATGCCCAATAAATAGCACCTCTCTGCCTGGCCAAGTTCTGAACCAGTGAATATGAGTCGGGAGTTAGAGAACTAAAATGCCACCTTTATATTACTGATAAGCCACATTCTCCTGTGTCAGCTGAGATAAGAGAGCCAGAGTTGCTAAATCCCTATCCCCTAGGGCAGGCCGTGGGTGGCCCATTGGAAGGGAAGTTTGAATGAAGGGCGACACCCTTACCCAGGGTGTAGAGAGAAGGAGAAAAGAAACCAGCTGCTCCCCACCTTGTCACCCCTGTCTGCAGCACAGGATCATTGTCTGTTGCCCACTAACAGACAACTCCTTCTGCCTTGAGGGGAGAGGAGGGCTTGGGGCAAGAGGACAGGAGTATTTGGGGAAAGAGAATCCTTTAGTTATGACATCCCTCAGTTTTGTACTCTTGACGCGTTGGGCTTGCCTGTTATTAAGCCTATGGCCCTCCTGCTCTGACGAGATCAGCAGACTTCTGGCAGCTGGTCTCCCACCTTCCTGAGCCTGTGCCTCCTCCCACTGGTACAAACCCCCTATTTCTTTATTGATCCCCCTTGGACTGCTGGGGTACACTGTTGAGTTTGCCCCTGGAAAGCTCTGAGATGGATTGTAGTTCATTAATAATCTGCTCCAAAGCCACACTGTGCCCAAGGTTGAAAGTTCATGTCCTCATCTGTTTCCCATCCCAAATTCTTTTCAAGGCTAATATCCAATACAGCTTATCAGAGCTTTTACAATGGGACCAAATAACAGAGTTAAGATACTCCAATAAAAAAACACTAGCCATGGGCCAGCCCCAGTGGCCTACTGGTTAAGTTTGGTGCACTCCACTTTGGCGGCCTGGGTTCTGTTCCCGGGTGTGGACCTACACCACTTGCCTGTCAGTGGCCATGCTGTGGTGGCAGCTCACATACAAAAAGAGGAAGATTGGCAACAGATGTTAGCTCAGGGCAAATCTTCCTCAGCAAAAAAAAAAAAAGAAAAAAGAAAAGAAAAGAAAAAACACTAGCCATATAAGGATACCCTATCATAGAGACATATCATGTAGTGAGCAGGCAGGGGAATTCTAAAATCAGACCACCAAAAATCTTCGTTCTGAATGATCTTGGCCAAGTTACCTAACCTCTTTCTGTCTCAGTTTATCTATAAGATAGATAATAATAGCACTGTCTCATAGGAGGGCTGTAACTATTGAATAAATTAATACATGTAAAAAGCTGAGTACTTGGTACATAGCTAAAATGCATTCATCGCTTAACTTAAAAAAAAAGTTTTTGTATATAAACCCTCTCCTATTATGAAACTCTCAGGGGGAAATTTAAAATTCAGAGATTCGATCTCTGGCAGGACATGAAAGTTCAAGGCTCTAGTCCCATATCAAATTATGTTGGCCTGTGAGTTAACATTCAAAGAATTTGAAGCCTTCCCCAATTCCTTACTTTTTTTTCTCTTAGCCAGAGCGGTTCTCCATGCGTCTGTGCAGCTGGGGAGCCCTCACAGCTACAGCCTGGGCTCACTCTCGCTAGAATGTGTGCAGCTTCCCCGGGTTTCAGAAGTTCTAGTAGTTCATTACTTCTCTGAGCCTCCCTGGAGTCTAGAATCTTAATAAGACACACAACAATATGATTATCAACCTTACATCCGCCAAATTTGGAAAACATGCCCCCATCCCAGCCCTCTCTAAGCAAAATTGTTCCCAGTACTTCTGTTTGCCAGAGGGAGGGAAGGAGGTCTGAGGGAGAGCATCACCATGGTTTCAGCTTCCCATTCGTGCCAGTTGTTCAGAGTCCAAGACCTTTGCACTTAAGCTTGATGAGGAGAGATCACCCATCAGGAAGCGAAATTGGGACCTTTGGGGGTTGGGGAGGAGTCCCCTGTGCCTTCACCTCCTCTCTCAGGAAGTGGCACCTGAGACACTCCGGTCTGCCCTCAGAGTTTAGAAATATGTGCTGGCGGCAGCTCAGTCACTAGATGTCTTTCTCCTTTCTGTACTGGAGCCCTTGTTTCTGGCACTCCCGCACTGCCTGGTGTCTGAGCTCTGTGTGGGGATGGAGCTTCTGCCGTGTCTGTGGGCAGGGATGTTGAGACCTGTGCACGCTGTGTTTTCCACTGCCTCTTACTGTGGACTTACTGAGGCTTCTGGAACCTACTTCTTAGGGAAAGCTTTTCCCTTTTCGTCCTACTTATTTCAAGAGGAGCATTGTTCTCAGCAGATGCCTGGAGGGGAGCTGCTGTTGACACTCTGGAAGCTTAGGGCCCAGTGGGGCTAGCACCTCAGCTGGGAGCCACTCACCGGCTCCTCCAGGTGGTGAGTGGCCCCGTCTTTCTCTGCAGGCGCGGTCTGTGCCCCCAGGATGTACTTGTCTTCTCCTGTCCCCTCTTCCTTTCAGGAAGGCTTCATTGAGTTTCTAGCTGTTTAACCGGCTTCTTTTGTTGGTCTCTTTCTTTCTCTAACACTTGAAAGCTACTGCTGTTTGCTGGAATTGGTGCATTCTTTTTTTTTTTTTTTTTTTACTTTTTGGTCTAGATACATTTTTTTGCTTCTAGATATTTTCTTGTGAGTTCTCCCAAAACAAGAGAGATAAAATCAATAAGTTCCAGGTCTGCTGAATCTTCTTCTCTTCCCTGCATTGGATAATCTTACATAGGAGATACTCTCTTATCTGATGAACATCTAAATCGGCCTGTGGTCAGTCTGGTCCTGTCGGCTTCTCCCTTCATGAGTTTCCTCTTTGCTGTGCCTTCTCTTAGACTGAGTCCTAATTCCGTAAGCTTCTCAAACATATTCCTTCAGGGCACAGGCCATGCTGTATCTCCACCTGATATGCTCTGAGCATTCTGCTCTGATCTCCCTGGTCTCCCTCTCACAAGCCTGGCCAGAGTTTATGTAACCCTTGGTATAACTGTCTCCATCTTTGAAGGTGCAAGTCCTTAATTGCTCTTACTGTGGGTTCTTACTTTGTTAAAAGTGTGTTTCTCCATAGTTCCTAGAACTGAATTCTGATTCCTTTTTGGGGAGAAATTCCAGTCTGCTGAGATCTTGCTTGTCTTCCGTTATTTGATTTTTTTTTTTTAAGCTCCAACAAGCACAAAGATGTATCTCCCTCATTTCAGTTAGATCCCTCTTGAAGGAGGCCTTCAGGGTCTCCTTTTCTGTTTTATCTCTGTCTTGTTGTTCGCTAAGATATCAGCCTTTCTCCTAAGGGGAGCCCTCTCTTCCTCCTGCTTCACCAGGCAGCTTTCCATTTTTGGTGGTGTTTTTGTTCCTCTTGTTGTCATAGGAAGATTAAAGTGTGTTTCTCTAACCTTCTAGCACCTCTTTGATTTCCGGAGTGAACCTGATTGTTCCAAGGACAGACCTTAGTGGTTGCCTGCTTTGTGCAGGCAATAATTTTGTCAGGTTGCTCCTCTGACTCAACCCAGGATGAGCGCATAGCTCCTTAATAAGAATATCCTTATTGCTTCTTCATTTATAAAATCTGCCACCCGTCTACATATCTATCACTTTGGATCTTGAAAATCTAATGCAGTGGTTAGCATTTAGATGAATAATAAATTTAGAGCCAGAGAGTTGGGGAGGAACTTTTGAGTCTGTGGGCCAACCACATGAATGTAAGCTAAACCCTCCCGCAGGTTCAACTCTCAGTCATGAAGATAATGCATGAGAAAGGAACAGAATTTGGAGCAACCTGTCTATACTGCCTGCCTGGAGGTGGACTCAACAGTTTCTTCAAGACATGGCTATAAAAGCAGCACATGGTATTCTGGAAGCTGTCTCTTATTTTGAGGGGAGCCCTGACTGGGCATCTTTTTCTGTGTTTTTTCCTTTTTTTCTCTTTTCTTGTGGTAAAATATTCATGACACAAAATTTACCATTTTAACCATTATTAAGTGTACAGTTCAGTGGCATAAAGTACATTCACAGTGTTGTGCAACCATCAACGCCATCCATCTCCAGAACTTTTTCATCATCTCAAATTGAAACTCTGTACCCATTAAACACTAACTCCCCATTGCTTCCTCCTCTCAGCCCCTAGTAACCATTATTCTCCTTTCCATCTCTATGAATTTGACTCTTCTATGTCCCCTCATAGAAGTTAAATCATGCAGTATTTGTCCTTTTGTGTTCGACATTTCACTTAGCATAGTGTCTTCAAGGTTCATGCATGTTGTAGCATGTGACAGAAATTCCTTTCCTTTTAAGACTGAATAGTAGTCCATTGTATTGTATATACCATGTTTTGTTTATTCACTCATCCATCGGTGGAGTTTTGGGTTGTTTCCACCTTTTGACCATTTTGTATGATGCTGTTAGGAATATGGGTGTACAATATCTGTTTAAGCCCCTCCTGTCACTTTTGTGTATATATACCTCAAAGTGGAATTGCGGGATCATATGGTAATTCTATGTTTAATTTTTTTAAGGAAGCACCATACTATTTTCTATTGCAACACCCTTTCTTTTACAGCCTAATCCTTGCCATGGCCATGCCTACGTAGGTGAAAGCTGTGTCCATGTTGCTCAAGGTCGAGCTGCTGCAGCCTGCATCATAAAGCTTGAACTCTTGCCGAGCCTGGGCCCAGGTTCAAGGGCTGAGCCAGGCCTTCAGGACCCACTTGCCATTTGCTTAAGTCCCACCAGCATCCAGTTGTATAAAAATAGCTGCTTGCCTTTGGACAGAGCACCATACCCTGCATGACCTACCAAGGTGAAAATCCCACATGGCTCGCCTGAAACTGCCAGCCAGGTTGTAATAGTTGGAAGCCAGCTGCCCAAGTGTAAAAGCCAGGGTATTGCACAACACAGGCCACTGGCACTTGGTCCAACCCAAAGTCTCAATATCTAAGTGTTAACTTGTTCTCCAAATTGCTTTTTGTCTGTCTTTCAGGGTTTCTGGCACATTTCAAGGGAGTGGGAGGTGGCATGCAATAAATGACACTTTTTTCTTGGGTTCTGAACTAATTGTGAAATAAGACAGAAAGAATTTGAAGTGTTTAAGAAAATGAAATCCTTTCTCTTAGAAACCAAAGGAGTGGAGAAGAGGAGCTTCCTAATAGCTTTGATGTGGGAAAAATGCTTCCCAAAAGCATTTAAATTATTTGTTGTGGAATTTTACTAATTTAATGCATTAATTGTGAATGAACAAGTAAAATTCATAATCCTCCCTTTTGAAGGCCTACCCTGTGCCCTGTGATTGGCATATGTATATCATTTTATGCTCATAACATGGCTGTGAGTTCATTATCTCTGTTTTATAGAAAGGGAAGCTGAGTCTTGGGAAGGGTAGGGAATGTCCCTAGGGTTTAAAGACTGGGGTTTCATCTTGAATCTATGTTGACTGGAAAGCCATTTGGCCACACTGCCTTTCTAAAAAGATATGGATAAGGAAAAATGCTATACGAATGCTTTAACCCATTTTCCCTTAAAACAGAAAAACTCATATCAGCCAGTTCCTAGGTTTTTACAAATATTTTAGTGAGTGGGTCTGGCAGGGTAGGTAATTTTGTTTCAGTGGTTAAGTATGAAGGGCAGTGGAAGTGGTGAGGGTTGAAACATAATTGCTGTTTAAGGGTAAAGCAACCATACAGTGCTTACTAGTAACTCAGCTGAGCCTGTCTGTTATGCAGGAAACACTAAATTAGGAGTTTGGTTATAGAGCGTGAGTGTTGTATGGAAGGCACCCAAGAAAGTGCCTGTTTTATACCAAGTCATTTGCTGTATAGAATGTATTGTACCTAGCACTCTATGTGTGGGCCACTGGCTGGAATGGTCACATGGCTTATATGAAGTCTGTGTTCCTATTGATACACACGTTGACATAAAAGACTTACCTTTCTAAGGACCTCTAAAATGTAGCATTCAAAATTGTGAAAGGGGAGAAAAATAGAATCTAAGATTGGAATTTATCTAAGTAATTCTTTTATATTTCAGAAGTTATTTTACTTAAAGGTTTTCATGTGTGCTTGTTACTGGGAATTTCAAGTCTTTTGTTCCTTCTGTCTGGATTAATATATTATAGATTCTTGTATACTTTTGTTAGGATATGGTTTACTCTGGTTAAGAAAAGTCATCTGAAATGACTTAGGACTTTAGTGATAAACTTAATCATTTTCTTTCCTGTTTAATTGCTCACAATAACCCAGAATCATAGTTCTGCCTCTGGCTCAATACACAAAGAACAGTTTCTTACAAGTGGAGGAAGCTGATTTTTTTTTTCTTTCTTAGATCCAGTTACCTAGACTCATACCCCTTCCCCATGAAACCATGGGAATACAAGCCATTACAAAAGGAGTTTTAACGCTGCTATTTTCTTGACTGTTGTGTTATCTCTTGATATGGTTTTCTAATATATGTTTCCATGTTGAAGAATTTTTAGGCTTTTAAACTAGGAGGAATAGACTTGGTCTATTCTGATCTACTTAGAAAAAGCACTGACTTGTGTCAAAAAACCTTTTTTTAAAGTTTTTTGGTTTTCCACCAGCTAACCTTAGGACCTTTGATAAGTCATTTAACCCCTCCAAACCACGTTTTCCCCCATCTTCTAAAAGGGAATAATACCATATACTTTATGTGAAAACTACTAAGGAATTATTTTTTCTTTTATCTATAAAATTTATGAACTAATTTGTTAAAAGTAATATGGGAGGTTTCAAAAGTAGAGAAGTAGGTTTTTGTTTGTTTTCTTTTTGTAATCTGCCCGGGCACACTCCTGGATAAAAAGATGTGCTACTGTCATAACAAATGTGCTCAGCTGGGATCCTTGTAGGGAGGGTTTGTAATCCTAGTGTGTGTGTGTGTGTGTGTGTGTGTGTGTGTGTGGTTGTCCCACGTGGCTCATGTTTTGGTTATGATTTCCTTTTTTAAGTCGAGATTATAATAGTTTTATTCTTTTGAGAAAGATATGATCGTTTAAATTTCTCTTTGAGAAAAATTAGTGCGCTTCAAGGGCAGTTTGGAGGTGCTGGAACTCCCCCTTGTGGGATTCTGAAATATGTTTCATAACAAATGAAATAGTATAGTAGTTTATTTTTGTTATGTTTCCAGCTAAGAGAAGACTCTCACTTAAAATGGTAAATTATAAATTCATCCATCCAGAAATTTACCCAAAATGACAAAACATTAGGTTTTAAACCACATCAAGTTACTGTGCAAATAGGATTTTTAATCATGTTCACAATTATGATTTTGAACCTTTAACATCTTGACATTTGAAAAAATATTTTAGGGAAGAGAATTGCCTTGTCGGTTAAGACCTGTAGTTAAATTTCTGGAGATTTAAGAAAAAATAAGTTAATTATTAATGTATATGTTGAAGGTGTGTTGATATGGATTTTCTTTAAAATTTTTTTTTAAGTTTCAGATCAGAGGCACATGCCAAATATCAGGTTTTGAAATATTCTATTATTTTCTAGCCATTATTTGTTATTTTTAGTTTCTTGCCCTTTTCAGGCTTGCCCTTTTCAAGCAAGCATCTGTGGCTCTGCACCCACTTCTCTGCATTCACCAACTGTATATTGAGTGTTGATTACGTGATAGGCATTGTGGTAAAAGCATCAAACAAGGTGCTTGCAATCTGCTGAGGAAAACAGACCTTGAACAAGTTGTTACATTATAATGAGGAATGTTAAGGAAGTTCAGGTAAAAGGTGCCGTGGGTGTGAGTAATGGCACTTACCCTAGCTGTATCGGGAAGATCTCTGTGAGAGTGATATGTAAGCTGAGCGCAGCGGTTTAGTTCGTGCTTGGCAGCCCAGGGTTCGCGAGTTCGGATCCCGGGCACCTGCCGACACACTGCTTGTCAGCCATGCTGTGGCGGCATCCCATATAAAGTAGAGGAAGATGGGCACAGATGGTAGCCCAGGACCAGTCTTCCTCAGCATAAAAAGAGGAGGATTGGCAAGAGATGTTAGCTCAGGGCTGGTCTTCCTCACACACAAAAAAATGAATTGGGTTTAGCTAGGTGGAGGGGAGGGTGGGCTGGGGATGCAAGTTCAAGGCAAAGGAACAGCAAACTCAGAGGTTGTAAGGCACAACAGCAGAAAGTAGACCAATGAGGCTGGAGCATAAACACAGGGGGCAGGGGGCAGACTAGGCTTGAGTTTTGTAGCCACAGTAAAGAATTTGGAACTTTGGCCAAGCAGGAAGTCTTTGAAGAGTTTTCAGGAGCTAGTGGCATGACCTGATTCAGATATTTGTAAACTCACTCTTGATGCAGTGCAGAAAGTGGAGTGGAGAGGACAGAGGTGGACAAAGGGAGACTAGGAAGCAGTTACTGCACCAGCCTACCTACCTTGCTCCCTCCCTACCTCCCACTAGGGCAAGCGTCCATAAACTTTTTCTGTGAAGGCCTGGAGAGTATTTATTTTTGGCCTTGCAGGCCACATGACCCCTGTTACAAGAACTCAGCTCTGCTGTTGTAGCATGAAAGCAGCCATAGACAATACATGAAGGAATGAGCATGGCTATGTTCCTATAAAACTTTATTTACAAACACAGAGAGAGGGCCGTTTTAGGCTCATGGACATAATTTGCTGACCCCTGATCTCTAGCGTATCAGGGATGAAGAGAAAGGAATGGATTCAAGGACTACTGAGGAGGTACAATCAATCTAACTTGGTTATGGATTTGTTTGAGGAGGGTGAGTGAGAAGGTGAAGTGAAGTTGGTTTTCCAGTTTCAGGCTTAAAGAATTGTGTGAATAATAGTGCTGTCAATGGATAATGGTGCTAAGACGAGGTACACAGCAAAGGTAGCTGACTTGGTGTGTGTGAAGATTCAGGCCATGCCCAGTCATTGGTTGGACACATGGGTGTGCAGAGAGGTCTGAGCTGGAGAGAGAAATATGGGCAGCTTCAGCATGTCCAAGAGCCTAAGGAGAGAGTGAAGAGGGCAAAAGACAGAATCCTGAATAACTCTAACATCTGATGGGTCGAAGAGGAAGAGCCAGCGAAGAAGGAGCCAGAGAGACAACCAAGAGAAGGACAAGTGGTTAATGGTGTTAAATGGGGCAGAAGAGTTGGACAAAATGAGAAGTTTCTATTGGATTTGGATATGAAGAGGTCATTTATATCTTTGGTTAAGCAACTTCAGAGAGTAGTGGGCTATTTTTGTTTATATCTTCAATGGTGGGACTTGTTCACAAAAAGACAAATTAAAACATCTAGTTCTTCCTTAAGATTTTAGGTTCAGTTTACAAATTGTATTATTCTGTTTAAGTCTAGCAGATACTAGCAATTACTTTTTCAAAGAGCCTTTGGTTAATATTTGGTTCCATTTACAAGCTTGGTTAAATTCCTTAACTATTTTTACAACATCTTAAAATGTATATTTTATTCTATTTTTCGTACCTTTCCTAATTGCTGAATGACAGTCGAAGTAGTTAAAAATGTGTTTTTATATAATGTACTTAGGTAATTCTTATAAATCTAACAAATTAAACATAATTGTGGTAATTCTACTTAACAGTAAATCTTCCTAGAGTGAATAGATGCTTAACCACAATTGAGTCAGCCAAGGATTTGGGGAATGGCTTCTTACCTTACCGAGATTTCCTGGTGTTCTGACTGTGGCTGCCACACCAAGTGCCTTTTATAATCACTCTGCGAGACACATCAGACTGAACTAAAGATGAAATCTCACAACCGAGGCTCTTTAGATTCACGTCCTGCACTACCTAAATTTTCTGTCTACTCACCATCTGCAGCCCCCACCCTCCCACCCAGAAGGCTGTATCCCTGGATTGGAGTTTGCATTTCCTTGTCTTCAAGATATTGATATCATCCCATGTGGCTGTTAAGATCTTTGAACTTGACGAAATTCTGCAGGCTTCTCCTATGCTTTTGTCTCTTCCATCCATAGCTCTTCCACATATGCAAAATGATAGCCAGTTGAATTTTGGACATCGCTTATGGTTTTGTCGTAGCTTCTCAGGCCATTCTACAGATGGAAGCAGACATAAGAACAGTTAATTGTCTATTACTGGGTGAACCTACTTTAAGATAAAAGTAGACTCCTATGTTGAAACAAAATGTTCAAAAAGCATAAGAAATGCCAAACTAGAGTGTTCCTGTGTGTATTTAGAACATATTTATCTCCTTATTGCCATAATAGGAATTTTTATATTGCCCAAGGGAGTGATTTCCATTAGAATGTAGGCTCAGTGACAGAACAGATTTTTCTGTTTTATTCACTGTTGTATTTCCAGTAAATAGAATAATACCCAGCATCTAGCAGATATTCAAATATTTGTTGAATGAGTAAATGAATGAATGAGTGAATAAATGATAAATTGTTTAATATTAATGCTAGATTAAACCTTTTCCTTTTTTAAAATATTTTCCCCCCTCTTTTCTTCTTTTAGGCAGAAACCACTAATACCAGCCTCTTGCAGGTGCAACTGGAATGCAGTTTACATAATAAAGCGTGTCAGCAATTAAAGGTAAAATAAAAAATGTAGTGTTTTCTTCCTGCCTCTTTGCTTAGAAATAAATACTAAAATAGCGCATTCTGTTCTCAGAGAAATACACATGTCCTTACCTTAAATGCTTTTCTTTTTCTAAAATTTGAAATCGCAAAGTTTGGATGATTTTTTGAGTTTTTCTTTTTTTTTTCCATCCCTCCAATCTCAGAGTTGTTATGTGGAGTCTGATGATGTTTTACGGCTACAAATGAGCATAATTGTAACAATGGAGAACTCCTCAAAAGAATTTGAAGAAGACACACAAGATTTGTTAGATCATCTCTCTATTATTTATGTAGCTATGGATAAATCTGAGACCTCAGGTAAGGTGGAATCTTTCAGAATTTTCATTATCATATATTTTGATTATCCTGCATCATCATTCTACAGCATTTACGTGTAGATTGTATCATTGCAATCCAAGACAAAGAGCCTTTGCTTTCATTATTAAGAGATCGTAATAGTAACTGGTTCCCAATCTGCAACTGCTAGTAAGGCTGTACTATTTTGGAATAAATTAAGTGGCAACTGCAAACCATTCTGTGTTTCCTTGGGAATAATTTTTCTTGGCATTTTGGAGGTGGTACACAAATTAAATGGACACAGCAATCTAATAAGATATTCACAAGGTATTTGAAGTCTTGTGTCTCCTTTTCCAGGTTTACTGATTCGCAGAAGCTCAGTTGAGCAAATCATGCTGTTTTATTCTTTTAATAGTTGATTGGATGCTGGTTGTTCCTGGATGCCTGACAAGTTAGAATAGTGTGAATTTTAGTGTTCATTTCTATGAATTCTATCTTTGAAAATGTGTGTCCTACTTACCAGAAATAGCCTATTTCATCAGTTTGAGTTTCTAAGAACTTTGTAGGAGACAAATGTTATATGATCCATGACATTTATAATACAGGGTTTGCTGTTATCCATTAGTTATCAAGGCTGTTGTGGTATGTGAGTGTGTGTGTGTGTGTGTATATATATATATATAGATAGAGAGAGAGAGAGAGAGAGAGAGAGAGATGGTACCAAAACATAGTTTTATATTGGCAGTCTGAATTGTTGGTCAAACTTCATTTACTTTTCAATCCTCAGAATTAGTTATAGTGTGATGGGTCATCAGGAGAGCTTTCCTGTCCTTGGATTTGTAGATTTTGGTAATTCTCAGAATGGCCAGTTGGACATCAATGTAGAGAAGACCACTGTCCCATCGGTAGGGTTAAAAGGAAGGCCACGTTTTGAGATCCCAGGGTTTTATTTTTCCCAAGTATGGTCATCTAAATAAGGAGATGAGGGGCTCTCTAATCAACAGAACATGGCTTTATTTGAAGCTGTCCAGTTGGTTAGTTTCTTCCAGAGGAGTAGTAGTATGACTCTAAACTGGTAGTTCTTCCTCATTTAGAGAGCCTGTGTTGGTAGGTCAATCTTTTTGTAAGGGTCCTTTTTCTTGTGACTTAAGAGAAAACCCAGCAGAAAATAGCTCCTAGTTTCAATTTCAGTGTTGAGAAACGAGTTATATTTTTTATAGAAATATGTAATGTGATATTTTAACTACTATATTAAGGTGTGAGAATGAGATGGCTCTTTGTTTTAATCTCATTGCTCTGATTCTTTTGGACAGATGATTCGGCAGTAAATATGTATATATTACATTCAGGAAACAGACTTATATGGATACAGGTAATTGTAAATGCTTACATAAAGTAAATGTTAAACTTACAAGTGTCTAATTGCAGAACATGAGGATTTTTTAGGAACAGATGCAAAAACACTTGTCTCTATTCTCTTTTGTTTTAATTTAAACCCATTTTCCCTTGATTGAACCTATATTTGATGAAGGTTGTCAGCACCCCCTTCATACTGTTAGAGACACATCTGCTGAGCAGTTGCTGTGTATGCCAGTATGAGCTACTTAGTTATTTTAACAGAGTTGATTCAAACGGGATAAGTATTCTCCCAGCTGAGAGAAGTAATGTGGATTTTTTTTGTTATAGGATGTACATCATTTCTCCCAGAGAGATGCTCTGTCTCTGCAGTTTGAACCAGTGCTCTTACCTACTTCTACAACAAACTTTACGAAAATCGCCTCTTTTACTTGCAAAGGTACAGATTTTAAAAATATTGGAGATTGTCTTTTAATTTTTATTATCTAGTTATTATGATGGCAGTTCTTTCTGTGAAATGACTCACAGCTGCGGATTAGGTATGGTTTTAAGAAAGTGAATGGGTTTGGTTTCAATAGCACAGTCTTAATAGTTCTAAGACATGGCATGATGGAAAAACCTGTTGTTGATGTCACTTTTATTCTGCCACATAGGTAGGATTTTGAATTTAAAGCTTAACTCAGTTGATGATTTGAAAGACTAGGATGTAAATGTATTTGGTGGAGGTGCTGCTTTCACGGATATAGAGGTTGCACTGGCCCAATTTTGTTTCTTTGTGTAGAATGCAATACAGAATGTCTAGTGAGTGTAAACCCAATCCTAGCTTTAGGTTCTTACTGTTAAAAAGAGTTCTGTAAAGAAAGGCAAGTGGATTTTAAACATATGAAAACACACCCCACCTCACTTATATTGAAAGAAATGTTAATTAAAGCAACAAGTGAGATATAATTTATTACTTAGATTGATAAAGATCAAAAAGATTAATATTCTGTGTTGGTAATGATTAGGAAAAAAACACTCATGTTTTTGACAAGAGTATAAATTGATACAGGCTTTTGGGGAGGGAAAATGGACAATCTCTATAATAATTAAGATGCATATGTATCCTCTTTGATCCATAATTCTACTTCTAGGAACTTATCTACAGATATACTCATATATGTATTCCAAACTGTACCTACAGAAATGTGTGTTGTTTGTGACAACACAACATCGTAAACATCCATTGATAGGAGACTGGTAACGTCCATTGATAGGAGACTGGTTAAATTGTAGTTCATCTCCAGGGCAGTATACTCTGTAGCTATTAAAAGCATACATGGAGCCAGCCCTGATGGCCTAGTGGTTAAAGTTTGGCACACTTTGCTTCATCAGCCCAGGTTCAGTTCCTGGGTGCAGGAACACACCACTCGTCTGTCAGTAGCCATGCTGTGGCGGTGGTTCACATAGAAGAATAGAAGGACTTACAACTAGAATATACAACTATGTACTGGGGGGCTTTGGGGAAGAAGAATAAAAAAAGAGGAAGATTGGTGACAGATGTTAGCTCAGGGTGAATCTTTCCCAGCAAAAAATAAAAAAGAAAAAAACACTAACTTTAAAAAAAGAAGCATACATGAACATGTGATGCAAGTAGTGTGTACATTTGTGTTTTTTTTAAAGTGTATATATATATATGTATATATATATGTATACTTTATATATATATGTTCTTGTATATGCATAGAACACCTGGAAAAATGCTCAAGAGACCGCTAGCCATTGTTTCCTCTAAGATAATTGGGAATCAGGGGTGAAAGGTAGACTTTATTTTCCCAGTTTTTGGTAGTGTTTGAATTTTTTTTGGAACCATATATATAGCTTAAAAAAAAGAGTTGGTATTAGTATCGGAGTTAAGAATTCAATACCAGTGATTTATTATGATGACCTAGCTCAAGGAAAGCTTAATGTTGTTTTGATAAATCAGCAGTGTTTTGAAATGCATTCCCACTTTTGCTGTGAGGCTCCTTCTTGCTATTTAGGTGTCTTCCTTTCTTGCTCATGCCTCCACATGCTCCTTCCTCTCCACTCCACCCAGCTGAGTTCATGTTTCACCTTTGTCATCTCTGGCAGACCTAAGGACTTTCCTCTTATTTATGGTGAATACAGATCTTTGTAAAGGGAAAACCACAAAGTGCTGACTCTTTTTTTTTCCCCCCCAAAAGAAGAAATGGAGATTGGTTTAAAAAAGGGGGTGGTAGTAGTAGACACCATGTTCTAGATAATTGGCAACAAGCTGGTCAATACGAGAGGAGTGTTTGAGAAACGATTCTACCATTTATATCTGATGCATGATTTTAATGGAGACAGAAAAGTGAAGTAATTAAAAAGTTATAGGGCCCGGCCCCGTGGTGTAGTGGTTAAGTTTGGGCGCTCTGCTTCGGCGGCCTGGGGTTCGCAGGTTTGGATCCCAGGCACGGACCTACGCATTGCTTATCAAGCCATGCTATGGCAGGTGTCCCACATATAAAATAAAGGAAGATGGGCACAGATGTTAGCTTAGGGCCAATCTTCCTTAGCAAAAAAGAGGAGGATTGACAACAGATGTTAACTCAGGGCTAATCTTCGTCACCAAGGGAAAAAAAGTTATAAATAAAATGTATATCTTGTTTTTGTTCAGATGTAGTGAAAGAAAAGATATGTAGGCTTCACGTTTATTTCTTTATACCTCATTTATAGCTACATCGTGTGACAGTGGCATGAAAGAAGATGTAAAGAAAACAAGAAACACTCCAACACTAAGAGCATGCCTCTCCTCTCCTGTGGTTCAAGGGTGGGTGAAATTCACTTTCCCTGAAATCATATGTTCCTTTTTTTTGTCTAGAAATGATTTTAAAACATAACTGATAAGACTTGTATGATTCTTTCTCTCTGGACTTGCCTTCTGTGCATTAACACTGCTAACAAGCAGTAAAAGGGCTCTTTACAGAATGGGAGAGAGGAAGCTGAATGATTCAGTTCATGAAATAAATTCCAGACCAAGTGTGGGAGAAGTACTTGGCTGGTTTTCTGAGGTGCAGTCAGTTTCTGGTTTTGCGATGGCGGCCTCTGTGAGCTGTCCTGGTCCTGACGGGTCACTTTCCCTCTGGCCTTCAGATGCTGCACTTGGGAGCAGGAGGGTTGAAGAAGGTGGTCTCTAAGCTCGGTTCCAGGGCTAACTTTCATTCTCTGCTGTTTTGTGCGGCTCCTCTTTTCGCAGTCAGAGGCTTGTTGGAGTGCTAACGGTTGTGTCACACTCGGGACTGATAGCATGCCCGTCCTGTGTTCGCAGGTATTTTAGAATGGACTCCTCTGCAACCCAGTTTCACATAGAGACTCACGAGAACACATCAGGAGTTTGGTCGATGTGGTACCTCAACCATTTTGATCGTAGTGTTGTATTAAATGATGTATTTGTTTCCAGAGAGACCAAGCACATTTTAAAGGTACATGTGGTATTTTTATCCAAGTTTTAGCCTATTGTAAGCTTTGTTTAAAGTCAGATGCTGTGAATTAATATTTACAAAATTTAGTTTTTACTTAATGATTTTTAAAGGAAGTATTTTTCTTTTAATGTTTTCAGAATTACTTGTAGGATCTCTTTCTTTTTTTATTTTTTTTCAACTGTTGTTCAGGGAACTTAAAGGAACCAGGATATATCCTTTAAGGATATTTGCTCTTACCATTATTCAAAAATATAATAATGTATAGTTTATATTAAAAAGATTATATTTAGTAAAAAATAAGCCTGATTCATGGTAAAATAGATTTTACAAAATACCACCTATGAAAATTTCAAGATTGCTTTTGTGAAATTTAAAAACAGTGTATTAAACATTATTTAAAACCTATCATTCATATAAAAACCTTTAGTCTTTGACCTGGAAATAATTGAGTAAAATTATATTTTTCAGAAATATAGAAGAACTTCAGTAGCATACTTTATAATAATTTTAATCATAATTAGTGTTAGGAAAAGTAATTTCTCTTGCTTCTTTTCTTTTTAGATTCTGAATTTCACTGGCCCTTTATTTCTACCTCCAGGCTGTTGGAATATATTTTCTTTGAAACTTGCTGTTAAAGACATTGCCATAAATCTATTCACCAATGTATTTTTGACTACAAACATAGGTGCTATTTTTGCAATACCTCTACAGATTTACTCGGCACCGACCAAGGTATTGTTTGCAACTCTATATAATAGTGTTAAAATTTTTGTAAAAATTACTGTTTCTTTTTGTTAACTTATGGTGCTTAGGTTTTATTGGCTGAGTTAAGCCCACGTTCTTTAAGGTTAAGAAATTGAAGGGTATTACCAGGCCAGTCTTAGATGGTAAATTGTTTGATATGGAAATCTTTCTTTGAAAAGAGTTTCTATTTTTCATAAGGTAATTTGAGGTTCTTGAATGAAATAAGGCATTACAAGTTGACCAATCTCATTTTCATGTATTTCCAAAATTTGTAGAGCAAGGAATATGTGCTTGCTGTAGAAAACACAGTTGAGCTTTTATTACATACTTGCAATGACTTCAAATAAATTAGATGGTGAAATGTTTTATTTAGGCCTCCGGTAAGTGACTCTCAGTGGTTTGTAATCCTTGAATTTCTTTAGTGGGCCAAATCTAAAGCCTGAAGGGTTCACAATTAAGAAAATGCTTTCTAAAGTCTGGATAAATTGTATTTAGTTTAGATCTTATCTTAAACATGTCTCATTTTTTCTTAATGTTTATTTCTTTTCATTTAGTTACTGTTATTTGCTTCTTTTTGATCCAAGCTATTCTGTATAATGCTGGGTTCTAATTTTTCACTATGAGACATTCATGCAACCATCTTTATGATTTTTCTCACTTATTAACGTTAGTGTTTCATAGATAGAAATGCCTCATGTTTAGCTATAAACTTAAAGATAGGACTTCTAAAATTAAACTAAACAAAATGTAAGGTTAATTCCATTCATCAATATTTTCAGCAGGGGAGATTTCTTAGAAATTTCCCTTTTCCCATCAAGAGATGAGTATAAGAAGAGGGAGTGTGGGAGGGAGCAGGCAGTTTTCAGGGATGTATGGAAGTAGCAAGTCTGTGCTTTCCCAGCCTCTAGGAAATGGAACATTAATTTAAATGTCCTGAGTAGCTTAGGAGTTACTCTAGATTGGCATGCTGTTTCTCAGAGGATTAGAGTACAATTTTCTTTAAAACCTACTAAGAGTGTCCTGAAACTAATTTAATCTTTAATTCAGAAGGCAGTGTGGTGTCTTTTGGGCCCAGGGGTTGTCACTGTGGGCATTGATTATGGTATAGAATCCACTGTCATGATCCTCCTGTGAGAGACTATGCAGAGCTGTCATTCAAGGGTAAAGGAAGCTAAGAAATCACTTTCTAGTTGTCTGGCTTCTGGTTAAAGGGAAGTTCACTGAGGTGGAGGCCAATGTCTGCTTTGCATTTGAGTGCTTTAGGATTTTTATGTTTAGTGTTGTGTTTTAAGTTATTCATATATTACTTTTCAATCTAGGAAGGGAGTCTGGGTTTTGAAGTGATAGCACATTGTGGCATGCATTATTTCATGGGAAAATCAAAAGCAGGTAAGTATTTTGCCCTTAGGCTTTCTGTAGAACTCTAGTTTGGGGTCGGGTGGGAAGTAGTGAGGAAAGTTAGCATTTGTAGATGGAATAATTAGTCCTGTGAATGTAATTGCATCATATTCTGTTCTTAAAGAGCATGATCATTAACAGAATGACTTGAAATTGTTAAGAATCCTCCAAAAACATGCACAGTACTAGTGTAAATAATGCCCCCCTTAAGTAGCTTGTAGTTTTGTAAGGAAAATTTTCAAACACGTTATTTGATCATCCTAGCAACCGTCTCTCCAGGAAAAATGGGAAGATTCTGGTTCTTTTATAAAAACGCTGGCCTGAAGTTAGTAAAAATAATTTGGATTTGCATCTGAAGACTTAGTTACAGGAACATAAAGATCTCGTAGGGGGTGCTAGTTCTTGTGTGAGACCAAAGGCTGTAGAGTGTGGGTATAGAAGCTATTTCTAGTTTTTTTTTTTCCTGCCTTTCAATTTATTAAAACATTTAATCTAAGGAGAGTATTATAGAACAGAGATTTCTTTTGGGAAATTCTCACTTTTTTATCCCGATATGCTCTTTAGCACAGATGAGACAGAACACATAGAACGTAGAGGGCGAGGTGAACAAGAGAGCAGTTTATGGATGTGCCCCTTCTCTAGACTGGGCCCCTGCCCTGTGCCCTCTGAGGACTGCTGTTGGTCCACCAGCATTCTGCACACCCCAGAGACGGGGATGATGACCCACATTTACATGGAAGCAGTTTGGCCTTTTAGATTTAAAGCTGTTAAGAAATGGTCCAAATATAATTTTAAGTTGTTTTAGGCTGTATTCATGAGCCATTTGTCTTTTATGTTATTCCCTTTACATAATTCGATTTAGTTTTGTTTTATACATGTTTATTTGATTTGATCTATCATTTGCCATTGAGTTAGAGGGACTTTATTAGTAAAGAAGTCAGAGGAAGAGGGGTGTTTATTTACTCTCCGTCCTCTCAGTTTGAGAAGTCGGGCAGTCAGCCTTTGGCATTATTTACGAATTGAATTGCGTTTTTGGTAATTCTAAATGTTAAATCTGATCTAACTTTTAGAAAATCCTAATTGGGAAGGGAGCCTTTCTTTGGATCAGTTTACCTGGGATGTGGATTCCGAACTTGCAAATAAATTGTATGAAAGATGGAAGAAATTTGAAAATGGTGACGTCTGCAAGTATGTCTTCCCCTTTCTTTGTTTCTTTTATTCAGCATTGGGGAGACATAATTACATAGTACTTTACTGAGATTGCAGTACTGAATTTTTAATAATTGATATTTCTCTCCAGCCTTTATTTAAAATTTCAAGCCTCAGAAAAGTTGGAAGTATAGTGCAATGAATACTCAAATATTTTTCATCTGGATTCACCGGTTGTTCATGTTTTACCACTTTTGCTATACTTCTCTCTCTACATCTGTATCTGTGTGCACACACGCACACATTTTCTTTTTGCTTAGTCATTTGAAAGTAGGCTGTAGATATCACGCTACTTCTACCCTCAGTACTTTATTAGGAAATACTTTATTTCCTAAGGAGAATATTCTCCTCCATGTGACTACACTACCATTACAGTCCCAACCAATTTAACATTAATACAGTTATATTATCTAATATACAGTTCGTATTCAGATTTCCTTAGTTGACCCCAAAATATCCATTATAGCTGTCTTTTTCTTCTTCCTTTTTTAAAATCCAGGATCCATTCTAGGATCATACATTGCATATGGTTGTCATGTTTCCTTAATTTTCTTTAGACTAGTGTCCCCAGCTTTCTTCATCTCTCATAATGTTTGAGTCCTAGCCATTTGTCTTATAGAACATTCCACACTCCGGATTATTTTGATTGCTTTCTCAAGTTTACATTCATGTTAAACATTTTTGGGAAGAGTACTCATTACTTGGTTGGTTTTGTGTCCTGGTCATTGCATCACCTCAAGAGGGACATAAATGCCACTTTGTCCCATTATTGGCATTGCTAAGGTGAATCACCTGACTCTCTCCCTTGTGTGTGTGATGGATCTCTCTCCATTGTAGATATGTTTTTCCTTTTGCAATTAATAAGGAGTATGTGCTGTGGTAATTTGAGATCCTATAAATTTCCTATTCTCTAAGAATATTTCACCCCATGGTTTTAGCATTCATTGATAACCCTTGTCTGGATCAGTTGTTAGACTGATGGCTGCAAAATGGTGATGTTTCTAATTATTTTATTCAGTCTTCATTCTTTTTGAGCATCACGATGGATTCTTTGGTCATTACCACCATTACCATCATTATTATTTTTGATGCTAAATTGTCCCAGATTTGGCTGACGAGAGCCCCTTCAGGCTAGCTTGTAGGTCCCTTTGACATGTTCCCATCATTCTTTGAGCCCTTCCTTTCTTTCTAGTAAAACAGGATATTACAGGATCATCTTTACTTCCTCTTCCCCAGACCCAGAATAAGCCACTTTTTTTTCCAAAAGCCCTTGTTCCTTTTAGTAGGGGTGATATTTAGTGATTGCCTTTTTTTATGTCAAAATTATTTTTCATCATAATTTCTTTCCTTATGAATTACACAGGAAGAATGTTTTAGGAATGACTCGGTTTGCCCACTTGAAGAAATCCAAGGAGTCAGAATCCTTTGTTGTCTTTCTGCCTCGTCTGATCGCAGAGCCTGGCCTTGTGTTAAACTTCAGTGCAACTGCCCTGAGGAACAGTGTGGTGAGGGTCGTGTGTCTTAACCTCTTCGTCATGACACCCCAGCTCTTGAGTTTTTATATTACCAGAGTTTTTCCACCTTGAGAATATTGTTTAGAACCAAAATAAATTTAAATTCACTTTAAGTGACACACATATGCCATTCACTGCTTTCAGTAGGGCGGTCTCCAAAGACCAAAATAAGGAATAAAACCCTAAACAGACAGAAATTGCATAAAAAAAATACATTTTAGGAAGTTTGTATTCAATTCAAAATTTATCAGCTAAGAAAGTGTTCAACTGCAAACAACCGAGAACATCTTGACATACACAGGCTCGGATAGGAGTTAGTTTCTTTCATAACTAGCAGCTCAAAGGAGAGAAGTCTGAAGCTGATAAGGTGGCTGTGTGATGCCATCAGGAACCAGGCTCTCTCTATTCACTCTTCCCTCCTCAGCGTGTTGACTCCTTCCTTGTGTGTGCCTCTGTCACTGAGCTCGGGTGGCAGCAGGAAGGGCAAAGGGAAGGAGGTGACACCAGCAGACTTCCATTTACGTCTCATAAGTCTCATTGCCGAAGAACTATATTCCGTATGATCTGAGTCATAATTTATATTCCATCAGGCACTCACTGGGTTTCTTAGGGATGACATCCTCAGACTGTTTCTTCAAAAATTTTTCATTTTGAAATGATTTCAGCTTAGAGAAAAGTTTCAAGACTAGTACCAAGAACTCTCAATTGCCCTTCATAAAGATTCATCAATTTTTAGCATTTGCCACACTTGCTTTATTATTCCTTCTCTCTTTCTTTCCACGCACATATTTTTATGAGCCATTTGAGAGTGTCAGATATAATGCCCCCTTACCTCTAACTACTTCAGTGTACATTTCCTAAGGACAAGAACATCTTCTTTTTTTTTTTTTTTTTTTTTTTTTTTTGTGAGAAAGACCAGCCCTGAGCTAACATCCGTCACCAATCCTCCTCTTTTTGCTGAGGAAGACTGGCCCTGGGCTAACATCCGTCCCCATCTTCCTCTACTTTATATGGGACGCCGCCACGGCATGGCTGACAGGCAGTGCATCGGCGGGCACCCAGGATCCGAACCTGCGAACCCCGGGCTGCCAAGCGCGGACTAAACCGCTGCGCCACCAGGCGGCCCCAAGAACATCTTCTTATGAAACAGAGTATAATTACCAAAATCAGAATGATGTTATCCAGTCTGCAATCTATAATCAAATTTTTCCAGTTATCTCACCAACATACTTGATGGCATTTTTTCCCCCTGGTTCAGGATCCAGTTTAGGATCTCGCATTGCCCGGTCAGGTCTTTTGCATCTCTTTTAATCTTCATCAACCTTTCTTTGCTTTTCATGGCGTAGACATTTTTGAAGTGTGCAGGCCATTTATTTTCAAGAATGTCCCTTGATTTAATTTGTGTGATGGTTCCCCATGATTAGATTCAGGTGATGGGTGCTTTGCAGGCACATCTCCAGGGTGATGCTGTGTCTGTCTCGGGTTTTGATTTTCCTTTCCCCACATCTAGGTGAAGTACTTTGTGGTGAAGAACCCTTCCTCTCTGCCAGTCTCCTTGCAGCTCCTGCCTATCGCCTTGTATCCTAAACCTGAAGCTGCAGTGCACCTGCTCCACACATGGTAAACCGCCCGGGCAGGGAAGACTTTCTGATGGGTGGTTTGGGAAATCCTGTTAAGACTCGAAATTATTTAGAGTCCTTCACATTTTTCACCTGGAACCTGTGTGTGGATGTGCACGGTATTAACCCATGTATCGTGGGCACCCAGCTCCTTGGTGCATATAACTTGATGGAAATTTCCAGGTCTGTTTGGTATGTGGCCTCTTTGGTGTTAGTATGTCAAGTCTGGTTCCCAGCAGAATATTCTTTTCTTTAGTCAGGGAACCTTGACAATCATGATTTTTCAAATATACTCCTAAAACTTAGGATCTAAATCATGATGATCTCTGAGCAACACAAGAAATGAGTTTAGTGTTTTAGTATATTTTAATCTAGTGTTGTTAACCAAGGTAGGGTGATCATACTGTTAGTTCGTGTCTGTTATATCTTATTTTCACACAACGATCACAGTTTCACTTAGAATGTTTCCTCCTTTTGGTTTAGTAGGATCTGCCCTTATCCCAGGGTGTCTCAACTTCAGCACTATTGACATTTTGGACCAGATGATTCTTTGGGGGCGGGGAAGGACTGTTCTGTGCTTTGAAGGATGTTCAGCAGCATCCCGGGCTTCTACCCAACAGATGCCAGTAGGATCTCCACGGCTGTGGCAACCACAGATGTCTCCAGACATTGCCACATGTCCACGGGGAGATAAAATTGCCCTTGGTTGAAAGTCACTTCCTGTCAGGTCCCATAGCTATGAACCATTTGGAGAAAAAAAAAACCTGCTTCGTATTTAGAACTTTGGTCGCCATATGCTTCTTTACATTCTGTGCTGCCCAAGCCATTCGTTCACAATATTTACTGAGCACTTACAATATGTCAGGTGCAGTGTGAGGGGGGCTGGGACACAGTAGTGACAGGACAGGATGAATTGTGTGTGTGTGTGCAAATACATGTGCCCACATATATATACATATGTATATGTGTACACATATATATTATTATATATGCACAGATATATTATTCTTTCTTTATCGGCGATCTGAATGCTATTTTAAACATTTTCTTTCTTTATAGGTTTGGCACCGATATGCAGATGATTAATTTCACAACGGGCGAATTCCAGCTCACCAAAGCTTGCCCCTACCGGGTAGGATGTCATCTTTAAACAGAAAAAAGAATGCAGACAAACTAGACACATAGCATATGGGCCTCACTGATTTATGTTTCACATGTCTTTACGTCATACATGTGGCTCTCTTATTTTTATATTCTAGGCACTAAGTATATATAGCAGGTTTTTCCAATTAACTAATGTAGCAGGAGTCCATGGTTCACGTTAGCCTGTAAAGCATTTTAATTTGATGGTTTAGATTCATGTGAGTGAAGAAATAACAATTGAATCAGGGCTATGTAGAAAACCATAAAACTCGAGACCCCATATTTATAATTCTTTTAAGATTCCTTGGCCCCATCAAATTCTTTTTTGGGCAAGATAAGGTGAAAGCAAATACATTTTAAAAAAATCTTGTCTTACTAAACGGGCTTCATGTTTTTAGCAAGTCACCCCATTCCTGTAATATTCACCACATCTATAAAAAAAGGATTTCTCTGAAATTCTTAAAAGGCCTCTGGGCACTTGTGAGGTCTTGCATAAATACTTTGGAGTAGGAGTAAACATGTCTTGTGGCGAGGAGGCTGTTTGACTGGGGACTTGGCAGCCTTGCGTCTGAGTTTTCGCTCAGTAGTTCTGTGGCGCATTGTGTGTAGCTGGGTGTTTTCCTTACAGGTATTCCATGTGTGAGATCAATTCAGAAGTGGAGCATCTATTTAAAAAAATACACACATACACATATAAGCACATATGCATAACTATGTTCCTAATACTCATGCATATTTAAATTCCTTGGGTTTTTCTCTTCTTTCTCCATACTTATCCCCCCGAAGACATACTATTGGCTATAGATTAACTTGAATAACAGAAAGAGGGAGATCACAGATAATCTCCAACTAAGAGTTAAAACTAATCTTTAAGTGGATTTTTTTTTTTTTTTTGGTGAGAAACTTTGGCCCTGAGCTAATATGTCTGGCCAATCTTTTTTTTTTTTTTTTTTTTTTTTTGCTGAGGAAGGTTAGCCCTGAGATAACATCTGTGCCCATCTTCCTCTGTTTTGTATATGGGATGCCGCCACAGCGTGGCTTGATGAGTGATTCACAGGTCCACACCCGGATCCGAACGTGCGAATCCTGGTCCCCTGAAGCGGAGCACACGAACTTAACCAGCATGCCATTGAGCCAGCCCCTTAAGTGGATTTTTAACGGAGACTTATTTACAGTGGGAAACACATTAATAGCATGCGTGTTCCTCTCTCCGTGTAAGTGGTCTGGGCGGTGTGGTCTTGTCCTTGTTAGCAGCCTGTCCTGCTCTGTCCCTCTCATTCTTCTCTCCACCAAGCAGTGTCCCAGGGCTACTGGGAGTAAATTAGTCCAAAATACTAAGAGATATTTTGCCCCACTAGAAGTGAATCATGTAATTTGAAATTCCAAAAGTAATGCCAATTCCTTTTACATATAAATGCCCTATTCAGCTTTGAACAAATGGTGCAGCTCATTTGGAAAAAGTTTTTAATCTGTGCGTGATGATTTTCCCCAAGAATACTATACCTTTTGTGATAAGGGAAATTATTACCATTACATTGGCAGAAAGAATAGTCAGTATCAATGTTTTTTAGACCCTTAAAAATTTAACTTAAAATTCTTATTAGAACTCTTTGTCATGTAAAGAAAGGCCTACATTTTTATTTTGTTGGTTTGCTTTTAGAAATGTAGTTCCTTTGGTTCAGAGCATGTGGAATTGGATATGCTCTTTCAAGAATTTGGAAGAGCCAAATCCAGGCTCTTTCATGTTCTAGCTATGTGACCCTGGGCAAATTATTTAGCCTCTCTAAGCTTCGTCTTTTTCACTCATAATAATGTTTGAAGATTCAATAAGGTTTATAGAATGCTTAGCATTTTATATACCTTATTATATTTCAGTGCCTGGCGTATAAGAACCATTTAAGGGGCTGGCCTGGTGGTGTAGCGGTTAAGTTCGCACACTCCACTTTGGCGGCCTGGGGTTCGCAGGTTCGGATCCCAGGAGTGGACAGACTCACCGCTTGTCAAGCCATGCTGTGGCAGCATCCCATATAAAGTAGAGTAAGATGGGCTCGGATGTTAGCCCAGGGCCAGTCTTCCTCAGCAAAAAAAAGAGGAGGATTGGCAATGGATGTTAGCTCAGGGCTAGTCTTCCTCACACACACAAAAAGGAATCATTTAATAAATGGTGCTGTTATTATTATAGTTTTAAGACTAAAAATCAGCTTTTTATTCAATATTCATATTATATGTAGAAAGCAAAGTTTCTCCCTTCATGAAGTTTATAATTCAACTGAAAATGAATCAAAAAACATCACTATTTCTCCTCCTTTAGATAACGTGGAAAATGCTAGCAATAATTGAAGGATAAAACACATTTTTAAAAAACATAGAACAGACAGATATTACCATGCAGATTATGATTGTAGCTCAAGAAACTAATAAATTGTTTTTAGTGAGAAGGAGCTAGAAAAAGCAGTGGAAAGAGGGCAAATGATAACTAAATCTTGAATATTAAATTTAGAACATATGATTTATTCAGAGAAAGTTAGAAATCTTGGAGAGAATGAAGGAGGATATGAATAAATAAAGATCCTTCTCCTGAATGGAGAGACTGAATGTAATAAAGATGATGTCTATGTTAACTTAAATTCAATATTGAAGGAATTTAGGGCTGTCCAGCAGTGGATGGATGGTTTGGTCAGACCCCTGGAACATTCAAGCGGAGGCTGTTTGGTCTGTTTTCTAAGTGATATTTTATATTCAAAGCATCTTTGCATAGATGACTTCTAGTCCCAACTCCCAGCCAAGCTGGGAAGCAAATCCCCTTTCCAGCATCCTTGTCAGGTTGTCCTGCATCCTCTGCCTGTGCTTCTCAGCTGTGGCTTGGGAACTGTGTATTGGTGTGAACTCTCAGGATAAACAAGTTCAACAGGTTGAATGAAGTGGTCAAATCTGGACATTAGAGGAAAGGCAGTCATGTTTGGACTCTAAAATGCACATAACGAAGACAGAAGCTCACTTTACAAGAGTTAATTGCATTTATTAAATTTGCAGGGTATGCATTCTGAGGAATCTAGGTTTGGCATCCTCCACTTACATTTGCAGCCTTTGGAAATGAAAAGGATCGGTGTAGTTTTCACGCCAGCTGACTATGGAAAAGTTACCTCACTCATACTAATCCGGTAGGTGTGTCCCTGTCACGGAGTCTGTTTCTTTCTTGCTGACTCTCTAAATCTCTTGCTCTCAAGAATACCTAATCTCTTTGGCTAAGAGTTGGCATGTGCATCTCAGTCGGGCCTTCAGGGATGAGGCTGTGTTGCATGTTAGGAAGAGGTGGTGACTGAGAAGACAGGCTGCTTGAGGCTCCACGCTTAATCCCCCTGTGCCTCAGTTTCCTCCCTTGTACAATAGGGAGTGTGTGCCCATCTCGCCAAGAGCAGCAGTATATTTCACTCAGCATCTCATCCGCTGCTATCACAGGGGGCAGAACACACACATGAATGCACACACAAGTACACACACATACACAAGCACACACACACACAAGTGCAGATGCACATTTACTTCTCTCTTCTTAGCTCAGAAGAATAATTGACACACTGCTGTATACGTTTTCATTCTACAGTGTTTGGATTTACACCACTCTCATATCTGTTACTCTTGCTTCTGGAATTCTCTAGCCCCAGAGGACGATGGAAAAAGTGCTTAGTGGTGCCCATTGGCTCTTTTTACTTCTTTTCCTTCCTCTTAACTGAGAGTTATTGCTAACTGACTTAAGCAGCTAAATGTTTTTCATTCTTAAATTTTTTTCATCTTTAGGTAGTCTTTATTGAGAGTCTTCTTTCAAAAATGTAAATACAGATCTATGTTGAAGCTCTCTGCATTGGTGAGAAATATAACACAAATTTAATTTTTAGGAACTAGCATTTTAGTTATTTTTTTAAAAGCTTTTCTAGTATCAGATCAGCTGGCCGAGACTTTCTTATTCTGGACTTCTTTTAATATATCATGTGTTTGTTCTTCTGCAAGTGAATGCTACTAAAAAAGAAAATGTACTAAAATAAAAGTTCTTAAAAGAGTTTGTTCTCTTAAGCATTTTAACTAAGACTCCTAATGCCCTGCCGACAGTGTGTTTTATTTTAAACCCATTCTCCACTGAAGAACGAAGGTCGTAGGAAGTGCAGAGATAAACTTTACCTCATCCAAGGTTAAACTCTCCTAGACTTGAAAAGAAAGTCTAAATTTTTAAAGTAGTTATTTTTGGTGGTTTCTATATTTATAGACAATATTTTTTTCTGTAAACAATATCAATCATCTAACATCACTTAAAGTCTTTTAAATTGTTAAAGGTTTTTAATCCTTTAGATAAAGATATCTGTATATTTTGCATAATTAGAAATGAATTCTCTCTCCACTTCTATAGTATTTACATTAATGATGACTGGCTTTCTGTCCAGTCTGCGTCGTGTAAACATCATTTTCAGTTACCTTTTTGTCGTAGGAATCGTGATTTCACTTAATGAAAGGCAAAAAGTTAGTCTGAATTTCTGTTTGACTAATAAAAACTTGAGTAGATATGTTATTTGTGGGATGACATTTTAAATCTTTGGTTCAAAAAAAAAAAAGTAGAATTTTATTTCTAGAATTATCCCTAAGGCAGAATTTCTTATCGTCACAATTACTATGAAAACTCCTTAATTCACCCTGTAAACATTTTTTATCAGTTTGTCTAAATTTGTAGGTGTTTCTCTGTAGCTCCCAATGTATTTGTTCAGTTTTTTTCTCTTGGAGGTTTGATCACCACCCTAGTGGCTGGTTATTAGAAAAATATGGGTTTACATGCTGGGCCGAGATTGGAGAGTGATGAGGGTCATTCACTCCTTCTTGCTGTGGTCAGCTCGCTGTTGACTCTTCCGGGCTCGGCAGCTTCCGTTGCCCACCAAAGCCCCCTTATTCCGTGAGATGGCAGGAGATGCCACACTATTTAAATTGATTTTCTTTTTCAAAACTTTAAAAATGTTTTTGCTAACTAGGAATTTTTAAATTCAAGTGCATTGTATCTCATGACTATTGTAATGCCTTTTTCTTTGCGTCTCCTTTCACTGCAGGAATAACTTGACGGTTGTCGACATGATTGGCGTGGAAGGATTCGGAGCAAGAGAGTTACTGCGAGTGGGCGGAAGACTTCCTGGTGCCGGAGGTTCTCTCCGATTCAAGGTGCCCGAGTCCACGCTGATGGACTGCCGTCGACGTGAGTCCCAACGCGTGGCGCTCTGACAGGGAAGGCTTCGTGCTAGAGCCAAAAGCAAAAGGATGCTATGAGAAGTTTCTTTTAAAAATTGACAGTAAATTTGCTGTATTATGCAAATAACTAAGTCAGGCAAACATTTGAGCATATACAGCCTGGTTGGTAGTGCTTAGAACAATAGCCTTAGACATTTAACTCAACTGAAATAATAAAGAAAAAAAGTATAGTTGCTAAATTACCAGTATAGTGTCAGATATTTAGGGTAAATAGTACAAAACTGTTAAATTGGTTATCAGTTACCTAATCATAGAAAATCGCAGCAAAATGATGAATGGAGAGATACTGAAGGTCTGCTAACCAATAGAACTTTATGCAATAATGGAAATGTTCTGTAATGTCATCCAATACAATAGCCACTTGCCACATGTGACTAATGAGCACTTGAAATGTAGCTAGTGTGACTGAGAAAATCAATTTTTAGATTTATTTAATTTTAATTTAACTTTAACCATATATGTATGTCTAGTGACTACTGTATCAGACAATGCAGATTTAGACATTTATTTAAATCTTCCATTAGAAATTTCTAAATTATGCATGTATCTAAACTAAATGCTTTTAAACTACATATATTAGTTTCAAGAACTTCCTTAGGAACTAACACAAAAGTCAAACAGTAGATGTGAAATGGGTTTTGGGGGATGGGCTCGGTGGCATAGTGGCTGAGTTTGCGCTCTCTGCTTTGGTGGCCTGGGGTTTGCAGGTTCGGATCCTGGCGCAGACCTATACCACTCACCAAGCCATGCTGTGGTGGCATCCCATATACAAAATAGAGGAAGATTGGTGCAGTTGTTAGCTCAGGGGCAATCTTCCTCAAGCAAAAAGGGGAGGATTGGCAACGGATGTTAGCTTAGGGCCAATCTTCCTCACACACGCACAAAAATAATAAATAAAATAAAAATGGGTTTTGGTAAACTCTGTCTTGTTTTCCTGTTATTATTTTTAATTTCAGGAACACACTAAAAGCATTTTAGTGTAACAATATGTTTCTTATGGAGAAAGCTGGTTGGTGAAACTATTGGATAATTTATAGTGCTATTTTAATACCTGATTGGAAATTTTTTTTTAGAAAACTATGCTAAATGAACACGGAGTTTGAAAAGATTAGCCATTTTGCATTCAAAATTCTTCATCAGAGTGTTCATTTTTGCATTCATTCATTCAGTAGAGTTGACTTTGAAAGATAGAATTAAGGAGTAATATAAAAACTATAGAACCAGATAAAATATTAGGTTTTTTATGGGATAGATTGTGCGCTATAAATTTATAGGAATATTTTAAAATTGTGATAACTCTTCCTTTTTTAAACTCTCATTATAAAATATGCTCTCATTTATTTGTGAGGATTTAACTACTTACTTCGTCTTAATGTGGTGGGTGTTTGAACTGTGTTTCCAGTAGCTGTGATGGATTTACATAGAAGCACACACATTCTCTTAACTGATCCTTGTTCATTGTGAGAGAGGATCCCAGGGGCGAAGGGTACATGGTGGTCAGTGGTAAATCCAAACTGTTTGGCTTCTGAGAAGAATAAACATTTAACCTTAACCTATAATAAGTAAAAGAGCAAAGAAGAGATTTTGGTTACTTTTGGTACCTAGGCAGATCATTTAACTTAAGAAAAATCTTGACTAGTTAAGTATTTTTATTGTATTCTGATATTATAACAGAATCTATAAGTGTTCTAGAAACTACATAGAAATCATGTGTTGAGCTTATATTGATTTTTTTTTAATTTTAATAATCATGGTTTGTGGATTCAATAAATTATTTAATAAATTTTGCAGTTCGTATATACTGAATATCACTTTTCATCCTTACTAGAACTGAAAGACAGCAAGCAGATTTTATCTATTACGAAGAGCTTTAAAGTTGAGAATATTGGACCACTTCCTATAACTGTGACATCTCTGAAAATTAATGGATATAATTGCCAAGGTTATGGATTCGAAGTGCTAGACTGTCATCAGTTTTCCCTGGACCCAAACACGTCCCGGGATATCAGCATTGTGTAAGCATTAAACTTTCATCTCATTTCGGTTTTGTGATGCCTATAATATAATGTGGTGGGAAAAACCTTTTCTCATTGGTAAGATATCTTCAGTTGTTTTTATGTAAGTATTCATCTTGTAGAAGTAAGGCATTTTGCTGCCATTATGATTATTTTGTTTTGTGCCTAAAATTAAAACAATTGAAGTTCATAAAGATGAATCTTTTGTTATCAGGTTTACTCCGGACTTTACCTCTTCCTGGGTAATTCGTGAGCTGACTCTTGCAACTGCAGCAGACCTAGAGTTTCGCTTCACTCTCAATGTGACCCTCCCTCATCACCTGTTGCCTTTGTGTGCAGACGTGGTCCCAGGACCCAGCTGGGAGGAGTCATTTTGGAGGCTCACAGTCTTCTTTGTCAGGTAAACTACCACCTTCTCCACTGAGTAGAGAAGCCACACAGGCGAATTGCATGAAAATGTATATTGCCTGGATATAATTAAAGCATGTGAACTGAGTGGAATTTTTATTGCTTTGAGAATGCTGACGTACATGAAATAGACAAAGTAGTAACTGGTATGCTTTAAGATAATAGTAAACTAACTGTAAGAGATTCATAGGACGTAGAAGTGTAATAGACAATTATGCTCCATATATGTTCATTGGCAGTCACGGTAGAGGATATAAATGTTATTTTTATTAGCTCAGTGCAATAGCATTTTGAGATTAGAAGACTAGAATGACCCTTTTAGAGTGATTTTATCCTGGACGTGTCTTTAAAAATTGAATTGGAATGTCAGACTTATAAATGTGCAGAGTGTTAGAAACTTGGTTTTGTTTTTTTTTTTTTAATCTTTAAGAAACGTCAGAAGCTACGATGTCATACATCTTATGGAATTTTAATACCGTTATCTTGAGATGTTTTCCATCAACCATTCATCACTCTTCTATAATAAAGCTAATCTTTTTAATGCCAGTCAGACCCATGCAATAAGGAACCTCGTTGCTTTCTTCTTCAGTTTGTCCCTGCTGGGTGTAATTTTAATAGCCTTCCAACAAGCACAGTACATTCTCATGGAGTTCGTGAAAACAAGACAGAGGCAAAACGCTAGCTCCTCTTCGCAGCAAAACAGCAGTCCGATGGACGTCATCAGCTCCCATTCTCACAAGTAAGACTTCTCGTAGTGTGTGTGTGGGTTCTCACCTTTGATATTACTAATTTCTGACTGTATTTGGAGGTAATATAAATTTTGATTCCAAATTTGTTTTCGTAAAATTTTCTTTGTCGTTGTGTGACAGCTGTAACATTTCTTTTATTATAAGATAGACTTCACATAAGGACTTAGTGTATGAAACTCATGGAGCTTTAGAAGAAGGAAAGGTAGAACTCCTTAATACAATACTGATTACTGCCTTTTCCTCGTGGACTTAGTAACAGAGAGGTAGAGTTTTATTCGGTTTGCCTTTGTGTTAAATGTTTTTCTTCTTAAATTCAGAAGCAATTGCAAGAACTTTCTCGATACCTATGGCCCCTCTGATAAAGGCCGAGGGAAAAGCTGCCTTCCAGTAAACACTCCGCAGAGCAGGATCCAGAATGCTGCCAAGAGGAGCCCAGCTACCTACGGTCATTCTCAGAAGAAGCACAAGTGCTCAGTCTATTACAGTAAACACAAAGCCAGCACGTCTGTCGCCACCAGTGCCAACACTACTACTGAGGAAAAACAGACTTCAACCCTGGGCAGTTCCCTGTCTGCCCCTAAAGAGGACGTGTGCACTGATGTGATGGGGGACAGCTGGATAAGCCTCAAATATGCAGGTGGCATCAATGTCAACCTGCAGAAGAATTTAACCCTTCCCAAAAACTTACTGAATAAAGAAGCAAACACACTGAAAAACACAATTGTTGTCAATAATACTTCTTCAGAATGTCATATGAAGGAGGGAATACAGACATGTATGTTTCCTAAGGAAACGGACATTAAACTTTCAGAAAACATAGCTGAGCTCAAGGAACGGGAGCTCTGTCCTCTGAAAGCCCCTAAGAAGCTACCTGAAAATCATTCGCCAAAAAATCCACCTCAGTCCCAATCAGACTTGCCAGAAATTTCCAGGAAAAATAATGGTAATCTTTTTATTTTCCTTGATGATTCTTCTCTCCTGTTTGTCCTCAGTCTGTTTTCAATGGAATTTGTTCTCTCCTGTGACTTTAGTTTTAATCGTGGATGCTGAATTTTTAGTTCATGCACAAAGTTTTAGTAAAGGTGTAAATGTTGAAATAAGGTTTGTAAGGTGAAAAGTTTAGGGTGAGGCACCAAGTTTTTAGAATGTTGTGGCTAAGAAGTTTACTTCTTAATCCATACATTTAGAGGGATGTGAATATCATATTTTATTGTTGGGAGGACATCTTTTCCTAATTCTTTTTTATCTTGGCTTTTCAGACTATTTGCAAAAATTAACCAGCCCATGAAATGTTCCTGACAAAACAAAACTTATCAACTTTCTGTATTTAAAAGCTGCCACCATCTCATGCTCCTCAGCCCTGGTCCTTCACTAGTTGTGTCCCTCGCTTAAAAGAAGACATGTTCTCTTGTAGCAAATACAGTTAACGAAAATATGAGCAAAACTAGACTAGGAAGACTACCTACCTATAAAATTGTCGTTAATCTTTAACTGATCCCTTTGGCCGCTGGCATAAGAGCCTGTGCTTATTATTTTTGTCCATCCTGACCATTTAATAAGCACATTTCTGTTCCAGTTAAAAGTCAAATTTTTGACACTTTTTAATCTGGAAAGCTCAGTTACATTTGATCTTATTTGAAACATCTAAATATAAATAACTTCCTGTTTTTCACTTATTATTGTAGAGAAGGTTATAGACATGTTATAGATTGGCTAATTCTAATGAGCTTTCTGCATTTAGTAAAAAACTCTGACTGAATTTTCAATGTTCCATGAAAGGACGTTTCTTGTGTTCTCAGAGTGGCACACGGTGTGGGCAGCTGCACAGGCATTCCTGGTGCACCTTGTTCTGACCCGTTTGTCCCATTTCCCTGGCAGCAGTGCACATGCTCGAGTGGACTCCTGTTTGCGGGGTCAACCCTGTCCCCTGTGTCGTCTCCACCTGGCGTGTGAGTACGCCTTCTGGACAATGCACTCAACCAGTTCTTCAGAGCCATGGCATACCTTGTCTGGTGGAGCCAGTGGGGTGCCTGTCGCTCCATTTCTGTCCCAGACGCCCTCTAGGGCCCAGACTACAAAACTCTTGTGCGAGGGTGAAATTATGGGATGGGTTCACCTGGGCTTTCCTCTGGTTTTGTGTGTTATTTCGACCGGAGCACAGTATTTAACATAGGCTGACTTTACACAAACTTAAAATCATAGTTGTGTGAGGGAATTGTCCCTCCAGAAGTGCTTCTTCTGTGGTCCATCCCATCCATCGGATGTCTGGGTTAATGTGCCTGCAAAATGCCATGGCTGTGGCATTGTGGATAGATAGATGGGAGGGACCTTCTGCTGCATCATAGTACTTTGAAGTGGTTGAAATGTAGAGGCGTGGACCAGCAATGTAGTACCAGGGTGGGTCAGAGGATTTGAATTCATGCCTCAAGATCCTCCTGTCCAGTACTTGCTGATTAATGCCTGTAGTTGAGCCTAGACGCCTATAGCTGAGCCTAGACGACGTGTAATAACACTTCAGCAAGTGTGAGTAAATTTAATATGGGAGTCCATAAACATGGGGTTTGTTTATATCATTGTAGATGACAAACTTGCCCAGAATCTTTCCTTCCTGTGCAGTTTACTGGTATGTTTATAATGAATGTTTTAAATGGAAACAAATCTCTCCCCGCAAGAAGTTTGTTTGAACTGCTTTTTGGCTGGATCAGCAGCATGTTAAGTGGTATCAGGGTGATTTTTGATCAGATTAAGTAAGAGTTGATGAAAGAATGTTGGCTTTCCACCATGTTCATCCCAGCAAATTCAAAGGTGCTAATTCACAGTCCTATATTTCTCTCCAGAATTAATATGTCAGCAGGAGATTCCTCACAGGAAAATCCACTCACTGACGTGTATTTTGTTCTGACTTTCTGTTCCCATCACTATTCTAGGAGAATATCAAAGAGGTTAAAAAGTAAACAAATTACCTGCCATCAATTTATAATTTAAACACTTCAGAGAATTGAAAATTTAAAAAATAAGAAAGGACTGAGAAATCTCAGGGAAGAAAATTATAATTTGAAGGAAGGATTTGGAGTTTTTTAGTAATATTAAGGGTTTGGGGTTCTTTTGTCAAATTTTACCAGAAAACATTTAATAAACTGGCAGATGGTGAACAGGCATATAATCGGCAGGGGATCCGTAGTGTGTAAAGAATGCTCAAGAATGAAAAAACCATATATATATAAGAACCTTCTGAGTTTTCACCTCCAACTTTGAGCATTAGTTCTTTTTTTGTTTTGAAAAGTATTTACTTTGTGAAAAGCATGTTGTTTGCATCTTAAGGTCCTTTCTAGAATCTGAAGAAAACAGCTTCAGTCTTGTGAGTAGAACTTAACCCACTTGATGGTCAGGGATCCCTACTGGGAACTTCTGTTCACTCACTTGAACCAGTTAGTGTGTTTGCCACATTTTGCCATTTCTCCCAGAGTACACAAATGTTCTTAGAAACAAGTCTGGTGATAAGATGGCCTTTGGAAGAGAGGGACGGGAGAGATGGTCTGTCTCCTGAGTGCCTGAAGTGATTTTCTTAACCTGTCAGAACTCCTTGAGGCACCTGAAGAATTGTGCCTTCTCCTCTTATTTATTTATTTTTTTGCGAGGAAGCCCAGCCCTGAGCTAACATCTGTTGCCAATCCTCCTCTTTTTGCTGAGGAAGACCGGCCCTGGGCTAACATCCGTGCCCATCTTCCTCCACTTTATATGGGACGCCGCCACGGCGTGGCTGACAGGCAGTGCGTCGGCGGGCGCCCGGGATCCGAACCCGCGAACCCCGGGCTGCCAAGCGCGGACTAAACCGCTGCGCCGCTGGGCGGCCCTGCTTTCTCCTATTCTGAGGCATTTTATTTTCCGAGTGTAACTTGTTGTGTGAGAAGAAAATGTTGCAAGGTGTGTGTTCGTGGCTCTGGCTACATGTCATCGTTGTTGTTGAGAAACAGAATATTTTCTGAATAACAGAAAATGTATGTCATCTCTTTCTGGCCCCTTTTCTCCTGCTCCTTCTGAGAGGCCTGTAGTAAATCATACATTAAATTTCCCAGTAGAAATGGAGTCTGTTGACAGATTCTTCAGGCTCTGTTTTCACACACTTGTTTTTTGGCATCAACCTGTCAAACAACTGTGAAACGGCTACATTTTTCAGACATTTGTTACATGTTCCAGAGTCTCTTGATCATCTGACAAGAGTAGAACTTGATGTGTAATGTAAATAATCTTTTGAAATGTGACTCTTTTCAAATGTTTATAACTATTACTTTTTAATATATATCCAAATAATATAGATTTAGAATTAAAGCTAACGATAAACTGGTGCTAGCCCCAGCACTACGAAAGGGAAATAGTTAGCAAATTATTTTATTGCTTTCTGCTTATAATAATGTAAAGGATAATAGCTTTTAAATTTAATAATACCCTAAGCCTTGAAATTAACAGTACATGAAAGTTTTCATTGATCTCAATAGATACCTCCAAAATTTCTGAAATACCAACATTTGCAGAAATTAAAAAAATAGTCTCATTTACTTAGAGATACTAATAACTTGAAATGAAGATCTAGAGGTTTACTCAAAATATGCCATATGATTAGATTTGATACAGTAAAACTTGAAGCAGGATTCTGGCAAGTTCATTGGTTCCTTGTTCTTCTATTTGTTTTTTATCTTTGTGGCTCAAACACTCTTACTCTGTGAGATAAGTGTAAAAAAGTTTCATAATACTGTAAGCACACTTAATAGAATAACATGGGTTGGCTCCATTTTTTTAAGGTGGTAGGTTTTTTTTTTTTTTTGCAGGGGAAGATTTGCCCTGAGCTAACATTTGTTGCCCATCTTCCTCCTTTTTTCTTCCTTCCTCCCTCCCCTGCCAAGCTCCAGTACATGGTTCTGTATAGTTGTAAGTTCTGGTTCTTCTATGTGAACCACCGCCACAGCATGGCTACTGACAGACGAGAGGTGTGATTCCGCGCCTGGGAACCGAACCTGGGCTGCTGAAGTGGAGTGTGCCGAGCTTTAACTGCTGGGCCATCAGGGCTGGCTCTTGGCTCCATTTTTCAAATGAAGTATATACTCATGGTATTACTAAATTCTTGAGTGTTTCATGTTAGAATTTCTCAAAGACTACGTGAAGAACTTCTTATTAGAATTCATTTTATTGTTTGTCCTGATTCTTGGCCCCACAGAAGTCATTACTAATTTTCTAAGAAACTGTTTACCAATTTTTTGGAGGTGGTTTACTGTTGGACATTAAATTTGGATCCTTCCTAAGAAACTTGGATGACTAATACCTTCAGTGCTGTTCTTGGCCTGAAGAAAACTTAAGGCTATCCACTTTCTCATAAATTAAGACTCTAGGAAAATAATGGCACATTTTTTGAGGAGAGTATCTCTGTTCTGTTTCATACTTTAGGCTTCCAGAATCCAAAGTGATGTCTTTATTTATGATTTTGTTTTCTGTTTTGGATCCTGACTCCCTTGCTCTTGGCTATTTTCTTTACTCCTTCATAGTTTCAGATTTCCTTAGGTATTTTCTGCTGTGGTTGTCTAACACCCAATTTGTGTTGTAAAGGAATTAACACTTCCCTAGCATTTTTATAGTTATGTAACATTTATATAATTTTCTGTTAAAATAAAAGTATACTTACCTTACAAGTGTTATTTTAAAAATGTACATAGCTTGCTTTGAGTGAGTTTAATTTGTAGCTTCAGAATTTCAGAATCAGAGGGGATCTGACTGCTCTTTCATTTCGGGGTGAGAGACTTGCCCTGCACCAGGTCCCACAGCAGGGCCAGATTGGAGCCTCTGCTGGCATCTGGCCAGGTGTTCATTTCACCGGAGCCTGCAGCCTGCTTTGCTGTGAAATCTTGGCACTGTGGTCATCTAAACTTTCTCAGATTGCAAAGGTATCCTGAGGGATTCTCAGGTAAAGAAAAAAGGAGAAGGTGTTGAGATACTTTGTTTCATATCAGAACACTGAGGCTAGTTATTGGGTTGAAGTTGGTTTGACTTTATTTTCAAGTAAGGGATAGAAGAAGAAATACACTTATGAATGAAATCACTCGATCATGTTTTCAGATGAGGTTCCTCCCAGCACCAGCCTTTGCCTTATGATTCATCTACTGTTCATTTTTCAGCTGCAGGCGCTGTTCCCCGGGAGCAGGTGGGCGTTTACTGTAGGAGAGGGACCTGCCCTGAAACGGTTCATGTGTGTTTTAGTGGTGACCCTTCACATTTATATCTGTTCTGGTTTTATCTTTATAACAATCAGGCAGGGTAGAAGGTGGTGTTTTCATTTTATAAATAAGGAAACCAAAGCTCCGGTAGCTAAGAGATTTACTTTGATCATAGAACTAATTAGTGACTGAGTCATAGCCAGAACCCAAGTGCTTCTCTCTCCTTCCCCCTACTTTTAAAAAAATTGTAGTAAAATTTACCATTTTAAACTATAAAGCTCAGTGGCATTAAGTACATTCACATTGTTGTGCAACCATCACAGTCATCCATTTCCAGAACTTTTTCATCATCCCAAATAGAAATCTGTACCCATTAAACAGTAATTACCCATACTTTCTTCCCCCAGCTCCTGGTAATCACCATTCTACTTTTTTTTTTTTTTTTTGGTGAGGAATACTAGCCCTGAGCTAACATCCGTTGCCAATCCTCCTCTTTTTTGCTGAGAAAGACTGACCCTGGGCTAACATCCGTGCCCATCTTCCTCTGCTTTATATGGGACGCTGCCACAGGATGGCTTGAAAAGCGGTACATCTGTCAGCGCCCGGGATTCGAACCTGTGAAACCTCAGGCTGCCAAAGCGGAGTGCTCTACGCCACTGGGCCGGCCCCCCACCATTCTACTTTTTATCATGAATTTGATGACTCTAGTTTCCTCAAACAAGTAGAGTCATACAATATTTGTCTTTTAGTGATTGGCCTATTTCACTTAGCATAATGTCTTCAAGGTTCATCCATGTTGTGGCCTGTATCAGAATTTCATTCCTTTTTTTTTTCCATCTTAATGATTTTTGAGTGTACAGTTCAGTAGTGTTAAGTATGTTCACATTGTTGTGCAACAAATTATTCCTTTTTATGGCTGAATGGTATTCCACTGTATGTACCACATTTTGTTTATCCATTCATCCGTCCATGGACATTTGGGTTGTTTCTACCTTTTGGCTTTTATGAATAACGCCACTGTGAATCATGGTGTGCCCCCACCTTCTTTTCCTTGACCCTTTTTAAAGACTGTAGAACTCTTAATATAAGTGCATTTTCACCTGTAAATGAAATAAATTTCTAGAGCATTGTGGATGTCAAAAACAATCCTTAAGTCTCTATCTCATTAAATCAAATGAGATTATTTGGTGTAGGAAAGAAATTTAACTATGGGGAACATGAATGGAAATAATTAGCTAGAAATTGAATCATTTTTATTTGTTCAAGGGAATAACCAGCAAGTGCCTGTCAAGAATGAAGTAGACAATTGTGAAACTTTGAAAAAGGTTGATACAAAGTCTTCTTCAGAAAAGAAGATTCACAAAGCATCTAAGGAAGACATATGTCCTGAGAAACAGGACATACCTTCAGTTGAGGTCTGTATTCCTTTTTTTCTTGCCTATTAGAAAGAACAAAACTCATATTTAGGGTTTAGAGTGCAGATATCTGTGCAGTAACTGACATGTTTATTTCATAGTTTTCAAAGAGGATAGTTATCATGCATTTGAATCCACATTGATAATTGGTGAGTTTGTTGTGTTCAGAAAGTTTTATTTACCTTCTAATTATACTAATTATATTAAAAAAATTTTTTGTGCTATCAGATAGCTTTTACTCTCAAGAGAAGCTGTTCTTGAGCAAATGGGTTAACTCCTGGGTAAAAATGTGGACTAGAACCAGATCACATATCCCTTCTCTCCAGTTGTTACCCAACATCCATTTTTAGGGCATAATCTTGCTGAGTTAGAAGCATAAGTTAAAATCCACAGGAGAGGGATGCCTTTCTAGCTCGGGTGTATGGGCCCTAGTACAACAGAATCCCAGAAGAGAGAGCAAAGCTTGCATACTATCCCGGCTAGCTCCTTCCCTTCCCAACTGTGTAGGCTACTGAAAAGTGTCTAGAAAGCAGAACCCAGCCCTATATCTCATAGGGGAAAACAAACAGGTCCCAGATAAAGGTGGGAGAGGTATTGAGGAGAATTTACCTACTTTACGTTAGAACAGAGCTATCTGTGTGTTAGCACAAACACAGTGAAAAAAATAGCATTCCAACTATGCAGATATACTTTAGTAAAAATGAATAAAATGAGTACAACATACAGAAGACAGATGAAGATCCCAATCTAGAAGAAAACTTATCCAGAGCCTTGAAGGAAACTCAAAGGATACTTCTCACTGTAGACTATGAATTCAATAAAATAAGAGCTTTTAAAGGCAAATTAATACACCAGGATGAAATTAAAAGAGGTATTATAAAGCATGTATAAATGAACACATTACATTACATATACAGTGGCTGAAAATTGAAGTATTGACCTGAAGGAAAGGCTTTGAGATAATCAGAATGCATGTGAAGGAAAAAATTGAAGAGATTAAAGCATTTAGAGAAAAGATGATGATAGATATAGGGACAAAGAAAGACAAACAGTTCAGCATGAGAATAATGATTGTCTCAGTAAAGGGCCCAACAAATGGATCAGAAAAGTATTCAGAGATGTAATAGAAGAAAATTTTCCTGATATGAGGGAAGAAGTGAATTTCTAGATCAGAGGTACACTGTGTACACGAGGAAAAACTGATACTTGATGCTGGACATAGGCACATCCTGGTTATATTACTGAACTTAAAGCATAAAGAATTGTGCAAAGGCAGGAAAATCAAGAAACAAACTTAGGCTTGCCTCAGACTTCACAGAAACATCTGATGCAAGAAAACAGTGGAGCAGTATCATTGAGAGAATGAAAATGTGAACAAGAATATTATGTTTAGTCAAGTTGACAGATAAAAAGGCAACAGGCAGACATCCTTTTTTTTTAAGTTTTTTATTGTTTATTTATTTTTTAAAGTATAATTTTTCCTTTACTCAATATTTTATATTGGTTACAAGTTTCCCCCAGATTTTTTACAATATAATAATTGTATTTAAGGATCCTAATAATAATCTCCCTCCCCACCCTCTCCCATGTTTCTTTCTCATCAGAGAGAGAAATAATCAACGATGAATTACGGACTAGATAAAAACAGTTTTGAAGGTTTCGTTTTATAATTCGACCTAGACTAAACTGTATTTCTTTTTTGCCCCCAGCTTTCTTGAGGTATAATTGTATTTCTTGAACTATAAACACAAACAGGCAAAATATTTTACCTCTGAAATGTCTGTTGTCCTTAAAACTTATCATTATTTATCAGTAACTATCAAAATTGTCCATTACTTGTTTTTATTTCAGTATATCAGGCAGACATCCTTAAACACAAATGAACTCATGAGGCTTTCTTGAAAAAGGAAGTTAATGAAATTTAGCCAACCAAAATACAAGTAAAAATAAAGACCTAGGGTTGAAAAAGCCATGTTAAAGGTCTATTGTTGAGATTTCTATCCATTTTATATCCATGTTTAAACTAAACAGTTGGCAATTATAATTGCAGAACAGATTGCAAATATTAAAACTTTAACAAAGCAAAAATAGTAATCTACAAAAATGGGAGGTGGTATTGAAAGGTAGGTGAAAATAAGTTTTAATTTTATCTTTCTTGGTAGAGAGTCAATACTGTATAAAACTGAAACATATAGTTTAAAAGGGTGAAAACTTAAAAAAAATATCCTTCATCATTTTTTTCTTAACCTTAGAGAAATGCTTAAGGAGTTAATATATCACGTGGAGAAGAAATAGTTGTTTGAAAGTAGGCACTACCTTTGGGTTTACTTCAGTTTCTCATGTTAAGTTCAAATAAAATTGAGCCTTAAATTTTTATTTAAAAATAGTACTTGGTTCCAGTGTTATAAATTTTTCCCATCATCTGTCCTGCCATCCTTACATGTGTGTAGGTTCACAGAGAGAGAGTGAAAAATAAGGTTTGCCAAATAATCAGTGGAGGACCCTAGTTATTTCTGAGTGGTGGGATTTTGGATGATTTCTTTTTTTCCTTCTTTTATACTGCTCTATTTTTGCTTAAACTTTATAACAGACATGAATTTTTCATTAAAATAAAATGAAAATGATACAAAATAAGTATATTATAGACATGCTAAGCTGGGAATTTACAGTCTGTTGGGAAAGACAAGATATTTCTGTGTAGTCGGGTGCCAAATCAATACATAGTAGAGGAGATTTCAGAGACTGAGAAGTCAGTTTAGCCTGCAGTGGCCAAGGAAAGCTCCTAGAGGAGATAGAAGATTGTGCAGGTAGAGTGTGAACAGAGACGGGAAAGTGGGCCGTGGCAGCCCTGAGCCTCATGGCGTAATTGGGAGCAGTAAAGGAATCGTCTCTCTGAGAAGAAGCTCAGTCAGAAACGGGAGGGAAGAGTCAGAGTCCCACCAGATTGTGGAGGCCCTGGCGTGCCAACTGAAAGTTGAGACTTTATGCCCTAGAGCTCGATTGGAAACACAAATGAAGAAGGTGAGCATAAGCAGTAGGAAGTGATGATGCCTGTAGAGAACTGGAGAATGGTTGCCGGCTAAGGAATTTCAGAGTCAAGTTTTTAAAAGCACATTTGTCCACACAAAAAGTATTTTTGGAGGACTTGGCCTGAGGGTGGCCAGTTTGGGGGAATGTGCTGCAAATCATGGAGAGCTAGTGAAGGTTTCTGTCAACCTTAAAGTGCTGCTAGTTATTTTACCAGCAAAATGAGTTTATTCAGGAATAGCCGAAGAATTGCAATTCAGCATGTGCGTGCCATGGTGGATCATAGGCAAATCCAACAAACATGAGAGATGAATGTTATTTTATAGAGAAAAAGGAGGACACTGGCTGTTTTGAACGAAAGTCCATTGGAGAAAAGCAGGAGTTCAGGGTGGTGATGGGTTCTCGTTGACTGAGTTGCCGGGGTAGTCAATTTCTGTTTGGGATACAGTGTACCTTTCTTCCTATAATTATTGATTCTTTCCTGTTGGGGACTCTAATTGACTAACTTTCCTGTAATTGACCTAGAGTGGTACTGCTGGGAGCTTCCCCTTCTGGCCTCCGGACTCCATTTTAAATGAGGTTTCCCTTTATTAATTTTCACATTTCTGAACTAAGGGGTGGCTGGAGGGTGAATAGCAAATTGAAAACAACCTTAGGCTGTGATCTTCTTGAAGATAATAACTGGATATTTTTCAATTCAGTTTCATAAATATGGGCAAAATGCCTATTATAAAGAACCAGTATAGTTGTTTAGCAAACGATTGAATGAATGTGTGAATAATGCATTTTTGGAGGGTCAGTCTGAATGTTCTGGAGGCCGGGTTGGAGGGGGCAGAAAGGGATACCAGCTCTCTTCTAACAAGGAGGCTGTTACTCTGCTAGGAGCTGTAATGTAATCAGGACTGGGCAGCAGCAGAGGTAAAGGATAGGAAGAGTAGATAAGAGATAGCTTAGAAGAAAAACCAGCGCACCTATTGCATAAAGGAGAGGAACTATCTTTTCTTAACATCGCCATTTGCAAAAATAACTCCAAAGTTTTAAGTCTGCATAACTAGGAGATGGGAAATTCTGATTTGTGTGATGAGTTCATTTTTATGTCTGCTAGAGCAATCTTGCATAGTGGTTAAGAGCATGGACTTTGCAGCTAGATTTTCTGGGTTTGGATCCACCTTGTCACTTATTCATAACATTGGACAAATTACTTCACATCGCGGTTTCCTCATCTGAAAATGAGGATAATAATAGTATACCTATCCCTTAGGGTTGTGAGAATTAGATGAGTTAATATGACAAGTGCTTAGAATAGCAGCACTTAGTAAGTACTGACAAATAGTAAGTACCCAAGAAATGACAGTGTGACCATGATAATTACCGACAGAGAGTGGCCGGACATTGACATGAGAGAGTCTAGTAGACAGTGAGAGGTAATGGAACCAGAGCTTCTCTGGCAGCCAGGCCTGGAGCTTGAGATTTGGAAGCTGTCTCTGTGGAGGTTAGAATTGAAGGGTGACACTGAGTTCTCTGAGGTGTGTACAGAGAGAAGACCAGGGCCCTGAGTCTGAACCTTGGGCAGTGTTGAAGTTGTGGATGGCTTGAGGGTGCAGGTATGGCAGATGTACAGGAAGCTAAGCCAAAAGATGAAGATAGGGCATGCATTCAGGAGCAGACATGAAGTCACTGAATTTGAGATAGGAGGGAATGGGTGAAGTTAAGAGCAGAACCTTAGCAGCCTTCTGATATGGGCTCTGGAGACTTCTCTGTGCCCTGCAGTGAAATAGAAGCCAACCCTGAGATGTGCTGACTCAATAGCCCCTAAACCTCGTGTGCTGGAAGGAGCAATTGGAACTAATCACTCCAAGTCCCCTCAGTCTGAGGGTCATAAGGAGGAGATGGCCCTGAGGAACAGTCCCACGTGGTGCTGCTGCTGGCACCCATCTGCTGCATGGCATGTGAAGGCCTTTCCCCTATCTCAGACTCTGCCCCCAGCCCCGAAGTCTTCCTTGGCCCCCGGGCCAGACTTAGCTCTCTACACTTGTGACCCTGGGTATGGCAGTTTTCTTAATTTATTCAAGTTATTTTCTTCTCTGTGTGTCTTCACCATTAGATTTTTGAAAGCGCAGTCCTTGTCTTTTATCTCTATCCCTGGAACTCAGACATTTCTTGTACTCAGTCCCGGTGGTTGTGTAAGTTCCTTCTTCCTTTTCTGGTCTGGGAGCTCGTGTAGGACAGACATCTCCACGTGATGGGGCAGCCAGCTCGACAGTAAGGATGCGAGTCCGAGGATTTGGGCGACTCAGGCTGCGCTTTGTGGTCCAAGGCTGTCCTTGTAGTTGAGGTGGATTTTCTGGTGCAACCTGGGGGCCTGTAGTCTGTCTTTTTTTTTTTTTTTTTTTTGCTGTCTCTGTGACTTACTCCCAGTTTTGCAAAGCTCTTCTTTAAAAGCCCGTGAGTGTACTTTCCATTTCATTGTTCGTTTGGAGAAAATCATTCTCAATAAACACATTCCCAAGTGCAGTACTCAGTGTTTGTTTTTCTTGTGCATTCTTAAGGCCTAACTTTGCAGCTCAGAAAATTGTATAAATCTGTCTATAGTACATGGGGAACATTCCTCTAGATTTATTGGCAAAGAAGGTTGAAGCCCAGATTTGGGAGCCACAGACTAAATTTTAACCCTAGCCCTTGCTGTTTATTTTCTTTCAAGCAGATTTTTTTTTCCTTAGAAAAGGAATTCATGTTTATTATAGAAGCATAAAGACGGGGGGAAAGATCTATCCAAAATGAACCACTTTTCACATTTTTCTGTATTGTTTCTTTGCTGTGTAAATTAAAAAAAACTCAGGATTATTATCATTGTATATTTGTATCTTTGTTATAATGTTGTAATTCTAAATTTTCTCATGTTAGAAATTAATGGGGAACTTTGTTTTCAGTCGGTTATATAACATTCCATCATTTAACCATGTCATAATCTAAACCATTCCTCTGCAGTTGGACATTAAAGTTGTTTGCAACTTTTTATTTTCATAAATAATACTATGATGAACTATTTTGTTCTTAAGTCTTGCCTGTATACCTGATATATCCTTGTCATAGATTTCTAGAAATAGAAGGAAAGAGTACAACTGTCTAAGGCTCCTCATGCGTGCTGCCAGATGGCTTTCCAGAAAGATAGTGCCAATTTGTATTCACATGCACGGTATATGAGAATGCTGGTTTTCTTCTGCTCTCAGCAGCACTATTTTTTTTTTTTTTGCAAAATCTTGGTCAGTGTGATAGGTGAATGACTGTGTTTTGTTTTGCATTTCAATTTGTATCTTTTACTAGGTAAAGGCGAGCATTTTCCTTCATTTCATTTTTTGTAAAATTTTGAAAAACACAAGTAAAAACATCATCCATCTGAAATCCTACTGCTGAAATCTTTTTTAAAACATTTTTTTTTTTATAAATTAAGAAGTAAATGTCTAACCAAGTTTTGCTTCTACTGCTCAGAGGCAGACACGGTTCACAGTACACATGGTGTAAACACACGTGTGTTTTTTAAAACCAAAATGGAAAGATGAGATATGAGCTGGCCTATAATTTGCCTTTCCTAAAAATATACTTTATTATTAAATATTTTGGATGAACTCTTCATATTTTTTCACCTTTTATATTTCTTTTGTGAATTTGCATTTCATGTCCTTTGCCTGCTTTTCCATTGAATGTAGTGTTTTTTCTTATTTTCTTTAAGAATATATGTAAAGGTGTTAACTCTCTATCAGATAGTGTATCAGATTTTTTTCTTAGTTTGCCCATTTTCTCTTATTTTTATTTGCTTTTATTTATGTACAGTGGCCTTAAGAATGCCTTTGTGCAGTCAATTTGTGATTTCTCTTCTTCAATTTCTTCCTGGTTCTCTGGTTTGCTTTCCCCTCTCTATTCCATCCACTGTCTCCATTGCAGGCCTGTTCTCCCTCGGCCCGACTCTGGCCAAATTCCTCCCCCTGCCCATTGCTTCTGATGGTGCACGCGCACACACCCACACGCCCTCACACACACCCTGCCAAAGAAAAAGGTCATTTGTTAGTTTTTTTCCATAATATGTCTTCTGTCTTTTCACTCTCTTGTCCATACCCTCGTCTTGTCCATACCCTCCTCTGTTTGCTCATGGACACTGCTCAGTCATTCTGCTCACACCTCTGAGTCCAGCACGGCCAGCACTTTCCTTTTCTTCCTAACATTCAGAGAAGGCGATGATGCTTCTCACCACCAAGTCCCACCTCTCTGTAGTCCTAACATGCATACCCTCGTGTTTGCACATGATGACAGTTCTAACCAGGTTGATTGGAGAAAGGCAGCCACGTGTCAGAGTGACTACTGATCAGCCCTCTCTTTCTCTGACTCCACTTAGAGACGGATCCTTCCTTTGTCCTGGAGGGAGAGAAAGACCCAAGTACTCACTGTGTTGAAAAGCCTTTGTTGGCCTTTGAGTGGACAGGGGTGGGGCAGGGAAGGGGTGAGCTTCCCCCCACAAAAGTTAGAAATACACTGAGAGCAACACATGAATAAATATGGTATATATCTAATATTTAACATTGGATCATATGTCTGATCATATGTCTTCAATGGGTGTGTTTAGCATCAAACTTAAGCAATTAGCCTTAAGGTCCGGCTAAGGTTCGGGCTTTGTGTGTTTAACTTGTCATGTTTTTAAAATACTTTCAGAATCAGAAAAAAGTTAATACATATGTATGGGGGGAAAAATAAAGGAGTATAAAAGAGAAAGCAAAAATCCCATAATCCCACCACATGTACAGTTAGAATTTCATTTTATTTCTAGTGTTTGTTGTAGTAAGCATATTGCTTTGATTGGTATGTGAGGCTTTTGATACCCCAGACATGGAACGTGCAGGTTTCTAAACCTTTTATTTTTCTTCCTCCAAGTCACATGTGTGTTAGTCAATGTATGTTAGAATCTCATGGATTCCTACCCTGATTTTTGGACCAACTTTTTGAAAAAAGAAGGTGAAATGAGCCAATCTTTGCTGTTCATTAAATGTGAATCCGGAAGGGGACTCTCTGAACTGAGAGATTTGCCTCTCTGAGGTCCCTGGAGAGGCATTTTCCTCCCAAAAAGAACCAACACCCTTAAGAGATGTGTTTTTCAAGCCCTAGGCTCTCAGTGTGTGAGCGTGCACCACCTCCCACAATGCCTCTGCTTTCAGGGGGCCACGTGGTGGAAAGAGGAGAAAGAGTAAGTAAGTATTAGAAGACTTTAAAGACGTGAGCTACTTGAAAATTTTCAAGGGCAAAGGAATATCCCTCCCCTTGGGCCTGTTAATCGGCTCTGCCTAACATTTAAAAGAGGAAAAAGCCCGAATAAAAAAAGTTTATATGTATATATGTAATTTATATATGTGTATGTGCATCTCATGCTAAATTAAGTTTTTCAGAACGACGTGTAAAAAACATCAAGCATATTCTTCTTGCCTTATTTACTCAAAAAGCTTAAACTAATCTGGAGCAGTCTATGGAGATTTGGCTATTCTCCTAAAGTTCATCTGTAAACAAATTAAAACATAAATACACGAATTAGTCGTAAGTTGAGTTTCTGCCTGACTTTTCTTCAGTAGTAATTCATGTGAATTGCACATACCAGATTAGCAGGTGAAGGCTGGAGAATTTATTGCTGCTGAAGTGAACAGCAAGCGGACCATAAATTGCTAACAGATGTTTTTCCTTTTAGCCCCTTAGGAATTTATAGACCACAGTTTTTTTCTCTTTTTCCAGAGAGATTGAGGGAGGTAGAGAAAGAAGGGAAATGAAAACAAACGAGAGATTGAGAAATGCGTGTCTCAGTTTTCACCAGTGCTGGAACATTCTGAATTCAGATGGAGTTGGGCTTCAAAAGTTAAAAAAAGATCAGAGAGAGGCTTTTTTTATCCATATTTAGTCAGTTTAAACCTTGACTGAAAGTTTTCTTTTTTTTCTTTAGCAAGAAGACCCTTATAGGAAGAAGAAGCTTCAGGAGAAAAAAGAAGGAAATTTACAAAATTTAAATTGGAATAAAAACCGAACATGTAGAAAAAACAAGAAAAGGGGTGCTGCTCAGGTCTTAAGGTGTGTAATTTTTACAATCCTTTTAAAATTTTGATCTGTTTTTTACTCTATAATGTTACATTTAGCTATTATCCTTTAATCTTATTTCTGTTATGTCGGATAGAAGATAGTGTAGATGTTTATATTTTGAGATAAAAGTGTGTTTCTAAAATTAACGTATTTTTTGGTTATGTTTTTATTTATTTTGTTAGAAATACCTAAAGTGAGGGCCCGGCCCGGAGGTGTAGTGGTTAAGTTTGCACGCTCCGCTTTGGCGGCCCAGGGTTCGCAGGTTCAGAACCCAGGCGCAGACCTGTGCACCACTTGTCAAGCCATGCTGTGGCGGCGTCCCACATATAATAGAGGAAGTTGGGCAGAGATGTTAGCTCAGGGCCAATCTTCCTCAGCAAAAAGAGGAGGACTGGCAATGGACGTTAACTCAGGGTTAACCTTCCTCACACACACACACAAAACACAAAAAAGAAACACCTAAAGTGAACAAAGTTTTAAAATTTTACTTTATAAAATGCTAAAAGCGATGAGAGGTTTCAGGGAAAAGCATGAGACATCCCTCCATGCCAAGACCTTCATTCTGGCTGTGAAATGCAGGAGCATTGCAGAGCAATCCAGAAAACCCCTGGGCGCAGGCAGACATCCTATTCCCAGCTTGACCCTGACCCACCTGGGCTGTCTGGGGTCCTTCTAGTGAAAGAGCGTAGTCACCACGCGTAGAACCCTCAGTTCAGTCCTGCAGAAGGTAGGTTCTTAGAGCTGCGGGCAGCGAGGTGCCCCGAGGTCACAGATTCGCTTCAAGCCGCAGAGTTGGTAAGGGGCAGAGCCAGATTGGAACCCAGGCAGTTTTGCACATTCCTTTGGAAACCTTGCTTCCATGAGACCTTAATCTCCCGGAGCTTTCATTTTCTTATCTGTAAAATGAAGGAGCTGGACCGTGTTTATGTGGGAATCCCATACTTCCAGGTTTCTGGAGATCTCTCTCTAAATCTAATTTCATGTAAATTGCCAGCTCGAGAACTTTTTTTCACCAGCTCAGTAGTGTATATTCTGACACCAAATGCACCCAGTGGTATTATCTCTAAACTTTGATTCTTAGGTTAGATTTTCAGCCTCCTGCCCGCCCCCGCCCCCATACACACACATACACACACACACACACACACGCACGCACACACGGGCCTCCAGCAGGGATGCTCTCCCCTGCCTTTTCCTCCCTGTGTCTGTGGATGGAGCTTTTCGGGTGTCCCTTGCACTGGTGCCACCCCCTCCAGGGCCCCAGTTTTATTTAGGAGACTCAGTCCCAGCTCCCTGATCCCTGTCCTCGAGTGGGCCTTAAAGCCTGTGTCCGCCCAAGTAACCGCTTCATCCTCACCGCTCTGGCTTTTTCTTCTTTTGAGTTCTGGCATCTGGGGATTTCTCTTTCCTGTGAGCTCAGCTAGGGATTTAAATGTGTTTCTGTCCCGTTGTTCTGTAGCAGCTCCAAATCTGCGTGGGGAAAGGGTTCCACCTTGCTGCAGTTCTGTTTATTGTTGGAAGGGAAGCAGCATGCTGCTGCTCACGGTGTCTGTCCCAGGTCCCTGAGGCAGCTGCAGCGGGAGCTGGACCCTGTGATTCAGGGTCGTGTTGTAACACGCTCCCCAGCAGTTCTGCTGTGCGCTTTGCTGGAGACCGGTCAGGCGACTCCAAGATGTCTCCGGGCTCTAGTTCTGTCCCCGGCACTCAGCAAAATGCAAATGTGAAAAAAAATATATACCCATGATTAGATTATTGTTAATACTGAATACGAATTATTGATTGGTAATTATTCTTATTTAGGCCTAAATTATTTAGGCTGAATTATTTGAAAGCTGGGATGCAGGATCTTGTGGAAAGGAAAGTCACTCCTTGTATTCTTTCACATGTATTTTCATAAAAATTTGATTGACTTATATGGTCACCTTACAGTATTATATTTTCCTGACATGAACATACAGAAAGATACAAAATTAGAGTGGAATTTTGGCAATTAAATGTCATGATATATTTTTAAAAGCAGACATTTTTTCTGACAATGCTGAAGAAACAAGTCAAGGTGTTAAAAAGTAACTTTCAAGTAGCTTGTAGCTAATCAGAATGTTTTGAGAAAATGATGCTTAAGTAGATGGTGGTTGTAGGATTGTCTGTTTCCTTGGCTGTCGCTTCTGTCTATATACTCTTTACCTTGAGTGGTCATCTTACCTACCATCCTACAAACCTAACAGGTACTGAAATTGGGCTGTGTGAAATAATCATCTAGGTATTCCCATGGCATTCTCCATACATTTCTATATCGCCATTTACGAAAGTGTATTATGGTTCTTCCCTCAAGGAATTCACAGTCCAGTTATAGAGATATTATTATTGGGCTGTGAATTCCTTGGGGGAAGAACTTTATTCCTCTTTGTAGATGCTGCACCTTTCCTAACAATATGTGGCACGTGATGGTCACTCAACAAATGTTTGCTAAATGAGTGAATGAGAAAAGATTTCAATGAACACTCCATACCTTCCCCTAGGCATGAAGGAGCCGATTCACCTGTTGAGAATCATATTTTACACTAAAACCAAGGAAAACGGGTCAAGAGTTGTGGGTTCTGGTCCTAGACCTGCCACTTACAAGTTGACCTTGAGTGACTTATTTAACCTTATGGAGTTTTATTCCTCTCACTGTAAAATATGAAAAGAGATTAAATGAGCTCCAAATTAATTCTAGTTCTAAAATGGCAAAATCTTTTTCTTTTTGATATCTCTCCCTTATTCATCGTCTTCAAAGAGAAGAGATCTCAAGTTGTCTCAGGTTCATATTTTCACCTCTAATAAGTCTCAGGGAAAGCACATATGTACATATGCACAATAAAATGTGGATGTGATTTTTTGTGGCTTTTCCAGGCCTTCTGAACAGAGTACATTAAAGCTTGTGTGCAGTGAATTTGAAAGGTCTGAGCTGAGCAGTGACATTGATGTTAGAAACTGGTGTATACAGGAGAACCCTGGGGATGTGTGTAAAACAGATGCTGGCGTTGAAAGCAGCTTACCTGCTGCACAGGGAGAGGCAGGTACGTAACCACAGTGAGCTGTGAGTGGCGCTTCTGTTGGAGTTTTTGTGTCCTCCAGGAAGTATCCAGTGTGAGAGAAATGGCATCTTGATGAGATTATTGCTTTACAGACAACTTGGCTTACTGAAGCCCGAATGGAAAGCTCTCAGATACCTTACAGAAAGCTAAGATGTTTCTGAGCCTGGGCAGGCCTCCAGTGTTGCCCCCTACTACCTCCCACCTCCCCCCCAAATCTGGCCATTCTCAACTATCCTCCTGCAGATTGCTGAAGGAACAGTGGGTGCTTGCTCTAGGCAGGACTCCCTTGGTGAAAGAGGGGGTAGGGGAGAGCAGTGGCTGTTCTCACGCACCTGAGCCAGGTAGTTCTCGAAGAGCCAGGCTGCTGCCTCACCCAAGGACTGCTGGGCAGTGTCGCGGGAGTGGGAGGTGGAGGCACCCAATGCTAAGTCCAGGGTAGGGTGGAGGACAGTGGAGGGAAGAGGCCCACTGAAGTTGTCTGTGCATGTGGGGTACAGAGTGGGGGGAGTTGTAATCCTTCCAGCCAACACCCACATTCCTACACACATGCCCGTTGTCAGTGCACACAGGCTGGCAGAGTTAATGCATTTCTATCTTTGTCCACTTGTCCATTCTCTTGACATCTGTGTGCTGTTTCTTAGTCTTATTGGAGGTTCTTCCTACCTACATGTAAATAATACTTTGATGCTCTTACTGGATATGTTAATAAAAGAGGGGGAGAAATTACCTACAAATCTCCAGTCCACTAGAGTAGCCTCAATTTTCTTGAGAGAAATATTTGTTATTTCTGGAACCATTTTTAGATCCAGGTTATCATTGGTATTGTCTCTCTTAGCCCCAAACAAGTTTACTTGTGCATCCCATAGGCAGAGTGATGTAGGATGACAAAGCTCACCCTGCACTGTTTCTTGAGGTCCCATCGTTAGTTTCAGTTAACTTTTTTCTTCTCGCTAGATGAACAGAGTAGCAGACTTGGAAGTTCAGTCTTGCCCTCTTCATAATTTCGCCTGTCTCCTTTTATTAGAAATGGCATCAAATTGAAAACTAAGTGAAACCTGACTTCTCTCTTCCTTCCTGCAGAGGGTTACTACCAGAAGCCTGGGAAGAAGTGTGCAGAAAAGTCTTGCTCAGATTCCAGCTCAGACTGTGGCAGCTCCTCGGGCAGCGTGCGTGCCAGCCGGGGCAGCTGGGGCAGCTGGAGCAGCACCAGCAGCTCCGACGGGGACAAGAAGCCCGTGGTGGGCCCTCCACACTTCCTGCCCGCCGGTGAGTCCCGAGAATACACCGTGGCCCTCCTTTCTTCCTTCCCGCCATACCCGACACAAGATCTAGATCTGCCTCCCAGCGCCTGGAGCACAGATGGGGCTGTGGATTTGAGTGTTTACTTTGTTTGGATTTCATTTCCTTTTTCTTTCTTCTTTCTTTCCCTTCATCATCATCATCAATATATTATTATTATTTTTTTTTTATTTTAGTGTCTATCTTTGAGACAGTTCAGAGCTTCCACATTTACTTTTTCGCGTGTACATTTTCTTATTGCAGTAAAATATACATAGTACAACATTTACCATTTTAATCATTTTTAAGTGTACAGTTCAGTGACATTGAGTACATTTGCGTTGTTGTGCAAACATTACCACCATCCATTTCCAGAACTTTTTCATCATCCCAGACAGAAACACTGTACCTATTAAACAATAACTCCCCATTCCCACTCCCTGCAGCCCCTGGGAACGTCTATTCTACCTTCTGTCTCTATGAATTTGTCTACTCTAGTGTCTGAGATAAGTGGAGTCGTACAGTATTTGTCCTTTTGTGACTGGCTTATTTCACTTAGTATAATGTTTTCAAGGTGCATCCATGTTGTAACATGTCAGGATTTCCTTCCTTTTTAAGGCTGAGTCATAATCTATTATAAGTGTATACCACATTTTGTTTATCCATTCATCTGTTTTGGACAGATGAGTTTTGGCTATTGTGAATAATGCTGCTAATGAACATTGGCCCACCTTTACGTTTGAGAAATTTAAAAATACAGGAAAGATCAAAGAAGCATTTGTATCTCTATCGCCCAGAATTAACAATTCTTAATTTTGTCATATTTGACCTCAGTTTTTTTTTTTATTAAGAAATAATATTATGGGGCCGCCCGGTGGGGCAGCAGTTTAGTCCGGGCTTGGCAGCCCGGGGTTCGCGGGTTCGGATCCCGGGCGCCCGCTGACGCACTGCCTGTCAGCCACGCCGTGGCGGCGTCCCATATAAAGTAGAGGAGGATGGGCACGGATGTTACCCCAGGGCCAGTCTTCCTCGGCAAAAAAAAAAAGGGGAGGATTGGCAGCAGATGTTAGCTCAGGGCTGGCCTTCCCCACAAAAAAAAAAAGAAATAATATTTTATAGTCGGTTCCACTTCCCTCTCCTTGACAGAATCACTGTCCACTGTCATGAACTTGGTGTGTATTCTTTTAGTCCATGTTGTATTTTACATTCATATATCCATCAACAAAATACAGAATTGTTTTTAACTTATATAAAAGAAAATCCTACTTCAATATAGCATTCTGCATCTTCTTGCCTTTTCCACTCAGCGTTGTTTTTTATAGCTCCATGTCTACGTAAAGATGTAATTCATTCCTTTTCACAAACATTTCGCCTTCGTATAAGGACAAGGCCATGCGACGGAGAAGTTCACATTGTGACGCCGTGCACGCGTCAGGCACGCTCACTGCCCGCACAGCCGCGAGAGGGCCGGCGTCCCCGTGCCCGGCGGAGATGTGAGGCCCTGGGCTCGGGGTTGTGCGGCTTGTTCCGCCGCAGTTTGCTCATCGTAGCTCAGGCCTGAGCCCATGTCTGCCTCTTCAGAGCCCAGCGCTCTCCCACGCCTCTCACGCCTCCTCACAGGCCGCTCAGCAGCGGAGAATTCCCTCCAGCAGCCTCTCAGTTGTCCTCTCTTCTGCCGACGATGATCCCTGTGAAAGAAGGTCTTGTCTGAGAGACAAGGGCACTAAGAACCATAAAAACCTAGACAGAGCACCCACATGTGATTTCAGTCCATGTTTCTCAGCCTTTTATTTCCTTATCGGCCCCTTCCTCGGGCACCTTTTAGACATTGTTTGCCTCATGACCCCCATAAAATTTCAGTATCACCGCTGCACACTGTCGGTCTGTTTGTTACTGTGGCTGTGCCTTATGTGGTCAGGCATCGCTTCATGACAGGGAGACATTCTGAGAACTGCGTTGTTAGGTGATTTCATCGTCGTGCAAACATCATAGAGTGTGCTTACACAGACCTAAATGGTCCAGCCTCACACACACCCAGCTTATATGGTACTAATCTTGTGGGACCACCGTCATATATGAGGTCTGTCGTTGACCGAAATGTCGTTATGTGGCACATGACTGTACATAAATGATAAGATATTTTCAATTCCCGAGAAACAAAACAGTTCTGCCCTCTCTTGGGGACAGTATCACCCGTGTTGACAATGGACTTAGATGAAGGCAGGCGTGCGGCATTTTGTTTGATGACAGGAGTGGTTTTCTTGCCTAGAGGAAGCTTGGTTTTCACAGTGTACACCATGCACAGCTCCATCCACCACTAAAGGCAAAGATTGCCTGATGATGCCAACACGAGATTTTTTTAAATTGGCACATAACATTAACAAGAAACAGAAGTACAGCTTTGGCTTCGGGGGGAAAGGCCAAGAGTAGAAGAAAGATAAAAACTTTTGATGGCCTTGCTATACGGTGACAGAGTGTGCAGCCTTTAAGTTGTGTTTGAAAGTTACATAATATCAGGAAAATGTCCCCAGTATAATTAATGGTATAAAAGACCAAAAAGACAAAGTATATGTGAAGATTGATCCCAATTTTATACATATATAGGTACCTAAAAAGATATTTTAAGGAAATATACCTAAATGTTGATAATGGTACTATAATTGCATGTGACTTATATTTTTCTTCTTTAAACTTCTGTTTATTTTTATAGATTTCCTACAATGAACATAATGTTACTTTTAAAAACTGGTCTAAATTTCTTTTATCAGAGAAGTCCCTATTAAAAAGTTACATAATATTAATAGTTTCAGCCTTTTCTCCATCATTAAAACATTAATTCAAAATTCATAAATCTAAATGTTTTACTAAGTTTTCAATGAAAAGATAAATTGTAAAAGGGCCTTTAAAAATTGAATTATTGAATGTGTGAATATCAGTTTAAAGTGAAGAATATATTACTCATTAGGGGTTAACGATATTAATCTGCATTTTAATACAGAATGTATGTAGTTGAATTATGCTTATAAAATCTTATGATAATTTTTTTGTTTTTACGCAGGTGACAGTGTTTCACAAAATGCCTTTCCTTCAGAAACTCCCATCTCCTTGAATCTTTCTCATAACATCTGCAATTCCACGTAAGTTTTCAGTTTTCCAGTTTTTACAGTATGTTTTAGGTATTGCTTTTTTTTTTTATCAGTGTTTCTTCTTTGTACTTGGTTCTGCAGGTTAAAATATGAGAGCTTTTTCAGGATGCAAGAAAGTAAAGTCTGGTTTTACTAATACTTCAGAATGCGGGATCCTTGCAAGTAAACCTGGTTCATGTGGGATTGTCTCTGGCATCGCGGACCCACCCTCTCAGTGATCCAGCCACATTAGAAAATACCTCATTCCTAAAAGAAGGAACAAGAGATGTTTAAGGGTGGAACTCATCTACCCTTTGCTAGGACTTGAAATAAAACTGAACATTGATGATTTAGAAAATTTTGCAAGAACCTAGTAGATACTCACACGTTTACAATTTCACTGTGTGATGAGTGGAAAAAATAAACAAGTATCTTTTATTGAGTGAGAGGAAGAGGGTGAGCAAGGAGGAGAGGGTTTCAGAGAGAGAAGTGTGATTGGGTGTCTTAGGCACTGGCCACATTGTGAGAGGACAGGAGGAAGAAACTAAACTTAAGTTGGTGAGTTTGTGAAGAAGGAAACTCAGCTAGGGGACGAGGAAGGCTCTATGTGAACTTTTTGTTAGGGGTAGAAAGTAAACTAGAGATTAAGAATGGCTGCCAACTGGTAGACAGATTTGAAACCGCAGATTACCTTAGTTACCTTAGTTAAAAGTTGTTTTGTTGTTTATTAAAGGAAGACTTTGCTGGATCTTGGGAATTTAATACTCCTCAACCCTTTTCTGGCTATGTACCTGTATGTCTGTAGTATCTGTATGTTTCTTGGCGGAAGAATTCATGTAAAAACTCAGTCAGACTTAGTTAACAAATTCAGTATTTGCTTGTATAGAAAAAAATCAGTAGATGCTCATTTTTTGATTTCCCCACAGAGCCGTGAATAACCTCCCACAATATGCAGAACCTCCCTGTCCCAGCCTTCCTGCCGGGCCTGCAGGTGTGGAAGAAGATAAAGGTGAGGGCGTTACTCTTGCTCCAGACACCAGCCAGGTGTTCCACCTGCATTGCTGACCGGGGAGCTCGAGAAGACAAGCAAGTTGGGTGGGGCAGGGCCCTCTCCTAGATGCCTTCTCTTCCAAGCCATGTCACTGGGCTTTCATGCATTAGGAAGCCACCTGCCCTCTGGACCGGTGTCCCTGGGGGTCTCTGACTTTGGCTGCCCCCTCTTCTGAACTGAGCTCCCTCCTTGTAGCTGAAGCTCAGGTGCCCTTAGCCCCGGTACGGTGCAGGGCACCTTTCCAGGGGGCTACCACTGCATTCAGTTCATGTTTCCCAGGCTGAGATGACAGAACAGTAGAGAAGGCAGTGGTGAGGCCTGGTTGGAAAGCGTGCCGGAGGTGAGGGTCCAGCACCTGAGGCAACTTCCGCTTACCCTGCCCACTCCGCTTCCTTCCCCACCTCCCCTTGTCTTAGAAGCCCGTTAGCCCTCCCTCAGCACCCTGGGGGTCAGCCTGGCTCCTGTACCAGGCCTGAGACCACAGCTGAGCTCCTCCCAGGTAGGGGAGGACAGCGGCCTAGGAGCATGGAACTGGGAGTGGGTCAGAAGGAAACTCCACTCCCACCTGGGGTCTCTCTGTGGGAGGTCAACTCCAGTCCCCCTCACTTTTCTTCTCTGTTTCTCCTCTTCTTTACCTTGTCTTGTGTCTCCTGTTCTAATGCCTCTTTTCTATCTAATTAGGGTCAGGACGTGCGGCAAGATAAGCCTGATTTTCACTATCATCCGACTCTAATACGCATCCTGGCTTTTGCTTATCTAAATTATGCTAGATTTAAAAGCCGCTCCACGTGTTGGAGCAGTTTTACTTTGAAAGCATAAGGCTTCTATGCTGTTCTTTGGTTACATTTTGGACTTGCTGCCAAATTATCAATGTTAATAAATTATTTATGAGTTGGATCTAATGACTAGTCCAGTAAAATAAGTGTTTTCAATGAAAAAAAATCTTATATTCAGTAATTTGCTGAAGCAAGATTTGGGGGGAAGTTTAGATGGTACTACCTTTTGTCTTTGAAGTAACAGAGGAGAGATAGGATTTAGTTAGTGGTGGAGAAAAATAAAAACTGGGTCTAAGCAGATATACCTTAACATGTTCTTCTGTCTTTGTTTTGTCAATTGGACAAATCCGTGTGTTGTGTGTGTGTGCGCACGTGTCCCTCCAGAGCCTTTTACCTTGTCTTTGTCAATAACCTGCAATTACTTTTTGATCACCCGTTAACAATCCTTGGTTAGGTTAGGTCCTAAGTCACTACAGAAACAGATTTTGTTCACAATTACTGTCCACAAAGCATTGGTCCCATCCCCTTTGGCTGTCCCTCACCTCCCTCGTGTGCATGCTTTCATTCTGGCCTAGCTTCACTTCCTCGATCCATTGTTACCATCACTTCCTTCCTCCTCTCCCTTTCCTGCATTCACCTCGAAAAACCACAGTCATGGTTTTACCCAGTTCTCCAGCTTCTCTGCCTATTCCTGTGCAGAGGAGCGAGGCCGGAGAACAACATACACACAGGCTGACCAGCACTCTGTGAGTTCATGACCCCCAGCTTCTCGTGGGCCTGGCTGCTGCATTTCTCTGGTCCTCATCCTCCCACTCTTCTCCTCTGTGTCCACACTTCCAGTGCCTTCTGCCTCATTCTCTTAGTTGATCTTGCTTCCGGTTTTACTGGGAAAGAGAGAAGCATGTCGAGATCTTCACAAAGCTCCCGTTGCCCTACCTAACTGCTACCGCCATATCTGCTTCCCTCCTCTTGCAACCTGTTGAGTTGCCAGTGTAACCGTCCTCTCCAGGGACATTGCTTCAGCACATTTCCATCATCAGTTTTTCTCTAATGGGTTATTCCCATCAGCATACAAATATACTATACTACTTCCCATCTTTAAAAAACCAACAGCCAAACCCTGTCTCTTGACCCACTTGTCTAGCTACTGCTCTGCTCCTTTCTTTGGGGGAACTCCTTAGAAGAGTTGTCTGTGCTTTCTGATTGAAATTCCTGTCCTCCTCTTCTCCCTTGAAACCACTGTGATCTGGCTGTGCCCCACCACTCCCTGAAACAGTGTCTGCAGGGGCACCAGTGACTTCCACGCAGTGAAGTCCCATGCTCAGTTCTCAGTCTTGAGTCTCCATGTTGACCTGTTTCGGGCCTTAGACATTCAGTTCCGGCTGGTAAACCTTAGGGGTCCCAGTTCAGTTCCTCATCCTCTCCCCCACCTCTCATGCCGCCCGAGTGCTAGGCCCTGTGCTCGTCTCTGCACACCCCCTGGGTGGTCTCAACCACCTGTGAAGGTTAAGTCTTACCTCTACCCTGACACTCCCACATTTATGTCTTCAGCCTGGGCCTCTCTCCTGAACTCCAGTATTTTATAGCCAACTGCCCTTTGACATCTTTACTTGGGGATGCATCAGGTTTCCCAAACTGAGTGCTCGATCTTATCCTTCAGACCTGCTCCTCTTACCGTCTTCCCATCCAGTCTTTCTTGTTGCTCAGACCAAAAACCTAGGTGTCATCCTTGACTTCTTTTTTCTTGTCCCCCACATGTGATCTGTTGTCTTACTCTATTAGCCTTCTTTATACCTTCCAAATATATCCAGAATCTGATAACTTCTCCCCACCTCCACCATAATTACCCTGCTCCAGGCCGTCATTACTTCTCCCTTGGGTTATCACAGTAACTTCCTAACAGGTTTCCCTGCTTCTGCTTTCACCTTACCTTACTGTCTATTTTTTAAAAAATTTTTTATTGAGATGTAATTGACATATAGCATTATATTAGTTTCAGGTGTACAACATAATGATTCAATATATGTATATATTGTGAAATGATCACCACATTAAGTTTAGTTAACATCCATCACCACCTTACTGTCTATTTTTAATGCAGCAGCCAGAGTGATGGTGTTAAACATAAGTCAGATCACATCACTGTCAAGAACAGGGAAGGGCCTGAGAAGTTTACCCTACTTATGGGCTACCAAGTTAGCCTGCCACAATTTTGTAGATGCTGGCAGAAGACAAGACACTCCTGGGTCAGAGCCAAAGGACATTTAGCACAGCAAGTGGTATGAGCATTGGCATATTTACATCAGGTCCCCTTGCCCCCAGTTCCATGGGGGCAATGTGGATGGATCTAGGTGACTGCCTGCACATGCAGTGGTTGCATTACAGGAAAGGAACCCTGAGCTTAGGAAACCCAAGTCTTTTATAACAGGCAGGAGACATTATCCTTTTTATGTTGGACATTAAGCAAATTTGCCCTATGGTCCAAAGGGAGACCCTGTCTGTCCTCTGAGGCTTTGCTTAGCGAACATCCTTGGAAAGATAGGTCAGAACATAGGCAGCCGGTGCTTCTGCTGGCAAGAAGTACAGAAATGTGAGAGACCCATGGAAGAATTGTCTCACAACAAAATACACACCCCTCATTTCTATCTAGTGTTGGCTTCTGGTTGATTTTCTCATGAGAACATCGCTTCATGAGTGGTTCTTGATGAATCTGACTGACAGAAGGTGGGACCACATCCATTAATTTGGCTCATACAACATTTAATTATGGCTACTTTCAATAGGACTCCAAGTGGCAAGATGAGGCCATTGTGCTATCCTGACCTCGACCATGCACCATAGAGTTCCAGAACTAACCAGCTGAACAAGTCCCGTAAACTACCAAGTCTACCTGAGAAGGCCAGGTGGCTTTCTCCTCAAGTTTCTGTACTGACCTCCCCACTTGGCCAGAGGCGTTACTCCAGCTCCAGCAGGGTGTGTTAGTGATGGCATAGACGACACGTTTGCCTGCGAGAGAAGGTCTAGGGCAGCCCTGTCAACCACAACAACGCTGGCCAGTGAGTTGAGGCTGACCTGAATCCCTTCCAGGGCCAAGGTGGTGTCTTTAATCACTTCAGCTAATTTCAGACAAATTTCATACCAGCTTTTCTAATTGGATGGCTCCCTCATAGTTAATACCCATAGGACGTGCATGAACAAGTTATCCTTCTAGGAGGCTCCCCTGAATAACCAAGGGTAGCCTCACCTTTGAGATGTCTCCACAGTCATATGAAAGCTACGTGATCTATTGCTAGTGTTTCTTTAAACACTTGAAGGTCTTTTCTGACCATTCCTGAGGTGCAAGTCTCCGGGTTTATAGGAGGGGGCAAGTTACTACTTCCGGGCACCCACACAAGAAGTACAGTCCTGGGGGCACACCTGCTGCCCTGGAAAGCAAGTGTTGTTTACAGTTGTTGGGCTCCCCTCACGTGGGACCTACATCAGTCAGGGGCACAGGTTGTCAGTGTCTCCAGTGTGGCCTGGCTGGCTGGTAAACCTTTGGGATCCCAGTTCACTTCAAATAGTTGAGTCTAGTCTTTCTGTGTGGAGGTACTGCCTGCATGCAGATGGCCCAGCCTGTGCCATTAGTCCATGCCACCAGCCAGTGGCATCCATCCGTCCATCCACAAATGACTGAGTGACAGCTGTGGCAGTGAAGGTGGGGGACAACCAGAGGTGCTGATAGGTGTTTTACGTGGAGGGGTACAGGAGCTGGGCCATCCCCTGGAAAGGTTAAGGGGGTAGATGATCAAATTGAGTTTAGAACCGTATGGCGGGTGTTGGCAGACCCAGCAGTCAGTCAGATTTAAGGCACTCACATGGTTTGGGAAAGCCATATGGGGACATTTTCCCTCCTGAGGAAGGCAGTTCTGAAAAACTAGCATCATTAATGTCACTCCGAGCCCCGTACCTCCTGGGCTGTACGGTGTTCCCTCCCCAGATGCTGAGGTGGTTGCCCTCCACTGCCACAGAATCCTTGTGTCTTATCCTAGGGACTGTAATGTCACCATTTTTCCAACTTTTTACTTCTTTTGTTTGTTGTTCGTCTCTCTCACTTGAATATAAACTTGTTCACTGCTGCGTGGTATCTATAATGGGACTTTGCAAAAAGTAGGCCCTCACACACTTGTTAATTCATTCCAATTATCTTGTGACCCAGGTTGAAATAGTTGTACAGCATCTTAAGTACAAGTCAAAGCAATATGCTATATATCCTGAAAGAATATCCTGAAAGGGGTCAAGGAAGGCAAAAGGGTCAGTCAGCATGTGTGGGTGACATCGCGGAGTGTTTTCTGGAGGGAAGAGAAGTTAAGCTGGGTCCTGCAGGAAGGGTGGAGGAGGGCTGAGTGGGGAGGAAGGTGGACTGAGAGGCCTTGTTCTCTTCCTTAGGCCTTTACCCATCTGGAGACCTCTGGCCCACCCAGCCGGTGTGTGTGACAAGCAGCTTCAACTGCGCTCTGGAGAACAGCGTGCCTGGCGTGATGCAGGGGCCAGCCCCGGTTCATAACAGGTACAGGTATCTCCTCTGATTGCCGCCTCGCTCAGCCTGAGGGCCTGCAGTGGGGCTCTGAGTTCAGTCTGTTAGGTGGTCCTCGCGAAAACCAGGGCCAGGCTTCCTCCCCCAGCATTCCTTAGCTGGGTGTTTCCATCTGCTTTTTGGAGCTGTGTTGTGACGTCTTAGAAAATAACAAACCGAGCCTTGAGAGAAACATGAAATAAAAGTAATAAAGCTGGTGACCATGTCATTACTTTCCTTTTTTAAGTTGAAAAGGTGATCTATTAAAAGAGGCAAATTTGAAAAAAACAATCACTCATAATTCCTACCCTTAACAGAGCAAAGATTTCCATTTTTCCATGGTGTTAATCTTGAACACATGTAAAACTTTAAAAGATCAAATAATTTGAGTATTGAAAAATAGTTACACAATGGCAGTTTCTTACATTTGCGTTTGGATATTACTATGTCATTCAGTTAAAAAAGCGAGAAAATATTAATGTCTGTGTTTAATGACAGAATCCACTTGAAGTTTTGTTTGTTTTTGCTCATTACGGCAGTATTTACTTTCTTATTTCTATAATGAGAATCCACTTTGTAATAGTGATCAGAGCGTCTATCATGAATCATCATCATTGTAGTTGTGATTTACTCAGATGAATGCTGGCCTAGCTCTGAGTGAAATGTGGACATTTTAATAGCAGAACACATTTACGTCCCTCAGGTGTGTGCTGAGACACTACAGGGTGTGCCATTGTTCCTCCACAATGCTAATAAAGCCACCGTCTTGGATTCTGCCCCTTGTTAGACATAACACACCTGGTTATAAAGGAAGCGTGCTCCTAGTCTGAGCCGTCTATCCTGCAATGGGATGTCATTGGTGGTGAGCATTTAGTTTGCAAGTCTTTGATTCTGTGACTTGAGAAAGCACATCTTTTGTTTTCCAAAATTGAGGAATTAGCAGTGATTAGGATGCTGAGCAGTAAAATTGTTTTCCTCTTTCTTTACTTATCTGTTGACATCCTGTTTCTGAAACTAGACCTCTTGTTTTCTGTAGCAGTTTCATTGATTGGAGTGCAACTTGCGAAGGCCAGTTTCCCAATGTGTACTGTCCATTGGAATTGAACGATTACAACGCCTTTCCAGAAGGTAAAAGCTATTTGAGCAGTCCCAATGCCATTCTTTTATTCTCAGAAAGTCACAGCAGGAAGTGTGTGGACGGAAGGCACTAACTGCAGAAGAATGTCTTTTAGCAGTGAGCGCCTTTGAGGCTGGTCTTATAGGAGGCTGCTGACTCCTCCCTGTGCGTCCAGTTGGGCATGCCTGCCATATGCAATTTTATATGACCTCAGGGAGCCCTCTAAACCTGAGTATCTGGGGGCTTCTATAAACAACCCTAATCTACTTAGTCCTTCAAATTAGGTAGAACTGGGTCATTTAGATTTATGTGGACCTAACATTGTGGATTATCTTTTGGGAGGCTGGGGCTTTAGTTGTCACCTCTTCTTTTTAGGCAGGCAAATCCCATATGAAATAGAAACATTTACCTCCTTGTTCCTCAGTACGTCTTGACTCTCCTGCTCCTGAGTGGTGCTGCAGAAGGAAGGAAAGGAGCTTGGAAGGGACACTGGAAAATTCTAGATGCTTCAGCTGAAGCATCTATAATAATAAACAATTAAAGATAAGAGATTTCCCTGATAAGCTGGAAAATGTTCTTGGTATACATTACAATCTGATCATGATTTCTCGTACTTAGAGCTACCACTTTAGGGAAGGGATAAGCGGCCTATTAGGTATTGTGTACCTATCTGGATTTTGCTATATGCATTGCTCTATGATAACCACAAGGGGGTGCTGTAGTAACTTCCTATGCTCGTGAGGGTTGTGTTTATCATCATCTTACCGATATCTTAAGTGCCTGGTTTCATATTGCTTTTATCAATCCACATGGTGTATGTGCAGATGGCTCACGTTGGCATGACATATAATAAAAGAAAATTTTAAATACTGGTAAGAATCTCAACACTATTCAAATCTATAGTAGTATTTGCTACTATAATAGTGTGGTAGTATTTTAGTATCTTCTGTGTATTAGAAAGATGCCCATCAACTTATCAAATACAGAAGATCAAGCCCAGAGGAAGACCTTCCTCACTGAGGGCTTGCAGGTGATGTGTCTGATAAATAGTTTTAACCTTGAGAATGACAGTGAAATGGCCCTCCTTGTCCACACGGAGTAATTATTTTATCTCTGTCTTTACCTTGTCAATATAATAAAGCATTGAAAGCTCTTTTGCCTGAGAGTGAGAATTCCATTCTCTTCAGAAAAATGTTTACCTATGTTGATGTCTCCCATTCTTTGCAGAAAACATGAATTACCACAATGGCTTCCCCTGTCCCGCCGAGCTGCCCACAGACTTTATTGATCACAACTCTCAGTCCACCTGGAACAGCCCACCCAACATGCCGACTGCCTGGGGACACGCCGGTCTCATTAGCTCTCCGGTCAGTGCTGCCCAGCCTGGGCTGTGGCCTCGGGGCAGCTCTGAGTTCTTTCTGGGGCTTCTTTGATCCTGGTCTCACTTTAGCATCAGAGTTGGGTTCGAATCAGTCAAGGCCTGGCTTGTTTCCTTTAGATCACCGAAGCCTGGGAACCTGACACGTAATCAGACGGGTGGGGGCTTGCAGACATTGACAGTCCGGCCACCCCCAATGAAAAAGACACCCCAAACTGCACTGAGCAGTAACGGTTTGTAGATAAAATTGAATTGGGGCCAGGAAGCCCACTGTGACACAGCTGTGTTTATGGGGCCCGGCTAACCTTTTTACCTGTGAGAAAAGCTGAAATGAAAGTCCCAGGAAGGTCAGTCAGTGGTCAGGGACTGAGGCCTGAGGGCTTTCTGCCTGTGAACGCACTTCCTGCTTAAAAGCCCAACACCTTCCCCCTTTTGCATCCACACCACACTTTTTTTTTTTTTTTTACAGATGGCAGGTCCTTCCTTGGGTTGAAATAAGTTTATCCAGTTTGATGGGAATCCCACAACCCTCTGTTTGAGAAAAGTAGAGTTCAGAGCAACCCAGATGGTTGAGAATAGTTTAGTAATTTCCAACTTGGATTCATCCCATTGTGGTATCCACTGGGATATGTTCAACCTTAACATTCCCTTTCTAAGGCTTCTTTATTTTTTTAAACAATTTTTTTTTCGTTTTCTCCTTATTTACATTTCAGCCCTACCTCACAAGCACCCGAAGCTTGTCTCCAATGTCTGGACTTTTTGGTTCCATCTGGGCCCCACAAAACGACGTGTATGAAAATTGCTGCCCCATCAATCCCACCACGGAACATTCGAGTCACATTGAAAACCAGGCGGTCATGTGCAAGGAATACTACCCAGGGTTTAACCCGTTTCGTGCCTATATGAACCTGGACATATGGACTACCACAGCCAACAGGAATGCAAATTTCCCGCTGTCTAGAGACTCGAGTTACTGTGGGAATGTGTGAAAAGGATTAGATTTTTAAACAATGTGAATAAAGAGGCTTGTGTTTCGATTACTAGCGTAAACTGGTTGTTGAGATTAGATTACGACGTTGGTGGATATTTTGGCACTTTTATATGAAAATAAATTTTTTAATGAAATCTGGGTGCTCTATTTTTCTTTTAACCCATCGCAAATCAGTGATAGAAACTAAGCATCCATATGTCCTAACTTTATAATTCAAGAAGTGTGTCCGACATGCCAAATGTTTTAAATTAGAACAAGGGAAAATTCTAGGCAGGTAAGAGTTGAGAAGGAAATGGCTGCTGTGGTTCTCGGTTCCTTGGGCATCAGAATCCCTCCAGGGAACTTGCAAAACATGAAGTTGATCAGATGACATTTTCAGAGATTGTGATTTAATCGACCCAGGGCTCAGGCAATCAGGATTTTGTTTCAAGTTCTCCATCGATTGTAATGTGCAGCCAGTGTTGAGAACTGCTGTCTGGGAAAGCCCAGCTGAGCAGCTGACCACTTGCCTGGCCAGACCCTGCACAGGGTGGAGGGCTGCTCTTTCCGGTCCTGGTGGTCATGGCTGCTGGGCTGAAGCAGAGAGCCTAGCGCTGTTCTGCTTGTTCAGTATGGCAGGGATGTTCCCTCCCCTCCATCAGGCCAGTCACTGGGGGCACTGACAGCAGCAGGGACGTTCTGGTAAGTTTCCCTCTGAACAGGCTTACTCTACTTACAAGTACTCAGGGGGTGAGGTGGCTGCTGCATGTTTGCCAGGCCGGTTTGTATCTGCTTGTCAGTGATTTTAGAAATCCACACGATGGTGGAATTATCTATTTGCATGTGTAAACTTTGAGAACATTTTTAACTTTTAATAAAAATGTCTTATTTTTACATGTTGTTTTGTCATTACTAGAAATTCACTGGAGAGGTTTTTGAGTGGAATGCTGGGTTTGCTTGCTTTGAGTTTATCTCTCTCTGCCAGGGGTGTGTGGGGGCCTGGGACACAGAGGGCAAGTGTACCGTGAATCCGGGACTGTCCTTCTGCAAGGAGCTCCTCCAAGTGTGCACAACCGCTAGAAACTCCTCAGGCTGCCAAGTTAGAATCTTGATTTCGGTGAAGCAGACCCCATCCCCCAGTATTGAATAAAGTGAAAAAATAACTTAGGTTCTAGGTATATACCCAAAAGAATTGAAAGCAGGGACTCGAACAAATATTTGCACACCCATGTTTATAGCAGCACTATTCACGATAGCCAAAAGTTGGAAACAACCTAAATGTCCATTGATGGATGAATGGATCAACAAAATGTGGTACATACATCCAATTGGATATTATTCAGCCTCAAAAAGGAAGGAAATTCTGGTACATGCTGCAGGATGGACATACCATGAAAACATTATGCTAAATGAAATAAGCCAGTCAGTCACAGAAGGACAAATATTGTATGATTTCACTTACGTGAGTGTTAAGAGCAAATACAGATGGAGACCAGACTTGAAAATTCCCCGAGCAGACAAAACTAGTTTAGTCATACATGCAAAGCTTGATTTAGCTTATTATGCAAAATGAGCGAGGCTACCTTGACCTGGGTCACTTCTTGCTTATGCCTCTGAAAATCATAAGCGAAACTTAAATTGTTCCCCAAAATTGACACAAGGTAACCACTAACCAATTCCCTTTCATTTAAGAAAATTCTAATATTATAACCAATCACTGTGAAGAATAAACAGTCAACTGACTCCACACTACGTAAGCTGCTTTATAACAATATACCTCTGAGCCTCATCCCATGGTTTGGTTTGAGTGCTCCTGGTTTGCAAACTGTCTTTTTGGTGTGTGCACAATAAACTTTTACTAATTATTGCTTCAGTGATTTGCTGGTTTTACTTCTCTTCTCTGAACTTTTGACATGAGGTTCCTAGAGTAGTCAAATTCATAGAGACAGAAAGTGGAAGGGTGGTTACCAGGGGCTGAGGGAGGAGGGAATGGGGAGTTGTTTAATGTGTACAGAGTTTCAGTTTGAGAAGATGAAAACGTCCTAGAGATAGATAGTGGTGATGGTTGCACAACAACGTGAATGTACATTATACTACTGAATTGTCCACTTAAAAATGGTTAAAATGGCAAATTTTGTGTTATGTATATTTTACTACAATAAAAAAAATAAGTTGATGAAAAAAGCCCCAAAGCATTTTCAGTATCAAATTCAAAACTTTCCCAGTGGAGAGAGTATGAGACGTCAGATGTATGTTCTGCTCAGTACTTTTATCGATCTTGTTAATTTTTCTACTTTCATCGATCCCTCAATTCCCATCAGGAAAACATGAGAAACCAAAATAAGGTTTTGTTCCACTTCATACAAAAGAAAGTAAAAATTTTCACTTTAACTGGACTATTTATTTTTTAAGCTTTTTTTGGAATATTATCTTTAGCCCTAGGACTAAAATCAATGATAGGGAAACTGGAAGTGTTTATTCACTTAAAAACATTTACTGAGTGCCTCCCAGAAGCTAGGACCTGTCCCCGGGGCCCTGCGTACAGCAGAGAACAGGACAGACAAGGTCCTGCTGCACATTCCAGAAGGAGGGATAGGGAAGAAACAAGCAAAAGATTCAAAGGCTATTTCGGATACTGATGCGTGCTGTGAGGGCAATTTAGTGGTGATGTGATAAACGGGGGGGAGGTGCAGCAGGTACTTCGGGGTGGTCAGGGAAAACCTCTGAGGAGCTACATCTGAGGTAAAACTTGAATGACAAGGAAGAGTCAGTTGTGCCAAGATCAGCAGATCTCCTTCCAGCAGAGGAAAGAGCAAAGGCTTTCAAGCAGGAGGCTGGGATGGCTGGCGCCCCGTGAGCAAGGGCCACAAGGGAAAGAGGTAAGGTCACAGAGGTAGGCAGAGGCCACCTCCATAAGGCCTTGTAGGCCACTGGAAAGAGGATGGGTTTTACTTGAAGTGCAGTGGGAAGATACTGGAGCATTTTAAGAGAGAAAGAACATTATCTAAGTTTCAGAGAAATCACTGGCAGCTGAGTGCACTGGTTGTGCAGGAGTGACAGCAATGCCCATTAGAGATCCGTTTCAACAGTGAAGAATGGAGAGGATGGTTTGTTATCTGTGAACTGCTGGATGGTGGGGTGGGGTTGAGGGGGAATAGGGAGTCAAATACCCCTGATAGGCTTTGCGAGCTGGATCATGGTGGTGCCATTGACTGAGAGGAAGGGCACTGGGGAGGGTGTGGTTGGAGGCAGGGGTTAAGAGTTCTGTGTTGACACGTTCAGTGTGAGAGACCTCTTATATCCAAGTGGAAACATTCCATATGCAGTTGCACCTACAAATCTAAAGCTCAGTGAAGTTTAGGGCTGGAGACATCGATTGGGGGTCTTCAGCCTATTGATGGTGTTTCAATCAATGGGATAAGTGAGGCCTCTTGGGGAAGAGAAGAATCTTGAGGACTGAGCCTGGGGCCCCCCATGTTTAGAAGAAGCGGAAGTTGAGAAGGAGCAGAAGAGGAGGCAGTGGCAGAGAAAGAATGAGGCCAGAGGAAGCCATGAAGGGGAGGGAATGGTCATGGTCATGTCAAATGCTGTGGGACCAGGTCAGACAAGGAAAGTGTGAATGCCGGATTTGGTGAATGGTGGTCACTGGTGTCCTCGAGCTGTTCCAGTTGGAGCGAGTGGACAGGCTAGTGGGTGAGGTGGTGGTGAAGAAGGTCAGTGTGCAGGGGAGCTGCAAAATGGGCAGAGCTGGAGGGGGGTGTGGAGCTAAGGATGGGAGGTTGCCACGCCTGCTTGTGTGCTGAGAGGAAGGATGGAGCAGAGAGGGAGAAGGCAGTGCGTGTGAGAGACATTACCTGTCACCTCAAGTCCCTGAGGAGACTCAGCCATCAGGGAGCTGAGGCCAGAGCCTGGATGGAGCAGGAACGCTTCATCCTCCATAGTGGGAGGGATGGCAAAGGCTTGGGCAGAAGTGCAAGTCGGTATATTGATGAAAGAAGTAAAGAACTCCCAAGTTATAGTGGGGTTCATGCTGCACGGCTGGATTACATTTTCCCACCTCCTCTGCACCCAGATGTGACTGCGTTGCATGTGAACAGACATGAGATGTCAACTGTGGGTTGTGCCCCTAATGGAAGGGTATACAATTATCTGGCAGTTAAAGAAGTTGTAATTATTAGCAAATACTTCAATTATTCTGTGGTTGAGAGACAAGCAAAGCACCACAGCAAAGGCAGGAGAAAACATTACCACAATTCTTTACATACCAAGTGAACTTTTTACACACCAATGTAGAGAGCTCTTCACAACAACTATTATTACACTGGATTATGCTAACACTGGGGAAACTTGAGGATCACTTGAGTCATCAAGGAGGTAGAGGAGAAAACCTACCCTGCCTTCCAGGAGTTTCAATTTTTTTTGTTGGTGGTGTCTTAATAGTTTATAAGATAGTGAAGTTTTAGTTGTACATTATTGTTTGTCAGTCACCATATGAATGCATCCCTTCACCCCTTGTGACCACCCTCCCTCCGCCTTGCCCCTGGTAACCACCAAACAGTTCTCTGATATGCTCCACATATGAGTGAAATCATGCAGTGTTTGTCTTTCTCTCTCTGGCATATTTCACTTAACATAATACACTCCAGCTCCATCCATGTTGTTGCAAATGGGACAATTTTGTCTTTTTTATGGCTGAGTAGTAGTCCATTATGTATATATACCACATCTTCTTTATCCAATCATCAGTCAAGGGACACTTGGGTTGCTTCCACTTCTTGGCTATAGTGAATAATGCTGCAATGAACATAAGGGTGCATAAGCCTCTTTGGATTGTTGATTCCAGTTTTGTTGGATAAATACCCAGTAGTGGGATAGCTGGATCATACGGTATTTCTATTTTTAATTTTTTGAGGAATCTCCATACTGTTTTCCATAAAGGTTACACTAGTTTGCATTCCCACCAGCAGTGAATTCAGGTTCCTGTTTCTCCACAACCTCTCCAACATTTGTTGTTTTTTGTCTTGGTGATCGTAGCCATTCAAACAGTGTAAGGTGATATCTTAGTGTAGTTTTGATTTGCATTTCCCTGATGATTAGTGATGTTGAACATCTTTTCATGTGCCTATTGGCCATCTGTGTATCTTCCTTGGAAAAGTGTCTGTTTGTATCCCCTGCTCATTTTTTGATCAGGTCGTTTGTTTTTTTGCTGTTCAGTTGTGTGAGTTCTTTCATGGAGATTAACCCCTTGTCAGATATATGATTTGTGAATATTTTCTCTCAGCTGGTGGGTTGTCTATTCATTTTGATCCTGGTTTCATTTGCCTTATAGAAGCTCTTTAATCTAATGAACTCCCACTTGTTTATTTTTTCTTTTGTTTGCCTTCTTTCAGTAGACATGGAATTGGAAAAGATCCCTTTATGACCAATGTCAAATAGTGTACTCCCTATATTTTCTTCAAGGAGTTTTATAGTTTCAGGTCTCTCTTTCAGGTCTTTGATCCATTTTGGGTTAATTTTTGTGTATGGCAATAGAAGATGGTCTACTTTCATTCTTTTGCATGTGGCTGTCCAATTTTTCCAGCACCATTTATTGAAGAGAACTTCCTTTCTCCATTGAATGTTCTTGGCTCCTTTGTTGCAGATTAGCTGTCTGTGGATGTGTGGTTTTATTTCTGGGTTTTCAACTCTGTTCCGTTGATCTGTGTGTCTATTTTTGTATCAGTACCATGCTGTTTTGATTACTATAGCTTTGTAGTATATTTTGAAGTCAGAGATTGTGATGCCTCCAGCTTTGTTCTTTTTTCTCAGGATTGCTTTAGCTATTTGGGGTCTTTTGTTGCCCCATATAAATTTTAGTATTCTTTGTTCTATTTCTGTGAAGAATGTCATTGGGATTCTGACTGGGATTGCATTGAATCTGTAGGTTGCTTTAGGTAGTATGGACATTTTAACTATGTTTATTCTTCCAATCCATGTGCATGGGATATTTTTCCATTTCTTTATGTCATCATCAATTTCTTTCAATAGTGTCTTATAGTTTTCATTGTATAGGTCTTTCACCTCCTTGGTTAAATTTATTCCTAGATATTTTATTCTTTTTGTTATGACTGTAAATGGGATTGTCTTTTTGGGTTCTCTTTCTGTTAGTTTGTTATTAGCATATAGGAATGCTAGGATCTTTGTAAGTTGATTTTATACCCTGCCACTTTGCTGTAGTTGTTGACTATTTCTAATAGTTTTACAATGGCTTCTTTATGGCTTTCTATATATAAAATCATGTCACCTGCAAATAGTGACAGTTTCACTTCTTCGTTGCCTATTTGGAGTCTTTTATTCATTTTTCTTGCCTAATTACTCTGCTCCTCCAGTACCATGTTGAATAAGAGTGAGAGTGGGCACTCTTCTCTTGTTCCTGTTCTCAGAGGAATGGCTTTCAGTTTTTCCCCATTGAATATGATATTGGGTGTGGGTTTGTCATATATGGGCTTTATTATGTTGAGGTACTTTCCTTCTACACCCATTTTGTTGAGAGTTTTTATCATAAATGGATGTTGGATCTTGTCAAATGCCTTCTCTGCATCGATTGAGATGATCTTGTGGTTTTTATTCTTTGTTTTGTTAATGTGGTGTGTCACGTTGATTGACTTGCGGATGTTGAACCATCCCTGTGTCCTGGGTATAAATCCCACTTGATCATGGTGTATGATCTTTTTGATGTATTGCTGTATTTGGTTTGCCAATATTTTGTTGAGGATTTTTGCATCTATGTTCATCAGTGATATTGGCCTGTAGTTTTCCTTCTTTGTATTGTCCTGTCTGGCTTTGGTATCAGGGTAATGTTGGCCTGGTAGAATGTGTTAGGAAATGTTTCATCTTCCTCTATTTTTTTTGGAGTAGTTTGAGAAGGATTGGTATTAAATCTTCTTTAAATGTTTGGTAAAATTCTATGGAGAAGCCATCTGATCCTGGACTTTTATTTTGGGGGAGGTTTTTGATTACTGTTTCAATCTCTTTACTTGTGATTGGTCTATTCAGATTCTCTATTTATTCTTGCTTCAGTTTTGGGAGGTTCTATGAGTCTAAGAATTTATCCATTTCTTCCAGGTTGTCCAATTTGTTGGCATATAGTTTTTTTGTGGTATTCTCTTATAATCCTTTGTATTTCTGTGGTATCTGTTGTAATTTCTCCTTTTTAATTTCTAATTTTACTTATTTGAGCCTTCTCTCTTTTTTTCTTAGTGATTCTGGCTAAGGGTTTGTCAATTTTATTTATCTTCTTAAAGAATCAGCTCTTTGTTTCATTGATCTTTTCTAACTTTTGTTTGTTTGTTTCAATTTCATTTATTTCTGCTCTAATTTTTACTATTTCCCTCCTTCTTCTGACTTTGGGCTTTGTTTGTTCTTCTTTTTCTAGTTCTGTTAGGTGTAGTTTGAGGTTGCTTATTTGGGATTTTCTTGTTTATTAAAGTGGGCCTGTATTGTTATGAGTTTCCCTCTCAGGACCACTTTTGCTGCATCCCATATGAGTTGGAATGGTGTATTTTCATTGTTGTTTGTCTCCAGATATTTTTTGATTTCTCCTTTAATTTCATCAATGATCCATTGGTTGTTCAGTAGCATGTTGTTTAGTTTCCACATCTTTGTCACTTTCCCAGTTTTTTCCTTGTAGTTGATTTCTAGTTTCATAGCATATGGTCAGAAAAGATGCTTGTTATAATTTCAATCTTCTTAAATTTATAGAGGCTTGCCTTGTTTCCTAACATATGGTCTATCCTTGAGAATTTTCTCTGTGTGCTTGAGAAGAATGTGTAATCTGCTGTTTTTGGGTGGAGTGTTCTGTATATATCTATTAAGTCCATCTTGCCTAATTTTTCTCTTAAGTCCATTCTTTCCTTATTGACTTTTTTGTCTGGATGATCTATCCATTGATATAAGGGGGGGGGTTAAGATCCTCTACTATTATTGTATTGTTGTTAATATCTCCTTTTAGGTTTGTTAATAGTTGTTTTATGTACTTTGGTGCTCCTGTGTTGGGTGCATATATATTTATAAGTGATATGTCTTCTTGGTGAAGTGTCCCTTTTATCATCATATATTGCCCCTCTTTGTCTCTCCTTACCTTTTTATCTTGAAGTCTACTTTGTCTGATGTAAGTATGGCAAACCCTACTTTTTTTTGTTTGCCATTAGCTTGGAGTATTGTCTGCCGTACTTTCACTCTGAGTCTGTGTTTGTCTTTAGAGCTGAGATGTGTTTCCTGGAGGCAGCATATTGTTGGGTCTTGGTTTTTAATCCATCCTGCCACTCTGTGTCTTTTGATTGGAGAATTCAATCCATTTACATTTAGAGTGGTTATTGATATATGAGGGCTTAATGTTGCTATTTTATTGATAATTTTCTGATCCTTTTGCATTTCCTTCATTTCTTGTCCCATGTGTTTCAGACTACCAGTTCAGTTTGGTAGTTCTATGATGATTTTCTTAGTTTTCTCTTTATTTGTCATACATGATTCTGTTCTGATTATTTGTTTAGTGGTTACCATAAGATTTGTATAAAAAAATCTCATGGATGTGATAGTCCATTTTCTGATGGCCTCTTATTTCCTTAGACTACGTTGATTCGATCCCTTTCCTCTTCCCCTTCTGAGTTATTGTTGTCACAAGTTATTCCGTCTTGTGTTGTGAGTGTGTGTTTGAAGTGATGAGGTTATATTTATTTTTGGTGTTTTCCTTCCCTTAATCTTGATTTTTATAATTAAGTGTTTGCTAGCCTGTTCTGATCGACAGCTGCAATTTTTCTGGTTAAGTCTACCTATTTTTCTCCTTACTCAAAGCTTTATATACCCTCTATCTTTTTTCCTCAGGCATGAGGGCCTTTTTGATTATTTCTTGTAGTGGGGGTCTTGTGGTAATGAACTCCCTTAGGTTTTGTTTTTCAGGGAAAGTTATTATTTCTCCATCATATCTGAAGGATATTTTCACTGGATAGAGTATTCTTGGCTGAATGTTTTCATCTTTCAGAATTTTGAATATATCATTCCAGTCTCTCTTAGCCTGTAGAGTTTCTGTTGAGAAATCTACTGAGAGCCTGATGGGAATTCCTTTGTACGTTATTTTACTTTTTTGTTTAGCTGCCCTTAACATTTTTTCTGTGTTGTTGACCTTTGCCAGCTTTACTACTATACGCCTTGTAGTTTGTCTTTTCTTGTTTATATATTTAGGAGATCTATTGACTTCATTCAGTGGTATTTCCAGCTCCTTCCCCTGGTTTGGGAAGTTCTCAGCTATTATTTCTTTGAACAAGCTCTCTGCTGTTTTTTCCCTTTCTTCTCCCTCTGGAATACCCATAATCATTATGTTGCATTTCCTAATTGAGTCTGATATTTCTCAGAGAATTTCTTCATTTCTTTTTAGTTTTAGTTAACTCTCCTCCTCTATCTGGAGCATTTCTGCATTCCTATCCTTGATAGTGCTAATTCTTTCCTCCATATTGTCAGCTCTGTTCTTTAAAGATTCTAGATTTTCCTTTATCTCATCCATTGTGTTTTTCATCTCCAAGATTTCTGATTGGTTTTTCTTTATGGTTTCGATCTCTTTTGTGAAGAAATTCCTGATTTCATTGAATTGTCTATCTCAGTTTTCTTGTAATTCGTTGAGCTTTTTTATGATAGCTATTTTGAATTCTCTGCCATTTAGGTTATAGATTTCTGTGCCTTCAGTATTGGTTTCTGGGTGCCTGTCATTTTCCTTCTGGTCTGGAGAGTTAATATATTTTTGCAAAGAGCCTGCAGATTTTGGCTTATTGTTTCTCATGACGAAGATATCTGGTCAGTTTCCATCTGCCGCCACTGGGTGGGGGTCAAGAGCTGTGTATTCTGTGCCTGCTGTGATCCACAGGCCCTCTGGCCAACCAGTTGTGCTGAAGTACCAGGTGTGCAGGGGGAGGGGCTTTCTCTTTTGCCTGCCTGATCCTGGGGATTTCTTTCTTCCCTCATGATCTCTCTCCTGGGGTGCTTGGATGTTGATCACACCCCTGCAACAGTTCCATCTCCTCCTTGTGGGAGTTTCTCACAGTCTGTGAGAGAACATGGAGAGCGATAGTTTTCCCACAGAGGGCCTCCCCTCTCCCCCTCACTCTGGGAGCTGTGTGGACCAGAGTTGCTGATCAAATGGGGAGGGGGAGATTTCTCCTTACCTCTCCCCACTTCCTCTGGGGCTTCCAGTGCCTCCACCATCAGATATACAGCTGCGTGGGTCTGTTAGACATCTTTTGTGATGTGTGAGTGTCCTCTGTTGGTATGCGAATGATCTTTTTGTTGTATCTTAGGGGGAGAGATTTTAAAGGGGAAAGCTCACTCCACCATGATGCTGATGTCACTCCCCAGGAGCTTCACTTTTAATGGAAGACTCATTAAAGAGCATATTCTTTGGGGCCAGACTTCCTGAAGTCTAACTCCAACTTCACCACATTCTTAACTTCTCCATGCCTCAGTTTCCTCTTCTGTAAAATGGGGATAATAATGGTAACATACCTCATAGTGTCATTGTGAAGATTAAATGAGTGGGTGTTTAGATAGTAAACCCTCAGCTGGCTGTTACTTGTATTTGATATAAGTATGATCATCAGTTTAAATGAAAGAACATGAAACAATGGAATACATAACAAACTAAGTCTCAGTGTTGGCAGGGGCAAGTGAGGCAGGCACTTGCATACATTGCTGATGAGATTGTAAATTGGTTGGCAATGTATATTAGGTACCTTGAAAACTCTTCTAGGAATTGACTCCCAAAGAAAACAGTAAAAGAAGTGCACAAAAATCAGATATTAATTTTCTATTGCTGCCATAAAAAATTCCTACAAGCTTAGTGGCTTAAAACAACACAAATTTATTATCTTACAGTTTTGTAGGTTGGAAATCCAACACAAGTCTCACTGGGCTAGGCAAGGCTGTATTCCTTTGTGGAAGCTCTAGGGGTGCATCTGTATCTCTCCTTGGCTTCTCCAGCTTCTAGAAACCTCCCACATTCCTTGGCTCATGGCCCCCTTCCTCCATCTTCAAAGCCAGCAGTGTGGCATTCCTCTGACCCTGCTTCCATTGTCACATCTTTTTCTCTGACCACAGCTGGGAAAGGTTCTCCTACTTTAAGAACCCATGTGATTAGATTGGGTGCACCCAGATAATCTCCCCATCTCAAGGTCCTTAACTTAATCACATCTTCAAAGTCTTTTTTTTGTGTGTGTGTGTGAGGAAGATTAGCCCTGAGCTAACACCTGTTGCCAATCCTCGTCTTTTTGCTGAGGAAGATTGGCCCTGGGCTAACATCTGTGCCCATCTTCTTCTGCTTTATATATAGAACACTTGCCACAGCATGGCTCTCAAGCTGTGAGAGTACATCAAATGTATAGTATGTCAAAGTGGTGAGGATCTGAGGATCTGAACCTGCGAACCCTGGGCCACTGAAGCGGAGCATGCGAATTTAACCCTACTCCACTGGGCTGGCCCTTCAAAGTCCTTTTTGCTATGCATTCACATATTCACAGGTTCCAGGGTTTAGGATGTGGACATCTTTCCAGCAGGGTCTTTATTCTGCCTACCACAAACATATTCAGTACAATGTTTAGAACAGTGAAGAGTTGGAAATAAATGTTCAACAATAGGAATATGTTTAAATTACAGTACATACAGATGTTGAAATACTAGGAAGCCTCTAAAAATCATTATAAGAGAATGACATAAGCAATGAAAAAAATAGTTACAAAGTTTATATACTATGATCCCATACGAATATGGAGGGGGAATGGTGCACCATCTGGTGGGTGGGATTGTGAGTAGTTTTCGTTTTCTTTTTTGTGTCCTTTTTTTAAAGATTATCTATTATAAGCATTTATTACTATCAACCCACCTCCTCCCAAAACTTTTAATTAAATCTTAAGGGAAAGAAAATTTTATTTAACAATGGGGAAAAGTAAGTATGTTAAAAACAAATGCTAAAATACTAATAAAATTTACATCATGCTATAAAAGGACATAATTTAAAGGCAAAGGCAAAGTGAAACTTTCACTAAGCATTCCCTCATAAAAACCCTATAAAATGAGGTATGTAGTAATTACTTGGGCTCAGATTAAACATACATAAGAATGTCTTTAAATACTCATACAGCCAACATACAAAGTGCAAGGCAGTCTAATGACAATTAATCAAAACACTGGACAAGTATTATAAAAGTCACCTGTAAAATACAGCTCTGTTAAAATACATATACTATAATATTTATGCAAACTCAAATCAATATTTCAAAATAATTACTTCCGTGTGACCCAGACTTTTGAACAATTTAATACTCCTGCTGGAATACAGAGAAGATGTCCCTAAAACAGAATGTATTTATTATTTATGTAGGTAGTATTTCTAAAGAAAAACTCTTACCTTTGAAACTGAAAACAAAATCTTTACCCAGTGTCATTTCATTTGGCCAACTGGATGTTTATTCATTCACTGTAGATGTGGAACTTATTTTAAATCTCTAAAAAATGGAAGCAACAGGGGTCGGCCTGGTGGCGTAGTGGTTAAGTTCCATGCTCCACTTTGGTGGCCCCGGGTTTATGGGTTCGGATCCCAGGTGTGGACCTGCACACTGCTCATCAAGCCATGCTGTGGTGGTGTCCCATATACAAAGTAGAGGAAGATTGGCACAGATGTTAGCTCAGAGACAGTCTTCCTCACGAAAACAACAAAAAAAGGAACAGACAAAGCACTGTGGCCTCAGGATTGCATAGTACAACACTAGAGTAAAAGATGACCACTCAGTCTATAATTCAGTATTGAGAACACTTCCTGCAACAAACTGGGCACACAGTAAAAAGGCCAGGTTCCCAGATCCATCACGTGTTCTTGATCGGCAGTGGTACCGAGGAGAAGCCAACCACTTGTTTGCCTTCCTTCTTTAATTTAAAAAAATTCATTAAATGAAACTAATGTGTCAAAATGCAGACTTGATTTTGCATCAGTTGGGATAGGCTAGGTTATGTTGCGGGAACAAACTGATCCCCAAATAGGCCCAGATGACACTCCAGGGCAACGATCCTCTAGTGGGGATCCACTTTGCTCTTGTGACTTTGCCATCTGCACATGAGGTCGCCCTGATTTCCACTACAGAAGAAGGTTCTTGGAGGACTCAGCCTACTCTTCCGTGCTGCGCTCCAGCAGCGACGTACAGTACATCGCTTGTACTCGTAGCCCGGCTGTTGAGAACTAGTCGTGTGGTCCCACTCAAGGGGAAACAGAGGCCTCCACATGTCAAAAAAGAGGAGAGCCAGATGTTGCTGAGCACTGCTAATGTTTAACCACGCTTACACAGTCTTGGAGAAGGTTCCTTCATTTTTCCTCTAGTTGGAGAGATTTGTGGTGTCTAATCTCCAAGACAGCCATTAGGGCCTGAGCCTCCTTCTGGGGAAAAGGCCCTAGAGTGCCAGCACAAGTCTGACTTGAAGCCCTGCCGTTTTGGATGTGCCTTGGGAGTTCCTCGAAACCAAGTGCTGACTCCCTGTGGTACCCGGCACCTGTGCCTCCAGGCTTCCACATAATGGGGGAAGGAGATGCGCACCATAGCCACTGGGGTTTATGTCCCCCCCAGGAGCCTAACCTGGCTCTGCAAACACAGTGTGCACTCCCTGTATTGCCTTTATTTCAGAAAAATAAAATTTAATATCATAGGCACAAATTACGTGTCAACTACCGAATAGTATGCAAAAACAGTTTGCCAGAGTAACTGGCATTGGAACCGAGGAAGAAGGAGTTCAAGTTTCCCTGGATTAGGATGAAACTGCGCCTGTACCCACAAGGTTAACATGGAAAACAGAGTAACTAAGTTTCTGAGCTTGCTTTGCAGAACAGCAGGAGCACCGCTGATAAAAGAGTAGCTTGCTGACAGCCCTCCACTTGACTAAGCACCGCGCGGGAGCATTGAGAAGATAAAATGACCAATTGTGGGCGTCACACATCACAGACTACAGATCCACCACATGCAACACATAGAAGCCCCCCCAAATTTGCACATGCGACCCGTGAAGAAATATGAAAGACAGTCGCCCTGCGCAGAGGACTCAGATCTTCAGCCCCAAGGCCACAGGCTCCCCTCCCTGTCTTATTCTCACAATGCGCTTTGGAAAAACACTTACAACTACATGCGGGTAGAAAGAATAACCGGTAGAAAGAATAACTTGTTAGCAGAAAATTTATGTCCTCTATCCAAACTGCTCCTTAAGCCCAGATAAGGAAGTTCTTGACTGATACATACCAAATTACCCCAAAACTTAGTGACTTAAAATGGCCACATTTCTTACCTCTCAGTTTCTGTGGGTCAGGAATCAGGGCATGGCTTGGCTTGGGTCTGTGCCTCAGGGTTTCTCACACAACTGTCGTCGCGGTGTCGAGGTGGGCTGGGGCTGTCGTCCTGTCAAGGCTCCACTGGGGGAGAATTTGTTTCCAAGCTCACTCATGTGGCTATTGGTGGGATTCAGTTTCTTGCTGGTTGTTGGCTTCAGGCTGCCCTCAGTTCCTGACCACATGCACCTCTCCAGTAGGGCAGCTCGCAGCATGGCAGCTCGCTTCATCAGAGCCAAGTGAGAAGAGCCACAGAGAGAGAGCACTCAAGAGCCAGCGAGATGGAAGTCACGGTCTTTTAGGATATAATCTCAGAAGTGACATCCCATCAGTTTGCCATATTCTATTTGTTAGAAGGGAGTCCCTAGGTCCTGCCCACACTCAAGGGGAGGGGATTACACAAGGGCGTGAATATCAGGAAGTGGGGATCGTCAGGAGCCATTTTAGAAGGCTGCCTACCCCAGTCATAAATGAACAAGATAATTCCAGATCCTGTTCAGTGCTAGGAAGGAAAGAAACTGGGGATAAGACAGAGCACCTGGGAGGACTCGGGGGGGGGGGTACTCCTGAGTGGTTCGGGAAGCCCTCAGGTAACCGGTAAGCAGACCCAAAAGACAAGAAAGAGCCCGCCTGGGAAGATCCAGAGCTTCTAGACAGAGGGAACAGGAAGGGCAAAGTGGGAGAGTGAGCTTTGCATGTTAGAAGAAGAGAATGGGGCCAGTGACATGGAGCAAAGTGAGTGAGAGGGAAGTGAATGCCTGGTGAGATGAGAACCTTATAACAAATTATGTGAGGTAAATATTGTCTATGTTTGGAAATAATGAATAACTTCCCTAAGATCACACAGCTTAGAAGTGACATAGCACATACAAACATTTGAACTCGAGTCTATCTGATGCTAAAAGTCATGTGTTTGCCATGCCAATACATTGTAGTTAATTGCAGAACCCACTAGAAGGGGGTGATATTGGCTGATCAGTCACCCCAGTGGCCCAGGACTGAGGAGTTGCCTAGAATGTGAGACTTTCAGGGCTAAAACCAGGATAGTTGGTCACCCTTAAGTGAAAACATGACCATTAAGCTCTTTGATGTGATATTAAACCCAGGCTGAGCCAGCAGCCATGAGTCAGCCAGGTGAAGATTCAGCTGCATCTTTTGTTGCCAGAAGAATAAACTGTAGCATAACTCTACCTTGTTGCTAAAACAAGATGCTTAAATACTTCCTTTTGTTTTCCTCAGGTCATTCCTGTGAGAAAAGCTGGCCTAACACATAGGTGCAGTCATGGGAGAGACCTAGGCTGGTCCCTACCAGTCCTCAGCCAGTCCTCAGCCACTGAGTAGGACCAGGGCACAGGGCAGGGCTCCTGGCGTCCTCAGACATCTTTCCCATTGGGCATTCTGCTTTTGGCATAGTTATTGATACATGTACCTAATGTCAGTTTCTGAATTATACCTCCCTCACACACCCCCACACCCCACCAAAATGCTTAGTGCAATGCCTGGCCCATGGAAGGTACTTCATAGAAGTTCAATGAATGAATGACTAGACAATGACCTATGCACAGCAAAGTGTGATGTAACTGAAAAGCCCACACCAGTAAAAGATGGAAGCCAAGTTGTAGATATTTCTTTGCTTGGTTCACTTTACCACACCCTGGTGACTTGAAACAGGAAGGCAGTGACTCTAAGATACTCCCAGTGGGATTTGGTATCTCTCTTCAAGGCAACTGATCCTTCACTTCTCCATGAGATCTGACCCCGCAGACCAGCCTTCCTTTTTGAACCTCTCCTACTACAAATTCTGTGACTCAGAGGGTCTCCTCTGCTCCTCATAACCGCTCCTCTTCTGGCACTTTTCCTGGCCTTCCTATTCCTCTGAGAGTGAATGACACTGTGACCGGGCTCCAGGCCTTCTTCTCTCCCTCCCTAGAGAACCCCATGCTCAGCTGTGAGCTTCCGCTCTATGCTGGTGACCTCCTGAAGGATCTCAGAGCAGGTTGACTTGATTCAGAGACCATGGTAGATCATATCCACTTGTGATAGAATCATATCTCCCCTGCGATGAACAGCACCTCTCTGTGGGTGGAGGTACTTCTATGGCCTATTGTCAGGCTTGGCCTGATGTCTTGCTTTGACCACAGAATGTGGGCATAGGTGACAATGTGCCAATTTCCAAGAGAAGCTTTACAGGCCCTGCGTGGTCCTTTACCTCTTAGTCTTTCCTTCTGCTACAGATTGGCATGCTCAGATAGAGGCTTCTCCTTCAGCCTGGGATTCCAAATGAGACAACCAAATAGCTGCTCTCTCTGTGTTCTACAGAACATCCAAAGCTGATGGTATCACAAAAAGCACAGCATTGAAAGGTATCTATGCAAATGGAATTAGATCTCTAAGAAGGACTGTCTAGGCAGCTTCTGCCCAATAATTATTCAAAGTGAAATGTAGAATTGGTACATTCTGAAAAAGTACATAAAATAATGCAAAGATCCAACACTCAGAGAACAATTAAAAGTTACCTCTCAGAGAGCCAAGCTTTAAGAGAGCTCTGCCTGCCCCACCCAACCAAGGTTGGATTATAGAGTGGGAAGGGAGGCTTTTAGTTTAAAAGGCAAACTATTGAGATAGTCTATTATTAACAGAGTAACCAGGAATGGTCCTTTCAATATGTCAGATCATGTCACACTTCCACTCAGTACTCATTTGTGGCTTCCCATGACACTTGAGTGCCATAGCACCCAAGACCCTACATAATCTGACTCCCTACCACCTCATCTCCTACACTGTCCTTCTTTTTCACTTCACTCCAGCCACACTGGCCTCCATGCCCTCTCTCACATACACTGGAATGTGTCTCCTCCAAGCCTTTGAACTTGCTCTTCCCTCCACCTGACACACTCATTCCCTGGATATCCACGTGACACTCCTTCACTCTCTTTGAGTTTCTCTCCAAATATCACCTTATCAGAGAGGTCTTTCCTGACCATGCCCACACGGAGATTGTATTTCCTTGCCAGTTATTGCTTTGGACAATGAATTTGAGCAAAAATCACATATGTCACTCCTGGGTTGAAGCATTTAAAAGTAGATGAGTAATACTGACATTTGCCCTCTACTATATCAAGAGAGCAGACCACACATCCCGGATGGTTGATCACAAGATGGTGCAGCCTATATTAGCCTGAATTATTAAGTCACTACCTAGAGCAAAATTTCCCTGGAGACTTGCCTGGACCCACTGTGGACTCTGTATGTTTGTTACAGCAGCATAACCTAAGCTGTCCTGAGTGACACACATTCCCACATACTATTAATCCTTTTCCCTGCACACTAATTTATTTTCTCCATAGCACTTATTATCACTTGACATATTGTATATTTACTTGTTTGTTTGTGGAGGTCATTAATGCTGCTCACCAAGTATTTCCATCTCTTTGACTTCTGCACATGTGGTAGGATTGTGGTTAGGTGGGGCCATGTTCTGGAGTTTCCCTTGTGCAAAACAGCTGGCCCCTTTGGACTCATCCTGGGTCCCAGAACGTGGTAAACAGACCCTAGGGTGGCCCTCCTGATCCCTAAATCCTGGTGTTTATGCTCTTGTATAATATTCTCCTGTTGAGTGTGGGTGGGACCTTTGACTTACTTCTAACCAATATAATATGGTGAAGGTGATGGGATGTCACTCCCATAATTATGTTACATGGTTTAAGGCCCCATCTGGCTAGCAAACTCTCTCTACCTCTGTTGCTGGCTTTGAAGAAGCAAGCTGTCATAAAGTAAGTGGTCATGTTGGAGAAGCCCAAGTGGCAAGAAACTGCAGGTGGCCTCTGGCGGCCAACAGTGACCTCAGGCAAGAAACTGAAACCCTCAACCTACAGTTTCAGGAAATGAATTTGGCCAAAAACCTGATGTGGCTCGGAAGTGAATCTTTTCTCAGTTTAGCCTGTGGTGAGAGCCCCAGTCAATACCTGGATTTCATTCTAATGAGACCCTGAGCAGAGGACCCAGTGAAGCCATGTCTGCCATGTTGGTCTCCTCACCTCCCTGACAAGAATTAACCCCCCTGAGGGCAGAGAGTTTGTGTTGCTCACTTCATTTCCCCAGCATTGCTTGGCACAGAGTGGGCGCTCGATACATATTTATTGGATGAGCGAATAAATGGGAAAGAACTTTGTTTTGCTTAACTTGAGAGATAATTTCCCATAATAAAGTCATTAAATATAATATGTACACGTACTAAATGTAATATGTGTGGATATAATATGTATTGAAAAGTCTATAGCAATTGAAACTCTGTCATAACATTATTGCTGAGTTCCAAGTCTCATTACGCACAAAAACCATGTGATTTGACCCACGGTAGAACTAAATTTATGCTAAGGCAAAAAAACAAAAAGAAAAAAGGTTAATATAAAATGAGTGTTTCTTAACCCATAAAAATAAAACAAAATTTCCATTGGTCTTAATCATGTCATGAGAAATTGGCTATTCGTATTGTCACCAAACTTGGAGACTGTGTCTGGAATAGTCTCACTTACAATATAGGCTACATAATGTACATGAAGTCACTTAGTGGAATCTGGTGGTTTCGAACATGAGCCTCACAATGAAAGTCATGAGGACAGGCCTCAATTTTCAGTAGACCCATTTCTCACAGGGGCAACTTCATAAATATACTGTAGGGGTTTATCATATAATGATGGTTATGATTCTCCTGAGCAATGCAAGAGATTAAGAGGCAGCCAGTTTCAAATATGTGGATGTTTTGTGGCAAATGTTATATTGCAAAGTGGCTTCCCTCTGTCAACTATTGTCCTTCTGGATTCCGCTCACACCACTTGTGGTAGGCAGAATAATGGTCTTCCAAAGATGTCCACATCTTCATCCCTGGAACATGTGAATATACTATTTACATGACAAGGAGGAATTAAGGTTGCAGATGAAATTAAGGATGCTAATCAGCTGGTTTTGTGATGGGGAGATTATTCTGGATTATCTGGGTAGGCCCAATATAATCATAAGTGTCCCCATAAGTAAAAGAAGGAGGCCAGAGAGTCAGTCAATCATAGAGTTGAAGGCGTCATGCTGCTGGCTTTGAAGATGGAGGGAGGAAGCACAAGCCAAGGGATGCAGGCGGCCTCTAGAAGGTGGAAAAGACAAGGAAACGGAGTTTTCCCGAGAGCCTCCAGAGAGGATTGCAACCCTGCCAACACCTTGATTTTAGCCCAGTGAGGCCCATTTCGGGTGTCGGATCTCCAGAGCTGTAAGATAAAAAAATGCATCTTGTTTTAAGTCACTAAGTTTGTGGTAATTTGTTAAAGCAGCAATGGGAAACTGATACAGCACTGTCAAGAACAATGAAAATCTGAGAACAAAGAATAAAATAAAAAAAGAACAAAATAAAATCTGAGATTTTACCCTAATTGCAAGCTAACAAGTTGGCTTGTCACAGTTCCATGATTGCTGGCAGAACACACGAGCCACCTGGGTCAGAGATAAAGGGCAATTTGTTACTTACAGCAACGGCCTCAGCTAGAGCATCAGCATTGTGTGTGGTTCACTGATCCCAGATTCCCACAGGGCAATGTGGAGAGGGCCAGGTGACACCTGCACACAGTGGGTTATGTGACAGGAGAGGAGCCCTGAGCTTGAGGAACTCAAATCTTTCAAACTGGACAGCGAGCACACCTGCCCTTTGCTCCCAAGGGAGATACCGTATCTTCCACAGCTGAAAAGTAATACTAATAATAAGCAAGAGAATTGTGGTTTTAGTTTACAGACTACTTTTCACCTCTACCATCTAATTTAATCTTTTAACAATCCCTTAAAAAGGTAACTGCCGAGAAACTAAGGCCCAGAAATACTGAATGACACACCAAGACCTCTCACTGGTCACACTCAAGACCATGAGGGTGGGGCTGTAATTTCCTGAGGCTCCCGTTCTACTATTCTTGGTAAATATATCTATTTTCACAGGTCTTCATCCTTTGAAGAAATGAAACTCTTTGAAAAGAGTAAATTGTTATTCAAGCTCTCACCCTGGTGACATGCAAATGGTAGACACTAAATTCAGCAGATGGAAAGAACATGGACTTTGGAATTAGATGTCTGGAGTTGAAATTCTGACGGTGCTTCTCATTAGCTTCTCTAATCTCTCTGAGCCTCAGTTGCCCATCTGCAAAATGGGTTCATAATTCTTTCACAGGGATGCTAAGAGACTTCTGTCCCATGTGCAATGTTGTTCTTCTTGAAATTCCATGCTCAATTTATCTCTTCCCCACATGCCTGTGAGCTTCTTGAGGGCAGGGACCTCGACTTTTGTGCTGTTCACCCAAGCAACTAACACTCTGCCTGACAAAAGGACATGCTGAGCAAACATTTGTCGACTGAAAACATATGTCTGGCACCTAGTAGGTGCTTGAGAATTATTGCTCTCTTCCCATCCTCCCTTCGCAACCCTTACCTTTCTGAATTGACTTCCTGGACAGATGGCTGTGTGCCAGGTGTGGGGCAGTTTCAATACTATAGGAAGCTCGGGTCCTACGCAGCATTCACTTTCATTTCCTAAAACTGAAATGTCTGTGAAACAAATTATGCAAGAGTGGAATTTTAGTGTAGTCACTCCTTGGACAGCCTGGGGCAGGACAGAGTTGTCCCTATACCAGTTCCTGGCATAGCTGGTGTTGGCCCAGTTGCGCAAGATTCTGAGGTTTCAAACAGAACAATCCTTGTTGTGTTTCTGTGAGTGCCAGGGAAAACTTTCTCAGCAGAGTATCCCTCATTCCTGGAAAAGACAGCAATGTCCCTTTCCTTCCCAAAGCCGAGTCCCACATCTCTCTCCTCTGAGAGGGTAATTGTAAGTCATTGTTGGACCTGCAGATGAGGCCTGGAGCCCTCCCTTGACAAAGCGGCAAAACGCTTCCACAGATGAAGTTTTCGTTAAGTGGGTTCCTTCCACCTCATTCTTCTGTCCCCTCCTCTTTGCTGGACTCTCTTCTCTACTTTTGAGGGGATCCCCCTTCTTCCCAAATACTTTTCCTTCACGGACCAACTGAACCTGCGTGATGTAGTACCCTCTGCTCCAAAATTACACCTCCACCTCTGCCATCAATACTCTCATTTTCTGAGAGAAACTGAGCTCATCTAGTTGGTAAGAAGGAAACAAATTCATTTTTAAAGTCAAAAGCCCAATAATATTTACATTCCTTAGTGTACTGGCCTTTTATCAAAGGGGCTTGCTAATCCAAGTGAACATTTTTCTGTGGCACAATTTCCACAGAGACTTTTTGGCCAGTTGGCCCTTTCCAGGTCCCTCAAGGAATAATTCTTTCTTGTGAATGTCTGTCTCTCTGAGAGTAAAACAATGGGGAGGGCCAGAGATTTTCTATTTGGTCTACATCGGGTAAGGCCCCTCCTCATTCACTGGGTTTTATGCCATCAGTGGGCCAGAGACCAGACAGGGCTGGGATCTGATTTTTTAAGTGACAATCATTATCTGGTAATTTTCTTGTCAATTGGCTTAAGATTAGAAACAAATGCTTTTTAGGAAAAAGTGGGGGAGAAAATATACACAGACATCCACACTCATTTACATTGTTTAATTTTCTCTCCAAATTTTCATTCTTTGCCAACACAGCTTTGAAGCTCTGCAATTTCATGTGCCTAAAAGTTTCTCTGTCAAATGACCTACAGTTCCCTTTTCTCTTCTCATTCACCCCATCATTACCTACTTTTGTCAACCTATTATTATTATTTACGTGCCTAATGTTTTGCACATATATGGACAGGCAGCTTTGTTTCTCCAGCTGATTTTCCATAAAATAAATACATTTATACATTTGGCTCTACTTACAAACAAACTCATATTTAGCACTTACAAATGTCAGGTACACATTGTCCTTTGCACATGAGACCTTGCCTGATTTTGACAACAACCCTATTCAGTTCATTTCACAGAGAAGGTAACTTGGTCAAGATCATACACTTAGCAAGAGGGCCCAGAGTCTCCATTCATAACCACTGCACTACACTGCCTCCCTGTTTGACCTTCACGTTGTCAGAAATGTTTTTAAATCACTTTGAAATATCATTTCCCACAAGAAACAAGAGCTATAGCATCCTAGCTTTCTAAAAGCCAGTGTGGACCATTTGATAAACAAACAGAGAAGGTAGGACTAGACCCCTTATACCCATAGCATGCTCACGGTTGGTGAGGTGATATTTCTGCTGTTTCCTAGTTACCTGGAAATGCCATCACTAATCTCAAAAGATTCTGGGGGTCTGGGGGTAGTGGCCACTTGAATCAGGAAATAGAAGGTGACTGTGAGCTGAGCAAGTGACTGTGTGATAGTCCTTTCCCCCAGGACAAATGCTCTCATTATTTTCATCCTGATCTATCAACAATTTGGTTAGACTAGCTGATACTACAGCAAACTAGAGAAGAAACTAAGTTCCCATAGTTTAAATCCTCGGACCTTTCTTGAAAATAATAGCTGACACTGAGCATTTACCAGGTTCTGGGCACTGCACTCTGGATAAGAATTATCACCCCCATTTAACAGATGTGAAAACTGAGTCTTGTGATCTGCTCAGACATAAAGCTAGTATGAGTAAAAGGCGAGATTTGAACCCAAGTCTGTCTGGCTACAAAGCACTTGCCCTTTGGAGCCATACTCCACTGCTCCCATAATGCTTGGAGGATTATGCTGAGCCCTGGAAATCAGTTGGCTCAGCTTTGGATTTGTCGTACATGGGCCACAGTTGATGGCTGCCCTAGGTCACTCCAGAAGCTGATTAATGACAGTGATTCATAGTGAGTCCTTTAGAGCCAGCATAGCATGTTTATAAGAACCTATATTTTAGTATGTATGTAAGAAATAAGTGAAAAGCTACAATGATCCTGGAATGATGATGATAATAATGATAATACTAATATATTGAGCTCTTTCTGTATGCCAGGCATTCTGTTGGGCACATTATATGCATAACCTCACTTAAAATTTTTTTAATTGATGTCTTAATAGTTTATAACATTATGAAATTTTAGTTGTACATTATTGTTTGTCAGTCACCATATAGATGCATCCCTTCACCCTCTGTGCCCACCCCCCACCCCCCACCCCCCTTGCCCCTGGAAACCACCAAACAGTTCTCTCTCTCCATGTGTTAGTTTATATTCCACATATGAGTGAAATCACATGGCATTTGTCTTTCTGTCTCTGACTTATTTCACTTAACATAATACCCTCCAGCTCCATCCATGTTGTTGCAAGTGGGATGATTTTGTCTTTTTTTATGGCTGAGTAGTAGTCCATTGTGTATATACACCACATTTTCTTTACCCAATCATCAGTTGAGGGATGCTTGGGTTGCTTTCACTTCTTGGCTATAGTGAATAATGCTGCAATGAACATAGGGGTGCATAAGCCTCTATGGATTGTTGATTTCAGGTTCGTTGGGTGGATACCTAGTAGTGAGATAGGTGGGTCATAAAGTATTTCTATTTTTAATTTTTTGAGGAATCTCTGTACTGTTTTCTATAGAGGCTGCACTAGTTTGCATTCCTACGAGCAGTGAATTAAGGTTTCCGTTTCTCTACAACTTCTCCAACATTTGTTGTTTTTTGTCTTGGTGATTATAGTCATTCCGATGGATGTAAAGTGATATCTTAGTGTAGTTTTGATTTGCATTTCCCTGATGATTAGTGATGTTAAACATCTTTTCATGTGCCTATTGGCCATCTGTGTATCTTCCTTGGAAAAATGTCTGTTCATATCCTCTGCCCATTTTTTGATCAGATTGTTCTTTTGTTGTTCAGTTGTGTGAGTTCTTTATATACTACAGAGATTAACCCCTTGTCAGATATATGATTTGTGAATATTTTCTCCCAGCTGGTGGGTTGTCTATTCATTTTGATCCTGGCTTTATTTGCCTTGTAGAAGCTCTTTAATCTGATGAAGTCCCATTTATTTATTTTTTCTTTTGTTTCCCTTGTCAAAGTAGACATGGAATTGGAAAAGATCCCTTTATGACCGATGTCATATAGTGTACTGCCTATATTTTCTTCCAGGAGTTTTATGGTTTCATGCATAACCTCACTTAAACAAGAAGGAAAATCAACTAGTATTTTAGAGTGTCCCATAGTCGAATCAATATTCAATCATCATTTAGCTTCCTTCTTGGACTTAAAATAGCAAATGACATTCCTTCAGGCAAGTTTATTTTTGCTTAAGATCCTCATATGAAGCAATCATACTTGAATTGTGTAATGCACTTGGGAAACATTTCTGTAAAGAAACCTCGCAACAAAATGGGTATACATACACACATATAACATAAATGTAATGTAAAAAATTCAGCTTTTCTATAATTTCAGTCATGTTCTCATTGAATAACAAGTCTAGCAAAATTATGAAGCATGGGAAGTAGTCTATAGAGATCTAGTGAAATGCATGGCACGTGGGCCATGAAATCAAACAGATTGAGGTTCCGCACCCAGACTGTTTTTTTTACCTATAAAAAAGGAGGAAGGATTCCTCTTCTGGTGAACCAAAGATTTTTGGGCAAAGTATGATTCTCCATACAATGGGAAACCCAGGGTTTGTTGACCCTTCCACCTATGAGCTCCAGCTTGCACCAAACGTTTGCCTGAATCTACACTAAACAAGGAAGAAAGAGAAGGAAGGAGATGGCAAATGGATTGGGGAAAGAGGAGGGATCAGTGGACTCTGAGCAAGATGCAGGCGGTTTGAGTTAGTCATTTTGAGGTCGGACAACTGTTGGTAATGACCAAGCCCAGGAAGTAAGTGAGGTAGTGCAGGGGAGATCTCCACTGAGGAGGAGGAAAAGGAATCGAGAGGCCAGGGTGACGGGTGGTCATCTTTGTGAACAACGAAGCCACCTGAGCTCCTGGAAAATCTTGGGAAAAAGAAGTCTATGAACTGGTGCCAAAATCTTCAACAAGTGGGAGGACGGGACTAGGAGGTCAGCAGATAGTGACAGACATAGGAGGGCAGAGGTCATATGGTGTGACATGAGCCCAAAGCCTCTGAGGAACTGGTTTTCTTACAAAAGATTGGGTAAGTAACAGTCAGTGATTCTCACACTTCATCATGGAGTGGGGTTCCTGGATCTGATAATGCCCTTTGTAGAACACCATGCAACACCATGGAACAATAGATTTAATCCCATCATAGAAACTGAGATTTACCACAAATCATCTCTTAGTGATCTACTTGGGCTGGAACTGTTACATGGTAAATAATGTATGCACAGCTGGATCTGTACCAGTGATTGAAAGCTCAAAGAAGCCATAGCTGAAGGAAGGGCAGGAAGCCACTGGCAGGAGACACAGAAGCAGACTGGAAGACTTGGTCATGACTGACTCAGGCTAGAGGAAGCAGTGAGGACAAGACAGGCAGCAGAAGAGGAAGAGCAGCAGTTAACAGGGGGAGGAAGGAAGGACGTGACAAATATTTTCTTTACCGACTCAAATTTAATTTTGTCAACGTTGGCTTTTTTTTTAATGTCTTCGAAAATTGTTGTCTGCAGAAGAGATAAATCAGAAGTTTGCTTTGGCTTTTGGTTTAATATCTGAATTACTAAATCTACAAAGTTAAAATTTTGTCCTTCCTTAAGATTTTAAGTTCGACTAGCTTTTTATAAATCTGCCAAAATTTAAACATCACTTTAAAAGGGACTTGGGCTTATGTTTGTCCTATTTGCAAACTTAACTAATTAAACTTTAAAATAGTTTAAGCTGCATTTACAAATGTAATATATTTGATATCTTCTTTAAGTGTCTCGGTTGTTTGACTTAATGAAACTTTCCTGAGTTCTTAAACAACACTTATGTAACTTATACTCAATATGGTGAACTTGAAGCTCTCTTAAATGTTTCAATCTATAACAAGTGTTTCAATACATGTTTCTACAAACAGAAAAGTTCCAACTTAAAGTCACAAGTATACACGAAGTACACATTTTAAATTGGAATTACGAGCCTGACCTTCACTCTAATAGGCCAAATTCTTTTAAATGTGACAAGCCTTTAAAAACAAAATATCCACAGACTCCTTTATACAAAATATTAGTGTAAATACTAATTATTAGCCTACCAGAGATTACATCCAGAAACATTGTGGGCCAAGTATAACTGTCCATACAATTGCCAAGAGGACAGCAACCTCCAGCCTTTGAAAGATACTTATAGACACACACATAGGAAACCATTACATCATCGTACATAATTTGGGAAATTCCTTCTTAGATAGTTGGCCAGTGATACTGGCCAGGAAGCTGGCAGTATTCTTGTCTGTGACCCCGACTGCTACACACTGAACCTGAGTAATACTTTGTAACATGACTGAATCTAAAGAAGGCAGTGGGCACATAGCTCATGTCCCTAGTTTGAGACATATACAACCTCATTTTTTCAATCCACACAGAAGTTGGCAACGCCTATCCAGACTGCCACACCACATGATTGGATTTAGCAGTTATTTGATTCTTAAGGTATTTCAATATATTTTCCAAGGAGCTCCAAACAACTTGGAACTTGATAAAATTCTGCTGTCTTTTCATACTCTTCTTGCCTGATGAGACCATACTGCCCTTACAGATACTAAAATGATCCAGTTGCTCACTCATGGTTTTGTCTAACTATATGGTTGGAAATTGTGCGTTATATTTCTTCATTCCCACCTTTAAATGAGGTCAGCTGCTGTGTGGCAAAGAAGTCAGGGCAAGGAGCCACTGGTCAGTAGTTTCAGTTACCTGAGGTCAACTGAGGTCCGAAAATATTAAATGGAAAATTCCAGAAATAAACAATTCATAAGTTTTAAATTGGGCATCATTCTGAGTAGCGTGATGAAATCTCATGCCATTTGGCTCCATCCCACTCAGGTCTGTGAATCATCTCTTTGTCCAGAACATCACACTGTATACACTACCCGCCGGTAAGTCACTTAGGAGCCCTCTGGGTTATCAGATCGACTGTTGTGACAGATCAACTGTCATGCAACACAACTGTGCTTTTGTTCAAGTAACCCTTATTTTACTTAATAACGGCCCTAACGTGCAAGATGCTGTCAATTCAGACATGCCAAAGAGAAGCCATGAAGTGCTTCCTTTGAGTGAAAAAGTGAAAGTTCTCGACTTAATAAAAAAAGAGAAAAAATCGTATGCTGAGGATGCTAAGGTCTACAGTAACTTTTATTACAATATATTGTTATGTGTTCTATTTTATTATTAGTTATTGTTGTTAATCTCTTACTGTGCCTAACTGATAAATTAAACTTTATCATAAGTATGTATGCATAGGAAAAAACATAGTATATATAGGGTTCAGTACTATCCACGGTTTCAGGCATCCACTGGGGGTCTTGGAATGTATCTCCCTTGGATGGGGGACATCTGTACTCCACTCCTCCAGAGCTAACCTAACAAGTATTAGTTGATTAGTGCCTACCATGTTCTAGGGGCTGGGGATACTTCACTGCAAAAAGAAGTCTCTGCCGTCGTGAAATTTACATCCAGCCGCATTCAGCAGAAATGTGTTAATTTGGAAGCTCCTTTTCAGTTGTCTAGTTGAATCTTGCAACGGATGAAAATTGTCCTTGAGAGTTGTGTGCTTTTGGACCTGTCCTGTAACAACTTACCTCATATACCATCCTTATGGTTCAGCCCTTTGCTTCTGGGATAGTCCATCAAAGAACCTGAAGAAAAGTTTCTTTCTTTTTTTCTTTTCCCCAAATTTTAGATTCCTGCAACATTTATAAATTCTTTAAATTAAAAAAAATAGGACTTTTATGGACTTTCTTTTCTGAGTTAACTTAAGATTGATGCTTCTGATTCCCAGAGATACGCACCAAGAAGCCTGAAGTCAGGGCAGATCAGTCACTTGGGTTGACATGTGAAACACTCAATTTTATTCTGAGAGGTTTTGGTCCATCTATCTATCTTTCTTTTTTCTTTTCTTTAGAATGAACATTGAGAACCTCCCGCCAGGAATGTCTTAATTTCTGGAATCATTATAGTATGATGAGTTTAACCCTCGAATGGACTCTGTGGATGTTGGGTAGTGAATTGCTCTGAATATGCATAAGGTAATGTTAGGAAGATGGTAAGCTGAAAATGAGCATTCCAGAAGAGATAAAGCCTTCTGAATACAATATTAGAAGACTTTATGATATTATGTTTCTAGGTGGTTTGGACTTCCTGAGTCACTTAAGAAACTTAATTTTCTTTCCATCAAGAAATATCCTAGTCAGAACCTTTTTTGGTTGCAAGTGAGAAATCAATGTAAACTGATTAAGGTAAAGGGGGATGTTTTATAAGTGAAGCAGGATGACCTGCAGAGAAATTGGGCATTTTCTTCTTTTTCTCAAAGACCTGGCTTCTCTATTTTGGAGGCCTGATGTACTCATCCTTTGCTCTAGGAGAGAAGAGGATTTTTAAAAGTCAGATTTATTGAGATAATTTTCATTCAATAAAACTTATCAAACTAAAAAGTACAATTCGCTGAACTTTAACAAAGGCATACAGTCATGTAATCACTGTCACAATCATGATACAGAACATTTCCATCATCCCCCAAAATCCCCGGATGTCCCTTTGCAGTCAGTCCCCTCCCCCCACCCAGCTCCCTGGTATCTCTGCTTTCTGTCATAGTTTTGCTTTAGAATTTCATATAAATGGATTCTACAGTACGTATTTGTTTATGTCTGACTTCTTTCCATTAGCATAATGCTTTTGAGATCCATCCATGTTCTTGCATATATCAGTAGTTCTTCCTTTTTATTGCTGAGTAGTATTCTCTTGTATAAATATGCAACAATTTGTTCATCTATTCACCAGTTGATAGATATTTGGATTGTTTCTAGCTCTAAATAAAGTATATGCCTTTGTGTGGACTTATGTTTTCATATATTGTGGGCAAGTATCTTGGGGCATAGAGTAAATGTACATGTTTAATTTTATAAGAAACTGTCCAACTTTCCCAAAGTGGGTGTATCATTTTTATTCTCACCAGCAATGTATGAGAGTTTAAGTGTTTCTATATCCTTACTATCACTTGATATTGTCTTTTTAAAAAATTTAATTATTTTATTGAGGTCATATTGGCTTAGAACATTGTGTAATTTCAGGTGTACATTATTATATCTCAGTTTCTGTATAGACTGCATCATGATAACCACCAATAGTCTAGTTTTTATGCATATGTGCCCCTTTACTACTTTTGCCATCCCCCCACCCTCTTCCCTTCTAGTAACCACTAATCTGTTCTCCTCATGCATGTGTTTGTTTATTTTCCACATATGAGTGAAATCATACAGTGTTTGTCTTTCTCTGTCTGGCTTATTTTGCTCAGCATAATACCCTCAAGTTCTATCCATGTTGTTGCAAATGGTGATATTTTTCTTTTTTATGGCTGAGTAGTATCCCATTGTAGATATACATCACATCTTCTTTATCCATTCATCTGTGGAGGGGGCACTTGGGTTGCTTCCATGTCTTGTCTAGTGTGAGTAATGCTGTGATGAACATAGGGATGCACAAATCTCTTTGAATTGTTGATTTCATGTTATTTGGATAAATACTCAGTAGTGAGATAGCTGGATCATACGGTATTTCTATTTTTAACTTTTTGAGAAATCTCCATTCTGTTTTCCATAGTGGCTGCACCAGTTTGCATTCCCACCAGCAGTGTATGAGGGTTCCGTTTTCTCCACTTCCTCTCCAACATCTGTTATTTTTTGTCTTGTTAATTGGTATTGTCAATATTTAATTTTAGCTATTCTAGTGAGCATGTAGGGGTATCTCAATGTGGTTCCCCCAGTTTTATTAAGATGTAGTTGACATATAACATTGTATTAATTTAAGATGTACAAGAAAATGATTTGATATATGTATATATTGCAACATGATTACCACAATAAGTTAACATCCATCACCTCACAGTTACAATGTTTTTTCTTGTGATGAGAACTTTTAATATCTACTCTATTAGCAACTTTCAACTGTACATTACATGATTGTTAATTATAGTCACCATGCTCTACATTATATCCTCAGAACTTAATTATCTTATAACTGGAAGTTTGTACTTTTTGACCACATATGAAACCGTCAATTTTACTTTGAGAGGTTTTGGTTGATCTTTCAAGTTTCCAAAATACTTACAAGTGAGAAATACTGCTCTTCATATGAGATGACAGGTAAGAGAAGAGAAACTTACAGTCAGGCCTACAGCAAAAAAAAAAAAAAAAAAAATTAAAACTAGTTGAAGTAATAAAACGATAAGATTTGAAAATCAGTTGTTGGAGAAAACTGTACTTCAGGAAAATGGAAACTGGGATGGCTGAGATTCCATGATCAGACCAGGCTCAATAGAAACTATAATAACAACAGAGCTTTGCTATGAGAATTTTCCACAGTGACAGAACTTTAAAGACGTGCTTTTATATTAACCAAAGATATTCACAGTTCTAAGTGCCAAAGTCTGCTTAATACCGTATCTTCTGTTACAATATTTAAAATCCCCAGGATACACAGATCTCAGTGAAAATTTGATGGTTGAAGAAGAATTGAAACATTCAGTTCATAAGGACGCCTGGAGCTCCTTACATAACTTGAATTTAAGACAAAAATAATCTATAGACTCTGGAAAATGTTACTTACTCTAGAGAACCCTGACTAACCTTAATCTTGGTCAGTGTACATTTGATTCTTTACCTAACAATTATCAGTGGCCAGAGTATGTATGGCCAGATAGTATGCTTGAATTTATCCAACACAAAAATACACAGTTTAACCCGCAGTGTTTCTCAGACACTAGGCATATTAGATGTTAGCGATTTAATCTTTTATTTTGCATTTTCAGGTATATGTTGAAGATCCAACCAGATGCCTCCTTCTTCTTTGAGAGTAAGTGGGAAAATAAAACTTTCTCTAAGGAGCCACTTGATTCTTTCCCAAAACTGAAGACTTTGGAAGCTGGCAGCAACAATTTCATTTGCTCCTGTGAATTCCTGTCTTTCACTCAGGAGGAGCAAGCGCTGGACCAGATCCTGATCGACTGGCCAGAAAACTACCTGTGTGACTCTCCATCCCACGTGCGGGGCCAGCGGGTTCGGGATACTCGTCTCTCGGTCTCTGAATGCCACAGGACAGCTCTGGTGTCTGCCGTGTGCTGTGCCCTTTTCCTGTTGATCCTGCTCACCGGGATTCTGTGCCACCATTTCCACGGACTGTGGTACATGAAGATGATGTGGGCCTGGCTCCAGGCCAAAAGGAAGCCCAGGAAAGCTCCCCAAAGGGACATGTGTTATGACGCCTTTGTGTCTTACAGTGAACGGGATTCCTACTGGGTGGAGAACCTCATGGTCCAGGAGCTGGAGCACTTCAACCCTCCCTTTAAGCTGTGTCTTCATAAGCGGGACTTTATTCCAGGCAAATGGATTATTGACAATATCATTGACTCCATCGAAAAGAGCCACAAAACGATCTTTGTGCTTTCTGAAAACTTTGTGAAGAGTGAGTGGTGCAAGTACGAACTGGACTTCTCCCACTTTCGTCTCTTTGATGAGAACGATGATGCTGCCATTCTCATTCTGCTGGAGCCCATTGAGAAAAGGGCCATTCCCCATCAGGAAGGGTTTGAGTTGAAGAATAATTCTAGTTTTGTGTGTGTGTGTGTGTGAGGAAGATCAGCCCTGAGCTAACATCTGTTGTTAATCCTCCTCTTTTTTTTTTTTTGCTGAGGAAGACTGGCCCTGGGCTAACATCCATGCCCATCTTCCTCTACTTTATATGGGACACCACCACAGCATGGCTTGACAAGCAGTGAGTCAGTCTGCCTCTGGGATAGAACCTGTGAACCCCAGGCCGCCGAACCAGAGCGTGTGGACTTAACCACTGCACCTCTGATTCTAGTTTTTAAAACTAATTCTAGTTTTTAAAAGGCAAATATCTAAAAATTGAAATATTCTCAGTTTTCAAAACAGTTCTATGTTGATTTACAATTTTACTATTATTTTTCATAGCCAGTATTAAGTACTGTTCTTCAAAAATTACAGATGTTATTGAAATCTGTCCAGAGTAGAAAAATTTTGAAGAATGGGTGTTTGTGTACAAAGATCTGTAAAACATTGCAAGGATCATAGCAGATGTTCATTAAGTGATTTTTTGATAAATGTATTTATTATTATTTTCTTTAACTATTGCAAATTACTTTATGTGAAAAAGACACAGACTGTGTTTTTTGATAACTTCATTTTAGAATTTCAGTCAGATGCTCAAAAATACAAATATATAACATAGTTACTGTTTTCCAAACACTTTTTCATATTCTGTGTTCATTTTCTCACCTCCATTTTTTTTAAAGATAAGTTTTGTAGGGAGTTGTAGGAGGTCTATATCAAACTGAAAAGAAGATGGACTAAGGAGGCTTAGAGTCTAACCTGGGGTTTGCCACTTAGCTGTGAACCATGTGATTTAAGGCAAATTCTCTAATCACTTGAACTATAATAATATCAGGACCATTTATTTCATGTTATCATGAGATTCAGAGGAAAAGATATATGTGAAAGTGTTACCAGACACAAACACAGGCTCGTCACCTGCCACATAAGAGTGGCCAAATAAAACTGGAACACCAGGCTTATGGCAAGGAAAGAATTTTATTTTGGGTGATGTCATGTATGCTGGGTTTAAAGTAGGGGAACTGATATCAGGGCTGGCATCAATTCCCCCCTATTTTATGTTTACTCCTCAGTCTTGAGGGATTTGGGGCAATGATGGATCCAGCTACTTCCTGCTGTATTGGGGCATAGATCTGGGTTAGAGGAATGAGATTGTTTAGCACTCATTTGGAAGTATTTTTTGTTCCCAGCTTCAGGCTGACATTTTGTATTATTAGAACTTTTGTACCTTGTTTAACAGTTTTGGAACAACATCTAAAGGTACATTAAGTATCTGACCAGAAAGATGAGAAGAATTGACAACCCAAATTTTAACAGTCCCTGAAAAATAGACTTAATCCCATGGGGAATCCAAGAAAACAGTTCTGAAAATCAGTTTAGACCTGGTACCTGGGGGCATATCTGCTGATAAGGGGCATAGGTTGTTCCATCTCATTGAACCAGTCTCCTAGTAAGGCAGTGATGTAGGTGGGCTCCCAAAGTTAGGCCTATATTATGTAAGTAAGTAACCAGGTATTTAATAAGAAGTATTTCTAGATAAACAAAAAGAAAAAACAAGGTTAATGATTGGAGCAGATTATAAGCCAGTCCTGAGTCCATGAGGCAGCCAATTAAGATTTTGGAAGTCAGGGTCAAACCATCTTTTGCAGTTTGAAATGTCTCTGATGATTTCATTGGGTATTCAGGCACCTTTCTGAGTGGCTTACACAGCAACAGGGATGAATCTTTCTTAAGTTTATATCAAGATGTCCAGCTTCAGTTTGCAGGGCTTCAGGAAAAAGGGCAGATTCAGTTTTCAATGATTCCAAGTGAAAATGATTGAAGACGTTAGTTTGGAGATTTGTAGCCAGATATTTCAGGAGGCTAGAAGGATTTAGGATCTAGTCTAGTGAACAGACACAAAATAAAAAACCTCAAGACAATTAACAGAACCAGAATTCAACATCCACAAATGTGTATTTTAGTTTCTATTGAAACACAATTTTTCTCTCTAAAATCACCCTCATTTTTACCAAAGATAGCCAAATTAAGACCCACTGGTTTGTAAAATAAGTCCAGCTTTAATAAACCTGGACCAATTGTTTACATAAGCACAGCAAGAATAGTAATTGATCATATAGGCTCCTTTAAATCTGCCCTGCTGGAACTTTTTATAAGGAATCACAGATTGAACTTTAAAGGCCTCTCAAGGCCAGGAAAGCCCAACTAAGGACTTGTCATCAGACCTTGCCTGCAATACCTACAGATTCAGGTGAATTCCTCTTTTTTTGAGATCCCCCAAATATCCTGGGGTTCTCTGCACCTGCCAGAGAGTGGCATTCTTTACTCACATGGAAAGGTTGTTGGGAACCCTGTATGCAAGGTACCCGGCCAATATTTCCAAGTGGCTTTATTCTATAAAGTCCAATCTTTGTTTTTCAAAAGCTGTCTGGTCATATTTGAGTCTGCATTTTTCTCAAATATGACACTCCAGTCAAAGCCTTGGTAATATAACCAGTGTTTCCAATAATGTCCTGCTATAAGGAGAACAGATTCTTATTGAACTTATGCAAATAACTATATTTCCATGAATATAAGAATACTCACGGGGCCGCCCGGTGGCGCAGCGGTTTAGTCCGCGCTTGGCAGCCCAGGGTTTGAGAGTTCGGATCCCGGGCGCCTGCCGACGCACTGCCTGTCAGCCATGCCGTGGCGGCGTCCCATATAAAGTAGAGGTAGATGGGCACGGATGTTAGCCCAGGGCCAGTCTTCCTCAGCAAAAAGAAGAGGATTGGCAACAGATGTTAGCTCAGGGCTGGTCTTCCCCACAAAAAAAAAAAAAAAGAATACTCACTCATCAAAAGTTTTCAAATTCTGGAGGGATCAGCTAGGAAGAAAAAGATAAATGCTTCAATTCTGTTTACAAATTGTTATAAGTCATAGTTCCTTAAGAGAAAAGAGAAAAAGTTGTCTTTAAACCTGAAAAAACAAAACATTAAAAAATCAGCAATATTTCAAACAAAAAGTCATCAAAATTATAATTGTCCTCGTCAATTTATTCAGTCCAATGATATCAACTTTTGATCTTCTGTTAGCAGTTTCATGAGGCCATCAGTCTCTCCGTTACAGTTTGATAACTTCTTACCCAGCTCAGTCTCATAATCTGAAAGTTCATCAGAAACCTGTATTTTAGAGCAGGTGTCAGAGTCCTTTCCATGAATATCTCTGAAGTTGAAACATATTTGCAAAAACATCAGAGTAAAACAACTGTCTATAAATAACAAAAGACTTAAAAATGACATTTGACAAAGAAATTTGGTTATTTCTGTGACATACAACACTTTAAGAAAATAACCAGAATTATGACTGATAACCAGGACAGATCAAAATTTTAGGAGTGTTATATAATTTCAAAACACCTACATCAATAACATTTACCCACATAATATCATAGGTCCTTATGAAACAATGCTTAGTTATCCATTTAACCACAGTGACAATTAAGATTTTCAGGCAAATGCAGAAAATTAAGTGGCTGTATGAAAAACCTTAGCACCTGTGATTAAAGACCTGACAAAAACAATACAGGAAATTTATTTTGATAAAACACAAACACCTTTTATAATTTCTCTACCATAAGCAGAATAAAGTTCAAGAAAATTATCCTTTTAAGAGAGAGAGAACCAAATTCTAATTTTGCACCAGCTTACTTTTTACCCTAAAACTCATTTACTTCATTGGATTTATTTTAATCTTAGCCAACTTGACCATGAATAAAACTCCTCACGGTTTTACTTTCACAAACTTTTTATCACTTATTTTTTACATTTAGAATTTGTGCCATGCCTTCTTTTTTTCCCTTCTGGTATTTTAGGAAAATTTATCTTTCTTAACCCAACAAACAAAAATATTTCCATTCTTTATACCTTCTTTACTGAAAACATACATTTTACTTTCCTTGTATACAGACCTTCCAGAAATATGTACCTTCTCATAGAAAATTTCTCAGCATGGCATAGAACATGTTTATCAATGAGCCTAAGCATCCTTCAGTTTCTCTGAGATAAGAAACCAAAGGCAGACAAATCTATGCCCAGTAATCAATTATCAATATGTTATCTTGTTTGGAAAATGACCTAGATACTCAACAAATTTTTTTTATCATTTAACTTAATTTAGCAAAACTCTAAAGGTTTAAGTTACCAAAAAGAATTTGGAAGCTGGGCTTTTTTTCAAGCATATATACCATAAAACATAATTATTGCACCCAAAGACTCTTACCCATTTTCATTTATCTAAATCATTTGTTTCCACCAATTATGTTTAGATTACCCATGAAAACTTCATGAGACATTAGACAAAATTAGCTATCATTTGACGCTATTATTTTGCTGACAGATTTGTAACAGGGATAACATGAGCTTATTTGACTAGTAAACCCAGGCTGCATGTCTATACCATATCCAAATACTGATAACACTGAGGACATGCCTATTTCAATCAAACCAACAAACTTAAATAAACTTTCAGTTACCCAAGATCATTTTATATTATGTTAAATAACTTTGTCTTTTAGAAGTTTCTGCATATTAATCAAAGACTGCATTCCACCATGAGAAATTTTGAATCCTCTCTTTTAAGGGTGACCTTTAAGGTGGACTCATCTGAAACAGAAGTTCCCCAGAAGGGCAATTCCAAATTATCTCAAAAGTTTACTTATTTTCACTTGTTTAATTTTAGATCAGAAATTTCAGGGGAGTTGAAGTAGGGAAGCTCAGCAGGAGAGGAGAGAAGAGCAGCTGATTTGGCTTCAGCTGCTGGCATGTTTAATTATTCAATTATTTTCTTTTAAAGGTGCAGTACAGTATTCCTGATTTCATTTAGAAGCCTCAAAAAATTAAAATAGTGCTCCCGTTGGTTGTTTAACTTTGTAGCTGTCTTTTTCCAACTGTATATGTAAATACACCAATTTGGGTAAACTGAAATTGCCCCATTTTGGCCATATTAAAGTGAGATTTCCTTTAGCATGTTTAATTAACATTGCCTAAAGGGCAGATTTATATATGTTCTTATAATATCAGGCAGAGGAAACGTTCCCTTTTCCCAGTGAGACACAATGTTTATCCCCACAACATAATCCATAATACAATCAGGCAAAGGTGCAATCACTTTACATAAAGTCCATTTAAATATCTTTACAAAACTTCATCTTAATTTGGTCAACTCTTATACCTCTAATCATAACTTATATTAGAATTCCATTAACAAGTTTTGGTATTACAATACTGTGTAGGGGAAGCATTCCCAGCCAGACATAACATTCATTTCCAAAAAACACCCAGGCAAAGTTGATATAACCTCTTCATATAATATTAGCTTAAACACTTTAATCTTAATAGTCATCGGCCTGAGCAGCCTAACTGTTGCTCCAAACAATTGTTGGTCAGGTTTGTCATTGTGATTTCTGCCTTCTGGCTTTTAAAATTTTTCAAACTGGGGTGAATAGAACAGGCTTGCCTGAGGTCCTTCAATGTTGGGGGGCCAATAGAGGGTCCCTTTAGCCCGCCCAACCTTAGGCAGTATTTTATTAAAACTTTTGTTTTAATTTTATTCATGTCTGCTCTATTTATCCCATTTTCCTTTTTAATAACTAGTTAAAGAGTTTCATCCTATTGGGATGAGTCCTGTGACTCTTCCCTTTCTGATTTCTCTTTGTTTCCCCCCCTTTAACATTTGTCTTATTTAATCTACTGTCTTATTTACCTTATTATTATTTTTAAACTCCTCTAAAAATTTCCACCTTGTTGAAAAGAGTCCCTTTATTTTTCCGCAGCTTCCTTTTATTCTTTTGTTAACTTAACGTTTCATAAGCATCTGTAAGACCATGAGAAGAAGGTGAGACCCCAAATTTAAGTTCTTAAGACTAGTCATTGTATTTTCTTTTTCATAGGTACCAATAAAATAGCTGTTTATGATGAGAGCTCTCTAAAACTTTTCCAACTCAAGAATCCACTGTCTGGCCATTTTTTTTCTCTGGAGTCTAAAGAATATTGTGGCCATGTGGTGTTACAAAAGAAAATCATCCCTTTTTAGACATTGGCTTATAACTATAATTAGACCATCCACTCAGAATCAGCCCCAATGGCTCTGCTTGGGGACAGACAGCATATTCCCCATTCCCATACACAGAGATGGACAGACACACAGATCCAGACAGAGAAAAATTAGACACCAGTGAACCAGTTCCCAAATGTAGGGTAGAAAGTCCTACAACTGTTCCCACTCTTAATGAGTGCCCAGGTGGCCCCTCCGCAAATGGAAAGGACCCCAGATGGAGTGGAAAGAAGTTTACAAGCATCCTCGAGGTGACTTACCCTATTTCAGATTGAGTCCTTCAACTCACCAGAAGCAAAAACAAACAAACAAACAAATCTAGAGCCTGTTTCCTTGCCATGAAAAAAATGTGCCTAGGGCCAGCAGTGCTGAGTCAGATGGAAAGTACTGGGGACAGTCCCTAGGTCAAATCACCTAGGCAGTTGCTGGACTGCTTCCCAAGAAATCCCAGTTGGCCCAGGGCCGTGGAGCCACCGGCAAAGAGCCTCCTGGTTGGCTTGCCAAATTGTTACCAGACACAAACACAGGTTCTTTACCCACCACATAGGAGGGGCCAAATAAAACGGGAATGCCAGGCTTATGGCAAGGAAAGAGTTTTTATTTCTGGTGACGTCAGCCGGGAGACGAGAGTGAGCCCTCAAATTTGTCCTGTCTCCCTGAAAGATGGGAGGCAAGGGGTTTTAAAAGTTGTGAGGAATAGTAGCTGTTTGTAGGCAGGGAGAGCCTGTGGCCTTGCTAGTTGGCGCCTCTCACCAGCCTGTGTTTTGGCTTGTGGGGGAGGATGGCGAGATAAGGGAATCCGCAGGTGGGTGTCTTTGGTTGCCTGCCTCCATGATGGGCGGTGGGTCCTGGCACCAGCAAGCCAAGGAGTGGTGGTCTGGGAGATTCAGCTTCTTGATATCCTCTGGATATCAGTTTCCCTGTAATAAAACTTCAAAAGACCCATAACTAGCCAAAACTTCAGTGTGAGCCCAGCATGAGGGCACCTGGGATTTTAACAATTTGTAACTTCTATTTACCCTGTGAAGTTCCAGGATGCAAAGGTTAAAAAACTGATATTTACATATGAATGTAACTTAGAGAAGCAGGGAAAGAGGATGAGTGCTTTTGGTTTTAACCCCACATATGCTGGGTTCAACGTAGGGGAACTGATATCAGGGCTGGCGTCAAAAGTGCTTTGAAAACATTAAGAACTGAACAAGTATAAGGACTGTGCCTGAGTAGAAGGTGCTAGTAGCTTTGCTGAGAGTGTGGAATAATCTTCATTTATATAGATGACACTGGTAATGACTTATGGGTAAATACATGATTTTTACCTGACTTTGCTGGAATATTCTAATATTCTAATAACAGCAGTCAATCTAGGCAGTTCAACTAGAGAAGATACATAGAGAAAGAACAGAGGTTTTTAGTTTTAGGGGAAAGAAATTGGACAGAAGTTTTCTCAGGTACACACTTGAGAAATCATGAGGAAGAGAGGTGGAGATTTGAAATAAGAAGAAGAAAGTGTTTTCAGGCCACTGGCTTGTCAGGGATAGAGAGAAATACCCACATAATCAACTGTATGGAAAATCAGACTCCACCCTCTCAAGTTCACATTCATGCCTATTGATTAAGTTTGCCTGATGTTCAAAACTTTAATGAAGACTAGGGATTTGGAATAGGGTAAGAAAAAGAACCCTGGATTGGGGGTAAAATTCTGGTTTCAAATCTCAGTCCTGCCATAATTTGTGACATTTCCCTGTGTAAAAGAGGAGCAAGACTGCTTCCTCAGCCTCTGATCTCGATTTGTGAAGATCAAATGTAATTATAAACGCACAGTGTAGTTTATGAAATATTAAGGCAGCTTAATTTTTAAAAGGTAGCTTGTTTCCCTTATAAACAATGCTCACTCGTTTCTGTGGCAATGAAGACTTTGTTTCTGAGTTACTTTAAGAAGCAGGGATGGAATGGAACAAGAGGAGGACTTAGGTTCAAAATCTTCTGTTGTAGGTGGAGGCCCCACATCTTTTCCTGGTAACAGCAGGAATGGGATGTATGTAGGTGGTAGACACAGTCAGAGCACCACCAGGGACTGCTCCAGGATTGGGGAGGAAAATATTGTGAGGCTTTCCTTATCTGCTCCTCAAGCAAAACCTTGGTGTGTTGGTCTGGACGGTGACTGGTGAGCTATTTTAAATGGAGGAGAGCATAGACCTGAGGGTGGAAGTGGACCCTGGAGATATATTGGCCGGTGAATGTGTTGAAAAGGAGGGAAAAATGAGAAGCATGAGTCATGAGCCTGAATTCAGACTCCCAAGGATGGAGAAGAATGGAGGAGTGGCGTTTAAAGACAGTGTGTTGCGGGGTAATGTGAGGATTGGGATGACCGAACCTTCAAGAAAACACTGGTTGAGTAATTAGCCTTCTCTTTGGTTGCGAAATCTTCCTTTGTGCTTCGGGAAATCCCACACGGGGGCCACTTGCATCTCGGTTCTCTTTTTCTCTTGCCGCGACTCCTACCCAGCCCCCAGCGCCCTCCTCCCACCCGGGCCGGCAGCAGGCGGCGGTCGGGCCAGGACACACGGGAGCCGACGCGGGCCCGCCTCCGGCCAGCCGCGACCTGTCACAGTCACCTGACGGAGTCAGCGGGGAAGGGTGGCCTTGGCGGCCCCGGGCCACAGCGGCCCAGCGAGCACACCGCGCTGGGGCATCGCCTCCCCTGCGCGCTGGGCGGGTCCCGCAGCCCGGGAGCAGGGGGCGCCCCGCCGCGCGCACTCTCTCCGTGACTCTTCCCCGGCCCGGGCGCGTCCCGTCCGGAGGCTGCAAGAAGGCGCGGCCCGGCGGCTCCGCGGGCTCCCCAGGTACGTCGGCCTTTCCCGCCGGCGCCGGGCCCAAGAGCGCGGGTAGGGGCGGAGGGGAGCCTCGGCCCGGACGCGGGCGCTGGGGATCCCCGCTGCCCTAGCGGCTGCACCCGGGACCGCAGCGGTGCGGCTCAGGTCCGGGCGAAGGCGGCGCGGGTGGGGAGAGCACCCGGCCCTCGGGGATGCCCACGCTCGCGCCGCCCAGTCTGCGCCGCCCTGCGCGGGAATACGGGCACGGGAAGGCCAGGCTGAGGTCCCCCCGCGGGAGGAGCAGGGGCCACCGGAAAGGGACACGGGCACGGCAGAGAGAGCCCCTGAGCATTCCTGTGCCCATGGTCCGCGGCGGGGCCGAGTGCCCTTCCAGCCTCGCAGGTCCCTGGGGGTCGCTGCGCGGAGTTTCCGCTGGGCTCCAGGGTCCGGGCGGCCGCGTCCCCCCGGGAGACCGAGGTGGGCAGTGACCCCGGCCCTGTCCTTGGGCCTCCCGTGTTCCCCGAAGGGCCACTTTCCCGCTGGCGGCTCTGAGCGTCCTCTCCGCCGCCTTGTTCCCCTTCACTCCGAGGAACCAATTTCGAAAGGTAAGGTTTCGGTCACCCTGGCTCAGAAGGGGGAAAGGTTCAGGACTCGGGAGCTGCCCAGGACTCTAGCTCCCTCACTCGGAGGTGGCTTCTGCACCCGGGCGGGCTCCACGTTCCTTCATCCTTAGAATATCTGAATTATGCTCTGGTTAGAAAATCGAGCGTTTAAGCAGAGATGAGTTCTTTAAGAATGCTCTCAATTTCACCTTATAACTTCTTCGACTTCTATAAATGAGAACTTGTGATTAGAAATTAAATGCAAGCCAAGATAGTGTTTTTCCTGTTAAAAAAAGAGGAGGGGGAGACATTGTTCCAATTGTAAACCACTCAGCCGGCTGGGATGATTCTAATTTTACAGAAAGTCTTGTCTTCAGTGTTACTCAGATCTTTGTCAAAAAGCAACTGGTAGATAGGGTGGCCTGACTTGAAAGTAGAGACCAAAAAAAGGAAATGGCAAACAGCCTATTTGAAAATGACTTATTCACCAATATTTTGTTTCTTCCTGTTCTAAGCAGAGGACATTTGCATCTTTAAACTTTTTATAATGCACCCGTTTTGTCAGAATTGCCAGAAGTTGAGAGCATGTTTTGGAAGTTTCTAAGCTATCAGTTAATTTTTTGCATTATTTTATTTAAGAATTTGGCTTGGTTGGTTAAATATCTTGCAAGAGGTGGTGGCCAATGGGTGGGAGAAATGGGTGAACTCTTTTTTTTAATTTAATAAAAATTAAAAAATAAAATGATAGCTCCAAATTCCACATGAACAGGACGTGGCCCTAGATACGGCAAGAGCTCTTCATTTACAGCAATACTGGTTTTCCCACCAGCTTCCTTGTACCTGTCATTCTTTCCGAACCCTACATGGTTCTCCACAGAAATATCCCTTCAGTAATGAACACCCAGAAAACATACCCCTGCGGGAAGGCATATGCAAGAATCCACTATCTTCACTTTCTGCAGAATGAGGCAGAAAAGATTTTTTGGGGGGTAGCCATCCAATAGCTGAGTGCTTTTAATACTCCGCAGCAGGTAATTTAATTTGTTTTTAGGAAGGATGAAAGTTAAAAGCAACACAGAGTAACAATGGGTAAGAATTACGGGTCAGTGGCTAGAACTATCGCCAAAGTTAGAGCCTTTAGATATAAACTCCTTAAATGAGGAAAGGCCTCAGAATGAAGAAATCATGTTGCAATTGAGGGAAGTGAGATTCAGAGATGTGAAGTGATCTTCTCAAGGCAAAAAAAAGAATTTGGCTTTGTTGGTTAAATATCTTTTTTTGATTTTAGTGATTGGGCATGATTTATGGTATATGACATCCTAGATGTGACCTCCTCACAAAGGTCTTTTAATAAATATAAATTGTGTTTACTCGTTCCAAATAGTAGGCTTGCTTGTCAAAATTATGCATTTTTCCCCCACAATACCATTTAAAATTTACATTACTTTTTCCTCATATTGAAAAGCCATGTCTGAGTTTGAGTGCTGTCTTCTTTCTTATCTATTGTTACATTAAAAAAAATTCAATTGTTGCTGCTTGCTGCCTACTCTTACCAGATTCATTTTCCATATTGCCAAAGAACATATGTTTTGGGGTACTGCTTTCAATGAGAGTCTATGGATAAAAATTCTTTTTAGTTTTTGAATGTCTGAAAATGTCTATCTCACATTTACTCTTTTTTTTTTTTTTTTTTTGGTGAGGAAGACCAGCCCTGAGCTAACATCCGTTGCTAATCCTCCTCTTTTTGCTGAGGAAGACTGGCCCTGGGCTAACATCCGTGCCCATCTTCCTCTACTTTATATGGGACGCCGCCACGGCGTGGCTGACAGGCAGTATGTCGGCGGGCGCCCGGGATCCGAACTCGCGAACGCCGGGCTGCCAAGCGCGGACTAAACCGCTGCGCCACCGGGCTGGCCCCTCACATTTACTCTTGAATGATAATTTAAATGGGTACAGACATTTAGAGTGACAGATATGTTTTCTCAGCCCTTTGAGGATGTTATTTCATTATTTTCAGGCTGGGTGAGGAATTTTTATTCTTTTTTTGTTCGGGATTCAATGTGCCTTTATAATTTGGGAATTTATGTTTTTCTTCAATTCTGAAAAAATCTTAGTTATTATACCTTTTAATATTTGGATTCACACCAGCATATGTGGCAGGGCTGGGTTTCTGATTTCTTATAGGAGATTTCTAGTAGGCTGGCTTCCAGCCGGGTTGAGACCCTGGGCCAGAGGGCAGAGATTTTTTAGGTCCCTAGTCACATAAGGTGTAACGTTTTCCCTGCAAATGGCTTTCCCTTCTTTCATGCTTCAGCCTAAAGTGGGTTTCTGGTTGTGGTTTCACTGTGGCCTTCAACTTCCTTTCTATCCTGGATCAGCAGATATCCACAGTTTAAGTCACCTCTGATACCAGGTGTATTTCTCAGACTTCCATCCTTTCCTGGGTCTTGGACAAATAATTCTTTACCACTCTGTCAACTTTCTGAATTCTTTAAGCAGGTGATTTTTATACTTTGTCCAGACTCACAACCCTCATTAGATATGACTCCACTCAGTCTAACTTTAGCCACTGCCCTCCCATTTCTCAGTGTCTTACACCTAGGGGTTCTCTGCCCTATGCTGCAATGTAGTGGGGAAATGAGTGGAGAGAAGTAATTCTGATCTTAAGTGTCAAGTTGTTAACTGTAGTTTTAGCCTCATCAATAATTATTATTTGTTGAAAACCCATCATGCAATAGGTACCCTATAATATTTGTATGAAATAACTCAAGATCTCTGCTGTTATAAATTTTACATTTTAAAGAGAAAAGATTAGGAAAAATTAAAAAAAGATATATTTGATCTTAAAGCTTAGCTAAAAACTGGTACAGATTTCTTAAGATTTGTGCTATTTATTACAGAACGGAAAAAAATCAAACTTTGGTTGCCCAGTACAATTATACTAAGAGGATTTTTTTTCAATAACTGATAAAGCAGAAAGACAATGGGATAAATATAGTACTGGACAGTAATAACTATCTCATCTTAACCCTGTTGCTTTCAGAGGTGGGTACAATACTAGATCTATAGCCTCTATGGGTTAGTTTTTATTGTTGCTGTTTCTGCTCCTCACACTTATTATTTTGCTTCCTTTAGTACCTGTTGTTTTTTATTTTGTACTGGACATTGTATTTGAAAAATTGTTTGTAGGAAGAAATTTGAGGCCTAGGATGATGTTATCTTCTTCCAGAGAAAATTTTCCTTTGCTTCTGCAGGTACTCGTGGACACTAGCATTCCAGAAATCATCTTAATCCATGTTCAGAGATTGAACTGTCTGAGCCACCCAGATAAATCAAAGCCGTGCTGCAATCTGTGTAAGGACTTGTTTTCCTCTGGTTCAGCCTTACCTATCCCATCCGTGACTCACCCAGACCTTAACCTTTACTTCCCTGTCCTTCAAGGCTGTCCAAAGTGCTCTGCAGCCTATCAGACTCTGCTTACTGTGTTCAAGGTGATAAAAGACAAGACTGAAAATTTTGGCAGAGAATTGGAAACCATAAAAAATGACAGAGCAGATGTGAAAAAGACCCAAATAGAAATTATATGGATGAAAACAACAATAACCAAAAAATGTAAAAGCAGTGAATGGGTTTAACACAGCTAGATTAAACACAGCTGAAGAAAGAATAATAAACTAGAAAATAGATCAGAAGAAAATATCTGGACTGAAAAATGTGAAGAGACAATAGTATGGAAAGAACAGAAGAGAAAGAGACATAGAGAATACAGCTAAACTAATGCTTAGATGAAAATTTATGATCTTAAATGGATATATTAGAAATGACAAATGGCAGAAAATTAATGAGCAAACATCTACCTCAAGAAATTAGAATAAGAACAGTAAAATAAATCTAGAGAAAGCAGAAGGAAGGAAACAGTAATATAAGAATAGAAATTAATGAAATAGAAAATAGAGGTTCTATAAAGTGAGAAGTTGATTTTTTGAAAATGCTAATAGAAATGATAAACCTTTGGCAAGACAATCAAGAAAAAAAGCAGCCACAAACAACTCATCTAAGGAATAAAATAGGGGACCTCACTATAGGTCCTGCAGACATCAACATAATAAGAGGATATTATACATAACTGTGTCAACAAATTAAAAAATTTAAAAGTAAATGATAAATTCCTTGAAAAACACAACTTACCAAAACTGACAGAAGAAAAAAAGAAAATCTGAATAGTTCCATAGCCATTAAATAAATTTAATGTATTACACACAAACAAAATAAACGAACAAATAACAAAAACTGCAGGCTCAGAAGACAACATTGGTGAATTCTATACCAAAGGAAAGGAAATTTATAGGGGAATTTTACTTCTGAATATAGATGCAAAAATTCTAAACAAAATATTAGTAAATAAAATCCAGCAATATATAAAAAAGGATAATACATCCAGACTAACTTGAGTTTATTCTAATAATGCAAGATTTCTTAACACTAAAATGGATTAATGTAATCACCAGTATTTATTTAAAAAGGAAAGGAGGAAATTCATGTTATTATCTCAATGGATATAGGAAGAAAAAAAGAATTTAATAAAGTTCACATTCAGTAATCAAGAAAATGAAATAAAGGTATAAGGATTGGAAAAAAGATATAAAACCATTATTATATCTGAGTGATCTGTGTACATAGAAAATAAAAAAGAATCTACAAACTATGGAATTACTAAATTAGTTTAGCAAGGTTGCTCAGTGCATGGTAAATATAGAAAATTTAATTGAATTTCTACATATATACATATATGCCACGTATAAGTATGTAATACTATTTTCAAATCTTCAAAAGTGTCAGTTGCCTAGGAATAAATTTCACAAAATATGCCCAAGACCTCTATGCAGAAAACCATAGATGTTACTGTGATAAATTAAAGAAGACCTAGGTAAGGGGAAAGATATAGCATGCTCATGGATTGGAAAATTCAATATTGTAATGATGTCAGTAATTCCCTAATTGATCTACAGATTCATGACATTGTTAATTAAAATAGACAGGCTTTATTTTTGAAACTGATAAGCTGATTCTGTAACTTATAAGAATATGCAAAGGGCCAAGACTAACCAAGACTCACTTGAAGAAGAAGAAGAGGAAGGACTTGCTCTCCTGGATATTAAGATATATATATTTAATATAGTGTACTACTGGTATACAAAGAAGGATAAGTAGACATTGGATCAGAATACAGAGCACTGAAACAAACCCACCCCTATGAGGACATGTGACTGTTGGCAAAGGTAATACTGTAGATTGTTAAAAACAATCTTTTTAAAAATGGTGCTGGGTCAACTGAATATCCATATTGGAAAAAGAAATGAATCCTGTATGCTACCTCAAATATTAATCCCAGGCAGATTATAGGCCTAAAAGTGAAAGGCAAAGCAATAAAGATTTTAGAAAATAATAAAGAGAATATCTTCATGATAATGTAGGAAAGATTTTTTAAACAGACCACAAAAATCACTATTCCAAAACAAAATAGAAAATTTAATGACATCTGCTCATCAAAAGATTCCACTAAGAAAGTGAAAAGGCAAACCACAGAGTGGAAGAAGATATTTGTAACACATATCTTCTGTTCCCAGAGTATATAAACAGCCCCTATAATTGAATAATTATAATAATGACAACCCAATAGAAAACAATGGGCCAGAAGCTGAAACAGGCACATTACAAATGAGGATTTCTGAAGGATCATACGCAGAGGTGTTCAGACCCATTATTAGTCTAGGAAATGAAATTCAGACTACAGTGAGATACCAGGACTTACCTACCAGAACAGTTGAAATTGAAAAGACTGGCAGTACAAGGTGGTGGCAAGATGTAGAGCACCCGGGACTCTCCTACAGTGCTGATGGGAATGCAAATAATGGTGTATCCCTACTATGAAACGCTGTGATCTGTTGGAAAAAAATCAGAAATGTCTCTATATACTGACATAGAAAGATGTCAAGCTATAGTTTTAGATGAGAAATGAAAATCCAGAATAAATATGCATGGTATGACCCCATTTATCTAAAAAAGACAGGAGGGGATACAAAGCAGTGGCATTGGTGTGGCCATAAAAAGTCTGGCTGCAACAGCAATTAAATTCCCAAACCAAGTATGTATAAACATTGTTTATGTTTTAATTCTCTGTGCCTATAAATTGTATAGTCTAGGCCTTTATAATCTCTCAGATTCTCTGAATGTGGGAAATTAGCTTTACTCATAAAAAGTTTTTTTCTGGGGTTAAATTAATACTTTTTCTTTTTTGTAGAGTCAATGCAGTGAGCAAATACAGACAAAGGAGTACAGCTGCAAGAAATGAGAGCGCCGAATAGAGCCAAGGAAGGATAAAGGGCCCAGAAGGTGGGCAGAGAGAAAGTGTTGGATTCATGGTTGAAAGGAAACTAGCAGTTGTGGAGAGTATGCAGACAGCTTTATTTCCCCCACGTTTATCTGAACAGCCCATCCACACTAAAGCGCTGCTTTCTGTCCTCCTCTGCAAGAAGAGAAGGGTCTGATGGTCTGTCTCTCAGCCCAGCAAACCACCTTGTTCTGCCTGGGGTTCTCAGCATCCCTCCTGCCTGCTAGTACTAGGTGCTGCACAGGGTTGAGGAGCATGGGACCTTTTTCTTTTGGTCACACTCTACACTCTCAGATGGTATTGTGCTTTTAAGTCGTTGCACAGTGCAGTGTATCTGTGTTAGTGTGGCTGGATGCGTCAGGGAATTCATTTTTTATCCCCATTCATACATTCCATGTGCCTCTCTGTTATTTCCTGGGAGCTGTGTGTGCGTGCGTGTGTGTGTTTCGCCTTAGAAAACGTTTCTCAAGAACTGGAATTATGATGCGCTGTCAAACACAGTCACTCACTTGAACCTCTTTTATTTGTAGGTTGAATCATTGGACAATGCTGCATGCTTTGTGGACAGTGTGGGTTTTGGGGGCTGTAATCAGCCTCTCTAAGGAAGGGGCCCCTGATCAGCCTTCTTCTCTGTCTTGTGACCCCACTGGTGTCTGCGATGGCCACTCCAGATCTTTAAACTCCATCCCCTCAGGGCTCACGGCAGCTGTGAAAAGTCTTGACCTGTCCAACAACAAGATCGCCCGTGTCGGCAACAGTGACCTGCGGAGGTGTGTGAACCTTAAGGCCCTGAGGTTGGAGTCCAATGAAATTAACACAATAGAGGAAGACTCTTTTTTCTCCCTGGGGAGTCTCGAACATTTGGACTTATCCTACAATCGCTTATCTAACTTATCATCCTCTTGGTTCCGGCCCCTTTCTTCTTTGAAATTCTTAAACTTACTGGGAAATGCTTACAAAACACTTGGGGAAACATCTCTTTTTGCTCATCTCACAAATTTGCGAATCCTGAAAGTAGGAAATACTGATGACTTCGCTGAGATTCAGGAAAAGGATTTTGCTGGGCTAACTTTTCTTGAGGAATTTGAGATTGATGCTTCAAATCTCCAGCGGTATGAGCCCAAGAGTTTCAAGTCAATTCAGAACATCAGTCATCTGATCCTTCATATGAGGCAGCCTGTTTTACTGCCGGAGATTTTTCTAGATCTTTTAAGTTCCTTGGAATATTTGGAACTGAGAGATACTCATTTAAACACTTTCCATTTTGCAGAAGTATCTGACGATGAAACCAATACATTGATTAAAAAGTTCACATTTAGAAATGTGGAAATCACTGATGAAAGTTTTAATGAAGTTGTGAAACTGTTGAATTATGTTTCTGGAGTGTTAGACGTAGAGTTTGATGACTGTACTCTTAATGGGCTTGGTAAATTTAGGATACCTGATATGGACAAAATTAAAGATCTAGGTAAGATAGAGACATTAACAGTACGGAAGTTGCGTATTCCACAGTTTTACTTATTTTATGATCTGAGTAGTATTTATTCACTTACAGGAGGAGTTAAAAGAATCACAATAGAAAACAGTAAGGTTTTTCTGGTTCCTTGTTCACTTTCACAACATTTAAAATCGTTAGAGTACTTGGATCTCAGTGACAATTTAATGGTTGAGGAATACTTGAAAAACTCAGCCTGCGAGCATGCCTGGCCTGCCCTACAAACCTTAATTTTAAGGCAAAATCATTTGACATCATTAGGAAAAACTGGAGAAACATTGCTTACTCTGAAAAACCTGACTAAGCTTGACATCAGCAAGAATAGTTTTCATTCTATGCCTGAAACTTGTCAGTGGCCAGAAAAGATGAAATATTTGAACATATCCAGCACAAGAATACATCGTTTAACCCAATGCATTCCCCAGACACTGGAAGTTTTAGATATTAGCAATAACAATCTCAATTCATTTTCTTTGATTTTGCCACAACTCAAAGAACTTTATATTTCCAGAAATAAGTTGAAGACTCTACCAGATGCCTCCTTCTTACCCATGTTACTAGTCATGAGAATCAGCAGAAATACAATAAATACTTTCTCTAAGGAGCAACTTGATTCTTTCCCAAAACTGAAGACTTTGGAAGCTGGCAGCAACAATTTCATTTGCTCCTGTGAATTCCTGTCTTTCACTCAGGAGGAGCAAGCGCTGGACCAGATCCTGATCGACTGGCCAGAAAACTACCTGTGTGACTCTCCATCCCACGTGCGGGGCCAGCGGGTTCGGGATACTCGTCTCTCGGTCTCTGAATGCCACAGGACAGCTCTGGTGTCTGCCGTGTGCTGTGCCCTTTTCCTGTTGATCCTGCTCACCGGGATTCTGTGCCACCATTTCCACGGACTGTGGTACATGAAGATGATGTGGGCCTGGCTCCAGGCCAAAAGGAAGCCCAGGAAAGCTCCCCAAAGGGACATGTGTTATGATGCCTTTGTGTCTTACAGTGAACGGGATTCCTACTGGGTGGAGAACCTCATGGTCCAGGAGCTGGAGCACTTCAACCCTCCCTTTAAGCTGTGTCTTCATAAGCGGGACTTTATTCCAGGCAAATGGATTATTGACAATATCATTGACTCCATCGAAAAGAGCCACAAAACGATCTTTGTGCTTTCTGAAAACTTTGTGAAGAGTGAGTGGTGCAAGTACGAACTGGACTTCTCCCACTTTCGTCTCTTTGATGAGAACGATGATGCTGCCATTCTCATTCTGCTGGAGCCCATTGAGAAAAAGGCCATTCCCCAGCGTTTCTGTAAGCTGCGGAAGATAATGAACACCAAGACCTACCTGGAGTGGCCCACTGATGAAGCTCAGCAGGAAGGGTTTTGGATAAATTTGAGAGCTGCAATAAAGTCCTAGGTTCCTTCAGTAAAGGCCAGTCTTGGTCTGGTGGTGGTCTTTATGTCACTAGTTGTAACTAAGCCCATTCTGACACAATTATATGTAAACGACATGAATGTACTGTCATTTGAGGTCTTGCTTACTAAAACTACTAAAACTGTTCAAATTTTATCTAGAGTGCTGTTTTATAAAAACGGCTACCAGATAGAAAAAATATGGTTTTTGGTTTTTCTTTATCCTATGAGATAATCATGAACTAAGTCCATGATTGATATCTGAATTCTCTGTAGCAACTGGCTTAGTTCATTAGGAAATAGCACAAATGATCAGAAGATTTCAGATGAATGTGTCCGTCAGTTTTCTGCAAGGAGATGCATCCGTGTCTATAGAGGGCATTCTCCATCCCACCTAGCTGTCTCCTCTGTGTGACTGCTCTCAAGAGCAGCAAGGCAAAATGTTTGGGTCACTCAGCCAAACTTATTGTTATTCCTAGAAAAAAGTGTTGTGTGTCCCCCTTAAACTTTACAGGATACAAAATACCTAGAGGGTGTATTTTCATGTGGACTGGGTCTGTCTTTCTGGGTACTTGATAGGTTTCTCTAGCCTTAGTTACTTGAGAGAGGGTACATAACACAAGATACAGTAAATTATGTCTACCCATGAAAATGAAACTAGGAAAGTTAATAAGATACTCACATTAGAAGAATTTGAAAGAAGCCTCCCATACCCCTGAGTCTGATCTTCCTCCAGCCTTGAACTACGTGTGAAGTTCTAATTAGCATCTGGTTACTTTGGCTCTTGGTTCCTGTCTTCCTGTCTGTTTCCCCCGCATCACGTTGCTTTTTTCTTCTTTGAAAAGTCTTGTTTCTGATTCTAAAAAAGCCTTCCTTTTCTTTTCCTTCTGAAAATTTATGAAAGTACATGTGAGCTAAACAGATTTTTAAACAAGTATGTACCTTGGAGTTCCTCATAATGACTCAAAAATATTTGATACACAATAATTCAAAAGATAGCTACTACTTCCATATGTTAATTTTTATAAACCAGATTTAATAATACATTAAATTTAATGCAATGAATGAGTTACATTTAAAAGCTGAGAGCTATTTACTGATTGGCGCGACTTTCTTCTTAAGCTGGGAACCACAAGTAAAAGGAAATGAACCTCCTCTGACCCTGCTCAATTCTCAGCCACAACTGGGTTTGTGCGGTTTAATTGGGCTCTGGAGTCAGAAAGACCTGGCTTAGTAGATGTGTATCTTTGGGCACGTCACTCAACCTGACCCCAAATATTTTCCTGTCCTTAAAATAGGTATAATATCTACATCATAGGATATTATGATGATCATAGGGTATGATGTAGATATTAATGTACAGTAATGCAGATAAACCACTGAGTGCACACCCCTTGGTTACCATTCCCACTGGAGGGGTGAGGAGAACAAGAAGACCAAGCCCATGAGAATGGGGACCATGGGGTGCTTGCACGGGGTGACAGTGATACCTGTAGTAGATGTTAGCTGCTATTATTTTTTTCCGAGAAGTGATGCATCTCCTTATATATTATGGTTTGTAGATGGATATTTTTCTATTACGGGTACTAGCAGGGATGTAAGGGACCCTGCTGTTTGCAGAAAAATATACCAAAGAAATAAGTTCATTAAATGCATCACAGGCTTTAGTCCTTGGGAAACTCACATAGTGTTTCTTCTCTCTCACACAAACTCCTGGGAAAGTGTTACAGAGGAAACAGTAGCCAGCCTAAATCGGGAAAGTTCAGGAGAAGGAAACTTGAGGAGATGCCACAGAAACCAAACACAATAATGGACATTTTTTGCTTTACTATTTCCTACATTAAGCACAATGTTAATTATCATGAGAACCAGACAAATTTAACATGGACTTGATCTGTAGATTTAATTTTTCAATAATTTAAACAGCTAGAGGGGAAGGGGGAGAGGGAGGGTAAAGGAGTAAAGGGGCATATGTGTGATGGATGGTGACAAGACTTTTGGTGGTGAACACGATGTGGTCTATACAGAAGCTGAAATATAATGATGTATACCTGAAATTTATATAATGTCATAAACCAATGTGACCTCAATTAAAAAAAAAAGAACTTCCAACTTGAAATTTAGACAGCAATAGAAATATCTTCATAGTTAATTGATAGATTTAAAGTAATATTTTAAAAATAGACTTTATTTTTTCTCATTGCAAATGGTAAACATGTTCACTGTAGAAATTTTGGAAAAGAGGTGAAAACATAGAAAATAATCAGCTCTTATCCCTTCACCTTGGGATAACCACTGGTAACTGTAGTGTGTAGCTCTCCAATATTTTATATATATATATTTATCTTCACAAAATTGGGATTAGATTTTAATCTTTATACTTAAACTGTATAAAGAAAATAGCATCTTTATTTTTTTCTGAGGTTGTTTAATTATTATTATCTAACGTTTCTGAACTGTGAGGATCACTCAGAATTCCATGCAGATACTTACTGGTTTACTTGCCCAGAGTTCTAAAGTGTTCTAAAAGCAACCCTCGTGCAGCTGTCCATAAAAGGTAAATGGCAAATACATCAGAGGTCAATATAAGGCCTCCTTCTTTCACAGAAGAAAACCTCATTTTTAGTTAGTGCTTTATCCAACTGTGAGGTCTTTTATTTGTCAATAGACTATAAGCTTGAGAATCTTGTTATATTTCCTAACCCTCACATACACCTCCTATGTAATAAAAATTGAATTGTTGACATGTTTGCTGAGTAGAGAAATAAATCAGTGTTAAATATTCTGATAATCTGGATGGTGAACCAGTCCCAATACTGAAGCATTGGGCAGTTTCAAGAAAGAAAATTACCAATAATTAGAAATCGTAGTGTGAGTTTTCTTTGTTACAACTATGATGGAACTTTGAATAACATTAAGTACTTTGCCAATATTTTTGACAAGGTGTGTTTCCTTTCTCCTTCATACAAGTGTAATGTCTTCAAGTATTGCAGAGTAGATGTCTGGTGTTATATATATGGTGTTGGCTGTTTAACAAATGACCAGTAATTTAAAACAAATTCATTTTGGAAGTCCAACATATTATTCTTGGGTTAATTCTTTCTGACTGACCTTCTCTATATTGTTCATTTTGTTCCCTCCTGCTGGATTAATTCATTCTTTAAACAAATATTCATTGAATGCCTATTATGTGCTAGGCCTTGCTCCAAGTGCTGGAGATACAGTAGGGAACAAAACAGATAAATTCTCTGCTTTCATGGAGGGGAAGACACACAATAAACAAATAAATCTATGATATGATTTCAGGTATTGATAAGTTCTTTGAAGACAATAAAAGCAGAGCACGGCAATAGAATGTGCATGTGGGTGTGTGTGCGTGTGTGTGTGAACAGAGTGGCACAAAAGAAGAGAGCAATTCTCTCCACTTTAGTGCAGCCCTTGGGTGGTTGGGTGCATTTAGCAGGCCTAGGAATCCCAGCGTAGCTCTGGCCCATTGAGTGGGTTGCGGCACCCAGCGCTAGAGGTTTCGGGAGTAATCCTCCCTATACAGAGGGGCTTTGTGGTGCCAAAGCTGCCATGTGGTAACAAGCACAAAGAGCAGAAAAGACCACATCCTTAAACCACAGATTACTTAACAACTCTTTCTTCTTTGAAGATGTTGAACTGATCAGAACATATTAGTTATAACTATGTGTTGTACGTGAGAAGTACTTTGCGAACCTCTGAAATGCGTTACAGATGAGATCATTGTCAGCCAAACTAGCGGTGGGATGTCCATAATGGGCTGCAACAAATGTGTCACAAGCATGGATTAGAAAACAATCATAATGGGAAAGATGCAAAGCACTCTTTGTTTATTCTGTTGTTTGGCTTCCCTTTACATTCTTTCTGCACAAACAAATTGCCGTATATAGGACACCACATTTTATTCAGTTCTCTAAACTCTTGGGATTATCTCTAAAATTAAAAAAGAATATCAATATTAAATGTAGAATTAAGGATTTAAAAATATTTCAACATGCAATACATTGTTTCTGGGGTAAGTCAGCTGTCCTATTCCAGCCCTAGAGAATAGTTAATGCCTTGAACTATTCCTATCACCACGGGTTGCCAGGCCACCAAATAACGAAGCCAATCCAGGATTTGTCCATACAAAAAGTGTGTGCGCTCCCAGCTAAATCTCAGTTAAGGAGGATGCGCTATGCACAGCCAAGTAGCAGAAATATTCATAAATGTCATTTGCAAATATAATACGCAATGTCATGAGTGGGTATTTCCTTTCTTGTTAATCCTATGTGCTCATTTAAAAGCCTCTCACACGATTTTTATAGCATTTGGTTATCATTGTTATTTACACTACACCTAATTGCAAAAAAAAAAATCAAAACAATTTACAATAAAATCTCAAACTATAAAATAAGAATAAAAAGCAAAGGTCATATACTAAAAGAAAGAGGAAGAGGGGAATGAGTACATTGGGAAACTGAGGATAACGGAAGCTGCTATAAGTGAGGAAAAACAGCTCTGGGCTTTCTTGTAATCAGCTCATCAGAGGAAACTCATTGTTTATTAAGAAGAAAAACATGAGTCCACAGCGAACATGTACCTTATCTTTGATAAACTGTGCTAAGGGGACTTAATACATAGCATTTCTGATAGCCATGTTACACACGTAAAGGCTGGTTTTTCACATGTAATTTCTCTTCTACTGAGTCTCAGTAAAAAGAGTACATGTAATACTCAAATGTTCATTCTCTCAAGACTATATAAAGAAACCATTTGTCCTTTGTTATTTAAATGATCATTTAAGGTGACATTTATGATCATATCACCAATTTTATAACAAAGATTTATGTACTGTGGTTTTATAAAGTATTAATCAAAAGTGGTTCTGGACTTTGTCTCCTTGCATTAGAAGGGAAACTCGGGGAGAGTGGATGAAAGGGAAGGAGGAAGGAACATCACACGCCCTTGGCCTTGGTGGTGCTGGAGTTGCGCTGACTCCGAGACAGGCCAGGTGTGTGGATGGAGCTGGTGGCTTCAGAGGGTGTTCTCTGTTGCTATGGCAAGGCTCAGAGACCCAAAGACCCATCCATGCTGCCTCCTCTGCTGCCCTACTCGAAAGTCTTCCCTTGATGTGCAGTCCTCAGAGATGGGGGCGTTGCTGCCAACAGCCATTTATGGTTGGTGTTAAGTACTTTTATTTAAAAACTGTACATTTATGGCTGGTGAAGAGTAGGGGGAGCAGGGAGCAAGGGAGGTGTCTCCTTCGGCACTGTGAAATTTAGGTGACTGGGAGGCAGAAAGTATCGAAAGGCTGTCTCTAAGGAGAAGAGAGAGTACTTGGCAGACTGATGTCAACCTCTCAATGCTCTTCTGCTTGAGGGGAGATATGTTTTAATCCCATTTATCCCTCTGGAAGAGATATATTATGGTCTTGGGCCAGTGGGGTTGAGGACTAAGTCTTTGTAGTCAGCTCTGGATGGGGCCATTACCTTCCTGTGGCCTTAATGAGATTTGGGTTTATTCAGTTGGGAATCCCTGGTGTCTATAAAAATCCTAGTTGATGCCATAAGCTGACCAAGTCTGTAGGTCTTTATTTCCTTTCAATATTATTATCACTAGGGTTTGGTCTAAGAAAAGATGAGGCATGGTAAGGAATTTAAAAAGCCAAAATCCAGGGGGAAAACCCCATCTTATTTCTGGAAATAACAAACTTTGGTACACCTTAAAAATACTTTCTTATACTCCAGTTCACATTTGGGGCCTTTAAAATTTCAATTCCAATCTATCTATTTATCTACCCACCCACCTATGCCATCTGCAAATTACCTATCTTCCTCTGTCTGTCTGTCTGTCTATCCATCCATCTATCATCTATCTATCTTATCCTTCCATATATTTACCTACCTTTTGCAATGTCCCCTCACATTTCCACTAAAGCCCTTATAGTGGAATATATAAAGTAGAAAGTATCTTTTTTGGCTTTTAAATTCCTAACCAGAATAGTAACATAGGCACAGCGAGAAAAGAGACCAGTAAGTCATTTTGAAATAGTTGGTTAGGGAAAACAGAAAGTTTTCTGTTATAACTATAATGAAGGTAATGACATTTTAGATTGAAGAATGCATCACCAGAAACATTTAAGATAATATTTTGAAACTTTTTAAAAAAAGGATACGGGTTACTGATCATCCTCTTCAAATCAACCTTCTCTTTGCAGTCAGGGCAAGTCTGCTTTTTACCAACAATACACCAACCTCGGGTGCAGAATTCATGAAAGCTTAGGCATCTTGTTAGGGAAGCTTCCAGGTATTAAAGGGCAAGGTCTGCTTCATGAAGACATGATGGAAGTGATCCCATCTGTATGGTGGAGTAGTGGAGGGTGAGAATAGCTGTCGGTCAGGACTTGATTGTGCACATCACTTTTTTAAGGAGACTCTGTAGGACAATGGAACCCCCAAGGATCGTGAGCTTGGAGTCAGGGCCACAATAGCTCTGTGACCCTGAGGAGTTTACTGAGCTTTTTGGCCTTACTTGTTCTTCCCGCCTCACTTGATTCTCGTAAGAATTAAGTTAGATAAAGAATGTGAAAGTGCTTTTTTTACAGTAATATCTTATGTAAATGGATCACTGTATTTCCCCACCTCGCTTATTGTGCATTTCTCATGCATTTCCCGTAGCATTCTACTTTTCGTGCATTACTCATTACCTACTATGTAATCAGACTTGTCTTAGGCACTTAGACAAGTTTAAATTATTTGTGGTCATAAACTTACAAATATTTCTATTAGCTTCATAAATTTTTTCTCAACTTTTTTTTATTGCGGATAGGGAGCCAGTTATTTTTAATAGAATATAAACCTAATAAACTTCTGAAACTCTAGGCATTTACAAATTCATTCATATACATCCCCTTGTTCAGAAAGTTTGACCCTTTGCCCCCAAAGTTGAGAGTGAACCCTATGTTTTCCCACACACCAGGGAATGACTCTTAGAGCACGTACCACACTGTGTCATGACTTTCTGTGTACTTACGTGTCTCTCCCGGACCATATGCCACCTGTAGGACTACGTCTCATTCATCTCTATCCTTAGCACCTTAAGCAGTGCTTAAGTACCTACTCATTGAATGAATATTTGAATGAATCATTCAAAACTGATTATTTTTGCAAATATATTCTCCCAGGTTCCACAACATTGTAGATTGAGGCAAAATTATTAACTATAATGAGATCCATCCTATTAGATTGATTTATTTCTACAGTCATTGATCCCAATGTGACTTTCTGGATCAAGATCACATGATCTTCTGACCAGCTTGCTACACACCCATGTGAACCACAATGATGTGCAAGTCCGCACCCTAACAAAGAGAGGATCATGGAGGTATAGACAAGTCAAGGCCATGTTATAATTCCTCAATATTAGATCTGTGTGCAACTGAGAGTTTCCGCTATTTTATGTTCTTGGAATTGGGGTCACTTTTCCAATATGTTTGCGTTAACATAAAGTGGTATATTATAACAAAGGTTTTGAACCAAAACCCATACAGCCCTTCATCAAAAAGGGCTGGAGTATGGCTCCATCTTCCAGATAGGTATAGAGTTCAGAGGTCATAGAACCAACACTGAAATGTCCACCTCCTCTTTAATTTTCTCTTTCATCTTCAAAATCTCAACGCTAAAAAGCCTCCACTCTGGCAGAATTGCTGCAGAGCAATACTCAGAATCCCCTGCCCCTTGTTAATATGATTCATGCTTGCCCACTCCTTGCTAATATGACTCATGCTAAAATGGGCCATTAATAATATTCCCTGCAAAGCAAATTTAAAGGTGACTACATTTTAGATTACAAATGCACACATGTACAACAATCCCCAAGGGCTTTTAAAGGTGGAAAGAGAAAATATTTCCACTTGCAAATGGCAGAAGGGGCTCCGTTCCAACATTTAAAAAGTAAATCATATTTAAAACTACTAACAATGATAGCTTTTTGGGAAAGGTATGACATTGAAAAACCACCACAGAATTCCATATGGAATATCTTTGTTAAGGCTTAAATGTTGGAGTAAGGGCTCCTATTACATTTCAGATGCATTTGATCCAGTTTTTTATTCTCAGGATTGAATAAATGGAATCTGTCCAGATTAAACAGAATTGAAGCATTGGTGCTGCACATCTAGGGTATTACTGACTGAGTTAGGTGGGCTTCAGAGGCAAAAGACAGATGGTTTGACCACCTCATAATTCCAGAGCTTTGAACTGAGTGTATACCAATATTATAAAATTGATATTGTACTATAAAATAAAGTTAAATGATGCCTTTTCCCCCCTGTATTTAGAAAAGAATTAAAATACTTATTGTTGGCCAACCCAAACACAACTTTGGTATCCAGAGTTACATGCTTAGGTAGCTCAGGCTGCTTTGCTCAGGGCTCTGGCTCCTAACATCTTTCCACATACTGAGGTCTTCTTCAACGGTTACTGGAGTTCCCCTAGAATGCTGGCTTCCAGGCCCAGACTTGTCTGGTCCTTAACACCTAAAGATCCCTCTGCCAATAGATGGCTATTTGGGGCAGAACCCCATATGCAGAGCAGCCAAATGGTCCAAGAACTGGGTCCCTCCTTTTGTAATCTCAGATGTCCTACTGCCTGTGGCATTATCCTCTTTTCAAGACCAAAGCTGATACTTGGCTGCCCCTATTACCACTGGTGACATAACAGGTTCTTGGATTATTTCCAGATAAAGTAGACTTTGTTGTTCTTGGTCCTGTGAGATTCAGACACAGGGCTCCACCTGCACGGTCCTGAGTTCCTCTCTGTACCAGAAACTTCACTCTTTTTCTCACCCCCAAACCCTTTCCCTCCCTGGTCCTTGTTGGCTGTCTGTTCACTTATGACTTTGCCAACTTCCCCAGAGAGCATCCTGAGCAGACGCAGCAGCCTTTCTGTCGGTGTAGCATTAAGATTCCTTTTTCAAAAGGAAATTACTGGAGGAGGAGGTTCACCTTAATGAGCAGTTCGTTATTCAGCAGGGATTATCAGAAAGTCTCAAAAAGAAAGACAGGCAGGAGAATAAAGGCCTGGGGTTGGGGGATGGGAGCTAAACAAGGCACAGGAGATGGGGACAGGAGGAGAGGAAGGAGGAAGAGCAGTCTTCCCTGACTTGCTGTCTCCTATGACCAACAAAGATTATTTGGAAATTGCCTCCCAACATTGGCTTGATGAAGCCCAAATGGGTTTCTCGTGAAAAGGATACACATGATTACATGAGAGCTGGTAGGTGTTTTCGATGAGCCCTTCTTCATCGAGCTCCACAATGATCTTCTGCCCACACACGGCACAGATATTGTCTGACAAGCTCCTTGTGGGCATCCCACTGACGCTGTAGAACTGTTGGGGTAAATGCATAGTGCAGAGTTGGAAAGGAGAGCACATGCCCTTCTCTGAACACACGGAAGCCACTGGCAGGCTTTGGGACATGGAGGCTTTACCACTTCTTCATTGGTTTAGAACATGAAACAATGTTTCCCATAGGAATGATGCCACAGTGGGCTTAAGGTTTCCAGGCAAAACCCCACTGAACCCCAAATGGACCCAAAGCACATTGCTAATTATAACCTCCAATCTAACCTCCCCACTGAGGATCCTTCAAGAGGAATAGTTTTTATCCAGGGCTGTAGTTCAAAATTACACAGGAAGCCTGTTAAGCTTATCCATGGCCTGACTCTCCCCTTTATTCTCCTGGAGACTCTGATCCATAGATCTGGAGTAAACCCAGGCATCTATGTATTTTTTAATTCCCATGCGATGATAGGGAGCACACAGACTAATCCCATTGGAAGGCATGGCATTTCGGATTCTAACTTGGGACACCTGCATCTTCCCAGTGCTGTGGCTGAGGAGTGGTTCTCAACACCGGCACCACATCAGAATCACTAAGAAGCTTTTTTTTTTTTTTGGCTGAGCTAGCATCTTTGCCAATCCTCCTCTATTTTGTATGCAGGATACTACCACAGCATGGTTTAACAAGCAGTGTGTAGGTCTGCGCCCGGGATCCAAACCCGCAAACCCCGGGCTGCCGAAGTGGAGTGTGCCAACTTAACCACTACGCCACTGGGCCGGCCCCCCTAAGAAGCCTTTTTAAAAAAATAAAATATTTATTTTGTAATTGTTTTATTTTTTTTTTATTATTTTTTTTTTTTTTTGGTGGGGAAGACAAGCCCTGAGCTAACATCTGTTGCCAATCCTCCCCTTTTTGCTGAGGAAGACTGGCCCTGAGCTAACATCGTGCCCATCTTCCTCCACTTTTATATGGGACGCCACCACGGCGTGGCTGACAGGCAGTGCGTCGGCGGGCGCCCGGGATCCGAACTCGCGAACCCCAGGCTGCCAAGCGCGGACTAAACCGCTGCGCCACCGGGCGGCCCCTGTAATTGTTTTAGATTTAAGGGAAGGATATTAAGATACTACAGAGATTCCATATGCCACATACCCACTTTCCCTACTATTAACATCTTAACGTTAGTATGGTACATTTGTTACAATTAATGAACCAACGTTGACACATTATTATGAAATAAAGCCCATACTTTATTCAGATTTCCTTAGTTCTTACCTAATGTCCTTATTCTGTTCCAGAATCCCACACAGGATACCATTTAGTTGTCATGTCTCCTTAGGCTCCTCTTGGCTATGGCAGTTTCTTAGACTGCATTTTTTCTATGACTTTGACAGTTTGGGGGAGTATTTCATAGAATGTTCCTCAATTAGGATTTATCTGATATTTTTCTCTTGATTACACTGGGATTATGGGTTTTGGGGAGGAAGACAACAGAGGTAAAGTGCTATTCTTATCACACCATAGCAAGGATACATGCCATCAACATGACCCACCAGTGTCAATATTAACTTTGATCACCTAGCTTGAGGTAATGTTTGTCAGGATTCTCCACTATAAAGCTACTCTTTCTTTTCCTCCTTTCTATACTCTACTATTTGGAAGGAAATCACCATCACCATGACCAGCCTACAATTAAGGAGTGGAGAGTATGCTTCACCTCTGTATCAGTCAGGGTTCTCCAGAGAAATGGAACTGATAGGATATGTGTGTGTGTGTGTGTGTGTGTATATATATATATATATGTGTGTGTGTGTGTGTATATATATATATATATATATATATATGTGTGTGTGTGTATATATATATATATATATATATATATATATATATATATATATATATAACAGAGAGAGAGATTCATTTTAAAGAATTGGGGCTGGCAAGTCTAAAACCCGTAGGGCAGGCCAGCAGGCTGTAAAATCTGGCAAGAGTTGATGTTTCAGTCTTGAGACAGAATTCCTTCCTTGCAAGGAAACTTCAATTTTTGCCTTTAAGTCCTTTAAATGATTGGATGAGACCCACCCATATTATCAAGAGTATTCTCCTTCACTTAGAGTCAACTTTACTTAATCACATATACAAAATACCAACATAGCAACATTTAGACTAGTGTTTGATCAGACAACTGGGCACCATAGCCTAGCCAAGTTGACCCATAAAATTTAGCCATCACATCTTTTTTTGTGTGTGTGCTGAGGAAGATTCACCCTGAGATAACATCTGCTGCCAATCTTCCTCTTTTTATATGTGAGCCACCACCATCACAGCATGCCACTGACAGATGTGTGGTGTAGGTCTGCTCCCAGGAACTGAACCTGGGCCGCCAAAGTGGAGCACACTGAACTTAACCACTAGGCCTCCAGGGCTGGCCCAACCATCACATCTTTCTTAAGGGTGGAGTATCTATACAAATTATGTGGAATTTTTCTGCATGGGAGATTTGTCTACTTTCCATTTATTTATTTATTTATCTATATCAATATAGACTCATGGATATTTATTTAATACTTTGGGTTATAACCCAGTATTACTACTACTACTATTTTGTTGCTCAAATTGTTCCAGCTTTGGCCATTGGGAGCTCTTTCAGTTGGCTCTTGTGTCTCTTTGACATACTCCCATCATTGGGGGTTTTATTTGGTGTGTGCTTTTTGAGCACTTCCTTACTTTCTGGCACTACAACATGCTCCAGGCTCATACTGTATATTCCCTGCCAAGACCTAGAATCAGCCATTTCTCCAAAGAGCTCTGTTTCCCCTTATTGTAGAATGGTATTAGAAACCAAGATCTGGGCACTAGGTGTGCTCACTAGAGGTTCTTAGCTGACAGAACAAGGAAATATATCTATATACTAACCCACGTATATGGACATATCTATAAATATTTCTATATGTATTCATCTATATTAAGATACATATAATATATACTAAGCTAAACATGAGTCTGGACTGATGTCCTCAACTCTTATTCATTACTACATGGATTATTCTAGCCTTCTCTCCTGGCTTGTCTATAATCTTCTGAGAGTGAGAAACATAACTCCCACAATTGGTCATCCATTTACTTAGTTGTTCAATTCCAGAATACATGTATAGTGGTATCAGAATTGTTAACCCATGGCCCTGAGGGAAACAACTTTATATTTGCTTTTAATCTTATATCTCCGCTCATTTCAAAGTTACTTAAGTCAGCACATTTTCCCCCCTTCAGTGAGGTTATTTCATACATTTGTAATACAGCTAGATTCTTTTGTCACAGTCTTCATTCTATTCTGGCATTCTCTGACATCCTAAATGATTTTTCAGATTTGTATACATTAAGGTTCACCCTTTCTGCTATAGAGTACTATTGATTTTGACAAATGCACAGTGTCATGTGTCCACCATTCAATATTGTATAGGATAATTTCACCACCCTAAAAAATTCCCCATGCTTCACCTATTCAGTCCTGCTCCTTTCCTAAACCCCTGGCAACTACATCTGTTTAGCATCTCCATAGTTGTGCCTTTTCCAAAATGTAATATAAATGCAATCATACAGTGTGTAGCCTTTTCAGACTGACTTCTTTCACTTAGCAACATGTATTTACAATTCATCCTTGTTTTTGCATGGCTTAATAGCTCATTCCTTTTCCTAGGGAGCTTTTAAAACAAAGCAGATGCATTGGCTCCATTCCCAGAGATTCTGACTTAATTAGCCTGGTGTGGAGCTTAGGCACTGGTGTGAGGAAGGAGATTGCTCCTCCTTTGCTTCTCCTTACCTCCATCACAAGCATGTGCACAAGTGCACACACACACATATACACACACACCATCAATTCAAGTCACTGGTAGTTGTGCCAATGGGGGCTCGTGGCAGTGGGTTTTATATATTTCATAGCTGGAGTGAAGATGACAGAGGATGAAAGAAGTTGAAGACTGCTGGGGTGGGATCAGGTGAGACGTTTCCAGAAAGTTGGTGCTTAAAGACTTGGTTGTCTTGCCAGGTTAAATCTCTTCTTCCTGGTCCACTGGAAAATGGAGGACATACAACTCTTCTCTTTCCCTCCTGTCCATAAGCAAGCACAGAAGCTTTGAGAATTTTCTAAGGGATATGGCTTCTGGTTTTTGTTGGAGGAACTGGGAGTGAAAATGCTCCCTCCTGTGCTCACCTTAGACCTTATAAAAAAGGCAGTTGTCCCAAAGATGATACATGGTAGAGGAATTCCAAGAGGTATGTTGTTCCAGCATTTCACCACAGAATTTGGATTCCAGGTTCTAGGAAAAGAGTAAGGTGGAGCCTACAGAGGAGTGGAAGGGCAGATGGGTGGGGATGAAGTCAAGGTCATGTGCACTTAGTCCTGCCCCATAAATGGAGAGAGAGAACAGTCCAGAAGTTCACTCTTCCCTTGCCACTCACACTAATTTTTCCATTTTATATCTGGCTTTGTACCAAGAACCTGGTAGAGGATGGAGATGCAGAATTCTTGAAACCACTGGGTCATCCCTGGAGCACTTCATTTATAATGTGTCAGACACAGATGAATGCTCCTAATATCTGAATCTGAAATCCATCCAACCAGAAAGTATGTCCATTCTGAGTGTTAATTTTAAGAGAGTTAAAAAAAAAACTATCAGAGGGCCGCCCGGTGGCGCAGCGGTTTAGTCCGCGCTGGGCAGCCCGGGGTTTGCGAGTTCGGATCCCGGGCGCCCGCTGACGCACTGCCTGTCAGCCATGCCGTGGCGGCGTCCCATATAAAGTGGAGGAAGATGGGCACGGATGTTAGCCCAGGGCCAGTCTTCCTCAGCAAAAAGGGGAGGATTGGCAACAGATGTTAGCTCAGGGCTGGTCTTCCCCACCAAAAAAAAAAAAAAAAAAACTATCAGAGATTTTTCTTTAATTCCAGGGAACAATCTACAGTCAGAATACATTTAGCACACTTTTTATATCTTCTACTTCTTCAAACGCTATATAACGATGACTGATCTTTATGGTGAGTCTTACCCTGAGGCACTGGTTGATTCTAAAGTGTTTTATGTGCATGATATATGACTTTGGTTTGCGTTAGGCAGAGATACAGGGTTTTTGTTACTGTTGAATTTTTACTAATCCTTTAAATGTTGGCAACTGTAGTATGCTAGACATGGTAACTTCCAAATAATTGCGTATTTTATTTAAAAAGATGCCTTATTTCCCAACCACTTTATATAAATAAGAAATGTATTTTCTAGTTAATTAGCAAAGACAATTTTTGATGCAAGGTGAATCCAGGGAGCAATTGTGCTGGGAGAACCAAAAAAGACTTATCTATTCCTGAAACTGGACACAAATGTGCAAGATGAGACCATTTCTCCATGTACCACAGATGGTGTCAAAGAATGAAAGCAACACTTACCCCTATAGTAGAAGCCATGTAATCCGAGCAGATCTCTGCAAAGTCTCTCCCCATTATGCCATAGTAGAGGCCATAGAACAAGGACACAATGCCAAAATCCATGGAATCTCTAGCTTTGATTCTATTGAAAACAACAGTGTAGGGAAATAAGAATGTGGTATTGGTGGGGGGGGCTGGGGAGAGCTGCAGCTTGGAAAGTATTTACTGTCATAGTATCTAACAGAATCTTGGGGGTATTTTTTCCATTGCTTTGTTTAGTTTTTCTTATTTTAAATGAAAGAATTTAAAATTCCCTCAATTCCATTCAAATTTTACCACCCAGTGCTAAATGGACAAAGTAATTCTTGAGAGTCTTCAAAGGCCTCTTAAGACTGCAGTGCTTAGATAAGCCGACTCTTACCAGCAGTTCTCAAGCTTGGCTGCACATAGAAAGACCTGGGAAGCTTGTAAAACTCTCCAACTCCTGGCTGCACCCTCAGCCAATTATTTCAGACTCTCTGGAGGTGGGGCCTGTGCAGCAATATTTTTGGAAGCTCTCCAGACCCCAGGTGATTCCAATGGGCAGCTAACATTAAGAACCTCTTAGTAGATCAATGGTTCTCAGCCCTAATGTAGATTAGAATCACCTGGGGGGATTTAAACATACACTGACACATAAACCCACTTCCAGGGGCTCCTATTTAAGTGGCCCAGGGTGAGGTCTGGACTGCAGTGTTATTTACATGAGCTCCTCAGGTGACTCCACAATACAGCTAGGGTTGAGAATCCCTGCTATCAAGCTTAGATTTTACAGAATGCTTTCAAATACTTCATCTTACCGAAAATATTTGAGATTGATATCAGTATTCCCACTTTGCACTTGAAAAAATAGAGACTTAGAAAAAATGATTTGTTTAACATGGCGGTTGGTACAAAATAAAACCGGGAACCAAGCTCAAATTTTGAGGCCCTTTGCTACTCTGCTGTAGTTACCATGTATTAATGAAAAAAATTTTTTGCATGTTGGATCATATTTTGAATACACTCTGATTCTGTATGATAACTCCCTCTTTCTTTTTTAAAGGTAAAGTGAATAATTAGCTCCTAATTTAATTTCTGGATCTTAATCATTACACATTTGATTTACTATCTCTGTAGATAGTCTCAAATACTAGCAATGGACCTGGGTGGATCTGATTGAGTGGGGAAGGGAGTGGAGAGTGGAGAGAGGTTGGGTAGTCTGTCTCTGGAAACTTCTTCTGGTTGTTTATCTGCTCTATTAATTTGAGGCGGAAACAGTAAAGGCAGAGAGCTTTGTAGATGTGCAAGGTACAGATCTTTTGGTGATGTACCAAAAATTGAATTGGGAATTCCAACACAGGTGGTGGCTTCATCCTTTCAAGATTTGCTTAGGTATATTTGAGAATTGGGGTAGTGGGGAAGAATGAAGATTATCTTCCTTCCATGTCCAGGGGAGCATGTATTTATAATCTTTTTGATAAAAAGTATAGTAACAAACTTGTGGTTCCACAGAAAAGAATCTTAATATAATGATGATCAACAACAATTAGTAGTGAAAACATAATTTCTTCCAAATCTGAAGGGTTAAGTTCTTGGCATGCCTCATTGTAGGAGAATTCATGGTTAAGGATCTTAAAATCTTATGGATAATAGTCTTGGGACAACTATAGTACCAAATGATTTCATAAAAGTTCTTACAAATGTTTTTACATTCACTGAAATAAAGTAATATAGACAGTATGCTGAAAAAAGAAATCAGTGTCTTTCTATATCTTAAACTAGCAATAATAGATCTGTACAATTGTTTTCTATCTCTTTTCTGCTAGAAAATGGTAAGAGCTCCCTCTCTGAAAGTTTCATGTAATGCTTATAAAATCAGATTGCTATGTTGCCAGAGGAAGAGCTCTTTCCCCCAGGACTGGTTCACCATCCAATTGCCTTCCTTATTTCATGAGTTAAGGGTTGCCAATCTCTGCCTTTCAATTTCACTTAAGGTTCCGGAGATTTAGAGTAACTTTGATGTAAGAGATATTGTGGGGAATTTTTGTTTGAGCTGCTTTCCATAGCTCTGTGATATGTCTTAAATTCCCTTTCCAAAACTGGCTGATTACACGGCCTCAGCTCTGCCCTCATCCACAGCACATCTCAGCAACCATCTTCCTAATGGGAGTGCAGTTCTGAATCATAGATATAATTATCCAGATTTCCTTTATTTCTCCCAAGACTTTCTTCCTCTCTTTACCTCTCTTTCCATTTCTAAGCACTCAGTTTCCTCCTTTTCTGTCCCCAGCAAAAGGGATTTCATGGGGTACCAAAAACAAAATTCTAGAGCAGTGCTGTCCAGTGGAAATACAGACTTGACATATATAGAAAAATTTAAATTTTCTAGTAACCGCATTAAAAAGGTAAAAAGAAACAGATGAAATAATTTCACCAATACATCCAAAATACTATTTCAACATGCAGTCTATATAAAAATCATTTTTCATACTATCTTAAAATCCAGCATATATTTTATGCTTATACCACATCATATTTCATATTTTAACTGCTTAATAGTCACATGAGCTAGTGGCTACTGTACTGGATAGCATCGTTCTAGAGGTTTTAAGGAAAAAGATATATCGAAGGAAATGACACTTCAGAATTTTGTGGAAGGGAAATTAGTAGTTTAGTAAGAATTACTCTACCACAAACGTAGGCCTACTTTTAACAGGGATCTTTTAAATTTGCAGATCAAGTATAGATTCTCTTTAAAGCTTATTATTTTTTGAAAATTTTTTAATCTGTGGGTTTTCTCTTTCTTTTCTAGAAGTTTCCCTGAATGACATCTACTATACCAATGATATCTACTATAAACAATGTGTGCATGGAAAATTATAGGGCCAAATGTGACTTCCAGATACAGAGAACTTGACCAGGTGAATGTTACAAACAAGTGTTTGGAGATATTAATGTCCTAATTAGAGATACTTACTTGAAAAATAAATTGAATCCACACATTGTAAACATGATAGCCAAATAACCCGCAATGCCAAATGCATAGCTGAGTTTGTAGATTAGCAGAAACCATTTGTACACCAATCTGTGGAGTGAAAAATGGGGAGAAACACATAACATAATATATTAAAGTATTTTATCTTTTTCAAACATTGTTATAAGTCAGCTTTTAGTTTCTAAAATTCTATTAATTATGTAATATACAGAATATAAGTATATTACATCAGCTAAACCCAATAATAATCTAAAATTTTAATTTGCTATCAATAAGCAATATATAAATAGTACTATCATGCACATGTGTTTCTATGTATATGCATATATAAATTCATTATAATTTATCTATGTTCCTCATGTGAAAATGGCCTTCAGGAATGGTTATTCTACCTGGGACCCTGCCTCCCCCACTCCCCTCCTTTTCTCATTTGACCCTGGGGTTAGCTTAGTGTGGTTTTGGCAGGAGTACCTTGGAGGCAAGTGAAAGATGGGAAGAGAAGTCAAGAGGGGGGACCTCCCCTGGGATTTCTCTTCCCTCCTGCTCCTGCTGCCCCCCAGCCCCAGTGCAGATATCATCAGTAGTGGGACCAGCCCTCATCCCTCTCCACTCAAAGAGCCCCTCCCCTAGCCCTGAGATGAAATTACAAGAGTGCTTCAGCCTTGTTTTTTTCTGCTATATGGACGAGTCCTTTGTGTGTCCCAGCACTCACCCTGACCACTCCTAAGGCCCTTCCTTCTTCCTACAGGGTCTAAGTAGAGAAGTGAGAGGAGGGGGATGGAGGGTGAGAGTGGAGATGATCTAGAAGGCAGCCCTGTACCCTGTTTGTTTCCCTCATTCCCGGCAGTAAAAGCCCTCAGAAAAATTACAGAAAGAACCATGTGGCTGCTTCATGCCTGGAAGAATGTGGGAAGAGGCTGGCAGCCCAGTTCCATTCCTGGTGCACCATAGTACAAGGGGTCTGCCCACTGGAACAAGAAGAGGTGGTGGAAGGAGAAGGAGCAGCTGGGGGCGGTGTAGATATCCTTGGTGCCCAGGGAAAATAAGGGGGTGACTGGAATGTTGCTCACAAGGGTGAGCAATGGCATGAGGCCCTGTTAGCCCCTCAGCCCTTTCTCTCCACATCCTCCTGAAGCCCCTATCCTGCATTCCACCCCAATCCATTCAGTCTCCCTCCAGAGACTTGGCCTCACCCTCTCTCCTCCAACGCCTGGAGCCCTGTCCCCAACTCTCTCAGCTTCCCTGGCTTCCTTCCTGTTGAAGCCACGGCACCAAATGCTTAAGTTCTATGATATTACTAATGCAATGTTTCAGTGTTATTTTAAAAGACGCTCTGCTTCATTGAATCCCAGTCAGAAGGGACCTTCTGAAACATTATGGTTTAAATCGGGGTTTGTGGGCTAGTCTGAGAAATGAATTGTCATTTATATCATTTCTATGGCGAAATGCTTTCCCTACTCCAAGCAACTGACATACAGGGCTATCTGGACCGCACCTCCTCCTCTGGATGTAATCCTGCTGATGGGAGGGGTCAGCCGTGTGGAGTTACACTGGGCGGGAAACTCACATGGGCTGCACAAGGTGGCTCAGCTCCTGGTGAGGCCGTGTCACCCCTAAAGGGTGCCAGAGAGGGCTTTGGGGTCTTTCTGCCAGTTACTCCTTGGGCCGTCAGTCCCTTTGATTTGCCAATGCTGAGCAGTTTGGATCATTGCTCAGTACAGTCAGGTCGAGGCGGAAGTTTGTGTTGCTTAAAGGGGTGATGATGGGAAAGTGGCCAGCTCTGAGAGGCTCTCCCCCCTGCCCCCACAACATCGGCCAGCACCAGAATGGGGTTCCTTGAGCTACACATGTACTTGACGTACCCTCTCTCTGCCTTGGGGGGCCCCTCTCAAGGTTGTGCCAGCTTTAGAGGTGTTCCTGATTAACAACTTTTTAAACTGCAGGGTTTCTCTGTGCGAAGTGTTTGTTGATGTAATTAAGCCACAGCATGCTGTTGGGAGCAGGGCTTTGCATTCTAGTAGTCTGGTTTGATTCTGGGCTCCCTTGCTTACTGCCTGTGGGTCCTTGGCCACCCTACTTAGCTTTTCTTCCTATGACTGCCTTATTTATAACACCAAGATAATGCCAGCTCTTCAAGTAGTTTCTGAGGATTATGTGAGATTAATGTTTAAAAGACTTGGCACATTAAATGCTCAGTATGTCATATCATTGTTATGGATGTGTTAGATTTTCCAAATCCCACCAGCCCTGAATCTTTCAGTTTATTGGCCGTACAAGTTTCTAGAACACTAGCATCCAGAACTCCCTTGCTTCTCAGATTACACTGGAAGGCAGATAAACTAGATTAGAAATTGTGTTAGTGTTTCAGAGCAGCCTCCACAAAGGAAAGCATGGCCTTGGGTTGGATTGATGTGATCAGTCCCAGCTCTTTGTGGCCAGCGTGTGGCTTGCTTTTGAGTCTGAACATTGCTTGACAGATAACCCAACTGTAGTAGAGAGGAAACCCACTTCCCTTCCTCTGTTACTGTGTCCCACAGCAAGGGCTTGGTATACTCAGGGCGGCGGGGGGGGGGGGGGGGGGGAGAAGGACAGGACAGCTGGTTTTTAAGCTGCATTGGTGCCAGAGACCACTCCTCTTGGGTTTGCCTTCTGCACCATGCCAATTTGCTCTGACCAGCTTTCCTAGCCTGTAATGAAATCCTCCCCTTCCAAATGGAAAAGAGCTAGGATGTGACTTACCTATAATATGATGATTAAGCAAAGAACCATACAGATCCTTAGGGCCTACTACCTCTCATAAACAGGAGCTTCTTTATCCAGACTGCTTTTCTAGAAGAAATGGGGCCCTAATTAGCCTCTCCCATTGTCGTCTCTTCAAATGGCAGCTAGGTCTGCTTAAAATGTTAGTGGAGCATCCTGGCTCTCAGACTACGTCAGGGCTCAGAGCTATGCAGGCAGGAAGAAGCTGAAGTGGGTACACAGTGGGTGTGAGGAGCAGAGGGCACAGGACCCTGGCCATCTGAGATCCATGAGCTGTGGAATGTAACATGGCAGCGTTTGAACATTTCTTGTAAAGAAGTCCCTCAGCACTGAATGAGCTGATGTGTGCAGAAATACAGCATTTAGCTAGGGTAATTCATTATACAGTGGAAAGTGAACCACTGTCGTTGAAGTACAATACAGATTATATGCAGAGGATGAAAAAAGTACACTTCGGTTCATCCAAAACTCAGATCACTTTCACAAATCTTAAATAACTTACAACACTTTGTAAGAAGGAGAAAGGGTGCCATATATCCATTCACTGATGGGGAAACTAGGCCCTACAACAGCTGTCTAAAACCCCAAAGTGGCCAGGTAGGAGGTTTCCTAACATCACCCCAAAGCTCTTCCCAAAATGAGATTAAATTAAAATACTCATAAAACTGAATTACATTTATTTGTAATGATAAATACATCCGATAAATATATAATAAATGATAAATGAATCTGATTTCTCTCACTGCATATTTCCCTTCTCCAAAATAGAAGGAAGACTTGACATTTGTCTCTCCCACTTTTTTAGAGGATTAAAAACAAATATCTGAATGGCTAAATAATCATAAAAATATTTCACAGGAGTTACAATTTATTCTCTAATGAAGATCAAAACTTGACATTGTCTTATTACCATTTAATACTTTACACATTTTCTCTTTATCTTATCAGTTTTATCTGGATACGGATTCACATCTTGTCTACAGAACAGGAGAGCAAGAGCAAATCCATGGGCACATTATGTGATTATAAGCCCTTGGAAAGATTTGTGAATGATATGATGGAATTATGTAAATAACAAGAGGTTGGCATGGTAACTAAAAAGATCATTGGAATGTGAAATCCTCATTTGTTATAAGAGTAACGAGCTGTCCATTACTTATGATTTATCTAACATAAAATACATACATAGTTGTTAGAAATACAAACTTCCAACTCTTGCTGTATTTTTTTTTTTTTTTTTTTTTGTGGGGAAGACCAGCCCTGAGCTAGCATCTGTTGCCAATCCTCCCCTTTTTGCTGAGGAAGACTGGCCCTGGGCTAACATCCGTGCCCATCTTCCTCCACTTTATATGGGACGCCGCCACGGCATGGCTGACAGGCAGTGCGTCGGCGGGCGCCCGGGATCCGAACTCGCGAACCCCGGGCTGCCAAGCGCGGACGAAACCGCTGCACCACCGGGCGGCCCCTACTCTTGCTGTATTTTAAAGTGTGTGTGACACAACTTAAAGTGGAATAAAAGAAAATGCTGAGCTGAAAATAAACATGCAAATAGTCCTCTAGAAAATGTAAACGCTAGTCTCACTTCCCTTTCTCCTGGCCTTCACTGGCTAATATCTGAAATAATAAATTTTACAGGCATGTCTAAATCACCATTAAATAATGAATGTGAACTGACAGCAGTGTCTCCAAATAGTTTTGCTATTAAAGGCAAAAGAAGTGTAGCACACTCCTCCCCCATCCAGGAAAATGGAAATTAAATATACTTTTTAATGTTTACAATAAAAAGGATGGTGGGAAAGGAATGAATGGAAATACGTACCGTGGTGTTCTCCCTGACAGGGGTTTTCGTGTAGCTCTGAAGAGGATGTAACTGGTAATAACCGAGAACATTCCCCACATAGACAGAAACCGCCACCAGTAAAGTTTTATCGTGAAATACAAAGGGACAACCCACATCTGCAACAGGGTCACCAGCTGTCAGAGAAATGAACAGAGTCTCTTTCAATGACTGAGGGTCCAGAATGGCATGTCCACTATTAAATGGTTCAGAAGCTAGTCTGGGGAAACCACCTTTGCCATCATGTCTGTAACAGGCAACTGGTTCACCATCCAACTGTAAGCTGTTCTGTACATGCAAAGTTATGGAGCAGATTGGCACAATTGTCTGAAAATTCAAATGGGAAATAATCCAGAATATCCACCTCCTGTCACCTCCTTTCCTCTGGGTGTTTCAGATGAAAGCAACTTTAGGCTTTAATAGCTATGTGATTTTGGACAAGTGAGCCTCACTTCAGTTGTAAAATTGAGGATAACAATGCCTGCTTCCCTGTACTGACTGAGGTGGGGATCAACGATATCACAGATGGGAAAGTGCTCTGGACATAGCACTGTACGGAGCCAAGGGGGTCTTGTTACTGCCACATGCACATGTGCAAATGCACAGTGATGTCAAAGGAGGAAGTTGTGTCTGAGCAGCTTATGGGACCTCTTCTGCCTGCTGTCCCAGTGCACTCTGCAGGTTAAGCCTCAAATCCCCACTGTGGGGTTACCTTGCCCCTGATGATTGGATTTGCAACCCATCATTTTGCTTCTTGTCTTTCCTCTTTAGTTACTGGTGCCTTTTTCAGGCACCCCAAGGTGTGGATCAGACTCTTTCCTGTTCCTCTGTGTGTAACCCCTGTATGGCCTGCACACTGCCCTGAATCCTTCAGAGGGTTCTTCAAGTTGTCTGGCCTCAATCTCACCTGGCAGGAAGCAGACTGTGTTGATGGGCTGTGGGTCAATGGCTTGATATGGTTACCATAGTGATTCTCCTACACTTTGGATCAGGCCTAATACCAGATCTTCACCTCTTATGAAAAGCAAATAGGTTTAAACAATAGCAATAAGATTGGTCTTTTATGTTTTATCACATTTATCACATAACCACCTATTATTTGCTCAGCACCAATATAAGAGGGGGATGGCAAAGAGGTTTTATCCCAGCTGTGGACTTTAATTGGTGGTGGCGCCTGGCAATGCTCTGCTGAGGAGGACGCTGAGCTTGGGTCCTGGTTTAGTGGTAAAGAGTATCGTGATCAGTTCATTATGTCTGCCAGAGAGGTGGAAAGAGTTGTTAAAGCACGCATGTCACATATTTGTCATCTGAGTATAAAAAAGACTGATGTCATTTGTTTTCTTTACTTTCTTCATCTTTGTGATAAAAGGAGGTGGCTTAGTGGTTAAGTTTGCACACTCTGCTTCAGCAGCCCAGGGTTCGCAGGGCCCGGGCATGGACCTACACACCACTTATGAAGCCATGCTGCGGCAGACATCCCACATACAAAGTAGAGGAAGATGGGCACGGATGTTAGCCCAGGGCCAATCTTCCTCAGCGAAAAGAGGAGGATTGGCAACAGATGTTAGCTCAGGGCTGATCTTCCTCACCAAAAAAAAAAGTGGCTTAGAAGAAAGAGCCTGTGGTCATAGTTTTGGATCCTCTAATAAAGTGCTGGCTGTAATAGTCTTGAAGTCAATAACCAAAATTATTTGAGGACTTCAAGATGTAAATGAGAAAGGCAAGGCCACAGCTATTCTTCTTTCCACGTCAAATAAGAAGACATTTCGAGGCTTTTCATTCTCTTTTTATTGCTTCATCCCCATAAATGACCTGGAGCTGAAGCCTTCTTGGAGTCACTCTAAATGTCCCTTCAGAGAAGACCAGAGTTGTTCTTCTACGTATGCATTCAAACACGAACACACAGGGAGCAAGTCTGAGGTGCCTATCAGGAGGGTTCAGTAAAAAATATCTATAACTTATTTTTTCTGTTTGTTTTTAAATTCCAGGCAGTATTTTCAGGGAAGAGTAAATATTCTTTACTCTTGCCGGAATTAGTCAGATAATTGCTTTAATTTTCCATCCTACTTTGTGGGTACGGTCAAAGCTCATAAATGAGTTTGAACCTTTATTTATGAAATCAAGATAAGTATATATCCAAACAGGAAAGACAGGCTTTAGTTAAGGAAGTAGAAGAGTTTTCGTGAGGGCCAGAAACCAGATAACCAAGACTCCAGATATGCTACCTTAGCACTCAGCATTAGCAACTGTTGATAATAAATGTGTGAAGCCCCTTAAAAAAAATCTTATCAGTATTTCGGTAGTTTATTTTCTATAGCTGATTATGTAGATAGTTATCTCTGATAAATTATACATTTTGACTTTTTTTAGTTCATTCCTTCTGACATTAAAAAAGGAAATTGACATGAACTCTATCTTTCGAAATCTGATCATGTCATTTGCATTTTTCATCTGTTTTAAGAATTTGATTCATCTTTACATTTTCCCCATAAAAATGCTGAAGTTTTGTAAAATAAAAAGTTGAGTCAGTTCATTTTAATTTGGTGAAACTACCATGTTCCTCTATTTTCTACTTTAGATTATAAGCCAAAATTTAGAAGACTAATCTGCTTCCTCAAATCCATGGAATTACAATCGACGATAGTTTGAAGTGATGATCGGACCATATTTTTATAAAACTAGTTCTCTCCCTGTGGATCTATAAGTACAACTCATTTCTAGAAGATCTCAAATTTCTTTTACTTGATGCCTGGATTTAATTAACAGTGAATAACAATGTTCAAATGTATAGACACGCTACTTTTTAAAAATAGACCTTGGAGATTAGAAATAAAAAGAAAGCAAAAAATCATTATAATGTATTACGTATGAAATATTTAATTTCTTTTTGTGTGTGTGTGAGGAAGATTAGCTCTGAGCTAACATCTGTTGTCAATCTTCCTCTTTTCGCTGAGAAAGATTAGCCCTGGGCTAACATCCATGCCCATCTTCCTCTACTTTATTTGTGGGATGCCTGCCACAGCATGGCTTGATAAGTGGTGCATAGGTTTGTGCCCGGGATCTGAACCCGCAAACCCCGGGCCACTGAAGCAGAATGCGTGAACTTAACTGCTACGCCACCGGGCCGGCCCCACAAATATTTAATTTCTTAATGATCTTTAAAGGGTATACCCCGTGCCATATTTTCTCAATATGCAAGGGGAAAGGTCAGAAATTTGCATTATGAATTCAATAATTGTATGAGAAGTCATTTTAAAACGAGGGCCACATTTCATAGCAATTTAAAAGATTCTTTATCAATTTCCAGAGCAGTTAAAACTTCTCATTTTTAATAGTAACTGCTACATATGAAATGTAGGAATGTTGTGCCTCATAAATAAACACATGAAATATGTGAAATCGAGGCGCATGCATGCAAAGGAGGAAGCCTGGCAGCCTGGACATATTAATAATGCCACAGGGGTCACCACCTGGGTGTGTGCATATAAAACACATCTGCATTACTGGCAAAGGGCGGCCCATGCATCTGGATCACATCACCCACGTTCTCCCCACCCACAGTTCATGGCAGGAGGAATTTCCTGACAAATCAGATGCTGCCCAAAGGTACCATGTTTTTTCTTGTAGCCATGCACATAATGAATCTGAAAAGAATTGCAAATCAAGTCAAAACAAAGAGCTCTTTTCATTTGTCTAATTGTACAGAATGATGAATGGGTCACACAATATGAGAAAAGAAAGAAGAGAGAGAGAGAGAAAGAAAGAAGGAAAGGAAGGAAGGAAAGAAGGAAAGAAAGAAAGAGAAAGAAACAAAGAAAAAGTTATACGACGTTTATTTCCTTTGCACTGCAAATCCCAAACTATTTGCAACCGCTTGTGCATGTGTCTGTGTGTATTTGTATGGGTGGGTGGGGGTGGAGAGAGAGCAGGAGGATGCTAGAGGTAAGCAGAAAATTATCATGTAAATAACTGACTCCAGGAAATATCACTTCTATCAGTAAAAAGGCAATGAAGGAACGTGTGGACGTAAATTGAACAAGTAAAAGTATGGAATCCTGGCATATGAAGGGCTCTTAGAAATTCACTTTGTCCATATTTCTATCTTCAAATCAATTCAGACCGTTAATTTCACTATTTAAATTCTTAAAGGAGATTCTGCAATGTAATGCATGTATGTATGTAGCTACGTGAGTATTTGTGCCTTCCTTCATTTTAAAAAGATTTGAACAAACATAATGCTTTATTGGCATAGTAATATGTTCTAGTGTTCCACAGCTATTAATAGGCAGGAAGTTTGATTTAAATAGAGCAATATCTCAATCTGTGGCAAATTATTTGCCTGTGTATCGAGGCAAGCTAACAGTGTGTCTGAAACCCAAATTCTGTGTATGTAGTTATCAGGCCTTCTCTTGATCTGAAGGGAAGTAGAAAGATTTTTTTGGCAGTTTCTCCCCTATTTCCTGCAAATATGAAAAGTAGGATACATAAAAGAAGATGGAGAGGGTGGTGTTGAATGAAAGTTTATTTTTAATTAAATGCTATTAAAAGCATTTGGAAATAATTTAATCTTGAGACTCTGCCATGTCTACACTGTATCAACACTATCAGCTGGAAACAGAAAAGTTCAAATATCCATATATTTGGTCTATATTGTACTAAAAATGTGACTATTTGAAAACATCCAGATATTTAGTAGTATTCCAAACAAAAGAAGAATTTTCCACTCCCTATCTACTTTCTCTCTGCACTTTTTGGCATCTCCTAGGAGCAGTAAATGTTATATTTTTAAACTTTATCTTCTAAATAACCTGTTTCCTTTGCTTTAGGTATTTTTAATAAGCTGCTCTGATGTACACAGCTCCTACAGACCACAGAAGAGAATCTGTCCAGACAAATTAAATGATCACTTCAGAAGACAGCCATATCAGTTAAAAGCTGGATGTGAAAATGTTCTGAGCTTTTTGGATTAGTACCTCACCTCTGAAATACCTGGTCTGAATTATGCATGAAATAATGTAAAAATTATAATACTTTATGTAAAAAATAATACCTTCAGGGTATAAGTAATATGTATAAATATTAATACCTTCACTGTATAAATTTGTTCACATATATTATTGTGTGTGCACTTTCTACTTTTTTTCTAGCTTCCTGCCCTTGCTAATCTGTAAACTCCTACTCCAACAATGGATAACTTGACTTCCACCATCTGCCATCTATTTACTTAATTGTTCCATTCCAGTATGCATATACAGTCATCCCTCGGTATCGTGGCGAATTGGTTCCAGAAGTCCCCCGGATACCAAATCCGGGGATGCTCAAGTTCCTTAGTCGCCCTCCATATCCGCGGGTTCCGCATCCGCGGGCTAAAATTCGCGGATAGGGAACCCACGGATACCAAAGGCCAACTGTATACCAATACCAGAATTGTTAACCCGTATTCCCATGGGAAACAATTTTATCAACTAGGGTACGGTGCTCATGTGCAGTTCTTATTGCCTTAATCTTACAGATGCTTCTCATTTCCAAAGGTACTTAAAGCAGCACTTTTCTTTTCCAATTCCCTTCAGTGAGGTTGTTTCATATATTTGTAATGCAGTCAGATTCTCTTGTTACTGTCTGTATTTCTTCCTGGGATTCTCCAACCTCCTAAATGTTTTTTTTTTTTTAATTTGCATACCTTAAGGTCCACTCTTTGTGCTGCACAGTTCAATGGGATTTGACAAATGCATAATGTCTTGTATCCACAATTACAGATCATACAGATCAATTTTACTGCCCTAAAATCCCTGTTTCACTTGTTTTTCCCATCCACTTCCCTCCCTGAACCACTGGCAACCACCAATCATTTTACTGTCTCTATGGTTTGCATTTTTCAGAATGTCAAATATTTGGAATCGTACAGCATATAGCCTTTTCATATTGGCTCGTCTCACCAAGGTTCCTCCATGTCTTTTCATGGCTTGATAGCTCATATCTTTTTATTGCCAACTAATATTCCATTGTATGGACGTACCCCAGTTTGCTTAGTTTTTCTTTATTTTAAAGGACATCTTAGTTGCTTCCAGTTTCGGGTGATTATAGATAAAGGTGCTATAAATATTTGCATGCAGGTTTTTGTGTAAATGTAGGTTTTCAGTTCAATTGGGTAAATACCCAGTAGTGTGATTGTTGGATCATATGGTAAGACTATGTTTAGCTTTGTGGGAGACTGCCAAATTACCTTCCAAAGTGGGTTTACCATTTTGCATTCACACCAAGAGTTTCTGCTACTCCACATCCTCATCAGCATTTGGTATTGTCAGTTTTTTGGATTTTTGCAATTCTAATTGACATGTATTAGTATCTCATTATTGTTTTAATTTGTAACTCCCTAATGACATATGACGATGAGCTTCATTTCATATGCTTACTTGCCATCTGTTTATCTTCCTTGATGAGCTGTCTTTCCAGATCTTTTGCCATTTAACTGAGTTGTTTCCTTATGACTTTCAAGTATATTTTGGATAACAGTCCTGTATTAGGAAACTAACTCCGAAGCCAGTACTCTTCCCTTCACCATCCTGCCTCTGGTTCCTATTAATACATCCCACAAGATCAGCCCAGGGAATGTTCCATAGACAAAGCATATGGCAAGCAGAAGGGTGTGGCAAGGCAGGACAAACAGGTGCACTGCTTTGAAAAAAAATACGTCATATCTCCTAATGGAGACTGTGGATTAATAGCTGAGCATTCATTTAGCTTTACAAAAGTGTTCAGAAAGAGATTCTTTTATTAGTAAACTGCTTTTATAGTATATGATTAAATTTGTACAAATCTTATATACAAAGAATCCTCTTGATTCAGACTCAGCTAACGTCACTGAACACTCACTATGTCTCAGTCACTGAGCTAGATGTTCTCACAGGGAAATGTTTCTGAATCACAAGGACTCTGGGAGATAGGTCCCTAGCTTTAGTATTTCCATCTTGCAGATAAGGAAACCATGGTTCAGAGATATTTAAGGAGCTTATCCTTGATATGAGAGAAAATAACTAGTGAAGTTGGATTTTAGTCTCCTCTCTGTAACTAATTAGTTATACGACTTTAACCAAGTTACTTAATCTCTCTAAACTATATTTCACAAAGGGAATAAAAAACAATTACCTCCCAGGGCAACTTAGATAATGTACAAAGCACTTATCACAGCTATAATAGTAATAGTAACATATATAAATTTACATATATAGTAATTTATAAATATATTATAGTAATTACAATTATAACAACTATAGAGTAATTATTATTATAGTAATTATAATTAATATGTTCTATGTAATAATATGTTACTAATATATTGATGGAGGTCACAAAATCAAATCATGGAAATAAACTTTACAATATGGCACTGTGTAGAAAAGAGCCAGGAACTTCATGATTCTTATATGTTCAAAGCTCTCTGTAGCTCTCCTAGGTCCCATGTAATTTTAAATGCCAAGAGAAACAATTTAAAAGTCAGGTTCTCTCTGGATGATAAGGCTGTTTAGGTCAGTACTTGTGGAAACGGGTCCATCAAATTCCATCCCAAAGATGTTGAACTGAGTAGTGCATTAGGTCCAGGCTTTTTGATACAGTTCATGCAGAGTACAATAAGAAAGCTAGAAACCAGGCTGGAATCAGCTACTGGTGCTCTGGGAACCATTTCCAGCTCCAATGGTTGCAGATATCATTGAGAGTTCCTGAAATGGCTGTGTTCTGATGACTGGCTGTGGCAGGGAACCCCCAAGAAGGGACACAAAGCATGGGGGCAAAGTCAAGGCAGCAGGGTGGGAAAGATCAGCCTTGCATGCTGGCTCTCACTTTGAGCCAAAGATTGTCAACAGAGACATGCAGGGGAAAGGGGCTACTCTACCTGTTCCTTTGGGACTATGTGATAATAGATGGACCGATGGGCAAAGAGGTAGAAAATATTCTAGAGGCCAATCATGCCTATAAGTTAACCCAGCAGAGTCCCAATAGGGCCACCATGAGACCCAAATCTGTCCTTGACCACTGTGAGGTATCTTTATATAGGTTCCTGGCTTTGTCAAAGTGCCAGGCAGAATCACTCTAACAGAGGCCACTATCATAGTCACCTGGTCACCTCCAAGGTCATCCTTAGGACCATAGAGCCCCTCCGGGTAGCCATAAAATAGAGGAGCTGTGTGATAGAAGGACACAGAAACAGCAACCTCAGGGAGCAGGAGTGGGGTGGCTAAGGGAGTCCAGTTGTGGGTGGGGAGTGGAGCGCAGTCAAAAGCAATGTTCCTGGAGAGGTAGCTATTCCAGGCAGCACAGCCTGTGTGGTGAGCAACGGGAAACAAATTGGGAAGACCACTCCAGCTAACTAGCAGTTGTTGGGCTCAGGGATGTCCAGCTGTGCCCACTGTAGCCTGAGTCATCAAGGATGAGAACCTCCAGGGACAATGAGTACTTCAAGGGCCTCTGACGCATGGGCAGGTCTGTGTGGCCAGGCGAGCCAGGGTGTGAGTGCCACACTGACTGTGCAGTGATACACATCTTCAAAGAGCTGACCCAGGGGTGACTTCTTCAAATACAAGACAAGGACACATTCTTTTTGGCATAAGCCACCTCAAAAATCACCAGATAAAAATGGAGGAAGAGTGGTGGGACACAGTGCAGGTCAGTTGGCTCACGTGGCTTTTCCTTTCAAGGGCAGGGGCTGTCTATGCAAAACCCATACCTGTGTTGCCATGGAAACTGAATATTTTTTAAAACATGAAATCCAGAGATAATAATCAGTTATAAAGGAAGAATAGAACAGGGCTATAAATGATTTCCTTAAGAATCCTGGTTTCTTCTTCCGTAACAACTCCAGAAATTCTGTATTAGCTATTTCCATTTTGCAGATAAGGAAACCATGGTTAAGATATATTTAAGGAGCTTTTCTTTGATATGAGAGTAAAGAACTAATGAAGTTTGATTCTAATCTCCTTCTCTTAAAAAAATTTGTCCAAGTGCAATATAGAGGGTGTTTATTTTAATTGACAAGACAATGGTGACATGGCAGCAAATCAATGCATTTGCTTAAAAAACAAAAAGACAAGATTTCCCTTTCTAAACAAAAATGTTCACATTTTCTAAACTTAAAACATTATACAGAATTGAAAAGAATTCCTTTAGACCTTGCACTACACAGGAAATAATTTATATGTTGTGTTAAAATAAAATACTGGTCTAAGCCAGCATTTCATATGTCACAGGCAAGTCTTCTGAAACAATGACCAGTGCAAGACCCAGAACCATGCAGAGTGTTAACTGAGGACCTGCTTCCTTTTCTCTATTTAGGCCATACCTGAGTCTAAACCATTGGTTCTCAAAACGTGGTCCCAGGACCAGCAGCATCAGTACCACCTGGGAACTTGTTAGACATGCAAATTCTTCAGCCCCTATTGAATCAGAAACTCTAGGGGTGGGACCTGGGAATCTGATTTAACAAGCCGGCCAGGTGATTCTGATGCACCCTAAGATTTGAGCACCACTGCTCAAACATTGCAATGGCAGAGTCTTAGGTCCAACAAGGCCCAGGGTGTGACTCTGAGGCCCTGAGAAAGCAAAGTTCCAGTGGACATGTTCGGGGGATTGATCTGTGAAGATGGGATGGCGCTCTGTGTCACTGAGGTCAGTGCAGTGTTTGCATTAACACATTTCCACGGATATGCAAACCAACAACGCCAAGACAGTTTATTGCTAATGCAACAAAGTTAGACAGCCTCAACCTTTTGTTTCTGCTATTCCTAATCCTCCTTTTCCTGGGCCATCGGCAGAAGTTGTTCATGCACAAAAGGAAAATTGGTTTACTTAAACCAGGGTTTCTCAGCCTTGGTACTATTGATGTTTTTGTCATGAGGAGCTGTCCTGGGCATGTTTAGCAGCATCCCTGGCCTCTATCCATGACATTTGTGGACTCCTGTGCCCCTTCCCCTCCCACTAAGGTGTGACAATCACAATATTTCCAGACATTGCCAAATGTCTCCTGGGGGCAAAATTGCACCAGGTTGAGAACCACTGACAAACCAAACCATTTCCTTCAAAATGGTAACAAAGGAGGGATGTGGCAGCAAGAGGAACAGGCTTCTGTGGGCCTCCAGGGCAACTCACGTTGTAGGACCGGCCATGCCTCTGTCTCCACTGCACCAGCACTTTCTGGGCAACGACCAGGGCGCAGAGGAAGATCAAGATCATCTCCACGTGCATGGACTCGTGGCCCCAGTGCATCTTGTACATCCTTTCCTGCTGCAGGCTGGAACCGGCAAATGAGGTCATCTGAAAAGGCTCTCAACCCTTGCACATTTAGCCAAAAAGGAAAAAAGGCTGGACTCATAGGAAGCAATTGGGGGTTTCAAATATAGGAGTTTTCAAGCTTCGATTACAGTTTTCCTAAGTTTTTCTTGGCTCCGCCAGGTTTGGGGAAGGGACAGCTGAGAGAAGCCTGAGTTCATCAGCAAAACCAATTCCTCTCAGTCCTCTGCTTTCTCATGTGGTTTTGTCCTCAGCCTTGTCCTTTCAAGTTAGGTGATAGGGCAGAAAAATCACTGATGGGTCCTAGGAAGACTTGGGTTCGAGTCCCTGATCTGCCACTTCATTGCCATTTAACCTTGGGAAAGTCCCTCATCTTCTCTGAGCCTCAGTTTCTTCATTTGCAAATTTAAAATAATGATCCCTCCATACCTCATGGATTGTTCTAAAACTGTAAAGCACATGTTATTTTGTTTGTACCTAGATCAGAAATAATAATAATTATTAGGTTGAATCATATGCAATTGCCATTTTTGAAAGTCAAAAATAGTAAAATATCAGTAAATTTCAAGTAAATTCTAATATTCTAATGTAAAAGGATATCCTGTAGGTGGTGGCTATGGGGAGAATATTATCCATGGGGCTATGGAAAACTCCTGAGTGAGTTGTATAAATTTTTTTCATTATAAGGAGAAAGAAGAGGCCTAAGTATTATCTTAAACAGGCACGAACATTCAGATGATGGCTGAATGTTTCAGTTTTTAGTTGGACTCAGTTTTGCGCAATGGTAGAGAAAACCACTAAAATAGTATATCATCTGGTTTAACTTCCTATAGCAGAAGTGACCTTGAAGAAAGCCTAGAGCAGCAGTTCTTGACCTTGGCTATAAATTGGAAATCACTGGGGAGCTTTTAAAAATCCCAATGCCCAAGCTGTACCCCAGATCAATTAAATGACCATTGCTGGGTGTTATGGGCTGACCCCTCCGAAACGGATATGTTGAAGTCCTAACCCCCAGTACCTCAGAATGTGACTGTATTGGGAGATAGGGACTTTAAAGAGGTCATTAAGGTAAAATGAGGTCACACGGGTGGGCCCTAATCCAGTCTGACTGGTGTCCTTATAAGAAGAGGAGATTAGGACACAGGCTCACACAGAGGGAAAACCACGTGAAGATACAGTGAGAAGGTGGCCATCTGCAAGTCAAGGAAAAAGGCCTCAGAAGAAACCAAAGACTGCTGACACCTTGATCTTGGACTTCTAGCCTTCAGAACTATGAGAAAATACATTTCTGTTTTTTAAGCTGCCCAGCCTGTAGTATTTTGTTATGGCAGCCCTAGCAAACGGATACAGATTTCCAGGATGGTATCTAGGCATCGGTAATTTTTAAAGGTCCTCGTGTGATTTTTAAGGTGCAGCCAAGATTGAGAACCACTGGCCTAGAGGGAAAGACAGAGGTCCAGGGTCAAGATTAGGGAAGAGGGGGAAGAATTATAAATGCTGCCAATCAATTACTTTATAAATATTGGTTAGCATTATCTTTCACCCCCAATGGGGCACCATCAGTCACAAAATCTCTTAAAATGTCCACTTATGACTGGTTACAGTATGCATTTAGCTAGTCTATCAATCAGAAAACACTGCAGAGTAATATTCTGTGCCACAAGATTGTGACTCTTTAAAGGCACTTGGGTGTACGGGTTGGGTTCTCCCCCTTTACCAGCATTTTTACAACAAATCTGAAGAGCAGAGAAGTACCCAGTATTTCAGAAAAGGGCCCCATCCGAATCCCAGGGGTGCCCCCTGCTGGAGAATGTGTAGAAATGAGCCCACAGAGCCTAGTAAATATTCCTGCTGGCGTTCAGCTTCTTTGAGATGGAATCTTAGAATGTTAGTGCTGGAAGGTGCCATAGACGTCCTGCAACTCCTTCATTTATCAAATGAAGGAGCTGAAGTCCATAACAGGTAAGTAACCTAAATAACATTACATGGCTATTAATCTCTAATTAGTGTTGGAAGCTGAGCTTAGGAGACGCGAACAATTTCTAGAACCTCTTTAAAAAATACACTCATTCCTCCGAAGCAATGGGAAGTGAAGAAAAATAAAAGGGTACAAGAATCTAGTTATAGTTTTTACAGCCCCAAATCCAAAACAACTATTTAATATTCTATGTAATAAATAGACTTTCAACTTAGGCCATGCAGACAGAAGAGTGAATTTATCATCAGTCTAAAACAGGACTTGCATAGATATAAAACAAAATATGCTTTATGACATTAGTCTATTTTGTGTATATATAATGAAAATGCATCTCAAATGGTTAACCTATGTGGAAGTACTTTGGAAAGTATAAAGTAGGATACAAATGTAATAAGTATTTCCTATTTTGATTAGGAATACATTCATAACTGATTACCATAATGCAAAAAAGTGGGAACTTTTCATTTTTATTTCATTTCATTTGGTGCCTACAGGGGCCCAATGCCTCCACAGTAGGTACCAGAACATAGGGGAAACAGCGTATAAAGAAAACCAGATGTATCTTGTGCCTAAAATAAGTGCTAACTTGACACTGCTCTATTTTGAAGGACATATAATCCATCTTTGTGGGACTGTATAGAACACACTGTAGAAAACAGATGGAATCCCTGTGGTTTTAGTCTACACTATCTTTGTGCATGCATGGCCATGCTAACCCACCTCCTTTATCCTGGGAAGTTTACAAATAAAATGATGGCTTCATTTAATTTCTCAAACTGTTAAGATAGAAATCTAATTTTCAGTATAACAACTAGAAAAAAAATACTAATCACTTACTTCCACTCATCATCCGCAGAGAGCTTTGTGTGAGAGATCTGAAAAACATAGAAAGAGCCCTTTTCAAAATTTCCTTGTTTTCTTAGCTTGTACTTTACAGCATTACATGGGGAACACAAACCATGAAAAATAGCAATGTTTCTTAGGACTGGAATAATTTAGGATGAAAGCCATAATAATAAATTTGCTTAAGGAATTAAAACACACACACTCACACCCCCCAAAACAAGACAGTAATCAGGTCACTATTAATAAATATTTGATTCTGCTCCTAGGTCAGAGAACAAGACAAAGCTCCATTTCTGTGGTTCTGTTCGGCAATTCAGTCAAGGCTGTAGAGAGTGGGCTCCCAATAGGCAATGTCACCCTGGCTTTTGGGATATGATGTGTGAATCTGCAACCCCCTAAAAAACATCAGTTTCGCTGGTGTCTTATGTGATGCCCACGAGTAAATATCATCTTCAAGTTCAAGGTTTTAGAGACAGAGCTGACCAGAGGCTCTACTTGTTTGGAACATTTTTGTGTCCTCCCGTTAATTTAATTTGATTTAAAGCCTGGCCCCAGCGATGGGGGTAATCTGACCTTGCCCTTTTAGACTAGCTGGAGAGCACAGAGACCATCCCCAGGAATCGCTTTTGGATGACCTACTGAGTGTACCCATACCCATGTGCTGCCTTCCCTTGATCACTGCTAATCCACTACATTTGGTCATTTGAAACCTTTAAGGCCAATCATTGGAAAGACATAATCTTATAACTTCCATGGACAGCATAGACAGTTTAATCCTTAGTCCAGTAGTGTTAAAAGCTAAACTCACCAATGATGACAAAAAAGGGAAGGCAAATAAAACATCTGTTACACAAATCTGACATTAACCAGATTTTTTCTTCAAATGGCATAAGCAGTTCTGACAGATGGAAAGAAACAATGCTATCCATAGTTCGGGCGAAGATTTCTCTGATTTGAAGTAAACAGGTTCCACGATAAAATCTGTGCTTCCATCAGAGGTTTGAGGGACTCCCTTACAAGAGAGAACAAGGCTCTGGATGAGACAGCTAAGTAGAAGCTTAGGCAATATTTGCACAATGCTGGGGCTTGCTGGATGATGGCAGTAAAGAGGAAGTGGGTGAAGCAACAGGTGATGCTGGCAGCTTCTCCAAGGCTCCCTGCCCCTGGCGATCCCACTGGGTGGTCTCTGATATTCAAATGGAGGTCACAGCAGCTGGGCTCAAGTGCTGCCTTCCAGGAGCAAAGCCTTAGTGGCAACCTCTGGGAACAGCAGCACCAGAGTCCCCTCCTTTTTCTGATAGGCCCCTCTCTGCTAACTCCTGCTTTGGGGGAGAAAACATTACATGGGTTTGGAGCCCTGAGCCAGGCAGCCACCCAGCACTGAACACTGAGCTGACCAGTCCTTTGGACCTTGGACACATCACTAACCTATGTTTGCCTTGATTTCCTTATTAGAAACTGGAGACTGATATAACAGCTGCTCTTGTCTACTTTACTGGAGTATTGTGAGTATAAATAAGACACTATATGAGAGTTTTGTAGGCAAATGCTTCATCCAGGGGCTAATTATCTCAATAAAAGTTATAATCTATAGGACTCCCGGGTCCTGCTCTTTGTGCTGTTCATGATCTTCAGGTTCATAGTGCTTCTTGTTAAAATCAACTTAAAATAGGGAACTGGGTTTTTAGTTAAGTTGAAAAGAAACATTCTTTTTGCCTTTTACTAGCAATAGCCCTGGGCATAAATGAGTAACCATCTACCAGATTCTCAGTCATTTTTAATGAAGTATGATAACTTATTCTACTGAAGAGCAGGAAAGCTTAGGGAGTAGAAATTGTAGCTGAAAGGATTTCTGCTAAATACAAGTAAGAACTTCCTTTGATCAAGTGATACTGAAACAATACTCTTATTTCCTAAGGAAAAAACAAACTACAATGACGATGATGATGGTGACACTCTTAGAGACATCTCTTTTCTAGTAATAGTTCCTTATAGTATAATATTTTTTTCTGGGGTAGAGTCTACTTTTTGACAAATTTTCCTGATATATTAATATGTTAAGTCTATTCAAGATCTTAAGAAGATGTATTTTGGAAATTAAAACGACACTAAAATTCATCTGGAAGGATAAGCATATAAAGATAGCCAGGAAATTCAGAAGAAAAAGAATAAAGACTGGGGCCTTGCTCTACCAGACACTGAAATCCACAATAAAGCCATAGAAATTAACTGAAAGCAATTCTGGCCAGGGATAGGAAGACAGATAAATGAATAGAACACAGATTCTATGAATAGACCCAAGTACATATGATAAATGAGTCACTTCAAATCAACGAGGAAAAAATGGATTGTTCAATAAATGGTGCTGAGACAACTGGCTAGGCATTTGGAAAAAATATAAAGCTGGATCCATACCTAATTCCTTGCTTCAAAATAAATTCCAGATGGATCAAATATTTAAATGTAAAAATGAAAATCTAGAAGAAAATATGGGTAAACATTTTAATAATCATGTGGTGGAGAAGGCATTTCTAAGTACGATGTGGAGCCCAGAAATTATAAAGTAAAAAAATCGACAGATTTTGAGGACATAAAAATCAAATGCATTATAATCACCTATTTTGAAAGACAAATTAAACTGGGGAAAATACAACATATGTGAGAGGCAAGAAGTTAATAACCTAAATAGAAAAAGAACGTTTACAATTTAAATAAAAGAGACAAACACTTCCAAAGGGCAAAGGATGTGAACAAGAAATTCACAAAAGAGAAAATACATGTGACTAATACGTTTATGGAAAGATGTTCCAGCTCACTAGTCATAACTGTGTAAAAGCCTTCATGAATACAGGCTAATTGTGCTAAAACGCTTGGGAGGACTGAGGGATTGAGGGGCGTTAGCACCCTGGAAATGGGGGTGCAACTGGGGTTGAAAACAGAAGGTTCAGTTGAAAGTTGGTTTAGGACTTAGCATTCCCGACCCTGGTGGAATTCTAGCAGGGCCCAGAGGCACCAGGTAAGCAAAGGGGGGACAGACCACATCAAAAGTCCTCATCTAAACGGAGAGAGCCCCAGCCTGGTCCCCCAGTGGCGGATCACCACTAGATCAGGCCCCAGGGGCTCTGCCCTGCTTTAGAAGGCCCTGTGCATTTCAAACTGGAAACACAAAAACTTTTTATTTTTTGTCTTTTCTATCTCTTAAGAAAATATTTTGAAAGTTCGGTAACAGTAGAAATTGACTGGATAGGGATGATGTAGGGCTGACACCCCCGGTGGATTAGGGGAGAAGGGGTGGAGAAAAAGCACAGTCTGTGCTCTGGGAAATCAGAGATGGAGTTTTTAAATTTGGCCACCCGAAACCATCCAAAGCAGGTGAGGGCTAACCAGGATCCCCTCGTCACTGTGCTGCCTCTCTCCCCTCCACTGCAGTGGGGTGCTGTGGGAACAGCTAGGAACTGCCTAGAAATCCTGAGTTTGAACAGTGAAGTGCACAGCAGGGGCCCTATCTACCAGGGACCTTGGGGAGTCTGATGGGATCAGTTATTATCCCTGGTTTAGGCACTGTAGTGGGGTGAATTGTGTCCCCCCAAAAGATATGTCCAAGTCCTAACCCCTGGTACCTGAGACTGTGACTTTATTTTGAAATAGGGTCTTTGCAGATGCAATCAAGTTAAGGATCTTGGGATGGGACCATCCTGGATTTAGGGTGGGTCCTAAATCCAATGACTGGTGTCCTTATCAGAGAAAGTCAGAGATAAATTTGACACCCAGAGACACACAGGCACAGAAGAGAAACACAGAGGAGAAGGTCATGTGCAGACAGAGAGAGATGGGAGCTGTGCAGCCACAAGCCCACGAACACCTCACCCAAAGCTGGAAGAGGCCAGGAAGGATCCTCCTCCAGAGTCTTTGGAGGGGGTGTGGCCCTGCCAACACCTGGATTTTGGACTTCTGGCCTCCAGAACTGTGAAAGAATAAATTTCTCTTGTTATGGCAGACCTGGGAAACTAACACATACACATCCAAACTACCACCTTCCAGGCCCAGCAGATCCCTGCTACACTCAGGTTTGCAGGCGGCAGTGGGGGTGGGAAGAGGATGGCTTCTTACAGCCTCTGGGTCAAGCAGGCTGCACATCACAGGTGGACCTGCAGACAGGGCTGTCAGAGCAGCTTGGTTTGTGATCTTTAGACATGTGGCATATGAGCCTTTATTTGTGGTCTAGCCCTGGGCCTAGCAGAGGCAGGCCTACCTAGTTGGCTTGGAATGCTGGTGGCCAGACACACCCCTTGCACCCAGATGACTGGAGGATTTCTCTCTGGGGAAACCATCCAGGCCAAGAGAAAAGACCTACAGATATGGACTGTTATTGTTCTCCCTATGAAAAGGCCCAGCGAGGTCACCCTCTAATGCAGCCAGCCTGTCAATAAGCTCTCCCCACTCACAAGAGCTTCCAAACAGTGTTTGAGAGTCTAGCAGATGGCTAAAGATCACTAGACGTTTGAGACAGGAGAGGATTCTGCATCCATGATGACAAGGACATCATGCTTTAAAAAATACAGAGAAACAAACAAAAGCTCTTAGAAATGAAAAATACAAGAACCGAAATAAAAAAATCTAACGGAAAGGTTGAAGATAAATTGAGAAACTCCCTCAGAAAGAATTAAAAAAAAAACAAAAACAAAAACCAAAGATATGGAAAATAGGAGAGAAATACAAGAAAATTAGATAATCTGGCCAGGAAATCTCATATCCCAAAAATAGGAGTTTCAGAACAGGAGAATGAAGATAGCTGATGGCAAGAAATTTATAAGAAATTATACAAGAAAATTCGCAAGGACTGAAAGACATCTGTTTTCAAATGAAAGGACTCACCAGGTGCCGAGCACAAAGGACGAGGAGAGACCCACATCAAGGCACAGGAACGTGAAATTTGAAAATTGTAGGTTTAAAAGGAAAAGGCTTTCCAGAGAGAAAACACAGTTCACATGCAAAGGATCAAGACTCAGAACAGCACTGGACTTCGAACACCGGCTCCACAAGTCACAAGACAGCAGAACAAAGCGTTCAAACTTCCAAGGGAAAATTATTTGTATAGACAAACTACCAATCAAGTTTGGGGGCAGAATAAAGACATTTATAGACAGGCAAAATTTCAAAAACATTTGTCTCCTACGTGTCCTGTCCCAGGAGGCTCCCAGAGGATTAGCTCCTCTAAAACAACAGAGTAAATCAAGAAAGAGAGAAATAGGAGATCCAGGAAAGAGGAGTGCGACCAGGACAGTCCCTTCTAGGTGTAGGGACTCCCCAGGAGGATGGTGGAGGGACTTCCAGGATGGACATCTGGGCAGCAGACAGAGGATGCAGCCAGCCTGGCTGGACCAGGGGTTTCACCGAGTGCATCTCCAAGAAAAAGATGAAGCTGAGAGATCGGCCAATGTGTTCCAACTTATTGAGAAGATATGTATGATTCCAGCAAATGGTTTGGGGATGAACAGATGAGTGGTACACGAAAAACTAAGGAAACTATAGTACTCACATAGATACAGTAATGTAAGCAGTGAATAAAGCTTAGCCACAACTTGTGTTATAACTAAACTGAGAGGATGGAAGAAAGGGCAGCAGTGGGAGTAGGATGGAGTGGACAGAGTGATGTAAGAGAGTGTAATTCTCATCTTCCATAGTAGACAATCAATACAGAATACCATGGACTAAAAATCAAGAAATATTGCACAATTGTATTATTTGAAATATGGAGCATATACTAGAAAAAATGGCTCAAGGAGTTAAAAGGCATTGCCTCTGAGGAAGGGAAATCAGGAATGGAGAAGGGTGGGGTGGGAGAGGGGCTGCTGTTTCTTTGTTTTAAGTCTTGTAGAACTATTTGACTCTTTAAATGTGGATGCACATAATTTTAATAAAATTAACATTAAAAAGGAAAAATTTCCATAACAATGAGGTATAATTTTCACCTAAAAGGATGACAAGGGGAAAAATGTTTAGTAGCCAGTGCTGATGAGGAAAAATGGCCTTCTCATGCCCTTCAGGTGTGGGTGTACGTTAAGACAGTTTCTCTGGAGAGAAATTTGGCAAGGTGTGTCAAAATTTTAAGTGTTTATCTATTCTAGCCTAGAATATTCTAGGAACATTCTCTCAGAAAATGAAGACAGATACACAAGGAGGGATGACACAAGTGTTCACATAGTTTTATTTACAATATTGAGAAATTGGCAACAATCTACCTATCAACCCGTGGGGAACTGGTTAATAAGTTTGATATATCTACACAAATGAAATCTATGTGGCTCTTAAAATGATTGTGCAGATCCATATTTATTGATGTAGAAATATTTCCATGACATATTGTTAAGAGAAAAAGCATGCTCCAAAACCAATTGTGTACAATATGAGCCTATTAATGTAAATGTGTAGTTATATAGAATAAAGAATAAAGAAATGTCTAAAAAGAGAGATATCCAAAATGGTTACCAAATGTTAACAGGTGGTGATGTATCTTGGGATATTTACTTCTGTTTTATACTTGTCTATATTGAATATATTCTACATGAATATATGTCACTTAGAAGAAATGAAGAAGTCATTTTTACTCTGCCCTCTCCTTTCTCCTTCTCCTTGTCTATCAGTTGCCAAGTCCTTTTATTCCTATCCCTGCATCATCATTCCTATTTCCCTCTCCTCTCCTTTTAGCTGGCCAAATCTCACTTTTGAGCTCCAGATTCTTCTATCTAAGTGCCTCCTACACACCTGCACTTGATGTCCTTCAGACACATGAACTCAACCTGCCCCAACTGAACATATTAATTTTCCCTCAAAGTGCTCCCATTTTGGTGTCCCCCATCTTAACAGCCCCACATCCCATCCATCTAATTGCTCAAAGCAGAAATCTGGGGCACCATTCTTGACTCTAACCCTCCACCTTCAACCCATTACTCTCCTTGCAAACCACTTCTTTCCAGCTTGATGGCCTCTATGCCATCCATTTTTCATTCATTTCACAAATATTTCTGGACTACCTCCTGGGTGCCAGGCACTGGGGTAGGAGCTAGCTTACAACAAAGGTGAGTAAGACAGACAAGGTTCCTGTTCTCATGAACTGAGCCTTGTTCTCTAGAGAAAGTATGGACAATAAACAAGTAAAGAAAACAATTACCTAATGTGGTAAATTCTATGAAGAAACTGAACAGCATGTGTGATAAAGAATAACTGGTGGGGGAGGGGCTGTTACTCTTTAGATTGGGTGCCAAGGGAAGGCCTCTCCGAGCCCGAGGAGAGACAGAGCCAGGAGTTCAGGGTGTTCCCCTCCTCCCTGGAGCCCTTGTTTTTCCCCCTTCAGACAGTGAGGGTGATACTACTAAAAGCAAACTGATCATATTATCATCCCTCTGCTTGAAATCCAAGTGGCTGCCCTTGTCATTAACATGGTTCAAGGCCCCGTGTCCCTTTTCAGCCTCATTTCTCTCTACTGCCCCTGTACACCTTCTGTTCCAGCCAAGTAGAACTTTCCTGCCCTCGAATGCTTTTCCTCCACCCATAGCTTCCCCCTGGGGTTGCCTTTCACTCCACTTCCTCCAGGGAGCCTTTGGGTTAGGCCCCTCCAGTAGGCCCACAGTCCCCTGAACACTCTTACCACACTGCACAGTCATTGATGGTTTAGTTGTCTCAAGGTAGGAGGGCAGGACTGGGCCTTACCCACCACTAAATCCCCCCTATCTGGTACATCACACACTTGATCAATATATTTGAAAGAGGCCAGCCTCCTAGTTCCAGCCCTCATCATTTCTCACCTGACCTGCTGACTCCCAACTCATTTCTCCACTTTCAACTATTTCTTCACAAAAATGCATCTGTTAGAAAAAATCTTGCTAAAATGAGTGGCAAAACCAGAACAGTGAACCACTGCTGTCCCTGCAGCATATGTGAGTGGGAGGTAAGGATGTTAGGTTTGGAGTGCTGTGTTCAGTGACAGAATTCAAGTCACAGGGTGAGGATAAAACTCCCATGGATGGAGGGCAGGGGAGGGGCTGTGTATGGCCCACCCGAAGGCAGAGAGCAGTTTTGGGGCAGAGGTGGGTCCTCTCGGGTGAAATCAGAGCCTGCAAATCAGTCCCTCAGACAGGCAGAAGAGGGAACTGCTAAACCCACGCTCTCCACTCTTGTACCCCAACTTGGAGGAGTCTCACAGGTACACAGGGTGTAGCTGGCTCAGTAGACCCCAGGGGGTGCAGCTGGGAGGGGGTAGGATGGGGAATAGGAAGATGGTGTCTGCCACAAAGAGGTACTCAGGGAGCTGGGCAGACTTGTGTCACAGATGATGAGGTTGTATGCTCATTCATTCACTCATTTATTCATTCAATAAACATTTATTGAGGGCCTGACATTTGCCAGACTCTGTTCTAGGCACTGGAAACATTGCAGTTGCAAAGCAGATCAAGTGCCTGCTCTCCTGGAGCTTCATCCAAGGTGATGCACAAATAGACATGTTTCAGGTGGCAATAAAGGTGATGAAGGAAAATAAAATAGGGTGAGATTTAGAGCGAGGTGGGCTATAATATATACGGTGGTCAGCCTCTCAGTTTTTATGAGGTGGTCCGTAACCATATCTATTTTTGTTTTATTATCCCGATCTCTTGTAAAATCTGGCTTAAACCAGCACTTCTCAAACTTTGATGTGCAGACAATCACTCAGGGGTCTGGTTAAAATGCAGATTTTAATTCAGTAGGTCTGGGGTGGGGACTGAGACTGTGCATTTCTAATGGGCTCCCAGGTGACACCTTGGGTGCTGGTCCCTGGACCACACAGCTTTGCCAGGAGGTTTAAGGGAAAAGCTCTGAGTCCCTCCCAGGGCAGAGTTAATGGAGGGGCCATGCCTCCTGAGGGCAGCGGCCAAGACAGTGACGTCAACGTGAAGGGAGAGCAAACATCAGCAGCAAAAGTGACACTTCTGCCCCTCTCAGCATGCAGAGCTCTCCATCCATAGCCCCTTTGGATGATCTGGGTTTGAACCCAGCAAGGAAGCCATGGAGTTTCCTTACAACGTCCCCCATCTTAGAGAAGAAATCCCAAATGCACAGTCTGGTACCCAAGGCCGTCCACAGCCTAGCTCATCCTTATCTTTCGCTACAAGACTTCGTGAACCCCAGATTTCTGCCAGAGTCATAGTAAATATTCCCCCTTTCTGCCTTTCCCCATGGTCGCCCCCCTACCCCCAACAATTTTTTTTCCACCTCCAAGGAATTTGATACTGCTGTTCCCACCACCTAGAATTCTCCTTGCCCCTCATCACCACTTGGCCAGATCTCATCCATCCTCCAAGGCCCAGCTCAAATGTCACACCCACCATCAGCCTTGCCCATCCCCTTTGCCAGGAGCAATCTCTAGCTTCTTAGAAATCCTACAAAGCTTCACCTGGACCTATTTTGGGGACAGTAATCTCTTATTACCCTCTATGAGTTATTTTTGTCCTTGTTTTATTCTCCTTCCAGGATGTGAGCTCCCAGAGGAAAGGTCCACCTCTAATTGCAACCACCCCCCACCCGCACTCCGGATGCCCACCCCTGCCCAGGTATAGCACAGCTCCTGGTACCTGGTCAGGGTCTAAGAATTGTTCTATGAATGAGAAAATAAAGTAACGATTGGGTTTGAAATCACCACCAGTGGGAGGAAGAAAGTGCTAGCCCAGAGGTTCTTAAAGCTGGAGCATCAGTACTTCCTGGGAGCTAGTTAGACTTGCAAATAATCAGGCCCTATCTCTGAGGTGAAGAATTAGAAACCCTGGGGGCAGAGCCCAGCGATCTGCATTTTAACTAGCCCTCGGAGTGATTCTGAAGCACGCTCCAGTTTGAAAATCACAGAGTCAAGCCTGCTGTATACCCATCAGCCCTCAGCTGTCCTCCTCCAACGCCCAGGCCTTCACCTGGGCCCTCCAGCGAGATGAGAGGGGCAGCCAGTATGGAGGGCCAGGAATGGAAGGGGATGAGCCGGATAAGCCGCGTCCAGGAAGAGACAAAGTGGGAGAGAGAGAGGGAATGAGGGAGGAGAAAGGAGGAGGAGGGAGAGGGGAAGAAGAGGAGGAGAAGAAGGTAGACGAATAAGGAGAGAAAGAAATGGAGAGGAGTTCGGCTCCCCTGGGGTGGGACAGGGCGAGGCGAAGCTACGAGCACCTTCCAGAAGGTCATCCGCCCCTCCATCCCCGGCGGGTTCACACCAGGTAGGGGCGAAGGTCTTGGAGACCTGCCTGTGCGGCCCGCCCAGCCCCAGCCTGAGTCTCGGGACCCTGGCCCGGTGTCCCCCGGCCTGCGCCCGCGCCCGGTACCTGCTCGTGCTGGGGGGGCACCTCCAGCACCGGCGCCGCCCCCAGCGCCATGCCTCCGCGGCGCAGGGCCGGCCAGGGAGGGTCTCCGGGCGTCCGCAGAGGGGGCGCCGCTCCGACCGCGAGCCGCGGGGGGAGCTGAGCCTGCGGCGGCCGAGCGGGCGGCCCCGCCCCGGGCTGTGCGGTAGCGGCGCGGGGAGCGTCCCGGCGCGCCGGCCTCCTCCAGAGGGGAGCTGCTGATCAGCATCACCGTCACTACTGATGAGACCCTCAGGGTCTCGGGCCCTCTGTGGTGGAGCAGTTGTCAGCCGCCATCGCTAATAAAACATCCCGCGCCCTGCCCTGTGCGCTGAGCAGGAACCGGCGGTTTTGTTACCAGAGATGGGGCCGGAGGACGGCTCGGAGGTAGGTAGGAAGAGATACAGGGAGTACGGAGAGTGAGAAACGGAGATGAGAGAGGGAGCGAGGAAGAGAGAAGTCATTTTCTCCTCAGCTCTCTCCCTCAGAAGCGTTTATCAGAAGACAAGGGTTCAGGTGGTTGTCTGAATGCTGGGAGATTGAGCCTCTGTTGCATCCCCAGTCGTGTTCCTTTCCCTGGGCTCACTGCCCCTTCTTCCCTCAGTTATCTGCAGTTTTAATAATGTGGGACACTTCCCTGGTAGAGTCGCACTTGGCCCCTCCATAGATGACAAAGGAGAGAAACTCCACTGTGGGAGAGAACCCAGGCCCTACTGGCCCCTGTGCCGTTTGGGGACACTTGCCTTCCTCCCAGGGAAATCACCCCCAACTTGCCTTTGTCCTTTCCAACTTCAGGGGGCACTCTTCTTCCCCTTAGCCTTAGGCCCAAGCCTGGACTCAGGGCCAGGAACAAGCTGGAGCATTTATGCAAGCCTTTAGGAATACTTGGGTATGAATTTAGGGCAATAGACAAAGAGGGATCACACAGTAGTAGGTAGCCTGACTTACACAATATGGCTTACTCCATTTCAGGTTTGTGATAGCTCATATTTCTGAACACCTACAAGGAGCTGCCGGTGGAGACTGACCAACAAGGTGGACACCTCCTTGTCATTGTGGAACTTAAAACCTAGCAGAGGGTAGAGACAAATAAACATCCAGTGCACTTTATCGTGGTAAGTGCAAGCTTTGGTTTTCCAGTTTTAGTGTACATCAGAATCCCATGGAGGGACTGTTGAACCTCGGATTGCTGGGCCGGACCCCAGTTTCTGGTGGAATAAGTCTGGGCTGGGGCCTGAGAATTTACCCTTTTGGCAAGTTTCCAGATGATGCTGCCTCCTGCATCCACAGACTACCTTGTAGCATGATCAGAATGTTAGAGGGAATGTTCCAGATGGAGGCAACAGGGGATGCAAAGGCCTGAAGGCTGGAGAAAACAGTGAGTTGGAGAAACTGAAATGAAAGTAACAGCTGGCACTGCTGGAATGCTTACTATGTGCTGGGCCCTGTTCCCAGCACTTTACTGTGTTAACTTATTCAGTCCTCACAATTCCATGAGGTAGGTGATGGTGTTATTGCCATTTCACACATGAGAACACTGAAGCACAGAGAGGTGCAGAAGTTTGTCCAAGTTTCAAAGCTAGTAGGTGGTGCAGTGAGAATTCGAACCCAGAGAAGATTGACTCGTGGTCTGGCCTCTTAACCACTCAAGAAAGTGGCTGCAAAGGTCAGTGGGGCCGGATCAAGAAGGTCTATGTAAATCATATTAAACAGTTTGATTGTAGCCTAGGGAGAATAGGAAGTCTTTACAGAGTGGTAAGCAAGAAAGTGACATTACTAGACTTTGCATTTTGGCTTCAAGGGTGGGGAGGGGGGCTTGACTATGGCTCAAGACAGAAGGACCAGTCAGAAAGCTATTGCTGTAGTTCCAGCTGCAGATGGCAGTGGCCTTAGTGGTGTATGTGATTGTGTGCAGGGATGAGGTGGAGGGGAGACAGAGAAGTGTAGATGGAGCTGAGCAATTTAGGTAATAGAATCCATAAGACTGAACTGATCCTCAAGGATGGTGCTCAGACATGTGGCTTGAGCAGCTGGGCATTTGGGTAGATGGTGCTGCCATCCCTGAGAATGGGGATATCGAAAGAGCAGCAGATTTGGGGGAAATAAAGATACTGAGTTCATTTGGACATGTTGCCTCACAACCTAGCTTCTGGCCTGTCTTCATGTGGCAAAGGCCACTTTTTCTCTCCAGTTTAGGATGTCCTCAAATTCACCTGGATTTTTCCAAGTCAGCACCCCCCCCCAAAAAGGTCTAAATGGAAATAGAATTTCCTGTCCTATAAAATTTGGGCCCATTATCATTATATAAGTTCTGGCTCCCTGATGTGACACTCTTCCCTGGTTGATTGACACCAGAAATGTCTGCACGTTTCACTGGAGACACATGTAAACACAAAGGTAGTCATCTTCCTTCTTGCTTCAGCTCAACAATTGTTTCAGAATAAAACTCCAAAAGTCCATTTCTCCCTCACCCGAAGTGATGGATTTGCTCTAATCTATTCTCCTTTCATACCTGATTCCTTTTGTGACCAATTCCAGATGGCTGGAATCAATATCTCATTTCTTAATTAGTTAACCATTGCTTTCTGGAGTAGTTCACCCAACCAAAGTTGATTAATCTGCAACTTTGTTTCCCAATCAAGTGGTTGCAGTCAATTCTGTCATAAATCCTGGAATAGATGAACTGTATTCCTGTTGCTTATCTCTAATCTCTTCGGCATATTAGCCATAGTCCATGCATCCTCCTGTCATCTCCTGGCCCTGAGGTGATTGTAATGATGTAAGGGAAGAAATGAGCTAATGTCCTAAAGGTGGTTGAAAAACAAAATGGAGTCAAGAATAGCTAGACAATTAAGTATGGTATTTGATGCAGGAACAGAGAAATACATCCGTGGAACAAAATAGCCCCCAAATGGACACATGCATTTACGGGAAACTAGTTTTATAAAAGTGGCAAATCAGCAGGGAAAGGATGGCCTATTTGGTAATTAGCTTATCCATCTGAAAAAAAAATTATGCCATACCAGGACAAAAATACCAAGGGGTTTAAAAAGCATTAAACAAGACTCAAAAAGAACAAATCATAAGGGAAAAGATTAATAAATTAGTCTACGTTAAAATTTAAATTTCTGTGCAACAGAAAGCTGCCATTAAAAACAAGCAAGCCATGGACCAAGAGAATATATTTGCATATATCTAGCTGTCAAGGATTAGCGCTCAGAAAAGATAGAACTGTTCGAAATTAATTTTAAAGGAGTATAAATCAATAGAAAATGGGCAAGGAATGTAAACCAATTTGAAGAAATAACATTTTGAGACTTTTTTGGGTAATTTTAAGGGAATTAATTATTGCATTTATGTGTTAACCTAGAGTGCAAGCTTCACAGGAATGCCCTGTAGATGCTAAATTACTTACTGCAAAGTGGCTCCCTCATCTGCCTACCCACCCCCTGACCACTCATGAATTTTTCCCCTTTCTCCACTGTCCTTCTGAGGACAACCAAACTGCCTTAGGCGCATGGTGCCACCTAATGGTTAGATCTTGCAGAAGTCCACTATATTGCTTTACAAATGATCTTTTTCAAGTAACTTTCTTTTTCAATTTACTTTCCTGTTTTCTCATATCTCTTTAATATTTGTAGATAAAATGTGTATTTGATCCTTAGCATTATAGCTAAAATGGGTGATTCAGAATGTCTCCAACCAAGTGCAGAGCTGGGCACATGAGGTAGGGTGGTGGAGGGAGAGTCTAGACAACTGGTGGGGCCTAACTGGTGGGGCCTCTCCTCTATGAGAGGGATGGCAAATAGCAGGTTTAGTCTGAATGGGGTGGAGGGTGTCAAATTCAAAACCATCCAGGCCATGTGAGTATCCAAGAGCTTGTCTGACCTCAGAAATCAGTATGATAACAAGTGTTGGAGAGGATGTGGAGAAAAGGGAACCCTCATACACTGCTGGTGGGAATGCAAACTGGTACAGACACTATGGAAAACAGTATGGAGATTCCCCCCAAAATTAAGAATAGAAATACCATATAATCCAGCTATTCCACTTCTGGATATTTATCCAAAGAACATGAAAACCCTAATTCAAAAAGATATTTGCACCCCTATGTTCATTGCAGCATTGTTCACAATAGCCAAGACTTGGAAGCAACCTAAGTGCCCAGCAATGGATAAATGGATAAAGAAGATGTGATTGATATATATATCAATCTATCTCTATCTATCTATCTATCTATCTACACACAATGGAATACTGCTCAGCCATAAAAAAGATGAAATCTTACCATTTGTGACAACATGGATGGACCTTGAAGGTATTATGGTAAGTGAAATAAGTGAGATGGAGAAAGCCAAATACCGTATGATTTCACTCATATGTGGAAGATAAAAACCGCAACAAACACATAGATACAGAGAATAGATTGGTGGTTACCAGAGAAGAAGTGGGGAGGGGGAAGGGTGAACAGAGTAAAAGGGCACATGTGTGGGGCAAGCTTGGTGGTGTAGTGGTTAAGTTTGTGCTCCGCTTCAATGGCCTAGCGTTTGCAGGTTTGGATCCCAGGCGTGGACCTACGCACCACTCAGCAAGCCATGCCGTGGCGGCGTCCCGTATACAAAACAGAGGAAGATGGGCAGGGATATTAGCTCAGAGCCAGTCTTCCTCACCAAAAAAAAGGGGCATGTGTGATTGGTGATGGATGGTAAGTAGACTTTGGATGGTGAACATGATGTAGTCTACACAGAAATCGAAATATAATGATGTACAGCTGAAGTTTATATAATTTTACAAACCAGTGTTACCCCCTCCAAAAATAAATGAACTTTAAAATTGAAAAAAAAAAAAAGAAATCAATATGAAAGAGACACCAAAACTTCTGTACTTCAGTGATTCTTGGGGTCAGGGTAGACTGGGTTGTTAATGGGGGTAGTCATTCCTGAGAGGAGGATACTGAAGCCAGGTCCTACCTTGGGTGATAAAATGGCTGCATAGAGATACTTAGACTAGCTGCCTTCAGTCACCCTCCAGCCCTCCACTCCACACTGCCCCCCCATCCCCCTCTGGGTATTGAGTTGGCCTTCAGACACTAGCCTCTTAGAACTGGCAGAAGTCATGCATGCTGGTCTGATTTCCAGTTGCCAGGGGTCCTGACTACAGTCCCGGTTTTCCCTGTCCCTTAGCCTCACTGGATAGACCTTTTCATCCTCCTTTAATTAAATCTGCTTTTGCTTGAGCACGAGTACTCAAGATAAGTGAAAGATACTCAACTTTATTGTTTGTCTCATTCTGTAGTTATTAGTATTGTAACATTATTGGCTTCTACTCTTTTTTGGTAAAATGTACAGTGTTTAGCTCTATTATGGTGACATGAAGTTTTGTGAGCTGGTGTGTGGCCCTAATCACCATTTGTAACATTGCTTCTTTGGGAAAGTGCATTCTGCCTTTCAAACCGCAGCCTTTCAAATGCACGTTTGGAACGCAATCCGTTTGTGAGCTAGGAATCCTCTGTATTAATGTCTCTTGGCCCAGGGCAGCCCCATAACCAAATGACATGTGGTTTTAGGTTCATGTAACAGCCAGTTCATTTAAATAATGTTAGCTGGAGCTCAGCTTTCAGGTTCTCCGGTTTCTGGTTAACTCGGAATAGGGGAGGCAGCCATCAGACCACAGCATGTATGGGGCTCCCTGCTCCCTATGGAGAGATGGCACATCCCTGCTTTTCATGGTTTACTCCGCAGGTTTTAGGACTGAGCCTCTTCCGAGGGCAAGCTTTTCAGTGCTGTTGCACAATTGATCTTGAAAAAGAACTCTCTTTAAAAACCAACTATACTTTCAAGCCTGGAAGTTCAGCTAGGGTCATTCTAGTTTATTGAGTGCAGGGGCCCTCTCAGCAGGGGGGAAAAGCGCATTTAAATCCTTGATGGGCTCCTTCCCCTCCCCTCTCCTTGTTTTCCTTTCCCTGTGCCTCCTCTAAGAAGTCTCCTCTTTCCTAAGTTAGAAGCCAGATAGCCTGTCCCAGGCAAGCCAGTCTCCACTGTCCTAACTATAAAAAGAGTTAATATCTATCAGACACCTGTGTTTGTGTGCCAGGCACTGGGTGAAGCACATTATTTATCTGATATCATTTAATCGTTAAAAGGACCCCCAGTGACAGGTATCACCATCCACATTTTATAGATGAAGAGATTTAAGTTAGAAAAAGTTAATTGCTTTATCTGAGAATGTATGGCAGCAACCGCTGCTCTACCAGCTCGCTAATCCCTGGGCTGTGTGGGAGGCCCACTGCTTCACCAGGGGTGCCCCCAGGAAACCCCATCCTATGGTGGAAGTTGTATTTGTCATTTCTAGTTAAGACCAAGGACTTGCCGTTGTAATTCCTACACCTCAGGTTAACTGCCCGGATCACGTTGCACCTCCGTTCTGCAAAAGTCACATTATTGTGAAAGAAAAATACTAACATTCGACAAGAGGACACAGTTATTTTTTTCTGGAGTACAAAGCCTTCCAGTGTGCACTTCTGGCCTCACTTATTATACTCCCTACCCATGATAAATAAAGCTTTTTAGAGTGCCTACTAATGCCAGGTCCTTCACATATTTAATCCTCAAAACCATCCTTGAGGTAAGTGGACTATTATTATCCTCATTTTACAAATAAGGACTTCTGGGCCATCTCCTCTGCTTATAACGCCCTTTTCTTTTCTCGTTTTAATCTGCGGAAGTCCCACTCTGATCCAAGGGCCTAACCAACTCTGTTCTCTCACCAGGCTCTTCCAGAACCCCAGTGGGAATACATTTCTCTCAACCCTTTGCTTCCACAGCTTTTTGCATTTGCCTCTATTCCAAACTGCTTTGTATTCAAGGTGCTGGTACATATGTCTCTGTCAGCCACCAATTGCAAACCCCTGGAGAGCGGAGACCCTAATCATCTTTATTCCACCACTGCATCCAGCACAATGCCTGGCCTGGAGCCACATGGAATTGGTGGTGTGGTCACATTTCCTGGACAGGTGGTTTCCCTGGAGAGGGGTCTGTTGTCACTGTAGCCACAGCCTTTCACCATCTACCCATTACAGGACCACTGAGAACTCTGCACATCAATATGGACTTTAAAATAAGAGGCCTAAATTGTGCCCTTAACATAATTCCAAGCAGTTCAGAATGTGCATATACTTTTTATTTTACAGTGTGGCATTGTTCATCAGGATGGGATTTTTGCCATCACTTAGAGATGCTGAGATGTGGTTGGGAGAAGGAAAGTAGGTAAAGGGTAACCTTGGGTCTGTTCCATTCTACCTGTATTTTATCCTTGTATCAGATGAACATAAATTTCAGTGGTTAGCCACATAACTGCTAAAAATATGTGGCACACATGAGTGTTGGAGATATAGTTGCTTTTATAATTTATTCCATAAATGCAGTAATCCTAGAACATTGTATAATAGTTGGAATAGTGTACACATGGAAATAAAACACAAATTTACATTATTTTGGAATATCAGAGAAATGGAATATCAGCATTTTTGGTTGTTGTTGGTTTCACCTTTTCTTTGGGAAGGATTCCAATTAGTCCAAGTTACTATATGGTTGTAAACAAAAATTTGGGGCTGGGCATGTTGTCTAGTTATGACTAGTTTAAAAATTTAGTATTTTGGCATAAAGTTACCTATGGATATTTAGTTTTTATAGTAAACACATTTTGCTGGGTCTCAAAAGAAGGAAAATTTTAGAAGTTGTCCTGGATATGATAGTTAGTGGATAATTTAGGGAATAGTAGACTTCACTAGTTTAAGATTTTCCTGAAGACCTTATGGATATCCATGAAAGTGGCCACAGTTTTGAGGATGACTCAAAGGAAGTTTTGTCCTGTTACAACCATGGAAAAGGGCACTGTGTGGTCTCAGTGCGCAGCAAGACTTAAGTGAGGGTCCCACTTCTACTGCTCTCTAGAGTTTTTTGGAGAGAGGTTCTTTATTTTTTCTCTTTAGTTGCTATTATGTCCATATTCTAAGTATATATTTAAGGCATTGTTATACTGAAATGAGAATGAAAAAATCTCATGGTAATATGTCATTTGAGTGAAGAATCACCAAAGAGAATGGCCAGAGCTGGTAACCTGAGCATGAAGAACTTGATCATTTACTGGACTTGGGGTAGGTTAATGATCTTTGCTTTCTAAATGGCCTGAGAAATGGAAAGGACAACAGCCAGTAAGGAATAACTACCAATAAGAGCTATTCATAAAAGGTAGATGAGGTTGTGGAAAGTAAAGTTAAATTTGGTTTAATGCGTGTTGATTTTGAGACATCTCTAGGCCGGGAAGGCAGAGTTGTCCACAGTTAAAGACAAATCGAAGCTCAGGAGAAAAGTTAGGGATGGAGATAGAGATTTGGTGTTTGATAGTTGTGAACTCTATAGGCATGAATAACATTGTCCAGAAAGTCTATAATGTGAAAAAAAGGAGGTGGTCCGTGAGTATAGTTGATAGTTAAGACAATGGGAGTTAAAATCACACAAATTTGGTGTCAAGTCTCATTTATAACACACTGTGTGATCTTAAGCTTGGAACATCTGACTTTTTTTTCAATAACAGATTTGAGATATAATTCACATGCCATACAATTCACCCTGAATCAAAGTGCATGATTCAGTGGCTTTTAGCATATTCACAAAGCTAGGCAACCATCACCACTATCTAATTCCAGAACATTTTCATCACCCTAGAAAGAAACCATATTCATTAACAGTCACTTCCTATCTCCTGCTTCCTCTGTCCCCTAGCAACCACTAATCTATTTCGTGTTTGTATAGATTTGTCTGTTCTGGATGTTTCATATAAATGGAAGTATACAATATGTGGCCTTTGTGTCTGGCTTCTTTCACTTAGTGTAGTGTTTTCAAGGTTCATCCATGTTGTAGCATGTATCTGTACTCCATTCCTTTTTATGGCCAAATAGTATTCTGTTATATAGTTATATAGTCATGTGTCATTTAACGGAGGGGATACGTTTTGAGAAATATGTTGTTAGGTGATTTTGTTGTTGTGCGAACATCATACAGTGTACTTACACAAACCTAGATGGTATAGCCTACTACACACCTAGACTATGTGATGCTAATCTTACGGGACCACCATTATATATGCAGTCTGTCGTTGACTGAAACATTGTGTGGTGCATGACTGTATCACTTTTTGTCTATCCACTCATCAATTGATTGATTTGGGGGTTGTTTCCACTTTTGGGCTATTATGAATAATGCTGCTCTGAAAATTTGGATATAAGTGTTTTTGTGGATATATGTTCTCAATTCTCTTGAGCATATATAGTAACTCTATGTTGAAGATTTTGAGAGACTGCCAAACTGTTTTCCAAATTAGCTGTACCATTTTCCAGTCCCACTAGCAATGTGTAAGGGTTCTGATTTCTCCACATCCTCACCAAAAGTTGTCATTATCTGACTCTTTGATTCTATCCATTCTGGTGGGTGTGAAGTGGTATCTCATTGTGATTTTGATTTGTATTTCCCTAATCACTAACAATGTGAAACATCTTTTCATGTGATTATTAGCCTTTTGTATATCTTCTTTGGAGAAATGTCTAGATCCTTTGCCCTTTTGTTTTAAAATTTTTTGCTGAGGAAGATTTGCCCTGAGCTAACATCTATTGCTAATCTTCTGCTTTTTGTATGTGAGCCGCTGCCACAGCATGGCCACTGATGAGTGGTGGTCCACATCCAGGAACTGAACCTGGGTCGCTGAAGTGGAGTGTGCCGAACTTAACCACTAGGCCACCAGGACTGGCCCTTTTTGCCCATTTTTAAATTGGGTCGTTAGTCTTTTTATTGTTGTGTTTTAAGAGTTCTTTAGGGGCTGGTCCAGTGACATAGTGGTTAAGTTTGTGCATTCTGCTTCAGTGGCCTGGGGTTCGCCTGTTCAGATCCTGGGCACGAACCTACTCACTGCTCATCAAGCCATGCTGAGGTGGTGTCCCATATAAAAGAGCTACAACTCTACAACTATGATACACAACTATGCACTGGGGTTTTGGGAAGAAAAAAGAGGAAGATTGGCAACAGATGTTAGTGCAGGCCCAGTCTTGAAAAAAAAAGAGTTCTTTATATATTCTGTATACCAGTCCTTTATTAAATACATGATTTGCAAATATTTTCTCCCTTTTTGTGGGTTGTCTTTTAATGTTTTTGGTAGTATGCTTTGAAGCACAAAAGTTTAAATTTATCTATTTTTTCTTTTGTACAGGTGCTTTTGGTGTCATATCTAAAAAATCATTGCTTAATCTTAGGTTGTGAAGATTTACTCCTATGTTTTCTTCTAAGAGTATTATAGTTTTAGTTCTTACATTTAGGTCTTTGATCCATTCTGAGTTAATTTTTGTATATAGTGTGAGGTAGAGATCCAACGTCATTATTTTGCATATAATATCCACTTGTCCTGGCACCATTTGTTGAAAATACTATTCTCTCCCCACTGAATTATTATCTTGGCACCCTTGTCAAAAATCTATTGACAATAAATATAGTGGTTTATTTCTGGACTCTAAATTCTATTCTTTTGATCGATGTGTCTATCCTTATTCCAGTAGCCCAGTGTCTTAATTACTGTAGCTTTGTATTAAGTTTTGAAGTTGGGAAGTGTGAGTCCTCCAACTTTGTTCTTTTTTTCTAAGATTTTTCTTAGCTATTCCTGGTCCCTTACATTTTCATGAAAATTTTAGAATCAGCTTGTCAATTTCTGCAAAAAAGACAGCTGGAGTATTGATAGGGATTGTATTGAATCTGTAGACCAATTTGGGGGAATATTACCATAGTAGCAATATTAAGTCTTCCAATTCATGAACATAGGCTGTCCATTTATTTAGCTCTTTAATTTTTTTCAATATTGTTTTATAACTTTCACTGTACAGATCTTGCACTTCATTTGTTAAGTTTATTTCTAAGTATTTTATTCTTTTTAATTCTGTGGTAAGTGGAATTGTTTTCTTAATTTCATTTTCGGATTGTTCAATGCTAGAGTATAGAAATATAATATATTTTTGTATGTTGATCTTGTATCCTATAGCTTTGTCACACTCATTTATTCTAATAGTTTCTGTGGATTCCTTAGGATTTTCTATATACAAGATTATGTCATCTGCAAATAGAGGTAGTTGTTTTACTTCTTCCTTTCTGATCTGGATTATTGTGCTCTTCCCTTCTCTCCTCTCCTCTCCTCCCCTCCCCTCTCCTCCCCTCCCCTCCTCTCTTCTCCCCTCCTGTCCTCTCTTCTCTTCTCTCTCTTTTTCTCTTTCCTTCCTTCCTTCTTCCCTCTCTCCCTCTCTTCTTTCTTTCCTTTTTTTTTCTTTTTTGTCTTTTTGTGCTGGCTAGAACTTCCAGTAATATGTTGAATAAAAGGAGATATTACTTGTTTTTTTCCTGATCTTAAAGGGACAGCATTCAGTTTTTCACTATTAAGTATGATGTTAACTGTGGAGTTTCTGTAGAGGGCTTTATCAGGTTGAAGAAATTTCCTTTTATTCCTAGTTGAGTGTTTTTATCAAGAAAGGTTGCTGGATTTTGTAAGTGCTTATCTGCATCTATTGATATGATCATGTGGTTTTGTCCTTATTCTATTAATATGGTGTAGTACATTGGTTGATTTTCATGTGTTAAACCAAGCTAGCATTCCTGGGATGAGTGCCACTTGGTCATGGTGTATAATTGTTTTAATATACTGCTGGATTGCTGAGGCTTTTTGCATCTATATTCATAAGCAATATTGGCCTGCAGTCTTCTTTTCTTGGGATTTCTTTGTTTGATCATAGTATGAATTGGGAAGTGTTCCCACCTTTTCTATTTTTTGCATGAATTTGTGAATGACTGATGTTAGTTCTTCTTTAGATGTGTGTTAGAATTCACCAGTGAAGCCATCTGGGCCTGAGCTTTTCTTTGTGGGAATTTTTTTTTTTTTCCTGAGGAAGATTCACCTTGAGCCAACATCTGCTGCCAATCTTGTTCTTTTTGTATGTGAGCTACTGCCACAGCATGGCCACTGACAGATGAGTGGTGTAGGTCTGCACCTGGGAACCAAACCCCAGCCACTGAAGTGGAGCATGCCAAACTTAACCACTATACTACCGGGGCTGGCCTGGAAAATTTTTTATTAGTAATTCAATCTCTTTACTTTTACAGATTTATTTAGATTTTCTATTTGCTCTTGAATCAGTTTTGGTATTTTGTGTCTTTCTAAGAATTTGTCAGTTTTGTCTAGGTTATCTAATTTGTTGGCATAAAATTTTTCAATCCTTTTTACTTCTACAAGGTTAGTAGTAATATCCCTCTTTCATTCCTGCTTTTAGTAATTTGGATCTCCTCTCTTTTTTTTTTGGTCAGTATAGCTAAAGTTTTGTCAATTTTTGTTGATCTTTTTAAATAATCAACTTCTATTTTCATTTATTTTCTCTATTGTTTTTCTATTCTCAATTTTATCTATTTCTGCTCTAATCTGTATAACTTCTTTCTTCTGCTTGCTTTGTGCTTAGTTTCCTCTTCTTTACTTGTTTTTTAAGGTGGAAGGTTAGGTTGTTGATTTGAAATCTTTCTTCTTTTTTGATATAGGCATTTACAGCTATTTCTCTGTCAGCGTTGTTTTAACTTCATCCCATGCATTTTGGTCTGTTGAGTTTTTGTTTTTGTTCACCTAAATTTCAAACACATTTAGGAATGTGTTGTTTAATTTTCATATATTTGTGAATTTCCCAAATTCCCTTCTGTTGTTTATTTCTAATTTCATTCCACTGTGGTTGGAGAATATACTTTGCATGATTTTGGCCCTTTTAAATGTACTGATGCTTGTTATATGGCTTAACATATGGTCTGTCCTGAAGAATGTTCCATGTGCACTTGTGTGCTGAGTTCAAGCCTTTTGTGGCTGATCAAGGAAGGACAGGAACATGAGATGGCAGCATTGCACAATAAGCTTATTGGGCAGTATTTGGACAGGGTTGCATGAGAGGGGAAGTCCCTCACAGCAGGAGACCTTCCAGAGACAGAGGCCACCATCCAAAAGGGGAAGGGAGTAAGGGAACCCCCAGGAAAGAGAGGAATGGAGAGGGGGCTTATGTGTCAAGGTGATGTCGCTCAGCAACAAGGTGGGGAGTCTCTGGGTCAGAGAGCTTTAAGGGCAGCAGCAGTTTGAGGTCTTTTATGGCCATAGGGTTTGTCTTATCTATGCCTAGCAGAGATTGCGTGCAGTTTTGCAGGGTGTGCAAAGCAGGCAGGCTCTGAATGGCTAAAAATATGCTTATGTTGGATATATTTAAAGCTGTTGGATATATAAGAATTTGAGTCTGGCTTTGAGCTAATGGTGCCAACCTGCTATGAAAAAATAAACAACATTTGGGGCTGCCCGGTGGCGCAGCGGTTTAGTCCGTGCTTGGCAGCCCGGGGTTCGCGAGTTCGGATCCCGGGCGCCCGCCGACGCACTGCCTGTCAGCCATGCCGTGGCGGTGTCCCATATAAAGTAGAGGAAGATGAGCACGGATGTTAGCCCAGGGCCAGTCTTCCTCAGCAAAAAGGGGAGGATTGGCAACGGATGTTAGCTCAGGGCTGGTCATCCCCACACACACAAAAAAATAAAATAAAAATAAATAAACAACATAAGAGCCAATATTACAGGGGTCATCTTTGGCCCATTTATGTAACAATTTGAGAAAAATGTGTATTCTTCTGTTGTTTGGTGGAATTCTCTGCAGATGTGTGTTAGGTCTAGTTGGCTTATTGTGTTGTTCAAGTCTTCTATTTCCTTGTTGATCTGCCTATTTATTCAATCCATTATTGAAAGTGGGATATTGAAGCCTCTAACTGTTATTGTTGAATTGTCTAGCCACTTTATCCCTTCTCTGCACATCCCTCCCACCTTCTCCTTTGCCTAGGTAGCTTCTTCTCATCCCATAAAAAGTAGTTCAGGATTCATTTTGGTGGTCTGGTTCTACTAGTCAGGTGGTAACTTTACTGGTTTGGGTGGTTATCAGTTTAATTTTTCTTTTCTAGCCTCATGTCTCAGGCCAGCATGCATCTTCTAATCCTCTATAGGACAGGAGCTTACCGGAGCTAGGCCAGGATATGTAAGGGGACCATGCTATATTCAGAATCTCTCCCCTTTCAATTTCAGCAGTGAGTGTTAACTAAAATTATTAGCAATCCAAAACATTAGAAAAATTATTATGACCTCCCCATACCACCCCCATATTTTCATTCTGAAAACCAAAAAAACACTGACTTATTTTAAATGGTATAAGTAAGGATACAATGAAGACTATTTTGGTGGTTTTTAAAAAAATCAAAAATCAAATGTTTTTCTCCTTTTTTCGTGTTTTTGGAACCCCTGCTTTATTGGTACCCTAAACACAATGTTTTGCCTAAGATAGAATTAAGCACTACAAGAAAGTCTCCTTTGCCCCATAAGACCTGAGTGGCAAGTGTCTGGGGCATGGCTACCATTCCCTCCTCCCATGCCTATGGCAGACACCATCAAGGTCAGATGTATATCCTCTTCTACCATATGTCTGTTCGTATCTTTTACCCATTTTCTAAGTGCATTGCTTAGTTTTTTACTATTGAGTTTTGAGAGTTTTTTATATATTTTATTTATAAGTCCTTTGTCAAATAACAAGTATTTTCTCTAATCTATAATTTGTCTTTTCATTCTCTTAACAGGGTCTTCCTCCCCCGCCAACAGTTTTATTGAGGCATAATCAACAAATAAAATTGTAAGATATTGAAAGTGCACAACATGATTATTTGATATATGTTTAATAGTGTCTTTTGGATAGCAAAAGTTTAAATTTTGAAGAGGTTCAATTTATCAATTTTTCCTTTTATGCACTGCACTTTTGATATCCAATCTGAGAACTCTTTGCCAAGTCCTAGGTCTTGAAAAAATAAATTTACCTTCTGTTTTTCCTAAAACTTTTATAGTTTTACTTTTTCATCTAAATGTTCGTGATTCATTTTGAGTTAATTTTTGCATGCAGTGTGAGGTTTAGATTCTTTTTGTTTTGCCTGTGGAATATCCAGTTGCTCCAGCACCATTTGTTGAAAAGGCTATTCCTACTCCATTGAATTGCTTTTACACCTTTGTAAAAATTTAATTGGGCATATTTGTGTGGGTTCATTTCTGGGTTATTTATTCTGTTCCATTGATCTATGTGTCTGTCCCTCCACCAGTACCACACTGTCTGGATTATTGTAGCTATATAGTAAGCCTTAACATTGTGAAGAATTTCTCCTGCTTTATTCATTTTCATAATTATTCTGGCTTTTCTAAGGCCTTTCCCATTCAATATAAATTTTAGAATAATGTGTCTATGTTTACAAAAATGCTTGCTGAGATTTTGATAGGAATTTTGTTAAACCTATAAATCAATTTGAGGAGAATTGACATCTTTATCATAGATTGAGTCTTCCAATCTATGAACATGGTATGTCTTTGCAATTATTTAGGTCTTCTTTGATGTCTTTCATCAGCATTTTGTACTTTTCAGCATATAGAACCTATACATGATTTGTTAGATTTATACCAAAGTATTTTATTTTCTTTGGAGCAATTGTAAATGGTATTGTATTTTTTATTTTGATTTCTACTTGTTTGTTGTTTGTATATATAAATACAATTGATTTTGTGTCAATCTAGTATCCTGTGACCTTACTGAACTCACTTATTAGTTCTTGGAGTATTTTTTGGTAGGTTCCTTGGAGTTTTCTTTCCTTCCTTCCTTCTTTCCTTCTTTCTTCCTTTCTTTCTATCTTTAGATATGAAGATGCTCTTATCAACATACATTCAGTTTAGGCTTTGGATGCTTTGTGTGACCTCCTAGGCAACACTTGCTTGAAAATATTGGAATTTAATTTAAAAGTTTTCACATTTGCTTTTTCGTTCTTATTTTTAAAGACAGCAATAACTCTTTAGTTCTTTAGAGCAGATTCTAGACTGTCTTTATATATGTGCATATGTTTATACATACATATGTAAAATGTGAAAAACATATTTTTACCATGTTTTTCTGTTCTTTTACTCTCTTCTAATTTTTGTCATTGAACTTAAACTTTCTCAGTCTCAGAATACTGAAAATGGAACTGCAGTGCTATTTTTGTAGAGATGACTTTTTTAGGTCCATACCCTTCTTGGGTTAACTCTGTGGATCCGTATATAATTTTCTAATCATAGACTACAAGGTTGTTAAGGGGCACTGAGAGATCTTCTTATCTACCTACCATGTGGGGCATGTGACAGAACCCACTTGAGTCACATATGACAAAGACTTTCTCATCAACCAGAGTATAAGACTCTATGTCGCCTGATAAAGCCCATTCTGAATTGTCACAAATTAATATTTATAATAGTAACAACAACTTATATTTGTATATATAGATTCCTTGGGATTGTTTATGTAGATAATCATGTTGTCTGTAAATAGACAATGTTTTATTTTTTCCTATCCAATGTATGCCCTTCGTTTCTTTTTCTTGCCTTATTTCACTGGCTATAATTTGAATATTATATTGAATAAGAAAGAGAAAATGGACATCCTTGCCTTGTTCTTGAAGCACTTAGTCATTTACCATTAATTATGATGTAAGCTGAAGGTTTTCTGGTATATGCTCTTTGAGGGTAGTTTCCATCCATTCCTAGTTTGCCAAGAGATTTTATCATGAATAGGTATTGAATTATGTCAAATGTTTCTTTTTTGCATCAATTAACATGATCATATGATTTTTCTCCTTTAACCTGTTGATATGGTGGATTATATCAATTAATTTTTGAACATTGAAACAACCAGTGTGGTTGTAGTGTATTATTCTTTTTACACATTGCTGAATTTGATTTGCTAATATTTTGTTGAGGACTTTTGTGTCTAAGTTCATGAGAGATATTGGTCTATAGTGTTCTTTTTTTGTGTGCTGTCTTTGGTTTTGGTATTAGGGCAATACTAGCCTCATAAAGGAGTTAGGAAGCATCCACTTTTCTATTTTCTGGAAGAGGTTGTGTAAAACTGGTTTCAATTATTCTTTAAATGCTTGGTAAAATTCTCCAGTGACACTTTCTGGACCTGAAGATTTTGATTCTTAGTATTACTTTAATGTGAACATATTTTTACCCATAAGAACAAACAGGGCCCAGGAAGACTGTGTCCAGGAGGGTCTGGAGAAATTTGAGTCTCAGTTTCTATTGTCTGTCACATGTATATGTGTTATATTAGACTGTGATCTTCTTGATAGTAGCCATTGTGTATTGGTCATTGTTGGGAACTCAGCACCTAGGACAGAACCTGGCACATAGTAGGTGTTCAATGTAAGACTGCTGAACAATTGAATTGACTCTCAGCATTCTGACTGCTGCACATGGGAAGCCTGATGCTGTTAGAGAAGCCTGATGAAGAGAGGGCAGCATGGAGGTACCTGAGTCTTCTTTTGGGAGTGGAAAAATCTCTTTGGAAGAAGGGAGGAGTAAATGGTATGTATGGTTCTATTTTTTTCCTCTTATCTGTCTGAGCTGCTACCAATCAGGCCATGATCAGCCACACCGCCTAGAGTAACCCAGTGTGTTCAAGAACCTGAAAAGCATGGGGAGCTGGTGGGCAGAGGGGTGTGTGGGGGTAGGACTAGGGCTGGCTGCCGACTGGTGCTCCTTTCTGCTGTGGGTGCCTCCTCATACAGAAACAAGCTCTGAGAATTACACTTCAAAGTAGAGGATGGACAGGAAATGAGAATGTATTGAACTTAGGCATAACGTATAGAGTGATATTCTTTTTGTGTGTGTGTGAGGAAGATTGGCCCTGAGCTAACATCTGTGCCCGTCTCCCTCTACTTTATATGTGGGATGCCTGCCACAGCATGGCTTGATAAGCAGTGCATAGGTCTGTGCCCGGGATCTAATCCTGCGAACCCCGGGTTGCCGAAGTGTAGCATGTGAACTTAACCACTATGCCACTGGGCCAGCCCCGTAGAGTAATAATTCTTAATTATTTATAGATGAGTAGTCTCAGGCTTGCAGAAACTGTTGACTTGCCAAGGTATCTCTACATTCAAAAGCTACACCAAGGTGCTTGCCACTTGTACTGTTGTTTCTAGTCTGCTAAGTGATTTGTCTTGATATCCCTTAGAGTATACAGTTTTAGAAGATTTTCTGCCAGAACTACATCTGTGTGGGTGCACACGAGAACACACGCATGCATGAGTAAATGCACAGGTTTTTAGGTGTATTTCTACTGGGGACTCACTGACACTAAGTTCTAGAGCTTTGCTCATTTCATAGCATAACAGAATATCTGGGTTTTTACATTAATGATTATTATTACTCTGTACTAGGACATCTTGTGGCAGTTAAATTATTTGATTTGTTCTTCTAACACTCTGTATTAACTGCTATCTTTATTAATAGAACTTTTTTTAGCACCTACTTATCTGCCTCACTCTCTAGACAATCATGGACTGCTTTAAAAATATTTTGCTTTATTTCATTGAATTGCTATTTGTTTCTGAGGTAAATGTTCATTTTTTTTTGAGAATTTTGGAATTTTATTGATTATAAAAGCAACAGGCCTTGTGCTAGTTTTACTTGTAGTGTCTAGAACAATATCTTCAGCACAATAATTGTACAGAACCATTGTTGATTGGTCAGTGTGTAAAATTGATGATAAATACTTAATTTCTAAGGCTCTGTCCTAATAGACAATATTGGTAGAATTGATTCTCTCCTTGCAAGCACCTTCACCCTGATCCTAAGCTCAAGGTGAATCAAACATTCTGTTTTCTAACCAAGTTAACCACTCTCTCCTCTATGCCATCCTTGGGCGTGTACACACCTCCCTGTTGACACAGAGTGTGGAATTATCTGCTTGCATGCTTCTCTCCCTATTGAACTGTGACTTCCTTTTGTGCAGGATCCATCTCCAACACAATTCTAACTCTAGAATATAAGCTGAAAGAGGGCAGGATCACTGTGTATCCACCACCTAGAACAGTGCCTGGAGTGTGGGTATGCACTCAGTACATACTATTGAATGAATAAATCAATGGTGATAGTGGGTGCTCAATAAATCATTGCTGAGTTAATGAATTAATTTGTATTTGTGCAATGTGTTTCACAGGCAAAAAGCCCCAAAAATCGTTGTTCCATAATCCAGATGCAGTGACTGCGTGAGGAATATGTATGCCTAGATTTCCTTTCTAGGTGACCCCTCCCCCATCAAGAACATTGAAAACTTGATAGTAAAGAAGAGTTGAAAGGTAAAAAATCCAGTCAAATTATCATTTGATGAGTGAATAGAGAATGGGGAACGGAGGGCGCTATTAGAAAAAATGGATCCTTGTTAACCCGATGAATTTCAGTGTACTGATCTGTGCACATAGACCAAACCTTTGTGCACTTAGGAAATGCTGCCCCCAAAACTCTTATAAATGTGTTCTTGTACAGCAACTCATTTCTCAAGTTATTTAGGAAAGGGAAGAGGAATTACACACATAGTAGATATGTAGTTTTCATATCTTTTAACTTTTCCATTTAGGCTGATCTCCTATTTGGTGCATTTTAGCAGTTTATGAACAGGTCATGAATCATCTTAGGAAACTCAGAAATCCAATGTCCTCTGATTACTTGCTTTCTTCTTCCAATAATGGAGGGACATTCATGTTTTCATCTGCCTGCAAAAGAAATATGATAGTTGAAAAGTAATTAAGACTATAATCATGATTATTTCAAGAATAATTGAACCATATATATTTGAATCATCATGCAAAACAAAACAATAAAACATAAAAACCTACCTGTTCTGCCCAAGCATGTCTTATCAGCTTATAGCCTTGTCGAAGATGAGTTTGGAAAGTCCATTGGGAGGCATACATGGCGGGAGGCAGACATGGGAGTGACGCCTGAGCTGCTAACTCCTCAAAACACAACTCAAGGAGGTCATGTCTGGCATTAATTTACTATCCAGAGCTGAAGATTTTGCATCTCATTATATGGGCAAGTGGCTTTTGGGTTGAATGGAGAGAGCATTTGGACAGGTCAGTTTCTTCCAAATTGTTTCTTTCCATTAGTTTTTGATGCATTGTACATATTTCCCCCTTCTAATTCCTAAATCCTTAGTTTACAGTTTCCTTTCTTTTGTGTTTTATCTTCTCTTTCTCCTTTTTTTGCCTTTTGCAGGGTCCCTAGTCTCCTGTTCCAAATGTTTAAAATGAGTATTGGCCTTGATCCATGAGTGTCCCCCTTCTAGTCTAGTCCATGGGTGCCCTGTAGGAAGGGGGTTGTGTCCTGAGTTTGTGGAATCAGATGAGAAGCAGAGTCAAGTAGTGTCCCAGAAGAAATGAAAGGGACTGCTGAAATCATGCAGCCCAGGTTGTGGATGATATTGACTTTTGGTGCCAGAAGACCTGAAGTGCTATAGAGAGGTCATGGATGTATGTTCAGGACACTTTTAAACTAAAATCAATAGAATGCTGTCAGAGGAAGGCTTCACATGAACACCACTAAAAATTTCAGATTTGCCGGGGACACTCTATTGCTTTCACATATTACCTGTACTTATACTTCATGTAACTTATCAGTTGTAACAGTGGTTATTTTCTTTCACTCCCTCATGCAAGTCCCATGGGAACAAGGACTAATGTATGTATGTTTCCCCAGCACTTAGAACAGGGCTAGGCACGTAGCAGATGCCCAATAAATATTTGTTGAATAGCTGAGTGCCAGCATGTTTCTATAATCCACTCCTGGTTGAATAGAAGACAGAATTCATCATCTGAAAGGCCTGAGTTTCGGCTCTGGCTCTGTCTCTTATGAGCCATGCTGCCTAATCCCTCTGAGCCTTCATTTCCTTATGTGTTTAATAGGAATTTCTCTGGAGGCTCCTAAATGAAATAATGAAGCATTTGGATGGACATTTTATGGATGGATGCCTGTCTCCTTCTCATCTTAATGCTGTTTTTTCACCATCCCCTCCCTACTCCCTGCCTTCCAGTGGACACTCTTCAAATCATGGCTCTCTTTATCTAAGGGTCAGAGTTTACATGGGGAAGGAACTATCATTTTTGTGGTGGTTATTCTTTTTCATTATAAAAACCTCTGGAAGTGAAAAGCACAACTGTATAGCTCGTGAACCTTAGGTTTAGAGTCATGTTGCCACATAGCTGCTGTTGAACTCCTGAGAAGGGACAAAAGCAGAAAAATCCTTTGCAGAGCTTGCAAATCTGTGCCTCCTTGCAGGGTCCGCAGTGGTAAAATCCATATGAGATGTGAGGCACAAGGCAGGAGCCAGGTGGTGTAGGGGGGAGACACTTTCTGAGTCACTTAACAGACACTGCAAACTGTGGGAGGGCTGGGCCTCAGGAGAAAGGAGGTGACCACTGTTGTACAGCTCCCTTCCCAATTCCTTCCACTAAGAAGAGAAGACAGAAGACAAGGAGTAGGTAAAACAGGATGTAAAGTTTATATACAAGAATATAATGTTTATCTGAAATATTTACAGTGTTGGTTAAAGCAATATTTTTACAACTTTTTAAGGTCAACTACTATGTATATTACAGGTAAGCTACATTGGTTTAATTTGCAAAATTAAGTAAAAAATGTTTTAAACAAAGCTTAAGGTACTCAGGTCAATTATAAAGTTTGTCTGTTTTGTCCTTTATTCAAAGAAATCATGCTATGATGGTTACTGTGCTTTTTATAAATGGAGGTACTCTACCTGGCAATGCAGTAAATGCTACAGTTGTAAGTTCCCAACAAGGGTGTAAAATGACAAGTGAATTGTTATAAGACTTAGGCTCTGAGTCTCAGGCTGGAGCTGAGAGAGATGTTGAGATAACAGCCAGCTTTATCTCAACCAGGTTTGTGACTCAAAAGTTTGGGCCACATAGAAAAATGAGGCATATGCACGTTATGGCAACCTCAGTGAAAAGTGAAAATCAGTTGACCCAAACCAAACAGAAAAAAAAAAATCAGACCAAGTCACAGTTGCACCTATTCAAAACTAGTTTTAAAGTGAGCTATTTTAAAACTTCATAAAAATACTCATGATTTTATTAGTTTGAACATTTCTACAAGATTTGGGTGGGTTTTTCCTTTATGTGAAAACAGCTATCCATTCCTGAGGCCTCCTAGGGCCTTATAACTCAAGAAATGCTGGGGGTGCAAACGTGCAAAAGGCAGGGGAAGCTGCTCCAGGTTGGGGGACTGTGCTTGGGAGAGAGAGCTGAGGTCCTGGAGCGGAAATGGTCAGCCGAGCCCTGGAGCTGGCCTGTCGGGGCAACCTGGGCACCAGAACTAGCACTGCAGCTTGCGGATGCTTCGGGAGATGCGCTTGAATTCTCTCTGCCCCTTCTGCCACCGCTTCACGGAGGTGATCACCAGCTCCCCACCCACTTTCTGTCCCATGACCAGATAGGGTGCGTTGATGTCATTCATCTCCTCGCAGGTGCACTGCAAGCTGTCTTTGAGCCACAGCACTGATTTCTTCAGGTCCCTTTCGGACACACCGTTCAGCTTGTAAATGGTCTTGCTCTTGGTCTCCAGGATGATTTTGGTATCTCTGTTGATATAGGTTATCTCCTTCACTTTTATTTTCAGTGCTATGAAGACAAGAGGGGGCGCAAAGAATCACACCAGTTATAATGAGGAGAGAGAGTACAGATTGGGAGCTTTCCTGACTCCATTCCACTGCACATGTGCGTGAGTTGGCCTGGGGGAGAGAAGAAGAGCTTCCTAGAGCTAATGAGACTGTCGGGTTGCAGGTGGGCGGTTGGGCACTGAGGGCAGCAGGTAGCTCCATTTCTAAAGCCTGGATTTACCAGGCACTTTGTTTCAAATCAGCCATCCTTTCAAAACTCTCTTTGCGGGACTCAATTAACTTTTCTTCCTCGCCCTTGTGTTCTTGTGTTTGTACATAGGTTGCATGTGGTTTGTGCTCTCCTTGACAAATAACTTCCCCTATTGGAAACTTCAGCATGAGAAGAAATGCCTGACTCTTAGGTGAAACATGATCCTTCTGTGGTTGTAAACTTTAAATTCAATTTATTACATCGGAGAGGTTTTTGGACAAACCTGTAAGGAAATTATATCACACAATCATTGTTTTCTACAGAGCAGACTACAGGGAGGGGAGAATGGATCTTACAGCTGCATTTGATTTGGTAAAGTAACTAGGAGAAAAATATCCAAGACTCTTTTTAAGAGCACAACATGTTTAGCTGTAAAAGTGTTTTTCTGAAGACCTCATCCTCATATGCTATCATTTGCCTGTCTAAGGCCAAGGCGTTTACAGATTATATATGTACTGTTTCCAAAATGGATATGTAGACTCATTAGAATGCTAAGACCAAAAGTAAGTGGTTTACTATAAAAGACACATTTTATAGTCATGAACAGTATGCTTTGGGAAAGAAAACCCTACAAACATACATGCTGGAATTAAATTTCAAGACTCCATGAAGGCAGGGAAAGGATAGAATTTTAAGGTTAGGAGGGATCATCCGGTTGAAACCTTTGGTTGGTACCTGAAGAATCTGAAATCCAGACAAGTTTAGTGACTTACATGAGGTCACCCAGTTAGGTTGTGTCCTGGCTGAGTCTAGTTCTTAGATCTCTGATCCCCAAACCTCCTCCTAGACCACCACTGGGGTCTGTTACAGCAACATCAAATTTTCTGTCCTGGTTGGAACATTAACACGCCCAATTGTAATGTGTCCTAAGACCACTGGTGACATTGACACTTGTTCCGTATAGATGATGTGCAAGTGTGACTTGCTGACTTTGATGGACTTTACTGCATTGTTTAAATTAGTAATAGAGGAAAAATTTTTTGTGTGTGTATAACTGCTCTGGGGATGTCTCTCTCTCTCTCTCTCTCATTCTCTCTCTCTCTTTCCTTCTGTCTCAGAAAGAGAATTTGACTAAGCATGGCTTTTCAGTGAACCAAGAAATGACTGAAGCTCAACCAGGTAAATCAAGGATGCTGTGACTTGGCCAACCATGATTTTGTTTGATATGCATCTGAACCATAGTACCGAGTTCTCAGGGTTGATGAGACTTAAGTCATGTGGAAATGTCACATGTTCCTGTGGCCTCTGTGTAAGGCGTGGGGGTGGGGAAGATAAGTGATGGGAGAAGAAATTATATGTTACCTGGGAGCCTTGTCTGTAGCACAGATAAGAGCATGTGTGAGATGTCACCTGGTCAAATTAAACATTCTTGAGCTCCAAACATCAGAAAAATGATCATTTTTAACCAGGGGGAAGATTTATTACTCATCTTTCTCCAGCTATAAAATAACCAACTTTGCAAAAGCTTACCATTGGAAAGCATCAGGCATTTCCTCCCTGGATTTTTAGCTGGGACCAAATGTAGGGAACAAAAGCCCCAAAATAACTTTTCCTGCCCTGGAAGATGCGAATGGGGGTGCAGGATGTGGTAGGAGGCAGAGGTGATGAGACTATCTGATCCAACAATGGGTTGTATACACAGGCAGGCAGTTCTGGGCCATTCTTTCTTCACCAATATTCACCATTGAAATAAGGAGGTGTTCTACATTTTCCCTGTACTTCAGGAGTGCAGTGGGGAAAGAGTGTGATGCTTTCATGGATGATTCAAGTTAAATAAATCAGATTTCCACCCTTGTTCCTTCTAGCCCTCCATTTCTCCCCCAAAGTACAGAGGCAATACGGAATACTGCTTATAAACCAGGAGTAAATGATGCACTTCCTACAATTCAGGTTCATTATCCCTTTTGGGACAAAATGAATGTGGGGAAATAGAAAACAAAGCTTGTGAGGTATCTGTATGTGATGCCTTAAATGTAATGTCTTCCACGTTGTTTTGAAAGGCTTTCTCCTCTAAGGAGAGAGAACACTAGGACACACACAGATACACACCTGTTTTTTTGGCCCAGGTCTTGAAAGAGCATCCTTAGGAAAGGGGTCTTCTGTAAGGTAAGCCACAAACCAAGTAGTAATGTGTATCTGTGCCCTAATTTGAACTGTTTTGGAGCCCCATGATATAACCAACATTTTCATGGCAGTCAGGAGAGAGATCTGTATTAGATCTTGTGCCAAGGACATGAGCTGCCAGAAGAAAATCATATTTTACATACATTTTTATATAAATTTTATTAAGATTATATTTTTCTATTTTGCCCTTAATCAAATCTTGTAGCATGGAAGCTAAGAACTGTGTTTGGTAAGGATCTGGAGATTTGGGGTTGCTGCTGCCAACATGCCTGGCCCTCTACTACTCTGAGAGTTGTATATATTTGAATATAGACATATGAAACCCTGTCATCCCATTTGCGACTCTTGCTGAGGGGAAGGATTGGTTAGGACTTCTTTCTTTTTCCCTTCCTCGGCAGCTTGAAACTTTTCCTAAAGTTTCCTAAAGGCTGTGATTGTTCTGGGGCCAGGTTAAACCCAGGACACTCTCTGGAAGAGACCTGGGTTGTATGGAGCAGCAATTGGATTGTTTCTAGAGTTTCAGGGATCTGACCAGGTCTGAGATTGCTGGGATGGTAAGATGTAAGAAGAGAGTGGGAGGGCCTTCCTCAACAGCGGGAGCTGGAGTGATTTCTCTTAGTCTCAAGGACTTTGTTGAGGATGTAGCAATGTTAACACAGCTCTGTTAGCATCCATTATTGTTTGATAGAGCGGGGACCGTACCTGATATTCCAGTAAGTTCAACCTTCTGCCTGAAATAAATACTTTTAAAGGGTACCAACCTGTCAAACACACTAAAAGGTGCCTGCTCTTGGAATGGGAAGGAAACAAGAATGTCTCAGGGGTCTGGGTGAAGTTCTTGGCTGCTCCCAACTCTGAATCCCGTGTCTAGCTGGGCTCCTCCCCTCACCCTAGAGGCCTGAGGATGGCTGATAAGGTGCTGATGGAGCTCTGTGTGGACAGTCTCAACCTTTCCTCCTCTTACAACACTCTCTTAAGGGTAGTGACTTATACTCTATGGAACTTGGGTAACATATCACACACATTTTTTATTATCTCCAAACACCATGTCATCAGGTACCTTTCATGTATCTTGCCAAGGTAAATTCCTAAGCTTTATTTTTCTTCTTTTGAAATTTAAGAAACTCTTTCCTCCCAAATTATTAACCACTATCTTGGATATATTCACAGCGGAACATGTGGATGGTGGAACACAGAGGAACAAAGCATTATGGGTTATGAATAAAGTAAAAATATTTGTTTGGTGCTGGAGTAAATTTTTATTTTTGGCCAACTTAATGCCTTGAATCTGTTTTGCTGGGGCTAATATTTACATGTTTCCATCCCTGGTGCACATGTTAAATGACTGAAAGAGAACATAGCCCAGGATTGTTGGCAAGAAAAAGCCAAAGTGAAATGAAAAATGTGCCACTGAAAATTCATAATTTGAATAATTCTCATTATTTGATTATTGCATAACAGAACAATAATTATCATCTAAAAAAATACGAATCAATGCAAGATAGTTACATAGGGAGGAAACAAGGATAGAGCAAGTTAGATGACCAAGGAAAGATGAGCTGGGATGTTATTTTACGCAACCTTTATCAGGTAACATCTTAATGATTTGTATCTTTAAGTTTTACTGGCAAATAAAACTTTTGAATGTGAAATCTTTTGTTGCTGGTGGTGCATTACTTACCAAAATCATTTTTACAAAGAGTCTCCATTATGTCGTTGTCATCCTCATTTTTATTTTTGCAGGCGTCACATACCTTTGGAGCTAGAAACGTGAAAAATTAGTAAGTTTGCTTAAACGGGAACAGCAGGTGGCGTTTGTAAACAACTCACATGGGCTTATCCAGGCAAGAGTAGCCATTGTCCTGTAAGACCCCAGCTCTGCTTCCTTTATTAAAGGAGCACTACGTATTCCTAAGAAAGTCTCCAGTGCCTCCCATTTTTTGATGGGCAAAAATGCCCATATGCTGTGTTTAATAAAGGATGAATCCCAAAGAAAAAGGCATCGTGGGCGAAGTGTACAGTTAACTGGAGGTTTCGGCTTTTCAGCTCCTCCTCCCATCCCGGGGACAAACTCAGTCTCTGAGAAAGTTGTTCCCCAAGCCTCTCTGAGGAGAAAGCACTAGAAGACCCTTGAGGGATTTTGGAAAACTAGTAACCACAAACTATGGCCAAAAGATTGTCTTTCTCAGCTGCAGGATGCCAATGCAGGAGGCCAGAGTCTGCTGGGCTCTTCAGAAGGACTCTGTCTCTCAGGGGAGTCATTTCAAGATATTTTCAGGTCTGGACGGGGAGAGGTGGCTAGTGTTGTAAGAATCACATATGGGCCCTTTCCTCCTCGGAAACCCATCTCACTGACTACAACAGCCTGCTCAACAGCGTGCTTTCTGCCAAGCTTGTGCTTGAGTTAAGCAGCATTTATTTCGTTGTTATCTCCGTCCCTCCTGCAGGTTCTTCTCGGCCCTCTTTGCCCATTTCAAACTCTCAAAAACAAACAACACCTCCCCCCCCCCCCCACACAAACCAAAGCTCTTCCTGAAGCTAATGAAAGTTGGAGCAAACCATCTCTAGGGTCTGACCAAATCTAGGAATGTGAACTAGCACAATCATCAGAGAGCCTACTAAAGGCTCTTCTAAAAGTCTGATTTCTTGGGAACAGGAAAAAAGAAAACATATTCTTTTTCTTCCGTTTATAAATGTGCTAATGCTGTCTTGAAAATTTAGGCGAAATTAGATTTTCATTAATATAAAATTGAATTTTCACAGGAAAACTTTAGGTGACTCATGATAGAAGGGTTATTTATCAAATTAGAAAAAGCGCAGAGCAGATTTCGAAGAACATAAACTTTTATTTTGAAGGAGGAAATGATTTTTTTGGAGAAATGTAGTGTATATAATGTTGGTGCTGATAGTGGAAAGAAATAAAAACAACACACATAAAACTGCCCTTAACTCCCCTCACTCAAACAAAATGAAACATTCCCAATTAGGAGCTCTAGGAATGTATATAAAATGTTACTAACCTGTGTTGGTTGGTCTGTGGTATATGTTGGACAAATGTTTGAAATATGCCAAACATTTGCAATAAATTAGAAATCTAACCAATAAGATGATTGCAAACTCATGGCGCCTGCCAGGAAAGATTGCTAAGCAACTTTGCATTTTCTTTAACTAATGATGGCTGTAGGAAAACAATTAGAGATTGAAAGGGAGATGCTGCTGGGGCCCTGAGAGGGATTAGGAAGCCCCCTTTCCATTCCTGGGGGACCTAAATCAGCTCTGATCCATTGTGTGTTTTCCTTGGGGGAAGAATATCAAGAGCCCATGAGGTTTTCATTGCTTTCATGGTTTTTGCACAGGAACTCCCCCTTGGTTTTCTACAAACTTGGGAAACTCTTTTGCACGATTTTCTCCAGTTAATTAAAACCACTCCAAAGATAAAAGCTGATTAGTGATATAAAAATAATTCCTGAAGATTCCCTTTATGCTCTCTTCCTTAGACACCTGAGCAGTTATAGCCAATGCTCAATTTTCAACATGCTCTGAGACAGTCCTGCTTTTATTTCCAAAACCTTTAGGCAATGAACAAAAAGTACCCTCAAAGACTATTTGTGCATTTTGGCTCTCCTGCCTGTACAGGAATGTTCCTGTGTCTAGAATCCTGCCCAGTGGGAAGAACGTGCTGCATGAGGCTGAGTGAGGAGCCTCTGGCCAGGGTGCTCACCACCAGCTCCTCCACACAGGACCACTTCCAACGCTCTCAGAATAGCGGCCCCCTGCTAGCATTCAAGAAATAATTGTATATCTACAAGGGAAAGACGCCCTTCAGTTTTCCTTTTCTTTCCTTCTTTTAAAACTGTCCCTAAGAAATAGCAACCAGTATAACCCTGGAAGCAAATGAGAGACTTGGGGATGTGGATGTGTGTGTGTGTTTCAAATTTGTCACGATGACACACCAGGGCAAGGAGAGCGTCTGCCCCGCTCGGGACTGGCACCCGCCAGCGGGGACGCATCGGGATGTGGGGCGAGGGCCACGGGACCCCCCCCCCCCCGGAAAGCCTTAGCGGAGCTGGGAGGGGGGGAAATAAGAGGGAAGACTTACCTTCCTCGGTGGCCGGCAGGAGGTGGTCGCTGCTAGCGAGAGGGATGCAGAGGTCGTTGTCCTGGGGGAAACGGTCGCACTCAAGCATGTCGGGCCAGGGGAAGCCGAAGGCGGACATGACCGGAGCGCAGCGGTCCTTCACCTGCACGCAGAGCGAGTGGCATGGCTGGATGGTTTCGTCCAGGTCATCGAGGCAGACGGGGGCAAAGAGCGAGCACAGGAACTTCTTAGTGTCCGGGTGGCACTGCTTCATGACCAGCGGGATCCAGGCGCCCGCCTGCTCCAGCACCTCCTTCATGGTCTCGTGGCCCAGCAGGTTGGGCAGCCGCATGTTCTGGTACTCTATGCCGTGGCACAGCTGCAGGTTGGCCGGGATGGGCTTGCAGTTGCTGCGCTTGTAGGAGAAGTCGGGCTGGCCGAAGAAGAGCCCGCGCGCCGAGCCCAAGCAGCAGTGTGAGGCGAGGACCAGCAGCAGCAGCGAGCCGGGGCCCTGCGGCATCGTGGGCGCGCGACCCCCGGGGGGCGGAGGGAGCGGAGCTGGGGAAGCGCGAGGCGGCCGGGGCCCGAGCTCGTCCTGGGCCCGCTAGCTCCGCTCGGCGCGGCTCGGGGACCTGGAAAGCCGGCGGCGGGAGCGCCGAGATGCCGGGCACGGGGTGGACTGCGCGGGCGAGGCGCTCTCGGCTCGGCTTCGCGCTGCAAGTCCGCGCGCTGCTCCGGGGGGCTCCGACCCGGGGGAGCAGAGTGAGCCGCTGCTGGGGCCCAGCCAGACTTTTCTTGGCCTTTTTTATGCAAATCTGGAGGTGGGGGGAGCAAGGGAGGAGCCAATGGTGAGTAATCCGAAGAGGGTTGGTCACTACTCTCGGTCTGGTTTTCCGTTGAGAATGCCCCTCACGCGCTCCCTGGAAGGAAATTCAGGCTGCGCCCCGCGCCCCCCGCGCCCCCCGCCCCCGCTTCAGATGCTGCTGGGCGCGCGCTCTAGGATTACTTTAAACAACAAACAAATAGACAAGCCTGGCAGTTGTGTCCCAACAGTGAGCGTGCCGCGCGCGGGCTGCGGGAGACCGAGGGCGCGGGGACGCGAAGGGTGCTGGCGGGAACGCGCTCCGCCCTCCGCGAGGTCGGGGCCGGAGTTAGTTTGACCCCAGCCTGAAGTTTCTACTCCGGCCGCAGGGCCGCGCGGCGGAACTGCATCCCTGAGAGCCGCGAGCCGACAGCCCTTGGGCTCTTTGTGCCCTCGGCTCGCGCCCGGGACCTGCCCGCCCGAGGCTGCCTCGGCGAGCCTGGTTTCCTCTCGAGTCTCCAGCCGCGGTTACCACCAGCTTGATCCATTCCACACGGCGTGCTCCTTCCTGCCTTTTTAAAAACCAGAATTATAAATAGAGGCGTATGAGCGAAACTTTTACGTGGAAAGGTAAATAAAACATTGGGATTATTTTGTTCGGGTAGGTCTAGATTTTGCCGTTGTGGAAACGCCTCCACAGAGTCTGGCCAGGATCACACACGACTGCCCACCATTTCCCGGTTTTGGAGAAGAGTCTGCCCTCGCTCCTTCAATGAATGGGATGACTCAATGCTCGAAGGCATTTCGGGTCCAAACACACAGGCCCTTGCAGTAGGACGCTCGCAGGAGGGCCAGTATGGGTCCCCAGCGCGCGGTTTGGAAAGGTAGTGCCGGGCACAAGGGACTGGCAGAAAATGCGCCAGAAGGGTAGGCAGGCCGGGAAGGGGTGGGGGGGGGCAGAGGAAGGAGCCCTGCCTGGAGACCCGCGAGCGTTAGTCGTGGCCTTGGCAGAGTCGGTTCATTCATCCTACCCGTGCCAACGGGCACCGTGCTGGGCGCCGAGTGTGCCAAGCTGAACCGGAGCTTGGGCTCTGGTGCCTTCGAGGACGGGAAACAGTAAGTTCACAGCTTTACGTCGGGACTAGGGTGCCCCCAGAGGAAAGGTGTGTGTATGGAGGGCTCCTTTCCCTTAATTGCCCCAAGCCTCCCCTAGGGGCAGGTCGTCTCCTCCCGCTCAGCCTCCCTAGCGGGGTGGCGGTGCAGATCCAAAGAGAGAATCCCTGGAGGGGAGCCCGCCTAGCCTCTTTCATATGTAAGGTGGGTGCATTGTTATTACTTCCCGGCCACTTAGAGCCATCCACAGGCTCCGTCCGCAGCTTCCCTATTTCCCTCCTTCCGGAAAGATGCATTGGCCTTGCGGCCCCCCAGGTCCAAGTCGCCTGGCTCTCTTTGTGGTCCCACTGCTATGAGGGGGTTAATGTGTGGGTGGCGAAAGCCCACTCAGTGCTCTCTCCTGCCCTTTCCTGGCCCTAAACACACCAGGAAAATCGCCATCCTGAGGGAGAGCATCTTCTGGACTCCAAGAATCTGGGTCCCTAAAAGTCCAGCTTCCATCTTTCCTCGTTTGACACGGGCGCTCTGCCAGGAAAGGGCCGGGGCGGCAGCAAAAGGCCGCTCTTCCGCCGAATTGGTCCTGGGCCTCTTCGTTTCTAACTAAAGCCCCGCTCCCCAACACAAGCTATTTTGAGAATAAACCCCAAATGAAACGGAAGGACACCGAATCACACAGCTAATCAGAGCCTGAACCCTGAGAGATGGTAGGACTTGGGTCCTGGGCTGGGATGAGGGCCCTCCCGCCCCCACCCGCCCCAGTCCCAACTCCCTGGGGGCGCCTTGGCCTCCCAGACCCCCTAGTGCGGGGCTCACGCAGCTCGAAGCCGGTGGGGCTTGTTTGAGGCGGCGCAGGGCCGCACACCCGGGAGCGGCCGGGGGCCCAGGCGCCCCGCGGGCCCCAGGCATTGTTTCGGGAGCCCGCGCGGCCCCGCTCGCCGCCAGGGGGCGCCGGGAGCCGCGCTGGAGTCTTCATCACGCCGCGCCAGAGTCCCGCTCTGGCCGGCCGGGGCTTCCGCCCCGCGGCCCCTCCTCGCACCCGCGCCACGCGGCCTCCATCTCACCCTGCACGGGCTGCGTCTTCCTTCCCCACCGCGGTCGCGCCCCACTCCTTTTCCCTCCCGCCGCTCGTTCGCGCCCGGCCAAGCGCGTGCGCGCGTGCCAGGCTTGGTGACGGTCTCGGCGCGCCTCCCCAGCCCCGGTCGCTGTGCCACCGCACAGATGCGTGCACGTGGTGCAGCCCCCTGTTGGCGCCTTCCTTAACCCGGACTCCTCTGCGCTCCTGGTTGCCCCTCTGGCCTGCTGGTCTCCTGAGATCCTTGCTCCTTATCAAAAACCGCCAAGGGCTGTTGCTTTTACAAACGGAGAGTCAATGCTTACCCCTCCTCCCTACCCCCGGGGTCCATTTAGGAACGGAAACTCTATTCACCCAAACCCAGAGTAAGTTGTCGTGGGTGCCTACTTTTCTGAAGACTGAAGTACCGAGTCGGGCAACCTGTTTAAAGGGGGCTGCCCATGGGTCCCGGGTGATGGGGTTGGTCCTCTCACCCCCACCCCGCCCCCGCCTCACACACAGTGAACCACATCCCACCCAAATGCTGCAGGCCTGAAGAAGAGCCTCGACTATCCGTGCTCTGGATTCGGCCCGCTTCTCCGCTTGAGTGTTTTCCTGTTGTTGAGGCACCGAAGAATCTTGAGGCAAAAGGAAGTTCCCGCCAATCTCGCCAGAGCAATTCGGCTGTGGTACAACTACAGAGTTTGTGGGCAGGCAGGACTCTCACTCTCATGCTCGAAGATTCTGTCCGGTGGGAAGGGTCTCCAAGCCCGGGGACCCCGGCGTCTGCGCTGCATCTCCGGAGAGCCCGGGAAATGGAGCCTGCCACCCCCACTCGCGAATAGTAAAGTCAAGGCGGACGGACTCTTATTTCTGAGAGGGAGTGCAAACAAGAAGGGGGAGAACAACACGTGTAATATGCCGGTTTCTTAATTCTCAAAATCCAGCACCGGCAGAGGGGCAGCCTCGAATTGGAGACAAACTTCTTAGCCTCCAAATATCCACACCACTGACCTGCCCTTCCTTTCGATTGGAAAGCTTGAGTTTCGATACTCCTCGTTAAAAAGCACGGCCTCCTTGAGAGGCTTTAAGCCTCTACAGCAACTCCTGGGTCAGGATAAAGGCAGTTACACAGGGCAGGCCTGGAAAGCCCTGGGGATGCACCGAGAAGGACGACTCGCGCCGACGCTAAAAGGCTGCACTGAGACTGACCGAGCCCCCCCCCCCCCCGGCGGGTGAGTGTGATTATCATTTTGCGAATTAGTAGTCACGAGGAAACTGAGGCACAGAGGGGTTTAGTAACTGGAACCGGGTCACACAGTGAATGGTACAGCTGCTGGTATTACACGTGCATCAGCTGGGTGAAGTTCCGGCCCGGGCTGGCTTCGGGGACGCATCCTGATCTGTTGGGTGTCTCCAACAGCGTCGTCGCTTGGCTTTCATCCACGCACAGGCGGGCGGGGTGAGTGACGTCACCTTCTCCTCCTCGGACAGTGGACCCGGGCCTTCAGGGCTCCTTGCCGGGCGGAGCTGCGCGCCGGCTGGAGCGTCCTTCCGTGGGATTCGCGGTAGCCATCTGGGGGCGCCATTTCCCAGACAGTCCCTCTAGGGGTGCAAGTCAGCTTCCTTTACGCTGTTGAGGCTCTGAGATCTCTTACATTTTTACATGTTGGGCAAGAGGCTGGCTTTTTTTGGAGGGGGGAGTTACCTCATTCTTTTTGCCTTTGGCCCCCCCTCCACCCGCGCGACACGGCGAGGACGCGGACTGCTGCTGGCTGGGCAGCTTCCCGGCGCAAAGGCGCGCAGGGCAGGTGCCAGCCCTCCCCGGAGGCGCACGCTGCGCTCCCTTCGGGCCCTCGGACCCCAAGGGGTTCGGACGCGGATTTCCGATACCGAGGCCTGGGCCTGCGCCGAGAGAGCCTTTGCCTCGCGTTGTAAGAAGAGTCAAGTCTGAGAGCAAACAGTTTACCAACTGCTAACTCGAGCTCTTGCGCGTATCTCCTTCTTTAAGACTTCAAGGGGCCCGCGAGCCCCAGATCGGAGGTGGAAAAGCAAACGAAGGGTCCAGGGAGGCTTTGACTCTTTGGGTGCGGCGGCCGCGAGGGAGGCCCGGCCCTGGCCGTGCCGCTGTCCCCGTCCCTGCCGAGGCCGACGCGGGGCTCGGCGCCCCCTTTTCGCCCCGAGGGGCGAGCTGGCCGAGGACGGGCGCGGGAGGGGAGGCGCGGCGGAGCCAAGACTTCGGGGCGCTCAGCCGGAGCCCTGGCGCAGGGTGCGAGGCGACAGTTCCCTGGGGGCGAAGCAGGAGCCTACCCCCGGACCTCCTGGCCGAGAAGAAGCATGCCCCGGGGAGGGCTGTAATTGCGTGAGTCTGTGTGAGCTCTCTGGTGTGTGGGTCCAAAGCCAGTGAGAATCCCTCAAGTTCCCGAGGCCTCTTTGTACCAAGTACAGCGAACGTGCTCTTGGGGAAACGCCTGAAGGTAATGGATGGAGACTTTTGGAGCTCAGTAGAATGGCTAAAAACAGTGGCTCCAAAATGATTAAAGAAAAACACAAAACCAGTGACACCTACAATGACAATCTACTACTGCAACAGAACATTTTCTTGCTCTTCCCCAGCCACTCGAATGTTTAGTCAACAGCTGACTTGGGATGGACTGAGAAAGCTGTTTTATAGTATGTTCTCTCAGGAACAGCTAGAGGCACATCATGGAGGCCGTCTGTGTTGGCGCCTTGGGAGAGAGCAATTTCCGTTTCTTCTATTGTTCCCTCAATGAGAAAATGGCCCTAGACGTTTTGGCCTAGGGCCTGGCATGTCCTACTTGCATCCCTGGGCTGCTTCTGTTTCAAAAAAACAAAAACAAAAACAAAATTAAAAAACCCAACCAACCAAACAAAAGCACCTGGGGGCAGTTCAACGTGGTGTACCTCTGGGAAGGAAATTCCATTTCTGTTTAGTGCACATATCTTCCCCAACAGCCATTTGTTTACAGCATAAGGTCTCAAATTTGCTGGATCAGCAGTAATTCCTTGGTCTTTGGGGTTCAAAAATTTGAAATTCGTGTCAACTGTGTGCACCTAGTCCATTTTGCACTTTTAATTAAAGATTTATTGAGCACCTCTTATATGCAAGGAGCTTTGCTGGGTTCTTTCTCTTCTCTCTCCCCTCCCCCTTTCTTCCCAATTTCTCTGTCTCTTTCAGGGGTCCCAGTAGTTTATTGTTCACTGATGTGTTGCAACTGCTGATGAGATTCTTGAAATGAAGCATCTCTTAATTGCTCACATTAGGAAATCCTGAATGGAAACAGCAAAATCCCAAGGCCATTCATAGAGGGCGGTCCAGAAGCCACAGAGTGTCTCTGGGAAGAAAGACCTGCTCCATTGTCTGCTTTGAACAGCAGGGGTCACTGGCTAAACTGGTGTTTCACTCTGGTGGGAATTTATTGCCATCAGATAAGAGCACAAAGTCAATACAATAAAGCCTGTTGGCTCTAAAGCAACAGATGGAATCTGAGTTCCTGCACACATGTACGATCTTTCCAGAGACAGAAATCAGAATAAAAAGTCCTTTGTCATTCTTACTTGAACTGACCCTTGGGGACACCTTTCCATACTCTGTATTTGTCTGTCTGTTTGGGTTTTTCTCTATAACGGTAGATTTTTATGCTGCCCACACTAAGACATTTGTCAGATTCATTAAAGTGATTCATCCTTTTATGATCCACTCAGCTTCAGTAAGTCACAGGTATTCACAGCAACAAATAAATCTGTAAATTAGACAATGCATTTGTTTTTGGTTGAGTTAGTGCTAATAGTGTAACCTGTAATTTCAAACTATAGTATCCAGCATACACAGGCTCAGCACTCTGACTGAATTCATTGGCACTAAATGTTAATAAAGTTTCATTAGTAAGCCTAATATTTTTTAATAGTTTCTAAATCTCCAGTGGTACAATGGGGAGTGAAATATTACATAGAAAGAACAATTCCAAATATTAAATTGGGTTTTTGGTAGATGGCCAGTCTGTGAAGTATCTAGTGATCATCTTGGCCATGTTTTCCACAGCTTTGCTGTTTTTCCTTAGTTTCCTTGAAATCTTAATTAATTAAAGAAATTCGTAACAAGTTCTGCCCTAGAAGAAAATAAGGAAGAAAAGAGTGCTTTTATGAGTACAGTTAATTTATTATTATTTGTACTAGCTCGGAAACCATTTTCCATGTCCAACTTTGTCTGGATTAGAGCTTCACAATGAGCAAGATTATCTGAGGTTTTCTATGATCAATTCTTCCCTGGAATATATACTGAAAACACGTCTCTAACTCCTTTTTGTTTGGTATTACTAGGTTGAAACCTTTTACTTGTTATACTAGTTTTCCTTCCATTCAGAGGAGTTTGTTGTGGTGAGGGTGGGGGGAATTGGTGTGTGTGGGGGGGTCCATCTTGCTTGCACCCAGCCTCAAAACCAGATTTCTTTCATTTTGTAATTTGTGTGTGTGTGTGTGTGTGTGTGTGTGTGTGTGTGAGAGAGAGAGAGAGAGAGAGAGAGAGAGAGAGAGAGAGAGAAAGGGTTTATTATTCCCTACAGTATTCTCACGGTATCTGAAAGACTTGGACAGGTAGTCACTGGAATGATTTTCATGGAGTTATCCCAGGGCAGGACAAATATTCTACCCTGCTCTTCTCTTTAAGGATAGATGATATAATTAGCAGCCTAATGCCTTAAAGAAGGAATTCCTCAAATTCCTTGAGGTTTAACTCCATCCATCCAATCAAAAGATTATTGGGCCTCTACCACGTACTGTGGGGGTAATCAAAAAGTCTCTGCCTTTAAGGGGTTTATGGTTTAGTTTTTGTAGGTAAAAGTAAAATTTCCACTTCTCTGAATTTAGCTTAAAGGTGAAGATGGCATATATTTCTGAGGAGGAAGACTTTCTCCCACTACACTTGGATAAAGGGCTATGAAGATCCCCTTAGAGCAAAATATATGTTGATGGGGAAAGGAATGACAAGGCCAAAGCTAATGATCCCTTTGCAGGTCATGTTTGAGAACTTTAGTTGCTTTCTGACTTGTGATAGAATATAGCCTTTTCCATTCATGAGCAGACAATCAGAAACCTTCTGTAAAAGATCCTGAGAGGTCTGTTCCTTGTCCTCACATAAGACCAGCTTAAACTAACAAAGGGAGATTACATTCTGTGCAGTTTATAAATTTACTTTCAGAGAAGAATATTCAGTGTCTTAAAAACCCTAAACTGTAATAGACATAGGGGAAATTCTCGATAACTACCAGATAAATGATGTATCCCGCACAGTTGCGTTTCCCAAATCAACAGCAGACAATTGGATAGAAAGACTGAAGAGAATGGACTGAAAATTAAATCGAGTTAATATGAAAATTTCATTTTCACTCATGAGTGGCTTTATCCCCCCAAATGCTTGTTTGCTGTTTCTAAAAGTAATACATGTAGAAAATTCATGCAACACAGAAAATTATAAAGAGGAAAGTGGAAATCTCTTTAATTTCACTGTCACGATCTAAAAACAAAATGTAAAAAGTAGTTATATTCTAACTTAGGAGAAAATGAATATACAGAAAACTTTATAAAAATGCAATCAAACAATACTACTATTTGTAACAACTTTCCATATGCCAACACATGGAGGTCTATGTCATAATAAATTACCTTTGAATATAGTATTTGAACTATATTCGATTCCATGAGTGATTCCCCTGTATTGATGTTTCCTCTCCAGTTTCTTACCAGTTCATAAGTGACACTGGTTTTGTAGTGGCTGAACTATATGTATCATGATTAAGACGGGTCTTGGTAAGTACCTCATTGTCCACATTTCTTGCAATATAGAAGTCTGATCATAATATCTTCCAGCATTTGGACAGGTTGGCCATAACTCAGAAACTGTTTTTCTTATATTTCTCAATATGATACTTCCCATATCAACTTGGTTGAAAAGAGAAATTTTAGATTTACACTAAAAAAAAAAAAAGCCTATTGAGCTTTTCTCTCAACCTCAAAAATGGCTTGGTTAGAATTTGAGAAGAGTTAGCTCTTATTTTTCTGAGCCATTTTTCCCATTCATGTATTTCAAGTATCCCTTTGTGCAGTGAAGAATGTACTTTGGGAACCAGAACTTTCTGGTTCTTGGAGAACATACTTGGAAGGCTCAATTCTGCTTACCACAAGGATGATTGACAGGGAAGGTGGGGGAAAGTTGAGTCGTAGTTGAGGATTGTTGCTCCATGAGTTTATGTCCTCTGGGAGAGGAATGTGTTCACTTTCAGGTGGGTGTAGTTTTGGAGGGGGACAGTGTCAGAATAGGTCTGACACACTCACATGAGTGGTGCTCCTTTTGTTTACATAGTGTGTATCCACAAGTCCTCTAATAAGGATCTTCATGCTGGCATGAACTAGCAGGAAACTGTTCTGTATATTGCATCTATCTATATTCTTCTTCCATAGTTAATTTAGCTAAAATAGGTTTTTGATTTACAAGATGTAATGGGCTGTGCTTTGTGTGTAAAGATCATTCTATTGAATATTGATCACTAAGCTGTGTGCCATCACTTGCTTGTCTGCATCACTTGCAGAATGTGCACTGATTTATGCAAATTCTTTCCCAGTTCTCCTTGTAACCACACATTAGTACTGGTTTTCAAGATGGTAGGGTTGAAATGATATTTGGCCGTTCACAGAGCAAGTTGACTAGTTTACTCACAAATTACACATATGTTCCTGGGCTTCAGCATGATGCAAATCCTGGGTCACATACAGTACTGTATCTGTCAGGCTGGGATAGATTATACTGCTGTAACAATCACCACCAAATGACAGAAGTTGTTTCTGACTCATGCAAAGTTTGCTGTAGGTTGGGGGACCTTCCAGGGCAGCTGTTTTCCCAGCTCAGCATTTCCAGCTGCTTTATTTTATGGCTCTTCCATCTCAAGATGTGCTACCATAATCACTTAACAGGCAGAGAGGTCTGGTGAATCCACTACTAGAAGTTAAATACTTCCATTGGGAAGTGATACATGTCACTTTCACTCACATTCCATTGGCCAAAATCAGTAAGAAAGCCACTCCTAACTTTGGAGCGGTGGAATGTGCAGTCCTGTCCTATGTCTGGAAGTGGAGAAGAACTGGATATTAGGGAACAATAGTAATGCCTACCACATATGTGTACACATTTCCTATCTAATTCCATGCTTTGTATAGTGCTTAAGCTACTTAAGCTATTGTGGATCAATAAATGTTAATACTGGTAAGATTTGTAGATTAATATGCTGTAAACTTGGGGTTAGTGAAAAAACTGACAACTGGAAAATATTCTGTGAACCTTTTTCAATGGTTATGCTTTGATTTCTATCAGAGCAGAATCTATAGGATAGCAAGCTAGGTTATGATCTGATTCCACTGCATGTGTAACTGGCATTGTCGAGTAACATGAAGAAATAAAAATAGGCCACTGTTAGAAGGGCTAGGGAAATATAAAGCAGCTCCTTGGAACTGAGAGGCCTGAGCTGATGGATCCTATAAAAGTTCTTCTATATTTCTAATTGGCAATTTTTTGTGTGTGAGGAAGATTGGCCACAAGCTAACATCTGTTGCCAATCTTCGTCTTTTTGCTGGGGAAGATTGGCCCTGAGCTAACATCTCTGCCCATCTTCCTCTGCTTTGTATATGGGATGCCACCACAGCATGGCTTGATGAGCGGTGCATAGGTCCACACCCAGTATCTGGGCCTGCAAACCTTGGGCCCGCCGAAGCAGAGGACGTGAACTTAACCACTAACACCACCGGGCCAGCCCCTCTAACTGGCAATTTTAATGAACTCCTGTAGGTGTTTCTCATAGGAACGCCTATAGGGAAAAAAAAAAAAGCATTACCGAAAGGACATACCAATGGAAATATGCTTTTAAAATGTGTTGGCATTATGTAGCTGAGAAGAGAATGCTTACAAGAATGTAACCTGAGAGAGAAAAACTTTTTTTAAGAAAGAAAATGACATTCTGAATTAATTTCTTTTAATAAAATAAAATACTTGAGCAAACTGAAATGTGTTGGGGTCTATAGCTAGGAATACACATTCATGATAAATTTTGTATAACATGCATTACTGGTCTTCATGGATTCGATTTTTTTATGGCATTTTAAGGTGATCCAGTTATGAAAATATGTTGAATGAAATGTAAATGGCCAGGAAATTAGATAAAGACGGTAGATTGAGAGAAGGAAGATAAAGGAACCCTCCAAGCTATTTTGATGCTCTTGTTTCCCATGGAACAAGGGATGCCAAAAAGAGGAAGAACATGCTTCAAGACTCCCCAGGGGAGGGGAGTCAGAATCTTTTGGGGGAAATGAGGATTGCAGATGTTTTTTTCGATTCTCTTCTTCAGCGTAGTTGCAACCCAAGAAAGCAAATCTTGTGGTTTAATTTGAGATATGTATTTGGTCCTGGGAGAGATCAGCTTCTCCCAGGCTGATATCTGGAGCAGGCTGACGGTAAAAACTCAAGACTGGGTTCAAATCTGACTTCACTACTTTCTAGCTATGAGATCCTGGACTAAGTTACCTAAACTCTCCATGCCTCAGTTTCTTCATCAGTCAAATGGGATACTAATGCACCTAGTGAAGGTTCCAGGAGTAAAGCACTTAGAAGTACAGAGTAAGTACTTCCTGTAAGTGCTATTTATTCCACCAGGTAGTTATTAGTGCATCGCATCAGCCAACTCCACCCACAGAGTCTTCCTCTGGGAACTTATCATGTGGATGTAATGAAGTGTTAGGAGATTTGCCCAGGTCGCAAATAAAGCCCCAAATCACCAGGAGAATTGGAGTGCCACTGGGCCAAGAATGAACTCCACACCATCATCCCAGGAAGAGGAAAACAAATCTGACTTACACTTTTGCACATTAAAAAGAAAATCAGGCTTACTAAATTGGAAAGAGATCTAATTATTTTTAAAATGTTGTTACTGTTGTTGGAATTTGAATCTTAAGTCAAAATTGTATTACAAAATAGATGGCAAGCAGTTGAAATATTAACTGAGGGAAACAGTTTTGGCACGCCAAGAAAACCCCTTGTAATTAATCTTCCCTGGTAATCTCCTCAGGGTAACCATTACTAATTAAAAACATATTTTGTCATCCATCCGGATTCTAAGCCTGGTGATGGCAGGAGTGTATTTTTTTGTATGGCCACAGCCACAAGGCTAAGTGGTATGTTTTGCGCACAGCCAGTGTATAATCAATGTAGTAGTTACTACTCTTCAGTGAGAACTGAACATAGAATCATACACTTAAGACAAACGTAGAACAGAAGGATTTCCTAGAATGGAGCCATTCTGTTTTCTAATCATGTGCCGTGGTTGAGAGACATTCCAAATGGGAAGAGTCAATTTGGTTCTGACTGGGTGAGCTACAACATCTGCAGTCTGGTCCTCTACCCTGGTCCTTGACCTTCTCCTTCAAAAGCAGTAGACAGATAGTGCTCACAGAAAAATGATTCAAACAGCAAAAGAATGTAACCTTGTAAAATCCACTAGGGCAATGTGACTAGTGTTTTGCCAGTAAGTTCATACTGAGTATTATTCTCAGCATAAAGACATTTAAATCTCTTTGGGTACAGATGATACAATTCTCAGCTCTCCATTCCTATCCCCATCCTGACGTGCTGACAAACATGCTTCTATTAATTTGTTACCTACTCTGTTAGAAGGCTAACATACTTAGAGGTGTTATTTTTATTATGTGATTAAAACTTTGTATTACTTTCTAAAAATTGTGGTAAAATATATATAACATAAAATATATCATTTTACCTATTTTTAAGAATGCAGTTTAGTGGCCTTAAGTACATGTGTTAACTGCTTAATCAAAGTGCTATTTTGGGGAGTGTACTGTTCATCTTTCCCAAAGGGTGGTCCAGAAAAGCAGGGACACCCTTATCATTGAAGGGGTTCTGTCAGTAGCAGCTTTGTAAAATGATTTGGTGGTGTAGGAAATAGAATTTATTGACCAAAATGAAAATGTTGTATTAGCAATAGCTGTTATTCTTGCTATTCTTTTCTCTCAACAGAATTGATTAGACTAATAACTTATTGCCGATCACAGTTCCCTCCGCTGAGCTGACTCTTTACAACCAGCAAGAGTAGACATGGATCTGCTAATCTTGAGCTTGGTGGAAGATTCTAGAAGTTGTTCAAAGACCATCTCACCGCTCTGTGACCCTGACAGTAGAGACAGAGGGACATCACCCTCCTTCTTCTCACCTGTAAAGATAACTCCCAATCCTTTTCCTCCCATTTGGTAAGATCCTATTGGCCCTTCATGTTCCATTTCAAATATTCATCTCCAAAAAGTGAGAAGAAGATGATGGCAGCAGTAAGAGACCATGTGTTTGAGAAATTAAGGAGCCAAATGAAGGAGGGGCCAGAGAGAGTCAAGTGAAAGTATTTAAATGTGCTTTTGTTTTAGTTTTAATTTCTAGATGAGACCCCAAAGTATATTTGATGATGGAAGTGATAATTCTCTTCCATGCAGAAACTGAAGTTTGTAGAGAAAAATGATAGAATCTAAGTGTTGGAGAAGATGTTTGAGACCAGCTAGTCTATTCTCCCACCCAGTGTGATGTCCCTGACAGGGATTCATCCAGTTTCTCCTTGAACCCACACAGGGGTGGCGAGCCCCCTCATGAACTCTTTTTCAAGATCCTCTAACCCCCTTCACTGTCTCCTGCATTCATCAAGCAACGCTGATATATGGAAGGATGCTGTATTAGTTTACAAGGGCTAACATAAAATACCACAGACAGGGTGGCTGAAGCAACAGAAATTTATTTTCTCACAGTTTTGGAGAAAATTTATTTTCTTGAGGTCTCTTTCCTTGGTTTGCAGATGGCCGCCCTTTCGCTGCTTCTTCACATAGTTGTCCCTCTGTGCATGCACATCCCTGGTATCTCTTCCTCTTCTCACACCAGACATATTGGATTAGGGCCCTACCCTAATGACTTCATTTTATTTAGTCACCTCTTTAAAGACCATATTTGACTAGGAGCTCCTGAAGGACAGGAATCCTGCCTTCTCCGTCTTGGGCTGCCAGAGTCTAGCCTGCTACCCTAGCGTATAGTAAGCACTTAGTACTCAAATGAACTGCAGTGAAACGGACTGAAATGCATCTCTTTATTCACTGGGCTCTCCTGTTGGAAGCCTAAGCAGGACTGCATCAAAAAGTCTGGAGAAACGTGAGAGAACAGCCTCATGATGTCACCTGGGCATGCCAGTACTTTTGCTGCTTTGAAATTGAGATGATTATCCGTGTGGTTGAGCCCCTGATCCCATCAGGTAGGTCTTAAGTGTGTGACTGTCTTCTGAGATTTCATACTTCTCAGCAGCGCAATGAATTTTCATTGCAATTGAAGGGCATTCACATTGGAAACAGGTGCCGACTATACTGTGATGATTTCTCATTTCCAAACAACTAGGGGCAGATAATAGCAGATATTTGATAAAGCCAACAGGTTTGCTCTACATGGATCAATGAACTGCTCTTTCTATTTTGAGTAAACAAATGTTACCGCTGTTTATTTATGATCTTTGGGCAGGTTATTATATTCTAACTTATATTCAATGAGGCATACTCTTTTATTATTATTATTATTTCTTTGCCCTTCTCATTTACTGATATTTACAACTCTTGGGTGTAATATCCTCTTGTTTAGTGGCAGAAGATTCATCCCGCTTTGATTAACGATGCGTCACTCAGTTTCACTGGTCATTGATTGCTCAGTTGGTGGAACCTGCGCCTGGCTTCCCTGTTTCTCCTTGTGTACACTTCTTTCTAATGTCACTGATGCCCTTATGTGGTGGGCAATTTCATTTCCTCTATTTGCTCTTCTTCTGATGTTCCTTCCTACTTTTTCATGTTGCTATTAATTTTGAAAGGTCAATTGTTAAAAATACCTCTACCTCCATAAAATAAATATTTCAATGCATGTATTATTTTCATGTTCACTATCATATTTTTTCCTTTGGACCTAGTTAGGATGAATGTTGTCCTTATTGGGCAAAATATATTGGCAATTACTCTCCTTGGCCTTAGAATATCTTACACTCAAGGATAAAGAAGTAGTCCTCTAGAACTGAGAATAAGGCATAAATACATTCACACACTGCATTATTGCTTTAAGCCATAGGAAGTTATGTTAATGATCAAGAGAAAGGCTGGAAGTCACAGGAAAACTTCACTTGTTATTTATGCAGTAGTTATAGGACAGTTTCAGTATTATATCCTATATGATTCGTGGGTATGGATCAGACTGCCTAATCCCTGGAATCACAAGGGACATCTGTGAATCCACTGTCCAGTTCCTAAGCTAAAGGCTCACAGGCAAAAAGACGGTTTGTGGATGGGCAGATCCTGAGACAGATTAGCAATGAAACTTATTCTAATGCGAGGAAAGCTTGATGTTGGGGCTATCAAAGATGACATTAATTTTCATAAATATTTTATGAGATAAAAAATGAGACAAACCTCACATTAGATGTGAAAATAAAATAATTATGAAAAATAAAAATAGTGGCAAGCTGGTAAATCTACAACAGTGAAGTCCTTTTGTCGAAGGAATAGGAAATCTTCAACAGAAATATTAGAGAAGTGTGTAAGTAACCTTACTTTGGAGAATAAACAATTAATGATGACCATTGTTTTATTCAACAGAACTAAATAGGATTAAAATAGTTTAAAATTGTTTCTGTACATGGAACTTACTTGACTATCAGACTTTCAGAAAATACTCTGAATAATGCTTTGCTAATTTTTTTTAGATTTGTACTTCCTGACTTTTTTATGCCTTTACCTACTGTACAAAATATGTGTACAAAATGTATGTATTTTTCTTAGTGAGAACTGATAACATGGTAGTTTTCATAAGAGAAGGGTGGTTATCAGTTTTGCAAGATTGGGACCCTGTTTCATTTAGCTGTTAGCAGAGGTGAGGCTTAGTGGGAGAGGGGGAGGGTGTCATCAAGAGAAAGAATAGACACTTTTTTCCTATAATCTCCTTGTTAAATCTTGCTTTTGTTGTATAACTGAATACTGACCTTCAACCCTTGTGTTCTTGAGACCCTGCCTGTTGATTACCAGGCTCCTGTGAGGAGTTTTCTGGGTGGCCCGCTTCTGTGCTGTGATACTTAAATGACAGCAACAACACTGCAACCCCGTGAGGCTTGTAAGATACTTGTGGCACCCCCCAGTGGACTGATGAATAGGTTCCCCCACTCTATCCCATAGGTGATGATCTGGGGACATTTCCAAAGGGGTAGGGTGCCAAGATTAGGCCTCCCAGTGAGTTACCTCACTCTCGAGAAATTTCAGCAAGTTAGTAAGCAATTTTATATTTTTACAAGAAAAATTTCAATTTTCCATTCCTGGACTGTTTCATACATGTTACTTGGCGACATCATTTTTTGCTTAGGCTCAAGAGTGCTGCCACTGCGCTTATGACAGGCTGAACTGAGCAACAGCCTGGAATGATAATGAACAAATAGATCCAACCAAATTTGGCTTCAAGGTCTACAAAACATATCACTGGCATTAGTTTTCCAAGGGAAGCAAATATTCCCATTAATTTAGTATTTGAAAAGATTTGTGTCTCTTCTTCTAATATCCTTTAGATTGGCACTGGAGATTGGGAAGGGGACTGAGGTGGTCATGCTGCGCAGAACATTTATGTTCCTCTTTGACGACCAACTCACCTCTGGGCTCCTGGGAGCAGTTTCCAATGGAATGGAGAGCAGAGAGAACCATAATTATGTCTCAGCCCAGGTTCATCACCCTATAGGGACCTGTATTTCTACATGTGGCCTTATAAATCCTTTAGCTAAATCAGGGCTCAAATGTAAAACCCAGTTCCCTAGGGAACTTTTTAATAAAAACCAAAGTCTGGTTTAGGCTGATTTTTTTTTTAACTTCATGAAATGTATTTACTCATGATAGTTACAGATTTAGTACAAAGTCTTATTTATTTTGAATGACACTGAAAACAGAACCAAATAACCTAAATGAACAAAAAGCAGAAACATTTCTCAAACACCTTATGTCATATAAAACAAATCCCATTTAAATTCATATCTATGAAAATGTAGTTTAGAAGCTTGTAGAATACTCAGAGGGAGCATAATATTTCTGGGCAATGCTACCTTCATTATTTTGCTTGGTTTTGCTTTTCAATTGAATAATGTTTTTACCTTCTTATGGTATATACCCATAATGGGATAAAGTAATGGAAATATGACAGACTTGTCCTTTCTGGTTGTTCTTGTATCCTATGACAACCATAAAACCTGATACTGATTCAGCTGGGTTCTGAGTAAGTAGTATTCTGGAGTTAATCTTCTAAGGAGTTCTACCCTCATGTCCTGACTACCCTCAAAGGAAGAGATTCTGTCTGGTCAGCACTGTGGGAGCCAACAATTCCTTTAAAATCTGGATTGGCTGATGCTACTTGTCAAAATCCAGACAGAGTGATACATTACTCATAAAGGAAAAGAGAGGAAACTATTGCAGTGATGGTCACTGGCTACGATCTGAGTAATTCCAGTTTTTTAGCCACAGATCTTTTTTATATTGAATATTTGATTCCCAACTTGAACCTCTGAGTTTGAATGGCAGAATAAGTTACTGGAAGCTGTTAGCAAAAACTATGCAGTCTGGAAATGATCCTTGGGATCTCTAGAATCCTACAAAGAAATAATAGAGAGCCCAGGGACCACTAAATGCCATGTGAACTGCGGGAAAAAATAACTTGCATTTTCTGAAGGAAAGGTGACTCTCTGTATTTATGTAATCATTCCGATTAAGATTCTGCTTATTAGCTGTAAACCCCAGAAGTCATGAGGTTAATAAGAACCTTTCCAAAGACACATACATTAAACTTAGGGAATTAGGTCATAAATTTCCAGAATTCAAGGTTTATTGGGATGGGTATCTGTCTCACGTTAGAGCCTTTGTGGGGAACATTGGCTCCTGGCACATACTTTCTTGGCTTCTGTATTATTTCTGTCTGCATTGGATGCTGCTTGTTCCTCAAACCAGCAGAAGCTACTTAAGTCTTAGAGGATGGATGCTTCCTACACCCAGCCTCATGTGAGCAATAAGATATGTGTTCCATTCACCTAATCAAGAAACGGCCTCAGCAAGCAAGTTTGTAGTATTAGTGATATGTTTTCATATTTTAGTATACAACTTACGTTGGAGTGATTTTTTTTTTTTTTGGTCTGAGTGTTTTTATTGAATCACTTTGAGTTTCTAGCTTTCAATTCAATTCAGTTCAAGATCTGTTTTCTGTATTCAATATGTGCTAGGAACCATGTGCAAAAGGCTGTCAAGGAAGCTATAAATAAGATGGAAGAAATACAAATAAATAATTAGCATATGAAAAATTTTCAACTCAGGAGTAATCCATAAATGTACATTAAAGCAAAATTTCTTCCTTGTCAAATTATCCAAGATTAAAAAAAAGGAGTGTTGCTGAGGCTCAGATGCAGGGCTCTTTGTTGTACTGCTATGGGAGTGAGTGTGTAAGAGAGACACAAACCAAAATCCTTGAGGGAAGGATCAAGGTTGGAAACAGCTGGGAAAGTTTCTGGAAGGATAAATGCTTGAACAAGGACTTGGAGAAGGGATGGAATTTAAACAGATGGAGGATTGGAAAAGGAAGGCAGGGCACAGAGCTTGATTAAGGGTGGTACTTTTTCACTCTACCATGTTTTGGCGATTTACCCATCTTGGCACATGAGCTCTATCTCATTCATTTTAATGTTTTTGTAGTATTCCATTGGATGAATATATAATTTATATACCTATTCTCCTATTGATGGACAATTAGATTGCTCCAAATTTTTCTTGTAGCAAACAAAGCTATTATGAACATCTTTGCATGTCTTCTTATGCAGTCTGGAGAGACTTTTTTCCAGGATACATACTGGGGAGTAGGATTGCTGAGTCATGGGGTATGAACTGAGTTAGTCCACATTGTTCTCAAAGTGTCTGCGCCCATTGAAACTTCCACTAGCAATATTGGAGGGCTCTTATTTTCTCACACCCATATACTTAGTATTGACAGACTTACATTTTTACCAATTTGATGGCTGTGAATGAGTATCATATGAATTTTTTTTCAGTTGCCCAACTACAAGTGAGGTTCAAAATATTTTTTGTATATTTATGAGCTGTTCAGATTTCTTCTTGAGCAAATTGCCCGTTTCCCCCTATTTTCTATTTTTTGTCTTTTCTGTTGCTTTATTGACGTATAGATCTTTATGTATTCTGGATGTCATGTTTTAAAAAAACATCAGTGAAAAGAATTGCAAACATTTTCACTTCCTCTGGGTCTTTTATTATTGTCTCATTTCATTCAGAAATAATTTTAATTTAGGCAAAATTATGATTCTTTTTGTTTATGGTTTATGTTTTCCATGACTTGTTTAAGAAATCCTTTCCTAACATATTTCATAAAGACAGTGTTCTTATATTCTTTGTAGAAATTTTGCATCTCATATTTAAGTCTTTAATTGGGCTGAAATTGATTTTTGTATATGGTATGAGATAGGATTGTAATATTTTTGTCCAAAGGGATAGCCAACTCTCCAAGTCCATAAATAATTCTTTTTATATTTTATTTTGATGTATTTATCACACGCCAGGCAAGTTTATGCAGACTTTTGTCAGCAAAAAGTATAGAAATCCTCTCAATGGCAAAGTGTGTGCAAGTACCCCTGTGGTCACAGATATTCCAGAAGCAGCTAAAAGATCGTGAATACAGATCCGATTGAGTTTGAATTCAAACTCTCTCACTTATAAATGAAGTAGGGTAAAAAGAATGCTAACAAAATGAATTCATTTGAAAAACTTGATATTGAAATGAATATAATTGGACAGAAGTTTGGGACGGAAATATGAACTGTCCACATCAATTTCAAATGGTTGAAGGGCTGGAATATAAGGCTCTCTGCTGCACTCTGGAAATATTGGAATGAAATGAACAGGGCCCTTAAGAACGCTAACCCCAAGAGCCTGGACTAAATAAACTGAACAAAACAACATCGGTGAGGAAGGAGCAAGATATGTGAAAACCATTTATTCTTGGGGGAAAAACTGTTTGCAGATAGCACCAGGACCTGGCTTACCCAACCCCATTCCCAGCTGACTTTTCTCTTGCCTTCCCCTTTAAAGAGGTTGAAACACTAAACACTCACTTTTCTTAGACGCTTTCCACCTGGGGTGGCCATGTGGCTCAGCTCTGGCCAGTGACGCAAGTGCACAACATTCTTTGCCATGCAAAAAGACAGAGCTGCCTGGGATAAGGCCTTTAGCCCTCTCATCTTCTTGCTTCCTGGAAATTGACATGGCCTCTGGAAGCACAGTGGCCATCTTGTGATCCTAAGGACAGAGAGTGTGGCATTCTGAGCTATTCTGCCAGCCTGGTGTTTCTACCCTTAGACTTCTTGTGGCTAGACACAAAATAAACTCATAACTGTGTAAAGCCTTGTAGTGAAAGTTTTTATTTTTAAAATACATCTATAGGGGGCCGCCCGGTGGCGCAGCGGTTTAGTCCGCGCTTGGCAGCCCGGGGTTCGCGAGTTCGGATCCCGGGCGCCCGCCGACGCACTGCCTGTCAGCCATGCCGTGGCGACGTCCCATATAAAGTGGAGGAAGATGGGCACGATGTTAGCCCAGGGCCAGTCTTCCTCAGCAAAAAGGGGAGGATTGGCGACGGATGTTAGCTCAGGGCTGGTCTTCCCCACAAAAAAAAAAAAAAAAAATACATCTATAGCCAACACATGCTACCTGATACAGCTTTGATACATCGTTCATTCATTCATTCACTATTGATTATCACTGAAAATATTTACAGTAATGTGTGTGTTAGTGAAGTGAGGGAGAATTGAACAGAGGAGTGGAAAGGCAAGATGGCACATGTTCCTTGTGTATCCAGAGTTTAATTTTTAATAGAAGAAATAAGACATGACTATGGATTGAGAGGTGGTTTATGATAAGGGTCCCATGAACCAACATTTGGTCCCAAGTTTTCATCAGATGATCTTCTACAAGCATCTGGAATTCATTGTGACATCTTGGGCACCACATGGACATCTTTGTCCATCAAATATTTGGTCCTAAGAGTACATGTCACGTGCTCCTAAAGTCACATCATAAATGTCAGAGGACAGTCTTGTAGTATGAGATGTCCAATAGTGTATTTTCTACTAAAAAACAATCCATATAAAGTTCCTTTTGGAGCTATAGGACATTACATTCAAGAGAAGGCAGAGAAAAGCATATTTATAGCCAAGGCTCAGATTTAGGATGTAAACTCCTGAGATCTTGTTGTTTTTAATCCTGATATCCCTCAACATGACTAATTTCTTGTTTGCACATTTCAGGGGCTCAAAAACTGTTTGCTCTTTTCAACTGTGTGTAGTTTTATTTCCTGGCCATAATTTAACCTCGACTATACAAGGATATAATATGACTTCTTGCATTACTGGCCAGCCAGCCCTAGCTTTAAATTTGTCAGTGAACACTCTATCCAGCTTCCAGTTCCCTGACCCAGATGAATGAATTCCACAGCCAGGATAGGTCATGCCACCTGCTTTCCCACAGAGTGTCCTTTGGTTCTGGTCAAGGGCTGAAGACAGGGTGGCAGGAGGAGAGGGGGAATAAGATAAAGGCATGGCCATAGAAGATCCCAGCCCTGGGGTAATCCTTGGCCTAAAGAACATCCAGGAGGATGAGCTGGGAGGCATTTAGGATTGTCAGTTCTCCTTGGACCTCATTAGTGTTCCTGTGAGGTTGTTATCAAGGGTTTTGCAGTGATCCTTGTCTTGGCCGTGAATGTGCGGTTCGTGACTCAGGCTGCCCATGACACCATCAGTCTGACCAGACTTGGGCTGAGGCTGTATAAGAAGCAGTTGAAAGTGTCAGGGTACAGGATTGAGGTTAGGGGAAGCTTGCCAACTCATTAGTATGGTGCTGAAATGTCTTCCCTTGGAAAATCCTGCAACTAAGAATACCATGCCATACTCTGCTAATCTTTTTAGGCCAAGATGGTTCAGCCATGGGCACAGGATGCCTTGGGTTTTTAGGCTTTGATCTCTAGCTTATAGAAACACCCTGTGGGATGTCGTGGTTTTAGCCTATTTGTATTCTTTCACCTTTTTTTGAGAGAGTTACCCTTCTTAATTAAAAAATGCCATGCTTACAAGATCAAAAGTTTGTGATAAAGAATTTTATTCCATATAAAGTCGTTTAAACTGTTTTTGTTTGTTTCAGAGATTGCTTAGTCCATCTGTGATTACCTCAGTGCAGCTTTCCTTGATATAAACAGAAAGGCTTTAAAAAATTTGATGAATCCCAGTGTTGGTTAACATTAGAATTGGCTCATGCTGAAGTTCATATTGACCTCAGAGTGCAGTTTATCTTTTGAGGTTGCTTTGACTTTGGGAGGGTAGATATTGGAACTTTCCATGGAGAATACTGCTCGGTTGACTTGTTTTTCTTCTCCATGATGTTAGAAGGAAAATCTCCCTGAATAGAAGGTTCACTTCTCAGCCAAAGACGGTCCATCTGCAGCATCCCTGGCTGTACAGAGGAAAGAATCCCAAGATCAATTGATCCAGTGTCCAGCCCTAGGCTGGGAAGATAGTGCTTCTGCTGTTTTACAGGTGATGTGCCTGAGGTCCCAAGAGGGCCAAGCAACTTAGCTAAATCACTAGGAAATGAGGCTGCTGGTGGTGTGGAGATGTAGTGGATGTAAGGTGGGGCAATGAGATCATGTTCTAGAATTCCTGATTCCCAATTCAAATCCACAAATCGATAGTATTGCAAAGCTGACCACGTCAGCTTATTGAGTGCTCCTGATGCTAATCTATAGGAATCTGAGACTAATGAGCAGGCTGGGTGGTGAAGGAGACAAAGTTGGTCTTGCTACTCTCTCCTCTGTTTGGTAATTGTTCACTACCCCTTGTCTTTTCAAATCTCTTTATTAAAATATCAAAGAAAAATGTCCCTATTTTTCCCTCCAGGACTTGAGTCAATTCTCTGCCATGGCTTCTTCATTGACCTTGTTCTTTAGTAATCTCCTCTTTTCGCTGTATTTCCAATCTCTCCTACCCTGCTGGGTCTTCCCTGCAGCTTACCAACATATTCAAGTCCCTCCTACATTGAGAAGAAAAACCTCTTCTGCATCTCTCCCTATTCTTTTATTCTTCCATAGCCTAGCTTCTTGAAGGAGTTGTTTACACTTATTATTATTTTTTTGCATTTAAAAAAATTGAAATATACTTGACATAACACATTGTGTTAGTTTAGAGTATACAACATGTTGATTTGATACATTTATATAGTGCAATATGATTGCCATTGTAGTGTTGGCTTCTACTCTTGTTTTTTCCACTTCCTCGCCACTAATTCATATTGAGCCCACTGCAATCCTTGCCTTGACCATTCCACTTTACTGTTCTGTCAAAGGTCACTGTGACATCCTAATTAGCAAGTTGAGCAGATTCAGTTTTGGTCCTTCTTATTTGACTTCTCTACAGCATTTAATAGTTTATCACTCAATTTTTTGGGGGGGAGTTTCTTGAAGATAAATTATATACTATAACATTTAAGTAATATTTAGCTTCTTTTTCTATGTTAACCTTTATTCATTAGCACAGATATTAATTGAACTTAAATTACTAAACCTTAATATTTAATAATAATAATTCAAAGACTATTTTTTAGAGCAGTTTTGGGTTTACAGAAAAATTGAGCGGAAAGTACAGAGTTCCCACGTACTTCCTTCCCCTCTCACAGTTGTTACATCTTGCATTAGTGTGATACATTTGTTACAGTTGATGAGCCAATATTGATACATCATTAACTAAAGTCCATAGTTTACATTAGCATTCACATATTGTGTTGTATAGTTGTATGGGTTTTGAAAATGTATAATGTCACATATCCACCATTACAATATCATACAGAATAGTTTCACTGCCCTAAAAATCTGTGTTCTACCTATTGATCCCTCCTTCCCTCCCCCCGAGTCCCTGGCAACCACTAGTCTTTTTACTGTCTCTATAGTTTTGCCTTTTCCAGAATGTCATACACTTGGAATCACATAGCATGAACCTTTTCAGATTGGCTTCTTTCATTTTACAATGTGTATTTAAGTTTCCTTCATGTCTTTTTGTGGTTTGTTAGCTCATTTCTTTTTATCACCAAGTAATATTCCATTATATGGATGCACTACAATTTATTTATCCATTCATCTATTGAAGGACATCTTGGTTGCTTCCAAATTTTGGCAATTATGAATAAAGCTGCTATGAACATCTGTGTGCAGGTTTTGCCTGGACATATGTTTTCACCTCATTTGGGTAATGATCACTTAATTTTGAAAGCCTATCCTCCCTTGACTTTCATGGCATCCTTCTCCTCTGGTTCCCCTCCTACCACTCCACTCCCAGGGCTTCCTTCATCATCTCAGTTATGTGCCCCAAACCTGTATTTCCTTTGCAGACCTTTCCCTTGAACCCCAGACCCATGTATGTGCCTCACTTCTTGGATGTCTCCTAGACAGAGATGTGGGCAACACTCCAGAGAGGAAGGACATCCAATTTCGGGGGACTGTTTCTCATATGGAAGTAAAAATGTTTCTGTTTTTCTTTCATACATATATGAGTGGCGGGGCCTTTCTACTATATTTCCTCGAATGCAGGGTTTCTCCACCTCAGCATTATTGACATTTTGGATGGGATAATTTTTAGTTGTAAGAGGCTGTGTTTTGTAGGGTGTTTAGCAGCATCTCTGCCCTCTCCCACTAGATACGGCAGTACTTACCCCTTCCTTCCAGGTTGTGACAACCGAAAATATCTCCAGATGTTGCCAAATATCCCCTGGCAGTGGGGGTGGGGGAAATCACCCCCCTTCCCCTGAGAGCCACTGCTCTAATGTAACATATTTTCCACTATTCTGTGTCCTTGCTCACATTTCTCCTTCTTCCTGAATTACCGTTTTCCAGGTGAACTCTAAGAAACTTCTACTTATCCTTTAAGACTTGGCTCATGCATCACCTCCCTTACAAAGTCTTCTCTCGTCCTTCTCCCTTCCTTTCTCTATGGGATTACCTCTTCCTTTGTGCCTCACTGTCCTTCTGTGATGGTACTGCTCTTGCTTATTTGCATGTGTGACTCTCTTCTCTGCATGGTGAACTGATTGAGGGTTGGCATCATGCTTCAGTCTTTGAATCCCCAGCACCTTCACAGTGTGTGGCAATTAATGTGCCCAATTAATATTGCTAAATAAGTGAACCGTAATGGCCCTTGCTGGTCAAAATCCTCTATGATAAATTCTCATAACACTATGTACAGCTCCTTCAAAGTACTTATTACAGTTACAATTTCCCATTTTTTTAGTGTGATTATTAAATTAATGTCTTTCCCCCTCACTAGGCAGACCGTAATAAGCTTCATGAAAGCAGAAGCTATAGCTGTTTTTGGTTGTCACTGAATCATGCAGTGCTTGGCACTCAGTAGATGCTCAGAACTTATTTGTAGAATGAATAAGTGATCTTGGGAAAGAGTGTCCTTGGGAGGTTCAATCCAGGCCTATTAATAGTAATAACTAATATTACTTAAAAAGTGTTTTTATAGATATTATTCTCATTTAATAACCATAATCCTGGTAAAACGATATTGTTTCTATCTTATAGATGAGAAAACTGAGAAAGCTCAAAGACATGAAACATCCTAAGGTCTCATATCTCATGATCATTGTATTACAAAATTTGAGCCCTGGGTTATTTCTTGTCCATACAGCCAGATCTGGGAGATCAGTAAATGTTTTCATGTCATAGTAAGTGCATGAGTAACTATGTGATTATTCTGTATTTTTTGTGTACTGGTTCAGAGAATAAGCATTTTTACATCTATATGAGAAAAGGTCACTGGAATTTATAGTAACTGCTCATGGCCTTGTACCAGCCCTGTCATAACACAAGCATTGTTTTTAATTTGTGGTCCAAGGGCTAGCCAGAGAGGATCAATATAGGAAGTTTTATAGGTCCAGTGGGTGCAAATGGAAGAATTTTGGTGTTTTGAAGAATATAATACTTCATCTGGATAAATTTACAATACAAATTACTGACAACCCAAGTGAGATAAAGGAGGCCCAGGCTAGCGGTTCTTAAGCTTTTGTGGCTCATAGAGTGATTTGATGGGACAAAGACTAACATAGATCCCTTAATCCCATCTTTTTTACCACTAGAAACATGGGGATAACAACCTTCACCCCCACTAATCTGGAAGTAGTGGAAGGAATGGATTTACAATAAGGGAGCCTATTGTGGATAGATTATTAAAATATTCCTGAAATTAAGTAGAGACATGAGTACGTTATGAACTTGAATGCTATAGGAGACCAGCTGAAACTCTTAGATTGGCCTGTGGGTGGTAAAAAGTACTAAGAGTCAGAAAGGACAAAATAAAAGGCTCTTCTGACTACAGGAAAATTCTCTTGAGTTTCCTTTATATTCTTGACTCAAGAATCTCTATAGGAGACCAGCTGAAACTCTTCTGCAGAACACTGGAACTCCCAGGCCAAAGCTAAATGTCAGTAACTAATCACCCAGACTTTTTACTCAAGAATGATGGTGGGTTGAATCCTGAAAATATATACACATAGAAAAGGTGAAAAGGGATGTCAAATCTGTACTAATACCCTTTGGAAGATGCATTAGAAATGAGAATAGATTCTTCATGGGGTGGGCAATTGTTACTATATACTAATACTCTTTGTATCACTATGCTAGTTCAATGAAGGCATTCAACAGTTATTTGTTGAATTAAATGGGAACTCCATTCTAGCATATGAATGCCCAACTGAAGTTTTCTAGTCCAAGAAACTAGCCTCAATTTCAAGTAATATTTGCTGGGGTGTATGGAAAGTTATCTATGATAATACCAAAGAATAGTCTATACCTTGTCATTTTGCATCTGACAAAAAAATGGATGGTATCAAAGGGCATGTGAGAAGACATGTGGAATTCCAATAGAACATTCTTGATGGGGCTGATAGAGATAATTCCTTAATGATGTTTGACCCACCTTTGAGACAAATGGAAAGATTGAAGATAAATGTGAATGAAGGGAAGTGATTCTAATACTAATAATATGAATGCATGAGGTATCAGTCTTTGAGTTTCTGATCATGATTGATTTCTTGGTGAGATCTTTATCAAGAGATGACCTTGTTGCTGAAAATTACAGTTATCAGGGAAACAGATAGCTACTGATGAGAGCGTGTGAAGATTTGCTTTGTGTGAATGTGTGTGCATGTTACATGGCGATATTGTCACTCTTTTTAGCAAGGCAACTGTTCCTTGTTCTTGAGTCAAGAATATAAAGGAAACTCAAGAGAATTTTCCTGTAGTCAGAAGAGCCTTTTATTTTGTCCTTTCTGACTCTAATAGTAGTACTTTTGATCACCCACAGGCCAATTTAGGAAAACTAGAGATAACTTTCATAGACTGGAAAACCAGGATGAATTTGTGCAATTTCAATTTAAAAGATTCTTTTTAGGGGAATTAATGCTGTGATGTTGGAAGGCGTTATTTCATTCACAAAGCATTTGCAAGATCTATTATGTGTGAGATTAATCCCATGTAAATATTTGGTAGAAGTAAAGAAAATTTATTCCTTGCAAAATGGACCCAGTGGTGGGAACCAGCCCAATGAGAAGAGGCTGTGTTTCACTTTTCTAAGCATCACTGACCAAGCTGCTTATTCTCTGAGTCTGGAAGAAATCCAGTGGGATTTAGTTTTATGAGGTTTAATGTAAAGGTGTTATATTTCATGAGATGAAATCATAACACAGTGGGTTGCAAGAATTTTGAGAGATTATTTTTTCGGAGTGTTGGCAAGCACCATCCTCTAGAGAATTTTGTGTCTAAAAGAGAAATATAGATCTTCTTTCATAGGTCTGAAATGATAACTAATCCTTAATCCTTTTTAGATGGCTTGAGTTTGACCGGTTAGGCTGATTTGGAATGCATGTATCAGGGCTCACCTCTCCGGTTGGTCTTTTTTGAATCTGTGACATCCAATGCATCCTAAAACTTCAGGTACATGGACAATACATTTTGGGGGGCCCCCACTCCTAACCCATGATTAAGGATCATTTTATTTGTTTATAGATCATACTTCACCTTTAGGCTTCATGCAGAGTTTGATTCTCCATAAATTTTGACGATCCAAATGAACATTTGGTCAAGACAGGAGAATGCTATCAAGATGTATCTCAGGTTTCTTTCCTCTCCTGCTCTTGTTATGTTTTCAGCTGAGAAAGGTTCTCTTTCTCTGTTTTAGAGAAAGCTGAGCCATTTCCTTGACTTAGGTTTGACCTTTTTTTACTTTGTTCTGGAACACATGTAACTGTCCTTAGGCTAGACATCTCTCCACTTTTGTGACCATTTCATCTCTAATTTCCCTGCGATGCAACATCTTGGACAAGGTTTCTCATGAATGGCAGGAGAGAAACAAGACACTGTGGAGGGAAGTCTGGTGCCTCTTCTGATTTCCTGATTTCGATGTGTATGGAGGGAGTTTTCATTTTCTGTAGCTGAGAGCCTTTTTGAAACGTGGTTCGGGCTAGATTGTTTTGGAAGTGCAATTAATTCAGCATGGGAGTCTAGCAAAACTAATGTATGCCCCATTGTGTGTAGCTCTTTTCCCAGGGAGATTTTTCCTCCCTCGTTTCAGAAATAATAGATGCAATCTTAAGGCTTTAAAAACGTTCTGCAGCAGCTGACATATCATCTGTAATGATAAAAAGATGTGCACATCAGCACAGATGTGTTTGTATCCAATCGTGTACATGATGTATCTCATGTGGAGCCTTTAGTGAATTCCCATGGTAACACTGATGAAATTAGTGTTGCAGAGGAAGGGAGGGGGAGTTATGAGTTATTACCATCAAGGAACAAATGTTACATTCCTTATCTTTCTCAAATGTGTTCCTGCAAATGCATGTCAGAGCAGGCTGTCATCCGGAGAAAGTCCAGCTTTAGGATGCTGCAAGGAGTCAAGCTGAGGGAGGTTAAGCAGCTGGGGCATAATCAACAGAGGAGCAAGCTCATTTGCAGCTGTAGACTGTCACCTATCGCCTTGTTTCCCAGACTCGCCTGCTCACCTGGGGCATGTGTTAACAATGGAGATTCTTGCAGACTTATCAAGTCAGTTTCCAGTGGAGGGGCCTGGGAAATGGAATGTCCAACCAGCAGACCAGCTGATTGCTATGATCAGGCAAGTCTGGAAATCACTCACCTTGTATAATTAGGATGGCATTTTAAAAGGGGTGGGTTTTGTGAGTGGGTGTGTTGGGAGGTGGGGGTGTGGATGATAAATAGCAGCCAAAGGGACCATTCCGCCTGTGTCTGCTGAGAAGTTGCTTGAAGAACATTGCCCTCATGTTTCTCCATGCTCTTTCTGTAATGCCCCACCTAGTACATTTCTCTCAAAGTTGGTTCGGGAAAGAACTTTGTTTTTCTTAAGATGACTATAAGATGAGAATTTTGTCACTTACTGAACTCCTTCTTTGCCTCAGTTGCCAGGAAATGTGATGCCCATCTTATGCTCAATCACTGTTACCACTTCCATTGTTATGGTTGGCCTTTCAGATTTCCTCTTTCTACCATCGTGTTCCCTTCTTTTTAATCTCTATTTTGATGAATTTCATGATATTTGTTTTCTAAATGACTTCCCATCTCTTTTTTTCCCCTGAAAAATGGCAGAGTATGAATACATTAAATTCAATTCTTAGTTCATAGTTGTTAATGGAAGGAAAATACGACAAGGATTGAAATGGTGACTAATTTCAATCACTTGCCTTTGCCCTGTATGCCATTGTACCACATAAATATGCGTTTTATCCTTGTTCCTGCCAATGACTAATGTGGGTTAGGCAGAGAACCAAAGAGGCCTAGGTTGATTATGGATATTTGGGAAAGTGCATATTCAGAAGTTAATTGATGTAATTTGCTTATGCAAATAATAGTTCTTTAAAGGTAGGATGATTTTTTTCTCTGGTTCATAATTCACAGGTATGGGTTTGATTAGAGATATGGTAGGTGACACTTTTACTTCTTTTGTTTTCAAGTTAAAATAAAAATACATCAAGGTGATACATGAAAACAGGAAACGAATAGCAGATAGAAGAAGTTATGATGAAAAGCAAGTCCACCACCCCTTATCTTCCAACAACAGTCCCTTTCAGAGGCAGTCACTCTTAACAGTTTCAGTTTTCAATTCTGCAGGTGGCCACCTTGATGATTCCATTGTCTTTGAATTAGTTGTCTTTTGCTCTGTGCTATGTTGAAATTTCATGATGCTGTGTCTAGGTCAGTCCATGGACATTTTCTGTGCAGCTTACTCCTTGGGCCTTTACAATCACAAGACTCACTTTCTTCAGGTTGGGGAATATTTGATTATTATTTTTCTAATAATTTCCTACTTTTTGTTTTCTTTATTTTAGGAAATCCTCCTGGAAATTCCTCCTAGTGCCTATTTTCTTTTTCTTTCTGCTGTTTAGAGGAGAATTTTGTGCTTCCTTGAAGATAAACACTGGCTGATCTATTATTGCTCTGTGGGCAGGGTAACAGCTACAACTTTTCCATTGACAGATATCCATCCAATTCCTTGTTTTCAGCTCCATTTTTTAGACCTGTCCTCTATTCTCCTTGATATGATCTTTAGGTCTTTTTCTGGGAAGATCCTTTCCCACTTCCACTGTAGCCTTATCCTGCACATATTTGGGGCTGCAGCTGTCTCTGCTCTGTTTCTTCCATCAAAATGCCTTTCTTAGCTTTCTCAGTTTCAAAATGTGTTTATGGGTTTATTTCTATACGGATTCCCTTACTTTCACTAGGGCCTTGGTATATTAGTCAGAGTAGGTTAGACTGTGCTGTAGCAACAAACCAACGCTGAAATCTCAGTGGCTTAATACAATACAGGTGTATTTCTGCCTCATTCAGCGTCCAATCTGAGGTTCCTGTTTGGGCATCTCTTCTGGTCAGTTTTCCTCCAAGCTGTGAGTCCTTCACTTCCAGCCAAGTAGGCAGAAGAGAGACAGATGATAGAGATAGAGACAGAGATAGAGATAGAGATAGAGAGAGACAGGCAGAGAGGGAAAGAGAGGTTTTACAGAGAGCCCTTGAAGTATGCTATATCATATCTGCCAACATTAGTTGGCTGGACTCATCAAGAGAAGCTGAGAAATTAAGTTTAGCTGGGTACCCAAGAAGGAGAGAACTGGATGTAGCTGGCCCAGAACAGTTTCCTCTACATTTCGTCAGCAGGGAAGGCAGGTGTGTGTATGTGTGCATATGTGTGATCAATTTATCATCTTGAACTAGAATTACTTCTCCTTTGATTGATTATTTTCCCCAATGGGAATCAGAAGGATATCATCAGGAAGCAGCTAAGGATGAACCTGGTAAGCAGACTTCTCCAGACTTTTTTGGATTTCTAGATTTATTAGGCTGAAAATAAGTATAATTTATAAATTATTTTGTTTAGTATGTTTAAAAAAAGCTATAAGTGTAATACATATTCATCATAGAAGATTTGATTATATCAAATAAAAAGAAATGATTACCATTAGCCTCATCTCTTAGTGAAAACAGTGCTAACATTTTGGTGTATTTCTTTTCATCTTTTGATCCATAATATATGGATATACAACTTTTTCATTCTGCTTCACTATTCTATTAAGTGGATATGTTACATTTTACTAAAGCATTTCCTTATTATTGCATTTTAGATCATTCCAATGTTTTGCTCTTATAAGCATTGCTGCTGTAAACTTTTTAAAACCTTGTTTTTTTCTGCATTTAGAATTTTTCCTTAGGAAAGGACTTGCTCATCAAAGAGCATAAACTTTTTAAGGCTACTAGATATGTTTTACCAAACTGCTTTCCAAAAGGGTCTTTCAATTTACTCCTCTACAACACTGAATATTACCATTTTTCCCCCAATTTTGTTCATGAAAAATGTTAATTTCATAAATTAACTTAATGAAATGAAATTAATTTAATTCTGTGGAGGGAGAAGATTTCCTTTTTTTTTTTTGTAACCAATTACATTTCTTCTTTTTGTATTGTTTGCTCATATAATTTTTACATTTTTCCTACTGGAAATCACAGATTTTTAAAATGAGCTCTTCCTATATTAAACCTAGTACTCTTTGGCCTACTAATTTTATCATATGCTAGAGGCTTGTATAAAAACACACCGACTTGGTTTCAATTTACCAAGAATTGATGGGTACTTTGTCTTCTCTCCTTTGCTTTTTTTACAGTAATGGAAGAATGAGCTATGAACTCACTTCAGGGAACTTAACGGTTTCTCTTTTCTCTTTTAAGAGTTTATGGAGGAGAGATTTCTTAGATAGTTTGTTTAACAGTTTAGCTTGTGGCTAGAGGAGTGAGTGCAGTGTCTAGTTTATTGGGAGAAGGTAAGGCAGTCAGGGGTGAGAGACAGTGATGTGTGTTTGGGGTCAAGTAAGGTAGCCGGTAGAGAATAAAAGGTGAATCTTGTTAGATATTCAGAAATGAAATGGCTGGAGGGGGTGGAGTAGGGTGCTGTGTTGGGGCCAGATCTTGAGATTGGGAAGATAGTTAAAAAGGAATGACAATGAGAGTTTATTGCAGAGAGAGAGGCTGGCAGCGATCTGCTGCAATCAGAACTTTAGTTAAAGCCAAACAAGGGACTTAATGATGGTTAAAATCATTAAGGAACAGTGCAAACTTGTCAGTCTTTTACCCTTCAGTCTTAATGTGTTAATAAGACACATTGTCCTGATTCTTGGGAATGCACTTTCATAGGAGGAGGGAACAAACTCAAAGCCCCTGGGATCTGGTGACCAGGAGATGACACAGAAGAAAAAGGCAGAGACAGGGAGATGTGGAAGATTCAAAGATGCGTTTCCATATTTGATTAGGGTGTGATACATTCAGGACAATGTATTGGGGGCACCAAGAAAGGGGAGAATGTAAAAGGCAGTTTATATGTGAAGGTTGTTACCTGGGGAAGTATTGGTGAACACACTGAGGCTCCAAGAGAACTAGGGGTTTCTGGGGCTGGTGGGATGCAGGTGTGCAAGGAAAACCACGGCAGTGGGACTGGCTGCCCGAGCTGCTTCTTTGGTCAACAGTATTTCAGTAACATCTGTGGATATATACATTTTAGAGGCGAAAACTGCAGGGATTTATCAACAGTGGGATTGTCAGGGATGCCTCTGCGCCTAATTCTTTACGTGTCAAAACTTGCCAACTCTGCAAAAAGATCCCAAACAAAAGATGCAGTTGATTTACTGTGTCTAGGTTCAGAGTAGAAGTTTATATAATATATTGGTCAATGATACAGAGGGAGCCAAAAATATGACAGCAGAGATTAAATGTCAAACCAGATGTATCTTGTGTGACCATTTCTGGATGATTCAAAATAGTACACTATCTTTGGTTTGGATGCATATAAATTTATTTGGAATTTTTCACTTCAGGGGTGAACTCTGGTGTTGAGGATTCCATTAACAAATTCATAATTCAGTTTAATAACTAGACCCTATGTGAGTGAATCTTTTTTACTCTAATATAGGAGGACAAAATAGTTTTTTCAACTAATTTACTAATTTCTAATTTCTTTAGATCTCTTAGAGCAATCAGAACTATTACTGCCTGGAATAAGCTTGGCAAACAAAAGTGAGTCACTAGATTTCAAATAAGTAAAATAATCAATATTAAATGCTGCTATGCTGAATTTCTTCCTCATTCTTTCGAAGCTCTGATATATATATATTTTTTTCAGTATATTGTGGGTATACTCTGGAAAGTATCTTATCATGAAGCAGATATAATGCTGGCTAATTTATATTAAAAACTGTTAGGAACCATTGGTTTTCAACAACTGCTACTTATATCAGTAATTTGTATTCAATAACCTAAACACACACATAAATGGATGATATCCTATGGTTCTACTTTCAGTTGCTGTGCCAAATCTGAGAACAAAGTGATAAGTACCTTCTGCTTTCCAAAGAGGGGCCTAGAGACATTCTTGTTGGACTTAGTAAGAGGCTAACAGAGCAAGTCATGAAACTGTCAACCGTGTCATCCCCCCCTTCAGCCTATCCAAGATAAGGTTAGACCTTTGAAAGATGGGTTGAAGAGAGCCATCACGGTAAAGAGTAAGGAGTTAAAGAGTTGTGTCAGCCTAGGAGGTAGTGGCTGTGTGTATGTGCATGCTTGTGCATATGTGTATGTGTTTGGGGAGAGGAGATGGACAGTAGCACTTTAAGAGAACTGCTCATAGAGATTGGGCATACTCTTAAAAGGAGAAAAGTCTATCATTTCATGTGCTACCTGGATGTTTGCTGAGCCACAGAAATCCATGGGCCCACCTCAGTGCACTGGAGTGGACCTCCAGGAGAGATTTCTTGGAAGCTGACTGGCTAAGGGGAAGGGATGTCAGTAGCATGGCCTGTAATCTTACTAGAAATAATGGCAAGAATATGAATTTCCCAGAGGCCAGCTGGACATAGAGGCATGAACCCAGGCTTGAGTCATTTTATGGGACCTTCCTAAGAGGATGAGCTTCAGGTCTGAGGCCCAGACGTCCCTTAAGAAAGTTTAAATCTCATTCACAGCTGATGATCAGACCTATACCAACTATCTGACCATCTCTGTAACAGTTCCCCACTCTTACCCCCACAGAAACCTGGTTCAGGGAAGGTTGGGAGCAGAGTCCCTTGAAGAAAATCACCAGGAGTGAACAAGGGCTTTGAAAGGGTGGGTCAGACCAGCCTGAGACCCAATGTCAGGAAATCACAAGGACCAAGGACCACTGTAACCGTCCCTCCCACAGCTATATGTTCTGTGAGAGAGGGCTGCATGTGAAAAAGAAGCAAAATAATCATTCCACAAGAGCCCCTGACCCCGTAGCTGTGAGAGTTCTTCATTCTGAACAAAGAGGACATTAAAAGAGATGTTTCCTATATCAGCTGGAAAGAGGTAGTAGTGGCAATCATGAGGCAGAGACCGTGAGGAATCCCCGAGGCTGGCAGTCCAGAGAGGGCTGAAGCCTGGGGTCAGTCATGGTCAAGTGCAGTTCAGCACTCTGTGTATGCTACATCCTCTATATGTAGTGACCTCAGTAAGCAAACAGCAGTGGCATTGGAACCTAGGAAGTCTAGAACTGTGTGATGGAGAAAGTGATTGGAGCACAGGGCCAGGCTGGTCAAAGACAATGGTTCAGCTCTAAATGTACACAAGATCACCACCCTACCAGCCTTTCTGGAGCCTCTCAGAAACCGAGGAGCAGGGAGCTCAGAGGAAATCACTGTCTGGTGGGTGAGGGCTACTCATTCAGCCAATCTAGGTATACAGTATTAAAATGCTCTTCTAGGGCCCACAAACTGGATGGGGCCTTGGGAACCCCTGGGTTACACCACAAATTCAAGTGTGACCCACCCCCAAGGAGTATATTTCTTTAGAATGCCACTGTGATACCCATTAGCTAGCAGTTGAGAATACTGATAGGTATGGACAAGTTTGGTGACTTTTAGCATTTAGTAGGCTTTTAAAAAGTTTTGCCCAGACTATCATCTAAGACTAAAATCTCTAAAATTCATGAAGAAGTTAATATGGAGCAAGTCTCTGGTTGAGTAGAAAAAAGAAAATAAGTCTACGCCAAATGCTTGGAAGTATTGCTTCTTTTCTGGAGGAAAGAGCTGCACAGTGAAATTTGTTGTAGAAGACTTGAAATGGTACAACAGCCAGTTTTATTGGAAAGAAGTGGCATCCATGCATAGCAGAGACTGCTCCCTTCCCATCAGATAGATTTCCTGGATGGCTCTGAGGTCAATGTGCACTCTTCGATATATGCGCACATATATTGTAACCCAAAGAGAAACAAGAAATGATTTCTTTGTCCAGGGGAATTTCAGCAGCAGAATACTCCATGACCCGCTAACCTCCCAGTCCCTTTTCTCTGTGTATCCTCTTTCCTCTTGCCTTGTTTTGTTGAGGGATTTTCTTTTGTTTTCTGATTCTGCTTCATTTGGCCAGCTCTCTGCGGGTCTTTGGCACCTGGGAAGGTCTGAATGTGGCCTTTGTGTTTGTTGAACTGCACTGTGCCCAGCCAGGCAGAGATGATCACTAAGCTTTTCTATAGCTTCATAACTGCAAATTGCTCAGCCATTTGTTGTTTAATCCTCATAAGCCCTTTGTGCTGGAGGCACTGCTCCATTATCATCGCCCTTCATTTTCCAGTCGAAAAGGCGGACGATATGTGACTTGTTCGAGGACACAGGGTGAGTTGAGAATCTGCCTGCTTGGGCCACAGGAGACTTGCAAGTGAAGATAATAGCAATGAAGCTGAACTGGGAAGAGTCGGTTACACTGGGGTGGGCTGAGGCTTGCAGCCTGTTGAAGAAATCCTGACACCCTAATGGAAGGTGGGAAAGACCTACTGGTTTAAGATCTCAAAGCGGGAATCGTACCACAAAGAGGAGCTTGTAAACTCAGATTACTTCTGGGTGGTAGTACTTATAAAGAGATAATTTTGAGGTTGGTGCTGTCTGGGTTTCTTGATTATTTCAAGTAGTCTATCTAGTCAGTAACAAGGCCATGAAAGAGTCTTGGTTCAGCAGCACATAGCTTGAACTCCAGCTCTGCCTACACCTATTGCAAATGTTCCCTCCCTTCCTCTGTGCTACCTTCTTGCCTCCACCTTTTGAAGGTGCCCTTGTTTTCTGCTTCACTAAGAAAACCTCGGTCATCAGGCCTTTAGTCTTCCTCATTCTCCTTTCCACCTCTGCTGAGCTGTCCTTTCATAAATCTCCTCCTCCTTTCCTTGTTTCCAAAAAAAAAAGATGATCTGGTTTCTTTCCTGGGGCAGTCTCACTATCCTCCCCTTTGACTTTCCTCCCTCTCTCTCCCCAGCACCCCTTTTTCTCTGGCATTTCAAGTTTCCTGTGTTGACCCTGGCCCCTACCCACTACACATTCACAGTGCTCTTTTATTGATTTCAGTAGATCCCAATACTCTTGCCAACTATCTGAGTATTTCCCTCTTTCCTCCACTTGGAAACTCCGAATCAGTGGACTCCACTTATTGTCTCCACTTTCTTGCCTCCAACTCAGCTGATTAGCTCCTACCACACATACTACAGATGCTGCATTCACTCTAGTATTTTTTCGATCACCAATGATCTGTAATTGGCCACAGCCAGGGGTTTTTTTTGCCTTCATTTATGATTTTTTCCTGTAACTTTTGTCATCACAGATTATCCCATGTTCTTGGAATCTCTTTTTCTCCTTGACTCCTGTGACACAGCCTTGTCCCTCTCTGTGTTTGTCTGCTCCCTGTCTTCTTCACCAGTCCCTTCAAGCACATCCAAGGTGCTCCATTATCTGCTTTATGTCCCTCAGAGAACTCACTTGTTGCCTTTTCTAATGACCCACAATTATGACATCACACCCAAATTTCTACTTCTACCTTGAAATTTTCTGCTGTGCTCCAATTCCTAATTTCAGACTTATCACTGGACATTTCCAAATTAATGACATGATGGCAGCTGAAGCACAATGTATGTAAAATGGAATTCATCATCTGCCCGCTAAAACCTGCTTCTTCTTCCTGACTTCCCATTTCTGTTAATTGTGTCACTGAAAGCTAAATCTTATGGCCATCTTTGATGCCTTTCTCTCCTTGTCTCCTACCATCCAGTTAGGTCCTGTTACTTCCTCCATCACAGTGTGCCTGGAATCTGTCCTTTGCTCTTCCACTGCCATGGCCCTGGTTCAGCGCCTCTGACCTTTGCCTCCCTCAGCTCCATCACGTTGTAAGCGGCCTAACTGGCCTCCCTCTCTCCAGGCTCTCCTCTGTAATCCACACAGCACTTTCTCTAGATGAGTTTTCCTAAATCTCTGGGTGCAGAGTTACAGTTACTTTGATCACATCACTTCCCAGCTCAGAAAGTATCAGTGGTTTCTTATTGCTTCTGAAATCGGCTCCAAACTTGACTGTCTTGGGTCCCCCTGCCTCTGGGCCCTGCTGCACAGTTCTAGCCTCGTCTCCTCTGTGATTTCCCACAAGACTGCACCATTCAAATTTAAAATCCCTGAAATGTTTCTTGTTCTCTTTCACATCTTGTGTTGGTTTACATTTCCTCCTCCTCTGACACCCTTTCTCTGCTCTCCATCTCTAATGCTCAAAACTCCCCACTCTTCATGGTCCAGTGTATTTGCTGCCTCTACTTCAAGGAGCCAATTCGGAAAGGAGGGAAGAAAGGAAGGGAGGAAGGAGATTCCTACAATATGCCAACAGCTATTGAACTGACACACTCATCATTCATGCACTTCTGTGCTTCTTAACCTCAGCTGCACATAGAGTTCTAGGTACTTCTGCCATGAGCATCTTTGCTGTAAACATCTTTGCCGCAAGCATTTTTGCCACAAACTTTTTTGCCGGATAACTAATTGGCCATAAGGCAATTCTGCCGTAAAAGATAAAATAACTGGTTGACAGTTTGGTTTCATTTCTCCATTGACGCAGTACTCCCATTTTTATATTATATAAATCTTAGCTCCACATTTCCCATAGAACTTTGGAAGGTCTACCAACAGACATGTGACAATACACCAAGAACAAACAGTGTAGAAGGCTTTTCACAGCACAGTACAAAGCTCAGTTACAAGTATGCATCCTCATATTTGGAAACTGATACTTCACTTAATGAAGGAAGAAATTTGGGGGAAAAAGAAGAAGTGTGATGGATGCTGAACAAGGAGACAAGTCAACAAGCGAGAAATATTATATAATAATATAAATGACAGACTTTGAAGACAAGTGTTTGGCTACAACTCACAAAATAAAATGTTATTTGCACAGTACTGCCATGAATCTACACACATTTTAAACATATTCAGGCATTTTGTATTTTGCAATAAGGTCTTTTCAATTTTGTTATTCATTTTCATTATGTCCTTTTTAATTTCTCTCTTTTATTTTTTGTTATTTTATCTTTCATGGCAAAGTTGCCTTACAGCCAATAAGTTATGCCATGAAAATGTTTTCATTAAAAATGCTTATGGGGGGCCGCCCGGTGGCGCAGCTGTTTCGTCCGCGCTTGGCAGCCCGGGGTTCACCAGTTCGGATCCCAGGCGCCCGCCGACGCACTGCTTGTCAGCCATGCTGTGGCGGCGTCCCATATAAAGTGGAGGAAGATGGGCACGGATGTTAGCCCAGGGCCAGTCTTCCTCAGCAAAAAGAGGAGGATTAGCAAGGATGTTAGCTCGGGGCTGGTCTTCCTCACACACAAAAAAATAAAAATAAAAAAATAAAATAAAAATGCTTATGGCAAAGATATCTACACAAAGATGCTTATGGGGAAAGTACCAGACACGGCACATAGAATCACTTGGGAGCTTTTAAAAGCACCAGTGCCCAGGCTACATCCCAGACCAATTAAACCAAAATCTCTATGGCTGTGACCCAGTTATTAGTATTTTTTAAAGTTCACCAAGTGATTCCTATATGCAGCCAAGGATTTATATCTGTGAATATGTGACATTTTTGTTGATTATTTTAGTGAGACTGCCTTTTTTTCTTTGTCAAACTGTTGGTCCTGGAGGGATTCTTTGTTTTTGTAGCCTCCATGATATCTATTGCTGTTTCTTATACTCAGTGGCCCTTCAAAGAAAAAAAGTTTTAAATAAATTTAAGAACGGAAAACAAACAAAAAGGGTAGTTTTTAAGGGAGGAATGCAAATCGATTCTGTGGCTATCCCACAGTGGAAATGGTGAATTGAGAGTCTCTTGCATGTAAAACAACCCATTTCTAGTATTTTGTATAATCCATTTGTATCCAAGCAGTTAATATGCCAATTAAGTATTTACTAATATTTGTCTAGTGAGGCTATACCTTGCCCATATTATAATAGCAATTAATAAAATGCTGCGTACACTTCAGATGCCTTGGATGAGTTCCCATCCTACCTTATGGATTGTTATCAAGATTAAATTAATAAAGCTTCTGAAAAAAAAACCTTTAAAAAGCATAGTTAAAATATTATTTTTAATGAGGCTGCATTTTTGAAAGAAGTGAAGCATAAAGAGCTCACATTTGATGCATTCTCCCTTTCATGAGCACCATTGGCTGTATTAAGTCAAATAGAAAACTAGCATTACCTTGGGCATATCTCCTTTCCATGCACTGTGTTTCTGGTAACACTGTGTGGAAGTTGTAGAGCTTACTTTAGTCCATGGGGATGGGAGTCAATTTAAATACATTTGTACCTGGATTGTTGCTATACTCAAGGTGAGGTGGTCCCTTATATAAAAAAAAGAAAGGAAGAAAGAAGACTGCTGAGCTAATTCTTTTTTTTCCAGTTTATAAAAACACAGTATGTCTCATGGAGCATGATTTGATAGTGTGGACTCTGGAGCCAGACAGATCTGTGTTCCAATTCTGGCTCAGTGTACCAGCTGGGTTGACCCTGGACAAACTGCTTGGCCTCTCTGAGCTTTGGTGCCTTCAGTGGTGAAACAGCAGGTAACACTTAACGTCTCAATGTCGTAGGGAGGATATTCAATCAAAGGAAGCCTTATATATAACAAACATCAGGAAGCCGACATTTAGTGGGATAAAGGTTCCTGTTTCCTTAAGGCACCAGGGATATCAGGGATTTCTTTTCTCCCCCCCTGACCTTAGGAGACTTTCTCTTAGTGCTTTTCAGGGCATGCAGTTTATTGGTAGGTTTGTAGACAAAAATATGCAGTTTCATTTTGGATCTGAGTTTTTCATTTTTCTTTTTACCATATAATAATTTCCTTCTGTAAATTCATTGAATGTTTGAATTCCTTTGCAGTGTCTTTGCTGTAAATTCTACTCACTACATATAATTTGCATCAAGCAGGAGAAATATGATGGTATAACATAGTTACCCTCATATGGGGAATGTAGGACAGTCTTCTAACTTTGCTTCCAAGGAATTCACATTTCCATTTGAAAAAATTTCTAAACTGAGTCTCATTTGCAGTGGTTTCTGGAAACTCAGATTGAGGAATCTCCACACTTTTGTAAGAAACAAGTCTTTGGTGGGCTTCTGTTTAATTTATTGCCTTGTGTGGAGATTGCTTAAACTAGTCACAGTAGTCTCTTATAAATCACAAACAAGAGTTCACTCTCACTCCAGTTACAAGCCCTACACCACCGGTCAAATCTTATCAAAGGACATTTTAGAAATCTTGAAAAAAGTCTGACATTTTGTTAAAACAACTGGCAAATAGATTTTTCCTGCTCCTTCTACGTCCCTTTCCCTGTCTATAACAGCACCATTTGTACAGTGGTATTTCCAGTCTTCCTTATTTTTCCTTACATATGTACCTTTTATGCAATCTGAAATTAATTTTTTAAGCATAAAACTGGGCACTTTACTGCCCTGCACAGAAAGGCTTTACAAGCCCAGCTGGAATAGAGCTGAAGTGCACACAAAGTTGATGTCAAGGTCTACTTACATTGGAGTAAAATTAAATTTATGGTTTGGAGAGGGAAGCCTAATTTTTATGTGCCTCCTCCCTAAAAAACCAACTAAAATCTAGGAAGAGGGAAAACTGTCCGAGCCAGTTTGAGTGGACCCAACTTATTTCTTTTTCTAAGACTGGTTTAGTTCATTACGAATGGGGTGAAGGCAGAGACTAGTTCATGTGAGATTAAGAATAACCGTGTGAACCTCTAACACCAAGGTATAGTCATATTAGCGTTTTTTAGTACCTTGCCCAGATAGCCTGGATCTTTCAAAAAAAATTATTTCTTTAAAGAAAGAGATGAAATATATTTTCTATCCACCTCAGTTTTAATTCTCTGAACTTCTACTCACAGCTCAGCATTTCCAATTTCTGGAAAACTCATTAGGTTTTCATTATTGTTTCTTTTCTAGCTTTCTCCAATACAGAGCTATGCTTCCCCAGTGGACCACCTCATCTTTGGGTTTCCAGTCCTCGGAATTTTGCTTCCCAGTTCCAGAGCTAAAGAGCCAATTCGCATTCCTTCTTGGCCCGAGTCCTTCTTTTTTGAATAGCCCAACGTGTCTAAATTTATCAAGGGGGAAAAGAAATGTATCACTTTGGCCTGAAAAATTCCTTGCTGAGTCCCTACTCAGCAAGTAGGGTATTAGGTTTTAAAAGAAACCTAATAACACTTGGAAGAAATTGGCCAATCCCAATTCTTAGGCCTGAACAGACCAGATGATTTCAGAGAGAATCTTTTTTGACTATTTCTATTCATATAGCGACTAAAACAATTCAAGCTTCACCACACGCCTTGATTATTAGTTGGTATTACAGAAAGTATGAATAACAATCGTGCTGAATTGAATTTTCCTCATTCTTACCTATTTCAGACAAAAGAGTCAGTGTAGAGGATGAGCTCTTGGACAAGGTTTCCAACCACTAACCCAGATGTAGTTTTCCTCTGAGAACCTGGGAAATCTCAAAGTTTGCTCTTTAATTTAGATAGGTTTGACCACAGTTCTTATACATATTCTATGGTCGAAATCTGTGCCATAGTTATAGAATTTTAGAATTAGGAGGAACCTTAGAGGTAACTGGTTAAATACTTTCCTCCACATTCTACAAATGAGAAAATGGAGTTGGATGGGATCTCAGAGAAGGATGAATTTGAGGTATCTTTTAGTTTAACTTCCCTCCCAACGAAAGAACCTTTCTTTCAGTACTTTAAAAATTAGATCATCCATTTTTTCCCTGTCCTTGATATACTCACTTCCCTTTGAGTAGAACAGGTGAACCAAAATTCAGTAAAGTGATAGACAAGGATGTTTTCATTTAATTCAAAATTTAACACAAGGATTTATCCTCCGTGGAGGCAAAGAGGAAATATTATTGGTAGTAGTCAAACTTCCCTTGACTAATGCTATAGATGTTACTTTCCTGAGTTGTTTCCTGAAAAGCAGTCAGTTGGTATGAGTATGCCCAACCCTCCACTGCTGAAAACAGTACCCCTCCATTTTCTTTGCTCCTTTTCTCCATATAAACAAGTTTTTAAAAGAATGCCACCTCAACAATATTTTTTGTAATACCTTTACTGAGCTATGTCACTATACAATTCACACATTTAAAGTGTACAATTCAATTTTTTTAGTATATTCACAAAGTTGTGCAATTATTACCATAATCAATTTTAGAACATTTTCATTACCCTAAAAAGAAACCCTATACTCTTTAGCCATCAACACCCCTCGATCCTTCCTTCCCTAACCACTAATCTACTTTCTGTCTTTACAGATGTGCCTATTCTGGACATTTCATGTAAAAGGAGTCATACAATTTGTGGTCTTTTGTGATTGATTTTTTTCACTTAGCATAATGTTTTCAATGTTCTTCTATGTTGTAGCATGTATCAGTGCTTCCTTCTTTTTTATGGTCAAACAACATTTCATTGTATGGAGATACCACAATTTGTTTATCTATTAATCAGTTGATGAACATTTGAGTTATTTATATCTTTTGGTTATTATATATAATACAAGTATGAACATTTGTGTACAAGTTTTTGTTTTTGTGGATGTAAGTTTTCATTTCTCATGATTATATACTCAGAATTGGAATTGCTGGGTCAAATAGTAACTCTATTTTTAACTATTTGAGGAACTGCCATATTGTTTTCCCAAGTGGCTGCACCATTTTACATTCCCACCAGCAGTGTATGAGTTTCAATTTCTCCACATCTTCAGCAACACTTCCTATTATCTGTCTTTTGGATTAAAGCCATCCTAGTGGATGTGAAGTGGTGTCTCACTGTGGTTTTGATTTGCATTTCGCTGATTGCTAATGATGTTGAGCACCTTTTCATGTGCTTATTGTCCATTTGCATTTCTTGGATGAAATCTGTTCAGGTAATAATGTCTTTAGAAAGAAAAAATGCATATGTTGGTAAATCAGATGGAAAAAAGATTTGGAACAGGGACTGTTAATAGGAGATTGACATTTGACTGAAGAAATCCAAGAAAAAAACTTCATTCTAAGTAGTTATTACGACTTTTGTGTATTGAAAAAAAGACATCAGAGGAAATAGGAATGTGTGTATAATCATATATGCATATTTGTACACACATATCTAATACACACACCACCACATATCTAAAACTGTATGTATATATAGTTATATATTTCCTACCTTCCAAAAAGTGATCTGAGGGAATAAAAGAGGAATTTGAATTCATTCATCTGTTCACTTGGCGTCTGCTATATTCAAGGAAGCATGCTTAGTTCAAAGGATGTATCAAATGAATAAAACAGGTTAAATAACTTTTAGGCAAGTGACCCAAACACCTTAGAGCATACATGTCAGCTTATACTCTCTTTATAGTCTCCCCCATACAGACTATGAAATCCTGAAGTAGGTGGAATCATTTTGACTTGTCCAGCTGTAGTCAGCCTACATAATGGGTTTGTCAGGAAGTCTTACTAATTTTTTTTTCAAGATATGATTTCATTTCTACTACTGTAACCCTAGATGAGACATTTGTTACTTTATGCTCATATTATTGCTTTAATTGACCTCAGAACTCTAGTCTCTGCACTTCATTTTATTCCAAAAACATGACAACATGAATCTTACAAAACAAAATAGGACAACAAAACCCTCATATTTTATCATTTAATCCTTTTGTCACAAAACTTCAATGACCCCCTTTTTCTTATTTCATTAAGTCTATATGCTCTGCCAAATTTAACGTTCCCTATCACATTGCCTCTCCTTGCCTCCATCTATCCATTCATTAATTCATCCAATATATATTTCTGGGTGCCTACTATATGCCAGGCACTATGCTAGGGCTGAGAAGAATACAGTAAACAAGGTCCCTGCCCTCATGGAGTGTGTTGTTTGGCAGAAGCCTGGAAAGTAAGACATGGAGTAGATATGATGATAAAGGGAAACTTAGAGCATGGTGGGAAGGAGCTTAGAGCATGGGTATACACTCTCTCTTGGGAATTGATGAAAGCCTTCTTGGAGGAAGTGGCAGAATGTGAATCCCTGTCAGTGAAGGAGAGGAATAACATTATTCCAGGGGGAAGGAGTTGTGCAATAGAAGACCAGAGGTGAGAAAGAGCCTGCTTACCTGCTAAAGGGAGTGAAAAGTTAAAGACAGTTAAAGAGTGGGTGGAATGGGATTCAGGTTGAAGTGGAGAATAGTCTTGGAAAGGAGGAGGAAAAGATGAAAAGATGGGATGCTAATTGTATAGGGTTGGTGATGGGAAGCAGAGGAAGTTGCTCTCTTTTGTGATGGCTCTTATTTTTCCTGTAAAGCAGATGCTGAGGGACTCAACTTCAGATGGGAGGTGAGGGTTAGAAGTGGGAGGTCTGAGGAGAATGAAGATTTGGAATAGCTGTGTTGTTATGAGAGAAACAGCACTGTAGGGCAGTGTAGGGCCAATGGAGATAGAAAACAGTGACCCTTCACTGTGATGGTGAGGAGCACAGGCTCTGAAATAAGACACGTCTGGTTTCAAGTCTTGAGTTTCTACTCTGACACTATGTGTGTGACTTTGAGCAGATATGTAACATCTCTGATCCTCAGTTTCTTCCTGCAGTAGAAATAATATTAGTACACTGGGTTGTTCATGGGGTTATTGGGAGGATTAAATGAGATAACACATGTAAAGCACTTAGCACAGTGTCTGGTAGGTAGTAGGCACTTAATAAATATTTTCTATTATTGATGTTGTTATTGTTATTATTATAGTTATAATAGTAATTTGTCAGTTTGGTTCTTAGCAGTGCTAAGCAACATAGACGTGGCATTGAAAAGGTGGAAAGTCAGATGTACACAGACCTAGGCTTTTCCAGGGAGACATAATGGAAGGCTGATTGGGCAAATGAGTTGATGATATTGGCGTGAAAGTGGTCAGATGATAGAATCGAAGCTGGATGTGTGAAGCCACAGTCAGATGGGGCTGATAGGTGTGGTGAGTAACTCTGTGAGAGAACTAGGGCAAGAGATTATGATGAGAAAGTAGGAAGTTTGAGTTTAATATTTCAGAGAAGGTGTGATCTCAAATAAAGATAGTTATTGTACATTAGTATGGCTGCCTACTCAAGATGATCAGACTTGATAAATTGTCTAGTAAAATCTCTCATTACCTCTTAAACCCCAAGGAGCATGTAGATAAGGAACAGAGAAACTTGGAAGGGAGTATTTGTAGATTGGAATGAAGACAGTGAGCCAGGTGCTAAAGTGTTAAATGAATGACGGGAGGGACTGAGAAGTATGGTAGATAAAGAAGACAACATTGAAGAGGAGTGGGGTTTTTCCCAGAAAATTGGAGGAGGAGTGGTCTGGAAGGAGTATGGGGGAAAAAGAAAGAAGACTCACTCCATCTTCCAACTTTGACCTTGAAGGCTCTGGAAGAATGTCAGCCTCTATTTGAGAAAGGGAGGCAGAGGATAGCCTCAAGGATAGTCCTCAATGACAGCCAGTCTTGTCTCAAGGCAAGATGTTTGAGGGGCCATTCTGGAGGTTGAGGATGGAGGGCAGTAATGATCCCAAGACAAAAGTTTAGATGGTATCGTGGGAAGCTGTTTAATGAAGAAGCAGCAGCATAGAGCAGTGAGAAGGGGAAGAGCATGGGTGAACCTCCAAATGGATTTCAGTTTCTTCTTGGGGATTTTCTGTGTGAAATTAGTGGCAATTCCATGAGGTCAAAGAGCTATGCCATGGCATTGTTTATTACTGCTTCATGATTGACAGTAACAAAAAATTTTTTAAAGATAAGTACTTTGCCTTGAGTACTAGATATTAAAGTCATATTTTGATTTGAATTTTCTTTATTTTTGAAAAGTTACTGGTATACCTTTTCAAGTTACTAACAATCAATGGAGTTTTAGCTAAAATCTGCCAGAGAAGAGAAATCGCTGTCAGCTGTTCCTGTGACTTGACCTAGAATGTTCATGATGATTTTGTGTTGCATCAATTAGCATTCCAGGAATTTTCATCATTCATAAAAAAGAATTTTGTAAGTTTCAACAGTTATCACATATGCTTTTCTATCGGATGAGAAATAGAAAAAAGAACAGGTTAACTTACTTGCTCATTTTTAATTTTTGAATACAATTCTTCTTATTTTATATGCTCTATTCTCATGAAAGAAATAATTCTTATATTTTCTGTTTACAAATATGATACATACTCATTGTAAAAATTTTTTAAAATCTGGTAGGGAAAAGATGAAAGAAGAAAGCAAGCACTCCTCCAAATTCAACCACGCAGGGGAAAAAAACCTTTGTTAACATTTTAATGAATGGCCTAAAAAAAAAATGTCGGTGTGGAACTCAACAGAACGTATGCAGAAAGGTTATGATATGTGCTTTAAGGTCTCTCTGAGATTGAGTAGTAGTATTTTGTTTTTGTCCTCAATACTTGGTCTTTTCATCCTGTAAGTACAATGAAAGTGTCCTAGCTTCCCAATAGCATCAAATTAACTAGGAGGCCTCTGGATATTTGTTGCCAGTTCTGTGAGAGGGCATTTCTTTAGTGCTGGACAACCTTACAGTCAGGAAAGTCTTTTTTATATGTTTTGTGCTTGTTAGAAAACAGTTACTTGTGGTCAGATTATGGTTTAAAAAAAAAAAGCCTGAAAAATGCCAGCAGCTCAGGATCCAGAGTCTCCTAGCTTAGGGACTATATTTAAGAAACCAATCTGGGACATTTCAGACTCAGAAAAATACTATTCAATAATAAATTATTGCCTCAGGGTACTAAGCATGATCAGGATTGTACATATTGGTTTCCTTTCATTGAAGAACGACTTGAGTTTTTTCAAGGATGTGTAACAAAAACTAAGGAGCCCAGTGCCCGTCACTGTTGTCGGGGTCATCGTGGGAAACCCTGCCCCATTCAAGAAAGCCTCTCGGTGGCTATGAGGAGAAAGCACTGAGAAATGTATTCCCAACAGGAGTCCAGAGATTGGGGATGTGCTATCTTATTTCAAACTGATCTTTTGAAACATTCCCATCTTCTATATAAGTTCATGACAAAGTTCATCTGTGGTAGATGGCATGATTTGGGGGACATGGACAGGACTAGTTTTTCTGAAATTATTTATCCCATGGGTCTGCACAGATACCACTCTCACCTTTTAGAGGGTAAAAGTCACCTGCCTAAGAATTACCCACTTTGCTGGAGACCCAGAACCGTATGGGGGAAGGAGCTTGGGCTTTCAGGTCAAGCAGGTTCATCCTAATCCTGATTCTATCAACTGCTCAATCTTAGAGGTAGGAAAAGATGCAGTAATAGACTCTCTTTTTCTTCATTCATTGAAAAGATGTGGCTGTTGACATGTGTTTATTTCTGTAAAATGCTCTAACAGCCACCTTATTGAAGCTTTTGTCTGCATTCCTAGCCTACAAAGGCAATGAATGTGTAGCTCAGACTGTAAGTTCCAGGAGGGCAAGGGTCATTTCTATTGAGTTCACAGATGTATCTCCAGGGCCTCGTACAGTGAGTGCCCAATAAATATTGGTTGAATAAAGAGTAGGAAGATGGATGTGTCTCTTTGGAAATGACATTGCCTAGCTCAGTGAGACTTCATTATTTCCTAAGGTGAGGTGGTGAGATAATTTAGTTGCAGCTTATGTAAACAATCCAAAATATCTTATCAACAACTAAGCATATATTTTCATAAGATTTTGTATTTTCTACATTAATGGCCTCATTTTAGTCTCACTTCCTTCTGAGAGGTAGGCAAGGCAGGGCGGGTATTAATTGTTCCCAATGCATAGGGCTTATTTAAATAGCAAGTTAAAAGCATCATTTGGCATGCAAACAGTATATTTTCCTATAGCTTTTCAAGAATGCACCAGAATAGGTAATGTGAAGATCTGTGGATGAAGGAGAAGTTCTATGATGTTCTGGAGTTAGGATTTCAACTCAGTAGTAAAGAGAATACGTGTGCTCAGCACTCCAAGTGAATGTCTCAAGTTGACTGGGCAGAGCATCTTTTATGATGTTTTGCCTGAGGAAAGGAGATCTGTTCTGATCACTATCTCCTGAGAATGCTTCTATTCTTCCTTAGGATTGCTGGTCCTCCTCTCCAGTTCTTCCAGGGCCATCACCAATTCCCTGCCCCCACTCTGAGATAGCAGACAATATCCAGTCCTATTTAAGAACTGTTGTGTTTCTGCTTTCCTACTAATGGCAGAGACACTTAAGGCTCATGGAATGTCCACGTGTTCCCTCACATTTCCTAGCATTTTGTAGCAAGGCAGGGCTGTGTGACAACTTCTGGCCAACCGCCTGTTGCAGAAGTGATGCATGCTAGTCCAGACTCAAGCATTTAAGGATCTCTGTGAAGCCCTCCAGCTCTTTCCAACTCTGCTCTAGTAATCCAGGAAGTGTTGAGATGTGGAGCATCTGTCGGTCTAGGTTCCTAAGTCGCTGTGTGAAGCAGATCCTCCCTCCCCTCCACAAGCACTCTCCTACCCTGCAAACATGAGGGAAAAATAAACCTTTTGTATGTTAAACTTCTGAAGTCTCAGGGTCAGTTTGTTAATTCCTGTCTTGACTCATACACCATTAGACTGTATTCTCCTTGAGGGCAGGAGCTCTGTGTGTGTGTGTGTGTGTGTGTGTGTGTGCTTTTAAAATCTTTGTATCCTGGGCACCTCACACAGTACTTGGCATGTGGTAGATGCTTATCATGTGCTCGTTGAAGGAATAAATTTACAGAAAAAAGTATCCAAATGAATTCAAGTTACATATTCACACTGAATACAATGTGAGTTGTCTTGTCTACTTCTGGGGTGTCGATTGTCCCCTGAGTCCTTCAGTGCCTCCTTGTCTATAATCCCCTTCCTTAGACATGTTATCATCTGTGAGGGTTCAGGGTGCTGACTGATCCACTTGGCATTCCAGGAAAGAAAAGGGTAGAAAACTCTTGACTTTTTATTTGGTGACTACTTTATTTGGTCCTGCTCAACCCATCCTATCTCCTCTCAGCTATCCTCATTTTTATCCTTCTGCCTCTGAACTGTGATTGAGACAAAACTCCAGCTTTGACTTGACATTTTCCTCTGCCTGAATAATCAAGAACAAATAATTATAATTTTGACAGCTGGCCTCTCATCCTGTGCCATGTGCTCTGGTAAGCACTTCACCTGAATTATTGCATTTAATTCTCACAACAGTCTATAAGATAACTAGTATTGTTAACTCTATTTTACTGTGGAGGAAATTGAGGCACCATGAGCTTGACTTGCTTTGGGTCTCACAGCAAGTGTGAATAGTGTAGCAGAGCTGGAATCCCTGTCCAGGCTGTCTGAGGTCAGGGCTGTCTGAGGTGACTCCTAGCCATTAAGTTCTTCTCCAATCCAATGTCTCTATTTGTAACCTTTTCCAGAGTTTCCCTCCTGTGAGACCCAATATCTGGACTCCATGCCTCCAGCAACCTGGCCCCCATCACCCCACTGGCCACAGCTCACAATTCCATATCCTCGGGCTCCTTTGCTAGATTGATTCTTTCATACACTTCTTTCTGGACACTGTGCTAACTGCCCTGTCAGCTGCTCTGTCTTCAGGATTTTTTGGCCAGGAAACCTCCCTACCTGGTCCTCTGTGAAACCTCTCTTTCCCCTGGCTGGTTTCTCCTGATGTCTCAACCGTTTCCAGGCATTAGCCATCCAGGAGGACATTGTTCCGAGGCTGATTTTCTGACTTCCTTCTCACCTGTCTGCACTGAGCTCTTAGGTCCACTTTGTTCATTTGATGGGCAGCCATGAGATCAAATTGTCTGGCTTGTCTCTAAAGTAATATTGTCCTCATAGCTCACAGGATTTCATGGGGCACGCCCTGAATATTCATAAGACTTGTACACCTTCTTGACAGACATGCATATACTGAGTGCTGAGGATACTTTGTGCTGCCTCTAAGATGTTAGAGTCAAGAGAAACCTGGGGCAATAGGTCTTCCATTTGTTATTTTCTGAATACTCTTCATCAATTTATTCTAAAATATTTTTTTATACTGAGGTATAATTTGCATACAGTAAGTTACACATCTTCAGGCACAGTTTTCAGTAAGACGTAGTTTAGGAAGTTGAGTTTCTAGAAGTGAATTCCCTTAAAATCTCCATGAGTCCATGTACCCCACGGTAAGTCTTTGTGTACCTCTAGAGTTCCTGTAGGAGGAGTCTCAAAAGGAAAGACCTATCCCCCTCCTGACTTTATAAAACATCTATTGTATGTCTTTTCTGTTTTGTTTTTTTCTTTATAAATGCATGCTCAATGTAGAAAATGCAGAGAAGTTGTCATGTCCAAGTCTAAGTGGGTTCTTTCAGAAATTTTTGATTGAGGCCTCAATGTAAATTTCTGTTCCTCATTTAAATCAGTTGACACTGACTGACATTTAAAATCAGGCCACTAGACTGAGGGTTCAGGGCAGCAACTGGGGGCTCTGCTTGGGCCGAATTATGCATTGTAAGCTGTTGAGGAGAGGGTCAAAAGTGCAGCTGTGAAATCAGAGGCAGAGAGCCCAAGGAGGCAGAGAGGCTCCCAAAGGAGTGTGATTGTGTTGCCCGTACAGCTCTCAGTGTGAGCAGCACTGTCCCCAGCAAGGATGTGTGGGTGAAAGTAATAAACAGTACTCAGATCTGGAATTCCAGACAGCCACAGACGTATCAACCTAAATGTAAAGTGGCACTGCTAACAGCACATCTATAATTACATCTTATTTATTAGTTGCAAAGGATAATTGCATCCAGAAAATTCCCCATGCAAATGTATGCTACAAAGATAATGACTATGTTTCCCTGAGAAAACAGTGTGGTAGAGAGGTTTCAATAATGCTAAGTGATTTTCTAGCACTCATCACTGATTATGCACCATCTGGGCTGTAGGAAAACAGGACAAGGGGAACTGCCAGAAGTCAGGATGTCTGAATTCTCCCTGGTATCTCAAATCTTTTAATCTCTCAACTCTCTGTCCCTCAGTGTCTGGCGGGAGGAGAATGACTTTGGAAAACACCAGGCAAACTGTTACGTTCTTGGAACTGGATGCTCAGGCAGCTGGTTTTGGTGGAGCTGAGGTTAGGCCAGTCCTGGTGCGTGCATCATTGGCAAAGTGGTCATGATAATATGCCGTTGCCCTTTCAGGACAGCCTACTGAACTCAGCAGGGACATTGAATTACATGCTTTTCTCCATCTAGGCAATGTGAGCACTGATCTCCTAATGATAAATATAATTGTTTCAAGCACTGGCACTTAGGAGCTAAGAGATGTTAGAGATCAAACTCCATGTCTTTGTATATTATAATTTTCTAGTATTAGGATTGGCCTGAATTTTCTTTATTACTAAGGTAGATATCAAATAGAAAACAGAGGGCATAGGTCTTTACATAGTGATGCTCAGAAAATGTTATTTTTAATGATGAAATTATCCAGAAACTTAAAATACTCATGTCTCTAGTAGAAAAATCACTAACAGCTTTCAAATGTGTTTCACATAAAATGGCAATTGTAGCTACCATAGTTTCCATTTTTATTTATTTTTTGTCATATGGGTCATCACTTTTAAAAGCTGTTGTTAATTTAAGAAATGATTGACTATTCTCAGAGCCAATGAGGCAGTAATATGAGATATTCAAAATTATGTTTTTGAATATATCTGATAACAGTTGCCTGGAAATGATCTGATGTGTATATCAGTTGATCAGTGAAATAGTTTTAGTTTCCACTGAAGTCTTTTCGGAGGGTTGCTATGGGGTGGATGAAGCAAGGCACTTGAGTTGGGAGAAAGGCATGCATGGAATTAGTCTTTTTCTTTTTCATCTTGTTCTGTGGAGATCCTAAAGATCTCTGCTCTTTTCCCTTACTGTGTTTAGTCAACTGGCAGAGAAAGAAAGAGAGTGGACGAACAGGAAAAGAAAGAGAGTGAAGAGGGCATAAATGAGGTCCCTCTTCATCAAGGGAGCTGGAAAATGGGATCTCCATGCCTACCATATATCTGTTCTTTGTATTTTGGAAAGGGGCTTAGTGAGGGACCTAGAGAGTCTCGTGGGTCCAAGTGGAATACATTCAGCCAATTAAGATGTTTCTAGATACATAAGGAGGAATGTAGTGATGAGCCTGCCTGAGGATTCCAGTTGCTTAATGGGAATGAAAAATGCTTGGATATTTGGGGATGGGCAGCTAGTCCCAGCACCAAGAGCCTCCAGCCATTGCAATGGGTTGAAATCCAGACTGTTCTCTGAGCCCAGACTTGAGAATGAATCTATGTAGGTATATATATATATATACACACATACATACATATACACACACGCATACATACACGTTGGTCTATATCTGCCTATATCTGTCTGTATCGACATATAATCCATCTATCTATCTAATATATGATGAATATGGGATAAAATAGTCACTGTGATGTGTGAATGACCCTTGCCCAGTGTGAGATGGCCACAAGAACTCATCTTCTTTTCCTGCTACAGACTGATTTCTCCCCCAAATCCCTCCTTCCTGCCAACATAGATAGACTGTCAATGCCTGGGACCTCCAACCTCATTCCTCACTTTCCGTTTCACCTCTCTGCTGGTTCAGCGTGGAGCTGGTGATAGCAGAACTCTGGGAAGAGTGAGAAATGGGGAGAGTAGCTTATTAGCCTTCTTTCTACTACTACATAAAGCTGTTTCTGTGTGATGATGTCAACAAATAAGTTATTAAAGGACTTTGGGGGCACATTTATTTCATTCTTACCTTGTGATTCCTTTACATTATTTCTATTGCTCTGAATCTCTGGATTCCATTGTTAGAGTGGCTTTCCTCTCTCTTTCAAGTGGAGAGCCTTTCTGAGTACTTCCATCATTGTGCAACTGGAGCTGTAAAAGATTTTGGGGTGGTGCCTTCTTAAAATCCCCGGTAGATACTGGAGGACATTACTAATCCAAACTCTTTTCAATGTCTAGCAAGAGAAGGAGAACAGCATATCTTTTTTCTTTGCCTGATTTAGTTTGCTTTATGCAGGGCGGCCTCCTGGATAAAGCTAATGTTTCAGGACAAAAGACTTCTCCTGGAAGAATTTCAGACTGTCCTACTCCTGATAAACTTAAAAGATGTTTTAATTCTTGGCTTATTCATCCATTTATTTCTTTATTAATAGGAATTTATCAAACATTTATTGTATGCCAGTCATTGTAATGGGCACTGTACATACAAAGGTGAATGAGGCACAGTCTTTAACTGTCAGTGGGGAAGACAAACTCATGAGGAAGGGTTGTGATACAATGTTCAGAGAGGGATGATAGAGACGAGAACAGGATGTCATGAAAGACCTGGCTCCAAAGGGCGTTCAACCCAGCTGAGGGCCCTGGGAAGGCTCAGAGGAGAGAGTGAAGCTTGAACTGACACTTGAAGGATGAAGAAGGTAAAGAAAGGTTATGAAGAGGTAGTGGGAGAAGGATACAGATTAAAATAAGTCCACTGGATTTCATTATTAGGGGGATGCTAGTGACATTAGCCAGATACATCACAGTAGAATGGTGGAGTAGAAACTGGATTGCCACAGATTGGGGAATGACCAGTGAGGGAGGAAGTGGAGATGAAAGAGAAAAAGTGGGAGCAAGCTGGACGGTGGCTTCAAGATAGCCTTGAGGTCAAGCAGGTGTTTTATTTTTTATTTTGGGGGCTTGAAAAATCTGTGCAATGTTCCAATGGCAAAAGAAAGGATAAAGGATCAGGAGGGATGGGAGGGAGGGCTTTCTGATGGAGCAGGGTAGGTGATGAGAGCCAAGGGTCCAGGTGAATGAGCAGGCCTTCTACAAGTGGTCGAAGTCACTCCAGAAAAGCAGTTTGGATAGGCCTGGTCTGTAGTCTGAACCTTTCTTTGTGGTGTGCCTTTAGTATAAAGGGACAGAGGATACCTCCTCCCAATCTAGAAGCCTTTTGGGTAGGATATAAGGCAGAAATCACAAACTCTAGTGTGAGTGTAATGAGGTAGGTAGGGATTATGGAACCTGGAGAGTCTATGCCCTTATAGGGAGAGCATAGGGATCCAGCCACATATCATGGAAGAATGGAGGTCCAGAGTTGCTAGATCAAGATAAGCCCGAATTCTGGATTTTTGTGTGAAGTCACCCAATTTTAAAATGTTGGCAAACATTAAACAAACAAACAGAACAGCCTATGGGTCAGACAAGATATGTCTGCTGGCCTAATCTGGCCCCTGGGCACCAGTTTGCAACCTCTGATTTAGAAGACCTCTTTTAAAGGTTAAGGTTATTCTGGCATTTTCATGTGTCAAATCTATCCTCCCTACATAACTATAGAGAAAAATGTTAATGTGAAACATAACATGAATAGTTGGAGAAAAGAAGCACAATAATGCATTTAATCCTCCTAAATCTGGTTATATGCTGTGACCTCTCCAAGACTTTAATTTTAGTAAATTGATTCCCTTATATCCATGCCTATTAACTGAATTTTCTTCACTCATTTTAAAGTTCTCTGAAAAGTTGGACTGCTCCAGGAACCAGAAAAGACTAAATTACTTAGCTTATTACTAAAAATAAAATGGAAAACTGTACTTTTTTAAAAAAAATTGGGCCCTTAGACTACAAGGCAAGTCTGAAAAAAATTATAGATACAAACAGGCAAGATATGTGCATGTGCCAAAGGAAACACGTGAGCCAATCCCTCAAAATCTCTCTCTCTGTATATAATTGGTTCTATTTCTCTGATATGTAGGGCTCAGAAACCTGCATTTTAACTAGTATTACAGGTAATTATGATGAGTTGGACTGTGCAGCTTTCTGGTGGGAGTTTTAGAGAGCAGAGAATACTGTAGACATAGTCACCAAGTGCTTTGGAACAATTAGTTCACTTGTGCATTCATTCAGTAAATGTTTCTCATGAGCATACCATGGCCTAGGAACTATTCCAAGCACTGGGCATCTTGTAGTGTACAAGACAAATCTCAGCAACTCTCTCCAGAGTGCTAAGGTCTCACTCCAAAGGACTCTTAAGGGGGATCTTCTTGGGCAATTAAAAAAGCAAAGTCTTGCATACATTCCAAAGGTCTATATTCTATCCTCTTCCCCTTCTTTTACACTAAAATTTTGACTTTAGCCATAATAAATATGCCTTTATGGTGACTCCATACTTTAAGAGTATTTTTTTTTTTTTAGCCTGAGAGTCAGGTCTCTTGACATTTAACTGTTAAGAGTCTTTCTCTTATGTAGTAAAAATATTTTAAATTAAATTCAAGAAGTACTAACTATGTGCCAGGTATTATGTTAAATACTTTTCCCTTCAAGTGTCCACAGTTTAGGGAGGAAAAGTCTGATAATAAGTGGCCATTAAAATACAGCAGAGTTGTTCTAAAGGCATGTATGTGGTGTCCTGGGAGGACAGGAAGGGCTCCATCTTGAAGTTGGCTGTAGGAGGCAGTCTTTTCTCTATTTAACGAGCATGACCTGAAGTAAGACTTCCCTTGAATTGAGGGAGTTATGTTGTTTTGTATAACGACTGCAGAATCAAGATACAGGGTACCCTAGCATTCCACCCTGCACCATAGGTCGTGAATTTAGTTTCTATTGGCTTCTGTTTATTTGGTGCCAGACTCATTGCTGGTGTGTGTGTGTGTGTGTGTGTGTGTGTGTGTGTGTGTGGAGGTGAGAGAGGGTATTGAAAATGTAGTTGTTTGAGGGAGATAACATTGAGTCTTGATCCCATGTTTTTTGATATTCCATTATCCTCTTGGGTTTTTTTTTGGCTCTTTCTTTGCAATGCTCTATACATTTGAGAATAAGTCTTACTAGCAATATATAATAAAATTAAGGTAATAATGATTCTTACTGATAATATGGCATTTTTCTTTGAATGTTGTATTTAGTAAACGCTAGGTTCCAAGTTTCTCATAAGGAACAGATTTTCCAAGAGATCCCAAAGGAATGTGCTGCATATTTCATGTGTAGATAAGGAAGAGCTGGAGTAGATTAGTATCTAAGAAATACATGTATCCTGAAATAGAGAAGATTCATTCACGTATTCAAACACAATTATAAGTTACTAGATCTTACTTCAAAATATACTTTTGAAGATAATTTTTTGATATCACATGGATGATGTTCAAATTAATTAAGGTGAAGGGAAAGTTAATGTTTGATTTATTCAAAAATGAAAACAGGAGAATTTATGCATCATAAATCTTTTATGCCACAATATTTGAGTTAGTCATCATTTATGAAGATGATGCCAGCAAAGGTATCCTATTTCTATCCAGAGTTTTGATCCTTAAATCATTGGATTTTATAAAGAAAGAATTTCAAGTCCTTATTATTTCATATTTTAACTCTTTATAGAAGTTATATATGTATGTATATATGTACATACACATATATGTTTGTGTGCAGACATACACACACAGACACCCAGGTAATCACATGTCATAAATGAACATCTTTGTAAATTTCCACTCGCTGAATTCACCCACATAACCAGCACCTGGATGGAGACATAGAATGTCAACACCCCAGAAGCCGCTTCTTGCCTCTTTGGAGCCATACCCCTCCCTTAAGGGTAACCACTATCCTGCCCCTAACAGCATAGTTTTGCCTATTTTTGTACTTTGTATAAATAGAATCACATGTTATGCACTATTTTGCTTATATTTTATTTAATTGCTTGGATTTGGATGTGTACATTAACTCATGTTGGCCAACATTTCAATAAAACTACAAGGAGGCCTTTTCAAACGTTAAAAAGCATGTTTTTTTGAGAAGCATTTAGCACACACATTCCATTTTCTGCTTCTCAAAAGCTCTCGATTCTTTTTTGGGATTTTCTCTAAACTCTAGAGGGTCACAGCCAGTGAGAGCTGAGAGGTATAAAAAATAGAATATAAAATATCGATTAATAATTTTTATATTGCTTGCATGTTAAAATGATAATATTTTGGATATACTGGGTTAAATAAAATATATTATTAAAATAATTTTACCTTTTTCTTTTTAGAATATGGCAACTAGGAAATTTAAAGTTACATTATGAGACTTGCGTTATATTTCTATCAGTAGCATTGATTTAAAGTGTCAGCAGGCCTAAGAGGGACTTCGTGCCTTGAACAGTAAAGATTTTGAGTAACATCGTCTTGATGACACCATCATACTTTTTAGTTTTCCCATCCGAAAATGTCTTGCTCTAAGCTCTCAGGCAAAAGGCCAACATGTCTATAGGTTCTAGATTTGGGGGAGATGGAGACTTGCTCCCCTTGTTATACTTTTTACCACATCATCAGAACAAAGTTGCTTCATAAATGCATCAATTTAACTAGCAATTTCTGTATATGCCATTTTCTTTTCCACATTCTTTTTAATTTTTATTTTTACCTTTTGACCCCTTTCACCCATCTCTCCCATCCCATACCCCTGCCTCTGGCAACCACCAATCTATTCTCTGTATCTATGAGCTTGGTGGGGTTTTTTTTTTTTTTTTCAGAATTCACATATAACTGAGATGATATGGTATTTGTCTTTCTCTATCTTATTTCACTTAGCATAATGCTCTCGAGGTCTGTACACGTTGCCTCAAATAGTGAGATTTCATTCCTTTTATGGTTGAATAATATTCCATTGTATATACATACCACAATTTCTTTATTCATTCAATGACTGCTGGACACTAGTTTTCACATCTTGGCTATTGTAAATAATGTTGCAGTGAAAATGGGGTGCATATATCTTTTCGACTTAGTGTTTTCATTTTCTTCATATAAGTACTCAGAAACAGAATTGCTGGATCATGTGGTAGTTTTTTTTAAATTTTTTGAGGAACCTCAATACAGTTTCCATAGTGGCTGCACCAATTTACATTTCCAGTAAAAGTGCACGGATTCCTTCTTCTCCACATCCTCACCAACATTTATTTCTTGTCTTTTCGATAATAGCCATTCTAACAGGTACGAGGTGATATCTCATTGCGGTTTTGATTGCGTTTCCCTGATGATTAATGACGCTGAGCATCTTTTCATGTACCTGTTGGCCATCTGTATGTCTTCTTTGGAAAAACATCTATTCAGACCTTCTGCCCATTTTTTAATTGAATTTTTGGGTTTTTTTTTTTTTTTTTTTTTTTGCTATTGAGTTGTATGAGTTCTTTGTATATTTTGGATATGAGCCCCTAATCAGAGACATGATTTGCAAATATTTTCTCCCACTCAGTAGGTTGCCTTTTCATTTTGTTGGTGGTTTCCTTTGCTGTGCAGAAGCTTTTTAGTTTGATGTAGTCCCATTTGTTTATTTTTGCTTTTGTTATTTTTGCTTTGGTGTCAACTTCAAAATAATCATAGCCAAGATCTATGTCAAGGAGCTTACCGCCTATGTTTTCTGGGAGTTTTATGGTTTCAAGTCTTATGTTCAAGGTTTTAATCCATTTTGAGTTAATTTTTGTGTATGGTGTAAGATAGTGGTCAAGTTTCATTCTTTTGCATGTGACCGTCCAGTTTTCCTAACACCATTTATTGAAGAGACTGTCCTTTCCCTTTTGTGTATTCTGCGTTCCTTTGTTGTATGTTAATTGACCATATGTGTATGGGTTTATTTCTGGGCCCTCTATTCTGTCCCATTGATCTATGTGTCTGTTTTTATGCCAATAGCATACTGTTTTAATTACTGTAGCTTTGTAATATAGTTTGAAATCAGGGAGCATGATGCCTCCAGTTTGTTATTCTTTCTCAAGATTGCTTTGGCTATTTGGGGTTAGGATTATTTGTTCTATTTCTGTGAGGAATGCCATTGGAGTTTTAATAGGGATTGCATTGAATCTGTAGATTGCCTTGGGTAGTATAGACATTTTAACAATATTGACTCTTCCAATTCATGAGCATGGAATATCTTTCCATTTATTTGTATCTTCTTCAGTTTCTTTCATTAATGTGTTGTAGTTTTCAGTATACAGGTCTTTCACCTTCTTGGTTAAATTTATTCCTAGGTATTTTACTCTTTTGAGGCAGTTGTAAATGGGACTGTTTTCTTTATTTCTCTTTCTGATAGTTTGTTATTAGTGTATAGAAACGCAACAGATTTTTGTGTATTAATTTTATATCCTGCAACTTTACTCAATTCATTTATTAGTTCTTACAGTTTCTGGATGGAGTCTTTAGGGTTTACATGTATAATATCATGTTGTCTGCAAATAGTGATAGTTTTACTTCTTCCTTTCCAATTTGGATGCCTTTTATTTCCTTTTCTTGCCTAATTTCTCTGGCTAGGACTTCCAATACTACATTGAATAAAAGTGGTGAGAGTGGGCATCCTTGTCTTGTTCCTAATCTTAGAGAAGATGCTTTCAGCTTTTCACCATTGAATATGATGTTAGCTGTGGGCTTGTCATAAATGGCTTTTATTATGTTGAGGTACGTTCCCTCTATACCCACTTTGTTGAGATTTTTTTCTCATAAATGGATGTTGAATTTCGTCAAATGCTTTTTCTGTGTCTATTGAGATGATCATATGATTTTTATTCTTCATTTTGTTAATGTAGTGTATCATATTGACTGATGTGTCAATGTTAAACCATCCTTGCACCTGGAATAAATCCCACTTGATCATGGTGTATGATCCTTTTACTGTATTGTTGAATTCAGTTTGCTAATATTTTGTTGAGGATTTTTGCATCTATGTTCATCAGGGATATTGGCCTGTAATTTTCTTTTCTTGTGGCATCCTTGTCTGGTTTTGGTGTCAGGGTAATGCTGGCTTCATAAAATGAGTTTGGAAGAGTTACCTCCTCTTCTATTTTTTGGAAGAGTTTGAGAAGGATTGGTATTCTTTTTTGAATGGTAGAATTTATCAGTGAAGCTGTCAATCTTGAACTTTTATTTGTTGGGAGGTTTTTGATTACTGATGCAATCTCCTTACTAGTAATTGGTCTGTTCAGATTTTTTGTTTCATCATGGTTCAGCCTTGGTAGGTTGTGTGTTTCTAGGAATTTATCCATTCCCTCTAGGTTGTCCAATTTGTGGGCACATAATTGTTCATAGTAATCTCTTATGATCCTTTGTATTTCAGTGGTATCAGTTGTAACATCTCCTCTTTCATTTCTGATTTTATTTGAGCCCTCTTTCTTTTTTTTCTTGGTAAGTCTAGCTAAAAGCTTGTCAATTTTGTTTACCTTCTTGAAGAACTAGCTCTTCATTTCATTGATCTACTCTATTGTCTTTTTAGTCTCTATTTCATTTATTTCTGTTCTAATCTTTGTTATTTCCTTCCTTCTACTAACTTTGGGTTTCATTTGTTCTTCTTTTTCTAGTTCTTATGTATATGCCATTTTCATCCTGCCTCATGTCTTGGTTCAATTTGGTCCTCACATTGGCAGTGCCTCCTTTCTCTTATCTGAACCATCAGGTAGTCCCTGTCCTTCACCTTTTCTCTATGCCCCTTTCTCTAGCCAGAACAAGTATGGTTTCTAAGAGATTGAATTTGCAAAAGGTTGTTGCAAGTCAGTATTTGGTTTCCAATATAAATTTTCAGTCACATCCATGTTATAGATGGAGACTGAGGTCCTAGGCGTACTGATGAGGGCTTTTTCACTCGTAATATACCTGAAGCATAGTATTCACATTTCTGTTTCAAATATGCTAATTAGAGACTGCAGAAAATACAGTAGCTTCAAAATATGTGGCAGGAAGCACAGTCCCTGTCATAGGGGAGGAAAGAGTGGCTCAGTACTCACCAATGATTTATTGATTCGCTACATAAAAGAAGAAAGTACAATCACTTCTTAGACTTTCAAATTGAGTGAAATAAAGAACAAGTGCTCTGGACTTAGAATCCGTGAAAATCTTAGGTTAATAATTGTTTTCCATATTTATAATTTTTTAAAACATCTTCTCACCCCCCATTCCAGCACCTGTAATTGGTGAGGAGCAGGTAGGAGACACTGAAGGCAGGAAACAAAACAGATGAAAATCCCTCCTTCATACAACTTATATTTTAGTCATTGAGCAGACACAAATAAGCAAATTATATGGTATATTAGAAGGTGATAATTGCTACTGAGAAAAACATAGAGTGGGGTCTGAGATCACTTGCTGTGGCAGAGACACAATGTGTATCACATACATGTAGAGAAGAGCTTTTTTACCACAGACCAGCAGTTCTCAAAGTGTGCTCTGAGTTCCCAAGGGTTCCTGAGGTCAAAGCCATTTACCTAATGCCTGCAGTTCTAGGACGTTATTTGCCCTTTTAAGTCTCATTGTTACATGAGTATACAGCGGAGTTTCCCAGAGGCTGTATAATGTGTGATATCACACATATTGTGTGCAGAAACAGATATGAAAATTCAGCTGATTTTTATTAAGCCAGACATTAAAGAGATTTGCTAACATAAAAACAATGTCACTTTTCTCACTAACTTTCTTTTGTTTTGGAAAATATAGTTAACTTTTCATAAACAATGTAATTTATGTTAACATCTACGGATTTGTTGTAGTAATTTAAAAAAGAATCAATGAATATTTAAAATTTGTTTTAATTTTGAATTCAGTAAGTATCAATAGATGTAGTCAACATAAATAAAAGCTTTTTGAGGTTTTCAATTGTTTTTAAGAGTTTGGAGGAGCCCTAAGACCAAAGAGCTTCATAGAGGAGGTGGTATTTGACTTGGTCTTTGAGGAGGGTGGGATTTAGAAAATCAAGATGGAGGTTTGGCAATTCAGGCAGGCCTGGAAGAGGTTTATGTGAGTGATGGCAGGGTCAGTATGGCTTAGACCATAGTCAGGTCTGAAGTGTAGGATCCAGCACCTTTGTACCCCAGCCCTGCCCTTTTGGAAGATCTTTCTTTCCTATTTCCCATCTTGGCAACATATGAAAAGGGAATTGGGAAAGTGCCCTCTTTGGGGGCTGTCCAACTTTCTTGATCTTCGTCCTGTGCAAGAAAGAATGTTTTAAGCCTCAAACATTTGAAGATATTTTCTTTATTGTTTCTTTGGTAATACAAATCTCTTAGATACTTAGTAAGCTTCTATTTACTTCTAGTCAGTTCTGTGAGCCAGTAACCATACCTGAGTTCTTTTTGAGGCATGATTTTTCAGAGGTACTTGATTTGTTTGCTTTTCACTGGTACCCCACCTTTCTCAACTTAACGGAGCTACCTCCAGGCCAACTGGAAAATAGAGAGGAAGGCTAAACCCGTAATACACTAAACTTTGCTTTCAGTTTTTTTCTTTTTCTTTTTCTTTTTTTTTCTATTGAAAGATTTTATAAAGCTCCACACTCTTAGGCTGATCTTTGCTGTGTGTCACTTTGGGCTCTTATCACTCAAAAGCCTTCTCCATCCCTTATGATCTGTGGTGAAGAAAATTGTAGACTTTTCCAACTTTGCAACACCACCTGAATTTCTGTAGTATCTATTTGCAAACCAGGAAGTTTTCCGGAGTTTATCTCTTTCTTGTAATTGCTCTCCAAACGCAGTCAATAACAACCGACACACATTACGATGGTTCTGTTTTCCAGCCCTTCTGTTAGAGCTACAGGTTCATTAGGCACAAGGGCTAATGAACTTCCCAGGTCACTGCAGGCAGCAGTTAACCAAATGTAATGAGCGTCACCATCTTTTCAGCCTCATAACAATTTTCTCAGCCTGCTGTGTGATTGCCAATGTCACGTATTTTATGTTTGTTTTTTTTAAACGTCAGCATCCCACGTTGGGTATCAATATCCATGTTTAGTCAAGATGGACAAAATTATGATTTATTGACAAACCTCAATGGCTTAACACACTGAGTACTGCCAGGTTGCTCTCAAAAAGGGCTGTTCCCACTGGGAGTTCACGAAAGTTTCCTCCATTTGTCCCCGCATTCTCTGCAAAGTTTCCTGTTAGCCGCCTTTCTAAGTTTTGCCAGTCTAATGGGTGTGAAGTGATTGCTCATTGTTGTTTTAATTTGCACTTCTCTAACCACTAATGAGTTGGCATTTCTCTTCAGAACTTGTAGCCTTTTGGGTTTCCTCTTTGGTAAATTGTTCATTCGTATCTTTTGTCCATTTTTTTTTCCTATTGGTATTCTTCTTAGGTTTGTTATTGTGGATTGTTAGAGGTTCCTAATATTTTCTATTAGTCCCTAATTAGTTTTAGACACACATGTTCTTCTTCCAATTTATCATCTATTTGTTAACTTTATCAATGATGTACTTTTAAAATTTTGATATAATCAAATTGTTAATTTGTTATTATTATTTTGGTTTGTGCTTTTAGGGTTTTATTTAAAACTTCTTCCTCTCTTTTAGGTCACAAAGATATTCTTCCGTATTTTCTTCTATCAAGTTTGTAGACATTTCCATTAGATCTTCAATCCATCTTGAGTCTATTTTGTATGGAATATTTGATTGCAGTTCTATTTTATTTTTATCTACAGAGTGAGCCAGTTTTGCCCAAAGGAGGATCCTGTGTTAGACTTGTGTGTATCCTTTCCATACCTAGAACAGTATACATCCAAGAAATATCTGTTGGTTCACTGAATTTAAAAAAATTATGTTTCCAAATCGCTGTCTTAATTGAGGTTTTATAGGAATTACTTGTCTTATATTCATTCACTTTATGTGTTGTTGACCCCAAGAAAGTGTTGTAGGCCCCAGAGTATCTTCAAAATTGATGCCCTAAGTTTAACAATTAGAGCTTTAGAGCTTAAATTGTCAGTTTCTTGCTTCCTGTTAAAATGCACCTACACCTGCAAAAGGTGAAAGATATTGAGAGAAGTTCAGGAATCCAGCACGGTTGGGATACAGCCATCTTTGGTGTAGGCATCCGTTAAGCCTTATCAGTTAGGATGGGCGACTGGCAAAAAATCCCAATATTTTGGCTTTTATTAAATACTTGAAACCACACACAAAAATGCATATATCTTACATTACCTGAGCTCCTGAGGCTCTTTCCTTTCACTTATTTGCAATGAACTCTCAATTTATTTCCTACATTTCCAAACCTTCGACTCCACTCAAACCCTGAGAACCTCACCACTCACTGACAGTAGATGACTTTGCCTCCTACTTCACTGAAATTGTTGAGGTCATCCAATAGAACTCCTCTCTGTTTCACTTCAACATTTCTGTGCATCCTTCTCTGTTATTTTGGAGGCTCAAGTGCCCCTCCTTCTTTATAAGGCTTAACGTGCCACTTATGTGTTGACCTCCTCTCTTTCTTTCGTTTTTATGATTTTGCTCTATCAGTCATCCTCTCTCTTTTGTGTGTCAAATCTCCCCCTGCTTTGTGTCCTTCTTCTCTGCCTATAAACATATTCACATGGCTCCTAAAGTGAACAAACCTCACTTTGAAACTTCTTCCCTTGGGTGGTAGATAGCATACAGTGGCTTGCTTCACATCTACTCCAATCTCCTTCTTGTGTTCCTGTTCTATAGAGCTTGGGAGGCTAAAAACTATATTTCCCAGAGTACCTTGAAGCCAGGGTCCTAGATGTGATTTAGATTCAGTCAATTAGAAGTACCTGCATGAGATTTAGAAAATGGAAATAAAAAGAAACGTCCTGAGGCCAGATTCAGATTTCTGTTTCTTTCAGAGCAAGCAGCAGTCATGGAGGTGTTCAGTTTTTCTGTAGCAGAGGCCTCAGTGTCTTGTGTCTAGCTTCATGGCTATTGAGAGGCAGAGGATGGAAGATCTATTTTGCTGGAGTGGATTGTGGCAGAGGTGGCATGCTTCTGTGTTCAGCAGCTAGAGCAGTGGTTTCCAGTCTCATCTGGAGGCTTCCTGATGTTACAGCATCTTGGTAATGGCAGGTGCCACAGCTTCCTTGGTGGCCTGGTTTTATGTCATGGCTTTAGAAGTCATTCCTGGAAGCTTAGTCTTGAATCTGTCTTTTCAAACTTCCCATTTTTTTGGCAAGCCTTTTTATAACTTGTCATAAAAATGCCCTTTCTACTTAAACTGGCTAGGAGATTTGGGCCTAGTATCAGAGGGTTCTGTATGACATGCTAGCATCACCCGAATGTGGATAATTGCAACACTATAGCCCCACTCTTGGGTGGCCTTGAAGGACAGTGGTGAAGGAAGAGACTGCCAGTGGGCCAAACATTTGCTACTGTACATAGTTGCATATTTGGCCTGGAAGAAGAGATGTCCTGATTCATAGACAAGGACTAATAGTTTGGCTAGATTCTCAAGGACTTGAAAGGAACATGATTGGTAAACTATTGACAAGGAAATATGGGAAAGAAATATGTGGATAGACCTCTCCAAATGGGCAGAATCAATATATTTGTGTCTCATATGAATGTTTATCAAAGAGCTTCCCCAGTAACGATGATCAAAATAATCAGGTGGACAAGATGATTGGTTCTCTGGAATTCAATCTGTTTCTTTTCCCCACCTTTGTCCTTGTTCAATGAACTAATGGATTAAGGGCTAGATGTTATAAATGGTCTCAGCAACATGGACTTCCAGGCAACAAAAGGAATAGGGTTACAGCATAGCTGATTCCCCAACCTGCCAACAGTAGAGATCAATACCCAGCCTTCAATAAAGCATTGTTCCCTGGAGAATCAGCCAGCCACTGTTGGCAGATTGATTATATTGGACCGCTTCTATTGTGGAAGGGGCAGCACTTATTCTTACTAGAATGGATACTTACTCTGGATACAAATTTGCATTTCCTTCTTCTGCCAAAATCACCATCTGTGAACTTTAAGACTGCCTCATTCATCATTGGGATTTCATGCAACATTACTTCTGACTGATGGATGCATTTTATAGTAAATGAAGTGCAGTAATGAGTTCCTGCTCATGTAATTCACTGGTCTTACTTGGTTCCCCAACTCTCTAAAGCAACTGACCCAATAGAAAGGTGAAATGGCTTTTTGAAGATATAATTATGGTGCCAGCTGTGTGGAAACACCTTGCATGGCTGAGGGAACGTCCTCAGAATGGTAGATATGTTCTAATTCAGCAACTAATATATGGTGTTTTCTCTCCCATAGGCAGGATTTACGTGCCCAAGAAATCAAGGAGTGGGAAGCAGGAGTAGCTCCTTTCACATTAACTCTAGAATTTTATTAGCAATTTTTTTTCTTCCCATCCCTGTGACTTTGGGTTATGTTAGTGTAAAAGACTTAGTTCCCAAAAAAGGAAGGTTTCCACCAGGAGATACAGCTATTGTTCCATTAAACTAGAAGGTGAAGCTGCCACCTGGCCACTGGTGTTCCTCAAAGCTTTGAATCAATAAGCAATGGCTGGAGAATTGCTGTACTGGCTGGGGGCATTCGTTCTGACTACTGAGGGCTGCTACTAGACAATGGGGGCAAGGAGGAAAGTGTCTGGAATTCAGGTGATCCCTCAGGAGCCCCTTTGTACTCCTATGCTCTGCTCTAAAAGTCAGTGGACAGCCATGACAATTCAATTCAGGCAGGACTCTAATAGCCCAGACACATTAGGAATGAAGCTTTGGGTTACCCCAGCCGGCAAAGAACTATGACCAGCTAAGGTGCCTGCTGAGGGCAAAGGGAATATGCAATGGGTAGTGGAAGAACTAAGTTATAAATATCAGACTGAATGACTAGTTGCAGTAACAAGGACTGTAATATTATGAGTATTTCTTCCTTATTTTGATGTAAAAAAAATATATATATATATATATCTCAACAAATTCTTTGCCCTTCTTCCTTTTCCCTACTGTCTAAACTTATATCTCAGTAGTTAAGTTCTAGGATATCAAAGGAGAAATGTGACTCAACTAGAAGAAGAATAAGCATCACCAAAAGATGGATAAAGGAACTTTGCATCTGTTTTGGGAGAGAGGGTTAGTGTTTTAGATTGGACAAGAGTTGCATAATGTTAGGTAGAGCCATGACTTTGAAATTATTTTTATTTGGAATTTAAGTATAGTTAAAAGGGGTCTGTAGACAAGGGGAGGACTGCTGTGGCTTTGACATGTGTCAGTTAGGCTAGAACTAAGTTTCCCAGAATTCATTTCCTCTGTGGTTTTGGGTTAGGAAGAGGTTGGGGATGACTACAAAAGAAATATCCATGAGATTTGGAAGGCGGAAGTGAAGCAGCAAGCCTCGCACTCTGAGGTTGGCGGGGGCCACAAGGCACCTGCTGCTTCTGCACAGGGAAGCTGATCTGCTGGCTCACCCTGTTGACACGGGGAAGCTGCTGGGCCCTTATTCCCCCAGCTTCCGTCAGATCTCCTCCTTCAATTTCTCAGAATCATGGTCAGATGTGTGCACAGCTTCATGGTGAAGGGCGCCAACTCCTTGTGCACATCACCAGCCTCATTGAGGTTGGAGGTGGTGAGAGACAGATACAGGTTGCAGTTTGTCTTTGCAGGTTCCCCTACTTCACACCCATCTTTTCTTTGCCTGCTAGTCCTCAGACCTGCAGCAACTTCAGGCCTGCATCAGACACACAGAGGCTATAGCCTTCCATTGCATTCTCTACTAGTTCTACAGTTGCATAAGTTCAGTCCCTATAATAAATGCCTTATTCCATGTAGCTCATAGTGCTATTGATTCTCTGTTCAAGCCCTGACTAATACAAATCGATTCTGTTTTTTTTCAACCAAACCCTAATATAACTTGCAAGATAATAGTCCATCTTTCTACTTCATTTAACAGACAATTCATTTAAATTGAGTTCATTCTGTGCTTCTTCTTCATCAACAAACACTTGTTTTCTAATCCCTTATCACTAATTCCTATATGCTGCACCAGCCAGTGTTTGCCAGACATCGTGTGAACACAGGAACAGATAAGGTTGGTTCCCACCCTCAAGAGCTAATGGGAAAAAACAGGCATGTAAATGGTAAATGTGACTTTTACTGTCACCATTCCACTAAACTGTTCTTTACAGGTCATTGAAGATTGACCACTGAAGACTCTAATTGCCAAACCCAGTAACTATTTACTCATCCCTATCTGACTTAACAACTTCAGATGCAATGGGCATTGGGCATTGCTATCTATTCTCTAGAAAGCAAACTCTACAGGAGCAGGAGTCTTGTTTGTCTTGTTTTCTGCTGTGCCCCCAACATACAGAATGGTATCTGGCATGAAGAGGTATTAATAAATATTTGTTGAATAAATGATTGACTATATTTGCTTCTTAAGATTTGCTCTTTCATTGGTTTCTGAGATATTGTAGTCTCCATGTATTTCTTTTACTAATTCCCTCCACTCTCCTTTTACATTGGTCTCTCCTCTGTAAATATAGGCCTTCCTCAACATCCATTCTGTGCTTGCTTCCTCCCCCTAGATTATATTTATTTATTAAACAAATAGTTGCACCAGAAATTATGCTAGCTACTTGTGACCCAACAGTGAACAAGTCGAGCCTGCTTCTGCTCTGATTTCGTCCAAATGACTTCAAACACCATCTCCATGAAGGTGCCCTCCAACATTTCAGCTACTCTTGGGCCTTTTTTTATGGAAGCCCTCAGCTCAAATTCAGTATGTCCATAACAGAATTTGTCATCATTCACCAAAATATTCTTACCGATAGGCACCTTTTATGTGGCCACCCTTTATTTTTCACAGCCCACCCATCATTCACTCCTAGTACTTCTTTCTTGTCTCCGTCCCATTAATTGCTACTGACCTAGTTTAGCCCTTGTCAGCTCTCACCCCATGAATACTGTCAGCCGTCCAACTCTGTTCCCTTGGAAGCCTCTTCATGCCCTCTTTTCCACTGCTGCCAGGATAATCTGCGTCAAAAGCTTTCAATGGTCCCATGTCTGTTGAGCATAGCATCTGAGGCTCTCCATCTTTTGTCCCTAAATCTCCTGATCTACATTTATCCATTTATTTCACTGTTTTCCAAGCTTCTTAGAACTATGGTCGTTTCTTGGTACTTTATTTGCTAAGGGCTGGTGCTACTTCCTTAGTCTGGAATGTCCTTTACTCTTTCTTCAGTTGAAATCCTCTTGATCAGTCAAGTTTTGACTAATTTCCACCCAAGAAATGTCCAAATTAACCTGGTAGGAGTAAATCATTTATTTTTCTGTTATTCTCCACTTGCACTTTTTCTATCTTGCATTCTTGTCTGGTAATTCTTTACTTGTTTTCTGCCCCCAGTAGACTGTCAGCTCCTTAAAATGATTTATTTATCTTTGTGTCTCTGACAACAGCATCTAATGTAGGAACTGATGAGGATAGGTCCTTAATAAATATTTATTTAAAACATATACAGGGGAGAGAAGAAAAGTATTTTACCTAGGGAGGAGGATGAATATGAAAGTAAGGTAGGAAGAGGCTCCCGCAAGTGGGACCAACTGCAGTCCCTAGAGCCTGAGAGTATCAGAGACAAACTTTTACAAGGGCCAGGCTGGCGAGTGCAGGGATGATGGGGAGTTTGTATGAGGAAGGGAATTCAGTTCAGCAATAGAAGATTTGAAACACTTTTGACCCCAGAGGTCACTCTTATACTGGAACTCATGGAAACGTCTCTCACTTTTTGAGAGATTCTGTGACTAGTTCTAGCATCAGCCAGATCTTCATTGTGTCTCTCTTCATTTCTGCTTGATGCTAGAGCCTTTGAGCATAATGGAAAATGTAGCTGACTTGTTGAGGGATTATAAAAGTTGGAAGGACTTAACATTTGATGTCTGGCTTTCTGTAGAATCTCTCTCTGTGTCTTCTCCATCAACAAACACATTTTCCAAGGACAAGTGAAGAATTTTAAGTGTTATTATCTTGAAAAGGTTACACATTTGATTGAATATAATCTCTCTCTCTACACACACAGACACACACACACACACACACTCATACACTGACATACATGAGGGACTTGAGCCAAAGGACATGGGTCTAAATTGTATCCTGCTGTATCCATTGAAAATGGGACTTGCAAAAGCATTCATTCATGACTCAGTGACTCAGTGAGGAGTGGCTTTCCTGGGCTTGTATACATGATCAGGCCCCTTTGATCTGGTGACTCTGTCATTTTGAAAAACTTTAATTTTTTCCAAAACAGAAGAAAAATGCAGTTTACTTTATAAAGCAGTGATAGTGGTGAGGCTAGTTGTTTATGAGCTATTGCAAAATACCACAAGGAACAGCAGCCCAGGAAGGAAAGGGCAACATGGGAAACCTGTTGACAACTCTCTGGACAAATTGGAAAAGTGTGTTCCAGCAAGAGCTGGGATTGACAATGAATAAAACCACATCCTCCACAGAAAATATTAAAGTTGGGAGTGGAAGAGATTTCATTTCTTCGTCCAGGCATTGGGATTTTAGAGCTTGCAACCAGAATGATTGTGGTGAAATGTTTACTGCTGGAAATGTATTATTGTTATTCCGGCTGCTCATCTTGTGGAGGGGCTCACACATTTTGATTTAGAGTTATTATCGCTAGGTGGTCTTTGCAAAAAGGGGGCAATTTTTACTGTTCTTATTGTAAGGTACATTCTGTGGTCATCCTTTTTTTTAAAATAACATATAATTGTGAATAAGGTTTACATACAGCAGGACAGTTTATGTGTCTCCCACCATTTCAAGAATCTCCATGTTGTTGCTCACAGTGTTAAAGGTTTGATTATCCAGTTCAGATATTCTGTTTTTGTCCAGGGTCTGTGGTATAGTCTATTTAGATTTCATTTTGGGGGTCTGCTGTCCCTGGCAACTCAGATTTTGGGTCTGATATCATACATATGTGCATGGCTTTCGCTGTGGTATTGATTCAACTTTGGGCCTATACTTAACTAGGAGGCAGCAATCCTCAGTTGCAAGACTCAGCCCTGGTTGGAATCTATTCTAGTTCCCTGCAGCCCAACATCCTTCCCTAGAGATGTTTGGTAGCAACACTTTACATATTTTCACCCATAATCTCATATGATTTTTCACTTGGATCATATTTTGGGTCCCCAAATATGCCTAGAAGAAATTGGCTATATTTCAAAAAGAAGTGGGAAGAAGGAGCTAATTCGTGTTAGTGTGTTTATCTATTTGACAACCTTTCTAAAGACCTTAGTTTGTGTTTTAAGCATTAACTCCACTCTAGCAACCAGCCAATGGTCAGCATTATCTTCATTTTAGCGAAGGGGACCAGATGCCTGGAGACATAAGCATCCTACCTCATGGCCAGGCCTGGCCACTTAGCCTGTGGAAGGATCGGGACTCCTGACCTTTAGGTCTTGTTCCTTTAGTCACTAACCATGTGTCCTCCATCATCTCTTTAAGTTCATTCTCCACAAGCATTAGCCAGGTAGCAAACAGAAAATTTGACATTGAAAAATTTCCCAAAAATCTAAATATAGGCCTTCCTCAATATCCATTTTATGCTTCCTCAATAGCCATTCTGTGCAAAAAATCCAAGAACTTGTCCTTTTTGGCACATCTTATTCTTACAGGGGGAAAAGACCTTTCCAACAGGATCTGGACATAAACATGAACTGCCAAATTAGAGCAAGGTTTCTTAAAAGTAGGAAAATTATTTCTTATTTACTCAGGTGCCTGTAATTTCAAACTTGAGAGCTTTATATAAAACGTATGAAGAAGAAATAGCTAATATAATAAACGTGCTGAAAGTTGAACAGTAATGTAATCAGTCCTTTTGTTGACAAGGAAAATGAAGAAAGCACTGAGATCTGATGGTGTGAGACCCCAAGTCACGAGAGAAGGAGAAGAGAGAAATAAGGTAGAAACTCAGTTTTGCATGTTTCGGTCTTTTCCCCCTCCAACTTGGCGGAAGCCAAGATTAGTTGTACCCAGGGCCTGTTGTAAATCTTAAGAAGATTTTCCCATGGCTCACCTTTGCTTCTGCATATCCTCCAATTGTCCATAATGAATCATCAGTCCCTTGAGATTGCATGTGAAATGAAGGGGCCTCCTTGGCTCGGAATCGCTCCTCCCACATTTCCCTGCTTACTCAGAGAACCTGGCCTGGCAGTCTCTGTCCACAAGAGCGTGATAGTGCTAACGGCCTCAGAAAGAAGGTGAGGCAGACAGCTGGCTCTTTCATGGGGTTTTTGAACAACCAATTTTATCTCTAACGTGTTAAGTGTCCTTGATCAGTTCACGAATAAAACCAATTTTTCTTTATTTTAAAAGTGATTAATCTTCTAGATAATAGTAGAAAATCATTTGCCATATGGTGCTTAAATGTAACTTACCTTCTCTGGGCCTCAGTTTCCTCAACTGTAAGCAAGGTATTTGACAAGTCTCTTTCCATCACCAGAATATATGAGTCTATTTTCAGTCTATTACTAATCTAAGTGAATGATCGTATTTTCTCTTGAAAATAGGCAGGGTGATACTGCTACTTGTCTGGGTGGCCTTGCAAATTGTTCCAATCTCAAGCACTGAGTTCTTGGTGTGGAATTTACTTCTTAGCCACTCACTGTCTTTGATTGGGTGAGTTTTTATTTTTACTTATTTATTTTTAATTAATGAATTTCTTTAGTTATTCATCCCTCCATGAACAGTACTTAATAGTTCCTCAGAAGTGTTGGAGGAAGTTGTGAGATGTTCATAAATTCTGTGTGACTTTCAGACCAAATGCTGAATAAATACAATGTTGGGTTATTCCTAGCAGCAGCTGTCTGCGAATCTGGGCCATGCTCTTAATGGCAATTGCTTTTGGTGAGGGAACAACAGAATGAGTTGTGTTTTTTCGAAGTTTGTTTTTTCCAAACTGAGAGCTTTGGTTCTTTAAAGAATAAATTCGAACTTTCCGTCACAACTGACAAGCCCTACTGGACCTGGCCTGTGCTGATAGATCTGACATTACCTCCTGCCACTCATGTATCTTACATGCCAGCCAACTTGCCTTCTTCCATTCCCTCGGACATTCCCAGTGGTTCCTACATTAGTGCCTGAGCACTTTCTCTTGCCTCTGACTAGAATGCTCTGTCTCTATAGTTCCACGGCTGCCTCTTTCTTGTTGAGGCTCTGCTTAGATGTCACCTCCTCAGAGAAGGCTCAGTGGCCACCTGATTAAAACTAGCCCCCATCCCCACCCCACCTCCAGTCCAGTCATTGTCTACCCTATCACCTGGTTTCATTTTCTTCACAGCAATTAATGGTAGGTGAAATGATTTTGTTCATTTATTTGCTTAATTATTTATTGTCTGTCTCCCCCTTATAGAATGTTATTTCCTTGAGAGCACAAACTTTGTTTTGGTTGCTACTGTATTCAACAAATATTTACTCAGTGGTTAAATGAATGAAAACTCTATGCCAGTGCTGTCTAATAGAATTTTCTGTGATGATGAAAATGTTGTATAATTTGCATCATCCAATATGGTAGCCACTAGGTCACACGTGCCTATTAAACACTTGAAATGTGGCTACTATAACTGAGAAGCTGAATTTTAAATTTTAATTTTAATTAATTTAAATTTTAAATCATCACATGTGGCTAGTGGCTGCCATATTGGACAGTGCCTCTCTATTCTGCCTTTGGTACTTAGTGATGGAATTAATAGCAAGATATCAATAGTGATGTCAATAGCAAGAGCAGTAGCAACTTTTTGAATTCTCTCTTTTATGATACTTTGTCTTTTATCTCTCAGTGGGATCGGTGGAGAAGAACAATCTCATCCAACGAGCCCATGAAAAATCATCTTTTGGAATGCAGTTTTTAGCATCCTTCAGTGGGAGCAGCAGAGAAAGTTTTATCAGCTACGTTATGCTTTTCAAGGCTGGCCTCTTTGTTTTATGTTTTCCTTCTGTTAATAAACTGTTAGTTGTGGAGTTATATATCTTATAGCTTCTTAAGAGATATCAAAAGGCTTTCAATTAAAAGAGCAGTACTGCATGACTGAGTTTTTAAAAAATGCATCTTTTCAGAGGAAGACATTCACTATTACGTGCGACTCTTGTTACAAGCTGTAATTTATTCAGAGAAAGCAAGGAGAACCAACAGCCCCATTCATAGTTAAGTGAGAACAAAGGTCTTTTGTAAAGAAATTGTTTATGTACCCTCAACACTTTCAAGGCATCATTCGGGGCATATTACCTCACATGTGATTTACATTTTCTGTTTAGTATCACTCCTTTCCCTCAGTCTGTGAAAGGAAGTTGAATGGAGAATTTTTTCCAGGTTTGCAGCTTTCTGCTGCTTAAGCCTGTAGAAATACTCTGTGTATTTGCAAGTGTGCTGCTAGGGGAATAACAGTTTTAAGACTGCTGACTTGTCCATCGTTTATCATCATTACATGGTGTCTGTCAACAGAAAACCATTTCCCAGAATTCCATAAGGAGTTGCTCCACATAGAAGCATGGAGTCTTGTGACAAGAAAAAGGCATTACAATGAAGAGTAATAGGAAAGGGGGTGGGTTTAGCTTCTTCTAAAAACAGAAGCTTTTAGAGCTAATACATGGCTGGCGTCATCTCCATTAGCATTGGGACTGTTCGACGTTGAGTTCAGAGATCATGACCAGGGCTGGTTTCCATCTGTCATGGTGATTAATGGGAGTATTGTTAGGTAATAATAGTTTAATAACATAGCTGGAGCCAAAGAGGCACACCAAAAGTGTATATGTAATTGTAAAACCGAGAAACTGTGGATAAAACCACAAGAGTCAGGAAATTGGGGTCCTGTTCTCAGCCCTACCACTTAGAAAAGGGCAGCCAATGAGAAACTTTTCTCAAGGTTGAAGAGGACAGTCTACCAACGGAGTGAAGAGAGCTGTCTCAGCTCTCAGGAAGGATGGTATCTTGGTGATTTTGTTTTACGTATATCTCAAGGATTGAAAATGTTTGTTAAACCATAACTCTTCTGAGACACACTATTTGTGGTAACAAAAGCTAACACATCAAACAGGGAAATAGACAATTCCTTATGTCAATAGACTGGATTCAATTCTTCCAAGTAATATCCAGATTACATTATATGATATGATCTCACACATCATTCAGTGGCTATCTACCATCGATATGAAACTTAAATAGTTGAAATTATCTTGCTCTTGTGAGTCTGTAAGAGGTAAAATCTGGTAAACTTGTAACAACATAATTCAATGAAGTTGTCCTTTCTCTCAGATGGCAGAAGCTGTTGGTGGGCCAGAGACCCAACATGACCCCCCTACACTGAGAACCTAGACCATATGGACTTTTACTCTAGATTGTTGGAATTTTTCAAGGGAGAAATCACTTTCTGTACAGAAAATTGGCAACATGAAACTATTTACATGTTGGCTTTCTTTCCTGCCAAGCAAAGAGCCACCTGATCTAACATGCTCTCCAGTTTTTACTCAGAAAGTTTCCACCAAATGAATCTGAACATGAATGGAAAAAGCTTTTTGAAAGTGAGAGTGGGCTTACGTAAGAGGAGAGGGCAGAACCTGGCCAAATGCCCTCCTGAATTAGGCAGCATGCTTTGACCCTGTGAGTTATTGCTCGTTGTTTAGTCTAGCATGGCATCAAGATAGCTTGAACCCCATTGGGAGAGAGGCAGGCCATGATGCACTAAAGCTAACAAAAGAAGCTTGAAAGTAAGTAAAGGACTGCAATCCAAGAGAAGGAATAAGAGGTTTTTTGTTTGTTTTCCTCAGTGGTACACGCTATATTTCTTTTCCCACTTCCAAATGGATGTGCTGGGGCTCATGAAACTAGAGTGAAGTTTAGAATTTCCAGATCAGGTATAGGATTTTATCATATATTTGGAGAGATGGGGGATACTCTTCATCATCTATGCCTGAGCACAGGCAAATGCCTATTTGAAGAGGGTGGAGGGGTCATTCCTATCAGTCAACCTCAGGGGAGAAGTGATGCTGGGTGTCTGCCATGGGGGTAAGTCTACACTGTACACAGTTAAATAGGGGGTTTGATTTTAGTGGGAATGCAAGGTTTTGTGTTTGACTTTTCCCTCCCCTGCACCCAACCAAGGGGAGGAGTTCTGATAAGAATGGGTCAAGGTCAAGGATATTTATTGGCCCACAGTAAGAGGCGGAGGATCTTTGTGGTATTTAGATAATGAGTTCAAGGTCTGGACTTGCAGTGGCCTCATTTCAGACTTTTCCTTCCTGGAAAGCTTGTCCTGTCCCAGAGAGGCCTTATGGTAGGAGGTCAGACCAGCTCTAGGCCCTATAAAGAAACTCTTGCTTTCCTTTCATTTCCCTTGGCACATTTCCTTTGACTAAGCTTTGCTTGTCATCAGAGTGATGGAATGAAAAAGGAGACTTCAATATGGGCTGGAGATCAGAGGCCACTCGACCTCCCTCTGGCCTTGACATAAATAGAAGCACTATCATGGGGTTTGATGCAAAAACCTGTGGGTAATAATAGAGTGACTTTGCCTGGTCTTCCTCTCTGAACATGCATTGCTCTCAGAAACGTTGAAGGAGGTGGCTGGGTTGAAGGATCATGGATCCTCAGCCATTACTAAATTTTTAACTTAACAAGACATGATCTATAAAGTAGATACTTCCAATGTCTATTTTGAGGCTGCTCATACTGCTCAAATAAACTACCACATATTTTTTACTTCAAGCTGTGTGGACACAGATGGATCTAAGACACAAAAACTGTAAGACAGTGAAGTGACATTCTCATGGTAGTCAAGTCCAAAGGATGGACACTTTTCTCTCTCTCCTTTTCACTCTCTTTTGTTAGATAAGTAAGCTGTAAATCAGCACAGTCAGCTTGGAGTAGTGCAATGAACATTAGCTTGGAAGTCAGAGGCTGTGTTCAGCTCTTGGTTCTCCCTCCTCAAAGTGCATGGCCGTCTAGATCATTTCACTTTATAAAGTGAAGAGGTTGAAGTAGATAACCTCCAAGTCCCCTTTCAACAATACTGTGCTGAGATAACCGAGTGGAGAACTGAGGCAATTCCAAAAGAAAATTAGTGACCAAAGACTATTCATTTGAAACTCAAACATTAAAGCACACTCAAAAAAAATCTCTAATAGCTTTGTTGAAAAATAAGTTTTAGATTCCTTATTAGTTGAGTAATTACAAAAGTTTCCTATCAGCTGTTAGTTGAGGCAAAGGCATTTTGGAAACTTCTATGTATGTTTTACTTGAAATTGCTATATAATGACTTTAATTCCTGACTTAATTTTGAAAACAAAAACCATACCATTCACAGGACTAGTATGTATTTTATATGTACTTTATGATCTGTTTATTTAATATCCATGTTATTCTCCAAGGGCATACTTTATTAATCTTCATATTAAATGCCTATTCATTTGCATTTATCTCCCCAATTTCTGGTTTCTCTTGACAACCTATTCTTGTTACTGTTGTTATACATTCGGCTCTCTGAGAACTCTCAGAGGGCTTAGTTATAGCGTGTGCTAAGGGACTATGGGTTTGATCTCCATAGAGGCCAATCTATTTGCCCTATTCTTTGGCCATAGTGTATACCCTTTCTCCACCAGCTGGTCACAAGCGAGCCAAGGAGAATATGGATGGTTCTGCACAAATCCATCGCCACTGTTGGAAACAACAGTTTGAAGTGGGTTTTCCTCTTACTGTGATGGATCAGTAATAATAAGATCATTGTTGTCAGGCTAAGAAAATATGAGAGTTTGCCAGGAGAAATCATTTGGCATCTCCCAGTTACAGAGTCACATGCAGATGGCGGGAAAGGGGAAGCAGAATGAGACACCTTCGCTTAGTCCCATTGCCTGGTTTCCTTCAGACTCATCCTGATTTCTTCTAGGTGCTGGATATAGGACAATGTTTCATGGCTGGTTTACTGAACTAACGATTGATTACTGAGTCCCATACACTGTTACAGGGCGACATGCTAGTCATCCAGTGTGGCAGCACCAGAAAAATGGCTCAAAATGTGACCTCTATTTTATAGCTATGATTTACTGTTATGCTTGACACTACTGCAATTTTGTGACTGAAGAAAGTTCTCCCTTATTTGTATGTGTTGATTACTTGTATGTTATACTGCGAAACTGTGAGTTTTAAAAGTTTCCAGAGCTATATTCCTTTCTGGGCAGGAATTTCCTCAGACTTTCCATCGAGAATTTTTCAGTGAGAAATTGGTAGAAGAATGTGGGGAAGAAATCATTGTTTGTCATGGGGAGAGGGTTCTTGTACCTTACCGTTAAAATCCTTCCCAGAGAAAGAAAAGTATCAAGCCCAAATTGGAGAATATGGGTAAGTATTTTTAAAGCTATGGAAGTTTAGATGTATCTGATTAGAAACACTGCCTCCCCCCTTTTTTTGTATATTGATTTTCAGTTTTAGCTTAGCCACTCTTACATTTTCCCTAGATCAAATTGCTCTCCATTAAAGCAATTTTAACTGAGGCAGAGAACTGAGGTAACGGTTTTGTTCTTAACAGAAACATTTTTTTTTTCACGACTTAGAATTTTACCATCTAAAACCCAGTGACTTCATGTGGAGAGAGTACATTGATTCAGCATGGAAGTTAATTCAGAATGAACACTTTGCTAAGAATTTTCCAAGCCCCAAATTTTATTCATTTTTGTTGTTATATACCCCAATTGCTGTTATGCAAAATAGAGACACACCATCAAACATACAGGGTATATAACCTGTTGGAGTGAAAGTGCTTTTTCTTATTTTTTGCTGAGGAAAATTCACCCTGAGCTAACATCCACTGCCTTTTTTTGTATGTGAGCCACCACCACAGCATGGCCATTGACAGATGAGTGGTGTAGGTCCATGCCTGGGAACTGAAACCAGGCCGCCGAAGTGGAGCATGCCGAACTCAACCACTAGGCCACCGGGGCTGGCCCAGAAAGTGATTTTTAGAACTTTAATAAGAGGAAGAGTTTTTACATTTTGTTTGTTTTTGCATTCTCTGTGGGAGGACAAAAAAAACAAAACCCGAAATTTGGGCTGGTCACCACTGCCCTCAGTAAGATCTGCTGAGAATCTGGGCTGCACCTTTTCACTCCTGAAAGTCTTTTATAACCTGGCTAGGAATTAGGCAGCTTTTAAATTTGGCAGGTCTCTGGGTTCCATTAAGAACTCATTTAAATGCTGTCTTACTCAAGCCTGAATTTTAACTACCCCTCGTGGATTTCCATTAGGATTGTTACAGAATTACATGAGAATGGAAATTAGATTAATGTGGAGAAACAATGGAGAATAAACCATATTAGATAACTTACAATTCACATATCTAGATTTTACTGTAGTCATCAAATGGCTAATAGTATAGAAACGAATTATTAACCTGATAAAGTATGTCACAAAGGATGAAATTAATGGATACTTTGGAAAACTCTAATGACAATAAAAACATGCATAGTTTTATGGCTCTGAAACAAATTGCCTGCATCACTTGAAGCCAGGTTTAGTTGAAATAACTAAACTAATTAGATAAGAAATAATGAATGAAAATAAATATAAAGGTCTAGGTCAGGTGAAGAAAAGCTATATATAAAATCTGTATGTTATATTTGTATTAAGATCTTGTTTTAATGTATGTGAGAAAGGAAATTGCAAATTAAGTCTGGTGCTACATATATGAATGCCCAAGTTTTCAAACTGTACAGTATTGTTTGGCATACAACATTCTCTTTCCTCAACCCCCTCCCCTCACTCCCAAACACAAAAGCAACACTGTTTATCATCTTGGAGCTGAACTAACGTAAAAGATATGTCATTAATTTGACATTGGTCAACAGCTCTTTTCAGAAATATAACGACTAATTATTAATGCATAGTTCACTTCTCTGGTAGAATACTTAAAACTTTTTAAAAAAAGATCATATAATAAAGTTGACTTTTTCTTTTGTTTGGTGTTCAGTTCCATGAAATTCAACACATTTATAGATTTGTGTAACCACAGCCACAATCAGCTTACAGAACAGTTTCATCACCCCTAAAAACTCCCTTGTGCTCTCACTTTGTAGTCACATCCTTCCTCCATCTGGTAGAATATTTTTTAAGTTTTTGTGCAGAGAGCTGTGTGTCCTAGAAACATGTCCCCAAGTCATCACTTCTGTTCATTGTAGAATTATATTCTGTCTTTCTCTCTCATCTTGGCAGTTTGCCCATAAGTTCAGTGCTTCTTCCTGAATGTGCTATACAATTAACAAATTTCTCCAAAACGAAATGGGATTGGGTTGAGTATGATCCTCTGACCCAAAAGTAGGGTGGGTAGAAAATTTGCTGGAGTAGCACTTCAAATCACATGGACCAAACCTCTTGGAAGTAGCAATAGAGATCTGAGAAAGGTGAGATTTAAATCCAGGGAACAGAAATGGGAAAAGGACATCCTAGGCTGAGGAAGTGTATGAGCAAAGCACAGAAGTGGGAAAGTGCAGACACTGGTGAAAACAACGGGTGGCTCCACATGGCTGTTATGAATGAAATGTGGAGGGGGATAGTGGAGCATAAAACTCAAAGGCATGCCAGAATATGGATTTTATTAATTGATGGTGGGAGAACATTGACTCATTTTGGAGCTGGTGAGAGATCATTCTTCTGGCAGAATGATCGTATGGGACAAATCAGGCTTTGGGGACAAGAATACTTGGGACATCCAGAAAAGGATCCCAATGACACCACAACTGCTCCTTTGGTTGCTCCTCAGTGAGGATGGGCTGGATATTGGTATCAGGACCCTCTGCACATGCTTTATGGTTCGGTATACAGAAGCATGAGGAGTAGCTTGCATATTGTTCTTAAAATATCCTTTGGTCACCTGTATTAAGTTATAATTAAAGAACCCCTCTAGATAGTGTTAAAGAGACATACCAGGTGGTATTTACCTGATTACTAGATTCAAGAGTCCAATGCCTAGAGGGGAAAAAACTTTTATGTTCACATGGTTTATTCTTGTCTGAATGGGCTATGCATTGTACATATAAGAAAAAATAGCAAACTCATACCTCAGATCTGCAGGAACCAATTCATCCACTCATTCATTCAAAAAGCATCCTTCGAGTGCATGTGCTGTATGTAGGATGTGGGCTCTTGAAGCCCAGGTTGCAGGTCAAGCTGCCTTTGGGAAATTGTGGCTGCCACCCCCTGGCCCCACTTCAGCTTAAGCCAGCCTGGCTAGGCCGGTCAGCTCTCATCTTTTCGGTAACCAGAGAACTTTCCTCTATTATGAATGTCTTTTGGACATTAGTCCTTTTAATCTGCTTTCTTATGTTTTATGCTTTTTCCTTTATTTCCTGCTAAGCTCCAGGTTTCTGACCCAGATTCTTGAACCCTGCCTCAGCTGGCCTTCTGCTTGATCCACCTGGTCCTTTCTTACCTACCCAGCCCATTACTCTTGCTGATCCTTACTCTTGCCTATGTCTGTTCTCTGACTGGCTTACCTAGTGCTGACTCATGACCTAGTTCTGACATTACCTAACTCGGGCATATTACTACTGTGGACCTGTGGTCACATTTATTTCAGACCACTGGCTCGACTTTGGCCAGTGGCTTCAAGTCCTGTCTTCCACCATTGTTTGCACTTTTCACTTTGGTCACATCAAGTTTTCAGGCCTCCACGCCGCACCTCACTCTAAAAGAAGCACGTGACACCAGGATGTTTTGCAACTGTTTTACTCAAGTGGCATGAAGACTTGGATTTTGGCTCCTTTGGTTCAGATAATTTTTTTTCTGTGAACAAAATTGTCCCTGAGCTAACATCTGTGCCAATCTTCCTCTATTTTGTATGTGAGACACCACCACAGCATGGCTTGATGAGTGGTGTGTAGGTCCACACCCGGGATCCAAACCCATGAACCCCAAGCCGCCAAAGCAGAGCCCGTGAACCCAACCACTATGCCACTGGGCCAGCCCCAGAGAATATTTTTTATTCTATTTTAGTTCCAGATTAATAATTAGAAAACTAGATTTTGTTCTACTTTAGATAGATTCAAGAGAGCTAAAAAAAGTCTTGGTTCAAAATTGAGTTAAAAAATGCTCTCAGCTCCTGGGCCAGAAAATTAGAATGGTTTCTTCTAGTTTTAGATTCATGATATTATTTGAGATTTTGCTTGGAATGGAGAGGTAATAGACAAGATGGATGTGCTAACTGTAGTGACTAAGTGATGCATTGCCTGAGGGGCTGGACAAATATAAAAGTAAAGTTGAATTTCAAATGATTGACTGTGACATTGTGGAATAGAAATGTTACACAGCCGACAGTCTCATAACTAAAGCACAAGGAGGGCAGGGAAGAGGCTAACACATGTGGTCTGACACCACAAACAACTGTTCTCCTTTGGGACAAAGAAGATGGTTGACCTTTGTTGTCCCACACAGGGGAAACTGAATTCAAGAAATCTGTGGAACATATGTTCTTCTCATTTCTCTGAGGACTACCAAGGAGAGTGGTGCCTTGCTTAGGAAAACACTGAGGCTTGGATGTTAGGGTCAAATGGATTTCTTGAAAACACTGCTACCTTATTCCATGTGACTTTCTTAAAGCTGTTTCGTAAGAGTACTTGAAACTCCCTCAACCCCAGACATCTCTCATACGTTGGCACGATTAAACAGGATTGTTTTCCTTTTTCTGAGGAAAATGACTGTTCTAAGGGTCTCCTGTTGGCTAGGGGAACATTGTCACTTTGGGTATTCTTTCTACAAGGTGTGCAGTTCCAGGGGTATTCTGCAAATATGGGGGTAGGAGAAAAGCAGAACTCTTTGCAGTTGGATTTCTCCACATCCCTGGGATACTGAGGACATCTTCACTCACTGAATGAATGAGTCTACTCAAGTTTCATCGCTTGTTCTGCTAGCATCTGTCAAACATGCACAGCGAGATTACAGAGACCGGCAAACAAAGGCAAGATCCCCCGGGAGGGAGGCGGGTTGGAGTTAGTAAAGATGCGTGTCTTACACAGCAACAGATGTTGGGAATGTCTCTGCCCGGTGTGCAGTTACAGCTCTGCACACAGAGGACCTGATAAAAGGCAGGTGTGTGGGAGCAGGCTGTGTGCTTTGAGACGTCTGAGGGAGGGAGAAGACAGCAAGCAGATGCCAAGTCTGTGCTTGGCTCCTCTCAGCACAGCCACCAGTGACCCAGCTAGGCACTTACTCCCTTCCAGGCACTGGGAGAAGTGCTCTATACTCACTCTCTCATTCAGTTCCTTACAGTGGGTGCTGCTATTCTCCTTACTTTATAGATGGGGAAACTGAGGCTTAGAAGTGTTGAATAACGTGGGTCGCAGAGGTAACACACGCGGAGCCTGAATTCAAGTCTATTTCTGGTTAGAGAACCTTAGCTTGTAACCACTGGAATTAAGGAATTAAATTTCCCTCTACCTGAAATTGATGACAAGTGGGGTAGTTACTCTGATGACTGAAGTGCCCTTCAATCAAAAAAAAATCAGCTTGCTATTTGCAGTCTTTCATTTCTCTCCAAGGATAGGTGCTTGAGGATCAGATAAATTAATACTTTCCAGTCTGGTGTGCCCTTTCCTCCTCATCCCTTTGTCCCTTTTCTCCATAGCATTTCCTGGGAACTGTCCAGGCCCCTGTTCCTTGCTGCTCTGAAGGCATGCAGCTTTCATGGGCGCTGTGAATATGCAGGCTTGTACTGGTGTTGTGGGGCTCTTTAGGAGAAGGTGCTAACAGCATGGAAAAGGAAAGGTTAAAGATGGGTAAAGAGAACCCCGTGTGCTGGGGCAGAGGTAGGCTGCAGTATTAAACAGGATGGTCAGATCAAAGGTTGGAAGGGTGTGTGTGTGGTGTCTTACCCCCCAACTGGACTGTAAGTGCCTCGACAGAGGTCATGTTTTGTATTGCTTGGTATCCCAGATGCTCAGCTCATAGCAGGCACCCAAGACAGACTTACTGAATTTAGTGCATATCAGATTTAGTAAATTGCTAGCAAGCATGAATTAGGTATGAGTGAATAGTAGGATGATTTCATTTTCCTTTAAGAGTCTCTTTCAACAAATAACATTCTTGCTTTTCTTTTTTCTGGCCATAAAGAGACTATATGCTTAGTGTAGAAAACTGCGAAAACCTTAAAAATATACAGAAGAAAATAAAAATCATTCGCAATTCCAACTCTCAATATAATCACTGCTAAGCATTTTGCTGTATTTCCACACATACACACACACATAAATATATATGTTTAAAAAATTAGGATCATATTTAGTGATGATATTAAGAAGTTGGAATGATCTATATATCAAGGCACCGACCCATTGTGACTCTTTAGAGGTTGGATGGTGGGGAGGGCTGAGGGGCCCCAGAGGAGGGGTCCATGCCTCAGGGGGCACTTGAGGCAGCAGCTGTTTACCAGTACTGGTCCAGGTTGCCCATACTAGTCCATCTTGACTGACCACCAGCCCTGAATGTGCTGTATGTAGTTTTCTATCTTACTTCTTTTCACCTAACGTTACACAATGACAGCATTATTAGAGGTCTTTTAGTTAAGTCAGTAATTTCAAAAGTATTTTTATTTTGGATGTTTATGTTAGTTATGGGACTACAAGCATCCATTAAAAACTATTTAAATGCTTTACATATCCATTATCTTGGAAAAGCAACAAAAAGAGCTTACCTTCCCTCTGTCCCTCAGCTCCTCACAGTTTCAATGGTATTCTTAACTCTGTTTCAGCAGTTGCTTGGCTTGATGTGTAGACTTGTGCCATGGTGTTTAGGAAGGAAAAGATGACAAGAGCAAAGTAAACTAACTTGAAAGTCTGTGGATCTTGGTTGCTTCCCAGTCAAAGTTGTGGGACCCTTTGGTGTGTCACAAAGATCCTCTGAAGGAGTGGTGATGGCTGGGCCTCCTCACCTTCAGCGGTCCTTCTGTCTATCGATTATGTCCTCACAGCTGCTTCTGCCAGGGCCCAGTCTGTTGCCTAAAGCCCCAAACTGAAAGCTCACATAACCTCTTGAAGAGCACTATGTTAAGTAAATTGGGTCCTCATAATGAAGACTAGCTGAGCAAACAATGCCACACCACGTGGCTACATGCATTTCCTAAGATTAAAAACATCTCCAGCCACAGAAAGAGACATGGGATAGGGAACACAGGTTTACTTTATTATGTGGGTTTTGAAATTAGACCAATTATTTAGAGCAGAAGCACTGAAGTTCTGCAGGTTAAAAGAGTGAATTAATTTTATTTATTCAACAAACATTTATTGATCATTCACTTGATGCCACACACTGGGCCAAGTGCCAAAGATTGACACAGTTCCTATAGTCATAGAGCTTTCGTGGTACTTTTAAGGGAGTTTATTAAATGGAGATAGAGCAGTGATCATGCATTTCTGTATTTCATAAATGTGAATAGGAGTGTACAGTTGTTTCTCAGTGAAACATTAATTTTATTTATTTTAGATCTTGAGCTGCTTCTGTATAGAAGAGGCTCTTTTACCTCCAAAAGTCCAGTCCAGTGTGTTATCATGAATTTAAGAGTGTATTGCACACATTGCAATATACTGTTATGCTTTAAATCCTCCAAGAGGGACAACTTTTAACGTGCTAAGACATTTAGAGTTGGAAGGGTGTTTAAGAAAACCATGAATAGACATGTGCATTATCGTATGTGGAGAAAGAAAAAAATTGCATCTTGAGAGAGTGCATGTATGCCATTTCAGCCACGTCCTTCCCCCATGGGGTGAAGACCCTGAAGAACTAAGGGGAGATGCTCACCTGGAGCCCATGCTATGCTTCTGGACCACATCCCGAGTACCCAGAATATCAGAATTCCCCAGCGCAGTGGCCCTGAGTCCACGACCAGAGCCTGCGAGGGCTTCTTCCACTGGTCTTTCTTTCTGAGTGTTGACTGTGCTGTCACGGTGTGCTCGTGTGTGCACCCATGCATACAAGACCACCTCCAAGTGTAGGATGGAGATGGAGGAGGATAAGGTGGCTGGACCCCCACAGATCTGAGGTATGGGCCTGCATATAGCTATGGCAATTTTCTCATTGGCTAAAGAAAAAGATAAGGCAAGGTGATTTTCTTGTGTGTGAGTGTGTGTTTACCCTTTCAACTTTTTCTGTTACTACCTTGGGTTACCCTCTGACAATTTATATGGAGGAGAGGTACCTTTTGTTAAATAAAGGATTCTGTTTATTAATGTATCCTCTATGGTTAAAGAATTCTTTAGAGGAAAAATAGACTTGAGCATTTAGTTCGTGCATCATTGTAGTCTTTGAAACAATAGATTACATCTTAACCCTGCACACATTCTTAAGAGGAGGACTCCATCTGGGAGGCCTAACCTTCTGTGGAAACGTCTGGGTCACACGTGTCCATTCAGTCCTTTGCCAAGTGCTTATGGAGCATGCAATTTTTGGTGAGATAGGCTGCAGTCCTCTGAAGAGACCTAACAGACAGAGCAGGGTACTCGGAATAGCCTGGCATGCTCATCATTGGGGTCCAGCTTCAATCACTCAACCTATTTGCTTTAAATAATTATAATTGGACACTCTTCTCTTTATGTTGTTTCTATTTTTAATGCCATTAAGTTTGAAGTAATTGATATTTTATTCTGTCAATTTTACAGTTTTCCTTTGGGTTTATTCCTGTCATTGAAGTTAAAACTAGACAAGAGCTGCAGACTCCTTAAATCAATAATCTAGTGAATCTGTCTTCATGTTGCTCTGGGAAATACAGGAAATGCACTCCAGTAAATCCTTCTTCATAAGCCTAAGTAGTCCTAAAGTCACAACTGATGGCACACTGTCTCTTGCTTTGGGACTGGCTGCAGAATCATGAACTATCCAAGTTGACAGGGATCTGACGGGTTACATGGTGTCATTGCCTCATTTCATAGATGGGGCACAAGAATTCAGAGAGGGCAAATGCTTGTTCAAGGTCACAGAGCAAATATGTGGCAAGTTAGGACCCTGGACTCCATGATGTACTTTCCATCTTCAGTTCATATGACTGCAATCAATGATCAGATGGTTCAAAGAGAAAATTTTTTTTTTTTTTAAATTTCTGGCCTCAGAAACCCAAATAAAAACTCAAAAGATAATACTCCACCCTAAACCTATGTGCTTGTATAAGAGCAATTTTGAGTAAATCAGGAATTTAATTTAGGACTGATACGGCTCTCAGCTCATTCTAGTCTTCTACATATATAGTCAATTCTTGTTATTTGCAGTAATTACGTCCTACGAGCATAGTCACTGTGAACACTGAATTACAATATGGAACCACTGCTCCTAGAGATATACAGGATCAGGCTCCTGTGAACCTCTGGTCACCACATTTTCATCATATAAAACATAAATTTGTTTTATGAGTGTTTCTGTTTAGACACACCTTATTTAATATATATTGTTGATTCATTGACATTGAATTCAAGGCCAGTGGCACCATAACTCATGTCTGAATGAAGCTCATCTAACACCTGTATTTTCTCCATAAGGCACATCACAACCTTCTTGTTCCTAGGAACACTAGACAGCACTTCAGCACTATGCTTGGAGGCCATTTTAAACAGCTAAATTACCAACAAAAATGCAAAAAATGTGATACTAAATAGAGCCTGAAAAGGAGACTTTAATATTATGAGAGCTGAAACAAGAAGGCAGAGCGTCAGCTTGTTCAACCTCAACTGGGAATGTGTATGTCAGGGACTCCAGTTTTTCATCATTCCATGCATGTCCAAAAATGACCACAAAAGTGCTGTGAGTATTGATTTGGGATTACAAATAAATTTTAGTGGGTGTATTTGCAAATAGAGAATTTGTGAATAATGAGGATCGACTGTATACACAAGCTTGTACATGTCACCACACACAATCTTGTCCATGAATTTTTAGCCTTCATTTTAGGTTCCACATGGAGCACTTCCAACTCTGCGTTGGTGGTGTAGTTATGGTGGCAACCCTTACACAGGCTCCCATAGAAACCATTCCTTTAAGTGTGCCTACTTCCTAATAGTTATGTTGCTGAAAGATTCCTTAAGGCAGATCCAGGCTCCTGCTCTCCTAATCACAGAACTTCACCGAGAGTGGGGTCCCACTCCAGGCATGCTCCCTCCAATTAGGCTATCTTCTTACCGGTGAAGAGATGGGTTTCTATCCAGGCTTGTCCCAAGGATGCTGCCTGAAGGCTGATTTTGTCCCCAGAGTTCTGTCTTCAGCCTTCTTTTCATCTCTTCCTAACTTAGAAGCACTCATTATTCTCATGGCTAACCACAGCGAGGCCCATGACTCCCAAATCCTTATCTCTTGTGAGACCTTCTGAGCTCCAGATCTGTTTCTCCAGTGTCCTCCTTGACATTCCCAGCAGAATGACCCACTGGAATTTCGACATGTCCAAAAGAGTTCTCATTGCCTCCTACTCCATCCCAAAGTCTCCTCCTTCTTCTTCTTTGTTTGGGTCCTTGGCTACTTGGGTCATTGCCCAACTGGTTGCTCAAGCTTGAAATCTGAGAGTTATCCTTAATTTCTTCTTCTTCTTTACTCCTCTTGTCAGATATCCTATGAAGTCCCATAGATCAACCTTTGTACTATCTCCCCAATCTGACCATGCCTCTGTAATGTCATTACTATAGCTCTATTCCAGTCCTCATTGAGTTTGGCTGTCAGTCTTTCATGTCTCCAATCCATTCTCTACACCGCTCCCAGAGGGACTTCTTGAAAACACAAATATGACCATATCACTCTCCTTTGAATCTTTCAGTAACTTTCTGTTGACTACTGGATACAATCTAAATTTAATAAAATCCTTTCATAATTGGACCCCTGCTTTCACTCCTGTTTCATCTCCCATCACTCCCTTTATACTAATGTGATATTGTGATATAATAAGAAATATATATTTGGTTTTCATCACTGGTTCTTGACACAAGAACTTCTAAAACCCTTGGAATTTCATGAGTGATACCTGTGAAGAAGCGTCTTTTGTTATTGATAATGAGTCCCTTTTAAGGATACCTAGTTCATGCTAATAAGGTGACTCTAACTGGGCTCCTAGACTGCTTCAGGACAGGGGCTGTTTACCAGAAGAGCCACTCATGTGGTTAGAGGGTTGGAAATTTCAGCCCCACTCTTCGACCTCTGGGGAGTTAATTACCAAAGGCCAATGATTTAATCAACCATGCCTATGGAATAAAACCTCCATAAAAACCCCTAAATGACAGAGAGAGCTTCTAGGTTGGTGAACACATCTACGTGCTGGGAGGGGAAGGTGACGTATCCCAACTTCATGGAGACAGAAGCTTCTGTACCTCTTCATCTGGCTGTTCATTTGTATCCTTTATAATAAACTGGTAATAGTAAGTAAACTGTTTTCATGAGTTCTGTGAGGCATTCTAGCAAATGATCAAAACTGATGATGGGGTTGTGAGAACCCCCAATTTATAGCCGGTCAGTTAGAAGTATAGGAGGCCCGGGATTTTTGGTTGGCATCTGAAGCAGGGGTAGTCTTGTGGGGCTGAGCCCTTAATCTGTGGAGTTCGTGCTAACTCTGGGTAGTTAGTGTCAGAATTGAATTGAATTGTAGGACACCCAATTGGTGTCCAGAGAGTTGGAGAGTTGGTTGGTCTGAGGAAAATCCTCCACACATTTGGTGTCTGAAATGTTGTGAACAGAAACAGAAGTAGTCAACTACATTCTTTAACTTTCTTGAAACATCCCATGCTTCTCCTGTCTGCTTGCCTTTACATGTACTCTGCTCTTTGCCTGGAATGTTCTTCATGTACTCATTTACCTTGTGAACTCTTACTCACTCATCAACATGTGGCTCAAGCTTTGTCTGTTCTGTGAAGCTTTCCTTGACCTTCACAATGTAACTAGTTCTTCCTTTGAGCTCCTAGAGACCCTTGAACAAACCTTAGTTACACCACTCTCTATTGTAATTTTAAAATAATGAATCTAGTTTCAGAATGTTGCATTTTAGATGCCTGAGGTACAGCCATGAAGAAATTCTTAGTTTAGGTGACTACATAAAGTCAAGACACCTAACTCTCATGACATAAAGCAAATCCAACAAATCTAGGACTTTATGACGCCCAAAGAGCTATTATTTCATCTTTGCAGGAGACATCTCTTTGTTTTCCCCTCTTCTTGCTTATTGGTTATTTTTCATTCATGTGGCCACACTCATATCTGAGCCACACTGAATTAATTTGACAAATATCATGAGTTAAATTGTCAAATACCCTTTCCCAAATCCAGGGTACAATAACTTCTGAGAGAGTATTGCTGATTTCATGCCTCCTTTTGCCTATTACAAATTTAAATTATCCCTGTTTTTCTCCATGAAGTTTCCATGCACAGCTTTGACAAAGCTTGTCTTGGTCTCATTAACCTCCTTGAGAGGACTACCATGTTTTGTGAACACAAGGAGACCCTTGCTGGAGTCTGGGCCCAAAGGGCCTGGCTAAAGGGTGGAATAAGCATTGCTGAGTAGTTATGCAGAAAAATGTTGTACTCTTGGCAATGCTCTTTCTTTCAAGATGGAAGATTGAAACAGGGCAAGTTGTAATTTGCCTGATTTCATCTCCATTTCTGGGAGCAAACTACCTTTCCTGTTGCTCTTTTGTTTTTTATTTTTCTCCTCCTCTGAGCCTTGAATTGTGTTACAATGCTTGCTACATGGTAGGGACTCAAAAACAAAACAAAACAAAAAAGAGTCTGTTGAGCTCAATTGGGATGAATTTTTAAATTATGCTAAGGCTGGTTGTCTCACAAGGGCAGATTCTTATTTTCTACACTCCACCCCCCTAGGACTCCCAACTCATGTAAATGTGCCTGTGGAAAATTTCCTTCAAAAGAGTGTTTATCCTTCACTTTTGTGTCTTACTTATACTTCATTTGTCTGTGATTGAGGGGAAATGAAGAGAACCTGTAAGTTCCTCTGCTGCTGCTGTGATGTCTGACTTGTAGGTCTCCCACTCTTATTTGGAGGAAATAGGTCCACTCTTCTGACCAGCCCTGATTTGTAACAGGCACATGCTCCAAAGATGTCTAGGAGGAAATTCAGATTAAAATTGATCGTTCTCTTGAGGTCAGTCTTTCCTTACTATAATACTCTATATATTGGAATCGTGATTTAGTCTATGTTTATGTGACCCTTGACCCCCACATATGGTTGATCTCCTTTCTCCAATGTGCGGCATTGTTCTTAGACATTCTCAGTTTATGAAAAATTATGGAGGTTCATGATTCCCCTGAGAAGCTAACCTTGGAAATGAAGATGTCCACTGAGAGAGGAAATGGTCTCACTCCTCAGATAACACAAAAAGCTGTATTCATTTGTGGTCAAAACATGGAATAATTTCTGTAAATCCTTCAAACTTCTCTTCTCACTCTTTTAATTTCAATTTATACTTTAATTACTAAGATATCCCTTTAGTAAAGTCCATCTGGATATTGACTATGTTCTATAGAAAAGAAACAGTAGTTATATCCATAAGGAACAAAATAATTCTTTTCAAGTCTTTTTATCCCATATACTTTGTCAGTATCTGTCTTTCTAAAATTCTGTTTAATCCACTGAATAGTTCCCTTGTTTTCAACTTACTTTTACTCTCTGATGTCTTTTCCTCCATATTTTAGGCAATATTAAAAATTTTCTTTTTAATTTTATAAATTAAAAAAAAATCATTCTCTGATTTCCTTGGTTAGTTTTATTAACTCAGCAAAATTTCAAAGTGAAGTGAAATTAAATAAAATTTACAGGCACTGCCAAATTCCAAACCTACTGATCTGGCTAAATGGACTTAGGAAAATGTTCTCCAGTATAAACTTTAATTTTTTCCTATTGGTTAGAAATTCTTTCCAAAGGATGTCAGGCAAATAATACAGAGGGAAACGTTTTTAGGTTTAACTAATTAATATTTTAGACAAATTGAGGTTCTTATGATGGAGATCACTGTTTATTTAAATAAAGAAGGAGAAAAATAAGTATCAAATGAAGTATATAAAATATAGGAGATGTTTATAACTAACAATAAGTCTTTTCCATTAGAACCACCTTTTTGCAGTTTTTCTAGCCAAAGAAAGCAAATAGGTTATCCCTGTGAGTTTACAGGTTAGATTGAATTGGAAGCATTTTACCTACTTTATTGTACTGATTGATTGTGTTAGTCTTAGGCTGGACACTCAACAGGACAATTCCAACCAATCAAAGAGGATGGTTGGGAGTCACTAGAGTTCTTCCCATGCCAATGTTCAAATCATGTATTTGCTTTTAGGCTCTGTTACATTTTCAGCAGATATGTGTTGAATTCTTTCTGCTAAGAACAATTAACTTATTCCTCTGTGTATTTTTGAAGCAAAATAAATACTGCTTTATTTTTTCCCAAAGCGATGTTGGTATTATCATTACATGAATTGGAATAAAGAGCTGTGGATTTTGGGTTGCCAATATCTTCCATCAACCAGTCTACTTGACCACATGGAAAGCATGGGGCTAGGCATATTGAGAAAAGGAAAGAACAAAGAGCTTAAAATCTGGTAGGGAGGATAAGAGAGATATATGAAAATATAGCTAGTTAACATAGCATATGATAAGAACCAGACTGGTCTTGATCTGCTCTCAGTTTATTTACATTGGAATGGGACAGCCTCAACAGTGAGTTTGGTTTTGAAATAACTGATCTGAAATAAAGAAGACATTTTAGTAGAATTTCAAATTGTTTAAAAAAATATTTGGCTTAACTTCCTGGAAAGTAGATCATATTCTTTTTCAAATGTTATTCTTAAAAGTACAGTATGTTATATGTTGTTAGTGAATATCAAGAGAAAGCTTGAAGGAGATAATGGTGAATCGCTCTTTGGGTTTAGTTTCCTCATGCGGGAAATGAGGTTGGCAACTAGATGGTTTACAAAGTTCATCTCAGTGACTTGAGTCTAATATAGAGCTGTACTTGAGAGAGGAAAGCAAAACTAGGAGAATGTCCAAAGTAACATGGGATTTAAATATCATTTTGCCCCTTGGGTGAAAAAAGAAAGAAATAGAAACATTAAATTATTGGGCAGATTAAAGGAGTTAAATGTATAGATCATTGTTAATAAAATAACCTACATAGGATTCTATGTGTGCCAATATTCCATCATATGAATTAAATATGACTAGAAGACAGGCTGAATTTGGTTGAATCCATGGCCACAAACACTGGAGACTGGAGAGTCCATGTTGCTGCCCTTTCTAGGCCAATTTTGATACTACAGCTAATTGCAGTGACACATCTTTTGTTCAAATATGCAGTCATGTGCTGCATAACGATGTTTTGGTCAACAACATACCACATATACAACGGTGGTCCCATAAAATTAGTACTGTATAGCCTAGGTGTGTAGTAGGCTATACCATCTACCTTTGTGTAAGTATACTCTATGATATTTGCACAGCAACAAAAATCGCCTAAGAACTCATTTCTTAGAACTTATACCTGTTGTTAAGCAATGCATGACTGTACTGCAGTTGACAGAGACCATGTCTCTGTCATGGTCAGAATGTCATAATGTCATAAGATGTAAAAGCAACAAACATCTAGAACTTTAACAGGTAAATGATTTCTGTCAACTAATAAGTTTAAAGTGTAATGCCAAGAGAAAGACATTATTTGTTAGGACTCCAGGGTAAATCACTAGAGTAATGGTGTTCTATTAAAGAAATAAAGCTAGTCCAGAAATCCTGAAATAATGGAAGCAATTGCCCAGATGGCTTTTTTCACCTCCCCACCCTTGAGCTTCATTAATCAGAAAAGGAGATCCAAGTCCGGACCAAGGACTACGATTCATATTAAGAGGGATGATCCTAGTTTTTCCATCTCTAATTTCTTTGATTGTGCAAATCTAAATTAAAAACATTGGGAAGATCCCGGCCTGGTGGTGTACTGGTTGGGTTCACGCGTTCTGCTTCTGCGGCTCAGGGTTGCCCGTCTGGGTCCTGAGCACGGACCTGCTCCCTACTCAACCGGGCCATGCTGGGGCGGCGCCCTGCGGCTCTGCAACTACGGAATATGGCTGTGGGCTGGGGCTTTGGGGAGGAAAAAAGAAAGGGAGGAAGATTGGCAACAGATGTTAGCGCAGGGCCAATCTCCCTCAAAAAAAAAAAAAAACACATTGGGAACATTCAAAATGTTTGTCATGTATCTTTAAGCCACAATAACAGTTCAATATAGTACATTATGTACAGAGAAAAGAAAGAGAATAGCATAACAGCAGCTTTATGAAATGAAACTGACTCCGAGTAGAGAACTAGCCACCAGATCAGGTTTCAAGTTTTTGTCTTAAATATTAATACTCTGAAAAAGAAATCTGATTCTTGAAAAGTCTAAGGAATTAAGTGATTCTTCACACATATGCATATTTTATATAGATAATTTGCCCCTCACAACATAAAAATAATTTTACATATGTCTGCTTTTTTGAAAACAATCTTCTTTCTTTCTCAGTATGCCATGATGTCCAATTTATCCTCACACATCTCTTTCTCAATCTCTCTCTCTCTTTTTAGTAATAAGCTATTTCCTGTTTTTACAATCTGGACCTGTGTAGCACAAAATTTGATTATGCATTCAGAAATTCCAAGGTACCTATTTTTTTATGGGAAATGATGAACAGATACCATAAAATGTGATCATAATGTCATAAGATGTAAAAGCAACAAACATCTAGAACTTTAACAACTAAATTAATAGCACTTCCATTAAACTAGTCACCTTTGGAGACTATAGATATTTGGAATATGCTATCCCTTCTCGAAACAATTTTGGAAACTTTCTTTTGGAAAGTACTTTAGAGCCAATGAATGGGCAATGCCAAAAAATGCCAAAAAATTACTCTCATGATTATATAGTCTGTCTTTCATACTAAGAGACATCTTACCCAGCTTGATCATCCACCCTGTTCAGCAGACTTGACTCCTTTATTAGTCAGGGTTCCAGCGAGAAATATATTGCTGACTCACAAAGTGTGTGTCTGTGTGTGTGTGTGTGTGTGTAATTGAGGAGTCTTTAAAAAGTGTCTATTTACAAAAGATGTGAAAAGGATAATGGGGAACCAACAAGGGATGAAGGGAAGCCCTTACACTCCTTGGGCCTGAAAGGGATAAAAGGAGGGAGCTGCTATTGGAATGCACGATGAGATGTAGGTGAGAGCTCTCCCATGGGACCTGGGGACTTTAGGCGAGGAAGACAACCACATCTCTGAGCTGATTCTCCTCTCTGCCTTCAAATTTCTGACGGTGCTTCCCTTTGGCCAAACCTGAGAGAAAGCCAGAGAGCTGGGGAGCCTCAAAATAGCCCATGCAGATCAGTCTCCCAGGACACAGAGCAGAGTGGAGAGACATGGAGAATAGTTCTGGAGGGGCAAATAGAGATTATCCAGTATAGCCACTCACAACTTTTATCTGTTAACAGTAATCCAAATCACTCCATTGAGGACTGTCAGGAGGATGGAGTGTATCTTCTGAAGGCAATTCTAAGAGAAGCGTCCCTTATGTAAACTAAGAATGTAAACTCACTGGCATAAGTAAGCAGGCCACAGAGGAAATGAATATGTTTTAATTCATTTATTACAATTCAGTCTTATTCCTTTATGGCCATGTCTTGTCTTTTGACTGGAAAATGTTTGAATGGTTTTTGATAATTCAATCTAAGACATTTTTATAGTTCTTTAGATAGAACAAATGTATTCTTTGTGGAGACTAATAATAGAGAATGGAAAAATACCAAATTACAAGTCAAAAGTATATATACATCTTCTTTATAGAGTCATCTGCATACATGGGTTATGTTCATGAGCGAAATAGGGTCCTGAAAATGTAACTTGGATTTGGGAATGGGAGAATTAAAAACAAAAATTATGTGTATCTGTAATAATCCAAATCTGCCTGCTCTTGGCAGTTTTTACTTCATTGAACTGATTTCAGTGCCTTGGCAGGCTCAATAATGTTTTATTTTTGCTGGAAATTGGGGACATGGGCAGTAATCATGAGTGCCAGGGGCAGAAAAGACAAATTATACTGAGTGTGCTCTGGAAAGCATTGGAAGTGTTGGTCCCCAAGTCTTGACTTGCTAGATTTGGGTATGGATTTACCTAACTGGGCTTCTAATTCTCTGGTATAATCAGGTCATCCTTCATCCAAAATAGGAACTTGAACATTTTTTCTATGAACATCATGTCTATTTTTGGTCTTGGTAATTCATCAGTTATTATTCATGGTCACTCTCACTGTCTATTGAATAAGAGTGGCTCAAAAGTTTTAAATGAGTAGGTGTTTATTGTACATTCTCTTGGGTGAATTGGGACAGAATAAATTGTGTTATCAAAACTGGTTTTTGTCCCTAAGAAAATTCCAGGTTCAGATGATTTCAGTGGTGAATTCTAGCAAATATTTAGGGAAGAAACACCAATCTCACGCAAAATCTTTCAGAAAATAGAGGGGATGGGAATACTTCCCAACCTACTTTATGAGGCCAGCAAAATCCTGATGCCAAAACCTGTCAAAAATATTACAAAAAAAGCAAAGAACATTGCAGACCAATATCCCTAATGAACATAGATACCAAATCCTTAATAAAATATCAGCAAATTAAATTCAATAACATGTAAAAAGATATTACATAATAGCAAAGTGGGAGTTATCCCAGAAATGGAAGATTGCTTTAATTCTTGAAAACCAGTTAATGTAATCCACCATATTACCAAAATAAAAAAGAAAAATCAAATGATCATTTCAAAGGATGCAAAATTGGTCTTTTGCTTTTCTTTACAAACAATTTAATTTATGTTCCTTTATTTAAAAAAGGAAGGAGAACAGAAAATTAAGGCAAGCTCCATAGTTTAGTTTAAAATTCCGTTTAAGATTATTTGCCCATAAAGATTAGACTTAATTTTTTTAAAGCAGGTAGAGTAAAATTTATAATAAAGTCCTAATAACTCACACTTTAGGGGTAAATGGAACCTCAATTTGAATCAGAAATAAATTCCACATCCATACTGTGCACACCCACAGAGTTGCGTTTTCCATGTGTCACACATCCTCAGCCTGTGGGAGGTAGGCTTCCATAGCATCTGTCCAAATCACAGTTCCGTAATCTTTGGTTGCAGCTAGTGTCAACCTAAAAGGGGATGGGAGAGGCATTCAAATCAGGGGTGCACTTCAATACAAAGAAACTTCATCCATCCGTCCTTTCATCCATCCATGCAACAAATAGCTGAGGATCTACTTCATGCAAGGCACAAAATAAATGAAAGCCTTTTTCTTCATGGAACATATATTCTAGTGGGATTACACATAGTAGTAATATGCTTATCTTTTTCTTATGTAGCAGAAACCTGAAGACTAAGTGTGGTGCTGGTGGTTCTTGGTCTGCCACAGGATTGATGGCTTGTGAGTGGGCCAACATATAACTTCTAGCCTTGTTTATTTCATTTCTGGCCAAAGACAATCTACTTTCTTGATCTCCCTTCCCTTTTCTCGTCTCTGTACAGAGCTCTGCATGTTTCAAGAGTTGGCCCTAACCTTCTTCTTGGCCCACTTGATCACAAAGCAACCTTGATAGAACATCTGTTTCTCCATCACAGGGCAATTGATTCCAGGTGGTAAAGCCTGATCATTTAGGAACTATTGACAGAGATATTTTTGTGAATTGTTTTGATGGACTTTTTTTTTTTTTTTGGCTCTGCACTGCCTTCTCAGAGTTTTGGGCTGAACTTTTAGGGCTAGTTTTCTTTGGAACTTTACATATTCAATAAATCTTTTGATCAGTCTTACTTAGTGTCATGGAAGAACATGGAATTTCTTTATTATTTTCTTGGTAAAGTTTCAAAGAAAGATTTGAGGGTTTATCAAGGTAGCGTGATGATTCAAGCAAGAATAGTAACAGAAATTAGCTGAATTCCAATTATTTTGGACCTCGGGTGTTATAAGTGATGTGATGTGGTATATGACATGATAAATATATGACTTGATACAATGTATGTCTCAAGGGAATAATATAGTAATGTTTATAAGATAATTTCTTCTAATAATAATGCCATAGTTTTCTTCTTCTGTTTTGGTTGTTAATTCCAGGCTTCCCTCTAGATTTTCTGAAGTTTTTAGATTGAAATCTGAAGCACCATTATTTCTCAAGTTTTCTGAGATTTCTCAAATTCAACTAAATATGCATGTTTCTTGACACCTAATCATTTCTATATACAGGTTCATAATGATTATTAGGCTTCATCTTGTCTCAATGTTTTTTTCCTAAAAGGAAATTTGTCTTTATAACATAATACCCTAATAGTTATTTAACGAACTATTCTCTATCAATATTACCTGTTATGCTGAATATTGACTTTATATTAATTATTCCCACCAAGCTTTCATTTTTGGCTCAGTGTTCTGGGTTAGATTCTCCTCTGTATTCAAAAAATGATTAGATTTATAATGACAGGGACAGAACCTTTCATTGGGTGGGTTACTTTCTTAGGTAATCAGTACAATTTAATCCTCAGTTATATATTTATATTTTATCTGTAAGACATGAAAGTCAACCACTCTTGGAAAATATTCAATTTTTATTCTGGAAGTAGTTAATGTAGTGATCCCTAAGGATTTTTCTGGAGGCCCACCTTTTCCCTGGATGTCTAGTTAAACAATGCCAAACTACAAATTACCCAGATTTTAATAACAGGCAGTATAATAAAATAACTGAAGATTGAGGTATCCAAAGAGATTATGCACACTCAACTGCTCTGTCATATATTTTTAACTATTCTTTAGATGAAAAGTAGTTTATGATTCATAGATGAACCAAGCCGTGTAATTCAAGATTATTGACTGAAAACTGGCAGGCGAGCAGGAAACCAGCATTTGCTATTATTGTGTTATTTAGTCTTCCAACAACCGTTTTAAGGAAAATGCTCTTTTTTCCTATGTCACAGATGAATAAACTAATAATAACTTGCCCAAGGTCAGGCATCTAGTTAGGGACAAGACTAAGATTGTAACTCAGGTTTATGGGATGTTTAGGAATAGTAACTCTGGATCTACTTAGGGAATTTCTACTTTGAAAATTACCGGAAACAAGGGAAAGAGGAAACTACTTGGTCTTCATGATTTGAAAGAAATTTTATAGAGAGTTTATCAGTACTGGAAAAAAGTGTAACAAATGAGTAATTTTACTGGAAAGAAAGAGCAGAGAATCAAAACTCTCCCCTTAGCTCCTCAGCTCACCTTTGGAAGAAGATTAAAGCTGGCACATGGCAAATAAAACTTCCAGCCTGAAGTTTGCCAGAAAGTCGAAGAAGATCGCATTGTCTTTTTACTCTTGTCAGTACAATCTCTCTAGCTCAAGGAGAAAGACTATTGAACTACATAATTCCTGATGTCACTACTATCAACTAACAGCATTTCCTAAAGTGGGTATTCCACTCTCTGAAAACAGACTGCTTACATAGGCTGGACAAATGAACTCTTCTCAAGTACCATGTAATGCACTTTCCTCAAAGCTGGACCCTCTGCCCTCTGCTCTGTCCTTTGATGGGCAAAAGGATGCTTAACATCTGAAGACAGTGGTACTACCTGTGGTTTCTTTTCCTCTCTTTATCTTTCTGCATATTGTAAACATTTACTTTAAATACTTTTTCAAATGGATCTATTATCTCTAATTCTTGAGGTGCCAATTCTCCCATTGTTTGGGGGTTTGTTCCTCTCGTGGTTTGTCATGATTTGTTGTTAGCTCATCTGCATCAGAGGTTGCTTCGAGAGCCCTATGCACCTGGGACCATTGTATCCCTATGGAGTGGTTTGGGGTGGTATCAATCAGGACCCTTCAGATTTCAGGGTTTCAGACTACAACTTATGTTAATGTGTCATCTTGGATTTCTGTGCCATTTCAGAGTGGAATTAATTTAGAATCCACACCTGACCATGGGCTGGGATTAAGGCTTTGATAATTCACAGATAACTCTTCTTTCATTCACTGCCTCAGGAAGAAAGTTTGATTCTTGAAGCTAGCCCAGGCTGGTGAGCAGAGGTATTTTATTCCCTATCTCACATATAGTACAGCCTTCTATGCTCCCCTTTATTCAGATGGCACAGTTCAATCCCCTCACTTTTCTAGGGCCTGAGTTCTTATATTTTGCCTCCCTGAGAATGTTAAACCCAGACCTCAGCCTCTGGGACCTATATCGGAGACTGACACTGTGTGCATCATTTGCCTTCAACTCATCACTTTGGTTTTGAGTTCTTTTTTCTGGTATATGAAAATTTCTCTTTCTTGTTTTCAATCTCAGCTTAATTTTCTTTTATTATTATTATTTTTTTATTCAGCATTTCTATGTGTTTGTGGTGAAATGGAGGTATCCTCTGTGTCAACTCAGTTTACTATATTGACTAGAAGTTTCCTATTATTGAATATGTAATATGTCTATTCTATTTTAAATGTTCTAGTGACCTGTTGGCTTTCCTGAATATTTTGTTATGCTAACCTCTCAGTTGCACTTATGAGATGACTATATACTGTGATAGAAAACTATGCATATAATATGCTGGCTCATTAAGAAATAACTTATTTAATTGCTATTGTAATTAAATATATATTAATTCAGAAACCACTTTAGCCTAGAAATGATGGGAAATATATTTAAACTCAGAATTTACAAGAAGGCTCTTGGAAAGGTTGAAAGTACAATTTGCAGAGTGCCTAAGGGTTGAAAGTTACATTGACTCTTTTGAGCAATGAAACTTTGGCAAAGGCTATGTTTTAATGAGGCTTTTTTTTTAACCCCGAGAGAGAGAGAAGACTGGAGTTCTACTTGCTGTGTATAAAACCCCCTATAACCTCTTAACAGGTGTTCCAAGAATAAAGAAAACTACTGTTCTGCTCTCCTTTGAGACTTCTTACATGTCAGAAGTAAGTGGTTCAGATCCAACCACTAGGGTAGAGTAGGGGATTACACAATTAAATTGATGCTTTTCTCCAGCTTTAGAAGCTGAAAAGAAAGTAGATTCCCATTTTGGATTTGGAAGCAAATGGCTTTGAAAATGCATTTAGTTATATTTTGTCCTTGTCTCTTTCTTCTCCTATGGGTCTTGGGAGGAAGATTTTAATGTTTCCTGTATATGCTTCGGGTCAGCTACTTTTAGGTTAAATTTAGATTTTTAAGGTTGTGTCCAGTGAAAAGGTTTTTTTGGTGTCCTTTTTAGAAATACAGCACTAAAAAGTAAGGAGGATCAGAAAGCTACAATTCTTTGGAACAGACTATTCCAGAACAGAACTGAAACCATGTGCCTATTTCAAGGATATTTGAAAAGAACTCATAGAACACATCATATTTTGACTCATCTTGGGTTTAATGTCAGTGGGAAGGAAAAGGAAGGCTAAAATAACTGTCTAAACCTGATTATGACTCTTGACCTGTTAAGAATTTCTAAGATGCAGGAAATAAGATTATCATCCTTTCAGAGGGGTCAACACCAGGGGAAGGGTTAGAAGTTGTGTGGTAATCAAAATAAAAATGAAACACATCCCCTCTTCTGTCCTAACACCTCATAAAACTAAAATCCCAACCAAAACAGTAAAAACCCAGGAGGGCTAAGCAAAACCTAGTGTACTGAAGGATCCCAATAAAAATATGTAGTACTATATAAAAAAATTATCAGGATGTTTTGTAAGCTGTGGGACATCTGGCCAGGTGGGGAAAGGGTATAAAAAGGTAGATAGAGTCAGGTCTTGTTGTAATCATAGGGAGTTATCCTAAACCTCTAGAAAAACCTTAAGGGCAGGGTCTCTGAATTCCACTCCACATGGTAAGGCATCTTTGCCCGTTCTGGTTCCTTTATTTTGGGGGCTCATGAGTGAATCTGCTGCACACTAAGACCTTATTTTAAAACATACATGAAATCCTTGTACAGCAAAATCAAAACTAAGTTTGGACGTTGCCATGTGGTGAAGAGCACAGTTTTCACCTTTATTAGCTTGGGATGCATTTTCATTCTTATCAGCACAGCTTTTTCTCCAACCAGCTGGTCTGTTTCCAAGGAGAAAAAAAAATCTGAGTAATAAACTTTTAAAATTCCATTAAATGATTTCCTTGTAAAGAAAGACAACAACAGATGGTTTTGGCCAAAATTATGACCAAAGTGATATTGTGGATCTGTGTTTGGATATAATTGTATTCTAAGCATTTCTAATGGTTCTGGCACAACCTGTCAAAGACTTACCACCTTGTGAAGAAAGAATCTGGTTGAGTCTTCTAGTTTTTCTGGTTTGAGAGGTTTCCTCTTTTCAGAGTCAGAATTTTCTAGGTGCCAATTCATGTGCAAAATTGGATTATCAGGAGTTTATTCTTTTCCCTCTCTCCTTGAAAACTTCAGTTGCTTTTAGGGCCGGCCCAGTGGCATAGTGGATAAGTTTGCATGCTTTGCTTCAGTGGCCCGGGGTTCGTGGGTTTGAATCCTGCATGCGGACCTATACACTGCTCATGAAGCCGTGCTGTGGCGACATCCTATATACAAAATAGAGGAAGATAGGCACAGATGTTAGCTCAGAGCTAATCTTTCTCAGACAGAAAAGGAAGATTGGCAAGAGATGTTAGCTCAGGGCCAATCTTCCTCACCAAAAACAAACAAAAAACCCAGAAACAAAAATTCGGTTGCTTTTTAAATTCTTATACATGTAACAAGAAACAACACAAATGCAGTTTCTTGGAGAAATGGAAGGTCTTAGGAAAAACCGAACTCTCTCTATCTCACATCTTCTTTCCACAATTTCCTTTCTCTACACTAAATACTCCTTTTTTCCAGAGTAAAAAACTCATAGCCTTGTCATAATGGAAGAAGACGCATTCCCTCTGTATTACGATAGAAGACAGACACTATATGACAAGTCTTCCAGAGAGAGATTTTTGTTGTCTTATCTGAAACAGAATGTAGTATGTAGCTCTACATACCTAGGCAAATCTGAATATGCATATAAGAACATCAAAGTGGATCACATGGTCTCAAGAATTCTTACCATTCATAACATTTTCTTTTTGGTGATTTGGATTTTAAAAATAAAATACATGCAACGTTAGCTTGGGAAGGGGAAGTAGAGATAAGGTAATCTAACCTCCAATAGTTGATGATGAGAAATTGAGGTCCAGATAAATTGGGTCTAGAACCAAGAAGTCTAATGGTTTCTTTTACAAATGCTCCTAGTTTCTATGTTTGATTAGGGTTTTTTTTTTTGTAAATGATTCCAAAGGATGATTACTCCGAGACAGAAAGAAAATGTTTCAGTCATCCATGATCTCTGTGAATCCCAATATCTCACAGACATGTAAGGGCATTATCTCAAGAGCTAATAATGCAGAATGATTTTCTACTTAATAACTTTGTGCTGTCCTTTGGAAAGAATGTGCAAGGTTATTTCTTCAGCAATTACTCTTAGACTTAAACTCAATAAGATTCATCTTTACAACCCTGGTGCCATAACTCTTGTCCCATAGTTCAAATCTTAAGTGTGTCGAGTTTGGGTTCTTTTGACCACAGACAACTGATGTTAAGGGAAAGTATTTCACAACTTAACACAATGTCTGGATTTGTTATGGAATGATCTGTGTGACTATCTTGATGATATTGGGAATTGGAAATCCGCCAGGATTATTGCTTCTGCTTGGTGACTAAACATAGAAAGACTTTCTCCACTGTGGCAAATATTGAGAAATTTGGATCTTCACAATTTATGAAACCTCTTTGTGAAAAAAGAAGTGATTACTTTTTGCAAAATACCTTGAAAAAAGGAAAATTTCAAGTGATCATCTGTGAGTTTATTTCTATATTTCAGTGGTACTCAATCAGGAGCAAGTTTTCTCCCAGAGGACATCTGGCAATGTCTAGAGGCATTTTTGGTTGTCATGATTTGGGGATGGGGGGGTGCTACTGGCACCTAGTGGCTAGAAGCCAAGGATGCTGCTGAACTTCTTACTCTGCACAGGGTAACCACTGTCCCTTTTCTACAGGATAACATTTTTCTGGCCTAAATGTCAATATTTCTGAGGTTGAGAAACTTGTTATAATGCTGTCTTCTCTTCTAGTATTTTAACAGTTTGTATGATTTGTGATGGCCCGCTAACCCTAATTTATACACCATGGCATGGCTGAAGCCCAGCACATGCTAAGTCCATCTTTCCAATGTTTTTCAAAGTACAGTTTTACAGATCAGAGAAAGTAGTGCTAGGCAAGCCCTCTATCTCCTCCTGACTTCAAAATATCTTCCTGTGAGATCACAATTCCTACCAGCATTTTACAGACATTGACATTATGCACACTATGCAACCACAAAAACCCTAATTTAAGAATTACTTAAAAAGCAAAATAAAATGATTGAACCCTTTTCTGCTTTCTCACCCCCCATAAATATGTTAGATTCAGCCTGCTATATCACTAGCTTTTTCGTCATTAAAATAAATTAACAAGAACAACAAGGAAACAGACTCCATTTTCCTTCTTGTCTTAAGCTATAAAAGTGTAGTGCATTTGGGATAAAGTATTTTGCATTTTATGACCACTCTAGTCTACTATAGAAGAGAAACGTCAAATATCTTTATCTAATTTATTAAGTTGTACGGTGCCCAGGTTTGGCTGATGATTGGAGCATATTTGTCCTTTCCCACATATTTGAATAGAGAAGGAACAGATGTATTTGTCCCCTTGCTGTGTTCTGAAATGTTCATTTGTAGTTATGTTAGTACCATCTTCATAGGTCTGCACTGTGCTTGTTTCCATAGTAACCATACAGCACAATAACTTCTTTGAAAGATGATCTATTTTTTCTCAGTGAATTAGAATTTCTTGCCTTTGTACTCTGCTTTTTTTTTTTTTTTTTAATCCTTGGTTTGGGAATGAAAGCAAGTAGAAGGATGAGGAGGTGTCACCCACATCAAATGGAATGTGTGTTTAACCTGTAAGAAGTATGTATGGGTTCCCTTTGTGTTATATAGTTCTTCTCTAAGATTATTTTTTAATCCATGTAGTATAATGAACTATGTAGGACATCTAGGTGTCTAGCCCACTCAGTACAATGAACATTATCAATAATAATACCTAAGATCATTGAACAAATCCTGCATTTTCACAGATGAGAAAGAAGAGGCTTGTCTTATATAAGGCTTCCTTATAGAAGGAAAGGAGCTTGACTTGCTTGGCCAAGAGCTTTTAAGTGGCCAAGCAGGGATTTGAACTCATGCAGCCTATAAACAGATTCCATACTCTTAATCAGAGGCTTATAGCCTCTCATTGAAATATAGCAAGACAGGTCCCGTTGGTGGTACAGGATTGTCTATTTTCCTGAAATCTTGAAGTTTCCTCATTGTCCCACTAACTGCCAAATTCAACACTTTCTTCTCTGTTCTCATTTGCATCTGTATCTTTTCAGCATTTGACATTGTTGATGCTGTTGAGTACCCCCCTCACTTGCTTCCCCTCCTTTAACCTTCTCTGTGGCTTTTATCACTAATTCTTCTAACTCTTTCTCCATAAGTCTTTTCTAACCCAAGTTCTACCATCACATTTTATCTATATTAACCAACTGGTCTGTGAAAGACACCCAAATTTCTGACTCCATAGCCCTACCTACTTTTCCAATCTCTGATCCCATATTTCCAACTGACTGCTAGTTAACTTCACTTGGGTGTCCTCAAGCATTTTTAATTCAGCATGTTCAAAACAGAAATCATCTTTTTACTGAAACCAGCTTCTCCTTTTGAACTTCTTATATCTGTGACTAGCTCTACATTCTGTTCAAAACCTTGGTGTCTTCTCCAACTCTCCTTCATTTATTGTTCCTCACAGCCAATCAGTTATCAAGTCACATGGAGTCTAATTCTGTAACATTTTGCAATCAGTGCCCTCCTGTCCATTCCCTTCACCACCTCTGCCTAAATCACGGAGACACCTTTCAACTGCTCTTCCTGCCCTTTCAGCTCTCCACTCCAGTCCACTTTATGTGCTTTTATCAGAATATCCTTCATGTGGTCACATTCTGATCATGTCACCTGCTTGCTCAAAAACCATCAGATGTTCCTGATTATATCCTGGGTTATGTGCATATGCATCTAGGTTCTTCTGACACCAAGCAAATTAAACCGCTTGTCATTCTCCAAACTAGTTGCACAGATTTCAGCCCTTGTCTTGACTTCTTCAGACACACAGACTTCTGCAATTGAAATTATCTCTATTCTTCAAGCTCTGCCTCAAATATTACCTCATTCACAAAGCGCTTCTTAACTCCCATCCTCACAACTTTGGGTCACTCCAGTTTTCCCATCATCCTCATGCTATTTTGTGTCTGTGTTGTGCCACATTTCCTGTTTTGTGTTTCTATAATTTTTATTAACTTATCTTAATCATTCTTTTTAGCTTAATCCTTCCTTTTAGCTTGCACATCTTCTGCAGGCAGGGACCATGTCTTACTTACCTCAGTACCTTCTCCTCTCTGTCACCTGAGACAGTGCCTGAGACATAGAAACTCAATGACTATTTGTTGAACCACAGTTATGCTATTGGGATATCTGGCACAGAGAGAAGGAAATGTATGTATGGAAAGGATAGTTGTCTCTGATTTCCTGATGTTTCTGGGAGGTCTTCTTCAATGTATCCTTCACCATCTGGCACATATTTGACATCTCAACTTTTCCCATGTCACTGTACAACAACTTCTCCTTTCTGCCTAGAGTCAAAGAAATTTCTAGAGTTATCTGTTGAGATTTACCTGAGGCTTCATCTAGTAAAACTCAGGCTGGTTTGACAGTAAACAGTCCACTTGAGAAAAACAGAGCAGAGAAAACTAAAAAGTTCTAGGTTGATGAGAGGTTGGTGTGAACTATTGACTGAGATGTGTACAAATGTTCCCAACATAGTGCTAATATTAAGCAAAACTTTACAAGCTTTCCACCCTGCCTCTTCCCTTCACATCTTTTCAGCTGCCTCCCTCTGGTCTTTAACTCCAAAAATCCTTCAGCTCCACTAGGATCAACAATCCTTTGACCTACCTTTTTTAAAAAAGACAACTTTTTGTGAGCCCTTTTATGTTCCTAGCAAAATTAAGAGAAAGTTATATAGATTTTGCGTATCTCTCCTGCCCTACATATGCATGTCCTCCCCCATTATCAACATCCCCCACCAGAGTGGTACATTTGTTACAACTGATGAATTTACACTGACACATCATAATCACCTCAAGTCCACAGTTTGCATTGGGGCTCACTGTTGATGTTGTACACTCTATGGGTTTGGACGAGTGTATAATGACACATATCCATCATTATAGTATCATGCAGAGTAGTTTCATTGCCCTAAAAATCCTCTGTGCTCCACCTATGCAACTCAACCACCTCTAGCCCCTGGAAATCACTAATCTTTTTACTGTCCCCATAGTTTTGCCTTTTCCAGAATGTCATATAGTTGGAATCATATAGTACGTAGCCTTTCAGGTTGCTTCTTTCACTTAGTAATATGCATTTAAGATTCCTCCATGTCTTTTCATAGCTCAATAGCTCATTTCTTTTTAGTGCTGAATAATATTCCACTGTCTGGATGTACCATAGTTTATTAATTCATTATCTTACTGAAGGGCTGCTTCCAAGTTTTGACAATCATGAATAAAACTGCTACAAACATCTGCATACAGTTTTTGTGTGGACAGGCTTGTTTATAACTCCTTTGGGTAACACAAGGAGTGTGATTGCTGGATTGTATGGTAAGAATATGTTTAGTTTTATAAGAAACTTCCAAAATGTGCTCCAAAGTGGCTGTAACATTTTGTATCCCCATCACCAGCAGTGAATGAGAATTCCAGTTGCTCCACATCCTCACCAGCATTTGGTGTTGTCAGTGCTTGAGATTTTGGCCATTCTAATACGTATGTAGTGGTATCTCATTGTTGTTTTAATTTACATTTCCCTGATGACATATGATGTGGAGTATCTCAAAAAAGAAGATAGACAGATGACAAGCATATGAAAATGCTTGTCAAGCATATGAATGACAAGAATATGAAGCATATTTTCATATGCTTGTCATCTGTCTATCTTCTTTTTTGAGATGTCTGTTAAGGTCTTTAGCCCATTTTTCAATTGAGTTGCTTGTTTTTTTACTGTTGAGTTTTAAGTGTTCTTTGTATATTTTGGATAATAGTCCTTTACTAGATGTGTCTTTTGTAAATATTTTCTTCTGTCTATGTCTTGTCTTCTCTTCTCATTCTCTTGACATTGTCCTCTGCAGAATAGAAGTTTTTAACTTTAATGAAGTCTAGCTTATCAATTATTTCTTTCATGGATCATGCCTTTAGTATTATATTTAAAAAGTCATTGCTATACCCATGGTCATCTGTGTTTCCTCACACGTTATCATCTAGGAGTTTTACAGTCCACTTTGAGTTAATTTTTGGGAAGGGTCTAAGATCTGTGTCTCGATTCATTTTTTCACATGTGGAAGTCCAATTGTTCCAGCACCATCTGTTGAAAAGACTATCTTTGCTCTATTGCATTGTCTTTGTTCCTTTGTCAAAGATTAGTTGGCTATATTTATGTGGGTCTATTTCTGGGCTCTTTATTCTGTTACATTGATCTCTTTGTCTATTCTGTTGCCAGTACCATACTGTCTTGATTAGTGTATCTTTATAGTAAGTTTTGAAGTTAGGTAGTATCAGTCCTCCAACTTTGTTCTTTTCTTTCAATGTTGCAATTGCTATTCTGGATCTTTTGACTCTCCATGTAAACTTTAGAATCAGTTTGTTGATATCCACAAAATAACTTGTTGGTATTTTGATTGGGATTGCATTGACTCTATGAATCAAATTGGGAAGAACTGACATCTTGACAATATTGAGTCTTCTTATCCAAGAACATGGAATATCTCTCCATTTATTTAGTTCTTTGATTTTGTTCATCAGAGTTTTATAGTTTTCCTCACATAGATTGTGTACATATTTGCTTAGACTTATACTTAAGTATTTCATTTTTTTGGGGTGCTGATGTAAATGATATTGTGTTTTTGATTTTAAATTCCACTTGTTCATTACTGGTATATAGGAAAACAATTGACTTTTGTATATTAACATTGGATCTTGCAACCTTGCTATAATTGCTTATGAGTTCCAGGAGTTTTTTTGTTGATTCTTTCAGATTTTCTATGTAGACAATCATGTTATCTGTGAACAAAGACAGTTTTATTTCTTCCTTTGCAACATGTATACCTTTTATTTCCTTTTCTTGTCGTATTGCATTGGCTACAACTTCCAGTATGATGTTGAAAAGGAGTGGTGAGATGTGACATCCTTGCCTTGTACCTGATCTTGGTGGGAAATCTTTGAGTTTCTCACCATTAAGTACGATGTTAGCTGTAGGATTTTTTTGTAGATAATCTTTATCAAGTTGAGGAAGTTTCCCTCTATTCCTAGTTTACTGAGAGTTTTTGTCATGAATATGTATTTGATTCTGTCAAATGCTTTTTCTGCATCTATTGATATGATCATGTGATTTTTCTTTTGTAGCTTATTGATGTAACGGATTATGCTAATTGATTTTTGAATGTTGAGCCAGGCTTTCACACCTGGGATAAATCTCACTTGGTCATGGTGTACAATTCTTTATATACATTGTTGGATTTGATTTGCTAATATTTTGTCCAAGATTTTTGCATCTATGTTCATGAGAGATATTGGTCTGTAGTTTTCTTTTCTTGTAATGTCTTTGTCTGGTTTTGCTATAAGGGTAATGCTGGCCTCATAGAATGAGTTAGGAAGTATTCCCTCTAATTCTATCCTCTGAGAGGAATAGTAGAGAATTGGTATAATTTCTTCCTTAAATGTTTGGTAGAATTCACAAGTAGACTCATTTGGACCTCGTGCTTTCTGTTTTGGAAGGTTAGTATTTATTGATTGAGTTTCTTAACAGACATAGGCCTGTTCGGATTGTCTATTTCTTCTCATGTGAGTTTTGACAGATTGTGTCTTTCAAGGAATTGGTCCCTTTTATCTACATTATCAAATTTGTGTGCATAGAGTTGTTCATAGTATTCCTTTATTATCCTTTTAATGTCATAGAATCTGTAGTGATCTCTCTTTTTTCATTTCTGATATTAGTCTTTTTTGTCTTCCCCCTTTTTTCTTAATTAGCCTGGCTAGTGGCTTGTTGATTTTATTGATTTTTTTCAAAGAACCAGCTTTCATTTTATTGATTTTTCTCTATTTATTTCCTACTTTCAATTTCATTGATTCTGCTCTAATTCTTTTCTTCTTCTTACTTTGATTTAATTTGCTCTTATTTTTAAGTTCCTAAAGTGGATGATCTACCATTTTTAAGTTGTTCTTCTCCTACCCCTGACCTTATGTCTTGGCTTCATTTCTGTTGAATTGTGCACTCCAAAATTCATATGTTGATGTCCTCACCCTAGTAGATCAGAACATGACCTTAATTGGACCTTTACAGATGTAATCAAGTTAAAATAAGGTTCATTAGTATGGACCTTAATCCAAAATGACAGACTTCCTTATAAAAAGGGAATTTGGGGGACAGACACTCAGAGGGAGAATACCATGTGAACATGAAGATGACCATCTATAAGCTAAGGAGAGAGTCCTGTAACAGATCCTTTCCTCACATCCCTCAGAAAGAACTAACTCTGCCACCTAGATTTTGTGCTTCTGGCCTCCAGAGCTGTGAGATAATAAATTTGTTTTTTAAGACACCCAGTTTGTGGCATCCAATTATGGCAGCCCCAGGAAACTAATATACCTTCTTACCAACAGCGATGGTATTTTTATTACAGAGATGGTATTATCATCATTGTTATCCCATAAATCCCTTACCCCAGTCTACTTTTGTCATACTTGACTGGTAGCCAACCCCTCCCTTACTATCCTGGTTAAGTCTAATTCTTTATCTACCCCAGGCCTGAACTTATGCAGCAGAACACCATGGAAGCAAAACACATCCATGCCTACTGGTCTCACTTGTAATTCAGGTTGGTTAACTTCAAGTGGGCCCTTGGTGATGCCCAGCTACCATACTGTATCTCCCTAGAGTCCGTTAATTCTCCCACCATCTGAAATGACCACTACAGACCTTCTAGTCTCCTTTCAGTCTTCCAACACTTCCTTCCCAACCAAATGCTCTGAGGATGACCTTGCTGCCTAGCTCACTGAGAAAATGGAGGCAATTAGAAGAGAACTTCTGTATGTTCCCCACCACATGCAACCCCCCACCTATATCTGTATTAAGGTACTCTGCCTTCTCTCTTGTTATTATGGATGAACCATCCATGATTTGTCTTCAGCCTGCTCCTCCTTTTGTGCACCTGATCCCATCCCTCCTTGCCTACTCAAGGACATTGTTTCAATGATCCTCCCTGGCATCTTTCTCAGCAGCCTTGTTATGGGCTGAGTTCTGTACCTCCCAGATTCATTTGTGAAATCATAACACCTTGTACCTCAGAATGTGACTGTGTTTAGAGATAGGGTCATTAAGGAGGTAATTAATTTAAATCAAGGTCATTAGGGTGGGCCCTAATTCAATATGACTGATGCCCTTGTAAGAAGAGGAGATCAGGACTCAACATACACAGAGGAAAGACCATGTGAAGACACAAGAAGAAAATGGCCATCTACAAGCCAAGTAGAGAGGAAACCAACACTACTGACACCTTGGAACTCTAGCCTCCAGAACTGTGAGAAAATACGTATCAATTGTTTAAGCCACCCAGTCTGTGGTACTTTGTTATGGCAACCCTAGTAGATGAATACAAGCCTAAAAACATGCTGTAATTTCTCTTACCTTCAACAACCCAACGCTTTTTTGATTCCTCTTCTCCCTTCAGCTGCTTCCTTATTCCTCTGTTCCTTTACAGAAAAACCTTGATCTTTCTGTATTGGATCTCCACTTCCTCTCCTCTCAGTTTCTCTTCTATCTTATTTTCTGATCTCTAAGCACTGGAGTGTTCCAGAGCTTAGTCCTTGAACCTCTCTGCTTTTCTCTCCGTACTTATTCCCTATGTGAATTAATTTAGTCTCATGGCCTTTAAACAGCATCCATAAGCTAGCAACAGCTCAACTCATCTCTCCAGCTTGAACCTCTCCCTTGTAAGTCAGGGATATTATAAAAGGGGACACTGCCTTCCCCCCTTCAACTGTGAATCCAACTGCTCACTCACCACCTCTATTTGGAAGTCTAATAGTCACCTCAAACTTAATATGACCCAAGCAGAACTCCTGGTTTCCATCCTCCACCCCTCTAAAGCCCCAAATCCTGCTCTCCCGCTGTCTTCTGCAGCTCATAGATAGCTACTCCACCTTTCCAGGTGCCCTTGCAAAAAACAAACAGATAAAACAAACCCAAAAAACCTTAGCATCATCCTTGAATCCTCCCATTCCCTCATACTGCTCATCTACCAGCAAATCCTGTTGAATTCACCTTCTGAATAGATCCAGAATCTGATCGCATCCCACCCACCCCGTACCACCACTCAAGTCCAATCTTCTATCTTCTCTCACAAAGATTATTGTAATTGCTGCCTAGCTTTCCTGCTTCTGTCCCTGCATTTGTCACTGCCTACCCCCTTCATTTTAACCTCAACGTAGCAAACAGAGTGATCCTTTAAAAGTGTAAGTCAAATCATAGGAATGCTTGCCTTAGATCTCTCCATGGCTCCCTGTCCCACTCAGAATAAAAGCCAGCATTCTTACTGCGTGGCCTCTTAGGCTCTAGAATCTGCTCCCCCACTCCCTGAATCCATTACCTCTCTGAGTATATCACTTCCTTTACTTCATCCTCACTCACTCAGCTCCAGCCATGCTGATTTCCTTACAGATTTTTAAAGATACTGGGCACTCTCTTACCTTGGGGTCTTTGTACCCACTAATCCTTCTGTCTGGAATGCTCTTCCCATGAAGAGAGATAGTACTTAGTACTCACAATAGGCCAAGTCTATTCTAAGTGCTTTGCAGATATGAATGCATTTCATGTGCATGTCCTTCTTTCAGATCTCTGCCCAATCTTCTCCTTGCCAAAAAGTCCTTCTCTGAGTCCTTACAAAAAAGCAACCCCCTCCCTATCTGTCTCCCATGTCTCCCTATCCTCTTTACTGTATTTCTGCCCATAGCTATTATCACTATCAATCATGAGATATATTTACTTGTTTGTTTTCTTATTATACATTTTCCTTCACTGGAATTATTATAAAATATATGAGGCCAGGAACTTTATTTGTTCATTGCTTGTTGAATCACTGACTGACTAACTGACTGAATTTTATACTTGATGCTACCTACAAACCAGCCTGAAGTTTGTAACCCAGTAACAAGTTTTCCTGGCTCTCTTCTGTGGCCCTAGCATTGCATGTTCCTGCCAGGTCCTGGGGTTTGGAGGGAACAGGAGGAGGTTTTGAGAAACATTTAAGTCACTCCTTTCAAAGAACCTTTTTGTTAAGTTGGTAAAACTATTCCAACACATGTGACACATTAATGATTTTGCTGGGTGGGGTTAGCGATGTGTCCTGGATTGCTCACACAGTGAGGCATAGCTTCTGTAAGGAAGAGCATTTCAATCCAGGTCTTGAAGGATTGGGTAAAGCACCATGTGAGCAGTGGCATAGAGATGGGGAGGAGGCCGAGGTTTCAAGAGCATACCTATTTAAATATTTGGGTGTAATCACATATACATTTAACCACTATTTGGTCCTACCACAAAGATAAAGATACACACATGTACATATTTGCAAAATAGCATATCAGTTTATTCAACATTTTTTAACTTTTAAAAACTAACAATAGATTAACAAACACCTTTATGAGACAAATCACGTCTAGTCTTACTGAATTTGTTTCCTTAACTGTAAATAAGCATAATAATACCTGCTTCATCACATTGGTATAAGAGTCAGTATAACCTAGTGGGTTCAAATTCTGGTTCTGCTGCATTCTAGCTATATGACCTTGGACAGGTAACTCAGCCTCTGTGTGCCTCATTTTCCGCATATGTGAAATGGGGGTAATAATAATAAGTACCTCATAGGGTTGTTTTAAGAATTCAGCGAATGAATAGATGTGAAGTGCTAGAGGAAAGGCTGAAACATAGTCAGGACTCTGTAAAGGTTTGCTAACATTATTATTATTAGGTGAGGATTAGGTAGGATAATGCCTGTGAAAGTGATTTATCACACTGCATAAATGGAGGGGGAGTTTCAAGTGTGTATGTGTGGGCATGTGCATTTTTTGTCCTTGTCACAGCATTGAATAGTGGTTAAATGTATGGGCTTTGTGGCTATATTCTCTGGAGTCAAATCCTGGATCCATATTACCAGCTGTGTAACCATTAGCAAATTACTCAACCTCTCTGTTCCTAAATATCCTCACTCATTTGTAAAGTGGGGATAATAATACCTTCCTTATTGCATAGTTTTGTGGCATAAACGCAATAATACATATAAAGTGCTTTTCCCAGTGGCTTGGTATAGTGAGCACTTCGTGAATGTTAGCTATTATGATTAGTTCTTATTTGTGATGGATCCACATAATTGGGGACTTAATGTACCAGCTGTATTAACTCTCCAAGTTTTACAGCACAGTCTGACCTCGGGTGTTCCTTTTGGCTAGTAAAGCAGATGGCAAGAGGCTGAATAATAAGTCCCAGCCTTGGGTTTAGCTTATTCTGCCTCATAACGTGCAAACACTTAATACTAATCTGGATTTTTCCCACCCTGGCTAATCATTACTTCTCAAAAGTGCTGACCAAATCTGAAAATAATCTTTGGTTCTGTCATTAATTTAAGAAGTAATGTTTTCCAGTATGGCTAGCTTTCTCAAACCACTCTCCCAGTGAATTACATTCATTACTGTGGTGGGTATTCATTTTTGTTAAATTAATCTTTTAGGAGTGACTAATGACCATAAGAGTTGGAATATTTTCCCTCTCTGAGTGGGGATGCAGTTTAGAAATTCAACATGGCCTGACCAGAATAGCAGAGATCTGTGGACCGGCTTCTGTGGCACGATGGGAGTTGTTGTGGCTGTTGCTGTTAGCTTTAATGCAATTGTTGTGCTACTTGATGTGATGTCCTGGTGTGTCACTGGTTATAGAGTCTCCAGGGTGCTTCACTGAAAATGATGGTAACCTTTGCCTGCTAACTGGCTCTCATTTGGTCTCTACTCTGAGATTGGTAAAGGCTAAAGTGTAGTGTGTGTGTGTGTTTGTGTGTGTGTGTGTGTTTGATGACGAATCAACTCCCTCCAAAAATGTCATTTACAGTTGCCACATAAAACAGCTCTGTTTCCATAACTATGCACTAATACCCATTTTCCTTAGAAACGCATCTCTAGCAGATGTGCATAATTTTATAGGCAGGATATCTGATTGGAATATTAACTTGTGTTTTATTTCTGTTGCTGTACGGTTTGCTTTTATCCCGTAATGTAGCCAGGCGTGTATGTTCCCTTAGCTTGGGGGCCTGTGCTTACAGGTCAAAAGGAGAAAATGCCACCATCTACTACGCAACTATCTGTCTCATCTTTGGCTTCTGGAAGCCTGGGCTCCTTGAAAGGAATGATGTTGGATCCTTAGTTAGGGAGAGGATGGAGGAGAGTATTTTTTTTTTTTTTTTTTTTTTTTTTTGTGAGGAAGACCAGCCCTGAGCTAACATCCGTTGCCAATCCTCCTCTTTTTGCTGAGGAAGACTGGCCCTGGGCTAACATCCGTGCCCATCTTCCTCCACTTTATATGGGATGCCGCCACGGCGTGGCTGACAGACAGTGCGTCGGCGGGCGACCGGGATCCGAACCCGCGAACCCCGGGCTGCCAAGCGCGGACTTAACCGCTGCGCCACCGGGCGGGCCCGAGGAGAGTATTTTGAGAGGCAGAAGTCGTTGCAGGCAAACCAGAGGGAGATCAGATTCCCCGAGATGTGAAAAGATAGGGTTGGGCTGGAGGGTGCCTGCGTTTGGTGCAGCAGCCCCTCTGTGGGGGACTGGGAGGCCTGTACAGGGTAGACTGTGTGCTCTTCAGCCTTGAAAACAGCAATGAGGCTCTCTGAGGACCAGTGCCCACTGAGAAGGCATCTCTGCCTTTCTTGGGAGCCAAGAGGCATCGACTAGGAGAAAGGACAATGGGAATTATGGAAATTCCAAAACTGACACCTCATTCAGTTTTCTGGCAGTGGGACAGCCCCTGATTCGAGTAGGATCCCTTTGAGGGTGAGGAGGGATTCTCAGTACTGACTAGCGTGTGCCACTGGCTTCACTGGATGAGAGGTGAGAGCAGATCTAATGATTTAGAGAAAAAAAATGAATCTGAGATTTCCTCTATCCAAGTGTTGTGAAAGAAAACCCGTGCCTACCACATTTATCAGCCCGTGAAAGGAAGACAGTACCAGTGAATGTAACCCTGAAGTTATCGTGATGTGCAGGAGTGTGGGCCAGGCGAGGTGCTCACTGTGAAGCCTGTCCTGGGAAATAAAGACAGGCCTGTTCCCCTTTCTGAGGACAGATCCAGCCATCTTTGTGTGACACTGTGCAGAAGAAAGCCTTTTAAATGACCCTGAACCAGGAGAGCTCATACCAGCCATGAGGGCACTGAGTTCTGTCCTCTCATGGAGAGGCACAAAGAGGTACTGTTCAAAGTGACAGCCAGGGCTAAAGCAACGTTCCTCAGGTGAATCTTGAAGCATTTGCTTTAAGGGACTATTTCTCACTCCAAACTCAGGAAACACAGTTCTACTTTTGTTTCCATGGTTCATCGGAAAAAGATGGAAGTTGCCAGTTTGAATAGAAAATGCAACATTCATTGGACAATACTGAAAACCACTTAAAGAAAAAGAGATTAAGTGAAAATAACTGGCTCTTCCACCATATCAGGATCCATTTAAACGATGAGCAAACTCTCGTCTAAAACCTTTACTGATGGGGTTTCTTGCTTTTTTTAAAAGGACCACGGACCCTTTTGGCAGTCCAGGGAAGACTATAGACCCTTTCTCAGAATGATGTTTTAAAATCCATACTATAAAACACATAAATTAAAAAAGGGAACAAATTGTATTGAAAGAGAATTACCAAAGTATTAAGAAAAACAAATTTGGGTTAAGTTAACATTTTTGCTCCTTTGTTAAGGCATCAGATAGCAATATTTAGCAATGGGTCTAACAGTAACCATAATTTTGAAGTAGTGATGAACAAAAGGTAAATTTTGAGAAATATGAAAATATCTGTGCTTTTTTTTGTGACCAAGCCAAAGGAACTCTAATAAAGGAAATACTAAATTTCAGTTAAAAGTTAGTGAAAATAGAGATTAATTTTCCCCATTCAAATTCATAGATCTTCCAAATTCCGTCAGATTAAGAAGCTTCTGCTGGCATTTTGACGAAAACAGATAAATCTATTATGTTGTGTGTGTGTGCGTGTTTGTGTGTGTGCATGTGGTGGGAGGGATTAATTCCAATTTAGGAAAAATTTACGTTTTGTTCTCTGTTTGTTTGCCACCTCCTATGAGCTGTTTCTTTGAGATTCTTACAAGAATTTTTTGTTGTTTCCAAATAAAACAATAGGTTATAAAATACCTCTGTGAAAAAAGAGTGTGGAGAGTGTGTTGTTTCACAAGGAGAAGCCTGTGGCGAAACCCTCTGAGTCCAGGCAAGCTTCAGGCTTTTTCCTGGAGCCGTTGGATTTGGCGACAGGCTCAGCCACTCCGGAGTCAGAAGAAATGGAAGCAGTGATCCAGAACAAAAATGAAAAGAAATTTTAAAAGGCCTCTGCCTGGGAGAAGGAAAGGGGGTCAAGGGTCAGGCTGCCAAAAGAAAAAAGACCTATGCCTTTTGATTGATTCACTTTTAGGGAGCTCTTCTGAAGTGATGGCAGTTTCTTAGAGCAAGCGGCAGCATTGGCAAGCTAGAATATTGCTTTTGTAAGATTTGTCTTTCGAAAGGAGAATTGAATGTCTCTTAATGTTTCCTTTGAAGGTCCTCTGAGTAGCGGCCCTGCTTATTGTTTTGCATGAAGACCAAGCAACCTGGACTTAGCTATTTTTCTGTAACAGCAATGGAATTCCACTATCAACATGCAGAAATATATAACAAACCGTTGTCTAAGTTTTCCAGCTGAGCTCCTTCAGAGCAAGCCCTCTGCTTAGATACCTGTCTGAAGTGTATTTCTCTACACTGTAGGTCTCTTTCTCTTTCACATCCACCATCCACCCACTTACACACAAAAATACACACACATTTTTTTGTCTGGTGCACATACGTTCTATTATTTTTGTCTGTTACACTTGAATTTCATATTTTCAAGGGAAGGTTAGGGGAAATAGTTTTGGAAAAAGCAAATGTCAGGTATTTCAAAATGACCAATGCTGTTTTAAAACAAAACAAAAGCGTGATTACAAGGTGACCAACGCAGCTAAAGCATAAAATGACAATAAATGTGCACGTGGGCATAAACATGAAAATCCCATAGTATGTATTATTAGGGGAAAGAAGCTTTTAAATGTCTGCATAGTATAAGCTGGTGCCAGACACAGAAGTAAAATAAAGGTTTTATGTTTAGGTTAGATTCTAGGTGGCACTTCTGTTCCTGAATATTATGGACTGTTCCCTATTGCCATGTTTAAGTTGTTGATTCCAAGAACCTGGTATCCAGCATAAACAACATCATTCAATGCATCCAACAAACCTGTGGGCAGAAAAACCTTCCAAGAAAGACCTTAGAAATGAATATACAGGCAGGGGCTGTGGGAGCCTCATCTTAGATACTCTTTGCAGTGGGTTCAGGGTCACCGGAAGGAGAGAGAGTCACTTGTTGGTTGTTGAAGGTTCTTTCCTGTTAGGATGTGTGATATCAAGGCTCAGGGTTTGGGGCTACAATTCTCTCCTCTCCTCTAGAAAATTCCTTTCTGATAAAATGTCAGCTTTAAAAAGTCTATTACGGATGGGTCACTCAAGACATTTTATCTTGTGGAGAATAAATTGCCAGCCAGCAAACCTAACTTTACTCATTTAATCTTCAGGCTCTCTGTTTTGAAGATTAAGATCTTGGTATTTCTTTAAGCCTGGAAATTCCATTTTTCTCCTGCTAGTTGGGATTGTGGGAAACAGACATCTCCTTCCTCTTTAATTTGCCTTTCTTCATTTTGGATATCTGGATATTTTATTTTAGTTTTTAGTGACTGTTTGCTTTAACCACAGGGTCAAATGCTTGTACTTGTCATTCATTTGGCCACAGTCTGGTGGGAATATGATCCAAATCATCAAGGTACTGTTTTTTTCCTCCATATTCGAAAGTGAAGATTAAGCTAGCTTGTGCTTCCTTCATAAATAAACTCAATACAACTTTGAATCAGTGTGTACAAATATACTTACATCAATTAAGGGTTAGATTTTGCTGGGAAATGAGATAATAGTAAACTAGAACAAGAGTTTCCTTGATTGGATTTATTGCACAAATGACAACAGGAGGAAAAGAGAATTTTCTGATTCACAAAAAGTCACCCACTGTTTACAGACTTCCAAATAGCATTTTTCCAGACATGATCTCAACAGTATTTATTCTTTGGGGGCAAAATAAGTTGACGACTGAGGATTATTCACCCCATCTTTGGGATAGAAAAGTTAGGGCTGAGGTAGAGACAGCATGCACGCAAATAGCTTGGGGCTCAGGGATGCTCAAAATGGGACACAAATTCCCATCCTGGGCTTATACGTGAGCCATGCCGCAAGTCTGTTAAATTGTAAGATGTCCTGTCACTTGCTTAAAAAAAGCAGGTCACGTTCTTCTCAAAGAAGACCTTGCAGTTCATGTTGGTGAGACTGTGTGCACTTCTGAGCAGTGTGTGCTCAGAGGTCCTTGGCGTGATGGCCAATTTCTTTTTTATTGAGTCACTTAGCGGTGGTCTTGATAAAGCCATAATTCTAAGTGTGTTATGGTGATTATTTCAGACAGTTAAGCACTAGAAAAAAAAGACTAATGCTGTTGCTGATGCATGATGAAGCTGGTCGTGGTCCACTTAACTGCTCACATGCACTGACACAGCCACTTGGACCCTGTATATGCCTCTGGGAGACTTTAATACTTTTTTCTCATATGTTAAGTAACTTACCTCTTATTCTGCACAACACTTTTCACTTTCTAGCCTAAATTACATTTTCACCTAAGTTACATTTTTTGGGCAATGTGATGGATGGTCATATGCAGGACATCTTTAGGTTGTTCATTATTGTCTTTAAAAACAAATAAGATTTATTATTAGTGACACGTAATCATTGTAGAGAATTTAGGATATTCAGAGTTCAAGTTTTAGAACATATATTCATATATATCTTTATATTCTATATTTTAAAATAAATTTGGATCATGCTATGCATACTATTTTCGGACACTTTTTCATATGACATATATATTGTGAACATTTTTCCATATCTTTAAATAGTTCTCTACAATATAATTTTTAAAGATTGCATAGTATTTTATTGTATGTAAGTTCCACAATTTAGACAATGCCTTTTGGACATTTACGTAGATCTAATTTTCAACTGTTATAAACAATGCTCCTATGAACATATTTGTAGACAAATCTTTGAGTGCATCCATACTGATTTCTTTAGAATAAGTTCCTAGAAGTAAAAATGTTGAGCCAGAGAACATGGAGATTTGTTAAGGCTTTTTATGTGTATTGTCAAATTGCCTTCCGGAAAAAACCTGTGCCAAGTTAATCTCCACCAGCCATGTACTCCTGGCCATTCCCTTATTTTACCTCTAGCTGGTTTACTGCTTCTCCCTTTTGACTTGATGCTTGTTCACCACATTGCAACCCCAGGTTTTCTAATGAAGTCATATATTTCCTCCTAGTTTTCATGCTTTTCCCTGAATGCAGTTGTGTCCTCAGAATCCTTCATAACGCAGAATTTTAGGCATTAAAAGGTAGCTGATTAGAATTGTCCCACAAGAGGAAACCTAGTTGCCATCACTGCTTTATGGCTGAACTAAGACAGCAGATGGTTCGAGACCAGTCAACCGATGGTATCACTGTCCATCATCCAGACTTGATGATACAGAGGCAGGACAGGACTGGAGCAGGAGGCCAGCTTTAGTGGTTTTGTGCATACTGAGAAATCGGACCTACTAATAAAGAGAAGGTCTCAAAGTACTGCTTATGGTTTTCCTTTCAGATTCAAGGTTGGGCTACAGCATAAGGATCTGTGGGAGGCAGAGGAAAAACTAGATGATTCCTCAAGGATTAGGTCGCAAAGGAAGGCTCCATTAGGGAAGCTCCCCACTCTGTTGGCTAATAGAACGCTTACCTAGTTCTAAGACGGCAGTGATTTTTAAAATCCAGGTTAAGCCACTGTGTCTTTTCCTGTGCCTGAATTTTCTGTTACAACTTATCCAGAGGTATTATTTAGGAGCTGCTGGGGGGATCGCTACCTGCCTGTGGTTCTGAGTGATCAGCACTGGGCCAACGGCAAAGGTTACTGATTCAGACATAAGCCCTTATTGGCGCTACCTGAATACTTATTCAGCCAGCTCCTGGCTGGTCCTTTCTTCTCTCTTGGCTGCCGGCTAATCGCCTGGAGAAGCAGGCCTTTTAACCTCTGCACCACCCTCTCTCTGTCACTGCTTAGTGTGACCCCGTGGGATGGCTTCTCTGGCCAGGCCTGAAAGTCTGAAAGCAGGAAGGCATGGGGATGTGAAGGTGGGCTTGTGATTGAGAACAAAACTAAACCACTTTGAAAATCAATTTTTAACTGCCTTAGCTGCCACTTTGTAAAGCATTTCTCAACAGAGTTTTCTTTGTTGTGACAATGAAATGTTTCTTCTGCCAGCATTTAAAAATCCTTTTAATTTTAATTGTTTTCCTTATTTTTTAAAAAAAGTTATGTGCACACAATAATTCAGAAAGCAAAAACAAAACCCCCTCCCCCCTCCAAAAAAAAAACCCTGATGCTTTGGACCTTCTTCAACTAGATTGCTGGCAGACTTATAAAAGCCTTTTTTAATAGTAAAATAGGCCGGGAAGCGGATAATGTTTTTATTCCAAATTCAAATATTCTTCTTGAGAGAAAACATGGTTTCCCAGATAACCTTTTGTGTTCTTCCCTTGCTGTTAATTCTCTACTCAATGATGGGCTAGTCTGACTGCACGAGGTCTGAGGGCGACCATGGGATGGGCAAAAGCCCAGCCTGGGCTCGGTGCGTGTCCCCCCAACCCCCTTCTTTTTCCTTCTCTTCCTCTCACTCCTTTTGCTCTCCTCTTCCTATCCCCACTGCCCTTTCTCTTCAGTTCTCCCAAGTTCTGCTGCTTTTCATTGTGACCCAACATGGCTCTCAATAATATTAAATCTTAGTCATTGGAAATGAACTTATAGTTTGTGTTCTGGATATGTGTATATGTGTGTGTGTGTGTGTGTGTGTTAATAACATCAGAGTCTCATAAGTGTATTCCTTCTCTCACTTGCCCATTTATATGAACTGAAAACTGAAATATGGGAAAGAAGCAGATTTGCTGTCTGATAGGTGGGCCCATTGCCTAAGACTGGAATCCTCCTGCCTCTTCAGAATGAAATGAGGCAGCCTGTAAGAAGAGAAATTTCATAAGGGATATTTGATACATATATATATTGTTTACATCCCCAGGACTTATTTATCTTATAACTGGAAGTTTGTACCTTTTGACCTCCTTCACCCATTTCATCTTCCCCCCATCCCCTGCTTCTGTCAACCACCAATCTGTTCTCTATAAATTCAGTTTTCTTTTTAAATTCCACATATAAGTGAGATCATATGGTATTTGTCTTTCTCTGTCTGATTTATTTCACTTAGCATAATGCCCTCCAGGTCCATCCATGTCATTTCAAATAGCAGGATTTCCTTCCTTTTTATGGTTGAATAATATTCCATTGTGTATATACACATTTTGTATACACATACCATCGATGGACAAATATTCATATATGATGTATATATATTCATCCAACCATGGACAATTTGATAAACATTTTTGTGTATTTTATCTTCACTGTCTTTGTTTTTGTCTTCTCTGTCAACACACACATGAGTCTTCTCTGTCAACACACACATGTGGATGTGCAGACAAAAACACACACACACACACTCCAAACCACCCCATTTCATAGCTCTAAGTTGCATCTTTTATTTGTGTGTGAATTTAGATCATTGTCGTGCTTTGGTCCCTGACTCTAGTTCCCTTCTCAATTCTAAATTCAAGTTTATAGGCATCTGAGGATGGAGACAAAGGGGCCATGACAATGTTCATTTGCTCTGCCTAGAATGCTTGTTTTTCTGGCACCTAGTGAATGCATTGGCTTTGTTCAAACAAGGCCAGTAGTTAGTAGGGTTGAAAGCCAGGCATAGCACCACGTTAATGTGGACGGGGATCATTTGCCCTGTGGTGTTAGTCTCATGAAAGCGATTGTGCATGCCCACTGTTCTCTCTTCTACTGTCTATGTGATCAGGAAAGAGAGAAATTTCCTAGAGTGTAAACTCCAGTGAAGCCTCATTCATTAAGAAAGGAGTAGTTGGATATTTCTGTTAGTTCATTTAGAACCAAGTTAAAGCTTGTATTTGTACTATCTGTGGAAGCTTGTTGAACAAGAGAATAGTGTACACAAGATAAAACATTCATTTTACTTAAAACAACATTTTAAGCAGATCAGAAGCATCCTTTCTCCCACAAATAATTATGTTAACTAAAACAATTTTCACATAATTGTGACACTACAAGAACCTTGGAGTAATAAAGTCAGATTTCTTAAAAAAATATGAATAACACCAAAAATAAGCCTTACATCTGTATAAGAAAAGGGTTAACAAATACTTATTTCAATATGCTTATGTGAGTCTCACAATAATTGAATGTGGTATGGCAGAAGTTATTATCTCCATGTGCTAGTTGGGGTTAATTAACTTTAGTTGCCATAGTGGGTAAACCCTGAAATCTTAGTGTTCTAACACAACAAAGGTTTCTTTCTCACTCAGGAAAAGCCTGATGGCAACTGGGCCACCCTCTCCATCTTGCAGCTATGCTAAATCAAACATCTGGAACTATGGCCTCTAAGGTTGCTTCAGCTGAGAAAGAAAGAGAGGGAGGACACACCTGCCTTGATCTAGAGTGACTCAAGTCTCATGCTTTCACATTTCATTAGCTTGAATTAGTCACATGGCCTTAACTTAACTGCAGGGAGGTTGGGAAGTATATCTAGAGAGCTCTACCATTCTCTGCCACACACAATTTTACCAATAAGAAAACTCTTAATAGTAAGTAACTTGTGCAAATTCACACAGATATTAAATGGAGAACCTGGGTCTTTACTCAGGTCATTTGACCCCAATTCCGATGGATGATCTCATTCAATGGTATCTCTCTACATAATCTAATAATGTAGATAGTTTGTTAATTCAAATAGACTCTCATTTAATCCTTAAGGCACTGAGACAATTGTATTTGTGCATATTTGGGGGAAAATATAAGGATGGACCCTGATTATGCCTGTTATAAATATTATGTGGAAGCTGGCATTAATGATAATAGTACATGGATCACTTTGCAGGCTTGTTGTGTTTCCTGTACTCCCCATGTAACCAGGTCTGTGTGGTGGAGTGGAAAGACCATTGGCTTTGGTGCCAGATAGATCTCTATTCATATCCCTGTATCACTACTAATGAGTTGTGTAATATTTTGAGCAAGTTACTTAACTGATATTACTTTTATTCTCTTCATCCATATAATAGAGATAATAATATCTATCACATAGACTTCTTAAAGGTGTAAATATGATAATATTTATAAAGTGCCTGGATATAGTACGTACTTGCTATTTTTTCTTTCTGCATCCCTTAAAAAGAAGCAAGTTTAAGTTCATGAAGCAAGATATCATAGATTTAGAGGTTAAGATGCAAATCAGCCTTAATGTGAGGAAATTTCATCAAATCTTTAAACATATATAAATACAAATACTTAAACAATGGAAAAAACTGCCCAAGTCAGCAATAAAAAACAATGTGAAGAAATCCAGAGATATAGCCACTGGTTGGATTTGTGAGATTAGATTGATGAAATACAGTTGATCTGTATTTCTTGGAGTTGATAAGTGTAGATTTTGATGGACCATCTGGTACTGTTTGTCTCTGCATAGACCCATGTTTTTATGTTAATAATTATCTCTATTAACCAGGAAGAAACAATGGGATGATAAAATCTAATTGCAATGAACTTTCCATGTGAAAGTCTGAAGCTGTTGTCAGTTGGTGTAACCAGAGGACTCCTGGGAAATGTCAGAGCTGCACTGGGGAAGGGTGGCAATGGAGTGTTTTGTGTGTTTGACTTGCAGGTCATAACCAGCTCCCTCCACTCCCAAAGTCATTATCACTCAAGGGTAAATATCTTCTGGTTTTCTTGGCCAGTGAAAACAGTGCTAGATTTTAAGTACACTATGGCAGAATACCTTCATAGCTGTACAGAAAACATGTATATTGACAAGTGGAATCCGGTGGAGAGATAATGCAAATTAAGATTAATTTTGCACATCCCTATTGCAAAGGGGTTTAAACTTTATCCTTCTCCCTTGGAGGAGTGTGATCACCTTGGTTTGTTTTATTATGAAGTGAATTGTGAAAACAGAATGGTGAGAATTGCCTAGAAGTTGGAATTCAGCATCTCCCAGAATGACTTTTCATAGAAATTGCCAAGAGCAGATCTTCTATGTCCTGGGTAATTTGTTCCGCGGTCTTATAATCTTTCTGATTGGAGGAGTCTGGGTTGTGATAGTCAAGGGGGTTTTCTCAGTGAAATGTGGTATAGACTGGATATAAAATAGTGACTATAAATCCTAGAGCAGGCAAAATGCTAAAGAGATTAAATTGTTGCTTTCCGTTCACAGAAAACGGAAAGCAACAATTTGCTTCCTCTTATAGTTTTTAAAAACAAATGTAAAAGTTTCTGATTTTTGTTAAGAACCTATCCTGAGATTCTGGATATATGGGAAAATAGCATTTTGTGAGTTAGGGTGGAGTTTTGTTTGTTCGTTAACATTTCCCTCCTAAAGTGTCAAAAGACAGTCACATTTTCATTTTGCCTTTTAGTTTATTGAGCCCCAACTCTTTCTAGGAAATGTTTTAGGTTTGGGGGACACAGAAGTAAAAAGACAGAAGAGGTCTCTATTCTCATGAGCTCAGATTCTAGCACCCAGTCTAACCAGACAGTGTGGGATCTGTGTCACATACATTTTTCATTGGGTCACTGGCCTCTTTCACATCATTGATCACTTCTACATGATTGATGGTTTCCTACGTTCATTCTTTTTTTTCACCATTCCATCCATTTATTTATTTACAGAGGGCCTAGAACTCACCTAGGACTTCTGAGTAAATGTCTTCTACAATCACTGAAGAAAAGAGGTCACAGTAGCCTTCCCAAGGTTTCTGTGTTCCATGGAATACACTTTTTTTTTTCGTGAGGAAGATTAGCCCTGAGCTAACATCTGTTGCCAATCCTCCTCTTTTTTGCTGAGGAAGATTGCCCTTGGGCTAACATCTGTGCCCATCTTCCTCTACTATATATGTGGGACGCCTGCCACAGCATGGCTTGATAAGCAGTGTGTAGGTCCACATCCAGGATCTGAACCTGCAAATCCCGGGCCACCGAAGTAGACCATGCAAACTTAACCACTACGCCACCAGGCTGGCCCCTGGAATACACTTTTTAATCTGTGGTTCCAATTTAGGGATGTTGGAACCTGGAGATGATGAAGGCTCACTGACAAACTCCAAAGTCGTTGTTCTGAGGATCGTGCTATTACGAGGAGCTTAAAATATGGAAAGTGGCTTTACAGAAAATAAAAATCACAATCAAAATGGATACAAGTTATTGAAGATGACTTTACCAGAATATATTCAAGTTATTAAACTTGGAGATGGGAACTTGAAAGACCTCCTGCCCTTCCAATGTTCCAGTGTCCTTGTCTTCCAATGTGTTCCGAAGCACAATAACGAGAAAAAACCCACCGGCTAAGAAAACTACTGCCTAGCTGTGCTGTAATTCACACCAGATTTCTAAATCTTTCTTCTGAAAATTTCTTGGGTCTCAGAACTAAAAGCATCACCACAGGCTGTGAGTGTGAATGATCCTGCCAGCAAGAGGGCTGGGAATCCAGCACCTTTTAACAAATATTTTTTCAAGGAAAAGACAGTAGAAATCAAACCAGCCTTCTGTAGCTTCCATCTCTCTAGCCTACCTGTGAACTTGTGCCTGTGCAGCCTATGAATAGATATATATTCTCTTCACTGAATAGATTTGTAAACAGAAACTGGACAAAGTGGTTGAACAAGTAGGACATAAATTTATCTCCTTCCACACTCCACACCCACTCCTCCCAGCTTTTCTGTTTTTGTTAAAGGTACTTCTCATTCTTTGGTCACTTGGCATGGAGTCATCCATGAATTCCCCCTCTTTCTTTGCTCCTAATATCCACTGGTTTCCAAAAATTTTTTTGATTCTATTGCCAAAATACCTTTTTTTCCTTCTTTATTTACTCCTCACTTTATTTCTACTTCCTAATTAATGTCCCAATCACTCTTCCAATACTTCACTCTACTGGAATTGCTTTCGTCAAGGTGACCCATGACTCCCATGCTGCTAAAACCCAAAGTTACTGTTCAGTTTCCACCTTAGCCCCTCTCTCAGCCTGATTTAACACTGTTGTTGACAGGTACTCTCTTCCTTTGAAACATCCTCCTCCCTTAGCTACTATGGCGTCACCCTCTTCTGCTTCCTTCTTTCTCCTTTAGCCATGCCTCTTGGTCTCCCTTGCTGATGCTTCCTCCTCTGCCCAGCCTCTAAAGGGCAGAACTGGGCCCCCTTCACTACAGTTTCTAGGTGATCTCATCCATTCTCAGGTACTTACTATTTTATTATCAAGGTAATACATTCACTTGGCTAAAAATTTTAAAACACAGATGCACAAAAAATAAATATGAGAGTTTACCTTCACTCCCACATCTGCAGTAGTTCTTCAGGCTCAATTACTTTAAACCATTTATATTTTTTAACTCTTTTGTCTTACCCCCAATACTCTAAGTAGTATTTTTATACCACTATTAATTGATTTGTTAGCTCTAGATAATATCTATTAATTCCTCACTATGAAAGGAGAGGAATTAGCTTACTTATACTTCCTTCCAAAATTTCTGTTTTTACATTATTTGTAGTTGTTCTATGGCTTACTGTTATAAAATACTTAAACCCCCGTAGACACGTCACCAACTTTAGATGATCATGCTTGCCTTTTTACTATGACAGACAGGAAGTGATCATGGCTGTACTTTTTCTGTTTTATTCCCTCTGTCTAACTTCTCTGAGATATGCACTGCTTTCTAGTCACTTTGCTTTCCCTTTGATTCTTTTCCCCTTTTCCTGCCTTCTATTAGTGTGATCAGGTCCCTTTACTGACTTGAAAAGCTATACCTACACTTTATATTCTTTTCAATGGTTACCCTTAAAATGTTATTATGCTTACTTCCAGTTACCTAACATTAATCGATGTCTCTATTCTCTTCTGAAAGATGGTAGAATCATAAAATGCTTGAACTCAAACTCCTTCTTCCTGTCTTCCATGTTACTGTTATTGATATTTTGGTTAAACCTAGTTTTATAACTCCCCAAAATAGATTACAGTCATGTGTTGCTTAACATTGGGGATATGTTCTGAGAAATGCGTCATTAGTTGATTTCATTGTTGTGTCAACATCATAGAGTGTACTTACACAAACCTAGATGGTATAGCCTACTACACACCTAGGCTATATGGTACTAATCTTATAAGACCACCATCATATATGTAGTCCACTGTTGACCGAAACATCGTTATGTGGCACGTGACCGTATTTAGATTTACCAAATGCCAGAGCCACAGATGTACCCTGCTCAGGTGTCCCTTCAAGTGAGAACTTACTGCAATGAGTGTAGTTAGCTGACATCCTCCATCTGCTGCATCTTCAGTATCCACTGCAGCGTTCACGCTGAAGCCCTGTTCCCCCACAGGCTGCTCCAGCCAATGGCGAAGTTCAGGAGGAGCACTAGAGCCAGGTATTTCTGCCTTACAAGGGACTTTTTCCCAGGCCACCTTGGCTCTGGGGCTTCCTGTTGGCCGGAGACTTTCTCAGAGATGCATAGCCATCTCAGACTCTTCCTTCCTAGTCCTTCTTCATTCCCCCTCTCCTTTCACAGATCGCAGACCTGTCTTGTGGTCTGAACGATTTCCCTGACTACTCCACTTTATCTCCTCTTCACTTTTCACAGGTATTTCCCTGCAACAAATCTCTTGCACTTCTGATTCCATCATGGTGTCTGCTTCCTGGAGAATCCAGAATTACACCAGCATTTTCTAATCACTCCTTTGCTCATTTGTGCTTCTTGTACTCCTGCCATTCTGTCAGCCTAGATGTTTTCTTAGAGCATTATTCTTATCATCCTTACTTTGGCCTACAAGGCCCTGTATGACCGGATATCTCCTTACCTGTCCAACCTCATCCCACACCTCCACCAGTAAATATATGTCAGCCTCCTTTTAGCTTCTCAAATAAGCTGAACTTTTCCCTTTTTTAAGGCTTTTCTATGCTTGTTCTTCTGCCTAGAGGTTTCTTCTTCCATTCTTTGCAGAGCTAACTCTTTCTCATCTTTATATCTCAGCTTAAATGTCACCCTTTCAAGGATGGCTTTCCCTAATTACATAACCCCCCAACTTTTTATTCTCTAATACACCAGCTGGTTATTTTTATTTCTAGTATCATTTTTTTGGTAATTTTTTACTTGTCTATTTTCCACTATATAGCAAGCAGAGATTATATTTCTTTTATTCACCACTGTAGACCCAGCACTTAGCACAGAACCTGGAACAAAATAGATGCTTAATAAATTATTATTTAATGAGTGAATATCTCCTCCTTTCATTTTCACTGGCATCATTCTTACCTCTTGTCTGAATCATTGCTGTAAGATCATTAACAGTCTTATTGTTCACCCCTGCTAGATTAATCTTCCCAAACTGTAGCACTTTCATGTTTATTTCTGCTCGAAGAGCATCAAGGACTCCTCATCACTAATGACTGAGATGACTCAGCCTGGCTCTCAAGGACTGCCACAATATCCATTTTTTCTAGCCTCTTCTCCCTACATTAGCCTCACCCTCAAGTCAAACTGGACAATCACCAAACACATTCTGGGCTTTCCTAGCTCTATGCCTTGTGCTATTCTAGATCCATCACTAGGCTGTTTCTCCTCTTCCCTCGTCCTTCTCACCATCTTTTTAAGTCAAAATCTACAAAGACCCTCTCAGTGCAAACTCTTCCTCATCTTCCTTACAGAATGTGCAGCTCCTGTTCTAAAATCTCCTAGCACATGCTTTGAGGCTTAGCACATTCCCAAACTTTCTTTATATTAAAATGATTGTTTACTTGTCTTCTTTCCTTTACCAGAGTCCAAGATCTTTCATGACAGGGACTCTCTCTCATACATCTCTGTGTTCTCTATGGTGCTGAGCACAACACCTTCCTATTAATATGTTTTTATTTTTTAAACTTTACTTTTATTTATAAATAGTAGTTTAATATTGATACCACTTAATTTTTATGGATATAAAATCATACATGTATATTATAGAATACAGGGAAGATAAAAAAATACAGAGAGTAAGAAATAAAATCAACTGCAACTGCACTGCCTTCCAATTGTTATTTCTTAGCATTCTGTTGTGTATCTTTTTATTCTTTTTTGCTATAAATAATATTTCTACTAATGGAGATCATACTAAATATAAAATTTTGTGTTTTGGGAAGGTCAAGTTTCAGGAACATGGTGGCAATTTAGTTGAAATCTTCTCTTTTCTCCTAGGAAATATGCAAACAATAGGAGAACTAAACAAACAAACAAAAAACTCAAAATAGATTTAATCAAGGGTAAGAGACAAAGGAAACATGAAAATTTCAAGTTTCTTGTAAGTGCTGCCAAAGGTGGAGCTGAGCAGGAAGCCCGTGTTGCTTCTGCAGGTAAGACTAGAGAGTTCAAAGGGTTGGCAGAGATGTTGAGCAAATTTTCCTTTCAGAACAAGAGGGCTCCAGCCTGAGAGTGACCAGATAGAACAGGGCAAGTTTCCAGGGAAGGCAGAGAGTGAAGGTTCAGAACATGCCCTGGGAGCCCCAGTGTAGCAATACTTAGAAAGCAGTAGCAAAGTATGGCTCCCAAAACGGTGTGATGAGGAAGGGTAATGAAGAGATCTTGAGAGGCCAGGGCCAGTGGTAGAAACCCATCTGAACAAGGCTAGGCCCTGAGACCTTGTTCTATGGTGTATCTGATTATTTTTAACAGAATCATGGGCAATGTGTATGGGAAGCGCAGAGATCATTTGGAGCTCTGGATGTTATAAGTTTTTTTCAGAGGTTTACTTCTGCTTTTGACAGGTATTTAGGTTACAGGGAACTCATGTTAATTCAATTCAGGATTAAGCTGATTTGAAACTGGGATTTAGTCTTTGAGATGTCTGGTCTACTTATGATTCATCCTTACTTTTAGACCCTTCCTCCTTGGCTGGCCTTTGCATTTGTATCCTAGGGCTGCCATTAAAAATTACCACAAAGATGGTTTAAAACAACAGAAATTTATTCTCTCATAGTTCTAGAGGCTAGAAGTCCAAATCAAGGTGTTGGCAGGGCCATGCTTCCTCTGAATGCTCCAGGGAAGAATCCTTCTTTGCCTCTTTCTAGCTTTTGGTGGCTGTAGCAATCCTTGGCATTCCTTGGCTTATAGCTGTGTCACTCCAATCTCTGCCTCCATTGTCACCTGAACTTCTTCCATGTGTGTCTGTGTCTTCATATCTCTTCTCTTCTTATAAGGACACAAGTCATGTCGGGTTTAAGGCCCACCCTATTCCAGTATGACCTTATCTTGACTAATTATATCTGTTAAGAACCTACTTCCCAATAAGTTTACTTTTTATGAGGTTCCAGGTAGATACAAATTTTGGGGGAACACTGTTCAACCTAGTATAAACTTTGAACTCCAGTTTTGTCCCTCTAGCCCTGTGAGAGATCTGTGAGGAGGAGGTGGTCTTCTCAATGTGCCCAATTTCCCAATTTATTGTAATTGATAAAAACATGAAATAACATGCAACTAATGGAATTTTAAACAGTTTTGTAAAGTATAATATGTAAGCCATAGTTCTATGTGCTCTATGAGTGTAGGTGAAGTTTTGTCATCACCAGAGAAATTAGGGGAAAAAAAATCTGACTTTCATCTTATGGAGACACCTACTAGTACAGCATCTGTTCGTGAGTTCTTTCCACTCGCCTAAGCCCACCTGTTTAAACTGTGATTACTTTTTCAGGGGGAAAGACTTCAGATAGTGTTATGTTTATTTGGAGGAAACTACAGTGAAGAGTGAGAGATGGGGGAAATTTAGAGATTATGCATTGTCACAGAGCTCACAGAAAAATCAAAGGGAAGTAAACTAGGGGGTTGCTGTCTTGTTACCCAAAACAGAAAGGTAAAAATAGTATTGAAAGATGATAAGATTTATATGGAAGTTAAAGATTTTGTCATTTCAGGATTTTATTTATATGTAATTGCATAATTAGGAAATATGTAATTGCTATTTCTCTACTTCATTAGTTTTTAAATAATCTTTATAACTTTTCTCTTTTCCTTTAAAACTTTTATAGATCATGTTCCATCATTATGACTCTGTTAATGTGTATTTGGTTAAAGGCAGGGTATCAATGCTTTAAAATATTTAAAGACAATGTTTGAATAACTCTCTAATAATACTCAAATGCAAACATTCACCCACATAGGGTTAGCAAGATGCACTCTCATATACAACGACATTTATGTCAAGGGGAAAATGTTGCTATAAATGTTTGAACCGTTTTTTGGTAAAAATATTAATTTTTAGTTTAGTAGAGTAAATTGACTATGGCATATAAATAAATAAATCTATTCTCTACCTTCAATCCATTAATGCTCCATTTAAATGTAAGATTTCAAGGTAAACTAATCAGGAACAGTTTTTCTCAAATCAAGCCAACCATCAAACTCCTTTGAAAAATACATTTTCCTCTCTGCTTTGAGAATAATCATTGATCTTTCATTTGTTGCTTTATTTGTGGGCAAATGAAATCATATGAGGGTCAGGGAAGCCTATGGAACATGACCATCTCATTGACATTAAAATCTGCAAGTGGAGTCATGGACCTCTTGAGATGGTGTTCAGCCCTGGGCAGCAGCTCTCTTTCCCACTCTTTTTAGTGCTGACCTCTGAAGCTGGGTGTGATTGGAAGTGGAGTCCACAAGGAGGAATTTAGGTCTTCTGGGATTTTATGGAGAGTATTTTGGTTTCCTTGAGAACTCTCACAACTTGGGCTCTTCCGGATTTTTGTTATAGGCCTGAAGTAGGGAGCAGGAGAGAAGTGTTGGAGTGGGCAGTGCTAGGGCTGGTGTCTTGATGTAGACATGGAGGATAGAGCTCTTGCTGAGTCTCCAGTTGGTGATTCTTGATCAGTTCCCTGGCTATGTTTTGTGACTATTGTTTACTAAAACTTCAGGGAAGGAAGAGTGCTCAAATGTTGAGGTGTCCTAATTCCGTAACTCCCCTGGTTAACTCAGGAGTAAGCAGGCCCCCTTTACGCTCCAGGTCTCTTTCTCAACTGTTTCAGCCTCTTTTTAACACTTCTTTTCTCAACTCCCAGTCCTTAGACCTCTCCTTTTGCCTCAATCTATTGAATCTCAGGAAAGAATCTAATATCAGATATTTACCTTTTGTTGTTGCTGCTGTTAGGTGGAGGTGTAGATCTATTTTAAGACTTAGATCTCATTGTGGAATGACAATCTTTGTTACTGATCAAACCAAGTAGGCGGTATTTGGAGGAAAAAGAGGTTTGTCTCATCTATTCAGGGGATAGGCTGACCTTAGACTAAGGATGTAGTGTAAAAAGTTTAATGTGGGTTGTAAATCCGGAAATGTGATCTTCTGAGGTGCTGGAATTCCAATTGAAGTTCTGGATAAGTTTAGTTGGTGGTCACTTGGAACTCTCCTGTGCAGAAAAGAAAATCTCTGGTTCCTGATTACCAGTTTCTCTGTCTTATTCCTCTAATAGACCAGACACTCCTTGTTCAGAAGCTGCAGCAACACATTGCTAAGGAAATTCAATCCCTTAATGCCATTTCCAAGGAATGTTTATTGATTGGGGCTGACTCACCATCTCAAAGTGTTCTAATTTGATAATGAACTAACAAATTATATCAAACTTGGAAATTTTCTTTCAGGTATTTGTACTAGTCCATTAATCCTGCTCTTATTTTTTCCTGGAACTGCAATCCCAGTTTAATCTCAGATATAGACATTTGCTCATTCATTCATTCAGTCAGTCAAGCATTCAATATTTATTGGATATCAGTTCTTGTCAGTATGCTAACTCTGGGGATACCAATGGGTACTAAGATGAGTAAAACCCCAGAATTTCACAGTTGTTGGAGACCTTAGAGATCACTGAGTCAAAAGCAAGATAATCAGGATAACATTCCCCATGATGCATGAAAAATGGCCTCCCTGCCCCAGAGAGGTGAGAAGCCAAGAATAACTCCATGTGCCAATTTCAGAGACTCAGAGACTTTTATGGCCTCCAAGTGCCTTGGAGATTCTGTTGTCATTTAGTGCTTTTTGCTGTTTGCATCACAGTTAACAAGGTCAACCTTGCTGGGAAATGAACAAGCAACCAGGTGATCTCAGGAGCTGAGGGAAAGTGCTCTTTTCCTGCTTCTCCAACCTCCCCCCACCTTTGCTTACTGATGTCTAGGATTCCACTAACAGAAACCAAGGTATTGATATATTTTCGGGATGTTTAAAAGTCCAAATTACTCCAGAGGGATAACATAGACTTAAATCTAAAAAGGGTGTTAATAACTGAAAGCTTTCCCTTTTTGGAAAAGAGAGGGAAGAGGGGGCTGGAGGGCACTGATAATTTGGGCGAAGTGTTTCTACTTAGAAGGGAAAAAGAAAAATTTTGATGCAGCCACAGTTTGGTTCAAGAGCTACCAGCCTGTAAAAAGAATTGTAGTTAAACTTGTGTTAATACAGTGAAATGCAGATTTTTACACACTTAAAATCCCCAGAGAGTTGTTCATTCACATTGTGAGCTGATGTTTATACTGAGCATCAACGGAATGCTTTAGAAAAGATAAACATCCTGCTTTACATGAAGACGGTTTTGAATATTGAAAATACTCTGCAGCAGAAGTTTTTATTGTGTTTTTATAAGCTCGTCTATATTACCTTTTTAGGAACCAGCGGAAGATAGTCTTATTCGCCTTCACTGTTTGTGAAACACAAACTTTCTTCCCTGTAGTTCTCCTATTCCCAGAAACCGTGTGCGTGTTTACACACACACGCGCGCACACACACACACACACACACAATTAAGAAGCAATACTTCAGGATTTCTGAACATCTTTATTTAGGCTATTTTCTTTCAAAATAATAAAATGTATTACAGGTCCTTTTTAATAAAGAGAAAGAAAACACTCTAAAAGATATAACATCTGTTGGAAATATAATCTAAATTGAAAACTTGTGCAGACATCGGGAGCAAGGGAAAAAATATCAGGACAAGAAGTATGGCAAGATGTTAATGCTAAAAGCAGTTTTTGAAAACATCATACATGACAGAAAGTGAATAGATAAAATTTTTTTGGAGCAACAAAACCCAAACCCTAATCTTATCTGAAGATTGACAGCAATGCTTATTTGCTCTAGGCGTAATCAATCTTGTAATATATTCCCACCGAGTTTTCAGATCTTAAAAGATGGAAAGGCCATATGCACTGACCATCTGAGGATTTATACTTTCTTTCAGGAGCAATAGTTCTTACCTAAATAACTAAAATTATTAATCTCTTTTAAGCGACTAAGAGCTACTTCTTATTTCTTTTCCACCGTAATCACCTAAAGAAAGTTTTTCAGGGGACCGGCCCGGTGGCGCAGCCGGTTCTGCGCTTTGGCAGCCCGGGGTTCGCGGGTTCAGATCCCGGGCATCTGCTAACCCAAAGCACTACTTGTCAGCCACGCTGTGGGGGTGTCCCATATAAAGTAGAGGAAGATGGGCACAGATGTTAGCCCAGGGCCAGTCTTCCTCAGCAAAAAGAGGAGGATTGGCAATGGATATTAGCTCAGGGCTGGTCTTCCCCCCCCAACACACAAAAAAAGTTTTGTGTTTTTTAGTTGATATAATATAGTCTCCTAAGTAACCAATATCATCCAATCCATTTGGTAAGAAAAATTCTATTTGGTATAGGTAAGAGAACACAGAGAGCTCTGTTTTCCTAGCAAGGCAGAGGTGTTGTGAGGATCCAGTGATATAAAAGTGTGTTGAAATTATAAAGCACATAAGGTGCAAGGTGAAATTATGATGTCTGATTAACTTGTGCACAGGTACAGTGAAATACAGTATTGCACACTCCTGCCAGCTTTGAGGACCAGTGCTGTGGTGTGTGTCTTAGTCAGTTCTGGCTGCTATAACAAGATACCATAGACTGGGTGGCTTAAACAGCAGACATTTATATCTCCCAGTTCTGGAGGCTGAAAGTCCAGGATCAGGGTGCCAGCATGGTCAGATTCTCTTGAGGACCCTCATCCTGGTTATTTCCTCACATTGCATTCCTTGGGATCTTTCTCTCTGAGGAGAGGGAGGGAGGGTGAGAGAGAGAGGGAGAGAGAGGAAGATCAGTTGTCTCCTCCTTTTATAAGGGCACTAATCCCATCATGAGGGCCCCAGCCTCAGGACCTCATCTAACCCCAGTTAACCCCCAAAACCCCCACCTCCAATACCATCACATTGGGGGATAGGGTTTCAGCATATGAATTTTTAGGGGACACAAACATTCACTCCAAAGTAGTGGATAAATTAGGCAGCCACTGGTGTGGTATAATTTCAGAGGTGCCACAAGCTCTTCCCACTTTCTCCTCAACAATAGAACCACTGCTGCGGACTGAAATACTAGCTCCAGGAAGCTTCTGCTGAAGAGCCTTCACTACATGATAGAGATAACACGTTAATTTACTTTATCAGATTAACCAACTGTCATCTACAAGAAAGCCGAGCTGTGAGGGAAGGAAACACAGAACAGATAATTTTTGAAGGCAGGAGTGTGAAGGTAGCATGGACGGTTCTAGACTTAGTTCACTGCAGGCAGGACAAGCCCTTGGCAGTGTCATGGTGGGAGGTCCTGGTAATCTAGGAACAGCACTGAGCACTGAGTCACTTGTGGGGAATAGAAGACAGAGGAGAGGGAGCATGGAAAGTGAGGGACACACTTCAGCTGTATGTTGCCTGCGATGCAGTGTGGCTGCAGCCTAGTCCTATATGCCTGACCGCAGTGCATTTATCTCTGAGCGTATCCATTCTCCTCACAAATGCACCTTTGTTTTCTGCCCGGCACACAAACATCACGACCCGTGTCTGAGAATGTTGGGAATTTTATTAGGTCCATAAAGTTTTAGCTGTGGTCTAGTCCGCCGAGGCCAAAATAAATAAATAGAGAGAGTGTAAGAGTAACAATTTTCTCAAAAAAAAAAAAAAAAAAAAACCTGGCTCAAAGAAAGAAAAACTACTGAAGCTCTAAAACAACTTTGTCACAGTGGCTTTAGAGGGATTTCTCCTCACTAACTGAGAATTCTATAAAGTGCAAGCCAGGAAACTGGAGTCAAAATGCGGCCAACAAATTCACTTTTCAGATTTCTCTGAGAATATTCTTTTCTGTGGAGTTAGGTTAACAGGTTAAAATGATTGACAATTGGTTGGCCATAGGCCTGATGCTAACTGGGTAAAATAAGCAAAATACCTAGGTTTTAAGAGTTGGGCTTTTAGGGTAAATATTAATGATAGAATTAATTACTATTTATAATATGATAAACTTCCTAATGATCTTTTCTCTTCTCTACTTTCCTGAGGTTAGAAATCTGTATCACTCAAATCTCTCCAGCTAACATCTTTGGTGTATCATGATAATAGTATTAGTTATGATTACTATTAAATATAATAATGTTTTAAGTGCTTACTATGTGCCAGGCACTGTTCTAAGAACTTGAAATGCATTGACTAATTTACTTCTCACTATGTGAAGTCGCTACTGGTATTGTCTTCCATTTTTTTTTTTTTTTTTTTTTTTTTTGTGGGGAAGACCAGCCCTGAGCTAACATCTGTCACCAATCCTCCCCTTTTTTTGCTGAGGAAGACTGGCCCTGGGCTAACATCCGTGCCTATCTTCCTCCACTTTATATGGGACGCCGCCACAGCGTGGCTGACAGGCAGTGCGTCGGCGGGCGCCCGGGATCCGAACTCGCGAACCCCGGGCTGCCAAGCGCGGACTAAACCGCTGCGCCACCGGGCGGCCCCCCTTGTCTTCCATTTTAAAGATGAGAAAACTGAGACAGCAGTTAAGTAACTTGCCTTAGATAGCACAGCTAGTCAGCTGAGAACATGGAATGTATCCAATATATATTTAGCTCAGCTCTTAAGGTCATGTAAAACTTACAAATGAATTTCTAATTACTGTCCTGCTCAGTGTGTCTTTCACCATCATCATTGTTATCAGTAACAGTGTGAGGTGTTCAATATATGTACTAGGAATGCAATTAATTAGTAGTGGAAAAATCATAATGTTGAGTAGAAAAAGCAAGATTCAGAACAAAGCAGAATATTTTGCTTCCTATGTGAAATTTAATTATTCATACATAAAATATCATACATTTATACAATATATGCATGCTTGTAAAAGACATATCAACCTCATGAGAGTGGAGCTTCCTGGTCCATGGGGAGGGGAATAGGATGGAGGTGGTGGTGAGAGTCTGGAAGCAATATCTTGAAACAGGAACATTTGTTAATTCTGAGTGATGTGACTGTTATTTTTGTACTTACCTTTCTAAAAATATGAAAAAATGAATATTTATGAAAGAGACTGATTGCTGAAGAGGACTTCATTTTAGCTAGGAGTCAGGCCATGCAGATAAAGAGGAGACTAATAAGGTAAGGTGTAAATTGGGACTATGATTTGTAAGGCTTGTGGGACTTCAGAGAAGAGATTACTCAAGGTCAGGAGAATTGGGAACAACTTCATGGAGGAGGGGAGATGTGAACTGAGTGTTGAAGGTTTAACCTAGAGAAGTGAAGAGAAGGGAGTTCCAGGCAGGGAGCTGGGCAGGATCCCACAGTGAAGTGGAAACCTAAGGGTTGCATTCACAGGTGAAATGAAGGTCAAATGAGACAGTGTAAGCAGAACATCTAGTACGGACCTGGTGCATCACAGACACATTTAACTAAGGCAACACCACACCACAAAAGAGGCATTACACAGCCTCTATGTCTACGTCTATTTGATTTTCATCATCCCAGTGGCTTATCATTGAGAGTCATCCTGAAAGGCATTTCCTACCTTTATTTGGAACCTCAGAGGACCCATGAGAGTTCAAGGAGTCATTTTGCTTATGAAGACAAACTCCAACTTTAAGACCCATTGTGAAAAGAGTCACTGTATCTTTCTAGAATATTGTCGCTTTGTTTTATACTCAGAGCTAGTCCAGAAGTGGTATGAGCAAGATCACTCCATAGAGCTTAAAAAAGTTATTTTCATTTTTCACTGCTTCATTAAATTCCAACCAGCTGCCCTCAAAGACCACCAGAAGAGTGAAGACACACACATGGCTGAAGTATGAGGCAGAGGGAGAAAACTCCAATGGGAGGCAAAGATAAAACTGTGTGAGAGTGGAGAAGAAGGATGATTATAGTTTCACTGAGTGATTTTTGAAAAAATGAATTCTTGATTGTTCCTCGCTTTTCCAGTCAAGTTAATCGCTGGTTTCATAAGTGTTGCAGCATATCTTCTCTGAATTAGCTTAGGAGTTTGTCAGAACACAGATTGTAGAAAATTCTCCTTGGCCTGTCTACATGGTATGATTATGTAGGACATTTACTATGAGCCCCCCAAAAAAGAAAGTAGATGTATTCATGGGTGTGTTCTGGGTGTCCCAGCTGTAAAAGGTGGTAGTGACATAAAACCCAACTCTTCCCCCACCCCCCCCTCCCAGGCCTGCAACACCCACCCTCAGTCTCTCCCTAGTCCCAGTTTTCAGTGTCCTCACAGTCTGGGTATTTCCTTTTAGGCTGGGTGTGGCAGGTGATAAGCTGTCATATGAATGTCCCCTATTGGAATGCCACTTGATGTTTCTGAATGGTGTCCCTTTTTCCATTGGTCCATTTCCCTGAAGGAAAGTAGATGGACCTGAGGTGGGTCTCAGAGTAGCCCTCAGACACTGCACTGTACACAGGGCAGCAGCACTCTCCCCCACCCCCCTGAGCAGGCCTTAGTTCCTCTATAGGAAGTGCTTCTCCAACACCCCTTTGCTCCTGTCCTTCTCAGGAGGCTCAGCTTCTCCCTGCTCCTCCCCCAAGGCTGTCATATCAGAAGTCGTGTCTTATCTCTTAATGGCTCATTTTGAGTAGAAGTAGAGTGAGGGAATCTAATTTTTACTGTCTCAATTGCTTTATCTTATTCAGAAGAGAAAACTTAGCAACACTAATGAATGAAATAATTTTTTATTATCATTCTCTTTATCTCCAAGTCAATGTATTTCCACACGTAAATATATCCAGGACCTGAGCCTAAATATATTGAATGTGACTTTTACGTCTCTTTCCTCCAAGATGAGATAATCAAAATAATACTATTTAGAAAACTGCCCCATATGTCCTTCCAGTAGCTCATGGTTTATTTATTTATTTTTTTTGTATCTTCCTTATTGGCATTGCCCAACTGAGAGAGCTCTTAAAAGAAAACCCACAAGCTATCTGATATCTATCCAAGTAGAATAACTTGGACATGGGCAATGGAAGAGCCAGCAGAGAGTTCCTCAGCCCTTGCTAATAGCCCTGAAGCTGCAGGATTTAAGGCTAACTGAAGTTTTGGAGGGGAAGAATCCAAAATCCCTTATGTATTGCTGGCAGTATGGTAAAATGTCTGAAAAGTATGGATTCTGGAGCCAGACTCCCTAACTAAAATCTTGCTTTTGATACTTACTGGTTATATAACCGTGTTCTTCCATTCCTTCATCTGTGAAATGCTGTCATAGATTGGGATCTGCAGAAGCAGACGATGAGATAGAGTTTGGTGTGTAGGGCATTGATTAGAGATCAGCACCTGTAGAAGGAAGAGGGAGGAAGTGAGCAAAGGAAGAGTTCAAACACGGAGGCAAGCCTGATAATGTGGGGGCTAACCCAGTAGGAGCCCTGAAGTGGGTATTGTCCATCAGAGTTATCCCAGGGCAGGCCAACATGGCCTGGCCTTTCTTCCGGACTCACTCCCCTGGCAGGCTGCCTGGGGTAAGAGCAAGACTGTGGACATGGCAGTTCTGCAGCTGAGATAGACCCTGAGGGAGCTGGAGGCTGTCTGCTGACCACATTCCCCAGTGGCCAAGAAGTCCTTCTTTGAAGAGGGTTCTTGGTGATGTATGTCCATGTCTATCAAAATGCGAGTAATAATATCTATCTCATAGGAACGTTATGAGGATTAAGTGAGTTATTATATGGAAGGGCCTTAGAAGAGTGTTGCCTGCTATTATTCCATGTGTGTGTGTGTGTGTGTGTGTGTGTGCATGCTTCTGTTCCATGGCTAGAATCCTGGAGAATGACTTCTAGAATGTAATGAACTAAAGTGAATGCTTCCACATCTCGTTTGCTCTCTTTCTGTCATTGCAAATTCCCTTGCTTGATGTTCATGGGTTATTTTATCCATTACTTAGTTAGGCAATTCACATGGTCTTGAGTTTGTTGTCTTCTGTTCATTATGGATGCTATGAAGCCTTTGAATTGCCCTGGGCAGCCATGATGTAAAACTTGGTTTGTTTTTCCTATTAGATGATAAAATATAAACAAAACAGAAGGAGCCAAGCAGAGCCAATGGAGGATGTGATTCAGGTTGGGGTCCCAAGGGAAGATTGACCAAATGTAAGACGGAACACACACACCACAGTGCATGGAGTCCTAGATTCAGACTCTGGGAGAGCAGGGGGGTCTGCAGGGTGGCCTTGATCTAGCATCATGGGATTTGGGATGCGCTGAAGGCCCAGCATAGCTCTCTAGACTGGCTGGCTTCCAAAATTCCAAACTCTGGTCTTTCAGTCCCACTTAGGCTTATCTCAAATGCTGTAGGCTCGGGGAACAAAGACATTTTCCATTTGAAATAGTCTTGGGTTAATATTCAGATTGAATTGGGTAGTAAAGACCTCATTCTAAGAACAGAGGAGAAAATGTTTGTCTCCTGGGAAATAGGCTAATTGAAGTTTTGATGTGGGACCAGGAACACTCATTTAAAGAATGAATCTAGGACCCAAAGTCTTGACTTCTGAAGAGCTCACAGTCTAAAGAAAAGAGACAGCACAAACTCTGAGAAAAATATGTGCAAATATGTACATAAAATGTGAACTTGAGTGTAACCCCCCTCTGAGGGTTAGAGGTCTATCTCATGGCTAGGTGAGTTACTGATGGTGTTATTGGGAGTGGGACCTAGAGAGATGGGTCTGAGAAGAAATGAGGAAAGTAAACGTTTTGAAGAATGCTTTGAAGGAGGGGAGGAGATCATGGTTATTGGAGAAGAGGACTCCCTTGAGAATACAAGTTTGTGAGTTTCTTGCATACAGAAATCATGTATCTTTCATTTTGGTATTCCTAGGACTTTGCATAGCATCTGGCACACGGTAGGTCTCAAAAAATGTTGATTAAATGGGATAGTCAGTCAGGCTGCTATGAAGGGGATAGATTGGAGTGGATGGGAACAAAGACAAAGAGGAAAGATGTGGCCATGAGCAAGAGATAAGAGGTCTAGAATCCGGGCCAGCCTAGTGGCATAGCGGTTAAGTTTGCGTGTTCCGCTTCGGAGGCCCAGGGTTCATGGGTTCGGACACACTCACTGCTCATCAAGCCATGCTGAGGCGGAATCCCACATAGAAGAACTAGAAGGACCTACAACTAGGATATACAACTATGTACTGGGGCTTTGGGGAGAAAAAAGAAGAGGAAGATTGGCAACAGATGTTAGCCCATGGCCAATCTTCCTCAAAAGAAAAAAAAAGTTCCCAGAAACTTGTTATTTGGATCTTCTTCAGGGTTTTTAAAAAAAAAAAAGAGGTCTAGAGTGGGCATGGTGGGGGCGCCAGGAATGGACAAAGAAAGTCTGAGATGTGTTGTAGATCTGCATTCCCCAATCAGGGTCTACAGACATATTCTCAGGGTCTGCAAATTCTCCCCAAGAATTTGAAAATGCTGCCTTTTCTTTTTGATCATCTGGATGACCACATTATAACTGAATCCTGCTGTGTGATTTAGGTGTTGTGTTTTCTTTGTGTTTGTGGTTGAGTGTTGGCACCACGTAATTACCAAAATGATAGCATTTAACTTTTAAATACTCTGGTAAGCACGTCTGGCTGCTATTAGGTTGGCCACTTCTAATGTCAGAATCACGATAACCATTCCTCACCCACTGCTGTTCAGTAGAAGATTGTTTATCCTTCCACTAGAGTATAAACACTGGAAGTGCCCAAAGAACAAAATGGTTCTAAATGATTTTAAAATAATGGTAAAAGAAAGAATCTCTTTATATCAGCTCTAGTGTGTTTGTTCTAATGAATGGCCTGGGAATTCAGACGCCCAAGTGGCATGGAGCAAAAGGACGTTGTGAATGGCCATAAATGGTCACTGTGGAATCATGACAGTCTTCTCTCTCTCTTTCTCTTTCCCCCTCATTAGTAAGATGGAGCTGCAGTGGTTCTGGGTTGTTTAAAGTATTAAATTGAAATTTGACAAATATGTTTTACATATCCCATTTTTTAATCTAAATACTGGAATGAAAAAAACAAGAGGATGCCCTCATGAAATATTGGGGTGGAGTAAGTGTTTTTCCATGCTGGTGTACTTTTGGAATTAAGACTCTAGAAATATAGGGAATCCTGATCAAGCCGTATGTCTAGACAAAATAAAAAGGAAAGATCCAGATTGTGAATGTCAAACTATTTTAATCAGTTCCAAAGACAAGGACAAAATTACTTGTTTGCAGTGAAATTTGCTCTTGAAAGGAGCTTTCATAGAGCAAGATTTTGATTTCTTAAATTGTTTAATATATCGACATGTTGATTTGGTATGCAAGAAAGTGGTGTGGCAGAATAATGTATTATGTAATGGCTGAGGGCTAATGAGAAAAGGAAAAGGTGGGTTTGATATGTAAACGATGCAGTTGTGCCAAATGATCCTAGTTCACTGTATGGAGGAAATGTTTGCAGTTGCTGAAATAGAGAAAAGAGGTTGCAGAATTGGGTCATCATATGGTAAACAGTAGTGTAGATATGCTGGACTCGAATGACTTCTGCCAGTATCAATTAGTCCCACATAATCACATTGTGAATAGCGTTTGGTTTTGGCATATTAATATTATTTGGTTCTTTCCATTCTGGCTGCAAATATCCCAAAATCCACCTGGGTAGGTATTTTTGCTGATTTGGTTTATTGCTGGGTCTGCAGCACCTCTGACAGTGCCTGGCACGTAATAGACACTCAGTAAAAACCTTCAGGCATGATTACATTTGAATTCTATTGGTTTTGTATTTTGTTGCATTAATTTGTATTTTTTGTGTTTTATTATTCAATAAGAACTTCATGCTTAAGAACTTGAAACCTAGTTCTGTGCTGTGCACATTTAAATAAGACTGAAAATACTTAAATTCAACAATAAGAGTCTTTTATTTTTATAGGTGTCTCTACTTGCTCCAGTTTGTCCAACAGTGTCATGGAGTAGGAGTCGTCAAGTCACAAACTCTGTGTTTTGTGTGTGTTACAGGAGAAGGGAAGTAGAAAGTGAGACAGAGTGAAGAGAAAAGGAGAGAGATTAGAGATGAAATTAAAATGATGAACCTCAGGAGCTGCCAGGAGAGTGACACCATAACTGTTGCAGTGGGTTGAATAGGGCCCCCCTAAAAAACATGTGCACCCAGAACCTATGAATGTGACCTTATTTGCAATAAGGGTCTTGGCTGTTGTAATTAAGGTAAGGATCTCAAGGCGAGATCATCCTGGATCAGAGGGGGCTCTAAATCCAATGATGGGTGTCGTTATAAGAGACGGAAAAGGAGAAGACAGACACACAGAGGAGGAGGCCATGAGAAGAAGGAGGCAGAGACTGGAACGATGCTCGTACAAGCCAAGAAACACCAAGAATTGTGGACAGCCACTAGAAGCCAGGAGAGAGACGTGGAACACATTCTCCCTCAGAGCCTCCAGAAAGAACCAACCCTGCTGATACTTTAATTTCAGACTTCTGGCCTCCAGAACTGCGAGAGAATAAGTATCTGTTGTTTTAAGCCACCAAGTTGGTGGTAAATTGTTACAGCAGCCCTAGGAAACTAACACAACAGTGGGATATCTAGGTAAATAAAACACATCTTTAGAATGGATGAAACATTAAAAAAATATTTTACATATTTTGTTTTCTTACAGGTTTTTTTTTAAGTTCTACTAATAATGTGTCTCCTAAATGGATTAACATTTGAGAAAATAAGAAGTTCAACAGAAAGACCTTCAAAAACCACCTCACCCTGACAATGTTATGCTCACACAGCAGATTTCTTGCGCTCAAGGCTTGTCTTTGACCTGTGACTCGGTGCCTGTCACACATCCTGCCCTCTCTCACAGTAAACACACATCTGTTTGTGTGTGTACACACACACTTTAGTTGGAGTTCGATTTTCATTGTTTCTCTCCCGCTTAAGATAAAGAAAGGGCAAAAATAAGAGGTGACTGGCTCGCTAAGGAAGTTATTTCAAATCATTGTTGCTAATATCAAAAACCAACACCACATATAGTACCACGAGTCTCTCCTTGACTAGCATTATAATCTGTCCATGGGCTTAATAACTGTCACATCTGCATGTGTTGTCCTCTACTCATTAATCTCCTACTTCATGTAGGAATACTTTTCAATGTGGCTCCCTGGAAGTTAAAAGTTAAAAGTCCTTTTTCTCTTTAATAGGTAGTTAAAAAACCCAATTTGAAAATATTTCCATATATGCACCAAATACATAAAATATCAAATAATCATTGAATAAGTTCCGCAACCATGAAGTTTTATTCCTGGCAGGAAGATACATAAATTAGATCAGCATGGGCCCTGCAATCTTCTCTTGAGGAACCTGTGCATTCCTTCCCTGTCACAATGGCTAGAAAAGGCACTTTATATTCTACATCCCGAAAAAAGCCTTGGGTTTAGAAATGCTGGCGTTTTTGTCTGTTTAAATCACAGTGGACTCTGAAGGGTGGGGAGGAGGTATTATTTTTCATTTCAACCATTCAAAAGAATTAGCTTTCCAGAAGAACTTTTGTTCATATAATAAACCTAACTAGACCTACTTATTCACGCAAAAAAAAGAGAGAGAAAATGTGGAAGAGCCAAGAATCTGTCAGTTCTGTAATAGTGGCTGACCAAGCTCTGGCATTGAACTCTTGTAAGATTTTTGTAGGGCCAGAGGACTTTCAGAGCAGAGGCAAGTCTTATAAGGAAGCAACCCTGGAGCAAAAGGATCCGAGTCTGACTAATGTTGCTAATGTGCTCTGCAGTCAGGGAAGGAACATTTCATCTCTGAACTTCAATTATCAGTTAGGATATTTTACAAAGCAAAACTACTATCTCCCCCAACACAGGGGGAGAGGGCCCTCAGTGGAGGAGTCATTTGATTGATGTTCCACACATGTTCCTGAAAGTTGGGTGTAAGTTAACTTTAAACATTGAACTAGGCTTTTTGTTTCCAGCTTTATTGAGATATGATTGACATACAACATTTTGTATGTTTAAGGTGTACACTGTGATGATCTGATATACGTATACATTGTGAAACAATGACCATAATAAAGTTTGTTAACATATCCATCACCTCACACAGTTACCTATTTTTTTGTGTGGTGACATTTAAGATCTACTCTCTTAGCAACTTTCAAATATATAACACAGTATTGTTTACTTAAGTCAACATGGTGTACATGAGATCCCCAGAACTTGTTCATCTTATAGCTGGAAGTTTGTGCCCTTGACCAACATCCCATCTCCCTCACCCCCAGTCCCTGGCAACCACTATTCTACTCTCTGTTTCTAGGAGTTCGGCTAGTTCAAATTCCACATGTAAGTGAGATCATGCAGCTTTTGTCTTTCTCTGTCTGACTGATTTCACTTAACATCATGCCCTCAAAGTCCATCCAAGTTGTTGCAAATGGCAGGATTTCCTTCTTTTTGTGGCTGAATAATATTCCATTGTAAAAGAGGACCAGGTTCTGAATGGATCAGCAAACTTGACTAACTTGTGTGTTGTTTCCACCTGTTGGGTTCACACACAGTGAAGCCCCTGGGCCTGGAGACCAAGGAGGTGAGGGTCAAGTAGTGGAGACACCAGAGACTTTGGAGACAGTTCCACATGGACACAGATGGTTCCTTTCTCACTTGGTAGCACTGTGACCTTAGGAGAAAGGTTTAACCTACCTGATTCTCTATTCCCTCAGTTGTAAAAATGAGGATAACTATAGAGAATTTAGAGGATTGATACTGGGAGATTAGGTACATGACCACTCCCAGCTACAAGACTGGTTGAGGTGTGTCCAGCTTATAACTGGGGTTCTGTTACTATGGAAAAGGACCAATGGATATTAGGGATGACCTGCCGTCATGGTGCTGTATTAACAGTGATTTCAGTTGCTGCCTACATGTATAGATGTTTTGCACCCCAAGCCCATACCAAGAGTTGCTTGTTTTCTGAACATGATCACTTTCTGCAAAGCCTGTTGCTCTCCTTGACTATCACTATGATTGGCCATCCCCATGGGCAGAGAGGTGGAATGCTATGAATCACAGCCCATCCCCCCAGAACCACATGCAGCAGGAGAGGAGCAGTTCCCCCAAGAAACACAAGGTGCCAGGAAAAGAAGGGGAGACAGGATCCTGGCCAGACCAAACCAAGAGATGTCAACTACATTCTTGCAACTTATCGAGGGGGAAAGGTTTTCAAGAGAACCCAAAACATGTATGAATAAAAGGGAAAAAAAATGAGTGACAATGAAACCATCTTGCAACCCAGATTCCAGCCATTGATCATCAAGAAGCCCTCTGATCACAAGGCTGGCCCAGATCTAGGCCTATCTGAGGGCCTTTGAGGAGTGTGTATCTATGTGCACTGGGCAAGAAGTCCTCACTTGCACTGGGGGCTCTAAATTGGAGTCAGGTGAGCCAAAAGCTGCTCATGGCCATACCCCTTGGTCCCTTAACTGCCCCCCCCCCCCACAGATAGAGAGCGAACGAGTGAGAGAGCCCATCTTCAGTAAAAGAACAGAAGATAATATAGCCAAAACAGAGGAAGTCAGGGCTGAGAAATGGGGAGAGTAAGAGACTGAGCTTTGATGATGGATCTTGAGTCTCTGGGCTCCTTGAGGACAACTCCACTCTGACTATCTCAGTTTTATGACTGTAATAAGTCTTTCTTTTGCTTAAATTTGAGTTGGGTTTCTGTCTTTACAACTGTGAGACGTGTGACAGATATATGCCTCTCCAGAATCTATGAGAAGCAGTGCTTATAGGCCTGACAGTGATTCTGGGCTAAGTTAAAGTACTTTGGTTTTAAAACTAAGATTTAAAAAAAGATAAAATTTTAAATTATTGTGCATATACTAAGCAAATTCAGCATTTTAAAATGTAAGCAGAGCAGAGAGATTTGGAGCGTGGAGTCTGGACTCAGGGTGCCTTGGTGCAAAACTGGGTCCCTCCACTTAACAAGCATATGATTATGGCAAATCACTTAATCTGTCAGTTTCTCAGAGAGATACTAATAAAACCTACCTCGTAGGCTTGTTCTGAGGATTAAATGAGCTAATATTGATAAAGCACTTAAATTAGTGCTTGGCCCATAGCAGGCACTTCCTTGGGGTAGTGCTATTCTGGATCCTTTCAAAAGCCATTAAGATTTTTTTCTTCTGGGGTCTCAGGTGCAGATGTTTGAATTAATTTTACTCCTCTGTTCATGGCAAAGTTAATACACATTTTGTAAAGCAGCTACTCTATAATTTACAAACTTAACATCACCAGATTTTATAGACTGGGATTGCTTCAAACAAGGTAAATCTACACACTTAGAATCAAAATATGGCAGTTTCTCCGATGGTTATTTGCTGTAGAATTCCCCGTGTAAATCTACTACCATGGATGAGAGGTAGCTTTTGCAAACTGTCTATTCTATCATCCCAATTACCTTTTCTCTCAGCAGTATTTTCCAGAGACTATTATTTGGAAAGTTGGGGCTCAGAAGCATTACATGCCATCCCTGGGAGCTTAACAAGAGCAGGACTGTTGCATTAGAATCACAAAGGCAGCTGACTCTGCAGACAGTCAGCAGACCTTCAGAAATAATGAACTGTCAGGATCCCAAATCGGTAAAAGAGATGGGCCCTAGTAGGCAGCTATTAAGAATTAGGTTACATTACTGAAATCTATATCTGAGCAACTGATGCTTTCTGAATCCCATTGAGGATGATGTCAACTGTGTGCTATGTCCTGGAATTAAATATAATCTGGGAGCGTTTTGGGAAGGAACACCAGCTCTTGGTTACATATGTGTAAAGTTCTTGGTAATTGCCAGGGGAAAGATAGCACAGAAATTCATGTTTAGTTGTTAATGCTTCTGCAAAGAATTGCAGACCCTCATCCAAATACCGAGATGAACAACCTCGCTCCTTTAGGCCAGGCTGGCGTCTGCCTTATGATAAGGAAGGGATTGCCCTGGCCCATAATCTTAAGAGTCTCTTGTAAATTCTCAAGGCTGGTTGTTTTCAACTGCAAGAAATGTTTGTTGCATTCTGACCCCTCTTTACGGATAGATACTTTCTTCCAAAGCCAGACTACAGAATGCTGGAGCCTGAGATGACTACCGAGATCCGCTCCACTTCCTGCTTTATTTTACAGATGAGAGAACAGAGGCTCAGAGGGGAAGGACCTGTCCAAGGTGGCGCAGCCAACAGCAGTGTCAGGATGAGGATCCAGACTGTTTCCCAAAAGATCACAATCATTATTAATTAAAGCAGAGAGGCAGTTTTTCTCTGCGAATTGATTTGCACGTGACATATTAGCATTATTTGCAGATTCCACTGAATTAGTAAATCCAAGGGACAGCTAACCAGGAATCTGAGCCAGCAGGGGCAATTCAACAGTGAAACCTCGGGACAGACCTACTGCTATTGGCTGACACTCCAAAGTCAGCGACCTAACTGACATGGCAGTCTGACTTGTCACCACTGTGAGGGTCTTTGCAAAGAGACAAGCTTTTGGGCTGTTGACTGCAACGCAGGCTGGGATCTTGTTACGAGCTGGTCTGCTAAAGGAAATGTAGCTGGGGTGCGAGAGAAGGTGTTAGTCAAGAAAATAATTGTGATCTAAGTTTTATCTTGTTCAAAACTTGAGCAAACATTCATAAGGAGAGAAGAAGTTCTCTGATAATAGTTGATATTGAAAGTGGCTTTTAAAAGGCAAATGCTTGATTCTTAAATGCTTCTGACCTATATTTTTTTAGTGTCTACTTAATTTTCTACATCCATGAGCATGCTTTGATTTGTTTCCAACTTTCTCTCCCTCTCTCCTTTATTGAGTCCTTCCATATTTCCTTCCACAATCTCCAGGTTGGAATTCAGGGTAGGGCCAAATGCTCCCACGGCTCCCAGCCATGAGGCCCTATAGCATTGGTTCTGTGCCTGTGTGGATTTTCCTGTTTCCTGGATGGCCCAGCTCTACTGCTGTGGGAGACAGAAGGCATATGGTGCAGTTGTGGGAGACAGTTCCTGAATCCTATCCCGGGGCCACTGGGGGGCCAACTGAGACCACCAACAGTGGCCTTGGCAGGTGCTCGTGTACAAGAAAAGCCACATGGTCTAGTGGATGGAAAAAGCTCTGTGCTCAGGGCAAGGTCAGCTGGGTTCTGGACCTCATTTCTGTGTGGTCCTGGGCAGATCACTCAATTTCTCTGAGCATCTTTTCCCTCATCAATTAAGTGACAAGTTTGGACTATGTAATCTCTAATTCCTTTCCAGTTCCAATGTTTATGGTTCAGGAGACTCAATTTAATCCAAGGCATATCCAATTCCATTTAATAAGACTCATGTTATGATGGGATTCCTCTCTACATTCTCAAAAGAAAATAAAAATAGATATTTGTTTTGGAGTTATAGTAATTGAATGTGACTGCCTTTGATGTAATCAGGGAGCTTACTAAGCATTAATGGAGGAGCAGAATGAGCTGAGGTCTCAATCTGACTTTTCATTTTAAATTGGAGATGATTGGTTCATCTTCCACTTATGTACCCTGAAAGTATCAGATAGCAACAGAGTACAGTCAGAATTCCATGCAAATCAGTTATTCCCATGGTAGGTAAGTTGCATAATTCTCCAGTCAAGGGAGGGTCACTATGGCAACCAGCGGGGGCCCTTGCCCCAAATGTCCCCATGTTCATCCGTTTAAGGAACTATAATCAACCCTGCTCTCTATGCTTCACTGAGTACATTCACATGGATGGAAATTGGACAAAACAACCAAATTTGTGGTTAAATACTCATGATTGGAGAGAAAAGACAAAACTAAATGAAAGCTCTCATTTATGAAATGTTGAAATTAAAAAAAAAAATCAACGCCCTCCAGCAATCTGATTCGTATAATCGTCTAAACCAGAGGCCCTCAGCTTGGTGTGGGGACTCACCGGTGAGCCTCCATTGTTTGGAGTGTGTGAAAAATAATGTGTTAGGATGTATTAGGTGTAATAGTTCAAAGTAACCCATTTGCAAAATTTCATATGAAAAAATTAGAACAGTTTCAAGGTTATCCCTTTAACCTTTATTTCTCTCTCATTTGCAGTCCAGTGTTTTTAAAAGTGGGGGGAGAAAGGGATTGGTTTACAGTTAGGGTACTGGGATCTGTGCACTACTCTGGGGGTGTCCATAAGACTGGGTCTTGCATGCGAACTTATCAGAACTGGCAGGAAAAAAGTTGAAAAACTGCTGAACTAAAAGACCATCTGTGAAACAACCTCACACCAACCTAGACTGAGCAATCACCAGGGACTTGCCAAGTACTAAAATTTATAAATTTATCATTTTTTTCTCACTGGGATTATTACACACAGACAGGCACACACATACACACTTTCCTTTATTATGTAAGGTACACATGTTCATTGCAAAAACATCAGAATATTTAGGTAAATATAAAAGTAAACCATATTCTCAGATGCAATAATAGTGACTTATCTCAAAGTTATTGTGATAAATAAATGAGTGAATATAACTGTAAAGCAGTTACAACTGTGCCTGGCCCAGAGCAAGCAAGCTTATATGAGTGTTAGCTATGATTATTTTCATATAGTTTCGTATATATCCTTTTGATTCCCTCTCCCAAGTGCTCCCTGCCCAGTACTTTCTGAGTAAGTGGCATTATCATTTTTTAGTTATCTAGGCCCCAAATTTCACTCCTCTCTATACCTCATGCCGTGAATTCAGTACATTAGATCATTCAATTGATTCTACCTTTAGTACGTATCCAGAATTTAATGACTTCTCACCAACACCATTACTACCATTATTATCATTATTGCCATTAACTCTATTACTACCCTCGTTCAAGCCATAAGCCTTTCCTACCTAAACTACAGCAATGGCCTTTGAACTGGTCTTTCTACTTCCACTCTTGTGCCCCCTACAGACTATTCCAACACAGCAGCCAGAGTATTCTGCCACCTTCCTACTCAAACCCTCCAATGGTTTCCAAAATACCGTGGCCCTTGCTAGCCCACCAACCTCATCTCCCTCCACTCCCGCACTAGCTCCTCTCCTCCAGTCGTGAGGCCTTCCTGCTGTGCCTTGTTGTGCCTACCATGCTTTACTCTCAGCCTTTGAACTTGGTGTCATCATCTGGGAGAGCCTAGCTCTCCCTCTCTCTTCCTGCAGGTTTCTGTCCAAATGTCATCTCCTCAAAGAATTCTTCCCTGATCACACTATTTAAAGTAGTCCCCTCCCCCACACTCTAATTCTTTATCCTACCTTATTTTTATTTATAGCACTTATCTCTAGCTGACATTGTATCTATGTTTATTTGTTTATTGACTTTCTCCCCACCCTTCTAGATTGTAAGCTGTGTAAAGGTAGGAACTCCGATTATTTTGTTCCCCAGTGCCTGGAACAGTGCCTGAGGACATAGAAGTGCTCCATACATATTTGGTGAATGGATGAATGAATGAACATCCTCTATATCTATATATGTATGTTATAAACTTTATCATACTATATGTTGTTTTGTGGCCCACTTTAGCATCTATACTGCATCATGTGCATTTTCCCTGTGGGTAAATAGACCTTCACGGCGCTATTCTTATTGGTGGCACAATAGATCTTTGTATGGTGTATGCATGTGCAATAATGAATTGAAACAATATCTTATTAATAAACTTTCAGACTGATTTCAAATTTTTCCTTTTATAAAAACTGCTGACATGAACATCTCTAGGAACACCCTTAAATACAACATGATAAGTTGTTGAAAATGAAGTATGACTTCAAGTATGCTCATTTGGGGGTTTTTATTATAATATGTAGTGTCAGATAATCTTTCAAGTTGGTTGTGCTGATTTTGATCCCACCATCAATGTTGAGGTGGAAACAAAAGCCTTGTGCTTTCTAGAGAAAGATTTTGGAGGCAGAGGGCAGGGTTTCATTTACTGAATAGCACCCAAGAAAGGTGAAATGTCCTCAGCAGCATTTAAAATATTTTTGTGGTGGTGAGTATGAGGAATGCGATGGAACCATTGTGCTTTGAAGCATAAATGCACTTGAGGACTGTTGATTTGCTGCAATGACAGGCCTGAAAGCCAAGCAGTTTAGCAACAACGCTTCTCCCAACCATTGGGCAGAAAGCCTGTAAGACAAATCACGTCGTAGAGCCTGCGTTTCTGCCTTAACATCTGGTTTCTGGTTACATCACTGCACATTTGGGTAAGGAGTTTCAAGGATTTCTGGAGCAAAGATAGCTGGACAACATTCTTGAAGATAAGGATAGGCAGTTCAGTCTTACCTACATGCCACTTCCTATGATATACTGGCCGCTACTATCTGATGGTTTCCCTTCTGATGCTGTTAAAATGAGAGGTGCCACGCTAAGAGTGAATGATTTAAAGGAACAAGTGTTTCTGTGGTGCTGTGTCTATTTGTCTTTAATAGACATCCCACAGAAGTGGGACTGGAGGTAGGTCACCTTGCCCCAGGGAGCTGGCCCCAGGGAGGTCTGACAGATACCCCTTGTTGTGATAGATGCCTCCAAAGTGTTTAATGCCCAGGCTTGGAAATCAAGCACTCATCTACTCTTTGTGTTCAGAGAGAAGAGCATGAAAATGTGATATTCCAGAGGGCTGGGTAGGTCCTTCAGGAATTCCTGTGAGCCAGTGATAAGGAAAGCAAGAAAGCCATGGGGCGGCAGGTCCAGGAAAGCTGGACCTGTGGCCTCACGGATGAACTTCCATGGAAATATTCCCTTGTTTCTTATCCCTGAATTCTATTCTGGGGGACCTAAGTGTTGCTCCTGAGGATGAGGGGGCATTAGATCTGTGTTTCCTGGACCCCAGTGCTGTAGCTCACACTCATCCATTCTGCACGTGTGCTCAGAGAGCATGCTGGTACCCAAGCTCCTCTCGCCCTCTCTTCAGGTCCCGCATTCTTGAACCTGGCAATTGTGGCAGATAATTTACATAGGTTACCACCCTGCTAGGATCAAACACACTTCTCTAGACATTCTTTCACCATCTGTCTAGTCCTAAAAAGCATCTCTGTGAGTAATGAAGATAGCCGACTCTGAATTTTTCTGTTCAAGAGCAGAACACAAATTCTGCTAATGTTGCCATGACCGTAAAATTCTTAGAGAAAAAAGACAATCTTTTGAAAATATTTTGTACTGTACCCTGCTCTCTGTGCATGCTCTACAGCACTGAAGCCCTACAACAAGTACTTTCCCCTTGGAAATAATTTTAAATTTATGATTGTGGAAGCCCCGGAGATAGATGTATTTCTGACTCCTGCACAGATGGGTGGAATCAGTAAAGAGAAGCCATGAGAATGAACCCACTTCTCCAAGATTCTTTGAAGAGCTCCCCTCTGCCTCCTAGGGCACTGGTTTCCATGCATTATCCTTTCAATCTCCAGTAGGTCCAACTTCACATGTTGCAGAGTTCACTCATTCTGTGTTTTCCAAATTCTGCCAGCATGGGGCAGGAGGCATGCATTAACTCTGTCGCCCCACTTCCTGAACCTGCAGAATGCAAACTGGGCTCTCCACGACTCAGGGTGAGGGGGCTGGACTGGGGGTGTTAATGACCTTTTCAAAAGTTCAGTGGTTTCCAAAATTTCATTTTTTTGCATTAAAGGTTTAATTTTGCTATTTTTCAAGATGGAAATTGTTATTGTCCTGTGTGACATTTTGGTATTAAAGCCTGAGTACTCGAGCTATAAACTGACTCTCTGGGCCATTTGAAGGTGAGCTGAATGGTTCCCTCTTGTTTTGATGGAGGGTCCTGCCCCTGAAGGAGCTGTACCCAGCCAGCCCTTGTGTAAGTCACATGCATGGCAGGTAGAGGGAGGAGGGATTTGGGGGCTTGGTTTTGCTGGAAATTCTCCTGGGCTGATAAACCAAGTGAGAGCTCTTCAGGGCCTTGCCTGCTTCAGTCAATGGATGTTGGTTGAGAATTTCCTATGTCCCAGGCAATGTGCTTGGTGCTGGGGGTACAAACAGGAATAAGACATAGTCTCTGTCCTCAAAAGTTCAGAGTGGGGAGTTATATCGGAGGCTGGTGCCATATCGCAGCTCTGCCACCTACTATTTGCATGACTTGGTTAAGCCACTTGACCTTACTGAGCCTCAGTTTTCTCATCTGTAAAATGGCTTCACATGTCTCACCAAGCTGTGATGAGAATCAATTGTTGTGTCTGTCTACAGACTGCCTGGGGCTCACACTCAGAAATAACAAATACCTGCAGTCAAGTTCTTCATCCTTTAGGGACTTCGTCTCTCACCTGGAAAATAACTTCCTCTATTCCTCAGTGTTGTGGTGAGGATCAGTGACAACGATCTCTGAAAATCTTCTACAACAGTACTAGCATGAAGTAGGTGCTCACTAAGTGTTAATTCCCTTCCCTTCAAAGACTTCCCATGGCCCAGAGGCCTGATCTGATGGAGAGATTAGGGAGATATTTTGTTGGAACCTGAAGTTTCCCTCCCCATTTCATGTTTTAATTTTGTATGAATTTTCAACACATTAAACCTGAGAGTTTCCAATAGAATTCTGATTTCCTGCCTGTCTTTTTAAAATATGTTTGCCAAAATCATACGTGTCCATAATTAAAAAAAATAAAATAGTAGCACAAGACTTAAAATAGTAGTCCCATGCCTTCCCATCTCAAGTCATATCTCCAGAGGCAGCTGCTTCCATTTCTTTTAACTTTATTCCTTAGCATTTAGCTCTATATTTCTAAATAATATAGCAATACTGCTATTATTATTGACTTTTCTTATGAAAGATGGAAGTTGAACTCTCTTATGCACACATACTTCTCTCTAGCCCCCATCCTTCCAGTGCAGTTAAATCATTATTATTTGTTAAATTAGACTCAATGTTTGCATTTTTAGGACAACATAAATATTGCTCAGCCAGCCCTTCTGGTCTAGTGGTGAAGATTTGGCACTCTCACCACCGTGGCCGGGGTTCGTTTCCCCATCAGGGAACCAAACCACTCATCTGTTGGTTGTCATAATGTGGTGGCTGCCTGTTGCTGTGATGCTGAAAGCTATGCCACTGGTGTTTCAAACACTAGCAGGGTCACCCCTAGTGGACAAGTTTCAGCAGAGCTTCCAGACTAAGACAGACAGGAAGAAGGACCTTGTCACCCATTTTTGAAAAAATTGGCCATGAAAATCCTATGAATATCAGCAGAGCATTGTCTGATATGGTGTCAGAAGGTGAAAGGATGGCGCAAAGAAACTAGGTAAGGCTCCACTTTGCTCTACACAGGGTGGCTAGGAGTCAGAATCAACTGGATGGCACTAACACAACAAAATATTTCTCACTATAATTACATTTCCTTTTCTTGTCCAGACTTTCTGTTTTTCCTGGAGTTCAAACTGTCTTTTTTTTTTTTAAATCTGTTTGGTGTTATGTTCCTACACTAATTAGTTTCCACATTCTCCAGGAGAACATAACTTCAGGAATTGGTTCCGTTTTTATTTCTGTGGAGACATGGTTTCTGGAGTATTTCATTTTCCTGCTCCAGTCTGTGCTTGAGAACTTTCAAGGCCTGCTGCATAGCTGCTGACCTGGGTATTCCCTTTATTGTTATTCAAGGAATTCTCTTCACATTTGAATATAGTCTTTTCCTGAGACTATATTCCTTATTTTCTGGATGTCTTGCATTCCTTTATCTATGCTTATTTTCTTGTTTTTATGAGACACATCCTCCAGTAGCTTTTTGATATATGGTACATAGGAAGTAAATTTTTTGAGACCTTGAGTATCGGAAAAATTTATTGTATACTTACATTGATTTATAGTTTGGCTGCCTATACAATTCTAGACTGAAAATATTTTCTAAATTTGAAATATTGATAGTATTGCTTCTGCGTCTTCTAGATTTCAGGGTGCTGTTGGAAAATCCAGTGCACGCTGATTCCCGGTACTTGGTATATGCCATTTTTTTCTGTCTGGGATTTCTTAGGATTTTTTCTTTATTCCCAATATTCAGAAATTTCACAATGGTTTGCTTTGGTGTGGTTTGTTTTTCATTTATTGTCCTGAGCATTTGGTGGGCCATTTCAATTTGGAAACTTATGGCCTTTAGTTCTGGAAAAGTTTCCTATATTGTCTGATTTTTTACTTCCATCTGTTACTTGGTGTTCTTTCTGGAACTCCTATTAGTCAGAGGTCAAACCTTCTGAATTGATCCTCTATTTTTAAAACTCTTTCCTCTCCTATTTTCCCATTTGTTATAATTTTTTTGTTCTGCTTAAGATTTTCTCAACTTTACCTTCTTTTTTCCTATTTAATTTTTTATTTTGCACTCATATATTTAATTCCCAAGAGTTCTTTCTTGTTCTCTGAAAGTTTCTTTCTTTTCTTTTTTAAAATAACATCCTATTCTTGTTATTTCTGTTCAAGGAGGCAATATTTTCTTTTATCTCTGAGGATTTTAGATTGAGATGTAAGTTTCCTTTTATCCCAGCCTGGTTACTGCTTCACTTTTTTGGTTTGTTAATTTTGGTCTCTGTATTTCATGTATCTGATGGTCAGTAACTAACTGTGCTGATACAAGAGTGAAGTAGGGTTCAAAGTAGAGGTGTACCTAGCTATTTGACATTCAGATTAATTCATACTTATAGATAAAAATTATTTTCAGTAATGATAAAAATCAATTATAATTACTTTCTTGATTAGTTCTTTAACTGAAAACAATTAACAATACAAAGGAGAATACATTTCAATTTTAAAAGATATTAATCAAAGTAAGCATTTCATGTATATACTAGATTTTGCAATTACCCAAACAAAACTATTATTCTTCATTGTTCTCTGTGTCATTGCTTTAAATTTTAAACATAAATAAAAACTCTGAGTGGTTACATAAAATGACAAAATTCAGTAATCCAAAGTTTTCTTTTGTCTTTACAATCACTATGGTAGTGTTGTTTACTTTTGATTCTACAGTTTAAGCACAGGAATATGTAGTACCACAGGGACTGGAGGCACAAACTGAGCTGAAGCAAACTCGAATGATTTGAACCTTTGAACTTACTCTCAAAAGGAACATACATGGCCGAGTTTGTGTCAGAGGGGGATCAACTGAATAATGGAGAGTTTTCCAAATTAACTTCCAGGTAGAGAATAAAAATATGCTAACTTGAAGTTTATGTATGTATTATTGGTATTCAACAGTAGCCACAGCAGATTTTTGGAACTTAGATGTAGAAAAGATTTTTTTTTTGGTGGTGGTGGCGGGGGAGTATTTTATTACTGAAGTTGTTTAGAATTAGTGCACAATTGTGCATAAAAAATAAATAATAAAAATCAAACCCACTTTTAGGTGATTTAATTATTGGTTTTAAATTCTCTGCAGGCAATCCCTTATTGCTCACACTCTGGGCTGACTGCTCTGAGCCCCTCCACTACTACCCAATTGGTGCAGAGGTTGGGGTTGAGGCCTTTTCTCTAGGGCCAGTCAGTTCCTCCAGGGGGTAAATGTATGGCTGCCTGCATTTGGGGAGCTGACTGAGGGAAGAGGGCCAGGTAATCGTGTTTGATAGGTAGACTCACTTAATCCTGTTTTCGGTAAGAGGCTTTCCTCCCACCCTCTGCTAGGTCTGTTAACCAGCCTCTCTGGCTTAATTTTTTCACAAAGTAAACCTTCCATCTGCTTCTAGGATGAGGACTTGGGGGTCAAAGTCACCTGGAAGTTTAGGTAGAGGAGGATCTATATGCTCCCTAAATAGGCTTTCAACCATTTCCCTCTATGTTCAGTCCCAATCCTCAACTCTGTTTTCAGAGATACTGGTGCCTCAATTCCTGGCCTTCCCTGGAATTTTGCAGCCCAAATTTTCTGGGGTTTTGTTTGTTTTCTTGCTGTTCCCCTCCATAACCATTTTAGGTCCTCACTTTCTCTACTCTGCTAATAAGTCAGTTAGTATTAATCAATTATTTCCATCTCCCATAGTTGGCTGCATCTCTTTTTCAGCATCATTTTCTGTCACGATCTCTTTGCCTTCGTAGCTTTATATCACTTAAAATTCTTTTTAGTGATATTTGGCATTTTGTGGTAGAGCAGAGAAAATGCATTGTTCCATTTATTTTACTTAATTGGAAATCTCCTTAGTCAGTAATCCTATTTATTATTTTTATACAAAAGTAGACATTCACATTTTAAGGAATAGAATGTAAACTTTAAATTAATTTTTTAATAAAAACAAAATTTCAAAGACATTTTAAATTCAAGTTGTGCCACTTTTTACTCTGCCACCAGATCCTGAAGGGAATATATTCACTTTGCTATTAGGGGTACGTTAGTAGACAAGTTTGAGAAGCTGTTAAGAGGCAAGGCAATTTGGATAAATGCTTTGGGAACCAGGTCCTCAACTGAGAAGGAATCCATGATATCCTCCAGCAGGTCAGAAAAATCCATCCTCTAGTTTACCAACCAGAAGCAGCCATGCTTTGCAAAACATACATTTTCCACCAAGCGTCACATGACATGTGGGGTCACAATACGAAATGATCAGAGTAATGAAAGGATGGAAATAGCCTTCCAGCTAAATTTCTATGATCCCTGGTTTTATGAATCCCAAACCCAGTTTGTAGCTCACAGAGTTAAGAGCTAGCTCAACTTTGAGTACTCTGTAGAAATTTATTTGCTTTTCTTGTCCTGTAAGTCTGGACCCTAAGGAAGAATTTTTGTTTGCTTATTTTAATTGATATTAACCAGTGTTGTTAAGGACCCAAGGAAAGTGGAACTCAAGTAACTACTATTGGTATCTTTATTGGATATGATTCTTGGTGGCAAACAATATAATTCACTCTGACTACTTCAAACAAAAAAAAGGAACTTATTAAAGGATATTAAGTATCTCACAAATTACCTCTCTAGGACAGTGTGACATACTTTTGAAATGCGCAGGGAAAGAAACAAGGAAACATTTATCAATCAACTCCTATTCTCCGTCAGTCCAGGTTTGCCCATAGGGTGTTAACGACCTCACACCGTGGGATTGCATGTGTAGAGTGCAGAGTGGGTTCCTATGGGTTCCCAGAAAAGTTCTGGGTAGGGGAAACCAAGAAAAAAGAGGAAGTCTGTGCAAGCTTGTTTTTGGAGGAAGATTTTGGAATTGGAGGTTAAGAATGAAGTATATAGGGAGAAACTTTGGGGAAGTTGGGAATATGACTGGTATCGAGAGGGAAAATATAGAGGAAGAGACTTTTAAGAAACATTACTGTGGGTTGTAAATTAGGTTTTTTTTGACATACTTTAAGATATTCAAGAAAAGATTGGTATTGCTTTTAATTCCTTATAGTTGGACTATATTTACTAGAATGCTATAACTTGCAGAGACTGGACCACAGGGGGCTCTAGTTTATAAACAGTCGTTAAAAGTATGAAGTACACTTGAGTTCATGAGAACCAGGTTCTGCAGTAAGAATACCATGTCCACGTTCAGCCTCAATGGATTTCTGATGTGCACTTTCTAATGGCTCTCAACCGACTGAATTGCGTTACAAATAGGACAGTTTAAAAACGTCTCTGGAGATTTGACTCAAGCTATATCATTTGAATATGAGCTAAGCTGAAAGCCAACTTAATGAGCTTTTAAACAATTGGATGCTTGTTCCATTTTTCTTTTCTCTTTTTGATAATTCAGGAAGCATTCATGGGATACTGGATTCTTTGGGAAAGATCACAAAAAAGAAAGAAGATGTGAACATTTAGCAGAAAGATTTGGAGAATTTAAAATTCATCTAGTGGCATTTGGAGGCCTAGATCTAAAGATCTGACTTTCCTCCTTGATCACCGAGAGTATCATTTCACAGAACTTGCCAGGAAGATAAGATGTGGACTCAGTGATTCAGGGGGCTGGAATCTCCCTTTCTCTTGAGGGAGTTCAAGGGTATGTCCACACACAACAATGAGGGGAGAACTAGGGACTCAGACTAGTTTGCAGGATCAGGAAGATATCCAAGCTCAGAGCAGGCAAGTCTGGAAGGATCAGGGAGGAACTGAAGGTCATAGCAGGTAATGAGCTGAGCCAGAAAAATCAGACCAAACAGGAGCGACTGGACAGATCTGAAAGGTCAAGACAGAAAACAGCTGGACCTCCAGGCATTGTATAATTCTAGGATGTGACATTGGCCAGGAGAAATGATTCTAAGTTAGAAGTTTTGGAGTAATACATTTCTTGCCACTTATTAGCTGTATGACCTTGAGCAAATCATTTCATCTCTATGAGCCTCATACTTTCATTGCAAAGTGGAACAGTAAGGCTTACTTTCTTGTGAGGATTAATGTATGTGACATGCCTGGTATAGTTCCTGATAGGTGCTCAAAAATTATATGATTATTTCTAAGGCTGAAGTTCTTTCACAGTAAGAAACCTTGTCCCTGTCTCCTTGCATTCCTACCCTAACCCAATGCTGCTTCAGAGATAGATTAAAGCTACTACCACTTCCCCTTCCCCTGACCTCCTACCTCCACACTCTTCACACACCTCTGGCCCTATTCTGCTAAACTCAGATAAAACATTTGGAGGCCAATGAAGACATCTATATAGATGTGGCTGAACTTGAATGTCTTTACTGACTTTGACTATAAGAGTGACCAGGACAGGGAATACTCTTAACATCATGCCTTATGAGGCACAATTGAAAGAACCAGGGAAATTTAGCTTGGAGCAGAGTTGATAAAATCAAGGAAAGTATGATAGCTCTTGAATTATTCGGTTCAGTTTGGAGCTATCTGGGGAAATAGTGGTGTCTCTACGGTGGCCACTTGTGGAGGATTTGAAGAGGGATTCCTCATGCTGAGAATGGGTAAGACTCTAAGAATCTCCAAGGTCTCCTGACTCTGAGACTCTATGGTTTTAGGAAGCACAAGCTGGCCCATGTGGTGTGTATGGCATTGGTGAAGAGGCCGGGTTCCGTATGGAGCAGTTTCTGGCACCGTTCTGCCTCTAGGCATGGGCCACGTCATAAAGTTTGCCTCCTGGCATGTAGAGTTGAGCCTCAGAACCCTTGTTACAATAATTCTATCGAAGCTCTTTCAATACATTTCCTTTCCATTCTTCTCTTTCACCAGCTGGCAATTACACGCTACAGAAAGTGTACACAGAAGGGGCTTGTTTTGGTTACCATGTAGCTGGGTGGGAGGAAGCTATGGCTGGTGGTTGATTCTCTGGGGTGACTGGGCATGGGTTATGGGAATGGAGGATGAAGTCCCTCATCAGTTCCCAGAGCGTTGCCTCTCTAGCGCCCTGGAGCCTGTGAATAGTGTTTAAATCAATGGTCAAAGTGGAGAGGGTAGCTTGGTCCTCATTACTCCCCAGGACTAATTGACCTCTTCTGAAAAGGGGCATTCTTGATTTGGTGAGACTCTTCCTCATCCGGAAAGGCCAGTGAAGCAAAAAGATCTGATGTGAAAGGGTGGGGGTGAGGGGTCAAGGGTGGCATTGAAGGGAGAGAGAGGTGCAGAGCATTCACTAAATCATTTCCGCCAGAATGGAGGAGAACAAAGGCATCACCATTTGTTAAGGACTCACACAGATCAAGCGCTGTACAGAGTCTGGTGACCTTTTCTTGCCCTGGAGACTCTCAGTTTTGTCATTTTGATGAATCTCTAACTTGTGTTCACTGTGAGTATCTCTGATAGCAAGTAAGTGATTTAACATAAAAGGTCCTTTGAGAGAAATGCATAAAAATGGAGTCAAGCTAAATGCCAGTCCAAAGCATGCCATTTATTTTTAATTGTTCCCCTCATCCATCTTAGTTATTAAGAAAGAAATATGAAAGAAAGAGAGAAAAAAGAAACAGAGAAAGAAAGGTAGAAAACAAAATTAAATTACAGGAAACAAAAAACAAAAGTGAAGTTTGATTCCTTTTTGAATCTTCTACTGGTGATGTAAAGCTCAGGCATTCATGCTACTCCCCCCCCCCCCCAAGAGCCAAAACATTTATTCAATGTGTGGGAATCAAACCTCAGAGAAGTCATGTTGAATATTCAATGTGATGCCTCCCACAGAGAGTGTGTATAAATATATATATATATACAGAGCACATAAGAACATCTATTTTCAAATAAAAACAATCATGTTGCCATCCAGTGTCAATTTTGTCCTTTTGTCAGCATGATAGTAATAATACCAAACTGAATCAGAATAGAATTGATTGAAGAAGCATTGAGACTCCATTAGTCTGCAATCTGGTGGAAATTTCACCTAAAGGGATGTCCAGTAAATTTTTACATCCCTAGCCTTACAACTTGTTCCCAGGTCTTTCTCACCTTTTTCTTAGTGAGAACCTTTGGTCCTAAAAATTTTCATAAAGTGAAATTGGCATTCTATAGTTGCACTGTCCAATTCAGTAGTCACTAGCCACATGTGGTTATTGAAATTTAAACTTTAAAAAATTAAACAAAATTAAAATTTACTTTCTTAGTCACACTAGTCACATTTCTAGTGCTCAGTCACCACATATGGCTAGTGATTACCTTATTGGACATCACAGATATGGAGCATTTCCCCATCACAGAAAATCCTACTAGGCAGCACTGGTCTACAGTTTTGTCTATAGAAATGCAAGTCTTCAAAATGTACTTCCTCAGCATGGGGAAAGCATGCTCTCATATAAATACCCTGACAAAGTGAAAATTTAATGGGCATATTGGCACTTTATTTAAATTTCTTTTTTGGAGGATGGTAATCATTGAATAAGGATTGCTTCTCCCATGATCTTTAGTTATGGTAACCAAGAAATAAAAACCCCTTTGATCAGTAAAGGAATTATATCTGCCATTGTATAAAAGGCATAGTCTTCTTGCTACTCGGGAGAAAGATTCCCATGGCTGTGACATTTTATTCCTTAACTCTTAATGGTCATTTGAAAATCAACCTTTATTTCTTTTCAATTGCAGAATTCTACCTAACAGACATGAAGGTTCTTCCAATTCTAGAACTGTGAATAAGAGAAACTTAGAGGAAGAGCAAACAGGTCAGGTCAGATCTTATAATGCCTTCTGAGATCTCTGATCATACTGAAAATCCACTTGGAACTGACTCTCCTGATTTATTATGTGAAATCAGCATTATTCTGATGTCAAAAAACAGAAAAAGACATTATAAGAAAAGAAAACTACAGACCAATATAAACATAACATAAAAACAAAAATTGTTTTAAAAATAGTAAGATGAATCCAGTAATATATAAAAATGATAATACATCATGGCCAAGTGAGGTTTCTCTCAGGAATGCAAGGTTGGTTTGATGTTTGAAAATCAATGTAATTCAACAACCTAGAAAAGAAAAACCATATAATTGTCTTGATAGATGCAAGAAAAGCATTTAATGAAATTCAACATTTATTCATGATAAAAACTCTCAGCAAACTGGGAATAGAAAGGAACTTCCCCAAACTGGTAAGAGGCACCTGTGAAAAATCTACAGCTAACATGATACTTAATGATAAAAGACTGAATATTTTCCCCCAAGATTGTCAAGGTAACGATGTCTGCTCTTACCACACCTATTCAACATTGTACTGGAGGTTCTAGGCAAGAAAAGGACAGAAAAGGAATTTATTGGAAAGGAAGCAAAAAATGTTTATTCTCACAGAACATAATTGTTTACATATAAAATCTTAATCTAGAAAAATGCTGTTACATCCAATAAATGTATTTAACTAAGTTGTAGGATACAGATCCATTATACTAAAATCAATTGTACTTCTATATACTAGCAATGAATAATTAGAAATTGAAATAAAAAAACATAATTTACAACAGCACCCAAAACCATAATAACAATAACACAAATCATGAAATAATATTTTGAGGGATAAATCTAAAAAATATGTACAAAAAGACTAAATAAATGGAGAAATCTACATGTACTCATAAGTTGGATGACTCAGTATTGTCAAGATGTCAATTCTCTATCTACATTAGCTTATAGATACAATATCATCTCAATCAAAATCTCAGCAAGTGCTTTCCTAGAAATAGACAAGTTGGTTCTAAAGCATACATAGAAAATAAAAAGAATCCAAAGCCAAGACAAATTGGAGGATTCAGAAGACTTGAATTACTATAAAGATACAGTAATCAAGACTGTGCTATTGGCAAAAGTATAGACACATAGTTTAATGGAACACAATAGAGTCTAGAAATACATCAATACATATATGATCAATTGATTTTTGACAAAGAGACAAAGACAATTCAATGGGGAAAGGATGGTCTCTAACAAATGATGCTATGAAAATTTGGCAGCTGTATATAGGAAAAAATGAACCTTGATCTATACCTCATATTATATACAAAATTAACTTCCAATGAATCATAGAACTAATGTAAAATGCAAAACTGTAAAACCTCTAGATGAGCATGTAGAAGAAAATCTTTGTGACTTTGAATTAGGCGAAGATTTTTTAGATAGGATATAAAAAGCATGAACCATAAAAGGAAACATTGATAAATTGGACTTTAAAAAAATTAAAAACTTCTGCTCATTAAAAGACACTAGTAAGAACATGGAAAGAAAAAATTTGCAGAACACACACCTGAAAGAGAACTAGTATCCAGCATCTATTAAAAAAACCTCTCAAATCTAAAAAAGAAAAACATCCAGTATAAAAAATGGGCAAAAGATTTAAACAGAAACTTTATCAAAGAAGAGATATGAAAGGCAAATATGCACATGAAAAGATGCCAAATATCACTATTCATTAGTAAAATACAAATTAAAAACATAATGGGGTACCATTACACACCTATTAGAATGGCTCAAAAAAAATACAATGCCAGGTGCTGACAACGAAGCAGAGCAACGGATAGGAATGCAAAATGTTACAGCTACTTTGAAAACAGCTTAAGTTTCTTATAAAGTTTATTAAACACACTTACCATAAGACCCAGAAATCCCACTCCTAGATATTTACTCAAGAGAAATGAAAATATCTTCACGTAAACCTGTATGTGAATGTTTTTATCAGTTTTATTCATAGTTGCCCAAATCTGGAAACAACCTAAATATTCATCAACTAGTGAATGGATGCACACATTGGAGTAAAATCCACACAATGGAATACTGCCCAGCCATAAAAGGTAACACATTACTGATAAATGCAACTACATGAATGAATCTCAAAAGCATAATGATAGGAAGCAAGACAAAAAAGGCTACATACTGTATGATTCCATTTATATGATGTTCTGAGAAAAGGCCAATTATAGACATAGAAATTATCAGTGATTGTTAAGAGTTGAGGGTGGTAGGAGGGTATAGAATACAAAAGAGCTCAAGGGTAATGAAAATATTTGATATTTTGATTGTGGTGCTGGTTACATGACTGTATGTGTTTGTCAAAATTCTCAGAACTGTACACCTAAAAAGGTGAAGTTTACCATGTGTAAATGGTACCTTAATGTACAAACAAAAAAAGAGAGAGAGGAATAAAACTTGAACTTGTCCTAGATTCTCTTCCACATTTTTGGATGACACTTCAGTCTCTCAAGATTTGACCTTGCTTTGTCACAAGGAAAAGTCAGCTGGCCAAAGAGAATCTGTGGGTTGCTGATACATGGCCTGGATTTGCCGGCCTGGACAGCAAGGCTTTGCCTTTGTCTTAAAATCAAGTTGGCCAAGCTCTTTTAGTAGGATCTGTTTTACTGAAATCATCCAACCTCTTGGCAAGTCTGGAGTTCTGTGCACAGGCCTGAGAGAGACATGGTCTCCACAGGTGGAGGTAACGGTCGGTAGGAGCCATCCTTAGGCTATGGCAAGTAGGAGTGATGCCCCAGGACCCACATTTGAGTGAACCTTACAAACAGGTGTGGATGGTCACCCGGCAGAGAAGCTGTTGAGGGTGGAACTTGGCTGACACACTGGACCCCTGGCCTGTTATACATTATAAAAGCCAGCATTCAGAGAAGTGCTTAATTAATGTCAGACCCTGTGCCTCATCTTAATTAATCCTCCAACAACCCATCGAGATAGGTTCTAAGATTTATTTCCATTTTACATATGAAGAAACTGAGGCTCAGAGAGGTTGAATAACTTGTCCATGATCGCACAGTTAATAAGTGGTGGAGCCAGGATTCAAATGTGGCTCTACCTGGCTTTTGTTACTAGGCAACAGGGGTGTTACTACTCCTCCCCTATTTCATACTAAGGTAGTACTTTGACCATGTTCTAAAGCCTCCTTCTTGTTTTTTCTTGATGATGCCCTTGATACTCATTCTAACTTGATTTCACTTGAATAAAGTTGTTGAAGTGGGGTTCAGCCATTGTCTACGATACCTTCCTCTAGGATGGGACTGGGGCTTGGGCACAAGTCAAGGTTGGCTGGTTATCTGTGACAGAGTGTGAAAATGTGTGATTTGTCTTGGCCTTCACCCCCAACCTCTACCCTGAAAACAGCTCAGGTCCATGGAATCCAGAAGTGAGTCTGGACCCAGACTACTTTCCCTCAGTAGGTAGCTCCCACTGTCCCCTCATGTCTTCCACTGAGACCTCACTACTCCCTCATAGGATAGCTCTGACCGCCGATAGGTCTCTGCCTTTCTTTGTCTCTAGGTCTTAGCGCCAAGGCCATGGTTGTGTACCTTGTTGCAGCCTGCTGTGATTCTTGGAGGTCCAGACTCACTCTGCCATGGAATACATCCAGGTGGACCCTGCCAGCCAAGGAAAGCTAAGAGATGCCACCTTGATTGTCAAGGTCACTTTTCACCTTTTCTCTTTCTTGGGAATGAATCATGGTGTCATCTTGGAACTCATATTTTTTCTTGACTCCCTCATTTGAAGAAAGGCTTGTGTATACAAGTAATCCATTCTTTCTTTCTCTAACTCCACCTAATAAATTCATCAAGAATACCCAATAGAAAAGAGCGGTGTTTCCAGGGTGACCATGCCCACCCCTTTTTTTGTCTGGCTGCCTCTGTGCAGGGCCCATCTCCATAGCTCTGAAGTGCACAACTGCCACAGGCTTCCCTGCTCCTCAGGGCCCCTCTACCCTGTCCCTCTCCAGATTTCCCACCTCAGTCCTCCTCACTAACTAGCTCACTCTAGTGTCGCCTTCAGCTCAGAAGTTCTCTAGTCTAAATCAGTCTCGCCTGGCCTTCCTCCACTTCCTTCAGTGTCCTATTCTGGCAAAGCAACAATGGGTAGCATTGAGATAAAACAATGAATTAGTCCCTGCTAATGGTGCAGGGACTAATCCATTTGGCTAATATATCCCCTTTATCATTTATATATTTCTTCAATAGAATGTATCGCACAAATATATGCTGCCTTCCAGAACCAGATCCCTAAGGTCACACAAATGGGTCAAAAATCTGACAAATAGGAATGGTCTTGGTTAAGGGAACACGAGAGCCTGGGAGGGTCTCCCATTTTATAGATACTCTCTGATGGACACCTCCCATTCTGGAACTCTTACTCAAAGATAAGCCAAAGTTTGCCAGTTTTGATGCAATTGTCACTAGAGATATGAATACTGCAATGAAGGAATGTAAGAATTAAATAAGGCACTTGGGTAAAACATTTGACTTTCTATTCTGTTCCCAGAAGCAAATAGATGCTCTGCTGTTCACTGTGTTTTCATGCCCTCCTGCAGTGCAAATGCTTCCATCAGAACTGTGATGTTGTGTACCTCTCCACCAAGCCATACGACATTGTTCCACATCCCCTACTATACGTGAGCAGGTCTGCTCCCTCCTTCCTCCTCCTAACAGTACTTTCCTTCAAAGGCAGAACCAATCTCATTCATTTTTGAAAGAAGGTGGTAGAGTGTAGTGGTTTCAATCCTAGGTTCTGCTGCCAGAGTGCAACACTCAATCTTGCTTACCACTTCCTAGCTGTGTGACTGGGCAAGCTACCAACCTCTTGTGTAAAATGAGGATAATGACAGGGCCTACCATGCTTGGGGAGTTGTAAGGATTAAATGAGTTAGTTCAGGTGAAGGGCTGAGAAATGTTTCTGGAAATGGTGTCACACAACACATGTTAGTTTGTGATCACTGCCAGCTCACACCAGGGGGCCAGTGTATGGTGGAATCCAGAGACATTCTCTTCTAGTGCATCTGCTAAAACACAAACTCAAACCTACCCTGAAGTCACTTTCTTTTTTCTCTACACCGTGTTATAAAACCTGCTATAGCTGGAAACATTTATCAACCTTAAAAGCCCTTCTATATAGATATGGAGATGTTTCACAATAAGACAAATGCAGCTTTTCGTAAACAACAAAATATGGGCAACAATCAACTTAATTTAAAGTCAATGTAAATCCTCATAGGCTACAGGAAACTCTTCAGTCTCCTCACATTCTGAGGCAAGGGGTCAGATTTCTGTGTGCCATGTCTGGGGGAGACCAGTCCATCCCACATGTGGCTCTCAGAGAGGCTGTCCAGACCTTCACCACTGCATGGGCAGCATGGATGTCAGAAGTGGGCAGAGGGTGCTCACTATGAAATCATGAGTGGTTAACAGTGTGTGTGTGTGAGAGAGAGAGAGAGAGAGACAGAGACAGAGGCAGAGACAGAGAAGGAAGAGAGAGAGAGAGAAAGAGAGAGGTGAGCTTTTTGGCTGAGCTGCTCTGGATTCTGTCAACATGACTTTCATGCTCCTCATGGTCCCGAGGACATTGCACAAGAGAAGACAGCAAAATGCAATCAAACTTAGGTCCCCATGCAGCCCTTCCCATAGATGGTTTTGCTTTTCAAGTTGATGGAAATTTAACAAGCTAGGAATTCCCTAGCCCATCCAGAACTGAAATCTAACTACTTGAGGTTGAAAAGCTTTCTCTAAAATAAATGAAGTTTAATTTTTATCTTCTACTCTTCTTTCTTGCCCCCTCCTCCCCTCTTCTCCTCTTCTCTTCCTGCCCCCCTCTCCTCTTCCTCCTTCTTATTTCCAGGAAAGGAGAGAATTTTTAATCTTGCTTGAGATTTTTAATCTTGCTTAATCAAAGAGTAAGGTAACTTAGAAAGTTCTGCTTTGGTGCCTTCATTTTGAGAAATGAAGTTTGACATATAATTCTCCTCATTTGATGTATTTCTAAAATGCAGACATCCACTCTCGAAGGGCATTGCATGTATGTCTATATGCACAAAGAGAGACATCACCGTTGTGAAATAGCAGGTACCATGGAGAACAGAGCAACAGAGTAGGTACCATGGAGAACCATTTCCTCATAAGGAAAGAAAATACCCAATAAAACCCAAATAAAGAGCCAAAAATAGCTCCATTTTACTCTCAAGCACTCTTGCATGGAGCCACTTAGCCAGGGTCAGGACTAATTGGTGTCAGGTGCCTTGTAGAGATGCCACTTTCATGGATCATCCACTCTCTTTGTGGGAGGACGAGTTAACAACACATCCTCGTCTGGTGCATATTTGAATCTTATTTCTGAGGCTGTACCCAAAGACGGGAGCCTTCCTCTGTGTGAATAAATAAATCACACTGAAAGTTGGAAAAAGGGTCCAGGGGATCAATGGCTGCCTCAACTGAAAAATACCATCAAGTCCACTGTGCTTAGGGGTGATACTTGATACAAAGAATATTAGAGTTATATTACTGGGCTGGTGGTTTTCAAAGTTGTTATTGTAGAATTCTATTTTCCAGGTAAAAATCTTAACTTGAACATTAATATATAAAAGAGAGATGTGGAGCTCCTGTGGTTAAACTGGGGATGGGGGCGTCCAGGGTGCTGCCCATTTGGCTTCTCCCTTGGCCCCCACCCCCGGACCTCCACTGAAACATGGAGCTCTTCAAACAAAGTACCAACTAATACACAGGTTATTACTGGATACATATGACCTACTATTGTAGAAGAGGGCACTGAAGCTTGGAGGAGGAATCAAGATGCTAACGTCCTGGATCTGGTGCCACTGGGAGCCACAACCCTCCTGGCTTTCCTGGCTCCATGCTCTATGACATTGAGGGACCCAGACACCGTTTGGATGGCACCTGCCCAGTGTTCCTCAACAGGAAGCAAATATTTAAACTATTCTGCCCAAGAATGTAAAGCCATGGATTGAAATAACCTACTTAGAGCCAGCATAGCCCTTCATGGCTTTCTCCTTTTCAGATTCAGTATTTGGGGCTCTGACAACAAAAATATTCTGTAACAGGAGGTTTGGTTTGGTTCACATGCTTGTGCTAGTAATAGGAGAACTTGGATAGCCGATAATCCTACCCTCCTGCCCTCCACATCCCTCTTCCCTGCCTTTATGCGGTGCTGCCTGGCCTTGTGGAATGAAGGGCAAGCAGTATGAGAATGTGCCCCAGCCACAGAGGCCCTGGAGCGCGCCCCCAGGGCCCTCAGCAGGAGGCTGGCCGACAGGAATCTCCTCACAGAGACAGTCACAGCTAAGCTGACAGGGAGTGTGTGTGTGTGTGTGTGTGTGTGTGTGTGTGTGTGTGTGTGTGAAGTAGCATGACTTTTCCCTCTAATTAAAAAATGATGTAGTTCATAAGGAACATTTATAAAATACAATAAGCATAAAGAAAAAGAAAAGTTACCACACAGAGAAGCATTTTAAGGTGTACATCCCCAGACCCTTTCTTTCCTTCCCTCCCTCCCTCTCTCCCTCCCGACTTCCTCTCCTCCTTTCTTCTCTCTATTTCATTTCACCAAAATAGGATCATACTGTTTGTAACCTCTTTTTTATTTACTTCCTGTGTTGTGAATATCTTTTTGTGGTAAATACATAATAATATATAATTATCAATGGTTGAGAAATATTCCTTTGTGCAATAACTCATTCAATTTAAATTTCTAATTTTTAATATTTTTTTCTGCTTTATAAAGAACGCTTCTATTACTATTTTTATTCATAAATCTTTGCATATTTCTCTAGGATGAATTCCTAGAGGTGGAAGTGTTTGTTATGCAAGGCAAACACTTTTAACAGTATCATCAAATTGCCTTCCAAAAGATTTTCCCAATTTTGTTGTAAAAGCAGCTATAAAGGTGCACAATTCCCTACACCTTCATCAGCTAGCCAATTTAGGTTAGATGTATAGTACCAAGGATACTGCGGCTAGCCAAGTGGAAAGCTCAGCAGGAGGAAGCCAGGTACAGCAATATCGAGGGAGTGGGATATTGCGGTCAAATTGTATTTTAGTTTTATGGAGAATTTGTACAGATGTGCTACGTGTCCGTTTTCAGAAATCAACGCAGAAAAAAAATTAAAACAAAGAGTGCTTGCTTGTTTTTGTTTATCGCCTGAAAGGATGTAAAGTGGGGCACAGACGGGGTACAACCCAACTTGACCCTGCGTCACTGGAAAGGGCTTGTGGATGCTGCAGAGCCTCCGGTTGTCAGTATGAAGCTCAGCATTCAGCACCCAGTGCAGCAGGTGCCGAGGGGAAGGTTGGGGGCTGAAGTGCCGTCCTCCTCTTCCTTTCTCCCTAGCGGGAGGGATGGGGCTCAGTTGTGGCGGGAGCCAAGGCGGCCGCTTGCTGCCTCGCTGGCTTCTTGTTGTCCCCACCTGGTGGCCTAAGCTATGTTTGATGGGCAGCAAGGTGAGGGTGGCAGACTTCCTGTGTCCCTGCCTCTCCCTACTGAAAAGTCATCCATCAAGGAATTGAAAAAAAATCCACCTGGCACCATCTTTCCTGCTCCTGCCTTCCACAGCTCTCTTTCCCATCTCTCCTACTCATTTCTCTTTCTCTCCTCACACCCCATGTGAGGAGCAAGTAAAGCAGAGAAGTGTGGGTTGTGAAGGAGCTGAATCAGGTGTGTATATAACAGGGAGGTCTCCTGAGTGTGCTAAATACCAAATGAGACCCGAGCATCCGGGCCCCAGAGCTCAGCAGATCCATTTGGGAGGCTCTGTTCAGGGAAGCCTCATAAGAAGATGGGCTCTGAGTCGGCCCTTACAGAATGTTCCTCGATCTCTGGGACCCTGGATTCTCTCTCTATTCTTCTGCCACTTCCTGCCTTTACTTCCCTCTTTGGCAGACCAACTAGTTGCCCAGGAAATCGATCCCTCTCCTGCCACGACCCTCCCTTCTCTGCCTCATTGTCCCTCAGTCTCTCAGCCTGGCCTCCATCACAACTGTTTTTCTCGTGCTTATACCCAGGCTGCTGACAGCAGCTGGAGAAAGCCACACAGCTCTGCAGACAGAGGGGTGCCACTTCACCCAGGTGGCCTCGAACCACAGCTGGACACTTAGCACTCCCCAGCGGCCTTCTGTTTGTCGTTGTTATTTTCCGCTCTTTATGGAAGAATTCCCAAAGTTTCTCCATTGTCCTTAAACATTTGCTACTTTCTGCACCAACCCTGCCCACCCAACCCACGAACGCTGGCTCGTACAACGAGTGGCAATTGGTCCCCTCTCCAACGTTTCTCAAAGAGCTAAACAGAATCATCAAGTAGGAAATTCATTGTTTCGGAGAGTTTATCTAAAATGAGGTGGTGGAGAGACTGTGACAAAGGCAAAGAGAGAATGTATCAAAGGAGAGAGAGCCCCTCAGAGGGGAAGGATGCCAACTGTAAATTCTCCAGCTCCTCAATCTTCCCTTTTACCCATCCTTCTTTCAGGTCTTCCTTGTCTGTTACGGTTCAAGGACCCCCAAGTAAGCAGTGCAGACAGCCCCCTTCCCCCACCACCCAGCAGTGACAGATTCTGGCCGGAGTGCCCATAGGATGAATCTCCATTATTCCTTAGCTGATCCATTTTAGACTCAAGATGACTGTGGTCAGACTTACTTTTCCACTGAGATTTAATTAATTTTTTTCTAGGCTGTGTTCCTTAGGGCATATTTAGATTCATGCTCACTGGCTAACTTTTTTTGGGGGTTTTCAGCTCTACCAACTTCTCTGAAGTTGGACACAGCACACAGCCACAGAAATGTGTAGGGAGAATCCGATGCATGAAAAAGAGCCAGCATTTGACTCCTCAGACAGAAGATCTTTATATGTACAGTGACTTGGGGAGCAAAGACCTCTTTCCTGCTCCTCAGGGGCTAACCAGTGTGTGAGTTAGGCTCTGTGAGCATCAGCGGAAGGCCATGTTAACCTTCCTGAAAGGGGCAGCAGACCAGGCTAATGGGTATCCCCTGCAAGTTTGAGAGGTGCACACGCATTCACTTAAGGCAAGGTAGGTCCCTGCCAATTTGTTCGATTCACTGCCAGTTGGCAGCAAGACTGAGTCCTCCCTGAGGAGAGCCAAAGAGAGCAGAAGGCCTGGCCTGGGGTTCTGGCCTGACAAGTGAGCAGCAGCTTTCACGTATGGAGCGTCTGAGCGAAAATGGGCCAGGATGGGCTGGCCCCTCACAACTCACTTCCTGGTTTCCTGCCAGGGCCTATAATTTTTCCAAGAGAAAATGTTGCATTGGTTTTTGGTACTTTCAGTGTGCGTGTGTGTGTGTGTGTGTTTGCTCCTGGTGCTGGGTGTGTGCGTTCATCAGAAGGAGCTGGCAGAAGCATTCTCTCCTCTTCTCACTTTGCGTGCTTGACCCCGTGACCTTGTGTTCTCCTGAAGCCTCCGCCACACAATCTCTTCAGTCTCCTTCCTGTGTGATGATTTCCCCTGGACTATCCCATGGGCATTTTTATGTCAACAGACTGGAATGTTTCTCTCCTCTCTGGGAAAAGTTCCATTGGTCTTAGTGAACTCAGAGATGGAGGAATTCATAAGAATCAGGCAGCCTGTCTCAAATTGCCTCCTGTTATAACTTTTCACGAGGACTGGAGAGGAGGGTAAGAACATTGTCTCCCTGTAGTGTCCAGGGAGAGAGGCGGGTTCCCTTTTTCTGCCAAAGCCATGTGGAGCCAGACAGAACCACAAGCACCCCTGCTGTGGTGGAGGGCCCAGGTAGGAACATTAATGCTGAAGGCCACATTCGCACCTCCTACTTGCCTGCACTGGAGCACTTGTCCTCATAAGAAACTGGCCAAGTAGGATTATCAGTCCCACTTGATAGATAAGGAAACCGAGCCTCCAGCAAGTCAGTCACTTTCCCAAAACCACACATTTTAGTGGAGAGTGTGACAGTCAACCTTGTTTTATTTTGAGCCAAGTGGTATTATAAGGTTGCACCTGGCCATGTGGAAAACAAGTACCTCTTGGGAACCCTGAAACATCTAGACCTAGCCAGTCTTTAAGGCTGATTTTATCCAGAGCAGAAGAGTTCTTGATCTGGTTTGAGGTGGTGCCAGGACGCTCCAACTCTCCATATGTGAAGTTCCACCATTATAGTCACTCTTTCATTTAATAGGTTGTCCCCAGTTGCAGTTAAAATATCTTTGCATGTATAATCTTTTGAGCAGTCGTTTACATCTAAGTGTGAATTAATTTGTTGAGTCTTATTCAATAATCAGCTAGTTGAGGGTTGATTTTCTTTCCTTCGTACATTTATTTTTTCAATCAACATGCATTTAATCTTGTCTGAGGATGAGATGCTATGTGAGTTGAAAGAGGAAAAAGACTTGTACTCTGCCCTAAATGAGCCTGCAATTTAAAAGGGAACCTAAGTCCCCATAAGGTAGTATATAGTAAGTGCCGTAAGAATGACACAAATAGAAAAAACAATCAGTTGAGAGCAGGAACTGAGACAAACACCTGGAGAGTTTCAGGGAGCACATGTTGGGGAGGCAACATGTGGGTTGAGCGTTTGTGAAGGATGGTCAGGATTTCAACTGGAACCCATGTGGTACAGAGGGTACAAGATGGAGAGACAAGAAAGGAAGGCATTCCCAGGGGAGGGAAAGCCATGAGCAAAGGCCTGGGGGTGGAAAACTGCCACATTTATTTGGGAAATTCAAATGGTTTAGTTTGATAAATGTAGAGTGTGTGTAGAGGACTAACAGGATATGGATTAGAAAGGTATTTTGAGGCCTATTTTTAGAAGACTTTCAGTTCCAGGCCCAGGAGAGTGGTGTCTTATCTGATAGGCTGTGGGGAGCCTTTGCAAGTTTGTGGATCAGAGAGTGCCAGGACTCAACCTGTGCTAGAGGAAGATTCATCTGGTGGGAGCTATGGAGGAGGTTCCTGGGAGATATTCCAGGCCAAAGTATTCAAGGCCTAAGCTAGGATGATAATGGTGGGAACTGAAAGGAGGGAATGATGCATGAGACGGGCTTTTGGTTACAGAGTAGCTGTGGGATATGAGGGAGAGGGAGCTGTTCAAGATGGCTGAAGTGTCAAGTCTGTGTAAGTGGGAGAGTGTAGAAGAGAAAGAGGAAGCCCAGGAGAAAGAACTAGCTGAGGGTGGGAATATGAATTGTGCCATTTAGACACATTGACTGGAGGTAGCAGCTGGCCTCCAGGCCCAGCAGCTTCTCACGGGTGGGGAGAGTGTTGAGTGACCATGAGAGAGTGCTAGATGGGAGCATCAGGGAGAAGAGCATGACAATGGGATGGTGAAAGGGCCCAAAGGTTGACTTCATTAAAAAAATATTTTTACTGTGCAACAGGTCCTATTCTAGGTGCTGGGATTCAGATGAACAAGGACAATTCACCGCTGTCATGGAGCTTTTCCTTTTTATAGGGCAATTAATTAGGCCAAATTGTTAGGCAGAGCCCTAAACCGTAGTTTTCCTTCATTAGCTATCATTCTCAATGTAGAACAGTTCAGCATCTGCTCCATTCCAGTCTGAAGGAAGGACTTCCAGCTCTTCAAGCAATTCTAGACTCTTCCCAGATGCCCCTGGCACCTGCCCATGCACCTATGCTCCTGCAGAAGTAGCTACTAGTCTGACTTCTGTGATGGTAGACTTGCTCTGTCTGTTCTCGAACTTTAATATAAATGTAATCATATATTTTGGGGCTTCCTTTGCTCAATATTGCATCATTGAATAGTGTATTAGCTTCTTTTTCTTATTTGCTTTTTGTTTCTGGATATTCCATTGCACAAATATCCCACATTCTATTTATCCATTCTACTACTAATGGATATTTGGGTTGTTTTCGGTTTTTGGCTATTAATGTTATGAATGTTTGCATCCATCATATTTAATGGACAAATGTACTCATTTCTTTTTGGTGTTTACCTAGGAGTGGAATTGCTGGGCATTCATTAACTATTTATTAAGCACCTACTTTATATCACGCTCTGTGCTTGGTGCTTGATATTGAATGTGAGCAAAACACGGTCTCTGCCCTTATTAATTTTACTAACCAGTGGAGGAAGTTGACATAAACAAATAATCACACTAAATGATAGGGGGAATAAGTACTCTGAGAAAAAAAGGAAGATATGAGATACACTTGCAATTTTCCCAGCACCTAGAGGGAGCAAATAATCTCCAGGGGCAACAGCGCTGGGCCTGAGCATCAACAGACCCCCTGGAAATGAGTGATTATTGCCCCATTGCTCTGATAGCCCACAGGGCAGGAGTGAAGGTTGGACTAGAGGTGGGTTTCCTGTGGGGCTTGGGTGGAGGGAAGTGAGGAATTCAGCTTGGCTGCCTGGGGGCCCACAGGCCCAGTCCTGGGGTACATTCCTTGGCCTGGGGTGCATTTCTGGCCTTGATCTCTGGCTCTGGAGGTGGTTGGGATAATTGAGAGCTTATGCCCCACTCCCCAAAGACTGGTTTTAGCACATATGCAACCTGCATTTTAATATTATTCCTTCTGACTGGAAGCATTTGGAAATAGTCCTTGCCCCTGGTTTTAAAAGTGGCATTATTTTATGAACATTTAGACATTGATTAATAAAATTCCAAAACCATTAACTAATGGGGGAAATGCCAAACTTTTTTGTGTATCCAAGAAAGTAAATGTAATAAAAACTATCCCAAAAGGTAAGTTAAATTATAGCCTTTGCATTTTTTTCTCCTGATGGCCCCACCAGATGTTTTAAGATGCAGGACATGGGCCTTTTTTCTGTTTTCTCCAGGGAAAGAAGAGAGAAAACTTGGCTCAGATCTACTAACTTTTGGGATGGAAAAAAAGCTATGGCGGGAGAAGGTCTATTGAGAATCCCCACACTGCTGGTTCGTAAATGTGGGACAAGGAAACAAGGATGCCATTGGTTTTTTACTGTGCTTTTCTTACTTACCCTCACCCACCCTTCCCAGATCACCATCAGGAATTTTGCTCTGATATCAAAAGCAAGAAACTGAGCTTGTCAAGACCCCTTCAGCCTTGTGAGGGTGGAAGGCTGCCATCTTGTTTCTTCTTTGTTGAGACCAGCAGGGCCGCCCTCCCTGGTTCCAGGAGTCCCTGGTTCCAGGAGTCCCTGGTTCCAGGAGTCCCTGGTTCCAGGAGTCCCTGCCGAAGCTCAGCGAGTCGTGGGGTGGCTGTGTGGTCAGTGCAGTGTGGTATCAGCACCTCTCCCCAAATAGCCTTCTCAGGCTCTAAGTTTCTCCTGTAAACTGAGATCTTGATTTCTCCACCCTCCCTCAACCAGCATCCAAGTTTTCCGAGTCTGAAAGGAAATAAAACAGCTAAAAAGATGAGGAACAGGATATGTCAAATCCTTCAGGGCCCTGCGGTCACATCCTCTGCTTTTGCCACGATGAGCCATGGAAATGTTTACAACCTGGCTGCAGCTCCTCCGCCCTCGGCTCCCAGCCGGCTTCCACAGAGCGGCCTTCCCACTCCTTTGCGCAGCTTCCCTGTCTTCAGCTGAGGACTTGTCCTTTGGGATGAAATGGAGAAGTCAGGGGCATTCGCAAGGAGCGTCACCTCACATCCTTGACTGGAGCAGGACATCAGGACAGGTCAAAGAAAATGGGGCGGTGGGCCTAGGCATGCTGTTCCTGTCCTTCCGTCTGCAGACCTGACTCCTCCAAGGGGTGGCGCCATCATCACCACCAAATGGACACTGGGGACTCTGCGGAGAACCACCCTTGCCCAGAGTCACGTCAAGCCGGATCCCTCACAGCTGGGGGTGTGAGAAGTCTCCACACAGAAGGAGCGGACAGCACATAAAGTTCCAACTTTTATTCCTCAATGTTTACTTTTCCTTTGGGCAGCATTTCCTATTCTGCTGTCCATCAGAATCTCCTGGAAAACTTAAACAATTATAAAAACGCATAAATAGCAAGAGCAGGTGAGGAACCTGGAGATGGCTGGCAGGATGATCTGGCTTAATTCAGTCAGCCGGCATATTTTTTAGTGGAGGATAGTGCTGTCTTATAAAGTACTGTACCTTAGAAATGCTCCCCCCTCCCCACATCACGGCCCCAGACCTAGAAAACACTCAGGATTCTAATACCAAGGCTATCCAGACAGAGGCGGGGGAACAGGCAGAGAAAAGGAGAATAAGAAAAGGGCAAGAGGCTGGGGTGAGACAGGGCAGTGAAGAAGGAAGAACAAAAATCTAGACTCTAGTTGAGGCTCTGCTGCTAACTCTGTTCTTGGGAGACCATTTAACCCCTCTGGGCTTGGGAAAAATGAAGGGACACTATAGCATACCTCAATAAGCAGGTGGGCTCTGAGGCCACACTCTGGATTCATCCCAACTTTACCATTTATCAGCTTTCTGGCCTTGGGCAAGTGGCTTAACCTCTCTAAGCTCCAGTTTCCTCATCTGTAAAATGGGGATAATAGAGTTATCATGAGGTTTAGACAAACAATGTATGTAAAGCACTTAGCAACGTACTTGGCAGATAGTAAGTGTTCAATGTGTTAGCTATTGTTATTATCTGTCTCCAGGGTAGGCTGATGGAATGCACAAAGACAATATTTTTATCTCATGCATGATCAATTTATTTAATATATAATGACCCTTCATAAGAATACTAATATCCTACCTTATTTATTTTAAGGTTTTTATGGGTATATGTATTAGGGGAAAGGGAAATGAACCAGATAGTGATACACTCTTGTTGTTTCCCACACAAATAAAATAATTTATTGTAGATGTTAGGGTTTAATGTTTATTACATATTTTAAAGACTGTTATTCTCCTTCTCCATCCTATTTTTACTCTAGATTTTTGTCTTAGGATAGGCTCGATTTTGCTGCATTAGCAACCCAGCAATTTCATTGGCTTAACCCAACACAAGTTTATTTTTCACACACATGGTATGTCCTCTGGGAGTTGGCAGGGATATGCTGCAGATCTCAGTCTCAGAAATCCAGGCACATCTCCATCTTGATGTGCTGCCATGATCACCACAGCTGAGGGAAGAGAATGTGGCAAGTCATGCACTGATTCTTGAGCTTCCTCTGAAGTCATACCAGCGTAGTCCTCTGAAGCTGAACTGCTTTATTAAGTTCTGAGTCTTCCTTTTCCAGATATGATTTTCCTTATAGTGTTACAGTCACCTTTTTTCTTGATTTTGCTTTTGGAGAAAGTACAGTAAAAGTAATAAGCTAATGCTGATTTTTCCCATCATTAACCTAGTCTCCTTCTCACCCTCACAAGGGATTTTGGCACCAGTGAGAGGAGGATATATTTTATTTTCTAAAAGTTTCTTCCTCCTCATTCATTTTCATCATATTGTTTCTCCAAATTCCTGGTTTTCTGAAATCCTCAAGAGAAGAAAAATGTCTGAAAGATTCATCCTCCTTCATCATCACCTACTACAAAAGCTTCAGTATAGTTGGCGTCTGGTCATCTCCTACACTCAACCCAAACTACCCATGTATGGTAACCAAGGCAAGTGAGACCCTCCCCTTCAACCCATGTCCACAGTCAGAGTGGCTGTGGAATGGGTCACTGTGATGGGAGAAATGAACCTCAGTAAAGCAGATGGGCCGTTCATTCAACAAACATTTATTGAGCACCTACTGTATGCTAAGCACTGAGCTAGTTCTTCTAAGTCACCACAGTGATTCAGCTGGACTCTGAACTTGGCAAGGGAGGAAAGCAAGTATGGGGTTCCCCAGACAGCAATCTGATACAATGTGACCCTATGACCTCTCCATCCTCGTCTTCCATTGCTCCCCAACATACACTCTCTGCTCAGGCAGATCCATCTCCGGTTGGGTCCTGGAAGGATCCCAAACACACCATGCTCACTGTTGCTATCCAAGCCTCTGTTCCTACCCTCCCTCCACCAAGAGTGAGCTCCCCCTTCTTGCTGCCAATTCAGATCCTACCCATCTTTGGAAACTAAAGACCTACATCTTTTCTCAGCTCTGAAGGCTCCCAACACTCACCCATCTCCTTAACTACAGTAACTGTATTAAACATGCCATCTCTGCTACATGTTAGGGCAACTACCTACATATGTTTTATTACTTAACAATTGTGGTGGTGGGGGGCTCTAGAATCTTTGTATCAAGTTCTTTAAGAAAAGGATCTTATTTCTTCCAGAGTTAATGGATAAAAATTGACTAGCCCATTGGAGGTACTCAGTGGTTAGATCCTGCACAACAGCTAGCCTTTCAATGATAGATGCTTGATAAGTACACATTGAATAGAAGTAAACTTGACCTTACTCTAGTTTTCTTTTTCAGGGAAGATGGGAAGAGAAACTCTGGTTATCTCTAACCCTATGGCTTTGCCTCCTAACCTTCTGGCCTGGGCTCATGAGAATTTTCAAGGTCGTTTAGGCAGCTGTAGAGCAAGATCAATACTAGTCAGATGATGCTAACCACTATTGTGTCTAAAAACTGCCATCTGGGAGGCCAGGTTGTTGGTTCTTTCATTTGCCACCCTCTTCTTCGGGCACCTTGGTGGGCCTTGGATCAGGGTTCATTTCTTTCCATCATTAGAATATCTAAGATATGGAGGGGATAAGATGGATGGAAAAAATGAATTCAAACAAAGTTAACTATAAAATTAATTTCTGTAAGAGGAATTTGATTTCTTCACTAAGACCTATTATAAAATCTGCATGGTTTTCACAAGGGGAAAAACACTGCAGAAACAAAGAATTGAGGGATGTTCATGTAGGGAGTCTTCTTGGTCTTGAACTACCAGTGGTTTTTTAGCCCATTCTACATTCCTGGTTCTGGATGCCCCGCTCTTACCCTCCCGTGCCTGAGGATTTACTGGTGCTCTGATCCCATAATTTAACTTTCTTCTTCTCTTTTTCGTTTGGATTATGAACGTCTACTGGAGTTACACTGCAATAACATCATTTGTCACTGTCTAACACGCAGTGTTATGTTTGAGCCTTTGACCGAGCAGAATAAATTAGTGTCTTATTTTATTAATGGTGTAAGTTCAGAGTAGGTTTATTTAAAGTGAGAGATAAACTACATAGCAAGGGAAAAAACTGAATGAAAATGCCACTTTTTGAAAGAAGTTGCTTGATTTTCTGCCACTCTCCCACAGGGCCAAGCTTCCCCCTTCCAGGGATCTACCGGCAGGCAATTTTCAACATCCTAAGCAAGAAACCCTTTCATATTTTCAACTCTATGATACACCTTCCTTCTCATTTCTGTAGTCCTTAGGGGCAGTGGACAAAATGGTCATTTTTTGTTCATTACTTGGAGTGTTACATTCTCTTCTTCTTGGGAAACTCCACCTTGTGCTCAGCTCTTCCTTTAACTTTCCTGCCAAAGTTGTCTTACACCCCACTCACCCAGACCCCATCTCCAAGGCCTTACAGAGGCTTCCAGTGACTCTGCAAAGTAAGCCTGAGGCTCTCACCTTTTGTTTCAAGGTTAACCCTTTTTTTGGTATTCCTGCACAATTCCCTCTGTTCCTAGTCAGATTTCCCCCAAGCCACACCCTAGTCTTATAGTGTTCCAGCCACTCTTTCCTTATTCCCACACTTCCAGAAACCTCCCATTTCTTTATGAGGCCTTTCCCAACTGCTTGGGAGAAGAATGGGTCTCTCTCCTGAGAAGTCATCAACTCTGCCACTCATTACTCCTTACCTAATAAGAATGATAATTATAATAGTAATAATAATAGCAATAGCTAACACTTATATAGCACTTATTATGTACTGTCACAGTACTAAGCATTTTACATAAATTAATTTATTTAATTCTAGCAAAAAATCCTTTGAGGCAGTATGGGGATTAATTTTATATGTGTCAACTTGGCTGGGCCAGTGTGCTCAGATATGTCATCAAACATTATTCTGGATGTTTCTGTGAGGGTGTTTTCTGGTTAGGATTAACATTTAAATTGGTGGACTCTGAGTAAAATAGATTGCCCTCCACAATGTGGGTGGGCCTCATCCAATCAGTTGAAGGCCTGACTAGAACAAAAGACAGACCTCCCCTGAGCAAGAGGGAATTCTGCCAGTGGACAGCCTTCGGACTTGAGCAGTAACATCGGCTTTTTTTCTAAGTCTCCAGCAGGCCCACCCTGGAGATTTTGGACTTGTCAACCTCTATAATTGCATTGGCCAATTCCTTCAAATCTCTTTCTATATATAGAAAGAGGATATATCCACATCCTGTTAGTTCTGTCCGGTTTCTCTGGTAAACGCTGACTGATACAGGTGGGTATTTTTTATGATTATCCCATTTTGTAGATGTGACAACTGGGACACAGAGAAGTTAGGTAACTTGCCCAAGGTCATCCATACCAGTAAGTGGTACAATGGGCATCTGTCTGACTCCTGAGTTGGTACTCTGTCATGAGATTAAATACATATCATTTATGTTGTGTTCGGAGTTGTTTGTTCATCAGTCCTCCTCATATACCTTTTTTACTGGATTATTTATGTTTTTGGTTGTCAGTTTTGAGAAGACAGAATCTGCCCATCTGGGGCATGTGCCATGCAGAGTCCCAGCCTAGACTTTTGAAAGGAAGGAGTTGAGGGAAGTGACTGGTGCATGAACGGTGCACTGCAAGGGCAATTAATGATTCAGACTGTTTGCTCCTTGACCATTTTCCTATCTATCTGATGATCATCTCAGACACCTGAGTAAAATCTCATAATGTCACCAATGGGCAAAATTCCAGGCAGTATTTTAGGATTACATTTTGGGTTCCCTAGCATATATTTCAGAATAAAAGATATTCAGCATTTTAAAAGAATTGAATCTTTAGAGGTTTAAATGTATATGTTAGCTTTCTATAAATTGTAAAGCACAACACAAATAAGGGTCAAAAATCATTTCTGCCATTCCGAGGCAAATGGAGTCACTCCAGAAAATAGCGCTGTGCCTCCGCGTCTGAGGAGACCCAAGGCTGGGAGAACAGCGTCTCCCGCTCAGCCCTGTGGTGGAGTCTCACCTTCCTGGGGTGGCTGCAGAGGAGCTGGGTTCCTAACCTGACATCCACACTGTCTTTCCCTCTTGCATTATTGTAATGGGATTGTGTTTAAAGTAAGCCCTCGATGCAGGCATTTTGTTTCTAAAAATCAGTGAAGGCTCTGTGACTTCAACAGCTCTGTTGGCACCTTTGTTCTTGGAGCAGCTTTCATTTTCCGTTGGCACCATGTGGTTGTTTCCGTGGGCATTTTCTTGTACTTTCTGAAGTACCAGGCAGGACCAACAGGGTACAGCGGGGACCCCCCAGTAGATCTCTGTCTGTCTGTCTGTCTGTCTATCTCTCTCTCTCACACAGACACACACACACACACACACACACACACACACACAGTCTTTAAGCGGTTCACCACAGCACTATTTTCAACCTTTCAGGCTATCAGGCACCAGAGTGTTTAAAGTTTTAATAGGCTTAGAGGTGACTCTGGAGTCCAGCAACATCTGCATTCATCTGTAATTTATGGCTGCCTCTTATTTAGTTGGTTTAGTAAATTGTACCTAAGAGTATTCTTTGAGACTTGGCAGCCTGGTGTACAGTTTCACGATTCAGCTGTGTTTTTGCCAACTATTTGGCTTTTTTCCCCCTTTCTTTTGGACGACATTCTCAAATACTTAATTTGGAGCTTTGGTCTGGAACACACTTTATCAGACACTTTTGTGTGCCAAGAGACCCCTTATACATTCTGTGAAGGCTGACTCTCCACATGCTAACACATTTATTTCTAAATTGCTTTTAAAGTCACCGTATCTCCAAATAACAGAAGGTAAAGCACAGTGAGTTTGGATCACTTGGTCCTCGTGGCCTCTTGCTTCTCCCCACACCCTCCACCCTTCTCTGGATTTTAGTGGAGGGGAAATTCTTCTTTAAGTGGAGAGGTGAGGGTGATGGTGCCTAACCAAACCATAAAATTAATGTCTATTGCAAAAATACAAGGGCTTACTTTGTTATGAGGTATGTGAGGACATGTTTTGGCCCTACTTCATGGGCTCAGTCTAACCATGGCCAAAAGATTAAATCAAGGCTATTATGAGTATAATTTATTTCTTTTTCAAGTCTGTCATCAAGTGTATAGATTTGGGATATTTTGTTTTCCCGCTTTCAGGGGTAAGGGCCCTGTCTGGCAGACACAGATTTGAGGCCATCTGTGACAAGTCCCTGAGGCAATTTGTTTACAGTTTTGTAGAATTTGATTTTCTAGCTGAGTCTATGACTGACTTCTTCCTCCCTTTTCCTTTCAATAAGCATTACGGAGGACTCAGCTTTCCAGGACTGAACTCCCAGTTGTGTTGTTGCCTCCAAACAAGAGAAGGTACAATTCATCTGTATTATGATTAATACACTGTAATCATGTAATCTGCTAGGAAAATGTAATCTTAAAATTTGCAATAGAATTAGATCCTCCACTCACACCATTAATCTTCCTTTAAGGTCTGAGGAGGGATTAGTGGTTAAAATAAATCTTTTAACATTCTTTTTTTATGGGTGGAGAATAATTTAACCACCTTAACCCTTTGTGCTAGAGGAATGGGAATTTAGGTCTAAGCATGAAATATAACTTCCCTCCACATTTCCTTCAGGATTCATGTCTTCTCCATCCCATTACACTTGTGGGCCAACCAGAAAGCATCTGAGGCCATGTGTGCAGTCCATCTGAATCATACCCACGTTCTGTGTTGCTGCCTCTTGCTCTTATCTCCTGGTGCAGTGATGTCTGATAGGAATACAGTTTATGCGTACAGGTGGCCGAGGCATGGGCCCTATGTATCTGAGACCCTTGGTTCTTTTGGAAACTGATGATTTTTTCTCTTCTGCTTCCCTCCTGCATAGCAGGAGCAGAGAAATTGTCACAAGACTATGGCAAAGGACTTTTAAAGATGCTTGAATATGAAAAAAATGGAATAAACACAAAATGCCTGCATCGAGGGCTTACTTTAAACACAATCCCATTACAATAATGCAAGAGGGAAAGACAGTGTGGATGTCAGGTTAGGAACCCAGCTCCTCTGCAGCCACCCCAGGAAGGTGAGACTCCACCACAGGGCTGAGCGGGAGACGCTGTTCTCCCAGCCTTGGGTCTCCTCAGACGCGGAGGCACAGCGCTATTTTCTGGAGTGACTCCATTTGCCTCGGAATGGCAGAAATGATTTTTGACCCTTATGTGTGTTGTGCTTTACAATTTATAGAAAGCTAACACATACAGCCTTCTCAGTGACCCCCAATCCCTAAGCCCATGCAGAGGCTTCTGCCACTGAATGCTTATCTATAGCCTTGCAGGACACAAGGTGCCAGACTCAGCCTCCATGCCTGGTGTAGCCCCTTCCCTTCCATCCACGAGCCTTCCAGGACAAGGGCATGCAAAGGAGAGGCCGACTCCAGTGGCATTTTTTTTGTGGCTATGGCTAAGGCAAACATGTAATCATTTTGTTAAAAGTGCTCATAAACCCTTTATTTTGCTAGAAAGTAAGGAAGTGCTCAAAGATTAATGGAGACATATCAAAAGGAGAGAGGAGTCAGCTTGAAAGGACTCCTACTGGTCTATCTGGGTCAATTTAAGTATAATAAATAATGATAATAATGGATTATACTGGAATAAAATAAAAATCTACAAGTTTATACTGACACAAGTAAAAAATAAATAGGGGGCAATTCAAGCTAATAATTATATAATCAAAACTCATCAGAATTAATAAAATAGAATGCCATGTAATAAATACAGAAGGAATGATAGACTTAGAAAATAAACAATTGATGCCAAAACTAGTGAGCGAAAGTTTGATGAGAAACAGGATGTTTTCATGATCTCAAAGTGTCTCCCCACAAGTTACTTGTTAATTACATAGAGAAAAATGGTTATTTTACAGTGAAGTGATGAAAGTCAATATCACCAGTAATGGGGCAAGCTAATAGCATATGCCTCCTAATGTGGTGCACTGACAGGGTCACAGCATCACTCTGTGATATTTCTGCCCAAAATGCACAATCTCATGAGAAAATATCAGTCAAACCCACAATGAGGAACATTCTGTAAAACAAATGGCCTGCAGTCTTGGAAAGTGAACAGGTCAACAAAAACAAAGGCTGGGGAAATGTTCCTAACTGAGGGAGACTAAGGGGACATGACCACCAAATGTGATGTGTGTTCCTGGAGTGAATTTTGGAGTGACAAACATTAGCTATAAAGTACATTTTGGGGACCTTTGACAAACTTTGAAAATGGACAGTGGTTTAGATAATAGAATTGCATCAAAATTAAATATCCTTATTGTGAAGATTATACTGTGGTTTTGAAAGAGAATGTCCTTGTTCCTAAGAAATATACACTGAAGAATTAAGGGGTGAAGGCATACGATGTCTCCACACTCTCAAATGATTCAAAAAATAATGTACATATATATACATATACACATGTGTGCACATATATAAATGTATATATATACACATATATGCATATACACATGCACCCATACCTACATATCTTTCTTTATCTATCTATCTATCTGAGAAAGAGAGAGAATGATAAAGCATATGGAATGAAATAAACAATTGAGGACTCAGGGTAAAGCATATATGGGATGTACCTTGTACTATTTTTTAACCTAAGTTTTAAATCATGTTAAAATAAAACATTACAAAATATATTCATAAGAATAAACTTGATTACACTTGCTATCAACAAGCAACTTGGGAAACTCACTACTATTCCAAACTTGCTTTCTATCTGTCCTTACTGGCTGCTCTCTTAACTCTCTGCTTGGCGATTGTAATCAGGGTGAAGAGTCTTTTCAGATAACTGTGGGTTGTTGTACCGAGACCACATGCTCACCTATGTAAGTAAAACAAAAGCAAGTGTCCCTGGCACCTCTTGCCACCTCAGTCCCAGCAGTGAGGAAAGAAAAGTTCTCAGCCCAGGGAGGGGAAAGGATTCTCACCACTGTAGGCAGGGCATTGCGCACCGATGGCAGAGAGGTGGGGGCACCCTCTGGTGGCCTGTGGGCCCCTGAAGAGTGCTGGGTCTAACTTGCCTGATCAGAGGAGGCTCAGCGATTACGGCAGGAGATTGCAACAGCAACCAGAGCAGCTGCACAGGCCCTCTAGAGACACCACCCGAGGGGTTTTTGTTGACAGCACCAGCTGGGTGCTGTCTTGGCAAAGGTGAACAGGCCTTCATCAGGCAAAGTCACACAGGGACACATGACCCACTACCCCTTGCAGATGTCATCTCTGAAAGCAGTCATACTCAAACATAGCACTTGCGCCTTAATTCAAACTACTGTTTTCCATTAAATTCTATTATGTTACTTAAAATTTAGCAACTACAGGTATCAACTAATTTAGGGGTTAATCTTGTGATCAAAGAGAGCACACCTTGCTGAAATGTAGTATTGGCTTAGCCTTAGGCCTTGCAATAAAAATAATTTCAATTCATTGGTTATTATTGGGCAGATACAAGATTTGCAGTTCAGATCGTTGTCAACAGGTCAATAGCTAACATTGGATGTATCATTGTAAGCTAGGGTGACGATCAGCTGTTATCATTTGGTGTGTGGGTCGGGGCGTAGGTTTATGTTCAGGGTGCAGAAACAAGAGAATCTTGGGTATCAAGAGGTTATCAAGTGTTCTCGAAAAACAGCTGGTAAATTTCACCTCTTGGATGTAATTCACATGTTTTTCTAGAGTTCACTTCCTTTCACAAAGGATTCAGAGTGATTTGCAATAAGAAAATCTTAGGTATCTTTAGAAGTAATGATAATGGTAGTGGTTTCTCATCATTGGGCCTTCAGAGCATAGCAAGGACTATGTTATCCCATTTAATCCTCACTGCCACCCTAAGAAATAGGACCATTTTATGAGGAAGATTCAAATCCAGGGCTCTCTGTTTATGAGTCCGTCAGCACTTAACTATGTAAGTGTGCAGGGTCGCCCACTGGAAATTCTTCATAAAGAAGCTCATTGGTGGGTACCAGAAATTTCTCCTGCACATTAGAATTGTATCTACATGAGAATTGAGCTTACCTGTGGGAACACTACTGATGGAAAGTCATTCTCTGCAGGTTTTCTGCTGCAGAATTAGTCCCCAGTTAACTGTCATATCATGGATGGATATTTGATTTATTTTGGCAAGAGCAATGTATTTAAACACATTAACAAGCATTTTCTTCCTTTTCCCTTGATATGCAAACATTCCACTCTCATCAACAAAAACTGCCATTTCCAGAAACACATTTTTTAATGAAAATGTAATCTTCAAATCTTGACAAACACTGTAAAAGTTTAAAATAGAAAAGTTAGATATTAAGTAACTGAAATGGAAGAAAAAATGAAAATCAACTTGTATTAGTTTCCTACCACAACCTGAGTGGCTCATAACAACAGAAATTTATTCTCTCACGGTTCTGGAGGCTAGAAGTCCAAAATCAAGATGTCAGCAGGGTCATACTCTCTTTGAAGGCTCTAGGATCTTTCCTTGCCTCTTCTAGTTTCTGGTGGCTGCTGGCAATCTTTGGCATTTCTTGGCTTGTAGATGTATCACTCCAATGTCTGCTTCCATGTTTACTTGGCCTCCTCCCCTATGTGTCTGAATTTCTCTCTCCTTATTAGAACACCTGTAATTTAATTAGGGCCCACCTTTATCCAGTATGTCCTCATCTTAACCAGGTTACATCTGCAAAGACCCTATATCCAAACAAGGTCACATTCACAGATACCAGGAGTTAGGACTTCAACGTATCTTTTTGGGGGACACAATTCAACACACAACACAACACAATATTTTAAAAAGAAAAAAATAGGACCCAAGTTGTATCAGGAGGAAATAGGATCTAAATCCCTGAGAGCGGTGGCTGCGTCTGCTCCAAGCTCCATTCATGTTTTGGCACGTACAGCTAAGTGAATTGCAGGGGAGGTCGGGGCAGAGATTCAATTGACCTGAGACTGGAAGCAACAACCAAGTCTGCACTGGACCAGTTATCACTGTTAGTTACATATCTGGTTTTCAGAAATATAAGGCAGTCTTTGAGGTAACAAAACACATAGCCATCAGTCTACTGACTACACATAGCAGCACCATGTTCCTAGGCTTAAGTCTTTAAAGAAGAGTCAAGGAGACACACTTATGTAAGTGATCTAATCATCTCATTGATTACTCTGTCAAATTCCAAAACTGATACAAAAAAGAAAATCCACCTGGGTGCTCAGCCCCTTGAGAGGGCTCCCTACTGTGTTTATGTTAATATTATGATTGCTGGGTCATCTTAAATATACACCAAAATGATACATTCTTTGGCTATGCCTATATAGTATAAAGAACTGAACATTTTCAAGTTCATTACCAAACTCATGACTGAATCTCTGAATTGTTGATGCAACCCTTTTGGGAATAATTGAATCAAATATGCTGTTCAATTTGGTGCTTGGTATTCCCCTAAGGGGACGGTCCAAATCCCCATTTAGTTCTCTCTAGTCACAACATTTTAGTCCCTTCTTATAACTGGGAATGTCCCCACAGCAGCTGATTTTCAATAAATGCATAAGGGAATGAAGATCCAGCACCACCCACAAATAAATCTGGGTAGAACTGTTTATTCAGAGGAAATATGTCAGACACGTGACTGACATAAAGCTAACAAATACAGTGTCAGTATCTTACTGCAGAGTCTTGTTTAATATATTGAAAACATTCAAACTCAAATGTCAAGAAAACAAAGTTTTGCTCAGACTCAAGGGCCAAGGCTTATATTTTAATGTAGTTAGTGTTGAATGTTGGTAAATAACTCTCAATTTTTGTCTCTGTTCATCAAAGGAACACTCTCATACCTATAATGGATGGCTTGACCCTGCAGGAAACACTTGCCTAAATGCTGCACTGGGCAGCAAATGGTAACTTAATTTACCTTTTGGAAGTCCAACAAGTCCCTGCTGTTATTAGAGGAGCTAGCTCTAACAATTTGAGTGTAGGACACGTCCAAAACATTGGAATTCTGGGCTGGTTTAGATTAGGGGCTTCCTTCCATTGTATTCTGAGAGAGCCTGTTGGAGAACACCTAATTTTTCTCTGCCTCTCATGTCAACACAAGCAGAAAACCTGTCAGAGATTAAGCCAGTCAGTCTCACCTGGAAGAAGAGTTCTTCTGGAATGTTTAATTTTGGGGGTGTGAAAGAGGAAGTAGATTAGCATGTTCTCAAGCAGCCCCTGAGTACAACTGGGGGCCCTGGAAGAGCATCCAGAGGGTGTCCTCAGAAGCCTCAGAGAGAGACAGAGTGAGAGAGAGAGAGCCAGGAACCAATGAGGGGGGCAGGGGAATGAGAAAAACCCTACAATGCCAAGGAGCCAAGTGGTTGTGGCTTGATGTATCCTGCATCTTATTTTCTTTGATTTTTCCAGAAAAAGTTGGCAATGAGAATAGAAGAATTACAAACAATGTAGCATGCCTTTCCCAAGATATAAATACAGAAGAAGCATTCTAAAGGACCATGTACGGTATCAAATTATCTACAAAGATGAGGAAAGTAATGACTTACATTCTCCATCCTCTGCCTGGTGACTCACCAAAGTGGAAAATGAAGCAGTGGGAGATTAAAGTTACCCCCCAAAAGAGGGGTAGAGGAGTGGCCTCAGGAACAGCCAATCCAATTAGCAAAGTTAAAATGTGGCCAGAATATTTGTGACAGGAGGTGGCAGCTAAATGTTTTGTGTTTCCTTCTGTTCTCCATAATCTTCAATACGGAAAGTTTTAATCCTGGCTCACCATATTTGTCTGGGTCACAGATATTTGAAGAAGCACCCAGCGTGTGCCAGGTAGCATGTGAGAACACGCAGATGATAGTTCCTGTGCAAGCACACTTGGTGAGAACACAGGATAGAAATCAGTGTCCCTGACCCACTGTACTTATAAAGGCTCCTCTCTGTAGTCTCTATGTCTTTTGTAACAGTCTTATTGAGATATAATTCAAACATCGTACAATCCACCCATGAGTATTTTGTTTTATATGTTTGTTTACCTGTTCAGAATCTGTCTCATTTAATAGACAACAGGTTCCATGAGGGTGATAACCATGCCTGTTTTATTCATCAATGTACACCCAGCACGTGTCATCATGCACAATGCAGCCATTTGATAACTATATATTTTTAATAAATACATAATGAATGAATAAAAAGAAGAAAATCAGACTTCTAAGGCTCATAAATTGGCTTTAATAAACCACCCATTCTTTCGTTTTTCTTCAAAATCACAAGCAATTTTGAAAATCGGGAAGTACCTCCATTTGGTAGGAGGAAAACAATGCCCACTTACACTGTTCCCCCAAACACTTTTCACTTGCTCATATGCTCTGGTTTGACCCCAAATACGAGCAGAGACGGAGTTGGTGGGGAAGTCTCTCACCCCATTTGTATGCTTAGGGAAGAGGAAGAGTTCAGATCTGTCTCGAAGGTATATGTGTTTGTGTCCTCTTCCTCCTCACCGTTCAGTTTGAATCCATTTACCTCAGCAAGTAATTCCTGAGTGAGGCTTATGCTAAGGGCACAAGGAAAACAAAGGATACGAGATCCCTGCCTGCCTTCTAGTTTGTCATCTAAATGGCACAGCAAAATATATGTACTTGATGTAGAGAAGAAGAAAAGGTAATATGAGGATTAATGCCAAGTTCTCTGGTTGACTCTGCACGTGGGAGGAAGTTGAAGAAGGAAGAGACAAGTGTGCAATGGAAGGTCAGGGAATGCTGTGCAGAGGAGGTGGGGTTTGAACTGCATCCTGAGACACATAGGGAGAGAAAAGCAAAGAGGAGAAGGGGGACTCATTCTGTTCTGCCTTCAGGGGACTCTGCTGGGGGGTCTGGTCCTGCTGGAGCAGAGAGGTCAGGACAGGGTTAGTGGGAGGGGCGTTTGGATGGGGCTTGGAGCCCTGGTTCTCTCTATTCCCGCTTTGGTGAGAGGAGTAGCAGAAACCCAAAGGCTTGCTTGGCTTTGGCCTCTGTAGAAACACCACGCTTCTCCACCCTCCCAGCAATGCTCCCTACCAGGCTGGTTTGTTATTTTCGTTTTTGTTTTGTTCCTTCTGTAGCACATGAGAGAGGAAGAGCCTTACCCGCAAAGAGGGATTTTGGTGGAGTAAGCTTTGGAAATCACCTAAATCAGTCACATTCCAGAAAGGAACAGTGATAGATCCTGTGTCCTCCTTCCCACTGAGGAGGAAACCACACTAGAAGCTTTCCATGGCGAGCTTGGCACAAAACAAGGCCTTTTTCAATTTATCATTTGCAGTAGACATCTGATGTCATCACTGAGTTGTGGGCACTTAGCTCTACAAAAACTGTTTGATTCCTTTTTCTTCCTAATCGTAGAGCTTTCTCACTCTTTTGGCTAAGGCAAATCAATCAATCAATATATATAATAATCACTATCAATAAACGGTACTAGTTGTCACTATTTTAAAAAGAGACACAGTGACAAATTTCATGACAGGCTCAGCAGACGTTCGGTGGAAAGACTCACACCTCAAGGGAGCATGAGCTTCTTTGCTTGTTCACCACCACGGATTCTCACCTTGCCTAACTTGGTGGGCAGGGAATGTTCGTAGTAAGTATGGATTAAAAATAGAGTTGGTGTTCCTTTCCATAGAAACAAGTTGTCATAATATTTCAATCACTTAACTTTTTAGATTTGCAAAATGACCCTAATACGAGTTACTTCCTTCAACTAATTTTTTTTTTTCCTTCTCTGTAGAAATCTTCATCTTCCTTGTTTTCCTCACTGACTTTTAAAAGTGTTGATAAAAAAATCGAACAGGGAGAGGAAGTTAAGAGAAGTAAATGTTGTGCAGATGGTAAGTATAGAAGCTTTGTGAATAAAAGCTGGGCATAGTTAGCCCTCAGATTTTAGCTCTAGGATTGTAAGAATGTGTTCTGAGCCCTCTGAGTGCCGTGAAATTAAGGCCATTTATGAGGTGGATATAAGACCCATCAGTGATAGTCTGACTCAGAAGCTAATCTTTAGAGCTGTTAGCTTCCACCAAAGATGCATCTTTTTTCCTATGTCACTTAAAACAAACTCTTCCTTGGCCAAATCCTCCAAGTTCTACTTTTTTTCTCATTTTTTTTTTTTTTTTTTTTTGGTTTCTTCTGTTTGTTTCCTCCTCTTATTGTGAAATTTATATTCGGTTCATCTTTATCTTCTGATTTTATCCTTTTATTTCTCTTCAGTGGGCAAATCACTCCTTACAAAGCTTTCTCAAAGCATGTCAAGAGACCACCATGTCCTCCTTACCCTATTCTTCTGTCACTTCTCACCCATCTTCTCATTTCCCTCTCCTCAGCCCTGTTTTGACTTCGCAGGTTCCTACCAGGGAAAGGCTCTTCACAGCTCTGTTCTTCTCTTCAAGGTAAGTAGCTGCTTCAGAACCATTTTCCCTTTCTGTATTTGATTTCCTTCTTTCCAGAGCCATTGTCTCTCCATAACTTCTATCATTGAGAATCTCTTGCTGCCCTTGTCTTCTTACCTTCAACTGCCTCCTCCATCAGTGGCAGAAGTACATCCCTTGCTTTTGCCTCTACTGTGCCATCCTGGGATTCTCACACAAAGCAGGCCTTCTTAATGAGGACACAAACCTTTCCAGAGAAACTTTGATAAATGAGGGTAGTACATTCCTTACTGAAAGTTTATCCTCAGAGAAGGTATTGCTATTACTTGCTTTTAAAACCAAACCAAAGATTCAACAACTGTAAAACTGTGAATTTTACTTAAGTGGTAACCTTATAAAACTGATCTCTACCATGGAAATGTGGAACCCCAAGGGACCTCAGGCATCATTCATTTAATCCAGGGGTTTGCAAACTTTTGCTTTTTAAGGTCAAAACTCCTTTTTGATCAAAGAAAATCTACCAAGTGAACCAGTCTGAACTCAGATTAAAACGGAACTGCTTTGGTTAGCTCTTCCATGCCTTTCCCACACCTACACCCCACTCCTTGAGCGCCTGGGGAGGTAGCCCAACCTGGAAACTGACAGATGAGGAAACTGAGTCTCAAGGTCAAGGAGCTAAAGCAGAGGGCCTAGGACTCCACAGTCTTCCTTTCCAAATGAGCAGAAATGTAGACACACGCTGACTCTAACCAGAGGGTTGCAAAGTTTGCTTAGCAATATGGAAAATAAATAAGCTAAGGTTTAATATATCTAAAATGTGACCTATTTAAAAGGAATAAGCTAGCAACAAGAAGAATTTAGTTAATGAAAAATGTGTTTGCTTTCTTAGTCTTTAGGAGGAATCCTGGGTTAACTTTTAAGACTCATATCTATTTAAAAACCATCCAGGGGGCTGGCCTGGTGGCATCATGGTTAAGTTCTCATGCTCCGCTTCAGCTGCCCGGGGTTCGTGGGTTCAGACCCCGGCACAGAGGGATGCACTGCTTGTCAAGCCGTACTGTGGCAGGGTCCCATATAAAGTACATGAAGATGGGCACAGATGTTAGCCCAGGGCCAATCTTCCTCAGCACAAAGAGGAGGATTGGCAATGGATGTTAGCTCAGGGCTAGACTTCCTCACAGATAAATTAATTTAAAAATCCAGAAAAATTTGGACTGACAGGTGTTTTTCCTTTCAATAAATTCTCCCTAACAGGCAAAGACTTCAGAACTATTCTGTCCACCATACTTTTAAGAAAGCAATTATAGCATCTACATACTTAAAATTTTCATCAAGAAAATTTGTTGTGAGTATTTGGAGGGAGGAGCCTCTTGAATCTGCCCCTTCTCCTGCTTTCCTTCCTCCCAAGACTGATAGCAGCTGTGCAGGGGAATCAGACAAAGACCTTCTAATCAGAGAATCTGGGGAAGGGAGGAGAGGGCATGGCCACACACCTGCCTTGATTATAACTGGATGGTGCCTATCTAGTGTCTGACTGCCTTTTTAAACTCTAGTTGAGAAAATCTTCTCTTTCACCCCTACCTGAGTTAAACATTCATTCAAACAATATTTATTGAATACCTATTGTACAAGCACTGTGCCAGGCTAGAAATATAAGGAAGACCACAAAGTAACTTGATTTGCATCATGCTTTGTTATAGAGAGCGAATAAATTTACTGAGAAGTGACAGTTCATTAAAGATAGTAAGTGGAAGGTAATATGTGTCTATGGACTGTGTGTTTGTGTGTCCCCAAATTCATATGTTGAAACCCTAATCCCCAGTGGGATGGTATTAGGAGGGGGGGCCTTTGAGAGATAATTAGGTCATGAGTGTGGAGCCCTTATAAGGATAAGTGCCTTTATAAGGAGACGAAAGGACCAGAGATCTCTCTCTCTCTGACGTGTGAGGATACAGGGAGAAAGTGATGTCTATAAGCTAGGAAGTGGGCCTTCGCCAGACACAGGATCTGCTGGCACCCCAATCTCAGACTTCCCAGCCTCCATAACTATAAGAAATAAATGTCTGTTGTTTAAGCCACTAGTTTATGGTATTCTGTTATGGCAGCCCAAACTGACTGAGAAACACACAAAGTACTGAATCATGGCAAATTGTGGTACTTGTACTTGTCTCTCTATTGCTCTGTCAAGGAGCAAAAGAAATTCTTTCCTTTCATGGAGATTCATCTGGCCAAGCCGTGGAGAGTAAACTGATGCTTGGACATAGAAGTGTGGCTTCTCATGAGGGTCTTAAAACATCTGAATGAACCAGATCCTGGGCTATCAATCTGAGCATTTGGTAGGGATGACATGTAAGTTATTTCAGATGTCTCTATACTCCCAACACGCTGGCTAATGACAATCTATTATCTGACTGCCTGAGATAAGATGTTGTAGCAAAAAAAGAAAGGAAGAAAAAAACAGTCCTTTTTAACTCTTTTCGCACAAAGTTAAATGGGTTCCTGGGTGGAAGTGTCTTTAGGGAGAGAATCAGTCAACATGCTTAGCAACAGCCCGTGTAAAATATGTAGTTGTTTTTACAGAGCTTTTAACTAAGCCCTGGAAACTGGAAAGTTATTTAATATGCCTTCTGGGAGAGGGGATTCTATGGTGCTAAGAGTAGGATATTACAATTTCCTCAACAAAGAAAAACTATGCACATACACCTGTGAGGCAGAGTGGAAATCACTTACTGGAGCCATAAATTACTTTACAGTCAAATTGTTTACCTTAAGGTAACTATCAGTTCTGATGCACCTCCTTGGAGCCAATATTCCCCTGTGGGTTGGAGCTATGATTCAGGATGCTCGTTCCAGCCCCCATCTGTAATTTGAACAGCAGTTTCTTCTCGTCAGCAGTAAGTTTGTGTGCTCATTCGGAGCCCAAGGGAGATGTGGACTCAGTTATTCACAGAGTGCCAAGGACAAGGGGGTTGACGGGGACCCCAGTGTTTATAGAACCACTTCTATTCAACTTCAGATTAGCCCTATATATTTTTAGTTGTTGGCGAGAATTATGCTGATAAGCTCCCAGATAAGCATATGTAGTAAACACACAATAAATGTGTTCCTGGGAAAAAAAGAAATCTTCACTTAAAATGAAACAAGATGGAGTGTGTATGATGGAGGTTGGGGGTGGGGTTGGAGGTTGAATCATGTTTTTAAACTCACTAAGGAGGCTTGCTCTATAGGAGAATTAACTATCTTTGTGGAGTAAATACATCAATATTCATCTTTTAATGTGTCTTTTGTGTAATTCCTAGTCATACATGTTGTCTCAGGCACAATTTAAGTGAAGGAAAAATGTTTAATAACTTCATATTTGTAAATGAGCTCTGGTAGATTGAAAACATTTACTTTGAAATTCTTGAAACAGACTCAGATTTGCTTTTAAGAGAGGCGCTGGGAGGGAGAAGGAGGCCGGCGGTGGGACGCAGGCCTTGCTTTCAGGCGGGTTGTGTTGGTGCTCTGGAGAAGCTGCAAGAAGGCAGGCAGGCATTTGAATCAGTAGAATTATGGGGAAACACCAAAATAACAACCACAAAGGCATCCACCCCATCTGGAGGCAGAAAATTCACGCTGGTGATTGTGCCCTGGATGCTGGCTTCCAGAGATGTATGGTGTTGGCGGGTCTGCTTCTATCAGGCTAGAATATCTCCTGAATTAATTGTATCCTTGGCCTTTATCTTTTCCCCAGGACACTTCATGAATGGAACCCGTTCTGAAAAGCAGCCACTCTGGATCAGTCTCGTTTGGGTGTGAATTGGCTTCAGGTGAGAGAGTTTAGCAGCTTCTTGAAGCCTGCTTCCAATCCCAGCAGTTTATCCAGCCTGCCCCTCTCAGCTTCCAGGGCCACCAGCCTGGGCTGAGAGACAAGCAGGCAGTCAGCCTGAATCATACCGGGCTTGTGAGAGAAAGCAGCGGCCCCATCCAGAATCTCTCCTGCCTTCTTCCAGAAGGTCAAGCCAGCTGGATGTGCACCCAGCACTTACTGGCCAGAGTCTACAGGCCCTAACTACTAGGGATTTAAAATACCATCCTTGTTTTGAAAATGGCCCTAGAACCAAATTACCTTGGATGTCTAACTTTGAGTACGTTGCTTAATTTCTCTGTGCCTCAGTTTCCTCATCAGTAAAATGGAGACAGTAAAAGTATTAAATGGGTCAATATATGTAAAGTACTTAGAACAATGATAACCGCTGAATGAATGTTAGCTATTATTTTTAGTCAGAATGAAGTTCTGGGCATTCAGGTCTTCCCTTATGTCTAGCGTGTGGACATCTAGCATGTATGTGTTCCCTGCTTTGTTCCAGAAATAATTTAAGATAGCATTTATGTCCTGGCTTAAAAGACACATTTCCATAATGCATCTATAATCATCTAGAGTTGGAGGACAGATCTGATGAGTCATTCCAATGTACCCAAGTCACTTGGCCCAAACCAACCCATCCTTTTGTTCTCCAAGAAGTTTAAGTGTCTAGAAGGCAGTGCCTGGGAAGCTGGACGCTCTTATGCAGTGGTGTTATTGAGGGTTTTCATACTGTTCAATTATAGGCAGAATTACGCTCTGACTCAGGTCACTCGGAGAAAATTCCATGGCATGGAAACATAAAACTCTATTTCTTTTCCAAGGATGGAGGTCTTCTAAAAAAATCTTGTCCAATACTTTTTTTCTTTTTAAAGAAAATGCTCTTGGCTGGTTTGGGTAAATTGGTTTATTGAAAATGGAGGCTATTTATTTTGCCCCTAAATGGCCCCTTTCTTCTGTGGAGCCCAAAGGATTTGAGAAGATCATCTCATGCCAAGAGAGGTGGGGCTCTTCCCTGGATTGTGTCAGAGGTAGGCAAGACAACTGGACAATTGTCCTCAACTGAAGAAGGGAGAAACAACATTAACAATAGGACTGATTTGATTTTTAAAATTTATATCAATAAGTCAACCAATCTGGATATCTTACTATATGAGTAAGATCCTATGCTCAAAGCTATGAGTGATGGACCATGTATTCAGGGCACATAAATTTAGCATAAATGCTCTCTTTTAAAGTAATCTCTAACTGAACGGTGAGTGCAGGGCCCTGTAATTTGTGCTGTCAATGTCCCATTGCAAATCTCTGCATGAATGCCAAGGTTGGCACAGAGAGGTGAGAGACCTCTGGTCAAAACACTGAGCAGACTCCATAGCACGAGCAAACATGTTATCATATTTGGAATGCGACTGGCTTGGGCTTGAGCTATCAAGTGTCCGAGTTCTCTGGTCCAAATAGTTTGGGTGGGATGGCTTTGATTCAAAAGGCTCTCTTGCTGATTTTAATTAGGTAGAAACACAATTTAAGACAAGTTTCACTGCTTGTTAACCAAGGAAGATGGTCTGAAGCTCCACTCAGTCCCCAAGAATTTCTCAAGTGCTCTTTTCTGGCTGTGAAAACAGTCTTTCACATCCAGGAAAAATATGGAGGGCTTATTTAGGGAAAACTATGCCTAGAAACTGTCAACGTTAAATCACTCTAACTATATAGACATGAAAACAAACGGTCTTAATATGATTATATGCGTTTTCTCTTTGGTATGTGCACATATAGATCTGTGTGTAGTCAGGGGACCTCCACCCCCAAACCAAGCCTTCGTTAGGCTGTCATGAAGGATAAAGTCTAGAAGGGGTGGGGGGAGAGGGGGGGAAACAAGGAAGGGGGAGGCAGGAGGGAAGGGCAGGGGAGGCAGGAGGGAAGGGCAGGGAAGGTGTGTGTGCGCTCATGCACACCGAATTGGAATATTACCTCTTGGCTATTCCTTCTCACTCCTTCTCTGAGGCCCACAACCTTTCCATGAGCATGGGCTGTTTCTAGTTCCCCCAACACCTTATGATCCTGGAGTGAGAGAGGGGCAACTGACAGTAAAATGAGTTAAAGCTCTGTTGATGACTGCCCTGTCCGCCTAACTGTAACTGGTGAAATTCAAGGAGGAATATCTGATGGGGGAGCCCAGAGGGCAAAAGGGGAGATGGAGCAAGAGGGGCGGAGATTGACATTTGTTCACACATTCATCCATTTATTTAATCCAAGATCTGTATCAAACACTGTGTTAGGCTTTGGCAATCCAAACTCAGTTCACCTTTTTATGCATTCATTTATTCAACTAATATTTGTTCAACGAACAGTATGTATCAGACACTCTTTTAGATGTGGGCATTCAGCCATGAACAAGACAAGAGGCACTACTGTCATGGAGCTTGCCTAACAGAGCCCAGGGTGGGAGACAGACCAACAAACAGGCATTCCTGACACACAGGAAGTGCACCTCTGCAGCTTTGAGGGTTAGGGAAAGCTTTCAGGGTGAAGCTAAACTAAGATCCAATGGATGAGAGGGTCACCAGGCGAGACCATCTTCCAGCTAGATCTTCAAAACTGACCAGTAAACCCTAACGTAGTTCTTCTGGAGCCCTGTGCATCACTTATTTTTTCCGAGTATAGAACATTTGGGGACTATTTAGACCAAGATAATGTAATTTTCTTTCCCCTCCTTTTGCAATTTAATAATAATATTGTCACATTTTTTTCTAAAAAGAAAATATCTAATATCTATACCTAAATGTATGACATCATTCTTTTTGAAATTTGGGAAGAATTTTTGAAGCAATGGACCAGAGAATGTCGAAAAGTTTCCTTCCAGTTTATAAATTATGATAATAATTCTTCATCAAATTGCATCTAAGGAGCAGATGCTGTTGGGGAGGTGGGGATAGAGGAACATTTATGCACCCCAGATAGGAGTGAAGCTTGGCATGGTCCTTCTGGAGAGCAACCTGGCAGTGCTTGGTCAAATGAAGGCATTAAACTCCTGAGTATGTGTCCCAAATAAATTCTCACAATTGTCTATTAAGAGACACATGCAAGGATGTTCATTGCAATGCTATCTTTGATCAAATGTAGGTGGAAGCAGTCACCACCCAGGAGACATGTGATGGATATATGTCATAAAATGCTATGCAGATGGTAGAAGCAACAGGCAAGGTATTAAACATGAGAAGCTGAGTGACAATTTACATGAAACATACTGGGATTTACAATATAACACCACTCAAATTAAATACCACTCATGTCATTAAGGTACAGACAAGTACCTTATGGATTTTATAAGCATACACAAACAAGAAGATTCATATTAAACATTAGAATGGTTTCCTGGAGTGGATAGGGAAAAAGGAGAAGGGAATGGGAGAAAAGGGATAACTAACTAACTAACCAACTAACTAACTAACACAAGAGAGCAGCCTCCCTTGGACCGGTGTAGCTAATGTGCCATGAACTAAGGAATGTGGTTAACTAATCTTTTTGAGGTCCTCTAGAAAAGGAAGGAAGAAAGGAAGAAAGAAGGAAAGAGAGAAAGAGTGGTAGGTAGGCTGGGATAGGAAGGGTGGAAAGACCATTCTATAATTCCCTCCCCTTGCTGTCCTAGGATGGAAGCCACTTCCCCCAGTTCCCACAGGGCTGCAGAGCAGCACAGGACAGGACAGCTAAAACTCACCAACCACTGCTGAAGAAGCTGTTAAGATTCACAAGACAGAATGGCAAGCTTGGGGTTTAGTAACACTTAGCAGAGAAAAGAAGGAACTTTGGGGGAAATGAGGCATTAAGAGTATTCATGGTGGGGGTGAGGGGTTACAGTGGAGAAGACAGTAGGATGAGGAAGGGAAAGACTCTTGTGGAATCCATCTGCCTCAGCCCTCCTGGAGGAGAGCCTGGCCTGGTAAGAAGGACAGCCACTGGACCATTCATCAGGGTGAATGACCACACTTTTTCTGATCCTTGTACTCTCCCAGCTTTAGCTCAACAGAGCCATCCCAACCCCTAAGGAGTCTTTCTAGGCATCCCTGTGAGGGAGGAGTTTCCCTCCAGCCAAGTGTCACATGGAACTTACCTTGACTCCTGAAGAGTGAAGGAGCAGACAGATGCACACAAGAGGATCTATCTCATGAGGGTAAGTTCTATCTTGAGGTCATATTATTTGCCATTTTTATAGGAAATTGAAGAATCACTAATATTAGAAGGGTTCTTAGTGGCCACTTCTGATATATTCTAGCTGAGAAACCTGAGAATCAAGTAGATTCAAGAGCCCCAACTTCTGCATCCCCACAGCGCTTCCTAGATCTGAAATCGGCATATTCTTACTACGAAGGTCAGTGTGGTGGGAGGGGAGAGATTCTAATCCAAAGCGAGTGAGCAATAGAAAAGGAAAATGCCTGGGCTTCCAAGATTCTGTTTTTTAGATAATTACTTTTATTACTTAAAAAAGGGCAGAGACTAAAAATACTTGACATATCAACATATTCAATCTTAAATTGCTTATTTTTCAAGGTTTCCCACATGACACCAAAAATGAATTAAATTTCCATCCCTAAAAACATCTGACAGAAGAAATCCATGCCTTACATATCATGAAAAAAACCACGAGTATGCCATTTGCTCATTTTTCCTGCAGAAGAAAAGAAAAGCTTTCCTGAGAAATATTCTTTGAGATCTTTGAATTTGGACATCTGTGGGGCAACTCATTGTCATCACTGGGAAAGTTATCTTTCCCCTCTGCCCTCCATCCCACCTCTCTTTCTGTTCTTTCACTTCAAAAGGACTGGAATGGTTAGCTCCCGAAATAGTTAAGAAAATACATTTTATCCCACCTGTTTTACTTTCCTATTTATGGATTCATTTCTTCCTCTCATAGCAAGCTCAGTAAAACATTAGTTTTTCAGAAGAGAAAAATGTTTTATAAGTACGTTTTATTTATTTATTTAGCCAAAACTTGCAAGTTCATTTCTGGCATTTGCTTCTAGTAGAGTCTATTCGTTTTATTATTGTCCCAGATTAATAGCCTTTTAATTAGCAGTTATTAATATAAAATGCAATATTTATCGTCTCATCCAAGAAAAGAGAAAGAAAAACTCATAGATTTTATTTGTATTCTTTGGCCCTCTGCCATTTGGTAGCTAAGAAAAAAAGAAGTGTATATGTTACAGTAAACACAGATTTGTTACATTACATTCTGGAGTATACCATCTGTATTTGTCTGTGTACTCAAGAAAATTATATATTGTTCACCTGGGTATCAATTTGTGTTCTGGCAAATCTTTACTTGCTCTCAGGGGACCCTATTTAATATAATTACATTTAATTGATATTTGTGGTGGTGGATTAAGGAAAAAGGAACCGTCATTTAATATGCTTCAGGATTTTATGGGTCTCCTATTACTTGGCTTGGTTTTCAAAATACATGTAACCACATTTTTTAAAGCTAGGTATTTAGATAAATTCAGTCCTTTATTAAGAGTGCACCAAAAGGGAGAGAGTTTAAAACTATCAGACATCTCTCTGCTAAAACAATGAAGAAAGAATTAAATCTTTCTTCTCCAAAATATTCTCTTTTATAATTGTGTTATCTAAAGGTTTACTTGATTAAAATGTTGTCCTTGTTTTAGCTGATGATTTGGCTCACATCCAACCCTGTAGGAAAAGAATGGTCAGCTGCTGGGTAAGTTAGCACACTGACTTTTCTACCTTGCTCACATTCTCAGCTGTGATTTTGGTTTTCTTCTTATGTCAAATGCAATAGAACTTTCCTTTCTATGCTGTCTGTCAGTACACAACAGTTGATTTATTTAACTGATGGCTGTAGGCAACATTCAGGACTGCTATATATGTCAAACCTAACAAAATGATAATTTGTGCTTGTATTACTGTTTTGTTCGTGAAGTTATTTGTTGATATTTAACTCCTTTTTAAATATGAGCACTCCTAGTGAGCAATGCAGCCACCAGTTAAATAAACAAACATTTTAATTATGTATAAAAATGTAATTGAGCCCAGTTAATGTTGACATATGATAGTTGTCACAGATTTTAAGTCAACACACTCAGAGCTGAAGACAGAATCAGGTTAGGTCAGCAGCTGGAAAGATTAGCATATTTATGTCTGAGCATATTAATTTTACTCATAATGGGAAAAATAATTAGTTAGTAAGACTCCATGAGAAACAAATGTTTTTTCTGACTTTAAAAAAAAACAAAGTCATATATAAACGACAAGGTTCTGAGTAAAGGCAGAATACTTCACACGAAGTGAGCAAGTAATTTCCCTAGGTCTGTTCTTCCATAAGAGCACTGACTCACTATCGGTGCCATTTCACCCAAAGAAACATCCAGTTGATCTGTCTTTTTGTTTCTCCCTCTGTACCCACAAAAATGCATAAGTGAAAGATTCCCATCTAACATCTCAAAGGCAATGATGGGAATCCATTCCTCCTTCTGGTCCTAAGATTCTATTTGCCAAAAAATGAATGGTGCAAGAGTTCACAGGCTGAGTAATTCTAACCCAGGTGGCTGGGAGACATCAGGCCTCCTGTGTACGGGAAGAGGGGCTCTGTGTTCTAGAGGATGTGGGTTTTCGACTCTTGGCCTCTCTGGACTTCCGGTTCCATCTTTGTACAAGGAAGAGATGGACAGAAGAGCCCCACCCCCTTCCAGCTCTAAGCTTACCTGGAATCTTATTTATCATCTCACCGGTTTAGTAGTCACATATGCAGATTCTTAGTTCTAACATTGTTTCTACATATAAACTAATGACTATCCGATTTCTGAAGGAAGACTTCTAGAACAGTTTCTCATTAGTTCTTATTCTCAGGGAGAAGCCAAAATTTCCCAAGCTGAGATCCATAAAGCGTGTATATCATTAAATTATCCAACCCTTCCCTCCACCAAGCACTTATTCTTCCAGATGAAGAAACTGAGGCCCGGAGAGGTCAAATGACCTGCTCAAAGTCACGCAGTGTCAGGAACTAGACCCATTGCTCCAGGTGAGAGGCTTTCTGCCAACCAGCTGTGCTGCAACTACTCAATTACTCAATACTGGACAATCTCACTTGGCAAACAAGTAATCCTAAAAGCAGAATAAGAAATTGACTCCCAGTATTGTTTTTGAGTTGTTGGACATTTTGAGCTCTTTTGAGCATTTTTGTGGGTTGAGAGAGAGGGAGCAAAGAGGGAGGGGAAGACAGAGAGATAGAGGTTTGTTTCCTTTGGGGAAGATGGAGAATATTCCCCTTCCTTTTGGTGGAAAGAACCTCATCTTTAGGGACATGAGAATATATTTCCTGTTGCCCTCTCTGCCTTTCCAGGACTAGTGCCTCTACTAAGAATTAAATGACCAGATTAGGGCGATGTTGAACTTTTCCTTAAAATTCCCAGGTGGGATGACTTGTTCCCACAATTTTAGTGAGAGGTAGGTTTCAGTATGAAATTCCTGGGCTGCCATGTCATTTTGCATTAAATCATCAGTTTTTTGGCCTGAGATGACAGCACATGACACATCCAAATAATTTTTCTGTCAGGTCTACTTAGAGAAAGAGCGGGGATGAAGTACGGGAAAGCAAGTTTGAGCGAGGTGGAGTTCTCGCTGATGGATGGAATGGAACATTTTCTCCCTGTTTTTAATTTAAGGTTCTGAAACTGTGTCTCTTCACCCTGGAAACTGACACATTTCCAGGCTTGAAATGATCCTGTTTGACATAAAGAACGATGAGAGGGTGACAAGGGTGTCCTCAATCAGAGGTATCAAAAATCTAATGGCTCATAGGCAAGAGAGAAAAATCACCCAAATTTGACAAAAGGCAATTTTGGATGAAGGCTGTCCTTTCTCTGATGTGAACATCAGTTAGTGTCTGTTCTCTTCACTCCAAATAACCTGCCCTACGAGTTGTAATCACTTGACTTTAAGTATTAAAAGGGCACACAGAGAAATAGAAATGATACTACAATAACTTTGAGGATCACTGAAAGTTTTTTTCCTAGTTGAGAAAAATGGACAGAGCCCAACAGTCCACCCACCAAAAATGGAAATCAGAATATCACACTGACTAGAGAGCATTTTTGGAGGGCAGAATGTGGAGGGGTTATATGGGAAATATGAGATTTGAAATCCCTCTTCTGTCTTGTTCGGGCCACGTGATCCTGGAGGAATTACTTATACTTTTCCGAGCCTCAGGCTCCTCATCTAGAAAATGAGACAAAAATAAACTGCCTCATAGAGTTGTTATGAAAATGCTAACAATCACTTATTGGGTGTTTTCCATGTGTCAGACACCGAGCTAAGCTATTTATGTATATTGTCTAATTTAATCCTCCAAATGAACTCAGAAATGAGGTATTAATAACCTTATTGATAGATGTGTATGTAAACTGAGGCTCAGAGAAGTTGCCCAAGTTCATCCAGCTATGAAGCGACAGATTAGGATTTGAACCCAAGTTCATCCAATGCCATGACTGATGCTCTTAACCACTGCGCCCTACGTGAAGAAGTTCTTTGTAAGATGCTAACCGTTATAGACAGTTAGTGGTTCTTGTAAAGAAATCACTTTACAGCCATCTTGTAAGCCAACTTCACTTACTTTACTTAGTGAGCTCAGGCTACAAGCACCATTTATTTGGCAACTAGCAATTTTTGATAATAAGAGCTACCATATATTGAATGCCTATGCTGTGCAGGGCCCTTTTCTAAGCACTTGAAATGTTCTGACTGATTTAATCCCAACAACTCCATGAAGTAGGTGCTATTATTATCCTCCTCATTTCACAGATGTAGAAACTAAGACACCTAGATCTTTAGTAACTAGACCAAAGTCCCACTGCTAGTGAGTGGCAGAGCTGGGATTGGAACCCAGTCAGGCTGGTGTAGAACCAGTGTGTGACATCTCTTCATATGAAGTGTGGGTCCAAACATTGGCCAAGTGGATTGAGAAAATGAGTTCTTGCTTACCTGTCTGGAGACCAGAGTGATTGCTGATGCTGCAGAGTTGGTAAATGGCAGCTCTTCTGCATGGATTTTTCTGGGACATCTGACCACAGCTCCTGTTGTTTTCTCCCTGATAGTCTCCTTGGTGTCCCTCAACCCTTATTAATCAGAGGATCCTTACAAAAAACCCCATCACTTTCTGCCCCAGGCAGCCCCATCTGTTAAGCCTCCTAACTCTTCCCGACTCCATTCTCCAGCCTGGTTCTTGCACTTATAAGCTGGAGGGTTGGGAATATGACATAGAAGACAGAAGGCAGACGATGAGGAGCTAAACCTGGTTCATATGACCCATGCTTCGTTTCTACCAAGCAGCTTTCTGGAAAATCTCTCTCTGATCTCCATGATGTCCTTGAAACTTTCCTGTGATGCAGTGTACGAGTCCCCAAACTCTAGAAGGGTAGAAAGCAATTAAAATTGTATTTTATAAGTTAGTGTTCTTAGTTACAAACAAGAGAATTTGCCTATTTTAAGTTATCTTAAGCCCAAAATGAACTTAGTAGACGGTTATTGGACAGTTCACAGAATGGCGGGAAGGCCGGAAAAACCGAGTCAGAAATGGGACAGGAAGCAAGAAGGGATGCACAGAGATATGGCCCAGTCAGGTGTCGCAGTCCCCACTGGTGAACACTGGACCCCACCCTGTGGCTGTGGTCAGACCCTGGAGGCCACTGCTCCACCTGAGTTCTACAATTGCCCTTTTTTTGGTGTCACTTGCTTCAAATTCAAAGTGAGGCTTCAGTAACCAATTGGCCCATTGTCAAATCCTGTGTCTGCATGATAATTGCCAGAGGTTAGGAAAACCAAAGACTGGCCTTCTCAGCTACTGATTCAGAGGGTGGGCAGTCAAAAGTGTGACAACTGTCCACCACATAGTGGCTGATCTATTTGTTGGGAACCTCATTTACCGTATTTAATCCTGAGTAAACTCTGTTGGGTAAACATCTCCATTTTACAACTGTGGAAACTGGAGTTAGCGAGGGTTAGTCATTTAACCCATTTCACACAATTTCAAGTGTCAGAAACACCTTTCTCAGGTTGAGAAGCACTGGCTTAGGCAGGAGGAGTTGTGCTTTTATTGACAGATCGCTTGGATAGAACCTCACCTCTGTCTCTGTCTCTTGGTAGAACTAAGAAACAAATTGTCCCCTGTAAAGTGCTCCAGCGTCTTCAGCATTCTGGCAGGAGCAGAGCCTGAGGTGTCTGAAGGGGAAGGCAGTTAATATGAAGTGTAGTCTATAAAATGCACAATTTATTTCTACATATTCATTTGCATCTGGTATGCACACAGCTGTTAAATATATTCCCAAAGAACAGAAACATTATCCATTTCCATAATTTTTGAATTATAGAAATATTTAGGAAAACTGAAAATATAGCAAGTTTTTATAGGCTGTTATAGTGATTGAAAGGCCCTGACAACTTCTCATAGTTCACAGTCATAGGAAACATATGTGCAGATCTCCTTAAGGGAGCAAAGATGTGAGAACATCGTGGGGACCAGAGGGAGATGTTTTCTATGAGATTTCAGAAGGCTCTGAAACCAAGGAAGGACCACAGAGACGGGATGGGAAAACTTTCGGCTTAAGCCAAATCACCAACAGGCCCTGGTGTGGGGTAGGCAGTACTGACATGCATTCTAGACAGTCAAGCCCCAACTGATGTGGCCATCCTGATGGGCTAGCAAAACGTCTTCCCTGCACAGGACCAGAGTGGGGAGATTTCAAGGATTCACGTGTCAGGAATGTGCCTATTTTTTCAGCAAGCTTTCTATACTGTGTCACATTTATGAAAAGAAACACATTTTCCTCATTTGTTTTCTTTGTAAAAAAAGAAAAGGCAAAATCACAAAGAGAGAGACCACAAGGTACAGTGAGAAGCCAGAAGACATGTTTGAGAATTGGGCCCACTACTGACTAGCTATGTTGATCTTGGGCACTTTGTTACTTAATTTTTCTGAGTCTTAGATCCTTGCCTACCTCACAGGATTAAGTTAGATAAATTTTAAAATACTCCATGTAACTTAAAGCAGCATTCAATTGTGAGATATCATTCATAAACAGAAATGTGCCTAATCCCAACTTGGGTATAAACTGGAATATGTTTTTCCTAAAATTCAAGTTAAGAACTCAATAAACATGCACAAAACACAGAATAGATCAATGTATTGATCCCAAAACCCCAAAATGGTAGTAAAATATCAGCATGTCTAGTCAAAATGATGGGATGAAAATACACCTACTTTTACCCCCTCGTAAAACCCCAATAAAATAACAGTAAAAGGATTTTTAAAGTAGTAAACACCCGAGGAAGGGACAACAGCAATAAAACTTAAGAGACTGAAAAGCAATTGAATGAATAGTAAAGGATTTAAATAAAAGTGAATGATAATAAATAACAGGGAAACCCAGGAATCAACAAAACCCCCACTGCAGTCTTCCAGAGCCTTAGGAACTGACAGCACCTGGTACTCCTGGAAGATGCATCCAAAATAAGGAGGATTAGTTGAAAGTCTGTTTAAAGAGGAGTTGACCTCCAAGTTCCTTCTCCCACTACACTGAGCCTGGAGATTGCCCTTCTCTCACTCCAACCAAAGACTGGAGGTCCCTGGGGAGGGAAAATGGGGGGTATCTGCACAATTGAGGATTAAGTGAATGTATGTGTGCTGGATAGTGAGGACCCAGCCCTCTTCCTCCAATGGGCTCCCAGAACTCACTGGGCAGCCAGACCTTGGCCATACTGCAGGAATTAGAAAAAAGCATCTTGTTGGAAGTCTAACCAGCCCAAGATGTAAAACTTGAAGATACTGACTTGGGAGGTTTTCTGATAAATGGCCCAGCCAGATTCAATTAACCAATATTTATTGAAGGCCTAGTATATGCCAGGTGCTTTTCTAAGTCCAAAAGTTTCAGCAGAATAAAAAAAGAAAGAAATATTTGCCCTCATGGAGCCCACATTTGAGCTGAGTGAAACAGACAAAAAAAAAGTAAATGAGGTAAAATATGTAGTAAGTTAGATGGTGATAATTACCATGGAGAAAAATTAATTAGGGAAGGGGACAGCAAGTGTCTGGAGATGAGAGAGGAAACCGAACCTATAAATAAGGTGGTCAGAAGAGGGCTCATTGAGAAGGTTATGTCTGAGTAAAGTCCTGGAGGAGTTGAAGGAGTGGGCCTCGAAGCTCACTAGGGGAAGGACTGCCCTGCAGAGGGAATAACCAGGACAATGGCTCTGATGTCTGGCATGATACCAGAAGGGCCAGAGGCCAGGGTGGCAGGAAAGGAGTGAGTGCAAGGTCAAGGAGGTCGAGATGAGGTCAAGGTGGCTAAGGGAGTGTGGTAGGCTGAATAATGACCCCCACAGATGTCCACGTCTTAATCCTCAGAACTTATATGTTACCTTCCATGGCAAAAGGGACTTTGCAGATGTGATTAAGCTAAGGATTTTGAGAGGGGCAGATTACCCTGGATTATCCAGGTGGACCCAGTGTAATCACAAGGGTCTCTATAAGTGAAAGAGGGAGGCAGGGAGTGAGAGTTAGAGAAGGACATGTGAAGACAGAAGCAGAGATGGCTAGAGGAGTGATGTCAGGAAGGGGCCAAGAGCCAGGGAATGCAGGTGGCTTCTAGAAGCTGGAAAAGGCAGGGAAACAAATTCTCCCTAAGAGCCTCCAGAAGGAATGCAGCCCTGCTGACACCTTGATTTTATGAGTTCTGACCTCCAGAGCTGTAAAACAATAAATCTGTGTTGTTTTAAGCCACTAAGTTTGTGGTAATTTGTTACAGAAGCCACAGGGAACTGATTCAGGAGGGAAAGGAGCAGATCCAGGGCAGTCTTTTTTTCATAAAGTGAGAACTTTAAAAAAGAAATTGGCCTTATTTTTAATGCAAGTAGAAAAAAATGCCCATCATCAAACTCTTCTGAAGTGTTATTTATTGCCTTGGGTACGATAACTTTAAAATATTATTTAACATAAAGCAATTTAAAACTCTTGAGTAATACTTTCAAATATTTTTTCCTTTAATGCATAAGAATCTGCTTTCCCCATAAGCATTAGCCAGATATGACTGGATAATTAATATAAATATTAATCTGTGTTTATCTTTCCAATGGTTTCCCCTTTGCCCTCATTTCTTAGAGCTGATCAGGACTGTATGTGCTTCTGCTCTGAGGGATTTTTAGAGTACTGAGCAGAGGTCACTAAAGCCCAGGGCTATAAAAGCCTACTGAAGAGGTAACCCCTAGGGATGGGGGAAAGAGTGGGTGAAGGGGAGGGGAGGCTGCAAAGGCTTCCGGGAATGCCAACATAGGGAGGGAGATTTCTGAGATGAGTAGAGACAGCTGTGAGTCCCATAGAGTGTAGTCTCCTCCTTGAAAGTATCCCAGGAGAAAGCAAGACCTTTGAGAACAATGATTTATAAGAAATAAAAGACCAGTGTATCTTTTCTTTTTACAACCAGACCAATATCGCTGACCTTGCTTTGCATGACTTCTGGGAGACAAATAAACAGCTTTTGCATTTTTGGCTCCTTGATGGAAATGAAGTGAGATCGTCTCAGCCTTGATAGGAGATGGAGGCTGGTGCTTTGAACTGAAGGGAGAAGCTGGTCTGGAGGCAGGAGAGGAGTGTCTTCCTAGGGACTGGGAAGGGGATGGGCCTGGGATGCAGTGCTTGTGGGCAGTACTTTGGAGCCAAAGGATACCCACAGAGATTGACACTAAATGCCTTTAGAGGATGCTCCTGGTCTCTGGGGACAGTCTTTGGTCTATGGAGCAGACTTGGGGAGGAACACCTCATAAGTCACCTGGAGCATCAGTGCCTGACATACAGAGGAAGACTAGCTCTCCCCAGCTGCCTCCTGTAGGGGGAGCAATGGGCTAGGATCCATGCCTCTTGCTCCTATTCCAGGCTCCATGTAAGCCCCTGGGAATCTCACAGTACTCTAGGCAGGAGGGTTTTAACACCTGCTACAACTCTGTCTCTTTCAGTAGATGCCACATGGACCAGACTTTGCTTCCAGGCTGTTGTGACATTGTGTGGTTTAAGGAGAGCAGTGCTGGGAAGCTGAATCCCATCCCTGGCTCAGCCACCCACCAGCTGGTTGACATTGGCTAGATCCTTAACCTCTGTGGGCCTCATTCTGCCCGCCCCCACCCCGTCAGTGAAGAGACTGAGACATAAGCTTTCATAACTGCAAAATTTTGAGCTGAGTGGAAGACCTCTGTTGTATCCCTTCTCTCCCAACCAACTCCGAACTAAAGAAAACCAAGTCAAACCACCAAATAGCAAAAACACCACAAACTAAAAAGAGGTAAGATAAAGTATTTTTAAAAATGCAGTGTCACTCTAGAGGTACCCCAAAATATAGGAGAAAAAATCGTATAAGGACAGTTTAGAAAAAAGAGAACCTATCAAATAAAGTTGTCACTAAGTCTCGTAAAATCCAGTGAATTTTATTACTTTTGATGCTCCATAAATATCTGAAATGGCTGTGAAGACCAAGTGAGCTATTTTAAAGGACCCTCACTTGAGTGAAGTATGGAAAAAAATCTTTCAAGTGACAAAATCCAAATTTCATAGCTTGGGAAAACAATTGGCCTTGAGTAGAAAATGTGATCCTCTTTGTAGAGCCTCAGCTTTTGGCTTCTAGAATTACCTTGCTGTCAGTCCTGTCAGTCATTGCTCCAAACTTGCCTGGAGACAGTGGTTTCATGCAACAAACAGGAACTTCTAGTACATTGAAGCCTGGTGCTCTGAGTGTTAGCAAAAGCTGTGGTGTTCCAATGTTGCTGCCAAGAGATTTGAAGGTTATATTAAGAGTTCCAGAAATCTAGAGCTGTGTGGGTATTATGTGAAGCACAGTGAAGAAATAAGCCTTTTAATTTTTTTTTCACCAAAAGTTGATGCTAAAACCATGTATATCATGGGGTTTGAATTGCCCTTTTCTGAGCTCATTTCTTTAATTCTCTAACAAAGATTTAACCAGGGCCACCATCACCTGAGCCACCATGGGTTGATATCGGCCTCTTGCTGCAGGGACCTAGAACTATCTGGTCCACTTCCTCTGCATTCTACTCTGGATTCCCTTTGTAGTCATGCTGCCCCCAGGTGGCTGCTTCCTGGTCACCCCTGCCGGAGCTCAAGGACCCACAGCCCACTCGGTTTCATATCCCAGGCAGAGCTTTGACCATATCTGGTGAAGATCTTGCCAGATCTTCAAGTCCTTTGCATTTTAGTGGTGGTATTTGTTAGAGTGCTACTTCTTGGTTCTGGATTTTGAGAAGCTGGGCCAGACTACAAATGAGAAAAGCCTCACTGTCCTGGGATCTTGGAAGAGGGCATTTACTTGACTGTGGAGCAGCTCGTTCTCCATGGCTACTCGTTCAGTTAAGAAATCCAGAGCCTAATCTTTGCTTCGGTTATAGACTCCTTGATTACTCTAACCACATTTTATTTATTCTATGTATCCATTTAATTAGCCAAGAAATTCAGTAATCAGGATAAGTATTTTAGTGCAATATTTTTAAAAAATAAAAGTGCCAACAATCCATGATAAACAAAATATCAAATTTTTCAATAAAGATGGGACCAGTATCACTGTTCTTCCTCTTGCCTCTGGCTCTACCATGGCCTGGCACAGCAGTGGTGCTACTGATCCTGTCTGTGTGGTGTTTTTTACATCACTTCTGACACGAAATGTGTGGGGTTTTCTCCAATACCAAGTACTTGTCATTTTTTCCCCACCAATTCTCCAACACCAACTGGGTGTCCAACAACTCAGTTTAACTCTGACACTAACTCTCAGAGTTAGTGCAGCCCCACAGGTTAAAGGCTCAGGCCCACAAGACTGCCCCAACTTGAGACGCCTGCTGCAAATGGAGTGCAGGTTATCCACATTTCAGTCCGCTAACTGCCAATTCAACGGTTCCCACAAGTCCCTGTTCAGGTTCCCTAATTCACGAGAATGACTCACAGAACTCAGGAGAGTGCTTTACTTACTGCTACTGGTTTATTATAAAGGCTACAACTCAGGAACAGCCAAAAGGAAGAGATGCAATGGGCAAGGTGCATGTGTGGGGAGTGAGTGCAGAGCTTCCATGCCCTCCCAGGGCACGCCAGCACCTGGATGTTTTCATCAACCTGGAAGGTCCCTAAACCCTTTGTTTAGGAGTTTTTATGGAGGCTTCATTACATAGCATGATTAAGTCACTGGCCACTGGGGATTGAACCCGCTCTTCAGCCCCTATCCCCTCGCTGGAAATTGAGAAGTGGGACTGAAAGTTCCAACCCTCTAATCACATGGTTGGTTCCTCTGGTGACTGGGCCCCATCCTGAAACTATTTAGGGGCCCATCAAGAGTCATCTCACTAGGATAAACTTAGATATGGTTGAAAGGGGCTTGTTATGAATAACAAAAGATGCTCCTGTCACTCAGGAAATTCCAAGGGTTTTAGGAGCTCTTTGCCAGGAATCAGAGACAAAGACCAATATGTATTTCTTATTATACTACACTGCCTTTACTTAAAATTTTGATATTTTTTCATGGTGGATTTTGTCAACTACTTTTGATTTTTAAAAATCTTCCTTTAAAATATTATCTTGATTGCTGAGCTTTCTGACAACACCTTAAACTTGGTGCCTGAAGTGAGTGCATGATTCACCTCACCCTAGTCCTGGCCCTGCTTCTCAGCCTCCCATCTTTGGGACCCTGACAAAAGTAATGATGGCAAGTCCCTTAATACAAGCTGTACACGTCAAAGAATTTAGTGGCCACTGTTATATAGAAATCAGTTAACCTTACCTGCGCAAATCAGTGGAATCAATGAGCAGCACAGACATCTAACAGATGGGTCCTTACAAAAAAGAGAGAGGATCAGTCTGCCACCTCATTTATGCTCGCAGGCTGGAGAACTCCGGGGCATCCAACACACTCGGAAGTAGGATCCAGCCTCAGTTCAACTCAGACGCTTTGGAGGAAATTGTCTCTCTGACCCTCAATTTCCTTTCACATAAAATTAGCAAATTTTGAGTTAGCCATTTCTAGTTTCTTTTTTTTTTCACAGCTCTAAATATTTATAACTTGATTTTGTTTTTCCCAAAGAAGATAGATCTACACAGTGATTGTCTAAAAACTAGCTTTTAAAAATGTACATCTTCATTATAAATGATGGTGAATTTCAAAAATCAGAAAAGCACAAAGGAGCAAATAAAAATTGTTCATTCTTCTACTTCTCAGAGATAACCACTGTTGATACTTTCGTGTATCTAGTCCAGACACATACATACACACACACACAAACACGCATGCACACACACATACTGTATACTAAATACACAGTGATTTTGGAAACTTTTATAGATTTAGGTTAGGGGTGGTGGCTAGAAAGATGGTAGTGAAGGGAATCTTCATTCATTTAGGGCCTGCTTTGGGCAAGCTCTGTGATAAAGTTTAATCTTCACAACAATTTTATCTCCATTTTACGTATGAGAAAAGTGAGATTCGGGAAACTCGAGTGACTTTCCCTAGGTCACGTACCTAGTGAATCAATAACCATGGCCAAATAAGAGCCTGGATCCATGTGCAGGAAAAGCCCAGATTATCTTCAGCCCACCACACTATTTCTATCACTCTCATTGCAAAAAGGAATATGGAAACAAAAGCCTCACTCCATGTATGGGTAAATACATTTTTACTAAATTTAAACATAGCGTGGCACTCTGAGAATTCAAATTTAGATAAAGTCTATATAACATTCGACAGGGTTTGTTTTTCTCCTCTATTGCTAGAGAATGTCTTTTCCTGGGCAGATTTAAATTCAGGTTTTGGCAAAAATGGCTTCATGGAATTCTTTTCTGAATAGAAGCAAGGCAACTTTTTATTAAATTTGGAAAGCACATACCTAACATCAATACTGATTGGCAGAGATCAAGCAAAGCTCTTTTTTCTACTTGAAAGCTATAATTCAAAATGTGTTGCTGAAAGTAGAGTCAAAATTAGAACTTTGATAAAGTCTCAGCGTTCAGGTGCTGTGCAGGTTCTTAAGTTAGGTATTCGAATCACAGTATGAGGTGATGGTCTCACGGCTGCCTGATAGAAAGGGGAGAGGACGTGCAGGAATTAGCCATTAGCTGGCAGAAACCCATGCGGATTTTTTTAGGAACTGAACTGCAATATGCTTGAATACTTGGGTTAACTTTATCACTTAGAATCTAGATTTGGGAAAGGACAACATTCCGTAGGCTAAACCGAAGTATTTGAACCTACCATGGGCATTGCATAAAAAGTTCTTCCCATGCCCTAACATTTCAAAAGGACAGAAAGTCAAGTCGTGATGGTGAGAAGAGCAGAGCTGGATACTGTGCTGACTCTTGGCCCTTGCTGTGTGGGGCGCTGAATTAGCCTTTTCCTTCCTGTGTCTTGTGATTCCCATCAATGAAACCCAAGATATAAAACTTTCGGCCACCTTCTCAACTCTCACCCCCACTGGTATGTTTTGAAAAGATAATATCTGCCCATTGATCCACACAGTGAATTCCTGAAAAGAATACTGCATACAGATCTCTGCTGTTATGGTCCTCATTCCCTCCTTCCCCCATAGCTAGGACAAGGCAATCTGTGTGGGGAACTTGGGGGAACAGAACTTTCCCTCAGCCCCCTTTCAGAGTCCCTGATTAAATTGCAACTTATTCTACAGATGGGAGAGTCAGGCTGTTACAACTTAATCTACTTAGCTGTAAATAATCTTGCCCACGTCCCAATTTCTTCCTCTGCAAACTGGAACTAATATTTACGTTGTAGCTCAAAGGGATTTAGTCAGGCCTAATGAGATCAGTTGTGTAGCGGGTTTGGCGCTTGTTGGATAGAAGGCATTATATAAATATGCCGTCATTTTCATTAGGATTATTTTCATCATAATTTTATGCCACACAGCTGTGGCAACATATGTTTTAAAGATTTAAATAAACATTCCTAAATTTGTGAAACCTGATTCACTTTTGCCCAATTTGGCTAAATTTGCCATCATTTTGAAAATTCTGAAGGCCAGGCTTTCAGTTCACAAAACCTCTCCCTGTGGCGAGGGCTTATACACTGACAAGCATAATTTTCTTTTGTAAACTCTTTAAAAACGTTGTCCAATGTGATAGCCTGGCAAATTGGAGGCGGGGTTGCCTCACAGGAACTGTGCGAAGGGATAGTCGCTCACAGAAGTTAAACTTGAGGCCATTTCAAACCTGCTTACCACTAACACAAAAGCTTGATTTCTGGAAAAGTAGAACAAATAGAAGAAGCCTAAGTAGTTTTTTGGTTTGTGTATTTCAACATGAAGATCAAATCATGGCCATGTCTTTAGTAGATCAAAATATTGGCTGTGGGCCACTTATGTCTTGGGCTATATTAATAAGTGTTTGCTTCACCTTTCCCCAGGATTAAGTGTGGTGACCCGGCTGCACAATTTAAATGACCCAAAACATTGAACCAACTGTGCCTTGGGCGTGTTATGTGGAACTAGCCTTAGACAGGATTATACCAGCAAAAAGGACTCAAATCCTCTTTGGCCTTTTCCCCAAAGACTGATTGTCTTCAAGGGCTTTGAACGGCGGGACCACAATTCCCAAGTTTCTTTTGCTGTGATACAGGTAAGTAACCAGATAAATTGAGGCTGATCCGAAGACTGCATATTTTGATCGTTTCCAGTGTGCCCACAACCAAATAAACTCAATGTCAAGGTAGTGATTAATCAGGTTTGCAACCCTATGTTGACTCCTTATTTATTTTTATACAAACTTATTTTCATTCTCAATAGATTGCATAAACTGGTGATTGCCTGCCTGGGTTTTGTAACATTCCAGGCTATATCCAGTTACCTCAGAGTTATACATTTTAGAAATATTTTATTTGATTTATTAAAAGAATAAACACATGGCTCAGAGTGCTTTGGGGAAGGAGGGTTTTTTAAGCCAAATATTAATAGTTTGGGAGAACGTGGCATAAATCGACGATGGCAGTGATGACCAGATTTAGAGCTTTATGTTATTTGAGGCTTCAGAAGGTGCTCTGGGGAAATGGAGACCCTGAAAAAATACGCTTGGGAGGGTGAGAGTGAAACATTCTTTCCAGGAGACAAAAGAAAGGAAATGTTTTGCTTTTCTCCATGATGCTAATGCTGTTTTTTAAGCCAAAGAATCCCAAACCTTATGAAAGCGTTACCTTGAAAATAAGCTTATTTTTAAGCAGACTTCATAAAGCAAATCTCACACACACACACGCACACAATCTCATTCTATGGGCTGAAGGTGTAGCCAGGATTGTCCAACTTATCACATTTGCTAGATGAATCTCTCAGTAATGATTCCTGGGACTGCAACTTGAGAACAATTGCTTTAAATGCCTTCTCTTCTAAACCAATTCATGAGAATATCAGGAAATTAGTGTTCTCCAAGAAGACACCAGCTGTATTGTCCTTAGAGAGGTACCAGTGCACTCTCCCTTTGCTCCCCACCCAAGAAGAGGTACTGGAGGCAAGAATATGAAAGATATCCCTGGGGATCCCAAGAAATATCTGGACCAGCTCTTCGAGCAGTGGGGGAGAGGTGAGATAGGTCTTACAGTTGTCCAGGAAGAGGGAGAATGGAGCCACTGTATTTCTGGCTTTTGTGTGGTATGAACCCATTGTTGCTGTGGTAGGATGAGCAATGCCACTCCCAAAAATATATTTGAACAATCCAGGCCTGCTGAGCTATCCCTTTCCTGCACAGAAAATAACACAGATACTTAGGCTGGTGAGGCCCAGGTACATCCAGGTTATAATTCTGGATTAACTGAACACATTTGTACTCAGCATTTACTAGTAAATGTTAAAACTATGTGAATTGCTAGAATTCAACTATGAATTAGACCAATCAGAAAGCTCACCATTTAGTGAGGGAGGCAAACTGGTAAAGGAACCACACAAGATTTAATAGACTGTGATGAGGATTTAAGAAGCCTTCAATGAGGAGGTAAAATTACAGCTATAGTTTGAAAGATTAGCTGGGAGTGTAAACATAATCATGACTTTCCTTCATGGAATCCCAGAACTGAAAATGACTTCAAGAAATAACGTTGGCTAGTTTCTTATCTGAGCCTTGATAGAGAAGCCAGATAGCATCCTTTTCTTAATAAATACAGAAATATTTAAAGACAGTAATCAAATTTCCCTTTAACGTTCTCTTCGGAAGGCCATAGAACCTTGGGGACATTCACAAATTTTATTTCCAAACATTTTAATCATTTTGGGGCTTCTTTGTTAAGTTTTCTCCAGCTACTACATATTCTCTTTATATCATCTCAAAGTGAATGAGACTCTTTAGGGCTCAAGTAATGCACCATTGTGGGAATAAATTTCTTTTCCTATTATTTCAGGAAAACTTTACTCAGAAACCGAGCTCCTGGCAACGCAAACAAGGCCCCAGTTAATACAGCGAAATGAGGAAGGAGTTTAGCAGAGAAAAAAACAAAAAATCAAATAGCCATCCTAGAATCCACATTAGAAGCTATAGAAGGATCAACCTCCACAAGTGATTTTTGGTTAACTCACCAATCAACCTGAAAGAACTGTCTCTATGTGGGTGTTCGTTATATACAAAGTGGAACAGCAACAACAATAACTAACATTTATTGAGTGTTTAATAGGTACTAAATACACGTTTTAAAGTATTAACTCATTCAAATCTTATAACTATCCTAGGAAGTTAATTCTATTATTTTCATCATATAAGTTTAAATTAAAGCACAGAGAAGTGAAATAACTTGTCCAAGATCACCTAACCAGGAAGCAGAAGGACTCAGAGAGGCAAAAGGAAACGAGAGAAAAAAGAGGAGTAGGAGGAAGGGCGTGAAGCACAGACGTTGAAGCCACAGCATAGGAAGCCACGGTGCAAAGGGCTGGAGCTCATCTACATAGCAGCCCTTTAAAGGAACAAGAAAGTGAATATTCATGAGTATATGGGGGGTGGCAGGTGGGAGAAAGCTACCTCTTAAGAGCCAAGTCCATGGGCATTCTGGACCAAAGGTGCCCCAGACTCCCAGAGGGCAGATGTCTGAGGAAGTGTTTGCCATACACAAGATCTGAAAGTGAGCCACCACCCAATTCTCTGCACTCAGAGCTGCAGCTGCCCCTTGGCTCCGGGCTGCTACGTACCAACACTGCGCTCTTAGGCATGCTTATTCTTCTTGCAGATCTTCTGTTTAGACATCTGTTGAAATGCTCATGGTAATAATGCCTACCTCATAAGGTTGAGGGTCTTGAAGAAGACACTATGTATAGAAACATTTTTAAATTACAAAGTAATTATTATCATTATTATGATGATTCCAGATCATCAATTCAGAGTGACAGATTGAATGAGCAAGTAATTGGGAATTAGGAGGCTCACTCTGCCATTAAATACCTGGATGTGGGTCACTGGGCTTTTAAGCCATCATTCCATGAGTTTGCACATTGCTTAGCGACACCCCTCCCCCCATACTTATCTCATTCCCTTGAATGTTCAGGCTGCAGGGGAGGGATCAATGAAATGGAAACATTAGAGTTAAAAATGAACTTGGGTAAGTCAGAGAAAAAAAATCTCTCAAAACCTACAAAATTCTTTAGTCCATAAATCCCAAACTTAAGCCACCTCTGCTATTAAGAAACCTAAACCAAAACATTGTTAACTCCATTGTGACCCAACAGATAAAATGAATTCTGGTTAGTATATTCCTAACAAATAGCAGAAAGTCAATCACATTGACCACATTTTTTTCCTCCAATCTGTTCCTATAGGTAAGATATTTCAAGACATTGAAATTTACATTCTTTTTTTCAATAGGCACCAAGACAATATTCTTTGCATCTCGGCACTTAATTAGTGGTATGTTTCAAGTGTCAGTGCTGTCTATCTATTAATAGAGAAGAGCTTGGAATTTGAATTCTAGAGGTGTTACGTGGGCTTGACTAGCCCGTTTATGATGTCCAGTCTTCATATCTGCAAAGGAGAAACAGGGACTCAGGTCTCTGGGGATGGCTCAGAAGTTAGCAGTGTCAGTGGAGTACATAGAGCTGTCCAGTCAAATGACCGGATGTGGCAAACTTCGGAGTCATGCTGCCATGTCCATCCAGCCAGGGCCCAGGAAGGTGAGTCACAGGCCCTGCTGCTCACTGGTGAGGATGGACCTGAAAACGAGTCCTGCAGCTTCTCACTGCAATAGCAGGACTAAAAACCCACAAAAAACAAACTCGGATCCAGTTTGAGCCTCTGTGTAAAAACCGAAAGCATGTGAACTTGAATCATGTTTAAAAAATTAAAAATCCATTAAAGTCAAAACTGCAGAAGCTTATAAAGTAATATACAGGCACTTATTTGAAATATTCTGTACAAGTCTGGCTGATCACCTGCCAACCCCATCACTGAATTCTTCCCAGCCCCGGACTGTGTTCCAGGCCGCGGCTCTGATGGGAGGAGCTCGCCAAACTGACTCAGAGAACAGTTCCTTCAAAATCAGCCAAAGACAGTTTGTTAAATGTACTTCCCATGAAGTGACACAAAGACGTTTTGATGGAATTCTGCATGTGTCAAAACTCGATGTAATTAAATACATAATTTACAATATGGCACATCTAGGAAACAGTGTAATCTTGATTTGTGTGACTTTTATTGCTCCCACGCTGGCCATACCCAAATGTAGTGGACCTGAACCATTTTACACACGAGTTTCTTGGGAGACAGAAGTAACGTTTGCACGAATTCAAAAAGCATTCATGTGGGGCTTCTTACAACCTGTCTTGTCTCATCTCATTTGATTTCCTGCTGTTAATTTGTCTTCCACTTATTATTGTCTGGTTTTGCTCTGGGCTTCCTGGCCCCTTTGTTTTTGGATTTCTCTATACTCTGGTTTCTATCTACCCTCTCTTTTCTTGTCCATCAAGATATATACCAACTCTTCCCTCTTAACTTGTACACGTAAATGTGAAGGTATAGCTTTTTTTTTTAATGAGAGTATGGTTTTAAATCTACTTGTGTAAGTGCTTAGAAATGCTTGAACTTTTGTACACATTATTTGATGAGGGTCATTAAAGTTGGGACCTATGAATCTGGAAGTCCAGGACAACCGACTTGAAATACAGATGCCAGGCAAGGAGAAAACAGAAAAAAGTGTTAGATTAGGGAACCCAATCACTTCTCCCTATTATTTAAAGCAACAGAAAACGTCAATCATTTAGGTTGCCAAGAGTTACATTATCGTCTGCCTTGTAGATGTGATTTATATTGTAAGTGTCTATAAATGAACACCAGTAGCTGAGATTTTAAATAATATTACAGAATTTAAGTTATCTGAGTTTTTCAGGTTTTCTCTCTGATACATATAGGCATAGTCTCATTAATATTAATAGCAACTCTCCTACCTGCCTGACTGTGAGAAGTAGGATATTTTAGAAAGTCCATATCCTGAATAGTTCTGGGAACCCCACAGGGGTAACGGGGTTTATAAGTGGATCCTGGTGGTGAAGAACTGAAGCAGGATTTGCCATCCCAGACACTCACTTTTCCACAAAGGGGCTGCTCAAGTCTGGAACTTTCCTCCCCATGAAGCTTTCTGGAAAATCAGCCATACCCAAAAGTTGGTGAACTTGGAAACTTGCCCCTTGCGGGTGCTCACTTTCCTAGTGAGAAGAAGGCCCTGCCTGTATTAGGCTCAGCCCCAGCTCTGCAGCCAAGATATCCTCTAGTTATATTGAAAGCACCAGGTTTCAGATTATATTAGTTTTCTAGGGCTGCATAACAAAGTACCACAAACCTGGTGGCTTAAACAACAGAACTTTATGATCTCCCAGTTCTGGAGGCTGGAAGTCCACAATCGAGGTGTCAACAGGCTGGTTCTTTCTGATGGCTGTGAAGAAGAATCTGTTCCAGGCCTCTCGTGAAGCTTCCAGAGGTTTGCTGGCAATCTTTGATGCTCCTTGGCTTGTAGGTGCATGCATCATACCGACCTCTGCCTTCACCTCCACATGGCATTCTCCCTGTGTGTGTGTCTGTATATAAATTTCCCTTTTTTATAAGGACACCAGTCATATTGGATTAGGGGCCCACACAGCTGCACTATGGCCTCATCTTAACCAATTATATCTACAAAGACCCTATTTCCAAATAAGGTCATATTCTGAAGGTTATGACTTCAACATATAAATTGGGGTGAGAGAGACACAATTCAACCCACAACACAAACGTTTCTTTAAAGATCACAGGTACAAAGTAATTAATGAAGAGACTCCAATATATGTTACAGATTCTCTTCAAAAAATACCTTTTTCCCCTTTCCTGATTCTATTTCTTTCCTTCATCATCTTTCCATTTGTGGCAGATTGGGGAGTCTCTCCCTCAGCCCTAGCCAACAGGAGAGAGGTTTATGGATTAGAAATTCACAGTGTAGGACTGTACAGTATTCCAGACGGTAAAGACAAATCCATGTTCAGCTCATATGGTGGTTTTGAATATAAGTAGGATCAGAAAGAATAAAGATTCTGGGATTATTGTTTTTCAAGTCATTGAATAGAAGGTTTAATATTTAATATTTAACATTTAATATTCCTTCTCTGAATGAGGCTATTCTGGGTTTTTCTTGGGAGAAAAATTAACACTCACCGTGGTGAGGTGTGAGAAAACTGGATGCGGCCCTTCGTGGTGGTGAGACAGAGCTGCAATTTACAGCCTTCCTCTCCCCCTGCCTCTGCTCCCTTTGTGATATCAGAGCCCATCCCTTAGCACCTTCTCAGCTGGAAAAGCTAGGCAAAAAAAAAAAAGAGAATCCTCCATCATCACCAGACCAAAGCCTGAGATGCTGGCTTATAAGACACATGAAAGGGCTAAGGGCCAGGACTTATGTCTACCTTATCAGGTAGGGGTGGAGCTTTCTGACAGAGAAAAGTAGACACAGTAGGGAATAATGACTTGAATTGAGGCTATAAGAAGAGGATGGAGGGGAGCAATTGATGAGATAGAGAGGTGAGAAGCAAGATAGCTTTCATGTGGAATACATGGGGCCACAGCTCCTCTGGGCAGCCTCTCCCATGATCATAGTTTTCTCTGGATTCCAGACCCTTCTTTTGCTCCCTTGGGCTTAGGGATGGTAATGGTTTCCCTCTATTGCTAATGCCTGGGTGCTTCACCATCCCTTACAGTTTCCCTAACACTGTCCAGATCTTTGTAAAGTGTCTCTTCATCAAACTCTCCGTCTGTCTGAGTGTGCCATATAACTCCCGCCTGTGTTCAAGCTTCATCTCCCCAAACGGGTTTTAAGTTTCTGGAGGGCAGAGATCAAGTTTTGCTCACCTTTGAATCTGCATAGCATTGAACACCAAGCCTTGTGGAAACTCTCCATGAATGGTGAAGGCAGCAAAGGAAGAAGGGGAGGAATGGGTGAAGAAAGAAGGGTCAGGAAAGGAGAAAGGAAGACAGGGAAAATAGATGGAAAAGTGGAAGGATGGTGGAAAGATGGTATAACACAGCACTGGGGACCCAACTCATTTCCCAGAGTTGTGCTCTCTGACGATCAGGTTTAAGGCAAACAGCCAGGAAGGACAGAGGCCCAAGCCACCATCTTGTTAGCCTCAGAACAGACAGATCTTTCTCATTTATTGCCCCACCTCCCTCCTCATTCTGCAAAAACGCCTTTACTGCTTCCTGTGGCTGCCATACAATGCTGGGAGAGCAGCTTGGGCTTCTCCTTTTAAATTAGAGGCCCTGGGAAACTCCCCTGGAGGAAGCCCACTCAGTGTTGCACAACCCATTCCCGGCAAGCTGGGCTGCCCTGGGACAGCAGCCACAGGCCCCCTAACTGCACTCATTGTTCTCCTATTGTATGCAGACTATTATGAAACTTAATGATAGACAGACATAGAGTTTCTACCATCAACATTTGTGGAGGCACTATCCAGAGTCCATGGAATGGGTAGAAGGTGCCTTTACAGAACATCACATCAACCCAAAAGGATGAATTAGAAAATCCAATTGAAATAATATCAGCTGAGCAAAGCACAGGGTGCAGACGGGAATAGTCATGCTGGATGACTCAGAAGGATTGGCTAGATTTTGAGCCAGATTTGCGGTGAGAACTTTCAACCAGGTAGCTTGGAAAATATATTAGAGTGCAATCAATCAATGTCAAGCACTGTCCTTAGGAATGTGAGTCTCCGGGTCCTCTGAGGATGCTTTATTGCTGGTGAAATAAAAACTATTATGTAAGAGTGTGTTCAAAGTTCAGTGTTGATGCTTTGAGTTTTATTTTTTCTTAGTTTGGCAACCTCCACAAATAATGCTGCTCAGTAGAATTAAAGAGATTGAAAATTCTCTTCCTGGAACTCAGATCATTAATTTTTACTGATTGGGTATTTGCATCAGATTCCTATTTAGTCATTCACCATTTCTGCTGGTGAGCGCATGGTGTGTCCAGCATGTTAGAGGAATCTTTGATTTCATCTCAGATAAAATAGATTAATGCATTTTTATTTTTGCCATTTTTATTATCACTAAATGAAATGCCAGAAAACATTTTAATATAACCTCTAGAGAAAATAAACCACTTTCCTAACTGCCATCGGTTCTGTCTCTTCACAAAATGGAACCATACATTGGAATGTTCCATCTCTACTAGGCCAAAGACACATATATTCTCCTCACGCTGTGGTACACGAAGCTCCTGTCCTGGGTCTCCTGGAAGACACTGGTGCCTAGAGCCCAAGAAAGAACAGGAAAAATGGCCCAAATGTGTGTTGAGAAAGGTTTAACATTTTTTCCCTTTGGCATCGTCTTGTTGGTGCTTCACTGACGCAAATAACAAAACTATTCCCTGTTGTCTCTATATTAATCATAAAACTGAAAAGCTAGCTCAACAGCAAAAGAGAAATGTGTTTAACAAATCATAATAAAGGCAAAATAGGGCTAGTAACTGGGCTAGATTGTCCACTGGGTGGTTTAGAAAAATATCATGGGGCTGGCGCATTGAAGAACTAAGAGGCCAAGATATAGCCTGCTACTGAGAGGTGAAGGAGTTTCTAGTCTTTCAACCATTTATTCATTCAAAAACTATTTCTTGAGGACCTCCTGCAGGTACTGGGAATAGAGTAGTGAACAACACATAAAAATCCCTAGTGCTGGAGACAGACAATAAACAAGACAAATAAATAAGGTAGAAACTCTCTTTTGTCTTTCTATCCCTAAATCTCACAGTATTGTGCACAAAATAAGAGCACAATGAGTGCCTGTGGCTGTTGTCCCAGCTTGTTGGGGTTGGAGATTGTGCAGCACTGAGTGGGCTCTTCCCAGTGGAGCTTCCTGGGGCCTCTAACTTGGAGGGAGAATCCCAAGCTACTCCCTCGTGTTGTATGGCAGCCATTGGTGGCAGTAAAAGCATCCACAGAATCAGAAGCAAAATAAACAATGGTAAAATATAGAGTGGGCTAGATAGTGCAAAGCAGAAAAATAAAATTTGAAAGGGGGCTAGGAATGTTAAGGGGGTGCACAATTTTAGAAACTCTAGTAGTTGGACCAAGGGAAATCTCTGCCATCCAACAAAGAGGATTTGGAAATATAATGGAAGAGTGAAGTACCTACTAAGAACCTAGCCAAGAACTAGACCTACAGACACCTACGCAGCTGACATTCTACATAATAACCAGCAGTAGAGTACAGGGTTCTGAGGCAGAAGTCCTCTCCTAAGCTGTCATTCTGGCCAGATGAACTTGGGTGAATTATTTAGCCTCTCTGAGCCACAGATTCATCATCTGAATAAGGGAGAAAACATCTTCATATCCCACTGCCGTGAAGCCGGGCTACAGTGAGAATCTAATAAATATTGAATCTGCAAATTCTTTGCTGACATCAGAGCTTTGGGAGTGCTTGGCAAACACAGATTGCCAGGGACGTCCCCCAAGAACTTCTGATTCAGAAGATCAGAGATGGACCCAGAGTCTTATCCAGTGATTCTCAATCCTGGATCCTGGATGAACATGAGAATCACCTGGGAAGCTCCTGAAAAATACAGACACGACAGGCCCATTCCAGACTAATTAAATCATAATTTGGGGGGCACAGGGATACATATATTTAAAAAACTACTCAAGGTATTCTAATGTATAGATAGGTTGATAATCAACTATCTGGTGAAGTCCATGCCGCTGTGAACGATTAAAATTACAAGCTGCTGAAAGATCTCACCCACCTTCTTAAATATCAGAGGCATAGGACTCCCTGGCTTTACTATAGTAATTGCTAGGGTAGTTCCAGGGTGGGAGGTGGCATCCAGGTAGCCAGGTAGACACATGTAAACCTTTCCAGATACGTAAGAATCTCTCTCCTATTTTTGCTGACTTCCAGAGGTGGAGACGTGCACTGTCTCCCTCTCTCCATTAAATCATCATCCTCATGATGAGGAATCAGTCCTTCAGATTTATCCTAATCTCTCATGCCTCCACATATTGACACAGGGAGATAGGAAACACACATGCTGCATGAGTACCTACACGTGAAGACTGACTCAAGTAAAATATTAGCACAGGAGTGCAACCATAACCACATTTCCTTACTTTTTGTTACCTTCAATTTGGAATAGAAGTAAACAGCGAAGTGCAACAGCTCTGAAAACAATCCCAAATTAGAGTATCCTAGAGTTGAAAGTGTCGAGCACCACTTGCTAAAGGAAAGTGGGCACAAACTGTTGTTCACAATACTGACCAAAAGGACTTGTTTGCAAACAGGAGTGTTTTCTTAAAAAAAAAGAAAAAAACCATGTGGGGGCTGGCCCGGAGGCGTATTGGTTAAGTTTGTGCGCTCTGCTTTGGCAGCCCAGGGTTCGTGGTTTCAGATCCCAGGCACGGACTTCTGCACCGCTTATCAAGCCATGCTGTGGCAGGCATCCCACATATAAAAAGCAGAGGAAGATGGACACAGATGTTAGCTCAAGGCCAATCTTCCTCAGCAAAAAGAGGAGGATTAGCAACAGATGTTAGCTCAGGGCTAATCTTCCTCACACACACACACAAAAAAACCAATGCCAAAGAAAGATGGTAAAACTAGGTCAGATTATTGTGTAAAGTTTTCTGTTTAGATACAAATATCAAATGATGAGATTTTTCCCTCTACAAACCATTTGTATTTTGAAATCAATCTTCTCCTCTTTATTTCATTTATTTTGTCATCTTTGCCAGATACTTATATACAGGAAGACGTGAAACTTCCACAGGGAGTGTAAAAGAAGGAGGAATGATGCCAGATTCCTGCACTGGAGAGCAGTTCCTGTGAGATGTGGAGCCTGAGGGTGACTGAAGCGGGTGACGGTGGTGCGGGGGGAGCAGTTGGGAAAAGCAAGACCCTGCAGCCCTCAGCTCTGTGACTGAGCTACAGCAGGTGGTCACTGAGCTGTCTATCTGCTCACCAAAACTTGCTTTTCTAATTAACTAAAGTGTAAACAAGAACCCCTGAGGCTCAAACAATTACCTGCTGGGACCAGGTTGAAACCAGCAAACAGTTAGCCATTGAGGATTAAGCGGCTAGTAGCTAGGGGGTATCGGGATTGGCCACCCCAAAATATGTCTCTGCCAGAAAGATGCTTTGACCCCCACCCCCACTAACTGACCAAAAGAGTTTCGGATGGGAGGCATGCCCCCAGAACAGGCCATCACCATCCACATCTCCAGGTAATGGGGAGGGTCCTTGCTAAGCCATTCTTAGTTCTGGTCACCCTTTGAAAGAGACATTTATGTTTGTAAAGGAAATCTCCATTTGTAAAGGTATCTTCTTCCCTGTACCAGGAAGAAGGAGGGGATGGCCTTACCTAGAAACTTGTCAGAATGGAAGGCAAGGACTTAAATTTGCATGATAAACTTACCCGTTGTTAATTGTGCTGTTCAGGCAATATGCTCTCTGACTCCCAATAGATTCCTATAGACAACATCTCCCTGGGGTCTGGGTCACCATGGTAATGGGTTTTTTGAGCTATTTTTTTCAGGAGCCACTATTCTGTGGACATGTGTCCCATGAGGAGGCATGAAGCCTGACTACGCTTGCGCAGGTCATCAATTACCTCATTTCTCCTCACCTCCAATGATTTCAGACCACCTTGCCCCCTACCCCATAAATATCCCTGAGTCTCTATTTTTGGGGAAGGGGATTTGAGATTCATTCTCTCCCGTTTCCTCACTTGGCTGCCTTGTGATTAAACTCTCTCTCTGCTGCAATCTCATCATCTTGGTGTTTGGCTTTCTGGGTGGCAGGCAAAAATGGACCTGGTGCAGTAACAAGGTGATTCCCTGGAGTCCAGTACACAGCTCAAATGTAAAAACTTTCAACTCTTTGAATCCATTTTTGAACTGTCTTATTTTCCGTTAGTAATTATTGCCTTAAATAACCATGTAGGAGTAAGATTTTAATCTTAGCATTCTCAGTTCTGTGAAACCTTATTTATAACCCCAGACCAGTTCCATTTTTACATTTTAAAAAGTGAGATAAGAAACATCTGATCCTTTGCAAGGCACAGCAAGTATTCCATTTGGTTGTTTAAGAGCTGGTTTAAAATGTCCCTCATAACACATTTTCAATAAAATATTTATAAATGAAAACAGCTGATGTCTATTTTTCAGAAAACAAAAAAGAAAAATAAATACCATTGCGTTTAGAGAGAAAACATGAGAAATCCTCAGTTTCATTCAGACTCAAGGTTAACCTCATTATTTAGAATATGTTTTTAGTGCTGGCTTTGGCAGCACATATACCAACATTGGAATGACCTAGAATACCTTTCTAAAATGTTGTAAGGAGCTCACATAGTAAACTATGACACTTGCATTGAGTCATCTTCGTGCCCCTAAATTTTGGCCTTATGCTGCTCTTACTTAAAAGCTATTCAGATTATTTTGTGACCCCATATTTCTTCATTTTGACCATTGCCTGATTATTCTTATTTATTGAGAAACTCCAGAAATGATCGTTCCCAGCATGTAAGTACACATCAACACACTGTGTTAAGTTTCTCTTTGCTTATTTTCTTCCCTCCTACTGATTCAATAAATCGGTCAAGAATGAGTGAGAGCTAGCTGACTGCAGTTCACAGTTCTGCGTTAAAACTGATGTCAAGATTTACAAAACTCTATGAAAGATTGCTTTCAGGGAAAATAGTTTGATTTTTTTAAATTTCTTAGATAAAAATTGGTTTTCCCTACTAAGCTACATTAGACAAATCCAAATTTAATAAATTTACCTTAATTATGTGATTACTTCTGAGGGAATTATTATTGTTGCTGTGTTGTGTTATTTTAAATGATCCTTAATAATGCCATTTTCTTATTTCCCTGTGTTCACATAGTCAGACTTAGGGTTCAGTACCTTTTTAGTTGAAACTCTTTGAAAGTGCTAGAACACCATTCATATATATATGATATATATATAAACACATAAATCTTCATAAATTGATAAATCTTTATTGACTAAATAATTCTCTCATTAGCTGCTTTTGAGCCTGTTTACATCTTTTCTCTCACTTCTTAACACTATCCTCATGAGGTAAGTAGGGCAAGAATGACAATCTCCATTCTCAAGGATGAAGAATTCATGATCCATGAAGGAAGAGAACCAACTCCAGGCCTCCTAATAACTTATCCAGGATCTTTCCTCTTTCCATCGCCCTCCCTCTACATCAGTGGTTCTCCACCTCAGGTAATTTTGCCCCTCCCTTCACCTCCCAGAGGAAATTGTCTGGAGACGTTTTTGGTTGGCACAATAGAGGGGGTACTATTGTATTTAGTGGGTTGAGGCCAAGAATGCTGCTAAACACGCTATAATGCACAGGACAACCCCACACAACAAAGAATTGTCTGGCCCAAGTGTCAATAGAGTTGCTGTTGAGAAATTGTGCTTTTCTTGTGCCTGAAGTATCTTTGATGGTTCTCGAAACTAATGATACCTGAGGAGAGTATATCTCTTGGTTGGTTGGAGGGCTAGCTGGTTGGAAATGCAAGAATCCAGTGGTGGCTGGAGGTCTGACTCTTTCCTGAAGGTCTAAAGTCACTTGAGATACTACTGTATGGAGATTACTTAATTTCCATTTTTAAATATTTTTTTCTTTAATTACAAAGAACACACGCATACAACTTGTGTCAATGACCATCTTTGGCCAAAGACCACCAGGAGCAGACCTGTAGTAAAACAAATTTAGACTATTGATCTCACTGCAGCAAGGAAAGCCACTGGGAACCATTGCAGTACAGGGGCTTGTTATAGAATTAAGCTTGTGTTAGGGATTTTGGAGTAGGGCTCAAGGATGTGTGGTTTTGCTCTGGATTGGGTGCTGTCAGGAAGTGTGAGAAGGGAAATTCTTTCACTGGGTTTCTTAATACTGTCATATCTAGGAGATGGAAGAACAGAATGGGCTAATGTTATAATTGGCAAAGAAGCTGGAGTCACTGTGTTTGGCTGTTTGTGGTTTGCACAGTGTTTTTGTTTTTGTCTGTGCTCAGACATGTTTACAGAGTGGTCTTGTGTTCATCATGCTTCATTACAAGTCACAGACGAAGGTGTGAAATTGTTTATGGTCCCCAGGGGGACACTATGGTCCAGCTGTCAGAGCCAGTCCAGCTCCCAGCTGACAGCCATCAGGGGCTACTTTTTTCTTTCTCACTTGGAACACATGGAAAAGCACAAAGAAAAACAACAAACAAACAAATAAACCAGAAATATCTGTAACTGCACCATTCCGAGATAAGCAAATTAAGATTTTTGTTGGAGATTCTTTCAGTATTTTTCCCAGGCATGTAACTATCATCAAAATAATAGCAATATTTATCAAACAAGCTTTTATAGCCTGCTTTTTCACTTAGCAGGATATCAAGAACATTTTTCTCATGTCGACAAATATTTTCCTACAACATGATTTTTTTTATTGGCTGCAAAACGTTTCATGAGATTAATGGCCTATAATTTACTTAATCAATTCCATATTGTAAAGCGTTTACATTATTTGAAAATTTTTACTATTATAAATAATGCAGAGATAGATATCCTTATACAGCATCTGATAATTTCCTTGGAATAAATTCCTAAAAGTATGATTGCTGGGTCAAAGAATAGCTATAATTTTCAAGGACTGATACGTTGAGATAATCGTGTTTTAGGACGACGACCTCTGTCTGCCAGTCAGGAGAAAATCATAAGAACTGAGTTAAAATGATTATCATGGAGGTCTTCTTTGCCAAGGTTTTATCTTATAATTCAGAGTCCAGAAAAGGACAAATGACGTTAAAGACAAAGTTATGTAATTGGAGAAAATCTCATTTGTAACTCGATGAAGGATTTCAGGAGAAAACTAATTTTCACCATGTGAGAAACATCTTGAATTTTTAGCCCCTTATAGAAAACTCAGACTTACAAATCAGAATGGAAAACCTTCTGATGTCTCTTCTTCTCCCACCCATGGAATGGTAAGTTAACCACCTTTCTCTCTGTGTGACAATTAGAGGAGAGAATGTCTTTGATTCAAAGCAGAGTGGAGTGTGGGGACGTGATTCCTCAGAAGAAGTACAGGTACATGTAGGATGAGGTTGGGTGAAGAGAGGGAAGCTTTGAATAGGAGGGTGGAGTTTTGAGTTGTCCTTTCTGATTCCCATAGGTTTTCTCTCTTCCTCTTGGCTAGTTGTATTGGATGGTACTCTCAGTGCAAGACTGAACAGCAAATGGTGATTAAAGACATCTTTTTCCTAATTTAACAGGACTGAGTTTACAGTTTTACAGTTCAATATGCTGCCCGATCCAAGTTTTTGATAGAAATCCTTTTCCAGGTTCAAGTTTCCTTTTATGCTCAGCTCACCAAGAATTTCCATCATGAATGAGTAAATGTTGAAATTTATCACTTTTTTTGCATCAGTTAGACAAACCTTTTCTTTAATCCATTAATGTCATGTAAAAAGTTAGTAGGTTTTCTGGTATTCAACCATTCTTACATCCTTGAACTAAACTCTACTTATCATGATGAAAACTCTGCTAAATTCAGCTGACTAATTTTTGCATTTCTATTCATGAATAAACATGGACTACAGTAATTGTAGTGTCCTTTTTCATTTTGGGGCCAACTAACCTTCTAGAAGGATTGGACAGTTTTCTTTCATTTTCAATTCTCTGAAACACATTTTATAAAATAGAGATTATCTGTTCCTTGTAGATTTGTTAGAACTCCCTTCTAAAACTGTTTCCTTCCGCCTTTCCACGCCACCATCATTCCTAGTAATGGGAAAACTGATTACTTAGTCAATTTCTTCAATGGTTACTGAATTTTTCAGGTTTTCTATTTTTTCCGAGGCAATTTTAATAATTAATATTTTATGGGATATTATCTAAGTTTCAAAAAATGAATTAGAATATATATATTGCATTTTAATATTTTCTTATACGTTTTAAAATTTTCTACTGTTTCCATAGTTATATTTCCTCTCCCTTTTTTCTGATAATATTTAGTTGTGATATTCACATTACTTTTCTTATTGGTCTTGCTAGAGATTTGTGCATTTTATTAGATTTTTCCAAAGGCCAGTTTTTGATGTTCTTAATTCTTTCTGTTTCTTTTTTTCTTATTTATTAATAAGAAACTCTCATCTTTATTTTTTTTCTTTCTTTTGCTTTCTATAGGTTTATTTTTATTTTCTCTTTTTAGTTGCTTGGATTTCATGCATTTATTTTTAATTTTTCTTATTTAAAAAATTCATACAAGTACCACTTTACCTGCTTTTTATAAGTTTTTATGTGTACTTATTAACATCTTGTTCTAAATGATTTCTATGTGATTCTTTTTTATCTCATGAGCAAGTTAAGATTTGGATTTTAAGTTTCCTGACATATGATATTTTTTAAATCATATTTTTCAATTTGTAATTTAATCAATTTATGCTTAGAGAACACAGCCTATATGATACTGAACATTTGAAATTTGTTAACATATTTTTTGTGACCTAGAATGTGGTCAGTTTTATAAATGCATCTTTTAGCTCAAGCTTGTTAGTTTTCTTGTTCAGATTTAAGTCCTTGCTAGTTTTTTTCTCTGCTTGATCTGTTATCTTATATGTCAAAATCTGCTATCACGATTGTGGATTCTTTTATATTCTTGATTTCAGTGCCTCTGTATTCTGGGTGAATTCCTTAGTACTGTCTTTCAATTCTCTAATTCAGTCTTTAACCATTTCTTCTCTAGCATATATGCAGTCTATTCCATTTTTATTTCATATATTACTTTTTATTTCTAAGATTTCTGATTTTATTTTTCCTGTTTCTTGCACTTATTTAATTTATGCTTGTTGCTGTCTTATTATTTCTTATTCTTATCCTATATACTTATTCTTTCTTATTTCTTATCTCTTTGAGTTTCTAAACATATTTCTATTAATATTTTATCAGACTGTTCTATAAAAGTAGCTTCATCTTGGGTAAATTCATATCCCAGTCATTGGTTTCTCTTTCACAGCAAACAGTTTTAGTTGCAGTCACATTATAGAAGCCAATTTTCTGTTAACCACCCCACCCCTGCTTCTTGCTTTCTAGTCCGGGGCCCAGCAGGCCCATGGCTTTAGCTCCACTCACCAGTTTGCATTTATGATCAATTTCTGGTCAATGGAGATGTCTCATTCTTTCAGCCCAACTGTGTTTTTATAATTTTGTTTTTATATATTTTATCTATTGTTGCTATGTTTTTGATATAGAGTCTGTGTGTATTTAGACATTAATTTATTATATCATTCTGACCAGACTCCTCTCCCACAGTCCCTCCCAACCCCTCTCTTCCAAAAAGTGACTTTCCAAACTATTACTCTTCAGTCAGTAAATACTCATTATCGCTTAGCACACTCTTCTTCTCTTGTGTTTAGGACCAAATGCTACATGCCAAGTATCCAAAAGAATAAAAGACACAGTCTGTGACCTGTGTCAGATTTGCATCTAGTCACAGAGACAAGTTAGAATAGTATATCGGATAGCGAGGATTAATTAAACCAACATAAATCTCCTAGAGTATAATAAATACTTAATACTCACTTTTTTTTTTTTTTGGTGAGGAAGATTGTCCCTGAGCTAACATCTGTTGCCAGTCTTCCTCTATTTTGTATGTGGGATGCCTCCACAGCATGGCTTGATGAGCAGTGTATATGTCTAGACCTGGGATCTGAACCTGTGAACCCTGGGCCGCTGAAGTAGAGTGCGCAAACTCAACCACCATGCCACTGAGCCGGCCCCCCCTTAATACGTACATTTTATGTTTCTCCTTCTTTGTCTATGAATCACAGATAAGGAGGCAGGTGAAATAGTAGAAATATGACAGACTTTTGAGTCTGATGAACAAAGATTAGATGCTCAGCTTTGCTTACTAGTTTAAACACTATGGGCAAATAATTTCAACTCTCCAAGTTTCAATATTCTCATCTCTAAAAAAGAAATAACAATATTTGTTACTATGTTAGAGTCTGTAGCTACAAATGTGAACAAAAAGACCTTGCCTCTTCTCTCATAAATGTTTCAAGTACTAGAGATGACAGATATTGAACAAGTAGCTCAAAGTGCTCTGAGATATGATGGAGAAGTGCTACAGGAATAGATGTGTACCAACCTAAGTCATGTGAGGAGTCTGGGAAGGCCAGAGTCATGGAGGAAATAATATTTCAGCTGACTCCTGCAGGGTGTGTTATTTAGGCAAAGGGAGTTGGCAGGTAGAAGCAACAACATGTGTGAATCCTCTGGGGCAGGAAGAAGCAGGGTATGTTTGAAAACCTGAGAGAAGCTCAGTGTGTCTGCAGGGTAGAGCATGAAGGGGAAAGGTTAATATGAGGCTCTCAGGCCCTGAGGTCTTGCTCTTTTGTTAGTTTATTAGTAGTGTGTGTTTGTGTGTATGTGTTTTAATCCTAAGCATAATGAAAAGCCATTGAAGATTTTTAACCAGGTCAATGTCATGCTCCTATTTTTGAGTCCAATCATGGTGAGGAAGCTGGGAGACCAGTTGGGAGGCAATTGGGGTAGCCAGGGAAGAGATGACAGTGGCTGAGACCAGAGTCAGTGTGTTGAATGGAGAGAACTGAAAAAGATGAGAGAGATATTGAAGATGCCAAGTCAACTGGACTTGGTGTTGAGTGAAAGCAGGAGTTGAGGGAGATAATGCAAGTGAAATGCTTCTGCCATGCATCCATTTCCACCTGGTGTCCTGAGCACCTCTGTGCTTGTAGGCTGTTCAGTATTGTGTCCTCCACAGTAAGAAAATTTAGATTCTTAGGTTCATGCACGTAAGGAGCAGAATAAGAGAGAAATAATTAGTAGGAAGATGACAGATCTCTTGAGCCAAATAGAGGTTTTTATGGCCTAAACTTTTTTGTAAATTATGGTCAAGTACAACTGCCCATGACTAAAGTTTCTGCTTCTTTTCCTTCATTCCTCAATATTATAAATTTAATGGATTGAGCTCATTAAAAATGTCATTAAAAATTGTCCCACACATATACTTTCCTAGTGGATGACAAAGTACATACCTTTAATATACTTTTACTTATTCAGTTGGTTTGTTTAATATTCTGAGCCCGAAAGAAGCTGTCATTTCTTTAATTAATAACCATTCAATGTCAAGGATGCCATGTTTATTAAACAGTAATTTATAGATTAATTTAGAGGTAGCCTGCCGTCTACCTGATCCAAAGGCTCCAAGTGGGGAAAGTGAGATGTCTCTTTATGTAGAGACTTCATTTCCCTCTGTGTATATAGAATGTTCTGAAAGCCTTTTTTTTCTCCTTCTCCAGTCACCTTTTCCTGGGATAGAAAGGAGGTGGAGTTGAAGGATGGGAACAAATGGTAGATGGTAGGCAGAGAGGACCATTTAGGTTCATGTCTTTCTTCCCTGGTCAAGTTTTGTCCAGCAGCATTCATCTAATAGTGTTGCCCTGTGCCACTCAAGTTCCCAGGACAATGGTGAAGAATGGAGTCCACTCCTTTGTAGAAAGGGCATTGCTCTGGCAGGCTCTGCAGGAGCACTATTAAGGTTTTTCTATGACTGCAGCAGTTTCACACTTTGAAGAACATCAAGGCCAATAGCATATCTGCCTTTTCTAGAAGAAGGGATTTAGGAGACTGAATTGAATTTTTTTTTCCAAATGCCAGAGTGAATACATAACTATATTCATCAGGAAACTCCTGACTTTGCTCACAAATACTCCTGCAATCTGTCTCCTGGTGAGAACCCTGCTGGAACTGTCAATATTCTCCTGGTAATTGGACCTTCTTTTTGAGATGTGCTTGCAGTTGGTACTCAGACTCCCATCAAAGAGAACAACTTCAAAAAGTCTTCTATTGTACTCCCATCAAAAACCAAGATGAGAGAAACTGTATACAGTCATGTGCCATTTAATGACATTTTGGTCAACAACAGCAGCATATACAATGGTGGTCCCATAAGCTAAGTACCATAGAGCCTAAGTGTGTAGTAGGCTATACCATCTAGGTTTGTGTAAGTACACTTTATGATATTTGCACAATGACAAAATCGCCTGATGACACATTTCTCAGAATGGATCTTGTCGTTAAGGGACACATGGCTGTATAGGGAAATTATCTAAACCAGAAATTCTCAAGTGGTAAGGGCAGGCCAATCCCTTAAGAGTGGTCTTTCAGAATATATGATAGTGTCTTTCCATCACCTTTGCCCCACCTATTTGAAAATCATTGTGTGTTGTAGGAGGTGTTATTGATAGAATTACAAATGCTGTGGGAAGAGAGGAAGTGGGAGATCTCTAAAATGCAGGGTTAAGCTGTCCATCTCCTTTTCAAAGGGTTAATTGACTTCTCTAATTTCTAACCTTGGCTAAAATTAGACTGTTGGAATCCAGAACACTTTATCCACTGTAAGTTTTGCTCTAATAGTATTCTTCCAGCTTTTAGCAAAAGTTGCTACAAGAAAACAAACAGATGGCATTCACTTTTTAATTTGCTATACAAAAACTAAATGAGAATTGTTCACTACATCACTTAATGCTTTCTGGACAAAGCTCCATATGTGAAATTTCTTCTAGAGTCTAGATTTTTTTTCTTATTCCTTAAAAAACTGATCTGATGACTCCTTTCCAAGATGAGAGTAATGTAATCAAGCATGTCGTCCTTTTCACCTTGGCTGCGAGAAAGTTTACAGGTAAATTCTTAGCTTACACTTTTGAAGAAATATATGTCCAACTTCACTTTTTATTCATGAATTTGTATTTTTATTTTACTAATCTTTTTGTTAACTGGATTTTCTGTAAGGCAACTCAAAACTTCTTTTTAAAGAGAAAAATTAAGGATAAGTTTAATACATTAATAAATGTTGTGTTACGTAGCTTCCACAGCCAAGGTTTGCAGCAGCCCTTTAGAATGGAAGCAGTTTGGGACTCACTCATCTCCCATTCTAGGTGAAATGCTTGACACGAAATTGCATCTTATCTATAATCCCGTGAAAGCTATATCTGAAGCACTGAAATCTTCTGTTGAATTTTACTCCTGAGCAGAACGAGCTTCAAGAGGCTGAGAAGGACTCCAAGAGGCTGAGAAGGACTCCAAGAGGCTGAGAAGGCTCCAAAGAGGCTGAGAAGGACTCTGGGAAGCTTGATCAGCAGTCCCAACTCTAGATGCAAATTATTCAAGATGAACTTGCTCAACAAACCTGTACGTGTGAGGTTTTAAAAACCTTGGTGGTGGCTTATTCTAATCACCCTTAAAGTCAAGGAGTTTTACCTAAATTCTTATACTCCATTTCAATAGAATTTCTGTGTGTTCAGGCCACATTTAGATGGCATTCTGACCTGTATACTCTGTTTAATAACTCTTGGAGCACTTTTTCCCCCAGCTTTATTGCGATATAATTGCTATATAATATTGTGTAAGCTTAAGGCTTACAATGTGATGATTTGATATACGCATATATTGTGAAATGATTATCACAATACGGTTAGTTAATGCATCCATTATCTCACAGTTACCATTTTTTGTGTGTGGTGACAGCTTTTAAGATCTACTCTCTTTGCAAATTCCAAGTGTACAATACAGTATTGTTAACAATAGTTTTCATGTTGTACATTAGATCCTCAAGACTTATTCATCTTATGACTAGAAGTGTGTATCTTTTGATCACCTTCATCCATTTCCCCCAGCACCCCCCAACCCCTGACAACCACCAATCTACTTTCTGTTTCTGAGTTCAGTTTTTTAAGAGTCCACATATAAGTGAGATCATATAGCATTTGTCTTTCTCTGTCTGGCTTTTCTCACTTAGCATAATGCCCTCAAGGTTCATCCATGTGTCACAAATGGCAGGATTTCCTTCCTTTTAAAGGCTGAGTAATATTCCATTGTGTATACATACTACATTTTCTTTATCCATTCATCTGTCCATGGACACTTGGGTGTTTTCCATGTCTTGGCTATTGTAAAGAATACTGCAATGAACATGGGGGTATAGATATATCTTTGAGATAGTGATTTCATTTCCTTCAGATTTATACCCTGAAGTGGGATTGCTGGATTATATGGTAGTTCTAGCTTTAATTTTTGAGTAAACTTCAGACTGTTTTTCATAGTGGCTGTACTAATTTACATTCCCACCAACAGCATACAAGGGTTCCCTTTTCTCCACATCCTCACCAACACTTATTTGTTGTCTTTTTGATAACAGCCATTATAACAGGGGTAAGGTGGTATCTCATGGAGGTTTTGAATTCCATTCTCTCAACGATTAGTGATATTGATTAATTTTCATGTATTTATTGGCCATTTGTATATCTTCTCTGGAAAAGCGTCTCTTCAGGTCCATTGCCCATTTTTTAATTGTATTGTTTGGGTTTTTTTACAATTGAGTTGTAGGAGTCCCTTATATATTTTGGATGTTAACCCATTATCAGATATATAGTTTGCAAATATTTTCTCCCATCCCCTAGGTTGTCTTTTCATTTTGTTGATCATTTCTTTTGCTGTGCAGAAGCTTTTTAGTTTGATGTAGTCCCACTTGGCTTTTTGCTTTTGTTGCTTGTGCTTTTCGTGTCATATCCAAGAAATCATTGCCAAGACCAATGTCAAGGAAATTTTTCCCTATGTTTTCTTCTAGGAGTTTTATTGTTTCAGGGATTACATGTAAATCTTTAATTCATTCTGAGTTAATTTTTGTGGGTGATTTAAAATATGGAACCACTTTCATTCTTTTGCATGTGAATATTTTCCCAGCACCACTTATTGAAGAGACTGTCTTTCCCCCATTGGATCTTCTTGGCTCCCTTGTCAAATATTGGTTGACCATATATGCATGGGTTCATTTGGGAGCTCTCAATTCTGTTCTATTGTTCTATGTGCCTGTTTTTATGCCAATACCATATGCTTTGATTACTAAAGCCTTATATACAGATTGAAATCAGAAAGTGTGCTGCCTCCAGCTTTGTTCTTCTTTCTCAAGATTGCGTTGGCTATTCTGGGTCTTTGTGGTTTCACATGAATTTTAGAATTGTTTTTTCTATTTCTGTAAAAAAAATGCCATTGGAATCTTGACAGAGATTGCATTGACTCTGTAGAGGGTTTTGAGTAGTGTAGACATTTTAATAATATTGATTCTTCCCATCTATGAACACAGGATATCTTTCCATTTATTTGTCTCTTCTTCAGTTTCTTTCATCAATGTCTTATAGTTTTCAGTGTACAGATCTTTTACCTCCTTGGTTAAACTTATTACTAAGTATTCTATTGTTTTAGTGCTATTGTGAATGGGGTAATTTCTGTATTTCTTTTTAGATAGGTTATTGTTAGTGTTTTGAAATGCAACTGATTTTTGTATGTTGATTTTGTATCTTGCAACTTTACTGAATTCATTTATCAGTTCTAGCAGTTTTTTGGTGGAATGTTTAAGGTTTTCTGTATATAAGATTATGTTATCTGGAAACTGGGACTATTTTACATCTTCCTTTCCAATTTGGGTGGCTTTTAATTATTTTTCTTGCCTGATTGCTCTGGCTAGGACTTCCAGTACTATGTTGAGTAGTTGTGGTGAGAGTAGGCACCCTTGTCTTGTTCCTGATCTGAGAGGAAAAGTTTTCAACCTTTTATATTTTCAAACTTTCATGATGCCATATATGGCCTTTATTATGTTGAGGTATCTTCCTTCTATACCTAACTTGTTGAGAGTGTTTATCATGAAATAGTGTTAAATTTTGTCAAATATTTTTTCTGCATCTGTTGAAATAATCACACGATTTTTATCTTTCATTCTATTAATGTGATGTAACACATTTATTGATTTGCATATGTTGAACCATCCTTGTATTCCAGGGATGAATCCCACTTGATCATGGTGTATGATCTTTTGAATGTGCTGTTGAATGTGGTTTGCTAGTATTTTGTTGAGAAATTTTGAATCTATAGTCATGCTCTGCATAATGATATTTTGGTCAATGATGGACCACATATATGATGGTGGTCCCATAAGATTAGTACCATATAACCTAGGGGTGTAGCAGGTTATACTGCCTATGTTTGTGTAGGTACATTCTGTGATGTTTATGCAATGATGAAATTGCCTAACAACACATTTCTCAGAATGTATCCCAATTGTTAAGTGATGAATGACTGTATATTCATCAGGGATATTGGCCTGTAGTTTTGTTTTCTTGTAGTGTCCTTTTCTGGCTTTGGTATCAGGGTAATGCTGGCCTCATAATTGAGTTTGGAAATGTTTCTTCTTCTTCAATTTTTTGGAAGAGTTTGAGAAGGATTGGCATTAATTCTATCTCAAATGTTCAGTAGAATTCAGCAGTGAAACCATCTGGTCTTGTGCTTTTCTGTGTTAGTAGATTTTTCATTACTGTTCAATCTCCTTACTCATTATTGGCCTGTTCAGATTTTTTATTTCTTCCTGTTGCACCCTTGGTATGTTGTATGTTTCAAGGAACTTATCCATTTCTTCTAGATTGTCCAATTTGTTGGTATATGATTGTTCATAGTAGTCTCTTATGATCCTTTGTATCTCTGTGGTATCAGTTATAATGTCTCCTCTTTCATTCATAATTTTATTTATTTGAGTCCTCTCTCTTTTTCTGTTGGTTTGTCTAGCTACAGGTTTGTCAGTTTTGTTTATATTTTTCAGAGAACCAACTCTTAGTTTTGTTAATCTTTTCTATTGTTTTCCTATTCTTTATTTCATTTATTTCTACTGTAATCTTTATTATTTCCTTCCTCCTGCTAAATTTGGTCTTAGTCTGTTTTTCTTCTTATTGCGGTGTAATGTTAGGTTTTTTATTTAAGGTTTTTCTTTTTCTTAGTGTATGCATTTATAGCTATAAACTTTTTTCTTAGAACTGCTTTTCTTGCATCCCATAAGTTTTGGTATGTTGTTTCCATTTTCATTTGTCTCAAGATATGTTTTGCTTTCCCTTTTGATACCTTCTTTGATCCATTGGTTGTTAAAGAGTGTGTTGTTTAATTTCTATGTATTTGTGACTTTTCCAGCTTTCCTCCTGTTACTGATTTCTGGTTTCATAGCATTTGGGGTCAGAAAAGATACTTGATATAATTTCTATCTTCTTGAATTTATTTAGACTTTTTTTGGTGGCCTAGTATATGATCTATCCTAGAAAATGTTCTGTGTGTGCTGGAGAAGAATGTGTATTCTGCTATTGTTGGATAGAATGTTTTGTATGTATCTGCTAGGTCTATTTGTTAAATAGTGTTGTTCAAATCTGCTGTTTCCCTATTGATTATCTGGATGATTTATCCAGTGTTGAGAGTGGGATATTAAAGCCCCCAACTATTATTGTATTGCTATTTATTTCTCCTTTTAATTCTGTTAGTATTTGCTTAATATATTTAGGTGCTCCAATGTGGGTGCAAAAATACTTACAATTGTTATATTGTCTTGATGAATTGACCCCTTTGTCATTATATGAAGACCTTCTTTGTTTCCTGTGACCATTTTTAGCTTAAAGTCTATTTTGATATGTCTATTTATCCCTGCTTTCTTTTGATTACCATTTGCTTGAAATATCTTTTTCCATCCCTTCACAGTCAGTCTGTGTGCACCCTAAACCTAAAGTGAAGCTCTTATAGGCAGAATATTGTAAGCAGCAGGATCTTTTTTATTTTATCCACTCTGCCATTCTAGGTCTTTTGATTGGAGAATTTAATCCATTTACATTTAAAGTAATTATTGACAGGTAAAGACTTACTATTGCCATATTATTGTTTTCTGGCTGTTTTGTAGTTCCTTTGTTCCTTTCTTCCTCCTTTGCTGTCTTTCTTTTTAGGTTGATGATTTTCCATAGTGATATACTTTGATTCCCTTCTCTCATCTTTTGTGTATTTCCTGTAGGTTTTTTGTTTTTTTGTCATTACCATTAGGCTTACATAAAATATCTTGTAGATATAACAGTCTATTTTATGCTGAAAACAACTTAACTTTGATCACATACAAAAACTCTACCCTTTACTCCCTCCCATAATTTATGTTTTTGATGTTATAATTTACCTCCTTTTATGTCATGTATCCAATAACAAATTATTTTAGCCATCATTATTCTTGATACTCTTGTCCTTTAAACCTTTATACTAGAATTAAGTGATTAACACACCACCATATTACAATATTAGAATATTCTGAATTTGACTATATACTCACCTTCACCAGCATGTTTTATATTTTTGTATGTTTTCTTGTTGTTATTTAGTGTTCATTCATTTCACCTTGAAGAACTCCTTTCAGCATTTCTTCTTTAAGAGGATTATTCTAAATTCTTTGTCAGACAGTTCATAAGTTTCCATTTCTTTAGGGTCAATTATTGGAGCTTTATTGATTTTCTTTGGCGGTGTCATGTTTACCTGATTCTTCCTGATCCTGTATCCTCATGTTGGTATCTACATGTTTGAGTAAGCAGTCTCCTTTTCCAGACTTCACAAGTTCACTTTGGCAGGGAAAGACCTTCACCAGTCAGCTCAGCTTGCGGTACAGGACAGGCCAGCAGGTAGTGCTTGCAGGCAGGTAGGACTTCCTTGGGTTCTCTAGTTGGGTAATGCCACAGCCCATGCTCTGAGGTTGGGGGGAAGTGCTGCTGTCTGGCCTCCAAAGGTTGGGTGGGTCTGCTGGCTGGGCTCTGCTCTGTGGTCAGGTGGGCTCTGTAATCACCTCTGGTTGGGCAAGGTCACAGTGTTTGTTCCTTGGCAGGGCAGTGCCATGGCTGGGCTCTGTGATGGGGCAGGCCTACAGGCTGGGCTTTACAACAGCTCTTGGTTGGGTGGGGCCTCAGGCTGTACTCTGCAATTGGTCAGAGCTGCAGGCTAGGCTTTGTGATCAGGTAGGCCACTGGCTGTGCTCTGCTGTTGGTGAGGTCACTGCACTCTCTGGTCAGGCAGGGCTTCCAGTTGTATCCCACAGTTGGGTGGGGTCGTAGACTGTACTCCACAGCTGGCCATTACTGTAGGCTCATCTCTGAGGCTTCCCAGGGTCACTGATCAGGCCCCATGGTTATGGGGGACCAGAGGCTATGCTCAACAGTTGGGAAAGATGGCTGACTTTGTTCACTGCCTGAGTGGGGCTGTAAGATGGTGCTTCCCAGGTTCTCTGGCCAGCTTCCTTGTGGGATGAGACTGGAAGTTACACTCAGCAATTGGACAAGACTTTAAACTTTCTATTCTGCCTCAGCAGGACCGTAGAACGGGCTACATGGCCACATGGCCAATATTGCCCATTGACTGGGGACCCAAATCAGGCAAAACTGTCAACTAAACTCTCTGAACAGAAGGGGCCACAGACTCGGCTTTACGGATGGGCAGAGTCACTGACTAGGATCTCTGCTTGGGCTCACTGCAAGCAGTAACGTGATCTGCCAAGATATGAGCACTGGTTGCTGTAAGCCTTGCTCTCCTCCATCTCTCTCTGATCTCCGGTGGTCAAGCCCTGTAGATTCCCCCAATGATTCCTGTGAGGTGAGACCCTAGTGGGCCCCCTGAGAAGCGTCCCACAATGCTGAGGGAGCTGGATGTCCACCTTGGCTTCCCTTTTCCCACTGGAGAAACCGTAGGCTCAGGGGAGCCCTCTTAGGGTGGCGCTGTGGGGAGGGGCAAAAGTAACCACTCCTTTTGCCCTTCTAATGTGGTCCTTCTTGGCCTCTGCAGTCCAGGGTGCATGCTTCAGCCTCATCTGCAGGGATTTTTACAATGATGTATTATCTACAGATATTTGTTAGTTGGTCTTCTTGTGGTGGGGACTGAAGTCAGGAACAACCTATATCACCATCTTGATGACATCACCTCTCCAACATGGGATTTCTTTTGGGGGCAATAAAAATGTTCTAAAATTATAGTGATGGCTGCACAACTCTATGGATATACTTTGTTTTTCCCAACTGTGCCTGGGCCTGTCACTCGGCTTCTCTGCTTATTGTCTCCCCATCTTCCTCCAAAGAAACATCTGAAATAGATGGACAACTGGTGTAGGAGTCAGCTGAATGAGAGATATCCAAATACTTCAGCCTTCCTCCCTTGGCTCTTTTCAGAAGCCCAGATCCAGGTCTTGGAGCTCTTTTAAGACTTGTCCATAGTCCTGTGCCTAGCAAGGCACCTGGTACATAGTAGATGATCAATAAACTGAATTGAATTATGTCACTTCTCATTGTTCTCTCTGTAGAGCAGAGAGATGATATAAAGTATTCTTGTTAATATTGGCCTGCATGTGGCATTCAAAGCCTCCAAGGGCAGAGCTCCAAATGCAGAGCTGTATAGTCCTACACGGAACTCCAGGGATGCTTTTACAGAGTACTTGTTCAAGCTCATAAAAGCCCTTTGTGGGTCCCTCCTCGGGCACATTATATCATCCTCTAAGCCATTAAATTAATCTATTTTAATTGGATAATGACTCCCACTTTTGAATCTGTGGAAAATCCATCCCCACCTCTATCTGTATCTCCAGCAGCAGATCTCCAACGTTCTGACAGCAGCAGGGCTTTTTGTCCTCCCTGTAGCCCTGCAGCCACCAGGGGCCAAAGACCAATTTGCTGTAACGAACTTAATATGTTTAGTCTGAGCCATATAGTTCCAGGCCAGTCGGATATGGCCCCTTTTAGGGTTACTTTCCATTAAGTGAATCAAAGAGGCATGTCGGCAACTGCGGGCTGAGTGTGCTAACCCTTCTCGTGCCAACCTCATTTCAAGTACAGCCAGCTTCCTAGTCACTTTCTGGACTGTCCAAGGACCTTTTTGGCAGCAGTTTATCATGCCTCTGGCTCCTAGAATCTATGCTAGACCATTCTCAAGCATGTATTGTAACTCTTGAAAGATGTGCTTGTTGATTTCTCATCTAAAAGTTGACCCTTATTAGTAACAAGAGAGTTTTGTGAGTGATCATTCCTTTGGATATCTTGGGAACCTATTTTTTTAATGTGAGTTGATGCTCCTCTATGCTTAAAATATATCTAAAGATTATATTTTCAAAGGAAGGCAAATGCAAAATAACTTAGGGATTGCTAAATTTTAAGAGCTTTAAGAGATCATCTGGTTCAGGTCCATGCCTCTAGACATAGACTACTGAGACCTCCGGGATCTAGGATATCAATGTTAAGTGGAAATTCCAGGGCCTTTGACAAGGTAAGTGCTGAATAGTTATTAAATTCATCCACTCATCCATTCATTTATTTCATCAATATCACGAGCAGTACTCAGCTAGGCATTAGAGGAATCAAACATGAATTAAAGGAGGCACCTGCCCTTGAAGAGTTCACAGTTTGGTACAGGAAATAGAAACACCAACAATGTGATGAGGGCTGTCAGAGAGGCACGGGGGGGTCCTTATTATCAAAGAAAAACTGGAACGAAGAAAATGCCAAGTAAAATGAATTCATTTCAAGTGGAGACCAACTTTTCCAAGTTAATTGGAAAAGTAAGATTTGTTTGAGAATTAGTCTCAAAAAATAAAACTAAAAATATGAAAATAATTTTCCCTTATTAAACAAAATTTAGCTTATTATTTAATTTTATCTATATTGCAATTCTTAGAATATACTAAGAACCAACAGTTTTGGTGACAAGTGACATTACTGCAGGAGGGTAATATCATACAGAGGGTTATTTCACAAAAATATTCAAGAGTTTCATCAGTTTTTCCAAGGATCAATGTCATTTTATTCTGATATCCAAATCATTTTATTTTGCATCCCTATATTTATTGATTTTTGTCTTCTTCAATTGCTAATGCATTTAAACCTGCTAGATTCTCATTTTTTAATAGCCTACCATGTCATTCTCTAAAAACTTCCCTCACCTTTGTAAAATACTACATCATTTGCAAGATTTTCAATTTCATGTTGCAACTGAAAAGACATCAAGACCAGAGGAAGGAGAATAGACACCAGAGTCAAGCTGGGTGGGATGTTTTGGTGGGGACTAGTATTGTTAATGGAGAGTTGATTAGTAAATATTTTCATGTTATGCTGACTATTGATTCTTCTCAAACTCTTAGTTATAGGGATTCAGAAAATGAATATTTAGATAATAATAGTTGTCCCCTCCCCTGCAATATGTTAATCATTCAGGTGGCACAAAGACTGGGAAAATACTGGAATAAAAAAATTAAAATGTATTAACGGACAAGATGTGGTTGTATTCCCATGACTGATTTCCATGGTAAATTCCTCTGTGAGTATGACTTAGCCATTGATACGATCAATATTAGTTGCACCTAGAGCAGAGGCTATTAAACTTATGTGAGATCACTGGAGTTATGTTTCTGTCACTTACAACCAAATATGTCCCTGAGGTTTTCTAATTCCAACTTCAATGAATACCATTTCTCCATACAATTGGCACCCAACTACTTATGAATCCCGAAGATGCTATTTTTGTCATCCTATTGTATTACTTCCCAGAATCCCAATCTTTACAAGATGCTAGAAAGAAGACTAGAAGTTGTTTTATGTACCAACCAAACATTCTTTAACTAAAACAAGAAAGATGTCTCCTGGAGTGGTAGAATTCCATTGAACCTACTTTGCAAACCATTTTCTAGCTTGTTAAATGGAGTGTCTTGTGAAATGGAGTGCCATGAGGTAGCAAATACAGAATTTTAGGTAGATGATGCACAAACATTTATGAGATTTCCATGATACAAAGGTATATTATCCTGAATCTTTCAGAACATTTATCATGCATATGTAATGCGAAGGATACCCTTTAAGATCTTGTTGGAAAAAAATAGACTCTATTAAAAAATAGTCAGAGCAATAGCAAAAGTGAGATTACTAAGGGCAGAAGAAAATCAAATTAGCAGAAACCAAGAATGGTCCCATGCCAGAGTAAGAAGAAAACATCAGCTTTAGGGAGTGCTGATATAGGAATCGTCTTTTAGTGTCAAGCGACAAAACTAACGCAAGCTAGCTTCAACTCAAGAATGGGACTTTATGGGCTCACTAAACCAAACTCAGGATGAAGGATAGTACTGGCCTCAAGAATGACTCAATGCCATCCCCCGAATACTATCAAGGCTCTCCATCAATGCTATCGAGAGACTATCCCTCTCTCCATCTCTGTCTGGCATATCTGCTTTTTATCTGTGCTGACCTCATCCTCTCACCTCTTGATGGCCCATCTCCATGTGACAGGCAAAGGCATCTCTCAGCTCAGCCCAACAACTCTGCCACCAGAAGAGTAAAGAAGTTCTGTCACATCGACCTCAGGTGGAACAATTTCAGGAGAGATCTCAGTTTGGATCACCTGACTATCACTTGTCATCCTGGCTTCCACAATGTCTGAGGACAGAAGGTTTACTAAAATTGGTCCGATCCGGATCTTCTGACTTCTCATCAGGCCAAGGGGGTAGGTTATGTTACCAGAAAAATGGAGAAAAGCTGGGCAGAAAAAGACAACAGTCAGTACAGGGACAATCATTACCTTCTATTGCTTTTTGTCTTTCCTTTCATCTCCTAGTATTACATGTTGCTTATGAATCCTCATTAGGCCACTTAAACTAACTGAGGCTAGTCTGACTTGGACTTGAATTATATTTTCATTAGTGCAGTACCCAATTGTGAAACAGAATTTATACAGGAATAGGAAGTAATTTATAGGTGACCTGAGTTTAGTTTTGTGAGCCTATTTACTGTGATTAAACCTGAGAAATAGTATGGGGTTTTTCTTCCTCCTTTAATTTAATTTTAACTGTGATTTGATAAATATAGAAGAGGTGTGGCATGTGGCAGCAAACACATTGAAAGTCTTATTCAAAATAAATGTTTTCTAAAAGTTTCATGCCTTCTCTCAAAATGCCATGAGAAAAATCCAACAAAATCTCTTTGATCTCCTTGAATGAAGAGAGCAATTCATTTAAATTGATTTTAATAGTATTTGTGGTTCTTAATGTTTATACTTTGTGTACTTATTAATATACATATGCTTCACATTTTTTATTCATTTATGGCCTTGAAACTAGTTTTAAAAGTCATTAAGTACACCAAAACTTATTTTCTTGGTAAAATTTGCCCTTGGCTCTGTTAAGAATCCGTCCACATGCAGATCCTTAAACATATGTTGAGCACCTCAATAGTTCTGGACTCTGAACTAGGAGCTGTAAGAGACAAAGCAAAAGTTTTCAACAAGTTTACCATTTAGCTAAGGAGGCTAGACTGAGAGTTGAAATAAGAGGGAAATATGCATGACAGTGTACTGTATGTCCAGGATTCAGCAATGCAATGGAAATTATTTAAGAAGTAATCAGCTGCATAGGCTTCAGAGCACAAGGAGGAAGAGGAAAGCATTGCAATCAAGTAACAAGGTGTTTTTCAGTCATTCTCACCCTCCTCTATCCTGAGTTATATGAGCTTGAGTCCCCATTTGTAGCAAATATATTTAAATTAAGGTAGAGTTAGGTGTTGTAACAAACAAACCCCAAGTTATATAATGGCTGAGACATGCTAAAGCTCAAAATGGATGTTCATGATCAAAAGCAGTGATTCCCTATGTTGAAGGTGGAAGAGCCACAAGATGAAAAGAAGCCTGGGTTTCTGAATCACTCCTTTTTTTAAAAAATTATTTTATTGCGGTCATATTGGCTTATAATAGTGTGTAAATTTCAGGTGTACATTATTATAGTTTAGTTTCTGTGTAGACTGCATCATGTTCACCACCAATAGTCTAGTTTTTATCCATTTTCGTCCTAGTTTTTATATGTATGGTGGCAGATAAAATGTTATGTTAGCTATAACATCTGTGAACATTGGATTCAAGAAACAAAAAAGAGAAGGGCAGCAGAGTACTAGTTGAAATGCGTCACTTGATGACCTACTCCTCCACTTTTTGATAAACTTGCTCTCTGAATCTCATTAATGGAAAGATGTCCTTCTCCAATGCCAGACACTGATTTGTGGAATGTGTTCAAAAATGGTTGAGCATCTTTAGATATGCCTAGCTTGTATAAGTGCATATATGCATAGTAAGAGAAGCACCAGAGTAAAGCTTCATTATATTCTCATGTAGGAGCGTGTATGGTATAAAAAGATTATGTGTGTGTGTGTGCGCCTGTGTGTGTGTGTTTGTGTGAGTGGGGTGTGTAGGTGCATGTGTATCTCCATAAATAATATACATGTATACAAGTCTTTGCTATTATGTCAAGAGTAGAATATGCATGCTTCTCAAATTAAGTAGGTGTACCTTTTAAAGTTCCCAGTAGACTGTGAGATACAAATAATAAATTTTCGAAATTTGCTCATTCATTTACACAAAGGTAATTTTAACATTTAAATTGAATGGAAACACCCTGTTTTGGAGACGGTGGGTGTTATGGGTTGAATCGTGTCCCCAAGAAAGATAATGTTGAAGTCCTAACCCCTTGTATCTGTGAATGTGACCTTATTTGAAATAGCATCTTTGCAGATGTAATCAGGTTAAGAAGAAGTCATACTGGATTAGGGTGTGCTCTAATCCAATGACTAATGTCTTTATAAGAGAGGATATTTGGATAGAGAGTGACGCAGACACGTACGGAGGACACCAGGAGAAGAAGAAGGCAGAGACTGGAGTGATGCATTTACGAGCCAAAGAACACCAAGGGTTGGCAGCAACCACCAGAAGCTAGGAGAGAGGCATAGAATGGATTCTGTCTCAGAACTCCCAGAAAGAACCAACCCTGCCAACACCTGAATTTCAGACTTCTAGCCTCTCCAGAACTGTGAGAGGATAAATTTCTGTTGTTTTAAGCCACCCAGTTTGTGGTAATTTGTAACAGCAGCCCTAGGAAACTAGCACATGGGTTATACATTTATTTATAGTATAGATGCTTACCTCTTATAAACTTTCAACTGACATGTTTTCATGCTTATAAAGAAAGGTATGAGCCGGAACATAAGAACCGTGACTCTGCCCACTGCCAACAAATGGAATAACAGTTGCTTTTATAAAATCACTTTGGTCTTATAAACAACTGAATTTGAGAATACTTTCCAGAAACTAGCCAGTTTGTAAGTAAAGGAGCTTCTGTGTCATTTAAATTATTCATATATATATATTTATCTCATGAGAGGTGCATCTAATTGCTTTACATATGTGGAAGGAACAGAAAATGAATCTTTTTTCAGTTCATGGATTGTCGCAGTAAGTGGGAATTTTGCTTTCTCACAAATAAACATTAAAAACCCCCAAACTAGCAATGCCTGTACTCTTCTTTTCATAAAGCTGGTTTAGACTCAGTGCCTCTGAGCTTCTGCTTAGGTAAACTGAATGCTGACCTGCCAAAAAGAGATGTCAGAGGTGTCACTGTGTCTCAGGTTGTCCCAACCCCATGAGACCAGTGAACTTGACCCTGATGTCACCAGTGACAGGCTGTGCCTCATGGCTGAGCCATGCTGAGGGGCTGCCCTCACCTTCCAACCTAGCCCTTGTGCTTTGCAGTGGGTCTGACACAGCAAGCTTGAGAGTAGGCAGTCTACACTCATGTTGGTTTTACAAGCAATTGTGCGTTTCCTTCCTTCTTCTTAGAGCACACTTAGCACTTCCAGAATGTAGTCCCTCTTCTCAGAGCTTCCTACTTTTATTGAGAAATTGGTACAGGCAGCTAAAACTTGTAGTAGCACTTTAGATTTTGTATCTGGTTATAATTACACTCATGGGAAGAACGCATGCATAAATATTCTTCACTTTTAGTTTCATGTAAGAAAGTCTATTTAGATACCATTTACCAAATGCAAACTTCATGGTTTACCTGAGAGTAGGAATGAATTGAGATTGCATCATTTCTCAAGAAGAGTCGAGAGTAGGTCAAGAATGGCACAATTCTTCATACTGAGCCATAAAATATTAAGATAACATTAATTGCAAAGGTTCTTCTTTTCCATCCTTTTAAAGCACAGGCAACACATGAAAACAATTTCCTGTACTTTGTCTTTTCATTTAATGCTTGCTATAGACATGTGTTACATTTTAATGGGGGCGTGGTTAGAGGAGAAATTGTACTCAAACTATATAGTCACAAGAGTGTAGAGGATAAGTTTCTTGCAGAGATGGAAAGAATTATATTATTGACCACATAAATTAGGTTTGGGATACTTGACAGGATTCTATGATCTATTTCCATGCTGTTTATAATGCTGGGACCCTATGCTTCTTAGAGCGGTCCCCTATAATTCTTTATCCTGCCGGTTTGTTTGTTGGTTTAATTAAGTGCCTTTTACAAGGGGGTGCGTGGAATTGGGTCGTGTATAATGTTTGTGGCAGAAGAAGAAACGTTGCCAATAGACAACAACAACAAACTAATGGAGTTTGAAGTTTATAAATGGAAGGCCTAGTTGAACTAAAAATGGAAAATCCAAGTAATGAATCTTCCTAATAAAAAAGTGACCATCTTCAAGTGTGCGAGTTTCTCAGGGTTCTAAAGACTCTCTCTTCATTTTACTTGCCTGAAAAGTTTAAACCTCAAAAAGGCAAAGCAATAAAATAAAACTTGGGCTCAGGATTGAAAACACTCTTCTAAAGGCGGAACACATTTTCTTCTGGAACACCAACTTTTCGTGTGGACCTGGCAATATCTAGGAAAATACTTCAGAGTTTGGGAATGTTCTTTTGTTCCAAAACAAGATCTTAATTGTTTCTAAAATCCTTTCATTTGGCCCCTGTCATTTTTTTAAATAAAAAATACCACAAAAATAGTAAATGAATTACACCAGAGTAAAACTTCAGAAGAATTTATGTCTCAGAACAGTTATACATCACCATTTACAGAAAGGCCAGGATCAAAATATTCACAGGTTGTCTGAGATTATTTTAATGGTGCCAGGCGAAGTATCAGTTTTTCAGGTTGTAACACTTGGTGAGACAGCTTAAGTTGCAATTAATTTAAAAGGCTAAATTTTCTTGTTCCATGTGTGAATTGATATAGCTTTATCATCTTGTGCTGGTAGTAACAGTTAGCCATTTATTTCCATGAGAAGGCAAAACTAGGATGAAAATAAAATAATGGGTTAGAAAAAAAGATAGAAAAACTAGAATTCCCAGCTAAGAATTTCAATCCAAAGGAAATAGCTCCATCAGCTGATAGAGGGAAAAGTAAAGTAGGTGCCACTCCTTCCCCAAGGCATTTCGTGTCTTCATCTTTTCAGAGTGTTGATTGGGGTGCTCAGATAAACCTGACTATCCCTGATTATATAGGGCACAAAAATTTTACCTTTACTCAGGGACACAGAAGTACAGGAAAAGGACATAATATAGCCGACAAATGTATTTTTTAAGTTCAAAATTAAAGAATACAAATGGAAACAGTAAAACACCAATTTTTAAATATCCAATTAGCAAAGTTTGCTTTTTAAGATAAAACCGAACACTAATAAGAGGTTGGGTGAGACAGAAACTCTTTTACAGCATTGTCTGGAGTGTTCTTTTTTTGGAGATTACTTCAATCAAACCTTTATTACATTACTTTTATAAATAATGTCAGTTTGTTAGCTGAGTACCTACACATAATATAAAACCATGTAAAGATAACTGTGACAGCATTTCTTTCACTAGTTCATTTGGTCACATCAGCCTTGCACATGAGGAATAGGTACCACTGCTTTTGTGTTTGATTTTTGGGCTTCCACTGGTGTGGGTTTGTTTTCATTCATTTATTTTATTTTATTTGACTTTCGGATTTCCCATTGTTTTGGATACGATTACTCTAGTATTTTATTTTTATTTATTTTTCAATGGAGATATAATTAACATATAATATTGTATTAGTTTTAGGTGTACAACATAATGCTTTGATATGCATATATATTGTGAGATGATCACCACAATAAGTTTAGTTAACATCCATCACTACACATAGTTACAATTTTTTTTTCTTGTGATAAGAACTTTCAAGATCTACTCTCTTAGCCACTTTCCAATATGCAATACAGTATTGTTAGCTCTAGTCACCATGCTGTACATTACATCCCTAGGACTTATTTATAACTGGAAATATGTACCTTTTGACCTCCTTCACTCATTTCAGCCATAACCCACCCCAGCCTCTAGCAACCACCAATCTGTTCTCTGTATCTATGAGTTTGGTTTCTTTTTTTACGACTCCACATATAAGGGATATCATATAGTATTTGTCTTTCTCTGACTTATTTCACTCAGCATAATGCCCTCATGGTCCATTTATGTTGTTGTAAATGGCAGGATTTCCTTCTTTTTTATGGCTGAATAGTATTCATATGTATATCATATTTTCTTTATCCATCCATCTGTTGATGGACACTAAGGTTGTTTCCACGTCTTGACTGTTGTAAATAATGCTGCAATGAACATGAGGATGCAGATATCTTTTCGAGATTGTGATTTTGTTTTCTTAAGATAAATACCCAGAAGTGGAATAGCTGGATCATATAGTAGTTCTATTTTTAATTTTTTGAGGAACCTCCATACTGTTTTCCACAATGGCTGCACCAATTTACAATCCCACCAACAGTGCACAAGTGTTCCCTTTTCTTCATATCCTCTCTGACATGTGTCTCTTGTCTTTTTGAAGATAGCCTTTCTAACAGGTGTAAAGTGATATCTCATTTCAGTTTTGATTGGAAGATTCTACTAAGCAATTTGACAATATGTATAAAAGAGCTTTAAAATGTTCATACACTTTGACCAGTAATTCTACTTTTAGAAAGTAATCAGAGATGTGTTCAAAGACATATGAACAAAGATGTTCATTATGGTTATTTATAATATTAGGGAAAAATAGAAATAACTGCCCTAAATATCCAATAAGAGGAGAAAGGCTAAATAAATGGTGACATGTGCATAAGAGAATATTTAGCAGTCATTAAACAAACAAGGCTCAAATCAGAGCCCAAGGATTCATGAGTGGAAGCTGACTTTGGCCCTGAAGATGCCTGATCCAGTCATCCCAGAACAAGGAACAAAGGCTGAGCCTGTGAGTAAGATCTAAATGAACTGAAACCTTGGAGCCCAACCAAGGGTTACCACAGCTGCCTGTATGGGGATCTAAGCCATCAAGGGCATGACAGCAGCAGTGGTTTGTCATGAGTCCATTGGATTGGAGGAGGAGGTGACAGTGTTCAGTTGTGACCCTGTGTGTCAGTGACTGAACCCACATTAGTCATAAACAGATCAGACTGCAGGGAAGGACTAAGCTCCTTGGACTGAGGGAATGCCAGGGTTCTTCGTTAATTCAAGAGGGAGATGCTGTTTTCTTTCTGTCTAAGAATAATTAAAAAATAAAAGAGACACAATTGTGTTCATACCTGAAATTGGTGAAATGAGTCAAATCAAACAGAAAGATGCATAGATGGATGCCAGGTCCTTTTTTGCCCGCCACTCAGAAAGCCAAACACGAGACAACGAGACTGCGACAGAGAGAGAGTTTAATCACAAGGCAGCCAAATGAGGAAATAGGAGAGAATGAATCTCAAATCCACTTCCTCAAAAATAGGGACTCAGGGATATTTATGCGGGAGGGGGCAAGGTGGTCTGAAATCACTGGAGGTGAGGAGAGATGAGATTGATGATCTGCGCAAGCGTAGTCAGGCTTCATGCCTCCTTGTGGGACACATGCCCACAAAATGGTGGCTCCTGAAAAAAAAGCTCAAAAAACCCGTTACCATGGTGACCCAGTCCCCAGGGAGATGTTGTCTATAGGAACCTACTGGGAGTCAGATAGCATGTTGCTTGAACAGCACAATTAACAAATAAGTTTATCATGCAGATTTAAGTCCTGGCCTTCCATTTTGACAAGTCTAGGTAAGGCCATCCCCCCCTCTTCTTCCTGGTAAGGGAAGAAGATACCTTTTCAAATGGAGATTTCCTTTACAAATGTAAATGTCTCTTACAAAGGGAGACCAGAACTAAGAATGGGCTTAGCAAGGACCATCCCAGATACCTGGAGATGTCTATGGTGATAGCCTGTTCTGGGGACAGGCCTCCCATCCCAAACTCTTTTGATCAGTTAGTGGGGGTTGGAGGTCAAAGTGTTCCTCAGGCAGAGACATATTTTGAGGTGGCCAATTCTGATCCCCCCTAGTTACTAGCTGCTCAATCATCAATGGCTAACTGTTTGCTGGTTTCAGGCAGATGGTTAAAGAATAATGTGAGAGAAATACACCAAAATATTCATTTTACTTCTCTCTATGTAGTGAGATTTTGCACAATTTTTTTACTTCTTCTCAATAATTCTTTGTGTTTAAATACATAATTTGCATTCATTAATTTTAATAATGTGAAAAATACAAAGATAAGTATTTTAAAAAGAAAAAAACAACCCATTGGCCTCCCAGAATGCATTGTCTTCTCTCACTCCCTGCATCCACCTGTTACTGAACCAAGTGGGCTCGCCTCCTGGTGAGTTAAATAAGACTCTACACCAGTGGAAATTGTCTCACAAAGTAAAGTGTATTTGCAGCAAATAGGAGGCCATGAGGAATCATTTCCGAAGTCATGGTGTCCCCAAACAAAGGGAAGCAGGGACCTTTATTTCGGATGGGGAATGAATATTCAAAAGGAAGAAGCAGATATTCGCTTGCACAGACTCATTTGGACAACCTGCTTCCACAGACACTGCAGGTTACAGTCATGAGGGCTAAGTTCCTCCTGCAGAGATCTTAGCATTAAAAATAAGGCAAAGGGGGCTGGCTCTGTGGCGCAGTGGTTTAGTTTGCACTTTGGCAGCCCGGGGTTCATGGGTTCAGATCCCAGGCGCCTGCTGACACACTGCTTGTCAGCCCTGCCGTGGCGGAGTCCCATAAGAAAAGTAGAGGAAGATGGGCATGGATGTTAGCCCCGGGCCAGTCCTCCTCAGCAAAAAGAGGATTGGCGATGGAGGTTAGCTCAGGGCTGGTCTTCCTCACAAAAAAATAAAATAAATAGGGCAAAGGTCATGGGTGTAGCTCTTGTGGTGAGGCTTGGTCAGTTTCAGGGTGCTTGGTGGTTGCATCTCCTTAACAAAAGGGAAAAAAACAACTTGGAAAAACAGTTAAATGCTTCTAAACCCACCCTTGAGTTTCTCAGGGCAGCTAGTCGGTGACACACCTACCCAAATAAGGGCTGATGGATACCTGGGTTCTGACAGCATCCAACCCACATGAAGCTCCTCCAGTTCAGAAGATATTTCTAGTTTGGGAAAATTTAGAGCTCCTCTTAATGCACACCATGAAGACAGACACCCGACAGCTCTACTCCCTATCTTTCTCTTCTTGAACAGTCCTTGTTTTGCATTTTAGGGAAGAAAAAAAGGAACTGATAAACTCACTGGTGAGATGGGGTGTTGCTTTTGTTTCAGTGCAGGAATTTAAAATGAGGATGCATTGTTTAATTGCTTTCACAGATGAGGCTTAAATCACATTTACACATGAACACAGTCTTCTCTAAGTCTGCTTGAAATCAAAATGGACAATAGGAAAGACAGATGTGTTTTACGTCAAAAGGTCCAGCTTTGTGCTGGTGGTAGAATTGTGGACTCCCACTGCTTTGGATCTGCTGGTTGGTTCTCAGCACCATCTCTAGGAGCCCTCATGGTGTTCCACAGAATGGGAGTTTGCAGCCACCTTCAAATTCTGTGGGCCTTTGAATGGCAAAAATGGATGAAAATATTTGCAATTAGCTTTAAGAAAAATCTTTACAAGACTCTGCCAGAATGAAATTGCTATTCCTTGGAAGCTAAAAAGTTTTGATGGAGGCAAAAACAGACTTGATATACATTTAAGACTCATCTTCAAAATGTGTTTTTTAAAGGAAAAATTATTATTTTTTTAATCACTTAAACAATTGAACATTGTAAAGTCTTTATAGAGACAGAATTGCCAGAACAGAAACACTTCTTTCTACCAACTAAGGAACCTGGACAGATTGAAACATGAAATTAAGTGTGAAAATTCTGGAACTGTGTCGCTGACTAGTGCCCCGAGGAACTCAAGGGTGAGTTTGGAAGCATTTAACTGTTTTTCCAAGTTGTTTTTTTATGTTAAGGAGACACAACTAACGACTACCCTGAAGAAAACCAAGCCTCCCTCCCAGAGCTATACCCATGACCTTGCCCTATTTTTAATGTGAAGATCTCTTCAAGAGGAGATTAAGCCTCATTATGGTAATCTGCAGTGTACCCGCCTTTCCCTTTTGAATATTCATTCCCCAATGGAAATAAAAGTTCCTGCTTCCCTTTGTTCAAGACGTCTTGACTTTGGAAATGATTCCTCATGGCCTCCTATTTGCTGCAAATACACTTTTACTTTGTGAGACAACTTCCACTGTGGTAGAGTCTTATTTAACTCACCAGGAGGTGAGCCCACTTGGCTCGGTATCAACTTGACCTCATTAAAAAAACATTCAAAGATCATGCCACAGATTTTCTTACTTGCAGCTAAGGATCATAACGATTTCTAAAAACAGAATGCCTTTTAGAGTCTGTAGAAGACTTTCTATGTTTTAAGTTCCGTAGAATATGAAAATGTCTTATTTTACTAAAACTGATTGTTTAAATTTTAGATTCAAACACCAGACAGTACAAGTGACTTATTTATTTATTTATTTATTTATTTTGGTGAGGAAGATTAGCCCTGGGCTAACATCCCTGCCCATCTTCCTCTACTTTATACGTGGAAAGCCTACTACAGCATGGCTTGACAAGCGGTGTGTAGGTCTGTGCCCAGGATCCAAACCTGTCAACCCCAGGGCCACCGAAGCAGAGCACGTGAACTTAACCACTATGCCACCAGGCCAGCCTCTACAAATGACTTTTTAAAGAGCTATTAAAAGTTCAAACTGTAAAAATGCAGATACTTAGGGTGTTTTGTTTTACTTCCTTAATTCATATAGTTATAAAAGTCATGGCATTTTAATCCTAGCTTACCATTAATTGATGGTTGACCCATTCATAGTGAGAGGAAACTAAAGTAATTCTGTGGATAATTCAAGTCAACCCCTTCCCAACACCCCCCCCCCCCAGCACAAATCATATATAATTTTACAGTTCTCATGTAATTGAGGCCAGGTACCTGGGGATTACTGTAGATATTCAGTAAGAATACTTTTGCCTTTTGACCTTGTTCCCAACACAGACATAGATGAAGTTTGTCTGTTTGCTGTTTTCTTGTTTAACTTGAGTGACTCAGGTCTTGAGGATTTGTGGATTTGTTTTTCAGAGGAAAGAGAATGATTTCAGGGAGGTTGCAATCAACAGGTGGCCGGCCCCCAGCAGATTGCCCAGGGGTTTATCTGGAGTGACCCCTTTGTTCCCATCTTCTCATCTTGGCCAACTCGAATGGGGCCTTTCTCCATCTCCAAGCACCGATGTCTCAGTGTTTGGTTTGCTGTGCATTGGGCACACGAACTTGAGATTAAGAGGTTCAGTATCATAATTTTTCAATGTTTTCATCTTCCATTTTCTCATGCATAGTTCATCTTACCAGAGAATGAAGATGCAAAATGAAAATATATATATTAGTTGCATGGAAGTTTTAACTTGTCTTAATATGTTCTTTTGCAGGAGGAAAATTCCAACCTTATATAAAGAAATTTAGGGGGAAAAATCATTCAATATAGTGGTGGCATGTTGGGGAGGCCAGTCAGGAGGAGGTCTGGGCCCTGCTCTGTGGTGTCAGCATGTTCTCATCACCTACCAGGTTGGCTTCATCAGTGGTGTGCCTGGAACCCACCTGAAACTCAATGTGAGATCTTTATAAACACACCTAAAGATCTGTGCAATTTAAAGTTATTGGTTTTGTTGTTTAATAATGTGCCCCCCTTGATTTCAAAACTAGAACATCCTTAATGTAGAAGATTTTAGAAACACAGAAAAGGACAAATGTAAAAAAAAAAAAACCCAAAAATCATGATCTGAGGGTAACCTCTGGTTATACAGCCTTCTAAACCTTTTTTTTCTGGCATGCACATATACCACACATACTTTTTAAAAATTTATATACTTGATACTTTTGTAATCATGAACATTTTCTCATACCAATAAATAGTCTTCTATAATATGATTGTTTAATGTCAGTACTTGTATTCCATTGCACATACTCTTGATAATTTATTTTGTCAATTTCCTATGATATTGTGATACAATAAATACATATTTGGTCTTCATCCCTTGTTCCTGACTCAAGAGCTTCTAAGACCTCTGGTATCTCTGGAGTGATGAGTCTTCTATATGCTAATGAATGGCTGTATCTGAGGGTTCCCAGAGAGCTTCAAGGTAGGGGCTGGTCACCAGAAGGACTAACCCACAATTAGAGGTTGGAACTTTCAGCCTTACCCCCTCAACCTCTGGGGAGGGAAACAGGGCTGTAGATTGAGTTAATCACCAATGGCAATGATTTAATTAATCACACCTCCATGATGGAACTTCCATAAAAAGCCCTAAACTGTGGGATTCAGAGAGCTTCCAGATTGGTGGATACATGGAGGTCCTAGGAGGGTGCCACACCTGGAGAGGGCGTGGCAGCTTTAGGATGCCCACTGTCCAGACCTTGCCCTATGAATCTCTTTCATCTGGCTGTTCCCTGAGTTGTATCCTTTGTAACAAACTGGTAATAGTAAGTAAACTGTTTTCCTGGGTTCTGTGAGCCATTCTAGAAAATTATCAAACCTCAGGAGAGGACTGTGGGAACCCCCAATTTATAGCCAGTTGGTCAGAAGTGTGGGTCCCCTGGACTTGTGACTGGTGTCTGAAGTGAGGCAGTCTTGTGGGACCAAGTCCTTAACTTCTGAGATCTGATGCTCACTCCAGATAGCTAAGTGTCAGAATTGAACTGAATGTAGGACACCCAGCTTGTGTCAGAGAATTGGTCAGTGTGGGAACAAAACCCCACATACATTTGGTGTCAGAAGTGGTGTTGGACGTAAAATTAGATCCTGTTAGGATCTCCCATGGTTGGATTTAGTTTGTTTAAAAGTTTTTAAAATTATAAATAACACTGAAATTGAAAGCATTTTAAAATACTCAATTGTCAGACTAGAGAGTGAAATAGTAAGTTAAAGTACTTATGTAGCAAACCATTGTAAGGGTTATTGTTTCCCCATAGGGCAGGCATGGAAATGCATCTTATACTGATGAGATATATTAACTAATAAACTTGAAAGGCAGGAAAGTTTTGTTATCTTTACATTTGTAAATGCACCAGATTCTACAACAGTGGTTATGATGGTTACAAATGATACAGTTCAGTCGGTTTTCAATCAAAGAACAAAATCTTTAAATAGAATGTATGCAGGAGAGCCTTGCTGGATGTCTGGTAGAGTGGCTGTACAGTGCTGGCTAATTCCAAATGGAATCTCAGCCCTGCCCCTCTGCCTCAATGTTCTGACCAGTGAAATCAACAATAACTAGGGCTGGCCCCATGGCGTAGTGGTTAAGTTTGGTGCACTCTGCTTTGGCAGCCCAGGTTCACAGGTTTGGATCCTGGGCATGGACCTACACCACTCGTCAGCCATGCTGTGGTGGCAACCCACATACCAAGTAGAGGAAGATTGGCATAGATGTTAGCTCAGGGCTAATCTTCCTCAGCAAAAAGAAAAAAAATCAACAATTACCTCATAGGGCTGTTGTGAGAATAAAATTGAAGATAGATGTATAAAAGTGTCTTATGATCTCTAGTACATTAGGCAAATATGTCATCATTATCATTGTTATTCTCACATTTGTAAACAATAAGCGTGCATATACTTAGCTGAATTCCATAAATGATCTCTGTCAGTGGGAGAGGGCTGGTACAGAGGAGGAGGGGCAGAAAGAAGTGGCATGTCCCCCTCAGTAAGTCCCTATCTCAGCCTGTTCTGTGAATCAGCTGTTCCCTTGGGATCTCATTTTCTCTGTGCTCCTCATCGGGTGAATGCTTCACCCAGAGGAAAGAGAGGTACACATCCTTTAATGTGGCCCCTGAATGTAAACTCAAAGAAACAGATCTGTTCTATGCTATAGATTTTCAAGGGCAATTTTGATTATACGTGAGCTTTGCCTGAAGTACAGATTTTGGAAGCTGACTCCCTTGCAACCTTCCTTAGAAGCAACTGCACTGTGTTATCCTCATTTTATAGAGGAGGAAACTGACTCCTAAGTGACTTTCACTAGTGAATAATGCACTCAGGACCACCCTGCTAACTTCAAGTTCAACTTAGCAGCAAAATGGCGGCATGCACAATGGCGCCTCTTTTTCACCAAAGGGGGCTCCAGAAGGTCGTGGACTATAACCTCTCACTGATGTCAGGGTCCCTCTTCCTCTTCAGCACCAGGGTGAGTGAAGGTGCCCGTGGGAAAAAGGAATTTACCCAAGCCCAGAAAACAAAAATTCAGTGTGAGAGAAACAAAATGTCTGATAAATCCATGGGGTGGTAGAAGATCATTTGTCCTGAATAAGAATTTACCTCATTGTCCATCTCACCTGTGAGTTTCTTTTTTTTTTTCTCTGTTAAGGACTGTATTTTATTTCTTTATTTTAATTGAGGTAACATTGGTTTATACATTATATAAATTTTAGGTGTGTATGATTATATTTCAATTTCTGTGTAGACTATACAATGTTCACCACCCAAAGACCAATTACCACCCATCACATACACATGTGCCCTTTTACTCATATTGCCATCCCCCTTCCCCTCTGTTAACTATCAATCTAATCTCTATGTCTGCTTGTTTGTTGTTGTTTTTATCTTCCACTTATGAGTGAAATCAAGGGGTCCTTGACTTTCTCCATCTGACGTATTTTGCTTATCATAATACCCTCAGGGTACATCCAGGTTGTTGCAGATAGTAAGATTTCATATTTTTTATATGGCTGAGTAGTATTCCATTGCATATATATGCATCTTCTTTATCCATTCACCCATTGATGGGCACTTAGGTTGTTTCCAAGTCTTGGCTATTGTGAATACTGCTGCGGTGAACATAGGGGTCCAAGTGTCCTGAACAAGAATTTACCTCATTGCCCCTCATCTCACCTGTGGGTTTCTTAAGTGTTGGGGTGGAGGAGGCTGAGTGACGTCTTCTGGTGAGAAAAGCATTTGCAGAGAGTCTTGGTGGCTCAGCTGAGGGACAAATCTCTGAGATCCCACTTGGCCACCAAGAGGACAGTTGGGCCCAAAAGGACATAGTTTTACCCTTTGTTAGAGGATTTGAATGATTTTTCACCTTATTTCATTGCAAAATTGTTCATGTCTTTGTGGTTCCCGGCTTGTGGGGAAAATTCCTCTGTGACTGACAATTTTATAGGCATTGGCAGATTTGGTCCAGGATAACATTTTACCGTGTCACAGGTAAACCATGGCTTCCTCCTCCAAATGGGAAATTTGGTGTGAAACCAATTTAGTTGCAGGTGAAAATTGACTGTGTGTATCAGAGGTGGTTTCTCACCACTGAAAAGACCATGTCCTGCTGGGGAAAGAAAGCACCAAAACCAAAACCGCCTTTCCTTTTCATAAGAAATCTTCAGCCAAAAAGAGAAAGAGTTTTATTTTTTGCGAACCCACAAAAATGTGATATTCACCAGTGGGGAAATCACATTTGTACAACTGTATTAAAGATGTTTTTCTCATCCAGGCAAATGGATTTCTATCTCTACCCCAGGATGAGTTCTAACACAATTTTGGCAATTTACAGGTTTGCCAGGAAGGACCCAGAGCCAGAGTTGGACATTGCTGGGAATGTTGAGTGGCATGGCTCCAGACTCAGGGATAGAGCAGGTATGAGGAGTCAGAGTGGTCTGCTCCTTACAGGCAACCAGCCTCAGAAAGTGTGCCCACTTCCTTGAGGATATATACTAAGGGCCTATGACCAGAAGAAGGCAAAGCATCCATGGCCTGTGTCCCAGGAGCATGATGGGATGCTTTCCCACCTGGCAGGACGAGGGAATAGAACCTAAGCGTTACCTCCCCTGGGAGTACCTTGTAGGGTGACAAAGGCAGGGCCTCAGGTCACAGCACTGCTCTCCACTGGGGGCAGGTGCTTATGGCACAGTTGGGAGAGTGTGAGTTGGTGGGAAGTGCAGTTGAAAGCAATCACCTTTGGCAAATATTTACTAGACCTAGATTTGCTAGGTCTTGTATGGCAGGACCTAAGGATATTTCTACTCAAATTCCTTCTGGTGCCTTCCATGGAAGTTTCATTTTTGTTCTCTGGGCTGTGTTTTAAAATTTTTTCTTTCCTGGAAAAAAAAAGTTAGAGGAAAATCACCTTGAGAATCCCACAAAAAATGTTTTCTTGGTAGATTTAATTGGAAAGGAAAGGGTTTAAGGTGGAAATAGGTGGCCAGAATCAGACCCTTTTACTTCAACTTCTGATCAATTAGTTGCTTAATACTGTGATGAAAATGAACAAGCCTTAGTGAAGCAAAATGGAAAGACTTCTAGGCAAAACCCAAATCCACATCCTATGTTCTTTTGACCAGGAGATTTTCTTTGCAATGAAATAGGAAAATAAATTAGATGAGATGGTCCAGAATTAACCCTAGCAGAGATAGTCAAGAGATCACTGCAGATCAGTGAGTGACTAAAGAAGGGAAGGTACTGAGGGTATCAGACTTCCTGAGCAACTGTGGGAACAGAATTGCTATGTAGTTAGATTTACAGTGATATAGCAGAGAGACTGTTCCTTCAGTGTTTAGTGCCATGCTTAAAAACAAGGAAACTTCTTTGCTTTCTCCATTCTGGTAAAAGTCAAGTATGCACTTTGTTCTTTCAAGAAAAAGCAAAGACAAGAATGTCATTCTTTGTGCCCTCAGTTTTTATGACCCTGGAAGGAGTCTCTGACTATTGAATTATACAAGTCTAGAAGGCACATAGATTCCTTCTAGGATATCTATGGAGGATTAAAAAAACAAACAACAAAACATAGATTCTCCTTTAGGCTAACTTAATGCAAATGAATATGAGTTGCTTAAATTTATGTCATGTACGTCAATCTTGTGTGAACTTAGCCTTTAAAGCACTATGATTATTGCTAAATAAAAGCAATATTAAGAAGTCTGACTTCAGGTAGGGGAGTTCTCAAAACATAATTGGAGAGCTACAATCCTAGGAACCAAATTATTTTCCTTTCTCATTGCTTCTGAGTGTCTGAAAAATAAAAACTAAAACTGAAAATAAAAAAATAAACAGAAAGAAAGAAAATTAGTTCTTGAATTTGTGATTTTTTTGGAGTCTGCATTGTATATGTGAATTTCCACATTCCACAAAAGGTAGCAAAGAATGAACATGGAAATGAACTTTTAAAAACAGCCTAGCTCACAGCTTAAGAGCAGTCCTGTCTAAACAAGCATCGGCTCTACTGATATCACCATGAGACAAAGTTATAATTTGGACCATGTGCTCCACATTGAGTTACATAGCTAAGTCACCCCAGCCTTCAGAGGGGCATAAACAGACCTGATTAAACGGTTAATGACACATGCACACAAAAACGTGTGTGTTTTTGCAGCATATGGTAAAAAATTTATACCAGTTTGTAGTCAAAATCTATGTTGAAGGAATCTGAAATACCAAGAAAATAAGAACAACAGTAAAAATTAAATAAATATTGTGGCAACAAATTAGGTAACTTAGAAGACACACAATCCTAGAAAATTCCTAGAAAAATACAAACTACTAAAACTAACCCAAGAAGAAATAAAAAATCTGAATAGGCTTAAAACAAGTAAAGATATTGAAACTGTAATTTAAAAACTTGACACAAAGAAAAGCTCAGGCCTATATGGCTTCATTGGTGAATTCTATCAAAAGAAGAGCTAATAAAATCTTTTACAAACACTTCCAAAAAAATAGAAAAGGAAGGAACTTTTCAACTCATTTTATGATTACCCTGATACCAAAACCAAGCAAAGATAGCACAAGAAAAGAAACTACAGACATAAAAATCTTCAACAAAATACTAGTAAACCATCCAGCAACATGTGAAAAAAGATTATATACCACAATCAAGTGGAATTTATCCCAAGAATGCAATCAATGTAGTAAACTATATTAATAGAATAAAGGGGGAAAACCCCCACATGATCATCTCAATAGATGCAGAAAAAACATTTGACACAATGCAACACCTTTCATGATAAAAGCACTCACCAAGAAGGAATAGAAGGGAGCTTCCTCAACTTGATGAAGGTCACCTATGAAAAAGTCTCTGTTACCATCATACTTAATGGTGAAAGACTGGATGATTTCTCCCTAAGATCAGGAACGAGACAAGAAAGTCTTTTCTTATCACTTCCACTCAACATTATTGGAGGTTTTAGCTAGGGCATTTGGACAAGAAAAATAAGCAAAAGGCATTCATATTGGGAAGGAAGAAGTAAACTATCTCTATTCACACATTACATGATCTTATATATGGTAAACCCAGAGAAATCTACTAAATAACTATTTGAACTAATAAACAAGGTCAGCAAAGTTTCAGGATACAAGATCAACATATAAAAGTCATCTGTTTTTCTACACATTAGCAACTTTGAAAAAGAAATTAAGAAAACAATTCCATTTAAAATAACGTCAAAAAGAATAACATACTTAAGGAATAAATTGAACAATAGAAGAGCAAGACTTGTACATTGTAAGCTATAAGACATTGTTGAAAGAAGTTCAAGAAGACCTAACTAAACAAAAAGATAGCCCATGTACATGGATCAGAATATCTAATATTGTTAAGATAGTAATACTTTCCAAATTGATCTACAGATTCAATGTGGTCCCTATCAAAACCCAGTCTTTTTGTAGAAAGCCTTTTGACCATAAAATTCATATAGAAATGTAAGGGATCCAGAATAGCCGAAATGATCTTGAAAAAGAAGAACAAAGTTGGAGGACTCACACTTCCCAATTTCAAAACTTACTACAAAGCTACAGTAATCATGACAGTGTGGTGCTAGCATAGGATAGACATATAGATCAATGGAACGGAATTGAGAATCCAGAAAAAAACCCTTACATTTATGGTCAATTGATTTTTAGCAAGGCTGCCATGACAATTCAACGGGGGAAAGTAGTCTTTTCAACAAATGATGTTGGGACAGTTATATATCCCCATGCAAAACAATGAACCTCAACTAATTCCTTATACCACATGCAAAAATTAACTCAAAATGGATGGTAGATCAAAATTTAAGAGGTAAATTTGGTAGATCATAGATTAAAATTTAAGAGGTAAATTAGTTTCTTAGAAGAAAACATAGGAGTAAATCTTGATGACCTAGAATTAGGCAATGATTTCTTAGATATGCCACCAAAAGCATAAGCAACCAAAGGAAAAAAATAGGTAAATTGAATTACATCATAAAAAAAAAAAACTTCTGCTAAAATGATACAATCAAGAAAGTGAAAACACAACCCATAGAATGAGAAAAAAAAAGCCTAAATATCACATATCTAACAAAGGACTGGTATCTAAAATATATAAAGAATTCTAAAACTCAATAATAAAAAGACAACTCAATTAAAAAGTGAGCAAAGGATTTGAGTAGACATTTCTCCAAAGAAGATATACAATTGGCCAACAAAGATATGAAAAAATGCTCAATACAATTAGTCAATAGGTAAGTACAAATGGAAAACTACTTCACATTCACTAGGATGGCTATAATAAAAATGACAATAAGAAGTGTTGGCAAGGATATAGAGAAATGGGAACTCTCATAAATCTGCTGCTGAGAATGTAACATGGTACAGCCATTCTGGAAACAGTTTGGCAATTTCTCAGTGTTAAACATACTATTAGAAATGAAAACACCCATCCCCACAAAATCTTGTACATGAATGTTCATAGCAACATTATCTATAATAGCCCCAAACTGGAGACAACCTAAACTGACAAATGTGATATATCCATACAATGGGATATTATTCTGCAGTAAAAAAGAATGAAATACTGACACATACTACAATATGGATGAAACTTGAAAACATTATACTAAGTGAAAGAAGCCAGTCACAAAAAACCACATATTGATTCCATTAATATGAAACATCTACAATAGGTAAATTTATATACAGAGAGAAAGTAGATTAGTAGTTGTCTAGGGCTGTGGAGGTGTGAAATTGGGGCAAAATGGGGAGAGATGGCTAATGGGTACAGGATTTCTTTTGGGGTGATGAAAATGTTCTAAACTCAGATTGTGGTGATGGGGCACATATCTGTGAATATACCAAAACTATTAAAGTATACACTTTAAATGGGTGATTTCTATGGTATGTGAATTACATCTTAAAGATATTTAAAAATAAATATTACAGCTTTAAGTTTGGAAATCTAAGTTGTACACTATGTAATAATTTATTTTCTCTTCCTGTTTCTCCCTGTTTAGTTGGTAGTAAAACAAACGTATTATGTTGTCTATCTGTAGGCGGCCAACCTCATGTGGTTCGTTCCCTTTCTCATGCAGAGCTTGCTCGTGTTTAGGCAAAAACTAGACCACCACAGGGTGAAAAGGAAAAGCCTTTATTTTCCAAACACCTAAAGCCTGATTCTAGTATATGCTCAGTGCCTGCAGTCCCAAAATAAAAGAGACTCCCTGTCCTCAAGAAGTTTGTTTCTTTATTTCCTAATACATTGATTAGGTCTAATCAGCAATGGGACCTTGACAATCTAATACAGGAAGATAGATACAGTTTTACAAAGAGTTGTAAAATAAGACTCAAGTCTGGAATGTTGTAAATGAGAGGTATATTTCATTCCACAGACATGTTTCATTGAAGAAGCAGAGTAATAATAATTAGGTAAAAATAATTGCAAACATCTGTACCACTCTTTCCAATTTCCATGGCCCCTTGCCCAAACATTGCCTTGTTTAATTCTCCCAACATCCCTGTGAGGACAGCACCTGACCCCCAATATATAGGAGAAGCAAGAGTGGTTGTACACCAAGATCTTCTACTCCAAACTCTGGGCTGTTTTCACAAGTACATGGAAGTCTGTGATTCTGTGAGATTTTACATGGAAGAATTTTGGAGAGAACTGGGGAGACAATAAAAAGAAAGTGGAGCAGAAAAACATTAGCGAGGAAGTAAATTCAAGTAACTCTGCCACATCCAAGAAATGGGTAACTCTTTCTGCCTGTAGATTACAAAACCATCACTGAAGCACCTCACGATAGAGATAGACAACTTCATCTACTTGGACATCTGCTTAATGGCTCATTTTGCTCAATGTAGAGCCTTTATGGTTTTTTGTTTGTTTGTTTGTTTGTGTTGTGAGGAAGATTAGCCCTGAGTTAAGATCCGTTGCCAATCCTCCTCTTTTTGCTGAGGAAGATTGGCCCTGGGCTAACATCCACCCCCATCTTCCTCTACTCTATATGGGACAGTGCCATAGCATGGCTTCACAAGCCGTGCGTTGGTCCGCACCTGGGATCCAAACCTGTGAACCTTGGGCTGCCAGAAACGGAGGACGCGAACTTAACCGCTACACCACCGGGCCAGCCCTAGAGACTTTGTTTAATTTATTTTCCTCAGCGCACAGAGGAAGCAATAAAGGGAATTGCTATTTGGTCTTAATTCTGAACAGTAATGTAGATTAAAGTGGAGTCTGGAAATAATAAGAAATTTAGAAAAGTGTGACCATGTTATCGTTGAATAATTCTGTCAAGAATTGAAAGTTTGGGCATCGAACATAACCTGTGGTTTGGGAAAGCAGGTTTCAAAAAATTCAGGAAAGGTTTGGGTAATTCTATAGCCAGAGATTCTAAAAGGGAGATGCCTCACAGATGTGAAAGGCTGTAAATAGGCAACATTCTGACCCTAAAACTTGAGTAAAAAAAGAAGGGAATGTTCAAGAAATCATGTGTCTTCCCAGGGTGCTCGTTGGGGAGCTAGGAGAGGACTCATTCTAAAGGTGGAAGGAGGCCCCAGATTAAGGAGGGTACAAAATCATGGCCTGGTTTATGACAATAATGCAGATAGGCACAGCTTCAAAATGAGTTGAAGTTTTCCAAAAATACAGGAGACATTGAGAAGTGATATTTTTAAAAGTATTGACTGAGTGAGAAGAACAAGAAAGCTTAGGGTTCTAAACAGGGACAATAGAGGAGTAAACAGAGAGGCCCAGAGAACAGAACCTCCCCTCTCCTGCCCATGTCCTTATTCTCTGTGAATGAGAAAGAACTTTCAATGAAATGAGTAACCAGATCCAGTGGAGGTGAGACCACTGGACACTCAACACAGACAGCTCAGAGCAGGAAGAAGTGTTTAGGCCACCTTGAACCTAACTGAGGTGGGTGCTTGTGGGAACTGAGAAAATAAGTGAATAAGTAAGTGAATAAATAATAAAAGGTTAATGTGTTTGTTAACTGGTAGCTGAATATGAGGCAACAGCACAATGAGGTAACCACACAATGAGTGGGCTTGGGAAGTAGAAAAATTGGAGCTTTGTTAATAGACTCAGAGTGTTGAAAGCAGGGGAACAGGCAGCCCCACCCTTTGGTGCTGGCCAGACCACATCTGGAATATTGTGTTCCATTTTGTGACCTACACTTTAAGAGAGAAAATGAGAAACTAGAGCACTTTTTTTTCTTAATAGAGAAAGAGTTGGGGGAAGATGGACAAAATAATCTCAAGAGTCCCTTCAAATGCTAAGACTGGCCCCTGGAAATTCCCTCCCCCTCCCTAGCATAGGCCTTTCCCCAAGTCCTATCAAAATAATTGCTTTTCCTCCAGGGCTGGTCTCCAGTAAAGAGGTGCGACTGGGGTCTTTCCCGTGATGGAGGGACTGGCTTCAGGCCTGGACTCTCGTATGAAACAACAACCTAGCTGGTCTGAGAGACCCAAGGCAAATCCCCCCACCACTGATCTCTGCTCCACTGCATGACCTGAGGCAAGCTGCTTTTCTCTGCACCTCATTTTGCTCATCTGCAAAGTGGGGATAATAATATTTACCTTAGAGGATTGTGGTGAGGATTAAATGGGACAACATATAGAGAATTTAGCCCAGTGCTGGACATATGGTAAGACTATAAATGGAGAACCACTGGAAGTATGCATGGAGACATTTTGTTTTGTAAACAGTCTACCATGAGCTAGTCTACCAGTGCGTAACAGTCAGGCAGCCAAACATCGTTCTTTTTCAGATTGCCTCTGCATCCCCACTCCTTTCAGAAACCCAATCAATTTCAGGCGGGGCAACTCATCCAGAACAAGATGGGGAGATGGCTAATCAGGGTGCCTTTGCTATCTTCTAAGCAATTTCAATTCACCAGGTCTGTATTAACTTTTCTAGAGGGTTGAGTCACTCCTGACCACTACAGAAATGGAGTCAATGGGGACATTCTCAGCTCCAAATTGCCTCTTCAGTCTCAGTGTTGATATTTAATAAGATCGTGTTGGCTGCAGCCTGGCCCTTAAATTACCTCAGTATCATCAAGATTCACAAAGGTAGGGATGGAATTCCTAAACACTTAAATTCTGATTCATGTGCTAAAATGTCAAGGGCCTTCCTGGCCACTAACTGGCCTGTGTGTACAGCAGAGGTTGACAGGGCATCATGGCGCCAGGGCCTGGGCGCCAGTGCTCCGAGCCAGGCCCTGTAAGTCCTGGAGTTCGTGGGTTCTCAGAAGGAGCTGAGCCATTCCAGATGGCAGTCCTTTTGGGGCGGGCACAACACACCTACCAGTTCAAAGCAGAAGGGCTCCATGGGCTTCTCGGACGCCAAAGAATTGTTATAGGGTAGCATTTTAATGAACTGAGTGTAAATACATTAAAAACACATGGAATAAATGCTCCTTGAAATAAACATGGGTTTAAAAAAAATGAAGAAGAAAGCAAATGTTTTGGCAAAACACATTTTGGGTTTTTTTGAACCCCAAATATTTGAAAACTGTTCACGCAATCTTACTCAATCCAGAGTGCCATTTAGCTCTCCTGTGGTGACTAATAATACATAAAAAAGTGGGAAAATTCAGCATATTTCTCTAGTCATGGCATTTCCAGAAGGACACAGACCAACAGGAAGGCTTTCAGGGAACAGTTTTGAAAATACTTAGGAAATGAAGGTTTCAATGTTTGAAGAGAAATGAGAGGAGTCAGATATATGTGGATTAATTGATGGAAGACAAAAGAGTAAACAGCTACTAGATTATTAATTTAAATGCTGAGGTGCATGTTTGGGGCCCAAACACTGAATATTAATGCTTTTGGCTCAAAAAATCATAACCAATATTATTTACAAAAATAAATCCTCCAAACCAACCAGCCAACCAAACCAAACAAAAACCAAACAAAACCACAACAACAACCGTTATGAGTAAATTTTCTATTCCTAGTCCTGTGTGGAATGGGACTGGGTGATAAAGTGAAATTACCTGTAAGGCTGAGGGCACTGAGGCCCGAGAGCACTCCTACCTGCCATCTGCCCCACCTGGGCCTTCACCTTGACCACCAGGCCCAAGAGATACAGGCCCCTGGAGCCCTCTCTATCACCTGATCAGCATGCTTGCTTACAATTGAGAGTCCCAACCCACTCCTACAAGAGAATCCAGCCCTGGGAATCTTGTGACACTCTGAGTCTAGTCACCCTTAAGGTCCGAGCTGTCATCCAACTGCCCTCACCACCATTTCCCCACCTCTCTGAGAACTGATTTCCCAGCAGGCATGTGCTTTCAGAAGGCCATCAGCTCAGGTGCTAGTTAATAAGCAAGGTGTTTGCTGACAAGGGCTTAACACCTTCCAGAGGCATTTGCATTTTAATAGGAGACTGTTACAAGAATTCAGACCCCAAAGGAATGAAGTTATGATGGTAAAATGCCATGAGCCAGTGTGGGTATTTTAGAGCAGGGAGCCCTCTCCTTAGATCCTAACACTTGCGAGCTAGCCCCGCCTGTCTACAGCTCTCTGGAGTGGAACATGAAATCATCCTTTCCGTTCATCCTGCCTGGGCTGCAGATCAGCTCCCAGAGTGAAGCCAGCATCTCCCAACAGTAGAATCCAGAGCCCTGAAATCCTGGCTCAGGGGGATGGAATGTCAGCACCAGCTTCTGCAGAACTGAAGACCAGTCACTCATTGAAGCCACCATGGAACATCACTGGGCCAGACTCTGAGTTAGGTGCTGAGCTTACAGGTATGAGTTACATGCAGTTCCCTGCCTCAGAGAACTCACTGATTAGTCCAGGCAGATCCCAACAGACAGGGGAGGACAAAGGAAGGAGAAGGTGGTTCTGCTGGGGTGGGGAAGCATTCATTCTTCCCTTAGCCCAAGCTACTCACCATCCACTCCTCTGTCTCATCCCCGCTTCGTGCACCACCCCACCCCCTCATTATACACACATTTGGGGGTTTTTTCAAATTATAAAACTAAGGTCAGTTCATTTTAGAAGTTTTCAAAATTCCAGAAAAGCACAAAGAAGGAACCGAAAATCACTGATAATGCCACCATCCCTGGAATCACGGAGCTATCCACTATCTTATGTTCTAATCTTTAATCTACACTTAGAAATCTGGTTTTAGTAAGCTCATGATTTTGTATATATTTTTGTTTGTTTGTTTTTTCCCCCATTTATCACATTGCAAGAGTTTTTCCATGTTGTTAAACATTCTTTGAAATGTGATGTTCTATGGTATAAAGGCTAATAATCAACAAAACAGAACTTTGTGATGTGTGTCGGTTTCAGCAAAGTCTAGTCTCTTTATTAAACACTCAGGCTGTTTGGGAAGGGAATTGTAAAACTGTAAAAATCTTAAGCACAAGGAGGTTCCACTGAGCAACATATAGCATTTCATATGATATGCCACACATCTTAAGGAAGAAGGTTTGAAAATATTGCATTTCATTGACATTAATTCACATACATTTGAAAAATTACCAATTTTCACACCAGTCATTGTTTTGTGACTTATGTCATCATCTAAACAGTGTTTTGCAAACCTTGAGGTTATTTTAGGTGACAGGTCTTTAATAGGTATTGCATAAAAGGGAAAAACTACAAGCCTCATTATTGTTAGGAGAATTTGTATCTTTTCCCCCTTGGATGTCAGGATCCTAGGACACAGTGAGTATAATGCAAGCAAAAATACATTTGCTTTGAGATTTTTTTTCTCCTCTAGCTTAACATATTTACCCAATAAACGTCTGACAGTGATTTATTTTCTGAGAGGAAAACTCACATTTCTGAATGTGTATTTTTCTTCGGAAAGGAGACCTATTTGATTTTTCTTAATAGTATAGATGTAGCCAATCACTTTTCTAAGACAAAAGTTGTATAAATTACATGCTTGAAAAACTTCCTTTGACTCTTCACAATATCTCAACCATGAATATAAATCAGAATCACCTGGAAAGCTTGTTAAACAGCCCCAGGCCCTGTATTCCAATTCATTAAGTCTGGAGTGGGCCCAGGGATCCATATCTTTAACAAGCACCCCAGGGGATTCTAATGTCCAAGGGCCACCCTTTGAGAAATGCTGCCCTACAAATAAAGGTCCGACTCTTTAACATACGCTACACGTTCCTTCTTAATCTGGCTCAATTCTGAATGCCACCAGGCTCACCTCCCAACACTAAAGCCATCCATTCTGTTACACCAACGACCCAGTGTCCCCCAACACTCTCTTCTACTCCATGCCTTCAACCTTTGGTCAAGCAGGGTAGCTGTCCTTTCCCCTCTGGGCTTATGAAAATCTTCATGATCAAATATCTCCTCTTCTGTGAAACCTTACCCTGTTCTACAGATAGAATGGATCAATTTCTTCTCTGTGGTTTTGGAATCTTGCTGCTCTTATATACTTGTCACAGAATTACTTGTATGTTTGTTTTTCTGCTAATTGGAAACTCCTATGGGTACAGGGACCATCTCATCCTGTTATGTGCCTGGTGGTTTCCAAGGGCTGTTCTAAGCACTTTATATATATCAATTTATTTTATCCTCCCAACATCTCTTTTTACACTATTATTATTCCTAATTTGCAGAGGAAACAACAGCTGAGTTAAATTAGTAAACAGACGAATGGATATTATGAATATCAAAATTGAGCTGGAGTAGCGGTGGGAACAGATCCCGCTTCTTCGGCCTGACACACGAGGGACATAGGGAATATTGTCTATATTTCATGGAATTATGAAGAAAATGGAACACCAATGATTCAGTATTTGACAGAAAATTATTTTCAAAAATCTGTTTCAATTTTTTGTCTATATTGTATAGAAATTAAAGTTTAGCAATACAAGTCTTCATAATTTTTAAAATAGCTACTCAAAAATATGCTATGGAGAGCTTTCACCTATGGGTACCTAATATGTTCCTTTTCCAGGATGCTCTTCCGTTGCCCTGGACAGCAATTCTGTTAGGCTACAACGAGACCCTCTTCATGACCCAGGTGCAGTGGCTTCCTCTGAGTTCCTTGAACACACCATTTTCCTTCCCACCTCAGAGCCTTCACCCATGTGGGCCCCTCTGGCTGGAATGTTCCTTCTGTCCTTGCCCAATCAATACCAACTCACCTTGCAAAGCCTAGCTCAAATGGGACCACCCCTAACATTTTCAGGGCTCAAAGCAAGAGTCCAAATGGAGATTCACATCCCATAGACAGACTTTAGACTTCTCAGACTCCTTGGAGTTCCATGTGAGAATGTTGTGGTGTAAGGACAATGACTCCTGGCTCCTGGCTAGTGGCCAAAGCCTCATCTCTTTTCTTTCCCTATCCTTGGTTCCTTTTCATATCATGAAAGGACTTGTGAACATCCTACTGTGCACATCAAAGTTCATGCACACTCACACTCTGCAAGCAGCCCCTCCTGATCAACCCTGAAACCTAAAGTGTACATACTTGCCTATAGTCACCCTTGGGATGACAGACCCAGGGAAGAGGCCCACATAAACCTTAGAATCAGTCTTGAGGAACTTTGCTAGGGATTCAGAGATTCAGGGCACCCCGAGAGCATGATCTATAATGAGGGGTGTGGGCTCCTTTAAAGTGCAGGGCTGGGGACTCTTGCCTGGGTTTAAGGGTGACACTGAACTCAAACATCCCTTTCTTGAAGAAATCTTCCCTGACTCCGAGACTAGGCCAGATTCTCCAGTTAACTTTCATAGCACCCTCTAGTTCTCTTTGAAACACTTACAATGATAATTAAATAATTCACAGTTTAGTGAATTATTCTTTAATTGGTGGTATATGTTCTAACCTCCTTACTAAAAAATCAGTATAACAAAGATGGAACTGAATCTGGTTTTCTTCACCTTTGTATTTCCATTGCCTAAAACGTGTCTGGCACATGAAAGGTGCTCAATATGTATTTGTTGAGTGGATGAGAGGAAGGCTCACTGAGACTTCTAGAAAGAGTTGAGGCCTTTCACAAAATGTTATACAAACTCTGTTTTACTTTTTCTCTCATATCTCTATTATTATCACCATCAACAGCTTTACAAAATAAAAGTTTAAATATTGCAAAAGATTTTCCAGCACTTTGGTTCCAAAGGTAAAGTCCCCATTGGGATCTGTAGGGATGAAGGATTTAGATAAGATTCCCAGGCACAGGGCCATGCAAATATGTACAGTGTAAATCCTATAGCATAATGCCAATATCACACTATACACAGCTTTTCTTCCTGGAAAATTACAAAGTTAGTATTTTAAAAATCAAACTGGGAGTGAAAAGAATAAAATGTACACCTTATAGGATTGCATGCAATTCTACTTAGAGATCTCCATAAAATCTTGAGGGAAAAATCCTTTTTGAAAGAAAAACAACTCGGGTGGTGCTTGAAAATTTAGAAAGCAGCTAGAAGCTTTGCCAATGACAACTGTAAGTAATAACATGGTATTAAATTTTATTTTCCATTTTTAAGACTGGATTTTTTTAAAAACCAGCAGGTATGTGGAATTATATTTCTAACAGACATTCTGAAAAAAAAGTTGAGTTTTATTTATCTTGGTTGGTATGAAAACCTCGACCTTCAAGGGTAAGGTTTTGATTCATTGAGAGATGGGATCCTTATGGACAGAAGGCCTGGATGCCACAGTTTTGGGTTTTAGCTATTATTTCCAAGGATTTTGTTCTCTTTTTCCATCTTGCTGATTAGTGGGCAAAAATTATCTTCTAAATCTGAAAATCTGTTCTCGCTTGAAGGTTGTTCTGTAATTCTGAATGATCCAGCAGAGATAACGTGGAAATATATTACTCTTCCTCCAAACAATGCCGTGAGATGACAAGACCATCTCAGCCTCAAGGCCACTTTGGACAACAACCATCATAATTCAATGAAAACTGTATTCCAAGCCCTGGAAATTCAGAGTGCTATTGAAACAAACACTCTTCTATTAGAACCTGCTGAATTTCCCAGCAGCTTAACTAACCTCTGTCCTGTAGTCTCTCTGGGGAAGTACAGCAGAGACTCAAGTTCTAAAAATAAAACCAGTTGAATCAATACACAATGTGGTAGAACACTGTCACTCATCTGTCACACCTCTTGTAACCCAGGGTTTCTCAGCCTCGGCGTAATTGATACTTTGGGCTAGATAACCGTAACACAAATTTTCTCATTTGGCTCCTACCTTTTTTTATTGTAGGAGTCAAATTTATGCATAACATGAAATTTACCATTTTAACCATTTTTAAGTGTACAGTTCAGTGGCATTAAGTATATTCCCTTTGTTGTGCAACCATCATGGATGAATAATTGTTATTCATCTCCAGAACTTTTTCATCTTCTCAAACTGAAATTCCATTCCTGTTAAACACTAACTCTCCATTCCGCTCTCCCCACAGTCCCTGGCAACCACTTCTTTTTTTTTTAATCTAAATGTACCCGAAACCTTGAGTTGAAAGTGAAGAGTGAAGGTGTGTGTGTGTGTGTGTGTGTGTGTGTATGAACGTGTGCAATGATAATGTCATTAAGTCAAAAGGGCCACAGTCAGGCATTTTCCTCCCCCTGTATGAGAGTTCTGTGGGGCTCAGGAGACCAGCCCATGCTGTCACAGCACCGGGCTTCAGTCCCGCCCCCGCCATTTGTTGACTATGGAATGTGAGGCGGGTTGTTGAAAGTTCTTCCTCCATTTTCTCATCTACAATGCAGGGTTGATCATAGTACCATCATATAGGATTCTTGTGAGGATTAAATGAGTTAATAAACACAGAGTTCTAGGACCGCCTCATGCTCCATCAAGCCCAAACTCTGCACGATGATGAGAACCAGCTCAGTTACTGATATTTGGCCTAAAATCTCCCAGCAGCTTGAGGTTGAAAGAGTAGACATTCAATCCCATTGTCCTCTCCTTGCTTCAGTCTAATTATCTCCAACTTGGAGTGTAATATACTAGCTACGTGAATCTGGATTTTGTTTTCACACTCCAGGATCAGAGGGCGAAATCAACAGCAGACTTGGAATGTGATGCAAATGCGAGCCATGGGTACAGAGTGATCACTGCCGCTCTCAATGCTCTCGAAGCAACAGATGCTTTTGTTGTCCTACAGGCGCTAAAACAAAAACTCCAAATTTCACGGAGCTCACCTTCTTCTCCCTCCATAATCTCAGCCCCAAGCACATGGTTCCTCTTCTTTACCTTCTAAATAGTGTTTTCCCCTCTACCACATAATTTAAGTAACTTAATATAGGGCCTGGCAGATACTAAGTTGGTGATCATTATCTAGCGTCAGATTTTACAGATTTGAATGCTGCTTCTCCCACTTAACTGCCTATGTAACCTTAAGGTTTTTAGCCCTGGTTTCTTCATCTATAAAATGGGAATAATCATGGTTCCTGCCTCATATGACTTTTGTAAGGAATAATGAAATACCAAATGTAATGTGCTTAGCGTGCAAATACTACCTTTCTTATCCATGGGAATACAGAAGCCTTAGCAGGCTAGACAGGTGTCAGAGGAGGTCAGAAAAATCAACGTTTCCCAAGGAAATGTCTGCTGGTGAATTAGAATGATGTATTTGTGCTGTGAACCAAATTGAATACTATTCTAGAAAGCAGGCTTCTAGAGTTAAAAAAGAAACAGCTATCAGTAATTGTTTTTTATGTGTTATACTAATGATTTTGCAAATATCTTCTCATTCAAATCTTCATATAGTCTACCTAAGAGAAGGTGTTATTATCCCCACTTTGCAGATGGGTAAACTGAGGCAGATAGAGGCTAATTAACTTGTCCAAGGTCACCGAACTAGTAAATGACAGGACAATCCACTTTGGTTGTGTTCTCATTGCTGTGTAACATTACCTCTATGCCAAAATGTTAACTGATGAAACCTGATGATGCAGTAATGATAAATGATGAAATACTTGTCACGTCACATAGCACTATGCAATACTACAATACACATTCTAAAATTCATACATGGTTTTCTAGAGGAAATCTATTCATATGGGTACTTGTAGAACGACGCTAATTTTATTTTTGTAGAATATAAAATTAACTGTAGTATTTGGTCAAAACTAAAACTAAATATGTGAATGATATTAGCCTTATTTTTTTTTTTTTTTGCAGTTAAATTTGGTGATTATCAAGTTGCTCTTTGCAAAGCTTTAGCTTGATTTCTGCTCACTCGTTCAGGCTTGAAGACCTAACAAATACCTATATTTATTTGTTTTTGGATAGACCTATGCATTTTGAATGAGTGAAACTGGTTACATTTGAAAAGTCCACTGTTTCAGATTGGCATGTAACCAAATTATAGCTTTAGGAGAAAAAAAAAAAATACCTGATTGCTTGTTGCTTTCCAAATTCTTAACATGTTTTCAATGTAGAAAGCTGTCCTAAAGAAAAGTCGGGGAGAGGAGAGAAGCCTTGAAAACTCCAAATACACCATCTGCGTCATTTGCTTTTCTAAATTGCTGTTCCTCGCCAGTGTCAATAAACTGCTTTAAGTGGTTTAGCATGTTTGGTTGGCTGTACCTATGCATAAAATAAACAATGCATCTAGCATTCTCTTTACAACTGAGGATGCTGGGTGCTGTGTAACTACACTATATAACTCTTAATGAGGGAATAATGAAATTTACCTTGCAGAGGTATCAGAAAACAAACATGTTTTTCTAGTGCCTGGGTCCCTGACTGACTTCCCAATTGCTATGTAAGAATTTTATATATAGGATGTCTTAAATTCCAAACCCGCATGCCAAACAAGCAGTTTAAAACCTGCGTTCATCTTATCTGAATGACAGCAGAGTGATTAATTCCTCTGCTGAGTGATTAATCAAGAATGCTCAAGGTCTGAAGAAAATGCGAGCTGATGAATTAAGAAGTCTGTACTGAGCGCTAACAGGAAGGAGGTGCTGTATGTAGTAACTTGTTGAAAAATGTTATGTACTGAGGTATTCACATGAATTTTCACTGGAATATCTAGTTAGTTATATTTTTAAATTATACAGTTAGGTCTTAAGAACAACAGGAGGTACATTGTGCAAGAGTTTGTCAGGAGAAAGCTCAGGTGGGGTGGGACACACAGGCAAACTCATTTTTTTAAATTATGAAATCCAGTATCAAAGGGAGAGTTTTAATTTTGTTGCTTTTTAAAAGGAATAATAACAAACTGAGGATGCCAATACACAGTACATTTGATTATCTTAAAAATAGGGTTTTTTTTATGAAAAAAATTGCAAAAGTTAATTATTGTGTGAGAATCTTTGATTCTTAAGACCGATCAAAAAAAGGGAAGGGATTTTTAATAAGTAGGTTTGAAACGCCAAGTTCATGGTGTCTTTCCAAGCTGGATAAACCAGGAAGAATGCTCTTTACCAAGAAAGGGATGGTCTTTCGGAAGAGAGGGTAATCAACGTAGATTCCTTCAACTTGGCATAAACATCAAAGTTCTTGTGGCAGTTCATAGAAGAGGAATCTGCTTCCATACATTTGGCCAGATTTTTGGCACCTGGTTAAAAAGATTGAGCAACCATAAGCCTGGCTTGAATTTTATTAAAATTGCATATTCAAAGTGTACTCTTACAATTGGAGTGGACTGAGTCCTTTGGTTGTGTTGGGCCCTTAATAAATGCATGGCTTGGAGAATTTTCTTAATTATTTCATTGGAAAACTTGCTGTTTTCATCTCTTTGTCCAGCCATGGCGTTTCCACAATATTCTTTGAAGAACACCTAGCTCTCCATTAAACATCTGGTAAAGGAGGAAAAAATCCCCATAGTCTCACAAATATTTGTCAAAATAAAAAAAAAAAGCAATAGAATTTTCATACTAAGTCTTTGTTTCCTCTTACACCTAAGTCTGATTAGATGTGATGCTAACGGTTAGGTAAAAATGAGTGATGATAAATGGTTGTTTGTTAAAGTAATTAGTGGATGGAAATGATTTCCCAAGGCAAGCTCACTGAAATCCCGCTGCAGGTTTCCAAGGATGCCTGTGCTTTCCATCCGTTCCCAAGTAATTTGAGGGGAGCCCCCATTTTTGCCAGTGGTTTAGCTAGAATTAAAACTAATAACTTTTTGGCCTAATGTCTTTGCTTAAACTGCTGGGAAGCACAGACTTCTGTTGTTCAGTGTTGTATGTGTCTTCCAAATTCTCAGTTGGAGAAACTGCAAAGTCTGCACTCTGGTCTTGGGCAATGGAACCCTAAGCATGAAAATCAGTGCCTTGGGTTTTCCTAGCTACACTGAAACCCGCCACAGGTCAGCAATCTCAGAAGCCAACCTCTTCCTCTCAACCACAATACAGAATGCATTGTTCAATGTGGTGCAAATACATCTCTCGGGACTTAGCTTCATTGATCAAGGCAGTTATTTTTTTCCTTCCAAACTTTTTATTTTTAATATTTCCAAATTACATAAAAGATAAAGACTAGTATAATAAAAAATCCATATACCCTATATCTAGATTTATCAGTTATTCATGGTTCTCTCATTTATTTACCTATTTATTTATGTATTTTTACTGAACTGTATGCAAGTAAGTTACAGACACTATGATACTTCACCTCTATGGACCTGATAATGCATCTCCTAAGCATAAGGGCATAACTACAGCACTAGTATCATACACCCCTAAATTAATAAGTCCATTATAGCATTTAATATGAAGTCCATATTAAAATTTCCCCAAGTGTTTCCCAATACCTTGCTTTTAATACATCTCTTTTAATCTAGAATAGGTCTCCTACATTTCTATTTGTTTTTTGGGGGTTTTTTTGTCCTCATGAAAATGACTTCTCTGAAGAATCCAGGCTAGTCTTCTTATGGAATCTTCTACATTGTGGACTGATTCTTTTCATTGTTAGCGTCAGGTGCTTTGGCAAGAACATGACCTTGGGTTGTATATTTCTTAATGCTTTACCAGGTGGTACACGATGTCAGACTGTCCCAGCACTGGGGATCCTAAGTTTGGTCACTGGTTAAAGAGGTGACAGTATGATCTCTCCATAGTGAGGTCCATTTCCCTCTTTGGGATCAGTAAACAATCTGTGGGGGGATAACTCAACCATGTGACTGATCTGTTCCCTAACAACCCTTCATCTTACATTTTCATGATCCATTAGTGATTCTTGCCTGTTACAACTATTACTTGGGGATTGCAAAATGGTATTTTTTCCAATACTATTATTCCTTCATCTCTTAGCTGGTATTCTTCTTTAAAGAAGAGATTTTCTCACTTCTCAGTCTTGCTCCTTTTCTATTATCACTATGAACTCACTTAGAAAAACTCAGTGTATTATAATTCGTTGCCATCATTTTTCTTTTTGATACTCAAATCTTCCAAATTTGGTTAGTAGAAGCTATTTCAAGAAGGCTCCCAATGTTTCTTTGATGTGGTCTCATTAGCATCTGAGCACTTCGTGGTTTTCTTACACTACACTCTCCCTTGTGTTTTCTTGCCCTTGACCTGGAGTTAACTATTACTGTAACAAGCCGTGGTATCTTATGGTGTTTAGAAATCAGTACCTGAACATTAACTCTGCTCATTCCTATTGGAGTGTCACCATTTCTAGCTGCTTTAGGTAGACAATGCTAGGATGTATATAAGTTATGAGTTCATATTAATTCTAGTTAAAAATGAAAAATTATAAGATTTTTAAACTTTCTTAAATTTTATATTAATACATCTTTTATAGTTCCAATATCAGTTCCTAATAATATTAATACATTTACTTATTTGCTTTAGCCTACACTATACATAAAATAGTTTCATAATTACAATACTAATTTTGCTGCAAATACTAAGCACACTAAGTTTAAAATTTCATTTCAGTTCTTTTTGTTCTTAGAATATATCCCACAAAGGATATATAATCAGAGGAATTGTATTCAAAAGTTAATTCAATTAATTACTTTCTCTGATTTTGTTTACAATTTTTAAGTGGATTTTATTATATACACAGTAAAATTTATCCTGGTAGAGTTCTATGAGGTTTTTACAATTGTGTACAGTCATGTAGTCATACTACAATCAAGCTATAGACCACTTCTATTACCCCACTAAGTTTCTTCATTCTCCTTTCTATTCAGTCCCCTCCCCCAGCCCCTGGCAGCCACTAATCTGTCTTCTGTCCCTATGGTTCAGCCTTTTCCAGAATGCCATATAAGTGGAATTATACATTGTGGAGGCTTTGAGTCTGGCTTCTTTCACTTAGTATTAGTATAGTGCAACTGGATCCATGTTGTGCTAATCTGCAGATTGTTCCTTTTTATTGATGGGTAATATTCCATTGTATTGATGTAACACAAATTTAAAAAATCTATTCAACATTTGGACACTTGGCATGATTTTAAATAAAATCACTATAAGTATTTGTATGAACTTAGATTTTCATTTCTCTTATGTAAATAGCTAGGAGTGGAATTGTTGATTTTCTAAGTGTATTTTTAACTTCATAAGAGACTACCAAACTGTTTTCCAAAGTATCTGTGTCACTTTGCATTCCTACCAGCACTGTATGAGAGTTCTAGTTTTAGTTGTTCCGCTCATTCTCATCAACACTTATTATTGGTCAGAGTTTCTCTCTCTTTCTTCCTTCTGTCCTTCCATATTTCCTTCTTTTTGCCATTGGATAGTTATAAAGTAGTATCTCACTGTGGTTTTCACTTGTTTCTAAAGACTAATGATATTAATCATCTTTTCATGTTTTTATTTGCCATCTGTATATCTTCTTTGGTAAATAATCTCTTCAAATATTTTGCCCAATATTTTAAAATTGGATTGTTGGGTTTCTTACTATTGAGTTTTGAGAGTTGTTTTTATGTTCTGGATACCTGTCCTATATCAGTTATGTATTTTACAAGTATTTTCTCCATGTGAATGTTTTAAGCAGCATTTTTTTAAAAACAAAGTTTTAAATTTTAATGAAGTCCAAATAATCAGCTTTTTAAAATGATTTGTGCTTTTCATGCCCTATATAAGAGTCTTTGCCTAATCTAAGGTGGCAAAGATTTTCTTGTAGTAATTTTATACTTGTAGACTTTACATATAGGTGTATGATCCATTTTGAGTTAATGTTTGTGGAGAGTATTGGTCAAGATTCATTTCTTTGCTATGCATGTCAAATTATTCCATCACCATATGTTGAAAAGAATATCCTTTCTCCATTGAATTGACTTGGTACATATAGCAAAAAGCAGCTGACCATATATGTGAGAATCTATTTCTGAAATCTTTATCCTTGATATGTATGCCTGTCCTTTGCCAATACCATACTGTCTTAATTATTGTAGATTTACGGTAAGTCTTGAAATCAGATAGTATTAGTCTTTCAACAACTTTTTTTCAAACCTGTTTTAACTAGTCTCTGCTTTTCTAGTTATTCAATTCTTTGAAATAATAATTTGATGCTCAGCTTGTCAATTTCTATAAAAACAGCCTATTGGAATTTTGACTGGTATGACTTGAACCTATACACCAATTTGAAGGAGAATCAACCTCTTTACAAATTGAACCTTCCATTCCATAAATGTCTCCATTTATCTAGATCTTGTTTGATTTCTCTTATCAATGATTCCACATATTTTGTTAGATGTATACTTAAAATTTTCACACTTTTTTTTTTGAGGAAGTTTGGCCCTGAGCTAACATCTGTTGCCAGTCTTCCTCCTTTTTTCCTTTTTTCTCTTCAAAGCCCCAGTAGGTAGTTGTATGTCATAGTTGTTCATCCTTCTAGTTGCTCTATGTGGGACACCACCTCAGCATGGCTTGATGAGTGGTGAGTAGGTCTGCACCCAGGATCCAAACTGGCAAACCCTGGGCCGCTGATATGGAGCATGCAAACTTAACTGCTACTCCAGAGGGCTAGCCCAAAATTTTCCTACTTTTTGTGCTATGGTAAGCAGTACTGTTTTCCTAATTTTAATTTCTAATTCTAAAAATGAGTTATATAGAGATGTATAATTGATTTTTGAATATTAGTATTTCTAAACTCACTTACAGTTCTAGTAGCTTTTTTGTGGACTCTTCAGGTTTTTCTATGTAGATGATCATATTATCCATGAAAAGAAGCAATTTTATTTCTTCCTTTTTAATCTATATGACCTTTATTCCTTTTTCTTGCCTTATAAGACTGACTAGGCCATCCAGTGATGTTGAATCAGAGTCACGTGAGAGTATATCCTTGCCTTGCTCATGGTCTTAAGGTGGAAAGCATTCAGTCTTTCACCATGAAATATGATATTAACTGTAGGTTTTTCATAGATGCCTTTATCAGGTTGAGGAAATTCTCTTTAATTTTTACTTGCCTTAGAGTTTTTATCATGAATGAATTTTGAATTTTGTCAAATGCTTTTCCTGCATCTATTGAGATGATCATATTGGTTTTTTTTTTTTCTTTAGTCTGTTGCTATGGTCAACTACATTAATTGATTTTCAAATGTCAAACCAACCTTTCATTTCTGTGATAAACCCCTACTTGATAATGATGTCTAGCTATGCCATCTACTGATGACCACATCAATGGAATTCTTCATCTTTTATATATATTCATCTCTGATGCCATGTTTTTATTTATATCATTTCTACTTGAGTCCTTCTTTTAGTTTCCATCTCTCTGTTGAAATTTCCCATCTGTTTATACATGTGGTACATCTTTTCCACCAGATCTTTTTACATATTAGTCATAATTATTTTAAAGTCTTGGTCTGATAGTTCCAACATCCAAGTCATCTCTGAGTCTGTTTATGTTGACTGCTTTGTCCCTTGAGAATGGGGTTTTTTTTTTTCCTTGCTTTTTTGTGTGTTTCATAATTTTTTACAACACTAGACATTTTGTGTAAAACAGGAGACTAAAGTACATAGAATGTATTTCTGGAAATAGGCATACCTCCTCTCAGGCAGTTTAAGCAGAAAATTGAGTCAGTTTAATTAGGACCTGAGCCAGGTTTCAATTTTTAATTGTTTTTCTTGCTTTCAATTTCCAATACTGACACCTTGTGCTTAGGGTGCAGATTGGAGTGATGGAGGCTTTTTCTCAATATTTTGCTCCACCCTCAGTTTTCAGACATCTTTGTCCACCTGCACCACAGAGGAGATCTCTTTGTATGGTCTTACCCCTCACCCACTGACAGACTGCTTTTTATTGTTAATCATTTCTTTCTAGGCTGGAGTTGAGGGCCAGGGGTATTCTCTGCTATCCTCAGCCTTTGGTAGACCCTGTGTGCCTGGGCCTGAGGGGTGGGATATTCTACCCTTCTTCCCTATGATGGTCAGCTAAACCCTACTTCTATTTACGTCAGATCTTGTCTGGGAGAGTATCCGCCCCTCCCACAGAGAGAGGAGTGCTATAATAGGGTTGCCATAGGATCCAGGGCTCAGGACTGTTTCTTGTCCCTCTGGCAGGGCTACAGGGTTTCTCCCTTTCTCCTTTCCCCAGCAAGAATGCATCTTTACCTGTGCCCTGGGACAGGAGGTTTTTCTGCCTCTCCCTAGAGGCTTATGGCTTTTAAAAGAAGAATCCAAGCAAGGGAGAGGGCTTTGTGACCTTTCTACAGTAGTGGCTAATCCACTCCAGGATTTTCCTGGCAACTCTTGTACTTTATATATATTCATTTTTGTACGTTTATTTCCCTTAAGAACTTTAGAATCAACCTGTCAAGCTTCAGGAAAAAAAAAAACCTGAGGTATATTTATCACTATATCTTTACACATTTATTTGGACAGAAGTGACATTTTTATGATATTGACATATTCTATCTAAGAACAAGGTATATCTTTTTATTTGTTCAAATCTACTTTTATGTCTTTCAGGCATGTTTTAAAGTTTTCCTCATAAATGTTTTGCACATTTTTGTTAGGTTTACTCTAAAGTATTTTATTTATATATATACTTTTTTTCTTTTATGGTTTGTACAGATGGTAGAATTTTTTCTGATGCAAATCCATGTCAGAATAGGGCTGGAATCTCTCTTTCTCTTTAGGCTTCAATGATGACATTTTAAAAAGTCCTTATTTAGGAAAATGTTACTAATAGAGGCTGGAATTCCCTGAGTTCATCTTATTCTCCTTAGTTGGCTCCTCTTACAGGTCCAACTGTGAACAGAGATGGGCTACCAAGCAGGATTAAAGTGAGGTGAGATACACTCCTTCAGACTTTTGGGAAACTCACTAAGACATGATTGTATGGTTCATTTACATAGTCTAGTGTTCAGCCAGGTAATTTTTTGTCATGCAGTAAACTGTGAATGGCTTTTCAGTCCTGGCCTAAAACAAGGTCCTGGAGGATGAGTTTGCACAGGTGAGTATTGATGGGGACAGAGGCAGAGAAGAGGGGAAGCAGAGTGCAGGTGACAGTGTTGATTTCTGGGTCATACTGGAGTGACACTGAATGGGGGAGAGCAGGCAGGAAGTGGAAACCAAGATTAGAGACTGGGGACAGGAGGGACAAGGGTGTCTAAAAATAAACTAGTACAAGTTTTTCCACGGGCTTGCCCAGCCTGCCTGCCATCACAGGAGTGTAGAGTTTATTCCTTGGCTCCAGGGGCAAACCCAGGTTTTCTGGGTCCTGAAGCTTGTATAATTTGGGGGGTCCTCTTTGAGAAAAAGAATAAAAATTATGAAAAGATTTGATATAGAAGTGAATATTATTTTATAATGAGATGGGCAGTCACAACAAATTACAAAATTTGAAAGCACAATTACCACATTGCAAACTCTAAAAAATTATATATATTTTAATTAACTTCATAACTCACCTCTAAAATACTTTTTACTCCATTTTTGTCTGCATACTCTTTGATCGCCTCTTCCTACAACAGTGCTTTTGTTATCTCATTTTTTAATTGAAAAAAAAGAAAGATAGTATTTCCTCTAGAATGGATGATCAAAATTTGTTTTTTATTATTGTTTAATAACATTCTTTCAGCTTCACAACTTGTTAATGGTATTGTTATATAAATATTGAAGATTCTTGTCAAATTTGGAAACATATCAAGTCTCTGTTAAATAAGAACTATAGATTTCAGGTTATTTTAAGTTTTATTGTGTAAGGACTAACCATAATAAATTCTTTTTGAATTGATGATATTCAAAAACCAGTTTCTTACTGTAGCCATATTTTACTTTTTCAAATTTTACAAGTATATGAACGTCCTGCTGCATGGCTGGGACCACTTTTAGCCAAGAGAAAGTGCCAGAGAGGGACCCTGAAACTTAAGCTTCTTTAGATTCACAGTAAAATCATCTCTGATTGGCTCACATACTTGTTCCTTACCACTGAGGGGTTGGGGAGAAGGCGGGAAGAAGATAATAAATACTAACATTTGCTGAGCTGTTTAGCTAAATTACCAGATTTAATTTACACGTTTTGTGAGGTACCTATTCGTGTCCCCATTTTACAGATGAGAAAACTGATATTCAGTAGGTTGACTTTGTCCAAGCAAGGACCTGGAATTGACTGAAATTTTCTAGCAGTCATTCCCTCCCTAGATCCTTTCTTCCTTGATTTTAATTTCCTTACTTTGCATGAACTTTGTGCCAGTCTTGCAAACCAAACCAAAATCTCCACAGAAATCCCTGTAAGTCTGCTAAGAATAAAGAATAATCACAGATATTTTATGGATTTAGCTAGACAAAGAAGGTACCTGCTTTCCACATCTTGACTTGGAGTCTCTGTTTTTTATCTCTAAGTGATAGGAAAGCATCCCAGATTCAGACTCCAGAAGGATCACGAGAGTCCTATCAGGGTCTCAGCAATTTTCAAGTCCAGAGATTTGGGGCCGAGAGGCTGCGGGTGTTTGGCAAATGTGATGTCTTAATGGGCCAGAGCTGTTTGGTGGGATTTGTAACTAGAAAGAGATTTCAGACCATCTGACTGAATGCTAATAGATTGGTGTGAGGCAAGTTTTAAAAATATACAGTTTTATCTACTCATTACAGAGTTAACAGGTTCTGATGACTCTGGCCCTTTCTTTTTGCTGTCCGTGTGTTACCAGGCCAAATAACCTAGCTGTGTTGGAAACTGGTTTCAAATTACTTGCAGATGGCTGGAGGCAGATGAAAGCTGCTACAGAGGTGTTCCTCATTCTCTTCTCTAGTCCCCAGACTATAGGGCCATGTGCTGACACTTGGATGCTTGTTTTACAATATCATTTGACAAGTGGGATTTATGTGTCAAAATTTCAGCCAAAGCCAAGAAAATGTCAGAGTAAGCAAAGTGAGGCAGCAGGAGAAAAGGGGGAGGGGTTGCTTTTGGAACCCAGGAGTGGGTGAGTTGCATGATGCCAAGTCCTAACTGTACCAAGCACACAGAGAAATTAACCTGGCTGCCAAAAGCAGGGTTTTTTTAAAGATGATTTCTTTGGTATGTTTTTGTTCAGTGCTGTTACTGCCTTTATCATTGGAGAAATGGTATTAGAAAAATGAGACCTTTTCCCTGCATGAATTAATAAAGATAACTTATTGGTTCAGGTCCAAAACCACTGGAGTCACATTTAATTTGCTGCATTTATTGTCCAGGATCTGGTATACAGAGGTGCTCAGAGCCACAGCAACATCAGTGGAAACCCTGACAGTATGTACAGACGGAGAGATTTCTGCTCTTTCTTAGACTCTTCAAAATGCTCTAGATACTAAATATTCACAAGTCCTCTTAAACTTGGTTGAACTTTCCCAAAGGTTTTCATCTGTGGCTATTTTAAAAAGATAAAACACATACAAACACACAAAAAAATCCCTAAATTCTACTTGAAACCCTTAGAGTTTCCTATATAAGACAACTTTTCCTCTTCTTTCTCTTTTTTTGGTTTAGGGGAGGGAGAGAAGGTCAGAGATTGAATGTTTAAGTTCTCTCAAGCTCTGTGCATTTCTCACCGTATTAACAGCTCGTGTGCATTACTTCATAAACTATCGGATGACATGCATCTTTATTTAGACTCAATACAGAAAAATAATGAGTTATGCAAAGTCATTTTTAACACAGGGCAAAATAGCTTTGCAAAAAGGTACCATTCATGGGGACCAGCCCAGCCTGGCTCAGGGACCATTGTCCATTAGCCCCAAACAAATTCAGGAAAGAAGAAAAGCGGTAGACACCATGTCATGTGCCAAGTGTAATAAATAGTTTAGGAACAAGTCATGATAAAACATAATGACAAACGCCCTTATTCTCTCCATTCCATCCCTCTCTCTGGATTAAGGGGCTCCAGGGTCAGGATCAACTGCCTAGGGAAGTCTTAGGAGGTCTGAGTGTGTGTCTTCCCCAAATTTATGAAAGAACGTTGCAATGGCCATCAGCCTGGGTTTTGAAAATATCTAAACTGAAAATGCTGAGATATAGCCAAAGTATGTAGGATCTCCTTCCCCTTAATATATGGGTTTTTTGTTTAAAGGCATTATAGCTGTAAGCTAGGTATAAGTCAAGCAGCACTCAAGGGAACACTTATGTTTATTTGATAAGGAGGGACAAATACTGAGATTCATTTAGGGGATGTTATACCTTTGTATTTTCTCTTAACCATCCTATATGAGATACAGAGTGTGTTTTCTGCCAGGATCCTGGGCCACCAAAGTGTCCATTTTTCTGGTGTGCAGATTGCTAAGTAATTTCTCCCAGTGGTAACAGTGTTCATGGGGGAAATATCGTGTATGCGATTGCTGCTTAGTTAAAATCAATTATGGGAAACATATCTGGAGCTCAAAGGTAGCAGAAGTGCCTTATAAAGTGACCCCAAAGCTGATTTGTTGATTTAGAAATTTTGGAAATAAAAAGATTGGGATTTTGGAAACTCCTACTTCAGATGATGTCAGTAGGTTAACTATGTGCTGTTAACTGCTGAGAATCAGCATTTCACTACTGGTGGAACTAATATGAATTTCCCACTAGGAGATTATGTAGAAACGCAGTACACAAGCCTAACATGCACCAACATTTTTTCTTCTGTGAGCTGTATAAAGATGATCCATTGCTAAATAAAGACATTAATTTTACTGACTTATACAGACTTCTTAAATTCATGTGTGTGTATGTGTGTCTCTTGTGTGTGCATGTAAAACTTAGAGAAAAACAGGCCGAGACATTCAATTAGCAAGTAAAAAAGAGGGAAAGAGGAAGGCTTAGCTTCTTCCAGGAAAATAGTTATTTTTAATGTCTCCATGCAATAAGTAGGGAAAGAGGATGTGGGTGAATGGAGAAAGCACAGGCATTTGTATCTAAATGGCTCCATGTGTTTTGAAAGAAGGTTAAGATGTATTTATTTGGAGATGGGAAGGTGGAAGTTGAATGAGTTTACATCACTGCATCCTTTTTTGGTGTCCTAAGAGATGAGGTCATCTCTGAGAGTCATGCAAGTCAAGTTAAGGAGCTAATTTGGGAACTCTGATATCCTGATATAATAAGAAAGACCGAGACTAAAAAGATTGATGAGCTGTCATGAGGGCCCAAGCGAGAGTGGAAATAAATACACACAAGTTGCTAATTGTTCCAGCTTTGTTTTCTTCAGTTGAACTCAGCTGGTCAGGATCAGAGAAAATGAATGTGATGGGGTCAAATGAGGGTTGTGAATTGTTGGACCGAACACTCGGAGATTATGGGGGTGAGGGACTCAAAGATGCTGTCAAGGATGTGGCTGAAATTACTGACTGTAGAGTCCAAGCTGGGTGAGAAAATTGAAGCAAAGAGAAGTTTGGGAACGTCAGGAGGCATGGTGGGACTGGAAATTTCACAAAACAGACACAACTAGTGTGAGAAGGGGAGAATTGGAAACAGTAATTAGAGTGAAATTTTACTGACACAATAGGTCCTGTTAGTGACAATATCTGAACTGCGGGCCTGGGAGTCAACTGAGTGTAGGAATGGAAGAAAAGGTCAAGGAACCATGAGGCTAGGAAGATGGCTGAGTCAATACATGTATCATCTCATCTAGGATGATGTTAAGACTCTGGTTCAAGAAAAAAATCTACATACAACATAGTCAATTTAGCTCCTGAAAATTTTGTTGCCCTCTTTGATTTTCTGCGAAAGTGTTGCCAAATTGTTGGTTGATTGTGCTTTTAAAGAATCCTAAGAGTCAAAAAGTCCTGATAGACAAGACCCTCATGCTAATACTGAGCAGACTGTATTCTGGAAGCATCCTGAGGCAGCATGGACGTGGAACTGGAACTGTGGAGTCCTGGTGTGGTTCTGCCATTGACTTACTCATGTAACTCTGACTAAATAACAACCTCTGTGGGCCCCTTATCTGTGAAATGAGAAGTTTGGCTTATGTGGTTTCCCAGGAATTTTCTGGCTCTAAATCACATTCAATTTCAGCAGAATATTTGTTTCTAACCTTTCCCATGTTGCTGTTGAGTTAGCCTAATTGCTACCTCTTCTCTACTGACTTCATTCTGCCCCGCCTCACCCCCAGATGACTCCTTCTTTCCACTCAGAGATAACAGTCCCAACTAGCTCAGGATAATTTCCCCAACTGCCAAAACTATTTCCAAAATGCAAACTTGTGGCTGCTGATTCACACACTGCCTGAGAAGCACAGTTTCTTTCTGACTGGTTTCACATGTGTTGCCATTACATACAGAGACCAAGTCATTGGTGAAAAGCTGGGATAATCAGGGAGAATGGCCACTTGAGATGTTATTGGGAGACTCAGAGAGGTAAGAAAAATGAAGCTTTCAAATCACCAACATCATCATTACTAAAGAGCAGAGAGTTAGTTAAAAATGCATGGCCTCTGCCCTTGGGTACCTTGAAACATTTCAGCTGAATGCTAAAGAAAAAAAACACACAAAACACCATGCAGACATCTTGTTAAGTGAATAAATAAATAAATAAATAAATGATTTAGGAGTCAACAGGTACTACCCCAGGCCCCTGTTGAGGCCTCAGGTCTGACTGTCAATGTATATTTGGAGTTCACGTGTGTAAGGCCAACATCATGGGAATGAATGAGATGACAAGTGAAAGAATGTGGGGTGCAATGAGAGGTATTCTCAGCACAGTACCTGAAGGAGCTCCCTCTTTTACAGAGCTGGGAGATAAGGGTAAACAAGGAAGACACAGAAGGACTTGATGAGAGAGAGAACTAGGTCAGCAAAGTTCCACAGTATCAAAGAAAATGTAGTCTTGAGGAGGATAGGCTGGTTTACAGAGGAAAATGACACAAATGAAGCAAAGAAAATGAAGACTGAAATAGGTTATTGGATTTGCCCATTAGGAGACTATTGGACAACTTTCTCATGAGAGTCTCCATGGAATTATGCGGCAGGACCTAGACAGTGTGAGTTTACATAGAGAATGATTGGCATGGAAGTGATGTTTCTAAGACCCGCCTATTCTTTCAGAAAGATTGACAACGAAATTTGGTACTCGAGTGGGTAATAGAAAGAATGGAGAAATTGTGGGGAAGAATAAAGACTTGGCTTGTAGTTAAAACAAAGGGAAATATTAATTGGAGGCAAGGACACTGAAGATATATAGAAGGAGGATACAATGGATGAAGCAGAAAGCAGGGGAAAGAGATGAGAACATAATCACAGGTGAAGGAGGGAGGAGAGAGGAAGATGAAGAGGCTGAAGCCATGGAGGATGTCCGCATAGAGATAGACATAAAACTGGCCAGTAACTTATATTTTATGTGGAGAGTTTCTTGAAGATTTCAAACACAGGAAGAAAGGAGAAGCAGAGTGACATGATCCAAAAGGTAGACTTAGAAATTTCTGGAAGCAGAAGACTTACAAGTCATTGGCCCTACCTCCAAATATGCCCAGAGCTGGCACTGAGGACATTTCTTCACCTGCCCAACAGAGAACAATTTCCTAGACAGCAAGAAATGATTAGTGCAAAGGTTCATTCCCTCACCCCTTACTACCATTGCCTTCTTTTCTACGGCTAACATGTTGGAGGAGCAATGAGAAAAAAACATTGCTGACCAGGGGAAGATTTCTCGCCCATGTGACCGACTGCTCTTAGGGTAGATGTTTGACAACCCAGAGCCCTGCTGGTGTGACACACACCGTTACATTAGCTAAATACTTTTCATCAGCTGGAGAATTTCGCCTACTTATATCACAAACTTTGTAAATATACTCTACTATCTGGCTAACTTGAGCCCTACCTTGGGAAAGTATTAAAGCTATACTTCAGGTCCACAATCCTTTATTGAAACAGCACCTGTTTGGAAGGAGTAAAGGGGAACTTCTTGATCTTTTTGTTTGCTGGTTACATTAACTCTGTGAAAACCGTGAAATGTACACTTAAAATTTGTGTGCATTTTTGATTGAATGTTGTAAGGCTCTACCTCTTCTACTAAGTTTCACACACTGTAGTAGTGATCATCAAACTTTATTCTCATGATATCTACAAAAAGATTTTGAAGAAAAAAAATGATATACTCTCTTACAAATTTTTAAGTTAACATCTAACATTTTTCACCAAAACTGTAAATACTTGCAAAGGATATCATTTTCCAGTGTGTTGTAAATAAATAACATTTAAAAATAGAACCATTACTTCATTCTTTTAAAGACACTAATGGCACCAAAATACCATAGTGAATTTTTTTAAAAAACAAACTTTTTATTGGAGTACTATGTTCATTCAAAAATGTACACAAATTTTAAGTGTACATCTCACTGGTTTTCACAGAGTTAATGTAACCAGCAAACAGACAAATAGATCAAGAAGTCCCCCTTCGCTCCTTTCAAAGCCATTCCCTTGCCCCAAATGCAACCATTATTGTAACTTTAGTATCATAGATTAGTTTTTCTATTTTTAAACTTTATATAAATGGAATTATTCAGTAGGTATTCTTTGAAGTATGGCTTCTTTTGCTCAGCATTTTTCTTGTGAGATTTATTCTTGGGTGTAGCCATACTTCATTCTCATTGCTGTATTGTATTCCATGGTAGGAATATACCACAATTTATTTATGATGACCATTCAGATTTTTTCCAATTTTTAGCTACTATGAATAGTGCTGCTGTGAATATTTTTGTGCATACCTTTTTGTGATGTCAACATTTATATTGGGTATATATCTAACAGTGGAATTGTTGGGTCACAGGGTCATTCATGTACTCAGCTTTATTAGGTACTGATAAACATTTTTCCAGGGTGTTTGTGCAAATTATATTTTTATTAGAAGTGTGTGATGATTTTGGTTGCTTCATATCATTTGGTAGTCTGTCTTTTTCATTTTACCTATTCTGATGTATATGAAGTTTGAGCACTTTTTCAAATATTTTTGGCCACTTGGATATCCTTTTTTTGGTGAAGTGTGTACTCAAGTTTCTATCCATTTTTCTATTGAATTTGTCTTCTTCTTACTGATTTGTAGGTATTCTTTATATGTTCTCTATATGAGTCCTTTGTCTGATGTACATATTGCAAATATCCTCTTTCACTCTTTGTGTTTCATTTTACTTTACTAGTGGTGCCTTTTTATATAAAAGTTCTTAATTTTAATGTAGACCAATTTTCAATTATTTCCCTTTAGGATTAGTACCTGTTGTGTCCTGTATAAGAAAATTTAGCCCACTCAAGATCATAACAATATTCTTGAAAGTTTCTTCTAGAAGCTTTATTGATTTAGCATTCATATTTAGGTATACAGTTACTATTGTACTACCTAATTGATTAGGTAAAGGTCAATTTGAATAGATTTTTATGTATTGTGTGAGGTAGAGGTAATATTAATTTTCCCCATATACAATTGACCCAGCAACAATTAGTAAAAAGACCTTTATTTCCACATAACACTGCAAGGCCATTTTTGTTATAAATTAGGTGATCTTATATGTATGGCCATGTTTCTGGATGCTATTCCGTTTCATTAGTCCATTTGCCCATTCTTGTGCACACACCATACTGTCTTAATCACTGTAGATTTATAAAGTGATCTAATGGTACAAATTCCCCATCCTTATTATTCTTTTTCAATATTACTTGACTATTCGTCACTATTTCCATTTCTATATCAAATTTAAAACCTACTTGTCAATGTACAGACACAAACACTCACACTCACACACACAAACACACACACATACACACACCCCAGCTTGGATATTGGTTGAGATTACATTGATATATATTGTATATTAGATTAATTTGAGAATACATTTCTAATACTGAATCTTCCAACCCATGAACATGATATGTCCACTGTTTACTTCGGTCTTGTTCAATTTTTCTCAATAATGTTTCATAGTTTTCAGTGTAGAGGAATATGTATAAACATATTCCTTCATATTTATAACTAATAAATTGTATTCTGTTAAGATTTAATTTCTTGTTATTGTTGAAACATAGAAATATATTCAATTTTTGTATATTAATCTTGTATTCAGCAACCTTGTAAAATGCTTTACTTATTAATTTTAAATTTGGAGGGTTCTATGCATGTAGTCTTATCTTCTAATGACAGTTTTCTCTTTCCATTTATTAAAACTATTTTCCTTGTCTTATTGAAATGGATAAATCTTCAAATACAGTGTTGAATAGAAGATTCTTAATTACAGATTCCATTTCTTTAATGGATATAAGAATATTTTTATTTTTAAAATTTCTTCTAGTGTCAATTTTAGTAAATTGTGGTTTTTGGGTATTTGTAAACTCATTTCAAATGTATTGGAATAAAGTTATTCATAATGTCCTCATCTTTTTTATTAGTAGACTTTTTACTTTAGAATAGTTTTAGATTTACAGAAAAACTGAACAGATATTGTAGAGCATTCCCGTATATCTCCACATATAGTTTCCCTTATTATTAATATCTTACAGAATAGTTTCACTGCCCTAAAAATTCTCTATGTTCCACCTATTCATTCCTCCCTCCTCCCTAAGCCCTGGCAATCACTGATCTTTTTACTGTTTCCATAGTTTTGCCAGCATACTTGGCAATTTTTGAATGAATGGAAGACTTTGTACATGAGGAAGTATAAAGGCTGTGGATGATGTTACCTTCTTCCTGAGGGTTATCCTTTTATTCTTTGACAGGCAGCTGGGGTGGGATGGATCACTTCAATCCAATCAGTGACTGAACTAATTTGAGGCTAAGTTCCAGTTATGAGGCTTGGTCAACTCTTGCTTTCCTCTGTTCCTAGAGTGTAGATTCCTAGGGGTCTCACTAAGAATCTGAGATGTTTACTAATGGTCTTCTTCTTTGGAAATTTCCAAATTTCCTTGTCTCTTCAGCCCACTGAAACTGCTGAAAACACCACTCTGCATTTCAGAAGCTTTTTGCTTAGTTACATAGCATTTTTCCCTAAGCACATTAATATTTGGCAAATTCCTCTGAGAAGACAACACTGAGTACTGGGCTTATTTCTTTGTATTTCCTTTCTCTAAGATCTTGGCCCCTCAAGTCCTGGATGGTTTGGCATCTCTAACTATAATGTATGTCTTCCAAACCCATGGAATTGCCTAAAGCTGTACTAGTTTCTGTGTCTCTTCACCATGATGCTCTACTTGAGTTTCAGCCTCTTGTCCAAAGCTAGAATCAGCAGATGCCTCAATTTGAAATTTGTTTCAAAGAATGTCAGCTCACCTTTCTTTCTTCTCTCTCAGATCTTGGCACATCAAGTCTTGGTTACCTTAGTAGTTCTGTGGTATGCTAGATAATGTTCCTTTTCCCCTCCAAATTAATTCCCCAATCTTCTCCACCCTCTTTCTTTCCATCTGGCTTCTGGTTAGTTTATTCAATTAGGGAGGAATGAGGTCAGGGTGTTTATTTTCCAGGTTCCATTTCAACAGGTTTTTCTAGGGATTCAAGGTCACACTTCCTCCTAGATGGCTCTCTCTTTATGACTTTCTCCTTTCAGTTTTTAGTAGTTACTCTCTCCTCTTGTCCCTTTGGGCCTAGAGCAGGTATTTTGCCACCCCTTGTGATTTCCCTACAACATTTGAAAAGGGCCCCTTTATTAAATCCCCCTTAAATTATCTTAAGTGTGCTGTACTGATACATGTAGGGACAGAGGAGCCCTCTGTGTGACTCAGTGGCTTCCACAGAGGTTGAGTAGGATCAGGGATGTCACCAAACAGTGCTTCTAGTTCCTTGTCTTTTCTAGTTAGCACAATAGCTATTTCTGAACCTAACCTCAACTGACAAACCTGGTATTATGGCTTAGTCAATAAACAGATCCCAGAGAATGAATGCTTCAGCTGACATCATTCAAAACGAATACAGTGAGAACATGGATATTCTGTTCTGGATCGCTTCCTGCCCACATCTTTATGCTGGGTAAATGAGGGATAATTGGACAAACAAGCACCAAAGGAAGAATGTCAAAGATACACCATATGTACATTCTTTCATCACTGTTCCCCATTTACCCCTTATTTATACACAATTCTGTCTTTTGTTGTTCGCAAATTGTTTCTTAGATATCAGTCTCCTCTTCTTAGCTAGACTGTAAGTTTGAATGGGGACATAAACCACATGCTTGCATTTCACTGCAGCTGCTGTAGCCTGGACATTCTCTACTGAGCTCTCTCCAGTTCACCCATCTTTTACCTGCCCAATCTGATGTCAAGCTCATCTATGGAATTCTTAATTTTAATGATTGCATTTTCTTCATTCATTCGTTCAACAAAAATATTTATTGAGTGCCTACTTCATGCTAGGCATTGGATAGGTTATAAAAATGAACAGAAGACCCTGACTAATGTTAACTAAATAAGAATATACAATGATTGATTTTAAAAGATTGGTTAAAAAAGATTGTATGCCCCTGTTTGTCTTTCATAAAACTCCATCCACCCTCACTGTGACTGTCAGGTTTCTTGGTTGAAAACAATACAAACCAGCCCTGGGTAACTTATACAGAAAAGAAATTTTTGGAACAATACCTTGTAGATTACAGACGCATCCAAAAGTCTGGAGAACCAGGTTTAGAAATAGGGCAGACAACTAAGGAGGTTAACAGGAGCAGGTGCGACTTTAGGCAGAACATACATGGGGAACATGGTGCTGTCACAGAGCTAATGATGGACCCCCGGCTACATCACTGGGCTCCTGACCCTGATGTCTCTCTAAAGACTGGAGATCAGAGGCAAGCACTTCCCCTGCCCCTAGAAGGTGTTATCAACTGTCTCCGCTCTTTGTGTCATACTCACTCCAGACCCTAAGACCCCATGGTGATCATCTGTGGAGCCAAGTTTAGGTCCCTGCCAATTGTTAAGGGTCTGGGACAATAAGGTTATTCAGGACTTTTGAGAGGTGGCACTCCACTTCCAGTTAAGACCCATACACTGGAAGACTTCCCAAACTTGGGAAGGAGGCCCTCATGCTGGAAGGCCAAAAAATGCTCATAACTGTCCACTCTAGTCATAATGAAGTTTGCAGCCAACACATTGGCAATGGTATTATGCACGGGTAAACTACTTAGGAAGTGCTGAATATTTCAGGCACTCATGAAGCCAGCATTTTCAGGATAAATATTAATTACTTCCCCAGGAATTGAGCTATTCAGGGCGGAATTTGTCACAGTTACTTCCCTCAAATATTTGTAAGGACAGAACAGAGCAGGGCTAATTCATTCATTCATTTCCATAAATATTTATTGACCACATGTTCAGGGTAAGGTGATGGGAGGTAGAAGAAACATAGCTGCTGTCTCCCACCATTCCAGCATCAGCTTCTAGCCTAGTCTTGGGGGCCTTGAAGTTACAAGGATCTCACTTGACGAAAACTTAACCCAGTATCTCTCTCATTCTCTTTGTTTATTTAGTGCTTCTCTTGGTGAAGAGTTAGAAAAGGAGGTTAGACGACTGGTAAAATGCAGAAAGTGACCCAATGCCAGAAAATTTACTATTAAAAATTTGGGCAAACAGCATTAAATAAAAGAGCATCCTGGCAATGAAGATAATGATATAAAGAAGGAGGAGATACAGCTACTAAGCAAAAACTTTCAAAGTCATCTTTAAGTTTCCTTGTCCCCTGCATCCAACATCCACTGTTTGCCAAACTTAAGATAATTCCATGTGAACCGCTGCAGCTGCCGATGATGGAGATGCCACTCTGTACTGTGCACATTACTAGGCACTTCCTGTTCATGATTTCACTTGGACTTGACAACAATTCTATGAAGTAGCAAGGTATTATTATCCCCACTTTATAAATTAACAAACTAACTCTCAGAGGGACAAGTAGCTTACTTAGTTACACAGCCTGGAAAGAACAGAGCTGAATGTCAAACCCAGCTTTACCTGACCTCAAAGCAGAGCTCTCAATCACTGCTCTACACAGCTTTTCACTTAAAAAGCAAAAGGTAATGTTTCAGGGATCTACAAGTCTGGGAGATGTTTCTTAGACTTGAAATAGACATCTTCTCTGCAGGTGGCCCTGGAGTCTGGTTTGGTAGGAGGTGGTGGTTGGGACATTTTATTTTTGAGTTTGGCATATTTTTGAGTTCCTCGGAAGAACGTTGATGATGTTATTTTTGGCCATTAAATGGTCATTAAGCATGTGGAAATCATGGTGAGTCCTGACTGCTATCTTAGACATCTTTAGATAACTATCTGAGCTTGGTGTAGACACAGCCAGGAGATTTTTGCCACTGTCTACGGCTGCCTATAGGATGCACAAGGTAAACTGTAAGCAAGCAGGCCCCTGATTCTTTCGGTAAGACTGCTTTTGCTATGGACTCACAATCTCCAGTCTTTTATCATACACATATTACTGTTTTATTTGCAAGAATCTTTTAAAAATGAAAGAGAGGCTGAGACTTGGACTTGACACCACACGTGCCAAAGCCATTCCAAATCTTACCTCATTTCAAAATGCCTTTGTCGCTGGTTTTATTTTTCATTTCTTTCCCTTACTTTAGATTATTATAACACATTTTATAGATCAGTGTCAAACAGCAAGACTCCACCAGTGTGGGGACTGTTGCTAGAAGTCATACCAGAACACACAACTGTGATCCACTAAGTTAATGGAAATGCAGCATTATGGCTGGGATTTTACGTACGTGGAAATCGTGGAAACTCACGAACCAGTTCCCGCAACACACAGAGCAAATAGTACTACTTTCTCTGCTGTAATCAGCCAACGCGCACGCTGTTAACGACTCCATTTGTAACACAGGAGACCGTTCATAGTTCACGTTTCAATAAACCATAAACTTTTACATGCACAGTAAACACCAGAGGGCTTGCAATTGTTTCCCTATTATCTAGATCCACTGAATATGCATCTATGCCATCAGAGACCATAGAGCAAGACAGATGCTGCTCCTTTAAAAACCTGACATTTTGATCCAGTCAACACCTCCTGTGTCCCAGGAGTGTAGCAACATGGAAAATAGGGTTTTCTAGTCCCATTTGGGTTCACTGGATGTTCTATTTTACAGTTACAGTTTTCACTTGCATTGAAACCTCACATCTTTTTTGCTAAGCAGAGTTAGCAGGGGCAAAACTGTAAAGCAGTGGTTCTCAACATTGGCTGCATGTTAGAATCATCTGGAAAGTAAGAATCCTGATGATTAGACTGTCCCCAGACCGATTACATCAGTCCCTAGAGGTGGGACACAGGCATTCATATTTTTTAGATCTTCCCAGGTGAATGTGCTCCCAGGCTGAGGATGTGGCTGTAACACGTGACCTCCGTGTTCTCTTTTCCCCTTCTGGGCCTCCTTTCTTTATTCTTTATCCCATCCCCTCCCTCCTTCCTAAATTCTCTAAACTCCAAAATGTTTTTACCTCTGCATAAACTGTTCCACAATAACATGGAAGTTTAATGTTTTCCCTAAAGGAAAATGGCCTCCTAGGAGAAAAAAAACCTGTTTCAAATGGAATGCCTGATTGCCAGCACCATGGCAGGCCGATAACAGCGAGATCATGGGATGGATTTTGTACTTCTGCTCACCCTCAAAGTATTTCATGGAAGAAATGGCCTGTTCTGATGTTTTCAAGAAAACTCAGTTGCTATGGATATCCAGGGGTTATGAATAAGAGCAGCATTTCTTAATGTGTGGGTCTTGGGCCATTTGCTCAAGTCATCTGGATTCCAACTCCAGACCACCTCAATGTCTGGGACAGGGCCTCGTGATTTACATTCAAACAAGTTCCCCAATGATACGCACATTTTGGAAACTACTGAAGCAGCACGTTGACTCTCCGATAGCAGTGCCATCTGCATGACATCAGCTTATTCAAAAGATTAGAAAATTGCATATGAAGAAATGTTGTGTCCTATGCTAATACAATTAATAGGTGGGAATGAATTTTTATAAAGAGTTAAAATACAATAGAATTATCTAGTTATTTCTGAAACTATTGGATCTCATTGACATCAAATATAGTTGACTCCATCTTTTTCAATGGATAAATAAAAGGCTCTTGGAGGGGATTTGCATCATCAAATCCCAAGCACTAAAATTTCATACTTCTACATCAAACAATCTGTGTTTTTGAGACAACCTTGGCCACTTTCTAACTGTGTGACCTGGGACAAATTATCTAATCCCCCTAATTATCATCATCTGTCAAATGGGGACATTTGAAAACCTTATGCCTTACAGACTATGTGAAAATTTAATGAGACGATAACTGTGAAAAGTGCTTTGTAATCTGCAATGCATTACACAATGCTGGCCATAGCTAGAGCTCCTGTTGTCCAGGCCAACATCCTCATATTGCACAAAGCTCATAAAAGTTGCATTCTTGCCAGGTACACATCAATCAGTTTAGTGGCTGGGCTGGGATTCCAACTTGAGAGTCCCAACTGGACCCAGTCCCCTTTCCGTTCCACTCCAGCATCTAAATTGAGATGCTTGACTCAAATTTGTATCATGCTGATCAAGGAACTCAAAGCAGTGATTTGAATTCCTTATGTGACAGGGGAAAATAAATTTTAAGTATTTAAAATCCTTCCCTTTTCCTGCCTTCTAAAGAGAAAGGACACTTTGTTATGTTAGGTACTTGAAGTTTGTTATGCTAAAGAGAGAGGTGGTAGGTAGAGAGAACTGGAAAAGCTGAGAAGGCCAAATTGTGCCATGGGAGAGAAGATGGGGCCAACAGCAGAAGCCATCAGGTGAGGAGCAAAAATGGAGAGGGCAAGGAGGGTGGGAAGAGAGGAGAAACAGGTGAAGAGGGAGGTAAGGAGGCAGGAACTGCCTCAAGGAGTGGAATTCCTAGAGAAAAAGAAATGTTCAAGGGCGATTATTAGGAAATTTTGCTTTCCAAAGATATGCAATACAATCTGTTTCTCCTCTCTCCAAGACTCCTCCAGGGAAGATCTACATTGCTTTTAAATATTTTAAAGTTTAACTTGGGTTTGTTTGCACGTTTGTTTTTTAGAATGTGTTGGTGTTTTCAGTCTGGCATAAAGAAAGAGGAGGAAAATTTAAGATCATTACACCTATTTGGGTAAATATTTTGTCACCATTTTCCTCTCTGGGGTTTAAAAAAATTACAGAAGCTAAGTAAACCACCATCCACAAACAAAATAAACAATCCACCAATTGTCAGGTTTGTTAATGGGTCAAGCCTTGCCTCTATGTCAAGAGTTCCCTCTCCAGGCTAAGGGGCTGTTCCCAGGCTGGACCCCCAGAGCAAACAGAGCCCTGCAATTCCTTTGCCAGTTAAATCCTCACTTCCAGCATGATGAGGCATTCTGAGACCTTCGATGCTCATCCAGGGACACAGCTTCTCCACTGCTGGTTCCTTTCCACTGCCTCCCCACCTCATTACAGTCTATATCCTCAATTCTTTTGCATCATATTCCATTTTTAAAATCCACATTGTACCACAGTTTTTATCTGCACTTAATCTCCTTGATTCCTGATCCTTCACCTGCCTCTGTCAATGCAAATAATCCATAATGAATCTATAAATCAAAATTGGGGTGAGTTTATTATGAGACAGACCTAAGGACCATATAGCCCAGGAGAATACCTTCATGAAGGAAGGAAGCACTTCAAAGAAGTGGGGTGTACAGAGTGGTTATATACAGACTTGGAACAAAGAGCATACATCACATATGACAGGAATATCCCTTTTACGATGGTCATGGGATACTTTTGCTGGCACAGTGGGTCAGTGGTCACAAGGTGAACTCAGCATGTTGGTAATTAATCCTTAGTTTCTGGGAAGAGATGCTTACCCTTAAAGAAATGCCAATATGGGGGGAAGCCACATCCCTATCTTTAAGGGCATCATTCTTGTCTTTGAGACATTGTAAATGTTTAAAGCAGACGTACAATGCATGCTTAACAGGCCATGTCAGGCCCATCTGGAAAAGCAAGGTCAGGCCGAATTCATTTTAAACCAAATGACTTCCTCATATACTCCAATATATCCTATTGCTTGTCATTTATTCATCACCTCCTATTTATAACTTGTATCAATTTCTCAAACTTGATTCCTAACACTCATCCCGAGGACTGGCTTCTGGCTTTCCTCCTTATGTTTGGTTCCTATTTGTCTCTTTTACTCCCTTGCTCTCAGCCATTTCTGGAAACACCTCCTCCCATTCAACATCTCCCACAAGGCCAAGACCCAGAGATTAGCTAGCAGCCTCTGTTAAGCTCACTCCTGCCCCCAAAGTCACCATGGAAAGAGTCAAATTCCTTTGAAAACAAGGCTATTGTATTCCCTATCCACGCTGTAGCCACCCAAGGATGTGACTTATGTTTGGCCTGTAGGCATCTATACACAGGATGGCCGTGTCATCGTGTTGTGGCTCCCTCACATTTCTGAGGCAGCAATGAGTCAACAAACATCAGGGAACTACTTCTGTGCCTCCACACATAAGCACGCCTGTGTGTGCGTGCTGGTGCACGAATCTATCTAGACCTCTACATTTGGTGTTTATTAATTTTTTTTAGAGATTTTAATTAGGAAACAACACATGTGTTCCATGCTCTTTCCATTTGTTGATAAATTCTTGAATTCTTAACCAATTCTATTCAAGCTTAGCAAAGAAGATCGAGGATACATTTTGTATTTTGTAAACCCCATCTGTTTTTCCATCTATTGAAATACAAAAAAAAAAGTAAAATCTCACCCAGGAGGTCATATCATTTTCACCTTTATTTTCAAATTGCCGTCTGAAGGCACAAACATAACACAATTTAGCCCCAAAGCTAATTGGAGCAAAACTATTTATAGTCTGAATAAAATATTTTTATAGACGTAAGTAGAGTAAAAGTCAACAGTAAACAGCTGTATTTTTGTGAGAAATAAGAAGTGAGTCTACAGAACTCTAACTGTGATGCTCTTTACTACCTTTTAAAATCAGCACATTTTCACCAAGAGAGTTTGCTCACTTTTTTCCTTGGATATCCTACCCCACATTTCAGCTCTGCTCCCTCTCTGGGGAACGCAGGCAGGGGGATACATAAGAAAGATAATTGCAAAAACATGGTGCTTTTTGCTTCCATTGCCAGCTTTCCCACCCCAAATCATACATTGGAATCTCAAGTCATGTATAATTCTTTGTGAATAAAGCATAGAGTTATTTTGAAGGGAAAAGCACAAAGAAAAAGTGATTCATTTGAAGGGAAAAACAAGCTACTTTTCCTCTGTTGTCAGGATTATTATCAACATTTTGTTTTTAACCTTTTTTCCCCCAGTATGAGATAAAGAGAATTCAAAGTGAATTCATTCAACTTAAATGAGCTTTTTTGATGGGGGTAGGGTAGGGGGAAGGGTGTTAACATTTCATCTTTGGGTCTCCCATTATTTTTTTATTTTTACTTTTTTGTGTGTGAGGAAGGTTAGCCCTAAGCTAACATCCATTGCCAATCCTCCTCTTTTTGCTGAAGAAGACTGGCCCTGGGCTAACATCCATGCCCATCTTCGTCTACTTTATAAGGACGCCACCACGGCATGGCTGACAAGCGGTGCGACGCGACGGTGGGCGCTCTGGATCCGAACTTGCGAATCCCCCGCCGCCTAAGTGGAGCGCGTGATCTTAACAGCTACGCCTATGGGCTCGCCCTTTGGGTCTCCCATTTTTAACTCCAGCAGGTCGTGGCTAGGCAGGGCTGCCCAAACCCAGCTATCCCACTCCTCTCTTTCACCTCTTCTCCTCAGATGGCAGTCACAGCAGCCACATGCCAATGTGCTGCTGAGGGTCCCATTTTCCATCACCAGCATTTAGCTATTTGGCAGAGTCCTCAAGCAATTGTGCCAGCTGCCTTGGACTTGCCTGCAGTATGGCACACGTGTTCCTCATGGATCACCTAGTAAACTTTGTGATTCTCAGAGGTGTTTAAAATAAAGACATAAGTTACCTTCCTCTGTCAAGTCTGTGCATTCTGTTTCTGAACAGGGCCCTGAATTACTTTGTGTTTCAGGATAGCACCATAATTCTGTTACAATTAATGAAAAGTGGATTTGGAAATGAAGTACCAGTTGTTTCTACTTCTGCCCTTTTCCTCAGAAAGAGTTCTGCATTGTGTAGTTCAATTCTCATACACGGCTCTTCTAGCTCCCGTTTTTACACCTATTGGGATATGGAGTACTCAGAAATTGATTGTTTACCTAGAAATATCTTATGTTCACAACTTGACAACAGCTCAGTACATCTGCTAAAGTATTTTTTGTTCCATTGTTGACATTCAAGTATGGAAATGGTTAAAACCATTTCTAAACATTGACTTTCCTTTTTTTATTTCATTAGTTCAATGTTCACAGTAATAAATGCCCCCTTTTAAGTGTAACATCTTTGGAAAGTTTTGTGGAAAATGAAAAGTATGGAGGAGCAGACTAACCTTTCTTGGTAGAGAGTGGGGGCAGGAGCTTCATTTCCTCTTTTTTTTTTTTTTTTCTTTTATTGCAAATTAGTCAGGGCTCTGCAGAAGTGGCCCCTGAGGAAGAGTGTTCCTAAGCATGCCTGTGTGGCAGCTGAGAGGCTCAGCTAAGGTCCTCTGAATCTCCAACATCCTAAGAGAAAGGATGAGTACATCATCACCACTTGGCTAGAAATTTATTCTCCAGGAATACTCTAAGTATTGGGGAAAAGAGAATTAATTAATAGCAGATATGAAAGCTTCCTCCCAGATTGGTACTTAGTTACTGAAATCAGTCATCCCAAGGACTCTGGAAGGGGTGAACAAGGGATCAGATTCAAATTATCCACACATCAATGGAAGTGTTTCTATTCTATTTGGCATTATCTCCCGCAAACCCATCAAGGAATTTTCCTTTCATCAGATGTCTACATTAAGTATACCAAATACAAAGTTTAAAGAAAGTCAGAAGAGAAAAAAATTGCAAAGAGTTATCAATAATATTTGGTGCAGGGTCGGCCAGTGGCATAGTGGTTAAGTTCCTGTGCTCCGTGTCGGTGGCCCAGGGTTCGCAGGTTTGGAAACTGGGTGCAGACCTATGCACTGCTCATCAAGCCATGCTGTGGCGGCATCCCACATTCAAAATAGAGGAAGATTGGCACAGATGTTAACTCAGGGCCAATCTTCCTCAGCAAAAAGAAGAAGATTGGCAACACGTGTTGGCTCAGAGCCAATTTTCCTCACCAAAAAAAGAAAAGAATATTTGGTGCATTATTTGTGAGGGAAATGCATGACCTGGAGAGTAGGGCCCACCAGAGAGAACCCGCTGAGCAATTCCATTTGGTTGATAGCTATGACTGACTGCTCAGAACACTGAAGAACCGCCCCAGTGAACCGTGTGACAAGGCTCTGAAGCCAAAGGTGGCCAGACTGCTCAAGCGTGCAATGACTTCAGTCAGAGAGGTATACTGCATTGTACATGGGGGCAGTGGGGGGCAGTGGGGTGCAGAGGAGACCTCTACTGCTAGACCTAGCTTTCCTAATTCCAACGTGATTTTGTGAACCAGATAATTAGTTTACCTTTGGAGATGCTTGCAGGTGTTAAGTAATTAGTCTCAATATTCGATGAACCTGTATTTATCATAGAGGAAGGTGATCTTTTTGCTGGCTGGAAAAACAAATGTCTTTGGAATTGTTTTCTGGTCCTTTTACATTTATTTTCCTAAGCAACAACCGAAGACAGAAGAATTCCCCAATGGATTCAGAGTCTGTCTATTAGCATCTATAGAAATGACAACTTTTCTTTCCAAAGCACACACATTCTTTGCTGGTGAGTGAACGGGGATGTGGCATCCTTCCTGCCATGTCTCATGTTAAGACACATTCCTTTTACTCTCTAAATAACTTTGACACAGGCTGAGCTTTCCAGAGTTCATTTATATACATTCCAAATACATGTAAATACACTATCATGCCAATGAATTAAAGAAGAGAAGCAGAATTTAGAAATAAAGCTGCAGGGGGAAAAGCTCCATGAGGACCACCCTGGAACGCTGTAGATATTCAACTTCTGTTTCCAATAATTGGCTTCTGGGAGGAGAATGAGTGATGTTTAAAGTAGTTCCAAACCAGGTGAGGATGGAGAGGTCATCTGTGTTGGGCAGGGGCAGGTCACTGTGGCTTGTGACAAACTGTGACTCCTGTTTATAACTGAAGTCTGATATGTTTGCATAAAAACAAAAAGCGATGTGCCTTTGGTTGCTGTGGCTGCAGTTGGGCAGACAGGATGGATAAATGAGAATGGCTTCATTTAGACTTAGGGCAAGAGAGAGAGGGGCAGAATTGTGTGATGGAAACATCTGGAGTGGAAATTTTGGCTTTGAGTCTGAGGAGATAGTTGCTTTGGGCAATTTGTCTCCACTCTGTGGGCCTCAGCTTAGTCATCTTTAAAATGGTGCTATTAGACTAGTGATTCTCAAACTTTCTGATCTAAAGATCCTGCCCACTCTTAGAAATTGAGGACCCCAAAGAGCTTTTGTTTACATAGGTTCTATCTATCGATAATGGCATATTAGAAGTTAAAACAAGTAAATCTTTAAAATATTTATTACTTCATTTAAAAATGACAGTAACAAGCCCATTTCATGTTAACATATGTTGATGAAAATTAACTATATTTTCCAGAAAAAAAATAAATTTAATGAGAAGAGGAACATTGTTTTACATTTTTGTAAATCTCTCCACTGTCTGACTTAATAGATGACAGTTAGATTCTCAATATCTGCTTCTGCAGATTGAATCTGTTGCAATTTCACATGTCATGAAATTTACATAAGAATGCCATGTGAAGAGAGAGAGGGAAGACTATGTGAAGATGCAGGGAGAACACCATGTGAAGATGAAGGCAGAGATCAGGGTGATGCTTCTACATGCCAAGGACTGCAAAAGATCACCAGAAAACCACCAGAGGCTAGGTGCAAGACATGAAACAGATTCTTTCTCATAGCCCTCAGAAGGAACCAATCCCCCTCTGCCTTGATCTTGGACATCTAGGTCCAGAACTATGAGACAATAAAGTTCTGTTGTTTCAGCCACTCAGTTTGTGATACGTTGTCACGGCAGCCTAGTAAACTAATATTACAAGGAATTTGTCCATTTCATCTACGTTATTAAATGTATTGGGTTAAAATTATTCATAATAGGTTCTTACACTTTCAGTGTCTGTGGAATCTGTAGTGATGTTCTTTTTCTGATTCTTGATATTGGAAACTTGGGTCTTTTCTCTTTTTTTTCCTAATCAGTCAGGCTAGAGATTTATCAGCTCTATTAATCTCATCAGAGAACCAGCTTTTGGTTTTACTGTTTTACTGAATGTGTTTTCTGTTTTCAATTTCATTGATTTGTGCTCTTACCATCATTATTTCTATACCTCTACTTAATTTAACTTTAATTTACTATTATTTTTTTCTAATTTGTGAGGTTGGAAGCTTAGCTCATTGGTTTTCCTAATGTAAGCATGTTAGTACTATACATTTCTTATTACTGCATCAAATATAGTTTGATACAATGTGTTTTTATTTTCATTCAAATTCAAATGGTTTGTGGTGTCCTTTTCGATTTCTTCTTTGACCTATAGATTACTTAAAAATGTATTGTTAAAGTTTCTAAATATTTGAGGGTTTTCCCCAGATCTTTTTCTTGTTGTTTTCTAATTTAATTCCTTTGTTGTCAAAGAATATATTTTGTATGATTTTGATCTTTTTAAATTTATTGAGACTTATTTTATGTCCCCAGAATATGGTTTACCCTGTTTATAGTTTTTGTTCATTATCAAGAATGTGCATTTTTCTGCTGATAGAGTGTTCCATGATTGTTAATTAGGTCAAGCTGGTCAATAGTGTTTTGCAAGTCTTCTCTATCCTTTCTGATTTTCTCTATGTTTATTTTCTCAAAGATTGAGAGAGAGATGTTGAAATCTCTGTCTATAATTGTGAATTAGTCTATTTATTCTTTCAGTTCTATTAGTTTTTTGCATTATGTATTTTGAAACTCTATTAGATATATAAATATTTAGAATTATTACATCCTTTTCAGGAAATGATCCTTTTATCATCATGAAATGATAAGGCTTTCTTATGATTAGTGATAACATGATACATCTTTTTCTGTCTTATTGCTTTGAACCTATTTGTGTCTTTACACTTTAAGTGGGATTCTTGTAGGTAGCTTGTAGTTGCATCTTGTTCTTTTATCTAATCTGAAAATCTCTGTCTTTAAATTGGAGTGTTTACATTTAATATTATTATTATGATTGAGTTTAAATTTATCATTTTGCTATTGTTTTATATTTTTCCCATTTTTTGTTTAATTTTCTCCTCTTTTCCAGCCTTCTTTTGGATTATAGAGTGTTTTTTATTATTCCATTTTATCTACTTTATTTATTAGCTGTGGTAGGCTAAATAATGATTCTGAATAATGAAGATGTCCATGTCCTAATCCTCAAAACCTGTAAATATGTTACTTTATATGGCAAAAGGGACTTTGCAGATGTGATTGAGTTAAGGATCTTGAGATGGAGAGATTATTCTGGATTATCTCAGTGGGCCAGAGGTAATCACAAGATTCCTTATAAGAGGGAGACAGAAGATCAGAGAAGAGATAATGCTATGCTGCTGGCTTTAAAACTGGGGGAAGGGACATAAGCCAAGGAATGTAGGCTGACTCTAGAAGCCAGAAAATGCAAGGAAACAGATTCTCCTCTAAAGCCTCCAGAGGAAACCCAGCCCTGGGGACCCATTTTAGAATTCTGACCTCCAGAATGTAAGCGAATGGAATAAGAAACTAATACACTAGCTATACCTTTTCTGTTTTTCCAATGGTTGCTTTAGGGTTGATATACGTCTTTAACTTATAGTCTACCTTCAAGTAATATATAAATTCATGTACATTATAAAAGCTTTAAGCTGCCTACTTCTGTGTTCCCTCTCTGTCTACGTCTTAGTGTTGCCAAGCATCTTAATTTTACATTTGTTACAAATCCCACCACACATTGTTATAAATTTTACTTTACCATGATGTTGAAATTTAGATGAATGTATTTTACATTTACCCACAGATTTACCATTTCCAGTGCTATTCATTCCTCATGTAGATCCATATTTCCCTTTGGATTTCCCCTTGTTATTTTCCCTCTGCCCGAAGGACTTTATCGTTTCCTGCAAGGCAGATATGCTGATGATGAATATTTTCAGGTTTCATATATCTAAAAAAGTCTTTATTTTGGCCTTATTTTTAAAAGATATTTTCTCTCAATATAGAATTCTAAGTTACATTCTTTCTGATGAGAAATATGCTGTCATCCTCAATATGAATCATATTATCCTGCCTTATTGCATGTCTAATTATTTTTGATTGGATGCAGACATTGTGAATTTTACCTTTTTGGGTGCTGGATATTCCAATATATTTTTAAGTATTTTTGAGCTTTATTTTGAGACATAGTTAAGTTGCTTGTAAACAGTTTGATGCTTTTGTGGTACACTTTTCAGCTTTGTTAGGTGGGACCAAACTGCCTTTAGACTAAGGCTAATTTTGCCCCACTACAGAGACCATGCACTTTTGAGTACTCTACCCAATGCCTTACATATTACAGGGGTTTTCTCACTCTGATTCATAGGAACACAAATTCTTCCTGGCCATGTGTGAGCCCTGTGGACTATTCTCAGTGTTCCTTTCAGGTAGTTCTTTCCCAGTGTTGTGTAGTTTCCCACTATGTATGCACTCATCAATACTCAGCTGACGACCTGAGGGGGCTCTCTGCACATTTGTGACACTCTGTCTCTGTGCAGCTGTCTCTTCTCCAGTATTGTTCCCTGTGAACTCCACTCACCCTGGCCCTCCTAAACTCCCTGCTCCACTTCCTCAACTCAAAAAGATAGTTGGGCTTCATCTGGATTTCTCCCTCTTTGCCTCAAGGCCTGGAAACTCTCTCAAGGACGTAAGCTGGGGATCACAGTCTCGTGCTACTTGTTGTCCAGTGTCTAAAACCATGGTTTCATATATTTTTGTCTTTTTTAAAAAAGTTGCTTAAGGTGGGAGGGTACATATATCCCTGTTACTTCAACTTGGAAGGAAGTAAAGTCACCCCACATTAGAAATTAAAAATGAATTATTTTTAAGTGTTTAATTTATTTAAATGTAACAATATTATACCTGTTGCCTACTCACATAAATAACATATTTTTAGAGATCTTAAATCTTCTCAATACACACACACACACACTGGCAACTATGTAGAGAGGGTGACTAAGTTATTTAGATTGATTGTAGTGATCTTCTCACAATGTATACATATATCAAAACATCAAGTTGTACATCTTAACTACATACAATTATCATAAGTGAAAGTTATCTCAATAAAGTTGTTTTTAAAAAACCTAAGCAAGTGGAGAAAAAAGGAAAATAAATATATTTTTCTGGACAAAAAAACAATTTAGTAGACTTCTGCTTTCATACTAGGATGTAATAAACTAAAAGAACCATGCTCCTATCCCTATCATGAAAAAAAAGCCAGATTGACTTCTAATTTACATCTTATGTAAAATTTAACTCAAAATAAACCATAGACATAAATATAAGATCCCAAATTATAGAACTTCTAGAAGAAAACATAGGAGAAAAATTTGTGTGACCTTGGGTTTGCCAAAGAGTTTTAAATGCAACACCAAAGCACAATCCCAAGAAGAAAACAATGATAAATTGGATTTACACAAAAACCCAGATGTGACTGCTTAGAGTAGCTTTATTGATAATTGCCCAAACCTGGAAACAACCCAGATGTCTTTTAATGGATGAATGGACAAACAAACTGTTGTACATCCATACAATGGAAAACTCTTTATTAAAAAGAGCAAACTATTGATTCATGGCAAAACATGAATATGTTTTGTTAAGTAAAAGAAGCCAGACCCTAAATATAACATTCTGGAGATGGCAAAACTATAGGGCTGGAAAACATATCAGTGGTTGCCAGGCATCACAGTAGGGGGAGGGATTGACTACAGAAGGACAGCATGAGGGACATTTGGGAGTGATGGAACTGTTCTGTATGGTATCCTGGTGGTGGATTTATGATTCTATGCATTTGTCAAAACCCATAGAACTGTACACTACAATGAGTAAATTTTATTGTATGCAAACTATTAGAAAATCAACGTGAACATTGGGAAACTTAAGGTAGACTATAGACTGTGATAACTATATCTAACTATGTCACAAATGTATGACATAACGACAATGAAGGGAGTAAGAACAAAGGAACTGATCTAAGTAACTTGGAAACTGGATACTGAGGCTGAAGACAAAAAATTTTATGCAAACACCTTACTTTAGCTGGTAAATTTGTTTCTCACAGAGATCTGGGTTAGAAATTCTGAATTTTCTTTACATGTATACTAGAGTTGAACAAATAAGTAAATATAGATAATGAGAGCTAAGTTTCTCACTCTCACACAAAAACGTTACAAATAACCAAAGAGGAGATTCTAGAATGAACATGTGGTGCTGGATTGGATTTGGAGGTATTCATATGAACTCATGTGTTTTAAAAAATAGATGATAGATAGGTAACTATATAGATAGATAGATAGGCAAGCAGATAGACATGAGTTAGTATACATACATCTATCTTTGCTCTAGGGTCTAGAAGCAGTGACACTCCCACAGCAATGAGCACATCCAGCACTCAGAGATCTTGGTTTCTAAATACCTTCTCTAGTAAAAAGAACCAGGGTTCCTTGGAGAACTGGTGGATTCCAAGACTGGGGCAGAAAAAGTACAAAATGGGGCTGGAACATTTTGTATCAGAAAGTAAGGAAGTCTCAAAAGGACACATGAGCCAATATGAAAGAACCCCCATGGCCAAAGATGGAATAATTTGAGTAACAAAAATAACTAATGGTTGTATTGTATGCAATCCAAAGAATAAAAGAAATATCCATGAGTCCATACTGACATAAATGAATAATTTAATAAATAAATAAGAGAGGGATAAAGGAAAACGCAGAATTGTTTAAATTAAAACTGTAGTTGGAATGAGGGAAACAGAAAATCAGCATTAGAACACCACAATAATAATTGCTTCAGGCAAGATTCACCACTGAATGCTAAAATTGGTAAAAGTTTAACGAGAAACAGAATATTTGCATAGACAAAATATCTACTGATTACAAAGAAAAAGTAGTAACTTTACCATGGGGAAACTTGATAGATGCAATCTTAACCAAACAAATTTAATACCACCAATAACAAGACATAATAATAGTATTCCTAAAAAAGAACTCATCACCATCTCTGTGGCATTCTTGCACTAAACATATAACTCCAATCTAATCGTGAGAAAATATCACACAAACCCAAACTGAGTGACATTCCACAAAATACCTGGCCAGCATTATTAAAAAAATATCAAGGTCTGCAGGTCAAGGAAAGACTGAAAACTGTCACAGATCAGAGGAGACAAAAGAGAGATGACAACTAAATGCAATGTAGTATCCTGGATTGGATTCTGGATCAGAATAAGGATATTAGTGCAAAATCTGAAAAATTCTGTAGTTCAATTAATAGTATTGTACCAAAGTTAATTTCTTAGTTTTGATAATTGCATCACGGTTATGTGAAATGTTGACAGAGGAAGTTGGATAAAGTGTATAGTGGAACTGTTTGTGCTATCTCTGCAACTATTCTGTAAGTTTAAAATTATTTCAAAACAAAAGTTTTTTAAAAAGTTAAAGAAAGTTTAGTGAGAAAAGTGGTATTGTTTTACATTTTTGAAAATCTACTTAATGAATGTCTTAATGAAAGTCAGCTGGATTCTGGATTTTGCATTCAATCTGTTGCAATACTGTGTGTCATATAGCTTCTGGAAAACCCCACTGTACACTTGTGAGAAAATGAGAGTGAAAAAGGCAAAAGATAATATCACTATAAAAGTAGTTTTGACCTTGTGGATTCCTGAAAGGGTTTGTGGATCCCCTGGAATGCGTCTGAGAGCCACTGCATTAGAGTTACACTGCTGAGTTCTCTTTACCACTTATGGTGATTGGTGTGTTCAGGAGAAGGAGTTGGACTTCCACTTTTTTTGTGGAGGAGATGCCTGCCTCCAGAAACCTTATGTTCTGGGAGTGGATGTTTAATTCAGAAGAATGTTATCAAGCCCATTTTTGGCTATACCTAAACTATAATGAACAAATCGCTTTACTGCTACTAAATCAGACCTTTTGATCTCTACCCACAAGAGTCCTACCCTATTTTTCTGTTAGTTCCGAACTCGGACTGGGATCAGAGGTGTTATTTTCCTCCTAAATCCACAATATGAGCTTTGTGTGACTCAGTGAATAGATGTAGCCCTTAATAGAAGGACAAAGGAGGCTGAAGTGGCAATAATAGGGAGCGATGGGAAAAAATTGCCCAGAGTATTCAGGTCCACCAGAGAGATCCTTGAATTCTTTCTCTGAGCTCATTCCAGCTCAAAGAAGGGCGTCTTCTTTGTGTGATATCTGTAATGCTAGATGCACTTAGGTTCAAAAGCATTAATAACAAAGTAAATGACTATCATATGTGTCCAGTTATAAATCTTCTTTCTCCCATGACGAAAGCTTGGCTGCTCATTTTTACTCTGTAGTTCCAATTCATCTTCCTTTCAAACTAATTCTGGGGAAGGATTGCTAAGCCATTTCATTATGGCATCCTATGAGAAACGAAGCCCTGGCAACTCAGATGTTTAGCTCCTTCCAAACTCAGAAGACAACCGCTACCCACACAGTCAATAATCACAACGTGTTCCAAAATCCTGCTTTGTTGCTGAGTTTTTGAAGTACCTCTAAAACTAAACTTGTACAATCTGTTTCTATTTTACTATAACTCCTCTTTAATTTGTACTCCACTAATCCAGAATTTTACATAATTTAAACACCACTCCTATGATTCCTATTTAATAGAAAATTGAAAATTATTTCCTTATTGAAAATGTTTTGGGCTCTCAAGAATAAAATATTTAATTTTCAGAGCAGTTTTTATTCTTTCAAAACAAGAGCTGAAAGATTAAAGACTCTTTTGGTTTTTCTTTCACTTTCAGATCTAGCAATTCCCTTTCTTGTAAAGGTTTTTGAGATTTTCAGTGTAAGCCTATGGAGAACCATAATTTCTCCACTTCATTCCATTGATAAATATTCAATACCACTTTATAGGTACTTTGGAAAAGAAAAAATTTAAATTTCTTTAGGAAATATTCTGTAAATTAAATTCTTTATAATCTAGTCTTGTGGTTTGATGATCTTTTTCTACAAAAGAAAAACATTTGCAAAGGCCGCTTATAATTACTTAATCATAAATAATTATAAAGGAATAATGTGCATGTACAACTCAAGGGACACTTAGACAACATGTCTATACCTCCCAGATTTGGGTGATACAAATAAATGTTTATGTCTTCATTTCTGAGGCACAGGGTTTCTTACATAGTCACTCATTTTGAGATATTTAGAATACTTTTAAATTTTGTGCCAGTTGCAAAAGCTGACATTTTAACATAGCTATCAGTTTAATTTGAAGTTTGGTGTAAAAAAAATATTACCAAGATTTTTATCTCCAAAATGAAGATGCTTCTATATGCTTTTTCACACATCTCGAATTTATGGGGTCCAAGAATGATTTTAGAAATGATCATTTAGAAATGATTTTAGAAAGCCACTTGCAACATGTGTTAATCAGTCATCTCCTTCCTCTTTACCTGTCAAGCTGATTCTGAAAATCATGGACTATACATACACACTATACTTTAAGTGACTGCATATGCTGGTTTCTAACTATTTCATGAGGATTTTTTCAATTTTAGCTTTCTTCAGTACTAACAAGTACTCTCTTCCCATTACCAAATCCCTAAGCACAACATTGTTTCATTATCAAAGAGAATACCATCTTTTGGGGCTCTAAATACTCTTCGAGGACAAATGGCGTCACTAATGGAGACTACTAGCCACGTGTTAAACAATGGCATTTCAATGCACTTGTTTAATTTTTGGTCAAAAACAGACTCAAAGTCAAATAACTTGAGCAAATAATAGGCAATTGAAGTTGACCATTTTAAACGAGAGACAATGAGCATGAAAAATCAAGATGAATGCATTGCTTAAATTTCATGGGCAATGTGAATTAAAAGCAGGCCATTGCCATTCTGCTTTAATTTCAATGAATAAAATGTTTTCATTGTCTCAAAACCAGTTTATTTTCAATAAAATTCACAATATATTTTTCTTGGTTTGTGTGGCTCTTTGGAAAAGTATCAGCAAGAGTTGTTGGCTATGAAAAAGATAATTCACTTAGCCATTGACTAGGCTACAGAGGTGGCAGAAAACATTTCTCCAGATAAATTGCTGTTGGCCATTAAAATATATAGTGCTTCTTCTTAAACAGACTAAATTTATCCAGCATGTTTGTATTCCAGACTGAAATGTGGAAAGTGATGGATGGCAGGGAAACAGGATAAGATCTATTTCACACCAGATTTGTTACTCAAGTTAACTTTAGAACTAAATATTTCCAAGAGTTGTCATCAACTTAGATTGGACCAAGGATTGTGACCACAGACCACAGACACTCTGCCATCCAGCTGGCTTCTCCTATCAATTAGTGCAATGGGGCTATCAAATTTTAGCAGGATCACGTGGCCAGAGAGTGTATCTGCTCAGTTGTGCTCCTTTCCTACTCACTTCCCACACTGGCTCACCCTCTCCCCCACCAAAGGCTAATAAAGCAAACGTCCACAATTGAAGTTATTAGTGAGGAAGCCTAACAGGTGAAAAGAGACCTATAGGAAACTGAGCAAAGTCATGCTCTGCAATAGGAGTGTGCCTGCTCCCCTTGGGGCAATCCCCGAGCTTCCGTATAGTATACTCAGCACTACTTTGGGCCCAGTGGAAGCTAAACGTGAGCAGTGTAATGGATGACCTTGAACACAAACTTGATAATGGCAGGGAAAAATGGATTGTAAATATTTTCGTGATAACACAGGGTCTCATTCCCCTGAGGCTTTGTGGAAAGTCAGTAAGGCAGCTGACAAAAGACAGAACATCTCGAGAACAGCTTGAAAGAATTTTTGGGTGCTTGTGATAAGAAAAGAAACCCTTTCGGGAATGTTCAGTGGTTGTTCCCTCCACATGGAAGCAATGGGAGGCCCAGTTTGGACTCTTGGGTATTCCAGAACCTGGGGACAGTCACAGCTACCATAGACACTACAAGAAGGCCATGGAGGGAAAAATGATAAAGACAGCAAAATAAAACAAAATAAATATTTGGCCTTCTATTCCTCAACTTCCTGCCCATGTGGGGCTCTTAGCCTTCCTCCTTACTAAACCTCCACTATCCTTTTCTCCCTGATTCACCTGCCTTTTCTTTCTGTCGAATTTTTTTATGAACCCATCAGGGATAGCAACTAACTCCAAACTTGAGTAATTATTAGATGAAGATTAAACAGACAGAGTAGATACGGTCAGCTTCATTTGAGCACATAAAAACGGTGACTACTTTTTTCTCGCTCAGTTAGTTCAAATCATCCTAGCTCTCCCAGAGATGCACGTGAAAGATCTCAAGAGTTATGAAAAGAGAGAAAAACAATACCAGGAGGAGTAGAGTAGGGTTGGGGAGAGTGGCAGGGAAATAGAAGTTGAGAAAGCACACAACTCAACAGACAGATTTAAATCCCCATTTGTTATTAGTTATATTACAGTAGACAAGTGAAAGTCCATACTTCAGTGAGCTCACCTGTAGACTGGGCATAATCTCACCACAGTTCTTTGCTCTCAGTTATTCACAGAATTAACTGAGACGATATTAAAAACACTTTGGAAATATGAACCAAACAAATGCAAGGTGGCATAAAATGCTATTTCCAAAGGAAAGGAAGGAAGGCAGTCACACTCTGGAAAACATTGTTTTAATTACATTGTTCAATGTTGCTTTTGTTTTCAGTGATTTACAACTTCAGGAAACCAAAAACAAGAACAACTCCACCTCACCTCTCATATCACTGATTGAGAGGACCATTTTCCGCCCCCCTCAACACGTAGATACCTTGCTTTCATCAGTAAGAGCCCCTGCTCTCCCGTCCTTATGTTCAGATGTGCTTTTGTTCCAGATATTCTATGTGACTGATGCAGGCAACTTCTAACTAAATCCTCTCACTATGCTTGTCACATTTTTATCTAAACTGAAGGGAGGATTATAGTCTAAGAACAGCGTAGGTAATTTCAAGGAGTTGGGAATGGAAGCAATGGAAAGGCCATGAAGTGCTTCTGTTCCAACTCAGAGCACGATGAATGGAGTGCTGGAAGAAGTGTTTAAGAAAAGAAGAAAGGAAAAGGACTGAACTACAGGAGAAATTATAAATACTGTGGCAGTTAAATATGCCAGTTAACTGTAGAAAGGAAAAATAAGTTGTGAAGAGATAAAGGAAACTTATGAAGGAGAGCAGGGGAAAAGCACTGTAGGAGGAAGCTTGTAATTAAAAATACAAAGAATGAAAACAAATCACAACTGGCTAAGCAGATGAAAAGAGAAGAATGGAAAAATAAAATTGTTTTCAAAAAAGAAAATGATAGATGAAAAGATTCTTCCAACAAAAAGCAAGGTTTAAAACAAGGAATGGATATCTCAAGAGCAAAAACAGGCCCAAGGGGATGCCTCAAACTGAATGACAGAAAAAGAAAACTCTAACCTAAAATAGGAAAAGAAAGAGGCAAAACATGTGGAGCAGGTAAATTCAGCCAGAAATACATGAAAAACCATAAAATATGCTTGTTTTATTTGAACATTATTAAAAGAATGAGGATCTGAGAGTAATAAAATATGATTTATTATCCCACAACATGCTAGTCTATTTCTGCTGGCAGCTTCAGTATTTCCACTTTTTTGAGTGACATCCTCCTATCTTTGCCATTCCCACTTTTCAAAGTCCCCCCTCCCCAGGGGGAAAACTTACATTATTCTTATAGAACCAGTTTAAACAACGAGTCAAGAAACTTTGTGTTTTGAAGGTTTACTGAGAAAGAAGATGTGCAGTTCCAAAATTTCCTCCAAGTTGAAAAAAATTAGAAGCATTAGATCAAATGGTGGTCAATATTTAGGATATGCTCCAATAGATTTATAGCTGTAAATGGGAATAAAGGCAATTTATAGGGTTACTGGAGGACAAAATGATATCATACACTTAGAACATTTTCTGGCATCTAACACATGTACAATAAATGTTAGTTATTATTAGCAAAATAAATTTAGTTTAAATCATCAAAATCAGATGGCACTCTTAGAGTAACTGAGGTATGAATCCAGAGACGTGTGGCCAAAATGTCAATTTTGACTTGTTATGACTCTCATGCCAGAAGACTAGAAGATTACAAAGGTATTCAGTAAAAAAAAAAAAAAACAAAAAACCATGAGAATGCAAAGACTTTAAATCATTACACTACACTTCTATTCCAGACAAGCTAATATTAGGTTGTAATTAATAAAGGATTGGACTATCAAACTCTTAAAATAAAATAACCCATGAGGCAACATGGGTTCTCCAAAGAAACAAGTTTTAAATATGTTATCGATAAATTACTAATGTCCTTAAAGAGCTAAAAAAGCATGGGCATAAACAATTAGTTGATATAGTCTACCGAGAATTTCAAAAGGCCTTTGACAAAATTTCCCACAAGCTATTTTCAAAATCTGGCCATGGTATAGTGAAGAGACTATTTTATCTCATACAGAGTTTAGAGATAGGAAACAAAGGGAGAGATGTAGATAAATGATCTCTTCTCTGAATAGAAATTGGTAAATAAGAGAGTTCTGTAAGGATTTTATGGATTAACAAATAATTTGGAGGAGAGACGACAAAGCGAAATATTCATACTTGGGGACAACGCTAAGTTGTTTTGGGTAGTTGAGATCAGAATAGATTTCTGAAAGATCTTATTAATCTGTGAGAATGAAAAGAAAAATTATTGATGATGGACTAATATAAGGCATTGTATTTGTGTATTAAAAGAACCCAAGCCAGAGCAAGGAGATTCTAGTTTGTGGTAATGGAGGAATAGCTCCTATTGGATCAAATACCCTTCAAATAACAACTATGAACTCTGGAGAAAACGTAACGACTACCTGAAGGCGCTGGAGAGCAAACAAAAACAGGCAGAAACTCAATAGCAGGCTGTACTTGGAAGGAAGAAATGGCAGGGGATAAGTTTCACATTTTTTCTCAATTTTTTTTACCTGAGAGCAGACCCGAGTGCATGCCAGATAGGGTGGCTAAAACTTGGCCAGAAAATCCACAATCCTACTGGCTTGAAGAATCAGAGGACAAATTTCAGGGGGACCACAGAAGTTGAAAAGGAAATCCCAGAAAGGAGAAAGCCATGAAGGAGGAGACCTATATTCCACACGCACATTCTGCTCAAATCCTTGGCTAATCCCTGAACTACACATGCATGGGTCAGGCCCCAACCATCCCAACCAACACTAGAAGCAATAAACTAGGTTTCTGCTGCTTCACGCAACAAGAAGGATAGAGTTTGTAGTTTGAGTGCAGTCAAGAAAATTGCCTGATAAAACAAAAATTCAGTATTCTAAAGAGGGATGTAAGAGAATCCAAAACCTGTACAGTATATTATTAGCAATGTCCAGGATACAACCCAAATTACTAAACGTATAGAGAAATAAGAACATGTGACCAATGCTCAAATAATAGGCAATCAATGGAGACAAACCCAAAGATAACCGAGATGTTGAAATTAGCAGATAAGGATTATAAAGCAGGGGCCGGCCCGGTGGCATAGTGGTTAAGTCCGCACACTCTGCTTTGGCAGCCTGGGGTTTGCCAGTTTGGATCCTGGGCGCGGACTGACAAACCGCTTGTCAAGCCATGCTGTGGCGGCGTCCCATATAAAGTAGAGGAAGATGGGCATGGATGTTAGCCCAGGGCCAGTCTTCCTCAGCAAAAAGAGGAGGATTGGCAACAGATGTTAGCTCAGCGCTAATGTTCCTCAAACACACACAAAAAGAATGAGAGAGAAGACATCACTACAAATCCTACAGGCACTAAAAAGATAATAAGTAAATATTAACAATTTTAAACCAAATACATTTGACAACTTATATGAGATGGACAAATTCCTTGAAAGAAGGAACAAACTACTAACGTTCATTTAAGAGAAATAGATTTGCTTTACTAGTTCCATATACTGAAAGGAATTAAATTCATAGCTTAAAGACTTTCCATAAAGAAAATTCCATGCCCACATTGCAAAACCTGTGAATTCTATCAAATACTTAAGGAAGAAATAATGCCAGATCTATGTAAACTCTTTAAGAAGTGAAAGGAGAAAGAAACATTTTACAAGGGTATCATTACCGTGATACTAAAACCAGACGTTTATGTTAAAAGAAAATCAATATCCTTCATAAATATAGACTCAAACTTCTCAAGAAAATTTAGCAAACTACATCTAGCTTATATAAAAAATGATAATATATCATGATCAAGTGGGGTTTATCCTAGGAATGCATTGTTGTTTTACCATTTGTAAATCAATCAGTGTAATTCACCACAAACACACTAAAATAGAAAACCATACAATCATCTCAATAGATGCAGAAAAGCATTTGATAAAATTCAACACCCATTTATGATTAAAAAATTCTCTCAGCAACCTAAGTTTAGAAGAAAACATTCTCAACACGATGAATGGGCACCTATACAAAACTTGCAGCCAACATCATACTTAACGATGAAAGATTGAATGTTTTCTCTTTAAGATAAGTAACAAGGCAAGAATGTTCACTCTCATCACTTCTAAACAGCTTTGTATTGGAGGTCCTAATCAGTGCAACAAGGCAAAAAAGAAAAGAAAAGAAAATTCATATACATTTGAAAAGGTGTAAAACTGTTTTCATTCCCTGATGACACAATTGACAATGTAGAAAATCTTAAGGAAACAACCTTCCAAAAAAGTGAGGTTAGCCAAGGCATGGGGAAAAAAATCCATAAAATTATTCACCAAACCTGGAAGTTAAGGGAGGATGAAATCTTTGAAACTCAAGGGAAGTATGTTTAAGGCAATTTAAAGAAATAAGTACAAGCAAATTTAAGTTAACAGATTATTCACATGATTTGGCAGTTATTTTTCAATGATAGAGAAAAAATAACTATTAAGGGAAAATTGGATATACCTTGAAGTTTGATTTCAGAAAGGGGATCAATGCTTACTTTTGCAGTGGTGTTAATTAAACAAAACAGAACAAACAGACCACCCTCACCAGCACCACCAATAACAAAACTGTGAGCTGGAGAGGCCACTGGTTTGATCCAGCTTCAGAAAAGGAGGTCTAGGGAAGAGATTAAGGGAGCATTTGGGCTCTGGAGTCGGCCTTGCATGGGTTCAATTCTGACTTAGCCACTTAACTAGCTGTATGGCCTTGGGTAATGTCACTTAACCACTCTGCCTCAGTTTTACCACCTCTACAATGGAAACAGTAATCGTTCCTACTTCATAGAGTTGTGAGAAGCAAAAGAGTTAATACATGTAAAACATTTAGAATAATACCTGAGACAGAATACCCACTCGGTAATTACCTATATTAGTTTTTCTCTATAAATGTGACTGTTTTCATGTTTCTACTTTTCTGAAATAAATGGGCAGGGTAGAATTAGTTGAGGTTTCATTTTGATATATAAGGGAGAGGGGGGCAGTGGTCCTCTGATAGCATGAGGTAAACTGGATACGAGTGAGAGGATTTGAAGTTGCCGCAGAGCTGGAAGCACACAGGCATCTAACATATGGGGACCATGGATGCTAAATATCCTGTACTAGGGAAGAGTCCTGTACAACAAAAAATGCTGAAGTGGTCTGGCCTCTGCCACCACTGAAAATCACTGAGAAAGCCAGGCTAAGTTTGCTTCTCCTTCAAATAAAACTATGAGAGGTCCTACCACTCAAATTGTGACTTCCCTTAACCTGAGCCTGTTTTCCCATCCGCAAAATAGGAGCAACGACACCTTTCCTGAAGTGCTTTGAGGATTAAATATAATATATGCATCTCACTCAGTACTCTGCGTGGCACATAGTTATTGCTCCATATTTGGAGGTAGTCTTTGTTACTATTAACCGGCACATATACTTCCACTGTCTAAGTTTCCCTTAACTCTCAATCTCCTTCACAGTTTTTCCAGGCCTTGAAAATTGCCTTCTCAGTAAATTGGACTAATGCCCTCAACCCTTTGCTGGGCAACAGGCCTTGGTTTGGGGATCCCACTGCATTATGACTTTCCTGATCCAGCTTTGTTCCATTTTTTGATGCTCATGGCCCCACTTTCTGGACCCATTACTCCCATCTGATGTGTCTATCTGGGCTCACTTGCTGTTCCTGGGTCCAGTCTCCTGGTATTCCTGCTGCCAGCACCAAGCTTCCTGCTCACTCACCCAGATCAATCTACTAGACAGGAAGCACCCTTAAATAATAGAATAACAGAAAATCAAGTATGAAGACTACTCAAACAACTTCTGCCATGCAAGGAAAGAGCTTCATATCTGCCTTTATTTTACAATTTAGTAAAAAGCCGGTGACCTCTTTTCAAAACATCTCCTTAGAAGCCCTTATCTTCCCCCAATGATGGCCCTGAATCCTATACCCTATTTCTACCTTCCATCCCCATCATAACAAAAGTCAAAGAAAGAGAAAGTGATTTACATGAATAGAAAAATGTACTCATCTCCGTTATAAGCAGTACAATTACTGTGACTCCAGGATGAGCTCTTTTGTGGTTCTTGTCCAGCTCCCAAAGTCAAGTTAAACAGAACCTTCTGGTTCTCCCCCTTTGGTCTCTAAAATGTCTCATGCTTTGTTCTCATTTCTACATATTTGCACTTTTTTTGTGTGTATGGTAAGATGTACATAACATAACATTTACCATTTTAACCATTTTTAAATGTACAATTCAGTGACATTAAGTACATTCATGCTGTTGTCCAATCATTGCCACTATGTTTTGTTTTAAAGACTAGCTTAGAGCACAGAGCCCTCTAAGACCCACTCAACTCTTGCAGGATCCTTTGCCATTCATCTCCTCTCCATCCTCATCAAGCTAGTACTATAGGAAACAAACGCGAGGCCTACTCATAACTCAGCAGGCAGCAATCAGTTAAGAAATCCTGTCATGTCACCACTTTTTCTAGATACCTCAACCTTGGCAGAACTATCACCAAGTGGTAGGTTCCTTTATGCTTCTCTTAGGCTTTCTCACCATGCAGCCTTTCAATTCAGTACCCATTTCAACCCAAGAAGACCCTTGTCCCTTTTGATAATCCATTCCTGGGCAGCACTGCAGAGAAACCCAGCCCCTTCTCTCTGTGAGGCAGCCGTGGCCTGAAGGCTTTGTAGGAACTGGTTTACACAGTGTTGCAGTGCTCTGTGACTGTCTTGCGCTTTATGCCATTTCAAAACTAATTCTCACCGTGGCCATCTGCCTTGAAAGTTGCATTTATATGGACTCCTCATAAACTGAGATGCTTTTAAAATCTACTTGGCTACCATTACTTGGAAAGGTTGGTGTGAGGGTGAGGATGGTCATAGTACTTGAAGGACTTCCCAGATGTGGTGGGCTGTGTGCCCAGGAGTCATAGATAACTTGGAATGGAGAGAAGGGAAATTAGACCCAGGCTTACACACAACCAGCCAGATCCTGGACACTTGCACCTTACTGAAGCTAGCAACTCTTGCTCCTTAGGAGACTTGCCCATTGTTTAAGCAACTCCTTAGTTCGACATGTTTGGAAGTTGCATCATATAGTGTCCAGTGGGTTAAAAAGATGAAGTTACTGGTCAGTGTTGATGCTGCCCTTGTCATACAGTTTAAGGGGATTACAGACTTTTTAAAAGGAGTTGTGGACATGTGTCTGGTTGATAAAGAAGCTTTATCCCTCAGAATTACATGTTTTCTCCACCCCCGCATCTCCCTCCAGAGATCAGCCCAAATGAAATCATCTGATTTTGACACACTTGGTTCAGTAATGGAACTGGGAACTATTCTAAAAATCTCCTTCCTTGAATGCAAATCTCTTGCTGTTGGTTTGCGGTTTATTTTCTTTTACAGAGTGGCAGGGACCCCCTAGCTGGCTTCCACATGGGATTCTGTCCCTGCCCCAGCCCGGGGGAGCAGGCAAAGGAAATACAGGGTGACCTCTGTTAGCAGTGGATCTAAGAGCTGAAGGATGCCAGTCTAAATTGTGGATGGTCCCCCTGCCCTCCGGCTCCCACTTATTGTCCTGCATCCTATGCCTTACTTCTGCTTTTCACCTCCACAGTAACAAAAGGCAAAATAAAATGAAGAAAAAGATTTATGTTAACAGCAAAATGTATTCATCTCCATCTTAAACAGTACAAGTGTTGTGAGCAAGGACACTCACTTTCATCAGATGGTGGGTTGAACCCTGTCAGACTGTGACACATTTATCACTTATTCTTGGGTCCATGGATCCCAGTGAGCAATTAGCAAAGAAACCATTTATGAAACTCTTTGGCTTTTTAGGACCATAATTAGATCAGTTAATCCTTTTTTTGCTTTGTTACTTCTCACAAACAATCCAAGTTACTTTTCCTTTCTGGAATTGTGTCCTGTGGTCAGGGCCAGACCAGTTTCTAGGCTTATTCTCTACCCCTCCCGCTCCCCTGCAGCCACCAGGGACAGAGGAGCAACAGGTATGGGCTGAGTGTTCAGGAGGGTGGTGCCCAGCACACTCAATGGGCTGGTGTCCATGGCAAGCCCAAAGGAGAGGGGCATGACCACGACCCTTCCTAGGGCCTTGTTGTGTCCTCTCCCTGAAGGTGAGAATTTTGTCTGGCCTTGATGTAGATGTGCTTTACTGAGTTTATCTGCACACACAGGCATGGGAGCTCCAAGTTCCTTGGACTCCCCTCCCCTCAGATCCCTGAGAATAATGTTAGGAAGAGGGTTCAGAGCATCTTTGGGAACCCTCCCTCGAGTCTGACCACCTTCTCAGGGAACAGGGAAGACCTAACGATCAAGGTGCCCTTGGGGCTGTGCATAGAAGTGGGCAGAATGTGACAAAAATGTGAACAAGAGCCTTACCATGGACATCTGAATGCTTGGCCCAGGAAACAAAGGACCACTTAGATCACCAAGCCCATGGAATGGAAAGAGGAAAGAATGGGCAGAATCAGGAAGCAGAACTGGAAAGGCACCCTGAGATTCTGACACCCAATTCCAATGTGGGTGGGGAAGTGGGGTTTTACACACCACCAGGCAATGCTCTAGACATCAGCTGGGTGTCCTACAACTCAACTCAATTCTGACACTATCTACCTGGAGATAGCAGATCCCACAGGTTAAGGGTTCAGTTGTACAAGACTGCCACCCACCCCCTTCAGATGACAACTGCAAGTCCAGGTTGTCACCTGGGCTTCTGACTGACTGGTTGTAGATTGAAGATTCCCATGATTAATTTGTTAGAGTGGCTCACAGAACTCAGAGAAACATTTTACTTAGTGGATGACTGGTTTATTACAAAAGGGTATAACTCAGGAACAGTTAGATGGAAGAAATGCATAGGACAGGGTATGGGGGGAAAGGGTGCAGAGCTACTATGCCCTCTCCAGGCACACCTCTCTCCTCACGTCTCCACGTGTTCACTAACCTGGAAGCTCTCCGAATCTTGTCTTTTTGGGTTTTTATGGAGGCTTCATTACATAGGTATGATTGATTAAATCATGGGCCACTGTCATTTGATTCAACCTCCAGCCCCTTCCCCTCCCCAGAAATCAGGGGGTGGGACTGAAAGTTCCAACCCTCTAATCACATGGTCGGCTTCCCTGCCAACCAGCCCCCATCCTTAGATGTGGTCCAAAAGTCACCTCATTAATTTAACAAGACACCTTTATGGCTCTTATCACTTAGAAAATTCCAAGAGTTTTTGGAGCTCTGTGCCAGGAACGTGGACAGAGACCAAATATATGCTTCTTCTTATAAATCACAGTATCACACACTCATACACACCTCTCCCACCCGAGCCAGAGTTCTGATTCTTGGGCTCAAAACTGCCAATGACCTTCCTAGGAGACCCTCTGACTCACTTATCCTCACTTTCTTCAAGCGTAGAGTGGTAATTTTATAACTCATTTATCAATCTCTTCCTGGGATAATATTAATCATTTGCAAGCAAATGAACTAAATAAATTCATCCAGAGAATTGGCAAACTCTATTGCTCCTTCCTACTCACTTGTTTGCTAAGTTTTGGAAGAGGACTTGTGGGCAAACATCCTATTTTGCATCTCCCATCTGGGGACAATATATCAAATGACTTATGACATTTTAATTGTGTAACACAAGTCTACTGTTATGAGTATTTCCTTTAAAGGGTGACAGATTAAAAAGAAATAAAACTGACAATGCCCTCACTTAACAGTGGAATATTCTTCAAAGAAGTCGGACAAAACTCCAATCTCAATTATTATTATGTTTGTTAAGCAGACAGTGTGTGCTATGTTCTCAAGAATGATGCTAAACAGACAAAAATCAAACAAACAAACAAAACCCCTCAATCCCCAGAACTGACCCTGTGGTTGAAAATGCCTGGAGTGTATGCAGGCTCCTAAAAGGAGCCTCCGATGACCCTGAGGCCACAGATTGGGACTCTGGCCCTAGACATTAGCAACTCCAGAGGGGAACAATTCCTTACTTGTTAGTGTACCCCAGTCCGGGTATGTAATAGTTTTGCAGGGCCAGACTGATTGTTATTTATGCTCTTTTAACAGAGAAGCATAGATATCAAGGACCAGACAGCCTCGGACCAGGACTTCAGAGGGAAGATTACAGTAGCCGAAGGGTTTGAGGGGCAGAGTAAAAGCACAGTTACCCAACCTGCTGGGAAGTGACACCACTTCCACCACAAGTGTGGTGGACAGGGACCAACCCAATAGGCAACTAAAACTTAGGAAAGCACCCGAAGACAAGACCTTCATGTGGTCATTGGAGCCAGGGTACAAGATGAGGTGTGACCAAGCGGAAGCCAGACAAGAGCCCACTTACAGACAATGGGTACAAATCACAGAGCATCAGTGTTCCCAGCCCCCCAGGCTAGCATGATAGAGGGACTAAGAGACATGGACCGCACGAGGCTCTCTCCTTAACGTGCCTGGAACTTGAGCAGATCGGTCAACTTCTCCGATGTTGTCTCAGGGAGTCTGAAAGTTTCCACAGCATCCTTAGGCCCACTTTTAAAGGTTTATAAATATAAGGCAGTTTTTCAGTTGTTTCTACCTTATGCTGGGCATATTATACTGAAAAAAAATTAAACAGAGTAGTTAAAAATAATCAATTCTAAAAATAATCAATTATTGATATTAAAATGTTGCTTATTCTTGTTTATCCTTCCACGTGATATAGCCTAACTAAAATCATTTAACCCCAACACTTAATCATTCTCCTCTTCAAACGCTGCTGCTCTCCCGGGGGTGTTATGCTCCACTATTCTAACGGGCTAGGGAATATCTGAAAAAAAGACCCAGAAGAGTGGCTTCATAACTGGGTGCTAGGCTTCATCTCATACAAATTCTGTTACAAGAACAAAAAACGCATTTCAAGGGCAAATATAAAGGATTCCTATATTAGCTGATATAGAGCAGCTAATTAAGACAACTTCTAAGAATAATAAGTTTATAGAATGCTAACATTGGAAGGGATCTTGGAGATTGCTAGTTTCCAACCCCTAATTTTGAATTGAGGAACCAGGTTTAGAAGTTGAGTGATTTGCCTAAGGCCATGAAGTTAAAGGAAGGGATGGAAATTTCCTAACTCTCACCCCAATCTGTGCTTCTTCTAGGGATCTCCCTGGCTGAAGGGAAAGGAATGAGGCATACGGAGGGCCAGCAGGAGAGATGCATGGATTGACTTTCTTCTGAGGGTCCATCTTCAAAAGAAACAGTCAGAGATAAAAGAAGTAATTTTGTAAAATGGGGAAACAGTAGGATAAAATATATTTTTAAATTCCCTGATAAAAATTGGCATCACAAATCAGGTTTCTTCTCTAGAATTTCTAGCTGTTTCTAACAACTGTATTTGTTTACTCCCATAGCATTCTTTGCTTTTTTCCCAGGAAAAGGAAGGTTTTTGAGAGTAATATTTTTGAGATGGAAAAAGCTGGGAGATCAAAAACTGATAAAAATGTGGAGAAAATCATTTAAAAAATTGTGTTTCTTCCCGAATTCTGTTACTTTTCTATAAGGTAAAGCCAAGGGTGAACATTTGGAACTTTTTAAAGCACTACTATAATATATTGATGAGATTCAAATTGTGGCAAAATTAGCTTTTAGTTATATTTCAAATAATGACTATTTCTGTTCCCTGAGGAATTTGCAACTCTGTAGAAACTTTCCTTACATCTTTACTTGAATGTCTGTAGTTTCTGGTTAAAACTGATTAAATCTAAGGAAGTGCTTTTCCTAGATGAAACAGGAGATTCAATGTATTGCGCTTCCTCTGTGAATGTATTTGCTCCTGGAGTGCTCGTGTGTTACCAGATGTAGGCAAATTCTATTGACAGGCCTGTGAATTGCTAATTGACAATTACCATGGAGAGTCTTTTGATAGGAGGCCACTTGACATTTTTTAAATGTCAAACTTCTTTAGACCTTGCAGAAATCATGTACTCCTAAAGTGACTTGAATCCCTTGAGTGAAAGAAATCAAGTATATATGGTGTCACTGTTTATATAGATTTTGAGCTGTCTTTACTTCTAAAGTCATGACCTTTGAAGAAGATAACAGCTAACATTGATGGAGCACTTATGTGCAAGGCACTGTCTTAAGTGTTTTATATGAATTAACAACCTTATGAGGAAGATATCCTTATTGTTCTGATCATACTATTAAGGGAATTGAGGCACAACGGCTCTAAGAAAGTCTGAGTCCAGAGTCTGCTCTTTTACATTATGCTGTCCTTTATCAGGAAAAATTCCATACACTGTTATCAAGGTTCCTAATAGAAAATGATTTTATATTATTAACTAATATTCTACTAAATGAAGAATGTGAATCCTTAAATTATCTTTAATTAACTCATTATCTCAAATTGTCTCCTTGCAATGAACAGTGACAGCAGCAATAGCCATTATTATGATTTCGGACTTTTAAAATGATCTTTTAGTTCCAGTGAAAATAAATTGTCAACATCGTTGCTGTGGTGTGAATGTGTCCCCCCAGATTCTACGTTGAAAACCAAATCCCCGAGGAAGGGTGGCCTTAGGAGGAGGAAAGAATGGAGGCCACGGGCAGATGGGAAGCAACCTGAGTGCTGCTCTAGGGAAGACTGGCCAATGGAGGGGTGGGGAGATAAGACACATTTTATGGTGTTACTTTGGCCACATAAACCTTAAAGCAATACAAATTAATATTTAAATAACCCTAGCAGGAAACTAGGCTACAGTACTGGGTACGAGAGACAATTCTCCTCCTATTACTGTCCAAAGGTGTTGTCCTGGAAGAAGCTGAGACTGACTGCCTCGGCAGGAACCTACCTTCACTCAGGGGACTTTCTATGTTCTTAACCTTGACTTAAAGGAAGGCTGTCCTGTGTTCTTTTAGGTACTTAGCCCTCCAGAAGGACCAAACTTCTCTGAATCCTGATGCATTAATTTATGTCTCAGTTAAGTAAAATTGACATTGTTTTAGAGAATGGATGCTCTCAAGGAGTTAATTAAATAAACGAACTTACACGATTAGACTGGCTTGTCAAATGGCATAACAACATACTTCACAGGGTACAGAGGTGAACAATCCTTTCCCTTGGACTCCTCCTTCCCTCGTCCACCCCAGGCAACTTAATGCTTGACCAGCATTACCAACTTTCCTCTAGATACACTATCTTCCTGGGAGTGCAGAATGTTCTACTGCTTATCATTTGTTTTCCTTTCTTTAATCTCAAAACTATCTGCTTAATTCTTAGAAAAAGAGCTTCTCAGGAGGCAGGCCGCTAGGGCTGATGTGGGGGTGATGATGAGAAAATCAATCAACAGAACTGCTTGTGAAAGTGGACACAAAGCGTGTATTCAGACTTTTGGCTCAAGCTTTTGTACATATTTTGCTGCATGCTGGGTTTACAGAAACAATTTTGAAAAGCAAAAGAAAGGGAGAGTTAAGACATATTTCATCTATAGGGCACTACACCTCAATCTATGCTGGGACCGACATCACGTGGGGCTCCAGAGATAAAAGTCTACATAAAATGAATTTTTGTGGTCTTGTTTAATGCTTGAGGTCATAAAAATGAATATCACCACTTCTAATTGAAGCAGAAATGCCAAGAGTCAGCTTTGCTCTGCTTTCTCCCAAAGCTACACCTGTAATATGAATCACCGTCGACCCTAAGGGTCCACCAAGAACATTAGTCTTGTGAATAGCAAACATATGATTTCAGGCAAATGTGCCCATAGAGACATTCCAGTGTTAGACTTGGGGATCACTTATCCTACAAGCCCAGGGGTGCTGCAGACATTTGTTTGCAGGTGGAATCAAGTCATCTCTGCATGCAGACTGGCATGCTGAACCGAGGATGAGCTATTCCTTTTCCCCATCCCAACATATTCGTTAGTGCGTGGTTATGCTTCTGGAATCACCCCGGGTACACTGGGAACCCTCTGCTTGCCAGACACTGATTGTGGGCTTGTGATGGTTCATCCTGGGGAGAAAATTGGGGTTTGCTTGGTCATAGGGAATACCATACCCATTCTTTTCACCCACCTCTCCTTGAGGAAGCCTCATGCTTGAAAGAGCCAGGAGCCACTAAGCATTCCTTTTCCTACAAGGGAAAGGGACATGGAGTTCTGTAAATATGACTCTTTCCTGCTTCCAGGATGATTTCATTTCACTTGAAAAACAGTTTTCAGCATACAAAGCACATCTTCATATTTTTCAATTTCCTTATATTATTCTCGAAAAAAGATGCAAATGATTGTGCTAGGATGACACATCTAGATATACAAAGCCATGTCAAGGAGCTGCATGCTTAAACCAGCCCATTTATTAATTGAGGCAACGCAATTTAGGGAGAAGTATGAGATTAGCAGCATTTAGCTGAAAGGACAAATTCTCGGTTATCGTTGAAATGCCCAGGTGATATGAAGGCTCGGCTTTTTCCTGGGAGGACTATGGTAGCTAAATAATGAAATAAATATTCTACTGCTGTCCATACCAAACAAATCTCCCAAATTTGTATTGCTCTGGAGACTTACCTCCTCTTACTCATTTTTACATAGGGCGGGTATGAATGCAGACATGATTGGGAAATCAGGGACTCAGCTTCCAACAAATGCAATTAAGGCCACAACCAAAACTATCCTTAATTATGAAGCTGGACTGTGACATGATCATTCCCTGGGTGTTTTCTATGGGTCACTTGCCAATCAGAAAATGCCATGTCGCATTTATCACAAAAACAAGGGACCCTTTTGCTCAAAATTAAAATGTGTATTTAAAAAACCCTGGCAGCTCTCAGCTTCTGTGGTTCACCCCGCGTAATGTTGTGCAGTTACATGATTGCATTCACTCTACTGGCACTCTTTGTGATGTGAAAGAAAAGAAAAATCATTGGCAAAAGATGCTGATTAAAGCATTCTGCCTAAAAAATTTTCCACAGCACTTGAATGCTTAGGTTCATTGCCCCAGTTTGCATGGAGAAAGCACTCTCCTTTAGAAGAAATAGTTTTCCTAAGTTAGAAGTAGAAGTGTGAACTTAGATGAAGCCAAGTTTTTAAAGTAAAATCATCTTGTGTGATATTGGTATTTGTAATCAGTACTATATATTTTTAATTTAAAAATCTTACTCTAACCCAGCTCTATGAAAGTTTAATATTTTGCCAGATTTGGTTCATATTTTTAAGAGTAATAAAATATTACCAACACATTCAAAGATCCCATGCCCCTCTCTTCTCAATGAGAAGCACCATTGTGAATTTATTTTCCTAGGCATGTATTTATACTAATGCTACATATATACTACATATGCATTTATTGATAAAGAATTTATATAGCATTGTTTTGCATATTTTAAACTTTACATAAATGGTATCATATGGTATATGTTACTCTGCAATATAATATTTTAAAGACTTATCCATACTGATACAAATAGCTCTGACTTATTCAGTTTAACTATGGTATAGCATTATGAATATACTACAAAGATTTATCAAAACTCCTTTTGAAGGACAATTATATTGTTTACAATTTTTGCTTTTAGAAACAATGCTGCAATAGGCATTATTATACAACTCTTCTTATATGCATAAAGGAGATTGTCTCTAGAGTGTGTACCTAGAAATAGAATGAACTAGGTTATCAAGAGGGAATATCTCCAACTTCACTAAATATTGCCAAATTGTTCTCCATGATTGTTATAACAACTAATAGTCTATGAAAACTATGAAATCCCCACAAGCATCATATGGAAGTTCCTGATTCTCTACAATCTTGCCAACATTTAGTATTGTCAGATTTTTGTATTTTTGCCAATCTGTTAGGTATGTAATAGTATATTTCATTGAGCATATATGTGTGTTTATTGACCATGCAAGCTTCCTTTTCTGTAACTTTCCTTGTCCATTTTTCTCTTTAGCTCTCACTTTCTTATTAATGTTATAAATTAGGGATATTAAGTCTTTTTTCATGATATGTATTGTAAATGCATGGTTATGGATTCTTTCATAACCTTGATTATATGGTGTCTTTGTTTCAATACTCATTCTTAATTTTAAAGTAATTTTATTTATCAGTCTTTTCTTTTGGTTTGTGTGCTTTGTATCTTGTTTAATAAATTCTTTCCTACTCTAAGATCATAAAGATATTCCCCTATATTTTTTTCTCAAAGTTTAAGCATTTTAATTTTTACTTTAATTTTGTATACATGAGGAAGAGATTTTTTTTATGCAAATAACATTAAATCAGCACCATTTATTAAATTATCCACCCTTTCTTAATTTAGTAAGCCATCTTTATATGAGATTTCCATACATATATTCATTTCTAGGCCTCTCTAATCTATTCCATCTCTTTATATCTGGTAGGAAAAATGACTCCTCTCTCCCTATCCTTCATTTTTCTTCAATGTTGTCTCCATTATTATTGGGTCTTTTCTCTTCTGTATAAATCTTAAAATAGCATTGTCCAATTCTACAAAAATGCACATTGGCCTTTTGATTGAATTGCATTGAATTCATAGATGAATTCATAGAGAATTATCATCTGCAAATTATTGAGTATCCCCTTCCACTATACACCTTCATTTAATTAGATCTTTTATTTCCTACAATAATCTCTTTAAAATTCTCCCAAAGCTCTTCAAATGTTGTTAGATTTATTCTTAGGTACCTTCTTGTCCTCATTGTTATTGTGAATGAGCTTTTCTTCTATGACATATTTCAGTTGATCATCGATGACGTATAAGGATGTTAATCATATTTGATGCTGATCTTGTATTCACAAACTTGCTGAATTCTCTATTAGTTCTAATAATTTACATGTAGAATTTCTGTTTAGGGAGTGGTATTGTCTGCAGATAAAGACTGTTTTGTCTTTCTTTCCAAATGTGTACCTCTTATTTCTTTCTTCTGGTCCTATTGCATTATGTACAACTACAGGTATACTTTAAAATAGCGATATAAGAGATCTTTCCATTATTCTTGACATCAATGGGATTGCTGATTCCAGAACCAGGTCTTATAATGACTTTCAAAGGCTCACGTCTCTCAGTCATTTTCGTATATTGTAGGAGAATCACTGAGTCATGGGCAGATTGGTTTAGTTCTTGTTCATGAGATTGAGTATTTACCCTTCAGATTCACAAGTTCCCCAGCTTACTAATGGCCGAAGTCCCAGGTGATCAGCAACCTGTCTTTCCCCATCCTTTTATGGGAAGAGAGAGCTCAGCAGCCCTACTCAGCCCCTGGCTTTAAACACTCAGCCTAGTTATGGTTCTCACCTTACTCAGAACATTTTTAGCGCTTCCCTGCATGCCCTTGTCTAGCAATGCCTACTTTCCGGAGTAGAGCAAGCCCAAACTTCAGCCATGCACATTGCATTAAATTTATGATCTGTTCTTGTTCAATATCTTGGGAGATTTTTCTCTAGCATATCCACCTAGAAAGGGAATTAACCAGAATGTAGAATAAAATATGTTCAGCTTTACTAGATATTGCCATGGAGATGATTATCTTGTTTTTGAACCTATGTCATTATTATTTTTGTTTAAAACATTTTATCTCTTACTGCTATTTATTGACAGCAGAGACTGAAGCAATGTGAAAACTTTCAGAGCGTTTTGGCCAGAAATATTATTGGTTCCATTTCTCAAATAGTTTTCTTTGTATGTAAGAAAAGGTAAGAATCAGAAAAATTATACTTATTATGTATCTATAGAATAATCCCTAATTTATGAACTGCCTGTGACTACAGAGCCCAACACAAGAAAAACTACCCATCCAGTTGCCGTATGGCTTATTTATCATCTGTTGAACATGATCAGTACATATTAAAGGATTTTTTAATGGGGCCCATAGGGGAGTTTGTGATTTTTAAAAAAGCTCAGACATTCTTAAGGAACGTTCAAGTGTGAGACAATGTAGTAAAAAGGTTAAGAAAAGAGCATTTAGTAACACCACTGAGTTGGGTTCCAGGCTCCACCAATTACTAGCTCTTTAAGCTATGGTTTCCTTATTGGTAAAAAGGGACGACATTAATATCTACCCTAAAGGGTTACTTTGAAGATTAAACAAAATATAGTACACATAAATCATTTAGCACAATATTTGGCACATAATGAACATTCAATAAAATTTAGCTGTTATTTAAATCACAAAGGTTAATATATTTCCCTTTTATATGATATATAATCTGACAATAATCTGAAGTCTTATTTTCATTACTTTCAATTTGTCCATTTCATAAAATTAAGCAGATACGCTTTCAGTAGTTAGCACAGAGTATAGGGATTTCCCAGAGTTTTTAGAAAAGAAATAGAACTATACTTTAATTAAAACAGGAAAAATAAGACTTCATAAAATAATCAAGTCCAATGAGTTGTGTCTCATTGTTGAGAACTACTTTAATATTTGAATAATAACAAATTATTTTCATTACATTAGCTGAAGAGAAAAATGAATGATGAATTTGAAATGACAGAAAAGGAAATAAGGTAATTGAAAATGAAAAATAAAAATCCAAGTTTAAAGACCAAATAAAGATTCAGTTACTAACACTACAAGGTTTTAACTTTCTGCTTAGTATACAAGCAAACTCTGCTCTGTGAAGTAGCACTGAAAACTGAAAATTTCATGGTTTAGCTAATAAGGCATATTTACAAACTAGTTTTACAAGTGAACATGCAATGTGAAAAACAGCATCTAATTCATGGTGGTATGGTGATAGACATCTGTTCATTTCAGGAACTGGCCTTACTCCATCAGGTGCTCACCAATCACATAGCCCTATCTCTCTTACCACAAGGTTAAACACGGGCCCAGAGAACCCATACTCCTGAACATTGTGATTGGTTTAAAGATTTTTTGCCATGCAAAATGTTTTTTAGTCAAATTTATCACTCAATTCTCTTATTGCTTCTGGATTTTGACTCTTGTCAGAGAATTTTCTATTTCTAATTTATAAAAGTATGCACTCAAGGTTTTCTTCTAGTATTTACTTATGTTTATTTGTATGGATTACGCTGGTGTGTAGTATGAAAACTAGATCAATTTAATCTTTTTTCCATATGGCTCTCCAGTAATCCCAACCCCACTTCTTAAAAAAGTCTTCCTGTCTTCACTAATGTGTTAATGTATCTTGTAAAGCAATACGATGTGTCACCTTTATCGTATATTTCTCTATGCACTCAATTATTTGAAGATAACGTGTCATTTCTCTTTGAAGGTTCTAAATATTTTTCCTTTTGTTTTATAGCAGTTTTGTGGTGATGTGTCTGGTTATGGTTTTCTTTTTATTTGCCATGTTCGGGGTTTGTAGCACATTTTAAATTGTGTTTAATGTCAGTTTTGGAAGAGTTTCAGCCATCATCATTTCAAATATTGCTTCTGGCCTATTCTCTCCATTCTCCATTTGAAATTCTAATTATACATATGTTAGACCTTTTAAACTGCATTCCACACATCTCTTATTCTCTTTTCAATATTTTCCAAAATCCTCTCTGTGCATTAGACAGTATACTTTCTTTTATCTTCTAATTTACTAGTCCTCTCTTCATCTGTGTCTAGTCTGATGTTAAACATTTATTGAGTTCTTTATTTCAATTATTGTATTTTTAACAACTTTATTAAGATATAATTCTTGTACTATACAATTTACCTATTTAAAATGTACAATTCAATGGTTTTTAGTATATTCACAGAGTTGTATAATCATCACTACAATCTTAGAATATTTTCATGACTCCTAAAAGAAACCCCATATCCATTAGCAGTCATTCCCCATCTTCTCCCAACACTCCTAGCCCTGGGCTGCTGATCTGCTTTCTGTCTCTATATATTTGCCTGTTCTGGACATTTCATATAAACAGAATCATACAATATGTGGTTTTTTGTGACCTTTCACTTAGCATGATGTTTTCAAATTCATCTGTGTTGTAGCACGTGTCAGTACTTAGCTCCTTTTAATTGCCGAATAATGTTCCATTGTGTGGATATACATTTGGTTTATCTATTTCTCAGTTAATTGACATTTGGATTATTTCTACTTTTTGGCTATTATGAATAACGTGGCTATGAATGTTCATGAATAATTTTCCGTATGAACATAACTTTTCATTTCTCTTGGGTATATACCAAAGAGTGAAGTTGCTGGGTAATTATGGTAACTCTATGTAAGCTTAACTTTTTGAGGAACTCCTGGGCTGTTTTCCATAGAGACCACCCTATTTCATACTCCCATCAGCAATATATGAGAATTCCAATTTCTTCACATCCTCACTAACACTTGTTATTATCTGTACTTTCTATAATAGCCATCCCAGAGGGTGTAAAGTGGCAGTTGTAATTTATAGTTTAGAATTTCCTTTGCATTTTTTATAGTTTAAAAAGTTTTTTTTATAGTTTAGTTTATAGTTTTTTTATAGTTTACCTCTCTCCTGAAGTTCTTATTGCATCTAATTTCTTCAACAGTTATTTTAACGTCCACAGGGATAATGCCAACATATGGATCTCCTGCATGTTTGTTTCTATTTTTTCTTTTAGCTTTAGTCATGTGGCTGGTTTCCTCAGTACACCTAGCCATTTTGGATTCAGTGCCGGATATTGTTATGAATAATCACAAAGTTTCTGAATGATTTTATTCTCCATAGAGGACTAAATATTACTTTTGGCAAACAGTTGGAGTAGGGACAGATCACCATACGCAAATATGTAATTGATTTTATTCAAAGCTTGCCTACAGACTTTGTGAGGGCTTGCATTTTCTGGTTTACCCTAACTCCTGGAGTTCTAATTTTTAGGCTGCTGTATTTACCAGAGCCCCTCCTCATTGGTAGGCATTTAATTCTAATTTTTGTCCCCGTGAATTTGGCAGTAGCTCTTTCTAGCTTCTCAACCTTGCAATTGACATTTTCCCGTCAGTCTCAAGGGGGTTTGAGGCACGGTTTATCAGGTATACCTCTCTGTTTCCGTCCTCTCCAGGGTCAGTTTTCACTACCTGGGTAGTTCTCTGATACCTCTCACATACAAAACTGTTTCTTTTTCTCCTTCTTACTCTTATTTATGTTTTTACTTATTTTCAGCAGGAGAGTTGGTATACAACAAGCTAACCCATCATTACAGGAAGACTTCACAGGCACTTGGATTCATTTCTTGATTTTCTATTCTGTTCCATTAGTCTATCTAGTCATGTAACAATGCCACCCTATTTTAGTTATAGAGAACTTTATGATATATTTTTATATCTGGTAGGGTTAGTGCATGTGCGCACACTTGCATACACACACAGACACACACACATAGTGCATATTTTTTCAGCATTTCCTATCTATTCTTGCTTGTTTATTCTTCCAAATAAATTGTATAATCAAATATTTAACTCCAGAAAAAAATTTGTATTGGGATCAGGTTAAATTTGTAAATTTACTTAGGAAGAACTGACATCTTTCTACCACTGAATCTATTTTAAAACATCTATTTAAATCTCCTCTGTGTCCTTCAGGAGCTATTATAACTTTCCTCATATGGATATTAGACATTTTTTGGCTAAGGTTTTACTTAGATTTTTTTTTTCTATTATAAACGGAGTCTTCTTTTTCATTCATTCTCTATTTTTCATATATGTGAAGGGTATTTATTTGATTTTTGCAAATTAATGTTATATCTTACAACTTTACTGAATTCTTTATTGTTTATAATAGTTTTCCATCAATTATTTTCCAGACATATAATAATATAGCCTACAAATAGAAATAGTTTTACTTTGTTATTTCAAATTTAATCTTTCTAATTGCTTTCTTGTTTATTTGTACAGACTAATTTTTACAATATTAGATTTTGGTGGAGACAGTAAGCATGTTGTCTTGTTCCTGGCTTCTGCAGCAAAGGGTCTAGAATATCTCCACTGGGGAAGATACTGGCTTTTGGGTTAGATATCATTTTGCCATTTTAAGGAAGTATCCATTATAAAGAAGTATCCATTGATGACTGCTGAGTGCTTTTCACATGAATGGATGTTGTATTTTGTTAGGTGCCTTTTTACCACTTAAAAAAATGTTCATATTATTTTTTCTCCATAGCTCTATTACTATGATAAATTATATTGATGGATTTATTAATATTTAATCATCTTTGTATTTCTTAAATAAATCCCCCATGTTATGATGTATTATTTTCTAATGTGCTATTAACTCTTTTTGCTAATATTTTATTTAAGAATTTAGCATACCTATTTATAAATGGGAATAGGCTGTAGTTTTCAGTTTCATGCAATATTTTTCAGGTTTGATATCAATTGTATATTCAGTTCATTATTTTCCATGATTTGGAATAGTTTAAATAACATTTGGATGGTCTAATCTTTAAAGGTCTAGTAAAATTTCACTATAGAACTACCTATTGGGGGAGATTCTTTATATCTTTATTTCGTCTTCTAAATTCATTCTGTTTAGATTCTCTATTTACCAGGGTCAATTTTGGTAAATTATATTTTCCTAGAAAAGTATGTATTTCTTTTAGGGTTTCAAGTAAATTAGTATAGAGTTGTGCAGAAAAGTTTCTTTTGATTTAACTTTCTTTCTTTTGACAGCTATCATTAGTCCCCCTTTGCTATTTCCTATTTTGTGTATTATTTTCTATACAATTTTCTTATTTCATACTTTCTCAAATTTAACTGATTTAACTGATTTTTTAGAACCAGATTTATTTACTCATAAACTCTGTGGGTTTCTTTTTGTTTTCTAACTCATTAATTTCTGTTTTTACCTTTAATTTCTTCTTTCTAATTTACCTTTAATTTCTTCTAATTTTGATACTTTTTACTCCTGTTTAGTACCTAAAGGCAATTAGCAAGCATTCTATTTCCATATACTTTTCTTTTCTTCCCCCACTTACGTAGTTGTAATTTATTTACATTGTCAGGGCATCTATTAAATAATATTCTATCACCTTTACATCCACCATCAGCTCTGCAGTTAAAAATATATTTAATGTCCTTATGGTGAACCTTCCCCAGTATTTCTCAGTTGTCTGAATTCATTCCCTAGTTGATTCTTTAGAAACATTCCTTGAGGTCTTGAATATTCATAGCCTCCTTTATGATATATATACTTAAAGGTAAGTTTAGCTAGATATAAAATTTTGGCTTACATTATCTTCAAGTATCTTAAATATACTACCTCACAGTCTTCTGGCTTAAAATACTGTTGTTGAAAGCAAGCCAACTTTACATCTTTACCATGTAAGTAACTGGCTTTTTTTTATCTGGAAGCCCAAAGGATATATTCTTTTTCTTTAAAGCTCAATAGATTTTTAAAATATATCTTGGTGCTAACTGCTCTGGGTTGATTTTTACACGATATACCTTTTCAATATGTAGATTCAAATTTTGTTTTATCTCTGGAAAGTTTTATTGAATTGTGGTTTTTATATTTCTTCTGTTTCATTTCTTTGGTTTTCTTCTTTAGGAATTACATTTGTACATACGTTGAATCATTTTTTTCCAGTCTGCTGGAATCTATCATCTCTAAAATTCTTTTTATTTTTTCAATTCCATTTGATTTTTTTCATTTTTTCCTTTCCATTTTCTATTTCTCTTACTATAGTTTCATTGGTGTCTATTAACTTTTTGTTCTTTCTAGTTTAGTCTTTTGAAATTTTCCTTTTATTTTAAATTACTCATTGAGCTCTGTCTGTCTTTTAATGTCCTCCTCATAGCTAGTCTTTTCATCTCTGAACTTTTCTGACTGATTATGCAAACTTTATAGTTTTTATTGTTTTCTTAATTTCCTTTTGCTAGTTTTGAAATATTAGGTCACAATTTTCTTTGAAGTTTTTGCCATACTTCTCTAGTGTGTCTTCACTGTCCATTGGCACATCATTCAGAGAATTAGTCTTTTTGCTTACAATATATTTTATATTGTAATTATTTTCTGTTGTTCATGTTTTATTGAGATGAGTTTTCCTATATTTTAGGAAGCTACCATATAGAGGTGGTGGCAGACTAGAATAGCTTTCCTAGATTCATGGCTCTAGGGCCCTCTCTTCTCTTGTTTCTGCAAAGTATTTGTATATAGTGCCTTTTCATACTCTGTACTTTCTTTGATCCCTTTTCCCTCTTTATATCTAGGACTTCTCTCCCTTTACAAGTCATATGAATTTGAGTTCTATTTTCAATCAATTTTACTTACTTTACTTTGTTCTTCTAGAGGGCAATTTTGGTTGTGTATTTTTGGAAGCTCTGGAGACTTGGACACACCAGCATAATCTAACTTGACTTTAGTCTTTTTGTACTCATCTACAAAGTGGGTACTCTGTAGCTCTTCCCCAGTTTTGACAGTTATTCTCAAACCTGCCTGCTATATTTCCCCTCCAAGGGTAGACCTTTCCTTGAGTAGGTGAGGACTTGATGATCCCTTGTTCTCTGGCTAAATGATAATTAGAAATTTCCCCTTTTCTCCCCTCTGTTACTACCAATAGTTGGTGCTTTTGCTCACCTACTCATATTCTAGAATTTGTAGGAATAACTTCACTTTTTGTTGAAAATATTGTTCATGAATTTTTACTTTCACTATTCTAGATGCTCTGGCTGTTTTGTAAAGTGATTTTGGAAGATTTAAAAAACTATGCTGATGTTGGCATCTTGCCCCAACTAGAACCTAAACCACTTTCTCTACTTGGCTTATGGGATATCAGATTATCCTGCTTTTCTATCCTTCCTCACTAGCTGATTTTTCTGAGAACTATTTGCTGGCTCTTCTTTCTCTTTTTGACCTCTTGGTCAGTGTCTCACGGGTCAATCCTGGGATTTTTTTTTTCTCTATTTGTATATTCCTCAATGATCTCAATCCAATTCCACAACATTAAATATTAATCAAAATCTGATGACTCCAAAATTTCCCTCTATAGCCCTAAATTATCTCTTAAACCTTAGACTCATGTCTAACTACCTCCATACCCCACATCCAATTCATTATCAAGAACTAACAACACTACCTTCAGTATATATCTCGACTCTGTTCACCTCCAAGTATAACACTCCAGCTGAGCTACAATCATCCCCAGCTGAGTTGACTTCAGTTGCCAATTAACTGTGGTACTGTTACTGCATTAACCTCCTCCCCCTCCTACCTTGGTCTATTTTCCACAAAGTAGTCAGTCATTCTTTTATAAATCAGATAATATCATATCTCTGGGCAAAACCCACCAATGACTTCCCATAACATTTGGAACAACATCTGAAGCCTTTCACCACAGCCTACAAAGCCCTACACCATCTGAACACTAGTTACCTCTATGATCTTATTTCCTACTACTCTTCCTCTCACACTAGTTCTAGGCCACACTGGCTTTATAGTTTCCCAAAAACTCTAAATGGCTCCTACCTCAGGGCCCCATACTTGCTGATACATGTACCTTCAATGCTTTCCCCTCAGATCTTTGCATAGCTCATTCACTTCATTCAGTTTCAATAGCATCATATCAGAGACACCTCCTCAGATCAATCAAAACAGTACTGCTGTATCCCCCACAACCTTGTCAATCTCTTGTTTTTCTCTATACCCTTCTTTAGTTTCCTTCATACCACAATACTTACCATTACTTGAAAGCATATTTTTATTGTCATCTCCCTCAATAAAATGTAAGCACTATAAATGCACTGGCTTTATGTATTCTGTCCACTCCTGTATCTCCAGAGCCCAGATCCATGCCTTGTCCACAAAAGGACTAAGTAAATAATTGTTGATTAAATCTATGAAATATTTCCCAATTATTATTTCTTATACCTTGTTATAATACTTTTTATTGTTATAGTTCAAATTTATCACTCTATCTTTGCTTTTATATTTAAAAAAGGTTTTTCCCATCTCTATTCTATGCTTTTCTTCCAGTTCTTATGGTTTCATTTTAACCTTTGCTCATTAATCCTGCTAGAATTCATTTTTGTTTATGGTGTGAAGAGAAATAACTTCATATTTATCCCCATGCCATTTCCCCAGTATGCATTTATTAAATAATCTATACTTCTTTAACGTATCACTTTTAACACGTACTAAGTATATGCACCTATAGAATATCCTTCATAAATTCCTCATATTGTTTTTACTTTAAATTTTAATATATTTTGATGTAAACGTTCTAGGCATATCTACTGAACTATAGTCTCTTCTTATGAATGAAGTTCTTAATAGAATTTCATTCTGCTAGCCATAGGGCAGTCATGCTTTTTTACAGGATCTAAAATTAAATTAAACCAATGTCCTTGGTCATGTAATGTCACTGTCTCAAGCAATATGCTTTTGAATGTCATCTGTAACTTTTTTCTATTATGTCTAAAACTTACAAGAAATGTACGTACATTGTGATGAAGGGAGAGAGAAAGAGAAAACAAACCAGATTACATAAGGAATTTCTACTCATTTGAGTTTAAGACATTCTGTATTTTTTTTTTTTTTTGGTGGGGAAGATTAGCCCTGAGCTAAGGTCTGTTGCTAATCCTCCTCTTTTTGCTGAGGAAGATTGGCCCCGGGTTAACATCCGTGCCCATCTTCCTCTACTTTATACATGGGATGCCTGCCACAGCATGGCTTGATAAGTGGTGCATGGGTCCACACCTGGGATCCAAACCCACGAACCCCGGGCTGCCAAAGGGGAGCACGCGAACTTAATCACTACAACCTTGGGCTGGTCCCAATATTCTGTAATATCTTCATAGGATCTTTGCACTTACTTTCTCTCTGCCCCATGATTGGCTAAAATCACTATGTTAGAATTCACACATAATGGGTACAAGGCCTAAGTATCACATCCTCACATTATAGTACCCTCTGTGCCCATTCACATATGTTCCCATTCATTCTAAGAAACATGCATATTTCATAATACAAGTGGAGACCAGACCTTTGCCCTGAGGGTTTACTATCTAACAAAGAAATCCGTGTATTTAGTTTTCTAACCAAAATAGTGCTTTCTCATTCAAGAGATGCACTTATGCATCTGCTATTCATTTGGTACGCTTTCCCCTTCTCTATTACTCACTTCACAGTTATGGTTTAGCAAATATATTGGGTGAAATGAGGAAAATTCTGTAGACCAGAACAGTAGGAAGTGCTAAATTGTCATCAAATAGTCAAGTGCTGAGTTTACAAGAGAAAGGTGTAATTTGATACTCTAGTCACTTTGGGCTGGATCTTTCTAAGATTGCCATAATTTTGCTCCTGATAGACTAATTTCTTTGACCTATATGGAATCAAAATAATTTATGTCACCAGAATGCAAATAAAATTGACAACATTTGAGAACAAACTATGCCTATGGTTTAAAAACTATATAAAATGTAATTCATGGGTTTTTTTTTTTGGTGAGGAAGATTTGCCCTGAGCCAACATCAGCTGCCAATCTTTCTATTTTTACTCTGGCTTGAGGAAGATTAGCCCTGAGCTAATATCTATGCCAATCTTCCTCCACTTTTTATGTGGGATGCCTCCACAGCATGGCTGATGAGTGGAGTAGGTCCACATCTGGGATCCAGACCCTTGAACCCAGGCCACCAAAGGAGAGCACACAGCACTTCAACCACTCAGCCACAGGATCGGCCCTTAAAATGTAATATTTTAATATAAAATTGCAACTATCATGCAAGTACTCATTTTTCAAAAAGATGAGCTGCCAGAAAGAAAGACTAAATACTAATATTCCACATTCTTTCCCAACTGCCTCTGAACTGTCATTACTTGGTATATGTGTAAAGTCACCTACTTAAAATTATGGCACTCTCAATACCAAAGTTATGTAAAGTGGAAAATAAGGTAAGGTAATTATCCCCAATTTTTTATTCTGTAATTCACCAAAAATTACACAAATAAAGCCACAACAAATTCAAGTTTTCATGGTCAAATGTATTCTAGTTCATTGTCACTTACCTTCAGGTTCACAATTTGATAAACCTACATTTTCAGACAATGGAGGGAGAGACTTGAAAGGAACGGAAAGGGAGGAGGAGAAAAGAGATTCCTCAAAAAAAAAAAAAGAGATTTCTCAACTAGATGAACCTATGAAGGGCAAATGACTCAGAAAAATCTTTACACTTAAAAATTATTTTTTACAAGTCTACACTTTTTTGCATTCTTGCATTCTCTACCCATGCCCTAAACTATTGCTTTTTCAGATTTAATCCTCTGCTTTCTCTTCTGTCCTTCATTCCTTCTTTCCTTCCCTCCTTTTCTCCCTCCATCTCTACAATGGGTGAAAGCTACCTTCAGTGACTCATGCTGGAATGCCCAATTTTGGTCACAAGCAAAGCTTCTGAAACTTCACTGATCCTGGCATCCCTCCTGGACAGAATGATCTTCCATACTAACTCTCCTCAGCTATGACCAAACAGATGGTTCTATACTTTTGAGCTCAACTAAAACACACTGTGAAAATCAACCCAAGGAGCTTATCCAAAATATCATGGGAGAATCCACTAAGCATATTCACTCCGTATACTTCATTGCTTTGAAGTGGATCATCATCTTAGATCCTTTTAGTTGTGCCTTGTTTTTTTAACTTCAAGTTAACTTAAAGGTAAGTGTAAAATGGCAAAACAAAAGTTACCAAACATATGTTTGGATGGGAATAATTTTAAAATTAAAAATTAATTTTCATTGCTATAACTTCTGGAAAACACAGCAAGGAGGGCTCTGAAACTGAGGGTAAAGATGCTGAGAAACACAGCTCCCCATCTCAACTGGACATCGGTTATAGACTGAGTATGTCTACATGCAGGCAGCCAGTAGTTTACACTGTATTTTAATATTTTTAAAGAACAGTCAAACGATCAAATCCCTAAATATACAGCATTTTTTCCCTTTCTTTGCCCAAGAATCTGTTTTGGAAGCCAATTCAATGATTACTACTAGGACACGGAATTTTGATATCCATTTGGTACTGATTTACACCAGTATTTTTAAGGCTGCCAACAAGAAAGTCCAGAATTTCAGGAGGCCAAAATTCCACAAGACACAACTGTCTTTTATTTTATAGCTTATGAATTTGGGGCTTAATATGATTTTCCACTAACAAGTTCTGTACCCCCTCCAGAGTGCTAAAGCCAGTGTGTAGATCAGCAAAGTAACACAGAACATATGAGGCAAGTTAATATTAAACTTGAAGGAAAACTGTACATACTATATTGTTTACTTAGGAAAGAAGCACTTTAGTTGAAAGAGTTGACATACGATTTATTGCACACACTTAACCAGCATGTTCACATTTTTACTCTCAACCCCACTTGTAGCAGTTTTTTGGTGGTGGCGTGGTGCTGGATACAGTATTAATAAAGTCATCAATTAAAAATCCATTAGATATTGGTAAGGAATAGCTCTAAATACTTCATGTCTTCCGTTTTCATTAAATGTCTAGAAAAAATGCAGAATCATGTCCAGAATGAGTAGTAAATAACAGGCAAATAACTTAGGGAAGAGTTAGATGGATAACTCTTTTTAAGCATAATTAAATGAAGAACCTGTTTAATTGAAAACAACAAAATGTTCTGGGTTCCTAGAAATAATTCTGTTCCAAAACAAAACTTCCACATATAATTTTAAAAAAATCAGTATAGAATTTCTTCATATGCTCAAAGTAATCTTTTGAAGGAAGTCAAAGAGAGATTAAATATTGGAACACTGAAATGATTAAATGTTTTTTTTAGAAAAACCATGAAATCTTCTTCCCCAGATGTGATGAAGAAAAGGAGAGCCATGCATCCATCCTTCAATATTTAAGTGTTCCATGCCAAAATGACTTTCCCTAGGATTCCAGGCTTGTCCAAAAATCTTCACATTTCATACAATTTCTAATGGGGTTTTATACACTGGTGTTCAGTTTGAGTGAGCAAAGATATATAATTGATAAAATCAGCATAGGAAGCCTTAGAGTTATTTATCTACAAAACTAGATATCAAGCATGGCATCCTGCAATGTTTTTCAGTAAAGAGAAATTAGTTATCTCACATAATTTTACAGATGAAGCCTACTGAAAAAAAACACAAAGGAAATTTTCTATAGCAGAAGCCCACACTAACCACTAAGAAAACCATGCCAGATGCTCTCTAGACTTCACATTAGAATCCTAAACTCTTATTCCAAAGTCTAAGCCATGTTGCCTACCATGGGTGACTTCTGGACTAATATCATCAGGACGTGCTCTGCTTTCCTGAAGGGATAAGAATCTTTGATGGATTCTCAGGCTCACCAGACAGAAGGACACAGCATTATAGGTGAGTACCACATAACACCACTATATTTCTGAAACAGTAGCGGTACAAAACAGAATTATTTTAACCATGTTGCCAAACTGCTCCATCTAATGACACTTAAAACTAAACATGAATATGAACAAATAGAAGAAACACTCCTGACATCCATTCTTAGCTTTTATAATAGAAATATTTATATAAAAAATCTTCATTTAAAAATATATTGCTAAGTTACTCTATGACATTTATTATTAGCTAATAACATAATTTTATCTATGCAAACTTTTAAAACTGACTTGAAGTAGATAAATTATTTCTCATCAAAAGTTACTGTATCTAGAAGAAAATAAAACGAAGAAATATCTACAAATTAATCTTCAAAGTTTAATGTCTGTACCGTACCATGTTACAAGACAGAGCATTGAAAAAAAAAAATCACCATTCTATTTGTAAAGAAGACCAAGGAAACACGTCTTAGGTGGCAGCCAACCACATACTTATTGCTTTTACCGATCCTGGCCCTCTACCAAGAACATGCATTTCTGGTTCATTTAATTAGGAATAATTTTCTTATTTGGCACAGAGTTACTATAAATTTCATTTATAATTTCTCATTAGATTTCCAAAAGACACCACATTAAAATTCAAATTATGGCTAAACTCCTCAGCGTGTCATATGGGGAAAGTGGAGAAATGCATCTTTAAATATATCAGATCTACTGAAAATCACTTTAATACTTAAGTTTATCCTTTCAAATTTCCTCTCTGTGTTACTTTCTGTCCTACACTCCTTCCTGATTCAATCTTTGCTAATTTGTTTTAGATATAGCAGTGCAATCAGTAGTAATGTGACCAGAGTGCACTATATTTATTTCCGTATAAACATTTTGGTAGTCAAGTTCACTGCATCCTTTGGAAATCTAATTGTACAGAAAACTGGGTATGACAGAATATATGCTACTTAATATATACAAACTTGAGTCCTGAGAGCAAAACATAAAGGTTAAAAGAGGGGGTAACTTCTCCTTAAGGCTGGAAGAAATTTGAGAAACTTAAATGATGAAGTTCTAAAAAACCTGATGAAATTATATCACTCACTCGTAGATCAAATGAAGACAATCTCGAAAAGCCTGCATAAGAATGTTTTGTTCAGTCATCCATGACCAATGGTGAGCAGGTGCTTGACATCACAATCGTTTTATATTTGAACTTCATCTTCTGCTTTAAGTTCATGGCATGTACCACTTAGATGTGTTCCTAATAACTCTCCATCTGACAACAGTGGAGTCATGGCAGGGGTCTGTGTGGTGAGTAGGAAAAGAGATGGAGAAAAACTGGGAGTCATGGCTTCTGGCAGAGACTTGAGATGGTAGAGAAAGGGGGAGTGTGGGTATTTCTGAAGTACTTGTCCCGGGGTTATGGCTGGCATTCTTGGCGGAACTGCTTTAATCCCAGGCTGGGCTACTGCTGTAATCAAAGGTGGTGGAAAAACAAAAGTTTTCTTCTCTTTGGGAATGCCAGGCATATGTAAATGTTCGTCCTTTAGTCTTGCAATATCATTAAATACTGAGGCAAGAGGCTGGAACTTGGGTTCCCAACTGAGGAGATAATCCCAGTGATAGCTGCCTCTCACATCATGATCTGAGGTTCTCTGGGTCGAAAGACCTGCACATCTTGCTTCCTGATCACCTGAAATAAAGATGGACTCTTTTCTGACATCAGCCAGGATGCTCTCTCTTACCTCTCTCTTCTTTAGTGTCTGGGGTAACACATTATTTTGAACATAGGTTGTGCCTTCTTCAAATATATGGCTGGTTTCTGCTGTTTCTGCAGTGACCACCACATCGGTTTCCCCAGACAAGCAGGAGAGCTGGTCCGAGTCCCTCGGGATTCCAGAGTCTGGCACCCTGGACTCGCGATCACTCAGAGCTGAGCCAGGCTCCTTTCTGTAAGGGTGCTCATTTATCCTCTGGATTTCCTTATCTTCTGCAGTTTCTCCTTCCACAGAACAGTGGCCACTGGAGTTTGAGTGCCTGTACAGATTTACAATGTCCTTCTCCATGAGACTCATTAAACTCAACCATTCAGGCGTGGAGTCCATGGGCACCACCTCATTACTGCACTCATTAGTTTTCTGGAAGGGCTTGAGCATGGCTGCATCCCCCATCAGTCTCAAATTGATATCTAAGGATGATGCGGTTTTCTTTTCTTCATAATTGTTTATTGTGTCTTTTTGTTTATGTCTTAAAATCAGTACAATTAGAATGAAGACAAGTAACAGAAACACTAAAAAGGAGACCGTGAGGCTGATTGAAAAGCTGCTGGCTGATACTGCTGAGTGTTTTCCTTCTGAGGAGAAAGACACATTCACAAAAACGGTACAAGATGTGAACTTGGAATCTGGTTTGGGGCTATGAGCAATTATTTTCATTTCAATGGTGTCTTCTTTGCTGACTTGACTTTTTATTAGGGGAAGGGCTCTAATCAAATAAATATTTCCGTTAGTTTTATTTACTGAAAAGAAAGGAGATGGAGTTTCAAGGGAGTAAAGAATAGATCCATCGATACCAGCGTCTGCATCAGAGGCTTCCACTCTGCCAATCAACTGTCTTACATTTTTCTTTTCTGGGAGGTTGAAAAAATACTGATCTTGAGTGAAAACGGGTTCAAACTCATCTATCCCTTCAATATCCACCCAAACCATTAAGGAGGCTGTTAAGTCGCCTTTGTCTTTTGCCTGAACTGTGAAGCAGTATCTATCGTCATTTTCATAGTCAAGGACTTGCTTAGCATAAATATCCCCTGTTAAAGGGTCAATGAGGAAGGGATCATCGTCATTAGGCATCCCAGGGGTGACAGAACAGGGTGATAAAATAGAATAGGTCAATTCTCCATAAGGACCTGCATCAAAATCCAAAGCATTTACGGAACAGATGGTAGAGAAAGCAGGCAGATTTTCAGGAACAACACAGTTCAAGCTTGAGAACATAAACTGGGGTGCATGGTCATTATCATCTAGGACATTGACAAACACAACTGCAAAAGAAAAATGTTTCTTTTCTTCATCTGAAGCTTGGACAGTCAAAGTGAATTTTATCGTTTCTTCATAATCCAGAGGATTAATCAAATAAAGAACTCCAGTTTTTTCTTCCAAGTGAAAATGCCCCTTCTCATTTCCAGAGATTACATGGTAGATGATTTCTGCATGTGAACCCACGTCATGGTCATTTGCTGAGACCACAGTGATGTGACTCCATAGAGGAGCACTTTCCTTGACATGGGCATGATATTTCAGACTGTTGAATTTAGGTGGATTATCATTGACATCAAGTACTTCTATGGATACAATGGCTGTGGAACTCAACGGAGGGCAGCCATGGTCAGATGCCAGAACAACGAGCTTATGACTGGCAGTTGCCTCTCTGTCCAGATTGTGAAGCAACACCAGATAACCAACTTGCTTATAAGGATATTCTGAATGAATGAAACTAGTTTCCACATAGAAATTGTTCTGTGAATTACCACTGATGATGGAATATTCAACATATGTGTTTTCACGGGTCCAGTCATGGTCAATGGTTGAAAATGTGACAAGCGTGCCTCCAATCAGAGCATCTTCACTCAAGCTAAGATTATAATATTCTACTGCAAACTCAGGGGCATAATTATTCATATCTTGTATTTCTATCTCCACTAAGGTAAGAGCCCTCAGATCAGGAATTCCACCATCACTGGCTTCAACAAAAAATTGAATTGTTGATTTTTTATCCAGAAGTAATACAGGATTGGTAGTAAATATTGTGCCTGAAAAACAAGATATATAGCACTTCAGTGTAGTGAAATTAAATCTTCATGATCCATTTAGTTAGCAAATATTTATCAAATATTTACTAATATGTTTAGTTATTTGTTAGATTTGTTAAGTTACAACCAAGAGTAACAACAAATAGAAAATTATATTTATTTATACTTATATTATTATATTTAAACTTTTGTGATGCTTAAGAGCCAGAAATAATATTCATAAAATTCACTGTACTAAATGTGTGTGCTGCTTGAAGATGACTTTGCCACAAATTTCTCTTAATTTTATTTTTGTATAGTAAGTTGTTCCATTGCTTATTTTTTAAAAGAAAATGTAGTCTTATTTGAAAAATTTATACCCCATTCTGCTACCCATAAACACATGTATAGAGACAGTCTAACATAAAGATATTTATTCTGGAAATACTGGATGGCACTCTCGTCAAATCAAAGTAGTAAATATGATAATGCAGAGTTACAACTGTTGCTTAATTACAGAGATGTCTTTCCTAAAGCTCTTGGTTAATTCAGCAAGTGGATTTTTCCCTTATTGATGAAATATATTTAATACATTTTGTCATTTTAAATATAGAAATATATATTTTTATAAGTATGTATGTAATTATATTTTTCAAGGATAAACGTGTTTTAAGTATGGTCACCATAAACGAATACAAAATGCTGTCATTTAAATGCCACATTTCAGTTAGAGTCCCACCATGAACTAAATTGACTTGTCAACATTTAATATTTTTAAAACATTCTAATCAACATCTCATTGTAAATTTGTTGATAACACATGTCAAGCAAAAGGATTTCTAGAACTGAGTACTCAGAGGGAACACCTCGCACACTGCGATTTGCTGTGGCTAGGGCAGCAGCTGCCATCATCTGAGGCAAAAAAAGAGAGAGAGAAGAAAAGGAAGACAAAATTCTCAATGTGTTTATATCATGTTTATATCGTATATATTTGAATGTAGCCATTCATCCACAGGCCGTGTGGTAACATCACCTACTTCTCTCTGTTACACTTCATGGGCCTCATACTGGTATTTTGTGACTAAATTCTCTTTTCAGGTAATCCTGAGGTTAAATTTTTTTAACTGAGATGTAATTGACATGTAACGTTATATTAGTTTTGGATGTACAACATAACCATTTGATATATGTACATAGTGAGAAATGATTACCACGAGTCTAATTAAGCTCTCACTTTTGAAATGATGCACTGGTGGATGGAGATGAGGAACACATACTGTAATGTGTCCCCAGCCCTGTTCTTTTCTAGACTGAGCTCTGCTAGGGACAGTGCTTTGCTAATTATTCATCTTTATCAAATTTAACTTTCTCTATACAATGCTTAACTTTTCTAATCTGAAATCACTTGCCCGAATGCATATCCCAACCACAAATGTCTTGCTCTCTGATAAAAATACAAAGAGCCTTGGAAAGCATCAAAGAAAGCAGAACACCACAGTGGTTTTTACTTAGTAGAGATGTTTTAATAATTTTCCATTTTCCATTTTTTTTTTTTGTCCCTATTGAACATATGATGCTGTTACCGAACTTCTTGTACTTGGCTTGGAAAAAAGCTTCCAAACTCTAGTAACATGAGTCCTCAGTACTAAATTAATCCCTTCAACTTGGCCTGGGATAACTCCCTGAACTACACTTGGTTGGACCGATGAACTGGGTGTTTACTATATTGGGGGTCTCTGAACTTCTGTGCATTTGAGCATTTAATCAATTCCTTTTGCTTTTCAGCCGTTGAGATGTTGAAGAGAAATAACCCTGGGATTTGCTACCACGGCATTTGATGTAAAGAGAAATAAGAAGGTAGTGTCTATAATACCTGGGGGTGGGGGTGGAGGGCTATTTTAGGAGCATTTGGAAAGGATCATTTCAGGTTCCCATCCTATAACTCAGACCTATGAACACTAAAGCCGCTATAAATAACTCACCATTCATAGGATCAATTGAAAATTCCTTAGAAGAGGAAAGGATTCTGTAGGAAATGCTCTCATTGCTTTCTAAGTCTGTGGCTGTCACAGTCAGCACTGAGTACCCCACAGGCACGGATTCCGGAATGGTGACCTAAGGGAAAAAGAGAAATGGACATTGCACTTAAAGGCTATACATATTTTTATGAACAGGGCCAGAATATGAGATCCTTTTAATTCATTTTTCTCATGGAAAATTCACAGAGAACCTGACTGTATTAGGCATACTAATTTACAGAGTTGACATATTAAGAAGATTGTGTTAGTAGTCCCAGAATTCAGAAAAACAAAATTTTTTAAAAATTTCATTCAGTTTTTATTTTCATTATGAAAAAAATTTCCTTCTAAATTATTTCTGTGTGGTAGAGGATAGCTAATACATTCACTATTATATTTTACATTATACATTGTATAATTATGTACATTAAGTAATTTAGCAGCCTTCACAGAAGATCATTCCTTAGGTTGGTTTCCCTCCTGTGTTTACATGTAAACCTTGCATTTGCTACATTCAAGAGTCCCGAAGCCCATTTCCAAGTACTTATTTGAATGCTATATTGTCCTTACTTCTGTAAACAGATACTATGCTCTAAAAACTAAAATTTTCACTTTCTAGTTCTGTTCATGATTTGTTTCTGCAAAATGTTAATCAATATATCCAAAAATATGCCTAGGGAAATAAAAGTTTTCCCAAATTAACAGCAGATAATCCAAACTACCTTATTGTCTTATATGTGGCTTTGTAAATATTAGGCAAGTTCCATTTGCTATGAACAACTGAACCCCAGTTGTTCTTAAAACTAGAAAAATGATGACATACTTTCATATGGTGACATATGACACATACTCAAGAAACTGAATTGAATGAGATAGTCAATTCCATATGTACTTCTATCCTCCATGATATTAAATACAAAACCCTCAGCATCAACTTAGGCACTAAAAACGGTGAATACTGTCTGCCTAAATTAGCCTGTCAACAATGGTAGGCTTACGTTATTCTGTTCTTCCTAGTTTGGGCTGTGATTTCAGCATCTCTTTAAGCTCTTTACCTGGTAAGAATCTTGAGAAAATACTGGTGGGTTATCATTGACGTCCAACACACGGATGATGAGTGCTCCCTCTGTGTGGTGCACCAAATCAGAAATTTGGATGAGCAGCTCATATTCAGTAGCTTCTTCAAAATCCAATGTTTCCACTAGCATCACTATTCCAGTGGTCTGATCAATAGCAAACTTGGTTCCAGGATTACTCTCTTTGGCAAAACTGAAGATGAAAGCTGGATTCAAATCCACGTCATGAACTGATATCTGAGTCACAATTACACCAGGCAAAGAATCTGAAATAGTCATGACCAATGTCAGTCTCCATTAAAACTCATCCTTTGAAATACTTTTCTTTAATAGTTCAATCCAAGCATTTTTTTTAAGTCCAACATGATTTGCTGTTTCTTGGCATGATTTCTCATACAAAGCCCATTATGGACTGAACAAAAATTCTGAAGAATTCACGAGCCCAAGCAAAGTAAAAATTTACCACTGAGTAGGGAATTGAGGAGGTAGGTATATTTAATTTTTATATTACCTTTTTCATCATATGTTTACAACACAATTCCGGGACCAAGAAACATTCTAAGCCATTTATTTGTACTATGAGGTTTCTGTATCAAAATCATATATTCTTGGGGGATGTGAGTGGGAAGAAGGTTACTACTCAAAACATTAATACAAAACACAAAATTTGGAAAAGTAGGCAAGATTTAAATGAAAATGTTTGGATACTGAAGTTAGAAATAGATAATTAGTTCCTCATACTTATTTTTGTAAAATTATTTCTTTTGGAGTAGCACATACACTGTTTCCTTCTCTTTAAATCTGACTCTCAAAGTTATCAACACTATACAAAGTATACATCATACTGTGATGAAAGCAAATCTCTAATATTATCCACCAAAAAATATCACAAAAATAGATGACATGCTAAATATCTCACACACCATATGTGTTCTCTAGCCTAAACTGCCATGAAAGGGACTTTGTTTTTAAGCTGACAGTTATGGTGCAGGTAGAAAGAAGATGCCAAGATCTTCAGAATAGTTCCACTGTATACGAGACTCATAGTTTTCATATTTCAAGCTTGAACATTCCTGAAGTGCACCAACCACACTTCACCCCATCAGTATGTTTTGATTTATGCAGTTTGTTCTTTTGATATATTTATACTGGGTGCATTGCTGCATTTTGATGCTAATCCATGTGCTTTAGAAGAGTTCCTTCAGTAAAAGAAAATGAAAATATATCAAATAAGTGAGAAGCAAAACTGGACAATTTTTATTGGCAGAATATTTAGAATATTTCCAGATATCCCTATATATATATATAGAAAATTCTGCGATATATCTCTCTGTGAGGAGTGATGGTTATAAGTTGTTTGGAAAGTGAATATAACAAAAAGTTAGGAACATTTTAGGAATAAGTTGGGTATTAAGAGTGAAAGGAAAGAGGCAAGTGAGGGGTCACCAATATTTGCAACTTCAATTATAAAGAATTGGGTTGGGTTTTTATCAGTACAGCCATCAACCACAGTCAACTTCGAGATCATAGACTATGAAACCATTGTATAACCTAGAGACCCAAAAAATAAAGATTAATCAGCGTTTCACATAAAATTTTCTATTTTCAACCTCTACCATTAATGTGGCAAAATTTTTCTGCTAACATTGGGCTTTAGTTTACACTAGAGGAAAATGATGACTTTGTGTGACAAACATCCAATTCCCTGCACTTATTATTTGTCATTAGTATACTGCAAAGACTGACAAAGTTAGTCTAAGAACATTGCCTCTTCTCAGAGGAGCTTTAGGATGATCATCACAGTCAACAAAAGATTCTTTTTCATAGAGTAGATTTCACTTTTCAGAAATGTCTCTACACAAAAAGAAGCTGTGTGGAATGATGGTTTCAACATGGGAAATTGGCCAGTGATCTGAACACAAATCCCAGCTTTCACATTTAACGTCTTTGACATTTGATATTTAACTTTTGACCATCCGTTTTCTATTTTGTAAAATGAAGATAAAATCTATCTATGTTGTATGGTTGTTGAGGATTAGTACTCACATTTAATACAGCCCCTGGCTGAAAAAATGGTAGATAATATTATACAAGTTAATCAAAACCACTATTCCAAATCACCACACTTACTTTCCGCAATTTCCACTGCTTCAGAGGGGAGGAAAGCCGGGGCATTGTCATTTACATCAGTCACCTGTATCTTGATCACACTTGTACCAGAAAGGCTGGGCATCCCTTTATCTGTGGCTTGCACAATCAAGCTGGTTTGGAAAAGAATCAAGGAATGTTATCCATCTTCCAGAGAATAAGAAAAACAGCATAAATATCAAACATCCAGTTGAAAATTTAAAAATGAGCTGACTAGCTACTTTTATTTATCCCCCTGGATTTTCTAAATGGCATCATTTAAAATTTATTTAATAAGAATGGTAACCTGAAATTTATTTATTTTTGACACGTTTAGAGAATCAAATCCAGTAAGCCACCACGGGTCATGAGGCCCTTAAAACAAATGGGCCATTCCCAGAAGACAGACTGTGAAATTCAGTCCTTTCCCACTAAAAACAACCTTAAAGTACAAAGACCAATATCTATTCTTTGGATAAGTAGATTGCCTCCACCCTGCCACACATGGCCTGGATACTGCTACATATTTCCATTTTAATATACCAACAAAAGACAGAGCCACTAAAAGATTGCTTTGAATTGATATTTTTTTCCAGATCCAAACTGCAAATCAATCAGAATTGTAGAATTAAGAGAGAATACCACCATCATGTATTAAAGACGCATGATTGGTTAGGACTATAAAGTAGAGGTAAAAGAATTTACATGCAGTAACTCAACCTGTCTTGGATGATAATACCACTAGCTTCTCCAGCAACCAAGTTAGAAACCTTATTAGCGTCTTCAACTTCTCCCTTTCTGTCACCACTCTTCCAACATCCTACTACTTATGAGTCTTACAGGTTTTATCTCCTGAATATCACTTGGATCAAGTGTTCCCATCCATTTCACCCCTACCTTCAGAGCCTCAGATAGGCCGATCAACCATCCTACTTTCTAGGGACTGAAGGGCTTCCTGGGATATGAGACTTTCAGTTTTTTTTTTAAAACCAGGACAGTCCTGGGCAAACCAGGATAAGTTGGTCTTTGTAGCCTCATCCCCTCATCATCTTTACCTGGAATGCTGGATAGTCATTATATCCTTTCTCAATTAGAGCACCTGTTTACTCCCCAATCTCCCTACTGCAAATCTCATCTGCTCCTATCCATCCCCCACATTGCAACTCAATTGCTCTATCTAGAATCCTAATTTGAAAAACTGACTCCCCTATTTAAAACCTTCCTTTAGCTGTCCATGTCTATAGAGCTAGTCCAAGCCTTCAGCACATACACATGACCTTCTATGACCTGGCTTCTGCTTGGAATCCCTGTCCCTACACCCTCTTGATCTTTCAAAGCTCACATCTCTGATAAGCTTCACTGATCTCTCATCCGATTTGGATGCCCTTTTCTCTATCCCATGGCATCCTGTACAGTTATCCTTCCATATCCATGGGGGATTGGTTCCAGGACCCCCTGTGGACACGAAAATCTGTGGATGCTCAAGTCTCTTATATAAAATTAGTATGGTATTTGCATATAACCTACACACATCCTCCCATATACCTTAAATCATCTCTAGATTATTTATAATACCTAACACAATATAAATGCTATATAAATAGTTGTTAGTCTGTACATATTCAGTACAGATGCAACCACTGTAGGCCTTTCCATCCGAGGTTGGTTGAATCTGGGGATGCAGAACCTGTGGATACTGAGGGCCAACTATATATTCTTCTGCAGTAGCAATGATCATCTTTTGTTCTTGAGGATTTATTTGTCTTCCTCTCCTATAAGTTCCTTGAGGGCAGATGGGCTACCTTATTTGATTTTCTTTAATATATGTTGATCGCTGGTTTTTCAAGATATGTTCAAGATTATAAATATATTATAGGACAGAGCCAAGACTCAAGCCCAGGTCTTGGCTGACTGGAAAGCTCGTGCTCTACTATATGACACTTTCCACACGCCTCTCTTACTGTGTATATATTACACTCCAATGTATAATCATTAGCTTTTCACTCTCCTCTAAACACTGTGAGTTCCAGGGAGGTAGCTGAGTAATAGAGTGAGCTGTCAATCAGAAGATGATTTTTATTTCAGAAGTAGTATTAGTCTTAGCTAGTTGTTGATACTACCTTTTCAGAAACTGAGTCTTGGAAGTTGACACAATTCTACTTTCTTTTCCACTGTTAGCTCACCTGATACGTGTTCTTTATCTTTCCAACCTTAAAATTTTAAATCATGTAAAATAAGCATCAACTCTTTCTTGGTTTAAAGTCCACTTAACAGCAAATGATCCCTGCTTATCTACCGTTCACGAAGCACACAGGCTGCCTTCTACACTATCAGAGTTGGGACATCAAGTAGAACAACTACTTGAATTTCACGCTTCTGGAATCTACGAATAATTCCATGTGGAAAGTGTGTTGTTAGTATAAACATAAGTCAGGTACATATGGAAAAATTTTACTAAAAATAATCAACTCATAATGTTCTCATCCCCCACTGTCTGCCCCTCCCTTTGTTACACTAAAGTCTCAGCCAAGACATCAAAGCTATGGCTCTGTCAATTCTTCCACTACAGCCACAACCACCCTTATTTTCACAACGTTACAACTTCAGGGGTTCTATGTAATGCCTACGTCAGGTTAAAAGTGAGATTCTTTGATATGAAGGGAAATACATGATTCAGTTTCAAAATAAAAGGACAAGTAAAAGGTTTTACAATAGCTTGAAGAACAAATGAAAAATTGTGACGGCAGATCCATGGAGATTCTACACATAACTCCTGTGAGACCTCAAGTTTTCTATCATTGCTCCTTGGCAGTCTCTGTAAAACTATTGGTTGTAGCCAGTCCAGCTGGCTCCATGTTCCAGAACTGCTGCCTTGGTTAGTTTATCAACAGAGATTATAAATGAAACTGACCAGATTTAGAACAGGCTCATTCTACTTCAGAGCATATTTCTCCTATTCTGGCAAGCATGGGAAGCTTCTTTTACCATGTAAAACTTTAAATGAGACTTTGACCAGGCAGGATCTTTTCTAATTGACTTAACAAATACTGAAGATGGTGGTAAAGGATTTTTCAAAACTCTCTCTCAACAGTATCTTAAATGTCAACCAAGAATTCTGAAATTCTAAGAAAAACAAAAATAGCAGCCAACATCAGAAACACCTATGAAAAGAAGAGCTATGACTTCTGGTTATATCGACACAGGTTTTTTCTCTTATTCCTTCTGAGATTCTACTATAATGATAGCAAAAGAATTGAAAATAAGGTATATGTCCATAAGACTAAAAAGAAAATGGGAGAAGATATTAGTGGGTGGAGTGGGTAAGAAGTTTCTACAAATTTCTGGAAAATGCAAGCAGATTAAAGAGTGGTTACAGATAAGTGGGTCAGAGGAAATCACAGATTAAAATGCATTCAAAGGGAGATAAGGATGAGTGAGAAGCAGATGTGCCCCTATGGAACCAAGGAGAGGCTCAAGACATGGCAAAGGGTGGGGTGAGATACTGAGATAAAAATAACTTGAGGATTATTTTAAACTCAAAATACAGAACAATCAAATTCCCTTGCCCATTGCTCTTCACTCCCAGGCAAAAGATTGCCTGATGTTTATATTTAGAGGAAGTAATACGGAGGGATTGTCCTTGGAGAAATGAAAGCCTCTCCCAAAGGAAAAAGAACTCTCTACATACTGTCATTTGTATGTCATCCTGCAGAGTATTCAGCTTCCTCTCCAGTTCATCTGAAGGTGAAGTGTGCTGATCAATAATCTCTGCTAGCCCACTCAGAGATTCTCATGACTTTGCTGTTGCCTCACTCAGAACCAAGGATCATTGGTTACTTACAGAAAGCCTCTAACACGAAAAAAGAGTGTAGAGCCAGCCCTGGTGGTCTAGTGGTTAAGATTCAGTGCTCAGTGCTGGGACCCAGGTTTGTTTCCTGGCCGTGGAACCACACCACAGTTGTCATATTGTGGCAGTGGCTCACATAGATAAGTAAGCTAACAACTAGGATACACAACCATGCACTGAAGCTTTAATATATATATATAAAAAAAAGCATGCAAAATAGACAAAGAGAAGAAATGAACCCAAAGGAAACAGAGATCTTTAAAGAACAAAAAAAAAATGTCCTTGGAGAGCTATCAGAAGATAATGCGTGCATAAAACAAGAACAAGATGCTATGGAAAAGCTCAAAGATCAAGGAAGAGCTTTTGGAAATAAAAAAATATATAATATTCAAAAGTTTTTTAACTAGAAAACAAAAAAGCAAGTTTAGAAGGTTAAGATTAAGGAAATCTCCTAGAAAAATAAAGCAACAAAAATAAATCAACACATAAAACAAGAAATGGAAAGCAGCAAATAAAATATTACTGACGAAGGATCAATCTAGGCAGTCCAACACTTGACTGAACAGGATCCAGGAAAAAGGAACAGGGCAAAGTAAACAAACAAACAAAACAAAACAAAAAACAGAAGGGAGTTAATTATCACCAAAATAACACAAGAAAATAGAAAGAAATATTTCTCCTTATTAAAAGAGCACACAAGTACTCAGCACAAGGAAAGACCCAAATCAAAGTATTTAATCACAAAATTTCTAAACATTATGGATAAAGAACATAACTTGAGAATTTCCACAGAGAACAAAAAACAAATCCTAAAGAAAACATATAATTAGAATGACATCAGACTTCTCAACAGCAAAACAGGGTTTTAAAAGATAACAGAACAATGCCTTCAAAGATCTAAAAGAAATTTTCAACTTCTATACTATCCAGTGTATAAATCACATCTGAGAATAGAATAAGGCATTTTCTGATATACAAGAACCCAGAGAATTTGCTTCCCTGGTACCTTTTCCTACAAAGCTACTGGAACAGAAAAACTAAGGAAGAGAAAGACATGGGATCTGGGAACCAGGGGTCCAACTTAGGAGAGCAATAAACCAAAGTCACGGGATATCAGCTTTGTAGGAGGCTGAGAGCCAGATCCTTCATGCTAGATCAGGAGGGCAGAAAGTGGCAGGAGCAAGGTCTCTAAGGAATAGAGGACTTGATGGAATATTTCATATCAGAGGAATTTGGGGGCAAAAAGACAGGTGGGCAAGACAGAGCTAATGGAGCATTTACAAGGAATTAAGTACATGGCTATAACAAATTGGGTGAGCAAAAAAGAAAGATAATCATTAACTCAGGGTGGAGGGGACAGTAAGAAAGGAAATATAATCATACAGTATGACCTGGCTCTGAAGTGAACATTTATATAATCATATAATGAAAACACCGATTATTGATTAAACGAAAAACAGTGATATGAATATAAACAGAGAATTAGATATGAGTAGGTAAAAATATTAAGCCACATCTATTATAACAGGAAGTTGAGAGGTAAGTTTTAAAATTATAAGTTAAGACATAGTGACATTTATAATAACAGAGAAAAGCAATTAGAAGTGTCAGCCTCTGGAGACTTTAGTGCTGGCATGGGGGAGGCAGTGTTTGCTGATTTTCAGCTAAGCCTGTTGATACTCTATGATACTATTTGATTTTTTTACATGTATTTACTTTGATAACAATAAAAAATTTAAAATAAGAAAATATACTTAGATCAAAATCTTTAATCTTTGTCTATCTATTGACTACTTCCTTTCTTCCTATAAACGTGCTCAAGTCGAGCCAATCCTAAAACCATACCCTATTCTCAATCCTGAATCCCACTCAGTTTCCATCATCTGGCATTCCTTCCTTCTAACTCGACATTGCTGGAAAAGAAAAGCAGTCCCTCATAATTGTCTCTGCTTCCTATTTTAGTCACTCCTCAACCCACTATAACCTGCTTTCTGTCACTTTAGTGACTCTCCTTTGGAAAATAATATCAAGAGTTTCCTAATCACTAGTTGCAGACATCAACATCATAAATCTCAAAATGCTTACTCAGCCTTGTTTGAAATGAGAAGAAAGTGAGGTCCCAGTGGTATTCATTGAGAAGTCTACAGAGGAAACAATCCTGCCATATGTATTTTGAAAACTAAAAGTACTAAGCTAAGACTTCGGCCCTTGCTCATGAACAGGATACAAGGTTGGAGAATATTTGCATTCTGGTGACACAGGAGGAAAATGAACAGGAAGCACTGTTGGGACACTGGCCAAATGAGACAAAATTTTTATTTAAGATTAAATCTATACATACGATATTTCTTACTTTCACAAATTACAATTCCCCTCTTTGAAGTTTACAGAAGCTCTCTAAGATACTAACTCACAACCATGAAGTATTTGTTGTTTGGGCTCCCCAAACTTGTGTTTGTAACACATATTTGCTATAGGAAATTGTATTTGCTCACCTAATCTGTAGAATATTTTTGTTAGTAAAAATCAATCTGTTGACTTGAGTTTTAAATTTACTTTACAGCTTTGTATTAATTAACCTACAGATATAATAGTGTGTAAGTTATTTTGTTAGAAAATAATTTGGGACAAGCCTATTCCTTGCAAAATCCTTAAAATAAGGAATACTTTTAGCAGATTCTAATCCAAACACATCTGGAAACCTTTTTCTTTTATGCAGTCCAACCTCTCCACTTGGTTTCCATGAAACCATCTTTTCTGGGTTCTCTTCCTATCTTTCTACTCCCTGAATCTATTTTGCTGGCTTCTATTTCTCTGCCTGGCCCTCAAGTGTTAATAATCCCCCAAATTCTCATTTTACATGTTCTCCCTAGGTAATTCCATTTTGTACATTTTCCCTGGGTGAATCTCAAATCTAAGTCTTGAATGAAGACCCCTTTCCTGAACTCCACATCATTATTTTTAACCGCCTGAGAATATATCTTTACTTTTGCTCTTGCACTGGTGCTCAAAATGCTTAGAAAAAAAAATCCCAATCCCAGAAAAAACATCCCAATTCCCATCTATTCTTCTTCCTGCCTTTCCTATGTAGAAATCTCAGAAGCATTTTCTATCTCCTTCCATGTTCCGTCGGATACCATATCTGAATCAACTGGTAAGTATGCCCCCTCCTTCTATCCCCACTACTTTATCCACATAACAACCTTTCACAGTTCTTGGGCTTAAACTAGTCCACCTGGTGCTGGTTCTCTGTCCTGCAATGCATCCATTGCTAGATGTCTTTCAAAAATAAAGATTTGAACACGTACTCAATTCGTTACACTTTTATATAGGCTTGACAGGACACATCACAATTTCTAATATATGACATATAAAGTCCTTCCAAACTTGTTGCGACCTAGCAGTCTCTTTGTTGTTCTTGTTTTGTTTTGTTTTTCAGATCATCGTGTGAGGTTTTCTTCAAGTTTCACTGGGATATGATTGGCATACAGCACTGCATAAGTTTAATGCGTACAGCATAATGACTTACATATATTGTGAAACGATTACCACAATAACTTTAGTTAATATCCATCATCTCATAGAGACACCAAAAATAAAGAAAAAAAGCGTTTTTTTCCTTGTCATGAGAACTCAGGATTTACTCTCTTAACAACTTTCCTGTGTATCATACAGCAGTGTTAGCGATAGTCATCATGTTGTACATTACATCCCCAGGACTGATTTATTTATTTATCTTATAACTGGAAGTCTGTACCTTTTGACCACCTTCATCCTACTTCTCCACACCCAACCTCTTTTGTATTACCCCACACTGAGGGGTTTCTCAGATGCACTGTTCCATTTGTTACTTACAAACATACCAAACACGTTCGCACATCCATGCCTTTCCTCATGCTTTCTGCCTGGAATACCTTTTATTCCCTTTTCCACCGGAGACAACAGACTGGAGTTCTGATCCCAGCCCTGCAGCTGATGAGTCATACATTTTGGAAGTGTTAATTAACATTTCAGCCCATTTCCTACCTTGTATATACAACTGATTTTTAAAGTTTCTCTCACAGTCATAATGAGCATTCAATGGAGAATGCGAGTTTAGCGTTGTTCCTGGCAATAACTGTTCTTGGACCTTGAATATTTATGCTACAGAAATTGAATTTTTAAACACTTTAACTCTTATTTCCCTACAATTTTTGGTTGATCATTTTTATTTAAAGTCCCTTAAAAGACTAAAAATCTTGGCCCCAAAGTGTTAAAAGTACAGGTATGTACTTTTAACATTCATTCACATGGTATAATAGGAAGAAGCCCTGCTACGGCCACTCCCATGGGCAAGAGTCTCAGTTCTACCATCTACTAGCTGCGTCTTCTTGGGAAGCAACTTTACCTCTATGAACTTCAATTTCCTCATTCTGTAAATCTTAAGTCTATTATGAGAATTCAACATGTAAAGCAGGTGCTCCATAAATGGCAACTATTGTGATTATTAACATACTTCCTGCCATGGGTTACAATGGACTCAATTTCCAAGCTCCCTAAAAACAAGAATTGTTTCATGAGTCTTTATATCCCCAGCCTCATGCTTCATAAAAAGCTTTTAAAATTCAGAAATACCTGTCAGACAGAACTTAAGATCTATTTTATGATTTGTCATCATCTTTCCACTGAGTTTTTGTATATGTGGCTTAATATGAGAACTTAAAATTATTTAATTTGCATTTATTGCATTTAGATTGAATAGGATCATAACTGACAATATCTTTTTCCCCTCATTTTATATTGGAAAACAGAGGCCTAGAATTGAGAATATTTTCCTCAATCAGACAAAATAGCAATACCTCAAAAGTTAAAAACGAAATGACACTGTTTTCAAAGCATTAGCGAAAGGTGTAGCAGGCTAGGGGGGCATCATCCTATTATTTCCCATTGCCTTAAATGTCAAGGAAAGCACTAAAGAGGAAGAGAAGCTACAAGTGGACGGAGGAGGGGGATAACCTAGAGAGGCAGGTTTAAAATATTCTCACAGACAGTCTGTGTGTGTGTGTATGTGCTTGTGTGTGTGTGCGTGTGTGTGTGTGTGAAAGAGAGAGAGATTGTAGTTGTTTCTGTGTCTCTCTACGATGGTGTAGAGTTAAATTCTTCACAGGGAATTGGAGAGGGCCCCTTTTAAATATTGCAACCAGTTTAAATGTTGGGAAAATTGAAGCTATGACGCAAATAGGAAAAAGCTGAAAGGAATTAGATTTAATTGCTAATTAGACTGCATCGAGTAAGAACATTGCAATAGCAAGTCAATACAATCAGGAAATTCTTAGTTCCTGGAACATGGCAGACCTTCAATAATCTCTGAATTTGTAATCACTCAGGTGGCAACCAGGCTGAGATTTACCTGCAGTCATCTTTGCAGAGAAAAAAAAAAAGCTTTACACTTAAAATTACTATAGAAACAACGCAGCAGGAATAGGTTTTAACATATTTATACAATTGGTTTTAATATATTTATACAATAAGTATTATTACCATTGATTACACTAAAATATTACTGAAAAAACATCTTAGTAGTTAGTAGAGGATAAGATCTTGAAAAAAACTTTTACAATACTTTTGAAGTAATATTTTGAAATATACTAAACAAAAAGAATTAAACACTTAAACATTTAGAGTTGGGAAGCTTTTCAGAGCTTCATTAATCCAATCCACCCAGTAACAGATCCCATTTTAATCGGCTCTCACTGCTCAACCACATGAATATACTGCCCTTTCCTCATAAAACATGAAAGTAGTCTAGTCTAGGAGAATATTGACACTTGGGTCTTCTGTATAACTGTTTTTTCTCTAAACAGAAGGTCTGCTCTGTGGCTTGTACAGTGGAAACTGTGAATCAGAATCAGAAGACCTGAATGCCAGTCCATGCTTGATCATTGAATGGTTCTGTTACCCTGAGCAAGCCACTGTATGTCTGTTGTGTCTGTATGTCTGTATGCCTGTTATCAGTGAAGAGAACATGCCTAACTTACTTCCTGGGGAGGTGATTGTTGGAATTAAATGGAATACTGTATGTACAAGGCCTTTCAGAAGAATATACAAAAATATGACACAAATATAAAGCACACTAAAATGCACAACAAGAAAGTCAAGCTTCTCTTTGAGCACAGGCTTCCCGACCACTTCTCCAGAGACAAACAAGGTTAACAGTTTCTAGTGTTTTCCTCCTGAAGTGGTCCAAGTGTATGTGTGTGCTTTTTACTCAAACAGGCCTGCAGCATAAGCACTGTAGTGCATCTTATTTCCTCCATGTAATCATATATCCTGGAGCTCTAGCTCCAGGCTAGATATGGCACATAGAGATATACCTCTCTCTCTCTCTCTCTCTTTTTTTTTTTTTAGTGAGGAAGATTAACCCTGAACTAACATCCGTTGCCATTCCTCCTCTTTTTGCTGAGGAAGCTTGGCCCTGGGCTAACATCCGTGCCCATCTTCCTCTACTTTATATGTGGGATGCCTGCCACAGTGTGGCTTGGTAAGTGGTACATAGGTCTGCGCCCAGGATCCAAACCCACGAACCCCGGGCTGCTGAAGCAGTGCATGGGAACTTAACCACTATGCCACCTGGCCGGCCCCATCCTTTTTCTCTTTTAAGATCAGTTTTGTGATATTCCGTGAAAGGCTGGGCCATCATTCTCAGAGCAGTCCCCATTCACGGACATTTTAGGTTCCTTAGAGTCTGTTTCTTTTTCTTTTACAGACTATGATGCCATAAATATCTCTGTAGGTATGGCTCAACTTTTGTAGCACTGTCTTTCTAAAATACCTAGAAGTCCTGTGACACTATTATTCTTTCTTTTATAGAATTCTTTATAAGGTTGTCATCTCTTGAACTCTAGACAAATATATATTTAATGTTGCATGTGTGCTTTTAATAAGATCAATTCTATTAGAGCACAGTACTGCAACAAGGACCTGATGACAGGGTTGTACTTTTGTACACACAAAAAAAGAATAAAGAATTAAAAAGAGAAATGTCATTCAATCTTCACTGTTTTTAAAAACAATAACAAACATTTGCAGAGCGCTCTATGGTTCAGTAGGCATTTCACAAATACTATCTTTCTTAACATCTCTCATTTATTACTTAATAGCATCACAAATTCATAAAATCTTAGAACTACAAGGGATCTTAAAGTTCTTCTAGTCCAATCAACTTTTCCCTTCTAGACCAATCAACTTTTCCAAATAGCAAATACCTTCTAAGATTGTTTCAATGTATCAAATGGGTTATCATAAGTTGGACCAAAGGGAAAATATATTTTACAAATAAGCTTCCATAATAGGAAGTCATGCCCAAAGCAACAACGTTGTCAGAAACGAAGCAGAAGAGCTGATCAAATGGATCTCTATCCGGGACTAACCTGTAGGAGTTGGTGAACTCGTAATCCAGAATGGCATTTGCTGTTATCACACCGCTCACTGTGTCAATCTGGAAGGCTTCTCCTTGGTTACCAGAGAGAATGGAATACTCAATGAGGCCGTTCAACCCACTGTCGAGGTCTGTGGCAAAAACCTGTGAGGAAGCAACTCTTCCATTATATAACGATTTAATTTGCAATATGGGTTAAGCCTGCTTTTCAGAGAAATGTGTTATGAAAGGATCACAGATTGTCAAACACACTTTAAAAACAATGATCAAAGGATGCCAACACAGAGCTGAAGCTTTCATTTATAACACAGTGGATAATGGGTGAGAAAACTATTTATTCTGCATACTCATTTGAAGGATTTCCAAGTAACTTCCAGTAGGAGTAGCGCATGTTTTAAGCTACAATTTTAGTCAAGAGGAACAAATACTCGAAAAAAAATTCTAATCTGCCTGAATAGAAGATTTCCAGTCTGTGGAAATCATGGATTCATGCTAGTACCAGAAAAGGAAAGAAATCTCTACATAGTGAATGGTAGTCGTTCATTTGCTTTTTTCCCTGCTTATAGTATTGCCTGTAAAATAGGCCACATGTGGATTTTTAATATCGTACTGAAAGTCTCATTTAAAATAATCTTTAAATAAATGAAACAAAGCCTCGATTCAGTGCTAACAAATTTAGATCTTGATCATTTATTTGATGAGTTATCAAAGTAGTGCTGAGGACAAAACAAAAGTTTTGCATCCTTCTCCATGGAGATATATTACTTCATCTGCATTACATTTAAATCACAAAACTAATTCTGTTAGTGGATTCAAGATCTTAAGAACACGTTGACAAATTAATTAAAATTTTTTCTTATTTTTATCCTTTATGCCCCTCGACTTTGGCCTGAGCTCATATCCGCTGTCATCTCTCTCCTGTGGAACTACAGTGATGTCCTAGTGGGTTTTTGCTTCTAACTCCCTACTCTCTCAACCCATCCTTCACACCGCTGCCAGAGTTCTCAGGGGATCCCGAGTGGCCCAGGTGGGACACCCAGGACCTCATCAGTAGGGCACACAAGCCAGCTATTTGGTACCGAAAGGCAGCAATACAGAATTCCCTTCAAGATAACCAGGAAGAGAAGCTCACCTGCTTCTGGGCAGAATGAAGTCCATCACATCCCCTGGGGCCATATACTTAAAAGTGTTACAGAGAGTAGGCCTCCCAGGAGGTGTATCACTTTGAGTTTTAGGATGCCAGCAACATGTATCCACTATGGCTGACTTCACCAGGAAAGAAATGTATCAGAAGGACAGCACCCTGGGAAAGTACAAGAACCTGGACAACTCTGGGGCACAGCTTCTCTGAGTTGTTGCCATCAAGATGAATCAGCTCCAATTTGTCTCCGTCATGGTGTCCTACCACTCAAGATTTCAATTCCAGGAGAGAAAGTCTATACAAGACTGGGGCAGTTGACAACACCTCTGGCGGTGTGGGGGTCGGGGCGGCAGGTCACTACCTTGATTGACAATCCCACCAAGACTGTGTCTGACAGAGGAGGGTCAGTTCCTAAAGGAAGTTTGTGGGGCTGTAACCAAAAGTGGGGTGCATGGGCAGTGTGGTGGCAAAAAACAAGAAGTCACTACTGCGTGGTATAACTCCAGAGCCTATTTATCTGAACGGGACACAGGAAAACGGCAGTTCTAGCTTCCTGGAAACTAAATGGTCTAAAATGTGAAGAACAAAGCTCACTGAATCCATGTCTGACTCAGCCTTCTAAAAGTCTGACATAATGTGAAGTACTGGTGGGTCAGGCTTTCTCCCACTTGATATACCTGGGCTTTAAAGGTAACTTCACCTTCCTGGATTCCACACTAAGCAGTCTTAGCTCTATCTAGGTTACTTAGCACGTATATCAATGTCCTGCTATTCTGCTGAATTTCTCAGGAAGGGGGTTTTATGCTGATTTCCTCTGCAGATTCCCAACAGGTTGTAGGCTTCCTGATGCCCAGGTTCTTGAGTACGAAGCATCAACTAAACCGTGAAGAGAAAGGTAAAAATGGGCACTAGTCCTGAAGCAGGTACAGAGACTATCAAGGATGAGTGAGTTTTAGAGCCTGAACATGACTGCCTTCTGAACAGATTCTCTTTTTCAGGGGTTGGGGCTTTTCCCTGAGATGGGGCTAGGCCTGAAAAAGGCGGATCTGTGCCTTTCACATGAAACATCTGCAAATCTCGAATTCAGGGAGCTCTTCCATGTGTCTGGGCCTCAGTCCACGCTCATCTGGCTGCAGCTCCGCCTGGCTCAAGTATCTACTACCCCCCTTTATGACCTACTGCAAATATCATTCTTCTGCAAAGCCTTATGCTTTCCCTCCAGGAAGAGTTCGTGCCTCCTCTCTTCTCTCATGACATTGAATGTAATTTCTATTATACCATTAGTAATACGCATTTAAATTATATACTTACTTTTCTGACTTCTCCACTAAATTGTACACATTTATAAGGTGAGCTAATTTTTGTGTCCCTATAGATTCCCTGAGAGTGTTCACAGGGTCCTTAGAGAAAACAGGGGTACTAACTGAGCACAGAATGAAGAGAAGAAGAAGAGTGGACATGGAAATTGCAGACATCCTTCAAACTAAGGTTTCATCCAGTCCATCAGACATTGTATATGCCCTGAAAACATTTAAAATTTAATTTATGTCCTGGAAAAAGGCCTTAGATATTTTGATGTACATTGATAATAATTCACACACATGCAATACACACACATGCACAAAATGCATTTCTGTTACCTGTATGATGTGAGCATTGTAGAAGTGGCCTTCAGACACTGATACTCGGTAAAAGCTTTGCTCAAAACACGGAAAATTATCATTCACATCTTGTATTGAGACGGCTACTTTGCTGTAGGCTCTATGCCCCCTACTTTCAGCTAAAACAGTGAGCTGTACTTCATTTCTGACTTCAAAATCAAGAAACTTGGGTTCTTTCACAGTGAGTTCTCCTATTTTTATTCCCAGGGAGAAAAAAAATAATAAAAGAAAATGGTGTTGTAGTTATTACTGCAAAAGTCCCAAGTCACCCTTGACTCATATGTTCACACCCTTTCCCGTCCCTCAAAGCCTCCCGTTGGCTGGCCTCCCTTCCCCACCAACTGGGGTCACTGGGAAAAAGTTGAGAATGTGCAGATATTTGCTGGGTTCAAACATGTATGAACTATCTGAAGTCTGGGAGCTGACTCTTAAATCATCCTTCTCTCTCCACAGTTAGTCCGTCGCTGTGTCTGGAAAGTCTACCTTTCAAACATCTCTTGAATCCACCTCTCTCCGTCTTCGCTGCTGCTGCCCTCCTCTAAGCAATCAGCATTTCCCACCTTGTCCCCTGCATTAGCCCATTTAACTGGTCCCATGGGACCACTCAACTGGTTTCCCCACTAATCCAGTTCCCACTCTGAATTAAATAATAAAAAAAGACACTGTCATTGTCCTGCCTAAAACTCTTCGATGGTGTCCCACAGCTATTATGATAAAGTTCAGCATTTTTCCTCCAAAGAACCTCCTTGCTGAGGGCTCTGCCACCTCGGAAGTCTCACTCCCGTCACTCCCCTCTTGGGTCTCTTTGCTCTGGTCATAATACTCGTAAATGTTCTGTTCCTCAAAGGCTCACTTCAGAGTTGACATGCATGCTTTTCCATCCACCTGGAATGGTCCCCACTTCTGTGCTTCCTCAGAGATCTTTCCAGACCACTCACCTCCATACCATCACTATCTCAGCCCCCAACGGACACTCACAAAGTGCCTGCATGTACCTCGTTCACCTATTTCAGTCTAGTTATTCCTCTTGATTTAGAAGCTCTAAGGCAAGGACAGTGACCTGTCTCTTACACCATCATATCCCCAGCACCCAGCTCAGGGTCTGGCATATAGAAGGCACTCAATAATATTGGTTACACCCTCATATAAAAAGCAGAACCAGGTTAGAGAAATTAACTCTTGGAAGTTTATGCCTTGTACAAGTTTCTCCCCCAAATTAAGAAAATTCCTCCCCTTATATAATTTCCTTCTCTAGTTTCTACTCTGTTTCTTCCTCCCCTTTACTATAAAATTTCTTACTGAATTTATTGTTATTATTTTATTATCATGATTTACTTAATTCTCATTGTCAGACATTCCAGCCAATAGAGATGTGGTGAATGAGCACTGATTTGGAGTTTGAGAAACCTGAAACCAAGCGTAAATCCCAGTCCTGGCTACTTAATTTAGGTAAATTACCAGGCTCCACCACTACTAAGCTTGTGACATTATTCAGGTTCTATAGAGCTGAGTCTCCTCTTCTGTAAAATGGGGATATTAATAATGACTTCATAAGGTTGCCGTGAGAAGTAATATACTGCTTATTTAGAATGTTCTTTGCAGTAACATGATATAGATTCCAATGTTCGACCATGTGACTCACCCCCTCCATTATCAGATATAGATTTATTATCTGTATAAGCTCTGAATTTAGAAAGAGAACATTTAATAGCCATAGACTATTAGAAGTCTGATCATCTGGTGAAAGAAGCTGTACTGTTTCTGGAAACATGGCCTGGAAGCCACAGCTCTTATTGCTGTATCTGAACCAGTTTCTCTAGATAACCAACCTAGTCCAAGAAAACTTCAGGCTATCACCTCCTTACCCAGATGCTAATGGGAATCATATCCGGTTCTAATATTCTAACTTTAGTATAGAGTGTTTGGGGGCGATTTTAGAGCTTCTGTTCTGTTATTAAGAAAAATAAAATATTCATATTCTATATGAAGAACTCACTATAGTACCAGATTTTAAATTTCATAAACTCACTTTTAATTATTGCCATCAGATTTAGTTATCAATTCAGAAAACCAAATTACTTTTACACACTACAATCTGATGTTACCAATACCCTTGACAGAAAATTCAGAATAGATCTAACTATTCGAAGCTGGAGAATCATTTCAATTATTAGGTTGCATTTTGATGAGCTGGTAATGAAAGAAACTGGTCTTTAGAAACCTCTGTGAGGGGCCGCCCGGTGGCGTAGCGGTTTCGTCCGCGCTTGGCAGCCCGGGGTTTGCGAGTTCGGATCCCGGGCGCCCGCCGACGCACTGCTCGTCAGCCATGCCGTGGCGGCGTCCCATATAAAGTAGAGGTAGATGGGCACGGATGTTAGCCCAGGGCCAGTCTTCCTCAGCAAAAAGAGGAGGATTGGCAACCGATGTTAGCTCAGGGCTGGTCTTCCTCACAAAAAAGAAAAAGAAACCTCTGTGACACAAGGGTTGAGTCCACGCCCCCAAAATGGTAGAGGAGCCCCAGTTCGAGGTGGGTCCAAAGCACTCATCCGGAGCTGTCTCCGCCAAACAGAGCATTCAGCTTGCTATTGTGTTCTGCTACTATTCGTAAAGGAAAAAGAAAATAGAAATGCAACACTAAATTGCCAGTGTCACTTAGTAGAAAGCATGCCAACTATAGCACAGATCAAAGTGGAGTTTTTAATAAAAGGCTTGTGTTTGGGCTTTGATAATTGGAATTTTGCACTTGGAATGGATCTGTAGTTCTAATGCTTTCCTTGCTTAGTTTTTATTTTTGGCATAATAATTGGCATATGCTGTGAAAGCTGTGCAAATAGAAAAGACAATTACCAGTCTGTGAGATGACTCAAGGCTGGCACACCTACTAGTCCCCCATTTTGCCTTGGAGGACACATGCATATTTTTCTCAGAGACATCAAGGATTTACTGTTACCAGTGAGATGAAAGTACTACTGGGCTCTACCTAGCAGTATGGGCAGAAGTCCACATTTTCCTTCCAGTAAGAGCCTCACAATACCAGCTTCATGTTCATTCTTGTATGTCAGTGTGCCAGTTACATAACAACTTGAGAATGAAACTGATGTAGTAATATTTTCCTTCTGATATATGTACATATACAGCTTTTGTCCAAGTTATAAAATACACAAAGAAATGAGATAAAGATTCTTCAAATGCTAAATGCTTGATAGTATAATCAGGTTACTCCAGCCAATTACAAACTGTGCATGTGCAAATGTACACACTCAAAGCAGAATGTGATAAATATTTATGTTAGCCAAAAGCTTTTAAACTCTCTCCTGTTAAAACTACATCCTTGAGTCACTGAAAGTTTGATCATTTTTGTTTTATGTCAATCTATCAAATAATGGAATGAATACTACCATCTGTTATTTACATACACAACGTTAGTCAAACTCCGAAGTTCCTGGTGGTTTAGACAGTGAGTAGTAGATGTTTTTAAGCTAAAGTGGCAGGAAGTTTGGATAAAAAAGTAAACCTCTGGTTTGTGACTGTGGAACACGGGGCAAACTCTGGCACAGATGGACAGAAAGCACAGTTCTCATCAGAGACCCATCTAATCTAACTTATTAAACCAATAACAAATAAAATGGTTTTCTCATATTTTTACCCTTAAGAAAAGTGACCACAACCTTAGAGGTCATTGATTTATCATACATACTAGTTTTCTATTTTAAGTGGTATATGGTTTAAAATACACACATTCATATAACCTATATGAGGTACCTTTAGACACAAGTTAAATGATTATGTGACAAAGGTGGCATGAAAGATGAATTTAATATCATTAAAGGTTTTTAAAAAGGTTTCTTGACAGCAGTATGGTAAACTATATACTGGAACAATCCTCTTGATAAAAGCAACTAAAATGCTTGATAAATTTTATATATATATATGTGTGTGTGTGTGTGTATTGAAATGCATTATTGAGTTGGTACAGTAATAAGGAATCCTCAGAGGACAAAAAACAAATGAAAACAGTAATCTAGGGAGGTAAGCAAGCACTAAAAGCCCATTTCAAGGGTTTCTAACACAACCCTCTTCCTTGAGATTCATCTCTGATAGCTGCTCAGGGTGTGGAAAACAAGGGAAAAATCCTGAACCTACAAAAGGTGAAGGATCTGGTAGGAAAACCAGAATAAAGCTGGAAACCCAAAGGCTACATAAGCTCCAAAAGAGTGATCACTATTAAAGAAACAGAAACAAATTAAAAATGGATGCACAGTCACTTGCTCTTCTTGACCTTAATGTAAAAAAAGTTTCTGCTGAGAATTCATTAGCTTAAGCCTGAATGTGTGGTAGCCATACTACCATAGTTATATTTTTTTAAACCCTCAGTAATTAAATTTAAGCTAGACTTTGCTTGATGATGTGTCCAGGTGATTTGCACAAGGGAAAGCAAATCCTCTCTAAAGGGCACAAATTCAACCCAGGCTTCAAAGAATCCTCAAAGAAAAAGTCTCAAGGACAATGAGCAGCTCATAGTTAACCAGTCAGAAAAATCACAGAGCAATAAGGCACCATGAATGGAAGCTAGCAAATCATAGATAGCAGAATAAATCTTCAAGGACTCAAGATGATGGAATTATTGGACACAGAATATGTAATTATTATATACGTTTAAATATATGTAAAAAAAAGAAGCTTGGAAACATAAGCAAGGAACAAGAAATTACTTTTTTAAAAGACCAAGAAGAGTTGAAAAAGAACCTAAGAGAACTTCCAGAAATTAAAAATATAGTTCTCTAGTCTGAAGAGAAAAGAGACAAAGAGACGAAAAATATGAACAAGAGATATAGGAGAGGGTGATATGGCCCAATATTTTTCCAACTGGAGTTCCAAAGGAAGATACAGATAAATGGTATTTAGATCAACATCTGACTTTTTAATACAAGAATTGGAAATCAGAAGACAGTAGGATATCTTAAATATGATGATGGAAAATAACTATGAACCTAGAATTCTAAGCCCAGCAAAAGTATCTTTTAAAAACAAAAATTAAATAAAAACATTTTTAGACAACCAAAATCTGAGAAAGTTTACTACAATAGACCCTCACTAAAGGATGTACTTCAGACAGAAAGAAAATGATACTAGAGGAAAGTCTGAGATGTAAGAAAGAAGTTTACCAAAGAAGCAGATAAATCTATTTAAAATATTAATAATGCCTAATTTGAAAGAGCTAAAACTGTGGTCAATAAAAGCTTATAAATTGAAAAAGGGATATTTGGAAATAAAGAATTCTGAGTCTCGTCTTCAGGAGCAAGATATTGACTAATGTTAGACTTTAATTATACATGTTAAAATACACAGGGGAAAATGGTCTTTTTCATACAATGACTCTATATGCTGAATGTACAGAAAAACATCAGAATCAATGAGTTTATAAGTTTGCTAGATACAAAATCAAAACATAAAAGCCAGTTTCAAGTATACGCACCAGCACTGTCAGATGAAGCACTTTTTCACTAACTTTAGCAAGAAAAAGTATAACGTATTTAGGCTAAATCTAATAAGAAGTGTGCAAGCCTGCTACAGAAAAAAATTAAAACTTTATTAAAATATATTAAAGAAAAACATTGGTGTGATTTTCTATATTGTCTCTGGACTAGAAGACAATACTATAAAGACATAGGTTTTCCCTAAACTGATATTTAGAATTAATACAATTCCAATAAAATTTCCAACAACCTAAACATCAATTGATGGATGAACAGATAAAGAAAATGTGATGTATACATACAACGGCATGTTATTCAGCCTTAATTAACAAAGAAGGAAATCCTGCCATATGTGACCAAATGGATGAATCTTGAGGACATTATGTTAAGTGAAATAAGCCAGTCACAGGAAGATGAATATTACATGTTTCCACTTATATGAAGTATCAAATAGTCAAACTCATAGAAGCAGGGAGTAGAATAATGGTTGCCAGGCACCAGGGAGAGGGTGAAATGAGGAGTTGCTATTCAATGGGTATGAAGTTTCAGTTATACAAGATGAATAAGTTCTAGAGCTCTTCTGTACAATATTGTGCCTATTTAGCAATACTGTATTGTATACTTAAAAATTTGTTGAGAGAGTAGATCTTCTGTTAAATGGTCTTACCGCAATTAAAAAAAAGAAAAGAAAACCAAAAAAAGAAAAGTTTACTAGATGATTATTATCTACAATGCACAGCTATAGAAGGCTTTGTGAGATTTAAAAGGAGGATATTTTGGTCTGATGATTAAGTTACTTAAATTCTATATAATTTTTTTGACATTTTCTGTTAATTTGGTTGAGGTTTTACATGAAATCAAATGTGCATGTCATGGTTATGTGGGTTACATGCACAAAGGTGTGGACAGCTGTACATCACCCAAAAGTTTATGAATAAATCTCCTTTCCTTGGAAAACAAAAAGTCCCAACAGGCTTGTGTGTGTGTGTGTGTGTGTGTGTGTGTAAAACTTGACAAGTGGACACAATGATTTATACTAGAGCAAAGGGCCAATGACAGCTAATATGAGGATGGGGTAAATATTGGGAGGGGGGCTGCTTCCCTGATTTGAGGATTTATTATAAAGCCGACGAAATAAAGAAGTGTGGTATTGGTGTGCGGGTAGACAAAGAGATGAATGGAAAGGAATCGAGAGCCCACTTAAGAGTCTTGGAAACATAATGCATGACAGTGGTGGTACTGCAGATCACAGGGGAAGACTACTGCCATTGGAATAACTGGCAATCCTCATTGAAAAAAATAGAAAGAAAAGGAAAGGAAAGAGAAAAAAAGAAAAGTTATCTCTAACCCATGTAAAACACAAAAATCAATTCTAGATGCACTAAAGATGTAAATGTGAAACACAGGAAAATTATAAAGTTTTAAAAGACAGTGTAAGAAAATCTTCATGATCTCAGGGTAGCGAAGAATTTTTTAAACAACTCACAATAAGGGCAAATCATAAAGTAAAAGACTGATTAATTCTAACTCATTAAAATCAAAACACGCCATTAAGAGAGTGAAAGACAAATCGCAAACTGTAAAAAAATATTTGCAACAAAAAAACAGAGAAAGGATAAACACTAATAAAATATATTAAAAATTCTCACACTTCAGAAAGAAAAACACAAACAACCAAGTAGAAAAATAAGGCAAAAGATATCAATATGCATTTCACATAGGAGAAAACAGGAATGGCCAATAAACTATGAAAAAATGCTCCAATTCATTAGTGATAAGGAAAATGCAAATTACAACCACAGTGAGATAGCATTTTACACCCACCAGACGGCTATAGAAAGCAGGATGTGAACAACCATGACAGTGCTCATTCTATGCTGGGGGGAATGTCAAGTGGAATGTGAAGGACAAAGCATACGCCCAGCCTAGACTCTAGGGCCTAGAGAACGCCTTACATTTGCACCAGAGACACATATGAGATTGTTCCTAACTACACTTGTCATTGTATCCCCAAACAAGAAAACCTCACTATCCAGCAACAGTAGAATAGATAAATAAGTTGTGATATAGGCTTACAACAGAATACCAAAAAGAAAGGAAAATGAAAGCACCCCAGCGACACACAATAACATAAGTGATTTTATTTTTTGAATAAAAAAATCTAATCCCAATAGAATACACTAGAGTATAAATCCATTTATATAAAATTCAAAAATAAGAAAATTGAACACTTTGTGTAGGAACACATTTACTATAAGTCACTAGGGAATGATTATCCCTGAAGTCGGGACATTGGTCAGCTTGGGGCAGTGGAGAGAAAGCATGCAATCAGAACAGGGCACAAAGGCAGCACCGATGATAGTGGTCATGTTCTATTTTACCACCTTGGTGGCAGGTACATATCATTCTTTGCTATTCCTCTTTAATGTGTACATAACGGGTTATGCACTATGAATCACAGTAAAAATGTTGAGCAAAAGAATCAAGTCATAGAAGAGTATGTTCAGCATCATTCTATTATGATGTTTAAATCAAGGTAAAACTAAATAACACATTGTTTAGGGAATCAAACACGGTGGGAAAATTATAATGAAAAAAAACGGTAGTGATCAGTATCAAATTCAGCTTACTGATTATCCACTACCTCTGGGGTGAAAGAAGAGAGACAGATATGAGAGGGAAGGGACACAAGGGGGCTTCCTGAGGTTCGAGTAAGTCTCATCTCTGGAGATGGGTGGTAAGTACATGGGTTTTTATTTTACTATTGTCCATTAAATAGCTTTATATGTCCTAACATATCACCTTGTAGCTATTTCAAAATACAATTTTGAAATAAATTTCAACATAAATAAATAATCACTTAATTGAAAAATAGTTTTCTCTGGATGACCTCTTTGGACTAACTCTAGGCATACTTTATCTGCATTTTAATGAGAGACTCTAGCAAAAATAAGGCCAAGCCTGGGCCATGTTAGGAGTGAGGTGACAGAAGGATTTGGGTGGCCTGGAAGAATGTGCAAACTCTGCTCCTCTCCCTCTTTCTAAAAGTTCTAATTTTACCTCCTTTCCCAGAACCCTCAGACACCTGGACTGCTAGAAACTTAAAGCTTGGTGATGCTCACAAATGGTCCTCTTGCCAAAAGGCTTCCAGCACCACCATTTAACCAAATGATGCGGTGAAGAGATGCAGATTTCTAGCAGGCTACCTCAGAATGGTTGCTGGCCAAAGGCTGTGGGGACCAAAAAGTCGTAACACTATCCTGGACGAGAAGGCATATGCTTAAGAAATTACCCCCTCCCAATTCTTCCCATGTGCGTGTAGTACAGATTATACAATGCAGTTGTATGGTAATATAGAAATTATTAAAAACATTCTTCTTGAGGTTTGACAACGAAGCAGTAGATATGTATCTACTATACAGTTGTTAGTCAAAAAGCTATGTCTCAGATAATCAATTGGTATTCATTTAAAACACAATAATGGTCTTATTAAAGCTAAATTTAATACATGCTGTATTTGGAAGTAATTTCTCTACCACCACATAGAAACCTTTCCAGCTGTCCTTTTTTGTTGCATATTGACATTCAGTGGTGAATTAGAAGAATCTCTGATGAGAATTCCCTAAGGGTAGACATGTGCTTATTTTCAATTCAAACTCAATATCGATGGTCTCTCTACTATACCTCCAAATCTCCCAAATAGATGGGTTTATAAGTAGGAACCAATTTATCTTCAAAAATTTGAAAAGTAGGATAGCTACTATTAAATTTGGAAATGTGAAGAGTAGAATTCTTAGCGAGTACATGTAAACAAATAAATAGTTCTTGATTTCCCACAATTTCTCATCAGCTCCCACAAAAACTCTTCCTTGTTTACCTTTTAGATTGTTTACCTCTAAAAATTTCTGCCTTTCAAATTCTGAGTTTCCTTCACAGAAGTATTTCTTACTAGTAACATTAAATGGAGCAGGAAATAAAGCCATTATAGGGTAGAGAAGGGTTACCTGAGTTGGAGCACAGAGAAAAAACTCCATCTTCATTTCCACTAAAAATTGAATATTTAATGCTGTCTCGTATTGAGTCAGGAGCAAAAGCTTTTACAGTCACAATAGAAGTACCTGTATAAATTAGGTAAAAAAGAAAAAAGGACTTTAGTGAAAGAAAATTTCGGGGAAAACAAGAGCAAACACTGGGCATTTATTATTTGCCCACTATATTTTCATTTGTTCATTCATTCAGTGATTACTTATTGAGTGTCTTCAACAAGCCAGATTCCATGCTAGGTGCTAGAGATATAGTGACAAACAACATAGAAAAGATCACATGGTGGTTATTAACTGATGGGAAGGGACAGATAATAAACGATTAAATAAATACATAATCAAGGTAGATTTCAGACGTACTAAGTTCCCTGGAAAGAAGGAAACACGGTTATGTGTTAGAAAACACTTCTTTTGTGGGAGAGGCAAACAGTCCTTTAGAGAGGTCTCTGAAGAATGACACTCCAGTTGAACCTTGAAGTATGAAAAGCCATAGGAAGAGCTGGAAGAAAAGGATTTTAGGAGAAGGAACAGCAATCACAAGGCCCTGGGCTGGAGAAGGGCTTGGTGTGGTGAAGCATAGCAAATAGGGGAAAGGTGGAAAGTGAAGATAGCATCTAGGTGGGCAGGTATCAGGTTCCTTTCTAAGTGCAATGGGAAGTTATGGGAGCATTTTAAGGAATAGAGTAAAATAATCTGATTTACTTTTAAAAGATATCAATCTGATTGCTGTGTGAAGAACAAAACAGGAGTAAAAATGGAACAGAGAGGCCAATTAAGACAATGCTGTAAGGGTCCAAGCAATGACCTAGGATTGTGGGAGGGGATATGGAAAGAAGGGGATAGATTAAAGACATATTTTGACACACTTCCCTGAACATTGGATGGCATGTAGGAAAAGAGGTCACCAGAGGATAAATATAAGAAATTGTCACTCCACCAGTTTCCAGTAGAGTTGTAAGCAAAAGCAACCCAACTAGAGAGTAACAGAGGTCTTTACTGAATACTGACTCATTCAAGAATTGTTAAGATACGACAGGGACAGGTGTGAGATAACTTGAAGGAAAAAATGGAAATTGAGTTAGGTGTAGGAATTAGAGGGAAAGAAGGAAGTCATTTCAGTTTATAGGGAACAGATTGATCACCATCATGAAAAAAGAATTAGCAGGACTAATAGCGGCAATAAGATAATTGGTGTAATCAATTGGGATTTCACTGAAAGGGTTCCCAAGAATCCATTTGTGCCCCAAGTTAGCACTTTGTTGTCTTCAATTGTAACAGCTTGTGCCCTTTGCTACTCATCTCTGCTTTGCTCCGTGTTCTGGTTGTCCATTTGTCTCCCTACTATGACTACCTATATTGCTCTTTTAAAATATTTTTTACTTAATAAACTTTACTAAAGTAAAATTTACATATAATAGTGTACACATATTTTAAGTGTACAGTTCTATGAACTTTGACAATTATATACACCTGTGTAACCACCATCATGATCAAGATGTAGAATATCTCTATCACTCCAAAAAGATCCCTCATGCCCTTTTGCAGTCAATTTTCTCTTATTTCTGGCCCCAGACAATCACTGATCTGCTTTCTTTAGCTCTAGATTAGTTTTGCCTTGAAAATTTCATACAATTGCCAACTGTTAAATATCTGGCTTCTTTTGCTCAGCATAACTTTTTTTTTTTTTGGTGAGGAAGACCAGCCCTGAGCTAACAGCCGTTGCTAATCCTCCTCTTTTTGCTGAGGAAGACTGGCCCTGGGCTAACATCCGTGCCCATCTTCCTCCACTTTACATGGGACGCCGCCACGGCATGGCTGACAGGCAGTGCGTCGGCGGGCGCTCGGGATCCGAACTCGCGAACCCCGGGCTGCCAAGCGCGGACGAAACCGCTGCACCACCGGGCCGGCCCCACTCAGCATAACTTTTTTGAGAATAAAACATATTATTCTGTTTATCAAAAGTTTGTTCCATTTTTATTGCAGAGTAGTATTCTACTGAATGGACATACCACAATTTGTTTATCCATTCATTTATATGTAGTTTGGGGCTATTATGAATAAGGCTGCTTTGAAGATCCATGTAAATGTGTTTGTGTGGACACAGGTTTTCACTCCTTGTGGATAAACACCTATGACAAGCACATGTTTAACTTTATAAGAAACTGTCAAACTATTTTCCAAATTGGGTGCACCATTTTACATTCCTGCCAACAACATATGAGAATTCCAGTTGCTCCACATCCACTGGTATTGTCGGTCTTTTTAATTTTAGTCATCCCAGTGGATGTGTAGTAGTATCTCACTGTGGTTTTAATTTTAATTTCCCTCATGTCTGATGATGTTGAGCATCTCTTCATGTGCTTATTGGCCACTTTCACCCCCTTTTTAAATTCATCTTTGTTTTTGGCTTCTTATTCTCTACTCACCCACCACTTCCGAGAAACTTTTTCCTAGTTCTTTCCTGGCCCTAGCCCTCTTGTCTTAGGCCTATAACTTATTGCATCTACTTTAGACTCCCACTTTGAAAATGACTCCTGCCTCTCTCTTACTTTCACTCTGCCCTATAGGATGCCAACTATTGGCAGAGGTATGCATGTTGTACTGAGTGGAGAGACGTGGGAAAGAGGTGGACTCTGTAGGAGGCTCTCTGGCTGCTCAGTATGCAGCAATGAGAACCTGATATAAGAGGTTGTCAGCAAGACACAAGACAAAAAATAAAAGGAAACATTTTATAAGGAAATAGGTGCTGACATGGTGTCAGAGATGAGTACAGGGCGGGACTCAATAACTCAGATGCCTTTGGGTAAAAGCAAGAAGCACAGACAAATGAAGGAGCCAGACGAGTGCAGAAGGAGCCAAACACTACCTGATACACTTAAGGCACTCAGCTTCAGCTCATCACTGCCAGCAGGGATGCTGTAGGTTGCTTAAGATTCTGGTCTTGGGGCCAGCCTGGTGGCATAGCGGTTGGGTTTGCACACTCCGCTTCGGTGGCCCAGGGTTCAGATCCTGGGCATGCACCGACGCACTGCTTATCAAGCCATGCTGAGGCAGCGTCCCACATAGAGTAACTAGAAGGATGCACAACTATGACATATGACTATCTACTGGGGCTTTGGGGAGAAAAAAAAGCAAAGAAGGAGGAAAATTGGCAACAGATGTTAGCTCAGGGCCAATCTTCCTCAAAAAAAAAAAAGAGAGAGAGATTCTGTTCTTTTCAGGAGAAGCTCAAAAATTCATATTTATTTTCCTGTGAAATCTCCCAATTTCTAAATTATGTCAGAAAATAATTTAGGGGAAAAAAAATAAGCCACCACATGGGTTGAACAAAACACAGCTGTGGCCTGTCTACAGTTCTGAGTCTGCCCATTGACTATCTCTGGTGGAGAAGATAAATCTCTCCTTTTTGTTACCAGCCCTTCTAGCACATAGATGGTGGTACTAATATGTCACCCATGGACTTGTACTGAACACACCTGAAGACTGATCTCATCTCTCTGCTAAGTTGGACTAAACTCCATGAGAGCAGAGGAGGTTTTCTATATATTTCTATAACTCTAGTTTTGCTTTTAAAATTTCATAGACTTGCAAATCGTACAGTAGCTGTCTTCTTTTGCTTACATCCTTTTTTGAGAATCAAACATGTTGTTCTGGGTATCAAAAGTTTGTTTCTGTGTCCATAGTAGGTGCTTAATAAGTATGGGAAGAAAGGAGGTAGGAAAGGAGACAGAGGAAGCCTGAGAGATTAAAAAAATGCTTCTCTGCCTACATGACCCTCCTAAACCAACAGCAATTATTTAAAAAAAATCATTCATTGCTAAAATACCACATCTGATAGTGGGATTGGCAGTAGTTTTAAAAAAAATAGCACCTATTCAAGATTTCTGTTGGGCCTCTCATTGAATCCTGCTGTGCAGTCCCCAGGAAACAAGCTTGAAACCTATCCGGCTAGAAGTTATAGTGACAACAATCCATAAACCAAGACAAATTGATATACTTTTTTTTTCTGGATGCTTAAAAGGGCTTCACTAAAAAGAAGAGAAGAAAGAAACTATCTTGGAACAGAAAATATTTTCCCCAGAAGCCTTTTCAACACTTAACACTAAAAGAAAAATGCAATGATCACCACAAATATTGAAGGAAACAAGTATGTGATACTGTCCCCAAAACTGATATAGAGAAAATTTGGTGGAAAAGGCATAAAACAAAATTCGCTGTGGAGAAAGAATAGGGAAACCGAAACTGGATATATTTCTCACTTTAAAAACATTATGTTTAACAAAAACTGTGACAAAGTTTAAAAATCATTTATCAGGACTTCCAAATGGTTGTTCTTTTCAAGACAGTTATGAAGTCATTTAGTGACAAAGTAAAGGATTTTAATCAATCATGGTGGAATCAAGTTACTACACATGTTGAGAACTCTTCCAAATTGCATTATAATCTGGTGCTTATTTTATCACATTTCAGGAGACATATGGTTAATATAAAAATGTCTTACATTTTTGGTAGGACTATGCCTTCACAGTAGTGAAGTATATTTTATCTTCAGTGCTCAGCCACAGTTCTGTGCTTCCTGATACAATTTATTTTTTAAACACAGGAAATTTTATTTCAACTAGCTTGTCATATATTCTTAAGAATGGCAGTAAGAAGAGAAACAGCTATGCAGGCAAGATGTGCAGTCTTTCTGATGGCCTTTTGCTTCACGGGGTAGGATGCTTATTATATGCCCAATTACAAAAGAAAACATGGAGATCGCTTGCATGTAAAAGAACAAAGATGAGTACAGAATTGCAAATAAGAATCACATATGGCTTCTCATAAAAGGAACAATCCTATTTTTATTGCAAATAAACTGTTCATAATATCAAATGAAATTGTAGCACACGAAGAAATTCATTCAGTGAAAATACTTCAAATTGGATGCTAAAGTCAGCAAAGAGCTCCAAATATTTATATATGTTCTTCCTCTGATGAAGTTTAAATTTGAGACTGCCTGAAAAAAGAGGAAATAACTAAGGGGACTTGAGTCCTTCTAGGTCTTGGCTTACTGTGCACATTTTACATAAAAGTCTGTCTCTGGGCATCTAAATAAAACTGATAATTACTTCTCATTTGACATCAATGTAGAAATGGTAAAATATGAAAGCCAACACTGTACCTTCAATTCCCAGGAGGTAAGTGAAACTAGTAGAAGAATTTACCTTTTACATTTTCAGGCTTTTGTGAATTTCACTTTAAGTCTAACATTGTGTCAGAAAAGTGTAATACATTCAATTTTTTTTTCCTGAGGAAGATTCACCCTGAGCTAACATCCATTGGTAATCTTCCTCTTTTTTTGCTTGAGTAAGATTAGCCCTGAGCTAACATCTGTGCCAATCTTCCTCTATTTTGTTTGTGGGATGCTGCCACAGCATGGCTGATGAGTGGTGTAGGTCCGTGCCCGGGATGCAAATCTGCAAACCCGGGCTGCCAAAGCAGAGCGCACCAAACTTAACCACTACACCAGGGGGCCAGACCCAATGTTGTTGTTTTTCAGTTCTTTACAAAAATGCAGTTAAAAAACTAAGACCACCTACATCAGCAATGAACTATCCTTTTAAAGGCAGAATTTTATAACTATTAATTGATGCTATATGACTACAAAAATCAATAATTATGGAAATATTTAGGTAAAATTATTATGAAAACATTTTAGTCAGAGCTGTCCATGAGTAAATAATCCCAGAGTTTTGTTTTTGTTATTTCTAAGCAATTCAAGCAATTTCTTATTGATGACTGACTTGGGAGAAACAGATTTTTTAAACATGTGGATGATTTTGAATTATCTATTATCTCTTAAATGTCCAGTCACTGAAATGCTAAACATATTTCAATCACTTAAGAAGAAAAGTTGGGAGTGATGTCAGCAAGATGGCTGAATAGAAAGCCCTAGACCTCATCCTCCATAGAGACACCAACTTAACAACAACGATATATGGTCCAAAAAGCCTTTATGAAAACTCCAGGCCAAAAGGGAGTGGGATATATTCAAAGTGCTGAAAGAAAAAACTGCCACCAAGAATACTATATCCAACAAAACTGCCCGTCAACAATAATGGAGAAATAAAGACATTCCCAAACTAACAAAAGCTGAGAGAGTTCATCACCACTAGAACCGCCTCATAAGAAATGCAAAAGGGAGTCCTTCAAATTGAAATGAAAGGACGCTAGACAGCAACATGAAAGCATACGAAAATATAAAGCTTGCTGGTAAACATAAATATATAGACAAGTACCAAATCCTGTAACACTGTAACGGTGGTGCATAAATCACTTTTAGTTCTTGTATACAATTAAAAAGATAAAAGCATAAAGAAAACTACAACTATAAAACTATGTTAATGGATACAAAATATAAAAAATTATAATTTGTGAAATTGAAAACATAAAATGGGAGGGAGAAGTAAAAGAGCAGAGTTTTTGTATATTATTGAAGTTATCAGTTTAAAATAGAATGTTAAAACTATAAGACGTTTTATATAATCCCCATGGTAACCACAAAGAAGATTCCTATAGAAGAAACACAAAAGAAAGTGAAAAGTGATTCAAACCATGTCATTACAAAAAAATGAACAAAACACAAAGGAAGGCTGCAAGAGAGGGACGAAATGACTACAAAACAGAAAACAATTAAAATGCTAGATGGCAATGGTAAGTCCTTCCATACCAGTAATTACTTTAAGTGCAAGTAGATGAAACTCCCCTATCAAAAAACATAAAGTGGCTGAATGAATAAAAAAAAAATACAAGATCCAACTATATGTCGTCTACAAGAGACTCACTTTAGACATAAAAACACACATAGGTTGAGAGTGAAAGGATAGAAAAAAATATTCCACGCAGATGGTATACAAAAGAGAACAGGGCTGGCTATACTTATATCAGACAAAATAGAGTTTAAGTCAAAAACTGTCACAAGAAACAAAAAAGAACATTATATAAAGAAGGTTTATTCAGCAGGAACATATATCAATTATATATATGCACCTAACAGCAGAGCACCCAAATATATGAAGCAAACATTGACAGAATCGAAGGGAGAAATAGATAGTAACAACACAATAGTAGGAGATTTCAATAACTTACTCTCAATAATGTATATCAATCAGACAGAAGATAAGTAAGAAAGTAGGACTTGAACAACATTATAGGCTAATTGGACCTAACAGATATATACAGACCACTCCACCCAACAAGAGCAGAATGTACATTTTCAAGTCTATTACACATTTTCAAGTGTATCCTCAAGTGTACACAGAACATTCTCCAGGACAGATCACATGATAGGCCATAGAACAAGTCTTAACAAATGTAAGAAGATTTAAATCATACCAAGTATTTTTTCTGACTACAATGGAATGAAACTAAAAATCAATAGCAAAGGAAAACTAGAAAATTCACAAATACATGGAAATTAAATAACACACTTTTGAGCAACTAATAGGTCAAAGACGAAATCTAAAGGGAAATTAGATAATATCTTGAGACAAATGAAACAAAAACACAACATACCAAAACATGGGATGCAGCAAAAGCAGTACTAAGAGGGCATTTCAAGGCAGTAAGTGCATACATTAAAAAAGAAGAAAGATCACAAATCAACAACCTAACTGTACACCTCAAGGAACTAGAAAAAGAGGAACAAACCAAAAAAATATATATTAGCAGAAAGAAAGAATAAATATGAGAGCAGAAATAAATGAAATAGAGAGTTGAAAAATGAGAAAAAAAATCAGTGAAACTAAGAGTTGGTTTTTTTGAAAAAGATCAACAAAATTGACAAACCCTTAGCTACATGAAGAAAAACGGTGAGAAGACTCAAATGACAAAAATCACACGAAAGAGGAGACACTGCAACTGATGCCATAGAAATAAAAAGTAGCATAAGAGACTACTATGAACAATTATACACCAACAAATTAACCTAGAAGAAATGGATAAATTTCTAGAAACATACACCCTACCAAAACTGAATCAGGAAGAAAGAAAAAATCTGAACAGACCTATAACTAGTAAGGAAATTGAATCAGTAATCAAAAACCTCCCAATAAAGAGGACCAGATGCCTTCACTGGTGAATTCTACTAAACATTTAAAGAATTAACACCAATCCTTCTCAAACTCTTCCAAAAAATTGAGGAGGAGGAATTACTTCCCAAATCATTTTACGAGGGCAGCATTACTCTGATACCAAAACCAGACAGAGACACTACAAGAAAAGAAAACTACAGAGCAATATCCTTGATGAACATAGATGCGAAGATCCTCAACAAAATACTAGCAAACTGAATTCAATGGCACATTCAAAGGATCATGTGCCACAACCAAGTGGGATTTATCCCTGAAATGCAATGATAGTTTAGCATATGAAAATCAATCAATGTGATAAACTACATTAACAGAACAGAGGCTAAAAATCATATGATCATCTCAGATGCAGGAAAAGCATTGGACAAAACTCAACAACACCCTTTCATGATAAACACACTCAATATCCCCAGTAAACTAGGAATATAAGGAAATTACCACAACATAATAAAGGCCATATATGAAAAGCCCATAGTTAACATCATACTCAACAGATGAGTGTGCTTTCCACTAAGATCAGGAACAAGGCAAGGATGCCCACTCTCAACACTTCTACTCAACATACTTCTTGAAGTCCTAGCCAGAGAAATTAGGCTTTGAAATGAAAGGCATCCAAATCATAAAAGAAGTAAAATGATCTCTGCTCTCAGATGACATGATCTTATATGTAAAAAACCCTATAGATTCCACAAAAAAACCTGTTAAAACAAACGAATGCAGCAAAGTTGCAGGATACAAAATCAACATGCAAAAATCAGTTGTGTTTCTATGCATGAATAATGCACAACCTGAAAAAGAAATTAGGAAAACAATCTCATTTACAATAGCATCAAAAAAAAATAAAATACTTAGGAATAAACTTAATCAAGGAGGCAAAAATCTTGTATAGTAAAAATTACAAAACATTGCTGAAAGAAATTAAAGGAGGCAAAAATAAATGGAAAGACACTCTGGACGACTTAATATTGTTAAAATGTACATACTACCCAAAGCAATCTACAGATTCAATGCAATCCCTACCAAAATACCAATGGCAATTATGCAGGAACAGAAAAAAGAATCCTAAAATTCATATGGCACCTCAAAGCACTCCAAATAGCCAAAACAACCTTGAGAAAGAAAAACAAAGCTGGAGGCCTTACACTTCCTGACTTCAAAACATATTATAGGGGCTGGCCCGGTGGCATAGTGGTTAAGTTCGTGCACTGTGCTTCGGCAGCCCGGGGTTTGCCAGTTTGGATCCTAGATATGGACCTACACACTGCTCATCAAGCCGTGCTGAGGCTGCATCCCACATAGAAGAAATAGAAGGATCTACAACTGGGATATATAACAATGTTCTGGGGCTTTGGGGAGAAAAAAATAAGTAAATACAAAAACTTAAAAAAAAACATATTACAAAGCTACAGTAGTCAAAACAGTATGGAACTGGCATAAAGATAGACACACAGACCAATGGAACAGAACAGAGATTCCAGAAATAAACCCTTACATATAATTTCAAACGACCTTCAACAAGGGTGCCAAGGCTACACAATGGGGAAGGATAGTGCCTTGTGCACTGTTGGTGGGAATGTAAAATATTGTAGCCACTATGGAACACGGTATGGAGGTTCCTTTAAAAATTAAAATTAGAACTACCACATGGTCCAGCAATCCCACTTCTGGGTATATTCCCAAGGAACTGAAAACAGGATCTTAAAGAGGTAATTTGCACATCTGTGTTCATTGCAACATTATTTACAATAGCCAAGAGGTGAAAACAAATTAAATGTTCCTCTGATGGATGGATGGATAGAGAAATGTGATGTATACATACAATGGAATATTATTCAGCCTTAAAAAAAAAGGAAATCTTGTTATATGTTACAACATGGATGAACTTTGGGGACATTATGTGAATAAACCAGTCACAAAAAGACAAATACTGCATGACAACTTAATACGAGGTATCTGAAGTAGTCAAACCATTGGAAGCGGAAAGTAGAATGGTTATCGCCAGGGGCTCAGGGGAAGGGAGAGTAGTTGTTTAACGTTGTTTGGTTTTGCAAGATGAAAAAGTTCTAGAAATCCATTGCACAATGATGTACTGAGTGTTAACACTACTGTATTATACATGTAAAAATGGTTTGGATGGTAAATTTTACGTTATGTGTTTCTTACCATGATAAAAGAAGAGTTGATTTTTCCCTCCCACATTCCTATCATCAAAAATGACTGAACATATGTTACTAAAGTTTTCCAAAAAATTCACTCGTGGGATGAGACAAAGCATGGAAAGTGTATGCTCAAAATGAGTAAGTTTCCAAAATTTGTGAACAGATGAAAATCATGCTTTAAAATATAAATGGCATGCAATCTTGAACACATTTGCTTTCGTGAACACCTAAGGAAATAACAGAGGAAGCCATAAAAAGTGCTTATTGACTTTTTATGAGCTTTAGAAAAAGAGAGATGTGGAAGAAAACCAGTATAGAATTAATACATGCAATGAGAAGTAAACAGAATTAATTATCTGAAGTATATTTTTAATGGGATTACAGATTTTAGTGGGCAAATTTTTAAAAGGAGTAATTATCTATAAATGGCTGCATTTAATCATTCAAAAAATGTACTTATAACAACTTAAAGAAAGGCAGGTACTAAAATGATCCTTGGATGTTCCTGCTACCTCCCTAATTTTGTAATTTACAGAAGATTATATTGAAAACACGAGCTTGAGAATTTTCAGTGTTATTTCAATGTTGGATCAGATTCCAGATCTTTCCTGTGGACCTGATGCTGCCCATCTCCCCTCACTTCCCAGCCACTCCCTGCCTGTGCTGCAACCCAGGCTGATAATCACACCAGATTCCCTGCATTTTCGAGAGCTGTCCTTATTCTCCTTTCCAGCTCCTGGAACCCCAGAGCCAGCCAGAATCCAGAGCCTGCACATGGTCCAGAAATAAAGGTTGCACAATTTTTCTATATGAGTGATTCTCAACTTAGGTTATGAGATACCTGGCACACTTCCAATTATTTCAGGAAACAAAGCAAACATCTCCAAAAAAAAAAATCTTAAAATTACATTTCATTTAAAGAAATGCCTTTTAAGACGTTTTTAGCTGCCACATAATGAGTACTATAATATACTCTTTTAATGATTCCATTTGATTGTCACAGCAGCTCTTCAGGGAGACAGCATTGTTATCCCCAAATAATCTGAAACCAGGGTTCCACATCCACAAACAATAGATGCTAATTAAAAACAAAAATTAAAGAAAAAATCCTGATATTTCTGTTAAATATTTTATTCTACTTTTGACTTAAACATAAATGAAAGTTCTTTGTAAACTTTAAAGTGCTATACATCACAAATGTCCAAAACGCTTCCAGCTTTCAAAAACAAAACAAAATACTCCTCTGATCTTCAGGGCCCTTCAAGTTATTGCCACATTCCCTCTTTCCCTTCATGGCCAAACCTTGTAAAAAAATGGACTGAATTCACCGTCTCTGCTTCTTCTCTCTGCACTTCACTGTAGTCTGGCTTCTAAAAAAAGTCCTAGTTCCCAGTCCCCTCCTAGGTTGCTAAATTCTGTTTGGCTGCACACAATTCCTATAAGCAGCCACAGCTGACTCCAGAGTTCATGTTAGGGGGTCTTGGTTCCTGGTCTCTATTCTTGGCCAAATTCTCAACAACTGCAACAGAGCAAACTTTCCCCTCAGAACTTGCTCTCTGGACTCTCCTAGCCCGTTATTCTGCTACTCGTGTCATTTTCTTATTGTTGTCTTATTCTTTATATTTGATGCACGGACTTATCTTTCAGCCATGCCTTCTTTTCTACCATGTTCTTACCTCCTTATGCCAAGATGGCATCCTAAGACCATCTCAGCTAACACTCTTCCCAACTCCACCGAGGAGAGGTTCTATGAGCACTGTAGCCCCACTCCCAGTTGGTGGCAGCCAACCACCTCCTTCACTTCTGCTTTGAGGACAGGCTCTCAACTAAGCTAGTTGTCACTTTTCAGTTCTTATCTTACCTAACCTCTGCTCCAAATTAGATATGGCTGACCACTCCCTGCCTCTTGAATGCGCCACTTCCCTGTTTCTTTAACACCATCCTCCCAGGAACTGTCAGTACAGACTTCACCCTCCATCTCAATCTCTTTTGTAGATGCATCACTCATCCAACTCCTGTAAAATATTGGCATTACTTTGGATTTTCTTCTCAGCCTTCTTTCCTACCTCACCCTTGGCTTGCGTGCATAACTACATGGGAGCTTCCACCTATTCACAATGTCTGCTCTACCTTCAAAGATTCTCATTTAATTGGTTGGGGGATGGATGTCCAGGTTTTAGTAATTTTTAAAAGCTTCCCAGGTATCTTTACATGAAGCCTAGGCTGAGAACCCCAGGTCTAAACAATCAACGAGTCCCATCGAGGCTGCCTTCAAAACGCTTGTGGAGCACATTCCCTCTGGTCTTCCCTCACTGCCTGGCTTTATTCTGGCCCTGGTCATTTATCATGTAGATTACTGAAGTACCCTCCTAATTTATCTCTCTTCCCCAGGCCACCCTTCACAAGGCCTCCAAAGTGAGCTTTCTATCATATAAAAGTTGTTTTATCACTCCTTCAATAATTTAAAGACCATCAATATCTCTCTGTTCCAGCTCATCACTGGAAAGCTCATGAGAGCCTCTATCCAGCTATTTCAGAGGATCTGCTGTGTCGGACAGTAACCTCACGACCTGCTCTTGAGTCCCGACACCTTTGTGCGAGCCATTTCCCCTGCCTGGAACTAAGTGCCTTCCCCACCTTTTTTTTTTTTTTTTTGGCCTGGTTTTATTCTCATTTGGGCTTTTGTTATCTTCAAGTACAATGGTTAAACGGTCAGATGATTTCAACACCGACTAGGAGCAAGCTTCCTCCTGGCTCTGCTAACCACAGTGGGAAGCTTCTCCCAGCTATTTCTGGCCGCGCTTTCATCTCCATGCCTCACACTTAAAACTGTTGGTAACAATGATGGTAAAATGCCGTAGAGATTACGAAGTGCTCATTTGATCACCAAAGCTATCAGATGAAAAAGATGTTCAAGGCCCTTTATAAGGCTGACCACGTGTTTCCTATACCTTTAAAAAACTGAATATTGAGTGTATGACATTGAGTATACAGTCAACATTTATCTTTACCTTGAAGGGCATCCTCAAGAAGAGAGATAAGAATGCCCTTTAAGAGTTAAAAATGAATAAAACAGAGTTAAAGTTTAACAACTTAGACATACAAAGAAAAATGGATTTGATGGATTTTTATGATTAATCTAATGTTCCTTATGAGCCCCACCCTGACGGACAATAGAAAAAAATGACCATCTTATTTTATTTATTTTTTGTGTGTGTGAGGAAGACCAGCCCTGAGCTAACATCCGTTGCTAATCCTCCTCTTTTTGCTGAGGAAGACTGGCCCTGGGCTAACATCCGTGCCCATCTTCCTCCGCCACGGCATGGTTGACAAGCAGTGCGTCAGCAGGCGCCCGGGATCTGAACCCACGGACCCCGGGCTGCCAAGCGCGAACTAAACTGCTGCGCCACTGGGCCGCCCCCCCTCCCCCCAAGAAATGACCATCTTAAACATGCTATTTAATGTCCTCTTGGTCTCTTCCCTTTAAACAGTACTTTTAGTAATTTAGTGTCTTTACAGTACATGCTCAGACTGAGCTCCCCCTCCCTCCTGTGCTGTGCCTTTGTCAGATGACACTGGTGGGTGGGTCGGGGGGGACTTGCAGTGATGAGGTGGGATCTTTGGGTGCTGTCCGCTGGCTCTTAGAATTTTTCTCCAGGCAATGAGTCTGGTCCATCATGTCGACATGTTCAGGCTCAGAACTTACCCTGCTGACCTGGCCCTACTGTGGCTGTTTTTGATACTGCAGACCCTGTGGCGTGTTATGCAATCCTGTGTTTGGGCTGACCACTCTACAGATTTTGGGATGGGCTCATCTCATCCACAACAGTGGTCCCCTTGGCAGGTCTGCTGGCCTGTACTCTGTGTTAATCTGTGTGAGAACAAGTGGGAGTGTTGGGACTATGGGATATCTTCTAGGCCTTGCAAGAGACAAACAGGGATGGAGCACTCACTTGTACCTTCTCTTTACCTAATCACGCTGCTCATTTTACTCTGCTGCCACTTGTACTGTGTTAGCAAAAGGCCATCCTATGAGGCAGTATCCTCTCAGAGTTCCTAAGTGTCCTCTGCTTTTAGCTTTTTCCTTCTGTCTATCTCACTGGCCCCCTCCAGGATTATAGCTTCAGGGAAGGGAGGGGCCACAACGCTCCTGGCTGACCACTTGTTTCCTCTATCTTTTCTCTCTTGCCCTACCTATACTCCCCAGCAACCAGAAGGGAGGGGCTTTCCTTTTTCACCATTTGGCAGGATTCCTTACACACTATCTTCACTTATAGAAAGGACCACCTATCTTGCTTGTCAAAGGCAAAATATTCTTTCTTTGCATTTCTGCTATAATTATGCTAATGCTATCCAAAACAAGTGGATGCCTCTTGCAGAAGACATGGAAGTTCTTATCCACAGACAGGCAATAGAGAAAAGATTAGAAATATAGTTCAAAAATATTAATCCTAAGGAAAAGAACAAAGTTGGAGAACTGACACTACTCAGCTTCAAGACTATAAAGCTCCAGTAATCAAGACAGTGTGGTGTTGGTGAAAGAACAGATAAATAGATCAATGGAACAGAATAGAAAGCCTAGAAATAGACCCACATAAATATAGTCAACTGTTTGACAAAGGAGCAAAGGCAATATAATGAAGAAAAGACAAAACTGAAAGCCATTCCTTTGAGGACAGGAACAAGACAAGGGTGCCCACTCTCACTGCTCTTATTCAACATAGTACTGGAAGTTCTGGCCAGAGCAATTAGGCAAGAAAAAGGAATAAAAGGACTCCAAATAGGCAATGAAGAAGTGAAACTCTCACTATTTGCAGATGACATGATCTTATACATAGAAAACCCAAAAATTCCATTGGAAAACTACTAGAAATAATCAACAACTACAGTAAAGTGGCAGGGTATAAAATCAACTTCCAAAAATCAGTTGCATTTCTATACACTAATGATGAACTAACAGAAAGAGAACTCAAAAAGACAATCTCATTTACAATTGCAACAAAAAGAACAAAATATCTGGGAATAAATTTAACCAAGGAGGTGAAAGACCTATACAATGAAAACTATAAGACAGTATTGAAAGAAATCGAGGAAGACATAAAGAAATGGAAAAATATTCCATGCACATGGATTGGAAGAATAAATATAGTTAAAATGTCTATTAACCCAAAGCAATCTACAGATTCAATGCAATCCCAATTAGAATCCCAATGTCATTCTTCATGGAAATAGAACAAAAAACACTGAAATTCCTATGGGGCAACAAAAGACCCCGAATAGCTAAAGTAATCCTGAGAAAAAAGAACAAAGCTGGAGGCATCACAATCCCTGATTTCAAAATATACTATAGAGCTATAGTAATCAAAACAGCATGGTACTGGTACAAAATAGACACACAGATCAATGGAACAGAATTGAAAGCCCAGAAATAAAACCACACACCTATGGACAGCTAATCTTTGACAAAGGAGCAAAGAACATACAATGGAGAGAGGGAAGTCTCTTCAATCAATGGTGCTGGGAAAACTTGACAGCAACATGCAAAAGAATGAAAGTAGACCATCTCCTATCACCATATACAAAAATCAATCCAAAATGGATTAAGGACCTGAAAGTGAGACCTGAAACTATAAAACTCCTGGAAGAAAATATAGGCAGTACACTAACTGACATTGGTCTTAAAGGGATCCTTTCAGATTCCATGTCTACTTGGACAAGGGAAACAAAAGAAAAAATAAACAAGTGGGACTTCATCAGACTACAGAGCTTCTACAAGGCAAATGAAACCAGGATCAAAATGAATAGACAACCCACCAGCTGGGAGAAAATATTTGCAAATCGTTTACCCAACAAGGGATTAGTCTCTGTAATATATAAAGAACTCATACAACTGAGCAACAAAAAAACAAACAACCTGATCAAAAAAATGGGCAGAGAATATGAACAGATATTTTTCCAAGGAAGAGATACAGATGGCCAATAGACACATGAAAAGATGTTTGACATCACTAATCATTAGGGAAATGCAAATCAAAACTACACTAAGAGGGCGGTCCGGTGGCGTAGTGGTTTCGTCCGTGCTTGGCAGCCCGGGGTTCACCGGCTCGGATCCCGGGCACCCGCCAACGCACTGCATGTCCTCCACGCTGTGGCGGCGTCCCATATAAAGTAGAGGAAGATGGGCACGATGTTAGCCCAGGGCCAGTCTTCCTCAGCAAAAAGAGGAGAATTAGCAACGGATGTTAGCTCAGGGCTGGTCTTCCTCACCAAAAAAAAAAAAAAAAAAAAAAACTACACTAAGATATCACCTGACACCCGTTAGAATGGCTATAATCACCAAGACAAAAAACAACAAATGCTGGAGAGGTTGTGGAGAAACGGGGACCCTCATTCACTGCTGATGGGAATGCAAACTGGTGCAGCCTCTATGGAAAACAGTATGGAGAGTCCTCAAAAGATTAAAAATAGAAATATCTTATGATCCAGCAATCCCACTCTTGGGCATCTACTCAATGGACATGAAATCAACCATCACAAGAGGCTTATGCACCCCTATGTTCATTGCAGCATTTTTCACTATAGCCAAGAAGTGGAAGCAACCCAAGTGTCCCTCGACTGATGACTGGTTAAAGAAGATGTGGTATATATATACAATGGAATACTACTCAGCCATAAGAAAAGACAGAATTGTCCCATTTGCAAGAACATGGATGGACCTAGAGGGTATTATGTTAAGTGAAATAAGCCAGAGACAGAAGGACAGACACTGCATGAATTCACTCATATGTGGAATATAAATGAACACACGCACAGAGAGAACTGATTGGTGGTTACCAAGGGGAAGGGGGGTTAGGGGTGGGCACAAGGGGTGAAGGGATTCATCCAGATGGTGATGGACAAATAATAATGTACAACTAAAACCCCACAATGTTATAAACTATTATGACATCAATAAAAAAAAAAGATAGTCTTTTCAATAAATGGTGCTGCAACATGGACATCCACATGCAAAAAAATGAATCTAGACAGAGCCCTTACACCCATTAACTCAAAATGGATCACAGATCTAAATGTCAAATACAAAACTATAAAATTCCTAGAAGATAACATGGAGAAAACCTAGATGATCTTGAGTATGGTGATAACTTTTGAGAAACGACACCAAAGGCACAATCCATGAGAGAAATAATTGATAAGCTGGATTTCATTAAAATTTAAAACTTCTGCTCTGAGAAAGATAATGTCAAGAAAATGAGAAGACAAGCCATAGACTGGGAGAAAATATCTATAAAAGACACATCTGATAAAGGACTATTATCCTAAATGTACAAAGACCTCTTAAGACTCAACCATAATAAAACAAACAATTCAATTAAAAAATGGACCAAAGACCTTAAAAGACACCACACCAAAGAAGATATACAGATGGCAAATAAGCATATAGAAGATGTTCTACATCATACGTCATCAAGGAAATGCAAATTAAAACAACAATGAGCTACTACCACATACCTATTACCACGGCCAAAATCTGGAACACTGACAACACCAAATGCTGGTGAGGATGAGAAGCAACAAGAACTCTCATTCACTGTTGGTGGGAATGCAAAATGGTACAGCCACTTTGGAAGACAATTTGGAAGTTTCTTACAAAACTAAATATACTCTTACCATAAGATCCAGGAACATACTCCTTGAAATTTACCCAAAGGAGTTTAAAACTTATGTCTACACTGAAACCTGTACATGGATTTTTATAGCAAATTTTTATATGAATTTAGTCATAATTGCCAAAACTTGGAAGCAACCAAGATGTCCTTCAGTAGATGAATAGATAAATAAACTGTGCTATACCCAGGCAATGGAGTATTATTCAGTGCAAAAAAGAAATGAGCTATCATGCCATGAAAAGACATGGAGGAATCTTAAATGTATATTACTAAGTGAAAGAAGCCAAACTGAAAAAGGTACATACTGTATGATTCCAACTATTCGACATTCTGGAAAAGTCAAAACTATGGAGACAATAAAAAGATCAGTAGTTGCCAGGGTTTGGGGTGGAAGTGGGGTAGGGGGAGGAATGAATAGGCAGAACGTGGAGGTTTTTTAGGGCAGTGAAATTACTCTGTATGATGCTATAATGATGGATGCATGTCATTATACGTGTGTCCAAACCCATGGAATGTACAACACCACGGGTGAACCCTAATGTACACTACAGACTTTGGGTGATTATGATGTGTCAGTGTATGTTCACTGATTGCAACAGATGTACCACTCTAGTGAAGGATGCTGATAATGAGGGAGGCAACGCATGTGTGGGGGAAGGGGGTACATGGGAAATCTCTGTACCTTCCTCTCAATTTTGCTTTGTATCTAAAACTTCTCTAAAGAAATGAAGTCTTTAAAAAAATAGACCCTGTTATATCTATGAACTAAACCTAATGGCTCAGAATAGAGTTATGCAAAATCACCATAAAAAAAACAGAATCGCTCCCAGGGCAGAAGTCTCCACTGAGGTGTTAAGACACTGAAAGGAGGAATGTGTAAATCAAAAGGAAGTTGATGAGCAATGGAAGCCCAGACAGTCATGAAGGCATCACAAAATCCTACTTGGCAGTGCTGTGTGAGTTCTTGCTGAGGAAAGGGTAACATAGGCTGGTAACATTCAACAATTGAGTCATATCCTACTTGAATTGTTTAGGTTAGCAAACAACTTTCTGATTATAGTTTGGCTTCCTGTGTCTTTTTTCCTAGAAAGAGAGAGCTGGTCATCCTGACATGACTACTATAACTCACATGGCATTAATAGTTCTTCATATAAATAAAAGAACTGGCATTCTGGTTTATATATCACTTTCTTTCATATTGGTTAGTAAGTCCCAACCCTGGGGGAAGAACTCCCTGGTTTGCTAATAAAATGAGGTCTTGAATCTACATGAGGCCCAGATGTGGGACTGTGGTTAATTCACAGAGATAAAAACTGCCTCATGAGGTGTTTATCTCCTTCTGAGACAACCTGACCTTGCCTAAGGTTTTTCTTCTCTGTCTTCTTCAGAGCTATCTTAAGAGTCACAGGTAAGGCGATGAAATCCCATACTGTTTATAAATGGCTAGTTAGATGGTACTTGGAATGAGTACCATGAATTTCATTCCAAGTATAAGATTAGCTTTAAATAAAATAATGAAATAGGAATGACAGATAATATTTGCTTCCCTCTTTTCATTATCATAAAAATTTATATGTTGGAATGGTAGGGTTTTAAAAACTGCATGTCTTTCATTCTTGTCATATACAGTCATGTGTTGCATAATGATGTTTCGGTCAACAATGGACTGCATATACAACAGTGGTCTCACAAGATTAGTACCATATAGCCTAGGTGTGTGATAGGCTATACTATCTAGGTTTGTGCAAGTACACTCTGTGATGTTCCCACATGGCAAAATTGCTTAATGACACATTTCTCAGAATGTATCCCCATCAAGTGACGCATGATGGTAACTGCTAAGTAACAACTGGTTGCTCTGGTGAGAATTTATACCGAGCTAACTTGATAGAATTCAACTGAGGATCTGGGACAGAAGGAGGATAACAATAATAACAACAAAAACAATGACTAGTACACTCATATGACCTATTTAATCCTTATAGTATCCCTGTGAGGAAGTCATTATCATTTCCTCTTTATGGAAGGAGAAAAAGAGCTTATTCATTGTGAGTGGGAGAGCAGTAGTGACCCACTCAGCTACATTCACTCCTATCACAATTTCCGTACTCCACATACATGCGCCCAGCCTTACCAAGAGTAAGAGCCAGAATTTACTGGATCAACTGCTGAAGGGCCAGAAGAAGGGGTTTTCCTCCAAAGTATCAAGATCAAATTTGTTTATTACACAATATTAAACATAATTTACTGGTTAGAATGCCCCCATGTATCATCATATTTTATTTCAAGTCTTTCAAAGTCTGAATATTTACTTTTAATCACAGTATCAATACAATTCATAATATCATTTTCCCCCCATGGTAATTCAAAGAAATGCATGAAGTTGTGAACAGTCCGTACTGGGGACTATGGTTGCTGATTCATCCTCATCAGGATAACCAAAACATTGGTAGTGAAAGAGAAGAAATAAAAGTTGGTTTCTAGAAGGTTCATGGACAACAAAGTGGTTTATCTTTCACTTCAGAAAGATTCGGAATGGTTAGATTCCCTCTCATCTGGGTTGAGAAGAAACAGTGGTAAGAGTAAAGAGTGGGGAATCACTTGGACTTCAACTTTTCTAGTCACGCTGCTCCATGGCTAGCCTCTCTTTTTTTTTTTTTTTTTTTTTTTTGTGAGGAGACCCAGCCCTGAGCTAACATCCGTTGCTAATCCTCCTCTTTTTGCAGAGAAAGACTGGCCCTGGGCTAACATCCGTGCCCATCTTCCTCTACTTTATATGGGACGCCGCCACAGCATGGCTGACAAGCAGCACGTCCGCGGGTGCCCGGGATCCGAACCAGCGAAGTCCGGGCTGCCAAGCGCAAACTAAACCGCTGCACCGTAGCCTCTCCCTTATAGCTAACTGGTACCCTTGAGAATGACTCTACGAGTAAGTAAACACTTCACGACTAACTCTTCAAGAGATTTTTACCTACCAAAGGGTTGCTTTTAAAATTGGAACTATATACTGAACTATATTGTTTTAAGCAATTATTGTTAAGTTTAATGTTGCTAATAGATGAATGAAATGTTAATCGAAACTTGAACTTGAGGGCCTTCCAAGAAAAAAATGTTAAACAAATATAAATACATTGGAGTCACTTGTTTTAGCTTTTTATTTTCTTAAAATAATATCTAAATGTTAAAATCAGTTTAGTGTGATGAAAACTTATAATAATACATAAAGTAATTCACTCAGGATGTCACATGGTACCTACCGATAGGATGTTTGAGTAACCCACAGAAAATTTAAGCTTCCAGTAGACATATATTTTTCATTTGAAAGTAAAATTAAAATTACAGGCATATTTGGGAGGGAAATAATACTGGAAGCTATAAATGCTATTAAATAATTTCTATCAAGGCCACTCTAACACTGATCAATGAATTTACAATCTTTTAAAACCACTGGGATTCAAAAGCAAAAAAAAAAAAACCATCTTCTGGTGTCTATGATATGATCTGGCAGTCTGTCTGTACTGAATTCATGTTCCTGGCAAAACTTTGGCCAGCTTGAAATGTCAATCAATATTTTAAGCACCTTGTCATTGTTTTTCACAGGGGCCTAGGAAATACTGCCGACCCAGGTGTAGATTAGTTGCATTTACTCAGATTCGGAGCCTTCTTAACTGTCATCCTTTCCTTCTCCCTTTCTCTTTCCTGTTGCATACTACAGCTTTTAGTTTACCTCTCAACTTAGACTTTATGCCCTTCACACGTATCATAGTTACTCTTCACAGTGAGGTCCCAACCCGTTGCTTCAGATTCCTTGAAACGTATACCTACCTGGATATTTATGGATACCATATGCCTGTATTACTGCCAGAAGTATTTCTAGCCTTCCTCATGTATAAGATTTAACAAACAAATTTTTAGAGTGAGTTCTATTAAAAAGATAACAGTCAAATTTAATTCAGTAATTCTAAACACAAGAGGACTAAGAAGGACAACTCTGATCAGAGGTCAAACAAAACACAACGATGCGGACAGCAGGATGAAGACTTCCTATCCATTTATTCATCAGCTTTTCTGATCGAATCTTAAACAGGAGGCCAAACTTCAGAGGGAAGAAAGTAATTTGGTCTTCACTGTCTTCTGCCCTAACTCATTATCTCAGACCAGGTTACTCTTAACCATACTGATTAATCCCAACTGTGATGGTTGGGAGTAGATGGAAGGTGTACAGATTTGACGAGATGGTGCCTGAGTGATGGGAAATAGGCTAAAATCAACGTAGTTTCCTCCCATAATGGCTGCCTCCGATCAACAGAGTGAATCTGTGACATAGAAATGAGTGGTACATTGCAAAAATGAAAACAGCTGCAAATTTTCCCCTTCCACAGCAATTTTTATTAATGTTATTTTAAATCACTTCTGAATCCAACCACAAATATTATACTTACTAATCCATAATTTAATTTCAAATTGAAATGTTTTCTTTGAGGTGCCTTAGATACTGCCTTTTATTTAGGTTTAATTCTGCAAACAAATTGATCCTGGGTGAACTGAGAAAGGATATACTAACGATCATGAAATGCCTAGGTACACTACTTAATCTTTAGAAATTTCATTTACTAATGTGAAAAAGTGTGATAACATGATGACTTCCATGCCAATTCTTTTGAGGAATAATATATTTAATGCCTGTTACTCTGCAGAATGTATATTGGATGTGAAGGTTCACTAGTAGTGGTTGGAAACCCTATCATGTGAAGGATAACTGAATAAACTAGAGAAGGGAAAACTATTCTGAGTAAAAGTGCAAGTCGTCCCACTGGTCTTCTAGGCCTTGCATGATCTGTTACTCCTCTGACCTCACTTCCTACTATTCTCCACCTTGCTTACTCTGCTTCAGTCACACAGTCTTCTTTTTACTGTTCTTTGAACAAACCAGGCATGCTGTCATTGGCTTTTTCCTTTTTTCTGAAACGCTCTGCCTTCAAATATATGAACGGCTACATCCTCTCTTTAAGTTTTTGCCCAAATGTCCCTTACTCAACGATGCCTGCCTTTACTTACCATTGAAAATTGCAATTTGTCCTCTCCCAGAGTACTCCCAGCTCCCTCTCACCCTGCTCTCCTTGTTCTTAATTCAATAACTCTTATCACCATCTAACATATCCCATACTTTAGTTATTTATCACTGATATTTTCTCTCTATCCCTGCTAGAACATAAGCCTCATAAAGGCAAGCATCTTAGTCTTTTAATTCACTAATATACCCCAGTAGAAAAGTACCTGGCACATAATACTCAATAAAAAAAAAAATGTGCTGAAGGAGCAAATAAAATATCTGAAGAGTGACTGTGTAGAGCAGTGGAGTGCTCCACAGAGCAGAACTAGGATTTATGGATAGACATAGAGGAGGCAGACCTAGGTTGAACATATGAATCACTTTCCAAATGAAGGGGTTTTCCAACTTTGTTGCACAACCAAATCACCTGCAGAGCTTGTTAGAAGCAACAGATCCCAGACCCCAGACCTAACAAGGCAGAACCTTCAAGGGTGGGTCATAGATCACTTGTTTCACACCCAAGTTCAAGAAACGCTGTCCTAAACTCTCAGTCACTGAAATATTCAAGTAGAGGCTGAAAGACCACGTGTCAGGGAGAAATGTTTATAGTTACACTGCAGACAAAGGTTAGGCTCAACGATTCTATGACTCTATCAGATCAATTTCAAGACTGATTAATATTTTGCATTTTGTGCCATTTTATTAAGAAAACATTAACCTTACTTTCCATCAGACTCTGCTCTGGAGCTAGGATGTATGCCTTTTAAGAGGAATAGAAACATAGCTCTAAGGAGCATCTCATATTGTTTAACATTTAATGCTTATGTGGAAGTCTCATTACACATAAGAATATAGGTTGGAAATTTCTGACATTTTGGAAGTCACTAATATTTCATTTAATGAAGGTAATTGCAACTTACTCTTAATTATATTTAGAATTAATAAGAGGCCTTCTGAGGAAGCAACCCGTGGGATAACCATAATTCAAAAAAAGATCAAAGGTTAATAATCCACAACTGAGAACAACCCTTATGTTCAATGTTAAATTGAATATTCTCTTCATAGAGAAGGCAGTATATAATGTGCAACAAAAATATTTTCACTATGAAATTAATAAATCACTTTCAGAAAAATGCAGGTTGCCTTTTAAATAGCAGTGTCTGTAGGTATGGATAAAGTGAAATTGAATCATAATAAAATGACAAAACTAAAACAAAAAATTGACATGAGCAAGCAAACAGCACACACCAGACCGTTTGCAAGTAAACCCCTCCTCTCCCAAGCCCTGAGTCCATTCACTTTGCCCTCTGGTTGGCTGAAAGGATCAGAAGATTCGTTTCTCTACTTTCTAGTTAAATATAATTACCTAGATTGAATTTCTTTCAGTTCACATCTATCTACAAATAGGTTTTTTTCTCTTTTGGGGAGAAAGATCATTTAATTTTCTTTAATGCTTCCCATTATGGCATAAATTAGAGTAGGAAAATAATTGAAAAATAATTTTGCATTGTGAGGAAAAATAATTACCCTTCACAGAAGCCCGTTCTGAGGTGTATAACCTGTGCCAAAATCTTTGAAGATCAGTCATTACTGCACTGTGTGAAAGCCACTACTGACTGTATCAAAATGAATTAATAATAACAATAATAATAGCAGCAGTTCCTATTTATTACATTCTCACTATGTCTCAGACACTGTTTTAAGTGTTTTATTACATGAACTAGCTCCTCAGAATAACCTAATGCAGTAGCACGATTATCCTTCCTAATTTGCAGATTAGGAAACTGAGGCTCAGAGAGATTCAGCTGCCCAAGGATGCACAGTGGCAGTCAGTATGTAAACCCAGGCAGAGCCCAAGCACTGAACCCCAGCATACTTCCTCTTTCATTGTAGTTCTAAGAAAGTATTTTAGGAAATGGACAGTTGTTAAGGATTCATATATATTTAAATTAAAAAGGTTTGTTTTTGAGATTGTAAACTTAAATTAACTGAAACTTCAAGAGCCCTGAATGATTTTACTACTTTTTGCTGTCTTCAAAGGTTTGTGTGTGTGTATATGTGTTTTACTTGTATTTGAGTGTATTTTTCTAATAACATATTTTGGATGAAAATTGGCATGCCAATTGGTTGGACTCAAGAATTTATACCTGAATCTGCAATAGCACTCTTGTTAATATAATCCCAGTTTTAAGCATTTTGCCACAACAGGTACAATATGCAAAAAACTTGAGGGGACACTCACCTGCATCACAATTTTCAGTTGCAGTCCCTTTATACAGATGGTGGCTGAAGGAAATCTTTACATCTTCTCCTTCCATGTGAATGATCAAGAGACCAGTGGTTGTCCTAGCTGGGACTCCTTGGTCCGTAACGTTTAACTGTAGCCAGATTGGAAAATATTCTGAAGATGGGTTGTGCTGAAGCTGAATTTGTCCTGTATATTTGTCAATAGAAAACATTGACTGGATCTCTGCAAAACTGAAAATGACAGTTCCATTGGACCCCAAGTCTGGGTCACTGGCTCTCAGAATGGCAGTTGTCTGGTTTGTAGGCGACTGGGGGGAAAGAAAAATTTCAAAAGGGTTCTGTTCCCAAACTGGATCATTGTCATTAACATCAGTGACATGTACTTTTATAATTACTGTCGTGCTTCTTGAGCTCTGGACACTACAGTCTCTGGCCACAGCCCTAAACGTATGCTGAGATCTGGCTTCTCGATCAAGGGTATGGCCAGTTCTCAATATGCCTGCCACAGGATCAATGGTGAATGCACCAGAAGCCTCATCCATCAGAAAATACTCAGTTTGCCCATTCAGGCCTTCATCCTTGTCCACAGCGGAGAGCACAAGAACCACTGTTCCCACTTGAGCATCTTCTCTCACAGAGGACTGGTAATGAAGTGTGGGAAAGGAAGGGCTATGGTCATTGTCATCCAAAACTCTGACTTGCAACTGCACTATAGAGCTCCTAGGCGGATCCCCCAGATCAGAACACAGGATGACAAGGGTAAAGTTGCTGACTTGCTCCCGGTCCAAAGCGCGAGTGGTTGCGAGTTCTCCCGACCTCTCATTAATAGCAAAGTACTCATCAGTATTTCCATCTATTAAAGAAAACAAATTCAAAATTCATTTGAATTGAAAAGTAGCAGCCCTTTGCTATCATATATATATATATATATATATATATATATATATATATACACACACATATATATGTATTCAATGATTCACTTATTCAACAAATATTTATTTCCTGATTTTTACACCCTAGCATTTTTGTAAGTTCTGAGGCTATAACAGCGAACACGATAAAGTCCTTCCCCTCATGAAGTTTCTATTATCAAGGGCTAAACAAAATAATATAATTCAATATCTATCTTAATTCAATCAATAGTGAGAACATTGCTTTGACTGATTTGCAGCAGTATAGTTTTTTGCGTGTGCATCTACAACTTTTTATATTCACATATTTTTCCTCTTGAGAAGATGAAAATGCATGTTTTATTTGAAATAAAACAACAGTAGGCAGGGATAAGAAGCACCATATAAAGTCCATTTTCACCCCAAAATTAACAGATGGATAGTAGTAATTTTCTCACGTTACTCACTACAGATTGTATGTCAGTTACGTTACTGCAACAAGTTCCTCTTCCACATTTCCACAGCACTTCATGTATGAATTGTAACACTTTCATTAGAGATAGTGGAACACTTGTCTATTTCTTCCACAACATAAGCAAGGATAATGTTTTATTTTTCTCTGTATCCTTCAAAAGAATCTTCCCTTTACTATTGTCCATGCCAATTGGAATAAAAGTTAAAACTGAGCACAGGGACAAGAAGCTTTCAAAGATATTTTCAAGTCACCCTGGAAATTAGGAAAAATGTGGTTCAATGACTTACTGGCCACATTCTTGGATGAGGGGCATATACTTAGATGAGGGGCATATTCTTGGATGAGATGCACTACTCTCAATAGTGTGGGAATTTACTGGAATCTGCCAGAAGCATATGGGGAAAAAAGTGAACGGCATTCAAAGAAATGGGTAGTGCTGGGGGCTGAGGAGACAGGACTCGTATTTCCATTTTGTTCATAAGACATGGTTAATTTGTACCAAACATAGAGATGATCAGACAAACTATATTTCTGTGGCATTTGTGGTTGATAAAGCAATTCATTTACCCAGCAAACATGTAAGGAAAATCTGTCATGTACCACCAAGTATGTGGTGGACGCTGGGAATACAAGGAGAGCAAGATATGATCCCAGCCTCCAAGACTTTACAGTCTAGGTGGAGAGGCAGGTCAGTACCTGGACGGTGAAGCATGATGTGAAAATTATACGTACAGGGCGCCGGGAAGCACAGGGGAAGGGCACGGAGTCCTGTGTTAGGGTGGCCAGGGAATGCTTATTAGAAACAGTGACATCAAAACTAACTCCTAAAGGTAGAAAGCCAGGCTACAAGTTTCAGAGAGAAGGAAGGGAGGAGGGAAGAGGAAGGAGCCTGTGTGGAGTCCCAGAAATATGAGAAATTAACGGTTGCAACTGTTTTAGTGTGACTAGAACACAGGGTTTCCTGGATATTTGAGTGTAGGGGGTAGGGAGAGGGTTGGCAGTGGCGAAGACGTGAATTGGGAAGATAAGCAGGGGGGCAAATCATGAAGCAGTCTGTGTACACTGCTGAAGAGTGTATATTTTATCTTAAAATCTATGGGGGGGCCCTGAAATGTTTTAGACAGGAAAGTGTCATGAATCACATTTCTGTTTTAAGAAGAGTATTGGGCAGCAATGTCAAAGCTTGGTTAGAATGTGGGAAGGTTAGGAAGCTAATACAGTGATCTACCTGAGCAACGAGAAGGTTCTGAAATAACACGTGCATAGAGTAGACACATTCCAAAGATGTTAAGGAGGAAAAATGAGAAAGGAAGGAAGGATTCACGATGGGGCTTAGGTGGAAGAGTGAAGGATATTTAGACCAGTTGTCTTCAAAATGAGGTCTGAGTAACCCTGGGGTTACATGAAGCTTTCCAAGGAGTATCTGGGAATAGGTACTTTTAGGGTAATTTCCAGAAATAGTTTACATATCCTTATTCCTAAAATTGTTCTGCCTGAGAAATCACCCAGGATCACACGGGTTTGTCTTTCCCACATTTCACTTTTATAATCACCCTTCTTGCAAATTATTAAAAAAAAGGCTCCTCTCTCACCCATCCCAGCCTGACCAAGGTGCACTGCCTCAGGGTGTAAATGTTTTAGGCTGCCACATAAGGGGGCATTAGTAATATGTGTTCAATGTTGAAAACAGTGACTGACTTTAATGCCGGGGGAATACATCCTTTTGTAGTCGGAGAGGGTCTTTGCTATGAACGAAATTGAAGGACCTATTCAAGTTTCTAAGTGGTAAATAAATAAAAATAAAGACCATTAATTGATTTTGGGGCATATAACTCAGAAGGAGTTTAAGAACTAAGTGTTACTGCTGTAACAATAATCCTTCTCCTATGTAAAACATGTGAACAAGGATTTTCAGTGCTTACATCTGTAAGAAGATTCTTTTAAGGGCAAGTTGAGCAAAAAAGGCTGAAGATCACAGGCAGAGACTCTAGGAGAAGTCAGACCATGACGGTGGTGGGTGAAAAGGGGGGTGATGTTAAGATCAGCTTTGGAAACATTGATAATGTGATGCTATACAGCTATATAATGTGATGGATATAAAGATTGGGTCCTTGAGGCTGTCGGAAAAAATTGTGAAACAATTTGAAATGGGAGGAAAAAGATAAGTGAGTGTCCCAGGTTAAAAAAAAAGTGAGTGTCTGGTCTGGCTTTGCCATCAGTTTATTCCACCTTCATTGTCTTTCTGCTATTTTACCACTTCGTAAATTGCTGAAAACTGATAATAATGCAAATGGTCTTGTCCACAGAAAGGCAAATTAACCTGGTGGATTGCCAGTGATTATTGTCCTGCAAATTGTCTGCATTTCAGAATTCCTTATTTCCTTTATATGTGTGTGTGTGTTTCTTGGAATTCTCCTTGAACTGATTTTAACATCATTTTGGCTCATTCATTAATTAGTGAGTAAATAAAAGTCTTTGGCAGTTGTTAATTCTGTATTTGTATGAGTCATTATTTTACTTTTAAAAAATGTCCTTGAACAGGACTTATGTCTAAGATGCAGATAGAGATAGGGAGATATCAGGGTACCAATGGTAGCTGAAGATGGGGACTGGATGAAATGACCCAGTAAGAGTGTGTCTATGAGAAAAGAAAAAGGATAAGCACAAAGACCCAGGGAACTCCAACAAGTCAGAGGACCACTAACAGAACAAGGACATTGGGAAGGCTTGTCTAGAAGGACCAGGAGAAAGTGGCTTTCTGAAGTCAAGGTGGGACCAAGAGTTCAGGGCCTAGTGCACAAAGGCACAGCAGTATAATTAAATTAAGAACTGAAAAGGATTCATTGGATTTAGTGACAACAAGATCCTTCATGTCTTTTGCAAAGGTAGTTTTGGTGGAGTGACTTCAGTGGAACACATATTGCAGAGGGCTAGGGAATGAAAAATTGGGGCTTGTATTTTGTATGCCTTTGGGTTTTTTCCCAGTAATTCATATTTATTGTATTTTGTAAAAGTATCAGTCACAACAGATTGGAAATTTTAAAAAATACAAACAAACTCTGGTCCTTAACCACAGATAATTTGAGAAGTTCTGGAAAACAGGTGGAGTTTACAGAGGAGGAAAACTATCTATTCCACTGCAACAGATGGGAAAGAGGTAAGAATTGGGTTTATTTATATGTTAGTTTAAGGGAGTATCATTTTTCGGGATGGTAGTATGACAACACATATAAACATTTAAAATATATATGCCCTTGGAATTGATAATTCCACTTACATTTCTCATAAGGAAATAATTGGATAAGTGTTGTTCAGTACAGCTTTTTTATAACAGTAAGACTGTTCAATATCTAAATGACCATAAAAAGGGATGAGTGAAATGAATGTTATACATAGGAATGAGACATCATTAGAAATGCTATATATGTATGTTCACTGACATGAAAGATTTACATGGTATATTAGTTTAAAAACTGAGGTAACAGGGGCCAGCTCAGTGGTGTAGTGGTTAAGTTCACGTGCTCTGTGCTTTGGTGGCCTGGGGTGCACAGTTTCAGATGCCGGGCGTGGACCTACATTGCTCATCAAGCCATTCTGTGGCGGTGTCCCACATACAAAATAGAGGAAGATGGGCACGGGCGTTAGCTCAGGAGCAATCCTCCTCTCCAAAAATAATAATAAAATAGAACGAGGTAACAAACTAGCATAGATAAATTATCTTCTATGTTTAAAATTCAGTGAGGTTCAAGGAAAAGTGTTTTTCAAAATATTAAATTGTTATCTCTGCAAGATATAAGATTTTTTGCGTTATTACTTTTTTTCTTAAATTGTATATATATTCTACAACAATTACATATCATTTTTAGAATGAGGGGAAAAGGCAATAAAGCTATTTTCATTTTGGAGTAAATGAGTGATACAAAGAAAACGAGTGATACAAAGTTGGTTGTAGAACTTTTGGCAAATAGACAGCGATAGCTTCCAGAAACTAGTCATAAAACTATTCTTACAAGACTGTAAAGCAGCTTCTCTTCGTCAGAAGCAGTCTCTGAAGCATTACGCTCTCCTCAACTCTAATCGTTTCATGTGCTCTCTGACATATGCTGAAAATTGGATTCTTCAATCACTTTTCTTTAGGTGAATAAGAGGTGGCTCTCTCAAGCTGACCATGCTAATGCTGAAGTTATTCTGTTAGAAATCCTTATGGCTCTGATTCAAAGGGAGCAACATCACAAAATTATCTTCTAGGGTAAAAGTTCCTGAAGACCTCAATCTGTGGGGTATGGTTGAAGATCTGAAGTGTTACATTGCTCTTCAGATTTAGGGTTTTTTTTTTTTGTCTACTCATGTCCTCTAAATTCCATTTTAGAAAGGCCTGAAAAGTCTGAATCCAAAATCATAAAAATAAGTGGTCATATGAAAGAACAAAAATAGAAAAAAGCTATCTGTTCCATCTGTACATCCAGTAATGTTAGTATGGAAAAATTCACAAGAGTTGTTGACAGCAGATTTTTAAAGAATTTGGAGGGCAGTGGTTCAGGGTGGCTGTGGGAAGGAGGTAGAGAGAAAACCCAACCAGTGGCGCCAATCAGTCTTTAGTGGGTGTGTATTTGTAGACATTGCAATAGACACCAAATACAAAAGAATCACCATACAGTGTGTGTCAACTCAGTCAGTATCCTGGGGGGAATTTTAATAAAGAAAATACTTACCAGTTATGCGATACTTGATAGCTCCATTATTGCCAGCATCCCTATCAGAGGCCAAAACAGCGTAGACAACCCCTGGCTCTTGGTTTTCCAGAATCTCAATGTCATGACTGGGGACAATAATCTCTGGTGCGTGATCATTTTCATCTTCCACAGTACAGAGAATTGTTGTGTTGCTGGACAATGAAGGGACTCCCCCATCTCGTACAAGTACTGACATAAAATAAAAGACGGCACAGATTGTGGCTATTAATTCATACCTAAAATATATTGCCCTAACTGGACAGTATCAGACCAAACTAGCTGGGTAGCACTAGGTCAAAAATATTTTATTTAAAGACACCCGACTGCAATGTAAAATGTCCCCAGTGAATCTCCTGCTGCCTATTTGTTTGGTTAGCATAGTCAAGGGATCCCTTACCTTGAAGGGTGAAGACTTCCTGGACCTCTCTGTCAAGTGTGCTGGTTGTCACTACCTCTCCAGTGTCAGGATGTATCTCGAACAACCCAAATGAAGCACCTGGCATGATTTCAAACTGAAGCTTGGAATTGATTCCTTAAGGAAAATATAAAGGAAAACTTAGCAATTATCCCTTTGGAATCTGTTTTCCTATTCTTTTTCCTATCAATATGTTAGGCCATAGATTAAAAAGGCAAGAAGTTTAAACAACCTTCAAATTAAGGTTAAAAAAACCCCCCAAAAACACAACTCTTTTGGCTGTTCTTGCTAAATAAAAGCCTCCTGGGTTTAAATGCTTGATTTTCAAAAGTCTTATGAGACTTCCCCACCAAGAATGCTTAACATTTTTTCCCTCCCATAAAAAACTGCTTATGAGTGTGTAACTTTACAACATATTCCTGATTACTCCTTCTAACACCCCTGATTGGGATTTAATGACATAATTGTAAGCTTGCAGGGCAAATGACGATTTCTGTAGATGGACCCTCTATTTAAAGGCTTGTGCTCACTTATGGTGCTCTGTGAATTCTCCAGCCTAGGGGGAGCACGTCGAGTGGCTTATATGTGTATTTTTTTTCATTTTGTTTTCTACTTGGTATTCAGTCTCGTATCTGGAGAGAGAAATATGGAACCACACACATTATTACGCATTTTGAAAATAATTCTTCCCATATTTTTGTGGTTTCATCTCTCCCCTGAAAATATATCATGTCATTTCCATCACTGGTTATGAAAATCCTTCATACCATTAACTGTAATGAGTTTATCCCATGCCATTGTAGCTTATTTGCACTTTACACATGTTCCTGTCAATCATTTTCCTATGTTCTTTTCTTAACTGACAACAATCTAGGCACAGATACAGTACTTCAAATATAGGATGTTATACTTTAACAAAAGATGAAACACTGTTCTTTAGCCTTAACAACAACAACAAAAAACTCTCAGTAACAAATTTCTATCTTGCCAGTCTTAAAAAGTAAATTTTCATTCCACTCTGGTCTGGTGGATATAATGTAGAATTGAGTGCTGGAAGGAATGGAATATAATGCTAATTTTATAAAAGAATAAATGTACATGCTTCTTACTATGTCACTTGAAAGAGAAAGGATATTTGAGATCATCTGCAGGCATTTTAATGACCTTGAGAAAAAAGTCTAATAAGATAGGATCAATATATTTGATATGGTATGGTCAGAGGTCACCAATATATTTCATTCTATCATTAGGTATTAGGCATATTATTTCATTAATGATTACTTATTTATCACAGTGATTACTTTGATCTCATAATGATCACACAATCTCTTCTATAGCCAAGACAGAATTTCTAAAAATTTCAGATTGTTAAAGTTTGTATTCCTGTCTCTCTCTGCCTACATTATGAAAATGGGAACAACATCATCTTACATCTACCTTCTTTGTTCCTCAAATATTTGGTGGGCAAAATTAGGTGCCAGCATAGTGCTATTTGCCAAAGGGACACTGGTGAATCAAACAGGTATGGCCTATGCCTTCGTGGCACTTACATGGAGAACAGCACCTTTTAATTTCTGGACCTTTAGTTTTGAAATAAATTCACTCATTTATTATATGATTTTATTATATATTATACATAATATTATATATTGTATATTGTATTATATGTGATACATTTTTAATTCCCAACATTTATCAAACCTAGAAAATGTCTTCAAATGTTTAAACATGAACTCAAATCTTTATGTTTCTCTTCCTCCCATTTTCCCATTATTCTCTAATGTGCTTTGCCATGGTACCCAGTATTTCCCTGACATTTTAGAAACTGTCAGATTTTATTATTTCTATTATTCTACTTAGCTTTTATCCCTAAGATAGCAATCCAATCACCTTCAAACCTTCTAGTACATTATTAAGGATAAATAAGATCTTCATTTATAACTGTAGTTTGCATACATTTTCACACTCCAAACTTCACAGCCTTCACAAATTAAATAATGTGAAATAAATTTAAAGTGTTTTACAATGTCTCTTTTAGAATTGAATTAGCGCTTTGCCTCTTCTCCCTTATATCCTTATAATCCTCCACAACAAACATAGCATCATCAAACTGGACAACTAAGAAAATAAAAATAAAATAGAGATTATTTGGTCTAATTCCATCACCTTACTAAGTAAATTGGAAATGTGGATCTGAAGATATTCAGTGATACACTTAAACACACAGCTAGTGAAGGATGTGTGTGTGTGCCCATATGTGCACACACACATATACATAAGCTCTTAGACCTCAGGACCTACAATCTCATGACCTCTTAGTTTCTCCCACTCTAGGATGCCCCTCCTCAATTCATCTCTTTCCCTATCCAGTCCAGACCCATGAACTATCACTTCAGCAACCTTGCAAATTTCCTAACATCCTGTAGCTTTCTGCTGACGATGTCCAGCAAAGCCTCAACCCAGGATCATTCCAACCATCTCTCTGCCCTCCTTGAAAATCCAGCAGATAACTGGGGCTGGAGAAAATTTCACAACAGCATAGACTGAGGCCACTGAGCATAGACATGTCACTGTCATCTGGCAATCTTTCCAAATCTCCTTGGTCATCCCTGTCCCATTCATGTCACCTATAGGGACCGTCTCCCAGCTCATTCTCACAGATCATCCCCTTCCTATTTCCTAGAGAAAAAGGAGACATTGGGAAAGAACTCCCACAACTTTCTGCATCTATACTCAACTCCACATCCTGCTTTCTGTCTCAACAACAGAAGTAATTCTTCAATACTCTCTCTTGGAATTTTCCTGTCAGTTCTAGTCTTTCTCATTAATTTTCTTCCTCAAATTATACTCTTCTCTAGCTATAAGAATCAAAATTTTTTTCTGTCTCTTTACAGCCAAGCTGCTTTGAAAAATGCTATCCATTCCCTGCAGCTAGCTTGAAACCACTGCCACATCTAGCTACTCTTTCTATAGTCACTGAGAAGATTCTAGTTATAAATCTACTGGCCACATCTTCTCTGTGGCTTCAGATATTGCTGACTGATATTACAAAAGGCAGAAAGGAAGGACCAAAGAGAGAGAGAGAGGAAGGGAAAGAAGGCAAAAGGGAAGGATGGAAGGAAGGAGAGAAAAATTCATTCCACCTCCCTCTCAATCCATTAGCTTCAGTTTCCACACATATGCAGATGACAACCATGAGTTTACATTGAGCTCCAGTTGCTTCATTCATATTTGGTTATTTAATTCATTCATTTGTTCAATGCACATTTACTGAGTGCCAGGCACTGGAAAGATACCATTGAGTAATAAGCAATTATTTTAGTCCTCAGAGTTCCCCTCTAGTGGGGGAGACAATTCAATCAATGAATTGTAGACAGTGTGGTAGAGTATATGAAATCATTGAGGATGTGGATCAGGAAAGATGTATCACAGGTAGATAGTTCATTAATTATCTCATTCAATAAACAGATAGAGTTATAGTAAGTGCCAGGGTATCATGCCAAGTGCTAAGAATGTAACTGCCAGCAAGAGGACAAATTCTCTGTCCTTACAGTGCTTACAGTATAGCACTGGATACAGATAAGTTAAGCAGGCAATTACGACTCCACATGATAAGACATGACCGGGTAAGTAAGAAGAGTTGCCTTCTGTATAAGCTAAGGCCCTAAAGATGAACAGGATTTAATGGGTAAGAGGGAAGAAGGAGTGTTTGAATGCATTCAAAATGAAATCCAAACATCTTACCACAGTCTACTAAGTCCCATATGATATGGGCTCTGCTTCTTTCCCAACCTCTTCTCGTGTACTTGCTCCCTCACTATGTTCCTGCCCACTGGCTTCCCTTCTGTTCTGTGCACATTCTAAGTTTCTTTCTGTTGGGATCTTAGTAATTTCTGTTCCCTTTGTCTGCTCCTCCCTCAGTTCTTTACATGGTGTACTAGTCATTAAACTATTGTGTCTCAGATCTAAATCCGTTCTTCTCTACTCTGCCCTGTTACGGGAGATCTGCAAAGCACAGTTCTCCATTGCCCACTGACTCCCTCCCAGGTTCTGCCACAAAGGGACGCTAGAGGGAGCCTGAAAGTCAGAAGGAGAAATGGGATGTCCTTCTTCCTGTTTGCTTACTGTCCCTATCAGCAATGCCATTTTACCTTTCAGTCTCTTTGGGCAGTCCCAGAACCAGGTTCTGCAAGGCCCTTTCTCTCATTTTCTCCTAGGTTCTGATAATTTTGACCTTTTCTCCTTGTTTCTCAATATTAGGAGGAGTAGTTTCTTCCTACAGTTTTTTTTTTTTCCTGAGTTACTTCAGGATTCCTTTTTTGCTCACTCAGCCTTTCAACACCTGTAGTGTAACACCTGGTTTTCCTGACTGATACAGTACTTGGCACCAAGGAGTGGGTCCCATGATATCAGTGATTCTGGGTTGGGTTTAGTTATGTCTTTGGCCTTGAATGCAGTGCTGAGTTCTTTGCCGATGGGAAACGGAATACTAGGAATTCATTATTTGCACTGATAAATCATGATCAATTAAATTATCGTCTGTGTTCAACTGTGATGAAGTGACTATTAAAGGACTCAAATTCCTTAGAGGATCAAACAGGGCTGATTTTGACCATATAAGAGTAAAAAGGCATGTGATGTGAGATGGCTGTTTCTCAAGGTACTAAGAACTTACAGAAAGAAAATTATAAGCTGAGGCTTTAAACTCACAGCTGAGTCACAGTTAGAAAACCAGAAAGCTTCTTTCTATGGCAGCCCTAAAACTAACCTCCTGGAAGATCAGACCCAAACTGAGTGGCAGATACAAGAGGTAACTTCTCGCAAGGGGATGCCTATTCCAACCAAAGACCATAACTAGAGTCAGGTCTCAACATTTTGCAGGCAGTCACATACAGTCTGGCTCAGTCAGAGAGAGTTTATAATTACAAAAGAACAGCAAGATTTTTCTACCTTATATTGCAACAAACCTGGGGAATATGTGTAGAAATCATTTCTAAGGATGCGAGACCCAGAAACATAAAATGTTTGGTTTAGGCTGGATTTATTGATATGGTGTGCTTATCAGAGATTCTGAATTTAATGTGTTAAGCGCATAAAGTTATGTCTCTTGACAGTTTCTTTGATTGTCTGGATTCAATAGTCGCCTATCATCACGGAGGCTGATACCAGATTTTCCCTTGCATGTTATAAAGAATCTAAAAGCTTAAGGAAATGGGAGCGTTAGGATGCATTTAGCATGCGTGACATGCCCACCACCCTCCCCCCCAACTACATTTCCCAAGAGTTCAGAAGACTCTTCCTTCGTAAAGACACTGGGAAAGACATTGGTTAGTGGGACACCAGCAGTCTTTAAAAACTCTGTGGTAGTTGCTCTCTGTAGGCTGTGGATGATGGTGCCACTGGTCTTGGGGGCCACCTTTTGAGAACCAACACTCTATACCAACTTGTAAGGACTATCAGAAGTGATTTGCTTTCACCCACCAGGAACAACGTTACATCATTATATAAACTCTTCCACTATCGGTCATCATCTACTTGGCAGAGATAACGATCATCCCAGCATCCAATAGAACATCACATCAATCCACTACTTTGATGGCATCATAATTGAATCTGATGAGCAGAAAGTAGCAAGTAACTTAGATGTCTTAATTAGATATACGCATTAGAACAGCAGCTGGCAAACTACAACCCACTGGTCAAATTCAGCCTGTCACCTGCTTTTGTCAAGTTTTATTGAAACACAGCCACACTCATTTCTTTATCTATCATCTGTTGCTGCTATTTTGCTACAGTGTCAGAGGTGAGTTACACAGACTGTATGGTCCACAAAGCCTAAAATATTTACTATCTCGCCCTTTACAGAAAAATGTTTGCAGAATCATGTCTTAGAACAAAGGGTGGGAGAGTGACAGGAGTTGAGGAGAGAAAGGAAAGCTAAAGTCACTTCATAAAATGCCCAGTTGTTAAGCTAAAAGAGATAGAACTTTATCCTCAAAATGATGGGGAATTAATAAAGAATTCTGACTAGGAGAGTGCTATTTTCAGATTTACTTTTCAGGAAGATCATTTTTGATGTAAATGATCTCACATGTAAAATGCTCACACAACTCAGGCATTTGTAATGAATATATGATCATGCCTGGTTGACTGAATGAAGGAATAAATAAATGAATGAATTCTGAAGAGTGAAGGCAACTTAAAGCAGCTTATTTCATAAGATGCTCCAGTTTCTCAGATCATATAGTCAAAAACATTTACTGAGCTCCTATGTCATAGCGTGTACTACCCTAGGGACCTAGGATAAAAGGGTATAAAACATGTTCTGACTCCATGAGAAGTTCACAGCCTGAACAGCAGACAGACAAAAACAACCACACAATTACAATACAATGTATCAAATGAAATAAGAAATATATCAAAGTTTTAACAGTGATCATCTCTGGGTGAGTGAAGTTGTGAGTAGTCCTTATTCTTTTTTTCTGTTTACTATTTCATTAATTCTAAGATACTCCCCCCCCCCACTTTTTTTTTTTTTTTTCTGAGAAAGATTAGCCCTGAGCTAACATCCATTGCCAATCCTCTTTTTGCTGAGGAAGATTGGCCCTGGGCTAACATCTGTGCCCATCTTCCTCTACTTTATATGTGGGACGGCTGTCACAGTGTGGCTTGACAAGCAGTTTGTAGGTCTGCACCCGGGATCCGAACCTGTGAACGCCAGGCCGCCAGAAGCTGAGCGCACGAACTTAACCACTACACCACTGGGCCCCCCTCGCGCCCCCCCATTTTAACATTTCTGAGGTTAGATGTGTCTTACAACTAATGGTGTCTTCGATTTGAGGAAATAGATGAAATACTGTCATGGCAGTGTTTCTCCCTTGGTCCAAGAGTAGGCTGTTGGGTGTGGTTGTATATCCATTGTGAGACATTTTCTGGGAAATCAAACGTAGAGTTTATTCCAGATAAACCCAGATAGAGAATACATTTTTGTGGACTAGAGAATAAGATTTCATTATAGAACTCAACATTTTTGGATGGTGATGTACTGTTAAATTATTTTGTATTCACCACTATTCAGCCAATGGATCAGCCAGGAATGAGTCATCTTCCCTTGGGGGGCACCCTCTCCTCCCAGGACTTGGGAAGAGGTGCCCTGGGGGTGGATCTTTTCTAACTAATAATGGAACTCTTGTTGGTGACACCAAATGCTGTAGCAGTTTTAATATCTTAGTTAAAACCTGGTAGTCGTTTTTCCCTCTTAATACAAGAAAAAACTCCTGTTAGAACTAGTGTGAGTCATACATTATAAACACTCAGTGCTAGAATTCTCATGGGTTTTGAATGCCAAACAACACTGTAGGCTCACGTTTTTAAAAACTGCATTGTAGAATGCAAGAAAACATATGTTAAGCTTTCTAGTATTAAGTAATGCCATAGTATTTTCTAAATTACATACTATAAAGTAAACCATTCATAAATTCCAATGTGAAGCTAGTTATGTTAAAATCTTGACTACATCATTTAATTCTCACGCATAATTTTTTTCATTGTTTTAACCCAACAATCAAACAAAAATAATAGATTGAGGGAAAATATATTCAAAAGCACATGCATACACATAAATTCACACGTACTGACATAACCACTTGCTTAACAGATCTAGCCTCATTGAAAACACTGAGATTTTCAGGAAACCAAAATTCTCTCCAAAACACATGAAGGTACATAAGACTCATGGAGATGCTAATGTGTATTTCAAACATCCATAAATGCGAAACCAAAAAATCAATTTTGCATCTAAATTTTCCATCCGACAAACCATACTCTCTAGAACAATGAACTCTCAATTCAGTCGTTTAAGTACTGTAACACATTACAGGCTATCCATTCTAAATGCAAATAACAGTAACCCTAGGCAACTTGACAGTGAAAATAGGAAAGTATATTTATGGTAATCATCTTTAGTTGATATACGAAAAAAATTGAGAGAAATTCTTTTCTCCTTCTTCAAATATTAAAGCAAATAAATCCTTTTAGTAAAGTCCATTATAAAAACTAAAGCTGATGAAATAAAGTAAGGTCAGGAGGAGGAATCATTTTACATACTTCACTAATTGCTAAATCTCACAACATCCGTGACAGGTTCAGCCTGTGTGTGTACTTCGGGAAGTGGTTTCTGTGTTGCTCAATTTACACCAGAAAACGCTCTCAGAGAACTTCACTGAACTAGAATCATTGTGAAACACAAAGCTTATGTGTATTCTCCATTGTTTCTATCACCCTAAAAACCGTACTGCCAGAAATGTATTGAATAAATTCTTTAAGCACGGGTTGGGACAAGCAATTTTTGGCATGCTTCAGTCACGTGTCTTTGAGCAGAGTAAGAAAAACTGTTTGATCACACTGCCCCACTCTGGTCAAAAGAGAACAAATTAGGTTAGCCCTTGAAAGTTTTTGTAGCATCACATACAAATTCATGTAAAATGCATTTCTTTAAAAGATGATGTTTTCCAAAATGGCAAAGCATTTCAATGGTACATAATTTAGTTTAAAAGCTCAAAAATGTATCTTTTACCCCTTTGATAAACAAGTTATGAGGAAAATGCTATTATTAATATTATCTCCATAGAAACATCTTACAATTCTCGCACAGAAAGAACAAAATATTATACTGATATGTAATGCCACTTGGTATATACAGATGTAAATTTAAAAAGACTGGCTTATTAAACTGTTTGTATTAATTGAGATGGGAAAATTCAGCACATGCTGTTAGTGGCAAATACTTCCTGTAATTTTTATAATTATTCTGTTTAAAATAAAAACAGACTATTATTAAAGTTACTGAACTTTAAATGCCAAAAAGGTCATAGCGATATTGAAAAGCAATTCTAGGAAATTTACAAATTCCTAGCCACGGTAAATGTTTACTTCAAAGTCATTTGTCTGGACACAGTGTTGATATTAATAATATTAGTAATAATAATACTGATGGAAGTTAACATTCATTGACCATTTATTGTGCCAGATACTGGTCTCAGCTCTCCACAGGTAATAATTCATTCATACTCATAACAGAACTACGAATCGGGCTCTATTATTATTCCCATTTTACAGATAAGCAAACAGAGAAGACTAGTAACTTGTTCAAGGTTACACAGCTTAAGTTAAGTGGTAGTTCTAGGATTCAAATCTAGGCAGTCTAATGCCAGCATCCTATCTCTTCCATTATGCTATACACAGAGGAAATAAAGAACTATTTGCCTTCCTATACTCAATGTATCTAACTATTATTACACTCCGAAAAAAATGTGATATCTTGTCTATACTTGTTTATCATGATCAAATCAATAAACTCTATATTAATTAGGTGAGTATAGCTCTGGTATAAATAACAAAGATCAATACAAGCAAATGCTAGAGAAAAGCACACTATCTTTACATGTATATGTGTTTTTATGTGTATGCTAATTTAAGAGGTATTAGACATTTGAGATAACTAACAACTGTTTTCATTTTTCTGGGCCATAAGTAGTTTAAATTATGTCAATTTTTTTTAGCATTAATTACATAGTTTCCATATTTGTAAATTACCTGAGTCTCTGTCCAGAGCTTCAACCCTTGTGACAAACTCCCCTGGATTTTGGTTTTCTTTAACTGAAGCTTCATACAGGTGCTGCTTAAATACTGGTGCCTCATCATTTATGTCAAGAACAGTAATTGTTAAAGTCTGGGATGAAGAAAGTGCTGGTATGCCATCATCCAGTGCAAGAAGGGTCAGAATGTGCTGAGTTTTTATTTCATAATCCAAAGGACGAGCTGTAGTTAGTAAGCCTGTTTTGAATGAGGAGAAAGCAATGTGTAATAAATATTCTTTAGAGAAGTCACACTTACTCTACCTATGTCTAACTTATCTAACTTAATAAAAATTCTGAAGCATCACATACAAATTCTTTGTAAAAGAATAAATCTTATTAAACCAGCTTTACATTTATATATTATTTAGAATAAAAATAACTTTTTTAATCACAAAAATCATCCTAATTTAAATTAATTTAAGGATAAATGAGAATTCAGAAATAATCTATCACATACCATTATCTGCTGAGAGGGTTACTTCAAAATTATTTATCTACCCAACGTCTACCTTCATTTAAAAAATGATCTAGGTTCTAACAGAATATGTCTTTATGTCAAATGACGCTTCAAGTTTAAAAGTGACCAAGTTACAAAGTGGTGAGTGTGGCTACATTCTTTAAAATATTTAGTTTTTGTTAGAGTATGGTCTCTTTATACTACTCTCAGTTAACCATCTTGTCTTATTAACAAAAAATAGTAAAGACTTCATAACTCAGACAATAAACTTCATGAATAAAACATGTCTCCATCCTACTGCCATTTAAGCATGTAACTCATTTAAGCAAAGTGTTATAGAGACTTGCGCACCTATAGCTGCTACAATGATTCCAATTGCCACATTTTTTCTTTTAAGATTGCTGTTTGCTTTTCTAACACATGCTCATTCTATAAGAACTCTTCTTCAAATACTTGAAGAGGTTCACTGGTTCAGATTTTATATAATGGTTTTGCAATAATTATCACTTTACACTTCACAGCCAAAAGCCATTGAAAGATTCACTAGGTCTTCTTTATAAGAAAGATGAGAGAAAAAAATAGCCCAACTCTTATGAATGCATTCAGCAATTATCATTTTATGTCTTTGAAAAATATCTCAACTGAAACAGCCACTGCAATTGTTTAAGATTCATGATACCGATATTACTGAGACAAAATTCTAATTTTATCCATCCTCTTTAACAATCTGAAATAGACCTTCCTTAACCATTTTGGAAAACATTTTAAATATCGTTGAAACAGGTCCTTGGAAACCCCAGCTCTAAGAGAAATCAGCAACTGGGTCTGGACTATCTCTCTGTCAGCTAGGCTTGTACTTGGTGTTCATGCATGCCTCAGAATGGAACCATATGTACAGGATTTAGTAAATATTTTGATGAAATTTTCCAACAGCATGCAGCCAGATATAATCATGACTTCCAAATCTTACACATTCAATTCCATTCCAAATAATGCTCTTACTAACAGTTGGGCCAAATGGTATACATCTGAGATTTTTTTCTAAGGCTCAAGCAGAAATGACTTTATTTTTTAGAGAATGAGATGGTAGTCCATCTCTTCAATATCTTCTGAAAATCAGGTTGAGGGAATTTTCATTTCCAATTTCATAAGATGACATTTTGTACATGTACTTGTCCATCAAACGACATCGAAACTTTTAGTAGATGTTATCTGGCAACATGGTGACAGCAAGACAAGTGAAGTGACAGTGAGTGACATTTCTGCAGAGTACTGACAGTGAATAAATGCTTCTGCAAAAAATAAAATGTTACAGTTGATGTGAGAAGTAAGGATCTTAATGTCCAAATCAGTCCAACCATTTAAAAATACATTATTTCCAAATATTTACAACCGTATGTTTGTATGATCTTAAAAATAAGTCTCCACACTATTGTCGTTTTACCTTGATTCACTTTTTGTACCATCTCCTACCCTGTGAGGACCCACAATGGGGGCAAATAGGTTTGCTACTGTGTATTCACCCCATGAAATGTGAGTTAGCTACAAAGCATAGTCAATATTAATAAACAGGCCAATTACAGTTGGTTTTCTGAATACAACGTGTGCCTATCATCTACATAATTTAAAGAATAAATCAAGTCAAATTTCTTTAAAGCATAGGTATCTTGAGAACTATCATTTTAACAGAGGAAAATGAAAAAGATAAATGTAAGCAGGTGATCAGAAGCTTTAATTGACAATGACATATACGGTACCTGATGATTCATCTAGCATAAAGGCCATGTTTTCGTTTCCTGAGAGGATGCTGTATGTTACTCTTCCATTCCTTCCTTCATCTGGATCTTGAGCAGTTATGCGGTGCACTAAGGAGCCCACCCTGGCATCCTCTTTGATATGGGCAATGGGGAAAGACATAAAAGTGGGGCTGTGATCATTTACGTCCAAAATCACTACCTTCGCCATCAAGGATCTCAATCGCCGGTCTGTCACATTTGCAGCCTGATCAGATGCCGTAACTGTCAGGACAACAGTTGGAAGCCTCTCTCTGTCAAGGGGGGATGCAGTGACTAATGTGCCAGATGAGGGATGGATGAGAAATGGATTCATTCCAGGGTGGTGGGATTCAATGAAGTATTGTATTCGACTGTTCAAAAAACTGCCATCGCCATCTTTGGCATTGAAAACATGCACCGGAGTCCCTATGGGGACATTCTCTTCTATGCTTATCACAATGAACTCATCCTGGAAAGAAGGAGAATGGTCATTTTGATCTTCCACATCAATGCTAAGGAAGACTGTGCTATTCAGGGGAGGAATTCTGCTATGGTCTTTAGTAACCACCCTGAAAAGATAATGAGATGTCATTTCATAATCAAGCTCCTTAGAAAGGAACAAGTCCCCTGTCGAGCTGTCAATTTCAAAGTGGCCATCCTTGTCATCTGCAGCAATACTAAAATGTAATTTTCCATTATGATGCTGTTGAAGGTGATCAGGTGACTTTTTCAAGCTCATTATTTTTGCAGGCTTCAAGTTTTCTGGTATAACCAAATGTCTAATATTCTGAGAAATGATAGCTCTCCCTTTGGATAGTGGTATCACCTGAAATAATAAAAAGGAGTTGTTAATTTGGGATATTTTTAAAGAGTTGAATCAATACATATTATGATATTATTTTGGAAGGCAGTTCCTTCCATTTGTGTGATATACATATGTTAATTGGTGAGAAAATGTGGTTTTATATTATATAATTCCACCGTGTCTCCAGAGATTGAAAATTGCATAATATTTAGGAGATAAGAAGGTACAGAATTTTCCACTTTTCTGTTTGTTGTAACGTGTGAAATGATAGTTTGGTGAGGCGTGCTATTGTTAAACTGAACTGTAGCCTTGTGATTCTTGAGTGAGAATGTGGGATAGCTAGTTCTCCAAATTGCTCTAAATCCTAGAGACCAATATATCCATAATGACAACATCTGTGTACATTTTTGTCTCATGTGTCTTTGTTTATCTGAAACCAGAGACTTGAGGTATTACAAAATAGAATTTTCTGCTAACCCACATATCCTCAATCAGTAAAGAATATAATTTGGAAACAGAACTCTTGGGGATATATATTCTTGATTATTATGCATACTGATATTAATATTACTGATTATCATGTGCAGGAACCAATAAATCTAGTTATGCACAGTCATCTTATTTTTGACTAGCTGGTAAAATTTTTTCCTACTATGAAGACTTCCCACAACTTGCTTGCTCATTATGATTAAAATAAAGCCTTAAAATATGGATCTCAACTGATTTTTCTAAATTTAAAAATAATTACAAAAAACTATGTGGCTTATTATTAGCTATTTTTTACAAACAAGTTTCTCCTGCAAATTTACCAGGCCTTTAATATTCGGAAAAAGTAAAAGAAAAGACACTTTTTGTTCTTTATAAACAAAGCAACATAAACGCCCACATAGTGACGAAGGTTAATATCTTGTCAGAAACTGTACAAAGTTAAAAAGTTATTTGAATCTAATCCTTTCTCGAGTGATAATAAAAAGGCACACATATATTTGCAGTGCTCCCTAAAAATAGCATTCATGCATTTAATATATCTTCACTCTTTGTATAAAAATCCAATGAGACCTTTAGAACATTCCTCCACATTTTATAGTGATGACGAAACATTACCTGAACATTAAGAACTGCCTGCCCTTGAAGAGGAGATGCTCCCTGGTCACTGGCAATTACAGTCATCCTGTAGGAAGGTCTAGAATCATATGACAGTTGTGTGGTGGTTCTTATTTCCCCATTGTTGGCATCAATCTTGAAGTGATCAGAACCATCTTCTATACAGACATAAAATTAAGAAATTAATGTTAATTGACAATGCAGAAAACAGAACTAATTAATCCAAACATACCTGTGATCATTTGGAAGATTTACTCGCCTTCAGCACTGTGAATGTATGAACATAAAAATAATACTAGAAATGTAGACAAGAAACAGGACAGATTTTTAAATTTCTTTATTATGGAAATTTTCAAACATCAAAAAGTAGACAGAATGATAGAATGAACTCTCATGTGCCTATCATCTAGCTTCAATAATGGTCAATACATGGCTCATCTTTATTCCCCACTCCTATTTTTCCCTTCACCATCTTCTTTTGGAGCAAGTCTCAGAAATTGTGTCATTTCCTCTGTATATATTTCAACATGCATCTCTAAAAGATAGGGAACATTTTTAAAATGATCACCATACCATATTATACTTTAAAAAATTAATGATTCCTTTATATTTTCAAATATCTAGTCAGTTTTTGAATTTCCAATTGTCTCAAAAATATCTTTTCATTTTTTTAGTTAGCTCGAATTAGGTTCAACATAAAGCCCATCTTTGCACATCTCTTCAATCTGTGCATTCCTGCCATCCATCTCTAGACTTCGTTCTTGCAATTCATTTGCTGAAGAAACTGGATCATGTATCCTGAAGTTTCCCATGGTCTAGACTTGGCTGTTGCTAATCTCCAATGTGTAACTTAACACGTTCCTCTGTCTTCTGTGTTTTCCTTAAATATGGAGGTAGATCTAGAGAATTAATCAGATTCACGTTCCATTTTTTGGGCAAGACTACTTCGTAAGTGTTCTTTTGTGTTTCCCTTCAGAAACACGTCTGATTTTCTCTTTTTTTGATGTTGGACCCCATTGATGCACAGCCTAGATCCATTAATGAATCATGAAGAGTTACAAAGTATAATATTCTGAGTCTATCATCCCTTTATCATTTATTAGCTGGAATATATTAATAAAGAGAAACTTCCTCTCATCTACTCACTGGTAACCCAGCAGAATAGTTCATTATAGGTAAGTCAGGACAAATGCTTGATGCTAAACTTTTATTTAGCAGTCTTCAAAATGATGGACTGGTTCACTAACATCCTTCAGTGCTCCAACTGCGATAATTAAAGGTTTGTTTAGTTTCCATTTGAAGAATCATTAAGCATGAATTTAAACCTATTAGAAGGGCTTCAGTCTATTGCGATTATTATCCTTACTGATGCTCAAATTGTCCCATCTTTGGACACTGGGATCCTCTTAAAGTTGGTTCCTGAGTCTTTCTGATATGATCCTAGTCATCTTTAGTAGCCTGCTGGTATCAGGCATGACAAAATGGTACAGACTCATCTTGTAGATTTCCTCTCCAAGAACTGGAATCAGTCATTTGTCCAAGGACTCCTGGTTCTTTTGGATGGAACATGGTATTGGGAGGTCATATTCTGAACATGAGGGGTGCTCATTGCTTCTGGGTCAGTCATTGTTTCTAGGCCTTTTTCAGTGGACAGAGAATGCACACATGAAACACTAAAATACGTTGTAAGTTCATGTTCATACTTCCAATTCAAACTGATTATCTTAGAGTTTTGTTAAATAACAGATTTGTCTTCTTTAATAAAATCTAAAAACTTCAAACAATCCAAAAAACTCAGACAAAGCCTGAGCTAGCAACTCTCTTTCATTCTTTTATTCAACTGTTGATGAGTCGTTATCATGGAACAGATACTTTACCAGTTATAGGGAATATAAAGACAAATAAAAATGAATTCCTGCCCACAAATAAGAATGAATTCCTGCCCTTAAGAAAGTCACAGTGTAGGGCAGAGAATTATGTAACATTTATTAGTTGTGATTTCTATGCTTTGATCCATTTACTTAAATCTCATAAGAATGCTGCAGAAAACTTTCATGAATGTGATACATATATTTGCTCCCATTATATCAGTTTTTATCTTGTTATTTTACCTTACATTTACATGCCTCTATTTTGCAATTGGATGAAGTAAAAGCAAAGATATGAATAACATAATATATAATCACCATATTTTTTATATTGCTATGCCCCAAGTATCATTTTAGAAGCTAATTTTAACAAAATCATTATTTCAAACCTTCAGAAATATATGATGAACATCCATGTAAACATTTTCAGATTGGCCAATTCCCAATATTTCAAAATTTTTAAAGAAATGACAGAGTATAAATACAACAGAGGACCTGTATACACCTCCAAAACTCTTTATCCTCCTCCTTCCCTGTAGATAGCCTCTTTTCTAGAGTGGGGGTTCATCTTTCTAGCCCATATATTCATGAACAATATATAGTAGGTTTTGTTTCTCTCTAAGTAATGGTATTATAGCAGGATTATTGCTTAATATATTAATGTGTGTGTGTGTCTGCAGCAGGGTCACTGTTCCTGGACAATCCACCATGTCACCTGTAGGATATTAAACTTTCCAGAGCATGAACATGATATGCCTTCTCATTTCATTCTTCTTTTAGGTCTTTCATTAATATTTTGTAATTTCCTAGATAAAGGTCTTGAATATCTTTTATTGAAATTTCCCTCCCTATGCTCCTAATCAGGATGATCCTGACTCAGGGGGTTTTGAAATTTATATAATCTGAGGGGCCCTCTTTAAGGAAAATAGGACAATATTACAAATATAAATTGACCACTACCCCCCTACTCCCATCCCAGAGGAGCCTGTACAGGTGAAGGGCCCTGAAGCTTAAACTTCATTAGCTTCACAGTAAATCTGCCCAATGATCCTATGGTGTTCTTTTTTTTTTTTTTTTGCAGGGGAAGATTCACCCTAAGCTAGCATCTGTTGCCAATCTTCCTCATTTTTTCTTCTTTTTGCCCCCAAAGCCCTAGTCCATAGTTGTGTATAATTGTAAGTTCTTCTGGTTCTTCTACGTGAACCACAGCCACAGCATGACTACTGACAAATGAGTGGTGTAGTTCCATGCCCAGGAACTGAACCCAGGCCTCTGAAGCGGAGCGACCCAAACTTTAACTGCTAGGCCATCAGGGCTGGCTCTGGTTTTCTTTGTTATGGTGAGTATCTTTGAAAACCTGCTAGTTTTTAAAATGCTAGTGATTTTTGCATTGTTCTCACATGTGTTTTATCTTATTAATTCTGATAGTTTGCCTGTAGCATCTTTTGGGTTCTCCATGTAGACAATTAGATTATCTACAGGTAAAGGCAATTTTGGCTCTTGCTTTCCTGTGTTTGTGTCAGACGTGACAAAACAACAAATGTCTTTAAAAATAGTATAAAACACAATGCCAGTTAAAGTTAATCATTGGAACAAATCTGAGGTCTGTGCATTCTAAAAGAAAACCATGAACACAGCATGTCTCTATAAAGTTCCCACATATACATACATGTACGTACATATGTGACATTTTCTAGGTAAGCTTTACTCTGATCTTAAGAATATTTAGTCTTCATAGAGATTCATACATGCTTGGTATTCATATTTTTTCTTTACATTTTCTTCATATTTAATACCAATTTCTAACCACTAACTACCACTTTCCTTTCAATTAAAGTTGATTTGCTTTTTAGATTACTAAAAATTATTCATTTAAGGTAGATGGTTGGTTTCTATTTAAGACAAAGAAAAACTATTATAATTTTACACTAAACGTTTACATTCTTTTTTTAGAAATGAAGATGATCCTAGACAATAACAAATGTATTTTGTTTGTAATTTGGTGCTAATTTCAACATTAACTATTTTCCCAGAAGGAGACAGATAGTTGGTAGACAAAAAAGAAAATTCCAAAAGCTCTTAATCCTTTATGGATAGTGACTTTTACCTGAAGACACTGAATACATAACTTCTGCATTGTTTCCTTCATCAAGATCCTTTGCGAACACAGTTGTAACCAACATATTTACTGGTTGACCTTCCAGAACCTGTCATTAAAACAAATGGCTTACAAATTACTCAGTGAAATTTTAAAAAGAAATATCAATGAATCTCTAAGTGAAAGAACATATTACTACTAAGCATTTTTAAACTATTTTAAAATCCACATATAATTTAAATGTCTACCATATAAAAGTTATAAGGGTGTCAATCCATAAAAAGAATCCAAATTTAAACCTTTTACTCAATTTGAACAAATTATCTGTGACATTTGAACTAATTTTGAGAGCATAAAAAGGAAATCAAGTTGACTAAACAATCAGATTTTGGATGTATTTTATGAATTCTAGCATCTTCTCATTCATTGCCTTCTCAGGACATTTTTTAAAAGGTCCAAAATATGCTAGAGATAAACATAAACTTTTATTTCAGGAAACATGCCTCATACAGGAAACATACCTCATTAATTAGTAGGAACTTTCCCGGAATATTGAAATGTACACGTGGAGTAGAATTCCATGTTTAGAGTCTTTCTGCCCAATTAAGCCACGGGATATTTTAATGATATAATTAAAATCATAAGGATAATATCATAATGCTTTGCTTTGGTAGAGTTTTCTTTAAATATGGCTTTGGAAGATGAGTTTAAAGTTATTAACTTCCTCAAAACCATCTTTGAATTGCTCAATATGTATATCTGAGCACAATTAGAATGTCAAATTCAACTGTTCTGGAGTAATAGCTTCCAAACGTTTTATTCATATAACCCACTCATTTTTTTACAAATTTGATTACCTCCAAGATATATTCATTAATTGCGTACGTCAACTAATATACTAATTTATTGTATACATTATAAAACATACAAAAATATGGGAATAAAAAGACGAGATGATAGAAATATAATTAGAAGTTTCTGTGTGTGCCCAAACAGATCAAATTTCATAGTCTATGGATGCATGTCTCCTCACTTTAGAGCTATAGATTGTTCCCCCATCTTATAACTAACCATCTTAGAGACAATTGCCCAAAAGGAGCTCTGCACAAAGAGATGCATGCAAATGACTGGAAAAACAAACCACGTCTGAGCATCACTGATAACGGGGTACTATCATGTTTGTATACAACGGCCAGAACTACATTACCATAAAACAACTGGAGGTGCGATCTCAAATAGCACGTATAACCATTTTCGTTTTTAAAAATTTGTGGATTTTTCGGGGCCGGCCCAGTGGCGCAGCCGTTTAGTTCGCGTTTGGCAGCTCCGGGTTCGCGGGTTCGGATCCTGGGCGCCCGCCGACGCACTGCCTGTCAGCCATGCCGTGGTGGCGTCCCACATAAAGTAGAGGAAGATGGGCATGAATGTTAGCCCAGGGCCAGTCTTCCTCAGCAAAAAGAGGAGGATTGGCAACAGATGTTAGCTCAGGGCTGGTCTTCCTCACAAAAAAAAAAAAAAAAAAAAAAAATTGTGGGTTTTTTTGACGTGCACAATGTCTAGATCTAGAAACGGATGCATTGCCACACCAAGACTGATTTGATAAATTCACACTTTTTACCACAAGATGGTGCTCAAAACAAATGATTAAGAATATTACAAAGTCGCTGCAAGGCTCCTTCACTCCACAAACCTTGATGTGCAATTCCCTTCCAGGGAGACACTGTGGGAAATACGGCCTGTTGTCATTGATGTCGGTAACCAAGACGTAAACCACCATGGTGGCGTTTCGTGGTGGGGAGCCGTGGTCCGTCACTAGGACAGTCACTTGATGGTGCACCTGCTGCTCGCGATCCAGTGCCACCCAACTGATAAACTCGCCTGTGGAACACAGAGTGGAACAAAACAGGCTGCCACTGTGGACTAGAATTTTGGCATCATGAACCACATCCAGACTAATTCACAGAAAGGAAAATCAGATATAAAGCCCTGAGTCAAAGCACGGCTTCAGAGACCACATACATTAGTAGTTTGGCTCTACTGTTGAAAGAATTTTCTGAAGTTTCCCCTGAAAATGCCACTTTAAATTTGGCATTCCTTGTATTTCAAATTATGTACCATCAACCACTTGAACTAAAAACTGAATTGATAAAAACAAATGATAAAATACTCTGTGGGAATTTAGTCATAATTGACAAGATTTAAAATTGCAGCATATCCCTCTTCATATGGCTATTTAGGAAAATGGAAAGCTCTGACATCACAAGTTCTGGGTTTGGGTCCGAGTTTCTCCACCTCAGACATGGAAGGACTTCTCTGAGCCTACTTCCTAAGGCTATCAGAAACAAATATGATCATAAATTTAAAAGTATTTTGTAAGCTGTCAATTATTACAAACGTGGCAGCTGTTACCATTCCCCTAAAATAATGGCAAAATATCTTCCTGAAAATCAAATGCATTCTTTGGGTAATGGTTTGTCTTTTATATATACAGTTATTTATTGCTGCCTCACAAAATGTATGTGTAGTGATGGATGGTGACTTTCCAAATAACTCTTAAGGCTTTACAAGCCTTATTTCATGTATTCTTGCTCAGAACTGTCTTCTAGACAACTTCCCTCACCTTCAGCCACGGAGACTCAGGCATAAAATTGTAACTGCCTCTGCCTGTTGCCAAGGGCCTTCAGAGGCCCAGTGCTCTCTCTGCTAGCCCGTCTCTTCTTGCTTCAGAGCTCCACCAGGCACTAATTTCCTCACCATTTGTGAAAATATCTATTTGTGAGAAAGTAAACATAAACAACTACCACCTAACATTGCTATTTCTAAGACTTTTTGCCCTTTTCATCCAAATGAAATGACAGTGTGTAAAACAAAACAAAAAGGGAATGCAGGAACAAAAAAGAAAATTCACATTTGGGTAAGTTGCTGAATTAAATGCAGTGTTTACTATATTTGTTTACTATATAAACTATATTTACATAGTGTTTACTATAAGTGTGATTTTAACAAATATCCCACACATAACAACTGCATTTTTAATGTTCCAAACTGTACCTCTCTTGTGAAAATCCTAAATCCTGAATGGCAAACAGATTTTTATTTGATGAACCAACTCTGACTGACAAGTAGCAACTATTTGGGAGTCAGTGGTGACAAAGACTGTGAGGGTCAGCCTGGGTCTGGGATGGGGGATGCCGATGCAAGCTCCAGGGGGAGCTCAAGTCCCGCTCACTGCGAGGTCTGCTCAGAGCACCAGGGTGTGGAGGATGGGCATGCCTGCCATGCTCTGAAGGGCGCCCTCCACCCCTGTGTTGCCACACTGTACCCAGCCCTGGTGAATGGGAACAGTTCAGGAGCATGAGTCTTCCAAGCCTCTTCTCCACTTTAACTCTTTACCCCTCAAAGAAGTACAAGGAGCATGTCAGGAATTATCTCCTCTATTCATGGTAAGGACACTGGGCTGTGAGGTTAAGCTACTTGCTTAAAGCCATACAACAATTCTAGGAATGGACACCCAGTCGTCTGGATCTGGGCGTGGGAGTAATTGCAGCAGAGAGAAGATCATGGGGGAACCAACCGCATATTTTAATTTATTTCCAAAAAAATAAATAAATTACTGAGTGAAGTAGAAAACTATCTAGCATATGGAAGTAAAGAGCAAGAAGGCAGTTTGTGCCCTGCAGAGCAGTTCCCAGCTTAGGGGTGAATGGGAGCTGAAATGCAGCTTGCAATCAGCTTGGCAAGTCATGTGCCTTGGTGGAAAGCTCCACCTGCTGGAGGAAGGGGCGCCTTTTCCTAATTCACACAACAGGCACTTGAAAGTAAAGGCTTGAAGTTATCAGAACTGAATTCAAATTGTGTCCCACCAGAGGGCAGGGGGCACCACTTACAAAGGCAATGACATACATGGTGCTTCCTGGAATTGTACAAAGTGGTGACCTCTCACTTTCTTCTAGCTCTGTGACCCCGGGCATGTTACTTGAGCTATCCGAGTCTCAGATTTCCCAGCTATATGGCTGCAGTATAAACATATTTCATTTGTAGGTGGTTGCAGGAATTGAAGTCCTTGTAAATTTGTACAATATAAATTTTAAAATATAATAACTCTTTTATATTTAACTTCATAACTAAAACTTGGAAAAAAAACTCTGTGTAAATATTTGCCTTTTCTCCATGGTTCCCTGATCAAAATAAGAATGGGGAGATACGTCAATAGAGTGATTTTGAAATCTTAACTAATGGATTATTTTCCAGTTTTACATCGATGACACTTGTATTTTATAAAACATTATTTGACATTTTTTTTAAAAATCTACAAATGAAAAACAATGATTGGGGGAAAAATTAGACTTTACACAAGGATTTATTCAGCCCAGTTCTGACTGTACCTCTATTTCAGAATAAGAACCATAGAGTGGCAATATGTGGGTGTGAGGCAAGAGAAGTATGAATCATTATAGGTGAAATTCTATCCAATTTGACTTCATTTTAAAATCACAATTCTATACTCAAGTAAGGTATTTACTAAAAGCTGTAATTTTAACTATATGTTTGTACTAATGTTATAACTAAAAGATTTGAGTTTTGTCAATTCCAATACTAAAGGAATAAGTGGAAGCTGCAAAATGCTACCTGTATTAGGATTCATCCTGAAGAATTTTCCATCAGACAAAAGGAAATATGACAGCTGTCCATTCTTTCCCGAATCTCTGTCAATTGCTGTAATTTTGCCTATTACCCCTTGGGGAACAGGACTCTCCTCGACTTTCAAAAACAACACATCATGCAAGAAGGTAGGGGAATTGTCATTCTCATCCAGGACATGAACAATTACGGAAGTGCTCACATTTTGCAACAATCTGTCCTCGGGGATCCAGGCAAACACTCTAAAATTATATGTTTGTGTGGATTCATAGTCGAGCTGTCGCCGCAAATAAATCCAACCTGTGTGAGGATGGATGCCAAACACAGCAGAGTCGGTGCTGGGTTCCAGCGAGTACAGGGGCTGCGAGGTTGTGCGCTGTGGGCCAAGTGGGTAGGCCTGTGTTTGCAGTATCTGGGTCATCAGTGAGAGAGATTCACTAATTTCCGCTTGATAGACCAAATTTTTAAAAGTCAAAGATGGGCTTCGTTCTTGTTTTTCGATAATGACTGTTAGCACTAACAGGGATGCCCGAGGAGGAATGCCGAGGTCCTGGGCCATGAGAGTTAGTGTGTACTTCTGGGGCACATGGCCTCTCAGACTCTCATTGAGGTACACCACACCAAGCCCCGAGTCAATGGAAAAGATGCTTGGACTCTGGTTTGCAATGGCATATCGAATGAATCCATTTGGCCCACTGTCCTTGTCCTCTGCACGGGCATGATACAAGGCTGTGCCAGGCAGAGTGGCCTGGGATATTTTCACCTCATGAGAGGCTTTGGGAAACACTGGATGATTGTCATTGACATCGATGACAGTTATGTTGACCTCTGTGCTGCTGCAGGCTGGGGAGCCGCCAAGCTGCGCCTGGACTGTGAGCACTACCACGGGCTGCGTTTCATGATCCAAAGGCTTCTGGGTTCGAATGGTGCCCAGCCACGGGTGAATAGAGAACTTTCCATCCAAATCACCAGAGGAGATTCTATAAAAAATTGGCTCTGAGGAATCTGAAAAAAAAAGAAAGAAAAGAAAAAGAGAAAGCAATCACTGTATGCCAAAAGAATGTGCCTACTGGAAACACTGAAAACCGAAAGCATTGACATGTACTGCATCCGTGGAGAGTACTATGCAATGTCTTACATCTTCCTCAGCTCTCCAAAGCCTGTTGGAAAGTGGACACACGGTTTAAGATGTATTAGTGGACAAAGGTAATGTCCACTGACAACGAGAAAGTGAGTTTTCATGATTTTCCTTCATTCTTCTTGCATTAAGTAAAAGGGAAAGATATTCGGAAAATAATTTAGATGCCTGTTTTATATATTTGAGGAAGCCAAGTTAAATTTATGTTGATGTTTCTCCATGATTTCTGTCTATGAATTGCAAATACCCTCCACAAAAGTTAAAGGAAGGAGAGAGGATGGAAAAGGAGGGAACTGGGAGCAGGACAAGATCTTTGGACAAGCAATTCACTTCTATGGATTTATCCTGCAGAGAAACCTCTACAAGTCATGCAAGGATATTTACTTGGACTAGGAAAAATGACTGTAAATCATTCAAATTGATAGAAAAAGGGAAATGTTTAAATAAAACATGCTGAAATACTATGCAACCTTTTTAAATAGACAGAATGATGTCCAGTTGCTTGGAAAACTGTCCACAATATACAAAGTGGAGAGAAAAAGGTAGCTGTAGAACAACAAAGATAGTAGGATATATTTTCACAAAAAATTTTTAAAAATGTGTGTGTGTTTTGGAGATTGGGTTATAGGAGATGTATACTTTCTACATTATAATTATTCTATATTGTTTTAAACTCTTGTGAAAGTACTTATCACTTTTGTGATTAGAAAAAAATTGTAGGATAGAAATAATGTTGAAAGAACGAAGAGCAAGCCACAGATTGTGTGGTCTCTATTCTTCTTGCATGGAGAAAAAGAAAGATTTTTTTCAAGATTGTACAGCCTAAGAAAATACAGGAAATGTTCCAGTAATGGATTTCAACCTTGCATAAGAAGTAAATACTTACTCAAGGACTCTTTTGCTTTCACTGTTCCCACAGGACTGTCTTCGGGCACATCTTCATAAACTGAGAACGTATACTTAGGCCTTTCAAATTCAGAGGGCGCCAGAGTTGTCTGAAGAATGTGTACAGTGACGTCAGCATTAATGACAGATGTGAGTCCGCCACCATCTCGAGCACAGACCATCAACAAAAGCGTAGTAGATTCCAAATGACTAAGAGTTGATGTTAAGTAAATAATTCCTGGGTAGGGAAAACAAAGAATTAAAAAACAGATAACATGCAATCAATACTGATGGGCAATAGTAACACCTGATCTGTTAATTCTACTGTGATGGTTAATTTTATGTGTCAACTTGACTGGGCTATGGAGTGCCCAAATATTTGGTCAAACGTTATGCTGTGCATTTTTGTGAGGGTGTTTTTGGATGAGATTAACATTTGAATGGGTAGACTGAGTCAAGCAGATTGCCCTCCCTGATATGGATGAGCTTCATACAGTCAGTTGAGGGCCTGAACAGAACAAAAGGGAGACTCCTGCCCCAACTGCCTTCAAACTAGGACACTGGTTTTTTGTCCTGCCATCAGAATTGAACTGAAACATTGGCTCTTCCTGAGTCTTGAGACTGTCAGTCTTCACTAGAACTACACCATCGGCTCTCCTGGGTCTCCAGTTTATCAACTAACCTGCAAACCTTGGGACTTGTCAGCCTTCATAATCACATGAGCTAATTCCTTATGATAAACCTCTTAATATCTATATCTATATATTTGTATCTTTATATCTATATACGTGTATAGAGAGATATATCTCCTATTGGTTCCATCTCTCTGGAGAACCCTGACTAATACATCTACTTTCCAGTCAAAGAACTTGGGCGTATTTGCAAAACAATGATCCAAATTCTGTCAAGTAAGTACTATCTTCCTAGAACTTAAACATTAGACATCTTGTAAGTGTATCAGTTCACCAGAAAAACATAAATTGTGTTGTCTTTGTTAGGTCTTACTACCATATCACCACCCAGGATGATGCAAAGCAGAGTATACCCATAATCCAAAGTAATCTAGGCTAATGCAGGATTGTTGGGTGATCACAATCTGCCCAGGCACCAGGATGCTAAGTCTATAGAATGAAACTAAAATTTTATCTCCTGAGGTATCTGACATCTGCCCTGAATGAGACCGTGTACAGCAGCTCTCTTTTTCAACTGATTCCATTCTATCTTTGTTGGTGAGAAGGTTTGATACCAATGGCTGTGGGTAAGAAAACTCCAATAAACATTAAAACCATGGGGACAAGAGTGGCAAGTCAGGTTTATGTACACAGTGTGTGTGAGAGGAGGAGGTGTTAATGGTAAAGCTGGGGAGAGATCCAGTAACTCTGAGAAAACCAATTATTTAATATTATTAATACTATCCTTTATTGTGCTAATTTGAAAACAGATCTAACATAACCAACTTAAGAAATGAATAAAGTCAGTTTTATTTAACAAGAAAGAAAAAACAGGCACTTACTAAATGAATTTGCATACAGGTAAATGTGGCTGAACTGTATGGAATCTGTCACAATACAATTGGCCATAAGTATTAGTTAAAGGAAGGAATACTGCAGTTTTTGCCAGGTTATGAGAAGCTGGCAAAAACACCAGAATTACCAGTTTTCTAGGCATAAAAAAGGTGACACCATTCCATTTCTTTGTTTTTTTAAATCAAAACCTGCCCCCTTGAAACCCCAATTCCTTGTTCCTACTTCTATCAGAAATTTAATGAAATATGTCTTGTTTCTCTTTGGCATAATACATCATCAGTAACTGAAGTGAAATATTCTGTCTGACCTGCTCCAGGCTCAACATCCCCATTTTTTTCTTTAAGAGTTCCTTATCTAAAATGATTTTTAAGTCATTTCACTCATGGTTCCTTTCTCTTGAATGTGCTCCAGGATGATCAGTGAACACATGGTTCCAGATACAACCTGACTATTATGAAGAAGATAACACTCTTTATTAGAATGCTTATAAAACACTAATGTAACCAAGTGCTATTACACCAGCTTTTAGCAGCCATATTAAAATTGGGGTTCATATGGATTTGGTGGTCCACCAAATCACTCAATACTTATCACACAAATTTCTCTCTCTTTTTTTTTTTTTTTGTGAGGAAGACCAGCCCTGAGCTAACATCCGTCGCCAATCCTCCTCTTTTTGCTGAGGGAGACTGGCCCTGGGCTAACATCGTGCCCATCCTCCTCCACTTTATATGGGACGCCGCCACGGCGTGGCTGACGAGCAGTGCGTCGGCGGGCGCCCGGGATCGAACCTGCGAACCCTGGGCTGCCAAGCGCGGACTAAACCGCTGCGCCACCGGGCGGCCCCTACAAATTTCTAAGTCAGATGTTTTCCATCTGTTACTGATGAGTTTTACAATGATTTATTATTAAAGTCTATGCTTGATTAAAAATTAACACTCAAAGGATACAAAAGTGTCTGTCTCTGGAAGAAAATGAAAAGTCCCTCAACCCCAATCATCTCCATTCCCCAGGTATATATTCTTGTAGAGTTAACTCAACTCCAATTATAGAGGAACTTTTAAAGGTTTCATTTTCCACTCCTGATGATTATGACAATGAAAAAATTAATGCCCGCCTCAACTAGACCACAACCTGATTTTCCTGCCTCCAGACTGACTCCTTCTAAACCATTTTTCATACTTGTATTAGAATAATGTTCCTAAAATCCAAATCAACGCCTCCCCAAGTTATCAGGGTGAAGTTCAAGCGCCTTATTTTAATACACCAAGCCATGCGTAAATTAGCCCTTTCCCTCTCTGTTGCCCCATCTCACCACTCTCCTACAGTACCTTTTGCTCTATGCACAGTGAACTATTTCTAATTTCCAGAATAGACCTGGCTCTTTTCCATTTGGATTGTTGCATCCTCTTCCTGGAACAACTTCCTCACGTTCTCTGACTTAATGATTTCTAGTCATACTTTAAAGCACAGCTCAAGTCTCACCTGGTGCAGGTGGCCCTCTCTTATCCCCCACTTTGCTTTAGATACCACTCTTCTATGATCCCATAGTCACCTGTGTACATACGCCTGTTAAGATTTAACACACTGTACTTGAATTAACAGTTTTTATCTTTCTTATCATTCATTCATCTACTCGATGATTTATAAATAAAATGGAAAGATAACATTTTGAAAATACATAAACAACAATTTAGTATCTGTAATAAATGAAGAGTTCTGCAATGAAGATGAGAAATACAAGTAAACCAAAAGTTAGGTTAGCAGTGGATAAGGAGAGATAATTCAGATAAAAAAGAAGAAAGTGTTAATAAATACGATAATGCTCAAACTCACTAAAAATAACAGAAATACAAAGTTAAAACAATTTCTTCTTGCTTTTACCTCTAATGTTTGCTATAATTTTTAAGTGATAAGACCCAAGGCTAATAAATAAAGTATGCGGTATTTATGCACACTGTCTAAAAGGCACTTTGGCAATATTTATCAAACTGTAAATCATTCATATTCAAAACCTTAGAAATGTACCCTCTACTTAGGTAAGTGAGAAATAAATGGATGGAATGCCCTTTGCAATACTGCAAATGACTTTAATATCCATCAAGAAAAGAATGAATGGTTCGATCAGTTGTGGTATATTAAAACAAGAGAATACTATGTAGTATCCAAAAAGAATGAAGAAAGTATACATGTCTTATCTAGAAAGATTTTACATGCTATATTTTATATGAAAACAAGCTGTAAAAGTAAATCTATGACATCGATCCAGGGTGTTAAAAAAATTAGTGCTGCATAAAATTTAAAAAAAATGACATTATATCTCTACTGTGAAAAATTCATTAAGTGCTGCTAAGTGAGAATGTTAGACTAGAGAACAACACGTTAACATATAATCATAAACACTAACATGTATACTTTGTACACACACAGAGAGAAATATGCACACTGGAAAACATGGAAGGATCTGAACAACTATAAGTGCATTGAAATTATGGAAGTGCACTTTCTACCTCTTACATTCCTAAAGTTTTAATGAGCATATGTGCTATGGACTGAATTGTGTCCCCCTAAAATCCATATGTTGAAGCCCTAATTCCTAGTGTGGCTGCCTTTGGAGTAAGGAATTAGTTAAGGTTAAATAAGGTCATAAGGGTGGAGCCCTAATCCTATAAGATCGGTGTCCTTATAAAAGGAGGTACCAGAGAGCTTGCTCTCTGTCCCATGTGAGAGTACAGCGAGAAGGTAGCCCTCTACACAACAGGAAGAGCTCTCTGCAGGAACTGAATCAGCTAGCACCTCTATCTCAGACTTCCAGCCTCCAGAACTGTGAGAAATAAACTGTTGAAACCACCCAGTCTGTGGTATTTTCTTATAGCAGTCTGAGCTGACTAAGCCAATATGTTAACTTTGTAATTAGAACATATATATATATACATATGTATATATAAGTATCAAACATATTCAGAAAAAGAAGATATGTTTGTTACAAAAAAATTATACTACCTCTCTTTAGAGCTATATAGGAAACTCACATACTATAGTGAAGACTTAAACTGGACATTAAAATGTGTGTCTTTAAAAATAACTGCACAAAACTCTTCTCTAAAAATAGGATTCTTATTATGTAAAAAGCTTCAGGGATGTATATCAATGGAAATTTCAGAAGCAGCAGATGAGGATATTTAGGAGAGCTGTATTCAATTAAATGAATCCCTGAGGTTGAGATAAACACGCTCCGTAGAAATCATCCACATAAAACTCTTTGAAGGTGTGATTCCCAGAGACAAACAAAAATAATTTACAAATACTTAAACAGCTAGCAAAATGTGCACAATAACGTGGTAAATTGTGAAATCTAATAAATATCTGTACTATATTCACTCTGCTGTTTAAAAGCATTTTATCTCTGGTGAGCATCATCTAGTATTCAATGATCCCCACCCCCAAATCCCAAACTGCTATTTTGAATTGAGATAATTTAATAATAAGGTTTGGCATCTCAATGATTTGACAATGGGGAACAAGCAACAACACATAACTTACATGTTATTTCATTATTTTATCCTTAATACTACACAGGATGTTATTCCTTGTGACAAAATTGTTTCTTGTTATTTTAACAAAATTTCACTGATGAATATCTACCTTATTTGTCATATTACAGGTTCTCAACTAATTTGAAAGAAAGTAAAAGGGAAGAGAAAAGGAGACTGCCAAATATAGACTATTATACAAATATAACTTCACCCTCAAGAAACATATACAAACTGATACATATACAGACTGATAACATATACACATTGATACATAAGAAACATATACAAACTGATCAATAATTAAATGTAATGCCAACAAAATTGATAAGGAAGAACTTTCAGTCATACGTGAGCATGAGATACACTTTAAAGTTACGTGTAAACAGCAAAGCACCACACAAATGTTAACTATTATAAAGAGGACTTAGCTTAGAACCTTGCATACAGGAGCCATTCAGAGAAATGAATTTATTTGGGGGCGGGTCAGGAATCCTACTTCCCAAAGGGAAGTGCCTTACTCAGAAAAAAAGTTTTCAAGCCTTTTAAAACAAATATATAAGTGCCTGACCATACAAGGTAAATCCTTCCAATCTCAAGTTTTTCACTAGATTTTGAAAAGAAAATGCCCATTATTTTATTCCTCCATGTCTCATTTCACAGAAGTCTTAGAAGTAAGGCCAATGCTCTAGGTTGTCTGTATTAAGATATTTTATGGGGGCCAGCCCCATGGTGTAGTGGTTAAGTTTGGCACGCTCCACTTCAGCGGCCTGGGTTCACGGGTTCGGATCCCAGGTGAGGACCTACAACACTCGTCAGCAATGCTGTGGAGGCTTCCACATATAAAGTAGAGGAAGATTGGCACAGATGTTAGCTCAGGGGCTAATCTTCCTCCACAAAAAAAAAGTTATATATACATGCACACACACACACATATATATACATACATATATATATACCTACATGTACGTGTATATATATATAAATATAAATATATACATATAAAAGCTGATCTACACAAAATTGCTCTATAATGATGCAATAGTCAACACTGTGTGAACAACAAACCTATTCATCAATTGCCAAGCTCCAGGTAGTTTTTTCATACCATCATGAACTATAGATTTCTGTGTATGCCCACAGACTAATCACTTAAATCTATCATGGTTTTACTTTCGTCATCTGTAAAGTAGGATGATGATAACCTCTCAGTAATCTCAGACACAATTGGCTCCTGTATGAAAGCGTTCAATTCTTGTGTTAATTATTTCCAGAAGCCCAAAATTTTAGGACTTTTAAAATTTTTCAAAAAAATTTTATTAAATGAAAACATTATACTCAACTAAGAATAACTACCCGAAGGCAAGCAACACAACTGTAAATGCACTTGTCCTTGAATGTGCAGGGCTTTGTTACACTGATATAAAACAGCCCACAACTTGGAAAGACTAAGGTAGGGCCGCCAGGTCATTTATTAGTAAATATTCATACTTATATATTCAATATCCTATCCTGCTTATTTAAATATATTAAATGTACTTGTTTCAGTCAGGAATAAATCAGGCAAATAGAAACCACACTAGGAATTTTCAAGGGTATTTAATTAAGGGAACCGATTACATGGGTACGGGGAAGCTAAAAGAGTACGAAGTAGGGGATGAGTAATAACTGCAGGAAGCAGTAACCTTCTATAGGGCTGCAGGAACACAAAGGAAGAGGCAGTCTTACTACCTCTACAAAAGCAAGAGGAGGGTGAGCTGTAGCGGGTCTTGGAGCTCTGGGATGGCACTGCATGGCTGGTACCCAAAGCTCCAGAGCATCTCCTTGTAGCTGATACACAAGTATTTCAGGGAGTGACCCACAACTGGTGTTCAAACCTTCAACGGGCAGGGCCAGCAGGTGCTCGGGTCACCACAGTGTGGCTGCTGTAACCTTTGAGGAGGCACAGAGAGGGTGACGCTTACCACCCAAGGGGGCACTGCTTGAATGGCACTGCTGATGGTGGCACTCCTGAGAGAATGCATTCTCACATACCGGAAACATAAGAATTCAACTGCAGATACATAGGGGAAATTTGTGGACAAAAATAAACTCTTATAGCAATAAGAGAAGAAAGACTGAGAATCTATACAAGAATAATTTCTAAACTGACAGCAGAGTTCTCAATGGCAACAACAGAGGTCAGAAGTTTAATGAAACAATATTGTGAAAGTTCTAAAAGAAAATAACTGCCTATCTAGAATTTTCTACCCAGATAAACTGTTTTAAAGAATGAGCATTGTGTCAGTCAGGGTTCTCCGAGAAATAAAACCAATAGGATGTATGTGTGTATATATACATACATACATATATATGTGTAAATATATATATTTATATTAAATTATATACGTGTGTGTATATATATATTTATACAGCAAAATTTATTTTAAGGAATTGGCTCACACAATTGTAGGCTCTGCCAAGTCTGTAATTTGCAGGGCTGGTCAGCAGGCTAGAAATTCCTGTAGGAGTCAATGTCACAGCATTGAGTTCAAAAACATTTTAGAGGTAGAATTCCTTCTTTCTTGGGGGACCCCAGTCTTTTCTCTTAAGGCCTTCAGCTGATTGGATGAGGCCTACCCACATTATGGAGGGTAACCTGTTTTACTCAAAGTCTACTGATTTAAATGTTAATCACATGTCAAAAATACCTTCACAGCAATAGCTAGATTGATGTTTGACCAAAAACTAGGGTAACAGTCTAGTCAAGTTGACACATAAAATCAACCATATAAGACCCACACAGACAGATAATTTACCTCCTACAAACCATCACTGAAAGAACTACAAAAGGGACGAAATGTTTTGTGGAACCAGGTACACTGACTAACCCTCCTCCTGAAAGCAAGTGCCGCAAAAATATAAGATGTATCCTCTTAAATGCTCAATAAGTTGACAATAAAGAAGGAAAAACCTTAATTAATGTCAGGAACCCAGAGAATAAGCAGCATACCGAATTCAGCTCTGACCCAACCCTAGTGTCCTTGAACCTTTCTTTTAACAACTTTGTGAAGCTCAGGGGACAGAAGACAAGATCAGCCTTTGGAGATGGGAGCAGGTTGGAGATAGATAGTCTCACGTGAGTTCCTCCAATAAAATTAGGTCCACAAAGATTTCAGTGTAAGAGTGAACTAGAAATAAACCCCTGTCTGCCCAGTGGGCTCCAAAGAAAATTGCCTGACTTGAAACTTGGCACTAAATAGAGGAGGTAAAAATTTCCTTTGAGAATTCATAAATATAAACCAGCCTCCACACTAGTTTTAGCCTGAATTCACACTATAGGATGGTGTGAAAAATTTTAAGCCAAAAATTTAGTTTAAAATGGCATAGACTGGTACTTCCCTGGGGCACTTGTTCAGGAGACACACAAACGCTTTCCAGAGGAACCCACCTTCATCCCCAGGACTCAAAGAATTCTCTCAGATAAAGATCCAAGCCCTCAGTATGGAAAACACAAAACACATGAGGAAATATGTTAACATGAGTGAGACTGAGTACCAACAGCAGATGTAGACTGGGAAAGACTTCAGAAAATATACATGGACAAAGTGTTCTAGTTAAAAGACAAAAACTACCAGAATGCATTTCAAAATAAATCCAATTGTATGTTGTTTATAAGAAGTACACCTGAAACAAAAAGATATGGACAGGGTGAAAGTGAAGGATGGGCAACTGGATGTGATCTCCAACCTCATGCTCCTTGACTCCCGCAATCTGTCTGATACACAATGTCACCTTGCTCTTGGACCCTTTCCTTTGGTTATATTACAGTTTTCTGTTTGCCTTTCCTAACAATTCCTTGGATTTCCCCAGTGGTCGTTCCTCCTCCTCAGACTTCTGCACATTTATCTAGTTAAGTACTAGGCTCTTGTTCTATTCTCTGGAAGGTCTCAAAGGGTATCCCCTGATCACCTGCATCAAATTCACCTTGGCTATTTGTAAAACAACAATTTTCATGCTCTTACCCAGATATTCTTATTTCTAGATGTGGGAAAGGATTCAGGAATTGCATTTTAACAATCTCCACTAGTAATTCTTATATACTCTCAAGTTTGAAAACCACTGCTATATATTATTTCCGTCAAAATAGTCATAGTTTTTGTGACTTCAGTTGTTATTTATCCTAGTATTTCCCCATGTCCTCTCACCTGAATTACAGTTCTATACCTCTTTCTAGGTGGCACTTCCTCTGAGGCATCTGGCAATTTGACATCAGTTGGATCATCAATCATTGAGCTAAAATTAAGATATTATGTATGACTCATCCTCTTTCATTAATAAATCAAATTACCACTCCTACATTATTTTCCTCTTAAAATATTCTCAAACTAGTTCCTTCTCTCTGTTTTTATTACTGTCTCCTTAGTATAAACCTCATTACTTTACCCCTGGATTATAGTAATACTATTATTATTATATATTCCCTGTCAATTAATATATATTACCTGTTCAAATTTTCTAGTCCTCAAATCCACCTAGCACACTCTGCCAGGGTAATTTTCCTTAAAGATCACTTTCACCATAACATGTTAGTGCTCAAAACCCTTATGTCCTTCCTTATTTCCTGTAATAAAGTTGAAATTCTGTCATGCTTTTCAACTCCTTCACAAGCCACTCCACTCGATGTAGCTTCTCATTATTCTGCAGACCATCTCTCCACTCCAGACATGATCATCTCCCGCGATCACAAATACGTGCAACAAGGATGATGGCAAAGCATAACTCACGTGATGCAATTGTAAAGTGACTTTATTTTTTTCCTCCTATTTAAATTTATTTTGTATGGCTGACTGTTCTTCCTCTGCCTCTAAGTGAAAATTCAGGGAGCTCCTACAATTTCTACAATCACTATCAACCAATTGAAATTTCTTCTGTTACTTGAAGTAACAAAACAGTCTCAATTTAATAATTAGAATATAAAGGTCCATATAATAATCAAAACTCTAAAATTTTTTTTAAAGTTCAGGTGGGGCACATGCTGCAGGTCAGAAGTAGTTGACTTCCTCTCTTTTTCCTCATCTGGCTTGCTTCAAACCTCTCATCTGAGGTGGCCTAATGGAGGTGAAAACATCTCTCTTTGACTGTTCACGTACTGTTTCCTTGTTTCCTGAAAGGCTGGCAACTTTTCAGGAGAAAAGATGGAGATGTTCAAAGCATCTCCCTCTGGCCCTTTCTGGGCAGGATGTAAGACAACACCACACCAGCTGTCTCTGTCTCAAATGACACACACCCAGGAGAAACCATGAAGTACTCCTTGCCCCTACAAGCTCCTGGAGTGCAGTTTGTTTCCACCCAAGAAGCCTCTCCTTTCTCCCACTGTCAGTCATTCCCTCTTTAGATTCCTCAGGTGAGAGACAGATTTGAGTCTGATCCCCAAACTGCAGGGAACATTCTAAGTTCTCTGAGCAGTCAGTAAGATGTAGGTACCCCGCCCTGGGGAAAAACCCACAACTCAACAGCGGCTTTCTCCAAATTATCAACCTTTTTATTTCCAATTTATCAACCTTTCATACCTTTGACAATGTGGGTAAAGTTCAGGAGAATAATAAAACTCGTTTTCAGGTACCTCCTTCATCAATTCTGCATAAAGTCTAGTATCCCCATGGAATGTGAAATTTACTATATATCTTAGTGACTCAGCCCAAACTTACATTTTAATTTCTTGTTACAAATGCTTACTAATTTCCATCTCCACATCTTCATTTATATTGCTCACTTGTCCTGAATCACTATCCATTCTTCCCCCTCTTGCTTATCCAAATCTGAGTTATCTGAGGTTCCCTGACTCATCTAGATCTTCCAGAGCTCTCTTCTGAAGCCCTACACTATCTGTACTCATTACTGTCATCAATACATGGAGTTTGCCCTTGATGTTTCTATCTCATGGAAGGCAAATGTGAAGTCACCTTAATGAGACAGTGTGACTCCTATAAACTTGATTGTATCTGAAATCTGAAAGTTTCTTTTAAAAATGTGCTAACCCAAAGGGTAGTTGATGAGTCCAGGAAAAGCAGAAAAAAAGAGAGGCAGATGTTAAGCACCACATCCAGGTCCAAGTCATAGAAGAGAGATCTTTAGCAAACAGACTTTGTGTTTCACTTCCAGTGAAAAGCAGAGTAATGCAGAGTGCTGTAAGTCAACAGGCGTTCATATTTTTGTTCTACTGGCAAGAACATCTTTATTATGGGGAAGATCCACTAGGTTATTTTAACTTGGTGCCACTAAACATTAAAATTGTCTCATTCCCTTCTTCAAAAATTATTGCTCATCTGTAAACTTTTCCAGATCTGATTTGGCTTTCTCCATAGTGTAACCAGAGGGAGAAGGTAAGCTGGATATGAAGCTTCAAGTATTCAGTTCCTGCGATAATTATGGTTTCTCACTATAAGCTGATAATTGGCATTCAGTTTGATACATCAGTAGAATGAGCTTGCTTAATGTAAGTCTGATGATAAAATAACTTAAATATGGATTACCATCTTGTGAAGCTTCTTAGATGCTAGACAGCTGGGCTTCCTCTAGCGAAATAACTCTGTACTACTGTATTTTGACTTGGGGAATATAATTAAGTCTCTTGCCCTGTTTTATATGTATTTTTTTCTCTGAATTCCCATATATGTTTCCATAAATTTCTGTACTCTGGCGTGGATTGCGTATCTATTTTTTTCCAGCTCTAAACTTCAAAAATTACTGTACTCTCATAATATGTTTTTTCCATTTATTTTTTATTGAGATATAATTGACTTATACCATTGTATTAGCTTTGGGTGTACAATGTAGTAATTTGATATGTGTATATATTGTGAAATGACTACTACAATAAGTTTAATTAACATCCATCATCACAACTAGTTACAATTTTTTTTCCTGTTACGAGAACTTTTACTATCTACTCTCTTAGTAACTTTTAAACATACAATACAGTATTGTTAACTATACTCACCATGCCGATATTAAATCTCCAGGACTTACCTATTTTGTAACTAGAAGTTTGTACCTTGTGACCACCTTCACTCATTTCGCCCATTCCCACCAACCCCCGTGTCTGACAACCACTAATCTGCTCTCTGTATACATATATTATTATTGTCAACTTAACTAGATCATAAGCTTTCTTGTGGCAACAACTCCATCACATTCTTTCCTTATTTATTCAACAAACATTTATTGTGTGCCTACTACATACCAGGAACTTTGCTAGTAACTAGGAAGGCAATAGGGAGCAGAACAGAAAGCGTCTGTGGGGGACAGACATTAATCAGATAATCACAAAATATGTAATTAGAATATAAAGAGAAACCGTGATAGAATATAAATCTGGGCACCTAATTTAATGTGGTTGGGGAAGGAGCTGTCAGAAAACATCTCCATGAAAAGGTGACCTATAATCTGAACTCTGAAGGATAAGTTAGGCCATTAGCTAGGTGAAGATGTGAGTATGAGAAGTAGAGAAGAGAGAGAGCAACCAAATGTTCTAGGCAGAAGGAAAAATATGTGCAGTGCCTACAGAAGGAAGCATGGCAAGATCAAGAAAAGGAGGAGAAGGAGGAGGAGGAGAAAGGAGAAGAAGAAAGAGGAAGAAGAACAAAGAGGAGGAAGAGCAGGAGGACAAAGAGGAGGAAGAAGGAGGAGAAAGAGGAGAGGAAAGAGAAGTAGTAGTTGGTATAAGGAACAAGCACAAAGATTAAAGAGCAGAGCTGAGGGCACAGAGGAAAGCAGGGCTGATCATGAAGGGCCTGGTAGACCATAACAAGGATATGGCCTTCAGCCAAAGAGCCGTGGAAAATCATGGAAAGATTTTAGGCAGAGGAGTGAAATGACGAAATCTGTCTTTTTATATTTGACCAAGGTCCATTTGATGCCTATATACATGAATTTTACTAGGCCTCGCCTGAGCCAATGACTACTTTAGTTGGCCTTTAAAGCTAATTTTGTGTAGTGAAGCAATTTCTATTAGAGAATAGGAAGAAGCTAATAAGCTTCTTTGAATGAACACTCACCACTTAGAAGGGGGGAGTATTAGGATTCATTTTGTCCTTCTATATGCTGAATGTTTCAAAACATTCACTTTTTTAAAAACATTTGAATATAAAAAGGAGCTAGAAAATTCATTTACTTGACTCTAACATTCTTAAATAAACAGAGCCGTCCATTAAAAGTTGAGCAGCCAGAAAATTTAGCTCTATAGTATATGCTACATATAAATATGCACATTTATATATATAATAAATAATAAAATAGTAAATAAAGTGAATAGATCTCTTTGCCTATGTATTTGTCAGCTTAAAATTTATGCTACTATATTTTAATTCTTTAAAGTACAGTGACTATTTGGCTCTCATTTTTCCATGACACTTGTAAGTTACCAATAACCCCCAGTTCAGGAGATTAACTTTAACTTTAAAAAATAGACACTGATTCATTTACAGAGCACTGGTTATTTTATGTTTTCATTACTGAATATTTAAATTATATATACCAATTATAATGTGCAACAATGTCTGTCTATGCTCTTTATCTTATCACTTTTTGTTTAAAAGAGGAAACTGTTGGGATAAAGTTATTTTAGATTGACAGACTAACAAAAGAGCTTAAAGACAATGATGCTCTCAATTAAAATTTAAATATGTATAAAATCGTGTTCTTCTACTAATTGAGTAATAGTGACTTTCACCATCGAACCTAGAAAACATGGACTACTCTTGACCAAGGTGGTAATTCATACAGTGGTATGGTGGTAATTCAATAATCTGTAGGTCATTACTAAAATTGTAGGCTATGGGACAGTTAAGAACAAAAATAAGCACAAAGTCACAACCTTCACCAAACATGGAGTGTATCAGTGTGGTTTTCTCGAAAACAGAGACAGACCAAAACCTTGGGATATCAATATCAATTTCTTATTGGTTATTGATATTTATGATATCTCTCCTATATTCATTGTGTGAGAATACAGAAATTTATTCACCAAATAGACGACATTATGTATTTATTTTGCACACAAATCTGGGCAACTAAGTTGTAGTGGCTGAAAGGAATAGAACGGATTCAAAATTCCATCTCATATTGACAACTAAAACAATTCTTAAGACAAATGTACCCATTTTGGAAGATTCCACTGAATTTTATTTACTCAGTTGAAAAGAATAAATGAATCAACAAATAATTTGGTATTTCAAATAGGCTTATATAGGAACACACAATGAGAGATCCTTTTTCTATCTTATTCAGTTGAATCAGTAGAACCTACATTTATCTTAACTTTGTCTTTAGTTTAAAAAAAATCATAATAATGGAAAGAGCCTTGAGAGGGAAGTCCAAAAAATAAATTTGAGTGTCAGGTTTACTACTATGTCCATAAGCAAGTTACTATGACTCTTAGCGTCTTCAGTCTCTTAATTTGCAGATGGGCATAAAAACATCTATGAGTTGATGTAAGGCTCAAATAGGCAATATATGAAAAAGACAGTGAAAAGTATTATTATTTGAGACAGGACAGCACAGGAACAGATTACGGGTATAGGACGGGGTTCAAGTCCAAGTTCAATCACCAGCCATGCACCTTTAGGCAAGTCACCAAATCCCTTTCCGTCTCTATTTCTTCCTCCACTAAATGAGGGAGCTGAATTGTAAGGTCCCTTCTGTCTCCAAGAGTCTGTGATCTTAAACTGGAAAAACTCATGAGAAAACTCTCTAACGTGCTTGTTTGCTATAAAAGTGACACACACTGATTAGGTGTTCGTGATTAATTTTAGTCTCTGTCTTTCAAATAAAAGAAAAAAATTTTTTGGCACAAGCAGGCTCACATCCCTTATGAAATGAGGTGTGGTATTAATTTATTGACTATATATCAGAATGTTCTAAATGTAGAAAAGTGGCAATCATGAAGAATTATGAGAATCATTACATGGTATGAAATCTGAGCACGAAACTAACATTAAGAAAGAATCTGCCCTTGAAATAAAGAAAAACAGAGTCTGTGCTACATTACTTATGGTCCATGTTAAAATCCACACACCCCGTACAAACAAAAGATTACAGCTAAACACGGAGGCATAGCTGCCCTTGTCTGGCAGTTTAACTCACTCACTTATTCTTTTCATTACTTGTTCTTCTTGGTGCTAAACGTGGATTTTGTGTATACCACAACTAAACATAGAACAGACAACAGGCGAGGCAACATAAGCTTTTCTTGTAAGTTTACAAGAGCAGGAATTTTTGTCTATTTAATTCACTAATGTATCCCAAACACCTGTAACAGTGCCCTCTACATAACAGGCACTGAATAAATATGTATCGAAAGGATGAACTTGCTTCCATTTTCTGCCTTAAATAGGTAAGTTACATTCTTTTTAGAACTTTTATTGACTTTTCTTTATCTATGAATTTGCTTCTATAAAAAGAGGTAAACCACAAGAATTTAACCAAAGGTAGCCCTAGCAAAAGAGGTAGCTGGGCAACAATACACGACCAACCCAAACGCTTGAAACCTGTCTATCACCTTAAAATAATCTGAATTGGAAGTAATGTTTGTTTCAGTGTAAAATTACTAAATAAATAGGACAGACACAAAAGCTGAATAATTGCTCTTTTCATGCTACTAAAGAGAATACTTCAAACAGTGTAGGAAAAAAATCTACATATAATCCACAAAAGGAGATTAAAAATACATGAAAAAAGATCTATTAATAAATATGCCTCTTGTGTTTCCTCCTTTTAAAACTCAAAACAGTGTGGTCTGCCTCATGCCCACATCAAAGGAACCCAACTAACTGAGAATAAGGGAAATGGCTCAGTTCAATATCTCTCTCCTGGTGCCTAAACACATTTTACAAAAATGTTCTTTGAACCAACAACACACTTAGAAAACCAGAAACAGAACAGGAAGATAAACCCACAAGAGAAAACAACCATGACATGGCCACACCCCCTTCCAGTTTTCTCATTTTTCTTACCAGATGAACACAGCAAGTCAAAGAAGTCTATTTTTAATGCATGAGTCTTGGTTGTGGCACAATAGACAATGGAAAATCTCTTGTCTTCAGGAAAACATGAGCCTCTAACACAAAGTATGTAAGCTCATAAAATAGCATGTCTGATATAGGAAGCATCAAAATGAAAGGATGAGTGAAGCAGTGAATAAATTAATGAATGTCTCTAAGAGAGAATTTTAGAGTAATCCAGGAAGAAGTGACAATGTATAAATTTGCTCATCAATTCTCAATATTCTCCTCATACTATATAACTATATATAACTGTAAAACTATACAACTATACATCTATATAATTATATAACTATATATATCAACTATGTATATACTAAATACATATATATCTAGAAAAGTGCCAGCCAGCACAGATAAGCTGGAGAGAGAGTGAGAGAGTTGGGGAGAGTTTTGAGGAAAAGTGAGGGTATGCCATAGCATCACCCACCATGCTGTGACGGGGAAAGAGGATTTTAAATAAGGTTTTGCTCTGTTAGCAATGTCACTTCCTTGCAATTTCTTAAGAGGATGTAACAAGGATTTAAATCACTTTTCAATTATTTCTAGATATCATTTATTTCACAAATACATATTGATAAAGGCAATTTCTTGAGACTGTGTTGACACTGGCAGCCTCTGTAGAGGCAGGTCTTATGGTGGAAGCAAGAAAGCCCAGCTTTATATAGGTTGCAACAAAAACACAGATCTAGAAAAGGCAAACCATATTCCAGTACAGCTCCTTGTTCAATTCCTTGAGAACATCAACAGTTAAATTAGCTTTTATGGCATGGCCTGGAAGTCTAACTGTTATACACAATAGAGAGAATGTGTTTGGAGTTGCAGTCAACCAACAGATGAGCTTAACTCAATTGTTCAAATTGGAGACTGCCTGCTCACGGGCAACTTTTTCCCACAGCTAGTCATGATGCTGTTTAATTCTCTTCTAAAGGTTAAAAGTAAAGCATTACCAGGCCTCATGAATTTCATGAGTTGTGATTAAGTGTAACCAAATTCTAAGCACTGTTAGACTGAGAAATGTCTTCAACCTAAATGCGCCAGCGTCAACATTGCCAACAATAATAACCCAAGGCTACTTCCATTATGAATCTGGTCTTTGCTTTAAAAAAAAATACCATGATACTTTACTAGATAATGACCCACATAAAGGGTTTTCCATGATTAACAATGGCATTTGTCTTATACCCAGTGCCAGGAATAAAAGCCTCTGGCTGACTAAAGCCAGCCCCAGCAACAGAGAGCTCTTCTAAAAACAGAGCACAGTACAGCTCATTCTTCAAGATCTTCCAGGGGAAACTAGATGATGAGTGTGTTGATGTCTTTTAAAAACAATCCACTAAATGCTTTTAGATCCTGTGCCCTGATTACTGTCTGACCTATATATTTTTGGCATTGCTAGTGCCCTGGAGGGCCTGACGATTTGACAAGCAGTAAGGGCCTCAGTTTAGATAAATTTTGAAAAAGCCAAGATAAGCAGACTAATTTCCTAAAAAAGTATTTTCTTCTGATCTTTTAAATGTTAAAGGGGCCATGTCAGTGGATTATTTTGAGTAAGGAAAGTTTTGCGTTATAAAGATTGCCATTGTAAACAACTCATCTCCCAGCCAGTCACACACTCCAGATGAAGTACACTCTCCAGGCAAGTAGCAGTGACTCTCTCCCCCTTGGGACTGGGTGAGAAGGCAAACTAACTGGATAGATTAGATTTCCTGTGTGAATTACTGTTTGTTGCTAATCAATATGGTTATTGCAAAGGGTGTTGTAGAGACCCACTAAGACAATGTACAAAAAATGCCTAGCATAGCACCTGACATTATCATCATCATCACAGTAAAAGCACATTCTACCCATGCTCAGATCAGGTGCTTTAAGAAGAAATGTAATCTCAAAGAGATATCTGCACTCTTGTGTTCACTCCATCACTGTTCACATAGCCAAGTTCTGGAAAAAACCTAAATGTCTATCAATGAATGAATGGATACAGAAAGTGTGGTATATACATATAATGGAATATTCTTCAGCCTTAAAAAAGAAGGAAATTCTGCCATATGTGACAACAGGGAAGAACCTGTAGGACATTATGTTAAGTGAAATAAGCCAGTAACAGAAGGACAAATACTGCATTATTCCACTTATATGAGGTATCTAAAATAGTAAAACTCATAAAATCAAAGAGTGGAATGATGGTTGCCTGGAGCTGACGGGGAGGGAGAAATGGGGAGTCACTAATCAACGGACATAAAGTTCCAGTCAAACAAGATGAATAAGGTCTGGACATCAGCTGTACAACATTCTACCTATAATCAACAATAAAGTATGGAATGCTTAAAAATTTGTAAAGAGAGCAGATTTCATGTTAAGTGTTCCTACTACAACAAAATAAAGTTAAATTTAAAAAATTTTTTCAAAGGAAAAGAAATGTAAAAGAAAAAAATATTTTTCTTTTTTGCAGCCTCATTTTTGGACCAGAACATCTCTAATATCTCAAAAGTATTAAATGTAATATTATATACTCGAAATTTTATATTTTCTTGTAATCAAATATTTCAAACATTATTTTGTTAGCAAGAAACCAATAGGAAGGGGAGGGTAACCTCTTAAATACTGATTATTTCTAAAAGACTCAGTTTGCTCACTGGACTTCTTTGGCAGATTACTATATTACAGAATTAAAAGGAGCTTCAGGTACCATTTTCAGACAAGGAAACAAAGACCCAAAGAGATTAAGGGAATGCCAGACCTAGTACAAGGAAGGGATCTATTTTGGATGTCTGTACAATGCTTTTTGCTGTTCCAAGATCACATACCTGTGGTGGAGTCGATGGTAAAAAGCGATGACAGGTCTCCAGGAATGAGCTCATAAGCCACTGTTCCATACATCCCAGAATCCATGTCAGTAGCAAGAACATTGATGATCTCAGTGCCTGGCTGGGTCTGGCCACTGATGCTTGCCACATAGGTTGACGGATTAAACACAGGTTCATTATCATTCATGTCCTCCAGCTCCACACGAACAAAAGCTTGGGCGCTTAGCCCACCCTGTTGGATGAATGAGAAGTGATTACAAATGGATCTCTCCTGAACAATGGGATGCAGAACAACTGACAAAGATCCTAGAATAGACTTTTTCGTGTGTGTGAGGAAGACCAGCCCTGAGTTAACATCCGTTGCTAATCCTCCTCTTTTTGCTGAGGAAGACTGGCCCTGGGCTAACATCCGTGCCCATCTTCCTCTACTTTATATGGGACGCCGCCATAGCACGGCTTGACAAGCAATGCATCGGTCTGCGCCCGGGATCCAAACCTGCGAACCCCAGGCCACCGAAGCGGAGCTCGCCAACTTAACCACTATGCCACTGAGCTGGCACCAGGAGAACAGACTTTTGAAACAACAAAAATTATATATATTACTTTTAACCTTGAGATATGAGTTCATGTGTAACAGCATGCTGTCTATCCTTCAGCACTGATTCCTATACATGAATGAGATTATTGCTTAAAGCTCCTGTGAGGCAATAATTTCAGAGTAGAGGCGAAAGACATTCAAGGAAAGTTGTCCTGATGTCCAAAGAGAAAAAAAAAATTCACTTTTACCCCCAGGATAATTTTTAACTACTAAGGGGCAAGGGAGCACTGGTGTGGGATACAATTTTAGAAAAGGTCGGTGGTGAAAGCCTCACTGAGAAGGTGTCATTTGAGTAAAGACTAACCTATTGAGGGAGCTAGACTTCAGTTATCTGGAGGAAAAGCATAACAGATAGAGGAAAGAGCAAGTGCAAAGGCCCTGAGGCAAGAGTGCAGTGTGCATCCCAGGCCTGTTCAGGGAACACCAAGGAAGCCAGGGAGGCGATGGCAGACAGGCAGGGGCAGGTCATGGAGGGCTCTGCGGGCCTCTGAAAGGACCATGGCTCTGATCCATTAGAGGACTCTTGGGCAGAAGAGTGGCCTGATTTGCCTTAGACTTTAACTGTCACTCTGGCTGCAGAGTTCAGAACAGACTGCAGAGCGGCAAGGGTGGGAGTTAGGAGGCTATTAGCATCATGAAGTCTGGAGTGGATGGTGAAAGTGGAGGTATTATTCCTAAATACTTGGGGCCAGATTTATTTTAGAATTCTGAATTTTTCAAGTTTTAGAGAAGTAATATAGTGCATAAAGTAGTAAGAAATGGATCCCCTACTGTTTATTTTGTGTTGCTTCCATCTAAAAACAAGGAGAAGTGGAGAGGATACAACAGAAGAAAATAATTCTCTGTAATTTTTACTTTTATAAAGTTAAACATGTGTTCCTACTTTAAAGCACCATTTTCCACGTCTATCTGGCACATTTTGGTACTTTTATCTTTGACAAGAATCCTTGGTCAGTCACAACAGCCTGGGTTTTCTTATGCACTTATCCTTCCCCTTCTCTCTCTTCTGTTTCTTTTTCCTACTATGGTGGGGAGGCCCTGAGCAAAGAGGAAAAAGAAAGAGTGAAGCAGCAGCTTTGGCCCAAGACAAAGGGAAGGTGGCTGCTGGCAGACAGGGAGGCAGCACATGTTGAGGAGGAGGGAGGGCAAGAAAGGGTATTGTTTGGATGAAGTGAACAATGAATCCGGAAGTGGCTCTCACACGCCGATGTCCCATGTACTCCAGACACTGAGGACTAAAAAAGAAATACATCTTTAGAAATAAATAGTGTGATTTTCCATGTTCTAAGCTGAATGAAGTGCCAGGGCCATGCAAGCTACCAATTAGAAGGAGAGAAATGAGGACTATTATGATTGTAATAAGAACAATGGAAGTTCCATGCAATCTGTACACTTAAAATGCAGGCTGGTGCTGCATCTTCAGCAAACCTAAAGAACCCACAGGTCCCAGGTAGAGTGGAATAAGAGGGGACTGTAGACTGATTACAAGCACATAGAAAATATTGTTGCTTCTCCAAACCGTCTTCCTTCTCCATTTTGCTTTCCTTTGACCTTTCCTTTCCCCTTTCTTATATACTTCTCCTTGAGTTCAAGAAGTCAGTTAGGTTTTAGGAGGGACTGAGAAAACAGGTAAGAGAAGTAATGAAAAAGTGGGAAAGATGTGAAGAAATGATCCATCCGTTATTGCTCCTTAATCATCCATCCTCATCGCTCCACCTTAAGATCTTTAAGAATAAAGATGTTAATTCCTAGGCTGTCCATGAAGATCCTAAATCAGGCAATGCTACCAAAAACAAGCAAAATGTTGGATGAACAAAATAAAAAACTTATTGTCATAGAACAATGAATCTTTTTTCAGGAAAAGTATTATAGATCCCCTTTTCATGAATTCAATTTTTATCTGCTGAATTTGTCGATAGAGGGTACTTTCCTCTTCTAATAACCATTTGAGAATGTGTGTTAGGTGTGCCATATGTATATTTTCTCCTTCAATTGTTACAATCTCCAGATTTTTATGGTATCCCCCCTTTATACAGATAAGAAAACCAAAGCACAGAGAAGCTAAGTGATTCATCCAAGATAAATGAGACTGTAAACCGCAGAACTGCAACTGGACCACGGATTCATCTGTCCCCAAAGCCCCTGGTGACTTCTTTTAAATTAGACTTTTTAAAGTATTGCTACGGTATAAAATTCTACCTTTCATAAAAGACTTGTTTAAAGACTATGCTAGAGGTAATGCCAACCGTGGACTCAGTCTTCAAAGGAAAAAAGAAGACAGGGTCTCTGTTTACAAAGGATTTACAGTCCATGAAACAGACACTATACAACTGGGTTTGTGACACAGTGAAACAATCTGGAGCTTAAAGATCCGGGCTGAATGTCTGGACCTGCCTGCATCTGGGACCACAGAACGAGAAAGTCAGTCCCTGAGTCCAAACCACCTCTTCTGTAAAGCAGGGCTACCTGCTCACCTTGCAGGCCTGTTGTTGGAAGGAGGATATACTATGTACGAGAGCATTTGTGATGGTAAATCGCCATCAATTACAAGAATTTACAGGCTCCTTATCCTAAATACTTAAGGCCAGATAGATTTGTCCGGGATATCTTCAAGTTTTAGCAACATAATATGGTGCATATACCTAGTCAGGTCTGGGATGGCATCCTGTAATCAAGCATTTAATATTCTGCAGCAACATGTATGAATAGACATGCTTAGAGGGATAAAAAAAACCATGAATGACCTCATGTCAGTTCAAGTCAGGTTTCTCACCAAATGAGTTTTCAAAACTTTCCATCTTGAGAGCTTTGAGGTTTCAGAACTACAGATAAAGGACTGCATTACTTTATGGAGGTCTGCATTACTCAGATGCAGACACACGCTCTGAACACAGAACAGAAGGGACCTCAGTGCTGAAGGGATTCTTGAGATGGGGCCTCAAAAACAAATAGGATTTTAGATCTCCAGCTAGTGTGCAGTTCCAAGAGACTGGAGGAGCCCTTTTTAATCGGGAGATATGGACCCAAGTTTCAAGGCCCTGAAGTTTAGCTGATGTCTGAGTAGTGAGGAAGACCTGGTATGGTCCCTTCCAACAAGGTTTAAGGGCAGTCTTTGTTCTTAGTGATTCCAAATCAGAAGAGTGGGAGAAAACTGGAAATGTTGGTTTGGAGACTCGTAGCCAGATATCTGAGGTGAGCAGAAGAATTCAGGATCCAATCCAGTTTACAGGTAGATAAGTAAACCTCAAAGGTAATGAACAGGATTGGAATCTGATTGCTTAAGCTGTAGCTAATCAAAAAATTTCCTTGCTTTGCTTCTGCGTCTTCTCTGTAAAAATCTTTCCCCTAGCTTCTGCTAGTGGAGCACTCCTAACCACTTCCAGTTTGGTGCCGCCAGACTCAAACTGATTTTTGCTGAAATAAACTCTTAAAAATTAAAAAAAAATACAATTTGACAAACAGATATTTCAGATGAAAATAATATCCTAGAAAATACAAAGGCATTAGAAACAATTCTCGGCCACCTTGTAGGCAAGGTCAGCACACTAGTGTGGCCAGAGGGGCATGTCGAGGGAGAGGGTGGGCAGGGTCAAGAGATGAGCCTTGAGAGTCAGATTCGTGGAACTTGATTTAAATGCTAAGGAGGACAGACTTTATTGTGCACGCCAGTGGACTCTATCAGCAAAAAATGTAGCATGTACACCCTCAATACATATATATTTATTTATTAATAAATTACATACACATTTACTATGTTAATGTATTATTTATATTAAAAACATCACAAAGACGAAGTTTTAAAGGATAAAATTCAAAGTTCTGTTTTCTTCCTAAATCCCCACATGGGACACTATTGCTGTCATTAATGAAGGGACATGATCAGATCTAGATGTTAGAAAGAGATTCCTGAGGTAGCAATGAAGAGGTGTCTTAAAAATAAAGAAGTTCCTTAGTCAAAAAGTTGGGGAAATGCTGAATTGACCAAGTCAAATGGGTCCTTGGCCTCAGGACTTCTCCCAGAGCCTTCTGTATGCACATTTCTAGAGGGGTGAGTTCTGAGGTGTTCCCCACACTTATTTGCCCACAGAACTCTCTGTGGAAGAAGCATCTTGGGAGAGAAGTATCCCACAGAACACAGTGTGGGGAATGCTAATCTGAACTCATTTTCTCCATTCCCTCAGAGGGTTCACCTCTCAATCAACTGTAACTAAACTTCTGGCCAGCTTGTGGAGACTGTCCTGATAACGCCATCTTTGAGATACTCTGAGCCAGAACCACCCAGCTAAGCTGCTTCCAGATTCCTGGCCCTTAGAAAGTGTGTGAGATAATAAATGTTTGTTATTTTAAGCTGCTAAATAGGGGAATAATTTATTTCAGAGCAATAAGTAACTAATACACTCCATAAATTCCATGCATGAATACTTCTTAACTGGATCCCAACCTTTTCAACAACTGCTGTGAAAGTTGGGAGTAGTTTAGGAAAGCGCCAAGCTTGAAAGTATACGATATTGGAGGCAGGAAGGCTGTCTAGGGCAATCAGCAGATGTGGAAAAATTTCTGCTCTTATTTCTACTTTGGCCATTGTTTACTATTCATTCTCTCTGTTCTTGCCTTCTGAGGCTCTTGAATAGTAGAATATTAATATCTATTCTTCACATCTTGCAGCTTTTGTGGGCTGTGGTTTCCTTTGTTAATGCATTCTAGTCTATAGTTCATGATTCAATGAGCAAAGATGAAGCAAAATGAGGGTCCAGGAAAAAAATCAGTAAGCCGTGGTGTCACCAAAGCCAAGGGAAGCAGCGTTCAAGGAATAATTTCATGTCCATTGAGAAGTTGAATAAAATGAAAATAAATAAATAATCCCAGGATGTAGCACAACAGAAATCATGTTCATAAAAGCAGTTTTATTAGAGAAGTGGGATGGGGAGAATGGATTAAAGAAAGATTGAAAAGTGAGGAAACAGATATGACTATTTTAAGTAGGTGTGTTGTGAAAGACACCTTTTTAGTGCACGAAATATAAAAGGGTTTGTTTTTTTAAGATGGAAACTATTATTATGCTTGCATGCTTATGGGAGACATTCAATAGAATTTGTGAAATCAGTTATGCAGGAAAACAGAAAACACTAATAGAGGTGATATCCTTAAGAAGTTGGAATGTATGGGACTCTGAACAGTAGAGATATTTGCTTTTGATGCAAACAGGGACATCTCTAATACGATAATAGGAAAGAAGGCAAAGAATGTGAGCTGATAGTAGACAGAAAGCTAAGGACTGTTCTCTCAGGCAGGTGTGTTATCTTCCTCCAGGCACATTCAACTGCTTAGGCAGGTGCAGAGTTTAGATAGGGCTGGGGTTTTACTAGCTTTATGGAGTGAGGGAACTAAAAGGAATTTGCAACTGAATTACTTTCATGATGGGTCAATAAACTGGAAATCAAAACATGAGAGAAGAATCATCAGCTGGAATGGAGGTACTACAGTAAGTGAGACAGAAAGATAGGAATGCTTATCAGAATATAACATGCTTAATTTTCAGAGATTGTGCAATTAATTACTGGTGATGATCCTTGGAAATGAGAAAGTTAGGGAACTGAGAGGCTCAGCGTGTTGGGTGGTTCAATAAATAGATACTGAAGTCTCCAAGAGGGGAACAGTGGTGGAGAGGAAGACTGAGTAAAGTGTAAAGGTCCTAAGTGAAAAGAAAGTCTAGAACCTGATGGCAACAAGAAAGAGCGCCCATGGTATAGCCTGACAATATAACTTCAAAAGTGAACTGGTTTTTGGTGGAGAAAGGAGTAGAAATGATTTGGATGCTGTGATGGGCAATGAGGAGGGCACTCACCTCAACACATCCCTCCCAGTTTGTGATTAGTGGAATATGGGCTTTTCTGTGAGAGGACCAGAGAGAAATTGGCATCCTCAGGGGCAGCCTGTTACAATCAGGGCAAGAAGATAAAGGAGCAGTCAGATATCAGGTTGAATTTATAAGGGAGTATGCTAAATGATGGACCATGAGTTCCAGAGGGCATGACAGAAGAGTTTGGGAGAGCAGAGAGGGTGGGTAGGAGGTTGATTGAAATTAAAGGATGAATAGAGCAGGATGCGATGAAAATACAAATAATGATGAATGGCTGGAAGGCTTAAACTTCTACAGATAAGAATGAGGTAAAGTGGTATTTAAGACATTTAGGGATTAATCATGGTAGCATATCAAAAAATGGTAAGCTGTCAGTTTGAGATGGCTCAGACAATTTAGCTAGAAAACATGGGCAATTGACCAATGGCTTATTCTTGCAACTAGGGTGAGGGGGTGGTGATCAATGAACTATAAGATAGGAATAAGCACTTGAATATTGGAAAGTGAGGTAACATAATCTATAAAAACTAAAGTAAGTATGCCCTCAGTTTCAGTTCTGTAGGATAAGTAAGTTCTGGAGATCTAATGTACAGCATGGTGATTATAGTTAAAATTACTGTATTGTATACTTGAAATTTGCTGAGACTAGATCTTAAGTGTTCTCACCTCTCACTATGTGAGGTGATGGCTATGTCAATTAGCTTGACTGCGGTAATCATTTCACAGTGTATATGTAATATCAAAACATCATGTTGTACACCTTACGTTATATAATTTTTATTTATCAATTACAGCTCAATAAAGCTGGGAAAAAAAGGAAAAAATAAGTATGCCTTTTACTTGGCAAGTTTGTTTCTAGAGATCTATCTGTATTACACACAAACTATGTAGAACACTTCAATAGCCAACTTTTATCATGAATATATATATAATGATGAAGGGCTAAGTCAGTTTACTTTCTATGATATTGCTAGTCTGACATAATCCTCCCCTAAGCCTGGAATGGTGAGATAAGAGTTGAAATAGCTTTAACCCAGACATATATTTCAGCTACAGAATTCAGGATATCACAAAAAATAGAGATAGAATGTCAATAAACATATAACAAAAAGAGAGTCATTTGGTGAAAATGAATGAGAAAAAGAAACAAGGAATTAGATATAAGCATGGTATAATTAAATTACAGAGCTTTATGTAATTTAAAACCACTTGTTGTGAAAAACCACTTGATTTCCATGTAATCCAATTATTTCTTTCCATTATGTAATTTTATAGCGTCCTCATGGCTTCTATGTATGAGATAAATAGCAGCAGCAGTAGCAGCAAAAATAGATTATTTCAGACGTAATACTAGTAGAATAGGACAAGTGATTGAGTTAAAAAATTTTGACAGTCATCACAAGGATAATAGAGCAGCAGCAAAGAAGCCCAGAAGATCTAGATATTTTATAAGAAAAATTTTTCTATTGACAGATGAAATCTCTTAGTGATCACCAGGAAATGAGTTCTCAGCAATTTTCTTCCAAAGAGCTTTCAGGACATATATTAGAAAGAGAAAGGATCAGAGGAAAAATCATAGATTTTAAAGATAATTATGCAAAGTTAAAGGTCTTCTGTCCAGGTGCAGCTCACTGTAAATAAATTCATTATGGCCTAGAATCCAACATCTTGAACCTAAAATATCTTGTCTGAGTTCATTTATTCTTCAGATCCAAGCTAGGTTGTTTTTAGGTGACAGCCTACGAAGTCTTTATCAACATTGTTATCTTCATCTTTACCAACAATTTTGATTAGGGACATGTGCTGCCAGTAGATATCGCACAGAATAATTATGATGGATAGAGACTTCACCCTGTAGAAATGCATGGCTCATCATAGAAGAAATTTATGAAGATTATGCAGGCAACAGAATAAACACTGCACACTGGATAACATACACACCCACACACACACACACACACACGTTGCTTGCTCTCATACATTCTGAGACAAACACAAAAAATGTCGAAGGCAGTTTTAGGTCCAAACAAGGTGAAGGTTAGGAAGCTGTTTAAAGCCTATGATTTGGGGGTGGAGAGGAGAGACTCTTCTGAAATTTGTCTTTAAAAAATGCATCACCAGGCCAAGTTCCCTCTCTGGGTCTTCCCGCACTGCCTCAGATCCGTGTGATGGTCAAGATGGAGAAAATGGAGAAGGTGTCCAAGAGCTGCAGAAGGAGGAGACACTGAAGCTCTGATAGCCCATTTCCAGACACTAGTTGCTAAAAAAGGCTCAGATCATAGAAACACCTGTTCCTCGTCTTCACCAATGTTGAATGCATTGTTCTCTGCTCATCCTGAGAAAGATGAATTGATCCTATTCACTAAGCAGATCTTTGGGTCCTGCATTTGGCAACCAAGACCTAGGAGCAAGTCAAATCAAGAAGCGGTCCTTTAGGTCAAAGTGGGTATTGGATGGTAGCCTAGAAGGCACATCTAATTCTTTTCGGTGGTTTCCATGAGAGAACAAGGGATTACATCTATTGCAATGACACGTACCCCTCTAACCTGGACACATTCACCTGGAGCAAGATGTCCCCATGAGGTACTGGGCCCACACCCAGATTGGGCTGCCAAATGTCCGTCACTCCCCAGGGAAACATAATCATCTATGGAGGCTACTGGAACCAGTCAACCAAGGCGGACAAAACACCCTGCATTCAGATATGTTCCAACTAGAGTCTGAGGAAGGAGGAAAAGGCAAATGGAGTGTGGACTCAGATTACCCCTTGGGGAATATAGCTCACTCCAAGATCTGGCATTTCAATGGCTGTGGCCCTGAATCATCAGACATTGCTCTTCAGGGGTGTCTGGTGAGAAAGAGGAAGAGCGCCTGGAGGGCGACTTCTTTTATAATCTGTATTTCTATGACACCACAAAGAACCACTGGTTTGCAGGGAAGCTGAAGGGACCCAGGTCAGGGAAGAGAAAATGTAGGCAAGGCAAAAAAAAAAAAGTGGAGCCTGAAAGAGATAACAAGCAGGAATGTGGGGAAACCGGCACGCAGGAGCCCCTGGAGGTGGTCAAAGTGGGGGTCATAGAGGATGGGAGTGTGATCACCTCTGAACAAGTGCTGTCTGCCCCAGCTGGCGGGAAAGAGGAAGACGGTTCTGATGAAGCCCTTGGCCCTCTGATAGAGCTGAGTCCTCGCTCTAAAGCCATGCTGGCCTTGAAGCACAGGCTGCTCTACATTTATGGGGGGCACGTTTGAAGCAAGTGACTGCCAGTTCACCCTCAGTAACTTGTACTGCCTTGATCGCCACAAGATGGAAGAATGGAAGACTTGAGTGGAGATAGACCCAAAAACTCAAGTGTGCCTAGAGGAGATGAACTTGGAAGAGGACAGAGACAAGGTAGAGGACACAGAAGGAGGAGATGAAAGCAGTTGGTGGTGGTGCCTGATGAAGAGTATGTGGACTTTCTGCCCAGGACTGAGCAGTATTGAGTGAAGCTTGCACAGGATGACATGGGACCTGACACAAAGGAGAAGTGCTGAAAGCAGCCCATGCCTTGATAAAAACTTTCTTTGATGATTTAAGATGCTGCACTGGGACAAAAGCTAAATTGAGTAGTGAATTCCCTCAGAATCACTGGGTGTTATTTCCAACAAACTGGAGTGAAACATAGTAGCTGCAAAGATTTTCTTTTGTAGAGCCTTCAGTGTGCAAGGAGTTCTGGTGAACCCTTTGCCTTCCTTTTCGAGGGGACTGCACCAGGGCAGTGTATTAGCTGTGTCTTCTGTCTTCTGTATTCTGATGCTTTGACATCTGGGGCTTGCTGATCCTGGAGGGACCGCCCAGGGTCAGGTGAGCATGCTTTTCAAATGCAAACCAACCAATCCAGAGCCCACATTCCAATCACCTCCTTTATTGGACTTTCACTCTCTGGGCCACTATTAACCTGCCCTAATCAGCCCAGGGCCAGGTACCAAGTAACTAGAGACAGCCTCTATATCTCAAAGGTCACTGAAATTATTCAAATTAGCCAACCTTAAACCTGCTCATTCTGCTCTCCTATTCCTTCCCTTGGAAATCACATTAAAGGCTCACAGTTTTCCCTCTCCCTCTGCCTCCTGACTGACCCCAATGCTTCCCATTGTGCACACGTCATTTCCTCCCGACCCCACCCCTGCCCCTATGGTGTGGCATGCCCCTCTCCTTAGACTCTGTGAGGATAACATACTGTTTTTTCAATGGAAGTCATTTCCTTACCCATACCTAAATAATAATAAGACTTATATTAAACCAGGCAGGGTGCAGAACAGCTCCCGTCCATGCCAGGGCTGGGTTTAGAATGTGGTTACCCAAACAGGAAGGTGAGACCTTGACTATGAAGTACCGGACATAGGAAGGATGTTTCTGTTCTAACAAATCTGGAATATGTTGTGCTCTGTTGGAAGGTTTTCCTTCTATAAAACAAGAAATTTTTCCAAAAGAATGTTACAACTTACATATATCATTGAGTCCATTCAAGCTGCTATAACAAAATGCCATAGACTGGGTGGCTTACAGACAACAGAAATTTTTTTCTCACAGTTCTGGAGGCTGGAAGTCCAAGATCAGGGTGCCAGCATGGCCAGGTTCTGGTGAAGGCCCAGAGACTGCCAACTTCTCACTGTGTCCTCAGATGGCAGAAGAGGCTAAGGAGCTCTGTGGTGCCTCTTTTACAAGAACACTAATTCCATTTATGAGGGCTCCACCCTCATGACCTAATCACCTTCCAAAGGCCCCACCTCCCCTGCCACCACCTTGGGCATTAAGTTTTCAACATATGAATTTGCGGGGAACACAAACATTCAAACCATAGCAATCATCAACCTGGAGATTGTCTCTTCTTTGATTTCTAAAAATTAGCAAAAGCTGCCCACAATCTATTTGTAAATACTTTCTAAGTTATCTTTAAAATAAAATACCTTTAGCTGGGAAAAAAAATGCATCCCTTTTGTTCAGTCTGGAAAAGCTTTATGGAGGGATGGCACAGTTGAAGATGCACTGGAATACTGCAATAGAGACTGGTAAGCTGAGAGGAAAAGAAAACATTCTTTACAGAGTAAGTCTGTAGGATAGGTTCAACATGGAAACAGAAAGAAGCAAGGAGCTTTAAATTAAATATCTGGGTTGATTTCTTTTATTCCACTGCCAATGCTCCTAATTAATGCACTACTTTTGGGCGATAAAAAATTTCTGGCATTAAATGATCTTATTTCTATTAAGATAATTTCTACATACACTTTTACAAGATCATCTAAAACCAACTAATTAGAAACAGACATTCAACTACTGCAGAATTGGATTTAACTGGTTATTCAATTCTAGGATGGCCTTTTATGATTGTTTTAAAATCTATTAAGAATATATTTCTGAAGCCTTGGGTTAATATTTGCGTGTGCATATAGTGAACCTTAAATAATCACATAGACTTGAATTAATCTCAACTCCTCTGTTTACTCCCATTTTTGTTTCCTACATCTTTTCTTACATAGAAGCAAAGATTTCTGAAACCACATAGTCAGGGGTTGACAAAATTTAACCAAACGGATCATGGTAATTTTATTAAATATAAATGACTTGATTTTTATGTTAGTTTCTACACGTTTACTTGTAATAAATATATTTGACTCATTTTTTTCCCCAACAATTCATGTCTTAAGTAGGTAGATCCTCCCATTACTTCAAAAGAGAAAGATCAGACCAGTGGAGTGTTAGCAGTACCCCCACAAAAGACAAGTAGGCAGATTAAAAAAAAAAAAAAAACAAGGAAAGTCTCCAAAATAGATTAAGTGAAAAAAATCAAAGTACAGAACAGTGTGTGTAGTAGGTTATCTTTGCTGTAACATAATGGAAATTGGACAAGTTGTTTCTAAAATATACTTGGAAATGTAAATGGTTAAGAATAGCCCAGGCAATCTTGAAAATGAAAGACAAAGCTAAAAGAATATACTACATCATGATTTGTTATAGAGTTGAAATAATTAAGAGAGTATGGTGCTAGTATGAGGGTAGACAAATAGGTCAGAAATAGGGTGTACAGAAACAGACACACACACATATACAGTCACATGATTCATGACAAAGGTGACACTCCAGTGCAGTAAGGAAAGAATGATCATTTCAGTAAATTGTGCTGGGTCAACTGAATATCCACATTGGAAAAAATCAACCTTCTTCCCACCAGATTGAAAAAATAAGTGTAAAAGGTAAAACAATGAAGATTTTGGAAGAAAGCATAAGAGAATACCTTTATGTCCCTAAGGTAAGCAAATACTTCTTAAAAGGACAGAAAAAGTACTAGCTGTAAAGGGAAACAAATTGATAACGTGAGCTTTATTAGAATTAAGAAATTTTGTTCCTCAAAAGACTCCATTAAGGGAGTGAAAAGGCAAACCACAGAATGGGAGAAGATATATGCAATAAATATATCCAACAAAGGATTTTCATGCCAAAAATATAAAGAATTCATACAAATCAATAAGAAAGAAAAGCCAACAATACAACAGAAAATGGGTAAAGAATTGAATAGACACTTCACAAAACAAGTTATACAAATAGCCAGGAAACATATGAAAAAGTGCTCAATTCATTAGTCATCAAGGAAATGCAAAGTAAAACCCCAGTGTGATACACCACTACACAAGTACCAGAATTGCTATAATTAAAAAGACATTAAAAACCAAATGTTGAAGAGGATGTGAAACAAATGAAGTTCCCATGCTCTATTGGTGGGAGTATAATTGGTACAACCATTTTGAAAAGTTGTTTGGCTTTCTTATGATCTAGAAATTCTACTCCTAAATATATACTTAATAGAAATGCTTATATTTGTTCACCAAATTACATGTATAAAAGTGTTAATAGAATCACTATTTTAAGAGCCTAAAATGGATACCTTCAATTATAGAATAAAAAATATTGTAAATTCTCATAAAAAAATAACATAAACCAACGAGAATGAATGAACTATTGCTACACACGCAGCATGAATGATTCTCACAAATAATATTCAGCAAAAAAAACAATAAAAACACATACTGTATGAATCCATTCACTGAAACTTTAAAAAGAGGCAAATAACTTTTGGTGTTAGAAGTCAATAATGATTTACTTAAAGGGTGGGAGTGGGGGGGGGATAGTTACAGAATGAGGCCAAGAGAGGGGCTTCTGAGATGGTGGTAATATTTCTGCTTCTATGCTTACATTCATTTTTTTTAAATCCATTGTGCTGTACACTTCTGATTTGTGCACTTTTCTGTATGCATTTCACATGTCAATTTAAAAAGTTTACAAAAAAAAAAAAATATAGGTACCAAACTGAAGGTGCCTCCACTGGTCTAAGATGGGTGCAAATGAACATCAGAAAGGATAAGGTCAGCAAGATATAAAACACATCAAATACAAAAAATTCAGAAATGTATCATCTAACCAGGAAAAAAATCATCAGTAACCTTTAGAGATGGTTAAGGCACCAACTCATTATGCTAAAAACTGATAAAGAGAAATAATCAAGCATTATCTTGCTTTTCTTATATGAATTAGATTTCAGGGTAATCAAATAGTTGATGAGAGAACATTCTTCTTAGTTGAAGAATTACAGATAATAAATGCAAAAGGAATAACAGAATTCAGAAATCACCATAGTGCAACCCCTAATGAAATAATGGTATGTGCCTGCTGATGCAATAAGAGGTATTTAGCATCAGCTAAATAAAGCCCAAACTAATCAGGTCTCCGGCTCTAAATGCCAGTTTATAGGAAACATGATAAAAGAAAACATTCAATGAATCCCAAGGATACAATCAGCCACATTTGAAATGCAGAAAATTTACAGAACACATAAATTGATTTCTTCCAAAAGTAAAATACCATAGGAAAAATGGTAAGAAGGTACAAGGACTGACTGTTACAGATTGAAACTAAAGGGATATAGCAATCAAATCAATTTTTGGACTTATTTGGATCTTGATTCAAACAAGCCAAGGATTAAAAGATATTTTTTAGATAATCCAGAAAATTTTAAATGGAATAGATGTCGGACATTATTAAAGAATTACTGTTAATGTATTGTAGTCATGTTTTTAAAAAGTCACTACCCGTTAGAGATATTACTGAACTATTTAGGGATGAAATGATACAATGTCTGGTATTTGCTTTCAAAATACTCCAGCAAAGGAAAGAGGTAGTGATTTACAAAACAAGATTGGCCAATTGTTGATAAACACTGGTACTCCCTGATGTGTACACAGTGGTTCACTTTTTTCAAAGTATGTTTGAAATTTCACACTTAAAGACTTACCCCATCCTTAGCTTTCACCAAGAGATCATAGGTGGCTGGATCCCTTTCCCTGTCCATATCTTGAGAAACACAGATTCGCCCATCATGTGGGTCGATCCAGAATGCGTGAGGTGCTTCATAGCTTTGGAATCCGTCATAAAGAGAATACTCAACAAAGCCATAGAGTCCTGCATCTGCATCAGAGGCTTTTACCTACAAGACAGGAGGTTGACCAGTGAGGACACAGAGATGTTAGCATTACTTTTCAGTCACTCATGAATTACTTTCCTGATCTGCACAACCAAGTAACCCCCATAGCAAGTCACAAAGTGTAGGCTTTGCTTTTATCTCTCTCCTCTCTTACCTTCTGTGGCACTCACCCTCACTTTGCTCCTCCCTTTGTGACTTCTCCTTTTGAATCTCCTTTGCCCATTCCTGTACTTTCATGTGATCTCAGAAAGTTTAAGTTCCTTGGGACTCAGCCCTCCATCCGTTTGTGTTCTTATTTCTCTCACTGCACCTAAGCAATTTCATCCAATCTCAAGGGTGTAAAAACATCCATATGCTAACAGCTTGACACCATATCTGTGGATTCTCTCTCATACTGAAGCCCTTCAAGTGATGGGCTCAACACCCTGCCCCTGATTTCTCTGCAGAGAAACCATGCATGCAGTAAGTGGCATGATTACTAGTAATCCAATCCAACTAACAGAATGCACCCTGAGTAAGAGATTTGAGTTTTTCAAGCCAGGTTTCCTTCCAGGAGTAATGTCCCTATGAGAGCCCTACAAAGTCGTCCAGACGGAATACTGCACAGAGGCACCTCACCCAGCGGGCACGTGGGGATGAAATCCAGCCCACGCTCTGCTTGCCGAAACAGGCATACTGACATGGAGCTGTAATTGCCCAGAGGAAAGGGCATCATTCTCTTTGACCATAAATACCATTTATGTTAGCAGTGGTCCTGTGACTGGTAGAAAAGATGAAGCAACTGGAATAATGAAAGCACTTAACTTGTGGGAGTATACAGGAAGAAATACAACAGGCTACATAGAACTCAAAAAAATTTTGAGCTCATAGGCTCAATATAGTTCTTTTGATTTGCAACCCAATTAACAGTAACAGCAAACATCTATATAGCATTTACAATAAAAGAAGCACGTTAACGGGAGATCAACCACACACAAAAAAAGAAATCAACTAAAAAGGGAAAAGAATATATGCTATAGAACAGGTACTATTCTAAATGCTTAACATATATTACATACTTATGACCTATAAGGAATTAATACTCCATTTTGCAGATCAGAAAAGTCAGGCTCAGAGAGCTGATAAAACTTGCCAAACATCACGTAGCTAATAAGTGTCATAACTGGGAGTCAAATCCAAGCAGTTGGACAAGTTCTTAACAACTATACTGTCCTGCCTCACAAGTCCTACCGCTTGTCATTTCATCCTTTATTTACTGAAAAAGTACCCCCCAAATCTCCTGACCTTCCTCCAGTGCAGAAGTTGCTGGAACATGTGTAATACCATTCCAAATAGCTGTTTACTTCATATACATGTGACCTTCTCACCAGAATATCATTAATCTGAAGAAAGGCAACTGGCAATAATGCCTGTGCTCTTCAGTCTTAGCTAAACCTTCTATTCCACGTAGTCAAATTCCAACTGGGTTCCAAAGAGTAGAAAAACAGATAAAGTGAGGACAATTTGAAATAAAAGAGAATTAAGCAAATCAATTCAGAGAGTCCAACATCTAACTGATAGATGTCCCAGAAAAAGAGAAAATGAAAGAAAGGAGCAACTATTTCTTTGATTCATAGGACACATATTGGTGAGGTCCTCAAAGTCACTATGATAGGGGAAGAAAGAGTGGAGGAGACACTCTGGTTTTTAACTTCCTCAGCCCAGAAGTTAAGTTTAAGTTCAGCTCACATTTCACTGGACAGAACTATTTACATGGCCCCAACCTAACTCAAAGGAAGCCTGGGGAATGCAGGGGATCCCAAAGACATCTGATGAATACAAATAACCTCTGCCACAAGTGCCACTTAGTCTTTATATGAAGATCAGCATATAAGATTATGTAGGTCTCCAAATAGCCTCTACTATGTAGTGAAATTTAAGCAAGTGGAAAGTCATACTTAGAGAAGGCTCCAGTGAGATCCCAGCACAGATTTAGTTTTGGCAGTGCTACATATTTCTGTAAAGCTTTTTGGAAGGAGGCAAAATAGAAGACAAATAATCACCTACATTATTATATTCCTACTGTACTCATTTAACTCTAGACTGAAAAAAATTTATCTACTTTTCATCAGTACAATATACATGCAGGAGCTGTAGTTTAATTATTATGCTTTCCAAATCAAACCCCATCCCAATAAGATGTTCAACAACCAAAGTTCTCAATAAGCCCACCTCTTCATCCCCTCACTTCTTGAGCATATAACTGGAATGTGACTTTGGGGGCTATTTGTATACTCTAACCCAGTGGTTCTCAATCAAGGGCAAGTTTGCTCCCCTCCGAGGACATTTGGCAACATCTAGAGACATTTTTGATTGTCACAACAGGGAAGAATGGTGCTACTGGCATCTAGTGGGTTGAAGCCAGAGATGCCTTTAAATGCACAATGCCTGCAATGTACAGGACAGACTTCACAACGAAGAATTATCTGGCCCAAAATGTCGATAGTGCCTAGGTTGAGCACTCCTGCACCTGATGAAGTTCAACAATTGGCAATATTGTTTCCCTCTTTAATTGTCTTTCATTTTTTTCAGTGGATGAGACAGTCTTTTAAATTTATTTTCACTCTCATCTATCTCATATTCTCTGGCAAAATTATTCATCCTGGGCAACCAGCTAACATGTTTGTGAGTTATTCTTCTCATCAGATGGGCTGAAACAGGAAATCCACAAACTTCCCCACTACAAAGAACCAAATTCCAAGTACATTTGGTCTACTCCATTCTGGCAGCTGTTAATGATTTAGTAGCCTCAAGTTCTCAAAAGACACCAAATATATCTTCTAAAACCATATGGTACTCTCAATAACTTTGGCTTGAATGGAAGATAAATACAATGAACTTTAAATTCTAAAACTCATTCTCAGTCTATAATAGCACGTATTAACAAGTAATTTGGCTTATATAAAACAAATTTCCTTATTTCTATTTTCAAGACTTTTTCCTCATCCAGATTTTTGGCAAAGCAAAATATGAGGAGTCAAAAGTGGGAGAAGAGTACTGATCTCAATTTATGTTAGCAGTTCAGATTCTGAGCTTCAGAATCATAAAATAAGAATGTATTCCTCCCTGTTTTTACTCAACTCCCTAAAAATATCAACCTAGAACTCTGGAACTACACATTCCACCTACTAATATTTGGTCTTGAACGCCTATGATTAATTTGCCATCTTCCTGAGGTCTATATTTTCCAATATCCATTGATTTACACATAAAATTTAGGCAATTTAAATAATAGAAAACAAAAATGTCTTTGCCAACTCTTCAAGAGGAAATTCTGATTAGTAAACAAGCTCAGTGGGCCCTTTCTTCCAAGATCGCTGTTAAATCAAAGAGTCAGAGTCTATCATCACAATCTTATGGTGCTAAATTCGGGATCTAGATGAGATCCTGGGAGGATTTTATCCCTGAATCTACGCAAAGAGCCACATTACAGCACTCTCAATGCCTGTGTTCCTCATCTCGATCTCATTTTACCTGTTTTAGACGGAGATGAATTTGATGGTTTTTACTTTAAACTTATTGCAACTCAAAACTGTTCTTCCTTAGCCTGATCTTTCACAAATTTAATGGAGACATTATAAAAACGCAAAATATTAATATCCCCCTGATTCCATTATTAGCCTCCTGAAGTTTAAAGAATTTTTATCACTTCCTTCATTTTAACATCTGGATAAGGATTCCTCCATAGAAATGTGTCATGGAGACAGGAGACAAATTGAGAATACGGGCTCTTTAAAGCATATTTGCATATTCTACAAGCGGAATGGATCTATTTGCATTCCCCTCACCAGCATGGCTTCCCCCACCCCCCCCCCCCCATTTGGGAAGGTCTCCTCTTCAACAACTGGGCAGCTTTGTTGGAGGTCACCTGCCCAGCCATTCACATCGGCACCCAAAACCCAAAAGTCAACCCAAAGTCATAGGGTGACGTATTGTCAGCAACACTGTCTTTACCTACTCCTGGGAAATTATATCACTTAATTCAGTGATGTTTGTAGAAAAGCCTCACAGCTCAATCAAAAAAATGAGCAATCAAACAAAAAAGTCCTAGAAAAAAATGGCTGCACTTTGGATGAAATTCAAAATTAAATAACTCACTTTAATTTTTTTCTTATTATAATGTCCAAAATTTCTACCACGAGCGTATAACAGTTTGTTTGAAGAAACAAAGTTATTGACACAACACACTCACTCATAGAGCTTCAAATAGAAACAAGAAAAGGAAAAAAAGAAATCACAAAATAACTTTTTACATTTGAAGTGCTTGGCCAACCACTGACCCCACAGCTAAAACAGGATTATAATATTGCAGTGAAAGTTGGATTCAGCATTGGGAGCCACAACGGATGCAAGCATGCCACCCTCTGAACACAATTTTGGCAAGTCCACCAACGACCCGTGTCTTACCAAGTCTGATATTCATGGATTGGTCCTTATTTTCTACACCATTCAGCAGCTTTCACACAGTTAATCATCTCCTTCTTACTGAAACACTTCTGCCATCAGACACCACATTCTGACTCTCCTTCTCCTTCTACACCTCACTGACTCATTTCAGTTTCCTTTACTGGCTCTGAGTTCTCTTCCCAGCCTCTGAACACAGTAGCTCCCCAGAGCTCAGTCTTGGGACCACTTCTCTTTTCAATCCACACTCGTTGCTTGTAGTGGGCTGAAGGGTGACCTCTAAAATGACATGACCACGTCCTAATCCCTGGAACCTGTGGCTACTACCTTATAGGATAAAAGAGAGAACGTTACTTTATATTGCAAAGGACATGATTAAGTTAAGGATTTTGAGAGGAGCTTATCCTGGATTATCCAGATGAGCCCTGAATCCAACAAGTGTCCTTATAAAAGAGAGACAGAGAGATCAGACAGACAGAACAGGAAGAAGCGATGTGACCATGGAAGCAGAGACTGGAGTGACTGGGCCACAAGTCAAGAAACACCAACAGGCATCAAAGCTGGAGGAGACAAAGAAGGGATTCTCCCATAGAGCCCCCAGAGGGAGCAATGCCCTGCCAAATTTTGAACTTGGAGCTTCCATAAATATGAGCAACAACAATTTCTATTGTTTTAAGCCACAAAGTTCATGGTTATCTGTAATAGAAGCCCTAGGAAACTAATACACTCCCTGATTGATCTGACCCAGACCCATAGCCCTAAACCAACATATGTTCTTCCAATATTGTATCTTCATCTTGTGCTCCAGATTCATGAATCATCCTTTTACTAATTACATCTCTCAGGTGATTAACAGGCACTTCAAATGTAATATGACTAAACAGTACTCTTGATTCCCACCACCCCAAAATCTGCTATTCTTCTCCCAATGTTTTTAGTGAATGGCACCACACATTCACTTTCTGTAAAAGCTGCCAGAAAGATATTACTAAAATAACATCAAATCATGCCACTCTCCTGCTCAGAATCTTCCAACGGCTTCTCATCATACTCAGAAAAATCCAACTCTTTAACTTGAGCCCTGACTATTTTTCTGACCACATCCGCCACTAACTCTCTGACTCACTCACTCCCCTCTGGATACACTGATCTCCTTGATGGTCCCAGAACCCAGCTTGTATAACTTGCTCCCTCATTTCTTTCAAGTCTCTGCAAATACCAGCTAATAACAGAGGGCTTTCCTGGTCACCCTACCCAAGAATGACACCACACCTCTGCCATACTCTTTTCTTTTACCCCACTTTGCTTATCTTCAGAGCACCTATCTCTACCCTCTAATATATATTTTTATTTATTTGTTCATGTGTTATTTGTCTTCCCCACTGGAATTTAATCTCCAGAGCAAGTATTACATTTATCTTGCTCCCTGCTACATCTCCAGAACCCATAACACTAGTGCCTGGCTCATAGTAAAGATGCTATCAATATTTGTTGCATGAATGAGTGAATCTAATATTGTGCAGAAAGTACAAGCATATTTTAGAAATAGCTTTCATGAATATTCTACTTTGCACTTTAGAAAAAAACATAAGTACAAGAACAAGAACACTTTGCAGACACCACCACCACTCTCCTGGAGTTGCACCACGCTGCCCAGCCATGGTCAATCCTCCATGTTCTTTGACATCGCCATCGCCAGCGAGCCCTTAGGCCACATCTCCTTCAAGCTGTTTCCAGACAAATTCCCAAAGACAGCAGAAAACTTTCACTCTCTGGGCACTGGGGAGAAGGGATTTGGTTTTCAGAGTTCCTGCTTTCAAAGAATTATTCCGGGGTTTATATGCCAGGGTGGTGACTTCATATGCCATAATGGCACTGGCAGCAAGTCTTTCTAAATGAGATATTTGATGATTAGAATTTCATCCTGAAGCATAAAAGTCCTGGCATCTTATCCATGGAAAATTCTGGACCCAACATAAGTGGTTCCTGGTTTTTCATCTGTACTACCAAGACTGAGTGACTGGATGGCGAGCACGTGGTCTCTGGCAAGGTGAAAGAGGGCATGAATATTGCGGAAGCCATGAAACCCTTTGGGTCTAGAAATGACAAGACCAGAACGAAGATCACCATTGTCCACTGTGGACAACTCTAATAAATTTGACTTGCATTTTATCTTAACCATCAGACGATTCCTTCTGTAGCTCAGGAGAGCACCCCTCATCCCTGTCTGTTTGTAATATCCTATAATTTTTGTGCTCTCGCTGCACTTCTTTGGGTTCCACATTCTACTTATCACCCTCCAAGTCTTGCTGGACTGTAGAATTAAGTTTATGATTATGAAATAAAAACTAAACAACAGCAAAAGAACAAGATATTTCATAACACCTATCAAACACTCATTGAGGACTAATTCTTTTATTACTAAAACACAATCTGTTAACCAACCTATATGATCATAGAATAAAAATTATCTTAAGGTATACGGAACTATTTAGAGGTTGGAAACAGAACTGTGGTTTGTTTTCACCTTTTAAAATGTATTTTCAGAGAAGTTGATAGAGCTATTAGGTGAATGAACTGAATATATATATATTCTCAAGTTACAATAAAAAAAAACTTACTGTTCTGATAGCATGTTTTTATTACCTTAATTGAAGAATGAGATTAAGAAACCACTAATCCTACTATTTACTGCCCATCCTCCTCAAAAAAAGCAGCTAAAGGAAATTTTGTGAAAGAAGACCAGTGGGTGAGGGTGAGGGGGTAGCTTTTCCTGTGAGGTGTTACAAAGTAAACAATTAAAACAGTGTGATCTCAAAAACATTGTCAGGCAGATCAGTAGAACACAAAAGCAAGACCTGAAACAGATCCTAGTAAACCTAAATTTTTTTGTATATTGCAAAGGCAACACTATAAACCATTGAGGAATGTGGGGTTAGCCACTTAAGTCGCTAGAAAAATTGGCAAAGTACGTGGGGAAAAATAAAGTTCGATATAACCTCACACCAAAATAAATTCTATACAGATATGTTAAATGTAAATAATGAAATCATTTAAAGCATGGAGAATATAAAGGGGAATATTTAGTTGATTCTTATATTGGAAAGAAATTTCAAAGCAAAAAGGAATTACAAAACTAAAACAGATGGACAAAAATCACAAAGGATAAATTCAATACAATGACTAAATATCAAATGTCAAATATCAATGTCAAAAATACCATACACAAAAAAATTTAAAGACAAATTAAGTATGATATTTGCCATAAATATAAAAAAAGGTTAATGTCCTTAATATGGAAATAGGTCTTTAAAAATAAAAATGATACTGACTTCCCAATTCAAATATAGGCAAAGGACATGAACGAACAAGTCATAGAAGAATAAATATATTTAAGATATTCAACTTGATTAGTAATCACATAAATGAAAAAGAAAACAATATTTTTCAAATATTGGCAATCACTAAAATAACTGGCAATCATTAAATTAATAGCAAACTGGCAACCATTAAAATAATATATAAATTGGTGGCAAGGATGAAATAAATATGCACTCACTTTTAAAGACTATCTGGAAAGTAACTTTGTTTTTACCATATACATTCTCCCAAACCTAAAATTATTCATTTCCTTCGACCCAGGTAGTATATTTCTAGGAATATATGTAGACAGTTATTTGTATGAAAGACCATTTTATTCTAGAACCCAAATGTTCAACAATAAATAATAAACAATAATAAAGTTGTTAAATTATAATTCATCCATAAGATAGAATTCAATATAGCCATGAAAACTGTGTATTTAAAGAAACATATTTAGCAAAAAAGAAGGCAACTAAAAACGTATATATAAAATATTTCATTTTTGCAAAAAATACCCAACACATAGAATAAAAACTAAAACAAAATAAGCCAGAGCCTCTGGCATAACTCTAACAATCAAAACCAGACAAGGATGCCACAAGAAAAGAAAGTTACAGGCCAATATCCTTGATGAACATAAACGCAAAAATTCCCAACAAAATGTTAGCAAATGTAATTCAACAATACACTAAAAGGATCACACACCATGATCAAGTGGGATTTATTCCAGGGATACAAGGATGGTTCAACATTAACAAATCAGTCAGTGTGACACACCAAATTAACAAAATGAAGGACAAAAATTATATGATCCTCTCAATAGATATGGAAAAGTCATTTGACAAAATTCAACATCCATTTGTGATCAAAACTCTCAGCAAAGTATGTATAAAGGGAGCACACCTCAATATAATAAAGGCCATATATGACAAACCCACAGCTAACATCATTCTCAATGGTGAAAAGGTGAAAGCTTTTCCTGTAAGATCAGGAACAAGACAAAAATGCTCACTTTTGACCCTTTTATTTAACATAGTATTGGAAGTCCTAGCCAGAGCAATTAGGCAAGAAAAAGAAATAAAAGTCATCCAAATTGGAAAGGGGACAGTAAAACTGTCACTATTTGCAGATGGCATGATATTATATATAGAAAACCCTAAAGACTCCATCAAAAGACTGTTCAAACTAATAAATGAATTCAGTAAAGTTGCAGAGAACAAAATCACGATACAAAAATCTGTTTTGTTTCTATGCACTAATAATGAACTATCAGAGAGAGAAATTAAGAAAACAATCCCATTCAGAATTGCATCAAGAAGAATAAAATGCCTAGGAATAAATTTAACTAAGGAGGTGGAAGACTTGTACACTGAAAACAATGAGGCATTGATGAAAGAAATTGAAGAAGACAAAAATAAATGAAGATATTCCATGCTCATGGATTGGAAGAATTAATATTATTAAAATATCCATACTACCCAAAGCAATCTATAGATTCAATGCAATCCCAACCAAAATTCCAATGTCATTTTTCACAGAAATAGAACAAATAATCCTAAAATTTGAATAGAACCACAGAAGATCCTGAGTAGCCAAAACAACCTTGAGAAAGAAAAACAAACTAAAGGAATCACACTCCTTGATTTCAAGCTATGTTACAAAGCTATAGTAATCAAGACAGTATGGTACTGGCATAAAAACAGACATGTCTTTACCCATTCATCCACTGGAACAGAATCAATGGAACAGAATCAAAAGCCCAGAAATAAACCCATACATATATGGTCAATTAATTTACAACAATGGAGCCAAGAATGTACAATGGAGAAAGGACTGTCTCTTCAATAAATGGTGTTAGGAAAACTGGACAGTCACATGCAAAAGAATGAAACTGGATCACTATCTTACACCATACACAAAACTTATCTCAAATTGGATTAAAGACTTGAATCTAAGACCTGAAACCATAAAACTCCTAGAAGAAAACATAGGGGGTAAGCTCCTTGACATCGATCTTGGCAATGATTTTTTTTATTTGACACCAAAACTAAACAAGTGGGACCACATCAAACTAAAAAGCTTCTGCACAGCAAAGGAAACCATCAAGAAAATGAAACCGCAACCAACAGAATGGGAGAAAATACAGAACTACATATAAATATAGAAAATATAGAACTACCATATGATCCAGAAATCCCACTTTTGGGTATATATCCAAGGAAATGAAAACAGGATATTGAAGAGATATCTGGACCCCCATGTTCATTGCAGCATTATTCACAATAGTCAAGATATGGCAACAACCTAAGTGTCCATAAACAGATGAATGGATAAAGAAGATGTATACACACACACACACACACACACACATATGGAATATATACACAATGGAATATTATTCTGCCATGAGAAAGAAGGAAATCCTGCTGTCATTTGTGACAACAAGGATGAAACTTAGGGTATTATGCTAAATAAGTCAGACAGAGAAAGACAAATACCTCATGGTATCACTTATATGTAGAATCTAAAAAAAAAGTCAAACTCATAGAAACAGAGAGCAGAACAGTGTCTGCCAGAGGGTGGGGGATGAGAGAAATAAGGAGAGGTTGGTAAAAGCGTAGAAACATTCAGCCATAAGATGAATAAAGTCTTAGGATCCAATGTAAAACACGATGACTATAGTTGATAACACTGTATTGTATAACTGATACTTGCTAAAAGACTAGAACTAAAGATTCTCACCAAAAAAAAAGAAAGAAAAGTATGTGAGGTGATGGACGCATTAATTAATTAGATGGGGGGAATTCTTTCACAATGCATATGTATACCAAATTACCACAATGTACACTTTAAATCTTATCATTTCATACATCTAGTATACCTCGAAAAAGCTAAAATTAAAGGGGCTGGCCCCATGCCATAGTGGTTAAGTTCAGCACACTCTGCTTTGGTGGCCCGCGTTTGTGGGTTCGGATCCCAGGGGCAGACCTACACCACTTGTCAGCCATTCTGTGGTGGTGACCCACATACAAAACAGAGGAAGATGGGCACAGATCTTAGCTCAGGGCTAATCTTCCTCAGCAAAAAAAAAAAAAAAAAAATCTTAAATAAAATAGATAAATAAATGGAACTAAGCCAAATGTTAAGTAATGTAATGTGGGAAATAAGTGACTTTTACATTTTCATTCCATTCAATTCTTTGTCCAAATTTTCATAAGTAAAGATAGTTTCATGGAAACAATATTATGAAAAAAAAGCTGAGTATCAAAAAATACTAAACACTAAAAAAAAAAAATGTACTTGATAGGCATTTGCCATTCATTTATTTAGCTATTTGTGAGTGCATCCTCTAGTATCTCATTCTTGAAGACCCACTAAGTGCAGTCAATTCTGCCATTTTAGCACAAAAAGAACCATAGACAATATGTAAACAAATGGCTTTGTCCCAATAAAAATTTTATTTATAAACACCAAATTTGAATTTCACATAATTTTCACTTGTCACAAAATATTATTTCTCTCTCTTTTTTTCCAATCATTTAAAAATATAAAAACCATTCTTAGCTCACAGGTACCAGAAAACAGAACAACAGGCCAGATCTGGCCCATGTGCCATAGTTTGTCAAACCCTGATCTAAAGCATAAGGAGAAATCTTCAGTTAGAAAAATGGAGTCAGCACTTCAAGCCCAAGAATATAACTTTGAACTGAGTTCAATCCAACGTGTATCAGGGGCTCATTTGAGATCCTGTATTCGAGCTGATTTTATAGGCAAGTTTACTCTCCATTCATTGCTGCTTCTATCTTCTATTCCTATAGTAAGGCCAAATTACTATAAAAAAATGAAGTACCTACACCATTTTATTTCAAATATAAAAGTTAAACTTTTATATTTTATTAAAGTTTATTTTAATAATGCTTGTCATTAGAAATACTAAAACTAAAAATATTATTTACCATGACTTGATACCTCTTTTGTGAGGATCCTTTTAATCTTAAATACAAACACACACACTCAAATCAAACAAAACTAAAACCCAAACCCCCTCCAATGTACCCATGCTAAAAGGAATCAAAGGAAGTTGAAGTTAGAGGAACAGAGTCACCCACCCCCACAGCCCATGGAGGGGCTCCTTCCAGTGCTCTTCTCCACCGACACTGTTTTAATGAGGTTGAGTTTTCCTTCATAGGTAAGATACTCATCTTTAAAAGAATAGTTAACTGATATTTATGGCACAAAAATTAGGTTGCAGGTAGCTGATCCACTGATTGGTATTTTAAAAATCATACTTGCCTTTGATTTATTAACTAATTTCAGTGACTTGATTTAGGCTGTGGATACTGTTAATAATCTTGTGGCAAAAGAACAGATAGAAATACTGATAGCAATTATAAGTAACTGGTTGACTCAATATTGACATTCAAAAATCAACTCACTTTAATTCATAAGTAATAATTCACACACACGTGCCCGCACACACACACGAAGGAGCCCAAAATATACCTACATCTTCTTTCATTTCCAGATACACGTGCAAAACAGTTTTGATGTCTAGTTTCACAAGTTCTAACTGCGTGAGTTTCAAGGTCTCTATTTAGTTGTTTATTATTAGCACTAACAGTGTTATAACGAGAGTAAAATTCTCTTAGTTCTGGTTCATCTGAACATCTAATATATACTATTGTTCTCTGTATTATTTTCACAAACAATATCAAAGTACAACTTCTTTAATTGCTCAAGACAACCATCACTTTCAAATACTTTATACTACTCTTCATCACCAAACTACAATAAAATCAAAGAAAAAAATTATCTTTCAAAAACAAATCAATCTTTAATTGAATGCTTTCATAGTTATTCTTACAGGTATCTGGAAGCCAAAGAATTATTTGATCAAAAACATTTTGTGCCTCTAAAAATGAATTTGGATTACAGACACTATATGATTATCAGAGATATTCACAATGTCTAATACCATAAATCCTTAAATGACAAGCAAATTCATGAGAGGATCTTAGCTAAATATTTTCTCCAAGGTTTTATTTCCCTGAAGGTCAGACAAATCCTTCAGCCAGTACGAGCCTGATATGAGATCTGGCAGAAGAAACAGGGATTATAAAAGCTGATACCCTATTTTTTATTATTTCTTTCTACCTCTAGGATTTCACAATGGGATTTATTTTCATATGTGCCTCATTTACACAGACATGAATACTTTCAAACTGCTGAGTAAACGTCTTCTTTTCTCTCTCTGGATTCCCTGCTGTGGCTGGTCTCGTCTAGTCTCATGATCTTAAACATCTCCTACACGAGAACAACTCCAACTTCATGTCTCCAGCATGAACCCACTCCTAATGCCCCAGACTGACATATGGAAGTACCTCCATGACTTGCCCACTAGGTGTGGTTCATGGGCATCTCGTATTTAACATGGCCAAAACAGAACTTTCAATTTCTTCCTGCCCACTCCCCCAAGTCATTTCTCTAGGTCTTTTTCCAATCAAACAGCATCTCCATCCACCCTGTGGCTCAAATCAAAAACCTAAGAGTTACCCTACTACCCTTTTTCCTAACTGTGAGAAAAAATGCCCAGCAAAATAGCTGTGGACTAACTATGTCCCTTAGCTTCGAAGTGGAAGTTATGGAATGATGCTGAAAGACCATTAAACATATATAAAAATACTTGACTTCAAAAATAATTAAATAAATTCTGATCCAATCATTTTTGTTATTGTTTTATATTATTTCTGCCTTTCAGATTGAGAAAGATGAAAAATGTTGACCACGTCCAGAGAACGTTGAATGAGAATTTTCCAGTAAAAAATTGGAAATAATACAAAAAGTCCATCAAAATGGAATTGGTTAATTTTAGAGCTATACAGTGAAACAGCATGCATTTGTTAAGAAGAATAAAGTAGATCCACCTGTACACACATAGACAAATAACCAGGGTAAACAGCCACATGTTGCTTAACGATGGGGATATGTTCTGAGAAATGTATCATTAGGTGATTTCATTGTTGTGTGAACATCACAGAGTGTACTTACACAAACTTAGATGGTATAGCCTGCTACACACCTAGGCTATATGGTACTAATCTTATGGGATGACCGTCATATATGCAGTCCATCATTGACCCAAACATCGTTATGTAGCACATGACTATATTGTTAAGATTAAAAGTTGTAAAGCCAGCCCTGATGGCCTAGCCGTTAAAGTTCGGCGTGCTCTGCTCCGGCAGCCCAGGTTCAGTTCCCAGGCATGGAAACACACCACTCATCTATTAGTAGCCATGCTGTGGTGGTTGCTCACATAGAAGAACCAGAAGAACTTACAACTATATATTACTATGTCCTGGGGCTTTGGGGGTGGAAAAAAGGAGGAAGATTGGCAACAGATGTTAGCTTAGGGCAAATCTTCCCCTGTAAAAAAAAAAAAAAAGAATAAAAGTTGTAAAAATTTATAGATACAGTAAAATCCCACTTTTGAATTTAAAAAATAATATATGTGGTACAAAGATCATATTGTTTCTGAGTCTAGAGTTCACAGGCTAAGGGAAGGGAAGAGCTTTAATAGTGATCCTGGAGAGAGTTCTGTTAGCATTCTATCATAGGTAGGCTAGGGAGGGATTAACCCCATCATGAGGGACGTCTGAACATTCCTTGGGTATTCCACAGCTGTCCAGGTCAGATGAAGGCCTTCTGCCTCACCCCCACCTCAGTACTAGAATCATCCCTCCTCTACTCCAGAAGCAAAAAGGGAAGGCCCACTGGGAAGACGTCTGTGCATACATTTAGGGTATCTCTTAGTTTTACAAAACATATACAGGAGAGGTACAACTAAAAGATAAAAGTCAAATGATTCTAATTTACGATGTTCATTCCCCAAAGAGAATGAGATGCTGAAACATGAATCCTTTAAAAAATATGTCCAAGAGAAGATATGACCAATAGACAAGAAGACATGACCAAGAAGATATTTCCAAGAGAAATATGACCAAGAGAAGATAAGGTGCTGAAGGAGATGAGGAAGAGTTAAAAAGACTGACAGACTGAGTCAAAGAAATGCTTCTCCAAGACAGTGGCCACATGCAAATGGAAACGAAAGCCCAGGCCAGAGGACAGGGCAAATGGGCAGCTAGGCTAGGAGTACCGCACCTGACTTCCTAACCCTCGTGACACCATATGGATCACATTGCATGCAAGAATCTAAAGCACAAAGGGGGACCTTCCTCTTCTGGTGGCTCCATCTGTGTGTTCCCCAGTAGGGGAAGAAAATCAGATATGATTTTCCCTGCCATCACCTGTACTCTTTCAACATAAACAACAGGAGTTGAATGCAATGGGCCTCGTGGTACCACCTGACCCGCTGAAAGGTAAAGCTCATTTCCTTTTGACCGGTTTCCTAATTCAAGATAGACGACCATTGTGCAGAGTTACATAAATGTTACTATTTCCAGAGAAAATAAAAATCTGAAGAATATACCCCAGACTCCTTACAGGTGTTCTCTCTTGGGGTGCAATCATAGCAAATGCTCACTTTTTTTGTTGTTGTTTTTGTGGGGAAGACCAGCCCTGAGCTAACATCTGTTGCCAATCCTCCCCTTTTTGCTGAGGAAGACTGGCCCTGGGCTAACATTCGTGCCCATCTTCCTCCACTTTATATGGGACGCCACCACGGCATGGCTGACAGGCAGTGCGTCAGCGGGTGCCCGGGATCCGAACTCGCAAACCCCGGGCTGCCAAGCGTGGACTAAACCGCTGCGCCACCGGGCGGCCCCGCAAATGCTCACTTTTTAAATGACATGTTTTTGTAAACAATGTTTTCCTTTAAGCCTGCTTTACTTCACATACAAAAAAAGGCTTGTATGCTGTGTGATTTTTAAGGCCACCCTCTCTTCCCACTCCACCCACAAAGGACACCCTGAAATGCCTGCAAAGTCTAGAAAGGGGAGCTGGTTGTTGGACACATTCTTTTAAAGGGTTCATGTTTAAGCATCTCATTCTCTTTGAGGAATGCACATCGTAAATTAGAATCATTTGACTTTTATCTTTTAGTTGTACCTCTCCTGTATGTTTTGTAAAACTAAGAGATACCCTAAATGTATGCACAGAGGTCTTCCCAGTGGAAGGGTGCATTCTCAGCTATAAACATGAACAGGTGCACTTCAAACTCAAATTTCAAACAACGGGTTTGAAAAATCTGAAGGAAAAAGACAAATAATGGAAAGGCAAGCGAGGAAGTCCACAATATAAACTTAAGACTGTGAGTTCCAGTGCGGACTCTGACTTCCTGAAACATAGTTACCTGCTGTTTTCCCACCCGCAAAAGCATTATATTCACAGCTGGCCAATGTTAAGGTTTGGAAACGTAAGACTCCATTTAGCACATTTTCTTTCCTGGAGGAGAAGAGAAGGCAGTGCACATAGATCTAATGGGAGCGTTGGCTGCACTGCTTTGCCTCCCTGCCCTCAGTACAGTCACCTCTACAGAACTGTGTATGTATTGTAAGCATACTGTTAAGGGGATTTCCTATTACATTTCAGTGTTCCCTTTACAAGGACTTACAGGAAAAAAATCCCCAGGCTGTAGTTCCAGGAGAGCCAATGCTTCTTCTCCTGAGCAGCAGGAAAGTTTCAAACTTGGGGACTACATGAATCTTGTCACTATGGGGAATCCTACCAGCTTTTATGCATGTCTCCATGATCTTGCAGGCTCTACTTCCATGTACTAAATTCTTCCTGGCTTTGTCTCACTATGCCACTTCACTTACTTTTTGCCCTGATTTCTTTAATTTTCATGTACTGAATTCCATGTAGTTTTGTTAGCAGCTTCGTATTATTTTTTTAATTAGGTGGAGTATAAAATACACTAACTTAATAAATGCTGCCCAATAGAATCAGGTGTTACAAGCATCACAGCTATATGATTAACAACTGACCAATGAACTCAAACCTAGGAGATATTTTTAGGCCAGAAGAGGCCAAAAGCTCACTCGAAACATGAAACTAAGATGAAGTACAAAGCCTATTCCTTGCAAGTTAGAACCTCTGCATGGTTGACTAAAGTCCCACTCATGTGGCTGTTCAACTCATCCCACAATGTTTCAAGGAAGTATTTGGGCTCCAAACCTTTTGGGTGGAGGAAAAAAATGGCCTCATTTTAATACATATACGGGTGAGACAAAGACAGTATGAAGATCATAAATGATTATTTAAAATACAAACAGTTATCTCTTCATATAAGAGTTTAATTAGCTATTTTATCTCATGGTGGCATATTCATGATATCTTCCACATCCCAATACCACGAGTTCTGTCTAAATGCTGGTTGTATTTAAAAGATACTTTTAAGCGAAGCAGCAGTATTTTCCTGCCAAGGTATGCTACAGGGTTTTTAATTAAGGCATATACCAGTCTAAACCCTCCAGTTTTCCGGAAATGTTCTTCTAGTCCACTCTTCCACCATTCCAACCTGGACTTGGACATGCTCTTCTCCATGACCCTGGAGTCTAAGAAGCACCACCTCACCACTCCTAAAAGCATGCCCAGAATTAATTTCATCCTAGCTTGATGGTGTCTCCACAAGAGTGAGTAGAGTCTCTTAAGGTGGAATTGTTTGTATTCCCAAGCTGGTATGACTCATTAAACAGATACATAAATATTTATGATGCTCATATGGGATAATTCCTTGGACTCAGATACATCCATAGTCAAGAATTTAAAAATCAATCTAAGTAAGATTTATCATGCAGTTAAAAACATGGTTTTTATATCCATGTTATATCCAGCCATTAATTCTCTCTCAAATCTGTAATCACAGGTAAAGGAGTAGTGAAGAACAGAAAGGTGGGGGAGGACCTACTCATACTTCTTTCCTGCAGCTACATAGCTGTTATTAATGAAGGGGCCAGAGGCCAGAAAGGCCTCAGGGCCACCAATATCTTACTCCAGGCCAGACTAATACAGTACACAAGTTTCATTCTTGAAATGAAATGTACTTAAATCAGTACTATTGCACTTATACAGAAATGAAATGTCAGGGTCAGTGCAGCGGTATTACAGCTGGCGGTTAAGCACAAGACTCCAGTCAGGAGCCAGACTGGCTATGAAACCTGGTTTTCCTTCTTAGAGCCCATGTGATCTTGGACAGTAACTAAACTTCTCTGTGATTCAATTTTTAAAAAGGGAATAACCTATCTCTAGGCATGCTTTCAGTTGGAAGTAACAGGAAATTCAACCGAAACATCTTAAACAATAAGGGCATTTATTATCCCCCTTGTCAAGAAGTCTGAAGGTGAGGAAATTCCAGGCCTGCTTAATTCAGCAGCTCAATAATCCCATCAGGGCTTTAGGTCCTTTACATCTCATTCTTGCCACTCCCTGCCACCATGCCTGGTGCATCGCCTTGTTTTCTTGGGCCTGGTCTGCACTTTGGACCAAGTTTGCTGTTTGGTGCCATACATCACTTGCCAGTGACAATTTCCAGAGGTAGAAAGGAGACCATGTTTGCCTTGCATCCAGATTTTGGAGCAAGAAACCTCTTCCCAGAATGGGGGCTGGCCCGGTGGCATAGTAGTTAAGTTTGCACACTCTGCTTTGGCAGCCTGGGGTTCCCGGGTTTGGAACCCGGATGCAAACCTGGACCTACACACTGTTTGTTAACCCATGCTGTAGAGGTATCCCACATACAAAATAGAGGAAGATTGGCACAGATGTTAGCTCAGGGCCAATCTCTCTCACCAAAAAAAAAAAAAAAAAAAACCAACCTCTTCCCAGAAGTTCCCACTAGCTTTTCCTTCAAGTCTCAGAATTGCATGGCCTGCACAGACTTAACCAATTATTCAGCAAGGCAACTTCGACCACTGTGATTTGTTTAGACCAATTATGATTGGAAAAGGGTGAAGAAAACAGGGACTCTGTACGAAGGACAAAGTGGGTAAGATGGTTGGACAGGCAACCACTAGACTCTGCCACACTACTTCTTGGGGCTATTGTGAGTTTTAAATGAGAATACGTGTAAAGCTCTTAGCACAATGCTTAGCAACTAGCATAGTAAGCAGTAAAAGAATGTTAGCTATATTATTAAGGGCATTATTAATGACATCATTAAGTATTAGTACCACGTCCACACTGTGTTCATAATCCATTTATTTAAAGACAAAGATTCTTGACATTTCCTTGTCACAGTCCATTTTGAGAATCTGATGAACATTTTTCCCAACATAACGTGCATCTGTAGGGATGTGCTCTTTTGGTGCACGTGCCCATACACTATGCTATACTATTTCAGATTCTTGGCCCTCTGAATGCCATCTAAGGGAGCCAGGTGAGATCCTTATACAGCACTTCCTCAGACAGGTCTTCCCATCTATCCTCACAGCCCCTTGGACTGCTCCACCCTCGCACTGTAGTCTGTCTTCCCCCAAAGACCAACAGCTCTGCAAGGACAGGGACTATCGCTATCTTGTTCACTGCTATTTCTCAATGCCCAGCATGGTGTTTGGTCTAGAACAGGCATGTGATAAAGCTGCCTGCTCTAAGGGAAACATTTTCTTCTCATTGACCAAGTTCTGTTTGTAAACTCAGAAGTTGATCAAATTCAAATGATGAGTTAAAACACAAGCTATTTCCAAAGCAAAAGGAAATTTTCCTTCTAATGCAGAGTAGCTATTACACTATCATATAAAGCAACTCAGGAGTGGATTTTCTTGGAAAGGACTCAAATATCCCCAGTGGAGAAAAGCAGTAAGTTAAGAAGGAAAGCAAAAGAATTAATCAGAAGACAAAGAGAAATTAAGGTAATAAGAGTTGCTAAGAAAGGAGAGGAGAGAGCACATGAGCAGAAAACACTAAGGTTTATTAACTAAAGGTTTCTTTACGTGTGATAGTACACTAACATTTTCAATGTGTTTTCATTTGACTTATAAAAATGAGGAGTTATTCAAGGGAAGAATTCTTATTACCATTTTATGGGTTAGAACATTGGGTGAGATAAACCTCTGTCATTTTTGTGGTTATACAGTGTCCTGAGTTTGGGAGAAGAAATTGAGCACAATCAGCTGAGGCCCCTCTGGATTTTCCTTTCCAATTCGGTCTGCCTTAAGAATACCTGAATTCCTTCTCAGATAGAAGTTCTTTGTCTGTCTTGTTCAATACTTTATTCTCAGCATGTAGAAGAGTACATGGGCACATAACAGATACTCCATAAATATGGGAAAAAAAGGAGGCAGGGAGGAAGGAAGGAAGGGAGGGAGGGAGGGAGGAAGGGAGGAAGGAGGGAGGGAGGAAAGGAGGGAGGGAGGGAGGGAGGGAGGAAGGAAGGAAGGGAGGGAGGGAGGAAGGAAGGAAGGGAGGGAGGGAGGAAGGGAGGAAAGGAGGGAGGGAGGGAGGAAGGGAGGAAGGGAGGAAGGAACTGAATAATCCCTGCCATCTGCCACGTGGTAAGGGGCCTGCCCATGCAGGAGAGGCCTCCAGTTGCCCACTGTTTCCCATGTCTGTTTGGTAATTCTGTCTAATTCAGGCATGAAATATTAGCATTTGGCCACCTGTCTAAAAATACATTCTCTAATCAGCTTTAACAGTAAAAATGATGGCTTTATACTCCCAGTTTGTTGACTCCTGTGATTTACTTGACTCAGAAAGGGAAAAGAGTCTATTGAGCTCTCAGTGCTAACACATTGCATTCAAAGTTTCCACGGTGTCCTTAACCCACCTTTATAACCTATTTTCTCTTATTGTGCTGTTAATGCTCATGTTCCTGTCAAAATGCACAATTCACTATTTCACACACTCCTTGCTCCAGGCTTTGTTTCATGGTAATCTCTCTGCATGGAATCCCTTCCCCTTCCACTTCAATATGATCAAATCCTAGTCATCATTCATTCATTTGTTTGAATATGAAGGCCCAATACAGTTGGTACCTCTTCCAAGAAGACTTCCCTGATGCCCTCCGCTGAATAATCTTTGCTTCCACTGAATTCCCATAGCCATTTATTTGTTTCATTCTTATAATATGGACCATTCCCTATTTGGTTTATTTGTATGTTTTAAACCTTCCTGTCATCACTTCTTTAAACAAGATCTCAAGGAATTGGTAGGAATTGAATAGCCTAAGAGAAAAGGAAGGCATGTCGGTGAAATTAATAGCCTGAGAAAAAAATAAGAGCCATGACTGTCTAACCCATGCCCGCGTGGGGTGGAGGAGGCACAGAGGCAGGTAATATAAGCTAAGAGTAGACAAGGACAGTGCACTATGAAGTAGAACGTTCAGTCAAGTGTGTACCTTATTCTAACGACACCGAACAGTCCATAAAAGACGGAATAGGGAAGGGACATAAACAGTTATCTGAGTCAACATTTAATAGGCAAAAGTATCTTACATATTTGTCAAATCCTATTTCACCACACGTATAATTTGGGCTAGGATTTAATAATCGCTTATTTTCTTTATTTCTGTTCTCAACTTCTTTCATAAATTAAGCCAAGAGTTTGAAATTAGGGCTGTCTAGGTCTAGGATACCTATTCTACATTCAGGAAGAAAGCCCATTTGTAATCCTGAAAATGGCCCAGTTTAGGATATGGGCGCCACTTAAATAAAACATTGCATCATATCAAATATAACAGTTCACTTATACTTCTTAGGCTTCTTACCAAACACGAATTGCTTTTTCACAAAACTGCAGCAACTGTTGAATCACTCATACTGTGATGATACTGTGTCCTCTGGTTTTTCTAGACAACTCTCCCTCCATAGTGGGCAATTTCTCCTATTCTTTAAGCCTGACTCTGCCTGGAAGTCTGAGTTTTACCCATTCCACAGTTCACTCTCTCAAGGAAGGACAAACCATTTTTTTTAATTTATTTTATTTTATTTTTTAATTTTTTTGGTGAGGAAGATTAGCCCTGAGCTAACATCCGTTGCCAATCCTCCCATTTTTGCTGAGGAAGACCGGCCCTGGGCTAACATCCGTGCCCATCTTCCTCTACTTTATATGGGACGCCGCCACAGCATGGCTGACAAGCAGCGCGGCAGTCCACACCCGGGATCCGAACCTGCGAACCCTGGGCTGCCGTAGCGAAGCGCGGGAACTTAACCACTACGCCACCCAGCTGGCCTGAAGCATTTATTTTTTATGAGAGGTTTCCTTTCAAAAATAGCATTTCCTGAGATCCAGATTTCACCTTTGCCAATGAATTCTGTATGCCACTTTCACAGCAATAGCTTCTCTTTTGAGAAGATGAGGGAAGGGCTAAGAGGTAATTTTCCCTTCTCCCTCATTCGCAAAAAAATGAATAATAAGAACCTGGCACATCCTCTGAGAATATCTGCTCATCTCTGTGCTAGATAGAGTAAAACCATGTAAAAGGAATACCGCTAGTAAGAGGAGAGTTGGAAGATCTAAAAGAAAGTGTTCATGAGTGGACTAAGGACTGAGACTGGAAAAGGAGGTAAGTCTGGGTATAGAAGTAGATATGCTTTGGCTTTGTTTCTGCTTTGAGGAGGGGGAGAAATCCCATCTGATATATGTTCATCTTCTATTTTTTTAATTATTTAATTTTAAAAATAAAAATTACATATATTTAAGGTGTGCAACATGATGTTTTGATATACATATACATAAGTGAAATGATTGTTACAGTCAGGAAACTAACATACCCATCTCCTCACATAGTTGCCTCCATTGGTGTGTGTGGTGAGGGCACCTGATATCTATTCTCTTAGCAAATTTCCAGTGCACAATACAATATTATTAACTCTTGTCAGCATGCTGTACATTAGATCTCTAGAACTTATCCCACATAACTGAAACTTGTACCCTTTGACCTACATCTCCCCATTTTCCCCACCTCCCTGCCCCTGTAACCCACTGCTCTACTCTCTGCCTCTATGCCTTCAATTTTTTAAGATTCCACACATAAGTGAGAGCATGCAGTATTTTTGTTTCCGTGTCTGGCTTATTTCACTTAGCATAATGTCCTCCAGGTTTATCCATGTTGTTGCAAATGGCAGGATCTCCTTCAGTTTTAAGGCTGGATAATTCAAAATCTATGTCCCTAAAAGCCTTTATACTATGATCACTGAATACTTGTTGATTTGATTTTAATTTCATTCAAATAAAGAATTATATATGGTAAATTTTCTCCAAGCTCTATAAAAATAGGGGCACTAAATAGGAGTTCAAATTCTGGGTCCACCATTTATTAATTGCATCAAATGGGAATATCAGCCACTTCCCAGGGTGAAGAGTCAATGAAATAATGTACGGAAAGTACCCCATGCCAGGCATGTAATAAAAAGTCAATAAAATTTAGTTATTATTTTTCCCAGTTGTCATTTTCCTGCCCATCCTGCCTTTACCCATCACAACTCCACCCCGTCTGTTGTCACACTGAGGTTTAGTAGTTCTCAACAACAACGCCCCAATACATCATCACAGGGTTCAGCAATGAGGCATGTCTCAAATAATGTGCTTATAATATAGAATAACTTACAAAGTTCTTGAATGATTTTTGGAAAATAAGTGTTATAGGATGCTGATCCTTATAAGTCTATCCCTCTGATAATGTTACACTTAGTTATTCTCATTCCAGTAGGCTCCCGAGTGGGACCCTTCCCCCTAATCACTAAAGTCATATAAGTCTACTATATGAAGAATTTAATTCTCCATTCCTCCTCAAAAGTAAGGCCTGAGTCCATATATGCATACTCAAAAACTTATTAAGATATTCTACTTAATAGAGGCAATTCATTACAGGTCTATATGTCTCAGGGCAAAAAAAAAAAAAAACTGACAGAGGCTTTAGAAGAACAGTTCTTCTTTTAACATGATCAAATTCTTAGTCAGGACTCCACTCCCCACTCCCACCTCCTCCTCACTAGGTCCAAGGGAAATAGCAAACAGACTTATTTTCCCCTTTAGCAGCATAAGCCCTCACCATTTGGGGTTTTTTCCATGCCTTCAAAAACATCATCTTAATATGAGATTTGGAGTTTCGTGAAAGATTTCATGATATCTGTCTTCTGGGAGAACTGGAAACAGAAACTAAGTTGTAAATGCTAGACTGTCATGCCTGAAAGCAACTTCCATCTTCCATTCTGGATTGATTTTAAAATATGGTATGGTTCCCAGAACCGTTAAAAATAATTCAACTTTTACCTACCCTACCCTCCCCCTTTGCTCTGAATCCTTCCCTCAAATCAGATGGCATGCAAGATTTTGACATGAAAATCTGTCAAGAAATATGAAGAACTAGTGTGCACAAATCTGTTAATAGTTAGAAATATTTTATGGAAATATGGTTTTTAAGTACTCTACATTTAGGGAAAAAGCACATTATTTGAGCCATGCCTCATTGCTGTACAGTGATGTATTGGGGTGTGGGGTTGAGAACCACTGAGTCACACAGTATAACAGAAGGACTGGAGCTGTGATGGGTAAAACAGGAAAGTGGGCATTAAAATGAGAATTGGGAATAATAATAACTAAGTTTTATTGATTGCTTACTCATAAATAAACATTTTATTTTGGAGGGGGTGTTGCTATCTTTATATTCCAAGGAGATAAAAGTCATACTAGATAGGGAACAGGGTTGACTAGTAAGATGCAAATTTAGAGCCAGCAGAGGGAGTTGGTGGCAAAGGGATTCATACACCAAAGCTGAATCCATAACTAATGTAGGTCTTTCGTGGCTGAGCAGTAAACAAAGTAAACTCCAGCTGTGCTCAGAATGTTCTGCTGAGGTTTCACAGCTCCAAGCTGTTTCACAACAGTCAGGGTAACCTAGGGGTCCCTTTGGGAACAGAGGAATAGAGAGGGAATTCCAAACTGCTGTGAACAAGTTGCACGAGAACATAAATCCACAGGGCGTTTCACTCTGTATAAGCAACCCATGAAGAAATCACCAGGATTTTTCATTTATGAGACACAAGTAAGATTTCCCTGTAAAATAATTAGGCTCTAAGGACTAGCCATTAATGTTTGATGATATAAGGACCCCTGCAGAACTTCTTTCAAAGGCCCTTCTCACCCAGGAAACCAGAAATTTACACTACACTCCTCAGTTCCCACCCCCAATGCTATCAGAACATTGTGTTGCTTGGTGGTTAAACAAGAGAGTTGAAAATGCTTGGGCCTGCTACCTGAACCCTTACCATTCTGAGTCCTTTTATGCCCAGTCTCAGTATGGTGACACTTTCAAAAGCCACACAAATGTACTCTGAAAGCCAAGAAGAATAATGGAGCTCTTCAGGTTTTCCTGAAGGGATGACGAGAGTCTTTACACTACTTCAAACAAACGAAACTCCCTAAACATCCTTCTTAGACAACTTTCCCTTTCCCCAAAGTTTCATACTCATGATAGCTATGAAATCCCTCCCTCTGTCCAATGCTGTGCTGCACCCACATTCACCTCTTCCTTCATCTACACCCACCACATCATTCTCTGCCCACCCCCTCCGTGCTCCTGACTTGTGAACTTCTGACTGCATGCAGCTCCAGAAAATGAAATGAACAAGTCCATTCTCTTACCTTAAGCTTCTTTCCCTCATGTTTTTATTACAGTAAAATTTATATTCAGTGATATGCATTGATCTTAAGGTACAGTTAGATAAATTTTGACTAATACATAATATATATATACACAAATCAAAATATAGAACATTTCAGTCACCCCAGCAAGTTTCCTTATTCCTCCACCCAGTCACTCTCCACCCCCATAAGCAACCAGCATTTTCATTTCTATTGGCCATAGATTAATTTTGCTATTTCATTAACTTCACATAAATGAAATCATATACGTGCTTTTTTGTGTCTGGTTTCTTTCACTCAACGTTAGGTTTTTGAGATTCATCCATAATGTTTCATGTTTCAACAGATCATTCTTTTATACTGCTGGGTAGTATTATATTAAATCTATATACCACAATTTATTTTTCCGTTCACCATATTTGTGTCGTCTCCAGTTTCCATTACGAATGAAGCTGCTGTGAACATTTTCGTATGTGTCTTTTTGTAGACACGTTTTCCTTTTTCTTGGGTAAAAATCTAGGTGTGGAATTGCAGAGTCATGGGGTGGGTGTATATTTAACTTCATAAGAAACTACCAAACACTTCCCCCAAAGTATTTTACTAGCAACATGTGAGAGTTCCAGCTGCCCCACATCCTTATCAACATTGATGTCATCAGACTTTTTAATTTTATCCATTCTTGTGAATATAAAGTATTATATCATTATGATTTTAATTTTCATTTCCCTGATGATTAATGATGTTGAACACTTTTTCATGGATTTATTGATTTATGGATTATTTATACATCTTTTTTTGTGAAGTATTTTGACTGTTTTTTGTAGACTTTGATATTTTATTATTGATTGTATCAATATAGCAAATATATTCTCCCAATACATAGCTTACCTTTTTGTTTTCTTAATGGTATCTTTTGATGAGCAGAACTCATTTTTTTGATGAACAGAACTTCATAATTTTTATGAAGTTCAATTCAGTTTTTTTTTTCTTTTATGGTTTGAGCTTTTTTTGTGTCCTCTCTGAGAAAGCTTTTCCTACATCAAGAGTACAAAGATATTCCCCCCTGTTTTCTTCTAGAAGTTTGAAAGTTTCAGCTTTTACCTTTAGGTCTATGAGAAATTTCAAATTAACTTTTGTGTATGGTGTGAGATTGTGGTCAAGTTTTTCCCCCTTACAGATATCCAATCATTCCACAATAATTGATTGAAAAGACTCTTTTCACCATTGAATTGTCCTGGTACCTCTGCCAAAAGTCAATTGTGAGGATCTCTTTCTGGACTCTAATTCTGTTCCACCAATTTATTTGTCTGTCTTTATGCCAATACTGCACTCTCTTGATTACCATAGCTTTGGACAAAGTCTTGAATCAATTAGGGTAAGTCTCTCAACTTTTTTTTTTTTTCCTAAAAATGTTTGGCTATTTCAGATCCTTCATATTACCATGCAGGTTTTAGAATCAACTTGCAACTTTTATCAAACAAGCCTGTTGGAATGTTGATTGGGACTGTGAGAAAGCTATAGATCAATTTGGGAAGGAGTGACATCTTAAAAGTATTAAGTATACTAATCTATGAACATTATATGTCTCTCTATTTATTTAGATCTTCTTTATTTTCTCTCAGCAAAGTTTTGTAGTTTTCAGTGTACAGGTCCTACACAGTTTTTATTAAATTTATTTTTAAGTAGCTTATTTTTGATACTACTTAAAAATTGAAATTTTAAAATCTCATTTACTGTTTTTTATTGCAAATATACTGAAAAACAGTTGCTTTTTGTATACTGACCCTGTATCCTGCAATCTTGCTAAATTCACTTATCAGTAGATTATTAAAGATTTCTTAGGTTTTTCTAAATAAACAATCATGTCATCTATGAAAAAAGACTGTTTTACTTCATTCTTTCCAATATTTTATCTTGTATTTCTGTTTCTTGCCATACTCTTCTGGTAAGGACCTTCATAATACAATATTGAATAGAAGTGGTGAAAATAAGCATTCTTGCCTTTTTTTCTGATGTTAGGAGGAAAGCATTTAGTCTTTTTCCATTAACTATGAAGATAGCTACAATGTTTTTTGTGGATGTGCCATATTAGGTCCTATTTCCAGTTTGTTGACAGCAGGTTTTTTTTTTTTAATCTTGTGTAAGTGTTGAATTTTGTCAAACAGGTTTTCTGCGTTTACTGAGATAATCTTATAAATTTTTCATTTTCCTTCTGTTAATGTGGCTAATTATATTGATTTTCAAATGCTGAACAACCTTGTATTCCTCGAGTAAACCCCACTTGGTTTTATTACCCTTTTCATGCATCAGTGGATTTGATTTTCTAATATTTTGTTGAGGATTTTTATATCTATGTTCATGAAAAATACTGGTTGTAATTTTGTTTACTTATAATGTCTTGATTAGGTTTTGATGTCAGGATTATCCTGGGCTCATAATATGTGTTGGAAAACATGAGTCTCTCACCCTGTATTATCTGAGTTTATGTGAGCTTGGTATTAATTCTTTTGAGTGTCTGATAGAAATCACCCATAACATCATCTGAGCCTGGAGACTTTTTATTTTGAGGGAGAGGGGAGGGTAGTTATCATCAGTTCTATTTCCTATGCAGAGGTAGAGCTACTGAGATTTTTCATTTCTTTTTGTGTCAATTTTGTAAAGTTAGTTATTTGTCCATTTCATATAAATTGTCAAATTTATTGACACGAAGTTTTGTGTAAAATCTTTTTAACATACGTAGACTTTGTAATAATATCCTTACTTTCATTCCTAAGATTAATAATTCATTTTTTCTCTCTTTTTTTTTCTTGATTATTCTTGCTAGGGGCTAATCAATTTTTTTAATCTTTCAAAGAAACTTTCACATGGTAATTTTCTCTAATATTTATGTTCTAGTTTATGAAATTCTCCTTTTCTGTTTAGAATTCCCTCCATTTACTACTTAACTCTATCGTATACCTTTCTTCTTTTATAAGTATGTAAAACAATACATTTCCTCTAATAACTGCTTTAACTGCATCCTGCAAATTTTATTGTTGTATCTTTATTATTCACTTCAAAATATTTTCTAATTTCCATTTCAATTTCTTCATTGACCCATTGATTATTTAGAAGAGTATTACTGAATTTTCAAATATTTGGGGGTTTTCCCCCAAGAAATCCTATTGTTATTAATTCCTAACTTAATTTCATTGTGGTCAGAGAACACAGTCTCTGTGATTTCAATCTTAAATGTACTGAGACTTTTTTATGGCCCAGCATATGATCTAGGATGCTGAACATTCCATGTGTACTTGAAAACAATGCGTGTTCTACAATTGCTGGATAAAGGGGTCTATAAATGCCAACTATGTCAACTGGAGGAGAGAGTTGTTTAAATCTATATTTAGATTTTTTTTTTTTTTTTTTTTTTGGTCTGCTTGATCCATCAGTTACTGAGAAGGGCTGTCAAAATCTCCAACTTGTGTATTTTATTACTTCTCCCTTTAGTTCTGTCAGATTTTGCCTTAAGTATTTTGAGACTCTGCTATTAGATGCTATTAGGATGATTATGTCTTCATGATTAATTGCCCTTTTATCATTATGAAGTGTCCTCCTTTATCTGTGGTAATAGTATTCGTGTACTTCATCAGAAAAGACAAAGCCACACCAGCTTTGTTATGCTTGTTATCTGTATAGTTTATCTTTTAACCTGTTGTTCCCTGGTGTATATGTGCCCTCAATGCCAACCCTGGTCACTTTCATGATTGTCTCCTTATCTTTAGTTTTTGGTGGTTTGATAGTGATATCTCTGTTTTTCTCTTTTTATTTACCCTATTTGGAACTTGCTGATGTTCTTAAGACATGTACATCAATGTTCTTCTCCAAATCTGGGAAATTTGCCTGTATTTTTTCAAAGATATATATTTTGTATTGCCCCATTCACTCTTTTCTTCCTCAGGGACTCCAATTATGTGCAAAATAGATTATACTGTCCCAGAGGTCACTAAGGCTCTGCTCATTTTTTTAAAATCTTTTTTCTTTCCATTCTTCAGATGGACATTTTATTTCATATATTGTCCTTTCCATTTCTAGAGTTTCCATTTAGACCATTTTGATAGTTTCCATTTTTTTGCTGACACCATATGTTCCCTCATATGACCCTCCTTCCCTTTAATCCTTGAATATATTTATAATAGTTGTCTTAAAGTCCTTGTCTTCTAAATCTAGCCTCTGGGTCATCTTAAGGTCTATTTCTCTGGGTCACGTTTTCCTGCTGCTTGACATATCTGTAAGTTATTTTTTATTGTACACTGGGTATTGTATGTGATACATTGTAATGAGCCTGAATTATGTCTTCCTTTAAAGAACTGGCATTTTGTCCTAGGGTATGGCCCTTACTTGAGGGCATTGTTCTTATTCCTAGGGTGTGGTCTTTCTGTGATCTCAAAAGGATGGCCACGTTGTTCAGCGATGTCTCCCCACCTCTACAATGGCACTCCTGTATCTCCTAGCACTGGAGGAGCTCAGGTTTCTCTGTGTCAGCTCTCATCGTCACAGCAACTGCTCTCTGCACACCTCACAGTGTCATGGTCTGCATGTGCACAGCCCAAGCCTGGGTCACAGACCTAGGGTAGACACCCACACAGATTTTGGGACTCCCCTCTGAGCAACCTCCTCTTCTCCAGCACTCTACCCGCAAAGTTCAGCAGCCCCGAACACCAACCGCTGCCTCTCGGCTCGGCAAGACCACTGCTTCTCTCAGGCTCCTCTTTGCTTCTCCGCAATTAGAAAAGTGCCTTGAACCTAAGAGTCAGGAGACACAAGGGACTCATCTCATGTGCTTCTCTTCTCGCAAGAATTTCACTCAGTCCTGCTCTGCCTATTATCTAACACCTGAAAACAGCTGTCTCATATATTCTGTCTGGTTTTATAGTTGTTTATTGTGGGAGGATTACTCTGTTGTGGCCAGAAGGGCAAATGATAGCACTTAAGGCTCTTCTTGTGAGAACCAGCCCCACACAGGAATGTTAATGACTGAATTCCTTCATCTCATTACATCTTACTCCAAGAAAACGTTTTGGAATCCTGACAAATCTATTACATAGTTTTCTCTCAGAGAGATCATGTGTTATATTTATTTGTGGCAAGTGAATCTCTTCTGACTTGCAGTACAGATCCCGCCTTCCTTTCTTCTTTTGCTGTTGTGTTGGGCAGCATTACCAATTTCCCAACTGCACGGAACTGCGTATACTGAAGTTTCTTCTAACAAATTTTGGAGCTAGGATATAAGTGGCTGTCTTGGAAAGGAAGCAGTCAGCATGAGGTTCCAATCTTCCCCTCCTCTGGGTCTGCAGTTCTCACTAGAGAAGATGCCAGGTCCCCTAACCCTTTCCCTGGTGAATGCAGCTGGATACCAAACGCTGCCAGAAATATGGAGGTGCCCACATTCCCAAAGTCCTAGGCAATCCTGAGACTGTCTCATACATATTGGGGTCCGCGTTGAGCCAAAGAATAAGTGGTCACAGAAATCTCCTTTATGACAATGTGGGGGGAAACAGAACACAGCTAAAATGCCCAAATTCTGGGCCTGAAGAGTCTTTCATTTGGAACTGAGGGCTCTTTACCTCCTTCCCCATCAGGGGAACCTCCTCACTTATTACAGATCTGACTTTAGGAGGCCGAGTCACATCTACCTTAATTTCTGGTTCTCCAAGGGCCTCCTATCTGGTCTCTGTTAATGTGCCACAGGAAGTGTACCATGTTTTCCTCCTTTTTTATGTCAACCCCAATCTGATGCAGCACGAGCAAAAGCTCAGAGGCTTCAGAGGCGTGCGGTGGAGCAGAGGTTACGTGGTAACTGAACTACAAATGACGCTGCCACAGACCTCGTCCAAGCAGACGTTCCAAACTGAATATACATAGAAAACATTTCTCTCTTTCTTGTTGACGAGCAGTTAGGAACTTAAGAAAACAAGTCCCAGGAATGCTCTGCCCTTCTGCATGTCTGTTTTAGAGCAGTCACACAGTCCCCCACAGCAAAGAGGTCCTGGTAGCTTTTGTCGGTGGCTAAGAGGACAGACACCGACAATCTCTGGCTTTGTCAGTGAGATCCCCCACCCAAAGTCTAGACTCTTTCCTCCTGGTCTTTTGTACTTCCTTTTCCAGGGTCTGGAAGAAGCCTGGCTGTATCAGTGCTTGCAAAGTTTGCTTAATTGCAAGCTCCACTGTAGGGGTCCCAGGGGAACCATTTTCTGTTGCTGGGACAGAGCAAACGCCTGGCTCCGAGCATTCTCATTACTACATCCTGCATTTTGTCCTCCTTCCTGACCCTCCCCTCCCCTATCTCCTTCCAAAAGCTAGAGTTTCTGAAACTGGACCCTGCCTGCTGCTCCTCCCACCCACGACCAGTACAGTCCATCTCTCACCCTCAGACCACCCATGTCAGGGACAGTCCTTCTGAAAAACTGCTCAGCAGTATCTTTCATCTCCATATGTATTTGACATGGAATTAACCTTGGAAAGCAAGTTAAAGAACGAGAACATTACTACTACGATATCCTTAAGATTAACTTATATACCTAGATTCCAGGATTTTAGTGATAAAAATGCAAATTTAAAACACTTCTCTTATGTGTGAAATACACTCAACTGGATCATTTCAAAATCACATTAATAAGATTGCCTCATCTGTCATCCAATGATTACTCCAATTTAAACATTATGATGGTGCCTGAGCTACTTTTAATGAACAAATTTAATAAGACTAGCACAGAAACTCTATCCAAAGAGGTTAATAGTTCTAGAGGAAAAACTTTCACAGGACACCAGTCTATAACTCATCTATGTTGACAGGGAAAATAAAATATATTGGCCTTTCCTAATATAGACCATCACTATTTTTGTACATAACTTGTTTTTTTAAACAAGCCTAAAGTTAAAAAAGAAAAGGCTTAAGAGTTATAAGGAAAATTCAGTTCCTAAAGATTTTTTTTAAAAAAGCACAAAATAGCTAATGATGAATCATGAAGCTCTCTTTTTCCAAATGAATTCTGTCTTACCAACATGCGAAATGAAGAGAAACCACAGCAACCCTCTAAGGAAACAGGACAGAGTGCAAAGTCATATTTCTCACCTCCTCGGGGGAGGAACCAATGCTCTACTGCCATAGATATCAGCGTCTCCCGGAGCTGAGCCTCTGGGGTACTCCCCTCTTCAGTCTGGCTGCCTCTTTCAATTCCCAGCATCACTGAGTGAAGTCCTACCTGGTTTAAATCTGACTTGAGGTAGGGAATCCCAGAAAGGGGGAAGAGAAGGAAATGCTCCCACGGAGTGAAAGGCAATCACTTTAGACCCAAACTCAATCCCTATAGCTCTCTCATTGAGAAAATCTTCCTCTTCCACAACTTATGCAAAATTAAAATTTTATGCACACTTGATAGGCAGTAGATTATCAATGTATTATTTCAGCAAATGAGTGCTTCTTTTAAAATATTTTCTTTCTAAAAAGCTGCTTTTTAGGGCCAGCCTGGTGCCGTAGTGGTTAAGTTTGCATGCACCACATCAGCAGCCCAGGGTTCACAGGTTTGGATACCAGGCATGGGCCTACACAGCATTCATCAAGCCACGCTGTGGCAGCATCTCACATACAAAAGAGAGGAAGATTGTCACAGACATTAGCTCAGCAACAATCTTCCTCAAGAAAACAAGAGTAAGATTGGCAACAGATGTTAGCTCAGGGCCAATATTCCTCACCAAAAAAAAAGCCACTTTTGTGGGGCCACAATCATTTGGAAGATCATTTCAGTAATCCCCTCTCCTACGTTTTTAATGCATTCTTCATAAGATAAACCAAGTCTTCCTGAACAAGAACAGTATTTGGTATATAAAATAAGTGTTAGCTATTATTATTATGATCTTGAGTTACTAAGAGACCCTATAGAATGATGAAATAAAAACTAAACTCCCCGTGGCGCAGCGGTTAAGTTCGCACGCTCCGCTTCGGCAGCCCAGGGTTCACAGGTTCGGATCCCAGGCGTGGACAGACTCACCGCTTGTCAAGCCATGCTGTGGTGGCGTCCCATATAAAGTAGAGAAAGATGGGCATGGATGTTAGCCCAGGGCCAATCTTCCTCAGCAAAAAAAGAAGAGGACTGGCAACGGCTGTTAGCTCAGGGCTAGTCTTCCTCACACACACACACACACACACACACACACACACACACACACACACACAAAACCTAAACTCCTTGATTAGAAGCACGGTCTTGCTCAATGCAGTGTCTTACTGCTTACTTATTGCATCTACGTAACTTGTGGATGCTCAATAAATGCTTACTGAAAGGCACAGGGGTAAGGAGGGAGGAGGAAGAGAAAGAGAGGGAAAGAAAGACAGGGAGGAAGAAAGGAAGCTAGTTAGTACCTACTGATGTGATTTCTACACTGAGAGGGGGTTTAGAAGAGAGTAGCTTTGTTTTAATTACAAGTCTGTGATCCTAAAAGGATTACAGAATCATCCAACCACTTTAACCAAATTGTTCCTAAAATATGTCCCATCTGTGCACTTTAGCCCATGACATTTTATATCCTGGAATATTTCCTTCTTCCTTCCCAAGAAAGATTAATAACCTATCCATACCTTAAGCTCAATTCCAATTACACTTGCTCCATGAAATGTTTCCTCATCTTCCAAGTAGAAGCAATCTCTTCCTGATCTCAAATATAACAGTTATCGTATATAACACTTGTATCACCTATAACCAGTTTTATATTGCTAGTGATCTTTTCTTAAACTTATTTTTGACCACCTCAAATAAACTATAAGCACTTTTGTGGCAGAAACAATATGAAATTTAAGTCACCATGCATTGTATGCTCCATATAATGTTCCATTTCCCTCTGGGGCTGGATGTCTTCCCTGCCCCTCTAGATCCACACTGTCCACCTTCCTCCAGCCTGCTCTGTGCCCTAGAAGACTGACCTGTACGGATTACACCATCCAGCTCCCTCACCATGTGACCTCCAGTAGGTTAGGCCAATGGGAACTCTTGAGGCAGGTAACTTACTTTCCCAGTTCCCTCCCCGCAGAGACCTAGGAACTGGCTGAGGCCCCACTGAAGGTCAGAGCCCCTGTATAGCAGCTCTGTCCACCTGGCCCTCTCCGTCCTTTGGGTAACCGGGTCCTCTGCTTCAGGGTTTGCCTCTGTTACCAGCCTCAAATTACTGCATTCATTTATGAGGTTTCTTTTCACTGCCACTTCCCATACCTTTGTAAAAAGAACTTTTACTAAACTGTTCCCTAATTATCATAATTTAAGTATACCCTCTGTTTCTTGCTGGGACCCTGATTAATATATCTGCTTTATTTTCCACTTTTCACTTAATATCTGAAAGAATCTTATTAATTTGTTTATTGTACTCTTCCTTTCTCCCCCAAAGTGACAATAAGCTCCATATGGCAAGCATTTTGTCTTGTTCATCACTATTACCCTCAGCTTCTAGAACAGTGCCAGACAGAGAAGAGGCAGTCAGTGAATATTTGTTGAATAAATGAATAAACTCTATCTATCTATCTATATATATATATATGTATTCCAATCCAGAGTAATACTTCTATATGTTTAAAAGATTTAAAACACTGTCCGTTATTAATCAATTTTTTCAAATTTTAGAACAAAGTGCTAACTCAGAGCCTGAATGTAGCATTTCTTTAAATCCAATCAAAATACAAAATGCTTAACTCTGAACATTATTTTCCTGACATTGAACTTGTAACATTAGCAAAAGCAAAGTAGTAAAATCCCAGAGAGTGTAATACAGAATGAAGACAAAAAGACATCTCCAAACAACCTTTTTTTGTCAAGGGAAATATGACACTTGCCAAAAAATTAGGCTGTAATTTAAGAAGCATCTCTGACATCACTGTACACTTGTTTCCCTACTTAAAACAAAAATTTATCACCAACTGTCACTGGACTGCCATCCAACTACAACCTCCCCATTTCTTGCCTAAAACTATGCTTATAAGGTACTAAGACATTAATACCCACCAAAATGGGGGATAGACTTCTTCTTACATGACTACCTAAAAACTGCTTTAAGTATTCAAGATAGACAAGTGAAAGAAAGACTGAGTGAGACCCTGCTCACCTCTTTCCTAAATGAGGTACTGGGGACTATGAGGAAAACCAAGAGTAGATGGACAAAAGGGAATAGTTTAGAAAGATCAGAATCTGCCATGGCAGTCACACCATTGGGGAACACAGCAATTCAACAGTGGAAGTACTTCCCTTTCCCGACAGCTGCTGACAGAGTGAAGCTGGGTCAAAGTTCTCAGATGAGCTCATGTGGGTGTGGCAAAAGGCTTGTCCTCCAACAAGCTTTAACAGTTGTTCAACTGACTAACAAATGGCTATTTTCTTTAGCTAAATACATGATCACTGCATTAGCCTAGTGAAAACCATGAGGGACCTAACGAAGCTGATATTCAAAATGCTTCTTGAATTACACAAATCAATAGATGAGGAAACTAAGCAAAAAGATAAACAGTATTTTCAGGAATTTGTTAGTTAATTTAAGTGGTATTTTCCATCACTTGGTAGGATTCATTTCTGATCTTCTCTCTCAAATATTGATGAAACATTTCATAATTTGTTTTGACCTATACATACATTTAATTGCATATACATTTGATTGGAGCCCATGATTCATTTGTAATAGAAGTTCCTAACTTCCTCCCCATTTTCAATATTCTCAGGTTTCTCAGAGACCCAGCCTCTCCCAGGTCCCAGGGATTTGCTACCGCTGGGGATGTCACCACATTATCACTTAGAGGCATACCTACTCCCACACCTGCTCTTGAATGTGCTAGTGTTTGAAAGAATTTCTCCTTGCTCAGAGAAGCAACCAGAGGCAAGACTAGATCATGCAAGTTTTTATCACTGATTCCTGGTACTGAGGGAAAGCCAGAAAGTCAGTGCTTTTAGCTAAAGATTCTCAAGTTAAGTCTGACCTTAGTATTGTGGACCTAGAGCTGTCTTTCCTGCAGGCCCTGCAGGTCAGCAAGGTGGAGCCAGTCCGGAGGTGAGGGAGGCTGGTGAGGGCCCTGACTATGAGACCAGATTCAGGCCGAGGTCAAGCTCCTGTCCAGCAGGGGCCTCCAAAAGGCACAGGCGCACTCCAAGTTTTGGCCAAGGGGAAAGACAGAGTTGTGGGAGTTTGGCCAAGGGGATAAATGGAGTTTTTAAAAATAAAAACTTATTTTAATAATTTTTTGACCTCCTCCATTTTTTATTTCTATATTTTAATATTTTTATCATATATATACACTTTAATACACATTTTTACATTTTTCTATTTATAATATTTCATATATTTGTATATATTTACATGTATACACATATATACATAATTCTTGTATGTGGTTCATAAGGAAATAAACATATATTGGAGATTATTTCTCAAAAATTTTCATTAATAGCTATATTCAATCAAGAAAGGTTGAAGGCTGATGCTGTGGAAATGAGATAGACACAGAAGAACGAGGAGGAAGACAGTGCTAAGTAAAATAGTCAGGATCAAATCTGTGGGGTTTGGGGAGCACCCATAAGGCACAGGAGAAGAGATTCCAGAGGGAAGGAGCAGCATGGACCCTGAGAACAGTCTAGAAGGAGGGTCCACAGCAGAAACATGGGAGGACTGTGACCACTAGGAAGAGGAATGCCCCCAGTACACTGCCCTGCCCAGTTTTCTATTTCCTGCTGGGATAAGAGACCCATAAGAAGCCAGAGGAACATGGCTGACCTCACGGTATCCCCTGGCCCCTGGTCATTAGCAGCTGACTGAGCCAGAGAGGCTGTGTTTACCCAACATCTTTTCTTTCCCTCCAGGCCTCTGGTGCTACTCCCCACCCACTGAGGAATGCGTCTTCCTTCTGTTTGTAAATCTTGACACTTTCTGAGTCCTCTTAGTATTGTCTCCCCATTTCTGCCCTCTCATCCTCAAAATTCCTCCTTGTTCCTGGCTCTAGAGAGGACTTCTTTGACATCTCAAGACTTGAGAAGCTGATTTAATGCTCTGCCCATTCACATCCTCTCAGATCACACGGGAGGTCCACCCACTTTCCAGAACAGCCAACTCATTACCAGAGAAGGGGAACCGGGGCAAATCGAACTTAATAAACGTTTATAAATACGGCCAACGCTCCCATGTGTAACAATACGATTTCTCTGTTGTTTTTTTTTAAACCTCAAAGCTGGAGGCTGAGAAGAGGGAAGGAAGTGTCCGCTCCAGTTCCTCACTGCACCTTTCTTACACAGTCTTGGCAAAGGTTCACATTTCCAGTCAGCTTCACTCATTTTATTTCCCAGATGTTTTCACACTCCAAGGCCAAAACTAACACGAATCGCTCCTTCCCTGTTAAACCCGGACTCCATCTGTCCCGTCTCTTCTCTCCTCCCCATTACAGGAACCCCAGCTGCATGGACCATGGAGGCGAACTGTGTTATTACAATATTCACACAAGCACTCAAGAGGTGCGGTTCGCTGTGTTAGAAGCCACACAAATGGGATTCATTTGGCTAAAACCACATGAAGACCCCCTCTTATCACCTCAGGACAGTCCCAAGCGTTATGTCTCATCAGAGGGACCGGAGGACTCAGAGTCATTCTTTCCTTTTTACACTGTGGACTCCCAGGTGTAACTCTGAGCAGATTTTTGACAGTTTAATGTTCAGGATTAGTAGCCCTTACCAGACTTCCTTGGTCAAATTTGAGAACTATTTATATTCAAGCCAAAGCATTTGTTCTCACTCAACAGTTGCTTGAATTCATTCCCTTAGGGCAACTGTGACCCTTACAAGCTGCTTCAAGGCAGGGACCTTGTGATAATTTTGGACCTCACACAAGAAAAACCCTCAAATATTAGTGGACTGATAACATTAACTGTCTTAGAAATCAGCTTGTTCAATGCAATATTTGGAACATACTTAAACAGCAAATAGGTTTTTTAGTATCTCTGAAATTCAAACTTAACTGGGCATCCTGTATTTTACTTGCTAAATCTAACAATGCTACCATAGACTGAAAAAAAATGCCCTGTTCTGAGGGGTCCTGGACCCCCCAAAAAACTCTCAATAGTAAAAACTACCTTAATAATCAACTAGAATTTCAATTCTCTTTCTATACTCTACTACCTACACAGAATCACATGCTGTTTTCCCAACTTTCAGAAAACAAAATAAGTTAATAGAATTTTCTCAGTTTTAAGCTTTTCTTTTGCAATATTTTCTCTATCCACTTCAGCCTTCCTTATCTGCCAGCAAACACCAGTGGACAGCAGAAAAAGTGAACTGTTAATAGGAAAAAGCACCTGACCATTCCCAGTTTGGAAGTTTGCCCTTTTCATGGACAGTGTTCTTATTTTTTTTTTACATTTATATTATATAGTCAAAGCTTCTGGTAGTAAAATCTTTCCTAGTTAATAGGATAGTTTTAAATGCATCTGTATTTCATGTCGTTCTTCCAGAGACATAGTTATTGGAACAAAGTGAAAAACATCAAAGTAATCAAATCTATACCTTTTATTTTACATATGTAGAAAATGAGGCTCCGAAAACTCCAAGAATGTGCCCAAAGTTTGGCAGATGGCCCTCGAGTATTGATGGCTAAACCCAGGTGTCTCAGTGCCCAATTAAGAAGAGGACACTACTTTTCCATTGACCAAAGTCCCCGCCAGGTCTCCCCAAGCTGGCGAATGCCTTTAATTCATTCACTGAGACTTCCAGGAGAGGAAGCAGGTTGATGCTTGAACCAAGTCTCAGAAATAGAACAAAATAAAACAAACAAAGCCAGAGAAGAGAGTGTGAGTAAGACAGTATTTTGGCATGAGTGAAGGTGGGGTGGAGGTGGCCAGTGAGGCTGGATATATCCAGGGAAGGAAGACATGATGAAGGATTGAAATGTATCCTGAAGTCTTTTAAACTGAGAGTGACATCCACGTTGCACTGAAGAACACTCTCTTTGGCAGCAGTATAGAAGGATGACTTGGAAGAGGGTGAGTCAGACAGCTTAGGAGATTGTTAGATTAACACAGGTGAGAAATAGTGAAGGCCATGGGGGCTGAGTGAACAGGATTGACTTGAACATATTTAGAGGTAGATTCAAAGGGATGGGGAGACTAGATGGAGAAGGAAGGTGAGGGATAACAAGGAGTCCCTTGTGGGGGACATTCTAATGGATCAGTAGCTATGTAGGGAAGATAATTCTTTTGGTGTTAGTGGATGGTGGGTACTTGCTAAACCTAATCCTTACCCGTGCCTACTGGTAACTTGATAATTACTACTATATATGCCACCATTATTGGAAAAGTCACCCCAAAATCACAATGGGTTTGATAACACGTCAGCAAATTTTTATCGACATCATTGCTATGACAGGCATTATCTAGATACTAGAAAAGCAGAGTGAAGAAGACTCAGAACCTGGTTTTAAGGAACTTTAGCCACCTAAGGGACATCACAGAAAGTAACCTGAGGGCAGAAACTGGTTTTCAGTGCTATAGCCCCAGTTCTAGCATGATGCCTGGCACAAAGCGAAAACTCAGTAAATATTTATAGAATATGAAACTTCTGGTAAAGCATCAAAACACTTGGTCGAATAATCACTTCTTTCCCCTCTAAAAATTTCCCCTCTGTACTAGATCCTTTTCATCTGTGTTTAAACATGCTTAAATCCTTTAAAATGCTACCTTGAACCTATTTTCACTTCTAGCCATGGTCTCTTCCCCCTCCACCCTGTTTCAGGTAAACAATTCAAGAGTTTCCACATTCTCTATTTCTATTTCTTCACTTCTCACTCCCTCCTTAATCCACTCCAACCTGATTTACCACCCTATCACTCCACTGAAATAGGTCTTGCTAAAGTCACAAATAGCCTCTATGTTGCTAAATACCATAAACATTTCCATTCCTGTTTTATTTAACTTCTGAGCATCAGTCAACGAAGTCTACTAATCTTTACTTCGTGATCCATTCTCTTCTGATTTTACTGAACCACACTCTCTTTGGATTTTTTTTTCCTATTTCTCAGTCTCGGAAGCTGACTCATGCTCTCCTATCCAACCTTTAAACGCTGGAGTTCCTCAGAGGTTTGGTGTTCGACCTCTTCTCTTCTCATGCTATACTCTCTGCTTAAGCTATTTCATCTCTGCCCATGACCTCAATTACCACCCATATTCTGACAACATTTTAATTTCATCATCTATCCAGAACACTCATTTTAGCCCTAGTCCTTTAAATACAACTCTTCAGCATCTTACTGTGAGGGACCACAGGTCCCTCAAGCTCAGTATGTCCAACACTGAACTCATCAAGATGTACAAGTCAGAAACCTAAGAGTGATCCTTGATTCATCCTTCTCTTTATCCAGTCACTCACCCCATCAATAAGTTCTATTGACTCTATATTCAAAACATATCCTGAAACATCCACTATTCTCCTTCTCCACTGTGACCATACCCATTCAAACCCTGTATGACTACAATAATCTCCAAAGGCCTCCCATCTCCATTCTTGGTCCCCAACCAATCCATTCTCCACCCAAATGCAGGAGTGATCTAAAAACAAAAAGAAAAATCATACCTGTTCATTAGTAAAGCTCTTCAGTAATTTTCTACTCTTTTAGTGTAAAGACCAAAGTCCTTTACATCCTACAAGCCTCTCGTGACCTGGACCCTACCATCTTACCAGCCTCACTCACGACACTCTCCTCCCCTCAGCCCCTGTGCTCCATCACACTAACCTTTCAGGTTCTCATTTGTTCCATGTGCCTTCCTGCACCAGGCCCCAGGCAGTGCTGCTCCCTCTGCCTGGACTGTTCTGAATCCCCCTCATCTTTGCCCAGGCAATTCTCACTCATTCTTCAAAGCTCAGCTGAAGGGACACCCAACCAGAGAAGCCTTCTCTGTCCAGGCCTGAAGCCCTCATTATACATGCTCACTGCATCCAACACTCCTTCTCCACAGTCCTGCCCAAAATAATTTTTAATAGCTTTATTGAGATATAATCCACATACCATAAAATTCACCCATTTAAAGTATAAAAGTCAATGGTTTTTAGTATATTCATAGATATGTGCAACCATCAACACAGTCAATTTTAGAACATTTTCACCACCTCCAAAGAAACCCTGTACCCCTTAGCTATGACTGCCCCACCCCTCAGCATCCCTGCCCCAGCCCCAAACTAACACTGAACTACTTTCTGTCTCTACAGATTTCCTTCTTTTAGACTTCTCATATGAATAAAATCATATAACATGTGGTCTTCTGTGACTGGCTTCTTTCAATGAGCAAATGTTTTCAAGGTTCATCCATACTGCAGCATAAATCACTACTTCATTCCTTTTTATATCCTCAAACTCTTTTTTTTTTTTTTTTGTGAGCAAGACCAGCCCTGAGCTAACATCCGTTGCCAATCCTCCTCTTTCTGCTGAGGAAGACTGGCCCTGGGCTAACATCCGTGCCCATCTTCCTCTACTTTGTATGGGACGCCGCCACGGCATGGCTGACGAGCAGTGCATCGGCCGGCGCCCGGGATCTCAATGGGAGAAACCCCAGGCTGCCAAGCGCGAACTAACCACTGCACCACCAGGCCGGCACTCAAAATCATTTTTAATAATTGGATAATTAGTTGTCTCTCCTGCTAAAACACAGGTTCCATGACATCAGGAACCGTGTTTCATTCCTTCTCATATCACACAGAAAAGTGTTCAAAAATGATGAACCACCAACAAACCAAAACAAGTGAGCTTAAAAAACAAAGTGAGCTGGGCTCAAAGCCCCTGCAATATGTCACTCCGATTTTGAAGGCTTAGAATCCAACTGAGCTTCTTTTTATCACTGAAATAATAAAACTCATTCTGCAATCTATATTTGTACATTTTAGCAATAATTATCAAATGATTAAAATCTACTAATGCATACCTAAAATTTTATTATACATCTCTCACACTTTTCTCAAACGTTAAAGTGCATACAAATCTCCTGGGAATCTTAGTTAAAATGCAGATCCTGGTTCAGTAAATTTGCGTGGGGCCTGAGATTCTGCATTTCTAATGAGCTCCCAGGTGATGTCAATGCTGCTGTTCCAGGGCCCACACTTTCAGCAGCAGGGTCTTAAAGCATCATACTGTACCTCTTCAAGCTTGCTGGCATTTAAAAAATACGTTCAAATCATTTTTGATAAATTATTGTACTTATGATGCACACAGTGGGAGCTTAACAAATCCTTGTTGAAATATTACTTAGTAAATGTGTAAATGACATCCAAGTGCAAGAAGGCTCCGGTACAAGCAGTAGCAGAGAAGGCTGAAACAGCAAGTAGAAGCAAGGAGCTTTGAGAATCAAAGAATTCAAGAAGAAAGAAGTAAATCAGATCCTAAACAACTATAATTCAGAGCATAAGTAGATGTAAGTCACTAAGCTGAATGTAAACAGTAGCGAAAATGAACCCAGAAAAGAACTTGTGAACGTACCAAGCACATATGTATAGAGTCTGAAAAAGAAAGTAAAAACTTCACTTGTCTTTATACAATGATTATAAGGAGCTATGGAAAATGAGAAAATATAGGCTATGGAAAAATGAGCATTTACAGTAGATAGAAAAAAGCATGCAAGAACAAGAAAATGAAGATGAAAGGAAGATACAGATCTAAACAACTAAAATGAGTTTTCTTTTGAGAAAATGAATCATGCAGACATTAAATTGAATTACTAAATCAAACTAGAATATCTTGGATTTCAGGATAAACAGCACAAATGCACACTGTGAAGAAAAATACGAACACTCACACTAGGGGTTTTAAAAACTGCAGCTTGTCAGAAACATTACAGGCTCTTAGTAAATTCGTTAGGCCTATGTGCCTAAGCTTTCACCTCAGATCGGATGTCTGATAGAAATCGGGAAGGTAATCTTCGTTCCAGTTCATCCTATTTCAGATTCAGGATTGTGTTAGCTGCAAATAGTGCCTATTCCTCTATCAGATAACGAATGGTCGCTGGAGGACTCCGGAGGTAGGACCTCCCCCTCCTCCCATGATAACGACATCTACCATAGGTACAGAGTCCAAAGATAACCATGGAACTCAATGATTCACTTTTGGCAGCTCTATTTCTTTTTTAATTAACATCTTTTCCAAGCAAGAGAGAAGACCTCGCTACAGAAAGCAGATTCCAGATAAGCACACCTTGACAGAGGCAGAAAAACAGGACCTCTGGGCTGAAGGATTGCCGCCAAGTAACAGGTGACAGCAATTATTCACTGCGGCTATGTAACAGGGCCGGGTGGGTCTATTCCTTCAGTAAAGAGATATACCATCAAAGCCATCCCAAAGACGCAGCTGAATGAAAAGACAAACTACTTTTCACAAGCTTTAGCACCATCAGAGGAAAAAGTAGCTTTGTGGTGTGTCCACATCATGCAGATGCTTGGAAATAGCAATCCCAGTTATCCCCAGTCCCTCAAGGGGCGTCTGGAGGATTCTTCTCTGTTCAACATTGCTAAGCTAAGTAAAAGTCACATTTCTTCCAGATAGAATAATTTAATCAGTCAAGATCACTCATATTTCCAAATGTTGCTGAAAACATCTAGAAAGGATACAAAATCACTGCTCTATTTAGAAGCCAAATACTGATTAGCAGGTCCTGTTGATCATTAAAATTGGAGCTCTGAAATTGACATGGCAGTTAGCTAACTTGGAGAATTTAGCATTTTAACGCTTAGCAGGGATGGTGAATTTCCATTCCACAAGATCTCTACATCACATCAGAGAAAGTGCATTTCTGGTTCATCAGGCTCCACTTAACTAAGGCAAAACACAGAGCTGTGAGGTAACTCTCAAAGCCACGGTGCTTAAATGAACCATAACCAATTTTTAAACAGGGTTTTTTAAGAGTAATACTGTCACCAGCTTCTCAGTCCACACACAACAGGCCCGAAACCCCAGCCAAGTGTGTCTAATTGCTTCTCTGCTGGGCCCACCTGCACTCTGGGAGCCATTCTGGCCCTCGGCAAAAAATAAGGAAGGGTTCAGCATCACACTCCATTCTACTACTAAAACATTCTGTAACCATTAGCCCACCCGCTCCCTTAGATTGGGATACCTTGGGGCCCAGGCTGCATGGATCCCTGGCCCTTTCTTTGATCCCTCTCCCCCTGCTCAGATCTTCAGTTTCCTTCCTTGGTTAATCCCTTGATCTGTTTCTCCTCAGGATTAATGTGTAGCTTACCTAGACCAGAATTACATGCCAGACTCTTCCTGGGGCCCCAGCCTTATCCCCTCACTCCCTACCCCAACTCTAGCCCCTACTTGGCTTCCTGTTGCCACCAAAGTTCTCAAATGACAAACAAGGAAGAGAACATTCTATTTTATCTGATCTCATCTAAATATACACTGATATATCTCACTTCAACTTTATTTCTTAGCGGTAGACAGTGAAAGGTACTAAATAGCTAACAGAGAAAAGTTGCCCTTACTTGGTGACAGTGATAATAACATAGATCCTTTAAAATCACCATTTTTGCATCTTTCATTCTTTAGGTCAGAAAGCGTTCCATTCATCAGTGCTAATACTTGACAATGTGAGGGAATAAGCAGGAAGTCACACACAGCTCCTTATGAAACCTGTATATGACAAACCATACTACAAAGTGTTGATCTATAAAAGACACAAAATGCCATGGAAAGCCAGAGGAGGTAGAGATTACTTGGAGCTACAATGATTCAAGAATGCTTCACTGAGAAGGTGGCACCTGAGTTGTCTTGAAAGATGGGGAAATTTTAGTCACATAAAAATACAGTCATGTGCCGCAAAATGACATTTCGGTCAACAATGAACCACATATACGACTGTGGTCCCATAAAATTAGTACCATATAGCCTAGATGTGTTGTAGGTTATCTACCATCTAGGTTTGTGTAAGTACGCCCTATAGTGTTCACACAATGATGAAATGGCCTAGCAACGCATTTCTCAGAACATGTACCCATTGTTAAGCAATGCATGACTGTAGAGGAAAGGGGATTCCAGACAGAGAGAACTGAAAAAGCAAATGCAAAAAAGTGGTAGAGTATGCTGAAAAAAGCAAAGGCCTCTGAGCTACAAAGACTGGGTTTGAGGCTCAGCTCCACCACTTGCTGTCAGAGTGACCTCAGGAAAGGCCCATAATGTCAACGCTTTCTCTTCATCTGTAAAACGGAAAGAACAAAATCTTTTCACATAGAATTTTTGTGATAAAATATATAATCGAAGGCAATCAATTGCCCCACACACTGTAAGCAGTCAACATATAGAGTATTCATACACAGCTTGGCTAGAGGGAAGTACATATGAAGGCGGTAAGTGGGGAACTAGGTTAGGGATATGGTCTGGGGCCATGTCATATGGTCCTCTGAACTCACACTCAGGAGGCTACCGCCATTAAATAGTAGAGAGCAAGAGAGCAATATAGCCAGAGCTGTGCTGCAGAGTAACTTAATTCGGTAGCAAGAAGGAAAGGCAGACTGGAAGAGGGAAGACTGGAGATATGAAATCCAGTTAGGTATAAAGTAAGTCATAATTTACTTTTCACCTTTAATCACAAGGGTGAAAATAAAAAGAGGGTCAATTCCAAACATCAAAAAATACAGATCTGCTAAGATTTGGTAAATATGTGGACGTTGGGGTCAAAGAGAATGGAAAAGAGAGAATTGGGTAAAAAGACAATGCTACTGATAGATTTCGAGAACCCAAAAGAGGTAAGTCTGAAAAGAAAAAAGATGAACGTAATTAAGTGCATTTAGCAGGACATTTGATTATGATCCTAAACATTCGAGAAAATCTTCAGAATTAGAGCACAATCTGGCAATGGTATAAAAACTGGCTCATTTATTTCCTGTGTGATGGAAAGGGGCTATTGTTTAATGTCCTGAGTGTGGCTTATGTAGACAGCTCTCCTATCTGCTGGTGTGAAGCTGGGCATGGAATGCGAGTGCCTAGTGGACCACTCTCAGTGAGCAGAACCGATGCTGCAGGATGAACACACGAGAGCAAACAGAGAGCTGTCATGACTGTTCATCATGTTTTTGCTGTTCAACATCTAACCCCCCTTCCTCCTGTGGGGAAGCTTTCGGCGTATGGGTTTTGATGGGAAGCCAACTCCTACTTCTCACCGCAAAAGCCAAAGGAGGCCACATACTCCCTTTCCTCACCCTTGGCAGATGGAGCATGCACAGGTGTCCTCAGCTTGGCCAAACAGAATTTTCTACAAGAAAACTTAAATTTTTGAGTGAGTGAAACAAGGACAAGGGAACAGTTTAGAACTCAGCCTTCACAGTGGCACCCAGCAGCAGCCGATTTACCAGACCACTTCTGCAACGTGACCCAGTTCCCCTGGGTTTCTGCCCATTCTCCTATTCTAGTTTCCTAGACTTTGGATCAATTTCTAAAACTATCCAATATCCTTCCAAGAATTTCCTTTTTCTATTTAAGTTAGCCAGAGTCAGTTTCTGTTGCCATAGAACTTCAAAACTTCTCTTCTGTAATCAATTTCTTCTGTATATAATAAAAAGCATTATACGGTAGTGAGTAGCCAGGACTTTAGAATAGGACTCCCCTGGGGTTGTCCCCTAGCTCTGCTCCTTACTAGCTGTGTGATCTTCGTCAAATCACTTCACACCCTGTGCCTCAATTTCTACATCTGCAAATAGGGATTCTAACAGTAACTCACCTTATGATGGTGTCTTGGGAATAAATTTGATAATATAAAGTGCCTACCAGAGGGCTTGGCATGTAGTAAGCATGTATGTCAGCTGTAATTAAGATAATGCAATTACAATAATAGTGTAGGTGCCCCCAAATAAGCCATGATCTCTGTCTTTAGCACTTTGAGATCTAAGTGAAGAGGCAAGAGGTGTACATATTAAATATTCCTTAAGCAGGAAAGGATGGTATAGCATGCACATATAGGACACAAATGTGAGTTGATGAAACCCTGTTATCATGTCCATTTATGAAGTGCTCTTTTTTAAACTAGCTACATTTATGCCACTGAAATATTAGGCCATGCCCTAAGGCCACGAAAAAAAAGAGACAAGACTAAAGTTGCATTTTGGTTATGTCATAAGCGATGCTTGTTTAACTGGTATCACTCAGTACCAGTTTGTGCTTTTCTCAGAAAATGTCTTGCACATCTTTTGTTAGATCTACTTTATTAAAAGGTAGTTGCCTTCTCTTACATTTTCTCATTGCTTACTACTGGTATATAGGGATGCTTCTGAGTTTTTATGTTAATCGTGTACCCTGCAAAGAAGTCATCTAAAAATTAGTTGATATATTTTCTTGGGTTTTTCTATGCAGATAATAACATTAGTCAGCTGCATCTCTTCCAGGATTTGTAATGGCGTTTCAAGGCTCCTGTCCAGTGGGGACACTGGGATATCATATTCCTGGCCTCAAAGCCCACAGGAAGCCTGGTTCCATTTTGGTCACCCGGCTCTGTCTGAGTCCCCAGGCTGCCTGGGCCCTCAGTGCTCATTACCTGCAGAAGGTGAACTCCTAGCCACCACTTCCTACTTACATCCCGGCACCAATGCCCAACAAGCCTAAGGCTTTGGCTCCATTCACCATTCTTCATTTCTGTTCCACAGAGAAAAAGATGTTCTTTTTCAGCCTGGATACATATTTTTGGATACCTATTTTACTATTTCACCTGCCTTCGTTTGTGTTTATAAAGAAGGGAATTCATCAAGATATAAACCACCTGTGACACCTTGTCATAAGTTAATACAATCATCTTTATAATGTCTTGATAATGTGCCTTATAACTGAAATAAGGCACAGTGTATAAAAAAATAAGTGTGAAATTCTAAGAGATCATAAGGCAAATAATAAAAAAAACCAAGACGATTTTAGCTATTTTGTCTAAGAAACAACCTTAATAGTCAGTCCAATCTTTTCACATATTCTGCTTGATGTTATAACACGGATTATATTTTATCTTCATATTCCCAGAGTCAAGCAGATAATAACGCTAAAGACTCTTAGTGGAGTACTGCTTGACTTGGGGCAAGTCACATAACCTCCATTGCCTCATTTTCCTCAACAGACAAATTGTGTTATAACAACAACTATTTCAAATAAACCATAATAGCAGATAAGGTGGGAGTGAATGATGGGAGTTAAAGTTCTTACATTGTTCAGTAGGACGGTAAAGGCACTATCCTTTAAGTTAAATATGCATGTTAAAATAGGCAGGGTAACCACTAGAAGAGTAGGTATGGAGAATAAAGTTTTCAGGATAATAGGGGGAGTGATGGAAGGAGAAGAAGAGAAAGGAAGAGAAAAAACCCTCAATCAATCCAACAGCTATGCCTTTTCCACTGCACTCTGTGCCCTTCAAGGCTGACCCTGTGTGAACCACATCTTGAGGCTCCCTTGCCTTCCAGACTCCCAGTGAATTCAGTCAACAGGGGCAGAGAAGGAGATCAGAGGGAGGGAGGAGACTGAAAGCAAGGCATCTATTGCCTGGCTCCATTCTCACAGGGCTACCAGCTTCTGAAGGGAGGCTTCTACAGATCCTCTTTCAATCTCTCTCTCTCTCTTTGTCTCTCTCTCTCTCTGTCTCTCTGTCTCTCTCTGTCTCTGTCTCTCTCTCTCTCTCTCTCTCTCTCTCTCCTGGTTCCAGTAACTGATCCCTCCCTGTAGTGGTATCCCCCTCAAAAAGATAGATTCAAGTCTAAACCCTTGGTAACTGAGAACAAAACCTTATGTAACCAAGTTAAGATGAGATCATATTGAATTAGGTGGGCCCTAAGCCCAATGACTTGTATCTTTATGAGAAAAAAGAAGAGTTTTGGACGTAGAGACACAGGGAAGAAGACCATGTGACAATGGAGGCAGAATTTGTAATGATGCAGCTCCAAGCCAAGGAATGTCAAGGATTTGTGGAAATCACCAGAAGCTAGAAAAAAACAAGGAAGGAATCTACCCTAGAGCCTTCAGAGGGAGTATGGCCCTTCCAATACCTTGATTTTGGACTTGTCATCTCCAAAACTGTGATAGAATAAATATATGTTGTTTTAAGCCACCCAGTTTATGGTAATTTGTTAAGGTAGCTCTGGGAAACTAGTACATTCCCCTTGTTCCTCTGGGCTCCTACAATGACCTAGCTGCTCTTACTAGCTCCAGGCTACCTCACTATCTCTTGTAGTTTTCCTACACCCCTCCCATACCTTTGTAAATAGTCACCTTAACAACTCTCTTCAAATTACCCAGTTTCAGTTTACCAGTTTCATGTCAAGACCTTGATTGATACAGAAAGCAAGAAAAGAAACAGAAAAAAGTTGATAAAGTACATAACAAGATGGTAGAATAAGATAGTAAATCCAAGTATCAGTCATCTGATGGATAAACATCACAAACTAAGGTTGAGTGAAAGAAATCAAGGTGCAGAAGAATACATACAAAATTATAAATTTATATAAAGTGCAAAACCTGGCAAAAGTAATATAATATATTGCCTAGAATTTGTGGGAATGATTAATACAAAATTCTGGATTCTAGCTATGGAGATAGAGCAAACAGAAAATTTCCAAGATATTGGTTTCTTAAGCTGGGTAAAGGGTACCTACGTGTTCTTTTTATTATAATTCATTTAGCTTTACACATATATTTATATACTCTGGTAAAGATGATGTATTTCACAATAAAATTGTAAGACTAAAAAGTTAATTAACAGTATCAATGATGTCATGTTGATGGCATGGACCCTTGATATAATTTGGCGAAAATGATATTTGACCTCTGTGGTCTTTCTCCCCAAAACTCATAACCCCAGTCCAATCATGAGAAAAACATAAGACAAACCCAAGATAAGGGACATTCTACAAAACAGCTGACCAGTACTCATTATAACTGTCAAAGTAATCAAAAACAAGGAAAATCTGAGAAAGTGTCACAGATCAGAGGAGCCTAAGGAGGCATGACTGAAGGTAATGTGGTATTCTGAATGAGATCCTGGGATGGAAAAGGGACATTAGGGAAAAACTACTGAACTCCAAAATAAGTGTGGAGCTTAGTTAATAGTAATGTACTAATGTTGGTTTCTTAGTTTTGACAAATGTGCTATAGTAATGTAAGATGGGGAAAACTGAGTGAGGGAAATCTATGCTATTCTTGCAACTTTTCTGTGAATCTAAACTATCCTAAAACTTAAAAAATGATTTAAAAAGTTATTAGAAGCAAAAACAAAACTAACTTTTTTAGGATTGAGCAGCAAACTCTTGGTTATCACAGTTACTATGCCAGTTAACACTTAAAAATTACAGGAATTATAAGACCAATACCACTTTAGAAGTAATGAGTACCTCTGACCAATAAAACACAAATGGTACAGAATTTATATCTTACCTGTTATCCTCCTACCAAAATAATCCAAATTATACCTACTAACACCAAAAATTAAAACTGATATTTTTGTTTGTCTGTGTGAGGAATATTAGCTCTTAGCTAACATCTGTTGCCAATCCTCCTCTTTTTTGCTGAGAAGATTGGCCCTGGGCTAACATCCGTGCCCACCTTCCTCTAGTTTATATGGGACGCTGCCATAGCATGGCTTGATAAACAGTGTGTAGGTCCACACCTGGGATCTGAACCTGCAAACCCCAAGCCACCAAAAGTGGGGTGTGCAAACTTAACCACTATGCCACCAGGCCAACCCCAAAACTGATACATCAAATCAGAATCTTGAAGATTTTGTAATGGACCCGTAACATAAATGATAAATGTGAGCTGCAAAAATTTGTCTTATTGCTAGTGACATTAATGTTTGATTCTATACATGATAAGATACCTGAAATAGGCCAATCTGCAAAGACTGGGAGAAGTGTTTTATTTCTCTGTTTATCTAATAAATCTATCTATCTGTCTATCATCTATCTATCTATCTATCTATCTCTATCTCTATCACTATTGCTATCTCTTTCCCCCTCCAACCTTTTTGGGTCCCTGGCATTCAAGGAAATGTCTGTCAAAATACTAGCTGAACACAAGCTAAAGGAACAGAGACTTCAGTGGCCACACATAAGAAGGAATACTGCCTTTGCAAAAAAAAATTGTTTTTTGAAAAGTAACTAAACAAATGGACAACTGAAACTCTCAACAATCATCAATAGCCAACTCTGGGGGAAAACTGAGAATCTGATTTCTAGAGTCACCATATTATAATATTTAAAATGTCCAGCTTTCAGAAAAGATTATAAGGCATACAAAGAAACAGGAAAGTATGGTTCACACAAAGGAAAAAAATAAATTGATAGAAATTGTCCCTGAGGAAGCCCAGACATTGAACTTTTCAGACAAAGACTTAAATATGCTCAAAGAGCTAAAGGAAACCATGAACAAAGAGTTAAATGAAACTAGAAAAACGATGTATGAACAAAGTGAATATATCAACAAAGAGACAGAAATTATAAAAAGGAGCCAAGTAGGAATTTTGGACCTGAAGAGTACAGAAACAGAAATTTAAAATTCACTAAAGGGGTTCAACATTAGATTTGAGAAGGCAGGAAAAAGATTCAGCAAACTTGAATATAGGACAAATTGAATGATCCAATATAAGGAGCAGAAAGAAAAAAGAATGAAGAAAAGTGAACAGAGCCTAAGAGACCTGTGAGACACCATCAAATGGTCCAATATACACATTATGGAAGTCCCTGAAGGAAAAGAGAAAGAGAAAGGGTGAGAAAGAATATTCGAAGAAAAAATGGCCCAAAACTCCCCAAGTTTGAGAGAATACGTGAATCTACATATTCAAGACACTCGACAAAGTCCAAGTGGGATAAACTCAAAGAGATCCACACTGAGACATGTTATAATCAAGCTGTCAAAAGCCAGCAACAAAGAGTGAATCTTGGAAGCAGCAAGAGAGAAGCAACTTGTCACATACAAGGGATCTTCAATAAGATTAAGAGATGATTTCTCATCAGAATCCAGCTCTCAATCAAGAATTCTGTATCTTGCAAAACTATCTTTCACATACTGTTGGCTAAATCCTGTCAACTTAAATTGCATGACTACTTAGAGGCTACATTAAAAAAAGTCAGTTATAATATCAGTTTTAGAAAGTATAAAGCCATTGTTAAAAAGAACTAAAATTCTTATTGAATAAATGAAATATTTTGTCAGAATCGCAAGTAGATGTTGTCTGAAGGATGTTTCTCCTAAAAATGACAAAATAGCATTTTTGCCTGCTTATAGGTACAATCATTTTCATTATAGAACATGTAGCAATAATAGAAAAATATTAAAAAAGGAAAAACATATTCACTGTTGATATACTGATTTATCTCTTTTAGAGTCTTGTTACTATGTACTTTTTAAAATACAAATAAGGATCATACCACTGCATTTATAACCTGTTATTTTTCACTTAATATATGATCATTTCCCTGTGGCCTTCAATATACTCTAAGATTTGTTTCATTACAAAGTACATGTTCACTGTAGAAAAGTTAGGAAATATGGTTAAGCAAAGACTAAAAAATAAACATCAAAAATTCCATCAATACTCAAAGAATTAATATTTTAATGAATCCCTTGCTTTTTTATATGTTTATATATAAGCAAAATAATTATCTCATATTATCCTTGCAGTTTATAAGCTGGCTTTTACACTTAGCCTGACAGTTAACATCCTTCCATATCAATAAATATTGGTCTATCTCATAATGAACCATAATACATTTGATTAATTTTCTATTACTGGATATTTGGGTAATTTCCAACTTTATACATAACACTTTATACATACATAAAGTTTGTGATAAACATTATATTCACAAACTTTGTGAACCTCTCTGCATCCTTCAGCTAAATTTCCAGAAGTGGAAACAACACTGGGTCAAGGGTTAACTGTCTTTATGGTGCTTGATAGTGACATTATGGCAGAGGGCTCCCTGAAGACTGAATTAATCTACCCTCTACCACCATGTTATTTTTCCCCCTACTAATGCCCACTTGATAGGGAAAAATTTGAATCTCACCGCTAGTTTTACTTTTTTCATTAATAGTGTAGTTGAATATTTTTAAAATTTATTGGTCCTTTGTGTGTCTTCATGTATCATGTACACTTCTCATTTTTCTTACAAATAAGTAGCTCTTTATATGTTATGGATATTATCCATACTATATGTTATAAATATTTTTTCTTTTTTTAAAAATTTACTTTATTAAGGTAACATTGGCTTACAACATTACATAAATTTCAGGTGTACATCGTTATATTTCGACTTCTCTAATAGACTGCATTATGTTCACCAACAAAAGTCTAGTTTCCATCTGTCACCATACTATATGCCCCTTTACCCCTTTCACACTCCCCCCACCCCCTTCCCCTCTGGTGACCACCAGTCTGTTCTCTGTATCTGTGTTTGTTTGTTTTTTATCTTCCACATGAGTGAAATCATATGGTAATTGTCTTTCTAGCTCTATCTGACTTATTTCACCTAGGATAATACCCTCAAGATCCATCCACGTTGTCACAAATGGCATGATTTCATCTCTTTTTATGGCTGAGTAGTATTCCATTCCATATATATATATATATATATATATACACACCACATTTTCTTTATCCATTCATTCATTGATGGGCACTTAGGTTGGTTCCAAGTCTTGGCTATTGTGAATAATGCTGCAATGAACATAGAGGTGCGTATCTTTAGGAATTATTGTTTTCATGTTCTTTGGATAAATACTCAGAAGTGGAATAGCTGGATCATATGGTATTTCTATTTTTAACTTTTTGAGCAATTTCCATACTGTTTTACACAGTGGCTGCACCAGTTTACATTCCCACCAACAGGGTTCCTATTTCTCCACATCCTCTCCAAGACTTGTTTTTTCTCATCATTTTAATCATAGCCATTCTGATGCATATGAGGTGATATCTCATTGAAGTTTTGATTTGCATTTCCTTAATAATTGGTGACACTGAACATCTTATCATGTGCCTGTTGGCCATTTGTATATCTTCTTTGGAAAAATGTCTGTTCATATCCTCTGCCCATGTTTTGATCAGATTGTTCATTTTTTTGTTGTTGAGTTCTTTGTATGAGTTTATCATTTATTGTATGAGTTCTTTACATATTTTGGATATTAACCCCTTATTGGATACATGATTTGCAAATATTTTCTCCCAGTTGGCAGGTTGTCTTTTTGTTTTGCCGATGGTTTCCTTTCCATGCAGAAGCTTTTTAGTTTGATGTAGTCTCATTTGTTTATTTTTTCTTTTGTTCCCTTGATGTTCGTGGGAGACATGACATTCAAAATATACTGCTAAGATTGATGTGAAAGGGTGTACTGCCTCTTTTATTCTAGGAGTTTTATGGTTTCAGGTCTTACATTCAAATCTTTAATTCATTTTGAGTTAATTTTTGTGTATGCTGTAAGATAATGGTCTACTTTCATTCTTTTGCATATGGCTGCCCAGTTTTACCAGCACCATTTATTGTAGAGACTTTCATTTCTCCATTGTATGTTCTTGGCTCCTTTGTTGAAAATTGGCTGTCCATAGATGTGTGGGTTCATTTCTAGACTATCAATTCTGTTCCATTGATCTTTGTGTTTGTTTTTTTGCCAGTACCATGCTGTTTTGATTACTATAGCTTTGTATTATATTTTGAAATCAGGGGGTGTGATGCTTCCAGCTTTGTTCTTTTTTCTCAGGATTCCTTTGGCTATTTGGGGTCTTTTGTTGTTCCATATAAATTTTAGGAATCTTTGTTCTATTTCCACGAAGAATGTCATTGGGATTCTGATTGGGATTGCATTGAATCTGTAGACTGTTTTAGGTAATATAGACATTTTAAGCATGTATATTCTTCCAATCCATGAGCATGGAATATCATCTCATTTCTTTATGCCTTCTTCAATTTCTTTCAGTAACGTCTTACAGTTTTCAGTGTATAGGTCTTTCATCTCCTTGGTTAAATTCATTTCTAAGTATTTTATTCTTTGTGTTGTGATTGTAAATGGGGTTATATTCTTGATTTCTCTTTCTGCTAGTTCATTGTTAGTGTATAGAGATGTGACTGATTTTTGCATGTTGACTTTGTACCCTGCAACTTTACAATATTGGTTAATTATTTCTAATAGTTTTTTGGTGGGTTCTTTGGGGTTTCTATATACAGAATCATGCCATCTGCAAACAGTGACAGTTTTACTTCTTCCTTTTCAATTTGGATCCCTTTTATTTCTTTTTCTTGCCTAATTGCTCTGGCTAAAACTTCCAATACTATGTGGAATAAGAGCGGCAAGAGTGGGCATCCTTGTCTTGTTCCTGTTCTTAAAGGAATAGCTTTCAGTTTTTCACCATTGAGTATGATGTTGGTGGTGGGTTTGTCATATGTGGCCTTCATTATCTTGGGGTATTTTCCTTCTATACCCATTTTATTGAGAGTTTTTATCACAAATGGATGTTGAATCTTGTCAAAAGCTTTCTCTGTATCTATTGAGGTGATCACGTGATTTTTATTCTTCATTTTGTTAATGTAGTGTATCACACTGACTGATTTGCAGATGTTGAATAAATCTCAGTTGATGATGATGTATAATCCTTTCACTGTATTGTTGTATTCAATTTGCTAATATTTTGTTGAGGATTTTTGCATCTGTGTTCATCAGCAATATTGACCTGTAATTTTCCTTTTTTGAGTTGTTCTTGTCTGGTTTATGTATCAGAGTAATGTTGTCCTCCTAAAATGAGTTAGAAAGCATCCTTTCCTCTCCAATTTTTTGGAAGACTTTAAGAAGGATAGATATTAAATCTCTGAATATTTGGAAGAATTCACCAGGGAAGCCATCTGGTCCTGGACTTTTATTTTTGGGGGAGATTTTTGATTACTGTTTCAATCTCTTTACTTGTGATTGGTCTATTCAGATTCTCTATATCTTCTTGATTCAGTTTTGGGAGGTTGTATGATGCCAAGAATTTTCCATTTCTTCTAGATTACCCAACTTGTTGGTGTATAGCTTTTCATAGTATTCTCTTAAAATCCTTCATATTTCTGTGGTATCTATTGTAATTTCTCCTCTTCCATTACTGATTTTACTTATTCAAGCCTTCTCTCTTTTTTTCTTAGTGAGTCTAGCTAAGGGTTTGTCAATTTTGTTTATCTGTTTTCAAAGAACCAGCTCTTCATTTCATTGATTTTTTCTATTGTCTTTTTAGTCTCTATTTCATTTATTTCCACTCTAATTTTTATTATTTCCTTCCTTCTACTGACTTTGGGCTTCATTTGTTCTTCTTTTTTCTAATTCTTTTAAGTACAGTGTTAGATTGTTTATTTGAGATTTTTCTTATTTCTTGAGGTAGGCCTGCATTGCTATATACTTCCCATAGTGTCAGTTTTGCTGCATCCCATAAGGTTTGGTATGTTGTGTTTTCATTTTCATTTGTCTCCAACTATTTTCTGATTTCTCTTTTGATTTTTTTCATTGATCCAATAGTTGTTCAGTAGCATGTTGTTTAGTCTCCACATATTTATGACTTTTCCAGCTCTCTTCTTGTAGTTGATTTCTAGTTTCAAACGACTGTGGTTGGAAAAGATGCCTGATATAATTTCAATCTTCTTAAATTTATTGAAGCTTGTTTTGTTTCCCAACATATGGTCTATCTTTGAGAATGTTCCACGTGCACTTGAGAAGAATGTGTATTCTGCTGCTTTGGGATGCAATGTTCTATATAAACTTATTAAGTCCATCTGGTCTCATGTTTCATTTCAGGCCAATGTTCCTTGTTGACTTTCTATTTAGATGACCTATCCATTGCGGTAAGTGGAGTGTTAAAATCCCCTACTATTATTGTGCTGCTGTCAAGTTCTCCCTTTAGGTCTGTTAATAGTTGCTTTGTATACTTTGGTGCTCCTATGTTAGGTGCATATATATTAATAAGTGTTATGTCTTTTTTGGTGGAAGAAGATGTCATTCATCATTATATAGTGCCCATTTTTGTCTCTTGTTATCTTTTTGGCTTGAAATCTGTTTTGTCTGATGTAAGTGTGGCTACACCCACTTTCTTTTGGTTGTCGTTTGCTTGGAGCATCATCTTCCATCCCTTTACTCTGGGCCTATGTCTGTCTTCAGAGCTAGATGGGTTTCCTGGAGGCAGCATATTGTTGGGTCTCTTTTTTAATACATCCAGCCACTCTGCATCTTTTGATTGGTGAATTCAGTCCATTTACATTAAGAGTGATTATTAATATATGAGGGCTTGATACTGCCATTTTCTTTTGTTTTCTGGTTGTTCTATATTTCCATTGTTTCTTTTTCTTTGTATTTCTGTCTTCCATTTCAGTTTGGTGGTTTTCTTTAATGTTTTTCTCAGTTTCCTCTTTATTTATGTTTTTGACTCTGCTTTTATTTTTTGTTTAGTGGTTACCATGATGCTTGTATAAAAGATCTCATAGACAAGATACTTTTTTTTCTGCTGATAGCATCTTATCTCCATTAGCCTATGCAGGTTCTGTCCTTTTCCTCTTCCCCTTCTATGTTTTTGTTGCCACAAATTATCCTTTTTTGTGTCATAAGTTTGTGACCAAATTGAAGTGGTTATAGTCATTTTTAATGCTTTCTTTCCCCTTACTCTTTATGTTATGATTAAGTGCTTACTAGCCTATTCTGAAAAAGAGTAGCAATTTTCTGACTCTGGCTGTCTATTTATCACCTTGCTCAAGTCTTTGTAAACCTTTGCTTTTTGTTTCAGGTAGGAGGACTCCTTTCAACATTTCCTGTAAGGCAGGTCTAGTGGTGATGAACTCCCTCAGCTTTTGTTTATCTAGGAAAGCCTTTATTTCTCCTTCATATCTGAAGGATAGCTTTGCTGGGTAGAGTATTCTTGGCTGATAGTTATTGCCTTTCAATATTTTGAATATATCATTCGACTCTCTTCCAGCCTATAGAGTTTCTGCTGAGAAATCCTCTGATAGCCTGATGGGGGTTCCTTTGTAAGTTATTTTCTTCTCTCTGGCTGCCATTAATATTCTTTGTCACTGACTTTTTACAGTTTTAATATAATGTGCCTTGGAGAAGGTCTTTTTGCACTGAGATAATTAGGAGTTCTATTAACATCATGTACTTGTATATCCAGTTCCTTCCCCAGGTTTGGGAAGTTCTTAGCTGTGATTTTTTTTGAATATGCTCTCTTCTTCTTTCTCCTCTCCTCTCCTTCTGGGATACCCATTATCCTATGTTTCTTTTCCTAATTGAGTCAGATATTTCTCATAGAATTTATTCATTTTTTTAGTCTTAGTTGTCTCTCCAATTCCACTTGAATCATTTCTAGATTTCTATTTTCAAGCTTGCTAATTCTCTCTTCCATACAGTTTGCTCTATTTCCAATGCTTTCTACTTTATTTTTCATCTCATTAATTGTGCTCTTCATTTCCAGAATTTCTGTTTGCTTATTTTTTTCAGAGTTTCAATCTCTTTGGTGAAGTACTCCTGTTCATTTATTTTATTCCTGAGCTCACTGAACTGTCTTTCTGAATTTTCTTGTAACTCACTGAGTTTCTTCATTATAGCTATCTTGAATTTTCTGTCAGTTAGATTGAAATCTTCTGTGACTTCAAGTTTGGTTTCTGGAGAGTTGTCATTTTCTTTCTATTCTACTTTTTTCCTGTAGTTCTTCATGGTGCTTGATGAGCTGATCCTCTGGCAGCACATTTGTGGTAGTAACCACCTTTCTTATTTGGGTAAGGTTTTGGTTACTTTAATTCCAAGCTGCTTCTAGTTCTACTTGAGAGCCTGCACTTTTCACCCACCACTGCCTCTGACAGAGGCATCATCAGTGCCCTCCTTGTGCAGCTTGTGCCTCTGAGGTTGCTGGTGCTTTGCTGCTTACAATATTACTGCAATCGCGGTTGTCGCCACTGGGGTCATGAGGCTGCAAGCACTTCTGCTGTTTCTGGGGTCACCTGAGTCTCGTGTTCCCCCACTTGCTCTCTGTGAGCTCTCCTCAGGCTTGGGTGCTGCTGCCCCATGTACCACCTGTGCTGCTGCTCCCAGGTTATCTGGGAGTGCTGGCAGCATTGCTGCCAGGGGCATTGGGTTCACGGGTGTCATTGCCACTGCCAGGGGCCTGAGGGTCTCATATGGAGCCCCTACTGATGGTGGGGCCAGTATTGGGAATGCCACCACTGGGGGCTGGGTCACAGGTTCTGCTGTGGCTCCTGAAGCCTCAGGTCACAGGTGCCATCTGCTACCACTGGTGAAGGGGCTGAGCCATGAGCACCACTGCTGCTCCTGCAGCCTCTGGTCTCCAGCTCCAGCGCATTTTTTTAAACCTTAGGTCAGGGCACCACTGCCATTGCCAGGGATATCCGTTTTTTGGATCACTGCCACAATGGGAGGGGAAAGGGGCTGCTTCCCTAGTTCCACTGCCTGCTGGAGGTCCAGTCCTCCACGTTCAGATGTATAGATGTATGGATCTCTAAGGAACTCTGGTGTGCTGTGCAGGGAGTTCTTTGTTGGTCATTGGATGTCCTACTGGATGTAACTTAGAGGGGAGAGACAAAGGGAACAACTCACTCTGCCATGATGCTGACATCACCTATAAATTTTTTTAAATTTTGTTGCTTGATTTCTAATTTAGTATTCAGTGATTCTGATTAATTAGATTTTGGCTTTTCATGTAGTCAAATCTAGCTATTTTTTTCTTTCATGACTTCTCTTCCCTTATCTTTTCATGTTTAAAAAAGCCTTGTGGCACTCCCAAGATCAGAAAATTTGTTGTGTATATTTTATACATGTGATTGTATGGTCTCATCTAAAAATCTTTAGCCCATTAGGAATTTATTTTGGAATATGTGAGGTAACATATACTCATATATAAATATACACTTTAAACATACATTTGGTTCTTATGCATAAAATAGAAGCTAATATGCCCAAATCTTCATCTAGGCTGAAATTTATATAAGCCAGAAAGTCTCCTTCTATCTTTTTATAGTCAAATATGGTAGCCAGCAGCTACATGTGGCCATTGAGCACTTGAAATGTAGCTGAATTACAGCACAAATCAAGATGTGCTATAAGTGTAAAATATACAGGAGATTTCAAAAACTTAGTCCAAAAGTAAAGCCTATAAAATATCTCAATAATTTTTTTACATTGATTGCTTGTTGAAATGATTAGATTTTGGATATATTGGTTTAAATAAAATATATTACTAAATTAATTTCACTTGCTCCTTTTCCTTCTTTTAATGTGGCTACTAGAAAATTTTAAATTACATTTGTTGCTCACAGTACATTTCTACTGGATACTGCTGATCTAGATTCAAGGTCAAATAAGCCCTCCTTGGCTCCTTTTCAGTTTAGGCCCTTGCTACTCAAAGTGTGGTCCCTAGACCAGCTTCTGGCTTTCCATTCTGTTAAATGAACCTTCTTGTCTAATCATGGGCCAAGGTCTCACTATTTCCATTATTTAAATTTTAGAATACTCTTTAATATCTGGCTGAACAAGCATACTCTCATTATTCTTTCTCAAGATTTTCTTAGCTATTCTTGCTCATGTTTTTTACTCTTGCAGAAGAACTTTAGGATCATTTTGTCAACTTTAATTTCCCATGGGTTTTGACTAGATTTGCACTAAAACCTATAAACTTACATTGAATCATCCAATTCAAGAACATAGCACATCTCTCCATTTATTTGGGTTTTCTTTTATATACCTCAATAAAATTTAATAGTTCTCTTTCCACAAGTCCTGCACATTTCCCAGTGGGTTTATTCCTAAGTAGTTTATACTTTTGTTTTCATTGTAAACGTCATTATTTTCTAGAATTTTTTTCCTTTTACTTAATTATGCAGTAATACATGAATAAAAAGTCCAAACATTACAGAAGAGTAAAAACAAACTCTCTCATCACTCATCCTGCCAAACCCCACTCCTCCCACCAGCAGGAACATCTATGAAGAGCTGGGCTCATATCCATCAAGACAATTTTCCACGCTCTCTGGATTTTGTTGAGTTTTTGGCTTTGTTATATTTTACATAAACAAGATAAACTACATATTTACTCTATGACTTTTCATACAGCGACGTGTCTTGGAAGAGTTTTCATGTCAGTAGATGTAGCTATACCTATTTATAGCTGCATATCAACCATTAAAGAATTTGACAATGTATTCAATAAATTTCCCCACTAACGGACATTTAAGCCACTTCTGATTTTTCACAATGGAAACACTACTTTGCCAAAGATTCTTGTACACATATCTATATGCATACATGCAATATTTTTGTAGGAGAAATTTCTGAAGACGGGATTTCTGAGTCAATAGCTATGAGCATTTTAAAAAACTGAAAGCTACTATCAAACTTCCCTGAAAAAAGGGATTTACCACTTTGTACCAAAATTATGAAAGGATCCATTTTCTTACATTTATATTTTACATTTTCACTTTTAGTCTTTGACAATTTGCCAAAATGATTTTTTTTTCTTTTTGTGAGGAAGACCAGTCCTGAGCTAACATCCCAATCCTCCTCTTTTTGCTGAGGAAGACTGGCCCTCGGCTAACATCCGTGCCCATCTTCCTCTACTTTATATGGGACGCCGCCACAGCATGGCTTGACAAGCAGTGCGTCAGTGGGTGCCCAGGATCCGAACCTGCGAACCCCAGGCTGCCAAAGCGCGACCTAAACCACTGCGCCACCAGGCCAGCCCCCCCAAAATGTTTTTAAATTCATATTTCCTTGAGGACCTAAGAAATGTTTTTATATTTTCATTGGCAATTATCAATATCTTCTTCCATAACCTGTCTTGTCCTAGCCCCTCTTTGATGAGCCATAAATTTTCTCCTTAATCCCCTGGATCTGCTGCAGGAGCTCTATTTTTATTATGAATACGTATCTCTTGTCTGTTATATATGCATCCTATGCTGTCATTTTCCCTTTTAACTTCGTGATGCCCCTTGTTAGACAGAAGTTTTAAATCTTCATATGGTTAAACGTGAGATTTAAAAAATATGTACTTTATTAACGCATTAAACAACAAGGTCTAGAGGTGGGTCTAGTACTACTGTAAGTTAAAAGTACTTATGACCATAAACAATATTTCAAGATATTTGCAACAACTATAATGTGCTATAGAAATATCTATGATTTCTGTGACAAAGTCCAGATACTGCTAATTCTACTGTGGTTTGCCACATCATAATTGAAGGAAACAGTAAATTTCAGATGGAGTTAATTGAAAATAAAGACGTAATTGTTTTCTCATCCAAGTTTGCAAACTCCTTGGTCTAAAGTCATCTCTTTATTGAATCCTTTCCTAACCACTTTCCGGCAAAGTTAACTATTTCTTCCTTTGTGATCCCACGGCTGTCCGCACTTGTACTTACAGGGGGTTTCATGCCAAGTGCTTTACTTTCTTTATCTCATTTCCTCCCAAAGACAGTCAGCTCCTGGAGGAAAGGACCAGGGTGAAGCAAAGCTGAGACAATCAATACCCTGCCTCAGAATCCTGAGTATAATGAGCCAGCATGAGTTATAAATAGGCTGATGAAAACTTAGTGTAAGATCAATGGTTAGCAAACAAATAAAACTGCACTTGAGAATATGCAATTGGAATTTATTTGCAGAACCTATCTATATTATCATGCCAGTGATCCACATTTTATTTTGGTGCTGAGCTTCTATCCTCAAAGACTGGATCAGTGTTTCTCAACCTCTTTTTAAATTATCATCCCTCTAAGGAGCCCTTTTAAGCATTTTTTTCTAATCCCCTTCCCCATGAAATTTACAGATATACTGTGTATCTACTTAGGTACAGTGACCATTTGGAAGGCCAAAAAATCATTGTTGTAAGGTGTCTTTTTTTAATCCCCCCAAAACCAATTTTTGCCTTCTTGGGCAAAACCAATTATCACCCTCATTAAAGATTCATAGACTAGATGAAATTCTATGAATGATTGAACATATTTGTATTGTGAAACATAAAAATCATAAATAATTCTATTAGTTGCCCACAAACAATCAGGTCTTACCCTCTTTATTCCTAGAGTAAGAATTTATAAAACCAAAAAACACAGCGTAAAGAAGATATAAAGAGAAGCATTTTTAAAAATCACAGTTGAACCCCATTCTTGCTGCATAATTTGGACTTTGTTTCACCAAATAATGTCTTTCACATGTTTATTACTCCATATGTCATTAGAAAAAAAGCATGAGATGCCTGGAGTTATAATGTGCAAAAGGCGCACACATATATATCACTAGTAAGTTGAGAGTTACTATGAAGTCTCTTTGAACTTTGCCAGCATTTTAGAAAAATGACTCAAACTTTTGCTGGCAAGGGCAAAAATAAAGAGGCATTGAAGCACTGACAGTCCTTTGACATTAGGGTGCTTTTAAAGAAAGAATGCTAAGTCTTTGCTGGAATCATGTACAAAAATAGAATGGAAAACCCCATTGACTTAAAAGCTAAATAGAAATTGGTTTGATTACATTTTAAAACTTTAGCCAAGATTTCTTCCATATGATAACATGGTATGTTCTAAAGATTTCTACCTCGACTGTAGCAACCTGTTGATGCTCTGAAAGACCAAAAGATAAGACTCTGCGCCAGCAGTTCTGGAAGCAAAGAGATTATAATAGTTCATGAATTGATTAAATACCACGAATGCTTTTCTGTATTTTTTCCTAGCTTAACCTAATACACTTCAAGTCCACTTTTAAAACCACACAAAGTACAAAATACATATCGCAAAATAAGAGTAAACTGAAAAATGGTAAATCTCTCTGTATTTGCTGTGATGATCACTGGCAACCAGTATGACATGCATAAACATTTTTCAGAAAAGTTATTTCCTATTTTTACTTTTAAGCTCCTGTATAGCAAAACATCCTTTCTCCAAATTAAGAAAAACTTATCAGAGTTAGCACAACTCAATTTGTTTATAAATTTTAGTGTGTTTGTATTGAAAGAATTGTCATTCTTTATGAGGGTGTCATGCCTTGTTTTCTATTTGAAAGTCCCAGTATTTATTTATAAAGCATTTTTTATTTTATAAAAATAGCTCTTTATTTATTAATAAACATAAATACTCATGTATGAAAAACCAGGTTTTGTGGTTTTAAAGGTTGAGGAAAAGACAGAACATAAATAAGGTTGTGTCTGGGTGACATTCTGATGAGTGATATTGTTGGGAGGGGCTCAGTTTTGCTTTTCATTGTATCCTCCATACCTGGTAATCAATAACCACTGGGCAAATGAATGAGTACCTTTTACCTACTGCTAATCCAAACAAGTGAAGTCTTTACATCACCATCAAATATACCACACTCATTCGCTACTCCAAACATTTTTATATTCTCTTCATCTGGATGATCTCTCAGCCTTGTTACCACCAGTAACAGAATTTGGGGGGCAGGTACATAAAATTCCGCTTGTTCTGGGTCAGGCCACCATTTATCCCTCCTGCCTCATGATGCCCTGTGACACAGCCTAAATGACAGGTCCCGAAGAGAAGGCTAGAATTATCTGATCATCTGTTTCCCGTAAGCGACCTTCAGAACAGGTCTCAACATCGTGCCTCCATCCTGCTGACCTCAATCCCTTTAAGAAGGTAAAGCCTCAATCCCTAGACTCTCTTACCCGACATGGCTCTGTCCTACCTGACTCAAACACACCCTTCTTGGATGCCCCAAACCCTTCCACTGTACCTTGGATAGTCCAGGTCTGTCATGAAGAAAATTCCCTTGTGTTCTCATCCTCTTCTCAGAACTTTCCCTTCACCTTTTTAGTGTAACTGAAAACTGTATGCCCCTCACACTAGGACACGTCTTACCTCAACTCCCTCTTGAGTGACAGCTGCTTTTCTCTCACACTTCTAGTGCCAGTGGACTGGGAGTGAGGTATGTATTCTCTTTGCTGATTCCAGGCTATTTTTTCTTCCTCCCTCTTAAAACCCACAGTCCCTATGAGACACATGCCATCAGATACACAAGCTACCTCTCCTTATTACAATTACCCACTATATTCACAAATACTCTCCCACCTCCTTATTCTTGAACTTTTTTGCTATGGTTCTGTCTTTCTCTTGATCAAGCTTAAGGATTTCACATGCATAAACAACTCATCGAAACCCTGACACCAGGGTCCATGCCCTCCTCATATCCAAAGATCCTGTCTTTTAGCCCTCCTCAGTCATGCACACCTCTGCTCATATCCTGACATTGTGACTGCCAATAACTGCACCACCTACTAATATCTCAGCTTCAACTATCCCTCTCTCTGGCCACCACCCCCCTCTCTCCAGCTCACTCTATCCAGTATCCCTACTCCAACCACTTCCTACAACCACCACCTCCTCCTCATACCCTCACTTCCCTCCTTACATTATCTAGATTCCATGGTCCACTGTTAAAAACACCTCCTTGCCCCCCTTAATTCCATTTCTCCAAAACTGGTTAAACCCAACTCCACCTATTACAGATGTTTCTATAGAACAATATGGCTAAATAAAATCACAACTACACTGGCTCATCTCCCTTAAAATGTATTACCACAATCTTAAGTAGCCATTGGAGCTATGTGGCAGTCTAATATTTCTCTACTGAGTGGACATTCCTACTCTCAAGGACCCACTGCAGAACTTCTCTCTTTAAATGGCCTCATCCCCTCCCCCACCAGCACTCTGCTGATGACCTTCATTCTTATTTACCTTATTTCTCCAAGGAAATAAAAATTAATCAGTGAAGAACTTCTATATGCCCCCACTCTCACACTACCAACCCCCCTGCATGCATACCCACACACTCCATGGCTTTCTTGTTGCAATAGATGTACTGTCTCTTCTCCACTGGAGCTCTGGGTCCCATTCTTCTCACCTACTCCAAGACTCTGCTCCTATAATTATCTCATTTCTTAGGCATCATCAATTGTCCCTTTTCTCAGGATCATTCCTTCAGCATACAAACATGCTGTTAGTTTTCAAAACAATCTCCAATGAGACCACAACTCCCTTCCAGCTACCCCGCGAGTCCCCTGTTCTGCTCTACAGCCAAACTCCTTGGATAATTTGTATATTGGTAGGAGTCTCTTCTTTTTATGTTCTACTCCATTAAAACTGCTTGTCAAGATCACCAATGAGCTTCTCATTGCTTATGGCTAATTCTTAGCCCTCATCTTTATCCAGCTCTCATTTGAAAAAATTGATCACTCTGTCCTTCTTAAACATTTTATTCTCTTTGCTTCTAGGATACAACATTCTCCTGGCTTTCCTCCTCCCTTTCTGGCTGCTCCTTCTCAGTCTCCTTGCTTACTTCTCCTGGCTCTGGATGGACTGACCCAAGGCTTAGCCCATGGACCTCTTTTCTATTTACATTCAATACATTGCTGATGTGGTCCAGACCAATAGTTTTAAACACCACCTGTTATTTGATGACCCTCAAATTCACATCTCCAGCTCCAATCTCTTTCCTGAATCTCAGAATCGTTTATCCAAGTGCTTGTTGTCATCTCACTTTGATATTTTGTAGGTATCTCAAACTTAACATACCCAAAAATCAACTCCTGACTTCTCCCCCTAAACCTGCTCCTCCCAGGTCCCACAATTTAGCACCTGCTCCTCCATTCATCCAATTACTCAGGCCAAAATCCTGAGAGAGTGCTTTTCTGGCACTGCCCACATTCAATCCATCAGCAAAATCTTGTCTTCCCTACAATCATAATATATTCTGAATCTGAATTCTTCTCTTCACTTCAGCCTCCACTGATAGCACCCTGGGCAGAACCATCACCATCTCTGACCTGCATTATTGCAATAACCTTCTAGTGGCTCTCCCTACTTGGGATTTTGCCCTACCACCACCACACTATCTCTCCACACAGTGCCAGACGATCTTTTTAAAAGATAGATCAGATCATAGTACTTTGCTGGTCTTGAAAGCCTCCACTCACTCCCAGTCACACTCAGAATAAAATGCAAAGTCCTTGCCATGGCCTACAAAGCCTTACATCAGCTGGTCCTTGACCATGTCTCTGAACTCACCTTTCCCACGCTTACTCTTCAACCCTCATTCAGCTCTAGCCACACTGGCCTCCTCGTAGTGCCGCAGAGAGAGCAAGCAGGCTCCTCCCTCAGGGCATTTACACTTGCTGTCTCTTCTGCCTCGAGGCCTGGTCCCACAGAGATGGGCATGGCAGCTGGCTCCTCACTTCACTCGGGTCCCTGATCAATGCCATCTCTGCAGAGAGGCCTTTCCTGACCACCTCCCCTGAAAGAGCAACATCTGTCACTCTGTCATCTCATCCTGCTTTAATTCTCTTCACAGCATTTGTCACTACATGTCATTATTTGTTACTTTCTTATCTCTCTCTTCCACTAGAACGACTCCCTGAAGGAGGAGACTTTGGCCCACTGTTATCTCCAGGGCCCAGAATAGAGTCTGGAACCTAATAAAGCTTCAGTAAATAAATATTTGCTGAATGAATAAATGCATGAACCTCTCTTTCTTCATGCTCTGAGAAAACCTACCCCATGTGAACAGGAACTCCATTTCTCTGAGGTATTTGAGATAGGAGGCAGTCAATTTCCCACATCACTTTTGCAAGTAAACTAAGGAAAATAGGTTGCAGGTTTTTCTTAATATGTGTTATTCACCCTTCATGTTCCTCCCTGGATGCCCTAGGATAGCCTCAAATAGCTGGTTGTTGTAAGGGCACCTCCTCCTACAATGAAAGCACAGGTCACCTGTCCTTCTGTTTGAATCTGTCCATGTCCCTCAAGTAGAATCAAAATTGATTAGAGAATCTTAAGTGTACAAATGTATCCATCTATCCCTGAACAATGACCCCAAAATCTCTCAGGGTACAATCAGGAAAAGAGATTCATTACTAAATGTACAGAGGATGAGAAAATTCCTTATAGAATTTTTTGTAATTTCATCTCCATTTTCCTGTCAGAAAGAGAACTTCACTTTTTTTTCAATAATCAGTCTACCTCTCCTATGTTAGACATGGGATATTAGCTGTTACTAAATCAATAAGAGTTCTCGGGAACTAGAAAAGATTTAAAAGTCTAATCCATAATAGCTTACATGAAAAATTTGAAAGTTAAAGAGGTTATCTTTAAAGCTTTCATTCTGGCTCTGAAATTGAAGAATTTTATCAGAGTCAATACATGCCTGGGAGACAAATGTGCAGCAACATGTGTAGATTCAGATCAAAAGTTAAACATAGATTAAAGTTATCACAGACCTTCTGTCAAGAGAATGTCTTGGTTTACACAGAGTGAGGGAGATAAGTCCCAGAATCTGTTTCTGGAATTTTCACTGACAGATGGATTACAGTTTTGAAGGAATTAACTCTCAATAAATAATGAGGATAGTTCTCACTTATACAATGAACTCTTTAGTTCTCAGAGCAACTTTAGGAGGTTGCTAAGTCATCACCATTTTACAGATGAGGAAACTGAGTCAGGGAGGGGCTAAGTAACTGCCCTGAGACCACAAAGAGAGTAAGGGTTAGAGCTGGAACCAGAATCCAGGCAGTCTAACTCCAAACTCCAAGCTGAACACTCTGCCTACAGTTACATCATGGGACCCACAATGCTGCCTCTCAAAGACATACTGAGATGACCAGATGTCAAAAGTAAAGCAAATTACTGGCTTGTGAAAAGGAAGCAAATAAACTGGTTATATTTCCTCTTTGACAACTTCATGTATAACTTACCAACTGTTCCAAATTAGACGGTAAACTTTTTCTCTCATCAAAAAATTTTTGACTGTGGTGGTAGATATACAAACCTACACATGTGACAAAATCATATGGAACTAAACACACACACATACACAACGAGAGCAAGTAAAACTAGGGAAATCTAAGTAAGTGGATTGTTACATCTGTGTCAATATCCTGGCTGTGATATTATATCACAGTTTTGCAAAATGTTATATTGGGGGAAACTGAGCAAACGGTACAAAGGATCTCTCTGTATTATTCCCCACAACTACACGTACATCTACAATTATCTCAATAAAAATTTCAATTACAGATTATTAAAACTACATATCTTTAGGGGGTTTTGCTGTTTTAAAAACTATTTCCAGGGGCCGGCCCAGAGGCATAGTGGTTAAGTTCACGTGCTCCGCTTCAGCAGCCCAGGGTTCACAGGTTTGGATCCTGGGCACGGACCTACACACTGCTCATCAAGCCATGCTGTGGCAGCATTCCACATACAAAATAGAGGGAGATTGGCACAGGTGTTAGCTCAGGGTGAATCTTCCTCAAGCAAATAGAGGGAGATTGGCACACTTGTTAGCTCAGGGCCAAGCTTCCTTGCCAAAAAAAATAAAAAAAACTATTTCCAAACAGATTTGGATTTTACAGGCTAAATTTCAAACAATTTGCTCTTAGATGGAGTATGAGGAAACTTTTGCTAACATATCTCCCTGCCATCACTCTTCCTCCTACCCCAAAGTGAGGTTCTTGTGACTCCATGCTTAAAACATTTCAGTGGCTTTTTATAATAAGATCAACAATCCTTAACATGGCCCCCAGCTCTCTCTACTCCAGTCACACAGGCCTTTCCTTCTGGCTTTCATATAAGTCCTTCCAGCTGAGTCGGTCTTTCCAATTCTTCTGCCTAATGAATTTCTACTCACCCTTCAGATTTCAGCTTCATAAACAACACTTTCTTGGGCAAGACTTGCCTGTCGTGTCTTTCCCCCAGTATAGGTGCACGCATTGCCATGCACCATTCTTTGCAGCACTCATTGAAACTTGGATTTAACTTCCAGCTGTGTGACTGGCTGGTTGATGTTGCTCCTCACCGGACCATGAACTCCACAAGGGAAGGACCAGGCTCACATGTATTCATCACTGCACTTGTGCGTGAGACACGCCCACTCATCCACCAGTTTTGATGAAGTAACATCAAAAACAAAACGTTGGTTTAAAAAATGGTGCCTCTGCCTTTCTATCTCCTCCTGCCCACCCCCCACATAACCTGGTTGGGGAAGGGGATGAGTTTTTACAAATATACGCGTGATATAATTTGTCATTTAAACATCTCAAAACTGAAAAATTGCCATTCATGTTGCTGTTATTTAAATGTCACCATTCATGTTTTTTAACTGAAATAACACTTCTAAAGTAATCCTGATTTTTTCCATATCTTCATTTCACAGGTAATAAAAAGGTAAAATACACAATAAATGAAATCTCTTTTATTTTCTCCCAAACTTTTAATCCATAAATAAAAAGATGAAAAGGGGTATAAATGAGATTTTATATTGTTAAAATAATAATAAATGGAATTCTCAGATTTTAACTTGTTAAACAAATGACAATACTGAAAATTCCCCTTACAGCAATTTGTTTGCCTTTGATTTTGTGATCATCATTGTATATTTTATTGGCTTTTTCATAGCATTTGTAACTATATAAAAATCATTATCATGTGGGTGTCACAGCCTTCCCTCCTCCCAGCCCCCCACAAACATGAAAGTATGACCAGCTTGGCTTTCTCTTGTCCCTTCTTTGAGTACAGAAAGGGCAAAATCCAAGCAAACAGGTCTTCCAGAGGAGAACTATGCTCCTTGTGGCCTGAAGACAGCAGAAGGAGCATGAACTACTGGGAGAAGGTCATCCTGGGGAAGGATGTTGGAGGTTGTTGGGAGTCCAAAGATAAAGACAGTGGGGAGGTAAAAATAAAAGCAAAGGTTTCCGGTATAAGAAAGCTCCAGTCTCCCAAAGTTATGGGGTGGCAAAGAATAGGGAGGAGATCAGGGTCTTTACTGACATTTGCTTGAACTGTGTACTTGGATTCTCTTAAACACTGGAGAGAGTTTTAGGTAGATTGGAATTCCTGCTCAGACTGTGCTTCCTTGAATGAAACATGCTCCCACCAAGCTTTCTTCAACAATCAGTGGAAATAATAATAACACCTATTCTGCCCCTACTACATACTGGGCACTGTTCTAAACACCACATAGAAAGTCCCTGGTACTAGCAACTACTTTAGACTTATTGCTAACACATTTGTGTATCAGAGGGTGGAAAATATATCCAACAAAAATTCGGGCACCTTCCTCCTCAGTGAAATTTCCAGTAGTTCAGTGATACATGGTATGTTGAGAGATCCCTTCTAAGGTGAAGGATTTCACCCTCCTACAAGCAAAAAGGAAGTACAATGCTGGGTAGGCCTCGTGGATTTTGAAGGCGATATATTCCTCATTTGGTGTGTTACTCCAGCCCATTTACTGAATGATTCAAAAAGCTGCTAGATTTGAGTGGGGCCCGGACCAAGAGAAGGCTCCACAGGTCCAGCCTGCCTTGCAAGCTGCTCTATCCCTTGGGCCATATGTTCCAGCAGATCCAATGTGCTTGTTGTTTTCGTGGCAGATAGAGATTCTGTTTAGAGCCTTTGGCCCCTCTAGGTGAATCACAACACAGATTCTTAGGATTTTTGAGTAAAACCCTGCCATTCTCTGCAGATAACTACTCTCTCTCTCTCTCTTTTTTTTAGAAACTGTTTATTTTCCATCAACCTCATATCCGTTTTCTGTTTAAGAGTCTATGGGAGAACAGCGCTAAGACCACTCAGTGGTTGCTCCTACCCATTAGCTGCAGACCAGTCTTCAGTGGCAGGCTGAGTCCTAGTCTTTGGTAGGGAACTACCGGATAGGCAGAGGGGCCACTGGCAAACCTTCAAACCACTCTGCGACCGCAGGGTGAGTAGCAGTAAATTCAGGAGGTGGAGCAGTCCCTTCTCCCTGGCGTAGCCACTGTCACTTCCTCCTTGGTCACAGACTGTTCAGCAGCAGTCTGCTCTTTCTTTTCCATCTCTTCAGGATCTCTGTAGAAGTAGAGATCAGGCACCGCCTCCCAGGGGTGTTCACGGGAGATGGTGCGACACATACACAGAACCTTCCAGGCCAGCATCCGCCACATCAGACCCACTAAGTGAGCTCCCTCATTGTTGCACTGGATGGCAATGTCCATATAGCACAGAGGAGAGTCTATGTTACACAGAGCAATGGTAGGCAGGTTAATATAAGAAGCCCCCATGGGAGGCTGGTGCACAGCCCTGGGACCAGTAGCCACCGGAAGTCGCAGCTCCGGGAAGCTGCCTGGATCTGGTTAGTGAAGGTTCTGGGAGTGAAGTGACCAGCAAGAGGAGTGGCTCCAGTGGCAGCAGCAAACTCCAGCACTGCCCGTTGACCAGTATTCCTGGAGGATATGACACTGACATCAGCTGAGTTTTCAATGGCAACAATGGCATGAGCTGCCAGTAGAAGCTTCACCCAGGTTCTCTTCAGCTTTATGATGTAGATGCCATCACTTTTCCTTTGTAAATGTACTGTTCCATTTGGAAGTCAAGGTTGGTGCCATCTAAGTGGGTTCCTGCTGCAAGGAATTAGAGGACATCCTCTCCTTCATTTACAGAACATCAAGGGCTCTGGATATTGTGAAAGTTTCCCTTTAAGTTATGATGGGAACCCAGAACATTGTAAGCACCCCTCTCTGGGTAGCACAGAAGGCAGCTACCCTCATTTTGAGAAACAGCTTTTGGCTGCTACTGGATCTAAATAGAGACTGGATACTTAACCATGGGCCACCAAGTTACCATGTGACCTGAGCTGCCCATCATGAAGTAGGTGTTATCTGACTCTTCAAATCATAATGTTGGGCATGCAGGGCAGCACTCCATTATCAAACAGAAGTGTTATTTACAGGATCAAAGTGGCCTTGAAGGCACAAGTAAGTTACATGAGTAAGTGTGCCCCAAATGCCCATGGCCCCCACTCCTGCTACATCACCTTCTCTCTCCCAGCCCACGCCCATGACCTCATGGGGTGTTCTTTTCAGACATCCGACTGAGAAAGAGAAAACTGAGGCCTGTTTTACAGATGGTTCTGCATGATATGCAGGCACTACCCAAAAGTGGGCAGCTGCAGCACTACACTCCTTTTCTGGGACATCTATGAAGAACAGTGGTGAAGGGAAATCCTCCCAGTGAGCAGAATTGTGAGTAGTGCCTCTAGTTAATCTTTTGCTTGGAAGGAGAAATGGCCGAAGATATGAGTCTATACTGCTTCATGGGCTGTGGCCAATGCTTTGGCTGGATTGCCAGGAATTTGGAAGGAATATCATTAGAAAACTGGTGATAAGGAGGTCTGGGGAAGAGGAATGTGGATAGATCTCTCTGAATAGGCAAAAACACTTAAAAGATATTTGTGTGTCCGTGTGAATGCTCACCAAAGGGTTATCTCAGTAGAAGAGAATTTTAATAATGAAGTGGATAGGATGACCCTTTATGTAGATACTGATCAGTCTCTTTCCCCAGTCATTCCTGTCATTGCCCAAAGAGCTCATGAATGAAGTGGCCATAGTACTAATGCAGTAATCAAGCACTTGTGACATGCAACAACATAAATACAAAATCTATAATGCCAATTGTCATCATAGGTTTTGTGCTCATGTTGATACATACTGCTTATTATATAGCTTGATATGATAGAGTTCAGCACAATCACTACACAGAAGAGAAAGCATAGCAATACTTGTTGTTTACATACTTAATAGAAGGCAGAACTAAGTCTCTAACAGATGTTAGCTTGTCAATAACTTCAACAAGCTGTACTAAAGAAGCTTAAAGAATCAAAAATTGTTTCATTTTACATATCTCAAAAGTAAAAAATCTAAATTCATCCAAATAACCCTGAGTGTTTTCTGAAACTAAACAGGATCTATCCAAGTGTGCCAGAAAAAATTGTTATGGGAAAAGGCAATATTTGTTACTTACTACAAATATGAGCACAGTAGATCCAGGCAGCTGGAGGCCCTTTTATTTGCTGATCATAAAAGCATCATCCTCAGGGTAACAGCTTTACAAACATCTGAAAGGACATGGATAAGCACTTCCACTTCAAGCAGTATGGAAGGCTAGGTATTCTAAAAGTCCCTTAGGCAATAGATCAAACAGAAACTGGGCTGACTACAACAAGCATGGTACATTGCTGATCTCACAAGGAGCTGTATGCTGAAGTCCAGGCCTGGTGCTAGACGGCAGGAGACAGGAGACTGCTCCTTGCAGGCAAAGGTGGGGAGCCAAACCTGAGGAGTCGCATCAAGCCAGAACTTCTGAAGGACCTGTCTTTTGTATTTAACAGGGGCCTTAGGGGACTGAGGCTCCAGGCACTGCCTAGTAATGCAATAGGCACAGGGGCCACATTGCATCCTAGATGTCAAAAAAAGGAGGGAGGTCAAAGATGACCTCAAGAGGGTTATATTTCGGTAATCACAAAGATCTGTTCACCTTTTCTAGCAAGAGAAGGGCTAGAGACTGCCTCAAAGTTTCCAGAAAAAAAATTTCCTTTGGCACTAACCCAGGATCATGCAACAGGAGCAAGAGATGCCCTACCAGCTGACAGACCCCTAAGGTCAGGTGTTCAAACCTCACTGAAGAAAGACCTGCACAGTTCAAATTGTCCTCTCACTGTCAGCTATAAAATTACTTTAACAGCAACAAACCAGACAGTGAGGGGGACCAACAAATCCCTGTTTATGGCAAACAGAATTTTATGGCTCCTTTTCTATTTAATTCATTATTCCAACTGAAATTAATTTTGGCATGTGGTTTAATCTGAAACTCCAACTTGATTTTATTCCAAGTACTTAGTGATTTTTTCATTCAGGGATGGAGGATCCAAAAAGTCACAAAGGAAAGAGAGAAAGATCTGACTATATAAAAGCTTTAAACTTCTATACATTAAAAAATATTGCAAATAAAATGAAAAAGCAAAGACAAATTGAAGAGAAAAAAAGAACAAATACAAAAGGTTGATATTTATAAAAAGGACTCTTTCCAATCAATATGAACAATGTTGATGTCCTACAAGAAAAATAGGTGAAGGACAAGAACAGAAGCTCACAGAAAAGACTAAAGAGAAAAACACAAGGAAAAAATGTTCAGCCTAACTGGTAAAAAGTTTAAACAATCTAGGACTGGCCCCGTGGTATAGTGGTTAAGTTTGGCACACTCCACTTTGGCAGCCTGGATTCACTGGTTCAGATCCTGGGCACAGACCTATACCACTTGTCAGCCATGCTGTGGCAGAGACCCACATACAAAATAGAGGAAGACTGGCATGGATGTTAGCTCAGGGTGAACCTTCCTCAGCAAAAAAAAAAAAGGTTTAAACAATCTAATACTTTTACACATCAAATTGAAAAGATTATTTTAAGTAGATGCAGCAATGAAGTGGATTTAGTAAGGTAGACAATTGCATATACTGCTAATGGGAGAGTAATCATCAACAAAATCCTTGAAAGCAATTAGGTGATTTGTGTTAAAGATCTTAAAATGAGAAGATCCTTTGACTCAGCAACCTCATTGTAGAGATTTATCTTAAAGAAATCATCAAAGATGCAATAAAAGATATAAGTGCAAATATATTCATTACATTTTAAAATTTTTAAGAAAGCACAAAAAGCTAAGTTGGTATCAATAAGAGAATCAAATACATGATAGCACACATATATCATGAACATCCTGCATCCATTTTAAAATCATGATTTCAAGGAAAATTTAATGATTTGAGCAACCGCCCATTCAAGGTAATGTTATCTACCCCCCACCCCCTGGCTTTCTCTCTCTCTCTCCCTCACACACTCAGAGTATACTTCTTCATATGTAGATCTCTCAGGCTTCATGGGACACGTGGGGTCAGATCAGCAATAGCCGCAGCCCAATTTCAATGGCTTCAGCCCAGCCACTCACGCGGGAGCTCTAACGCCTGCATTACTTCTGGGCATCACCAGCTACCTGTGTGTTCCAAATACTCCTGCTCTGGCTAAGCACTTCCAGTGATCTTCTGGGCATCTGCGGAACACCCCTTCAGCCCGCTGGGCACCCTCCAAGTACCATCAAGTCTCACTAGGCACTGCTGCAACTGCTCCACTGACATACCAGCACCAGTGCCATCTTTGAGGTGACTTTCGGCGACACAAGAGAAGTTGCCCTTTTCTGTCTCTTTAGGTACACTTTAGGTACATATGATCCCAAATCTGCACCCTTTGAGCCATAGCATTTTTGAAACACATCTTTGTGGGCCCTAGACGTGGATTCCATGGATCCAGGACTGACATACAGCTATATATATATTTTATATATATATATATAAATAATATATATATAAATAAATAATATATATATAAATAATATATATAAATTATATATATATAAATTATATATATATATATATATATATATATATATATATATATATATATGACAGTCACCAAGGGAGTCCCACCCTCCCAAGATAGGCTGGGGCTTTCTTCATGGGGCAAGTTCATCTTGGTCGGACTTTCTTCTTTTAGCATGAGCTCACCCGTGAGCCCCGGCACCAGTGGTCTGTCAGGCCACTGTCACCAGCTCACAGCTGAGATGCATCTAGGGTAGGAGTGGAGTTTTCTCACAGGAAACAGCCCATCAGCCCATCCTACTAACTCAGTGGATACTTGCAGACACTACCCACAATTCCCGTTACATGCACACATTTAAAAATAATCACAAAGGAGACACCACAAAAAGTTAACGGTGTATTCATTTTCGGCAGTGGGATTAAGAGTGATTTTTATTTCCTTTTAAAAGCTTTGTTATATTTCCAGTTTGTCTAAACTGAGCACGTATTATGTTTAGAATTAGAGAAAGCAATGAACACTACTTTTAAAGAAAATTAAAATTACTTTCTAGATCTAGATCTAGATGAAAATAAATACTCAAATGTAAAAATCGTTGTAAATCTTCAAAAAAATAAGATTAGCCCCTAGGTTTACAGAGAAAATACAATTTCACGTTGGTTATTCTGTGATATCTCATGACTCCAGATGTTTGTAACAATCTCAATTACTAGTAACAATATTTACATGAGTGAATACTTAGAATGTCAGTTGTAAAGTGTGATTATAATATTGCATAACTGTGGTGGTCATGAGCGTGAGCTGCTCAGATCTCCCTTCAAGAGAGAACTTGCTGTCAGGAGTGCAGTTAGCTAACAGCCTCCAGCTGCCGCACCCTCAGAAGCTGCCACAGCACCCTGGCCAAGGCCACGCTCTCCTCAAGCTGCTCCCAGTCAATGAGTGAGCATGGTGGGGTACTAAGGCTGGCCATTCCTGCCCAATGCAGGACTTCTTTAACATGCAGTCTTTGCCCTGGGGCACCCTGTTGGTCTGGCCAAGACTTTTTCAGAGCTTATTCAGTTAGAGCCTCTTTCTACTCAACCCTCCTTCCTTCCTTTTTTCCTTTCATAGGCGTCAGCCCTCCATCACAGTCTGAGTCTCTTCCCACCTACTCCTGCTCCCTAGTTCTGTTAGCCTTTACAGATTTGTCTCCCAAAGAATCCCTTGCATGTCTAATTCTATCATGGAGCCTGATTCTCAGAGCACCCGAACTGACATAATAATCAACAATGCTATTTTGTATTAGTTTTATAAGAAGGGAATACCATTATTGTAGATACGTAGCACATTAAATTTCATGGATGCTAAGAAATTGCTTATTTTTAAAAGTATTCATATGACAAATACTAATATAGTTCTTAACTTTCATACACTAAAACTACTAGTTAAATAATCTGACAAACATAATTGATGAGAACAAAATATTAAGTAGAAACTACAATTGTTTTCATACACAGTCATGTGCCACATAATGACGTTTTCATCAATGATGGACCACATACACAATGGTGGTCCCATAAGGTTAGTACCATATAGCCGAGGTGTGTAGTAGACTACACCATCTATTTTGTAAATACACTTTATGATGTTCACACAATGACAAAATTGCTTAACAGTGCATTTCTCAGAAAGTATTCCCACTGTTAAGTGACACATGACTGTAATGCAATAATTTTATATGTTCATTGTCCAAACAGCATTGATACACACACACACACACACATACTTTCCAAGCTATTGACACACTCAGTGTAACATGCTCAGGTCTTCCAAAGAAAAGGATTTTAATCCAAGAAATGTCAGCAGTCTACCTACTAACCACAAATCAAGGCTTAAAAATAGTATTATACATATAAACTGGGAAATCGTTACAATTGTAATTTTAGTTATGTTAATTATCATCAAACATTTATTTATTTTGTTTCTACAGCACCCTGGACACTACAACCGGGCAAAACTGCATAGCAGGCAAAGTTGCCTACAACACACTTCTACTCATTTTTAATCTTTCAAAATTCTTCCCAGATGCCTCTGTCTATCTCACTGCTGCTTCGGGGTTGTAACCGGGCTCTTCCCCCAGACATTCACCTCAGTGCTCCCTTGAGGCTTCACCTCCCTAAAAACCACTTTTAGGCTTCAGGCTGTTTCCCTCAATCAGTCCCCAAATCCAGGTGTTCCATTCTCTTCTGAATATTTTTCTTTTTGGTAAATGTGAGGACAATGTGTGTCCTCTGAGGTGTTAATGAGTGATACCAGCTCACAACACAGCCGCTTTTCAGGATGGAAATAATCTGAGCTGCAGTTAAAATTGTCCTGCCAAGCTAACCCTGTGACCTTGATCTAAAGGGGTCAAAGGCAAAGCCTCACTGATTTGATAAGGGAAATACGGCTGACTACTCCTTTTATGCTGAACCACAGCTGTCTAACGGTTCCTTGTCAAAATGTGTTACCACAGGCTTTGTCTCCAAAGATGGTAACGTGTGGCAGCAGCTAAAGACTTGTGTGAAGACGAAAATTTCAAATAAGAGAGATGTACAGATAAACATTCAATTTGTCTATAAGTATGCTAGAAGCCCAAAGTAGTAAACGCTTTTCCACAAATCTTAATCCCAGCCACTGTTCAACTTAACGAGTCTGGACCTAGTTTCCGCTGTTCATTTTATAACATCTGATTTCCTTCTTAGAATTTATAATTAATTTACCAACCATTTAAGCTCGGTAACAAACCTACTTGACAACGGTCCAGGTCAGCTCATGAGAACAACTGGGTCTGGGCCATTTTATATAAACAAAGAATCATCTGACTTCATAAACTGTCATGGGAAATATCATAGGAAGGAAGAGACGGAAATGGAAAATTTAAATACTTTTGGCAATCGCTTGGATCCTGTCTTTTAACATATAAGATATTTTTTGATATAAGCTTCCACCATTTCTGTAAGTGATCCTTGTTTTTTAAATGCTTTTCACACACATTATTTCATTTAATTGTCAAACCAGTCCTGTGCTGGTTTGTGTTGGCTCCACTTTGGAGATAAGGAATTGGCTGTTGGTGGAATTTGAGTAATTTAGATGAGAGCCACATTTACTATATGGCAGACTGAGGACTAGACCCCAAATAAGAACTCTATTACACAGCTTTACATTATGTCTGCAGTCTTTCCTTCCTCTCTCACAATATGTCACAGAGCCATTAATGGCTGTTCAAGAAAGTGTTCCTTAGCTACAAAAGATCATCATATTACAAGATTAAAAAGATTAAAAGTAATCTAAATGAGAAAAAATATCCACAAATGTCTCTCTAAAACCTAAGAAAGTACATTTTCTCTAGCTCAACTATGTTGGGTAATATTTTCTCCTGGAAGAGAATGCTATCAAACTAAAACTAATAAAAATGATAATACTAGATATACCAATATAATAAATGTCATTACTTAAAATCGTATTTGAAATCTGTAGTGAGTCAAAACAATGTTCTAATAAGAAAAAAAAAAAACACTAGAGCTCTGGTTATCTGGAAACTCCAGAGAGCCAAGTGTCCTGGAGAGTTGATGGTTTACATCTTTAGGTAACCATTTCTGTAAATCTTAAGTACTTGAATATATTTTAGTTCTTTCTTCAAATTTGCACATTAATTTCTGTGTGTTTTAAGTAGTCTGTGTTCTCCAGATTGCTGCACTTCTATGCTCTTTTTTAAAATAGACTTTCTGTTTTGTCCATTGTTGTAAAATTGTCAAGTCCCTCCTCATTGCTATCATACATCTCCACCAGAAAACTCTCTTTTAATTCGATATTTCTGAAGTGCTGTGGGGATTATAAACCAGACTATGACGTTAAATTCATTAATGCAAAAACATTTATTGAGCCCTTTGTATTTATCACCAACAGTCTGACAGGTGCTGATGACACAAGTTCCATGAGATGTGGTCCCTGTCCTCCAGAAAGCCACAGTCTAACAGAGAAGATGAGCCCAGAGAGGGATGAATTCAATAATGGGGCTCCAGACTCTAATGCAAGTAAGACAAGCTGCTGTGGAACACAGGAGATGGAGAAACTAGCTCTGCCTGAGAGAGTGGAAACGGGTCCAGCCAGTGAGTTTTGAGCTGAAGAACATACACAATTTTGTTAAGCAAAAAAGGGGAAGTAAAGGCATTACAGGCACAAAAGAAAAGAACATGAGAAAAGGCATGAAATCATGAAAAGACTTGATAGATTTAGAAAAAGCAAAGAATTTAAAAATTATGAGTCAAATAAGACATTCTGTAGAATGAACTTTGAGTCAGAGCTGGAGGTAAAGAGTAGGAGGGTTTGTAAATGGACCTGCTGACATCTATTTTGGGTTCACAAAGGACTGTTTTCTTACTTCCTGGTTAGATGTGTTTGAAACTACCATATAACTGAGCTATAGGTAGACAAACGGTTATTGCTACATGGGCCCATTTGGAATTGTAATCTTTTTTCTACTAATTAACCTCCTCTTACTTCTAAGTACCCACTTATAGCTTCATTTATAACATACAGTTACGTGTCGCTTCACAACAGGGATTCGTTCTGTGAAATGCATCGTTAGGCGATTTAGTTGTGTGACCATCACAGAGTATACTTACACAAACCTAGAGGGTATACCTACTACACCTAGGCTGTATGGTACTAATCTTACGGGACCACTGTCGTATATGCAGTCTGTCACTGACTGAAACGTCGTTATGCAGCGCATGACTGTACATACTTAAATATAACTGCAACTCCCCAGAATATGACTTCCATGAGGGCATGGGCTCATGTTTTCACTTCACTGCTGATTCCCCAACACCTAGAGCAATTAAATGTTTGTTCACTGAACAAATGCAGAAGTCGTATTTATACAGTGCTTTACAATGTGCAAATCATTTTCATTCTATTACCTTCTTTTATCCTACTAATGCAACACAAATGAAAGGCAGCACCACTTCAACTAAATCAAGAAGTACTCCCCCATGCCTGGTTGTCTAGCTCCCCCCACTATGGCCTTAGTGCTATAGTGGCAAAATTTAAGAATGGGGTATATGCCCCTGCCTGTAATACTACACTGCTTTAAACCAAAAACAGTCATGCAAACTTTTCTCCACAAGAAAGGACTTTTGCAAATTAAACAACCAACATCAGCAGTATTAATGATTTTGTTGTTTAGAATATCTATGCCATCTGTTACACATGGCTCATACTAGAGAGATCCGAATTGAAAAGTGACACCAAATTACAGTAATTGTTCTACTGTCCACAGAATCACCTGGAGGGCTTGTTAAAGTACAGATTGCTCTTCCCCCACCTCCTAGGAAGGTTTCTGTTTCAGCAGGTCTGGCATGGGGCCCAAGGATTTACATTTCTAACTACTTCAGTGATGCTGATGCTGCTGGTCCAGGGACCACACCTTGAGAACTACTGATCTGGAAAATCAGTCTATTGATACCAGATGCAAAAACATAACACCACCACATAATCCCATGGTTGCAACTGCACCAGTGTGCCCTGTGCTTTTATTTTTAACTTTTGAGGGAAGTATTTTAGCCCCACATCAATCCTCAGTCAGATACAGAAATAAATGCTTGTTCATATTAATTATTTTACGAAAACTAAAGTTTCATTCATCTTCTTGCTAATTAAAATGAGTTAAAAGAAGAAAAAAATACACATAAAAGGGGATGGGTAATCATGGAGAATTAGGATAACACCAATTATTTAAAAATTAATTATCTCAACTTAGAACAAGTTTCTTTTGCCCGAACAGAAACAGTAATTTGCTAAAATTTTAAATAAAATTACCTAACTGTTTAAATCGAAAATCAGACCCATATTTCCAAGGGAATGGAATTTTCATTATAAAATCAAGTTACTTGGTTCATAAACTTAGTATGTAGAAGCTTCATGCTTCTGAAGCACAAACTGGAAAACAGCTGTCATGGTACTTCTCCTCCTCAAAGCCCTAATTTCACAGAGAAGAGCTAATTTTTACTATTTATAATATAAGTGCTCCACAGGATTTCTCATTATGAAATTCACCTTGTTTGTTTTGAAGTTCAAAAGGTGATGATGGCCTGTTTAGGTTAAGGCTCATGAAGTTCTAGAAGTTGGTGAGTTCAATTATGAGATAAAATGCCATCTCTTACACACACCATACTAAAATCTAGAAATTTGTATTTAGATAGTTGATAACTGATTCTCCATGTTACAATCAAAATATCTACATAAAGTATACGAATATGTGTGCATACATACATATATATATATATATATATATATGCTGAAAAGTCTAAAGAAAATAAAACAATCTTCTGTTTTAAAGAGTTGATAAATTACAATGCTCACTGATTCTGACGTTCATTGGACTGGTTATGTTATCAGTCCAAACACTATCCCCTCGGTTGCAGTTTCCCAGATGCACCCTTGGTCTGCTCTGTGTCTCAGAGGACGACCCTGCAAGCTACATTTCATAGGCTCCCGTGCCAACTGGCTTCCTTAGATTTGGATATTAAGATGTGACAGTAGACTGGAGGGCCAAAGAAGAGGAAACCTCAAGGTGTCTCACTCCTTCCCTCTGCCTCCTGTGGTGTCTCTAACAATAATTACATCTTCCCTGTGGTCTTAGCTTCTACACCCCCCACCCCGCTACACACACACTTACAAAACTCAAACCAGATGTAAAAGTAGAATCTTCAAAACCTAAATGAACCCAATTAACCCAACAGATACTAATTTCGTACTTAGCAGGGTCTTCCCATCATTAAACCTGCCAGTCCACCCATTTTACACCTGTTGAACTGGGAGTTGACTGGGGCTTGTGTCTGCATATTAAGCAATATTATCTGGGCAATACCAATGTTGCACATGGACCACTGGTACATTTCTACCGTCACAAATAAATTAAAGTCTTATCTATAAATCTGAACTTCAGTTTCCCCATCTTATTTGGAACTAATTATACTGATTTAATTTACAAAAGTCTCCAGTGGTTTAATTAGAGATGTTTGCAGGCAAAAAAAAAAAAAAGTACTGCTATGTAAATGCTAAGTGTTATTTTGATGACCTCCAACCCCCGCTTCTTAGACATAGATCTTGTTGAATGATTTACTCAATACTGATATAAAACTTTTTCATGTATATGAGGTGGAACTCCTTCCCAAGGGAGATCTGTCACCTGAGTTGTAAACCTCCATAATATCCCCAACACAGGCAACCTGACTCTAACATTTACAACCTGTTTGACCTGCTATAAACTTCAGTTTCCTCATCTGTAAAATGGCTTAATAGCAGGACCTACCCTCGTGGGGTTGTTGGGAAGATTACATTAGATATTCCATATAAAGTGCATTGCATTGCTTAGCATATAGTAAGAACTCAATAAACATTAGGTATTATTTTACTGCCAGCTACAGCTTCATGCCAGTAACAGGAAAGGAATACAATGAGAAAAAATTGCTGACCTATACATTATTGATTAAAATAACAATAAACTATAAACCTAAAATATCCATATAACATGTACAAACCCTATTTTTAGCCTCAGCTTGCAAATAAAAGGTATAATTGAATTACCGTATGCCAGTGTTACCTAAATGAGCTTCCAGACCAAGAAAAACTAAAATTAGTTAAAAGAGGAAAATGAGAAGTAATTCAGAGAGCAGAGGAATAATGCATGAAACAAGTGGTTCTGACAAACATCAGATCCCCAGCCCTTGGAAGCCCTGAAGGGGTTCAAGTGGGAGCCTTTCCAATCCCAGTCCAAGACCTTATTATAGCATCACTAAAATTTGCCACGGACTGAATGTTTGTGTCCTCTCAAAATTCATATTTTAAAGTCGTAATCCTCAATGTGATGTCATTTGGAGGTGTAAGATTTGGGAGGTAATAGGTTAGATTAGGTCCTGAGAGTGGGAACTTCATGACTGGATCAATGCCCTTATAAAAAGAGAAAGAGACACAAGATCTCAATCTTCCCCCCTCTCTCTCTGTCTCTCTCCCCCCTCCATGTGAGGACACAGCAAGAAGGCAGCCATCTAGACCATGAAGAGCGTCCTCACCAGAACTCAACTGTGCTGGCATCCGACGTTGGACCTCCAGCCTCCAGAACCATGAGAAATAAATTTCTATTGTTTAAGCTACCTGGTGTATGGTACTTGTCATAGCAGCCCAAACTGACTAAGACAAAATTCAAACAGAATTTTAGGTCTATCATCTAAGAATCTAGAGTTTTTCATTAAAAACATATTTTATCCTTTTCTGCTATGAAATATCATTTTCTGTTGTCTTTCAGTATCAGTTTGTTTTATATCCAATAGATAGCTGCCCAGGGCGTCGTTAAATAAAGCTGACGGATGACGTTTTAAGGAAAAAACACAGTTCTAGAACCATGAAAATAAATAATTCTACTTTACATCTCAGGATATATCAGTATTAGCATATTTCAATAGGAAATTTACATTTACCCACCTTTTAAAACCTAACATTTATTTCTCTATCCTACAAGGTATATTTTGCAAGAGAGAGAGGAAAGGAGAGAGAGAGAAAAAAAATATATAAAATGGAAAAGACTGTGACATGGTGTAATGGTACACCATAACTCTGAATAGATTATATATAGTTAATTAAATAGAAAATATTTTTATAAATGAAGTAAGCTGTAAGTATTGTGGTTTAAATCTGCACAGTAAGAAGAGCTGAAAATGTTGCCTTTTTTCCCCTTGTGCTCTTAAGATTGTTACCATATGGTCCCATTGGATAGATCCTTAAGCAACTGTATTTATCATTTAGGGAAACATAACAAGAACCTGGAAATTTTTAGTGGATTGTCCAAGGGATAGGTGAGGAGGGAAAGTTTTCCAGAAGAAGACTTTCCCATACTTTTTCAATTTCCACAGCTTCCCAGAAAGTTCTCCCTGAGGTCGGGAACTGATATTCAATGCCCTGCACTTGATGTTAAACTAATCAAAAGCACAAGAGGTAGGTCACGCTTTTAAAATTCAGAGGAAGGAAAGGGACAGAAGCCACCTGGCAGGAACACTCCCACCCCACACCCAGCTCACTCCCACCCCACCCCCAAAAGAACAAGGTGCCTCCATTCCCCTTAAGTTCAACGAACATATTTTATTATCCAGAATGGCCATCCCCTTAACACAGAGTATCTTTTGTTGCTCTTTTTCTAAAGTTACAAATGATATATTTAACTGTTTTTCTTAGATTTTTGGCTTCATAGATACTATCTGATTCCTTCAACATCTTTTCCTTCTTCAAAATATGAAAAATTGGACATCTAACTCAGTGGTCTCTACTTAACACTCTACAATGGAACAAAATACTACCAACAATCGCACCTTATGTTTGCATATTGTTGTACAGTCCACAAAAGCTTGCATGCATGTTAATTTTCGCTCCTCATCACAAACCTATAAGGTAGGTGAGAAAGATGTTATCGTTATTCTCAGACAGAAAATGAAGTGTCTGGAAAATACTTTTTATTATTGACTCTGAGCATGGATGGATGAAGGGATAGGCGAGAGGGAAATGGCTGGTTAAATTTCTTGTTACAAGGTCTTACAACTATTAGGTGATAGAATTTAAATTCCTTCCAGAAATTCTGACTCTGGAATTTGTATATACAAATTGACAACTGTTCAAGTCTGAAATGTGACTTAGAGAGATTTAGCAACTCCATTATACATAAGCAAAAAGCATTAAACATTTGGATGGAGGAAAAAAAATAATCTAAGAGACTTAGTATGCATACTATCCATACCTTAAAACAAATAGATGTATAAATCAAGTATCTAATAGAGATTACGGGAAAGAGAGATAATAAAACAGGATGATAAAAGGAAATAATTGTATATCATTCTTTATAACAAATATAAGATTGTGCTACTAATGTGTGTCCACTGAGTGTTTAAATTATCTAGTTTGATAATGGGGAAAATGACACATGAAATGATGAAAGGACAAATAATTCAAAGATGTACGAGGAAAAAGTAAGAGTTCTTCCCATCCCAAATCCTCAATTCCCTTCCTCAGTTTCTTCCATTTTCTTTTAAACATTTTGTATACATTTACAAGTATGTACACTCATACACACACACACACACACACAGAGGAGCTTTGGATATGCAGCTACTCTTTCAGTAAGAATATATCTTGGCATTTTTTCTAACTCAACGTATATAGATCTACTTTAAAAAATTACATAGGATTTTCCCCCAACAGAAGGTCTTAAGATTCCCAACTATTAATTCCCCTATCATAGCATTTTTCAGACACATATGTATTCCCTGTGGTTTGGAGTTGGTACTGAAGCCACACAAGCTTATTTACTTCTTTACTAAAAAGTATATGTAAAACCAAAAACCACCAAGATTACCTTTGCAGAGAATAACAAATATTCAGAGGTAGAATATGATACTAGAAAATATGCTATTTAACTCTACCCAAGTGACATCATAATAACCCTTGTCTACCACAGTAAAACTTAGAAAATGAATTAATGTCAGAGTTAACACCTTATCACCTATCTATACAGACTGGGAAACCAGCAATGTCACCATGTAGAATTTGTGAGCAGGCCAAATCAGATTGCCCACCAGAAAAGTACCTTCCAGAGTGTCAGGTGGGGTACACACAGAATTCCTGTAGAATTCAATAAAGTACCACAATGAAGCCTATCACTGATGATGCTTTGTGACTTAAGAAGTATGTGCAAGAAGATACTTCATTGCCTTTTTACTTCTCTGATAGAGAAATGAAGGTGGAGTTTGAGTCTACTTCTAATAACAATAGACTAAGTAATTCAGTCTACTCCTCTCATAGGACAACTAGCAAAACTGGACAAAGTGTTTAAAGAAATAGCCAGTTGAAGGCATCAAAGAATTCACAATATAGTGAAGATTTACTGGAAGGATTACAGGGAGGGGAGTCCAGGTTAATACATCCCCAGTTTGGAGCAACTCCTTCCCCTGGGAACTACACCAATTCCAGAGGGGAGAAAGGGAGGCTGAGAGGCTGAGTGGTATTTGCAACAACTTCCTACTGCACAGCTCACAGTGATTGGTATCCAAGGCCTATAATGGGTTGGGGAGAATCCTGCCAAACTCCCTCACTTTGGGCAGGAACGTCTAAGGGCTATCCCTTAGGGTGAACCACAGGTAGGGCCTCAAAGGGACTGCAACTCAGCTTTGAATCATCTCAAAGCCCAAGATTAGACACAGGTGTTTCTGAGCTACTAGTCTTCCCAGGTATTCTGAAGTGCTAGCACTCGCCCCAGGCAACCGGAAGAAACAAACAGAAATCCTAATTGTTAAAAAGTCATCATCTGTATTAGTTATCAATTGCTGCATAAATATTTATTCCAAACTTAGCAGCTTAAAATAAGTATTTATCATCTCACAGTTTCCGTGGGTCAGGGGTCTAGGAGCAGCTTAGGTTAATGGTTCTGGCTCAGGATTTCCAACACGCTTCATTCAAGGAGTCAGATGGAGCTGCAGTGCTCCATGCCTTGACAGGGTCTGGAAGAACCATTTCCAAGTTCACTCACAAGGGTGTCAGCAGGAGGCTTCAGTTCCTCACCAGGTGGGCCTCTCCATAGGGCTGCTCACAACGTGGCTTCTCCCAGAGCAAGGGATCCAAGAGCAAGAGAGGGAGATCAGTATGGAAGCCGGTCTTTTATAACCTAATCTCGAAAGTGACATACCATTACTTCTGCCATTTTCTATTAGTCAGAATCAAGTTACTAAGTTCAACTGACACTCAACAAAGGAGACTATACAAGGATCGGGTCTTTGAGGACCATCTTAGGGCCTGGCTGTCTAACACCCTCAAATTATTTTTACAAACAGTTCTGCAAATACAACATCCACATGTAATCAAAGATAAACAGAAATACAAAAAGAAAAGATAAAAAAGAAAAATACAATAGAAACAATGGACAAAAATACATCCACAAAGCTCCAGATATTGGAGTTGAGTTGTCAGACAGAGGCTTTAAAAGCTGTGTGTTTATTTTGTCCATGGAGAAAAAAAAGAAAAGATGATGAATTTTAACAGATAACTCTAAACTGAAAAAATAAAGCCCTGGATTTCTATTTCCAGGCATGATGGTATAACCGAGACTGGACTTACCAGTTTGTCATAAACAACTAGAAAATTGCATGAAATATAAGCAACAACTCTTCTCAAACATTAGACAACAGGTAGTGCAAAATTGTGACCCTGAGCCAGCCCTGATGGCCTAGAGGTTAAAGTTCAGTGCATTCTGCTTCTGCGGCCTGGGTTTGGTTCCCAGGTGTGGAACCACACCACTCATCTGTTAGTAGCCGTGCTGTGGTGGCAGCTCACATAGAAGACCTAGAAGGACTTACAACTAGAATGTACAGCTATAGGCTGGGGCTTTGGGGAGGGGAAAAACAGAGAGAGAGAGGAAGACTGGCAACAGATGTTACCTCAGGGTGAATCTTTCCCAGCCAAAAAAAAAAAAGACCAGGAGCAACTTTTGGGGGAAGTCCAGCAAGGGGAAAAAATATTGTGACCCTAACTGGAGAGAAACAACAAGGTGATCTTTATAATCCCTCAGCCTAGAGGCTGAGAGAAGACACAAGACTCCTGGACCAGAGATGAAAGACTCTATTACTCATAGCAAAAGCAGTAGTCATAATGTCAGCATGCTCACGTCAGTTCCTCAAGCCCAGTTATTAAGGGTGGGGTAGAGAGCCAGATGGTGCCTGCACACATAGTAGGTTGCTTTACACGAGAGGAACACTGAGCTTGAAGAACCCATCGTTTTAGAGCAAGCAGTAAGGAAGCCTGCTCTTTGTCCTGAGTGGAGATATTACCTCATCCCTCAAGGTCGCTTGCTGCAAACACAACCCTGATAAATAATCCAGGTAAAGAGGAGTCAAGACCTTGCATTCTTGGCATACCCAGCAAGACATGTAGGACCTGTGGGAAAACTGACCTAGTCTAAAGCTAAGTGCTTCATCAAAGCTAAGTGTTTCATCACAGTGAATTATAGCTAGGTCAGAATTATAGCTCTAAAAACTAAACTGTTCTCTGCCTACTGAAAAAATTCAGACTGTTTATACTCTAAATGTTTATTAATCAAGTAAGAGAATTAATGCTAGAGCTAGAGTTTAAGCAATTGATCCCAGACTTTTTTATCTTGAGGAATATTGGTAGTGTATATTATACTTTTAAACAAAAGGAAATTTAAGATTTAACTAGATTTTACTATAATTCCTTTTACACTACAGCTTCATTTACTGGCATGTAAGTCATACTTGATCAGCAAAGTTCTTGACTTTTTTGAGAGCCTCACTACCTTTCTTTCCTATATTCACAGGTGTTAAATGTTTTGTACACAAAAACTTAGTGTTTGATACACAAAGAAAAGATTTCCAAGTATTTAGTGTAACATCTATGAAGGTTACATAGATTGCTGGTTTAAAAAAAAATATTGAGGAAAATCTACAGCAAGAGAAAGCTCCAATTACATCCAGAAATCGTTCTAACTAATCTAGTGTGTGTTTTTGAAAAAGAGAAGACTGAAATTTGTTCATGAATATAAAATATATTCATATGCTTATGGAGTATATTAGCAAAGAATAAAAAGTAACATAACTTTGATATACCATATATGTGTTGGTTCTTGAGTTGCCTGGTACTCTGAATAGAGTTCATACTATTATATTGTATATTTAACTTGAGTCTTGTACAAGTAAGGAAGTATTGTCAGGCAGAAAATGATACTGTTATAGTTCTTATTAACAAAATAAGGCATATCTCAATATTTTACTTTTATTGGAACTATATTTTAAATGGTTTTAATTCTAAATTATATATATACATGTAACTTTAAATACATATACTAAATATATATACACTAGCCGTTGTAGTCATTTGAACACAGGAGCTTGTCTTTTAAAATTGCTAAAATAATGAAAATGTTCAAAAGTATTAGTCAACTTTTCAAACACTTGTAAGGAGTTTCTGGAAATGTCAAAAGTTTAAAAAATATTAGTAATTTACCATAAGTAAAGAGGTATAATTATTTCCAAGAATAGTACTTAAAATATTTACATATCTCTGGAAAAAGTTTAATGAAAACAAATATTTATAGGTTAAATTATCATTCAAATGCACAATGAAAATGATACTTAAAGGTAATTTTGAAGAAATCATTTATAAAGCAAATAATCTTTTGGTAAAATAAGTGGATTTTCATAAATCAGACATTTAAAATAAGGTATATCTTTATATGCATTATGAATGCTTTCAGAGTATTCAATATCATAATCCCTAAAGTCTGATTAAATCATTCTGTCATATGTTCATGCCAAGATTATTGAATAAGCATGAAAAAATTTTGAGGATACAATTAGTCATTGTGATGTGTAATATCTGGCAGGTATACATTTAAATTAGTCTGACTAGGTAGAGTTCGTTTTAATGCCTGACCGTCATTACCCTAAAAGCAAAACCTCATCTGCCTGCTATCCTGTTTGGTGTCCACAGTCATCTCTGATTAGTTGTTTCATATACAAAGGATTATTAAATGTGAGCAGTACTCCAGCCGGACATTCTTACCCAATGACAAGAGATTTTTATTGCACGTACATGTTTCATGAGTAGTAATATCACATTTTAAATGTTTTAGAATGTTTCTTCAGCTCATCTAAACACAAATCATAAAACAACCAAGACTAGAATGTGCAGCAAGATTATTAAGTGCATAAGGTATAATCATATATTATTATACATAGAAAAGTTTAAGCATCTTATTTTAAAAGTTTTCCAGAACTTTCTTAGAGCATTGATGTCATCTAAAGCTCCCTAATGCAGAATATTCTCTCTCAGAATCATTCTTTTGCCTGGCCAATTCTCTATGTTAGGCTTCCAATTTATTCACTGGACACTCTTCCTTATGAATGTTTTCATTAAAATTCTCATCTGCCATATAGTATAGGATTTCATTTGCTCTGAAGTCATGTACTGATGGAATATCATTTTACGTCATAATAGCATCCAGTTGAAAAAAATAATAATTAGTCCATTCCATAATAATATTTCTTTATTGCTATTGATACAATGGATTCTCTTTTTAAAAATCCTCTATTCATTAACTCATTCATTAAATGATTCACTGATTCCTTCTCTTCATACCAGGTATTACTTAGTAATAAGCTTAGTAGTCATACTACTATACTTTAAACTATTCATTAACATACCAAATATATATTGCCTACTATCTGCCAGGCATTGGTCTCCTAAGACTAATAAAATATGGAGCATGGTATTGTGAAGCCATTCAGAGTCTAGTGGGCCAAGGGGTAGAAATGTAAAAGAATAATCATAATACAGAGTATGAAGTGAAATAATTAAGGCACATAAAATTTATCCATTTATTCAATGCCTCCTTTAACCAATAATTGAAAGTGGCCTACAAGTGGCCTAAAAATATATATACACAACACAGAAGGATAGAAATACATAAATTAGGGAGCTCGGACTAAGAAAAAATATAGGTAAATGATAAGGAAACAGTAAAGGCAACCATTGAGTACCAAAACATACCATATACCACTAATGGAGGTGCAAAAAGACACAACTTCCACAGAGGAAAATTTGGCAATACTTAGCAAAATACAAACATCTGCCAAAATTATGTATTATTAAAAACACACTTTGAGGCCGCCCCAGTGGCATAATGGTTAAGTTTGCGTTCTCCGCTTCAGCCAACCAGGGTTCCTGGGTTCGGATCCCAGGCGCAGACCTACGCACCACTTACACCACTTATCAAGCCATGCTGTGGCAGGTATCCCACATATAAAGTAGAGGAAGACGGGCACAGATGTTAGCCCAGGGCCAATCTTCCTCCGCCAAAAGAGGAGGATTGGCAACAGGTGTTAGCTCAGGGCTAATCTTCCTCACCAAAAAAAAAAAAATACACTTTGATCCAGCAGTACCACTTCTGAGAATTTATCTTACAGTTATAGCTCAAATGAATATAGAGTGACATATGAAAAAGGTTATTCACTGCAGCACTGTTTGTAATACCAAAAGGTAAGAACCCAAGAATCCATCAATGAAGCCTGGTTAAATAGCATACAGCACAGATTTTCACTCAGTGAAAAGCCTTCCTCCAAAAGAGAGTGAGAAAGCTCTCTGAAATGGAAAAATCTCCACACTCAATTTTAGGTAAAGAAAGCAACGTGTAGAAGAATACACACACACACCCCTTGCTGAAAGAAGAGGGAAAGGAAATAAGGATATATACTTATATTTGCTTGCATCTGCATAAAGAAACACTACAAAGACTCACAAGAAGCTAATGTAAGAGGTTGTCTATAGGGGGCAGGGGTGAATGGTGGGTTGGGCAGAGGCAGAAATGAGAGCAAACCTTTTCAACATATAGATTTTTAAATTTTTTATTACTTTTGGACATCATAAATGTATCACCTATTCAAATAAAAAGCATTTAAATATACACTATTCAGCAGTGTATAATTGCTAGAGGAAAGCTAAAAATTAGCTCTGAACTTCCTACAAGTCAAATCAGATGGAGAAATTGTCTTGTTACAAGAATCAGAGTTAAGATTTAAAAATTTTTAAACTGTTTCCCCAATATCGAGACCTGAAAGGAGTTTCTCCAATGTACACTCATTAACTGGACATTATTGGATTTAGTGAATGAAAATCTTAGCAACATCTTTTAAATACCTACTCACGAAGTTTCAAATCATGCCCCTACCTAAAACTCTCCAATGCCCTTCCATTTAATCAGCATAAATCCAAACCTCTTCCCACAGTCTGCGACACCCTACATGACCTGGCCCCTACCTATCTCTCCTCCCACTCTTCCCCTTGATCATGAAGCTCCAACTGCACTGGCTTTCCTTCTGTCCCTTGTCCATAACAAGCTCCTACCTGTCTCACTGCCTTTGTACTTACTATTCCTTTCTGCCTTCAATGCTATTCCCCCATGTAGCACTAGCTCACGAAAAAAGCATCACCTTGCCCCAGCCATTCTTTAGCCCATCACTATGTTTTCTATTCTTTATAGTACTTACTACAGTTTGCTATTTTATTATTTTCATTTTCTCTGTCTTCTACCACAAGAAAACAAGCCCTGAAAGTTGTTCCCTACTGTATCTTGTATCTCCAGTGCCTAGAACAAGGCTTGGAACATAGTGTGTGGCCAAAAAATATTAGTTGAATGAATGACAATGAATGAGTGAATGACAATGAATGAGTGATTATGAAAGAAGGAAGAATGGGAGGCATGGAGGGAGGAAAGGATGGAAAAGAGAGAAAAAGGAAGCAATTTTTAAAATATTCAACAATAGGCAAACTGCTTTGGCTAATATGAAGTGAGATCTGTCAGCTAACCCCAATATTACCTCGCATAAGATTTTAGACACCAACAGCTTATACACAATTTTCACCCAATGTCACTTAGGGTTGAGAGTTGATGCCACTGTAGATTTATACAGCCACTCATCTCACAAGCTGTGTGTCTCAAGAACACTCCTACTGGGAAAGTCCTAAAAGTTTCACTACGACCTGGGTTTAGGTTAGATTTATAAGGAATTTAAGTTTTTCAAAGCATTCTCCTCCCTCTCAAAAAATATTAATAAAGCAGGACTAAGGACTTTAAAAGGAGATTTTTAACACCACACTTTTCCTTTGTGGTACTTGGTCAAAGTTAACTAAAGGTCATTCTGGTATAGATGGAGTTTCACATAGACTTTGGATTTGGGCAACCACATCTAGAAATCAAGAGAAGTAACCTGGGCTTATTTCTCAGAAAAGAATCTGCTGGACTACTTCATTTCTGCAGCTGCGCTACAGAAGAAATCTAACATCAAAATTTACTTTCTTCCAGCCACTTCACAGTGGTTGAAGATGCACTGGCTGGATTTTATAACCACCGCCATGTGGCTTCAGGGCACACTGACTGACTTCAAGTTACACATTAAAAATGTCTCAACTCCTCAGTGTCTCTGACAGCCCAGTTTTGTATCAGAATGATTCCACCATCTACACAACGTGTTAAATCACTCATGCAAAGATTACTCCCTATTATTTGCATCTGTTAAGGCTCACGTGTTTTATTTATTCCAGCATAGGTCTGAAATAAATTATGGTTAAAAATAAAATGTGTTCCTGATAATGCTCTTTTCATATCACAGCACGAGGGTAACTGTGTGAAAGCCTTCCTACTTTTGATCAAACTGTGCTTTCCTTTACTTTCAAGGTCAGCTATAAAAAGAGTTATGTTTCTAATTGAGTTAGAAATGATTTATCTTAGTACCCTACTGGCTGTCCTCAATCACAGATGATTTTTACTTCTCAGTTAATAAATCCTGGGTCAAATTTAAGATCCACTGGCCCTTCTAGACACATCTGCGCAGTCCTAAGAGGATGACCGTCTCAAGGAGCAAACATCTCTGCCGTCACCAGAACCGGAGCCTTGTTAGGGTCACGTGCACAGCATTTGTTCTGATTCTTTTCCATTCTCTAAACTTTAGAGAATGCTTTAGAGTCTGAGACTGAACTTTTCCCTGGAAGAGTAATTCTTATTAATGCAAATCTATGCCAAATCTTCACAAAAGGTGTAGGGAAAAAAATACAAGTCGAAGCAGAGAACAGAAATGCTCACGGTCCAGATTTTGAAGGTGATGTGCATTTCGGTAGGTTACTTCAACACTGCTGGAGATTTCAGACTGAAAAATGTAATCATGTTCTCATTTTAACAGTGATACCATTAAGGACTCCACTCCAAATATTCTATGTCTTATGTCCTGTGAGTCTCTAGCAAAAACAACTTGCTATTTAAAGTACAGCTTTGAGCAAAGAAGGTGGTTTGGATTGCAGGGAGTTATTAATTAACATGACAGCAAAGCTTCAGGACACGAAACCACAAAGCAGCCCTCTGGCCGGTTACCCAAAGTGTTGCACATATGTAAATAATCCACAGTTTTAAAAGGCTCTTTTCTCTTCTATGCTTTATCCCCTTGACAATGATTGTAACGTTCTGTACTGAGATCTCTTCCAAGTCTAACATTTGTGATTACAGGACAGTATGAAAGCAATCTTGGTTCCAATTACTTTTTTCTAAATCTCACAATCATAAAATCATCCTAGAAATGAGCTGTGTCATGTTCTTAAAGACAAATGAGACTACTGTTGGCATGTCAATCCACCATAATCTTCACCAAGCAGGTAACGCTCAAGTTATACTGGAGTAGCTAATAAGCACACACACATTCTCTCATTCCTCCAGCAGCTGGGAGTGCCGGCAGCGGAATCTCTAACCAGGAACTGCCCTCGGCCAAAGGGAGCTGCGTCACCCAGCTATGACCTTGCTTCAGGGGCAGCCCCATGACTTAACCCAGGAGAGATCTGAAGGGCTCCTCCCGCCCCGAGCTCCCTAGAGGGTAGGCTGAGGTCAGTGCTGCATCTGCACCATGATTCACCTTCTCCTTCTGCTCAGTCCTGCTTCCCTCACTCCCTTCCAGGTGTTGTTCCCAAGAGCACTCCCCAGGAAACTTCCTCCATGCAAGTCTCCATCTCAGCATCTGTTTCTAGGGAACTTGACCTAAGACGCTCTGCCACTTACTAGCTGGGGAACTTTGGACAAGATATTTAATCTCTCTACTCCTAAATTTTCTCATCCACAAAATGGAAATAATAGTAGTCCCTGCTGTGTGGGGTGTTGTGAGAATGAAACAAGTTAATTTATCCAAATCTCTTAGAACAGTGCCTGGCACATAGTAAGTATTCAGCTAATGTTTATTATGAGCTATTATTATGAGCATGTTTTCTTCTGTAGGAAAAATATTCATTAAGGAATGAATTCATTTTATATTAGTAACACATTTTTTCAGCTTTCTCTAAGTTATAAATCAGCAGAACAATGAAGCTAAAAGCAATAAGTTATAGTTTACATTATTTCCGATATTCCAATTATAATAAAATTAGTATAATACTTTTTAAAATCACTATTACATTATCATAATTTCCAGGTTAGTTATTTTTCAGCAAAGGAATGAAATTGTTTTTGTGCTCCTTATAAATATCAAAGAAAAGAAAGTACTTAACTCCTGTAATCTCATTTATTTACTCTAAATTGAACATATCAAACCCAACAAAATCCAAAAAGAAGAAAACTGGAATTCAAACTGAAGGCTTCATATTTCAGAGTAGCTCTGGATCTTATAAATCAATGCCTGATACTAAGAGTTCTGAGCATCAAAGCTGTAAATTAACCATTGGAGAGCAATGCAGAGTTAAGGGTAGATTCATACAGCTGATAAGCTGAAATTTTAAAGGGATAAATTAGCCACACTTTTTGCATTTGATGCAGCCCTATTTAAATTAGTTTGTCTCGGGATTAGGATGTATCATGTACAGCCATGCCCAATCTCATTATTTGTTAGGACATAATGAGTAAATCCTAGCAAGTCAATGTTAATAAGGAAAATTAATCCTGCAGACAAAGGACTCGCATTCTATTTGCCTTTATGTAGTAAATATTTCCTGCACTGCTTTGTGCAGAAATCTCACCCAGTTCAGTAAGAACCAGTCCTAAGAATAATGTCTGGTTGAGTTTCCTTGTCTCCACTTGTAAGAAATAGAAGAAAATAGAAACACTTTTTAAGTGCCTACTATGTGCTAGTGTTTGAAATATATTACCTTTGATTCTCAGAATAAGCCTTCAAAGTACATATTACTATCCCATTTTCTAGACGAATAAAATGAGGGTCAAATAACACAGCTTATAAAATGCAGAGCCAGACAGATTCAGTCTGTGCTCTTTCCTCTCACTGTCTCCCACTGAGCACATAACTATTAATAAGTCAGCTCATATTCTGCTTCAAAGGATGGGAAAAGAGCTTTACAATATTGGCATTCCTCCAAAAAAAAGAGGAAATATATCTACTATAATTGTTCTTCCTGTTTTAAGTTTTGAACTGGTTTGTTTATTTTTCAAGTTAGAGAATAGACAGGATAAACTTAAAAGTTTAAATATAGCTATATTCTCAAGTCAGCAACCCAATTTCTTTGGATAACAATGAGAGATATATATGCCTTTTAAAGACAGGTTAAAGGACTAAACAGCAGATCGTAAATTTGAGACACTTAAGAAACAAAAAGGCTCTAGTAATCTTTCTGCTAATATGCAAAATTTATAGCTTCATATTCTGACAGTAAAAAGAGGCACTGACAAAGATCATGTTTTTTACACGAAAGGAAAATTGTCTCGTACTAAATTACAACATAAAAAGAATATTAACTGTCTTACCATATTATAATGTTTATGGGAAATGTTTCAATGATGGCACTGCTTTTCAGAAAGCTGAAAGAACACTGTAGGATATGCCCGATTCCTGAAGCAGTCGACACTCATTTACATGGGTACCACGCAGGTCATTCCATTTTATCATTGAACAAGTCTTCCTGTTATTATGTACTAGGCATTTTAGTAAGCTCTTAGCAGTGAGCAAGATGGATGAGGGCTCTGCCATCATCTCGTGAAGCTTATAATGAGCAGGGAAGCAGACACTACACGGGTTACCTGTGTGAGGCATGCTAAAAAAGAGGCTTATTGCAAAATGCATATAATCTATGGTGCTTATAAGATGGGACTTAACTGACAGTGGTCAAGTGGGGAGCTTATATGGTCAAGGAAGGACACGATATTTTCAAGGAACAAGTAAAAGAAGCTAGAGGATGGGGAACCCATGGCAGAGATGACAAGGATGGCACATTTCAAGCAAAGGGAAGAACCAGTGTCTTAGTCAGCTCTGGCTGCCATAATAAAGTACCATACACTGGCTGGCTTAAAAAATAGAAATTTATTTCTCACAGTTCTGGAGGCTAGAAGTCCAAGTTGAGGGTACCAGCAGCGTTGGGTTCTGGTGAGAGCCCTCTTCTTGGCTTGCAGATAGCCACCTTCTCACTGTTTCCTCACAAGCTGGAGAGAGCAAGCTCCTGTCTCTTCTCCTTCTTAGAAGGACACTACTCCCATCATGGAAGCCCCAACCTCGTGACCTCTTCTAAACCAAGTTAACTCCCAAAGACCCCACCTACAGGTATCCTCACATTGGGGGTTAGGGCTTCACCATATGAATTTGAGGGGACACAGAATTCAGTCCATAATACAGAGCAAAGCCTGAGGTGAGAAAGAGCATAGTGCCTTCATGAAATATGAAGGGGTTGGGGAGAGTTCCTTGGAAAAGCGATAGAAAGGCAGGCAGAATGGATTAGGCAAGGATTTTGAACTTGATCTTACAACTAGTGCAAAGTCATTGAAGACTTTAAGTATGAGTAATATAATCAGATCTGTGTTACAGATGATTTCAAAAAGAAGTAATTATCAAAGGAAATGTTGGGTTCTATCTGACATGTGATAAGAGAACAACGCACTTAGTAAAAGATAATTGTGAGATTTTGGGGCCCTAGAGCCTTGACTTACAAAAAGAGAAACACAGCAAAACGAATTTCTACTTAAAGTTTCTTTGGCATATTAAAACTTAGTCTTAATGATTTTTAACAGTCCTAGCTGGTTCTCTGCATTTGGACAGGGCTTGCTAAAAACTGATTTTCCTCAAATGAGTCACAGTGAGTTACTTTTCCTATATGCCTCAGCCAAACCTAAATATGGTGGGAAATATTATCAGCTAATTCATGGGGTTGATTTCTATTTCTACTTTTTCATGAAGGGTTATCATTTGTTCAATTATGATTGTAGAATTATAAATACACGAAATTATTTGTTGAGCCTAAAATATACTTAAATGATTTTAAACTGTTAACATTTACTACTCGTAACGTTAATTAATCCATGAAACACTGAATCAGTAAACCTTTATAGCTATATACATTAGCTGCCATTCAATCATAATCTAATATATTATAAATAGAGTAAAATTCTACAAGCTCTATTTCCAAAGGGCTCTTACGATTAAGTCTTAATCATATGAATTTCATTGAAATTAATAGAAATTTGAATTTAAGGAAAAAGCAGGAGGTTTGCTTCTGGTATGGCCAAGTAGGCTCCTACAAAAACCCACCTTCCTGCGCATAACAACTATAAACTCGGAATAAAACAGGAAAAAAAAAAAAACCTGAAGGCTCTGGGGACTGAATAAAAGCAGTCAGACTTTCACAACGTGTCAAAAAATTGGAAGAATAGACTGACACGGGGTGAGTTTCCCATTTTTCAAGTTTAATTAATTAATTTATTTTTTAGCCTGTCATCTAAGGACAGGTGCCAGTCAAGAAGGCATCATTCCTGGGCCGGCCCCGGTGGTGCAGCAGTTTAGTTGGCGCTTGGCGGCCCAGGGTTCACTGGTTCGGATCCCGGGCGCCCGCCGACACACTGCCTGTCAGCCATGCCGTGGCGGCGTCCCATATAAAGTAGAGGAAGACAGGCACAGATGTTAGCCCAGGGCCAGTCTTCCTCAGCAAAAAGAGGAGAATTGGCAACAGATGTTAGCTCAGGGCTGGTCTTCCTCACAAAAAAAAAAAAGGAAGGCATCATCCAGAGTGGCTTAAAGCACCAATAGAAACACATAGTCTTTTTGGATTGAGGAAACTTAAGACAGAGTTTAGGGCAACCACAGCCATTAGAAAGTGAGAGGGAAATCCCAGATAGGAGAAAGCCTTCTGGACAAGCCCCAAATTCTGTATAAACTCTGCCCAAATCTCTGACTGACCCCTGAACTATACATGTGTGGGGCATACTGCAAAAATCCAGTTAGGAAAAAGTAGAACTGAACTGAGATTTGTACTGGTGCCCAAGAATCAGAGTTTGCAGTTTGAGTCCAACCAAGTTAATTGCCTTCCTGAGCAAAAATATCAACACTATTCAGAAGAACATAACAGAATCCAGAGTCTCCACAACATAATGTACACAAAGTTCAGAATAAATATAAAATTATTCAACATATGAATAACTATGAAAATGCAATCCATTTTCAAGAACAAGAAAACAGAGAGGCCAACCCCAGGTTGATGCAGATGTTAGAATTCACAGACAGACTTGAAAGCAGCTATTATAGCTATGTGAGGTAAAAGAAGACACTCTTGTAATGAGTGAAAAAATAGAGAATATCAGCAGAGAAACAGAAACTATAAAATAAAGCAAAATGGAAAGTCTACATGAAAAATACAATATCTGAAATGAAAAATCTGTTGGATGTGCTTAACAGCAGAATAGAGATGAGGAACAAAACAGTGAACTTGAAAATAAAGCAACAGAAGTCACCTGATCTGCAGAACAGAAATAAAATTATTAAAAAGAAAAATTAACAGGGCCTCAAGACCTCAGATCCAAAGGTCTAACATATGTGTATTTGGAACCTCAGAAACAGAGGAAAGAAAGAATGAGGCAGAAAAAAAATATTTAAAAATAAATGAAAACGGTCTCTAGGAAGATTCCTCTTTACACATGGAATAAGCTTAACTTTCTTATTTAAAAAGAAAAGTTATCTTCACAAATTACAGACAAAAGTGATAACTGTACATCATATGTTAAAATACATTTAGAGAAATAATAGCAAAGTAGCCTGAAGATATTATGAATTCAGATAAGAGCACAACTGTACTCCTCTGTGTATATAGCAAAATTGAATATTACTGTGTTCAAAAATATATATCTTTCTTTTAAAATATACCAAGATCCAAAACTCAAGATGAACTTACTAAATTCATTTTGTGGTATTAGGAGTATGCTGTAATATACTAATATAATTTTTAATCCAAGTACGCAAATTACCTAAGAGTACATTAATTAATTTACAAATGTCAAACATTAATTTATAAATTGCCCTTCCTGTCACCTCTCTTCTTTATGCTGGGCGCTGATAGAGGCAATGGAAGTAGAAGAGACATAAGCATGATAATTAGATTCTACACAGGAAAAATACCATATAAAAATTCTTGTAAGATGAGTCCAGGAAATAAAGTATCTGCAAGCACTGAAATATCACATTCTTTTTTTATGCATAATGTAACAGAACAGCCTTTGTATTATTTTTAACAGTTCAGTACTTAAAATAATCTATACTTCAAAGGAAAGTAAACAGTGCATAAGCTTAGATTGCTCTTTACCTCATGACTTGGTTCTTTTATAACAGACAGTCTTAAGAACTAGACAGGTCAAGCTCTATGTAAACAATAACTTCCTCTGTGTTTCCAAATGAGGAAATCAAGAGTATACACCATGAGAAGCTTCTAACTGGACAACTGTTAAAAATCAAATAGTATTTAAGTCCATTTATGGTAAGGCTAGTAATAATGTTTAATCTCTTGAAAACATATCCATCACAATGGTTATTTCTACACAGTTAATTTAAATGAAGAATATAGGAACTTTCAGAATACTCTGAACAAAAGAGCTTTTAAAGGTAGAGGACAGTCTCTTGTACTGACCAGAATTTTTGGGTTAACTGTCAGTAATCAAAGCGATGAGAAATTGCCTCAAGTTGTGTTTTGTTCTTTTCTCTTTGCTAACCTTGTGAACACCAGTGATGCTGCAAGTCTTCCTTGCTTTTGCCACAATACGCTCCCCAAAAGTATCAAATGGATGACAGCCTCTCGTCCGAGGATTTAGAATGAAGTAAACCAACTACATCAAAAAAATGCAACAATAAAATTATTACCATCATTTAAAATAGAAAACATAGGTTCTAATTTCTATAAATGAGCATAAGCAAATAATTTACTTGATTACATGAGGAGTCTCAATATATCAAGTGTACATACAACACATAAAAATACAAGTGAAAAAATTTTACATTACTATTCTAATAATGGTAATATTTTAACTATGTTTCCTACTTTGATATGCAAAAGAACTTCTCAGGAATGATTTGTTTTATTCTATTTTCTTAAAGGAAGTATCCAAATAAATTTTAATTGATGTCCTTCTTTTAGTTAGTAAATTTCCTACAATAAATGAAATTATTCAAAACCACTCAATGACTTTATTTTACAATTAAGTTCATGCTCAAAGTAGTGTGTATGGATACATGTCTGTTAAAGGGTACTACAAATGATATTGTTCCTCTTTAAATAAAGGAAAATTCAAAGCATCTCTTTCTTCCTTTTGCCCCACTTCCACTACTGAGTGAGAAGGAGAAGTTCTCAGGATAATCAATAAAAAAATTAGAACATAAGCCAGCCACATCCTAGGAAGTCAATGTTTTTCTCCTTCACTGGGATGACATCTCAGGAGACAAGTGCAGCAAGACAAAGCCCAGTGGTGCCTCTTTCTTAGGAAATATCCTTGACCTTGGAAGGCCAGAGAGACACCTAGGGTAGCGGAAGCCATGAGACTGGCAAGTATACCAGAGATGAACCATGGAAGACCGTCAGAGAACAGCCAACTTTAATCTTTACTTTAAACCAACAAAGTCAGGGAATCTTCAAGGCTCACACAGCTCCTGTGGCGTGTCCATGGTAAGAAGCAGACTAATTTGGGGAGTGAAGTTCTACATAGTAATTAAGACAGTGAGCTTTCCCAGAGTGTCATTTCAGGTTGAGGATCATATTTCTATCCATTTAACATGACTGGTCATTGAGATTTTTAAAACAACAGACTGACATTTCTTTCTCTCTCTCTCACTTAGCTCCTCAGTTCAATCAAAGCTCAAGTGAAGCCCACATAATAATAAACTTTCCTGGGAGGTTACCATGCGTCAGGCACTGCTTTGCACACTGGAAAAGCATCATCTCATTTAATCTCCACGACAGCCCTGTGAGATAGATCCTTTTATCATCCCTATTTTATGGATGAGAAAGCTGAGGCTTACAAAGCTTTGGGAATTTGCTTGAGGCCAAGTTACTAAGCGTCAGAGCGAAATTGAAACCCAGTTCTGTCTGGCTCCATAGTGCAAGCTTTTGTCCACTAGATCACTCTTCCTCTGTCCAAATCAAGGACACCTGGCAGTGATGAGCACAGCAAACCTCTTTCATCCTCTCTCCTAAAGAGCTTCCATGTACTTCATCAGTGGGCAATCTGAGATCTGCATTTTTATGGGAAAATGGTAAAACCTGAAATGAAGTTAACAGCATGGCTTTTTTAAAAGGAAATTTAAAACAGAATTGCTAAGAAAGACAGACACAGTGTCCTACTGCATACATAGAGCAGGGGTAGTATGCCCAAAAGCCATCGAGTAAAAAGCTAAAAGCAGCAAGATTCTTTACACAATAATCAAGACTAAGGTATTTTTGTCTGTTCAACGGAATATCCTATCTTAACTGATTCAACACTTTCTTCTCATATGAAAGATATTAGTTAATGGCTTCCGTCGACTGCAGGATATAATATTAAGAAGAGGACAATAATAAATCCTACATGTCATTTCCTATACTTTAGCAACTACATTTTCTTCACAACTTCTTAACACTAACAGATGCTGAAGAAGACCACGTTAGCGCAAGAGTCCTGAACCCATCATCAAAGGATACCAGACACTGAACAAGACAGCAGCACAGATTTCCAGAACCCTTCTTCAAGTGGGAAAGGCTCTTAACATATGGCCAGGTCTTGGTAGAGAATGACCAACGGGTAGCAGACTCAATCATCACAGAGCACTAAGGAAGGAAGTTGAGCAAACAGGGAGAAGATGGCCACAGACTTGATTTGCAAATACTACAAACAATGGGAGAGGCATATTATATGCTGGAGAGAAGAAACAAGTATAGAGGTAGAGGCAGAAAAGATAAGAGGAAAAGGGGATAATTGAGAAGAAATGTCAGAGAAGATGGGAGAGGTGAAATGAGGAGCATGGATGGATGGGTTTGATTTGGACAGAGGAGAATCACCTAGTCCTTGGGGATTGGATGGTGCAGATACAGAAAAGTCTGACGGCAGGAGGCAAAAACACAAGCAAGTTTTCACCTTCTGGACTCTACTGAGTAGGAGGCATGATTATCTGTAAAGGGTAAAGGGGGCAAGATATGATGCTTAAAGAAGGTGACGTTTTGGGAGAGATGCTAGGGTGAATACAACAAAACTGCCCAGCAGTATTGAGGGACCAGCTGATAACACACTCTTATAATAGACCCAATCATCACTGGAATCACTCCAGCAGTGCCCCACAGTCCAAGTGCTGGGCGGGAGGGGTGCAGGGGACATATGGCTAGATTGATAATGATCAGTAATACGTGTACAGGTATGAAAGAGCAAGGGTTAATTTGGTGCACCTAGGAGTCCTAGCTGGACAGAGAAGGAACTAAAACAGAGAGGACTGATATATAAGGAAAGAAAAGAAAGAAGAAGGAGGCTAGAAAAAAATCTAGGTTCAGAAAGTAAATGTAAATCAAATCAAAGACTGAGAAAGCTGTAAGGCTAGGACCTAACCATCTCTCTAGGTTCTAGTCCGTGGGACTGTGGAGAATGAGCAAACAACATTCCCATCACAGAGACCTGCCCTCCAACACCATATGAGTGGCAAGACTCTTGTCCCAGCCAGTGCCCTTAGCCACTGACTCTTCTCTCATTATCCTCACTTTCACTTCCACAGCTTTAATTATCACCTCCACAGAAATGACTTCCAAGTGTACACCTCCAACCTTAGGCTCTCTCCTGCACTGCAGTTCTGAATATCTAAATAGCTGTCAAAATATCTTTTCCTAGACTACTGGCCAGTGATTCATGCTCAACAAATCAAACACTCAACTAAAAGAGCATCTTTCCCTTCAAAACTCACCTCCCGCTTTTCCCATTCCTCCCACTAACCCAGACTGAAAAGATGGCATCACCTTTTACTTCTTCCACCACTTCTCCCCTCACGCCTTATTCAAGCTGTACCAATTCTGCCTTTATGATGCCCCTTAAGGTCATCCTTCTTTTACACTTCATTACCATTCCCCAAGTTCAGACCTCATAGCTGAATATGTATCATCATGAATCTCAGCATCCTCCTGCCGGGTTTTCCTGCTTTCTTTCTTCTACTCATTCAATACAAATCTTCCTAAAACCTTACTTTACACATGTCAATCTCTATTCAAAAATCTCCCATATCTCTCAGTTGCTTCCATAACAAAGGCCAAACTCTTTAGGCAAACACTGTAAGTCCTTCACAGGCTATCTCCTCCCATGTCTTCAAGACTCCTCCTATTACTTCACTACAGGAACCAGACTTCACTACAAGGACACCATGATTATTCTAATCCATACTATCCTCTTGTGGACTATGTAATGTTAAACAGAGCTTTACTTAAAATTAGTATTTGTTACAATAGTCAGCTGATCTACCTGCACCACAAAACACATATTTCTTTTAAATGAAGTTTTTAATTCAGTAGGATTGTAAGCAATAACCTGGCATTTATAAAAATGATCTAGCATAATGATCTTCTTTAATGGGCTATGAAAGTATAAATTACTTCTACAGTTGCTCACTTTTAATTTATAATTTAGAAGGTGAGGGGCTCATTAGTAGAAGTCTGATGTTTAGTTGTTAATAAAATTAATTTATTGTCAGATTTCAATCCTCTGAGAAAGGAAATCTTACTGATCACACTTTCAGAAATCCATCTGAAGTGATCCTATTTTAGAAGAGATCATGCCTAGAAATGCATTACACATTTTTATGCAAAAAAAAAAAAAGATGTGCAGCTACATTGTAATGTATCCATGACAGGTTGTATAAATAAATAAAAACATATATATCACAACAGAGGAATCCCTAGAAGGTCCATATCTAGTGAAACCTCCATCTGATTCACTGCATAAAGAACTTTTCCCACCTCCAAGGCCCCTTAACTCTCACCACACCAACCACTTTCTAACACATAGTATAGATTACCGCAAACCCCTACAATAACATGCTGTTAAAATGAATTACAACATGCAATAGTCAATTTTATGTGTCACCTTGACTGAGCCATGGGATGCCCAGATAGCTAGTTAAACAATAATTCTAAGTGCCTCCATGAGGGTGTTTCCGGATGAGATTAACATTTGAATTGGCGGACTGAGTAAAGCAGAATGCCTTCCCCAAGGTGTGTGGGCATAATCCAATCCATTGAAGGCCTTATCAGAGCAAAAAGGAGGAGGAAGGGTTAATTCACCCTCTCTGCTGACTGCTGAGCTGGGACATCAGTCTTCTCCTGCCCTCTGACTGGGAAGACACCATCAATTCTGGTTCTCAGGGCTTCAGACTCAGACTGAATTACACCACAAGCTTTCCTGGGTCTCCAACTTGCAGACAGCAGTTTATGAGATTTCTCAACCTCCATAATTGCATGAGGTAACTCCTCATAACAAATTTCATACACACACACACACACACACACACATATCCTGTTAGTTCTATTTCTCTGAAGAATCCTGACTAATACACAGTTTGTGGATGAAGAACCATGGCCAGAAAAGCTAATAGAGATAGTAAATGGTGCAGTCAGAATTGGAACCAAGGTTTTCTGACTCTAAGTCCAGTGCTCTTTCCATGCCATCTCAATAAAAGATTGCAAAGAGTAAAAACTGATAAACAGAATAAAAGACACTCCATAGACTAGAATCACCCCCTGCACACCTGAGAGCGGCCAGGTACTGGCACTGAGTCTAAGTGGTGGTTAGTGTGCTGAGGTGAACTCCTAAGGCCCATGATCCACATGCTCAGGGCTTCGCCACAACTTATATCACACCACGTGGTCTCTCTAAGACCTTCAGGGTGCTTTTTTCTGGGGGGTGGGGAGGAGCAAGAATCACTATTGAGAGGTCATCTGAACCTTCCTTAAGACAGGTGGAATTCTGTAAGCCCATAAGGAGATGTTACAAGTGTCCAAAGTAAGTAAAACAGATTTCTAATTTCATTGCCAGGAACATATATATCTAACTGAAAACCCACAAAACTTAAAGTTTTTCTGCTCCTTTTTCCATCTTTTAGTGCAAGAGACTCTTTATTTGAAATGCCATTTTCAATTAATTCTCAGCCTTCGCTATATCAGGCAAATAGTTTCTTCATCATTTCCAGAAGTCTTATTTACTAACATTTAAGCAGGTGTAACCTGCATTGAGCACTTAACTATGAATCAAGCATTGTTCTAAGCATAAATGTATTAATTTTTTATCCACACAAAAATTCCATCAAGCTGACACTATTGTTCTGCATGTTCTCCAGATGAGGAAACTGAGGCACAGTGCCCAAGATCACACAGCTAGTAGTAGTGGAGCTCAGTCAAACCCAGGCCCTTTAGCCCCATAGTCCGTCTATATTTGTCATCACTGCATGCAGCCTAATTTTAATCTTCAAAGCTATGAACACTCTACCATGTAATGTCAGTCATCTTTACTTATAGAACCAAGAACTAGACAAAGCCCTGGCAAGTTATATATTGACTGTAACTAGAGGTACATCCTACAGATTCTAGGCTATTCCCCTCCTATTACATTTCCAAATATACTACCTGATCACCTTTCCCAAGCAGGAAACGGGGAAAGGAAGTAGAACCAGCTGATTAGTGTTGGGTGGCAGTTGGGTGGGGGAGAAGGTGAGGAAGGATACCAAAGTGAAGCCTGAGAAAGAATGCTACAGTCGATCTCGAGTGCCAAAAACAGGTCATCAAAGCAAAGCCAGAGGCATATACAGCACATGCTGGGAACTAAGGTATAGGCCAGCAGGAGTGGGATAATCAGGGAAGATGACAGTTGGCGAGTAATCTAGACATATCCTGGAGACAGGCGCAAATGACCACTATGGAAATCTCACAAGCTTTGAATGCATGTGTACAGATGGGTTGGTCCATTTAAAAGAGCCAGAATAAGACAATCACATACTGGTAACACAATTACAGGACCATCAAAGCAGGTACACACTATGTAAGCATGTATGCGTGCATGTAACAATAAGAGTAGGTGAGTAGTAAGGTGAGGGATAAGCAATGCAGTTCAGACCATAAAATTCCAAAGGATCAATGATAAAATATATTGAGGAAATAAACTTTACAATAAAATTAATATACGTGCAAATTAAAAAGTAAAAACCTTGACTAGTTGTAACTCTTACTAGCAGATTTTTTTTTCATTATGCAGTTCTTCAGTACAACTTAACAAAGTTATTGATCTTCTGGTATATGAGATTCAGGACACTAACAATGACAGGGGACTCAAATACCAGTAAATTGCACCCCCACAATGTACTCACAATCCATTGTTTTACTAAGTAAACAACTATAGCACTGTAAGGAACATTACGAAAAGAACTGGACAGAACAAGAAAACATTTAGAGGGAGGAGGTGACATCTGAGATGGGCCTACAATCTCTCCAGTTTGAAAGAGAGGCAAGAGAAGACAAGAGGTGATGGTGGACAGAACTAGGGTGATGAAAATGGGTATAAATGAAGGGACGGATACAGGAAACACTGGACGCCTTAGCAACTTCTGTGGTCAAATTTGGGGAGAAATAAAGATGACACCAAGATTTAGGAAACATCATCTCCCTTAATAAAGTCTCTTACTTCCAAAGTCGGTACCAGGAGAGCCTCTTGAGACAGAGAGAGCCTCACACTGTTCCTAAGAACCACCCTACCTCAGCATCCCTTGCTATCTGCCATTGTCATCTGCCGACTTCAAGAGAAGGGTTGCCAGACCTGGGCACTTTGACTAATAGCCAATTGGTACCCTTCCCTTAAATCATACCACCCCCCAGGGGATGTTTTGGGTTCTCCATTTTTACTTCCACAGTACAGGTGAGACAAAGCTAACATGGTCAGAAAGACTGTACTAAAGGCTAGGAGATTCATAAAAAGGAAATAACTCCAAAAGATATAATGAATCAGAAACAAAATATAGTTTAGGCCTTTTCAGCCCATGGAGCACAACAGGCATCAGGCCTTCCCATCCCTCGTGTCTTCCCAGATGGTAGACGCTACTTTTAATGTCCACTGCACAGGTACCCGTCCTAGACAGACTCCTCAGTCAAACCATGAAAGGGAAGAAACAACCACAGCCATATGCTCTCCCCACAGCCCCAGGCTGGAATCTCAAGACCTGCTTTTCACGCAACTGATTGGAAAGAGATGTGACCTTGCTCTTCAACTTGTAATTCTCAACAATGCAAACCACAACTACTCCCACAAACAGCAAGTACATACACACAGACACACACTGAACGCATAAACACCTCTATAGAAAGGACACTAACAAAAACAGGAAAGTTTCAAAAAGCAGATGATGAACAAAACTTGAAAAAGAAATTAAAAATAGTAGAAGGGAGGGCCGCCCGGTGGCGCAGCAGTTTAATCTGCGCTTGGCAGCCCAGGGTTCGCCGGTTCGGATCCCGGGCGCCCGCCGACACTCTGCTTGTCAGCCATGCTGTGGCAGCGTCCCATATAAAGTAGAGGAAGATGGGCACGGATGTTAGCCCAGGGCCAGTCTTCCTCAGCAAAAAGAGGAGGATTAGCAACGGGTGTTAGCTCAGGGCTGGTCTTCCTCAAAAAAAAAAAAAAAAATAGTAGAAGGAAAATGACTTCAATTTGGGAAATGTTAGATTTGAAGTTTCAAAAATATATCCAGGTAGAGATATATACCAGGTAGAGAAATGTTAATCTGGAATTTATAAGAGAGGTTGACCCTGGAGATGTATGTATAAAAAAAATTGCAGTTCTGGGAATATATAGAAGAAAGTATAGAAAGGAGAGGAGTGAGAGGAAGACCTTAAAATGCCTCCACCACACTGAGTGGGGTGGCACAAGAGGAAAGGAGAAATTGGCAAGAAAGAGACAGAAAGGATACAATGAGACAAAAGGCAGCTGAAGAAGATGCCTTCAGGAAAGAGGAAGTGGGCCACAGTCCAAAATGCTTTAGAGAGAAGGAGGGATGCTATGACTGAGAAAAGCCCACTGAATTTAAATAAAAGAACATAGCTGCCTTTTGAGAGACAGGATTTAGTATAGTGAGGACGGAAGGTCAGAACAGGGGCTAAGGAGTGATTAGCAAGTGAAGGCAGGGGATAGGTCATTCATTCTTGAGGACTGACAGTGGGGGGAAGGAGAGAGACAACACCAGACCATATGCTCCATTAGCACAGGGATCTTGCCTGTTTTGCTCACCGCTGCATTCCCAGCACCAAAACCACATCCGGCATGTAGTAGGTGCTCAATAAATACTTGTTCATTGAATGTTGTTTATTCAACGAGTACTGCTCTTTGATTAAATAAATGGATTAGTGAATAAATACAGTACAGTCACACACTGCATTAACAACATTTTGGTCAAAGACGGACTGCGTATACTACGGTAGTCCCATAAGATTAGTACCATATAGCCTAGGTGTATGGTAAGCTATACCATCTAGGTTTGTGTAAGTACATTCTCTGATGTTTGCCTAATGACGAAATCTGCTAACGATGCATTTCTCAGAAGGTATTCCTCTTGTCTGTACTGATATTTGAGGGAATGGGAGAGAATAATCTTGTTACGGCACGTGCGTGATTCAGGTATGAATGCTGGAATTAGACTGTTTTAAGATCTGCTTACGAGATAACGGCTGTAAGTGCAGTTCACATCTTAATGTGGGTTTAAGAGTGGAGGTCTTGCTAGAGATTGAAGTTCATCTTTTCAACAGTAATCTGAGGAAAAAGAGAATCTTTCAGGACAGACACTAGAACTCGGGAAGAAATCCTCTGAGTGTCTTCAAAGTAGAAATCCCTCTCTGCCTTGACCATGCAAGCATCCAGAGATACTGAAAGGAGCTCCTGAGGGGTGGGTTGTTAAGAAGGGGCTCTCCACATGGGGGGGCTGTGGGGAGAAAGAAATTAAGAAATCCTGGCGAGTGCCCTCAAAGTTGTGAAAACCCTTTGGAGCTGGCGGTCACCTATCTCAGGCTGCTACAGGTTACTGTACTTTGTATTAAATCCCTATGTTCTTCCCGACATTTAAAGACTTTGGAAAGTTCCAATCTGGGTGTAAGAATACAATTGTTCAGCCAGCCCTGTGGTGGTAGCAAGAGCAGTAATAAGAGTAGAACCCCAAGGATTAGTAATGTGGAAAACCCACCAAGACACCTTGAAAGTTCAAGGGTTTATTTTATTAGATGACATGGTATTTCCTTACAGGGAATCTAGGAAAGAACTTTTATTTTCCTGTTTCTCATTTGTTTTTCTTTGATTTTGACAAAGGAGAATTGAGCAGGTATGAGGTCTAAAGGGAGTACACGGGTAGAGAGCAACAAAGGGAAGGTGCAGTCATAAGAATTCATACAATGTAATTAAACTAAGCCCTGGAAGAAAGAAAAGGCCATGAGATCCAAAGGCTAGTGGGGAGGTTCATTTTCACAAAGTGATATAAAGAAAGATTGAGGGTAAACAGAGAGAAAGCAGATTACACTGTGGTGAGGCTCACCTGGAAGTCAGGGGACAGAGTGACCCAGAGGGCTTACAGAACACAGAAAGTTCACACGGCTGCCGTGGAGAGGCCACCAGAAAACCCAGTGAATAAGAGGGCTTCTGTAATCTTGAGGGGCTAGATTGCTGGAATTTCCAGAAATTCTAATCAGCACGATTTAATACTATCTACAGCAATACTTGGCAATCTGGAAAGGTTTTCTGCAAGTGGAGACGCAGTCCTACACTTGAGCCAAGTTCAGCTCACCATAATGGATCCACCACATACCGAGTCATAATAATGGGATAAACTCACACCTCATGGCAGAATCATCTCACAATTTTAGAAACAACTCTAAAGACAGGTTCTAATCAAAGGAATCACAATTAATCCACCCTGCTTATTTTCCTTCAAATGGAGCCAAACTGTACTGTTTTATACCAAGATCCTTAAGGTCTTCCAGATAGAAGAAATTTTGGAAATCCTCTAGTCCAACCTCTCACCTATTATGACTTCATTTTTAGAAACGTATGGCAGAAACTATTAGCACATACTGGCACCCATGTGCCCCTCTACATTTCTCAGCCTCCTCTGCAGTACACCTGAGGTCACATGGCCAAGCTCTGACCAATGGGACACTGGTGGATGTGATCTAAGTCACTCCCAGGCCTGGCCCTACCTTGGCAGAGTAGGACCAGCCAACCTGCACCATATCAGACTCTGCTTGAGAAATAAATAAAATTCCACTGTGTTACTCACTGACATCTGCAGATTTGTCTGTTTCAGCAGCAAGCATTAATTGATTTTCAAGCCTTCTTTTAATAACCTAGCAACTCAGAGAGTTGCCAATGATGCCAGAGAAAGGGATGGAGAGTATTATTGCTCACAGATCCAAAGGATTAAAAAAATAGAAGCCAGTCGTGAAACTCATATTTACAACAGGGTAGCTTCTCACTTATCTAAAGGTTATTATTTGGGAACTGGGAAATAAGGAGTAGAGGTCTTCAAACAAACCAGCCCCCAGCCCGAGAGGTAAATAAAGCTTTAGAGCTTCACTCACTAGTTAGCCTCTCAGGCTCTATTTATTAACTTATCTTGAAGTAAATAAATCAGTCTTGGAAATCTGGTTTGTTATCTCACATCAGACAAGAAATAGGAAATTGGAAGCAATAAGGAGTGGTGCTGGAAAGGTGCAAATCACACCATTCTGAGAGTGAAGGAGAGATCAGAACTCTAAAAGGCAACACACCCAAAAAGCAGGGTAGAGAGCCCCGTTTTTTAAAGGATGATTGAGCCCCGCCACTCCTCGGAGTCATGAGTTGTCACTGGAGAAGCCCAGCCCACAACTGATAAAAGTGACTTGATGTTATCAACCAACCTTTGTCAGCTTCTAAAGAAAATAGGAAAATGTGTAAGAAGTCTCCAGAAATGGTTACTCAAAACAGTTTCAGTCTTTAAAGGCACATGCTTGTTTATTTGAAAAACTAATCTGTGAGAGCCACTTTATTTCCCTGGGATGCCACATAATGATGCTCAAAAATATGAAACATTGCTCAAAAATAGGAGTATAATGTTTGACTGAGACTAGGGGGTTCTTCCCAAACCGATCTGGGCACACATATCCAGCATGAAGGTCACTGGGATTCCATAAGCAAAATCAGGATCCAAATATCATGTGAAGTAGAAAGGACCATAGAGATCATTCAGTCCAAGCCCCGGGCAGAAAGGTTAGGTGACCAGAAGATGCCCATTCATCTCACTGTAGAGGATGAACTACAGCCCATGTCCCCTGTTTTCCAAGCCAGGGTATAACCATCCATATCACAATTCTCCTTCCCTGGACACACTCACAACCTCTGCATCCCTTCCCAAGCCTTCCGTTTGATCCACAGGCCCGATGCACTCACCTGCAGAAAGCAGTGTCCAACGGGGGCATGCTCCGCAAGGGTGGCGTTGTACACCTGCCTCAGGAAGATGGGCTCGTTGTCATTCACGTCGTCCACGGTGATGCTCACCAGGCAGGTGGCAGAGAGCGGGGGCTCTCCAAGGTCTTGGGCCACCACTCTAAGTTCTACCGCCTCCTGGACTTCTCGGTCCAGACTCCGGGTGGTGCTGATCACGCCACTTTCGGGATCAATGGTGAAGGACGGTCCACACTCTGCCGGGGGCCGCAGAGCCTCTGGGTTGCAGCGAGCCTGGAGGTGGACCAGCGTGTAGCGCAGCCGGGCGTGGTCGGTGCCAGCCTCGTCCGCATCGGAGGCGCTGACCCACACGACCGCGGTGCCGGGGGCCGCGGCCTCGGACACTGAGGCCCGGTAATGCTCCCGGCTGAAAAGAGGCGGCTGGTCGTTGAGGTCGGCGACCCGGATCAGCAGCGTCTCTTCCGTGCTCAGAGGCGGGGACCCGGCATCCGTGGCCACCAGTCGCAAATCATACAGGTCGCGGGTCTCCCTGTCCAGGGGCCCCTCCACGCAAAGGAAAAATACCCCTGGAGAGCCGCCAGGCCACAGCGCGAAGGCTCCCTCCCCTCCCTCCAAGGACAACGAGATGCTCCCGCCTCCGAGGCCTACAGCAAGTTCCCCAGCGGCCTCCTCTTCCTTCTCTGGGTCACCGTCCGCGTCGGACACCGAGACACGAGCCACATAGTCTCCGAGTCGGGCACCCTCGGAGACACGAACGGCGCCTCCCTCGGTGAGGAAGAGCAGGTGAATGGCAGGCCGATTGTCATTCACGTCCAGCACCGCGATGGACACGCGCACTGTGGCGACCTCGGGCTCGGCACCTCCGTCTCGGGCCTCGACCACCAGCTGGTGCCAGGCTTGCGCCTCGCGGTCCAGTGGCCTCTGCACCCGTACCACACCGCTCAGTTCCTCCACGGTGAAGTAGGCCGTGTCGCCCAGTGACCCGCCGCCGCCCGCCCCGGGGGCCTGCCGGGCGCGGATGCTGTAGCGCACGTGGCCATTGAGCCCCAGGTCACGGTCGGTGGCACGCACGCGACAGACTTCTGCACCCGGCCGAGCGTCCTCGCGCACCGCGGCGCGGTACTCGCCCTGCTCAAAGATCGGCGGGTTGTCGTTCTCGTCCAGCACGCGCAGCTCCACACGCAGGTGGCCGGTGCGCCGCGGACGACCGCCGTCCCATGCCTCGATCTGCAGCTCGTGTGCCGCCGCCGCCTCTCGGTCCAAGCGCCGCAGCAACACCAGGTCGAGGGGCTCCAGGGGCGACGAGGACCGCGGCGACGTCGGTGACCCCGGGGTCCCGTAGCGCAACTGGAAGAATGGTCCTGCGGGGTCCTCGGGAAGGTTGGGCGGTTCAGTCAGGGTGTAGCCCTGTGTGCTGAACAGCCCGGCGTCCGGGTCTTGGGCACCCGGCAGGCGGAAGGCGGTACCTGGCGGGCTGAGCTCTGAGACGTCAAGTTGCAGGGAGTCTCGGGGAAAGAGGGGCGAGTGGTCGTTCACGTCGTTGACGCGAATCTCCACCTGCACCACGGCGCCCAGCAGCGTGGCGGCCACAAAGCTGTAGTGGTCGCGCAGCTCGCGGTCCAGGCGCCGAGCCGTGCGGATGATGCCCGTGTCTGGATGCACGTGGAAGTCGTCGAGCAGCGGGGAGTCATCCGAATCCTCCGACAGAAAGAAGCCGCCCCCCTCCTGCTGCTGCGTGGCCGGCAGCCCGGCGCGGATGTCGCCGACTAGAGTGTCCGGAGGAAGTCCCTCGTCCACGGAAAGGCTGAGATTGAACACCTGGGCAGAAGAACCCGAGGCCGCCCACAGCCACGCGTGCATGAAGAGCGCCAGCAGGAAGCGCTGCGCCCTGGCGCCGCCGCCCCGTCGCCCGCGAGGTGACCCTCTCCTTCCGGGGAGCAGGAGGCGCTTCTCGGAGGGAGCCCCACGCAGCTGACGCCCTGCGCCCATCCTCCGCCCAGAAGGGCTCATTTCTCTGCCAGTTCCTTGGGAAGGCTCCCGGGTAACTGCCAGCATGTGGCGGGATGGCAGAAAAATCCAGGAGCCTCTTCAGTGTCTGAGCCAAAGAAGAAAAGACTTTGTTTGGCAAACAAACCAACAGACCCAGGAGTTCCCGAGGTTACATCTGCAACTGGTGAAAACGTCCTCCGCCTGCAGCTCGCGCAGAGAGGAGAGCTCCAGCTGCCCCTGCCGCTGCAGCCACCTCTTCAGCCCCTGGATTTCTTTAAACGAGTCTTATCTCTTTTTCTCTCTCCTTTTATTCCTTTTACATCTGTTCCTTTTTCTCTTCCGCCGGTTGTCTCCCCCTCGCAACGTCAGGTGCATTATTTCTTTTGCCAAAAAAGGATGAAATTATGTAAAGCGCGCACACACAAGGAGAGGGTGGGGGTCGGTCCGGGGAAGGGGGTGGAGTAAGGGCGTGGAGGCCGAGAGTGAGGGCGCCAGGCCGGAGCGAAGGAGAGAGGGAAGGAGAGAAGGAAAGAGGGAGGGCCGGCTCTGGCTGCGGCGGTGTCGGCTGCTCCGGGGGCGGACGCTCGCCGCGGCGTCTCGGGACACGCAGGACCGCGCGGCTCCCCTCCCCGACCCAGCCCCCGCCGCCTCCCCTCCCTTCTCCTCCCCGCCGTGTGACGCGGCGCACGCGAGGGCAAACTCCAACCTGCGAGTCGCCGCTCTGCAGCAGGGCGCGTTCGCAGCTGGGCCAGGGACGGAGAAGAGGGTAGCAAACGAGAAAGGACTAGGAGATTTGGACCGAGTGGGGGTCGCGCAGGCTGGGCGTCTGCTCTGGCTTTGCGTGCAAAGTGGCGATGGGTGGGGGAAGGTGAGGGGCGCAGCCTCTACATGCCTTCCTCTCCATCTCCTCCCTTCAGCAGGCCTGACGCTTGGCTCAGGCTGAGCGCAGAGGGTGGGGGTTATAATCACTTTGGGGAGCCAAACTTGTGTTCTCCATTTGGCGAGAGAGACTCGTCCCCAGCGGAAGGACAGAAGGAGTCAAAGGCCGATGCACAGCTGGGGCCAGGATGGCTGCAAAGGGGGGAAAGCGAAACTTGGGAAAACCTTCGAGAAACCCCGAGAAATCTGTGACACACATGGTGCAAATCACGCTTTGTTATGCCGCGCTACTACTCAGCGACGTGTGAGCATCTTGTCACTCCCCTCTGCCACCAGGAATGACAATAGATTCGGGTTGCGAACACTTTTTTATGCATTCAGCGCCATCGCAACACTTCAAGGGTGTCTGACGATGCTGATTCGTGGGCAGAAAGATGGGGTGGCAGAGGCCCCACCATCTCCGAGCGCTACAACGTCGCCTCTGAGCAAGGAAGTTTGCAGGCAGGGCCGCTGTTGATACCACTTGCAAAATAACTTGTGTCCGAGCCCAAGAAAAATGCCAATAAATTACCATAGTAGCAGGTTCCCCTTAAATTATCTGTAATAATAGGTAGAAATTGATAAATGGCCTCTAATAAAGAATGCCGGAGGAAGGACTCTCTGCCCTCTTAGGAATGGCTGGCCATATTTAGCAAACGGTTTCTGCAATTTTGCATTTATGCGGGAGGGAAGAGTTAATATCCTAGACACTGTTGCTCTCTTTTAGGGAGGACCAAAAGCCCTGCATCGTGGTTACTTGTAGCCACAGTAAAATGCCTTTTTAATACACAGTGGAGTTGTGTGCAATTGCTAATCTACAGTCACACCATCATCTCTACCTCTGACAAAATAATAATAAAACAATTTATTTTATAGCAGATATGTTGCATGTAAATGGAGACATCATTAAAATAAATACAGCATCTTTTTACCAGTGAAGTCTCCTTACTATGAAGATTTGTTTTGAGTCTTCGGAGTCTTCATTCCCTTCAACCTAACTAGTCCCCCTGCCTCCACTCTTGCCCTGTATAAGTAATTCTCAACCAAGCTCTGGGATGGATGTTTTTAAAGCTAACTCAAATCTTGTTATTCCCTGGTTAGAACCTGATAATATACTTCTATTATACTTGGATTATAATTCAGACTCCTTCAGTCAGACTCCTTCCAATAGTACAAAACTCTACCTAATACGGGCCTACCCACCTTTCTGACCTCTTTTCACTCCACCACTCTAGATCCAGCTGTACTGCCTTTTTTCTGATTTTGGTACCTGTTATGGACTGAATGTTTGTGTCCCCCACAAAATTCATATGTTGAAACCCGTCCCTGGGATCGTACTAGGAAGTGGGGTCTTTGGGAGTTAATTAGGATTAGATGAGGTCATGGGATTAGTTCCCTCGTAACAGTCATGAGAGAGCTTGCTGCTCTCTGCTCTCCTCCACTTGAAGATTCATAAAGTCCACAGTCAGCAACCAGGAAAAGGGCCCTCACCAGAACTTGACCATGCTGGCCCCTGATCTTGGACTTCCCAGCTTCCAGAACTGTAGGAAATAAATTTCTATTGTCTATAAGCCACCCCGTCGAGGGTACTTTGTTACAGCATCTTGAACAGACCAAGACAGTATGTTTGAATTGTTAGAACCTTTCTGTGTTTGGGAGTTATTGCTTCTGTTTTATAAAGATTTGGCTCTTTCTCATTTAGGTCTCAACTCAAATGCCAACTGTTTAGAGACCTTCCTTGACCACCCTACCTCAAGTATCTTCTCCACCATAAACTCTGTATTCTTATATTTCATTCAGAGCACCTATCAGAACCTGAAAGTAGCTTGTTTTATTCATTTATTTATTAGATGATTGTAATTTCAACCCTCTTTAAGCACTGCTTTATCCCAGAACCTAGAACAGTACCTAACACATAATAGGTCTCTATTCACTAAATATGTGTTGGGTGACTGCATGGATGGTTGGTTGAACTGATGGGTAGATGGAAGGAAAAGTCTGTCAAAGGAGGGGTTTGAAGCCATAACTCAAAATTAATTGACCATGAGATCCTTTACTGTGATGAATTGTATCTTCACAGTTTACTCATTTTAGTAATTCTACTGGGCTTCTTGAACTTATTTTTGAACTTCTTTAGCTTATTTTGCAAACTGTATTGTTATCAAATATTTACTTGAGTCTAAAAATAAAAGCAGCTAGTTTTCCTGCGTCTTTCACTGACACATTCTTTGTAAACAGTGGTTTAGTTTAGAAATAAATGGAAAAATCAGGGACTTTAAACATCTATTTTCCCATTAGTTTGTAGGCTTTATATTTCAAGCATCTGCAATTCAAGGCCTCCTGCCCATTTCACAATACCCTCAGTTGATTGACCTGAGCAGCATTCTAGAATTGAGAATTCAATTTAGTTAAGTAAAAGAAATAAGAGAATTTCTCAAATATGCAAAAAACCATTTTTGACAGCACAGGAGCCAACAGCCTGCAAGTAATAGGTCAAGGTCTGACTGTCTTGAGAGAAGCATTATGTTATAACTAGCAAGAATTTGGGCTTTGAAGCTGGGCAACCCTGATTCTGCTCCACAATTTTGGGTAAGTTATTTCAACCTTGAGCATCGACTTCCTCCTCTCTAAATTGGGGATTATAATGTCTAATTTACAGGGATGTTATGAACCTTAAATGAGACAATGTGTGTGGACTAGCACACAGAAGACATTCAGTAAATATCACTTCTCTTGCCCTCTGTTGTTTGTGTGATGAAATATTTTAGGGGTGAAGTGTTTTGGAATTCTCAGTAATATCAAATTCTAACTTCTTAGCCCCCTCAGTGTGTGAAGAGGGAGGATGTAAAATTCCAGCATCATGAACAGAAACTATAATGGCGGAAAGATCCGGAGCAGATCTTCACCTGGTGTTACATGGCTTAATACAGGAAATCCATCGTCAAAAACATTTTCTCCCAGACTGTAGATAGTCCTTAGCTCTATAATAGTTAGCTTAGTCTAAATAGTTACTAAGTGCTAAAAGCAGTGTTCAAAACATCTCGCATCAACCCTTTAGGGAAGGATTTATAATTATTATCCCGATCTTACAGATGAAGAAACTGAGGTTCAGGGACATTACAGGTAACTTGACCAAAGTCATACAGGTGTAAGTGGTGGAACTGGAATCTGAACCCGGACGGTTTTGCTCCAGTGTCCATGGCCCTCTGAGCCCTTCACTGGTCATTTATCGTCTCTGGGATTTTCTGCTTAAAGCAGATTGTCTTGCTTCTGAATTCTCATTGAAATCAGTACAGTCAGTAAGAGTTTTGGAAAGACCTGGCAGAAATGAACTACAGAAAGAAGATCCTTGGACAGCATGTTTTCTGAATGGTGGGATGGCGGAGGACGATAGCTACAAAGAAGTGACTCCTTGGGAAGGCAACAAAAGAAACCAACTATTTAGACCTGGTACTTAAAGCCCAATGAGGAGGGTCATATGGAATATGGATGGTTTCCTCCCATCTTCTTCCCCAAGGGGAAGACCCTCTGAGGTTAGGAAGTGCACTATGACAGCAGGCAGCACCCTTTCCATCTTTGGCTCACATGTTGTCTTTCTAAAAAGATGAGCTGAAAAGTGTTTGCAGCTTGTGATGGCTAAATTTTATGTATCAACTTGGATAGGCCATGGTGCCCAGTGGTTTAGTCAAACACTAGTCTAAACGTGGTTGTGAAGATATTTTATAGATGTGATTAACATGTACAATGAGATGACTTTAAGTATAGGTTACACCTCATCAGATTACAGCTGAAGGCCTTAAACTCAAAAACTGAGGATTCACAGAGAAGAAGAAATTCTGCCTCAAGACTGTAACATAGAAATTCTGAATTTCCAGCCTGCTGGCCTGCCCCACCAACTTTGAACTTGCCAGCCCCCACAATCCTGTGAGTCAATTAACCTATGTATATTGGTTCTGTTTCTCTGGTGAACTCTGATTGATACAGAGCTTTATAAGGAGAGAAGATTTAGTGTCTAATATCATAGTCTATATTTAACATCTACATATATTTTGTGTTCTTCAAGTTTTAAAATCAGAATCCTGGACATGTTGGGGATCTTGTGCAGATAGGTAATTACATAATAGGTAATCAAGTCCACCTCCTACCTTGGCACCTAAGCCATCCGAAAGAGATAGATGATAGTCTTTTCCCTCTTTTTTACTATTGAGAACTGATTGATACACACCCATTCTATTTTATCAACCCAATAGAATGTGATTTAACTCTATAGAGTATTAGTCTCTGTTTTTGATATCAACATATAGTTATTTCCTCTGATTCTTTGGGAAGATGGGGAAAAACTGGTCAATAATTTCCTTATACCAACATTTCATCATATGGTTGGAGAGAAGTATAACATGGATTATTATTAAGTAGATTGAGATATAGTATATCAAATCATATTTTTCAAGTCTGGAAGCTAGAATGTAAGAGTTACAGATACTAAGTTCTCTCTGCTTTTGAAGATTATAGTGTAAGTAGGTCTGAGATAGAACCCCTCGTTAAAGTAATTCCTGCCCAATTTTCCCCAAGTCCCTTCTCTCTCCTCAACTGCTTATTCTCCTTCCCAATAATTGGTAAGGCAGACCACTTCTCCCCTCTCCTTCCACTAGACTCCAGATGGCCTGCAAAGGCCAATCAAACCTGCTCAAACACATAGCCTTTAAGATTTGGCTTCTCTGACTCTGTCTTTTGGCACATGCACACACACACACACACACACACACACACACACACATGCACACACCCCTTCCTGCTTTCCCTGAAAGCCTTTCTTTAGATGAAATAATCCCAACTCCTTATTTCCCCAACTCTTTAATCATTTTCCTTCTGTTCTCTGAACTTTTTCCAGTTCTCTTATATATTGTGTAAGATGTGGAAACCAAAACCGCACACCATTTTCTAACAGAGTCTACACATTGCCAAATCTAGGGAGACCGACTTACTTCTTCAATCAGAAATCGAAGTCAAGTCCAACAGGTTCTTAACAAGTGGATGTCAGAACAGGTGTGAGGCCCCCATTCCAATAAAGCAACACATTCTGAGTAGATAATTATTCAGTGTGGAAAGGTAATTTACTTGCTTTCACTCGAAGAGATTTTTAGAACATTCATGTATTTGTATAAGACAGCATGAAGGATACAGCTAGTGAAGGAAAAAATAAATAGCATTTAATCCTGCCCATATTTTTCTAGGAATAATTGCTCTTTATATGAACTAAAAGAAGCCGATCTGTTTCCTGGGACGAAGCAAAGTTCACTGAAATACATATACATAATATATGTTATAATAATTCCAGGCAAGAGAAAGCAAAAGAAATACCCAGAGCCCTGCCAATCCCACAAATATTCAGTGAGAAAAACACCTGGATTCTCCCCAAGCCACAGCTGTTCAGTTGGAAAATGCCTGGATCCCATTGAATCAAGGCAGTCAGGGAAAAGAACCACATCCGGCCAGTGTGTCTCCTCAGTACGACAGGCACACATGAATCTTATTTGATCAAGACACACTTATTTTGGAAATAAATAGATCCTGCTGGATTAAGCACAGTTCGTGATCAGTGCACACATATGGGGATATACTGGGTACAGATACCATCTTTGAAAAACTCTTTCAGTGCACAGACATTTGGTATATAAACTTGTGCCACAGATTTTTGGCTGTGTCAATATCTTGATTATTTTTCTCATGGAACACATGTGGATCTGTGCTGCTCCTTGATTAAGTTTGTCTGGATCACACAGGATCTGAGTATTTTGCCCTGATCCTTAGATTTAACAATGTGTATATGTAAAGAGAAATGCAAAATTGAACATCAACCTGTTTTTCGGTATACACAAAAACACAGTAGTATAATCACAATAGGAATGTTCTAGGCCTTTCTGAACACATGTGAATTGAGGAAGAAATCTTTATCTCTATCATCACAATTTACATTTGTCACATACTTCCATCTCTTTTTTGATGTAAACTTCTTTTGTGTCTAATGCAACAGTTTCATTACATTTTCCAAAAATTTTTCAGCAATTCATGATAAAAATACCACTACTGTCCCTGAAACTAACCTAAAAATTGGCCAAATATTTACACAAATTAAATAATCATTGAATTTACCTACTTCAAGGCATGCAGAGGTTTCTTATAGCTATTATAATTTATAAGGAGTGAATCAGTGCTTAATACTTTTAAAGATGTTTTTACCTTGCAATCCAAACAAATCTTGAGGAGAGAAACTGTGCTTTCAGAAGTCACAGACTTGGGGTTTGAGGGCTCTAGAATCCTGAGGTCCTGGGAGAGTGTCTTCTACCCAGAGATTTTCCCCAGAACACAGGATTGCCATCCCTGGAGAGGTGATAGTAGAAACTGCTTCATTCATTCAGGTGCTCCTCAACTAACTGCCTATTCCTTATTTCCCGTAATTATTTGTATCCAGTGCAAAAAAGAAGGAAAAACAGAGGAATGAAGTTCCAGAAGCTCTCAGCCTGGCAAGATGCGTTCAATTAATAAACTACAGTCATGCAAGAAAACAGGCCTAAATCCTGTGGTCGCCGATATCCACTTTGACCCGTGCACACTGAGTGTTTTAGCCATCAAATTGAACTCCAGGGTGTCTACAGTAAGTCATATTACTGCATTTGCAGGAGCGTCTCTTCAATCACAGCTTCCTGTGTCTGCAAATGTGTATTTTTTTCCTCTGCTTTCATGGGCTTTTATCTCCGACCCTTTCCTGTATTTATAAATCCAGCTTCCTAGTTTTTGCTGTGTGCTTTATCTTTAAGATCTCCCTTGAAGGCCCTCAGCCTCTCTTCCCATGTATTTTTATCCCCAGCCCGCCTGCTTCACCTGTGGGCTTTATCCACTGTTCTGTCCTTCTTTTAAGGCCTGGTCTCCAATCCAGGCATAATGGGGAAGCTTAAAAATAACAGAATTAAAAATGCAGTATAGAGGAAATGCTTTAAAGACCCAAATGATAAAGACCTTCAGGGGACACAGATGAACGTTAAATGCTGAGAAGCAACCACCAGCAGTCAGAGAGGCAAATGCTCATTTTTGAGCAAGTGTGTAGCACAGCCCATGAGGAAAAAGGCAGAGCTGTACAAGGCCGCACAGCTACTAGTCCTTGAACTTTGCAGGTGCCCAGAGTGAATGACTCCAATACCCAGCCTTTCCTCGGCAAGCGTGTCACCGACAGCAAAGCCAAATTCACAAATTAAGATAATCAGAAGGATTATTTGGGACCTCACTTTCCCTTGCTCCTAGATGTGCATCCTCATAGTCCCCTGTGGTAGGTAAAATAATCCCCCCCCCCAAACACACACACACAGATGTCCACATCCTAATCCTTGGAATCTGTGAATATATTACCTTTTGTGACAAAAAGGACTTTGCAGATGTGATTGTTACGGATCGTGAGATGAGGAGACTGTCTAGTTAGGTCCTTATAAGTGAAAAAAGGAGACAGGAAGGTCAGGGTCAGAGAAGGCAAAGGGATAAGGGAAGCAGAAACCATGAAGGGGCCATGAGGGAACAAATTCCGGCAGCCTCAAGAAACTGGAAAAGGCAAGGAAGTAGATTCTCTTCAGAGCACCCAGAGGGAACACAGCCCTGACAACACCTTGGTTTTAGCCCGGTGAGACCTTTGTCAGACTTCTAATCTCCAGAACTGTAAAATAATACAGTTGTGTTGTCTGTGGCCACTAAGTTTGTGATAATTTGTTACAGCAGCAATAGGAAACTAATACATCCCTCGGCAGTTCCAAGGCCCATTGGTCCTCTTTCCTGTGCTCTCCAGAGTGAACACCCACATTTCCAGTGCCTCTGTTCTCTCTCAAACATCTAAATTCACATTGCAAAGAAGGCAGAAGTTATCACAGCATTGGTTTTGCTTCCAGCCAACAGTGTCTCAAGAGATTAGTCCCAGATGGAAATTTGGGCAGATTCATTTTAGAGAATGTGTTTCTTACAATGTCAACATGATTTTTTTTTCTTTGATTTAAATGCATTATCCAAAGTTTTATCTTTGTATTGAATGCTTTTGAAAAATATCTGCAACAGGAAAGCACTCCTGTTATAAAAGGTTAAAAGAATCCTGGGCAAATAAAACACAGTCACGATTGTGAACATCTTAACTAGATGTGCATTTGGGGTACAACTGAGAGGTAGCCACAATTTATCTGAGGAAGACAACAGAGTCTTTGGGAGAGGGGTTAAGGACACAAAGGTTACTTTTAAAGCAAAGCACTTGGCCAAACAGCCAGAAAATGGGGTTCTGGTTATAGTGTGGAGAGAAATAAATCCTGACTGTGGAAACAAGCTAAGTGTTATATAATGGGCAACGAAATCTACTCAGTGGGGGGGTCGCTGTCCCAGGAGGTAGGAAACCTGCTAATGCACACACAAAGAAACTGTTTCTTTTCATCTCCTCATACTCAAATGGAAATGCAGTGCTTTTCAAACCTTTCTGACCACCTTAAGAAATACATTGTATACCCTGAGCCACAACACACTCACTCATAATGTAACTGGAACAATAGTTTCATGACACCCTTCTCCCCCTTACAATGGGAAATGTGCTCTGATAATTCCTAATTTTTATTACTATTTTTCATTGTTGTTTGTTTTTTGGTGAGGAAAATTGGCCCTGAGCTAACATCCGTGCCTGTCTTCCTCTACTTTGTATGTGAGACTCTGCCACAGCATGGCTTAATGAGCAGCATGTGGGTCCACACCTGGGATCCAAACCCAGGAACCCAGGGTGCTGAAGTGGAGAGCTCTGGCTTAACCACTATGCCACCAATCCGGCCCCTCATTGTTGTTTTTTAAATGCTGGCCAGGACCCACTCAGTGGGCATGACCTGCAGTTTGAAAATACAGCTTCCAGGGGCCAGCCTGGTGGTGCAGCGGTTTAGTTCCCACTTTGGCAGCCCAGGGTTCGCAGGTTCGGATCCAGGGCACCCTGCAATGCACTGCTGGTCAGCCATGCTGTGGCGGTGTGCCATATAAAGTAAAGGAAGATGGGCACGAATGTTAGCCCAGGGCCAGTCTTCCTCAGCAAAAAAGAGGAGGATTGGCAACGGATGTTAGCTCAGAGCTGGTCTTCCTCACACACACAAAAAATAATAAAATTTAAAAAAAAACACAGCTTCTGTAGTACTATTTATCACTAAAATGGGTATTTTCTTCCCAATTAGTACTACAAGTTTTTTCATTGTTACCTAGCAATTTCAAATGAAATGATAGTTTAGAACTATTTTCAACATCTTTTCCAACTTTATGATTTCATAATTTTTCCTTGAGAGGAACATTATTTTATCCAAAGTTTCTTTTTTAATAGAATGAAGCAAGGACTGACAATTTGGAATCTGCCCTCCAGCAAGTTTGTTTAATAAATAAATAGTTTTTCTAAGATAATCCTAATATTTCTTGTTTTTCAATGGTTAATTCCTAACCAAAACAGGAATTACTGAAATTATTGTCACATTTATTCCCACATAGGCATCGGTATTTATGAATTTTGATTTTGGGAACTGGGGAGCCAGAGTCACTCCTAAGGGATTGTGACTCACTCCCTGAGTGAGTTTTGATTTATGATCCTAGCCAGTATTACCTTGAAAATCACATCCCCTCCTCATCGCTAAATTTGCTCAAAGCAGGTAACACTCGCATCCTAAGACTCAGAGAAGACTTCTCACCTTCACTTTGTTTTCAGCAACGATGCTTCACAACACACTTCTCAGATTCTTGCCTGTAAAACAGAAGTGACACTAAACTCTCGGGGCTGAGGAATAGTTAATAAACTGTGCTAACCCTACAGAGATGCAAAACAATAGCAATCACTCATCAGTTTGCTGAGAGGTGACAGATTCCAATTTCCCATTTTCCAGAGACACTCTCCTCATTACCAGGCAAAACCAGACCGGTTAACTTGCCCAAGATCTATAGCTTGCTGCCGTGATCTCATCGGTCTGTGTCCCTGATGGGGACTCAAGCAGGTGGTGCCGAGAGCCGCGAGCTGACATGTGGAGACATATTGCCTAAATAGGCCAATCCACCAGGCCAACTAATTTCCTTTCTATTTTGAGAAGAGCAATTACTTTAAATTGCCACATATCAAAATGACTTTGCTCTTGCCCTAAAATATAGCAAGTCAATAATGTAAGTGAGCGTCTCCAGCTACTTTGATTTTTAAAAATTAAAGATAAAAAAAAGAGGAGTTGCAGAGCCCGCACCACTTCATTTAGAATTGAGGTGGAATTACAATTCAAGGCTTTACAATATTAAGCTGGTATGTAGCAAGCATATTATTCTGGAAGTCTTTTGACTATATAGCAAAACTACTTTGTAACTTTGTTTTTAAGTCCCAGCATATTCTGTGGAAATGTTTTTTTTGTTTTGGGAGAAAGGAAACAGTCTCTTTTATGGAAAGTAATAGAAAGATAGAAGAACAAAAAGAAGGATGCTAGAAAGTAGATGTTGGACCTAAGACAGCAACTGGGAGGAAACCAAGAAATCTTTTGCCTCTTTTGCCTCAAATATTTACTTGAAGCCAGCAATACCACAGGAAGTGCCAGTCTTGCACCCAAGAAGGACTCACCTGCTCATCCTGGCCAGAATCAGAACTTAGGCTGGTTCAATCAAATACTCCATTTGAAAGGTGGCGTATAAGGAGAAATGCATTCAGAGTTCCAAACAAGGATTTTGAAGGAAAATTTTAATATTTAGATTTAGCAGCCCTGAAGGGAAATAGGGTGTTCATTTATGAAGCAGAGAGAAATTATGAACAGCTGCAACATTAAGGACACAATATCAGAGGGGGGCTTTCATCTCCTATTTGGACTAAAGTTCCAGAACCTTCCAGAGCCATGATTTGGACTCATAAGATCTTAGAAGTCCCTATCTAGTCAATTTTAGAAAACGTTATACCTAACCCTTGGATTATTTGATTGATAGCAGTAAAGACATACCGGTTAAAGATAAATACAAAAAGTAGTTAAATTTTATAATTTTTTCTTTAGAGAGAACTATTTTTATTTTTTTTAATTTATGATGAGTAGTTTTTGAAATCAAAAGACATTTAATAAAAAATAGTTGAATAAAAAGAAAGCCTGAAATCTATTAATTTCAGAAAGCCTGGCTATCAAATTACAAAGCTGTTCCCAAGGTAAAGTGTCTAAATGAATATGAACTTTGTCTTGTGGACTGAGCTTACAAACAGAGGCAGCAAACAGTAAGAGTAATGTCTCAGGGTGGAAAAATACATAATTACCTTCTATATTATTACATGAATAAATTACTGCATGGTAAATTAGCTTAACCTCTTTTTCCTCAAATGTGGATTAAGTGTTTTTCCTCACTTCTTGCAGAGAGCTTCTAAATATACCAAATCCATTCTTCCAGCAATCTTTAAACCAACATAAAGATGAGCAGTTAAAGTCACTGAATTCTGTTTTGTTATTTTTGAGGATTTATCGAACATTCCTCTTCCGTTGTATAGACAAACAAGTTACCTGGCCTTTTGGAGGATACAGTCATCTACTCCCTACACAAGCAGATTATTGGGGGGTATATTGGACTACCACAAGGGGGAGTGAGAGCCAAATTTTTTCAGCTGGCATTCCAGAAAGAAACCATCCAGACCTATTAAGTATAATGTATTAGGAATTCAAGGAAGAATCTGGTAGCACAAAATCCCTTCCCCAGAAGAACTCACAATCTAGTTAGGGAAGCAGAAAATAAAAAATTAATTACATTGCGAGATAAATAATGCTACAATAAGGTGTGAAAAAGAGCCTGTGGAACCCAGAGGGCAGTTTCACTTTCATTCAGATCCAAACTGGCTGAGTTCATTGCTTCAACCATCTCTTAGCAACAACTTTCACATGTTCACATCCTTGGCTCTCGATCCTTCTGAGGCTCCAGCCCTTTCCATAGCACCCCCATCATTTTGTATTAATCCAAACTCCTTTTCCCTTGTCTTTGGCCTTCCTTGAGATGCTAGCTGCCGCTGTAGGCACCTCTCCTCTTCCTCTGTATCACATCACTGTGGCATTCCTTCTATAGCACGTTCTACTTCCTGAAATTAACATCTTTATTTGGTTACTTGTTTACCTTCTGCCTTTCCTTTAAAACCTAAGATTCTTGTGTATTTTATTTACTTCTCTATCCCTAGTGCCTACAAGAGTATTGCATGAATTTACTAATCAATGCAGCTTGACACCATTTAATCTATAGGTTCCAACCTCAGTTGGGTCCCCACAGTTGTTCAAAAAACCCTTAAATCAACAAATCCCATTCCTTGAGTCATAAGAACCACCTATCTCATTCACTTGAGCAGATGATCTGGCCCCCCGCCCCCATGCCCCAAAGACAATGCTGGTATAAGGGCTTCTGTGGGTTTCCAGCAGCCACATTTAGAGCACCATCCAGTATGTATCTTATTTGGCCCCTGCACTGCATTAGACAGGTTGACCAATCCCTCCTTTAAATGCATCTCCTGTAGCTTACATAAAACTTTTCTCTCCTGATTTTCTTTCCCCAGATCTGCTGAATCAAAATGTCCATGGATAGAACTGAAGAGTGTGTTATTTTTTTTTAAGAGCCATAGGTAAATTTTGGTGCACAGGCAGGGCTGACAGCCACTTCCTCTGGCTTTCTTCTCTTCTTATTTTCTTGTCCAAGGATGGCTTTTAACTTAGGGAGGGCATAAAGGCGACTGGATGGAAGGGGACAGGGGACTAGACAACTTGCCTTAAAACTGCCTTTTATGGCAAACACATCTCTTTTACTTGGATTGCATGTTTCCAAAATGCTACAAATAGGAAATTTTAATCAAGATTCCCTTATACAAAATTTACATGAAAGCAATTGTAAGATGCATGTATTCATGATTTACATAGGATTCAGAAAATATTAGTAGCCATATAAAGAATATTTTTATTTCCACTATGATTATTATTTGAGAGGTAAACTGTCCCCCACTATTGACACCCCTGCACTTGCACACTCCCATGGCTTCAACTTTCTGCTTAAATCCTGTGATGCTGCAAGCTATGACTTTAAGATCACAAACTCTTAGGCTGGCCGATGGTGTAAGTTCACTCGCTCTGCTTTGGTGGCCCTGGATTTGCAGGTTGGGATCCTGGGCGCAGACCTACGCACCACTCATCAAGCCATGCTATGGCAGAATCCCGTATACAAAGTAGAGGAAGATGGGCACAGATGTTAGCTCAGGGCTAATCTTCCTCAGCAAAAAGAGGAGGATTGGCAGCGGATGTTAGCTCAGGACCAATCTTCCTCACCAAAAAAAGGAAAAAAAAAATCACACACTCTTCTTTCTCCTTCAGACACTAATTCCTTATTCTAAACTGATGACTAGTCCTCTCCAACCGCTGTTTTACAGGCACCAGGCCCCTCAACCCTGATATACCATTTTCTCCTCTAAACTTGTTTTCCTTCTCTGATAGAATTCATTTAGTTATACCAGTAGGACTATCGACCCAGTCACCTGATTGAGGACTCCTCTCTCGAAGCCCAGAACAATCACTGAGTCCTGCTGGCTATACTTTCAATCACAGTTCAAATCTCTTCTCTATCTGACATTGTTTTAATCTAGATAATTAGGTCTTGTTTAAACCATTGGAGCTGCTTCTTGACTAGCTAGTCTGCCTCCAGCATCTAAAGATGTTCCCTTCCCTCCACTATCAACCTACAAAATACTGCCACAGTTATCTATCCAAGCACAGTCTGATCTCTCCCCGCCCCCACCCATGTTTAAAAGCCTTTCAGTGGCTTCCCAGTGAGGACCAGAATCAAATCTCCTTAGTGCAGCATGCAGTGCCCTTCATTATTTCCCAGCCTCGTCACTTTCCTGTCCTCCTGAGACCTCTACCCGCTCTTTTTGAGAGTTCTAGAAAAGTTCACTAAATTGTAAACGTTCAAATATATTCAAAACCTGGGCACAAGCTCACTCCTCCAGAAATACAAATTTCTGAACATTCAGTTTATTTTTTCTTTGCTGGCTAGTTTTATTTCACAGGATAAGGTTCTTCCACGTGTTTTCTTTTCTGACTTCCCTACAGCAATTCTGCCCAATTCCATTTTAAGTCAAATCATGACAGCAGTAAAGCTCAGAAACACTGCCACCTTGTGGTCACAAAGGAAGGTGGCAAGCAACATGATCCTCCCTTTATAAAATATTCTTGTCAACGGGAGGGGAGAACTGGAGACCCCCCCTCACCATTCCCCTTTCCCAGGCCTTGAAACCAACAGCCACTTGATTACCAATATAAACTCTAAATTGCAAAACTCTACCGTTAGTGACTCTACTTTTAGAGACTCTCTTTTGTATCGTTCTATTGCTTTCTCTTAACCAGAGTGTTTAATAATATGGAAGGACACATATATTTAAGCACCATTTGCAGGTTCAGTTCTCTGAAGTGGTCCAGAGAACTTCTTTAAGTCTTTTATTTTAAGAAACTAATATGAACTCCAGATCACGGCTGTCAGCTCTGTGAGGGCAGCAATGTATTGACTCTGTTTGCCAATATACATGCAAAACAGGGCATGTGAAGTCCGAAAGAACAACGGTTTGTTCATTTACAGAGAGAATAATTGAATAAATAAATGGATAGCAGATACGGTGGCCACTTCAAAAGTGGAGGCAAATGCTTTTCTAATGCTTTTGAAAGCAGTTATTTTATTTTGGTATTTCAAGTCTATCTTGAAACTTTGATATAGTCTATGATCTTGATTACCCAATAACCAGAAACATCTGGAAACATGCTACTTTTAAGGTGGAGTTGAAAAAAATAATAGAATGAGTTAGATTCATGTCTATTTATTGGGGGATGTCCCTGATGTGTTAAGTAATTAAGTGATAAGTAGCCCAAATTTTGTAATGAAAATAAAACAAAAAACACCACAACCTATATATGTATTTAAATGTTTATATGATATGACCACAGGAAAAAAGTGGAAAGATTCCCTGATTACTGCAGGCACAGTAGGAATTTGGGGAAAGGGGTGGTGGAGGCCAATAATTAACTATATCACTTCTAATTTTCTCATATTACTTTTGTAATAAAAAAAAATACCAGTTGTATAAAACTGGAAGACCAGTTACATAAGCTAAATATTCAGAATAAATACCAGCTGAGACTTGTATTGCTCCAAATAGCAAAATAAAAAAAATATTAGAGCTGGAAAAACTTCTGTGATCTTGTTCCAAGCTATATATTTCTTTTTTAATTTTTTATAGGGGGCAATTTTAAACCTATACAAAAGTAGAAAGAATCATGTAATAAAAATCCCTGATATGGCTTAATAATTATTTTTAAAAATATGTAAATAGGGCTGGCCCTGTGGCCTAGTGGTTGAGTTCAGCACATTCTGCTTCAGCGGCCCAGGTTTGGTTCCTGGGCGTAGACCTACCCTACTCATTGGCAGCCACGCTGTGGTGGTGACCCACATACAAAATAGAGGAAGACTGGCACAGATGTTAGCTCAGGGAGAATCTTCCTCAGCAGAAAAAAAATCATAAATAAGGGAGGTGCGGAGAGGTCAAGTGACCTTTCCAATGGCATCCCCAAAACAGGCTCAGATGAATTGCTCAAAAGCATTGCAAAAAGCAAGTAGGCATGAGCGGGCATAAAGTAACTGGAAACTTAGAAATTCACAATCTTTTTGATAGTGCTTTGAAAAAAACAGCCTGTGAAACTCTTCTCTTTCCTCTCTTGGACTCATTTCTCAGCTATTTCACTATGAATACTAGCTTATTTTTTTTTAAAAAGTCTGTTCTCAGAACGATTGTTTTCAGATAACCTAGAACTGGATTTCTCATAAGCAGCATGGCAGCCACTGAGGACTTTAGTACATAGGAATAAACTAAACTGTTTTGAAAAGTCATCGGTCATTCTAAAGCTTGCTTGTATCACGTGACGTCATAGAATAAATGCTTTATAAATAATTTGTTTTTCACAGAGTCAATAACTAATTACTAGTTCGTGCCCTATAAATAAATCAATATTGAAAAGTAAGTCTAAGTGGATTCACTATGGAAATGATTGGCTGACTGACCAGACAGCCAATCCCAGGATTACTACTTGGCGTGGCTCTCTTTACATTTCCTTTTTAAACAGCCTCCTCCTCCCCCCATCATTATTATGATAGAGTATGAAAATGGAAAAGGTGAGGCAAGGCTAGCCAAAGACACAAATTTAAAAATCATTGATTGGAGAAGGTGTTTTTGGCTTTTGAGTTGTTGAGAAGATGAAGCAGGTTCTATGACACAGAACAGAATTCACACTCACAGCAGTAAGCCAGAAAGTATTTGCAGAATGAAATTAGGGCACAGATCCTGTTGGTAACTCCATGAGTTTAAGTGCTTAAAACAATTTAACATTGTCTCTGAAACTCAATTTTCCTTCTTACTCTCCTTCAAGGATCTTTACCATTAAAAAAATATTAAGGGCCGGCCCGGTGGCGTAGCGGTTTCATCTGCGCTTGGCAGCCCAGGGTTCGCGAGTTCGGATCCCGGGTGCCCGCCAACGCACTGCCTGTCAGCCATGCCGTAGCGGCGTCCCATATAAAGTGGAGGAAGATGGGCACGGATGTTAGCCCAGGGCCAGTCTTCCTCAGCAAAAAGAGGAGGATTAGCAACGGATGTTAGCTCAGGGCTGGTCTTCCTCACCAAAAAAAAAAAATATTAAGTCTTCAAGACAAAGGGGCCTACTTTGGCCACAGTGAGGGTTATGCCCAGGCTAGTGGCAAATGCCAGAAGGAATCCAGGTTCTTCTTTCCTTCTCACTCTGCGCACGCCCTACATGTGTCAGTTCCACTCAGCTGTCTGTGCTACTTTTGACTTGCTTGTGTACACAATGCAATACTGGTTGGCCCAGGGATTCTGGAATGGTCTTATTCTTAATAAAACACCCCCAATTTGGGTGCAATAAAATTGAGATTTTCATGACTGCTGAGCCTTGGACAAAATGCAAATATTTGTTCCCTGGAAGAGTTGAAAGCCAAAATAAACTATCAGAGGAGACAAACAAGTGGGAGACTAAAGCCAAAGAGATGAAGATGGCCTGGCTCCAGGAGGTCAGTGATGTCTGTCCAGATAACAGGGGTCTGGGGGCCAAGGGCACCTGCAAGAGAGAGCTGCTGGAGCCCGTGTGCCTTGATGGGTTTTCCGTTCTCATCATAAGATGTCATTTTCCCCTCATCTTTATTGAGGTACAATTGACAAACAAAAATTTTATACATTCAAGGTGTACAACTTGATATTTTGATATATGTATACATTATGAAATAATCATCACAATCAAGCTAATTAACATATCCATCATCTCCCATAGTTACCATGTTCTTGCTTCTTTTTTTGTGTGTGGTGAGAACGCTTAAGATCTACCCTCTTAGCAAAGTTCAGTATACAATACAGTATTGCAAACTATAGTCACATTGCTGTACATTAGATCTCCAGAACTTGTTCATCTTGCAGAACTGAAACGTTGTAACCCCTGACCAAGGTCTCCCCATTTTTACCTCCCAGCAGCCCCTGGGAACTACCATTCTACCCTCTACCTCTGTGAGTTTGACTCTTTTAGATTCCACAAGTGAGTGAGATCATGCAGTATTTGTCTTTTTCTATCTGGCTTATTTCGCTTAGCATAATGGCCTCTGGGTTTGTCCATGTTGTTGCAAACGGCAGAATTTCCTTCTTTTTTAAGGCTGAATAATATTCCATTGTGTATGTGTGTATTACATTTTCTTTATCCATTCATTTAGGTTGTTTGCATATCTTGACTACAGTGGATAATGCTGCAGTAACAAGGGAGTACAGATATCTCTTCAAGATGCTGATTATATTTCCTTTGGAAATATAGGCAGAAGTGGGATTGCTGCATCATATGGTAGTTCTAATTTTAATATTTTGAGAAACCTCCATACTGTTTCCCATAGTAGCTGTAGCAGTTTACATTCCACCAGCAGTGTAGAGGGGTTCTCTTTTCTCCTCATTCTGAACAACACTTGTTGTCTTTTTGATAATGGTCATTCTGACAGGTGTGAGGTGATATCTCATTGTGGTTTTGATTTGCACTTCCTTGATAATTAGTGACGTGAGCACCATTTCATATATCTGTTGACCACTTGTATTTTTTTGAAGGTCTTTTACCCATTTTTCAATCAAGTTATTTGTTTTTTTGCTGTTGAGTTGTATGAGTTTCTTATATATTTTGGATATAGGCAAATATATTATGAGATATATGATTTGCAAAAATTTCCCTCATTTCATAGGTTGCCTTTTCACTCTGTTGACTGTTCCCTTTGCTGTGCAGAAGCTTTTTAGTTTGATGCAGTCCCATTTGTCTATTTTTGCTTTCAGTGCCAAGTTTGTGCTTTTGGTGTCAAAACCAAAAAATCATCGCTCAAACCAACATCAAGAAACTTTTCCCCTACATTTCTTCTAGTAGTTTTACAGTTTCAGGCCTTAGGATCACAAGATGTTCATCTGAAATGCTAATTTTACACATTCAGCCATTTGTCATGCAGATAAAGTTCCTAGCACAGCTTCCAAACAGCCCCGGGATAGAGTGGCAAACCCTCAAGCCCCTTGAGTGGTAAGCCATGTAACTGACCACTTTTTTATGTACACAAGGTAGTCTTTCTAATTAACCTCAGCATAAATATTGAAACTCACATAACATGGATATTGAAAAACCCTCCCAAACAGCCTTTCAATATAGACAAGACCTAGAGGCTCCCAGGACCTCTTCGCCGTTCTTTCCCTTCTCTGATTTCCATGCTTCTGTTTTGTGCTGAAAATCAGCCACCTCCCGCATCCTTGATCAGATGCAAACAGTAGAGCAGACATGGTGGAGATAGTGCTCCACCTGATATGTTGTCAGCAGTTAATTAACATCACTCAGATCTCAGGGTTTTCATTTCCTGCCTACTGATGGGAAAGTATTCCCTGAAAGAATCTCTCTGTATATAGGCGTAGAGGAGATATTGTCTGAAGTCTGTACAATGGATTTGACAATTCCAACTGTGTGATTTTAGGAAAGCATAATAATGCACTGTAGGGCTGCCTTCTCTGCCCTTACCATGCATACAACCATAGTTTAACATCACTGCCCTGGAGTGCTCAAGTTTTTCTAGTTTACCTGCAGAAAATCCAGCACCTGTCCCTTGGGAAATGCTATCGGTCATGCACAGACATTCCAGTGATGCAACAGCACAAGCAAAGACTTCTTTAGTAGTTACCTCTGTGTGTCGGGCACAGTTCTCTCTCTAAAACTGCAGGAAAGGCATTTCATTCCCACACATCAGGTTCCTTTTTGCACATTCATTCTCACATTCACAAATCTCCCACAGGCAGTTTGCAAAGACCATATGGATAGAAAGACATTTTGTCTTATTTTTTAAAATTCTTTTGCAAAACTGTTGATATGCAGATTAATGATTTATCCAACCAAGTATTGTCAAGGGATGCAGTAAATTTTGCAGATAATTATAGTTCGCCCCATTTCACATGAAAATACTCTTTAAGATTTTGAATATATTTTTGGTGTATATATATATATATATATATATTTTTTTTTTTTTTTGCAGGGAAGGATTCTCCCTGAGCTAACATCTGTTGCCAATCTTCTTTTTTTTTTTTCTTTTCCTCCCCAAAGCCCCAGTGCATGGTTGTCTATCCTAGTTGTAAGTCTTTCTGGTTCTTCCCTGTGAGCCGCCGCCACAGCATGGCAACTGACAGACAGGTGGTGTGGTTCCGTGACCAGGAGACAAACCTGGGCTGCTGAAGAAGTGAGAGCACTGCACTTTAACCTCTAGGCCATCAGGGCTGGCTCAGGTATATATATTTTAATATATTACTTGCATCCAGCCTTTTAAATAAAGTCAGCTGAACCTAAACTTTCCATAATGAATGTGTGATGCAATTAGGAACATCACTGATTCTTCAATTCCCCAATGACCTGAGGGCCTGCTTAGGTATATGGAGCAGTTTCTTGCTACACAAAACATCCCAGACTGAATCTTCTAGGCTTCCTTTTCTTATTTTAACATATTTTCTTGTCTCTTGGAGCCAGTTCTTGTTGCTTTCAATGTGTTGATTCCTTGTAGCCCTGCCCCTTAATATATTCTAAATTAAGCTTTACTTGGCTGTGATAGGTGATTATTTTATGCTTGCTAGCACATACCAAGACATTTATGAATCTCCATATTTATGGCTACCCTGATAGTTCATGATTTCACCCCTAATAAGTAGAAGAGTCTACTTTCATAATCAGAGAACAAAACTTAGAGATGTGAATGCTGGTGATTGACAGGCTAACTCTCTAGTGGCCCCGTGTGACATCTTCTCATGAGTAGGATTCAAACTTGTAGTTAACAAAATCAAAAAGAGATACAGGTCACACACTTCAAGAGTTCTAATAGACTGTATTTATGATTACATATCTACAATTGTAAGCGACTTTAATGGCAACTCAAATATCTTCAGGAACCAGCAAATAATATAAGTGTCTGAATTAGTCAAGAATAAGACAGTAGGGAGTAAATGAAACGAGTAGTGCATACCCCTCTTAATGATGCAGATATCTTCAGAAATATTGCTGGGTCAGCTAAGCACTTATATGCAAGTCAAATATGGCCTCTAGACCATTATAGTTAATTGTGTTAGAAAAATCTACAGTTCTACTGTGTGTCACTTTTATGACTCACACAAAACACTTGACTTCTGGTCACCAAAAGTGTGGAGGTTTCCCCCACCAACAAGCAACTCTCTGTGACACCAGCTGGGTGTCCTACAATTTAACTCAGTTCTAACACTATCTACCTGGAGATAGCGTCAGATCCCACACGTTAAGGGCTCAGGCCCACTGCCTCCACCCCACTTCAGATGCCAATCACAAGTCCAGGTTGTCACCTGTGCTTCTGATCGATGGGCTATAAATCAGAGGTCCCCAGGACCCCTCCTCAGGTTCAATTAATCTGCTAGAGTGGCTCACAAAACTCAGAAAAACAGTTACTTATGTTTACTAGTTTATTAAAGGATGTAATAAAGGATACAGATGAACAGTCAGATGAAGAGAGACATAGGGTGAGGTCTGGGCGTGTCCCAAGCACAGGAGCTTCTGTCCCTGTAGAGTTGGTGAGGTGAGTGAGTCACCCTCCTGGTGTACGGGTGTGTTCACCCGCCTGGAAGCTCTCAGAACCCAGTACTTTTGGGACTTTTACAGAGGCTTCACCACATAAGCATGATGGACCATTGACTCCATGTCTAGCTCCTCTCCCCTCTCTGGAGAAGTAGGGGGTCAGGGCTGAAAGTTCCAAGCTTCTAATCATGGCTTGGTCATTCTGGTGACCAGCCCCTATCCAGGAGCCATCTAGAAGCCCACTCAGAGTCACCTCATTAGAATAAAAGATGCTCCTAAGGCCATCATCACTTAGGACATTACACGGGTTTTAGGAATTCTGTGCCGAGAAAAGATGGCAGAGACCAATACATATATTTCCTGTTATCTCACATTAAGAGTTTCCTTTTTTAGACTATCAGCTTTTTTTTTTCTCCATATTAGAGTAATGTGACTTCAGAAAATCAATTGGGTAGCTTTTTCTTTTTGAGTGTGTGGACACGGTTTTATCTTGAGACCTATCTTTTCTTTCAAAGTATGAAAAGTACATAGTTAACATCATAAGGTGAAAATGCTTTAATGATTTTTTTAGTTCTCCGGTAGTTTGGGGGATGCTCAGGACATTTGGGAGGAAGAAATGGGTGGTGGTTCTGAACAAAGGCCCTGGCATCAGATTGCAGAGGTTCACGTCCCTTCTCCTCTAGTTCCCAGCTGGACAATCTGGTCACTGGTCACGTTTCCAATGCTCCCTAACACTCTGCTTCCCCGTCAGTAATGTAGGATGGGAACAGTGCCTACTTCACAGCCTAGATCTGAGGATTACATGAGACAGGCAAAGAAAGGTCTTAGAACAGTGCCTGGCAAACAACAAAAGCTCAGCCCGTGCTGGTTATCACGTTCATCATCACTATAGCATTATGTTTGACCGAGTGGTTGACGTATTTTCTTCATTCCCAGTGATTTCTCATTAGCTTCTGGTTGCCCCAGGGCTCTCCACTCAATGAATCAATGCCATTCATTGTTTCCAGGAGGAGGATGTGTAAGACCTAGAACAAGACATTAATTAAAGTGCTAAATTAATTTTTGTAAATCTATTACAGAAATAACAAACTGGACAGCGAGGCATTCATTAGCAGGAGTCTGGCTTTGTTAAGAGAGACAAGGATTTGTGTTTCCAAAGGCCCAGAGAGTGGAGCACTTGGGGCATTGAGTTCATGCTGTAAATCACACTGAGAGGAAGAATGCCCAATGTTATACACAGTTTCCCTCTACACAGAAAAGAGGGCAGCACTCCCTGGACTGGAGGGACAAGGATGGAGAAGAGGAGAGAGAGCAAAGGTTTTGGACACCAACAAAATGGCCACTCTGTGCCCCACCCCGCCCCATTCCTCGTCATCAGCATCTTAATTCCAGAAAGAGTCAGTTTTGAAACCCCAAACATGTTTAAATCTCCAAAAGCACAGGAGGCCCGTACCCCAATTCCTGTCTGGAGCTAGAAGACAACTTCACAGAGGACTCTGTGATAATACGAGCCACAGTAAAGAAAAATAGCTATGTCCCAGAACTTCAATACTGGAAGGAAGTGTGCATGTGTCTAGGTGTGTGTGTGAGGGTGGAGGGCCCAGAAAAATCCTACTTGAATAAGTGTGAATCCTGTTCTGACTATATTTCAAACCAGAAATAATTAAGTTTTGTTGAACTGGCAACGTTCTTTCTTTCCACTATCAGGCAGAAATAGGGGCTTGAGAATGAAGTTGACTTGCATAAAGTCACCAAACTGAGGCTTCTGACTGTTGACAATTCTCCTTTTATTACTATTTATTAATTGATTTCCCAGGTGATTTTTGCTCCTTCTCTTTACTCTGCTCTGGCTTTCTGGCCGCCTGCTCTAGTTATTAAGGAAAAAGGATCGTGAACCTACAACTGTCTCTCAGCCAGGTCTATGCATCTGGTTGTTCTCTGCCATGGTCTCCTCTCTGCATGCTGCAGCCATGTGGAAAGTGGAATGTTTTAAACCTCCACTACTGCTGGGGATCAATTCTTGCTTGGATTCTAATTTAAAATCAATTCCCCATGGACAGAAATATGGGAGCTGTATCCTTAGCTGAGCATATCAGTAAACACCCTCCCTGTTGGTGTTGCTTCCAATCACGTCATGCCCTGAATCTTAAAGGCTCACAGAGCCCTTACATTTGGCCATTTCTTCATAATCTGCACTTTATATACACTAGGTCAAAGTTTCAGAGATTTCTTGCTTTTGCTTTTACTACGTCACCTCTCAGGCTGACATACACTCTCTTAAATTAAAAGACTTTTAGAGATTTATGTGTGAAAAGAATATTTTTTTGGAGAAAGAATTTTCAATTGTATAAAAAAGGAAATATCAAGCTAGAACTGCTTTTTAGTGGCATAGGACGGATTTTTATAAATGCAAAGTTAATTATGAAAGCCCTGGAATTAAAATGAAAAACTTCAGCATGAGAAGTTTCTTTGACCGGTGACATATGGATTCGGCTGAGTTATCCATGACAGCGGGCGCGGAAGCCCCTCCACCCAAAACGAACGGTGTTGTCAAGAAGGAGAGTGCCCATTCTGGACAGGCACACATTGGCTCTGCTCAGACCCCGCAGCCACGTGGGAGTTAAGGCTCCAGTTGAGGGATTTGTGCTGGCGGTGGTCTGTGTCAGGTATTTCACTGACTAGTCCTGATGTCCCACACCCTAGTGTGTCAGTGCAGATGGACTCAGAATACAGGATCGCTGTACTCCCTTTCTGCTTCATCTTCTCTTCCAAGGCACTAAGTTGTTTCGTTGGATGGGCACCAAAACAGCTGATTAAGGCAAGGTATAAGAAGGAAAGAGAAAAAGAGAAGATGAGGAGATCCAGGAGAAAATCCTAATCTGTCTGGAAATCCTTGTTCATTCCCAAGCATGAATGTCAGCTTTACCTCATATGCTAGCCAAATAGAGGGGTCCAAAAATAGGAACCAAAAATAGTCACTTCTAAGGATATCCTGCATTGAGTTCCCTCGAGGAAGAATTTTGTTATTTGTGACCTGCTGTTCCTACTGCCGCTATAAACTTTTAAATTTAAATCTATAGAAAACATCAATTTCTTCATGGCAAAAAAGTCCTTGTCCTCTCATGTTCTTTCCGTCTGTAGCCCTTAGTCACATTCATAACATAACGCACCAGTTTTCAAAATTACTTTTCCAATTGAAGAGGACTACAGGAAAAATGAGTATCTAATGTGGAAATACGGTGAAAAAATTCTAAAGATGGAGGTAAAACTCAGGGAGGCAACATCAAGGCTCCTCATACAGCCCAGCCCTTCCTAACTGAAGTTTCTGCATCCGAATCTGTTCTGCTGGCGCTCTGCAGAGCAGCGCAGTGGAGCAGCGCTGAACTCTCAGCGATGATGGAAATGTTCCAAGGCCGAGCTGTCCAGTATGGTAGCCATTAATTACCACATGCAACCATTGAGTACTTGAAACGTGACTTGTATGAATGAGGAACTGATTTTTTATTTCATTTAAATTAATTAAAATTTAAAATTAAATAGCCATATGAGTCTAGTGGCTACCGTTTTGAACTGCACTGCTCCAAAGGATTTCCAGAACTTGCTCATAAAAATGCTGTTCCTTTAGAAAGGACATAGCTCCCAGGGGGTGGGAAAAGATGGGCCCCAGCACCAGGCATAGGCGTAAGGTAGGCCACTACATTTGACCTTGCTGGTGACCCTGTGTGGAGCCTCTGAGGATCGCAGAAGCTGACACTGGGAGAATGGAAATGGGCTGAGATACCCTTTATGGTTCTCTTCCAGGCTCATGAGAATTCTGCTCTATTCATTGTATGTAATTGTAGTCTCTCCCTTCCTCCAGACATTTTTCTCATTTGGAGAAGTGTTGGTTGCTAGGAGACTGAATTGCCTTTTCAAGTAGAGTATTTTAGAGAGAAACAATTCACATGATTTTATTCTTTAGTAAAATGAAAATTTGTAAAATGTTTGCGATGCATAGTGAAAAAGTCAAGCTTTTACATTTCTTTGTCTATTTGTTTTAGCAATCATAGAACCTTTCATTTACTTTTCCCACTGCTTCGCACTGCAAGAAAGAAAATAAAAACTGACTGGAGTATTTATTAAGAAGGAATAACATTCCCAGGCTTGCTCCCAGGGATGGGGAAGTGATCTCCATCCTGCTCGTCTCACAAGGGAGCTGTGAGTGAGAATCAAAAATAATAACATTTATAATGGAAATTGTAAAGCATCATCCACCAAAAATAAATTCGTATTGCACTCAATGGCGCATAGCTTTAGCCAACTACTTCTTACCATGATTTGCATAAATTTATGAAGTCAACCAGTCTGAACACATTTAATAAATGAAGAAAACACAACTTGGAGAAATGAATAAATTCTCCCAGGTTTCTAACTTCCAGACAAAGATTCCATTATACCACAGTGATTTCTCAGGGAATGTGAACAAAACTCTTTTAAATGTTGAGGCTGACTTTCGTAATCACTGTCAACATTTGAACTCTGAAAATGGAGCTGTGTGGATGAAATGAGATTTCCTATATAATTCACCTAATACACTGTCAAGCACATGATTGGTGCTCAATAAGGAGTAGCTATTAAACAATAATGATGATGATAATAACTCGACTAGTAAGGATCTTTTCTCTCAAATTTCTTAGTCCCTGCTTTAAAAATCCAGTTGCAGTAATTTTTTATTGGCTCACTTCAGAATTCTGTATTGTTTGAGAAGTTGGACAACGTTAACTGACAGTCTGAAGTTAGGGAGCTTCCTTCTCGTTTTGTATATCTGAGCAGCAGAGGAGTTCAGCAAAGGAGGAAGAGGGACTTTGATTTTACAAAGAAAGATTTTATAATGTAGAAATTATGTGGTTGAAAGAAGCTATTTGATAATTATATTGGATGCCATATTTTTGAGGAGCCCAAACTCCTTAGATAGTGTCAGCACTGGTGAGCACCCTTGACGTCCTCTTCCTCAAAGGAACTAGTACCAAACAAGTACTTAGACGCAGGCACACTCCAAAGGGTGACAACTAGCTTACAAACAGCATCCCGCAAACACAAACAACCAATTGTATGCTGTTCCAATGTCTTCAGACCTATCCTGAGGTTCTCAACCCTGGCTGCGCATTAGATCTACCAAGTGAGCTTTTAAAAATCCCCCAGACCCAGTCCAAAGGATTTGAGAAGGAAACAAACAGGGTGAGGAGACAGGGACACAAAAAGCTAAACTTTAAGGTCAACCAAGAGCCAGAGGAAAAGTTCCAGCAAAATACTTCAGGAAGTTCTAAGGAAAGTGTTGGGGCTCCTCTCTTGAACATTCACACGTCAAACATTTATTGAATGTCCAGTGTGTGCTTGGTGTCCCATGAGAGGCCAAGGGATAACTCAAAAACAGTCCGGCCCTGACAAACACCCAGTGAATCATGGAAAACAGACACAGAAAAGACAAAGATAACCACAAACTAAAAGCAGAGAGCATCTGCCTGGGAGTGGAGGATGGCCTGGTGAACCTGAGGAATCTTCACAGTGCTTAGGAGGAGAGGATGGTTTTCGCTCAGTTGCAATTGATCTACTCAACAAGCAGTTCTTGAGCTCTTACAATATACCAGTCACTCTGGGCTGTTGGGGACATGGATGACTCAGTTCTTGTCCCCATCTGTGGAACTCACTTTCTAGTGGGGGAGGCAGACGTCTGAGCAAGGTTCTCAAACTCTGTAGTGCATAAAAATGATTTGAGCCTCCTGTGAGTGAAGAAGGACTCTAGTTGTGACTTAAAAATGGAAAAGCAAAAAAATAAAAGCTTACATATTCAACTACATTAAAACAAAAACCAAAAAACAAAACACCCAGGCATCTCCCCAGGCCAGTCAGTGCCTATCTCTGGGAGGCGAGGCAGGTCCAGGCGGCTTTGAAAGCTCCCAGGTGAATCTAACAAGCAACCAGTGTTAAGTTCGAGGGCCTTAGGCCGTTCTGATTTCAGATTTCTCTAACTCAAAACAAGCACTTCCAGGTCCACAGCACCACTTTGGCCCACAGAACTATGAGATCAAACGTTCCTCTGACAAGAAGATCTAACACGAGATTACTACCAGATCTGCACAGAACCGTCCGCCCCCATTTTCCTTCTCTCTCTCTCTCCTCCCTCCCTTGCTCTTTCTCTTTCTCCCTCGCTCTCTTCTCTCCCTTGATCACATGTCTCTCTCTCCTTTTCTCTGTGTCTCCTCTCACTTTCTCAGTTCTGCTCTGAGAAATCTTCCCCCTCAATATCCTCTTTGATCCTCCTTCTTTTTCTTCCCTTTCCCACTTTCTGCCAGTTTACCTCAGCTATCTGTCTTCCTTTTGTTCCATTTCCTATTACATTTTTGTTCCATTTGTGAGGCAAGCTAAAAGCTTGGGGGGAAAAAGGGCAACAGTCCAGACACACATAGAAACATTGAAAAGGAATGGGTTCAAAAGGAATCAATGCCACCGACTGTCAAAGCCCTTGAAAGTAGCCACAAGTCCCATTCGGAATCTCTTCATCCTCCACTAATTAGACTTGCCTTTCCTTAAGCACCAGCATTCAAAACAACACATTGTTTTGTTTTTAACGTAGTTTAATGCTCTTCTCTTTTAATTAAGCGTATTGCAACATCGCTGTGCTATTTTTCATTGCTTTCAGTATTCAGTTCTCCAGTTCAGTGGCGGGATGCCTGCAATCCCCTTGGCAGTAGAGTCGGAGATTGACAAATTTAAGATGTGAAGGAAAAACTGATTTGAGATCATCAAGACTGAGAGTGAACCCAGTAGTAATATTAATCACTAATTAACTATTCATTAAGAAATATTAATTTCCATTTGACATCTCTCGCTTTCTGGAATCTTTTGAGGATCTCCTCACCTATGCTATTTTAGGGAGATGCTCATAAATTTGTTAAGCTTTATTAAAAATAAAATGCATACTAAAAGGCATTGGTCTCTGTGTCTGTTTTCCCATTGAATGTGATCAACATATTTCTGAAATTTTCACTCAGCAGTTTGTGCCCATCTCTGCTCTGCTTCCCTGAGTCCCTCAGCTGGAATTCTTCCCCAATTTTCCTCATGTTTGCCCCAAGAGGAAGCTTCTGAGGCTGAAGTTTACCTTCTGCCCTAGTGTTTGCCATCTCTATTTCTCCCTTTAGTTAATCTCTCTTAACCCTAAAAGGAGTGGGTTAAAACTAACCTATATAAGAATCTAATTCCTTGAGATTGTTGTAAATGTATACAGAAAGGAAGTCAGTGTACCAGGACTTTTTTTTAGTAGAGGAAGGGAGGGGAAGGATTAAACAAACAGCCGTTAAGCTGGTCCAGGTTCCCTGGGCTTTTGCTGACCCATGTAGGAACTTAGATACATGGATGGCAATATTTTTTGGAAAATGCTTCTTCGGTACCAAACATATGGCACAGCAAATATATGGCACAAAATCAGCGTATAATAGTTATCCAATAAACATTTGCTCTTCTGTGGGTTATGAACTGGGGGCTGCCAAATGCAGTAAGAATTCAAGTGTGCTGTTTGAACAAATGAGATATTTTTGCCTCGAAAAGCCTTCTTCGCCTGTGGGATTCTTAAATCACTCTGGCTAAGAATATCTGGAGAATCGACCCTGAAGGAGTTGGGGATGAAAGAAGCCAAAGGAGGAGGACCTGCAGGGGAAGTGGATGGGCTTCACCATCTTGCATCTCGAAGGTGTGGGCACTTTCTGCCACTGTCAACCTGTGCCCAGACTTCCTCGTTGCCATCATCAACAACATACCAAAAATGAACAATAACCCGACTCCCTCCAGGAAACCAAAGGTAAAAGAAAACAAATAAAACAGGACTCAATGTTCTAAGGATCAGAAGTTTAAGAAATAACAATCTTTAAAACTAACAAGTTAAAAATAGATGAAAAAATAAAAATAAGCAAAAAGGATGTAAAAGCAAAAGTAATGTTAAAACAGCTCAAAGAATAACTCAAAGAATAAAATATTAAATAATTCAGATTATACTTAATAAAAACGTCATAAAGAATACTTAGTATGGTGAAATCAACAAACCTTTATTGAATACCTAAATATTTTAAAAGAGAAAATATTTTCTATAAATTCCAATTCCATTAATGGGCATTTTGCCAGAAGAGGGCTATTATTATAAATATTGGCTTCTAAATGTTTAAGTCACCTGAGCACATTAAGGAAGCATTATTAGTAAGCCTGCTAGATTGTGGAAATTCTCTCCCTATAACTAAATTATCACAGTGCTAATTAAAATAATTCTCTGCTTGTATACGTGCACATGCTTATACACACATCCACATAGTCTTATAAACAATGCATGAATTCTAAATCCCCATAGACCAATGCACATAACAATTTCATTTTGCTTTTCAAGATAGCAAAAAATGAGAATAAGTCTGCTCACACATAAATTTTCTATGCAGGCATTATTCCCTGGTTATCCAGAGCTGCATTGTGAATGCTTTTTAATTTTCACAGCCTGTTCAGTTCTGAATCCTAACTGCAGAATGTGTGCTCAGTTCTTGCTATTTCATGCTTGATGTGTCCACACACCTGGGAGAAGTTTCTATTTTGAGTTGCATTCAGAATTTTTAAAAATTTACCCATTTGGAAACAACTAATACCTGAAAGCCCAAGCAAATAAATCTTTTTCCATTCATAGCACCCAGGAAAACCAAGATTAGCAAGTATAAATGTGCTTTCCAAGTTTCAGCTTTTGTCAATATTTCCTTAGGATCAAGAAGGTTTTGCCTTGTATTTTTGCATATACAGAAGTAAAACTCAAAAGTACAAACATATATTCTATTCTTGCACTAAGATTTTGGCTGCTTATACATTTTAAAACCATTCCTTTATCTATCTACCTATGGTTCAGTAGAATCCAGTGCCACTAAAGGAGCTGGCCTGAGCAGGATAACTTTAAATATGTTTTTAATGGTCATTAAATGAAATCTCAAGAGTGAAGATCTCTAAGAAGATCCAATTCTTGGACAGTGTAGAAAAAATGATTGTAAGAAACTAAAATTGAAGTGTCTTTTTCATGGATTTAGTGCAAATTCTGAGAAACTGATAAATTTCACTATGGAGTGGTTGCTAGGATACCCCTTAAAATCTATTAAAGTAAGCTCTTTCTTTAAAGGGTTGGGCAGGGTTTCCATTATTTCAAAATGACTTTGAAAATCATGATGTGTGTTCTACTAGGTTTCATCTAGGTGAACAAAACAGGTGAATGAATGACACTTAAGGAAAAAAAATTATCATCATAGTCCTAAAACATCATTAGACTCACTCATATGATTTATTTAAAAAGTAGGCTTGTCAAAGAGGTTCAGATTCACAGTCCTGAAAAGAAGAAATAAAAATCAAAGACGAAATGAACAATGCAAAATTCTTTGAGAGTAAAGGCCTGTTACTGAGGAAGTAAGGGAGGGAGTCTACATTTATGGTGGACCTATTATTCGCCAAGTGTCATCATAAAAATCCTTTTTCTCTGGAATTGAAAGTAGCACAGATGTTACAAGTAGATCACGGTTTGAATTTCTGTCAATTAACTAGCAAAAAATTTTTAAGCACTTCTATAGGAGTGTTCATATCCAGTTCTGTCATAAGAAGGCAAGCTGGGGAAAAAAAGAACCAGTTCTAGAAAGGCAACTAGGAACGTGACTCCTGAACTCAAGGGCACACAGGGAATGTTCTTTGATATCCATATCTCTGGAAAGTCATTAAACCTGGCAGATCTCCTTGTCTCCTTTATAAACTGTGGATAACAATTCTAAAGTCAAGCTTAATCGCGTATTACCAAAAATGAAAACCCTGATGTCAATACCACTCAAAGTGATCCAAAGATTTAATTCAATCCCTACAAAAATCCCAATGGTGTTTTTTGCAAAAATAGAAAAATTCATCATTAGATTAATACGGACTCTAAAGGGACCCTGAATAGCCAAACAATCTTGAAAAAGAACAGAATTAGAGATCTCACACTTCCTAATTTCAAAACTTATTACAAAGCTACAGTAATCAAAATAATGTGGTACTGGCATAAAGACACACACAAATGGAATAGAATAGAGACCAGAAAAAAACTCTGTAATACATGGTCAAATGATTTTTGCCAAGGTTGTCAAGACAATTAAATGGGAGAAAAGATAGCCTTTTCAACAAGGTGTTGGGAAAACTGGATACCCAAATGCAAAAGAATGAAGTTGGATCCTTATCTTACACCATATACAAAAATTAACTTAAAATGAATTAAAGATTTAAATGTAAAAAAATCACAGGAAACAAAAGTAAAAATATATTTGGACTACATCAAAATTTAAAACTTCTGTGCATCAAAGGACACAATTAACAGAGTGAAAAAGCTACAAATGGAATGGGAGAAAATATTTGCAAACCCTCTATCTGATAAATGGTTAATATCCACAATATATAAAGAACTCCTACAACTCAACAACAAAAAATACAAACAATCCAACTGAAAAATAGGCAAAGAACTTGAATAGACCTTTCTACAAAGAAGATATGTAAATAGCCAACAAGCACATGAAAAGATGCTCAACATCACTAATAATTAGGGAAATTCAAATTAAAACCACAATGAGACACAACCTCACAGCCATTAGGATAAAAACTATAAAAACAGAAAGTAAGAGTTGTGGAGAAATTGCAACCTTTGTGCACTGTTGGTGGGAATGTAAAATGGTGCAGCCACTATGGAAAATGGTATGGCAGTTCCTCAAAAAACTAAAAATAGAATTACCATATGATCTAGCAATTCAACTTCTGCGTATATACCGAAAAGAATCGAAAGCAGGTTCTCAAAGAGATATTTGTACACCCACATTCACAGCAGCATTATTCATAATAGCCAAAAGGTGAAAGCAACCTAAGTGTCAAAGTGTCCATTGACAGAGGAATGGATAAATAAAATGTGGTATATACATACATTGGAATATTATTGAGCCTTAAGAAGGAAGAAAGTTTTGACACATGCTACCACATGGATAAACCTTGAGGATATATGCTAAGTGAAATAACACAGTCACAAAAAAAAAATACAAATACACTTATACGAGTAACTAGAGTGGTCAAATTCATAGAGACAGAAAGTAGAATGGTGGTGAATAGGGGCTGGCGGGAAAGGGGAATGAGGAGTCATTGTTTAAAGGGTATAGAGTTTCAGTTTTGCAAGATGAAAAGAGTTCTGGAAATTGGTTGCACAACCATGTAGATGTACTTAATCCTGTTAATGTGTACACCTAAAAATGGTTAAGATGGTCAATTTTATGTTACATATATTTTACCAGAACTAAAAGAAATTAAAATAAGTGAAAATTCTTTGGAAAGTATAGGAAGTTAGGGGTGGAGGCCTCAACTGCTGAAAACAAAAATAAATAAAGTACTGTGCTAAATCCCAAGGGTAACAAAATCTTGAGCACATCACCTTTGACAGTAGGATCCTGATCCACGTGAGCTAAAAGAAGTCTAGCATGATGTAAAGTCTTTACAGACTGCAAATGGTACCAGGTATCACCAGTTAAAATTGATTTCATTCCAAGAACAAGAAGTGACAAGCCTTGAGCCAGCCCTGACTGCCTAGTGGTTAAAAGTTCGGCACTCACCGCTTTGGTGGCCCGGGTTCACTTCCCAGTCATGGAACCACACCAGCCAACTGTCAGTTGCCATGCTATGGCAGCATCTCACATAGAAGAACTAGAATGACTTACAACTAGGGTATACAACCTTGTACTGGGGCTTTCGGGAAGAAAAACAAAAAGAAGTGACAAGCCTTGATTCCCAAGTCTTTCTTCAACTTGCTTACTTTTCAAACATGAATCATACATGTTAAATTTACCTATCATATAAAAATAAAAACATCCAACACATTTAAAATTTGTTACTTGAAAACCAGTGGCTTGAGGAGGAAGACAGTGAGAACCAGCACTGGAAGGCAAAGGAAGGGAGTTTAAGGAGGGGTTTATCTGCCAGGTCCTGGGAAGATCAAGGACATTGAGAATAAAGAAAAGGTTATAGGAAAGGACGTGAAGAGAGACAAACCTTTAAAGAAAAGAAGTCTCATCAGAGTGTGAGAAATATTTAAAAAGAATTTTTTTTCACTTTGGCTTCTGAGAAGAATATATCTGAAATTTCTGCTTATGATTATGTAAAATTGGGCTAGAGATTTTTAGAAATAAAGCTGGCATCAGCCTTTGATTTGAATATTTTCACCTATGCATGTTTCTCTACCCTTAATAAAATAGTATGTATGTTTCATTTCAAGAAGTATCAAAGATCACATTTTTATTTGTTAGTATGACCAAATCAGAAGAATGTTCTGGTTTATTGAATTGGTCTCCTTATTTAAGATAAAGTAAGCCAAGCGAAGGTAGATCTCCATTCATGGGCCTTGCATTTGATGGCAGGACAAGTGGAATGAAGATCCTGCACAGACGGACAGGAGCTGGTGGAATGAGCACTTTCCAGGCACAAACCCTGACCACAGAGGGGCCTCTGCAGAAGGCTTTACACCCATTGTACTAGGAGAATTCCCAGAGACCCAGTTCCACTCCTTGTGCTCTCCCCAGGACTGGAAGAATGGGGACTTATGTAGCACATGCGAGAACCAGGAGAAATCATAAATCATATTTATCCTGAGAAGAATGCTTTTGTCCAGGAGTGCCTTCCACCCTATGGCTGGGGCGTGTGGCAGGGGTAGGGAACAGTGGCAGGTGGTATTTATATTTTTCTTTATTTACCAGGAACCTTATAAATGGAACTCTTCTTTTTTTATATGCCATTGTTAATAAGTATCGACCTCGGAGATTTAAACCGGCTATTTGTGAATCCATGAAGTTAAGCTGGAATAAATTTTTTATTACCCTGTCAAATTCAAGTCTCACTCAAAAGGTATTTAACATAAAATACTTAAAAGAATATCTCACCATTTTTTATCCCTGATTCAAGTTAAATTATAAAGTAACAATGAAGTATCCACTCTCCCTTATACATATTTATCAATAATGCAATTTTATCAAAAATTGATTTAAATCTCAGTAATGAACAATTTACAAACAGTCTAAATTTGAAAAATCTTCTGCATTCTGATCATTCACAGACAGATGAGTTAGTGGATTCCACAACTAAATGACAACGTACACATCCAAGTGTAAGTTTAGAATCCAATGTAAAATTACAATTACAGTCAAGTCCTTGAAGAATTTTTCCATTGATGTGGCCTTCTAACCCATGCATCTCACTCTCTTCTTACTATACTTGATAAAATAAATTCTTGCTAACTAAACTTGGACTGATGTTAGAAAGTTCCATAATGGTTGCATAGTTTAACAAATTAAAGATTGATCAAACGAATTGGAAAATTAATAATAACACAAAATAATAAAATTTAAAAGTAAATCTATGGTGCATTTGAAAATCAAGTGTAACTCGTTTTGCCCACCCTATAATTTCTATACATCAGAATAATAATGTGTGTTACATTATAGCCAAAACTTCAGCTTTTCATAAATGATTTTTCAAAATTCAGCAACCTTTTTTAATAAGTATATATATATATTGCATACAGTTCCAGAGGTTTCCCAACTGAAATAAATAAAAGAAACTAAAACAGAGAAAAATCCTGAACTTGTGCTGAAAGGAGGAAAGGATGACATGTCAATAAATGTTTGCTGAAGGATTGACTGAACCATGCAAAGTTCTAGTATCTTATTAAAATAAGATAGTAGATAACCTGCCATAGCTAGGACACAGAAATAAAGAAAACAGAGTAACTTTCATTATGTGTCGGGTACATGCCTGCAGCTATTTCTACTAGTTGATAATAGCGGAATATCAAATTTGTCAAACACCAGTGGAGAACAATGAGGGGGGCACTCTGACCCTGGTGAAAGTGGACTCTGGTACTTTCACCCAGTCACAGACTCATCCATGGAATCTTGTTTCTTTTCCTCACCAGTACTCCCAATCATCTTGGTACTTGAGACCTTCTTGCTCCATCCTACTTCCCTAAAGCTATTATGGTCTCCTCACCATCTCATGGACACTCTCCACTCTTGCAGCATCCCCGGTGGATAAGGTTGGCTGAAATACATTTGCACCTTCACACCCTGTAAGAATGAAATGAAAAATTCTACAAGTGATTCCTTATGGAAGACAATACTTTCATTCACTTCTAATGCCACCAAAGGTACTGGAAGTAGTACGATTGCAAACAGCTTCTAAGAGAATGTAGACATGAAAGAGTTTATATTCAAATAGCTGGTTTTCATTCATAAAACGATCTAATAAATGTTGGTAATGCCATACTTACTTTTTGGCAAGACCTACTGTTTTTATGGGCCATCCTTTAGATAATTTTTTTTCTTAAAATAGGCATGCTCAATACGGGAGAATATTTCCTAGGAGGTTTGAAGGATATTTTTCTTTTGTTAGTTCTTTTTTTTTTTTTAGTTAGGAAGATTGGACCTGAGCTAACATCTGTTGCCAATCTTCTTCTTTGTGCTTGAGGAAGATATGCCCTGAGGTAACATCTGTGCCCATCTTTCTCCATTTTTTGTATGTGGGACACTGCCACAGCATGGCTTGATGAGCAGTCTGTATGCCCACACTCGGGATCCAAACCCGCAAACCCCGGGCAAATCCCTGATTGTGATTTTCTTGAGCAATCTTTTTTCATATCACCACAGTGTTAGAAGGCATCCTGGTGGCAGATACCAGTGGTGAAATAATATCATAAATATTAATTCTTGTATTTTTCTCTCCTCTACTTCCTGACCTGTTTACTTATCACTCAGAGGTAATCATATTGCTTGGAGGAGAATTAAGATTGTTAGAGCAGGAATTCAAAGAGTAGGAAACAATTTATAGTATTATTTTTGACTGCCAAACTAGGATTTTAAGATTTAAATGAGAAGCCCTGATGGGAGCAGAGCAGAGAGTTTATAACCTTTCCAAGAGTAAAGTGTCAGCCAAACACCAGCTCTAGTTTCTGGCAGCATCAGGAAGCTGAGTTAACACCTGGGGACCATCCCTTGCCATTCTTGTGAGCTGGCAGAGGAGCTACAACTTTCTTTTCATGGCTTTCCTACCAAGGCCTTCCTCTCAGTGTTGCCTACACTTTGACCATCAGTCATTCAACAAAGACCCGTCTCCTCTCCCTCTCCCTGACCTGAGACTTTGATGAGCTCCCATCTGAATTCCCCCAATTGGGGACCCACTTCTGGGAGCACTAAAAAATAGGTCTCCTATAGTTAAGATCCTGTTAAGATCCAATATGCCTACATATAATAGAAAAGCCCAAATAACAGTATCTTAAGAAAGATAGAAGTATATTTCTCTATCATATAATAGAAGTCTAGAGGTGAACAGTCTAGGGCTAGTTTAGCAGCTTTGTGTCATAAAGTCTTTGGGCTTTTTTTTTGGGGGGGGGGGTATTTCTGCTGAGTTATCCTGGCTCTGGCTTCCACCTTCAAGGCCACTTCTTGTTCCAAGATGGTGGCTGGAGTTCCAACTATCACATTTGATTCCTGACAGGAAAAAGTGTGAAAAATCTACACCTCCCAACTGAGTCAACAACTTTTAATTAATCAACCTTTCTGGAAGTCCCATGCAATGTTTCTGATTAAATCTCACTGACTAGGACTTTCCCACATGGCCACATGTAGCTGCAGAAAAGTCTGAGATATGTAGCATTTTAGGTGGATGCGTTGCTCGCTCTTCCCCCGAAAAATGAGGGTTCTCTTACCAAAAAAGAAGAGGAGAATGGCTATTGGATATTAACTCACCATCTCTACCATATGCCTCTCCCCTCTGAAAAAAAAAAAGCTGGGTCTTTGAAAGGGAGTTGGTGTAGAGTTGAATGCACAGTTACATACCTGGTGGGAGGCTGGATAGTGGGGAAAATGCACCCTTGTTTCATCATAAATAACCAAGTAAACAAATTTCCATTAATATTTTTTAAATTAAACAATTAAAGAGCAATTAACAATGTAAAATATTTCAAGTGTATTGCATACACACATGTATATACATACTGTGAAAGAAGAAAAGCATGTGGTGTGGGAAGATATTGAAACACATTTGTAAGGGAAGCCTGCAAATAGCATAGATGCCCCTTTCAAGACTGTGGATGCTGTTGTTAAGGGACATCTTGATTTGCACCTAAACCAAAAGAGATGCTTTGCCAATGGCCTTGGGAGAGATCAATGTCCTAGAGTCTAGAACTAATTTACCAGCTCTAGCTAGAAGTGGGAGTGAAGAACATTTTTTAGACAATTACAAAAGACTTGAGGGGCTGGCCTGTGGCAGAGTGGTTAAGTTTGGCATGCTCTGCTTCAGTGGCTTGGGTTCGTGGGTTTGCAACCCTGGGTGCAGACCTATGCCACTCAGCAAGCTATGCCATCGTGGTGACCCACACACAAAATAGAGGGAAGATTGGCACAGATGTTAGCTCAGGGCCAATCTCCCTCACACACACACAAAAAAGACTTGAGCAGCAACAACTAAGAATGATGGAAATCACTGCACCTGGGGAAATAATAGTTAATATATATAATATGTATAATAGTTAATATATATTACAGTTAATATAACATGTATAATAGTTAATATATTATATATATATATATATATATATATATATATATACTCACCAGGCCCTGTTAGGATCACTTTATTCTTTTTTTGTGTGTGTGTGAGGAAGACCAGCCCTGAGCTAACGTCCGTTGCCAATCCTCATCTTTTTTGCTGAGGAAGACTGGCCCTGGGTTAACATTTGTGCCCATCTTCCTCTACTTTATATGGGACGCCGCCACAGCACGGCTGACAAGCAGTGCGTCTGTCCACATCCGGCATCCAAACCCGTGAATCCCAGGCCACGGAAGCGGAGCACGTGAACTTAACCACTACACCACCAGGCCGGCCCCAATTACTTTACTCTTTAACAGGCACAACAACTTGGGGATTGGTACTATTATTACCCTTTTTACCAGTTAGGAAACTGAGAAACAGAAGTTTAGTGACTTGCCAGGGAGCACGTTTACTGCTATGCAGTGGCAGCACCAAGAATCAAACCCAGGTGGGCAGCTCAGCAGGCTGTGCTCTGAATTATTGCCTCTCCTCCCTCTGAGGAGCATCCATCTGATAAGAAGCAAGAATAGTATGACACAATAGAATCATCAGGATAATGACTGAAAATTCAAAGATTTCATAAGCATTATTAAAAAACGATGTCAGAGATACCAACCAAATAGTGCTTTTCTCAGTGGTGGGTCATTTCTATTCCAGTTTCAGAAATTTCCCGTTGCTACTTTTTATTACCACAAATGATAGCTTTAAAGAAAGGCTGCTTGAAAAACATGTCAATCCTTGCCTTTCATAAGGCAATCCTTGCCTATCATAAATTCAGTTTATGATGAAGCAACAAGGGAAAAAGATGTTTATCCCCAAGCAGTCTGTGAACTCAGTGTCAAGTTACAGGAACCACAGTTTTGTCCCAGACAAATGAAGTGTTTTTACCATTGACATTCAGACTATCCTCACTTATTTGAATTTCTGAATTCAAGACAAATTAAATAAGAATGTAACACATACCATATTTACTAGTATTGTTTCAAGAAGAAAGCTAAATTCCTCAGAAATGTAGACACTATAAAAGATGACACTGGAGGTAAAAATCTCAAGCAATTTTGAGTCCTTGTGGGATCTTTAAACCATAAGCCTTACCAAAACTGGGCAGTAGAGGGTGTAATTTGTTCAAAGAAGAAAATTGTCCAGGGGTCCACTTCTTGAAAATTTGAACAGTGCAAATGCTTGAGATTATAATTCATACTTTCTAAATTCAGCTTCATGTCATCAAAATATCTTCCAAATCTGTCAATTTGCTAAGTGTTAACTGTTAATTACATTTTAAATTCAAAAAAGTATAAATTATCCTCATTAAAATTACTTCCAATCTCCCATCGTTTAATGATTCAACCAATAATTTACTTTTATTAGAAAAGTAGAAAAATAAAATAAAATCAGATCACTAGAAGGTGATCTCCCAACTTCCTAATTACTTAGAATATGACTTCAATTATCTAACAAAACATATTGAATACCTACTATGTATCAGACACTGTTCTAGGTGCTGGAAATACATTGATGAATAATATATCTTTGCTGTTTGAAGCTTATACTCTATTGGGTAAAATAGACAATTAAAAAATGAATAAATTATATTTAAAATGACAAGTGAGAAAAATAAAGCATAGACAAAAGGTAGGGAATGTTATGTGGTGTAAATGGGAGGGTCACAATTTTAAATCAGGTAGAAAGCGCATCCATTCCCCCACCATAACGCAGAAAAGTTCAGTAAACTTCAATTTTTACTGAATCAAACCATAAAGTATGAATCTTATGTATCAGTATTTCTATTCGAAACAGCAACATAATTAGGTAACCAAGCGCCAATTTATTTTTTCAAAACAGACGTATTATAAATATTAAAGAATTTATAAAGGAACCTTGGACACCCTATTTCATCAAACTTTATGGAATGATCCAAGGCCTTTTTCAAGGACCTGAACACAAGTGTGTGCATGAAATGTTTATGTAACTCCTAAAATGAAAGAGATCTATTCACATCTGGCAACAAATGGCACACAGCAGAAGTCTAAATGTAGCAAAGAAAAATTTCTGTGTTTGACATTTCTACCAGTAGATCTGAAAAAATAAATGAAAGAGCAAAGCTGAGAGAGAAGTAGGCTTGGCATTCCATTAGACGGTAGGCATGCATCCAATTTAGGAAGCATTATTAAGGATCCATTGGTTTTTGTGAGAAAATGGAGATTTAAAAATTCTTGGTCACTATGACAGCCCGAGTGCCATCAGCCGTGACTATAACAGCAGAGTAAGCTGTCAAAGAATACTTGTTGATAAATGTACTAGAAAGCCTGCTTCACTACGAGGAATTCTGAGATGGGCAATAACAAGAATGCTATCAGTTCAACGAAGCAATGATACACTTAGCGGAAGCCCTGAATAAGACATGAGTATGTGTTGGTGCCTTCCAGGATAAACAGGACGTTCCTTTGCTAAATCAGCTTTCAAGCCATTGGAAGGAAAAGTGTGGTAGAGAATTCTAGAGCTCAGATTTGTCTTTTGTCCTCCATGATTCTCATCCACTTGTTTTCACCACTAATTTCTCTCTCTCCACCTTGAAATCCAGACCTTCAGGAGGAAGCATTTTCACTTTGCACCATGTTATGGATTTCTTAAAATTGTATTTTCTGCCAAACTTTATGCAAATATTAAAAGGCTGCAAGCATTTTTGCTCCTGATAAATAAGCAATATCCAAATTCGAATCTTAACATTTTTCATGATAGTTTTGGAAGATTTGGAAGATCCTGGATATTGGTATCTGACAGTAATTCCTGAAGCAGGTGACCAAAAGCAAGCTCTGGAAGCCTTTTCTATGTATACATCCTAGAGAGCCAACAACTCCCAGATGCTTAGGTAAGGCCCATTTGGGTGGGGCATGATGAGAACACAGAAATATCACTCAAACCAGAACCTGCCCCAAACACGAAATAAAGGCAATGGCATTCTCAGAAACACAGCCGACCAAGCAATCCTGTCATATCCTGTCTTATTCACGTTGCTTCCCATATTAGCCACCCACTTATGCTAAAAATGCTAACACAGAAGGAAAGGGAAAGATTGGGCAACCCATGGTTCCTTTCCCTTTCAGTTCTTCCTTATTCATCAATAAACCAAAGACAGAGAGTGTTGGTAAGATGTGCACGTATCAAGAAATGGAATAAAAACAGTTGAATTGGTTTTGTGCAGCATTTCCATTGTTTTGGTAAGAACAAAATATATATGCATGTGTGAGTTATGAAATACAAATTGCAATTTTAGTGATTTGTTATATGAGTTAAATGCCCTTATATTTTCATTTTAAACAGGCATTGTACAACATAAAGCTGAAGGCTAAAATTTGTTAGTAATTTAAAGTTTTAAATTTTTTACTTAGAATGACATTAAGTAGCAAATTTTTAAAAACACTACACTTAAGGAAGAAAGAAAAAAGCTTTATGTTTTAATATCTATTACTAATGGCACTTTCTTCCTGATTTTTAAACAGCAGGCCTGCATTTTCATTTTGTACTGGGTCTTGTGAATTATATAGCTGACTCTGATTTTAAGGATTATGAGTTAATATATGTAAATTGGAATAATGCCAGGCATATAGCAAGTGTTTTATGAGTGTTTGCTTTTACTACCATTATCATTAATAAAAGACACAGACATAATTTCTTTTAAAAGAGACAAAATATATCCATATAATGCTCATAAAGATAGTACCTGCAGCAACATGTTGAAAGAAGGTTTAAATATGAATATTTCCTAGTTATTTGTATTTCTTAAGTGGTTATTTTAATATACTATAATATCCCTTTTATGTAACTTCAGGAATTTGCCAATTTTCTAGAAATCATATATTTATTTTACCATTTTGTTTCTTAATTTCTAACTTTTATTAGGCAAACATTCCTGCTCTCTACCATTTGTAACACAGAAATGTTGGAATGGCTCAAATTTCTAACAACTGGAAATTTAATTTGCTTAACAAATTAAGGGTCCTAAAATAACTTATGGTCTTTCCTCTAAACAGTTAACTATGCTTAAGCAAATATTTACTTAGTTTCTGAGTGTAGAAAATTATCATTCACCAAATGTCCATTAACTGATGGATGGAAAAGTGTCTATCCATACAATGGAATAGTGTTGAGCAATAAAAAGGAATGAAGTCTTGATACATACTATAACATGTATGAACCTTGAAAACATTGTGCTAAGTGGAAGAGGCCAGTCACAAAAGACCATGTGCTATATGATTTCATGTATATAAAATGTCCAGAATAGGCACATCTATAGAGTCAGAAAGTTGACTAGTGGTTGCCTAGGGCTGAGGAGTTGGGGGGAAATGGGGTATTGACTGCTGATGAGGATGGGGTTTCTTTTGGGGGTGATAAACATGTTCTAAAATTGATTGTGGTGATGATTGCACAACTCTGAATATACTAAAAATCATTGAATTGTATAGTTTAAGTTGGTGAATTGTATGCTATGTGAATTATATCTCTATAATGCTGTTTTAAAAAATTTAATTCAGCAATAGAAGGCCCATATTAATTTTTTCCAATCTGACATCTCATCTTGCATTATCAGCATAAAACTATCATCAGTCAAAAATATTATCAAACAAGCAGAATAGTCTTAAAATAAATTTGATATTTTTAAGAAAAGAAAACCCCAAAATAAACCCTTCTGTTTCCTGAAATGTTTCAAATGTCCTCAAACTGATGGACATTTAGGTTTTTCCAATAGATTCTCCTATTATTAGACATTAAAGAGATTTCACATAATCTCTTTTGGGGGAGGGGAAGGATTTTTACATGGTTGCAATTGAACACATTTGCGAACTTTATAGAGCAGGAATAACTGGATTCAAGGGAATTAAGATACAAAAGCGATGTAAACTGTTGAAGTCTTTGATATAACTTAGTTCTATACATGAAAATGGTGTGGGGGATCTACGTGTATGTTGACCCAGTAATTATATTGCTAGCTATTATCTTATAGAAATACTCATTATGTACACTAAGATCGAGGGTATTAATTCCAGCATGGTTTATAATAACAAATTAAAAAAGGAAAAATTGCATTTTCTTCAAGTGGAATATTTAAATTAATTAATGGCACACACACTAGAGAATACAATATCGTTGAAAACAATGAAGTAATGTATAAACACGGGTTGGGGGGAAGATCCTGAGGTATACTGGCTAAGAAAATAAAGCAAATCTCAATACGTATAGTGTGATGCCATTTATAGAAATCATGCCTTTCTTACTCATTTCAGGTTGCTATAACAAAAATACCATAGACTGAGTGACTTAAAACAATAAACATGTATTTCTCACAGTTCTGGAGGCTAGGAAGTCCAAAATCGAGATACAGTGTCTAGTGAGGGCTTCTTTCTCCGTTCACAGATGTCCATCTTCTTGTTGTGTGCTCACCAGAAAGCTCTCCGGGGTCCTCTTTTATAAGGATACTAATACCTTTCCTGCGAGTTTCACCCTCATGACCTAATCACCTCCCAAAGGCCCCAACTCCTAATACTATGACATTGGAGGCGAGGATTTCAGCATATGAATTTGGAGGGGGACATAAACACTCAGTCCATAACATTCTGCCTAAATACATGTGTACCAATAAAGCCTCAATATGTATGTACACATACACACACACATATGAAAACAGAAAAAATAGGTACAGCAAATTGCAGTGAAATATCCTGTGCATTACAAAATTGTTCATGAAATAATTTTAGCAATTTACATTTACCTCAATAGCTTATGACTGTAACATTAATATAATTTGACAAACAAAACACTTTTGGAATTATGATATATTTTGCATTTAGGAAAGAAAAATGTATTTTTTTTTCAAAAAATTGTAAAGTTTGACAAAATTGGGTTTGGCTGAAGAAAGCAATGATTCACAGTAGCTGTTGTAAAGATCCCCCATGCCAGGAATCTGCGCGTGTTTATCAGAGGGGCCATGGATTCTACAAAGTTGAGACCACTGCTCATACTTGCTTCCTGAGAAATCTCATCCATTAATCTGGCCTCAAATATTCTTGCGCTAGATTTAACTTTTTTCTTGGTTCCAGGTCCCTGAATGATTCTCCACTACCTATGCATTATTTGGCAGAATAAAAGCCAAATTCTTAGCTCAATATTCAATACCCTCCTCCAACAGGGTGCTATTCCCACATGATCAGATTCATTCCCACCCCTCACCCATGCATCATCTCTTCTACTCAGCTGCACCAAACCTTAGCTATTCTCAGAACACACTACACACTTTCTCATCTCTGGTTTTGATCTCATTGTCCATCTGGGAACGTCTTGCCCTTTCGTCTTCTTTCATCATGCAAATCTGGGTCAGAATGAACAGTCTCTCTGCACTCCTATGGCATTTCCAAACGGATCTCTAGTGTGGTACTTGTTTTATGACACCTCACATTCCAGTTATCATTGATATTTTTTGCCCACCCCAGAAGCACGCCAAATGTTTGAGCACCAAAATGACAACCAAAAGCAGGTATAGAAAGATAAATTAACCAAGACGCATCTTCTTATTTGTAAGTGTCTTAAGCTAAAATTCTACATCATTCATATAAGAGATTGCTGATTATTTACCTACTGTCAGCCAGCCCCAGACCCATCCTTCTATCAGCTACTCTGTAATGCTAAGTGGCTGAGGGTCAAAAACCCAACATTTCCTAGGCTTTTTTGCCAATTGGCTTCCAGTTAGATTCTGCTAATAGGACACACCATTAGCAAACCACAAGGCAGGCAGATGGGAGAGGCCAGTGTTCCTTCTCTCTATACCTCTCTCGCCTTCCTTCTTACACAGCTGTTCCTGGGGGCTGTGTCCATTCTAAGTCTATAAATGTGGTCTATACTACATTTAACAAATAAAAATACAGGACACCCAACTAAATTTGAATTTAAGATAAGCAATGAATGATTTTTTACTAAAGGAATACCCCATGCAATATTTGGAACATATTTATACTAAAAAGTTATTCGTTTTATCTGAAATTCACATTTATGCGGGTTTCCTGTTTTATCTGGCAACTCTAATTACAAGGTCTTAGCATTTTGTTTTAAATATCTTTCCTTCTCTAATTCCAGCTTGATACTGCCCATTTCTGAGTCTCTGAAGATTCTGCTGTATAAATTAGGTTGCTTTTTGGCTTCCCTCATTGACAGCTTATAATTCAGCTTTCTCCAGTATGTTGGCTACCACTTGTCCGTATACCTTCTTGTTTCCAAAACTTCATTCCTGTTTTTTCTCTTTTCTTATTCCTGTCCTTGCGGTTTTATGGATAAAACAAAAACTCTGTCATTTTGATGAGGTTTTGGGAAGAAGCAAAAATAGATATACATGTTCAATCAACCACCTTTAAAGAAGTCTATATATTTATTTAATGTGTTCCTGCACCTTTTTTGTGTGTGTGCTATACATTTTGGCCATTTTTCTACAGCAGCTTATTCAAATCTACTGGGTATTTTTAATGGCAGTATAGTATTCCCTGCACCACACAATCCATGCACCATAACTTACTACTAACCTAATTTTTATTGAATGAATTATAACTGTTGTCAGGGTTTGACAGCTGGGAGATAAAGACTGATAAATTTTCACATACAAGGATATCCGTTTCTGAGCTGCCTGTTCTCCTTTTATTTCTGCATTAGTAACTCTGACATGCTTTCTAATACCCGGTAGAATGGACAACCCCCCCCACCATGACTCTGCTTTCAAAAATTTCTTAAACATTTTGATATCTTTTATCACATAAACTTGATAATCAATTTACAAAGTTCTTCCAACAAAACTCACTGAAAGTCTGATTGGGATATTAAATCTATATACTAATTTTTACAAACAGTATATTTGAAAATTTGCACCTTTTCTTTCAGGGGCATGATATCTTTCCATTTATTCAGACTTTTACATACCTTCAGTGAGTTCTATAGTTTTTTGTCCATTTACATAGTTTCCACATTTCCTGCTAAAGCTAATCTTAAATATTTTATAGGTTTTGTTCATAGGATGAAGGTGGTTTTTTTAGACAATGTAAACAGCTCATTGCTGTTATCAAGGAAAACTACTGATTTTCATGTGCTGTATTTATCTTGTATGGAATCATCTTAGAGGGCACTTTCAGCAGTTTTAAGTTTTTCTCTTGCTTGCTTTACATGCCTTATCTACAAACCACTATAATTTGACTTTTCTTATTCTTTTCTTATCCTGTTAGTTCAAACTCCCAGAACCACCTTGAATTTTAAAAAATGAGTGCAGATGTCCTTTTATTATTCCTGATTTTAATTATTCCTGTGCCTGCCTCTACGTTCCACTGTGAAGGATTCAGTGTTCCTTCCTAATAATCACTCTTTAAGAAATTATTGACATATCTCCCTATTCTCTCTCAGAACTCTGGCATGATATTTTTCTTGAACTTTGTCAAATGACTTTTCTGTGTCGGCATGATGATCTCTTCTAAATTATTTACAATAAAATGTTTTCTAACATTTAACCACTGTTGCATTGCTGAAAAGAATCTTACTAGGTCAAAGTCTTACTTTTTCCTATTTCTTTACATCCAAATTGTCCTTAGAATAAACTCCACTTAGGTATGTGCTGCTTGATTCTTTTATTAGTCTTTACTAATGATTTTTGCATCAATATTCATCAACAAGATGAAATAATTTCCTTTGTGCATTATTGGATTTGGGTGTCTTTGTTTTATTCACTTTTTAAAACAAAAGCCTTCCATCTTTTATCTAGGTCCTAGAAAAATTTAGTGCATTGATATTAGAATTCCATTCTGAAGCTCTATGTGCTTAGTGATGTATGTGGGTGGTGGTGGTAGGCATAACTCCTTGGCAGCTCTATTTCTTCTATGGTAATTAAGTTTTCTGTATCTTCTGGAATCAGTCATCAGATTTTTCTTTAAAATTAACCATTTGGCTTTTTAAATAAAATGGCACAGAACTCTTTTATCCCCCTTCATCATTTTTGTTAGGACATTTACAATTCTATTTGTCTCTTAATTGGTTTATCTTAAGTGTTATCTATTTCTGTACCAAAAAATTAAATTTAGGCTTACTTACTATTTTTTTTATTTCATTAATTTCTTATTTCCTATCAACACCTTCATACTATTTTAAGTTTCTTCTATTTTTCTTTTTCTAAGAACAATGTTTAACATTTATTTTCATTATTTTCACACTGGAGTCCATTGAGAGAATGGTGAGGAATTAGAGGAAAACTCTTTCTAGGAGTTTGGCTATAAAAGGGAATAGAGAAATGGGTGCATACTTAGGAGGGAACATTAGATCCAGCGATACTGTGTAGGAGTTGTTGTTAGGTGGGCAGTTCATCTTTTCCAAAAGGAGGCAGAAGGCATTGACTATGGAAACGTGTATGTGGTCACTGTTGATGGCCCACTTGAGTATCTGGCCATAAATAAAAAACTGAATCCAGTTAGCACAGACGTTTTCCTCTGGTAACATTTTACAGCCTGAGCATACATAAGGCATAGGCAGAGTAAGAGAGGAGTTTAACCTGGGTTGGGGTTCTGCCAAGTAGGTAAAGGGAAGGGCACATGTATGAAATTCTGCCTAAAATTTCACGGGGTTCATGAACACAGATGGTACGTGAACTTTTTGCAAGAGGATTCAAGAACACCATGATACAGGACAGCATGAAATAGGGAAATGGATTTTTTAAATGCTATTCAGAATCTGCTACTTGTGTCTAACAAACACAATAGTTGAAGCTTTGCTAGGCAGGATAATAAGGGCTAGCTTTCTCACCTCCTTGTACTAGTAATTTCTTCTCGGTCTTTGGGAATGGGACGCTATTCACCTCTGATTTTTCTTCTGTTAGAAGGCATTTTAGAATCTATGTAGATTAGAATCTATGTATTAGTAGTGGGTTTTTTTCTTTAACTTTACAAAATACATGCTTATAGAAAAAACATTACAGAAACATATAAAGCCCATCATAAAAGTTCTCCCATAATTCCACTTCCTCACAGAGCTACTGATAACAATGTGGTGTTACTGCTCCATTATTTTTAGAGCATTAACAAGCTATTTTACAAAACAATGCTTGCACAACTTACTTTTACATAAGAGTAATTTTAATTTAATTTTATTTTAATTTAATTTTACTAATTTTATTAGTCTAGAGACATTCCTCTTAATGGATAGAAATAAACTGCATGAAGGTACCACAATCTATTAAAGCAGTTCCTTATTGATAGGATATCTGGGCTAGTTTTAATTATTAAAGAACAAAGGTGCAATGAACTTGCTTGTGTACACTTGTCAGATTCTTCCTATTAGGCAGTTTCCTGGTAATTTCATTTCTAATGAAGTGTTAGCCAAAGAGTTCAACCATTTTCAATATACTCTGGAAAACTAGCCTCCTAAATGTTGTAACAGTTACAGTCCCACCTACAGCATGCCAGATGGATATGCATAACTTTGAAATGCTTATTCAAAATCATGGTGCAATTTTTTAATTTGAAAAAAACTTTAAATCGATTGTTCTTGTAACTGTGTTTTCTAACTATAGAAAGTTTGACAAATCTTGACTGATGGGAATCAGGATCCTAAGGGCAGGGTTTATAAAACTCACGTTTACCAGGAGGTATAGGTATCAGAAACTTAAATAACACTTTTCTATAAAGTCTTCACCAAAGATTGCAGCTCTTCCTTGCTACCGCTTCAAAGACCCTTCTTGGTATCTCCAGTTATTTCTCCAGGTTTTGATACCTACATTGGTACTGTACTGCTTGTGGAATAAAATCCAAACTCAAAACATGAGTTTTCCCCACCACCAACCAGCTGTACTCATTACTCAACTGCAGCATACAATTCTTTGCTTCTAGAACACACCACACACTTTCACGTCTAGTTTCATTCACTTTATGCTTCATCTTAGAATATCCTTTTCCCTCTCTGCCCTCTCAAGGCTCAATTCAAACACCACTTACGCTATGAAGTCTTCCCCAGTCCTCCCCGGGAAACTCAATGGTCTTTTCCTCTGCACTGCCCCAGCTTTTCACTTGCCCCTCTATTATAACATTCCTATTATCAGCTACTAAACTGGAAGTCTTGGAGGATGGACACATCTTATCTGTCTACTTCCTGAACAGTACCTAGTGCAGAACTTTGCAGAACATGCGCTCAAAAATGGAATAACCATACATAAGTTAAGACTTCAAATTCTTTAATCCCAACTTATCAGTCACAGATACTAGTTTTTAAAGGATTAAAAAAAAAAAAAAAGACTGCTCCCCTCAAAACATGTCCTATTATGGAAAGCAGTTTTGTAAGTTTTAAAAAAAAGGTGTCTTTTAACAAAACTGACAAAATATTCTATCTTTAGAATAGTTATCTTCAACACACCTGCATATGCTTGATAACTGCATCTTGCTTCCTAAGCTCTCAAACTGTTTATTTTAGAAATAAAAAGATGGGGGGGGAGGGGAGCAGTTTATTGTAAAATACGAAGCAGCAATGATTCAAGCATGTGAGTTTCTGCTTTATATTCCTAGCCAGAGCACAAAATACTGGAGATCCTCATCAACGCCAAGCTAAAAAAAAGAAAAAAACGGAACCACCATGAAGACAATGCCACATTAAAATCGCTTTCTCTTGATAATTTCTGGCTTCCAGCTGACCGGATGAGTTTCTTCTGTCTAAAAATAAAAACGTAATTAAGTTAAAACAAAGTATTACTAGTTTGCTTCATATTTAACAACTTCCTTTCTAACAAAAATAGGGTATCCGTTCTAAATTATATTACTTGGCATTATATATTTAGCAGTTCTTTAACAATTTTAGGAACAGTTGACAAACTTTTGGCACTATCTGAATCTAACAGAGGAGGAATGAGTTCACTACAAATTTAGTTTATTGTTTTTCATCTCAAATAAAGTTGCTATTTAGATATTCTAGTAACACCAAAGCTTATGATTCCTGAATTAATTTGCATAGCAATCTATTTATTTGTTGTTATTCTTAGTGCAAGATTTTCCCAATAACTGTAATAAGGAAAGTTGGGATAAAAGTCAAACAATTGATGGATTCGCTGGCATCAATGAAACCATTACAGAAATCTATGAGCAGACACTATTCAAGATGACAAATACTTTAATCCCATAAAGATTATTTTCCCTTCTGATAATTTCAGTAACTAAAATGAGAAAACATTTGCAAAATTGGTATGGCTGATTTATTTTACTTTAAAATGCTGTGAAATAGAGAACTTACCGCTGTATCATCCTCTCTATACACTTTAATGGTTTTATCAGCTTCAGCTGTTAGTAACCGACTTTCAGACTGATCAAAAGCACAAGCAAATATTCCCGATTCACTGTCCAAAGACCCAGGCTGCACAGCTGCATGAACTCTCTGGAAATTGTAGCCTGTTCTCCAGTCCCAAAGATGCATAGTGCCATTGTCAGCTTAAAGGGAAAGATCTAGTTAAATTTGGTATCTCTTCAACAATTCAGGTTGACAAACATTTAAGTACTAAACATTAGCTAAGCATCATGGCAATAACTACCAGTTATAAAGATATGTATGACATAGGCGCTCAAGCTTCTCTTAATATTGGTTTGTCCATTTCATTTGTGATTAATTCAGAATTTACTATAGACCTCAAAAAGATCACGAAACGACATCCAATTCTAGAACATACAACCAAACTTTAGGCAATTCCAGGCATAAATCTCTAACTTGGATTTATCACGTGGGAACTCAAGGCTAAACTATGACATAAGCTATATGTATTATGAATATATATGAACATTCAAATACATATCATCAGGCAAGTTCTGCTATAATACTTAGGAGTGATGGCTTAGAAATTTTACAAATGTTTACTCATTCACTAAAAGAAAAAAATGACAGACTAAAACACATTTATCAAAAAACCTTATTTTACCTCCAGATACAAGCACTCCATCAGAATTTACTGTCAATGTGTTAATAATAGCATTATGACCAGAAAGATTTTGAATGAAACTTCCATCAGGGAATTTCCACTGTTTTATGTTATCTGGAGAACCAGATGCAAATGTGTAACTGAAATAAGATTAAAAAGAATTAATGACAAAGTAAACCAACTTAAAAAAAATGGTGGATTTAGAAAAGCTTATTATGGTTGTATTTTGCACGTGTACTCACTGATCTATGTCGTTTTAGCAAAATATTGTCATACCAAGAGATAAAAATATCAAGACATTTGTTCCAAGTGACATCAGATTTTCAAATTATTTAATGTATTTTAAGTCCTAGATTGTTTTATTCTCTTCTCATCTCCCAATGCTCTACAGTGAGCTAGAGTAATAAATGTGCAAACTCCTAAATTCACATACAGGGCAAGAGGTTACGTAACTATTCTGGAGAGAGGGAGAGGACAACAGGAAGAAAGGGAGAGAAGGAAAGAAATAGAGGGTGAAAGGAAGAGAGAAAGAGAGGAAGGAGAGAGAGAATAAAGATAAGAGGGAGAGGAAAGACAGAAAAGACATGAATCTGACCAGAAAAGTGTCAGGGTGACATGATATAACAAACAACAGGTTGTGAAACTATTCTCCACCTCTATGGATACCCTGACCATAAGGTTTGTGATTTCTACTTTTTCTTTTCCCCATGTATACTAACTTCCTTAAGAATTATTCTATGTGTATCTCAGCATACAATAACATTTATGTTCAAACATTAAATGTAGCTATGACTAGCTTTTATTTTGACATGCAGCTCTTCACCATGATTTATTCATTGCCTCATTTGACATTATCATTTTTCACCATGTAGAAAACGTTCCTCATCTTATATAAGTCATGAAGCAAAATACTACATAGGGAGAATAAAAGAAATGCACATTCATTAAGTGGCACAGGTCTGGAAATGACAGTGGCTAAATGACTACCAAAGTAGTACTAATGTTGGTATTTCTGTACTATACTAAGACTTGGAGAAAGAAGCTAATTAAGAAAATACACTTACTGTCTTGGATGTAAAACAACAGCCCTGACTGATTTTTTGTGATTTGTTAATGTGACTCTTGTTTTTCCAGCCACCAAATCCCATAATCGTATTGTAGTGTCATGGCTTCCTGTAATGAAAATACACACACATCCCCAAAACAAAGATCAGGAAAGAGAATGCAAAAGTTAAATAAAATATGAAGCCTTCTTCCATAGACACACATAAACTAAATAAGTCATATCAACTCTTGGCTAACTGCTTTATAGTTCCAAAATTTTAGGTTGATTTTAAATTTAATTCTTAAAAAAACGTAATAAATGCTTGATGCATTGTCAACTAAACAGCTAGAACAATTGTGAATATCAAATAAAACAAATACATGATGTTATCCCTTAGCGGAGGAGAAAGAAAAAACTCTTAATGATTTTTTAGTTAATAAAATACATCAAGTAAAGGAATTATTTTCTAGTCTTCAAGATCCATTGTTATTGACCTTATTTTAAGCAAAACAAGACTCAAACCAGCTCTAAGGTTATTGGTCTGAGAGTATTTTTTTTAGCTTCAGTTTCCTAGACCAGTAATTCTGATACCACGAAACAGTGCTTAACTGTATCATTTTCTAATCAGACATTATATGATACTGTATATGATATTTGATATGTAAAAAGTATGAGATAGAAACAACTGAATGAAATGTTACCATGATAAATTTCAAATGCACAGAAAAACACTGTACACACAATACAAAACAAGGGTCATAGTGAATATGACAAGTACACATATAATCATAATACATTCGGATACAAATATATGTACCGGTAATAATCTGTGGTTCTGCAGCTTGACACCTCACTGTAGCAACTGCATTTGTATGGCCAGATAATGTGTGTACGCTGGCTTTAGTTCTCACATCCCAAATCTATAAAAACACAATAGACATACAGGCAAAGAGAACAAGTATTCATATCTCAGGCAGGTAACTGGATCAATTCAAGGCTGGGAATTTACTAGACAACTGTGCCTGAATATAAGTGCTTAAATGAAAGATAATGATCTGTAAGCTGCCAGGGAATGTAGACGGGAAGCAGCTGATGGGGGAAAAAAGCTAAAAGATCAGGGATTGAAAGTCTGAAAATGAGTACAATGGGACTATTGAATGGAACAGCTAATGGACAATAGTTGTGGTAATAGACTGGAATGTGAGAATATCACATTTCAGGGGCAGGGCACTTCTAATAATAACTCAATAATAAACATGGTGAGGCCAGAGAACTGAAGATGAAGACAGAAAAAAACATGTAAGTCAAGAAACTGAGGGACTAGGTTATTGGTGGGTCAAGGCAACTATCTTTAATTCTCTGTCAAACAATACTTGAGTCCAATACCAAACATGCATAATGTAATATGCAATATATTTACAGATAACAAAGCTCTATTCCATTTACCCGTGCAGTTGAATCTCGACTACAGGTGACCAGCACATCGATTGTTGGGTGCAAATCCAAACCATACACTGCACTTAGATGTCCATGATAGTGCCTTATAACCTAAAAGTAAAGCAGGAAACTTAAAATTTCTATAACTAGAAAGAAAAACAGTGGCTTATGATGTTTTAAATTCTTAACTCCAAGTTTACCTTGTTATATTCAAGATCCCAGCATTTGACTTGTTTGTCTTCTCCACAGGAGAACAGGTATGGGCTCCTCGTGCTTACTATCACACCACGCACTGTACTAATGTGCCCAGTTAATGACAGCTTTAACTTGCCACTAGCCAAGTCCCAAATCTGCAACCAAAGAATAATTTTTCTTCTTGTTGATTATTCAAAAGCAAATTTCCAGAATCTTGATGTTAAAATTAAGTCTTCAAAAAGTGAAAGATATACACATATAAAAATTTGCAAAACAACCCCCTCACCAAAAATAAAAGCAGGGAAAAAAACAGAATTAAAACGCAGGCTCAAACTGGGAAAATATCTGTAACAGATGACAAAAGGCTGATATTCTTAATATATAAAAGATATCATTGATAACAAAAGTATGAAAACCACATTATTAAATTAGTCAAGGAAGGCAACAACTTGAAAAAAAAAAAACCCTATGGAAACAACCCAAGTGTCCATCGACAGATAAATAGATAAAATGTGGTATATATATATACAATAGAATATTATTCAGCCATAAGAAAGAATGAATTCTTGCCATTTGAGACAACATAGATGGAACTTGAGGGCATTATGCTAAGTGAAATAAGTCAGACAGAGAAAGACAAATACTGTATGATCTCACTTATATGTGGAATCTTAAAAAACAGAACAAAAAACCAAGCTCACAAATACAGAGAACAGATTGGTGGTTGCCAGAGGCCAGGGGGTGGGGGATGGGTGAAATGGGTGAGGAGGGTCAAAAGGTACAAACTTCCACTTATAAAATAAATAAGACATGAGGATATAATGTTAAGAGTTAGATCTTAAAAGTTCTCATAATAAGAAAAAAAAATTCTGTAACTAAGTTTGATGACTAGACTTATTGTGATGATCATTTTGCAATACATACAAACATCAAATCATTATTGTATTTGTATTAGTTGTACCCCTGAAACTAATATAATTTTGTATGTCAATTATACCTCAATAAAAAATTAAATAATTAAAAAAACCTTAAAGTAGCTTCATGAGGTATCAAAAAGTTCAACTTCACTAGACATTTTGCATATACCGTTTTTAAAAGATTAGATACCCACTTCTGCTTCTTATATTAGTAGATATTTTTAAAGATACACAATCAACGTGTTAAAAATGATCCTCTCACACACAGTAAGTATCAATTCACCCATTTTGGAAAATAATTTGTACTTTGGGTGTCAATTAAAAAAAAATTTGACCCATTGATTCCATTTCTGGGAATCTATCACAACAAAATAATTTAAAATACAGAAAAAGCTTTAGGCACAAAGATTAATTACAGCATTATTTGTGATGGAGAAAATCAGGAAACTAAAAACTTTAATGTCCAAAATAGAAAACAGATTATAGAATATCTAAATGATATAATATTATGGAACCACTTAAAAAGATGTTCAATTTTCCACAGGAATATGCCTTTGATATAATGTTAAGTGAAAAACAGCAGGGTACAAGATAACATATCAAGCATGATTTTTTAAAGACACACTTTTATACACACAGGAAAAAAGCTCAGAAGAAAATGCATTGATCCATATGCACAGAAATAAATACTAAAAAGAAATGCATTCAAATATCTGACAGTGATAGAATTATGTATAGGTCTACGTTCTTTTATACCTCTCTATAATATTTTTCACATTTTGATTAGATGAGCAAGCTTTAATTTTGTAACTAGAGGGGAAAAAACATTTAAATATCAAGGAATTAGTGGTAGGTAGTTAGCATGTACTGTTTGGAAAAAACTGTTGTTTAAATACCACTTTTCAAATAGTTATTTATTTGGAACTTTTAACTGGTATAGATGATACATTTTACTCCATACTCAGATCTAAAAAATCAGAACAATAAGAGCAATTTCCACCAGAGGGAATACCTTAAAACAGATTAAATTTACATGGCAAACACGGTCATGTTTATTTTTTCTTCCTTATTACCTTTATAGTTCTGTCAGCAGATCCAGTAACAAACCACTGATTTCCAGGTTCCACAGCAATACATCGAACCCAACCAAGATGTCCACTGATCACCTGTATAAAAAAAAAAGGTAGAATGGGCAGACTCATACGTAAGTTAAAGTTCATTCAATTTCAACTCATTACACATAAGTTAAAGTTTCAATTCAAGTTTGAAATGTCCCTCCCCACATCGTCAAATGTGAAGGTTACAAGATTATTTTATAAGTTTATAAGACAATTAGATTTTTAAAATAAGTATTAAATTACCTCCAAACAGTGAATGGATATACAAACTGTAGTATATCAATACAATGGAATACTACTTAGCAGTAAAAAGAAATGCATTAATACACGCAATAACTTGGATGACTCTCAGAGGCATTAAGCTGAGCGAAGGAAGTCAGTTTCAAAACATACATACCGTATGATTCCATTTATATGACAGTTGAAAAGACACAACGATAGTGATGGCAAACAGATGAATGGTTGTCAGGGGTGAGAAAGGATATAACCATAACAGAATAGCACAGGGGTGTTTTTTGAGATGATGGAACTTCTATATCCCAATTGTGGTTGTAGTTACCCAAATCTACATAACTATTAAAGTTTATTAGACCTGTACATCAATAGAAAGTCTATTTTACTGTATGATAATTTGAGAAGTAAATTTAATACATATATTAAATTGTGTGTAGCTGTACTTTTCTTACTATTTACATTTTATTTTAGATCTGTATATTTTGAATCATTTTAATTTACTGTAATTGAAAAGATAATCACTAGGGCCAAAGAAACGTCCTTATATATTGTTTTTCCCCTGGCCCTCATAATTAACACCTCAAACAGTTTCCCAAATTTATTTTGTTTGCTCTCCACCTTTAGTGGCCCTCTATCAGTATTTTACCCAAAATGTAAGTATAGCTTTTACTGACAGAAGTCTCTTTCCCAAGGTATCTTTTAAGATAATGCCTAAGCTCCTTCCCCATCCCCCCCATACTTTACCAGTTCTCATACTCCTTTTCTTCCTGATTCTACTCCTCAGCTCTTGTCAACTGGAAAGCAGCGACAGTGTTTCATGTAGTGGAAGAACATACAGATTCACTCACCCTATAGAGTTTCCACGGTGGGTGCCACTGGGGTTTTGGCATTGTAGGGGCTTTTTTAGCCATCAGTGCAGAGTTCTTGGCATTGCCACCCTCCATAACCACCTGGAAATGGAACAGGTTACATTATTTCTAAAGATATCATTCCTAAGGTTTCATGTTATCAATTCAAAAATGGAAATTCAAAGAGATGCCGTATGAAAGCCTTTTTCCTTAATTGAAGAGGAAGGGACAGCTAAAAATATGTGCATAACTAGTAAATGAATCTAAGACTTCTAATCAGAACTATATTTTTTTGTATGTTAATTTTAATTTAAAAAAGCAATTAAAAAATCTCAGAGGGGCAGAACATTAGAGTTAAGAGCACATATCACTGTGCATGGGTTCAAAACCCAGCTCTAAATACAAGTATAGCTTTTACTGAAAGAAGTATCCTTCCCAAGGTATCTTTTAAGATAGTGCCCAAGCTCCTCCTCATCCCTCCCCAGATATTTTACCAGTTCTCATATTCACTCCTATTCCTCCTGATTACTAGCTGACTGACCTTGGGTAAAAATTATGTAACTTCTTTGTAAAATGGAAATAACAATGCCTATCTCATAACAATCACCATAAAGATTAACAGAACAGTAAATGCTCTATGTAAGTTCCTACTACTATTGAAGTGACTGTATGTGGATTAATGTCATTTCCTTTGTCATATTTTAACATTACTGATTTAATATTGTAAAGGAGAGACTGATAGTTCTATTTACCTTCCAAAAAAAATTTCACTACTTTAAAAAAGGTATACTAGCTGATATGCCATCTACTGTTAGCCTCCATCCATACATCCCCCAAATACTTAAGCCCATAAAGTTCCTGCTCTTTAGAAGCTTACATTACATCCTCCTAAGGAGGCAGAAAGCCTGGGCAGAGATACCTGCGAATGGAGGCTAAAGAAGAAATGTGGTGGGAGGACCAGAGATTCATTCACTTCATAAAGCCAATCAACTGCATAATGAACTGAGGAAGTAAAGCCTGCACTTATTTCAAGTGACAGCATAATAAAATAAACTGCATATTTTCAGTTATTTTTTCTATGACTACTTTCACCAATAACAGTAGCTGCAATTTACTTACAAACAGATAACCCTATGTATTTCTAAATGCTCATTCATAAGACACTACTTGTATAGCCCGTGAATATTACACTAATAGCACTCAACTGTATAAACCAACTTAGTTTAATTAAAAAAGACTTTCATTTCTCACACATACTAATAAACGTTTCAGAATAATGTTCCCTGTATTTTTAATAGTGGAGAGCAACATATTATCTTCATCAAAATAAATATTATGTATGATGTGCAAGTAGACACAGAATTAGAATTTTAAATTCTAAAAAATATGTCAATTCACTAGCAACTTAAATTTTAGGACTAATTTAGCTAATTTAACAATTAGCTCAAGTGCTATTTACTTTAACAATTCCAAAGAAAGTGTTCATTTGTTTAATATTTGAGGTGAGACTCGGGATTAGGAAAATAAGGCAACAAGTTCCAAAAAGTTAGAATGCTGCAGCCTTATTTGACACAGAGAAACTTACCGAAGTCACCCCTGCAGGCTGTGAACGGTCAGCAGCCCCAGAATGTCGGAATTCACCTCCAGCAGGTGCACTACGATTTGCATCAACTCTGAGGCAAAAAATAAATTCTAAGTAATTAATGCCTTTAGTCATGCGTTCTGCAAAACCAACTCTTTACATATTAAATTTCTATAAGCACTGATAAATGAAAAATGTTATATATAATTATAAACAAACAAATTTTAAAAGGAGAAAAAATGTGAACAGACAACTATGCTTTCAAATTTGTAATCAGAAGGATATTTCATACCTGGCCTGAGAAGGCAATGCCACAGCTAAGGATTGTGCAGCCGACTCACTTGGCATTCTTTGGATCTTAGTATCTGCTGTCAAAGCAACCCCTGTTAAAACAACAACAACAAAATTTCTTTTAGTAGCTATCTTTATTGTCATTTACATGCATTTAAAATAAAATACTGGAGGAAAACACCAAAAAGGTAATGGTGATTATCTCCAGGTGGTGAGACCACAAAAATTTTGATTACGTTTTGTATGTCTTTTGTTACTTTTTTACAATAAATATTGCTTACCAACACATAACTCAAATTTGATTTAATCACAGTGGCTTCGTATTAACAAAGCCCAACATAGTAAAGTTAAATTTCTATTATCTTGGGATATTACCTTCAGATATAAAAATTAAGTAGTTCCCCAAATAGTAACAGAACATTTCCAAGAGTAAATGCAAATTACTACAACAAGAAGTACCGATTCGCCTGTACTTGCACTATGGTGAATCCTGTCCTGTAAAACCACTAGAACCTAGACATACTAAGCTTCTTGTCCTCCACCCTTTATACTGACCATCTACTTGTGTGCCAATTCCCCTACACACACACACATCCAGGAAATGTTTCTATCATACCTGCTTCTATACTAACACTTCCATTACTTTTATAAGCTTAGTGATATTTACATGTCTGTCTAAACCTCCAAATAATAAACTTGGTCTTCACCTGGAGCAGTATTGTCTTTGAATTCCTAGCACAGCACCTGAAAAAAATATAGGTGCTTAAGAATGCTTGCTGAGTGAATCCATGTGATACTGATTATTATCATCTAAAAAGCTATGCCTGGATGCCTACTGAGCTTATCTTGTATTTTATAGGCAATGGGAATCATATTATTGGTTCATTCATGCAAATATATGTGACAATAAGACATTTTCAATATGCAACAGCTCACTTACCAGGTCCTGGTGGATATGGATGTGTACCTGTCACCAAATATTCAACTTCTTGTCCTAAAAAGACAAAAGAGAAAAAAATTCATCGATGATAAATTTATTTTATATAAAAGTATCATCTCTTTTAACGAATAATATTAAACTATCAACTGGATTTCTCAAGTTTCTCAACTAAACCCAAGCCTCAGAAATAAAGTAAGTTGATCATTCTTGTTTTGACTTCTGAAAACCATGTATACAGCTATTTCCTTGACCATTTGCTCATATGATGTCAAGAAAGCCTGTGCATCTGCTACACAGCAATGGTGTAGAGAGAGGTCATCTTATGGCGTAACAATCCACTCTGGTTTTTCTTCCAAGCAAATAGTTTCCCTATGGAATCTTGGATTACATTTATTCACTACAATTTCAGTACTTAATATCATCTTTCTGAATTATAACCAAAACAGACAGATGGTCTACCCACAGGTTAGGAGTTTTTCCCCTGGTCTCCACTGTGACCTTCTCCATATCCAAAGAAGTTCTGCCATCGTTACACTACCACTTTTCTATTTCCCGTAAGAAAAAATCCACCAACCAGTAATCTCAATCATTACTTCAATGAGGAAATCTAGACTTCCATTATAATACCGGTATAGCTATTAAATAGTGTATGGCTCTAATTAGCCCTTTCAGGAGGGGTACTAATAAGACATTTCATATTTCTTTTTTTAAAATTCGCATGTAAGTCCTGACATTTCTGACAATACCGTGCTTACCTTGATTGGCAGGATATTGTTTGTGACCATATGAATCCGATGCATTCTGAGGGCCCTTCTCTTTAAAATTTTCTTTCGAAGTAGGCATATGCAACACAGGACCATACTCATTACGCAGCTTGATTGCCATTTTTCGTTTGTGACTATTTAAAAATTACAAACATTAAGAATGTATCTTTGAGTACTTTAAACATATCCACCAATGTAAATATACTCAGAGATAGCCAGGAAACAAGCACTTAAATAGTTTAAGTTTACCTAACTATGTAGAAAAAGTTTCTATTAAGATTTTAAAGTTAAAGATATTTTAAAAAGCTCAAAATTTCCAAGTGCATTTCCACACTTTTGTTCACAATCCACCACTTAGCAACCATTAAGTCTAAGTAATAGTTCAGTTTGTTAACCAATAAATATAAAACCTTTCAGGATTAATTATCAAGGGTCTGATTTAAAAATTTATAGAAACTAATATATCCTTAAAAAAACCCTCAAAGTCAATAAACCTTCCTTCCAATGTCTAACCATAAAAACATAGTAAATTCTTCTATAGTAACCTTCACTGGATGTGTATCTAAAAAGGTTAGTCAGAGCTAATCAAAGTCTATAATTAGTTGAATATTTTAAAAAGAAATGCACTTATTATATTACTTTTAAGAATAGTCCACTTTATAAATTAAATCTAAATGCTTGTTTGAGGAATTAAGTAGATTTTAAAAGAAGGTAAAGGACAAAGAAGGAACACTACACATAATGCAATCCCAGACTGGAGCTGGAGTTGTAGAACCAAAAATATGCCACCACTCAAAAATCTTCATCATACTAACGAGAAAAGATGGGAGTAGAGGTACTGGCCAGGTACAATTTCAGCTCAGCAAGGCTCTGAGAGCAGCGGGAAGCTGAAAGCACATACAAAGTGATTGATTATAAAATATAACACCTAGAAGGGACTCTCCTAATTACTGGGTGTTTGTAAAATGCAATTAATTAATGGGAGTTTTACTGTAAAAGATAAGGCCAAAAAAAGTTAAATCAGCTTAAATTACGCCCAATACCACTCATTATGGAATAGATATCCTATGTTAGTATTACTCACTAATCTTTAAAGGTCCTCCTCTCTTGCTCTCTTCCCCCAATATTAGAAGTTTAAATATTTTAGCAATTAAAAAGAAACTATACCTACCTCTCTTCATCCAAAGGCACAGGTTTTCCATTATCAGCTACAAACATGTCATGGGTCCTCTTCAGTGACCTGAACACAAGTGTGTGCACAGAATGCTTCTGTACCTCCTAAAAGTAAAGAGTGTAATCACATATCTAGCTACAAATTACATATTATCATAACTTAAAGTCAAATTAGCTATACACTGTATATGTTTAAATATGTAAAAAGCATTGTACCACTCACCACAGCTATTTGTAGCAAGCTACAGCAGTCAAGTTCAGAGAAGAGGAGGAAGCTCCTCTTTGGCCAGAGCCCCAGGTATACCAACTGAGTGATGCCTGAGATTAGCCACTTATTCAATAAATATTTACTGAGCTCCTACTATGTGTCTGGCAGGTATTGTGCTAGAAGCTAACAAGAGAATGATGAAAAGGCAGTCATAGTCCCTGTGCTCAAGAGGAAACAGACAAATAAAAATAAGCAAAATAACTCCACATTTTGACAAGTGCTATGAAGGAAACAAGCAATGGGCTGAGACAGAGACCGGAGAAAAAACTTACAATAGTTAAGAAAGATCTCTCTGAGGTGATATCTAAGCAGAGAGAGAGTTAGCCTTCCCCAGAACAAGGGTGAGAACAATCAGGGAGAGAGAAAAATGCCATGTACAAAGGTGTTCAGGATACGAAACGATGCCAGGAGCTGCAGTACAGCCGCACATGTTCAGTGAGATGGGTTGTGATGCAAGATGAGGATGCAAGATCCAGATCAGGTAAGTGTTTTTAGACCATTGCAACAGTCTGTATTTCTGCTCTAGTAACAAAGGCCAGTAAAAGGTTTTAAGCAAGAAAAGCATGACCAACTTATGTTTTCAACAGATTAATTTATGGGGGCTGGGGAGGGGGGATAACAAAAATGGAAGCAAGGAGACCAGCTGGGAGCTAATGCACCAGTCCAGGAGAAAGATGATGTTCGTCTGAATTAAGATGATGGCAGTGGGTATGGACAAGTCAAGAAATATTTCTGAAATAAGATAAAGCCTGCTAACAGTATTGAGTTCAAGCTAAGTAAAGATGCAAAAGTTTAAGAATGGCAGATTTTCCTGGGGAAGGGCTGAACTAAGAGACAGCATGAAGACCAGAGAAGACCGCCAGTCTTTTGAGACGCAGAATAACTGACACTACCCCGCAGGGGGCGAGTACCAGCCGTCGAACATCAAGAGATGCCCCGCCTCCGAGGACAGTGCCCAGCTCAAGCGCCCAAGAGTCAAACGAGGACTGGAGGAATTATCTCAGCCTTCACTCCCGGCCGCAACCTCCAACCCGTGCTCTCCTCCGGCCCTTCTCACCTTAAGAGGAGACTCCCCGGCCTCGGCCAAACCGGCTCTCCTCGCAGCCTCCACTCTCCCCAGACTCTCAACACCCTCGACCCACCAAGCCCGCTGCCACAGTAAAACGGTCCAGAAACAAACTACTCCTGAGCACCCAAGCGTCACTTTACCTCAACCATGATGCTGCTGTGTACCTCGCCGCTCCGCCAGGGAAGAAACACTAATCACCAGCACAGAAACCGCCGCCACAACTGTGCAGCCCCTTCCGGAATCGGGAGCCCTGGCGCCGGATGTGACGCAACTCCGCGCACGCGCGCTGGTCTCCCGGAGGCCTTCTGGGGTCGAGAGGCGGGCCTTTCTCCTCGGGCCGCCGCTGGGGCGGGGTTTCGGGACTGAGAAGCGGAGGCTCTTGGAGTGTATCGAGCGAAGGTTCCGTTCGCTTCTTGGAAGAGCTTTTGAAGTAACTTTTTCTGCCGTACTCTCAGCCTTAAATGTTTTGGTTTAGGGCTGTGGTTATTTGCACAGTATTCCCCAGAAGATTAACGCTTTCTCTTCAGAGAACCTAAGCAATCAGTTCTAGGGAGGGTCTGGAGAGAGCGAACCCCATCAGCTCTAAGGCTTTTCCACGTCTTGCCCTCTTTGGTCGCCTCAGCGATTTATGTCGCCTGATTTCACTACTTCGCTAAACTTGGGTGGAAGCATTTAGACGCCTTTGTAGCCTTAGCGCCTAAAAACAATCCCATTTGCGCTGTCCACTAAACACTTGTTGAGTGAATATTGCAGAATAGCTGTTTCAATTTGAGAAATTTTGCAGATTTTTAACGGCATATGACAAACCCCCAAATTTATTTTCCGCTAATAAGTAGATTTTTTAAAATCTTTCAAAACTGCATAACTCTTGGCCATTTCCTAGTTGTCTGCTGATTAATGTGGCTTTAACAATGCCAGGGTATAGCTGTTCGAAACTGGTGTAAGAAAGACACAACTGGAGACTTGGGCCGTTTTTATTTCTACACATCCTGGTGCCGAAGAATTGGTATTTTGTTTTCTACCCAGGTAAAATCTGCAATTTACGATCAATCCTGCCCAATTATTTTTCTACGTAAAAAGAAAAATTGATGGAGTTGGACCTTTGTAGACTTCAATGGACAAACATTTCACTGGCTCTGCTTCTTTATTAACCATAATCAATTCAACTGGTCTTGTCCCCAGAGCATACTGCATATACTTCGAGAGGGGGGAAAATTTATCAAAAGTATAGCAATGTGGATTGATAACCTTATTTAGAAATCTGTTACTTTTTAATTCATTAAAAACGTTAAGGTCATGTTTCTCATTGAAAATATAGTCATCTCTGAATATGAGGGTGAGTTTGGCTTAAGAACTGATTTTTCTGTACCAGTGGCCACTGATGACAAGTGTTGCAAGGAAATGCCATAATTATTATAAAATATATACTTGGGAACTGAATCATATTGTAACTTACCTATAGATAGTAATAATTATACAAAAGAACATGATTTTAAGTAGCAATAAAATTATCGAAATGTAAGCAAGATTCTAATATATCTAAGGCAATATAATAGCTATCTAGTTGGGCCTATTAACTTGTTAGTTAATTCTGAAAAACTTTTATAAGCCCCAAATCATAAAAACATTGTAATAATTGAGGTAAATTGCACTAGATTATGCTCCTTTTAAAAAGCTCTCTTGAATCTACAGAATTATATTATCCACTTGAAAGTTTTGGATAGATAGGTAGAGCTCAGCGACCTGATTTAGCTCAGGGATCCGTCAATTACCTGTATGGTAACACCTGAATTTTTTTCTGGTGAAGAGATCTGTAGGTTTCTTTGTATTCATAAAACCATCTGGGACCCAAAAAAGGTTAAGAATCCCCGTCCTGGTTGACACTCTGAGCTGCCTTATTTGAGCAGTAGGGGTCACTGCTGCTCTTCATAAGAATAGAAGGATTTTCTCCAGAGCAGACATGGTAAATAATTTATTAATGTAAATACTATTAAGTCTGTTTGTGTGAAAACAATAGTACAAATTTTAAGGAAGTCCTCCCTTCATTGGTTAAGCTACTTTTTTTTTTACTCATCAGTACAGGAGATCTTTTTATTCTTTCAAATATGTGTGTCATTTGCCCTTAAGTAGTGATAGGTCACACGAGTGAAGATTTCAGTGTCATTTTCATCAGATTTTTTTATATGAAGAGTTTTCTGATTTTTATGCTGATAAAAATGAATATTATTATTTCTTCTTACTGTTTCTCTCATCTTACAGGGTTAAATATATAATCTTTCTTAGACACTACTCTATATACAATATTCTTTAGAGTTGTTTGGCTCAATAAGTCCTTTTTCCCATTAATTTTAGATTTGTAACTCCTCACTAATTTAAAAGGGAGGAATGGGTGGAAGTTATCATTTCTTTTTGAATTCCTGAGGTCAGAACCTGTGAAAAAGAATACTTGGACATTTCTTCCAGAAGTTTGGTCTTTGGTTGTTTATTACAATGCTAAGAATGGGCCCAAATCCTGAGTTAGTGTTAGCAAGTGCTTTTTGGTAATACAGTTGAGAGGAAAGCTACAGGAACTACAGGAGACAGTGAGGGAGCTATTCTTCCTGTTAATGCCAGGGAAGGCCTGGGGCATAGTTAAGCTGCACTGTAAGTTAAAAACATCTTAGCAAGGCGTGTGTCTGTGTGTGACACAGAGAGGAGGGAAATGTTGCTTATCACAGTTTTGCCTTCCTCTACTCTATGAAGTCCCATCTATGTCACAAAAACAAGTGTCAAAACTGAACATGATCATGACTCATAATTTATCTTGATTTGTGTTTCTATTTTGCAAAAATATGTCAGTGTTTATGCTGACACAGAAAAAATAGCAGTGTGACATTTTCAGTTTTCTTAGCTGAGTTCATAAACTACTATGTTTGATGGTAACATTTGTTTAATTATCTGTATTCTCCAATAAATGTATGGGATGAGTATGGTGTGATATTCACTATCACACACCCAGCATCTAGTTGACTTGCAACTGGTAGGCTTTCAGTATTTGTTGAATGATTGAATAAGTAAGGTGTTAAGTTTTAGACACTTAAATATGGGGATGGAAAGCATTGAGACCTTAATTTTGATATGGAGTTGCAGGTATTAAACCTGTAGGAAAAATGTTGTGTGTGTCTGTGTGTGTATATTATGTGTGCTCACCCTTGATAAGGTGCTACTATTTCAAAGCCAGTAGTTTAATCCTTTAATTTAACCCTTTTCTGTGTGTAAGGCAGAGAATTGCTTGTATGAGGGCAGTCAGTCTTTCTGATCATTGTAAATTTTATGAAAATGAATTATTTTTCTTTATATCTAGATGTCAGCACCAAATTTTATTTAGTTTTTATAACACTTAATTCTGATATTAAGTTATGATACTAATTTATTTGTAAAAATATATCATTTACAAAAATGGGTTTAGTTGGCAGAAAAACTTTTTGACATCAATAATTAAGAAGATTAAGGCATTTTGATTGAATATTTTACTATTATAATTTAGAAATGTTTAGGCTTTCTTTTAAATATATACTACCAAAAGCTAGCATCATGTTTATAGCTTAACATTAAAAACATTCTCATTAGTCAGCCACAAAATTAGAATTCCTGCTATCATTATTATCCACACTTGTTTTTTTCTGAAAGTACTAGTCATGCAATTTGGTGAGAGAAGATATAAATCGTGTAAAATAGGAAATAGTGAAGCAAAGCTGTCTATTTGCAAATGGTACGATTGTGTGCCTGAAAAAAACCAAGAAATAAAATGGAAAAACTATTAGAAACAATAAGAGACTTCACTAAGGTATCTGGTACAAAAATAATATTCAGAAATCAATAGCTTTCATATATGCAGTTAAAAATATAATGGGGAAACATCTTATTTATAACAGCAATAAATGAAAAATGTGCAAGAGCTAGATGAAAAAAATGTAAGGGACATAAAAAAAGGTTTGAATCAATGAAAATGCATACCATTTTGTTGGGTAAGAAGACTCAAAATTATAAATATGTCTGTTATGCCGTTAATCTAATCCTGAGCACATTTTACAGAAAATATTCTTTTTTTTTTTTCTTTGGTGAGGAAGACCAGCCCTGAGCTAACATCCGTTGCTAATCCTCCTCTTTTTGCTGAGGAAGACTGGCCCTGGGCTAACATCTGTGCCCATCCTCCTCCACTTTATATGGGACGCCGCCACCGCATGGCTGACAGGCAGTGCGTCGGCGTGCGCCCGGGATCCGAACCAGCGAACCCTGGGCTGCCAAGCACGGACTAAACCGCTACGCCACTGGGCCGGCCCCTACAGAAAATATTCTTAATTCAAGAAATATTTATTAAATAGTGAAAGATTTTTTTAATGAATGTTACTAAAATACTCCAAAATAAAAGTTTTCATTTTCTACAGAGTTTTACTGCTGGTGCTATATATTTAATGTATAAAACCTTTTTGTGATTTATTGCATTGTTTGAAAATACAGCTTCTCTTTCTAATGTGCAATTTATGCTTTAAAAAATATAGTCAGTCTGATTCCTAAAAATTTGATCTTAATTTTCCCTTTGGATTAGTTCAGCAAACCCCAAAAGCATCTCAGCCTAACTTACCAAAAGATAACAGGAGAATGGGTACTATTAGAAGGACATCAGGTGTCTCACAGGTTTGACAGAAGAGTCAAATGCTCAAGCTTAGTATTTTGGTTATTTCTGCTGCTGGAGTTGGCAGGCTTTCTCTCTAGAATGCTGTCATAAATATGACATCAGGCCAATTGAACTTGATTCTCTGCTTATTTCATTTACAATCATTAAATTGGGGGAGAGAAGCTGATAGGGCTGGCTTGGGTATGGGGTCTACCCATAGCTCAGTTACCTGTGGCTAGAGGATCAGGATATCACAATACTAACAGGACCACGGGAGCCCCACTTCTGCAGTTTAGGCATCATTCCAGGAGAAGGGAGCAGCACTCCAACAGGTGTTCATTACACCCTTTGTGGGTTTGAGTCTCAATGTGACAGAAGCTAAGAGCATCTCGGTCTTTTCTCTAGCTCTTGTGATCAGCATTAGGTTGAAGGAGAAAATGTTCTATTTTCCCTTATTGCCAGGCTCTGTGTCAGCTCCTTTGAGAAAAGCAAACTGACATCTTTCAAGTCAATAGAGGGAGACTCTCCACAAGGGATAGAACACTCCTACTCTTCTTCCCTGCAATCTGCCTTCCCATGGAGACAGCTAACCAATCACAGCATCTCCCCTTGGATAGTGGTTCTCAAACTGTAGCTCCAGATAAGACAAGAAAAATGCATGCGGAAACTAACAATGATTTAGTATACTTTCTCAAAAGCTAGGCCTATTTAGACAAAAAAGAATCAGTATTTCATTTTATTCATTGAGTCATTCATTCATATGTTTATAAACTTGTTCAACAGATATTTATCAAATACCTCTTATGTACCAGGTGTATGATACAAACCGTATAGTCATTCAAACCACAAGTTTCAAGTCCAAAAGCCTTTTCCTTTCAAGTCCCTTTTCCCTCTGAAGGAGATTAGGTCCCTAAGCTACTGTTCCCAGAGCCTCGCCTTTCTCTGTCTTAGGCTCGGTACATCTTATTATAAGTAGTTTTCATTTTCTATCTTCCCCTCTAGACATAAAGTTTCATGAGTACAGGGTGCTTGTCTATCTTGGTCACCAAAGTATCCTTGGCTTCTGGCATGCTACCTGCCACAAAGTAGGTGCTCTATAAATATTTGATGAACAGATTGACTTGTGCTCTATAGACTGGGCCTGAAATGAATTGTAAAAGTATTGACAAGTGCATTGACAATCAGTGCCCGCAAATCTGTTCTTCGTGCCAGAGAGCTGCTGGGCAGGACAGATTATCTCTGTTTCTCTGTCACTGATTTACTCCCCTTGGTTTATGTAACTGTATCAGCTAAAACGAAGAACACTGCACTATTGACCTGAAAACATAGCTGAACAAATAGTACTCCCTTCCTCCTCCACCAATGGCATCAACATTTTAAAAAATTTAAGTATTTTAGTAAGCGGAATTTCTGTAAATGTATTTCTCCTCTTTGAAAACATGGTCATTTAGTTTGTAATATTATACACTTTAGAGTGTTAATGTAGCTGTATATAACTCAGTAGGAAAAAATATCTAACAAGAACGAGAAATAAAGACAATTATAGTTATCACTGCATCAGCCATGCCTCTCACACATAGATATCCACACCAACACGATATATGAGAGTCTAAGTGAAAATAAAGGCTAAGATTGAGTGTGTCATTCTGAGACAGTATTGTCCCAAGACAATGGACTTGCCAAAACAACAACAACAAACAAACCAAAAGGGTACAGGTAAATTCTTTAAAATGTTCGTATTTTGTTGGGCAATATGGTATAATGGGCACAGAGTGTGGACTGTAGGGTCAGACAGATGTGGGTCAAGTCCTGGTACCAGCACTTACTACTTGTATGCCTTGGGTAGTTTACTTAACCTCTCAGAGCCTCAGTTTCATCGTTTATGAAACTTAGTGGTTTCAAGAATCAAATCAGACAGATGATTATCAGAGTTTGGCATCTGAGGCATGTTTCAGTGATGGCCACTTCACTCATTCATTCTACATTTACTTATTGAATGCCTACTATGTCTATCTTGCTCACCAGTGTAACCCCAGCTCCTTAGCATACTACCTGTCATATAAGAGGCGCTCAAGAACTATTTGTGGAATGAATGTTAGATCTTTCCTCTTACGAAATGTACATTCTAGTCGTGTCCTTCCACTTCCTGCTGATGATGGCAAGAATGCTGGTCAGAGTAGAAAAAAGTGGAAATGTAGAGGAATTTTCATTTTAATGTATAAGATTCTATAATATGCTAGAAGAAACGTAAAAAATTAACAAACTTCTGGAAATTAAATAATGGTTCTATTGCTAATTGATGAAATATTGGTACTTGAAAATGAAGTAATATGATAATGTTACCTCAAAAGAAAGTTGTTTTAGTCTTCTTAACATAGTCTTTTAAAATCAGCAAAAATCAGACCCTGTCCAGATTATTAAAATAAACTTTTTCTCAATTGCATTTTGAAGGGAAGTATTCTTGTATCTTATTTTAATTAATACACACATATTTTCTTTTTCAGTCAGATTGTGTATTCTTCTAAGAAAAATTAAAGCTCGACTAATCTTAAAGTACAGTATTTACTCAGTACTAGTAAATGGGACATAAATTTGGAAAAATTTAGCAAGTGTTTTACTTAATTTAAACTCAGTACTTAGCTTCTATAAATCTGAGTTAAAAGAATTTGAGAATGCAACCTATGCTGCCAAGAGAAGAAAGAAATTTAGTCTCATACCAATATCAAGAGTCTGCTTCAAAGCTGTTTAAAACATACTCTCCTGATGCAAACCTGGATAACCTGCTATCTTTTTAATCAAATCATTTAAAGAATTTAATGAGAATGTTTCATTTTCCATACAAAAAAACCCCCAGAAACTGCTATAAAGCAGCACACTTGCTGGGATTTGCGTTGTTGACTTTGGTTTCCCTATTGATTCTTGTAGGAGTTGTTAATGCTGATTGCAAGAAACAAATGAAAAGATGAGAAAGGTGGATTTGGTGGTTTATAGGAAATGATGAGAGGAAATGGGCCACATTTAGTGTCTGAGCATCTATTTGAAATAGATCTATGAAGGCTTCACTAATGTTAAAATAGCATTTTTTTATAAACTATAATATATATAATATTATACAAGCATAAAATGTTAAATATGTGGCCAATCACCATAATAAAGATTTTGATATAGAAACCTGTAATCTACTAATTATTTTAATAATGTTTAGAATTTGTTGACCATTTTAACATATTAATAAAGGACAAAACATGAAAGGGATCAGAGCAAAAGAGAAGACATTTTCTTTTTGATGTTTATCTAGCATAGCATAAGGCATGAATTGTAATTTTGTTATTCTGATTAATCTCTAAAAGAAAGGATAAACACACTTTGATATAACATTATTCTTGATTTTAATGGCCTCTTTTAAAACTGAATTACATGATAGCCTTGAAACATAAGCATTTACGGTATACCTTTAGTGAGCTCACAATGTTAGTGGATGCCTGGTGAGTAGGTCCAATTTCTTGAGCTTGGATTAAAAATATTTTTTTCCTCACACATTATTTGTGAGCCTGTGCAGCATCCACATTAATTTACAGGAAATGCGATACACATTTCTGTTAGGAATGTCCTAATTTCCCATCATATTGTCCAATTAAATGAATTGAAGAACTTTGGTGTTTCTAAATTCCACCAACAGAGAATAGTTGTATGACAAGTAAATAAGTCTTGCTGGGAAGATGTTGCTTAAGTGATAAAATGGTTCAGCCAACAAGTGAACCAAAAAATTAAACATTAGCTAAGGAAGGTAACCATTTCTAAAGTCATACCTAACAGAGGATTCAGGTATATAAGGATTGGAGATCTCTCAGTTAAGTCCATAAGCGAAGGATGGTTTCTTGGAACTTCCAAAAATTTAAAACCATGAAACATCTATTCCTGCTACTATTGTGTGTTTTTGTAGTTAAGTCTCAAGCTCTCAGTGACTACGATGAGGTGATTTAAAAAAAAACTATTATATTATTACTAATATTATTAATATAAAATATAACAGAATCATAATCATATGTGAATATTTATTTTAATGAAATTAACACTGATTTAAGTTATGAAATTGAAATGGTAATCTCAGGGACCCATTTTATTTAAAGAATGTAACATAGTATTTCTTATATAAAAACAAAATAATAATTTCTTGTTTTCTGGTTTATCACCTTTCTTTTCCCAGGAGGAAGATGAAAGAGCTAAGGTAAGATAAATTTTTCTCACTTGTTGTTACCCTGAGTACTATGATTTTCATTTAGTTCTAGCAATGTATCACAATTATTTGGACAAAAATCTGAAAATTTTGCATAGTATAAAATAAAAAAGCAGTATTTAAAAGAAAAAAGCTGTGGTAGATAGGTGGCTCTTTGATGAAAAAGGGTAATGTATAGCTCCTGAAATTACTGACTATTTATTAATGAAAATTATAAATTAAATCTAAAAGCAGGATAGACCAAGTGCACTGATAGAAAATGAAATATTATTTTTTTCAAATTAGAAAATTTAAATTGTAGGTAGTATTTATTATTATTAATGGTTATGAAACATAGTTCTGTTTAATTTATTCATTTGTAGAACAGTTTTTCTTCAAGTACTATCTTTACTGATTTATTCTTTTGGTTTGAAAAATACAGAAATGCATTTAGAGAAATGAAATTTAAAGAATTTTAATTTTATTATCAAATCAATCATGATCAAATTTCTTGTATATAACATAGTATCATCACACTAGAAATAGAAGTGCACAATAATGCTTAGATGAAGTGATTCATTTTGGATCATTTGTTGAATTTGAAGAGAACTTAATTGTTCTAACTATCAAACTATACATATAAAAAGACAGTTGTCTGGTTAATTGCATTAGGTAAGAAAAATGTAAAGAATGTGTAAGAGTAAACTTTTGTAGAGTACTTGCCCAAGCACTTTTACATTCTTGCTCACCAACTAATCCTTACAGAGGCAGTGTACTGGTTTAGGCTTCAAAATAGGTTTTCTAGTTTTAGTTATTTCAATAAGTGGTCCTCATAAACCTAAAGGCCCATATAATTTCTTTTAATAGTTTTTATTTCCTTTTCTCTAGTAAAGCTAGACCATCAATGCTACCCCTCTTATGGCACTCTGAAATAAAAATAAAATATTTTGTAATAAACAGTTGAATCACATATCACAAAATAAAATTCCTGTTAGAACAGGTCGGCTCTGACTGGGACAACATCTTCAACATAAGATATGTATATTTCTCCTGAATCTTTACATGTTATTATTTTTATTGCAATCACACTTAACAGATACCGTAGTTTAAGTTCAGTGATTAAGCAGGGGAATCTGGAACCAACCTACCTGGGTTTAAAGTCTAGCACCTTCCCACCAAATGTTAAATGTTACAATAACTTAATGAATAAATGACGGTAAAATTCCAAACAGAGTTGTTCGATGACTTCTAGACTCACAAAATAGCTAGGAGACTTAGTCTCTGCTTCAAATTTAGTCATTTGTTAATTTGTAATTAAGCCCCAAAGGATGTAATTACTGACAAAGGCCATATGATAATATAATTAATCCAAGCCAACACTTTTGTATTGCATTGCATATTTTTCGCTTCATTATCTTTTAAGGTAATATTTTGTAAGTTAGCAAATAATTTTCATCTCAATATACATACCTTGAGAATTATATTAAATATGAGAAAATCCTGGTGTTTGATAAAGAAATCATGTAGGAAATTTCATGAGAATGGTTTAACAAATGATTTTGTTGACAGATTAAGATTGGAATTAATAGTGGAGAAACCACCTAAATAGCCAGCCCTGGTGGTCTAGTGGTTAAGATTTGTGCTCTCACCACTGTGGCCTGTGTTCTCATCCTCGTCAGGGGACCACACCATCCATCTGTCAGTTCACATACTGTGGCAGCTGTGTGTTGCTGTAATGCTGATTTCAAATACTGGCAGGGTGGTGGATACGTTTCAACAGAGCTTTCCCACTTCCCAAAAAATTGGTCATAAGAACACTATGGAGCTGTACACAGGGTCTCTAGGAGCTGAAATCAACTCAACAGCACTAACAACAAAAGCCACTTAAATTATAGTATCTGTTGCATGTTTTTGCAATAAAAAGAATAATGAGTATTATGTACTCTTCTGAGAGTGTCAGATGCAATACGTCATTTAATCCTTATAGTTATCTTATAGGGCAGTTACTACCTTATTCTTCTTCAAACATGTTAGAGTCAAAGGTTGTTGTATTACAAATCAATCCTAAGTAAATTTCACTTTTAATAAATCTGTATTGCCTCTTAAATATTACTATATAGGAGTTAGCCAAATTAATTGTCAATTTGTAAAAACTGAAAGTGGGGAAATAATTAATATTTACAGGGACATAGTAATCCAAGTGGCTTGAGAATATTTATTCTTCCTGACAGTACATATTCCTTACTATTTTGGATGTTCCAATGTATAGGTTTCAGGAATCTGAGATCATTACTCTTCATAATCTGATGTAGCTTTATTTTAGAGCCTCTTTTTAAAAACTACCTGAGGTACAATATCTTTTTGTGCAGTTTTTCTTTCTACTGTTACTGAAGAGACCTAAGCAACCTATCAATTTACCAACAACTAGCCAGTTGATGGACCTTAAGCAAATCATCAGTCATGTGATAATATAAATTATAAAATGAGGGTGTTGGAATACTTACATCTCAAATCTCTAACACTCTCCATTTTATTTCTGCCTGATTCCCTGAAGGCCACTTTGGATGCGCGGAGTCATCGACCCATTGACAGGAGGAGGGAAGAGGCTCCCAGCCTGAGACCTGCCCCACCTCCCATCACTGGAGGTGGCTATCGGGCTCGTCCAGCCAAAGTAGCTGCCAGCCAAAAGAAAGTGGAAAGAAAAGCCCCTGATGCTGGAGGCTGTCTTCATGCTGACCCAGACCTGGTGGGTGCACTGATGTTTCTTGCAGGGGTGGATGGCCCATGCCGAGAAAGCCTGTATTCATCATGGCTTCCTAATGATATATTGACCTACATTGCCATGATTGTTACTTTGTTTACTTTGGAAATAAAATACAAAACTTAAACTTATTGGGCCTTTGGTTAAGGGTTCCTTCCTAGTTTCCTTTGGTTTAGGCCCAAGGAGTTAGGACTCATAGTGTTGCCTTTATCTTTGTTATTTTGCCCACTTCTTTTCTTCAGGTGGTAAAATTTTCATTGCCTAATTACATTTATTGTGTGGTAAGCAAATTTATTGTGTGGTAAATTTTTATATTGGCTAATGATACCAGTGAATTTTCACTATGTGCTATTTTCACAAATATCCATAACCCAAATCCTTCATCTAATGCCTGCTATTTTCTTGTTTGCAGGGAGTGTTGTGTCCTACAGGATGTCAGTTGCAAGATACTTTGGTAAAACAGGAAAGACCAATCAGAAACAGTGTAAAAGAGTTAAATGATAATGTGGAGTCCGTTTCCCAGACCTCTTCTAGCACCTTTCAGTATATAACTCTGCTAAAAGACATGTGGAAAAAGAGGCAGAAGCAAGTAAAAGGTAGATACCCTTGTGTTTTCTATTTGATAGTTTTATAAAATTGGAACTGTTAGACTGCGTGGGAATGCACGATTATGAGAAGATTGATGTTTCTAGATTATCCTAAATAGCATTCATACTGCTTTCAGCGTGAACCTGATTATCCTAAGGTGCTCACGAAGGCGCCTCCCCTTGCAACTTGTCAGATAAGCACTATTCAACTCTTATTCCCGGTCTGGCATCAACAAGGGTGATTTTCTATGAAAAATTTCACTGTGATTTCTTAGTTTTAGTCTAAAAGAAACCATTATCTTGTGACTCAGAAGACAATATTCAGGGAGTAAAAATTTAGCATTTACAGATTTAACATTTGAGGTTTTGAATATGAGAGGGTAATCTATAATATATTCAATTGTATTGCAGTTAATGATACTTAACCTTTGAATCTTGAGATCTGAATGTTGAGTGGTATTGGCTTGGTGGTTAGGAACCAGCTAGTAAGTGAGCCTGGCATAGGCATCTCAGTGAGTAGCATACCCAAATTTGGATATTTCTCAAAGGAATCATGACATCTCTCTTGTAAATTTTAAAAGCTCTGCTACATTTACGCGGGATGGATAAGTAAATCAAATGTATCCATTCCCTAAGATGTTGAACTTCTGAGATGGAAGCCCTAAATACTGCTCTCTAAATACCTATTGTATTTATTATTGGGCGTAATTTTTAGCTTACACCTAAGTTAAATTACCAATATAGTAGCTAGACTATCTGTTAATTTGTATATTCCATGGGCCGAAAAATTTCCCTTAAGTACAACTGCATGTCATGACTGCCTGGCAGTAGCTCAGTGCCTTTTAGTTTATTCTCAGGAAATCAAAATCGCAATTGTGTCATTGAACACATTTAGTTTTTTTAATGCGGGGAAAATGCTAACCATTTATACACAACTTTATTTTTCCAGATAATGAAAATGCAGTAGGTGAATACACCTCAGAGCTGGAAAAGCATCGATTATATATAGACGAGACTGTGAATAGTAATGTCCCAACTAACCTTCGAGTGCTCCGTTCAATCTTGGAAAACTTGAGAAGCAAAATACAAAAATTAGAATCTGATGTCTCAGCTCAGATGGAATACTGCCGCACCCCATGCACTGTCAGTTGCAATATTCCTGTGGTGTCTGGCAGAGGTAACTGGTTAATAAACATATTTCTATAGGGTTCCAGAAGAACTCACACTCTTTAAAAATGAGAGAAGTAAATAAAGTCTAGTGGATTTTCCCCAACAGATCCTAATGACATTACAGCACATCATGAAGATATTTCTGGCGTGCTGTATTCTGACTTAGCCCAAAGCATTTGCCAGTTTTTGATGAGCAGGATGTAGTATAATGATGGTAGTGATTCCACCTGTGTAATATAAACCCGCTTGCTTGAATAGATGGCAGAAGCATGGATAGATGTAGGAGTTTCTCCATCCCATGTGTTTTGTAGTTTATGGATATCCCAAGACACGAAAGGTGGAGAAGGGCTTTTTTCATCCCTTTGGCATTTAGAACTCCTCAAAACTAAGTCTGATTTTCAGAAAAAGAGTATTCAACTTCTATAATAGATTCTCAAATGTCTAAAATAAAACATTCCTCAGTAACTTCTGTAATCAGTTATCTTGTAAAATTAGTAACTAAAGACCAAGTAATTATGTTGTAGGTCCTTGAATGTAATGTGTTATCTTATGGTTGCAGAATGTGAGGAAATTATCAGGAATGGTGGTGAGACATCTGAAATGTATCTCATTCAGCCTGACAGTTCTACCAAACCATACAGAGTGTACTGTGATATGACCACAGAGAGTGGAGGTAAGTATTTAATAGTTGTTGACCTATTGTTCTGTAATTATTTTGATACCATAAAATGCCAGGAGATAAAACCTAGCTTTAATGTAACTCACAGTGAGCCATTTGATTTGGAATGCAATCTGATATTTTAAAAGTTATAAAATATCTATGATTCACAATTTGGGATAAGATAAAGTACTTGTTTCCAAAGATTTTAAGAGTTTTCCTCTTATATTTGTTTCCTTATTATATCTACTTTGGAGCACTAAATATAGATGGGGATAAAATAAATTAAATGGACAAGGAATTCAGACATTCTCCTCCAGTGACGTTATTTGTTAATATGTGCTGTTTTTGTTTCTTTCAACCAAAGGATGGACGGTAATTCAGAACCGTCAAGATGGTAGTGTTGACTTTGGCAGGAAATGGGATCCATATAAACATGGATTTGGAAATATTGCAACCAACGCAGATGGGAAAAAATACTGTGGCCTACCAGGTAAAAACTGGGAGTACAACATAAAATCATTCTATTTAAAATGTTTTTTTCTTCCATTTAAAACATAGTGTTGGGAGTCTGTTTTTACAAGTTTTAGGAGGTTAAGAAGAGTTTACAAAAAGAATGTGAAAGCTAAAGATAAGGGAAGAAAGGCAGTTTTCAGTTTCCAAAGGTTTTATTTTTGGTAAGATTTTGTTTCATTTTTCCTTTAGGTGAGTATTGGCTTGGAAATGATAAAATTAGCCAACTTACAATGATGGGACCCACGGTACTTTTGATTGAAATGGAGGACTGGAAAGGAGATAAGGTGAAGGCGCTCTACGAAGGATTCACTGTAAAGAGTGAGGCCGACAAGTACCAACTCTCAGTGGGCAAATACAAGGGAACAGCTGGCAATGCCCTCGTGGATGGAGCTTCTCAACTGGTGGGAGAAAACAGAACCATGACCATTCACAACGGCATGTACTTCAGCACGTACGACAGAGACAATGACGGCTGGTATGTGTTGTGTTCTTCCCTCCTGCTTCCAAAGCCACTACTAATATTGTTACTTGGAATCATTAATGATAGCTAATATTATTCATAACTATCATTTCTTGGGTATTTACTGTGTGTGAGCCACTGTACTAAGCTCCTTATGTCTCATTCTAGAGCATTTCAACTATAAGGTTGCCATTATTGTTCTCATTTTACAGATGAAGTTTAGAAAGATTAAATAACTTGCCCAAAGTCATACGACTATAAAAGATGGACCTAGAATTAGAGCAGTTACTTTCTGAGTAGTGAGTGTTTAGATGAATTTCTATATGTCTATATTCTAAGGTGTATATTGAAAAGTTCATTTTGTTTTCTAGGGTTCTCTAATACTAAGAGATCTGAAAGTTGTCATTCCAGTATAAAGTCACAAATATAGATGAATTTGCCACATAGGCCCAGTTCTCTCCCTTTCTTGCTATAGGGCAGAGAAGGCTTTGGTGTATTATTGTGACTTTACTTATAGAACCAGAGGGAAGGAGTTCTGCACACAGCACTCCTCTGTGGGTACTTTGCAAAGAATTATTTGACAGCACTGCAGTTCTAATAACCCCAAACACATTTCCTTTCAGGACAACTACAGATCCCAGAAAACAGTGTTCTAAAGAGGATGGTGGTGGATGGTGGTATAATAGATGTCATGCAGCCAATCCAAATGGCAGATACTACTGGGGTGGACAGTACAGCTGGGACATGGCAAAACATGGCACAGATGATGGAGTGGTATGGATGAACTGGAAGGGGTCCTGGTATTCCATGAAGAAGATGTCTATGAAGATCAGGCCCTTTTTCCCACAGCAATAGGCCCCAAAACATAGATTTTTATTCTTCTATATGTAACAACATTTATGTATATTATGTCATTGGAATTTTCTTTCATACATTCCATCCCTCTAAAACTATCAAAAGGTTGTGAGTGTGACTTTTTGGAAAAATATTTAGGATAAATGACATTAAAAATGGTATACAATTTTCTTTTGTATTCTTCATTTATATTGCTCACCAAGAAGTAACTAAAAGGATGATTGTGGACAGTGTTCAGTATTTAAATTCCAATTGATTGTGGAAAGTATAAAATTAGGAAGAGGAATTTTCTATCCTCGAAAAACTGTGAGGCAAACTAAAAACTGATGTTTAAAAGTCCACTTTTAAAACTCTATTTATTTATGTACAATCTGTCACAGAAAACTTTCAAAAAGATTTATTAATTAAACCAGTCTCACAATAAATTAATGTTTTCTTATTTTGTAATCCACATGGACAATGAGTTAGGCTTTGAACCAGTAAGAAAAGAGAAGCATTTACAACCTTAAGTAGCTAATAAACTGGCACTGAACGTTCAAAGATTCAAACTCTCACTCTGCACCACAGAAAAACCACTACTCTGACACTTAGCTAGACTTTGGGATCAGAGATCCCAAGAAGACAATCAAGAGTAAGTCTTCACCATTTGTTTTTTGACTGAAACAATGAGATAGGAAGCAGCAATCGCCTACTGCCCCTGGAAATTAGGCCTATGGCCTCAGCTGGACTTTTGTTTTTCTACATAGTCACACCAGAACTAAAGTAGAAGTGGATTTTCTGCCCTTTCCACTTCTCCCTAAGAAATGAGTATATCAGCTCAACATTTCTTTTACCTTATATTCTCTCATCACTTCACTCCAGCTGCCCTGGGCAGCCCTATGACCCCAGGTCCTCCTTCCCTTATGTAGCGTCATTGCCACCGGTTTTCATGGAAGCTTATTGTCCTGAAGCTCATCCTCGAAACCTTTGCATCTAAGCAAAGGTTGTTAACTTCTATCATGGAAATGCTATCATTCTCTTAATTCCTCATCAGATCCAACTTCAACCTTTACCTGGTTTCCCTGCCATAAGTTCTGTTCCACCCCTAACTGTACTCCATCTATTATTGCTCTATCATCACATATTGTGTTCCAAAAATAGAAAATTCTAACCAACTTACTTTCCTGCTTAATATTAGCTCCTTGTTATCTAAATGTTAAAATCCAAATTCCTTAGTTGGTAGTCAAAATAGTTTACTACTTGGTCTCAGCGCCGTCTCCTGCCCCTTCATTATATATCTACATTCTTATCACAGTGAATTTTTCGCCTTTGCAGGACAGGTCAGGCCCTTTTATATGGTGCTCCTGTTGTTAACAGTGCCTTTCCACCAACACCATCTGACAAATTTCTGTTCATTTTCAAGCGTCACTTGAACTGCACTTTATCTGTTTTATATACTTTTCTCCTTCACTAATAATGAGCTCTTATTCATCTTTGATTCCAGAATCATCAGCCTGTCAGAAAGGCTTATTTTCATTAATTCATAGGTTATGGATGACTAAATCCAATGATTATCAAGATCTTGGATATCCCTATTTTGTATAGAACCCCCTTTTCAATAAAGACACACAGAAACTCAATATACAAAAATACTTGAAAGTAGAACTTTTGCACCAGGACTGAATGTAGCAAAAGCCCCTTGTATCAAAGATGGGAAGATGGCAGGAGCCCAATCCAAGGGCACTATCATCAGATACTTCACTCAACCCCCTTACACACTCACAGATGACCTAAAGAATCCCTAGAGCTTAAAGTAAAGCCACAGTTTAAAACTCACTAAAGTAGATAATCTGATGGTCAATTTTTAGTTAATGTACAAGCAGCAGAAACAGAGACCACGCCTGGGTGATATATAATATGTAAGTCTATCTAGAAAGAAGTAAACCTTCTTAAGTTGTCATTTGGTAAGAAATGCTACATATATGATTTTGCCCATTCAAGCATCACAATTTTGAATACAATAAGAAGGCAGTGTCCCCTAGTTGGAATACATAAAACAGAATCTAAAAAGATTAACTCATGACTTTATGAAAATAATAAAAAAGATAAATTGAAAATTATTAATCCTACACTATGGCATGAGAACTATAATATATTTTATTATACAATTATGACTGAAAGTATGTAACAATCAAGGACATATGCACTTGGGACTTAAACTTCCACTTCCTCTGCATTTAGGAACTAAGGAAAACAGCTAACGATGTAACTAAGGGATTGCCTTTTGAGCTGAGTATCTCTCTCCACTGAGGGCAAAATGTGGGGCAAAAATGTGGATGATGAGACACATCACCAGCTGCAGTAGCTTAGCTGACATTTCTGTTTAACCATCACACCCTAAATATCATGTACACTGATCATCTAAACCTGAAGAACTTATTTAAAATGCTGATTTCCTGGTGTCAATCTAAGTTTGTTACATCAGAGCCTCTACATGGGAAGAGCCTAAGGGTCTGTATTTTTAAATAAATGTCCCCAAGAGATTCTGATCGTTGGCTGGATTTTGGAACAACTGATACAGGTTGCATTTGCATTTACCTGAGACTCCATTCTTTCTTAATTGGCACTTCTTTCACTCAAAGCTTGACCATGAGGCAATATTAGAGCAAGTGGTCATCTCTGATATTACTGACTTCATAGGTGATCCTGCCTACGTTTAAGACTTGGATTTAACAACGTGGTTTCCAAATGCTGGGACCACTGTTTCTACTCTGGTGCCTCTCAGTCTCAGGTGATTCTCCAGGTTGGACTTTCAGTTTTTTTGAAGAGTAGAAACAAATTAAAGATGCTGCCTACCATTTGTACATAGAGCCGAAACTGTGATTTCTGAATTCCATCCCTCTCCCCGCTGTGACGTGTTATTTGATGCTTCCCGCTTGAGCTTCCACTGTTGCTCAATTCTGCACCAAGTCACAATGTGTTGGTACATAATCATGGCTAAACCTTACAGAGGGAATAATTTCTGTCTATTTTAAAAACATTAATTGTGGTTTTAAACAATGAATATTATTTGTAGATATTTTGGGAAATATAGAAAAAACCATATAATTTCAACGCTAACAGGGAAGTAGGTAATATCTTGGTTTACATTTTTCTTGTTATTCTATACATGTTTTAATATCTGAATCTTTCACATTGTGTCATGGAAAATTTGCCATGTTACTTAACATTCTTCTGTAATATTATTTTCTGTAATATACTTTTTAATGGCCATGTAATATTCAGTCAAGTGAATATACTAATTTTTTAAGTAAGTCCTTGTCATTTGACATTTAGATTTTTCCAACATTTTTCTAACAAACATTGAAATTAGCACTCTTTTACATAAACGTTGTTGCATATATATAACATGTGTTATATATAATATACATTATTATCTCTTTCTTTCTAGAATAAGTTCCTAGAAGTAGAATTTCTGGAGGAAATAAAGGGTTTTGGCATTCTAAAGTTTTTTAAATATATATATTGCCAAATAACTCTCCAGAAAGATTGTATCAATTTCCCTTTGGCACACAGAATTACAGGTGTTTGTTTTTTATTTTTCTTCTCCCTCACTAATGCTGAATGTTGTGATTAAAATATTGACAATTGCTTTAATTTTCATATCTTTAAATACTAGTGCAAGTAAGAGATTTAAAAATGTTTAATGACAATTTGTCTTTCTTCTTTTGAGAGTTACCTTTCATGCCCTTTCCCCAATTTTCTATTAGCATAATAATCTTTTATATGAATTCTTAACCATTCTTTTTGTATGTAAGAAAGCAATCAGGAACATTATATTACCTTCTATTTATTCAAATATTTTATTTCCTAAGTGATTAGACTGGGAGAGTCATATGCTTATACAAATAGTCTTAACTGGTACCAATATTAACCACTGTATCCTTTTTCTCCTTCTCCCAACGAAGGTGTGACCAATAGGCAATATGTATTTTATTTCATTTTTTGACTGAATTATGTGTACTTCTCATTTTGAAAAGTTTCAGTGCTACAGAGAAATTGCAATAGTTTAATGAATACCTCTATGCCCTTCACCTAGATTAACCAATTGTTTGCTACATTTGCTTTATCTCTCAAAAGGAGATACTTTTAATGCAGTTTTGCAACAGTTTGTATAACCTTGAGGTCGCAGACCTATTGTAGACAGAGTCAAAGGTGGATTTAGCAAATATTTTCCAGAGTGCTCTGTTGCAATCAACATATAGGCACCTTCAGCAATGAGCTGATGAACAGGGAAACCGCTACTTAATAGCTGAGCATTCCTCAGCTCAAACCTAGCAGGTTCTCTTAAGTTTTCTTGCCTCTGTGGTTTTGAAGTGTTGCTTTAACTATGTGAAAATGGAAGACATAGTGTCCAGTTCTCATACAAGAATTTGAATCTCTTCCCCACGTGCAAATTCCTCACCCCACTACTTCCTTCTATGATGTTTAAGACCCTAGCCACCCCCAATCCCTATAAGGATTTTTCTCTGTAAATGAGATTTATAAAGTACCTGAGATTCAATCAAACAGAGGATATAGGTGAATTAATAAATGCAGGAATAAACAAATAAAATATAATAACTCCAAAATGATTTCTGTGTAAATTTCATTACATACAAACAACTTGTGTAATATTCATGGCTACCAAAATCTAAATGTTGCTACTTCTCAAGCTGTTTCAGCAAATAGTAAATGTTGTATTACTTTGTTCAAGTATAACAAATATTTACTTTATGATTTTTGCAACCTACATGTAATTATATTAATATGACATCATTTTTTTCAGACTTTTGTAGACATGATTTGAGATTAGTGAACTTGGCTGGATGGGTCGTGTTCTCCTTCACCAGCTGCACCCCTAGTGTCCGCTAACGAACTTGGAAATGTATTTTGTTGGTTATAAGGGGAACCCATGATAGAGTATAATTCAATCAGTACCACCACTGGGAAAATAATTTAAATACTATATACAATATTCTCATGTTTATCTACGAATGACAGTAGAACTCATAACAAATGATGCAGAAACTTAGGTGGTTACAGCCTCTAAGAACACTGTTGTGAGCTTCATCTCCAGATATGCTCCTTATTATCACATTATTTAGCATCCTTAGCTATAATTTTCTCATCAAAAAAATCAATTTATAAAATGCCCCCATCATTATTAAAGGAACTCCAGTAATTGTTGATTAAAAGTTTTCTTACAATATTTTCTGGAAAGGTCATACTTAACACTAAAAGATTTCCAGAAATTGAAAGTAAATATGTAAACCGAACACATGAATTAAACTGTAAATAATTTCTTTTAATAAAAATTAAATATGATATCAACAGATGTAGAAGGGATTTGTGCATTTAGAGGGAGGTTGAAATGGATGATCTTTAAGGTTCCTTTTAACATTTAGGTTCCTTAATTCACAAACATTTTATTGGAGCATCGCTATGTGCCAGACCCTGTGCGAAGCAGTGGAAATAAAATACAGTTCCTACACTAAAGAAAAGAGTGATTGATTAAGAGGTTTTCCTCATGTACCATGGCATGCTAAAGGAGAGAGTCAAGGACAACTACAGGCTAAAAGATGAAGACTGACATATCTAGATGTAAAATTAAAATATAGCGGGATATTTTTTACATTCCTTATCCAGAATCAAAATCCCTAATTAACCATTTTTCTCTCTAGCAGAAATATTTAAAAGCCATGTACTTTCCTGGCAAAACTTGCCAGTTCATATCTATTTTATTCATTCATTCATTCATTTATTCATTCAACTAAGGTTTATTTTGAAATGGATAACCTAAATGGAACTTGCAGATTAAGAAGGTATGGGGAGGGGGGAAGAGCATCATGAGTAAGTGAGCAGAAGTTAAGAAAAGAGGAGATTCGGGGCCGGCCCGGTGGCGCAGCAGTTTCATCCGCGCTTGGCAGCCCGGGGTTCATGGGTTCGGATCCCGGGCGCCTGCAGACACACTGCTTGTCAGCCATGCCGTGGCGGCGTCCCATGTAAAGTAGAGGAAGATGGGCACGATGTTAGCCCAGGGCCAGTCTTCCTCAGCAAAAAGAGGAGGATTAGCAACGGATGTTAGCTAAGGGCTGGACTTCCTCACAAAAAAAAAAAAAAAAAAAAAAGGCCTGAGGAGCCATAAAAAAAAAAGACAAAATTGAAAAAAAAAAAGAAAAGAGGAGACAAAAAATTTTTTAAGTAAATTTAAAATAAAAGTGGGTTTTAAAAAATTCATCAGCTATTTACAAGAAAATCTTTCAACTTAATTGAGAAAGAAAGTTTGAAAATAAAGGAACAACATGCAAAGAGTTAAGAAAAGGGAAAACAACAATAAAATTAAACAGTAAATTTAAAATAAAATTGTCTTTAAAAATTCACCTGTTATTTTAGGAAAGTCTTCTAAACAAAGTGACAAAAAATGTTAAAAAGAAGATGACATGTAAAGATATCTAGGTAAATGCAAAGAAGAAAATGGAAGTGATGACAATATTAATATTTGACAAGGTGGAATTCAATTACAGAAGGATGAAACAAGAAAAAGAGGAATGTTATGTAACTATAAAAAGTCTAATCCATGGAGAAGATATAACAATTATAAACTTTGGTATACTACATAATGAAAGAGCCAATAACACAAAACAAAATTCCTAGAGCACAAGGAGATCACACACATACACAAACCACAATAAGACCATATTATATACATAGACACGTACATGTATAAGTATATAAATATGTGTATGTGTATACATGTACATATTTCAAAATACAATAAATCAATTACATAAAACGGAAAAGAATTTTTAAATAACACTATTAACAAGCATGGACATATAAAACTTTGTAACCTATAAATGGAAAAATGTACATTCTTATTTTTGTCTATGAAACATTTACAAAAATTAATTGTGTACTTGTCCACAAAGAAAACTTAAAATTTTTTAAAAGTTAGAATAAAATAATTGGTTAACTAAATAGTTTATGAAATACTTGGAAACTAATAATTAAGAGATAACTCATTCTAACCCTCTAAAAAAGTAACTAATTGGAAATTAAGAAAGACTTTTCTAAGTAGCCCATAGAATAAACAAAAGAAGTAAAAAATTGAAAGTACAATTTTTCTAGACATAAAAAAAAAACAAGAAAAAACATGGAGAGTAAGAGGGAGAATATTTCATCCAAAAAGTATACGTTAAAGATGAGCAAGGAGGTATACATGCACAAGAGAGAGTTTATATATAGATCCAAAGAAATTTTATTCAACAAAATTGGCATTCCAATTTCATTGGCAAATAATGCTTTATTTAATAAATGATCCCAACTTTTCTACCCACAAAAAAACAAAAGTAGACCTTCTTCATTACATATTAAAATAATTTCTAGATAGATTAAATATTAAAAGGAAAAACAACAAAAATGTTTAAAGAAACTTTAAAAACTTATTGGTATAATCTTGGAGTAGGTGAGGCATTCTTATGTAGGGAAGGAAACACTATGTAAATGAGCTCTGGCCTAAAAGAATTCACAACCTTGTGTCATAATAGCATAAACAAATATATTGAGGATGAATTATATTATTTTTGATATATGAACAAGAACTATGAGGGCCCAGAGAACAATTCCTGCTTCTGTGTTGTATGGTGGGCATTAGGGAAGGGTTCACAGAAGGAATATTACTGAGCTGTATTTTAGAGGATGAATGAGATGTTTCTGGGCAGTCTATGGAAAGGACCTGGAATTCCAATGCCAGTGAGAGATTCAGTGTAATTGAAGTGTAGGGATGACTGTAGAGATTGAAAAGGGACCAATTTGTGAGAGAGTTTATATGCAAACTAAGAAGTTTTAACTTAAGCTTAAGATAAGGCCTTAAGCAGGAGAAAGGCACAATTGGATTTATTTATTATTTTTTAATTTTTTTTTTTTGGTGAGGAAGATTGGCCCTGAGCTAACATCCAAGCCCATCTTCCTCTACTTTATATATGGGACGCCACCACAGCATGGCTTGATGAAGGGTGCTTAGGTCTGCAGCTGGGATCTGAACCTGCAAACCCCGGGCCACCAAAGCGGAGAGCGCAAACTTAACCACTACACCACCAGGCCGGCCCCTGGGTTTATTTTTTAAAAGGTTAACTTTGGAGAATGAATGAGCAAAAGAATGGTGGTAAAGTGAGAGATTAAGAGACTGTTAAACAGCCCAAATGAGAAAAGATTAACACAAGATAACATAAGAGCATAAAAGTTCCATAAGAATGGCCATTTTTAGAGTAGAAGATGGTTTGGGAATAGATTGGACACGGGAAATAAAGGAAAAGTCGAAGCTAAAAAGGAGCCCAAATTTCCTAGATTTGGAAACTGGAGGGCTAATGATGCCTCGGACTGGGATAGAAAATACAGAAGATGCAATATGTGTTGATGGGAAGGTAATTAGTTCAATCTTAGACAGATGAATGAGAAATATCTAACTGGATGTGTTCAGTATCAGTTGAACACGTGGATCCGAAGGTCAGGGCTGAAGTTTTAGATTTGTCTATCGTCAATCTATTGGTGGTCATTGAAGCTAGGGGGATTGTCAAATCAACCAAGGAGAAATCATACTCACTCGTAGAGTGAGAAAAGATGGTCTGGCTAAGACTGTTAATTGCCTACCTTAACATCTATTCTCCCCCTCTGCCTTATTAACAGAATCCTAATTTTAATTAGGATAGCTTTACAACTAAGCTAAAAGTCAAGGTGTCTCAGCCTCTCCTGTAGCAAGGTAGGTCTATGCGACTAAGCTGTGGCTAATGAGACATAAGTGGAAATGCTCTATGGAACATCCAGAAACGTTCCTTCTGTCTTTTCTCTTTCTTCCAGATTGTCACAGGACGTGATGTTTGGACCATGAGGTAAACTTGAGGATGGAAGCCATTTATTAGGATGATGGCTTCCTGAAGACTTTTTTGTATTCCTATAGACCTTTCTGTGAACAAGAAATAAGTTTCTGTCTTGTTTAAACTACATGTGTCAAACCTAATCTCAGCTGATAAAAATGAGTATTAATGTTATTGTAATGAGAAACTCCTACATTTAAGGAGTGGTCTAAGAAGGAATCGTCAGTTAAAAAGACTGAAAAAGCTGAGGCAGGTGGGAGTGGTAGACCAGAAACCAAGAGAAAAATGCAGGTTGAAGAGGTAGGATGGGGACAATAGTAGCAGATGTCTACAAGAAGTCAACAGGAAGAGGCTTGAATGCAGGACATTAAGTTTAAAACTACAAAGTTTTTGTTGACCTTAAGGAGACCAATGTCAAGAGAGTAGTAACCGAGTTAAAGTGGGCTTCCATGTGAATGAGAGTCAGAGAAACTGAATTAATATTTAATTTCAGGAATAAGGGAAATAGAGCGATAGGCTAAAGATAAGGCAAAATGGGAAAGACACGTTTGGTGTCTTTTCTCACAACCAAACTGTATCTCCAATTATCATGATTCTGCTAATATTGGCTATTTGTTTATTAAAAGAGGTTACCTATTCTTTGCAAATAAACTCAAAGCCTTCAAGATAAATGAGAAATGAATGGCCTTTCACATTCAGAGTCACTTCAATTTCGGGACCCGTTTCTGTCCTTACTAGTGTGATATTCTGGAAAATAAAATACTTCCTACTCCCAACTCAAATTCTGTGGAGGCATATGTGAGTGTAAACGAGGTGGGCACAGAGATAACAGAACTGCAATGTCTAAAATACATGAAACTTTTAATTCTGAAGATGTTCTTACCCAATTATCCAAAGATTTGGAGCTGTATCACCCATTTGTATCAAAGATTTTCAGTTGTACTTAAGGAAATGCAAGAATCCTGGGGCTTCATAAGTGACTCATTTGCAAGCTCTTATGCTCGCCTTTCCTCCTCTCCCCAGGCTCTGGCCCCTATCCCTAGGCTGCTTCCTTCCTTCCTCCCTTCCTTCCTTCCTTCCTTCCTTCTTTCCTCCCTTCCTAGGAAAAAGGATGCAGTTACACTGGGATACACTTTGCAAATGAGAGCAAGATACTGGGATCCCAATGTACTTGGGATATTTTAATACATTTTCAAGGGTAAGTAGTTCTCACTAGAAGAAAATATGAGTTAAAAATTGGGGGCAGGAGCCAAGGCCAGCAAGATCAAAGATGCAACTTGGGTCAAATAAAATATTGACCAATGTTTATGTTGAATTTATGAATATGGTATAGATCATATTTAGTGAGACGCTTTCAAGCAAATGTCTTACTTTAATAACAACTAATGTATCACAGAATGTACTGTATGAGTGGTGGAAAAATGAGGTCAAATGAATGCTGTGGGGATTATTTAGCAATATGTAAATTCAATCTGTTTTTAGACTACTTTTAAATACTTGAAGATTCTGAATGCATTTTTCCATGTATTTTTTTGAAAGAAATTCGTTAGACTCTGGGGAAATAATTAAATGTTCTTTATGGTCTTCATTGGAAGACTTAAAGAATAGATTTCTATTTCTGTTGGGAAAGAATGCTTCTCCTGCCTTCCTGGATTTGCTTGCTAACAGAAGAGAGGAACGTACTTTGTAATTTGTAAATTCCTCTACAAAGGCCAGCCTCTGTTCAATTCAGTGATTTGTAACTTAAAATATTGGTTTAAAACCATTCAAATAGAGTGGAAGAAATAACTTTTTTACTTTACAATGGCCCTATGACTTAGGGCGGTGTGGAAAGAGGAGAAGTTCTCAAAACAACACCCTTTAGGATTGCAGGCGGGAACTTCCTTCCGACTCCCACTGCCTGACATACTGAAGGTCACTTGATGTAGCCTTACAGAAATTTTAAAACCCACAGAGCTATTGTACAGATTAAAAAACTCATATCACTTTATTTGTTAAAGCACTAATATGTTTCAGTTACATTGAGCTACAGTACAAATAATAATAAAATAGCACCTGGGAATTTTTAAGTAAGTTATAAAGAATCTTGACACATCTATCTTCCTTATTTTTTTCTCCACTTCACTAAACAAAGAAAACAGAATGCTCTCACATCCACTCTTTCAGCCTATTGGGTCACCAGGGGCCTGATTTTCATGCGGACAGCCCTGAGGGAATAATCTGCACCTCTGAAGGGGACCCAGACCACTCCATTCTCAATCTCATAAGGACTGTTGTTCCTTGGGTCATAGGACCCCCCAGAGTAGTAGATGCCATTGAGATTGGCCCCTTGGCAGTTGTTATACCACCAACCTCCTCCGTAGACTTCAGCACAGTTCTCTTCCCACTGGTCTGCATCCCTGTCAAAGGTGCTGAACTTCATGCCGGCATGAGAAGTGTACTCTGTCCCTTCCTCTACAGAACCCTCAATGAAAGCATCGCCCGCCGTGCCCTCATAAGAGGAGACTTGCAGGGCATAGCCTTCGGCCTCAGAGCCTACCCGGAAGTCATACTCCGCATAAGCCCCGTTCCCGGCCCAGTCCTCTAACTCAACTCGAAGGACAGAGTCCCTCAGGGTTAGTAAGTGGAGGTGTTCATTGCCTAGCCAGAATTCTCCTTCCCCCTTGTCATTCAGGCTGCCGAAACCTCTCTTGTAGTCTTGCCAGGTCCGGTTAAAATTCAGTGATCCATCCATTCTTTGCTGGATCAAAAGCCATCCTCCCAAACCGGTCTCTTGATCGCAATAAACAGAAAAAATCTTACTGGATCCTGGTAGCTTGATATTGAAAATACCACTTTGGGCACCTGAAGGATGTGTTTGGAGGACATCATCACAGTCTAAAAAAAAAATTAAGCTGGTTGGAAGAAGTTACTCTCATTTAACTTTACAAAGATAGGCATGGCCCAGATTAAATGAAGGCAGATACTGGCTTTTTTTCCCTTCCTTCCTTCCTTCCTTCCATGGGGAAAGGATGCACTTACATTATGTAAGTGAGTGGCATTTATACCTACAAATTGCAAAGGGATTTTCCTCAATGGATTTGGAATTTTACTTGCATATACTGATTAATAGCAAGTAACCGGCAAAAATATGTAGGCATTGTTTCGTACTAATATAACTTGTTGATAGCCTGATCTCATTGTTAACTGAGACACACTAAAAATATGATTAATAAATTGAGGAACAATTTCAACAGCACACATTTTGAATGGTGAAAGAATTTGGTTAAACAAACTCAAAATCGAGTTTCAGAGGGATTCATTCATTCATTTAACACGTATTTATTGAGTGATGACTCTGCACTGTTAAACATTTGGGAATACAGAGATGAACAGGATAGATGAATTCCCTGCCCCCATGGAACTTACAGTCTAGCACAAAAAACAAACAAAAAAAAGTGTGATTTCAATAAAACATGATAGAGGGCTAGGAAAGAAGTGCAAGGTGCTATGGGAGCACATGCAGGAATACTGAACTTAGTCTAGGGGGTCAGGGAAGGCTTCCCCAAAGGAGAAGTGTGGATACCTCTGGCAAAGCGAGCTTTAGCCTGGCCTCCCTTGGTGGTATGTGCTCCTCTGAGGTCTTCATGATCTGCTTCACTTCCAGCCTCATCTGCCATTTTAAAGCTCTTAGTTTCAAGTGTGGCGCCTCCTCTGTTGAACTTCGTGCTACTGGTCACAGTCTGTTTGCTGTAACTTGAAGTTTTACCACTGGAAGAGTACTCAGGTTCAAGGTGATGAGTGTCTATGAAGCTGTCAGATCCTGAGCCCATAGACTGGGTCTTACCGGCAAAGGAGTCAAAGAAAGCAGCTTCTTCAGGGTACTTACTATAGAAATCACCTAGGCTACCCCTGCCAGTGAAAGTACGGAATGATTCTAAATCGGCTGCATCTCCACAGTCAGAACCATCTTCTGAGTTAATCACTTCTTTGGTAACTTCTTTGCGACCATCAGAACCTATAACAGTCTTAGTAACGGTTTTAGAGCATGAACGACGAGTGGTGGCTGTGCTACCAGAGGTGACCTTCTCACGACCAATAAGAAGCTCTTTATCTCCTTTAGAAGTGACCAGTTTATCTGTCTGGTACTCTTTCTTTGTCCCTGAACTTACACTTCCTGGCACCTCTTCAAATGTGCCCCAGTCTGGGTTGGTAGGCCTGGTGCTCCCATACCCTGAGCTATCTGGCCTAAAAGTTCCAGGCTCAGAACTTCCAGAGCTCCAAGTGCTGACACTTCCAGTTCTAGAGCTCCCAGAGGTCCAAGTGCCAGCACTACCATGTCCAGAGCTCTCAGGAATCCGAGTGCCAGCACTACCATGTCCAGAGCTCCCAGAGGTCCAAGTGCCAGCACTACCATGTCCAGGACTCTCAGGGATCCGAGTGCCAGCACTACCATGTCCAGAGCTCCCAGAGGTCCAGGTGCCAGCACTACCATGTCCAGGACTCTCAGGGATCCGAGTGCCAGCACTACCATGTCCAGAGCTCCCAGAGGTCCAAGTGCCAGCACCACCATGTCCAGGGCTCTCAGGGATCCGAGTGCCAGCACTGCCATGTCCAGGGCTCTCAGGGATCCGAGTGCCAGCACTACCATGTCCAGAGCTCCCAGAGGTCCAAGTGCCAGCACCACCATGTCCAGGGCTCTCAGGGATCCGAGTGCCAGCACTACCAGATTCAGGGTTCCTGGGGCTTTCAGGCACTGATCCCCTTTCAGAAGGTACAACTCTACCAGGCATCTCGAACTCCATTTTCATCTGCCGAATTTCCGCCAGTGCCTTCCACTCTGGAGGGGCTGTCTGAAGCTGGCTCTTGAAGTCTGAAGGAAGCAAGTCTGGAACTGGGCTCATTTTTATCCGTGGTAAGTATTGCTTATCTCTAGAGGGAAGTAAGTCTGTGGCAATGACCTGTTCAAGTTGCTTCTGCTGACCTTCATAGTCCTTTAGATCTATCTCACGTACTAAAGCCCTACTGCACGACCCTCGGCAAGATCGGATCTTAATATCAATGTCCACCTAGAGAGAGGGGGAGAAAGGTAAAGAAGAAAGGTAGATATAAGTAAATAAACTATTTCTATTGAGTTCTTAGTAGTTAATTTATATTTTGCAAACTGATTTTATTTCTTTGACTTGGAGACCTACCAACCAATACTCTATTTTTCATTTATGTAGTATCTTCAGTGGAAGAGATGTTGGGTGTTATAAGGCTAGTCAGGATAAGCAATAGGAGCTATTTGGATTCATCATAGACTCAGAACAGATCAAGGGTAGGATGCTATTCCCTCCGAAAGGAAATACTAACGAAGTGATCCTCAGTGAGACCCAGGCTGAAGACTCAAGAGGCACGGCAGTGTCAGGGCTTTGAAATAAGACAAGTAGGAACTGAATATTTTCTTTTCAAATTTACTACTGATGTGCCCCTGGAAAATTTACTTAATATCACTGAGCTTTTTCTTCATCTGTAGAGTAGGGGAAATAATACCTACTTTGTATGGATATAACACTTTTCTCTACATATAGTAGGCATTCAATGAATGACTATTGCCCTCTTTTTCCCAACTATCCCCTGCTATTCAACAAGGAAATCTAGTGTTACAGCCACATACTTACGTACCTCTAGTTGTTTCATATCTATTAGCTGAGCCCTGACATTCTTCTGCAGAAGGTGGATATGCTGTACTTGTTCTATGACTTTGCGCTTCAGGATCTCAATTCTGCTTCTCAGATCTTCTGACACTTGGCCAAATGTGTTATCTCTGTCTGAAATAGAAAACGTAGATATTGAAGTAGCCGCTGAGTTATTTGCTTGTAACAGCCAGCCAAAGAACGAAATTTGCACATAAATATACCCCATTTTATTTTGATAACAGTTTGTTCTCTGGACATTTAATTTGTGAGTTCCAAATCTATTAGGCATTTGATTTTTGGACAATGTTATGTCTTGCAGTCATCCAAAAATGTCAGTTAAGATACCCTACCAGCAATCAGTAATCCAAATAAATGCAGAAGAAGAAATCTCTTTAGAATTTTAAAGGTGTAATTGGGAGATAAAATAACCAGTTTGATCACATTCTGATTATTTCATCATATCCTTAGTCAAGCAAGTTGAACATATTCTTGGAATTTTTACTGAAATCTTTTCTTCCTACCTATAGACATGAAATTGTTCTTAAGCTTTTTTTAGGTCAACAGGATCATTCACTTGCCAGTTATTGTGGCACTATTGACTTTAAAGTAGTCAAGTGTCTCCTAACGATATAGAGTCAAATCAAGGCTTCAGGAACCGGGGCTGCACTGAACTTGCTGCTCGTGCCCAGAGTGAATCCAGTGGTTCCTAGTCCTAATGAGACCTAGTCCTAGTCTTATAAGAAAGATATAATATGGCTCTATATTTTAAATTAAAAACAAAACAAAACTACACATCAGCTTGGTGGAGTCTGTGGGTTGACCTCCCAGCTCCATCATATGATAGCTTTGTGTCTTTGGGCAAGTCCCTTGATCTCTCAGTTTATTCTTCTGTAAGATAGAAACAAAAGTATCGACTCAAAGCTTGGGTCCATCTTAATTTCAGCATGTACTCTTGAAAAGAACACACTTAAATTCTATCTTCAACCCCAAATGCTGACTTCATTCGTGACCTTAAACAATTCTAAGCTAATCTTTTTTACATTATAAAAATAACAAAAACAAGCCCATCCTTAAAATTAAGGAATATTATAAAGGCACATGTTTCTACAACAAGTACTTTGGAATAAAAATCGCAGTTGCTGTAAGGAGACATCATATTTATTTAGGATTTTTGTTGTGTGCTGTAAAGTTGAGGCACTAAATATGTAATACTTACTGTCAGCATCAGCAAAATCCCCTCTCAAAAGTTCCATTATATTCCTGGTCAATGAATTAGAGTCCTTATTGTGCTTCTGATAATCAAATAGTGCATTTTTGAGCTTATTTATCCTGTTTGTAAAATCTTGATTGACTTCATCGATCAACCCTTTCATCCTGCAACCAGAAGGGCATTTGTAGTTCTGAAAGTGAAGAGGAAAAAATTACATTGTGTCTATCTCTTGGATCCAGTGCAGTTTTGAAGGTTTCTACAGAGAACCCATTGCTCCCTTTCCCCATCTCTTCAGATCATCTATTGACTTAAAAGTAGTTTAAGAGGACTAGTCAGAGATCATAGAGAAATTCTGGAATGAGCGTCCACTTAACGATAAATTAGGCCCCACGAAATTTTGAGGCCATAGTACTCAGGTTCCTAGTATTTGCTGGAACATGCAAGTAGAAGCCAACCTGTTAACTCCACTAATGCCTGGATTTGGGAGGTAATTTAAATAGTGCTCTCAGGATCAGATTCCTTGCTATTTGTCTTCTTTAATTTGACATGTGAGGAGCTACTGGATTATTTCCCATTGGAAAAATTCTCTGTGACCTAACGGGTCTGCCTGTGCGCGCTTCTAGCACCGCAGGGAAGGCTCCTCCCACTCCTGATGCCCACTGCTCACCCAGTCTTCATCAGAGCAGAAGGGCCAGTCTGTCTCTTTGCAGGCAGATTGATGTCTTTCCGGAATTCTTGGGCCCCGCACACCTCCTCCTTCAGCTAGAAATTCACCTTCAGAGGCCTTTGTCGTCTTTAAGGATTCATTCGAACACACAGAAGAGAGCAACATTAGGCAGATAAGGAGGAGACATTGGCATACCTGTAAACTCCAAGGAAGAGATGGGCTCGCAGAAGTTAAGAGCACCAGCTTTGGGGCCTCTGCAAACCTCAGGTTTCTTATCTTTCCAATGAAAGTCCTTGGAGTTGTTGTGAGAATTAAAGGAGATGAGGTGTACAAATTCCTTAACTGTGTTTGACACTAAACAAGCATTTAACAAATGATAGAAGTTTTAAAGGATCCATTATAAAAGGAAAATTATTTGAATCTACAGAATTAGTTAACATTTAACTTTCTATTTTCATTAATGTTTGGAGATAAAAAGATAACTGAAAAATTCAGAGTTCTTTCTCCCATAATTCCTATTTCAGTAGATAAAACCCTACGCTATCTTAGCTTGATGTCTGAGTCAACGTTTCTACTATGACCTTACAGGTCCATAATTTGAGGCAATATATACCAAGGACACAAATGTGGCCAATCGAGACTCGGAAATGCTTTTTAGATTACTCACTCATGTAGTAATTTTTTTTCATTTGAAATGAAAAAAGTAGACAAAGCAAAAATAATGGTCCATGACTGATAACTTTTTTGGAACACCTTATCATTAGAAATATAGAGTTTTAAAACATTTCTATTGTGATCTATGAGGTGAAATAGGATATAAAAATATTCTTCCAACAGACTTTATATCTTGATAAATCAATGTGGGATTCAGGTTTTAGCTATTTTTATTTTGTACCACCAACTTACAAGGATTTTTAATTAACATTAGCCATTTAATTTTTAAAAAGAATCCCAAATAATAATAATAATAATAATTCAAGCATTCAAAAATAATTTATTTGAAGGAAAAACTTCAACCTTTTTGTCTAAGATGTAAAATTATAAATTCAAACATACTTCAGAATGAAATGGCACAACAATAGAAATAGGCAAAAATTAAATATTTACTGTAATAAGGGAGAAATAACTGAAATGTATGCATTATCCAAAACACCACTTTAGCAAATGCTGTTAGTTTTATTTCCCATAAAAATTTTTACTTATTATTTTACTATGAGGAAGAAAATTAAGTTAGAAACCCTCTTTAATTTTTTCTGCTCTGTCATTAGAGTTCATGAGTGATGAAAGGAAAGAAATAAATGGAAATAATTCACAACTGGGAGGAAACTGAGTTTCTTGAACATATTTATCATGTTTTTATGAGATTGAAGTCTCAAAAGCCTTGTTTTGAATGAAGTTTCTCTTCTTTTCTATAGGTCTCTGGAATCAAACTTTAGAAATTATTGCAATATGTAGTAATTATCTTAAATGAATACAATTGCTTCCAAAACAGCATATTGCTTTATCAATTAATCTCTTCTGACCTTGCTATGTGATATGTTTTCAAAGGCAACTAATTTGCTTTTTATTTGCCTTCAACAAAACACAAAAACAACTTTTCAGAAAACTGATATGAAATCACTATTCTGCTTATTATGGACAAATAGGTAGAAATTAATAATTAGATTTAAAACTCTTGTCATAAGAACATTTTGTTCTCTTAACCAGCATTAACTATCCTGAGGCTTTATAGCAATAAAGATGCCAAAGATTTCTTCCCTTCTTAAAAAAAGCCAGTGTTGTAAGGCTGAGTTACAGAAGCTCAAACTTCCCCTGTGTATTTGTACACTTATGTCCAGCTAAGTCTCCCTCATAGGGTCATATTAGCCTGTACTCTTGAGGTGTCAGGCCCATCTCGGACCTTGGCTCCATGGCCTAGAACTTATAAAGCTAACAGTGTTGAGGACGTGCATCCGGCTGCCTCAGACCTGTGAGCTCTTTGTGGAATAAACACCAGAGAGAAAGCAAGAAGAGAAAATAAAGAGGAACGTACCCAAACTGTGCCCACCACACTCAGGACCAGGCAGAAGATCCTCACGGAAAACATCTTTTCTGAGGGTGGAGCTGGCTCCTGGGGAGCACTCCAGCTGAAAGAAAAGAGGATTGCCTCCACTCCTCGTTCCCATCCCATTTAAATCCACAGGAGGTTTGATTAATCATTATCTTTGTCCTGTTTCAGTGGTCAATGTGCACCCTACATCCCTTGCTCCTTCTGTGAGGTTGGTGTCCCAGAAGTTCTTGCTCAATTCTCCCAAGCTTGTTTGCTTGCGATAAGCTGTTGCAAAGGTAGCAGAAGTGCCGAGAAGATCCCACATTCCAGGAACAGGGCAACTTTGGAAATGCAAAGGGGAGCATGGGAGGACATACGTCCACTTGAGTCCTTGAAGGAATATGGACAGTGCTGAGGCAGGCTGACTGTAGCCCACTGTGAAGCAGAGATTTGATGAATGATATTTCACTTTATGTGGGAATTATGGTTGGATGGTCTGACTTTTAAAAAGTGACCGTAGTGATAGGCTGACACTGAAGGCCTTCTAGAAGCTAACCTCGAACAGATTCTTTTCCTCTCTCCAAAATGGTTAAGACGGCAGCCCTTAGAGTCAAACATCCTAGGTTCATAATCCCAGCCATTCCATTTCCCAGCTCTATGCTTTTGGGCAAATTACTTTACCTCTTTATGCCTCAGACAGTTTCAGGATGAGGATAATGACAACCTACCACACACGTTTTTATGAAGAATAAATGAGTCAATCGTGTAATGCCCTCAGAGCAGTGACTGCCACATAGTAAGTACTCAGTAAGTGTTTACAATTATTGGAGGGCATAAAGAGCTGTGAAAAATATCATTTCTTTGCTGTTTCTGTTACGGCACTGTGGGTCCAGGCTGCTCGATGTCGCATTGTAAAAGAATTTTACAGAACAGCAAGGATGGGTACAAAGAGTAAGAAGTTTATTAGAAAGATACACTCCATAGACAGAGCAGGCACACTCTAAGGGAGGAGCTTCCCTGAGGGGTTCTGCCATCGCATCTTTTATAGGCTTGCTTTTGGGTAGGGGGGGTCTTTCTGTGTAGGACAGAAGTGAGAGCGAAGGCAGCTCTCACTGAATCAGAGCAGCAGCAACCAGGGGAAGAGCGACAGGGCCGCAGCTTCTATAAATCAAGCAGTTTGGTCCACCTACAGACAGTTCAAAGAGGTTCAGGAAACTTGCGGTTACCTAAGCTATAATGCAGAATGCAGAACTATGTCTTAGCAATGTCCTAGCAATGTTCCCCACCCCCCACCCCCATGACCCTCCTGTTCCCTTGTGGTGCCGGATCCGTATGATAACCTGCCTGTCTCATTTCTGTGCCTTGGGACATGCTAATTTACTTTCTCTGTTCTTCATCTCCATACCAAAATTTTCCTTGGCTAACAGTTGCCAGATTTAGCAAATAAAATACCAGGACGCCCAGTTAAATTTGAATTTCAGATGAATAACAAATTCCTTTTTAGTATAATATGTTCATTGCAATATCTGGGACATACTTATACTAAAAATGTTTTTGTTGTTTATGTGAAGTGCATATTTAACTGGGCATCCTGTAATTTGTCTGGCAATCCTACCCTGCCTCAAATTCTGCTTCCTGTGTGAGGCCAATCCTGATCATAGCAATAGCTAACATTTATTGAATGAGTACTAATTGCCAGGCACTTTGTTAGACACTTTATGTGGTATCTGATTTCATCTCTCTAATTAAGAGCAATATCTTATTCTTCCATACTTCCTTAGACCATGTACCACCTGTGGCATTTAGCATTGTAGGAGTGTTGTCCATCTTCTCCACTAGATCATAAACTTGAGAATTGACATACCTCATCAGATTTATATTCTCCCCAAAAGGTGTGGGCCCTCACTGAGCAAGAAAGCATGAATGAGTTCCACCATTTGGGAATTGACCTATGGCCTCCTCAGGCTCTGTAGGCATGTGAAGCTGGTTATAAACGGATGAAAGCCCTGGTACGAGGCAGCACCCTCCTTTACTGCTTGCTCTGTGGAAGGTTCTTTGTCTGATCAAGCTCACTCCTGTTGTGGCTTTCCTGGATTTCTAGAAGCAGCTGGAGCTTAGAGGGAGCCCAAGAGCCCCATCCAGGTTTTGGAGGGCAATGATTTCATGGAAAAGGTGGGTTACACTCATCTACAGTGGCTGAACTGGCAAAATGGCAGGCATGGATAGAGACTCGAGATTTGACTTCCTCAGATGTTTTCCTCTGCCCACAGGATGTGCCCTTCTTGGGAGGTGAACATGGTATAAGGAGAAAGTTCCCAGAAAGTAATCTGCTGGGCTTCATGTGATTTAGTTGGACATAATCTGGTTGAAAGTAAGTTAACAGAAAACATTTTGTCTGAATGCCACCACTCTGGTGCCGTGTCAGGGCATTTTCAAAGTACCACATGAGGGCGTTATCCTAGGTGTTCCATGGTTCCCTCAAGTATCTGTACATCTCACTCCCTGACTTCATCCAGCGCTCTGCTCAGATGGCACCTCCTCAGAGAGGCTGTCTTTGACCACCCTGCCTAAAGAGCAGCCATTAACCCGGTTTTGTTTCTCTTCCTAGTACTTTATCACTACTGGACAATATATATTTTGGAAGTTATTTGTTTATTTTATGTCTCCCCCACACTAAGCTTCACGAAGCCAAGGCACACTGCCTAGTACAATGCCAGGTACAGAGCAAGCACTAAGTGTTTGTTGGAGGGATGAAAGGCTGTCACAGTGGCAGCACAGTATGGTAGAAGGATAATGGACTTTGCAGACAGTGAGTCTGCATTCTAGCTAAGTGACATGGACAAATCAAATTCTCTGAACCAGTTTACTTCTCTGTAAAATGGGAATGACAATATTTATCTTGCAGGGTTGTGAGGATTATATAAAATGCTGTATATGATAAGTTGGATATACACATTGCAAGGCCCAGAAATGGTAGCTTTTATTGTTCCTAGAATGTCCCAACTCCCCCAAATAGAAAGTTCCCATGTTATCTCTCCAGTGGCAGAATTCTCTGACCAGACCCTTTTGTGGGGCACTCTTCTGGCCTGGCACTGGAGGGCTGAGCACAAGGTGAGGCTCTCCACCCCATGAACATGTCATCTTATTAGCTATGAAGAAGTAAGTTTTGTTTAGACAGAAAGCCAGGCAGATGACTAAGCAACAAATAATACAAGGAGTATCATTTTTACAAGCATGTGACAATGAGGATATCTTTACAAGTATAAAACTGGAAAAAAAATTGAGGAATTTTCAGTTTGATAAACCACAACTGCCATATATTGCATTTTCATCCAGAGATGACCACATCTTATTTTCCTTAGCTCTAATGAGAGGGATGTTTCATTTATTTATCCTTTTTAAATTAATATAATATTCCATAAATTATGTATACTTAGATGCAGGGATTCACACATTTGTTATGTGGTCACATCTGGCAGGACTGAAAAAGTTTTTATTTGTGTGGTGTATAATGTATAAAAAGAATAGAAATTATGTACCTGTAATTATGTTGCAGTATTAAACATCTATATATCAAAACTTACAGGTGAAGAGTAAAATATATAGCCAGTCATCTAAATATTTGCCATTATGTAGACATAACTTAAAAATACAAAAACAATAACAAACAAAACAAAAACAAAAACAAAACAAACCTCAGCTTTCTTTTGAATGGGGTGTTTGTCCTTCCCTAGCTTACATCCCAGGGAAGTAGGGGAACATCCATTTCTTTACCAATTTGTTTTAAATATATTGAATTCTGAGAGCAGTTCACTTACCTATTCTTTTGTTTAAGTATGACAACCATTTATTGTATGTCTGCTGTTTGTCGGTCCTGCATGCTATGTGCTTGAGATAGAAAGGCAAAATTGTATAGTCCTGTGACTTCAAGTTGCTTACAATTGGTGATCAAGTCAAATACATATGCAGCTAAGAATTAAGTTAAACCATATAAAATTACCATTTTGTAGATGAAAATGACGAATGTCTACAATTTCATATGGTTTAACATAATACAAAACAATGGAAAAAATTCTGTGAGATATATTCAAAGTACCATTAGGACACAGCAGAGAGGGGTATATTATTTCTGCATTGCTTTCTGTTACATTTTGTGAAAAATGTTCCTTGAAATATCAGACTTAATTCAGGTCTAAAAATGCAAGATGCTTCTGAAAACACTCATTGTGTCTTCTAGCATAAAAATCTATATGTGGGGGCTGGCTGGGTGGTGTAGTGGTGAAGTTTGTGTGTTCTGCTTTGGGGCCCTGGGGTTCTGTGGTTCAGATCCTGGGCGTGGACCTACTCACTGGTCATCAAGCCATACTGAGGCGGCGTCCCACATAGAAGAACTAGAAGGACCTACAACTAGGATATACAACTGTGTACTAGGGCTTTGGGGAGGATAAAAAGAAAAAGAGAAAGATTGGCAATAGATGTTAGCTCAGGGCCAATCTTCTTCTTCAAAAAAAATCTATATGTGAATCTGTACTTTTATTATTGTCCTAGTAACAAGAAGATCATGGTACGTTGACAAGAAATATTTTGTTAAAACAATATTAAATGCACAATTGGAAAGGATTAAAGTTAATTTCTAAATTTTGAAATTCCTGAATTATAAAAATTTAGGACACTCTGGCACTTATAATACTGTTTCAGGGCCTCTGCCTCAGGTTTTACAACAGTGACTGGTCTGGTCTAGAAAGGATTTACTGGAAAACATTGACAAGGCTACTTAGTCTTGTGTATCTTATTTGCTCTACTTGTCTCCGCATTTCAAGAGTGATGTAAAAGTTTGTTTTAAACCAAGCTGCTTACTATGAAGGCATATGAGTTGATATGCTGATCTATGCAAGAGTAACTAATGGGACTTTATTTTTAGAACTCATTGATATGCTGCCTTCAGATGGTTTCCCTGTATCTACAACCATAGAGAGAAGATGGGAATTTCTTTACATACATAGAAATGATTCTGAACTGCATCTACAAAGGTGAAGAAGGAAAAAAAAGTGCTTTTCTTGGTCTTGTTTGATTCTGTCATGCTGAATTTCTCTTTAATCTCCTTATTCAGAAAAGTAATCTACTTTATTTCTTATAATTTAACTGTCCCCAAATGAATAGCCATTTAATTGAATAATTTTTTAGTATTTTTAGAATTAAGTTCTATAATGTTCCAATAATATAACAATCATTTTCTTTTTTCGTCTTTATGTGTAATTTTCATGGTCTTTTGCTTAAGCACTTTAAATCAAGTTTCCACTAAGTAGTTATGAGGGCATGTGTGTGATGTGTGTATGTTTGTGTGTATTTGTGTGTGTGTGAAAGAGAGAGAGATGGGTGAAAGTGAGGCCCTGAGTTTTTCCCATTGCTTTATTTCTTTTCATTCTTAACTGCATTATCAATTAAATAATTCATTTTTCAAGATAAATTCATGTTACTGTAATATGCTTTACTAAATTTTACTAAATTTATCAACTTTTCTGCATTGAACAAGTATGAAAGTGTAAAGGCTATTTTTGAAAAGTAAAACCATGATACAGGTGAATAATCAATTGATGCATTAATGTCAACAACAGGGATTCATTCTAACATCACACACCTTAGATCCATTAAATTTGGCCACATCTCTACTGCTTTCACTGTAGTTCTTTTATTAAAGATGAGTGAACACGATCTATCAGTTGATACTGATTTAGGAGTGATATATTGAGTTCAGGGAAACAGCACCTGTAAGGTACTTAGACTTTCCACAGCAAGGAATTATATGAAAAGTATAGGGTAATTTAATTACCAAGATCCATTTAATTCTCTGTGATTCCTATTGAAACCTATTTTTAATGGGCCATTCTATAGTAAAACCAAAGCAATTTGAAGAAGGCATTTGGGTAAAATTTTGCTTAGATAAAATTTGACAAAAAATATTGAGAATAACAGCAGAGAACTCAAATTGAAGGACATTTTACAAAATAATTGACTAGTATACCAGAATACACTTTTCTAAACAGTCAAGGTCATGAAAAACAAGGAAGACTAAGAAACTGTTACCAAAGCTGAGATGACTAAATGTAATCCTGTATCTGGATAGGATCCTGAAACAGAAAAAAGACATTAGTGTAAAACTGGTGAAATCTGAATAAAGTGTAGACGTTAGGAAATAGTAACTGCTAGAGTTTGTTTCTTAGTTTTGACAAATGAACCACAATAACGTAAGATGTTAACATTAGAGGAAGCCGGGTGACGGGTGTAAAACATTCTCTATTGTATCTTTATAACTTTTCTGTAAATAAAAAATTATTCCAAAATAAAAAGGATATTAAAAAATAAAAGCAAAAAAAATTAAAATTTTAAAATTATATTTCCAAATTTAACTGACGTTGGATTCAAATCTCTTGCAGCAATACCAATCTTAACAGCAAAAAACAATTCAAGTTTGGTTTTGCTTTGTTTTTTGTCTCTGGAGCAATTTCATATGTAATCTCATTTGACCCCTACCACAACTTTTTGAGGTAAGGAGAGCAAATTAGGAAGGAAAACATTTCCAGTCCAAGGTCTCTTAAATGTTAGGTCATATTTTTTTTAAGTCACACTTTAACTATTTTTCCCTGAGGATTTGAAAGAGGCCACTTTCATCACAGAGTGGAACATGCTGTTTATTTAGGGAGAGTCAACATTCAGATTCATTTAGGGAGGGTTCCCGTCTATCTCAGGTCACTTTGTGCTCTTCAAGCTATCAGTAGAAGAAAACCTAGGTGAGGACCTGGGAAATGGGTGTGAATATCGGATTTTGGATTTGGGAAACACATTTTTGACCCAGTTGTAGACTTGACTAAAGGTAATGATCCTGAATTTAACTGTTCGTACCTTCAAATATTTCCCAATGAAACTGAGATGAGCAAGAGCTTGAAACTGTGCCAGCCAAGCCTCACCAAAGGCTTTCAAACCTGATACAGAGTGTTCTACAAGCCAGTGGTCTAATCTATCATCAGTGCTCCTAACTGGCCATGCCTACAGGGTCATTTGGGCCAAAGCTCATGGTTATGAGACCAATAACTATTTGTCTATCTTGAGTTTGTTTGTTTACTTTCTTAAAGGAAAAAAATATTAATGGTCTTCTGGTATGTAGATCATTTTTGGAGAGTGATCTTTTATGGGCTCTTTTGATTCTCTGATAATTCCTCCATCCCAAAATAATTTGTGAAATCTCTCTCTCTCAAGAGTCAATATCATCAAGATTATATTCTCTGACTGCAATGCAATAAATTTAGATATTAATTAAAAATAGACAGTTTTAAAAATCACAAACTTTGGAACCAAATTATATTCACTATATAAACTTTGGGTTCAAAAGGAAATCAAGGGAAATGATAAAATTCTCAGATTGTGGACAGATCTTAAAAACAGTGCTGAATGAAAAAAGTAATAAGTACAATGAAGATCTTAGCAGTTCTTCTCAAAGTATTTGTGATAAAGGACCAGTTTTATTAAATTTCTAACCAATCACAGACCTATGAGATTATGAAATGAAATAAAAATAACTACTAGAAAAATGAAATTAAAAAAAGCAAAGATGTACAAAGTGTAGGCCAGAATTTTTGTTATTAGATTCCAAAGACATAAAATTATATTTTATGTAATTTAAATATAATCAGAGCAAACATAACATAGGAAAAGTGTTTCTACATGCTAATTCTCAATTTTTTAACTTGTCTTGACGTAGACCAGTAACAAAGAATTTGGGGACCAGCATTCTGAGAATTATTGATTTATAGCACAATGCCATTTACATACTTTAAAAATACATAGCACACAAGTGGGCCCAGTAGCATAGTGGTTAAGTTCGCATGCTCCGCTTCTGCGGCCCAGGATTTGCAGGTTCAGATCTCGGGCGTGAACCTACTCACTGCTTATCAAGCCATGCTATAGCAGACATCCCACATATAAAGTAGAGGAAGATGGGCACAGATGTTAGCTCAGGGCCAATCTTCATTAGGAAACAGAGGAGGATTGGCAACGGATGTTAGCTCAGGGCTGGTCTTCCTCACATACAACACAAAAAATACATAGTACAAAAGGAGAACCCATGATTTATAAGAATATATACAAATTAAGAAACACACTTCAAACTTATTGGTATGAATGTTTATTAAGGGGACAAAGGGAAGAAAAGGAAGTTTGAATAAAAGAAAATCAGTCAATCAAGAGAATGATCCAGCACAGATGAATGAGAATGGTGTCTTAGGAGGATGACCAACTCAACTTCTGCCTCTGAGGGACATACCCCACTCCCCCAAAAAGGTGTATGAAACCGTGTTTCCCACACTCTTAGTCTATCACTAACTTATTATTTTCTATCTGCTTTGTCACCTTATTATCATTAACTCTTTTTTCCCCACTCTTTTTGAGGTACATCAAACTAAGAAATCATCAGGTAGATATATTTTCCCCAGGATTAAATATGTACCTTAGTTTTCATTCTCATCATCTAAAAAAGCCAAAGATATCTCCTGTTAATACTTTGACTAGTTTGTACTGCTTACAGTCAGAGTCAAAGAATTTTAGATCTTGTAAATGTAATATGTTGTCTGTACTTACAGTTCTTTACTTCCTACTCACTTTCAACCCACCCACAAATCTGAAACATAATCTTTAAAGTATAACTACTAAACATAAGGAGAATTGAAAAAAAGCTTTAGCATTGCAGAAGTATATTTTAAAATCTTGATATTTGTCCAATAAATAAATGATTACTCTTATCTGCCGATTCACGAACTCTGCCCTGTAGTTGCCTGAGCTGAAGTCATGGGATCAGTGAATCCGTACCCATACCTTCCTTTTTGGAAGCTGCCCTTTGTAGGTTTTTCAAAGTGTATGACCATGCACATCCGCTTTCCACTTAGCCTCTCTATTCTGCAGTGACCTGAGTTTTTCTGTGCCCAGGAAAGTAAAGGGAAGGGCTGAGTAATAGTTATCTGTGATTTGAGCTGTGAAGAAAAATAATCTGTCTCTATGAGGCCCCAAACTCTTCGTGTGTCATGGACTTGGTTCCTCGAGAAACTCAAAGGTGGGTTTGGAAGCAATTAACTGTTTTTCCAAGTTATTTCTTTTCCTTTTGTATGTTAAGGAGATGTAACCACCAACCATCCTGAAACTGACCAAGCCTCACTACAAGAGCCATGCCCATGACCTTTGCCTTATTTTTAATGCAGAGATCTCTCCAAGAGGAACTTAGGCCTCATTATGTGGAAGCATGTTCTCCAACTGAGCTTGTGCAGGCAAATACCTGCCTCTCCCTTTTGAATATTCATTTCCCAACTGAAATAAAATTTCCTGCTTCCCTTTGTTCGGGACGCCATGACTTTGGAAATGATTCCTCATGGCCTCCTATTTGCTGCAAATACACTTTACTTTGTGAGACAACTTCCACCGGTGTGGAGTCTTATTTAACTCACCAGGAGGTGAGCCCATTTGGTTTGGGAACATTTGTTTTACTTAAAAGTAGATTTTTTTTCAAGTTGATTTACTAAGTTAATCTTTTCAATTTCCATTTACTTGTGGAGACACGATCCAATTGAGTCTGGAAATATATCTCATGCTTTACTTCTTAAATTGTGGCCCTTCAATGTTCATCGCTGAGTATTAATAACTAAATAAGTAAAATTTTGAAGTTCATCTGTTTTTCTCTACCTCACTGGGTTTTTTCATTAACTACAAAATTAATATGTACTCATTATAACACATCAAACAATACAGAGGTATATAAAGAGAAAGTTAGAAGCCCTTTCCTACCAATCAATGCTGGATTACCCAATATACAGACCAAATATGTACTCAGGACACCCACAAAAACAGGGAGTTCCAAAATGTTTTTGAGAGAATATTGTAACTGATATTTCAGAAGAAGCATTGGACAAGTGATCATGGGAAAAATCAGAAACTTTTGGACTTCTTTATGTTTATTCTGTGTTTATTATTTTTTTTTTTTGCGGCAAAGATTGTCCCTGAGCTAACATCTGTGCCAACCTTCCTTTATTTTGTATGTGGGACACCACCACAGCATGGCTTGATGAATGAGTGGTGTATAGGTCCATGCCCGGAATCTGAACCTGTGAACCCCAGGCCTTCGAAGCAGAGAGTGCAAACTTAACCATATGCCACCGGGCCTGCCCACTGTGTTTAGTATTTTTATTAAATTTTACATTACAGATTCATTGAGGAGAACAAATATGTATAAATAATGCATATATATCAAGATCATATTTTTTCAAAGTGTAGATGCATGTATACTTTCTATATAATTATCATTGCAGAATTATTTTTCATCTTAAAATTTCACTTATTTTATAAATGATTCCACATTCATTACAGACATATTATGCTTATTATATAATCATTGTATCCTATACCATTGTACTAAGAAATCACCTTGCCTGTCCATTCTTCCACTGTTAAGTATTTTCTAAATTTTCCACTGTTATTAAATATATGGCTATAGTTATATTTTTGTACATAGCTATTTTCTTTTACAAAAATAATTTTCTTGGAATAAATCACTGGAGTGAGATTACTGCATCAAAACTTATGAATATTTATATAACTTTTCCTATCTATGACCAAATTGCTCAGCCAAAGGAATTTATAGATTCACAAAGGGTAAACTGTATGCATTTTGAGTTTAAAAGCAGTTTGGAGCATGACAAAGGTGGGAGCAGCAAGGTTGGAGGCAAGATGGAAGACAGGAAGGAGGCCATTGCCATTATCCTGGCAGAAGATGTTGTATATCCCAGCTAGAATGATGGCAGTGGGTATAGAGAAGGAAATGAATATAATAAATATTTAGGAGGTGGATTTGACAGGCTTCATGATATGGGGAAGGAAGAATAAGGAAGATTGGAGGATAAGTCACTGGTTTTTTGAAATTTGAGAACTGTATGGAATAGAACAGTTTGGGGAGAGATGAGGATATTAGTATGCCCAGTATTCCCAACATCTGGCAAAATGACTAGTACAATGAAGGCATTCAGTAAATGTTAGTTGAATGAATGCTTCATGCATACATGAATGAATGAGTGCTGCAAACAATGAATCAACATTTCTAGTCCCAAAGCCTCATGAGTATTTGGTTGTACGCCTAGAAGTTGGTTCACTGTTTTATCCCCACAACAGGATATTTTAAAAACAGGACTCATGAGAACAAGGAAGTGAGAGAATTAGGAAAGAAATCTTGGAAAGGAAGAGAATCCAAAGCCAAAGCTCGGGACTTCAGAACAACCAGATCCTCCCTTCATAAGATTAGTCAATTATATTACATGGTCAACTTTATGCCAATTTGTATAGCCTTAGCTATTCCTTATAGAAAGTGGTCAATCTCTATCTCTGGCTGCTAAAAACTCAATATTCCTGGATTCACAATGAAGTAATGGCTGCATTCCGTTCACCTCATCGTTCACCAGTGAGGGACTGAGCAGATTTTCCCCTAAAGCTCTCTGCTCTGAGTTACAGTCCTCCCAGAGTGCCCACATCTGGCCACAGGGGTCTGGAGCTAAAAGGATTTTGTGGGAGAATCCCCAAACAGCCTTCTATCTCCAGCTGTGCTTTGGGCACCATGAACCTTAGTTACGTGATTGTGATTTGTGTCTATGTTCTTATATCAAATTTTGTCACTTTGGGTGACTGTATTTTTCTGTATTTGTCTTATATTCCCTGGAGGGCAAAGCCATGATTTTATTTCCTTCGTAGCTCCCCAAAAGTCAGATATAACGTTTAGCATAAAGTGAGGACTCAGCAGCTACTGATGATGGCCCAACTATAATTACTAAATTGAAGAAAAGTGATGATTTTTAATGGTCAATAAAAGGTACCAGGTATCTAGTTTTAGGAAACAAAATGTTTATTGAAATGGCATGTAGATAAATTATTACCAGCATAAAACTGTTAGTGGAGTTTTCAACAAGGGCTCTTTTTACTCTTAAAATGAAGTGAGGCTTTGCGAGTCCATTGTCCCATAGGAAAAATATTATTTGTCTGTTCAGATAAAGTCCTTTTAAAAAGGTATATCACTTTGAAGTGGTCTTCTAAATGTCTCCAGCCTATGACCAAAACAGAAAATATATTAAAAAGATAAAATTCTCCCAAGTGAAAAAGAAGAATTAAATATGTATGATTTAGGGGTAATAAACATGGAAAAAATACTTAGGTATTTGAAACACTAGAATTTATTCCTATTTTATTAGTATATACTAAAATACTTAAGAAATAATTTTAAAAAATCACCAAGACAAAATGACATATGATCATCAAAATACAAAATATGGCAATAACTTTATTACATATCTAGGAAATATGCTAAAATAGTATTTCATCAAATAAACAAATTTTAAATAACTCTGAGTTCAGTAATCTGGGAACACAGTCCAAAGTGAGTTTTAATTTCTATTTAAGGCTAAATATTCTCAATAAAAGACTTAAAATTAATAAATACAGGAAGAGAAAATGAAAAGGAACTTTCAGAAAAATTTCTGAAACTTTGTGGATTAATAGAAATGAACATTTAATTCTCAGGGTAAGATGATTAGTCATATTCTGTGTCATATTCATATTCTCTTTTGACAGGGTGTTCTGGTCCAACCTGTTTGGCTCCCCCAAGGTGGTACTGCTGTCCTTCTCCAATGGCAAGTCTGTTGAAGGGGATTATCTTCATGGTGGTTTTCTTCATGGAATACCACCGGGATTTCCAAGTGGCCCAAATTATGCCATTATCATAACCATTAGGAGTAGATGATTTTGAGTAAGTGCCACCTAAAACAAGTTGTAGGTGTACATATTATTGTTCTTGAATTTCCTTATCTCAAAAAGTCTGTAAAGAACTGTTATGAAGTCGACTGTCACTTACATCAAATTTATAGTGTTATCTACTAACTGAAAATATCCCTAAAATCTCGATTTACAATTGAAATAAATTTATTATTAAACAATCCCTTACATCTGTGTTGTGCTTTCTGGTCATGTCCATACTTTAAATGTATTCACTACTAACAGGGATAGAACCCCAAATTCCCCCACTTGGTCTCTCTCCTTAAGCTTAGCCATCCTGGACTCAGCTGTTATGGACCATCTTTCTGCAAGCAGGTTAGAATGGCAGGAGTCACAATTCCTGATCAGATGGTCTCAGGTCATTTGAAAACAATTGTTTTGGAAAGTATGAGGGACTTTAGAAAACTGTTCTGGAACGTCATTTTATATCTCCATTATAAAGTGGAGACTAGGTTGACTTGCCTTCTTCTTGTCCCTGGGCACCAGATCTCAGGTAATTTCGTAAGGGATTGTCTGAGTTTAATATTGGAGTGTACCACAGACTATCAACATAGCTACTCTGGGTCATATGGATCAAGCACCTTCCCTGAGCATTTCTTATAATTATATGATTTGTAGATGTAAAGATAAGTTAGGTTTCTAAAAAATAAATGTTATGAAAACAAAAGGGTAAATTTAAATATTTTTTAAGAAGATTCCAAGTAATCTTTTGGCTAGGACAGCCCTAAGAAGGTAAGATTGCTCATCGTTTTTTTTTTTTTCAGTGAGGAAGATTGGCCCTGGGCTAACATCTGTCACAATCTTCCTCTTTTTGATTGAGGAAGATTGTCCCTGAGCTAACATCCATGCCAATCTTCCTCCATTTTGCACGTGGGATGCTGCCACAGCATGGCTTGATGAGTGGTGTATAGATCCACACCCAGGATCCAAACCTGCGAACCCCAGGCCACCAAAGTGGAATGCGCAAACTTTAACCACTATGCACAGGCCAGCCCAAGATCATTCATGTTAATGGATCTTTTGGCATCAGTAGATCTTCCCCACACATAACTGTTGAGTAGTAGCAATAGTTTGTCAGTAAGTAAAAGCAGTGTTCAGAACTACTACAGCCTTAGAGCAAACTATAGCTTGCTCCTCCATCCTAAAATAAGGGTCTACACTCCTCAGCTGGACTCCTCTCCTCTCAAGCTTTCATGGATTCCTGCCCTTTCCAATACCTTCCTGCTCTTTACTCTATTCCTCCAGATGCCTGCTCACTGCTCACTGGTTTTATCTGACACATAGCTCATGGGAAGCTGAGCCAGACTAATGTGTTAACAAGCATAAATACAGTAATTAGTCCATCCAGATCATATACAGGGTAAATTTAGAGGAGATACCATAACCCAAAGTGTCAAACTCTGATGGTGGTAGTTTCAGGCACAATGACAAACCACTGGATATTTTGCATCAGGTGGATTTCTTGTAGAGGGGTCAATTTGAGGTATAAACTTAGTGTTATCCAGGTGTAGTCTAAAATAAAGAACTATATAATTAATCCCCCAATATCTTTACTAATTATTTCTCATTTCCTTATATCTATTTATTACCTCGTATAAAAATATAGACTATACCATACCTTGGTAATAAACTCCGTTGAGGTGGCCAGCATGACACTTGTTCATCCACCAACCAGATCCATCCTGTTCAGCACAGTTGCCTTCAAATCTATCATTGTCATTGTCCCAGGTACTGAACTGCATGCCATTGTGGGATGTGAAAAACTTGTCACTAGGATCATCACCAAAATCATAGCCATCAAAGGCATCTCCAGCATCTCCACTTAGGAAGTAGGCATATGTCAGGCGGTATTTGTCACTTTCAGGTCCCACCTTGAACGTGGAATAGTCTGCAGTACTATAAGAAGGGAATACAGATATCATATCCTGAACCCCATTAGGGACCTCAGAAGTTTCCTCTTCTATAGGACAATTCTTTGGAATTTTTAACTTTGCTTCTTCAGTCTGAAATATGCTCATTGAATAAAGTTTTCTGCATATCTGGCAAGAGGCAATGGATGTCTGAACCAGTTCAGAGCCCATCAGCACCACCCAAAATGGGTCTAGAAGCCTTCAGGACATCCCAGTGAAAACTAAAAACTGCAGCAGTTTGAATGCTTTTTGCCTATAGGATCCTAATACAGATGTGTGGATGAATCTGACTAATTTCATATTTTCCAGTTTTATTTAAGTGTTTAGCATTGTGCACACGGTTATCATAAACCATGGGAATTATCTGAGAGTGAGTGACCATTAATTAATGCACCAAACTTGAAGAAGCTGCAGCTTCATTAGCCACTCATACCATCTAAAGAGTGAGATCCCAAAGGAATTTTTCTTTTCCAAAGCAGTGTGATAGTGGCAAGAAGGTGGGCTTCCTTGAGCATCGCATAAAAGAAGTGGTCCCTGTGTGGCTCACAAAACATGAACTACAAGACCAGAGTGAGATTTTCCTCTACAAAAAAATTTGTGAATGAGGGCCAGAATTCTATGGAGTGCAGGGAAGAATGGGCCTCAGTGCATGAACAGAGATTTCCAGAAAATATTTATCTTCTTCCTTGATCTCCAGTACTTGGAAAATGGGAGGTGTTCTCACAGGAGAAGCTCTGCTGACTACGGTGCTTTTTGGGTAAAAATTTTAAAAATAAAAATATGTGTTGGACACAGAATATATTTCATTATTTCATAGATGCAACAAGACAGTTGAATATTTTTCTGAATTTTAATTAGGGACACAACGTTCAAAGTCCCCAGATAGCTCTGAGCACAGAGGGGCTTTATTTCACCAAAGGAGCTAGCTGATTTAATTTTAAGATAGCTCATAGATTTGACTGAATGAATGGTCATAAAAGCACTGGGAAGTCTGAAGAGGCTGGATTCGCTTTTCAACCAGGATATTCGTTAAGAGGAAGGGCTGTAGAGTCAAACTACCTGAGTTCAGATCCAACCTTTACCATGTACCAGCAACGTGACCTTGGGAAAGTTAATCTGTAAAATGAGATTAATAATAGTACCTGCTTCATGAAATAGTTATTTGGATTAAATTATAATTTTGTGCTCAATTTCTGGTACATATTAAACTCTCAGTAAATACTGGCCATTATTCTGTATGGTTCCAGGGTAAGTAGATTGTACCAAAGCACTCAGATTCAGCCTGGATAGGGTCAACCTCTTTGGACTGCCCAAGAACCAAATTGACTTCTAGCGAAAAATAGTTGGATGTGCTCTTTGCATTTGTTAGGCTGTCTTTGCCTCTGGTCTATTGACAGTTGGAAAGTGCACATTCCAGGCAGTCTCTACAACAAAATGTTAGAAGTCCTTTCTAAACAGTACCTGGTTCTGCCATTCCAGTCCTCCAACTGCACTCTTAGTACATATGGGATGGTAGACTGTGTGCTTATCAAATGAATCTTCTCATTTCCCAGCCAAAATTCTGTGGTGCCAGTAGGAGACAGATATCCAAACCCTTCTTTATATTGAATCCAATTTTTCTTGAAATCCACACTGCCATCAAGCCTCTAATTATACAATTATATGGGCAAAAGGAGAGAGCAAATTATCAGTGCACATGAAGAAAACATTATAAACATTTTGTTGAAAATATTGAGGGTATGATTCCATCATTTACTAAGTGACCTTGGGCAAGCTGCCTCAGTTTCCTCATCTGTCAAATAGGAATAACGATGCTTACTTCTTAGGGTTATTGCAGAAATTACATGACAGAATGTAAGAGAAGTACTTAAAAGAGTGCCTGGCACATTATAAATTCTAAATTAGGGGTAGTTTTAACAAAACACCTAGAGGACTTTAGAACCCCAGCTTGATATTGCTGATTCTTGTACTGATGGTGGAAAGGTCAACCCATTGCTCAATCTTTTTCTACCAATCAGCGCATCCATCACTCACTCCCTCTGAGCACCCCCTGCAGGAGTAGTTGTAACAGTAGGGCAAGGTAAACAAAAGGTAAAAGGATCCACAGTGGGTGCCAGGGACTGGCAGAGGCAACAGACGACCCTTGCCTTGGAACAGCCCAACTGTGTTCTCTGGGGGACTTCATCTTCTTGTGATGGGCAGTCTTAGGTCTTGATTTACCTGATGAAAGAAGTCCCTTCTAATTCTTTGTCATTATGATACTGTGATTATGTGCTATCATGAATCCACAACAGCAGTGCTAGCAGAGTAGAGAGTTAAAGCACAGACTCTGAAACCAGACCGCCTGGGTTCAAATCCTGACTCTTTACTTATTAGTTATGTGACCTTGGGCAAGTTACTTAACCTCTTGTGCCTAAGTTTTCTCCTCTGTAAACAGAGGTAATAATTGTACCTACCTTGGAGCGAAGTTGTGAGAATTGAGTTAATGTTCACAAGGTGTTTAGAAAAGTATCTGGCATATGGCAGGTGTTTATTAAATACACATGGTGAGGGAAAAATACCTTCTGAAGCACAGTCCACCCATTTCCAGATGTATCAATTTCACAATAGACTAAGAACTGCTGCTTAGCTTTCAGAGGTTTGATAAAGTAAAGCCCACTCTCTTTGGCTCCCTTATTGGCAATCTCTTGACAATCTGAAGAAGAAGAAATTTTTACTGTGGTCAGCCTTGAAAACGAGCTTTTAACGTGGTACAAACTACTGTATTCATTTCCCAAGAGGCATTTTCTTACTTTTCACATCATCATTTCTTTCAAACTATTTTTAGCTACTCAAGAAAGTCTAAGCAATTGGACACTTTAGATTTAATGGCTAGACACTTTCCAAATTATTCCTATACATTCCAATTCATAAAATATCCCTTACTTTATATATTTGCTTTAATGAAGATAATCCCAATATAAACATTTCACTTACCTCTCCCAGTTATATCTTGTATTTGTACTGTGTCTTTGCAAGGTTCCTGACACTTTGCTTCAAGCTGGGCTACCTTCTGTTTCAGATTAACGATCTTTTGATTATTTGAATTATATATTTCCTGCAAAAATCTACAAGCAGAAGGATAAGATAACAGAATATTCCTTTCTGAGGAGTAATTTTGTGTTTTCTTTTTAAAATACTACCTTATTTCCTTAAGAATTACTTCCTGAAATGTTACTCCATTTTGGAAAGTTAAATTATGTTACTAATTTGAGGTGAATTAAAATTCTAAGCTTCTTAGAAAAGAAAATAACAAAGTCCTTGTCAATAAACAATGTCATTGGAAATGGTCATTCTGATTTTGACCTTTTGCATAAAGGGCAGCAGATAACGACCTACGTGAGTGATGGGCTTGGTTAATAGAAGACCATCTGATAACTATTCTTAGGACAGAGTATTCTTAGGGAAGGAAGAGCTCTGTCCAGTAATGCACATGTGCTGAAGCTTTATTTCTTTTCACTTGTGGATCTTCTGAGAATCTATTTATGGACTTCAATCTATAACTTACATGGGAAAAATATCTGGGGAATTATCTTCTATAAAATGAAGCAATGGACACTTTCCCTTTTTGCTTAATGTTCATATTTACACAGCTTTGGGAAAAGGCTAGGGGAAGTAAAAACCCTGTTTTTGTAGTTTCTCACAGGGTTGCTTGTACATATTCAGAAATGATACAAAACTATCTATAATGAATAGACTACTGAGTCTTTCTTTGAAGTAAAGAAGGATAGACAAACTATTAACCACTTTTTTCTCTACTGTGCCTTAGAAAATTATTGCACCATATTCTCCTTCAACTTCAATGATGGGCAATAATCATACAAATTATAATGCCAATAATAATCACAACAATAATAACAATGGCCTTCTGATACCAAAAAGTGGAGAAATCCCTCCTGGACCACTTCTCCCCAGCCACAGTTTAGCTCAATTTCTTAACTACTTTGAGAACAATTTAGAAAAAGAAAAATTGAGATAGAAACTAAAACTATATCTGAGACCTCATGTTCAGAAAGTTTGTGAGTCCCTAGGAAGTTGTTGACAGAGACATTTTACTCTCAAGTGAAGGGAGGAGAATCCATAATTGCAGGTTCATTGTGCCATGACACGTAGCTTTACAATGTGTGTTATACTTAGCCTCTCAAAACATGTTTTTTTCTGTTTTTTCTGTTTTTTTTCTGCTCTACCTTCAATATAACTTACTTTTATAGCTAAGATCCTTCCTATGCCTCTGCTTGCTAATTCCTCATCACTGATTTGTTGACAATCTTATAAAAATAATTTTATTTTCAACACCCAAATTCCCACCAGTTTGAATTTATGTTGTAAGAAAAATGAGAGTGTGGGGGAACATTCTGATAAATACGGTGATAACAGCATTTGAAGACCTCTACAACACCTTTCTCCCACATGATTATTAAAAAGCAATTACAACCCAATACAATTCACATTGCACTAAAAATTCCAACTTCCACTGTGTTCAAAATGGTCAGGCATAATGCCAATTGGCTATTAAAAGAGGAAAAGATATAAAAAGATTACTTCCATGGAAGCTTGGAATGTTGAATAAAAACTAAATCAATCTTGGAGAGTAAACTGAAACACAAATACTTACCGAATATTTGATTCATGTGTTAGAAGCAATGCTTCGTATTTCACAATTTCTTCCAGCATTTTCTTGGACTCCCTAGTAGCACTATCTATTCCGCCTGTAATACGGAATTAGAGACATAAAATTACTTAGGTAACTAGAACCACTAAAACAACAGCAAAAGAACTTCACAAGTTATTTTCTCACTCAGTGGTATTCAGTTTCTCACCTGGCTTTGTTGGTTCATCAGGTTTATACCTGACTTGGATGGCTTTGATCAGTTCTTTGGCTTCTGATGTTTTGTTTTCAGCTTGATTTAAGATGTCCTCCAAAACCTGTAAATCCTTGTCTACACTGGTTTGGTAAGTCGACAGGAAATCTGCAATTCCACAGGTAGTAGGACAATAACTACCCTGAAAACACAACAATAGAGTGATTAGAAATCTTGATAAAAGCTACACTTAAAATCTATTAATAAAAATAGCTAAAATGTAGACTATGTTAAAAAAAGAGTTTAAAATGCCAAATTATATGTGTGAGAGAACTCCTTTTATGCCTCTGCCCCTCTCCAGTCCAAGCACAGCAAGAAACATAAAAATTACTTACAAATCTTTCATCTAAGATGCAGCAGTTGTCTTTGGTAGCAACAAGCTAGAGGAGAAAAACACAGAAATTTCACTAGTTTATCACATATTTTCTTATTTTTCAGCTTTGCATTTAAAACAAATATGTTTTGTGAGCAGCACACTTACTGCCAGGCATGTTGAACAGAGCAATAAAAGAGTGTAGAAGTAGAGAATTAAATTCCGGGGATGCAAGGACCAACTCATGATGTCGGGATGCCCGGTGCTCCGAGCCCTGTAAGTGTCAGCTCTGTGGCCTCTCAGGTGCCGACTGTCCCTTTATGTAAGCTCCAGGAATGGCCAAGAGTGCCAGTGGCTGGGGCTGATCACGGGGTCTTCTTACCCGGAAGGTGGGGACGTCTTTCCCGTCTCTTTTTCTTCATCCTGGCCCCCAACCTATGCTCAGTCAGGTTCCCAGATTTTGCACACAGGTTTAAGCTCCTCCCTTTTTGGCCCAGCTCAGTCTTTCTCCTCTGAAGCAGATTCATCTACAAAGCCTAGTGAAGCATTAGCCATCGCGATGAAGGGGGCAGGGAGCCTGGGAGGCTGCGTGATGCAACCTCTTCCAGTACACGGCTGAGAGAGCAAACACAGAGAGCTGACCTCGACCAGAACAACCCAGCCCAACGTTAAGATGGAACCTGGTGCCATAACCCAAATTACCAAAAGTCCTTTCTTAGCCCAGGGATGAGATAACGTAATTATTTTTAACCTGTGATTATGGCAGGAAGAGACTTTGCTTTCCATCAGGTCCCAGTTTGTCAGTATTCCCCGCAACAAATGACACTGGAAAAGTATTCCTGCCTCTCTGTTTGACCATTTTCTTAGTTTCTTCTTTCTTTTTTAAAAATTGAGATATAATTGACATATAACAAGTTTCAAGTGTACAACATAATGATTCGATATTTGTGTATATTACAAAATGATCACCACAATAAGTCTAAACATCCATCACCACATATAGTTACAAATTATTTTTCTTGTGAGAGAACTGTTAACATCTACTTTCTTAGAAACTATCAAAAATACAACACAGTATTATTAACTATAGTCGTCATGCTGTACATTACATCCCCAGGACTAATTTATTTTATAACTGGAAGTTTGTACCTTTTGACCTGCTTCACCAGTAAGTTGACCATTTTCATAGGCTCTCAGTTCTCAGTGAGCTTTTGAGCTCAACTCTTCCCTTTGTCTTGAAGAACTGGCTGAGGAGGCACCACATGTGCTGTAGAAGGGAAACGAGTCAGGAGCCTACTTAATTTTTCCTGAGGTTCCTTCTAATTACCTCAGAGGAAAGCCTGGATACAAGAGGCAGCATCTAGAAAAATCCACCTCCCATAGTGTGACTAGAAGCATAGCCAGAGGAAAAGGGCTAACATGAGACATTAGGTTAGGGCTGTCTCTTTTGCTCTGCCCCTAGAGCTTCCTGGTATATTGGGAAAACGCATTTATCATCATCTCCTATTGATAATTTACAATTGTGTGTTACCACTATTATTAATATCCCTGTTTTGAGTTATCTCTCATTTCCTCCTCTGAAACCAAGCTTACTGCAAATTTTGATTAAATATACTAGTGGGAGAAATACATCTAGATTGAAAGAAATCCTAAAGCTTTAATGCTTAGTCCTAAGTCTTTACAAAGGAATATTTATGTTTTGACTTGAAACAAAGATAAATGTTCCTATTCAGTAAATAATAATTATTATAGCAAAGTGAATATATCAAAACCAAATGTATTGCCTTTTCTCTCCTCCTTAATAGTTCCCCTTCCCACTTATTGCCAGGTATTGCCAATCACATCAGCATACCCCCAGCCAATTAAAGTCTCACAATCTTCCTCATCCTCCTTATCTTGTTCATCTAATCAGTTGTCAAAGCTTGTGGTTAAACCTATTTTCACACTGTCACTTCTATTTTATTCTACTTTCTATTTCCACTGCTGACATCCCAAAGGAGGCCTTCTTATTTCTTGTCTAGACTGCTTGTCTAGACTGCCTGCTAATTGACCTCCTTTCCTCCACTCCAGTCACTTCCTGCTCTAAACCATTTGTCACCCTGCTGACAGATTAATCTTCCTATAATGGAGCTCTGATTATGACATCCGCCCACTCAAAAACCTTCTATGACTCCCTATCTCCCATCATAGTGAATCTAAACACAATAAACATCCCTCCTACCTTTGCTGCTGTTTCTGCCTTGATTCTATTTCCTACACTCTCTAGTCTAACCAAATTGAATCACATAACATCCCCTTAATGTGCACCATATAGTCTTATCTCTCAGATGGTGTTTTTCTTTTTATATGTAGTCCCCTCCACCTGGGTTGCCTTCATACACACTCCTGCATCTCTGGCTGTCAAAATCCTATACAACCTTAAGATCCTGTTTCATGATTTCTACTCCCCCCCAAACCAAAACCCGAAACCCTGGAGGCCAGCTCTACCTCCTTCACAGCATTTATAGCTACCTTGTACTGTAATATATACATGCCATATCTACCTCATAAGATTGCAAACATTTTTATGGCTAGTGCACCTAGCATAGCAATATTTAACACTTAATAATGATCTGATGGCATTGAATTGATTGGGCTGGAAGTGTCTTTAAAGTTTACACTTCTAATACCTCTCAAAACTTCCAATAGCAAAAATAAATATTCAGCAAGGGTAATTATGTAAAAGCAAATGAATAATCAATCAGAAAGTAACTATTGATAAGGTGGGTGTATAAAAACTACTAATCAGAAATCAATAGCCATCTTCTATAAAACAACAACCAGTTAGAATACTGGAAGAAAATATGAGAGAAATCGTTCATAATACTTGAGTATGGAAGGTCTATCTAAATATGACACAAAATCCCAGAAAAAGATTGATGAATTTTGACTATATTAAAAGAAACTTCTTCCCAGCCAAAAAAACCCCACTATATACAAAATCAAAGGCAAAATACAAAGACGACAGAATGTGTATGCATACATGTTACGTATACATTGAATATCATTTCGAGATCATATACTAGAGTTGACCAGTGTTCACAGGGAGAGGTATGGGGTGGGAGAATGAAAGACAAGGTTGGGAAAAAGTCTTCATTTTCTTTGTATTCTCTCTATATTTAGAATTTTGAATATACGCACATGTTACCTTCCCCAAAAGTACATATAATTAAAATATGCAACTATTGATTATTCACAATGACTTATTTGTTGTACTAGTAATTATTTCTTGATTATTTTTTATTTAAATATAAAACGTGACTAAGGCATTGCCTTTTAAGGAGAGTATAGCCCAGTGAAGAAGAATATGCATAAGCAGCTGTTTAGAGCTCTGGAGTCCATCTGCCTGGGTTTGAATCCCCTCTCTGCAACTTACTAGCTGTGTCACTTAGTACAAGTGACTTAACCACTCTAAGTTTCAGTATCTGTGTTGGTAAAATAGAAATAATATTTATAATATAATACCTACTTCGTAGGACTGTTACAAGGATTCAGTGAAATAATGTGCTGAGCACGTTGCCTGATTCACAGAAAATGTTAAATAATTGTTTATAAGGCTTATGAATTACCAAATATTTTACAGTGACAATTAGAATTTGTACAAATAGATATTTCATTTCATAGGATTGCCAGAGGGATCATTATTGGTAGATCTAGTCTAAGGGGAACGAGCTTTGTTGTTCCAGCTATAGAAAGTTCTCTTCAATGAATGATCTGTTGCAACTAACTACAGGCTGATTCTGTAATGCTTCCAAGAGAAGAAAGCATCTGGTTGTCTAATGTGAGTGGAAATTCCACCTAAATTAATTCCACCAATCAGAGAAGAAATGATAATAGAACTAGACTGCATGCCTTGTGAGAAGGTGTACTTCCTATCAGTAAGAGAGTTTAAGCAAAGCACGTCAGAGCGTGTTGCCATGTGGTTCTTTTTGCTGGAGGCCATAAAATATTGATTTGTTGAATTTCATAATTTTGTATTATATCATATATAATCTATAATCTCATATGCACAAGGTTGATAAACATTTAAATTGAGGAAATTAAAAATTCTATCTTATCCAATTTTACAAGTGTGGTACTTGTATTCCTGGCTTTTTGCTGACTTGCATTAGAATCTGAGATGTGTTATCACAATTTTAGAGAAAAGACTTGTTTTTTACTACAATCTCAAGTCCTAAGTCAGAATCCTATTAGACAAGATGCTCTCTGAAAGAAAATGGCCGACCTAGATTGAGAGGCCTACATTGGCCCAACATTCAGTCACTTAGGTTTATTAAATTTTAACTAGCTGTTGTTTTCCATGTTTGGATCAATTTTTATTCTGATAAACTATAAATGATTAATGAATTCTGGGAAAGAAGAATATTTCTTAAATCAAATTTCCTCTACTTCGAGGTTTGCTTTCTGAGAAAATAGCATAGGTAGTATTTAAGCCAAAATAATCATTTAATTTAATTCAGAGGTTGATGGACTTGTTTATTGAAATAATAACTTCCTGAATTGCCTATCATCCAACTGTGTTCTGATTGGAAAATGTTACAGCTACTGCTAATGTTCTTCATGTACATTGATAATTCAGTCTGTGAGCCCCTTGTCTGTTTTGTTCATTTCTGCTCCAAAATTGCTTGCTAAATTTGAATTTGATTATGTAGAATTGATTTAAGACTTTCTGACCTGGTGACAAATGATATAGGCCTCAAGGAATAATAGAAAGAGCTGCTGATTTTGAGCCTCTTCTTCATGCTTGATGTCACGCTGTAGTTTAGTTGTTGCTGTTTTGTATATTCTCTCATTTAATCCTCACAAGGAGGCTAGGAGGCAGATATGATTATCTGCATTTTACAAATGAAGAGAGTCTTTGAGAGCTTATGGGGATATATACAAGGTCATTGTGCTGGAACAAGGATTCAGACCCATGGGCCCAAAGCCTGTACTCTTAACCATGACTCTAAATATACTCATGAAGCACTTCTTAATCCAAGGTGATATACAGATACAGTATGTTATTATGAGAATCAAAGTTATTCACTGATGGAATGAGTTCCTAGAGGAGTTTATAGATTAAAAAAAATAACATATGTATGCATATATGTATGTATGTATATAAATATGTGTGTGTGATTGAACATATATTTACATTGTATGAACATATGTTATCTATCTAATCTGCCTACCTTCTTCTCTGGGTTAGAAAGACTGGCTTTTGCAGTCTTTCTCAAACCTGGATTTGTATTGTTTTATAATGCTTGTATTTTCAGTCCAATTTTATTTTTTATTTATTTATTTATTTTTTTTTTTTGTGGGGAAGACCAGCCCTGAGCTAACATCCGTCGCCAATCCTCCCCTTTTTGCTGAGGAAGACTGGCCCTGGGCTAACATCGTGCCCATCTTCCTCCACTTTATATGGGACGCCGCCACGGCATGACTGACAGGCAGTGCGTCGGCGGGCGCCCGGGATCCGAACCCGCGAACCCCGGGCTGCCAAGCGCGGACTAAACCGCTGCGCCACCGGGCGGCCCCTAATTTTAGACGGAAGCAGTGTTTCAATGCTGACCTCATGGTTCAAGTTCAATAGGACTTGATGAATTGAATTCTCTCAGTAGCTTAAAGGAAGATACATCCACTGGGTGGTCCAAGGAAGCTCAAATTAATGCTGACAATGATATGTCTATTTTTCCAATAAGTGAATCATTTATAGATCTAAGCTAAATTTATAGCCTGACTCCTTGGAATTAGATTTCCTCAAAATAGGCAGAAAGAAAATGACCTATTGGTTAGCATGTTGAAAGTCAGTCCAACCTAACAGTAAAAATATCTCACTAAGGGAAACAAAGTTGTCTGTTAGAATATTTACTTTGTTTATAAAAATAGCCCAGGGAAAGTGAAAATGAAAATGTTTTCTTGATAGTCTATGAACAATGTGCTTTTAGTTTCACTATGTAAATTAAAGACAGGAAAACAACATGGGGCACGTAATACAGAGTTCCCACTGAGGGCAGGGCAGTAGCCACAGGTTGGGTTTTGAGCTTCTTAACTTCATAAGGCTTCACTGGATGTATCAAGTGGGGCATCTGGCCGAGGGGCAGGGATGTTCAAAAAGTATTATGGATGGGATTTAGGAAATTAAGCAACTGAATGCCTAGAGAAAGAAGGATTGTCCCAATCAGAATTACATCCAGAGCCAGAAATGGCCAAGAATCAGCCATTTTTAATACTGGCTGGAGATTAAGGAATGTTCTGAGGCTGCACTGGATTGAGACAAATTAGAATGGAGAAGTTAGATTTAAGTGTTTGCTGTGCCAAATTGGTCTGTTATTGAGCTTCTGGTTTGTTTGTTTCTATCTTCATGTAATTTACATTTTGAGATTTTTCTTACCCTATGAAAGAATTTTCACTGCTACATGAGATCAGCAGAAGATTTACAAGGGCAAGTTAGTGTGGTGAAAACAAAACAAAACAAAGGGGCCAAGTTACCTTCGCAAGTTACATTCCCCTGTTTGAGGACAACTCTGGTCATTTTGTCAAATAAATTTTCTATGGAGAAAAAAAATTATATATTTCCAAAGAAGGAAGGAAGGTAGAAAAAATAGAAAGTGCTATCAGATAAACAAAATGATTCATCTCACTTAATGTCCACATTTGCTTTAACCTTCAATCTTGAATGAGGGCAAATAAAATACTTAGAAGACTTGTATCTTTGTTTTAAATTCTAACCACTTGTGTTAGTTTACTACCTTACTGTGATTGCACTGTAGTCCTTTCAATTCAAAGTTAAATCCATAAAGAATACACTGTGTATAAAGGCTAATTTTTTATTGACATTCAAAGGACTTTGCTTCATCCATGAAAGATGACATGTTACCCTCCCTCAAAGGTAGATTGCTGAGTAGGCTGTACCTTGAGTAGATGGAGCGATGACCTCTGCTTGGTAAACAAAGATACGATTTGTACAAACCCAAATATTTACTGAATGTTTTGCAAGGAAGGCCAGAATGTAAACCATACTCTTGGTTGATAACTATTGTGCCAGTAGGTCACTGAAAAACAGCCTGTCTGCAGGGCTACCTAGGACAAGCTTATCCATGAAGGAACAAAGAAAGCCAAAATTCAGAACGCTGTATTTCACCTTTTATAAACAACACAGAAGAAATCCTGTTTACCAAGATCCAGGAAACCAATTGCTCAATCATGCATCCTTCTGGGTCAGAAAACTACCTGATATTCTCATATCAACACTTCCTGTAGATCTCACCCAATATGCTTTATTAGGTTAATTTCCCATTAGCACTTCATTGATATTTAAAACTGCATCATCTCATTATCAGTATGGAAGGCCCCTTCCTCACACCCCTCCTCATATGTTCCTGATATGGTCAACTACCTCTAGCTCTGACACAGAAACGTTATAGAATTATCCCAGGAAAATTCCTGAAATAATGCTTAGTCAAATATGCACCCCAAAATTTGGTTAAAGGGTCCCATGATGTTCCTCCACAGGATGCTCAGATCAGATGTATATTGAGCATGTACTATTTGCTAGGCCCTCCTCATTCAATGCAATGAATAAAATAGACAAATTCCCTGCTGTAAAGAAGTTTACACTCTAGTGGAGAGAAAGAGGCAATAAACAACATATTATATAATGTCAATTGGTGACAAAGGCTGTGAGCAAAAATAAAGAAGAGTTTAGGGAATGAGAGAGACTCTGGCCACTGCTAGTTGAGCTATGGCGGTCTGGGAAGCACTCTACAATAAAGTGATGCTTGCTGGGTTTGGGGCGGGGCCAGTCACAAAGCTCATGGCTGGCTCACCATTGCCACCTACAGGCCCCCATATATCTGGAAGGTGGGTGATTCGAAGCCAACCTACATATTTTTTTGATTTGAGGCTGTCAGAGATTTGACAAGCCCAGGTAAGTGACCTAGTGAGAATAAAAGTAGAGGAACCCTGTGAATGTTAGCCCAAAAACACCGTGAAGTCCATCTGCACATTATGGTCATGTCTAGTCTCCTATGATGGAGCTCTAACGACATCACTCTGTTCACCAAAAATCCCCAAGGACTCCCTCTCTCCTATCCAATGAGATATAAACTTCTCAGCCTTATATTTAAGCTTCTCCACAAAAATATGCCCAATATCACTTATTAGCCAGATCTTCTAAATTAAATTAAGCTATTACAATCCCCCCAAATTTTAAGGTATTGTTATAATCATATAATAATTAAGTTAAATAAATTTTGTCTAAGCCCCATGAAGGCAAGGATTTTTGTCTGCTGTTACCTGCATCATTTAAAACAGTGCACTCAATAAATACTTGTTGAATGAATAAAATATATTTTACTGAATATTACTAAATGCTAAATATTACTAAAGCACCTAAATAAAATATTAAAATTCAGTTTGAAGCAGAGCACATGACCACAAAGGGGCTTATAAGATTAGTCAAGAAAAGAAAAGACGAGTACACTAGCCTCAGAAGCATCCATCTCAGAGCAACATCTGTTCACAGATGTGGCAGGGCACTCAGATGCCACAGGTGGGTCAGTTACAAAGCTGGTGCAGAGCAGCAGCCAGTAGACAAACCACGATGATTCTTCTATGACTCCATGTGAGTGGCATCAGGAGGGGAGAGAGATGTTCACCGTGACTTTTTGACTGAAGGGGACCTCACGTGTGTTTAATTTTTGGAAAATAAAAGCAAAACTATATGACACTTTAAAATAAATCCAACTTGAATGATGTCCATAAAATAGGCTGGACAAGTCCCAGAATACCACAACCCTAGGAAGAATTTCCAAGAGCCGCTGGCCACTGCTTCTCCTGATCCACTGTACGAAGTGTGAGGAGAGAAGGCTACACGCAGGCCTCTGGGCTACTCCCACTTGCCTGGAACAATTGGGCTCTAACCAAACTGTACAGCTTTAACATAGTTAAATCAAATACTTGAAGATGGGGAAATGAGGGAATTTACTAGCATTGTTCGCTGGAACTCTGACAGGCATTTGCACTAACTTAAGAAAAATGTCTAGAGCACACAGGTCTAGAGTTATTGTGTATGGTAAAGAAAACCTAGTGACCTTCCCCTGTCCCTTTCCCTAGGCTTATCTGTGCTGGTCCCATGCTTTAGCTCAGCTCACTCAACTATGCTCCAAGCCAGCACCAAAGAGAATGGTCATGGCCTGCCTTTGGGAAGCGCTTACAGGGTCTTGGGTTCCTCACTCTTCAACTATGATTTGCCACTGAGCCCCAGAATGCCAAACCTCTGAAGTAAGAAAACATACCAGCCCCTCCCAGCCTGGCCCCAGCACCCTACCCTACTTGGGTGTGTTGTGGAATCCTCTTTCTCCTTTCAGGAATCCCTACCTAATTCTTTCTCTCCCAAGAACAGGATCCGACAAACCTATAAGTGGTAAGGCATGAATGCCCGATCTAGCCTATGGTGTTACTTCTACTAAGACTGAGATTTAAACTTAAGACAAAACTGGAAACCAAAGATGTGAGCTTCTAAAGATAGAATTTTAGGAAACAGCTATTGGGAGAGAATTATGGGATCAAATAACACAAATTAGGTGACTAATTTAAGAGTAGTTGTACAAAGCAATTTAATGATGTAAGGACAATATTTTATTTCTGTATCAGGTACTTAGACTTTTTTTCTACATGACTGTTTCTTAAAAATGCTTCTTAGATTTTTGTTTTATTTTGTTTCGAGTGCAGATTCCTCAGCTCCTTTCCAGAGCTACTGAATCAGAGTATCTGGGTGTGGACCCCATTAATCTGCATTTTATTAATAAGCTTCCCCAGATGATTACTGTACACAGGAAAGCAGGAGACCCACTGCCTTACACAGCACTGACAGTAATTACACCTGCTTGACATAGGAGGCCTGAGTTCTACTCGGCAATTTCAAAGCTGACATAATTCCTCTTTATTATATTTAACTGAAGGCACAATGAAATCATTTCTTGTTGCAAAAAGAATAAAAAACAAACTGTATCAGTTCCTTCTATTTAAGTTAAAAATTAGATTTTTGGTAATTCAATTTGTAGATATGTATTGCTTCACTTATGAATATTGCTTCAATGCTGCCAAAAGAATGAAAAGTAGAGTGGCACCCAGCCCAATGCCTTAGCACACTGCAGAAGCCCTTGCACATAGTAGGTGTTCAAGAAACAGTTTGGAGAGATTCAAGCACTTTATAGAAATGGACTAGAAGGGACTTAGGGAAGGATTGAGTTGGGAGGAAGGAGAGGGTAAAAAAGGGTCAAAGATAAGAAGTCTGAGGAGCAGGAGAGATGGGGGACCATTAACATAAATAGGAAAACGAGAAGAAGGAACTCGTTTAGGGGAGACAGAAGATGAGTCCAACTTCCAACATGTTAAGTTTGAGCTGTGAGACCTCTGCTAGGCGATGGCATCGGAATGCTGGAGACAGAGCTTTGGGAATGAGAGCCGATGTTGAGTCAATGGAAGACAACCAGCGTTTCCAAGAAGAAAATATGGTGTGAAAATAAAGGAGCCTCAGGACAGAACTTGGACCTGAATTTAAGGTTAACAGAACAGACAGAGAAGGAAAGAATGATTCTATCCCTGCCTCATACTCCAATCCTGCAGACATTCAAAGACTTTCAGATCTCCAAAATGAAATCCCTTGGACTTGAGATCACCTATTCACCCGGACCTTTGGAATGCTTTAAAATTAAAGAATAATGAACAATATTACATAGAGAGAACCTTTGCTGTTGAATATTATGTCTGACAATACAGAACGAGTAGTGGAGCAGCCATTTTACTTATTTCATGTTCTATGGAGCCAGAAGCAGGTAGACTGTCTAATAAATAGACATAGTTAATTAGTAAATTATGTGAAATTAATCTCCTAGTTGTGCTGAATTTCCAGAGGGGCTTGGAGGAATCTGCTGGAATGCACAGTGAATGGGTTTAACACAGTATATGTCATTGTAGACGTCTATGATTACACAGGGCTTACTAGAGCTAGTGACCAGAATATAAGGAACTTAGAAGTATGCTTTATTTTAAGACCCTATGTTGGAAGACACAGGCCCTCTCTGATATGTAATGTAATAGAGCCACCTGCTGGTGAAGTTATTTCACTACTAGATGACAGTAGGCACACCTGTGGATACATACCTCTCCACTCAGACTGCTTCATAGATCCTTGTAGGTAAAATATGCTCCTATCCATTTCTTTTGTATGAATATAATTTATTGTCTGAATGTTATATTTCTCTGCTTTTGTGCTCATGAAAGGATGGTAAGGTAGGAATCAATCACCAGCCGGTGTCAATCACCAGCATTCAAGGTGGTCCTCAGGTCAGAACCCTGAACTTGGAATTTGGGAGTGCAACATGCCTGGGAGAGACTTGGGCATCAGTCTGGGCCTGGTGGAGCTGAGGATTCTGGGTGCATTTGGCTGTACTTCCTACTGGGTCTTAGGATGTCACATAAATAAGCCAAAGACGACCCCCGTATTTTGGTCCGTAGGGTGTTGATTTCTTCATAATAGGCTGGGACCCAACAACTCAAAAGCCTATGGGCACCAAAGCCAAATTTTCATATTTAAAACATATTAATCTGTTTTAAACATAGTCCAAAATAAGCAGACTTTTAGCTATTTAGAACCAGCCAGCTTTGCATACCCTGAGAAACTGCATCCAACATCTGCTAGCCATAGATAAGACAAATTTTGTAGCTATTAAAGACCCCACTCTGCTGCTGTTCTTTGAAGCTCACTGATCCAGAGACTCCCAGAGGGGCTGCTGAGCCACCTCATCTGGACATGTAAGTCTCCTCTCCAATCCCCCACTCCCCTGGAATCTCCCTTGCCCTCCTACCGCTCTGGGTGGTGCCCCCCCTGCTGCTACAGCCTCTGGATGGACCCATGCTGTGTGGGACTCCCCTCCCCACTTCCTGCTTGCAACCTTGTCCAAGTGTTGCCCAAATAAAGCTTGTGGTGTCCTCCTCTCACTTCATGGTCATATATCTTTCCTTGATCAGCCCTGGAATCCCTCAAGCTCACTACATTGGGCAAGATAAGCCCTGCCTCTGCAGGGAGAAAGAAATGAAGCTCATAAACTGAGATAACTCGAGTTGTTCACATGGCCGTGTCTTACATATCTCTGTGTCTCCTCTTTGATTGCTCTTGCTCCTCTTCAGAAAGAAGCACTATTTCCCACATAGGAGCAAAGGGCTTGGTGGTACTGGTGCTCCTGGTGTCCCTTCCCAAAGTGTCCTGGAGGCCTGGCCGCCAAAGGGATGAAAGCTCCCAGTGTGTAGGTACTTTGAATATGCTAAGGCCTCCTCAGGGAAGAGTTGTCCCAGCTGTAGGCAAAATGGTGGGACCTTGGTCTGGCTCTGAATTTGGTCAGGGTCCCCTTACATCCTTGGCATCACTAGTGGAGCACAGGACTCATGGAGCTAACTGGAGAGACAGTCCAGCCAGCACTAGGCCTGAGAAAGGACACTGAGGGGCTGAGCCTGAAGCCCAGGCGCTCAGTATTTGAAGGTTATGACAGCTTCACACACTTTCCAGGCAATTCCTTCCTCCCTCTGTATGGCCAAATGTACGAAAACAGCATCTCCCTTCCCATGGTTGGTTAAGGATCAGACTGACTGTTCCAGTCTTGCCTGCACCACTTACTAGTTCTGTGACCCTGGACAATGATTTAGCCTCTCTGTGCCTAAGTTTCCTTGTCTGTAAGATGAAGACAATAACAGTACCTACCCTGTAGGTTTGCTGTGAGGATTAAATGAGATCATAGTTAGTTGTTTTCTAACTCAAGCGGTATAACATGAGAGCTGAGAGTATGGACACTGGAGCTAGACTGCCTGGCTTTAAATTCCAGCTTTACAACTTACTTCTAGCTGTGCGACCTTGGGAAAGGTACTTACTTGAGAAAGGTCTCAGTTTCCTCAACTGTAAAATGGGGATAATTATATTATCCATCTCATAGAGTTGTTTTATTTAATGTATTAATAACTGTAAAAAAATTTAAAGCATCATGGGACCAGACCTGTGGCATGGCAATTAAGTTCGCCTGCTCTGCTTTGGTGGCCCCAGGGTTCACAGGTTTGGATCCCGGGCAGGGACCTACGCAGTGCTTATCAAGCCACGCTATGGCAGGCGTCCCACATATAAAGTAGAGGAAGATGGGCATGGATGTTAGTCCAGGGCCAGTCTTCCTCAACAACAAAAATCAATAAAAAAATGTAAAGTGTCTTATAAGACCTTATTTTTATTATTATTATAAATAAAGCTCTTAAGAATGGTTTCTGGTAAATAGTAAGAACTCAATAAATGTTAACTATTTTATTGTTAGTCACATAACTGCCCAGATAATCCATAAACTTTATTAACCATCTATAAAAATGGAAGGCCTGCTTTCTGTTTTTTTCCTTTTATTCTAAAATTTTACTTCTAACTTAAACTCTTGCTTTGCTAAATTCAATCTAGGAAAAGAGCCAGTGCCCCATGGGACTTGAAAGATAAGTTCATAAAAGGAAACAAAAAAGACTCAAATACTAAGCGTAAAAAGGAGACTAGCTCCCTTTTCTTCGCCAACTAAAAATTAACTAGACTGTAAACTCGCTGTGCTACTTCTGTTACATCCCTCTCAGTACCCAGGAAAGAATAATTGCAATGACCCTCAGTTTCCCCAGCACGCCTTGCTCAGATGGTATTTATAACTATAGGAAAAGCAGATTCTTCACAGGCCTGCCTGGAGAAACCGAGCTGGCCTAGACACAACTCTCAAGCTCCTTGGAAGAGAATTTGGGGGCTCCCATATACTTATCTTGTTGGATTTTTCCTTCTTAAACTCAGAATTTGGAAGGGAATGGGAAGTACCGGGAGGATCTTTAAATCTTTGGCGCAAACTCCAAAAACAGAGGAAGGAAGCTGAGCCGGTAGCCCTGAACTATGCTTTGTGGTCGTGGTTGTTGAAATCACTTGAACGCAGGGTAGCAGGAGCTGGGGACCTCAGACCGCTGGCTCGGTGGGCAAGCGGGGTCTGGCCAGCAGGAGGCGCGCGGGGCGCCGTCACTCCGCAGAGCCGGCGAGCGAGCGCGCGCGGGCGGCCGGGCTCTCTGCTTCCCGTGGCGCAGCCATGAGCAGTGCCAGGGCGCTCCACCTGCTGCGGGCGACTCTCCGGATCCCGCGGGCGGCCGCCCCGGGCGCAGGGCCCCGGACACGCGGCGCCCAGGCCGGGCACGGCGGGGATGGCCCGCCGCTGTTGGAGGGCTGCGCCGCGCTGCGCCTCCGCCTTCTGGGGAGACGCGGCGGTATCAGGTAACCCAGCGGCTGCCTGCGCCCGGTGCTCACCGCCACTGAGCCCCGGACTTGTCCACCCCGCGCTCCTTTCTGCCGGGCGTCCGGGAAGGAAAGGCGGGGAGGGAGGCGCGAGGAGTTAGCTGCAGCCCTGGAGGGAGACACCAGGTGTGGGGGCCGGAGTCCGAGCGATGGCACTTGGACTCTGGAAAGTTTAGAGCGCGCAACTGAGCTCTGCTACGCGTCCCACTTTGCACCGACCTTTCCCCCCTCCAGAGGGAGAGTTAGCCGTGTGCCAGCCCTTGCTCAGCCTCTCCCCGGAAAAGTGCCTGCCTTCCTCCCTTTCCCTGCCCCTCTGACGGTCAGTCCCTCCTTCCCCGCCCCGTGCTGAGTGACTTGACTTTTCTGCGTCTTGTCCATCTCTTTTTCATCCATCCCCCGCTCTTCCTCCTTTTGGAAATCACTTCCTGGTGTGCAGAGCCGTTCAGCAGACGCTGGCAGCAGAGTAGTCTTCTTAAAGGATCGAGCCTCTTGGGTTGGTAGTGGTTGTGGGTTTGAAGGGAGGAGTAGGGTCCGTTAAAACTGTAGCTTTTATATCTGAATGGTTTAGGGCTTTCTTGTCCCCTAAAAATCTGTTTGATGTAGTAAAATCTAGAGTAAAAGTATATCCTCCCTCTTCCTGTTTTTGGGCACCTTGATAAAGAAATCAAGTGAAGGAAAGGGGATGGGGAATCAGATCACCATTATTCAAGCCCTGACTCTTAGTAGGAGTAACACGTGGTCATGTTGGGGGTATTTATTTATCTATTTATGTGGAAATCATCTAGCAAAATACAATGACCGGAGAATTCATTTTGAGGAGATGTAATCATGTCTCTGTATTGAAGCGTGTTTCGGCTCCTGGGCATGCCCTGGTTGCAGTGTCTGCCTATTTCATTTGATTTGAGGGCGGTTGTCTCTGTCATGAAACACCAAACCTTTGTCTGACTGTCACTGTGCCCTGAAATTCTGCTACTGATGTTTATTCCTTTTTGTTTACAGTCTTAATGTTCTTTTCGAGTCCCCCTAATGAATTGGAATTGCCGTGGGAAGGATGACATAATATAAGGGCCTGGTAGTGGGATTCAAGAAACATGGCTAACTTCTGAAGACCTGTGTTCAGTGTTGGGTTCTAGGCCCATTTCTGCTGCCAATTGGCTAATGTGACCTTGGTTCAATTTATTTAATCACTCAGAACCTTGGTTTTCTCCTTTCAACGAAGCTGGGACTAATAACCTCCATCTGTTGGCAAATGACTTCTAAAGTCAGTGATCAATCTTGGCCCTCATCTTCCATGACTTATCATGATATTGAACCAAACTGATTACTCTCTCCTTAAAATGCTTTCTTCCTGAAGTCTCATAAAGTTTTCCTCCTTCCTCCCTGCCCACTCCTTCTCAGTATCCTTGACTGGCTCCCCCTCATCTGTAAACACTAAAAGTTTGGAGTGTCCCAGGCCTCTTCTCTGGCTCACTCATTAGGTGCTTTCATCTATGATATTCAACATCAATACCTTGATAGACTCCTGCATTTATGTCTCCAACATGGACTTGTCCTCCTCTAAAATCCATATTTAGGTATCCAGCTGCCTTCTTGACATCTTCTGTAAAGGCATCTCAGAAGTAACATGTTTAAAGCTAAACTTCTGATCTTCACTCCTAAATCTGCATCTCCCCCAGTCTTGTCCATCTCAGTAAATGGCAACCCTATCTGTCCACGCTCGGGTCAAAACCCTTGCAGTCAAACTTGTCTTCCACCATCACCCTCGTCTAAACCATGGTCTCTCTAGTTGGACGATAGCAATAACCTCCTATCTAGTCTCCCTGGTTTTTCCCTTGCCCTTCTGCAGTTTGTTCTCCTCATAGCTGCAAGAGTAATTGTGCAAGTCAGTCATGTCCTGTATTGGATGAAAACTGTCCAGTGGTTTATCTCATTCAGAGTAAAATCTGAAGTCCTGACAGTGACCTAAAAACTATGTGATTTAGTCTCAACTTCTTTTCTGGTCTTATCTCTTTCTTGCCTCCCCTTGCTCACCAACACTGCTGGCACGTTGACCATTGGAGCTATCACTTCAATATGCCAAGCACATCCTTGTCTTGGGGACTCTGCACTTACTAGTCCCTCCATCTGGAACACTTTTTCCCCAGACAACCCATGGCAGACCCACTTCCTTCAGGTTTCTGCTCATTCAAATATTATCAAAGATGCCTACCCTCGACCACTCCATTTCCAAAAGCTACAATTCTATCCTATCGCTCATGGTACATCCTAGTCTTTACCTTGCTTTATCTTTCTCCACAGCACTTGCCAGCTGATAATATTTATTGGGTTTTTTTTTCCCCCATGCCACCCCCTCCCCAGAGTGTAAACTCCAAAGAGGGCAGAGATTTTGACAGTTTTGATTGCTGCTGTGTCTCCAGTGCCTGGAACAGTGCTTGGCATGTGTCTTAGTCCCTTTGGGCTGCTATCACAAAAATTTGAGAGACCGCGTATCTTATAAACAACAGAAATTTATTTCTCACAGTTCTGGAGGCTGGAAGTCTGAGATCATGGTGCCAGCATGGTCGGGTGTGGGCCCTCTTCCAGGTCTCAGACTTCTTGTTGTGTCCTCACACGGTGGGAGGAGACTAGGGAGCTCTGGGAGGGTCTCTTTATAAAGGCACTAATCCTGTCCAGGACCTAAGCACCTCCTGAAGGCCCCACCTCCTAATACCATAACATTGGGCATTAGGATTTCAACATATGAGTTTTTCTGGAGACACAAACGTTCAGACCATAATAGCATGTAAGGTTACCCACACATCTTTATTGGATGAATGAGTCTGAAAAGTGATGTTTGTAATATTTATATCACAGGGCTAAAGTGAACATCACTGTGTGAGGCCACTTTGTATACCAGGAAGAACCCTCCCTTTACCATTAGACAAACCTGGTGTTGAATTCCGGCTACACACTCACTACTCAGAACGTCCATTTTCTGCATTTGTGGGATGGGCATAATATAGGTTTATTGTGAGTATAAGGTGAAACATAAACGTCCATAAAGCATTTAGCTATGAAGAGGCTAAAAAAATGAGCAGCTTTGATAAATTTGTGTGTGAATGTGCTTTGCAAGCTAGAAAGCCATGTACATACATAGAGCAGTAATATTACTGAGGACTATTGTATGCAGTGTACTGTACTGAACATTTCAGGGTGAATGGTTTCAGAGTTCATAGCATAGTGCAAATAAAAAAATGAATAATTAGTGGCATCTTTACCTCATGTCTATAGATTCAAATGGAACCGAGTGCCCGACATCCCATTCTTCCTGCATAATTTTCCCTTATCTTTTGGCCCTGCTATCCTAAGAAGGCAGTATACATTCTTATTATCTCTCCCTCTCACAAAAACCTGTGCATGAATTCAGCCACTTAACTCACTCACAGGTCAGGTAATTAGCTGGTGAAAAGCTGTCAGTGGCCGTTTCTTCAGCATGGTCCTGCTGGGTGAGTGGTATTTATTTTAGTTCAGCATACAATGCTCGGCTCTAGCAACTCAAAGGGGACTATGACATGTCCTCATCCTCAGGAAACTCGCAGTCTCTTGCTAAGTCTAGGCCACTTTTACAAGGTGTGTACAATGCAGGCTGTTTGAGGACAAGAAGGAAGTCAGCTCCTGCTGGAGTTTGAAGACAGCAAGACGCCAGACAGATAGCACACTGGTCTTGTTTTCATTGAGTTCGTTTTTTTCTTGAAACTCCAAGGTGTAGGCCATATGCTTGAGACTCGGAGTTAGTTTCGAAGCCTCTAGGGCACCGAGGGTTGTGTGGTGGGAAGGACCTGAGACTCAAGTCCAGTTCTGTATTGTTATGGGTGGAGATTTAAGATTCATAGACCACAAGACTGCTAGATAAATGGAGACAGCTTCAGAACCTCCCTGGGGGTTCCCAAGCAGTCCTGCTTTGGTGCTGAGGTACCCTTTCCCTGGTTTGCAACCCCCTCCTCAGTAATCATGCAGACTCAGAATGACTTGAGAATCTCCCCCGAAGCCCCGCCTCCCCTGCCACCTAAACAAGGCTGGCTTCCTGAGCCAAAGAGCAGAGCGCACCACGCAGTGGTGAGAAGATGGTCCCAACGTGCGAGGGTTCAATCAGGGTAGAGTTGTGCTAGAGCTGGAGAAGAGAAGGGTGTGCACGACCATGGGATATTACAGTTCAGGAAGGGACTTCTTCAGTGAAGAGTTGGCTGTGGCCTGTAAATGCCTTTATTTTCAAATAAAGTAGACCAGCCTTGTAAGCACGCACAGGACTCGGACCAGGCTTTATACGCCCTTGCCTGGCACAGTGCCTCTCACACACAGTCTACCAGTAACTTATCAATTGTACATAGGTTTATTCTTCAGGAATATGGATTAGTCTTATATTTATTCATCAGGAATTCTGGAATAGCTACATAATCTGAATTGTTTTAGTTTAACATTTACTTAGTAAATATTTCTTGAGCACGGGGGTGGGCCTTGGAAATGCAAAACAGAACACAACCTGTTTCCTGAACCCAAGATAGTTTCTATTGGTCTGTCTTTAACTCCAAATTCAACACGTTGTTTACCTTTCATAAATCCAGGGCGCTTAACCGGGAATAAGAACTTTTTGTAAAATAAAGCATAAAGAAACACTTTAAAATAATTATTTCTACTATCTTCTCATCTCTATTTACTTTTTTTTAAAGTTCTGATTGACATAGTGTAACAAGCAAATTCGTTGAATTCATTCTTCAGTATCCCTCAGCCCCACAGTTAGAGTGGGGGTAAAGTCGGATCAAACTCCGGCCCTCGGGCTCCATCCCCACGGAGAGTGGCTTCAGTGGGGGAGCCTTGCAGCCCTTGAGAGAGGGTCCAGCTGGGCCTCTGCTGCTTCCGTATCCTTGAGCCTTTGCTTTGGGCTGCTTGCAGGTTCCCATAGACTAAAGGGAAGGCAGACTGACAGCCAGTTCTGCTCCTTCTTGAAATTTTTCACTGTGTCTTACACTTGTTCAGATACATTTTCTCAGGAATGCAGTGTTCATGAACCACTCTGTTTGCTTCTGGACCATCGAAACGTTGGCAGATATGATTTAAGAGTCTGCACAAGGAAACATTTAAAAATACATTAAACTAATTTGCAATGCAGTTTACATCTCCCTCTGGGATTTTACATTGTCCCTGAAGTCTATGGTGGTCATTTGAATTATCCATCAACACAAAGTGGGCTTTGTCTGATCTTGGTGGCATCCATTTTTTCTTGTCTTCTTTTTCTCCTTTACCTCAACATTCCCACGATCGCAGACACAACCACTTGTTGTGCCCTGTTTGAGTTTTGCACTTTTACTAAACATCTTGACTTGAAATCCCAAAGTGATATTTTTCTTCCTTCTCTGAAATCGCTGATAAAAGATTTTGTTCTGTGTGCAGTCTGTAGGATGGCTTAATTGGAGATTGACAGACAACATTTCATCAGTTGGTACTGCTTCTCATCTCAGAGTAGTTTCTGCCGACCTTCCTGAGCTCGAGTGTCCTGGAGAAATAACATGGAATTAATTATAGGACAATGTATCTTTCAATAATTTCCTGTCATATTTTAATAAGTTTTTCATCTGTATATCCTATCATATCTGAATTTACTCTTTTATGATTGTAAAAGCCATCCATCTCTCTTATAGGGTATTGTAGTTGCATTATACAGGGAAAAATGTGTAAATGACTCTCAGTAATTAAGAAATATTTCTAACACTGCATATATTTTATGTATTTACATAAGAGTTTGCTGAGCCAAGGTCTCTGACCTAGTGGAAAATGTTTCCACCTGTGAAAAAGCATTACATAGAATCTTTTATTCTGACATGGTGAAATTCATAAGTAAGTTTTAGGAATTTCATCATGTCAGAATGAAAGATTCTATGGCGGTTAATAAGAAATTAGAGGCTTAAGTAATCCTTGGGTATGCTATAGTAGCTTATGAAAAATGAGAGATATGATGTGAAGAAACCTTTGAGAAGAAGAACGTTTTTGAAATACACTCTCTTAGTCATTCAACCATTCATTCAACCACCTTTTGCTAAGTGCCCATCAGGTACAATGCTGGAGACTAGGGACGCCACATTAAGACAAAGCTACTGCCTTTAGTCATATCACTGTTTAGGAGGAAAAAATATCTTGTGATAGTAGATAGTATTTTTCTTTATACTTTTTTGTCTCTTGTTTTGTACTTTGGGAATTGCCTTTAATGAGGTTTTTAATAAGGGAGTAACTTGAAGACAATGAATTATTTTAGATTGATGGAAAAAGGAAGAGTAGAGGCTTGGTAAGAGCAAATGTTCCCTTTGACCTCTCATATTTACATCACACCAAAAGCTGTGAGGGGCAGAGCTGATTTTTGCTGACTTGATTGTGAGCTTGGAATAGCGACGAAGATTTTACACTTGATGAATTGGAGATATATAATTTCTTTTACAAAGAGATCCTTGCCATTTGAAGGAAGTAATTTCTGGAGAACACTGGGAATAAGGAAATCTGCGACCATTGCTATAGATATTTTTCTATTTTCTTGTCTTTTCTCTTACCCTCTAATAATTTACTTTTCCTTTAGTCACCATGATTAACTATGTGGATTATCAACCCAAAATGGCAGTGCTTGAATGTAAAGTACAGTGACAAAAAATTCATTAAGATAGAAAGTGTTCCCGGGGCATACCCCCAAAATGCAAAAGTATATATCCACAACTTCTGTATTTGAATAATGTAAAGGAAATAAGATTTTATCTGTATTTTTTTAAAATTTGATTAAATTATTGTTAAACTTAAAATTTAAAAAGTAAATTACACTTCGTGCTTTACTTCTAGTTCCTCAGCTACTGTATGGAGAGAAGCTGGATTATTTGGTTTTTGATTATCTCTCAGAGATAACTATGTGCCTGCTCACTGCTGCAAAGTGAAATCATCTGTAAGTTAATTATTGTTGTCATTTCAATGACATGTAACCATACCTTAAAGGATAATTGTACAAGACAATTTTTATGTAAGTGACTTGTAAAATTTCAAAATGTTAAATCTTATTAGAAAAAATGTGAGTCATTTGGTTATTTACCATCACTTAAGTCAGATTATCTTAAGGAAATACAGCTAACTGTGAAAGAGCTTTGCTCACAGAGATGGATAATATAGCCTTATTTATAACATACACAAAAAACTAAAGGCCTAACTGCCCAACAATAAGGAAATGGTTAAATAAATGATGAGAGATCCAGGCAATGAAATCTTATGTAGCCAGTAAAATTATATTTATGAAAAGCTTTGTTAACATGGGAAATTGCTTATGCTCTCATATATAGTACCTTATAAATGTCTTAGTCCTAACTTGGAAATACTTCGGTTAGTTCCAGTGGATTAAATTTTCTTATTTTAATATGTAAGGCCTAGAAACTGGCCTGAGTCATGGAATATCCCAGCAGAAATTCCATTTAGACAAGAGAACCATTCAAATTATTTAGCATGTTAGAGAATATGTAAAAGTCTTAGTACAGTATGTCATCAACTTTGTGATATTTAGTCTGTAAGGAGCTGCTTTTACTTCATAGAATTAATTTTAAAAAATGAATCCATAGTAATATAACTAATTATCTAGTTTGGGCTTTAAACTACAGTTTGACTGAAAATGAGGTACTTTTGAATAACTGCATCACCCACATAACTCTTTCTCCAATCTACCCTTTTGGTTTCCTGCATCTGTTTCTATAATCTATGAAATAAATGTGAAATCATCGGCTTCTCCTGAGAATTAGTGTAGAATTTTAGTATTTGATGCTCAGGGCATGTATAGTGTTGGGAATTTTAGGTTTTAATAAAACTTTGGAGTTAAAACTGCTAATAGATCACAAAAGAGAAGTGACTATTTTGTTTAGTTATTATCCTTATTTCATCACTTTGGTGATAACGAAAGTTCAGTTTATTTTGAACATAGTGTTAGACCTTTCCATTGATGGGTTATATTTTCATATTCACATGGGATTAGTTCTTTTCAAACAACATAAATATTACAGTTACTTAATGTTTAATGTAGCCTTGCAAGTAATTAAAGATTGACTAGCCTGTTGCCTTTGAGTTGACTAAATACATTTTATAATGGATAACACATTTATTTTGATATCTGAGAACTTGGGCTATGTTCCTGATTTTGTATAGACTGCTATGGCTCCATTAAATCATCTTAATGTTCTGTATTCAGTGGCATGTCAAATTTGAAGAATGAGCGGATATATATATAAATCCTCTCATATATATGTATAAATGACTGACGTAGTCACTAAAAGTAAAGAATTAAATAACTCAATGAACATTTAAAAGGGTTTTATTAGCCAACTCGATGTGGTTCTGAGGAAAGAAGGCAGTTGCCGTTAGGTGAAAGAATATTTTAAAACTTAGCCACTGTTAACCCTCCAGCATATTAGGGTTGATTTCCAGTCAGAGAGGTAGAATTGTCCTGGTGGTTTGCTCTTTCTCACCCTGGGTCTTCTGTGGCTCTGGGAAAATCTTATTAAGATGGCTCCCTGGAGTCAGGGTGAAACTTGTGGCTATGGGACCCATAAAAGTTGCCCATTTACTTGAACCAAATCCAAGACTGGCCTCATTATCATAGTGCTGTGATTTCTCAGGCTAACAAAGAAAGTCTTTTGCAGTTGAGTACTGAGGTAACTTCAAGTGGCATTACTGAAAATGTATTTCTACTTAAGGATAAATATCTTAGAATATATTTCAGATCCTTGGAATGAAGATCATTAAGATGAAGAGCTTTGAATAATTAATAGTTTGGATGTAGTTTTTATGTACCCTTTAGTTTTATTGTTGATGCATTTCAGAATTCACCAGATTTAGGAGGGTCTGTTTTTTAAAATATCATTATTATCCACTAGAGGGAGGTATATCTCCTCTTAAAAATCAGTCACCCAGAAAAAGAGGCACAAGGAAAGCAAGGTGTCAGACTTACCAAAACTTCTTATATAACCCAGGTATTGGTGGTAAATTTGTTATTCATATATTATCTTTCATTTTGGAATCATAAAATGTCAATTAATCCACAAGGGTTTATACTGCTCTTGCTATGTGGCAAACATAGAGCTAGATGCCACAGTACAAAAAGGCCCAAGACACTAGCGTTTTTTAGAGGAGAGGGTGGAAGGAGAAACAGGTCTGGGGGAGGGAGTGTCATTCGATAGAAGTAGCAGTTGAAGCTATTGTTGGGAAGGATTTCTGTGAGAATGGCTATAAAGGAGAGTAGGGTTCAGCTTTAGGGAACCCCTGGAAAGAGGAGGAATGGTGGAGGCAAAGGATGAGATATAAAATGTGAGGGGAGGGGAAGAGACAGGGGAAGAACCTGGAGATGCAGTGTCACCAGAGCCCCGGGAGGAGGGAGTTTTAAGAAAGTGTTGGTGGGGTGGGGTAAGGAGGGAAGGAGGATGGGGGTGGGTTCAGATGTACTTGAATAGGTTGAGGAGAGTGAAAACAGAGAAGAAAGTGTTGTACGTAGTTAGAAAGAGGACTAGTGGGTATAAATTCAATTATGTGCACTTAATAATCATTATTTGGCCAATTAATAGGAGAGGTTTAGCAGAGCATTCAAAGCCCTTTGCAGATATTGTCTGGTGGCCTTGTCATCAACCACACACCCAAGTCCACATAGAGTCTGACACCGCAGATGAGTGAGTGGTGGGGAGACCAGGGTTTTCATCCTGCCTCTGTCGCTAACAAGCTGCATGACCCTGGACCTGTCACTTAGTGTTGCTCTCAGTTTCATCGTCTGTAAATAAGGTGGTTGGATTAGGTCAAGATTTCCTAACCTGGTGTCCAAGGATGGGCTTCAGGGAATCTGAGATGCCCCTGAAATTATAAGCAAAAAATGTTTTTCCCACTAGAGGGAGGATCCATTGCTTTTATCAGAGTCCCCAAAGGATAATGAATCTTAAAATGATAACTACTGAACTAGATGATCATTAAAGTCCTGTCTTCATTAGAATTCTGAAATTTTGAATCTCTAGCTCTCGCCACTCTGTAGTATCCACATGGCCTATCTCAGCAAGTCACTGTCAGGGATGGAATTAAAGATTCGAGTTTCTGAAAGGTAATCGATTAGATCAGTCCTCTCTAGAAGATTATTAAGAAAATCCAGGGAATTTTAAAAAATAAAACTGATCATTTCTTTAATAGTCCACAGATATTTTTATATCTGTTGCACCTCTGTTCACATCGGTTCCTAGCCATGCATGTGATGAGCATAAACACCGGAAGTGGCTGCAGCCACTTAAACATTATGTGAGGCTGCCATTGCCTTTGGTGTATTTGCCTTTGAAAGAAAGAAACAAACAAACAATGGGAAGAGAAAGTGTAACAGGCAGACTTAAGTTAGCATGAGGGAAGCCATCTTAGGATGCAATATTGCAACCGTGATCCTGGCTCGCTAGTCTCTGAGAATGCACTAGAGCCTGCACATAGCCTAGATGATTAAGCAACTCTCAAAAATTTTGCAAAATACATGATCTGCTAGTTCTATGACTCTTGCTTATATATATCTCCCAGCCATGATAAGACAATGATTTTGTTCTCTGAGTTCCCCAGGCACATGACAACCTCCAGAAAGAAAAATTCTGTGTTGGTATCCATCACAAATGACAGAAGAAAGCGATAATGTGGTTCCTTGAAGTTTGTCACACCGCATGGTTGACATTCCTAAACCCCCTCCTTCCCTGCCCATTTTCCCTGTATAACCACTTCAAGATTCGGTATGATTTTCAGATGGTTCTTTAGGACACCAGTCTGCCATCTTCCGATTATGCTAGCTAATTGTATAAATTTTCCTTTCTCAACCACCAGCTTGTTTGCAGTTGATTGTCAAACAAGCAGATTGTGGCAAGCAGAACAAGCCCCTTTTTGCTCAGTTACAAAAGCAGTTCATTGAATGGAAACTGGTGACCGGACTCAAAGCAGAGTGATTGCCACGGTGTTTCTCTTCGGCAGGTGTGCGTACTTGTCGTCAGCAATGCTGGGGGGCACCAATCCCCTGTAGTCTGCTGCTGTCTTTGACAAGATTGCCAGGAAGGCCTGTGTTGATCTGTAAACAGCAGTTGTCACTGGCGATGACATCATGGGAGAGGTTATTGACACTTATGTGATATGCTCCTAAGCAAGAAGCCATCGGATTATGTGATACACACTTATTTAATTTGGTCCAATTATTGGGTTTTGGTCTAACTCTTAGGACTGAGCTCTAAAATTACCTTTCTGATCTGTGTTACTTTATAAAATCTAGCATGTCAGCTGCCTAAATTGGTTATCCATTTGTGTTTATAAACCACTTTATGTGTGGTATTAAAGACTGATTGATTCATCGCTTCATTGGCAGTGTTTAAAATGAATTTGGACCCTTCTTTGGACATAGACGATTAAGTGGAAATTGCTCTTCTTACAAAACATGAAGTTATTTTGTACAAGTCATCATACAAATGGTTTTAGCTGATGGATTTTGCTGCAGGTGATACATTCTGTGTCACAACAGGAAGGGAAATGAATAAGTGAATAAATTCTTTTATTAACACGTCAATTTGAAATGCTAGATGTTTCAGGCAAGGATCGTGCTTTTCACTGGTGCTATTTTCTTAGTACCATCTGAACTTGGTTCCCTGTGAAATGCAGAAGGTGTAAAATCCCACTTGTGAAATTCAAATATTTTTTGCAGGTCCTTGGATACTTGTAATATTGGGACTAGCCGTCAGGAACACACAAAAATCCATTGGGTCGTTTTTTTGAGTGTAAACAGAGCAGATCTGCTAATTAGCTCTATCTTCCTGGAGCCATTGGCCTCCCTCACATAGGCCTGCTAAATATACTGTCTATGCAGGGTCAGATTTATGATTTGTGAAAACTGCTGTGGAGAAACCTTTGAGAACTGTCTTATTTCTGTGTAGATAGTATATTTTTACTTAAACTCTCCTAAAAAAGAGGTTCTTATTTTTATACTACCTAAAAAGTAGGTGCTCTGAGTGAATTTGCTGCCATAACGATCTGTTGATATGTTTTAAATACAATGTAACATTAGCATGTGGCCAACTTGTGCTTTAATGATCCCAATGTGATGACACATGCTAAATCGTATCCAAGATAATTAAACTGTAAACCTGTTTTCTTCTGAGGGAAAGGAAAATACCCCTGGGGACATTTAAATTTGTTTATAGAAAACAAATATGGAAACACTGATACTTTGAAGCAGGTCCCTGCCTGGGAATATCAAAGTTTGACCTTGAACAGCCCAAACCCTGCCTACTCCCTGTTGTAATGGTAACTGAACACAATGTAAAATGCACTTGTCGTATATATACATGTTCTTATGTGTTATACATTATACACTACATATATATTTATACTACATATATATCACAATATATTACACCAAATTCCATATTGGTGACTTAAGGATGGAGCAGTCCTGCTTTAAACTCTTGTGAATGACCGTATTTCAGCAGGCTCAGCTGGTGCTGTGGTGTTTCACACAATTTTCAGGTGCTTTGTCCCATTTTCCATTACTTTAGCCTGAGCCCCTTTTTGTGGGGGGCACAGAGATCACCCTATAACCATGTTCTCTCCAGTGCTTTGGGGCTTAGCCTGGGAAAACATGACCGCCATCAGGAGTCCCTGAACACATCACCTCCTGATTATGGGGGGAAGAACCAAAACAACACTCATGTCTTTCAGGGAAATGTATTCGTAACTTTTATTCTTAACTTTGGGTTGATAGGAAGCATGATTCTTTTTTTTTTTTTGGTGAGGAAGATTGTTGCTGAGCTAACATCTGTGCCCATCTTCCTCTATTTTGTTTGTGGGACACCGCCACACCGTGGCTTGATGAGTGGTGTGTAGGTCCGCACCAGGGATCTGAACCTGTGAACCCTGGGCTGCTGAAGCAGAGTGCACAGACTTAACTGCTATGCCACCCGGCCAGCCCAGAAAGCATGATTCTTTACTGGAGATAAATTGCTATAGGACCTCTCAAATTCAGCAAATCACTTTGCAAGAGCAAGAAGAGATTATATATGTATATTTAACAGTCCTATGAGATAGATGCTATCAGTGTCTTACTTTAAAGATAAAAAGACTCAGAGAAGCCAGGTGGTTTGCCTAAGTCCAAAGCCCACACAGTTCAGCCTCAGGCTTCTCGAGCCTCTTTGGTTCAGGTTCCTCGTCTATAGAATGGGGGTTATAATATCTGCCTTACAGGGTTGTTTGGAAAACTGTATGAAACACTGTATGAAAAGTGCCTGAAACAGAAGACTTTTTTGAATACATATTCATTTCTTTATTCCAGTAATGAAATTTATATAATTCTACTTACATATCATGTTTTTATTGTTTAGTGTATATAGGAAAAAGTAAGCTCTCTGTGAATAAACGTTTAAAATATATTTTGCAAAATATTTATAGAAGGAGACTCTGCAAAGATCATCTATCACAGATATGGAAAGTGGGAAGAAATTTCCAGACACTATTGAAAGCATGAATGTGTACCTTGGGTAAGGCCTTTTCTCTTATGTTCTTTATTCCTCCCTCCCTCCAGCCCTTTCTCCTTCCATCCTTCCTTCATTCAGAGTGTAGATGGACACATGTGGCTTCAAAGTGTTGATCATTTAAAAAGCCTTTCTCCCAGGGTACCGAGGTAGCAGCAAAGACTCTTAGGAATATTGAAAGGACTTTCTCAAGAACCACTATAGGTTTTACCTCCCAGACCACACAATAGGCCTGGAGTAAGGAGGTAGAAGTTCTCTGACATCTGTAGCTACTGCAGGGGTGTCCCCTTGGTCTGTCTAAACTGATAGCAAGACAGAAAAAGGAATTCAACTTTAACCCTTAGGGGTTAAAAATCGCTGGTTGTAAGGGATTGGAAGGGTGGGGGTGCCATGTACTTCCTACTTCAGTGGCTTTATAGAGCACTTCAAGGCACAGGCATGTGCTAAAGGCTGGGGACACACAGCCGAGTAAAAATCTCTTCCAGCCCTTGAGGAACTGATGATATAGCTAGAAGAGAGATGTGCTGTGACCCTTTTCTGCCTCTCACTGCACTCTGATTCCCTTGCAGGCTGGGATTCTACTTTTATCTCTGAATGCCTAGTGTCTATCACAGGGCCTACCCACAGAAGGCTCGCAGCAAATGGATCCTGATCAAACCAACTGTAGTGCTTTAGACTGAGGAATTAGGTTTAGAAGCTGAGAATACTTTTTGCAGCAACAAAGCCTTGTTTTTTGAAGGCCTGCAGGTGGTTTTCAGTGCCATTCAATTCAACACAACCTAACACAAATGCCCTACCTATTTCTCTCTTTGCTTAACCACAATTTTTACAAAGTCTAGTGGAAATTCTACCTTCTGCTCCTCCTCTGAACTCGTGTGACACTTAGTTCACTCCTGGGGCACTTGGTTCCCCAGTTAAATGGCATCTCCAGACATGGTTCCTCCACCTCCCTGTGTCCCTGGCTCCTATCATAGCATCCTTGTACCTCGTTGGTGCTCAGTAAATGTTGAGTCTAATGAAGGTTGGTGGGTGGATTGTGGAGATATGACATCAAGGGAGGCTGTGGGAATGCAGTAAGGTGGGAATAGAATTGAGCTGAGAGCAGACTAGCAGGTATTTTTGAGAGCGCCAGTTTGCTTCATTTTAGATGTAAGAGCTCCTTCAAAACAGTGGTGATGAGCTGATAAGTAAAATGGCACCTGAAATAATTTCTTGAAAGCAGAGCATTTGAATGGTTTTTTGTTTTTAAAGGACAGAAAAAAGAAAGAAATCACAAGGCAACTTGTCTCTCTTGGCTTGGGGTTCATTGTGGGGGAAAAATGTCTCCCCTGAGAATCTGTGACCGTTGACCTGCTTTCATTCAGGTTGATATTCAAATGTATTTCATGGTTGGGGAAAACCACAATCCAAGTAATTTATTGGTAATTTACTTAAAGAAGTTCCTGGTTGCTTTATCCCCAGGGCAGCTGGCAGAAGCAAATACAAATCCAGGATGTTCCCTCAAAACAGGTTGCTTCACAGAAAAACTTCACCAAACCTAATAGGAGTTCACAATCCAAAATTTCTAATATATATAATTATCCATTGAATTCATAAATTGGAATGATTCAATGAAGAATGGAATAAGCTTGTTAAAGATGTTTAAAGAAATGAAGATGGATTAAAAACCTGAGCAAGGAGCTATCAAAGAAGGCCTAGATGGATTTGAGTAGAAACCAAGTGAACTTCTATTAATTAAACATATGATCATTGAAATAAAAACTCAATGGGGGGCTGACCCCATGGCCTAGTGGTTAAGTTCAGCGCACTCCACTTCAGTGGCCTGGATTCAGATCCCAGGTGCAGACCTACACCACTTGACAGCCATGCTGTGGCAGCGACCCACATACGAAATAGAGGAAGACTGGCACAGATGTTAGCTCAGGGTGAAACTTCCTCAAGCAAAAAAAAAAAAAAATGAGGAAGATTGGCAACAGATGTTAGCTCAGGGCAAATGTCCCTCAGCAAAAAACAAACAAACAAAAAAACAATGGAAAGATTAAACAGCAGATTAGGTATAGTTAAAGGAAGATTAATGAGTTGGAAAATGGATCTGAGAAAATCACCCAAAATGTAGCCCAGAGAAAAGAGATGGAAAATGAAGGAGAAGTTAGAGATATATGGATAAAATTATAAGGTCTAACATTCTATCCAATTAAGAGCTCTAGAAGAAGAGAATAGAAAGAATGGGGGGGGAAGCAATGTCCAAAGACAGTGGCTGAACATTTTTCAGGGTTGATGAAACGTATATCCACAGAGTCAAGAAGAAGAATCATTCCCAAGCAGATTAAACAAAAGGAAATCCATACCAGGTATATCTCAGTGTGACTGTCTAAAAGCAAAACTGAGATCGTAAGAGGATCTAAGGGAAAGACAAACAACACTGAGATCAGCAATGAGACTAACAGCACACCTCTCACCAGTAACATTGGACACCTGAAGTCTGTGAGATAGTATCCATGAAGTAAGATGACTGTCATTCTAGATTGTGTGCCTAGATCAACCAGCGTTATAGAATGAGGGTAATGCTGACAGAATACTCGATAAACAGTTCTACAGGAAATGCTGATTGAAAGAAAAGTAATGGAAGTATTTAGGAGAGTGTTATTACCCACATGATTTCATGCCTGGAATTACTTGAAGCATATCTGAGTCACTAGACAAATGATACATTGGCACTTTTGTTTGTTTTAATCGAAGGCTTTAATCTGACCTTGGTTAAAAACAGTAACAATGATGTGCCGTTTTCCAAAGAGTAAGACCAGTAAGCAGGGCCCTGGACCTTGGTGCTGACATCATCCTGACAGGGCTTTGTGTCAATGGTGCCCTGGTGCTGGGACTCCTCATTCATGCTGTAAGTTTATGGGGAGAACACATTTATCACCTTGAGCTTATCCTCTTTATTTTATTACTGATACACAGTTGATTTTCTTTGGCCATTACAGAATGTGTTTTCAGGTGCCAATTTGTTAACTTTAAAATATTAGAAGCAAGCTGGGGCCAGCCCTCTGGCCTAGTGCTTAAGTTCAGCATACTCCACTTCGGCAGCTTGGGTTTGCAGGTTCGATCCCAGGCGCAGACCTACACCATGCACCAGCCATCCTGTGGTGGCAGCCTGCATATAAAACAGAGGAAGATTGGCATAGATATTAGCCCACGGCTAATCTTCCTCAGAAAAAAAAAAAAATAGAAGCAAGCTGAAATAAATAAATTTTGCTTTCCTATTTGAGGTTTCATATGTCTAGTGTACCAAAAGGCACACAGTGAATTTCAAATTTGATTTAAAAGAGCTATGATGGTCCATTAAAAAATGGTAGAATAATTTTTTTTATTGTTGTTAACCAAATTATTCAGAGATGGCCATGTGAAACTGTTTCATAAACTGGTATGGTGGTTGGTGTAATAATTTCTGTGCCTTTATATTTAATACCCCCAGACTTTATATTCAATACTTTGGAATCCTTTAGAATCTTAAGGTGATTAGAAAAGTCTTTACAGTTTGAGGACACTTCTGTGTGTTTGGGGACTATTTTGCCTATGTTAATTTTTTTAATAGTAATTTTTCCTAAAATTAGGTGGATTAACCCTTTCCTGGTCAAATTCCCCACTCTTGGTGTGCCTCCATTTAATTCCGTAGGGGCGTGAGGTTCTTTGTTGTAAAGTATTCTCAAGTCAAATCAGGCTTCTTCAGGGTAGTGGAGCTTCTTTCCCTACATAAGGAGAGAACATGATGATAATTGTAGGGAGATCCATATTTTAGGCTTCTTGGATACCCCTGTTAACCCATTAAGACCCAACCCAGTGCACGACTTTGCTCTACAGAAGTTGTGTTCTTTAGTTTTAAGTTTGCACTCTCCCGTGGGAGGCTGCTTTTAAAACCAGATCCCCTCATATTGATCCTCAAATCCATGTCCCTTTTGGGTCCAGCTATTCCTCCAGCTGGACCCAGCTATTCCCCTTTCCTCCCTTCATTTTCCAATCAGTTTATCTTTTCAGGGCCTACTTTACTGAAATAGATCTATCTTTTCTTCCCTTTCCTTCCTCCCACTCAGCAAGTAGTGTCTTTTTGTAATCTGGGTTTTGCCAATATTTTGAGCAAATTGTATTATCCTATGTATACTCAAGAGGCTTCCAGTATTTATCATTCTCTCTTACTAATTGTGTGACTTTGGGAAGTTACATAATCTCTGGGCCTCTGCTTCCTTGTCTTTGCGTTGACATAGGTTATTATGAGGATTAAATGAGAGAATGCGGGTGAAACACAGCACAGTATCTGTAAGTCTCCAACAAACATGTTAGTTGTTACTAGACATATGATGAATATTGTGAAAGGGAATGTTCAGGGAGCCTAGGAAATTTATAGCTGGGAGTTCTAACCTGTTCTGAAGGGGACAAGGAAGGTCCTAGAGGAAGTGACACTTAAGTTGAGAGCTTCAGGGTGAATATGATTTGTTCTGAAAAAAAACAAAGGTTCCAAGTAGAAGAAACTACACTGCACATTCCAGAGCCTGAAGGCAGGTGCTGAGGGATGCCGAATGATGAGATGACGAGAAAGAGCTGGAAGGATGGTGAGAAGTGAGGCTTGGAAAAGCAGGCCGGAGCCAGAGGGCAGAGGAATCTGAAGGTCATGTTTAGGATTTTATACTTTATCTTGACCAAAAATCAAGAACTGCTAAAGAAAAGTGAAAGGAAGGAAATGACATGATTGATGTAAGTTCTAAAGAGATCATTCTGGCAACAAAGTGATTGAGGGGCAAGAGATAGGAATGACCGGGTATTGCTGGGGGTGAGTTGAGAGCTAGTGGCTCTAGCAAGGGAAGGAACTGAGAGCGTGTATTGATTGAAGAACTTTTTAGGAGGCAGAAATGGCATATTTGATAGTAGAAGGGATGTGCAAGGTCAGAGAAAAGTGGGTCCCCACTCTATTAAATAATATGCCATCATTAATTATGGTGTTATTAACAATTGTAAAACATAGGAAAGGCATATGATTTAATTTCAGGAAAATAATAAATGCATGATGACAAAAGTATACCAGTAGTCTGGTTTAAAATATGTTGAAAATATAAACATTAAAATCCTGTGCATAAGGAAAGATCAGGAAAGAATTTATACCAGATGCTATAGTTGATAGTGGCTTAATGAGTAATTTCTTGTCTTTTTTAAAACTTTTTAAATTTTCTTTGATGACCAAGTATTACTTTTATAATAAGAAATTAATTATACAATAAAATAATATGGACAAGGATTTTTTAAAGGAAAATCCTTTGTCACTTGTACTTTGTTATCTGTATAACCCTAAATTTTTATTTGTGGTATATTTAAAGTGAGATAAGGCTGCATAGATGTTTTCTTAGGGAAAAAGTCACCATGATTCATTTTTTGTTTATGTTAAATGACATCTGCTAATTGTTCAGAATTAACTAGTTTAAAAATGTTTGAAATGGTTTCTGTGTTGAACACCAGGTGGCATCTCATTTAATGCTCACGGGAACCCAGGTAGGGCTGTCTCCCGTGTTGGTTGTGAACCATACATTTCACGTGGCCAAATGGGGAAACCCCAAGGGACAGATGGGTCTGGGATCCCAGGTCTACCAAGCGCTAGACTCATGCACGTAACCACTGCTCACCCAACGCTCCATCTCTCTGGTCCTTCCATACCAAAAGCTGCGTGAGGACTCAGACTGTCTGTTGTTGGTCTCCACTGTATCCTCAAGGCCTGATACATGGTGGACTCTCAAGAAACTTTGTTGAACAAATGGATGAATTTGTTTTTCTGCATATAAAATTATTTCCTTTGGGTAGCTTCAAGAAATCAAATTAGTGTGTTAAAGGTTATGAATATTTTACACTTCTTAGGGTCTTATAAGGTATTACCAAATTATTTTGTGGAAGTCTTGTACCATTTTATGTTCACTTCTACCAGAAGTATAATTATGTTTGTTTAAATACATCTTTACCAGCACTGGACATCTTCATTTTCTTAAGATTTTTTTGGTAAGAAATAATGACTTGCTTTTTAATTTCTGGATTTTTATCCAATTTATTGTTTCGTTTTGTTTTTAACAACACATTTTCATCTTTCTTATAAAAGTAATGCAGGTCCATATTTTAAAATATGGTTAATCAGAAACAAGAAAATAAAATGCAATAATAATCCCACTACATATAGCTACAGTCAACATTTTGGTATATATTTGGTATATATATTTCAGTCATCTATATATGGATATATACACAATATATTTCATAGATAACCCATCATTGTATATGTGTAATAAAGAATCTAACTCTGTTTGGATGTTTGACTGCTGACAGCTGTCAAGCCCCACCATTCCCCATTTCTTCTTCTCCCCTACATTTGGGCAAGCTGATAAGAAAGACCTGTTGCTCCCTCATTTGGCTCCAGTGAGAAGTTCAAAATGCAAAAGCTCCAGCTCGCATGTGGGAACCCTTACCCCAGCCCTACCCCTTCACTGCAGTAAAATCCAACTCAGTTTCCTTTTTCTTGCTCCCTTAAGGCATTTTTAGACCTGCTCGGGAGATGTCCCTGCTCTCCTCAGAAAGCCTCTTTATGTGAGTGATAAACCTTTTCATGTGCTCTTGGTGTGTGTGTGACATCATCATCAATCTGAACCAAATTCAGGTGGTGGGGGTTGGGGTGTCCATCATGCCTTCTGTGGTGACCACAGCAACATGGATTATAAACATGAAAATTTTAACATATATATCTCAAACAAGAATGAGATTTTACTATGAATATTGTCTAATAATCTGATTTTTAAATAATGTACTTTGAACAAAAATATCATTAAATGTTTTTCACATCAGTTTTAGTGGCAGTATATTATACTAGTATATGGTACAAATGATCTAACCAACTTATAATTGGACATATATATTTGTTCCAATTTTTTGACTATTTGAAATAAGCAACAGTGGATATTCTTGTAGCTAAACCTTTGTATCTTTTCTTGATTATTTCTTTAAGATAAATTCTTCTGGTTTTAAGTATTAATGAATCATAAGCACATTCAGCTCACTAGAGTAAACATTTATGGAGCACCTGCCATGTGTAGTTATTGGGGATCCTATATACAAAAGACATCAAAATTGCTTTCAGAGAGGTCCTGACACAATAAAGGATTCAGAAGAATATTTGTAAGTTAAAAACTGTGATTTTAATGAAGCCAGCCAAAACCAATAAATGTAACATCTTCATTTGTATAAAATTTTATAAAGTGTGAGGTTTACCACAGAGTGGCACTAAAACATTTCTATTAATTTGTGACATGTTAATGAGCAGTTTTTTCTCTGCTGATCTGTTTTTTTGGTGAGTTATAACTGGAAAGATATTTAGTTTGACATTTAAAAAATTAGTTTACATTTAAAAAACACAAGACAGGATTTTTATTTAAGAACCCAAATATTATATGTGTTTTCATAACCACAGAGCCTGACAGGTAATTTGCTTTTTTAAAAACCAAAAATCACATTACTGAATATAATGTACCCACACACATGCACACACACACACACACACAGGCACAAATTTATGGAACTGAGAGGGTGAAATAACCAACTTACAGAGTTGGGTTTATTTTGTGACCTTGTGTCTAACTGAAATTTCAGCTTTTATATTTTCTTAAATTAGAGATTCTCAATAGTCCATTTCCTCTCTCCCCTGCACTGATAAAATCTTGGGGGCATGAAACTTTTACAGAATTTACTCTACTATGTACCCCTGCTTCTTCCCATCTCTGAACATTCTGAATGCACCTAGGGGCCCTTCCCTCCCCTCCTTCACAGTTAGTGCTCTAGTGAGCTTCTGTTAATGACAATACATTTATATAATTAATTATGTCCTTCTGATGAAATGACCTCTGTATCATTATGAAATGACCTTTTTATGCCTGCTAGTAATCTTTGCTCTGAAATCTACCCTATCTGATACTAATGTAGCCAGGCCAACTTTCTTTCAAATCTTGCTTTTTTTGTATCGTCTGACCATCTCTGCCTTTTAATTGGAGTATTTAGACCATTTACTTTAGTGTGACTATTGATACCATTAGGTTTAAATCTGTCATCTTGATATTTGTTTTCTATTTGTCTCATCTAATTCTTTGTTCCCCTTTTTCTCTTTTTCTGCCTTGTTTGAGATTGAGGTTTTTCATTTTTTAATGATTCCATTTTATCTCAGTTATTGGTTTATTAGCTGTAACTCTTTGTTTTGTAATTTTAGTGGTGGCCTTGGCATGTGTTGTATACATCTTTAACACAGCAGCCAGCTTTTGAGTTGTACTATACTACTTCCCATATAATATAAGAACTTGACCATCATATACTTCTATTTCTTTTCTCCCATCTTTTGTGGTTTTGTTTTCATACCTTTTACTTCTACTTATGTTATAAACCCAACAATACATTGTTTTTATTAAGTATTCTGTTACTATTTATTATTTATATTTTATGGGCATTCTAATAATAAATTCTCTTTTGAAGTGTTTTATTTATTTATTTTTTTGTGAGAAAGACCAGCCTTGAGCTAACATCCGTTGCTAATCCTCCTCTTTTTGCTGGGAAAGAGTGGCACATCCATGCCCATCTTCCTCTACTTTATATGGAACTCCGCCACAGCATGGCTGACAAGCAGTGCATTGGCAGGCGCCCGGGATCCGAACCTGCGAACCCTGGGCTGCCAAGCGTGAACTAAACTGCTGCGCCACTGGGCCAGCTCCCTTAAAGTGCTTTAAATGCTAAGAAAGATCTTGTATATTTACCCATGTAGTTAACATTTCTGGTGCTCTTCAGTGTTTTGTGTGGATCAATATTACCATCAAGTATCATATTTCCTTCTGCCTGAGGGACCTCCTTTAACATTTAGAGTGTTATAATACAGGTCTGCTGGTGATGAGTTATTTCAGCTTTTGTATGTCTGGAAAAGTCTTTATTTCACTATTGTTTTTTGAGAGTTATTTTCCTGGAGTGTAGAATTCAAAGTTGACAGGTATTTCTCTTTCAATACTTTTTTTTTTTTTTTTTTGTGAGGAAGACCAGCCCTGAGCTAACATCCGTTGCTAATCCTCCTCTTTTTGCTGAGGAAGACTGGCCCTGGGCTAACATCCGTGCCCATCTTCCTCCACTTTATATGGGACGCCGCCACAGCATGGCTGACAAGCAGTGCGTCGACGGGCGCCTGGGATCCGAACCAGCGAACCCCGGGCTGCCAAGCACGGACGAAACCGCTACGCCACCGGGTGGCCCCCATCTTTCAATATTCTTTTAAAATTTTTGCTCTACTGCCTTCTCAGCATTGCTTCTGATGAGAAATCTGCTGTCATCTTTATCTTTGGGTCTCTACATTATAACATCTTTCTTTTGTTATCTGGTTTTAAGATTTTCTCTTTATCACTGGTTTTGAGCAATTTTATTATGATGTGCCTTTTCTTCATATTTCTTGTGATCATCTTGGATCTGTGAATCTATAGCTTTCATCAAATTCGAAAATATTTTAGCCTTTCTTTCTTGAAATATTTTTTATGTCCCTCTCCCCTCTCTGGGACTCCAATTACATATATATTATGCCACTTAAAATTTTCTGACAGCTCACTGATACTCTCTTCATTTTTTAAATTCTTTTTTCTCTCCATGAAACTTTTGGATAGCTTCTATTGCTATATCTTCAAGTGAACTAATCTTTTCTTCTGCAGTGTCTAATTTGCCATTATTATAATTAGTGTTTTATCTCAGACTTATTTTTTCTTCTTTAGAAATTCAAATTTGGTTTTCATTTGTGTTTTGGTTTTGGTCTTTTGGTTGTTTCAGGCAGTAGTGTAAATTTAGTCCAGGTTTTCTATCTTTTCCAGAGTGAAATTTCTACTTCAAGTTTTTGTGAGAGGCTTTTGCTGTTTTCTCCATATAATTTTGTATTTGAATCTATACAGTAATCTTGAATTGTACTTTGGATCAAGTAGGAAATGAATTACTTTATCTTGAACACATACTATTTGAAGATTCTACATATAAATGGATGTATTGTAAATAAAATGATTTGGGGTTTTTTTTCTCATTTTTTGGTTGGAAAAACAATGACTTTGATTTATTAGCAGTTGGAAGGTAAGTCTAATAATAATATTAGTAGTAATTTTACTCTTTTAAATACATTACAGTAAAATTTACTTAAGCTTTTCAGAAATTAAAATATATGTGTTGGTAGGTCATATTAAATACATTTTAAACTGAACATAATTGTATTTTCTTAATACTGCAGACTTTTAAAGCTAAAGAAATATGTCCTATACAATGATTCAAGAAATTTTATGAAACAAAATACTATGAGTGATAGGCATACTATGTGATAGGTACTTCACAAAATTATTTTTTATTTTCATTAGGCAGATATTGTTAGCCCTGTTTGAAAGATGAGGAAATTGATATACAATAGGGTTATGTAACTTGCCCAAAGTTGCAGAGCTAGATAAGTGGTGGAGCCTGCATTCACACAGGCCAACTAACTAAAGCTCCAAGTATTTTATTATACTGTGTGATTAAAGCTCTCAACTCTATGAAGAGCCTCAGACCTTCCAGATTTTTGGAGAGTGAGTTTTAATAATAGATTTATTGATAAGTTTTAGTCCATTAACATATCAAATAGAACAGTAATATTTTATAAATTTTCTGTCCTATTCTATAACATAATGACAATTTAATGGCACACTTCAAGTTTGATAATAATTTGCATTTTGAAGCACTTTGCAATTTTCATGGTGCTTTCACACCTTTTTATCTTAGTTAATTCTCACAACCACATCGGTAATGTATTACCCCCATTTTGTTCAAAGTCTATATCACTTGGCCTGGGATTCTTAGACCAGTGTATTTTCTATTATTCCAAGCTAGGCTTTCTGCATCATTAGCTTACTTTATTAAAATAAACAAACAAAAACAAAATGGCACCCATGTAAATTCCCAATTTTTTTTCCTACTTTTATGAAAATATCTTCAAAAATAAATTTTTATTTATAAACTATTATTTTATATTTAGACAGGTACTGAAAATTTTGCTCACCATATTAATGCCATTTTTTTTGTTTGCTTTGCAGCCTTGCAGGCCATCTCATTGAATGTAGTGCTGAGTACTGGTGGAATATTCACTGATTGGTATCTAGTGCCTCACTGGTAGGAAGCAAAATATATATACATAAAGATTATATCATGGCATATCACATCTACATTTTAGAAATTTTATTATCTGTTTATTAACCCATATTTAATTATTGCCCTTTTAAAAATTTGTATTTTTTTTGTGTGTGTGTGTGAGGAAGACCAGCCCTGAGCTAACATCCATTGCTAATCGTCCTCTTTTTGCTGAGGAAGACTGGCCCTGGGCTAACATCCGTGCCCATCTTCCTCTACTTTATATGGAATGCCACCCCGGCGTGGCTGACACGCAGTGCGTCGGCGGGCGCCCGGGATCCAAACCGGCGAACCCCGGGCTGCCAAGTGCGGATGAAACCGCTACGTCACTGGGCGGCCCCTGTATTGTTTGTTTTTTATTTGTACTGTGTATTGTTTTTTATTTGTATTGTGGAACAGATAAACTTTATATTCTAGCCATCATCATTTTATTAGGATTCAGAGCTAAGTTTCAGGAGAATTATTTTTGGCATCTTAAAAATCATACTTTCTTAAGATAATATACAATATTTTATATTCCTATTATTATGGTTTCTAGTTGATTATTAAGCTGAGCTTTGTACGTATTATGGGTTGAATTGTGTCCCCCAAAGATATGTTGACGTTCTGATCCCCAGTACCTTAGACTGTGACCTTATTTGTAGACAGAGTCTTTTCAGAGGTAATCAAGTCAAAATGGGATCATTAGGGTAGACCCTAATCTAATGGGACTTTTGTTCTTATAAAAAGTAGAAATTTAGGCATAGAGAAAGACATGCACAGAGGGAAAAGAACTAAATACACTAAATATACTACAACCTTGAAATACAATGACATGCTAGTAAATTACTTTTTCTATCACCCTGTTCCATCCAGGGCTTTGTTGTTAGAAGGCTCTTGATTTGAACTCTAAGAAGCTCCTACAACATGAGCCAGCTTACCAATATGAAGCTCTTCCATGGTCTCCCTTATCTCATCAATCACCAGTAAGGTCAATTTTCAATCCATAATATTTTTCACTTTCTTGCTTTCATATTCATTCAGGGTTTTTTTTTTTTTTTTTTTGCCAGTTTTCTTATCTGGATTCTGAAGGCTATTATCATGGTCTTTTAATAGGTTTCCATGCCTCTTGTTTCCAGTGCAACAGCTTTCCAACTGTGAAACACATAGTTGAAGTGCCAGAAATCTGACTTCCTAGATTCTATCATCTTGGTCTTATCTATTCAACCAGATTGTAAACTCTTTGAGGGCATGGATCTTTGCATTCCTACAGAAGTATCAGAATTGTGCCACCTAGCCCAAAGGAGCAATTAAAGAACATAAACTCTAGAGACATTGCCCGGAATCCTGGTTCAGCCACTTACTAGCTGTGAAATAGGACAAGGTACTCAACCTTTATGTGCCTCAGTTCACCCATCTGCAGAATAAGGATAATGGTAACGTCTACTCTCTTTGGGTTATTATGGAAGGGAAGTGAATAAAGTAATAACTATAAGGCACTTAGAACAGTGCCAAAATATGTTTAGCTAGCTTTCAATAAAATGTTCACTTTTATTGTTTTGCACTTAGATGTTCATCAAGTATTTGTAGACTAGTAAAAGAGAAATTGCATTAACACAAGAAGAGAAGCCTCCTTTGATTTTATCTGAACATGTGTTGCACATCTCAATTATGGTGATGTAGTACTGAGTCTTGCTGAGTTCCTCGAGTAAGGATAGGAGTAAGGATCAGTAAGGATAGTAATAAAGTAAGGATAATAATACCTACTCAAAGCGTTGTTGTAAAGATTACAATAAATGGGTTGCTGTTGGTAAGGTCTGAGTCCAGTGCCTGACACGTAGTAAACACTAAATAAATGGTACCCAGTGGAAGCAGTAATAATGGTAGTACTAATAGTAGTGAAGCAGTAGGAGTGGTAGTAATAATAGTGAGGGTGGTAGTAATAATAGTAATAATGGTAGTAACAGAGGCAGAAGCAATATTTCATTTAGTTTTTGATAATTGTGGGACATGTAAGTGGTTGGAAGTAGTTTGGGGGAATGTGAGGAAAAGACATAAAGATTTACTTGGCATTCAGTGAGAGTTGATAGTTGAAGCCATGGGAAGGGATGAGTTGCTTGAGTTGCGGAGAGCAGCAAGGAGGGAAGCAGGGAACCTACGGAAGGTAAGGACAAGGGGAAAGTTGAGGGTGGTGGAGAGAGTATAGTTTAAATTCAGAGATGGTGGGAGGAAGAAAATAAGTTCTAAGATGGGAAGCTGTGATTAGAGAGTGCCAAATGGTAAGAGAAAGTGGTTGAGGAAGACAGCTTGTGATCTGCCCTAGCCCACATTACAAGTCATTTCTCCACCATTTTCTCATCTTTCCTTCTTACTCAGAATGTCTTTCTTTCCTTTTCTAATAGTTAAAAAAATAATTTCTTTACATATATATGTGCACACATACATATAAAATACTTATCATAAATGAGTAAATGTGGTCATATCCCACCTGCTCTCTTTAATGCAGCTTTTAAAAAAATTTTTTTGGCTCTTTTCCCACTAATCCTCTCTCTTGCTTGTCAGCACCACGTCTGCTCATGTAATCATGATACTGATCTAACATATATTATTTCATACTTTTTATTAATCCTCAGATAATCATATATGGATATAAATGCACATACAAGTACTCACATATTGGTGCATGATAAAATGTTTTAATATCTGATAAGCCAATCCTTCCTCACTCCCTTCACCTTTTAAAATTTTTTTACTGCTCTCTGGCATTAATTCTTCCACATGAACCTTAAGATTATTTTATCCAAAGGAGTTAATTCCAGTTGGATTTCTTTTGAGTGTATAATTAATTTGGTAGAGTTGACATTTTTATTATGATGTCTTTTCATCTAAGAAGGTGGTTCATTTTTCCATCGAAAGATCTTGTTTTTAAAAAGATGTTGTTTTACTGTCCTTCAATACATTTTAGAAATATAGAAATAAAATGCATTAGCTTTCATTATTTTTTATCTATGACTTTGTCGCTTCGACTTTTAAAGTTATATTATGGTCTACCACAGTGAAATGTTCTTTTCTCCTAGAATCAAAGAGGAGTCTTTTTCTTATTATTCGAAATGATCACATTTAATTTTGAACATTACTAAATGACCATTTCAGGACCAAACGAGGGTCACAGTCTATATCTATGAATTACCCTGTATTTCCCTTTTTATTTATCTTCTTTTAATTGACATATTTCTTAGTGAACAAAAGATCAACATTGTAAATTAAAGGCTCTTTGAAAGCTGAGGCCCGAGTCCCACCAGGTTGGGTTTATAACAAGCAATAAGAGGAGAGAGGGGGAACCCAGCTCATCACCAAAGGAGTAAGCCAGGCTGTAGTCTGACGGTCATGAGAGACCAGAGGAATCTGGGCAGGAATCTGACCTGGTGTAGCCCTTTGTAGCCATCGCAGCTCCTGCAGTCTCATTCTCCCTGACTTCTTATCCTTGAATATCGTGGTCCATCTGGCTGGGCTTCTCATCATTCTCACATCGAGAGGAGCTAGAGACCATTTCCAAACCTTCTGAAAAATAGTATCTGCGTTTCTATACTATATATTCATTCATTCCTCTCAATATGATTTCTTTCTCTTTGGCTCCCAGACATAATCTGTATTCAGTACTTATCATACGTTAATAAGAAGTCATCATGTGATTTAAAATGTATAATATTAAATATAAAAATAGAATATGTAAAATACACAGTTAGCTTTGGATTGTTACTTATGTTATTCATGTAAGTATTGTTTATTATTCATTTAAGCATTGTCTGATATAATAAATCTCTTTTCCTCAGGTTTTCCTTCTGGGGGTTCTGAACTGTAGACTTCCCTGTTTTTCACTTAGGCACAATATAGGATTTCCTGTACTGGAATGTTTTCCTGATGGACAGTTCATCCTCTCCAAGCCCCCTAGCATGGGAGGGTTGGTCTGCTTTGGTACAGTGGCTGAACAGCTATTGTACCAAATTGGTGATCCTCAGGGTTTCCTTTCACCTGATGTAACTTGTGACTTTTCTCAAGTCTCGATTACTGAAATTCCCAGTCAGTGACTAATATTTTTTTTTCCAAATGTTACATTCTTGCTCTCTCTTTCTAGAAGTTTTTAACATATAAAATTGTAATTGTTTCCAAATCCAGTACCATCTTTCCTAACCAAAATGTGGACTAACTTGGCAATTCTATGATGTGATCAATGATATATGTTAGAGGGTAGTTGGAATGAAGTGGTAAAAAGAATTTTTTAAAGTTTGCTCTTGATTCATGTTTAACAATTTGGCAAAAAAAAAAAAATAGCATCTTAGGTATTCAGCTAATAATTAACTCCAAGATTAGTTTGCTGACTGGAAATAATGTCTTCTATAAACCTCCAAATCATTTTACCTGTATCTCTCATATGGCACTGAATTATTTCAACCTTGTGTTATTTACTTATTTATTATTTTTATATCACATTTCGTCTACTGGATTATAGACTTCTTGAATACAAAACTTTTGTCTGGTTGATTTTTGTATCCTTTATAATCCTTAGCATAGCACCTTGTAAATAATAAATACTGGAATAAACATTTTTTTATATTATTTTATTTTTTGCTGAGGAAGGTTTGCCCTGAGCTAACATCCATTGCCAATCCTTCTCTTTTTTTTTGCTTGAGGAAGATTAGCCCTGAGCTAACATCTGTGCCAATCTTCCTCCACTTTGTACATGGGATACCGCCACAGTATGGGTGGTGAGTGGAGCAGGTCTGTGCCCAGGATCCAAAGTTGCAAACCCAGGCCACTGAAGTGGAGCATGGAACTTTAACCACTGGGCCACAGGGCCGGGCCCTGGAATAAACATTTATTGAGTGAATGAATGAATAAATGTTACGATCCATTAAAACCCATTGGCAATACGTCATAAATAGACTATAGACATGCTGGAGAGAAACAAATGTGCTTTTCAGTTTACGAAGCAAATTATAGACTTAAAGTTATATTATGAAGCTGAGGACGTGCATTTGGCAGGAGAAATTGAGAAATAGTGGAATGCACCTTTACTCAATACATTTAGAATTTTTCGCTGAACTCTAATATGTACCAGTACTTTATAGAAAGGAAACAGTTTTGATCTGTGAACCCAGAAGTTATGTTCTAAATTTTATATATACGTTCACTGTTATTTTCCTTGAAAATTATTCTTCTCAGCATTTTTTAAAATATGAACATTTTAGCCCCCCAAAATCTTAATTTTTGCTTCAGCAATTCAAATAATATTGACTAATGTTTGTTTGATTTAGATTTTTTTCAATGGTTTAGTAATTTTATTCCAAATGAACCATTTTTGTCTTGACTTCCCACTTTAGCACCACAGATGATGTACCTCAAGTAGCATTCTTAGAATTGCAAATTAAAAATTACTCTATTCAGGTGAATAGTAAGATGATATTCATTTGTTATTTCTGACATTTCTCTTTTTTCTGTCTCTACATTACTGTTTTTAATTCGGTAGTTTAAACAAAGTATTCAATACAATGTAAAATGTGAAAACTGTTGTACTTTATGTAATATCTGGAGCAACCAAAATTGATCTACAGCTTCTTCTCTGAAAACAGTCCCAAGGATACTATCCTAGGCATCTTCCTTGTAATCATAATTGTTGCCATTATGCATTGCACATGGCCTTTTAAAATTTATAATTTTTATTTATGATGCTTAAAAATGCGGTGGTCATAATGCAATATAAAATGGCTTCAATTAGTATATTTATTCTTTTTCCACTTCAGTCTTTAAAAAATAATAAAAAACTCCCAGTGAACTTTTACCCTGTAAATGACCTGATATTGACATATTTGAACTTACAGTGAACTTTCACATGAACTTTCAGTTATCCTCTGAGAAATATCACAGATGGAAAAGAGGCAGATTTTTCAAATATTTTTGGATGCAGTCCTTAACAGAAACAACAAGGCTGACTATCTCTTTCCAGTGTTTACTTTGCTGACTTTATTGTGCTGCAGGCTGTTTAGTTACATTATATGCCCGAATTAAGAGGTTCAGTTATATTTTTGTTTGACTAGCATCTTGATTTTTAAATCAGCACTTGTATATGCCTTTAAAGATGGAGCTAATTGGGTCATAAAATATAGCAAATTCTAAGAGAACCTTGTTGAGCCTGTTGAAATAATATTGTTGCAAATCATTTAGATACTAGGGGCTTTTAATGATCCATTTCAGGTTTTAGAATATGAATCAGCTATAATGATAGTTTGCAGCCAGGAATTTAGTTCAAGATGCACGTGGTTTCTGAATGGTCACTTGGGAAAGGAAGGGGAAAATTCATTGAGCACCAACTACTGTATTACTACTGCTGTGGTGTGAGATGGGCTCCTTAGGTATTTGATCTTTACAACTCTCTTTCTAAGTACTTATCATGCTCATTTTACAGAAGAGGAAAGGGAGACAGGTGGAGTAACTTGCCTGAGAAGACACAACTGAACTGGAAATTAAATCTAGGTCTCCCAGACTCTCAAATCCTTGCTCCTTCAACAATTTCATGCTCCCAGAAACAAAATGTTTTATTTGGTCGAATAGCTGCTAAAGATAAAAGTATGATAAAGCTATAACACTTTTATAATCTTTGTTTTGTGAATTTAAAGAGTTTATTTCTTTATAGTTATCACAAAATATCGTTATATCAGTTAGACTGAAAAATTCTCTGAATGCTCTCAGTGATTTGAAGATAGTAACTAAGATATTTGCTTCTCTTGAAAATTTCCTGTTGTTTGCAAAAAAACATACATCTATTACATTTACCAAATAGTGCAGTCATGCGTATTATTTATCCAGTAATATGCATCTCCTTGCTTAGAATCAATTCTTATTAACACTCACTTTATTTTCATACCATGATTTAATCATCCTGAGTAGTATTTTAGATGTTATTTAGTTCAGAGAGAGATTATACTTAATGGACATAGATATGTATAAATGGCACACAACTGCATTTATGATATCAGAATATGAACTGTGTTCAGCTGTAATGAGCCCAACTTTTCTGACACTTTTCTTAGTAATGACAGTATCATCGGTGAGACAGATAAGAATCTTTCCATTTCACAAGGATGTGTTCAGAAGCTTAAAAGGCCCATTGTGATCTTGTCAGTGATGTAATTTAAACGGATAGAAAGTTAAAATAAGTTGTTGCTATGGCATCTAGACTTTTGGTGGTGAGCACGATGTAGTCTATACAGAAGTTGAAATATAATGATGTACACCTGAAATTTATATAATGTTATAAACCAACGTGACCTCAATAAAATAAATAAATAAAATAAGCTGTTACTCATTTTAAGGGAATTTCTAATATTCTCCATTCTTTACTTTTTTAGTTCATTTTTAAGAACACCTTCATATTAAAAGTAATGAACAGATTTTGTGTTAAAATAAATGATACTGTTTTTCTCTCCAGCGTTTAGGTATTGAAGGTGGAGCAGTACAGATTCAAGGAGCAAAGAGGTCTCTTCTTTCTTCCTTCCTTCCTCATCTTTGGTTTCTTGATGTTGGTTAAGATTAATTGGTATATATAAATTCCAAAACTTTTAATTACATTTGTAATATTGCAGTTTCTTAGATTTAGGGTGATCATAATTTGCCTGAAACTCTAGGTATATATGGTAGTACCAAAATTATAAAGCATCATAGAGAAGGATTGTAGAGTAGGTTTTTAGGTATTAATACAGAAAACATATATCTGCATGATATTAAAAATAATTCTATTTTTTAGATGTGCTATGTCCATGGCAGAAAACATAACATTTAGGCATACAGGCTTTTTTCTTTTATCCTATTGCTTTAATAAGGACTCTGAAAGCTGCAAAGTGATGCTGTTTCAAAAAATGAAGCATCGGTTAAAAAAAGAAAACTGTTAACATAAAGTTTTTTAATTTAATTTTTTATTAATAATCTACAAGTATTCTAGGTAGGACTTTTTTTTTTCTTGCAAGTGACAGAAAATTCGGCTAGCCTAAAAAAGGGTGGCAGTCACATGCAAACAAACACACACATATTTACATTGTATTGTGTACTGTTTTTGCATCTTTAAAAAATATTAAGAGCATTTCCTCATGATTAAATGCTTTTTAACATTATTTCAAAAGTGCTTCCTAACATTCCGTTTTCTGCGTATATCATAGCGTATTTAATCATTCCATTTTTGTTGGACGTTTAGATTGTTTCCAGTAGAGTATTTCCAAATTCTTTGCCCAAGTAGAAGAAAAAGCTTGATTGGAAGCTTAAATGGCAGTAGAATTTAAAGCTACAAAAGTATTTCTCTAAATTTAGAAGTCTTACCCCCACAGACACTATTTTTAAAGCTTCCACTTTACCTCTATGAAAATCATTATTTAATTTAAGAAAAGGTAACTTTTTTAACTTATGCACTTAGAATAGATATGATAGTTTCTGATTGATAGATATGTGGTCCATTCTAGGGCATATTGTTGTTGGCATAGATTAATATCATTATTTATATTTGTAACCTCATGTCATCAGGTGAGTGCTTGTTACCATGATGGTTTCAGAGCACCTGCTATCTGCACAATGGGAGGGCCACAAGTCACTGAAAAGGGAAGGAGAACAGTTGAAAGTATTTGCAAAGGTTTGTACATGAAACAAGAAGATAATTTTTCCAGTCTAACTAAATTTAAAGCAAATTATTTGACAAGGATTATTATTATGATCACTTAACATTTTCCCCTAAAGTATTTACGTACTCACTCAGCACATTGTATATTAAGCTACAGGTGTTGTTGACAATACAAATGAGCCCTGTACCAACAGTTTAACAGTTTAGTATGCTCAGATACCTAGAAAAAAGTATTAGTAAAGTTTTATGGATGCTGACTTCTACTTGAAAACCTACACATTTTTTTCTAAAAGATGTTCAGAAAGGTAACAGGTGACAGAATCGGAAGCAACAGACACTTTGACAGGTCATATGGTACATCCAACTATTTTTTGTGTCTGGAGATCACTTAGTTTGGCCTAGAAAGTTCTCTTTTCTTTAAAAATATCCAGATAAAGAAATTTCATATTTCTGTTAAACAAATTTACTTAACAACTTTTATAAAATTTCTGATGCTTGAACCAAATCATTTACATCCTATCTGCAGTGGTAATGCTCCCTACCATGTCATGTATTTAAAACATGTCATTGAGTCCATTAAGAGAATCTGGGTTAAAGATTCAAGCCCCTATTAATAAAAATAAGTATGTGTTGGTGACAGATATGAAAAGACAAATTAGTACTAATGTCTTCTTTAATAGGGAGAGACTCATATAGAATCATTTCATTCTTTATCAACAATGGTGATCAAAAATATTTAAAAGTACAAAAAAAATCAATAGGATAACAAATGAAAATAGCCTGTGATCCCATCACTCATTATACAAAGTGCTTTTAAATTAAAGACAACTACAATTTGAATTTTTAAGACTATCTACATTATTAATTAATTAATTAGTTCTCTCTTTCAATTAACATTTGAGCCCCTTACTAGATGGCACTCACTTCTCTGCCCTGGGTATATAGTTGTGAACAAAACAGACAAGGTGGCTGTCCTCATGGAGTTCACTATGTGGATAGGCATTAAACTAATAACCCACAAACAAAGAATTGAAAAGTCCTTTGATGAAATACTAAAGAGTATTAGGAAAAAGAATAATAGAGGAACATAATTTAAATTTAGCAGTTAAGGAAGGTTTTACTAGGTGATGTTTAAACAGAGAAACCTGAAAGATGAGTATCTTCTTAGGCACTTAAATAAAATAAAAGCAATAAAAACATAGTCATATATCACAATATCTGCCACACATCATTCAGTAAGTATTGTTGAGTGCATGAATGACTATTCCAAAAATCAGAATATAAGGCAAACATTAAAACAGAAAGCATAAAACAAGATATCAAAAGTTAAGTCAAAATCATAGTTGTACAAATAAATATAAATGCTATAAACTGCTCAATTAAAAGATAAAATCTCCTAGAATAGATTCAAATCAAAGTCCAGTTAAGTGTTAAGATACACATTGAAACAAAACAATGCAAGAAAGTCAGAAATATCAGAATGGAGAAGGAACAAGAAGAAAGGTTAGGAGCTAGAAAAGGAGGAGAAGGAGAGTGAGAAGCAAAAAAAAAAAAAAAAAAAAATGGAGATGATATTGAGAGTAAAGTGGGATTCAAATGGCATAAAATGTACCATTCACAATAAAAATAATGTAGTCATGCACTTTCATGTGCTAAATAACATAGCATTAAGACATTACAGTCAGAACTGTTAGATACTTAAAACAAATGGAGAGAAATACAATTGCTGTAGAAGATTTTAACAGATCTCAATATTTATCAAATTGATTAAAAAAGAACATATAGTATTAGGATAATATAATAGTGTTAAATTAATGGCTACAAATAGAACATTTTCCCCCACAAGACAAGTATGCATCTTGTTTTCAAGCATCCTTGTGGCTACCTTATTCTGTTTCAGAAAGTAGAAATTTTACAGACCACGTTCTTTGACCATATGTAATACAATGGATTAATAATAAAACTTTAAGAAACAACAAAAACCAAAAAACTCTAATTTCTTAGAAATAGAAAAAGTACTTGCACATACAATTATTAGATCAAAGAGGAAACTTTCATTTTCGCACTGTTTAGAAAATAAGGACATTTAGGCTATAACTTTTAAATATTGTGGTTTGAAGTGAAAGCTATATTCAGGAGTTCTTGATAGCCCTAAATGCCCCAGATTGCCCTAGTCCTTTAACTCTAATTGTTATTGACATTCAAAATGGGCGGTTTCTATCAAAAAACAAAACTAAGGGAATGTTGGAATTAATCTACCAAAAATTCATGAATTTTTTTTTTTATCATACATGCTTTGCTGCAGAACGCATCTTATGTTTGAAGAAGCTAGTTTAGAAGATTATAGTGAAGTCCACATTCAAATTTTAGGATCTGAACAAACATATGGAGCACAAGCTAAAGCAAATTTAAATGGAGTAAGTAGAACAGGAGGTTTCTTATTACAATGTAAATGAATGAGTTGGAATATTCTTAATCACTTATGTATGAAAGTATTTATTGTAAAGACCAACCTGGCTAAGGTTTAATGGGTTATGAATTTTGGGTTACTTCTATTTTATAGTGTGTGTTAAAAAAAATCTATAGTTCTATAACAAACTTGTTATTCATTTTGAATTTTCTATTTGCCTGTGGCAAAACTCACCCCAAATCCATTCCTTTCCTTTCTTGTTCCACCTTTAATCTTTGAGTTGTGTTTAGGCTCTTGGATGTCACATATATAGTGTTCTTCAGAAGTTTTTAGAGCACTATGAATATTTAAAATTTTAACTGCTAACTAGTTCTTAATATATGTTGTTCTTTAGCAATAAAAACAAAAATGGTATTTCTTCCATTCTTGCTGGAAAATTTCTAGCTATTCACTAGAAAAGGGATCAGAGATTCAGAATTGTTTTTTGCTTACATTAAAAGAAATTCAACATGTAAAGTATGTCAAAATCTATTGTGACCACCCATTAAAAATCAATTTCATTAATCTAATATAATCCAAGGCATTTTGAGACTATTTTTAAAAATATGAATGGCCAAATAAACAAAATGAAGTATGATCAATGTCCCATTAAATTACAGATCATTAATTTCACCTTATCTAGGTAGTTTTTGTCTCTATCCATATATTTATTCCTAGAAGCATTATTATACATCTTATATAAACATTCTATTCACCTCTTTCGCCCTTTTGAATAATTTTTTTTTTTTGCTGAGGAAGATTAGCCCTGAGCTAACATCCTTGCCAGTCTTCCTCTATGTTTTTTTTTAGTATGTGAGCTGCCAGCACAGCATGGCCACTAACAGAGCTGTGTAGGTCTGCGCCCAGGAACCAAACCCAGGCCGCTGAAGCAGAGTGCACTGAATTTAACCACTGGGCCACTGGTGCTGGCCCCCTATTGAATAAATTTTTAGGACAATAGTCATATTCACAAAGGTTTAACCATCTTATTTACTCTGAGATATTTGGTTTATAGTGATTGCTTTCGCTTAATAAGTGTTAATCAAAGATGGGAAAATGTATGGAAAATAACAGTGACCATGGTAACAATAACAACACTATTTGAGAAGTTAATATGTGCCCAGCACCATTCTAAAGGCTTGACTTGTGTTGTCATTTAGCCCTCATAACAACCCTTTTAGGTAGGTTTTGTTAGTGTTTCTATTATATAAATGAGGGAACTGAGGCACAGAGGGGTTGAATAATTTGTCTATGGTCAAACAGCTAATGAGGGGCAGGGCCAGATTTTGAACTCCCTACCATCTACTTCTAGCATCTGCACTTTTTTTTTTAAAAAAAGGTTAGATTTTTTTTTTAATTAATTAATTTTTTGAGGAAGATTGGCCCTGAGCTAACATCAATTGCCAATCTTCATCCTTTTTTGCTTTTTTTCTCCCCAAAGCCCCAGTAGATAGTTGTATGTCATAGTTGAACATCCTTCTAGTTGCTCTATGTGGGATACTGCCTCAGCATGGCTTGATGATCCACATTCAGGGTCCAAACCGGCAAACCCTGGGCCGCCAAAGTGGAGTGCGCAAACTTAACCGCTACGCTATTGGGCTGGCCCTAGTATCTGTGCTTTTAACCACTAGGAGCAAGAGTTTCATTTTAGCGAAGAGTCAGTGAAAATGATCTAAAACCTTTGTAACTGAATTAATAAAGCTTGAATAACATAAAAAGATAATTTATTAAATTTTAGAAAAGAAAAATGATCTTGTTATTTATAATCCTAGATATATTAAAGTAAAAATAACTCAGATATCTGTGTCCTAATCTTTATTGAGACTCTTGTCTATTTAGGAATTTTCTCTTCTATATGAAATAGTAAGCTCAACAAGATATTGGCTGACTATTTTATTTTGATAACACTTTTTGGAGAAAGAATTCTTAGTTTAATAATTTTTGCAGTCTGTTATTCATTTCGTTTTATAAAGCCCCAAAAATGTCAAGAACTCCTGTGTTTTATTTTGTAGACTAGTGTGTGGTAAGGTCAGGATATAAACTTAGGGGCTATTTAGAATTATATGAGAAGTTACAGATGCTTGATAAAACCCAGAAACAGAAACCAGGTGTCAAAGTGTAGATATTTCACTAGACATAGAAATATGTGTTCTATTAGTTGCCAGGTGGTTTAATTGCCATATTGAATTCGCGGAATTAGAATTAGTGAATGTAGAACTTAAAATGAAAGGTTATTGTGAAAGCCAACCTTTAATCTGTTGTTTGGAAAGTGCTTTTTATTAAAGGGTGCTTGAAAACAGTACTTCTGTCTATTTTTCATGATGCATCAATGAACCTCAATTTAGTCACGTATTTAAATTATCAGATTCATTAAGTTGGCTTTAGAGAGAGAGTGATGGGAAAAGTAGAAGTTTAATTATTGGTCTTACTAAAATAATTGTATCTCATATTTGTAATTGAAGAAATGTTTCACATCTGATGCCACATTGTTTCATCATAGTAGCTCTGTAAAGTAGTTAGGCAGCTGATATGATCCGCATTTTACTAAATAGGAAAATTAAGTTACAGAGAAATGAACTGACTTAATTAAGGACAAGCAGGTCTTTAAAATAAGAGGCAGAACTAGACTTTGGACTTCTACTCCTCTCTATTGACCTTCCAAATGACCACACATTTCAGAGAAGGTGATTGCCAAATTCTTCAAATATTCAAATAAGACATTTTTACTTATATACTATAATTCTGTTTCAAACCAAGATAATTGATTCATCCTATAATAAATTTTCCAATGACTATAGATCATCTATGTTGTAGATATTCTTTAAGAGAAATTGAGCTATAGCAATTATACACATATAATTTAAAATCACCTGTCATATGAAGAAAGTAATCAGCATTGATTAAATACGAGAGGAAAAAAGTAATTTTACAAATACAATTTTAGCAGTTTTTCCAAGCGATCATTACCATGTGTCAAGTTGTCTTCCTAAGATAAAATTTATTATTATTAATTTATGAGAGACTGGGTGTTATCTATTTTTAATAAGATATTTGTTTTTGTAGACATGTGTGGCACAATCGGAAAAACTTATAATAATAAACTCCTTACAGTAATCAAGCAAACCAGAGATAATTATATGGTCCAGAAAAAAAATCTTCTTTCATGATGTGCAAATTCAGGTTTGTGCCTTATTTTGAGGTGTGCATTTGTTTTCTTCTACTCTTTGCTAATAGGTTCCTTGTGAAGTAGTCCTTTGGCTTTCAGTACATCATAAATAGAAGAAGGCAGTGGAAATTTTTTCAAGAGAAATTGCACCAGCTGGGATTGGAATGGCTAAATATACATATTTTTACAGTTACAGCTCTAAGAATCCCCTACTTTCCTATCGCCATCACCAATTAAAATGTTCACTAGTTGGCCCTTCTGAATTTGGCAGTGTGTGATAAGCTTCTCAGGTCTCGCCATACTCACAGCCCTTTTGCCTCTGAGCATTTTAATACCTTTAAACATTTGCTGTGTATATGTTCTTTCTCATCATATTTATTTCAAGTTTATCAAAAATGTCAAAACATCCCAACATTAAGTATGGCCATATATATATTTGTCTATCATGTGTATGTCAGATAGTGGATTTAGGTGATAGTCCCAGACAAAGCAACCTGGTAAAGTTCATTTTGGGGTTGCCCTGCCCATGCCACCACCCCCATCCTGTGTTCCAGTTCTCCCATATTAGGATCCCTTTTCCCCAGAATGGGCTCTTCTTTCCTAGTGGTCTCTGAACAGGTCTCGTGGTGTGTTGTGCCACAACACTCCCAGGTACACGGGATCCTTTCCTATGGTGTTCCTGCTTTTCCCTCACACCTGAAATGGACCTGCCATGATCACAGGACCAGGCCTTTCAAGACTTCAGTTTTGCTATTCCAATGAATGCATTCATTCATTGCGGCACAACCTTTGAAAGGCCTTGAATTCCCACAATTCACATACGGAGACATTGAGGCTTAGAGAGGTGAAGTGGGTAGAATGAAAGAGGGCAGCCACCCTCCTTTGACTCCCAAGAGAAGTAAAATTTTCTAGAAATGTTAGTATCATGGGGAAAAGTTCTGTTCTGTCTACATTTCTTCCTCTTTCTCTACCAATGATTAAAACTGGAGGGGGAAATTGAATTTTGCCTTTGCAAGACTTACATTTTAAAAGTAAAACAAAGCAAAAATCAACAAGCGGGACTACATGCAAAAAGGCTTCTGCACGGCAAAAGAAATAATCAACAAAATGAGAAGGCAACCTATGGAATAGGGGAAAGTATTTGCAAATCATACATCTGATAAGGGGCTAATATCCAGAATATATAAGGAACTCGTACAACTCAGTAGCAAAACAACAAACAATCTGATTGAAAAATGAGCAGAGGACTTGAATAGACATTTTTCCAAAGAAGACATACAGTGGCCAACAAGTACATGAAAAGGTGCTCATCATTATTAATCATCAGGGAAATGCAAATCAAAACCACAATGAGATATCACTTCACACCTTTTAGAATGGCCAGTATCAAAAAGACAAGAGATAAACTGGCAAGGGTGTAGAGAAAAGGGAACCTTGTGCACTTTTGGTGGGAATGTAAATTGGTGCAGCCACTATGGAAAACAGTATGGAGGTTCCTCAAAAAATTAAAAATAGAACTACTACATGATCCAGCAATCTCACTTCTGGTATACATTCCAGAGGAAATGAAATCACTGTCTTGAAGAGATATCTTCACTCCCATGTTAATTGCAGCATTATTCACAATAGCCAAGAGATGGAAACCACCTAAGTGTCCATTGACAGAAGAATGGATAAAGAAAATGTAGTGTGTGTGTGTGTATGCATGTAGGAATATTATTCAGCCATAAAAAAGAAGGAAATCTTGCCATTTGTCACAACATGGATGGACCTTGAGGGCATTATGCTGAGTGAAATAAGTCAGATAAAGACAAGTACTGTATGGTCTTGTTTATATGTGGAATCTAAAACATTGAACTCATAGAAACAGAGTAGAACGATGGTTGCCAGGGGCTGAGGAGTGGGGGAAATGGGGAGTTGTTGGTCAAAGGGTACAAACTTGCAGTTATAAGATGAATAAGTTCCAGGGATCTAGTGTACAGCATGGTGATTATAGTTAATAATATTGTATTGTATACTTGAAAGTTGCTATGAGAATCAAGCTTTAATGTTCTCACCATAACAACAGCAACACGGTAATTAAGTGAGGTGAAGGATGTGTTAACTAACCTTATTGTGGTGAACATTTTGCCATATATGCATGTATCACATCACATTGTATGCCTTAAACTTACATAATGTTATATGTCAATTATATCTCCATAAAGCTGGAAAAAAAGTTAAATTAAAACAAGAACCATGTTATGGAAAGAGCAGAGGCATATTCAACATAAAGCTGATGAAGCTTAAACTCCATGGCCCTCCTTCCAGGCCCCTCCCATTGTGCTCACATAGATGTTTTTGTAAATTTTCTAAGAATAAGATATTTTATCTGCAAGACTATTACCTCTTTCCACTTTAACTAACCTTTTGTCAAACTTTTCTATGTGTATTCATGTGCCTCCCTGGCTGTTCTGTGTCTGGTATTGTTAGCCTGCTTGGTGTAGACTGTGCTCCACAGGAATATTCCTGCCCCATCTACACCAACTCACCTAAAATTTCATGATATTGAAGGTGGGGCCAGAAGTTTAATTGTTGCATGAATGATTTTTAGCTCTCAGGATTAGAAGTATATGGGTAGTGGAAGAAAAACAAGTTCAAAAGGTGTGCAGTCAGAAGCCAGTCCATGTGTAGGAAATTCTTCCAATCATTAGGCATGTACAATCCATTAAATGTGTAAAATTCATGAGGCATGTAAGCAGAATTCAATTCTCATTGTCAGCTAGTCAAAACTGGAAGTTCTCCCCACTCAGAAATATAATTGGCAATGACACAAATATAACTATAATAACACCCCAAAGTGAAATTATTTTCAATATATTTCTGTATGAGATCAACAGATGTTCTTCTTTCAAGAAATACATTGTAACAGATTTTCAGACTACATCAAAAGCAGTAATTCATTGAGAGAGATACATTTCAAATAGAAGCCAATTAATGAAGAGTAATGAATCATATGAACACATTGGAAAAAGATGAAACTTTCTTACTGACTTGACAACAAATACTGATATCAATGAAATAGCATAAAACTCATGAGACCCCACTACAATGAATCATCAATGACAAACTGGTTAAGTGTTTTCATAAAGTATTTAAAATTAACTTGCATAGGAAAATCGAAAAGCTTTGAAATGTTATAGATCATGCATGAAAGAAAGTTCTTTCCCAAACTTAAACTTACATGACATAAACAAGTTGTGAAGCTGAAAATTCTTTTCAAAACTAACAGTAATAAAGAATACATTTCAATCTGCTGTGCTGAAGAAACAACTGAAAACTTTTTGACTATCTCTATAGAAATTTATATTTTAAAATTATTTAAAAATAAATACATCAATAATTATTTGCATTTGAAGAGATGATCAAAGTAAGTAGCCTAGAAATGTAGGAAAAGACATTGGAGAAGGATGTTGGCCAGTTAATTAATAAAAATATTATACTGTTTTTCTAGATTCTGTTATATTAGTGGTATTTGTCAGATTTATAAAATTTTGATAATTTCTTTTGATTTTTTTCTCATTCACTTTCATATCTTTTTAATTTTGTATTATTTTTCTTAAAGTTTCTGCAAATTGTGTTAGCTTCAGTCCTCACAAAATCTGGATCTTCTCCACTTCTAATTATGAGTCTGCTATTTGATTTTTTTTTTTCTTTTTGGTGAGGAAGACCAGCCCTGAGCTAACATCCGTTGCTAATCCTCCTCTTTTTGCTGAGGAAGACTGGCCCTGGGCTAACATCCGTGCCCATCTTCCTCTACTTTATATGGGACGCCGCCACAGCGTGGCTGACATGCAGTGCGTCGGCGGGCGCCCGGGATCCGAACCGGCGAACCCCAGGCTGCCAAGCGCGGGTGAAACCGCTACGCCACTGGGCGGCCCCTGCTATTTGATTTTTAAGTTAAAAAAGTTACAAAACTTTTCCCAGTTTCTTCTCTTTTCTGGGAATAGTAATGAGTAATGCCTGCTCAGATACCCTATAATGTTATATGGTTCTAAAAGGACAGAGAGAGAAAGGGAGAGGGGAAAGAAAGGGAGGAGAGAGAGAGAGAAAGAGAGAGGAAGAAGAAGGAGAAGGAGGAGGAGAGAAGGAAGCGGGAGATGGGAGGGAAGAGTGGGAGGGAAGAGGAATATGTGATAGTTTATGTTTTAAGCTGCAAATGTAATATGCATGAGCAAAATACAGCGATCTCAATGAACTATTTCTTTCTATAGTATGTGACCTACTCCTGTCTTTTCTTAGCTTGTTGCTCACATTTTACTTTTTTATTGATGATTTGGGATTGCCATTTTGAACATATGAACTGCATAGACTGATTCTCCCTTTATAGTGTCCATTAATCTTCAGATTTGAGAAAAATAACACCCCCAGTTTGTTTAAGTCACTGATTTTTTTTTAGTTTCTGTTGCAGCTAAAAACAATTTCTAAGTGATATTGAATTTGGGAAGGAGTTTAGGAATTCTGGGTACTCTTATTAAATGTCCTCATTCTAGGCCAATTTTTTCTTACCGTTTCTTCTAATGGAACATTCACAGCACATAGTCAACTTTCTGAGGTACAACATGGGACAGTTTGACAAAATTTTACATGACTGCATAACAGTTACCAGCTTTCTGCTTTCAGTATCTGTGCCTTCACTGCTCAAAGCCCTCCTCCTTCATTAATCCAGTTCCACATTTGAGGTTGCAGTGCCCCATTTCCAAGTACCACATTCTACATAGGTCAAAGTTCTTGGTCTCAAGCAGAACTGTAGCTAGTTTAAGCCGAAAGAGATTTATTGAAAATTATTAGGTGGCACCCAGAATCTTGGGAGACCCGTAGAACCAGTTTTGGTTACTACTCAGTCAAAACACACACATACACACACACACAGAGTGTGGTTCCAGGGAGCCACTGCTGCACCAGGCAGGTAGGATACTGTAGGTCAGAGTCCACCCTAGTTGTCTCAGAAGAACCACATGGCTCCACCACCATGCTCCCCAGAAGATATAAACTCCCTGCAAGCAGTAGCCACCTCTCATCGCTCATTTCTCATCCACATCCTGGCTAGATACCTCTGCTTGCCAGGAACTTAGGGCACATGTGTGCACCCTAGCTGGGAGAAGACTGGAAAATGTTGGATTTGGAATGAGTGAGGGTGAGCCAACCTTCAGAATTTGCCAATTTCCTGCTTCCTTACTAATTCACTGTGAGACTTTAGGCAAGGTACTTAGCCTCTCTAATCCATTTTCCTAATACCTAACATGAGGATTTGGGGCTTCATGAATTCCAAGAGTCTTTACAGTAATACAAATCTGTGTCTGTACTACTTAGAATTCTGGCTTCTAGTGATGGAATCCTTACATGAACCAGTGAAAGAAAGAAGGAATTTATTGGCTCTTATAACCTAACTGTGGGAAAAGCAGGGGTGAAACTGGCTTTAGGGGTGTCTGGCTCATCTGGCCTCTCACTGTCTCCCCTGTCTGCTTTCCGTGTGTTGGCTGTAAAGACCAGCTTCTCCGTAAAGCTGGAGAAGCAGCCCCTGACAGCTCCAAGGCTCATATCCAAACAAATCTGAGATCATAGAGGAAAAGAACTCCTCTTTCCCAGAATCAGCTTCTAAGGTCCAGAAGAAGGACTCATTAACCAAGCTTGGTTCGTGTGTCAGCTCTTGTGTCTCCGAGGCCAGAGGTTGAATTCTTCTCAACCAGAGAAAGGGTGTCACACAGGCATGGCCACCAGAGAATTGTTTTGAGGCAGTTAGCCACCCCAATCTGTGACCTAAGCAGATTCTGAGATTTACTGTGCCACAGTATGTGATGTGGGGTTTATTCATTTGTTTTCAGGCTTTTATTTTTGCGTATCTCAGTGTCGTATGGGGTTTAATAGGAGATACAAATACCATATACACCCGAGCAGCTGCACTCATGGAGCTCAAAATTTAATTATAAAAATAAAAGCAAAGAGATGCATATGAAGTCCTAATTGTAAACAAACAATATAATAGTTTTAGGAAAGAATCTGAAATCCTAAAACAAATGAATGTGGAACTAGCAGGGGTCACTGATTTAAAAGTTTTTGCCAGGCATTTTGCCCCAATTCATATTCCCAAGCCAAATCATATTTGGCTTGAAAGATCAGTGGTAAATATAAAATTGATACTTCTTCTTGAAGTTTTGGCCTTGATCATTTTTTTTTGGATGTTGACTGTGTTGGTGTATAGACAGTATTTTCCTTTGGAAAGTTACATTATTGTAATGAAATATATTTTGTTTTCAGCAATAAATATGACAATATGGTTTTCTGGTCTTATACTATATGAACATAGCTTGTATAACAGGGAAAAAATCTACTATTTTCTCCTTGGAATCAAGGAGTAGGTAGCTCACCCTACAGTTTATCTGGAAAGCAGATAGCATTTTGCATATTAAGTTACATGGTATTGGCAGTTAGATTGTTGAAAATGTGTGAAAAGTTTCAGCCCATCCATGGCCCTTTGGTTCATCATACAAATGAACTTCTTGGTTTTATAATCTGAAGCACATGCATATTAAGCAGAGTAAATCCTGGCAATAATCCGGATGTTTCAATAATGTCACATTGTTATTTCTGAATTTACTTGTAACACTGTTACATAAGGGTCTTATTTTTAAATTGTTTTAGTCTTGTTGGCTTCTGCTTCTGTGATGATTAAATTAGATTGATTTAATTAGGACTGGTTTAATTAGATTTTATACTTATATGTCCTGTCAAAGCTCTTGAATGCATTTTGTACCCTATTCCTCTTGGACAGTCTGTATTGATGTAGTTAGTGGTTTATACATATTCTGTTTAATAATTTCTTTCTTGGAATTTCTATTGCAATAGATAGTAACCAATTTATATACTTCGTGGTTGATAGGGGATCACTTCTTGCTTTTAAAAGTAGTATATATCCATTCCAATAAGTGGAATATGACCATTTTAATGACTACCAAAGTCATTTTAATGACTATTCATCCCAGCATTTATGTTCCTTTTCATTATAGGATAAGTGGCTCTTAAAACTAAATGGGAATCCTTAATATTCCAGGGATTCAATCCACAACCTTTGATGAATGCCAGTGCTGTATAGAGAATCGTTGTCTTGGTGCAAATAAAATTTAAAAATCCTGGCATTATAATCTAATTGAGAAATCTATTTGGAGGGATGGGTTACTAGAGATGAAATGTGTCCTCATGGAGCAAAAGAAAACAAAAACAATGATAGTGGGGGTATAGGATGTTATGGAAACACAGCAGGAGCACCCAGCCCAGCCTAAGGGTATCAGGGCAGTGGTAATAAACTGAGAATGAAAGATTGTTAGTAGTGGTACTTAGGCTTGTGACAAGAGTTCTAGTCAAAGGAAATAGCGTGCCTGAAAGCCCAGAGGTAAAAGAGACGTTGGCAATTTTGGAGAAACTTAATGAAGTTCCCTTTAGCAGCAGCATAGAGATGGGGTCAACTGAGGGAGAAGTGTTAGGAAACTGATGATAGAAGAGGTCTAATCTAGGGTAAGATTAGCAAAACTAAGCAAAATGGGCAGATTGCAGACCATTTTGAATTTACAGGGTTTGCTGAGTAACTGGATTTGAGAAACAATGGAGAGAGGAGAATCAAGGATCATTCTGGAATCTGGCTTGGACGATGGGGCAGGTGGTGGTACCACTCATGGAGAAAGAGAACATGGGGGAAGAAGCAGGTTTGGGGGAGTCTCTGGGACATTTTAAAATATCCACTAGGGAGCTGCTGAGGACGTAAAGACTGAGGAGACAGCAATATATAGATACTAATTTCATATCAACATGCAAAGGATTTGCAGAAGAAGATCCTTCAAAATAGACTTAGAACGATCTGCCAGAGGAGGGAAGAAAAACTCAGACAGAATGCTTTTAAAAATTCAAGAAAAGGAAGTATTTCAAAAAGGATTGAATGGTCATAGTGTCAAATGCTACAAAGAGGTCAAATAAGAAAAAAACCAAAAAAGTTCACGTTGGATTTTGCGATAAGGATGTTGCTGGTGACCTTTGCAAAAACACTTTCAGTCAAGTGGCCCCAGGCTGAATCCAGATGCAGTGAGTTGTGAAATGAATAGGAGACAGGAAATAAGAAGAATGTTAGTAAAAGGGAGGGTGAAGATAAGGCAGTAGCTCCAGGAAGATGGGAAGTTGAGGGATAGTTTAATTATTTAATGCAGGAGAGACTTGAGTGTGTTAAACACTGATGATGTGAAATAATTAGTGGAGAGAGAAAAGTTGAAGATACTGAAGGGGAAGAGGGTGCTATCGTTAGAGGGAGGCCTGTGAGAAGGTGGAAGAAGAGGGGACCCACAGGACTGGATAAGGGGCCTCTCTTTAACTGTAAAAGAGAGTGAAGATTGGGTACAGTGTCAGGAATGATTTCAATTGCAAATAACAGAAAACCCAGCTACTAATAGTGCCTCACTCAAGCAGAGGTTTATTTTTCTCACATGACAATAAATTTAAGGTAAGCAATTGCTGACATGGCTTCTGCAGTCAATGATGTCAGCACTAAGGTGTTGACATCACTGCATTCATGTGGCCTTTTCCTCTCTGGTTGTGATCAAGACAGGAAAAAGGGAGAAGGGATGCTGTTGGCTACACTTGGTCCTTTAATCAGGAAAGTGTGTCCAGAGGCCAACGGGAGACTTCTGCTTACATCTCATTGGACAGCACTGTGCCACGTGGCCATGCCTAACTACAAGGGAGGCTGGGAAAGCTTCTTATCCTCCTGGTAGATTGAAGTCAAGGGAGACCGGGCTTGGGAATGGCGTTTAGATCAGCCTAATGGCAGCGTCTATCACAGAGCAAGTGCGGATAATTTCTAAATTTGGTAGCATGCAGGTGAAAGGTTTCCCGTCTGATATTTCATTTTTTTCTGAAGTTGAAAATGACATCATCTGCTAAGAGAGTAATGAAGCATTTGAGAGTGGTGGAAATGGGAAATGCCCTCTTTGGAGAATTGGAGAAATTGGGGACTGACGACAGACAGTGATTTCTGAACAACACTGGGCTTCATTGGAGGTTAGAGACCATGGATTCAGAGGACATGTGGCTAGAGAGTTGTGTGACTTCTCACGGAGTGACCAGAGGACAATGAGAATGTTATTCTTCCCTGTATATTATACTTTTGAGGCATATAAAATGATTGTCTTATTTAAAATTTTTTATTTTGAATTCTGTTTCTATGAAACTCATAGTTATTCTTTTGAAAATTTTTTATTTATGCTGTATAAATCATTATCTCCTTGTTTTAGATATGTCTGATACTGATATTGTGGGAGATTGATAATATATTTATTTCTGTGGAATTTTTTCCACAGCTTTTTATTTTGAAAATTTTCAGATCTATAGAAAGGTTGAAAGAGTAGTACAATGAACACCCTTATGTCATTCAGCGACATTCCCTAATTAACTTTCCCACATTTTCTGTCTCCTTTCTTTCTCTCTCTCTCCACACACACCTCACATACACTTTTTTCCCTGAACCATTTGAAACTTACAACTTAAATTGTGGACAATAAGACATTTCAGCCCTAAACACTTCAGCATACATCTCCTAGTAATTAGGACATCCTCCTATGTAACCACAACAGCAGAATTTTTTGCACCTTAGAGAATTAACATTAATATCACAGTTTAATATTCAGTATGTATTTACATTTCCCACTTGTTTCCAAAGTGTCTTTCAACCCAAATAGTCTGAAGGAGAATATTTGAAAACTATATTAATTTTTAAATTAACAGATTTTTTTTTTTAGTGAGGAAGATTGGCCCTGAGCTAACATCTGTTGCCAATCTTCCTCTTTTTGCTTGAGGAAGACTGTCCATGAGCTAACATCTGTGCCAGTCTTCCTCTATTTTGTATGTGGGATGCCGCTGCAGCATGGCTTGATGAGCAGTGTGTGTAGGTGCACGCCTGGAATCCAAACCCATGAACCCCAGGCTGCCGAAGCAGAGTGCGCAAACTTAACCACTACACCCTAAATTAACAGATTTTTGAGGTGCTCTTTGGCAGTAGGCTTAGTGTTGAAATTTTGTTGCCATTTGACAGGGCTTTTTCAATCTTTCTAGATTTTCATTTTAGATGCACACAACAATATATAGTATCTTATATATGTATATATCTAAAATTTATATTTGTATCGGCTTTTGTCTTCCCAATATACTGTAACAATACCCTCCTACTTCCCAGTTTAATGATCAACCTTTCCATCCTCCATTTTTGACTATGGATGAGTGTTGTGTGATAGATACAAAGTATCTGCATTTTCTTTTCAACACACCAATTAAAGCTATATTTGAGTATATATTATAAACTGTTACTTTCATTGTTCAAATGGTAAATGTGACTTAATATTTGCCCAAGTGTGTAAAGTAGCTCTTTTATGGGTATATTAGAACTGTTAATTAATAAAATCTAACTCAGTGAGAGGAAGGTATTTCATATAGAAATTCAATTTACTTTATGTAAAATTGAAAATACTAGTGATTAATGTCCTCTGGATGAAGGATGCTCTAGGAAACACTGGGTTTTACTAAATATAATACAAACATAACTGTTTATCAAGGAACTGGAATTCTAAAACAACATGGAAATGGACGTGTAAATAAAAGAGTTGATAAAGAAACGGAGGACATACATTGAGGCTGTTTGCCAAATACAGGAATAGGACTGAGGATATTTCAACAGGAACAAGTTCCTTGATTTATATTGTCTCCTTTTAATTTTCATACTGATTTAATCTCTTAATAAATAAATACAGGGTGATTGAGACTTGAGTAATTTTATGGGCATTTTCACCATCATGCAAAAGTAAATGGTATGGTGTTCATTCCTACTAGAATGCATTGATGTGTGTTGTACTGGACTGGCCACAGGCATTTGGGCCCATGCAGCTCCCTGTTAGAACTGAAACGTCTCTGGTCACACCCACCCTGGGCAGCATCAGCCACAGGAGCCCAGGATGCACAAACTCCCCTGATATGGGCCCCAGTCACTAGCATTGAGCTTCTGTGCTCCCAGTGTACCAGTGGGTTTCCGGTGTTTGAATTATTTATAATCAAAAACACTGTAGACATAAAACTACACTGAAACAGATATGTCTCATCATCTTTTGATCAGGGCCTTTTTGTGATGTATGTACTGGTTGGTATTAACTCTGGTTGAGTTGAAATTGTCTGCCAACTATGCCTGCACCTGAGCAGCCAAACCTGGTTAAAGAAGAACATGACCGCACTGACAGGCCTTAGTTTAATTCATGACCACTAACGTGGGCCTAACAAGTCTGACTCTGTATCTCGAGTCCATTCACTCATCTGCAGGACCTGATCACTGTTTCTTACCTTCTCTCCATACCCCCCTCCACTCACTCTCAGTTGGTGGTTTTGCTTTGTAGTATTTCACTGAGAAAATGGAAGCAACACAAGAGAATTCCTTATTCTCCCACCATCATGTCTACAAACCTACCTGGCTCAAGACCCATATAACTAAGTGCTTTACCTCCTTTTTTTTTTTTTTTTTTTTGCTGATGAAGATTACTCTGAGCTAACATCTGTTGCCAATCTTCCTCATTTTTTGCTTGAGGAAGATTAGCTCTGAGCTAACATCTCTGCCAGTCTTTCTCTACTTTATGTGTTGGTTGCCACCGCAGTGGGGCTGACCAGTGATGTAGGTCTGTATCCAGGATCCAAACCCACGAACCCAGGCCGCCAAAGCAGAACACGCTGAACTTAACCACTACACCACAGGGCTGGCCGCTGCTTTCTCTCCTTTTTAAGTTGAGCATGAACCATCCAGGCTCTGTCTGAAGTCAGCCCTTCTACTTGGGCACTAGATTCCATCCCCTCTTGCCTATTCAAGGACATTAGGCCAGGAATTGTCCCCTTTTGCTCTTTTGCATGATCAATTTTCCCTATCTTCTTCATCTTTCACATAGCCTATAAACATGTTGCAACATCTCCCATCATAAAAACAACAGAAGTCCTCCTTTGACCTCTTCCTTTATTTGCTAGTTCATTTTTTAAAAATTCATGTTATGGCAAAACTCCTTTAACACAGTTGTTAAACTTCACTTCCTCTTCTCCTGTTTACTCTCAAATTCACTTTAATCGGGCTTTTGTCCCCACTGTCGGAAACTGCTCTTCTCAAGCTGGAGAGTTCTCATCTTTCATCTTATTCCACCCATGAGCAGCACTGGTTACAGTTGATCACTTAGTCCTCCTACTTTGTCCTGTTTTTTCCATTTTCTTTGCTATTTCTCCTTTTCTCTCTGCCTTTTAATGTTGGAGAGTCCCACGTTACACACTTTGGCCCTCGCCTCTTCTCTGGCTACATTCACCCCAAATCAGGGATTCTTAACCTGGAGTCCACAAACCTGGTCTCTGTGACTTTGAAAGGGAAACATTTCTTCTTTATTTTCACTAACCTCTAAATGAAACTTTGCATTTCCTGCAATTGTGAATGTAGACAACCAAACCACAGTAATATTAGCAGTATCTGTAACTTTATCTCTAATGAAAATGTATAGATGTTTTCATCTCATTACAGTTGTTACAGATCTCTTGAAATATTTATGCACATGACTTCTCTGAAGTGACTGTAGTTATTCTGCTCACTGTTAGATCTCATCATTTAGTGTATTAATAAAAACCATTATTTTACCATACTGTAACTTTTTAAATATTTTGATGGCATATTTCAGTATAATTGGTTTCTTTATACCAATTATATATACCAAAATATATTTAAAGTATATTTTATTTTATGCATTTAAATTGTCATTCAGGGAAGGAGTCTTGAGTGACTTAACAGACTTTCAAAGGAGTTCTTGGCACAGAAACCTTTAAGAGTCCATACCCTAAATGGTCTCTAATCTCACAGCTTTAAATACGATTGAAAGTTCGTGTCTCCCAGATTTATATTTCCTGCCCAACCTCCCTTTTCAGCTACTAAACTCATGTGTTCAACTAAACTCACACATTCAACATTTCCTCTTGGATGTCTAATTAGTACCTCAAAACCAACATGTCGGGGCCGCCCGGTGGCGCAGCGGTTTAGTCCGCGCTTGGCAGCCCGGGGTTTGCGAGTTCGGATCCCAGGTGCCCGCCAACGCACTGCCTGTCAGCCATGCCATGGTGGCGTCCCATATAAAGTGGAGGAAGATGGACACGGATGTTAGCCCAGGGCCAGTCTTCCTCAGCAAAAAGGGGAAGATTGGCAACAGATGTTAGCTCAGGGCTGGTCTTCCCCACAAAAAAAAAAAAAAAAAAAAAAAAACCAACATGTCAAAAACCAAGCTCCCAAATCTCATTCCCCAAACCTCTTACAGTTTTCCCCCCTCAGTAAAGGGCAACTCCATTTTTCTGGTTGGAGTCAGGTCAAAAACCGTGGAGTCACCCTTGACTCCTCTCTTTCATAAGCCACATCTGGTCTAGTGGCAATCTCATGGACTCTATCTTCTAAGGCTATGTAGGATCTAACCATTTCTTACCAGTTCCACGCTGTCCATCCTGGTCCAAGCTATCGTCTTCTCTTGCCTGGATTTTTGCAATAGTGGCCTAACAGCAGTCACTGCTTCCACCACTGTGTACCCCACCCCACAGCATGTACCCCACCCCAAAAGATTCTGTTAAAACATTCTTTAATCACATCATGCTGCTTCTCTCCTTGGAACTCTCCAAGGGCTTCTCTAGTCAAAGTAAAAGCCAAAGTCTTTACAGTGGCCCATGAAGACTCCATGATTTGGCCCTTGCTTATCTCTGTGACCCAGGGCCCACCACACACCCCTCATTCCATGCCAACCCCTTTTTGTTATTCCTTTCATACACCAAGCATGCTTCCACCTCATGGACTTTGAACTTGCTGTTCCCTCCGCCTGGATGGACTGCTCTTTTTCTGAATGGCTTTTTCCTTTATGTATAAAATAGCAATCCCTTCCACCAAACTCCTCATCACCCTTCCCATGCTTTATTTTTCCCCATAGCACTATCACTACTTGATGCATTACAGGTTAATTACTTCTTTATTGCCTTTCTCCCACCGTTAGAATGTACATTCCATGCAGACAGGGACTTTTTATCTTTCTTGATCACTGCTGTATCTTCAATGACCAGAACAATGCCTGGCCCCTATAGGTACAATAAATGTTTGTTGAATAAATCATTCCTTCCATTCCAAACAGATTTTTTGATATCTTTAGGAGATGAAGATTATAAGGTTTTCTAAAAATAAAATATTCAGAAACTTATTGTTTTAAATCATAGTTTTAAGTGCAAATACACTCTAGTATTAATATTTTACTCAACTCTATGTTGAACTATAGCATTTCCCTACATAGATTTATTTATTCACACCAACTATTTTTCTAATGATTAAAGCTATGATATAGCTTGTTTTGGGTCTCATTAAGAAAGTCTTAAAAATGTGAATAATTTAGATTTGGTATCCTGAAAAGATCGTCACATTTTAAGTTAAAGATACCATCTAGAAACATGAAATTGAAGGGAAAGATATAGTTATGGTCAGCCCATTGCTATTTTAGAAGTCTAGGCTTCTCACAGAATTGTGTCTCAAGGGAAAAACAATTTGTAATGAAATCTTATTCATTCTGAATTTTTTTGTGAACCTAAAAAATGACTTGCTATTTTGGCATATTAGTCTTTATATTATAATTACAGCAGGAGGCATGAATGGCCACTTTTGACGTTCCCAACGGTATGTGATTTCCCTGATTCCAACCTTTTCAAGCTAGAGCAAAAATAAGATAATTAGATTCTGTTACTCTATGATCTCTTCCAATTCTAATATTCTGTGATTAAATGGTGTCAATGAGTAACGTGCTTTTAGAGAAATAAGATTATTCACATTTAGGAAAAAAACAATGTGGTGCTTTTTGTTAACCGTTGCTAGTTTTCTTTGAAATGAAAAGTGCCAAAGTATAGGAAATATTAAGCCTCTTAAGTTTTCAGAAGATCCCTATCAGTGCTCCCTCCAAGGCTAATCACTTCTTACCAAATCCTGCGTTCAACTCCGATCTCAATCACTGGCCTCTCTTGCCTGGATTGTTGTGAAAGACTTCTAACTTCCTAGAGTCACTATCTTTGCAACAGCCCACATCTTGCCCCTACATAGCCTCCAGAGGGATCTCCCAGTGGTGGTTTCCAGCTGCCATTGAAGCAGAATACAGACTCCTTCCATGGCCACAGGGCCTCACCTGTGGGACCCTGCCCATCTCACTAACGTCACCTCCTACCTCTCACCCCTCATTCACTGCCTTCTTTCTGCTCCTTGAACATCCCAAGCCCAGGACTCTTGTTCTTCCTGCTCTATCCTGACATCTTCTCATGAGTGACATATCAGCTCAGAGAGGCCTGTCTTTATCACCACAACTGAAGTAACACCTCTCCTAGTCACTCTCTAGCCTGTTACTCTACTTCTTTTTACCATAAAACTTACTGCTGTCTGCAATTATATTATTTCTTTGTTATGTCTTTACTGTCTGCCCTTTCCTTCTAAAATGTAAGCTCTCGGAGGACAAGTTATTGTTACCATTCACTAACAACTCTCCAGCACCAAGAGTAGTGCCTGGCTCATTGGAGATGCTCAGTACATTTATGTTCAACAAATGGATGAATGAACTAGGTGCCAATGACAGCAAAATACTAACTGGCAGAATGTATTACTCAGAAGGGCTAAGCCTCACTTAAAGGGAACCAAATGGATACCTTCAAATACTTTTCCTCATTTGCCATGATTTGAATGTGTAATTCTAAGACGTTACTCTTTAAAATGAGGGCTGATTCTTGTAATAAAATAATTCCATGCAATTCATTATTCTGATGCAGATTAGCAAAAATTTTTAAGATGAGAGTCAAAGTCTAGAAAAAAGCCAGAAATAGATATTGGCATATGTATATATATAATTTTGGGATTAAACAATAAACTGAGAGAATAAGCTTTAGAAATAAATATATATAAACTATATATATATATATATATATATATATATATAGTTTTTTTTCTGTGTGTGTGTGTGTGAGGAGGACCAGCTCTGAGCTGACATCTGTTGCCAATCCTCCTCTTTTTGCTGAGGAAAATTGGCCCTGGGCTAACATACATGCCCATCTTCCTCTACTTTATATGTGGAACGCCTGGCACAGCATGGCTTGGTAAGCGTGTGTAGGTCCACGCCCAGGATCTGAACCTGCAAACCCTGGGCCGCGGAAGCGGAGTACGCGAACTTAACCACTACGCCACTGGGCTGGTCCCAAATAATATATTTTTTCAAGGCCAACAATTTAGCAAAATTTGAATGATCTTTACAGTGTAGTTTCTAGAATGACCAATGAAAAAATGACAATGCCATCTTATTTTAGTTACAGAGAAAGAATTAAATTGGCATTATGTTCATACTGGATATCAGTCTTAGATATAAATGTTCCTTAATAATAATGGCAAAGTTGTATAGATCATACTGTGTTGTCTATATTTTTGGTTTTTGATAATACTTGAAATATTAATTTGATATTTTTACTTTTCCTCATTTCTGTGTATTTTATTTGTGAACAATCATAAAATCCCATGTGACCTAGATAACAGGAGTATGTGATAGGGACTTACTGTTAGGAGTTTAAGCAGAGTTCACTAACTGTAAAGTGTTTCACTAATAGGAAAAGAAAAAGACAAACCCTCTGTTGACCTTTGTTTCACATTAAAATGACCGGAGTTTGACACCAAAATGACAGCTGGTTAAAACAGCTTGAGATTTCAAAGTGCTTGAGTGTATATAAATATTATGACTGATCTCATAAGTGTGTTGGAAAACACGTTAAGAAAGGTCCTTGGTTTAGCAGTTTGCTACATTCTCCCCTTTTGGTTGGAGGGAACTGTCACTCCACAAAAATTTTATCTTCTGGTTTTAGAGGAAATAGAATAATTAAAAACATGTAGTTGAACTCAACAGAACCAAGACTGGAGGTTAATACTGTGAATGTAAATTACTACTTTGTGCACAAACCTAGGGTACAGATTCCTGTAGTTTGATGACAGAACAGACACTGCTCCAAATTAGCTTTATATAACGAGATGTCAATAGTAATAGGATGTAGAAAATTCATCACTAAAATTTATTTTTGCCACTTCCTTTTCTACAACAGAACATGTTAGGGCAAGGAGAACTTCAGGGATCAAATGTACATCATGGACAGATCATTCCTATGCTCTGGTCCTGAAGTATTCCAAAGGGTACATCTACCATCCAGCCTCTACTCCTTAAAATTGTCTTGACTTTATTTTTTAAAATCTCATTCAAGCTACTGTTTATCCTAAATGTTATATAATAGTTACTTGGAATTTTCTGTGCATTTTTTCTATAGGCAAGGAGAACTTGAGATGGCAGAGTAGAAGGAATAGGAAGCAGGAGCAATAAACAAAAGTTGGAATGAGGTAGTTTGTTAGTGGACAGAATAGATTAAGATTATCAACAGCACAGAGTTCAGGCAGAAGCTTTCCCATGAGGCTTGTAACATTTCTAAAAGGCATAAGCATCAATTAGTGAAGAATTAATTCAGAAAAGTGGAGGCTGACTAGGGCCATGTAATCAGGGTATGAGTGCAGATCTGAGGGGCAGAGAAAAGGCTGGTCCAGTCTCCAGCAGGCAGGAGAGGGAAAGAAAAGGGAGAGGGCATGGTTGGCATAGGTTGAGATGAATAATTTTATTTCTGTTTACTTTTTAATTTTTAAAAAGATAGTGCATGCACACGGTACAGAATTCAAACAATACGATGGAAAATCGAATGAGAATTAAGTCAACTTCCCACCCTGGCTCCCAGTCCCCAATTCCCCTCCAGAAGGTCAACTTTCTTGTAAATCCTATCCTCTAGGTATGGACAAGCATTTATCTACAACTCCTTTTTTTGCTAAACACAAATAGTAGTATTATATATAACACCTCCATTTTTCACACAGACGGCATGCAAATCACATTATTCTAAACTTTGCTTTTTTAACCTAATAGATTATAATTTCATTCCTCCTAATTTCCTCAATTCCTTTTACCAGCCTCGTTATATCCTGTCCTATGGATGTGACAGTCCCTTATGATGGACATTTATTTCCAGTCCTTTCATCCTATAAACAGTGCTTCAGTCATAGCCTTATATGTATGAGGTTATCTGCTTTTATATTTCTGCTCAAGAATATTAGAATGGGGATGGAAGGATCAGAAAATAAAGTTGTCCTAATTAGACTGGTATATTTAGAACGGGCTGATTTATTCTGGGTCAGAGAGACATTAGCATTAGTTGGTATTGATAAGAGAATAAAAGTTAACTTACATAATAGAGCTTCATTGCTCCATACGTTGATTGGAGGCAAATAGCAATAAGCTTTTTAGTATTTTGGTGCTAATCTTCACAAAATAAAAGTTCAAAGTTAGAGTAAGTAGTTAATGAAAGTGAGTAAACAGCAAATATAAAGATGACCCATGTAAAACCCACTGTTCTTTTAAGGGAAAACAAACTATTATCGAGCAGATATTCCCTTACAACATTAACCACTGATTTCAAAAACAATGAATAAAATGAGAAAAATGCATTAATACATATAGCCAGTAAGCATGTTAAAATGTGAAACATCATTACAAAACAAAGAAATGAAAGTGAAAGGGACATCTTTTCTGTACAATCCAGAAAAAAATTGTCTTTACTTATAATACACAATGATAGTGGTTAAATAATTAAAGGTCCTTTTATATGGGGGACTATCATATTACAGTTTAAAATAATATTTTAAAGAATATTCACATCATAAGGTTAAATCAAAGACTGTGCCATAGAGTTATACATATAACTAAATTTATGATACAGACTTATATATGTGAGAAAGGAGACACTAAAATGTTAGCAGTAATTATCACTGATTAATGGGATTATATTTTGTTACACTTTTCTGTGTTTTCCAAATATGCTTCAGCAAGTCCTTTTATTTTTTAAAAAAAGTTATTCAAAAAAGAAAGATTGAAAAACATAGAAATGGAGATTTGGCTTCTTTTTAATAAGAGTTTTTCAAAAAATATGTGTTCCTTTTCTCAGAAGATGCATCCTTCTTAGCCCCATTCTTAGCCCCACTTACATTTCTGGAAGTACTTGAATCAAGTTTTCTTAAGGAACTCACATTATTATAGATTTTATCTTTCAGTCAGTTGGTGTCACACTGAGATTCGGTGAGAATGATCTTAGAACCTTCCCCCACTTAATCGACGTAAAGCCTGATATATGTACAGACTTTCCTCAATGTACATCTCCTGCCTAGACCTGTCTTCTGAGCTTCAGACCTTTACATCCAAATGCCTCCAGGTCATCTCTGCTTGCATGTCTCACTGGCAGCTCAAACATAGCAGGTATTCATCCAAAGATGAGTTCCTGGTCTTCCCCCAGTCTCTCCTGTCCTTTCCAAAATCCCTCCCCCACCATCATTTCAAACACCTGAGAGTCACCCTTGACACTTGCTTCTCTCCTTCTCCACCTCCAGTGCATGGCCAGATCCTGTCAGTTCTACCTGCACAATATGTTGTGCGTCTGTCCCCTCTCGCCATCTCCACTACTAAACCCCAGCCACTTCTCAGGTGGCTCACTGCAATAGCTTCTGACTGGTTGCCCTGACTTCACTCTTGCCCCCTTCAAGGCATTCTCCACATGCAATATAAATGACCTGTTCTCGTCATAAGAGAACTGCAAACTACAATGAGATGCAATTTTCCACCTATCAGATTGGCAAATTTCATAAAGTTTGATAATACATTGTATTGGCAAGGGGTAGAGGATAATAGGCACTCGTGCATTGCTGGTGGGAGTATAAATTAATTCGCTCACTTTGGGGAGCAATTTGGCAAAATCAGAGTTAAAATTATGTACAGCCCTTATCCCCACCTGTTTATTTCTGGGAATTTATCCTTCAAGTATCTTAGAGAAAGGCAATGCTATATATGCATATATATTTGTGTATGTATGTATGTATGTACGTATATATGTGTATGTATATGTGTGTGTATATATATTTCCTAAATGTCCATCAATGGAGAACTGATTTAAAATAAAGAATGGTATATCCATACAATAAAATACTATGTAGCTTTTGGTCAGCTCTAAATGAGCTGGTGTGAAAAGTGCTCCAAAATGGTTAAGAGAATAAAACAAAATGCAGAACAATGTGTATATTACAACTTTTTGTGGAAAAAAAAGTAAGTAATAGTGTTCAGTCTGGGTCAGAGAACTGGGTAGTTTTAGAACAGGAGTGAGAGGTAGAAGATTTTTAATGTATACCCTTTTATTGAACTTGATAATGTATATAGTTTATACATTCAAAAGGAAAAAAACGTTTCTTTTAAAGAGTCAAAATGTAGGCACATGGCTTCTCTGCTTAGCATCCTTCTGTGGATTCATTTGCACTTAGGATAAAACCTTGCCTAGGACTACATACCTGTCTTGGGCCAGCCCCTGTCTGTCTCCCCAGAGAGCCTTTTGAGGACTTCTCTTTTCCCCACGCTCCAGCCCTGCTTTCAGTTTCTCTAACATGCCATGTCTTTTTTTACCTCAGGAGGAAGAAAGTATATGCACCTTTGTTTATATTCTTCCTGCTGCTTGAAATGCTTATTTCCTTTACCTATTCGCTTCTTTCATCAGTGACTTCCACAGAGAAAACTTCTCCAATCTAAATTACATTCCCTGATTAGTCTCTCTCATAGAAGGATGAAATTATTTATTTATTTGTCTGGATTTTAGTGTCTGTCCCATGCACCACTTTTTAGGCTGGGGTAGTGGAAAAAAACATTTTGTTGAGATTCGAGGGATCTGAGTTCTGATCCTACCACTGCATAACTGTGGCCTTCAGCAAATCACTTAACTTCTCTGGGCTTCAATTCTCTCATCTGTAAAATGAGAAAACTAGACTAATTAATTTCTAAGGCCCTATAATTTATAGTATCAGAATACTGTGTGTATATAGTATAAAGTGAAATACACATAAATATTGAATGCTGGTGTACTCTTTATATAATGGAAATACACCTAAATATTGCATGCTTTTATAGAAGAATTTTATGTTATAAATGAAAGTTTGGTTAACTACTTTCTTCAGAGTAACTTAACTTTATGATTATTCTTCACAGTGTGGTTGTTTGATTCCTTCCTTACCTTTTACAAATGTATCAAATACCTAGATATCCAGCCAGCATTCAAAGATGTACTTAATATACAGACAGGATATTCTAATATGCCAAACTCTGATTGTTTTCTTATAATACTCTCCTTGCCATATTTTTATAAGGCATTATTTTTTATCTAGTGGCTGTAACTTGAGTCATTAGATCATATAGGTCTTAACGTCATTCCTGTTTTGATTAAATTACAAATCCACTAAATGGTGTGTATGGGCAGAGAAAAAGAAAAGTTAGTCCATTTTTTCTGCCCTATAGCTCAAGATAAAGGTTCTATTTAGGAAGAAGGCTAAAAATTTCTGATTACATTTTGGTTTTAGGAGCAAGGGGAAGATGTCTCCCTTAAAAAAACACAACCAAAAAAGGATTTTCTGCAATAAATTTTAAGGTTTCTCTTGCCCATTAAAATAGTTAATCCTACAAATTGAATATTTAAATTAGAAGAATGTATCAAATAAATACAATTTGATTCAATAAATGTGATAAAAATTGTTTGCCTTCTTATCACTTTCAGCTTTCTCAGTTGTAATAGTAACTTGACTCTATTCCACAAGAATTTTTAATTGGCAAATTATTCCTCCATTTACTGATTCCTACTTGTGAATTCTGGACATTTGTTTTAACCTGAATTTTCTAAAGAGCTAATAGCACCCCATATTAGAAAATTAATCCTTTGTTATAATGGACAACACTGGGGTTATATTATAATAATTTAGCAAACCCTTATATTGTAAGAAGGAAATTGCTTTATTTTTTTTTTCTCTTTAGCACCTGGTCTGATGGCAGTGGTTGGAGGTTGTCCAAAAGTGTAAGTTTACTGATGACATGCTAAAGTCAGTCTTTTATATATTGCTCCCCTCAGCGTAGTTTCTGGATAGGGGTGACAGCAGGGCAGGTCTAGAGTCGGAGACCTGTTCTGGCACATCTTGCTCAATGACTCTCCTGAGACTCCGGGAGCCCTGCCCTAGTTCTTGAACAGTAAGCTGGCCTTATCTAAGAATCACCTGTGCTGATCCTGGATGAATCAGTCAGGTGTGTTGGTCCCTGGGGTTAAAGTTCTCATGAGATAAACGGCTTTCTAGGGAATAGCATAATAAGATGGAGCTAACCTATTTATCCAACCACTAATTTACGATAGGGGAAATTTGATTTGTTGACACATAAAGGGGACTTCTTTGGCTTCACATAATATTAGATGAAGGTGGCCACCTCATTTAGGCTAGTCCTTCTACTAGAATCCCTAGTTCAGTTTCTCGTGGTAGTTCTTTCTGTTTGTAGAAAATGAAGTAAATTCTTGTACTTTAGTGGAATTTTCTAGCTGCTTTGTGTTCTATTCTTTTGAGATGAGATAAGATATGTTTAGATTACTGGATTCCAGCATGTATTTGTGTCAGTTTAATCAGGAATGCATGGATTCTCTTTCTGTCTAAAGCCAGATAATACAGAAGACCCTCAAAAGAGTTGTCTATCCAGTTTATTCTTTCTCTCCATTCTCTCCTGAACCCTCTATAAGAGTTTCACACCCCCCCCCACTCCTCCAGAACTGCCCTTGTTAAGGTCTCCATAACCTTTATTTTGTTTAATACAAAGGTCTATTATTGTCATCATCTTACGTGGACCCTGAGCATAATTTGACACTACTGGTCAATCTTCTCCTCCTTTAAATACTTTCTTCACTTGGGTTCCAAGACACTACCTTTTCATGGATGCCTCCTACCTCATTGCCTGATACTCCTACATCTCCTTTGCTGGATCCTCCTCTTCCTCTCTGACTTCTAAACATTGCAGTGCCTCAAGACATGGTCCTTATACTTCTCTTCCATTTTAGCTACACTTACTCTCCTCATGATCTCATCCTATCTTTTATCTTTAAATAACACCTATATGCTAATGACACTCAAATTTACTTCTCCAGCTTCTATGTCTCCCTTGACGCTCAAGCTCATATACCTACTGTCTACTTAACAACTGCCATTTGGATGCCTAGTAAACATCTCAAGCTTAACATGTCCCAAACTGAATCCTACCCACCCCCATCCAACCAGCTCCCCCTCTTCTTAGTAAACGGCAACTTCAAGTTAAAAACCTTGTCATCCTTGACCACTCCCTTTTTCTCATGCCTCATATACAATCTATCAGCAATAGCTGTGTACTTTTGTCTTCAAAATATGTCGAAAGTCCAACCACTTATCACCTCCATTGTTGCCACCCTGGTTCCAGTGACCATCATCTCTGGCCTCAATTATTGCAATAATCTCCTAACTCGTCTCCTCATTTCTACTTCCCACTATCATCTATTCTCAAAAGAGAGTGACCCTTTACACATGTAAACCAGATAATGTCACTCCTTTGTTCCAAATCCTTAATCTCACCTATGGTAAAAGCTAAAGTCCTTAAAATGGGCTGGCAGGCTCTGCTCAATCTCTGACCTCTTCTCCTGAGCCTCTCCCAGGCACTTTCTCTGCTCCAGCCACACTGGCCTCCTTTCCAGGCTGCCTGCAGATCTTTGCACTTTCTCCTCCCTCTGACTCAAATGCTTATGGCTCCCTCCCTCACTTTAGGTCTTAGCCCAAAGGTCACTTTCTCAAAGGGAACAACCTTACCACCTGTTTAATATTGCCTAAAATCTTCTAACACTTCCTGTCCCCTTCTCTGCTTTATTTTTCTTGAGGGCACTTGTCCCCCTCTGACCAACTATCTATTTTACTTATTTACGTTTTTTATTATTGATACTCTTCTGCCCCCCAGACCCCCACACTCAAATATAAGCCCCTTGAGGGTAGGAAATTTTGTTATGTTCACTGTTGTTCCCTTAACCCTGGAGGAGGACCTGCCTTGTAGTGTACCCCTAATAGATATTTGTAAAATAAATGCATGATTAAAAATGTTTCTGTTACTGGATATCCTGATGCCATGGGATGGAAGCATTTTATTTCTGTTTAAGAGTCAAGACTGTAATATCATATGAACTTTTGTTTTGTATGTTTGGTTGACTATTCAACAAACATTAATTGAGCATTTCCTCTGTGCCAGGCACTTTGCTTGGCACCAAGCATAAAGAGATGAGCAAAACATGGCCACCTGCTCTTAGAAGCTCATGAAACTCCCTCCATTTAAAATTTAATTATGCAATATTTAATACATACAAAAAGACATAAAAAATAATGTATAGTCTTTATATCATAAACATATAAAGAATAATGAATTCTTGCATGTCTATCTTATACCTGAAGAAATAAGACATTACCAGTGCAGGTAAGCACCCATTTTACTCCTCTCCAGTTGCATCTCCTCCCTGCTGCCAGAGGTAACTGCTATCCTGAATTTGGTGCTTACATTCCGATGCATTTTTAAAATACTTTTGCTGCATGTGGATCCCTAAACCACACATAGTATTATTTTGTATATTGAAAGGGAGTCAAAATGCAGGTCTTTTGCTTTTCTCACTGAATTTCATTTCTGAGACTCATCTGTGTTGATACCTGTAACCATTCACTTTAACTGCTGTGTAGCCTTTCCTTTACTTATCCAGTCCCCTGTTAATGGACAAATAGGTTGCTTCCAGGTTTCTGATGATATAAATATTGTTGCCTTAACATTCTAGACTAAATGCTGTCCAGTAGAACTTTCTGTGCTGATGGAAATGCCTTATATCTGAACTCTACAATACTGTAGCCACTAGCCGTGTGTGGCTGCTGAGCACTTGGAATGTGGCAAGTGTGACTGAGGGACTTAATTTTTAATTTTATTTAATTTTAATTAACGTGGTTAGTGACTACTGTATTGGTGAGCACAGTTCTACACTATATTTCTTTGTCTCTTTGAGTGCATCCAGGGCAGTAATTCTCAATACTGTCAGACCCAATGCACTCGTCTTATAACAAATATATTTTGTATCACCCCATTTACTATGAAATGAAATTAATGAAATGAAATTAATATTAATTTAACTCATCTACACACATTAAAAGAATCAAATGTGGGGGCCGCCCGGTGGCGCAGCGGTTTAGTTCGCGCTTGGCAGCCCGGGGTTCGCAGGTTCGGATCCCGGGCGCCCGCCGATGCATTGCCTGTCAGCCATGCTGTGGCGGCATCCCATATAAAGTAGAGGAAAGACAGGCACAGCTGTTAGCCCAGGGCCAGTCTTCCTCAGCAAAAAGAGGAGGATTGGCAACAGATGTTAGCTCAGGGCTGGTCTTCCTCACACACACACACAAAAAGAATCAAATGTAATGCATTTACTGTGATATAAAGTAGAAATATAAGAAAACTAACTTTAATAAAATAATAGGTATTTCAATATGTCAATGGCCACAAATACACTGCAGTACATTAGGAGACAAAATGAAGTTGTCTACAAAAGCAGACTCTTAGAAGTTTGTGATGTTGGAAACAAACATCAAAAGTGGTGTTGCTATTGGTGATGCGAATAACTCTTGGTAAGGTTCTGAACAAGACAAAATACCTTCTTCCCTTTTGTAGTAGTTGCATTCCCTGGAAAATTTATACATATTAAAATCTTACAAAAATACTTGGTATTTATATCTAAAACAGAGTTATGTTATACTCTTAGATGATTATAAACAGTTTTGTCACCTGCATGAATATTCTACTAGACCTTCTAAAAGTCATAGAGGACCCAGGACAATTCTTTTCTCAATAGGACCATCTTTCAAATTGCAGGACGTATAGGATACCTGGCCCTTACCCACTACATGGCAGTAAACTGCCCATCACTCTTATAAACAAAAATGCTCCTCAGGTGTGGCACCAGTCCTGTTGAGACCCATTGATCTATGGTATATTCCCAGCACCAAATTACTGGGTCTTAAGATTTGAGCTTCTTCAACTTTATTAAATTTATATTTGTTCTCCAAAGTAACTCCCAAGTTCTCCAAAGTGTTTAGACCAATTTACTCTCTCACTAGCAGGTTGCGAAATTGACCATTTCTTCACATAGATGCAGTTTTTACCTCTAAAGTTGCACTTTTCCTAGGTTATAGCTTTGTTGACCTCAACAGTTAGCTGTTAAAAAACATAACTTATGTATGTCCTAACTCTTTGTCTACCTCCCCTCAAAGTAGGGCATCCCCCACCTTTCTGAATAAACCCAGAATAGAATACCTGCTAACCTGAATGCAAGCATGGCCTCTTCTGCCATTTTCCCAAGTGTAGCTATGTCCCAAGAAGTCCCTAACTGATCCTAGCTCCTCTCCACTAACCCCAAGGATATGTATCTCCATCTCCTATCAGCCCCTTTCTTCAAATTCCAGAGGGATCTGATTAGTCCCCTGGGCATTGAGAATTTACACTAAAAAAAATCTTGATGTCTGAATCCCTGGTTTCATAGAGCAAATGCAGAGTAAGGTAAATGGAGCCAAGTCCATTACTATTAAGGAGTGATAACGACCTGACCTTTATACCTCTGACTATAGCTATAAAACAATGTTTGCTGCTGTAATGGCAAAATACCCCACACTCAGTGGCTCACGACAACAAGTACTTAATTCTCACACTCCTGGGCAACTTCGGCTGGGCTGCCGTAGGCTCAGGTTGTGGGTTGTCTGGCCTTTGGGATGGGTTCAAGTCTGCTCCACATTTTTCATTATGGGGCCTAAGGCAGAGACCAACCAGGGCTTTCTCTTCTCTTGGTAGATCACTGGAGCACAAGAGCATGAAACCACCACTCCAGCATATTTAGAGCTGCTGCTTATATCACACCTGCTGATTTTCCAGTGACCAAAGCATGTCACATGGCCAAGCCCAAAGACAGGAAAATATGCTTCATTCCAAGAGAGAAGTAGAGAGGGCTGAGTATTTGCTAAACAGTAGCCCAGTCCAATGCAAAAGAGCAACACTTTTTGTCACAAGATAGAGTCTGTGATTAATAGAACATTTTTGGTGTTATGACCAAAATACAGCAAATGTATCCAAACCAATATCGTGAATTGATGGAATAACAACTAGAACTGAAGCCCTTTTGTGCATGTATACAGGCATATGGTCTTTTCCTCTTTCAACCAAGCACACTCACTCTGCCTGTGTAGCCATGGTTTCCTTGCTCCTCCTTCAGTGATGGAAGACAGAGCTATTTGGTTTGGATCATGACCTCAAGTGTTTCTCCAATGGGAAAAAATTGGGGAAGAAATATCCTCAGTTCTCCCTCCACCTTCCCTCTCTGCCAGCAAAATCACAATCAACTCTCTCAGTTACCTTTTCTAAGCACATTAAATTTAAGAAACTTTTTGTTTCTTTCCCTTAATCAACTTAATAAATTAAAAAGATAGTCCTTATCTTCACCACAATGAGAGTCTATATAGGTAGAAAAAGAGATTAAAACTTGTTTGGCTTTTTAAAGCATCTAAGAATAGAATGGATAAATATGTTATGCTATATTATTTTAGTGAAATACTATACAGTAATGAAAATTTACTGTATGGTATTTACTATGTATTGCTGAACAGATTACAGCTATTTTCAACAATATGTGAGAATCTCACAAACATAATATTGAATGAAATGTCAGAAACAAAAGAATATGTACTGTAATTCTGTTTATATAAAGTTCAAAAAGCAGGCAAAAATAAACTAGTGTTTGGGAATGCATGCTTAGGTGGAAGAACTATAAAGAAAAACAAAGAAATGATTTTCATAAAAGTCAGGATAATGATTACCTTTGTTGGGGGTGGTAGCAATTGGGAGAGGCAGGAGGAATCTTTTTGGGTATAGGCAGCAATCTATTTCTTGACTGGTGGAATTACATGGGTGTTGTTTTGTGTTAAATCATCAAGCTGTACATGTTTGTTCCTTGAACTTTTCTCTATAAGTATTATATTTCATAATAAAAAGGTTTAAAAATGTCTAAGGATCCTAAGATATTTGGTCCCATAAACTTAATCTTACACACTATAAAATTTAATAGCAACATACTTTGTTTCTAGTTTCAACTCCTGGTTAATTCAATCCATAAATATTCAGTGCCTCCTGTGTCTGTGTTCCTGTTTACAAATTTTGTAGGTTTTTCTTATACATTGTTTTCTGTCCATGTTGGAGAAGTAGATTTCCTTCCAATCCTTCTATTTGTGATTAAGGCTAAACTTAAATATTAGACCACATCAAAGGCCACTTATCTCTGTCCATATCCACAAACTATGTCCTAGCTCCACCCAGAACTCTTTTAGGTACTCACTTGATCTTAAGGGAGACTGGGTGAAGGAGTGTCCTGGTGAAAATCCATAGCTAGTTCTAGAAAAACAACTTCAACTCTTAATGACACACTAATGCTTGGTTTTTGTGTCTATAAAGACACATTCTGATGAAGAAATCTCAGTGTTCCTCAATAAGATCAAAGGGAAATGCAGACAAGAAATAGATTGGTGTATATGGTCAATAAAAAAACTAGATGGAGATGGGATGGGCATGACAAGTGAGCAGAGGTCTGTGGAAATGCCACCTCCCTCTTTTCTGGGCCCCCAGATTTGAAAATCTGATGTTTATTATCTCTTCTTTTGTGTTATATCTCTAGATCTCGTGTTCTAAAACTGTTTCTCTTCCTGTATCCCCAAAAAAGGTTAAGGTAAGAGAGCCTCCTTAATCTGCTACAATAGTATCTTAATTATACCTTCAAGCATATGTGATATAGGTATTCTTTTGGAGAGGTTAGTCTTGGCAAGCCTCTTTATGTTGTTTATTTGATTAAAAAGAGAAGTCCTGTTAATGGTTGTGGGTGAGGAATGGGTTTCCCTAATTACCTGATTGTTCCTATTAGGTGAAGATTAACCCTCCCCATGAACTGAATCTGTCTTGACTTTAGACCCAGTATATAACTACTCAGATGGATAGACTGCACATTATTGCATCTGGATTTTTTTCTCAGGGTTACAGATTGTATTGGATGTAGTCCAGGAGGATGTTCACTTTTTAAAGATACTGCACTGTGCCAATCAATTTTGGTCTAGGAATCAGGATAGCATTCACAGTGACAATATACTCATAAGAATACAAATGTTTCTGATCATTTAAATTAAACAGAATAAACCAAAGTGAAAAAAAAATAAATGTTTCTGAATTTTCACACATTACATATAAAACGTCAGAAACCATAAGTACTCCTGAAAACACTGACTATCTTTAAAAAGTGATTGTCAAAGTTATCAAAGTGCTTCTGAATTTTTTCGTCAGCAAAATTAGGGAAAGTTTTAAAGCCAATATTTAATGCTAATGAATTACATGAAGGGAGGGATCGTATCTATCTTATTTAGCACTGTATCCCCAGCACAATGCCTGGCACATCATACGTGTCAAAAAAAATATTTTTAAATGAATGAATGAATATCCACTGTGGCTAGGCAAGATTATGTATGTTATTTTATTTAATCTTCACAATAATGCTAAAAGTTAAGTGTTGGTATCCCCATTTTATAGATGAGGAAATTGATTCTCAGAGAGGACAAGGGTGTTGCCCAAGGTCACACACACAACTAGGAAATGGTAGAGATGGGAATCAAACTAGGATGTGCCAGACTCCAAATCTGACATTTGTTTGACGATGACACTCATTTTAGCAAAGACTGCTACTTGCCTACCCAAAGCCGTTTCCCTCCTTGTTCTTAATTAGAGTCCCAATTTTGTTTTAGTGTCCTATTCCCTCAGATGACTCAGATAAATCCTGATTGGTCTAAGCCAAAATAATGCTCCCAGTTCCCATGCTGGTGACCAGTTTAGGGGATTGGAATATAACCTGACTTGGCCAGTGAAATTGGAGGTAAATATTCTGATGGTGGGGGGCAGGTTGAGGGTTATGGGAAAGGATTTTTGTGACCACTTTAACAAAGAAACACAGGGGAGAAACAGACCTTTCTCTGACTCCTAAGTGTTGATATATGGGGACGTGATGCCTAGAGCTACTGAAGCCATCTTTCTGCCAGGAGGGAAGCTAGAAGACAATCTTAGGTGCCTCGTATACTGTTGGGCTCCTAGGGTTGCTCGGTAAGTGGTAACTATCAATCAAGTTCTTGGTTTTGCTCAGCCAGTTACTTGACATCTTGGGTTGCCAACCACCTAACTGGAGTGTCAGCTGCTCTGTAATACTGACCTTGTCAAAACTAATTCCACCTCAGTTTTAAAAATCTCTATTCTAAGTGGACATATAAAATGAAATGTTATTATAGTTTTTAATCATTATTTTATGGAAATGAGATGTCTCCACTTATTAATTAATCCACTAACCATTTACTGGTTGCCAGTTGCTGGGGAGCAATGTTAAATACTTGAATAGAGATATACTCACATAGAAGAACAAAAAGAGACACTCGAGCAACCTGGGCAGGAAGAGGAAGAATCAAGAGAGTCTTTTCACTGGAGCTGACAAGAAGTGACTTTTGAACTGAACTGTAAAAGACCAGTAAGAGTTATACAGGTAGAAAAAGAAAAAAAACAGGGGGGCATTCTCTGCAAAGGAGGTAGCATAGGAGATGCAGGGGGGTATGAGACAATATGGCCCAGTCAAGGAAGTACAAGTTATTGAGTTTACAGGGTGCAGGCTGGACAAATCTAGAAAGGAGTCTAGAGAGGTGAACAGCGGCCTGGTCACAAAGGGCCTTGGGGCCAAGCTATGGTGTGAGACCTATGTCAGAAAGCAGTAGGAGTTGCTGAAGGATATTAAGTATGTATGGAACATGATGGTACTTGAACTTTAGGAAGATCACTTCGGCAGCAGAGAGGAGACTATTTTGGAGGAGGGAAAGGAGATAGTTAGAGATGATGAGAAGCAGAAAAGAAATGAAGAGGGGCTTTTAGATTCAAGAGAATTTTAGGAAATGATTTAGATAGAACTTGGTAACTGGATATGAGAGATGAGAAAGTAGCGGGTAGGAAGTCTGCAAAGAAATGCAGAGCGGGCGAGGGGCATAGAAGAGCCTGCCAGACTGTGCTGAGGGCTCAGCTGAGGATAGAGACCATGGGTTAATGGCCCCAGTGCACATGGTTGAGTAATTGACTTTGTGTGGTTTTAGGAGCAAAGAAGGCTGGATTGATCCACATTTGGATAAGTATTGCAGAAGGAAAATGGAGCAAGAGCAGTAAGAAGTTGGAGATGTTGTTTAAAGAGACAGGTTGAAGTGCTGAACCAAAGAAGATGGAGATGAAAGCAAAACCAGAAGAAAGTCTAACACATGGAGTGAAAGGAATAGGACTTCAGTCACAGTTTGGTGGATGAGCAGGTATAATTGGAGCAATAGGGGCTTGTGGTAAGAAAGTTGAACAGTATGGTTTAAGATTTTACAGGTGGCATAGCTCTAGATAATAATGAGGGAGAAGGGATGAGTTGGTATCTGTGTGGAGATGAAGGTCACTGGTGTTGGAGAAGCCAAGCCACTGGGTGTTGGAAGGGTGGGCCACATGGACAGTGAAGAGAGCAGGATTATGGCAGATTTGGGGTGGAGAGAAAAATCATAAGCCATGTTCCAGAATCTCCGATACATAATGGAGAGTGATGAGAACAAGAAGGATGAAGAATAGTCAATTTGAGAGGCATAACCTTCAAAAGAAGAAGGATTTTTACAGAAGTTTGGAGGAATATTGAATGGGCAATTGCTCATAGTTATGTAGCACTTACTGTGGCGAGGTTCTGTTTTAAGTGCTTTACATATAGTAAACTCACTGAGTTCTCACCTATGAGGTTAGTAATGTTAGTATCCCCCATTTTACAGATAAGGAAACTGAGGCTCTGAGACATTCAATAACCTGCTCAAGGTACACAGCCATGACTCCAATCTGGGCAGTTAGGCTCCAAAGTCCATACTCTTACCCACATCACTATCCTGCTGATTCTGTTGGATGAGCCCAGCCAGCCCCTGTGGTTAAGTGGAAAATTCAAGAACAAACAGCCTCCACTTAAAAGTGTAAGGAGGAGGTAGTGTCTGGGGTGGGGAGCCATTCACAAAAAGCAGAACATGACTGGTTCTTGATAGCATCAACTCCTTTATGTTTCCTAGAGTCTATTTTATTTAGTCCTTAAACATAATAGTGTGCCTTTGAACTATGTGTTAATATGTAAACTGCCTCAGGCCTTTTTAGAAGTAGGTGAGAAATACTTTTAAAATAAATGGTTATGTTAATTATTAACTGTAAGTACCCAATTACATAAAGGAATTAATTGGCATCTTTCAGAGAACTTATACACATTCCAAGTAAGAATGGCAAAAAAAGAAACTAAAATATGCAATCTTGAATACATAGTTCTGTTTTTTTCTCTGGCATCACTAAGCTTTATGGCAAACCAATTTATTTGGGGTTCAGGATTACCCGTTGGAAGAAATTCTCCTTTTTCTTTTTGTTACCTGCCAGACACTAACTGTCTTAAAAACTGAGAGCCCAAGAATGTTAGAAGGCATTATAATCCAAAGGAGAAGCCTATTTTGCTTGGCTCATATTAAGTTCTATTTATTTTCTTAGAATTAAGGCCCAAAGAGTCTTTGAATAAAGTGCTAATCCTATGAGGCAATGAGAAACCAGTTTCCTTGTCTTACAGAGCTACTCCTCTTCATGAAAAGTGTGGCTCCAAGAGCATAGCCATGAGGAAAATATGGATTTATACAAAAGGAAATTTATGGCATAATTATAAACTGTACCATGGACTCATAATTGGAAGCCTGCATCTCACAATTACATTTAAGAACTCTGGTACATATAAAATAAGTTCTTTCAAAATGTGATTTAGGTTTTATTTAGAAATGCATCTACTGAAATGAAGCATACTGCACAAAGTTTATGCTAATCATGAATGTGATCATGGATAGTTTAATCCAAAATGAGTGGATTTGTCAGATGTAGAGTCTCAGTGGGGTAATTTGATAAATCAAATGATTTCTTTTTCATCTGAAAGTTTCAGAGAGGCAACTTTTGAAAATGTGCTGTTAACTCTTCAAGGTAGGTGTTCTTAGTGCAGCTTTGGTTTCTAGAATAACTGGAAGATTTATAGACCAAATAGTTCTGCACAAGGGGGGAGAAGAGAAATTGGTGAATTTTAGTAAAAAAGATTATCCTTGGGGGGCTGGCAGGTGGTGTAGTGGTTAAGTTCACACACTCCACTTCAGCGGCCCAGGGTTTGTGGGTTCAGATCCTGGGTGCGGACCTACACGTCACTCATCAAGCCATGCTATGGTGGTGTCCCATATACAAAATAGAGGAAGATTTGCACAGATGTTAGCTCAGCGACAACCTTCCTCAAGCAAAAAGAGGAAGATTGACAACAGATGTTAGCTCAGGACCAATCTTCCTCACCAAAAAAAAAAGTGTATTTATGAGAAACTAGAAGCTTTCCTGCTAAGATCAAGAACAAGGCAAGGGTGTCCACTTTCACCACTCCTTCTCAACATCCTACTGAAAGTCCTAGCTAATGCAGTAAGACAAGAAAAGGAAATAAGATGTGTACAATTTGGGAAGAAAGAAACAAAATTGTTGAGATGATTGTCTTTGTAGAAAATCTGAAAGAATCCACAAACAAGCAATTATAGGAAGGTTGCAGAAAATAAAGTTAATATACAAAAGACAATTGCTTTTCTATATACCATCAATGAACAAGTGGAATTTGAAAAAAATATTGCCATTTACATTAGCATGCAAAAAAATGAAATACTTAGGTATAAATCTAACAAAATATGTACAAGATCTAGATGAAGAAAACTACAAAACTCTGATGAAAGAAATCAAAGAACTGGGGCCAGCCTGGTGGCATAGTGGTTAAAGTTGGCACACTCCACTTCAGCAGCCTGGGGTTCGTGGGTTCGGATCCTGGGTGCAGACCTACACACCACTCATCAAGCTATGGTGTGGCGGCATCCCACATGCAAAAAATAGAGGAAGATTGGCACAGATGTTAACTCAGGGACAATCTTCCTTAGGCAAAAAGAGGAAGATTGGCAACAGATGTTAGCTCAGGGACAATCTTCCTCACCAAAAAAAACAAAAAGAAAGAAATCAGAGAACTAAATAAGTGGAAAGATAGTCCATGTTCACAGATAGAAAGACTCAATTTTATCCAGAGTTAGTTCTTCCCAATTTGATCTATTGATTCAATGCAATCCCATTGATGAATTCATTGGTGGGATTCATGGCAACTTGATTTTTGGCATTATCGCTGCCAAGTTTTCCATTATCTCTAATATCATTGAAACTTAGATGATCCAGTCTCATGAGTCATGGAAAATGATGGAAAAGTTCCATGATGAACAAGGAGTGGGTAGTATCACCAATCAACGCCATCTGTAGATTTTTTATATAGTTATTGGAAATTTGGATGATAAAAAATTGATAAGGAGTTTCTAGGGCTGCCAATGTATGGTGTGAGTATAAAGCTCATTTTTATTTTTATTATTACTATTTTTTTCCCCTGGCCCCCTAATCTAGCTCAGAGAGGCTCCACCACTCATATATATGAGTGGGAAAGATTTGCCCTGAGCTAACATCTGTTGGCAATCTTCCTTTTTTTTTCCCTCCCCAAAGCCCCGGTACATAGTTGTATATTCTAGTTGTAAGTCCTTCTAGTTCTTCTATGTGAGCCACCACCACAGCATGGCTACTGACAGACCAGTGGTGTGATTCCGTGCCTGGAAACCAAAGTTGGGCCACTGAAGCAGAGCATGCCGAACTTTAACCACTAGGCCATCAGGGCTGACTCTAAAGCTAATTTTTAAAAGAGATTTACAACTCACTTTTATTGCTTGATTTAAAAAAGCATCCTCTTCACCCATTAATAGAAAGACGACCACTAACTGGCTTCTCATAGGCCACTGTGAAGTCATAAACAATAGGAAAATGGATGATAAGCTAATTCACAGCGAGTAAAGTTCTCCATCTGGAAATATTTTAAAGATAGTTTATCAGAACAAATATTCAAATGCCTCTACTTCAATATATTTCTTAACATTTGGAAGCAAAACCTGAATGAGAACCTGTAGGTAAGCACCTGGTAATAGTATTCACTACGGCTATATCCATTTTTGCCAGATCACCTTGTAAAATGGGTGAAGCCTGTTATTGCCAGGGATCTCAGTTTTTCCCAGAACTTGCAATAGGCAAGCTGTCAACCTTCTGTATAGTAAAATATCAGTGGCATAGTTCAGTCAGTTCCTTTTGCCTTGGTAGCCTTAAGCAAGAAAAACTACACAGCAGTTTTAAGCAGGCTGGACAGGATGGGAGGAGAATGAGGATGCCATTTTTTTAGATGGAAGAGCTTGGAGATTAACAATAGTCCTGGAATAAACACAGAATACCATTCCAACTGATATTTATTGCCTGCCTACTCTGTGCAACATGGTTTCAGTTCTGACAGCACTTGTACTGGTCATGAAGAGGATCAAGAATAATTGCAAGGGCAGCCTTGGAAAACAACAAACAAATAAAATTCATACAGTTTAGTACAACATTTATTAAGAGCTTGTATGTTGCAGGCACTGATCGTGCTGGGCATTAGGACGCAATGAAGAAAAAGACATGGCTCCACTGTCATATAATCGTGTAAATGAATGTAATCATATAAATCAATTTAAAAGACGTGCTATTCTAGATTCCCTGTCACAATGTGTCTTGACTGTAAATTGGTGTGTGAGCCACGTTCACCACATCCTAATAAAAAGATGAGGCTGACGTTGCTCATGACACAGAACCTTGTGAGGTTCTGGCACTTGAGAGAAGGTGTGCATCAGACCTGATTGAATTCTCAGAAGACAGGGTGAGGAAGCTGGAAATGCTTTTCCGGGGAGCCTGTACTGATGAGGCAGCCATCAGTCATCAATCCACAAGAAACAAAGAGTCTTTGATTCCAGTGCCGGCCTCAGGGCCATACTTGCTAGTGCTTCTTCAATTTAGTTTGCCCCAGACTCCCAGACACTGTAGAATTCATTGTCACCCTCTCCTCACCATCAGGAAGCAGAGGCAGGAGCTCCTGAGAGAGGAATACTTGCCCAGAAGCAGAAAAGTTGGAAGCAGATTATGCGCTTTTTTTTTTTTTGCACTAAGAAGAATGACAAAGCAGTTTGATCCGTGTAGTTCTATAAAAGTTTCAAAAACAGAACTTCTAAGGTGGGAGCAAAGAGCTGACCAATTAGTATTTCACTTACACTCAATTATAAGTACAGACTTTCTTAGTCATAAAGTCTTTTTTTCTCATTTCCTGGCTTAAAAGGTTTTTTTTCAGATTGATATCCACATTAAAGGAGAACATGTTGAAATCTTTCAGGAAGATCTCACGTTTACATAAGACACCTTGGCTTTCCCAAATTTACCCAAGATAGATGATGACCTAAAAGGTATATTCAATTTCTCTACCTGGTATTTTCTGCCAAAGCAGTTATTCTCTCCACTCTTCATTACTTATTCTTTCTTCTGGTGTGTTTCTGGTGTATATGTACAGATGATATAGTGAGTATGTAGAACACTTTGGCAGGAAGTGTTAATGTGGTTTATCTGAGGTCAGGCCATGGTAAGACCTGGGGGTGGCATACATGACAGAGCTGGGGAGTTAGTTCATAAACGGTACTGAACAGACTGAGATTCATGGAGAAGAATGATGAGCCTACAATTCTACTTGGTCTCTCTTCGCTTTCTTGATAAGAGGATCCAAGCAAATGTAGAGGTTATTGTTGCATAAATCAAAGACAGGCCTACATAAGTAGAAGGCTAGATTTTAGGTTGGATTCAGAGATAAACATAAAAATTATTTTATCCTAGCTGGTGTGGGGAAGAGAGCTAACACTCTAGTGAAGTTAGGAAGGGTACACAAAAGGCAATCATTGTTAGGAAAAAGAGTCATGAATGGAACATTTGAATTAGAAAAAGAGAGAGCTTTGGAAAGCTCTCAGCCTTTTAGAGATTCAACTTCAGGAAACTAAAATACAGTTGTCCCCGTATCCTTGGTGGTATGTTGTTCCAAGAGCCCCAGTAGATGCCTGAAACTGCAGATAGTACTGAACCCTGGATATACTATGGTTTTTTTTCCTATGCATACATATTTATGATAAAGTTTAATTTATAAATTAGGCACAGTAAGGGATTAACAGCAATAACTAATAATGAAATAGAACAATTGTAACAATATACTGTAATGAAAGTTAACATAGATCTTAGCAATCTCAGCACACGATTTTTTTCCTTTCATTATTAAGTCAAGAACTTTCACCTTTTCACTTAAAGGAAGCACTTCATGGCTTCTCTTTGGCACATCTGAATTGCCAGCATCACTACTCTCACCCTTTCGGGACATTATTAAGTAATGTAAGGGTTACTCGAACATAAGCACCGGGATACTGGATCAGTCAATCTGATAACCTTTGACTACTAAGTGACTACAATGAGTGGGTAGCATATATGCCTATACAGCGAGGATGCACTGGACAAAGGGATGATTCACATCCTGGGCGGGATGGAGTAGGATGGCGACAGATTTCATCATGCTACTCAGAATGGCTCACAATTTAAAACTTATGAATTATTTCTAGACTTTTCCATTTAATAATTTCAGACCACAGTTGACCGCGGGCAGCTGAAACCACAGAAAGCAAAACTGTGGATAAGAGGGTCGACTGTAAATCCACAGTCTACTCTAACTTGTCATATTCCTGCCTACTTTTGGATCAGCCACCAACATTTTATCCTTTGTGCTTTCACTGTTGTGAATTATCTTTGGGAATCTCTTTAATGTGAAGGTTTTCTTTTAGCTGGCATCATTTCCTCTGGGACATCTTCATCCTTTTAGTCACAATCACTTTCCTCATTTATGTTGAGAAAGTTTGCCTTCACTAATTTCCTCTGGCTACAGATCTAGAATCTTTAAATGTCAATAGACAGTGTCAACATTCCTACTGTCAGCTCTTTCGTCTATAATTCCATTTACAATTGATTCCAATTTTACTTCCCCTGTTATCAGTTATATTTCTTTGCTAAGCTTTGTTAAAAAACAAAATTCAGCTGAGTAAATTTGAAGATCTAATTGGCTTTATTAAGCAATTCATGAATGGGGCAGCCAGCATCCCATCCAGTGAGTAGGAGGATGCTCTGAGGGAGTGTACAAAATAGAAGGTTTTTATAGGCAAGTGGGTGGGGCAGGGGAGTTACTGACAAAACAAAAGGAAGGATTATTTTTAGGCCAGGCCACCTCCTCTAGGGAGAAGGGACTGGCAAGGATTTTATTATGCAGTTTGCCTCTTCTTCCTCTGAGGGATGGAGATGGCTCATGTGACAGATTACTTCATTGGTGGTGACTAGAAAATTTCAGACTGGCTGATTAAAATTACATTTCTGGGAGAGGTTGAAACTGCAGTTAGAGCAGGTATTAAGTCTAGATTTGGAATCATGGGCTTTAGCACAAGTGACTCCATTTGGGGCCTATAGTTTTCTTTTTAACATCTTTCATCTTTCTTGGCCAATTCTCTCTTTAAATAATCCATTTTTATAAAATGTCACATGGTTGGGGCCGCCCGGTGGCGCAGCGGTTTAGTCCGCGCTTGGCAGCCCGGGGTTCGCCAGTTCGGATCCCGGGCGCCCGCCGACGCACTGCCTGTCAGCCATGCTGTGGCGGCGTCCCGTATAAAGTGGAGGAAGATGGGCACGATGTTAGCTCAGGGCCAGTCTTCCTCAGCAAAAAGGGGAGGATTGGCAACAGATGTTAGCTCAGGGCTTGTCTTCCCCACAAATAAATAAATAAATAAATAAAATGTCACATGGGTTTATCACTGGGAAAGAAAGAGGCAACACAACTATACACTTTGTGTGCATGTGTGAACTGAATAATAATTATGCAATTATATCCAGTTCATATATCATCGTAAGTGAAGTTGGAACCCTGTTGTTGGGGGACTGGTTGAGACAGGAACCAGCCTAATGAGATAGGGTGGTTCGCGAGACCCCCAGCCTAACAAGATAAGGCTCCTAACCAATCAGCAAGCTAGGAGAATCATATAGAGACCACCAAGATCCACATTCTGCAGCCTCTGGACTTTCCTAGGCTTAAGCATGCACCCTAGGACCCAGGAGTTGACTGAAGGTGACCTTTGCCCCATTACCATACTAAAAATCACACCCGGGGTGGAGAGCTAGCATTGCTAATGATATATGCAACATATGTGGTGGCATGTTGACCAACAGTGCAAGTGCAAGAAAAACCCCGCCTCTACATGCCATGACTAGGCACTCCTCCCCAGTCTTTGCCTGATAAAAAGCCCCACAATCCCGCTCCCTAATAAGCCAGTCTCCTGCCCTTTCCTTTCTGAACTGGCTGCCTTGTGCCTTCCTTGTGCACAAGCTAATAAACTTTTACTTTTCTACTCCCATTTGTTGTCTCTCTTGATTTCTATCCTGGGGGACAACAAGAACCCAATGCACCAGTGACACAGTGTTTTCGTTACTGAAATTCGTACATATTGGAACTGTGCAAAGTGAGGACTGCCTGTTTTTCAAAGGGTTTACATTGTCATTATCCGTGTGCTTCTTGGCCTAATTGTAATTTTCATATGCTTGTGAAATTTGCCTTAAAGATATTTTACAATTGAGGATTCTTTTTCCACTTGTTTAGAATGGTTTTCATACTAATTCACTTTAAGGAGGCCTTACTGGTTTTGCATATCCTTTACCTTTATCTTGGTGAGCTAGTATTTATTGCATGGTTCCCTGCATTAAATTAAATTAAAAAACCTTAGAGATTATCTATAAAGTTTGGTCTCCCATGAAGATGAGATGTGGATTTAGAGTCTAAACAGAAAGTTATTATTCCTACAAAATCATCATAAAAAAGAAAAAATCTGATATTTTCTGCTTCCCCATTGTTAAATGATGCTATAGATCTTTAACTTTCTAGCAATTATGCAGATGCACACATTTAGGATCCTGTGATTATCTCAACTAAGATTGTCACATACTCTCATTTTATTGTGGTTTTTATGTAAAAATTGGAATTTTTTTTAAGCATATATTTATGCCTCATAAATGTTAAGTGTTCCTAGAAGTCTAAAGAAACACATATCCAACCTAGAGGGCTGAGAGAAGATTCCTCCAAAAAGGGATTATCTAATTTTGACCAACTAAGCTGCTCTATGTAACTTCCACGCCAGAACAACCACATTCCATATGACCATCTTTTACTCTTTTTATATATCTCTTCATTTTTCTTCCATTGGTAGATCTACCAAGTGTTTCACTGACATACCACTTAGAAGATCTGGCCTATACAAGAAGCAGAGACAAAGGCAACTCTGCAAATATCGGGATGTTGTTGCTTATAAAAACCATTTTTCAGGGCTGGCCCAGTGGTGCAGTGGTTTAGTTCACACTTTGGCAGCCTGGGGTTTGCAGGTTCGGATCCCGGGCGTTGGCTGACGCACAGCCTGTCAGCCATGCTGTGGCAGTGTCCCATATAAGGTAGAGGAAGATGGGTACGAATGTTAGCCCAGGGCCAGTCTTCCTCAGCAAAAAGGAGGATTGGCAATGGATGTTAGCTCAGGGCTGGTCTTCCTCATACACACACACACACACACAGTAAACCATTTTTCACATCTCTAAAATTGATTTCAGTCATTTAATGGGTTTTCACTTGGATTCAAATAATTAAAGTTTTTGTTTACTGTATTGGTTAAGCTATATTAACTTGTCCAGTGCTATATAGCTCTTTTCTTACTGACATAACAAACAAAAATGTGTGCTTCAGATAAGCTGTGGCTCTCAATATAATAATTCATTTTCACACAAAAAAAATATTTTAAATATACTTTAGGCCAAAAAAATCCACTCCTATTTCATAGTATAATGTACTTCTTCTATGAATTGTCCTTTTGCCAAGAGCTCCCTTTTACTCTTTTCCCTGATGTTCTCTAAATAGTACAATACTTCATTATTGTCATCATAGTTCTATTTTTCCTTATTCATATATTTTTTGTTCATTTATATATTTTTAAAGAATATTTCTTCACTCTTAAAACTCCTTTCTTGTTCTTTTCCTCTCCAGAAATTTCTGGATCCTTTCCTTTTCTCCTTAGAATCATTTCCCTGGTTCTTTCTCCTTTTTTAACCTCATGGAATACGACTCACTCATCTCTTTCCTGAAATCCCAAGAAAAATCAAACTATTTTTTAATAAATGCCTTTAAGAGCACTGTAAAAGTCATTGTCCTTTAGTAAAAATAATATATAAAAATCAGAGTGGACCTAAATCTCTATTGTCTCATGAGTTTGTAAACTGAAAAAAATACAAGTGTGCAAATTCTTATTCAAGGTGCCTGTGTCTGAAATATGATAAACAACGACTCCATTGCCACTCTGTCCGTACCTGGCAGGCTCTCTGGATTACAGCCACAGCCAGTTTGTGTACTTAGCTTCACCATTACCTGCTGTATTTAATTGAGCTGGGTGGGCTGAGGTGACTAAAAGGAATGGATTAGCCAACCTTTTATTCCTGATGATAAAAGAGTTTGCATTCTCAAAAAAAACTGAGACATTTATAAATGCTATTTTTTTAGTCAAAAAATATTTAGCCCCTACCATTCCCTAGAACATCAGTTGTGAGCGGAAATAGAGCAATGAGCATGATAGTTAAGGTCCTTAACCTCTGAAACTTTAGTCTTTTGAAGTGGATATCCGAACATTCTTCATTTGATTTTGTGTCAGTCTTCCATCCTCTCTTTGCAAGTTGCAGCTATATGGTATATGATTAGTTTCAAAACTTAAAATTTTCTTAGAATTTCATAGTACCCATTGAGATAGAGTTGACAGGTAAAATAAAGAATGCCTTGTTAAATTTGAATTTCAGGTAAACAAGCAGTCCTTTTTAGTGTATGTCCTGTGCAATGTTTTGGTGTGTCCTAAATTAACATACCTAAATCTGGCAACCCTAAATTAAAGAAACTCTGGACATTGGCAAAGCAGAGAGAATGACATTCACCACCAGAGATTCACTTTGATGACAATTTGTCCATTGTACACCCCCCAAATCCCCCCACCACACCTATGCCTACCCAACACAACATCCTCTTGGAATCAGATTAAGGTACTTCAGATTAGGGGGTCATCTTGATCCATCTTCAGCATATGTGTTTATTAATGTGATGTTTTGTATACAATAGGCGTCATATCAAGGCATCCTCTTTACTACCCACACTTAAAAAAATTTCTAACTGCTCAAGCCGTAGAAGATTACTTCCAACATATTCTGCATAAAGAACAACCTGAAGGGAATTCAGTAATAAGGTATGGTTCAACTTAAGTGATTAAATTACCACATTTATATTTGGGGCTTATAAATTGTTGAGGGTGTGATTTTTTTTTTTTTTTTTTTTGCTAAGGAAGGTTCACCCTGAGCTAACATCTGGTGCCAGTCTTCCTCTTTTATTGCTTGAGGAAGATTAGCCCTGAGCAAACGTCTGTGCCAATTTTCCTCTATTTTGTATGTGGGTCGCTGCCACAGCATGGCTGTTGAGTGGTGTAAAGTCCACACCCAGAACCTAGGCCCCCAAAGTAGAGCACTCCGGGCTTAACCACTCCACCATGGGGCTGGCTTTGAGGATATTGATTTTGAACTAGGAAATCAATAGTTTTTATTTTGGTTCTAGGACTTTTCTCTTTTGCTCACATTATTGGAGATACAAAAAAGCAGAAGACATGATCATTATCCTTCAAAATGAACTGGTGGTCTTGCTAAATTGACACTCTTTGTACCTTGTTAAATTGACAAGATTTGGAGCATCTAGAGGTCAATTTGAGACCCTTTGATATATGTTAAATAGGATGGTCCAAACACTAAACCTAGGAGTTGGGAGAGAGCTGTGTGACATGGGTTAGGAAAAAACTTGACGGAAATCGTATATTGGCCCTTTAGAAGTTGCTTCAGTGTCAGAATCATAATATAATTGAATCATAAGCCAGAGAAAATTTATTAATGGAGTGTAAGTCTCTTTTGATTGCTCACTCTGAGTGAAATGTAAATAGTCTAATTTTCTTAAAATTAAAAAGTTTTTGAAGAGTATAAGAAATATATTCAAAATATGGGATAGTATATATGTTTTAAAACTCTCAATTGTATATGCATTTTTGACATGATTATGTTTTGTTTTCTTTAAAGATGACTCACATTTTCGGTGAAAAATAAACTATACAATTTCTCTTTGAATCAGATTACTCTTTCATTATTATTTAACTTCTGCTCATTTTAGATAGCTGACTTTTAGAAATTCATATATCTTAACAGTTTAAGCCTAGAGGATTGAAATAAATACTTAGGTGAAGTTATTTACCATCCAAAATCAACAATCAGAACATTCAAAACTAAAGGTGGTGTAAGAGATGCCACTACTTCTACATAAAATATAATTTTTTCTGTGGTCTAAGATTTTGGAATATGGTCTTACTTAAACACCTTGTGAGTTTTCTTTATTTTAGCTCGTTAGTGTTTTATGCCTGACTGAAAGTAACAGTGAGGCTCCACATTATTTTTGGCACTCCTTCACCCAAAATAAAGCCATTTGGTACTCCTTCACACTCTAGATGGGTCTTATGAAATGCCTTGGCCTATTTTAGATATTTGGAAATGTCAGATAAATAGCTATTGGGGCTGGAAAGTGCTATTACCACACAGGGCATTGCAGTTAGAAGGTTTATGCAAGAGTTTTGGGAAAACAGGCAAGGACCAAAACCAGACAGATCACCATCAGTGTTGTGAGTGGGAGGAGTGTTTGAAATGGGCTAGGGTTGAAGAATCACTGGGGCTAGGCCTAATTGAGGGCCATGACCCAGTAGCCTGGGGTCAAAACAGGGTAAAGCTCTTAGCAGGATGAAGCCCATCGGCTTAGCCCTACAGGACAAGCTCAGAGAAGGCTGAGGTCATGATCAGATGAGTTAGCAAGGCATATTGAGAATTTCTTAAGGAACATAAGACACTCAGATAAGCAGAAGCCAAGGTCTATCTCTGAGATAATACTAAGTATCAGTTCCCATAAGTTATTTCGATAAGAGGCTATATTTAACTTAGACCTTTTCTCTGTCTGGGCAGGTTCAAGTCTTGCACAGACAGCTCTGCTACTATGTCAGTATGTCTAGGACTGTGTTTGTTGGGGCAAGTCAGCAGCTATATTTTCAAACTCCCAAGACCTGAGCCATGTTTGTGTGCTCTGCCCAGAGACCTCAGCAGGGCCTCTCTTAGAGACTAAATCCTCTGATTTCCTCTTATCCTCCTTCATGGGACTTTTATTCTGGTCTGTTCCCACCTCCTCATCCTGGGCCAGGCTTATAAAACCAGGCTTTGGATCAGGATTTAGACATACTTTGTCTATAAAAATATCTCTGAATTGGCAATAATTAATCTCCTGTGCAACGTTATTTGGCTCTGAAATGCTATGTGTGCTTAGGAATTGCTCTTACTGGAAACAGAGCTATGGAGGTAGGTTGGGGATGATATATTCTCAATCATTGGGGGGAAATCTAGGAAAGTTTCTTTTACTGTCTCCTTATTGAATGTTTTAAAACTGCTGAACTCTGATCTTAGGTTTAAACATTACTGGGGAAGGTCATAGGCTAGTGTGATTTGATTCTGCTGTGGTGTCAGGCTGTCTAATGTCAACTAAGTGATTCTCAACCTAGGACATTTAGAAATTAATGGGCATGGTTTTTGGTTATCACAAAGACAGAGGGGCAATACTAGCACGGAGTGGACAGGAGCCAGTGATGCTAAACTTCCTACAATGCACAAGACAGTCCTGCAAAACCAAGAATTACCCTGCAAAAAATTCTCATAGCACACCCATGATTGGCAATGCTTGTAGTGGTCTCTAGTTGACTCCCAACTGCATTCCCCCGAGTAACTGTCCCCCAATTTTTCTGCTCTTCTCAAATCCACTCAGTTACTGCCATTATAGATAATTTTATATTCCTGTTTCTTCAGAATCCTCAGATCATTCAACAAAAACTCAGTTAACTTCCCTCCCTCTTCTCCTTACTGTTCTATCTCTGTACCCACCTTGTTCTTCCTCCCCTTTCAGAGAAAGAAATCTTTTATCTCCTTTCCAAGGATAAAAACAGCTCCACCCAAGGCTTTGGTCCTGTCCCACCCGATTCCATTCCACCCGATTCCATCCCACCCCACTCCATCCCATGCCACTCCATCCCACCCTGTCCCATTCCCAACTCTGTGTCTTGCATCTTTAATGCCTTGCCAGTCCCTTCTTCCCGTTAGAAAAGTACGTGAGCTTTCTCCTCTTAAATATCGTTAAAAGTAAAAGTAAAAACTCTTAAACCTGCTGCTTACCCCCTCAAATCAGCATTCCATTTCATTTCTTCAGGGTAGGGCCCAGCATCAATAAACTGTTTTACACAGTCACTTCCTCTATTTCTTCACCGTCTGCTGGCTCCTAAAACCCTCACAATCTGCTCTCCTGAAGGTTATCTCAATGACCAGTTGCTAGATCACTCACTCTTCAAATTCCTTGGATTTCTCTGCAAAATTGGATCCCTTAGTAAGGATCATTTCTCCTCCCTTTGCTTCAGTTGGTCTCTTGATGTTCCCAAGAAGACTAGGGCAGCCACACCATTATGAGCTGCTTCATTTTCCTGCCCTCCATTTTAGTGTTTCCCTGTCTGCAATGTCCAAGATTCTGGCTGTTCCATCTTTGGGGCTCCTTTTTCCTCATCCTTTTCCCATACACTGGGTAGAGCTGTTGGCCACCCTCTACTCACTGTCCTTAGCCTTCTTCTCAACTAAGTGAATGATCCTCAGATCTACAGACATAGCCAGCTAAAACCCTTCTCTTGAACTCCAGGCCAGGCTGCCAGCTGCGTTACAGATAATTCCACCTAGATTGTCTACTGCCATTCCCTAAATTTAAGCAGAATAAAATCTAAAACATTGTGGTGTATTTCTTTTATAGCACTGTAAGTTTTGTCATCACTTTTATATGTGACTGTCTACACTACCAGCCTGAGAACTCCTTGAAGACATGGATGGATTCTTCTTTAATTTTTGCCCTAGCATCTAGTGCTTTAAAAATGTTAATTGGATAATAAAGAAATTGAAGAGTGAGTGAAGACTTGATGCCCCTTTAGAAGATAGATTGTGTTTTTCATATCTGTGGTCCAGTGCCCAGCACAATGCTTGGCACCCCATAGGTACTAAGCAAATATTTTTTAAGTGAATCTGTCTTCTCTTCCTTAATAAGCTAAAATGTATTGTAAATATCTTTAAAAGGCAATATAATATATAAAGTTTTCCAGATATATTTTACCATGAAAGCATTTTTCTGATGCTGCATCAATTTATATCTCCTGAAAGAGCATTCCATAGAGCATAAGTTTGGAAATGATAGAGCAAGACTACTATAATAGCATCCTAATTGCTCCCCCTGACTTTAGCTCATCTTTTTTTCAAATCTATCATTAAAAAGAAGGCTTAAACTAGTTTTCCTGAGATCCAGCTCTGATAGATTATTCCCTTGTTTACCCTCCCCCCACACAGGAAATTATTAATGGCTCCCAATGACTTACCTAATAAACTTTTAAATGTCTAACTCTTTAGCATGGTGCAATAGCCAGGATAAATTAGGTTATGCTGCATTAGCAAACAACTCACAAATCTCAGTGGATTGAAACAACAGATATTTATTTCTTACTCATATTATGTGTCCATCACATGTCAGGAGGGAGACTGCTCATTTTTATTGGCTCAGGGACTCAGCCTGATGGAGTCTTGCCATAGGGAAGAGAGAGCTCTGGAGTGTCTTGCACTGGCAATTAAGTACTTTGACCAGGACATGACATGTGTCACTTCCTCTCAAAGCTTATGGCCAGAACTGGTCATATGACCCTATCCCATCACAAGAGGGCCAGAAGTACATTTATATCATATGTCCAACGGAATAAAACCAGAAGTATTTGACAAACAACACTAATGACTACCACACATAGCAGACATGCCTTTATGATCTTCTCTAACCTCTCTTTCCTGGTTTCTTTTATCAAACATGCTACATTTCAGTCAACCTAGGCCATTGCTACCGTTCATTCAATAACCAGTAAATATTTACCGTGTACCTACTGTGCATCAGGCACTGTGATAAGACTGGGAAAACAACAGCGAACAAGCCCCAGGGAGGGAGATAGACAATGAAAAGTCAATTCCATTACTGAGTGATGCGGGCCACCCTGGTACTAGGGGAGCACAGAGGATAAGCACCAAACCCCAGCCTTGTGTGTATGGGGGCAAAGGAGTGGGAGCAGGTAGAAGCAGAAGTGGGGGAGACCTAAATTGAGTCTTGAAGAACAAATAGGTGTCAATTTGCCAAGATGGAGGTGGGGAGGTGGTTCAGGCCAGAGGAGGGAATGAGAGAAAGGGTATTCTAAGCTCAGGGGACAGAGGTGGGGAGTTTGCAAATAGGAATTAGGCACGGATGAGGCCGAAGATGGGAGCCTCGGTCAGAACATGGAGGGCCTCCTTCCCATGGTAAAGAGCTTGGAATTTACTGTCCCCAAAATATAACCTTCTTTCTCAACTCCATGTCTCAGATCTCACTATTTCTCTCCAACAACCTACCCTTCTTCCCATCTGCCTTTTCACAACCAAATACTCATATCTACCCATACAAATCCTAGCTCAAATGATCCTTCCCCTATGAGCCATCCTTAATTCTCCCAGGCAGAAACAATCTCCACTTTTTACTCTTTAATCACCTTCTGCTTTGCTTTGGCATTCATATCTCTCTGTCTTGTATTAAAGTTATTGTATCTACTTTCTGGAACTATCTGCTCCATGAAGGACATGGGCTATGTTTTGTTCTTCCTCTACCCTGTCCTTACATTCTCTCCTTCTGGGCACCAAGCACATAATAAATACTCAATAAATATTTGTGACCCTTGGATCACTTTTTCATCTATTTTTAATATCATTTTGCAAGCTAGTAGTTAGTAGTGAAGAGAATACCTTTTTCAATGAGAAAATATCTTTAGTAAAGGAAATCATTTAATGTATCTACTTTTTTGAGAGCACTTTTTTGGGGGGCACTTAAAAATACTTTGAATTATTAAATTATTATAATTTGGGGTCCATTTTCTTTGATTGGTGTTAGAATGAATTTTTGAGAGTGGAAAATAAAGCTATTGGAAGAAAGGTTAGAAACTTTAATTTGTGGGAATTATAAGGATTATGTTAAGACATCTTAGTTCCTAAAGGTTTAGTTTTTAAGTTATATTTTTATGTGGGTGGAAAGATTCATTCAACTACTTTTTCACACACATTGTGAATGTCATTTATGAATAGTTATGTAATTAAGTATTTTAGGAAAATCTACATTTTTCATATTTACTAAATTTTTTTAGTTTTCTGCCTTAAAAAAACAACTTTTGTCCCCAAGAAAATCAATTTGCATCATAGTGGAGGTATTTTGTCAGAAAAAGCAAGGCTTATATATTCTATTGCTCTTCCGTTTCTGCTTCAGTGAATATTCAGTATTTGCATAAAGTAATAAAGTACTATCCCTGGTAATGTATAGTAATAGTTCCTTAAATATTCAGCAGTAAATTAAGTTTAATCTTGTGTGGGTAAGTAGGGTAAAGGTATAGATTTATGCCCACATATGGATTTCCCCAGGAGATGTTTGTAGGATTTGCTAAAGCATATAGTGTTCTGTAGCTTGCATCACCTAAGCCCACTCACTCTTTACTTTAAATATTTAAGCAGGTGTGATATATTCATTGATCTCTGAGGATGTTGATAGATTTCTACCAGTTCATCCCCACCCTTTCACCCTGCCCCCTTTGTTATTTCTAGGAAGTCCTAAGATTTGAGCCATTTGCACTAGGAACTGAAAAACTAATTACCCTGTGTAATTCCAACTTTGTGTTCATTAACAACTTTTCCTAATCATTTGGACTAACTAGCACCAACAGCATGGGGTGTTGAACTTAAACATTACTCCAGAATACAATAATTTAAAAATAGTATGGCCATTATCAGTGTTTGGATAATCTTGGAATCTATACCTGAAGAACCAAATCCTAGGAAATGTGTAGACCTAGAAAAGCAATTTTGGATTTTGTTAACCAGGGAAGCATGTGGCCACCATGGCTTACCCTCTGGTCAGCAATACCACCACCCACCCACCTCTCTCACTGCACATACACAGTGTTGAAACTTTCCTGGGGACAAAGAACATGGTTTATCAATCTTCCTAATAAACTCACCATAGTAGAGTAATTTGGTCTTAATGTTTCCTATGAGTATCAGGAAATACCACACAAAGCAGCTCCTTGAATATCTTTTTTTTTTTTTCCTACAGAGGTGGGAATGGGCATGAGTGCTACAAACAAAGGGAACAGCATGTACCAGGAGTGTGCATGGAATATTGCGGGGCTGTAATCAGGCTGGCTAGATTACAGACTACAAGAGGTGGAAAAACGTGCGTGAGTGAGGGTAATGGTATTTGTACAGGTGGGCCCTTGAATCTGCCCTGACAGGTAGAAATAGTTCACCAGTTTCAGTAACAGATGACTTGTTACTGATTGCGGTATTGTCTTGAATTGGGTTTGGGAATCGCTAGGGAGGAGGAGGACTCGGGCAAGAAGTTTGACTGTAAAGGAATAGGGAGAAATAGGGCAGGGATAAAGAGGAACTTGAGTACGAGGAGCTTTTTATTTTATTTTATTTTTTAAATTTCATCTAAGTTATCTGTGTGTAAACCTACAATTGTTCATGGTTTTCCTTTACAAATCTTTCTATTTCTATAAGATCATTAGTGATATCCCCTCTTTCATTACTGATTGGAATAATTTAAGTATTTTTTCTCTTTTTTTCTTAGGCTAATGGTTTGTTAATTTGTAAACAACTTTTGGTTTCATTGATTGTTTCTGTTGTTTTTCCATTCTCTCTCATTTATTTCTGTTCCAGACTATTATTTCCTCCCTGCTGCTGGCTTTGAACTTAGTTTTCTCTTCATTTTCTAATTATTAAGGTGTAAGGCTAAGTTGTTGATTTGAGATTTAACGTCTTTTTTAATATTGGTTTTACAGTTAAAAATTTTCCTATAAACATTGTATTTGCTGCATCCTGTTCGTTTTAGTATCTTGTGTTTTCATTTGCACTCATCATCCAATATTTAAAACTTTTCCTTGTAATTTTTTCTTTGATTCATTGGTTATTTGGAAGAATATTGTTTAAGTTACAAATACTTGTTAATTTCCTAAATCTCTTTCTATTGTTTTTTTAAAATAAATTTTTATTCAACTTATTTAAACTAAAAAAATAACATCGAAACAGTTCACCCATTCTCTTGGAATATCTTTGAATGACTTAATGCTGAGATTGATTCCTAAAGGGCTGGAATTTTCTTTTTATAACATCATTTCCCAGGTGTGCTCAATCACGATGAAATCATAAAAACTATAATACATTTAAATTTAAGACTTTTATTCTCTGGATAAGTAAAATTGGAGGAAAACCCTTTCCTTAAGGCCATCTGGTAACTTCACTAAGAAGGAAGGAGTAAATATGTTTCTAGTTGTTTTGAGCAAACCCATATGGTGCCAGTCATTACCAACACTGACCAATGAAAGAGTTGAATTTCACTAGTGTATTCTGAGATTTAGTCTGATCATCTGTGGTTTCTACTGCTAGATTCTGTGCAGATACACTTTCTTTCTTGTCTGTTCATCTAATACTTTCCAGAGACCATCTATAATCAATTGACATGTTCTATTTTTCTATATAACTCACCAATAATAATTTAGCAAAAACTAACAGGAAATTCTCCTGGAAGTCTGATCTCTAATGAATCCTGAAACCAAGCTCAGCACATTAAAGGAAGTAATTAAGAAGGTACCCCATTGTGTTTAGATATGCCAGGTCAGCCAAAACAGAGGATTTTTCTATTTTTATAAGCTTTTGTCACATTTAAAGTATGTCTACATTTTAAAACAAAAATTTAAAAGAATTTGTTAGTAGCAATGCTACTCTATAAATATTTTTTAAATTATTCTTCATGTAACTTAAAGATGACTTTTGAAACACATGGCCTAGATATGCCAATAAAAGTACCTATGTAATTTGCAAAAAAAAAAAGTGATAAATACCACAAGTATTATCTGGTTAATTAAATACACACACTATGGTAGGTGTGTGTGTGTGTGTGTGTGTGTACATACCATATAACACACTAACCACATAATAACCATTAATTGTGAAAGACTGTAGAGGTCATCTTGGTCATCACCTTTCCTCAGAAAGGGCTGCTCTTGCATTATCCCTGGAATCTGGTTAGCTGATGTGGTTTCCTACCTCTTGTTCTTTTACTTATTTTTCTTCATTGCAGTCATAGTCATAACTAGCCCTTGTGTGGCTTTCACCATTTGCCAAGCACTGTTGCACTGTTCACATGCTGACTCCTGTGACCCTTACAGCGACCCCTCAAATAGTACCTCTGTTACCAAACCCAAACAGGTTCTTTTACCCACTGCATAGTAGGGCCAATAAACAAAAAAACTGAAACACCAGGCTCGTGGCAAGGAAAGAGGTTTACTATCTTGGTAGCCAGATGAGGAGATGGGAGTTAGTTAGAACTTAGCTCTGCCTCCTTGAAGGGAAAATGGTAGCGGTTTTTATCTGGGGTTTTAGGTAGGGGAAGGGGAGCATGTGCTGGGGTTTTAGGTGGGGGAGGGGGAGCATGTGGCCATGCTGGTTGGCACCTTCCCACCAGCCTGTGTTTGGCCTTGAAGACTGAATTTCTTTTCCCTTGGCTGTCTGGACTTTTCTGGTTAGTTTTCGTTTTCAGCCTGCATTTGGCCTTGTGAGGCTGAATCTTAATGTCTGGACTTTGACTTCCTGGGAAAGACAGCTCACTCTTATACTAAGAAGGGACAGAAAGACCTGGTTAGTTTTAAACAATAGTTGATTATGCTGAATATGCACAGCTGCAGTTGGCAAAGCTTATCTCAAAGTTTTTGCTCTTATTCTAGCTCAGGGAAGATTTTTTAACCTCTTCATCCTCAGTTTCACCTCCACACTCCTTTTCTTTCTTTCCCTTCTCACTGAACTAAACTCTGACTTTAGATGGAATCTTCTTTCATCTTATATTCTCATATTCACCCTACTTCTTATTCTTTTTTTATTTTCTGACCTATTCCCCTATTTGTGTCACTACTTTATCCTCTTGCCATTTTTCTTCTTTCTCCTTCCATCACATTTTTCAGTACTTTCACCTTTCCTAAAATTCTTCACTGACAGTCTTTGCAGGGCTGTGACCTCTTAAGGTATGTAAGATGAGTGCTCAGCCCCTCTAAGGCAGAGCTGCTCACTTGTTCCCATATTGTGGGGGTAGTGAGGCAGACAGGCAGGCTGGGGTGCCTGGGAAGTCTAATGGATTTGGCAAGTGACAATTGCTGTGAATGGTGCACAGTGCCAATCTGGGTTCAGAGATAATCACTCAGTCATTCAGACTGCTATTCAGATGAGCAGTATTGAGAGAAATAAAGGCCCACCTTCTCTGATGAGTATTTCTAGTATACCCTTCCAGGCAACGATCTTGTAGAGCAGTGCTTCAGAAACTTGAGCTTGCATCAGAGTCACCTGGAGGTCTTGTTAGAACAGATTGCCAACCCTCCACTACCCAGATTCTGATTCTGTAGGTCTGGGTTGGGAATTGGAAATTTGCAATTCTAACTAGCTCTAACCAGGCAGATGTTACCTGCCCACAGACCACTGTTTGAGTAGCACTATGTTGTAGTTCTTCCCATTTTTCTAACCTCTAACTTAAATAATTTGGGACGCACTTCAAGGCCTTCTTTCTGCGGAAATGATCTGCAGGCAATCCCTGTTGAGTGACGTTCACTCATTAGATTATTTTCTTATGGCTAAATAACACAAATTTCTCTAGCTTTTTATAAAACCTATGTTGCAAGTCTTTCATCACTCTTATTACTCTCTTCCACTTCTTCTACCAGTTGTCTACATCATCCTCCAATTGTAGATATGCAAACTGAATTTAATAATCTATATAGTGTTTAAATTGAAAAGAGACTTGTCTAATTCAGACTTTTGCGTGTGGATTAACTTTTGGTTCCCATATATTATACTCATTAAATAAAAAATTATATATATATGTATATATATTTAGCACCAACATGTAATATACTGTGCAAACTAAAGTAGGGATACAAAAATATTTAACATATGGACCCAACACTCAAGTTACTTTGAAACTCTTTAGGAATATAAAACAAAACAATAATATGACAACAAAACAAACAAAATCTCGAGAAATAGAACTTTTAGAGCTGGATGGACCAACTAAACATCAAGCCTTGAGTAGCAATACAAAACTGAAACAGCAATTCAAGGGAAAATAATTGAGTCAATCATGCTTAACTGAGAAAAGAATGACCTTGATAATAATTGTTAATTTGTATATCATTACCAATACAAATACATTTTCTATCTCTGCCACACAGTTATCATTTGATACATGCCACCTTTTTGTAGTCATTTGTTGTGTACGTCCTATCGCTTCTACTACCATTTAAAGCCCCCCAAGGCAGAGATGGTGTCTCATACCTCTTCAACATTACCAGCACTTAATATAGCATAAGTATGTGTTCCCAATTTACTATTGATTAAATATTTGAAAGTGAACACACAGCACATAAGCTGGTTGGCAAGTAAAATGGTCATAGAATCAGTTCTTTAAAACCTACTAGGTAATTTCACATCGACCATATTAAAGATCCTTGTGAGAAATAGCATCTAAGCCCAAGCACAATGTCCTGCATATAGAAAGACCTCATTAGCATATATTAAGCTATATCAATTTATTCAATGGGTGTTAAATATTTATTGAAATTCTATCTGACCTACTCAGGGTTTTTCAACACTTATTAATTCACTTATTCCTCTTCACAATCTTCTTATGATACTGGGCGAGAAGTACAGCACACAATGATGAAATAATTTACCTAAGGTCACAGTACTTGAGTCAGGATTCAAACCCAGGTGGTCCAGCTCTCATGTCTGTGCTCTTGATTGCTACACTACATCACCTTACCTCAGCAGAGGAATGCCAGCCACAGTCAGTCTCCCTCTCTGCAATCAGGCGACACTCTCCCTTGCATTATTTCTTTTTGCAGAGTTGGACATTGATGCTTCCAAGGTATAATAGGATGTGTGGTGCATGTGGGTTTGAGGCTTTGCCTTGATCTAGCGCTGGTGTGTTTAAAGTGATCCAAATGTTAATAATGTGGATATCATGAGCTTAGTTTGATGCTAGTTTGAACAGGATATTGGAATTTATGTTTTTCAAGCCTCTGGTAAAATATTTTTCTAGTTTTTTAAAATATTAAGATTAGTATGTCCATTCTTCATTATCTGAAGTTTGGTTTTCTGCTTTCGTAAATAAATTGTTGATCTTACTCACAGTCTCTCTCTCTAGTTGTCCCTTTCTTGCATTATTTCTTTTTGCAGAGTTGGACATTGATGCCTCTAGAGTATAACGGGATGTGTGGCACATGGGTTTGGGGCTTTGCCCTGATCTAGCACTGATGTGCCTAAAGCAATTCAACTTTAAATAATATGAATCAATCTTGGCCAACGTTTCATCCTTCTTTGAGCTGCTAAAGGACCTTATGTTGTTGTCTTGTCACACATTGCCCTGGATTGCTATGGAAGACTGGTATACATCCTGCACAGCAGGGCAGAAATATTTGTCCAGTTATTCAAGAAATGAATGAAAGAAGACTGGGGAGAATTTTTTATTACCTGAAATTCATGATCTGGCTCTTCTTTTTAAATATAATTGCAATAATTATAAAAGGATGATTAATAACAGTTCTCATATAATTTTTGGTCTCCTTATTAAGCCCACATTCCATCTAGTTATATGTACAAGGAAAAAAAATGGGTCAAATTTATATTAACAGTCACCAACTTACAAAGGAAATAGTAACCTAGGGCAAGTTCTCTTATTTAAAATGAATCTTTGCTTGAAATACATTTTGAAATTGCTCTTAAACATGGCCTTTATTCATTTGAGTGATAATGAATATATCTAATACTACATAAAATTGGTGGCTGAAATTGCACAGTGGAAAAAAATATCAAAGGCTAGTTGTTTCAGTTCCTTCAAGGTAAAAAGTTTAAGAGGAAAAAAAAAATCCTTCTTGATACCAGTCATGATTAACACAGCATATGCTGTGTGTAGATGTCAAAACAAAATGAAAAAATTGCTTTAAAGACATTGATAATGAAGCTGTCTTCTGTCAATCTTAATGCTAAAACAAATGTTGAATGTGTAAATTCTTATATTGGTGCCTGTGCAATCAATCAGGGTATTTATTCTACTTCCATAATAATTTTATTGTTTTATACACCCTTGCGTAGTTTCAATCATTTGTTTCTATGTTATTATTCAAGAAATTAACAAAAACAATGTTTAAAATATCATATGTAAAGGAAAATATTTTGTTACTAGATGGCAGTATGTCTACACTACATCCAAGCAATTTAGCTACCTTTCCCTTTTCTTTTAATGTCCCCATTTCTACCTCTACATCTTTTGCAGATACACATCGTGGTCACAATACCCTGTTTCACACTGCCCTGGACAGTGTTGATCTTCTCTGAACTATTTCCTTGCTAGTGCACATATAAATAAACACAAATATATATACATATATAAGACAATCTATTAGTAAATACCATTAATATATATGTGTGTCTGTATACATATGTATTTTTCCCATGCTCTAAATGCAATACACACTGGACAGAAGATACAGTATAACTTTGTCTTGTGGTCATTAGTAAGTCTTCCCTGTGAACACTCTCATGAACTGTCCATTGAGCTATTCTAACCTCAGTGTATACTTTGTGGTATATGAATTATTCCATGATCAAAGCCTAACACTGCTTGAAGGCAAAAAATGTTAGAGGAAAAAGAATATGTCCTGATGCCAGCCTCATGATTAACCTGATATATGCTATGTGTAGACTGCTTGCTTTCTACCACCAATTTTGTGTCCTGGCAAACAGTTTTAAATTCTAAGGCTGATAGTGGTATGTTAGCGCTAGGGCTGAAACTGTAGCAAAGAGACTGGAAGGATGTTTCTGTATGTTAAAATGCAAATTTTATTATGGTATAAGCCTTCTTCAAACTAATTATCAGTGAAACAGTGGGCAAAAATCAATATAGGATCAATGGAAGCCCATTGCTGATATGAAGGGCATCATTACCATGGCTGACACTTGGGAGGACTGACCAGTAACTGTAAGAATGGTGGCTGGAGGAAACTATGACTGGACTCTATAATCAGAGCTTTGAGGAGAGGGATTGCTAATATACAGCACTGGACATGCATGTCTATAAGGGCCACACTATACCCTTCCTGTAAAATGATCTTCTGTTAAAGCTGCCATTGTTGAGGACATGCTCTTTATCTCCTGTCCATGATGTGTGTGCTTAAAATGCCTTCCAACTCTAGAAGGATCCCTTTGGGGTTAGATTGGAGGTATCAGGATAAACTCATGGTTTTTAATATATAAAGATAGACATAAAAATAGATATAGGTTATATGTGTATCCATATATGTGTATGTACATGCGTATACAACTATTTCCTCCTTCTGTCAGCTGAGAGGAACTAGAAGCAGTGACACTGCAGTAGCAATGAACATACCAAGTGTCCAGATTTTTATTTCTAAATATCATTCTACACTAGAAGGAACAAGGGCTGTGTGGAGAAAGGGTTGATTGTAGGATTGGGGTGGGAAAAAAAAAGACGAGTTTGGAACATCTTATGGTGGCAGAAAGTAGAGAAGTGCCCAAAGAATGATAGAGATAAATCAGAAGAATACACAAGCCAGTCTGAAGGAGCTCCCACAAAACAAACTTGGAATAATTTGACCACCAAAATAAATAAAACATTAATGGATTATAATCTTTGAATAAAATAAGAATACAATGAAGTCCCAAACAATATTAATAAGTAGGGGAGAATGGAAAGCTATTCCTTATGATAGAAATCGAACTCCTTACTGTAGAAAGAATGATGAAAATAGAAAAATTACCATTTGGCAATATTTTGGGTTCCTGGACCCAATTTCAACATGGTGGTAGTGGTGGGGTTCCCACTCCACCAACAATTCTCTGGACACCAACTGGTTATCCTACAATTCAACTAAATTCTGAGACTATCTACCTGGATATAGCAACAGATCCCACTGAGCCACAGGGCTCAGTCCTACAGGACTGCCTGCCTCACCACCACTTCAGATGCCATTCGCAAGCCCAGGTTGTTACCTGTGCTTCTGACCTACCGGCTACAGATTGGAGGTTCCCATTACCCCCTGCTCGTACTTCAGACTCCATTCACAAAGGCCAGGTTGTTACCCATATTTCCGATGACAGGCTATAAATCATAGGTTCCCACAACCCCCTCCTTGGGTTTGATTAATTTGCTAGAGTGGCTCACAGAGCCCAGGAAACCCATTTACTCACTAGACTACTGATTTATTATAAAAGGATATAACTCAGGAACAGCCAGATGGAAGAGATAGATGCATAAGGCAAGGTATGTGGGAAAGCACAGAGCTTTCATGTCCTCTCCAGGCATGCCATTCTTCCTGCATCTCCACGTGTTCACCAACCTGGAAGCTCTCCAAACCCTGTTCTTTTTGGTTTTTATGGAGACTTCATTATTTAGGCCTAATTGATTAAATCATTGGCCGTTGGCGATTGATTCAACCTCCAGCCCCTCTCCCTTCTTTGGGACTGAAAGTTCCAACCCTCTAATCACATGGTTGGTTCCTCTGGTGACCAACGAGCATCCTTCGGTGATGTAGGGGCATTCCAAAAGTCACCTCATTAACATAACAAGACACTTTTATCACTCTCATCACTTAGGAAATTTCAAGGGTTTTAGGAGCTTTGTGCCAGAAATGGGACAAAGACCAAATATGTATTTCTTATTATAAATCACAATATCACAGGCAACCATCTTACTAATAACTGATGCGGGCAAGAATCATCAATGGATGATAAAACTATGGTAGAAAGTTGGATGTTACCAGGATATACACATAGTCTCAAAGTATCCTGTAAGATACATATTAATTACAAAAGGAGAATAGTAACTTTACAATGGATAAACCTGGCCGACATGTGTTAACTAATTGATCAAAGTTATCATTACAAGTGTCAGTGCCTTGCAGGCTAAGACCACCAGGAACACACCTGTACTTGAACAAGCTGTGTTTCTTTTTTTTTACTGTTTTTTTTTTTTTATTGATGTCTTAGTAGTTGATAACACTGTGGGGTTTTAGTTGTACATTTTTGTTTGTCCGTCACCATGTGGATGTAACCCTTCACCCCTTGCGGCCACCCCCTACCCCCCTTCCCCTTCGTAACCACCAATCAGTTCTCTCTGTCCGTGTGTTCATTTATATTCCATATATGAGTGAGTTCATGCAGTGTCTGTCCTTCTCTCTCTGGCTTATTTCACTTAACATAATACCGTCTAGGTCCATCCATGTTGTTGCAAACGGGACAATTGTGTCTTTTCTTATGGCTGAGTAGTATTCCATTGTATGTATATACCACATCTTCTTTAACCAATCATCAATCGAGGGACACTTGGGTTGCTTCCACTTCTTGGCTATCGTGAATAATGCTGCAATGAACATAGGGGTGCATAAGCCTCTTGTGATGGTTGATTTCATGTCCATTGGGTAGATGCCCAAGAGTGGGATTGCTGGATCATACGGTATTTCTATTTTTAATTTTTTGAGGACTCTCCATACTGTTTTTCATAGAGGCTGCACCAGTTTGCATTCCCACCAGCAGTGAATGAGGGTCCCCATTTCTCCACAACCTCTCCAGCATTTGTTGTTATTTGTCTTTGTGATTATAGCCATTCTAATGGGTGTCAGGTGATATCTTAGTGTAGTTTTGATTTGCATTTCCCTGATGATTAGTGATGTTGAACATCTTTTCATGTGTCTATTGGCCATCTGTATCTCTTCCTTGGAAAAATGTCTGTTGATATCCTCTGCCCATTTTTTGATTGGGTTGTTTGTTTTTTTGTTGCTCAGTTGTATGAGATCTTTATATATTACTGAGATTAATCTCTTGTTGGACAAATGATTTGCGAATATTTTCTCCCAGCTGGTGGGTTATTTATTCATTTTGATCCTGGTTTCATTTGCCTTGTAAAAGCTCTTTAGTCTGATGAGGTCCCACTTGTTTATTTTTTCCTTTGTTTCCCTTGTCCGATTAGACATGGAATCTGAAAGGATCCCTTTATGTCCAATCTCAATTAGTGTACTGCCTATGTTTTCTTCCAGGAATTTTATAGTTTCAGGTCTCACTTTCAGGTCCTTGATCCATTTTGAGTTGATTTTTGTATATTGCAATAGGAGATGGTCTACTTTCATTCTTTTGCATGTTGCTGTCCAATTTTCCCAGCACCATTTATTGAAGAGACTTCCCTCTCTTCATTGTATGTTCTTTGCTCTTTTGTCAAAGATTAGCTGTCCATAGGTCTGTGGTTTTATTTCTGGGCTTTCAATTCTGTTCCATTGATCTGTGTGTCTATTCTTGTACCAGTACCATGCTGTTTTGATTACTATAGCTTTATAGTATATTTTGAAATGAGGGATTGTGATGCCTCCAGCTTTGTTCTGTTTTTTCAGAATTGCTTTAGCTATTCGGGGTCTTTTGTTACCCCATACGAATTTCAGTAGTTTTTGTTCTATTACCATGAAGAATGACATTGGGATTCTGATTGGGATTGCATTGAATTTGTAGATTGCTTTAGGTAGAATGGACATTTTAACTATATTTATTCTTCCAATCCATGTGCATGGAATATTTTTCCATTTCTTTATGTCTTCCTCGATTTCTTTCAATAGCGTCTTATAGTTTTCATTGTATAGGTCTTTTACCTCCTTGGTTAAATTTATTCCCAGATATTTTATTCTTTTTGTTGCAATTGTAAATGGGATTGTCTTTTTGAGTTCTCTTTCTGTTGGTTCATCATTAGTGTATAGAAATGCAATTGATTTTTGTAAGTTGATTTTATACCCTGCCACTTTACTGTAGTTGTTGATTATTTCTAGTAGTTTTCTGATAGAATTTTTTGGGTTTTCTGTGTATAAGATCATGTCGTCTGCAAATAGTGAGAGTTTCACTTCTTCTTTACCTATCTGGAGTCCTTTTATTCCTTTTTCTTGCCTAATTGCTCTGGCCAGAACTTCCAGTACTATGTTAAATAAGAACGGTGAGAGTGGGCACCCTTGTCTTGTTCCTGTCCTCAAAGGAATGGCTTTCAGTTTTTCCCCATTGAGTAGGATGTTTGCTGTAGGTTTGTCATATATCGACCTTATTATGTTGAGGTACTTTCCTTCTATACCCATTTTGTTGAGAGTTTTTATCATAAATGGATGCTGGATCTTGTCGAATGCCTTCTCTGCATCGATTGAGATGATCATGTGGTTTTTATTCTTCATTTTGTTAATGTGGTGTATTACGTTGATTGACTTGCGGATGTTGAACCATCCCTGTGTCCCTGGTATAAATCTCACTTGGGAGGGAGAATGCACACCATGGGAAATCATGGGGCGTCTCAGTAAGAGGGTGTTAGAAAAGACTTACAGGGTTTGGTTTGTGTTAGGTAACTTTGGGGAAGGGTTAAGGAAGTAGTTCTGGATTCGAAGTGTCAGGAAATAAGGGTAATTCTGTCATTGGGTATCTTATTAAATCTTACATAGAAGGAACGAAGACTAGAATGAAGCTAGAGCTGTAATTGGTAAAGAAGCCATAGGCATACATATTAACCAGGATAGAGGGATGTTTGGCCATTTGTGTGATGATGGCAATGTTCATTGTTTTGTCTGTGTTCACACATGATAATGGAGGGGTCTTGTCACAAGGTCACAGAGTGGCCTTGACTAATACTGATGTTCTGGGAAGTAGTTTATGTTCAATAGATGAATACTAAGGCCTAGCTCTGAGTGCCAGCCCATCTCCAAGCAACACTAAGACCTAGCTGGTGGCATTCTCAGATCCCAGATGTCAGGTGCTGCTTTACTCTTTCTCACTAGTAATGGGACAAATCAACATCACGTGCCTACTAATATGAAAACAGCATCACTCTTGTGGGATTCTTGCCCCAAATGCATAACTTGAATCTAGTCCTGAGGAAACATCAAAGACAAATTGATGGATGTGCTACAAAATAACAGGCCTGCATTCCTCAAAAATGTCGGTGTCATGAAAGAGACTGAGGAATTGTTCTAGGTTAAAGGAGACGGGCCAAACATAACAGCTGACTGCAATGCATGATTTGGAATTTTCTTTTGCTATAACAGACATCACTGAGACAATTGGCAGATTCTAAATAAATCTGAAGATTAGGTAATTGAAGCAATGTTAATTTTCTGATTTTGATGATTATACTATGATATGTCAGGGAATGTCTTTACTTTTAGGAAACACATTGAAGAATTTAGGGGTAATGGGGCATCATATCTGCAACTTATTCTCAAACCGTTAAGGAAAAAATGTATACGTATATCTATGTGTATATACATGTGTGTGTATGTACAGAGAGAAAGAGAAGATAAAACAAGATTTGGAAAATCTGGGTGAAAAATAACTGTTCTAGAAGTTGATAATTATGTCAAAATTAAAAATTGCCTTCCTCTTCTCATTTACCTAGTGCTTTTCTTTTTTGATAAAGATATCCTAGGTGGACTCAGCCTTGGTGTTTCACTCACTGCATTCTTGAGTAAAATATCTATTTATATTCATATGTACTTCTAAATCTCCTATGTTAACTTTTTATGGCTATCATAAGGCTGACTTGGAGGGTTTCCTTGGGAGGTATATACTTCCTTTAGCTGTCCTTATATTTGGTAAAATTTTTATAATTCATCTTTTCTTTTCTTAACTCTGTGGATATGAATTGCCAGGAACATATGCATTAAACTTTGCTTTGAAAAATTCCCTTGGTGGTGGAGGCACTGGCTCGCTGAGAAGTGATCCACAGGTGGGCATCTAAACATTGAACGCTTTCTCTTTTGTGTCTTTTTTCCATGTGTTGTTGACATCAGCCTGTATCAACAACATTCTATAAAACATAACATATACACTAATACTACAGAGCTCTCAGTTCAGAATGAGGAAGAAAATAGGAGTAAAGTCTTTTTGGATAACTTCTTAGTGAAACATAGTTATCTTCATTTTAATGAGTGTTGCTTTAGTGGATTTGAAGATCATACAGCAAGAAAGAAAACTTAGTATCTCGACATTTAAGAAAATAGTTCATATATGACTCAGTCTTGAAGCTAAAGAATATTTGGTAATCTATATATTATGGAGAGCCATTATTTGAGGTAAAGAAAGTTATTATCTTATCATTATCTAGAACCAGCTGAAGCCACATACTATAGAATTGGCTTGAAATATGCCTGGGTCATCTTAGGAAGGAACTAAAATCAGCAACTTTAGCGCAGTCCAGTATATCACTTAGCCTTAAAATTTGCCTATTATTTTGAAACTTTGCTATCTTTAGATCTTCTTAATGATAATTGACAACTGGTGGTGCTATGTAATTTTTAATAAATGTGTTGTTACAATATCTTGTTTAGTGGGAGTTTCTCTTATGTTCTCACGTATAAGTGTGTGGGTTGTCTTACCATGAAGACTCCACTCTTGACCTCACTCAGCCCCGTTACCTTTTGGCAGTGACCTGAGGTTTGGCAGAATTGTAAGGAAGAACAAGCCCCAGTAACAGTGGTTCTCAACCTGTGAGGATCACCTGCCTCAGGATCACCTGGGGTGCTTGTTAGAAGGAAGATTCCTACCTCCACCTCAGACCTACTCAGCTGGAGGCTCCTGATGTGAGGCGCAGGAATCTGTTTGTAAATAGGCTCCCGAAAGTGATTGGTAGGCATCTAATGTAGGAAAAACTTTCTCGGTAAAACTTGCCTGAAACAAAAATTTTTAAAGTGAATGTACTTTATCCTCCTCCACATCTCTTTTATATTTCTTTCCATGTCACATACTTAATCAATATCTCAGATTAAATACATAAGAAGCCATAGAAATGATTTTATTCAATCCAAATCTGAAAAGGCCAGAACTACATAAATTATCCTCCGTTCAGCTTCCCTGTAGTTCTGCTGTCTTTCAGTCCATCATTCGAATTCTGATGCTCATGAAGTCATTCTAAGCTACAGTTACTGGATAAAGGAAAGGAATGTAAAGTTGATCAAAACCACTCACATCTCCAGCTATGCTTCTTGTCTAAGCTGATAACCTGCAGGCATTGTGGATGAAATTAAAGTACTGGAAGTCATATGATGAAGCACTAGCAGAAAGAACATGTTATTTCAGTTCCTTTATATGTTCAATATACTTAGATTTTATCTGTTTATTATGCTCTGTGTGTGATTCTTATTTTCCTCTTAAAATTTTTCTTCACTATCTTTTTCTTGCAACTAGTATATTCCCATATAAACATTGAGAGTTCTAATTCAGGAACTGTCTCTCCTTTGCACACATTAAACTTTTAATTTTTTTCTTCACATAGAATTAATCTACCAAATAATATATTTTACTTTTAACTGTGTTGCCTTAGTATTTTTGAAATGTATTGTCCTTATATCAAATAAAATCTTATTTACCCATATCACTTAAATAGAAGTCACTTTTTAAAAATGTGTGATACGAAAATTAATAGCTATAGTAGAATCCTCTAAACATTCAGTAACTTTCTGTTTGTTTTGTTCAACAGGGCAAAGCACTTGGACAAATTGAACTGGACGTCAAGATAAAAGATGTTCCTGATTTAAAGTCATTAGTAGGTGGATAAAAGAGCTTTGGCTTTGGGAAACTTATTGTTTCTTAATACAAATGCAAAATTGAATCCAAGGTAAAAGAAGATAGAAAATATGCATTATAAGTAAACACCAGCTTGGTGCATTGAATATCAACATTAACAGTGTGGTCACTGGAGGGTAGAAGAGAGTAGGCGATTTTTAGCGAATATAGAACAGTAAATGCCAAAGATAAAACATATGAGACAGACAAGAAGGCTGGTAGATATCTTGTAGGCATTTGATGATGTTCTTTTTTTCTGAAAGCATATACTTTAAAACCTTGGTAAACTATGATTTGTTTAAAAATATATTCACTTTTAGACTGTCTCTCTGATCACAAATCCAAACTGGACTACTCTTGTCATTTGAAGAGTATCTTCCTTTTAAACATCATATTACCTGTTCTAAACAATCTTCATGCATAAGTGTACAGATTAAGTTCAGGTTCAAAGAAGCAGTCTATCAACTACTTATACAATTTTAATACATTTATAGTATTCTCATACTGAATTTGGAAAAGTAGAAAATATCTGAATATTTTATCCTTCTCAGTAGGAAAGAGTTTGAGAAATTAATGGTACCTAAAACTTTGAGCTCAAATTAAGTTCCAGATTCTCTATAAAACTACTTTTGCTTTTTAGTCTGGGGAACAACATTTAACCACTTTTAATTAACTATAAATATTTTATGTTCTATAGTAAATAGTATGGTAATGATATTGCAGTGATTTGGTATAATAAAAATATAATTAAGAATTTTAATGAATTCCTCTGATGAGCCTGATTTTCCATAGTGTCTATCATTAATATGATTCCCTCATCAGCACCCCACCACACCCCTAATTTAATACTAGAGATGGACATCACTAAGGGAGAGCCTATTGTTACTTGACAAATGAGGAGAAAAAAAAATCAAGCTCCTGGGAATATGCATGTGAAATTTACTATAAATAAATCCTCTGAATGGGAATGGAATTCAAAACGCTCTCATTTTTCATTAAGATTTGTAACATAAGCAAATGAACTACTGTCATTTTGTCAATTTAGTATACACCAATAAACTGACATGAATTTCGTGGTCACATCAAACCTTGAGGCATCTATGCGAACTTTGCCTGTTCGTTGGGTTTGGGAGTGTTCTTCTTCAGAGTCTAGAGTACTAACTAAAGTGAGTGGGTAAAGGCAGTACAGTCTTTTTGACTTCTACTTCCAGATGCTTCTAGAGCTACACTTCTTATCTCCTCCATCCTTTCCTGTCTCAGAGGAACAAAAGTCCTTACTCATCACTTACAACAGCTCTAACTCTTATACCTGTAGTTTCGATCTCATCACTTCCCACCTCCTCTGGGACCGATTTCCATCAGTTATCCTATTTTTCTTTGCTATATATTTTTCCTCTCCCCTGCTTTCCCTCCCTTTTATGTACAAATATCCTCATGTGTTCCCCATTTAAAACAAACTCGCAAAAAGCAAATAAACAACAAAAAACCTTCCATTTGATCCTCTATTTCTTCTTTCCTTTACTGCAACAATTGTTGAAAGAATTGTCTCCATTTTTTGCCTGACCCTTCCCTTTGCCTAGTTTTTACTCTCTCAACCCTCAGCAGTCTGGTTGTGTGAATTAATGCCTTCCTTATTGCCTAATTCAGTGGTCTCTTGACCCCCTTGCTAGCTCTTCTGCATTTGACACTACTGAACCTTCCCTGACTTTCTTCAGTCTCTCATTCCTTCTCAAGCAACTTGGTGACTTCTTAGTGCTTCTGAGTCCTTCTATCCTGGCTGCGTTCTCATCCCATTCCGTGTGCTGTCCCTGGGCAGTTTTGTCTACTCCAAAGGTTTGAATGACCACCCGGACACTTCTGACTCTCAAATCTCTGTCCCTTGGCCAGACTCCTCTCCAAAGAGTCTTGTTTTATCTATTCATCTGCCTATTTAACATCCCCACTTGAAAAGCCATAGACTCCTGAAACTTGACATACCCAAAATTGAACTCATTTTCTTCCTCCCATAAACCTGTTCCTAGTCCTACCTCCCTCCTCTCAGTGAACGGTTTCACTGCTTGTCCAGTTGCTCCAGCAAGGAACTTCAGAGTCATTCCTGGTCCCACTTTATTTCTCTTACAACTCCTACCACCACCACTACATCCACGTCACCAAATCTTGTCAGTTTGTCTCAAGAAATACCCTTCAACTTTTTCCATGCCTGTCCATCTCATTTTCCACTACCTTATGCTAGGTCCTTCCCCTTACTCTAGTCTCTTCCCTGGACTATGAAGTGGCTTTCTAACTGGTCTCTGTTTCCAGTTTCTCTTCCTTCTGTCTCCAATCCATTCTCCACCGTGCCTCCAGAGGTACCTTGGATCAGATCATTCCCTTCTTGAAAGCCTCTCATGACTCTCTACTGCCTACAGAATGAAGCCTGAGCTCCCAGCATGGCATAGGAGCCTTCACAACCTGGCCCCTGCAAACCTCCCCGTTGGTGCTCTACCCTCGACTCTTGGAGAAGCTGCACCTTATATTCTGGTTTAGCTGGACTCTTGTTCTTTGCAAAATACACCAAAAACTTTATTTATGCTGCTCCTTTGTCTGGCCTCTCGACACCAACCTACCTCCACCTGTGTACCTAGCAAACTCTGACTCCTCATGGTACAGCTCAGATGCTACCTCTTCTCTCATTTCCTTGCCCCAGTTAGAGTTAAGGCTTCCTGATCAGTGTCCCAGCACCTTTAGTGCAGGGTATGATTTCAGCACATCCACAATTCAGTGTCAAGTTTTCTTTAGCTCTATCTCCCTACCAGGCTCTATGTTCCATTAGGAAGAGGACTGCATCTCATTCATTGCTGCATTTCCAAGTGCCCACACAGAACCTGAGACTAAGTATTCAATAAATACTTGTTGAAGTTGGAAATTAGAATTCTCCCATCTCCATTTATAGAATTTCCTACTACCATATGAATCTTTGCTAACTCGTGCAAATTTACATGAGAGCTATGGACGATCAATAGATTGCTAAATGTGTTCCAGAATGAAAACTATTTTGTAGCTATCATTTCTTCAGTTCTTACTAGATATTGCTCTTAAATAATATATGCATTTTATTATTATTTTTTTTTGGTGAGGAAGATTGGCCCTAAGCTAACATTCGTTGCCAATCTTCCTCTTTTTGCTGAGGAAGATTAGCTCTGAGCTAACATTGGTGCCCATCTTCCTCTATTTTGTATATGGGATGCCGCCACAGTATGGATGGATGAGTGGTGCTGAGGTCCACACCTGGGATCTGAACCTGCAAACCTTGGGCTGCTGGAGCAGAGCACATGAACTTAACCACTATGCCACTGGCTGGCCCCCTGCATATTAGTTTTTAAATCCTTACAATAACCTTATGAGATAGGCATCATCTTTATTATCATCCTCATTTTAAAGAGGAGGTAACTGAGATGAGAGGAGTTAAGTAACTTGCCTAAGGTCACAAAGCTAGGAAATAGAAGAGCCAGAATTTGAACCCAGGCAATTTGGTTACAGAGTAGACATGTAGTGTGCTGACCCAGCTTACTCCTTGGTTGTTACTTACTTAGGAGAAACAAACATGTGCTTCTTCTGGAATAGGCAATAACTAGGTACACTTTATCTAATCAATTTGGCTATACAAATATGGGAATGTTTTATTGATATAAACAATTTTTGGATATATATAATCTGTAATTTTAAAATAGTTAAAATATAAATTATGCTAATATTTTATTATTTTATGACTTGTTTTACAATTTTATAAATTTGACATTTGGCTAATGGGAAAATACTAAAATGTATTACTTTTGTCTTTCTCAAAGAAGAATGGAATTTTAGAGTCAAAGGGACTTTGAAAGTCACTCAGAAAGATGACTCTTTATCAAGGTAATACAATCTTAAACCTAGGAATAATTTTGAAATATTAGCCAATAGATGTACGATTCTTAACTAATTCAAAGAAGTGTAACTTACAATTAAAATTGTAAATATAATTGTTACATAAAATTGTAAGTAGAAGTTTTATTGAATGCCCACTGTGAACTCAGAACACTTATTACTACTTTGTTTTTATCAAGGACAATGCATTTTTGGATAACATTGCTAAAATGAATTTTAGAAAGTCACATTTTTGGTCAAGTGCATTATTAAAATAGCTTCTTGGTAATAAATCTTTTTTTTTTGCAATATCAATAATTACTCTTTCTTCAGTTATTTATTCTTCCTGAATTCGGTATTCTAAAAAAAGAACTAACCTCTGCTAGATATTCTACATTGGAGGATTAAATAAGAAAAAAAATCTTCAAGATTTCTTCCATTTAATCTTTAAAGAAAAATACTTAGTTAGATTATAATTAAGCCTCATTTTTTTTTTAAAGACAGAACACAAATTGTTATTTGAAAACCAAATGGTACAGCCATAAAAGACATATAAGAAAATCTGGTCTCTTTCAAGAAAAGTAAAAACAAATGCAGGAGGATCCATAATTTAAGGAAACAGAGAGTTTAGACTTTGTCTTCTTGTATTTGACTTAGCAGTGAGGCGTGCAGGATGATTGTTTACAGCTATCGCTAGATTGAATTCCAGAAAGTTTGGGAGGTAAAGAGACAATGAGAGTCATCATCAGGGAACGTAATGGATACTATCACCCCTTCTGCAGATGAGTGGACAAGGGCATGAGGAGTTTAACCAGTTTACTTAGAATCACAAAGGAGGTTGTGATAATATTCTGGGTGATATTAGACTAAATTAGGAAATCTAATAAGGATGTTGAGGATGTCTAAGTCTGGCTAAACTTTGGGCCTGGCACCAGGGTTACCCTCCATTGGCTCCCCTATTGGTAGGGCCTGCAACTCTGGCCTGGCACAAGGTGCACAGCGTGGTTGGTTTGGTTACTTACTTTTCTGTGGGAGGGAGGTCACTAGTGGATGAGACTTGTGATCTAAGAGCCTGCAGGCCACCTTCATGCTGACGACAAGGTTGCATTCCCAGGTTCCAGGATGCATTTAGGACTCTGATTTTCTGGATGCCATCTGGCCCCCAAAGATCAGAGCCAGTGGGAATGATACTCTTAGAGGATACCACAGAAAAATATCAGACTCTTCCCTTCCAGACCCCCCACACCCGGGAATTAAATAAGAGAGATAAAAGAATGACAGATGAGATAAAAGAAAGTATAATATATCTGTGTTAGAATATGAAATAATTATGACCAAAGGGCAAATATCCTGGCTTATTCTTTGTCTTTTTGCAGGGAAAGATTCGCTCTGAGCTAACATCTGTTGCCAATCTTCCTCTTTTTCTTTTCCCTACCCAAAGCCCCACTGCATGGTTGTATATCCTAGTTGTAAGTCCCTCTAGTTCTTCCATGTGAGCCATTGCCACAGCATGGCAACTGACAGACAGGTGGTGTGGCTCTGCGACTGGGAAACGAACCTGGACTGCCAAAGTGGTGACAGTGCCAAACTTTAACCACTAGGCCATCAGGGCTGGCTCTGGTTTATTCTTTTTAAAAGTTAAACTAATTGAACATTAAAATTATAGTGATTTCTGATTTAAAATCCTATATAGATGAAAACAATTTAACAGATTTTTAAATTCATCTTTAAAGAAAAAAGTTATTGAATTTCTTTATTAATTCTTTGTGATCCAATTTTAGTTCCACTTACTTTCCTTACATGTAAAGCCTAGGTGTAAATAAAATGAAAGTGACTTTATGTAATCCAACTTAAAAGCAAAGTGATTGTAGAGGGCAACCAGGATAAAAATACATGAACTTAATTCAAGCATGAAGTTTTGTGCCTACAGAGAACACAGACAGCCTGGCTTCTAAGGAGAGAGCTGCCCACTTGGAGTTCTCCCAATGAAGAAGTCTGAGACCATTTAAAATCAAATTTCCCTTTTTTATAGCTGCTTGAGCTGTTTAGGTACGAATCACCTTTAGTGGAACTACACTGAATTTTGTTTTAGTGTGGGGTGGGATGAGAGTAAATGTAATTACAAACATATCAGAATGATGTTTACTTCCCTTCAAATTAACTTTGGAAATTAAAGAAATGTTATTCTTTGAAAAAAATATATCAGTAATATATATTGCTGCAAAACATTGATGCAGTATGATTATATCATTTGAAATTTCTGTATGACTGAACATATGTTATCACAAAAGCCATTGATATCCAGCACCAACTGCTGCCAAACTCCTGCTCAGTCTCTTCCCTCCTTATGTCATTACTGCTCACTGGAGTATGAGTGATTTCTTTCTTACTTTTTTTTTTAAATTCAATGAGGCATTGCATTTTTTAAAAGCAGTTATTGTGAATTCTATTTAGATTTTCTGAATACGGGACGGTGATTTATTTTCTTTTTCTGGTAATTACTCCCTATGAAAACTCACCAAGAACAACAGTTAAGTCTCTCTGAAGGGCCTAAGTAGTTTGATTTTCATAGGCCCGTGAGCCATTCACACTTGGAGGAGTTTCGAGAGCATCTCATTCTAATCCAGCTCAGGACCCTTTACAGACAAGGCCTGCTAGGCCTCAAGAGTCTCCGTTATCTCCCACACCGTCAGATGTGAGTATCCTGGTGTGAAGAAAGTTCTGCATTCAGTCACCTGTCATCATAGCCTTAGAATGTCTATGTATTTAGGAAGGATTTTTGAAATATAATGAATACCATGGCTGTTGGTGGTACTTAGCATTACTGGTGATTGCCAGTGCTGTCCTGTTTAGGGGGTAGCAAAACCTGGTTTCTCTGTACCTTCCCTATATGAATATAGTGGTGTTGTAATTGTCTTATGAATATGTGGCCAAGGGCTATTGTCACATTTGCTTTTGTTAACAAGCCTGGGTCACCCAATATCCATATTTACTATTGCCCCCTAACAATAAATTAGAATCAAAAGGGAACAAGATGAATTTATAAGGTAGTTGCTATATCTGCTCCAAGTATTAAGAAGTAACATGGCTTGCCATTTAATATTTGCGTTTTAAAGTGAAATGTGCTTTACATATTGTGGATATCTCAAAACTTTCAGTCGTTCCTTGGTATGATGTCATTTAATCAGTTCTAAAAAGGACATTTGGGGGGTTTTTATATCTTGTGAGAGGCATTTTCAAAGGACAGGTTTTTATGAATTATGAATGACTTCACTGGCAGCAAGCAGCTGGAAGGGCAGAGCTCTGAGAAAGCCCCCAGATCTCCAGAGTGGGATAGTCCCCACTTGTGCGGGCTGCAGCTCTCTCCGCCTGTTGCACTCCACTCCAAAACCCTTCTGCGCCTACCTTCTGCTCACCCTTGTGGCTCTGTGCTGAGTCATCAGAAGGGATCTGTGAGTAAAAGCATGTCCTTTGTCTACACTGCATTCTTGGGTGTCTGTGCTGTCAAAGCAGAAAGGGAAAAGCACCTCTGCCTTACTTTGTTTCTCTGAAGAACGATACAAATGATATTATAGAAGACGTATCATTTGGATCTTCATACAATGCTGCAGTATGTTCGATTCTGCTTAATCCTCAAAACAACTCTCCAAGATATTATTCCCATTTTAGAGAGAGAAAATTGAGGCTCATAGGTGGCAAGTGACTTGTTTGAGTTCATTTAGTTGTAAACGGCACCACAAGGCCTTAAACTCAAGATTTCTGCCTCGTTCCTCTACATCACAGCTGCCTCAACCTGTCATTAATTTATATTAAGCTGTATTCAGTTGGGTCATGATTCTTCATAATATTAAATGTAAATTCCTTGATTTGCTCAATGTTCTTATTTTATGGTTGGCAAACAACAACGACAACTGAATCCTGTCTGGCTGGAGTGGCTGCTGCCTTTAATCTTTCTAAGGACAACCGGCAGGATTGAGGCCCTCATAATAAGGTGCTAGCCAACCAGGAAGGAAGCTGGTGAAATCGTCCTCCCAGGAGGTAATTGCTTCCTATTAGCCTAACACTCCAGGTAGCACTGACTTAAGAGGCTCCATGAAAAGGTGTTCTTTTTCCTCTGCCTCCAGAGGGAAGTTCACAGAAGCCTTTCTTCTCCCTACTCCCTTAGAGTTAGCTAGTTGGGGCCTCTGTTTGTATCCATGCGGCCAGACCTAAGCATATATAAATGAACTGAACGTAGATGGGTAGCTCAGAAGGAAAACAAATGCTAAGATTATCATTGTTTATGCACCCAAAGATTTAATAATCTAAAAAAAAATCTAAGAAAAACAATAAAATAATCCTAAAGAAGGGCAATGATTTAAAAACGTGAAGTTTAGAAAATTTATCAGATTTAGGGCTAGGGGAGAAAAAGTTTAAGATGTAAGAGGTCTGGGACATGGCTTAAGTTCTGTTTCTGACTCTGTGCCCTTGTGCAAGATGCCCAACACCTATTCCCCGCCCTCCCATTCCTGTGCCTAAGGAAGGTATAGGACCACGTGACCACTGAAGGGCTGGGGCCTTCCTGGTGAGGACATACTACTAACCAGAACCTTAACCAGGTTAGCCAAACCTTTCTCACTATTGCAGTAAAATAACTGATGTTAAAAATTGGACCCTGTGGCACTAGAGAAGCAGAAAAATGAAGTCCAAATTAGAAAGAAAAGGTGTGGAATCTAAGTTTTGGGTTGGATATTTCATTGAATTTCCAGGGCTGGGCACAGTGCCTGGCATACTCAATAAATGAATGCATGACGGGTGGGTAAACTGATGGAAGGTCAGGCCTTCCCCAGTGGTGGTGGACCTGGCGGCAAAGAAACCTGTGGTTGAGTCCCGATCCTACACTACCACTGTGATGGAGACAGAGTTATAAGCCTCGATTTCTTCCTGTGCAAAACGGAGATGATACCTCACGGGGTCATGAAGATTAAATGAGAAAATGTTTAGTTCAGTGCCTAGCACATAGGAAGCACACGATATCGTGATCAGATCCTCCACTAAAGACTTCTCTGAGGAACAGGGAGGTGCCAGAGGTTAGACGTCCGCAGGTAGGAAATCCGTTAGCCTTTCAGGCTTCTGCTGGACTCCGCACTTTGTCCCTGAGAGCGGGACCTCTTTCTCCTGGGACCCGCGATGAGGTCGAGGGCCCGAGGGTCAAGCCCGGCAGTTAGGTGGGCTCTGCGAGCCCCAACCTTAGCCTCCTTTAGGCCCAGCGGAGTCTCGGCCTGCGCAGCTGCGAGAAATGGACCCAGGCTTGAGAACCGCAGCCGGGAGGGCGGGGGGGCCAGGACCCGATCCGCAGGTGGGGATGCTGTCGCTGTCCTCTTTCCGCGGGAGGGTAGGGAAGCGGTGGCCGAGGGGAGAGTCAACCGTTGAGTGAAGTCTGTGTGTCGACCAGGAAAGCCTCGGCTCTTCCAGAATCGCCCGGCCAGACCTGGCAACACATTCGCGTGTATTTAAGGCTTTCGCACATCGAAATTTGTCGATGTGACAGCTTTTCATACAACCTGAGAAACGAGAGGTCTTTCTAGCAACTCGGGAGGATTCTTCTCTCTCCAAATGACCTATTCTGGTTTAAGAAGAACTTTCTAATGTTAGATTTATCTTGGGCCTTTCCTTCTCATAGCAATTGTCTTCCCACAGTTTAGCTAAAATTGATGCAGGCATAAAAGTATTAGTGGGAGTGTGAGCCTATTAGTGTATAAACGTATTTTTATGAAGTGTGCCTTTAGGGAGCAATCAAAAACTGGCCGCTCAGCCATAGAAATATATGCAACTCTGAGAATGCTGAGAAGTTGCCTTTTGCAAGGTAAGGTGATAATGATTTGTTGAAGAATAGGGAAGGGGAGGGGTCATTCGACTCTGCATTTTCTCGGTTGAAAAGAAGCCTAATCGTCGCTAATCCCTCCGGTTTAAGACGTCTGAGGAGACTTCAGAAATAGGACAAATGAAGATGTTTCACTGCCTCCATTCCGGGCAGAAAGGGAGGGGGTGGGGGTGGGGGAAGGCTGCTTTCGGGCAATTTCATTGAGAAAAATGTATTTAATGGCACAACATTCTAGCTTAAAAATCGGGAGTTATCAGGGGCAAAAATAATAACCTTCAAGAAACTACCGACACTTCTCATTCCCATCCATTTCCAAACACAGCAGAACGCCTACGTCTTGAGCAACATACACCGATTCATGCTTTATATTGACCTTATCTCCTTTTTCCTTGAAGTGACTCCTTCTCAGAGGCGGCGGCCAAAACATTAACCCCACCCGGAAAGAGAAAAGTCAAACTCAAATCAGCTTGGCACTGCCTGCTTCACAAAACGCCGTGGAGATGTGGCTGTTGAGAGTCTACAGGTGATTTCTCCCTAATATTTTTTGCTCTAAAAGAGTCTTCTGTGCAGCCGTAAGGCAGTTGTCCGTGCTTTTGTCTCCCGCAAATTCCCCGGTTTGGAGACAGTCGTAGGCGTTACAAGCCGGGTTAGTGACCCTAACAGACGGAAATCTCTAATCACGAAGTCCCCTTTGATCTCCCCGGGCCGTTTGGCCCTCGACGCTAGAAGTCCCGGTATCGGCTCTTTCCCAGAGCTGGACCTGACTAGCGCGTCCAGAACCTGAGAGTCCGACGTTGGGTCTAAACTAACGTGGACGCCGAAATCTGGATTAGACTTTTAAAAATTTCCACGGACTCCCCAGATTTTAAATCCAGCAGCTGAGCTGGTATGCTGCTGGAAGCTAACGAGCGCCCGTGTGCGGAGGTGTTTGATTAGTTTTAACAACTCGCTAGGACGGCGCTTTTCTTTAAATTTGGGAGGGAGACTGGAGAAATCATGATTTTAAATTTCCAAGTCCACTGCCTCTCTTCTTTCTCCACCTTCTTATTTCGATTCGTTTGTGGGAAATGGAATTTTCTTCTCTTTGCTGGGACTCTAATATGATTCGGAATCGTCCGTGAAATGAACAAAAGTCACCGGCGCGTGGGACCACTGGGACAGAGCGCTGATGGCAGACCGAGGGTAGGGAAAAAGGCCGGGCCTCCGAAAATAATGGGGAGCCGGCCTCCTCCTCCTGGTCTCCATGGTCCCCTTCATCTTCCAGGTAAGATGAATGGCCCTTCATCCATCATCCGTAGCGAGGCCCCTCCCCCATGCGAGACGAGAATCTGCTCACTGATGAAACCTATTAACCCCGAACTGCGCGGCTTTGTGGAGCCAACCGAGGCTCTCCATTGTGGCCTTTGTCCGCGGAATTTACATAATGCATTAGCACGGAACTCTGCGCAGGGTCGGGACACCGCGTGCCCAGCCTGGAGCGGACGGCGCGTCAGCAGCTCCTCCCCGGCTGCTTCCCGGGACCACCCTCGCCGAGGCACCTGGGTCATGGCAGGCGATCGGGCAAGGGAACGCAGCGCCTCATCCTTCCTTGGCCACCTCCGGGCGGCTGCGCTTTAAAAGAAAGCGACAAAGTTTTGGAGGGTGAACTGAAGCTGGGTCCAGGTGACCCTGAAGCCGGAGAAATAAACTTGACACTAATCCTGCTTTCCAGGCGGACGTTGGGGACTTCGCCGTTTTCCACGCTGACCGTTAGGATCCGCGTGCTCAACGGTCCCTAGTGCCTCGGAGCGTTGGGGCCCTCGGATTCGGATTGCTGCGCGCGGGGCCTGGACGCGCCGGTCGCTACACTACCCGCGCGCTGGCTGAAAGCAAGTGGCATTCGGGACATTTAAAGGGCAGGAGGATCCGCGGCGTGCGGGACTAGGGCTCTATGAAGTTTGAGAAGGAATCCGCAGGCATTCGAGGAGCCTGCACTTCACACAGTAAATGGAAACACTATAGTAGTCTGAGGTCTCGGGGTGTCCCACCCTTTAGAGGGAGGTGGTTCTGCTCAGAGACCTAGCCCGATGGGACTTTCCACCGAAAACGTTCCCTAAGTGCCCGGAACGCGCCCCAGTCCAGATAGGGGCAAGATCTTTCGTGCGGCCACGCCTTCGGCCTCTACTCTCCAAAAACGGCTGGGTAAGGGACAGAAGTGCTTAGGTCTCGGGTGCTAGAAGGATCCTGCATCTGGAGGGGGACACCGAGAGGCATCTCGGAGCCCGGAGGCCCGCCCCCTTCCAAACAGCCGACAGCCCGGCAAAATCCCCGCTGCAAGCGGGCTCGCCGCCGGCGCCCAATCAGCGCTCTCGCCGGGTGTGTCGGCGTTCGGCCCCGCCCCCTCGACTGAGATAAAAGGCCTCTGCGAAGGCGGCAAACAGGAGTGGAGTGCGGCCCAGCGTTCTCGTGCAGCTGCAGGGTGTGCTGCTTCGCCTGCAGCTCGCAGCGCCGGTCCTGCTGTCCCCGCGGTCAGCCGCCTCCAGTTCCTCATCCTCCTCGTTCCCCAGTGTGGTGCGGCCAAGCCAATCTCATCTCCAGGCTTCTTCCCCTTTCTTTTTTCTCTCCCTCCCTCCTCGGCAGCCGCCCTTCCCGCGGCACCGGGCCGCTGGCCTGCAGGTGAGCCGCAGCGCCGCGCCCCTGTCCGGCGAGCTCACCTTGCCCGGCCCGGCCCGGCCCGTGCTGGAGAGGCGGCGGTCCCCTCAAGACTCCCTTTTCCTTGCAGGATGAAGAACCCAATGCTGGAGGCGATGTCCCTACTGCTGGAGAAGCTGCTCCTCATCTCCAACTTCAAGCTCTTCAGTTCGGCCGCCCCGGGCCAAGGCGAAGCGGAACATCGTTTCTATGAGATCAACTCTTTCCTCCGCGGCGACGTGCTGGAGGTGCCCCGGACCCACGTGACCCACTTTGGTATCTACCTGGGCGACAACCGTGTCGCCCACATGATGCCTGACATCCTGTTGGCCTTGACCAACGACAGGGGGCTCACGCAGAAGGTGGTCTCCAACAAGCGTCTCCTCCTGGGCGTCATTTGCAGGGTGGCCAGCATCCGCGTGGACACAGTGGAGGACTTCGCCTACGGAGCCGACATCCTGGTCAATCACCTGGACAAAGCCCTCGAGAAGAAGGCGCTGCTCAACGAAGAGGTGGCTCTGAGGGCGGAGAAGCTGCTGGGCTTGACTTCCTACAGCCTACTGTGGAACAACTGCGAACACTTCGTGACCTACTGCCGATTCGGAACCCCGATCAGCCCCCAGGCCGACAGGGTAAGACGTGTGACTTGCCGGTGGGCTCGGTGGGGACGCCCCCTCCCATCCCTAAGCTTTTCTCTCCCCTGGGAGCAAGGATTGAGTTCTAGAATGAGTAACGAACGCTCTGCTGTTCCTAAGGGAGGCCAAGTGAATAAATAAATGGCGATGTGCTTTGCAGGATATCTGGAAATGCGCGGTGAAAGAGTGTGGCAGGGCTACTGCCAGCGGCTCCAGAGAGCTGCGCAGTTATTGCTGCAGAAGTCCTAGGGTGTCCACCCAGCGTAGCTGAAATGCCAAAGGGCGGGGTCACAGAAAATCTGTCCGCGTCTGCTTGCAACTTTTCCCACGAATTGCAATTGGAAGGAAGGTGTCCAGAGTTTATATTTAATCCCTGATACTATATACAAATTATTGTGCCTTTAAAAGAAGGAAGCATGCAGTTTTCTCTCTCTGTAAGCTGCAGAGAGTGAATTCCTTTGCTTAGTGTAAATATCAAGATTCTTAGTAAGAAGCCCCCCCTGGTAGATCCCTTACTCCTGTGTCTGGGCTTCAGAGCAGTCTTTTCCTTGGTAATCTGAATTCTTTCTGTGTTAGCTTTAATCCCCATCTAGACTTCCTCGTTTGCAAGCATCCTTTACCCATCAGCCTCAAAAGTGACTTCAATTGCTTACTGGTTTCCCAAAGATTAAAACAATTGGTTTTCAAGAAGAGCCATTAAATGTTGGTAGGTAATTTTTATGAGTACTTTAAAAAACCACAGTATTAGAATTTAAGATGATTAAATTAGCCACAAATCCAAAGGAAAAAATGGATTTTTATTTCCTTTTGAAACCTCTTAACTTTCGAAGATAGTTAACATTTAAAGCCTGCAACTTCATTTGCAATTGCAAGCTTTCTCAGCCTTCACTGCTGCTGTTAAAAGAGGTGTTGTTAATATTCACTATTCACAGTGGAAACCTGGGTAATCACATAATGAGTTTCATGTTTTACTCTTCATGTTTAGGTATTTTTTTGGACCAAAAGAATCTGAGTCCCTGTAACCAGCTTTTTATTGCTTCACATCTTGATTAATTTTTTGATCCATATGGGAAAATCTCTCTCTTGTCTATGGCAGAGCATGAAAGTATTATGGTTTTTATACATTGGTATATGAAACTTCTTGTAGATTACAGAGCCACAACAGCCCAATCTAGGAATTCTTTTCTAAGTACAATAAAAATACAGTTAGAGCACTGTGCAATTATTCACTAGTCACAGCTCCAGTCCAGGCCTGTTTAGAAATGAACTTCTAAACATTTACAAACACTGACTCCAAAAGTGTACAAAAGGAAACACGTCAGATTTATTTAGGAACTAAGCAAATCATTTCTCTAAGGAAAAACAGTATTTTTATCCGATAATTAGGCGTCGCTCTTTCATGGAACACATATAACGCTCTATTATATATTTCTACAGAAAAACAGTACAAGTGCTTTTTAAGGTAGTAAAATCTGCATAAATAACTAGTTGGAGTAGTTTTCATCTTTGGAAACTTTGTAAGGTTTTACAGAAGTTGAGAAGTGTTTTAATTGCCGTTGCTGCATAGCACCTCTTGAAACTGAGTTTTTGTCTTCACTTTGAATGGTCTAACAAACAGTTTGGCCACAGAGTAGATTTCCCGGGAAAAAATACCCCCATCCCAAATTTTCTAATTCTAAGAACTGTTTTTTGAACATGCCTTAAGAGAAGTAGGTCACTGAAGGAAGACTGTTTTCTACTTTTCAGAAACATAAGGAATTAGTTGATTCTGGATCTGATTGTTGAGTTCTCCACATATACAACTATTACCAGCTTAACATGAGTGTTGCAAAGTTGTCTCTTACTTAAATCTGCGTTTATAAAAACTCTCAAGAACACTTTCCATCATGAAAACACTGCAACTAATTTGAAAGTGAACTGAACAAGAATCTTTCTTTACAGTGGTGCTCTTTTTTTTACAAGGTTAGAAATTATAAAATTAATGGATTTTTCTATTTCTGTTAACAATTTCAGTGTTTTTGTAAACTAAGTCCCTTTGATTAGTAACTGTTTGTATTCCCTATGCTTTTTCTACTATGCTTTTGTTTTCTACTTTGCTTTTGTTTTTTATTTTGTTGACACTGATTTTTATTGCCAAAAATGAATGCAAATTCCCCTTTTAATTTCTGGGGATTCAATATTCAAAAAGTGCTTCTTAACACCTAGAACTTCAGTATATTTTCTACTGTTGAACACTGCTAGAGATGCCTCCCGGGCTGATGGCCAAGTGAACAAAAACAGGACACTAGACATGAGATGCTCCTTGAGAAAATCTACTCTGGGGGCAAAGAGAGTCCACAATGATTTCTCTGTTTACCTCAATTAAAAATTATTGGGAGGGGCCGCCCCGTGGCGCAGCGGTTGAGTCCGCGCTTGGCAGCCCGGGGTTCGCAGGTTCGGATCCCGAGCGCCCGCCAACGCACTGCCTGTCAGCCATGCCGTGGTGGCGTCCTATATAAAGTAGAGGAAGATGGGCACAGATGTTAGCCCAGGGCCAGTCTTCCTCAGCAAAAAGAGGAGGATTGGCAACGGATGTTAGCTCAGGGCTGGTCTTCCTCACCAAAAAAAAAAAAAAAAAAAAAAAAATTATTGGGAAAAAGATGAAAGAAGCATAACTGTATTAAGACAACTTACTCATTTACCTAAATGTATATCTTCCCATTATTGCCAAGCAACTCTTCTCATTGTCCTGAAAACTTCATTTAGTTTGATCCTTACCACTTAAATGTTGTGCGCTTGTTACTCAATGTCTTGTTAGTTTAGTAAAAAGAGACAAATCATATGTATGACATATAAAAAGAGCAACATTTGGATAACTAACAGGAAGTTTTGTATTTGTTTGGATGTTGTATAAAAGTATGGATAGAGACAACCTTATAGTCAAGAGAGTGTGTTAAAATATATTGGGCTTGTGCATTCTATCCGTTAAGAATTTGGAAACGTAGCTGTCCAGTACTATGTATGTCACTGGAGGAGACCTGAAAAGCAGATGCATTCAATGTCATGTCTAGAAAATGAGTTTAAAACTAGTATGAGTAGCAAAAATCATATAGAATGGAATGGTTAATTGCTAAATTCTGGCCCTGACAGTGATGAGATAGAGATAATTGTCAGCAGGTGTAGCAGTAATAATCTTTGTGATACTTTACATTTATAAAGTATGTAGAAGAATGCAGAGTATTTTTGCATACAAGATTTCATTTGATCCTTACAACAACCTCAATATTCCCATGGAGAAGAAGAGGGTAGTTTGGACAGGCTCAGTGATTTACTTGAGGCCACACAGCTAATAGGAGGTGGATCCAGGATGCAAACATAGGCCATTATTTCCGAGTAAAATTAGTTTTCCAAGAAAAAAATTACATGTATTAGAAGAATACACTCTTCAGGGTTAGGGATCACATTTAATTTATCTATTCAACAGCCAATTTTGTATTGCATAATTGATTGTGAATTTCTTTAATTAGGCAGGGAATATGATATGACAACAAAATTAGATTTTCTATGCCTTTAGATTTTGAGACTTATAAGAAAGTTATCATTGGTATCACCACATTTTAGGATGATGAATTGTAGGAACTAAATTCACTAATAATAATAGGCTAAATTTTATTTACTCGAGATTAGAGATCTCTTTGCTCATCTAATTTTAGAATGTTATTGTTATTGATAAGCAGTTTAATGTTGTTTTTAACCTTTAATCCTGAATGACTTTTATGTGGTTACTTTCTCAGTACTTTTCCATAAATGTTCTGTGTTTACAAAGGCAACTGTCATTTTTAAGTTGCCTACAATGTCGTTTCAGCTACTGTGGGATGTGGAATCAAGAAACTCAACTATGAACATTTTGAATTCTTTCATAAGTCATAAGAGAAATTCTAGTTCCTCTGGTAGACAGAAAATAGCTGGGAAAAGTGTGCTTTACTATTTGGCATATGTGATTCTTCTTAGGTTTAGCTACCTTTTCTAACATTCTTAAATTTTATTTTCCAGTTTTGTGAGACTGTGAAGATAATTATTCGTGATCAGAGAAGTGTTCTTGCTTCCGCAATGTTGGGATTGGCATCTATAGTCTATCTGGGCTTGGCATCATATACTACCCTTCCTGCAATTTTTATTCCATTCTGCTTATGGATGGTTGGCTAACTTCATATCCCCGTGTCAATGTGTGTATTCTGCATGTAAATATGTTTATAGAGCACACACCAGTATAAGCATCGTCAAGAAAAATGTGACCTGTAACACTGAGTTCCGGATAAAAATGTGATTAAGAATCACGCAAAGTGCTTACTGTGTAAGCCTAAGAACAAAGGCTTTCTGAATCTTCTCAGGCAGTTCCATCTGAAAGCACTGTGCCAATCTTGGAAACATGGCAAGTTGTAATAGAACTCATCATTACAAGAAAACCAGTCCCTAAGATGATGGCCACAGGAGATTATTTGTGTTACTTTTTTTTCTCCTGTAATCATTGCTGTTCTCTGTTAGGCCTGAATTTAAAGATTGGAAGTCTTATTAAATGAGGTCACTAACTTTACTGTAAATTTATCCTATTTCATTGAAAACGTATTAAACTAAAATAATTTCCTTAATTCAGATGAACACATGCTTGATGATTGGCCCCCAAAAATTCACAGTCTGTTTTCTTCATGTATTATATATAACTTCCAGTAAGTCAAGAATACTTTCATTACTTGAAACCACATTGGGAAATTTAAGGTTTAATGATAGAATAACTGACCAGAACTATAGAAATTTGTGTTTTCCTGTAGAAATAGCTACTATAGCATCAGTTGAGCAATTTGACTTGGCATTACTTAATAGGAAGACTGGCATTCATTTTTTTTTCCTTTTTATGTGTCATGTGGTTATGTTAAACCACTCAGAGGTAAATGGATATAGGATTGAAATAATTTGAGTACTTGGAGTGTGTATGTGCCAATTAAATATGCAGATATCCACATACACTCAAACTGATGAGAGAAAATTTATTTGTTCTTGATTGCTTTATCATCCCAGTGAGGTCATCATAGAGCATCTGTAGAGGTGAATATAAAAGCAAGTTTAATCCATTTTCTTATGCTCTTGCATTTGTGATGTAACTTGCACATATGTCATTGGATGGTTTATCTTTTAAAGCACTTACTAATGTACTGTATAAATTGTAAAAGCCCTCAGATTTGTTTTCTAGTCAGCTTTCTCCATTTCATTACTAAGTGTAGCTTACATCCTTAAAAGAAGGATGCTATAGCAGTATATAAAACCCAATCAAATAGGACCAAAGGAAATGACTGTTAGAAATCATTTTTGTGTCTTAGTGCTGCCAGGCATATAAATTGATTACACTGAGGCTGTTTTAATATCAGAGTTGAGACATAGCACTGTTGATGCAAGCATTCAAGTACTTTTCCAAAATTATCAAATTCTGAAAAGTAAGCCACAAGCTAGACTTGCATTTCAGGTATTAAAATTGCTTTATAAACTATCACAAATCACAAAATAATGAGTCACATAAGGAATGGTATGGGGAGGATGGGGTCAGTCACTTAGTGATTCAGTCAGAACAAATTCAAGAGCAGAGTTTAGTTATAACTGATGTTTCATCAATACTAATTTACCCAACAAATTCAGTTGGAGTTTAATCATAATTATTCTTTGTGTTTAATCATTTAAATGTTTTAAATAATTAAAACATGAAATGGCAACCCCCACAGAATAAAGGTGTTCTATGTACCTATTCCAACCACTTAAAATTATTTTAAGTATGTATACATAAAAGAGTAACCACAATGAGAAATCCATTGTATTAGTGGTTTTTCACTTACTATATATCACCCTTGGAGCAATTGTTGAAATAAATTCATCTTTTAAAAATATGGTGTCCTCATAAATAATTAACACCTTTTTTGCAGACTTTAGTATTGCAGGTAGCAGAAACCTCAGTCTGATGTTAGATCTGTGTTCAAAGATAATGATCCCTCATTAAATGCCAAAGGAAGTACTTAAGGTTAGAATTAACATAATTAGTCTTGACTCACTTCATATCTTAAAGCAAGATTCAGTTCATCATTCGTTTGAGTGCTCATTATATGCCAGGCACTGACCTGTTGTAATTTCATGGTCTAGAATTAAAATTATTTTTTTAACTATGTATATTAGAGTGTATACAGTGCTATGAGAATACAGGGGAAGAAGAAATTAAAGCTTCCTGAAGGGTCAGAAATCTATCTAAAGGAGGCAGTGCTGTCATTAAGCTGAGAAATAGTAAGAGGTGATCTTATCACACTGCTGTGTTCCACTACTTATGGGAAGAGGGAACTGGAAGGAAGGTTTTTTTAACTAAATGTTCCACAACACTAGAATTTGTTGAGCTTAGGATCAAAGGAGAGTTTTTGTTTTGTTGTGCTCAGTTTTATTAGTTGCTTAACAAGGTAGGAAAAGGAGCATATATTCCTGATTGTGGTTATGGAAAAAATCCTAAGCTATTAATGTATCTCTAATGAATTTCTCTGTGCTTCATTAGTTAAGATTCATCCTGTAATCCTGCAAGTCCCTTATATTTCTAAATTTCTATTCTAACTTGTGAAATGATAAGTAGTGTCTGATGCAGCTCCTGGTTGCTTATTTTGTTCTTTGTCATACCTAGATGAAGGCCAAATAGGACTAGCTGGGGCTAAGATGAAATAATGCAAGTGTCAGATAGTGTGCAGGTGTTAGGGATGAAAAGATGAGTGGGACATGGACCTTTTCCTCAAAGCTTATGGCCTCATAGACATAGAAGTATTAAGACTTTCTGCAATAGAGCTGACTGAAGGCACAGAAAAAGAAGTGCTTGATTTTAACTGATAAGGCCAAAATTATAAGGACTGTATACTGAGAATTGGAAAAATGGGACATTTTTCCAGGGAGATGGATTTGGGCAGGGCATTCTACACATTGGGAACAGCATGAGCAAATGCATGAAAACTGCCCACAACATGGCTGACACATAAGTGTGAGGTACTCTACTATTTGTTGACTGAAAGCATGAAACTGCATGGGACAATCAGGCAAATGTAAGTGGTTCAGAGGCTAGAGTAGAGCAAGGGTGATGAGGAGAGATGTTAGAAAAGGAAAACAGTGATCAGGTGGTGCAAGTGTAGACCAAGAGGTCTGGGCTTTATGAACAGGCAATGGAGATTTGGGGTTCAGAAAGGTAACTCCCAAAAGTATGGAGGAAGGATGGGAGAATGCAAGACAGGACAAGGGGATGTATTTGGAGACTCTCTATGGTCCTCAGTCTCTCAAATAAAGGCCTGTAATTGTAAGGGTAGACAGCAAACATGTCAAGGAAGTGTCAACAGACTTTAGCCAAATCCTTCTATTTGACTCATGGGTAACTCTTGGTGGGGTGTTAGGGAGGAGTCATGCATCCTTTCCAGCCAGAAAGTTGGTTCCTGAAAAATACATAATGTGGTGACTGTGTGTATATTGGTTGTTACAGATCTTTGTTCTGCCAGGTATGTTTCTTCCCAAGCAGAAGCAAATAAGTATGGGTTTGTTGTTAAAAAAATTATTTTTTTTCAGAATATAGATATATTTCTTATTTTCCCGCTTTCTATTTCATACTGTCAAATATCAAAAATGTTTTCCAGCAATATCAAAGTTATGCCACTGACAAACTCTTTTGTTATAGATGAGAAGCGTATGACAAATGATGGTTGCGTATGACAAATGATGGTTGCCAATCTTCTATTTTATATGATCTCATTAGAAAGTTTTACCTAACCTAATTCTGTCAGCTCAGCTAAGTTTATATTTGGTGTACATGCATGGTAAATAAAATCAATTTTACATACTGTCCTCTCTTGTCTTTGAATTTGAAATACATAAAAGTAGATCACACACATTTTTTTGAGCATGGTAGCCTGATGAATTTTGCCTCTAAAAGCTTCCTTTACTGAACATAGTTTATATACTTGAAATTAAAACTTTATATGGATCTGCCTTCAGACTGATATGATCTATGTTATCTACATCTTGAAGCCTACCTTGATTATGGAGAAACAGGTTCTGTGTAATATTAAGTAACAGATCCCTTCTCCATTCCACAAAATCAAGCAATAACAAATAATTAGAGCCATGGGCATGAATTCTATAACCAGATGTGTAATGCTACCAGGGCAGCCTGCAGCCTAACTCTGGCTGTGGGTAGAGTGGGGATGAGGTGCAAGTAGGAGCAAGGCCCAGGGCCAGTCTTGAAATGCATTCACAGCATTGCAAAGGACCACAGAGGTTACTGGGCCAAACCCTTAAACATCTAACCACATTTCAGATGTGGAATACCAGGCACAGAAGCTGAGATACTTTGTGAGTATGCAAATAATCAGAGCCAGATCCAGAACTTGACTCCAGTTTTCTTCCCTCTATACCACATTGGCTCCCTGAGGTATCCCATGAATTGGACAATGAATGTATTAATTTCTTGCAGACGTTCTGTGTACTCCAAGCAGGGCCACACAAGAATGGACTAGTTAGAATCTTAATCCTGTCGTCGCTCAATCTAATGAGAAAGAGGGCCAAGTATATAGATTTCAAATGATGATAAGCTTGTACAGGTGTCAGAAGAGCAGAGTGACAAGACTTATAACTGTATGCTGGAGGCCAGTAAAAGAGAAGGATGTCAAAAAAGTTTTCATTGATACTTAACTGAGTTGTAGAGAATACCAATATATAAAGTGAAAGAGGCTTCTCTTTTCCAGGCCATTGCAGGCACCTGGAGCAGTAAATACAAAGGTACAGACTCATGGGGATACATATCACAGTTGGTTTACTGCTAGTTATTAAGAACAATTACCTGTGTCTGTTGTTGCTTTGAGAGAGAGGTGCCTAGTACTGTTACAAAGAGCCCACCTTTCTTTTGAGGAAGAACAACTCTGACCGAGGTGGTGCCAGAGACAAGAGGCATGAGCACGGAGGACTTGACACTGTAAAAGTCTAAGTGGAAAGAAAGCATTTCCTCAATTTTCCAATTGCCTCAGGTGAGTCATATGATCATGCAGTTTTGTGAAACACATGATGAATGGGGTGGAATTAGGTTGTGAGGAAAAGAAACATAAGTTTTATTGATGGAGGTTTATTTAAGAATAGTTAGAGAAGCAGGAAGTACAGGAATCACCTCAACGGGTGAATGGTCACTTCTCCCCGTTCAGCTCACAAGTGCTCTCATGTCCCAACAACAATCATAGTGCTATCCTGTTCTTGACTCTAGATTCTGTCCCAGATAGTTCTTTGCACTGAGCTTATAACTGCTACTTCTATGGCTGTCTACCTACTGCTACTAACGCTCTGTATCACTGCTTCTGCTGCCTCATGGCTTTCCTTACTTTGTGTTTCTTTAACTTCTTCTGCTTCATACTACTGGGTCTCTGCCTCTCATTTAAAATTGCCAAAGGATCTAATTAGGCTGACCAGTTACTATGCAGTATTCGTGGTCATGGACCACCTCATGGGCCATTGGTCTCTCTTATATCCTTTAAGTCAGGTACCTTCAGATCAGGTGACATCCTTGGGCCAATCAGTTGTTGCCAAGTTGTACAACCACGTGCCTCAAGGCATGGTGATCTACTCTAAAGGAACTACTTGTAACTGATTTTCCTTTGAAGATGGCTATCAGTTTTAGTTTAAATGGGAGAGTAATATTTGATTATCACCTTAGAGAGCTCATTTTGCAACAATGTGGAGAGTGGGTTGGATGAGGAGATGTAATTTAAAGGACATAAATTCTATTACCAAAATGTAGGAGAGAAATGATGAAGACTAGACATCAGTCAGTGGCAGTGGGGAAGGAGAGGAGAGAATGGATTGATTTGACGGGTGAGAAAGAGGGAGGGTGTTTCATACAAGGTCCAACCAAGAAAACAGAAACTGTTCTAAGTATTGTTGTCAGGATGTGGGTGTGTATGTGTATAATACCCTGGTTTTTCCTTTCCTCTCACCCTCCAATCTCCTGTGAGGGCCTCACGTTGGCCAACTAAGCCAGAAACCAGCTGATAGGAGAGCTGGGAAATAGCCTGCCAGGAGAGGCAAGAAACGTATCTGAGGGATAACAGGCCAAGATTGGGCACTGGGATAAGGGTAGCTGGTTGTATTGTGCCATCCTGGCTAATTCAGGGGAGTGGACCTTGGGAGAAGTAGGATGAGCCTGGTTTTGGATAAGTGAAGTTTGAATAGCCTAGGGCCCCATAGGTGGAAATATAGAGAGACAACTGGAAATTGGAGCTCATACTCAAGACAGAGCTCGGGGACAGGGATATATATGAGAATTATGACAGTGGTGGTTGAAGCCAAGGATATGAATTAGACCATCTTGGGGGAGACTATGAATAATTAAAAAAACAATGTAAGCATGGAAAACTAGAGTCACAAACAAATAAGAGGGAGGAAGAAAGGTCAAGAACAGTTCCAGAAGGAGACTGAAGAATAATCGTACAAAAGGTTAGAGCACAGCAGGAGAGCCTGTGTGAAGAAGGCAAGGAGCAGTGAGCTTTATAAGGTAAGAGTATGAATGGCATCAAGATATAGAAGAGAGAGAAGGACTGCATAGTGTTCACATTAGATTTGACAAATAGGAGACTGTGAGTGACCTTGATTAGTAAATACCCCACTAATGCTAGATACAGGGATGTTACGGAGGTTGGGGGAAAAGGCAGATTGTGGGTTGGAATGTAAATGGGAAATGAGTGTGAGCTGCTTTTTATAGTAGTTTGGTGGGAAAAGGAAGGAAGCAAAGAAAGCCCAAAGACTCAAAACAGAGTATAATATCTGACATCTCTGTTTTCACTTCAGCATTCTTTGGAATGGAACACGCTGTGAACTGCTTTATGCCTCAGTTAAGAAGCATAAATCATAAGTTAATTTTCATAATTATTTTCTGAGGGACAAACCTTTTTTTTGATGTTATCAGAACTGCACTTTTCTTTCAGAACAATGATTACTATCAGGGGGTCAGTCAAATCAACGAACATTCCCATTTCTACTGCTTCTTTGAAGAGAACACATTCAGATGGAAATTCTAATAGGGTCAGCGGAATTGGGAAGTGGTAGAAATAAAAAAACATACTGCATAAGACTCTAGACTCTTGGGCTCTCGTTCAAACAATCTGTTGAGGAAAGTCCATTACCATTTCTTCCCTTTCACAGAATGATGGAGCAGAGAGATCAAGACACAGCTGAAGTCCCAGATTCAAATGCTTTTGGAAACTTTTTGAGAAGTATGACTACATAAGTACTTCAGATTCTCTACAATTAAAATATTCATGAAAAAAATCATAACGGAAGATTAAATAAACCCAAGTGGCTAACATGTCCAACGAAAATCGCACATAATGCAATAATGATTTTTTATCCCTTCGTCCTATATTGACTCCAATACATGTAGAATTTTGATCCCGTTTTGTCTGGGACTTGACTAAATCACCTATCCTTTGAAGAAGAATGTGTTAGTATTCCTGATAAAATCTTGTTTATATTGAGTCAAACAATGAGCCGAAATTCCAAAATTTATCAGATAAACAGCTCTTGTCTGCTAAGCCTGGCTCAGCTTGCACTTGCCCTCAAGGATCTGCTCAGGCAGAAGAACCAGAGCTTTAAGCTCCATATTGTTCCAAACATCTGATCTGACCAGATATCTCACTGCTGGGTAGAAACCAAAAAGATAGTAATTACTACATGCTTGAGCAACATCAAGATTTATTTCCTCTCCAAGACTCCCTGAACTCCCTCCTCCACACTACACCTCTCCACACACATCTCTCTCCACTTCACCCTTGGTAAAGCACAGACACATAACTTGCCAGGGAACTTAACAATGGTAAATCCATTTCACCCTATACCTAATTTTTCCTGGATGGGGACTTAGAGTGACAATAACATTTGTGACAATTATTTAAAAAACTATAAAGGAATTTAAGACATAAGACAAGATGGGAGAAAATCTGAAAGTGCAGAGAATGAAGGAAATGGATTTAGAGCACCACGGCAATCTGAGGGACTAGCTCCTCTGTAGATGAACAGCTACCCGATTCGTGCTTCTCTTTGCTGCTGCCCAGAGGCTAGTCCGCCTCCTTCTGTAGATCTCCACTCTGCTAGTGCTCATTCTCCTGACCACTCTGGAACCAAGTGCTATGGAGATCTTTTCTCAAAAAAGATTTTGAGAAAATGCACTTTTTGCAATTATTATCTCCACACCTCAGCGACAGGTGGAGAAACCAAGATTTACTTTTAGAGCAGTGATTCTCAGAATATGGCCCTTTGCTTGATTTTCCCGCCAGGCCTCAAACGGATCCCCCCAAATATAAGTCTATTCTTTGGTTATACTAGAAAGTGGGAATGGATGAGGTAGATGAGTTGCAGTCTTCTTTTTTCTTTTTTGGTGAGGGAGATTGGCCATGAGCTAACATTTATGCCCATCTTCCTCCATTTTGTATATGGGACGCCTCCACAGCATGGCTTGATGTGCGGTGTGTAGGTCCACACTGGGCATCTGAACCTGTGAATTCCAGGCCACTGAAGCAGAGCATGTGAACTTAACCTCTATACCACCCGGCCAGCCCTCTTTAGTCTTCTTTTAATGAGGCAGAAATACAAGTTTAAGTCACTGTTTTGGAGGACTATGTGGTTTGAACTGAAAGAGTTGTAGTCGTGGCTTCCTGTGAGAGTTTGGAAGTTTACCTCCTTACAACATAATTAAGTATAATTAAAAATATTATAATTTGTAAACTTGCTGGTTTCCTTTTGGTCCTTTATTATTATTTTATTTTTATTTTTATCATTTTCTTACTTAGAAAAGATGAGTCAACTTTCATTCCCAGAACTTCATCTTTATTTTTTCCTATCTGAAAGAAAACTTGATGTGTTCATCTTTCTATCATGTCTAATCTCAAGTGTCTCAGTTCTCAAGGGCTTATCTGCTCATTCGAACTTTTCAATGCTAGGTGAACAAATGCAACATGCAGAATGAACACTCAGCAAGAGACCTGGACGTGAAAGTTTTAAGATTTATTTAATTAGTGTACTGAAACGATGGAATGTTACCACAGCCATGCCAAGCTGATTTATAGTCAAACTGCAGCAAAGTGGCAATGCTCACTTGTGGTTACAGCGACAATACTAAACGTCATTCACAACAGTGGAGGACAGGAGGACAGGTTTCTTGGGGAGCCATAGATGCCTAAGGGTAGGGGAGAATCTTCAGGTCATGAACACTTCTGGACTCTGGTAAAGCATCATCAATCAGATGTGGGTGGCCCTGTCGACTTCCGGTGGGATGTTCTACTGAATCAGAGGTCACAATGCCTTCAGAGCTCCCGGATGGCTGGGCTAGAAGCTTTGACGGGAGTCAATCCAATCTCCTCACTTTATGTTCAAGTTAGAGTTTGAGAATAACACAGATCCCAAGGAGATTTTGTGAGAGAACTAGGATGAAAACTGGAATCTCCTGACACCTACTCCCTGTTCTGCTCTGAGGATTCTATATTGATGAATTGTTTGCAAGCTTGCCAGCTGGTCACTGTAATCTGTGTTGCTTTGAAATGGTATGGTTGACTCAAAGCCTTTGATCCCGTTTTATCTTCCCAACTATGTAGCAGGGCAGACTCTAAAAAAAGTAGAAAAGGTCAACTTTTCTCTGCTCCCGCCTCCCCACTGCCTTGCTTGGTTCTTTCCCTAACCAGGCTCAAAGAACTTTTACTGAGTTGCTCCTCAGTCAGCATGTTAGGATGTGCTCCTATGCACAAATTTTGCCTTACATGTGGGAGACATGGGTCAGGGAGGTGTCCTAGGAACCCAGAATCTGTGGGGCTCACCTCCCAACCACTCTACATTTGTACTTGCAGTTAGGATGCTAACTACTTCCTGGCAGAGCAAGGCAGTGAGCTCCCTCCCATGGCAGAGAATTCAGATTCTGCTTTGTTCCTTTCATTCAGCTCACGTGTGTTGAGTGTCTACTATATCCTAGGGATTGAACTTGGTGGTGGGGCTACAGAGGTGAAAGACAAATTTTCTACTCTCAAGGAGAAGGTATGTTGCAACCATACCATTATAACTACCTGAGTTGAAAGTGGCTTTGGGAAATATCTAACATTTTCGCATTTATCATTTTATAAAGTGCTTTCACATATGTTCGCTCATTTAAAAATAATTACCCTGTAAAGAAGAAACTGAGCCTATAAATATTAAGTGACTTAGTTTTTAACCAATAAGGTGCAATTTTCATTTACAGTCAAGGAAACTGAGGCTAAGCAGGTTAAATGTTTAAGATCCTTCAGTCAGTGATGTAGTATCAGGACGCAAACATTGGTCTTTTTACTCTAAATTCTGTATTATATCACACTGCCCTGTTTGTGGGCAACCAAGTAAATGAGGTCATCAATTTCTTTCCAAGATCATACTGCTACATGCAACAAGTGGTCACTCAACATGAAAAGGGGACATGTTTACCTCCACAGACCTTACCTGTGTTTTTGGCCGTAGAGTTTAAAGTTCAATATGACGTAACAGTTTTTAAGATCTTAAATCCTCACCTGAGGAAGTAACATGGAAAGGGAAGGTGGTCCCTGCCCCTGGAATCTAAAAGTTTAGCTGACAGTGTTGATGTCTGGTTTTAGTTTTGTTAAGGTATCCATGCAACTTGAACCTAGTTACATCAGACACTGTTCATGCTCCGCAGTCCTCTGACAAGAGCAATATGGAGTGTATGAGGTGACACCATGAGGACCACTGTATGTTCCATAGTGAACTGTTTACAAAGCAGCTTCCTTGTGTGAAGCAATGCCAAGACAGATGTTAAGACACAACAAAAGCCTTGAGATATCACCTCACACCTGTCACAATGGCTATTATTAAAAAGACAAGAAATAACAAGTGTTGGAGAGGATGTAGAGAAAAGAGAACCCTCATACACTGCTGATGGGAATGTAAACTGTGCAGCCACTATGGAAAACAGTATGGAGATTCCACAAAAAATTAAAAATAGAACTACCATGTGATCCAGCTGTTCCACTTCTGGGTTTATCCAAAGAACATGAAAACACTAACTCAAAAAGATATATGCACCCTTATTTTCATTGCAGCATTGTTCACAGTAGCCAAGACTTGGAAACAACCTAAGTGTGCCCATCAATGGATGAATGGATAAAGAAGATGTAGTGTACACACACAATGGAATACTACTCAGCCATAAAAAATACAAAACCATGCCATTTGTGACAACACTGATGGACCTTGGGGGTATTATGCTAAGTGAAATAAGTCAGATGGAGAAAATGAAATACCATATGGTTTCACTCATATGTGGAAGACAAAAACAACAACAACAAACAAACACATAGATATGGAGAATAGATTGGTGGTTACCAGTGGGGAATGGGGGTGAGGGGTAGAGGGAGGGTGAAAGGGGTAAAGGGGCACATGTGTATGGTGATGGATGGCAACTAGACTTTTGGTGGTGAACATGATGCAGTCTACACAGAAGTTGAAATATGATGTACACCTGAAATGTATATAATGTTGTAAACCAATGTTACCTCAGTAAAAAAAAGACAAAACAAAAGTCTGTAATAATAACAGTAGGTGTGTCCCTTTACCGTCTGTTTGTTGGTATCCACACAAATACACACACAGTTCCTTAAGCTGGTGTCCTGGTATTTGGGACTTATGCTCTACATATATGAGGTGTCATTTCTGGGCAATAAAATTCACATTCCAAATTATAGCCCTGGAACTCAACTGGGCAAATACTGAAAAGCTGAGACACAGGGGTGGCCAATGGGCCATCCTGGCTCTCCACCAATGGGGAATGGTACAAATCCTTCTCAAACAAAACTTCCAGGGCCTTTTGGGAGTGGTAGACTCACAATGACAGGCCTGGGTTACAGATCAAAGGACATTATTTACATGTGTGACATGTAATATTGTTGATTCAGCAGAAATCTGTTTTGGCCATTTTCTGAGAACAGACAGGACTGAATACCCTCCTATAGTTCTAAACTTTTTTCCTCCAGTCTTTACCACTTATGAACCAAGCCCTGGAATCCCTGCTGACAGCGGCCACAGAGAAGCCAAGACAGAGGTGATGTTCGGGTCTGAAGGTGAGGCCCTACAGAGGAAATTAGCCTAGGAGATGGGACATGTGTCAGAAGGCAAAGTGGGAGACAGGCAGGGCAAATGGCTTAGGATGGTGCCTGTCGGAAGGCCACAAGGTTGGCCTAGTCTCATAAGAACAGGCCTCCCATTTTCATGTGGCTCCACCGGACACCTATTAAGTGCCAGATAGAATGTTTGTAGCAGTAAGGGGAAACAAAAATAAACTCTACACCCACTCTCCCAAGTAGGTGTGAACTGGTGGATGCAGGCCCAGCAGCTTCCATCATCTGTGATTCTAAAATGGAGGCTGGGGCTGGGACCAAGCTCAAGCGGCTAAGACGACCCTGAAACATCCCATGCGACAGTTTTGAAATTGATGCATTTGCCTTGTTGACAGCCGGCTTATCCTGCTCCCGGATTAAACTACAAGCTCTTTTAAAGTGTTTCTAAGTGTCTAGTACAGTGCTCAATAAATTCTAAAGAACGAGTACAATTTCAGTCTCCCAGGGTTTTTTTTTTTTTCCTATAGACAGGCAGCCAAAGTAAGAAAGAGCTCTTGTTTCTGGTTCCTCAGCAGATTCAAACATCTAACCAGCCATGCTCTTTTTATTTTGATCTTCCCTCCTTCAACAAGTATACACTGAGCACTTGAGTGCAAGAACACACTGTGCCTTTATTTGCTATGGATGAAGAAGAGAGGCACCAGACCTTCCTTACCACCAGAGGGCCGAGGGTGGCTCTGTGTTGTCTCTCATAATCTTGTGTCTGACGGTATTAATGGCAATATTATTCAGGCTGTGGTTTATATGCATAAACATGGGATTTATCACTATGTGTTGTAAATTTCCCGTTTAATCTTTTGCTTATCTCTACAGACCATCTCATCTCATAGTTCAAAATCCTCGTTCTTAGGACTTGGCTCTGGGTTTAAAGAGCAAACGGTCTTTCTTTTCTGTCTTCCTAAATTTCTTCTGTTGCCCAGATAACTAACATTAAAAAAAGCTTTGCCATGCACCAACTTGAAGTGGGTTTTTTTTTTTTTTTTTTTTTTTTTTTTGCTGAGAAAGATTAGCCCTGAGCTAACATCTGTGCCAATCTTCCTCCACTTTATATGTGGGTCACTGCCACAGCATGGCTGACGAGTGGTGTATGTCGGTGCCTGGGATCTGAGTGCATGAACCTGGGCTGCCAAAGTGGAGTGCACTACATCACGGGGCTGGCCCCTGAAGTGTTTTTCACTGGCTCAGAGTACAACCACTTTCCAGGGTGTGGGCCTGCTGCCCACCTGGCTGCCACTGCAGGCACACGTGTCAGCACTCTGCATGGACTTCCAGGTTGACTACGTGATACATTTCTATAACTACTCTTATTATTTGATAAGAGTATTATTACTCTCATCAAAACAACCTGTTCTGTCTTGCAAGTTTTCCTGTATGTCTACCATCTAATTTAATGAGAGAGTGTCAAATTAATTTTATTTCTAGATTTAATAGGAATAAAATCTACTTATATTGGAAATGTTAGTTTTGTTTAATCCTCTAATTTTTCTGTTGTTTCATAAACATTATCACATTTACTTGCAGTTTCCCACCATAATTTCACTGCCCCCCCCCCACAATTCTATTCAGTCTTCATGGGGGAGCCTCTGTGATAAAACAGAAGAATCTAGCTTTGAGTCTTGCTCCTGAACAGCTGGAGTCCCTGGCAAACTATCTCATTCTTAATTTTCTCAAGTATAAATCGGAGACCATATTACTTACCTCTCAAGATTATTGTGAAGGTTACAATGAAATATGTTGAGCCCTCCTCTGGACTTGGCACGTAGATATGCTTAATAAATGTTAACCAAGAGGCGACAGTATTGCCTCTTCCACGCTTGGAGCAGTATTCATAGGCTTACAGTTCCTTCTGGTACTGACACATCAATTCTTTCTGTTAATGTTTATTAAAGAGATTCTTCTGTCCTCCAGCTTCTGCACCACAGTTTAGCTCTCAGAAACAAAGCGGTTGCTCGGCTCTCCAGCAGCCGTGCCTCTGTGGCGCACGGCCAGGCCACCGGGGTTCTGGGGCAGCTGCATGAGGCTTCAACACTGGTGGCGTGGTCGGCCCCAAGGCCCTGATGGTTGTTTAGTCAGTCTGCCCATTCAAATGATATGACCCCGCTGCTGACCTTTTGGAAATCCCAGTAGTGGCCAGATCGGCCTGCCCTACAGCAACTGGGTGTGCTGGCTCTTTTAAAGCAAGGGCTTCTTGAGGAGAAAGTGCTCTTGGCAGTGAAGAACTTTTTATGTAGAAGCTGGGTAACAGGAAAGCTTGGAAGCAGCCAGGGAGAGGAGGAGGGAAGGAAAATGGAAGTGTGGCCTTAACTCAGAGGCCATGAATACAAACCAGAGCTTGTATTATAAATGAACACCTCTTTTTCTAAAATTGGAACCTAGGAAAGCTAAAATAACTCTTCAGTTGTAATTATCAATCATATTGATAATTCTGGGTTTTACAGCATTCAAGATTCCACCTGGGGAAGATTCAGTTGTGATCAATTTGTGTGCTCTGTGTGTGTTCAGTGTTTATTCTAAATATTTGGATGTAATAATCCATCTATAATAATATGGCAATACTTAGCTAACTAAAATATTTTATTAACACCCACACTCCATTTTCTAGCATTCTAAATAAATGAGAGTTTTCTTTTCAAGGTATACATTTCATTAGGCTGATTGCCTCCATCAGGACTGCTTATTGTTTTTTTTACCCTAGTATCAGCCAATTCTAATTTTTCCCTTATTCTGATTTCCTATAGTACTATTCCTTAATGTGCACTCCATGAGCCACCTGCATCAGAGTCATCCAGGAAACTTGTTAAAATTGCAGGTTCCTGGGCAACATTCTACAGGCAGTGGAGCAGAGATTACTAGTTTGCTATCACATCACTGTCCCTTTCACCCTCGGTAACGTGAGCCTTATTTAGTTAGGGTTAGCAATACATCTATCAAAATACTACATTTCTTGGCCTTCTTTTCCATGTGACAATCTTCTGACCGCTCCAATGAAAGCAGAAGTGTTGTGTAGAAATTCCAGGAGGGCACCTTGAAAGGGAGAGTGCATTTTTCCTTTTCCCATTTCTCTTGCTGCCAGCCTGGGGGTGGACACAATGGCTAGGGTGTCACAGCCATTCTGGATCATGAGGTGACTTTGTGGATGGAAGCCAGGCACCTAGGGTGGTGAAGCAGGAAGAAAGAACCTTGAGTCCCTGTGGTGACACCATATCAGGTTTGGATTGTCTTCCTCCAAAGGAAATAAGCTGCTAACTTATTCAGGCAATTGGAGTTATTTTAGAATGTTTTGTTCTAGGCAGTTGACCTAATCCACTTGCTAAATCTGCTGATTCAAAATCTCTGTGGGGGGTCTTGAAAATCTGCATATTTTACTCTACCATAACTGTTGTGTTGAACACAATTGAATATAAGGTATGTAAGGTCTATAAACAGGTTTACAATTATTTCTTGGACCAACCGGAGAGAGGGACTGTGTACATTATATACCTTTGTTTGTATTGTCCAGTGTTTAGTACCTTGACAAACAGTAGGAGATGGTCCATCAAAGCCTACAGAAGGAATAAATGGGTAAGAAAAGTCTTCTGTTTCACCCCTAATTTTCTTCCTTTAGTTACCAGAGAAAATGTTTCTTAAGTGTTTACAGTCTTAAGAAACAGTTGGAAGATAAATCTTTTTCTACTGCTTTGAAAGTCCTAAGTATACCACCATACCTCAACACAATGAGCAGCAGCTTTGCGGTGACATTATAGTTTCTCAAATGTGGTGGCTGTTCTGCCTCTGGAGTCCCTTCCAGAGTTTGCTACAGGATAGTGTGAGTCCAACAGTCCTATTCAGTCCTTCAATGCTGCTAGCCTAAAGGGGAATAAATCCAGTTCTAAAGACAATGCAATTCAAAGCTTAGTGTATTGCTTTAATGATGTATATCTATCATCTGTATCTATGTGTGTGTGTGCGTGCATGTATGTGTAGACAATATGGACACACGCACATCATTTTATGAACAATGTCATCCCCTAACATTATGACAATTAATAACTGTGATAATTATGCTAATGAAAATGCCAATTACTTGAATGAAAAGTCGTTATGTTTTTCATTTACAACTGTGGTGCTCAGAAGTCAAGGATGGTGTATGTTAATGATCTACGGGATTCTCCTTAAGAAGTGTGGAAATAATCCACCTGCATGCTTCAAAACATTGATTATCAACATTTCTAAACCAACATCTCTAAACGGGTGTAAAAAACCCAGCTCTTTACTTGTATTTCTAGATTCTCTATAACATGGAGTCTGTCAGCTTACTCAAGTTATTGTCTTTTCTTTTGCTCTGTGAATGTTGGCATATGTTACTGGAGAGTCTGTAATTAGTATCACAGGGCAATGCTTGAAGACAAACTGCTAAATTCTTATCTATAAACATCAATAACGCCGAAGTTAAAAAAACAAAACAAAACAACCTAAACTCTCTAAGCTTTAGTTTCCTTCCTTGAAAAATGGAGATAAAAATAGTACTTTTTCATCAAATTGCAATGAAGAATAAATAAGGCATTTAAAGTTTTGAGCACAGTGCCTAAACAAAGTAAGTGATTAATAAATGTTAGCCGCGATAGATAATTTTTCCTTCTATTAATTGTGTCAGCTTCGTTGTGTGTTTTAGATGATAAAAGATCTGTGAAACTTTATTCAATACTACATTCTTTTAAACCTATTCTCTGAGGTTTTTAATAAAGGGGAAAAACAGAATCACCTTCCTCAAATTTAGCCATTTGCCAGATCCTGCTTCTAACATCTCTAAAACCAATAACAGAATGGCAACTTAACATTGCCTATACTTGTCCTATGTTCGTTAGGTCAGCTTGCTGGGGCTAGGATCACAAGCCCAAATCCATAATCAGCCAACTATAGCTACTGTGGCCATTGCAATGAATGTGATGTTCCAAAGACTTCCTCAACCCAGAGGTAATCACAGACATTTGCACACTCTTTACTACAAGCTAGACTTTATCCCCAATCTCTTATCTGGTGTTTAAATTAGGTGAGCAAATAAGTCCTACAGTCCTGTCATTCTAGCTAAAAGTCTGGATGCCTGGACCAGTGGCCAGGCTGGCACTGGCAGCTCCATACCTTCCACCACTTGGAACACCACCATGCCTGCTGCCTTTCTTCCAGGACATCCCAGTGACATGACTGGGAAAAGGGAAGTCAAAGAAAGAATAACAGAAGATGAATACAGGAGTTAAGTTCCATTTATAAACCATTTGCTTTATCCACTAAACTTCCTCCAAGCCATGAGGAGGGAAGCCTTGAGATCTCCCTATAGGCTGGCATGTACCAGGAACAATAAATGACAAGGTAAACTTACTTGATTGAATAAATTTGAGAGGCCATCTTCATTTACATAATGGAATCTAAGTATTACTATTATATCAAGAAAAGTTGTTTTCCATTTTCTATATTTGATTAATAGTTCAGGGCTTCTGGTTTCTCATAAGATGGCTGCAGGCACCTTCCTCTGACCAAACCCCGGAGATATCATAATAGCAAGAGAGACATAAAACTATCAATAAATATGTGAGAAACCCTGGGAAGACAGAAACTGGGGAAGCAGCAGCCCAGATACAGAACAGGAGAAGTTCTGGAAGAGTTAGTTAAATATCAGGTGAAGAAAAAAAAAGGGACCTGAGAGAGTTCTGAAGTCCTTGTCTTAGAAAATACAAATGTTGATAAGTATAGGTCTTAGTAAGTCAGGCATATAGAATATTAGTTTTCATATCAGCAGAAAAATAATCGATCTATCATAGAAGGTGAAAAAGGGAAAAAATACAAGAACTCCATCCTTTAGCTCCTCCCATTGTGTTAAATCCCTACTTCCTTTATTCTTAATGCACAAGTTAACAATTGGCCACACACTCAATTTGTTTATTCCCTTGTCACTATTAGAGGCAGATAATAAAGTGGTTTGAAATTATACACCAATATACCTAAAACCTCATTAATTCACCCATTAAGTTGCTGAACAATTTGCTCAATAAGTTGTATTCTGTGACAGTGCTGACAGGGATGGGTTGAGGCTTAATTCTGCAAGAATTTAAGAAAATTAGTAGTGTACCCAAGATAATGAGAGAACATTTAAATTACTTGAGACAATCATTTCAAGAATCCCAAATACTTCTAAAGCAGCCATTTACTCACACCCATTTATATGCAAATATGCTGAGGTAAATCACTCTTATGTATTCACTAAATCTGTTCTCAAAAGAATTCTTTCAGTCAGTATTTTATTGCTCAAGTTTCTGCTTAAAAAAATAAACATTTGTTGCCAGTCTGGACATATAAAACATATACATTTTTCTTACATGAAGATAAAAGCTCTTTTCCCTCCTTTTGATCTGAATTAGTGAGGTAAGTGTCTACTGTAAAGAGGAACCTAGTATTAAATCTTTACTAAGGGCAACACAACACTCTAGCTGTCCTCATGTTAACCTGAGGTGACAGTGTACACCTGGTAGGTAAGAAGCTGATCCATCCAGGGTGATTCTAGTTCTCAGAGTGACCAGTATCTAGATTTCTTTTTTTTTAACTTTACACTTACATATACCAGGACGGTGCATTCAGACAAGAAGATAAACGGTCATAAATAACACATTCCTTATTAAAACTAAATACATATTTCTTTGGTTAGTACTAGAATCTCTTTTTTTATGGCAGATGAAGGCTTGTTTTATTGAGTGATTGATATATATATATAATTGTCTAGACCACTATGTACCGACAAAAGAAGGGAAACTTTATTTCTTGGCCTCTTCCTCCTTGCATAGCCTTGATTTGATCCTCCTTGGCTTGGAGCAGCTCCTCAGGGTGCTTGCACACTTCCTTGGGCTCTGCCCTGAGAGTCTCAGCCTGGCCAGCCAGGAGCTTCTTGCAGTCTCTGTCTATCTTCAGCTTGACGTGTTCCTTGAGAATCTGCCTGCTCTTGGACACGCTCCCCTTCACTTACAGGTACAGGCTGTGATGCAGGTAGCATCAATCTTAGGTTGGTGGTGTCTTCTGGGCAGTGGGCAAGGAGTTCTCATCCAGGTTACCTTCTTGGACATTCAAGTACCCTTTTGCTTTCCTATGCCCATATGCCTGTCCTTTTCCTCCACTGAGCCCAGAAATGGAAAGTCACAGGCTTGCAATGCTCAGCCCATCTTTGATCGGCTTCTGATCTGCACGTGGGAGATGGCATTGGCTATTTCACTAGTCTCTCTGGAGTTCAACCAGACCTTCTTCTTACACAGCAGAGGATGCCAGAGGCGAGCTTCTTCCAAAGCCAGGGCATACTCACGGCTACAGCCACGAGCACTGAAAGAAAGGTAAGTTATCTGATTTTTTTTTTCACTTAAAAAATACATTATCTCTTTTCTTTTCACAAAAGAATTATATTAAATGCTCACTGCAGTAAAATAAAATATCCCCTGTAATCCTTCTGTTAATATTACATAAGAACATTTTAACAAAAATGGGACTCTTCTTTTGCCATGAAAATCATAGTAAGCAGTGTTTTCCATATCAAGAATATTCTTCCATGACACAATTTTTAATGACTATAAAGCACTCAACTCTATGGATGTCTTACAATTTTTACATCAACCCTTGAGTTTTGGACATTTTACCAGCTGTGCAATCTCTCTTTTCCTCATCTATAAAATGAGGCCAATAAAAGTGCCAACTCTAAGGGTTGTTATGAGAATTAAAGGAATAAACGCATGCAGAGTCTCTAAAACACTGCTGATTGATGTTCCCCTTTTCTACCTTGACCACCATCATGGCAAGGATCTGTCCACCCCATTCACCACGTAGCTCTGGATCTAATAACAACTTGGTGCATAGGAGGTGTTCAATAAACGCAAACAGTAGTACGTATTAGTTTTAGTAGTACTGGTGATAGAATTAAATTCTCAATAAATATTTGTTGAATAAAGTAATTAACGTTCTTTTACTTACATATTGATAGACAACTAATTTTAAACAACTAAATACACTAGGAAATCTTTAATAAATTTCAGAGTAAGCCATTTTGTTTTCAAATGCTAAGACCTTTCTCATTGTCATCTAGAAATTCAGTGAGGCTAGTCTTATATTCATGGGAGCAGCATTTTCCAACAAGTGTTCAATGGGTGTTTGTCAGGTTATTAATAGGCATTATATGAACCTGTTGGGTGATTAAATACATTTGTTAAACTTGGGGTTAGACAGAATTAAATAGGTATCTTTACCACAGGACATCTTTGAACTTTCAATAAGCTACTGTGCACAGAGAATTTCTAAGAAAGGGTATAGTATGTGGTGTTTCTCAAATTAATTTGATCACATAATTATTTTTTCATGGAGCATTTTCTGGTTCAAACATTGTACTGGACACAGTTTGGGAACTTAAGGATAATGGTTTCTTTTGAAACATAGGTATCTCTACTTTATAAACAAGAAGGCATACGGGGAGTAGCGTGAAGAGAGGAAAGGGATGTTACTCTTGACACTTTACATTTAATACCTATGGTAGTCATTGATGCTGCTCAGCAAAAACATAGTGCCCACATTCTGGGTACCTAGGATTATACCTCCTAGACCCCTTTATGGATGGCATCTTGTAACCAGTTTCAGCTAATTACATGTGATTGGAAAGGACATGGGTCAGTTTAGAATCTGGCATGTAAGAGCTCTCCTTTCCCTCTGCCATGGCAACAGAAAACGTAGCAGCTTGCAGTGCTCCATCAGTGTGGGTTCCTGAGTAAAGAGCTGAGGAATGACTGCATGGGAGCAGAGCTCAAGAGAAAAAGAAATCCTTCTTATTTTAAGCTGAGTTTTGTGGGACTGTTTATTATTGTAGCATGACCTAGCCTATCTTGACTGATATGGTATCTTATTTAATCTAGACGACCAACATAAGAGGCAGGCAATATTGTTATAAACGTAATTGATATGAAAATGGGAGTCTAAATAATCTGTGTCCAAACTTACACTGCCAGCATTTGAACTGTTTCACTGCAAAGTCCATTGTATTTCCACCTATCCCTCCGACTGAAAAAATGTTTTGAAATACAACTCGTTAGACTTCTTAAAGCGTTTAGAAATCAGTAGGTGTTAGACAAATATTTGTTGAACTATGTTGCTCATGCCCTTGAACTACTTGTTCAGCGATGCCTGGGGTTAGTGAAAGGATGGAGTCCTCTACTGTGCTAGCTAAGTAAACTTCCAGAAGCTAAAGAGAAGGCTGGCTGAAGAATTTCCTTTGGGTTCTGCAGGAATTTAAGCCTCACTATAATTTCAAATCAAAGGATATATAAACAGAGCAGCATAAATTGTCCAAAAGCTAATTTTGGAGTCATATTTCCATCAGTTTCCAAATACTTTAGTTACAACTGCTCTAAATCCTGATATAAAAGTCATTCCACTTATATTTTGAAAATAAGCGCTTACTCTAATTTTTCTATAGAAGCAGGGAGATGGAGTTAATGTCTTTTTACATATTAATAATTTGGGAAATCATACAGAAATTATACTTTCCTTTCATTAGGTCACTTCAAGCATTCAGATTTGAGAGGAAAATAAGCTGCCTCGAATTATTATTATTATTATTTTTTGGTGAGGAAGATTGGCCCTGAGTTAATATCTGTGCCAATCCTCCTCTACTTTTTTGTATGTGGGACGCCACCACAGGATAGCTTGATGAGTGGTATAGGTCGGTGCCCAGGATCTGAACCTGGGAACCCTGGGCCACTGAAGTGGAGCATGCAAACTTAACCACTATGCCACCGGGCCAGCTCCCGCCTCTAATTTTTAATCTTTTGTTTCTTCCTTCGTTCATTTGACAAATAATTATTAAGAGCACTGTGCTAGGCACTGGAGACAGAACAAGGAATAAAATAGACAAAAATCCTTGCTTTCTTGGATCCTATATTTTAGTAGGGGAGACAGAGATAAGCAATATCAATAAAATATAGAGAGTTAGATGGTGAGAAGCACTGTGGAGAAAAATAAAGCAGAGATAGACGCAGCTTGTATGCGTGATGTGGGAGAAGGGTGTAGTTTACATTATATGGCCTTGGAAGGTCTTACTGAGAAAGGGAAACGTGAAGAGAGCCCTAAAGATGAAATAGCCAGCCCCTTGGCTATGTATAGGAAGCACATTCCAGGATCATGGAATGGCAAGAGTAATGGCCCTGGGGCAGAAGGTTGCCTGGTACAGTCAGGAACAGTCAGGAAGTCAGTGTAGCTGGAGTAAAGCGAAGACAAGGACGTTTGTCTGTCTTGTTCACCATGAATCCCCACCCTAGCAATGAGCATTGTGCCTGGCACATACTAGGCACTCCATAAATGTATGCTGAATAAACGAACCAATCAAGGGGCAGAGGAAATAAATGGGAGGCCAAAGGGGATTCTAATTTTATCATATGTGTGTATGTGTATATGTTTTTTTGTTTTTAAATAAAAGAAGAATTAAGGCATGTATGACCAGATGTTAATAGTAGTCAAGTCTGAGTTGTGAGAAAGTATGTCGTCCTTAATTTTTTAAGTGTCTATTTTTAAATTTCTAAAATTATAATGAACAAACAAATAACAAACAATTCAAGAGGTAACACCAACAATCTCACATCCCACATATGAAATGGCTACTACAGGGCTTCATCTCTTCACTTGCCACCTCAGGTCCTACTATCTACCTGTGAGAGGGCTGGTATCATGTCCATTTTACAACTGTGAAAGTGACAGCTCAGAGAGCTTACCTGAGCTGATCCAGGCTACGTACAGCTAGGAAAGAGAAGAGCTGAAATTGGCATATAGATTTTCTGACTCTAATTCCAGTGCTTTTGTTTTTTTCTTTACACCATCCTGCATATAATATATATATATAAACAGGCTTTACTATAAACTAGAAAATATATTTAACTATTTGTCAATCTAGTAAATAAGTAGTAAGAAAGAACAAACCTATGTAGAATTTTAATATACTTTCATGCTATTAATATTTGTTTTGAAAACAAAGCAGTCATTTTGAATTTACCTCTTATAGTCATTCTACTGACCACTGCCCTCCTATATCTCCAGCTAAACTACTCACCCACTCCCTGGCCCTCTAAACATGTACTACAGGCTTACTCGATCTCCTGTTTCTTCATAGAATTAAAGCCCTCTATCTGTGTTACACAGGGCTCCTGGACTGCACCGGAGAATCAGTTCTCATTCAGTCTGGTTGGCCAGCCCTATATACACAGGGCAGTCCTGATGAAAATCCAAATTACAGATCGTTGTTGTTTCAACAGTTTACATTTAAATACATTATTCTAACAGAACGAGATTCCTGTTTTTTAGTCACAAGGGCTTAGCAATTCAATGGTGCTAAGATACAGGGTTGAGATGGAAATGTATCTTGTTTATTAAGATTGAGACTTGGAATGGAACAAGTAAAAGCTGGCAAAACATAAAAGGCCAGTGTTTTCAGGGATGCCCTAGAGATCGGACATACAAGTGGATCATGCAAATTAAAAGATATAATGATTTATTAGAAAGATCTGATGTTTTAATTTAAAACACAGACTGCATTCTGGATTATAAGGGCATTCTACTTCCCCCTTAGAGTTCCACGGACTCTTTATTCCCTTCATTTGAGAAAATGCAAAATGCTCTCCTAGGCGCAGAGAGGGAGTCTCCCTCTGCTTCCTCTGCTATGACAAATGACAGAGTTGGACAGTCAGAGATGGAGTCCTGTAAGGAGGGCACAACCCATGGAGTGCAAAAATGTTATAATTAAGAAACTGCTTTGCCTCACACATCCTTTATGGTCAGGTGTATTAATGTCCCTTAACCAAAGCTGACCCTGTTGTCCTCAGCCAAAATAATTTTCTTCATTGAATTTATTTCTGATGGCTTTTTAAAAACCACTGTAGAAGTTAAAAGTACAACTTAAACGTTTCTGTGAGAGCCAGCAGATAAGACTGAAAGTCAGAAGAGAGGAGTTGGGGATCTGGTAATGGCACTAACTGGCTCTGTGATCTATCTGGGCAAGTCGTTTCGGCTCTCCCAGCCTAACGATTGCTGAGGTGTCTGTCAGCTCTAGTTCCATTGTAACTTGTTACCTGAGGAGGCACACTACTGAACTCCTCCAGTGAGATGAGACAGGAAAGAGTTCACCGCACTCTCTCCAACCAAGTGTTTAAATTTTTAATCTTCACTATTTAAAAGTTATTTTTTACATATGTTAGTTTCCTCATGTGGGTTGTCTATATTCCTCAGAGGGGAAAAAAGACTATTTTCCTGACATTGCCTAATACTTTTTCTAATATTGTAGTTGATGTAAAGAAAAAAAATTGGAAGATTGGATTTTGATGTTAACTAACAACTAACACCAATTAGCAAAGGTTAACTTTATTACTACTTCCTTTAGTCAGGACCTGTTTAACTGAGGCCTTATATACAGGTTTGATCTGTGTATAGGCCATTAAATTATGTACAAAGATCTATATTTCTGATTTGTTGCCTTGGAAAGATAGGTTGTTAATCAGGGGAGGTACAATGACTGGCTGTAAAGATGGTTCAGGGTAACTTACACCACAACCGGAAAAAGCACCTAACCTACCTTATAATCATCTTGGTGCTAACACTCATATCCCAGAATCATGAAAAGTTCAAATTAATGTGTCAGGCAGAAAGCATCAACCCAGGGTCAGTGAATCAGAATAAACATAGTCACTATAGGCATGAAACCCGCCCCCACCCCCATACTTCTGAAAGGGTTTTGAGATATCGTTTAGATTGGAGAGTCACCAGATTAAAGGAGGGTCCTTAGCTCCCAAGCTGTATCCTGTAGATCATTAATTCTATAAACATGCAAGTAGTTGTCATGTTTTCTCTGGATGGAGCTGTGCCATCACTGCCAGACATGGAGGGAGGAAACTTCAACACATTGAAAACAAATCAGAACACTGCACAATGCTCTTTTATATGAAACCATTCACCTTTCACTTCTTTTATTAGGACTAAATTGGATTTTAAACATGTATATGGACTTCTCATTGCTTTTCTTTCCTTTTGGGGGTTTATGTTTTACAGAAGGTATATGAAGATAATTTTATTTCAAAAAGCTTGCATTTCATATGGGGAAAAACACATTTACATGGTATCCAGATTACATTAACCAACTATATTTGCATATCCCTTCCAATTTTTATTGACAATGTTTTCTTCCCATGTCCCACAGTCAGTATTATTTATCTTCCTGGTGTCTGCAGAGTTCCCCTTCTGTTCTCTCCCTCACTAACAAGTATTTTCCACTTTTGGCTTCTTTTTAGCCAAAAATACCTTTATATTGCTTAACTTCATTCTTCTTATTCATTTGGACCACCTCTTCCCATAAACTTGCAAACAAACTTACAGCAAACCCTAATTGGGGATCTATTACTGAAAAAGAATTCTAGCTGGTTAAGGTGTTTTAGATCTTTTCTAACAGCCTTAGAAAATAAAGTTAAAGGCCATTCCTTTGATTTTACACACAGAGAATATAGTTTTCATAGCACTTGAAAAATATGCCTATTGATAGACTTCCGATAAAAAAGATTTAGAAGAATTTGACCAAAAGGACACACAATGTAAATACTGGAAGGGTCTTTAAATAACACTGTCTTCATCTAAAGCAAGGTTCTATGGCCTGACTCTAATGTCTATTGAGATGCCTTTGTTTACTTAGTTTTCTTTATACTTGGGGGGGGGCAGGGAAGAAAAAAACCCTAGAAATGTAAAATTACTCTTCAGACTACTTCTATGAACTATCTTTTGCACCTCACAAGATAACATCTCCACCTAGTGATGTTTTAAGGATCCTACAGCAACTCCTAGAAATTTAGTTTGAATTTTTCAGACTAACATGTCTAACACAATTTCAGCTAGTTTAATCTTAAACACATGTATTTAGAATTAATTACTGAGAATTGAGATGGCACCAACATTCATGTACTAAAGAATGTGGGGAACCTTTTTCCGAAGAAATAAAAGAGAAGCCACAAATAGTAATCAATATGATAGAGGTGAATTGAATTGACATGTAAAAAAAACCAAGTATGTACAGTAGTCCCCCTGTATCTATAGTTTCACTTACCAAGGTTTCAGTTACCCATGGTCAACCTCTGTCTTGAAGCAGACGATCCTCTTTCTGAGGTATGATCAAAAGGTCAATAGTAGCCTAACACAGGGTCACAATGCCTACGCTTTTCACCTCACTTCATCTCATCACGTAGGCACTGTATCATCTCACATCAACACAAGAAGAAGAAGGGTGAGTAGAGTACAAAAAGATATTTTGAGAGAGAGAGACCACATTCACATAACTCTTATTACAGCCTATTATAATTGTTCTATTTTATTATTCGTTACTGTTGTTAATCTCTTACTGTGCCTAATTTATAAATTAAACTTTATCACAGGAATGTATGTATAGGAAAAAACATAGTATATATAGAGTTTGGTACTATCTGCGGTTTCAGGCACCTACTGGGGGTCTCAGAACATATCCCCCAAGGATAAGGAGGGAGTAACAGACGTACATTCTATCAATCTAAATTTCCTAGTTGCTGTCTTTTGTATGCATGCAGGCTATACAAATGAGATTGGTATTCATTGACTAAAGGGCAGAGAGTTGAGGAAAGAATCTTGGTTGAGCTCCCACTGTGCACTGGGTATTATATCACTTGCTTCTGGACACATTTTGAGACAGTACAGCATAGTGGTTATGTCTGCAGGGTTTAGAACCAAACTGGGCCACTTACTTGCTGCATGACCTTGAGCAAACTACTTGGGTTCTCTGCCTCGGTTTCCCAATCTATAACATGGGGCTACATGGGGCTAGTACCTTTGACAAAGTTACTGTGAGAATTAAATGAACTAATATGTGAAAATACCTTAGAGTTGTTTCTGGCACATACAAGGGCTCAGTATTTGTTAACATTACTATTTATCATTTAATCCCCACAATCCCCACTTTAAACTGGACCTCAGAGAAGTAAAGCAATTTGATCAAGGTGCCACAGCACAATATGGTGACATGGGGATCGGAGCCCAGATCTTACTCCAAAGTCCTTGCTAATTCCTGTTGGAGTATGTGAAAAAAAATACACACACACACACACACACACACACACACACACACGAGTTGATTTGTTAATAAAGAAAATTTAAGACATTCATTAGTACCTTGAACATATGGAGACAACAAACTGATATCAGGAGTTAGTATGGAAGAAAGCAGCACCCTGAGGTTGGGAAGTAGGGGATCTGTGTTACTCTGTAACCAGTAGATTATGCTGGGCCTCAAGTTTCTCGTTTGTTAAAGGAGAAACTACACGGTCTAGGTTCTTTGCAGTTCTAATATTCTACGAGTCTATGAATCTACAAAGTTGGTTCCTAAACCTATTTTTTTTTTCTTTCTTTGGCGTTTAAATCCGAACTCCAGTTTTATAGGAAGCAAAATTCAGGGTATGCATGAAGAATGCCACACAACTGTATCCATGAAAATTTGTCTTACACAAGCATAGAACCTGGTTCTTCGGCTCCAACACTGCCAAATCTCTCCCCAAACTGATTAGTGGCAGAGTCAGGCCTATTATTAGGTCTCCTGATTCAGCCGATTCTCCTAGGCATGTAAACCACTTAACCTTTAATTGTGTACTCCTATTTGCAAATGCATTTTTCAGCCATATACTTCCCCAACCCCCAAACCCTTATTAAAAAAAGGTCCATAGTTAGTATATATGGCTGTTTTAGGTCAAACTAGCAGTTTAATACTCGAAAACTCCGTTAAACGAGGAAATGAACCTTTATAACGCATCTATATTTTCCCCAAGTAAGAGAAGTATGGGAGTTCAAATTCACAGCCCTTGTTTCTATACGCCTTAACAAAACACGCAGGATTTTGTTTTGGTATGGCTCCCTGCCCACCCACCCCCTAAAACTCGCTCTCCTCGCCCCAATTGGCTAAAGTGCCAGTCACTCCAAGTACTTTACTCCCCTCCCAAGAGCCTCCTTCAGATTTAAACCTTGATCCCGCCCACTCCCCTCCCGCTCCTCCCCGCGGCTGGTCACTGATTGGTCAAGGCGCCACTCCGCGTGGGGCTGCTAGGGCGCCGCGCGCGGCGCCCGCTGGGAGCCGAGCCCAGGCGCGAGGACGGCGCGAGCTGTTCCCGGTGGGCTCCCCTCCCCCCTGCTGCGACCCCGCTCCGACGGACAGGTCCCCGAAACGGTGGCGGCGGTTTGTGGTCGTTGGTCCCAGGGATTTAGGACCAACATTTGAAGACCCGAAGGGGTGAGGAGGGGATGGGGGCAGCGGGGTCACTGCCAAACTGCTCGTAACGGTTGGAGACCCTGCCTCCTGGCCGCAAAAAGCCTAGTCCGACTCAGTCTCACGCCAGATACGCAGCGAGGACCCACGCCCGCTGGAGGCGGTGTCCTCGGGTCGCCCTCCTCCTTCCCCAGCCCCGTCGAGCAGCGGGCGGGCAGGTGTCACAGGCGCGGCTGCCCAGCCCCACGGGGCATCTTTCGACCGGACAGCTCCTGCTGCCCCCCTCGCACCGCGTGGTCCCTGCTGTCTGGCCCTAGCTCCCCGTCTCGTCGGGGGCCCCTCGGCGGCTCCTTCCGCCCCGAAGCGCCCTGCCCTCTCTCCGCCTTGTTTCCGCTCTCCCCCGCCGCCTTCCGGACACTTCCCACCTGCCGCCCTCCATGTTCTCCCCGTAACCCTCTTCCCCCCGCGACCGCCCCAGGCGAAGGCCGCCCGCCGTACCTCCCGGGTGGCCGGCCGTTGTTGCGCCCGCGCGTCCCCTCCAGAGGCTTTGGGACGACGTTCGGGCGTCCCGACTGCCGGGTGAGATTTAGCAATCACGTCGATGTTTTTCATTGAGTTCGAATGGGCTGAGCCTCGAAGTTTGTCTTCTGCTTTTGACTCTCCTGTTTCTTCCCCAAGTGCTCTGTTGTGTGTTGGGTTTGAACAGTGGAGGGCTGCGACCCCCTCGCACGGGCGACACGGGGCAGGCAGCCGTGGATGGTAATACACGCAAGAGTACTGCCTGTTTCCTAACGTCAGATAGTTTTAATTACTAACCTTTAAAGTATTTTCTTTGGGGTACTGGAAAGACCACTAAACCTGGAATCATGACACCTCATTTAATTCGGGCATCGATTTTAAATCTGAGATCCTTCTGAAGCCCCTTGATTTATTTGGCAGCCAGTTTCCTTTTACGTGTATTTAGTTTAGCTAAGGTTGAAGTTTCTTGAAGCTTTTTCCATTCTTGATAGATAACGCTATAGCCTTTATAATGTATGGTGATTCTAATATAGGCCAATATCGTAGTGGGAATATCAGCAAGAGCGTTTAATGACTTGGCTTCTCTTATAAATGTCTCCCACTTTGTGTTTGAGGATGACGTTGGAACCAGGAAGCAGAATATGTTGCATGTATAAGTAGACTAACATATAAAATGTTTACGTGTCGGTAGAATTTTGCTTTTTTAAATAATGGGAAGATATTTTCATTTCAAGAATCACTGCAATGTATAGTTGAGTTGACCAAACTTCCATTTGGAGTCTTTCAGAATTAAAGCTCTTTATGGGTTCTAATGAGAGACTCCTTTCCAGGGCACACATTTTAAAATTACTTTGTTTGCAACTGTGTGCCATTGTAGACATAAAGATGATTATTAGTGCTGCAATTACTAAATGTTAGCAATGCCTTAGTTTCTGCTTAAGGCACTGCTTTAATTGCTGATTTTCACTTAAGAGGATGGAGTATTGGACTTCAACGTTATTGCCACAGATTATAATACCTATGAACAGTTGAAATATAAACACGTGTATTACTGGATATATTGTGGAGTAAGAATTATTAATAACAAGAATAAGCCTAATTTATGGACTGAAATTAAGCCTCATATTTTTGATGGTGGCATTTTTGTTGTTAGGAAACTTAGACATGTCGGTTTAAGGAGTATTTATGAATAGAAATCAAATAATTTGTGTAAAATCTGTCCAGATTTGCATATTAATGCTCGGTATTGTTTCCCATTTTATTTTACTACCTGATGGTTGGTGAAGCAAGAAAATGAGGGAAGAACATGTGATCTTTATGTTCAAATTGTAACAGATTTCAGATGACAGATGATAAAAGACCTTATGTAAGGAATAGTAGTGTACTATTTTGTTGTAGTGTACAAAAATTTTGGTTCTGTTGTAGATATCTTTATCCTAAGTTCAAAGAGCATGTTACACTTTTGTGTTCAAAGCACACAGTTATAAATTTTATATACACAATATTTCAAAAAATTATTATTAGTTACAATTATTTTTTTAAATAGTTCAAATTTTAAGTCTCTAAATTGAAACCTTCCCTCTACAGTATTACTGGAGGTTGTGAAATATCTAATACTAAACTAAAACTTTTTATATGTTATATATTTAACTTCTAGGAATAAAAATGTGCTCTCATTCTTTAAGAAAAATAATTTAAAATGGTATTGAACTGATCCACCTATACCCTTTTATTTTGAAATAATGTTAGACTTACATATCCATACACTTTTGATTAATCCTTCTCATTTTCCAACCATGTTGCTATAGTGCAGTCTGTCATGAATATGTTACCACTAAAAAACCTCCAGTGACCTGGCAACCATGTCTCAGTGTACCATACTCAACAACAACTGAACTAACAAATCAGAAATTTAATACCATGTCATTTAAGGAATCTTGTAAAGATCTAATGTGCTTTCTATACAAGTATTCTGATACCTTAAAAATTAATGTTTTTTTACTATTCAGTTTTTAAAAATTATAGTAAAACTTATAAAATGTTTATTTTCAGAACTTCATAAATTTTTCCAGTAATTCAGAAAAGTTTCAATTTAAGTAGTTTGAACACAGCTGACACAAACTTCTTTAGATAAATGATTTTCATTTATATTTTGCTAAAATTGTGATTGTCATTTTTTTCATTAATATATTATTTTGAAAGGCAGTACAAATTGGAAAATTTATATTTTTGTTAGCTTATGAAGATGCTTAGAATTAATGAAGATATAGTTAGCATTTAAAGGTGAAGACTTCATTCAAATTGCTACTTGAGTATCCTATGATTAGCTATGCTATCTTGGCCTTCTATTTTATAGCTTACTCAGCTTTTTTCCTTTTTTCTTCTTTTACTTTTGAAACTGAGCTGGAGAGGAATCTTTGAAAGTCTGAAGTTTAGGAAAAAAGATTTACCTGTGAAAGCTAGAGTTTATATATGGTACTTTTAAAAACTTCTAGTCTGCTCTTCCAACCTTTTTTTTGGATGAATTGTTTGTGTTATTCTTTTGCTCAGGACCCTCCTTCTCTTATCAGATTCCTTGGGTCAGCAAGGTAAGGAAAAAAATTTATGGAACATTTTGGAATGTGAATCCACAGCTGAAAGTGGCAGAGGACTAACTGAGCCTGGAAGCTTCGGTTGGTCTGTCAGCTTTGTCATAGTGTATAGGATCGTTCTGCTTCCTTGGAATTTTGGTAATTCTCAGATTGATTCTGAATTATTTTAGAATCAATATAAAGATATTGTATGCTTGTTTTAGATTTGATGTATAATTCTCTGGTTGAGGTTCTTGAATTCTGACTCTTTTAGAAATGTATTTTGGTTAAATTAAATATGGTGTTAAAGTTACATATTTTTAAACTTTCTTAATTGTGAATTAGATATGTGTTTATGTTACTTTTGTTTTGGAGACTTTAAGATAAGAACACATTCCTTTCTAGAGAGAGGATGAGATTGGTGACTCTGCAGTGTGTTTTATACTTCTGTAATTTCAAGTTTTTATAATATTTTGATTGAGATTTCTTGAAATGCACAAGTCTAGCATATGTTTCTAGTCATTCTCTAGTGAGAAAAGTCTTTAATGTGGGGACTGGTCTATTATTTCAACAGGAGACCCTAGACAATACACTTTAGATATATGGATTTACAATACACTTTAAAAATATACTTTAGATATATGGATTAACCCAAAATATATATCTATAAGGTAATTGCAGGGATGGTTTGGGTTGCAGAAATTAGCCATTTAGGGCAAGCTCTGAATTACAGCGAAAAAAAAAAGTCCTATTTATTAATTAAATTCAATTCTACATTTTGGATAAAATGGAAGCAGAACCCATATTTATCTATTGCTTTTATAGGCAGTGAATAGCATATGTAAGGTAACATACTATAGTCTTAGTTATTTCCTCATCCTTTTTCCTGAAGCATGTTTAAAAAATATAAATCTCACATTTTCCTATTCTCCACGTTGTATCAATGTATTAGTGTAATGGGCCAGTATAAGGTCTTGTGGGATGTTAAGGTCCCTCTGGACTAAATTATGGAAGAGAGCCAGAGTTTATAAATCTCTTAGGGTTTGAGTCCCAGGTTTTTTCACTAGCTAGTTTTATGACCTTAAGCAAGTCTCTTACCTTATTTGCTCTTGGTTTTCCTATGTATAAAATTGGAAGTGGTCTAAGGTACACTTAAAATTCTAATACTTTCTTACTATAAAATCTTCAATGATGGTATAATGGCAAAACCTAGGGTAAAAACAATCTTAAATGGAGAAAAGTAATTATATCATTTAAAAAGCTTTTAATTTTAAAGGAATGATAGTAGAAAAACATTGCGTTTTTTTAAAAGACAAAAGGCTGAAAGTTGGTTTGGTTAATCTTTATCTCATTAATGGTTCTGATTGTGTAACTTATCTCTTTTATCAAATCTATTAATAGTACATTGATTTATTTGTTGGCTTTGATGTCACATAAATAACTATGTTCCTGAAGTATAATGTAAGATACGCAGCTGATAATACAGACTTAAGACTTTCCCTTGATAAGACTTCTTTCCTGCTTCCTAATTCTGCCATTTAATAAATGTGTGAAGTCATTAAATTAAAAGAATCTAGGGGGGCTGGCCACGTGGTGTAGCGGTTAGGTTGGCGCGCTTTGCTTCTGCGGCCCGGGGTTCACCAGTTCGGATCCTGGGCAGGGACCTACGCACTGCTCATCAAGCCATGCTGAGGCAGCGTCCCAAATAGAGCAACTAGAAGGATGTACAACTATGACGTACAACTACCTACTGGGGCTTTAAGGAGAAAAAAAATAAAAGGAAAAAAGGAGGAAGATTGGCAACAGATGTTAGCTCAGGGCCAATCTTTCTCAAATAAATAAATAAATAAATAAATAAGAGAATCTAAAAGTGATGTAGATAAAGAGAATTGAGACAATAGCTGCTGTGATGAAATGAACGTGGAAGGAGGAATTGAGGAAAAGCTGAACAGCTTTTTATCTTTTCTGGAGATGGGCCTTTACAATGTAGTTTTATTATTAAAAAAAAGTTTCTTAAGACTATCACATACGTCTGTTCTTCAAATATAAATACATTTTTAAAATGAATTATCAGGGCCCATGTAGTATTAATGGGTGACTATTCTATCTCATTACAAGGACAACAGAATGTTGACTATTTAAGACAGTGTAAAATCCTATTATAATTCACTGGTCAGACTAGGGCAGGTTTAAGATGTTTTTCGATTATATTTGGAAAGATAGCTCTTAATTAAGCTTGCAAATATGAAAGTTATGTCTTGGAAAAGCGGGATAAGTTGGGCCATTTCATGGATAGGACATAAGTGGGTAAAAGATCAGAGCGGGGAGGGTAGGAAGAACTGGTGTTGAATCTAATAAGGTGAAATTCAGTGTGACTCTAAAATCTGGTTATGTGATATAGGCTAGGGCAGATTTGGTTTTTTTGTTGACAGTATGCTTAATTTGAACCATTAGTATCATGCAGCTGTGTACTAATGTAATCTTTCTCTGTGCTGGCAGACTTTTCAGTTTTGGCCACCATGCTTTCAAAGGAAAAAGTGACAGGGTAGTGAGGAAACATGAAACTGTATCATGTAAGAAGCAGTTAATGCAGTATTTTCCAAATGGTTCTATAGAAACTAATAGAGGTACCAAGGAAAATTAGGGTATCATGCTGAAATGTTTGAGAAACACCAAGTTAAACCAAGCTAAAAGATTTAAGTGAAACTTTTCGTGACCTTAAATATGCTGATGTTCATTGTGATGCTCTTAAGAGGGGGAGGTATAGTGATTCTCAGATGTATTTAGACATGGAACATGTTTTTCAGGCCTGTTACTAGCTCCTGGAATAATTTTCTAAGGGACATCATTTTAGGAAATGTTGAGTTAAAGGAACTGGTGGTGTTTAGCCTGAAGAAGAGGAGAATGGCTTTTCAAATGCAGTTATATGAAAGAGGCGTGTTCAGTTTGGCCACAAGGATAAAATCAGGATCTATATATGAAAGTTACAAGGAAAGAGATTATGATCTATGATAAGGAAGAACTTTCTCAAAGAGTTAACCAAAGCTGAGTTGCTTTAGAGCATAGTGAGTTTCTTGTACATTTGAGAATAAGATGGATGACTGCTTTGCAGCAATATTAAAAAGAAGATGCAAACATCAGATGGGTAGTTGTTAGATGATTTTTAAGGTCTCTAATAAATCTGAAATTATTTCATTTTATTAGAGGTTTTCCAAAAAGTGTTTGTTGATGTATCTTTTTCCCTCTAAGTTAATACACAGTGCTTTTGTTATTTTTTAAAATCGTACTGTAATTTTTCAGAGAAGGCGTGAATAATTGATTAGTTGTTATAATCTTATTTTAAAAAAAGCTGTTGTGAAAAAAATCTGCATTCAGGTACTGGTGTTGCAATTTTTAAGTTATGTGACTTCAGGCAAATCACATCACATTTTGGAAATCTCCGACTATTATATATCTATAATGAAGGTTAATATAAAGTAGAGGTCTGGTAGCCCAATATTAGGCAGACAGATCTCTGATTTAAATCTACCCTACCAATTTACTAGCACTATGACTTTCTCTCTCTCAGTCTCAGTTTATTAGAATAATACTTATCTCACAGGGTTATTATAAGTACTAAATTAGATAATGTATATAAAGTGCCTGTCATCATGCAGGGTATATAATGTGCTAAGTAAATGAATACAGAAATAAGCAAAAAATGTAATGTCACAGATTAGGAAAGTAAAGGTACAAGTTGTACAGTGATTTGTCAAAGGTGCCGGAACTAGGAGCCGGAACTCAGGTCTTCTCTCACTCAAGTCTCTTATTTTTAGTTAAATCACAATGTCCCTCCCTCCCTGTCTCATTCATTGAACATTTATCATATACCAGGGAGAAATTTGAGAATAAATGACTAGACCCTACTTGATACCTGGCAGGGGCTGGGGAAGAGGAGGTGGAGGGGATTGACAGTCCAGCACTCTGAGATGGGTTCTGTGATAGTAGTACCAACAGGAATACCTAATGTAGCATTGAGAAGGGAGGGTTTTCCTGGAGAATATTAGGAGTAGGAAAGGCAAAGAAAGTGAGGAAGGACTGTGGAACAACCTAAGCAAAAGCTGGTATATGAGAACGTGGCACATTTGAGAAATTGCAAATAGATAAGTATTGTTGTTGACATATAGTAAGAAATGAAGTTGGAGAGGTAAACTGGGCCAGATTATGAAAGGGCCTTTATGACTTTTTAAAGAGTTTGGATTTTATCTTTAAGGAATAGTGGGACACCCCTGAAAGGGCTTTCTGCTTTAAACACCCAGTTGGTGTTATAGTAAATGTATTGTTCTCCAAGTCAGGTTTTCTCATATATTTCTTGAATATTTTTCCATATCAGCACATAGAGATCTATGCCATTCTTTAACAACCGCATAACATTTCCTTATGTAGTTATACCATACATTTTGAATCAGTCCTCTATTGGTAGGCAATTAGATATTTTCTAGATTTTTGCTTTTATATATGTTGTTTTAGTGAACATGCTTGTGCATATATCTTTGTGTAATTGTACAACCATATCTGGAGGTTAATTTCTTAGGAATTGAATTACTAAGTAAATGTACACATTAGATTTTGATAAATATTACCAAATTTTCCTCTAAAAAGGTAATTCCAATTTAATGCATACCTGCCAACATTGTATGAAGTCCTATTAAGGATTTTTCTGAATTTCCTCTTAGGCTCTTCGTCCAGCAAATAATTATCGAGTACCTACTGTGCACCAAGCACTATGGTGGATAAGAGGCAAAGTGTTCAAGGCAGGTGGGATTTCTGCCCTCATGCAGCCCAGAGTTTAAATGATAGAAAGTCTGTAGGTGTTTTGTTTGGCCTGTACTGTGTTTGTTACTGTTTTTATAATTGAATTAATTTCCAGGGTTGTTTTTTTTTTTAACCACGCAATACTCTGTTTTCAAGGAACTGTGAACCTCTAGTAGAGCTATTGCTCTCTAAAATGTGGGCTTAAAATATGGAAGTCACCTAACTGGATGATGATGGTATTACTGTTTCCTGGATTATAAGTCCTTTTAAGTCAGAGTCTATGCTTTAACTGTCTTTGTACTAAATTTTGGAAGGGGTATTAAAAGTCAAATGGTCCGGCAATGCACCCTTTGCTTGAATCTCTACAGCATGTCCAGGAAGTATTCTGTGGCAACTCTTTCCAACTTTGTGCAGTTCTCTTTGCTTAGTAGTAAGTTATATTGAGGCATACTCTGTCCCCGGCACTATCCACCCATGGTTGCACTTCTACCCCTTGGGGTCATCAGTATGACTGAAAATCCAGTCACGTGACTTGGACATAGAAAACGTTCAAGAAATGTGGAGAGAATTGAACTGAATTGTGAGAATTTGACTCATTAAGTTTTTGAGTTGGGATTTGGAACTAAAATATACCCTGGACTGTTTGAACATAATTTTTCACCAGATTACTTTTTCATCATGCCGTTTTTATGCCTTTGAGTATCTGCACATGTAAATGGAAATGACATTTATGTAGCTTTGTAGTTTTAGTATGTAAATGTGGCTCTTTGGCCCTCAAATTTTAAAAATTGAGAGATTTCACCTAAAAATCTGCAGAGTTTTGGCTTCTCTTGATAAATTGGAAAATTTTGCATAACTGGGAAAACTAGATTACCTCATTGTAACAGTTTGCTAGAATTGAGTAGCCACTGCCCTTTTTAGATGCGTGGCCTTTCTAGTTGAGCAAATCCATAGCACTTCTTAGCTTCTTAGAGGCTTGGACTTGGCCTTTTCACTCATTAAACATTTCTTGCCAGGACCTTGTAGGCATTTTAGTTGGTCGTTTAGTGGCTACTCAAACTTAACATGTCCAAAACTGACCTCTGATCTTACTCCTAAAAACTGTTCTATCTCAGCCTTCTTCGCCTCTTTTCTTCTCAGAGAGAAACAGTAAGTTTTGCTCAGGCCAAAACTTTGGTGTTATCCTTGACTTTTCTGTTTATTTCAGTCCATATCTGATCTGTCAGAAAATTCTATTGGATATACCTTCAGAATATATCTCATATCAGAGACTACTTCTTTTCCCTCCACCTCCACCTCCCTTGTCCATGCTACCATCATCTCTCACCTGAATTTTAGTCTTGGTCTTCTAACTGGTCTCCCTGCTTCCACCTTTGCCTTTCTACTGGCTTCTCAATACAATACCAGATAATCCTTTTAAAATGAAAGATCGTATTACTCCTGTGCTCAGAATCCCCAATGGCTCCTCATTTAACTCATTTAAAAGCTCAAGTCCTTTGTTACCTGACTCACAAGGTCTGTGTGCTGTGGTAGCTTGTTGCCTTGCTGATGTCATCTTCCACTGTTCTCCCCTGGCTTTACCATACCGGTCCCCTTGCTGTACCTTGTATGTGCCGTGCACACTTCTACCTTTGGGCCTTTGTCCTCGTTTTTCCATTTGTGTGGAATGCTTTTCCACAATAACTGCGTGGCTAGGTTCCTTAATTCTTTGCTCAAACGTTCCTTCTCAGTGAGGCTTGTACTGGTTATCCTGTTTAAAATTGCACCCTGTCTTCTGCCAACCTTCTCGCTGCCCACATGCCCAACCCCTGTTCTTTTTCCCTCTACTATTACCTTTTAATGCATATTATTTACTTGTTACTTTTATTATTATTTATTTTCCCTACTTGAGTATAAGCTATGCAAGGGAGGAATTTTGATCTTTTATTCACTGATGTATCCTAGATGTGAAGAATAGTGCCTGGCATACTCGTTGGTGCCTAAAAGACATTTGTTGAACAAATGAATGAATTTGAGTTTGCAGTCCTTGGTCTGCAGTTTGTGTTTTATTAATCAGGTTATTAGACAATACTATTATGTTATTAGAAATTAATATTAATTATTATTTTATTATAAATTAGTTAGCTAGTAAAAACATTTATCATGCTGATATGCAAAACACTATTTTAAGCCCTTTATTCTTAATCCTGACACTAACCATGTGAGGTAGAAACTGTTGGTATCGACTTTTTAGAGACAGGTAAATCGAGGCCAAATTTGCCCAAAGTCACAGCTAGTAAGGGGGAAAACCAGGATTCACATTTAAACAGTCATTTAGGTACCTGAGTTTGCTCTTAATTATGACGTCATGGTGCTCTTTTTAGTTTAAGGAAATTAACCTTTTACTGTGTTTGTTGCAGATCATTTTTCCCTGTTAGTAATTTTCTGTCATAGTTTTGTGGCATTTTTTTGCCTTCCAAAATAGTTAATATTTAGGTAGTAAAAATAATCTAGTAATATTTTCTTTTGAGACTTTTTTATTTTTTAGAAGGGCCTTCTTGATTCTAAGAATAAAAGATAAATTTACTGATTTTTCTGTTTAGTTTTGATTTGTAGTAGAAGCTTAAGATAATCAGATACATATTTTATATCAGTTTGATAGCATTGTGGAGATTTGTTTGAAGGGCCAAGACTAAAACCTGAAACAACAGTTAGGAACCTAGTACTAATTCTGGTAAGAAATAACTGAGAACAGGCTGTGGGGATGGACAGGAAAAGATTGACTTCTAGAGATATTAGAAGGTAAACTAAGCAGGTCTTTGTGACTAATCAGCTGTGAGTCAAAGGAAGGACTCCGGGTTAACTCCCAAGTTTCTGGTTGTGACTGGTTGGAGGAGAGGGAGTATGGTTGTGGTGCCATTTATTGTTTGAATGGGTGAACTGATGGAGAGAAGGTAAAACAGGAAGAAACAGGTTTGGAAGATAAAATAACATTCACTTTTGGATGTGTTGAATTCAGGATGCCTATTGAAACATCCCATTGTCAATACTTACATTCATTAGGCAGTTTGATAAATGAATCTTAGCTTAGTAAAGAAAACTGGGCTACTGAGTTTAAGGAAATGAGGTCGATGGCAGGTAGAAACTATGTGGGTGCATGAACTACTTTCTTGCCTTGTTTTCTTAAGAATTACTCCATTGGATGCACTATAGCAGCTTGGAAGGAGCTTTAAAGATTGTAAAAAGATTGTGTTTGCTGTGTATGATATGGATTTGTTTGTAGCTATATTCATCATCATTCAGAAAAACTCAGATATTTTAAAACTAGGAAGTACTTCAGAGTTTGCCTAATTTTAATTTATCAATTTATAATTTCTGAATATTTTAGTTACATAAAAGTCAATTTGGGGAGCGTCCTTCTTCCTTGAGGGACTTTTTAGATGACATTGTGGCAAAAAGTATGTCAAAATCATTTTCTTGGCAGGAGGAGATGTTTGAGATCAAGCTGACCTAGGTTTGAATTCTGTCTGTGCCACTTTGTGGCTCTGTGATCTTGGATAATTTATCTTTCTTAGCCTCAGTTTTTTCATCTGTGGAAGTAAAATTTTTCTTTTACCAAGGTTGTGACTTTCTTCCAGTAGTTGTAGACTAGAAATAGATAATGTATAGAAATTTCCTGGCATTTATAATAGGCCTGCAAAATAAACTGAACCTCTTATGATTGTTGTTCTCAGGCTCTTTCTATCTGGTGTCACAGTTTTGTTCTGAAATCAGTTACCTAAAGATAAATTGAATATCTGGATTCCAAGCTATAGTTATTTGCAGATGTTTAATGTTTTGAAAAGTTCCAATATATACATAAAAATTAATATTTGTGTTCAAGGCCGACAAATGAGTCCTGAGTTTGTTTTTTTTTGTTGTTAATAACAGTTAACTGATTTAATATTTATAAAATCTGCGATATAGGCAGTGTTATTATCTACATTTTACAGATGAGGAAATTGAGGTACAGAGGCACTAAATAACTTACTCAAAATTATGTAGCTAGTAAGTGAAAAGAAGGGATTCGAATCTAGGCAGGGTGGCTGCAGAGCCACTGTGCTGTGCTGTACTAGTGAGGGTAAGTGCAGGGACAGTTGTGCTTACTCTAGCGCAGTGCTTCTTTGGCGATGTCGTCTTCACTCCTATCCTCTATTCACTATTCCCTAGGTATGTATCTGCCACATCACACCCACTCCTCCTCCTTTGAGAAAGTGAAAGGTGTTTCTGGAAAAAAAAGAAAAGAACCGAAAAACCAAAAAACATGCAGCCTTTGTCAACAATACAGGTGCATGAACAATTAAGATGCATTATTCTCTGGTGTTTATCAAAACTAACTTTGGTTTGGCCTAATGTAATTTCAACAAGCCTTTTACACACATTGCCTCATTTAATCCTGACAGCAATCTTGTGATAACTTGTTTTGGTGCTCCTGTTTTACAAATGACAAGACTAGGTGTAAAGAAACTGAATGAGTTGCCCGAGGTTGCAGGGCTAGGAAGTGGCAGAGCTAAGTCTGAAATTGAGGTGCTGTGGCTGAAATTTTCGTACTTTTTAAAGTGCTGTGCTACAATGACTTGGTTTCCATTTATAATTAGGAAAGTTCTATTGAAACCCAGAATAGCTTTCCCAGGGCATTTCCCATACTGTGGATTTTAATTTTTGTATTTGTTTGTGGTAATACCGAATGAGACGTGAAATTAAGAAACAGTATTGAACTTTAGGATCAATGTGACTTTTCTGGCAACCTAAGGATATAGTAAATAAGTTCATTTAAAAAATTAAAAATATATTTTTATATACAGTAGTTGACATAGATCTCATCTTCTCTTCCCTAGCTCCTGCCCACCCATTGATGTAAGTTTCTTAAGCTGCTGCTAGTTGGAAATCACAGTAGCTCCTGTTTCTGCTCAGAGAAGAAGTGATTTTGATTCCTGCTCTCTCTAGTAACTTCTCCAGTAGGTAGGAACAGGGGCTAGTTTGAAGCTCTGTTTACTTATTCCAAGCATATATTTAATTTCTGATAACTGGTGGAGCTCTTGAGGATTGCTGACAACATGAGCAGTATTGGCATTAGGCTACATTTACCTGACAAGTATAAGGCACAGAAAAATCCAGTTGGCTTGTATGATAAAATAATTTAAACCTTGGGCTGTATAGATTGGCAGTGATCATATATTCATTGATGACAGTATATTTATTTTCTTGCTCCTGCTTTCTTTTTCCTTCTCCAACTCACTTTCACTTCTGCTTTCCCACTCTTTTTTGTTGTTCCTTTCTCTTTTTCACTTTCACTTCCATTCCTTGTAGCTTAAGTCTTCTAAAGGTACTACTTAATTCATCAGTGACATTAAAAGAAGTTTCCGGCTTCCACTGCAGAGAACTTTGGGGGCAGGACTACAGTGATTACCAAATGTAGCAGCCACAACTATCCTTGGTTTCTTGCAACCCAAAGAAATGCTTCATAGATTCCTGGCGCTCTGTGTCATAAACACTGTTTTTAAACTTTGTTTTAGGAAGTGCAACCATGAATGAAGAAAACATAGACGGAGCAAATGGATGCAGTAAAGTTCGAACTGGTACTCAGAATGAAGCAGCATTACTTGCTTTGATGGAAAAGACTGGTTACAACATGGTTCAAGAAAATGGGCAAAGGAAATTTGGTGGTCCTCCTCCAGGTGTGGATTTGTTCTTCCTCGGTTTTTTTTTTTTTTTTTTGGTAAGGAAGATTGTCCCCGAGCTAACATCTGTGCCAATCTTCCTCTGTTTTGTATGTGGGAGGCCGCCACAGCATGGCTTGATGAGTGGTGTGTAGTCCACACCCAGGATCCGAACCTGCGAACCCTGGGCCACCGAAGTGGAGTGCACAAACTTAACCACTATGCCACTGGGCTGGCTCCTGGTTGTGGATTTGTTTATGTTCAAAAAAATTGAATCTTTAATGTAGTCATTTCCATTAGGTGTTCATCTCCACAAGTATCCCAAACAATAGCTCTTTCCTTGTAACTGCCTTAAGAGCTTAGCAATCATTTTTACTTTTGTGAGGGAAAAGAGGTAGGTTATGTATGCTATGCATGTCTTACCCTCAAATTTTTTTTCAAGTCTGCTCTTGGTTTAAGAAGCAGTTGAGAAAGAACTTGGGTTGAGTTTAGAAAGAAGTCAGGATTGGATCGGTGGGGGAAAGGGTGTTCTAGCTATTAAAGGGGAGGTGGTTTGGGGAGGAATTTGAAAGAGTAGTGAATAGAGGTGAATTTATACTAGATTCAACCCAGATGCACACAGGTAAATAGAGAAAATGTTTTGTCTTTCTACCAATAGCCAGTGCAATTTCTTTGCTCAAAACCCTCCAGTTAACTTTCTATCAGGCTTAAAATAAAATCTTGCCCTCTAGCTACATCAGGGGCCACACTGCCTACTACTTTAGTCCTCCCTCGAGTACACGTCAGCCATATAGTCCTGTGTGCTCTGTTTTGTTTTAACATATAAAGCACTTGTTTTTCTTCTTCCTGATACATCCTCAAGGCTCATTCCCTCATTTCATTCAGGTCTCTGCTTAAACCTCATGTGCTCAGAGAAGATTTACCTGATTCTTCTACCAAAATATTACCCTTCTGTGGCTTTATTCTTCTTTATAGCAGTTACCACCCGTTGTCTCCATTTTCAATTGAATAAAAGCTTTATGAGAGAAGAGTCTTCTATCTTGTTCACTGTTGTATCTGCAACACCTAGAATAGTGCATGGCACATAGGAGGCTCACAGTAAGTCTGTGGAATGAATGAATGATTGAATAGTGACTATGAATATCTTATTAGAATTTATCTATTTCTGTCTTTCAGGTTGGGAAGGTCCCCCTCCACCTAGAGGCTGTGAAGTTTTTGTAGGAAAAATACCTCGTGATATGTATGAAGATGAGTTAGTTCCTGTATTTGAAAGAGCTGGGAAAATATATGAATTTCGACTTATGATGGAATTTAGTGGTGAAAATCGAGGTTATGCTTTTGTGATGTACACTACAAAAGAAGAAGCCCAGTTAGCCATCAGAATTCTTAATAATTATGAGATTCGACCAGGGAAGTTTATTGGTGTGTGTGTAAGCTTGGATAATTGCAGATTATTTATTGGCGCTATTCCCAAGGAAAAGAAGAAAGAAGAAATTTTGGATGAAATGAAGAAAGTTACAGAAGGAGTTGTAGATGTCATTGTTTATCCAAGTGCAACTGATAAGACCAAAAATCGAGGTTTTGCATTTGTTGAATATGAATCTCACAGAGCTGCTGCTATGGCTAGGAGGAAACTAATTCCAGGTAAACTTACCATTTTAAGTGTTATTTTTTCATATTAACCTTGTTATAAATATGGGAAGATGACAGTACCTCATAGATAAATATTACAAAAATGTGTAATGCCCTTAAAGATTGAGTAAGGAAGTAAAATAAATCAAATGATTCTAAAAGACAAGAAGTTGTTCCTATAAAATGAGTCATCATTGATGTTAATTTACTGATTTACTGAATGTATATACTTTTCTTGAGCTGTTAATCATTGAAAAATCTGAAGGATAGTACCTAATTCTTCTAATAAAAGTCTATCTTTGAAGTATATTTGTTCTATTGACTCTTGAAGTTAATTCTACCATAAGTTCTGGCTAGGTTTGTCTTAGTAAAAACTTTCGTGTGAGTAGGAAACTATTGCTTAACCAAATATATTGATGTGTACTTGAGTTTCTGCTTCTTTGGAAAAACAGTTTTCTTAATTTTTGACTTTTATTTGTTTTAATTGTCTTCAGATTAATTTATTCTTTTTTACAGGAACATTCCAACTGTGGGGCCATACCATTCAGGTAGATTGGGCTGACCCAGAGAAAGAGGTTGATGAGGAAACCATGCAAAGAGTTAAAGTTCTCTATGTAAGAAATTTAATGATCTCAACTACAGAGGAAACAATTAAAGGAGAATTCAATAAATTCAAACCTGGTGCAGTTGAACGAGTCAAGAAACTTAGAGATTATGCTTTTGTTCACTTTTTCAACCGAGAAGATGCAGTGGCTGCTATGTCTGTTATGAATGGAAAATGCATTGATGGAGCAAGTATTGAGGTAACACTGGCAAAACCAGTAAATAAAGAAAACACTTGGAGACAGCATCTTAATGGTCAGATTAGCCCCAATTCTGAAAACCTGATTGTGTTTGCTAACAAAGAAGAGAGCCATCCAAAAACTGTAGGCAAGCCACCAACTCTTCCAGCTCGTCTCAATGGTCAGCATAGCCCAAGCCCCCCTGAAATCGAAAGGTGCACTTATCCATTTTTTCCTGGAACAAAGCTTACTCCAATTAGTATGTATTCTTTAAAATCCAATCATTTCAATTCTGCAGTAATGCATTTGGATTATTACTGCAACAAAAATAATTGGGCACCACCAGAATATTATTTATATTCAACAACAAGTCAAGATGGGAAAGTACTCTTGGTATATAAAATCATTATTCCTGCTATTGCAAATGGATCCCAGAGTTACTTCATGCCAGACAAACTCTGTACTACATTAGAAGATGCAAAGGAACTGGCAGCCCAGTTTACATTACTTCATTTGGGTAAGTTTAAAAATACTTTAAATAATACTGTAGAATATGAAATTAGGAAATATTATAGATTATATATAAATTTACTTATTTTGAACTTAACACTAGTGGTAAGTATTTAACATAAATTTTACCTCAATTTTATGAATTAATGGTAAATTTGGTTAAGATTTTTTTCTTATATAATCTTCCTATAAGCTTTTCAGATGTTACTTAGGGGAAAGTTTGGTTTTAATTTACTTTAGAGTTCATGATCCTATTTCATTAATTTATTGTTTTTGTAATGACTAATCCTCATTTGAAATAATAATTTCTATATGTGTTACAAGATTTGTTATTTAAACCAATTTATGAAATGTCCCTGCATCTTTGATGAAGTCTACACAATAATCTTTTTTGGGAGCAGAGATAGGGAGTTGGTAAAATAATTTCAGATGGGTCATGTGTAGACACAGCCTTATGCTCACCAATCTGGAAATTTGTCATTTTTACACATGAAAGACAAAAAGCATCATTGAGATGTTTATAGCCATTCTTTTCTTTAATTTCATGCTTTAAAAGAAAGTTTCTCTAAAGCATTTGGGGGATAATTAAGAAAGGCTTTGGGCCATATGCTAACTAAATATTAGGCATTGTGAAGGAAGAGATATAATATTCTGGTATTTTCCTACTTCCTGTTTTTTACTGTTATGTTAGCCCTCTCCCCTCCGCACAATTGGTCTCATTTTTTAAATGCAGTTATAGATTTCAGTTGGTGATTACTTTGTGCCCAAAATAATATTTATTAGAAGAATAGTGGTTTCTTGAAAATCAACAATGAAGAGGAAAGGTTTCTTGTTAAGGATTATGATTGTTTCTTGATCATACTTGTTGAACTCTTAGCTTAAAATTGATTTGTTGTATGGTTGCAGAACCATACTGCTGAAGCTTATATCTATTTAAAATTGATATTCTCAAATTTGTTAAGAGAAGGCAGTCAAAAAGGAAAAACATTGACAAAGGGGAGAGTAATTTTTATACATTGTGTAGACTTGCCTATCCATCATGGTATTATGAATATTTTTGGGAGATTCTGATTTGGAGATCTCATCAGAATTTTAGTGCTAAAGGTAGGGTTCCCCTCAAAGAAACCTTTCAGTAGTGTCCTCAATTATTAGTTTGGGAATATTTGGGAATTTTATAATCATCTAAGTTAATAAATTGTTAGATATTATTTCCATTAATGTGCAAAATAGAAGCCTTCCATTTTTTTAAAATAAAGATAATCTAAGTTAAAGATAAAATTAGGTGGATAGCAAATAATTCAAATGAGGGTTCTGAGAGAATAATGGATCAAGTTATTCTTTTGGAGTCGAATATAAATAAGTAGTTGCTGAGCAAGGTTTTACCAGGATACTTGTGTCTGATCTAATGTGATAATGCTGAAACATATTTTATTTCTATCCCCACTTATTTCTTTTACAAATTTAACTTAAATTTCGAAGATTCTTAAAACATAGTCTTTATTTTATGTCAGATTTTCTATTTAGACATGGTTTGCCCATCTGGTTATCTCACAAAGAACATCAGATATTACATGGAACCAGGGGCTTTTCATTGCCTTTTAATCCCATTATTAAGATGTTTTTTACTTGGGTCCTAGGGCCGTAGTTAACTCATATTGACCTGTAGTTCCCGAGGAAAACCTCTGTTCAGGTACAGTATACCCCACTTGATTATGTTAATTAGGAATAAAATTAGCTTCAGTAAATGAAAGTTTTAGAGGGCACAGGCAGTTTGCTTTAGTCATCTATTTCAGATTTTATCAACCTTACATCAAAGCTGCTTATAATAAAAAATTGAACAATTCATGTTTTGTACATTTTCTTGGTTTCTATTCCCATCAGAGAGAGGAACTAAGATCCAAATATAAGCCAAAAATTTCGATTAAACACTAGGGCTTGTTTGGATGCAGTACACAAAGCCTGAGGCCTTATTACAGACAGTAACACAAAAACCCTTATTGTGCTTGACTAGAAATATGAGTGAAGGTTGAGTTAGAGACAACTGAGGAGAAGGAGAGAGAGAATTCAGGAAGTGGAAGAGGCAGAGATCCGGGGTCTAGGAACCTTTGATCAGAAAACAAATGTCAGACCTTCAGAGATCATTAAGTAGGGGCAGGAGCGGTAGACCACCAGGAAGGTTACATGTTGCCATGTGGCAGGTTAAGAAATGATTGACTATCTGGCAATGTTCTGGCTTGTTTTTTCCTTCTGTTAATTTTGGAGCCTCTGGGCTTTAAAGAGTTGTTGCCTTTTTAGGTGAAGTTTCCTTTAGATAAAAGTTGCAGTGTTTCATTGGATGGTTCAGAGTCGAGATCAGTTGGTGGCAGTGGTGTGTTCTTAGGGGGAAGGAGTAGTGTGTTATTGATATCCTGCTAAATATTTACGTGTTTCAAGCACTGACTTTTTCTGAGACCTTGAGAGGTTGGTTCCTGGAGTCCCTCAAATGGAGTTCATTAAGTATTAAATCATCTTTTGGCGCTATTTTCTTAAAGAATTTTAATCCAATTTTGTAGTTAGTAAAATTAACTACTATTTTAAGTAGTAGTAATTTAAAAAAAAATTTGCTCTGATACCCTTCTATTAAACCCTTTCAGTTTGATGCTATTTTGAGCATTATTATCCAATCTTACCTTGATGATCTTTGACTGTTATATTTGATATAAACAGTTATTTACCTTTTTATTTCAGAGCTCTCTCAGCATATACTTTTAATATCCACATTGTTTTGGCATTACCGTGCCCATTTTTCAAGTTTGAAAAATAAGAGAGAAAAAAGTTAGACCCTACTTAGTTAAAGGACTATCAACGGTGTTATTAGGAAAATAGAAGTTATTTTAAGGTATAACAGGCACCTAAATGAGTACTAGAAATCAGAGAACTTACTTCTGGTGGCCATTTAGTGCTCTTACCAGAATCCCAAAAGTTCTTGGTGTACAGTACCTTAAAATCAATTTTTAAAATATTTTGGGGATTTTTGGTGAGCTCTGTTTTAAGCAAAATACCCCTATCAGAAGAAAAGCTCAAAGCTGGGGTTAATGCCAAAATTGAACCCTCGTTTTTTACTTCAAAGTTAGAGACTATCTTTACTTTCATAATGTCAGAGAATAACTTCCCTAACCTCACTGGAAACTATCACCCAACCAGTAGGATAAGAAATTATGCATCACCTGGTTATATTTAGAAACCTATAATAAGAGGGATTCTCAGTGGGTTTACTGGGTAGAATACAGACTTGGGGGCTAGGAGATAGGTAGATTCTATACTAAATATTTGATGTGTGGGGTCATTCAATATCACATCTTTTGAAATAAGCCTTTTCCATTTCGTAATTTTGTATCTGTTTAATATGGATCAGACTATCAATGTGAATAATCCTACTTTTCCTAAAACTTTGCCTCTGTTTTGAATCTGTGCCTTCCAATATTGCCACTGCTTTCCCCTGGAGGATTCTTCACCATCTAGGAGTGAAATAAGCAAAATCAAGGAGATAGAGGAAAGTCTTGAGAGTTACAGTTTTGAAGAAGAAAGTCCTGGAGAATATTTACCGGAAGGAGGGAGGTAGCCTCAGTGTGTGTTATAATTCACCTTGTTAAATAATTTATTAACAAAGAATTATAGGCAAGGCGTTTCTTTTCTCGTTTCTGTGTTAGTGTAATACTGATGCAAGTGGTAGTTTTTCACTTATATGATCACCTAAGCTTTAAAACAGTTGAAGAAGCTCTGTCACAGACCAGCTTGTGCCGTTGATTTAATTTCGTCTGACTTGTGTACTGTTGTTTTGGTCATGACAGATGAAGTTTAATTAAAGTGTTCTTTCTTGAACACTTTGAATCTTTTCTGAATGCCTTACCTGTGCTGAGTGTACTTTCCTAAGCAGTTGGGAGCTAAAGATAAATAGAACATTGTTTTTGCTCTTAAGAAGTTACAGTCTACTAAAGAAGGCAGAGACACAAACTCTGCATAGGTTATTTTGGGAGTACAAAGGAAGGCACACCTCCACCTCATCAGAGTTGTAAATCTTGGGGAAAGTGTATGGGCAGAGAGGGGCACAATGTGAGCAAACGCCTAGTAGAAAAATAGCATGGTGGCGGGTTAATGGCAAACAATTCTGTATAGTGTTTGCTTTGGTGATTTCAGTCAGATTTTAAGAATTAGAAATTGAAAAGCTGTGGACTTCAGTTACTTGAATTTTCATCAGTCCTGCTTTTGAAAACTTGGCAAGTATTTTTTAAGTACAACTGTGTTGACTGTACTTGCTTTTCCTCTGAGCAAATAATTGTTTTCTAGATGAATCCATCCTGATTTGTGTGGACCATTTTATGTGTGAATATTCATCTTTTTTTTTTTGGTGAGGAAGATTAGCCTTAAGCTAACATCTGTTGCCAATCCTCCTCTTTTTGCTGAGGAAGATTGGCCCTGGGCTAACATTCGTGCCCATCTTCCTCTACTTTAGATGTGGGACACCCGCCATGGCATGACCTGGTAAGTGGTGTGTAGGTCTGCGCCCAGGATCCAAACCCGCGAATCCTGGACAGCCGCAGCAGAGCGCGTGAACTTAACCGCTACGCCACTGGGCTGGCCCCTGAATATTCATCTTTTTAATATCTTCTATACTTTCTTTTTTCAATATTTATTTTGTGGCTGACTTACGTATTGCTTCTCATATTTGACTTTGTAATGACATACATCATTAGACTCTAATTTTTTCTGGTCTTTGAGTGGTAAAATATTTAGCATATATATATTCTAAGCATGATAGCCGTTATATTTGCTATCCCTTTAATATCATTTAAATGAGGTTTTGATTTCTGTTATCACTGTAACTTGGCTGAAAGTTATGAATTAGAAGATACAGCAGGATGAAGGTATACTATTCTGAAATGTTTTAATGTGAAAAATAATTGGTGCTTTTTTTTCTTATGAGCTATCATTTCCAGATTGATGGGCAGAAATGCAAAAATAAAATTTCAGTTTAAAAAAATTGCCGATAAATTGCTTTGAAACAAAGAGAAACCTCCAGTTTTTTTTTTTTTAATTTAAGAAATAATTCTAGGAGACCCTTCAGGTAACTACAATATAATGGTTATATTATAATGAAATTTGTTATTATAAATAATTAGAAGAAAAATAATACTTTTAGAAAGTATTCTTTGCTTTCCAGTTTTAATTGCAGATCTAACTTTGATGATACTATTTCAAACTAATATTTTAAAGAACAAAAATAATTTGCTTTAAAATTCACCTAGTTAAATAAGAAGTAGGATCAGCATCAACATTTTATACATAATTTGTTTTCATATGACCAAGTGGTGAGACGAAAATTCCATTAACTCAACTATGTGTCTTTGACCCTCTGAGAGGGCCCAGGGCTCAGGAAAATGTATTTCTATTCCTTTTGAAACTCACTATTTTTTCGGAAAGACCATCATCTGGTATTACTCATAATTCTTATCTTACTAACACTTGTATTAATGGACCATAATTATTATGGAGTTAGTACTGCGAGACAAGCAGCTTAAGAGAGCAATGAGTAATCGTGTAAAAGTACAAGAACCTGTAGTCTCAGCCACCAATGAATTGTGACCTTGGAATGGCAAGTGAATCATTTACTCTTTGTGGACCTCCATACCTTCACCTCTAAAATATCAGGGTTTTACTTGGTGAGCTCTAAGGACTCTTTTATCCCCCAAATTATGGTTTTGTTTAAAATAATGGTCAAAAATCTTAGGAATGACCAAAAATAATACTTGACATTTTTTTGTGTCTACCAAGATACATATTTGAGTTCAAATAGTTTAAAACCAAGAGTTGCTTTTGCAAGAATTACTAGTTTAATATCCCTTCCTTTATCCAGTTTGAAGCTTGTATCTGTCTACTTCACAGCAGGACTGGATAAAAAAATGAAGGATTCAGTCACCTGTTTTATTTGCATGATGACAAGTAATTGCTTTTTGGTTATTTCCTCCCCTGAATTTGTCAATTAATTATAATCTAAACCAAGATTTTATAAAACAAGTTAATTACTTACAAGTTTGGAAATTAGTTTTCTTTTTGTAACAGAGATTCTAGGGAAATAATGATGTGTGTTGAAACATATCATGTGACCAGTATTTGTTCCATAGTTATGTTATTAACTGGCTGATGTGATCATGTGATTTCATTTATTTTGTACGTTTATCATGCTTGATCCTTTATCTTACAGTATCTTTGGTTGACACATTCCTAAAATACTTGTTCTGATACACCAGTGGTAACAATAGTAATACTTTATTAATTTGTAAATTTAACATCTGATTTTGTCATTTAATGTTTTAAAAAATAATAGTTTGTAAATTTTCCCCTCTTGTATTGAATGCCACAATAAATTTTGCATATAGGTTCCATTCTTAAATGTCAGCAGCAATTCATAATTTTGCCACATGGTGTCGCCTAAATATATTTTTTAATGGGGCTTTAAAAGGAATTTCAGTGTTATATTGATTTTTCTCTCCTCTGTGGCTTACTTATTTTTGTGGGGGTTTAGAATCAGTAAAATCTGTGTGAGAAGCTACACTTAGTCTTCAGCCTATCATGCCTTTATTTCTGCTTCCTTTTTAATATCTAGTAGACAATAATTGCTTATGCTATAACAGTATAATTTAGTGAATAGACTAGTAGTAAATGGAGATAGAAGATGTTTTGGAAAAATGGTTTTACTTTAATGAATTTATTCAAGTGATCATCTGTGCTTTTAACCACTTTAAAATCATTGAGTGTCAATTGCTTCCAGGCCTTTTGGTTAAGACTGAATGTAGTATCTACTCTTACTAGTTAATTTCAGATGTATCATCTATCCTAGAACAATTCATGCTCTGTCCTAGAGTAATACATTCTCTATCCAAGACCTGGTAGTGCATTACCTCCAAGAATGTGCACTTTCCTCTGGGGATTCAAAACAAAAGAAAACAAAATAAAAATCTTTAGCTTCCTAATTAGAAGCTTTAAATCACCAAAATATTAATAACTACTTGGATTTTCTTGCTCCTTCAATTGGTAGTATTTGGTTAAACATATGTCAGTTACATGTGGTCCATTATTTATCTCATAATAAGTGACATCTGAGCTATAAAAATGGCCTCTATATGGATTTTTATATATACAAGTTTATATTTTAAGAAAATGATTCGTTTGGCTAACTATATGCCTTCCTGCATTGCTTTGACTCAGTAAATAAAATCTATATACCACACTGTTAATGATTTTTACTGTAATTATAACTTTAGGTTAGAAAGTACATGTATAGGAATGCAATCATCAGAAAACATCAATTTGTTGTAATTGTATTGCCTGATAATTTGGTAAGTGTACTGTGAAGCCCCTCTTTTGTTGTGTTTAAACAGTATAGCTTGATTTTTATGCACAAATTAATTCAAGGGATTGACACTTGAATTAAAAAAAATGTAAACTATGATGGATAACTCCAGCTTCTTTTATACAATAGGTATCTATGTTGACCTTTACTTCACTTTTTTTAATTTCATATTTTGATTTTCTTTCATTATGTTTTCTAAGGTGGTTATTACTAGAGATACTTTCCTTTTTTTTTTTTTGCAGTCTTGTTTTGTGTGTGGATTGTTGTAAGACTGCAAGCCCATTTAGTTTTTTTTCTTGTTACATTTGCTTCTGCAATACATATTCCAGTCTACCTGTTTACTGGCCAGATTCTGGGGTAAACAAATAAATTTGCAGGATGTGTGCCATATATGTGTATGGCTTTTCTTTTCTTCCACTGCTATGTTAATTTTTGGTCCAAGGGTCACCAGATCTTTAGTTGTGTATTTATGAAAGTATTGGATTATTTTGGACACAGAATTTGTAAGGTTCCAATTAAGCAATTATGAATCTTTGGAAAGCAGGGTTAAGATTGTATTCTGCACTATAAAGTTATAATTTTTACCAAAAGCAAAAAAATTAATTCCAGCAGGGAAATATTTACTAATTTAAATGAGTCTCATCTGTATATATTATGTGTCTACGTATGTTCCCTTGAGAGATCACAAATCAGGTTTCCTTGAGTAATAAAAAATCTCTTGAAAGATTCCTTGGCATGAATTTTAGGTGTCTCAAGTAGTAATAGAAATAGTGATGATACCAGAGCATTGGTATCTTTTTTTTTTTTTTTTTGGTGGGGAAGACCAGCCCTGAGCTAACATCTGTTGCCAATTCTCCCCTTTTTGCTGAGGAAGACTGGCCCTGGGCTAACATCCGTGCCCATCTTCCTCCACTTTATATGGGACGCCACCACGGCATGGCTGACAGGCAGTGCGTCGGCGGGCACCCGGGATCCGGGCTCGCGAACCCTGGGCTGCCAAGCGCGGACTAAACCGCTGCGCCACCAGGCGGCCCCGCAGAGCATTGGTATCTTAATACTTTAACTAGACAGAAAGAACTAGAAGAAAAGAGGAAAATAGGATTACTAAGCAAAATAGGATTACTTACCCTATGAAAGCACTCTTTTAGCTTCTGAAGGGGATTTTTAAATATGATGAGATAGCCATGGTTGTTTTTCCTTCTTCTTTATTTCTTAAATTTTTTCCCTATGATTTAGTTAGTAGTAGACTTAAGATTTTTTAGGTTCTTGTATTGAAATGCATCTAGGATATCTGTGTCTCTTCTGCTCTTTTTACAGTCATCTGCTCACTTATGCATCAGCATTTTTTTTTGAAACCTCACTTCTCTTGATTTAAAAAAATCTTTACACTTTTATTTATTTATTTAATTATTTTTATTTATTGTAGTTTGTGCTACAAGCAAGGAGTTGCTGCATTAGTGAACATGCCTTGGGGAGGGGTATTGACAGGCTTTTTCATCAATCCTCCAAGGCCTCAGAAAGTAGATTGGTGATGTCAGGTACTCTTTCATTTGAACTGGTACATAGGGAATTATTTAATTGTCATTAGATTTTATCCGAATTTTCAGGTAATAATGATTTTTATTTTCAGTCTGATATTCTATATTGACAGTTTTTCTGTAACAAGAAAAATTTCTCTAGTCAGCTCCCAAATATTTGTATTTAGATATGAGGTATGAATAAATTGAAACTAATCCAAATGTAATTGGCTTATTTATTTATTTATCCTTGGATGATCTTTAGATATGTGATTCATCAATTCGGGGAATTTACATACATTCTAAAGCCCTGTTATAAAACCCAACTGAGAAAAAGATGGAAAGATGTTCAGCTTCCCCTCAGCTCAGTTTCTTATTGGGGAGAGATGGCATTGTCTTGTATTGATGGAGCATGCTGACCTAAGTAGAATATTAATCTTCCCTCTGTCTTTCTCTCTTTATTACTGATAATGGATGGGTTATTCACTTTCGTCACTGCCTCATTCCATGAAAGATCATGAGGTGACTTATTAAAAATATGTAAAATACAAAAGGATTCAAATTTTAGGTTGAAGGAGTTGAGGCAATGGGAAATTATAAATAGGAAAATAAAGCGAAGCAAAACTAAACAATATACTGTTGAAGGATGTATGCATATATGGCAAAACCATAAAGAAAAGCAAGGGAATAATTAACACTTAAAAATTAAGACCATTATTACTTTAAGGGTTAGAAGGAGAAATTAGAAAGGTTGCAAGAAAGACTTCTAAGGCATTGATAATTTTCTATTTCTAAACCTGGGTGATGAGTGCATGTTTTTATTTTTAAAATTATGTAAGCTGTACATCTACGTCTTCTACATTCCTCATTTGTATAACATAATGTTGTAATTAAATAAATAAGCTGGCAAAGAATGAAAGTCAGCCAGCCAGCCAAGAATAAGAGCTTGAATTATTTTGTCAAAACCAGAATTTTGAGTCATTCTACTCTGGAGATTTATCAAATTAATATAATTCAAGGCAAAATAGGAAAGTTATGTAACATCCAGACCAAATAAGTTTATTTTGCTTACGTCATAGCTGGAATGTTTTGTTTGCTTTTGGGCACCAGAGTTTAATTTAACCTTAACAGCTAGGGAGAACTTGGAAACTCTGTAATATGAAGAAGGACAGTGAACGACTGAAGTATTTGGGGCTTTGTAGTCTGTAAATGCTAATATTTACAGGGGGAATATGATTGCTGTCTTAAAATATTTGAAGAGCTGGCACATGGAAGAAAGAGTTTAATATGAAGCTCCAGGGGTTGAAATTTGAGAGAAGTTTCAGGGAGCTAGATTATGATTTAATATAACCTAGAACCATGTAAGCTACTACTCAACTACTAAAAGCTCTGAAATCCTCAATTAAAAAAGAAAAAAACCTTTAAATTTTTTACATTTATTTTAAGTCTGTTTATGTTAAATAAATGTATGGGGGAAGGAAAGATTCTTTACTAGACTCTTGTAACTCATTATCTTCCTTTACAACACTTGGAGTATATTAGCCTTGCTAATATAAGCCCTCTAAAAAATTTGCCTTTTGCAAACTTTGATTTAAAAAAGTTTGTTTTTGGGATCCTTATTCTTCTCATATGAATAACCCTTTTGTTTTTATCATTCACTCCTTTAGGCTTTCCCTTCTCATTTTCAGTCTGAGTGGCAGCTGGCTGATTGTTGATCCTTGTTAATATGTACATTCATTCAACAAATACTTATTGAACACTGTGCTTTGTTTAAAGTCCTGAGGATCACTGTAGTGAGTCAGACACAGTTGCTGCCTTCATAGAGTTTACATTCTATTGAGGGAGGCAGTTATTCAGTTATAGTGCTGATAAACACTCTGAAGAAGTTCAGGTGTTATGAGAAGGTATAATTGGATGACCTGACCTAATCTGAGATGAAAGAGTCAGGAAATAGTATATTACATTTTAGAAAGAATCACAGCAACAGGAAATTCAATACTTTAAATTTAGTATAGCATGTAGACAACATAGAATAAAAGAACATATTTGGAGCCAGATTTCCTGGTTCAGATCCCAGCTTTGTTACTCACTTGGAAAAGTTACATTAATCTCTCTGTACTTTAGTTTCCTCATCTGTAAAATGGAAATGTTAACAGTATTGATCTCATAGGGTAATTGTATGTATTAAGTGAGTTACATTGTAAAGGGCCTGCAACACTGCCTTTTGTATATTAAAATATGCCATATAAGTATTGAAAAATAATATTCAGAAAACAAATCCAAGGCACCAGAGTTTCCAATCATTTATAATAATGAATATCATTAGTAATAATAACAGTTAAGATTCTTTGAGCACTTACTATATGTTAGGTACTATGCTGAATGCCTTTACAGCATACATTTTTCTGACAGTTCTTTGAGGTAGATATTATTTTAATGTCTGCATTTTTTTTAATAAATGAAAAAACTGTGAGGCTTTAGTAGATTAAATAATTTGCCCAGGAACCCCAGTTAGCTAAGAGGCTCTTAACTGCTCTTCTAAATGCTCTTAACTGCTATTCTTTGTAACTTCACGTGATTCCAGTAAAAACCATCCTTTGTCTAATGTTCAACATCCATAACAGACTGTGAACTTGCTGGCAAGTTATTCTTCAAAAAATTAAAATATAATGAGACAGGATTTTGTTCCCTGCTTTGCCTTCCTTTCAGAGACAATATTATCTTCACCAGTTCTACATGCGTCTATAGCAGACCATGCCAGTGTAGTCTGGACCCAGGGCATCTGACAGAATCGTAAATGAATCGTTCTAAGTTAGAAAGAAAGATCTTGTGAACATATTTTGTTTATAAGGTAGCTTTGGGATTTTTAAGTTTACTCTAGGATAAGCATTGTCAACTGAGGGCAGATGTGTCAAGGTGGGTGGCAGATAATATGTGTTTTTTTCCCTCCTTCAGATGCTAGACAGAATTTCAAAAAGGCAGAGTTTGTGTATGTCTATTTCATGGTCACTTGTTGCTTGTTATGCTCATTTTGCTCTCTGATTATACTTAAAACATCTCAACATGTAATTCAACCAAATAATTTATCATTCCCATTATGTCTAACTATGCTTTTTCATTGTTATTTCCTTGCTCAGGAACCTACAATGGCTTGCTATTGTAGAATAATCAAGTCCTCTGAACTCCACATTCTCCTGTTCAGAATGCTCTGTTGTTTGGCCCCATCCTACCTCATCCTAGACAGAACCTCTTGCTTTCAGCATATGAACTTGCCATGCTCGTTGGTACTTCCAGGCTTTTCCTAGTGCTGCTCACTCTGCTTGGAATATTCTTCTACTTACTCTCATCTACTTACTCTCTTATATTAAGCTTTTCTTGGACGTAGTAACTGAGAATAACTTGTTCTTTATATTACTCAACAATTTAGTAAATTTTGTATTACTGTTTATTTACTATTATGAAATTTTTGATCCATCAGGATAATAAAGCCATTATGGTTTCTTTTATTGTTGTTACTATGTCCTGCATTAAAGTCAGTACTGTCTCCTCTTTTGGTACTCAGAATGTAGTACATTTCAAATAAATGAAAGTAATCTACATGCTGTAAGGTTAAAAGACAAAGATTCTGAGGAAAGATAAATTTTGGCTGTGCTTTGAGTAGAAAGAAGAAAGGATTGGAAAAGAAATATCTAAGATATGGAGTTGGTAGGTACAGACACAGAATAATTAAATTATGAATGGTGGTTAACAGGATGATACATATTTATATTTCACTGAAGTAGAAAAGATCAGTATACAGTTTTTAAAATGCTGATGAAATGAGTATTTCAAAATAGTGAAACCCTTGAAATACAGACTGAATCATATGGATTATTTTATATTGAATATATATATATTATATGTGTGCATATCTATATATATAAATGAAATTTGGATGGTGGAAAAATAAGAGATTATGGTTGTAGTATAGAATATAATGGGTCATATTATGTACAATTTTATAGTTTTATTGACCATTGTGATAGCTTCTTAAGTTCATCACATAAACCATAGTTATATTTAGTGCCATCTTTAACATTTGTTAACACTTCACAAGTGGAAAATAATTGGCAATAGCTTATTGTATGTTATTTTTAAACTTAGTTTTCCCTAGTGTTGCATTTCTTCTTCATTCTTCTACACAGGTATAGACTGAGAAGATGTCATTCGTCCTTTCAGTTTAGTTTTCTAAAGGCAGGAAAAGCCCTGTGAAAATGCAGGATGCTAAGATAGTAGTCTTATTTGGAGTATACTGGAATCCTCTTGATTCAGTTATTTCCTGTTTTCAAAAAAAGAAATAGCAGAATGAAATATTTGAAAGTCTGAAAAACCGTTTTTCATCTTTAATACCAGTTACTTTAAAATTTATATAGAATTCTTCTTCGAATTGAAAACCAGTAAAATCTTCTTGAAAGATACAGAATATGCTTATACAATTAGTTTTAAGTGACTTTTAAAACTTTTCATCACATCTTTATAGAAATGTCATGTATCTACTAGTGTTATGTTTTAATGAATACAATGAAAATTAATATCCTAATTAGTGGAATTTTACGAGTTTATCTTTCTTTTGGCTCTTATTCCTATATAATAGAAGACTGAAAATAACACATCTAGTTATTCCAATTTTATAGAAAACAAGATCCTGTCTCTGATCTTTGAAGTTTAATGTGTCCTGTACTTATTCTTGACTTTTCGAGATGCCTATTCTTTTCCCTCTTCTCTTTCTTGTGACTTGATTACTGAATAATCCCTTTTGAAATAATTTCTCAGGATATATTTATTAACAATAAGTGCTTTTTTCAAGGAATGACACTAATGGCAAATTAAACTGGACTAAAGCACCGGTAGTAACCTTGTATTTGACATTAAATTGAGATACCACTTATATTTTTTACTTTTGTTTTGAGGATAATCACCATCTCTTGTATATGTTAACAGAAGTGTGATTGTCCTAGATCCGATAATTTAAGTCCCAGTATTTTTTCCTGTTAAATTTGATTTCATTCTGATTAAAGATGAACAAAAAGCTAATTCTAAAAACTCCAGGTGGTAGTACGTGAAGACGTTATGGAGGGAAGACTGGTTTCATATTTAATAGTAATTCCATTTAGCATCTCTATTGAAAAATCACCATTATAGTTTTTAAATTACTCTGAATCCTTTTTTTATGTTATCCTGTTTTGATAGTAACTTTATTATAGTCAGTGGTTTTATTTTTTATCATAAACAGTCAACTTCTCATTTATGTATATCACTATGGTAGCTATTGTAATTCCCCCCTTTTTTAACTTCTTAAGTTATTACATTACATACAAAAAGACAAGTGCATAAATCATGGCTGGTAGGCTTGGTAAATTACCACAGAGGGTCCACATCTGTGTAACCACCGGGTGAATACATAAAAATATCAACGCTCCCCAGGGATTTTTGGACTTTCCACCCAATCCTATCCTTTCCCTCCCAAAGGAAATTACCCTTCTGACTTCTGTTGTTTTTTTTTTTTGAAATTTATACAACATCTTATATGCTTTTGTCTGGCTTCTTTCAACATTATGTTTATAGGATTGGTCCGTGTTGTTGCATGTAGCGGTAGTGTTCATTCACTCTCATTGATGTAAGTATTCTGTTGAAATGATGTAATGTATTTGCTGTTTCTATTGTTGATAGAAATTTGTGGTGCTTTCAGTTTGGGCTCTTGGAATAATGATGCTATGAAGATTCTCGTGCATGTTTTTTTGGGTGTTCATTTGCATGCATTTCTGTTGAGTACATAGGAGTTAAAGTGGTGGATCATATTTTTAAAACTTTAGTAGATAATGCCAAACAGTTTTCCAAAGTAATTATTGCCAGTTTACAGTTTACTATCAATATATGGGCTTCAGTTGTTCCACATTCTTGCCAACACTTGGGTATTATCAGTCTTTAAAAATTTTTAACATTATGGTTAGTATATATTGGATTGTCATTGAGATTATAACTTCTATATCACTGTTTACTAATGATATTGAGCATCTTTTAATAGGATTATAGGACAGTAAGATAGCCTTTTGATGAAGTCTTGTTTTAAGTCTCTTGTCCCTTTATTGTGTTGGGTTGTCTTTTTTTTTCATTACTTAAGATACAAGCCCTTTGTTGGATATGTATTTTACAAATACTTTTTCCTCTGTGTGGCTTACCTTTCTACCATCTTCACTGATACACTTTGAAAAAAACAGAAGTTCTTAATTTTAATATAGTTCAATTTATCAATTTTTTAAAGTTAGTACTGTTTGTGTCCTACTTAAGAAGTCTTTGCTTACCTTGAGGTCATGAAATATTCTCCCGTATTACCTTTTAGAAACTTTTTTTATCTTTTAAATTTAGTAAGTTGTGAAGTACGCGTCAAAGCTTTTTTTTCCTACCCCAAATATGGGTAATCATTTGCCCAGCACCATTTATTGAAAAGACTGCCCTTTTCCCATGGCTCTGCAGTGCCACATTTAGCATAAATCAAGTATTTATGTATATAGGTGTGTGTGTACACCTATTTATGTATATAGGTGTACACACACCTATATACATACATACATACACGCCTTATTCTGGATTCTCTTTCTATTCCATTGATCTATTTTACTACATTGTCTTAATTACATAACTTTATGAAAAGTCTTAATATTTGGTAGAGAATATCTTTCTCAGTTTTCTTTTTTGCAATTTTCTTGGCTCTTCTCAGCCCTTATATTTCCATATGAATTTTAGAATCAGATTGTACATTTATACCAAAAAATATCCTAATGGGAATTTGATTGGAATTGAATTGAATCTGTAGATCAATTTGCTAAGAAGTGACATATTGATAGTATTGGGCCTTCTGATCCGTGAACATTATAGATCTCTCCATTTATTTAGGCTTTCTTTAATTTCTCTAAACATTCAGTAGTTTACGATGTAAGTATCTCTTCCAACTTTCATTAGATTTATTTGTAGGTATTTAGTGTTTTTCAATGCCGTTGTAAAAGATGACTTTTAATTCCAATTTCTAATTGTTCCTGTTTATATAAATATGATTTATTTTTTTATATATTGAATAAAATTACTTACTTGATTCTAATGGTTTGACTCTGTTTTAAATTTTCTACATACACAGTCATGTCAACTGCAAGTAATGAGCTTTTTTCTTCCTTTCTATCCTTATACTTTTCTTTTTCCTCTTGCCTTACTCCACTGGCTAGAACCGTTTGTCCAGCTTTGAATACAAATGATGATAGAAGTCATCCTTGTAAACTTTCAATATTTCTCCATTAAGGTATGATGTTTGTTGTAGCTTTTATAACAGACGCTCATTATCACACTAAGGATATTCCCTTCTATTCCTAGTTTGCTAAGAGTTTTTATCACGAATATGTGGTGAATTTTATCAAATGATTGTCTGCATCTATTTAGATAATTATATCATTTTTATCTGTTACTTTTTAATATGGTAAATTGCCCTGATTGATGTTTGAATGTGACATCAACCTTGTTTTTCTGAAATAAACCCAATTTGGTCATGGTACATTATTCTTTTTCTGTTTTGCTAAATTTGGTTTTGATATTTTCTTTAGGATTTTTACATCTGTGTTCATTAGTGAGATTGCCCCATACTTTTCCTCATAAAAACAGGTGGGAAGTTTTTTCTCTTTTAATGTACTATGGAAGTGTTTGTTTAAGATTGGTGTTATATATTTTTTGAATATGTGGACTATCATTTAAGAAGCCATCTTAGTTTAGAGTTTTCAGCCTGTCTTTTAGTACAATAGGTGCATTTTCAGGCTACAAATTTTCCTTTTAAGTATAGTTATAGCTAACACATACATTTTGATGTAATTTATTTTTATAATCATTTATTTCAGAATATTTTCTGTTTTGATTTCTTCTTGAGCATGAGTATAAATTTCTAAACATATCGAGATTTTCGTAGTTTTACTTTTGTTTTTTATTTTACTATGATCAGAAATTATATTTGTATCATTTCAGTCCTTTGTTTTTTAATGACCAATTAAAGTAAATTTTTCATGCCTGCTTAAAAAGAATGTACTTGCAGTTTGTAGTTTATTAGTTTGCTATTGTTGCTGTAGCAAAGTACCACAATCTGGGTAGATTTAAGCAACAGAAATTTATTCTTCCACAGTTCTGGAGGCTAGACGTCAGAAATCAAGGTGTTGGCAGGACCATGCTCCCTGTGGAGCTGGTTGGGGAGAATTTCCTTGCCTCTTTTAGCTTCTAGTGTTTGCCAGCAAGCCCTGAGTTCATTGGCCTGTTAGATACATTACTCTAATCTCTGCCGTTGTTGTAATGTGGTCATCTTCTCCCTGTGTATATCCATGTCTTAACATGGTATTCTCCTCTCTGTATTTCTCTACTCTTATAAGGATATACCAGTCAGATTAGATTAAGGGTCGACCCTGCTCCAGTGTAACCTCATCTTAACTAATTACATTTGCAGTGACTGTTTCCAAATAAGGTCACATTCTGAAGTACTAGGGGTTAGGACTTCAACATATCTTTTGGGGGCACACAATTCAACTCATAACAAATATGTATATCTCAATTAGGTCAAGTTTGTTAATCATATTTAAATTTCTTTATCTTTCATGCTTTTCGTTCTGCTTATTCTGTTACTTATTGAGAGGGTTATGAAAATCACTTACCATGATTTTAGATTTATCTTTTCCTCCTTTTGGTTCTGTCAATTTTTGCTTTTATATATATTTTGAGGTTATGTATTAGGTGCATAGAAATCTAGAATTGTTATATTTTTCTGGTGAAGTGTACCTTTTATCATTATACTGTGTCATTCTATCTCTATCATGCTTTCCTGCCTTAAAGTGGACTTTCTCTGATATTGACATAGACTTACAAGCTTTCTTTTGGTTAGAGTTTGCCTGTTACATATTTTTCCATTTTTTACCTTTTACTTTTCCTGTATCTTAGCCTTATGATGAGCCCAATATATAGTTAGGTTTTATTGTTGTTGTTGCTGTTTGTTTTTGTTGGAAGTCTGTCCTTTGAGTGTTTGGTCAGCTTGCATTTAATGTACTTATTGATATGCTTGGAATTAAGTCACACATCTTGCCATTTGCTTACTATTCCTTGTTCTATTTCCTTTTCTTCACTTTCTTTTGATTTTGTTTTTGCTGAGGAAGACTCGCCCTGAGCTAACATCTGTGCCAGTCTTCCTCTATTTTGTATTTTCGCCACCTTGGCATGGCTACTGACGAGTGGTGTAGTCCACACCCAGGAACTGAAACCAGACTGCCGAAGTGGGGCACACTGAACTTAACCACTAGGCCCCGGGGCCGGCCCTAGATAAATTTTTTTGCCCATTTTTCCTCTTCTTCTTTTAGCTGTATTAGTCATAGACTCTTTATTGTTCTTTTAGTGATTACCCTAATGACTCCAACATGCATTCTTAACTTATTGAAGTCTAATATTCCTTAGTACTTTTCTCACATTCTGGGCAACACAAGGACCTTGGTATACTTTAACTTCTTTTCTTTCTTCTTCTAATTTATATAGAGTCTTGGTATTTCCATATGTTTTAAACCTATGTATTTTAACCATTACGTACCTAATTATAATAGTTTTTGGTTAATATACATTTGTATTCATTTACCATTTACATATTATCATTTCCTTTGCTCTTCATTTCCTCCTACATCTCCAAGCTTCCACTACGATTGTTTCTTTATCTTACCCAAAGAGCATTCATTTCTGTTTCCTTTGGTGTGGATATGCTTATGACAAATTACTTCAGTTTTGTTCGCCTGAATATGTTTTTAATTCACCTGCCTTTTGAAAGGGTATTTTTACTAGATCAGCAGCTATTTTCCTTTAGTCCTTTGAAGTTATAATTCCACTCACTGACTTTTGGATTCCATTGTTTCTGTTGAGAAGTCAGCGGTAGTTTACTCATTACTCCTTTGAATGTAAACTTTCTTTTTCTCTTCTGGCTACTTTTAATATTTTCTCTTTATCTGTGATTTTTGGAAGCATTACTATGATGGACTTACGTGTAGATTTCTTAGTTTTTATCTTAACTGAGACTTTCACCACTTCTAAAATCTATGGATCAATGTTTTTCACTTGTTTTAGAAAGTTCGAAGTTATTCTGTTCTCAAATACTGTTTTTGTCCCATTTTCTCTCTCCCTTTCATATGGTACTCCAATTACACATATGTTAGACTTCTTAGTGTGTTCCATATATCTATTATGTTCTTTCTGTATTTTCCATTCTTTTGTATGTTCAGTCTGCATATTTTCCTTAGACTTATCTTTTGGTTCATGAATTCTTTTTTCATCTGTGTCTAACATGCTGATAAAACCATTTATTTGGATTTATTTCTCAGTTCTAGAATTTTATGTGATTCTTTTTTATGATTTCCATTTTTCCTCCAGAATTTTCAATCTTGTCTTTTATTTCCTTGAGTATGTTAGGCATAGTTGTTTTAATATCCAGTTCTGAAAGTTTTATGTAAATTTCCTGTAGATCTCTTCCTGTTGACAGTTGCTTCTGTTGGTTTTAGGTCACATTGTTTTATCTCTTTGTATGACTGGTTATTTTTGATTGAATGCCAGATATGGTGTATGAAAAAATGTAGAGATAATTTGAAAGCTAGCATGCTGTTATCTTTATTCAGAGAGGATTTATTTTTGCTTCAGAAAGGTGGCCAAGGGACTGGCAATCCCAGAGTGCTTTAATCCAGGCAGGGATTGAGAAGATTTGAAGTTGAATGTAGTCTCCAATATAGTTGGTCTACTTCTAGTTCAGTTTTACTCAAGGTTTCAGGCATGCCTCATCAGTAGCTCCTCAGCTCCAGTTTTTGTCTTCCTATCGTCTGAAATTGATCTGTCTCTTGTTATCTTCGCTTGCCTCTCAGATCCCTCTTCAGAATTGACCAGTCTTTCTAGGGGGAAATACACCTCCAAAAGATGAGCACACTTCTTTGAGTTTCCTTCTTGTCTAAGATTACAGTCCCATAATTCTTTACTATTTTGGTCATTCTCAATGCTTTCAGATAAATGTTTTTGCTTTTAATGATTATCTACATTTCCTTGTTCTCACCAGGAGGGTTGATTAAAGTTAGCTATTTCATCATGTAAAAATCAGAAACTATTGTGTCTATTTTTTCTACTGAATTACATAATTTTCAGGATGCCTATTTAAAAATCTATAGTTTCATGTGGATCATCAAACATTTTTCATTTGGTCATACTTTTATGCACTGTTTCTTAGCATAGAATTGAATATACATCCCTGCCAGCAAGCTTTAAGGCGTATAAAGAGATAACCACTAAAATGGATAGATATCCAAAGTTGTACTATATATGGTTAAATTAGGCTGCAAGTAGATAAAGTTTAGCTGTTAATAAGCAAAATGTTTTTTAAGCTTAGTATTATTTTGGCTATCTCTTTCTAAGACAGAAGGAAAGGATATTGATATTTTTCCAATTCACTTAGATTCTTTGGCTATCCACTTATCAGAAATGGGGCAATCTCATTTGTTTTTAAAGTTCTTTATTTTATTAGTAGAGTAGTACTTCTAGGAAAAACCAACTAATAAGAACTTAATTTGTATAGAAAGATATGGCTTTTTTCTGATAATGTATTAATTCATTATTTTTGTTCAAATATCAAAATACTTTTCTCTTTGTTCATCTTTCAGAACTTCAGAAATGATAACTATTTGTCACTTGTTTCTTTTTCTCTAAATTTATTTTCCTATTTATTGATCAAAAGATTTTTAACTAAAGTTATCAAGGATTCCATGCATTTCCAAGATAGGGATAACATTAGTCTAAAGACTCAATTCTTTTCTGTCTTCACTGCTTACAGACAGGGAACACAGTCTCTTCAGCCTGGACCTGTGTAGAAGAATTTGGAGAAAATAAACAGGTAAGAAAAAGTCTCTTAGGAATATTAAGTAATATATTTAGTTTTCAGAAAGCCAGTTATAAATTATTCTTCATATGGTTATAAGAAGCAATATTTAAAATTGTCCAGTGAAACCTTGTGAAATATTTTGATTATTACAGCTTTGTTAATTATAGAGTCATTAAGCAAAGTTTTAAAAAGTTAAACTGGTTTCCTTATTTCAGGTCTTCTCAAAACTTAAAACTAAATATGTTAGTTTACATTGTGAACCAAGATGATAAACAGTATTTTAAGGTAGATGTAGTTGGAATATGTTCTATGTAGATTATCCAGCATTTCTCAAATTTATCTGAAAATAGAACACTAATTTCTTTTCAAATTTATTAAACCAAAATTATTATTGATGCAATTTAGAATAAAAGTTATGTGTACTAGGATTTACTGTTTCGTTTTTCCAACATGGTAATGAGAAGCATAAATTTTAGTAGGAAGTTAAAGGTAGTTTATAGTCTGAGTAAAGATTATTACTAAACTCCTTTTGACATGTTGAGGCAAAAGGAATATTGTAGTTCCCTGAATAACAATCCATATACTAGTTCTGTGTTCTTGAGTAAGTTACTTCACCTTTCTGTGCCTCAATTTTCTCATTGTTAAAGAGGAAAGTAATAGTACTTATCTTGTGGGGCTGTTATAAGGGTTAAATAGTGCTGATCTTGTATAGTTATTTTTGGCACTTAGTAAGTGCTCAATAAATATTAGCTGTTATTAATGTAACTCATACTTCAGATACAAAGAAATACATATATTATGCTTGAGACTTATAACTTTATAGATCTTAATCTTGGCATAAATATTCAAATATGTGATGTTATTCTCAGAACTACCTTTTCCTACAAGTTCAAATTTTGAATTCTGAGGACTAATTTTACTGATAGAAATGAAACTTGAAAAGTGTTGCTATCTTTTCTAAGGCTTTTATCTTCTCTTTTGCCCAGATAGTTTTTCTAGTGAACTATAACTTTTGAGCTATCCTGAATCCTAGATTGCTGCAGCTCAGATAATAATTTTCCCTCGTATAGGCTGCTGTTCTACTACTCTCTTTGCGAATGGTTTAGAAACTAGCATTAAAAGGAATTTGACATAATTGATCTCAATACAAAGGTAGCAAACTGGAAGCTGTAGATGTGGTTTCTTTGGTCTCTAGTTTTTTGAAAGGAAAGCAGCTAGGCTTACTTTCAGTACAGATAGCTGTTGTTTTCCATTTGGTCCTCTTTGAGTTATTTTCTTTTGTTACATCTTGGCCTCTGAAAGCATTTGAGTTTGTAATTGCTGTGTTTAACATATTTCAAAACCTTTTCTTTTTAATGTTTTCTTATTTTATATATTATCCCCATTAAAAGTTCTTCCCAAACTGATTTGCAGAGTTGTTCAGTGAAATAACTGCTTCTAAGGTCAAACAAGTTTGAGGAAAAGTTACTATATACTCCTTTTGGAAAACTGTAATGCATGTTAGCATATTGAATATTTGTAGTAGCAACCTGATTAACTATTAAACCCATCTTTCCAGAATTTTTCCCAAGATATTTTTAGCGAAGGGATTCTTATTTTGAGGTACTTGAATTGCATGGGATGTGTTTTGGGAAACACTGATACTAACCCAAACACTTGGGTTTTGTTTATAACTTTATTGAGGTATAATTGAAATACAAGAAAATTTACATATTTAAAGTGTACACTTTGGTCAGTTTTGATTTTTGTATACATCTGTGAAATGACACCACGGTCAAGAAAACATTTCCGTCACTCCTAATGTAATTCATTCCTCCTCCTACTTCTTTCCCAGGCAACCACTGATCTGACTGCTCTCACTATAGATTAGTTTGCATTTTGTAGAATTTCAGACTCTTGTTCTTGAAGGTTTAAGTTATAATCTTTAGATAATTTAGAATAAATAGCTGTAATTTCTTAAAAATGAAAGCACAGATGTCTGACAGATATGTTTATGATAGTTATATATTATCAAAACTTCTTAGTAAGAATTTAAAATTGTATGGGAAAGTATATTATTTATATAATTAAATAATTTAGTTAATTATTAGTAAATTAAATAATTTAGTTAAAAACAAAAGCAGATGATTTTTTCCCCTGAAATTGAATCTGAAAAATATAATTACTCTAGTAAAAATAGAGTCCTAACCAACTAGAACTTTCTAAGAAAGCAGTTATAGACAATAACTTTCTTTCTTATCTAGCCATCCATTACTAACATTAGCATGCTCAAAGCCTCTTATAAATCATCTTAAAACAGAAAAACTGACATAAACCACTTTGTGAACTAGTCTGAGAAAAAAAAATTGTTACTTCATGTCTGCTTCTTGCCCTTTTCCTATCAGTTGCCTGATAGGAAAAATTAAGTAGAGGATAAAAACATCTTTTTCTTTTTGGTCAAAATTTAATTTTAATAGGGAAAGTAAATGAGGTAAAAATGCCAGTAAATTTGGTAATACTAATGTGTTCCAGCTAAAAGTATCACTTAAAAATTTCTAATTAATGATTTTTAAATGTTTCATAGGTTATAAGTTGCTTAATAATCAGCAATTCTGAAAATTCTTTCCTCTGCAGTTAGCTCTTTATTTTCTGTACTAGGATGGAAAGTATAAAATAATAAATTATGTTAATTATGTTCTAATATGGATTTTTTATTATCTCTGTGTTTTAACTCAGTCATTTTTTATGTTCTAGGAATGTAAAGTGCTGTCAAAACATTTGTTTTGCTGATAAAAATTCAGTGGTTCAGTGAAAGAAAGTTATTGAGTTATTTTGGTTTATAGCTATTTGAATGTTAGAAATTGAGATAAGAAAATGGTGAAAGGAAGAAAAATTTTCAAAAATTTTAATAAAGATTCCATACAAATCTAAATAAATGCTTAAAGTATGTATTAAAGGTATGGTAAATGTATTTCATAGATCAGAATCTCAGATGCTTTACTCTCATACATTGTTTGGGAGTATAAAATGGTGTAGCTGCCTTGGAAAATTGTTGGCAGTACCTCAAGAAGTTAAACATAGAGTTATCCTATCACCCAGCAATTCCATTCCTAGGTATTTACTCAAGAGAATTGAAAACATATGTCCACATGAAATCCTTGTGCACGTTATTCCTTAGCAGCATTATCCATAATAGCCAAAAGGTAGAAACAACCTGAATGTCTGTTGATTGATGAATGGATAAACAAAATGTGGTAGATCCGTATAATGGATATAAAAAGGAATGAAGTTCTGATACATACTATAACATGGATCAACCTTGAAAACATTATGCTAAGAAGCCAGTTAAAAAAAAGACTACATAAATTGTATGATTCCATTTATATGAAAAATCTAGAATAGGTAAATCTATAGAAACAGAAAAATTAGTGGTTGCTGGGGCTGGGGGAGAAGGAATGGAGAGTGACTGCTAATAGGTACAGAGTTTCTGTTTAGAGTGATGAAAATGTTCTGGATAGGGGTGTTGGCTGCACAGGCTTTGTGAATATATTAAAAACCACTGGACTGTACACTTAAGAAGGTGCATTAAAAAGAGGGGATGGAGGGGCCAGCCTGTGGCCTAGTGGTTAAGTTTGGTGCGCTCCACTTCGGTGGCCCAGCTTCCATTCCTGAGCATAGACCTACACTGCTTGTTGGCGGCCATGATGTGGTGGCGACCCGCATACAAAATAGAGGAAGATTGGCACAGATGTTAGCTCAGGGCAAATCTTCCTCTGTGAAAAAAAAAAGGGGGGGTAGATGTGAAGATAGAACTCACATAGCTAAAGAAGAAAAAAGCCAATTATGAAGAATCTACTTTTTAATGAAAATTAGTTTAAGAAGTGTCTGGTCAGAAATAAACTAAAAGAAAAAGATGGCCAAAGTTAGTATGAGAAGACACTTGCACTGAACTCACTTTAAAGTCCCTGTTAAGGGTTTCCTCCCTCTTTATATGAAGCAGAAAAGCAGCTAGAGAATCTGTGGTGTTTGGTCAAGATATGTAAGAGAATTAGAAACAAAAAAATGGGACACAAGAGTAAATCAATATATACCCATTGCTTAGATTTTCACAGAGAAACATATTGGTGGTGTTCATTTCTTGTGTTGTACAGAGAAAGATAGTAACCAAATTATAGTTACTACAGAAGCAGGCTTGACAAGCGGGTGGTGAATCTGCTGCCAGTCTCTGCACTTGCTCCTGGGTCTGATGTGGCGTAAGTTATTATTCACTTTCCTGCTTATTCAGACACAGCTTCAGAATCCTTGGGAATCCAGGGTCCTTTTAGCCATTACTGCTTGATTAGAACTGGCACTTGAGGTTAAGCCTGTTTGCTTTCTTTATATAGATCAAAGTTATTCTATGAAATGTTTGTATTCGTTCAAGATATAAATGTGAAATTGTAGAGGATGATCAAAACGCTATCTCAATTAATTATATTAGAGCAAGTTATTCTCACACTTTTTTTTGGAAAAGGGGCCTTTTCTTCAAATGAAATGTTACATAAAAGTTTAACATATAAAACAAGGGAATGCAGAGCTGCATGGGTTGAAATGGAAAGTGTGGGGGTGGGTAGGTGCAAGCAGAAGCCGGGTAGCTTAGAGCACCATCTACTTGATTTCTATCACCCTACCCATAACAACCTCTTGAGACACTTTCTCTCCACCTGGTTTTGAGAAGATTGCCAGAGTGAAAGAGCTTGATCAAGTGGAAATAATCCTTTCTTAGGAATTAGGAGGCCTACTTTTTAACTTGTTCTTTCTCTGTCTAACTGTGGGAGTATGGAACAGTCACCAATCAACCATCTTTTGTCTTTGTCATTCTTCAGTGAAAGAGGTGGTTTGAATTCAAGATTTCTGAGAACTCAACTTACTCCTGGTTTATGATTTTTGAATTAGAGAATTTGATTAGTCAAAAACTTTATTAATATCAACAATAAAAAGTTAAAACCAGTAAAAATGAGCAAAAGGCTTGAATGGATACTTTATTAAAGAAGATGTTCAAATGGGCGCTAAAGGCATTATTAGTCATAAGGGAAATCCAAATTAGAACCCAAATGAGGGGGCCAGCCCAGTGGTGTAGCAGTTAAGTTCACACTCTCTGCTTCAGCAGCCAGGGGTTTGCGGGTTCAGATCCTGGGTGTGGACCTGCACACTGCTCATCCATCCATGCTGTGGTGGCGTCCCACATACTAAGTAGAGGAAGATTGGCAGAGGTGTTAGCTCAGGGACAATCTTCCTCACCAAACAAACAAACAAACCCAAATGAGATACCATTTCGCATTGCTGGAATAGCTGTGATTAAAGACACTGGCAATACCAAACGTTGGTGAGGATGTGGAACAACTGGGGCTCTCATATTTTACTGGTGTGAGTGTGAAATGGTCACATTGGAGCACTGTTCAGCGATACCTGTCTACCTTATGACACAGCAATTCCACTCCTAGTTATTTGTCCCCCCAAAAATGAAAACCTGTATCCACAAAAAGACTTGTATAAGAATGTTCGTAACAGCTTTTTCATAATCAAAATTTAGAAGCAACCCAAATATCTATCAACAGGTGAATGGATGAAGAAATTATGTATATTCATGTAATGGAATACTAAACAGTAAAAAGGAACAAACTACTGATATATACAGCATGAATGCATCTTAGAAATTACATTGACAGAAAGAAGGTAGACGTAAAAAATACTTTAAAAATACGTTTTATAAGAAGTCCAAAAACAGGCAAAACTAAGCTGTAGTGATAGAAATCAGAAAGTGGTTGCCTCCAACAGAAGGGCAAGGAACACAGGGAACTTCTAGATTGATGGCTATGTTTTATGTATTGTTTTGGGTGTTGGTTACATGGGTTTGTACAATTACAGAACTCATTGAAATGAACACATAGGATGTATGCATTTTACGGTATGTAAATTGTACCTCAATTTAAAAAGTGTTAATACAGTTGAATAATTCTCAGTGTAAAACTTAAATTCTGAAATTGGCTCTATATCATTGCCCTAAGAAGGGGAAGGGGGAGTATAGATCCCAGTCAGAGGCAGAAACAGTAAGAGTGAAGAGCTAAGGATGTTCATTGGGAAGAAAAACCAGGGGTGGGCAAGTAAGTATATGCTAGGAATTTTAAGTCATTTATTAATTTGTTGTTTCATAAAAATCAGTGATGCTTTCTGATTTTTATTTTCTATGATATATAAATGGTATGTTAGATCTAAGGAAAACAGATACATCTAGGTTTATCCCGTTAGTAATTATCTTAAGTTGGATATGTATTGTATTTTCTAATTGTCCAGATGCTTTTCTGAATATATTTAGATTCTTAGATTGTAATAAATTTATTTTTGAAGTACTTGTAAGTCTTACAAACATCTGAAGGTTTTCATTTTCTAATCTTTGTAGTATTTGGGGGAAATACTTTTTCTCTTGATTTATCTTATTTTTTCTCTTGATTTATACAACAGTTAATTATTATATTTTTAAATTAAAGGTTTACAGTAGGGGACTATCAGAAATGCACGTTTTCAGACCTAAGCACTGTGCCAGTAGCCAGTTGTCTGGCTATCTTTTTTGTGAAATCTTCCCCTGAAGAAATCTATTCTGTCCACATTTCATGAATAGGCTTTATTAGCTTCTGAATAGATATAAACCCAAAATGAGAGTGATTTCTCTGAAAACTGCATGTCCCCACCTACAAAAGTGTAACAGTTTAAAGTTCTGCTCTTCTAAGTTGTGTTGTCTATGACCACATTGTTAAAATTTGAAAGAACTAGTTGTATCATAGATACATGGCTAATAAGGAATTGACTGTTGTATTTGTATAATAATTTTTAGGAGAGAATCAAAACTTTTCTTTGAAGCAATTATTTGAATTATAGGAGCACTAAGGTTTCCATTTATATTCTCTACCATGACCCTTCAGGCAAAGTGGATCCTTTAAGAGAAGAAAAAGTTCTGTGATACCTAGAGTTATCCTACCCTGGATGTTAGAAAAGCAAATGGTAGCAAAGTAATTCCTTATCCAATTTCAAAATACTGAAAATATTTTGAACCTAGATGCCTTAAATGTCTTCTTGGAACAAACTGCTTTTATTGATCTTATGGTACCATTAATAAAAATAAAAAGGTTATAAAATTATTCTAATTAGAGTTTTAAGTGCTAGAAATTAAACCTATATTTAACTGATTTTTATGTTTTCCATTTTTTTTTCTTAACTAGGTCCTTTCTGATGTTGCTTGAGCTTAATCTCCTGCAGTTGCTCTCATTCCTGTTGGCTAAATATTAAGTCCCATGACAACATTAAGTTAATGCTCATGTTAGGCTTCATTTATAGTACCAGAAAAATGTAGAAAAAAAACGTTACCTGTACATTAAATGACGTAATTCCTTTTGTTCCACTCCTACAAAAACGTAACTTCTATAAAAAATCACTTTATAGTCATTGCTGCACCCTTGGATTATTCTACACTAAAGAACATAGTTGAGTTTTTGGAAAGTATAGGATTTACAAATTTGGTCTTTAATAGTCACACAGATCTATAAACATTACAATTAACAAAGCAGGAAATTATTGGTGCGTAAGATGAATGTTTATTGTGGAGCACTACTATTTTAAATATAAGTGGTTTAAAAATAATTTGGTTTAATTTTGGGATTTTTATAAGCTATAAGTTGATAATGGTTTCTTGAAGTTTATTTTGTAAAGATGATTCATTTACTGTTTTATGGTACCAGTAGGACTCTAATGTTAAGTTGGTGTGTTGAGTTTTATAAATGTTTGTATCCGTATTTAAATAATGAAATATTGGACAGTTAGTTTTTGCAGTCCAGGAGTGAACGTTTCTGCTGGTTTGATGCCTAATAGTTTCAAAAAAAGAAGCAAGTATGAATTCACTGTTTTTTATCTTTTCTTCATGGACTACCCCTTAGTATCAGAAACAAATTTAAAAGGAGCTTCATTGTGAAGCAGGAGAAATCAGAGGTTCCCTTTTTCTGTGATCAAAAAAAGACAAAAAACAATTAATAGGTACCCAAGAAATAGATATCCAAGAATGCATTCTAGTAACATCCCTGAAGCATTGTGTCAGTGAAAGAAATATAATAGTGACTGATAAAACTATCAGGATTTCCAATGCAGTGAATACTGAAACAATCTTTTTACCAGCAATATAGTATTATCAGGATTTTGAATGTTAGAACATTATGTTAAACTGTGATTACAGTTTTAATGCTTTGTCTTTTTGAATTAAATTTGTATCCATAAAGATGTGCAGCATAATTGTTCATGTATTTATTTACAGACTACAATTTCCGTCGCAGCTCAATAAATAGTCTTTCCCCTGTTAGTGCTACCCTCTCTTCTGGGACTCCCAGCGTGCTTCCTTATACTTCAAGGCCTTATTCTTATCCAAGCTATTCCTTGTCGCCAACAATATCACTTGCTAATGGCAGCCATGTTGGACAGCGATTATATATCTCCAATCAGGCCTCATTCTTCTGAAGAAAATATTGTAAACATGAATATGAATGTTTCTTTGTAAAGCATGCAAATTAAAATACTGTTTTATTTTAGAATCGGGTTTGCACATTTGGTTTTAAAATGATAAATATGTATTTATTTCAACACAGTAAACAGCCATAATTCAGAATAACCTACCGTTGCAGAACTTGTAAAAATGCTAAGTTTAAAAAGTTGCTCAGTGGTTTCTCTTGATAAAGGTATAACAAACTACTATTCTTTTTAAACTTTTGGAATTTTAAATACTTCCAATTCCTGAGTGGGCAGTAGAATCCAGTAGTTTATGTTAAATTTTTGCATAATAACTTTGCTAAATGGCATTTCACAAATATTAAAGCACTTGCTTTAATTAACCATTGTCTAATGGTTACGCTAGATTTGGTTACCAAGGATCACTATCTGTATTAGAGATTAGAGCAGTTATATACTAGAAGCATCTAACTATTATGTAGAAAGAAATGAAGGGCAAAAAGATTAAGATGCAAATTTTATGCAGTACTAAAAAACAGCAATCTACCATTGTGGTCCTTGAAAATAACTATAAATATTTTAGTTAATTATTTGTTATAGAAATAAATTATAATTTTGCTGTTAATGTATTTAAGGTTTTTACAGTTATGCTTCATTTGTGTTTTTGATATTCACTGTATAGTTGTTTGAGCAATAAGTGTTACAGTTTTTTAATGTTGAAATCATGTGTTGTTTAATTTTTGTACTTGAAATTCTTTGACATTAAATATGTGATGCTTCTAATATGCATGTGTTTTATTCTTGTTTATTAGTGTATACAAAAAATTAGCTCTCACAATCACCCTGACCTTTTGTTGAGAACAATTTCCCTTACTCGTTTTGCAGTCATAGGGTCAGTGTCTTCATGGGACCAAAGCAAAGGGTATTGCAGGCAGAAAATTGTTAGTTTTGTGAAACATAGTGACAGAAATCCTTTTCAGGGATCAAGGGAAATATTTTGTTCAGGAACCCAGTGAAGTTTCCCCCTTTTACTTTTGAATAATTAATGAATCCAGGTCATTTTGACAGTTTAATAAATAGTTTAGTGGTATGTATTTATAGTGAATTTCTAATGATGGCTTACATAACTGATGGAGACAAAAATCTTTCTACTCTTAGATACCACATGTTAACTTTGTTGATCAACTCATTGTATAGCTGTTTGGGACGTAGGATTTGCGTATATAGAATATGAAATGGTTGCAAACATTTTTCCTACTGACTTAAGTTTCTAGCAGAAGTTGTATGGAGAATAAATTAGATTTTTTTTCATCCTCTAAAGAAGGTTCATTCCATATAACCATATGCAATACTTAACTCTCCAGGTTACTGCCTTAGGATTTTCTAATTTAAATGAGTGTAGACACTATACTTAACCAGCATTATTTTTTTTTCCAGATATAGCTGTGTAAATTACATAGATTTTGCAGTTTAATTACCATGACTCACAGGTTCATATCACTCCTTTAGCAAACATATATAGTAATCCCCACTTATGTGTGGGGGATGCATTCCAAGACCCCAGTGGTTGCCTGGAACCCTATATATACTGTGTTTTTTTCCTATACATACACGTCTATGATTAAGTTTAACTTATAAATTAGGCAGAGTAAGAGATTAACAACAATAATAATACAGTAGAACAATTATAACAATATACTAAAAAAAGTTACTTGAATGTGGTCTCAAAATATCTTATTGTACTGTACTCACCCTTCTTGTGATGATGTGAGATGATCAAAGGCCTCTATGATGAGATGAAGTGAATTGAATGGTGTAGGCATTGTGATGTAGTTTTAAGACCTGATGATGATGTGTCAGGAGGATCATCTGCTTCTGGCTTCGGTTGACCACGGTAACTGAAACTTCGGAAAGCAAAACTGAGGATAAGGGGGAACTACTTTAATGAGTGTTTATTTTGTCAGCTATTGTGGTAATACCCTTGGGATACAGAGGTGACTCAGATTCCAAACCAAAGGGAAAACAGACGCATCAATTTTAGTTTTTCATAGAAATGTTTGGAATGGCCTAAATCATAGTAATTACAAGTTCCCATATAGGTTTTTCACTTTGGAAAAAAAATGTCTCAAACAATTGAGAGAGCTTACCAACCACACAGTGTATTTGGAGATTGTAGTAATATTATGGGAAACGTATAAACTTTGCTATCAGATTTGATTAACACTTCTGCCAAGGAACAGCTCTTTGAACTTGGACACAGTTTTTAATTCCTCTGAGCTGTGCTTTCACATCTGTATATACCTTATAATGTTAAAGGTAAAACACCTGCCAAATAGAAGGCACTTAAATGGTAGCTGATATTATTTAGGTATAATTATGTAAAGAAATTAGTATTCGTTTAATTGTACCAGTTTTTCATCCCTTCTGCTCTCTTCAACCAGAAATACAGAAAACAGTATATTCATGTCAAACACTGTCCCTTTCTGTGATGTTATGGTTTAGCAGTTGATTTTGCTCATACTGCATATGGAATTTCATTTGGCTTGTGAACATAGCTACTAATTATTTGCTGCTTTAATTCTTACAGCATAGGCTATATACGGACTTTGATTCGTATGAGGGCTTTCCTAGTCAGTTCATCACAAGCTATTATTGCTAAGTCTCTTAGCTGTTTGATATTGCTCATTGGGCTGGGAAACAATTTTAAAGACAGCCCTTTATCAAATTCTTTCTTCAACTTTGTGCAAGAGACTATGGCTGAGATGTGAAGTAGGTCCGATCATGTAGTCATGATCCATCTTGCATAAAATTTTCCTTGTAAGCAGAAAGATTAGAAAGGTCATGCAGAAAGTTTAACCTTATCTCTCTTCTCTAGTTTTTCTTTTACAATGTTAGAGTAGGAAAGATTTCTCTTAACTATGACTTAAAATCTAGAAGTCACAGTAGAAAAGATTGATAAATCCAATTTGAAAAGCCTGCGTGGTTTTGTCAAAAGACGAATGATAACTTGAACAATAATTACAAATCATTTCACAAAGGGCCAATCTCTCTAATATTTCTAGATAATAAGAAAATACCATCCACTCAAGAGAAAAATGGATAAAATACGAATAGGCAGATGACAGATAGCTCTTAAACATATAAAAAGATGCTTTATCTCACTCATATAAGAGAAATGCAAATTAAAAGTTCAGATTTGCAGAAATTCAAAGTGATAAACTTTTGTTAAGCCTTTAAGGAAATGAGCATTCTTATACATTGCCAAGATTATAAATTAGTATAAGTCATATAAGAGCAATTTGGCAGCTAATGTCCAAAATTACAAATACTTAAATCTTTTGACTCAGCAATCCTACTCCTGGGATATATTTGTGTGTGTGTGCGAAATAATATATGTAAAAGGCTATTCATTGAAACATGGTTTGTGACCCAAATACCCGTCATTAGGGACTGATTAAATAAAGTAATACATTTATTGGTGCATACTAAGAAGTTGCACAAAAGAGAATAAGGTCGTTCTATATTCCTAATATAGAAAGAGATACTATTAAGTGAAAAAGAGCAAGATTCAGAGATATGTTGTGTAATATACTATGCTGTATTTTGAGTAAAGAAAAAGGAAACATTTGTATGTTTTTATGTTTGCAAACAAAACTGTGGAAGGATATACAAAAAACTGATTATGAAGAAAGTGAATGAGATCACACTTTAAAAGTTCCCTTTACTTCAGACACAATGCTATGATAAATTTATCTACCTAAATTTTTTTAAGTAAAAAGAAATGAACATCTCTAGTGAACCATAATCTGAACAGAAACACAGTAGGAAAACCTACACTGATCTATTTACTCAGTGACCAGAAGTTAATGGGTTTTGAGTAGGAATCCAGGGCAAAAGAAACCAAGGTGGTAAATGCAACTGTGCAGCTGCTATGTACTTCACCACTTTTGACTCAATGGGTCCAATGCACTTGAAATGTGTCACTAATGATGTATATGGAACAAAGCCGTGTTCTCTTAGGCAAATAATTCGCCTCGTTTTGAGAAACAGCTCTTAGCTAGTGATTAGGCTTAATAGAGACTGACCCTCACGAATTGGGTATTACTTGATTGCCAAATAAAGTTGAGCATGTCCAGCAGCACCACTGTCAAGTGGAAATGGTGTGTGACAGTCTAGAGGACTCTCGCCATACTGCCATTCCTTACTCAATCTCTTGTATCATGGAGGGTCCCTAAAATCAGTTGGCTAAGGGAAAAAAATTTGGAACCTAGTCTTAAGATAATGGAAGTCACCAAAAACTATATCTCTTTACACATCCTGTAGAAATTATCAGAACAATAACAAAAGCAAAGCCACACATGATCTGCACCATTGTAACTGGAGAACATTACAATTTGTAAACTGCCTAAAGTGATAGTAAATATGGACATCAAATTCCAGAAGAGTTTTTTCTTTTTGAGATAAATTTCACATATAATGTTATATTAATTTCAGGCATACACATAATGATTTGATATTTTCCTGTATTGTGAAATCACTACAATAAATCTAGTTAACATCCATTACCACATGTAGTTACAATTTCTTTTTCTTGTGATGAGAACTTTTAAGATTTACTCTCTTAGCAACTTTCAAATATACAGTACAGTATTATTAACTATAGTCACCCTGTTGTCCATTAAATCCCATGACTTATTTTATAGCTGGAAGTTTGTATTTTTTGACTCCCTTTATCCATTTTGCCCACCCTCCACCCCCACCTCTGGCAACCACCAATCTCTTTTCTGTATCTATGAATTCATGGTTTTTGTTTGTTTGCTTGTTTTTAGTTTCTACATATAAGTCAGATCATATGGTATTTGTCTTTCTCTGTTTGAGTTTTTTCACTTAGCATAATGCCCTCAAGGGCCATTCATGTTGTCCCAAGTGCAAGATTGCCTTCTTTTTTTATGGCTGAATAATGTCACTGTATATTTTATATATATATATATATATAATATATATATATTATACACACACACACACAAACACACACACACACACACACACACACACCACATTTTTCTTTATCCATTCATCCATTCAACGCTTAGGTTACTTCCATGTCTTGACTATTGTAAATAATGCTATAATGAACATGTGGGTGCGTGTATCTTTTCAGGCTAGTGTTTTCATTTCCTTCAGATAAATACCCAGAAGTAGAATTGCTAGATTATATGGTAGTTCTAGTTTTAATTTTTGGGGGTAACCTCCATACTGTTTTACATAGTGGCTACACCAATTTACATTCCCACCAACAGTGCACAAGGATTCCCTTTTCTCCACATCTTCACCACCACTTATTTCCTGTCTTTTATAATAGTCATTCTAAGAGGTGTGCGGTGATATCTCACTGTGGTTTTGATTTGCGTTTCCCTGATGATTAGTGATGTTGAGCATATTTTCATGTGCCTATTGGCCATCTGTATGTCTTCTTTGACACAATGTCTATTCAAGTCCTCTGCCCATTTTTTGATCAGGTTGCTTGTTTTTAGGCTGTTGAGTTGTAAGAGTTCTTTATATATTTTGGATATTAACCCTTTACATATAATTTGAAAATGTTTTCTCTCATTTGGTAGGTTGCCTTTTCATTTTGTTGATGGTTTCCTTTGCTGTGCAGAAGCTTTTTAGTTTGATGTCGTCCCACTTGTTTACTTTTGCTTTTGTCGCCTTTGCTTTTGTTGTCAAATCTAAGAACTCATCGCCAAGACTGATGTCAAGGGGCTTACTGCCTATGTTTTCTTCTAGGAGTTTCATGGTTTCAAGTTTTTCATTCAAGTCTTTAATCCATTTTGAGTCAATCTTTGTGTATGGTAAAAGATAGTGGTCTAGTTTCATTCTTTTGCATGAGGCTGTCGAGTTTTCTCAGCATTTATTGAAAAGACTGTCCTTTCCCCATTGTATATGCTTGTCTCCTTTGTTGTTAATTAATTGATCATATATGTGTGGGTTCATTTCTGGGCTCTCTATTTTGTTTCATTGATCTATGTGTTTTTATGCCAATACCATATTGTTTTTATTACTATAGCTTTGTAATATAATTACAAATCAGGAAATGTGATGCCTCCAGCTTTGTTCTTCCAGAAGAGTTATTATTTGAGCTCTTGATACAAACCTTTGTAGAGAGCAAGGGATGTGTTGAAGGGTTTGGAAAGCTGTGTAGGAAAGAAACCAGGAGTAGAGGGCTTAAGGGTGAGCTAACAGTCCACCCCAACTGTGAAAATGCTGAAAAAAAATTCCTGGTATATACAAGCAGTCTCTTCTGGGAGAGCAGGCTCAAAAGGAACTTGCACATTCCCTTTGGATTCTGGATTGTGAAGGGAAAAAAACAAAAGGGGAAATTCAGGATCCTGTAAGACAATGAGAACTGTGAAAGAAGAGGGCATGCAATCCCTATCACTCACACAAAAAAATCCCTTAAAGAATTTGTACTTTACTACACTGAGAACAGAGGCATTCTTGAACTTGGAATCGTATGAACCACTTGCACCTGCCAGCCCTATCTGTGAAACGAATAGACAAAAGTCTACTTTTTTATTGAAGTTTAATTGACATACAATATCCTATTAGTTTCAGGTGTACATCATAGTGATTTGATATTTATGTACATTATGAAATGATCACTCCAATAAGTCTAGTTACCATCTGTCACCATACAAAGTTATTACAATATTATTGACTATATTTCTTATGCTGTACATTACATCCCTATGACTTATTTTATAACTGGAAGTTTGTACTTCTTAACCCCCTTCACCTATTTTGCCCGCCCTCCAAGGAGGCAACCTAAGTGTCCATTGATAGATGAATGTGTAAGGAAGATGTGGTGTATATATACAATGGAATGAAATCTTGCCATTTGTGACGACATACATGGACCTAGAGGGTATTATGCTATGTGAAAAAAGTCATACAGAGAAAGACAAATACCTCATGATTTCACTTATGTGTGGAATCTAAAAGGCAAAACAAGCAGTTCAGTTTTTTATTTTACATTGTAAAATAAAACAGAAATGAGAAAACATCTCAGCTGATGAAAATTTCCTCAAAAAGCCAAACACTAAAGAGCAGAAAACAGTTACACAATACTCTCAACTGAAATATCCTCAAACAAGCATTTGGCAATATGAGAAAAAACAAAAACAACGACGTTGTAAGAACTCAGGGAATATCGTCCTGAGGCTTCTTGAGGCTACTAGACGAGGAGCTTTTAACCAAGATATGACTCAGGAAACTTCAGCAAAAGCAATGATGGTGAGCATTTCCTGTATTTAATTGTACCTCTAAGGCTAAAAGGTGGGAATATGATGCATAAATGGTATATGTTGTAACAAAGTAGAAGTAACACAACTGAAAATGAGAGAAGGGAGAGGGAAAGAGGAGGATGGAATAAGCTCTTTGTTTTGTAAATGATAGGTAGCAGCCAGAGGATGCATTAATAACTGACAAACCAGATTGTAAAATGTCAAATAAGAAAACAGGGACTAAAAGCTTTATGAAAGATATAAGTAAAAAGGAACCAGCAGAGCAAAAATACTTCTAAAATGTTAAAAGAAGACAAAAGAACCAAGAAAACATCCTGGAGAGAAAAAAACAATAAATATGACTTAATACATGTAGTAGTTATATCCTAAAATAGTAAGATAGTTGTGAATGGGCTTACCTCAAATTGGCTCACAAAACAGTTTCCAACTCTATGATCTATACAAGAGACAGACCTAAAACTGATTCATAAAGGCAAAATACAAAGGGATGGCAAAGGTATATCAGGCGAATGGAAATAAAAGTATATATGTTCAACTGTATTCATTGCAGCATAATTTGTAATTGCAAAATATAGCAAACAACCTAACTGTTCATACATGGGCAACTGGTTGAATAAACTGGCACATCCATACAATGGAGTGCTATGCAACTGTAAAGAATGAGGAAAAAAACTCTGTGAACTGACATGGAGTGATTTCTGGGATATATTGTAAGTGAAAAACCAAAGTACAAGAGAGTATATCATATGCTGCCTTTTGTAGATGGAGAAAGAAGTAGCCCCTCTGTGGACCAGTGATTCATATCCACACTTGAATTCATTTTCTAATGAATCTCAGCCCCAGCTCCTGCTTAGTCAAGGTGCAGTGTTACATAAGGTTGGAGAGAAATATACCAAGAGCCAAGCTCACAAAGTAATCTCCTGGCTGTGCCAAGCTCTTAGGTCAAAAAAGGCTCTGACAGATAAAACACAAATGGAAGTCTCGGTTGCTTCATTTATTCAGTAATGTAGCGGACTCATGACTAGCCGGAAAGAGGATCACCAGGGATAATAACCCAAAGAGAGAATTATTTATATTCAATTCAATAAGAATTTATTGAACACATCCTATGTGCTGTGTTCTAGAAAGATGCGTATGGATATAGTCCCTGACCTGAAGAAAATCACAATACTGTAGAGGAGATAAACATATAAATAAATAAAATATAACATCGTGTGGCCAGAAAATTTTAAGCATCTGGACGGATGTTACTGGAATTGAAAGTTCAGGGTCAAGTAGTAAACACAGAGGTTAGTCCGGTGTGCAGAATCTTAGGAAACTTTGTGGTTCTTTTGTTGCCCAGTATGTCATAGGTGTAGGTGATAAGGTATTTCAGACCAACATAAAGTTTTAGAAAGTGTTTATATAAGCTAAGTCTCTCTCAACATTTAAACATTCTTCACAATCACCTGTCATACCATGATACTGACGTTCCAAAAATAAGCAGTAGAAGCCATTCACAGGAAAGAGAGGAGCAGTAGGCTACAAGTCACCTTCCACCCCTAATTTGAGGATCTCATGTATTCAATATGCAGACTCCTTGTATTAATTCATTCAGCAGATATTTATTTTATACCTACTTATTCCTGTTGTTTTAATTAGTGTTGTGTTTACAGTAATGAGTGTACATTGTCCCTCTTCTCTTGGAGCTGAATATGACTAGTCAGAACTGACCAACAAACATATAAAAGCCCCCTCTAGGTCAAAGCTGCTAGATTGCTTGATAACGGATATTACTAAGAATCTTAAGGGTCCACGTGAATATCCAGTCCTCAATAAATACGATGAACATCAGGATTGCATGAAATCCTATATAGCACAAATGTTAAGGTAAAGCACTTCAGCTCTCATTATTGTAACCGTGTGCTCATTACAAAAGGGCTCTTTAGAATGTTCTTCAACAATACGTAATGCATAAAAGGCAACATTCAGAGAACATCAAAAGAGGAATGCAAACCAAATTGTCAGCCCCTGAAGGATCTTTGACTCTTGAACTGGGTGCCTAGTTATGCCAATTTTCCTTAAGTAGCTGCTCTCTGGCCTTTTAAATTCCCCAACACAGACGCTGAAGTAGTACACAGTGATTAATGATCTTGGGTATCACATAAATAATTCTGGATAATGTGCTGTGGATAATGTGCTGTGTGAACTAGGAAAAATTGTTTTCTGAGCAGGGAAGAGGAGCATGGTATTTCAGGTAGTAAAATAATATATGCAAAGATGGCATTGTGAGACAGCATAATAGGAGTATAGAATTTCCTGGATTAAATCTCTTTCTGCTTGAAATATCTAGAATGGTTTCTATTTCCTGCACTGATAGAATGGGGAAGTATATCCCTTCCTGTTAAAATGTTGAAAGTTAAATACATAAACATGTGCACTCCAAGATGGGAAAATAGTCCTAGGCATAAAATGAACCTCAAATTGTCACAGCATTATAGGAAACAGTCACAAGCCACCTGCCCTTCTCAGCCATCTCCTTAGATATTCCTGCTCTGTAACAGAGAACCCATGGTTATTCTAAGGGCAAACTAGAAGGAGGACATTTTATGCTTTGTGCTTCTTTTTGTTTGAGGTATATGGGAAGGAGAAAACAATGAGCATGTCCTCTTCACCTAGATTTGTCAAAATTTATGCCAAGAATGCACTTCAGTGGCCACTTTCTCCAAGCTGCCTTTTCTCAGAAGCCCTTTTCAGGTGAGGCCAGTGTTTTCTCGCCACCAAATATAATGACTGTTCCAGAAGTATCTTTCTATAAATTTGTGGAATTACTTGAGTTTTCTGCAGGGAGAAACATGCTCCAGTTTATGGGGGGAAAAAAAAAGTAAAACTTGCAATGTCATCAATCTGGCTTAGTAAATGTTGTGTTTTTTAAAAATAAAAGTTGCAAATGAGTCTGCTTGATTCCTATTTTATTTTTCTTGGGTGAAAGATAATTCTATCACATTTTTAAAGTAAAATAGAAGGACTTTAAAAGAATATGTGTTATCTTAAGTAAATCTTAGTTGAGCATTGTATACTATTTATTGCGTATACAGTTCTTGGATGGCCCACATAATCTAAAAGCATAACTGGCCACCTACTATAGTTAGTTTGTATGTCTCCAGAGCTAGAAAGAGCTACCAGGATGTAAAAGCTAAAAGAACGAGTGAGATATTCAGGAAGGAATAGAATGGGGGACGCCATTCCTCATGCATTCCATCAGTCAAAATTTATTGACTACCTCTCATGTGTGAGACTGTGCTGTGTGCTAGGGATACGAAAATGAGAAATGTGGTGTTTTTGAGTTTGAGTTCAAAAAGAGAAAAATTAATATTTGGCAATAAAGCATTTTAAAGATTTCCTTCAATCTGATTTTTAAAATGTTTGTTTTTCAGAGAGATAAATGGGGCATATTGTCATCTCACTTTACCTTTGGGCCTAGAGAGGAGAGGTCCCTTTTACTTTCTTCATATTTCACCTGGTCCTCAACCACCAATGGCAGCTCCCAGAGGCCTTGGCCAGATCCTCACTTTCTTTGATTTTTTTTTTTTTGCATCATTTGATGCCGTTTCTTAGAAAGCTTTACTTGTATATGATTTGCAAAGTATTTTCACACATATTATTTTCTGTAATCCTCCTTCAAGCCCTATAACATCAACAGTGCAATGAAGCTGAGCTACAGTGAAATTAAGTGAATTGATAAGGATCTTTTCTTCCTCCCCAAACCTGTGTTATCAAACGTTTTATTATTATTATTATTATTTAGATCTTTTTCTTTATAATCTCCCTCTAGATAGCCTATGTATATCTAAAATTCAACATATCAGGGGCCGCCTGGTGGCGCAGCGGTTTAGTTTGCGCTTGGCAGCCCGGGGTTTGCAGGTTCGGATCCCGGGCGCCTGCCGACGCACTGCTTGTCAGCCATGCTGTGGCGGCGTCCCATATAAAGCAGAGGGAGATGGGCACAGACGTTAGCCCAGGGCCAGTCTTCCTCAGCAAAAAGAGGAGGATTGGCAATGGATGTTACCTCAGGGCTGGTCTTCCTCACACACACACACAAAAATAAAAAATAAAATTCAACATATCTATAATCCAACTAACCACATCTCTTATTTCCTATGCCAACTATTATTTTTCCAGAATTCTTTATTATCATGGAATTACCTTCATTCTTCAGGTCATTGAGGTTTAAAATATTGATCCTCTTACTCCCGTCAGTTACAAACTCTTCCCTTTGTACTTCCAAATGTATCTTGCTTTATTTCTATCCTGTTCATCTGCCACTGACACTCCCTAGAGCCTGAACAAAAATTTTTTTCTTATCTGGACCATTGCAGTAGCCTTCATATTGAGCTCTGTGTTGAAGACTTTCTCCCATCAACAAAGCTGGTCATTACATTTTATTGGCATGTGTATTTGTTCATGGCCTATTTCCTTGAGGACAAGGACCCAAGTATATACAATGCTTAGAATAATATATTGAAGTTTATCAATAGCTGTTAATTGGATAAATTTTAGATTGATGAATTCTGCTGTAATAATCTTCCCAAAGCCCACTCTGATTATATCATCCTTGCCCCAAAGCTTCCATGTCCCACCCCGGTCTAAACTCCATTGTCACTGTCTGGCCTACATCTGTTTTTCCAGTTGTCTTTGATAGGGTTCCTTTGGTTGTAAGACACTTAAATCTGTGAAAACCACCTTAAATAAAAAGAGTATATTTACTTTGGAAGGATACCGGCATATGCATCTCACAGAATGCAAGGGCATATAATATGGTCTGGCCTCATGAGGGATTATAACTAGCAGTAAGAACATCCATCCAGGGGGCTGGCCTGGTGGCATAGTGGTTAAGTTAGTGTGCTCCACTTCGGTGGCCCAGGGTTCACCGGTTTGCATCCTGGGTGCGGACCTACACACCGCTCATCAAGCCGTGCTGTGGTGGCATCCCACATACAAAATAGAGGAAGATTGGCACAGATGTTAGCTCAGTGACAATCTTCCTCACGCAAAAAAAAAGGAAGATTGGCCATAGGTGTTAGCTCAGGTCCAATCTTCCTCACAAAGAAAAAAAATCCATCCAAAGTCAAGGGACTATCTCTCTTTCTCATGGTCCCTCATCTATGCTTTTCTTTGGTGTCTACTTCATTCTTTACCTTCTCTGTGGACTGGCTTTCATTAATTAATGAATTCAATGAATTCTTAGAGAGTGATGTTTTGTGCTAGGTTCTGTTCTACACCATTCTAGGTAATAGGTAAAGGGCAAAAGTCCTCACGAAGCTTGTGTTCTAGTTGGGGAGAGAGATCATTAACAACAATAAAAATATGGTCAGGTAAGTGCTGTGAAAAATGGGATAAGGGAAAGCAACTGAAGGGCCGTTTTACATAGCGGGGAGGGTGACATTTGAGAAGATAATTGAATAAGAGAGTACTGAGATCCAGTGACTGATCAAGGTGGGAATATAAAGGCCCAACCATTTCAGCCCAGTGAAGGATAAACAGAGGGCCCATTTTAGTGTCAGTGCTTGCCAGGGGATTGGCTGAGGGTAGTAGGCCTGCATCGCAGATCAACTTCTTCCTGCTACCTTTCTCTCCCTTTCATAGGTATTGATCCCAAGGGCACTCCTTACTAAATATTCTGGACATGAAACTCTACCTCAGAGTCTGCTTTCAGAGAATCCTACCTGTGACAATTGGTGCCAAGACTTTGCAGAGGAAGCCAGTGATAAGATAGGGTTTTGGAGCTAGAGCACTCACTGTTGGGCCAGCAACAAAGACCCCATCTCTGGTAGGTGGAGTGCAGATAGCTCCTATTCGTGTTCCAGTTGTTAAAACTTACTCTAGTGGTGAATTGGGATGGTACGCTGGTGAAGAGGGATACGCTAGCTGTTGCAATGTATCAGGTATTTGAAAAGTAGGGAGGAAATAGTAACTTCAAGAACAATGGAATTTGCTGGCTCCAGGTAAGTTTGATTGATGTTCTAAAAAATGATGTTGAAAGGCTGAGAGCATTTAACAGGCAATGAAAACCAAGTGTGAAAGCCAGAGGGCGTAGGTATCTTACAAAGACACTCTCATCTTCCGAAGAGGGGCATCAGAGAAAGCCGTGGAGGCTGGAAAACTGCTCAGGACTTAATTGTCAAAGTAGCTCAGCTCCAGAGAGGGTTAAACTCCCAACCAAGGCAGGTAGGCCCTGGTTAGCACCCTGACTGAAAAGGAATGGGACCTTGGCACATAGACTGAGTGATTCCTCTGATCCCCAAATCTTGAGTTCCCAGATTCCCCTGAACTCTCTGAGCCTGAACTAGCACTCCCCTCCCTGTTAATAGCTAGCACTCTCCCTTTGTTGCAGGATGCAGAGGCACCTCCCTCGGATCTTCCCCATCTCTCCTCCTGGCCATGAGGCCTACAACCAGGATTCATTTTCAGCATAACTCAGCTGGATGTGCTGGGCCTGATAAGGGATAAAAGGGAATATACCTCAAATGTGCTGCAAGATTTCTTATTGGCAGGAGTCAGGAGAGTACGAATGGGACTGGATTCTGAGGGTGCTTGATCGAGGAGTGTAGCATATAAGATTGATTAATGGAGAATATATAGGTTTTGGGGGCACTCTTTGGTGATACAAAATTTAACACCCTGGGAAAGATCCCAGAAGATGGTGTAGACTTACTACTAGGATCGCCCCTAGATGCTAGAGCAGTGATGCTCAAGCAGAAATGTGAAGAAGGGATGGCAGGTAGCCAAACCAAGGGAGGTTGTGGGGTGGGTGGAGTCAGGACAGGGCAGTTAAGAGGCTCCTCCTGGGCTGCTGGGCCAGGCCTCACCACTGTGCTGCTGCTGAGGCTGCTGTTGCACCACTGCTGCAGACCTTTCTGCCCCTCAGAGACTCTGTTCCTCAAACTCCTACTCACCAAGGCACAGCCTTTAAGCTTCTAAGAGCTTTCTAACTCTTGCTTTATTTGAGTGTGGCAGAAGTCAGTACAAATCTGCTCTGGGCTTGCTTGTCAGGTGTTTCTTTAAGACTGATTTCCCTGTGGGTCCCTGTAGGCAGATGTCCTGTAGGAATTCAGACTTGAGCATCAAAAGATTGTCATAAACAAACACCGCATGATTTCACTCATATGTGGAATATAAACTAACACACAGACAGAACTGTTTGGTGGTTACCAGGGACGGGGGGGTGGGGGGTGGGCACAAGGGGTGAAGGGATGCATTTATATGGTGATTGACAAACAATAATGTACAACTAAAATTTCACAATGTTATAAACTATTAAGATATCAATAAAAAAAGAAAATACATTCTAAAAAAAAAAAAAAGATTGTCATAAAAATCATGTTCAATTGTCTCCTCTTCCTATATCAGCTCATTCTCAAATGATTACCCTAAAACATAACCTCTTTTTATATATATTTTCAATGAGAGAATGGAAGAATTTAGGCTGAAAGGTCCTGTATCTGGTAGGAGATTTCAGACAATGGGAACAGTCTCTGAAAGTATAAGAAAAAGCCTTGAAATAAAAGATACAGTTTGAGGAACTCTATAACTGGAGTGTGGAGTGTGATGATAGGAATGATGAGCTATAGAGCAGGAGAGCTAAGAAGAGACAGATTATGCAGGGCTTCGTAAACCAGGCTAAGAAGTTTAGGTCATAACCTAAGGGCAATGGGACACAAAGGAGGGCTTTGTTCAGGCTGCAACATCATCAAATTATGCCTTATGTAGCCTGGAGAATGATTTGAAAGGGGGGATTTTATTAAGTAACTTTTATTTATTATTTTATGTTAATTTAAATGAATATTTATTAAAGTAAACAAATGCTTATATAAGTAGATAAAATATTTATGTTATAAATCTATATATTTATGTTGTGTGTTTAGTATATAATAACATTTTTATAAATAAAAAATAACATTTGTTAATTAACTTTTTAATAGAAAGTATGTGTTAAGGCATTGTGGATGAGGGTGTTGAAATAGAAGAACCAGGTCCCTGCCCTCCATGTGAGGGAGGCTTTGTGGCCCCAGTGAGGCCACTATTAAAGCTTAACATCTACCTCTATTTTCAGCTAACAAAACGAAGATGGTATAATGACCCAGAGGTCGCATAGATCAAAACATGAGCTAGAGGAGCTGAAGGGTTCATGGCGAGGTGGGAACCGCACATGGTAAGAGCCTTGGAGTTGGGAATGTACATGGGGAGCAGCAAGGATCATCAGCACATGTCTGTAGTTTGTCATGGAGCAGTTGTGATATTATACAGCACTGTGACACCACAAGGTCAGGTCAGCCTATCTCCTCAGCTCAGAGTGCCATTTTCCTTCCTCGCCTTCCTGTCAAAATACTATCTATCTTTTAAAGCTCAGCTTGATATCACCTTCGCCAAAAGCCCTTCCTGATTCCAAGTTGGAATTGATTTCTCTCCTGAATTCATTGTTTGTCTATTTTACTACTTAACTCCTTCTACTTAATATGGAGTCAGCTGTGAACATGCCTATCTTCTCTGCTAGATTGTAAGCGGGAATCATAGTCTTGCATCTTCCATCACTGAGCACAGCCCCTAACACCTAGAAAGTGCTCAAGAAGGATTTATTAACTCAGTTGGCAAGTGACTCAAATCCCAGGTTGAAGAATTGGTGTAATTAGTGGTAGACTTGACAACAGACTCGAGGTCCCTGGTCCTTCCTAGCGCTTTGTAGAGTCCTTGCTCACGTTTCATTCTACACATTTTGCAAGATCGGCTAGTAGTGTCTGCGTGATTGCCTTTTCCTTCTGGCCTTCATTTTCTGTTTTTATTTTTATCTTATCTGATTATAATAAATTGATTTTTGGTAAGTTTTTCTCAACTTTCATGGAATGAGGCAAAATACCAATAAATTTTGAAAAAATAACTACTTACAATAAATAATGAATATGCACAACTTTTCTATATTGCACTGTGAAAAGGGGCCATTATAAAGGAAAATGAATGGTATTAGATTCTTCAACTTGTGGGAATAAATTCTTAGCGTTCAGAATGTTTCTTGAGAAATCCTGCAGAAGAAAAGGGAGGTCTTTGGCAATCTGTAAGGATTGTGTTAGCAACGTTTTGCAGAACTCTTCCTTCATGTTTATGCTGGTTAAGTTTCTGAACATGTCATCTTGAAACCTGCTCTTCTTAGAGCCCTGGATGGGACAGAAGCCCATGAATCGAATGCAGATGAGCAATGATGGAATTAAATTCAACTGATTTCCATAATATGTAAAACTGAAGTCAATCTAAGCAAAAGGAGTAGGTTGTCAAGGAGGTTCAATTTGCATATAAATTTTAAATTTAGTGATATTATTGGGCTCCAGTTGGCAGGTAAATAAATAATTTCATTGATTTGACATTTGATTAACCTGTGTTTCTTTTATACATCTTCGTAAGTTAAATTTTTTCTTCAAGAAAGCAGAAGAAATTCTGAGAGTTGGACTGAAATTGCAAATTAAAAGCCATTTTTCATGGACATCAGCTTTAACTATCTAACGGTAATTAATAATTATGTCAATAAGCAGATGCTCAGCTTCAGTGAAAGTAGTGCTCTTGCCAGCCCATGTTTGTGCATACGCAATTTCAAAAATAGATTTTATGTTTGTTTTAAGTAAAATCTGCTTTGGTGAACTTCTCACTCTTTAAAAAGGTTAACTTGTAAACATGTAGCTGCATTGGCTTTCTTGTTACTGAAGGTGTGTCTGTAAGCAGGTCTCCAAATCACAGTGTGTACAAAATGTCACAATAAAGTCACAAATGATTAAACAAATATTTTGAAATTTGTTTTCAGATCTACTGTATGGCCCATACAAGAAAAATAGTCTCATTATTTCAGTCACTTATTTATAGCCTCAAACATGATTGTTCAAGTTTGTTCAATTCATCCATTCCATTACTTCCAAATGACTTTTGATTTTTCAAAAATCACGTCCATTCTCAGTGGATTAATGCATCACTGAGACTACCTAGAAGGTAGGATCTGTTTCTGACTCATTTTATTGCATAACATATTGTCTGGCTAATGGTAGATGCTCAACAAGTGGATAATTGTGCATCTGAAGAAATTCTTCAGGAATTCCTAAAGGTTTTCAGTGCAGAGAACTCACCCCCAATTTCTGAGATGTCACATAACTCAGTAGTTATGCCCGACAACTGAATATTATCCATTTTGAGTTGGAAATGAAAGCTAATTTATGGAAGTCTCTCTACCATGTGTGGAAGATGTGGGTGGAAATGAGTCATAGTCAAAGCAGTATAATACCAACACTTTTCAGTTTTACAATACTTTTTACTTTTTCAAGTTCTTTAAGATGCATTATTTTATTTTATCCTCATAACAATCATGTGGTATGAGCAAAAAATACAGGCAGAGGAGGATTTAGGTTTTATGATGGAGACTAAAGCTTATGTAATTTTGGGAGTACTCAATAGGAAAAAGAACATCAAGTTATGTAAGAAAGAATATTTGTTTGGAATGAGGAAAGATTACAAATTACAAATTTAAAAAGATGATAAATACCATAATTATCTTTTGGAATGGTTTGAGAAGGATAGGTGCTAAATCTTTGAATGTTTGGTAAAATTCTCCAGGGAGGCCATCTGGTCCTGGGCTTTTATTTTTGGGGAGGTTTTTGATTACTGTTTCAATCTGTTTACTTGTAATTGGTCTGTTCAGATTCTCTATTTATTCTTGATTCAGTTTTGGGAGGTTGTACGCTTCCAAGAATTTGTCCATTTCCTTTAGGTTGTCCAATTTGTTGGCGTAAAGTTTTTCATAGTATTCCCTAATAAGCCCTTGTATTTCTGTGGTATCTGTTGTAATTTCTCCTCTTTCATTTCTAATTTTATTTATTTGAGTCTTCTCCCTTTTTTTCTTAGTGAGTCTGGCTAAGGGTTTGTCAATTTTATTTATCTTCTCAAAGAACCAGCTCTTTGTTTCATTGATCCTTTCTACTGTTTTTTTGGTTTCAATTTCATTTATTTCTGCTCTGATTTTTATTATTTCCCTCCTTCTGCTGATTCGGGGCTTTGTCTGTTCTTCTTTTTCCAATTCTGTTAGGTGCAATCTAAGGTTATTTATTTGGGATTTTTCTTGTTTGTTAAGGTGAGCTTGTATTGCTATGAATTTCCCTCTCAGGACTGCTTTTGCTGCATCCCATATGAGTTGGTATGGTGTATTTTCCTTTTCATTTGTCTCCAGATAGCTTTTGATTTCTCCTTTAATTTCATCAATGACCCATGGGTTGTTCAGTAGCATGTTGTTTAGTCTCCACATCTTTGTCCCTTTCCTAGTTTTTTCCTTGCAGTTGATTTCTAGTTTCACAGCGTTGTGATCAGAAAAGATGCTTGTAATGATTTCAATCTTCTTAAATTTATAGAGGTTTGCCTTGTTTCCTAATATATGGTCTATCCTTGAGAATGTTCTATGTGCGCTTGAGAAGAATGTGTACTCTGCTTTTTTTGGGTGGAGTGCTCTGTATATATCTATTAAGTCCATTGTGTCTAGTTTTTCATTTAAGTCCATTATTTCCTTATTGACTTTTTGTCTGGATGATCTATCCATTGATGTAAGGGGGGTGTTAAGATCCCCTACTATTATTGTGTTATTGTTAATATCTCCTTTTAGGTTTTTTAGCAGTTGTTTTATGTACTTTGGTGCTCCTGTGTTGGGTGCATAGATATTTATGATTGTTATGTCTTCTTGGTGAAGTGTCCCTTTCATCACTATAAATTGTCCTTCTTTGTCTCTCATTACCTTTTTTATCTTGAAGTCTACTTTGTCTGATATAAGTATGGCTATTCCTGCTTTCTTTTGTTTGCCATTAGCTTGGAGTATTGTTTTCCATCCTTTTATTTTGAGTCTGTGTTTGTCTTTAGAGCTGAGATGTGTTTCCTGGAGGCAGGAGATTGTTGGGTCTTGGTTTTTAATCCATCCCACCACTCTGTGTCTTTTGATTGGAGAATTCAATCCATTTACATTTAGAGTGATTATTGATATATGAGGGTTTAATGTTGCTATTTTATTGTTCATTTTCTGGTTCTTTTGCATTTCCTTCGTTTCTTGTCCCTTGTGTTTCGGACTGCAGATTCAATTTGGTATTTCTGCATACTCATTCTCTTGGTTTTCTCTTTATTTGTCATGTGTGGTTCTCCTCTGATTATTTGTTTGGTGGTTACCATGAGGTTTATATTAGCGATTTCCTGGATAAGATAGTATATTTTCATATGCCTCCTTTTTCCTGAGGCTGGGTCGGTTCAATCCCTTACCTCTTCCCCTTCTTATTTGTTATCTCTTTATTCCATCTTGTGTTGTGAATGTGTGTTTCCAGTGATGAGCTTGAATTAGTTTTTGATGTTATCCAACTGTAGTTTGTTCTGGTTTAGTCTCCTTGCTTTTCTCCTTGGTGAAATCTTTGTATCCCCTTTCTCATTTGTTTTTTTTCAGGCCTAAGGGCCTTCTTGAGCATTTCTTGTAGTGGGGGTCTTGTGGTGACGAACTCTCTTAGCTTTTGTTTATCAGGGAGAGTTATTATTTCTCCATCATATTTGAAGGATATTTTTGCTGGATAAAGTATTCTTGGCTGAAGGTTTTTGTCTTTCATGATTTTGAATATATCATTCCAGTCTCTCCTAGCCTGTAGAGTTTCTGTCGAGAAATCAGCTGAGAGCCTGATGGGGTTTCCTTTGTATGTTGTTTTGTTTTTTTGTTTAGCTGCCCTTAACATTATTTCCTTGTCACGGATATTTTTCAAGTTTGCTACTATGTGATGAGATGATTTTTTGTTCCTGTTTATGTATTTAGGTAATCTATTGATTTCATTCACTGTTAGTTCCCTCTCGTTCCCTAGGTTAGGGAAGTTCTCAGCTATTATTTCTTTGAACAAACTCTCTGCTCCTTTTTCCCTTTCTTCTCCTTCTGGAATACGTATTATCCTTATGTTGCTTTTCCTCATTGAGTCTGATATTTCTCGAAGAATTTCTTCATTTCTTTTTAGTCTTAGCTCTCTCTCTTCCTCTATCTGGAGCGTTTCTGTGTGGCTATCCTCAATAATGCTAATTCGTTCCTCCATATTGTCAGTTCTGCTCTTTAAAGACTCCATTTTTTCCACTATCTCGTTGATTTTGTTTTTCACCTCCAATAATTCTGATTGGTTTTTCTTTATGGTTTCAATCTCTTTTGTGACGAAATCCCTGAATTCGTTGATTTGTTTCTGTGTGTTTTCTTGTATTTCGTTGAGTTTGTTTATGATAGCTATTTTGAATTCTCTGTCATTCAGGTTATCAAATTCTGTGCCTTCAGGGTTGGTTTCTGGGTGTTTGTCATTTTCCTTTTGGTCTGTAGCCATAACAAATTGTCACATGGATCCGACAGGGACGGCCTTATTTTTTCCCCTCATGATGAAGTTGGTCCTGCAGTTTCCCCCTGCTGCCACTGGATGGAGATTGCGAGCAGTATGCTCTGAGCCCGCTGCAGCCCCTGGAGGGATTATGCTGAAACGCGCGGTGTGTGGGGGGAGGGGTCCTCTCTTTCTCCTGCTCGACCTGGGGGTTTCCTTTCTGGCTCTCTTAGGGTGTTTGCTACACCCCCTAAACAGTCCGTGGTCACTTCCCAGTGGGGATCTCTTGACAGTCTGTGAGAGCACCTGGATGGCGATAGTTTTCCCCGCTGTGGGCCGCCCCTCCCCCCTCTGTCTGCAAGCCGCGCTGTCTTTGCCGATCGATTGGGGAGGGGGAGTACAACTTCTTACCTCTCCTCGCGTCCTTTTGGGCTTCCTGTGCCTCCACCATCTGATGTATGGCAGCAGGGGTTTCTTAGAAGTCCTTTGTAGTGTTTGATTGAGCTCTGTTGGAATGCGAATGATGTTTTTGTTGTGTCATAGGGGCAGAGATTCAAAGAGGGAATCTCACTCTGCCATGATGCTGATGTCTACTGATAAATACCATGATTATCACATAATCCAGAAAAAAATCTATGAACTACCTGACATATCTGTAGGACACTTTCCCTATATTTCTGGCAGTATAATCTTTGATTGCCTATTCATACAACAACATTTTAATATAATTTTTATAGAGCTATCAGAAAGATAACTCAACCTTTCCTTTAGCCTGGTTGATTATTATGATTGATAGTTGAGATGAATGAAATACGTGACTTCATATGCAGATGCATTTCTGATTGGCAGACTGCTACAGATTGTGACCTAAAACCCCAAGAATTCTGACAAGTTCTATTTTGTATGATTCTTAACATAAAGAAAAATATTTATGGCTAAATGGTAATTGTATACATTGGATTATAGAATATATTTCTCATAGGAGAAAACTTTTGTTTTGACTTGGTCGATGTCCTCCAACAAATAAGAATTATTACCATATTTTTATAGTAGCTAAAGCCATTTAAATAAAATAATTCTGGAAAGTATACATAAATTAAACATTAAAGATTTTAGATCACATAAGGTGATATAGATATTTAGCTTTTCTACATCTTGCTTAGTTCTAAAGAAGTTTAAGATAGCACTATTGATGCATACAATGCACCCCTGTGAAATACATTTTAAATAGATGAGAAAATGAGGCAAATGGAAGATAAGGCCATGGGGAAGACAATGCGATGAAGACAGTGACAACAAACAAGGATAAAATACTGATAATCTAACCCTAGTACACTTGAATACTGTGTTAGTTGAGCAACTTACTTAACCACTCTGAGCCTTTGTTTTCTTTTCTGTAAAATGAGGATGTTAGTAATATCTACCTCATAGAGTTTTTGTGTGAGGATTGAATCACTTAATACAGGAAAGGTACTTAGCATGTGATTCATACTACATAATATTAGGTAATAGTATATATAATATTTATAAATATTATATGTAATATATATTATATATGTAATAACATATAACATATAATATATATAGTATATAATATATAAATATATAATATAAATATTATATATAATATTGGGTAGTGTTATGTTATTACTTAGATGGTGAGCTTCAACTGTTACTAAGGTTTAATATTATTTACTCATTGAAATAATGATCAGCAGACAACTGACTTTTTACAGTGTCGATTGTTCTGCTCCAATATTCGAGTTTCTTCAGAATTGTAGAACCAGGGCGACCTCCCACAGTGAAAATTTGTCTTTGTCCTGCAGCAGTACCTATGTGATATCTGTTTGAAATCAGCTTGAGGATTTGGTTTAGTTTGAAGCTGAGTTCTGTCCTATAGTCACCAAGTACTTTTTTTGTGTGTGTGTGAGGAAGGCCAGCCCTGAGCTAACATCCCTCGCCAATCCTCCTCTTTTTGCTGAGGAAGACTGGCCCTGGGCTAACATCCGTGCCCATCTTCCTCTACTTTCTATGGGACGCCGCCACAGCATGGCTGACCAGCAGTGCGTTGGCTGGCGCCCTGGATCTGAACCTGCGAAACCCGGGCTGCCAAGCACAAACTAAACTGCTGCGCCACTGGGCTGGCCCCCTCACCAAGTACTTTTAAATATACTTTTTGTGGTTACCTGCATTTATAAGCCAAATTTCAGAGACAAAGGAGAAAGTAGAGACATAGAGGAAAACCGTGTGTGTCAGTGTCTGTTTTATTCGTTATTGACATGAAGTCAGTGTCTGTCTTACTGGTTATTGTTTCCCAGTACCTGCTGCAATATCTAGTACAAAATGTGTCACTCAATAAGTGTTTGTTAGGCTTGAATTTAGTGGTTGAGAATGTAAAATGTGAAAATGCTTGAACAATTGGTTTGGTTTTAAAAAATCTATTTCCAGATGTCTTTTTCTAGACAATTGAACACTTTGTTACCTTCTAATGGAGATGCTGAAATAGGAAATTTTGCAATTAAATTTTAAATTCTCATTTTATTGACTGATAACAAAATGTCCTTTCCAAAAGGTGTTTATGCTAGTGGAGTGGAGGAGGCAAATTAGGAATAGGTAAGTTTTCTCCCAGTTCTGCCACTCTCTCAGTCATTATTTTCATCTGGTTGTTCAAAATTGGATTGCTGGCATATCTGCTTTTTGGTTTGCAGGAAAGAAAAAAGAGCCAAAGTCTTGTAAAGGCAGCTTGTCTATAAAAAAGAGATGACCTGGAAGTTGTATACTTCCCTTTCCGTCACTTGCCACTGGCCCAAGCTAAGTCACATGGCCATACCTGGTTGCAAGGGAGATTTAGAATTGTAATCCTTAGCTGGGCAGTCATGTACGTGGGAAGAGGGAAGAACAGATTTTGAAGGGACAATTAGTAGTCTGACACATTTGGTATGACCATTATAAGCCGCATCAATGATTTTTGTATTGAAATTCCTCAAAACATTACTACATGTCTTCTTTTATTTAGGTAGTTAAACTTTAGTGTATTCAAAAGAATCTCAAGTGAGATAACATTGAACAGAGCAACAGATGGTCACACGGCTATGTAAGAAAGAAAGGAACTATTTCATTTAAACTGCTGTGTTTGGGGATATCTTTGTTAGAATAGTTTAGCATTTACCTTAACAAATTCAGAAATAGGTACCTGGGAATGGTGTCATAACAAAAAATGATGATACGTTGCATATTAGCAGTCAAGTGACAGGTGACAAAAAAACAGACATTGCAGTCTGGAATGCCGTTGACCATTTCTTATCACATAATAAAATATTTGGTAAAACTGTCTATTTTTTTTGATAAAATCCCTTAGCAAACTAGGAATAGAAGAGAAGGTAGCATTCTCTTTTTCCCCCGGAAGCCCCAGGGCATAGCTGTGTATACTAGTTGTGCGTCTTTCTAGCTCTTCTATGTGGGACGCTGCCACAGCATAGCTTGATGAGTGGTGCATAGGTCCACACCAAGGATCTGAACCTGCGAACCCGGGCTGCCGAAGCAGAGCACGTGAACTTAACTGCTATGCCACCAGGCCAGTCCCGAAAGTAGCATTCTTATTCTCCAAAATAACTATAGCTATCATCACACTTAATGATGAAGTGTTGCATTCTTTCCTTTTGTGATCAAGAGGAAGACAAGCACGTCTGCTAATCACCACTTCCATTCGTCACTTTACTCAAGGTACCAGTGAGTTCAATAAGGCTAGAAAAAGATATAAAAGGTGCAAGGATTAGAAGGAAGAAGCAAAACTGTCATTATTTACGGAGACTTTTGTGACAGTTTGCAAAAGCAACATGCATAAATTGAATTGTAAAAAGATACCATTCACAAAAGCATCAAAAATATGAAGCACTTCGGAAGAAATTCAACAAAATATGTGTCACACTTCTATAATCTTAAAAGACTTCATCGAAAGAACACTAAAAATGGAGAGATATGTGCTTTGTTCATAAATTGGAAGATTAAGTACTGTACATGCCAAATCATTTAGAGAGACCATGTCTGAATCAAAAATCCCCAGAGTACTTGGTGTGTAACTTGGCAAGCTGAGTCTAAAATTTATATAGTATACAAAAGGCCAAGATTGCCCCAGAAAACAAGTTGGGAAGATTTGCTTACTAGCTATCAAAACTTTTTTTTGACAATATAGTAACTATGGCTGCATGGTATTGGTATGAGATAGACAAGCCAGTGGAATGGACCAGAGAGCCCAGATATTTGACAGAGGCAGCACTACAGGTCAGTGGAGAAGGGACTCAGTTTATAATAAATGGTGCTGAGACAGTTCAGTATCCATGTGGAAAAATATGAAATGTGATCCTACTTCATTCTGTACACAAAAAACAATTCCAAGTGGATCAAACTCTTCCCATATTTTATTGATTCTAAGAGGCACATTTTAAGCATTCAAATATCTCTAAAATCCAGATGTTTTCACAATCAATGACATGTAGTTTATTTAGCAATAGTTTTTCTTTTTTGTGTTGAATAAATTAATGGTTGGTCTTATATTTGATGATGACTTAGGTTTGATGAAGTATGATGTAGCAGTTTAGGTTTGGTCAGGAAAATAAAAGTCAACGTGTGTTCTGAGAATAACATGTTTTAATACAGGGAATTGGAGACTTCCACAACCAATGGAAGGACAAAGGGGACAAAGAGCAGGGAAGTTGTCATTGCTGATCTTGCCCAGCAGTGCTTGAGAGCTCACCTGTAGGCAGCTGTGAATCTCAGCGATCTCCAAGAAGCTACTGACCACTCCCTCAGCCTGCAGCATCTCAGGAAGCCACTACCAGGGACCAGATGCCTAGAGCGCCAAAACTGGTTAATTTGGACATACTCATTCCTATGACCCTCCGATGCTGTTAGCAAAGTGTTATAAAAAAGAGGCATGCTCAGGGGCCGGCCTGGTGGCGTAGCGGTTGGGTTTGCCAGCTCCACTTTGGTGGCCAGGGGTTTTGCAGGTTCAGATCTCGGGTGTGAACAGACGCACTGCTTATCAGCCATGCTGTGGCGGCGTCCCATAGAAAGTAGAGGAAGATGGACATGGATGTTAGCCCAGGGCCAGTCTTCCTCAGCAAAAAAGAGGAGGATTGGCAATGGATGTTAGCTCAGGGCTAGTTTTCCTCACACACACACACATGCTCAGGCAAGAATTTGGTCCCTGTTGTGTATTGTGTGTACATTGGGAAGGATGTAGATAACATATCTAACCTACTTTCTAGTTTATACATTTCTGGACCATGAGGAGCCATTCTGAACCAGATGGAGATTCTGTTCATAACTCAGGGATCTTGAATTTTGAGCTGGCTGCAGTAACTGGATGGGGCTTTGAGTATTTTCCCTTGGGAAAAGGGTGGTATGTTGCACGTGTGGGTAGAATGGTGTGTAGGATATTTGGGTGGACAGAGGGGCAGACCATAGCTGACTGCAAGTTGTCTCTTTCTTCTTAGATATATGATAATACATGTAGGGACTGCATTTCCCAATCTTCCTTGCAGCTAGATGTAGCCATGTGACTAATATTGGACCAAGGAGATATGAAGGGAGGTGACGTATTTAACTTACATCTCTTCTCCAACTTAGGGACTAGTCATTTTTCCCAGACGTCAGTTTTTTTCCCCTTGCAGGAACTGGAACACAGACATGCTAGAGACCTGGCTATGATCGCGAAGACAAGGACAATGCCTTTGGGCATGGCCAAGCACAGGTGGCAGGCACGTGTATCTCAGACTGTCCATGTGGAGCAGAGAGGTCCTGCCAGCCTAGAATAGTTAGGCTATAATATAATAGGGGAATAATACTCTATTTTATTTAAGCCATTGTATGTTGGAGTCTCTGTGATCTATCATATCAAAATTATAATCATTGACAAATTCTTATAATGAATGTGATATAAAGTAACATTTGTAGTTATTTTACCACACAGTAAATTTAGTTGTAACTGTATAACTCCTGAGATCATTTTAAAATTAGCAAATCCAAAGCCTTATACTTGAAGTTTTTCCATGGTCCTAGGTTTTATATGCCTTCCTCTAATCCTGTATTCCTTAAACTCCCAATAGAAGATTAACTCGGATAACGTGAATTGTTTTTCATAGTGTATCTTTACAAACAAGGCCAGAGATATTGTAGAAGCTCAATAAACATTCTTTGATTGATTAAAAGTGATGCAAATGGACCATACACTGTGATGTTTCAAAAGAACAAAAAAATTAAAAATTTAATGAAAAGAAAGATAACTTTTTCTTTCAATTTTGGATAAAGGTATTAATTTTGGCCTGAAGTTTGAAGTTCCTGACTGAAGCCATTCTTTTAGCCCTTAAGAAAGTGGCTGATTTTTCACACTGATGCTTGTCGGGTTCTATTCTTTCCAGTCCTGAAGCAGTCTTTGGCCATCATTATACCCTTTTGTAACAATAGATAATCCTGAAGTTTGTTTCCAGATCAGAATTTTGTATATTATTGTGTCTTCCATCATTTATTTTTCCTGAGATGTTTTATCTTAATTTTAAATGTTTCTAGTGGCTTTCATCACTTTCTTTAGCTCACTCCTCAAGTCATCTTCTCAGTGAACCCTGCTGGATCTTTCCCTTTGAAACTGCACACGGCTGCCCACCTCCACATACCTGATCCCCTTTTTCTCTCTCTATTTTCCATTACACTCTCCATCTTCTAATATGCTGTATGGTTTACTTATTACAGTTGTTCCTTATTATCTGTCTCTTCCCACTAGAATAGAAGGTCCTTTCAGGTAGAGACTTTTGTTTGTTTTGTTCATTGATGTATCTTTAGTACCTAGAGTAGATGCTCAATAGATACTGTTTAAATAAATAAATGAATAATCACTTTATTAAAGAATAATTTGATTAAACTTCATTTAGACAAACAGTCGAACAATTTGTTTAGTAGAAGGAACTTTAAGAGTATGTTTTATTTATTTATGTTTTTTGGCTGAGAAAGACCAGCCCTGAGCTAACATGTGTTGCCAATGCTCCTCTCTTTGCTGAGGAAGATTGGCTCTGGGCTAACATCCGTGACCATCTTCCTCTACTTTATATGTGGGACACCTGCCAGAGCATGGTTTGATAAGTGGTGCATATGTCCATGCCCAGGATCAAACCTGCGAACCCCAGGCTGCCAAAGCTGAGTGTGCGAACTTTACTACTACGCCACCAGCCCAGCCCAAGTGTATGTTTAATTTTTTGTGTGAGGAAGCTAACATCCACTGCCAATCCCCCTCTTTTTGCTGAAGAAGACTGGCGCTGAGCTAACATCTGTGCCCATCTTCCCCCACTTTATATGGGATGCCGCCACAGCATGGCTTGGTAAGTGGTGCGTAGGTCTGCGCCCGGATCCGAACCTGCGAAACCCTGGCTGCCGAAAGTGAGCATGCTCACGCTACCAGGCTGCCCTGAGTATGTTTTATTTTAAAACCTGAATATATATTTTCAGGAAAGATATTCAGACAACAAAATTAATGAAGTTGGATTTCTTTTCTATTTCCCTGTATGAATTGTTATTCATTTGGCTAAGAAAAATAATTGTCGTTTGCAAGATTGATGACGATGCCATACTATTTCAGCCCATAATTTTACCGCACAATATGATCACCATCCGAACATGTTGTCCCATGTCTCTGTTTAGTTCATAAGAGAAGCACTCTGTGCTTTGTTGACTTCGTATAATTGCAGGCAGTTGGTTCCGACAGGGCCAGCATCATTTCTAAATGATGAGGGTTCCATTTCAGGTATTGTTTCAGTGCCATCAAGCACAGGGACTAATTCAATCTTACAAATTAAATTCCAAATATAATCAGGCATATTGGGGCAAAAAGAGGAGGGGGGCAAATAAGTAACGGTTATTATTGCCTGGATGGCAGGGAAGCATGGCCAGTGCACATTAACACTTCAGTGCAATTTAGTGCTGTCTTATTTTACATTCCTGCATCCACACCCTCCCTCATATAAGTAGCTAACATTTATTCACCATTTACTAGTGCCAGATACTTTTATAAGCACTTTATGTTATAGTATTTTTTTATAATTAACTCTTCTCAGCAGTATGATGAATTAGATATTTTAATTAGTCCAATTTAAGGGGGAAGAAACTGAGGCATAGAGACAATTTGCCCAAGTTCACTTGGCTAGTAAATGGCAGAGTTAGCCAGTAGTCCTCCTCTAGAGCCCATGCTCTCAAACGCTACCCTAATATGGGATTACTAGTTGTCTCCTATTCAAAAGACCCCCGATGCCTATTGAATTTGCTTCCCTTGGCCATCAGCACTTTCCATAATCTGGCATCATCTTGCCCTCCATTGCATTTGCCAATGTTCACTCTGCATCACACACTCTGTTTCACTATAGGATTTATTCCTTTTTCTTGCCTGCTGTGTCAATGACAATTTACTTTTTAAAATTCTTCACCAGAAACTGTGTGATATGTAGGAGACTGTTAATTAGTTTTGATCCACATGGGCAGTGGTTAGTTGCCTGAACAGGGAATAAACTCTTCATGGGTGGTGATGTGGTATTTAATCAAAAGGGAATTCTCAGAGGAGAGAGCTACTATGAGCTCTTTAACTATCTTTAGCTCTAATCGACACTAGATGCTTTGTCCATTAGCAAAATGAATGGTAGAAATTAGTTTTTGCTAGTGAAATTAATTGTGTTCAAGACATGGATTGGCCAGAAACATGGATAGTATATAAGGATCTAGCAGCCCCAATAGTCTGCCCTCTTTGGTGTGGTACCCATGGCTTGATTCCAAAATGTTGCCTATGGGCAACCTTGGATTCAGGAAAGTCTGGTTGTCTAATGCTGAACATAAGGCTGGTTGATCCTGCCTTTGGAATATTATTGGTTTCGTCTCTAGTGAACCATTCATGTCAGTTATGTTCAGAGTACCTAAAAAGACAGAGAAATGAGACTTGACCTCATAAAACAAGTTACTATTTATTTGTCTGCTTGCTAATAAATGTTTGTAGGTGTGGATACATTCAGTCTGAACATTACTGTTGATGCAAAAAATCCATAGCCAATCAAGAAATCAAAATTGGGGTTAGTTTATTATTTGAGGACCATATAGCCTGGGGCTTCCTTCCCCAAGGAAGGAGGGGCACCAAAGGAGTGGGGTGTATAGAGTGGTTATATACCATCAAAGAGCATATATCGCATATGATTGGAATATCCTTTTTACAATAGTCACAAGATTGCCCTGTTAGCACAGTGATTGATGGGCACAGCAGGTAGCAGGTCTGTTGTCTCGAGTTGGGTGGTCACAGGATGAGCACAGCAATCAAATCCTAGCCTGGGGAGAAATGGTTATCCTTAAGGAAATGCCAATGTTGGGGAAGTTGCATCCTTATCTTAAGGGCATTTTTTTCTTTTCTCTGGGACATGGTAAATGCTCAAAGCAGATATACAATGCATGTTCAAAGGCTGGTCAGGCCCTTTTGGAAAAACAAGGTCAGGCCAAATTAGTTTTACACCAAATGGCTTCCTCATATACTCCAATATATCCTATTGCTTGCCATTTTGTTTATCATTACTTTTACTGGAAACCGGTAGTGAGTTTGCAGAGAGGCTCCCTAGAGCCTCACATACATCTAATAGCCATTACCTGTTGGTGGCTACTGAATTCTACTATAAAGTTCTGATAATTATGAATGGCCACACTGGCTGAATCAGTTTGCTACCACACCCATTCCAGGTTCATTTTTCCTCTTTAAACTCTTCTCGTAAGTATCGTTTTCCTCTGAGATGCAGTTCATCTCATCTATACATTTCACAGAACATTTCATCTTTTCGTCTTATGGCCCAGCTCAAAATTCCACATTCTCATGAAGCCTTTGCTGACACTTTCATCTCTTTCTGATCATTGTGATGGACTCTTCAGGTACTTATGTATGGCACACAAAAAAAACGTTTGATTATACAGGGATTTCCTTGGCAATGTTCATTCTGTGATTTAGATACAACTTAATTAAGGAACAAGATCTGCATTAAGTGGATCCCAGTTGGTGATAGTGCCCATCACCATTGGGAGCGATTCCTTTGCACAGGGGAAGCTGTGCTGCTGCTTTGCTCTCTGGCATCTCTGTTCTTTCATCCTGTGGTGCCTTGTTTATCATTGTTCTTTTGTTCTCTAGTTTACCTTTGGAGATTTTGAACTTTGATAGAAGCAAAATTACAAAGTAAAGGCTAAAGGTGAGAAAGAAAAAACAGTCACTGAATGTGTGGATTAAAGATCGAATGAGGAAGACTTTATACCTGCTTTTGGCTGTTTTAAGCCACCAATTTATTATTTTTAACTCCAGTAACAGCATGCATTTATAGAGTATTCTGCTATAAAAAGCATTTTTGTTACTGAAATCCTTGCAGGGAAAACAATTTTGTATAGTGAGTCTGAAGTTGTATAGCGCCACCCCTTTCTCTCTTTTTTTAACACAATAGTGACTTTATTGAGATATAATGGACATTTAATAAACTGCACATGTTTAGAATAACAACTTGATAAGTTTTGACATATGTATATACTAATGAAAACATCATTACACTTAAGAGAGTGAACATATCCATAACCCCCAAAAGTTTTCTTGTTCTCCTTTGTAATCCTTCCCTCCTAACCCTCCCCACATGCCTCCTCCCCCAGCAACCACTGATCTGTTCTCTGTCAGATAGGTAAGTTTACATTGTCTAGAGTTTTATATAAATGAAATAATATAGCATATATTTTTATTTATTTGGCTTCTTTCACTCAGCATAGTTATTTTAAGAATCATTCATGTTGTTGTGTGTATATACTGTTTGTTCTTTTTATTGCTGAGTAGTACTCCATTGTATGGATATACCACAATTTGTTTTTCTTTCTTTTTTTTTAATTGAGATAACAGTTTATAACATTATATAAATTTTGGGTGTACATCATTATATTTCAATTTCTGTGTAGACTACATCATGTTCACCACCCAAAGACTAATTACCATCCATCACTATACACACATGCCCTTTTACCGCTTTCATTCTCCTCCCTTCCCCCTTCCCCTCTGGTAACCATCAATCTAATCTTTGTATCTGTATGTTTGTTTGTTGTTGCTATTGTTGTTTTTATATTCCACTTATGAGTGAAATCATACAGTATTTGGCTTTCTCCTTTCTCTTTAAATTAATAGTTTTTACACATTTTTATGATAACTTAAGTTGGCTTAGGAAACTTACATTTCTTAGGAATCTTATTTTATATATCTGTATATATAAATATATATAAAATTGATTTAGTGCAGACCACATACCATTGTGCTGAAGTATTTATTTAATGGTTGAAATATTGTCTATTCAATGGGATTTAAAAGTCCTTAAAAGATAGGAACCTGTTGACACTTCTTTGGATTTTCCTTATGCCTAACACAATCCTAGGCACATGATAGTAGGAGGTGGGAAGAAATAGGAAGGGAAGGGATCCAGTATCAAGTGTTGATTGATTTAAAGCCCATCTAGCATTTAAAGTAATTCACTGACAGAGAAAATCAATTTCATGTACGTAATCGTTCTTCTAAGCATTTATAAACTCAAGAATTCATAGCAAGTTACCTCACAACAACTTATATGAACAATGAGAACTTGAGAACATACAGAAAGAAAACTTTCTGTAAGATAGAGCCAGGTCAAACAATAGATTCAGGTAATAGAATTTCTAAAAAATACAAATGCAGGGCAGGTTTTCCAAGATGTCGTGTTACTTTGGGCTCAACTGCTTTATTAGAAAGAGCTCATTTAATTTGTTTTACCTGATTTCATAAATGATTGTGTTGTTTCCACTTGTAGCTTGACCTAATGAAGAAAAGGAAAAAATTAAACAAAGTCCTAGTACTCACCAGCTGGGTGATATAGGGTAAATTATGTAATAACTCTAGGTTTCACTTTCTGCATTCCATGAGCTATTCCATGGAATAGCTGTATTCCATGAGCTAATACATGTGAAAGCACACAGTACTGTGCCTGGCACATAACTAACAGTCAACAACACTAGTTTGCTGGGAAACAAGCTGAAATAATTTATTCAGAGAGTTTTCCTTAAGTTGTATCAGACAATCAATTATTGAATGCCAGTTAGAGGCAGCATTACACGGTGGTGAATAGTGCGAACTTGACGACTTGCAGATAGTAGTACCTGTGATCTTGGGCAAAGTACTTAAATTTTCTCTGCCTCAACTTCACCACTTGTGAAATGCAGATGATAAGACCTCCCTTATGTTGAGGATTAAATTATTTGATGCATGGAAAGCATTTAGAACAGCACTTGACAATGGCAAGAACTCAATAAATTTCAGTGAATATTAAGTTACATGCAAAGGACTGATTAGGAGTAATACAGGATAATAACTCGAAGATTGATGTGATTAATTTCTTTTTTTTCAGGTGTTTATAATACATTACATATGGTAGGAGGGAGGGAAGCTAGCCTGGTTAATCAAATATTAAATAGTGTGTAAAATGAGATGCAAAGTAAAAAGATGAACTACCATGAGAATGTCAAATAAGGAGTTTTAGTGATTCCGACTAGGCAGACCAATGAGAGCTTCAGATGAGGCAGTGGCATTTGAATAGGCTTTAAAGGATCAAAAGAATTTTAATAAAGAATGGGAAAAGTTATTTCAGTGCGACAGAGTCACATGAGCAAATGTATGGGGTCTTGAGGATGCTTGGAATGTTTGGGAAATAGACATGGCTGGAATGTAGGAGGCATTGGAAAAATGTAGGAATAGAAGAGGATGGGAAGGTGTTTCGGAATCAGGGAATCTTGCATGCAATGCTAAGAATCCATTCATGTAGAATAAAGGTTACTTCCTTTCCCTCCCAACATAGGCAATATATTATAAACTCCTTGAAAATAAGAAGTGAATCACATTCATCTTTGAGAGTTATTATCCTCTACAACTCCTAGTACAGTAATTTGTAATGAGAAGCTTTTTTTTACCTAATAAGTTTTTTTTAATTGAGATTATTGTAGATTTCTCTGCACTTGTAAAAAATAATACAGAGAAATCCCTTGTACACTTTGCCCAGTTCCCCCAATTGTTAACATTTTGCAAAACTATAGTAAAATATCACAACTAGGATATTGACATTGATACAATCTGCGCATCTTATTCAGATTTCCCCAGTTTTACTCATTTGTGAGTATGTGTGTATTAAGTCGTATACAATTCTTTTTACCTGTGTATGTTCCTGTATCCACCACCACAGTCAAGATACTGAAGAGTACAATGCTACGAGGATCCTTTATGCTGCTCTTTTTTCGCTATACCCATTCTCTTTTGCCCTCCTCCCCCAATCACTGGCAAATACTAATCTCTCTTCCATTTCTACAGTTTTGTCATTTCAAATGGAAACATACAGTATGCAACCCAGCAGGACTGACTTTTTTCACTTACAGTAATTTCCTGGAGGTTCATCCAAGCTGTTGTGTGTATCAACAGTTCCTTTTCATTGCTGAGTAGTATTCCATAGTATGGATACACTATAGTTTGTTTAATCATTCACCTGTTGAAGGCCATCTGGGCTGAGTACAGATTTTGGCTATTACAAATAAACCTGCTGTGAATGTCCACATGCAGGTTTTTCTGTAAAAAAATGTTTTCATTTCTTTGGGATAAATACCCTGAAGTGCAATTGCCGGGTCAGATGATAGTTACACCTTTAGTTTTTTAAGAAACTGCCCAATTGTTTTCCAGAGAGTCTGCATCATTTCGCATTTCCATCAACAGTGTATGTGTGATCTAGATTCTCTGCATTCTTGCTAGCATTTGGAGTTGTCACTGTTTTTTATCTTAGCCATTCTGATAGGTATGTAGGGATATCTCATTTGGGTTTTAACTTGCCTTTTCCAATGATGTTAGACGTTTTTTCATGCCCTTATTTCCTATCTGTATATCCTCTTTGGTGAAATGTCTGTTCATGTCTTTTGCCCATTATTTAATTGTGTTGTTTGATTTTTTATTGTTCAGGATTGAGAGTACTTTATACATTAAGATATATGGTTGGCAAATATTTTCTCCCAAACTGTAGCTTGTCTTTTCATCTTTTTACATGAGCTTTCATAGAATAAAAGTTTTAGTATTGATGAAGCCCAAAATATCAATTTTTTTCTTTGATAGATTACTCATTTGCTGTCAAGTCTAGGAATTCTTTGCCTAATCCGATATCCTATAGACTTTCTCCTATGTTTACTTCTAAATATATGACAGTTTTTAATTTTACATTGTCTATAATCCATTTTGAGTTTATTTTTGTGTAAGTTGTGAGGTTTAGGTTCTTTTTTTTTTTTCTTTTCTTGTTTTACCTTCAGAAGTCCAACTGCTCCAGGCTATCCTTTTTCCACTGAATTAGTTTTACACCTTGGTCAAACAAAAATTGAGTGTATTTGTGTGAATCTGTTACTTGCTCTTCTGTTCTATTTCATTGAACTGTGTGTCTATTCCTCTGCCAATATCATGCAATGTCTTGATACTGACAATGTCACAGTTTCTTGATTACTATGGCTATAGTGTAGAGTACTTCCTCCTACTTAATTTTTTTTTGTGAAGATTGTTTTATCTATTGTAGAGCCTGTGCCTTTCCATATAAATTTTAGGATAAGCTTGTCTATATCTACAAAAAAAATCTTGCTTGGATTTTGTTAGAAATTGCATTAAATATATAGATCAGTTTGTGCAGAATTGAAGTCTTTATTATGTTAAGTCTTCCAATCCATGTATTGGGTATTTCTCTCCATTTACTTAGGTCTTCTTTAATTTCTTAATTGGCATTTTGTAATTTTTAGCATATATGTTTAGATAAGTGTATATTTAATTTTCTTTGGAGCAGTTGTAGATCCTATTGTGTTATTAATTTTGGTTTCTGCGCATCATGGTCATTGTTGTTATTTGGAAATGTGATTGATTTTTGTGGTTGATTTGTATCCTGAGACCTTCCTGAACTTAATGATTAGTTCTTGGAGTTTTTTGTAGATTCCTTGGGATTTTCTCCATAGGCAATCATATCATCTGCAAATAGGGATATTTTTATTATTTCTTTTCCAATCTGCATGTCTTTTATTTCCTTTTCTTGCTTTATAGTGCTGGCTAGAAATAACTTCCTGAACTATGTTGAATAAGAGTAGTGAGAGTGAACACTTTGCCTTTTTCCCAGTCTTAGGGGGAAAGCATTCAATCTGTCACCATTAAGTATAATGCTAGTTATAGGGGCTTTTATAGTTCTTTATCAATTGAGATAGTTCCCCTTTATTCTTAACTTTTTGAGAGTTTTTATCAAGAATGAGTGTTAGCTTCAATGAGAAGCTTTTGAAAATTTATTTTCGGCAGGAGAATAACATGGTTCATTCTGTGTTTAAGGACAAAACTATGGTTGCAAAATGTGAATAAAGGATGTGAGAGGCTGGAAGAAGGAAGAGCAGTTAGAAACTATCCTATTATATTATGGGGCAGACATTGTTGGTTGCCTAACCACTACTTTATTTTTGGTAATAGAATCCTAATTTTGTTCAGGTATTTGGTAGACTGAGGTGCATCTGAGGATGCTGAGCTATACTTGGCTCCAGTGGGTGAATCATGATTGGTCTAGAGAGTAGCTATAAGACCCAATTATGGCCAAGGAGACATAGGAGAGGTTTGCTATGTGGGACTCTTGGGAAATGTTTCCTAGTCTTGAAAAAGAGGTTTATCATGTGGATAAGGAGAACAGAGCGGAAGGGGGCTGGGGCGGGCGAAAGGGGTAAAGGGGCACATATGTATGATGATGGATAAAAACTAGACTATTGGTGATGAACACGATGCAGCCTATACAGAAAGTGATTTTTAATAATGTACACCTGAAATTTACACAATGTTATAAGCCAAAATGACCTCAATAAAATAATTTTAAAAAAAGAGGTTTATTTGAGGAGGTGCTTCTTTTAAGCTTTGATGTTGCTGTCTGTATGTGGTACCTGGAACGTCAGCAACCATCCTGTGATCATAAGGGGAGCCAGCCTAGGAAAGAGAGGCATTGCTTTATGTATCTGTGTGTGAATATTACTGCTAGAATAAGACAGAGCTCATCAACAATTCAATTCATATTATTCACTCTTATAGATTTAAGTGCTGAGAACCTTGTTTACTTGAATAAGTAGAGAGAAATGGAAGGTGTTTTGTTTTACCAGTATTGCATTTCTTTAAACTCCTTCTGAATTATTGCTCTAATAACAAGAATTTATTTTTAGTGATCTATCAGCTGACATTAGGTCCTCCTCTAATTTTATTGAAAGCAAAGAATTGAAAGCTCTCTAAATGCAAAAACAAAGTTGTAATGCAGTCATTCACTTTCTCAAGTGGGGACTGATGCTTCCAAATGTCCTTTTGTTTTGTTTGCAGGGTTTTTTTTACACCCCAAGGCTATACATAATTACAAATTTCAATGAGTGAGAGGAATGTCTTTCTTTTTTGAGGTGGGAGAGAGATTATGTAGAAAGGAATGGTGGTGGGAGAGGAGAATCAGAATTATGCCTGAAATTCAGGTGTGTTCTAAGACAGATATGTTTTAGGAAAAATACATAAAGAAATTAAGGACCTGGTCACTGATCCCATTATATAAAGCATGTTCCAGTACTCCTTGGAAAGGAGTGTATTCCCAGGATTATGAAATACCAGTTTGAAGGCTGCTAATTTAAATTACTTTTAAATTTATGTTTTCTGTTATTTGAAGCCAACAGCAATTAATGAGTACATTTTGGTAACGTATGATGAAATCATGATTAATGCTTTTGAAAGTCTTTTGCCTTTGTTTGGAATGCCTTCTGCCTTTCTTGTATTCCCAGCACTCAATCTTTCAAAATTTGGCTCATGGATCCCCCTCTCTGAGAAGCTTTCCCTGACTCTTCCAAATGTACTGGCCCTGGAGTTCCTAGGTCTTCTGTGCATTCCTTACGTGGTACCACAAATGTTTATTTACTTGTATGCCTTCCCATACACCGCCAATTACCCCCAGTAAGATTTTGCTGGCGTAGGAAGGGAAGACAAATCCTCTACCCACCAAAATACTCTAGCCACTAGGTCCTTCTGGCTGGGCTACAAATTAAATTGACATGAGACAGAATAACAGGAGAAAATCAAACAAAGCTTTATAACATGTATACATGGGAGAAACTCAGGAAAACTGAGCAACTTGCCAAAATAGCGGAGGCTGTTACCTTAAATGCCATCTTCACCTAAAGACAAAGGAGGATATTGGGGGTAGGGGGAGTCAGTTATGGGAGATTGCCAGGAAAGCACAGTAAACAGGAGTAAGGTTATTATTCAGATTTAAGTCCTTGCCTTCTGCATTGATAAGAGTTTCTAGAGATAAATCATCTCCCTCTTCCTGGTACAGAGAGGAGATTTACAAGTGGAGATTTCCCTTACAAATGTAAATATCTCATGCAAAGGGTAACTTCTACTTTTCAGAGCTTCTCCCCCATCTGCAGTTTCTAAAAAGTAACCAGCCCACAGTAATCCTCATGCCAAAGAGACACATTTTGGGGTGGCCAATTCTGATCCCCCACACTGGGCAGGGATGATGTCTTATTTCATTTTGTATTCTTGTTAACTAGTAAAGCACACAGCCTATAGTAAGCATTCAAAAATATTTGTTAAATAAACAAATGGATGAATGGATGCATCATGAATGACTAATTGAAGATCCTTGAAAAGGGAATGAGAAAGAAGAAATAGAGAAGACACTGAAAACTGGATTAACAAAAGACGATGATTGATTATAGAAGTTTTGGGGAAATGATGAAACCTGGAAGGGCTAGCAGTTCATTAAATACCTTACAATGCTTCTTCTTAGACCATAGACAGACTATATTTCCCAGTTTCCCTTTTAGTTAATATGACCTTATGATTGAGTTTTAGTCAATAGAAAGTGAGCAGAACTGATGTGTACTACTTCCAAAACTGGCCCAGAAAAACTCTCATGTGCAAACTTCCAGGCAATTTTCTTTTCTGCCAGGTTGATACAGAGAGCATGGCAGCCTTGGAAGCCATATGTTGAAGGTGGCAGAGCCACAGCATGGAAGGAGCATTGAAATCATTCTATGGTCTGAATGTTTGTGTCTGCAAACTTCACATGTCGAAATCCTAATGCCCGATGTGCTGGTATTAGGAGGTGGGGCCTTTGGGTGGGGCTAAAGACATGAGGGCAGAGCCCTCATGAATGGGATTAGTGCCTTTATAAGAGAGGCTCCAGAGAGATCTCTTGGCCCTTCTGCAATTTAGAATACAAGAGAAGTATGCAGCCTGGAAGAGGGCCTTCATCTGACCATGCTGGTGCCCTGATCTCAGATTTCCAAACTCCAAATTTGTGAGAAATAAATTTCAGCTGTTTATAAGCCACCCACTCTGTTGTATTTTGTTATAGCAGCCTGAATAGACTAAGACAAACCAGCATCACTGCTTGGAGGATAAACACCAGGTTTAGAATGTACATAAACAAGAAACAAATTCTATCATAGTGAGCCCCTCAGTTTTGGAGTTTTGCTGTTCCAACAGCTAATGGTATCCTGCTTAGTAGAGAAATTGGTACCTGGACCCGAGGCTGTAGTAACATAAGCTATGTCGTCTTAGCAGTCAGGAAACAAAGATGTGACACCAGGGGCTGGAGGAGTTGAGACCCCTGTGAGGTGGTGGTAAAACATTTGGTAAAACTGTTGCCTGCAATAACTTGGCAATCAGCCCATGTACGACTGAGCATGCACTCTAGGGAACAGACTGGCAGGAGCCAAAGGATTGTGAGCGTTGGCTTTTAGTTTTGTCTTTAGTAAGGTATTACAAAAGAAAAATGAATTTAGGAAATAATTAGTTGATTTACAAGCAAAATGAAAGGGAATAGAGAGAGTCTAGAAATTTGGGGGCTCAAAAAGTTAGAGAGTTCAACAGCTTCCAGACCTCAAATAGCAAAAGATAAGATTGGAAGAGGTCTGTTGAGACTCAGCCCAGAAGCAAAGGTAAGATTAGGAGCAGTAAGCTCATGTGAGCCTCAAATTAAATTGAAAGAAGAGGCATGCTGGTGAGGGGGGAAGCAAGAAAATGCAACATGCCTTGAGAATTCTGTCTAGGAAAGACCACTGGGTGTGGTTATTGATACATGGAAATGACTGGAAACAAATAGTCCAGAAGCCTAGTAAGTGTTGGAGGAAATTATGTTTCAAATGGGATGAGCCTTTTAACACCCCCAAATGTACCTGAATGGGGAGCAGTCTACAAAAGCCCTATGATGCCAAAGAAGACATACTTCTCAACAACCACTTCAGATGTGGCCATTGAGGACAATGCATGAAGAAACTTCTAAAGGGTGAAGCCAGGAGATAAAAAGAACAATGGACAAGGGAATTTCCCCCCAGAGAGCAGAATCAGGACCTGATCAAGGAAATTTCCTCACTGCCAGTGTTTCCTCAAAATTTCTATCTGGAAGAATTTCATCATTGCTATGGACCATTGACTGTTTCTCCAATTCTTTCCTTTTCCAAATGAAAATGTTTACTGTGGCTTTCTTGTCCATGCTACATCTTATATATTAGATTTGAGAGAGAGAGAGTGTGTGTGTGTGTGTGTGTGTGTGTGTGTGTGGCAAGGGGGGCAGACAATTTGTATTTTTAGGTTATAAGTCACTGCATAATGAGACGACATTTCTATACTCGGAGAGGAACACTCATGACCCAGAGACTCTGGACTTTGAGCTGGATGCGGTAACCGGATGGGACTTTGGCTTCTATCCTTTAGGGAGGGGGTGAGTGTGTTCTTTATGTCGAAAGAAAGGTGGAAAGGATATTTGATGAACAGAAGTGTGGACTGTGATAGAATCTGGCTAGCCATCTACCATACCTACTTACTCTTCTTCCTGGGAGTACAGCTAGGTTATGTTTCCTGGCATCCTGGTGTGAACTGAATTGTGACCCTCTCAAATTCATATGTTGAATCCCTAACCCCCAGTGTGACTGTACCTGGAGATAGGGTCTTTAGGAGATAATGTAGGTTAAGTGAGGTCATAAGGGTTGGGCTCTAATCCCGTAGGATTGTGGCTTTTTAAGAAGAGGAAGATCTCTCTGTCTCTGTCTCTGTCTCTCTACCATGTGAAGACACAGTCAGAAGGCAGCCATCTATAAGCCAGGAAGAGACTTCTCACCAGACACTAATTGGCCAGCACATTGATCTTGGACTTGCAGCCTCCAGAACTGTGAGCAATAAATTTCTATTGGTGAAGCCATCCAGTCTATGACATCTTGTTATGGCAGCCCAAGTAGATTAATACGCCTCCCTTCAGTGTGGTCATATGGATGAGTTCTAGTTAATGGAATGTGAATAGAGGTAATGTACATCATTTTCAGAAATGGCCACAAAATCACTTTGCCTTGTTTTCCATGCTCTTTTTCCTTCTAATGGCTCAGTGAAGACATGCTTAACAACCTTGAAAACCAAGTGTTAAATATGGCAAAGTCATAATATAGAGGGTGCCTGAATCTCTGAATCACTGCTGGTAGAAAGTGGCCCACTAATCAGGAACCCTTATTTTGGACTATGTATGAGCAGGAAATAATTTTTACTGTGCCAAATCAATATTTTGACAGGTTGTTTATTACAGCAGTTGGCATAATCCTACCTAATATAATAGGAATGTCAGTAGATAACATGTGAGACAGATTTTTGGGGGAAATGTCCAATAGGCAGTTGGAAATTCAGATCAGTCAGAGAGAACAAAATGAGAAGGTGTCTATCTTAGTCAGTTCAGGCTGCCAAAATAAAACAGTACAGACTGGGTAGCTTATAAACAACAGAAATGCATTGCCTACTGTTCTGGAGGGTGAAAATCTGAGATCAGGGTGCCAGCATGGTCAGGTGAGGGCCCTCTTCCTCTTCTGGGCCACAGACTTCTTGTTGTGTCTTCACATGGAGAAATGGGCTAGGGAGCTCTTTGAGGTTTCTTTTATAAGGGCATTAATCCCATTCAGGAGGGGCTCTACCCTCATGACCTAGTCACCTCCCAAAGGCCCCACCTCCAAATACCATCATATGAGGCATTAGGATTTCAATGTAGGCATGGGCAGGGGGTGGGAGGGTGGGGAGAAGGCACAAACATTCAGACCATAGCAGTGTCCAAGGACACAGCTTAAGGAAAGTCTATACTTAAGGGGTTAGAAAATTAGGATGACACATCCAAGAAGAGTGAGAAGGAATAGACAAAGAGATGAGAAAGAAACCAACAAGATAAAGCATTTCGGGAGACAAGGAGGGAAAGACATTCAGGGAGGAGGTGGAGAATATGTCAATTCTCAGTGAGATGAGAATTTCTTCTTGCAGGGAAGAAATGAACCTGTGGATAAGACCACTGCTCTGAGAAGTTTGGCAATGAAGAAAATGATGCACAGGGAGAAGCATCTTGAAGGGAAAAGACAGCTAAGGAGTTGTTTGTTTGGTTTTGTTTGGAGGAGAGGAGACCTGGGCGTACTGGTTAGTCAGGGAGAAGGGATATTTTGGGAGGATGGGATAGCTATTATGAGATAGAAAAGGAACAACAGAGAAAGCCATATTCGTGAAGAGATACAATGACCTGCACAATTTCTAATTAATACTTTCTTAATGAATTTGAAGCCTCTCAGCTTTCACGTTAGCAGGGAGGTAAATGTCATAATATTTAACATTCTTTAATTTCTTTCTAACTCATTCAAATAGAAACAGACGAGTCTTTCCTTTCTTCTTTTTCTGACCAAGCAATAAGTTGCTATGAGTCAGAAACACATTTTGTAGCTGTCTGTCTTGCTAACTGCCATTATTTCTTGTTTTACGTTCTTATTTAAAGCTTATGTATATTTTTGGCTAATTCTGGATTTAGGAGAATGCGTATTTAGGTCTAGAACTTTACGTCTTTTGAAATATGGTTAGTAGAAGTTGTTCTATTTCTAGAACTTTGGAACTTAATCTGTTTTTATATTCCTCAAAGGGAAGAAAAAGAATGACTGTAACACACTATTGACTATTGGGAAGAGGACGGAAGGGGGGGGAGGGAGAAAAAGAGAGAAGAGAGAGAAGTTTCTAGAGATTTCCACTCTATTATTCCAAAAATTGTACAACACTTATTGTTGAGGAGAAAATTAATTAGCGTGCAGTGGCTTTGGAGTCAGTTACACCTCCCATGAATTATCTGCCTCTGTAAAAATGGGAGAAAATGAGACGTAGGTCTCTGTGGGGATGAAGTGTGAGAATTATGTGAGATAATATAAACATGATATGGGAAACCTCTTAATACAGAGACTAGCACATTGTGGGGGAATCAATAGACGTTAATTTCTCTTCCATTTCTTTCATAATTGTTCTTTGTTTTTTCTAAGTCCATAATTAAAAAAAAATACTTTCCAGTGTTCTGCATGTTAACTATTGCTCTTTACTAATAATACCCAATGAAAAATTATTCATTTAAATATATGTGCTAATAGCTCTGACTTCTGTCCTGAAGATGCACTTAAAATTAATTGCACATCATAAGAAGAGACTTAATAATTCACTGAATCAGCATCTTTAGAAGTCATGCTCTGGGAAATATAACTATCAATAATTTACTTAATGTTTAATTAAGTCCTATTTTTTTAAACTAAAAATAGCCTAACTCTGATAGCAATCTATTTTGATAACCAGATTCAACTGATTCAGTCTCACAATGATAAAATTCAGCCTCACGGAATGAAGGAAGGCCTGTTACCAGGAGCAAAATAGGTTTTCTCTTGATTGTTTGAATCTTAGTGTTGGGATTAGATACATACTTTCAAAATGCTTTTAGAACTTTGCAGTTAGAAACATATCTATCTCCATCTTCATCTCTATCTCTGGCCATCTCTATCTCTATCTCTATGTCTAGATCTTCCTATTTTCATGTCTCACATATATATGTGGCATTAATAGTACACTGCCATTTAATATGTAAGAGCTATGACACAGTACATTTCAGAAAATGGAAAAGTTAGCAGAGAATTATATTAAGAACCAGTTGGAGCCAACATTAACCTTTTCAGGATGATATGTACTTTTTGGTAAGAAATGAAACAAAACAAGAGAAATGATCACATTGCTAAAATTTAATTTAATCAAAGACATGCAGGCAAAGACCAAGGTCATGGTCAATTCAGTGGTTCTTCTTATGCATTAGGAATATGTCCTCTTGAAAAAGGAGATTTAATGGGCTGCTTTAGTTTAATCCAAAAGAAATATCTGGCACCAAATCTATGTTTCAACATTTCCATGTAAAATTCTTCCATTAAGTTGCACTCTTGCATGAAGTAAGCAGTATTCAAAGAAATTAGGATTCATTTAGCATTAGGAAATTCACTGACACTATTTTTTAATATCTTGCAGTATTTCTATTTCAGTCTTGAAAGCAACAGCTGTTTTTTCTCTGGATACTCATCTTAATGACTCCCTGGACACCTACCCTAATGAATACACTAAGTATCTCTGGCATTCTTGCTTCTTTACGCTGACTTCATTCTGATGTTTAATGACTCATAACACGTGGCTTGGATATATGCCTAAATAGGCATATTATCAAGGGGTGATGGTTGAGTGGCTTTTTAAAGGGCAATGAAACCAAGATACTCTTATAGTAAAGGCACCTCTGGGACCACCCCGTGTTTTAGTCTCTGTGAACATTGTTAAGGCTCCCTTTTTCATGTCAGGTTGTAGTTGTAGGTTTAGGTGAAGTCATTCCACCTGATGTCTTGATGGAACTAGTCTTCCTGGGGAACAGTTTAAGACAGATGCTAACAATTCCTTTTGGGTCCCATAGGTGAGAGCTATGCAAGGTTCCCCAGATTTTCCTTATGTCCTGCATTTAGTTCTAAATCCTGACACTATGGACAGAGCAACAGAGAAAGGACAAATTGGGTGAAGTTATCTGCAAAATCTAAAACCAACAATTAAATAATATTTAGGATTTTGAAATATTTTTAATAAAAATAATTATTTTTAATAAAAAATAATAAAAAAAACTGCTGCAAATCACTGAGAACAGGAGAACGAAAAGAATGTGAGCAGACAATTTACAGATGATGAAACCCAAGAGAGAAATTCTCACGTAGGTCCATAAAAGAACATGTTCACAGATGTTCATCTTAGCAGCGTTTATGATAGCAGGCAGCTGGGGATACTCTAGCATCCAGCGGCGGTCGGGGGGTGGGGCATGGGTAATTAAATCAGGGGGGATGCCCTCAAGAACTACTATGTAGCCGTTTGAAGCTAGATTTTCACATAGCAACATGAATAGATGGTAAAAACAGAATTCTTAGAAAAATTATGTAAGAATCAGGATACAATCTACACTTTAAAACCATTTATGAAAACTTAAAATATTTGCTCACAGAGCAATGATACATGTTTTGCAAGAAGTGGGACAGGAGGGAGAATGGGAACACTTAATCATTATATACCCCTGAAGTCTTCCTAAAACAGGGTCCACAGACAGGGCTGAAGTCATTGTGTTCTACCTCTTGGATGAGAAGCAAAATTTGGTGGCATATGGGAACACAACTCGCTCACCGACTAAACTTGAAATAAAAATAATTGTGCTTTCTTCCAGTTATCAGCTAAATCTGCAACAAGAAGCATAGAAACCTGAAGGCATTGATGGTAAAAATATGAATAGTTGTAGCGGTGGCCTCAGTGGCATTACAAGTAGAGGACCCTAATTCCATAATTACTCCTGTCAGTTGTATAGAATGCTAGCTGACAGCACTTCAGCTTTATCTGTAAACTCTGGACAAATTGGAAAAGTACAACAAATGCTTAAAAAAAACTCTCCAGATTATAACTTTATATTGCATTCTCTAAAACTCTCTAAAAATTCCCCTGGAGATTCAGAGACATTGGGTTGCATTGTAGGCCAAATCCTAATTCAGTGGGCCCAGCTCTTCATGAAACAAATCTGCCAGTAGACTAGTTACATGTGAGACCACCCTCTCCATTCACCACTGGACAAACATGTCAAAAGTCTGGTGCTGCCTCTTATTATTGCTTTGGCTAACAATCAGAAATCTCATGGCCTCTATCTTATATCATAATTCTGTCACCAACACTACCAACACCATCTCCTCTATCCTGTCCTACTGGACAAGTTCATCATCCAAGGAAGTAAAGAAGCAGGAAGGCTTTCCAAGCATCACATGTGAGGTCTTGTGATTTGCTGCTCCCCAATTTGCAGCAGGGGTTCATTAGGTTATCCCTTTCCATGCAGCGTTCTTTATAATGTATAAAAATGGAGATACATCTGATATTGCCAGTGTTATCAGAATTTCAAAGCACCCATCATGTGAGACTGATAGATATTCAATCTTACCAATTCTTGGAAGCATGAGTATTAAAGTAGACCTCTTAAGAACCCATAACCTAGTTTTCTAGATGTTCCTCAGTTTTAATAAGCAATGGTGTCATTAGGCTGTGAAAAATTAGTAAACTTGGAAACCTAGCAATAGAAACTTGTCAAAAGGAAATACACAGAGAAGAAAAAGAAAAAACGAAGCACTGATGAGCTGTTGGAAAATTTCAATTGGCCTAACATATATGTAACTGGAATCACAAAAGGAAAGGAGAGGAATGCATAAAAATGTATTTGAAAATGTATGACTGAAAAATTTCAAAATTTGGTGGATACTATAAATCCGCATATCCAAGAAGCTCAACAAAAACTAACCACAGAAACCTGAAGAAAACTGTGCCAAGAGTTTCAGTTTCACATGTAAAGAACTGGCAAGTTGCCACTCTGTCCTAATGACAAATGAGAAGCTAAACATACTGAAAAAATGAACTCCTCTTGGATCCATAAGAGAAAGGAGGACACAGAGCAAACCACTGCCCACAATAGTGGAGAGAGAGGCTAATACCGGGAGTCACTGCTTATCAGAGCAGAGACTCATGGCTGCTGCAGGAACCAGTCTTGGGTCGGAAAACCTGAACTATAATTGATGACTTGCTGGAGGCTCAGTATGGACAATTCTGAGAGTTAAAAACTCCGGGGATACCCAGTCATAGGCGTGTGTGTGTGGGGGGGGGGGTGGGGGGCACAATATTATGAGATTTACCTCCAGGAGCTTGATCAGTTTTCCCACAGTAAACACTGGATTAAAAAGTCCTTCCTGCCTCTGGCAGGGGGAGGGGAAAAGGAACCATTTTGAAATACCCCAGATCACTTTGCAGAATTATTATTAAGCACTTATTAAGGAAACTTAGTAAGGGCTGCCCTCAGGAGAAGCTAGTTAACAAGAACCAAACCTGCTGGGGTATTATCAGATCCTAACTGACCTGGGAGAAAGGAAATACCCAACTCCAGTCAGCTCTAGCCTTCCATGTGGGAGAAGAGAAATACTCAGTTCCAGCCCACTTTAGCCATCCTTTCCTACCTAAGGGGGGAGAAAAAAACCTGAGAAACTCTTGAGAAGTTCACATTCCAGACGCATAGGCTCACTAAAGGACAGAGATTGAATCTCAGGACTATAGAATGCTTCCCCCTACACACACCTCACCACCACATTACTAAAGACCTATTTACAGCAGTTTCTTTTACGCAGTGTGTCCAACTATCTAGAAAAAATTACAAAGCATACAAAAGGCAGAAACCACAATTTGAAAATTCAGAGCAAGCATGAAGACCAGACATAGCAGGGATATTGGAATTATCAGACTGTGAATTTAAAACAGGTGTGATTGATATGGTAAGGGCTGTAATGGGTAAAGTAGACTGCATGCGGGAACATATGGGCATTGTAAGCAGAGAGATGGAAATCCTAAGAAAGAACCGTAAGAAATGCTAGAGATAAAAAACACTGTAACAGAAATGAAGAATGCATTTGATGGGCTTACTAGTAGACTGGACATGGCTGAGGAAAGAATCTCTAGGTTTGAGAATAGTATCAATAGAAACAGCAAAAACTTAAAAGCACAGAGAAAAAAAAAACTGAAAGAAAAAACCCAGAACAGAATATCTGAGAACTATGGGACAACTACAAAAGGTATAACATATGTATAATGGGAAGATCAGAATGAGAAGAAAGAGAAAGGAACAGACAAAATATTTGAAGCAATGATGGCTGAGAATATCCCCAAATTAACATTAGACACAAAACCACAGGTCCAGGAAGCTCAGAGAACAACAAGCAGGATAAATGCCAAAAAACCCACACCTAGTCATATCATTGTCAAATTACAGAGAATCAGAAATAAAGAGAAAATCCTGAAAGAAGCCAGAGGAAAAAAACCATTTTACCTATAGAGGAACAAAGATAAGAATTACATCCAACTTCTCCTCAGAAACCAGGCAAGCAAGAATAGAGTGCATTTAAAGTGTTGGGATAAAAATATCCACCAGTATACAATTCTGTACCCCTCAAAATTATCCTTCAAAAGTGAAGAAGAAATAAAGACTTTCTCAGAGAGAAAAAATTAAAGAAATTTGTTGCCAATAGACCTGCCTTGCAAGGAATATTAAAAGACTTATTTAGGGAGAAGTATGATATAGGCCAGAAACTCAGATCAACATAAGGAAAGGAAGACCACTGAAGAATAAATAAGTGAAGGTAAAATAAAAACTTATTTTTCTTATTCTTAATTGATCTATCAGATAACAATTTGTTCAAAATAATAATATGAACAATGTATTCAATTATGTATGCTTATGTATATATCTGATGTATGTGTTATGCTTATGTATACTTATATAGAAGTGAAACAAATGAAAGTAATGGTACAAGGGATGAGAGGGAGAAATTGGTATTATTTTGTTATTAGAAGGTACTCACACTACCCGTGAAGTAGTATAGGGTTATTTGAAAGTGAACCTGGATTACTCATAAATGTATATTGTAAACTCTAGAGAAACCACTAAAAAAATTTAAAAAAAAAGTATAACTGATATCCTAAGAGAGGAGAGAAAATTGAATCATATAAAATGCCCAATTAAAACCACAAAAGGTTTAAAAAGAGTGGAAGACAAAAAATGGGAACAAAGAGCAAAGGCAACAAATAGAAAATAGTAACAAATGTGGTAGATATTAATCCAACTATATCAATACCTAACATTTGAACATCAGTGGTCTAAATGTACCAATTAAAAGACAGATATTGTCAGAGTGCATCACAGAAACAAGACCCAACTGTATGTTGTCTACAGAAAACCCACTTTGAATATAATAACATATAGATTAGAAGTAAATGGGTGGAGCAAAATATACCATGCTAACACTAATCAAAAGAAAGTGGGAGTAGCAATATTAATTTCAGACAGGGCAGATTTCAAAGCAAGGAAAGTTATCACGGATAAAGGGCATTATATGATGATAAAGAGAGCAATTCTCCAAAAAGACATAACTATTCTTAACTTGTGTGCACCTAACAACAGAATGCCAAACTCCATGAGGCAAAAACTAATAGAAATTCAGGGGGAAATGGATGATTTCACTATCATAGTTGGAGACTTTAACTTGCCTCTATCAGGAATGGACAGATCTGGCAGCCACAAAATCGGTAAGGACATAGTTGAACTCAACAACATCATCAATCAACTGGATATAATTGACATCTATAGACTACTTTATCCAATAACAGCAGAGTACACATCATTCTCAAGCTCACGTGGAACATTCACCAAGATAGATCATGTTCTGGGCCATAAAACACACTCTAATAATTTAAAACAATATAAATCATACAATGTCTTCTCTAAGACCATAAAATGGAATTAAACTAGAAATCAATAACAGAAAGATAACTGGAAAATCCCAAAATATGTGGAGCTTAAATAATACACCTCTAAATAACACATAGGTAAAAGAAGAAATCTGAAAAGAAATTTAAAGTATTTGGAACTAAATGAAAATGCAACTTATCAAAATCTGTGAGATGCAGTGAAAGCAATGCCTAGAGGGAAATTTATAGCATCAAATGCCTATATTAGAAAAGAAGAAAGGTCTAAAATCAATAGTCTAAGTTTCCACCTTAGGAAACTAGAAAAAGAAGAGCAAATTAAACCCAAAGTAAGCACAAGAAAAGAAATAATAATGATTAGAGCACAAATTAATGAAATTAAAAACAGGAAATCAATAGAAAAATTCAATGAAACCAAAAGCTGTTCTTTCAAAAGGTCAAAAAAATGAATAAGTCTTTAGCCAAGCTAACTAAGAAAAAAAGACAGAGGATGCAATTTACTCATACCAGAATGAAAGAAGGGACATCACTACAGAGACTAAGACATTAAAAGCATAATAAAAGAATACTATAAGCAACTATTTTCCCACAAATTTAATGGCCTACATGAAATGGACTAACTCCTCCAAAGACCCAATTTGCCAAAACTCACACAAAAAGAAATAGACAATCTGAAGAGGCCTATATCTATTAAATACATTGAATCAATGTTAATAACCTTCCCAAACAGAAAGCACCAGGCCCATATGGGTGCCCATAGAATTCTCTGGTGAATTCTAACAAACATTTAAAGAAGAACAATTCTCTACAATCTCTTTCAGGGGATAGAAGCAGAGGGAATATTTTCTAACTCATTCTGCTAGGTCAGCATTATGCTGATACCAAAACCAGACAAAAACATTACAAAAAAGAACACTATAGATCAACATCTCTCATGAACACGATGCAAAAATCTTCAACAAAACATTGTCAAATTCAATTTAACAATGTATAAGAAGAATTTTACACCACAACCAAGTGAGATTTATCCCAGGCATGCAAGGCTGGTTTGACATTTAAAAATCAATTAATGCAATCCATCACATCAACAAGCTAGAAAAGAAAAATAATATGACCATATCAATAGATGTAGAAGAAGCATTTGACAAAATCCAACACCCATCCATGATAAAAGCTCTTAGTAACCTAGGAGTAGAAGGGGACTTCTTAAACTTGATAAAGAATATCTACAAAAACCCTACAGCTAGCATCATAACTAATGGGAAGTAGCTTGAAGTTTTGCCACTAAGATCAGGTACAAGGCAAGGATTTCCCTGTTCACCACTCCTTCTCAACATCTCAGTGGAAGTACTAGCTGATGCAACAAGACAAGAAAAGGAAATAAAAGGTATATAGATTGGGAAGAATTAATAAAACTCTCTTTGTTCACAAGTTACGTGATTGTCTATGTAGAAAATCTGAAAGAGTCAACAAAAAACTCCTGGAACTAATAAGCGATTATAGCAAGGTTGCAGGATACAAAGGTAATATACAAAAGTCAATTGCTTTTCTATATACCAGCAATGAACAACTGGAACATGAAATTAAAAACATAATATTTAACTAGCACTCTCAAAAATGAAATACTTAGATATAAAAATAACAAAATATGTACAAGCTCTTTATCAGGAAAACTACAAAACTCTGATGAAAATCAAATAACTATATAAATGGAGAGATAGTCTATGTTCATAGGTAGGGAGATTCAATATTGTCAAGATGTCAGTTCTTCCCAACTTAATCTTTAGATTCAATACAATCCCAGTCAATATCCTGGCAAGTTATTTTGTAGATATTGACAAAATGATTTTTAAGTTTATACGTAGAAGCAAAAGACCCAGAATAGACAATACAGTATTACAGGAGAAGAACAAAGTCGGAGGGCTGACACCACCTAACTTCAAGTCTTACCATCAAGCTACAGTAATTAAGACAGTGTGGTATTGGCTAAAGGATGGAGAAATAGATCAATAGGAAAGAATAGAGAGCTCAGAAATAGACTCACATAAATATAGTCAACTGATCTTTGACAAAAGATCAAAGGCAGTGCAATAGAGCAAAAATAGTCTTTTCAACAAATGATGCTGAAACAACAGGACATCTGCATGCAAAAAAAAAAAAAAAAAAAGAGTCTAGACATAGTCCTTACATCCTTCACAAAAGTTAAATCAAAATGGATCCTAGGCCTAAGTGTAAACTGCAAAACTATAAAGCTCCTAGAAGATAACATAAGAAAAAACCTAGATGACCTGAGGTGTGGTAATGACTTTTTAGATACCACACCAAAGGCACAATCCACTGAAAGAAAGAATTGATGAGCTGGACTATATTAAAATTAAAAACTTCTGCTCTGAGAAAGACTATCCAGAGAATGAGAAGACAAGCCATAGGCTAGGCAAAAGTATTCGCAAAAGACACATCTGATAAAGGGCTGTTACTCAAAATATACAAAGAACTCTTAAAACTCAACAATAAGAAAACAAAGAAGCTGATTTAAAATGGGCCAAAGACCTTAACAGACACCTCACCAAAGAAGATATGCAGATAGCATGAACATATGAAAAGCTGCTCCACATCATCTGTCATCAGGGAAATGTAAATTAAAAGGGGCCGCCTGGTGGCGCAGCGGTTTAGTCCGCGCTTGGCAGCCCGGGGTTCGCTGGTTCGGATCCCGGGCGCCCGCCGACGCACTGCCTGTCAGCCATGCCGTGGCGGCGTCCCATATAAAGTGGAGGAAGATGGGCACGGATGTTAGCCCAGGGCCAGTCTTCCTCAGCAAAAAGGGGAGGATTGGCGACGGATGTTAGCTCAGGGCTGGTCTTCCCCATAAAAACAAAAAACAACAAAAAACAACAATGAGATGCTACTGCATAGCTATGAGAAAGGGAAAAATCCAAACCACTGGCAACACCAAATGTTGGCAAGGATGTGGAGCAGCAGGAACTCTCATATGTTAATGGTGGAAATGCAAAATGGTATGGCTGCTTTGAAAGACAGTTTGGTGGTTTCTTACAAAACTAAACATACTTGTACCATACGATTCAGCAGTTGCGCTCCTTGGTATTTACCCAAAAGGAGCTGAAAACTTATGTCTACACAAAAACCTGCACATGATGTTTATAGCAGCTTTATTCATAATTGCTGCAACTTGGAAGCAACCAAGATGTCTTTTAGTAGGTGACTGGATAAATAAACTGTGGTACATCCAGACAGTGGAATATTATTCAGTGCTAAAAAGAAATGAGCTATCAAGCCATGAATGCACACAGAGGAACTTTAAATGCATACTACTAAGTGAAAGAAGCCAATCTGAAAAGGCTATGTGTGGTATGATTCCAACTATATGACATTCTGGAAAAGTCAAAATTATGAAGACAGTAAAAAGATCAGCGGTTGCTAGAAGTTGGGAGGTGGAGAAGGGATGAGTAGGCAGAGGACAGAGGATTTTTAGGGAAGTGAAAATACTCTGTATTATACTATGATGGATACATATCATTATAGATTTGTCAAAACATTATCAATAGTGAACCATAATGTAAACTATGGATTTTAAGTGATTATTATGTGTCAATGTAGGTTCATTAATTGTAACAAATGTATCAATTTGGTGGATGGTGTTGATAGCAGGGGAGACTAGGCCTGGGTGGGATGGTGGTATATGGGAAATCTCTGTATTTTCCTTCTAATTTTGCTGTCAACTTAAAACTGCCCTAAGAAAATAAAGTCGTAAAAAAACTTAAGATATATATCAATAAAATGCAATGTGTTGGCAAAAACAAAAACAAAACACTGCACCAAGGCACATCCTTATCAAATTGCCCAAAAGCAGTGATAAAGAGAAAATCTTATGAGCAGCCAGGAAAAAAAGACATGTTATGTACAGAGGAAAAAAGATAAGAATGACAGCAGATTTCTCATCAGAAATAATGCAGTCACGGAGACAGCAGAGCAATGTATTTATAATACTGAAAGAAGACATCTGTCAACCTAGAATTCTGTACCAAGGAAAAATATCTTTCAAAAATAAAACCAAATGAATTTTGAAGACCTCTCTAGCCTCTTCTTACTCTTCTCTCTCTTTGTTTCTCAGACTCTGTCTCAGTTTGCATATGCAAATAGTACCTGGATATATCACCTACATTCGCCCATCACCAACATGCAACCTAGAAGTACTTGTAGATCAGGCATCCCCCAGAGCAATGCATCCTTACTTGGTTTTTATTTGCATACCTGAAAGAGCCCACTGCTGTTATTCTCCAAACTAAGGGAGAGTATGCTCCAAAGGCAAATCTAGTTTCTATTTAAAGCTGGCAGATTTCCTGTAAGTTTTTAATTGGAAGTATTCTTAGAATCAAAAGGAAGTTCCTCTCTCAACTGGGCCCTTGATTTGCTTGCCTGCTGTATTGTACTTTTTCAGCCTTTCTCCCTCTCTCATTGCACTGTGTCTCTCTGTCTTTCTGCCTAATTTCTATGACCAAACATCTTCTAGCATTTGGCTTCCTACTACCATGTGTTTGTCTCTCTTTAGATCATTGATTCACATGTACCCATGGTCTTTGTGTAGATTGTAAATTCTTCAGACTTTTTAAGTTACAAGGGAGAGAGTGTGTTTGAACAAAGGTACCCCAGGCATTTCTTCCTGCCCCTCTGGAGTCAAGCAAGCTACATTCCAACAGTCTGGTTTCCTTGATCCTTCAGTTACTTGTAATGAGTACATTTATTTTGCAATATCAAAGATTAAAAATCATCCTGTAAAGGACTCAAGGTAGCATTAGAAATACTCTTAGTCTAGACATGTCAATTTTGTCCTTCATTCTCTTTCTCTCCCTAGTTTTGTCTACTTCTACTGTTTACTTTTCAATAATGTCATGTTTTTGAGGCAGGGAATTTTCAAGCTCACTGAAATTTGATTTTACATTTATATTTTCTGCTTTGATGAGGACCATTGACTTCTGGAAATAGAACTCTGTGCTTCTATTTTGCAAACTCATGTCCAATGCCTAGTTTCATTTTTCTCTTCTCTTTACTCCTCAGGCTTCAAATTGACAGCATAATTGAGTGTGTGATATTCTTTTCATGTTGGACGCAAATGACTAGAGGTGACTTGTAGCACCTTATTCAAATTAGCTAACGTCCTGTGAAGGCAAGAACCCTAGGACCAAATTTTCACTATGAATTTTATATTATACAACCTTGGATGAAGCATTACCTGCCAGTTGGCATCTATGTTTATGGATGTTAGGTTATAATTAACCAGCATTTAATTGAATTTGATTTTATAGATTATTTAGCTTATAAGGAGAAAGATCAATGCAGTCCTTTATTTTTCATTATATCTTATTTATGTATCTGTCTGCCTTATTTATCTGTGAGCTTTCTGATGTGCTCAGTGCTTTGCATAGTATCTGGCAAATAGTAAGCAGTAAATAAATATTTGTTCAGTGACAATGAACAGGCAAGATCATTGGAACTTGAGGCAAAGAGGTTTTTCAGAACTCGTGTATGGTAATTTCCACCTCCTTTTTTCAGTTTGTTGGAGAGCCACTTTAAGGTGAAATGCTGTGCCTGGCTTTCTCCAGCTCTGATGTTGGGTCACACGTGAATTATTCTTTTTTTCCTCCACTGATGGCATTCTTTCCCTTGCCTTTGCTTTAAAGTAATGTCTTATCAATCTTATCAATTTACAGCAATTCCAGGACTAGACGGTTGTTCAATTCCAGTAACAACATGCATCTGTTTGGCAGTACTATTTACAGGTTTTTTTGTTTGCTGCAGTGATTTAGATGAATAGTCAGAAAACTGAAGTACAGTGATTCATATGAAGACTTTTCTACAGAATGTTTTAACTGTATCTGCATAGATGAAGACATTTCCCTTTTTAGCAAGCTTCAGTCACTCGATATATGCCACAATCTGAATGGCAAAAACAAACAAAAAACGCTGCTTTCTCTTGCTTCCACATTTTCTTAGAGTAATTCTCACATCCAAACACATATGTACCTAGATTGTCAATGTAAACTGTTTATTCATTGATTTATCTATTCATTCAGGACAGGATATAAAAGATGAGTAAGATGGGGTCTTCGCTCTTCAAGTATTTTATAATGAGTCCTTGCACCTCAAAATTAATTTAACTATTTTATTTTAGAAAAGGAGTCTTTTACAATGGATTTAAAAGACTTAAGCCCACTGATTTGCATTGGGCAAATAACACTCACAGCATAAGTGCGATGCTTGATTTGAGTAAATTCAGAATGGAATTATCCCAGTGAGTTATATATTTGAATACCGCTACAAAGCAGTAGGAACCTACAGAATATTTCCTTGACTGCCAGTTTCATCAGAAGAGACACCCTGATTGTCTGTCCCACTGAAACAACTAAAAATCCTCGGTGAAATATTTTAAAATCATCGTTTCAAGTGCATCAATGAGCTGGTTATCAAGAAAGGAATTTGTAAAGATAAGAAGCAAGTGAAGCAGGAGTGCAGAGAGGTAAGCATTGAAGCTTCATGACCTGAGACTTTTGTTTTGGTGGTCTTGAGGGGCTCAACACTTGCCCAAGGAGGACATCTAGTCGTGTAAAAGAAAAATTTTCCATGTGCAAAGCCCCTCCCTAGGAGATAGCAAAACTGAATGCTATTTTTTTTACCACAACAGTTTGAGCAGTCAATGCTGATAACATTTGGAGCAATACACCAGCCAAAGCTGATGAATGGTTAAGAATATTAGTAGCCTCAATATGCCTAATTGAAAACTCTTTCCTGAATACACAAAGGAAATCAACTGGCTACACTTGATGTACTTTACCTAATTCAGGGCACAAACTACATTTATAATTAGCATAACTACAATGATCTTTCTAGAACATAAAAACTTCAGACTTTCATCTCTCATAGAACCATTCAGTGTAGCATTTCATTGGTCATTGTTTCCTCGTCAGAAAAAATAAACTCAGCACTCATTTAGTCAGTATCTGTATTGTCTTTTCTTTAATGTAGGAGACCTCAGACATAAAGCCTGGATGTTGAAAAGCAGTCCACTAAGTGCAAGTGAACTAGAAATCAATTTGCACTCATAGCCCTTTTCAAATTAAGATGGGAAGAAGTTGCCTGTTTCGAACATAGTTGCTGTATGGAGGTAAAACAATCTTCCCTGAGAATCTGTAAACACACATTGGCCTTCTCATGGGTTTACAGTACAAATTCACACTACCTGGGTAGTTCGAAACCCTCAAGATAGATATTAAAAGGGTTCCAGGTTGGACCCTAGGTACCTAGCAGAATCAAACACAAATCCTCTCTAATGGAGTACTGGCCTTGAATAATTCCCGTAGACAAAGTGACAAGAAGCACGAGATAATGCTACCCCCTTAAAAAACAAAATAAAAGAAAAAACCCCCACAGATTGCACAGGGAAATATGGCACCATGAGTGAGACTGTGAGAAAAATTAGATAGCAAAAACAGACTCACAAAAAAACTTCAAAAAATATATCTTTAAACCCAGAATAAGGTATGATTAATATATTTAAGGAAATAAAAAAGAGGATTGAAAGTATGAACAAGGAGAAAGAAACTACAAAAATGACAAGCAAATCTGAAAAAGCACCAAATAGAAATTCTAGAAATAACACCAATGTAATTAAAATTAAGAACTCAATGGATAAGCTTAACAACAAATTAGACCTGGCAAAGGAATTATTCAGACAGCAGTAGAGAGGGAAAAGTGCATGGAAAATATGAACTTGAGACTAAGAGACAGAGAGAGAAATCTAACTTTGGGTGTCCTCAGCGGACAGTCCTTATCTCTCACTGGACCTAACTCATTAAGCCTTTCTCCTTGTCAGTTGCTCTCTAGATGTAATTGACCACTTCAAGTTCTCACTCCTTCCCATCATGGTCCGGGGCCCCGAATCTCTGCACTGGCAATCTCTGTTTTATTTTTGTATTTCAGCCTCACAAATATTTTTTATTTCTCACTTTTACTCCCATTTATTTCAGCAATGATCAGGGAGGCAGGAAAATGTATTTTCATTTCCTGTGTTAATTGTGACAACTCTAAACAAACCTTGCTTTTTCCTGTATACTACTGAGTGGTGAATGCTGATCACGTTTGTCTAGAACAGCAGGTAAGGGCATCCCAAAGTAAGTTCTTGTTCTCGGCATCCTGCTCTCTCTGTTTTATTTCCACCTTGGATTCCAGTGCTATAGGGATTCACATACTCCTCGGTGATTAGACGAGCCCGTCAATGAAGGCGTCCCTCCATTTCTTTTGTTTTAAAAAATGTTTCTCCTGTATAAATATGATGCATGTTCAGTATGGACAACTTAGAAAATATTAATATGAACAAAAAAGGCAATGAAAGCCAACTGTAGGCCTGTCTCCCAGAGATTACTACTTATATTTTGTTGTATATTCTTCCCATTTTTCTCTAAGCAGGCAATGTACTTCCTTCTTTTTCACAAACATATCTTTTTGTAACCTTTTTCATTGTATACTTCATGATTATCTTTTCTATCAACTGTCTTCTACAAATCATCTTTAATAGCTGCAGTCTATTCCATTAAAGGTGTCATGCTGTTAGTGCCCTGCCTCCATATCCACTAAGCATCCATTGTTCTCAGGAATGCCAATGCACTCTTTCTGTAAGCACCTGCTGTTCATGCTTTCTCTGGTGGCAGGAGTGTACTTGACCTTGTAGAACAGGCAGGAAAAGAAATGCCCTGGGAACAAATTTCAACCAATGACCAAATAGGAGTTGGTTGATAAGTACCCTATGTATCCCGCCCCTCTGGTGGGACAACTCTGGTTCTACCCATTTCCCAGAGATCTCCCATAGCAGTAACCTGCTCATGAACGTACCTTGTATTGGCTTCCTGCTTACTCAGTCTCACCTCCTAGTGCTTCCTGCATAACCCCCACATATAAATTACTTGTTCCAGGTGAGCCTCTGGGGGAATCGAAATTAAGGCAGTAGTTAAGTAGCCCCCTGCAGTTATTGTCTATTTTCCTTAAAACTTGTATTTTTCACATTCATTTGATTGCCCCGACATCTGAATTTTAAATCTGAAGATATAGGTTCAACCAGTCCCACTAGTTTTTAGTTGGGTGTTAGTAGGGATGTCCTAAAATCAATGTACAAAGCAAAACTCCACATGGTCAAAATTACCCTTAAAAAAGTTCAGTGTTTTTCAGCTTAACAAAATTCTCTCTCTCAGGTCTCGATGGTCTAGACTGAATGTGGCCATGATGGAGGATGGTTGGGTGAGCAGGTGGGGAATGTGTGTGTAACTCTGCCAGCAGGCCACCTGTCTAGGCTCTGTCCACTTAACTGGAGATAAGCTTACCATTTCTGAATGAGTCCAAGGCGCCAGGTTCCTGCTGGCCCAGACTGCCGCTTCATTGGGTAGACACCAGAGGCAGTAATCATGTTTGTGTGTGGCAAAAATGAGGTATAGAAATACGTATCTTTAAACACTAGCTTCACATTCAGTGAGGAGAATTGCTTATTCCATGAGAAACATGGAAGGCCTGAGACTGAGTGAGGGCAGGTTGGCGTGCCCCATTTCCTGCTCGATCTGGTGCACATCCTCATGGAGGGTACTGGCAAGCTAATAGCTCACGCTATTTCAGGAGAGTCTTCTCTTTCTCATTTGGCTAAATTGTACCTGTTGAACTTTAGAATATTAAATATGTCCAAGCTGTAATGCTACCATTCTTGAGTTCTCTGAGCTTCATTTACCTTGTCTATATAATGGAAATAACAGTCTCTATTTGTCTCATGGAGTTTTGGGGAGACAGGATAGTATGTGAAAGTCTTCTGTAAAATACAAAGTCCTAAACAAAGGTCAGGGGTTATTCCATTATGTTTTGAAAGACTGGGTACACCACTATGGACTTGCCCTTCATTTGGTTGCCCATTTAAAGTTGTTGCCTGTCTGTGGGTGGTGATGAAATTTTCAGACTACATCCTCACAGTACTCTGCAGCCTGTGGAGGCTGTACTGATCAAACACCGCTCCAGATCCTGTGTGGGAAGGAGCCCCAGATGGGAACTCTGGCCTTGGATAGGAGACCTTTGTTAATAATAACTGATTGACCTTGGCAAGATCCAAAACTTTTTGTGTTTCGGTTTAATCATCTGTAAAGCAAGCCAATTAAACTTTACAGGATGATCTCTAAGGTCCCTAAAACTTTAAATAAAAACCAATGTTATAAATAAAATAAATAAATAAATACAAATGTTTCTCAAAGTGTAGTCTAAAGGAAAATCAGCTTCATTAGATGTATCCAGAGAGCTTGTTAAAAATGCAGATGAGATTTCTGGGCCTCATCCCTGATTTAATGAATCAGAATCTCCTGGTGTAGGGTCCCAATATCTGCCCTTTTATTAAGTAAGGAAAAAGAGTATTTCGAGCCCTATGTATTTTACTTCAATTTTGAGTATAAAATATAATTGGAGCCAGCCTTAATGAGCTATTTAATCAGAAAACTTGTTAGGAATATGAATATTCTTGACATTGGTTCTTTGGAAGGCAAAACCATGGCTAGCCGTTGTCTTCTTAGAGGGGTATGAAAAAAATCAGTGAATTTTTACATACCCAATACCATAAAAGTATACTTATTCTATATTATGTCATCATAAAATGTATTCTTTTCTCTAAAACCTTTCACTAAAAAGGGCTAATAGTCTTTCTTTAATCATGAAAGATTAGTTTTAATAGGTTTATAGACTGTTGGCTTATCACCTTGGAACTTAAAGTTGGAAAAATACCACTCATACAAACTGAAAATTTACCCCAAAGGAACAAAAATCCTCCATTTGCCAGAAAAACCTACTGGACCTGTCCTCACTATCCCCGCCTCCATCTAAGTGAATCATCGTCCTTTCTGCTCATCAATTGCTTTCCAGAGGCAATCTCTGTTTTCTGCTTGCAGATGAACCCCACAAATACTTGCATTCATCTGTCACATTTCCCCCACTCATTGTAGCAAAGATCAGGGAGACAGGAAGATGCATTTCACTTGCTCTGTCAATTGGAACATCTATAAGCTAGTCCTGTCGTGAGTGCTCCACTCATTAACACTACCTTTTCCTGTGAACTGTTGAGTGGGTGAATTCTGATCACATTTGTTTAGAACAACAAGCAAGGACTCCACAAGGTAAGTGCACCATAGGCCCAGATCTGATGTTCCAATCTCCAATCGTCACCAAGTCTCTTTTCATCACTGCCCTTTCAGTTAGGTTTGAATTCTCATTTTCAACAGCGTATTGAAAACCATATTTGTAGAGGAAAACTATTCGTTCACTTAAACTATAGATGTTGTATGTCGTAGGAAATATGATTTTTATCCAATGACCCTGGGTTAATTAACTCACTATCTCTGGCTTTATTGACCTAATTAGGTAGCCTCACTTGTGTATGTGTGGCTTGATGTCACGTGTTAATTTGAAAGCCTCAAGATCCTTGAGAAATTATCGAATTTGATGATAACAAAAATTAATTTCTAAATGTATAAGTATGGACATTATCATTAATTCAACCAACATTTATTTAACTTTCATATATTCTAAATCCTATGATAAGGGCTGGTGATACAAGTCTAAGTCTATTTGGACTCTTAGTATGTGAGTTATATTAGGACGCTCTTTTACGCTTTTCTGGGAAAGAAGTGTTGTAAAAAGCAGGAGGGAGTAAATGAAGATAAATTAATAGACTCAGTAGGGTATTGATACTAATATATCAGTGAAAATTAAGAAACTTTTCCATTTCAGGCATCCAACAAAATTTCCGTTCTTCTTCTCAATGTTAGGCTGGTCCATCTAGGTAAGGAGGTGAGTATAAGGAAGAAGTCAGCTGTGTATTTCTCTCTAAAGATGTCCCTAGTGGCTTTGGGGAGGAGGTTGACAGGAAATAATGAGAATATTTGCCAAATATCTGTAAGAAGGTAGTATACATTTTTGGAAATGAACTGCAAATCATATAATCTCCAGGGCGCCAGGCCCATTTATCCACCTTCTTACTCTATATATCTCCAACTGGCTGTTTAATAGCATGCTAAAACTTAGTGTATTAAAGTGGAATTCTTGATTTTTTTTCCCGTCCCCAAATCTGCTCCTTCTTGGTAAGTGACACGACCATTCACCCAGTTGTTAAGCCAAAACCCCTTACATGTATCCCATACACAGGATTAGAAATACTCCAAATCTGATCATTCCTCACCATGTCCATTGCCTCTACCCAAATCCAAACCAGCTTCACATTTTCCCTGAATATAGGCTCCTAATTGCTTCTATGCCTAATTTTCCCTCAATCTATTCTCTCTCTATTCAACATTCAAAGTGCCCTTTTAAAACAGTGTAAAGATTATACATACTCTGTTTAAAATATTTAGTGGTTTCTGGTTATAATTAGAATAAAATAGAAATTTATTACCAGGGCCAACCCGGGGACTTGCATAACCTTGTCCTTGGCTGCTCCTCAAACTCCATCTCCTGTGATTCTCCCTCTCACTCATTCTGCGCCAGCTGTACTGACCTCTTTCCCACTCCTTGAATGCTCCAGGCTATTCCTGATTGAGGGCCTTTGCATTTGCTGTTCTCCCAGCCTGGAATGTTCTCCTCCCAGACTGTGGCTGGCTCTTCTTGTCAGTTAGACTGACTTTCTCCTTGGCTTCCCTATTTATAATACCTGTCAGTCTGTCACCCTCTCTCACATCACCCTTCTTAATTTTCTCCATAGTGTTTGTCACTCTGAAACTGTTCTCTTTATTTATTTTCTTCCTTATTTTTTTGTCTCCTCAAGTAAAATGTGAGCTTCATGGGAGTAGTGATTTTTCTGTACTATTCTTTACCATACTCTAGCATCTAGAACATAATAGACATATAATGGATTCTCAATAAATATTTATTAAATGATCTCAGCATATTAAAAACAGGAAAAATATATTGGTTTGGAGGTAATACATGTAATGATGTAAATAGAATATTTTACCATTATTGCATTGTATTCAGAGACCAAATTATGTGGTTTAATTTTATTTTTATAATCTTATCATATATGAGAAATACTTTTGAAAATATGATAAGAGAAAATGTGGGAAGAAAAGAGGATATTTTAAATGCTTATTTTCCCTTTCTGTATTTTTTATACAGTCACATGCCACATGATGATGTCTCGGTCAACAACGGACCGCATATATGATGGTGTTCCCATAGGATTGCTACCATATAGGCTAGGTTTCTAGTAGGCTATCCCATCTAGGTTTGTGTAAGTATTGTAGGGGAGGAAATTTTCCTCTACCCTTCTATGTTTTTCTGACTAGTCTAAGAATTACATTGACATAAGAGATTAACAGGAGAAAAACAAACAAAAGTTTAATAATATGTATACATATGAGAAACCCAAGAAAACCAAGTAATTTGCCAAAATGGCCAAAGCCCTCACCTTAAATACCATCCTCAGCTAAAGACAAAAGAACATGTTGGGGGCGGAGAGAATCAGGGACTTCAAAGGGAAGGAAGGCAATTCACAGGTAGATGAAAAGGAGCCAACAGCTGGAAAACAAATGTTTGGCCACACAGAAACAGAAGAACACAGAGGGGAGCCCAGTAAACAGGCTTTTCTAGGTTACTCCTGTCTACTACCTAGTTCATGTTATGCTAAGGTGGTAGCTCACTTCCTGGGACAGGTTTATACCTGAATCCTTTTAGGCAGTTAAGGAGGAGGTAACAAGAAAAACTTTGAGTCTTTTGTTTTTAAAAATAATTGGCCTAAGGGGCCGCCGCGTGGCGCAGCGGTTTAGTCCGCACTTGGCAGCCTGGGGTTCGCAGGTTCGGATCCTGGGCACCTGCTGATGCACTGCTCATCAGCCACACCGTGGTGGCGTCCCATATAAAGTAGAGGAGGATGGGCACAGATGTTAGCCCAGGGCCAGTCTTCCTCGGCAAAAAGAGGAGGATTGGCAACGGATGTTAGCTCAGGGCTGGTCTTCCTCACACACACACAAAAAATAAATAAATAATTGGCCTAAGATAATCCTCATGTTAAAAGACACATTTTGGGGGGGGGCAAATTTTGTTCCCCTTCAGTACACTCTCTGATGTTCACACCATGAAAAAATTGCTTAAAGATGCATTTCTTGGAACGTATCCCTGTCATTAAGCTACATATGACTGTAATTTAATATTTAAGCAATCATTCTCTGGATTATTCATCCATAGGTGATTAATATGGAAAATATCCTACAGATTTTTTCTGACAAAGCAGTAATTTACTGATCCACTGTTATTTACATTTCCTTTCTGTCTAGAGGGCTATAAATCATCAAATCAAAACTCCTACACAAATATAATGGTGTTGGAAGCATTAGATTAAAAAGTACTTTTAAGGTTATTTTGGTTAATTTAAGGGAACAGAAGAAGGTAATATAATGTCTAATGAAACTTTGATATTCAGTCATGCTTCAGGTTCTGTAGACCAGTGTCACATCTACCAAAAAGACTACCTTAACATCAGTCAAAGAAAATAAAATTCAGTAGTTAGACATCTATCAACAATTTTAAAAATTGGCAAGTCCGTCCCAATTTTAGTAGAAACAACAACAAAAATCAGCCTTTTCTTAACCTGAGGATAGTATGTACAGCAATAACTATAATCCAAGGGAATAAATGGTACATACCATAAAATGAGTGTGGAAAAGTCTCCATGAGATTTCTGTCAAGGGAGATTTAGTTTCTAGCTGTGGGAAGGAGAAAGAATCCGAGAGACTAACAGGATAGGTAATTTGTTCCTACAGAGATGGAGGGAAGGGACATTCTAGGTGAGAAGACCTACAGCAGGGAAGGTCTTTGAAAGGAAGATGAGCTGTTTGGAGGAGTGAACTGAGGCCAGGTACTGGAGGGACTTGACGATCACAGAAAGGAGTTTGAATTTTGGTAGTTTATGAGGGATGGTTGAAGGTGAGTGGCATGATTGAACTTATGCTTTCGGAAGATATTACAGCAGCAGGATGAAAGAAAAAAAGAACCTTGGGGGTGGGATTGTTAGAAAACTGTGCAGTGGACCAGGTGATGGTGGTATAGGTAGAAATAGCAGAGGACTGAAAGGCTGGAGAGGGGAGGAAAGACCTGAGATATGTGCAAAAGTTGAAGTCAAGGACTGGGAAACTAATTTTATGTGAAGAAGGAAACTGAGTTCAGTTTTAGAAATGTTGGATTTGAGGCCTCAGAAGGATCCGTAAGAAGAGCCATCCAACAGACTGTTGAAACTATAGAATTCAAACTGGGGAAAATTTAGAGATGGAAAGAGAGTCTTGGGGGATTATTAGCGGTAACTGGTATGTCAGATCTGGTTCAGATCTTTGGGCTTCAGATTCACTCACAACATTCTTCAAGTTTCTCTATTAAAATTTCACCCACCTCTGTAGAGGGAAACCCATCCCATACCCAAATGGCAGGATCCATCCTCCCTCCCTCCCTACTTGCAAAGGCCAACTCTGAGGCCTTCATTTGAAGAACACAGAAGGCTCCAAACTGCTAAGTGATCAATGAGAGAGAAAACCCTTCAAATGAAAAGACATGCAGAACTTTTATATTTTGATCCACTACTTCTTGTGACTGCCTCATGGCTGCTATACTTTCTGAAAGGGGCACAGCAAAGCAAAAACACCAATGACTAGAAGCAGCACAAAAGCACATCCCTCCTGCAGGCCACGGGCCACATAGCTTAAACCAGTGTGTGCATCCACTGAGACAAAATGCAGTTAGAATCATGTATTGTGAATGTCAAAAGGACCTAGAGAGCATCTAGTTAATGTCCATTATTTTATGGTGAAAGCAACTGAGACTTATAAAAGGTAAGTGACTTGCTCAAGGTCACAGAGCTAGTTAATGGCACACTAATGGAACTGCAACACTCAATAGGTTTTTTTTCAGAGCAGTGGTCCCAGTTACACTGGGGCTTTGTGTTATTTTGTAATGAAAAAAAAAAAATGGGTCTATGCCCACAAAGCAAGAAATCACATGTAATATGCTTGCTTTTATTTTTGAGGCATTAATTACATGATTAAAATGAAGACCAATATACAAATATGATAGAGGTGGGTAGTTGTATAAGCCTTTCATATATTCCTCTCTGTCAGAAAGAGAAATAAAAGCCATATGTTTCTAGTGAAAACCTATAGAGTTGGTTCTTTCAGAGTAGAATGGGGTTTTCAAAGCACTAGCAGTGAAAAGAGCCTTAAAAAGACATATACCCGCTTTGCTTCTACAGATGGACCGGTCCCACATGTACGGATCAGACATGGAGTGCTGTTTCTGCAGTTTCCTTTATTGTTCTGGTCAGGACTGAGGATAACGAGCAATTCTCCAAGACTGGGTATTTCCATTCAAATGGAGAGTTGTCAGCAGTTCAATAGTTCTATCTGAGAAATGGACTGAAATTTTGGAAAGGACAAACTTTCTAATAAAGTGCCCAGTGCTGTTCACTTCTGCCAGGTAGCACAGTCATCGCCCCTGGGGTGTGGATAAGTTTTCCTCTCGTTCCTGCTTTCCGGGAGAGGTGGCTCAGGAGCTGTGGCGCTCTTTAGCACTATGTGCAACATTTTCTGTGGGAAACCTGCTATCTTTTTCTCCAGTGACCAAAGATTGAATTTTTAAAATTGAATTCAGGTCAGGGTGACCCTGAAATCTTTGACTATTGTTAAACTTTGAGTCTCCTTTAAGAATGAGAACATTAAACAAAACAGAAAATTTCACACCCCCAGGGAGAACCCTGACTAATACAAATACCCAGATATTTTCCTCACCACACTTTCTTCTCTCTTCCAGGGCCAGCAGAGAAGGTAAACAAATGGCTCAGTCAGTGATAATAAAAATGCTAGGTACCATTTTCAATTTTTATCATGTGCCAGGCTCCTCACATAGTGGGATAATATTACTCCCATTTTACAACTGAGGGAACTGAGGCCCAGAGAGGATATTTAACCTGATGTTGCACAATAGGTAAGTGGTAGGGCCAGGGTTCAGACCCAGAGGCAGTAAGTGTAGTGAGTGGTTAGCAGCAAAGGCTTGGAGTCAGGCCTCAGTTTTATTCCTGGCTCTACCACTTACTAGCTGAGAACTTAGGCAAGTTTCTTAAGCTCACCAAGCCTCCATTTCCCTATCTGTGAAATGGAAAAGGTAATATTTAATGTAGAGAGTGGATTAGGAGATTATGTACATAAGTGTAAAGCATGTGCCTGGTATATTTGCTGAGTGAATAAATCCAGGAGTGTCTTACTCCAAACCGTTCATCCTAAAAGTGTATCACATCATTTTGGCTCATTTACCAGAATAATCAAGTCACAGAAGCTCTGATTCAGGAAAGGATGAGTGGGCTACAGCATGGAGTAGAAGCTGTGGTCAAAATAAACACAGCAGTGAGTGTGGTTGGATTTTCTCTTTCTTACTACTGAGGGCCTTTGATGCTGCTGGAGAGTTACGGTTGTGAGGAAGGGTAATTTTAAATACCTTGGCTTTCTCTCCTTCACCGATGCCGAAGCAGCGGTGGTAGTGAGGATTGGAGGCGTCCCTCACTATTCTGCATCTCGCTGATCATGCTCATTTGTCAGTCACTGGGAAAAAAGTCCAGCATCTGAGGTGCCCCAGCCAGAGTCTGGGTTTTGACCTCACATTTCTTTTATGTCCTGATGGGTTGCTACACAGGGCTGCTAGAAAAAATATTTTTCTTTGCTAAATCTGGTGATCCTACCTGAGGACAGCCTAGAAAAGGCCTGAAGGTCCCTTTTCCCTTTTTTGGTCCTCCAATGGCTTCTCAAACTCCTGAATCAAAGTCCTTGCCTCAGCACACGTGCTTTCCTTCACTCCCAACCTAGTCAGATGCAATACCTGCTTGCTCTTTGCTGATGACCTTGCCTCATACTTCATTGAGAAAATAGGGCCAATCAGAGGGAAACTCCACGATCTCCACCCACCTAATCTCCCAACTCTCTTGCACTCCTCCTATTAGCTCTGCCTTCCCTCCTGTTCTACTGGATTAAAATGTCCCTGCTCCTGCTTACAGCCATTCCTGCCCCTTGTCTTCTGGATCCCATCCACCCTCACCTTCTCTAGGATTTCACTCTTGCAAATTTCCCTTGTCTCTCCTGTGTCATCAATTTCTCTCTATTTGATCATACTCTTCCTCATTTGAGCATGCTTGGGTATCGCCCATCTTTATAAAGCCCCTCCTTGCACTGATGCCCCATCTTGCTCCCACCTCAGTTCTGTGCTCTCCACTATAATTTTTTCACTATTGCAAAAGATGAACGACTAATCTGTCTCTTCCCTTAGGCTGGTGATTCTCAAGCTTGGCTACACATTAGACTCACCTGGGCTCTTTTAAAAACACTCGGTCCCAGTAGATGCCCTAAACCTCTTGTGATCAAATCATCAAAGTGTTAGTCTTTCAAAGCTCCCCCAGGTGGTTTCAATGTGTAGCAGAGGCTGAGAATCATCCATTAGAATGTAAACTCCATGGAGGTAGGGATTGTGTCAGTTTTTTTAAAATGTTGTGTCTTAAATGTATAGAGTAGAGCCTTGAGCATTGTAGCTGCTTTATAAATATCTGTGAAAAAGAGCCGGTTTGAATTGAATGTTTATGGTTGGAGAGAGAGGCAGAAGGAAGGGGAGAAGTTTGATCTCCTTTTTCATCTGGGATGAAATGCTATTGTCACTCTCTTTGGTCTCCTGCCATTTCTCTGTACTTTGTGGATCTTTGATGTTAACCCCGAGGAGGCTGGTGTTGGGTAGAATTCCATGTTGGCCAAAAGGTATTGGAGAGGGGAGTTAAGAGAGGGAGATATCTTGGGCTTCATGGTGCCTGCCTATATAGAAAGTTGATTACTAGATTCTTATCTTTGGTTTCATTTGTTAATTTCTCAGGCAAAGAGGTTTAACTTCTAGGTTTTGTATAGTTGCTATAAAATTGTTTCATTATAATTTACCACACTGTTTTAGTACCAAAAGTTTAGATTATGGCTACAAATAAAAACCATCACTGTCCTCTGTCAGCCCTTTAGAGTTTATTTCTTGTTAGCACTTATTACTCCCTTTTTACTTGGAGTAAAATATTCCTGAGAGAATCCTGAGCAGAGGGCACCCAACTCTGCCTACACCAAGACTTGTCTACTTTCTCACTCCTAAAGATGACTCAGTGGCTCTGACTGGTCTTTAGTCTTCATCTTCTTAGTTTTGTTCAGCCTAGTAAATAGTTGTGGGGCATCTACTATTCATTAGGCACAGAGCTAGTCTTTAGAAGCTCACATCCCAGTGGGGGGAGACAAACTAGTTACCAAGAACACTTTAGTAAATGTTGGCCAATGCTCTGCTAGATGCAAGCACAGACAGGTCTACCCATAATACCTGCAGGGCCTGGGGCAAGAATGAAGCCCATGTGCTATAGGTGTAAAGATTTGAAATTTACAAGTCCAACAAACAGATCATTGCTAAATAAGATATGTTCTATCCTCCTCCCTTGATAAATATACCTGTATGGCCAGATTTGAATTTAAAATTATGGAACTCCTTGGAGTTCTACACAGCATGGCAGGGAAGGAAAGCCCATCCCCAAACTGCAGCCCAACCTCTTCTCTTTCCATTCCTGGCCAAACCCACACTGTGAAGGGCCTCACAAGCATGCATATGGGCACCCCAGCCCGAATGTCCAGAATGCATCCAAATAGACACAAATAAGTGGCCTCTGTCCACCTCTCAGCCTATAGGTGCACACCCCAAGGCCTTAGATGTGGGCTCTGGACAATTTTTACAGAAAATTCTGTGCCCAGGGTACCTGGCGCAAAATCTGGAAGGAATGGGTGGGGCTCTGGGTGGGCATCTCCACTTGGCCCTGAGGAGTTCTCCATGGGGAGGAGGATCAGAGCCCTGGGAAGCTCAGACCCAGGACAGGGTTCTCCTGGCATGGGTCATAGGGGTGCACAGAGACTGAGCACCAGGTACAGTGGGAGTGTAGAGGAGGATACTTAGGGAAAAAAGGTCATGGAAGACTTCTGAGAGGAAATATCTGAGCTCAAATGTTGGAGGGGATGTTAGCCAGATAAACAAAGGTGGATAGGCCATTATAAGCTAAGTCATCAGCACAGGCTCATTTGCAGAGAGGTGACACAATGTCACCTTGTGAGGAACTAGGAGTGCAAATTCCTCATTGGTGGAGTGGGAATAGGTAGGAGCGATCACCTACGTGGTGGATGGGGTCCTAGTCATGAGGACATTGTCTAGCCTGCTAAGAGTATGAGTTTAATCTGTAGGTCCTAGGGAACCCTGATATGCCTCCACTTCTGTACCTACTTGTGGCTTATACTGTGATCTCTTCAGCTCCTTTGAGCCCCAAAGCATCTTGCACTGTGGGGTTTCTGCTCCAGGCTACCATTCTGGCTCCAAAGCACTAAGCGGCTCTCTTGTTATCAGAGCCCTGGCAGCGACTCTCTGTTGCCTATTTTGGCAGTAGCTGTAGTTTCACTCTTTGGTTCTACCCAAATCTTTTTGGCAACATGTTGTGCTTTTATTTTATTTCCTCCTCTTCTCTTTCTTTTCAAGATAATTTGTGGCATAATCTATCCAACCATCCATCTGTCCATCAGGTGTTTAACAATGCTCGTGTGCTCACACCTCGTTTACTGGGATGCCCTGCATGTGAATTCAACAAGGGTATGGATTTGGAGTTTTGTCCGTTCTGGTTACTGATGTATCCCAAGCACTTAGAGCAATGCCTTGCATGTGGATGAAGAATACATGATGAAATGCCCTTTCTTCTTTTTTGCCTGACTTGATTTTTAATTAGCCTTCAAAACCTGTGTCTAGACTTCACCTCCAGGAAGATTTTAGTCACTTCCGGGTGGAATAGATGCCCCAAGTCGGTTTGGCACAGCCCTTTGCACACACCTCAGTCCTTAGCATTTGATTTAAAGTCTACTTGTTTGAATCTCCTGCTCTGTTTTAGGCCCATAAACTCAGAATTTTTCTGCTTATCTCTGTACCTCCAATTCTTATCACAGCCCTCAGAACATACTGAGTAAACAACAAATGTTTGTGAATGGATGTCTTACCATGCTATCTCTGAACTTCAGGCCAAATGCCCACATAACATTGACTTTGGGAGTTTCAAGGACACCCCAGTGCAGTGCTCTTCCCCTAGATTTTCACACGGCTCACTCTACCCAGTGGCACCTCCTATCACCCTGTCAAACAGTACCCCCTCCACCAATTACTCTCTCTGTTTTATTGCAGTTATCCGTACATGAAATTTTATTGAATTCCAAGGGCCTAAACATGACCCTGACATATAATTGACACTCAGGAAGAGTTCATAGATCAATGATACCAAATCACAGTTCCCGGCAAACTTGGTTATTTCTTGCATTGTTCCCCTATCAGAGTGAAGGGCGCCAACCTTCACCAAGTTATTCACCAGAAAGCCAGCAGTCATTCTTTCTTATGGCTTATTTTTTTTAACTTGTTAAGATATAACTAACATTTTATAGAATATACAGCCACTATATGTTCAGTTTGACAAGTTTTGACAATTGTTTACCCATATAACAATTACCCAAAACAAGACAGAGAACATTTCCATTACTCCAGAAACTTCTGTTGTGTTCTTTTCCAGTCAATTCACTCCCTAGAGCCAACAACTATCTGACTTCTGACATCATAGATTCATTCTGCCTAATTTTTTGACATTTAAATGGAATCATACAGTCTGCACTCTTTTCTGTCTGTCTTCTTTTGCTTAACATATTCCTTTGCTTAACCTATTGTCATGTATATTGTATATATCAGCAATTTGTTCATTTTTATTCTGAGTAGTATGCCATTGTATGAATATATCATAATTTGTTTATCCACTTTCTATTGATGGGTACTGGGGTTGTTTCCGGTTTTGAGTTATTATAAGTAAGACTGCTATAAACATTCTTGTACAGTTCTTTAGGGGGACATGTTTTCATTTCTCTTGGATAAGTATCTAGGAATGTGCAGGTTTGGGGGTTCCCAAGACCACCCTCAGGTTCAATAATTTGCTAGAAGGACTCACAGAACTCAGCAAACGGCTATGCTCATGGTTACAGTTTGTTATGGTTTAGAGGTTAAAATCAGCAATGGGAAAAAACTCATAGAGCAAAGTCTAGGAGAGACCAGGTGTGAGCTTCCAGTTGTCCTTTCCCAGTGGAGTCAAATGGACAGTGCTTAGGGAGTATAGAGGTGTGATGTGTGACAATATTTCCAACCAGGGAAGCTCACCTGATCCTTGATGACCAGGTTTTTTATTAGAGGTTGGCCATAGACACAGCTGACATAGACTCTGCTGGATGAGTTTGGTTTCTAGCCCCTCCAGAGGTTAAGCAGATACTGTGTGGCCCCCTGGACCAACCAAAAATCACACAGCCCCACAAAAATCACCATCTGGCATGGCCTGAGGCAAACAAAGACACTTCCATCAGATAGGATATTCCAAAGGCTTAAAGATTACCACCCAGGAGCTGGGGACAAAGGACAAAACCTTTCCTTGGGCAAAGTTAATCTTTTAGTGCACAGTGTGTAACTGCTAGGTCACAGGCAGGTTTATGTTCAACTTTATAAGAAAACTGGAAAATAGTTCTCCAAATTATCTTTTTACATCCCTGCCAGCAGTGTATGAGAATTCCAGTTGTTTCACATTTGTACCAGCATTTGGTGTTGTCAGTCTTTTTGATTTTAGTCATTCTAGCGGCTGTAAATAGTATCTCAGTGTGGTTTTAATTTTCATTTTCCCTAAAGATTAATGATATGAGTACCTTTTAATGGAATTATTGGACATTTGTGTATATCTTCTCAGAAGTCATTCTTGATACTTCTCTTCCCGTTAGTGTCTGTATCCAATCCTTTATCAAGTCTTGATTTTATCTCCTAAAAAGCTCTCAAAACTCTTCTTTTCTCATCTCTATCACCAGCACCCTAACCTGAGCCCCTTGGATCTCTATCCTGGGCTTCCACAGTGGCTTTTTAGTGGTCTACCTGCCTCCTCCGTGACCACTGTCTGATCTGTTCTCTCTTACAGCTGGAGTAATCTATTCAAAATTAATTCCTATTATTTTATAATCCTTCTTAAACACACCAAAATAAAAGCAAAAGCAAAAACAAAGCCAACTCCATTGCCTTCCCATTTCTCTTAGGATAAAGCACTTCCTACCATGATGTATTAGACCTTGCAATGTCAAGCCCTCATATACTCTCCAGTCTTATTTTCTGTCCTTCTCACCCTTGCTTTCTATGCTCCAGCCATACTGGCTTTCTTTCTACTTCTTGTTACCTCCGGCTCTCTCCTGCCACAGGGTCTGTATTATACTGTTTCTTTTCCCTGGAATTATTTTCCCCTCTTTTTCAGTAAGTTAACTTCTTCCCATCTTTCATAGTTGAACTCAAGTCTCATTGGCTCAGAAAAACCTTCCTCAACCTCCATGACTAGGTCAATTCCTCAGTGATGGGTACTCCTGGCTTTATGTCACTTTACTGAGGAGGATTTATCACGGCTGCAGTTTTAAATTTATTTGGATGATTTTGGTTAGTGCCTCTCTCTGTCTCCAAGTTCCAATAGAGAAGCACTCAGTGGTGTGCTAGAGCTGACTGTGAGAACCTACTGTGGGCATCATTTCCCAACTCCACACTCAAGAGACAGCACATTGATCGTTCGAAGTTAGCCTGGGTGGGAGTATTCACACCGTGGAAACTGGCAAATACTATAGACTAAGGTTTTTTTCCCCTTCCTGGAGAGCTGGCTATTTAAACATTTACCAGCACACTACTGGAAGGAACAAGTGCTTTCTTCTCCACTATTGTACCCTCACCAAATAGGAAAGTCCTTGGCCACATAATAGGTCATCAATTAATATTGATCAATTAATATTAATCATAATTCAGTGCACCGGGCTCTCCAACCTTCTCAGGATGCCTTTTTGCTGTTTATTATTTAACTCCCTTTAGAATTTCACAAGATGGGCATTGGGCAGTGGCCTGTTTACTATGTTTGAGTGGGTTGCAGCAATAAAAATATTGTATATATTTATAATTATTACTTCTTTTCTGGATGGCTCATGGAACAGGTTTTCCTTTCTTCTTCTGTCCCCCAAACTTAGTGGCTCTTCATAGGCCACTTTATTTGGTAGGGCAGATCAAATGACCCAGCAAGAGACAAATGGGACTTGACAAAAGGCAGTGCATATATACCGACAGAGAGAATATATAAGAATTTACGTGGAGTATACTTATAAATGGAAATCACTTAAAGTTCTGTTTCTGCCAAAACCCTGATTCAAGCTCTTCTGGAATTATTTTCTTTAGCACGTGTAGAATGTATTGTGGAGAACAGTTCAGGGCTCAGTTTAAGCTGTTGACCAAGTTGTTAATTGCTGCCTGTGGTTGGGGATGCATATGATGTTTAGCTCCAGGTTTTCCAAATTTTAGACATCCCATCCTACCATTATAATTTTTGCCATGACCATGTGATTGTATTGTTATTTGTAATATGTAATATTTTTCTTTAAATTGAGCAAATTTTAAAAACTTAAATGTATTTTTAAAGACGTTTTGTTTCATGCCTTTAAACATAAAACTATTTTATACCCCCAAGTTCACATCAAACTAACACATAGAAAATGTCCGTCTGTGTACACCAAAAATCATATCACGCACTGCCGGTGGTACCTATAGCCAACTCTGGGAAAAAACTAATACCAGGAAGAACATGGATTTTGGAGTTCTCTACATTTGGTTTGGTATCTTAGATTTCCCACAAGGGCGTGTTAGCTCTCTGTGACTCAGACTTTACCTGGAAAATGTAGATCACTGACTTATAGGAAAGGATAGTAAGATGGACAGAGCCCCATGATCAAAGGGTGGAGATCAGAGAAAATGCTGCATAGATTAATTTCTTTTTCCACTTACTATTGGCCTTTATTACTGGCTCAATTGTTTCTTTCTGGCTATTACTAAAGCATGTTTTTATTGAGGTACAGTTTTTACACAGCTAAGTGCATAGATTTAAGTGTACAGATCAGCATCTTTTCATTGTTCGTTCTAGATTTACTGTTTGAATTGGATACCTGAGTATCTAAACTCTGGTATCAGATCTGGTGTTTACTAAATGTTTTGTTTTAGGAGTGTCACAACTTCTGTGAGTCTCTTTATTCATACAAAGGGTGCTGTATGAATTGAATTTACAATTGTGAATTACTGCCCAAGTATTCTTGTTAGTAATATTCTTTCCATTATTCTTAATATCAGTATGAAGACTGGGGTTTTCTAACTTGGACAAATCTGGAATTTGTTATCCACACCTTGTCCAGGAATGCTTAGCAGCCTTAGTCCATGTGAACCACTTAGCAATCAGCAACTTGCAATTCAAAAATCAGCAGCTCACTGGGGGCAGACTCAGAAGTGTGAAACAATCACCCAAGGCTTGCTGATTTGTGTTTCTGTCTCAAACTGCAAGAAATTAGCAATTAGCCACCTTTGGGGCATTTCCACAGCTGGGTCTTGAGTCATGATCAATGAAAAGCAGAAATCAGGAATTATTATGAAAGGAACCATGTTTAGAGCCAGCCCTGATAGCCTAAGTGGTTAAAATTCAGCACTCTCACCACTTCGGAGGCCCAGGTTCGTTTCCTGGGCTCGAAACCACATCACTTGTCTGTCAGTAGCCATGCTGTGGTGGCAGCTCACATGGAAGAACTCGAATGACTTATAACTAAGATATACAACTGTGTACTGGGGCTTTGGGCAGGAAAAAAAAAAGAGGAAGAGTGGCAACAGATGTTAGCTCAGGGTGACTCTTAAAAAAAAAGGAACCATGTTTAGATACCAGGTTGTCTAATACCAGCTCAATCTATCCATCAGCAAAATTTATCATTTGACTACTATGAACTTGGCCATTCCGGTACCACCTCTGCTGAAACCCTCCCTCACCATTGTCAGTCCCCACTGACCTCTCTTCTTTGAGTCCTGCAACTGTGGTCTTGCTGAGCCATTATCCCCATCACAATGAACTCTTCTCCAGTGACCCACATCCTTCATGAAGCCAGTGTACAACCCCAGGAAACACCTTATCTTTGTTACTATTTTGTGGGGGGCAAGTCTTGTTTCCATAAGTTCTACCCCTCAGTGGCCATAGAACCATGACCAATTCAGTGGAGGTTTGGGGAAGAAAAATTCCTGCTCCAAGTCACTTTACATATAGATTCTACAAGTCTATGCATATCAAAGAAGAGCCCTAAGTGATTACCAGTACAAGGGGTAGACGGTAGAGTCGGAGAAATAAGATCTACAAGCCTAAATAATTAGTGAATAGGCTTTTGTAAAACCAGCATTCTCCACTGACATACTAACAAAACATAGAGTTAACTAGTGTTGTGTTAGTTATTCACTTTAAAATGTTTCAGTATAGAGAGTATGTATATATACATATATATATATAGAGAGAGTATATTCATATTATAGTATATTCATAATATAGTATATTATTATAGTATACTGTATCATAGTATATTATATTGTATAATATATAGTATATTCTATATATGGAGTATATTCATATTATAGTATGTTATAGTATATTCATATTATAGCTGTCATTATTAGTCAGGTTAAGCTACAACCCAAGTAGTCCAGTATTCTGATTGGATCAGCTAGCATTCTAATCAGGGTGCCTGTATTCCAGAGGTAACTTGCATAAATGCTTCTGTATCCAGAGAGGCAGAGGACTTGTGAAGACCATGAACCCTGGAATCAGACAGCCTCAGTTTGAATCCTGGCTCTGTTATTTACCGGTTATAACATCTCAGGAATTGAACTTATCTGCACTTCAGTTTCTGAATCTGTAAAATGGGGATAATACTAGTGCTTACCTTATAGCCTGCTAAGAGGATTAAATGACTTAATATGTGTATAGTGTTTAGAGTAGTATTTGCCACACAGTAAGTTCTATGTAAGTGTTTGTTAAACAAATAAAATCAATTGATATCAAACACTTTGCTTAATAACACTAAATGTCAGAAATGGGCTCTCGCTGGTGAAATTAGAGGTATTCAAATTGTTTGGATTGGCTAACCTAACTTAGAGACACTCTCTGTCCTTCTACCCTTGCATGAACAGGATACAAGAGTCTAGCAAGGCCAGTAGGGATGATATCCAGGATTTAATCCTTAATTATCCTGGGTCTAGCAAGTGAGTTAGAGTATTCTGGTTTCCTGATGCCAACTGTAAGGGAAACAGAATCTTGCCTCTGGAATATTATCATTTTGTCTTGATTAAACATTTAACGTGTGGTGGACATTGGAACACTAAAAGCATACAGAACTGGAATTCATGGAGCTTGCAAACGGATTCTGTGAACATTTGTGTGCCTACTTGCTAATTAATATTTGTTTAATAAATGTATTTATGTGACAAAATTTGGTCTGAGACTTGCTTTTATTATAGCCCAGCAGAGAGGTTGTGGGGGAAAAACTAACTCTCCCCATATCAAATTTTTTAGAGACTAGGATTACCTACAAAATGATCTATTGTAAGAATTGTCTGACCAAATTGAATTAGGTTCAGTTCATAATGAAAGGAGGATAGACCAGGGTATATCAAGGAGCAGTAGTTCAATGTGATCCCCACTGAGTCCTATAATTCAGAAGGATCAAAGGAGACACTAGCAGAGAGGGTGGAACTGGAGCCTCTGAGAATGGAAGAAACCTAGGTAACAGCAGTAGTAAAGATAGGAAGGAGAGAGTGAGAGTAACTGAGATTCTGAGTTAACGAGGAGTGGGGCTAAGATATTGGATAAGAGGTGTAATGTCAGTTATAGAGCCATGAGAAGTTAGGTGAGTTGTTCCTTTTGGCTAGGTGGACAATACATGACCTCCCAATATGGCTTCTCTCAACACTTCACAAAAATGCTCTCCTGCATATCACCAATGACCTTCTAGATCCCAAAGCCAGTGACTTTATCTCAGTTCTTCCCCTTGTCTACCTTTCTGCAGCATTTGACCTATTCTTTACCTTCTCTTTTGAAAGATGCCACGCATAAAGTTGGAAATGCTGGTCTTGGGCCCGAAAGAGAGTTAGGGCTGGAGATCCAGATTTGCAAAAGAACTTGACGCTGAGGCAAGGGTTAAGATCATTGGGCAGGGTGCTGGAGTGCAGATGCAGAGAACTGTGATGGAACCTTGGAGGATGATGATATTTAGAGGGCAGGCAGAGAGATGGGCAGGAGAGCAGTGATGAGAAGGCATGAAGGGAATCAGGAAGCTCAGAGAGAGGAGCCAAAGGACATGGGGGTGCTCAGTTATGCATTGTGTTGTGGGTGGCTCTGGGAGTTGCCAGGGCTGAGCAGAGCATCTTGGTGTGTTTGCAGAGAGAACAAGGAGGACAGTGAATAAACTGTGGGAGGCAGCGGGAGAACAGGAGATACATCAGACCTGCCTACCAATTTATTCACTCCATGGATGCATTCACCTAGAAAATATTGGTGACTCATTGAGATAATGATTTTCCTTGTTTTCCTCTGTTTTCTTTTTTATCTCTTCCTGTAGTTCCTCTTCCCTGCTCAATAGATAAATTGAATCACAAAATGATGGAACCTGTGTGTCTCTTCTTGACAAAGCATAGGCCCTGTTGCCATGGGACTCCCTGTGATTTTCCATTATGAGTATTATTATAAAGATATGTGTACAGGAAGAACAGATGAAAGGTCTCATCAAAATGATGTGTAATTGCTTTTTTTTTTTTAAACAACACTGCTTTCTAATCACTGGGGAATGTTTGCATTTAAAGCATTTTTGGAATTAAAAATAATTGGTTTAATTTATGCTGTGTTTCTTTCTGCAGGCTCTGGACACCCCATATTGATAACCTTTCTTCAGTTTTTGAATAAAATATAAAGAATACTCTAGTGGATGGAGTCTTTCAACCACCCCACAGGTATTTACTGATAGCCTCTCATGTGCTGGTGAGGGTCCTCAGCACTAGAGACACAGCAGTGAACTGACAAAAAAATGTCCCTTCCCTCATAGAGCCTGTATTCTGGATATTCTGCCAAGATCACACAGACAACAAATTCTGATATACCTTATCAGCTGTTTTACTTAGATAAGTTTTAAAATCTGTCTGCCTCAATTTCCACATCTATAAAATAGGGTTGCTGTAAAGGTAAAACACTTAGAACACAGTTCAATACTCAACAAATGTGTTCAAGTCAGGGGATGATGTATGCAAAAATGCTGTGAAAACTATAAAGCAATATACATAATTTAATTTGTAAATTACCATGGATTGGGCCACCTTGGAGGCCATTTGGTTTGTGACTCTCATACTGTTTGCCCTTGACCATGGGTGGAGGAGCGACAGTCATGTCTTATGGATAAACTCCTCCATTTCTAGTGTCACTGCTGGGGATTCATCGGTCATCACAAATCCCTGGAAACCCACCTCCAGGAGCCTCACCCAGTGGGGATTTATTTGGCTTTCTGAGTTTATACCTAGTAAAGGGTCTGGGGATGACCAGCCTATTACTTTGTTGTCACTTCTTATTGCATTTTATATACTTTAATGCTTATTCATGTTGCTGATAACCTGCCTGATTCCTCAGGAGGCCAGGATGTCCAAGTCCTTCCAGACATCGTGTCTTCACCCATTAGTAGTCTCTCTACGAGTTCTACTCAGGACACTTACCACACCATTTTAGCGCTGTCATTAGCAATAAATTTCCCCAAAGGTCCTTTTCCTTTTACTTCAGTTCTGTTCTAGTTCTGATTGTAAATTTGCCAGACAGCTGCCAGAAGTCAGCAGGATTGAAGTCTCTAGTTATCTGATGCCACTTTCTGTATTTTCACTTCAAATATTTGCATTTTTACATCAATACATAAATCTCCCTTCCTCAAGGTAGTTTATATGCCAACTCCAGATTTGAATTAATGACTAGGGATGCATTACTCATAAAATGAAAGAACATTCTAATTTGATGGAATGAAATTGTTACATTTGGATTCTTACAATTGAGGAAGTCAAGGATCATTATTTCGCTTACTTGCTAATTTGTAATGGCCCCTTGGTGTGCTAACTGAAAAACTTGAACAACTTAATCATCCACGAGTTATTGGACACAAAAAGCAGCATAATTTTATCTTGAAAAACGCATCAAGATTAGTATATGTGTCCATGATATTTTAAAGTTTTCATGAATGACATATTTTTTTGCCTGTGATCAAATTTGGTAAATTAGTCAATGCATTCTGTAAATTTGTGGACAACAAAGTACCAAGATTACAGTGAAAAAAATTTTAAGATTTTTCCTGAGGTGTCTTTTTAGGTTTTTTTTTTTTGCCTGTGGTTCAGGGAAAGATGAGACTTTACCTTCACAGAACTTACGTAGAAGAGGCCCCTCCCTTGATCTGTGCTCAGTTAACCCTTCAGAGTCCATAATTCACAGATCTCCTGTCCAAAGCTGGGATGGAGAGTTTTGAGGGACATAAAGGAAATAGAGTTTAAACGGCAAAACAGGTGAGGTTCCTTTTAAGTGCTAGAGAGTGTGAAGGAGATGATGAAAAACAAAACAACGAGGGAGAAGAGTACAGCCATAATAATGAGTAAAGAGCTAATATCTATTGAGTGCTTACTACTTGATAGCAATTTACACGCCTATTTTATTTATCTGTATAGTAACTTTGCAAAGTTGGTACAGTATTATCATTTCCATGAGGAAACAGAGGCCCCACCACGTAAAGTGCATCTCCCAGGTTACTCAATTGGTAAATGACAATGGTGGACTGGAACCTGGGTCTCTCTGACCCGAAAGTCCATTATATCACCATCTCCCTCTGCAGGAGACCTCATCAGGGCCTCTCTCAGGTTGCTTTCTGCCTGATGATCTTTGGGAAACTTGGAGTGCTGCAGCAGGTGGACGTCCTCTGTTCCGTGGCCCATCATCTGCTCTACCTATTGCCCTCCTCATTTTAAGTATCCAGAAACCTGGCAGGACTGCCTGCCGGATGGGGGCTCAGTTAGCTCTGGCTAATTCTTATGCTGCGTCCTACCCTTGCCATGCACTGCCTGGCCTTGACTTTGCTCCAGTCTCCCCCAGACTCTGCCCAGGAGTCATGCCCCTTGCCACACCCTCATCTCAAAGACTCATTTGATGATGGGGTTCCCTAAAGCTTGTGTTGGCCCAATTATGGGATGGAGGAAGCTACAGGCGAGGGGCCAGTGCAGGAGACCCAACTCAAGCAGCAGCTGGTACGCATGTTCCTGTACCCCCAGCAGCCTCACTTCATGCACACTGAGGAGGACTTGTCATCCTGTGGGCACAAGTCAAGACCACAGGCGTGGCCTGCCAGCTGCAGAATTGAATACTTGTCTTCTTGATAGGAAGAGATAGGTAATCTAATTTAAATATGGAACATAAATAGAAGACTTGATGATTCCTGACTCTTATATTGTCTACAGCTTATTTGAAAGAACTTTAGTATAAACAGTGTGAAGTATATGTGGATATACATTTATTCTACCTTCTATGAAGAGTTAACATTAGGAATAACCTAATCAAGCTTCCACATACTAGGTGTTTTTAGTTAGCATTTAAAGACCGAAATCATTAATCTACATTCCAGAAATGGCTATAGCAAGTGCTTCAAATATTGTTAGTGCATCCATACTGAAGGACTCCTTAAATAGCACAAGGATTGTGAAGAATACCTTTTTTATTGGAGAAATATAAAACATGTAGCTGGGTAGAAAGACCATACAGATGCTCCTGGCCTTGCATGACCAAAGTATAAGAATGCAGCAAACCCTGTAGCCTACCATGTGTGGAAGAGTGCTCCAGGTTCAGAGTTCCCCTACTTGATTGAGGACTTTGTCACTTACTCCTACTAGAGAGTTAGATGAGCCCATCATCAGAATAGTGTTGTATCATTCCTGGAAATGCTCCTGCAAACAACTTGCAAGATGGCTTCTAGATGAAGAGCAGTGACTTCGCTGAGCGTTTAGGTACAGTTGTATGTTTGCCTTTGTGTCTGGGAGCTCATAAATGTTTGTACCACTCATTAGTAGTGTGACTTTGAGCAAGTTACCCAACTTTTCTGAACCTGTTTCTTCACCCAAAAAATGGGGATAATAATGAGTATTTCATAAGGGTTTTGATGAAGATTAAATAAGATAATATATGTAAATTTTCTAGCTTGAGTAGATGCTCAAAAAAGCTTCCTTTCCTTCTCCTTTTTAGAGTTTTGTGTAGAAATTCCAAACGAGTCAAAATGCTAGGATGCGCTTCATCAGTTCTTTCAGACACCAGCCCTCCTCATTTAGGTTCCTTCTCATGCATCCTAACAATGTCGTGGGCGGAAGGAGCAGTGGAATTGCGTCTTGCGTGGCGATTATATTCCATTGTTAGGACATAAAGCACAAATAGTATATGGTCAAAATAATCTTGAAAAACTATTAATTCACCCATAAAGTATAATCGTCATGCTTTTGTGTATACAACTCTGTACCATAAAGTGTATCTAGAAATGTAAACAGTATAATGTGATACATAGCATACAATTCCATAAAAGGATCATACTCAGAAATTCAATCAGTCAAGAGTTTTACTTTAGGTAGTTTCTAACTTATTGGCTCTTTGTGTTTCTCTTCATTGCCAATGATTTTATCAGTTCCCATAGTTTTGTATTCGTTTTTCAATTTCTTCCTTGAATGAAATCATCCCCACCCACTCACCTGGAAACCTAGACAGGGTCTTCCACTTCTTTGTCAGTGGTCAGGAAAGTCCTAAAATCATTCATACATTCTTTTTGCAGTTTTCTGGAACTTGTAGTTACTGTTTCAGGCTTGACTGTGTGACACACTTGTAGACACGAGTTTATTTTGTGGAATAGCAGGCAGTTTGAGTTGTTCTCTCTCACTTTTTCTGCTTAGTATACATAATTGAATTTGCTTAGAATCAAAGTACAGTGACTCCATTGCTTATGAAATTATGTTGGAAGTTATAAGGTGCTGTGTGCAGGTGAGTATTGTTATCGTTGATGCTGTTATTGAAAGTCTTACTCTGGAAAAAGAAAAAGAGAGACTCCAGAGAGTTATCTTTGGAGTCCAGACTTTTAGGATGGGAAAATGCTCCTAGATGATGGATAGCTGAAGTGTATGTAGATAGAAAATGCTTTAGCAGGGTTGCTTCCCCCCATCCTGAACCAATAAGCACCAGCCCCTGCCCAGAGAGAGGCAGTCACAAGGGCTACCAGCTAGAGGAAACAAATGGCAAGTGGGTGGGTATGTCAGCTGGGTCCTCTGAAAAGTAGATACTGAGATGGAGTCAGCAAAGGCCAGACTCTGCCCAAGGAGCTGCCACCAATAACTGAGCATTTTGTGGGGGTACTGGGCCTGGTCACTTCTGCTCAACAGTAGTGCCTTGTAATGAGCCATCTTTGCTCCCAAGTTCCCATTGGAGTATCTGGACTTCATCAGATTTGCATTGTGGTCTGAGGCTCTCCAGCTGAGTGTGAATCCTGAAGGCACTACAGCTGAAGGCTGTCAGTTAACTGTACTCTGCACTCGCTGCAACTGAGCAGGGAGGTAAGACCAGATTCTGTCATTATTTCTACAGCATTATATTTTCCTCCAAGACATGCTATAAGGCTTGTTTGGGAGGCACCAAACCTAAGAATAAGCAAACACTACCTTCTTTGAAAGAAGATGATCTACAGCGGCCATTCACTTAAAAATTACAGTTCAAAGTTAAGTTTCATTCATTGAGTGGCTTTCCCAGTTACTCCTGTTTGCCCCTGACTGCACACTTTAGCATCTGCTCTATGTTCCCATGGCGCCCACTAGTGGCAAACACAGTGAAGGCGTTTCAAGGACTTTAGTACCAGATTTTCTAAATTATATCTTTGATTGAGTTTCTAAACCATGTGAATATTGTGTGACTGAAAATAATAAATTTATTTTTAAAATCGAAAAACATGGGTAGGAGATTTAAAAATGTTTATTCCAATATTTACTTTTTTATTATTTTAAATATTATTTTAAAGAGGGTTGTCTAAAAGCAGGAACATTCACCCACTATAATTTCTAAATTATAATAAATCTGAAAAGCCAATGGCCTTTCAACATTCACATCCTCTTATTTTTCAATAGTCTTTAAACTGGAGGGCCCCATTAGTCCTTGTGTCCACAGCACCTGTCAGCTAACCTAGTTCTTAATGGTGTAGGGAACAAAACACTTCACTATTACAGAACTCAAAGGAGATGAACCAGAATTGGTTCGAAATATCTCTTCACTGTTCCAGCTCTACTCGATCAAAGGGTGGGACATCACCATCTGGGAACCCAGGTTGGTGGAGCACAAATTTCTCCATGGACAAAATGCTTGATTTCATGCTTGAGAAGGGTAAACAAATACACTAGGGAAAATGGAGAGTCTCATTGTAAAGTGGCTTACATCTGTTTTTATCTAGATTATTACTTTTTTACTTGTTTCTTCTTAGTAAATGGATTTCAGAGGTTTTTTTTTTTGAGAACGTTGCATAAAAACAAAGTATTTTCTCTGTTTCTGTTTTTATTTTTATTGAATTTAAAATATCTTCTTTGTTGTCAACCGTTAGATTGTCAAATCTCTGTCAGTTTTTGTAGATTTGTTTTTAAAAATCATCCACAGAGTTCAGTGGGGAGTGCCCAATTTCCTTTCCAGGAAAGGGAGTGAGGACTGGTGCCAACCTGTTCCCAATGTTCGGCTTCCATTCTATCAGGGGCCTCCTCTGATGGATATTACTGTTAGTAAATATTTGGAATATTTCCCCTTCCCTAAATCAGCCCTCAACCTGTCTGGCCCCTGAGGCAGATTGATCCTTGTTATGGAGATTATATATCAATTTCTCACAGACAGATGTGCTTAAATATTTATTAAGAAATACTTTACCTTTCTAAGTCCATTTGCTTCTTTCATTTGGTTCTGACGTGGAAGCCTACATTTCTCTCAGAAGGGTTCTCAGACTTGACTGTGGGAAACAAACATGTCATGTTCTTAGTTTTCAGATGTTAAAATTTGTAACCTAAGCCGAGGACAAGCATATTTAGGAAAAATATTGACTGACTGAGCATGCTCCTTCTAGCCAAGACTAGAGAAGGGTCCTCTGACAGGAAAGGCAGAATTGGAGAGGGGAACAAGCATCAGACCTTAGTAAGGGCATCTAGACTTGGGCTTCAACCAAGTGGATGGGCAAGGGAGTAGGGGCAGTGTTTGATAGAACTCTCTAGGTTAATTTTGGGAAACCCAGGGGTAGGATAACTTGTGTCCTGCTTTCTGCCTGGAGATCTGAGAGATGGTCAGCAACCCCCCACCCAGAGCTTCTATGCCACGAGGACCCCAGAAAGAGAGTGGAGATGTCTATATGGAGTTCCCAGGAGTAACAGAGCAGGCGGAGACATCCTCAGAGAGAAACCCCATCATGTGGCAAGTGCCTCCCTGCATGGCTGAGAGAGGGCCCACAGGCCTGCAAGGATAAGGAGAGTGTGGCTCTCTGACTGAGACCTGCAGGTCTGAGAGGGGCCTGCCTATGTCGGAGAGAGGGTTGGATTCTCCCAGTGATTGCAAGGTGGAAACAAGGAAGATACCAGGGATCTGTGACAGACACCGATGGAGATATCAACAGCCCGGCATGTGCCAAGGAAGAGAGATGACACCATCCAGGGACTGATAGGACCACGTCTCTCAGCAGATGTCACGTACTATTCATTTGCCCTGGAGTTGAGTCACCCTGTGTAAGTGAGGGCAAAGAGGGAAAAGACTGAATTTCACTGAGACTATTCCAAGATGAGCTTGTACCTAAGACTGGCAATTCCAAATCAACTTAGTTATTTTGGGTCTTCATACTGGGAAAAATAGGGTACCAAACAAAGGTACAGTTGAGTTGTAGGAAAGTAAATTTACATTTTTTTGCACACCCAAATTTGTGACCTGAGTAAACTGTCCCACCACTAGCCATTGGATTATAAACTGACTTCCAGGGGACGTTTCCCTAAATGTCCCAGCCAGTAGAAGTGTCTGCTTTCTTTGGCCATCATATTTCTTCACATAGCTAAATCTATGGCTATTTTAGCTTATATGTCTGACTTTTAAACGGCTTGATTTGTGTAAGTCCAAGCTAGAGAGATGGATCCACTCTCAGGGTACTGGCAAATAATGGCAGAATTTGCAGAGCTAAGGACAAAACCTGGCATACAGTGGCATCACTAAGGCAATGCAGTCTGATAAGGCTCTCCTGGGGTCACATCAGTGTGAGCCCTTTTATGGATCCCCCTTGAAACTGAGGGCACAGGGACTAAGTCTTATTTGCCTTTTCATCCGGTGTCCAGATTAGTTCACACGCTTATAAATTTTCGATAAATGTTGAATAAATTGAACCAAACTAAATTCATGTTTTCCCTCATTTTGATTCCTAGTGTCTTTCCCAACCTTGATAACTTAACTCTTTCCTCCTAGACAGCAGTTTCCTTTCTGGAGAAGATGGTGCACAGGAGCCCCCCTTTCTATATGGCTGTTTTGAGAGGCGCAGGACCAGGCTTTCGTGGTCTCACATCCGCTCCCAATGGATAAGAGACTTGAAGACAATAAGAGGTAAGTGTTGAAGGAGGGAAGAGGAGGGAGAGACCAAACAGAACCTAACAGCCTAACTGGAACAAATAGGTAGGGAAGGGCTTATTTTAAATCTCTTGCCTCAGTGACTCTACAGAAGGGACAAATTCACCCACCTTGAGCATAGTTCTCTACAAAGAGGAGTCTGTGTTTTGGTGGCAGAAGGCAAGAGGATGTTCAAGGTGGGTAATCTCAAACCCATCTGCTGTACTTGAGTGTGTGAGCATGATATGCTAACTCAGTGGTTCTTTGCCCCTCAGGGGACAACTTTGCCCCCAGGGCACCTTTGGTAATGTCTAGAGACATTTTGATTGTCACAACTCTGGCGGAAAGTGCTGCTGGCATCTAGTGGGTAGAGACCAAGGATGCTGCTAAACGTCCTACAATGCACAACAAAGAATTATCTGGTCCAAAATGTCAATAGTACTGCTGTTAAGAAACCCTTGTTTAACATTTTAATTTAAACTATATTAAAAATACAAATATTCCAAAAATAATTTACTAGGATATGTAAGTTATGTCTCAGGCACAACAACCAGAGCAAGATTACCACACTGAATGGACAATATTTAAAGCATCACTTTGATAACCCTTGCACTTGTGAGAAGTTTGTGGAAGTGGTAAAGAGGAGAAGCAGTGATCTTGGCACCCACCAGGTAAACACCCTGCATATCCTGACTGGCTGTTTTGCTGGGAGCCATGGAGGTGAAGCATGTAGTTTCCATTGCACTGCAGTGGGTGCTGTGGTACACAGCCCACTTCTCCCGCTTGAGGACTGACACACTCTGAGGGGCTGCCAGCTGAACACTCTCCAATGAGTCACTTTCCAAGAATTGTTCTGGCTGAGGAGAGCAGCCTGGCCCAAAGTCACCCCCCAAGTCCTTCCCCAGTCAGCTTGAGTCTAATGACTGGTCCAGGAGGGAATGTAAAGGCTTGACTCCTTCCCTCAATTTGAGGCTACTGTGAAGGGCCATCCCAGCCCCAGAGCTCCCAGTGGGATTATCTGAGGCCTTTGTATGACTACATTGCAGTCCAACTACTCCCTCTGCTCAGTCCTAATTCCTTCATCCTCCACAGCTGTTGATCCCAGGGCCCCCCTGCCCCCCTGCCAATAAACTTTCTCAGAGTATCTTTCCCAAGGAACCCAAAGTGTGCCATGCACAAATATGATAATTTGGGGCAAATGTAACAGTGCCATGTAAAAATCTATGTTGGGCCCATTAAGATTTCAGAACTGCACAGAACAAATCAGTTGATAATTCATATAAGAACATTCTGTGTCCCTGTATCTCAAGGGAATTGGAGAGAAAGTGCATTCAATGGATTCTTTAAATGATGTACAATGATCTACTGGAAGTAGGTTGTGAGTAAACCATGTGATCTGACTGGACCAGGCCCTTTCCTATTTAAAAGTCTCTGTTTCTGTATTTTTTTTTCTACAAATATCCACATGCCAGGTGACAGGTGGACCATGACATGGGAAGGACTCTATAGTAGAGCCAGACCACTCACCATATAATTCTGTGTCCAAAGAAGCCCATCACTTCCCCTTCCAATGAGAAGAAAAACATTTGATTTATCATCTTTAGTATCAACGTGCACTTAAATCATGAGAGAGGGAAAAATAGAGAACAGTTTTTCTGTTTTAGTTTGTATTTCTGATGGGGGAAAAACAATTTAGCAAAGGCCTTTCAGCTCTTTCTACAAATGAGTCTCCATTTTTATGTAAATTACATTTATATAATAGAATTTGTTCTCCAAATGCTCTTAAGGTCTATACTTTGATTTGTTTCACTTGCAGACACCACAGAAGACACAAAAAGGAAAGTATTGCTGTATGCAAGATTAAGGGCACTGATTTTTTTCTGTTATTGGTTATAAAAATAGTGTAGATGTATATCAATAGAATAGACAGAGCAGACAACACGTGTGTGTTTAATGGAGAATTGCAAGTAAACGTGGAGATTGAATTATATCCTAGTAAAGCTGCCTATCTTTGTAGTGTTTATTCTTCAAGCATGTTAAGCCACGAGGGATTTATTCCATGTTGGCATTCAGTCAGGAAGCATTGCACACCCGTCTCAGTTTAAATCTTACCGAAGGGTATATTATTCCTGAAGAGTGCCCTTATTGTTATAATGTATGAAATAAGATTACACTGGAATAACACAGGACTAAATTTTTTTTGCTACCAGTAATCACATTCTTGTATTTGTGTCACACTCCTTCCTCCTTTGGAAGGCAAAGTGCTTTCATAAATATCTCACGTACTCTCATAAATTTCCTGAAAGATAGATTGGGCAGCTTTAAACTTTTCTTCACTATGGATTAGGAAGTTGGGACTTTGAAAGTGTTGCCATTACAACACTTACTGTATTGGGACACAAGAAATTGCCATCATACTTGGTGGCAACCGAAGAGTAGGAGAAAAAAACAAAAACAAAAGTTTAATTTTTGTGAAGTTTGGAATATACAGCAAAATTCCATTAATGCCGATTTTATAAGTTCTCTATTTGTGATCTTTTGATTTGGGGCTGATTGAAACTTGGATTTTCGCTCTTTGTGGATATTGTTATGTAAACCAAATTCTGAGGGAATGCGTTGAACTTGCCCAAGAAGAAACATTTTAAATGAATCTTGGTAATTACAAATGAACCCGATCTGTTGACTAAAGAAGGCCTGGCAGAAACTCTATTTGAAACTAAATACCAGCAGCGAGTCTCAGTAGCTGGAGGTTTAGAATACGTGACGAACAGGGCTTTAATAATTTTAATACAAAACATGATTTTAACTAAAGTAAAATAAACAAAAACCAAAATTACTTCTGGGGTCTACAAATATTTTTGCTTTAATTTTTTTCTTCCTCTTCTGAGTGGGAGCGAAGGAGTAGGTGTCCAGAATAGTAAAGAACTTCTTGAAAAATTTCAAGAGTTTTGGCATCCTGACAAGACTGTTTCGGAAATAAGGACCACGGACTCAAATTTTAAATGGAGGCTCCATCCTTGACTACTGATCGCATGCAGCAGGAAGAAAAGAAGGCCAACTCACTCATCTTGGTGGCGAATCACTCAATTCCCTAAGTTTTGTAGGTTCTGGAATTCATAAATGTTGTTTCATGCTTTTACATGGAACTAGCTTAGTAAGTTGAGGAAGCAGACAGGGCCCTCAAAGAAAACTGCTTTACTCTGTAGTTAAGACTTTTGCACACATTTTTCTTTTTCTTTCTCTGTAGACAGGACAGCTTTGGCTATGGAGATCTTGTGTCAGAGGGCACTGGGGTGACTTCTGGTGGAGGAGCAGTGAGTGGAGTTTCCATCACTCACATGCTAGGATTCCAAGCATGTGAAAGAGAGAGGAAGATGCACAGAAATTTGTGCCACATAGGGTTAAAGAGGCTGTAGGGAAACAAAATCCTCACTCTTGCAAAGATGGTAGATAGTTCAAAGGCTTACAAAGGAACTTGTTCTTGGTAAAGTAAAAGAACAACCAAAATATAACTATTTGGGAGAAAAAGAAGAGTTATTTTAAGATCTGGCTTTGTAGTTTTAAGTGGTAAAATTCCCTGTCTCACCAAAGCTTTCAGTACAATGCTTTAAACAAAAAAGCCTTGTGCAAGGGGATTTTTGGTGGCCAAAAAAGCACCATTCTGAGTTTTACATCTGGGTTGACATGGTGCAGAAGAAGATTAAAATGATCCAGAGTCTAAAACAGGAGCTCAGAGTCAGAGGTTAATCTGAATCCATAAGATTCCATCCCTCTAAACGCACTGAGTAACTAGAGGAATGAGGAACTATCTCCCCACGTGGGAGGTCATTCAAGCTTATTTTATTTGACTGGCCAAAGATGGGTTCCTTTGGTGAAAACATTTGAGTTACACACAGAAGGAAAAATTGCAGTATACATACTTTTGAATTTATATTGATGCCAAACAAAAATAATCTAAATCTAGCCTGAGGAAGATTAGCGGTGGTGCTATTTCCAATTTTACATGAGAGTTGGCAGGAAGTAAATGAACAATTTTGATTTTTTTGTTTGATTTTATTTTTTATTGAGGTAACATTGGTTTATAACATTACATAAATTTCAGATATACATCATTATATTTTGACTTCTGTATAGACTACAGCGTGTTCACCACCAAAAGTCTAGTTGCCTTCTGTCACCATACAAACATGCCCCTTTACCCCTTTCACCTGCCCCCCACTGGTAACCACAAATCTCTGTATCTGTGTTTGTTTGTTGTTGTGGTTGTTTTATCTTCCATATATGAGTGAAATTATACGGTATTTGGCTTTCTCTATCTGACTTATTTCACTTAGCATAATACCCTTAAGGTCCATCTATGTTGTCACAAATGGTAAGATTTCATCATATATATATATATATATATATATATATATATATATATATATATATATGTGTCTCACATCTTCTTTGTCCACTCATCCACTGATGGGCACTTAGGTTGTTTTGAAGCCTTGGCTATTGTGAATAATGCTGCAATCAACATAAGAGTGCAAATATCTTTTCAAATTAGTGTTTTCACGTTCTTTGCATAAATACCTAGAAGTGGAATAGTAGGATCATATGGTAGTTCTATTTTTAATTTTTTGAGGACTCTCCATACTGTTTTCCATAGTGGCTGCACCAAATTACGTTCCCACAAGCAGTGTACAAGGGTTCCTGTTTCTCCACATCCTCTCCAACACTTGTTATTTCTTGTCTTTTTAATAATAGTCATTCTGATGGGTATAAGGTGATATCTCATTGTAGTTTTGATTTGTATTTCTCTAATAATTAGTGATGTTGAACATCTTCTTATGTGCCTGTTGCGCATCTATATATTTTAGGGAAAAGTCTGTTCAGATCCTCTGCCCATTTTTTGATCAGGTTGTTCACTTTTTGTTGTTGAGTTGTATGAGTTCTTTATGTATTTTGGAAATTAACTCCTTGTTGGATACATGATTTGCAAATATTTTCTCTCAGTTGGTGAGTTGCCTTTTAGTTTTGTTGATGGTTTCCTTTGCCATGCAGAAGCTTTTAAATTTGTTGTAGTCCCATTTGTTTATTTTTTCTTTTGTTTCCCTTGCCTGAGGAGACATGGTATTCAAAAAGATACTGCTAAGACAGATGTCGAAGAGTGTATGGCCTATGTTTTTTTTGTTTGTGTGTGTGAGGAAGACCAGCCCTGAGCTAACATCCACTGCCGATCCTCCTCTTTTTGCTGAGGAAGACTGGCCCTGGGCTAACATCCGTGCCCATCTTCCTCTGCTTTGTATGGGACACCGCCACAGCATGGCTGACAATCAGTGCGTCGGCAGGCGCCCGGGCTCCAAACCCGCGAACCCTGGGCTGCCAAGTGCGAATTTAACCGCTGCACCACTGGGCAGCCCCCTGGCCTATGTTTTCTTCTAGGAGTTTTATAGTTTCAGGTCTTACATTTAAGACTTTAGTCCATTTTGAGTCATTTTTTTGTGTATGGTATAAGATAGTGGTCTACTTTAATTCTTTTGCATGTGGCTGTCCAGTTTTCCCAGCACCATTTATTGAAGAGACTTTCCTTTCTCCATTGTATGTTCTTGGCACCTTTGTCAAAAATTAGCTCTCCACAAATGTGTGGGTTCATTTCTGGGCTCTCAATTCTGCTCCATTGATCTAGGTTTCTGTTTTTCTGCCAGTACCATGCTGTTTCGATTACTCTAACTAGTGTAATTTGAAATCAGGGCCTGTGATACCTCCAGCTTTGTTCTTTTTTCTCAGGATTGCTTTGGCTATTGCGGGCCTTTTGTTTTTCCATATAAATGTTAGGATTCTTTGTTCTATTTCTGTGAAAAATGTCATTGTGACTTTGATAGAGATTGCACTGAATCTGTAGATTGCTTTAGGTAGTATAAACATTTTAACTATGCTAATTCTTACAATCCATGAGCACAGGATATCTTTCCATTTCTTTGTTGCCTCTTCAATTTTTTTCAACAATGTTTCATAGTTTTCAGTGTACAAGTCTTTCATCTCCTTGGTTAAATTTATTGATAAGTATTTTATTCTTTTTGTTGTGATTGTAAATGGGATTGTGTTCTTAATTTCTCTTTCTGCTGTTCCTTTGTTAGTGTATAGAAATGCAACTGATCTTTGTATGCTGATTTTGTACCTGAAACTTTACTGTATTTATTTGTCATTTCTAATAGTTTTTTGAACAATTTTGATTTTATATATTTTCATCAGTCATGTTTTAAGCCATCTCACATGTCACTTTAGGCATGGTTGCCATCAGTTGCCCTTTCATAATTCAAATTATAGAGGATGTGATACCGAACCAAGTGGGCTCACCTCCTGGTGAGTTAGATAAGACTCTACACCAGTGAAAGTTGTCTCACAAAGTAAAGTGTATTTGCAGCAAACAGGAGGCCATGAGGAATCATTTCCAAAGTCATGGTGTCCCCGAACAAAGGGAAGCAGGAAGTTTTATTTCCATCGGAGAAGGGAGAGGCGGGTACACTGCAGATTATGATAATGAGGCTTAATCTCCTCATGAAGAGATCTTCACATTAAAAATAAGGCAAGGTCATGGGCGTAGCTCTTGTAGGGAGACTTGGTTAGCTTCAGAGTAGTTGCTGGTTGTGTCTTCTTAACATACAAAAGAACTTGGAAAAACAGTTAAATGCTTCCAAAACCACCCTTGAGTTCCTTGGGGCACTAGTCAGTGACCGATGCATTTATCTAAATTCTTATATTGACTGTAAACCCATTCCCTGTGTTTCTTATTTAGGAAAGTAAACATCTCTTTGTGAACCTAACACTATGAGCTTGGGTTTACTCTGTGCCAGAGGTAACCGAATTTATACTCTGTAGGTATAGAAAGACTAGGGCTTAGCTAGAACAAAAAAGCCAGAAAAGGAAATGTCAGAATTGCAAAGTGTAGCTTTTCAAATTTATTTTCGGATTTAACATAGAAAAGAGAAGACAGCTGTAATTTTTTTCTGCATTATTGGCATCATAATATTTATTTTCCATAGGAAAATATAAATGAAAATAGGAATGGAAGTTGAAATGAATTATTTATTAACCAAATTCAAATTTATACTTATAGCAGGAAATAAGGAAACAAGGAAGAGCAGCCTCCAGCCATACTTCAGCAGGGCTGAAAGAGTCCTCAGATCTCTTTTGACTCAATCAAGCTTGTGGTGAGGACACTGCAGGGGTGGCATGAGTCATAGTCTGACACTAGAGGGGTTACCATTCTATCACCAAAGCCCGTCTGAAGCCACTTGTGCTTCTCTCATTTCCCCTGGTACTTCCTATCCTCTTCTCCCTGGTTCATAAGCTACTGCACTAATCAGGCAAAAGGGAGGGAGGTGGGTGAGAGGATGAAAACCAAACAGGGATCAATTAAACAAATGATGATGCATCGTACAATGGATTCCAGTGAGTCACCAAAAAGCATGTTGTTGAAGGTTGATATAGGAAAACCACAATAAATGAAAAAGACTGTGGGTAATTTATAGTACATTTGTGTCCATAGCACATATGTTAATTCATTAAAAAAAAGTATAGGAAGAAAACGTACCAAAGGATTAGCAGTGATTTTCTTTGAAGTGTTGACATTAGGAGTGATTTTTAAAATGAAATTGTTTCTTTTTGGTTTTATATTTTTAAAGATTTCTTCATTGAAATGGATAGTAGAAAAATGTGTATATGCCATTTGGTTAGAATAAAGAATATTAAAGTTAGCTATATAACATCTGAAGAGACAACAAGCCTTAGGCTCATCTAGCTCAGAAAAGGGAAGTAAATTAAAAAATGGTGAGGCTTAGCGTAGATATGCAAAATGTGAATGTAAGAGGCCAGATTCCTTGCCGGGCTGGGTGCCCCTGGGCTACAAGGAGGCTGCAGGGGCAGAGGCCTCAAAGCCATAGTCCTTTATCAGACTCAAGAATAGTCAGATACAGCCCATTTTCTGTTACCCACCACATCAGGAAACCCAACCATGTGATGCCAGTTGACTATATGGAAGAGTAGTGGTGGGGCTAAATATGACTTAATGCTGTGATCATTTTGATTAGAGTTGTACCAGCAAGTCAAAGTTCAGTGGGATCCCCAAAACTTTGGGCAGCATCCAGGGCCTTTCTAGCTCACTTCAAGGCTGGCATTTGTTCATAGGGTGCCTTAGGCCCAAACTTGGATGGGGCTGGGTACCCTGGGATGTGGAATTAGCCTATTTATTGAGGGCCGTAGCTTTGGTTACAGAACATATGTTGCATTTTAAACAAATAGCTCATAGGAGCAATGTCATTATTACCATTTGCATTCCATGAATATTTTCATCTTGTTCACATTCTGGGATTTAATAAATGCAGATATGAGATTAGGTGTTTGGATGACTTTAAAATAAATCCAGTCATAATCATGTATTACTGTTTATTAGTAAGCTTTGAATATATACTAGAAAAAGAAGGTTTAATAGGGAAGCAGCAAAGGCTCCATATTAAACACTTTCCTTATGGCAGGGCTGAATTCCTGAAGATTGTCTCATCATTGTTAATCATGTAGTGACAATGCCTAGTTATTTTCAGGAATGTTAACAGAATCTATGAGAATCTGTAGATAAACTACTGGGTTGATGTTGCAATCGGTCATCGTTCTGGGAATAGTAACTATCCCAATTAACAAATATTCAATTCCACATTTATTGCTTGCCTACTTACTATGTGTCAGGCTGGAGAATATAACCTCATGAAAAGACAGGATACCCTGTCTGAAAGGCATTTTTTGGTACATATTCCTAAATATACGTTTACTTAATTGAAATCAGTAGGCACATATTTTTGTCTTCTACTGCTTTTTCCTGACTTATTTTACTTTTAGCTGGGGTTCAATAGTTATTTTAAAAACAGTGCATTGCACTGGGTACTTTTGGTGCCTCACCCATCGCTAGTCCATTGAACCCACACCAGCTGCTCTGAGTGATGGCTGCCAACAGTTCACAGCAGCATCCTTCTTCAGACAGTTACCCTTGGCCAAATGGGAGCTATCTCAACCAGGTGGTTACGCTTCTACTTTTTCACCCTCCCCTCCACTGCAGACCATGCCTAATGAGTGACTGACATGGAGATGTAAAAAACTGGCCCTCTTGCATTAAGGAGCGACCAGCCCTGTGGTCTCCAGTTGAGGCCACATCCTACCCGGGCTTTCCTCACTTGCCTTAGCCTGCTTCCCTCACTTCCTTGCTGTTCCTCCTGAGAGCACTCCTTTAAAAAACCTCTTTCACAAAAATCCCCATCTTGATCTCTAGTCAGGCACCATAGTGAGAACAAGTAATGCATTGAAAAAATTAAAAAAATACATGCAAAATATAATATTTCCAAGTAGAGATTTTTGCATATATATTTCAGACATATAATGACAGTGTTGTTTTGTTAGTTTTGCTTTTGTCTAACCTGAAGAATATTTGCCACTGAGAATTCCATCCAAATATTACTTGTGCTAAAGTGTACTCAACTATTGAATCATGGTTTATCTGCTGTCTGTGATTCTAGATATCCTAATCTATCCCACAGACGTAGATTTCAGTTAGATTGGGGAATTACTGAGAGATGAGCTTTTTGTTATGGAAAGGGCTTATTTGGGCATTGCTGGTTAGAGGTCCCATCTCCTCTCGGAGTGATGGGTGTATGTCTGTAAGCTACTCTAATAGTTTCTTTATTGATTGTCTTGCCTTCCAAGCATCCTCCAGCTGGGGATCCAGGAGCCTGATGATGTGGCTCCATCTAAGACAATAGGAATCTACACCTTGAAGTCAGAGTCTTCTCTTTGTCCCTGTGGATTATTAGGGTTATATTTTGCTGATTTTCTTTACTATCTCCTATGCTTGGAATAATCCTTCTCTTCATTATAAGATATTTTATCTCTTTCCATCCTTCCTTTATTCCATGTGTAGAGAGGCAGTAGAGTGAAGTTATTAAGAATGCCATCTTTGGGGTCTGACTGCCTGGGTTGAATGCTGTTCCCAGCACTATTAGCTCTGGGCTTTAGAGCAAGTCACTGAATCGCTCTATGCTTTGCTTTCCTTATCTGTAAAAACATTTGCTTCATAGTGCTGTTCTGAGGATTCAATGAGTTAATACATGTACAGCATTTTAAGTTGTGCCTGGCACATTGTAATTGCTCATAGATGTTAGTCAATAGTTATTAATGGATAGTGTTCTGACTCAATCCAAGGCATTCTGAGGGCTGTGGGAGATCAGAATTGGCCACCTCAAAATGTGTCTTTTGTTATTATTTTTAAGAACAAAAGACTCCATCACCATAGATAACTCTGGGCATTGATAGACTGGGAGGGTCCTTGCTAAGCCCATTCTTATCAAAGTTCTGTTACCAAACATTTACTTTTCTATTTCCACGTGAATTGCCTTCCTCCCCTTTGAAGTCCCAAACCACTACCCCCAACATCCTCCTTTGTCTTTAGCTGAAGATGTCATTCAAGATGAGAGCCTCTGCCATTTTGTTGAGTCACCCAGTTTCCTGGGTTTCTCCCATGTGTACATGTTATAAAGCTTTGTTTGATTTTCTATTATTCTGCCTCATGTAATTGTAATTCATAGCCCAGCTAGAAGCATCTAGAGTGAGTAGAGGATATGTCTTCCTCCCCTACAAGGCCACAGGGATGGGTAAGAGATAAATCTTGGTTTTGGGGAGTTACCCACCTAGTGGGAGAAAAGAGAGCCCTTCAGGAACTCAGAGGCCCCTGCATTTGGAGCAATCTGACTTCAGCCTTCTTTGCCCTCGTGACTCATTCTGTCACATCCCCACTTTGTCTGAGGAAAGCTCATTGCATTGACTCCATTTTCCTTGCTGTGATTGACATGTTTATGAGGTGTGTTCTTTACCAACATCTCTGCCCAAGCTTTGACCCTTTGGCTCTCCCTATGTGGACACAGAGACCTGTTTACTTTGGACAAATCCTCTTTCCTTGTGCCGGCTGACTAAGTTGAAAGTTTGTCCTAACTAATACTGTTTACTAAACTCTTAAGGTACCAAATTGTTTTCAGGTTGGATGCTTTCCTCTGTCATTATTTGCAGTCTAAATTTAAGCATGATTTATCTCCATTTTTCTTAAAACTGAGGAAATTGTTTTAAGAAATTAAAAAAAAATCACATAATGGAAAAGAACCAGAACACTTAGCATTTCAATGAACATATCCTATATGAACAAGAATTCTTCCTATCTGATACACAAAACATTGTTTTCCCTTTCCCTTTCTCTATAAACAAACTCATTTTTTTTTCTGTTAATAGAAGCTATACATGAACATTGAAGGCAATGTAGAAACCAGAATTTTACAAAAGTACAAATTACCCACAATCCCACCATATGTAGTGAGACACTTAATATTTTGGTAACCTCCTTCTGGGATTTTTTTCCCCCAAAAAAGTGCCTTGAATTAAAAAAAAAATGCTATCACTCCATTTCTTTTTTGAACATCTGTTGTATATATATTAATTCCCATTATTTTTATTGCTATAAAATGTCCTCCACTTAAATCCTAAGTGTGCAAAAACCTTATAATTTAAATTTTTTGCATAGATGAGGGTAATTATTAAATACAAACTGAGATATTTTTAAGGATTTTGAAAATCACTGTTCTGGAAGGAGGGAAAAAAGGAAGGAAAAATGGACCATTTCTTTTGGAATCTTTCTGGTTCAAAGTATAATTATAGTATTTTGGAGCAGAAAGAGACTGTCAGATTCATTCCCTCCAATTATCTCACTTTAACAATAAGGAAACAGAGGCCCAGGGAGTTTATCTGCCTTGTCCAAGGTCATACCTTTTGTTCTATCTTTTGCTGAATTTCCCTGTCAGTGATTCCCGTATTTGCTCCTCCGTTTTCTGGGTAAGGCACACAAGTTCTGATCTGACAATGCATGTGAGTAGAAGGTTTTCTTGGAAATGTGTTGTAGGCCTTCTGCCTTCTGTCTTTGTAATATATATATATTTTTAGATCAACTCTGTCAATATCCTTTCTATCTCGACGATTTTGGTTTCTGAGAATTTGGCTTTGTCTAGTATGATCCAAAGCTGATAGATGCATTTAGAACCATTATTTTGAAAACTACCCTGGGGACATTCATATTCAAGTAATTTTCTTTGTGAAATGCTTTCCTGGCATTGCTGGAAAGCCAAGATTTGATGGTTTACTGTGCATCAGAATTTTAAAAACTCCCAATTGAAGAATTGGCATTTAATTGAATTAATGAAACAGTATAGATCGATGAGAAATATATTGGCCACTCCAAAACTGTCAGCATAATCTTTGAACAGAATTCAGGGTAACCAAAATACTCCACAATTTCCAGTCATTCAGAGAGAGCTTCATAGTCTTGGGTTAAGCACTGTACTTACTGCAAAACCCAAGCGTTATTATTATTAATAAGATTTTTAGCTGAGAAAATGTTGACTCAATTCCTGCACTTCAGCTCTCATTTTACTATTGTCATTTTGTTTCCTAGCTGCTTTTTCTTCTCTTGTCTTTTCACCACTAAGTCCAAGTTTGAAAGGAAAGAAGTTGAATTATCTGTACTATAGTTGAGTCTAGTATAGCCTGTTGGTGATTTCTTTCCAGTATAGTTTTGCTGTTTCTGTGCATGTGTACAGAATGGATAACTGTCTGGTGTTAATAGTTTTTGAATTAAAGAGAGACATCTAGCTCTCTGGAGAATCAGATTATCCCAGAAAATTCAAATCAAAAGCAGGTCAATAGACCTTGAGGCAAAAGTCAAAAGTAGTTTGGAGGGATGTGAAAGAAGGTGGTTGAGTGAAAGTTGCTGGTGAGTTCCTGAAGATACCCAGGCATAAGCAGGACCTGAAGATCAGAAGAAACACTCTTTAGTGGGTATCTGGGACATTCACCCCAGGGAGCTGAGCCTGGAGTGAGAGCAGGGTAGCATTAAAGTGGGAATATCAATTTCTTGGGAATGGAGGGAAGGAAGGATTTGGTTGGAGAGAGGCTGAATTTTTGAGAAAACCTGTGTAAAATTCTTCCAGCTGGCCAATTCTTCCAGGAATTTTGTTTTTGCTTTTCCCTACAATTGTAATGCAAAAACTAAACAAAAACAAACTGTACATTAACAACAATAAAAAAACCTAACAATTAAATCAGTATTTCTTCTGTGGTTTTCACCTTTAACTACACTAAAGTATAATGATTTTTATGAGTGAATTATGGATGCTACATTTCAAAAATTACAAAATGACAAAAACTGCAATGACATTAAAATTTTAAGTTGCGTATTTTAATTTTTCCTCAGAAAAACCCTAAGGTTTTCCCCAAAGCATGAAAATTTATAGCCATTTTATATCTCCCTACTAGATGAAAGCTCTTAGAACCCAGGAATTTCTCTTCTTCCTTTATTCAAACATTTAACAAATATTTATTAAGCATGTTGGATGGCAAGCACTGGAATGGGTGTACCTCTAGATAAGACCTCGCAGGCTAAGGCTGATCAGGGTTATCTCTGGAACTAGGCACCTGTTAGTTTAGTTGAAACTTTGAAAATATTATCAAGTAGACATTCTGACAGTGCCATATTTTTCTAATGTTCTATTCCTGCTCCAGTCCTCCTCCCCAAAACCCAATAACACTCTCCATGGACATCAGAGTATCTTCATTCTCTTCACTACTTCTGCCCCTCCTTACCCCAGTCAAACCTTGTGCTCACTATTACTATAATTTGAGAGACAACTATGAAGGGAGAAGGATCTGAAAATCATGTCGTAAAACAAACCTGTAACCTTATTTTATGACGAGAAGACTTAGAAGAGACATGGAAATGGGCTTCAAATGGCTGACAGGATGCCATATACCATAGAGAGCAGATTTATTTTGCTTTGGACAGAAGACAGAATTAAGACCAATTGATAGAAAATTTAATGATGTTGATTTTTATCAGTTTATGTATCCATTTTGTAAAACTTGAGGGAAATTCAGGGAAAATTATTGGCCTATGGCTAGTGAGTTTCGTCATGAACTGGATGATAATCTCTTAGGGATATTCTAGAGGGGACTTCTGTTTTAAATGGGAACATTGAATGGGGTATCTTCTAATGTCTTTCTAACCATAATAGTCTCTGAGAGCTGAACATTAATAAGGAACGACCCAGATAAGATTAAGTTGCACGTTCAGTGGTCCCAGTAAACAACGTTTGGCAGCCCTAGGAGCAGAACTAGAGAAAATTGATGATGAGGGTGGCCTGGGGTTGAAATTGGCATGGCTGAGGAGGAAGGACATGAAAGATTATGTGACATTATAGGGAGAAGTAGTTAAAGACTGAACTCATAGTCAAGGCCTGGTGGGAGGGAAGTGAAGCCAGGAGAAGACTAATGGACTAGAAGAATATTTTGAGGATTTCTATCTCTTTCAGTTTCAATAGCCTTAAGCTCCTTGGAAAAAAGTTGTGTATGTTTAATTTGTAATTAGTAAAGAGTTGGTGTTGGCAGCACTGTGCTATGTTTCAAGAGCATTTTTATTACTGTAATGGATATGGTTGAGTAGGTGTGTCCAGTAGGGGTTTCTGTAGCCAGTGTGGTCTTGGCGTGGGTATTGATTGCTCTCAGGTACTGTTTCCCATCCTCTGACCAAGGCAGCATGACTCATCAGAGGGTGTCTGTCATATCCTCCATCAGTCTCCACAGTGGTTTGCATCCCACCTCTTTGGGTGCATGCATCCTCTCAAAGTGGTCAAACTCTTTAGGGGAAACCTGCTGAGATCTCTCCCTAGAATAACCTCTGCACTTTTCTCTTTAAGGATTGTGAGAACTTTCTGGATCCCCTTTTGTGCCCTCCCAGAGCTGTAGGATATCCCATACTCTCTGGGTATTAGGTAAGTCATACCATGATCCTTACATTTCCACAGCACTGGGTTCTTATGTGAATCACAAGCTGTTTAGTACCTCAAGGGAGAAGGAGGACATCCTCATAGTTGAAAGAATTGACCTAAAATAATTAGGTCATGTACCATGATTAGGTTCTTCATAAAATGTAACACAGTTGCCAAATAAATTTAAAGTGGTGAGTGTTAGCTAAAATCTCTCTATTATGTTACAATGAAAGAAAGGTTATGCCTCATACACAGAGATGCATTCAAGTTTATTAGCATACAGTCTTTAATATTTCCTACAATTCATTCTATAGGCTCAAGGAAGTCCCAACTCTCTGTTTGCTTAGGTGCTCTGACCATACTTTGAGTGAAAGGTTTACTTGAAACGGACACAACAGCATTCCAGAAGTGAGATTCTTTTAGCTTTATAGTTAACATCAGATATTCAGAAATCCTCCTGTATCAATGTCTAGGCAAAGGACAGATTACGGAATCAAGCCTCATGTTTTATCTTGAAAGGTGGAAGATAGAGGTTTTGCTAGATTCTTGTGCCTTCTTCATCCAAGGATGGGGAGCATATCTCAAATATTTCAGTCAACTCATATGTTGTGAATGTTCGATTATGTCACCAAAAAAGCTAATTTCTGAGATTTATATACCAGTCAACAAGCCACAATTTTCAGTTATAAAGACCTATGTCTGTTATTCAGTATGATAACTACCAAAGTGTCAATAGTTGATTAACATAAGATGAAAGAATTATTTATAATTGCAGCTTCTAGAAGATGGACCTTTTTGATATAATGTTAGTTGACCATGCTGGACTGTGCATTCTTGGTTAGAGCAACTGCCCCTAGAGCTTAAACTTTAACTAACTGCTACATACATATTATCACACAGTCCATGCTGAAGTATTTAAAAGTCCATTACAGTCACTGTTCTCACCTTCGAACCTTACAAGTGGTTCTCTTGGAGACTACTGTCTGAGATTGAGGATGTAGTTCAAGGTGCTCTTCCTGTCATTTTCCCATCAATGGAAGGGGGCACCAACTCCAATTTCCAACTCCAGAGACTCTGTGATCACTGAGAAGAAGACTCTGCTGTATTCCCCCAACTAATCATTCTTTTATAGATGTTGGGGAGTATAGGAGTGAGAATTATTGCTATATAGCTTTTACTGGAATATCATCACTTTGAAAATCACAGAGGGGAGTTGAGTCCCACAGGAGGAGTGGGACTTATGTAGTAAAGCAATCAGTATTTTATCTGTTAGTCCCAACCATGCTTTCCTATGGTAACTGCAATTTAGTGTCTCTCAGAAAAATTGGAATTGTTGGTAAGGGAGAAAAACAGAATCCAGTGGTAATTGCAAGGTGTTAATACTTCATATTCACTCCATCGCACTATTTTTGGAAAAAAATCTGTGATCATTCTTTTGCTAAACCTTATGTATAATGTGCAAATAAAAGTAAGGCATAACCAATACAATATTATTAATAAATATAGATCAATATAAGAGTTTATGGGTGTGCTCCGGATGTATAAGATGCTTCTTCATATCCTTATTGTTGTATATATCATGGTGATAATTATGGCAACATGGTAAACAATGAACAATGAGGTGGAGACACATTTCTTTTCCATTGGGTGCCTTTCCCATCCCCCTCTTCCCCCCCCTTTCCCAGTGGCCATAAACAATTTAGCATTTAAAATTTACTTTTACTTTTAAAGCTATTTATTTATCTTTTTTGGTGAGGAAGATTCTCTCTGAGCTAACATCTGTGCCAGTCTTCCTCTATTTTGTATGTGGGTTCCCACCTCAGTGTGGCCACCAATGAGTGGTGTAGGTCCACACCCAGGATCCGAACCCACAAACCCAGGCCGCCAAAGCAGAGCCTGCTGAACTTAATCACTACACCATGAGGCCGGCCCCTAAATTCATTTTTAAAATTTACATTCAGTAAAAGTCATTTTTTGGTACACAGTTCTATGAGTTTTGACAAATCATAAAATTGTATAACCACTACCTAGGTACAGAACAGTTTCATCATGCCAAAAAAATTCCCTCTTGCAGCCCCTTTGTAGTCAAACCCTCCTCCTACTCCTAACTGCTGGCAATCACAGATCTATTCTCCATCCCTATAATTGTGCCTTTTCCAGAATATGATATGAATGGAATCATACTTTGGGTATCTTTGACTCACATAAGGCATTTGAGATTCAAATATGTTAATGAGTGTGTTAATACACATTCTTTTTGTGGGCGAGTAGTATTCCACTGTATGAATTTACTGCAATTTGTTTATCCGTTCACCCACTGAAGAACATTTGGGTTGGTTCCAATTTTTGGCAATTATGACTAATGCTGCAATAAACATTCATATACAGGATTTTGTATGAACATAAGTTTTTATTTTTCTTGAGTACATACTGAGAAATGGGATTTCTGGGTTATATGGTAAGTGTATGCTTCATTTTACAAGAAATGCCAAACTGTTTTCCCAAGTGGCTGTGCCACTTTTGCATTCTTGCTAATAGCATATGAGAGTTCTACTTGCCTTGCATCCTGTTCAGAATTTGTCTCCTCCCTCCGCTCCCTCTGCACATTGTAGTAGATAAGTAGTGGTATCTCACTGTAGTTTTAATTTGCATTTCGTTGATGACTCATGATGGTGAGCATATTTTCATAGGCTGTTTTGTCTTTATCTTCTTTTGCAAAATGTCTGCTCCAATCTTTTGCCTATTTTTAATTTGGGTTTTTGTTTTCATATTATTGAGTTTTGAGAATTTTTAATATATTTTGCATACAAATTTTAATCAGATGTATGACATGAACATATTTTTTCCAGTCTGTGGCTTATATTTTTATTCTATTAGCAGTCTTTTTCAAAGAGCAAAAGTTTTACAAAAATTCCAATTTATCAATTTGTAATTTTATGGGTCATTTTTTACATACTGTATATAAGAACTCTTTGCCTATCCTGAGTTCAAAAAGATTGTCTACAATGGTTTCTTCTAGAAATTTTATAGATTTATTTTTTTTATACTTAGGTCTATGATCCATTTGGAGTTGATTTTTGTACTGGTGTAAGAATTAAGTCAAGGATCTTTTGTTTGCCTATGGATATCCAATTGTTTTATCAATATTTGTGGAAAAGACTATCTCTTCTCTATTGCATTGCCTCTGTACTCTTGCTAAAAATCAATTGTAGGTCTACTTTGGGACTCTCAATTATGTTCCATTGATCTATGTGTTTATTTTTTTACCAGTGCCACACAATCTTTTTTTTTTTTTTTTGCTGGGGAAGATTTGCCCTGAGCTAACATCTGTTGCCCATCTCCTCTTTTTTTTTGCTTGAGGAAGATTAGCTTTGAGCTAATATCTGTGCCAGTCTTCCTCTATTTTGTATGTGGGTTGCTAACATAGCATGGCTGATGAGTGGTGTAGGTCCATGCCCAGCTTCCGAACTTGCAAACCCAGGCAGCTGAAGAGGAGCATGCTGAACTTAACCACTACACCACAGGGCTGGCCCCTTCTTTTTTTTTTTTTTTAATTATTTTATTGGGGTCATATTGACTTGCAACACTGTGTAAATTTCAAGTGTATATCACTGTATTTCAACTTCATATACACTGTATTGTGTTTACCACCAACAGTCCAGTTTTTATCTATCGCCATGCATATGTGCCCCTTTACCCCTTTCACCCTCCCTCCACCCCCTTCTCTTCTGGTAACCACTAATCTATTCTCCTTATCTATGTGTTTGTTTGTTTACATTCCACATGTGAGTGAAATCATACAATAATTATCTTTCTCGTCTGACTTATTTTGCTCAGCCTAATACCCTCAAGGTTCCTTCATGTTGGCACAAATGACACAATCATGTATTGTGGATTACTACTCAGCCATTAAAAAAGACAAATATACATATATATACCACATCTTCTTTATCCATTCATCCATGGGCACTTGGCTATTGTAAATAATGCTGTGATGAACATGGGGTGCATATATCTTTTTGAATTATTGATCTCATGTTCTTTGAATATATATCCAGTAGTGGAATAGCTGGATCATATGGTATTTCTATTTTTAATTTTTTGAGAAATCACCATACTGTTTTCCATAGTGGCTGCACCAGTTTGCATTCCCACCAGCAGCGTATGAGTGTTCCCTTTTCTCCACATCCTCACCAATATTTATTATTTCTTGTCTTGTCGATTATAGGCATTCTGATGGGCCACACGATCTTGATTATTGTGGCTTTATAGTAAGGCTAGAAATCAGATAGTCTGAATACTACAACTTTTTTCTTTTTTCAAAATTGTTTTATCTCTTCCAGTTCCTTTGCTTTTCCATGTAAATTTTGGAATGAGTTTGTTGATATCTACAAGAAATTTTTCTGGATTTTGATTGCAATTGTGTTGAATTTATAGATCATTGTGGAGAGAACCAACGTCTTAATAGCGTTAAATCTTTTAATTCATGAACATGGCATATCTCTTCAATTATTAGGTCTTCTTTAACTTCTTTCATCATTGTTTTGTGGTTTTCAGCCTAAAAATCCTGAAGATATTTTGTTAGATTTATACCTATTTCATTTCAATTTTTTGTTGCTAATGTGAATAGTACTGTTTACTCTTAATTTTGATTTTCAGGTTTTTATTGCTAGTATATAAAAAGTACAATTGATTTTTCTACATTGACCTTGTATCCAGTGAACTTGCTGAATTCACTATTAGTTTCAGGAACTTTTTGTAGATATCTTCGGATTTATTATGTTGACAATAATATTATCTGCAAATATAGACAGTTTTCTTTCTTTCTTTCCAATCTGAATGCTTTCACTTATTTTTCTCACCTTAATGAATTGGCTAGGACTTCCAAAACAAGGTGAAAGGAATGGTGAAAGCAGACATCATAACCTTGTTCTTGATCTTAGGAGGAAGGCATTCAATCTTTCACCACTAATTTTAATGTTGTAAGGTTTTTATAGATGCTCTGTCAGGGCAAAGATGCTCCCTTCTTTTCCTAGTTTGCTGAGAGATTTAAAAAAATATCTTGAATGGGTGTTAACTCTTGTCCAATCCTTTTTCTGCACCTATTGAGATAACCATATGGTATTTTTTTCTTTAGTTTGATAATACAGTGAATTACATTCACTGATTTTCAAATGTTGAACCAGTCTTGCATTCCTGGCATCAACCTCATTTGGTTGAGATGTATTATCTTTCTTTATATTGCTGCATTTGATTTGCTAATATTTTGTTGAGGATTTTTAAATCTATGTTCATTATGAACATTGATCTGTAGTTTTATTTTCTTTAATATATTTGACTTACATTGGTATCAGGGTAATGCTGTCCTCCTAAAATGAATTGGGAAATGCTTTCTTTTCTTCTGTTTTCTGGAAGAGATGGTATAGACATCTCAAAGTTTTGCTATGCTTTTCCAGGTTTGTTCTATGCATGTGTAGCTAAGGGGTTAGCCCAGGATTTGTGTTTGTTAACACAAAGAACTTGGAAATCCTTTTTTCTATTTCTCTCCTCTCTGGGATTCCTCCATGCTCCCTGGCTCCCAGGGAGGCCTATCTCCAGTTTTATGGATCAGAATCCAGGTTTACTCTCAAAGTTTGCCTTTCCATGCAATTGCACAGTTTGTGTAGTGATGGCTACCCTCATGATGAAGCAATGAGAGAAAATAGAAAAAAAAAAGATGGAATTTCCCCACCTACACTGTGGGAAACATAAGAGCCCCATTGCCCATTCCTTTTGTCAGAGGGTGTCATGTCATTTCAGGTGCCCACTACATGGTTGCCAGTACAACTACTGCCACAGCAGTTCCATTTTGAGACTGGGGCTGGCCTCAGGGAAGGCCAGGAGAGAAGAGACAGAGAGAGAGAGAAAAGGAGGGAATCTCTGCACACTAGACAGTGTGCAGGGGGTCTTCTTTTCTGGTTCTCTGGCTAGAGTGAGGCATTTTTTTTTCTGGAGTTTTACTGTCCATGCCTGTTGCACAGTTCTGGGACTTGGCCCACTTGTGGGTGAAAGCCTAGAGATAAGTGACAGAAAAAATTATCAGGAAACTCATTGCTCCTGGTTATTTTTCAAGTTTTGACACTCCTTCCTAATTGTCTTTTTATTGTTTCATTTTCAGATAGTTGCTTTTTATATTTTCTCCAGAGTTTTTGGTTATAATCAGTAGGAGAGAGAGTCTATACTGGGCTTACTCTATCTTGATTGGTACTGGAAATCTGCAATTTCTTTTAACATGTTAATTGTTGCAATAAAACTCTTCTATATGTGCTACTGCACTTGTAATTATTCCTATTTCAGTAAACATGAATCAAGATTATATCTTAGTCCAGAAACCAAAGGTCACCCTTGACATTGCAATTCATACACAACTAGTCTCTAAACCCTACTGACTTCCACAGAGAACCAGTGGAGTGGTCGTTAAGAATATTGGCTGTCATACCCAACTGTCTTGGTTTGAATCATAGTTCTTCCACTTGCTAGTTTTTTATGCTGGGAAGTTTATTTAATTCTTTTGTAGTTCAGTTTCCACAACTACAAAATGGGAATGATGGTATCAGTGATAATAAATCTTACTGAATTTGTTTTGGGGATAGAGTTAATACATATAAAGCAGTTGGAATAATGCCTGGCACATCGTAGACTTTAGCTATTACTTCCCTCATCCTAGATATCTCTCAAGTGCATTTATTTTCCACCATCATTCCAGTTCAAGCAGAAATTTGAAACACTTAAAACAATATTACCCTAGGCTCTGAGAGCTGGGAAGAAAGCTTTAAATAGGTAGGAGGGATAAAAAGTAGGAGGATTTAAGTAATTTTTGCAGCATTTCAAACTTTTGTTTAGGGACTCATTAGAAGAAAATCACAGTGGGTAAGGCAGAATTTAAAGGCAGGCAGGAGGTAAGAGGTTCCTTTCAGTGGTTCGTGGACTTTATGGTGCTGCAGAAAATCAACTGATTCAGAGATCCGGATTCAGAAGCCCTAGGAATCTACTATTATAACAAAACATATCTTCATCATTCTGATGCAGTTGATTCTAAAAGCAAACTCTGAAATCAATACTGCTTCTCTGGCAGTGTGATAAAAGTTGACAATATGCCAAATTCTGTTTGAAGTTGAATTATTTTTTGTTGTTTTTTAAAAAGATGATCTGGTAACAACATTACCTCATGCCTAAGGGCACAAGAAATGGCCCAAATGGCCCATGCATTAGTGTTAGCCTTTCTGATTCACTCTGTATTTTGTTTAGTGGGAAATAATGTCTCTATAAGCAATGATAACCTTTTAGAGCTCACTCTCTTTGATTTGGGGCAACATATCTGTTGCTCCTAATTGCACATCCATTGCTGTTGCTAGCAATCTCTCAGCTATTGTTGCTTATCACTCTCAACAGCTTCACTCCAGTGTTCCAAGTGGTATTTCAGCTTCTGATGTGATATATCATTTCCTTCTATAAACCCACTGTTCACATTTGTGCTGGTTTAAAGGACAGAGAGTAGACCAGGAGTCAGGAGACTTGTCTGGCTTTGAAGTCATTGTTAGGGTGACTTTTGTTCATAAGGTCAACTAATATGGGCTGCTGTTCTACAAATGATATTATTAATGATTTCTAGAATTTTATTCTACTTTATTTTAGTCTAGTCTACTTTCCCTCTTTTTAAATCTCTAGCCCTAAAGTGGGACTAAAAAGATCTTAATTATGATAATAAACTGAAAGTGCTTCCAGGGTATCACTGTTTTGAATGCATTTGCCATTGGACATTAAATGTAGCTTGATTTCTAGATTTAGGAATTTGTCATTAGGTTAGGATTCTTTATAGGTCCAGTAGTCAGATGGCAAGACTGTTAGGAATTTTGCCAAGTAAAATTCTATTTTGAGGGCTATTATATTTAGTTTTCATATTTTTAGATTTATTACCCCCTCTAAAGCTACTTGCCAACATTTTCAAAGTCGTCTAGCACCATAAATACAGCTGCTAAGATAGACTACCTAAGCATAGCATATTATAAATACCATGGAAGTAGGAACCATTCCTACCTCCTGTAAACCTTAGTAAACAGTGTGTTCTCTATCATACTCAACAAGCACTTGTAGGAAGGTTGAATAGATAAGCAGAATCCTTGTACCCTGTAAACCTTAGTAGACAGTGTGTCCCCTGTGGTACTCAGCAAGCACTTGGAAGATTGAGTCATCTCTGTTTTGTTGAAGGAACTCATTTTGAGAGCAAGGGATATAAGTATTCTCACCCCTATCTTGTGAAGCAAAGATTCAGCATAGGAGAATGGAAACTTCAATGTTTGGGTAAGCAGACAGAACACAAGTTAACTACCTTTTTTTCCCCTCCTTAAATGGTGTATACAAGTTTGAAGTAGCTAACATTACAAAAGCAGTTAAGAAAATAGCTTGTAGGAAATCAGAGGAATTGTAATAATTTGGGGAAAAGCATCTGTTCTAGTTCACAAGTCTCACAAAACATTGTTTATGAGATTTCCTTTCCATTTCACTTATTGGATTTTTTCTTATCAATTGTTTTTCTCTAAAAAAATCTTTATACTGAGACTACTATCAGGATTCTGCTAAGAGTTCATTGGCACTATACTTAGGTAGTCTATCTTTGGGTTCTTAAGTTTAGTTTTATAACAGTGAAGTTCAATTCTGTGGCCTTGGGTGGTGATTTTTGAATTGCACAAAAGGGTGAAAGTTCTATATTTGAGGAAGCATTGATGCATTTTAAATAAAATGGATGATTCATTGATCCCAGAAATATCTAATACGTTGAAATATTCAGGTAGCATTGTTTTACTGGTCAATTAAGCTGGATACAGTTAATTTGTTTTGCAAAATGAAAGAAAATCTAATAAATTAGGCATAAACTAATAATGAAACAACGTTGCCCAAGGTTTCTGCATATACAATGTATTTAAATCATGATAGCTCAATCTGGCATTAATTTAAACAATAATTACCATATATTTACATGGCACTTGGTATCCTTCAAAGCTATGTCATAAACATTTGAGATTGGCAGATTGGATATTACTATTGACATTTTACAAGTGAATAACAACATATTATGTTTAAAAAGGTAGCTCAGGACTTCTGGTTTCCAGTTGGGCTTGTAAGGTGCTGAGAAGTCACCACTTGTCCTAAATGTTCAGTTTGTCCTCCGATGAACAAACTGAAAAAATCAGTAATTCTTCTTAGATCCATAAGAGAAATGAGGTCACAGGGAAAAGTGCTGCCCTTAAAACTGGAGAGACAGAATCACAGTTACTGGAGCAGAAACCCATGAGCAGAAACCTCTGCAGGAGTCAGTAATTGGGTAGGAAAACTTGAAGTATAATTGACAAATTGCTGCAAGGCTCGTTGTGGGAAAGTCTGAGAGTTAAGACCCAGTCATCAGATCCCCACACTTTTGTAATTTTTACCACCAAGAGTCCAATGTGGTTCTCACAGTGAATATTGGAAAAAAAAAATCCACTTGTGCTTCTGTAAGGGAGAGTGGAAAAGGAAAAATTCAGAAAAATACCAGAGCATTCTGTTATTCTTAACAAGGTCTGCCTTCAGGTGAAACTATTTTTCAAGAGCCTACCCTGCTGGGGTTTTAGCGGAGACTAACCTACCTGGGGAAAGGGAAATACCTAAATCCAGGCCCCTGTAGCCATCCAATCCTACCTAAGGGGGGAAAAACTGAGAAGCACTGGTGAAATGCACAGTTCAGGGGCACATACTCGCCAAAAGACTGAGACGTAATCATAGGACTACAGGACACTTCCCCTCCCACCACACCTTGGCACTATATTACTAGAGGCCTATTTACTACAGTTCCTTTTACCCACTATGTTGTGTCCACATTTCAACAGAAAATTACAAGATATACTAAAAGGCAAAAAACACAGTTTAAAGAAGCTGAACAACCATCAGAAGCAGAGTTTGGTATGGCAAGAATGTTGGATCAACAATCAGAACAGGAATTGTTAAAACAAACATGATTAATATGCAAAGGACTTTAATGGAGTAAGAAGACAACATGCAAGAACAGATGGATAATGTAAGAAGAGCAAGAAAGAATCAAAAAGAAATGCTAGAGATAAAAAACACCATAACAGAAGTGAAGAATGCCTTTGATGGGCTTATTTGTAGACTGGACACAGCTGAGGAAAGAATCTCTGAACTTGAGGATATGACACTAGAAACTTCCAAAACTGATGGAGATGAAAAAGACTGGAAAAGCCCAAACCAAACCAAAACTGATTATCTAAGAACTGGAGGACAACTACAAAAGGTAGTAACATAAACATAATGGGAATACCAGAAGGAGAGGAAAGAGAGAAAGGAGCAGAAACAATATTTGAAGCAATGATGACTGAGAATTTCCCCCAATCGGTGTCAGACACAGAACTATAGATCCAGGAACCTCAGAGAACATCAAACAGGATAAATGCAAAAAACAAACAAACAAAAACAAAAAAGCAAGACACCTAGGCATATCATATTCAAACTTCAGAAACTCAGAGATAAAGAAAAAATCTTGAAAAAAGCCAAAGGACAACACACCTTATCTATAGAGGAGCAGAGATAAGAATTACATTTGACTTCTCAGAAACCATGCAAACAAGAAGAAAGTAGAGTGAAAAAGCAGTGTTGAGAGAAAAAAAATCCACCAACTTACATTTCTGTGTCCTGTGAAATTAACCTTCAAAAGTTCTCCATTCTCCTCCCTTACCCAGCTCCATATCTGTATTGGATCATACTATACATATCTTCTATAGCTTGCTTTTCAAAATTCAGCATGTTGTTGTATATTGATGCATGAAAATCTACTTCATTCTTTTTTAATGATCACCTGGCCTTTCATAGTATACAGACTCTATAATTATCTACTCATTCCCCTGTTAATGAGTTTTTAGATTCATAAAGGGCCTTTTACTTGAGAGTGGACGTGGAAGTGGAGGATGGAGAGAGAAGACTTGGGAAGAATTGTGTGCATGAGTCAAGTAATTAGAGAGAGTAGGATTGAATCACTCTGGAAACAAGATTGATGGTGAGGAGGGAGGAATTGTGGAGAGTAACACATGGGAATGAGTTTGTATGGTCAGGATATTTGGGACAAGACTATTGCATTTTAAAAGAATATCATCCACCTGTTAATGGTGATGTTGTGAGACAAATCAAGTAATATATGTGCAAACACTTCATGCACTACAAAGTTTACTACATAACATTAGCTACTCTTGTTACCTTGCAGCTCTGGAAGCACTGACTGTATTACAGTGGATAGTATTCCTAGAAAACAAAAAGTAGTAGCAACTAGTTGACTATCTTGATATTTAATTCTATCTTTTCCATTGATTTTTTTAGAGCTATGCTTAAATATACATATTTTAATGATTTCTCTAGGGATTACAATAGGCCTCCTTAACTTAGCACACTCTCCCTTAAATTAATATTATGCCATTTAACATAAAATTTATGAAACTTACAGTAGAGTAATTCTATTTACATCCTTCCAACCCTTTTTGTTATTGTTCTCATATATTTTACATTTGTTGTAATCATCAAAATACAATGTTATTTTTTTGCTTTAAATAGTCAAATTAATTTTTTTAATTTTTGTTATGAAAATTTTAAAGATAAAAGAAATTACAGTGTATTCCACATTACCTGTCACCTATATTGTAACATGAATATGTTACCATCTTTCTTTTATCACAAATATATCCATCTATCTTTCCTAGAAACTTTGCAGTCCAGAAGAGAGTGGCATGATATATTCAAAGTGTTGAAATAAAAAACTTTCAACTACGAAAACTCTACCTGGCAAAGTTGTCATTCACTATTGAAGGAGAGATAGAGAGTTATTCAGACAAGCAAAAGCTGAAGGAATTTATCACCACTAGACTGGCCTTACAAGAAATGTTAAAGGGACTTCTTTAAGCCAAAACAAAAGAGAACTAGTTAGTAAGAGGAAAATATATGGAAGTATAAATTTCACTGGTAAAGGTAGATATATAGTTAAATTCAGAATAATCTAATATTGTAATGGTGGTAGGATAATCACTTATAGTATGAAGGTTAAAAGACAAAGATAATACAAATAACCATAACTACAATAATTTCTTAATGGATACACATAGAAAAAGATGTAAATTATGACATCAAAAGCATAAAATGAATGGGGGGAGAGTAAAAATGTAGAGCTTTAGAATGTGTTTGAACTTAAGTTATTATCCCCTCAAAATAGACCATTATATATGTAAGATGTTTTATGTAAACCTCATAGTAACCACAAAGCAAAAACCAGTAGTAATTACACAAATGAGAAATAGAAAGGAAATTAAGCTTACCACAAAAGAAAATCACCAAATCACAAAGGAAGAGAACAAGAGAAGAATTAAGGAACAAAAGAATTACAAAACAACCAGAAAACAATTAGCGGAATGAATATGTCCGTATCTATCAATAATTACATTAAATATAAATGGACTAAATTCTCGAATCAAAAGACATAGTGTCAGGGCTGGCCCAGTGGCATAGTGGTTAAGTTTGCACACTCCACTTTGGTGGCCCAGGGTTCCCAGGTTCAGATCTTGGGCACAGACCTACACACCACTCATCAAGCCATGCTGTGCCAGCATCCCATATATAAAATAGAGGAAGATGGACACATGTTAGTTCAGGGCTAATCTTCCTCAGCAAAAAGAGGAAGATTGCAACCATGTTAGCTCAGGGCCAATCTTCCTCATCAAAAAAAAAAAAAAGGCATAGAGTGACTGAATTGATGAAAAACAACAACAAAAAAACCCAGACCCAACTATATGCTGCCTACAAGAGACTCACATCAGCTTTAATGGCATTCACAGACTGAAAGTGAAGGAATGGAAAAAGATATTCCATGTAAATGGAAACCAAAAGAAATCTGGAGTAGTTATACTCATATCAGACAAAATTGACTTTAAGATAAAGACTAATAAAAGACAAAGAAAGTCATTATATAGTGATAAAGAGATCAATCCAACAAGAGGATATAACATTTGTATACATTTATGTACTCAACAATGGAGCACCTAAATATATAAAGAAAATATTAACAGACCTAAAGGGAGAAATAGATAGCAATGCAATAATAGTAGGAGACTCCCATAGCCCACTTTCATAAATAGATAGATCATCCAGACAGAAAATCAATAAGGAAACATTGGCCTTAAATGACATTACATCAGATGAACTTCATAAACATATACAGAGCATTCCATTCAAAAGCAACAGAATACACATTCTTAAGTGCATATGGTTATTCTCCAGGGTAGATCACATGTTAGGCCACAAAACAAGTCTTAATAAATTTAAGAAGATTGAAATCATATTAAGCATCTTGTCTGGCCACAATGGTATGAAACTAGAAATCAATTACTCAAAGAAAACTGGAAAATTCACAAATATGTGGAGATTAAAGAACATGCTACTAAACAACCAACGGATCAAAGAAGACATGAAAAGAGAAATCAAAAACAACCTTGAGACAAATGAAAATGGAAATACGACATACCAAAGCTTATGGGATGCAGCAAAAGCAGTTCTATGAGAGCTGTTCATGGCAATTAATGCCCACATCAAGAAATAAGAAAGATCTCAAATAAACAACCAACTTTATACCTCAAGAAAATAGGAAAAGAAGAACAAATGAAGCCCAAAGTTAGCAGAAGAAAAGAAATAACAAAGATCAGAGCAGAAATAAATGAAATAGAGACTAAAAAGACAATAGGAAAGATCAATGGAACTAAGAACTTGTTTTTTGAGAAGACAAACAAAACAGACAAACTTTTAGCTAGATCCACAGAAAAAAAGAGAGAAGTCTCAAAGAAATAAAACAAGAAATGAAAGAGGAGATGTTACAACTGATATCACAGAAATACAAGGGACCATGAGACTACTATGAACAATTATAAGCCAACAAATTGGACGACCTAGAAGAAATGCATCAATTCCTAGAAATATACAACATAACAAGACTGAATCAAGAAGAAATAGAAAATCTAAACAGACCAATTACTAGTAAGGAGACTGAATCAGCCAAAATCCTTTCAAAACAGAAAAGCCCAGGATTAGATGGCTTCACTGGAGAATTCTACCAAGCATTTAAAAAAGAATTAATACCAATCCTTCTCAAACTCTTCCAAAAAATAGAAGAGGAAGGAACTCTTCCAAACTCATTTTATGAGGCCAGCATTACCCTGATACAAAAACTAGATGAGGATGCCACAAGAAAAGAAAATTACAGGCCAATATCCCTGATGAACATAGACACATAAATCTTTACAAAATGTTAACAAACAGAATTCAACAGCACATGAAAGGATCATACACCATGATCAAGTGGGATTTATTCCAGAGATGCAAGGATGGTTCAACATTCACTAATCAATCAATGTGACAAACAATTGACAATCAAAAAAAAAGAAGGATACAAATTACATGATCATCTCAATAGTTGCAGAAAAAGCATTTGACAAAATTCAACATCCATTTATGATTAAAAAAACTCTCTGCAAAGTGGATATAGAGGGAATGTACCTTAACATAATAAAGGCCATATATGACAAGCCTGCAGCTAACATCATATTAAATGGTGAAAATCTGAAAGCGTTTTCTCTAAGATCAGGAGCAAGACAAGGATTCCCACTCTCACCACTTTTATTCCTCATAGTACTGAAGTACTAGCCAGACCAATTAAGCAAGAAAAAGAAATAAAATGTATCCAAATTGGAAAGGGGGAAGTAAAACTGTCTTTACTTGAAGAAGACGTGATATTATATGTAGAAAATCCTAAAGAATCCACCCAATAACTGTTAGAACTAATAAAAATTCAGTAAAGCTGCAGGATACAAAATCAATGTATAAAAGCCAATTGCATTTTTATGTATTAATCATGAACTACCAAAAAGAAAAATTAAGAAAACAATCCCATTTAAAATTGCATCCAAAAAAATACCTAGGAATAAATTTAACCAAGGAGGTGAAAGACCTGTTCACTGAAAACTATAAGATATTGATGAAAGAAATTGAAGAAGACACAAATAAATGGAAATATATTCCATGTCATGGATTGGAAGAATTAATATTGGTAAAATGTCCATTACTCCCCAAAGCAATCTACAGAGTCAAGGCAATCCCTATCAAAATTCCAATGGGATTTTTCACAGAAATAGAAAAAAAAAATCCTAAAATTTGCATGGAATCACAAAAGACCCTAAATAGCCAAGACAATCTTGAGAAAGAAGAACAAAGCTGGAGACCTCTCACTTCCTGATTTCAAACTATATTACAAATCTACAGTAATCAAAATAGTATGGTATTGGCATAAAAATAGACACCTAGAGCAATGAAACAGAATCAAGAGCCCAGAAATAAACCCACATATATATGGTCAATTAATTTATGACAAAGGAGCCAAGATTATACAATGGGGAAACGACAGTGTCTTCAATAAGTGGATTGAGAAAACTTGACAGCCACATGCAAAGAATGAAACTGAACTACTATCTTACACCATATACAAAAATCCACTCAAAATGCATTAAAGACTTGGATGTAAGACCTGAAATCATAAAACTCATAGAAGAAAACAGAGGGTAAGCTCCTAGATTTTGGTCTTGGCAATGATTTTTTGGATAGGACACTAAAAGTGACAGCAACAAAAGCAAAAATAAACATGTGGGAGTGCATCAAACTAAAAAGCTTCTGTATAGCAAAGGAAATCGTCAACAAAATGAAAAGACAGTGTATGGATTGGGAGAAAATATTTGCAAACCATATATCTGATAATGGGTTAATATCCAAAACACATAAAGAACTCATACAACTCAGTAGAAAAAAACAAACTGATTGAAAAATGGGCAGAGGATCTGAATAAACATTTTTCCAAAGAAGACATACAAATGGCCAAGAAATGCATGAAAAGGTGCTTAACATCACTAGTGATCAGGGAAATGAAAATCAAAACCACAATAAGATATCACCTCACACCTGTTAGAATGGTTATCATGAAAAAGACAAGAAATAACAAGTGTTGGTGAGGATGTGAAGAAAAGGGAACACTTAGGCACTGTTGGTGAGAATGTAAACTGGTGCAGCTACTATAGAAAACAGTATGAAGTTTCCTCAAAAAATTAAAAACAGAACTACCAGATGATCCAGCAATTCTACTTCTGGGTATTTATCTGAAGGAAGTGAAATCACTACCTTGAAAAGATGTATGTACCCCCATGTTCATTGCAGCATTATTTACAGTAGCCAAGACATGGAAACAACCTAAGTGTCCATCGATGGATGAACAGATAAAGAAAATATGGTATATATATGTAAAATGGAATATTGTTTAGCATTAAAAAAAGGAAATCCTGCTGTCTGTGGTAACATAGATGGAACTGGGGGGCATTATGCTAAGTGAAATAAGTCAGATAGAGAAAGACAAATACTGTATGAGTTTACTTGTATGTGGAATCTATAAAACAAAAGCAAAAACAAGGACAAACTGAACTAATAGATACAGAGAACCAGAGAACAGATTGTTGGTTGCCCAAGGTGGGAGTGGAGGGTGGGTGAAATGGGTGAAGGGGGTCAAACGGTGCAAACTTCAAGTTATAAGGTAAACAAGTCCTGGGATGTAATGCACAACATGGTGACTATAGCTAATAATACTATATTGTATATTTGAAAGTTGCTAAGAGAGTAAATCTTAAAAGTTCTCATCACAAGAAAAAAAATTGTAACCATGTGTGGTGATAGATGTTAAGTAAACTTATTGTGGTAATCATTTTACGATATATACATAAATCAAATCATTTTGTTGTACACACAAAACTAATAAGATGTTATATGTCAATTACATCTCAATTAAAAATAAAGCTGCCTCAGTGTGGGGGCACAGGTATAACTTTTGTGATTTAAAAAAATGGCTTTAAGAACCAAAGCCATATGTATAGATAGATATCAGTGACAATTTTTTGCATTTCCCTGATGACATAAGGATGTGAAGCATCTTTTCGTGTGCTTATTTGCTACCTGTATGTCTTTGGTGAGGTGTCTGTTAAGGTCTTTAGCCCATTTTTTAATTGGGTTGTTTGTTTTCTTATTGTTGAGTTTTAAGAATTCTTTGTATATTTTGGGTAACAGACCTCTTTCAAATGTGTCTTTTGCAAATATTTTTGCCCAGCCTGTGGCTTGACTTCTAATTCTCTTGAGATTTTCTTTTGCAGAGTGAAAGTTTTTAATTTTTTTTTTTTTTTTTTTTGTGGGGAAGACCAGCCCTGAGCTAACATCCGTTGCCAATCCTCCCCTTTTTTTGCTGAGGAAGACTGGCCCTGGGCTAACATCTGTGCCCCTCTTCGTCCACTTTATATGGGACGCCGCCACGGCATGACTGACAGGCAGTCCGTCGGCAGGCGCCCGGGATCCGAACTCGTGAACCCCGGGCTGCCAAGCGCGAACTAAACCGCTGCGCCACCGGGCGGCCCCTGAACGTTTTTAATTTTAATGAAGTCTGGCTTATTAATTATTTCTTTCATGGATCATGCCTTTGGTCTTCATTATTGAATTTTAAATGACAGACCATGCTTTTTCACCCTGCTTCATTATGTTAATTTTTTGCATATTTTCAACTATGAAGTAAAAAACATGGAATAAAGATTTTCTAATATTCTATTTGCCCTTAAGAGAAAGGATATTGATTTTGCTTATTTTGTCTTAAAAAAGTAATCTTGTGATTCCTGACAACTTGAACATTTTATTTCATACATCATTTTAATAAAAACATAGAAAAAATTTGAAGGGGTGTTGAAGTTGTTAGGCATTATTTAAGACTACAGCACAAATTTATGGTACAGAACTCAATTATGTTAAAAGTATACAAATAACTCTTGTAATATTCTAGATTTGTGAAAATCACATAGACTCCTTAAAAATATAAGCAATCATAAAGATAAGGATGTCTGTCACATTATAGATTACATAGTTTAGTTTCTAGTCTGTTTCCTTCAAATAGGCAAAAACCTTAATTGAATTGTTTCACACACTTTTGAAATTTGTCATTCTGACAAGTCTTGCCAAAAAACTTATCGTGTAGTTTAAGTATTGATTTCTCTTCTTTATTTATTTACTTCTTTTTCACTTCTCATTCTCATGGGTGAGATAATACTGTTTGGTAATAAATTAAGACACAATAAATAAAATTTGGCTGTGCTTTCTAAATCTTTAGTGTCTTGAGAGAGGAATTGTTACAGAACTCTGGCGATTTGAAAGTGGTTACGCCTTGTAATCAAGGCTTAGCTTGTGGAATTTAAATTTTGTTTGCAGGCTTTGTCTCCTATATAAACATCAAAATATATATTTCAGTATATATCATGCTAAACATTACAATTCTCCATAGAGTTTTGGAATTATAATCAAAGCAAAGTAGAAGGTAATACCGGGAAGAAAACATATTTTCCCCACCACTCCAGTGAATCTGCTCTTGTTCAGATAACTAATGACCTTTGCACTGGCGGATCCAGTGGTTAACTCACAGTCTTCCTCTCTCTCGAGCTCATAACGGCATTTTCACCCTTTATTCTTGAAATGCCTTCTTCATGTAGAGCATTCTATTCTCCTGGTTTTTCTCCTATCACACTCTCCAGATCTTTTAAGTATTTTCATGTTTTTCCTTTTACTCTACATCTAGCTCTCTCTCCATCTGCCTATCTGCTTTACTCAAAGTCTGCTGATTTAAATGTCAACCTCATCTAACATATGCCTTCACAGTGACAATTTAGACTGGTGTTTGACCAAATATCTGGGTACTATGGCCTAGCCAAGTTGACACATAAAGTTAACAAACTAATATACCCATGTACCTGTACCTACCCCAGAATCTCCATCTTTGTCCGTGATAAGACTTTCATTCCATAAATATTGGAGCGATCCTGGAATCCTCTATTTCTCTCACATTCAGCATCCAGGCAATACTTTGGCTCTACTTTCACAATGTATCCTGCATGATATGCTATATACATTGCCATAAGAAGAGTCTAGATCACCATCATTCTTGCCTGGAGACTGTCGTAGCCTCTTAGCTGGTCTCCTTGTTTCCCCTCTTGCTCTCCCTAAAGCCTGTTTTGCAAACAGCAGCCATTGTGATTCTAAAGAAAATAAAATGTGCTATGTTAATCTTCTTTTTAATCCTCTGAAATAAAATTGAAAATCTTTGCTTACATAGCCTGATCCCTGCTGGCCTCTCTAACCTCTCAAGTTCTCCATCCCTGTGGGTCTCTTTGATATGACTTGCAAGTGCAAAGATGCACCCATTCCAGGACTTTTGTACCTGCTATTGCCGGTGCCTTGAATTCTCTTCCCCAGATACTCATGTGATTTGCCCCCTCACCCCACTCAGGTCTTTGATGGTGGGCCTGACCACCCTATCTAAAGTAGTATTCTGTATGGTCACTACCTTTTTGACCTCCCTCATCTTCTTGACTTCATGCATCCCATCCTTCCATGCCTTTTCCTTACAGGAATTGTCTGGCTGTCACGGACCTGGCTGTCCTCTCTAGCCTTTGAAATGCCTTTTAAAGTGAATGTTATACAGAAAAGAGTAGTGTTAACCCTAAAATCATATGGGATTTTCCTTTTTTTTCCATAGCTCTTATTTCTACCTGACATTATTTGATGTAATTTTATATTTATTTATTTTTATCTGTCTGCCTCACTAGAATATAGTAAGCTCTATGAAGTCAGACTTAATCTGTCTTTACTTCTGTACCTCCAGAGCCTAGACTAGTGTCTGCACATTGTAGGTGCTCAGTGACTGGATATCAGAGCCATGTTCTGAGTCATCTCTTGTGGCAGTAAAAATACATTGATCAGCTGCTGATCAGTCCACAGGATCATAAAATCCTTTAAAATATCAAAGCTAAATTTTCCAAAGGAAAGAGACACTCTAAGGGAAAAAAAATCTAGAAACAATCCTCTGTTCATTCATTCGTACAACACATCTCTTTTGTATACTCATTATCTGCAAAGCCTTGTTGTTGGTTGTTGCATAAAGAAGAGAGAACAAAGATACTAAGGAATTTATTGTGAGTAAAAACGTTCATGTATATAATTTTGGATAACAGAAATTCTTTAGAAGCCAAAATGGTCTGAAAACCTTTGTTTTGTCCTTACAAAGGATTGAAACAAAGGATCTTTTCTTTTCTATCCAAGTACACTATCCTATCCTCTTTTCTAGGCAACTACACTATTTCTACAAACTCCACAGTCAATATGGTGCCCGTCAGCCTGTCATTATGGTGAAGGCTCTATTTCAAATAGTTTTGCTGCAATGGGGAGCAGAGAAATAGTGTCAGCAGCTAGAGGAAGATAAAGGGTCAGGCATTTAAAAAGAAAAATTAGTTATTATAGCATAGTTGATGCTGGTGGGAATAACAGAGAGGAAACCTACTTTTTGAGCACCCCAAGCTTTTGTTTCACCATTTTGGGGATGTGCACTGGGCTATAATACATCCTTCTCCAACCGAAATGTCTCCCTTTGTGTCTGATGGTATTAAGCTGAAAGAATCCTTAGCTATTATCCAGTCCAGCCCCGTTGTGTTTTAGAGCTAAGAAAGGCAAGGTGCAAAGAAAGCACATACCATCGTCTCTTTCCTAGACTGCCACTGTCACTTCCAAACAGGGCTCCCACATCCTTTGCCCCTCCAAGTCATTCTCTGCAGTGAAGCCAGGGATCTTTACAAAAGGCAGGCCTGATATTATTCTGCTCTTATCTCCAATCCCCTTGCACCTAGGGGCTCAAGTCTGTAGATTTCAAGTTCCAATGACCAGTTATTCCATTACATTTAATTGCTATGTGTTTTTGCTGTTTCTAAAAATAAAGTTATAAATTAAGTTGATAAATGCTAACTTGGTTGAAAAGAAAAAGCAAGTATGGTCTGATATAGTGGTTCACTGGTTCTAGAAACTTGCTGTACATTAGAATCACCCAGGAAGCTTTTAAAAATCCCAATGCCTAATCCCAAAGTCTCCTGATCTGATCTGGCCCCTGCCTGCCTCCTTAATTTCATATCCTCATGCTATCTCTCTGTACTTAGTCACTGGGGCCTCCTTCTGTTCCTGGAACACACCATGCTCCCTCCTGCCCCAGGGCCTTTACGTTTGCTGGTTGCCTCTGCCAGGAATTTTTTTTCCCCTCCTCACTTGACTTTCTCTTCAAAGAGATCTCTGATTATTTCTTCAGTTACCTTTCCTTAACCCAACAGAATACATGAGGACCTGTTGTTACCTGCTTTCCCAGAACTCTTACTGTCTTTAGCTGTAGTTACCTCAGCGTGTAATTATGTGCTCACTCCTTTGGGTGATTGATGTTCCACTTCCCCACCAGGCTGAGAGCTGCGTGAGTGTCACTTGCACTTGTAACCTCAGTGCTTAGCAGAATTGCTTTTAGACACCCCATAAATTTTTATCAGGTAAATGAATGAATGATGAATTATGGGGAGGTTTGAGTAGTTTCTGTGAAAGAGATTAGACATCAAGGAAATAATGCATTTTTCTGATGATTATTTCCCAGTGTACCTTTTATTTTTCTCTTTTCTCCTACAAGTTTCACCAGTTTTATACAAGAATCACAAGGGGATTGACTATAATTAGGCAGAAATGTCTAGTGATGTTGAGAGATACTTAAAATAGGATTCACTATGAAAACTATGTCCAGTTTTTATTTTGCTTTGTTAAAAATCCTTTACACTCGGGGCTAACACCAAATATTTCAGTTTGTGTTTCCTTTGAGAGCAATGATCTGATTATATATAATGAAAATATTATAACTGTTTATTACGATGTTCAGATAATTCCTAGGGTCTCTTATTTTCTAGTCATTGTTCGAATACAATGTTTTTTCCCTCATGTTAATGTTGTATTAATATTTCAGTAAAAATAGAATTATAAAATTCTCATTGAAGATACATGTTGCACATTAGTGTATATTGCCAGATTTGTATCTGGAACATCGTCCCAGGGTTTCAATCTCTTCTTATTTCCTTTGCCCTGTATTTTGTTGTGAATTTGTTTGTGGACTTTTGCTTGGCTCTCATTCTGCAGTTGGGTCTCATGCATTTATTAAGTCTCTGGGCATAAGGTAAATCCCATTAAGTAGAAGGATGTTTTTTTTTTGCAGGGGGTAATGTCTATCGTTTGGCCCTTTTTCAAAAAGAATAAAATGTGCCTACTGCTCTCTATCCTTTAGTATGAGACACTCCTTGAGCAAGTGGAGGTTCTGATTACATTAGTAGCTGATATTCCTACAGAAATTTAAGGCCCTTGGACTCTGGAAGCATCAGCCTATTAGTGGAATGAGCCTAGGTGTGGGGGACAGTTGGACCAGGTTTCAAGCCCTCATTTTCACAGTTAGTAGTTATGTGGCCTTGGGTAGTCTGTTAATATTCTGAGTTCCAGTCTTCTCAGCTATAATAAGACAGTAAATAGCCACAAAATTGAGTGTGGCTTAAATGAGACAATACTTCACAGTTCTGGCAGAACATACCTGAAGGTCACTAAATCTTAGTTTCTTCTTTTCATATTACAGCTGAGGAAGCCCAGGCCCAGAAAATCTGAAAACTTTCCAAGCCTGTGTAATTATACTGGCAGAGCTGGGGGCCGAGATCTTTTACACAATGTGTTCCCTTTCCACTATAGTTAATTGAAAAGTAGTTTTATGTTTTTGCTTTTTTGAAAATAAAATTATGGAATAGGTTGATAAACGCTATGTTGGTTGAAAAGAATAAAAACCTGTATGATATAATGTAGTGATTCTCATGGGTCCTTGAACCTTGCTGCACGTTAGAATCATCTGGGAAGCTTTTCAATCATCTTAATGCCCAGGCTGTACCCCATTTCAGTTAAATCATAGTATCTGAGGTGGGACCCAGGCATGAATATTTTTTATAATTCTCTATGTGATGTAATACACAGAATTTGCTAGAACTCTGCTGAGATACTCCAAACCATCTCTAGGATAGTTTTTAAAGGTTTGTTCTTTTATTAACAGATCATGTAGCTTGGGGAATGTGTTTAAGTGCCATTTTTTGGGTTTATTTTCTGATATATTTTCCCTTCTGTCTTACAGAAATACACCTCAGACCTCACATCTTTTTGTGACTTCATCACTGTCACTAACCTGAATGCTGCTCACCCCCAACAAGGTCAAAGTCTTGGTCATTAGTGTGCATCTCTACATGCTTCTTTCTTCTCTCTTCCTGCCCTTAATGTTCTTTCTTTGTCATTGACTTTTGCCAGTTTTAATATTATGTGCCTTGAAGAAGGTCTTTTTGCATTGATGTAATTAGGAGTTCTATTGGCTTCATGTACTTGTATGTCCAGTTCTTTCCCCAGGTTGGGGAAATTCTCAGCTATTATCTCTTTGAACAAGCTTTCTGCTCCTTGCTCCCTCACTTCTCCCTCTGGGATACCTATAATCCTTATGTTACTTTTCCTAATTGAGTCAGATAGTTCTCAAAGAATTTCTTCATTTTTTTTTTTGAATTTTAGTTCTCTCTCCTCCTTCACCTGAAGCATTTCTAGGTTTCTATCTTCAAGGTCACTAATTTTCTCCTCCATAAGGTCTACTCTATTTTTTTATGTTTTTGACATTATTTTTTATCTCATTAATTGTGTTCCTCATATCCAGAGTTTCTGTTTAGTTTTTTTTAGAGCTTCAATCTCTTTGGTGAAGTATTCCATCTGTTCATAATTTTATTCCTGAGCTCATCGAACCATCTTTCTGAGTTTTCTTGTAACTCACTGAGTTTCTTTTTGATAGCTGTTTTGATTTCTCTGTCAGTTAGATTGTAGTCTTCTGTGACTTCAGGTTTGGTTTCTGGAGAGTTGTCATTTTCCTTCTGTTCCGCAGTGTTACTGTAGTCCTTCATGGTGTTTGATGAATTGATCCTCTGCTGGCTCATTTGTGGTGGCAATCACCTTTTTTTATTTGGATACCGCTTTGATTACTTTGGTTCTGGTCACCTGGGTCTCGTGTTCCTCTACTGGCTCTCCTTGGGCTCGGATGCTGCTGTTCTGTGCACCACCTGTGCTTCTGTTCCCAGGTTGTCTTGGGGTGCTGGTTGCCCAGCTGCCAGGGTGCTGGGTTCAAGGGTGTCACTGTCACTGGTGGGGGCCTGGGGACCTGGGGACTTGCATACAATGCCCACTGCTGGTGAAGCTGGCGTCAGAGTTGCTGCTACTGGGGGCTGGGTCACTGATTCTACTGTGGTTCCTGTTGCTTCTGGTTGCAGATTCCACCTGCCACCATTGGGGGGGGCAGGGGTTGTTTTTTCTGCTCCTGTCCCATCTGCTCATAGTTGTGCCAGTCAGCTGCTTTGTGTTCACACGGGCCAGGATGCAGCCACTCAGCGGGATGCCTTTGCACGGTGAGGCCACTGCTCAGGCAGGGCACCTTCACATGGCCTGAGCCACCACAGCTTGGTGGGGAGCATTCATGTGGGCAGGGCCTCTGTGATACAGTGGACGCTCCTGCGGGACAGGCTACTGCCACTCCACAAGCGTTTGCCCACAGGCTGGGCTGCTCCCACCTCCACTCACAGTTGTGCCGGCCACTAGATGAGGAGCCAACAACCTGGTTGTTGCTGCCTGGGGGGGGAAGGGGCCATTCCCCTAGTTCCATTGCTTTCTGGGGGTCCAGTCCACCCGCCTTCAGCTGTATAGTTGCGTGGATCTCTCAGGCATCCTGCTGTGTTGGGTAGGGAGTCCTCTGAGGGTTAATGGATGTCTGTTTACTTGTGACTTAGAGGGGAGAGACAAAGGGAGCAACTCACTCTGCCATGATCCTGACGTCACTCCCTATACGCTTTATAGGACTTGTCTCCAAATACAGTCACATGTGAATTTTGGGAAGACACAATTCAGTCCATAGCATGGGCCAATGACCAAATTCTGCATTCTGGAGGACACCTGGATCTTCCTGATGCTCCAATTTGTAACTCAAGTACCTGCTGGTTGCCTACACCTGGAAACCCCACAGGCATCTAATACTCAGTATATCGTAAGCTGAAAACAAGTAATCATCAGTCCCCTAAGATAGATCCTGGCAGTTATCTTTGACCCATTTGTCTCCCTCAACTCTGCATCAAGTCCTGTTGATTTTACCTCCTACATTTCTTTGAATATGTCTTCTCTTCTAGTCTTATTACCACTGCTCTTGTTGGTGTCCTCTTCATTTTTAACCTGGCCCAATTACTTTCCTGGTTTTGTTGTCCCCATCTCACCCCTGCCAGAGTGATATACATTAAATGGTGATTTTCTGTCACCTATATTATAAAGCTAAAACTCTGCCATGTTGCATAAAAGGCTTCCATTATCTTGCACCTCCACCCTCTCTGGTCCAATGGTTCTCAAGCTTTTGTGTGCATAATAAACACTTCTTAGGGCTTGCTAAAATGCAGACTCTCATTACCAATCCCCTAGATCCTGTTTGGTGAGGTTAGATCAGGATTTAAAAGTCTGTAATTTTATCAAACTCCCAAGGTGATTCTGAGATATGTGGCTCCTCCACATTTTGAGAAAAGACTTCAGCCTCATAGATCACCTCTCTCTTTTTCACACTTTTTGCTCTAAGAACACCTTCATCATTATGTTTACCACATTGTAATGATCTTTACTAGGTCAATATCCCTGTAATGGGCCATGATAAGACTTGTTTTGTGCCCAAAGACAAAATGAGAAATAAAATGCAGAGGTCTCTAACTGTGGCACAGCCAGAACAGCCTCCCATGGGAGGGTGTACACCCTTCAGTGATGCCTTGTTCCTCCTCCAGTCTAATGGCATAAAAGATATACTTACCAGAAAAACAGAAAACATGCTAGATATCCCACCATACAGAAAATGGGTTATATAGATGTTGAAAGGCTGAAAGAGCAGAAAAGACACTGATATTAGTAAAGCAGGAAGCTGTTGCCACTCCTAGGGTTGAGGTAACCTAGAAATTAACAACTGCAAAAAGTGGCTAGAGTCTCTGTGCCAGGGAGACACAAGAGTTAACAGAAACTAAAAGCTTAGACAGCACTGCATAGAAGATACTCGGACTCCTAAGCGGGGCTCTAATGACTGGTGCTGAAGATGTGGAAAGAGGCTAGGTTCTGGCCTCTGCTGCTCAAGCAAAGCTAATGGGAACTGGAATACAGGAAGCACATTTCTTCTCCCCTTCTCCTGGCCTCCGATGAAACCAGCTGTCAAGAGAGTCTGAGAACTGCATTTGGCAGACCCAAGACCCACATCACAGAGCAGAATATAAGGGGTGGTGGGGGTTGGAGCTGAGGGCAATAGGCAAAAACCAATGCAGTCTGCTAGCCAGTGAGTGCTTTATACCCCCTGGACTGGAGGTTTCTTATCGACAACCAAAGGTCAGGAGCATCTCCCTGAGAACCACGGGAGGCCACGCACAGGCATCCTTGATAACGTGTGGCTTTTGCACTGCTTGTCTACTGATAGTGATTTCAAAGTAAAGCCACCTTAAACCAATCTCTGCATCTGGGTCACCTTTGTGGTCTGACTATCTCATTCTATCACTAACCTCTCAGGGCTTTAAGAATAGGCCTTATGGTCTTCATATCCTCAGAACCTAGCACAGTGCCCGGTGCATAGCAGTCCATAATAATTTATTTTTATGAATGAAAAAGCTTACCACATAGAAAAACAAAATAGATGTATGTGATTTTATGTAACAGTTTTGTATCATATGACTCCAGAAAAATCATTTGCCTGACCGAAATATTGATTTCTCCAGGTAGTACTGGATGAACCTACCTATGTTCCTCATGGCAGATAAGATTCAGCAATAAGGAGAAGGGGGTCAATGAATGGAGAAAGGAAGCAGACACCATGACAGTGAGAGACATGAGAGCTGCCCAGGCGACATTGAAATAGCCAGAATGCCAAGAAAGAGGGACAGAATTCTCTAACTGTATAAAATCCTCTGGTCTTTTACTACCCTACAAATGGCCTACCCAATAATGCTTCTGTATTTTATTGCTTCCTTTCCTTGAAATGCCCCTCCCTGGAAGGCCTCGTTGCATTCTCCAGCCTGTGGTTGTGGATGGACGATGGAGAGTAGGCGCACAAAAGAGGAGCCACTTTTGACTATCTTCTTTACTGGTTTCTTGGTTTTATTTCCATGCTGCTTCCTCTGGTTAAAAAAAAAATTATGCTTACTAGCTATCTAAAAAAAAAAAAAAAAAAATCCAAATCAGGGGCCACAAGCATTTCTCCTCCCACTGCCTGCGCTCTGTCTAGCCATGTTTCTGCTTCAAGGTCCAGCTCAATGCCTGTTTTCCTGAGAGTTTGTTTAGAGGTTCTAGCAAGTGGGCACAACTACTCATATACCCTTGACCAAAGAACAGACCTCATCTATCAGAAAGGTCATCCTCTTCCACCATGCACACAGCTTCAGAAGGGATGCACATGGAATGGTGAGGGAGGAAGGAGACACCTGCCTAGCCAGCTCGATCATCTGAGTCAACCCTGGCAATTAATGGGGTGACAGATGTTGCAGCCAGATCGCCCTCACATCCTCAATGCCTGTTTTCTGTAGGAACCTTCTGTGACGTCTCTGCCCTTTATTTATGACCATTTTTTCTAAATGTATAGTGTCTACGGAAGCTTCGAAAACTTTAGGACTCATGGTAATAATACCCAGTATTTACTGAGCTGTGTAATCAACGCAGCCCCTGGCAGGAAACAGATGGCATACTTAGTTAGGATTTTCGAAGGCATTTTTTATGAAGAACTATTTCCAGAGATGTGGGCAGGGTAAAGGGGACCAACAAGGACTGAATGCTGGAGTGTCCCTGAACTAGCACAGTAGAAAGTCATTACCAGCCCCTGACGTAAAGGGGCACAGGAGGAACAGTATTCCCGGCTGATTCAGAGGTGGAAGCCATTATAAGAGGCTGTTCAACCTGAGCTGTAGTCAGGGAAGGCTCCTGCAATGGGAGGGAGCAGGTGGAATAAATTCCCCAAACTCCCGCTCCTCCTTCCTTTCCTTCTCCTGACTGTGCTTCCCATTGGCTGGAACCAGCCAGGATACAGGCTTGGGAGCCTGAGTGATGCAGTCCTTACAAGTCAGCAGAGAATGGGACCCAAAAGCACAGAGCATGAATTGGGGCAAATAGAGATTATGTCAGACATTATCTGAAGTGGGTATTGCCAAGGTACAGATGAGGAACTGAGGCCCAGAGAGGTGAAGGTCACACAGATGGTAGATCACTGAACTGGGATTCATACGTGAGTCTATAGGCCCCTGAAGGCCAAGCCCTTCCATCTCAGTCAGCTGCTTCTCATGACAGCACATGGCCCCCTCCTCTTAACTGGACTGTGCTTTCCTGCAGGGTAGCATTCAGTGAAAAACATAGTAGGTATTCAACACAGTATAGACTTGGAATGTCATTTGATTTTATGTCATAATTCCATATGAGAATCTTTAATCCAAATGTGTTTAACACTAAAATAAAAATTTTAATTTTCAGTCTCAGCATTTTCCATCATACTTTCTTGCCATATTCCTATAATCATTTGCTATTGGATTTTGGAACAAGCTAGAACAAAGCCTTCCTCTAAAGGAGAACACAAGGTTACTTTCTGTGGGTAGGTAGAAGTGTACTGTCTTAAGAAAGAATGGTGAATATTTACAATGGTGACCAATATCTAGCCACTTAAAGGGATAAAGCTCTGGTTTTCTAGAAAATTCATTGAGATAAATAACAAATTCCTTAGCAGGCGCCAATTGGTGAAGTGATAGCATGGCATTTTAGAAGAAGCACTGAACCAGGATTCAGAAGCTTGGTTTTAGTTCTAATTCTCCCACTTTTCAACTCTGTGATCTAGAAAAGTGTGTGAATGTCTCCATGCTCTCATTCTCAGCTACAAAATGGAAATAATACTTACATTAAAAACTCCATAGGATTGTTGTAAGAATCTAAGGAGCTTCTGAGGTTGATTCAAGAAATTTTTAAGACCCCCTTCCGGCTCTCAGAGTCTATAACCTGTATCTAAAAGTGCTTTATAATCTGTAAAGAACTATTCAAATGTAAAGGCTTTTGGGATAAAATGAGGCACCACAATATTTAAACCGTTACAATGTTCTGTTTGGGACTTTTTGTGAAAGAAACTCTATTTTAATTTTAAGAAAGAATTAGAGGAATTAAGTGTACCAGAGCCAAGATAATGGCAAGTATTTAGGAGGAAGTTATAATGTATTGGAAAGGGATTTTTGTCATAGCATGTTCCCCACCCACCTTATGTTAACTTCATTTGAGAATACTCTTTGGATTTTGTACACTTGACACATTGAATAAAGATGAGAAAGGATGCCTTGTACCCTTTGTGCCACTGTGCTTTCAAGCATGTAATGACTAATTAGCACATGGTGTCCTGAGGAGACCATGCAGAGGGCTGCAGTCTGTCCCCAACTCCACTCAGGAGGTGGAAAAGTGGTCTCTGAGTTGTCAGAGGAAGCACAAAAAACACCATTACTGTTGCATTAGGTAGTAAAATAAGGGGAAAAAAAGAGATTTTGAAATGATTTCTCATGTTATATTCTTATTTAAAAAAATATTTTTTTTGCCATAGGTTTACCTGGAGTGTAAGACACAGAAGACTTTGAATAATGACAGATGAGGACAGAGGAGATGATCCAGGCTCTCGCTCTGTTTTGTCTGGTGATTTTGTCATCTGAGAGAAAGCTGGGCATGGAAAACAAACAGTGGGGATGAGGACCTTCTAGAAAACTTTTATGTGACTGCCAAGTAAAGACAATTCTGAAGACTAAACTCTTACAGACTGAAGGCCTGAAGTATAAGTATGTTCACTATTTGACTTGATTCAATATGTCAAGTGGACATTATCGAAAATCCTTTATAGTGGGAATTGGTTTAAGCAGACGTTGACAGGTTATCAGGTATCGAGGCGAGAACAACTAAATCTGATGGAAGATTACGGGAACCACAGTGTATATGAAGAAATGATGGGAAGTGGGAACTGTGGAGAGAGAGGTTATAGAACAATTAGGGGGGAGGAGGATCACGGTTTCAACTGTTCGTTGGGCTTTAGTCAGGAAGAGGAGACCCACACACAGTGAGGAGCAGAGGCATCAGTGTTGGACTCAGACTTAAAGGAGTTCCTGTCCGGCACCAAGTAGCTGTGTGATCCTGGCCAAGTTACTTCCTTTTAGATGCTCAACTTCCCCATTTGTAAATTGAAATCACTATGAGATGTGGTGATTTAATGAAATAACATATGTAAAGCCTTCTCTTAGAACACAGACAACCCTCAGTAAAAGATAAAATAGTTACGTTTATTGCTTTTATTCACAATGGAGGGCAAGATTAGGTCAAAGAATAGAATTTACTGGGAGATTTTTGTTCAATATAAAAACTATTATCATGGTTAGCTCTATTTATAGGTCTTTCTGACTGCATCTGCAACCTCCCCAAATGAAATAAAAAGGCAAACAACATGTGCACATTTCCCTCTCTCTATATTTGTGAATATCAGTCAACAAATACTTATTGAAGGCCTACTATGTCAAAGAGCTGTGGAGTATCTAATACCAAGCCTTAAAAGTTATGATCCATGCTCTCAAAAATTTATTGATCTCATAACATCCTTAAAATATTAGTCAGTAAGACAGCGTTGCAATGGGAACATGGCAGCATCTATCCAAAGATTCAACAAGTTAAAATGCTTTTATAAACAACATATCTTCTAGGACACTGAGGCTTGAGTTGAGCCATCAGGATCAATAACATATTAATTTGTATAACAAAAATCATAAAAGTTCAAATTTCAACCATACAATCCTAAAACCACCTTTCTATATTTTATATAATCCAGGGATCTCACCAGTTGGGATTCTGAAACTTGATCTTCTGTTCCATCTGATCAAGCATTTAAAGATACAAAGAAATCCAATGATGGACAAAAAGTAGACTACTGGTGGTGAGCACGATGAAGTCTAATCAGAAATTGATAAATGATGTACACTCAAAATTACACAGTGTTTTAAACCATTATGACCTCAATAAAATTATGGGGAGAAAAAAAAAGATACAAAGAAGTCCATAGAAAGTTTTTTGCAATCAAAATTATCTTGAATGATGTGTACCAGTTTTTGTATTCATTTATGACAGAGGAGATGATCCTTTTCTTAGATATATTTCCTTTAGGATGGACTCAAATGTCAATGAAACCCACTCCCAAAGGGAAATTTATACTTTCTCTACATTATTTATCCTTTAGTCTTCTGGCTATCCCATCAAAACTCTATACCATCTCTCTCTTTTTTTTGAGATAATTGCATGTTTTGGAAAATGAATGTTTGAAAAATTTTCAAAATTCTCTCATCTTTTTCAAGTCATTAACCAAATGTCTCTGTCTCAACGAGGCTTACTCTGGCCATGCTATTTAAAGTTGCATGTGTTCTATCCCCTGGCCCTCCTGATCACTCTTACTTGGCTTTCCTTTTCCTTTGCATCATTATCATCTTCTAATACATGTTATAATTTTCTCATTTATTATATTTATTGCTTCTTATCTATCCTTTCCTAGAGAATGTAAGCTTCTTGGCATTGGTCTGGGCAATGATTTTTTGGATATGACACCAAAAGCACAAGCAACAAAAGAAAAAATATACAAATGGGATTGCATCAAACTTAAAAGCTTCTGCACAGCAAAGGAAATCATCAGCAAAATGAAAAGGCAGTCTACGGAATGGGAGAAAATATTTGCAAATCATATGTCTGATAAGAGGTTAATATTCAAAATATATAAGGATCTCATACAACTCAATAGCAAAAAAAAACAATTAATCCGACTGAAAAATGGGCAAAGGACATGAACATACATTTTTCCAAAGACCTATAAATGGCCAATAGGCACGTGAAAAGGTGCTCAATATCCTAAATCATCAGGAAAATGCATATTAAAATCACAATGCGATGTCATCTCACCCCTGTTAGAATGACTCATCAAAAAGAGATTGGCAAGGATGTGGAGAAAAGGGAAGCCTGTGCACCATTGGTGGGAAAATAAATTGGTATAGCTGTCAGGGAAAACAGTATGGAGGTTCCTCAAAAAATTAAAAATTGAGCTACCAGATGATCCAGCAATCCTATTTCTGGGTCTATATCTAAAGGAAATGAAATCAGTATCTTGAAGAGATATCTGCATTTTCATACTTATTGCAGCATTATTCACAACAGCCAATGTATGGAAAAAACCTAAATGTCTGTCAATGGTTGAATGGATAAAGAAAATGTGGCATGCATTTATATATAATGGAATATTATTCAGCTTTACAAAAGAAGGAAATCCTGCCATTTGCAACAACCTGGATGAAGCTGGAGGACATTATGCTAAGTGAAATAAGCCAGACACAGAAAGACAAATACTGCATGATCTGACTTATATGTGGAATTGAAAATGGTCAAACTTGTAGAAGCAGAAAGTAGAATAGTGGTTACCAGGGGCTGGAGGGAGGGGGAAATAGGGAGACGTTGATTAAAGGATGCAAAGTTTCAGTTACGCAAGATGAATAAATTCTGGAGATCTAATGTACAGCAGTATGACTATAGCTAACAATACTATATTGTATACTTGAAATTTGCTGAGAGGGGAGATCTTAAGTGTTCTCACCACACACGAAAAAAAAGAAAATGGTAACTACGTGAGGAGGTGATGGTTATGTTAATTAGCTTGATTGTGATAATTATTTCACAATGTATAAATCTATCAAAACATCAAGTTTACACCTTAAATATATACAGTTTTTATTTGCGAAAAAAATAGAATTTGAAATCTGACTAAAGTCTAACTAGTCCAACTGAGTTCTCATTGTGTAGCCTGGCACGATGCTATTCACATAGCATGTTGGCTTTATACCTCTGGAGGTTCTTGGCTAAAAATCTGGTCCTCCTACAGATTAGGGTTTCCTAAAGGTTTAGAGCAGTAAAAACCAGTTACTGGGAGACAGAGTTAGGAACACTTTCTTTGTGCTCTCACGCTTCCTGATTTTCTGCTCTATTATATTGAATTAAAATTTCTGCTTTCCACGTCTGTTTTTTCCATTACTCTGTAGGCTCATTGAAGAAAGGAACTGTTTTTCTCTATTGTGTCTGCAGTGGCTAGTACAAATAAGTGTTGCTACATACTTTTGGATATGTTAATATTTTGTGGACAGTGCTGCTGAGCAATTAAAGTTTTATATTGAGCAATGACTTTTCTTTAAGCCTACCAACAAACATTTGCTGGCTAATGACTATTTGAGTAGCACTGGCTTAAATCAGTGGCTTGTAAATTTTCTAACTGTAATCCACAATAAGAATTACTTTGTTCATTGTGATCCAGTTCAAACAATCATGCACAGACATATAAAACTAAAATAAGTTCCATGAAGCAATTCAGGTACTTACAACTTGTGTTGCACTGTGATATTTCCTATCTTATTTAATTTCGTTTAAAGAAATCTTGGTTGGATCCCATCCTTCACAATGGGCAGCATGTCCAGCAGTTTGAAAAACATGGCCCTGGTGGTGCATGTCTACTGCTATCCCACAGAACCTGATGGCTGGGAAACAAAGCATGTACACTTAGAGCAAGAACATATACAAAGCCCCGTGGTGGTGAAGTTCAGAGCAGATGGCTGCGAGGAGAAAATAGCGAGGGAGACATCTATGGAACACTCGAGGAACTGAGTTTTAAACTGGATTTTGAGAACGTAGATAGTATTGAACTGGCAGAAATCAAAGAGAACAGGGCCAGGGCAAACTTTTAGGACCCTGATGTCTCTTAGTGGTCAACTGCTGTCAAATAGGTATCAGAGAAAAAGCTTTGGGATAGATTTGGGAGAAAAATAACAGAAACCCAAATGGATTCTGCCCTCAGATTGCTTCATCTCCATCTTCTAAGTTCTCACTACTATTTAAAGAAAAATGAAGCTTGACATGGTAGACTATGTGTTGTTGGTGTGAAAACAAGAAGAAATTTGGCCTAATAAAACATCGGTGAGTTAATGTATGTTTATATCTTTGAAGTTTGTGTATATAGCGATTTTAAAAAACGAGTCTCTGCTTTAATAGACTTATTGTTTTGGATGAAAGACTCTCCCTATAATGGTTAAGGGTCCAAGGATAGGAAAAATAAAGAACAGTTTCAAATATGAACTTGAATCAAAATCTCAAGGGCAGATGTCTGAACTGCAGACATATTTATGCCACCGAGCTTCTTTTCACATGGGCATCTCTGTGTCGTAGAGTCCTGGTTGTGTACCACCGGTGACTTATTTATTTAAAGATCGTTAATGATTCTTGCAGCTCTACTGGGGATGGTGGAGAGTGAGAACTACTGTTGGAGAGAGCTGTGAACTGGAGGTGGAGGAAAGACAGTGCAGGGTCCTTAGTCTGAGTATTTTAAGAAATAGATGCAGACAGAAAAAGCCTTGCAAAGGCAGTATTTTGTAGAGGGTAGCTTGTCTTGTTCATTTATTCTGGAGAACACACTTTTACAATTGTCAGGGTTTTTTTTTTTTTTTTTTTTGGTCAGTGCCTGGAAAGGCTCCTGACTTGGACTTTATAAGGAAAACACAAAAATTAATTTGGGAATATAAGCCCATATTTTGGAATCAGAATTTGGAAGAGTTAATGAAAAGCTAAATGGGTCATGATGATTACATCGATGTCCTATGATTCTGAAATTCATTTATAATTTCATTTTACTGGGAAATTGTTGAATCTTTACCAGGTGAAATTGATAGAAATCTCTCTTTCCTGGTCTGCTCTCTATTCTATTATGCTTTTGTTATTCTATTTTTCTGATCATTTCTTCTCTCCTTGCACTGTTTTTCCACGCCTGTTTGCACTAGGAATGGCTGCTGCCTGGTGTTAGGGCTTGTAATACGAATTTCAGAGAATTTGATTTCTCAGTAGCTATTTGCAACTGTTTAAAGGGTAGGGTTTGGAGTAGAGTTGTTGTAACTACTTGTTCTTGTTGAACAGTTTTTGAGAGGATTTCAAGGCTGCCTTATTCATTTGGCTAAAATATTTGAAACCTTCAAAAAAATTGAAGACTTAAAAAGAAAATCAGTGGGGCTGCCCGGTGGCGCAGCGGTTTAGTTCCCGCTTGGCAGCCCGGGGGTCGCGGGTTCGGATCCCGGGCACCTGCCGACGCACCGCTTGTCAGCCATGTTGTGGTGGCGTCCCATATAAAGTGGAGGAAGATGAGCACGATGTTAGCGCAGGGCCAGTCTTCCTCAGCAAAAAGAGGAGGATTGGCAACAGATGTTAGCTCAGGGCTGGTCTTCCTCACAAAAAAAAAAAAAAAAAAAAAAAGAAAATCAGTTAAAAATGTGACACAAAAATTGCAAAATCAAAATAGATAGTAATTTTAAAAACAAAATTATAAAAATCTTTTCACATTTCAAGGCACACAATTACATTTTACGTGGGATATGGTTACATTGTAACATGTTTGATATTATCAAGTTAGTCAAGATTCCCTGTTTCTCTGCCTCAGAGCTTTATTCCAAGCTAAGGGAGACAGATCAGTTCTTGTCTGCAAGTGGGGCCTGGAAGTGCAGGGGAGTTAATGCATGGACAAATGCCCAGCCTCCTGTCCTCAGATGGAGAATGCTGGAAGCATTCTGTATGCTTCTCTGAGGTCCTGTGGAAGCGTGCTCCTTTGTCCACAGCAGCACCTTGATCACACACCCTTATATTGGCTTTTCCTCCTTCTGTGTATCACTGTCCCCACTCCCTCACCCCTACTTCCTCAGACCACTCCCCATGTAAATACCTGCAGCCAAGTTCTTGTCTCAGGCTTTGCTTCCAGAGGAACCCAAATGAAGACACCTAGGAATCCATCTGTCTATTTATAAAAAGAGCTGCAGCCATTTTTTTTTTCCTGTTCCTGAAGTCTCAAATATCTATCAGGTAAAGGTTTTAGAACCTGTTTTGACTTCTTCTTTTTTGTAAAGAGAGAGCCGTTTTCATGTTGATATCCAAATGGAGACCTAAATGTCCATTTGGGCAGAGGTCCTTAGATTCCAAGATCTTTCCTCGGTGTCATTCACCTACATCCCCTTGCTGTCTGCAAATCTCTGAGGTTTTATTGAATGGTCAATCACCCCTACTGTGGGGGAATTTCAAATAACTTGGGAATATAAGACATGAAAAGATACCAGAGTGGTCATACTACTTAGTAATCAACTTCGATGAAATATGAAGTTAGGTACTATATATTATTTAGGCACATTGAAAACAATAAGCCCTGTGAAGCATGATTTACTGCATAAAGACTGGACATGAAAAGAGTTGTTAAGAGATTACTTTCAGAATATATATCATGAGTAAGGAAAGCTTGTACCAGGGTGATGATGGCTGGGGAATACTGAACCTGGGAGGCATTTTAGATCAAAATTCTTTAGTATTTAATATATGATGAAATATGTAATGCAAGTCAGAAAGAAAGAATTCAACGTAACTAAAGGAAAATGGTGATACTACTGATGGCAGTGGAGAAGTTGGTGGCAGGAATGGTAAGTTCAACTTTTAATGTGGCACGTTTTCCATGCCTTTGAGACAGTCTAATGTGGTGTAAAGAGCGTGGGTTTTCGTATCTAAAATATTTGTGTTCTAGTCCCAGTTTGGCTCTTTAGCAAGTGATGTGACTTTTTATTAAGTCATTAACTTCTCTGATCCTCCATTAACGGGGTGAGTAATAATTTCTCCAGAGTAGTCTTAAGGATTAAAAGAGCTAATTATTGCCAGATAACTCCAAAATGGTATCCATTGCTGCCATCCAAGTGAAACAATCGGAGGCAGATGGGGGATGTGGCATTGGTAAGAGACAGATGACACATCTGGACACATAGATTTGATATTTTCCTGCTTATCGGTGCAAAAACAGAGTGGAAGGGAATGCAGGAGAGTTTCCTGCTTATCGGTGCAAAAACAGAGTGGAAGGGAATGCAGGAGAGAAGCATTAACTGATATTAGGAGAAGCAGATAGTGGGTCTGATGCATTTTAAGTGCCAATAAATATCTGTTGAATAAAAAAAATAAACACAGGGAGATGAAATGAGATCGATGGTGGGTGGAAGAAGAAGAGGAGCCGTAAAAACGAGAGAAAAACTTTCATCAGAGAGAATGAGGGCAGCTCTTTCTCTGCAAGTTAAACGTTTGGTGTAAAGATAATGATAGTGGCTAACATTTACTAAGGGCCTACTGTGCCCCAGGCTTCACACACGTTAACTTATCTCTATCCTATGACATAAGTATTATTTTACATAAAAGGAAACTGAAGTACAGAAAATTTACTCAGCTGGTAAGTTTGCTCTTTACCATTGTACTATACTGCCTCTAGTCTAGCTAACAAACATAATTGATAAATATTTAGATGATTTCCCTGCTGTTTTATATCTATTAGGACAAAACCAGTATTGGTTCACTTAATATATTAAACAGAACACTAACATTATTAATATTTTTTCCATATAGAGATTACTCTATTATCATTAATTCTATCTTAATAGTGGCTGTTGAAATAATGCAAGGGAAAAGAGCATTGAATCTCTGTTTCAAAATCAAATTTGACTATTTGATTTAATTCTTAATGCAACACTGCTATTTGTTAAGCTCTGTTAGGCATCCTGCACAGAACGGCCCCGTGTAAGTGTAAGGCTTTGTGCCTTCTTTTGTAGAAGACACTTTGACTCAGTGTGGATGGAGGCACAACACACATGTACACAGATGGGTAGCTACAATATAAGGCTGTATGATTAAAATGCAGATTCTGATCCAGGAGGTCTGAAGTGGGGACCACTACTCTGTCTTTCTAACAAGCACCAGATGATGCCCATGCCCCTGGTCCACTGACCACATTTTGAAGCACCAGCTTACGAAGCAACATCTACAGTGTGAACCGTTTTTTGCTAGGGTGCGAATTGTAAATGGTCTTTGAAACTTTTATTGTAGTTTCTCTAAAAGATGTAAGAATGGATTGGCAGAAGCATAAATCATCATTGTGTTAAACAAGCTGTGCTAAATCAATCGCAACAAAGCATTTCCGTTTTTTTTCCATTATGGATTATTTATTGTTCATTCATTTGCTATATTCACTAGGTAAAGTTATAAATCCTAGGCAAAAATGGGGTGGTAATGTCACTGTCTAACACTGACACATGATGTGGTTTTAGAGAAAAGCAATGATAAATAGAAGAGCATAAATTTTTTAATTGAACCTATATTCTGGTTTTAAGAAGTATTAATATTAATGTGGAATTCAGGATGGTAATTTTGTTTATGAGGCAGACATATATGAGGAGATGTTTATAAAAATTGAAATATGTAAATTACACTTTTCATGGAGGCATGCAGAATTTATTGAGTTAGAGAAAGTCAAGATTATACTATGATAGAAGAATGGGAAAGAAATGAGCTCAATGGAAATAGTACAAAACCATTTTTTAAAATAACTTGAAGGAATATGAGATTAATAATCTAAGCAAGATTATTTAGAAATAATTTTCTAAATAATTTAATTTAATAAAAATATTTATTTAATTTATTTAATATTTATTTAATAAAAATAATTTTCTTTATTTCAGTTTAATATTTTATTCTTAGACTATTTAAATTTCAGCTTGACCTTTTGAAAGTAGGGAATTTATTGTTTTCCCCTCTTATAGATTTAGATGGTAAATTCAATTCAATTTGACTAGAGAATTTTCAGATTTTATTATGTGAAAGATACTATGGGGGTACAATTATGTACAAGACTTAAGAGCACATAACGCAGTATTGTGACAAGTGTATGCATATGTGGCAAAAATCTAAACATACAAGGGAAGCAAACACATGACTTCAGACCCATGCTTATTCTTGGAAAGAGAATGAGGGAAAAGGAATGTGAAGACTGGGTTAACTATAACCTTATTTGTAATATTTTAAAAAGATCTGAAATAAAGGTTGTAGTTATATATCATTAAATGTTAATATTATTAATGTAATATTTTAAAAATATGGGTTGTGGATACCCAGGAGCTTATTATGTTCTGTATGTTTGAAACGTTTCACAATGAAAGAAAAATGATCCCTACATTTCAAGGGATTTACTACCATAGAGTAATAATTCGTAAAAAATGATTACAATCGAGTAGCTTTTTGCATTCTGAAGCAGAGGCAAATCCAGAGTTAAGATCCCTGTGTTTTAGCTTTTGGGATTTACTTTTTGAGCAGACCTGTCCAATACTTTGTATATAAGACAAGTTAGGTTTGGTGTTGGGGGATAGAGCATATAAAAATAATTGGTTATGAATTTTAGGTTATTCCATGCCCATGATCAAGTCCTGGGTCCACGAAAACACTACTAGGTGGACATTTTCTCATGTCATATTATTACCAAGGTTAGAACATCAATTTTTTTGTGTTTGCAAGTTGCCCGGGACTGAGGGATTAATTAGAACAAGGGAATTTCAATGCTAAAATTGGGACAGGTACAGGCAAACTGTGAAGATTGGTCACCCTACTATTAGGGGCCAGCTTAGAGTGGGGAGAGGAAATCTGGTATTTTGCTTTTAAGAACTGTTTATTGATGTTAATTAATAAAGTCTGTTTATTGATGTTAATTAATTAAGTCTGTCCCCCAGACTTGGGTGGGGATAGTTTGTCTAGTTATGCAAGTATATAAGAAATAGGGCATAGGTGAGAAAACAGTGTGCCATGATTCATTTGGAAAACCAGAAAAATGTCAAAGGTGAATTGGAATTTGAGAAATGTCTACCTAGCCTGCCAGTAAGCAAGGTGCAATGAATTGGTTAGTCTTTATCAATAAAGTTTTTGCAACTAACCTTTGATGCAACTTCTACTAACAATTAGATTCTTGCTAGAAAGAAGAAAGTAACCACCTGAAAAAAGATAGCAGAAAAACTGATGAGAAAGTGGAATTGAAAAGTATTTTTTGGGCCAGCCCTGGTGGCCTAGTGGTTAAGTTCGGCACACGCCACTTTGGAGGCCCAGGTTTGGTTCCCAGTCATGGACCTATACCACTTGTCTGTCAGTGGCCATGCTGTGGCGGCGGCTCACATACACAAAAAAGAGAAGATTGGCTGTAAATGCTAGCTCAGGGCAAATCTTCCTCAGCAAAAAAAAAAAAAAAGTATTTTTGTTGAAAAAAACCAGATGTTATTCTTTGTCCTTACAAGCAAATAAAGGTCAAACAATTTAATTAGATTCATTTGAACTTACACTTGAGTATTTTGCCAGGGTGGGGAAGATATTAGAGAAAAGCCTTCATGACACAAAATGTGCTAAAGTAGAGCTCAAGTTTAGTTTGCCTTGTTTTATCAGCTTGCAAAATAGGGAAATGTAAGCACTAACTTTTGAATCTTATATTTTGATATATTACAATACATTCTTGTGTGGAAGTGGCAACAAAACAATCAACTTTGATATATACATTCAAAATTCTATCAGAGTTTTCCTGGCCAGTGATTTTGGTAAAGCAGGCATAAGGCAGCATTTATAACCAAATTGGGGACCTGCTAAGTTCTTGTGATTAGTTGCACTCAAATTTATCTTTCCTCAAGGATAGAGAAACAATTTAAAGAGAATGACTATTTCCCCAGGAAATGATATAGCATAAACCTTTGGAAATATAGCAATTTCAGGGACAACTACTTCACATTCTTATTTTTAGTATTTTGTTTTAACAAATAATTTGGTTTATTATAGAGAATATTTTTAGCTAAAATAATGAACAATTGCTCATTATAGGAAAAAAATGACATCTGTATTGCTGTTGGAATTAGTTATTAATTTGGCTCTAATTAAGTAAAACAAGGGTTCTAGGGTCTAACCTTTGAGGTTTAAAGACCAGCTTCCTTCCCCAACACACCCTCTATCTCAGCAGCCCCCCGTCATCTGGAGGTGGGGTCAGAAAGCCCTAAGTTATTTAACTATTCCTACCTTGTAAGGAATGAGCATAAGCTAGAGAATAGGTAGGCTGCCAGCCAGCACCTGGAGGTTAGGGATTTTCTCCTAGAGGTGGAATGAAACTTGGACCATGATTTTGCAGCTCATTCTCACTTCCTTGGGGTTCAGAAAGAAGAGCAATGATGAAGGAGAACTTCGGCAAGGCATCAAGGAGACTCCACCTTCCATGAACTTCTGTCAATCATGTGCAGCTTAACCTTAAACAGCTAAGTTGTCTAAAGAGGGTGGCATTTCTGATCATGTTATGCCTATTGGAAAGGGCAGAGATTATGACTGAAAGAGCAGAGAGAGCAGGAGATTCCTAGTCCTATCCACATTGAATAATGGCTGCCAAGCTGAGAGGTGAGCCAATCTTCCCGCAAAGGGCTGTGCAGCAGGCTGTTCGGTGGAGAGGAACTTGGGTCCAGAAGATGCAGATTTGAAGAAAATTCCTCATCAAGGGGCATCTGGACGTACCAATTGAAGGGCCGCGGTAAGTTGTGAGAACTTGGGCTGCTGCTGCCTTTCTGGGCTGGTGTGGCGGGGTGAGGTACTCTTTTCCCTTTCACCTTTTTGTTTCTTCTTTTCCTCATTTTTGATGGAAAGGGGGTACTTTTAGCATAATTACGTATTGGAGTTATTATGAGAGACAATACCAATAAGAGAAGCTATCTTTTTGCTGTTTGAGACTTTGGAGCATGGTTCCCTGTGGACTAGAACGTGACCCTGTAAAAACAGCAAAAGAGTATTTTGCACCAGGATATTCATGATTAGCTGCTGTTTTCATCTGGTAATGTATTGTATCTGACCCTTTCAGCCATTGCTGTTCCTTAGGGAAATGTTACGGAAGATCTTTCCTTTCTCTTCCCTTCCAATGAAGCTCTCCTCTGCTACATTGTGTTTTGCATTCTGACAAATGGGTATCTGTGTCCTGGGATATCTAATGGGAATTCTCCTGCATTTTGGAATATAAATGGTAATAAAAAGAATCATGACGCCCGTGAATAACCCAGGCCTTTTGTGTCTTGAGTATTTCTGGCACAAGTGCTACAGAAATTCCAGTCAAGTTTCGTTATAATAAGAGTGTTAGAACTATTAAAGAAAATCAGTTGGAGCACATAAAAGGCATGCACAAATACAGTACATTTCAATTTAATAACCATCACGTCTTCAAAGTCATATTTTAATAGGCCCTTTTGTCAGTTGACATTTTTATCTACTCTCCAAATTAAGACTGGCCTGACACACATTTTTCGAATATAATCCTTTTATCTTCCCAGATAAATCCATTCTCTCCTACTGTGCCTAAAGGATCGTTTGGGTATCCTCCTCATGTATCTGCTTTTAATGATTCATTATGTTGTTTAGTGTCCATTCGGCTGTGAGAGGGCTCCAGAGAGAAGCAGCACTGAGTGCTCCACAAGGGCACACAGGATCTCCACGGAGAAGACTCTGAAGTCATATCTGCTGATTGTTGACTGGTACTTACTGTTACTCAGTCCACCCACCTGCAGCGATTCCCTGGAAACAGAGCCGCCTGATGTGTCCTGTTGAATGTTAGTCTTAGAAGGGCACCTGTGGTAGTTCCACATTTACTAGGATTTGTTGCAGTTTTTTCTTTTGCCGAGGAAGAGTCGCCCTGAGCTAACATCTATTGCCAATCTCCTACTTTGTGTGTGGGCCACCGCCATGTGGTCACTGACAAGTGGTGTAGCTCTGCACCTGGGAGCCGAACCTGGGCCACTGAAGCAAGGCGTGCCAAACTTAACCACTAGGCCACTGGGGCTGGCCCTGGGGTTTTTAATAAAGGTCTTTTGACTAACAGGAGCAAAACTGCACCCTGCTAGCCAGACCTGGGATTTGGAAGAGGAGGCTGATGAGGGGGCCTGAAATTCCCTCCCACAAGCCTTTTTCAAGAGTCTTGAAGGTGCCTTGTTTGGGTGGAAAAATGTTTTGATCTCTTTTTGTTCTTCTAGCTCACACCAAGCATTGAAATGTCCTTTTTTTTCGGTGAGGAGGATTGGCCCTGAGCTAACATCTGTTGCCAATCCTCCTCTTTTTGCTGTAGGAAGGTTAGCCCTAAGCTAACATCTGTGCCAATCTTCCTCTATTTGGCATGTGGGACACCGCCACAGCGTGGCTTGATGAGTGGTGTGTAGGTCCATGCCTGGGGATCTGAACCCGTGAACCCTGGGCCGCTGAAGTGAAGCATGTGAACTTAACTGTTACACCACCAGGCTGGCCCCTGAAATGTCTTTGTTTAACTACTCTGCCCCACTCCATGGCACCATAGCTTTGTGGTTAAGCATTCACCAAGTGGTTACTAAATTCAGACTGCCTGGGTCCATTTCCAAGTTTTACAACCAATAGCTACATCACCCTGTGATGTATTGGATAGTTCCCACCCCAGAGCTAGAATCAGGTTGATGATAATAGACCACCTCTTTAGTGTTGTTACAAGGATTAAATGGAACAAATTTGCAAAGTACCTGATCCACATGATAAAGTAAGTTTCTATTTTTCTGTTTCTTTTTGGTACTTCTTGTGGTTGTATGTTCTGTTTCTTCCCTTATCCTCCTTCCTGCAATCTGTTCAAGGTAGTTGTGAGATTGTTATAATAAAGTCTCAGGCAGCCCTAAGCAAAGAAGGTATGGACAAGATGAAGAAGAATGGGAGAGTATATCTGGAGAACTTTAGTTCTGTTTCAATGAGATCTGGAATTTCTCTACAGTCCTCCATGATACTTGAGTGAGCACTTGGAAAGTTGCCACAGCCAGTTTCCCAAAGTGCCTGAGTAACATGTGCCATGGCAGTGGTTCCCAAATCTGTGTAAGGAACAGAATCACATGGGAAAATTTAAAAACTGTTTCCTGAGATTGCGTCAGTAGATTTGGGGTGAGCTTGGGAATCTCTGTATCTAAAATGTTCCCCACTTGATTTTGATGATAAATCCTGTTTAGAAGTCCTTGCCTGGTGGTATTTACAGCAGAATTTGGGAATGGATGTTAGAGTGAAGGTGAGCACCACATGGCAATGATGCACAAAAAAGATGCTGAATGATGTTTCCTATTACTATGCTTTTGCAGGGAAAAATCCAATGGTGGTCTTAAATAAACTTGACTTTTAGCATCAGCCTGTAGAGCCATGTCTGTGAAAAGTCCCTTATACTGGGGACCAAAGGGTGGGAGGTGAGGACAGGGATTAGATATATTGTAGTACCTATTTTATTTCTGCATCTTTGATGTCAAATTTATGTTACTTGATTGGCGTGATGCCCTGGGGGAGGAAATTACAAATCAGAATGAGCAATGATATGTTTTCTTGGAACACGCTCATTACAGTTGAGGCCATCCATCCATCACCCACCAGGAACTTTTACTGCTGGTATAAAGTTTCCAAGAATAAGGTTTCCACCTGCTTGCCTTATAGCCCAAAGAGGGCAAGCAGCTGCTTTGAACATCAGCCAAACCAGACTAAATGTGAACAGACAGCTTCATTTTGTTTGTAGCCAATGGGTGAGCAAACTGAGCACATTTAAACCTTGGGATTATGGAGAGTGAAGAGATTTAGGGAAAATTTACCTTCATTCTCACTGTTACTACATCTTGAAAAGGTATTAAGGCTGAGAAACTATTTGAGGAATTCGGTTAATGGCTCTTCTATGGAGTGACATGACTAATTAGTTGTTTTCGTTGATAAGGTCCCCAAGTAATTGCTCAAATCTTTATCAATTCTGCCAGCCTAGATAATAATAAAGAGCAGTAGTATGTATCCTGAATAATTCTTGACTATCTTGAAGTCTGTCACCTCTTCTCCAAAACAGTAGTGTGGTTAGTTTAATGACAGCGGGGACCTCTTGCTGCACATTTCCTTGTGGGAGTGGCACAGCAAATCCCATAGCTCAGCCTTCTCCAAGTTCTCTTTAGACATCTCCCTGCACAAAGTCCCACAAGGTAACTGCTAAAATCTCTCTTCTCTTCCTTTGAAGGACCTTCATCGCCACATTCCTCTTTCCCTCACCCCTTCTTTCTCTTCCTTCCAAAATCCAGATCCCCTACCCATGACAATTGTTCTTGCACAGCTCCCAGGTAAGTGGTCTTCGCTCTCAACTTTACTTTTCTTCTTTACCTCAGCAAATGAATAAAATTATCTATCCCATCTTTAATACAAATACTATTACTAAGGACCTTCATCGCCACATTCCTCTTTCCCTCACCCCTTCTTTCTCTTCCTTCCAAAATCCAGATCCCCTACCCATGACAATTGTTCTTGCACAGCTCCCAGGTAAGTGGTCTACGCTCTCAACTTTACTTTTCTTCTTTACCTCAGCAAATGAATAAAATTATCTATCCCATCTTTAATACAAATACTATTACTATTATTACCATTGCTACTGTTTTTACTCTTACCACTCTCGTCATCCTCACCAATGATGGAGATGATACTAAAATAATTCTAACTTTTTGTTGAACAGCGACCATTAGAGAAGCACTTTGCATGCAGCTGAGGAAACAAACACCGATTTGCTGATGGTCACCAGTTACCAAGTGGAGGCAGAATTTTAGAGCATATGAGTTTGTAGCTTATACTTTTTATGTTATAATGACATTTAAATTTATCAATAGAATGCATTAGTTTGAGTTTATGAAAATGCCAGCTTTCTTCTAGTTTATTAACATGAGTGAATTTTTAGTCATTTCTATTGTTTTTTCTGGGTGAGTTTGACATGAAAAGATGCACAGGATACCTCATTTCATTGTCTCTGGAAGAGAGAAATGAAATAGAAGTCAAGTGAGAAATTAAAGGGGAATTGAAAAGGTGCACTATATTTTGGGTGCTGAATGACATTGACGCTGAAGCTGGGCTTGTACCAGCTAAGGATGGCCAAGTGGGTGAATCTCTTCCCAACCCTGGTCAGTGACCATAGGTTGGTAGTTGAAAATCAGCCATGATGAGATTATTTACACCACGTACATCAGCAAATGCTACAGTATTAGTTTCCTGTGGCTGCTGTGACAGGATTCTGTAATCAAGGTGTTGGCAGGGCCGCATTCCCTCTGAAGCCTAAAGGAAAGAATCTGTCCCTTGCCTCTTCCAGCTTCTGGTGGCTCCAGGTATTTCTTGACCCGTGGCCACATTACTCCAATCTCTCTGCCTCCGTGGTCGGAGGACCTTCACATCTTCCATCGCAAAACACCCACTGCCTCTCTCTTATAGGGATGCATGTGATTACATTTGGGGCCCACTCAGATAATCTGGGATGAACTCCTCCTCTCAAGATCCTTAATCACATCATTTGCCATACAAAGTAACATTCATTCTTTTGAATATAAGGCAATATTCACAGGCTCTGGGGATTAGGACATGGATTTTTGGGGGCCACCATTCAGCCCACTACAGACACAAAGCAGGTTTTTTTTTTTTTTTTTCCCCTGGACTGCTGGTTTACCTGCATAGCGCTGACCCTGTGTTAAACAAAAATGTTTAACTGGTGTAACACAGGAGACAACCCTTCAGAGCAAATGCCACCAGGAGATTACCAGTGCAGTGAGAGTGGTGTGTACTAGTTCAGTGTCAGCCCTGTCCAGGAAACATCTTTATCACTTCAGAGGGCAGGTACAATTGATTAAGTTACAAACAAATTAAAAAGTTTTTCGCACTGTTCATTATAGTGAATGGCACTGATATTTTAAAAATTGTGAAGTGATATGGAATGTACATCATAAGAAGGACTTTATTTAACAATGTCCTAAATTCATGACTGGATTGTTTTTGCAGCCTCCTTAGATTTTCTGTGTTTTCAAGTTTCCCTTTACATCACACACCTGGTCTCCTTTCTTTTAGAAGCATCCCAGTGATAACTTTTCATGCCCATAATTGCATTCTTAGATGAAAAATACACTTTTAGCATGGGGATCAGGAAATGTTTATTGACGGTTTGGGTAGGTGCTTAATTAAAGAAATAAAATTCTGGGAAATGACACCCAATCTCTTAGATATTTAAAAATGATAGTAGATAGAGGATTCGTGGCAATCAATTTTGAGCTGCCAAGGCAGTCTGAAATTTAAAGTTGTTTTTATTAATTACTTTTGTACTTTTTAGTGGATTTTAAAAAAGAAAGTGAAACAGTACTTGTCCATATTATTGTTATCAGTAATTTCCAGTAGAACTGGAATGCCACCAAGTTCCATCAACTTTGTGGCTGTTCTCAATTAGAGAACTGTTTGGCTAACACAAGTTGTTGCCTTAAAGATGGATCGACTCTTAAAAGCAAATTCCCTCAGCAGGAAGCCTACACTGATTCAGGAAAATGATCAAGCTTTAAATTGCTTTCCAGATATGGTTGGTCCTAAGACATGCCATTAAACATCTGCTTCCTCAGGACAGTGGTTCTCAATCTTGGCTGTACATTAGAATCATCCGGGAGCCGATAAAAATCCTATGTGCAGGACAATTACAAAGGAATCTCTAAAGGTGGTGCTTAGTCTTCAGTGTTTTTTGAACTTCCTAGGTGATTGCAATGTGTTGATGAATTTGGGAACCAAATCACTGCTCTAGGAAGATCTATTCCTGGCTCTTCTTCTAGGTAAGGTGAATCCTTAGAAACAACATTTTACCTGAGACCCTAAGTGTCTCTAGTATCATCATATTACTATATGACTGGGATTATATATTTTTAAAAATTAGACATCAGCTCTTTCTAGTACTTGTTACTAATTACTAGGTTTTTTTTGTCACCCTACTGGGGAAGAGCATGGCACTTTTGAGATTCATAAAATTTATGATACTAGCCCCAAGTATGCCAAACTCTCAATTATTCAAAACAAGTTTGTATTAGTTTTATAAGTTAATAATGTTTTATTTATCACTCCATCCTCACATATCTTATTTTACCAACTTACTGCTTATTATAGTATATCCAGATAATGATGCCGAGGGACAGGAGACACACTGAATAAACATTTAGGAGAGGGATAACGGTAAATAGATTTCCAAAGGTAAATTTAAAAAAATGTTAAAAATGTTAAACTATGGATTCTAAAAATTTCATAGAAATGACACATACTTATTATAAGAAATTCAAGAAATGTAGAAAATTTGAAAGCAATATAGGAAGAAAAACCTCACATTTATAAATAACCAAAATTAATATTTCATAAAAATAACTCCATATGTCTATGTATACATACTGATAGAAGGGTTATGTAGATAAATAGATAATGGGACTCTATTATGTGTCATATTTTTGATATTAAAATTATTTATTTTTTCTTGAATTAACAGAAGAAAAACAAATTCAAATATAACTAAAGGAAATGTTGAACTTCAGAGATACATTTTGTTACCTGAAAAACTCCTCTAAAGTTCAGAAAAAATACTATGAAAACCATTAAGTATCTGGAGTCAGCATATTCCTATTTTGTAGAGTATGAAATGACTTCTTGATATGGAATATGAAGGACTGATATTTAAAAAATTTCTCCCACTGCCTTGCCACAACCTGATGATTATTTTTACTTATAGTTTTATGTTGTTGGTTTAGAGCATTTACAGTGCTGATGTACAACCATAATATCCATAGTTGTTTAGTATTAGCTCCATTTTTCCACGGTTTCTCCATCAGCTAGGATGAAAGTTTCATAAAGTTAGGTAGTGCTGTCTTGTTTACCACTAAATTTGCAACTCCTAAAGATAGTTCTAGCACAGTAAGTTTATTAGATAAGTAACATTCCTCGGGTATTTATAATGATTTATATCTTAGTTGTCTGGGTTTATGGTTGAGGAGCTTTTTTTTTTAAAGAAGGGCTCATTAGTGCTATATTCTTTGATTTATTTCAATTTAAAACTGTTTCTCATTTTTGTTCATAATCATAATTTTCACTTAACTTCAAATATAAATATAAATACATACCATTGAATTATGCTGGAGAAGTCTGAGATTCTCTGGTCTTTACCCCCTTGCACATAACTTGTTTTCTCTGCCTGTGGTGTTATTCTCAAAGTTTAATTACCAGGACTTTTTTTCGGAGTTGGTTGCTCTGTATCACAGTTTCATTAAACATAGTTTACTTTTTTGACCTGTGGATTCAGATCTTCCTTGATTTTCTGTATTATTTGCTCATCTATTTTTTTCTTTTGGAAATTCTCTTCTTTGAGGATCCCAGGCATACTTATGTTTGATCATTTTTGCCTGACCTTAATATGTGTATTTTCTTCAATTGCATTTTTATGATTCATTCTAATTCTTTCTTCTGTGCCATTAATATGACTTTCAGCAGTACCTTTTTGGTAATTTTTTTCAAATCAAATATCTAAGAACACCAACCCCCCCAAAAATCCAGATATATGAGAATATAGGGCAATTTAAGAAGAACAATGTAGAAACAACAGAAAATAGAAACAGACTCAGAGAGACTCCACATATTGAAATTATGATGCAAGCTTTAAAATTACTATGTTTATTATATTCAAGGAAATGAAAGACAATATTGAGAAATCTGGCAGATAACTAGAATGTATAAAGGACCAAGAAAATATGAACATAGAACCAAATAAAAATTCTAGAATTTCAAAACATGGTAAACTAAAGCTATAATCTCACTGGATTGGATTAACAACAGACTAGACTCAGTTGATAAGAGACATAATGAACTGGAAGATATGTCAGAAGAAAATATCCAGAATAAAATGCTAAGAGACAAAAAAATGGAAAATACTTAAAGAGTAAGAGACATAGAAGATATAGTGAAAACATTCCAAAAGGAGATGGGAGCAAAAATGAAGCAGAAGCAATATTTGAAGAGATAATTGCTGAGAATTTTCCAAAATTGATGAATGACATCAAACTGCAGCTGCATGAAGCCCTCCAAAACACAAACCAGATAATTAAAGTAATTCTACATTTAGCTTATCAAAATAGAACAGCTGGGAGCTGGGGAAAAGAAAATATTAACAGCCTCCAGGGACTGGGGAGCTGAGGGGGATGTAGATTTCTTCTAAAGAAGCAACAATTTAACTGACAGATGACTTCTCAAAACCAGAAACAATGAAAGCCGTAAGGAAATGGAATAACATTTTTGTGGTGCAGAAAGAAAATAACTGCCAATCTGGCATTATGTACTTGATGGTGAAATAAAGACATTTTTATGCAAACAAAATTGAGAAAATTTGTCACCAGTGGATCAGTATTAAAGAAAATTCTAAAGGATGTTATCTGGGAAATGATTAGATAATTTGGAGATACAGGAAGAAATGAAAAGCAAGGAAAGGATAAATACGTGGATAAATCTAAATTAACATTGACTATATAAAACTATATAATAATAAATAGTAACGAAGTATATAACACATTTTATTAAGGTTTAAAAAATAAAAATTTAAAAGATACTGTTTATAACAAGCATATCATAAATATCAAAAATGTAGGAATCAATCTAACAGAGGATTTGAGAGTACTTTACTCAGAAAACATTACTGAGAAATGTATGATGTATAACATATGTATAATTCTAGAAATTTGGAAGTAATCACCACGAGAACTAAGAACAGAAAGAAAATGCATTAAAAATTATTCCCTCTGGGGAATGAAATTGGGGAAGGGAGGATGTGTTTTGAACACTGGTATTTTTGTTAAAAGTCCTCTTATACCACTGGAGTTTCTAAATACGTCAAGGTATTGCTTTACTAAAAATAAGTATATACTTTTTAAATGCAAAATTTAAAGTTTTAAAATTTAAAGTTCTCTGAAAACTTCATCATTTAACTTGCCAAATCAACCTCCGAACTGACTTCTTTCCTCAAAGTCCTTTTTTACTTACAACATTTCTGTTTATCGTTACGTATTTTATTTCCTCTTTGAATTAGAACCCATTGAGGGCAGGGATTCTTTCTTATCTTCCATGCATACCCCAAGGGCCTAGAGTGGATTACAGGCTCTGTGCCCAAGAGCTGTTTCTTGATGTACTCCTGGAGCTCAAGGATCTGGAAGGACAAGGATAGTATCATGACTACACAAAAATCTGTGCAAAAATAAGGTAATTTGGGTTAGAACGTTGTCTAGATTTGAGTTTCAGACACAGGAAAGATGAATTCAAGCAGTTTTCTGGGGGAAAAGAAAGCCATAGTTTGGAAATACTTGGCAGCATCTCAGAATCCATAAGCTATATGAACAACATAATTTTGCTAACAAAATGTAAATTCAAAGCTTCTTCCCTCCATCCCTAAGCTCAGTCCTGACTTGTGATTTGAGGACTTACATTTGGGAAGGGGACTTTTCAACTTCTTTCTCTCTCTCTTTCACTCTACCTTAATCCTCTTTGTTCGTCGTCCAAGGTCAAAGATGGAGAGAGGAGACTAGAGGCGAAAGAGTAAATGCCTCTAGTGTGACTGGTGCTGTAGTTAACCGGATGTTGGTGCCTCTGTGGCTGATTCCGAAATACTGGCCATCTCTTCCACCCTGATACTCCAAGATTTTATCTTTAGTCATTTCCTTTCTATTTGAAGAAGTTCCTTTAAAGGTTTATCTGCTAGTGATGAATTCTCTTAGTTTTCCTTATTTGAGAATGTCTTTATTTCCCCTTCATTTCTGAAGGATAGTTTCACTGGATAGAATTGGCAGATAACAGTTCTTTTCTTCAACACTCGGAAGAATGTTGTACTACATTCTTCTGGCCTCCGTGGTTCCAGATGAGAAATATGCTGTCATTCAAATTGCTTTTCATTTTTGTAAGACATTTGTAGTTTCTCTCTGGATGCTTTTAATATTTTGTTTTGTTTTTAGTTTTCAGAAGTTTAATTATGGTATTTCTCGACATGGATTTCTTGGGAGTTTATCCTGTCTGCAGTTCGCTCAGCTTTTTGAATCAGTAGGTTTGTGTATTTCTTCAGATTTGGGAAGTTTTCAGCCATTATTTCTTATAATGCTCTTTTAGCCCTACTCTTCCTCCTCTCTTACTGAGACTACAATGATGCAAATGTGGGGTCTTTTGTTATTGTTGCACAGATACCTGAGGCTCAATTTTTTTGTGTGTGTATGAGGAAGATTAGCCCTGAGCTAACATCTGTGCCCATCTTCCTCTACTTTATGTGGGGCGTCTGCTGCAGCGTGGCTTGACAAGGTCTGCACCCGGGATCTGAACCTGCGAACCCCAGGCCACCACAGCGGAGCACGCGAGCTTAACCACTATGCCACTGGGCCAGCCCCTCAATTATTTTTTTCAATGTATTTTCTCTCTGTTGTTGAGATTGGGTAAATTCTACTGACCTCTCCTCAAATTCACTGATTCCATTCTCTGTCATCTCCATTCTCCTATTGAGCCCATTATCAGATAATCACCCTGTGTAGATTTTGCACTCAGGTTCTGAACTACTTTTGTGGCCTGTGGTACCAATGATGGTTCAATTTTCACAGCCATTCATTGTTATTTTGGTGTGCTTCGTTTATCTGGTACTGTGGTGGCTCCCACAGGTCTCTGTTGGCGCTGCCCAAGGGGATGGAAGGAGTTTCCCTAGACTGGAAACTCAGTGTCACTGGGTGGGGGAGGAGTTTTAGTCTCATGGGGACAATGACGATTCCTAGGCCAGGAACTTGTTGTGGCCAAATCCTTTTTTCCAGTGTCCCTGGCCATGATGTGCCTCTGGGTGGAGGGAGGAAGACTCAGGCCTAGGCGGACAAGAAGTTTTCCTGGGCCAGGGCACTTGTTATAGCTGTGTCTCTCTTGTTGAATCCATCTGCTTGACTGGGTAATCTCAAAGAAGGATGGAAATTTCAGATGCAATGGCAAAAAAGAATGCTTTCCCACTTATTGTTGACAGAGCTCCCCCATTTATCCCTCTTGCCATGATGTGGCGGTATAGGGATGCTTGCCTGATGCTATTGCAAGGACTCCTATGCATGTCAGGGAAAAAATGAGTCTACCTGAATGCCTTCTGTTGCCAGGTTGAGTATCAGAAAATGCTGAGTTGGGGTCACCTTCTTAAGTGGGGAGACATAAGATAACATACTGCTATGTTGTTCCTCCACTTCTAGGTCCAAAACCAGTTTACCTTCCTCTTACCAGTTTCAGAATTCTCCTTTGGGTGCCTCTTGCGTTATTTCCAGAGTTTATAGTTGTATTTAGCAGAGAGGAGCAGGGAGAAATGAGTCTAAGCCATCTTGTCCTGACTCTCTCTTATTTAGGGTGAATTGGTGGTTCCTTTGGAGTCTCCATAGAAAGCTCCATAGTGGTGCACTCACTCCTCGTCTAATTGATCTCTTGAGAATCTGCCTCAGCTTCTGTCTCTAACAGTACCCCCTCAGACTCCCATTCTAGGGTTCTCTCATCCTATAAGGCAGTCCACCAATAGGGCTCATGTGTGCTTACCTGCCAGGCCATACTTTTACCCAGCCACAAGATGGAAGGGCAATCAGCTCCCACTGGTCCCTTTTCTCCTTGCAATGCAATCTCAAGTGGCTCCAGACAGCTCTCTGGCTCAGCATCACGCTCTGGGTTTCCAAATGCTTCCAAACCCCTGGGACCAAAGACAGGTTCTTCAGGAACTCTCTCACTGTGTCCCATGGGGAGGGTCTCAGGAGCTCAGCAATTTAGACAGGGAGTGTGAGCCAGGCTTGTCTTATAAGTACCCCGATCCAATCTCCAAGAGTGGTTCTTTCAGTGACTCTATCATTTGTTTGTGGTGAGGTGGTGGATGGAAGCAGCTTTCTCCAGGGAGGAGAAGAGAAAGGTTAAAGCATTCACTACTCTTAGAAACTTCTGTCAATTAAATTTACTCCTTCCTTGAACTCTAGTTTTCTTTTATACAGGCTGTTGGGGATGGTAGGTTTTTTTTTTTTTTTTTGGTGAGGAAGATTGGCCCTGAGATAACATCTGTGCCCATCTTCCTCTATTTTGTATGTGGGATGCCACCACAGCATGGCTTGATGAGTAGTGCGTAGGTCCATGCCAAGGATCCGAATTTGCGAACCCCGAGCCGCCAAAGTGGAGCATCTGAACTTAACCACTGCACCACTGGGCTGGCCCTGGATGGTAGGTTTTTTTAAAAAAAAGTCTTCAATAAGTTATCCCTGGATAGGTCTAGCTCTCTCTTTAGAATGTGCAGGTAATTGTCTATTTTTCTCAGCTTTGATAGAAATCTGAGACAATAAAAAGAGTCCTGTTCAATCCTATTACATGAACTTTGATATTCCCAGCATATGAGCAAGAAAATATTACTAATGACATTCCATTTCAGGCAATATTTTTAAAGCCACAAAATGCAAAACAGAGAACATATGCCCAGGGGTCACTTGTACTTACAGCTCATGTTAAAAAATTATATTAATTCTATTCTGAATAGATATTACTTGGTATTAAATTTGGTTTGATGTACAATAACATTTTTTTAAAAGTTTACCAATAATATTTGTAAAGGGACTCATAAATTTAAAACTCTCTTGGAAGAACAAAATAAATGTTAGTGTTTGGCTAAGTCAAAGATAATGATTGCATAACACCCAGAAAGTAAGGTTGCAGAAAATGCTTTCCAGCATTTGGTGCAATTAAAAGTTTCTGGTATAATGTGTTTAACATTTGGGCCTCTATGCAAATGGCCAGGGTTGAAAAAAACCAATGGCCATGAGACATGGTCCTATTTTTCTACTTAAGGACTCAGCAACTGCAGTGTGGTGGATTAAGTTGGGTGAGGGGGTCCTGGCAGGTTCTAAATGAGACATTTATCTCTAGACATTTACCACAACTGTGCTATCTCCCATTGTTCTGGTATCCAGGCCCATCCGGTGTCATAACCTTGTCCCACATGAGTTTGCTCCATACAGGGAGCACCCTGCACTTCACATCTGGACAGCACTCACCTGCTCAGAGACCCTTTATCTCAGAGCTCAAGTCCCTGGTTGAGCTAGCACTCCTTGCATAGCTTTACCAGTCAAATAATAAACTCTCGTTAGAAACAGTTCAAGACTTGTTTCTAGTCCCTTTCTATCTCTCCAGAATACCTGGGATTTAAGTAACAGGGATATTTTTAGATTCACAGTTGGATCAAGGTTGGCGGGCCTGTTCCTGATGCACCGGTGGGCATAACTCCTCCTGGGTCATGTGGCACATAGTGGTGGTGGCAGGATGAAAGCCAAATGGGGCCATAGCCACACATAAGCCCACGTCCACAGGGGGTTGGGGCTGTTCCCGGTTATGAAGTTGGGACCATAGTTGGCGAGCCTGCCACCTCGACACGGACCTACATTCTCAAAACGACCCTCCTCGGTCTTGTGCTCCACTGGGGTTTTGCAACCTCCAGCCTGGATCCCAGAAGTCCCACAAATGCACTTTTGTCTGGGGATGGCTGCCAAATTATTGTCACTGTGGGAGAATATGAACAAGAATCTTTCTATTCTGCCATCTTGTTGACATCACTCTCAAAGTATACAATGATTAAATATAACCTTTCAGAACTTTGTCCTTAAATATAAGTGTATACATATATACTATATATACTAACAAAAACATGAATATGCTCATACTATGTGTATTATTCACTAACTGGGGAATGGAGTCATGAGGAAAGGAGAGGAAGAGTCTCAGACATCCATTCTTGCTTAAATGGGTCACAGAGGAGGTGGTGTGTTAATGGAATTAGCAGCTGCAGCATGACTTCCGATTCATACAGCTTCTTGATCATTGTATGGGCAGCAGCTGCCTTGGCAGTCTGGCTCTCTGCAGTGTGGTTTCCTGGGCATACTCTAGAGTTTTTGCCTTAACAATGACTCTGTAGACAGTTTATGCCTCTGTAACTACTCTTCCTCATTAAACTAGCTAGATTGTTTTCTATTTTTCTACTGTTGAACTTAGACTTACCCACTCCTCTTCTTGCAGACCTTCCCAATGTCTCTGAATCATTTTCTTGGACTCACCATCACTTTACTTTGGAGCACGGGGAAATGAAATCCTCTTTTTTTTTGTGAGGAAGACCAGCCCTGAGCTAACATCCGTTGCCAATCCTCCTCTTTTTGCTGAGGAAGACTGGCCCTGGGCTAACATCCGTGCCCGTCTTTCCTCTACTTTATATGGGACGCCGCCACGGCGTGGCTGACAAGCAGTGCGTCGGCGGGCGCCTGGGATCCAAACCTGCAAACCCCGGGCTGCCAAGCGCGGACTAAACCGCTGCGTCACCCGGCGACCCTGAAATCCTCTTTTTTTTATCTGCTAGAGAGAGGAGGAACAGGCCACACGACTTCCCTATAGGCTTACCATCTATTGAATGATTCTCTTCTCTTTCACTTCCCTAGTCTTTGCTTACAAGGATGGCGATAATGTTTGGACATAGAAGATTAGTTCAGCTATCACTTAATAACTAGAGGGGATGTTTGGCCCTCAATTGTTTGTGGCTCTTTCTATCATAGGTGTGCTTTACATCTTTAAGTCCTCATCCTTGGGTCCCAGTTCCCAAAGACAAGGCAATGAAGAAATTCATGCAATATCTGTTTCAGGGGCTATTGAAGAAATACTGATCAGGAGGTATTGGTAGCTTAGGCTAATTTTTTAGCAGTTGAGATGGAGAGAAGTGAACTAATTTGAACTATGTTCAAAAGGTAGAATGTACACTAGGTGAGTGTTTGAGGGTGAAAAGGGAAAAGAGAGGGCTGTGATAAAAATACCTTCCAGGCCTCTGGCATGAATAAATAGGTGGTGTCATTTCCTGAGATAGTGAACAGAGGAGGGATGATAGTGGGACAGATATCACAAGTACAGTTTTGGATAAACTGGAGATGTCTTGTGAGATGTGCAAGTAAAGATGACAATAGGATAGTCTGTGTAGGAAGAGAGGCTCTGCTGAAGATATAATATTGGAAGTTGTCAGTATTTCAGACTGGGTGGATGTGGATGAGATTGTCTAGAGAGAAGTAAAGAAGGAAGTGAAAGGAGAAAGTAGTTGCTTTTATTGTTGTTTTTATTTTAAATACAACAGATTTATTACGTTAGAGCGTTGATGGGAAGCAATCGGTAGTGAGGGAGAGGTTGAAGATGCAGTGGCTGGAGTGAGATCTCTGAGAAGGAAGAAATAGGATTTAGAATACGTGAGGAAGGATTGGCCTCTGGTTGGCCAAAGAACACTTTTTAATTGCAAGAGGAAGGAAAGAGGAAAGGTTGGCTATAGATGCAGAGAGATTTGTAGCCACAGTTCTAGGAAGTTGAAGGAGTTCTTCTCTTATGGCTGAAGTTCAGTAAGGACTCAGGAGCCATGTCTCTTGACACCTAAGAATTTTCTGTGTCACTGTTTTCCAAAGCTATGAAACAAACAGAGTTCGTATTTATATGATTTTTTGAGTGAAATTTTATCAATAGTTTTCCTTTCTAAATTATACCTTAGAAGTCTGTATTTCCTGTGAAGAATAGGGAGAGGGATATAAACCATTACATATGCCAGGACCATCAGAGAATCAAAGGAAAAAAATCAAAAGTTGAAAAGCTTCATAGTATATAACACTTTGAAACTAAACTTTGAGGATCAAAAATGTCCATTTTCTGAAAGAGATAATATGAAACACCTAATAGTAATTACCAGCAGATTTTATTTTAAATCAGAGCTAATAGTCATTGAAGGAAGACTTAACCTTTCATACCGTCTTTAAAATTTTTTTTTTCAAAAGCCACCCGCTCTCAGAATACTGACATTTTCTGGGCAGATAACTAATGAACTCTTTTTATTGTAGAGTCCATGCCCAAGATTGAGATATAAAATATATACTACTATGGAATTGTTAGAAACCCACAGCAGAAGGATTGGGACATTGACCAAAGGGAGATGAATCATCTGTAGGGAAGTGTTCTCAGTGATGCAGGCCCCGGAGGCAGAAGGTGCACAGACATGACTTGTGATGTCCTTGCACAATAACTGCATGAAAGCCTCAGCCACTGTCATCATTCCCAGCAGGTCCAGGACCATAGAGTGGAGCGGCATTTCACTACTGATGGATTTGCTACCATTTGGGTCACTTAGAATTAGCATTAAAAGGATCAGACACTTAATATTGACAGTGAAGAGAAGGGGAGGGTGGAGGAAGAAGAAGGAAGATTACTTCACATTTCAGTCTGTGTTTCCAAAGCACATTTCCTCTAATAGGCTTCTTGCTCATTTTCTTATCCAGTTCACAGCCAAGTGCTGGGCCTGCTGGGCCTGATCAAATGGGCCTGATGGAAACATTCAGGCATTGTCTGGCCATGGGCGTCTAACCTGATGAGTTTATGATGCTTTTGGGGAAAAGAAGACTTACATAAACGAAACAACTAAAGAACAGTTCAAGGCAATAGTTGAGAAAGTGTTAAATTGTGAGGAACTGACCAAATGCTATAAGAATTCAGTAAAAAGACTGAGCACAGTGGCTTTGGATGTGAAGGAGATTTTTGGAAGACATAAGTCTTGAAGAAAGGGGCAGGGGTGAGATGATGAGAAAGGAGGAGAGAAGCGTTTCAAACAGGAGGAATATTGTGAGTAGGGTTCCCCGGGAGAAGGCACTGGGAAGCACCTGGTGATCAGCTCACTGCTGGTGGTGATGCAAATGTGATATGGAGAAAGGGAAGGAAGGATTAAAAGGATCCGATGCAACACACTAGTGAATGAACGCCAGCCGAGGCAAGCCCAATCCTTGTTTTTTCCCCCACCCTTTATGATTGATTAATTCAGCAATTAACAAGTCTATAATTCAGTTTCCTTTTACTGGTTTGTGGTTCATTCATTCCCTTTATTAACAAAAAATAAAGGGATTCCAGAATATTGTCTGGCTCAATTTGCCTGTGTTTTAAGGCAGGCTGTTGATCAGGGCCTCTCACTGAAAGAAAGTGACACAGATAGAGAAGAGAGGAAAACAGGTGAGACAATAAACCAAAAGACGAGGCACTTGTGACCTATCGGGTGGTCTCTCATGACCTGTACTGACTGTGTTGGGAATTGGGGATCATGACATGCAGTGTGAATCTCTGAGTTTACTTATTAGTTTTTAGACCAAACAAGAGAATTATGTCTAGGTGACTCTATAAGTCATGTTCTTTTGGAGCACTGTAGTTCTGAGTATTTAATCAGTGATGGGTGGAGAGTGAGGAAGTGCTTTCAAGAGTACTGCAGTTTGCCAAAGTTTGCTAATTTCTCAGGAACACTCCATGGCAATGAACTTCCCACCACAAATTGATCGGTTACATCTATTGGCATGATTTACTTTCCTAGCAAATCAAAAGTCAACCTGTCTATTTCCTACCTTTCTTTTTGTTTTAACTTTGTCTTTCACCATTATTTCTTTGTATTTTTATCTTTTTGTAATATTATATGTATTTCTGTAAGTCACTTCAAGTCTTTTTTGGAAGGAAGTCAAATATAAATACATAATACATTTTTCTTTTTTTTTAATTAAGGAAAAAACCTAGGAGAAACCATCTAGGATATTCATGTGCCAAGAAGTAGGATTAAACTAACCCCTGCAGCCTATTTTTAAAGACTAAGAGAAATAACTTGTATCTCTATGATGCATTTCAATGTTTGCCAGTGCTCACTGTCAGGAATTTCTTTATGTTTGGCCTAAATTCATAGGTTACATTTTAATGTGAGTTCCTCTTTGATTCGGTCTCAGGGATGTCCTCTCCCCCTCTTTTCCAGCTCTAGGTGTCCCAGTTCAGCCTCAAAGTCCTGTATGAGAGATGCTCCCACCCCATCTGTAAGTTCCTCAGGGCCTTAACCCTGGATGTGGTAGGCATGACTACTCAAGGGGAGGCTAAATTATTGCTGTGTCTACTCAAACTGGAGGACCACCAGTCCCACTCAACTAATGTTTAGCAGCTGTCCAGGAGGGATCCTGAGGTTTGGGCAGGTGGCTGGTTCCAGTCCCATGGGCTCTGTTGCATTTTCACCAGGCCACCACAGTGCTGCAGTTAGTTCCTTAGGCTTCTGGACCTTTGCAGGGTGTCCCTTTCAGGGTCATGTGTTCCAGCCCAGGAGCCTGCTAGGAGATCCTCCAGGGAGCAGTATCAGATACGCTCCCCATCTCCTAATTTTTCCCTCCAGCCCCCTCCGTGTTTTCATCCCATTCCTCTTTAGAATTTTATCCTCAATGGCACAAAGTGCACAAAACGTGGTGACCTTCTCTCTGTGTTAAAGCAGGAGTAGTTCTTAGAAACATGGGACTAATTTCTTAGAAACTCTCCAGTAGGTGAGATGAGAAGCTTTCATCACATCTTGATGAAAGTCACTCTTTCCCAAGGAAGGAGAGAATGATTTTCCCGAGAAAGCAAAACAACAGATGCACACCCAAGTAATGCTTTTACGAAGTTCTGACTCCCAAAGAAAAGGAGCAGAATTCAGTAGCATCCTGATTTTATTATAATAGCACATCATAAGCTTAGAGATGATTGTTAAAATCATACTATGGCCTCCTTCTTTTCTCTGGGCACAATAACCACAATTCTTTTAGCCTCTTAAACATTACATATTTTCCTAACTTGGTCATCTTTATTGTTTTTTCCTGAATCCTCCTCCAAATCGCTACCTCTCTTTTTAAAATTAGGTCCAGTACTCAATGCTCTGTGAAGCCTCTGTTTGATGCATTTTGGTAACTACTTATCCTTTGCAGAGTTTAGTTTCATAATTTTTACAATTGTGCTGCTTTGCTAAGTCATGCTCAGCTCTGCTCCATGATATCTAGATAGCCAACCCTTCTTCAAGGCACCAGCGTTTCAGATTGTTTTATTCTTTTCCTGTAATAAGTACATCCCCAGGGTATAATTGCCTAAGCATATTGTCAGGGTAGAAGATGATGAAATGAATAGGCTGATCGTAATCACTTATCCTTAATCCATTTCTCCTTTCCAGATTGTCGTTTTATAAGCTCTCTCTCAATCTCTTAGTTCTTAAGATGTCACACAATTGCTATCAGTGAATCTGCATTTCCAGCACTAAACCAGCCTCCAGGACTGTTGTGCGTGGACTCCTTTGTTTCATCTGGGTCACAAGGCCTGTTGTTCTTTGGGCAAGCAGCTTCCGGCTGAATGCTGAGATGGAGGTAGTGGAGTAACTCACACCTTTGGGAAACCACTTCCCAGGATGCTTGACCTCTGTCCTACTGTCCTGGGTCAATTTAATGATCCTTTAGTTTCTATCCTGGGACTCTATCTGTTTTGGTTAACGTATATATTTGGCTGTAAGTTACATTCACTCTGCCTTAAAGATGGCCTAGTCAAATAGGAATTCCTTTACCTCTCATAACAAGAAATCTGAGAGTGGGTGGTTGGTTGGTAGCATTGGTTCAGCTGCTAATTGGCACCACGAGGAACCTAGTTTGGCCCTTCTTTCCTCTGCTGCCTTTCAGTCTCACGTTTTTTGTCTCATGGTCTCCATATGTGATCTACAGCTCCGGATGTAATGTCAATGATGTATGTACACAAGGCAGAAGAAGAGCTGAAGGTCAGCAGCACCCTTTTCTCCCTTCCTAGAAATCTGATGCTATGCTTCATTGGTTGTGTCTTTGGCCACACCTACATGCACAGGAGACTGGGAAACAGATCACTTTTTCTAGTCTTGATCATGGAGAGGAGCACAAGAGAAGGTGGCTGGAAGTGGTGTTTGATCACCCAATGAACAGTGCTGTAAATCACACAAAAAGTTGGCATTCTAAGGTCATTATTTAGGGCAGTCCCTGTACAGCAGCTTATGCTGACTTCTTGTTGTTGTTGGGGAGTCCCTCAAATTACAAGGCAGAGTTTGTCTCCACTACTGAAGATGAAAATGCCAGGTACCCACTTTCCCAGCCTCCCTTGCAGCTAAGGTGTGAGAATCTCTGAGACAGAGGGAAAGAGAAAGAGACAGAGAAAGAAAGAGAAAAAGAGAAATTGAGCCTGTATCCAGCTATACTTAAAGCCAATCTTACCCCCTGTCCTTCACCAAAACTGTTCAGTTACATGAGTCAGCATACATAAGTCACCCCACTTTTTCCCTTAAGACAATTTGGGTTGAGATTTCTGGCACTTGAAACCAAAAACATCCTAATTAATACATACTTACCAGTACAACTTTGGTATAAAATAATAAAATCACCTTCACTGGTATTCTTTTTGTTTCTAACAACTTCATCAGTTGCTAAGACCAGTTAAAATACCAAAGTCTTATTCCTCCGTCTTTTCATTACCCCCCATGCACACCCCTCTGAAAGTATGGTGTTTGTGTTATCTTAATGACCATTAATCCATAAGATAAATCGTGAATGGCCCTAAAATTACACTTACAATTAAGTTATCCAAAGTGTCTCTCTCCTCCCACCTCCATATTTGACACTTTCATATGTTTACACTGTTTCAGAGAATATTTGGAGGATGTGGTAGCCAGCCACTAAGATGGCCACTGATGATCCCATTTCTTGATATTCATACCCTGTGTAATCCTTTCTTACATTGACCCAGGTTGGTTTTGTACAGCTTACATAGAATATGGCATGTCATTTGCAAGATAGGGGTATAAAAGGCTGAAGCTTTTGTCTTACGTTCATCATCCCTCCCTCCCTCTTCCTCTGGGGAAATCCAGCTGCCATGTTGTAAGCAACCCTTTGAAGAGGCCCATGTAGTAAGAAGCTGAGGTCTCCAGCCAACAGCCATGTGAGTGAGCTTGGGTGGGGAACCTCCAGCCCCAGTCAAACCTTAGATGATTGCAGCCCTAGCTGACACCTGGATTGTAGCCCCCTGAAAGACCATCCTAAGCCAGAACCATCAGCTGGTCCCAGATTCTTGACTCACAGAAACTGTGAAAAATATAAGTGTTTGTTGTTCTGAGCTGCTAAATTTTTAGCGTTTTGCTACATACAATACATAATTAATATAGATGGCTAACTTAATTGACAGTACAGATTAAAAAATTAAATAATGGCATGAAGGAAATGGGACAAAGGAAAATCAGAATAGAGAAGATATGATGGAGACAGGAGGGAAGTTTGAACACAAAATGCATGCTGCAAGGTCCTGTTACTTTGCTAGAAGTGGGCCACTAATTTATCCTAAAGATTTTGGCAGTCAGTACAAAAAGAAGGAGACACAATTAGTACAATCCAGAAAAAAGTTTCTCCAATAGATATTCATAGAAAGAACATTGTGCAGTATCATGAACAAATGTTTCAAAAACAATTTTGCAGTGGAAATAAAATTATTTGTTCATGTTTATAGTTATAGTGTCTAATAATCGTATTATTTGTAAAAAATGAAATGTTTCTCTTCAAAAATGGGTTGGACTTAGTTCTAGACCTAGAAAGATGGGTCCAAGTATACGGAGCTCACCAATATAAAGAAGTTGGTGAGAGTCAGAGCTCACAATTCAGATTGTTCTTCCATAGACACTTTTTAAAAAATTGAATTTTTACTTAATTGTTTAATGTGAGAATGCATTTATATAAGACCCAGTGAGAAGTGGGACCTATGACTATGAAACAGCTGGATTTGGTTTATAAAATTGTGGAAAACAAAACTCCCAAATGTTCCAGAATCTGCCTGCATTTATATATAAGACAGCCAGAAAAATACAACAAGAAAAAAGACAGCTAATTAATCACTTCCCATATGTATTTCTTAGATCTGGGCTTTTTTGAGGATAATATACATTGGCACATATAATTAAATATGGTAACTGTTGGCCACTATAATCCTGAGAGCAAACCTGCGACAATACGGATGAATTCAGCCTTGTACTGGAGTTGGCGAGCACCAGCTCACTTCCCAACTCTGATCAGTGACTTCATGCCGATAGCTTGAAATCAGTCAGTTGTTAAAACTTGACCAGCACACCATGGGATGAATTTCTCAAACAGAATGTTGAGTAAATGAAGCAAAAGAATACATACCATATGATTCCATTTATATATAAACTATGAAAAAAGCCCAAACTAATCTATGCTCGCAGAGGTCAGGATAAATGATTACCCTAGGGAGGAAGGGTGGTGATGGAAGGGGCACAAGATGGGCTTCTGAGGGTGTTGGTAAGACTTTGTTTTTTGATTGGAGCGCTGGCATCATGGATATGTCCATTTTTTGAAAGTTCATAAACATGTACCCTTTCGAGTTGTATATGCTTCTGTATGCATATTATCCTTCAATTAAAAGTTAAAAATAACAAAAAAGTAAGAAAGTTCCTAAAAATGAGTCAACAAGCTAAAAATTTATAAAACAAAAATAAAGGAGAAAGAAGTATAGAAAGCACTGAAATCGACTAAAAGCAAAACCGTCTGCAGAAATTGGGTGTGATGGTGTTTGACACATTGTAGGTGTTATTAAATATTTGTGGAATCAATGAACAAGTGAACATTCTCTTAAAATCTTCCTCCAGTTAACTTTTCAAATACATAGTTTTGAACACTCTTATAGAGTCTCTTTGTAATTGTTATATCAACTTGAAGACATTTCCTAGATAAGTATTAAAAGAGTATCAGTTCTCTTGTTATATAAAATTTTTGCAATCACACTTAACTTTATAGCATATAACACGACACAGGCAACTGGAATGAGGAGATATCTGGAAATAATTTGACAGACGATGCTTCAAGGAATGAGATAGCAATTCCCTGATTTATAAGTAGAAAAGTTTCCAAGAGCCTCTTCTATTGTTACTTAGTCTAAAGTGACACTTATGCAAGTGACTCCTGATGCCATCTGTTGGTGATGGGAAGATTTGACTTTTTTTTAGTCTCATGAACAGACTGTTATTTGGTTTTATGCAAGTTTGATAATACAGGTCCATAACAAGAGTAGCTTTTGTGGGCTCCCTTGCAGAAAACCCTCTAGAATTATCTGTTAACATCAGTAGAAGCTTTTATTTTATTAGATAAATAAAACAAAACAAATTTATTTATTCATTAATAAAATACGGTATAATGTAACAAAACACAATACCATATGACATTCTTTTTCATCTTTTTCTTTAAACTTCATAAGACTTTGCCTTAATGAAGAGGGTGGAATTAATAAGGAATAGATTGGACTCTATTATACATCTTTCAGGTAACCCTCAATAAATATTATTTCTCTCAACTAAGCTTCTGATAAATATTAAGTGATTATGAGTTCGGGGTTATACTCTTTGATAAATACTTGGAGGACAGTTCATTTCTGTTCCTGTTTATGTTGGAAGCCATATGATTTAACAGTCAGAAACATTGGAGGTTAGACTGACATCCAACTGGGAATGTTAAAGAGCATGATGAACCTCTTAAAATTTAATCTTAGTAGGAAAAGTGGCCCCTAAATGCTGTGGTAACGAAGCTAAATTCATATTTTCCCCATTTGAGAGTTCCAAATATTTTCTCTCTTTTGCTTGATTGATTTAAATTATACCTGAAAAATCTACAATATGAAAACAATTCTTTATTAGGCAAGATTTAATTTCTTTCTGGGCTCAATATACATAAAGTTGAGATAATAATGATAGCTAGGGAAAATTATGAGCTTGAATTAAACTATATCAGTAAAATGTCTTTGTACGTTGCAAGAGAGAAACTATCGCCTGAGGGAAATGTGATTGTATTTCCATTGTTCCTGACTGGCATTTCTTTGAATTTGATTCAATTAAAAGAATTGTGCAGAGTCCCTACTGTATTAAGCCCTCATGTGCTGAGGAGGGTACAAGAATAGTTCTGGGTGTAATTCCTGTGGTTAATGTTTCCAAAAACCTTAGGGGAAACAAGTACCACTAGTGAAATGGTTGTATGTACCATAAAATGGGTCTCTCGGAATATGAGTGCTGTTGGAATTTAATTGGCTCTATAAAAAGGAGATGAAGCAGAGGTTCCTGGTCAGGCATACGTATACAGGAAACACTGGGTTAATTAAGTTCAAGTTGAGGAGGTTTGTTTATGTCAAGAATTTTCATAACACATAATATGCTAATACTAATTGTGGATTTCCAAGAGGGAGATTATTCCCCAGACTTTTGTATCTTAGAAACTTTTGGTCAGAGAACTTCTTGGTGGAGAACTTACATTGATAAATGTTGCAACTCAGGATATAGTAGCAAAATGCAGGGGAGATAACATAGAATTTGGATTTGCAGGACCTAGATTTAAATCTTGGCTTTTCTACTTTCTAACCTTCAGAATTTAAGAAACATTATTGCTGGGCTTTAGTAAAAGAATAAAGCTATTTGAGGTTTTTTCTTTTTCAGCTGTGCTTTGGAGCTGGCTCCAGAATTTTTAAGAATCTTTTTCTCTAGTTAAACACAGACATTATTAAAAGTTTTACATACATATATGATATATGTAAACTTGCAATTAAATAAATTATATTAAATAAAAATGTAACATACTCAAAATTCATCACTTCTTAGTTATTTTATTATGTGTTACTGTTGTCTGTGCTCCTGAGATTATTTACATTATCGTACTGGTATGATACAGATACTATATAATTGTATGTTATTGCATATCTCTTCCTAACTCCATGTTCACTGATGTCATGACTTGAAATTGGCTATGGTGGGATATTTATACCATGAAGAGTGGCAATTGCTACTAATCAGCCCACTCCTCCTGTCCCGCCCTCCCCTCCTCTCCAGTTGTTAAACATCTACCAGCACATCACTGATTTTAGTCACAATTAAATGTGATGATGTGTCTTAACCTCCTTGAATAATGCCTTCTTGTGGGATAAGTGGAAACAGTGTAACAGGATGCTGTGAGGTACCCGTTGAGACTTTTCTTCCTTGCTGTCAGAGGTAACAAAATGAAAAGGAAATAGAGCAGGTTATGGCCCTGTGGAGAACAAAGTTATGAACTGTCCAAGCTCAGTTGGAAAAGAGCCAGATCTTGACTGAGGTGCCAGCTCTGCACCAGGTGCTGAAGAGGCTATGACCAAGGAGACAAGAGTTAGGGAGTTAGAGGAGATCTTCTTTTATGGGGAGGAAAGTGTTCTTACAGAGAAGCTTTCTGTCCCTCTCACCATCCTTCGGGGCAGGAGGGTACTTGGCCGCTAGACACATTGACTTGGAAGTGTTGTGGGTGTAGAAGGAATGTGTCGTAGATGTCTGCGTTAGTTTCCTATTGCTGCTACAACAAATTACCACAAACTTTGTGGCTTAAGACAGCACAAATTTATTATCTTACAGTTCTGGAGGTCAGAAGTCTGAAATGGTCCTAAAGACTAAAATCAAGGGGTCAGCAGGACTGCATTCCTTCTGGAGGATCGAGAGAAATATCCATTTTTTAACTTTTTCCTTACCTTTCTTACCTCTCCAGAATGCAGAGGCCACCTGCATTCCTTGGGTCCTGGCCCCTTCTTCCATCCTCAAAGTGCATCACTCCAATCTCTACTTTCATTGTCACATCTCCTCTCATGACTTTGACCCTCTTGCCTCCATCTTATAAGGACCCTGTGATTACATTGGGCCAACTCAGATAATCCAGGATAATCTTCTCATCTCAAAATCTTAATCATACCTACACAGTCCCTTTTGACATGTAAAGTAACATAATCACAGGTTCTGGGGATAAGGGTGTGAACATCTCCGGGGAGCCATTGTTCTCTCTAACACAATGTTATATTACTAGGTTTAAAGCCCTCTTAGATGCTGGCTATGTTGACTTGTTCACATGCTCCCAGAACTGCAGAAAGAGCAGCGTAGTCAGGCAGAGACTGCCCTCTCAAATTCCTAGTGCCCAAACAATACAAACCATGGACCCTATCTGCTCCCACAGTCCCAGAATTGTGGGAATAAGGAAGGGGTGAGACAAAGATTAAGGTTCACTGAAACCAATGTAGTGTAGGGCAATGTAGTTCAAATGCTAGAGGAATTTGGCATGGGGCCACTGATTGGGACAGATTGAAAATATGTCTGAATCTTACAAGGGACTGGTGATCCTGTGGGAATAGTTTCTATAGATTGAGTACCATGTCAATAAGATTTTCTGGGGCCTTCAACTCATCCACATGACTCTGGAAACAGCGAGCCAGATCAGTGGTGATTGTTAACAGAATGAGAATAGCAACTAACCACCACTGACAGTAGATTGTTTATGACCAACAAAGAAAAAGATAGTCAATCCAAGAGAGTCAACTAACCATGAAAGGAAATGACTTTTTCCACTCTTTTGCACATCGCAATAGTAAATGAGAAAGAAAGGAATGCGAAAGAGCAGATCATTTCTATGCCGCCTCCCATTCCACTCCAGTTATCCATAAGTGAGGTGAAGGAGGAGGGGATTTTGGAGTCAGATTTTGATTCATATTTGAGATTGAAGTTTAAAAATGATCAGGACTAAATCTTAGTAACTAAAATGCCATAGTACTACAAAGAAAGTGAAAAGCTACGGAAGCAGATTGGGGTATCATAAATAGAGTCTGCTAATTGGTAGGAAGTTGGGGGTAGGCAGAGCACAGTGCTGCGAGTTGTTTGAATAATAAAATCTTCATATCTCTACCCCTATGTGGTGAGACTCCTCAGTAAAACTGGTCACAGGAGAAATAATTGTTATTACTATGACCAAGTGCCAGTGGGGAGATGTAGTTAGTAAGTGCTGCTGGAGCATGGAGAAGCAATAGACTGATGAATGGTGCAGTACTTGGAGAAACAACAGTGAAAGGGGGAGGCTAGCTGGCTCAGAGAAATGGGCAGAATGTTTATTTCCTTTTATTCTCCTACAACATTGAACATTTGAGAGGATAGAGGGACAATAGAGGAAAATATGAATTTTTTTGGACTGAGAAAGTGGAATGGATTAGTTTTAGAAATGGGCTAATTATTCCACAGCCTAGAAATAATGCAAGTAACATCCTTCCAAATGTTCTGTGACTGATGACAGCTGGGCCATTCACTCTTTTACTGACTTATGCATCTTGGCACCACGTGAGCCATTAGTGTTCTTGATAGCGGGCAAGCTGAGCTCCCAGGCACTGCTCATCACTCATGTAAAAACCTGTCACAATGACGGGATGAGCAGATAGAGAGCGCGCAAGGAAAAAGTCTTTTCTTTTTCCTTCTAAGATGCATATTGCAGCTGAAAATGCCAAAACTGAGAACAAGGAATAGCTGTGGTTCATAAAGAAAAATAAAGAAATGAGTCAGAAAAAGTCATACTTAATACTTCATCAGTAGTAGTCTATTTTTCTAAACCTGTTCTCCTGCACAATAGAACTCACCGCAACTCAGGTGCTTTTATCTCAGAGTAAATAACAGGGTGGAGAGGCAGGTGGAAGTCCCCTCTGGAGCACCTCTCTGGGAAGTGGAAGTTTGGTCAGATGTTTCCTTCTTTTTGAGTTCAAGCAGGAATGTGGACAGGAAAAATCTTGCCCTCCACACGCAGGAGAAGAAATTTTGAAGTCTTTAGATCAATTTTGGTGATATGATCAACTGAGACATCAGTTGGGTGAACTAATGGTGTGTAAACAGAGGCAGGAAATCCCCACAGGAGTGGCAGAGGGCCCTCAGGTGTGCTAGAGTGATAGGTTACCCAGAGAAGCCCTGACAGTTAGAAGGATGCTGGCCTCTTTGTAAACACTGTAGGGTAATATCATTCAAGTTGTGACTTCTATTGCAGGCTGGTCTTTTAATTTCAGACATTTCAGAATGGAAGGGCAACAAATTTTAGAATTTACATTCTCACACTCTTTCCCTTGGGAAAGTGATGGTAAAATTATAAAAAATAGAGACCATAAATCACTATTTTTATGCCAAAAAATAACTCTATTAGCTAAAATTCTCTCATACATGAAATGGTTGCACTAATATAACAATGCAGTTATAATAAATTCCGGGCCTAAATTTCCAGCCATCTGTTGTACATTTCTACCTCCAAGGCTTACAGGCACATCAGACTTAATATATCTAGAATTAAACTGGCTTCCTTCTCAAGACTACTCTTTGTTTTTCATGTTCTCTAGTTCAACTAGAATTAATCTCTCTGTCTCTCCCTCTTTCTCTTTCTTCTCTCTTGCTCCCTGACACCCCTAATACACATGCACACACACACTCAAACTCATGCATGCACTCCAAGGTAGATTAAAGATATAATTTCGGGGCCGCCCGGTGGCGCAGCGGTTTAGTCCGCGCTTGGCAGCCCGGGGTTGGCGAGTTCGGATCCCTGGCGCCCGCCGACGCACTGCCTGTCAGCCATGCCGTGGCGGCGTCCCATATAAAGTGGAGGAAGATGGGCACGGATGTTAGCCCAGGGCCAGTCTTCCTCAGCAAAAAGGGGAGGATCGGCAACAGATGTTAGCTCAGGGCTGGTCTTCCCCACAAAAAAAAAAAAAAAAAAAAGATATAATTTCAACAGCTGACCCAAGAATTCATTTTAGGGATGAAACTGTCTCTGTTTAGGTCAACGTAGTGATACACTTCCTTGTGTGTGGGGAACATCAGACTCCAAGGGCATGATTCACAAGAAGACCATGAAACAATAAAGGAGCTAACCTTCTTGGCATAGAAAGTGGAAGGAATTTTGGAATTTGGAAGTAGTGTACACAGAGAAGAAACAAAGAGAGGGAAGCCAAGGAACATAGCAAAAAGCTGGAACTTTTAGAGAAAGTTGGAGAGAGAAACTTTTAGTGGCATGGGTGGTGACTATTAAGAACAAGGATGTGTTAAAAGTAAAATTACGTTTCTCATATGGATATAAAATGCCCTCAGATCAAAGATTGTATTTAACTTCTTTTTTAAATGTATATTTTGTTGTGGAAAGAAAACATCTTGAGATATACCCTCTTAAATTTTTAAGTGTGTGATACATTATTGTTGACTACAGGTGCAATATTGTACAGCAGATCTCTAGTGTTTATTCATCTTGCTTGCCTAAAACTTTATGCTCATTGATTAGTAACTCCCCACTTCCCCCTCACTCCAGTCCCTGGAAACCACCATTCCCCTCTTTGACTGTATGAATTTGACTACTTTAGATATCTCATGTAAGTGGAATCATCCAGTATTTGTCTTTCTGTGATTGGCTTATTTCACTTAGCATAATGGCCTCAAGATACATCCATGTTGTTACATATTACAGAATTTTCTTCTTTTTAAAGGCTGAATTCCATATGGTTTTTCATGGTTCCATATGAATTTTAGGATTGTTTTTTCTCTTTTTGTAAAAAATACCATTGGGATTTTGATAGGGATTGCATGAAATCTGTGCGTTGCTCTGGGTAGTATGGACATTTTAACAATAAGTCTTCCAATCCATGAACATGAGATATCTTTCCATTTCTTTTGTTATTTAATTCCTTTCATCAATGTTTTATAGTTTTCAGTATACAAGTCTTACACTTTCTTGGTTAAGTTTATTCGTATTTTATTCCTTTTTGGTGCTGTTGTGAATAGGCTTGTTTTCCTAATTTCTTTTTCAGATAGTTTGTTGTTAATGTTTAGAAACAACTGATTTTTGTATGTTGATTTTTTATCCTGCAACTTTATTGGATTTATTTATTCTAATAGTTTTTGAATGGAGTCATTGGAATTTTCTATTTATAAGATTATGTCATTTGTAAACGGGGACAATTTTACTTCTTCCTTTCTGATTTGGATGCATTTATTTCTTTTTCTTGCCTAATTGCTCTGGAAAGGACTTCCAGTACTATATTGAACGGAAATGGTGAGAGTGGGCATCTTTATCTTTTTCCTGATCTTAGAGGAAAAGCTTTCAGTTTTTCACAGTTGAGCCTGATGCTAGCTGTAGGTTTATCATATATGGTCTTTGTTATGTTGTGGTATATTTCTTCTATACCTAGCTTGTTGAGAGTTTTTACTGTGAAAGGGTGTTGAATTTTTTAAAATGCTTTTTCTGCATCTATTGATATGATCATGTAACTTTTATCCTTTATTCCATTAATGTAATTAATTCCATTTTTGTATATTGAACCATCCTTGCATCCAGGGATAAATCCTACTTGGTCATAGTGTATGATCCTTTCAATGTACTGTTCAATTTAGTTTGCCAATGTTTTGTTGAGAATTTTTGTGTATATGTTCATCAGAGATATTGGCCTGTAGTTTTCTTTTCTTGTGATATCTTTGCCTGGCTTTAGTATCAGAATAATGCTGGCCTCATAAGATGAGTTTGGAAGTGTTCCCTTCTCTTCCATATTTTGGAAGCATTTGAGAAAGATTTAAGTTAATTCTTTTTTAATGTTTGTTAGAATTCACCACTGAAGCCATCTGGGCCTGGACTTTTCTTTGGAATTTTTTGATTACTGATTAAATCTCCATACTAGTTATAGACCTGTTCAGACTTTGTATTTCTTCATGATTTAGATAGGAATTTATCAATTTCTTCTAGATTTCTAGGAATTTATCCATTTCTTCTAGATTATCTAATTTGTTAGCATATAGGTGTTCAGAGTAGTCTCTTATGATCCTTTTTATTTCTGTGTCATCAGTTGTAACATATCTTTTTTTCATTTCTGATTTACTTGAGTCTTCTCTCTTTTTTTCTTAGTTTGGCTGAGGATTTGTCCATTTTGTTTATATTTTCAAAAAGTCAACTCCTGGTTTTATTGATTTTTTTCTATTTTCGATTTCATTTATTTCTGCTGTAATCTTTATCTCCTTCCTTCTGCTAAATTTGGCTTTAATTTGTTCTTCTTTTTCTAGTTCCTTGAGGTTAAAGTTATTTGTTTGAGGTCCTTCATTTATAACGTATGTGTTTATTGCTATGAGCTTCCCACTTAGTACTGTGTTTGCTGCATCCCATGAGTTTTGATATGTTGCATATTCATTTTTCTTGAGATATTTTCTAATTTCCTTTTTGATTATCTTTGATCCAATGCTTGTTTAAATGTATGTTGCTAAATTTCCACATATTTGTAAATTTTTTAGTTTTCCTTCTGCTATTGGTTTCTAGCTTCATTCTTCTCATTAGAAAATATAGTTGGCATGATTTCAATCTTCTTAAATTTGTTAAGACTTGTTTTGTGACCTAACATGTAATCTAGTCTAGAGAAAGATCTGTGTGCACTTGAGAAGAATGTGTAGTCTGCTGCTATTGGGTGGAATGCTCTGTGTATATCTGTTAGGTTCAGTTGGTCTGCAGTGTTTTCAAGTCTTCTGGTTCCTTATTGATCTTCTGTCTGGATGTTCTCTTGGTTGTTGAAAGTGGGATATTAAAGTGTCCTACTACTATTGTAATGCTTGAAATTTCTCCCTTCAGTTCTTTTAATGTTGGCTTTATATATTTAGTTGCTTAGATGTTGGGGTGATATTATATATATCACCCCATATATATAACATATATATATGTGTTATATCTTCTTGGTGAATTGGCCCTTTTATCATTATTTAATGTCCTTCTCTCTCTCTCATGACAGTTTTGACTTAAAGTCTATTTTTTTTTCTGATATAAGTGTAGTCATCCTTGTTCTCTTCTGGTTTTCATTTGTATGAAATATATTTTTTTCACCTCTTCACATTCAAGATATGTGTGTCCTTAAATGTAAAGTGAGTCTTTTGTAGACAACATATAATTGGATCTTGTTTTTTTTTTTTTTTTTAATCCATTCAGCCACTCTATGTCTTTTGATTGTGGAGTATAATCTATTTACATTTAAAGTAATTATTTATAAACAAGGATTTACTATTGTCATTTTATTATTAGTTTCTGTAAGTCTTGTAGTTCTTTTATCTGTCTTTCCCCCTCTTTCTGTCTTCCTTTGTGTTAAAAATTTTGTTTTGTATTGATATGCTTTGATTCCTTTCTCTCACCTTTTTTTGTTGTTTAACTTCTATAGGTATTTTTGTGTGTGTGTGATTACCTTGGGGCATACATAAAATATCCTATAGTTATAACATTCTGTTTTAAGCTCATAACAATTTTAGTTCAACTGCACACAAAAACTGCACTTTAACTTCTCCCTGCCTCACACTTTATGTTGTTGTCACAATTTACATCTATTAATACTATGTATCATAATATTTTTTAGTTATAGTTATTTTTACTACTTTTGTCTTTTATTTTATACTAGAATTAAAGGTGATTTACCTACCACCATTATAGTAATACAGTATTCTGTATTTGCCTATATATTTACCTTTACCAATGAGTTTCATACTTTCTTATGCTATCATGTTGCTGTTTAGCATCCTTTTGTTTTAACTTGAAGGACCCCCTTTAGCATTTCTTCTAAGGCAGGTCAAGTGGTGATGAACTCTCTCAGCTTCTGTTTGTATGGCAAAGTCTTTATCTCTCCTTCATTTCTGAAAGACGGTTTCTCCAGAGAGAGTATTCTTGGTTGGCAGTTTTTTTCTTTCAGCACTTTGAAGATAATATCCCAATCTCTTCTGGCCTGTAAAGTTTCTGCTGAAAAATCCACTGATAGTCTTATGGGGGTTTCCTTGTATGTGACAGGTTGCAAAATTTGAAGAACACACACACACAGGCAATGAGGAATGCTGAAATGATTTTGCCAATAGCTGCAAAATTGGTTAATATCCTATAGGGAAATGAAATAGATGCAGAATGTTATAATGTTTGAAGTTGTCTTTTTTACATGATGAAAATCAATTGTATTTCTACTAGATAACATTTTATTAACTTTTCTCTGAACAAGAATTGTTTGCATTACTCTCAGTTTTCTGCTTCTTGATTTCTACTCCCACAGTCTCATAAAATCGCCTATTCAATAGAAAGACAATTAGAGGTACACATCCTAACAGATAATATTCAATTTGAAGTTATTTCTTTTCAAAAAATATTCTTTTGATAATATAGTTCTCCATCTTTCCAAACTGTTAGTAAAGATTGGTACACACAGAAATGTTTAGTGTGAGCCATATTTTGGAGGATGTTGATGAGAAATATGAAGAAATGAACTGAGTTTATGCCTAGAATAGTGTAGAGCAAGTAGAAGAAAATAACTGATGGAAATAATTTGTGAAGGAGACTTAGAGTTCTGCAAGAGAAGGAACTCAGCACTAGACGTGACCAACAGATTGAAGGCACTGATCTTTAGCAGAAATCTTAGGTGGGTCTTTCATTATCCCCAAGGTAAGGGATATTGGGCTGAATAGGATGACATCAGTTCATATATTATTACGAAATTATAAAAAAAGCCCTGGAAGTTTCTAGTCTAAAAAAGTTTCTTAAATACTCTTTTTATACTTTGGATAATTTTAATATAATTATAATTCTTTATTATCAGAAACTTTTAGAATAAGCATGATTTATTTCATAATCTGAAAAAATAACAAATCTTTTTTAATTAAAAAAGTCCCTGAAAATTTAATTTTTAAAAGCTCCATCAGAATGTCCCTGCACCAAAATAGATGTGCTCAAGTGGCAGCTTCAAACTGGATGTGTCATATGTCATGTGCTCCTGGGCAGCTCCAGGAGATTCTGATTGAGACTGGATAATATGGATTTACTGCATCGGAGTTAGACTGTGCTCTTCCTTCAACTCTTGGAGATCAAGCCTCAGCTCTTATAACACGAGAATCTAATTGTATCTTAAATTAACTTGCAGTTCTTATTTCACGAAATGATTTTTTGATTAAAATTATTTTTTGATACTGTTACTTTTTCTTTTCTTTTTTCCCCCCCCAGTAACTCTTAAAGTAGAAAAGTCTATCCCCACTGTCTGAGATAAGACTCAGTTACTTGAACAGGGGTTTCCCAAGACTAGGGAACTTCTTTAGCCTTGTCTTCTACCATTCACTCCCAGCCACCCCTAACCCTAACCTTCGCTCTGTGTTCCAGTTATGCAGAATGATTTTCAGCAATTTGAGTACTTCAAGGTTACTCTTACAGAACTCTCCATTACTCTCTCTCTATCCCTTTATCTTGTCTTAATTTTCTTCATAGCATTTATCAACCTCTGAGGTAATGTATATTTGTTTGTTTATTGTTTGCCTTCTCCAACTATAATGCAGCTCCAAGAGATCAATGATTTTGTTTTATTCAGCACTGTATCCCCAGAACCTAGAACAGCACCTGATAAATAATAATGCTCAACATGTATTTATTGAATGAATGACTAATTGAATGGACCTCTGGAGCTTTGTATGTTTGATTTCCTATGTTTGAAATACTCCTCCCCGGACCCTCCTTCACCTGGTTTACTACTGTGAATCTTTAAGATTTTCTTTTCAACATCATTTGCTCAGAAATTCTTTCCTGATTTTTTTCTTCCATCTTCATCTTTAGTCCACCATACTGCAATTACTTGCTTATTTATTTATATCTCCTTTCCATGAACACAGTGATCATGTCAGCCCTGTTCAGCTCAGTGTCCCCACTGCTAAACCACAGCTGGCACATTATAGGTATCAAATGCATCTTTGTTGTTTTGTTAATTACATGCCATTCTTTAAACATCATATGCATTTTCAACCTTCTAAACTTTTGTTTATGCTACTTAAGTATAAAATACTGTTTCTCCACCTCTATTTTACATGTCTACTTTACCAGTAAACCAATTACTCTCATGTATATCACGAATTTTTCTCATGACTGTCTAAGAATTATTTTTGCCCATGGTTCAAACTGTGTAGCAAGGCACCTTGGGACACCATAGAGAGTTCACAGAGAGCACTTCAGGATATTTTAATTTTTGAGGGGACTACAGCAACATCTGTGGATCCCATGTGAACTACTGGCTTGAGGTGGTTCATGGGTCCACATTAGGTTATGCTACATTCCTTTCAATGATATATTATATCTTTGTGAAGCTGGGATTTAGTGATTTCTGTAATAAAATTGTGAGACAGAAAATGAGAACGTTAGTGTATATCGTGATCCAAGTGTTGTGAAGTTGCATTGTACCCACCAGGCTCCTACACCTCATTATGTGTAATGATGGCTGAGATTGAAATAAAAATATCCCTTTTACCTTTCAAATTGCATGTATAATTTTTTAAACAGTTGCTAAGCTGTTAGGGCACAAAAAATTTATTAAGCTGTTTGGATCTAACTCTTAGATATTTCTTTTGACTTGGATGAAGAGGGCATGAAAAATTACTGAGATACTAAAGGCATCACGAACCAAGAAAGTTTCAGACCTCTGCCTTATCTTAAATTAGTGTTCCGATTTCAAACTTTTAAGTCAAATTCACAAAATTGAGTTCATTTGAGTATACCTCTACTTCTCCAAATTGTCAAATATCTGTGGAGTTGGTCATTTTTAAGCTGACTCTAGTCTATTAAAGGTAATACATTAATAGGGCTTCTTTTCTTTTCATCCCTCTTCCCACCCTCCCCTCACTCCCAGCTCCATCTCCTGCTTCTCCCCTTTTCTCTTTGGTCTACATGAGTTTCCTTTTATATTGATTAGTGTGGCTGAATAAAAGATGTGCTGATTCTGAGTCATTTCTCCATTTACTAGTAAAGGGAATGATCTAGATATATTTTCCCATGAGTTGATTAGAGCTGACAGCCTTATTAAATTGAGGAACATGTACATTTATCATCTTCTCATTGAGCTTTACCATTTTATTTTCCATATTCCTGATGAACATCAAATATCATCGAATACTTCACAGGATTAAGAATAGCTCTTCAAATAATTAGCTTGTTAGGGGCAATGGGCAGAAACTTTAGTTTTTGCTTTACAGCAATTATTTCATTAAACTTAATCATCTGACTGTAATCATCCTTTTAGTACCAATTTCCAGCAAAGGTAACAATCACCACATGTTTTCTCTCTTCCACCTTCAAAATGACACTTGATGAGGGTAAAGAAAACACTTTCCAGAATGTTCCTCACGGTCTTTTGCTGCCTTTCTCCTCAAAGTTCTCCCATTTGGATCCCTTTGCTTCTTCCATCTCTTCTAAGTCTAGAATAGAATTCTCAGTGACAGTCTGTGCCTGGATCAGTTGGGTTCCTTCAACAGAGCATCCTTTGCCATCTAGTCATCCATATGCTTGTCCTGTGCCTGACTACACCTCATTCCACTCACACATATCATTCTCTCTTTGTCCACTGTGGTTACCATCACTTTCTTTAGATCTCTTAGAAAAAGGGAGTGAAGAAATAAGATAGTTGCATATCAATAGTCTTTTCACAAGACACCAATGTGTCCTGGTAGACCAGTTCGGGAAGGAATCAAAAAGTGAACATGGAATTGTGTAGGAAAGAGTCCAGGAAAGATAGAGGACTATTTCACAGGAAGCTACAGTTTTATCATCATTCTACTTTAGGATTGCATTAAAAGGAGTTGTATAATATGTTTCCAAGCGGAAGGTGGTCTCTGGTTTTCTGTAATGGAATCTTTTAGCTAGCTTTCAATTATCTATTATTCTTAGAAAGTTCAAGTTTGTGTTTTATTTTGTTTTTGTTTTTTTCTGGCAGCCAGTCATTTGTTTACCTGGCACATCTGGTCAGCAACTTATAATGACTGTCATCTTTCTTGCATTGAGAAACTTAATAAACATGATAAGAGAGATTAAGGAAGTTTTGCCCCTTCAGAGAAGTTATATAATGGATTTCAAAAAAGGTTTCTAAGTTAATTAATACTCTTTTAATCTGCTGAGTATTCATTTCCCCCAATGGCTGAGACCAAATTATGGGCATTATATATATTTGTTATAATTTTGTTTTAACAAATGGTCTGAAATGTACAACCAGATAAATAGTCCCAAACATTAATAGGGTTATGTTTTGTGGCATATATTGTACAACTATGTAGTCTTCTCTTATTTTTTACCCTTGGCACTCATCTTATTCTATGTCCTGTATTGAAAGACATTTTATTTCAGAAGGCTGGGTATATATGCCTTTTGTTTGCCCCTCAGCAGAAACATAAGTGGCTAGTATCTGTCCCTTCTTACTTATTTGCATCTGGCTCTCTAGGAATGTTAAATAACACTATATGAAAGGAGAATTGATCAATGTTAACTTCTGGTTACTTTCATTTTTTTCCATTCCAAAATAATTCTTGGCTCAGTGATCTCCAAATTTCTTACCTTCCTTCTTTCCCTCTCTAGCTTACTTCACGCCCTTCTTCCCCTTGCCACACTTACCTTCCTTTTCTCTCCTCTTTCTTCTCCTTCCCTCCCTTCCTCTTTTCCTCCCTTCCTCTCTCCCTCCTTCCAGGCTTTCTCTTCCTTCCTTCCTCTCTCCCTCTCTTTCTCTTTCTTTCTTTCTTAACCTGATTATCATACTAGAAATACTGTAATATTATTGTTTTACAGTCATGATACACTTAAAAGAAATTCTAAGTCCTGTGTGACCAATTACTCCGTTTCTCCTAATTGCTGGTCTTTTCATTTCTGGAATGGAGATACCAGGAGGGTGTTTGGAACTAAGGAAATCAGAGAGTTTAGGCAATTGGCAGTAGCACACAAGTTCATTCTTATGCTGATCCAGAAGTTTAGAGGTAATGAGTTCATATATGATGTGCCACCTATCTTTTCTGTCAAACAGCAAAGAGAACATCAATATTGCCACCTCAAATTTTATAATAGATTTTGATATAAATTATTCTGTTTTGGTTAAATTATTATTTAATGTTTATATAATTATGTGGATTTGTTTAGACCAAGATTTTTACAGTTTTGTTTAATGAATATATACCAAGTACATTTCCCTAGTATTGAACATTCACAGAAAATACTAGTGTAATTTGTTCCTGTGCTGCCACAGACACAAAATTCTTGTCAAAGGAGAGACTATATTAACACTTTTGCCAAAATCTTGGCTATTTAGAAGTCAAAAGGGTGTAGAAGTTGATAGCAGCTGACAGACATAGTTTGTGTAATGGAAGTTTTTCGCAATAGGTTATGCATGGCAGTTCTTCACAGAAAGAGACACTGTAAATATGACATTTTTAATTCGACTATGGGTTATTAAGAAACAGTTGGGATGTAAAAGTGAAAGCGATACCAAATTACTTCTCCTTGAAATTCAGCTTTACTTTTTATTTATTTGTTTCTCTTTTTAGTCTGTATTCTCTCAGTAAGATCCGAAAAAGTTTCCATTGCTCTTGAACATATACCTTAGGGCAAGCATCATATTTTGGGAACATTTAATTAAGACAGAAATATTCGAAAGCGAGACCCAATGAGAGATGCTGTCCCGAGTAGGGAGGATCGGTAAGTCAAGGCTGTGGGGTTCTTGCGTTTGACAGAGCTTGGTGAAGATGTGGTCAGGAAAATATGAGACGTCAAATAGCTCTGGGAGAGGTAAAGTGGAGACATGAGTGTTTACTTCTGTAAGTTTGGGCTACTTTAACATTATGTTACCTTGGTTTGGATAAAATCTGGCCAATTGCTAAATAAAACACCCTCAGTTATGCTCTGCCTGCTTATAAGGCTTTTGATTTTAGCTTTTGCTTTCCTAATCAAGAATATATTTCCATAGAAACACAAATAGGAAGAGAATCATGAAAGCAATTTGTCTGCTTCTGTTTCCATTTAAATGGAAATGGAATTTACAGCAGTAAAAAAAAAAGGGAGAGAGATTTAATAAGTAATGTTTTCAAATGCATCCTTCAAATTTAACCCTCTCAACTTATAAAGTACTTACTGATAGCTTAAAATTTGAAGCACCACAAGGCAATTTTATACCCGTAGCAAATTATAAGGCCTGCACTTAAGCTAGCATAGGCTCCTGACCTTGAAATGCATGCTGGTCTCAGCTACCGTTCCAAAATCTGTGTAACTTTTCTATCCTAAGAGTATCTTCTATCTCTTCCTTCCTAGAGAAACCACCATGGTGGGTTGGGGACTGGGGGTAGTTACCATGAAAGGAGTAACTTTGGGTTCTGAGTCTTAATTTTTGTCTGTTTCCAAGTGTCCAATAGACCTTTCTTCTCTTTCTGCCTTGGGCATACTCTGCCATATAATTTAAGGACTAACTGAGCATAAGCCATAGGCAAGACATACACTGAAAATGTAAGACCTTCACATTATATGAGGAAATTTTCACATTCTGGCTTCCACAGTGCTGAATAAACAAAATGCTTGTTGTTAATCAATAAAGTAAAAAGACTGATTTGCAATATGAACTAAAATTTGGTCCTGTTGAAGATCACTCAGTTCATTTCTCATTTTTAAAAAGATACTTTGCTAAGCACTTTGAAATTAGTTCCCAAGTTTTTATTTCAAAAGTGCTTCTTGAATATTTTTAAATTCTAGAAATAAAAGAATTTAACTTACAAAACAATTAAGCAGGGGCTGGCCCGGTGGCGTAGTGGCTAAGTTTGTGCACTCCACTTCTGCAGCCCAGGGTTTGCGGGTTTGGATCCCAGGTGTGGACCTACACACCACTCATCAAGTCATGCTGGTAGCATCCCACATATAAAATAATGGAAGATTGGCACAGATGTTAGCTCAGGGACAATCTTCCTCACCAAAAAGAAAAGAAAAAAATTAAGCAATAATTACTATTAAACATGACTTATATCAGTAGTTCTTTTTCTTTAGTTGGATTAATCAAATAGATTTTTGACTAGTATAGTCACTTGAAGTGTTAGCATTTCTAAGAAGCTGAAATCATATTTTATGGATGGTATAGGGGGGTGTGGGAGGGAGAAATGACAGAGTTTGGGGGAAAAAAAGTAGAATTATGCCTTTATAATGTAATGGAGAAATCTATTTGAGGAATTGTCAATCAAAAAATGATATTATTTTTCTTTAAAAGGCAAAGTAAAACTAAAAGGATTTTGTCTCCCGCCATCCCCCACAATACTCAGTACTTCATCTCTGAGGCAGAGAAGAGAAGTCATGTTAAAAGGGAAGCTACTGCCAGGCACTTTACAGGCCACATGGTGAAGGGTGAAGGAAAGCTGCCTGACCTTGAGTCCCACCGCAGTCACCTGGGCCGTGGCTGGAACAGAGAAGTGAGTTCGATTAAAGGTTTCTGGTTGTAAAATCTCCCCTTTAAGTAATTATAGCCTGAAACTGAGGGGTCTTTGGAATTTGGATTTCTGTCCCAACCCAAACGAAGTGTCTGATCCCACATGTTGTGGAAGTAGACCATTGAAGGATGTAGAATATAGGAAGAGGCTTAGACAACAAAAGGACAAAGACAATTCTGTCAGCTTATGCTACATTTTACTAATAACTTAGAAATTAAAATTATTGTTTAATATAGGACCATACGATATCTGTGTTTTATTTGTATTTTGCTATATTTATTTATGCTTACGTTAGCAGTTTTACCTCAGGAGAACATGACAAAATTTGTGTATAGATAATGGCTTATCATATGTTACATAATGTATCAATGAATTCTTTCTAAATTTTTATCCAGCATTCATTTATTCCACAAGAAGGCACACGAGGAAGGCAGGAGCACTGCATGGGTCATAGGTCTGTCCTCGAGCTTACAGCAGTGCCTGGCGTGTAACAAGCACTTCCTGTTTGTGAAATGAATGAATAAAGTAACAGGATGTTTTTATGTATTGCTACGGAAAGAGTCTCAAACTGGGTGGCCCTGACTGATAGTTATGGGAAATATGCTGGTGTCCACAGTGGGCAGAATGGATGAGAATGAATCTCCTTAATGCTGTGTGGACAAGGCTTATTCAGGTTTAGCTCTGTTGCACCTAGAGGGCCCAGGGTGTGAAGAATATGGGCTTCAGGATCACGTAGACCTGCCCACTAATTGTGTGACTTTGGTAAAATTGCTTAATCTTGCTGGGCCACATTGTGTGTGTGTGTGTGTGTGTGTGTGTGAGAGGAAGACCAGCCCTGAGCTAACATCTGTGGCCAATCCTCCTCTTTTTGGTGAGGAAGATTGGCCCTGGTCCAACATCCATGCCCATCCTCCTCTACTCTATATGGGAGGCCGCCACAGCATGGCTTGACAAGCAGTGCGTCTGTCCGCGCCCGGGATCCGAACCTGCAAAACCCCAGGCCACCGAAGCTGAGCACGCGAACTCAACCACTGCACCACTGGGCCGGACCGGGCCACATGTTTTTAACTTGAAAATAGGAAACGAACTTCAGTGGCTTCGTGTAAGGATTACGTGACACGGCACAGAGACGGCCCAGGCCAGCAGCTGATGGACACATCAGACGTACTACACAGAGTAGTTAAAGCGAAAAATGGCTAAATCATCTTTAGCTTATCTTTAGGTTGTTTTGTGTTTTGATGTTCACCACTTACACTGGTGCTGCTTCATTATCAAGCAATTCAATAGCCTGACTCCACTTTTCCTCCTCCACATCAGCTCCCACTACTTCCTGATAGAACCTTTGTCTGACTTGGCTCATTCCCTCCTCAAACCCACAAATCTTGTCTATGCCCACGTCCACGGCCTGCTCAGGCCCCTTCTCTGACTGCAATGCACTCTCCTCTCTTCTCCACCTGGTCCAACGCTCACTATCTGTGATGGTTAATTTTACGTGCCAATTTGACTGAGCCACAGGGTGTCGAGATTAAACATCATTTCTGAGTGTGTCTGTGAGGGTGTTTGTGGATGAGATTAGTATTTGAATCAGTGAACTCAGTAGATTTCCCTCCCCGTCGTGGGTGGGCATCATCCAATCCATTGAGGGCCTGAATAGAACAAAATGTGGAGGAAGAAGGAATTTTCCCCCTTTAATCCTGCCTCATTGATATCCTACCACATGTTCTCTGGCTCCTGGACTGGGATTTACACCGTCAGCTCCTCTGGTTCTCAGGCCTTTGGATTCTGACTGAATTATACCACCAGCTTTCCCTGGTGTCCAGCTTGCAGACAGCAGATCAGATCAGGTGACTTCTCAGCCTCCATAATTGTGTGGGCCAATCCTCATAATCAATCTCCTTTTATATATGTGATATATGTAAAAATAATTATAGGGGCTGGCCCAGTGGCGTAGTGGTTGGGTTCACATGCTCTGCTTTGGTGGCCCGGGGTTTGTGGGTTTGGATCCTGGGCATGGACCTACACACCACTCATCAAGCCATGCTGTGGTGGCATCCCATATACAAAATAGAGGAAGATTGGCACAGATGTTAGCTCAGGGACAATCTTCCTCACCAAAAAAAAAAATTATACATAATTATATATTTATTAAATTAATATATATTAATTCATTACATCAATATATGATAATATTTTAATATTTTATATATATAAAATTAGGGTTCTCTAGAGAAGCAGAACCAGTAGGATAAAGATATGTATAAAATATGTATTTATATGTATAACATTGCATATGTATATATTTACCCTACTGGTTCTGCTTCTCTGGAGAACCTTGACTAATGCACTGTCTTTAAGACCCACCTCATCCACAAAGCTCCTCTAGCTACGTGTTTCACATTGATCTCTTGTGACTGTGGCTTCCTATATAGCCTTTCCCTCGTCCTCGCACTTTTAGCCCTCTGCTCTTTTCTATTGTTTGCTAATTATTTACTGAATGCATATATTTTGGTGTTTAAGGGTGCAAACACTTTGGGTGCAAGGACAATGACTGGCATTTAGCACAGCGTCTGGCACATAGTAAGTGCTTAATAGATGCATACCTGAATTGATCACCTTGAATAATTAGGAATTTTCTTCCCTCAATATTAAGAACTGTTCAGGTCACTTAGCAGGTGTTGGTTGGCTGAAGAGAGTACAAGAACCTCGCCCTGGTTGGCCCAATGGTACCACTGGCTGGAGCAAGTCATATATTCGTGACCTCTCAGATGAATACTCCATCTTCCTTTATACTGGAATTGGATTGCCATGTGATTTTCCTCTACTATTTCCAGCAGATTTAGGAGTGCCTTATTTCAGCAAGTAGATGAATTGCTCCACTTCTAAAGAGAACTGAGGCCCCGGTAGTAGCCATTTTTCTTCCGAAGCATTTCTCTGCCTTTGGTCATGGGATTAACAGACCATGTTGAAAAGATCATTTTTTATTAACATCCTGTGGTGTCTCTGATGAGACTACCACATAGAGTTTGAGAAATGACAATGGAAACTGTGAAATGATGGCCTTTTAGTGCAGTCTTTTTTACAGAAAAGGCAGTGTGAGGGTTCGACAATGGCAGGCAGCATTCTGCCTTGGTGACAACTGCTCATTCACCCCAAAGTGGAGTGCACCAACGCAGGGAGGTAGCCATCCAGACGTGATGGTAAAGGCATCATTTTCGAAAAACGTGTCTTTTCATATGAACAATTTTTATCTGGAGACTGATTATAGCCCTATAATTTGACCCCATCACATTCCACTGTGTTCTGTGCCACCTGTTTTTAACTTCTGTCCTCATCTGGACCTATTTCTCCTATTTTTAGTTTAGATTCATTAGTGTTAAGTTGCAATTTAAAGAGAGCTGTCAATGCACTGAATTGCATCCTCGGGTCAGAGGGTGGTGTAGAGATTTCGTATCGCAGGTTAACTCCAGTCAGTTCCTAAGAACTGCTGGGTATGCTGGGTTGAGGATTTACAGGTGGTCTCTGGGCCCAGCAAGAAAGAACGTCATGATTAATTAGAAGTATGTACCTTGGAAGAGGGAGGGGTGTGGTGACCCCCTGGAAAAGCATTTTCCTCTCATGCCACACACCTTACTCCCTAACTTTTCTGACTAAAACTCTCAAAACTCGGTTTTTCCTTGCATCTTACAACATAGGTAGTGTGCACCAAATGAACAAAACTGAAAGTGAGCATCTTGTTATAAAAATATTCACATACCCATGTGGCAAAAAATTCTAATAATACAGAAAGTATAAGATGAAAAGTAAAATTCTCCCTCCCTTGTCCCTCCACATACTGACTCCTGGAACCTCTCTTCAAAGTGAATATTAACCAGTCTTTGAATATGCTTCCAGAAAAATGCTGAAGTAGGGTTCAGCTAAAAAAATTATTCTTTGAGCCTTTTGCCAGGAGCTATGAAAATGAATAATATGGCTCCTGCCCTCAGGAAGCACATGGTCTACCTGATGAAAATAACATGCTGAGGGGATGTGGAGGGAAGGAAGCCTAGAGTAGCAGGGAAGCAGCATTTGAGCTGGGATGAGTCTGAAATCACTCTAGTGACTGTGTTGCTATGACGATTTTGTCTTTACCTCAGATGTACTGACTTGACCACAGAAAGCTAAACCCTTCTCCTGCCTGCTTTCTGGCAGAGGTGAACGAAGGTCAGCCAAGGCCATCTGGAGCAGGAGGCTGAAAGCCTGAGAACACAGGGAATAGCTGGGTGGTGGGGGTGGCAGGGCAGCAGCCATGTTACCGCGCCCTGGGGGCTGGAGAGGAAGACACCCTTGACCTCTCAGAGGCTTGTGAGTGTGTGTTTGGGAACAATTGCCTGAGATATGAGACCTTCAGATTTAGAATACACTGGTAGAGCCCCTGGAATATTCATGGGAATGCATCCGTCTAACTTTGGCAGATGAGCTGTCTCTGCAAAAGCCCCCTTCTCCTATTACATGGAATTGGTCTCCTCCTTCCAGAATCCAACTGCCAAGATTTCTGCCAGCTCCTGGTGATAACAGTTGTGCTCAGATTCTGGACTATTCTGAGAAGCCTTTAGGCCTTGGCACATCCAACTTTGTTCCTCTTCTAGACCAAGGAGCTTCCAATCTTCACTTCCTCAGAGGAGCGACCTCGTAGCAGAGGAGACAGTTAGTTGTTTAGCCAGCTACCAACACAGTCACCACTAGGATCTTCACTGGCTTTCTAAAGCTCAGAGGGATCATCACGCACGGGTCCCAGAAATAATAGAGAACCAACCTCAGCACAGTTTCAGGGATTTTTCCTCCTCCTTATTTCTGTTTAACCACTTGACAGGTCTGAAGCTCTACTTTCTAAGAACAGTCTTTTTAGACTTAAGGAAGAGAAGACACCTTCCATGAGCACTTGCACAAGCCTGGTGTTGGCATACCCTCAGGTTCTGAAAAGGGCCACCTTTAATGCCAGCTCAGTAAAGCCCATCAGAAGAGTTTAACCCATAGCTGGACTGGAAGAAACATTTCCATTTCTAGGGCATTTGGTTCCTTGATTCATTAGGAAGAAATACTATGCAAGGTTCAAAGTTTCTCCACCTCTTCCTTATCAAAACAAGCAAAATCCTCAGTAGTTCCCCAATAGCAGTTTAGCAAAAATAAATTTACAATGTCCTCGTGTTAAATTCTATTTGCTTAGAGATTTTGTTAGTATAAATATATTGAAGACCTACTATGAAAAGTAGTCGATACTGAGGCAGAGATGTTTGTTTGTCTTACAGATATTCTACTCTGAAGTGTCCTCCTAGAGGCCCCATCAGTAGGAAGCTCCAGCTCTGCTCAATAAGGTCCTGTCATCTTTCTTCCTTGATGGATGCTGTGAAAATCCTACTGTCTCTCCAGAGGGCAGCTAGGATCCTGTGGAGGTGAAGAAGAGGGAAGCCTGCAAAATCGGAGTTCTAGTGGCTCATTGGAGAATATTCTGTGTACAGAGAGGTGACCACAGGGATAAAAGCTTAAAAGATGTTTCAAGCTATCCTCTGGCTCTCTATATTTTCACAATCACCGAAGGGCAAGATTGTGTCATTCGTGTTAGTGTGACATTCCAGAGATATTGGGCATAAAAAATGTTACAGCGTCATCACACACGTGTACTCAACTGCTTTCTTGTCTAACAGACATCTCCATTTCAAATATTCAAAACCGAACTCAGAATCTTTCCTACGTCATACTCCCACTGCCTCAGGGCCTTTGCAAATGTTTTACCTTCTTGTTTCCCCCTTAGTTCTGAGAGGCCTCCTCCTATCACAGATCAAAAGTCGCTTCCTGAGGGAGACTATCCAACATTGCTGACTAAGTCAGATCGTCTTGCCTTAGCTCTTGTAGCTCCATGTACATTCCCTTCATGGTCCTTACCACAGTTGGTATTTTTTAATTTAATTTATTTATTTTTGGTGGGGAAGATTGGCCCTGAGATAACACCTGTTGCCAATCTTCCTCTTTTCGCTCGAGGAAGTGTCTCCTTGAGTTAACGTCTGCACCAATCTTCCTCTATTTTGTATGTGGCTCGTTGTCACAGCATGGCTTGATGAGTGGTGTAGGTCTGAGCCCAGGATCTGAACCCGCGAACCTCAGGCTGCCCAAAGCAGAGTGAGCTGAACTTACTCACTATGCCGCTGGGCTGGGCTCCATTATCACAGTTTTTAATATATATTGTGTGATTATTTGATTAATGTCTGTTTGCCTAAAAATAATGGACGATAAATGCTTTGAGAGCAGGATTATATCTGCTTAATTCAAAAAATAATATCGACTATACCAATCATTGATTGCCACAGTTCTCTTAAATCATGGCTTCTTTCTAGGACTGAACTTATGCTATGGCTCTTTCTGCTAGCCCCAAGGCAGGGGTTGTTGCATAGGATGATAGGTGAAGCTGAATTAAATGAATTGCTATGTAAGTAAATCAATCTTTGTTATTTCTTGAAAATTTACAAAAACAAAACAAAATTGTGTGTAGATGAATAGTAAACTCTTTTGGCTTTTCCACAATCTTCCCAATGATGTCCATATGCTTATAGTCAATTCATCTGATCCAGACACATGTATGTGTCTCATCCCATGATGACCCAAATAGGTCTCTATCACATGCTGCATCCTGTGCCTCATTTAACCATCCTGTAAGCATGAAACACTGTTCAAAAGTGCAGTGAAGGGGAATGTATCTGTGGATTCATGAAAATTTATGACTATGACTATAACGTGATTCAAAGTGGGTATATTACTGTCAGGAAATCACTGTATTATTTTGGTCAACATCGTTTCTATGAAATTCAGTCTTTCCCAGCATTACAAATTTCATAAGAGAACAAACTGCATAGATTCCTTTGTAAGCTAGGAGCAAGAGAAAGTAATCACGGGCCCTCAGCTTACTCAAAATATTACTTTTACTTTTGGGTCTAGCAAAAAAGACTATCATTTCTCATATACTTCATCTCGATTAATTATATTGCTGGAGATCACTTACCTAGGTCCATGCCATTTTTTAAAAATTACGTTTCAGCTACCTACCTAATGAGGGGAAAACACTTAGTATTTTTAAAGCTTGTCTGATCATTGCTTGTTGAATATATAAACATGGGCTTGCTCTCTTCCTTTGAGGTAGAAGGACTTCTGGTAGGGTTATTCACCTAATTTATGACATTCACTCCCTGATGCCAATAGTAGGTTGATTATCATGCCAGGGCATAATGCTTGGATTATCTGTGAAAAAATTTTAGAAGTCATTTAAGTGAAACAATTCTACAGATAAAGAAGGATCCCAAGAGAGGTGAGTTGTCAGAGAGAGACAGACATGAAACAGCCCTAATAATTAATTATGTGTACCTTCCGAGCAACATTTATTGAACTTGTTTTTATGTGGTTCAAAGCAGCTCGACAGCTTGACCTCTCATGATTGTTTTGGTTTTTTATTCCCAGAGTATATCTGTGTGTAGGGAAGTCAAATTGCTGGGATATCCGTCTGATGGCAGCCACATGTACCAGAAGAACAAAACACTGAATCAATAGAACTCTTGATATGCTCCATCATCACTCCCTCCCCTCCCCTGATCACGTAACTCTTTTGATGATATACCATGCAAGGCACGTGATCTTTTTCAGGCACCTTGGGATGGCTTCATAGTGTGACATACTAAGAGGTAAAGGAACAAATGGATTCCATGACATTAGAAGTCCAATATTTGGGAAGAAGTAAGTGAAATAAAGGGCAGTTTACCTCAACTTCCCCTCCCCAGATCCAACTGTAGCCTTATCCTGGAAATAAAGTCCAGATCAGCAAGCTTTAGGCTAGTGGGATCCTTGAGACTATTGATGGGGTTCTGGAGCTATGCTCAGGGTCTTAAAAAGCTGGATGGAAATCATACATTTGTTCCCATTAGCGTTGATAACCTAAAATGTCAGGATTCTGTGCTTTGTGCTGGGGTAGCATTGGTGTCTCTGGTTCTTCCCATGTACTTTTATGTATTTCAGTTTTATCTTGTAAGTCAATAAAAATTGCAAAATAACTTTTCTTGAAATGTATTTGATAAGCATAATCCACAGTATAAGGTCCACTGGAGAAAATTACTTAAAGGGGTCCTTGGTGGGGAATAGTTGTTGAATTGGTGACTCACAACATCTGCCTTGGCGATGAATGACATGTATTGTTCCTCAGACCTAACCAGTGAAGGGCCACAGAGTTCTGGGATGGTTGATTTTATGAGGGTTAGCTGCAGAGGGCTGATTGTATTTCAGACTGGACTTGGCCTCTTCTGTCCAGAGGAAGCAACCCTGAGCATGCCACCGTCACGCCTGCACCATGACAGGGTGGAGGAGCAAGGCTCAGTGGGAAACTGTGAGGCCTTTCAGAGCCAGCATCTTAGCTCTAAGGTAGCTTGTCTTCTCTCAGCTCCTGGAGCTCCTGCAGGGCGCCCCCAGCCCAGCCCTCCGTGGAGCTGGCATTGCCCTGAAAATCTGCCTAGCATTTAGCATGACCATTTCTTCTTTTTTATTTTTTTGTGAGGAAGATTGACCCTGAGCTAACATCTGTGTCCGTCTTCCTCTGCTTTGTACGTGGGATGCCACCACAGCATGGCTTGATAAGCGATGTATATGTCCGTGCCTAGGATCTGAACCGGCGAACCCCGGGCCGCCAAAGCTGAGCCCACGAACTTAACTACTATGCCACCGGCCCGGTAGCGTGGCTATTTCTTAACCCTCAGGCTGCAGTCAAAGACACAAGTGATCAAATTCATCCCTAGCAAACAATCAAGCTCATTTTTTATTTTAGTTGATGGGAGAGAAGAATTTTGTCTCTTAGTTTAAATAGACTAATTCAAAGCATTGGACACTTGGTTGCAAAGCTGATAGTGATGCCAGTCGGAAGTTAGGTCCCGGTGCAATTACACTGAGAAACATTATATACCACTTGCAGCTTCTGGAATTTGGAATATTAGCCCAACCATATGTAAATGATGGCACATTATAATTGTCTCACTTAGGTTCCTTTTGTTTTAATTTAAATATACAGAGAAGTAACACACAGACTTAAAAGTTTTGCCATGTTTACTTCTGATTTTTTTAAATAATAAGAAAATATGCATTTGAGACAAAGTTGAAGTCCCGTTTTCCTTCCTCAAACCCGGTATAATCATTTTCTTCTCAGAGATAATCACTATCAGGAATTTCTAATATGTTTTTCCACTCTATCTTAAAGTGTTTTAGCTACTTGTATGTAGTATTGTTTTGAATTTAAAATTTTAAAAGTTTTATATGAACTGTATCATATTATTTATTTTATTTTACAACTTGCTTTTTGCTTTCTGCATTATTCATTCATTCAACAAATATGTATATTGTGTCTACAATGGTCTGTGAACTATTCCAGGTGTTAAGGCTAGAGATTAACAAACCAGTGAATATTAACCTGCCTTTATGGAGTTTATATATTAATTGGAAAGAGACAGTAAAAGAAAAAAAAAGTAAAACATGTATTATGTCTGATGGTGAGAATATCATGTGAAAAAAAATAAGAGAGGGGAATGCAGAGGGATGGCATTAGGCAATCCAGGCAAAGTGAGATGAATCCTGAGAATGTCAAGGGAGATGGAAGTGAAAGGCTGAGAAGGGGACTCACCCAGAGCACACAGAGTTCTGGGGCTTCCTCCTCCCTGGACCAGGTGGAGGGGTTATTAAGATCTATCTGTTGAGATGGATGAACCTGGTTCATATGTGTGAACTACTGTGGAGCATCCATCATGTAGATAAACCATATTTTATTTATTTATTGCTCAGTTGATAACCATTTGGCTTTCTGTCTGTTTCTGTTGCTGACAATATTGCTATGAAAATTCTTGTTCACTTCTCCCTGTATCCATGTGCAAGAGTCTCCCTGGGCTTAGAAGTAGAAGTCTAGCTTTTTTGTCACGCACACTTTCAATTTTATACATACCGGTAAATTGTGTGCCCCAGGTGCCTGTTTACACTCTACCAGCAACACATGAGTTAGCCCACATAGCTCAAGCTGTTGTTTCCTTACAACCTTGCCAGCACTAGGCATTGTCAGGTGTAACTTTGACCCTCTAGTGGGTGCAAAATGGGGGATATTGCTTTAATTTGACTTTTCATACTAGTGAAGTTAAGCAGTTTTTTTCATTTATTTGTTGGCCATTACACTGACAGTTGTATAAATTACCTTTCATATACTTTGCTATTTTTACCCTCATGTTTTTTGTCCTCCGAATGATTTATATCAGTTTCTTACATATTCTGGATATGAAGTCTTTGTAATACAATCTGCACATATCTTCCTCAAGTGTGTTCCTTGTTATTTACCTTTGTCTACGCTGTCTTTAATTACACCTAGGTTTTAAATTTTGGTATAGTCCTGTTTACTCATCTTTTATTTTATAATTGGAATTTTCAATGTCTTAAGAAATTCTTCAGGGCCGCCCGGTGGCGCAGCGGTTTAGTCCGCGCTTGGCAGCCCGGGGTTCGCGAGTTCGGATCCCGGTCGCCCGCAGACGCACTGCCTGTTAGCCATGCCGTGGTGGCGCCCCATATAAAGTGGAGGAAGATGGGCACGGATGTTAGCTCAGGGCCAGTCTTCCTCAGCAAAAAGGGGAGGATTGGCAACAGATGTTAGCTCAGGGCTGGTCTTCCCCACAAAAAAAAAAAAAAAAAAAAAGAAATTCTTCAATACTCCTATGTCACAAAGATAGTCTTGTCTGTCTATCTATATCTATCTATCTATCCATCATCATCATCATCTATCTATGTGTCTATCTATCTATCTATCTATCCATCATCATCATCATCTATGTGTCTATCTATCTATCTATCTATCCATCATCATCATCATCTATCTATGTGTCTATCTATCTATCCATCATCATCATCTATCTATGTGTCTATCTATCTATCCATCATCATCATCATCTATCTATGTGTCTATCTATCTATCCATCATCATCATCATCTATCTATGTGTCTATCTATCTATCTATCTATCCATCATCATCATCATCTATCTATGTGTCTATCTATCTATCCATCATCATCATCATCTATCTATGTATCTATCTATCTATCCATCATCATCATCATCATCTATCTATGTATCTATCTATCATCATCATCATCATCATCTATCTGTGTGTCTATCACTGGCCATCATTCAAGGTCTGATTTACACGTTTAGGTCTGTAGTGGATGCTGTGGTGCATAGCTCAGACTCTTCCTCAAGGGCAATATCCCAGCTGCCAGAAGCAATGTCTTCTGACAGCTTACAGCTCAGTCTGTTCCCCCAAATTATCCTCAGCCAAAGGCAACTGTCTTGCTCAAGATTCAGCTCCCTCTTCAGACACAACCCTGTACTCAATTACAAGTTCATGCAGAAGGGCAAAACCCTGGCTCCTAGACTCAATTTGGAACTTCTCTAAAGGACCAGTCCAACTTCCAAGCTCTCTATCAGATCAACTTAAAGCCTCTGCTGCAATGCCTCACGGCTCAACTTCTCTCTCTGCCCAATTTTGCTTTCTTCCCTCCTTTATCCAAATTACTCACCAATAAACCAGCTGCATGCTAATCTCCATCCCAGAATCTGTTTTCCAGAGAACCTGATCTGTGACAGTTGGCATGAGAAGAGGTCCTAGGAAACAGATTCTAAAATAGATTTTGGAGCTGAATCACCCACTACCTGGCTGGCAATGATGACGTATGTCATACATGAAATAATGATAAACCCGGCAAGTGGTAGCCTAGTGACTTTTAAAACTTTCACTGGGGGGAACTAAGATGGCATGTTGCTGGAAGAAATTGCATTGGTGAATGCAATATCTCAAGTGATTGAGATCTTCAGGAGAAGTAGTAGGATTCATAAGGATTTTGGAGTTGGATGGTGTTGGGAATTTAGCCAAACTACTCCATAATATTGCTGTCTTGGTATCCGTTTTGTGTGGCCAAGCGGACTGCAGGGACTTTGAACTTGAACTGACACTAGCCCCTCCTGTGAGCTCATGCTCTAAATAATAGCCCACAGAGTCACAAGCAAATGTCAGTTCCTGATATGACTCCCTCAGTGGTCCCTGTGATAAGTGTTCCCCCCCGCTGCCCAGGACTTTCTCCTTGTGTGCCCCTTAGATAAGGCCCCTGTGAAACTTACCCAAACCCTACTCTTTTTGGTTTGAATTGATCGATCCAGCCTTAGGCCCAGGAATCCTAAAGCACTCCACCACCAGACCCTAATGAAGGCATGTGCCCTAGGTCCTGCCAGTGCACTCTCTCAGCCTGCACCCTGCCTTGACCTCCCCCAATGCTGTGTACCTCTTCCAGGACCTGTAAGTAATAAATTTCTCTATTTCACTTTCCCTTGGGGTCTTTTGTTGAGCCCTGGCTCATCATCCCACATACCCTGGGACTCAACTTAACTAATGTTAATTTAACAAAATCTCAACAGCTGGCTGTTGCTGGGAGCTATTGATGCCTCAGAAAAAGACAATGAAAAGCTGAAGACAATTAATCACCAATTTAAGGATTTGTGATAGCCAGAAAATGTCCTTGGCAGTATATCAAAAGATTCTCACCTTTTGCATCTGAAAGGCAGAAAAAGCTGAGGATCAGACACGTGGTTAAGGATAGTGGAGCTCCAAAGAAAGTTGATTTCTCGGCCCTGGAAAGTCCGCTACACCAAGTTCAGGGCGGTGTTTGGGAAGGAGTGGGACTCTAAGACTTGAGTTAATCTACTCACAAATCTTGTATCCTTAGATTTTCCTGAACATCCTAGGCCTGAATAAGTGACCTACTCTTTGCTGTTAGAGTCTAGCTCATTGTTTATATTAATATTAGCAGGGGCCTTTCCATTGCAGGACACAACAGTTGCCCTCCTTAAGATTTCCTTATATTCCCATCCTTTGAACATCATATTAGTTACTAGGGTTAAGTCATAACATGATCTCTCCAGGGAATTAGCAAGCCTGCTAAAGGAGAAACAGGACGACACCTCAGAAGAGCTACAGGATCTATCCAACATATTCCAGTAGGAGATGGGAGGGTATGCATTGGACTATAACATTCTGAAGGTTCTAGATTAAAGGAGATGGAATATAAAGTTGGATAAGAGAGACTTTAGTGATATAGGAACAGTTATCCACAATAAAAACTTTAACACCCTGACATGAACCCAAGGGATCAGTGCTAACATGCTGTTCAGATGGCTCTTAAAAACTTGTAAAAAGTGAGGTTCTACATCATGTGAAGCAGATATGCTAGAACCATTGCAGATGGTGGAAGAAGGGATTAAAAGACTTAGAGAGTGAGAATGCTAGAGAGGATTTACTACATAAGGTTGGAAATCTCACCAGTAACTTTATTCTACGGGAGGGTTTAGAATATACTTCATTTATCAAAGTGATAAGGAATATACTTATAGGAGGGGCCAAAGTAATGTTGAGAAGCTCAATGGTGGCTCTCCTCTGTAGACCAAGACTGATGGTAGGCCTAGGCTTCTTTGTAGAAAATGATTCCCAAATAATTACAGGTCAGGATGTAGTACTCAAGCATCAGAAGCAAGATGGAAGCAATTATAATGAATGAGAATGTTACAATTTTTGTATCACATGATTATGCCCACCAGAGAACATCCCTCAGGTAATAGTCACTAAACATTCAAGTAAACAGAATGATTTAGTCAGTTGACAATAACCATCTTCTGTTAGGGATTATTTTACTACTAGTACAATAGATACAAAAATTGAATAATCATTATGATAGGGATAGGTAATATGGGTAGGCTCAACAGTATGGACTCTTACTAACAAGGCTGATTTAACTGTTGCTGCTGCCAAGTGTCCAAACTGCCAACTGTGGAAATAAATAAGATGGGCTCTCAATATGGCACCATCTTTCTAGGAAACCAACTAGCCTTTTGGTAATGGGTTGATTACATTGACCTCTTCCACTCCAAAGAGGCAGCAATTTATTTTGAAGAGAATTGAGTTGTTTTGCCTTTCCTGTTTATAGGACTTCATCTAGCACCATTATCCAAAGACTTATAGACTGTTTCAACTATTGACAGGGATTCTGCATACAATTGTGCCAAACTAAGGGACTAACTATAGCAAAGGAGGTGTAGCAGTAGGCATGTAACCACAAGATCCGTTGGTCTTATCGCATACTACAACACCCAGAAGCTTCCAGCCAGATAGAGTGATGAGATAGTTTTTAGAAGGTATAATCGACATGTCAGCTTAGAGATGATGCCATTTAAGAATGGGGCATGATCCTCCAGGACATAGTATGTTAACTAAATCAATGAATGGAATATTCATTAACCTTAATAGGGAAAATACATGGTCTAGAAATCAAGGAGTGAAACTATGAATGGCTCCATTGCCTTCCCTCCAATAGACCCACTTAGGGAATTTGGGCTTTTTGTTCCTGAAACACTAGGCTCTTCGGGCTAAAGATCTTATTTCGCAATGGGAGGATGCTTCTGCCAGGGAACACGGTAAGAATGAATTAAACTTTAAACTATGGCTGCCACCTGATCATTTTGGGCTCCTTATACCATGAGACCAGCAAGCAAAAGAAAAGAGTCATCCTTCTGGCAGAGTTGATTGACCCTGACTATTAGGAGAAGCCCGGGCTGCTGTTACACAGTAGGGGTGGGGAAGGCTACATTTGGCCCCCAGGTGATTCACTGGAGCATCTCTTGGTACTGTTCTACCAATTTTAATCACAAATAGAAAAGTGCAGGCTGAGAAGGGAATGGTCACCAGTGGCTCAGAGCACTTAGAAATAAGAGTCTAGTTTTCCCCACTAGGTGATGGTAGTTGAGAGTGAAGGGAATGAAGAATAAGTAGTTGAGGAGGGAGATAATGAGTATTTGTGTGGCCACTAGACCAGCTACAGCAGTGGAGGGCTGTCTTATAAGTGTCCCCAGGAAAGAAGACCAACAAGAATCATGGAGGAGTCCTTCCCAACTGGGTGAACCTATACAAAGAAATTAGATCTGAGCAGTGTGAGGGATGGACTGTAGTGAATACTACAATACACTTCCCAGATGTCCCTTGAAAAACAAGACACCTCTGGGAGTTTCGCCTGATGAAGTTTCATAGCTGGATCCCTCCACAGGAATTGTCCTCAGTTAAAGGGTGCTGCTCCCTACAAGATTGCTCCCCTTCCTGGGGGCAGCCTGCTTCTCAGTTGAGGATGTCTCTGAAGAGTTTTCATAGTTTCAAAGCTCTCTGTAGGATTAGCTGAAACCTCTGTTGCAACTGAATCACAGTTTAACTTCTCCTTCTGTCCAATTCTGTTTCTCTCACTCCCACAAGCACTCCCCAATAACCCTCCTGCCTACAAATTTGAGAGCTGTCTCCTGGGAAAACTGATCCACAACAGGATCTTAATTTAGTATTTATTTGTGTATGGTCTGTTTTAAGGACCTAATATTATCTTATTCCATACAGAAAGCTTAGTGCTTCAAAGGTATTTATTGGAAAATCTATCAAAAGACGGAAAGGCCCACTGATATTTAATACCAGCGCTAGTATATATCAAGTCTGTGTATATGCTTTTCCCTTGCCTTTCTAGACTATTCTATTGACTTATTTGTTTACTCCTCTATTAATGCCACATTGTTTTAATTAGGGCATGTCTCCTGTCTTTGTTCATTCCTTGTAGATTTATCTTGGATATTCTTAGACCATTATTATGCCATATGAATTTTTAAATCCTGATTTCAAGTTCATGAAAATGTTGTTTAGGTTTAAATTATGAATTAATGGAATTTATAAATTGATACGGTAGAAATGGACAACTTTTAATATGAGTCTTCTCATCCATTAACATGTAAATATGTAGATATATAGTTTTCTTTTATGTTCCCCACTTGGTTTTTCATATTTTTCTTTTTTGATACCCCTACTTATTTTATTGTTGCTGTTAGTAGTGCCATTTCTTTTTCTTTCTTTCTGGATTAATTTCTTGGATTCTATCCAAGATCTTCACCCTGGCTCTCTACCTTCTGAAGGTACACACTATGGCCTCACCCAGCTGCTCTATATTTTCCAGACATCCCTTTGTTACCCTAGCTAAGAGCAGCCCAATTCTGGAAAATAATCAAGTCCATGGCAGGCTGGTAGGGTGGTGGGATATAAAAGGCAACATAAGTTAGGTTCACAGATCATGAAATGCCACATCACTCAGTATTTTTCAGCAGCTGCACTGAATGTAAAAAGGTTATATTACCTTGCATCCATCTAGGTTCTTGAATGCCTTGCTGTATTGATTTCATAGCAGCCCATTTTTGATTTTACAAAAAGTATTTACTGAGCAAAGAAAAATTATATAAAGCCAAACAGGTGTCACCTGCAGTAAAATGAAAGATTTCTTCACAGATCCTAGGTTACACGTAATTTTGGAGAAGCTCATATTGTTTAGAATCGATTGTGGAGAAAGCCACTCCTGTCACTCTTTTTTGTTTGATATTAAAATCTTTCAAAGGAGTGAACATTAGCATGTAAAACAGCTGGGTCAGGATTTGGTGGTGGATGTTACAGGAAGAAAAATGATTTTTTCTTTGGTACACTATCGCAGAATTAACACATATGGTGTTTAGATACAGATTTACAGCATTATATGTTTAAGTAAACCTTGAGTCATTACTGATATGGTGACTCAGAAAATATTTTATTGTTGTCTTTCTTGAGATGAGGAAGAAGTTTGGGGTTTTGAAATACATACATGGCTGTGTAAATCCTGTCTTAAAAGTTATTTGGAATTCCACTTCTGGTTTGATGGAGTAAAAGAATTTGTACTTACCTTCCCACCAAAAAAACAACTAAAAGAAACTGGACACTATATGTAACAACTCTTTTTAGACATCGGACAAATAGCAGTTCAAGATGGATCTCTGAGAGAAGGGGACAAAAAGGTGAACCCTATCATTTTATTGTCCCAGATTTCTTCTTGGAAGAAATGACTGGACAGAGGCACAAAGAGGGAAACTAGTAGTCTTACTGAGTTGAAGAAACAGAGATAGGAATTCAAGGACATTAAGACAGCTAGAATTTTCAGGGAAGAGTACTGTAGAGAGCGAGCTATGCAGAGAAAGGGCTCCAGAAATGTACATGGGAATCCCATTAAATCTTTGGATTGATACCATTTTGCACATGCATAGGGCGTGAGGCCGGGCAAAGAAAACCTCCTGAGGAAAGAACAATTATTGGGGAACATGAGATCTGCGCGTGAGAATGATATGATTAAACAGCACTGGCTAATTTATTATGGCAATCAGAATTATGAAAGTAGAAGAGAGTGAGATCCTTTGTTGAATTATAGCATACAATTAATTTGTCATTAGTTAATGACTTTTGTGGAGTAAGAGAATGTTCTGAAAACTGAAAGCATTAACAAATCTCCCAGGCCTTTAATTTTTTATGTTAGGTATATTATGCTTGTCCTTGACTGATGAGCGTACTTTAACTAGAAACAAATCTTTTTATAGACAAGTATTTTGCCAATCTTTGAACATACACATGATTTTTTCTTTTAAATCTGAAAAGTGTACAATCATTGAAACACGTTTTTTTTAACACATTTTATTTATAATTAAACTAGGAAGTCTGAACTTCTCTTTTAATTTTTCACCCTAAATTTGGTAAACAAAAGTGTCTCACAATAGTTTTGCAGTAATTAAAATTTGGAGAGGCTAAGCAAACCTAATTATTCCCATTACATTCTTTTTACAAAATGAAGAAGCAAATTTTTGTGTTACTAATGGCCAATTAGAAAAACCAAAGATATTTTATGCATTTAAAAAAAGTTTGCTTTTTGTTTTAATTTGAACTGGGGTTTGAATTAGATAACAGCAAAATTAATAAGAGTTTTTAGAGGAGTCAAGATGTGAACTAAGTCACCAGGATCTGAAGGTGAGATGTAGTTACAGGAAATAAATTTTAAAAAGTAAGTTACAGTGATTATTAGAAAATTTTATTAAAATGCTTTAAGAATATATCAAAAGCACAGAACATAGCAAAATTCTTTGGTAATAAAAAGAACCTCTACTATCTGGTCACAAAGAAACTATATATATATATATATATATATATATATATATATGTGTGTGTGTGTGTGTGTGTATAGATACATTTTTTTTTTTTTTTTTTTTGGTGAGGAAGGTTAGCCCTGAGCTAACTTCCATTGCCAATCCTTCTCTTTTTGCTGAGGAAGATTGGCCCTGGGCCAACATCTGTGCCCATCTTCCTCTACTTTATATGTGGGACGTCTGCCACAGCATGGCTTGATAAGCAGTATGTAGGTCCGTGCCTGGGATCTGAACCTGTGAACCTGAGTCTGCCGAAGCAGAGCACACAAACTTAACCACTACGCCATGGGGCCGGCCCCAAGAAACTATGTTTTTGACAAAAAGAGAACACAAATTCTAGTTTTTTCTCTCTTTGCATATCATCCATGTAATGATTTGCAGTAAAAGATGCATAAACCTTTTGCCTGGTGACTAAACCAGTCATATGTGCTCAACTTTGCCAAAATTTCATTTAAAAATTATCATTTGTTGGTATTATATTCCCAGAATAATCAGGTTCACTTCCCTTAGACATTAAGGCACTGAAATCATGTAAGTTATGTTTTTCAACCACAATGGAATAAAATTAGAAATCACTAATAGAAGGAAATTTGGAAAACTTACAGATATGTGGCATCTGAACAAAATACTCCTAAATAATCAATGGGTCAAAGAAGAAATCATGAAGGAAATTAAGAAATACTTTGAGAGGAATAAAAATGAAAATGCAACATACCAAAATTTACGGGATACACTTACAGCAGCACTTAGAGCACAATATATAGCCTTGAATACCTATATTAAAAATTAATAAAGATTTCAAATCAGTAACTTAACTCTCAACCTCAAGAATTTAGAAAAACAAGAGACAACTAACCCCAAATGTTCATCTACTGACGAATGGATAAGCAAAATGTGGTAGATCCATATAATGGAATATTCTTCAGCAATAAAAAGGAATGAACTATTGCTAAATGGGACAACATAGTTGAACCTTGAAAGCATTATGCCAAGTGAAACATGCCTAGTCACAAAAGGACACATATTATATGTATCCATTTGTATAAAATGTTGAGAATTAAGTAAACCTGTAGAGATATAAAGTAGATTAGTGGTTGCCTAGGGCTGGGAGGAGGGGAAAATGGATAATGACTGCTAATGGGTATGGGGTTTCTTTTGGGGGTGATAAAAATGTTCTGAAATTATGTTGTGGTGATGATTGCACAATTCTGTGAATAAACCCCATTGAATTGTACACTTTAAAAGGGTGAATTGTGCAGTATGTGAATTAGATCTCAATAAACTTGTATTTTAAAAAGAAATACAGGCTCTACCCCTAGAGATTCTGATTCAGATTTGGGGTGGACTCAGATGATTCATGTACTGTGGGGAGTGTATGAGCTACTAGCTGTGCTATTTTGTCTTCAGAAGAGTGCTGTCAAAATGCAAATACATTTTGAAGAGTAAGATAATAAACACCTGCTATCCCATAGATAAGACAAATTGTGACGTTACCATCTATCCTGTGGGCTCTGAGCAATTGAAACCTAATCATGAGAATTTTAATGGCGAGAAAATGGAAGATAGTTAAGTGGCTGATGATGGGGAGGCGGGATGGGAGTCCTAGGAGGGACACTTAGTGGGGAAAAAGGATGCTGAGATGTACCTGGAGCCCACTATTCTTAGATTAAGACTGGCTCTATGTGCTTCTCAACTTACATACCAGGATAAAAATGATATCTAACATGTATTAAGCACTTATTTTGTAACAGGCAATGTTCTAAGTGCTTTTTAATGTACTCACTTGTTTATTCCCTACAAAAACACATGAGATTGATCCAATTATTATTGCAAAAGAGGAAACTGAGCCACAGAGAGATTATCATGTCCCAAATCACATTGCTAATGCATTGAAGAGCCAGGATTCAAGCTTTGCAGTCTTGCTCCAATGGCCTGTAACCACTACACTGTTCTGCTGCTCCAACACTGCCTGAGAGTCACCACCGAGGGCAGGTGGTGGAAGGGAAGGCTGCCAGTTATTTTATCTGTGGTTCCTAGAGGCCTTGACAAGGCTGTGTGGCACTTCAGAGAGGTTGGGTAACACAATGCAGCGATGAAAATGAGCGTTAGATGTGATTTGGACCATCTTGAGTTTTGACTCCGCTACTTATTGACTGGGAAATTGGGGGCATTTGACCTCTGTAGGTCAGAATTTCTTCATCTATGAAAGGGAAAAATAATATCTTCTCTGCCTCATCCACAGACTTGTGGTGAGATGCAAACTCAGATAATATGTCTCAAAAAGTTCTGTAAATGTCAGTGTTTCATATAAAGGTAAGGTGGTGGAATGCCAACAGTACCAGATTAAAACCACAACAGAGGTCCAGTTTTTAGGTAATCAGCCTTCCTGGAGGCTCTTGGATTGACAAGTGGTCTGGGAAAGAAAAATCTTTCTTTTCAGAACAGTCCTCAGAGTTGAGAGCTCTCCACTGCAGTCTGAGGATAGCTGTCTCTCAAGTCTCCTGTCGGCACACGAGGAACTAAAAACCTCTTGTTGGTGCATGAGGAGCTAAGCTCATTTTTAAATAATTAACATTTAAACAGTTCTATTTAGGAAATTATTATTTGTTTTTTTGTGAAAAAAAAGTTGGCAGAAGAAAAGTTAGCTTGGATAACACTCAGTCCATGGAACTTACATCTCTATCTCAGGTCAATGGCTCAGCAAATCTTTCAGAAGTCTGGCTGTGGCAGCAGCTGTTGCTTGGGTGAACAGGCTCCGAAATATTCTCCCATCTCTACAGCTCACTTCAAGTTGCAATGTCACTTGACAATCAGGTGGGGTCTGTCTTTTGTGTCTGTGTTATATACAGTTCAATGGCAAGAGGGAATAGGAGAAAAGATTTGATTTTGATTTCAACTTGCTCTGATTAGGGGGTGGTGGAGGACTTTTCCTGAATGTACTATTAGAATGGCTGGCAGATGTCTTCTTAACATTTGTACTGGAGTGTAGACAATTTTGGAAAGTGTGTTCAATGACTTTCTGGTAGCTGTGAGATTTCATAGCTCCTGAATGTGCTAATTTAACGTTAGTTTAGTTTAAGTAGCCTTGTTTTGAAATGGCAGCAAAGAAGGCTCTGAGGATCGTTTTGAAGGAGGGTTGTTTTGGAATGTAGCGACAAGCTCATAAACGAAAGGTCATAACTGTGACCAGTTGATCATTAATTTGTTTTTCTGCTTCTGGGCAGAACGGATCCTGCATATTTGCCCCAGACCTTAATGCTGATGATTTGAACAACGAAAAACGTCTGTGTGTTTATTCCTGCATTCAGACACTGTGAAATATAAAGGAAAAGATGCTGAGTTAAAAGCCTAGAACCTGGGGTCTTACCACCTTTCTGCTCTACTGGGCCCCTTTACCCCTCTCTCTCTCTTTCTTTTTAACTGGTACAATAAAAATCTACAGATAGATTTCTGGGACTAGTTGAGGAAATTCTTTTTCCAAGAGTTTTTTTGAGAAATTAGGTATTATATTTTCTGCCTTGGCTGGGAATCATTAATCCACAGGTTGATGTAGTTTAAAATAATTTTTAAAAGTATTTAAGGGAGCCCCTTGTCATTAGCTCCAATAATATAATAAGGGTTTGGTTTTAATCACAGTGGATCCTTGTGTTTGTGAATAATGAGGATGCTTAATAGCATTACTGCATTATATTGACCCAATATATTCAGGAATATCGCATCAAATAAAGATGACGCTTGGCCTCTGTCCCTGGAATCTTGTATCCTACATGTGATTTGTTCCTCCAGCATTATTGGGAAGGGACTGTTCCTGTCCTCAACACTCTGCTTCTTTTCCTCTGCCCACCCCCTTACTAGGTCCCTTGTCAGGGATGACTAAGTATCTGTTAGACTAGGCAGAGCTTGGGACATGGGTTAGATCCTGTTTTATTGGCTGGACTGGGTAGGTCACTATGGCTCAGTGGTTGGTACTTGTGTGTGAGTCTCTCTTCTGCTCTCCTAGGGAGACCTGACCAGGTTGTTCTCTCTCTTTTTCTTTCTTCTGAATATATAGGTGAGCATCTAAGAGGAGTCATGCTCCTTTGGTTCCTGGCTTCTCATACTGCATTGGTCCAGTCCTTCCTGGCATACCCAAGATTTACTTGAGAAAGATAAAAGAGTCCTTTTTAGGATCATGTCTGAGTCACATACTCCAACTTAGCTTTTGCCAAAAGGCCCTACTTTGATAGTATATAATATTGGCTCACTTATAAATAAATACTTGCTTCCCTATATGACTAGTCTTCCTTTCTCAGAGTTCCCTGGGATAGATCAGTGAGTAATAGCTCAGGACTTGGATAGTCCTGATTATAATATTCTCAGAATAAAATAAAACCTGTTTTAGAACTCATAACAGCAAGTGTTCCGCACCTTGCTTGTCTAAATTTTGCTTTGCCTACATTAAAATGGAAAGCACATTGACCTGCCAGTCTTTGATTTTGTTCTATTCTAAGGTCTGCCTCTTACTCCTTCAGTGACCTTGGCTCTTAATTTCCTCATTTGTAAAATAAAGGAGTTGGACTAGATTCTTTCAAGGTCACCTCCAATCTTTAACATTCTCTGATGCTGAAAATGTCCCTCTTGTGGGTTCAGAGCCCACGTAGGTAGAAAATTTATTTTTATTCTCTCCTATGTATTTCCTTTTGAATCTCGATCTCTCTCATTCTCTCTTTCTGATACACACACACTTAACTATCAGTAAATTAAATACGATGAATGGAGAAAAAATTTTACATCACATAAATGTTTATGGGGAAATGGAGGAAAGCACACAGAGAAAGACAGTTCTCACCATATTTAAGAGGACTTTTAAAAAGCAACTTCAAGTCAAATTTCCTGGTGTCAGAGGAAGGAGATCAAGCAGCCTCTAATGTGTCTCATTTATGGCCTTTTCACATAACCCAGGGTATCACATTTTTTAAAAGAATGAACCATGCCACACTCTGAAAAGAGCTTAATGTTTCTGTGAATAACATAATTAAAATGAAGATTCACATCAATGACTTAATCTGGGCCATTGCTTTATGAAGAAGCTCAGAAAGGAGGATTTATTCAGAAGACCTGTGGAGAGGATAGTAAAAAATGGAAAATATGGCTTGGCTTTGAAGTTGGAGGTTACACAATTGCAGAGGCCAGCCGCCGAGTCCAAGCTGGATGAAATGGCTCTGCTTGGAAATGCAGGCCAAATGGACAGAATAGAAACTGGATGGGGAGGAGGAGAGCAAAACTGGAGATGCAAATTTTAGTATCTCAGAATGAAAACACAAGGCTCAACCTCATACCATATAGCTGGGAAATAAGAGGGTAACAAAGGGACTGGAAATTCAGCACCTGCTCTGTGTAGGTCTCTGGTGTAAAGTCTTTATCTCCTGTAGTCTTTACATCTTTCAGCTAGACGGTATGAATCTCATTTTACAGACAAGGGAATGGATACTTGGGGAGGTTCTATAACATCCTTAATGTCATGAAATGTTTAAGGAACAGAAATAAGATTTCACATTTAGGTGAAATTTAGGTGTTTGACCTCAAAGACTCCTCTCTGACATCACTTCCTCTACGTTGGAGGGGTGGCCTATGTTGGAGGGGCACTGTACTTCCTACTAGGTGAAGATGAGTTTGAGAGGTTGATTCTAGAAGGTCTGCTTTTGTAACACAACACCTTCAAGAAGCTAAAAATAGAGCTGCCAGGCAACAGGATTCTTTTTGTGCTTAACCCTGGAGTTTTCAGGGATTAGAATTGGTTGTATTGTTCATGCAGATATTCAATATTGTCCTCATATCCTTGAGGAAATATTTTTTTGCTCTGGTAAATCCTTATTTGATTTCAGTCTGCAGTCTCTGTTGAGTACCTGGTACTTGATGCATTTTTGCTGCATCATCTAATGTGGAAGAGAGGGGAAAGGACAGTGAGAAGTGGTGGAGGGAAAAGGCAAGCTCATTACCAACTTTTATCAATATCCCAGAGGAGGTTCTGCTTCATGCACAAATTGCTTGATATGTATTATTCATGGAGCCATCCAATGAAAACAATGAATTGTCAAATACAAAATAATCACTTCCATTCACACATGGAGTTTGTCTTCCAATTCTAATAATTATTTGGAGACTTTAAGAAAGGTTTGGCCCAAGTCAGTAGAATGTTGATTTTGTACTAATTTTTCTTTGCACTGTTGGGAGACCATTATCCATGGGTCTCTCAGGTTTCTGTGTGTCTTATGACAGAGGTACTAACTGCCCTCTTATTCTTAACTACCTGTTAGTGTTTGTATAGCAAAGAGCCTAGAAAAGATAGTGTCTTTCTCCAAAGTAAAGAGCAGCCATACTTATTGTCCAGTGGAAAAAAAAAGTCTCTCTGTAGAGCAAAGGGCAAGCATGCATACTGCCAATTATAAAAGATTAAGCTTCCTCTCTTTTAATGCAAACCACTCTGTGTGCAGCCATCTAACTGGGACCATTTACGTCCCCTCTGTGGGACTTGGGACAAGGGGAGAAAAATGCAAATATGCTGATGCTCATGCTGCTTGTTATGCCATGAGGAACAAAGTCCTTTGTCTCTGACTCAGGAATCTTGTGTCTTCTGCCAGCATCCATAAACTGCTAATGAGTTGTGGCAGCCTAACTTGTAAGCTCTTTTTACGAGCCTAAAAAAAGATAACTTCTAGAAGCAAAAGTTTTAAAGATTTATATTGCCTTCTGTTATGATTATTGCATTTGAAATGGGCTCTGTGTGGACATGAAAGACTAGTTTCTTAAAAGTGGAAGCAGGTAGAACTACACAACTTTGGAAAACATTGAAATCTCAGGGAGCATCAGAGTGGCAATGTAAAGAAGTTCTCTAGGGCTAAACCCTTCCTCAAAGCTCAGTTTTATCTAATATACAGTAAGCATATGTTGACGTTTGTTAAACTGAATTAAATAAAAGCCATTTTGCTTAACTCAGTATGCACATGATACCCAGGGCCAGTAAACATTTACAAAATTTGTCAACTTGATTGATGGAAAGAACTAGTTTCTGGACAGAGAGAGATAGAGTTTAAAAAAAAGTATTGTAGAAGCACTGTGAAAGGCTGGCAAAATACAATCCTGAGGAAGGGTTCCAGCACAAATATGATTTAACAATAGAATAATCAAGTTTCCCAAAGAACACAAAACTTCTCTGAACCATTCTTATCACTAAACAACAGGAGGAAGAGGGTGATGCTGTAAATAAACCACATCTGTGCATGTGGATATACCTAAATATCCTTCGTATTTGAGAGCTGGACTTTACCATGTTATCTAGGCCTCTGGTTGTGACTGATAAGCCAGAGTTCAACCAGCTGGGCTGGCCAAACCTTTAGTTTAGGACTGCAGCTCCTCTTTGCAGAGCCTTGTTTTTATTGGTAAATCTGCACCTTTGCAGGAAGACTGCCTGCACTCAGACAAGGTTCCTTCTGGCTCCATTCCCAGCACCCAGTTGATGCACCCCAGATTGGTCTCACTCTTCATGCTCCTGTTAAGGCCCTTTATATAGCTTAGGACATATAGCAAGGGCTTCATCTGATTCCAGCTGCTGTTTATTATAATTTTTTGTTGTCATTTATGCAAATAGATTTATTATTTTCCTCATTAATTTTTATGCTTATGAACTGTCCATATCCCTGGTCTCTAGCTTTTTGTTTCGCTTGAGGAAAATTAACCCTGAGCTAACACCTGTGCTGATCTTCTTCTATTTTGTATGTGGGTCATCACCACAGTATGGCTGGTGAGTGGTGTAGGTCTGTGCCTGGGATCCGAACCTACAAATGCAGGCCGCCAAAGTGGAGTATGCCAAACCCAACCACTAAGCCACAGGGCCAGCCCCTCTAGCTTATTTTTTAAACTTTATATTTTATGAAAATAAAATTTTTACATACATGCACATATAGGTACACATGTATAATAAATTATGTACAATAAAAATGCCTGTGTACCCATCAAACAGATCAAGAAATAAAATTCTGGAAGCCTCTTTCATGCTTTCTTCCAGTAAGTACCCCTCCCTCCTCTGAAAGGTAGTTAATCTCTTGACTTCTAACACCAGAGAACAGTGTTGTCTTTTTATGAAAATGATGTAAATGGAATGAGACAGTATGTATTATTTTGTGTCTGGTCTCATTTTTTTGTGTGAGAAAGATTAGCCCTGAGCTAACATCTGTTGCCAATCCTCTTTTTTGCTGAGGAAGATTGGCCCTGGGCTAACATCCATGCCCATCTTCCTCTACTTTATATGGGAGCTGCCACAGCATGGCTTGACAAGTGGTGCATCAGTCCATGCCCGGAATCTGAACCCTTGAACCCCAGGCTGCCAAAGTGGAATGTGCAAACTTAACTGCTACACCACCAGGCTGGCCCCTGTGTCTGATCTCTGAGTCAGCATTATATTTGTGAAATTTATCTACGTTATTGCATATAGTCATTGTTATAGTACACACAAACACACACACACACATACACACGCACCCCACACACATGTACACCATGCTTTATACAGTCTACTATTGATAGTAGGGTTGTTTCCAATATTTGGTTATTACAAATAATACTGCAAGAATAATTTTAAACATCTTTTGGGGCCCATGTGTATACCACTGTGTGGGAAATGTAACTAGGAGTGGAACTGCTGGGTGTAGTACATATATGTGATGATTAATTTATGTGTCAACTTGACTGGCCATGAGGTGCCCACATTAAACGTTATTTCTGGGTGTGTTTGTGGGGATGTAGATGAGATTAGCATTTGAACTGGTGGATTCAGGAAAGTAGATTTCTTTCCTCAATGTGGGTGGGCAGCATCCAATCCATTTAGGGCCTAAATAGAACAAAAGAGGAAGGAAGGAAGAATTCGCCTTTCTTTGCTTCCTGTCTGCTTGAGTTGGGTCATCTCATCTCATCTTCTGTGGCCCTTAAACTGGGATATAAACCTTTAGCTCTCCTGGTTCTCAGGCCTGTGGTCTTGGACTGAATTACACTTCTGGCTTTCCTGGGTCTCCAGCTTGGAGAAAGCAGATTTTGGGACTTCTCAGCCTACATAATCATGTGAGCCAATTCCTCATAATAAATCTCTCTCTCTCTCTCTTTTTCTTTCTATATATATATATATATATTTCTATATATATATATAGAAATATATATATATTTCTATATATATATATATATATAACATCCACACTCTCCCAGACACACCCGGAAACATATATATGTATCTCCTACTGGTTCTGTTTCTTTGGAGACCACTGACTAATACAGTATGTATGCTCAGTTTAATGGATACAAAAATAAATTAGTTTTCTAAAGACGTTGCATTAATTGCAATTCTACCAACAGTATATGAGGGTTCTACCTCCTGGTCAACACTCAATATTGCCAAATTTTTAATTTTCTTATGTCTTTGTAATATCACATTGGACATTAATTTGCATTTATCTGATGGCTAATGAGGTTTACATATAATTTATATACAGTTTTTGGTCTTTGCAATATTGGTGCTGTGCCATTTTCTCTCTCTTCTCTTTCTGAAACTTCAATTACATGTGTTAGATCCTTTATTCCCATGTCCCCTTTGTTTCTTATGCTCTTTTCTAAATTTCTTATCCTAGTAGCTCTCTATTCTACACTCTGTCCATTTTTAACTCACTTATATTCTAAATGATTAACTTTCTCTTCAACTGTGTCTAATCTGCTGGTAACCCATTTACTGAGTTCTTAATTTCAGTTATGATAATTTGATTGTTAGAATTTCATTTGATTCCTTTTATTGTTACCAGTTCTCTGCTGAAATTCTCTATCTTTCCTCCAGTTTATTGAACCTGTTAATCACAGTAATTTTAAAGAGTGTATCTTTGATAATCTCTTGTGGATATATTTTTATTCTCTCTCCCTTTTGACAGTTCTCCTTGTTTGGTCAAATTGTCTAATCTCCTGCTAATTCTGGTAATATTTAAGTAAATGCTAAAAAGTTATAGAGATAATTGAGGTTCTAGAAGATTTTATCTTTCTCCAGTAAGAATTTATTTTTCCTTCTAGGAGGCAAGTATATGTTACCTTAATGCATCTAGCAATTGAACTTATTTGAAGCTCTTTGTGAAGCCTGGCCTATTTTTGCTTCCTTACTACTCCTGGAGTATAGATCTTCTGGGGTATCAGCTAAAAACCTTGGTTGTTTAGCACAATCCTTCCTTCTGGGGCTGCCAGATTTCATAAAAACAAGCAAACAAATAAAAACAAACAAACAAAAAAACCCAAAACAAAACAAAAATAATTCCCAATTAATTTTGAATTTTGATTTTCTAATATTATGTGAGACATGCTCATACTAAAAAAAAACCAAACATTGTTTTTTATCTAAAATTGAAAGCTAACTGGCATCTTGTATTTTATCTGGCAACCTTGCTTCTCCCTTATTGGATCTGCTCTTCAATTTCCCATTAGCCTGCCACATGGGACTTTTGAAGTTTCTGCTCAGTTTCTTTTCTACCAATTTCTATTTAGCTTCTGAACCATGCTTTGGAAATGGAAAATACCTCAACAGGAAATGTGGTACTAAATATTGGGCTCACCTCTGAGCTTTCTTTCTTTCTTGATCTTAATCTCTCAAGTCCTCACACAATTATAACTGTCTGATGTTTTCTATAAAATATATAAGTAGTTTGTTTTAGACACCAGTGATTGGAATAGAAATCCTAGGTTGTCCGGGATTCAAATTTTATATCCACTTATTAAAGTTACTATTTCTGATTTATGTGTCATTAATAATAGTAATAATAATAATAATAATAATAATAATAATAATAGAAGATAGTATGTGGAGTACAAAATGTGTGTCTGGCAATATTTTAAGTATTTTACATAAATTGATTAATTCTCACAAAAACTCTTTGAGATAGGCACTATCATTATGCCAATTTTTCAGATAAAGTTTTTTAAGAACCTGCACGTGATGTCTATTAAGGACTAAGGAGTACAGCTGCAAAGAATTTAGAAAACATTTACTGATCTTAGTTTGAGCTTGCCACAGTGCCTAGCACTAAATAATCACTCCATAAATAATAACTAATGGTCACTGGAGATTTTCCCACTCAAGTGACACAAATCGCAGTAGCTATTTGAATTTAACTGGTCTTGGTAATGCCTACCTCATTTAGAATCCGAATCTTTAACCGTCATTATACTTTTGTTGTGTGTTTCCCCAGACAACTTTGGACCCATGTTTTCCAAACCCTGTTTTAGCAGCAGTTGCCCAATACCCAGAAAATACAAAAGTTATTTACTTTGGTTGAAGAAAGAGTGACACAACCCACTCAGTTATCTTTCCTTTTCTCCAGTGTGGACTTAGAACCATCTAGAAATTTCTAGGCCTCGGGCAGCATGTATTTTTGAAAAATGTCCACTCTCACCCTAACCTGATTGTTCCAGAAATTTCGTAATAGTGAAAAATGATTCCAGCTCATGAACATAGCTGATTGATCCAGGAGTGGGAACCTGATGCAAACAGAGCCAGTTTGAACTATTTGCTAGCATTTCGGGGAAATGGGTTGAGGAAGAAGCTGAGCTTTAAGATATAAAGGAACCAATTCTTGGTCTCATCACAGGTAACTTGGATTTTTCTTCCAAACTTGGGAGTTTCCTGCTTGGGCACATTGATTATCTGTTTATTTCTACTGTGGGAGGTAACCAGAAATTTATTATAAAGTCTTCCAATGGATCATAAGCCTCTTGAGGGGCCAGGCCATGTGCTTTTGCCACTTGGCACACTTGGTCACCCTTGGTCATAGCTGTACTCATGTTTTTTGAGGACAGAAAAAGAACGTGGAATAGGGTGAATCTGCCTGGCTCAATTATAGGAGCAATTGGTCTAAACTCAGAAATTCCTTATTAGTGCACTGGGTCACTGGTTCTTCAGTTAACTTCAGAAGGTGTGATGAAATCTCTTTGGACAAAAAGATTTTTTTTTTTCGTATTTACTTAAAATTTAGGAAAGAGGTGACACAAAACCAAACAAAAAAATTACAAGTTCACAACTGCAAAAAGTCAAACTGACCAAAACGAAGAGAGAGATAGGTGGGGATGAATAAGAGTCTTTATAAGAACCATAAAAAGAGTTTGCATAGAAATCTATATCTTCTGAGGACTCAGTCCCATAATGTTTTTCTTCTCCAACAAAGTCTGGTGGCTGAAAAGGAAGGAAAGAAAGAAGAGTGAGAAGAAGAGTGGCAGAGCCAGAAAAGGGAGGGAAGATCTTTAGAATCTATAATGAGTCTTACAAATGTGGCATATGGATAAGTTGAGAAATCATCAAAGTAGAGGTGACTTGAAGTAATAGATGATTCAAGCAGGATGTTTTTTGACAGATCAGTGATATCATCAAAGTGGGAGAGACAGTAAAAATCAGGAAGAAGATAGCAACTCTGCTCTTCATCCTGAAAGTTATCTTGGGTACATAAGGCTGAAAAACTCTGAGGGCAGAGCTGTGGAACATTGCACATGGGTCAATAAGGGTGACTCAATAACTAGTTACATTTATATGAGGCACTTTGGTGGCAATGAACACAGATTTGGACCTAGAGAGACTGAATTTAAAACCCAACTTTCTGCATATGTTTTCTCATCTGTAACGTGTAAATAATGAAGTTTATCTCATTACTTCTTCTTTTAAGTTGTGTTCATTAACTGGAGTAACCAAAGCCATGAACCAGCCCTTGAAAACAACATCCTGGGAAGCAAGGGCTGGATCTTTAATGCCGTATGGAGTGTGGTCCCATTCTCTTTGCTGGTAATGGGGATATCAAACCCAGGGTCCCATGGTCATTAAAAGACCCCACTTCTAACAGTAATATTAAGAGATTCTGACTGTGCAAGACTTTTCATATATGAAGTGCATACTGTGCCACTTCTGAGACATTCAAAAACTGGGTATAAATAAAGACGACATAATCTATCAAAATAAAACAGTGCCGACAAATCTGTGACTCATGCTCCTTGTGTTTTTCATGCTTTTCTATTTCTTACTCCACAGAGCATTTTAAAGTGAACTGCATCCCAATAGTACAGTTTCAGGTCACAGAGGCAAAGAAAAACAACTCTCTAAACAGGAGAATGCTGCCTCAAAAAAGAATGCTGCTTGGAAGGAAGAATAATTCTACTTGAAAAGCATATGAAAGCAAGAAATCAGAAACAAGGCCAAAAGAATGTAAACCTAATTCCTCAGGCAAACTCTGTAGGCACATTGCTTATTTTACTTTCTCTTTCAGTAAGTAAGAAAATTGGTCAAACGAGAGATTTGCTTTTTCTTTCAACCTTAAGAACTACGTATACATTTAAAATGGATATCCTGCCATCTTCTTTGAGGAATTCTGGTATGATTATCATTTACGAATGTTTTGCTTAATGAATAAGGCACGGAGTGGTGTCCTGGCTACTAAATAGCTTTTATTTTGTTTGTTTTCGGCAATCGCTTCCTCCCCACCCACCTCTAAATTATAGTAGAAATGTTGATGTTGCATTGGTGCCTGCAGAGTCCTTCGGTCATTGGATAGGAATAGAAAAGTCAAGAATATTAACTCAAAAGGTTACACTTGTACAGCCACTTCGTTTCTCGAATTTGTTTTTGGCATGAGACAGCAACAGTTTCTCCACTGCTGCAGTATGAGACTCAGGAAATTTCTCTTTAGCTCATCTCTGTTGCCCAAGGTCATTTCCCAGACTATAGGATCCATTTGGATTGTTGTGTAAGCAGCACAAATGTTAACCAAATAATAATTTATACAATGGCATGAATTAGGATAGACGGATGGAAGAGGGGGAGCTGACGCCAAAGAAGTAGCCACAAAGCTGGTTATTGTGGTTTCTTTTCTAACTCATCCTGGAAATACTGAAACATGGTTTGTGGCTAAGGTCCCAATGAAAAGAGAGGTCTTTTGATTGGCATGATTAGCTATCTGGTAATGTGAAATCGGAGAACACAAGGATAAACATGGTTGGGTGAAATTCTACACAGTCTATAGTGAAAATAATATTAACTGTATCAATTTAACGGCAAGACCAGGACACCTTTCCTGCATGTGCTTTCATGTCCTTTACTTCCTTCCTTCTATTATCTGTAGAGCACTGTAAGTTGCTCTGCAATCAGAGACCTACGATCAAATAAATTTGGGAAACTGTGTATGCTGGATTCCTCTTGGACATTTGGAATGTAGAGCAGAATGTCAAAGGCTTCGAGGAGTTCTAGGTTAAGAACTTGGCCACTTTGTTTAATCCAGCTTTTTCCATAGCTATTTGACCGTAAAACACTTTTGATTGTTTTTTTAAATCATATGACATTTACATGAACAGTAGAGTGGGGAACTATCTTCTGGTAAATTAAAGTAGTCATCAACAGCTATGGATTTTTAAACTTTTTTTTTCTTCTATTTTGCTGGATATGTGGTCAAAATATTCAAGGTTACATTTTCTCTGTTGGTGAGATGAGAGCTCTAACAGTAGTGTCAATCATTGAATAATCTAGTGTCTCTTTCCTGCCAAGTTTCTATAAGGCTTGGAGTTTGTCTGTCTTGATAACTCCCCCCCTCCCCTCCCACAGTGCAGTCAGTCCTCCTGGCCATGGCAGCACCCACTAAGGTAGGAGGTGAGACACCCTGCTGTTTTGTGTCTCCTCAATGCTTTAATCCAGGGATCAAAAATTGGGGGGGCTGGCTCGGTGGCACAATGGTTAAGTTCGAGTCCTCTGCTTCGGTGGCCTGGGGTTTGCAGGTTTGGCTCCCAGGCATGGACCTACGCACTGCTCATCCATCCATGCTGTGGCAGCATCCCACATACAAAATAGAGGAAGATTGGCACAGATGTTAGCTCAGGGCTAATCTTCCTCAGCAAAAAGGAAGATTGGCAATGCATGCTGGTTCAGGACCAATCTTCCTCACCAGAAAAAAAAAAGTTGGCTTTGGAGGCCTGAAGGTAAATATTACATATTATTCATCTACACATTCACTGTATTTTCTAAAATTTTTTCTATTTATCTTTAGTCCATCTCTATTTATTGCCTCCTGTTCCTTTCAAGTCATAATTTGTTTTTTTTTTTTGTGTGGGGAAGACCAGCCCTGAGCTAACATCTGTTGCCAATCCTCCCCTTTTTGCTGAGGAAGACTGGCCCTGGGCTAACATTGTGCCCATCTTTCCTCTACTTTATATGGGACGCCGCCACGGCATGGCTGACAGGCAGTGCGTCCGTGGGCGCCCGGGATCCGAACTCGCGAACCCCGGGCTGCCAAGCGCGAACTAAACCGCTACGCCACCGGGTGGCCCCTCAAGTCATAATTTTTAAAAATTTCTATTTATAAACATCTATTAGTTAAGGTAATGCTCACTGCAGTAACAGGCAAACCTTGAAATCTTATCCATTAATCCGAACAAGTTTATTTCTCTGCTCATGAAATCAAAGTAGATGTTCCTGATCCAGGCTTCTTCCATTTTTTGGCTCCATGATCTTCTTTGGCCTCCAAAGTCTCTGCGGAGGGGAAAGAGCATGGAGAATCACACCTGGGAGGTTTTACAGGCCAGGTATGAAAGAGAGACAAATCACTTCTGCTCTCATCCCATGGGCTGCAATTCAATCACACAGCACACAGCACTGTAAGGAGGATCAGGGAAGATAGTCAAGCTACATGCCTATGAAGGAGGAAACAGGCCCGCTTAACAGCAGGCTAAACACTGGTACCCTAACACTGGTATCTTTAACCTGAGGGGCTGGGAAGACTGCATTTCAATTTTGAGATGAATTTCAAGTTGCTAGCTGGTATACACCATGTCATCTTCAACCATTCATTTGTTGATGGGCACTTCGGTTATTTCGAAGTCTTGGCTATTGTGAATAATGCTGCAATGAACACAGGGATGCATATATCTTTTTGAATTAGTGTTTTTGTGTTCTTTGGATAAATCCCCAAAGTGGAATAGCTGGATCATATCTATTCTTAAGTTTTTGAGGATATGGAGGAGGATATGAGGAATGGATAAAGAAGATGTGGTATATATGTGTACAGTGGGATACTACTACTAGCCATAAAAAACAACAAAATGATGCCATTTGCAACAACATGGATGGACCTTGAGACATTACACTAAGCAAAATAAGTCAGACAGAGAAAGCCAAATACCGGATAATTGCACTCATATGTGGAAGATTAAAAAAAGATAAAACAACAACAAACAAACACACAGACACAGAGAAAGATTGGTGGTTACCAGAGGGAAAGGGGAAGGAGGGAGAGCAAAATGGGTAAAAGGGCACACGTGTACAAAGAGGGATGGCAATTAGACTTTGGGGGGTGAACATGACGTAGGCTACACAGAAATCAAAATATAATGAGGTACACCTGAAATTTATATAATGTTGTAAACTAATGTTACCTCAATAAAAAATTAAAGAAAAAAAGTTTCTAGCTGAATTAAAATGAAAGATGAAATATTGTATGTCACCAATGCCCTTACATGTTTCATGAGCATAGACATTCATAACCAAAGGAATTTACCAAGAAGACAAATGTGACAAACAACACTAAGATTACTGTTCAGGCTGAACCCGTTAGAAAGGAAGATGAATAATGGAGAAAAGCCAAATATTCATGAAACACACACAATTCTCTGAAAGAATCATCTTTATGCAAGCAATGAGTACACTATACTTGTATTTCATTAAAATTTTAATGGACCATTTAGACTTTTAAAAGCTTTGTCTTATCATTTTTATTACAAAACTTTATATCTAACTTTTAAACCAGCTCCCTGACAGCAACAAATTTCAAAACCTGCCCAAGTGTGACATGCCATATTGCATTCTTAGGAGACAATTTTGTAATGAACCCCAAAGTTTTAATATTCTTATTAAGAGGAGAAAGTTTTCAAAGTTACCACCTTTTGGGGAACCAAAATTTTCTCTAGATTCAGAGAAGTAAAATAAAAACCATGTTATAAATACCTTCATTAAAAAAAACATGCAGGATAACATGTTGTTTGCTCACTTTACTGTAATTGATAGTATTAAGAACAGTAATTACATGGAGAAATTGGGGTTTTGGTTTTTAAGAAAATGTACTTATTTATTCAAGCTCCAAACTGATTTTAATAACTGCTGATGTAGTTGCTTTCAACAGAGTTTATGGTTCAAGTATACAAATTGCTTTAAAAAATAATGGTGCTTACAGAATTTTTGTTTGATATTTTTCTTGGCTATTTCTTCCAGCTTCTTCTCTTTCTTTCAAATCTTTACCAATTCCTTCCAAATTTCTGTCTCCAGACTTCTTGGCTAAAAGACAATGAATCTTCTTCCAGCAAATATCCTCATATCCTAGACTCAAACATAAAGGTTAAAAACAAGCAAATGATTACAAAGGCAGTGTACGCATGATTCCTTATAGGATACTGACTAAATTGGATTTTGCTTGTTCCTTTTTTTTTCTTCGTCTGTCCATACATTGGCCATACAAAGTCCAAAACATTTTATTTCCAGATCGCTTGGGTTTTACACTCATTATCACATGTTTTGTCCACTTGAGTGGATAGTGTTAGAAATGTTGCAGCCATTTTAAGTCCAAGTTGTAAAGTTGGTCCCGTCTCCATTCCCACTAGTCACTCTGTGGCTTATGGAGAAGTGATAAAAGTATTACCAATATGCTGTTAGTTGACCACTGCTATCACTAAGAAACTTACCCTGACACCTGACATTTTACTATTACTAGTTAATTTATTGACCAGGATTAATGTCTCTGTGTGGTCCATGTTGAAAAAAATAATTAAATTCCCTTGAGAGAGCTAACCCTTCAAAGAGATGGAAAAAGAAGCGTCAGATCCATTTTATTCTTTTTTTCTGGGGGGGGGGGGAGATTCACCCTGAACTAACATCTGTTGCCAATCTTCCTCTTTTTTGTATGTGAGCTGCTGCAACAGCATGGCCACTGACAAGAGTGGCATAGGTCTGTGCCCGGGAACTGAACCCAGGCTGCCAAAGCGGAACATGCCAAACTTAATCACTAGGCTGCCGGGGTGGCTCTGGACCCATTTTATTCTTCACTTCAACCTTGAGTAAAAAGTATCTCTGTTCTATGTATTTATTTTAATTTTATGTCATCTGCTTCTTCTTACTAGATAAGCTTTTCAAAATTAGACTAAAATTTGATATTTTTTAATCATGAATTCTGAATACAGGTATAATGCTAATGACCATTTATATAACCATTTATATCATGGTAATTCTCTAAACAGGCATATCCTAATTAGGAATTCAATTTTCAGATATTTTATCTGTCAGAAGAATATAGGTATTGTTATTCTTAATTATCTTATCTTTTATGATCCAAAAGGAAATGGAATCTACCTGTGTACATCCCTTCACAGATAACTGGCTCAAAATTGAGAAACGTCTAGTGGTTAAATGTGGGAGATTTTAGGTGATGTGAATGTTAAAGAAAAGATTATAAAGATATAGTGTCAAAGCATAGCAGTAATCCACGAGAGAAAAATGATAGCATTTTGTGACTGTAAGTTATTTTAGAAAACGTGGAATTCTCTTTGTTGTGAGCAAAATATTAAGTATTCACAGTACAATGCTCATTTATCAACTGTAATCAGCAATCTATAAAAGTTGTTGCAAAATGATCAGAACATGTTAATTACCTAATTAGACACAAATCTGGCTAAAATGAAGTATAGCATATTAAACTTCAGTTTAATTTAGACCAATTTACATATAATTATTTTAAGTTTAAAAGAGCTTTCATCAAATATAGATTTAACAACTCATTTATTAACTCATTCATTTATTATGGAAAGATTTTTTTTTGCATGATATCAATGTTTGAAGTTTTCTTTGATTTATCTGTGAACACCACCATGTACCAGTCACTGTGCCAGTGGCAGCTATTACAGAGCAGCTCGGACAGAGGAAGGACGTAACTAACTCATTCTGGACCTTCAGATTTCTGTCCAAATGTCCGCTCTTCTGGTTTCCTCTGACTGCTCATCTAAATGAGGTTCCACAGTAATTGCTATGTCTGCTTTCTTTGTCAGACTTATCACCACTTGTTTATTTGTTTGCCTACTTATAAAATAGGTCTCTGTCCTCTGAAATTAAGCTTTATGAAGGCAGGCTGATTACATGTCTTGTTCATAGTAGTATCTTCATTGTCTACAACCTATTAGATGCCCAGCAAACAAAATGAATGAAAGAGACATGCATTAGTTAAAGTAGCATGACTTGGCGGCTTAAGGAAAATAAGAGTTTTTTTCTCGATGATATAAAGTACAGTTAGAGTGAAACAATCAGCCAGCCTATACAAACTAAATCGTGTAGACCCATCTAGATGCAAGAGTACCTGTTAACAAATGTCAGAGAGATGTATACCAACATATGTAATAGAGTTGTATGTTAATACATGTCAAATTCATATGATGAAATCTAATCCTTTGGGAGGTGCTTAGGTGATAAGGGTGGAGCTTTCATTAACGAGATTAGTACCCTTATAAAATAACCCCAGAGACTTCCCTTATCCCCTTTCAGCATGTGAGGAGACAGCAACAAGATGAACATCTATGACCCAGGAAGCAAGCCCTCACCAGACACTGAATTTGCCAGTGCCTTGATCTTGGACTTCCCAGCATCCAGACTAAGAAATAAATTTCAGGTGTTTATAAAGCACCCAGTCTATGGTATTTTTGTTATAGCAGCCCAAATGGACTAAGACATAGATGTATTAACACATGTTATGGAGATACTTAACACATGTCATGGAGGTACATGCAATACACATTATGGAGGTACCTGTTAATGCATGTCATGGAGGTACATGTTAACACATGCTATGGAGGAACATATTAAGAGCTGAGAAAGCACAGGAATGGATCAATTAACTCTACTTAGGGGAGAATAGATGACGTTTGACTTGAATCTTAAATGAAAAGCTTTTCAAGGCAAAGAACATTCAATATAGAGCACAAAGCTGAAAATAATCTAACGCACTATAAGTGTGATAAAAACTATAAAAAATGGGGCTTATAGAGCTAACATCTTAAGTCTGAAAGAGAGGACTTCGAAGCTCTGCTTGTGGATCTGATTACTTCCAAATTGCTGTTATTGAGCTAAACAGAATCTATTTCACATTTTATTTCTCTTTATATGTGTTTTTAAAAGATCCTCCTTATAACTATTGCAATCCCTTCGTTTTGTCTAGATGTGGCAGAAACCTGCAAATCTGGATATGGTGAGAAGATTCATTGGAGAGTCACAGAAGTAGTACTGGTCAGGTTTTGATCCTGGTTAGGTATGAATGGGAAGCACACTGGCTGCCTGGGGGAGGAGCAGGAGAGAGAAGGGACACGATGGTCACGGCATGAAGAAGGCAGCAGTAGTAGTTGTGAAGGCAGGACACAGGCGTACTTCTCCTGGGAGCCCTGTTTCTTTAAGGGTAAATGATGAAATTACACCTAGAGAGCAGACAGCAGCTCTGAAGAGGGTGTAATCATGTCTCTGAGAGAGGACAACCGGCCCTGGCCCACTTGTGCTGCATTGGCTATGAGTGAATAAAATGAAGTGAATATGAGTGTTAGTACTTTGAATGATAAGTGGGATTTTGCAGAATTTATAGCTTTGTCAGAAAATCTTTAGGTCAAATATATGTAGTTTTTCATATCAAGTACAACCTCAGCCTGTTCCAGTATCTTGAGGATGCATTTACATGAGGAACGTTAGACTTCCTATGGTAGTTCGTCTTGCCTTAATTGAGTTGAAACACACTCAGATAGTGACCTTAGTCCTTGTGTTAGAAGAGATTTATTATGGGGTTTACATATATGTCAGACATAACCCCAGTGACTGAATTTTTCTGCCCCCAAGAGACCTAGTTACCTCTTTCTCACATTTCTCACCTGGTGAGCAGAATCTGGGCAAATTCTTCCCTTTTGCAGCGTAATTTGACATTGTTAGTGTGTGGAACATTAGCTGTTTTCAACTGCTTTAGGAATTTTAGGTTCCCTAATCATAGAAATAATAAAAGATGAGTTAAGTGATATTTAAAATGAATTATTTTTAAAAAGGCAAAGACATAAGTACTTACAACCTTGAGCCCTATTTAAGAGAGGTTTGATGACTATGGAAGACCACCATGATTTTTCAGCATGCAGTGGCACTGAAGTACACATCTCTTGACGTTTTTAGATAACTTCAATATAAACCAACATATTGTCTCCACATTCTTTCCCAACTACATTATGGCTGTGAGTAAATGATCTTCCACATATGAAGCAAAATTTTTGTAAAATTCTTCCCTCTGCTTGCTCATTCTGGGAAATTTCTTGTTGCCACCAAGGAAGTTATTCAAGATATATGTCAAAGTTACTAGATTGAGATGAATTGGCATGAAATATGATCTGAGGACCATGAGGGATTTACCAAGGTCTTTGTGTTACTGCAGTCTCATGGAGAATCTTTTGTAAGTGTCTGCAGGTCAAGAGCTGGAGGCAGGAAAAATTATAGCTGCATGGTCATGTGTACCATAAACCCCTCCTTCCTCTACATGTCAGCAGTCTCCTTGGCAACACATTTTCTCTCTTGCTGTTATCGAGTAGAAACAATCTGGGCTGTTTTAGCAATGAAGATGACTAAAACCAAGGCCAGGAGATAATTGCTTTTCTGCCCAGTAGGAAAAGAGCTCTCCCATGAATGTAAGTTAGTCATTAGTTGAGCATTTCAATCATACTCGGTGCATTCTATGGCTTCATAGGGACCCTCCTGCTGAAGTCCCATAGCTGGGCTTGAAAGTACCTTGGAAACCTAAGTGAATTCTGCCAGGAAAAGGACAATTCAAGATTCATTATAAGAACTGATTCTAGGAAAAATAGATCAAGAAGTAAGTACGGCCAATTTTTTGCTTTGTTTCCTGTTAAATAGAAAGAACCATAGTCTTGTTAGTTACCCATTAGAAAATGGAACAGTACAGCACCACGATTACTTCACATTTTTGAAAGAACATAAGTTTGCCGAGACTCTGTAAGTATTAAACTTGAAATTACTGATTAAAAAATGTACTGTGTTAACCAAGGCTTTTTTCTTGGAGTCTTCAAAGTAATAAGAGGAAATGTACTCCAGTAGATGATGATCATTTACATAATCCTTGCCAGCTTGAGTACAAGTGAGGTGACACCAGTATTTCTCTGGCCTCTGGATCCACTTGGTAATGCAATATCTTTAGCATCACCCAAAATCTCTCATAGAATTACTGCTGAGCCTCTCTGGGGATGTCACACGTTAGACCATAAATGTGTTGTATAACACATTCTGCTTTGCTCCTTCCCAGATGCCCCTTTCTCTCCATACCCCATGAGGGCATCTCATAACTACTACATCTGGTAGTGCCTGACCTGAGAATGCTGATGTCTGTATCAAGGCTTCTAGTTCTTGATGCTCCAAAAAGCCTTGTGTGTATTGGGGTTCCCCATGCACTGAAGCATGATGCCTTTTCATGGAGCTCCCATGTCTCACAGAATCCCGGTGTAAACAACTGCTTCAGACTCTGTCTACAGGCTCTCTCGCATAGACTCAGGAATAATTCCATGAGGACGAATAAAATTTTAAGTTTAATGTCATGTTTCAACACCCAAATCTCTTCCCTCCAGTCACTCATATGCAGCAGTCCTCTTCATTTCCAGTTCCAGCTCTTTGGTTCCAAGAGGAAATCCTTCAAGAAAACTGAATAATGTAAATAAGTACTTCTGAAGGTGTAGTCCGTGCACCTCTGGGGGTCCCTGAGACCTTTTGATGGGGTCCATGAGGTCAAAACTCATTTTAAATATGAAAGGCCTGTTTCCATTTACAATTTTCCTGGATTTTTAGGAATTTTGGATTCCCAGAATGAAGTGAGCCTATTTATGTTCCCACCCCTACCAATCCCTCTGAAAACTGAAAAAATTGGCAGTTTGCATGAGCTAAAAGAGCTCAGTGACTAGATGAGAAGCCCAGCATTAAAGTTTAAAAGGCTTTGGTTTTGTGCAGGATGGGGTGACTGCCATGTAATGCAGGGCAAGAAAAAAAGGCCTCCATGATAAAAGACGGAGCAGTTGGGACTCATTTGTGAGATATTTGCCTGTGTTACTCGTAGAATAAGACCTTGTGGTCCCTGCCAAGTAGGTCATCACCATATTGCCCAGTTCCCTTGGCCAGAGCTGGCTGACCCAAGCTAGACAAACCAGAGTCTAACTTTTGGTAACTTGGAAATGGGACAAAGAGGATCTAGCAAGTGTCCACACCTGACTAAGTTGGCCATGAGTGCCTCTGTACAACGACAGTAGAGAATGTTGGTCTGTGGAGAAAGAGAAGAGTGAAGCAAGCACTCAGTGGAACAGAGGTGAGTGACTATGTGGCCCTAGAAAGAGAGACTCCCTGGGTGTCTTGATAGTTGATTCCTCTTCAGGTCTTGGTTCCAGGCTTGCGTGAGGACTGGCTTAATTTCAGTTCTTTCATTCCATAAAACATCCCTTTGTCCTAAAAAATATTTCCCTTTTTAACTTAAACTAGTTGAGTGAGCTCTGTTCCTTAAGAAGCAAACAATTCCTGATGAAGACAAAGTTTGATATGGAAAGGGCTGCTATCAGCCCACATGACATCTCTGAGTGACTTTTAAAAAGCACCTGTTTTTCAAATAAAATATATCTTAAGTCAATATACTATTTATATAACCATTATATAGATTATGTATGATTATAGCAATTGTGTAATTGTTATATAACAGTTACAAATGGAAAATAATTCTGGAAATACAAATACATTTTAAACAAAAAGATTTTAATCACAGTAATTAGAAAATCAAAGTCTTTAGATATAATAGTAATCACCATAAAAAATTATGCATCTGCTTTTGTGGATAGAGAATTCTTTATGATAGTGTCAATGGTTATTTGCTCCATTATTGCATTTTTCTGTAGAAATGAATGTTAGATTTAACAGTCTATCTGGTGACATTGAAAACCTTAAGTACTTTTTTTAGCAATAATTTTGAGAACTATGTTCTCAACTGGAGAGATTTTGCAAAGTTGGGTACATTTGAAACTACAAAAACATTCAAAAGTGTGTCTGGTGAACTATTGCAGTAAATATGTAAAATGTTTCAAAGGGATCCTTACTAAATTTAGAAAAATCTTGTATATGTATTTTTAGTTCTTTATACATTGATGTACATAAATAACATATTCCTTATTATCTTCAGGAATTTTAATTATTAAGTTTTACTTTATTGCACTAGCTTGCATTCATTATAATTCTATTATTTACTTTTGTCATCTAAACAATGAAAAGAACATGATATTTTATATATAAAATATATATATACCTCGTCCATGGTTCCAGCACCAAGTGGTGTCATCCCACTTTTATACATCTAGACTCAGGAAACATCATATCCTCTTTTTTGATTCCACAGCCCTAAGAGTCATAAGCTATTTTCCCACATTACTAATATCATGCCCTTTTTGCTTTCTCAGCTTTTTCAACACCTGTGTTACGAATTTCCTGTTTCACAGTCCCTCCATTTGAAATACCTAATTGGCTTCTGTTTTCCTGACCAGACACCTGGTGAACAGGGCCTCTTTGGCATTCCAGGCCTGAGTACAACGGATACTAGCAGATTGCCAAGCAACTTCTCAGAATTGATATTAATGACACTGGTCAAGAAAAGGCCATTCATTGGGCGGAATGTAGAGAACACAATTCACTGCAAAATGATGATCAGCAGAATGATGCTCATGAGATTTCTGATTTAGGTTTTTGGCCAAGCTGTATTGCTGTACAAGTCCATGGATTTGTCTAAGGTCTGTAAGTATTGGACAGCTGTCATTCCCAAATGACTGTAAAAAATCCAGACAACTGTCTGGACAACTGTTCCCTACTGACAAGGTTGCTCTCATGTTGGCCTGTAAGGAGGGCGAATGACCAGGGGAGAGTGTCTTCCCCTGGAATGCAGACCTACAGATGGTCTAGCAGCACCCAGGATAGTCATATTCTCTGTGGGAGGATAACAGGTGGAGAATTCACATCGTCTCTTATCTTCTGCTGGGCTTGGCCTTGTGAGTTTCCTTTTCTCCTCAAAGAAAGACTACTCCTCAATCTGTTCCATTTGATGTTTTGTTTTCTATCCTGAATCTTGACATATGACAAGTGAAGACCCAGATAGAGCCAAACTTTACATGACTGGCATGCTCAAGATCATTAATAATTAGAGATATGAAATTATAATAACAATAAGGTATCACTTTAAACATATAGAATTAGAAAAAATTAGAAACCTTGATAATGCTAAGTGTTGGTGGGATGTGGATCCAGATGCAACAACTGTTGTGTGGGTATAGTAGGAGCAGTGTGAAAGTACTTAGTCAAAGTAAGCACATACTCCACAACTCATCCTTTCCTGGGCATTTATCCCTGAGAAATGTTCATGCAGACCCTTCAGAGGACACATATATGTATGGCTATTGCAGTGCCATTTGAGGTACAGGGAATAGAAGAATCTAGAATGCCAATAATAGGACAATAGACAGGTAAAAGACAGTGGAAGCACATCATGGATTATTGTGCAGTAGTTAAATGAAACACATTAGATGTACACATAGCAATATGGAAGGATCTTAAAAACATTGAGCTCAGGAAAAATTTTAAACTATATAACATGATGCTATATATTTAAATTAAAATGTGTATGCATATAACATAATATACATTTTGCAAAAAAGCTATAAAGAAACATATACTTAAGGCACACATTTTAATGGTTGTCAAAGTGGGCAGAGTGGGTAGTTAGGTAAAAGAGAATATATAAAGAAGTAAAACAGAGTGGTCTTGCATGGCTATAAAATGACATTGTACCCTGAACTGAGAGAGTATGATTAATTCAATCTCATACAGTTATTTTCCAAAACAAATACACAGCCATAAATGCACACATATTGTGGACAACTATATGCTAATTCATTTCAAAATCTAAATTAAATAAATATATTTCCAGAAAAACATTTTTTAAAATGTTAAATCTCAAGAATAAATATAAAATTGGAATGGCCAACAAACCTTAAGAAATGAAAATATTCACCCAATGCTGTCTTCTTCCTAAACTCTAGGTTGAGTTTTAGAGGAAAGTTTTACCAACTTCCAAGAAATAGTTAATGTCTCTCTAATACACGTGTTTCCAGAAAAAGAAGAGTAAAACTTCCCATCTTATTTCACGAGGCTTATATAACCTCAATTCCTAAAGTAGATAAAAGCAACAATTGAAAATAAAAATATATTAGATTTTTAAATCTATAATTTTGTTATTAATTTCTAATTTTACTGTACGATGGCTTGTATTACTCCCTCACAGTCTGTAATATATTGATTTGGGAAATAATTGAAGCTTTCTCCATAGTCTAACACTTCATGCACTTCATTAAATATTCCATGTGTGCTTAAAAAGAAGGAGAATTTTCTGTTTGTTAGGTGGAGATGTCTAACAAAGTCTAACAATAACAAATAGTTCAAGTTTATTGATTATATCTCTGCTTACTTTTGTTGTTTTAATCCTCAGTTTTAGAGTGGGATGGACTAAGAACTCCAGGTACAATTATTGTTTTATCTATTTTTTCTTCAGTTTTGCAGTTGTTGTTTTATATATTTTGGAAGTATATCATTAGGTACACATATGTTTATGATTGTTGTATCTTCCTCTTCTGTTATTCCTTTACCAGAATATAAAATTCTCTGTATTAAGGTAACATAAGCTGCTGTTATAGTTAATACACAAAACACCAATGACTTAACACAATAAAAAATGTTTTCTTCCTCATGCAAGAAAGCAATCAACTTCAGGGAGGAGGTGTGTTCCACATGGCCATTCAGGGACCCGGGCTGACAGAGGCAATGCCACCTCCAATACATAACTCACAAATTGCCTTGGCATCAGTATTAACCAACACATGGGAGACAGGAGGATTACATACTTTTGTGGGTTAGGCCTGGAAGTGTATACTTCTGCCCATTTTCTATTGGACAAAATATAAACACAGGGCCACACCTAACCTCAAAGAAAGCAGAGAAAGGCAGTCTTGCTGTGTGTATGCCTTACATTTAAATGACAATCTGGATGATTTAAAAATTATAGATTCAAAGTTAATTTTTTAAAATACATTAAAAATATTACTCCATTATCGTCTTGTCTCCAAAGTTACAATTAAGAAGTCTCATATAGATCTACTTATTTCTTTGTAGGAAGCTTTTAGAACTTTCTGATGTCCTTAGGTTTCATTAAAAGTCCTATTTTTATTTTACCTTTTTACAATATTCCTATTTTCCATATGTTAGTAGATCTGTTTCTCTCCTCCATCTCTCTTTTGTGGTTAATGCCCTCGAGTCAACTCCTCATCCTAGTGACCCCGTGTTTAGCAGGGCTGAACCTCAGTCTGCCCACACCTGTTTACGCCAGCTCCTAGCCCCAGCAGGAGTCTTGTACTACTCTTGAATTCTCTTTAATATTCATCTGTTTCCGCAAGACCAGGCAGCCCAGGCTTGAGAAAATTTTTGTGGCAATGGGCAGGCCATGATTGTCCAAGGCAACATGGAAAGAAGAATAAAAATATACCTCCTCCAATGTGTTCTCTCAAAGATGTGACTAGATGTTCTTAGCTAGATGCTAATGCTGCCTACACCACTGTCCCTCTCCACTCTTTGTGAGATGCTTTCAGGTCTCTCGTAGGTTTTCCATTAGTTTTTCAGATTCTTGATTCGTTCCATCTTCTGTTGTTTCTCCAGAGCCGATTCAAGGGAGGGAGCAAGAAGAAATCTACTTGTCATTGTTTTTAATTAAGATTGTTATTTGCTTTTCATTAAGATTATGGTATTGTTTTGTGAATAGAATTTTCAAATTTTAGTGTAATCAAATATCTTGTTCTTTTAATTTTAATTTCTTCCATAAGTTTCTTTCCTTTCATTGCAACCCCTTTGAGGGATATGACAAGAGCGCATTAGTAACCCTTTCAGGCATTGGTTCTCAGTATGTGAATAGGGCAAAGGACCTGCCTAGGGGCACATATCATTATGTGTATTGTCTGTGGTGTGTGTGTGTGTGTGTGTGTGTGTGTGTGAAGAGTCATGTCTAATTTTAAAATATTCTCTTTTCTGATTAAAAAATTCTGTTGAGAATTTTGAGACTGATGGTAGTCGAAACTATGAGAGTGAATGAGGTCTCCAAGTGCAAAGAATGTTTTAGGGGGCTTCTAAGGAGGTGGGGTGTGAGAAGGAGCAGGGTCCAAGGCTAAAAGAGCAAGGAAATCAGGGGGTTGGAGGTGTACCAGTTCTTAAGCATATTAGATTATTGGCTCTTACTCTGAGGAACCAACTAGAAGAGTCTCAATCGCTACTGAAGAAATCGCTTAGCTATATATAAGTTAACTCTAAGAAAAATGTCTAGACAACAAAAATTAACTTCCGTAAGGAGTTGGTGAAGAAATTTAAAATGTTTGGCAGAAGTGGAGACCTGCCCAAGGGAAAGCAAATGCACTACATTGTTTCTGTGAAAAGTGATGGTGCAAGAGAAAGTGTAGTTAACATAACATCTTTTCTAATTAGGAAGAGAGAGAGAAAGATTGAAATTTCGTTTAATATTTGAGGTTAAAACAAATCCTCATGAAGTAGTTCAAGCGTGTGTAGTATTGAATTTGAAGGTAGATAAGAAAAGAGTAATAGAGAGGTATTCTATTGTACAACAAGATAAAAACAACAGAAATGAGAGAAAGGAAACTGGCAAAGGTAAGGGGATCAAACTAAAGAGAGAATAAATGAAGGAAACCCAAACAGTAAACGAGCACATAAAAAACTCATAAAAACTGGAGTTTTTTCCATAGAGCATGGTAGAAATGAAAAGGTAAACCAGGGAAGAAGCAAGAGTGGATGTTCAGATCTCACAACAAGGTATGTAGAAGGAGAAGAGGAATTTCAGTGAAATGAGTCTGTTTCCGTTTTCCATGCTGTAGAAATTACTTGTATTTCTTCTGCAGAGGTTGGGAACACTTGTACTCCACTAAGGATCCTGGGCAGTTCTTGTCAGGGTTTATATTTTTTCACTCTCAATTTTTTTTTCTTATTGGACAAATTATTTTATCTTCTACCTTAACAAACTGTGTAGAAAACTTACTATTGAATTCTGGCCTCTTTCTTGCAAAAGGCTAAGAAGTGATGGCATTGGGCTTTGGACAAAACTTTAGAAACTTGTTGCTTTTTTCCATATTGCATAAAGAGTAAGCTTGCATGGTATAGTATGTATATAGATTCTATTTAAACATACACATATATTTATTTACAAAGAAAGAGAGAGTGTGCAGTTCCATAGAGTGTGTCTGTGTGTGTTTATATGAGTATAAATATACAATCTAGGGGCTCTGGGGATGATAAGAACAGGTTCTTTCATTCAGTAAAGCTTAATATGACTCTTTCTGAGGATGGCACATTTCACAGGTGCACACATATGCACATAAACTGCTTCCAGTTAAGCCTTGTCTAAACTAATCTCTGATTTTGAGGCTTTCCAGTCTAGAAAATAAATGCATAGCACTCTAGGGCCATAATCACATTAAATTCTTTCAACTTTCCCTTAAAGAATGTATACACAAATAATCTCATCTTGGAGTTTGAAAAATTGGGTCAGAGTGATGAATAGTTCTGTCAAGGATCTAACATGTCTGAAAGCATACACCAAAAACCCCACTAAGCTCTTGCTCTCTTGAACCCACCTGCAGGTTCCACATAGCCCCAACTCCTAGAACCATTTCTGATTTTAGGCTGAAGGGATTTATCTAGTGCTGTGATCTGGGACTAAACACACTTGGAGCTAATCTGGTGCTCACTTTGTGTGCTAGTTCTGATAACATTTCCAGAACTGAACCTTCCAGAACCTTCAGGAATGTTCTTTGCTATTTTCAGGCTCCCTGAAAGACTGAAGTTCTTGCCTTGAACCACAGCCCAGTGTCTGGGTACCCTGCTTCCTACTGCCAGAACTCCTGCCAGCAGGTTCCTCATTAGCCCCTGTGGCTCTACTCTCTCACTTGGGAGGCAAGCCACTGTGTCCTTTTGGACCCCCCGTGATTGCCTGCCTGGCCTAAAGCCTTCTGTCTGTCACTGTATCCCACGGTAGCGGTGGTTTCAGAGCTTCAGGCCCAGTTCCCAGGCCCTGACTTCCACTCAGTGGTGCTGTGGTTTTCTGCCTTCTCCTGAGCATTTCCACATCCAGCCCTGCCTTTTCAGTTCACCTAGTATCTCCTGATGTTGACAGACATTATAACTGAGACAAAACAGTATTCATTTTTTGTTTTATATTCAATTCTAAAGATCTAGAATTCAGGATAATTAGAATATGGGCTGGTCTAAACTTTAATATCATATTAATTATATGATATTTAAAATCTGCTAAACAAAATACTAAGGCATCAAGTAGAATACTTAAATTTCAAGAGAGAATGAACTTTCCAAACACAGTCAAGCTCTTTTTACCTGTTTACATAAAATATTTACATATTTCTTGGGAATCTCATGGACTCAACAAAGCACTTCCTCTAAGGAAGACTTTTCAAATAAATTCCACTCACTTCATTGATTATCAAGATTGTATGCCTTTTAAAGTTGTTTACAGATATGTTTTTATTGATTCCCTTCAGGTAGCCTACTATTTCTCTTCACTTAAAATTAGCAACAGTTTGTTGAAACAGTTCAAAACTCTTAATCATGCTAACATTTATACATTTATGAGTTTACAGAAGCACATGTAATAGAAAATCCATAGGAATTAAAGCCTCAATTTGATATAACTGCCAAAGATTAAAAAAAACTTTTTCTATGCTCCATTGAAAACTTGTAATACCTGAGCAGTGTCAAAACACGTTTGACCTAATGGTGTGAGGTTCAGAATATGGCCGACGTAAAATTCAAATCTCTTCTTCATCTTTCTTGGCATTATATCCCTGTATTTGAGTATTTCCATTAAGAACGGACATAGGGAATTAAATGAGCTGGAAGAATGAAAAAGTGTGTGAAAGAGGCAACATTTGAACCTCTGATCTCATTTAGATCTCAGAAGGCTCCCTGCATTTCATACATGGGGACCCTTCAGTGCCAAAGAGACTGAGTCTTGTGAAGGGCCCAGAGATGGTAAGAGGAGGAAAATGGACAAAGGAAGGAGCTAGCATATCTTGAACTCATACCACGTGCCAGGTGCTTTACTGTTATTAGAAATGTTTATTGGGTCGGCCAGACTCAGTGTTGTACAATGAGGAAATAGCTTTATTACTGTTCTCACTACTGCCACTCGAATAGCTCTGCTGGTTTTCTCATCTCTGAAAGCAAATCTTGCATAAATGCCAGAGCTTTGGTTTTGTACAAATACCAGAGCATAAATATCACAGATTTCATTTTCAATTATTAAAAATCTGATGGATATTCAAGTTTCAATTTGTCATCAGATTCAAATCTTCTTCCCTCCCAGCTCTCAGAATTCTTGGGTGGGGTAGGGGAAGAAAGGTCTGTTTTTAAACTATTCTCCCAGGTTCTCGCCCCCAATTCTCACCATCATGGGTCACGGCAAAGTCACCACTTGTACACTACCCTCTGGGAAAGGATATTTTGTTTCTGAATCTGTCTATAAAGAGTTCTAGACTACAATTCCTCCTTATCAATTTTATCAGTGAGAGTAAAATGCCTTATCTTGAATTGTTTTGGGTCATATTCAATTTTTCTTTTTAAATAGGTGCAGAGCATTTCATTAACTTGCCCAGGGCTGCAGCAAGTGGTATTCCTTGGATTTGAAACGATATATTTGGAATCCAGAGTCCAAACTCTTCTCATTGCCCTATAAAGCCTTTCTGTGAGCATAAACACAAATAAATAAATGCTTCACACATTTAATTTAGCTTTTTCTGTCTTATTTTGTCTAGTAAGAAGAATCCAATAAATATTAAATATTATAGAGGACATAAACAGATTTATGTGATTTTTCTCTATTAAAGGGTAACATTTTAAAAATAAAAACAGTAGTTTGCTAGAGAGGATCAGACTATGGATTGAGAGCCTTAAAGATTTGAATGTTTGGACATGTTGAAGGCAATCTAGTAATTCTCAAACAAAAATAAAGGCTTCTGATAATTCCTGAAAGAAATATTGGTTACTGAGGTGTTCTTATAGCTGTTCAGAGCTGTTAGAACAACATCACATGCAAGCTGTCTTAGACGTAAATAATAAGGGGGTGAGGGTGAATGTGGTAGTGACCCATTAAATTATCACAATCTGATTTAGAGTTTTGGGTGTAAGTAATAGTTTCAAACTATAAGTGTTCACTCACGTATAGCATTTATACAAGTATAGTACTTATGTTAGAAGTGTTTACTATAGCATAAATTTTCCCTTGGCTAGCTAAGAGGAAAACAAAACCTATGTGACTATTCATGACAGTACTGGATAATAAATTTAACCAACTTTGTGGGGCTTCCAGAGCACAGGTATTCTCACCATAAGAAGTACCTTAGAGGGACACAGATGATACTAGGACTATTCACAGTGTTTATACCAAGAGTAATGAGCCAATCATTGTTCCTTTAAGGTAAGAAGATTTTTTTTGGCTGGAAGGTCTCTGAACAGAACAGGCTGATTAATTACAGCAATGATAGCTCAAATATTATTTCCCATTCCTGGTGTGCTAGGTTTTATTGATAGGTTTGTAATAACCTGAGAAGAAGCATTTTGTTGATGTAGAGTCAACGTTCATTTTTACAAGGGTGAAGTTTGGAATGCATTATGTGATAGAAATTTAAGGACCAGAAGGGGCCTATAAGATGAAATCTACCTTTTGAAATGTTGAAAGGAGCAACTATTACACTTTTTTTGTCAGCAGAGTCAGCTGGAGAATGACAGATCCGGCAATAAATTAAATTCAGAATAGTATCTGTGTTAGTCAGAGTTCTCCAGAGAAATAGAACCAATAGGATATAAAAGAAGATCTATTATCAGGAATTGGGTCATCCATAAGGAGGCTGAGAAGTCCCATGGTCTTCAAGCTGTCTGCAAGCTGGAGACCTAGGAAAGCCAGTGGTATAATTCAGTCCGAGTCCAAAATCCTGAGAAGCAGGAGCGTCAATGATGTAAATCCCAGTCTGAGGGCAAGAGAAGATAAGATGGGATGTCCCACCTCAAGAAGTGAGGCAGAAAAGAGGGGAAAATGCCTCCTTCCTCCACCTTTTTGCTCTATTCAGGCCCTCAGCAAATCGGATGATGGCCCCAACACTGGTAAGGGCAATCTACTTTACAGAGTTCACTAATTCAAATGCTAATCTCATCCGGAAAAACCATCACAGACACTTCCAGAAATAATGTTTTACCTGATATCTGGGCATCCCCTAATCCAATCAAGTTGACAGATAAAATTAACTATCACAGTAGCTAAGAGAAAAATGAACAAGAGAGTTTGTTTTTCTTTAAGTGGCAGAAGAAGACCTTAGCAGGCAAAAAGTAACAGAATGAAGATAATGGAGAGTATGCTGAAAAACTTTTATTCGGTTAATGGATGGTGTCAAAGTGTAATGATAAGCAAGATTAGAAGAAAGAAAAGACCAAAATAATAGTGTCCCAGGGAATCAGAAAGTCTTGTTCTGTTGTCTTGGACAGAAGTAGTCTATATGTTTTCAGTAAACAGCTTGATCACAGAGTTTGGGAGGAGACTTTTTACCCTCTGCAGCTGTCTGTTTCTAGAAAATTCCTGAGAACCCTCAGTTTCAGTCCTACCAGTGGAACAGACATCCAGTGGTCTAGAGAAAATGGTGTACGTCTTCTTATTGAGAAATATGAATCTAAGGATCATCTCTGAGTTTTACTGACATGTCAGTTGTTAACAGTGCATGATAACGTTCTTTGCATTATAGTTCAAGGGCAGAGTTCTCTGATGTCTTTCCCTGAAGATCAACTTCTCAGACTTCAGATGATGCAGGGGCTGGTTAGGTGGCTGTTCTGATAATGGAGCTTAAACCTATTGGTGATAAAGCTAGAGGTATCATATGAGCCCATTGCAGTGTTTAATCACATCAGTTTATAATAGGTAGAATCTGAGGTTGGAAATGAAATTCCCAGACACATGGGATGGCTTGTTATTAACTTGGGAGGAGATAATTTATGGTCCTAGAGGGATTTGGTCTTGTTGCTATCAAGTCTAATTGGTAATACTTTAGGCCTTGAAATTTCAAGGATTTCTGAGAGCTTTGCTCATAATAGTTTTAGAATTCCATTGGTTCTCTCTACTTTTCCTGGTGGTTTTGATGAAAAGGACAGTGGAGTTTCTGAATAAAAGGTAAAAGTTTACAGAGTTATTTAATAGCAATACCAGTGAACTGTGTGCCCCTGTCACTGGAGAGATAACTGAATCCCCTAAACGCTACCTCAACTCAGATCAGGAAAACAAAATTGAGCAATTATTATTATTATCATTATTATTGTTATCACCATTAGGCCAGAGCTCTCTGGCCAGGAAAGCTCTCAATTCACCCTGAGAATAAGTAACCAATAACCAGAACATAGTCATAGCTCATTGCTGGGGCATTTGTATAAAATCCATTTGGAGGTGTTCAAAGTAACTTTGCTTTCTTTTTGTGTCCTACTTTTATAGTTTTCAAGGATCATGTCATTGGCAGGTGGGACATGTATTGGAGATATCCTCAGTAAAACCCTTAAAATCTGGCACCAATGTTATTTTCAAATTGTTGACAATTTATCTCTGTCATTGTGGGTGATATCATGAAGCTCTTTTGTTTAATTCTACCTGAAATCCTTTGGTTAAGGCGGTAGCCCTCTTTTTAAGTGCCAAAGGTATCCCCATGCACTATGCATCTTAATCTCTTCCAGCATTTTTCTCCATATCTTGGGTGTCTCTAACTTTCAACAATAACCTCTGAGTCCCTTCAACGTGTCTCCTCCCTAAGTGCTTATAGGCACAATTACTCTGGTAAATGGTGCTTGTTGATCATAGTGGTCAGCTTCTTCGTTTAGCTTTATTTCTCTGGAGTCAGAGGGTCCCTAATGGATGACAATTGGTTTTTGGCCTCAAGACATGAGGTTGTATATGGACCACTCAGAAATTCTCATGTTGTCTGCTGAATCTGAAACTATGCCTCCTCCAGGCTGAGCACCTGCTTCCTTTGGGGTTTCTGAATCCAGAAAAAAATCTATTAATCCTTAGGTTATATGGTTCTGGGCAAAAAATTACATTTCTTCATACATATCTATTTTGTTTTTAGGGTGGTCAACAAAATACTTTGAATCATAATAATGTGTTATCTTGAGATAAAATTATCCGGAGTTAAAGACATGGAAACACAAGTTCAAGGATTAAAATGAATGATATAAAATTTCTGACTGTTAAAATGTTAATGGGTTATTTGAAAGGGTAGATATCAAACTGCTGTGTTCTTTAGATTCCTCTGGATATATTTAAAAACATAATACAACAAAGTTATTTAAAAATATCAATAGTGTGCCAGAAATTACATGTTTTATAAACATTTAAATTCATAATAAATGTTCCAAGGTTAACTTTCAAAAGGGCAAGGGAACACTGTCTTTTGAAATTCTTTTAGAGTGTCTGAGACTACAAACTTTGTAGGCTTCAAACCTAGACCACTGATTCTCAATGCTGGCTAAGTGTTAGAATTGCTTGGGGAGCATTTAAAAATCATTGATGGCTGGATGCGTTGTTTTAGGGTGGAGCTCGGGCATCACTCTAATTTTTAAACTACACAGATTGTTCTCATATGCAGCCAGCATTGAGGACCACCAATCTAGAAGCAGTCCCAGATACTGCTACTGGAGGCTGCGTTTCAGAAGATCATCCTCCCTTGGCCATTGAGGCCTCTGCCAGGGTTGGTGCAGAAGCGTATTACTGTATGTTATCCAAGATATCAGGAAACAACATTAATCCAAAAGTAAGCTAAAATCGTTCTATGATAGAATTTTAACTTGCTAAATGTGTGTTTTGAAAGCAAAAAGATCAAAAGGAAATATACCGAAATAGTAGTGATAAAATTACCTCTTGTATCAGGATTGCAGATAATTTTTTGTTTCTTAATGTTTTTCTATTTGTTTATAATAAATGTCGTCATTTTTTCTGATCAGAAAAAGAGTACACTCCAAGGACAAATTACGAGTGTACCTCTTAAAAATATATTTGCTGCATTTAATTCCACCCCGAAAGCCCGGTCACAAGAGGTAAATAAAACATCAGAACTGCTATTTGTGAATGTTTTGTCTCTGATTCCATGTGAGTTGACATTAAGCAAGTATGTTAAATGAATAAAATTAAGAATTTCCAGATGTCCTTTCCTCTGGTTTCATTGTGATCATGACTTGATTTACTAATTAAGGAAAAAAAAATAATAATAAAAAGAAAGAGTATAATAGGTATCATTTGTGAATATAACCTCATGCATTTATCAAATTGTTGCTGTTCACTCTTATTATTTCACAAGAAAAATTTCTACCTGTTTTTTACCTCCATGTTTTTCTATCAATAATCTTATTTTCCTTTCACCTAATTTCCAAAAGGCTGTTTCCTCGAAGGATGAGTTCGTTACGCTTGCTGCTCACGAAGGCGTTATCTCTATGGAGACCCACGCAGGGAACCTGGAGGTTACGAAGACAAGGCTGTTTGCCTTGGAGGTGATCTGTTCTCCATGTGCTTCTCTAAAGATATGTTGGGTTTTGTTTACTCTAACAGAATATAAATTCGTTTCTTTGAAAATCAAGCTCTCTGAAAATAAATCAAAATGCATATTTGGTGCCCTGATCTCAGATCAATCTGGTTAAATTTCTGATTTTTCGTGAAAGTAAATAAAATGTATAATATATGTGCATAACACACACACACACACACACACACATACACACACACACACACACACAGAGTGACACCATGACTAAAGGTTAGCAACACTGTCACAGGGATTTTGTGGCTAGTCACTTCTTTTGGTCACAATTCAAGGGTTCAGAAAGTTCCCTTGCAAGGGCTACTATTTTGAGACTATAGTTTATGTCCTTAATCCACTTCATTTTCTAGTTCCCCAAATTTCTGTTCTATCATGACCCTATGTCTTTGTATATGTTACTCTCTTGAGCTGGAAAGAGAGGGTGAATGGGGTGAGCAAGCACTTTAGGGTCATACAGATGTGGGTTCAAACTTTTTCTTTTAACATTAATTAAATGGCCCTGGAAAAGTTATTTATATTTCTTAACCCTCCATTTCTTCATCCTTAACATGAGAAGAGCAGCAGTGATTATCTCACAGAATTCTGAGACAATTCTTGTGAAGGAATTAGTAAATATTCAAAAAGCATTTAGTCCTTCTCTTTCTCACCCCATCTTAGTCCATTTGGGCTGCTATAACAATAATACCATAGACTGAGTGGCTTATAAACGACAGGAACTTACTTCTCAGAGTTCTGGAGGCTGGAAAGTTTAAGATCAAGGCTCTAGCAGATTTGGTGTCTGGGTGTCTACTGAGATCCCACTTCCTGCTTCATAGACAGCTGGGGTCTCTTTTACAAGGGCACTAACCCTATTCACGAGCGCTCCACCCTCATGACCTAATCACCTCCCAAAGGTCCACCTCCAAATACCATCAGATTGGGTGTTAGGATTTAACATATGAATTTTGGGGGCACCCAAAATGTTTATACATTCAGTATAGAACTCTCCTCCAACTCTCACATTTTTATAAACATACAAGCTTTAGATAATAAAAGGTAAGAGTGTTGTCTCAGGCATTCAGAGAAGAAAGTGTGGCCTGGAAGAGCAGGGCCAGTTCTTATCCAGTGGTGAGGGAAAGATCAGGAGACATCCTGGCCCTTTGGCACAGGCGCTTCCAAGTTTCACCTGCCTGCTTTTTAACTTCAGAGATGGGAACATTCACAATTTGGACTGGGTTTTTGCCTGGGGCCAGGGTCACAAACAGAGACACTCTCAGACTGGTCAATTCTGCCACCATAACTCATCAGGCCTATTCTCTCATTTTTTTTTTTCCCATTTAACAAATCCCCTTTCTTCACCCTTGCCAAGCCTCACCTATTAGATTTCCTTCCTCTTCTCTCATACACGTTTTCTGTCATAGAGTAATATAATTCAAGAGCATAATTATGAAATTAAAAAAATGTTTTAGACAAATAAGAAACAGGATCCATTGAATGTTCTCGCATCCCAGTACACACTGACTTCAATAAAAATTAAAAACATCTCCACTTTAGCATGATAAAGGCTCATACATATGACACCTGGGGTGAAAGTTGCAAATTGCTCACAGGAGACTCATTGCTACCTGGAGCTTACGCTTTCCTTAGTTTTAACCCAAATAATTTATCCAGGGGTAATGGAAATATCAGGGGGAAAATATGAATCATTTCAATGACCTACAGAAGAACCTGAATAGAGATACTGTGAAACTCTCGAGGTTCCTCTCAAGAAAGAAGCAATATTAATCACAGTGTGTCATCATTAAGATGATTACCTAGGGGGAAAAGCTACCAATAGTAATATTGCTATGACAGAGCCATAAGTATCTTTTTTTCTGTACAGCAACATATAATATGTTCCCATGGATACTTTTTGCTCCTCTGAAAAAAATAGTGCTAATAAAGAATGTGCTTTTCATATTGCTCTGCTTCTCTAAATGCCAAATGTTAAATTACAGATATTTAAGTGATCCAAACTTCAGGAGTTGGAAGCAGCCTCCAAATTTAATTAAATCCTAATTATTTACTTTATTAATTACATAAATAAAATGTTTTCTTTACAAATGAATCACTGATTAGGGAAAATGAATGTTAACAATTTTGTTTTGATTTAGTGATATTTTTACATGGAAATAGGTTTGTGGTTTTAAACAGTATGAAAACTGAGCAAAGAAAAAGCTCATTTCATTTTTTTTAAGCATATGACTACAAAATTTGTTTCATTTATAAAATGTTTCACAGTAAGCCTGGACACATACATGCTATTTAGACTGCTTTTTGGTTCCAATCCCAACCCTAACTAGCTTGTTCAGAGGGCAGATGGGTTGCTTGTTTTCTTGTTTATTGCTTCTTTATTCCATTGTTTATGATATTAGAAGGCAAGAGAGAAGAGAGACTCAAATGTTGACTCTTTTTTTTTTTTTTAGCACTTCTGGCTCAAGATGAGTGTGGGGAGACATGGAAAATACAATAAAGATAAGAATAAGTATGAAAAGACGGTGGATGAAGCAGGTTGAGGAGGAGATACTGGATTATACCTACCAATAGGCTGCTTATGGAAGAGAGAAGTTATATCAGGAATGAAGGCTTCAGAACACAACATAATCCAGGCACACATGAGGGAGAGAAGAAAATGAGATGGGACTGTTATGGGCTGAATTGTGCCCTCCCTCCAATTCATATGTTGAAATCTTAACCCTTAGTACCTCTGATTGTGACTATATTTGGAGACAGAGCCTTTAAAGAGGTAATTAAGGTTAAATGAGGTCTCAGGGTTGGGCCGTAGAAGACTGGTGTCCTTAGAGGAAGAGATTAGGACACAGACACACATGGAAGACCATGTGACGGCACAGGGAGAAGACAGTCATCTACAAGCCAAGGAGAGAGGCCTCAGAAGAAACCAACCCTGCCAACACCTTGATCTTGAACTTTTAGCCTCCAGAACTGTGAGGAAATAAATTTCAGCTGTTTAAGCCACCCAGTCTGTGGTACTTTGTTATGGCAGCCCTAGCAGACTAATACAAGGACCAATTAGGTTAGCAAATTGTTACATATTCTGTGACAGTACCTTGCTCCATAAGCCTAACGCTAAACCTCACCCTACAAATTTTAGCAACTTTACTAAAGTCATGAAATGTTGGAAGCTAGTGAAGCAGAGGAATGAAGGTGAATGCAGCTTGAGAAATGAAGTTACATGTAATACGACTCAGAGTCACAGGACAATTGCAGAAGATCCTCAAGGCAGGCATTTCAGCCTTTGGGGAGATATCCTGCGACTGTATGTTTCAATTAGAAAGTCATACGGGAAAGTCTGCTGAACTCTGTGAAATCACAGGCTTGAGATTGGTATTGACATGATCCATTGATGAACAGCTTCTGAAGGAATTGGAGTCCTACACATATAAATTTGCCTGAAGAACAGTGTTCTTCTCAAAGAAAAGGTTATTAACCTGAACTGAAGTACAACTTCTGGAGCAGTGAGAGGAAAGGGAATAAGCACCTAACCAGCCAGATCAAGGAAGTGGACTTTTGACATCAAATGAAGCTGAGTTGTCATGACCTGATGTTCTCAACCTTATTTGAAGTGGTATTTCAGGTTAATATTTGAAAGTAAGATGCCTGTAAAAAGCATTATTTCATAAACCTTAGAAGAGAATCATAGAAACACATTTTTATTAACCTTAGTCATTGGCTTGAAATAATGTTTTCTCGGCTGTCATCAACTTTACAAGGTGGGACATCAGAAGTATCAGCCCCCTACACCTCACCTTTTGGTAATGAACGAACAGAATGAGTCTCAAACAATGAAATCTCCATCCTTGAGTCATAAGCCAGCTGTGTCTTAATGACACTGAAATGCAATTGTCTTAAATTAGGTTTGTGATCTAAATGGTTGTAGGAAGCACAGCCTCCACACTGAAACGGGTTTGACCTGACAAGAAGTTTGGGTGAGGCTTACTGTTTCAGCTGGAATGTTTAAGTACAACAGATATGTGATACAACAAGTAAATCTGTCTGTTCTGCCTTCTTCTCAACGTGATACATACTATAAAGTTTTACAGAGGACCCCTTGATGAACCCAAAAGATTGGTAGAAAGCAGCTCCTTTTAGAGTCAGAGTGACAATGCTGCATGTGGGGAATTTGTCCAATTTCACCATTAAACTGAACTCAGTAAAGTCAAAGTCACCAGTCCTCCAGGATTTGTGAGGTATAGAGTACAAACAGACCAATCATAGCCGTTAGATCTTCACGGCGTAGCAAACTGATTCGGTTTTTACCTTGAGCTTCTGTTAGCTTTAACTGGAGGCCTTTGTTTTTAGAGATGAATCAGAAAGTTTGCAAATCCTCCGTTATTCTTTTCACTGTAGTGTACTCCCTGTGCAGCCAGGAACCTATAAACATTCCATATCCCTCTAAGTAAATAAATGCTTATAAACTTTGAAAGGCAGCAAAGCACAATCAAGAGCAAGACAGGCTATAGAGTTAGAAACACTTGTATCCCAACTCTGCCGTTTACTCAAGGAGTGAATTTGAAAATGTACTCAACCTATCTGTATTTCATTTTTGTCATCTGTAAAATGAGAATAATAGTCATCCATTTCTTTGAGTTGTGATAAGGAGAATTCAGTGATATAATGTTTGCAAGTACTCAGTATCATGTTGGGCACATATTAAATTTTTATTAAATATAAAATAATTGGTAATTGTTATGGTCTTTTGGCTTGATTCATTTCAGTATGCCAGTAGGTCTGATTTTGAGTTTCCATTTTTTCTTTTTGATTTGGTACAACCAGTATTTTCACTTTTTCTCAAATTATAATGACTTTGTGCTGCAGATGAAATAGGCATTAAGGTTATTTCTTAGTCATATCATAGCAGAGGAACATTGACACCATTCTTCAACAACTGTTTATTCACTGCCACCGAAGCCAGGTGTGTGGCATACAGTTGGTCCCTGCAAGGCTGGAGAGCATGAAGAAGTTGTGTGTGTCCCCTAGGATTAGTAGCATGCATTTTGTTTCTGTCTGCCTGCTGTGTGTCCAGACATGCAACACTTTGGTAGTGTTATGAAAGAAAGATACATTTCTGTCTTTAAAGAAGGAATCTGGTTCAGAAGACAAAACAGAGACGCTTAAAATGGCTTGAAAAAAAAAGGACAAAAGTCAACAAAAGCAAAGCACTGTGTTACAAGAGAAACATAAGTATCAAAAGGAGACATGGTGGTCCCAGTGTGAGAGATTCCTGGAAAGGGTGGTTTGAGTTGCATTTGAAACAGATAATAAACACAGACTTATGGAAATTAGCCATTTGCTTACATGTTCTAAATAATTCAAAGTTGTGAATAGGAAATCTCTCTATTTTGGCCTTAAGATGAGAATAAAGTGATTCTTAGAATGGAAGAATATAAACATTTACTGAGCTCCTCTGGGTTGAGAGCGTCATGTTAGGCCTGTTCATTCGTGCATTCATTCGTATTATTCATGTTTTATCTACGTGCGCTAGTCACTGTTCTAATATGGCTTGCTTTATCCTTCTTTTACATATGGTGAAACTGAAACTCTGAAAAATAAGTAACTTAAAAGTTGCACTCTATATGGCAGACCTGGAATTGAAAATCATCTGTTTGAACGTAAACCAAGCTCCACACATCATAGCACGTAGGCTCATTAAAAGAAATAAAAGAAGTTATAGACCTTGGAGAAATGCTGTAAAGAGCATTGTCTTCACCTTAGCAAATCCTCCAGCCCTTCAGTGACAGGCAGATCTCCCTGTGTTTTTCACTCATTGGATGTATTAGAACTAGATTTGTGAGGTGAGAATCGGTGGGTTAATTATCACAAGTTTGGTGAGAAAAATAAATCTTCTATAATAAATATGGTTTACAAAATGGAATCAAAAGAGTTTTCTACAAAAAAGAAGTACTAACGAATGTGCTTTCTGAAACAAATACTTATAAATCTCAGCATCACAAATCATCATTTTATAGAACTATTTCTATCACAACATTCAATATTATGGGAAATTTCTTCTCCCTTAGCAAACAGATTTAGAAACTCAACTTTATTTTGCTATTTTATCATAGCAAATCAGTATAAATTTAATTTAAATGCTGCGGTAATTGGTATGTAAACACTCTCCTATCTTATTTCTCAACTCTCTAAACAAGTATAATGGTTAATCTAAAGCTTTATCTTCTCAAAGCACTGGTAGAAATAACATTTTTACCATAACATATCTCAGTAAGTTTTTCTCACTGACTGTTAGTTGAAACTGATGACTTGGTTCAAATAGAATTTTGATCAAGAATGAATTAGACATGTTTGGGGCTTATTTTTTAATTTTTATAACATATACATATGTAGTGTAAATAAATAGTAGTGTGAATAAACTGCATCCATCCCTGTCTACCTATCTATCATCTATCAATCTATCTATATCTAGTCTATCATCATCTGTCTAATCTATCATCTGTCTATCTTCTATCAGTCTTCCATCAATCATCTATCTATCTATGTATCTACCTATGTATCTATCTACCATCTATCTATCATCTATCTATCTATCTATCTATCATCTATCTATCTATCTATCTGTCTAACATCTATCTATCATCTATCCTCCATCTCCTTTCCTTCTCCTCATCCCTTTTTTCCTTTTCTTGAAACTCACAAATTTAACCTCTCTCTCCCTTTCTCTTTTGGGCTTCCCTCACTGCTTCCTCATCTCTCCTTTCTATTTTTCTTTGGTTTATTCATCTTTCTGATTCTTCGATACAGATTTATTTGAGAGTTTTCTGCTCTTATTTATAACACTATCAGGTAACTATGCAAATAATACCCAACCAGATGTTAACTAGATTCTCACGTGGATTTTTGTTCCATAAAAATCTTTTGGCATTTTTAGTAAAGAAATATAATTCTCATATCAGATTTTCCAAAGATAATAAACTCCTCTCAACATAAAGCATTTTCACAAGGAAGAAGGAATTACATGATTTGGTAAACAGCAGGAGAGACAGGCAAGTTGGAAAGAACTGTCTCTAATTCTTAACTGATTTTATATAGCTTGTTTCTGAGACCAGCTGGTTTCACAAATTGGTTCATGGATTCAGAGCATAACCTTAGGAATCTTTCTAGAGCAAAGATTATCTGATGCCAGACCACCTGGACAGTCCTGGGTCAGTGTGTAAGATTCAAATTCCCCACAGGTTGACTTCAATTGAAAAGTTACATACATTTTATTCTTGATTTAACTATTTTATGAGATGCTGATATGTAGAATTATTGTTGTTAATAGTGAGAATACTTGAGTGGTTTCCTAATATCTCTAAGCTTCAGTTCCTTTGTCTCCAAAATTCTACATTATGGTGTTGTTGGAAGACTAAATTAGACAACGTTTGTGGATGGCTCAATTAGTTGCCTGACACATTAGTAAATATTACTGATATTGATGATGATGATAATGGTGATAATGCTAATGACGATGATGATAATGTTACAGCCGAACTCAAAGCTCTGGTCCCCATGTTAAGCCTTCATATAATAAACATTCCATGCTCTAGTTTCAGATAGTCAGCTTCCCAGATATCTCCAACTGGATGCTCCAGAGGTATCTGAGACTAAAATTTATCTCAAACAACTTGTAGATGTTTATCCAGACCTTTTCACCAATATTATCTCCCTACCCATCATCTCCCTCCTTCCAAACCTGAGCCCCTAATTGCATCCTTATCTTGGTGTTTGGCATCCTCACAATGCCGTGATTTTGCTCACCCACTTGGAAGCATGGTGTCCTCCTAGGTCTCTCCCAGGTCTCTCCCTTGCTTCCCCCACCGGCACCACCCCATTATCATTTAGTCACTAATCTCTGCCTAATCTATCTGCAAATGAAAACAGTGACTACTTCCTGCGTACTTCTTCCTCGGTAGGCACTATGATGGTTATTTTAGCTCCATATCACACTTAATCTTTTCAATAGCTCTTCTGTTTACAGATGGAGAAGTAATGGTTCACAAAGCTGCCAAAGACTGCTCATTCCACTAAGCCACATTGCCCCTTTAAAAATCTCTTGCTACCTTCCTTTCTTCTCCATTCCTATTTCCATTGGCCTATTTCAGAATTTTTCTTCTCTGATGTGGCCTTCTACAATCGATTCCTTATGGGTGTCCCGTAGTCTTGCCTCTCTGTAATCCACGCCCCACAATGTTGCCAGAACAATTGTCTAACATGCAAATGATGTTACTCTGCTGCTCAAGATTTTTCAGGGGCTCTTCAGCAGCTACAGAATAAAATCTGAAGTCCTTTGCATGGCACACGAGGCCCTTTATGATGTGGTTATTTTATTTTATGTTTTCTTAGCGAGGAAGATTTGCCCTGAGCTAACATTTGTTGTCAATCTTCCTCTTTTTTTTTGCTTGAGGAAGATTAGCCCTGAGCTAACATCTGTGCCAATCTTCCTCTATTTTACATATGGGTTGTTGCCACAGCATGGCTGATGAGTGGTGTAGGTCTGTGCCTGGGTTCCAAACCTGTGAACCCGGGCTGCTGAAGCAGAGCACACAAAGTTAACCACTACACCACAGGGTCGGCCCCAGATTTGGTTACTTCTTAATCTGACTAACCTTATTTCTTATCACTCCACATTCATCAGCCCCCATCTAAAATCTACTCTGCAGTAGATCTTAATTACTAGAGGTTCCAAAGATAAGCCATATATTTTTAGGCTCCAGAATTTTCCATGTGCTGTTACCACCTTCTGAAATGTCTAACCTCTCCCCTGCTCGGCTCTAGAAGTCTTGGGGTCATGCTATTAATCTTTGTATTCTCTGCACCTACACAATAAATATTTGTTGAATTAATGATTCTGTTGTATTATTTTTATATATTTATTGTGTCAAGTACACACAACACCTATAATACTTACATTTGTGCAGGCATCAAATGAATTTCTGTATTTCTCTCATTCAGAACCTTTCAATTTAGGAACAACTTAATTTATCATGTGAAATTCTAGAAATGATAATTATTTTGAACAAATTTTTGTTGTTCAAGTAATAGAAAAATAAATCTTAAAAAAACTAAAATGAAGTAATTAAATGTGTAACCTGGAGAAAAAGTTGATGGAAAATTATATCTTTTTGTATCTGTGAAGAAACCCACACCAGGACTCATCACTGTCCTCTCATCTCTTCAATGTTTTCTAGAGCTTACCACTGTCATACTTTCCCCTAGTTGAAGCCTCAGAATTCAAAATATTACAAGGGCTCCTCCAGAAACAATTATTATTCACTCATTTATTCTTTTATGCTTTATTCAACACTCATGATTATGCATTAAGAATTATGCTTCATATTGGGGATTCTGAAATGAAGAGCTCATAATCTACTTCTAACGCTTTTAGTTTCTAAGCTGAAAAAAACCCTCCTCATTAACTATGTTGATTACACACCATTCTCAGACTTTGTCAACTAAGATTTCCATTTTGATAGCACACTAAGTAATCCATTTAATAGCACACTAAGTTATACGCCGTCTTTAGTGAGAATTGTAATTCTGGATGTTTTAATATGCAAAATGCAAATTTCAAAGAGCAAATTTTTGCATTTATTTTCTGTGCTTGCTAATTTTTTGGTAACAGTTAATTTTAGTGCAAATGCATTTTTCCCCCTAGCTCTTTAGTACCTCAGATAAGAAATGTTCACATGCATTTCTAGTAGAGCCTTGTTATACTTGAACAAACAAAATCTTAGTGATTAGAAGAAAATATCAAATGCGCTCTTACAAAAATGTCCTATAAGTAGAAATATTAATTGATCAATAACTAAATTTTGCAAGAAGACTGCAAGAGAAGGCCAAACAAATTATAAAGTAACTGGTTTCTTTTTAGATATACTATAACACTGGGGAATTAAGATGACAATCTCAGAAGGAGGATGACCAAAGACCAATGCTCTGATAGGCTGAGATGTCAGTGATACTGATTATATATTTTAAAATATGTATTAAAATTGTCATTCCAAGAAATTTGTTGATAATGTTAAATTTTATTTCTGTAATGTGGAAAAGTAATAAAGGTATTGAAAAAATTTAGGCCAACTGATCCTTAAAATTTATATTGACTCTGTTCATGTTCTCTTGCATCTCTTCCTTTTAATTTGATTTTGTTATCATTTACTTTTGTATTGTAAATGTTTCATTGCTGCCTATAACAAAATAACACACACTCATAATTTTAAGAGCCATCTCAAATGTCATATCTTATGTGACTGTCCCCAATTTCCCAATGTAGATAAAGTTAAGAATTTCTACCTCAAATCTCCTGCACTGCTCAATTCATTCTGTATTCTAGAAACTATTATTTGTGATATAATTATTAGTTTAGATGCATGTCTCCTCCTCTTGGAACATCAACTATTTGAGGCAGGGCTTGTGGATTATTTATATTTTCACATCCAAAACCTGCAATAGTGTCTGAGACATGGTAGTTGACCCAAACCAAAAATAATTATTACATTTAAACATTCTGCAACACCCCTTGCCCCTCCTCTCCTCCCGAAAAACACACAAAGAAGTTTTTATCCTACTTTTTTTCTAAGGCCCTGAGCTCTTTAGTTCATGCAGGAGAAACAATTTAATTTCTAACAAAGACAGAAAATGGCACTGACACTAAAGTTGCTAGATATACTAGGCTGTCACCAGATACATTATGGAGCCAGCTTTAAGCTGTTTAGGTTATATTGTTGAGTTGACTTCATAAACTCTTTCCGGGGAAAGCTGTGCAAACCTGGGACGACTGCTTCTCTTAGCTCACACTGCCTACAAAACAGCAACAGCTAGAGTGGATTTGATTGCCCTGCATGGAGCAGAGGGTAGCTGTGGCATGGCACTGGTTTCCTGGTTTGGGTTTTGCCGTGTAAACTGGGGGCTAAAGAGGGTGGAGGACTTCAGAATCCAGTTTAGTGAACAAAAGTGTTGTGGCACGGGAGTTAAATGGTCCCCAATTCCTGGATTGAATAATTAATTAATAAATCCTTACCATCACTTATTATATGTCAACATCTGTAAAAGATGCTGGATGACAGTAAATATCTTTTCTCTTCCCCCATGATAGTGAATATTTTTTCTCTTTCTTCCTTTTCTTTACATTTTCAGTCTTTTTTAGTAATTTTTTCCACTTACCTCCTGCATCTTGCCTCAGCGCAATTCCTTCTCGAGTAGGCTGTAATAAAATAACGCCATTTTAATTTATATTCCTTTTTCATTCAATGACAATTAAGACATGATCAACTGATATACTGAGAAGTCACCATTTCCCTTAGCGCTTTGAAAATAAATATATTACTTGGACATGCTGGGTTTTTGTGTTTAAATATTTGACAATTACTTCATTGCTAAGCCAGTTTCTCTTAGCAAAAGACTGCTTTCCATGGGTCTGCCCAGTGGCGTAGTGGTTAAGTTTGCATGTTCTGCTTCAGGGGCCCAGGGTTCGCTAGTTTGGATCCTGGGCGTGGACCTATTCACCACTCATCAAGTCATGCTGGTGCGGGGTCCCACATAGAAGAACTAGCAGGATCTACAACTAGGATATACAATTATGTAGTGGGGCTTTGGAGAGAAAAACGAATAAAAAAGAGGAAGATTGGCAACAGGCTCAGGGCCAATCTTTCTCAAAAAACCCAAAAAACCCCAAGATGCATTTATTTTTTTAACAACAAAAAAAGACTGCTTTCCAGTGCTTTTCTATCACATTCCTTCCAAATTTTATCACCAGACTCATAATTGAGCACAGTTTTCTACCTCCCATGCAGTGGATACTCAGTACATACTTCTGTGAACATCTTCAAAATCGATTCTGGTTGCCTGGATATAGGTAAATGTAGTAGAGTGCAGCTTGATGTTTAGAAATGTCCTGATAGAAATTCTCAGAGAAGCAGGAGGGGATTCTCCCTAAAACAGGCTTAGGCATCTTTGACATTAAGCCCAAATCATCAAGGCTAATCAAAGACTTGATAGTGTAAGGGTGCCAGTCTCTCCAGAAGAGTCCCACTGAAGACAAGGGAGAAATCCTGCAGCTGTAGACTTGTTGAGTGGAGGAAACCCACAAGATTGGAGGTGTTGAGAACTCTAAGTTGTCCGTAAGAATGGCTAACCAATAAAATACCTTAGAAAGGTGACACATCAAAATGAACACTGTTGTATCCAGGATGCATTAAATGATAGGATTTGGGGATGTGATGTGTGATAATGACTTGGACAGAGAACTGCTTTCTGACTTATGTCTCTCCATCTGATACACTGGACACATGAATTGTGGTTTGTGGCCAGTTAAACTGAGTGTTTTTCAAAGCATGCTGACTCCCGACTGCTGTGTTATCTTTCTCTATTTCTCTGTCTTTAAATCTTGGGATTTGTGCTCTGAAATCTTATGTGGTTTGGATTTGGTCTTACTCTAATAGCTGGTCAATTTCTCCTTTCTTTTCTATTTGTAGTCTTCTCATAGTTTATGGTAGATTTCTGTAAAAATAGCTACCATAATTTATTATCCTGTGTCTATCCCTTTGCTAGTGCCTTCTCACACTGACCCTGGGCTTGCCCATGTGACTTATTGACCAATGGAACATTAGCAAACTTGATGAAGTTTATGTTGAAAGTGCTTGTACATTGGGGCTTGCCCTCTTCCTGATTTTGGAAATCTGCTGCTTTGTGTGACAAACTATGCCCCAGATAAGTGCCAGACATGTGAAAGGGCATCCTTATAATATACCCATCAGCCGCCTTGCCAGTTGAATGCAATGCTTGAGAGAACTCAGTAGATATCAGCTTATTTTGAGGGTTTCATAGATAGCCAGGCTTGATCAAAGAACCTCCTGAGTGACATACATAATAGTGAACTGAAGAAATGGTTGTTGTTTTGAGTGACTGCATTTCGGGGGTAGGTTTTTGGAGCAAAAGCTAACTGTCAAGAGATAGTGATACCTAGACTTGGAGTATTTCCACAACTACAAAACAAAACTTGTGACAGTAGCTTTGGAACCATTCAGTGGGCAGAAGCTATAAGACATTTTATGAAGTCTAGAAAATGGCAAGTGAATTGTTAATAGAGGAAGAAAGATTGTGACATGTGTTATGTAATATTATAAAACAATTTGTAAATCTATTGCCCACAGTAATTTGGAAGATAAAAAAATGTGGACCTTGGCAGGATAATTTTCATGAAGACTGTTTAATATCATTGGCTTCTTTTAGTTGTCTATGATAAGTTACAGGAAAAGATAGATGAGCTAAAGAAAGAACTGATCAGTTTGCAGAAAGAATTTATATGGAATATAGAGAAGCCATGATGTGCTGGACTAACTGTTTCTCACTTGCAGTCTCCCCCACCAGTAAAAGAGTCTCAAAGTATATTAAAACCTGAGGATGTTTTTAAAATTCAGGGCACTTCCAGTAAAACATGGCCTCTGAATCAAGGTCAAATCAAGGGTATGCCTTTGTTAGGACTAACAAAAACCCTTTGTTAGGACCTAAGAAAAATTTAAGGTGTTGTCTAGTGGACTCTCTCAGCTAGACAAAAGGGCTTTGAAGACTCTAAACAACATTGCCTTATCACAGCCTAACAAGCTTCCCAAAGTAAAGAAATGCTTGTCTTGAAAATAATTGTGGGTATGACTTTTATTCAAAGATGCACAGAAAGCACACATGTTTTTGAAGGGAATTGTATCAGCAACAGGGGTGCTAACTTAGACTAAAAGCAACTGAGTCACTTCAAATGAAAAAGAGGACTCGGGATTCCCAAATTTCTATTAGAAGCAGACTTAGAAAGCTACTCCCCTGCCAACTTGGGCCATTTATTTTTTATGGAAAAAGGATATCTCAGAAGGAGGAACCAAAAGCCCAGAAGGCAGAGCTAAGAATCAGAGAGAAGAGATTGCTTGCAAAATGGTGGCTAAAATTCTTGTTCCACTATCCGTGCTTCTTCATAGTGTCCTCCCACACTGCCTTGGGGATTATCATGTGACTGACTAGTGAATGGGAAATCAGCAAACTTGACCTAAGAAGAGGCTTAAAAGTACTTGTGTGTTGGGGCTTGTCCTTTTTCTGATCTTGAATCTCTTCTACTTCTCTGTAAGGAAGTTGTGGATAGCCTGCTTGATGAGCGAAACTTGGCCCAGTCACCCCGTCACCCTACATGCCTCAGCCAACCACTAGATGTCTGAGTGAGGCTCTGTTAGAACACTGAGCCATAGTTAGCCATCCTCCTAACTAACATGAGACGCTTCTGAAGAGGTTAGCTAGAACCAACCAGGCAATTCACAGAATTGTGAGCTAATAAATGGTTATTGTTCAAACCACTGAATTTTGAAGTAGCTTGTAGTACAGAATAAACTAAGTGATGTACATCTTGTCTAAAGCAATTATCATATTATATTTCAATTATCTGCTTAGAGGTCTGTACTATTACTGTGCTATCATCAGGATGCTGTAATAGATCATGTCTTAGTCACCTCTTTATCCCTAGCAACTGCTACAGTGTCTGGGAGGTAATTAAGGATGGAAATGTGATTGCCCTTGAAAAATAGAAAACTGATTATGTCACTTCTCTAATTAACATTCTAAGCTCTTTGAGCATACATTGGAGGTATTCAATAAATGTTTTTTAAAATGTAAGTTAAACTTTTAACATGCTTTTTTGTTGATAAAATTCATGATTTTCCCCTCATCTCTGTCTTCCCCAGCTCTAAAATGGTTATTGAATTCATGAAAAAATTATTAGCACCTCATATATATCTGGCATATGACGTGCTAACATTCTAACAAGAGAAACAGGATTTAAAACAAATACAAATACAAAAATGAGTCTTACCAATGCAATCATGAGCATCTATACTAAGAACACTGACCTGAACAAAGGAGCACATCTCATCTGGGATGGAGCACAAGGAAACCCTTCAGCGGTGCTCACTGTTGGATTTTGAGGCTGTAACTGTAGGGAGAAAAGGTGAGAGGCGAAGCAGTCCTTTCAAAAGAAGCAACATGAATCGATTCATAACGACAGGAAACTGCAAGGCATGTGGGGGGTATAAGATATCTAGTATGGTTGGACTATAGAGGGTGAGGAGGTCAAGTGCAACACTTGCCTAGAGAGATGAGGCAAGGCCAGGTTACGACCAACACTGCTCCTGACACCAAGGAGCTAGGGAACACTCCGACAGGGGCTTACTCAGAGGGTAACAAGCAGAGGTGAGTGACGATAAAATGTTTGGGTTAGACCAAACAGTCCCAAGGGAGCAAAATATGGCAGTGGTCATATTGTTTTCCATCCATCCAGAGGTGAATGTTAGAATATATGGAAGGAGTATTATGGGTTTTGTTGCCTTTTCTGAATGAGAAACAAAGACTAAAACTTTTTATGCATGCACATCAATTCAGTGTTGTTCTTCTTGGAATCTAAGTTCCTTGGGAGAAGAGAAGGTAGTTTTATTGATGAATTACCCTTGTCAAATAAGCATTTGACAAGTATGCACCCAGTGACTGCTCAGTTCAAATTAACTGATACTCATGAAGTCAGTGTTCAGTAAAGTTATATTTTAAATGCAACATGTTTTTCTGCTTACTCTACAAGCATGGAGGGTGTTTAGACCACATAGATTTTTAGAAGTTCAGTTGTGATGCAAAATTCTTCCTCAATTTTAAGCTGCATTTAAAGGGAACATAATCCGTGACTCTCTTAAAGGTTATTTCCAGAATTCACACTTGAGGGAATTTGTTGTGCTTTGTGGTTGAAGTATTATTATTTTGTTTAAACAGTCTTCACTCTCTTCCATTTTATATTTCTTTTTCTCCTTAAAAATTCAATCTTAAATGTGCTGAGTAAAATGAATAGTTTAATAAAACTGAGAGGTTGGAGGAGACAGTGAAAGGTCTCTATTGCTGAGCCAAATAAAGAGAGCCCTTGCCTTCTCTCGTGTGGCTGGTGACCACACTCCACACAAAGAGAATTGATTTCAAGAGGACTGCAGACCTTATCTCTATGAATGGGGATCCCTAGCCATTAATAATGCTTTGGAAGAGAAACCCCTGCTAAACAGACCCTTAGATGTCACTTTTCTTCTATAGGGAAATTGTTGCTCCTTCAGTTTAATAAAACTAAGTTCACATGTGCTGAATCACATTGTCTGAAGCATTGTTATACAGGGCCAGGTAACAGAGTGTAAAACTGGCGTATCTCAGGTCAATTGTCACCATCTTGGGTTCAGCCTTATACTGCCTCCAGTATTCAGGAATCTAAGAAAGGAAAAGGTAGAGAAATTTTCAGGTAACTGGGAGGAAAATATTTGTTTGACCAGAGATGGGACCTATTAGCAGAAGGGTGAAGCCCTGGTCAGGTAACAACAATAAAGACTACAGACTGAGGGGCAGACGTCCTGGGGTTGAGTCTTAGAGGTAGGCTAAAGGAAATGTAGTTTTCACTGATTTAGTCAAACATCAGGGCAAAACAAATAGGAAATGTTTTTACATCCTGTGACAGCTGTTATACCTACTGCGACTGAGAACGACGCTAGAACACAGAGGAAGAAACCCATTTAAGACTAGTAACAACATCTGGAAAGTTCAGATCTCAGACTCCTAAACTCCTTTCACTGGATTATTCATATCTCTCTTTGGTTACTGAACCATTATTCAATGTAGTTAAAGTCCCTGGATCAAGTCAGAATTATTTTAGACCAGATATTATTAATCTGGGGTCGTTGAGCCATGGAGGAACTTTGAAAATCTGGGAGGCAGAGTAGGATATGGGGATTTTTTCCTGTCAGATATGTTCCTGCTTCCTTGAAAATTGTCTTCCTGGAAACAAACAACAAAATGTGCATATCTATAACAGAACAAAACAAAACAAAAAACAGGAAGAAGAAAATTTTAAAGTATAATAATTTCACATAAATTACGTCATTCAGGTATGGTTTTTATTAAAAAACACTGTAGAGCACCATGGGATGGATTGTTTATAATCAGCTGTGGCACAATTATTTTCCCCTTTGGGATACTTTACCAATAACTGTTTCAAACTGGAAAAATAAGTGTTGTCGTTGCGATTATGATCTTCCGTCTTTGTTTACTTTAGCCTAGCTTTTAAGTTGGAAACTATTAATGAAAATGAAGTATTTTGGAGCTATGTATCATCTAGTTTTTGACTCTATTTACATATATGATAGAACACAAAAGTTACCGATTCTTCTTGGACCTCAAGGTATTGGCCAGTTAGCACATGAAATGGGGCTGGGGACCTCTCTAATTAGTCAGTCCAGTAAATACATCAGATGGAGTAAAATACTTTTGTGAGGAAGAGGCTCCATTTAAAAATCCTTGAATATAACAAAACTTTGAATTTACCTCTAAAAAAGCCTGGCGATGACGCATGCCCCAAGATCATTTGTCCTCTTCCAAAAGAAGGAAGAGCCCTCCATCCGAGTGAAGCCCTAGTTATGACCAATATGCTTGTGGGTTGGGACAGAGGGAGAAAATGAAAACCTCTTGTCAAATTACAACAGACGCCTAAAAACTGCACTCGTTTCTTTTATATCCAGTCAGGTCAAATAGGTCAAGGAGGAAATGGTGCTCATGACTTTTCAAACCCGCAACTGAGTGAAACTCCAGGTGTTCCTCTGTATAGCAAGCTTCTGGTTTCAATTCCTGTTTTGAGTAAATATTTGTTGAATTAATGAATAAACTGCAAAGGCCACAGATATGAATGTCAACTTTTATGTACTACTGGATTTAATTTGCTAATGATCTGTTAAGAATTTTTGCATCTATTTTCACGAGGATTATTGGTATGTTAGTTTCTTTATCAAGTTCTGAAATTCGGGTTATATTGGCGTCATAAAATGAGATGAGAACTCTTTCCTCCTCCTCTATTTTCTGAACGAGTAAGAAAGGTGTAATTTCTTTCATAAGTATTTCATGAAAGTCACCAATAAAACCCCATGGGCCTAGAGTTTTCTTTGTGGGAAGGTTTTTGATAAGAAATTAACCGTCTTTAGTGGTTGTAAAGCTATTCAAATTTTCTTGTTTATCTTATATCAATTTTGGTAAATTTATTTTTCAAGAAATTTGTGCATTTCATCTAAGTTATTGAATTTGATGGCATAAAGTTATTCACGATATTCCCTTAAACCCCTTTTAAAGTATGTGGGTTTTGTAATGATACTTCCACTTTCTTTCCTGATATTGGTAATTTGTGTTTCTTCTCTTTTTTCTTCTTAATCAGTCTAGGTAGAAGTTGATCAAATTAACTAATCTTTTCAAAGAATCAGTTTTGGGCTTTGTTAATTTTCTATATTGTTTGTCTTCTCTTTCATTAATTTCTACCTTTTATTATTTCCTTCTATTTACATTGGTCATAATATACTGCACTCTTTTTCTGAATCATTTAAAGCTGTAGATTTCTCTCTGAGCATTACTTTAACTGCACCAGTTTTTTGATACGTTGTATTTTAATTTTCATTTAGTTTAAACAAATTTTGGATACCTCTTATGATTCCTTTTTGGATCCATGAATTACATAGAAGTTAATTTCCAAATATTTGAGGTTTTCCAGGGACCTTATTGTTACTGATTTCTAATCTCATTCCATGTGATCAGTAAACATATTCTGCGTGATTTTTATCCTTTTTTAGTCTATAGAGACTTTTCTTCGGCTCGACATGTGGTCTATCTTGGTGAAAATAACATGGACTTGTAAAGAAGGAGCATTCTGTGGTTATTAGGTGTGGCATTCTATAAATATCAATTAGGTGAAATTGTTGATAGTGTTTAGATTTTCTATATCTTTACTGATTTTTTGGCATACTTCTATCAATTTTTGAGGGGAGCACTAAAATCTACAATTATTAATACAGATTTGTCTATTTTCCCTTTAATTTTTGTCAATTTTAGCTTCATAAACTTTGAATTTCTGTTATTAGATACATACCTGTTAATAATGGTCTTCCCTATAAATTAACCATTTTATTATTATGAATTATCTTTTTATCTCTGATAATAATCTTCATCTTGATATTTTTTACTTTATTTAATTTTAATATACACATTCTGACCTCCTTAAGCTTACTGTTTGTATGGTATGACTTTTCCCATCCATTTATTTCCAATCTATGTCTTTACATAAAGCAACTATGTGTTGGAGACAAAAAAAAAATCTGTTTTTTTAAATTCTGAAAATGCCTTTTTTTCTTTTTCACTTTTGCAGACTGTTTTCATTAGAGTATAGAATTCTGGGTTGATAACTTTTCTTTCAGCACTTTAAAGATGTTGATCCACTCTCTTTTGGCCTGTACTGTTTTCCTGAGAATTCTACAACCATATGAACAGTTATTCCTATCTAGTTAACATGTGCTTTTTCTCTGATGACTTTAAAGATTTTCTCTTTATCATTGCTTTTTGAAAGTTGATCATATAACTAGGCATGGTACTCTTTGTGTTTATTCTGCTTAACATTTGCTGAAATTTTCAAGTATGTAAATTTATATCATTCACCAAATTTGGGAAATTTTTGTCTATTATTTCTTAAAAAATATTTTCTTCCTTGTTCTTTCTCCCTTGCCCTTTGGGGACTCTAACTGCACCTATGTTAGACATTTTGATGTTGTTCCACCAGTTACTGAGGGTCTGTTTATATTTTCAATATTTTTCTCTATCTTCCTCAGACTGCATAATTTTTATTGATAGATCTTCAGGTTTACAGGGTCTTTCCTCTGTCATCTCCATTCTGCTATTAAATTCATTATTTGAGTATTGTATTTTTGATATTGTATTTTTCAGTTCTAGAAATTTGATTAGTTTATTCTTTATGTTTTCTATTTTCCTTTTCAGATTTTCAACCTTTATTTGTTTGTAAGCATAATTTCTATTATGTCCTTGGGCATAGCTACAACAACTGCCTTTAACTCCCTGTCTCCTCATTCTAATATTTGGATCATCTGGGGTTATCGTCAGTTGATTGTTTTTTTCCCTAGAGAATGAGTCATGTTTTCCTACTTCTTGATGTGTTGATTACCTTGAACTTGTATATATTATGTTGTGAAAATTTTGGATTGTGTTATATTCCTCCAAAAGACTGTAGTTTTGTTTATTTAAGCAATTACCTTGTTTGTTTCAAGTGGTGAACTGTCTCTTGGGCAGCAGCATACAGTTCAGTTCTTCTAGCTTTAGTGGTAGTGATTGGAGATGGACACACACGTGCATGGTTTAGGTGTCAGCTGGGGATTTAGGCATGGTTTATAGACAGAATTTGGGGCTCCTTCTCTCCGTCTCTCTTCCTTTTGGGATTTGCCTCTCATTTTCCAGTAGTTGTTGTTGCAGCCAACTTTGTCTTCTGGTTCGTCAACCCAGAAATACAGTGAGTTTTCTATTACACTTTTAACCATCCTTCTTGGTAGAGATTATGAAGCTTTCTCAGAGTAGAAGCCCTAAAACAAATGGAAAATTTATCCAGTTCTGCTCCATTCTTCCAACTGGTGATTCCCCTACAATATTTGCCACCGCCTTCTTCTCCTTCCTTCTCCTCCTCCTCTTGCTCCTCCTTCTTTCCTCTCCAAAGAGCTTCTGCAGTTGTTTTTATAATTATCCAGCATGTATGGTTGTTCTCTGAGGAGGATCTGTCTAGTAGGAGTTTACTTGACCATTACTGGAAGTGGAATGCATATAATTGATATTTGAGTACAAACTACATTTTCTTTAGAGTGAAAAGGGAGGTCTGTCCCTAGAACAAACCTGTGAGGAAGGATTTTGCCATTAACTGAACTTCTTGGCAGATATTTTTGACCAGATACTGTGGTAAACCTACCAATTCTAGCTTCCTATAGTCACCATTATGGATACTACTGAAAAATTATGGTAACTTAGTTAAGTTATCACGTCAGACAAAGAGATTGGAGGTGGAGAACTATAAATATTTTGATGTATTGTGTGAAGTACTTCTGTAGGTGAAATGAAGAGTAAAAAAGAAATATTCCAGACGGAAGTCTGAAGGCATGTGGATACACCAGAAGAGTTACCACATTGAAGATCACCTATGTCAGATAACTAGTACTCACCAAATATCTATGAATTCCCCACCCTTCTCATCCCCTTGCATTTATGTTGGGTTCATATAACTAATTCTGGAAAATGAAGTAGAAGTGCAATGACACAAATCTCTTTTGAGCTAAGGCATTTAAGAGTTAGTGAGCTGTCTCTACCTCTCTTTCCCATTACTGTGGAGACCTTGGAGACCGAATACTGTATGTGGCATAGAATTTATATTGAACAGGGTTGCCTGGCCTGTGATGGATTTTGCAAGAACAAGAATTAAGCCTTTATTTTATTAAACCACCGAGATTTTGGTGTTTTTCTGTTGTGCCAGTTATTTTTAATTTCTGAACATACCATTCTACAGTTTAAATTCCTATTCAAATTATAATTAGAGACTTTTTCATTAAAATTGCCCTTGGAAAATTTACTGAAAGTTTACTTTTTCTTTTAACTGCATGATTTTTATTTCTGTGAGGTACCTTTTTCTTCCCTTAAGAGTAGTCAATTTTTGCACTGAAACAAAAAGAGGGACAAGAGAAAATATTTTTACATTTTGGACTCAGAATAAATTACATTTCCAATGGAATAAAAAATTGCATTCTCTTATTAAGTCATTGATTTATTTAACTTGGTCATAGCAGGGACTTTTTAAAAGTCCTTTTGCATTAATTGAAGGTATTAGATTATTAAAGAGTTGATAGCTTCTAACCCTATGCCATGAAAGTGTATATATATATATATTCTGTTTTGATACCTTCAGTCGCCAAGTCATTCAGGGTCATGTGATAACTGACAGATACTGTCTTACTTCCAAAATGTTGCTGCAATAACAAAATTTGTGGTACAACAAGCATAATTTGATGGGAAGTTCGGGTCAAAATTAAATTTGACCAAAGTGTTATATTTTGACCTAGGCTTGTATAATGTAGGCAAAATCATTCCCTTGTTGCGCTCCTTGTTCTGTTTCACCTATCTCTTTTTTCCAAAAGTGCCAGGGTGTTATCAGTGGAGGAGTCCTACTACTGCTCTTGTTGCCACTGGTTTGTGGATATTTGTCCTTAGAAGTCTTCTCTTCTCATGGGCTTTTGACATCCTATGACATATAGTACTGCTCAAGAGCACTGAAAAATTCCTAGATGGATCCAGGACCTCTTGACATCTGAATCTCAAAGGAATTACTAGGCTCTCTCTTAAATGAAGATCAAAATTAAATAAATTATACACATCGACAAGAAAAATGTCTAAAGAGCACTTCAAATGTGACAAGACCAACATAAAAATTCTCAATCTACCCTTTGCCCATGTTTTCTAAGTACCATCCAACCAGCTTCACACTCAGCAGCCTTGACATTCTCCCTTACGTTACATATCTAGTCACTTACCAAGTCCTATCAATTTTACCTCAAAGTGTCTCTCAGGTGTGTACCATTCTCTCCATCTCCACTTGCAGCCCTCCATTTCAAACTTCCTGAGCTACTGCAACAATCTCCTGTCCTCAACAGCCTCCCTTGCTTCCCCAAGCAATACATATTTCATGAATGTGTAAACATAAAAACAAATGAACAAATAGAAAGGGAAGAGTATCTAGCTGGGTCTACTTAATAGAAAAAGAAATGCAGGAATAACAGAGTGCTGTAGTATTGCCTAACCCTAAGGATCAATGGTAAGAAATAGTGATTAGAGCAACTTTAATTCCAGGTCTCCCAGTATAAGTGAGAATTCTAGAATGAACTTCTTTCTTATGGACGTCTCATTTAAACATTCAAACACATTTTTTTCACATTATGACTGCCTCTGCTTTCCAAATATTCTGTTTATTTTTGTTATATTTCTAGTTCACTTATGCATAGAGGTAACAGCATTTCTAGTATAGAAATCTAGATTGACTATGATGTCTGGTAATTAATTTTTCAAGAAATGGCCTAGGATTAGACAGATATGAACTTTACAGTGCATACCATTTATACAAAACAATCAACTATATTTTACATATTCACCCTATTCCCAAATACTGCCTTTCTTGCAATGTTATGAGAATAATTATTTTCAAAGTCCAATCTAGCATGCCTCATATGTTTGACAAATTCACACCTGGAACTAATCAACATTTTTCTTTTTAAATTTTTATTTAAAAAGATGTGTTGTTTGTTGAAAAGAAACCAAAGACCCAGCAAACTTTCACAAAAACAGAATTTCTGCAATTGTTGCTGCAGAGGAATCATTAGCATGTTTTCACTTGTGAGCCATTGCTATTCTTAGAGCCTTCGTTTCCCTCTTGATTACCTTTGCTACATTTAGAATCTTATTTGGATCTATATACAAGACGTTGCTTTCATGTACAAGGGTTTTGGGTGTTGGGTAAATGAGTTGCCTGAGGTTGACAGGCCTGAGAACATACGTCTCAGAAAAGCTTTATGATGTCCCTCAGGCCACTGACCTGGGAGTGCTAACGAGTACTGCCACTTCCCCTTTCTGAGAGCATTTCCATTAGGAATATGAAGCACTGAATTGATAGTAGAGATGCACGGTTTCCAGTCCCACCTTGTGATCTGCAAGACATTAGCACCATGTTTTGGTGGCTTAATGAAGATGAAATGAGTGCCTTTTTGTACATTACATTTTAACATTTTGTTTATACTGAGCAATTTGGTAATAACTATCAAAATTTAGCAACCAAATACTATTTATTTCCATACCTAAGAATATACCCTACAGATATATATTCACATATACCTAAGAACCTATGGTCAAGGATATTCATTATAGCATTGCTAATAGAAAGAGAAAAATAGACTCACCTAAACGAACAAAGAAAAAGCAACTGGTTTAATAAATTATGGTATTATCATTCAATTGAGTACTCTCTAACAATTAAAAACGAATGCACCATCTTTAGGTATTTATATATGGGAGTGTCATTTCTCCACTTCTCTTAGAGTTTCCACAGATAGAAATTTTTCCCTAGGAGCACTTGTGGGTTTTGCCTACCCTTTACTCCTCTGCCTTAAATTATGTCAGTTATTAGTGGGAGACAGACATTGATCTACGTTTCTCAGTTGGGTGGAACTGATCTATCGATGTGGTCGCTTTAGTCTTTCTGCCTCCATTAATAGGGGCACTTTGTGGGCTGCGTCTGCTCTGCAGACTCAACTTTCTCTCAAGTCAGCTGTTCCAAGGTCTCTACTGGGGAAGAGGGAATTAGCAAGACTTTTGTTCTCACATGAAGCTAAGTCCTCTTGTTCTTCACCAGAACTGGTTCTTGGGTTCTCCATCTGGTGACACTTGTCACATCTCAGTTGGTTCAGAGGTCTGATGAGAAAGAGTCATGCTCTTACTGGATCCTGTCAAAACCCCCAAAGCATTGATATTCAGTGATCTCCAACATATAAAATTAAGTGAAAAAGTAAGGTGTAGAGCAGTGAGTATTATTTGTGTTAAACAGGAGGATTTACACATATTCTTGCATATTCATTAAATATCTCTGAAAGTTAATACTGTGGCTTCCCTGAGGAGAATTTTCAGGCAAAGGAAGGATAGAGACTGACTTATTTTTACTATATATCCCATTAATTTTTTTTCATTTTAAAACTGTGTGCATATATTACTTTTTCAGAAAAATTAAAATATAAAAATATAAATAAATTCATTCTAATTTATTTGAGCACAATCTGTTCTTTGGAAGCAATGTGATTAAGTAATAATACTCCCAAAGATTACTTATTGAGAACCCTCTACATCAGGTTCTTTGCTAAGCATCATGACGGCTATCTCATTTCACAGTTCTATCAACCCTATTAGGTAAAAACAGTTTTGCAGTTGTTGAGCAACTTGGGCCATTTCTTTAGCCCAGAAACGTAATTTATACAAGGTCGCACAGTATTTATCAGAGCAAAAGTGTGAACCTAGCTTTTTGTAATTCCAAAATCCACGCTCACTCATTATATCACACTGAAGTTCTGCCTTATAACTCATTTCATTTATTCACACAGAAAGGACTGAACTGATTCAATAAATGGTGGTAAACCAGAACACTATTGCCCTGCTATCTGGTGTCTGAGATCTGTGTGATGCGGAGTGAATGCTTTATATTAAGTCTTAGAAAATCCTTGTTTAACTTGCAAATGGATTTAGTATTGGCCATTATATCTGAGCTAAAACATCCCTTTTTTGGTAAAGCAGCTAGTTCCCTGGAGAAGCCCCGGCAAGATAGGTAGTGTCGCTGTAATTCCTTAGTAGGCTTGTTTGTAGCATCACAATGGCATTTGTGGCCTTGCTGGGGGGCTTACAACAGAATTGGCAATGTGAGGCCACCATTAAATGATATATTGCATTTATTTCATATTTTAATTTAGAATACACTGTGTTTCTCTTGGTTTATTGATAAACTCTAGGCCATCATATGTTACAGAATTTTGGGGGGGTTAAAACACTCACTTCAATCCTTGACTCTGCCATTTCTAGCTGGTAACCTTGGGCAACTTAACCTTTCTATGTCTCAGTTTTCTCATCTTTTAAATGGGATAGTAAGAATACCTACCTCACGGGTTTATGGTGAATATTAAATGAAATAATAGACATAATGCTTAGGTCATATAGTGTTTAATAAGTCTTCCCTGTTTGTAATTAATATCTTATCCTAAAAACCAATTTTATATTTGCCTAAGACTTTAAAACTGTGATATCCCTCTTATATGTAGGAAGGATAATGTGACAAATCATAAGTGGGCAGTTATGTTAAGTGAATCAAACACTGAATAAAATGCTTTCCATTTAGAGCTTGTATGGGACTTCAACATATTGTAAATTCAAACCACCTTGGAATAAATTTCACATAATTTTTCTTTGTTACTTAGATTGGTTAAATCAAGAAAGAGCTTAAAACATTTTAAACTTAGTAAGAGTGGTCTGGATGATAATATGTCATGTAATTGTCAAAGAATAAGGACGTATTTTACAATCAAAATTTCCATTTGAATTTATTATATCATTATAAGCATATTCATAGGTTTAGGTCTATAATGAGCTGAATTGCTCTCCAGATGTATGCTATCGATTTATTTTTCTCATTCAATAGCATACACTGCCTACATTTCTGAAGTGGAGGAGGCAGCAAAGTTTTATAATGGTGGTTATTTTATCCCTAAAATGGTACAGTAGAAATATTTAAATATTAGGTCCTTGAAGACTTCAACTTTTCACTCCAGATATTTTATTTGTAAATCTCACATGATTAATTATTATATTATATTCATGCATGACTCTTGTTTTGAAATTATTTCTTGGCTACAATTTTCATTGAATTTAATGTTGCATCAGTCATTTAATTTTTAATTTATATTCCCACCAACAGTGTATGAAAGTTCCATTTGCTCCACATCCTCAGAAATATTTGGTAGTATTTTGGAGACTATGTGGGGCATCTCTTTTTTCTCTTTGATTTCATATTGTTTTGCACTATTTTACAACTTTATTGAAATTTAATTTATATACTGCACAATAACCCATTGTAAGTGTATAATTCAATGATTTTCATTGACTGAAGTCAGTTGGGCTCTCACCTGGAGATTCTGGAGAAGAATCACTTCCAAGCTCATTCAAATTGTTGGCAAAATTCAGTTCCTTACAGGTGTAGCATGGAGGTCTCCATTTACTTGTTGGCTCTGAGCCAAGAGCTAATCTCAGGTTCGAGAAACAACCAACATTCTTCATCAGGTGGCCCCTTCCATCAAGCCAGATATGGCACATCAAATCCTTCTTTTGTTTCAGATCTCTGTGAAACCTCCTTTTCCTACCAGTTGGAGAAAACTCTCTGCTTTTAAAGATCTCATGTGATTAGATTGAGCCCACCTGTATAATTTACCTTTTGACCTCAAAGTCAACTGATTACTAACCTTAATTATATTTGCAAAATCTCTTTGACATGTAACCCATTTGTTTCCCCCCCCAAATTCATATGTTGAAACCCTAATCCCAAATGTAATGATATTTGGAGGAGGGCCTTTGGGAGGCCATTAGGTCATGAGAGTGGAGCCTTCCTGATGGGATCAGTGCCCTTATAAGAGACACAGGGGAGCTTGCATTCTCATCTGGAGGCATAATTAGGAAAAGATCCACTTCCAAGGTCATTCAGGTTGTTGGCAGAATTTGTGGCTGTATGACTGAAGGCACTGGTTTTCTTTTAGCTGTCTGCTGGAGGCAGACTTAAATATTTATTCAGTTTGTTTACTTTATATAGGTCTATTCAGATTTTCTACTTCTTTAAAGAGCTTTTTTATTTGTGTCTTTGTAGATGTTTGTCCATTTTACCAAAGTGGTCTAATATATTGTCATAAGTTTGTTCATAATATTCTCTTATAATCTTTCAATGCTTTAGAGTCTATAGTGATGTTCCCTATTTCATTTCTGCTTTTGGTTATTTGTAGCTCCTTTCTTTCTCTCCTTGGTCAGTCTAACTAAAGGTTTTTCAAGTTTGTGAATTTTTATTGGTTTTATTTTTTTCCTAGTATTTATATTTTCTATTTCATTGATTTCTGGTATGACATTTATTTCCTTTATGCTACTTTGGGTTTGATTTACTCTTCTCTTCCTAGGTTCTTAGTGTGGGAACCAGGATTATGCTTAGATCTTTCTTCCTTTCTTATGTAAGCATTCAAAACTATAACTTTCCCTCATCACTGCTTTAGCTTCATACCATAAACTTATTTTATGTTATATTTTATTTTAAGTAAGTTACCTATATTTTCTCTTTTCTTTGTGATTTCTTCTTTAGCCTATTAGTTATTTAGAAGTGTGTTGTTTAATTTACAAATATTTGATATATATTCCAATTTTCTTTCTGTTGCCAATTTCTAATTTGATTCAGTCGTGGTCAGAGAACCTACATTGTGTGATTTCAATCTTTTCAATGTATTTAAGCTTGTTTTATGTCCTCACATATGGTCTATACTGGAGAATGTTCTATGTGCAGTTAGAAAACAAATTTATTCTGGTTTTGTAGTGTGGAATATTCCATATATATCAGTTCGGTCAAGTTGGTTGATAACGCTGTTCAAGTGTTCTATATCCCTACTGGTTTTCTGTCTGACTGTTATGACATTTACTGAGAACAGAATATATAATAAATTTCCAATTGTAGAGTTGAATTGTATATTTCTCCTTTTAATTTTGTCACTTTTTGCTTCATATATTTTAGGACTATGCCTTTATATATATGTATATAGCTATACCTTCCTGATGTATTGACCTTTTTATTATTATTAAATAGCCCTCCTTTATCTTGTAACATTTCTTATTTTAAAGCCTTGTTTTATATTAATATAGCCTCTCCATTTCTCTTATGGTTAATATTTTCATGGTAAATATTTTTCAACTTTTTTTTCCAATTTATTTGTCTTTGAATCTAAAATGTGCTCTTCTAGTCAACATTCTCTTTTCAGTAAATAGCATAACAGCCATTTATGGTTATTTATTCTTCGTTCTTGAAATTTCAACAAACAAATGATTATTTCTTTGGAATTTTTTAGATATGGTGCTACTGAAAGGGATAGAAGGAGACTAGGTAGAAAAAAACACGTATGATCCCCAAACTTTGGGGAGGTGAATTTCATAAAGCTAGGAGAAAAGGAAGTATATTAAAAGTGAAAACATTAAAATATTTAATGTAAATGTAGTTAAATGTTAGTAATTCACATGAAGAGTTAAAGGAGAACATACCTATAAGGCCATTACATTCATTCATAATGTAGGGATTTTTGCCTATTTTATTTAAAGCTATATCCCAGTCACCCAGAACTGTGTTTGGTCCATAGTGGACTCTCAATGTGTACTTTTTGGATAAATGGAGGCAGCCCTCAAAGAAACCTTTTATAAGGAGGGTCTTTAGGGGTGTGACCAAGAATAATTATTAGTGGTTTGTTAAAGGAATGCTCAAGCCCTAGTAAGTTGATTTGTATAAAAAGTATGAAAGCTATGCAAAGTTTTCTGATCCCCAGAGGAAGGAAATAAAAATTACATTGCTTGGGATCAGTGTGTACTGACTCCAAAGAGTAAGCATATATACCTATATTATAGTTAAGATACAGGTGTTCTAATCCTTTTCTCTTTTCTTTCTTTTGACTTGGGCAAATCAACTTAATAATTCTTAGCCTGTTTCCTCAATTGTTGAAATGTGGGGACGAAACAATAATGTTTGTGCCTTTAACATTGAAATATTTCTTAAGTGGTATATTACTTCTGCCCTTTCAGCTGAAGGGAATTGTTTTCAACAGGAAAGAAATACAATGAATATTTCCAAGTTCTGGAACTATATTGTGCCTGAAAATAGCTTAGGATGCAGCCTACAGATGCAAATATCTCCAGTCCGTTTCCTGCTCCACATGCTGGTTCAGTAGGTTTCAGGCGGTACCTAGAAATCTGCATTTTACCAATCCCTCTAAATTATTCTGATGTAGTTGTTCTGAGGATTATGCTTTTATAAAGTGTAACCTTGGTTAAGAGGGAAGTTCGGCCAAGAGAGGGTGAAGAGGCTATACAAGAGCATCTAGATGCTCCAAACCAAGATCACCTTCTAACTGAGAGATATAGAAAATTAAATTAGTAGAGCATTTATTATCATGGAAATCTTTATTATTAATTTAAATATTATTTAATATTTTTATAATTATATTATAAATAAATACTTTATATTATTATTATTAGAAATCATAGAAAATATAAGGGGATTATTAAAGATTGGTGAACTTAGAGCAAAATGATGTTCACATAATAAGAGATATTATGTGGAAAAAGAATTAAATTTCCGTAGCCCCATAGATAGAATTAGGCCCATTTGATCAAATGTAAAAAGAGAAAATTTTTTTAGCTTTAAAAAAATAACTTCTTGAATTTCAAAATTATTTAAATACCTGAAAATTCAGATAATTTTGACTTCAAGAAAAATTTCTGGTTTCTGGTAATATGCCAGAGATCTCTGTTCTCAATTCTATTCTCTGTAGCATTATTTATTAGTCATAAAAGATAGGCATGATTATAATATTTTGACAAATTAGCTAGGTATTTTTCATCACTATCTCCATCTTTCTATTCATGCTTCCCCTGTCCAATCTCGCTAGGTCATCCTGTATTCATTGCCATAGGGAAAGATTGTAGAACAGAGAAAAACTATTCTTTCTTGGCTCCTGAGTTTAGAGTTTAGGCCTTGCAAGGAGTGAGAGGGGTTCTAGTAAGATAATGTATTTGTATGACTACAGAGAAGAACATGAATTTCTGCATCTAAGGTAAGGGTTCTCCTGGTTGAAGAAGAAGGAGAATTGGTGAGGAATAGTGATGAGAGTTTCAATGATGGTAGTTTCCTGATGAATGGTGCCTGTGCCCTGAGTTCATACCCCACCAGGATGAGTAGAGGGGGATGTGGCAGTGGGGAACTGTGTGCCCTCTCCTGGGTAAAGTGGTTGTCAGTAAAGTAGCTGTGGCTACCGGAAGTGTCTAGGCAGATGGGGAGGAAATCATTCCACAGAATCCATGAACTCCATAGTAGCAAGAGAGCAGCAGCATGAGCTGTGTGAGTCCAGTGTGTCACAGAGAGAGAGCTGGATCTGAAGGGGACTTTTGGAAAGGAACAAAGAACAATATGGCAGGACCTGCTGTAATAAGACCAAAGTCCTCATGAGCATGAGGACGACTCAGCACGTTCCAACATGGTCAGATGACAACCTGAGCAGATCTTCCCTCCCCTCAACCATCTGCCTCACATCTCACTGACATTATTTGAATCGTCCTGGGATTTGAAAGTAACTCTAGGTAAATGTCAAGTAGGGGTCTTAAATTTACAAAGGTTAAATTTCTCCATTTGGAGGAAAGTGGCGAGCTAAGTTGAGTGATAAAAACAATAAAGAGGCTCACATTCACCCTATAAATGCACATCAAATTTAAGAAAAGAATGAAGCTGGGTGACATAGTAAATGCGTGGGCGGTTAGCCCAGGATCCAAAAAGTAATACATAGTTAGAACTATGGGCTAAAGCCATCAAGATAATATGTTATGGGGATGATGCGGTCATATATATAAATATTCAAGTATACCATGTGGGCTTAGCTGCAGAGAGTGACAATAGCTAGAGTTTCAATGGACTTACAATGCATTAATAGAATTACAATGACTAAAGAAAGAGGACAGCCCTGATCAACTGCACTGGTAAAATAATCCTGGGTGTGTGTGTGTGTGTGAGAGTGATGGTAGTTATTTGTAATGTAATTTGCTCTAAACTGATTTGAGTTCAGAGAAATGTAACCAGAATGAAAAAAAAAAAAAAAAAGGAAAAAAGAACTGCGTCCTGTAGATCCTGTATTCTATTAATAATATGACCATATGCTATATATCTGATTAACTCAGGGTGGTTCCATTAACACATGTAGTCCTAGCAATTTGCAGGTTTTACATAGTTACCCTATATAGAGAGAGCAATAGAAAGGAATGCAGATTTTTTTTTTAATCTGTAGATGAAAATTGCAGGGACTGGGAAGAAAGAGACTGATGCATATTAGGTGGCTGTCTTCAAACAATAAAAGTTATTAAAGAGGAATTAAACTTCTCTATGGTGCCAGTGGGTAGAATTAAGACCACTTATAAAATATACAAGGAGAGGTATTTTAACTTTGAAAAGAGAACTTTTTATACAACAAAATTCTCTAAAGATAGAGTAGGCTTCCCCAAATTGAAGTGACTTCCCTGTCACTGGGAGTTTAATAAAAAGACATTATGGTTTTTCAGTGAGGATTTTGTAAGGAAAATTCAAGTATCAGATGATAGGTGGGTCAAATGAGTTTTTTATCTTTCCCAAAAGTCGTATTCTTATAATATTTAGGTTTTGAACTATGTGAAGAATCAGAAGATAACTTTAAGAATAAAGAGAGAATGATTGTCAGAAGACATTATGGGTTATAAAGGCAGTTTCTAGAAAAGAAATAGTTGAAAAAACTTAAGTATTTTCATGTTCTCATTTGTTATAAACCAAAATGTATTATTTGTGTGTCCTGTGCCACTTCCTTTACTAAATAATGTAAAAATCTTGCCAAATACATTTTGCATAAAACGAATAATCTGAAATACAATCCAGTTGGCATCCCCTTGTGGGAAAACACAGCCAGTCTCTGGGGCTGGAGAGCCTGACTGAGAGGGCTCCACAGGCAGACAGTGGAATGAGGACTGGAAAATCTAGGACTCTCTGTTGCCTTGACATTTGTATCTATTAGCATGCTTTCAGGAACAAGTAACAGAATATCCAACTAAACAATAAAGATATTTACTATGTTGCACAGCAAGAATCCCAGAATACGGCAATTACGGGTTTGGTGGATTCAGCAGCTAATGCTGTCAGGTATCCAGGATGAATTCTCTGTGATTCTTTTTGACTTCCCCTTTATAGCTGCAACCTGGCTGAACAACACAAACAACCGTGTAAACTGAATGAAGCAGCTGCAGGGATATTAGATATTGTTCTCACATTATAATATCTAGAGGCAGAAAAGAGTGTAAATATCTGTTTTGTGTTGCTTATTAAGACAGAGTGAAACTTTCCCAGAAGACCCACAGCAATTTATGCAACAGCAGACAACTCACTGGACAGTGATGCAAATGTGCCATATCAAAAAACAACAAAAAAATCATTGGTAAAGAAGACAGAATCACCGTGAGTGGCCAGGTACACACTGGGTAAACGAATAAATGTCTGAGAAAATTCAGGGTTCTCTTAGCAGGGAAGAAAAGTCACGGGGCAGGAATGGATTTTGGTGAGGTAACTAACAGTGCCTGCTACAACTCTCCTGTGCCAGGTTCCAATGTCTGCTCTAACATGAAAATACCTGCTGCATTTGTTTCCTAGGGCTGCCATAACAAAGTACCACAACTGGGAGGCTTAAAGTAACAGAAATTTATTGTCTCACAGTTCTGGAAGCTAGAAGTCTGAAATCAAGGTGTTGATAGGGCCATGCTCTCTCTGAAACCCGGAAGGGAATCCTTCATGGTGACTTCCTAGCTTCTGGTGTTTGCCGGCAATACTTGGCTTGTAGATACATCACTCCAATCTCTGCCTCTGTTATCATGTGGCTGTCTTATCCCTGTGCGTCTCTGCCTTCTCTTCTTATAAAGACACCTGTCATATTAAATTAGAGCCCATCCTAATGACTTCATCTTAACTTGATTACATCTACAAACACCAAATTTCCAAATAAGGTCATAGTTACAGGTGCCTGGAGTTAGGACTTCACCATATCTTTGCGGGGGCGTGGGGCACAATTCAACCCATAACACCTACCAAGTGATGCTCATTTAGGGACCCATGCTATAACTTTGCTTCTTCTGAGTCTTCCTCTGTGAAACAAGGTCTGGAGTTTGCACCTCATGAGACAGCGTGGTATATTGGAAAGAGCACCAAAACAAAGTTTGAAGACTTGAGTACTATTAGGGATATCTTGGGAAAGCTACTTATTTTCTTTGAACCTATCAGTTTCCTCACTATGTAAGAACTTCCCAATACTCTGATGCAAAGACATCACTTATCTGGTCTCAGAGGAGCCCTCTATAGAGATGAACCTATCTGGCCACCACTGCCTGATAATATTAAATATTAGAGTAATTTAATTTACCCCTTTCTAGTGTTGTGCTCATGCAACACTCCGATTATAAAGTCTTTCAATGTGATGTGCTTATAGAATACATAAATTCCCTATCCCCAAAGTTGTTATATTTCTCAGTATAATTTGAACCATTGGCCTTTAAAACAATTAAAAAATAGAGATTTTAATTTTTTTATTTCCAAATTATCAGTTGTAGAACTTCATGATCTTCCCTCTATTAAGGCAGGCCCTTCAAGGCAATGTGACATTGTCATTTTCTTTAATATACAATGTCTTTATTGGAAATTTGCAATTTGAGATGCTTGTGGTATATAAAAGAGACATAATTATTGGTTGAGATATAAAATTATGAAAGGAATAGGGAAGTGTAGAGATAAATGAGGTCAAGTTATTACAATTGGAGTTTGTGAAGAAAAACACCGTGACCTTCAGTTACAGGAGCAGGATGGTTCAGAAGAAAAGGGGATTTCTCAAATTCCACTGGCCTCTTTAACAAAGGTTGAAGAGTCCAAGTGTGTGAGTAGACAAGCCCAACACAGACCCAGCTGAGCTGACATAAGCTTAGGTGAAGGGGCCCTATCCATGAGTGAGATCATTTGTTCTCATCCATTCCAGGAGAGACACAGGATTCAAAGAGCTTCAGGGTAAAATGGTGAGATTTGGCTTTCATGCTGGGTCAGGACACACACTCACGCTTTAGTGCCGATGGTAATTAATATTTGTGTCTGCCTGATATACTTTTCTCACCTTCTTCTTCTAATAAAACGTACCTCCCTGTCCAGAGGGCTGCATCTATATCATAGGCTGGAACTATCATATTCCATTATCCTGGTACACTGGATTGTTTCTTTTCAATGCAGCATCGTCCCCTTGAACAGGAAACAAGAGAATAAAGCTGTGCAGTCTCTAAGAAGGGCATAGACCACATGTATCTAATTCAGATTTGGCTAAGGAGGATGGGGACAAAGAAGAAACTCCCGGGGGTTGGGCTAAACACCACAAAAAACAGTGGATAAGGACTTCTTCCCAGAGAGCCGGATCAGTGTCTATTCAAGGTACAGTATTTCTGCTATAATGTGACTTGCATTCCTAAAATTCACTGCACTATGCAAAATCATGCTATGAAAACTACAGGGCTTATGGGGAAAATGGGGTTAGGGGTACAATACTCAAAAGCTTTGTCAGTGACCTAGAAAAAATAAAAAGAGAGAAACCTAATAAAAATGGCAGCAAGGTTTTACATATATTAAATAGTTAAGGAATCCAAAGATACTGTAGTAAATTCAGCACTTTACCTTGAAAAAGACCCAAAGTGTGATTGTATAAGTGGGTGTTGGAAGGGTTGCAGCTTGTGAGTTACTGTGAAGTGGTGGAAGAGGGTTACCTGAAATCAATCAGAGAGTTCTAACGCCAGATGCTGATGGGTGTGGCTCATAACATGCAGTGAACTGTGCTGGCTGGTAGATGTTCAGAGGTGTGTGTATGCATGTGTGTATATTTCTACTCATCTTTGTTCAGCCAGGTACAGTGTCTTGTGTTTACCAAGTGTTTCTTGTGGACAATACTGTGCATAAGCAAACATGAAATTAGTGTTATGTTCAACTTGTGTCCTAATATATCAATCACATTGGAACAAAGTCACATTTTAAAAACAAACGATAAGGCAGAACTGATTATATTTCTAGAATAAAGCATATTTTCCCTCCATCTAACTAAAGGTATTTCATGGTACTGTATTTGACTAAAACCTTTCCCTTTGATAATCTAACAATTTTTAAAAATAGATTTTCCCCTCAAATTTGTGTGAAAGCCATAAAACTAATGAATTGGATGCATAGTCTGAGATCCAATTTTATATGGTTGTATGACATTGCTATGACATGCTGCTTGCTTGAGTAAAAGTAAGATTAGGAACATTGGCTGAGTGTTCTACAGACCCAGCTTAAACCAAGATTTACAATGCTGTCGCTGTGTATTTAAAACACATCTTTGTGCTAAATTACTTTTTTTCTGATGACAAATAAATTAATCACACAACAAAAATAATTTAAAAGAATCAATTGTTAGTTGGCATAGACAAAGATCAGTTCAGCATTTCCCTTAAAATGCTGATATCCACACATTTCAAATTCAACTAGAAAAATGTTCTTTAGGGTGAACAGAGTTGCAAATATTGAATTTCGGTGTTTTTTTTTTTTCATTTCATGTCCTTTGTAAATATTATTCTTTAAGTAATTTTTAACATTAATGCTTTTATTTTCTTCATTCTGTCTTAGGAAAGAGGCAAACCTGAAGGATACGCGTATGTTTGCTATGGCTGCCATAACAAAGTACCACAGACCGGATGGCTTAAACAACAGAAACTTTTTCCTCACAGTTCCGGGGGCTGGAAGTCCAAGATCAAGGTGTTGGCAGAGTTGGTTTCTTCTGAGGTCTCTCTCCTTGGGCTGTAGATGGCATTTTCTCCTCATGTCTTCACTTGGTCTTTCCTCTGTGAGTGTCTTGTGTCCTAATCTCCTCTTATCAGGACACTGGTCATATTGGATTAGGTTCCACCTATTTGACCTCATTTTACCTTAATTACTTCTTTAAAAAGGCCTATCTACAAACATAGTTACATACTGAGATACTGGGCGTTAGAACTTCAACATACAAATTTTGAAAGGCCACAATTCAGCCAACAATACGTTGAAGTGAAGAACATTTATAGGCTAAGTATGAGGCTGGACTTGGACTCAGACGGGCTGAGGTCCCAGTTCTTTACACAGCATCTCTGTGACCTTGGATATTAATCTAGTATTTCTAAATTTTAGTGACCCTGATAGACCAGAGTGTCTCCCTCAATAACTAGAAAATAGCCTGTCCATGAATGAGATCACTCGTTCTCCCTCTCCTTCCCACACTAGTCTTCTCAGTCTTTGAAAAGCAACACATAAAGCCACTTTCTTTACTCCTGTTTTTACATCCAGCCTTAAGGGCAAGTTCTTTGCCTACCAATTCCTCCTTCTTCAAGTCTCTCTGCTCTTATCTCAAGCTCCTTTGCACTGCAGAATTCCACTTTATCCCACAAGGGTGGACCCATGCCACTCACTCTGCTACAGTTCCCCACAAGTAAGCAGATTCAGAAACAACACAGGACTTTAGCCATCAGTCTCTAAGCTTTGCAGAAAACTGAGCTGGAGTGGGGATAGCCGGTCGGGGGATGGTTGTCGGAAGAGGATTTGTTTGGTCCCATGTGCAAAGACAGACACTGGTTCTCAAATCTAAACGCCCCTTTTGATATTCTACCAGTGTGCTACTCTTAGTGTATCTATTCTCCTGAGGAGAGACCTCCATTTATTTTCTCCTGGAGGCAGGATGAGAAAACCCTTATGATGAGAAGATTAGCAATGCCTTTCTCACTATTATACAGAAAAAATGTTTTCTTTCCTTGGATTTGTTTTCAGCGAGGGGAGGTAGCAGGGAGGGAGTGACAAGCAGAGGAGGTGGGGTGCTGGGGGAACTGGGGTCTTTATTGGCTGGTATCTCTGTGGCTCTGTTCCAATTACATTATTAGGATTCAGAATCTTCCTCTGATAGAAGGGAAGTCATTTGACTGCGTTACTTCTAGCTATTTAAATGTAAGCTTTGTATAGTTTTTAATGAAGACTAAAACTGCAGTACTTCATGGTCTGTAAACCCTGTTTTAGGATACATTCAAGATTTTCAAGTGATTAGAGAAATCTTTCTTATGCCATTCAGATCCTTTTTAGCCCTATCAATTTTGTGCGGTTACTGCATTTCAGGATAGAACATTTTTAAATATCATATAAGGAGGTGTATGGTTAAAAGTCCAATCAATATAAACGTCTTGAGTGAAAATAATAGCCTCCAAAATTTTCTCTATAATTATAGCCTCTGATTATTAACTTCCAATTAGAAAATATAAATTCTAATGACAGGAAGTGTTATTAAAGATACAGAGATATTTCATAATAAAAGGTCCAACCCATCATGTATCTATAACAATTCTAATTTGTGTGTACCTAATAACTTGGCCTCGAACTATAAGGCAAAATTTGACAAAACTAAAGGGGAAAAAGAGCATGTCAAAATTCACAATGAAGATTTTAATACACTGCTCCCAGTTCTTCCTGGAATAAGCAGGAAAAAAAGTGAGTCAGGATATACAATTTTTAAGGGAAAAATTAGTACTAGTCTAGATCATGGCTAAATTTGGGGGTATAAAGAAGACTTTTGGGGATTCTAGTCATTGTTATATGTGTAGACATGGTGGTAGTTATAGGAGTGTGTTTACTTTGTGCTGATTTATTAAGCTATATTCTTCCGATTGGTGCTATCTTTTTTATGGATGCTTTATCTCAATGAAAAAATTAATTTCTCAGGGGCCGGCCCAGTGGTGTAGTGGTTAAGTTCACCTGCTCTACTTTGGCGTCCGGGGGTTCACATGTTCAGATCCCGGGCACTGACTTCCGTACCGCTTGTCAGCCATGCTGTGGCAGCGTCCCACATATAAAGTAGAGGAAGATGGGCACAGATGTTAGCCCAGGGCCAGTCTTCCTCAGCAAAAAGAGGAGGATTGGCAGCAGATGTTAGCTCAGGGCTGGTCTTCCTCACAAAAAAAAAAAAGTTAATTTTTTAAAAAAGAAAGGCTTTACCTCCAAAATTCCCCTTCTCCTATTTAAATTTGCTTACACAAATGACAAATATTTTGTTTTCTTTTGTCATATACAGGAAGAAAGTAACATTCATTGGATGTGTACTGTACACCTGGAGGCATGACATTGGTCTTGTTTTCCTCTGGCCAGAAATATTTGGTTCCAAAGATGATATTTGAAAGGGAAGAAAATAGTTACCTGGCAATCATCTTCTCCCCACATTTCAGTTGTGGAAAATAATTCAGAGGAAAAAAAGTCAGTGGGTAAATAGTATGTTTTTTCACAGACAAATAGAAAACTCAGAATAGAGAAATCACAACTTCAAAAGTTTTGGTAAGAATAAGAAATGTAATCTTCATTAGTCTGTAGAAAAATCAAAATTAAAGATTTTAATTCAGATTTCAATAATCTTCAATAATAGCCAATATTTCTGAACATCTGCCACATGTCCTGTACTGTGTTAGTCATCTGTAGCTGCATGACAATATTACCACAGGCCCAGCAGGTTAAAACAGCAGACATGTATTATCTCAGTTTCCGGGGGTCACGGCCTGGGCATGGTTTACCTGAATTTTTTGCTTCAGGGTCTTCAAAAGCTGCAGTCAAGGTGTCAATCAGAGCTGTGGTGTCATCTGAGGATCAACTAGGGGAGGATCTGTTTCCAAGCTCATGTGGTTGTGAGCATCATTCACTTCCCTGTAGGCTGACAAATTGGGGGCCTCAGTTATTGGCTGGCTGTTGGCCAGGTGTCACCTTCAATTTCTTGCTTTGTGGGCCTTCCCAACATGGCCACTTGCTTCCTCAAAGCCAGCAAGGGAGAGCTTCTCCTTTCAAGATGAATGTCAGTCTTATAGAATGTAATCATATGCATGTACGCAGATACATTTCATCACCTTGCTCTACTCAACTAGTCAGAAGCAAGTCACAGGTCCTGCCCACACTAACAGGGAAGCCTGAATGGATGCCTTGGTGGGGATTATGGGGACTACCTTAGAGTCTGTCCTCCACATGCACAATACATATTTACATGGTTTATCTCATTTCTTCCTCACAATAGCTCCGCGATGTAAGTACTATAAATGCCTCTGTTTTATAGGTGAGGAAACTCTGGCCATAGGGAGGTTCAATAACTTGTCCATCTATACATGTTGGAGTTGTGATTCAAGTTGAGGCATCCAGAAATTGATGCCTTAATTGGGGTAAGATTTATTACTTCATAATTAATAAAAATTTCACAATAAAATATTTTGCAAAAGGGAAAAATCTTTTCAACTACTTTAGAAAGAATACATTTTAATGGATTTTTAATATTTTTACTCCATATTATTCTTATCTATTCAAATAAGTAGTAAATCCCCTCTTAAGATTAAAAACAAACATATTGAGCCTGAAATGATCTTTTGTTGGATTATTTGCACTATACTAATGAAAAATACATATTTCTAGTATTTTATTCACATATTCATATTGGTTACAAGACTGTGTATTTCAGTCATACAGTGCCACATATCAAAGATATATTTAAGCCCAGAGATTGAACTTAATTAAAATTTTCATTAACTTTATTTCAGCACATGACTTTGAATTATGTTTTACCACATTTCTAAAAGGAAAGCATATGTGTGTGAGAGAGAGAGAAAGATAAAAATGATCTTATCCTAAGCATTTTGTTACTAATTAGTTGTAGGTTAGCTTCAAAGTGACACGAAGGCACACATAGGCCATTACAATCATAAGGTGTGAATTCTTACCATGGTAGCCATTTGAGTTCTATGAAATATACGATAATTGACAGAAAGTGAGGCCTTAGTAGACTAAATAGCACTTGTTACAAAACACTCAACTTACTAAGGTACAGCACTTATTAGTGGATATTTTGCAGTATTTTCCGCAAATAACCAATAACAGAGAGCGATAATCACTATCTCTAATGCTAGCTTGCACTGACTGAGCATCCAGTGGTACTTGGAGCATGGGGAACATATAGGCTGACAGGGCACAGTGAAGGATTGTCTATTTAAATATTTTTAAGAAAATAGTTAATAAATAAATAACATTCCAAAAATCAGCATTATACCGAGCAGTGAGCAATAAATTCTGTATCATAGAAATGAAATCTTGAATTAGTTAAGCAATTTGCTCCAGTGTACACAGCAATTAAAAATCAGCCAGGCTTTAATCCCTGGCAAATGGACCCAGTAAAACCTTCATCCAATAGTTCTCAACCCTGGCTGTCAGTAGGATCACTTGGACAGCTTTGGAAAAATATAAATGATTTTGGCCACACATGAGACTAATTAAATTACAATCCAGGGTTGGGACTCAGGCATTTATATATTATTTTAAAGTACTCCAGGGGATTCTAATGTGCTATTAGGGTTAAAAAGCAGGGCTTTATGCTATATATTGTCTTAGTCATGCCACAGAATTTTAGTACACCATCAAATTCTTTTAGCTACATCTCCTTTTCTCCTGTTGTTTGTTTTTGCTTTTTTAGATTTCATAGTTAAGAAGACATAAATATTATGTATTGGGAACCGTACTCATTCAGATTAGGCCACAGACACACATTCTCATGGAAACCTATCAAACGTAAACAGGTAACAGAATGTGCTTTTTTCTTTTTTAAGCAGTATCTTTTTAGTTTTGATTAATTTGTTTTCACCTCCTTTGTGTTACTTAAAGGAAAGATTTTATTTCTCCCGGGGTCTGAATTCATGCCAGTAAACACGGATATTTTTCTAACCCCGGCACTCATGTGCTTCAATAATTGTTTTATTGCTTGAGAAAACAGGGATTTAAACTCTCCAAATCATTTTGGCATTAAATCCAAGTTAATCATTCTTTCAAATATCAGCACGAGCCGCAATTTTAGGGCATCTTGGGGGCTTCATTTACCTCATTTCTGAGCATTAGATAAAAGGGTTTTCCTGGGCTTCTGATAAGAGTTTCACATTGATATTATTAAAGAAAACTCTAGGCTTACAACATGGAAACAGTGAATTCTAACTGTCATTGATGCTGAAGAAACTAAGAACCATGTTTACCTTAAGTAATTACCTCCAGATACAAATTAACTAAACTATATGTACAGGTACTATGCTAGGTACTTCCAATTTATTATCTCACAAGTATTTTATTCCTACTTTCCAAGGGCTATTGTTTCCATTTTATGGATAAGAAAACATAGGTCCTCTATCTGGTGAGTGACAGAGCTCAGATATATTTGGACAGGGACATTTGGAATATCATAGGCTATACTTTAAAAAATATTTTTTCAAATCTGGTTTTAGTTTTTGGATCAAGATGTATTTCATTAAATACACAGTCTAAGAAGAATACTTTTATCATGTAAAGCATAAAGGAAGAGTGTGGATTAAGAAAATACATTTTGGGAATTGACACTATACTGACCAATTTCATGAGGAAAGTTCTCCTCCATCCCTAAAAACTCTGAGACATAGACATAATGGAAAAAGATCTTGAGAACAAGAATGCAAAGTCTGTTTGAGGAAGTACAATTTGGAAAGTTCAAGACAAGTAAGGATATAAATGCAAAATTTCTGACATTCAGGCATTGCCGTGATTTAAATAATTACTTATGATAACATGAAAATCATCCCACAATACTAAATTTGGCCATGACTGATTTTTATTCATTATGACTCTTTTATTACAAGAATGTGAGATTGTGGGGAATAGAACTGAGTTATTCTGAAACCATTCTCTAATAGAAAATTTTTAAATCTTTAAAAATGGATTTGGATCTTAATCTTCTACATGAAAGGGAAGAGCTATCTCATTCTAGCTGTCATAATTTTCCAAAGTTAGCTTGAGAATCTTGTGCAGGATATGACTGAAATGTGGGGCAGTAATTTAGGGTATCATTAAGGCAAATTTGGTTAACCAAGTACCATTTGCAGATAAACAAAGTATTCACATTATAATCCCAAGGAGTATGAAGAAAGAAAAAGAAGTGATGCCAAATTCAGTAAAATCAGCCCAAGTATTTGTTAATACACAGGAGAAATGCAATCAGTGAAAACAGCATTATTTTAAAAGTTTTTAAAAGCTGAAGAGAAAATAAGATTTACGTGAATACCAGTTAAACCTCACTAAAGAAAGTAGTTCTATCTACATTAAACCGAACCTTGGGGTGCCAGCCCAGTGGTGTAGTGGTTCAGTTCATACGCTCCGCACTGGCAGCCTGGGGTTCGCAGATTTGGATCCCAGGCATGGACCTATGCACTGCTTATCAAGCCATGCTGTGGCGGCATCCCATATAAAGTGGAGGAAGATGGGCACGGATGTTAGCCCAGGGCCAGTCTTCCTCAGAAAAAAGAGGAGGATTGGCAACAAATGTTAGCTCAGGGCTAATGTCCCTCACAAAAACAACAACGACAACAAAAAACCCAACCTTGGCTCTGCTATCTGATCATATCTCTTAATATTTAAATCTTACAACCTGTCTTCAGTCTGTATTGCTGAGAAAGTGGAGAGATCGTTTTGGTTCAAATATAACTGGTAGATTTTAGCTTTTTGTTTGTTTTTTGAGGAAGATTGGCCCTGCGCAAACATCTGTTGCCAATCTTCCTCTTTTTCCTTTTTCTCCCCAAAGCCCCGGTACATAGTTGTGTATCATAGCTGTAGTATTGTAGCTCTTCTATGTGGGACGCCACTTCAGCATGGCCTGATGAGCAGTGAGTAGTTCCACGCCCAAAATCTGTAATGGCAAACCCAGGGCCGCCAAAGCAGAATGTGCGAACTTAACCACCTACACTGCCAGGCCGGCCCCTTAACTGGTAGATTTTAATGTTGGTGAAGCCAGTCAACTGCAACAACTAGATGACAGTGACTTGTCAGTTTTTGTGCATAATTTTTATTGAAAGCCTGGTCTCAAGTGTAGCTTCTAATGAAAAGGACAAAATAGTAAACTACTAGTTACTCCTGGGTTACAAGAGAAAGTGATGTGTACTAGATTTATATTGGTTGGAAGTGACATAAGTAAGTTGAACTCAAACCAGTTTAAGCAGAAAAAGAGAATTTAGTGGGTCGTGTCCATGGGAAATACGAAGGCTGACGCTCTTTCTCTCCATCTGTCTGCGCTGCTTTCAGCTGTGTTGGCTTCATTCTCAGGCAGAGTCTTTTGGTGAGGTGGATGTCCACTGGCCGCTCAAGAAATAGTGTTCTTATAGTGATCCTACATCTGGTTTGCTTAGGACAGTCTGAGTTTGTGCTTATCACGTTGGAATATTAAAAGTCTCCCCTTTCACTCTCAGAAGTGTCCTGTTTGGATAATAAAGTTTATGGTCACCTTACCTTATAGCCAGTATAACTACTGTGTTACAAGCCTGGTTTGTGACATAAACACAACACAACCTCAGTTTTGTCTCCCAGCACCCTGTTAACTTTTATTTAGTGAGAGTATTCTCTCCTTCCTTGGATGGAAACTTAGCTCCTATGGCTTTTCTGCTCACTCTGAAAGATAGGCAGTTCTGTGGTTACACGTGGTCATAGAACAGCCACAATTCAATTATAAGCATGTGTCTAGTCTAAGAATTTAGCTGCTTGCTAAATGCTTTAGCTGCTTTCTACAAATGTTCCACTTTTCCTCCCCTTCCACCAAGCTAAGGCCAGAGGTTGGCAGCTGCTTGCCTTTGAAAAAGGGTGAGCTCATCTGCTTTTTCACCTCATTGACATCTTTCTTCATAGGTTAACTACTATTTCACACCCACCAAGTTGAATGTGAGGGGATAGAAGAGAGGCGGGGGGAGGGTAGCTCTTACTAGGCTGGGTGTCTTCACACGCTTTGTGTATGACAGCTGGTAAAAGCTAATCTTTTGCTCTTGAGGTACTTCCAAAATTATTTGGAGTATTCCATTGCTGGGGAACACTGAAGTTTCTTTTAGCCTGATGGATGTGTCTAAACTTTAGGTAGTTGCTAGCAAATTCTTTAAGAGCCCCTAGTAGGACAGTATTCACATCTCATTTCTTGCTGTTATGGTCTCTTCACCTTTCTAGGCAGCCATATTGGACTGGACACCAAATAACTCTGAACTGTCTCCACTCTCTTTGTGATCTATTTTTATCCACAAGAGACACTCATGAATCCTGTGCCCCATTATACTCTTAGAGTTCCATCTACTCCCTCTATCTTGTTAACACAGGCTGTGGGAGCTATCTTAGAAGTGAATCAGGTGTCAGTCCTGTGCCCCTCAATTTTGAGAATACATTTCAACTCTTTAAGAGGTCCCACGGAAGCCTTCTCACGTCTTGAAGGTCCCACATCTTCTCTCTTTTGGGTGGCGTTAGGGACTCACAATAATCTCCAAAGACTTTATAGCTTCCTACTTTTCTCAATACTCTGAAAACTTTTACAGACTTCATCTGGCGAAGGGGTCAAAGTGCTGTTGAAATTATCCTTGACCATTTCCTTTATATCACAACCAGCTTTGGATTTTCATATCTCTTGTGTCTTGGTGTTACAGTAGAAACTCCACTTAAACATCCTATTACCTTAATGATCTCAGAAAGAAGAACACAATCCTCTTTCCTCTATGTCTAAATCAAACACCACAAAAACATTCTGCTTGATCTTGCTTGGGACACATGCAAATGGAGAGAGGCTAATTTGATGGGTCAGTCTAGGTCATGCACACACTTCTGTGCTAGGGAAAAAGGACCTATGTGAGCAACAGCTCTACTAGAAGAAATAGTGCACAAAAGTATGGGTTCCCAGGCAGCAAAAAAGTAGAAGTAGTTATATATTTCTCTTAATTGTTTTCAAATTTACTTCATTTTTTTGGAAATTATTTCAGTTCTTAAATTTATTGATACTTCTTTTATTGACCAGCATACGGGCCATCTTGATGTATGTTCTATGTATACTTTAAACAAATATGTGTTTGAAGTCGCAGGTAAATTGTTCTATAAATGTCAATAAAGACAAGTAGGTTGATATTGTTATTTAAATCTTCTATAAATTTATTGGTTTTCTGTCTATTTGTTCTATGAGTACTGAGAAGAAGGTCGAAATAGGCAACTACAATTATGTGTTTGTCTTTTTCATTTTAGTTCTTTCAGTTTTTCCTTCATATATTTTGAAGCCTATTTGGAGCATATTAGGTACATATGCATTTAGAATTATCAAGATGTTCTGATTATCAGAAACTTTTATCTTTATTTAAAAGCCCCTCTTTGTCTATGATAATATTCTTTGTTTTGAAGTCTGCTTTGTCTGATATTAGTTTTCATTAAGTTTGGAAAACTTTCAGATATCATTTCTTCAAATAGTTTTGCTGTCTCTTCTACTTCTCCTTCTGGGACTCCAAATGCACAAATACATGTTGAGTCTTTTTATATATGTTCTTCCTTTTGGCTAGTTTTGATTGCTTTACCTTCAAATTCACTATTCTTTTTTTTTTCCTGCAGGGTCTAATTTGCTGGTAATTTCATCTAGTGAAATTTTTATTTCAGATAATGTATTTTTCAAATCTAGAAGTTACCTTTTTCATATATTCCATTTCCCTCTTAATTATGAACATTAAGATGTTTCCATTTACATCCTTGAGAATATTCAACATACTTAAAATAGTTGTCTTAATGTCCTTGTCTGCTAATTCTATCATATTTGCCATTTCTGCATCTGTTTCTATTTGATTTTTCTCCTGGTTGTAGGCCACAGTTTCCTACCTCTTTGTCCATTTATTCTTCACTGGATGCCAGATCCTGTGATTTTTACATTATTGAACACCTGATTTTGTTATATGCCTTTAAATAGTGTTGGAGTTTGTTCTGGCAGGTAGTTGAGTAATTGTGGGACAGTTTGATCCATTTTAGGCTTGCTTTTAAGATTTTTTAGAAGCTTGTCTAGAGTATTCTCTACCTTTGGGTTTATTTAGCCCCACTTCTAAGGCATGACCATTTTAGGATCTCTATTGATTGCTCTGTGTATCTAATGAGTCCTCTCAACTCTGGCTAGTGGGAATTCAAATGGTTCTCAGCCCCTGCATGAACTCTGGGGAGTTTTCATCTTGTTTCTCTGGTAATTGTTCTTTCCAAGTAAGTCGTTCTTTTTCTAGTCTCTTGCGGTTGCACCCTATGCGTGCATGGTTTGGTATTCAGTCAAAGACTCAAGAGATCCCTATGCAGATTTTGCAGCTCTTTCTCTACAAAGTTCCCTCTTTTCTGATATTCTGTCCTGTAAATTCTTGACTCCTTCACCTCCCCAAACTCTGATCACTGTCTCTTCAACTCAGTGAGACCAATGGGCTATGTTTAGAATTTCACTCCTGCTGCTACAGTCTTCAAATTTCCTCTGGGAAGAAAGCTGGTGGGACCATCGTGCTCACCTCATTCCTTTACCTTCTATCAGGGACTGCAGTCCTGCACTGTCTATTTTCTAATCTATGAGTACAGTTGTTTCCTTTATCTTGTTCAATTTTCTAGTTGTTTACAGCAGGAAGGTAGTTCCAAACTCTGCTACTTCCACATGGAAGTGGAAGCACTGTCAGTAATTTTGAAAATAACATTTCCTCTGTGAATTTTTTGTTCCTTCTAAGCCTTACATATGCAATTATGGAAGTGTTTTTTCTTTTAACATAAAAGGGTGCTCATGTCCACTTGTCACCGCCCGGTGGCGCAGCGGTTTAGTCCACGCTTGGCAGCCCGGGGTTCGCAGGTTCGGATCCCGGGCGCCCGCCGACGCACTGCTTGTCAGCCACGCCGTGGTGGCGTCCCATATAAAGTAGAGGAAGATGGGCACGATGTTAGCCCAGGGCCAGTCTTCCTCAGCAAAAAGAGGAGGATTGGACGGATGTTAGCTCAGGGCTGGTCTTCCTCACAAAAAAAAAAAATTTGCTTGAATGCAATTCATTACACAGATGATTTTCTACATTTTTCCTCATCTTGAAACAATATAATTGCTCAGTGGAGTAGATGGAATTATTTTATTCGTTTTTTCTTTCATCAGTGTACTTCTCATATAGCTGACAATGTTAATTTTTCACCAATTTGTATGGCTTATACAGTTTGTGATTCTTTCTGTTATTTTTAAAGACACAATGAAATCTTTATCCTCTTGACTAGCTTATTTCTAATATTCTAGGGGAAAAAATAGGATTTCCTAAGACTTCCTTTAAATCTGAGAACTCCAATACATATATTTGATTTTTTATGAGTATTTTTTCCTTGCAAAATATTAAGCTTTATGTTTTCATAGCTCCTGTATTAGAGCAGAAATGTTAGTAACTGTCCATTTTTATGCAAAATTACAAAGCACATTTTAAATATTCATTAGAATATTGACACTTTTTCTTATATTTGACATTTTACATTATGTGATATGGATAGACAGACAAATAAAAGCATGGATAGATGGATAGATATATGATAGATAGATTCTCTGTGATAGTAATACCTAGAAACTTGAACTGATGAAATTGCATTACAGTAATTCAAATAAAAGAAGCAGCCTAATAGTGATGAGATTTACCAAAATGGTGAGCAACTCTTAGTAAAGTTGAGAACATAAACAAATTGCAGTATGCCCTCAACTTATATGTCTCTATATTACTATAAAAGTCATAATGTTTTAAAACTGTGCAAAAAGTACTGTGTACTTTTTATATGACATGGAAGTAGTTCCCAGTCTCAACTAAGTTTTCACATTCATAATTACCCTGTGGTTCATTCCAAAAGTATATGGTACACAGGATAACTTTTTGAAGTGAGTACTTGTCCTGATACTTTAGGATGCCTAGAATCCCTAGGCAGTAAATGGCAGTAGTGTTCTCCCCACTCCCATCCTTGCATATTCCAAAAAAATCCCTCACAAGTTTTTAAAGTGTACCATATAGGATGGTATCACCAGCAATGTGAAATATTGTTCAAAGAGTTAGGGAGAAACAAAGTGTGCATTTATAATGTGCCGATCATTCATCCAGCCCCTTAAGTACCTTTCCTAAAAGAGCATAGAGAACACCTCCCTCACCAGGACATTGAGAAAAACACTGGTGAGAACAGCACAAACTTCCTTGAGAAACATGGTAGGGGCTATCCTTTGTGGGGCAGTGATAAACATGGAGAGGCTACCATTAAAATGGGCTCCCTGATGTCAATAGGAGGTGATGGATCCCCAATGGAAGAAGCCAAGAAACAGAATTTAACTGTCAGAGGCAAAGTGGATGTGGTTTATACAATAGGCAGTAGAGCTGGAAGAGTAGGCAGAATGATTGGATCCACGTAATACCTAATGGCTAATTAATCATGGGGTCCCTAAAACCAGAAGAGTTGTCATTTCTTTAATTTGTTATATAAATTAAATTATATAAATTCTTGATTCTTGCCACATTGCTCTGCTTCCCACTCCCCACTGAAAAAAGGAAAGAAAAAAAAAAAAGAAAACTGGATCTGACCTGAGTCATCATGAGAGAAAGTCATGAGTCTTACTCAACTCTTGGACCTGAGTCAGTTCACAGTCCCTTAACTCCTTCAGTGAAGAGGTTAGTAATTCCTGAGGCTCAGAAGCCATTCTGCTCCATTATTCACAGTGAGGATTAATTAGGGTGATTTGGTTTACAGAGTTTGGGCCGTAGTCTGTGACTCCAGAATGTAGCAATTATCCCAATACCTGAATTCACAGTAGGAGTTGGTCTACTCGCAACTCTCATAATCCCCACATTGGTTGTCCCTTCTGTGAAATGAGGGATATTATGAGTGCCAACTAATAGTTTGTAGGACCATCCTTCCTTGCCAAAAATGAAGAAAAAGCAGTCGGGAAATCACAGATATTAGTGCCACCATCAAACACAGAAAAGATTCAGGAGTAGAGATTCTTCTTGTTTCCCCATTTTACACCCCTATTTAGTCTATACAGAAATTGAATTAGGTGGTGACTTCCATTAAAGCTGATGTTCCAGGCATGTTCAAGTAAACCAAAACAGCTCCTGGCATCTGGAATTCAGCTTTGAATTTTACACATTTTTCTAACTTAGTCACAATAAGTAGAGGACATCAGAAGCAGTTGGCGTTTGCCCGGCAGGAAGAGCAATACACCATGCCTCTGAGAACTGTCAGTTCCCTGACCCTGTACTATGAGTAAATCAGCATGAATTTGATTATTTCCACATACCACAGGAATATATACCTGGTTCACGTCATATTGATAGGACTTGTGGAGTAGAAACATGAAGTATCCCAGATGACCTAGTAAGACACATGGGTCTTAGAGAATGAGAAATAAATCCTATGAAAATTCAGGGCCTACTACTTTGGTAATGTTTCTGAGGTCCAATGGTATTAGTTATGTAGGAATACTCCCTTTAGGATGTAAGATAAATTGCACTAACTCCCCCTAAAAGCAATATGTATTCATCATTTGGTGGGTATCTTTGGATTTTAGAAGTAACAAAATACTGCATTTGGTCTCCCAACTAATATACTGACAACCTAGAAACTGGACTAAATTTGAATGGGACTCAGAGAAAGAGAAGCATTTATGACTTGATTACAGAGCAAGATAAGCTAATGTCACTTGGCAATTTTGATCCAACAGATCTAATGATGCTTTAAGTGTCTATGCTGTGCAGAGCCTCTCACAGGCCCCAATAGGAGAATCACAATGACAGTCCCTTGGGTTTTAAAGCAAAGCCTTCTTGGTCAAAAATATTATTTTGAGATACAGCTGGTTTCTAACAGGAAATTTGAAGTGATCTTCAGAGTGACCATCTAACCATGGGACGCCAGGAGAACATGAGATCTGAGCTTCCCATCACGAACTCTTTGGTTTTTATTAATCTACTAAGCCATGAACTTGAGTATTCCTAGTAGCACTCCATCATAACATAAATGTGTGAAAAACAATCCTGTGGAGCCAGCCCTGATGGCCTAGTGGTTAGAGTTCGGCACGATCTGCTTCTGCCGCCCAGGTTTGGTTCCCAGGAGCCAAACTACACCACTCGTCTGTCAGTAGCCATGCTGTGGTGGTGGCTCACATAGAAGAACTAGAAGGACTTACAACTATGTAAAATATACAACTATGTACTGGGGCTTTGGGGAGGGAAAAAAAAGAAAAAAATCCTGTGGCCTGAACAAGTAATGAATACACAAGTTGCATAAGCGATTGGCTCACACTCTCTGTGTGCTGCTCCAACTTGGATAAACAGATGCCTCTTTCAGTGCACATTTGTGGCCTCTTGGGGAAGTTCTCTATGACAAAGTGACTGAGGATGAAAAATGTGAGTTTGATTTCCAAGTTGTTCTGCATAATAAACTGGCTCCATCCAGCAGTGAAATGTAGCATTCACCAGCTAAGAGGTGGCCCCAAGAGACAGCCTAAAAGGAAATACTTCAAGTTGGGCATAATATCAAAATGGAATATCTGGTTTTTACTGGTTTCTCTGGGAGAAGGGATGGACAGAGGCGTGGATCTACATACATTTATGGGCAATTTCTATTGATTTTTTGGAAGGGATTGGAGGAATGGTGATAAGGGAGGAAGGAGGAAGGTGTGGATAGGTATCTCAGAAAGGGCCTAGAGTAAGGATATTTGTGAACCATGTGAATGCTTGCTTGAACACTGAAAGTACTCAAAAATCAGGTGGGTAAGATGACCTGCTCTGCAATGTGCTTGCTTACTGGGTTCATGAACAAAATACTGATTGCCATAAGGATGAAGGCTACAAACAGTCTCAACAACACAGACTGCCTTTGTGATACACTAAATACACTATCCCCTCAAAGCCCCCAACTGAATCCCAAATCTGCACTCTAAACAAATCAACAAGCCACCTACCTCACAATTAAAATAACAACCATGAGATACATCCTCAGTAAATTCCATCCTCTCCCATACTTACAAATATGTCTATATCAACCTTCTTCCTCCGGTCTTCCCTCTAGACTCAGATTAAAAGCTGTTCATCTAGTTTAGGTATAATCCCTCCCCTTTGCTCTTGACTTTATCTTGTTCCATTTTATTTAGGGCCTGACTCCATCTATTATTCCTTTTACCCTTTCTATAGTTCCTTCCCAGCCACAATCAAGTTCCATCTATCTTTACAAAGAATTCTCTCTTGACACTGCACCTCATCTCTGGCCACCAAGGAATATTCCTCCATTCATATGCCCAGCTAAGTCCCTTGACAGAGTGGCCTAACCTGGCTGTCCCCACTTTCTTAAGTCTCCTTTACCCTGAAAATCCAAAGGTAATTCTTTGAACCTATTCTTACTGGATTAGAGCCATATTGTGTTGAGTAATTACTGACACTAGAGAAATAATTTCTACTTGGAAATGTTTTAGAGTATCTCATGTTGCACTTTGAAAAGCTCATGCTATTTGCTTTCATTTCAGGCTAAGAAATAAAGCCCAGGAAACTATCTCAACCTATGAATAAATTTGGGTGAATTTCTTTCTCCTAGAGATCCTCCAAAGCATATATTATTTCCACCAGGAATGACCTTCATTAAGCTGTGAAGCCACAAAAGAGATACCAGATTTGTATTCCTCAGTTGACTGTGTAGGCAGTGGCTCCATATGTAAAGTACAGTAGTTATTTCTTAGTGTTGGGCTTGTCATACCCGAATAATTGAGAACCACTCTCAAATATCATACTGTACAATGGCCTTCATTGCACAATTAATTTGTCCAGTTGTGCCCTGGTTTTAAAATGTAGGACAGGTTACTATTAAACCTCTGCAAGTAACTGTATTGCCAGGAAAAGTAAGGAGACACAGTCAAAATATTTGTTTTTGAATTCTGAAGGGTCAGATACCATTTAAAAATATATTTCATTTTACAAATGTACAGTTTAAAATTCAGTTTACAAATTCATAGTCTACTAAATTGAGGACTAAAGATAGCTTAAGAAAAAAGAAACAAGGCCTCCACTAATTCCTTAGGAGACAAAAACATTAAACATAACATCAACAATTTTCCAATAAATAATCAAAATTAAATGTCCTTTATTGTGTTTTTTTAGTCGTCTGTAATTTATTTTTGACCTACTGGATCTTGGGTTAGCCCTCTACTTTCACGAAGTTGTTTGCTGCTGGATTAGAAAGAGCCCTGGAAATTCTGGCTCAGTTCCCTGGTACAATCTCAACGACACACAAGCAAGTCAGTCCAGGAATCCGTACGCAAGAGTTCACTCTTGAAGTGTCAATTGTTGAGTGTCTGTTATAATCCCCTCCTTGAGGCTTTGAGACTGTTCTTGGCTAAAGACAAAACTGTTGATCTGAGCTTATAGCAGGGCTACAAGGCTTAGAGTAAACAAAGCTGTGGATGAGACAGCACTGCCATAGTTCATTTGTTGTCATAACCAACAGTAGTGGAATGGAAGAGAGTAAAATTCGCTATTGAGTACAACATATAATCCCTTTATAAGACTTTATTTAATGTTTCCTCTGAGCCTAAGGACACATTTTGGTCAGCAAGGGTATTGAAATACCTCCAAGGTCTTCCAATCCAATCTCTAATTTCTGAAAGATTTATATTAGTAACATTTTACCTGTACAAAATTATCCTTTGATTTAACAACTCTACCCGTGGAACTCTTATAAAACTGCTGAAGTTAATTAAGAAATATGGAGCATAACAAAAAAAATTAATTGTTTCTACATCCTTCATTTTATAAATGTGAATGAATAAATCTTTTGATTTTCTGTTTTGTTTTTTTTTTTTTTTTTGGTGAGGAAGATCAGCCCTGAGCTAACATCCATTGCCAATCCTCCTCTTTTTGCTGAGGAAGACTGGCCCTGGGCTAACATCCATGCTCATCTTCCTCTACTTCATATGGGACACTGCCATGGCACCCGAGATCCAAACTCGCGAACCCCAGGCTGCCACAGCACGGAATAAACTGCTGCTCCACGAGGCGGCCCCTCTGTTTTTGTTTTTTAAATAATCAAGAGCATGATACAGTCAATCCAGAGCACAGAAAACTATTCCAGATTATCTACAATCTTGGCAGACTGCATCGAAGGGAAAACAAACAGTTTACTGTAACTTGTTAAGGCAGACTAAATGTGCTAAACAAAGTTATCCTACCAGAGAGAAGATCATGTTCTAGATGCATTAATATAATATTTGGCAATAAAAAGGTTGTAAGCTCCTTAAAAAAATACCTTCTGAATAAGCCCATTCACCTGATTAAAAATTGCCAAGATTTTAACATACTTCATAATTCTTTTAAATCTCAGGTAATATAAACCAAGGCAAATAAATTTTGATTCTCTTACACTGTCTTTGGCTTGCTGTACAAAATCAAGCTTCGTCCTTCACTGTGTTCTTTTTTATATTTTGGGACAATCTCACACTTTCTTTAAGGCAAAACTTCTCTTTTCTTCCTTTGAAAACAATAGAAAATCTCATTATATTTCATACACAACTATACTTCATACACATATATGCTCCTATTATAGGCTCAATTACCCATAAGAACTATAACATTGAACCAAATTAACTAATTTCTATTTAACTGCAAAGAACATAATTGATAATTGGTCTATCATACACAAGCAATTTAGCATATAAGGAAAGCCCACCCACTAGAGCCACACACTTTTACACCTCTGAAAGGTGACACAAATAATATACATTCATTAACAACATCCAAAAATATAGTCACCGTAACATACTAAACTCAGGATCAAAGTGACATATACTAAAAACTATGCCTTATGACAAAGGTATCAGTTCTTTCTTACCCCCAAAATTATCTAGGAATCCAAAGATTATTTATTAACTAAGTTTAATATTAGTCCAAGGTTGTAAAATTAACTAAGAATCTTGGATATCATGTTTTAAGATGACACATTAGAAAACAGGATTACTACTGATAAAAACCAATTTGTCAGACTTGTGATTCGACCTAGATTAACACAACTTTACATTATCCATAATCATAAACATTATGTTAGTTTATTTGATCAGTAAAGCAATATAAGAAATCTAGGAAGTTCAGATGAACTGTATCAGTTAATATCAAAACAAACACAAATCTGATAATCACATCAGGGAAAAGTCATATAACTGTGTTTTTAAATCAAATTAATTCAAGTAATCTGATTTATCTCAGGATTTACCTGCATTGCATGAACTTGGGTTTTTACATAAAAATATTTCTTAGCTATCAGTGAAAAGATGTTGTTTCCTCAATCTTACATTGAAGTCTTTAATCTATTAAAATCTAGGACATGGAAATATGACAAATTCAGCTTCTTCATTTTCTATAAACATGGGGGAATATGAGATATATGTTGGTCTTATTATTGTCTATAAACCAATTACAACAGAGGTCCTTCAATTGGAGAAATCTCAAAATCTAATTAATTAGTACCTAACGGAAGTAGGAAATATTTTACTCTCATATAAAAGGTAAAGGCTTTTCTTAATTACGGACATGCAGGCAAACAACTTGTAGTTTCAGTTCTACAACCTCAGCTATGGGTAAAGTGAACAAAGAAACACAAAAATTCTCTACTGCAGACCTCAAAAAGATGTTTTCCTTTCTAGCGGGCACAAAATGATTCCTTAATTGATTTGTGTGCACAAATAGACAATCACAAAATAACAAGAAAGTGAGTTCCCTGTCATTTATCAAGCAACAGAGAATAGACCTCCATCATCTTGGTAGAGATCATCAAATGGTCAGATCATAAAATTAGTTTTCTGGTCATTGTTGCCATTATTGAGAAATAACATTTGCTCTACGCAAACTGGAACCAGAATCGAAAAAGGATCAGAGCCAGAAACAAAAACAAAGAAATAAATCAGTAGAAATAAAACCTATTAGAAGCAGAGAGTCAGCAAAGGTAAAGTTTTATTGCCACTTAAAATAACTTCAAGAGCCAAAAGAGAGAGAGAGAGAGAGAAAGAGAGACATGGATGTCTCGGTGAGTGCAGTTTAATTGGCTCCATAAAGTGAGTTCACTTTGATATCTTGGTGGTACCTCTAAAACCTCTGAAGTATAATTATCGAAAGGAAAAAATAAAATAAAAAACTTGACTCGTATCAGTATAAACAACGTATCAAATATTTTATTCAACTTATTAAATAATGACAGAAAGTGAGATGGTAAGGTTGGTTCAGAGAGCATTTGAGGATCTAGTTATTTATAGTCAATTTGATGAAGGAATATTAACATTGGATTGCTAATTTAGTGACAAAAGTACTTAATGTCCTATAGCAAAATAAGCCACAACCTTTGGGTTATCTTTTGTATTGGAAAGAAATTATTTGCAACTCTACTAGACAAAAATATACAAGTTAGGGGCCAGCCCGGTGGTGTAGTTGTTAAGTTTGTGTGCTCCACTTCAGTGGCCTGGGGTTTGCAGGTTCAGATCCCGGGCACGGACCTACGCACAGCTTATCAACCCATGCTGTAGTAGGCATCTCACATATGAAATAGAGGAAGATGGGCATAGATGTTAGCTTGGGGCCAATCTTCCTCAGCAAAAAGAGGAGGATTGGCAATAGATGTTAGCTCAGGGCTAATCTTCCTCACCAAAAAAAAAAAAGAATTATATATATATATATATATATATACACACACACACAAACACACACACAAGTTAACATTTAACCTAACTAAATCTGGGACCTTTAATCAGTTGTAAACAGTGAGTGGAAAAAGGAAGATTCTCCTAGATAACAAAATAAACCTTCGGTGAGCCTAGTAAACAATACCACTGTATATCAATGAAAAGACATGCCATTCACTTTTTTGGCCATATTTCAAAGTTGTGAATACTTTTTCATAATGTACCCCATAGGTGCATCAACTCCAACAGTCTAAAACTAAATCCATTATCATTCTTTCAAAACAAATTTCTTTTTTTTTTTTTTTACTTCTTATTTTGGTTAATGGCAACCCTATATACTCAATCACCGAGTTCAAAGTTTGATAATCAAGCTCTCTCCTCTGTAACATTATTACCCCCCATACAAATAATCACCTGCTCTACGGATTTCTTTTCCAAAACTTTTGAGATCTGTTCTCTAAGTTTCATCCTTGCCATTTTTGTTTGTGTGCGTGTGCTCTAAAGTCTCTGTTTTCAAACCGGAATGAGTATCGGAGTCACGTGAAGTGTGTCATAGACAGACTCTAAGGTGGTTCCAAATTTTCCTTGTGTCCTAGTATTCAAGCCCTTGTGTAATGCCTCACTCTTGAGTGTGGGCACCATGTGAATTGCTTCTAACCAGTAGAAGAAGGCAAAGGTGATGGGAGGTCTTTCCCATGGTTATGTTACATAAGATTGTTACTTCCCTCTTGCTAGCAGGCCTTTCCCTTGCTGGCTTTAAAGAAGTAAGTCTCCATCTAGAGATGTCCATGTGACAAAAAGGAGAGATGGGAGCTTCCAGGCAATAGCTAGCAAGGAGCTGGGCTCTCCGTCCTACAACCCACAGGGAACTGAATCCTGCTATCAGCCATCTGAACTTAGAAGCAAATCCTTCCTCAGTTGAGCCTCAGATGAGGCTCCAGCCCTGGCCAATATCTCGATTGTAGCCTCGTGAAAGACCTTGAAGCAGAAGACCTGGCTAAACCATGCTCCACTTGTTGACCCACAGAAACTCTGAGATAATAAATATCTGTTGTTTTAGCTATACAGTTTGTGGTAAATTGTTATGCAGCAATATACAACTACTCAAGGGGCTTTTAAAAATATATGTACTTAAGCCCCAATCCCATGTGATGCTTTAAATTTGGGGTGGGAACCAGAAATCTGTGTGGTGTTTTTAAAAGCTCTCCATGTCATTCTTTTATTACAATCTGTCTGGATTATAAATCACTGCTCTAGGTCACACACTTACCTCCCAGAAAGCTTTCACATTGCTACCAGAACGTTCTTACTAAAATTCAAAAATGACCACACTTTTTTGTGTGCTTTAAATCTCTCAATGACTACACGTTACCAATACAATAAAATACAACTAGCCAGCATAGAGTACAACTCCCTCAAATATCTGGCTACTATGTATCCCCCTAGTATAATCTCCCAGTCACTCCTCAAAAGGCATCCTCAGCTCTATGCAGCTGGTCCTTCTTGTTGGACCCTTTCATGTCTCCATGCATTTGCTATTCTTTTTTTCAACTGCTTAGAATTTCCATCCCTTATCCCAGCTCCCATCAAATTGTAAACTATTCATCTACAAAATGCAAATAAAATTTCATCTTCTCTATGAATTACATATCTATCATAGGACTTATCACCCGATGACTTAATTAACTTTTACAATTTGTCTCGTGTACACTAGATTGTGGGCTTTTACATGGCCTAGACCCAATCTCATCAATCTTTGTTTATAGTAGCATTGCTAAAGATTAGATATCCATCATATGCACAGAGAAATATTCATGCCACAAAGTTGTTGTTCAATGGAATACAGAATGAACAAAAAATATGTGTTCAGCCCTAGTTCATCATAAAATACTATACACACCATCTTTCGATTGCCCTTATCATTAAAATATGTATTTTTTCCTGTTAATTCAATGTTTTATAAATCGAATAATATGGTTGACTTCATTACTTAAAGAAATTCTTCAGTAAATCTTTTGTAAAGCAAAGAATCCTTTTGAGAACATAAAGTTATTTCCTATGTCCTTTACTTTGTCTTGCTTTTAAGTTATACTGAGTTATTTGTCTTTAAAGTAGTACTTCCCTGTACTTAGTCTTATCAAATTATATATTTGAACAAATGCTTTTTTTCTCTCTGTTAGTCTCTGAACACACATCAGAGCTAATAGTTAGATTTTTAAATCCCCAGAGGAGAAGATGTAGCTCAGGCCCATACAGAAATTGACATTTAAATGGTTTTTGAAAATAATGTGATGACAATGCAAGAATTGTATGGGTAATATTTGAATTTAAATAAAAATTTTAAAATCCATGTTTCAAGTTATAGAAGTCACCTTTCTGTTGCTCCTAACTGGTAGGGAAAATGCTTAGAAGATTAAAGAATGGCTCTAGTACTTGAGGGTGGAGTAGGTGTCCATTGTTAAGTACTATATCTTGTAAGTGGAAGAGTCAAGAACATGGCTATAGTTTTGAGCTTTTAAAAAAAGGAAGGTATTGAAAACATATTTTGTAATCACAAAGTGGATTAAATAAATGAGAGATTATTTAAGAACAAACAGGCAATGCAGTTTCATGGCCACTTTCCCCTTGTTTTTGGCCTTACCCTGCCTTTCTTTCCTGTTGGTGAAGACGGGATAGATAAAGTTAAATGAAAGGAGGATGCTTGTCATACGTTCCTGATCTTTCCTTAGATATTCTTATGTAGTTTTTAAATTAAACACTTGAAATTTGCATTATCTGTACGGAGGAGTAAGTGCAGTTTACGAATTGGGAAAATGTAAAGAAAAACTCCGTGCATAGTTAACTCAGAAATTTAATGACCTAAACCAGGATCGCCAAATATCAATGGCAATTTACCGGGAATTTACCTCAGAGCTTGTTCAGAGCTTTAATATTTGAGGTTATATCTACATTGATCAAATGAATAAACAGGTGGTTCAATATCCAAGTCTCTTATTAAGAGGGAATAAAGAAAACTGCTAATTTTTTCCACATTGGCTCTCTCAGTGTTACACGAAATCATTAAAAATTGATAAGTGTTTGATTTTGTTTCTCACTAGACGTTTCCATTTCACAAACTTAATTCCATTTTCAGAATTTAAAGTTTATATATAAAAAGAACAATTGTCTCCTAATTTTAAAGCTGGATGTTAAAAGTTTTGTATTGCAGTGTTTCTCAACTAGATAACTATGTATTCAGTTGGGAAAGATAAAGTACCTTTGTTTTTATAGAAAACCCTAGAATGAGGGAGCAAAGGAAAAAAATGAGGAGGTAAAGAATGAAGATGCATCCCCCAGAAAAATGTAGGGGAGAGAGAAGGCATAAAGGTTTAATACTTTGCAGACTGGATCATTAGAGGTAGATACTTAGGTTTTCTCTTCTCAAGACTAACTGGCAAACTCTTACTCCTTCACATCTTTGCTCATATTATTGCTAGTAAAGCCCCTTCAGTTTTCACAGAGAAAATTAACCATGTACTTATCTAAATTTGTGGCTTCTGGACTTCTGATGTTATACTTATCACATTGCAACGTAATTATTTTTCATACTTCAGTTCTTTAACCAGATTATAAACCCATTAGGGCAAGGGTTGTAATTTATTCACCCCTTACTCCAGCAACTGGTAAAGTGGCTGGCATATGGTACATACTCAATAAATCTTTGGTAAGCCAAAGGTTGTTCGGTAATTTTTAGGGCAATATAGATTCCAGCAATCATTTATGTTTGATGAATTTTAAAGTCACCACTTTATGCGTAATAGTATGTGGGGCATTGTTCTCTGACAGTGAATTTTCTGGTTAACTTTCATTTTATATTTCCACGTACTGGTATTTGTAGAATTTTTCTTTAAGTTAAGGGCATCCATGTGCCCTCAAATCCACTTTGCCTTAATCATGAAACTGAAGTAATTTTGGCTCACGATTACTGTTGTTCAAAACAGGATTATTGTAGTATTCAAGACAGCCGGCAGAGATAAAGGCACCTGCTTTGCTTGGTAATATGACCTCTAGATGGAACCTGTGATTTTTATATTTAAGAAGGCATATAGAGAGCTTGAGAGTTTGTACCTCTGAGAACTTTCTAGAACTCCAAAAGTTTGGCAATTCTCTTTGAAATTATACAAGTGTAAATTATGTAAAAGTACCACCTGTCTGATTTAGGGGGAATATATAACAGTGAAGACATTTTGAAAAAATCCTAGTAGCTTGCTTGTGATCATTCTAATCATTGCTTTGGATAATTCATTACTCCCAGTTTAATATTCTTGATTTTGGTATTTGTGATAATTTTCTAAAACAAAAAAAAATCCATTTTTATTCTTAAAGTTTTATGCAGTTTTTCTATAAATCTTGATTCACTCTTAGAATATATTTGACATCACATACATATCTTACATTTCAAAAGTAATTGCTTTCAAGTTTTATACTGTATCATTGTTTTCAGACACCCACGAGTGAGTAACCAAGAATCTAACAAAGGTTATTAAAGGATATGCAAGACCTAAAGTGGCACAACTCTTAGGATGAAAGTGCAACAGTAAACCATTCTGAACTCTTAACCTCAGGACAGCTAGTCTTTTCTAGATCTAATCTCTGGATGTGAGTAAGAAAAAAAGGAAGTCATTGAGGTTTTAGAAGGGAAAGAAATAAATTTGGCCTAGTGTTTCCCTGATATGGATAATAACCCCTTGTAGCTTTTCAGTCACGTGGAATATCTTTGTAGGTATTCGTGCCCATTTTCAATAGATAAAAATGGAGTAGAAAGCGAGGAAAGAGTAATATTTAAGAAACTTGGTGTTTGAGAGTAAAGACATAATGGGAAGAGTTTATAGGATCAGGCAAAGGAACTGAGAACTAATATGCAGAGGATCTGGCAAGATGTCTATTTGATAGTGATGGCTAATATGTGTTGAGAGCCTACTCTGAGCCAGGCATTAGCACTCGATGGCTCTAGGTGCTGTATGTGTATTGTCCCATCCAATCCTTGCAACAGCTTTATAGGTTGGGTATCATTAACCCTGTTTTATCGATGATGAACATGAGGCCCAGGGAACTTGCCCAAGTAACTTGCCCAAAACTGGATGGCTAACAAGTGACATAGTGTTTGAATCCAGGCAGGCTAACCCCTGCCCATTCATATCTAACCACTAGGCTATGGCTGCCTTTCCATTAGATGTGTGATTATTTATGCAAGGATTAACTTTGGAAATAAGGACTCACCTGAAGAATGGAATCCAAGGAGGAATGAAAGGATTTGTATCCCTGAATCAGAGGGATATTGACTTTTCTTAGCAGTGATGCCTACTTTTCCAGTAGTTTAGAAATATCTACCTAGCAGTGAAGGATAACTTGTGCTTGGTAGAAGAGGTGAAGAAGAAAAGAGAGACCTGCTCAGCATTCACTCTAAGAGAAGTAAGATCTAACTGGGTAAGGTGGTGATGGAGCAGGGAGTAGGAAATTGACAGAGGTGAATAAGAAAGGAGAAGACAGTTTTAAATAGTTTGTGTAATGATAAGTTAACAGGTTAAAAGGAGGAATATTTGGAAGACTAACTACCTTTTCATACCTCTCCAATACATGAAAATGTACAAGATACATTTGACACCTATGTGTAAGAGGCACTGTACAGTAAAACAATCACATAAAAATGTAAAACTGCAAGTGTTGAAGAGAGATGCAAGGGACTAAGACCTCTCTGATAGAGAAATTTGGCCTGGTTAGCATGGTGAGGGACTGTTTGCCTAAGGAAGTGAGTCTCTGACTTCTAATTAGAAAGTTAATTAAGCAAAGAGATGTATCCCCAGGCATTTATATTGGATAATTTATATACAAATAATTTTATCTATGGAAACAAAATGTATTATAACATTAAATCTGTATGAGCAATGGGAAGTGAAGAATTGCCCAGCAATTTCTGAAGAACACGAAATGTCTGAATAATTCAGGTAAAATTCTCTCTCTCTGTCACTCTTGCTTATTCATTTATTTATCGGTATATGAGCAGGATGTCCCTCTAGATCAGTACTTGTTAAAAGTAGACATATATTCGAATTATCTGAGAAGCTTGATAATTGTAGATTGCATCTCTCATCCCAAGAGATTCTTTGGCTGCAGTGTCTGGAGTCGAGTCCTGGAATTGGCGTCGTTATGAGGGACCTCAGATGATTCTGATGAAGGGAATTCTGCACCACAGTTTGACAAACATAGCCCTAGTTTGCATAATTGTATGCCACATTTATATCTTCTTCAGTATGCTTACCTAGATATAATCTTAGTATTATATCTATGATACAGCATATAATCCACTTAACAGAAGGCAATGTTTACATTTTCTGTATGCTTTTCCTGTGACAGGTAAACTTAATTAGGTAATTGGCATCTCCAAACAAAACAGTTTCTTTATCAGATTTTGATGCGCTAGCAAAGGAAGAGCAAGATGAATGAATCAGTCAAAAGCCTTATTATAGCTATTTTTTATACTGCCACAAGATAGAAGAAATCAAAAAGATGCCAGAGGACAGAATTGCTAGAAGATTATAAGATTCTGTAATATTTGCTCTTAGTTATTAGTGTTGAGAGAACTCAGTGATGATAAAGTAAATGTAGAATAAGTCCCAAGAAATGAAATTTTTATTCAAGTGTGGTCTAGATGTTAAATGATTAAATTGAATGTCTTAGTAGTTATTTCCAAGAATGCAACAAAAAATTCCAAATATATCACCCATGCATAATAATATGGTTTTCAGAAGTTTAGGGAGTTCTGCAGCTAAAATCCCCAAATGAAAACAAGACCAAAAGTACATTCCCTTTACATACTGGCTGCTGCATGACATTTCATAGTTAGAGCATCTTCCTCTCAGCTTCACTTGTTCTGATAAAATTCTTCCCATTGTACGCTACTGACACCTCAATATGAATTGCCTCTGAGGCTTTCCTGAGAGTAGCTTATAATGGAAGGAAACGGAATAAAAAATACCAAAGAAAAAATTCACACACTTTGTCTTCTAAACTTTTAAGAGGTGATGGATGGGGGAAAGAAAGACGGTGAAGAGATTGGGCAAATATTAGCAATTCTCTTGAACAGAAGCGGCACAATTATGACCTCAACGGGACTGAAATTGAGAGAGATTATAGATTGAATTCAGGGGATTTTGAAATGACTGGAGTGACTGAAAATAAATAGACGTCAGAGAGAAAGATGTCAATGTCCTTTTGAGTATGTGATTTTAATTATGTCTGGAGTTGAGTTTTGAGTAGTAGTTGGAAGTAGGAAAGAGGGAAAGGTAACCAAAAAGCATTCCAATATGGGCATAGGGAAGGGGAGTAGGTGTTTGAAGGAGAGAGTCTGAGTTGAGAATTGTGAGGGTGAAGTGCAGAATCACATTGGGCACTTGAGTCCCATCCAGACCTACTGAATCGGAATCTCTCATCTGTGTATTTATAAAGTGCCACGTGATTCTAATGCCGGCGCTACTCTAGGCTGCAGAGTTTGAAGAAAGAATTATGTGGATGGGACATAAAATTCCTGCTCATTTTAAGAGATATCATGAATTACCTAGACAATGGATTGAGTCTTATGATTCACTTTGCCAGAACCACCTCTGTTAAAATAAATTTTACATGATAGATGATATCTTCATTATTCAAAATAAATTCATTTAAGAAAATTCAAGAAGAAAGATGAAGAAACAAAATCACATATAGTTTGAATGGCATAAATACAGTTAATTAACTTTTGGGTATATTTCCTTCCAGTCATTTTTAAACATTGGTTTAAAAATGTGTAGTTAGGGCCAACCCATTAGTGTAGTGGTTAAGTTTGCACACTCTGCTTCAGCGGCCTGGGGTCCACGGGTTCAGATCCTGGGGGTGGACCTACACACCACTCATCAAGCCATGCTGTGGCATCATCCCACATACAAAAAAAAAAAAAAAGATGAAGAGTCATATGGATGTTAGCTCAGGAACAATCTTCCTCAAGCAAAAAGAGAGATTGGCAACAGACAATAGCTCAGGGTCAGTCTTCCTCACCAAAAAAAAAAAAAGAAAAAGAAAAATATGTGCATACTATACATACATAGCTTGCATTTAAAATGAATATTATTTTGTAGTAAACATTTTCCATGTTATCATATAGTTTTCTAGAAATGACTTTAGTAGTGACATAACATTATAATTATTATTTGATTAGTATCATATTTCTGGATAAACTGAAGATCACATATGGTTGTTTAAATATTACTTATGATTTACTAATCAACAGGCATAAAATTTCAGTCAAGCAAGATAAAAAGCTTTAGAGATCTGCTGTACGATATTATATCTATATTCAACAATAATGTACACTTAAGAACTTGTTAAGAGGATTTATCTCATGTTATGTTCTTACCACAATAAAATATAATAAATACTAATTATGATTATGCTATTAAGTGTGCCTTCTCTCCTTCCTTTATGTGCCTGTATGTCTCTTCACCCATCCCTCCCTCCCTCCCTTCATCCCTTCCCTCTTTCCTGACAAGGAGGAGCTTCTGTTGTCTACACTACAGTAGGAAAAAGCAGAACAATTCAGAGAACTCTGTAAAATACAGGCATGTTCGTGCCTGCCCACAGACACAAGCTTTTATTAAACCCTCTTTCTGTAAGTGAACAAATAGATTCCCAATAGTAACTTCCAGTGAAAAACATCTTTCTGGAGTAGTCAAATATTAAAGAATGGACATGATGAACTAAATTAAATGGTCTTTTTCTACCTGAACAAAATGTTATAGCCTTGTAGACCTGGCCCAAGAGCAGAAATTTCAAGGTGTCCTCTAGGCCAAAAGACACACCTAACAGTGCCATTTATCGAGCAGTTATGTCCAGACAACTTTATAAGCATTTATGTCCTAAAAGCTTAATAGCCATTTGAAAACACAATACACATAAATTTTAAAAGTATAATATGATTTCATTATTAAAAAAAACACAGTATTTGGGCTGGCCCGGTGGCGTAGCGGTTAAGTTTGCGCACTCCGCTTCAGCGGCCTGGGGTTTGCAGGTTCGGATTCCGGGCATGGACCTATACACTGCTTATCAAGCCATGCTGTGACAGGCATCCCACACATAAAATAGAGGAAGATGGGCACAGATGTTAGCTCAGGGCTAATCTTCCTTAGCAAAAAGAGGAGGATTGGCAACAGATGTTAGCTCAGAGCTAAACTTCCTCACCAAAAAAAAAAAAAAAACTAAACAAAACACCGTACTTACTAGTGGGACACATGTGTGCCTGTTGGGCCCTGCACAACTATAATTTTTCCCCAGTTTTGTTGAGATATGATTTACATACAGCACTGTATAAGTTAAATGTGTATAGCATAATGACTTGACTTACATACATTGTGAAATGATTAACATCCATCACCTCATATAGATACAAAAGATATATGTACATATTTTTTTCCTCATGATGGGAACACTTCCAAATCACACAGTGAGCAATCCACAGATTCAAGACAGTGCCCCAGATCCTCCTACACCAACTTCCGTGTACTACTCAGCAATAAGGTCATGGAGAGAATAGGGGTTCCTCCTGGGCTATACTACTCAGTGCAAGTAGTGTTGAGAATGTGGTAGTTAAATCTTGGAATTGGCTCTCAGGCAACGTTATGCTGTCTTATTACCTGGGGTTTTTAAGAACATGTTTAAGCACTATTCACCTTAAGAAAGTCCTGATGGGGAAACCTACTTAAAACCTAAGTCTGGAAGTGGAAATTTCCTCCTGGTATAACTCTTCCTCTTTACTAAGTTGTTTATTTGCACTGATCACTGTGTCCATCTCAGTGCAGATGTTGGAAGCATCTCTTCTATTTTCTTCCTGTATTCTTGCCTTAAGGCTTCCATTGGGGGAGAAGATCTGAGATTTTGCAGCCTCTGTCTATTAATTTCCTCAACTGCAAGCAAAGAAGAAAAAATTCATTGTGGAATTTCTGAAGCTGCTCATCTTTTCACAGAAAAGTTCCTCCTTAATGGGTATATTAAACACACACACACACACACACACACACACACACACAGAAACAAAACACTTCCAAAATGCAGTATAAGGCAAAGGGATGTGTGATGACATGTCTCTTAGGCCATCCCTCCCTGTGCACACATGGCCTTCTCCCATTCAGAGGTGAAGTATACTCCTCTTCTCCCTTTGTATATAGGCTGACTTTAGAGATTTGCTTCCCCAAAGAATGTAGCAGAAGAGATGTTCCAGGACTTGGGAGGTTTGATCATAAGGAGCCTGGGGCTCTTAGAACACTCTCTCCTAGAAAGTTCTCTCTAGGTGTAGCCAAAAGCTATGTAATAAGTCTGACTACTCTGAGATTGCCATGTATGAAGAGACAGAAATGTGAGGCACCTTCAGCTCTATGGCCAAGCCAGCCCAGGATCCAAACATGTGAGTGAAGGTACCATCTTAGAAGAGAATCCTACAGCCCCACCTCTCCAGTAGCTGCCACATAGATCAGAGATGAATCATCTAACTAAGCCTTTCCTGAATTTCTGACCCACAATGAGAAGCATGAAATACCTCTTTTACGCCACCCAATTTTGGGGTGGTTTGTCAGCCAGCAATAAAAAAGCAGAGTAGCATGATCACACGCTTTTCCAATGTCAGATTACAGCATTGTTTTACGAGTTTAAAGATCAGTTGACCTGCCAGTAGGAGGTAACTTAATTAATTTGATGTATTATTTACTACTGATTAAAGTCTCTACAGAGTTTGATGTGAACTTCTGGAAAATTAAGTTTGATTTTTGCCCAGCGGAGATGCAAATGATTTCTGTCTAGTGGAAAATATAAATTTATAAGTTATGGCTTTATTGATAGCAGGCTATCAACCATTTTATATCTAAGGTCTCAGTCCTACCCAGGATTCTTTCTTACAGTGACCATATATGTATCCACTTTTGGGATCCTACTTTGAACCAGCCTCACTGTTGTGCTGGTGTCCTTATTAATCAATTAAATCTTTGACATGTACTCACTATATATTTTGTTTGAGAATAACTTTTTTAACTTTGAAGATTTTACTTTGACGTGTGTAAATAATTGTTCTTCCCCTGTGGGTTCTACCTTGCCTCAGTATCACAAATCCCAGTTAATGCAAGGGAGAAGGATATTTCCAACAGAAAATGGTATCCCAGTGCTGGGGAAAGCCAAGACCTCCTATGTAGGTTTACATTGGGTTGAGTTACTTCCCCCACAAAACGTTTCCCTTATTCTTCCCCTACACAATACTCATTAAAAAAACAGGGCACTCCTTCCAGTAGCCCCAAATCTATTACATCAGAGTCTACCAGAGAATCTCAATCTGTTTATGGTACTTCTTTATTTAAAAGTCTATATACCCTTAAAGGATTGGAGACAATCAGTGGCAGGTCTATGTGTAACTGTCTTAATATGGACATTGTCTAGCATAGTGCCTGTAACAAATTAGACACTCAACAAAGATCTGTTGACAGGAGTTGTGGGTAATAAAATGTTTATATGGATTTTATATAATTCTTTTGTACAACAAAGAGTAGGGAGTCCTGAATTAAATGCTACTTGCATTATTCATTTCATGTTTTGAAATTTTTACTTTGAATAAGCCATTTCACCATCTCCAAAATGACATGTGAGAATTATGTATAAATCTTGGACTTCTCATTTCTCAAGATATACCAATAGTAATTTAATATGAGAGAGAGCTTTGATTTTACTTGTACTTTTCTGAGAAAAATTGAAAATTAAATTTGTTTTGAGTGTATGATTCAAAAAATATATATCAAATTATATGTTAGAAGGATAAACACTTATTAAATAAAATTGAAATTTCTAAAAGAGTGCATGTTTCCTCTTTAGCCATGGGCCTTCTGTGCATGTTTCAGATAATCAAATGAAAATTTGCATTGATTAAATTCTCAATTCCGCTTAAAAATGTCCCTTCCTTTGTTCTACACTAAAATTTGAACTGTGAATCATTTGCATTTAAATATCCTTTTAGATTTGGTTCCTTACCAGTCTCAATATCCATTTGGATGATCACCGAATGATAAAATCTCAGCAAAATGTTGCATATGTTGCCTACAATCCTGCTTGATTATTGTGAATCTGCAATTAAAAATTCAAAACAAAAACAAAAACCCCAAATCCACAAAAATAAAAATCATAGCAAATGATATTTATGCCCAATTTAGGATTTAGCATACATTTCACTTTGAATGACTAGCTATTTTTCTTGAATGAGACACCTGTCTTCATAACATACTGTACACAAAAATTTTAAGAAAATCTAGCCTATCAGCTTTGTGAAATCGACTATTTGGTGACTGTTTCTTGCTTATTCACACATTTACTGGTCCACTTGTTACAAATGAACCAAGTTTATAACGCAGTAGAAGGAAGTGGGAGTATTATCTATTTATCAGAACAAGCATGATTAGACTGCCTAGTTCTTAAAAGATTGAGTTTTTAAAAAGGGAAACTTATTTTAAAAGTTATAACACTTCCACCTCTATTTACATAAACTAGTCTTTTTTTTCTATGTCTATTTGATGCAACCTCCACCATGTCTATTCAGACATTAACTTAATGCCCATATGCCTTCTCCTGCTTGAAAAGGAAAGTTGGCTCAGATCTAATCAGAAATATATCTACAACCAATTGAGAATGAATATTATAACGAAATGGCCATTAGGATATCTTGGTTCCATAAATTTTACTATAAAGGAGTGCTATTGAAACTTTAAAAAGAATTTCTGTAAGAGGGACTTAATAAGCCTAAGAATAAATAATAACTAAATTTATTGAACATTTAAATAAAGCAAGAGGGAATCAGTTCCAAACATGCTAAGCACTATAACTAACTGTTCAGCTAGTTTGATTATTATTATTTCCTAACTAGGGACCTGTTATTAGGCTTTGTTTGTTTGGTCTAAAAAGTTAAGTTGTTTTATTGATTTATTGAGCTTTTCTTACATTACTGGGGTTTAGAGAATTTCTCCCCTTGGGCTTGCTGCCCTCTCTCTGTTGGTCCTAGGCTCTTTCTCCCTTCCTCTGGCTGGTGTTCTGATGTATGGAGCTTACTTCCCTCTCCTTCTGGAATCAGCTTCCACATTCCAGCAGCACTACACTATTTCATTCTGTCTATGATTTTAAGTCAGGTTAGTATGCCTTGAAGGGTATTTAATAATCTCTCAGGAAAACCTGACATTAACGTGAGGAAAAAAAATAGTTTTCTGGCAGAGTGAAATCAGGAGGACTTTCCTCCAGGAATCAAAGCATACTTATTCTTTTTGGTGTTTTCAAAAAATATTTTGAATTTAAAAGTCAGTCTCAGTTCTACTAATCACATTGGAAGTGCTCAACAGACACATGTGGCTAGTGGTTACCTTCTTGGACAGTGCAGATATGGAACATTTCCATCACTGCAGAAAGTTCTATCGGACATCTTGTTGTAGATAATGTATATGTCTTTCTTTGCTCTTTTTCGTTTTCTCTTTTTACGATGGTTAGAAATTACTTTTATAATCAACATAACAATGAAATTATTTACACCTTTGGGGAAGCTTCCTTGCTTTCAAAATAAATTTAGACGGAAGGAATTCCTATCATGATTTATTTTATCTAAAAAAGTACACATCATAAATGGTGTTCTCTACTGATGTTATCTAACTCTTTCTTTTTTAATGAAGAGCTTCTCTGAAATTTCTTCATTCTAACTATCTAAAATACTGAATCGTTCAGTTATTCACAAGGTCCTTTGCTTCAGAGTCTCATTGAGAACCTCTATTCAACCAGAAGTGGAAAAGAAAATTACTTATTTGGCAACTAATCTTTGGCTATATTCCTTTTAGATTTATGTGCAGTGAGAAATGGTCTATGGGGGAGCGGAAATGGTGGAAGAGTCCTGTTTTAGGAGGATATTTTAGGAGGTTTGTCAAACATCACAAACTAGTATCAGAGGCTACAGTATTGGAGGCCCTCAGGCCAGGCTGCAGACATCAATTGCTCAATCCATCTCTCTCTCTCTCCTTATTTATTTTGGCCTGCACAGATCTGGCCCACCTGGGAGTCTGACTTCTTAAAAATTAATTTCCTTATTTAAAATTTGGAAAATTTTTAAGAATATGTATTTTTCTTCTCTTAAAATATCAGATCTGACAATCCTAGATTCAGATTTTTGCAGGGTAGCTCAGTGGAATCTGAGAGGCAGCCTCCTCCTTCTGAACAGGCATGTGCTTTGGTGCTTTCCAAGGTGCTATGGCCTCCCCATTCCCCACTATCTCCCATAGCCTAGCCTGCCGGTGTTTTGTGTCATTGGCCCTACCCATGTAGGCATCTGAATTTGAGTCAGCTCTCTGTCTGAAGAGCAATCAGCACATATTCTTAGATGTGGAATTGCCGGAGGAACTAAATGATGTGACACAAGAGAAATCAGGCAGCAATAATCTTGTTCTGTCTCAACTTGAATTAATCAATACTTCACGACCATTTCTACAAAATTCTATCAGTGTATGGATAGGGTTTACCGGCGTTCATCAGAGTGGTTCACTATTACTATAGCTCACGGCATACGCACATTAAAAAATATCAATTAGACCTTAATGCGCAAAAATGTTATGAGTAAATTGTCAAAACTATCCTTAATAACAGGACACACAATAAAGCAACTATAATTTTAATAGATCAGTTTCTCATTCAATTCTGTACTTTATTGGAAGACAGTCAAAGAGGTCATTTAATCTTAATGGGGTTGCTGAATAGATGTCTGTTAAACTGTGAATCTTCTAACACACACACATGTTTACAAGGGAGTAAGATAAATATTTGTATATGACTGCTAAATGTTTTTGAAAGGCAGTTCTAAAAGAGACAAAAATGTTTGTGCAACCAATGTCAGTGAAATCAGCTGAATCTTCCAAAGTGATTACTCTGAAGGACAGCACTTATCTGTCTTCCTGTATATTTGTTTTTGTGGTGGTTGTTTCAAACCACTCCTACTCTTCTAAAGTTACAACTCCTTGGTACATAGTTCATTCTTCATTGTTGCAAATATATTAAGAAGCATGGAACCTGTTGCATAAAACACATACGTGAGCAAGGAATATTTCCCCAAGGTAAAAAATATCTACAAAAATATTTCAAGTGGAACTGTGTAGAACATCTTGGATATTCCAGATCTGTTTACTTTTGTTTCTTGGTAATTGGAAAGCCCAAGCTGCTTTGTTTTATAAATAATTTCTATGCTCCTATGTGGGCATAATTCTACATTACCCAGAAGATCAATTTCAGGTTAGGCTGTGTACAGATGCCTTACATATGTAGTACTATTAGGATGTGGGCAAGACCCTGTAGGATTGAAAATCCAGTCTTCTTTAGGGGAGGCCTCATTTTTTGGAGAGAGTAATTTGTTGAGTAGTTTAACCTTTTTTTTTATATTTCAGAGAAATTCCAAGTGGACCGGTATGACCACCCTCACTTCATAAATGAGGACACTGATGCATGGAGGGAAAGTAATGTGTGCAAAGCCCCAGTAGAGGGTAGTTAAGAAAGACTTCGGTTTCCAGTTTCAGGCTTTTGTTCCCGAACTTGGTAGGCTCTACTGCCCCCTCTAAAAATGAACAAGGGAAAGAGAGACTGACTGTAAACTTCTAGAAGGAACGGATCTGAATAGTTTCTGGGAGGAATCCGAGGAAACAGACCCGCAGCTTTGCGAGCTGACTCCACAATCCTGTTGTGCTCTGATCCACTAACGCAGCTTTGCGGGCTCAAGGTGTTAGCTGAGGGCTTCGCCACGAGGAGACGGATGAGGATATCAGAGGCACGCGCCCAGCGCAGCACGAGTGGCCTGGGTCATGGTCAAAGCGCGAAGGATCAGGAAATCAGCGAACCGGAGACAGCGAGATTGTGTTTCATTTGTGACCCACTGGTTTCCCCTTCCTATTCTAGCTTTTGCCCCCGAGCCGGAGCGCACACCAGGCAGGCTGCCGGCCTTTGAATCTGAATCCGCACTACCCAACTTGTAAACTGCGAGCAGACACCTGTTAAGGAAATTGCTGATCATGGGCAACGAGGATCTGAATTCGCTTTACCTTCCTGTTGGAGCGCAGAGACCGCCCAGTAGAGGAGCACCAGCTCCCTGCGCTCCAGCCCTGGGCGAGGGTGCCCAGGGTTTGTCCTCGGCGCAATCGTGGAGCGCTTTTCCCTGGTTCTGCGCGGGTCCAGCTCCCCACCTCTGCTCTGACAAGCGATGAAAGGAAGCAACTCCTGGTTGGGAGTTGTGGAATTTTCCCAGCCCCGCCAAAGCGCGGGGCTTCTGCCTCCCGGGTCCGCCTCCCGCTAGCTCGAGGTCTCCTCTTGCCAACCGCGCCGGGGACAGCAGCCACCTCGCCAACGGCTGGGTCTGTCCACCCCGCCTTCGCGCTCGCCCCAGCTTTTCCCTGGAGGATTTGGTGAACCCCGGCCTGAGTCCAGGGAGTCTGTCCTCGCCCGGCCATCTCGCGGAACCGAGGAGCAGAGAGCAAAGGAAGGGATTCGTGGAAGGGAAAGGAGGTAGGAGTGGTGCAAACGGCCAGAGTATCAAACTTGGGGGTCGCCCTGGGGGGTGAGAGCAGCAGTGGCAGGTGGTGGTGGTCCCCCGCGAGAAGGCGCCACGCTGAGTTGAGTCCCTCTGTGCGGGCTTCCAAGCCCAGGAGGCAGCGGAGAGACAGTGGACACTGTCCACTGCTCCCTCGCCACAGAAACTTCCCGTCAGGGCTTCTCCACTGCGGGACCATCGCCCCCGGCCCCCCTGCACCTGTTTCTTCGTCTTGGGGGGGGTGCCTCCCCCTCTATCCCCGGCACCCCCGCCTCGGAGCCTCCCATCCTCACCCGCTCACCCCGGCTGCTCCGTGCAGCGCAGCGAGGTGCCCAGGCGCGCTGGGCAGCAGAGGTCGGCGCAGAGCCTCCCAGTGCCAGCATCCCGGCGGCTGCGGCTGCGGCTGCGGCTGCGGCTGCGGCTGCGGCTCCGACTCCGCAGCGCACGCCGCGCTCTCGCTGCTCTTCCGCGCGGCGCTGGCTCTGCTGCCCCGTCGGAGCGGACCAAGAAGGACTCACCTTTGGGGACCTTCCAGTGCGCTCACCGACTCGGCGAGCTAGATAATCATCGTACTGACGGGCTGCACACGTCTTGCTTCCACGTCTCAGCAGAAACGCGAGGACCGGGTCACTAAGTGTAAGTCCTACCCTTGATTCACTTTCTGGGAACAAGAATACCCCAAAGGAAGCGCTGGGGTCCAGTGAAGAAGGCATGGGGGGAGGGGGACCCTCATGAGTGTAGGGACTTTTTTTCCTCATTTAGCAGAAGGTGGGGGTTGGGGCGATACTACCCCCATTTTCTACTTTCGCTAGAATTTTGCTTTTCTACTGTAGATTCTTGACTGTTTCCTTGACGCTTCGTAGAGGGGGCATTATCTTTCCAGAACAGCAAGTTGCTACTGTTCCTGCCTCTTCTTTAAAAATCAAACACCTGTCTAAAGCAGAATGTCATATTGGATTCTCCAAAGCTATTCAGGAATATTCACGTTTGTTTAAGCATTTACTGGTTTTCCACTGGAAGGGCTCACCCGCTGTTATGAGCATATGGTGGACGAGAAGGAGGCAGAAGTAAAAGCTTTAAGACGTTTTGCAATAGGGACACATCATTTAAACTTAATGACATGAAATAGACAATGCTGTTTTCAAAGAAAGTCCAGAAGCTCAAATACTCGGAAGAGAGACATTCCCAAATGTCTCAACTTTCTGCTTATTAGGCAGTCAGGTCTCGTATGTAGTGTTCTTGGGCATCCACTCTCCGCTCCCCCAGGACTAACAAGTATAGGGCGTGTGGCAGGCTTTCTGGGATTTTTTTTCCTGGGAAGAATTCCTGGAAGGTTTTGTGATTGATAAGATGTTATGTTTTACTAAACCCTAAAGCATAAAGTGATTTCCCAAACAGATAATTTGAAGTTCTTTGAATCTTTGAAAAAAAAAAAAAAAAAACCCTGAAGCCATTTTCCTATTCTACAAAGAAATATTTCTATAACAGAATCTCCAAAGATTTACTTGTTCAAGAAAACTGTACCATTCACAGTTCTTAAATTTCTTGAACCATGTGAGTGCCCTATTTTAGCTTATTTCAAGGAAAAGATTTTTCCCTTGCCTTCTTATCTTTTAACTTTTGTGTTTTGGAGTTTTTAACCTGATGATTTTCTCTATGTGCTCTCTTTTCCTCTTCCACTTTTCCAGAAGTGCAATCAAAAATGATATATTCTCTGGGTGTGACCTCCATGAAAGCCAGCAGTGTGCTTGAGGACAGCTGTATCCATATGCTAATAGCCCGTAGATCAATAACCATTCCTGCAGAGAAGCTTTAAACAAAGGGGCTTTGAAATAAAGAAAATGGGACTGAAAAAAAAAAAAAGCAAAATAAGTTAATAAATCAAATATACTCCTAATATCTTTTTATCTCAGGCTTACTCTCAATTTAGTTTGCTGCAAACCTCAAACTCAGACCTCTTGGAATCTTGTTAATTCTGTTAATGACTTGTCAGGATTGACTAACTGTGCTCTGTAAAGTCACTTTCTTAGTCTAAGGGAGATGGAATGGCCTATCAAATATACACTCCGAGGTTTGAATGGTTAGTTTCCATTTTCACTGATTATTAAAGAATGGAGGCAAATGCAAAGGAGGACCTGGGCTCCTTGGAACATTCTGTATGAAATTTATGCAGAGAGAACTTGAATATATCAGTAAAGGAAATACATGAATACATAGAAATCTCTTTCTCTGTAATAAGGCTCCTATTAGAGAGAGAGAGAGAGTGTGTGTGTGTGTGTGTGTGTGTGTGTGTGTTAAGCCCTTGAGATAGAAAGTTTCCTTATGGTGTATCCTGACTGACAATTTTTAGTGTTCTTGGGACAACTTTCTTATCAAGGTGGTTACCTAAGAACGAGAAGTAAGCACAAGATGTCCTATCAGTGCAAGGAATTCTGTACAGGCATTTATCTCAGTAAAAGAAAGGATCAGAATTGTTGGCTTGGATTTTGCTGACCTCGATTATTCAGTAAAATTGTGCTTTCCTTTAGCTTCATATTTGTTTTGCCAAATTATTGAGTACATTTAATGTGTTAGATCATGTGCTAAGAATTAAACAATGGATGCAAAAGATCCAGTTTCTGTCCTCAAAGAGATTGCTGCGGTGGGGTGGCTGAGGAACAACTGCAATGTGGCAGGTGGAGCTTCAGCACTAGGAGTGGGCACAGGTTTTTAGGGTAGCTGAGAGGTTTCCCAGTTCAGAAGGGAGGGCAGAGAGGTGGCAGAAAGGCTGATGTATTGCTGGAATTGGGAGTAGTTTAGTATGACAGAAGCATAAGATATATGTTGGGATGTCAGGAGAGATGAAGCCAGAGGGGTAGGCAGGGATGAGTTCAAGAAAAGTTTTGCATGTCATACGATGGAGTTGGGATTTCCTTCTACATGTCAGTGTTATCAACCTATGCATGCAGAACCTTTAGTGGGAGAGGAAATTAAGGAAAGGAGCAGATCGTGCAAAACAGAACGTATTCAAGAATGCAAAAGAGAAGGAATTAAATGTAGAGAATTGGTTACACAAGTGATGGAAACCAAACAAGGGATGTAGAGACCACCCAGGGATTAGGAAGAGTGGGGAGTCATTACTACCTCCAGCTAGAAGGACACAGGGAAGAGGTGGTGTGAGTGAAGCCCAGGGACCAGGGCCATCCACCGGAAACAGAATCACTATGGGAAAGCCCTGTGGGAACCAGAGCCGTAGAGGTGCTGCTGAGGCCCTGCCCAGAGGAGAGAGGGACAGAGAAGAATGCAATGACTTCTCCCTTGCTCCTGCCCTCTCATTACCTGCCAGTACCTCCCATTGGCCAAACCCAACCAGCATTCTGATGACTTAAGAGCCTGAAAATATAGTCTGCAAGAGTCAGCCATCCAGGGGAAGGGTGAGGAGTGGAGTTGGGGGCACGCAGGCCCAGCCAGGCATTGTCTGTGGGCTGAATAAATATGACTCACCTACCAATGTAGGTAGATGCTATTATGATTAAGAAACAAATTCATTTTAAAGTGGTTCTGAATTAATGGCAGCAGCCTTTTGTCATTATGAATATATTCAAAAGGTACTACCACTGGGATGGTGGGCTCTGGTTGTTTTTATAGACTTGAAAAGGGAACTTAATATTAAAAACTAATGTATTATATATTTTTAAGCAATCTGGAGACATTGGGGAAATGATCACATTTGAATTTCAGAAAGACCATTTTAATGTCAGACAGACTCTGTCCAGTAAAATGTAAGAGCCTTGGAGTAGAGGTTCTATCCTGTTGTCTTCTCCCCAGCACAAATCCTATTCCTGACATAGGTTTTTAAATGCTTGCTGAATGCATGTTTGAATAAGTGTAAGCAACACAAGGGTGGAGCTGTGCCTGGCATTTAGTAGATGCTCGATTATATTTGTTAAGTGAATGTATGTATGAGAGAAAGCAGAAGAGAAGAGGAAGGGAGATAATTAGAAGAGTATTTGAGTAATTATGGTAAGAAATTGAGAAGGACGAAACTAACGTGGCAGAACTGATAAGAGGTCCATTGCGAGAGATATGTAAGAGATCAGTCTGAGGGTTCTCTTAAGTGTGGGGGCCAAAGGAGATGAAAAAGTCTAGAATAGTTACCTGCTTTTTATCTAGGTGGCTTAATCAATGGGAATAGCATTGACTAAAGTAGGGGGTGCAGAAAAAAAAGTCTGGGGGAGGGATGGGGCAATTGGTGAAGAAAAGTGTTAAAACTTTGCTATTTTGAGGTTAGAGAGATGTAGTTCAGATTTGGACATATTTTTCATATAGCATCTGAGTAGGAATCCACTGTATATCAGGTAGGAAATTTATTTCAGAGAATCCAAAAAAGGAACTGTTTTACACAGGCCACCTATTTTTAACACTAATCCCTACATTAGAAGGGAAACAGCTGTGAAACAGAATCTGCTCAGTTCATCTTAAATATTTTATATACTTCTAAAGTCCAGGCACCAGGCAAAGGGTTTTAATATTTGTCTCTTTTTTTGTGTAATTTGTTGCTATATTTGTAAATTTAAAATAGTCAAGATATTGAAGGAAACTTTCTTTATGTACCTTAAAATTAATTTGATGAATTTATACCAGTTTTAAAATTAATTGATAAAGTTTCTAATGTTCATCCCACTTAAAATGGATTGAATCAATTTGGTAGCATTCACATTGGAATTACATCTATACTATAGGAATTACATTTTATAGTTGTAATATACATTTCAAGGACCTGATTTAATTCATTGAGATTTGTGAATAGGCTTAAGAAAAGTTCTGCTTTATTTAAATGTTACGCTATGTGCAATTTTAGGGATCAGAGGACAGGTATTTTGAACCCCAACCAAAGTGAAACCAGTCCATTTGTGATACTCATTTGCCTCACCCTTGTGTTTTCCTTGTTCCATATTTGTTTATTTGTTTAAATTGTAGATTCTTGTGCTAGTTGCTGAAAATGGGCCCAATAGGTGCAGAGGCTGATGAGAATCAGACAGTGGAAGAAATGAAGGTGGGGCAGAATGATCCAGGACAAACAACTCCTAGAGGTGAGCTGGGCCCTGACCCAAAGCCAGAGCTTATAGACAGCACCAAGCTGATTGAGGTACAGATTGTCCTCATCTTGGCCTATTGCTCTATCATCTTGCTTGGGGTGATTGGCAACACCTTGGTGATCCATGTGGTGATCAAATTCAAGAACATGCGCACAGTAACCAACTTTTTCATTGCCAATCTGGCTGTGGCAGATCTTCTGGTGAACACCCTGTGCTTGCCATTCACTCTTACCTACACCTTGATGGGAGAGTGGAAAATGGGTCCTGTCCTGTGCCACCTGGTGCCCTATGCCCAGGGCCTGGCAGTACAAGTGTCCACAATCACCTTGACAGTAATTGCCCTGGACCGGCATCGTTGCATTGTCTACCACCTGGACAGCAAGATCTCCAAGAGAATCAGCTTCCTGATTATTGGCTTGGCCTGGGGCATCAGTGCCCTGCTAGCAAGCCCCCTGGCCATCTTCCGGGAGTATTCAATGATTGAGATTAATCCTGACTTTGAGATTGTGGCCTGTACTGAGAAGTGGCCTGGTGAGGAGAAGAACATCTATGGCACTATCTACAGTCTTTCCTCCTTATTAATTCTGTATGTTTTGCCTCTGGGCATCATATCTTTTTCCTACATTCGTATCTGGAGTAAACTTAAGAACCATGTCAGTCCCGGAGCTGCTAGTGACCACTACCATCAGCGAAGGCAAAAAACCACCAAAATGCTGGTGTGTGTGGTAGTGGTGTTTGCAGTCAGCTGGTTGCCTCTCCATGCCTTCCAACTTGCTGTTGACATTGACAACCATGTCCTGAACCTGAAAGAGTATAAACTCATCTTCACCATATTCCATATCATCGCCATGTGCTCCACCTTTGCCAACCCCCTTCTCTATGGCTGGATGAACAGCAACTACAGAAAGGCCTTCCTCTCAGCCTTCTGCTGTGAGCAGAGGTTGGACGCCATTCACTCTGAGGTGTCCGTGACATTCAAGGCTATGAAGAACCTGGAAGTCAAAAAGAACAATGGCCCCAATGACTCTTTCACAGAGGCTACCAATGTCTAAGGAAGCTGGAGTGTGAAGATGTGCGGACGAATTCTGACCAGAGCTATAAGTCTGGTTGAGCAGGGCTCACAGGTGCATCCCGATTTCCCATTTTAAGGAAGAGAAAGAGCTTGAAATGCATGGAATGGAAGCATCTGCAGTGTAATTTGTGGAAAACTGGTTGGCAGAGCCTAGGTAAAAACACTCATATCCAAAGATAGGACAACAAAACAGTTTGCTTGCAGTTGCTGGGATGGTAGGTTGAATTATTGAGTAAAAGCAGAGAGATAGGCTTTTGATTGTTTCCCAGAGTGAAGGAAACCTGAGCAAGGCATTGGTAAAAGGTGGTGGGTAAATAAGTTGACTTTCAAATCACATTAGGGTATAGATTGGGGATGATACATAGTTCACTGCTCCCCCCATGTCTGCTGAAAAGATGCTAAACACTGATTTCTCTAGGGAGCCAATAAGATTTTCTCTTCTTGTATTTTGGTTTTTCGTTATTCTTCCCGTGGACTTAATCCATCAGGGAACACTGCAGGCAAATGTTACCAACTATTTGAATGGCTTCAAGGAAATAAACTGAAATTTGCTATATAATTAGTATTTTGGCAAATGACAGGGAAATCTTTAACACTCATTTAGCCAATTGTTCTTGAAACCAAATGCATGGTTAGTGAAGAGTTTCTTCAGCTTGGAATGGAAGGCTGAAATCCTCAGAATTATAGAAATGGAAACCATCACTTAACTTTTCATTTCAAGTTGTCTCTGCCTTATGTAGATACTATATAGATAGCAAAGAACAATACAACGTAATGCTTTTAATTATTGCTATTGTTATAACTTTTTGAACAGGTATTATTCCTATTATTGGAGCTGAGTTTGTCTTCACTAAAAAATTAAATCAGAAAATAATTTTTATGGCTTTTTGTAACATTTTGTGGTTATTTGTAAGCAATTTTTGCACAAGTACATGGCTCTAATGTGTTTACAGGACACTTCAGTGTTATTTTTTTGAAATTCATCTTCTGTGGACCCATTCATGATTAATAAAATATTTCATCAAAATGGAACCCATCTGGTAAGAAATATTAAAACCATTGGACTCGTTCCACCTTGCAAATGTTCTGTTTGGACCAATTTCAACATAAATTGTCCTCTTCTCAAAATAATTAGCTATATTTTTTTGAATAACTTATGAATATATACATAATAAAATTGTATATATAAATATTGGAACATAGATGCTATAGTATTTTTATTTTAATGATTTTATGAATATAATTTTTATTTTAATGGTACCCAATCAAAGATGCTTAAAATCCTATTATATTCATGAAAAATAATTGAGATGTTAAAATAGCTATACTTCTTTGGATGCAGTTAAAGAAATTTCATTGCAATCAAATTTTTGTAAGTATGACTGAATTTGTGAATAGATTCCTTAAATTTTAAATTAATTCAATACAAGTATTATATTTAGTCACAAATATTAACTTTATGAACTAGAGAGTTTCATTTTATAGATATATTTAAAATTCATACTATGGCTCTTATTGAATTACTTTCATTCTAGAAATAAAAGACTGGTCTTGAAGTGCACTGCACTTTTGGAATACTGAAAAAGAATGAAAACAATAGAAGTTAGATTAGGTGGAAGACCAATTAAGAAGTAAATAAAAAATAATGTATATCTGTAATATATCATATAATTGAAGAATTCATTTTTCTGTTGGACTAACTGTGCAAGAAGCAGCTTTTTGTCCTTTAAATAGCAGTTACTTTGCTTAAGATACTAATAGATAATTGTGGTTAAAGTTTTTTTGTTTTCCTCTTGGAGAATTCTTACACTGTAGGAAATGTGTACCCTACTGTATCACCTGTTATAGTAGTAAATTATTAGAATCCAATTAATAATCTGATTAATATATATGATCTACTTATTTCTGTTAACTCATTAATAAAATATCTTTTATGTAGTGATTTTATCAGTTGAAATAAAAAGAATTTGGGAAATTAGAGAAATTGTGTGATATTTTATATCAGAGTTCCTGTTCAAGACGAGATAGTAAGTCTCTGATGCAACTAAAAAAGGAAAATAATGGTGGCTCCTAGACGGCTAGTCTAGCTCTCTTTCATTCTGTACATGAGCTTGAGTCAATGGATCTACTCGTATGCCTGCAATATAATCCCTATTCTGACAATGCTTGAATATTTATTTTCAGACCAGACCTTTCTTCTGAACTCCAAACCTGTATCTCTATCAGCTGATTTGGCATGTCCACATGGGTGTCTTACCAGCAGATCAAATACAATATGTCTAAAACAGAACCTGCCATTTTGATCACACCTCACCCCACCTCTACTTTGTTTTTCTGTCTTTCCTGTCCTATTCATGACACTGCTATCCACCAGTTTCTCAAAAGCCTTATACTTTGGAGTCACCCTTGACTCTCCTGTCTCTTTATAACACATGTCCAATTAATTCCCACATTTTGTTCTAATTCCTGGATGTTTCTTGAATCAATTCTCTTTTCTCCATCCCTATGGTCCCCACCATAGTTCAGGCTGTGATTATCTCCCCAGACCCCTATTACCTCTCATCTGGTTTAATGTAGCAGCTTCCTAATTGGTCTCTCTATATCCACTCATCTTCCCATCCAATCCAACTTTTACCCACTAGCCAGAGTGATTTTTCAAAAACTCAAATCTTATCAGATCACTCTTCCGATGAAAACTCTTCAATGTCTCCTCAGTATTCTTGTGATAAATTCAAAATCTTTTCATGACTTGGAATGTTGTTTAATACCTGGCTCTACCTATATGTTTTATCCCTTGCAAAATCGCTCTTTCTTCAATCTTTGCCACCAGATTTTAAGCATATGATAGGACATGGGCCAGGGGCTGTTTAATCATTGTGGTACCACAGGTACTTGCAGTTCCCGGCACCAAGTTAGTGCTCAATAAATATCCATCAAGGAAACGGAGTTAATGAGTCAAGTAAACATTAAAGCCAAGATTTGAAGATAGATCTGTAAGGTTGTAAATCATAAATGTTTTCCACTTTTATCATATGACTTGTAGGAAAGTAAGGTTTTAGCTGTATAGGAGTCCAGTAAAGATGCATATTTGTTCAGTATTAGATTGGTTTTGGTTTTTTTTGAAGGCCATTAAAGATAGACATTTGCATAATTGGAAAGGGCTATGGAGGGCTATTCATAGACTCCATTTAGGGCTCACTCAAAATTATCTAGAACTTCATATAAGGGAAGCATGGAGGGGCCAATGAAGTATATTAGTCATGGTTCAGATGGCTAGAGAGAAGACATTCTAGATATTTCTGGCAAAAATTCATTTACTACAGGAGATTCAAATCTTGCAAAACCACTGGAGGAACTGCAGAATTGAAGGTTAGGAAAAGCCTCCACTGGCATTGAGAACACATAGATGTGCAAAATTGCAGGAAGCCACTGTTAATGCCTACAGCAACAAAGTGGATGATGCACAAGAAAAAGCACAGATTTATCTGTTAAAATCTTACTGCCTCCTGCATAGCCCACACTCCTGCTCATCTCTGCCATAGACTCAATAATGCCTTTTGCTTCTCTTCTCCTTTCCAAAATTCATGTGAGCATCTCTCATTTGTGGAATGTAACTCAGGTCTTGCCACCAAGGATTTGGGGAAGGGTAGTTTTTAGGTTTCCAGCTCCTAACATACAGGGGAGAGCATGGAAGGGAGCATATGGTGCTTAATTGCTATCAATCTGGAAATCTTGAGAATTGCCCAAATGGTGTAGTTTCTGATTTCACCTTCATCCTCTCCTTCTCAGTACCTCTTTGGGTTCTTCAGAGTTGCAATCATGCAGGTCAACTGTATCTTTTTTCATTTTTCTGTTATTAAGGCCAATGTGTTAAAGATTTTCTTTAAAACTGCCACCCATTAGTACAGGTAGACTGAGGACTAAAGTAGAAGTAAAGATCTTTTTTTTCCTATGGCAGGTTGATTGCCATGGAGAAAGATAAAATTATATTAAGACTTAAACAATGATCTAAAACCCACAGAAGAATCAAAATTCTGGCTTAGTTTCCTAGGATGAGCAAAGGAACTGATGCTTCAGGGAGAAAATGGTCTTTAAAATTGTCAAGTTGATAAGAGATGAAATATTAATCTATGGTAGCAAAACACAAAGAATTTACTTTTGCTTAAGAAAACAGAGAACATAAAGAAACAACACAAAGATAGTGGAGAATGTAAACATTTTCGTGATTATATCTCAGGACATTAAGCAAAAGTAGAATTTTATTGAACAAAGGGTTTCTAAGGATTGATTTGTGAGGATTTATAAAAGACACCTGGCTGTTAGACCATTGACCTTTTTTCTGCCTTGGTACACTAGTCAGATATCCACAGATTTCACAAGTTCTCCTGGGTATGGAAGAAGTTATAAGAAAGATATACTGTGGGTTATGACAATTCACATGTTATCTGTAACTCCAGCTCTTGTTAATTCGTGAATATGTAACTGAATGGACATAAATGAAAATTTCGAACTCTGAATCTACTCTCCTTTATAAACAAATCATTACCAAGTTTCAACACTTTAACAAATTACTTGCAAAAGACCACATATTATGAAACAGGCAGGAGTTGTCACATTGAAATTAAAAAATGCTGCATTATCTTCACAAGAAATAAAGGAAAAAATACCAAGTGAATATTTTTTATTTTTTGCCCTTCTCGTAGGAAAGTAACACACACTGTACAAAAAAAAAAAAGTACATGTATGTGTATATGGACGCACACATATATTTAATTACAGAGAAAAACAATCTCCCTGATGTACACTATCATTCAATATTGTACACTATCTGTATATAAAACATCAAGCATCTAAAAGTGGTTATTAGCCTTTTTCCATACGTCATACCATTCCCACCACGTCCCTATAGAAGTAACTGTCACTGGGCTCTGGGCGAGGTGGGGTGAGGAGGGAGGGGGAATGCATTCTAGATTGTGAACAAAAATAACTTGAGTATATGCAATTTAAAACAACTCCAGGGTGAGTGTAACCTATTTTCCCCAACCAGTTGATAATCAAAGATGACACATATCAAACTGGTGCTCATTGTTTGGAACATCAACATATTTAAAAATGATTAGTATCATCTATTAGGATAGAATAAGCTATGATCAGCCTCTAAGGACACATAGACCTGCAATCATTCCTGTTCTCTGAGGGAAGCAAATCAGAATCTTTCTTTGAGAATGCAATTGAGAAGGGAGAGAAAAGTGGATTTGAGGGCATATTTAGGGTGAGAACTGCTGAGTGCACTGTGGATTCGAAATACCATCAGTTAAAATAGATCTACACCACCACCTGGATCCCATTGGACTTGACCATGGTGAGGGATGTAACAACAGGGTTGAGGGGAACAGAGATAATGTAATTTTAGATTCATTGAAGTAATAAGAAAAGTTTGACACTGAAGGATTTCCTCTGACTTTTTCTTCCAGGAAAAATAATTTACTGGAAATAAAAACTTCCTACTTTCTACAGAGACAACCTCATTTAAACAATAGCCTCAGTAGGTTTTGTCAAAGGCACAAAAAGCCTCACAAATGGACAGATACAGTACACCTAATAGCTTATGACCTCAAAAGCTTCACAGGAGTTATACAAATCTGGCCTGTCTCTGAGATAAGGATTTTATATTTACTTTCTGATGTTTAGCTCAAAAGTCTAAAATTAGATATAGGCATACCTTACCTATGAAAATCCTCATGAGAGTTATTTATAATTATCATTAAATTCCAAGACAATGTGAAACAGATGATTATAGTCAAGAGTATTAAACTGTTTTTTAAAAAAACAGTTCCCAATAGCTTTTTTTTCTTTTTAGTGAATGTAATTACGGGTTACAAATGGAATTTTGTAACTGTCACTATTGTGATGTGGCGCTACTTTTATGCAAAGTTGAGCATACGTGTCGAGCAGTTTTGCTACTACTGTTAATCATTTGTACCGATCTATCCACCATCTTTTACTGAATATACTTTGCCCACCAGCACATTCTTAAAGATAGTCACATGACTGTGCAACAGAGTTATGTCATCCTTGCAGAAAACTCATAGCGGTAAACAAATTAACATCATTTCTTACAGTAGGTTCTGTTATTCCCAAGCCTACGTCCCTCTCATGGTTTCTTTCTCCTATTGTCCTCTTCCCCAGTTCTGTTTTCCACTGTCAGAGATTGGCTGGAAAGCTGGGTGATGCAAGTGAGATTCCAAGGAGCAGGTAATAAATTCCATAATGCATGGAAGGCTTGTGGGTGAATCTGCATCACACAAGGCTTAAAGCTGAAGCTGGAGAGTCCAGAGCATCAGTCAGGTCGGAGGGAGCAGTGTCTTAACAGGGTCATGGAACTAAGTGTTAGCATCTGGTTGGGGACTGGATCAAACCAGGAACCAGAAATGGTGAGAAGAAAGGGAGGCAGGAGCAAAGTAATGGCTGTACCACTGGATGTGTAATGCTGAATGAAAGGTCCTGGACCAAGATGGAAAATCTTAGATAAGCATCTCCTTATATGGACTGTATATACTTATGACATGAACAATAACTCTTTTTAGTTAAAATTACCTGCAAGCTCTCATAACTCTCTAGAAGGGAACATTTTAATTTACTTATTGATTTCTTTAACAGCTGGAAGTTCATTCATTCAACAAATAATTATATAATACGTTTATTGAGCCTTAAAATAGTAAATTCCTGTGATAATTGGTTCCTGCTTTTCACCCAGCTGGGAATGAGGTGTATGTGAGGGAGTGCTCCAGAAAGAGTTCTTATTTTCTGTGGGGAACGGGAGACATAGAGGGGAAAGAGCAGACAATGTTCTGGTGGTGGGAAAAGATGGAGGTTGGGAGTGAGGATAAGTCCTTTAAAAGAAAACTACAGATTAATATTTCTCATGAGCATAGATGAGAACATTCTAAACAAAACTTTAGCAGTAGTATCCAATAATATATAAAAAAGAAAGTACATCATAATTTAGCGGGGTTTGTTTGATTCAACATTAGAAAATCAAGAAATGTCATTTACTATATAAACAATTCACTGAGTTGTTTATACAGTAAACAGTAAAACCATATAATCATCTCAATAGACACATAAAACATTTGACAAAATAAAACACTTATTTCTGGGAGTGATATCACCAAGATGGCAACAAGGGTCATTCCTGTCTTTGCTCCCCCTCACAACTAACAACTATTCAAGAAGAAGACACCACTGAGAGGATGAGGTGTGGGTGAGGCTGAAGCCCCCTCCACCACAGAGACCAAGACAGACTGCATTAGAAAGGTAAGAGAAGAAACTACACATTGACTGCATTGCCCCTCCCCCAGGCCAGCTTGGCACCATGAGGAGAGGGCTCCCCTAAGCTTTTGGTTCCTCCAGAGAGAAAAGAGAATGTGGGGGAACAACCAGCCAGTTCCCTTAGCATTGGGATCACTTTGTGGGAACCCCTGTTCTGATCTAACACCATGGGAATTGCAGAGGAATCTGTGGGGCTCAACCACTGGGAATCTGACTGTGACAGAGAAGGGGGGAGGGGCTTGCAACAACCAGCCCATGGATCTTGGCAGATGGAGATCATACCTTCAGTGCCCAAGCACTAATCCCAACCAGCAGCTTTGCTCATCTGTGGAAACAAGTCGGGGACACACTCTGACCAGGGAATTCAGTGGGGTGCAAAGATGGCTAACTTGGATCCACAAATGAGGAGCCTTGGAGTTTGGTTTACCCATGCCCAGGCAAGGAGTGGAGTCACAGCCCCATTCACTATGGGGAGTGACTTCTGGCCCAATCAGACCAGAAGGGCTGGTGACAACTTCTGGAAGCAGTGTGGCCCAGCAGCACTCCAGCCAAGAAGTGGGTGGGAAGAGCTGATTGTCCCCAAAGCAAAGCCAGTACTGGGTATGGAGGGTTCTTGTGGTACACACAGGCAGGAGGATTAATTCATAGCCAAGGCTGAGAATAGCCTGTTTGGAAAATTGAGAGTAGCCTGAAGCAGCTCCTCCCCTCCCACCCAGGCAAGGGATCTAAGACATAGCTCCATCCACTGTGGAGAGTGTCTTCTGGCCCCACCTGACCAGAAGGGCTGGCAACAACTCCTGGAAGCTGTGCAGCCTGGCACTGCTTGAGCCTAAAGAAGAGCAGGCAGAAGTGATAGTTTGGAAAGCCAAACCAGTGGCCCTGTTTCACCAGGGAACTTAGGGAGCAGGTTGGCTTGAGTCAAGACAACAAATCACTTTACCAACTTTAGAGCTGCTTCTCTTGCTGTGCCCAGGCAGAGAATCTAATCTGTAGCCTGACTCACCACTGAATATAGCCTTCAGCCTGTCTCATGAGGGAAGCTAGCCAGAGCACACAGGAAGCTGTATAGCCCACTCAACAGCCTTATGTACAGTGGCTTTTGAACAGAGAGCACAGCCCATGGCTTCCCCCATTTGTGGCCTCACCTGACCAGGGAATTCAGTGCACTGTCTGGCCTGATTCAAGTCCCCAAACAACGAGCTGTACAGGCCCTGGGTTCTGTCCTGCTGCCCTGCCAGGGCAGGGAAACTAATTCATAGCCTCATGTATTACTGAATATAGTACCCAGTCCTGACCATCTAGTAAGCCTGACCAGAGAATCCAAGCAACCATGGAGCCCATCCTACAGCCTCACTTGGGTAGGGAACCAAGCCAGCAGTCCTATCCAACTGTTCTCAGCCAGAGGCACATTCCCTTATCCCCATCCTCACAGCTCAAACAGTTGCCTTCCCCAAAAAATAGACCATAATGTCCCACCTGCCCAAGGACATTACCAGCAGACACACCCAGAAACCCAAACTGAACTAACTGGTGAAGAATGATCTCCACCAAAGCAAACCCGTGAAGTCTAGAAAAGGAGCCTTATTACTCAAATGTACAGATATCAATGTAAGTAATTAAGGATCATGAAGAATCAGGTAAATATGACACCACCAAAGGAAACTAATAAAGCTCCAATAACTGACCCTAAAGAAATGGAGATCTATGAAACTGTCAGACAAAGAATTCAGAATAATCTTCTTACAGAAGTTTATTCTGTACAAGTTATTCTACAAGAAAACACAGGCAGACAGCGAAACAAAATTAAAAAACAGTACATGAACATAATGAGAAGTTAGACAAGTAAATAGCAACTATAAAAAAAAAAAACAACAGAAATCCTAGAGCTGAAAAATACAATAATTGAACTGAAGAATTCAATAGAGAGTTTCAAGAGTAGACTTGACCATTCAGAAGAAAGAATCAGTGACCTGGAGGATAAGAATTAAGAAGTTATGTCAGAAGAGCAAAACATAAAAAGAATAAAAAAGAGTGAGAAAGCCCACAGGAATTATGGGACACAATGAAAAGAAACAACATTCACATTATGTGAATTCCAGAAGGAGGAGAGAGAAAAGGGAAGAAAAGCAGTAAATAGTGCTTTATTTAAAGCAATAATGGCTGAAAACTTCTCAAACCTGGCAAAAGAAATGAACATCCAGATCTATGGGCCCAAATAGGTTGAATCTGAATAGGGCTACACCAAGACACATTATATTTAAATTTTCAAAAGTCATGATCAAAGAAAGAATTTTAAGAGCAGCAAGAGAAAAGAGAGAAGTTACATACAAGGGAAACCCCATAAGATTATCAGCAGATTTCTCAACAGAAACTTTTCAAGCCAGGAGAAAATGGTATGACATATTGAAAATATTGAAAGAAAATAGCCATCAACCAAGAATTCTATACCCAGTGAAGCTGCCCATCAGAAATGAAGAAGAGATAAAAACTTTCCCAAACAAGCAAAAGCTGAGGGAATTCATTGCCACCAGACCTACCTTACAAGAAATACTAAAGGGAGTCCTTTGAGTGGAAGTAAAAGAATGTTAATTAATACCATAAAAACATAAAAAGGTAGCACAAATCTCACTGGTAATGGTAAATATATAGCCATAGTTAGATTCTGTAAAATGATAATAGAAGTGATTTCACTTACAACTCTAGTTTAAAAGTTAAAAAAAGATATAGCAAAAATAACCATAACTACAATAATCTATTATTACTTACACAATATAAAAAACTTGTAAATTGTAACAGCAAAAATGTAAAATGTGAGGGGGAGGAGAAATAAAAGTGTAAAGTTTACAAATTCTATTGAAGTTAAGTTGCTATCAGCTTAAAATAGGATAAGTTTAAGATATTTTATGTAAGCCTACAATGGAAAATCCTGTAGTAGTTACAGCAAAAGAACACAATAAAGAAGTCAAAGCATATTGATATCAAAAGACATCAAAACACAAAAAAAAGACAGGAAGATAAGAAACAAGGAACAATGAATCTAAAAAACAAACAGAAAACAATAAACAGAATGACAATAGTAAGTCCTTATCTATCAGTAATTACTTTAAATGTAAATGGATTAAATATTCCAATTAAAAGCCATGGAATGACTGGATGAATAAAAAACAAGATTCAGCAGTGTATTCAACCATCTATAAGAGACTTATTTTAGCTTTAAAGACACCCATAGACTGAGAATGAAGGGATGGAAAAAGACATTTCAAGCAAATGGTAACCCCTCCCCCCAAAAGTGGGGATAGCTATACTTATATCAGACAAAATAGACTTTAAACTAAAAATGGTAAAAAGAGACAAAGAAGATCATGATATAGTGATAAACAGGTCAATACATCAAGAAGATATAACAATTGTAAATATTTATGCACCCAACATTGGAGTACCTAAATATATAAAGCAAAAACTAACAGAGCTAAAAGGAGAAATAAACAGTAATACAATAATTGTTGGGGACTTTAATACCCCACTCTCAACAATGAATAAATCATCCAAACAGAGAATCAATAAGGAAACAGCAGATTTGAACAACACTATAAACCAAATGGACCTAACAGATATATACAGTATATTCTATCCAACAACAGAATACACATTCTTCTCAAGGACACTTGAAACATTTTCTAGGATAGACCACATATTAGGCCACAAAACAAGTCTTAGCAAATTTAAGAAGATTGAAATCATACCAGGTATCTTCTCTGACCACAATGGCATGAAACTAGAAATCAACAACAAGAGGAAAACTGGAAAATTCACAAAGACATGGAAGTTAAACAATACTCTCCTGAAAAACCAATGGACCAAAGAAGAAATTAAAGGCAAAATAAAAAAGTTTCTTGAAACAAACAAAAATGGAAACACAATATGCTAGAACTTGTGGGATGCAACAAAAGCAGTTCTAAAAGGGAAGTTCATAGCAATAAATATCTGCATTTAGAAGCAAGACAAATCCCAAATAAACAACCTAACTTTATACTTTACTAGAACAACAAAGACAAACTGAGCCCAAAGTTAGCAGAAGAAAGGAAATAATAAAGATTAGAGCAGAAATAAATGAAACAGAGAACAGAAAAACAATAGAAAAGATTAACCAGACTAAGAGATGGTTCTTTGAGAAAATAAAGTTGACAAACCCTTAGCTAGACTAACCAGGGAAAAAAGAGAAAGGAACCAAATCAACAAAATTAGAAATGAAAAAGGAAACATTACAACTGATGTCACAAAAACTCAAAGGCTCGTAAGAGGCTATTAGGAACAACTATACTCCAACAGGCTGGGCAACCTAGAGGAAATGAAAAATATTCTTAGAAACATACAGCTTACCAAGACTGAATCAGGGAGAAATAGAAAACCTGAAAAGACCAATTACTAGGAAGTATTTAAACCAGTAATCAAAAATCTCCCAACAAAGAAAAGCCTAGAACCAGATGGCTTCACTGATAAATTTTACCAAACATTTAAAGAATTAACACCAATCCTTCTCAAACTCCTCCAAAAAATCAAAGAAAAGAAAATACTCCCAAACTCATTTTATGAGGCCAGCATTATCCTGATACCAAAACCAGAAAAGGATACTACCAGAAGAGAAAACTACAGACAAATATTCCTGATGAGTACAGATGGAAAAATTCTCAATAAAATACTAGCAAACCAAATTCAGCAGCACATTAAAAGGATCATTCACCATGATCAAGTGGGATTTATCCTGGGGATACAAGAATGGTTCAACATACACAAATCAATCACTGTGATACATGACATTAATAGAATGAAAGAAAAGAATCATATAATCATCTCAATAGATGCAGAAAAAGCATTTGACAATATTCAACATCCATTCATGATAAAAAACTCTTATTAAATTAGGCATAGAAAGAATATATCCCAACATAAGAAAGGCCATATATGATAAGTCCACAGCTAACATCATACTCAATGGTGAAAGGTTGAAAGCTTTTCCTTAAGATCAGGATCAAGACAAAGGTGCCCATTCTTACCTCTCTTATTCAACATGGTACTGGAAGTCCTAGCTAGAGCAATCAGGCAAGAAAAAGAAATTAAAAGTATCAGAATTGGAAAGGAAGAAGTAAAATTGTCTCTATATGCAGATGACATGATTTTATACATAGAAAATCCTAAAGACTCAACGAAAAAACTGTTAGATCTAATCAATGAATTCAGTAAAGTTGCAGGATACAAAATTAACATACAAAAATCCATAACATTTCTACACAGTAACAACACATTTTCTGAAAAAGAAATAAAGAAGTCAATCCCATTTACAATAGCATCAAAAAAATAAAATACTTAGGAATAAATTTAACTAAGGAGAAAGATCTCTACTCTGAAAACTATGACATTAATGAAAGAAATCGAAGAAGACACAAATAAATGAAAATACATCTCATGTTCATGGGTTGGCAGGATTAATATGGTTAAAGTGTCAGTAGTACCATATAGATTCAATGTAATCGCTATCAAGATTCCAATGGCATTTTTTATAGCAGTAGAAAAAACACTCCTAAAATTTATATGGAACCACAAAGTACTTTGATTAGCCAACAAAATCCTGAGACAGAAGAACAAAGCAGGAGGCGTCATACTCACTAATTTCAAGCTATACTGTAAAGCTATAGTCATCAAAACAGTATGGTACTGGAATAAAAATAGACACATAGACCAATGGAACAGAACTGAGAACCCAGAAATAAACCAAAGCATATATGATCAACTAATATTTGACAAGGGAGCTAAGAATACTCAATGGAGAAAAAAACAGTCTCTTCAATAAATGGTGTTGGGATAATTAGATATTCACATGAAAAGTAATGAAACTGCACCTATATTTTATACCACTTGCAAAAATTACCTCAAAATGGATTATACTTAAATGTAAGACATGAAACCATGAACTTCCTAGAAGAAAACATAAGAATAAAGCTTCTTGACATGGGTCTTTGTAATGATTTTTTTGATATGACACCTAAAGCACAAGTAACAAAATGAAAAATAAACAACAGGGACTACATTAAACTATAAAGCTTCTGGACAGCAAAAGAAATCATCAACAAAGTGAAAAGACAACCAGAGAATGGAAAAAATATTTGCAAACCATATATCTGATAGGGGTTAATATCCAAAATATAGGAAGAACTCATATGACTCAATAGCCAAAAAACAACCCAATTAAAAAATGGGCAAAGGATCTGAATAGACATTTCACCAAAGAAATATATGAAAGGCCAATAGGTAGATGACAAGATGCTCAATGTAACGAATCATTAGGGAAATACAAATTAAAACCAGAATGAGATAGCACTTCATGCCTATTAGAATGGCCATCATCAAAAAGACAAGATATAACAAATGCTGGCATGGATGTGGTGAAAAGGAAACCCTTGTGCACTGTTGGTGGGATTGTAAATTGGTGCAGCTACTATAGGAAGCAATATAGAGGATCCTCAAAAAATTAAAAACAGAAATACCGTACGATCCAACAATTCCACTTCTGGAAATGTATCTAAAGGAAATGAAAACAGTAACTCAAAAAGATATTTGCACCCCCATGTTCATAGTGGAATTATTTACAATACCCACCACATGGAAACAATCTAAGTGTCCATTAATGGATGAATGGATAAAGAAGTTGTAGTATATGTATCTATATGTATACAATATGGAATATTATTCAGTCATAAAAAAGCAAAGAATTTGCGAAAACATTGATAGACCTTGAAAGCATTATGCTATTTGAAATGTCAGACAGAGAAAGACAAATACTATATGATCACACCTATATGTTGAAACTTAGAAAAAACCTCATATAAAAAGAGATGAAATTTGTGGCTACCAAAGGCAAGGCGTGAGGGGAGGGGAAATTAAAGAAAGGTGGTCAAAAGTTATGAACTTCCAGTTATGAGATATGTAAGTACTAGGGATGTAATGTACAGCATGGTGACTATAGCTAACACTAATATACGATATGTAGGAAAGTTGCTAAGAGAGTAAATCCTAAGAGTTCTCATCACTAGAAGAAAATTTTTCCCTTTTTTCTCTTCTTTCTTTTCCTTTTATTGTATTTATATGAGAAAATGGATGTTAGCTGAACCTATTGTGGTAATCGTTTCACCACACATGTAAATCAAACCATCTTGCTGTATGCCTTAAACTTATACAATGACGTATGTCAATTATTTCTCAATAAACCTGGGAAAAAAAAAGAAAACATCCATTCCTGATAAAAAATCAATATTATGAAGTATATAATTTTCATCTTCTATTTGTTTTTATCTACTTTGTATCTTGTTGATTGAGATAATTTAATTAAAATTTTCTCGTGAATATTTTGACTAATTTTTATCTGCATCTCTTGAATTTCTTATGTTTTTCAAAAGTAATTTTGATATTACCTTACTTTGTGCAAAAAAACCATCATGACAGTTGAATCTCTATTTTTGCCTCGAATTTACTTTATTTGGTAATAATACTATAAAGTTTATTTTCACTTAATTTGCATTTCATTGTTACATCTTTGCCCTTTTTTTGACTTTCAATATTTCTATTTTTCTCTTTGAAACATATTTCTTTTGTACAGCATATGATTGGACTTTGATTTTGATCCCATGTAAGTCTAATTATTTTTTAATTAAGTTCATCCTTTTTGTGTTGATTGATCTGCAGACAGGCTGACTCAGTAATTCTGTTATGTTATACATTTTTCTGCATTGAATGTGTACTTTGTCTTTTACTGTGTCTGCATGGTCCATGCTCCCCTTGATTTGGCAGTTGAAGTTGTAGTGGTTGTGATAATGGTGGTAATGTATGTGCTATATTTTTGATAGTTTCTAAGATTTATATTCTGTTTTTCAGTCTTCTGGTGTTGTAATATTACTGTCTCTTGATTTATCAATTTTAGAGTAGATCTGTTGACTTCTCACCATGAAAGATAAAGGAAATAAAATTTAAACAGTGTGATACAACCGTGCACCCCCAAATAGCTAAAAGGAAAAGGAAAAATTACTAACGTTAATGAGGATTTGGAGCAACTAGAACTCTCATGAACCTTGAGTGGGAGCGTGCATTGGTGAAACCACTTTTAAAAATGTTTGGCAATGTCTACCAAAGCTGAATAGTCCTACTTTCCTATCAAGCAATCTAGATGCTCAACAGCAATGCATGTGTATGTTCACCAAAACACATGCACAAGAATGTGTCACTTGCACCATTTGTAATAGATAAAAATTGAAATATAATCTAAGTGTACATTGACAATAGATTAAATAGTTATGTATTCATAGAATTAAGTACTATAGAGCATCTTTTTCAGCTTTATTGAGTGATAACTGTTACACAAAAACTGCTCATATTTAATGTATACAACTTGATAAGTTTGGACATATGCACATACCCATACCATCACTACAGTCAAAGTAATAAACATATCCATCATTTCCAAAAGTTTTCTTGTGTTGGAAGGAATAAACTCTTGCTGCATGCAACAACAGGAATGAATCTCACAAAAGCCATGATAGTACAAGAAGGCAAACACAATGGATTACATACTATATAATTACTTTTATATAAGGCTAATAAACAGTCAAAATGAATCTACGTTGTTAGAAGTCAAGATAATGACTACCTTGGTGGTGAGGTAGTTTACTGGAAGATGTGAAAACAACCTAAGTGACATCACTTATATGTGGAATCTGAAAAGCCAAACTCATAGAAACAGAGAGTTGAATGGTGGTTACCAGGAGTTGGAGGGTAGGGGAAATGGAGAGATGTTTGTCAAAGGATACAAACTTCTAGTTATAAGATGAAGTCCTGGGGCTTTAATGTACAACATGGTGATTGTAGTTAACAATACTGTATTAAATACTTGAAAGTTGCTGAGAGAGTAAATCTTACATGTTCTCACCACATAAAAGAAATGGTAATTATGTATCATGATGGAGATGTTTGTTAACACTTCAGTGGTAATCATTTTGCAACATATAAGTGTATTAAACCAACATTGTACACCTTAAATTTACACAATGTTATATGTCAGTTATATCTCAATAAAGTTGAAAAAATACACACGGGTCAGGCAAAGGGTAAGCCAGTAGCAATGAGAGGGGACTTTGAGATGTAGGGAGAACCGTACTGATACAGGTGCTGATATTCAAAACTACTCCTTAAGATATGCATATTCAAACATGAGATTATGATTTTCACCTGAGTGTCAAATTTCCAAAAGTTTGATCATGCACATTTTAGTAAACAGATTTACACACTGTCAATGACATTTTGTAAATTTCGGTGTAAGTTCTTTGAAATGAAATTTGGCAAATTTGTATGCTTCAAATTTAAACTACATAAATCCTTTAATCAATTGATCTAAATTTTATGCATTTTGTCCCACAGGTATATTTGTAAGTGGCCTCAGTGCAAAAGAGGTTCCAGTGGTTTGCTTCCTGATCTGTGTTCCTGCCCAGATTTTGGTGTATGTTTGCCACTTATTGTTAAGAGGTAATAAAAGCTATTTTCAAACAGTATAATACTAACTCTATTTAGAAGTATAGGTATGCATAGAAACTACTAGAGAGTTATGATTCAAAGCATTAAAAATGGTTATCTCTGCATTGCAAAACTTCATTTTTTTCTACATTTTCTAATTTTTATGGCATGAATATATTTGATTTATGTATTCCAAGAAAACCACAATGTCATATTTTAAAATGCTGGTATTCCTCAACTATCCTCAGTTCCCTCTCTCATCCACTATCAACAGCATACTGATTAATCTGAATTTTTATCTCTGGATTAGGCATCTCAGTTTAGCTCCAATCCCACATGTCTAACTGGCTGTTGGATATCTTCTCTTGCTGATTTCATGAACACCTTGAGACTATCACATCTAATTATATGTTTCCTTCATCAAGGCTCAACTTTTAGCTGACTGGTCCATTGGAAAAAGTCAAGTTAATGGAGTCTCGATAAGTAGTAAACGATAACATTGAGGTAGAGTGTTTATACTTCAATAGGAAAAAATAATTGACCCAATGGGAAGAATTAACCACTGCTAAAATTTGGGATATCAGCAGAGAATAAAGGTTAGGAGATTTTGTAATTGCTGTCACAGGGGGTTTCTCAGCCCCCTGAATTTATCTCATGCAGCTACTTGCAGGTTCTGCCTAAGCATTCTGTCTGCTCCGCAGAGAAACAGGACCAGTTCTTTGTTTTGTTACTTCTTAAACCCTGTAAAAGGCAATAATGTGGCATGTAATGAGGTTCCAGGCTGTAGCTCTGTAGCATGTGTTTTCCCAAGAGTATGATCAGAATATGTATAAGGGTCCATACATATTCGTAAACTGGCCCATTTTCATTCAGGTGCATTGACTCTTTTCTTTAGATTCCTGTCATGGCTCCAGAGTCTCCAAATATGGGGCTAGGAAGATATTTGGGTAATTTTTATTAGTCTTTTTTCAGCTTAGCATAGCTAAGCAGGGTGAGAGATCATAATAAAGAGAAAGGAAGATTTAGCCATCTGACCCTGATTCTAGACTTGACTTCACCATTTACTCTCTCACATTAGGACACTTCTGGCTCCATCAGTGCCCTCACCCACATGCCTACATTTTATGAAAAATCAAGACCGTTTTAGAGGTGCTTTTCCTTGGACTGCCTTGTCGACGTGAACTACGGGTCAGGTATATAGTCACAACTTTCTAGTTAGGAATTTATGAAAGGTAGAAAAACTATGAGTTAGACAAACTATTAACTAAATTAAATTTCTTTTACTTTGGCCAACAGAGAACACAAGAACATTATTAAGAAAAATTAAAAGTGATTTACTCTTTTAGAGAACACATGAAGCAACATAGTTGTTTTGTTAAAACTAATCCAATTATGACCATTAGAAAAAACTTGCTTATAATTCCATTGGCTTTATAAGTCATGTATGCCCTACTTTTACATGTGAAAAAGGTACCTGAAATATAGACCATCACATAAGGTAAGTTTTTAAAAGGATTTCATTTAGAATTTGGCTATACAGAGGTTAATTTCAACATTGAAGAGCATTGGCGGGGAGGTTAATGTGTGCATGTAGTAGCTGAATTAGAAATCACTGTTATTCTCAATTCTGCTATCTATTGACCCAAATACCTCTGTAACCCTATCTAAAAACACATTTCCAGGCAGTTTCAATTAATTATTACATTAGAGAATGACTATTTTATGTGTTAAATAAATATCAGCACCAATTTATAGGATTGATGAGTTTGCTAATGAGAAAGTGAGACTTCCATAAATTGCTTAAGGATTCTAAAATTTTGCACTTACGGTAATAAAAGAAAATTACAATTGTACAGAAATATATATAGCCCAGATTGAGTATAGTACTGAGATCAGATATTTTTTGCAGTGTAAGATATTGAAAAGCAAGTAAACCCAGAGATTAACCAAATGCTGAACTGGGGTAAAGGAAAAATCAGTGTAAAGAGGTTTAGCCTTGAGCCAAGAAAACTCTGGCTCATTAGAAGGATCTTTTATCATAGGTTTTCTTATATGGAGTAAATATGTCAAAATCTCATTGGTTAAACAATTTTAAATGACTGGATTTTGAAGTTTGTAGAGAATTTAGATTATTAGAAGTTTGACAGTTCTGACTTCCTAAGATTTTCCTGCTTTTATTTCTATAACATGATAATTTGACCATAAAAATCATGCACCACATGGTGGCCAGCAGGCCTCTTGGGTCCTTGGAGTTATTTCAAAGGGTCTGTAACTTCATATGCACACTAAAAGTTGTTTGTTGATTGAATAAATAATGCATTGCTTACACAAATGCTCTATTTCAAATGCATGAAATTCTGTTTTGATTAATAAAAATTCAGGGTAGCATTTCGCCATTAGGCATTTTATCAATCAACACATACCAAAAGCATAATTTTACTCCAGCGGGATCCATAATTTTTTTAGAGCATGTAAAGGAATCTTCACACATGAAATAGCTAGAAACGATGCCTTCAAAGTTAACCATTGTATATCAGCCTATAACTAATGATGATTCAGTTTCAAATAACCAGATTTGTCAGACTTTATCATTAAATAAGTAATCAACCTCAGCTGCATACAATGGCCTATGACAGGCATCAAAGATACAAATTGGTACAAGATATCCAGGCCCGGTACAGAGAATTTCCAACCCTGACTGAGCCTTTTCTTCTTGTACTCAACAAATTCAAAACTCTTTCTTCCCTCACAAGTGTTTTCCTCTTGGTTGTATTTATATCATGTTTGGTAGTACTGGCATTCAACCTATAGCTCGAGCCATAGAGTTATCTTAAATTCTCCCACCTCAACAATAAAAATCCCTCCAAGAGGCCATCTGTGTTCATTCCTACCACTACTGCTCCAGTGTTTGCTTTTATGAGGAGCACTGAATCTGCTCCCTAACCAGACCTTTACTTCCAGCCTGGCCCCACTCTAATGCATACTCCTTACTTTGCCACAAGAGTGTTAAAGTAACCCTGGGGTTACTTTACCCCAAGATGGGGTCACTCATGCTAAGCCCCACATCAGCAAACCAAACTTAACTAAGTTCCTATGTTCAGCTCTCCCAAAAAAGAAAGGCCTAAGTCAACCCATCACTGCTTTCCTGCTGAGCACGAGTTACCTGACCCAGCTCCAAGAGTTCCCTTTTTTCCATACAAGGGGATAACTGTGCTGCTTTAACTGATGAGCAAATGCCCAATATAACTTCCTTGTTACTGTTCCCGTCTGCCTATACAATCTCTTGCCTTGTACACCTCTTCACGTCTCCTTTCTATTCACTAGATTGGATGTTGCCGGTTTTATGAATCACTGAATAAAGCCAACAAGCTATTTAAAATTTACTCAGTTGAATTTCGTTCTTTAACAATAGCTTATAAAATTTGACTTTGATCACATCATCTGCAGTTGAAATCTTTCAACTGCTCCCTATTACTTTTGGGATAAAATTCAAATTCCTTTTTTTTCCTGCTCTGCCTTTTTTTTTTTTTTTTGTAGTAAGAATATTTAACATGTTCTTTTAACAAATTTTTAAGTGCACAATATAATATTGGTAACTATAGGCACGATGTTGTACAGCAGATCTCTAGAACTTATTCATCTCGTAAAACTGAAAGTCACAGTATTTGTTCTTCAGTGACTGGCTCATTTCACTTAGCGTGTCTTCTAGGTTCACCTAAGTCATCACGTATTGCAGGATTTCCTTCTTTATCAAGGCTGAATAATATTCCATTATATATACATAGCACAATTTCTTTATATATTCATCTGTCAATGGGCATTTAGGTTGTTTACACATCTTAGCTATTGTGAATAGTGCTACAATGAACACGGGAGTGCAAATATCTCTTCAAGATCCTGATTTCAATTCTTTTGGATAAATATTCAGAAATGGATTGCTGGATCCTAGAGTCTACAAAAACACGGTTAGAAGTAATAAATTCAGTAAAGTTACAGAATACAAAATCAACATACAAAAATTAGTTGTGCTTCTAAACATTAACAATGAACTATCTGAAAAGGAAATTAAGAAAACTATCCCACTTAAAACAGCATCACAAAGAATAAAATACTTAGGAATTAACTTAATTAAGGAAGTGACATATAGACATATAGACCAATGGAACAGAATAGAGAACCCAGAAATAAACCCATGCATATACAATCAACTGATCCTTCACAAATGTGCCAAGAATACACAATGGGGAAAAGATAGTGTCTTCAACAAATGATTTTGGGAAAACTGGATATCCTCATATGAAAGAATGAAATTGGACCCTTTTCTTACACTGTACACAAAAATAAACTCAACATGAATTAAAGACTTAAATGTAAGACCTGAAACTATGAAACTCCTAGAAGAAAACCTTCATAAAATTGCTCTAGGCAATGATTTCTTGGATATAACACCAAAGCACAGGCAACAAAAGCAAATTATTTAATATGATATGCACAGCTCTTTATAATCTGATCACTATCAACCTTTTAAACATTGTCTTCTACGCATTTCTTCACAATCCTCCAGCCATTCCAAATTAGCAGTGTTTTTTTTTTTTTAATATACGCCATCTTGATTCATACTTTAGGCATACATGGTTGGTTCATTCCAGCAACTATACTCTCTACTCCACCTCTCTTACCAGGAGACTGTCAATTTTGTTCTGGTATTCACCTTCTGGAGACATGTGGTCAGAGAAGGAGACTCTCCCCCACTTAAAGAAATAAGTTATGATTGATCAACAAACATTTTCTGTAAAAGGCCAGATACTAACTGTTTTAGGCTTTGTGGGCAAAGAGGCGAATTCAAGGATATTATGTAGATACTTGGATAAAAAGAAAGAAAAGAAATTTTCAAAAATGTTTATTGGCAAAATTCAAAATATAATCGTAATAACTGAGCATAATTTTAATCTATATTTAACCTATTATTTAATATGTGTTTAATCTACTAATGAGAAGAATGGAATTCCTTTGCGGGAAGACAGCACTTTGCTTAATTGGGGTTTAAAGTTAGTTTTCCCTATTATCAGCTCAACTGCAAATGTGCATTTGTAAAATTTCTTGATTCGTGGGCCAGGTTAGTCCCCATTGCTGGTCTAAACAAATCATATACTCTAATTCCTTTCACCAGCAATTGATTTAGGCATGGGCATGCTACCTATTCCTAGCCAATGAGATTGAGGAAAAGTCTACCTGATGCTTTTGGGAAAGCAAATCCTCATTAATAAAAAGAGGCCCCCTGGGGCCAGCCTGGTGGCGTAGTGGTTAAGTTCACATGCTTCAATTCGGTGGCCCCGGGTTCGCAGGTTCGGATCCTGGGCATGGACATATGCACTGATCATCAAGCCATGCTGTGGTGGCATCCCCTATACAAAATAGAGGAAGGTGGAAGATGTTAGCTCAGGACTAATATTCCTCAGCAAAAAGGAAGACTGGCAGCAGATGTTAGCTGAAAGCCAATTTTGCTCACCAAAAAAAAAAAAAAAAAAGAAGCCCCTTTCTTCAGTGGACATGATGTGTCTGCATGTGACATCTTGAACTATTGCTGCTATCTTGTAAGCTTCAGAGTCATTGCTAACCCACCAAAAAGAGCAAAACAGAAAGATGGAAAAGACATGGAACATGATGAAGTCACAATATAGTTAAATTAACCAACCCTGGGACTACTGTGCTTCTAATCTTATAATGTGAAAAAATAAGTAAGTTTCTTACTGTTTAAGCTTCATTTGGTCAAATTTTCTGTTACACCTCAAAGCTTTCTAACTGAGCCAACATCTCTATTCCTGGTATCTTAAAAAGGACCTTTCCCCTGTCATTTGAATAAACCTCTACCCTACCCTTCACACATGTGTTTAAATACTGCACTGATGCTTTTTCAGAAGTCTTTGCTGACTTTTGCTGCTGACTTCCCCAGCCTTAGGTGGAGTTGCTCACTGAATCATTGGTGCTCCCATAGTACTTTACACAACAACTCCTATATTTCTATACTGTTATTTTTGTATACATGTGCGCCTGACCTCTGACTTTTTGCCCAGACTGAGAACAGCTCTAGTGCAGGAACTACAGCTTATTTGTTATTTAATTCCTCACACCCGGTAGAGTATCCAGTACAGTACACAGTATATCCTAGATGAATAAGTTCATAAAATAAGTGAATAAATGAATGAATCATATATAACACCTACCTCCAAAAGAATGCAGTATAGATGGGAAGATAGACATTTGAACAATGATCTACGAACCATGTCAAGTGTTGGAAATGAAAAAATTGTGTCCTTTTCCTTAGCTGTGCTTGTAATGTTTATAGTTAACAGAGTCCGCCTAGATCTCTGGCCACTGTTTATATAAGTTCCAAGAAGGTGATATTGTGCCATTTATTGGCAGCTCCAAAGTTCTTTGCTTTACCACTACCTTCTTTGTCACAACAACAGTCTGCTGAGAGCCATCACAATGGTTGTTCCTTTTGTTCTTTATTACACTTTCTCTATCTTATTTTGATTGAGATTTTTTTATGATTCCATTTTATCTTCATTATTGATTTATTATTTATGTCCTAGGATTTGCAATATATTGCCTTAATTAACCAGTCTTCCTTTAAACATTACACCATTTCATGTGCAGCATGAAGACTTTAAAACAGTGTATGCTCAGTTCTTCTCTCCCATCCTTTGTGCTATTGATATAATTTATTTTACTTTTACATGTGCTTTCAACACAAACTACATTGCTGATATTTCTGCTTTAGACTGTCATTTTTCAGATTTGTTTAAGCTAAGAAATACAAATTTATTTTACCTTTATTCTAGTCCAGCCTTCCATAATTCTTTGTGTAGGCTCAAGAAGTAGGCTCTTTCTTCTCTTTGTGCCTCAGTGTGGGTAATTTCTGTTGACCTACCTTCAAGTTCACTTACACCTTCCCTGGGTGTGTTGCATGTACTCCTGAACACATTAGGGGCATTTTTTTATCTTTGTTACTGTTTTTCTCGTTTACAATACTTCTATTTGATCATTTCTTATTGTTTCCACTTCTCTGCTGAAATTACCCGTTTGATTTTGCATGTTGTCTACCATTTCCATTAGAGCCAGAAACATTCGTTATAGTCAGTTTAAATTCCCTGTCACATAGTTCTAACATCTGGGTCATATCTGAGTTTGATTCTGATGGTTACTTTGTTTCTTGGGAGTGTGTTTTTTCACATATATATATATATATATATATATATATATATATATATATATGCAAATGTGCACTCTTGGAAAATGGGCACACCTTTCTATCTGCTAGGGCTTTAGTGTGGGGGTTTGAGCTAGAAGTTGGGCTAGATATGAGGCTGGCTGTTGCTATGGTTAAATTCACTGCGTCCTTTAAACTCCGATAGTGAAACCTTGCATTTAGAATGAGGATCGATTCTCCACATTGACATCCGTGCAGCCCTAAGCTTTTGGTATTCCCTTCCAGCTGCACCTCAGAGAGAGTCTTTTTGCTCACCATTGTCGGTTGAAGCTTGCTTGCTTGTTGGAGGTGGGTGTTCTGTTCTGATTAAGCCTCAGCCTTAGGCAGGAACATGTCCCTCGGTGTCAGCAGCATTCTCAGTTCTTCTGCCCTTTTGCTTGCTTTGTGGGCCCAGCATGTATTCTAGCCCCCCCACAGGAGTTTGTTTTTCTTGTTCCCTTCCCTTATTACTGCTTGGGGTGAATGTGTTTGCTTCCCTCCCTCCCACAGGCCTTTGTTCTTTATGAGGGGACAGGAAAGGGTCATGTGGAGTTTCTTGGGCCTCCTGCAGAGGTGTTATTCCCTCCCCCGGGTCTGCACAAAACCAACACTTTCTTCAGGCTCTCTGATCTTTTCTGTGAGCACATGGGGGGATTCATGGAGAAAATCCTGCAAGAGGGTGTGCACTCCTCCAATTTCTATAGCTCCTGAAGGTTCTCTGCTGTCCTGCCAACATGCCCTGGGCCTTCACCAATTTGTCAACTATTATAGCTGAATTCTTATTAGTGTCCAGTGGCACCTGGGAAGTGAGTTCTCGTGTCTCTTCTCTCCCTGAAGGTGCCCATCTCTCCTTAGCGTTTGGACAGTTGGTTGTTCTGGAACCTCAGTTCTCTAACAGGTTATAAGAGTCATGAATTTGAAGTTATTTCAGCTACTTTTTTGTATAAATTTAGGAGTGATGTTCTTCCCTGCTCTCTACATTCTGGGGAGGATACTGGAAATCCTTAATGAAATATTTTACATCCTTTTTTGAATAAAGTCATCAAAACCTGGTGTGTATTTTCCACCTGCAGCACACTTCAGTTTGGATTAGCTGTGTTTTGAGTGCACAGCAGCCACACACTGTTAGTGGCTTCCATCTTGGACAGTGCAGCCCTAAACTTACACCTACTGAATACCTTGCACATAATAGTCGTTACATGTATACTTTAAAATGAATGTTACTGGATTTTATCCTAGGGGCAGTAGAAAGTTTAGATTTAGATTTTTTTTTCATGGTTTTCATTATTCTGAGTATTCAAAGTGTCCATTCAATCTGAGCACAGAAGAAAACCAATGTGATGTTATTCTAAACGTATACTTTGCCTTCATTTCATTACTTTTTTTGTAAACCTGAAGATACTGGGAGTGTTAATGGCACATAGTTGGGATGAAAATTTGTTAAGTTTGATCAATAGAACATTTTCTACCACATATTTTGCTACTTATCTTTAAGCCTAACCGAGTTGCTATATTAAAGTATTTTTTGAATGATTGTAAACATCTTCAGCTTCTTCATGCTGAGATCCTTATTATTATTCAATGGCAAAATAACAATATTGCTTTTAATCTGCCGGAAGCAAGTTGTAGGATATTATGAGTCAACTGATTTGTGTGAATAGAAACACCAATCAAAAATCCTTTAACAAATTCATCAGTTTTGGTTCGTGCCAGTTGTATAAATGAGAATTTGAATGCTTAATGTGGAATTTAAATGGAAATGCTGAAGAAGTCTATAATGGCAGAATTGTAAGATGTTTTACAGATTATTTTATTGAATTCTTTATTTTCCCAGATAATGTACATTCTTTAAGCCCATTTATCTATGACATCTGTATCTCATCTCAAAAAGTACCCGATTACAATAAATCTTCGTTCACTTCACTTCGTGTACTGTACTGTTTTCTGCCTTCATCTGTTTCAGTGTGAGGCACACTCTGATTGAGACAAATAGTTTCAGGAAATCAGTTGTTCTAAGGTTCTCTCTCTCTCTGCCTATGTTCTAAATTCTGCTGTTCTGGTGGTCAATTATGACATCTTTTTTACATTTCATATTGCAATGATCCTATAAAAATAAGAAAAATATGTGGTTGTTTCACAAATAACACTAAATGCAATATAGTTGAAAAATCAATACTTAAATTTTTGAGATAGCTATGAATCATAGAGAAGCCTGAAGTAAGCCAACAGAGAAGGGACATAAAAAGCTAAAAGTTCATGTTAATGCTCGTCGATAACATCCCCGTCCCCAAATATCTCAGCTAGAATGTCAATCAATGTGAATTCGTATGAAAGTTTGGATTGCTAGTTTGGGGGCCAGTCCCATGGTGTAGTGGTTAAGTTTGGTACACTCTGCTTCGGCAGTCTGGGTTCACGGGTTCGGATCCTGGGCATGGATCTACACAGCCTTGCTGTGGCGGCAACCCACATGCAAAATAGAGGAAGACTGACACAGATGTTAGCTCAGAGCTAATCTCCCTCAAGCAAAGAAAGAGGAAGATTGGTAACAGATGTTAGCTCAGGGTGACTCTTCCTCAGGAAAAAGAAAAATAGATTGCTAGTTTGTTGTAACAATTAGTTAACATAGCGATATATTGTGACTAAGTGTTTCCATTTCTTCTAAGTCTTTTCTTGTGTTTTCTCAGCCCACCATGCATCCCTGTGCATGACTAAACCTTATTTGTTATGGTATTTTATAGTTTCGGTGGAATGTACAGGTCTGATTAGAGCAGGTTTAAAGAAAGAATAGGAGAAAGGATAGAGAAAAAAATGCAAATAACTTATTTGAGGACTTTTGCCTAAAACCATGCAAAAAAAATGGAGAAGTAGCTAGGGGGCACAATAGGGTCAAGAGTTTTTTCTAAAGATGAGAGGAAAAACATGCATCTTTGCACACTAATGAGAATGACTCAGGAGAGAGAAATGATGGAGGACAGAAAGAGGAGAATGACTGAAGAAGTTGAGAGTAGATGGGATCAAGTGTGGAAGTGGAAGGACTAACTTGAGACAGGACAGGAGTTGGGATAATGTGACCAGGCTGACAGCAGGAGGGTAGAATATGTGGGTGCAGATGCTGGAAGGTGAGTAGGTAGGTGCAGTTTGTGGAGTCGGGAACTGATCTTCTGATTACTTCTATTTCTTTAGTGGCTCAGGAACAAGGTTATCAGCTGAGGGTGGGGATGGGGGAGATAACTGTAGGGGGTTGAAAATGAAGTGGAAGGTATGAAGTAAACATCTAGGAAAGCACAGAGAATGGACAAGGGATTATTTATAGTATTATTGGCTTTTATCAATAAAGTCCACATCCAATTTAACTCCAAGTCCTATAAATTTTAACTTATAAATCTTTCTCAAATCCATCCACTTCTCTAAATTTCACTACTACTCTAGTCCAAACTACTACTGCGTCTTGTCTAAACTACCAATTGGCTTCCTAACTGGTTTGTACATGTCCACTCTGGCTCCTCTCCAATCCAATCTTATCACTGCAGCTAAGATCATCATTTCAAGTGCAGGTTTGTTCATGTTACCACTCTATTTAAAGCTCTCCAGGACCTTTGGGGACAGAAACAACCCTTCCTAGGGAAGACTCCCATCAACTCCTTGTTCCTCCCTTATTCTTAATGATTCTATAGCAATGATTTTTTCAGTTCCTATAATGAGCAGTGTATCCTCATCCTACAGGGCTTCATAGAGGGCTGCGTGGAAAATCCTTCTTTTCTCTCTTTACTTATTTTATTCCTACTTTTCCTTCCTATTTCAGTTAAATCATCACTTTTTCAGGGAAATTGTCCCTATTCTTTAACTAACTTATCTTCCCTGTTATGTGCTTTTACAGTGTCATGTACTTTTTACAGTCACAATTTTAAATTTATTTGTGGAATTATTTGATTGATTAGTCTCCCATCAGACTGGGAAGCTCCAAGAGGGTTAGCACAATGCTTGCTTTTTTTTTTTTAATGCAGACCATGCTTGCTTTTGCGCACTAGTTTATTCCTAAATACTTAGCACATAATTCTGGCACACACTAGACTTCAATAAATATTTGTTAAATTAATTTTGACTGAATAAATCTAATGGGTACCAATTATTAAAAATATATTACATGTAAAATTTTGAGCTACATTCTTCACAAAATTCATTTAATAAAAACTATAAAGTAAGAATTACCTAATTTTAAAGACGAAGACCTTGAAACTTGGAGATGTGAAGTAAGTTCTCCAAAGTTACACACCTGATACACAAGCCAAGCAGATCTAATTCCAAAGCACATTAAGCACTCTGAATTGTGATTTTACCAATTGATCATTTACTGTCTGATTTTGTTTCTCCCTTTCAGCCTAGAGATGTTTATGTGTTTATTTTTCAAGAACTTCAGCGTGCAATATATACTTGATTAACTCAAAATAATTTGCTTTATAAGTACATGTTTCAGGAACATACTGTATTCAAAAGATGTGTATGTTCTTCTTGGTAAAAATAAATGGTATTTTGTGTTCTATGTGTATTAGACTATATCTTGGTAACTGTATATCTGTTTCTGTGATGGGATATTTAGACTACAAATGAAATAAAAGTCAGAAAGTCATTAGTGTTAATAGATTTTATTTGCTAACCCAATACAAAGCAAAAAAAAAAAAGTAGAAAAGGATTTATTTTATGTTTTAGCTTTTATATTGTAGATAAATCAATGGTAATGCTAAAGTTTAATGTTACATAATCCTAAAGAAAGTCTATGTTTCATCTCCAATATAATTTTACACTACTGATTCATTACCAATGAATGAGATTTTTAGCCCTCAATCTACCTGTCAACTATTTAAAGCAAGAGAACATTAAAGTATAAGCTCAATAATTTTTATTCTTAATTTTAGACTGACCAAAGCAATAGAATCCTCCAAGGCCACTTTACTTGGAAAATGCCAAACTTAATGCATTTTTAAAGACTAAGAAGTAAATCCCAAGTCATTCAGAGAACTGCGTGCTATCCACAAGCATTCTATTGTGAGCAGACCTTCCTTTTCTTGCATGTAGGAACATAACAGGGCCACCTGTTGCAAAGACCTGAAACCACCACTGATTACCTCAGTTGGCAGCAGTCAGAATATTTGTAACTGAGGCTGGTTCCACCACCTGGCTTTATGGCATTACATTTTCAGTAAGGTGAATAGTGATTAAGCTGTGCGAATTCCCACTAGAGACATGTGTCAGAACTGAAAGGTACAGGGGCTGCAGGTCATTTTAAATTCATTAGACAGGGAAGCAGCAGTAACACTTGATCACATTGGGCTGTACTGGATATATTTTTGGGTGAATGAAGCCACAGGGGTATTGCATTAGCTCTAATGAGAGGTCTTGGTAAGTAACCACAGTCTGCATTTCCCAAATGGTTAATTGCTCTTACACAGCCATTTTGTAAATGCTCATTGATTTATTTCCCACTCACAAAGGGCATACTGAGTCCTCCCCCTTTTGCTCTCTCATGCATACTCATAAATTTATGAGATTTTGTTGAAAAGCTATTGCTTCAGATTTGAAAGGGAGGCACCATGGTTTATAGAAAATGCAATATTTCCTCAGGGATATGAGAAATGTTCCTGGAAGGACTTCTGACATTCTGTGCCAGACTGACCACTAGTTCAGTCCTGAGTTCTTGGTACCAATCTAAAAGCCAAAGTAAACTATTATCTTCAGAAATGGAAGGCTCCCATGACCTTTAATACTTTTACTATTAAAATCTGTCTGCACAATCATAATTCAAGTGTCCAGGTTTTCCCACTGCTTAAGCCACCTTTAGTTGCAAAGGAGACATTTGGGATGAGTATGAGCTCTTTCAGCTCACTTGGATGGCCTTTGTAGACCTTGTAAAACAGATGGTCTAACTCTCAGGAGACCTCAGGCAACCAAAGGCTGGTCCTTTATATTCAGAACATTTTTTTTTAAACCTCTCATGTTGAAGCCAAAGCACTTTAATCCTCCTGATTTGCTTTCCAGGTAACGAGGCACAAGCCTTTAGATTATAGTCAGCAGTGATGGCCCAGCTACCATTCACAGAGTCAGAAAGGCTAAAGGCAGACAACTAAGGTAAGATGTGACTTCTCCACTGTCTCACCTTCCTGGACCTCTTCCTGTTTTCTAGACTGGAACTACCCTGAGTAGTTTAAGTCAAGGTTTAGGTGAGTCATTTCTGATTCACTGTAAAGAGCAAAGAAAACCATTTGTTCTAGAGCAAACATTTCATTTTCCAATGCTTCTGTAAATAACATAATCCACGCATAATTATATTAGAAAATATAAAATTATCTCTTAGAAATGTGTGATCAGAGAAAAGAAATCACGGCACCATATCCGTATACATGGGCTACATACACCCTTGTGGATAAAACAGCTATTCGGCACTACTACCATTTTGAGTGTGAGAAACTAGAAACGTCTTGTATGGCTTGATTGTTTCCCCCCTAAACCTTTCAATTTATCCTCACTCATCTCTCCTCCAGTAAACGAGCATCCTCTGTTTAGTGAGTTTTATTTCCTTTCCATTTTTGCCTCTGTCCTAACAATCCTAAAGTGTTGTTCCATATGTCTCTCACCATAATTTATTTCTCAAACTGTGTTCAGGAGTTTCTGAGACTATTCTGGTGGGTACAAGAGTGTTCTATGAGGATTTTTACATTCTATTTTTTATAATAAAAAATTTTTAAATATATCATTTTATAACCTAACACTGCCACAGAATTTATTTGCCTTTAGTTATACAAATGTGATTATTCTATGTTAAAGTTAACTGACATCACTATGTTCTGTACAAATGAAATTTTCAAAGGACTTCAAATATAAGTAGGGAGAGAATTTGTCCCCATACATTCTTGGTAGTAAAGATGTGCCAAACTGAAAACAAAATAAAGCAAAACCTGTGGTGTGGCAGTCAAGACCATGTTCATGTTGTGAGAGAATGTATTTGGCAGATCCCATATTCGTAGGCGGAAGGAAGGTGAAAGCGGTTCATAAACAATACATATTTAGACGATCAAGACTAATTTTGTTCTTGATTTTAACAGTAATAGTTTTACATACTATAGTCGACACTCTTGGTTACTCACCAGATGTCCACCCGCCTTCCCTTCCTCTTTCACAGAACTCGATGTTAACTGCCTGTCCCCCTGCGTGGCTGTGTCCCAATTCCTAACCCTTGTCCCTTTCTTTGTATTCTGTGTGATACCCAGCATGTACATCTTCACAAACTACAGCTGCTGAAATGGCAGGTCTTAAAGTTAATCTGGTGCTTTGTCCTATATTTTGAAAAGAACAGTGATAGATCTAGAAAATAAACAGTTGGAGTTAACTATACCAGTTTTTATAACATAGTCATGCAAATAGTCTGTCATGCAATATAATGCATTAGCATTATTAAAGGCCAATTCTGAAACGGATTTAATATGAAAGTGGACTTGGGTTACATCATTCTACTATTAAAGCTAATGGTATCCACTCATTTTAGGTTTAGCTAAATAGTATCACCTTTTAGGTTAAATTAATATTGCTAATTTGAATTTCTTTGGCATCATTGTTTTGCTTGTATCTAATTTATACATTAGTTTTAGCTTTAAAATTGTGCAAACTCCATACAAAAAAATGGGTTTCAATCTACTTAGATTGTCAAGCTTAACTGCCTAGTCTAAATCATGTGAGTCTCTCTTTCAGGAAAAATATACCACAGTTGTTAATGGCATAGAATGTGGAGGCAGATCTCCTGTGTTTGAATCCTAACTTCACCACACAGAAGCTGTGTGACACTGCAAAAGTATATAAGCCTCTCTGTAAAAACAGACTAATGCCAGTACTTCCTTAGTTTGTTATTAGAATTACTCGAGTTAATATATGGGAAGGACTTGAAACAGTACTTGGCACACAGTGTGTGCAAGTGTCTTTGCTATTATCATTATTATTATTTATTATTTCTATCATTTTATCATGATCAATGACTGGAGTTGGTATTTAGTGAAAGCACCAGTCTTGAGTTGATAACTATAAAGCAACCAATAAAAAAATTGTGATGTTCACATTTTTATGTCTAAAGAAGCTGCTCTGAGACGAATCATTTTGCTACGATTCCTAGGTACTACCTGTCAGTCTCTTCGGACTGCTATGACAAAATACCACAGACTGGTATAAACAGCAGAATTTTTTTCTTTTCTATTGTTTTTTTTTTGCTGAGGAAAATTCTCCCTGAGCTAACATCTGTTGCCAGTCCTCTTTTTTTGGCTTGAGGAAGATTGGCCCTGAGCTAACATCTGTGCCAATCTTCCTCTATTTTTTTGTATGTGGGATTCCACCACAGTGTGGATGGTGCGTGTAGTAAGTCCACACCCGGGATCCGAACCCACGAACCTGGGCCACGGAAGCAGCATGTGCGGAACTTGAACCACTCAGCCACATGGCTGGGCCCATAAACAGCAGAAATTTATTTCTCACAGTTCTGGAGGCTGGAAGTCCAAGATCAATGGGCCAGCACAGTCAGGTGAGGACCCTTTTCCAGGTCACAGACTTCTCCTTTTATGCTCACTTGGTAGTAGGGGCTGGGGGGCTCTGCAAGGCCTCTTTTATAAGAGCGCTAATCCTGTTCATGAGAGCTCCACCCTCAGGACGTAGGCAACTACCAAAGGTCCCACTTCCTAATCCTATCACACTGGGCATTAGGATTTCATCATATGAATTTATGGGGGACAGGAACATTCAATCTACAGCACCAACCGAGTGTCAGATCAGTCTATAAAGCTATATTCATGGCCCGCTTTAACTCACCTTCTCAAAAATGTTCCTGCTGGGTTAATTTCTGGTACTTTGCCTTTGGCTTCTAGCAAGGGTTGACATTTTAAATGACCATATTTGTTTGCAACAAATGCTATGTTATTCACGAGCTGTTACTCCCTCCCACACACCAGAGCTCATACCAGAAGGCACAATCCAAACTCATTTTTCAGAAAAATTAGAAACTTGTGGATGAATCCGTGAATAATTACTCCAGTTTATCTGTGGGTATCATGCTTTGGTTTAGTCACCTGAGGATGATATCTCTTACAGCTTTGCTCTGCCCAGTGATTTATATCACCGGCTCAAGCCTTGTTTCTCTGCATGTTCCCTGAAAACTTAAAATGATCTACTGCATGGGAGTAGAGGTCTCATTAGCATCTTTTTTTGGCTGAATTTATACCAGTTCATTGACAGATGATCACAATGTAAAACTGAGGCTTGTACATGGGGAAGACTTTCATTATTCTCTTTGCCCAGCTCTTACTCTTGCTTGGATAATCTTCAAAATGTCAGCCAGATAGAGAGATAAATGTTAAAAGATATTACTAAAGCTTCTTCTGTTTATACTACAAAGTCCCTACTTTTATAAGTATCCTGAAGATGAAAAGGAGTTGGTCCACAAGAAGACTTTGTAGCTGAAAAGCTGATGTCTTGAAAGTGCACTAAAAATCTATTTTGTTCATGAGGCAGTCTATACAGAAGCTGAAATACAAGAATGTAAACCGGAAATTTACATAATATTATAAACCAAGGTGACCTCAATAAAATAATTTTTTTAAGTCTATTTCATTCAAATTAGAACACTGGAGTTTTAATTGTGATGAATGAATCTACAATATTTTAGTGCTATGCTGAATTGTTTAATAGTAGGAATCTTACTTGGAACAATACATTATAGAAATCTTATGGGTTCCTTCAAAATTCAATGGGTAAAAATGTTACTCTTTGTTCCCCAAATTGGTTGAGATCAGAGAATATAGTTTGAAGTGTGACTTCAAGACTTGCCCACTTACCTATGAAAAAATTTTTATTTTTTATAGTTATTTATTGGTCACAATTTGCATAGTTTGTACCTGAAGATGCCAGACATCCATTAAATATTTATTGATTGAATGAATTGCAGAGAAAAGTTAACGTCTACTCTTTCATTTCTTTTTAGAATATTTGATGTAGACCATGCCATACTCATGGTTCTTAAGCTCTTAATGTTTATTTTAAGTCTGGAATTGCATTTGAGATAAAAAAATAAACTAGGCCAGCTATTGAAAACAACGTAAATATTATGATCTATAAAAAGAGCTACATGCACCTCTATTCTCCAGGAGACACACTACACAATTTTGTTATTTATATTAAGCCTTGTTCTACAAAGGATTTGAAGTGGCTCATTGAAATGTGTGAGTTTTACAAGGAAAGATTAAATGGTTGAAAGAGTTAGGGGTGAAGGGAGCTTCTAGTAAAAGAAATGAAAGTGAGGGGTTAAGTTTCCACTCAAATATTTATGATGTAAGGTCCTATAAAATTGCTAGAAGTGAGACTAAAGAATTCTTCTTAACCCTAGTTAGAGGGGTTAAATGGTGTGTATTATAAAACCAAAATCCATTCACAATATTCTTTTCCAATAAAACATTAGGAATATGAAACTATACATAAGATTTTAAAAAATCTCTAACATTCAAATAAACAGCAAGAATTTCCCCAAGAACAGTAGAGACTCACACTGTCTATTTGCTAATCCACTTGTAAAATTATTAGGGAAATGGCCACATGGGAATCTAGAAAGAGAAAATGGACTACTATGTCGTATCCCCCTATTCAGCTTTAGTGTCCGACACTGTTTAGCGTCTATTGGAACTCAATAAATATTTATTGAATGAATAAATGAGAGTTGGAATCAATGAGTTAAGAGAGGAATGAAAAAAGAAAGAGATGGCCCTGGGGATTCTGCTGACTTCTTAAAGTTTGGAATCACTGTGAAAAAATATTTAAAGACACTCTACAAATTGTGTTTCGAACTATTTCATACTTTTTATATGCAGAAAAGTCAGAATCAGATTGTAAACTCTTAAGGTTAGTGACTACGGCTTACTCATCATTTATCTTTCCTCTTCCTCTTGCCCTCCAAAAAATAGCAGCTGTTATTTAAAATAAAACTCCCACTCTATGCCAGGTGTTTTTCATTTATCTCCTTGGTGTCTTAGTCAGCTTGGGCTGCCATAAAAAAAAAAATACCATAGACTGGGTGGCTTGAATGACAGAAATTTATTTTCTCACCTTTTGGAGGCTGGAAGTCAGAGATCAGGGTGTCAGCATGGTTGGGTTTCGGGAAGAGCTCTTCTCCTGGCAAGCAGACAGCTGTCACCTTGCTGTGTGCTCATATAACCTCTTCCTTGTGTTCACACAGGGAGAGAGAGCAAGCTCTCATGATGTCTCTTCTTATAAGGGCACTAATCCCACCATGAGAGCCTGACCCTCATGATTTCATCTAACTTTAGTTATCTCCCAAAGGTCCCATCTCCAAATACCATCACATTGGGGGTTAGGACTTCCACATGAATTTTGGAGGGACACAAACATTCAACCCATAACACTTGGTCTTCACAAGACCCTGCAAAGAATAGAATGCTACAGAAGTAAATGGACAGCAGGTTGGGATTTTATATATTTGTATCATTTGTTTGCTTAACCGTAATCTAGATTTTATCAGGGTCTGATGTGAACAGGCCCTAGAAAACAAATTCTCTCTAATCACACTCTCAAGCTTGATACATATTTTAAACCAGAATGTTAAATTATAACTTTAACATGAAAACATTACTGTCAAGTAGATAATGGTTGACTTGACAGATTAGTAAAAATTCTCCTGATATGAAAAATGAAATAGGAAACTAAATTTTGTTCAAAAGTGCCAGTTAATGAATTTATTCCCCCATGCATTTCACATAGTGAGACTTATTATTTGTCAAATTTTCTGCTGGAATTATGGAATAAGTGAGAAAATTATTTTTGAAGGGTGGATTTATATACTTGGATGAGCAATAATCCACAGAAAATTCACCAACTGAAGCTTGATCAAACTGCCGGAGTGTTTCCATTTCACAATTGGAGTTCGTCTCACAGAACACTGTCAACTCTGTGATCAGTTTGCATTTGATCACTACTGTGTGATTGTGGAAAATGCATTTTCTGTGGTGTCAGGATAACTGGATTTAAATTCTAGTGCTGTCGTTAAAAAACCCTAAGTAAGTTATTTGATTAAGTTGAAATGCCATTTTCTTGTAATAAAAATGTTTCTCAGGGTTATCATGATAACTCAACAAAATGAAAATGAAGATAAGAGCTAAACTGTATTGAATGCTTCCTGTGTCCCACCTTACATACAGAGAGTCAGTTGTTCCTTTGGTGCACACTCAATTGTTCCTTCCTGCACTTGCTATGACTTCCCGTAGGTGGAGTATACTTCCCTGTCCTGTCAAGTTTGGTTGGCTACTGGGATGTGAGTGGAAGTGATCTATATAATGTTCAAGCAGAAACTTTAAATGAACTTTTGCACTTTAGTTCTGCCTTCTCCGGTTTCTGCCCTCTGCCGTGAGAAAAGCAGATCTCAGCGTCTACTCTTTCAGATTGAGACTTGAAATAAGTTGTGTGAAGTTTAGTATTGCCCAGAAGAGCCACAGCCAACTCAAGCCCTCATATAATATGTTCAGGTAATAAATATTTGCTGCTATAAGACAATGAGAATTTTAAGGTTGTTTGCTTCTATGGTGGTGCCTAGAAGCCAATTATTGCGCTAACAATTCCTGAAATATGTACCATTGGCTTTGAGGCCAGGTGATGAACAGCCAGGAAACTGTTCCAGTTACCAGTATACTTATTGTTATCCCACGGGATGGCACACTATTTAAATAACACTCTTTTTCAATTATGCCTTAATTTCTGGAGGGTGAGTTGTTGCTATTTAAAGTGGTATATTAAATTATACTTTATAATTGGTTATTGGTGGTATAAAGGAATACTGTTATTTCTCATCTATAAATATCGTATAGTACTTTTACCATTTTGTATTATTTGCTGATTATCTTTTAAAATGTAAATGTCTATATAATTACAAGTAATGAATACTTTATCTCTAATCCTTATAAGTCATTTAATTTCCTGGTCAGTTCTGTTAAACAATAGTAGTAATAAGGGGCATCTTATCTTATTTCTGACTTTAAAATGAATGCATTTAACTTATCTATTTGTTAAAATATATTTATAGATTTTTAAAAATAACTTTTACCAGCAGAAGAACATTCTTATCTATTTCTAGTTTTCTAATTTTTAAATCATTTTTATCAGTCTTGGTTTGGTCAGTAAAATGGAATTATTCTAAATATTGCAAGAAAGGTTTTTAGATTTTTTCAAGGAAATATGAATGTAAAGAGCTGGATGAGAGACGATAAGAAATACAGTGGAAGGTCAATGAGTCACTGATGATTTCAATCTGAAGCACTGAAACAGATGAGTCTCCCAATTTTCCAAGTTTGCCAGAAAACTTCAACAATTGTCAAGTCTCTGGGAAAGGCCAACATCTTGGTCTTGGTCAGCAGCAGCCAACTGGGAACTTGTGGAGAAATCTGTGAAGTCATGGGATCTGGCTGCCACAACCTCCCTGGAATGAAAACCTCTCTTCCAGTTCTCTTTCCAAATGTTGTGCAAGGTCTTCTCATTGGCAAACTCTAGCCTGAAACTACACAGGCAAAGAGATTCTGGAAAATGAAGTTCCTGCAACGCAGAGGAGACCTTAGAAGAGGGCACAGTAAGGTAAAGTTGATGCCTGGCAATCTAACAAAATGGGAGATGGGTATAACACAGATATAGATAAAGATATAGATACAGATATAAAGATATAGATATAGATAGATAGTACATATTGAGGTGAGTGTGTAGATTTTTTCCCTTTTACTCACTATGTGAACTACGTTGGTACATCTTTCTGATGTGGAACTTTAGAATAAACCCTATTTGATCATGATGTATTGTTTTAACACATACTTTGGGATCCAATTAGCTGAAAAAATTCTAAACCATCTATTAAGTATGTATAGCACATATAAATACTTTTTGTAAGAAATCTAGGAGGATGTCCTCCACCAAGAAGGGAAATGAATTTAGGAGAAAGGTATGTGATATGGGAAGTAAGGGCAAATAAAGGACTTAGTAACAATTATCACCGTCAGAATTAGCAATGACTAAAAGTCATTGGCAAAGACACCAAAGTGTCTGGCCATAGAAGTTTTCATTTAAAATTCAAGACAATTTCATTTAGCAATAAATGTTAATATTTGTTTAATAAACTACTTGCATAGTATATTATCAGATACTGACTTACAAATATTAATTTATTTAATTCTTATGACAATTTTTTGAGGTAGGTGACACTTTTATCCTCATTTTACAGATGAGAAAAGTGAGACATAGAGAATTAATTGATATGCTCAACATCACAAATCTGTCAGTTGTGGAGCTGGGGTTTATACCCAGATAGTTAGTTCCATGTAGTGCTGTTATTAACTACTATGTTATGCTACTTCAACGCCAAAGTTTGAAGGAGGGAGAATGGAGACACTAGAAGGAGGTACAGACAGGCCAAAGTTCTTGCCTCACCCAAGGAGAAAACACAGAACAAGAGGTGTTGTACTTTCGATCTTTAGATCGGATGCTTATATTCATAACATGATTGAGTTTGACCACACCACAGCTGTTGAATTTATAAATTATATTTCCAGACACCCACATACACTAATTTGATGTCACTATTATTTCAAATTTGGAGCTTATAGAAACTGATGGGCCCATCCTGGGCTATATGATTATTCCTGGTTTAGTGAACTCTAGTGAGAGAGGGTCGTGAATATAAACATGTTTGATGGTAATCAACCCTTATGGGATAGTAGGGCAGTTCTCAGAGAATAGGGAATTGTGAGTTTGGCACAAATCTCAAAAGGTTTTACAAAAATTGGCAAAGCCTAGTTGCTTATGTGGCTCACCCATCTCCCTTGGATTCTAAAATCTTTGAGACTAGAATTGTACCTTGTTAATCTTCCCTCTTCTTCTCAGGTCTCAGTGTAATACCTTGCAAGGAGTATATAACCAAGAACTGTGATAAGTGGTTCTGAATTTCAAAAGTTTAAAAAATATTTAAAAGAAGGATGATAAGAACTTTTCCATTTCCAAATAAGTTATTTGCAAAACAAAAAGAAGGTTATAATTTACAGTAAGAGATATTTCATTGAAACAGGAAAAAAATTTACTGGCTATTAGAGTTATTAATCCATGAGAGAAAGTGCTTCCTTTATTGTTACATTTTATTTTACACTTTCAGTGGTAGTAGATGAAGTAAACATTGATCCACTTGGGTGTGTGGAGGCATGAAACAGGTATTTTTTAACTTAAGTGTAGTCATTACCATTACTACAATTATGTTATTTAAAAAGGGGACTATCTCATCCTAGAAACCTTCTATTCAACAACAGTTTGTATTAAACACTAGTGTGCACCAGAATTATCTGGTGCACGAAACATGCAGTTTCCAGGGACTCAGGCCCACAAATTTTGATTCTGTATGTGTGGGTGGGACTCCATTTCCAAGGAATTCTGACATAGGCGCTTCATAAACTTCACTTGAGAAATGGTGTCATTTAAGAAACGTCTCATTACTTTTAATTATTGCTTGGTGGGGGGCTGTTCTCTTCTCCCTAAACCCACCTAGGTCTGAAAAATATTTCCTCCTGCCCCAGGATAAAGAATTAGTTATTATGTTAGAGGGCCTTCTGTAGAATATCTAGCGATACATTGATATTTATTTAAATTTACCCACATATTTATTCTTTTTGTTGCTCTTTATTATCTCTTGCAATTATTTCCCTCTGGTATCTGGTGAATCTGTTTATAATATCTATTTTTTTTCTCTTGCTTATTGTCCAATTTTTGCCTTTTTGCATGCCTTCTGATTTTGTTCGAATGCTAGACATTGTGTTTAAATAATTATAGAGTTAATTTGAGACTCTGGATGATATTATTGCCCTCCAGAGAAGATTTGCTTTTTCTGTTGGCAGACAATGAAGGTAGGGGCAGGAGAGTTTAATATAATATGGGGATGATCTGTTTTCAATCTGAGCTTCAGTCTTTTTAAGTGTTTGTCTAATTCCCTTCCACTCTTACTCTTCCAGACTAGCCTTTCAGAGTCTCTAAGGAAAGCCTGGGATGACTATCAGTGCTCTCCTTCCTTGGCCCCAGTCGGAGATTGTCAAAAGCTTGATTCAGCTTCTAATATGTTCTGCCTTCAGGGGAAAGCAGCACCATATGTTGTGACCCCCACCGTGAGCTTCCTTTCTCCCTGGAATCCTGGCCGCTGAGGTCTTCATTGCCCAGTAGTATTCTTGCTTCCTGGCGCGCTTTGTAATTGATATTGCAAAGTTGATGGGCCTTGGAATTCTCTCTGTGCAATCTTTTGAGGTCTAAGATGAAAATACCTTCCTGGAGAGATAATTTACATGTATTTTTTCTCCCAGTTGCCTGGGAGTGCTACTCTCCTAGGACCATTTAATTAGAATTATTTGACTGAGGTTCTGTCTGCCACACGTGAGGCCTCAATTCAGTCTGAAAACCCACATGAAGGCTGTATAATGGCTTCAAGTTCTCTGTAATACTTTGTCCCATTGCCTCGCGTGATAATGAATACTAGCTAGCTTCTTACTGTCTCTTTCTGTTTATGTCTCGTTAGCCTGTGAGCATTGAGGTTCCATCTTTCAGGATGATTATCTTTTACTCTCTCAACCTAAAGCAGAACCTAATCTTTATTCCCTGTTGCTGTCACAATGAACGTCTGTCGCCTTGAGCTTCAGAAAATCCCCCCAGGATAGCAGCAGGCTTATGCACTTGCTTTCTCACAGGAGTCTGCTGTCAGTTTGTCATTTTGTTTGTTTTTGGTGCTGTGTTTGTGTGTTTGTTTGTCTCCCTCTGTGTATAACTTATATCCTTGCTAGATAGCAATGCTTCTAAAAACATGGTTCTGAAAATATTTGCTTTCAGTACTTGAAATTGGTTTTCAGTGGAAGGGAGGGGAATAGAAGAATAGCACTTCTGGAAATAGAAGTATGTCATTGTCCTGTAAATGAAAGTTTGTCTTTAGTTTAAAAAGAAAATTTTATCTCTCTAGAAGTGGTGTAATTGTGGAGTATTTTTTGTGGGAAGATATGTGTCAATGCATCTTTTGTGTGTTCTTTATCTCTTTCTCTGAGACAATTTTAAATCTATATACATATGTATAGATTTTTTTACTAACAACATTTTAGTTTTTTTAATAAGATCTCTCTTACTTGACACCTGTCATTCCATAACATGCATAGACCAAGTTAGCAAATTTATTAAAGAATCGGAGAAAGAGAGATGCATACAGGTATCTCTTTTTTCCAAGAAAAACTTTGAACTCAATTATCCCTTGGTCATTTTTTTCTTCAGTTTCCTGAAAATGCAGCCCGACTTAGAGTCATTCTGTAACATTTCCTTTGTGGAGCATTCTATTAGCGATAAGAGAAGAATAACAAAGAGATGGGAAGCATAGTTACCACATACATTAAATATTCAATGCCATTTTTATTAAGCAAACCTATCACAAGACCAAGATATGGCAATATTTCTATGACTGGAAGAGCAACTTGGAGACATTTCAAAAATGTTTAATATACAAAAGCTGGGAATTTCTACTTGTAACTGCATAATTCTCCTACTGGTAACTTGAGAAATAGAACTTTCTGCCTGCTTGTGCTGTCTTCCTCGCTTTACCCTCCTAGTCTTCAGAATTTGTTTCCACCTTTAGAAATTCACCTAATGTCATCATATTGACACACCTGTCTTATAAGTACATGACTTGAAAGTAAACTACAGGCCTTTAGAGAAGGTAGGGAGTATAGTGGGACAGCATAAATGGAGGGCAGTGGAGGCCTTGTGAGGTCCTAAGAGGGAAGGTAGTTTGAGGATAAATAGCTGAGATTTATTGATAACCCTCACATTTAATAAAGTTAGTCAGTGTGAGGAGAACGACGTCTTAGAACCACGATCTAGTTAGAAGCAGTTGCCGTGCTCAATTTTTCCACTTTGCTTCGTGCCATAGAAACACAGAGCAACAAAAAAGACTGCACAATGTGGAAAGTGATTCTAGATATTCATCAGAGAAGAAAATGTTGTTTTGTTGCCCTAGTGCTGAATGAGATTTAGGGAAAATAAAAATGGATGGAATCTTAACTCCTGCTACTGCAAGGTCTCCACTAAGTCGATTCTGTACTTTAGAATCCATTACTTGTTTCACCACACTCCTGGTTTCAAATTCTGGATCACTTAGGACTCGGTTCAGCAGCATATGTAAAATAAAATCATGCTTAAAGTGGATGCAAAAAATAGAGGGTTTTTGTTTTCTCTCACACAACTGGGGGTTTGAAAGTTGGGAATCCAGGGCGAGTGCGTTAGCACTACGGTCTCCTCAGGGTCCCAGGCTTACTCCTGTTCTCATGGTTACAAGATGTCTCTTTTCCCAATTCCTCTGACATCACAACTGTTTTCCAGAAGGAAGGAAGAAAGGCATGAGCCGGCTAAGTCTGTGCCTGTTTTACAAAATGTTCCTAGAAGCCCCACCTAATGTCTTCCATGTGCTGTTAGCCAGAACCGTGTCAAAATCTACCTCTATCTACAAAGGAAAATGGAAAATGTGGTTTTCAGGTGTTCAGATTACTGTCTTAAGAAAAACAGTACTTGTTGATAGGGAATAAAGGGAAGTGGATGTTGGGGAGTCAAGGAACGCAGTGCTCTGTGTGGTATTTACTTCACTGTCTGGCAGGGACCATAATAGTATCCCATCTGACTGTTCCTTGACCAACTACTTATGATTCTCCTGCAAGGCATATTTTCAGAATAGTGCTTGCCCACCTCCTTGAAAATAGGTGGGGCCAAGTTTCTTGGTTTAACCAACAGCACTGAGAGAATTGATATGTGTAATTTCCTGGGGAAAACTAAGAGCTGATGTGCATTTCTACTCTGGTACAGAATTGGTAATGTTCCAATGGTAGCTGCTTCACCAGCCTGGGACCCTGAGTGATTGCAAGAATTCCTCTCAGATGGTGATAGACACGGAGCATGCTGCTTGTGTATGGCATCAAGCCACAGAGACTCGGGGCTTACTTTTTACTACCACATTATCCAGCTTACCGTGACAGTTGCCTTCTAGCGCCAGATTCTAGAGAGTATCTGCTCATGTCTATTTCTTTGTCAATTTTTACATCATTTTCTCCTTTTACATCTCTTTTCCCTTTCTCTTCCTTCCTTTCACTAGCTCCCACCTCCACCCTCCCATTTCTTTCCAAGTGAGTAGCAGTTCTGAATACCATGTAGCTCCATCACTGGCACTGAGGTTAAAAGTACCTCTGAGCTGTGGAAGACAACAGCATAACTCACAGTGGCTCTCTCTTCCTCTCCTTAGAACGTCCTAAAGCAGTAAGCCTTGACCAGTCAAGAGCTCTGTCCAGCATCTCAAGTTCTCTTTTTTTCAGTTTTCTTTCCAATTTGCGGCTAAAATTGAAGGTTAGTACAAAAATAAGTCTTTTCTAGGTAAATTTGCTATTTTCTTAAAACTCACGATAGCTCAGCAAGTAAATGATGGTTTTAATTTAAATTTCTATGGTACCAGCCAAGAACGCGAGGGATAAATAGGAAAGTGGATGCCAGAACACAAGTTGTAAGTCCTGAAATGTAGATGAAGTGACATAAAAGAGCATATTTCTTGAAGTTTCACACATTCTACTTAGACTAGGCTTAATTGGCTATATATTGCTATATTTAGATGTAATGATTATGGTATGCTTTTAAAGTAGAGACAAGTAATGCATTCCATTGGCAAGAAAGTTTTTATGGTGATTACAGCCTACAGAGATGATAGAAATCATCTAAATGTGTCTTGCTTTAGAAGCAAGATATTGTGTAATTAGGTCATGAAGACCAGATTTGTAATGAGTATATTAAGTGCAAATTAATAGTAGAGGATGACTAAGTCTGTTAGAACTCATTTCTGAAAGTTTAATTATGTTAACTCAGGGATTGTCATGAAATGAAGATTAGGAGTTAAGATCCTATTCTTACCACTCTGTAACGGTTTAGGATTCTTTTTTTTTCCCCCTCTCTCTCTTTTTTTTTTTTTTTGCTGAGGAAGATTTGCCTTAAACTAACATCTGAGCCAATCTTCCTCTCTCTATTTTGTATATGTGTCATAGCATGGCCACTGCCAAGTGATGTAGGTCCACGCCCGGGAATCAAACCCAGGCCGCCGAAATGGAGTACTCCAAACTTAACCACTAGGCCATGGTGCCAGCCCCTAGGAGTCTTTTTAAAGAAACATATTCTTTTCTTGTCTTGGGCACTTCCCCATTGATCTTCAGGGAGGGGCATTCATTTACTCAAGATTAAATAACTCCTCTAAACATTGGGTTAATTGCCGCTAGTAAAAATATGCATAATTATGTTTAGAAATAATCAGAAATTGTACCATTTGTAGTGGTCACTAGTTATTTTTGTTCATTTGTTTACTTCTTTCCAAACGTCCATCTTCACTCTGAAGCTTCTTCTCCTGTATCCCATGTGGTGCTTCTGTGGTGGTCTAACACTGTGCCCAAGGGACACTTCATCATGAATTATGTATTGTTGGATTTATTTGCTGATTTTCTAAAAGTACTTTTTCCTCTATTTACATGAGGCATATTGGTCTGTAATGTTCTTCTGTTTTTTAATAACATCTATCAGATTTTAGTTTTAATGTTATATTGGCCTCATAAAATGAGTTGAGCATTTATTCTACCCCCTCTAAATCATTTGTGCAAGGTTAATGCACAATTAGTGCTATTTCCTCCTTGAATTTTTTGGTGAGGAAGACTAGCCCTGGGATAACATCCATTGCCAATCCTCCTCTTTTTTTTGCTTGGGGAAGACTGGCGCTGGGCTAACATCCGTGTTCATCTTCCTCCACTTTATATGGGATGCCACCATGGCATGGCATGAGTGAGTCTGTCCGTGCCGGGGATCCAAACCTGTGAACCCCGGGCTGCCAAAGTGGAGTGCATGAACTTAACTGCTACACCACCGGGCAGGCCCCCCTCCTTGAATATTTTAGATGTAATTCACCAGTGAAACCATCTGGGCCTGGAGTTTTCACTTCAGAGGCTTTTGGTAAAAATTTTAATTTGTGTAATAAATATAGATCTATTTCCTCCTATGTTGATTTGGTAAGCTGCACTGCCCAAATAATTTGTCCATTTCCTCTAAGTTGTCAAATTTATTTGTGTAAAATTGTTCACAGTATTATTTTATTATCCTTTTAATGTCTTTGTTGATAGGCATACCATCATAAGACTTACAGTAAAGACTTATTACTTTTTAAATTTTTAACCTTTTAACTATTGATATCCTCCATGCTATGATCTTTACTCGTCTTCTTTTCTGATTTTATGAGCTATCTGAAAGAGATCTTATCTACTTCCATAATTTCAATAACCCTTCATATTAATGATATCTAAGCCTGACTGCACATGAGAAATACCTACCTGCTTTTTAAAAAATGCTACATTCTACACTTCTCTCTAAACCAATTAAAGCACAATTTCTGAGGGTAAGGCCCAGACATTAGTGTACTCAGCACCTCCCCCAATGGCTCTAACACGCAGCTGTGATTGGCAATCGCTGCTTCCAATGCTCAAGATAAACTCAAACCTCTGCTAAATATGCTTCTAAAAACCTAAAGTAAATTTTTTTCAACTTCATTACCTTTATCTCTGAAACTTGATCTTCCTTCTGTATTTTGTTTTCTTTATAAACCAACTCAATTGAGACAAATTTATATTAAAAATATACCATTTTTAGTGTAAAGACTAAAGAATTTTAAAAAATACATTCACCCATGTAACTACCACCCTAATCAAGATATGCATTCCTGTCATCCGAAAGAAATCCCTCCTGTTTCTTTGCATTCATTTGTCCTGTCTCCAGCGGTAGCACCCACTGATCTGGTTTCTGCCAACTGTAAATTAGTTTTGCAGAGTCTAGAATTTCATATGCATGAAGTCATGCAGTTTCTCATTTTGTTTCTGGATTTTTTTCCTCTCAGTATAATGTTTTTGAGATCCATCCACATCATTATGTATATTGATAGTCTGTTCCTTTTATTTATTTATTTTTTTATTTTTATTTTTTTTGTGGGGAAGACCAGCCCTGAGCTAACATCCGTCGCCAATCCTCCCCTTTTTGCTGAGGAAGACTGGCACTGGGCTAACATCTGTGCCCATCTTCCTCCACTTTATATGGGACGCCGCCACGGCGTGGCTGACAGGCAGTGCATCGGCGGGCGCCCGGGATCCGAACTCGCGAACCCTGGGCTGCCAAGCGCAAACTAAACCGCTGCGCCACCGGGCGGCCCCGATAGTCTGTTCCTTTTAATCGATGCATAGTATTTCATTATATGAGTGTAACATTTTGTTTATCTAGTCACTAAATCAAGAAGCACTTGAGTTGTTTAGAGTTGTGGGTTATCATAGCTCAAGCTGCTTATCTTGCACCAATAGTGAAGCTCTTTTCAACTGTGATCTTGGGCTTCTGAAAGTCAGACTACTATATGTCTAAACAAATTACAAATCCTGAATTCTTTTTTACAATGTTAAATTAGTGAAAACAAAGGCAAGGAATTGGAAAGCAAGTAAAACTGAGACTGAGCCCTGGAAAGAGTCAAAGAAATACAATTATCAGAACTCTAGCCCTCTCACTCCCTCCCTGCTAAGCCTGCACTTCCTCCTACTATAATCAACTGGAATGTTACCCAGGAGCAGAGAGCATTTTGATCTCTGCCTTGTCACCCATGTCTGAAGTCATGAGGGAGACATGATGGTTCATCTGGCTATTAAGTGGCCAGGTAAGTGTCCAACCTGTGAAGAATAGAGACCATTGTTGAGTCCTCTCCCTAGCCCCATTCCTCAGAGAACTGGCCAATTGTTTGGTGGTGGATTGATTACACAGAGGCACCAGGGAGTGTTTGTTCTCAAGAAGACACTTATTCTGGGTATGAATTTGCAGTCTCTACCTGCAATGCTTCTATCAGTATCACCATCTGTGGAGTTACTGAATGCCTTATTTGCCATTATGGTATCCCACGCAACATTCTCAGCAAAGAACTCAATTTACAGTAAAATGGGTGAGGAAAAGGCCAACACTAGTAAGATTCACAGGTATTGCCATATATCCCACCAGCCAACTTGATGAAATGGTAGAATATCCTAATAATGAGTTAGTCATGTCCCTACCTGGAAGACAAACCTTGCAAGGATGCTAAGCTACCCTATAAAGTTTGGATGTGTGTTTTGAGACAGTGACAGGACATACAGGTTCAGGAAACAAGGAGTGAGAAGGGAGTGGTGTTTGTCATTTTATACAGTGTTCTCAACTGAGTATGATCTTGCCTCCTCCCTGCTCCCCTACCAGAGACATCTGGCAATGTCTGGAGACATTTGTGATTTTCATGGCTCTGGGGGTGCTACTGGCATCTAGAGGTAGTAGGCAGGGATGCTGCTAAACATCCTAAAATGCACAGGACAGCTGCCTATAACTGAGAACAATCCAGTCCAAAATATCAGTTGTGTTAAGGCTAATAATCCTTGTCCTACATCTAACGACACATTCACAAAATGTGTGATTCCCATCAATGCAACCTTGGGCTCAACTGATTAAGAACTCTTATGTCCCAGGGATAGAATTAATATCATCTATGACCTCATGATGAATTATAGAGATAAGGACTATAGCAGCTATTCATGTTTTCCTCTTTTCTTTGTTATATATGTATTTGTTATGTATGCATTTTCCCTCTTCATTTAACTGAATATCTTACATGAGGAGTGTTGATGGTAGTTACTTTAATGATTTAGTCTCTAGATTATAAAATATTCAGGATTATGACTAATTAAAAGAGGAAATAATATTGCAGATATGTCTACTGTGTCTTTGGGAAGTTCATGTTTTCATTCTTAGGGGGGAAGTTAAGCTCCTCTTGGTTTGTATGGGAAGAATTGCTTCATTTGAAATGGAAGCATGATGTTATTCTTTTTGTTGTTTGGAAGTTTAATCTGGGCATAAAAAAGGGAATGGATACTGAATGGAAGTCCAATGGGGTAGACTACGAAACTTCCTTATTGGCAACTTAGTACAATTCCTATTCTTACATAACCAAAGTTTCTCTATGCTTTCCTCTTACATAACCAAAGTCACACCTGTCTTTATAGAGTTGGGTTGGTTAAATTCCCACCTCCACCCCTTTGTCTCTAAACTCTATCTTATTTATAACTGTCTCCCACTTCTTCCATGTCAATATACCTTTGTACATGACACTCTCTAGGATCCCCCACCCCCATATTTCAAACTTGCTGACATATCTTCTAAGACTTTGCCTGAATGCCAACACATCAGTGATTATTCTCTGAATTCTTTAATCATGATTAATCACTTATTCTTCTATGTTCCCATGCACTTTATAAATATCTCTAGCATAGCACTAAATATATAGTAGTTTTTTTGGCTTATAGTAATCTCTTTACATTTAGACTATGAGATCATTCCCAGTGTTTAAACAGTGTCTGAAGCAGGGTAGGGATACAATAAATGATTTTAAGGAGAGTACAGGTCCAGTAATTGATGAATTTATAGTTGAAGAATTCAAAAGTGTGTTTATTGAAACATTTCTATGTTTTATCAATAGGAAAAAACAACACAATGGAGTAAAGATACCTGTATTAATTTAATTATAAAAATGAATAGTTATTCAAAAAACTGACTAACCTGATATGTACAAAACAAAATATCAATTTAATAAACAATTAGAGAGCTGTGGAGTGGACACCACAGAAAGTGCTTAGAATAAAAGAAATATAAGATAAAGTCCTTGACTTTGAGCAGTTCACAGTCTGATTAGGGAACTAACAAATAATTACACTATAGTTTAATTATGTATTTCTTTTTAAAGTGCAATAAGAATAAAGCCTCTTTTTAAGTCATGGGAAGATGGGGGAAGGTACCTCATATCAACAAGGCAGTGGACATTTCAGTCTGGTCTTGAGAGATGCATAGGAAATCAATATCAAGAGAATGAGGAGAAGACAACTGGTGTTGTGAACACCTTATATAAATGTTATTTATATAAAGAAAAAGAATCACAATGTGCTTGGAGACGAGTGAGCATAATTCTGTGTGTTTCGACAGACAGGAACAAAGGCTAATACTGGAAAGGCAGGTCGAGGCCAAGTAATGGAAGAGTCTGAATGCCACGCTAAGTAATTTGGGCTTTCCCTTGTAGGTAATGAGGAGCCACTGAAGGGTTTTAATTAGAAAAATCACATCATGCTTGTGCAAAGCAAAGACTATAGTGTGAAAAAACTGGATAAAGAGAGGTGGTCAATGACAATAGTTCAGATGAGATCACTAAGACGGAGAAGAGGAGACAAATCAGAGCAGTATTTAGGTGGTATAATTGCACATCCGTGCCCCAAATATGCAAAGAGAAAGTAATTAATGCCAAAACCCCCCCAAAATGTGATACTCTTGACTAAATCCTTGCTTCTTCTTTTAAACTAAAATTTTATTTTCTGAACCTACTCCTCTGGGATTTGAGCAACGTAGGGGACATGTGATCAGTGTGTGTCAGTGTATATCATTTGACAGCAACTAATTTTGAGATACATTACACATGGTCTTTTAAAACATTAATGTGTAGATTAATTCTTTTGTCCTAGTACAGAAACCTGTGAGAAAGAAGAAAGTTTAAAATCTAATATCTTTAAGTGAAAAATGATATATATTTTTCCACAGGAGGTGAATTACTTATTTGAATTTCAGTGCATATTTTCTGTTTGGCTTTACCATCTCTGGGAATCTTTTATTCACTAGGAAAAATGGATAGAATTGTGAGCACAGCTTACAAAAATCCTTTGGAATCCTCTGGAGTTTAACTTTTCAGTAGACACGGTATGTCTTTCCTTGTAGTCAATATTTTGTTAAATGTGGGTACTCGGTATGCTAGCCTCTGGACTCAGGTTTGATGGGAGGATGCTGTGGATCAAATACTGGTGTTGCATGTTTCTGTGCATAAGATAGATAGTCAAGTGTAGCAAGGAGCCCACTGTTCTCTCCTACATGTACTTCCTTAAGAGAAATCATAATCTGTAATAAGGGTCAACCCTTTTACAATTACATCTATAGTGTCTATACAACATGGAATGTATAAACTTGCTAGGTTACATTTAAGGCTAGTGTTAACCTACAGCCATTCTAGAGATCAATTTCAAGGAATGCAATCATTATCTATATTTATATATATAATTATATATACACAATTATATAAATATACACATAATATATATAATTTTTTTAGTGTTATCAATCTCTCCTGTGGTAGACAGAATATAAAGTGGCTCCCCATGATCTTTACCTACGGCTGTTTGTGACTCTGTGTAATCCTCTCTCTCTGAATATGAGTGGGACCTTGCTTCTAGCCAAGAGAATATGGCAACAGTGATGAAATGTCACTCCTATGATTATATTACAGTCTGTAAGACTCTTCCTTGCTGGCAGACTTATGCTATGGATTCACCTCATTGGCTTGATCTAGTAAGTGTCCCTGTTGGGAGGACCACATAGCAAGGAACTGTGGGCAGCCTCTAGGAACCATTCCTGGTCTTGGGAGCTGAGGGCAGCCTCATTACCTTACATTACCACTTCACACCTAGCAAGCATCTGGGGTCCTCTCTCTTGTAACAGAAAGGGAATGAATTCTGCCAACAACCTGAGTGGGCTCAGAAGCAGAGTCTTCCCCTTAGAGCCTCCAGAGGAGAATGCATCTTGGCCAACACCTTGATTGTGAGACTCGAAGTAAAGGACTCAGTTAAATTATTCCCAGTCTCCTGATTCACAGAAATTATGACATAACTGATGTGTGTTGCCTTAAGCCACTAAATTTCTGATAATTTGTTGTGCAGCATAGAAAACTAATGCATCCCTGAACTCAATAATTCAGAATGATTTGCAGATAACTGAAGTCTGAGATGCTTGCTTCCTCGTCTGGCACGGTTGACTTGAATGAACACGCTAAATAATCATCTGGGTGGAGAAGAAAGGAGAGGGAGGGAGGAGAAAGGAATGTACATCAGAGAAAGGGTAGGAAGACAGGAAGAAGGCAGGAGCAGGGGGTAAAAAAAATACTCAGAGAAGGGTAATTAAACAGATAAATTTTTGGCAACTATTCACATTTCAAAATTGTAGTCTCACCAACTTAGAACCTATTTTTGCTCTCTAGAATCCCTCTTTCTTCTGTGCTGAGCTCTAAAGCTTATTTGCCAAATATAGGCCTGTAGTCTAGGGGCTTCTTCATCCCCGTGCATGAGTTATCAGACCTAGCTTGGTTCTTGGGGACACATGGACAACAAAAGCCTCCTCCCCATTCAGAAATTCTGGAAAAGCAAAGAGAACAGGATGACTGTGGTTGAAGGAAGGCTTCACCTGTGCTGACAGCTGCCTACTTAAAGCTTATTCATTTTCTGTCAGGTATTTTGTGACAACTAGAATATTTCACACCTGATTTCCCTTTGATACATACATTTTTCTGTCATAACATCTATGATATTGTGATATAATAAGAAGTACATATTTGGTCTTTGTCTCCAGTTCCTGGTACAGAACTCCTAAAACTCTTGCAATTTCCCAAATGACAAGGGTGTTAGGATCATCTTTTGTTATAATACTTGGTCTTGGTCTCAGGTTCCTATACAAGACCTTCTAAGGATCTTGGAATCTTCGGAGTGATAAGAATATCTTTTTGTATGCTAAGGAGATGACTGATGGCTGGAGTTCCCCAAGATAGCTTCAGTTGGGGGCTCCTTGCCAGAAAGATCAAGGAATGATTAGAGGGTTGAATCTTTCAGTTAATCACCAATGGCCAATAGTTTAGTCAATCATGCCTACTCAATGAAGCCTTCATAAAAACCCAAAGGACTGGGTTTGGAGAGTCTCCAGGCTGGTGAACACATCCACATGCCAGGAGGGTGGTGCACCCAACTCCACAGGGACAGAATCTCCTGCACTCGGGATCTTTCTGGACCTTGCCCTATACACTTCTTTATCTGGCTGCTCATTTGTATTTTTTATAATATCCTTGAGTACACTGATAAACGTAAGTATAGTGTTTCCCTGAGTTCTGTGAACTGTTACAGCAAATTATCAAACCTGAGTAGGGTGTTATGGGAATCCCCAATTTACAGCTGTTAGTCAGAAATACAAGTGGCAACTTGGGGCTTGGGAGTGGCTTCTGAAGTGGGGGGCAGTCTTGTGGGACTGAGTCCTTAACCTGTGGGGTCTGCTCTAACTCTGGGCAGTGTAGAATTGAATTAAATTATAGGACATCCAATTGGTATCTGCAGAGAATTAGAGAATTGCTTGGTGCAGAAAGCCCATACATTTGATGTCAAAGTGTTGTGAGTGAAAAATAGTTCATTAACATCTAAGAGTTAGTACTTAAATCCACGCCCAGATTTTCCTCGCCCTCCCACTCATTTCCTTAGGTCATCCCCCTAAAGAAATTGTAGTTAAAACACCAATTTTGTTCCTATTTTTTTTAACTCAAAAGCATTTCTTGGTCATAAGGACAAGGAATTTTTATTGTTGGACCAGGAAGAGGAAAAATAGGAGAAACAAAGTGTACGAGAAAGTTTTTCCTCTACATGTGGGCAGCACTTGGAAGACAAATGCTCTATAGTTGTTAGATTTTATTTTTACTATAAAACAGGTTGTTAATAATCTTTTTCTAATCCAGATTTTGGGGGAATAAAGGAGATACTGAAGGGTGTTGAGTATTAGGTTTAGTTATGAGCAAACATTCATAATTTTCCCCAATCTTGATATTGATCTATTTTTGCTGAGAAGGGGAAATACAGAAGTGAAACTCTAGAGCACAGACATTTGGATGGGACTTTTCATTTTAGACACGTTTTGCGTTATTGAGTCATCTTTTGTGAATTGTAGAGCTGGAGAGCTCAGGGGTGGACAGGGTATATTTATGTGTTGAAATTTCAGCTGAACACTCAGGTTTCCACTTGGCTTCAGAGATAAAGTACACACTTTAGTAACCAATGGGTGTACACATGGAATTCAGGGAGCATGAACACTTTGAGATAATAAGCAATATTTTTCAAAAAGGAAAAAAAGGACTTAAGCTGTCAAGGCAGATGTTTTCCAGCCATGACTCTGCTTCCCTTCTGCCAAACATTAAAGTCACTCCTCAAGGTCAAAGGTTAGTTCTGGATTTTAAAAAAAGTGTCATACAAAAAGTTAAGAGAAATAAAAATTTTAATGGGAGCAGACAAAATATTCTATTTTAGAATAATGATTAGCAAACAATGTGTAAATGCATGGTACACACTTTGGGATTTGTGGTTTGTCTATTTAAAATGTAGAAGTTTAATTCTAGTGCCAATAGATTGTTCATCCCATCTGTGGGCATTGATATTTTCCAAATGTCAGGGAGAATTTTGTCTCTGCTTTAGAATAGCAGTTTTCCACTAGAGGAAAACTGATGTATTTGTCTATCTGTTAGAAGACACCATCTGTATTTGTCAAACTTCTGAACATTGCAGGAATCTGGGCTGTGTGCCTTGGTTAGATTTCTCCTGGTGACTTACTAGCAATGGCCACGTGTGAAAGACACAGCCTCCTAAGTTCTGCAGGGTTAAGAGAACATATGATGCAGCTCAGCACAGTTAAATCCTCAGCTTGTGTGCCAGTGTTTGGCGCACAAAGGATGCGCCAATTTGTGTACCATATCCCTTTCCCTTGTCCTGCTACTTTTTAGTGCTTTTTGAAAACTATACCAGATGGTGAGAGGAGGAATTTTTAAAAAAAAGAAGAAGAAAGAAAGAAAAAGAAACACTTAAGGTTCTCAGCCATGGTGCTTCTAAGAAAATTTGATTTTAACTTCTGTGTGTAAATGCAAACAGATGTAATAGCTCTACACAGGTACCAATTAAGTATTATAGCAATTTAAATATGGCTAAATAGAATATTTTTCTTAAACTTGCAGCAACCAAAGGTTGGCTTTAACTCAGACGTGGATTGGGGATGGTTGTGATAGGGAAGCAGAAGGGACGGCAAGGCAGAGGAAGTATGGAGGAAGGATCCACTTCATTTTTTAAACCAAATTCCTGATTGGAATAAAATAAATAAAATTTTCCACTAAGCAAAAAAAAGTAGATGCAGAGCACTATACCACAGTGGAGCTTGACTTAGGATACAGGCCTTCAGACTCTTCTTATCAACAGTACAAGAATCACACAAATGTCTGTTCAAAGGAGGTGGCCCAGATTCCAAGGAAATGCATGGGCTCTACCCCCACAGAACAGGCCCAATGCCCTTGGCTGGTGTGAATAACAGAATTTTAGGAATGGAAGGAAATGTAGTCTTCAGATGAGTAAACAAGAACATAGAAAAGGCAAACTCATGGGTCCCAGTCATCCAGTTGCTTCTGTTAGAACTGAGACCTGAGCTGACTCCTCCTGGTTTGCCTCTCAGAGGTGTTGGTGGAATCCTTTACATTAAAATTCCCGATGTCAATATAATATTAATATCCTTGATATGCTGTGATGAGAATGCCACTTGACCTCGGGTCTTCCTCCCCAAAACCTGTAACCACAGTGTAATTATGGAAAAAAAAAAAAAAAAAAAAAACCTCAGACAAATGCCCATTAGGGGGCATTCTACAAAATACCTGACCAGTACTCCTCAAAACTGGTCGACACAAGGTCACCAAAACCAAGAAAAGTTTGAAAAACTCTCACAACCAAGAGAAGCCTAAGTAGACATGACAATTAAATGTAATGTAGTATCCTGGATGGGATGCTGGGGCAGAAAAGGGGCACTGGGTAAAAAGTAAGGAAATCTGGATAAAGTGTAGACTTTAGTTAATAATACTGTATTAATTATGAGAGATATACCTTTATAATATAAGATATTAATAGTAGGGGAAATTGGGTGTGGAATATATGGGAGCTCTCTGTGCTATATTTACAAGTTTTCAGTAAATCTAAAACTATTCTAAAATAAAACATGTATTAAAAATTATATTTATCTATGACAAGTATATCTACCTTTTTATTAAACAAGAATTTGAGTCATTAGTTGTGATTGCAGTTATCCCTGCCTATTGGCTTTATAGGAAAATCGAAATCAAAGTTGTTTTTCAATTTCGAAGATTACTACAGTCTAAGAATGTTTCTGTGAAATAACGATCTAGTGTGCCAAGATGCTGGAAATTTTGATTTTATCTGGTTATGAACTCATACATTTTAGAGCCAATTGCTGGCTGAAGTAGAAAGATAAAATTTCCAGACACAAAGGGTAAATGTTTCCATTTCAAGCTGATTCATGTTCATAATATTAATTTTCTAATTAATGAATTCCAACTGTTTGCTAACTCTTTTATATGAATCATTTATCACCCAGTGGTGGAAAAATTCCAGAGTACTAAAAGGATAAAACATTTTAAGATTATATAGAACCAGAGAAAATATATCCCGCTTACTGGTTCATCCCAAAAGAAAGAAAGTTCACGAGGATACATTTTTTAGTTGTGTTTTGAGTTAATTGTAAATTCATGTGCAGTTGTACGAAATGATATAGAGAAATCTAAGTAACCTTCAATTTCCCCCAAAGGTAAGATCTTGCATAACTATAGTGTAGAATCACCACCAGGAAAATGACATTGATACAATCCTTCAACGTTTTTCAGATTTCACTAGTTTTACACGCACTCATAGGTGTGTGTGTGTGTGTTTGTGTGCTTAATTCTATTCAGTTTTGTCATAGGAGTAGGTTAATCGATTTAACCATCACCACAATGTAGAGGAGGAAAAGGTTTTCCATGACTCTCTTTATATTCCTGGCTGGGTCTGAAAATTAAACTGGCAAAGCCAGATTAATAGGAAAAAAGCATACACATTTTATTGAATTTTCACATGTACATAGGAGCCTTCACAAGAGAATAAGACCTGAAGATGTGAGTGACCAGAGCAGGAAGTTTTATACCTTTTAGATCAAGAAACAATAAATTTGTGGGGCTGAACCGGTGGCGTAGTGATTAAGTTCGTGCGCTCCTCTTTGGCGACACGGGGTTTCGCAGCTTCAGATCCCAGGTGCACTGCTTGTCAGCCGTGCTGTGGCAGCATCCCGTATAAAGTAGAGGAAGATGGGCACAGATGTTAGCCCAGGGCCAATCTTCCTCAGCAAAAAAGAGGAGGATTGGCAACGGATGTTAGCTCAGGGCTGGTCTTCCTCACCAAAAAAAAAAAGAAAGAAACAGTAAATTTGTGAAGAATTGACAAGACATAGGGCTTTGGGCTAGGGGTAGTAAATGGTGAAGAAGTAACTAGGAAGGTAAGAGTTAGTTTAATAAGGCTTGTTTGTACAGATTTCTTGGCCCCAGATTCCCTGTCTCTGGTAATAAGAATGACTTTTTTCCTCCTGGTACACAAGGGTGCCTTTCACAGTGGCGATTTATCTCTTGCTTTCAGAGAAGAAGGGCGAGGGGAGAGGTCAGTGATCTTCCTGCTTTTGCCATTTTCTTAAACTTAAATATGCCAACATGCCATATTTTGGGGTACTGGGTCCTGAACCTCATCAACAGTCAAGATACATAACAGAGCCATCACCACAAAAATCCCACCATAGTCACACACTCCTCCATCAGCTCTCCTCCTTCTCTACCAAATCCCTGGCAACCACAATGTTTTCTATCTCTGTAATTTGTCATTTCAAGAATGTTTTATAAATGGAATCACATAGTACATGAACTTTTGAGATTGACTTTTTTTCACTCAGCATAATTCCCTTGAGATCCATTTGACTAGTTGTATGTATCACTAGTTTGTTCCTTTTCATTGTTGTGTAGCTTTCCAGGGTGTGGATTTTTTTTCCATTCCTATTTTTATTTTTTAAATTTTATTGAGGCAACATTGGTTCATAACATTGTGTAAATTTCAGATGTACATCATCATATTTTGGCTTCTATATAGACTACATCATGTTTACCATCAAGTCTAGTTTCCATCCATGACCATACATGTGCACCCTTTTAACCCTTTCACCCCCCCACTCCCTTCCCCTCTGATAACCACCAATCTATTGTCTGTATCTGTGTTTATTTATCTTCTACAGAGGAGTGAAATCATACTGTATTTGTCTTTCTCTGTCTGACTTATTTCACTTAGCATTATACCCTCTAGTTCCATCCATGTTGTCACAAACGACCATAGTTTGTCTTTTTTATGGCTGAGTAGTATTCTGTTGTATATAGACACCACATCTTCTTTATCCATTCATCCATCGATGGGCACTTAGGTTGCTTCCAAGTGTTGTCTATCATGGATATTGCTGCAGTGAATGTAGGGGTGCATATATCTTTTCAAATTAGTGTTTTCATGTTCTTTGGATAAGTACTCAGAAGTGGAATTGCTGGATCATATGGTATTTATATTTTTAATTTTTTGATACTTTTAATTTTTAAAAAGTAATTAATTTTTTAACATTGTTTTCATAGTAGCTGCTCCAGTTTGCATTCCCACCAGCAGTGTATGAGGGTTCCCTTTCCTCCACATCCTCTCCAACACTTGTTATTTCTTATCTTTTTAATAACAGCCATTCTGATGGGTGTGAGGTGATATCTCATTGTAGTTCTGATTTGTATTTCTCTAATAATTAGTGGTGTTGAACATGTTTTTGTGTGCCCATTGCCCATCTTTGTAATGTCTTTGGAAAAATGTCTGTTCAGATCCTCCAGCCATTTTTTGATTGGGTTGTTCATTTTGTTGTTGTTGAGTTGTAAGTGTTCTTTATATATTTTGGAAATTTACCCCTTATCAGATATATGATTTGCAAATATTTACCCCCAGTTGGTGGGTTGTCTTTTCATTTTGTTGATGATTTCCTTTGCCATGCAGAAGCTTTTTAGTTTGATGTAGTCCAATTTGTTTATTTTTTTCTTTTGTTTCTCTTGCCTGAGGAGACACAATATTCAAAAAGATATTACTAAGACCAATGTCAAAGAGCATACTGCCTATGTTTTATTCTAGGAGTTTTATGATTTCAGTTTTTATCTTCAAGTCTTTAATACATTTTGAGTCAATTTTTGTGTACAGTGTGAGATAATAGTTTACTTTCATTCTTTTGCATGTGGCTGTCCAGTTTTTCCAACACAATTTATTGAAGAGACTTTCCTTTCTCCATTGTACATTCTTGGTTCCTTTGTGGAATACTAGCTGTCCCTAGATGTGGGGTTTTATTTCTTGACTCTCAAGTCTATTCTATTGATCTATATGTTTGTTTTTCTGCCAGTACCATGCTGTTTTGATTACTATAGCTTTGCAGTATATTTTGAAATCAGAGAGTGTGATGCCTCCAGCTTTGTTCTTTTTTCTCAGGATTGCTTTGGCTATTTGGGGTCTTTTGTTGTTCCATAAAAATTTTAGGATTCTTCATTCTATTTCTGTGAAAACTGTCATTGGGATTCTGATTGGGATTGCATTGAATCTGTAGATTGTTTTGGGTCATAAATGGACATTTTACTTTAGGTAAAATGGATATTTATTCTTCTAATCCTTTAGCATGGAATATCTTTCCATTTCTAATTTCTTTCACTAATGTCTTAGAGTTTTCAGTGTAGAGGTCTTTCACCTCCTTGGTTAAATTTGTTCCCAGGTATTTTGTTCTCTTTGTTATGATTCTAAATGGGATCATACTCTTGATTTCTCATTCTGCTAGTTCATTGTTAGTGTATAGAAATGCAACTGATTTTTGTATATTGACTTTGTACCCTGCAACTTTACTGTACTGCTTAAATATTTCTAAGTTTTGGTGGATTCTTAGGGTTTTCTAAATATAGAATCAAGGCATCTGCAAATAGTGAAAGTTTCACTTCTTCCTTTCCAATTTGGATTCCTTTTATTTCTTTTTCTTGTCTAATTGCTCTGGCTAGGACTTCCAATACTGTGTTGAATAAGAGTGGCAGGAGTGAGCATTTTTGTCTTGTTCCTGTTCTTAGAGGAACAGTTTTCAGTTTTTCACTGTTGAGTGTTGTGTTGGCTGTGGATTTGTCAATATATGGACTTTATTCTTTTGAGGTATAGATGTTTTTAAATCATTTACCCATTGAAGGGCATCTAGGTTATTTCCAGTTTGGAACTAGAGTGAATAAAGCTGCTATAAAAATGTGTGTACAAGTTTTTGTATGAACATACATTTTCATTTCTCTGGGATCAATGTCCAAGAATACAGCTGTTGGGTCATATCATAAGTGCAGGTTTAATTTTACAAGAAATTATGAAACTCTTTTCCAGAGTGGTGTATTTCTTGACATTCCCACCAGCAATATGAGTGATCTAGTTTCTTTGCATTCTCACCAACTTTTGGTATTATCACTATTTTTTATTTTTAGCCATTTCATATGTGTATAGGTATACCTAATAATTATGGTTTTTAAATTTGCATTTACCTAATAGTTGATGAATTTGAATATCTTTTCATGTGATTGCTTACCATCTGTATATATTTTTTTCATTGAAATGTCTTTTGTCCATTTTTTTAATTGGATTGCTTGTTTTTTCCTTGTTTTGAGAGTTTTTATATATTCTAGATACAAGGCCTTTCTTGGATATGTGGTTTGCAAATATTTTCTCTCAGTCTGCATATTGTCTTCTCATCCTCTTAACAGGGTCTTTCACAGAGCAAAAGTTGTTCTTTTAAAAAAAGTTTTGATGACATCGACTTTATCAGTTTTCACTTTTGTAGATCTTGTTTTTGGTGACAAGTCTGAGAACTCTTTGCCTAGCCCTAAGGTTTTGAAGATTTTCTTCTATATATTTTTTTCTAAAAGTTTTATAGTTTACATTTGTCCATTGTCTATTCTGAGTTAATTTTTGTATAAAGTTTGAAGTTGAGGTTGAGGTTCATATTTTTGTCTATAGCTATCCAATTGCTCCAGCAACATTTATTGAAAAAAACAATCCTTATGTCATGGAATTGTTTTATACCTTTGTCAAAAATAAATTGGGAATATTCATGAGGGTCTGTTTCTGGGCTCTCTATTCTGTTCCATTCATCTGTGTTTCTGTCCTTCTGCCAACACCAGACTCTCTCGATTATTGGCATCCAGGCTTTTTGCAAACCTTAAAGAATGTAAAATTCCTAACATTCCTTCCTCAAGTAATGTAACATAGTTTTTACCCTAAAAACAAAGAGGACAATTTACTAGAACCTCTTATCTATCACTGGGGCGGTATTGGTTGGTTAGGGACAAAAAGGAAGGAATGAATCACTTAAAATTTAGAGAAGAGTGTTTAGCAGAGTTCTTCCTTCACTTTGAAAAGGATTGAGAGTGCTGCTAACTCTGGGAATCCTTTCCCCATTGCTTCCTATCTCTTTGGTGCTCTCATTTATCCATAATACATTATCTTCTCCATTTTTACAAATTAGAAAATTGAAGCTCTTCGACATCTGGTAGGACCAGTGTTAGTGTCTACGGATTATGGTCCAAAGAAATCATCAGGCGGAAAGTAGTTTTATTGGTTTAGTCATAAAATATGTAGTGAGTTCCTACAGACTATGCTTCTGCCCTAATGGCATTTACATTTTGTGGGAGAAGCAGACAATGAACAAACAAAAAAATAACTATATATATAGTTTTACATATATATACACGTATATATACATATATATATACACATACATATATATGTATAAATTCGCCAAATCCCCTATCTACAATTCTAAAATCCAAGAGGCTCTGAAAACCAAAGATATATTTTTATACCTCATTTGGTGACAAAAGCTGCCTTGAGTTGACATGGAGCTATCTACAGTCTTCACTTATTCCACAGGAAATTAATATTAATGAATTTCATTATGGGATGATGACCCAGACCAAGGGTACTAAGGGTGTTGCATAATATACAGTAAATGCCTCATACTATCTTTCTAAAATCTAAAAATTGTATTATTTTTGGAAGCACATTTATTCTCAAATGTTTTGGATAAGGAAATGTAAACCTGTATTATTAAATTCAAGTGGAATAGGTGCTATAAGGAAAAATAGAGTGATGCAGGATGAGGGCACTCTTTTAGATAAGGCGCCCAGGAAAGCCTGTCTGAGGAGATGACACTTGATGGAGATGCGGGGGCGAGCCATGGAGAAGGAGCATTCCAAGTGGAGGAAACAAACATATGCAGAGACTCCTATACAAGGACATGCTTGGGGAGTTGGAGAAACAACAAGGTCACTAGACTGAGAGTCAAGTAAACAAGGTGTAGTGCAAAAGGAGATAGAGTTAAACTTATATACAGTCCACATGCCTTTAATCAAGGAGCAAAATTATCTAGGTGCTTTCATTCCCTTCTTTCCACTAATTACCTGTACGCTCTTCAGCTTATTTCTCTGTGTCTCAGCTATAATTTGTAAAATGGTTTGGCTGAAGGTTGCAAACATATTACTCTCCTCTTTTAGGTCTTAAGTATGGACTCAGCCTCTTTGGAAATGGCAGGAAGAGAAAAGTTCCAATTCTTTCATAAAATAAAATAGCGATGTTTACATAGGGATATGCTGAGCTAGAATATATGAAATAACACCTCAATACATGATTTGAAGTCCTTTGGCAAAATGGGTGATTTTAAATATTTAGATATTTACTTGGATAAATCAAAGTTATTGTTTAAAATTATTGAGTTGGCTTTTTTTCTTTTCCTTTTGTTAAATTATTCTGGTTGCCACCATCTTCTGAAAGGTAGATTTCTGTTAATTAAATTTGCTACTTTTCACGTGGTGCTCAGGTCCTTAATAAAGAAGGAGATTTGTAGTCACTTATTAAATCAACCCAAACTTGGAAAAGATAAAATGGTATTTAAAACAAAATCCAGGTGGATTTAATGGACAAGGATCCAATTCAATTAAAACTCAATTCTAGAAACAGAATAATTCATTGACCACAAAGGGTAATCCTCTCTGATACATCTAGAGTTTTCCCCTGCTTTATACAAATGCTAATGCAAGGACCTCCTTCGTTTCTATTGTACTGCATATTTGCCCCAGCCTGGAGGTAATAATAAAATTACTTGAATGTAAAAATGGAAAGAAAAGAAAGAAAGGAAGATTCTCTTGAGCGCTGACACCATCAGCTATAGCAAATTATTAATCTACACCCCTCTATCGCATTTCATCCTCTATGTTTCTCCAGATTACTTCCAGGAGTTTCCAGAGGGGCATCATATATGGCCACAAGTGAGTCCTCTCAGCATCCATTGTCTACTGAGCTCTGCCGTGCTCAAAGAGCTATGCTTTGCTATAGTTTTACTCTCCCAGGGCTCTGATGCATTATCTAAATGCATGGCTTCCTAAAGCGGGAGCTGGATTGACTGGTGAAGACGGTGCCTCCTGCTATTAATAATCCCTCCCCAGCACGTTGTACTTAGCAGTGTCTCTCAGTGTCTTGTCAGTGTCTGACAGCCCATGCTAAACTATTCACTATTGGCTAATAATTTAGGCCACAGTCTATTTTCCTTTGTCTATCTAGATAGACAGCCACCCAAAGGATGAATCTGGTGATCATTCCAGGCTTTGAACTTTAGTTAATGAACAGTTGAAGAGAAATAGAAGATCCTACTACCAGGAATTAAGAGAGGATTATGGTATTTGTAATCCAGCTGAAAATAGAATAAAAATTAATCAATTCATGTCCTGCAAGGAGTAATAGTTCTAGAAGTCTTAATCCCAGTTACCTTACATAACAGTAAACTTATTGGTAAAGTGCTAATTGGATTTCCAATCACAAAAGTTTTGGAGGGAATCTACTGGAGACTCTTCTCCTTAATGAGCCCATTCCTTGCCCAGTCCTCCTCCCTTTCCAGGCTGATGCACTAAGGTATATTTCTTGGTATTTGCTGATTTTTGGTCATTTAAGTCAGTCCTTCAGGGAGCCAGGTACGATAATAACTCACAACAAATTTGAGTATTATGCTTTTCATATACATGCATTCTTTAGATGGAAGCAAAGTCTCAAATGAGTATTGATGAATTTATTTCAAACACATTAATTTTGTCATTTTTCTTATGAGGCAGTATTTTTCAACTCTCACATTTATTATAAAGCCTAAAAGCTGGACCCAGGTATCTCTTCAGCCTTACACCATCCCTATTAGTTACTACACCATGTCAAGTCAGAGAATATTTTTCATATGTCCTAATGACATTTAACTATGCTATCTATACTGTGATCTGTGGAAATGTTTGTGATGATAATGGAAGTACAAACAAGTTACTTATTTATTTATTTATTGCTGAGGAAGACTGTCCTGAGCTAACATCTGTGCCAATCTTCTTCTGCTTTGTACGTGGGACACCGCTACAAATGGTTGCTGAGTGGAGTAGGTCCATGCCAGGGATCTGAATCTATGAACGTGGGCCACCAAAGCAGAGCATGTGGAACTTCAACCACTCGGCCACCGGATGGGCCCAAACAAGTTATTCTTTACTTTGTTTAAAATAATTCTTTTTGTGCTCACAAGCTAACTTATTCGAGTCCTTTGTCCAACATGTCTCTATGCTAGTGAGTACAGATGGTTTAAGTTACTCTTCTTCAGTAGGTCTGTACATTTTTTAAAGTTCTAATATAGAACTTTTAATGCTATATTGTAGATGTTTTTTAAGTTGTGTTTCTTCAAAAATAATAGAAAAGTAAGATTGGAGAGAGATGACCATAAGAAAATGATTTAAGGTATAGGATAACGTTCTGTATTACAGATATTCGGATATTCTTAAGAATACTTGTAGGTTACCATATCTTCATATGAGAATAAGATCTAGGTCCATTTCTTTTTGCTTCCTCATTTTTATGCTGGGAAAAGGTGCATGACATATAATTAATGTTTGAGAAATATTTTTGAACAATCAATGAATGTAATGTAACATACTTGAACATGAAATTAAGGAGATGGCTCAAATTAATACTTGACACAATGCCCAGCCCTATGATAGGTCCCATGCAGAACACATAAAATATGGTCTCTGTTCATGTAGAGACACAGACAAAATGTTGTAATAATAAGAATGAGAAGGAAAAGAATCAGCTAGTATTTATTGGACATTTTACACATGCTCGTCATTGGTCTAAACAATTAATGTATCTTAAACTATTTACAGACATCCTGAGGTAGCTATGATTATTATCCCCATCTTACAGATGAACAAAATAAAGCAGTTTTGTCCTCAAGAAGTGTGGAATCAAATACAAGTTAACTTCACAATTCCAAGGTATTATTCTAACAAAATCTACCAATTATATTAGGTTAGTAAAAAATATAGTCTTACAAATTCCGAAAACAACCTTGCCAATATTTAAATAAATATTTCTAATATTAAAAACCACTTTGTAACTGTCTAAAATTTAAAACAATCCAGCTTATTTTCAGTGCACAAAATTTTACAAAATTATCAACATTCACAGGAGAAAATAAAACTAAACACAGGAAAACCAAAGCTATTACCATATGTGTAGAACTAATGGGATAAAAATTAACTTATCTCTGTGAGAACGGAAAGGAAATGAAATTATTATTATAAAGAGTATAATTTTTCCTAAGAATACAATGAAATATTTTCAAAAATAGTATTTAGATAATGAGATGCCTTTTTAGTTTCTTACTAATAGTTATAATAGAAGGCCAAATGTAATTAGTATTAAGGATGTTATTTTTAGCTAATCCTTAATGATACACATTCCACAATCACAATTTAATTCACTTATAAAATCAAATTGCCAAACTCTAAACATGAAGCAAAAACCTCTAATTTTCCTGTTAAAACTGAAAGAAAATGAAGAAAATATTTCTAACACTACTGAAATCCTGATGATATACATTATAAATGTTGAAAACATGGAAATAAATCTGTTCATATAATTTGCACAATGATATTAGATTCCACTCACAATAAAACTGATGCTAGTTATTATTTCTTCATTTATTATTTATTATTTAAATACATATTTAAAAATGATTATTTAGTGCCTACCATTTGTTAGACATGGTGCTAGGCACCAAAAAAAGTGAAAATTGACATAAATTCTATTTATAATAATGTAAATAATTAACTGGAACAATCAGAAAGTACAGAATTAAGGAAATTACCTTTATTGATTCTTTTCTTATTTTTGATGAGAAACACTGGCCCTGAGCTAACATCTGTTGCCAATCCTCCTCTTTTTGCTGAGGAAGATTGGCCCTCAGCTAATATCCATGCCCATCTTCCTCTATTTTGCATGTTGGACACCATCACAGCATGGATGGATGAGCAGTGCATGGGTCCATGCCCGGGATTCAAACCTGGGAACCCTGGGCTGCTGAAGCCGAGCATGTGAACTTAACCACTATGCAACCGGGCCAGCCCCTATTTATTCATTAGTTTTTCAGCATGGTTGTGGTCCCACTTTACAGAGATACATAACAAAATATAAAGTTGCTTTCCTGCCATCAAAAAGCTTAAAATCATGGTAAGAAGAAATGTTATCCAGCATTGCATACAATATTCAAGACCTAAGCTTATCTAGGGTTTTAGATACACCACCCTGTAATGGTAAATGTAGTGAAATCATTATATTATGACCAAAGAATCTGAAAGAAAAAGTTCAGCTTTACTAGTCATAAAAGAAAGAAAAGCCATAACAACGGTTGTTTTTACCTATCAAATGGCAGGGAATTGGGAATGCTGGAGCAACTGAAAATGTGGAGATAAAGGCATGGTAATAAACACCGAGGGTGGACATAGAAATCTGTAAAACCTGTCAGAGGGCAATTTTGCAGTATAGTTAGAAATTTAAATATATCTTGACCCATAAATTCCAATTCTAGGAATTGATCATGAAGAAATAGATTAATATGAAGATGTCATAATTTTAAAAATGTTCATCATAAGACATTCATAATAGCCACAGCTTGGAAGCAGTCACCTACCATAGGGACCTGTTTAACTTAACTATAGCACACTTCTAAGATAGAATCCATAAAACAATAATGTGGGAAAATATTTATTTACAGGGAAAGATATTTGTGACACATTGCTGAGAGACAAAAAGTGACTACCAATAATATTTAGATATTTTGCCACTGCGTAAAAAAATATATTAGTGAATAGTAAAGGTCTGGACAGGCATGTCTCAAAATGCTAGCAGTAGTTACCTTTTGTTGGATTATAATTATTATTTTTACATTTGTACTTTTCTGTTTTTCAAGTTTTCCAAAAACTTTAAATTTAATATTTTCAATTTAACTTTTTAATGAGCAGAAAGAAGTATTAAGTAAGCAAAAATAAATTGTCTTACATCACACTACGAATATATGACAAAAACTTCCAGAGGATCTCAGTATCTGCCCTATTTCTCTTTCTTAGTAGTAAAACCCCTTCTTTTTAGCTGGGCATTAAAACTCACAATAAATAGTTCATCTCCCAGTTTTCCTTGCAGCAAGTGGCCATGTGACCAAATTCTGGCCAAGGAGATGAAAATGGAAGTATTATGTACAACTTCCAGGAAAATTATGAGATCTTTTAATATTAATGTGAGTAACCATTTAAGATACCAGAAGAGATTTTGAAGAATAGAGAGGAAATGATTAAAAGAAAATGATTTAAACTACAAAATTTTCTGTAATACAAATAGCTGAAGAATCTGAAAAAGTTTTCATATTTGTTCATCTAAAATAAAATTGTGGTATGTGCATTTTCTGTGCTGTTTCCTTTGCTAAATAACATCAAAGCCCTCCAATAGCATTTTGTTTATGGTGACTAATATGAAATGATGGCCCACTCCAACTCTGCTGTTTGATGGATACAATCTCAGGCCCATTTTTGGAGATTATAGAACCTGTACTGAGAGTTCTCCCTCCCTGTGACTGCCTGAGAACAGTGGGAGGAGTGCAGGGAAATTCTATGGATGGGTTCAGCTGCAAATTACAGAAAAGCTTACCCCAAATGGCTTAATCAATAAGAACACATGTTATTTCATATAACGAAAGGTCTGGAGGTACATGGTTCCAAGGCAGGTTAAATCAGTAACTCAACAGAGTCAAAGGTCTAGCTCAAAATTCTGTGATCCTCTTGGCTTTTCCCTCATGCTGTTAAGATGGCTGCAGTTGCTCCCAACATCAGGGTCTCACATGACAATGTCCTGAGCAGGAATAGAAACACCATCCAAAAAGCCCCACTGTGCTTCCCTTTAAATTCCTCTGGCCAGGATATCCGTGCTCAGAGGAATCATTGGCAAGTACAATGAAATTGTCTTGATTGGCTCCCCCTTGGGGACTGCAGAGGGGCCTAAAATGTATGTGGATGCTTGAAATCTTTTTTAAATGGTGTTGGATTAGCAATAAAATAAAAACAGGAAATCTAGCTGTGGGACTGGCAAGTACGCAGTCTTTCACGTTGAATGCTGATATAGAGAGAAGAAATTTAGGCTCACTAAATTTTCTCTCCAATTCATATATATATATATTATATGTATAATTGCTAAAGGAAAAAAGAGTGTGTGGACTTGTTGCTAAGACAAAAAAGAATAGAAAAACACACATGTAGGGACTAAATCTATGTATTACACAATGAATGTAAATAAATCGTCACATACTATATAAAATGTACTAGAGGGTGGTAGAAATTTAAAGAACAAAAAGTGTGCTAGGAAAATCTTGACAATTTTAATGGTACTCACTTATGTAATGGAAAACAAAATCACAAAGTCATTTCAGGTAGAGCTTTTTGTAAATCCCTGCAATAAACTTGTACCTTCTCTGAATGTTAATGTTTCATTTCTCTCTCTAGAAAGGAAAAATAATTCATGCAAAATGTTCAGCTAAGTGACCTTTTATGAGTGTTGTCCCTGCTAGGACCTAAGACTGTCCCTTCTGGGAACAAGTAAAGGTGTAAGCAATGAGCTACCCTGGCCTGAACCTGCACTTTTCCTTAAGTGCTCAGTTCCCACAGAGAGACTTCAGTGCTGCGAACAATCGCTCCAAGTGTTCTGCAACGATAAGGACAAGGAGATCTGCAAAAACAGTTCAAGATCAACCAATTAGAAAGATTTTCAATCAGTTAGTAACTATAAAGCAATGCATAGTTTTATGAGGATTCACTTGAAAGATTTTTTAAATTCGTAAGCTCTCATATCTGAAAGAGGTCTTAGAAATAATCTACTCAAACTCCTCAGTTTACAAATGAGTCAATGGAGGAGCAGAAATCGCAAAGATTGGAGGTTTCAACTACTCCTTTCTTAGGTTCAATTCAATTGCTAGAGCAGCTCACAGAATCCAGAGAAACATTTCACTTACTAGATTACCAGGTTACATAAAAGGATATATTTCAGGAACAGCCAGATGGAAGAGATGCGTGGGGCAAGGTGTGGGGAAAGGGCGCAGAGCTTTCATGCCCTCTCTGAGAGTGCCACTCCCCCTCAATTTCCACATATTCACCAACCCAGAAGTTTTAATGCCCAGCTAAAAAGAAGGGGTTTTACTACTAAGAAAGAGAAATAGGGCAGATACTGAGATCCTCTGGAAGTTTTTGTCATATATTCGTAGTGTGATGTAAGACAATTTATTTTTGCTTACTTAATACTTCTTTCTGCTCATTAAAAAGTTAAATTGAAAATATTAAATTTAAAGTTTTTGGAAAACTTGAAAAACATAGAAAAGTACAAATGTAAAAATAATAATTATAATCCAACAAAAGGTAACTACTGCTAGCATTTTGAGACATGCCTGTCCAGACCTTTACTATTCACTAATATATTTTTTTACGCAGTGGCAAAATATCTAAATATTATTGGTAGTCACTTTTTGTCTCTCAGCAATGTGTCACAAATATCTTTCCCTGTAAATAAATATTTTCCCACATTATTGTTTTATGGATTCTATCTTAGAAGTGTGCTATAGTTAAGTTAAACAGGTCCCTATGGTAGGTGACTGCTTCCAAGCTGTGGCTATTATGAATGTCTTATGATGAACATTTTTAAAATTATGACATCTTCATATTAATCTATTTCCTCATGATCAATTCCTAGAATTGGAATTTATGGGTCAAGATATATTTAAATTTCTAACTATACTGCAAAATTGCCCTCTGACAGGTTTTACAGATTTCTATGTCCACCCTCAGTGTTTATTACCATGCCTTTATCTCCACATTTTCAGTTGCTCCAGCATTCCCAATTCCCTGCCATTTGGTAGGTAAAAACAACTGTTGTTATGGCTTTTCTTTCTTTTATGACTAGTAAAGCTGAAACTCCACCCTTTTGGATTTTTACAGAGGCTTTATTATATAGGCATGATTGATTAAATCATGGGCCATTGGTGATTGATTCAACCTCCTTATGGATATTAATGGTTACAGAGTGATTTTAGCAGCATCAAGCCTTATATCCTCCTAGAAAAGTTCAAGCATGGAAGAAGGGAGAAGCTTCTTGTGAGAAGTTCCAAGAAGCCTTCCCTTCAAGCACCATGGGGCAGCACTGAGTCATATGCCTTAGCTGCAAGGATTGCTAAGAAAACAAATATATGGAAGGTGGGCTCTGACAATAAGGAAGGAGGAGGGGAGGAATAACCTTAGATCATGTAGAACTGTCCTAAGTTCTTCATAACAGACTACTGGAAAACCAAGTGGTTTAAACCCACGTACTATGTATAAAGAATTTATGGCTCACTTGGCCTGTGCCACGTTCAGCTGATCTTGGCTGGGTTCACTAAAAACTTTGCAGTCCACTGGTGGATGGAGTTCTGGACCAGTCTGCTTTGAAGTGTTTCTCCTTTTTGTTTCATCATTTGGTGCTGGAGTCAGATATTGATGTGTTGCTATGAGGTTCAGAATTCTGGCTACCTCATAGCACCAGGCCCGGGTGATGTACATGTTAAAGAGGGAGTTCATCTTTAATTCCAGTGCCTGGCAGTTGATGGTAGGCTGGCTCTTTCTATGTATAGAACAAGTATCGATCCAGTTTACTGCCAAGTTGTTGTTGCATGTCTGATAATCTTGATGAGTGTATGAAGAAGGACTTTGAGAGTTCTCTAGCAACCTAGTTTGCCTAAGGAACTGGAATATGTGAGTAAATTACTGTTCAGAGTGGAGGCATACTACACTAATCACAATGAACAGACAGTATATTCCCTTTGAAATATATTGTTTGAAAGAAAAATTAGTTCAACAACTCTACTGCATAATTTTCTTATCAGTTATGGAATTTTTTCCTCACTTCTCCAGTATGTGATAGCTGCCATGCTTTAGAATGTGGTCATGGCTCTTTACTTACTAGTATTACCCACACCTTTATTCCTGAGTGGTTTCTGTCTTTGGTGGCCCCGTTTGTATTAGATTGAAGTAGTTTGGATTAAATTTTACCACTGGACGTGGAAATCATTTGGAGGTGGAGGCATTGTCAAATTCCCACACAGATATCCAATTAACCTCCCTTCTTCATCGATATGAGAAAACTGAGGCTAACTGAAAAAGTCAGAAAAAGGCTAACTGAATTGTCGAAGACTGAAGAGCCAAAGATGAGAGTGAGACTGGATCCCAGAAACATCCCGTCTTTTGCAAACAATACAAAAGGAGAACAGCCATTAATGAACACATTTATCTTCATGGACATCCAGTCTTATTGGCAATTATACTATGCACACATTCCTCAGTCTGGGGAGAGAAGAAAGAAAGAAGGGACCGTAGAGTTACTCTTTCTAACAAGCCCAAGTAAGTAAAAGTCTTAAAACTTGAATGACTTACTTTTTCATCAGGAATGAGGGAGAAGATGGTCTGTGTTGAGAGAGCTCGGGTTTGGTGGGGGAGTGAGAGTGTTTTAGCCACAGGAAGCTTAGTCCTGGATATATGGTGTTCGAATAGGAAATTGTATTTTCTCCTTGTAGTAGCTGTCCTTAGTAACTGCTTACCTACTTATGAATTTTAGTAAACAGAACCCAATTAAAATATATCCCTCCTGTAAAGCCTCATATCATTATCCTCATAATAAATTACCATTGAAAACTTACTATCCTTAGAAGGTGGTTCAATGTATTTTAAAGATAATAAGCATTTAGGATGAAAAATTTTAGCTTTGAGAATAATATCTTCTGAGAAAAGAGAACTGATTCTTGGTCATTGCTTCAGTGACCTGAAAGAGTTAATGCTCTTGTATTTAGCCAAACAGGAAGAAAAATGTGAATCAAAATTATCAACTACAAAAACAGGAAGAAATCTTAGAGAATAACCTGGTCCAACTCCTTCCTTTTAATGACAAGAAATTAGGCTCCAACAGGAGTGTAGAACACTCAGTGTTATGTGGGGGGATTTCATGGATTGCAGTTGTTCGCTTTTCTTTTCCATTCATTAAAATATTAAACACTTGCTGTGGCCCAGGCTTGTTGTCTGACAGAGATATAATCAAACAAATCTCTAGGATAGCACAAAAGAATTTTCACAATGCATCTCTGACCTGTCTTTCCAGCCAAGTATCCTACCACTCCTCTATGCTCTGAGCCTCACCAAATGTCCCCTCAGGCACATCCTGTTCTTTCAAACCTCTCTGCTTTTGCTCATGTTACTGGTGCTTTTAAAAATATTACTTTACAATGGCTCACACAAGTATGTCCTAGTATTGGGGCCCAGGGCAGGCTGCCCCCAAATATCCCACAATGGCATAAAGTTACCTGTTTCAACCTTCCTCTCTTTGTTCCCCCCTGAAAGAAGGAAATAAATCTCCCATGTGAGAGATACTTTCCCTGTTCCAGGATGCTGAGCCAGCAACAAGGAATTCAGGGCCAAGAAATGATGTATAAACAAACCTTGTTACTTTTACCAATTTACTACTTCAAGACTAGACTCTGCTTAAATTCCTCCCTAATTATGTTTCCTCATTCTGTAAAATCCTCACAAATTTATTGTTTCTTTGTGTAAAAGATATAAAAGCAGCCTGCTTTGCCCATCTCAGAGAGCATCATTTTTATGATCTCCTGTACATTTGTATTAAATTCTTTTTTCTCCCGTTAATCTGGTCTTGTGTCAATTTTATTATTAGTCCAACTGTAAGAACTCAAGAGGGGTAGAGAGAGGGAATTTCCACCTCCCCAATAGTAGAAAATTTCAGAGTTACATGTTCCAGTTCCTTAAGCAAAATTAAATAAAAATACATAAATATTCATTTTTCTTGTCTTATGTAGAAGTAAATTAATCTCTAAGATTTTTAGGAGAAGGTACATAATTAGGTGTCCAAAACACAGTTGCCAAGGCCCTGAGTAGACAGTGTGGTTGTCATATTCAAAGAACACCAAGGAGACCAGTGTGGCTGGAGCAGAGTAAGTAGAAAAAAGACAAATAGAAATTTTGGACAGAGAAATGGTGGGAAGGGGGTTGTTTCAATTGTGCAGGGCTTTGGCTTTTACACTGAGCAAAATGGGAAACCACTGCAGGATTGGATTAGATTGAGTGACATATATTGACTTACATTAAAAAAAAATCTTCCTGGCTGTTTCTGTTAAGAATAGACTTAAAAGGTGCAAGAATAGAACTAAAGGATCAGTGGGGTGGCTATTGCAACAATCCAGGTGACAGGTGATGGTGGATTGCACTAGTGTTGTAGCAGTTGACCAAGACAACTTTAAGGATTCCCTCAGCTTGAGTAAACTTTAGACAGGCTTCTTCCTGAACCCACTCCCTGATCTCCCTTTTCTTGGAGCATTTACCTTGGAAAACTTGTAATTGTAGATTTTTTTTCTGCCCCTTTGAAAAGTACATCTTTTAAAAGCTTCTTGTTAGTTTTACAATCCAGGAATGTCTTTCTCAAGGATTGAGATTCATCCCTCTGAAATGAAATAAAGAAAGATAATGTCCCTATGTTCAAGTTTCTGTGGGAGGGTAGGAGCCTACCTTTGGGAGTGTCTTGCTCCAAGTTGTAAAGCTACCCCCTGTCATGAAGATATGAGAACTTTTCCTTTTCCTTTGGGTAAGACCAATTAGGAAACACAGATGGCCTACAATCCCATCCTCTCCCACCCCAGCTCTTAAACACTCTCCAGCCCTTTCAGAGGATTTGAGCTCAGACTGAGTTCTGGCCACTTTCTCCTAATGCAGTAGCTGTGAATAAAGTCTTCCTTACCTATTTTACTTTGTTTAGTGCAATCCCACAATAGGTGGGATCACTGGATATATTTTGAAGATAGAATATTCTGATGAACTAGATGTGGAATGTAAGAGAAATAGAAGAATTAAGAATGATGTCAAAGGAGTCAATGCACAGTTGGAAGAAGTTGCCATTGACTGATACAGAGAACAATATGGTTAGGGCATATGGATGGGGTAGGAGATTGAAAAGTTCAGTTTTGGATATGTTGAGTTTGATATGTCTATAAGACTGTACAGTTGGCAATTAGATATTGAGTATATGAATCTGGAATTCAGAAAGAATGTCACAGCTGAAGGTATAATTGTGGGGTTCTTTGAAATACAGAATATATATCAAATCACTTACTGGATATAAAGATTGTGATTAGAGACGAGAAGTCTAAATACTGAACCCTGAGGCATTACCTCAGCCAGTGGTTGAGAAAAAGAGAACCGCCATAGAGACTGAGAAAGCACCTCCCAGGATCGGGGGGAAATCCAAGAGAGTGCAGTCCTCGAAGCCAAGAGGAGAAAGGGTTTTCAGGAGAAATGAATGATCATCTCTGCCAAATGTTGAGAAAGTTAGATGTGAGCCTCTGAGAACTGATCACAGGATTCAGCAACTTGAAGGTCAATGGTGATATTGACTAGTGTCAGTTAAATGGAGTGCTAGGAACAAAAGGTAGACTGGAGTAAGTTAAAGGGAATACGAAGAAGTGCTTGGAAAAGGAGTTTTGGTGTAAAATTGAACAAAGGACTACATCAGTAGCTAGAGGAAAAATTAGAGTAAAGAGGTTTTTCAGTTTTTTAAAATTTGTATAATAGGAATGAGAGAAATAAAAGCACAGTTATAATTATGGGAATAATACAGTAGAGAGGAATATATTGACGACATAGGAGAAAGAGAGAGGGGTGAATTTCTACACTGATTCAGTGATGTCTTGGAGTAGATGAGATGAATGAGAATATAGAACCTAGAGCACAAGATAAGGAATTGGCCAGTTGATGAGATGTTTCATCTCTGTAACAGGTAGGGAGGCAGACATTTCAACTCAATAACAGGAAGAAAGGCAAAACATATGGGTACAAAATTCTGGCACGGGTAGTGAGTGTGGTAAAGGGGGTTTATGGACATTTTCTTCTGATTGCTTTTAAATTCTGTTTTATGGATTTTTAAAAAAATCCATAGAACTTTAAAATATGCTATAGGGGAGCAATAGTTAAGGAGGCTTTAGGATATATATCTCGTCTCTTTTAATATGAATTGTACATCACTTTGAAAAGTCCTTCCCAGTACCTCCCAAAAGATAATCAAATATTCACTTAATTTTAATGACACATCTGTGCCTTATGAGTGGAGCTCTCTTTTCTTTTACAGACAATAATAAAAAAGCTGTCATGCAATTTACATATTATTTCCTAACAATTCTATTTATTACCACTATTCTATTTGCACATGCTGCAGTAATGAAAAGAGGATATTCTCACCTTATCTGTATACAAACTACATTTTAATAGTTTAGATTTTAACCTACCAATATTTACACCAGGGCATTGAATTCTTTTAATTGATGTGAAGAATATTCTTGTTGTATCTTTGAAAGATAATAAAACTAATGTTTAATAATAATAGAAACAATAACAAGAACTAGTATTAATTATTACCTACTTATATACTGCTAAATGATTTACACTTAACCTGGCTTGCATCGTTTAATCTTTATAGTAAATCTGTAAGTTAGGTACTATTATAATGCCCATTATTTAGATTAGGGAATTAAAGTTTAAAAGGTTAAATAACTTGCCCAAGGTCATACCTATTGGTCACAGAGCTGGGATTCCAGTGTAGGTATTCTAACTACTCTGTATAACCACATTAGCCAGGGGGTGCCCTAAGGGAAAACTCTACCTTTCAAACTGGTAAAATCTAAGTGGATTCCTTGTGGTAGTGGTACTGGCAGAGCTATGGTGTGTTTCTGTGTGTGTGTGTATGCATATGTTTGTTAAATGTGGGTAAATATATTCTCATAAGTAAGTTTCTATTTATTTATATATACATATTCAATGCTTTGAAAACAATCTCTCCTTTTGTTTTACACTTCCTACTTGTTTTTAAATTAACTCTTAACTTACTCACAACTGGTTCTCAGAACATAAGAGGAGTCATTTATGTAAAGATTTTATCCAACTATCCAGGCATTTATTTTAGTGGGTACAGAAGGAAATCATATTCATAGGGTATCAGTCAGGGTTCTCCAGGGAAACAGAACCAACAGGAGAATGGATAGATAGATAGATAGATAGATAGATAGATAGATAGATAGATAGATAGATAGATAGATAGATAATAGATAGATGATAGATAGATAGTTTTTGCTCTTAATGAAACCAGCAAACATTTGGCCATTCCATTGATGATTGAGTGGCTAGTGACTTGGGGGGGATCGGCATTGGCCACCTCAAAGTGCGTCTCTGCCTAAAGGACACTTTGACCCCTGCCCCCACTACCTGACCAAAAGAGTTTGGGATGGGAGGCCTGCCCCCAGAAGAGGCCATCACCATAGACATCTCCAGGTATCTGGGATGGTCCTTGCTAAGCCCATTCTTAGTTCTGGTCACCCTCTGTAACAGACATTTACTTTTGTAAAGGAAATCTCCATTTGAAAAGGTATTTTCTTCCCTGTATGAGGAAGAAAGGGGGGGATGACCTTACATAGAAACTCATCAGAAAGGAAGGTGAGGACTTAAATCTTCATGATAAACTTACCCATTATTAATTGTGCTGTTCAGGCAATATGCTATCTGACTTCCACTAACCTCCTATAGATGGCATCTCCCTGGAGCCACAGTCACCATGGTAATGGGTATTTGAGCTATTTTTTCAGGAATTGGAACCTCTTGCCACTTCAGGCCAGTTAGGACCACCAGCTTATCAACTGGGCTCATGCAGATATATGTCCAATATGCGACCTTTTGATGTCAAGAGGTTAAAACTCCATCCTCAGGGCATGCTAATACCACCGTTCTGTGAACAAACATCTTATGAAGAGACATGAAGCCTGACTACGCTCGTGCAGAGCAATTACCTCATCTTTCCTCACCTCCAATCGTTTCAGACCACCTTGCCCACCACCCCATAAATATCCCTGAGTCCCTATTTTTGGGGAGCAGATTTGAGATTCATTCTCTTGTTTCATCACTTGGCTGCCTTGTGATTATGAAACACTCTCTATGCTGCAATCTTGTCGTCTTGGTGTTTGGCTTTCTGGGTGGTGGGCAGAAATGGACCTGGTGCAGTAACATTAAGGCCTTCAACTGGTTGGGTGATGCACATCACATTATCAAGGGCATTCTCCACCACTTAAAGTCAATTGATTATTCATTCGATTTTCTCATATAAATGATAATGTAAGTGTATGTGCATGTGTGAGTATATATAGATAAGGAAGGTGAGATAATTTTATTAATTCTCTTACTTTTTCTTTAATTTCAACCTTATTACAGTGCTCATGATGTTCCTACTTTAGTACCATCTGCCCTGTCTGATGCATTGTTAACCAATTATGAACTTCTGTCTAGACTCCTTTTTCGTTTTTACTGGATTTTCTGCTTAGCATCACTGCCCCGCTACATGGACCTAAGTCTTGGCTATAACCCCAGATTATTGACTGCAAATTTGTCTCACAAGTATCCTTTGCCTTCTAATCCTATTCTAGTATACATGCCTCCACTGGATGAGGTCCTTTCTTTTAAGGATGCATGTCCTTACTTATGATCTATCTGAATACCATTCCCAGTGTCTGGGCCTAATTCCCAGGTGGTCATCCTGGAACTGTCAACTGGATGACTCATGCCCTAGTGCATACTTCCCTTGTGTGACATCAGTGGGGGTCACCATGACTGTATTAATTCTCTTACACAGTTAGATTGTAAGCTCCTGTTTTACTTATTCATACATCTAGAATATTTTGTGCATAGTAGGTACTCATTATTTATTTGTTTAATTGAAAATGTAATGAAATTAATATATTAGCTTTACAGAAAGATATTGTCTGCCTTTTAAATTCTATGGTACACTGAGTATGCACACAATATACATGTCAGGTAAATTGTGCCTAATTAGTCCTTGTATTTAATGGAATCAGGAAATTCTTCCTGAAACACTTTCATGCTGGTCAAGAATATAATCTATACTACTTGACCATTAACACACAATAATAAAATTTGGTGAATTCCTACAACATAGCAGACAATCTACTGAATGCTAGAAATTTAAGACAAAAAAGGCAGTTTCTGATTTAAAGAACTCACTTTACAGTTGTCACTGAGTGACTCAAAAGAGATTTTGAAAGCACTTAACTGTTTCTCAAAGTTGTTTTTAAGTTATGTCAGATGTAATCATCAACCTCCTTGAATGGGTCCAAACCCCACAACAAGAGCGATGCCAAGAAGTGCCCAAAAGTTACTTTTGTTTCATTTTAATGTTAAGATCTCTGCCCCAGGAAGAGCTTTCACCTTATTAGCATAATGTGGGGTATCAGAATTGGCCACCTCAAAATATGTCTCTTTACCTTGATTATTTTCAAAAACAAAAGACTCTGAAAGAAACTTTGACGTCCCTCCCAAACTGCCTAAAAGAATTTAACTCTGGGTGTGGATAGACTGGGAGGTCCTTAGTAAACCCCTTCCAAGTAAAGTAGAAGTTATCCTCTCTAAGAGACATTTACATTTGTAAGGGGAATCTCCATTTGTAAAGGTATCTCCTTCTCTGTACTGGGAAGAAGGGGGGATGATCTTATCACTAGAATGTGGAAGGCGAGGCTGCATAATAAACTGACTGTGCTTTCTGGTAATCTCCCATAACTGACCCACCCCCAGCATCCTCCATTGTCTTTCTGTTTAAGAGGAGAACCTCTGCCATTTTGTCAAGAAACTCAGTTTCTCTGGTCTCTCCCACGTATACGTGTTATATAACTTTGATTTTCTCCTGCTATTCAGTCTCATGTCAATTTAATTTGTAGCCCAGCCAGAAAGGATGCAGAATGGGTAGAGGATCGTCTTCAATAACATGAGATGTATGTGAAAGCATGTTTTCAAACTATGCCTGTACAAGCTTATCCTCATCTCTACATGTGATGATGAAACTTCCCTTTTGAATATTCACTCCCCATCTGAAATAAAAAGCCCCTGCTTTCCCTTGCTTGGGGATCAACAGCTTTGGAAGTGATTCCCCATGGTCTCTGTATTTGCTGCAAATAAATTGTACTTTGCATGACAACTACTTCTGGTGATGGCTTTGATTTTAACTCACTAAGAAGCAAAACCACTTTGGTTCAGTAACACAATTACAACACAGTGTAACAAATACTATGACAGATCTGAGCACCTCGTGCTCCTTGGGAACAGAGTAGGAGCACCTTATCCAGTCAAAGCCAAATCTTACTGGGGTATTAGACATCATACAAACAAAACTGAAAGGAAAGGCCTCTAAGCAGAAAAAAACAGCACAAGAAAATGTTCAGAAGAATAAGGAACATGACCTTCCTAGGGCATGGAAGTTATTCATTATGGTTGGAGTATAGGGAAAAGGAGGAAAATAAAGAGAGAGGAATAATTCAGATTATGAATTCAAATTGTGCATGGCCTTGAGTGCCCAGCAAGGAATTTAGAATTTATTTGAAAAGTATGATGAAGCACTGAATAATTTTAATTGTGGGGTAATATGACCAGACTTATATTTAAGGAATATTTTCTCTGGGGGGAAGTGAGGAGAATAGATTGGAGAGGGAGAATGGATATATATATATATATCCATATATATATAGTTCAAAGACACATGATAGTAATGGAGAGAGAGGAAGAGAAGTGGACAAACTGAAAACTATAAAGATAGTAGAATTAATTCAACTTGGAGACCTATAAAATACGATCGAAAGGGAGCAGTCAGTGAGGAAGTCTAAGTATCTGGCTTGTGGGACCTGGAGGATATTGTGCCAAGTTATTTGCCAAGATAGGAAATGCAGGGCAAGAAGGAGGTCTGTGTATGTGTTGAGAGGGTAAGTGAGGAAAAACGGGTCTGGTTAGAGAGGGGCAAGGAGGGAAGAGGGAGTGTTGATCCTGTAAGACATGGGAGTTTGTACGGGCTTTGAGATCAAGAGAGATTTGTTATATGTATAAGGCATCAGTATGTAATAGGTGAATTCTTTTGCTCAGGTGAGATCCCAAAGAGCACTATCCTGAGTGAAGTGGATAAAGAACTAAAGTTATAACCCCAGGGAACATCCACAATTCCATGACTTTTACTTTCCTCTATAATAAGGTTTTAGGCGAGTCTGGAATTCTAGGGTAAGGGAAAAATAAGCCTTGTCAAAGAAAAAAATCTGTAAAGGGTAATTCTCTGGGCATCATCATCTTGGCTAAAATGGGCATCTGGTATCTTCTTGGTCTGGATATTAATATATACAAATCTCAGGGGAGGTTCATTTACTTGGATAAAGGAAATAACGTAATAAATTGAAAATGAGTGAAACTACACAATTGAATGAAACCACATATAATTTACTGTAGACTTAAGTATAACATATACACAGAAGCCATAATTACAATACAGTGTATTTCCAGTATTAATCCTCATCACTCCATCTTCCCTCCTTGTCCCTCTATCCCCAAACACACATGTATAAAGAATCATTAGAATTGAGTGACACGCCCTCAGCTAAATTTGGCTACAGGACATATCTGTCCTGGTCAAGTTTGTATCTTATGTATTATTAGGCTTTCACCATCTGGTTCACAAATCTTGTCTTAGAGTCTCAATATATTACATTTCACGTCCTTAACACAGAATCAGTAGCAGAAATTGCTCAGTGTTTCCATTCACAGTTCATATTTTAGGTAGATCTCTTCATATCTTTCTAGAAAACTTGCACTGCTGTTCCTGCATACACAGACATGTATAATGTGGTCTTTCAGGAGTTTCTCTTCTTAGCCCTCTGTCACCTGCTTGTTGCCTCGGGAGAGTTTACTTATACGCATAGTGGCCCAGTTGCTCCTGTCTTTCTTTTTAAATTCCTAAATCTCTCTGGTGGGCTCTTGTAAGTCTCTCTGCCAAGCTCCCACAGTAGGAAGTAGGCATGTTATATTTCTCCTTTTATTGAGGGAAAGATTTCCAGAGTAAGTCTGGTCTAAAACTGGCTTCCTAATTAAATACTTCACTGATAAAAAGATCCTTTATAATACCATTAAACATTGTTCCTGGCTGTAGCAAAATGTTTTACTACTTAAACGTGCCTTCTCTCTTTCTTGTAGGAAACATTATTTCCTTAGCTAGGGAACTAAATGTCAGAGGGTGGGGGCGGGATGGAGCGGGCGTTACTCATTATTGTGATGGGTCCCAGGCAGGTATTCCCGTAAAGAACATGGCTGGATCACTCAGAAGGCACAGTCTAAGGAAGTCATCCTTCTGGGAATGTTGCCACACCTCTCAGGGAGCTACAGATCTAATCCGTGGTAATGATTGTGTGGAGGCCCACTCTCCCATTCTTACTGAGAAATAAACAAGATAAAGCTGTGGAATTTGACTTTGTTCTATTACACACTCTTCAGTTTTTTTCCCCGAAACTCACTTTTCTCTTTTTTTATTTATATTTTCAGCTTCTCTGTCCTTTTTCTTTTTCCTAGACTTTCTGTATTATTCATTTTTGCATTTACAAAAGCACGGACTTGTAAACTGTCCACATATACTCTAAGTCCACCAGATAAAAATATAAGAACAGATACAAAAGTCTCCATATATTGCTAAGGCTTTACATACACTATTATAATCTCTGTAACAAATCTATGATATTAGGGTACTTCTATTTTCTCCATTTTCCAAGGTAAACTGAAAATTACAGGGACTAAGAACTTGTTCAAGGTCACATAGCTAAAGGCTTTGAAAAGGTATGTTTCAAAGCATGTTCCAATTGTCTCTAGAAGACATGATTCATTGATCCAATCAATAGTGATTAAGTGTCTTGCTGCTGGAGACACAACAGTGACAGAACAGACCAATCACTGCCCTCATGGAGCTTACCTGCTTGCTGAGTGTCAAAGAAAAATTGTACCAGACAAGTTGAACAGGTAAGGAAGACTTGATTCAAGACTGTTACAACAGAGGAGACAGACTGAACTCAACTCTCCTGAAACCTAGTGTGGGAGAGATTTTAAGCAGAAGGTTGAGCTAGTGAAAAAATACTGGAGGACATTAGGGGGTAAATGTGATTAGGCCATTTTTGTTTGTTAACTGATACCTATCAAAGTTAGACTCTTGCTCTTCCCTGGACCAGGAGATAGGGAGCTATCTTTCTTGATGATTACATTTCAAAAGGGTGGCTCATAGATCCTTGAGAAGGACATTTCTGGGTTGTAAAACTGGCAAGAGGCTGGGAGAAGATTTACATCTCAAAGGGGCAGAAAAAGAATTGTATAATACAGTCATGCATCACATAATAATGTTTTGGTCAATGGTGGACCGCATATGTAATGGTGGTCCCATAAGATTATACCATATAGCCTAGGTGTGTAGTAAGCGATATCATCTTGTTTTGTGTAAGAACACTCTATGATGTTCCCACAACGACAGAATCACCTAATGATGCATTTCTTGAAACATCCTCCTCGTTAAGCCATGCGTGACTGTAATAAATGTTCTAAAGTAAATTCTTTAAGAAAAGAGAGGTCAGGAGTCTATTGTCAGGAAGAAACTGATCTAAAATTTAGTCAAGCTCAGGGGAACATTAAGCTCATCTTGATCAAGAGAGAGACAAAAATATATAGAAGTGTAGTAAGCAAAATAAGGATGCTGGGGTAGGGGGGAATGCTATTTTATATGATTTAATGATTTTGTCCTAGTTCATATCCAGAATAGAAGTCTTAAGCCCCCAGTTCCTTAGAGCAACTAATTGGAATTAGGGGGAAATATTTTCTAATGACAGAAACGTAACAACTGACCTGGTATTTACTAGAAAACATGTTGCCAGTCTGGGTCTTCTGGTCTAGCTCTTGATCTCAGGGCTTTTCCAGCCATTATTCCTAATGTATCATTAATTTCAAGGCCATAATTTGGCATCAGCCAACAGGCTACTATCTTCCCAACTTTCTAACCCAAAGATCTGATTATAACCATCTCCTGAATAATATGGCTATCCTTTCATTTTCCTGTGGGAACACATCTTGGGTCATTTCATCCTGCTCCCCCCTCACCTCTTCTAAATCTGGCATATTTGCATAATAAGCCTAAACATAAAGTGTTCATGCACTCTTTTTTTTTCCGGACAGTAGCGTTATTCAGGTAATCTCCAAGAGACGGGGCAGTCACTTCAGCACCTCAGAAGTAACTTCCCTCCTTGGGCAATCAAGGAGACTTTTCAGCAGCCCTCTCACTAGCTAAGGCAGGAAAAGCATCTGGATAAAAAGCAAATTTAATCTCTAGCACCTCTACTCCATTACACTATCCCTATTATTTTTATGTTCTCGTAAAAATGTTACAAAGCCAAAAAAAAAAAAATGTTACAAAGGCCCTACATTTTATAGATAAGAAAACTTTGAAACTGAGACTTGGAGATTCTTGTTCAAGCCACATAACTGTTAAGCCAGAGTTGAGATATAAACCTAGGTCATTCTAATTCTAAAGTCTCTTTTCTTTGCAATTTTTATTTCCATTGTTGCACGCTACTACTAATCAAGTTTTATTCCTGGGGATAGGGAAGTAAAATCTAAATTCTATGGCTTTTATTTTTTCATGGAAAATATAGGCATCTATAATGATATCAAAATGAAACATACAAGAAATATTCTGGTCTATTGTAGAGTTTCTCATGAAGTTCAATAATTATTACAAAGTTTTCTATTCAAATATTCTTTTCAGGAATAGATCTTTAGGGAAAAAGCTAAATAATATCCATTATTCATTTTTATTTCAAAATTAAGAGGAATTATTTTACTGTTTATTTCCCTTTGTGGCTTTATAAGCTCAATCAGTTTTGTTCTCTTTGGAGATGAGAATATTGCAGAAAACAAAGAGTACCACAGGGCAAATTCCAATTACGTTATAGAATATGAACTATTTTACCTTGGTTGGCTGTTTGCTTAAGAGATATTTCTGATTAAAGAATTATAATTTAAAGTGCAGAAGTAAATTTTCCTTTCACAGTTCCTCTCTCTTCTATGTACTTATACCACGGCGAGGATTCTAATTCTTGGCTTGAGGAACAATAGTTGGTGAATCCCTTTGAAAAACTAAGCCATGCCTCATTGCACGTCAGTCCTCTACCTTCTCAACCTAGAATTTATTCTGAATTTGAGAAAATTCAGACTACACCTTGTATAGAAGAGTGAGGTTTGAAGAATGAAAAGCCAAGTATCTGTACAGACACAGGTATATCCAAGGTGCAGTCATGCTGCTGAGGCTGTGGCTGCTGTGTTTCTGGTCATGATCTGTCCTGCTGCTGCCAGGAGCCTACTGAGGCTGGGAGCTCTTCTCCTTGTCACTTGCTCATTCCTGCTCAGATGGAAGGAGAGAGATATGAGAGCCTTATGGCACCCTTACTGGAGTACTGCCACATCGCAGTAGGATTCTCCACCACGGCACCAGTTACAGGGAATGTATGAAACTCCTGACAAGAGATTCTCACGTATTGAGGTATATGGGGTAACTATTTGGGTTCAAAACTGATTTGGCTTAAAATAAAAAGCCTGACTTATGGCCTATCAAACATACATTGTACATCTGCTTAACCATTAAAGAATGCACTCTCTTAAGATAAGAATGCACACTTCCCCTCCTATACCTATTGGTAACACCCTATTGATAACGCCGAATTAGTCCCTTTCCTGACATCACTGTCATGTTGACCTGCTAATTTGAAACTGAATGTCTCTTTGAAATTTTGATGAAAATATATCCTGGGTGTGTTTAATGTATGTTCTTTGTTCTAAAAAAGATATAAGACTGTACTGAGAACCATGCTTCTCCGGAACGCTTTCTAAGGCTTCCCAGATTATAATCCTCACTCTGGCTCAAGTAAACTCACCATATTTCTTTTATCTATAGAATGGTCACTGGTTCTTTTGCGTCGACACTCCCTAACTCAAGAGATATTTAAAGATAGGTATTAGAGCTGTTTATTTGAAAGGGTGACCTAGGGGTTGTAGAATTACACAAGCTAACAGGGAGAAGGGGCCATGAAAGACCACATAGTACAATCATTGTCAAACTTCAGAATTACTTCAGAATCCCTCAGAGATGATTGTTGGGCATGTAGATTCCTGTGTCATATCCCAGTAACAATACCTTTCTCTGAGTGGCTCCAGAATCTGCTTTTTTAACAAACTTCCTAAGTATTTCTTAATTCTTAGTCTGAAACTCAAAAAAGATTCAACTGGTTAAATGATGCAATGCACATCTAAAGCCACTGAATTAAAAAATGACAGCAAATAATTCCTGAACAATGATTTTTGTCCTAATAGTCTGGGTAAAACCTAACCAGGCTGTAACTCTTTTATAAATTAAAAACCTATTCTGTTTTCTCCTAAATGAATGGATTGCAACCTGATTTGATTTTGCCTTATGCAGACATTCTGTGATTGTGTCCCTGGGGAGAGACAAAAGGACATGAAACAAGGGTCATTCTAGAGGACAGCTTCTGTTGTAAAAGGTACCTTCATTCCTCTGACACGAGGCAGATATCACAGTCTTCCTGGGGTAATGAAAGATCTGCTTCTAGAGTCACTGCCCCCAGCCCCTCCCAATTCTTGACAGAGTGCATCTGAAAAGTGAAAGAACTGTCTCCCTCATGATTCTAGTACAGACGAAATGAAAAAGGATGGCCTTCCTCCAACTCCTGGGTAATTAATTTAGCCTAATGTGTCTGTTCTAGCATTCAAGTACTGCAGTAATCGGCGCCATGTAAATATACAGATAGCTTGAGAGACATCACTTTATTCAGGTAATCGAATTACTGCTTGGTTCACCCAATGTTAACAATGACTTGAAGCTCTCATTTACTTAGACTAATAATATCGTATATGTTATAGCAAATTTTAGTATTTAATGCACTTTTACATAACCCTTAAGGAAGATAGTGCCTAACAAAGGTTACGTGACTTGCTTTCCTGGCCTGACATTTCAGGAAGGGTCAGATTCAGGATTCAAAGGTAAGCCTAGAGACTCCACATCTAGTTCTCTTTAAAGGACGTGAGGGCGTATGTAATCAGTTTTTCCAGATCTTACAGTTATGGGGGAAATCCAAAGCTCTGATTACAATGAGAGTGTTACATGGCTCAAACCTTCACCCAAGACTACAAAGTCACTCCTGCCTCTCATCAAGGCTTGGCTCCTCCTGAAAAACCTTCCACAGTCTCCTTTCTCGGGTTAGAGTTCAGGGGCAACTCATTTGATGTAGCACTAAAGCCTGGGGTCTTCATATGATTTATCCTCTTTAGTAAGTCCCTCATTCAACAGTTATGTGTTGAGCATGTACTAGGAGCTGGGGACTGTGCTGAGAACAAGGAATGAAATCAGAAAAAAGAAAAAAGACTTGCATGCCTTCCTTGAGTTTACCGTATAGTAAGAGATTCAGAAAAGCTAAACAAGATACTATGCATTGGACATGGGGTAAAGGGATATTTCAGGGTGAGATAGAAATATAGAGATAAATAGCCAATCCAGACTGGCATTCTGGATGCCAAGGGAGGGCTGCTTGGAGGAAGAAACTTCCAAGCTGATCCATAAAAGACGAGTAGCAATTGGTTGGGTAAACAGGATGAGATGGAGTGAAGTTTCCAGTCAAAAGGGAGCAGCACTGTGTGAAGGCCTGGAGCTGGGGAGCATTGTGAGAGTAATTGTTGCTTATTTTTAGTCCCTGATGTGATGCCTCCATAGACCCTCACATCCTGGTGCATCCTTTCCCCATTCTAAGCCTGCTTTTGGCCTCTGGCTGCTGCTGTTTCTTGTTCCCACTCTCTTCCCTGGGACAAGTAACCTCCTCGACCTACTTCTGCCCCTTTATTTGCAAATGAAGGAAAACTGTGGTAGGCAGAATAATGACTTCCCTGAAGATGTCCATGCCTTCTTACTAGTCATATGCCTATTTCGATTTTCTGTTTCTTTATGATTTGGTCTTGGTATGTTTTGTGTTTCTAGGAATTTGTCCATTTCATTAGGTTATCCATTTAGTACTCTCTTATAATCCTTTTTGTTACTATAGAACCTGTAGTAGTGTACCCACTTTCATTTGTGATTTAGTAATTTGAGTCTTCTATTTTTTTCTTTGTCTATCTAGCTAAAGGTTTGTCAATTTTGTTAGTCTTTTCAAAGAACCAACTTTTGGTTTCATTGATTTTCTCTGTTGTTTTTCTATTCTCTATTTTGTTTATCTCTGCTCTATTCTTTCTTCCTTCTGCTAGCTTTGGGTTTAGTTTGTTCTCTTTTTCCTTAGGTTGTAAAGTTAAGTTATTGATTTGTAGCTCTAAATTTACCTTTTAGCACTGGTTTTGCTTCATCCCATAAATTTTGGTATATTGTGTTTTCGTTTTCATTCATCTCTAGGAATTTTCTAATTCACTTGTGATTTCTTCTTTGATCCATCGGTTGTTTAAAAGTGTGTTGCTTAATTTCCACAATTTTGTGAATTTTCCAATTTTCTTTTTGTTGTAGATTTCTAACTTTATCCTGTTGTGGTCAGAGATTACTTTGTATGATACCTATCTTTTTAAATCTATTGAGACTTAATTTGTGGCCTAACGTATGGTCTATTCTGAAAAATGTCCCATGTGCACTTGAGAAGAATGTGTATTCTGTTATTGTCGGATAGCGTTCTGTACATGTGTATGTCTATTAGATCTACTTGGCTTCTTGTGTCGTTTAAGTCCTCTATTTCCTTACTATCTTCTGTCTGGTCATTCTATCCATTATCGTGAGTGGGATGCTGAAGTCTCCACCTATTATTGTACAACTGTCTATTTTTCCCTTCACTTCTGTTGGGTTTTGCTTCATATACTTTGGTGTTCCATCATTAGGTGCATAAGTGTTTATAATTATTATATATTCTTACTGTATTGAACCTTTTATTAACATACAATGTCCTTCTTTGTATCTTGTAAACTTTTTTGATTTAAAGTCCATTTTGTCTGATATTAGCATAGCCACCCCTGCTGTCTTTTGGTTACTATGCATGAAATATTTTTTTCCATCCTTTCACTTTCAACCTGTTTGTGTTTTTGGCTCTCAGGTGAGTCTCTTGTGGACAGCACATGGTGGAATCGTGTGTTTTTACCCATTCTGCTAATCTCTGTTTTGATTGGAGAGTTTAATCCATTTGCATTTAATTATTATTATTATTATTTTGTGAGGAAGACCAGCCCTGAGCTAACATCTGTTGCCAATCCTCCTCTTTTTGCTGAGGAAGACTGGCCCTGGGCTAACATCTGTGCCTATCTTCCTCTACTTTATATGGGACATCGCCACAGCATGGCTGACAAGCAGTGCGTCAGTTGGTGCCCGGATCCGAACCTGCAAACCCCAGGCTGCCAAAGCACAAACTAAACCACTGCACCACCGGGCCAGCCCCTGCATTTAATTATTGATAAGAAGAAACTTACTTCAGTCATTTTGCTATTTTTTTCTATATGCCCTATAGCTTTTTTGTCCCTCTTTTCTTGAATTACTCTCTTCTTTTGCGTTTAGTTTTTTTTTTTTTTTGTAGTGAAATGTGCAAATTTCTTTCTCATTTCCTTTTATGTATATTCTACAGGTATTTTCTTTGTGGTTACCATGGGGATTACATTTGCCATCCTAAAGTTATAACACTCTAATTTGAATTTATACCAGCTTAAGTTCAATAACATACAAAAACTCTGCTCCTTTATAGCTTTGTCCCCATTCCTTTTGGTTGTTGATTCCCCCATTTTATAACTTTACACATTGTGTGCCCCAACACATAAACTAATAATTCTTTTAAATGCATTAATCTCTTAAATCATATAGAAAACAAGATTTGGAGTTACAAACCAAAGTTACAGTAATATTATCTTTTACACCAATAACTAGGTTTTTTTCTTTAAATGCATTAGTCTCAAATCATGTAGAAAATTAAAAAATGCAGCTATAATCCACTGTTACAATAATATTAGCTTTTATAATTGCCAACGTATGTACTTTTATTGAGATCTTTGTTCATGCGACTTTGAGTTGCTGTCTGGTGTTCTTTCATTTCACCTTGCAGGACTCCCTCGAGCATTCCTTTCAGAGCAGGTGTAGTGGTTATGAGCTCCCTCAGCGTTTGTTTATCTGGGAATGTCTTAATTTCTCCCTCACTTTTGAAGGACAGTTTTGCCAGATATAGGATTCCTGGTTGACAGTTTTTCACTTTTAGCACTTTGAACGTATCAACCCCATGTCTTCTAGCCTCCAAAGTTTCTAATGAGAAATATGCTGATAATCTTATTGAGGATTCCTTGCATGTGATGATTCACTTCTCTTTTGGTACTTTCAAGATTTTCTCTTCATCTTTGTTTTTTGAAAGTTTGATTATAACATGTCTCAGTGTGGATCTCTTTGAGTTTATCCCACTTGGAGTTGGTTAAACTTCCTGGATGTTTATATTCATGTCTTTCTTCAAATTTGGTAAGTTTTGAGTCATTATTTCTTCAAATATTCTCTGTGCCCCTTCCTCTCTTTCCTTTTTCTTCTAGGACACTCATGATGCATGTTGGTCTGCTTGATGGTGTCCCATAGGTTCTATTCTCTTTTCTTCAACCATTTTACTTTCTGTTCCTCAGACCCAATAATTTCCATTGTCCTATTATTAGGTTCACTGATTCTCCTGCCTACTCAAATCTGCCTTTGAATTGTTCTAGTGAATTTTTCATTTCAGTTATTGTACTTTTCAGCTCCAGAATTTTTTTTTTTGGTTTATTTTTAGGTTTTCTCTCCATTGATATTTCCATCTTGTTCACACATCATTTCTTTAACTTTTTTCACATCTTCCTTTAGTTCTATGAGCAGCTTTTTAACAGTTGTTTTAAACTCTTTGTCTAGTGTATCTGCCATTAGGTCTTTTTCAGGCACAGTTTCTGTTGATTTATTTTTTTCCTTTGAATGGGCTATATTTCCTATTTCTTTGTATGTCTTATGATTTTTTGTTGACCACTGGATATTTGAATCTAATAATGTTGAAACTCTGGAAATCAGATTCTCCCCCTTCCCTAGGGTTTGCTGTTTTTGTTATTGTTTTGTTTATTGTTTTTGTTTTTATGATTGTAGGTTATCTCTGTGCCAAGGATCAGCCTGAAGTATGAACTTAAGTTCTTCTCAGATCTTTTCTGAGCCTTTCCGTGGGCATGCACAGTCACTTTCAAATTTCTCCATATATACAGATGTCTTTGTATGTCTTCCTCTTTAATGTCTGGCTCCTGAAAGGGGAAAAAGTAAAAAATGAAGGAGGGAACAAAAAGGTGCTGGTCCTTTAAATCCCCTGGAAGTCACTTCAGCCAGAGGTAGAGGGGCTTGCAACAATGAGGGGAGGTGCAACAACAATGGCTGCATGCCTCTTTGTCTGCACCTCTGTGATTAGAGGCAGCAACAGTGATCAGATCACAGATCCCTAATATTTGGAGGACAGGATCCTCTTTCCTCACCTCTGGCTCCTGCAAGCTGTGTGCAAGCTGCTCTAGAAACATGTGCACAGCTGCCTGCCATGTGGCTGGGAGTGGACGATGGGCAGCTGCTAATGTGCTAAGAGCTGAAATTGATCAAACTTAACCACAATTGACTATCCAAATCTTCCCCTGGAAGTCACAAACCTTCAACAGAATCCAGAGTTCCAAAATAGTTACATCAGACAGATTTTGCCAGTGCAATAGTTGTCTAGATGGGGAGACAGATTCCTGGTGCTTCCTATTCTGTCATCTTCTGAGAATCCTCCCCTCCAGTCATAGGTATTTGCACAAGAGAAGTGAAAACATATGTTCACAGAAATCTTTGAACGAAAATGTTTATGGCAAATTTATTCATAATCACCAAAAATTGGATGTCCCTCAACAGTCCAATGGATAAACCAAGTGTATATTGACACAATAGAATACTGAGTTATATTCTACTCAACAATACAAAGGACTAAACTGTGATACATGTAGCAACATAGATGAATCTCAAAAATGTTATACTGAGTGAAAGAAGCAAGAAATAAAAATGGGCATACTACATATTTCCATTTATATGTAATTCTGAAATGGCCCAAACTAACCATGATGATACAAATCAAATCAGTGATTGCTTGGGAGGCAGAAGGAGAGTTTTGGCTGGGAAAGGACATAAGAGAACTCTCTGGGATGGTGGAAATGTTCTGTGTGGGTGTTAGGAGGGTATGCATTTTTCAAACTGATTGAATAATATTCTTAATATCTCAGCATTTTATTGTACGTAAATTATACCTCAAAAGGAAATACACTTTTTTAAAGCTCACTAAAAATTACCCATGTAAATTCTATTTGATCTTGTTTATCAATTGATTTTGAAAATATGTGTGTGGATGATAATCACCCATGAATTGAAAACATTAAATAAAGAGGTCAAAATATGATTTCACAAATTTGAATCCAAGTCATTCAGCATCTGTTTCATTCAGATTAGACATGTGTAAAGCTGAGATACTGATATTAACCAAACTCATTGTTGTCTGGGAGGTCTGGAGAATAAATTAATTGAAGATCTCTAAAACACTTAGCAATAAAAGCAAATTATTCTTTATATGCTATATAGTTTAACTTGACATGTAAATTGAAAAGTCATCATTCTTTTCCATAGTTGTTACCTTAATTTATGCTATACCTTATTTTTAGACAGGTAAGATTATGTAAGCTGTATGTAAAAGTGGAGACAGGTCATTGCTATTTTGCATAATCGATTTTTGGTCATCCTAGAACCTTCTTGGAGGTTGATTTGTGTAAATACCATAGTGTCTTGGTTATCATAAACAGGAAACCAATTTATTGAGTTAGATAGCTGGGAGAAGGGGACAAAATGCTTCACTGAGCAGGCAGCAGATTGGCATCAATTGCAAGCTTGTGGAACCATGAGAACATCTGGCCAAGTACCACTTCATATAGAACTAAAGGAGGGTACTCTCTCTAACAGCAATAATGCCTACCGGGACACAGAAGAATATTGAGAAAAGCTAGATGGTGATAGAAAGCAGAAAGGTAAAGAGGATTACACATGATGTACACCATACAGCACATGAGCATTGCCCAATTCCTTATGAATTATATTCAGATAAAGCAGAAATATCTGAAGCTAACTGCTTATAGAACCAATTATTTAGAAATAAAGATATTTTCATCTACAATAATCCTGAAAATCACTCCAGTTTCTAAAAGGCCAAAGATACTCGGCAGGTATATAAAGAAAAGGACTTTTGGGGGGGGGGGCTGACATTTAGTCTATTTATACAGGTGACATCAAAACACATTGTCAAGCCCATCGACAGATGTAACACATTGACACAACACAGTTTCAGGAGTACTATTTAAAAATAGAGTCATGTCCCAGAACAAAGAAAGATTCCATTCTGTTTTCTTGGGCAAATTAGTTAACTCACTGAACCTCAGTATCCCTATCAGCAAAATGTGGATAACGATGGTGCCTAACTCGTAGGATGTTTGAGATGATTAACGACAAGATGCATGCAAAATGTTTAGCACCATGCTTAGAATAAAGTTAAGTGCCCAATAGATGCTAAAATCTAATATAAATATAGATGTATGCACATGTTGTCATTGTTAGCGCTGTCAAGTCAATTCTGCCTCCTAGCGCCCCTGTGTACAGAAGGGTGGAACCCTGCCAGGTGTTTTTGCACCGTCCTCTCACCTTCCAGCGCTATATCAGACAATGTTCTGCTGCTCTTCATAGGATTTTCATGACCAATTTTTTGGAAGTGGATGGTCACGTCTTTCCTCCTCCTCTGTCTTTATCTGGAAGCTCCAATGAAATCTGTCCACCATAGGTGACTCTGCTGGTATTTGAAGTACCGGTGGCATAGCTTTCAGCACTACAGCAACACACAGCCACCACAGTATGACAACCAACAGACGGGTGGTGTGGTTCCTTAACTGGGAAATGAACTTGGCCCTTGGCAGTGAGAGCACCAAATCTTAATCGCTAGACCACCAGGGCTGGTTTATATTCACACACACACACACATATATATATATGTGTGTGTATATAATATAATTACAAATATTTGCTAAAAGAAGAGGTAAATTTGACAGATATACATCAACACTCTACTTGTTACTCATGGCAGAGACTGACTGAGGATTTATCAACTCTGTTACCCTTTCCTCCTGGATCTCCAGCTAGCTTACATACCCTAACCTCTCCTGAAGTGGGATGATGCCAAGTACTGTGTTCCTACCACTGGGATGGGTAGAGGGGATATGCGCCACGACTTCCCGGCCTGGCACATAAAATCCTTGAGGAATTTCTCTTTTCCTCTGTCAGCTGAATGTTAGGAGTCATTTGCTAAAGGATGGCCGAGCCTGGATCACTGACTGCAAAGACTGAGTGCCACCACCATCACCATCTGCACCACCAACACCATCTCCACCCCCCTGACACTGTGTCCCTGAGTTTTAAGTGCATGAAAAATAAACTTCTATTGCTTTAAGGCCACTGAAATTTGGGACCCTACCTATTGTAGTAACTAGCATTGCTTTGAGTAATACACTAGCACATATTGAATGCAAATATTGTGTATATTACAGAACATCAGCATCACTTTTTTGCTGTGTGTATGAATAGCACGAGAATGTGTCAGCCAGAATTTTGTTTGGTTCCAAGTAATAGAAAGCCTATTCCCAGCAGCTTCAACACCTAGGGGTTTATTTTTATTATGAGAACTTAGATCCAGAAGTGCAGTTATTGCCTTATTTCGTCAGTCAATATATCTGGGAATTTTTTGCTTTTCCTCATGATCGTAGTATGACTGCTGCAGCCTCTACCATCATGTCTATGTTCAAGCCAGGAAGAAGATAGAAAAGCTCACTGCATCTATCTCCTTTTATCAGGGAAGTCAAAGCTATAAACTTCTCAGCAGACATCAACTTAAGCCTCACTGGCAAGAAGTGTGTCGTCTAGTCACTGCTAGCCACAGGAAGGGTGGAAAGTCAGTATTTAACTGGGCACCTTCTTGCATCAGATGCAACCATGATTCTGTTATCAAGGAAGAATTGAGGAATGAATATTGGCTAGGTAAGTGACAATGTCTGTAATTTATAGGGGTAACAATGAACTCTAACCTGTCTGATTTTTGGTTCTAGGTATTTGTCTATACAGGGGATACAAAAACCCAGAAAAAGTCAGGAGGGAGTCTATTTTTACCAAATGCTGAAAGGTAACAGAAATAATCACATCTCTGGAAAGATTTTATATTGTCACGTATTTATAACTTCTGCCTCCACGTGGAGGACCAGTTGCCACTGATAATCCAGCTCTGTTCAAGTGCTTGGCTCTTGTTCGTCATACGATGAGAAGCAATAAAAACATATGATCTCTGTGTAAACACTTTTAAAATGATGGGGGAAAGAAAAAGTACATATAAAACTTTTCCGGGTTAAAGCCTCAAAGTCTCCTATATATTGGTTTACTTAATCAAATTTTTAAATTTCAATTTAACTTAATTTTAATTTTTAATTATTTGGCTAATAGTGTCCTTGTTTAGTTTGAGTACATAATGGCAATGAAGAATAGCTCAGCTTCTTTTTTGATTTACCTTACAAGGAGTTTCTAATTAAGTAACTTTGACTCATAAATAAAACATATACTTTCAGCCAGTCAAAAACATCTGGAAGCAGTTTTTATATATTTATGACAGATTTCACTTGCTGTCATGACTCATAGGTGGTAATAATTATCAATTATTTGAAGGGTGACGTTTTCTTTCTTTTTTTGATGTGGGGGTAGTTTAAGCTGAGACATTCAGCAACTAATGAGCATTTTGGTATAATATACATGAATCCATAGTATTTATATATTCTATTTATTTTCCTTGTAAGTGTTTCCTTCAACATAGAAATAATTGTGTGGGGGCCGGCCTGGTGGTGCAGCAGTTTAGCTCATGCTTTGGCAGCCCCAGGTTTGCGGGTTTAGATCCCGGGCGCCTGCCGATGCACTGCTTGTCAGCCATGCTGTGGCGGCGTCCCATATAAAGTAGAGGAAGATGGGCACGGATGTTAGCCCAGGGCCAGTCTTCCTCAGCAAAAAAGAGGAGGATTGGCAATGGATGTTAGCTCAGGGCTGGTCTTCCTCACAAACACACAAAAGAAATAATTGTGTGGATATATTTATTTAACACATTTTCTGTGATTACATGTTAATCTATAGTGAATTATAATTATTTAAATGAATTTCCACATAAACATATTTGTTACTTAGGGAATTTTATCAAAAGATTTGCAGGAATATTTACCTGTAAATATTCCAAATAAACATTCAGTATTGCCAACTTTTATGGCTGATTAATATAAAAAAAGCAAAGGCAGAAATGTGCATCATTGACTTGAAAGAACCTTGGCAGGCATCAAATCATTTCTATGATACACAGGCACTGGATTTTAATTTTATTACTCAAGATATTTCTTATTAGATTGTGCTAAGGGGGAAAATACTAACATTAGTGTGAGAATGGCATAAACAATTTTTATCTAAATTAGTTGATTTCTGCAATAAGTACTGCCTATAAAAGCACGAGTCATAATTCTTCTCCATTTTTGTTAAATAATTTTTGCAAATAAGCTATTAATTCTCCATCTTAAAAACAAATAAACCCAGGCTTGACCCCACATTCCCTTCAGCTATGATACCGGCTCCCATTTCTCTGTTCCCGGTCACAGCAAAGCATATTGAAAGAGTGGTTTATACTTCCAATCCAATTTCCTTTCTTCCCTCTTTCTCTTAGAAACATTCTAATCGGGTCTTCTTCCCCACCACTCTGTTGAAATCTTGTTTTCAGGTCACAGTGATTTCCCTTTTACAAAATAGGTCAATTGTCAGTCTCCTGATCACTCCATCCATCAGAAAGATTCAACATCATGCCCCTTCTTGAAACACTTTATTCCATTGATTTCCAGGGAATCCACCTCTCCTGGATTTCCTCTTACCACACTGGCCCATCTTTCTCAGGCTCATGTGCTGGATCTTTCTCCTTTCTGACCTCGACATGTTGGGTCACCCTAGAGTTTAGTCCGGGACTCGCTTTTCTTCCTTATACTCACTTTCTAGGTGATCTTACCTAATACCATGACTCTATACCATGCCATCTATATGCTGATGATGCCCAAATGTACATTTCTGGAGCTTCTCTCCTTTAATTTGAATAACCAAATAGCTACATGAGATCTCCATTCGGAATTAACATTTATAGCAAAGAACTCTTCAATTTTTCTCCCAAACTTGATTTCCCAGTGTTTCCATTTTGATAAATGGCACCCATCATTCACTCAGTTGCTCAGCCCATCCTTGATTCTTCCATTTTTTCCACACCCTCATCCAATTCATTAGTAAATCCTGCAGCTTCTCCCTCAAAACACATCTGGAATTTGATGACATGGCACCTCCTTCAACCACGATCATCTTTCTCCTGAACATATGCAATAGATTCCAAATTCTTCACTCTCACTTCCTAAAGTCTATTGTTCACCCAACTCTCTAAGGAAACTTTCTATATCACAAGATCTTGTGAAGTCACTGGTGTTAATTTCCCAATTTTATACTTAATATAAAACCAAAGTCCATATCATGCCCAGTGAGATCCCATGGGTCCAAATGCTGTTCCTCCAAGTACTCACATTGTTTGTTCTTCACTCCTTTTAGGCTTTTGCTCAGACTTCTCTTCAGACAGGTCTCTGATAATCCCACACAGCAGCCTCTATTACTCATCTCCTTACTCTGCTTAGAGGTTATCGTACTTAGAACTGATGGACGTTACATCATATAGGTACTGGTTTGTTCAGTGTTTCTCTTTCCTTCTAGAATATAAACTACATGAGGACACAAACTTTGCTTTATCCATTCAGGTATACTCAGTACCTAGACTGGCACTTGGCATATCCAGTCCACTTACTGGGCTTCCGTATTATGTAGAATCATTAATACTGTGCAAATCATTCCTATATCTCACAACAATGCTATTTTTTTCTCTCTTTGGAGTTTTTTATTGTTTGTCTACTACCCAGGGAGATTAAGCAACTTCTCTTTCTTCTTTTAACAAAAGAAGGCACCAATGAAAATTTTGCCATCCACCTCTATAACTAGCATGGAGAAAATGAGTTGACCTGGACAGATCTTCTTTGTTCTGGAAGAATCATAACTTTAGTTATGTATTTCTGAGACAAGAGACATCCAATCATGGAGAGGTAGAGCTGTGCTTCCCAAGATATTTCCTAAGACATCAGAGAAAATGATATTATTTTTGATGACCCTGAGTGTTTAAGGGTGCTTGTATCAGGCTTGGTTAACAAAATTAATTATATTTTCCTTACATAAAAGCAAAAAATATAAATTGTTAGAGAATAAATAAGTGAACTTGTATAAAATTTCAAAATAAAATATTTTAAAATTAAAAATGAAAAACTTGAATTTGCTTTTGTCAATATGACTTTACATATCACATTTTATATTTAAGATGTCCATATGCAATCCTTATCAAGACATTTAAAGATAATCTCATCAAAATCTCAATCATCCCTGTGGGTGAGACATATTATTAACATAAATAGTTGATAAAATTTTTGAAAAGATATTTTATACTTACAAATTGGTAATTATTTGTACCAATTTGATTGGTACATATCAAAACCTTACAATTGAAATTATATTTAAAGAACCAAACAGCCTTCTTTTCTATCATGAACAATTATGTTAAAATTTCTTGTTACAAAGCAAATGGATTTCAAATCATATTGACTATTTTCATGTCAAATACAGTATATCAAAATAATCACGGAACTCTGGTTTGCAGAATGGCACCTGCAAGATTAAATGGTCAGAGCTGTCACCCTGCAGTGAGCTTGTACTAAAAGCTCACACAAACTATGAAAGGTGGCATACACTTGAAGATAGAATTGTGTCCTCCAGGAGACTCCACCTGGCCTCCAGGCACATCCAACTTCCATTGATTCTACCTGGGCTGCCCCACCATAGCTGTGCTTTTCAGGCACCCAAGAAATGAACTCCTCCGTCAGCTCATGGACTCCGGTCCATGGGAAGTGGCCTACTATGCAGTTGCCTACTGAAATAGGTTCCATGTGGTTGAGGATCTTTAGAGTCAAGGCGGAACAATGACTTCCACTCTTCCTCACTGTGTAGTAATCTGCAGGCACAGTGTGGCATACCAGCAAGACCAAGTGATCTTGTGGCACCCTCTTAGAAGCCCATATGAAGTAGTCTGCAGCTGGAGATGATTGCTCAACCGAGGTTCTGTGCCAAGACTCCCCGGACTGCCTTGACAAAGACAAACAGACCTGCAGCATTCATGCCACACCAGTGTGCTTTAGCTAATGCATGTGCTTTGACACACCAGTTTGGAATTTGGAAAGAAAACAACCAGGAAGACTTGCAGAGCTGTTTCATTTGGACCTCAGAGTGTTGACTCTAAGAGTTTTGCTTGTTCAGTTGATGTAGTTGTTGGTATTGACAAACACAAATTCATCACATATGTAGAAATATGAATTCTTTTGCTGAGAAAGAGCTATGTCCAAAGATCACCTCATTAACACAAAAAAAGACATCTATGTTGTTCTCATCACTTAGGAAATGCAAGGGTTTTAGGAGCTCTGTACCAGAAATGGGAACTAAGACCAAATATGTATTTCTTATTATAAATCATAATATCATACTTGTGAATTCAGTACTTTGTGAATCTATCAGCTATTACCTCTGGAATAGGAATATTAAGTTTGTGTTTATGTTTTGCTTGACAAACATTGATCTTCCCATATATTGATTAATATGCAAAAGTGAAAAGTTGTTGAAAAAAGTGAGAAAAATGGCACAGGAGCCAAGCCAACTTCCTGGAAGTAAAAACATAAGAGACACCTTCTTTTTCATTACCCCTTGTCATGATATACTGAAGTGGCCCCTACCAAATACGGTGGGAGAAGACAGAAAAAACTTACCAAACAGCAAGGGAAGTGGTGACTGGACTTGTGATTGGGTTCAACACCAGGCATAGGCTGTCATGGGATGAGATTGTTTCCCGGTACAGATCATGGCCCAGGCTAGCTGTGCCCCTGGAACTAAACCTTCTGGAACTGTGAGTGTCATGGGGCTCTTTATGGTATGTAAGGAGCAAGCAGGGTCAGACATATACTCAGGTCAATCAGCATCTCCTTCCCCTAATCTCTTCACTAGGCTCTGAGACTTCTAGGATCAATCGCCTCAAATCTATGATCCACTCCCCCCCTCACACTCCAAAATCTGTCACCTTCAAGCCTATCTGAATAAAGGGCATCAACATCTGTCCATTCACTCAGGCTATAATGAAACCTTGAAGTCAATGATGATTTCTCTCTTTCCTTCATATCTCATATTCAATCCATGAGAAAAGTCTATCTTTCTACCTCCCAAATGTATCTCAAATCCAACCGCTTCTCATTACCTCCACTGCCACAACCTCAGGCCAAGTCTCCATCAATCTTTACATGGACTAGTAAAGAAGACTCCCAATAGGGTATCCCCCACATAGTCGCCTAAGAACTTTTAAAAGTATATGTCAGATCACTTCAATCCCCAACTAAAACCCTCGCATTGCACTTGGAATAAAATATGGACTCCTTAAAATGGCTCCTAACTCTCTACATAAGCTAGATCCTACCTACCTCTCTGGCCTCATTTCCTTCCTCTCTGCTCATTTTTCATCACCAAGCCATGTTGGCTTTTCCCTCCTCAAAGTCTTTGAACTTGATGTGCTTTTCTGCTTGGACTGTTCATCCAAGAAGTTATCACTACATTGCCTGATTTCAGCATCCACACTTGGGCACATCTGAATTTCAGCTCTAGTCAAAAGATATTTCTACCTAGGATTCATTCTCTAGACTGAATGAACCAGTGAGCCCTGGGCTGGCCTTCTTTTTTTCTCTGTCTTTTTCTTTCTTTCCTTCCTTCCATTCTTTTCTTTCTCTCTCTTTCCCTCCCCCCTTCCCTTTCTCTCTCTCTCTTTCTCTCTTCTTCTCTCCCTCCTTCCATCCTTCCCTTTTTTGTTTCTTTCTTTTTTGCTGTTGCATAATATTACCACAGGAATAAGAAAACCAAGAAAGAAAAGAGTTCTCTCAATAGGGCTCAATCTATTTAATTGTAAATATTAGAATATATGTGAGTTTTTCCAACTTAATACAATCACACACATACAGAATTTTCCATTTTTAAAATTTTTGTTTTCATTTAGGAGTAAAAAAATGATATAATATTTAAAATAAAATTTTAAACTATTTGCAATAGTTATTATAATATTCAATTTGTAACACCATTTTATTTTATTTTTTTGCTTCCCCTCCACTTTTTTTCTTGCTGAAGAAGATTAGCCCTGAGCTAACATCTGTTGCCAATCTGCCTTTACTTTACATATGGGTCACCATCACAGTGTGGGTGAAGAGTGCTGTAGGTCCACGCCTGGGATCCAAACCTGTGAACCTAGGCCGTTGAAGCGGTATGCACTGAACTTAACCACTATGCCATGGGGCTGGCCCTGTAACACCATTTTAATAATTACACCAAATACTAGGGTCCTTATTCATATATATACTATATAGTCATTACAAATACATATGCATTCTTTCATATTCTATTTTTAACTTGCTCTTTTATCAGCCAAGGAATATATATCCAGAGCCCACTGATAAACTAGAAATATCAAGATGTAGAAAATACAGTTCCTGTCCTCACAAAGCTCTTGTTTAAGTTGGAGAAATACACACATACACTTACAAAGGAAAGGTCTTCAATAACAATTATTTAGGGTGAGGAAATAGTGTAGAAATGAGAGTAACTAAGTTACTCTGGGTGACAGTAGCTTGGATTGGGCTCACAGCAGACTTTCCCCAAAGGGAATCCTTGACCACCACAGGGTTAATTATTTTAAAAAGTTAAATGCCTATACATTCAAAAATACAAGTGAACTTAATCAATCTCTGGAAAGGGATTGGTTTCATCCTACCTTTTTCAAACTAACAGATTTTATTATTGTGCACAGTTACTGCAATTCTACCAAGAATCATAATTTTGTTTTAAAAGCTTAAAAAGAACCCCAAAGATTAAGTGGGCAAGAATGTCCAAGAAAACATTCTGAAAGGAGGTTATTAAAAGGCTTAGTTGAATTGTTGCTATCTTACTCAGCATTCAATCTCGGTTGAAGCCCATCAGCACATGACATTCTCCCAGCAACTGTAACAGAATCAATGACGAGTCATCGGGATGAGCAAATTGATCCTGTCAGACCAAAAGAAAAGATGTATTCTATAATTAAGGGAGAAAGTTTCCTTATATCCCTCCTATAGATGAACTGGCATTTTTTTTGTTTTGTTGTGCAATTTTAAACAATTGTGGTAAAATACACATAAGATAAAATTTACCATCTCAACCATTTTTAACTGTACAGTTCGTAGTGCTAAGCACATTCACATTGTTGTGCAGCCAATCTCCAGAACTCTTTTCATCTTGCAAAACTGAAATTCCATACCCACTAAACAACTCCCATTCCATGTCTTGTAGTTCTGGCTGTATAAAAAGGTTTCTAGCTATATTTATGAAGTTTCTTTTATTTATAGCACTAATGTGATCTTAGAAAGTGATCCATGACACCTTTCTTCTCTTGCACATGCACTGCAGCAAGCAGGTTAATCCTTAGAGTGTGAAACCTCCTGAGCGACTACCTCAAAGCCTGTGTTCCATAACCTGCTGGGTTTTCTGACATTCTAACACTAGATACGAGAGGTGTGACTAACTCCTTAAATGTTATGAATTCATTTTTCATTTTATAGATTGAATGAAGTCTACCATCTCTAATAAAGATATTGACTACAAGGATGTTGAATGTATTATTACTTACTATGTTTACTATTTGTAACTACTGTTTGTAAGGAAACAAACTGCCCAAGAATAGGTTAAATAAATTATAGCTTCAGCATCAAAGATTATTAGAAAGGTATAATAGCATGAAAATATGTTCAATATATATTGTTGGGTGGAAAAATCTAGTTACCAAATATGTAGTTTGATCTCATTTTTATTTTAAAGAATAAAAATACATATGTTTGAATATATGCATGTATGCACATGTTGTATTATATATATATGTATCATACATACACACATATACACATACATGTACACACACATATAGGTAGTACGGGAGAGAGAGAGACAGAGACAGGCAGAGAGAAACAGAGGGAACTATACCTCTACCCTTTTCACTCTCAGCTTAATTTCAGCTACAGGGAAAAATGCACTGGAAACTAAAAACTGGAAGAGTACATAATATGTTAACTATGATTGTCTTTGGGAGATGAGAGTGTGGGTAATTTTTGCTATTTGCAATTTCTAATTATTTGATACTTACATATAATTACATTACCTTTGTAATTTGTGTAGTGTTCTAAGTAAAAAAAAGTTTTATATCCAAATTTTCAGTCATTTCTACTAAAAGGTACTATCAACAAAATATGATTATTTCATCTTTAGCCCACAAATAAAACTTATACCACATTTCCTATCATTATGAAATGAAATTTTGGCACAGTCAATAAATAATATCATCCAACAAATCTTAAATGGTTCACTTTAATTAAGCATTATTTGAAAATATGCTATTAAAAAAGCAGACAGTAAGTACATCTCTTCGAATAATTCTTAAAACATCCTAAATTCAACACCAAGAATTTAGTTCACACAAGTTAACATAATACAATTACATGCAACATGTTTCAAAATAACTGAATCACATGAAATTTTAAAGTAAAAAGAATTCAGAGAAGTCTCAAGTAAAGCATTTACATAGTATTTATTATTCTGTCAGCCAAGTACCTAGGAAGCAGAAAAATTGATAATTGCTTTGTGTAGAATGGAAGTATATAGGTTTAAATACTTTGTAATATAGCACTGTTGAAATCAGAGCCAAGATTAAATCCAGGAAATTCGTTTCCTGTACTAGTTTATTCTTGGGAACTATTTTGACTAACATGCAATTTCTCCCATTTTTGAAATTCCCTTTTTCTATTGTATCTTAGTCCATGACTCAGGATTTAAGAAACTTCAGTATTTCCCCACACCTTAAGTGGGAGTGTAGGTGCCCACCAGCTTTGATTTGGTGGGTAGTTATGGACAAGGCAATGGGAGAATAAGGGAACATCTGAGATGGTAAAAATCAGCTAAGTCAGTAATGACCACTAGTTAGAAAAGTTAGTGTGAAAGTTTTATCACATTATCAAAATTGTGGAATGGTGGTCAGGGAACAACTGGGAAGCCTGATAACCTGAGTTCTAACTCTAGATTTCTTATATTTAGTTGTGTGTGTGAGCTTGAGCAAGTCAAAGTCTTTGGAAATCAGTTTCTTCAACTAAAAATAGAGCTTGGGCCAGGTTTATTAAATTATTAAAATGCCTTTCAGATGCAGAGTTACATCACTCTAAGGTACACACAACTGTGAACACCTAACTACTATCAGGTCCTGTTTTGGCAACAGAGAAAAATATCAGTTTAATATTATTTCAAATAATAAATGAACTACTAACATTTTCAGATGTGATGCGATACAAACCACTGGAATATTGTTATCCCTGAACAGTTCTTATTTCCTTTTATTAGGAAAACTTTAATCTTCTTTTGATCTAAAATGCCATACTGTTTCTTTTTATTTATGTAACACTACTATTATCTTGGTTATTATGGAACTTAAATTCTGTGTAACGTTTAGTTTGTTAGTATTAATATTTAAATATCTAGGGAAATTGTTCTTTTCAGTAATGTTTTAAAACATTCATTAAGTTCCTATTTTCTTTACTTTGAAGTGTCAGCATTCTTCAAGTGATCAATACAATTTACAAAACTAGAAGTTGAATCCGAAAATCTATAGGTTTTTAGTGGCCTCAATTTGAATTAAAATCCCCTCATATTAAATTAACGAAAACTTAAATAACAAATATCTATATTGATATTTGATACTTTTAAAGGAAATATGGGGAAATCATACCCCTTAAACACAGAAATATATTCAAGAGAATATTGTCAGGCTTGCTTCTCCCCTTTGGATCTCATAAGTAAATAGTACTATATTTTCACCCAGCTCCCAAAACTCAGCTTTATTTCTGCCATAGGAGAAGAGGCGATTTCATTCAATTAGATAATTAAACCAGCACAGGTTGCTGTAAACAGGAAATAAAATATTATTTATCATAGTAAGACAAAAATCCCCATTTGAGGGGAACGACTTGTTGGGTCTTTGCAAACACCTCAAGTTCCCTACCTCACAAGCAACACTAAGAAATGAGTATTTAGATTTTTTGCTTTAGGAGGTCCCTACCACTGGTAACCTCTATATTTTCTTTTGAGTGCTACAGCCTAGACTGGCCAGAAAAGCAGAGATTTCTTCTTGCATGCTAAAAATGTGTAACGTCAAATAGCCATTATCAACTCCATCTATGTTAATCTTCTAACATACATGAAGTGTGGAAATGTAGGGCTCATGGTAGTAAGTAAGTGAAAGCAATGACTTTTTTAAAGTCTTTATTATGTGCCATATGTTTTACATTGATTAACTCATTTCACTCAAGTCTCACAACTAAGAGGTGATAACGGTAAGCCACGAAATACGATAATGTAGAAGAAAATGATCAGAAGTTTAACTAAATATTTACTGTGAAATTTACGATCTTACATCCCTAAAAGTAGTTGTACGTGTTTCTGTTTTTTCTTTTACTCCCCTGGAATTTCCGAACATCTTTTTAGCTCTGAATAGCTAGGTGGATACAGTAAGCACTTAATCTATTCTGGTAGGCATTGCCTTTGGTACTATGGGGGACACACGGATGAATAAGAGAGGCCCTAAATCCCCTGCTGATAACACATATTGTTGGTAATAACTACAATTTCATGAAGTATTCTAGTTTCGGCAATATAAAAAGGCTTCTAGTTTCATTTATGAAATTTCTATTATTTATCTATAGCACTAACGTGATCTTACAAAGCAATCCATGACACCTTTCTTGCACATGCACTGCAGCAAGAAGGTCAATCCTCAGAGTGTGAAACCTCCTGAGTGACCATCTCAAAGTCACTTGCATTTTCTGACATTCTAATACTAGATGCAAGGTGTATGACTAACTCCTTAAATATTATAAATTCCTTTTTCATTTTATATGTCTAATGAGGTTCACCATCTCTAATAACAAATGGCTATTTCTTAAGGGAAAGAGAATCTCTAGACAATAATACATGATTTTAGGATCTGGGAGGTAAAACATGTTTATAAGGTTGATATAATACAGAGGTCTTGACACAACTGACAATTCTCTGAGGTCACATGAGAGCATGAAAATGAGCATATGGATTCTGGAGGGAGACAGACAATCAATTCTAATCCCAGCTCAGTACATGCTAAATAAGTGGCAAGTTATTTGATTTCTCTGAGTCTCAGTATTTTCAACTGCAAAATGAGGCTAATAACACCTACCCTGAAAAGTTGTTGTAAAGATGAGAATAACATTTGTAAAGATCCAGCAGAGAGGAGACAATAGATGATTAATAAATAGTAACTGTATTTTCATCCATCATTGCATTGCATCATTGGCTAAAGTAGCATCCCAACTCCGAGAGCATACATTTGGTCTGTGCTAAACTAGCTGATCAGTTCAAGTATGAGTCCAATTAATACAAGGATATGCAGTGATCAAATAAATAAAGATTCTTTGGATAATGTCTACAAACTACCTTCCTATACAGCTGTCTTCTAAATATAAGCTATAAGACTCTGGATTAGTTAAGAGGACAAAAATTGCCTTTATCCCTTTTATGGCTTTAGCCTGGAAATTAATAAAAGTGATAATGACCTTGACTAATGTGTAAGTATATCATTACCATCAAATGGATATCTTTTGGTATCACTGAAATAATAAAGTGAGACAGTATTTAGAAAGACAAATTTCAGAGGTCCGGTCATTATAAAGTGCCTATGATTGTCACATAAGCCTGGAATAAAGTACACTTATATAAAATATAAGGCAAAATTCTTAAATAAAATGCCTCGACGATTAGAGTTCTACTGAACTACTGCCTCAATTGACCAAAACTCTATCTTGCACAGTGCAAATGCAACTGCTTTGAGCTAAAGATCAGTTTTAGGAGAAATAATATATGTACACTCCCCAGCAACTATTCATTTTAAAACCTGAATCTAGATGCATAATTATTCACAAATTCAATTATTTCTATGATTATGGTACCTAGATAGTTTCCTTTTTATTATTGGGAATAAACATACTTAAATGACATGCACAGCTTAGTGAAAGTGATCACAGATCATCCGACTGTAAGAATTATCAGGACATGATAAAGGTTACGTATTAATGGTAAGAGCAATCTGATTATTAGCTTTTCATTTGAGGCAGTTTACCTACAGTTCAAAAAACGCTTTCAATGATTAAACTCCAAAGCATCTTTTTCACTATGAGCAGAAGTAGTTGGCATTTAATTAAAATAGGGTTCTCTAATAATAAATAATTGAATGAATAGTTTTAAACCCATGGTTAAAATTGGTAAATAACTAAGTGTAAGAATTAGAATTGTCAAAATACTTTTGAGAACACAGTTCTGCTTGGAGGGCTCCATGGAGGAAGTGCCTCATTTTCAAGAAAGGAATGACGTTTCTTTTGTTTTCGTTCAATTCTTTCCTGCCTTTCCTTCTTTTCCTAAAGAGAAAAATACAAAATTGTAAATTTATATACACATATAAACATTATTTTCAAATTAAGTTGCTTGCTGAATAAAATAATTATATTTAAATGTCATTTCCTAGTTTAATTGGTTATAAAGGGACAGCAGCTAAGGAATATTGCTAATTAATAAGTATACTACCAACAGGTATTAATGTGCCACTTAATTTTTTAAATATTAAAAGTGATAATATTTAAAAATAATTATGAAAAATAGAAAAAAAAGACCTATAATTCCATAACTCAATGAGAATAATTATTAGAAGCTAGTGATGACTTTCTGAGAACGGATTCTCAGAAGTAAATTTACTGAATGCAAAGCATGAATATGCCAGGGCAGCATGGGATACTTCAAATTTTTTTACAAATAGTTGAAAATTGAGTTTCATGTTTCTTTGCTTATTATTGAGCTTGAGCACATTTTCATTTCTTTAGTCTTTCTGTGAGTTTTTTGCTCAGTTATTTGGCTCATCTAACTGTATGCATATGAGTGCTTTTAATTTTTAGCAATTTGCATATTTTCATACAATAAATATTATTTTTGCAGCAATTTATCTATATTACTTTTAGTCCTTAAGTTTTACAAAAAAATTAAATATTGCAGCCTAGACAACTGTTTAGAGTAATATAATCAAAATCTGTGTACCGACTACCTGCCTTATGAAATAAAAGATGACCAATACTTTTGATTCTTCCTGTGTCCACTCCCTCATGGTACCTTCCTCCCTCTCCACCCCACGGAGGGTAACCATTACTCTGACTTTGATACTTGTCATTGTGCATCTCAATACTTTACATGTATTCATTCCTGAACCACAAATAATTTTGTTTTGCAGGTTTTTAGAATTTGTACTAAAAGGTATCATACTATATATTCTTTTCTAATTTTCTTTTTAAAATCATATTTCTAAGACCCATCTATATGGATCTGTAGCTCTAGCTCACTGATGTACAGAATTCCAGCATATCAACATATCACAATCTATTAACCTTTTTGGTTGAAGACATGATGTCACTTTTTTCCACACAAAGACAATGCTGCCATAAACAACCCTGTTTGATTCCTTGTGCTTTTAAGCACAAGACTTTCCCTTCATGTACTTGTATATGCCTAGGAGTAAAATTGCTGGTGTGTAGGGTATGCCTATGTTCAACCTTGCTAGACAATGACAATTTATTCTTCAAAGCGACTGTAGGAATTTACCTTTCAGCTAGCACCTACACTGACTTTTTATTTTGATGTATTAGTGATTTTAAATTCAATATCTATTCATTTTTTCCTTTGTTATTTCTTATAGCATCTCTAGGTTTAGAAAATCATCTCATCCCCATGAGATTTGATAAATATTAAGTTTAGTATTTTCTTTTGGTTCTTCTATTGTTTGGCATTTTATATTTAATGCTTTAATTCTTTTGGAGTTTCTATCGCTGTCAGGTAATTCTTTGAAGTGATTTTAGGTCCATATGTCACACAAATAATCCCAACTGTTATTTCCTTGCATCCATTAATTCATGTTACTTTATTGTATAGCACATCCTTACTTGTAACAGGTTCTGAGGTGTCCCGTAGGTCTATTTTTCTACTGGTACTATACTACTTCGATTTGTGTTTATTCATTCAACTATCAAGGACTGAGATCCTACTCTGGGTCATGCAGTATACTGGGTGTCATGGATAAAGTAATTATAAAATTCAAACACACTGATATGGTCTCTGTCCTTCAGGGAACTTTCAAAATGGAGAGTTAGTAAATAAACAAGAGATAATCCCAAACTGTGTGAATTTCTATGAAACATATAAACTGTTGTGATTGCTAAAGAATAAAAGGGAGTACTTACTTTCAAAGAAAAGTGGATTTGGGGAAAGTTATTTTAAAGTGAGACATGATGGATAAGAGAATGCACTTGTGATATGTATTGAGAAGAGAGCATTTCACGCAGACAGAACAGCGTGTGAGGGCTCTGACAAGTGGGAAATAACTTGGGATGTGAGAGGAAACAAAAGAGCCAGTGTGACTAAAACTTGGTGGGAGATGGGAGAGGGGTGCCAGATGAGAATAAAATGGTAGATGAGTAAGATTATGTGGGGCCTTGCAGGCCATGGTAACATGTAGAACATAGGTAAAAGAAGAGATGTCAAGTGACACAGAGAAGGCAGGCAGAGAGGCGAGAGATAGACTGGGGGGAATATGACAGCCAGGGCAGGAGACAGTTGCAAACAGAAGGGGAAATTGACTGCAGAACGCTGACAGGTCTAGGAAATGGGCAGAGAAGAATATATTCAATTGGCTAGACGGCCTGGCAAAATCATAACTTTCAAAGTGTAGTTCTGGGAAAGAGACAAGACTGGAGTGTGTTGAGGATGAAAAGGATACGGAGAACCAAGAAAGTATAAAGCAAAACTTTCTAGAAGTTTAACTATAAAAAAAGCAGCGAAATGTGAGACCATATCTGGAGGAAAATGAGGAATTAAGAGAATTTATTTTTATTTAAGAATACATATGTGATGGGAATAATCCAGGAGGGCAGAAGAATGCTGATTCACTGGAGAGTGGGATGGTAAATTTATATTCTATTGCTTGACAGGAACAGTCCTGCTTCATATTATTTTGAAAATATTATCTTCCATATTTTTACATATTTATTATACCAGATGGATTTTAAACCATTGTTTGCCTGTACATATTCACTTCAAAGAAATGACTATCTGAGGATTAATATGAAATCTAAACATTAATCTAGGAATACTTGAAATGTTAATAGCATTTGGCCCTTCCATCCTGCAGCTTGGATTGTGTCTTCATTTCTTTAAGTCTGCCAAAACTATAAAGTTGGCTGATTTCCTCATATTCCTCAAAGAGCAGCAGTATCAGGGAACCCTTGGACAACCCTGCCTCTGCAGGCTGGATGGCTTGGCGGGGGTGGCATTCTGGTAAACTATTAGGTGTCTATGCTTCTTTCATCAGTACATATATGGAATTGCTCAATGCTGCAAGGCGAATACAATGATGCAAGTTTTCCATTAGCATACAATTATTCACATACAACAAAAGGAGTGAAGAGAGGTATGAGATTTTTTTTCTGTCTTAACATTTTGCTTCATGTCATGATAATGTTTGCACGCTTGCTACACCTGATAAAGCAAAGAGAGAACCTCCTCTCAGAATCCCAAATGAGAAAATAAAAGCTGTAATTGGATCATTGTCAATCATTTTAGTACTTTAGAGAGAGGCAGACACTCCAGATAGGTGGGGGAAAAGTGGTAACCAGGCTGTGTCCACAGAAACTGAGTGAACAAACGTTTTTTGTCCATTCCTTTTAACAGGGGGAGAGGAACTTGAAACAAGTGTGATCTTACCAGTAGGTGCTAAAAAGTTAGGACAGGAAATAAGCAATTAATTATCAACCTTAATATCAATTAACATGGATTAATAATGTTATCTTGGGTAATAATTAAAAGAACCTTACTGAAAAGCCCTTCTGACTGTTATCTGTTGGAGACTGAAACTTTTACTTATTTTCTTATTAAAAGTAACTCTGAATTAATCTGAGAACCAGCACGAAGAAGAGACTCTTACCTGATCTTTGGCTACAACTTTCCCCTAAGGCAATCACCCATCAAATGCTCATTATCCAAGCTAGGTTGTGTATCAAAATTTTGAGATGTTACTTTACATGAAAATTGAAGTCATTAGACTTCCATAAGGGGGAATTTTCCCATTTTATCTGTAAACAAATTTCAACAAGAAATTGGTAAGATGGGAAGCAGATATGTAACATGTTGTATATGGTTGTTTTTATAGGTAGGAGTACATTTGTAGAGGTTTACTACATATCAAAATAAGTTATTTTCGTCTTATGTCTTTGACAAATTTTTGTTCTCCAGAGGATTGCTTAGAATGAGAAAGTGACTAAATAATAAAATATAATGTACCTAATTGTGACTTAGTCATTAAGGAAATTCTATTCCATTTTCAAGAGTATGTGAAAATAAAACTGAATACTTAAACATTTACATTTAATTACTCTAAGTGATACTAGCAGAGTCAGTATATGTCTCCTTAATGTAAGAAGATAATTTTTCTTAGAACAAAGCATTCTGTAAGAGTTTAATCTAAGGAAATCATCTTGAAACACTACTTTCCTGATTCAAACCATTGAACCAATTTTGATCACCTTGTTTTATTACTATTTTTCTGCATGGAATTAGCGTACAGCAGCACTAAAGTCAACACATACATGACAATAAATTCTGTGGGTATTTTGATTAGGATTGCATTAAATTTGTAAACTACTTCAGGGAGAACTGACATCTTTATAGCATCATTATAAGATTGAGTGTTTCTATCAAAGAGCAGTTTTGATCCATTTTCTCAAGTCTTCATCTGTGTCCTTCAGGAGTGTTCTGAACTTTTCTTAATATTAGTCTTGCATATTTCTTAAGTTTATTCCTAAGTGTTTCATCTTTTTATCCTATCTTTAAATAGCCTGCTTTGGGTCCCGTATGCCTCTCTAGCTTCTGTTGATTCTAAAGTTTATGTGAAAAAAATAAACAATAGTCAGAAATACTTTGAAATAAGAGCTATGAAGGAAGACTAACTCAAACAGATAAGAAAACATATAAAGCTCTGATAATGAAACAGTGTGGTACTGGAATATGTACAGTGAGATTGACCAATGGAAAGTCAAGAAACAGACCCCAAAATCTGGGAATGCATCATATAATAAAGGCAGCACCTCAAATCAGTGGGTAAAAGATAAGCTATTTTATTAAAGATTCATTTGGAAATAATAAAGTTGGAATCATATTTTCCACCATACATCAGGCTAAATTCTAAGTAGATCAAATGGTAAAATGTTAAGATATAAAACTCATAAAGTTACTAGAAGAAAAATGAGAGCACTTTAACCTCAAGTTATAGAAAAGGTCTTTTCAACTACGCCTGAAAATCAGAATCCCAAAGAAAAGACTGATAAACTTGACACCAGAAAATAAAATTCTTCATGGAATAAAAGATTATATGCAAAGTTGGGAGACCAACAAAACAATGGGAAAAAATACTTGTAATCCACATCAGAAATAATAAGCTAATTTCCTTAGCAAAAAAAAGCTTTTAGAAATCAATAAGAAGACCAACAGAAAAATGTGCAAAGTCTATGAACTGACAGTTTACAGAGAAAAAAAATACAAATGACCCTTATACAAATGAAAAGATGCTCAATCTCAATCCTAACCAGAGAAATGCACCTACAAAATACCCTGGATGATATTTTTTAACTAGTAGATTAGCATGAATTCAAAAAAGTTTGATAAGAAACCCTATTGGGTCCTAAACCCTGTGGAGAAACTTTACACTTTTTGATTGCTGAAACATGTGATGTGTTAACTACAGTATTTTGCTTGACATCAATGAAAAGTAACTATAAACATAAGTACACTGAAGCAAACAAAAATACATAAAAAACAAAAAATATAAAGTCCAGCTAGATATTTTCCTCCCAAACTTCATACTTGCTTTCTTTCATTAAAAAACACCTAAACAAGACCCTTCACTTGAGGTTATCAGAAAGATCAAGAGAATAAAAAATAGAATAACTTTCTTACCATTAAATTCAGTGTTAGTGTGTGTCATGACCAAATTCCACCTAAAATAGTCTGGCATACCTTCAGTAGCACCCTTTTCAGCTTTCTATGATTTTAGATATGAGAATCGTTGCAGAGGAAGAATGGTCATGATGGGTAAGTGACTAAATGTGGGATGCAGGTAAGGAAGACTATTATGACTGAAGTTTCAAGCCTGAGTGCCTTAGGGAATAGGATAAGCATTAATAGAAATGGTTAAAGCAAAGAAAATATGATATTTGTAGGAGGAGAAAATGAATTCAAGAAGGCAGCTCCCAGGTAGAAATGGTCAGTAGACAAGGACAAATAGAACTGGAATTAGGGACAGAAAAGTCACAAAAAAATAAGTTAAAAAGCCACAAGCACATTAACAAATAATACCTACCAGCCACTTTTCATATTCATCAATGGCTTTTTTATCTTTATCTTTTTTCTCAGCTCTTTTCAGTTCTTCCTTTCTTTTCTCATTTATTTTCTCTTTTTCCTTTTCCTTGAAAAAAGCTTCCTTTTTTTCATTCCTATGTAGGATAGCATAAAACACCGGGAAGTTAAGGAATATATGGTACAGACTCCCTAATATATCTTTGTAATAATGAGATTGAGATGCATTAGTAAATTTCAAGTAAAGACATTTTAGAAAAGCCTAAAGTGTTATTAATTTAAAATCTATCAAAATATTTATGATTTTGGATTACCATTTCTCAACAGCACTTAAGTTATCTTTCCTTTTCTCTGCAACAGTTTCCTCCTCTTTCTGTTTCTTTGCTCTTTCATATTCTTTCTCCTTTCTATTTTTCTCTTTAAGATATTCCACCTTTTTCTCTCTCCATCTTTCAAAAGCCTGAAAAAATTCAGAATGATTTTCTTATTTACTGTGAATATTATAAAATAAGTTAAAACACAGTCACTAATTTAGATTCCAAGTATTTAAAAATTATTAAGAAAGATATTCAAAGCTACTGAATACTTGTAGTGCTTCTCCTTTTCTCGCAGCATTTTCTTCTTCAGTTTTCTTCTTGTTCTTTTCTTCAAGTCTTTTTTTTGCAGCTATTTTCTTTGCTTCCTTTTCTTTCATAGCTTTCCAGGCCTCAAATGATGCTAATGCTTCTTCTCTCTTAGCAGCTCTTTTCTATTTTGGAAAAATAATATACAGTTATATATGTATGTATAAATAGCTAGACAAATATAGATAGATCCAGATATATATATATATATATGTATTCATCTTTAGTTCCCTTGATATTCATCATATATAGAAATTAGGTTTCAAGGCAGATAATTTATTTAAAATGGTTTGGACAAGTTAATTTATAAAAAATGTTATCTGAATTATTCACTGCATTTTAAAATATCCTTTTTTAAAAGCATTTACCTGATATCGATCTACTACTCATGGGAAGGAGGTCAATTTTTTTCGAAGTGTATTAAACAAACGTTATCAAAGTAAATGTAATTGGCTAAGTAGTACTGTAAAATGTTCATAATAAAATAGTTCAGTAAAAGAAAAACATCAGGAAAGTTATAGGCTTATAAAGTCAGAGAAAGGTAAACTGGCCAAGCCCCACAGCAAGCAGATCTTTACTTTGAACCTGAGTTTTGACTGACATCGAAGCACAAAATTCTTACCACATAAACATATCCTAAATGTTGAAAATGTGCGCCAGACTGGAAAATATGTAGGTGAATATATAGCAAGTACATCATTATTTTACGTACTTCAATCTAATTCCATAATATCCTACGTTTGCCTTGTAACATTGCTTAGCATTAAATGACATGAAGCCTTATTATGGAGACGACATAATTTAGAAGTAAAAGTACTACTTAATTCACGGAGTGCTGAAGCTCAGATGAGAAGGTGTCTGGCACCGACCACAGCAGTATAATGCTGCAATCATGGTGACAGGAATACAGGCACCCCCTGGAGGGCTGCTCCATACAGTACTGTGCATTCGGGAAATACGTTTCTTTCTAAAGCCATTTTAGTACTGAACAGCACAAGAAGGGGTTTTTTTTAGGGCTTTTATTTTAGAAGATGGGAAAGATGAGTAGGCGATCAGGTGGGAGTGACAGGCAGAGACTGAAAGTATGGGGGGACTAAAACAAGAGTCCAGCCAACGGCAAGGATATGGGTCAAGAGTTCAGAAGGAGTTGGTCTTGAAGATACATATAAAATTTAAGAATAGAAAAGAGGAAAACTGAAGGTTAATGTCTGATGGCCCTTTACGTTCTTGGCTAAGTTGTAAGATCAAAGGCAATTTTTAAAAGCGGAGTAGGTCGGTGGTCACAAGCAATAATAACTTTCATCTTCAGTAGTGCCGAAGCTATTCCACACATATAAAAACTGAAATAAACAAATTCAAAGCTCTGTGTGCCTGTGTTTCCATGTAAAACAGTTATAATATATTTATATCAAACTAAAAATGTTTAGAGTATCAGGGAAATAAAATCAGAAATCAATTCTTTTATATACAGGTTATTTTGCCATTTAAAAAACAGTTGATTTAGAAATGTTAAATATTCGGGGAAAATTTACTGACATAAAAATTCAGAATATTTTTCTCTTCTATATTTCAAAATACCTGTTCATTTTGGATCCTTAAGTTTTCACTTTCAATCCTTTTAATTCTGTGCATTTCATGTAAATATACATTTTTCTTTTCTAACCACTCCTGTAAGTACAAGAAAAAGGCTATATGATATTCAAAGTTTCCCAAATGAATTAGAATTTTTATCTATTTTTGAAATATTTGATTAAAACTCAAAAGAAGCAAAACACAAAATTTATGAATTCTATATAAATTAGTATCATTTTTCTTTTTCTGATAATATTCTAATATATAAAAATGAGTACTAATTAAGAAAATTATATGCATGTTATCTTTCTTAGTATTAACAACAGACTTCAAAGGCTGAATATAATAGCTATGTATTTTTCTCTGAAATTACATGTATAATTTTCTAAAGTGTACTATTCTGTGTCACAAGACAAAAAAAAGACCATTTTTGGAATTGTGAAAAAATTAGTAAATCTTTTTCTGTGTAAGCCTAATTCAAATAGAAAGTCTCAGGAGAAGAAACATTTTAAAACTCTTTTTGTTCATAACAATATCAACTACAAGAAGAAAAATATAGAAGCATATATAGACTTTAAGAATATTTTTTCTTTTGCTGTATTTTTATAAACTGCCACAGCATATTCTCTTTCTTTAAATAAAACTATGATCAGTTAAACAAAGCTTGGAAGAAAATGATTTAGTAAAAAAAGCTTTGGGGGGCTGGCCTGGTGGTGTAGTGGTTAAGTCTGTGTGCTCTGCTTCAGCAGCCTGGGGTTTGCAGGTTTGGATTCCAGGCATGGACCTACACACCGCTCATCAAGCCATGTTGTGGTGGCATCCCTCATACAAAATAGAGGAAGATCGGCACAGATGTTAGCTCAGTGACAATCTTCCTCAGGCAAAAAGAGGAAGATTGGCAACAGATGTTAGCTCAGGCAGGGCCAATCTTCCTCACCAAAAAAAAAAACCAAAACAAAACTTTGGGTTGTTCATGTATTATAAAGGAAAATCCTTCCCAATGAATTAAGTATTAAATCATCATTTCTGACAGGGCCAGCCATTTTATTCCTGGGTGAAAAAGTAACATTATGCAAGTGATTACTTCTTATTTTTTAATTTTTAATATTTTCCTTTTTACCTGATAAACAGCTGCCCTTATGTTATCTGCTCTGTCAGGTTCTGTGTTCTGTTTCTGTGATGGCTTTTGGTCCAAGACTTTCAAAGTCCCTAAATAGTGAGAAGAGGTAGTTGTCGATGGAGTTTTCCTTATAGAACTAGATTTCTTTAAAAACTCAGAGGTCATTAATCTGAAAAGGTCCAAATGAATTGAGACAAAATATTACTATGCACTCAGCAGAAGAAATTCATTAGAATTTGCAACTACTATATTTCAAAACTATGTAATAATTTAATAAATTATAATTACTTTGAAAATGACGTATAGTCTTTTCTTAGTACACAAAGAGCCCCATTCAACATAATTTAAATTTTATAACCTTAAGTTATATAGCTCCAGAGTGCTTGCTCTTTTCAGGTATTTGTAATTAGAACATTTTTAAGAAACATGGACTACATCTCAAGTTACATGGAAAACACAATATTAATAAAGTAGGTTTTAATAGTTTCTTAAATTATTTTGTTACATAAACCATTCTAAATATGAAGTTAGAATAGTATCTTCTATTTCAGGGGTTGGTGGGAAAATCTGGCCCACCATCTGTTTTGGGGGATAACGATTACTGCACCACAGCTATATTCATCCATGTACATACTGTCTGTGACTGCTTTCCTGTTACAACAGCAGAAATGAGTAGTTATACAGAGACTGTATGGCCTACAAAGCTGCACAACTGGCTTTGTACTAACTGGAAATTTACAGACAAAGCTTGTTGACTTCTGCTGTATTTCATTAATGATAATTTGATTATGATAATTTAAAAGATTTAGAAGGTTTTAATTAGCATTTATGAGTTAGGCATTCATTATCACCTGTGTGGATGAAGCTATATAGATTCTTATCATTTTAATAAACCAACTCAGTCCACAGAACCTCAAGGCTTTAATTTTTCACGTGTTAGACAGACACTTAATAGAGACGTATAATGCTGAACTTCAGCTGTATTACCACTTCATATCTACTGCCTCAGGAAAAAGAGGAGAAAGAAACTCTACCCCAGGAGCAACGCAGAGTATGGGAATACCTAATCAATTCCTTTTTATAAAAGAATATAATCAAAACCAGCTTTATTGGAATGTAAACCCATAAGTGAAAGATATTAATAACTTTATTACCTGCCAGATGCACTTGATGCTTTATTATTTGTTGACTTTTTATTCTTCATATTTCTATCTTCAATTGTTTTCTATTAGATAGAAAAAGCCACAGATCGATTACGCACCATAACCATCACAGTGAGGCTTAGGGGCCAAACTGCCAGTAAATCAACATTTTTTTAAGGATCTACTATGTGTTGAGTACTGTAGGCACCGGGAACAAATAAGTGAATAAAATGCCCTCAAGGATATGATATTTTAGAGAGGGCTGACCAACAATAAACACATAAACATATGTGACTCATGAAGGAGATAAACTGGGGTCGAGCGACAGAGAGTGACCTGAGTGAGCTGAGGGGTCCTTTCATGAAGTGGATCAGGGAGGCCTCCCTGAGGGCTGACATCAAGCTATTATAATGATGGGTGGAAGGGGCAGCATGGAAGGCTGTGGAAGGAAAGAGTAAGTGCTGAGAAGGCACAGTTTGCTGTTTTTTAGAACCAGGGAAAGGTAAACGATGCTGAAACACAGTGAATGTCAGGGAGAATGGAGGAAAATATGAGAAGGGAAGAATCATATGAGATCTTCAGGAAGTGGCAAGGAGTTTCGATTTTCTTCTCATGATGAGAATCCAACAAATAGACCTTAGCAGCAGAATGATTCAATTCAGACTTAAGAAGGATCACTCAGTAGAGAGTAAGAATAAAGCCAAGGATCCAGTCAAAAGAAATATGCTAGGATCTTACTTATAAATATAAATTATATACATATAAATTGTAACATATAAATCGACTGTTCTAATTTAGAGTTACCTCTACTAGACATTTCTAAGATGCTGTCTATAAACTCCAGAACACCCTTCGTCCTTGCAAAGAATAACTTTTCTACTTTACACAGATAGATGGTATTAGCATTAAAGTGAGAGCACAAATGTAAACACATCCCTAACTTGACATTAGTGATTTTTTCTAAGGAAAATAGCTAAGGACAATAGACCTGGAACATGGTTTAATGAACCATCCCCATAAATTTGAATAAAAAGCCAATAGTCTGTATTATAAAAGTCCTGTTCAACCAGAAGTTTTCAGCTAGCACTACTGTCTTCCCCAAATATGAATACACATAGCCACCAGCTAACTGCAGCTAGAAGAGATAAAGACTAAATTCAGAAGAAATAAAGACTAAAAATGCCATACCATAAAATTTATAAGTATAGTATTCTGGTGCAATTTAGCGTAGGGAAAGTAATCCTACACACCACAAATCTTTTTCTCAAGATTATAACAATAATAATGTGCCTGATAATTACCCTGTCTATCCATTTAAACAAGCACGGATGTTGATAAACATTTCTTAAAGATTTTCATTAAAATTTTTAAAATGTTTAAAAATGATATCCAAAGGAATAACTTACTAATTCAAAATCTCAGAAATTGTTACAGATAGCTTATTTTTATAACATGAAAACCTACAGAAACCTACATATTTATATGGGTATGTATCTCTGAAATATTTAAAAATGTATTACGATCATATACCTCCGACAATTTTTAATGAAACACTGAGATTTATTGTATTCACTGCAAACCTTCCCTGAAGTTAAAATTCTATTGAATTAAATAAGAACTATTTGACACTATAATACTACCATCAAAAGATTAGTTTTCCACAGGTAATTCAGAAGTACATAACTTGGAAGATAAAATAGTTAAAGTTCTATTTTGAGTTTTAGCTGTGATATAAAAGGTACCATTTTGTATAAATACCTTTGCAGATTCCGTTGCATTGGTAGATATTAAGATGCTCTGAGATTTGAACAGTGGTGGATCAACGGTTAAGTCATCATTCATAATCAGTTCAGTTTTCTCCTTTTCTCCTTCAAGGTCATCAGTAGTCACCTGACTTTCCTTGGATTTTTCAAGTGCAGTAGTAACAAAGTCTACCAAAGATGATTTCTCTTCATTTTCATTTGGCTTCAAAGAACTATGGTTTTCCGTGAATTCTTCATTCTGATCTATTTTGAGACAGAGTAACAGCACTAAAAGTCCTTTCTGAATTAAGAAGGTGGATAACAGATTCATTTTCTTTTCACTAAATGAGGACTGTCTACAATCCCTTTTTCTTGCAAAATAAAATATGAAGAAAACTATCATATTCAACTTGAATAAACTTTTTTCCAAAGTGATCTACAAAAGAGAAAAAAGCTACTCAATCTACTAAAGCATTTGACATACCTAATACTTAGAAAAAATAACATATTAGTAAACAGAATGTAATAACTACCATAAAACAAAGACACGCCAAAAGAGCTTGTTGATGTATAAACCAAGTGAGTGAGATGGCAACAACCGTTCTAATTGAAAGCCTGTGTTTCTTAGCTGGAACAATAGGCTGTGTAAGTAGGAGGCACACATCTCAATGCTACTACAGTTACCAGTAGTACAGCTATAAAATTGTATAGATGCAGACAGAATCAAGAATTCATGCAGTTTTACAAGAGTGCACCACACAGAGAAGAAACCATCCTCTGGTCAGTTTTATTCCCACTAACATGCCATGTTGACTAAAGGCAGGCCTATTACTTATCCTTTCAGTGCTCCAAGGGACAGGCCCAAGCTCTGGCATGAGAGGATTCAGTTTTGCTTCTACAGAATTGCTTCTAACATTCTGCTTCTACTACACTTTGGAATGCTCGGCAGAAAGAAATCAGTGCTTTCTGTGTTGAGCACCAACTTTCAGTTCTACCAGGATCCACCTCCTGGCCAAACTTATATCTTCACTGTCAAAGTCTTAATTCTGCTGCTGTCATTACAGACATCGTTTGGAACTCGTTTTGAGATAAGCTAGATTTAAAATCACTTTCTAATTTCAGTTACACATTCACATGTTGAGAGCACTTATGATTCAAAAGTATCATTACTGGATTCTTTAAAGCTGCTAACCAATGTATTCAATGAAAAGAACAAGAACTTTGGAGCCAAAGATTCGAATTATGGTTCCATCACTGACCTTGGATATGTTTCTCAGTATTTCTGCACTTCAGTATGTCTCGTGTAAAATGACAAAAATTAATACTACATAGTAAGCACTTAATAATGTTAGTTACACATCCCAGTCCTAGAAATAGCTAGGACTAACAGCTTTATGAGATAGGTCTTATTACAATTTGGGGAAATTGAAGCACTGAGAAATTAAGTTCTGCATCTAAAATCACATGGCTAGTAAATTGCATAGTCATATTAAAACTCAGGAAAACAGAAACATATATTGTTTTGTAACTATGCAAAGTATTATTTCTTTTACAAAGAGGATTCTAAGCAATACAGAATTCATAAATAAAGTAAGATACAATAATTAGATATAACCACCTTTTATGGATGCTTTTTCCTCAGATCCTGGTGAAAAAGAATCTCCAAAACTTTCTTTAAGGGATGATGATGACAGACTTGGAACCTGTTTTTAAAAAAATGTATTTACCATGTAAATTTAGTTCTCAAGATTTGTTGAGGGCAGTAGCATTATTAAGACTACTTCCTAACTCTGAAATCTGCATTAGTAGGCGTTTGCTGCTGAAACACCAAGAGTGTTAAGCCAATGGAGGCTTATATGCTTTACTTTCAAGCCTTGATGTTCTGATCATCCAAAGAGGTCACTAAAAGAGCTATTCTAGTTCTTTAACTGCCTCCTCTATATTTGTTTTTAGCAATTTTCAAAACTCTTGCTGCTCTAAAATCAAATCTCATAAATATTTAAGGCAAAGACTTGATATTTCTTTCTCTAACTCTCCTTTCTTAGAAAGTATAAAGAAGACAGTAGGCAAAAAACTTTAGTTTCAAACAAATATAACTAGTTGTCCAAATGAAAGCTATTTATAAAACTAAGTAGACAGATACTACCAAATATTTTAGAAAGGAAAAGTATATAGATTTCATGCACTTGGGTTTTCCTCAAAATTCTGAAATGAAATAACTATATTTCTGTGCCTAAGCTAAACACCTCTCAATACACTATGGACATCACTCATTCAGGGTCGCCAGGAGTTGGAGCTGGCTTGATGGCATGTAATAACAACAAATCTAGCCTAACAGTGATGATATTATAATGGAAGAAGTTTGATTTTGTTGCACAAATAATAAATCTTAATTTTCTTTCCCACAATATTTTTTGGGTACAAAATATGTCAAAAGCAATAGATAGATAGAAGCCATCTGGGAGGATAGCAGAAGGGCTGAAACATTGGAGTTTACTTTGAAAGACAAAGTTTTGCAAGTTATCAGTTTTTCGTGTGAAGGCATTCCCCTATCTGTGCAGCTCAAATAATGGAAGGCTTCAGCCTTACTGGGCTGGCTTGAGGAGTCAGAGGATGGAGTTGAGGACTGCAAATAACCCCAAAGTCTGCATATAAAATTAATCCAAAACCTTTAGCTCATCTATGCATGGCACGGGGAAGACCTCAGAGGGTTCTGTAAAATCACAGCAGCTAGAAAGGGAAAGAACTAAGAAGAGATTTCAGTCAATATCCATGGCAGGAGAAACACAGTGGGGAATCTGAGTTCAGCCACATCTGCATGCTCAAAAACATGTTCAGAGGAACATAACAGAATCTAGAATCTCTACAACATATCACTTATAATATCCAGTATCCAATTAAAAGTTACTAAATAGGTGAAGAAACAGAAAATGGGGACACATACTCATGAAAACAAAACCAAAAACAGTCAATAGGCATCAACCCAGAGATGACTCAGATGTTGCAATGAGCAAACAAGGACTTTAAAGTAGCTATTAAAAATATGTTCAAGCACTTAGAGGAAATATATGCATGGTGGCTGAACAGAGGTAGTATCTTATCAGAGATATAGAAAACACACAAAAAACCAATGGAAAGTCTAGAGTTGAACACTATAATATTGAAATTAAAAATTCACTGCCTAGACTTAAGAGCAGATCAAAAATAGCAGAAAGGCCAGCAAACTTGAAGACAGAGCAATACAAATTATTCAATCTGAAAAACAGGGAAAAAAGATCGAAGAAACATGAACAGAACTTTAGAGATTGGTGAGACATATCAAAAATTTCAATGCACATACAATTAGAGTATTAAAAGAAGAAGAAAGAAAAATAGGGCAGGAAAAACTTTTTAAAAACTTCTCATTTTCATGGAAAGTATCAGCTTACAGATCCCGAAAATCAATGAACCCGAAGCAGATCAATATAAAGAAAACCACACCTAGGTACCTTGTAATCTAATTGTAATTCAAAGAAGAAAGACAAAATCTTGAAAAAATTCCTGAAGGTAGCCAGAAAAAAACCAACACATTATGTATAGGAGGACAACAAAATGAATAATTACTGATTTCTCAACAGAAAATAGAGGCCAGGACAATGGAAATCTATAATGAGCTGGGGGTAGACCAGGGAACTCTCAGCCCAGAAGTATATATTCAGCTAAACCATCCTTCTAAAATGAAGACAAAATAAATATTTTTTATATAAGTAAAGACAGAGAGATTCCATCACTGGCAAACCTCCATTACAAGAAACGTAAAACTAAGTTCTTAAGATTGAAGGGCAATAACACTAGATGGCAATCTGGATCTATAGGAAGGAATGAAGATTCCCAGAAATGGTATGTACATTCAAGAAAACTATAAATATTTATTTTTATCTTCTTTTAATTCTTTAAAAGTCTAAGACAAAAAGTTTAAAAGGCTCTTTTTTTTTTTTTTTGTGGGGAAGACCAGCCCTGAGCTAACATCCATCGCTAATCCTCCTCTTTTTGCTGAGGAAGACTGGCCCTGGGCTAAAATCCGTGCCCATCTTCCTCCACTTTATATGGGACGCCGCCACGGCGTGGCTGACAGGCAGTGCGTCGGCGGGCGCCCGGGATCCGAACTCGCGAACCCTGGGCTGCCAAGCGCGGACTAAACCGCTGCGCCACCGGGCGGCCCCTTAAAGGCTCTTAAAAGAGAAGTTAAAACACTGTATTGTGGGAATCATACCACACGTAGATGTAATATATATGACAACAGCACAGTGGCTGAGGGAGTAAATGGAATAATGCTGTTGCAAGGTTTCCATATTAATTGTGAAATGATGAAATATCAACTCTAAGTAGATTGACATAATTTATAGATGCATCTTGTAATCCACAGAGAAAACTACTAAAAATATAATGCAAATAGGTATAACTAAAAAGGCAACAGTGGGATCAAAATGGAAAACTAAAACATACGTGATTAACTTCTAAAAAAGAGGTAGGAAAAGTGTTACAGAGGAACAACAAGAACATCAATTTGAAACAACGGATAAACAGCAACAAATTGGCCCTAAATGTACTTACATTAAAAGTAAATGAATTAAACACTCTGCAGATAAAGAGAATTACAAGAGGTAAAAACATTTCATAATGCTAAACAGGGTTAAGACATAATAATAATAAATGTGTATGTGCCTAATAACAGAGTTATAAAATACTAACAGAACTAAAGGGAAGTATAGACAAATTCACAAACATAACTGGAGATTTTAATACCCCTTAATTGGTAATTGGTAAATCAACTAGACAAAAAAATCAGTAAGGATGGAGAAGATCTGAATGACACTACCAGCCACCTTGACCAAACTGAACTTAAAGAACATTATATCCAATGCCTGCAGAACACATATCCTTTGTAAATGCAAATGGAACATTCATAAGATACACTTAGGCTGGGCCATTAAAAAAAATCTCAACAGTTTTAAAAACGTGAAATTACATAAGATATATTCTCTGACCATAATAAAATTAAATTATAAATCAATACAAAAGTATATCTAGAGAAGATCCAAACATTTGGAAATAAAATCATTCACCACAAAATAACCAGCTGGTAAAAAAAGAGATCACAAGGGAAATTAGAAGATACATTTAAAGAAATAATAATGAAAATAAAAGACATCAAAAATTGAGGGTTGCTGAAGCAGTGCACAGAAGGAAATGTATAGCTTTCATTGGTTTTAAAAGAAAGGATGAAAGGCTTAAAATCAGTGGCCACCTTTCCAACTTAAAGGTAAGCAAATTAAACACAAAGAAAGAAGAAATAATGAGTGAAAATCAGTGAAATTAGAAACAAATGACAGAGAAAATTAATAAAGCCAAATTTGGTTCTCAGAAAAGTTTAATAAAACTGAGCAATGCCTATCAAGATTAAACAAGAAAGAAAGAAAACACAAAGTGTATATTAGAAATAAAAGATGGAATGTCATGATAATCCTATTGTCATCAAAAGAATAAAGGAACATCACAAACAAACTTTGTTTATAAATTCAACATCACAGATGAAATGGACAAATGTCTTAATAGACATAAATTACTAAACCAATTAAATAGAAAATCTGAAAACCAAAATACCTATAAAAAAAAAATTTACTGTCAAGACCTCTTCACAAAGAAAATTCCAGACAATTTCACTTATGAATTCTCTCAATTAAGGAAAAAATGATACCAAGCTTTTGGTTTCATATCAACAATACAGATGCAGAAGTCTTAACAAAATATTAACAAATCAAATCCCACAATAAAATATTATACCATGACCAACCAGATTTTATCCCGTAAAGAGCCACTTTACTCTTCCAGTAAAGAGCCAAAGGTTACAGACATAGGAGACAGAAGGGCTGAAGAAAAAATAGATGAGAAATCCCTGAGAAGGTGGGCTGAAGAAGATTCAGAGCATAGTCAGGAAGATTTTTATAATGAGGAATATGGAAAATTTAAATTATTAAAAATAGAAGTATCCAATATTTCCAACAATAAGATAACAGTTCTACATTAGTTATTAAAGTGAATATACTCTCAAGATCACCCAGCAACATGGAAACGCTTCATGATCTATTGCTAAGAGATACAGAAAAGGTGTGGATACAAAACATTATTAATGCTAAGATGACAAATGTGATAAAACAAGCATAGGAAAACAGCCTAAAAGGGAATAAGAATAATGATTAGCTGTTATTAGGTGATGAAATTATGGGTAGATATTTTTCAATTAAATTTTCTTTCATAATATGTTACTTTGATAACTTTAGAAATACGTTTTTTTAAATCAGGGGACATAGAAATGCTAGCAAAGAGCACATAAAGTTAGGTATCTGTACCAGTGTGAATACTGTCCCATCAAAATTCATGTCTATCTAGAACCTCAGAATGTGATCTTATTTGAGAAGAAGGTATTTATAGATGGAATTAATTAAGATGAGGACATACTCCATCAGGGTGGGTACCAAATCCAATGACTGGTGTCTTTTTTAGAGAAAAGAGAGGGAGACACAGAGACACAGGGCAGAAGGTCACGTGATGACCAAAGCAAAGACTGCAGTGGTGCAGAGAGAAGCCAAAGAATGCCAAAGATTGCTGGCAATCACCAGAAGCTGAAAGAAGAGAGGAAGGTTCTTCCTGAGAGCCTTCGGAAGAAACATGGCTCTGCCTACGCCTTGATTTTGGACTTCTGGCCTCCAGAACTGACAGAACAAATCTCTGTTGTTTTCAATTTGTTACAGCAGCTATGGTAAACTAACACAATATCCACTTGACTAGACTATTTTATTAAATATACAATAATTGTTTGGGTTTGATAACACCTTGTTTTCTTTTCCTGCTTTTCAGAACAAGTTAGGAAATAGCACAGCGAAGTCAGGTAGATGTATATCAAATTGTCAGCTTTACTAGTAAAGCTAAACTACAGAACAAGATTTTAACCAGTAGCCTATGCTCAGACTTCCAGTCTGAATTAGAGGGATTCATCGTTTAGCCATAGTACTAAAGAGCTCCTCCTGGCTCTTTCTGGAACACCTCCCAAGGAGATCCTTACACACCAATACCACAGAGGAGTGAGGAGAAAAAGAAAGAAGCTTAGTGAGGTACCATTCAGTTCCTTTCCCAAATCTGCTCAAGCTGATAATGGAGGAGGAATGTTCTTCCGATACTGATCCCTTCTGAAATGTGAGGGGAAGTTCAATAACCACACTGAAATGTAAAAAGAGGGGACCAAGAGTTCTCCCCTAATAAAAATACATAGTAAACTCCCTGGTGAAAATCTGAAGAAAAACATTTACTCCCATTTTAGCATATCCCAAAGACTATAGGATCATGAATATTCAGTACACATTTGTTGAGTGAATGAAACCAAATGAATAAAACAACAGACTATATCGTCCTTAGCCATAAATTATATAATTTGAAGCCATGTAAATAAAAATACAAATTCTTGCAATTAAAGATATACTGTATTGCATAGATTCAAAAGAGCAACTTATTTTTTGCATTTTACTTTCTCTGAAGTTGGATGCATCTTACAATTACTGGTATGTTACAGCTTAGTTGTCAGTTTTCTTTCTTAGCAGTACGTAAGATAACGCTATATCTTACAAATGGAGTTTTAGATTCAGTGGAATACAGTATATTAAAAAAACCTCAAAATTATTTCCTTATCAATTGCTGAAGAAAATACGTAAAACACACACACACATACAAGCACACAAATATTTTCTCTCTCTCTCTCACACAACCAGATGCAAAAGACTGGATTTAAGAACATGATTCAGCAGTTCGGCAGTAGTGCTAACCTCAGGATCAAGGTTTTCAGACAATGCTTTTTTCTCAGCTTCTGGTTGTCCGCCATTGGGCCTTGGGAGGGACAAAGGTGTGGAATGTGCCTCTAACTCTTCATGGAGGGTGGTTTCTTTGTCTTCTCCTAGCCCATCTTTCCCTTCCCTGAGGCTATGCTTTTTCAAAATGCTCCTTGGCCGAGGTGAAGGCTTAAAGTGGTTGTCTGCCTCAAGGCTGCTGCTGTTTTCTGCTGAAAAATACAATGTTTTAAGGTGAGTGTACAAAAATACGACCATGGCTTCAACTACACCCCAGGTGCCACCATACTTCCCTCCGGTGGCCATGCACCGTGGCTCCCTGTCCGGGAGAGTCCAGAAGCCTGAAGCCTTTCCCTACACAGAGCTCCAGTAAGCAAAAATAAGCAATGGTTCACAATCATAATCAAAAAAATAGCTGCCATACTGGAAGTAGCTAGTATACTTTGGTTTTGTGAGAAGTTAACTCTTCAACTTTATGAACTCCCCTAGGATTAAAAAAAATCTTAAACAAACAAAACAAAATCGTGCCCCAGTCTCTACCTCTATAAAGTGAGGGGGTTTATCCATCAAACCTTTGTTGAGTATCTGCTGACAGTAATGTACTCACATTACTGGACCTCATAATCAAGACAGTGACAATGGCCCTGTCCGAGGACTTTACAGGTTATGAGGGAGAAGATTCAAAAGAAATAAAATGGCAGGACAAAGGTAAGTGCTGCTGTAAGTATGAAGATGATGATGTCGGTAAAGAGGATGGGAGTGCTAACTCTCACTGGAGGGAGGAATGAAGAATGAGATGATTTGTGAGTTACTGTTCTTCAAGTCCATCAAACTTTTCTAGCAGTTATTAAAATTTCTCAGTTATTATTTTCATTCCTTCCAAGTTTAAACAAGAATCTAATGCTGGTATGCTTCCAGCCCTCAAAAGACTATATGAAAAATTTTCACATAGCCTCTTTGCCTACATTTTACCTGTTAGACACGTTCATTTCTCCATTGTTCTACCAATGTGTTCGTCTGACAAAATTTCATGACTGAACTAATAAACACCTTCTTCTTCTTTACCTATAAATGGGCTTATGAATGCTGCTAGAAGAGTCCAGAACCATACCAAATTGGTACCACTATCAATGTTTCATTGCCATTTTAGTTAAGTCCTAAACTCTGGTCAAACGTTCAATCCAAAATCCAGAGTCATCCTAGATTCTACCCTCTGTTCCCCCCATATCCAAAGCATCAATATACCCTATTGATTCTCCTTGCTAAACTTCTCTCTCATTTATCCCACTTTCTACATCGCCAGAGTCAGCTCCTCATCACTCTTTCCTAGATTACTACCTTAGTGATATTTACAAAGTGCAAATCAGCTCTCATCACTCCTCTCCACAAAATTCTTCAATGGCTTCCTATCATCCAGTCCTACAGAATAACACTTCATTGCCTTTGAACGATATAAAAGGTTTCATGGTCTTGTCCCTGGCTACCTGTGCTGTCTGGTCCACTGGCATGCCCATTTTGTAATCTGTGTTCCCAAAATGCTGGGCTAACTGTTGTTTTCAGCTATGCCACAATCCCTCCTGCTACCATCCCTTTACCCAAGCTGACCCCTCAGCCTAGAATGTCCTCTTCCTGCTTATCCTCCTGACAAATGCTTGCATGTCTTTCAAGCCTCAGTTTAAGCAGAATATTGTATAATGCCTGAAAGAAGGTGTTGAGTCAATTTTTTTTATTGTGGTAAGAACACTGTGGTAAGAGATCTTCCCTTTTAACAAACTTTTAAGTGCACAGTGTAGTACTGTTAACTAAAGTCACAATGTTGTACAGCAGATCTCTAGAACTTATTCATCTTGCCTAACTGAAACTTTATACCTGTTGAACAGCAACTCCCCATTTCCCCTGCCCATAGCCCCTGGCAACCACCATTCTACCTACTCTCTGCGTGAGTTTGACTCTTTCAGATATTTCAGATTTGAATCTTGGCTCTGACACTTATTAGCATTGTAACCTACACAAATCATATAACCTTCACATACCTTGGTTTTCCCATTGGTAAATTAAAGAATTCCTAAGATGCCTGTGGGATGTGAGGGAGATAATATATAGAAAGTGCACAGCATGGTGCCTGACACATGGTAAATGCTCAGTGAACATTAACTTTCCTTTTTTTCGGTTTGTCTATCACTCCTGTTTTCTCTGGGGGAGCCTCTCCTTCTTCATAATCCATGTGATTATGGTGGATTAACAAATATCTCCTCCATACCTCAGTGAGAAGGGTGGGCCCATGATGTACCCCCCCACCCCTACCCCAACTTATCACAGAAACTTCATTTCCCCTGGCTAGAGCAGGTGGTCAGGAGGTCAGTATTTTTCTATTTGGAGTTGGAGGATATGAATTTAAGGTCATGCACCTGGAATGATGTGATTTGGAGACTGCTAGTGGCATTCTCCCCTGCCGAGTGAAGGGCTGTCTGAGACAGACAGACCAAATGACAGAAAAATAGGACCAAGAGATGGAGCAACTGGGGTGTTGACTGTGGTGGGAAGAGAGAATAAGAGGGTCAGGGAGTCAGGGAGGGAGGGCAGAAGTAAAGAGAGAAAATCCAGATGACATAAAAGTACTGAGTCTCTAAACTTAATCACACCTAAAGCAAGGCCTTCTGATATCCATATGCAATAAGATGATAAATTCCCCTTTTCACAGAAGTCTGTTTGAGTTGCATCATTTGAAACCAACAGTCCTGATTACAGGTACTATTATTTGTCAGTTATTGCTACTATTGCCATCTCCTTTAGGAAGCCTTCCCTGATGCCCTCTGGCAAACTTAGGTGTCCACTTTCCAGTGTTCTTACTGTACCTTTTGTATACCTCCCCACGCAACTGTAAAGTCTTTGCTATGGCTGAATGTTTGTGGCTCCCTAAAATTCTTACATTGATATTCTAACCCCAAAGGTGATGGTATCAGGAGGCGGGGCCTTTGGGAGGTGATTGGGTCACAAGGACAGAATCTTTATGAATGGGATTAGTGCGCTTATAAAAGAGCTCCATAGAGCGCCCTTGCCCCTACCTCCATGTAAAGATACAACAAGAAGTCTGTGACCCAGAGTGGGCCCTATCTGACCATGCTAGCACATGATCTCAGACTTTCAGCCTCCAGAACTGTGAGAAATAGGTTTCTGTTATTTATAAGCCACCCAGTCCGGGGTATTTTGTTACAGCAGCCCAGATGGACTAAGACAGTCTTAGTGGATTGGTACTATGTCTTTTTAATGCCGTACTCTTAGTTACCAACACAGTGTTTCTAATATAGTGAAACATATTGTATTCACAATAAAATATCTGTGGATAAATAAAATGATCTGCTTATGAACAAATGCTAAATAATAAAATGAATAATAAAAGCATGTATAGAGTGCTTAATTTATATCAAGATTGTTCTAAGCACTTCAAATATACAAACTCATTTAATTGCCTCAAACCCCTAGTAGTGGTTCAACTGTTATCTCCATTTTACAGATAAATAAAACGAAGAACAATGAAGTCCTGTGCCCATGGTCATAAACTCTAGTTTGTGGGATTAAGCTAGCAGTACCCTGACTCCAAAGTGCATGACTTTAGCCATTTTAATGTTAAAACAAAATATGCTGTAAAAATTACTTTCTACAATCACTACCCATGTGACAGTTGTTCAATAAAGTGAAAGAGTCTGGGTATTGCATTTTTTATAAAAGACAAGCAAGAACAAAGGAAACTTTCAGGTTCTAATATTTTTATAAAGTATTAATTGCTACTCACAATATTAAAAATATTAAGTTCCAAACCCTGTAAGAAAAAAAAAAAGACTAAAAATTTAGAGAAGAATAATGCTAGGCTCATGAACCACATTCCTTCTTTTGTGAATTATTAATTTATTAATTTATACATTCAAATACTTAATGAATTCTATATGCCAGGCACTATTAGCCTCAATGTTTTCCTTCAACCTGGAGAATCCAGGAATAATGACTTTAATATATTTTATACCAAAATTCCACTTCCAGAAGTATTGTTGAGTTTTTAGAAAGAAAAAAATGTGTCTATACATTTTCACAATGCTTTGTTTTATAATCAAATGTAAACAATTATCTGTTTTGGTAATTATTTTTATATTACATATACTGAATTGTAAATGGCTAATGATTGTTTAAAAACATAGTATTACACATTTGTGTATAGCATTTAGAATCCTGGTGCCATCTTGTGGTTAAAATACAGTATTTCTCTATTCATTTTAACTTGTCACAGGTTTAAAAAAAAGGTATTAAGTAGGTGGATTATTGCTGATTATCTACCATAAAGTTCTAATTATATACTTCTACCTATATCAGACTGATTTTTTATCTTCTATATGTTCACATTTTCTTATTAACCTAATGAAAAGCTTTTCAGAATCAAGACAAATAGACTAGATATAATTCACAAAAATAAGTTTCTAAACTCAACTAGGACTAGGAAACACTGCCTACTCTATTACCCTTGTTGAAGATTCACTGTGCATATTTCTTTATTAATGGCTCCAAGAAGTTCTCTCATAAAGAGATCAGTTTAAAATTTCTATAACTCTGTGTTTTCTCCATAATACCAATAAACAAACTGTGGAATGTACTTTGGGAAATGGTGAACTATTGGATTGTTCACCAAGTTCAATTATGTTCCCCTTCTCTCCGTTTTTCTCTTCTTTCTTTTTGGCTAAGGACGATTCGTCTGGAGCTAACATCTATTGCCAATCTTCCTCTTTTTGTACGTGGGCTGCCACCACAGCATGGCCACTGATGAGTGGTGTAGGTCCACACCTGGGAACCGAACTGGGGCTGCCAAAGCAGAGTGTGCTAAACTTAACCACAAGGCCACCAGGGCTGGCCCTCTCCATCTTTTATTATACGTGGTACACTGGGAAGGTACATTTTAACAAGTTAATTCTGTTTCATTATGCCTTGTGCATACATGTCTGCAGAATTTCATAGTTTGTGTGACATACCCCAGTGGAGTCTCAAAAAAATTCTGTAGGGAAGAAGAGCAGGTTTTATCCTCCCCTCATGAGGACAGTAAGGCTCACCCTATTTGCTGAGGTCACACATAATTAATGTACAATAACTTTTTTCCTGGTATTCCCTGTTCTGCTCATATTTTCTCCTCATTTGAAAGTTAATGGGATTGTGAGGGAAAAAAGGAGTGGTTCCCTAATACATGTCTGAAATAAAGTTTTGTCTGATGCTATCAATGATACCTAATATGCGAAGTATGAAATATTTACCAGAACAGTATTTAATGGTGATATAAAGGAAAGAGATTTTTATGAAGGTTAGCATCAACTAATATTTTTTCTGTAAAACAGAAAAAGAAAGACTGGAAGACGCCAAACCCTTAACTTTCCATGCCCATGTTTCTGTGTAGTGGCCCAGGGGAGCTCAGAAAGGTCAATTTCTGCTTCACTCCATCTTTCCTCCATTGCTCCTAGAGCTCAGTAGAACTGTGGAGAAACTACTGTAATCCCAGATCACACCAGGAACTTCCCCTCAGAAAAGTGAGTGTTAGTGGTTTTTCCTAGGAATAGAGAAACCGAATGGAGGTTTTCTTTTGTTAAGGAAACTCTGGAAGCTTAAACAACAATAGCAACAACAACACTCTCTCCCTTTAAATATACAGATGTCAAAAAAATATTCAGGCAAATGGTGGCATGGAAATGATTGTTTTAAGGACTAGTCTCAATGTAGCCAGAACACTAATCTCTGGAGTGTGAGATGGATTGGAAAGGATTCCATCGCAGTTCCATCCCTAAAAATGAAACTGAAGCTCACAGACCTAGGCAAGGCTGGACCTAGGAGCTATAGGAGACACAGCTGTGGACAACTGAAGGTGCTCTGGCCTTCTGTCAGCACAGATGCAAGACTGAACATACAAGTGGACATTACAATTATGGGTTTTCTCTGTGGTTCCATTGTTTTGATTTATGTCTGTAAAATTGAAAAGTTAAGTCTGATATTTTTTCTTAAATACTTGCTAGCTACCATATAAAGACATTTTCTGATTGATATCCTAAATATTTAAGAAATGCAATTATAGCAACCTAACATATTACCTGAAGATGTACTTTTGATTGGAAGACTTCTGGGTTTAGGTTTCATTTTAATTTTCTCTTTTTCAATTTCTTGGTCTTTATTTTGAGATTCAGATAAGGTATTTATAACCTTGTCTTCACAACCATCAGCTGCCGTTTCTTCATCGTTTTTGATGGAGAATACTGGCTCATCTTTCGTTTTGTCACTGTTTGCTTTTTTGGTTTTCAAAAAAGACAGTTTTGGAGAATTCTTTTCTTCATCATCCGATATATGGAAATCATTCATTTTTTTCTTAACTGAATTTTCATCTATTGAGGTATCAGAAAAGTCTCCTAAGGAAACTGAAAAATGGAAGAGAAAAATGTTTTCAATAGCATATTTTAAAGTTTTGAAGGTTACATTAATCAAAAAGAATACCTTAAAGCCTAGAAATGAATTTATACCATGAAAAGACGCAAATCTATTTTTTTTTTTACAAATAGACTTGCAGTTCTAGAAACCAGCTAATTTAGGCAGTTTTTATTGGCATTTATGAAAAATGTCAATTTCATTTATTTCTTTAAAATATACTTAGCAAATGTGAATTGTGTGTCAAGCACTGTGCTTGCTCTGAGAAAAGTCATCCAAACGTTTCTCGAAATAACAATGGGACATTTAAATTAGATTTTGGACTACAAAGCTTTTATTTGCAAACAGCTTCATCATATAAAATCAGGAACATTTGTCAGTAGAAGAATTTAACTAGTTATTTGCTAATTATATTTTTTCCCTAAAAACTTTGATACTACAATTCCATTCATACCAGAGTATTAGATTTTACCCTAAGAAGAAGAATAAAGAATGCTAACTTAACTACATAGTAATGACTTGACTATTGTTCTGATTATTTTTACAGAGAACATTACGATTATTCACACAATACTAAAGTATAAAACACTGAATTTCAAGTTTAGAATCTTGTATGCTTACACCTAAAATCTAAAATGTTAATATTTTTACATAATCAAAAGAAACCGAGTTAAATCATACCAAAACTGATATACTGGGTTTTTAAAACTGAGCCCCTATTATAGCCCAAAAATTTGATTTACAAAAAGTATTATAAAAGTGATTCTGACATACACCAAACTTTAGTTCTCTGGGCCCTAGTTATTAACTTGCTGTAGGGTCTCATAGGGTTGACCTTAAAGATGAACTTACCTCCAATGTGGTTTACCACTGACAACAGGCATTCTTTTACTGCAAAGCTGCTGTCAGTTAATTTATAGTTTCATATACACATTCAAAAACAACCAAGGTCAATCATACAACTTCTTGAAAATTAAGAGTGGCTTTTTACTCATTAAAAAGTTGAACATCTAAAACCAGTGAATTCATAGGTATTATTTTAACATAAGAGATTTTTTTGGAGGGATGGGTTAAATGTAACTAAGGAAGCAAAAAGAAGAAAAGTGGTTTACTTTTCCATATTCTCACATACCAATCTCATCACTATCAAAGTCATCTGAGTATTCAGAACTCCTTTGTCTGGCTGAGCGAGCTGTAATTGCTTTTATTAGCTCATCCTGAAATGAGATAATTAAAATCAATTTCCACCCAAACATGCAGGTCTCCTATTTAGAATTAATTCTTTAAACAAATAATGATCAATAACTGCTTTCAAACTTAGGTTTCATTCATCTAACATATTATTCATTGTAAGCCTACTTTATGCCATGCACCCAAGCCCTCAGACTCAATGCAGAACAGCACAGACAAGATCTCTTTCCTCATGGAGCTTACAGTTAAATGGGAGGAGAGAGACAATATCAAATAAATTAATTGAGGGGACTCAATTTAGACAGATGTATTATAAACTGGCATTTAGGAATATACTGGTACTTATTAAGATCTTTGTTTCAGCATATTGCAGTAATGGGTGTAATCAATACTGTAAATTTAGAGGTTGAATTCAAAATTATAGAAACCGGACAGAGAAAACAAATGTTACTACGTCACAACAGAAAGAAAGCCATAAAACATTTTATATGAAATTGGCAATTTAAAGTTGCTATTCAACTTGTAAAAGCTGATTTAACTTTTAACTTAGTAAGAACCTAGTACTGAGGCTAGTTTGGTAGTCTTAAAGCCACACAGAAGAGATGGTAATACTGGAGCCCAAACACCATCATCTGCAAAATCTCAAAAGGAATGCAAGATTTACTCCAGCTTTATATAGACTAAAACCACTTCAAGTCCAACATTCCTAATATAATGTTTACCTTAAATACTTTACCTGGAAAGTAGTTCTTTTGGTGACTTTTGGACTCTTTGTATACGCCAAAGTTGTGCTAAAAACTTCATCAGACATAGTGTTTTGGGTTTTTTTTTTTAACTCTTTACCTTTATAAAATGGCTAATAAGTGATAGGAATAATTCAACCTCTGATGGTGGCTGAAATATACAAAAAACAAATCAAACTTTTTTGCATGTTTGAGAATTTCTATTATTACACTTAGTGTCCCCACCCAAAAAGCCAAAATCAAGAAAAGCATCACATGAACACTGAGCTACAATCTTCACTTAAAAATGTTAACAGAGTTCTTGTAAAGAAACATCAAATTCTCATAACGAGTTTGTTTTCAAAAGAAAGAAAATTCAAATTGACGTTATCCTAAAATAATTTTGCAACTATTTTAAAGATTTGAGCAAATAAATGACTGCAATAGGTCAATACAATAAAATGATGCCAATTAAATCAGAAACTTTCTTTTCACCTCCCTTCTACTGAAAAAGCATAACATTGTCTACAAAACAGTCATACTTATTTAAAAGGCTACCAAGAGAACTGTCAGCATGCAAGATATAACTAAGAGCACCACCAAAAAAAAAGAAAAAAAATTGCTCGCGTACAGCGCTAGTAAAGAAAAAGATCACAATGCTAACCTACAAACAGTAATATTTTTCCCAGCCACTCTTCACTCTCGCAAAAGTGTTAATAGGGCTAGATAAAACAAAACGAAGCTTCCGCGATGAGCTGCATTAAAATCACTGTACAAATGGGTCCACCGCCGTTTCTTGCGCTCGGAGCAGAGGCCCGAGCCTCGGCAGCCCGCCGCAGCACGCGCGCCGGGACCGCTCCGGGCCCAGCCGGTGTCACCCAGGTCCCCGCCCGCTCCGCACTGCGCTGCCCGCCGACCGCCTGGCACTCTCCAGGCCCCAGCACACCCGAGCGCCGTCTCCGCGCCGTCCCTCCCTCCGCGACTCCCTGTCCCATGTTCTGTACTCACCCCGCCACTCCTGCGGCGGACCCCCGGCCACACGGCGGCCGGCCTCAGGCAGCGACTCCACGCTTCGGCCTGGGCCTCACGGCCCTCGGACACCCGGCACTGGACTTCGCAAGGGGCGGGACTAAAAACGGAGGTGGGTGGTGGTTGCTAGGAAACAGCTTCTCTGGGAGGAAGTGACTTCCCCAGCGCCAGGTCTCTCGGGTACCCAACACAGCACTTCTGCCCGACGTGTCGCCGGGCAACCACCCAGACGAAGGAAATGACGTCACCCCTCTGGATCTTGGGAGAGGGGTGCATTGACGGCCGCCTGTGCTTCAGCTGTTGCCTAGGAGACGGGACTCGGCCAGCATCCACTCGGACGCCTAGAGCCTTGCGCTTGCCGGTGGAGTGAGCCTCTTTATCCGTAGATGCTGCGTAAGCCAAAGCACAGTCATTGTTTTGCCGCAGTCAAGACATGAAATTCTGTGAGTTGGAATGGTGTACTGACAAATTAATATTTTGACAGATGGGACAGAATAGCACAGTAGTGACGTGTACAGGCTCAGGTGTCAAACTGTACGTTTGAATGCTGACGCCCCTTCCCTGTACCCGTGTGATGTCGTGCAAGTTAACTTCTTTTTTGCCCCCGTTTCCTCTTCTGAATAAAAGGAGATAATAATAGCAACCTTAGAGGGTTGCTGTGAGTATTGAATGAAATAATACAGGTGGAATACCTGCAAGAGTGCCTGGGATTGCATTCGGTCAATATTAGATAGCTCTTTACTCAACTCAGCCACAAAAGACCTGGACAGAAGTTATCGCTTGTCAACACAGCTAAAAACCCACTCCAAGTGTTTCTTTAATGTAAAAATTTCCACTTTGTATACTCAGTGGATAATCTAGTTAAAACCAAAACAGTCAACAAACAAAATGATCTAATAGGCTGGAGGACTATATGCTGCTAAAGTTACCAAAATCAACATCTTTTATTAGCGTAGGTAATCCTTAAACAAATAAAAGACAAAAACACACCTTTAAAGACTTTAAAATAACGTGAATTTCTACTATTTTTCATTTAAAAGAAGCTTAATCCTAGTTAAATTGTCTGAATGAATTCATTAACTAGTAATTAAATTTGTTCCTGGTATTTTTTTCCATATTTCTAAAATTTATTAATTTTTCACTTATTCTACAATTATTTGTAAACAAATCACACTGAGATGTAGATTTAATAAATCAACATATTGTAAAAACTAAATGTACATAATAAGAAATATGAAATTTAGTTTAAAATGTGCTGTTAACAATATTTGCAATGCAACTTTTTGAAACTTGTATTCAGTTTATGCTTGTTTTTGTGTGAAAATCTCGGTTTGATCAACATTTGCTTAATTTTGATGTTTTTAAACATTTTTGAGTGAGTCTCTTGAGTGAGTCTCTGTATAACAGAATGGCTTTCCATTCTTACCGGATACTGTTATCTCTCTGATCCATATAAATTATTAATCAACAAATATGATTCTATCATAGTACCTGTGTCCACAGTGAGAGGACTGCATCTACATTTTCCTTATATGTAAAGTACTCATTTGCTCCTGTTTAAATATTTGTATTTATTCAAAAATCTCTGTTCCTTTTTTCCAATCATTTAGCTAATATAGTTTTTATTTAAATATGATTTAAGAAACTAAGAATCAAAAAAATTAAGGAAAAAAGCCTTTAATAAAAGATTCAATCTTTTCTACAGAACCCACTAGATTTTTATTTTCAGCTTAATACAAAATAATTAATAAATGATATCAAACTATGTCTTACAAAGCTACAGTAAACAAAAATGGTTAACCTGAGCTAGTATTTCTCCACAAGACGTAAAGCACAATGTCTTTCTACTATTCTCCTATTTTAAGCAGCAGAATATTATATACTTTATTAATATTCTCAGGTAGCTTCAGTATATGTTAGTAATAACATTATATAATACCTGAATTAATAGTATGATTTTGTCTAATGCATATATGCAATAAATATATAATTATTGAGTGAATGGATCCATGAATAAATAAATAAAGTGAAAAATAATTTTTGAAATATTCCAGAAGAAGCTCACAGATACTCACTTAAAAAAAAATGAAAACACTACAATACTAAATTTCAGTAGCTTATGTAACATTTTCTTTTTATTTTATTTTTCATTTTTCTAATATATATTTGATCTCAGAAGTATTTGCCTGGCAAACATTTTTTGAGTCTAATGCCCTTGTCATTTCTGAGCCTTGCCTTCGTTCATTCATTCATTAAGGATATCTATATCAATAACATTCAGGGTCAAATTTTGGGAGTTTGAAGGTAAATCAGACTAGGTCCCTGCCTAGAGATCTTATAGACTAGAGATAGCTGGAAGACTGGGTAAACAAATAATGACTATAAATTGTGATAATTTCTCTGCAGAAGTACAAAGTAAGAAGCTTTCAAGAGAGAGCAAAGAATTCGCCCTGGAGGCTCTAGAAGTTTTCACAGAGAAAGGAAGTTTGAGTTGATTAATGAGTTTAGGGAGGATAAGGAAGGTGATAAGGAAGGATCAGAAGTAGATTATAACCAGAGGAAATGGTCTATGAATTTGGAGCCTACTCCATTGTGGGTTTAAGTGGTTGAGCAGAGAGATGGTGATGGTACTCAGACTGTACTGCCTATTAGGCAACGAGGGGAGGGAGAAGATCCATTTCCAGGTCTAGAAGCAACTGAGAAGTGACTCTTCTTCAAAAGTTCCCTGCCTTCACCTCAGCAGGCAAATTGTTTATTGTCCTGTGACTGGCAACACACGTTAGGGACAAAGGACCTTGTACTCACAGGCAGCCCTGGTTGGAAAAATAAAGTGTGCGTCTAGCATTTTGAGAAGTGCACGACAGAAAGCAAATCCCTGTGGGTGTCAGTTGATAAAGACTATACTCACATTAAATATTGAATGCCCAAGTCGGAAGAGAATGAGAGAAAGCACCCAGATACAAGTGCATTTACCAACAGCAGGGCCGACTTTTGGGACGAGAATAGCAAAAGACTTATATAAGTGAAACATCAGAATCTTGAGGAAAGCCAACCATGACCAACTACACTGGTTAAAAGCGTTTATCAGCTTCTTATGAGTGAAGGGAAAACCGGCCATTGTCAGTCAAGGATACCGATGTATATTCTTTTAGGTTGGTATGTAGAGATACATGAATTATACAGCAAGAGAAACATGATTATTCAAACTCAGAACTTGTCATTCTGAACTAATTATTTTTGTATTAGGGTAATGTCCTCAGTTAAATACTCCCTACAGATATTGTTCTAGATAAAGATACGTGATGTGAGTGGACACTGTCTCTACTACCTATGCGTTGCTAACTATACTGGGTCTAGTATATTCTTTGTACTTTACTCATATTATTTAATTTAGTCTTTACAAAACTCTGTAAAATTGTGCTTTATATCTACATTTACAGATGAGAAAATGAAGGTGTAGAAAAATTAATTATTTTCCCCAAGATATTGCAGTTATTAATTGATAGAACTAGAATTTGAACCCGGGCAGGCTGACCCAGAGTCAGTGCTCTTACTAGCCCTTGAGGTAAGCCCCCCGCCCCCCGCAAAAGTCCATGTCCTAATACCCTTACAAGAGAGAGGCAGGAGGGTAAGTCAGAAAGGTGATGTAATGACAATGGAAGCAGAGGTTAGAGTGATGGGGGGCCATGTTCCAAAGAATGTGAGCAGCCTTTTAGAAGCTGGAAAAGTGTGGGAAAACACATTCTCCCCTAAAATTTCCAGAAGATGCACAGCCCTGTTCACCCTTTTAGACTCCTGACCTCCAGGACTGTAAGAGAATAAACGTGTGTTGTTGTAAGCCACTGTTTGTGGTAATTTGCTATGACAGCAATAGGAAATTAATACAACCCCTATGCCATGTTTTCTTTTCATATTCATGATGTTTTCAGTCGAGTTTCTGCTGCTCAGAATGGAAAAATCTAGGCAGTATTTATACAATGCCATGTTAATATATCTTATTCCTGTTGGTGCCTGCTACACATTGCAGGGAAGCAGGGACAATTATAGCTTCTTCTGGGGCTAAAAGCTGATGTTAGTATGGGACATGGCTCCTGAGGACATTGACCGGGTAGTTAATGAATTACCTTGAACTAATTACTGTGGAATTAACATTTTAATCCATAGGAAAATGGGAAAAACATGAAAATATCATGACTTGACTGTGCTTAAAAAGAGGTAATTTTGGCAGCTAGCTGAAGGGTGAATTGGAGGCCAAAGAACTTGGAAAGAAGCGAGAAGGAAGACATCACCCAGGAAGCTATGGCATTTACTCAGGAGAGGTGTGACATGGACATAAAGTAAGGCAAAGGCAGTGAAAATGGAAAAGAATGGAAACATTTAAAAAGTATTTTAAATAATATGATTGAAAATATAGCAAAAGATGTGTGTGCTGGGAAAGCAAAAGAGGAAGGAGGGACAATACTATGCTGGGTTTGGACTTGCTGAGTTTGAGATGCCTGCAATGTGTGGGAGTGGGTGGGAGGCTGAGATAGGAGGGAATACAGAAGGGAGTGGGGGATGGATCTCTGGGGAACATCAACTGGGCATGGACAGGGGCTATCGGAAGCATGGGGAGGGAAGTGACTGCCAGAGAAATTGGGAGAGAACCAAAGGAGGAGAATGGTTCATGAACAAGGGAGTGGCCAGTGCTGCCTGGTAGTCACATAGCTAGAGATGGAAACTAAGAGTTTGCATTTGTCAGTTAGGAGGCCGCTGGATCTTACCATGCCTAGGTGAGAGCAGTTTCAGTAGATGGTCAGACACGTGTGCTGGAGCCTGCTCATACCTGCTCAGGAGAGTCTATTGTGCACATTCAGTCCCAACTCCGTGTTCAGCAATGTCAAGTTGGTGGCTTGAAATCAATCATGGTGGAATTACTTAAAATTTGCAAATCCTACAATGCTACAGATCAGGGCATTTCCTCTCACCACCCCTCAGAGTTAAACATTTACCAGCCCTCAACTGGGTGAGAAGGCAGGTGAAGCATAATTGCTTTAAATCTAGAAACTAATAAGTGGGATGGAGAGAGACCAGTATTTTTCCCAGAAGTTAGTGATGAAGAGAAAGAAACGGGCACAGCAACATCTTGAAACACAGATAGGTTTGAAAAAATATTATTTTTGCCTGTGAAATGTCCCAGCAAGACTGATTTATTGTATAGACTTCATTATGTTATTGAGGTTTGAAGAAATCTTCACTTTTAATAATGTTTCTATATACAAAACCACATTATTCATACTTAAGAAGTTTGTCTAATATTTCTTTCCTGATCTAGTAACACACGCTACATAAAGTATTTTTATATGTCATTTCTTCCACATGTAAATCCCCCTTTCATTTACCTTTTTGGAATTACTCGGTACCTTCCTGCTTTGTGAACCTTCCCTTTAAGACTTATCTGGTTTCAACATAGAAAAGAAAAATCACTTATTTATACGTTTTTACACAAAAACTTTATGAGTTTTTGTGGAATTAAGATCCAGCGTTGAAGAAAACTTAGGTATCACTTAGCGGGAAGTTTCCTTGTAAAGATCATCCCTTTCAGGATTTTTAAGGAAAGAAAGGCCAGAGCCCAACCATAAGTGATGAGAATAAAACAAATTCTTCAACACTACGTACAAAAGCTAATTTTGATTTACTATTACACTCATGAAAGGATGCAGTATTCCTCTTTTTCTCCTCTGGGAAGTTCTTTCCAAAAGGGGAAGGAAATCCTATGGCATGCATTAGTAACCAAGTTCCAGAAGATGGCAGCAAAGGATTTAGTGCCCAGGAATATAGCAGGAACATAATTATTAATATTTCAGGATATTTTACTTTGCTTAGAGTGATTAAAAATTACATTGAAAAATAAACTAGTTTTTAAATCATTTCATAAAGCTGTTTGAATGATCAGGTTTTTTTATATATGAAAGTTAGAAATTTAGTAGTTTAATGTGACAAGAAAATTTTTTTTAATAAATATTTTTTAAAAGCTCTGTATAAGCTTCTCTATCCCTAATCTATTCCCTACTCTCCCAAACTCAGCCATGATCATTATTAATAGTTAGGATTCTTTTCCATACTATTTTTTTCTATGCACATAAAAATGTTCACATTACACAGTCTTCTATAACCTGGTCTTTTCACTTGAATATCCTTTCATGTTAATTAAAATTTGAATTACTCTATGGTTATACAATTACATACATTTTAAAACCATTATCGATGGCCCTTTAGGTTGTTCCCAATTTTTATAAGCAGCCTTGAATAAATGTTGTGGCATACTTAATTATTTATTTTGAATAAAATCCTAGGGATGGAATCATTGGGTTGGGTCAGAGTACATGCACATTAACTGTCTTTACACTTATTGCCAAATAAGAATAGTTTTCACCTAAATTTATTCATTAGATACTCTTATTGCACTCTTATAAGATGTCATTTTGTTTGCTAAATTTTTCTTCTTATTTTATTCTGTGCAACTCTATTTATTGTCTCCTTTAAAAATAATATCCTATATTCTCTCAAAATAAAAAACTAGATATCAAATAAAACATACGTATAAAATATTATTTTGTTCAGTTTTTAAAAGGAAGCATTAAGGGTTAAAGGAAGGAGGAATTATTTAAATGTAGTGGGAAAATATTCTTTTGTGGGTAAAAATTAAAAATTTCAAGTTTCCTTAATTCTGTAATTATTATTCCTAGCATTAGGAAGATACTATTCAGTATAGTTCTCTTAAGAAAATCCGTTAGGTCGCAGGAACTAAAAATAACATAAATGAAAGCTCTTCATGTTTAAAACAGGCAATGATGGATGCTAAGGCATTACTAAATATTTTATGTAACTTCAAAGGCATCGCATTTGCCCAATCATGGATTCAATTTTAGGCATTTTATATACAAGTACTGCAGCCAAACTTAGAGTAAACTTTGATAAAAACTTTCTGTTATGCAAGTTTCTTAACCTTAAAATGAACTTTCGTGATTCCTGAGTAAATATATAGGGTGATGCTTTTATTCCTTGGCCTGGATCCAGATGTCAACTTTTCATTTAACAGCCTGTTCGTACAACCCGTAGCCAACTGATTTTTCTGTTATGGACACAGAACAAAGAATGCACCCTGTAAAAATCTTCCACGGACTTCTTTTTCCTGCATTAGATATTACAGTGTCTCTTTTCCTCCTATAATTAAAGCCCACAAAATTTTCCCTTGAAGAAGCCAATGCTATATCTGGTAGATAAGACAAATTTTCCCTATTAGCTGTCAGTGAATCTGATTTGTTACTGTTTTTGTTGTTTATTTTGTTTTAAATTTTGGAGTTATGTGTGTCTAGGATTGTTAGATGTTGGGTAAAAATTAGTGACATCTGAAAAGTTATAGATAGTAAAGACTTTGTATTTTTTTTGAGAGGGCTGATATCGTAAAATCTAAAGCTTTTGAAAGTTTGGACTCACCTTTTTAAAAATGAAATTACACTATTTTACATGACGTGAGACAATGAAGCAGTAAGTCATAATTTTGCATCTGGCTTGTGAACATCAGTTTTAAAGTTTATATTCAAGTGTGTTCTAGACTCTTTTCTTTTAGACAAAGCAATGCAAGAACATGATGTTTTTGTTACAGAGCTCTACTGTCTAGTTGAAACTGTGCTACTCTTGTGAAATACGATTAGAATCCTAGAATGCCATAGAAATAATAATATAATTCTTGGTGTATAAATCTTTTTGTCAATATTATGAGAAAACACCTCTTTAAATACTTCCAATAACATAAACTGAATACATCAGCATATAATGTGCGTGTTCCATTGTTGGACAGCTCTAGTTATCACAATTTTATTCTTCATACATAATCAAAATATGCTTCCCCATTTTCTATACATTAATTGTAGTTCTATTCTGCAGAGTTATAGAGAATAAATCTAATCCTCCTTTCACATGAGAAAACTTCCATTTTGGAAAAGTTTAGCACACTCTTCCCAACCTATCATTTTCCTTTACTACACTATTTCTCGTCGTTTCAAAAACCCATTACCGTCCTGGTTGTTCTTTTCTGTACAATATAATTTGAGTTTGTGCTTCAAGAGTTGTGTCTAAAGGTGAACAGAAGAACCCAGATGTGGTTTAACCTGTGCAAAGGAATAATCCCTTTTTAAGGTCTGAACACTGCTAACACAGTCTGAGCTTACGTTAACATTTTTCTAGGAGGTGGATTCCACTCTTGGTTCATGTTGTGGACTTGTAATCAACCACTGTGATTTTCCAGATGCCATATGATTCAGAAGATTCTTTGAACCTAAATGTAGAATTTGATATTTTAATGTGTTAAATGCCATTGTCTGATTTGGGACATCTCTTTTCAATCTATAGAAAACCTCTTGAGGTCTATTTTGTCATCCAGCACGCTATTTTTCATTTTTGTATTATCCTTAAATTTAACAGGTATATGTACTTGGCATGTGTTCATACAAGTTGTTACTAAAAATGTATAATTAAGATATTCAATTTATCCACACTCATGGATTCCTTTCTAACCAGGGTCAATGCAAGGTGATTTTGCTGGTTCCCTTCCAACAATGTGTAGGTTTAGAGAAATGAACTCTACTTCTGAGCTACAATATTCACTCTCTCTCTCAAGGCAGCAGTAACCACATTGGGGCTCCCTTAGGTTTGGTTCTCTTGTCCTTCAGTAGCAATTGCCAGTGGCAGTTGAAATATTTATTTAGATGATAGTTTGTTAATAGGTTCAATAGTCATAATATGATTGGAATCTAGAACACTGTATAGAAAATCATAAATGCCCAAGAAATGTTTAATTGAATGGAGCCTCAATAGAAATTAATACAGCATGAATTTTACTATAATCTGTGGTTTATTTCTTCTCTCTGCTATGATTTATTGAAAATTGTGGGGCTGGCCTGGTGGCACAGTGGTTTAGGTCGTGCTTTGGCAGCCCGGGGTTCGCGGGTTCGGATCCTGGTCGCTGGCCGACACACTGCTTCTCAGCCATGCTGTGGCAGCGTCCCGTATAAAGTAGAGGAAGATGGGCACACATGTTAGCCCAGGGCCAGTCTTCCTCAGCAAAAAAGAGGAGGATTGGCAACGGATGTTAGCTCAGGGCTGGTCTTCCTCACAAAAAGAAAAAAAGAAAAAAAAAAAGAAAAAAATTGCTTTTCCTTTCTAAAAATTCCTCAACTCTATTATATTAAAATTGGATTAAGTTGATTTTGCAGGCTCAATTGTATTACAAAAAAAATCACTATTAGTAGACATTTCAATTTTTGAACTAAGAGAAATATTAATATTTTTTATTTTAGTAAATAAAGAATTTAAACATAGATTTAAAGTGAAAAAGGAACTAAATAGTTGTAAGATTAATTAAGAGACCTTGATAGACTGATAGACTAGGCTGACTAAATTTCATGGAACATTCTTTTTTTGAGTGCTGCATATTGAATTATCCAAACTCCTAGGATAAGCTTGCATTTCTATAACAAGAAAAACCAATAGACGTATTTTCATTTATTTTATTTTTTAACTTTAGACATTTAGTTATTGATGAGAATATTTATCTCTGCTTGACTTCATGGTTAGACTTTTGTTGCACACACACACAAACACACACATAGAGACTTTAATAGTTTTTGAATAGGGTTCAAACTCTCATTGAATAAGGTCTTTTGTCACTTTGGCATTGGTTTTTTAAATTTTCTGGAATTAGATTTTGCCATAATTCTATTATACTCCTCTCGCCATATTTATTCCTGTAAAATCTCAACCATATATTCTATATCCATGTCTATATAAGCCTAAAGTTTGAAAGAGGGAAATATATGGAGTACTTGCATTTCTTTAAATACTTTCAATGTGATTAGAGTTGGGGGACATGCAACGAGGACCATGAGGTAGTTGCTGCTACAGTTTGGTAGAGCAGTGAGGTCATGTACAGTAAAAAATAAACAGGAGTTGATAGTTCCCTCACATGTTGAACACACCAATTAGAAATTAGGTTAACCTATACATTTCTAAAATGGAGACAATATGAATATATGTAGAGAGAAAGAGCATGAAAACGAGGCAGTGATGCCCAGAGGATGGAAAGAATGAGGCACGGAGGGAAGTAGCCAATGATTTAGACTAAATCAATGAGTGTTGTGCGAGGAGGTCCAGCATTTGTCAAACTGCCAGCGGTGACCACTATTGAGTCATCACATTAATTTTGTTGCAATCAAAATTAAAAAGAAATTTCTGGCACAAACTAGACTAGAGTAGTACAAAAATAGTACACAGTACATTACAAATTGGGAAGGTATATACTATTTCAGGAAGCCTTTGTTTCCATATATGTGAACATATTGTATATAGAAAATATACAATGTATATTTATATGTATACACGTGTTGGGGTTGTGGTATAAAATATATTTTTAAAATGTATTTTACATTAAGTAGTGGCAAAATTTTGACAACCACCAAGGTGGTAAGTATAGACTGTTCTTCTAGGAAGGAGAATCAGAGGAAGAAAGATAAGAATCTTCTAGGTTCTTGTGGAACCTGAAAACTAGTTTCCCTAAAACCATAATACTTAATTTATCCACCAGTACTGGAAGACAACTCCACTTTGTATGACTTTATAATTGGAAATGGGTTAAACACTCTAAATAACTAATTTTGCGGGAGTCGATGTAATTAATACTAATAAAAATGTAAACAAAAGTTAAAGAAATACAGAACTCCGTGACTGCATAACTGCTTCAGAGCCCCCTTCACACTCTTTTCTGGCAAACCTATGTTTTATTATTACACACACTTCAATTTGGAAGCATCTTTTGAATAGAAATGTCCCTTCTTCCAGTCTTCCCACATACCATCATTCAAAACCCTTTCCCACAATTACATCCTCCACAAACCTTTTTAATTAACCGAATACAATATGATAATTTCTCCTTGTGTATCCACCTTTATTCCTCCCTGTCCTGATCTTAGAGAGATTCCATCATTTACTCTCTAATATCTGTGGGCATTTACAGAAGAAAGTAAAATAATTCTTGTATATAACTTTTATGCACGCTAAGTTAGGGATATTATATGCTCTGTGTGTGTGTAGATATGATATAAAATTACATAATTATACATCTTTTTAGTTAAATGTTACTTCGGATAAAGGTTGCATTTATTTCCATTTTTTTTTTTTAGTTGAGGGATGAAATTTATTTAACTAGCAGTCTTTTTCAAGGTGGTGCAATAAACGTAAGAGTTTAGATACTTTTAGATTCTGGTAATGATAACAATGATGCTAATTTTGTCCTCAAGAAACAAATTGTCTCTTGAATCAGCTACCACAATCTGTTTCAGTAATCTTATTCCATATCTTTTTTGGCATGGAGTATTTTACAATTTTTCTCACGATGCTCCTAGGATAGTACAAACCTTGACAATTTTGTGATATATTAGAAGTACACGCTAATATAATATCAAAAAACAGTGGGGAAGATACTGTTTCAAAAATTTAATGCGTGTGTGTTGGAATAAATCTGTGAACTCACCTTTGTGTATCCTGGCTTTTTCTTATTGATTTGTAGGTGGTAATATTACTTTTTCAGTGGGTCAAGAGATTTTACAACACTAAAGTGTGTATGTGTGATTCAAAGATGGCATTAATTATTGACATTCTCTGTAAGCTTAGAATATTTTTATGGTTGGACATTTATAAATAGAAGATAGAGGAAAATACACTTTAGAAGAAAAAGCAATGAAAATATATTTTAGAAAGAAAAAATCAGAGGCAAGAAAATAGGCAAGGATGGAAATCAATTCAGTGGGGGAAGAATTTTGATCAATCAACAGGAATAATGCTGTATTGATTACATTCGCACCTGTGACTCTCTCACCAACTTTTTCGTTTTTAATCACTGAGCAGGTTTCATGAATTCTCTTGATGCCTGTTGAAACTAGATATAAAATACCAAATTTTATTCACTCAAAGAACCACCTCTTAGATTTATCGTCATTTGTGTGTCCTAATTCATTAATTCCTGCTGTTATCTTATTGGATTTAAATCTTCTGTATTCCATATGTTTGTGTTTTCTTTGTATAATTTCTATAAGTAAATGCCTGTTTCATGTTTTTACTTTTCTTTACATCTTTAATTTTAATGCAAATGTTGAAAGTAGATGTTGCAAGTTGGTGTTGTGTTTGTGTGTCTTGCATAGTGGAATTTTGTTTAACTTATCCATTAAATTTGTGCTTTAGGATCAGAGCTCTGTTCTCAAGTCTTGGCTCCTGCACTTAATAGCTTTGTGACCCTGAGTAAGTTGCTCAATTTCTCTGAGTCACAGTGTCCTTCTCTGTAAAACAGAAAAAAAAAAAAAAGGAATAGCTATCTCTGCTGTTGAGAAGATTAAGAGATAAACATGTAACACATTTATCCTAATGCTAGCACATAGCAAATAGTCAATAAACATTATGGAGCTATGAATATATATTTTATGTGCTATACCTTCCATGTTTTATATTATATATTCTATCACTTGTCATGTTATATAATACATACTATGGGTTTCAGATACACTCCTCCTTGTCCCTATTGTGTAGAAGCAGCTCAATTTCCTCTTAATAATCGAGATCCGTCACTCCAGTGTTTGTGTGGTGGCAAAAGGAGCCCAAAATGGCCAGGATGCAATCTCGGCTTCTAGTTCAATCGGACCATTGTTTTATCTCCTGGGAAGCATTAATCCTTTGGGAAACAAGACCTTCATATGAGCAGAACCTAACATTTCAGAGATGAGAAGCACAAAGTTTTCAGGTAATTCATTTGGAATAACAGTAACAGGAATCTTTTCTACTTCCATTCTTTGTTCCTGAACCTGTATACCTTTGGGAGAACCAGCCACAGACATCAGTACCGAGTCAGTGTTGGCACTGCATCTTGTAAGAAAGCACTCTATCCCTCCCAGTAAGTAACTGAGTCTTTAATAAGCCGTTCAACAATAATATTTGCAACTCAATTGCTCCTGAGTAAGAGAGTACAGGATACAACCAGTGAATCCCATGGAGTCAGCCCTACACATCACTTCTTTCTTCTGTAAAAGGAATTCCTCAGTCAAATGCAGTTCTCTGAGGGATAGCGTGATGGTGAATATGGCATTCAATAAACCTCTGGGTGTTGATGCTGGCAGAGCAATCGAAATAGAGAAGACAAATCTGTATACAGAATAAGTATGTATATTCTAGTGAGCACAAATCTCAACTCCCTCCATGATGGATACAGTCCAGTAGAATCAAACTGTCTAAAGGTGACTAGTTGGTCCCTTCTGCATATGGTGCCCTAGCAAGGGCTTGGTGTTGGTGTCTGTTGTTGGAAGGTTAGACATTCAACAGTAACAGTAGCCAAATCAGCCTGGATGAGGGTAAGTTTAATTTGTTGAGCTCATCTGTAATCTCCATCCTTGTTGCCAATGCCATTTTGGATGAACACTGAGGTGACTGAAAAAAGGCTGACTAACATTCACAGAACATCAGTTACTCTTGTCCACCTGATTATTTACAATATTCTTGGTTTCCATATGTAGCATTCATTTAGAACAACAATATACTAAAATTGTGTGCCCATTCTAAGTGGTCCATTCACATACCTCCTTGCCACCAATTCTCTAATCTTTTTGTTTCCAAGAAATCATCAGACAAATCATTAACTCAGTGTAGAGGGACTGTTAGCCCTCATCTATTCCATGAAAAGTGAATAAGCAGATCAATTGCTTGAAGTTCTGCCCACTAGAGGACTTCCTGCTCTCACTATCCTTCAGGGGCTGAAATACTGCAGCAGTCCACTTCTGGCTGATATCAACATATTGCCTGAAGTTTTTCCCCTCAGTAAACTGGTCATAGGGAATTCCCAATGTGGTCTTTGGTTAGGTTGAGGAAGAGGTGAAATGCAGCTGGAGTAGATGCCACAGATGCACCTACTCATGTAACTTCATTTTTGCTTTCAGGACTTGTTTGAGCCCAATCTTGTATGAACTGCTTCCACTTGATAATAGAGTGCTGCTACATATCCTCAACTCAAGATCTTGGCAGGTCAGACAACAATTCATGTCTTATAAGATGATCAATTGCCACCAGGAGTCAGTAGCAAGCCAGGAGCTCTTTCTCAGAAAGAGATTAATTATTTGTAAAAGTAAGCATGGCTGTTGGGTCTGTGCCACCTTCTTTATCAAGACTTACCAGAAACTCCAAACAACCTATTTGCCTCAGGTACTTTGAGTGCCACTGCATTTACTGGGTCATTAGGTCAAGTTGCAAAGTAGCTTGTAACTACTGCAGTCTTTTCTAGCTCTAGACCCACTCAAAACTGCCAGTCTATTAGGCTACTTAGTGAATGCGTTGCAGCAGCAAATTCTCTTGCTTTACACGTTGCTTCCAAAATACACAGAGACCCACCAAACATAATGCCTTTTTCGTGATGCTGTTACAAGATCCAGCAACATGTCTTTATGTTTTAAGAGAATATCTCAACATATCCAGGACACTGGGCCTCTAGACACTTCCCTGAGGTGGGGAATGTTTATGGAGATATACCACCTACCCTCTGGTATGCATGTATTTTACCAAGACATCTAGGATATTTGCCACTTCCTGTTCATCAGGTCCATTTGGCATGAATTTATCAATATGATGGACAATGTGATAACTTGTAAGAAGATAGGCCTATCAACTATCTTGTGCACTAGATTATGACAGAGATAGATCATGTATCCTTAAGGTAAGGCAGGGAAGGTATGGTGCTCTCTCCGTTATGTGAAAATAAACTGTTCCTGGTGGTCTTTGCTAATCAGTATATAGAAAAAAAGCCTCTTAATGCCCAGTAGCTTCAAATCATGTCCCCTAAGCTTGGTGGATTTCTTTCTATAATGAGATTGCATCTGAAACAGAAGCTGCAGTTACAGTCACCACCTGATATGTCTACAATAAACGGTTGTTATTTTCTGAGGTAAATCTGTCTTCCACATAGACTAATTAGGTGAGTTAAATGAAGATTCGACAGAAATCACTAACCGTATACTCTTTCTGTCTTCGGCAGATGCAGTGACATTTACAATTACCTCAGGTATGCAGTATTGCTTTGACTTATTATTTGGAAGGGAAGTACTATTCCAGGGCTTCTCCTTAACCCTTCCTACCACAAAAGCCCTCAAGCCGTATTCAAGAAGTCAAGGTAGGGATTCTGCAAGTGGCAGAGTACATCTCCGCCAACTGCAAATTCAGGAGTCAGCAGAGGATTAATCCTCAGACCAAATGGGCCTACAGTGAAACAGACTTGGGTGAAATATTTATCACCTGACCTCTGGAAGTCTTCCCTCTAACTGCAGGGCACCATGACATTTTGGATCTCCAGATATTAATTTCATCTCAGAGCCAGTGTTCAGTGTTTGCCTTTCCTCATGTCTAGTCACCATGGTAAAATGGCTACAAGTCCCTTTCAGGAAGATTAAGGGGAAATTTAGAGTTCATACTCGTGGCGCTTTTGTCTGGTCCTCGATGGTATCCCTCCTCCCCTTCAAGTGGTTTTTGATCTTTGACCTGGCTCCAGTCTGGGAACTGATTTAGGGGCTGCTGTGGTGCCATATATCTGTCTCTGCTCAAAAACCTAGAGCTTTGTGTGTTTGTTTTAATCATAGAAATTAAGTGAGACCTCTGTAGGCTGCCCACCTACCTAACTGACATCATCAATTAGCTGCCTGTAAAGATCTCTATAGGTTACTTCATTCTGATTACTGCTCCAAATTTCCTGCCTGTTACAGAATCAGCGCCCACCTTGTGTGTGAGTTACGTGCTGCTATGTGGCCTCTGCCACTCTCAGATCCCACTCCTCCCCAATGAAATCAAGGAGCATATTTCATGGTATAATATCTAGCTTCGTTTCTGGCCTGGAAAGACCCACTTTAGAGCTCTTCAAGGATACTGGAGCTCCTCTCACCAATATATGTCTTAGTGCTGCAGAGGAAGTGTCCTTCCAGACTCCTTAGGGCACATAGTAGGAGTTGGGTGAGCAAGTCACATAATAAAGCTACTCCAACATTTCTATCTCTTTATTCTTTTGAATCTTTCTTTGGATTATACAAGGGAAGTTCTGGAATCTCAGGTTTATTAAATATACAGCACTGTGAGTCCAGACTTCCATCAAACAACCAAGTAAACTATTAAAAGTACTCCTAGATGCTTAAGCTAGCACAGTTAATAGAGAACCTCTGACAAATGTACCCCACCAATAAATCCTGCCTGATAGAGCATTAGGTTAGTTCCTCCCCAGTTTAACACCCATAGAATCCATTCCCACAAGTATTCCCTAGGTGTGTGTTGAAATTAATTGAAAAAAAAGGTTACGATTATTTTGATATTCATGCTTTTTCTTTTCCTTTCATTAGTTTTTACTTGGTCACATGGAATAGTTTGGGATCTAACTCTAGTTATGGATGTAGAGATAATAAGAGGTGTGGAGAACACATTTTGAGGAGTAAGAAAAATGCCTCAAATAAAGGCAATAAAAGATTTCTAAGAAAGGAAGTCTAACACTGTGAGACCAAGGAAGACAGGCCTTTTCTTCCGGACAGGCACTGTGGAGTTTGAAGAGTGAAAGTCATCAGATTATTCTGAATCTACCCATATTTCTCAAGTCCAGTTCTTCAGGACCCACACTTTCCCAACCATGTTCTAATTTTCATAAAAAAGACCTGGTCAGGCTATGAATTCAACTTGCACTGTAATTCAGTTTGCACTGTAATTATAAGCAGCAGGATGAAATTTAGATTTGCTTTAGTAAACAATGGGCTTGGGGCTATGAGGGAGAAGACATTCTTTCTGAGTATTCATGGGAGCTCGCTGATGGGCCCAGAACTACTTCTGGTAGAAAATACTGCATCAGCCAGAGTTCAGTCAGAAGAGAAAAAACCACTCCAAGTATTTAAAGCAGGAAGGGATGTAATATAGAGAATTACAGACTGAGAAATTAGAGAAAAGCCTTTGGGTAGGAGGAGTAGGAAAGCTACTATGAATGGTAAGGAACTCAGGTAGTGCAGGAATCATCAGGAACAATCGCTCATGCTCTGTGCTGCCTGCAGCTCGGTGATGGCTGCTTCACAGGAGGCTCCCAGAAGCACATCAGGCAGGCAGTGTTCTTTTCCAGAGACTGTCTGGTACTTCAAATAATATGCTTCAAAAGAGTTACTTCAACCATGAAATGTCTCTGTTTGACTCCCTTTTATGGGGTAATCAAGACTATTGTATGCCTCTAGAAACAAGCACATAATTTACTTTGACTGACTAAATAAACAAAAAAACTAAAAATAAAAAGAATTCAAGAACGCAAAACCAAATACAATATAAACATTTTCTATTGTGGTCTATTTTTATTTTTAGCCCCTTAACTCTTACGATTTTTACACAGAGCATTATAAATGCTTAATCGGATGTCTTACTCATTTTAGGAATGTGATCTAAAAAACAAAATGAGAAGGATTGTGGAAAAAGCATCTTAATATTTGATAAATGCCAAATTTACTTTGTTAAAATAAATGAGTGATTTTAAAATTAAAATACTTTTGTTCTGATAGTTCAAACAGGGAGATGATTTTGCCCCACTTTCTGGTTCCTAACAGGAAGAATTTTCCTTAAATTATTGTGGCCTCTTAACCCATACCTTACTCCTTTCCACAGAAGTAGAACGAGTTACTTTATCAAAAGCCATTAGTCCATATTTTTCATGTGATTGGACCTAACCATTTTCAACTCTGAAAGTAAGAAGCATTTGATCTCTTTCTGCTCACTCCATTCAGTATGGTGTGAGGCAAAAATTCCGGATAAGAGTGTTGCTATGTAGTCCCAAAGGTCTTGGCTGAACTATTGCAGGACTAGACTGAAGAGGGAGGCAGGGAGAGTTATCGTCTACTTTACTCTCACATTTAAGCCATATTCTCCATGATGGCTTTATCAATAAGGAGGCAGATCTGCCTTCCTCCAAAATCTATCTCACAGGTGGTTCTGAAATCAGATTTGGAAGAGGAGTGTGTACAAACTCTACATCTGAGCTCAACAACAAAAAGACAAAGCACCCAATTAAACAAAAATGGAGGGATATAATGTACAATGTAGTGACTATAGTTAATAATACTACAATGTATATTTGAAAGCTGCTAAGACAGTAGATCTGAAAAGTTCTCATCATAAGAAAAAAAATTGTAACTATGTGTGGTGATGGATGTTAACTAGACTTATTGTGGTGATCATTTCACAATACATACAAATATTGAATCATTATGTTGTATACCTGAAATTAATATAACATTGTATGTAAATTATATTTCTATAGAAAAATGGGACGAGGACTTGAAGAGACATATTTCCAAAGAAGATATTTCAAATGGCCAATAAGTGCATGAAAAGATGCTCAACATCATTAGTTATTAGGGAAATGAAAATCAAAACCATAAGATACCACTTCACACCCAGGAGGATGGTGATCATAAAAATTGGAAAAAACAAGTGTTGATGAGGAATGGAAAATCTGGAACTCTTGTATATTACAAGTGGGAATATAAAATTGTGCAGCCACTGTGGGAAAAAATTGGTGGTTCCCCAAAAAGTTAAACATAGAATTACCATATGACCAAGCAATCTCACTCCTCGGTATACACCCAAAAGAACTGGAAATAGGTATGTAGTCAAAAACCTGTACACAAACATTCATAGCAGCACTAATCACAACAGCTCAAAAGTGTAAACAATCTAAAAGTCCAGCAACTGATGAATGGGTAAACAAATGTATATCCATACAATGGAATGTTATTCCTCTGTAAAAAGAATGAAGCACTAATACATGCTAAAATATGGATGAATTGTAAAAACAATATGCAAAGTGAAAGAAACCAGATACAAAAGGCCACATATTGTATAATTTTGTCTATGTGAAATATCAAGAATATGTAAATCCATAGAGACAGAAAGCAGACAAATAGTTGTCAGAGACTGGAGAAAGAGGGGAATTGGGACTGACTGCTAGTGGGTACCAGGTTTCTTTTTGTGGTGATGATAATGGTTTAGAACTGTATAGAGGTGATGGTTGCACAGCACTGTGAATGTAAATGCCACTGAATTATACACTTTAAAATGGTTAATTTTATGTTACATGAATTTCACCTCGATTAAAAGAAAACTCTACCCACGGTTCATTTAAATGTGAGACTTAAGAAGCAAATTAAGAGTAAATTTTGTGAAATAGAATAACACATGGAGACTTAAGTAGGACTAGGATGTATAGCTTTGGGCCTTGGGCTTTAAGCTAGTGGACAATGTGGGATTTATAAAGGTCCCATCCAGGCCTTAAGCAAATGTTCATGGGCTTACTGAACCTTAATAAGCAGGGGGTTAAGGCAAGGATTCTATTATAATGAAACAATAATCTCTACATACTAGTCTGTTTAGCACCTGGGGGTTGATATGTAAAAGTGGTTCCCTGTGCACTAGACCAGGGATTCTCAAATTTTAACGTGCTTGCAAATCCCCTGAGGAACTGGTTAAAATGTAGATTCCGATTCAGGAGGTATGGGGTGGAATCTGAGCTTCTGAATTTCTAGCAGGCTCCTAGTTGATGCAGTTGCTGCTGGTCCGCAGATTACATTTCTTGAGCGGGATTATCTAACACAATTGAATCTGTAATTTTTAGATAGCAAATATCTGTATAGGACTGGGGTCAAAATAGTGACTCCAGTGAAAGATGAATGATACTTCTCCCTCTGGCTCCCTTTGGACGACTTTGTCCCTATAGGCTCCCTTTATCCTATCTAACTGTTATGGAGAAATTCGCACTAAAAATGTCAGGGTTGGTATTATTTCTAATAATCTTAGGAATTGAAAATCTAAAATCATGGTGAGAGCAATGCCTACATCCAATTTTACTTTTTGACTTTCTCGGGTCTCTCTTTCTTTCCTACCCATCTGTCTTTTTCCTTCCCTCTCACCTTGTTTTTCTTCTCTTTTTCCTTCTGACCCACTCCATCTGCATCTCCATCAGCCTCATTTGTCATGAAGGGAATAAGAAAGAATAGACAAAAACTTAGAGAGACTCTTGTACTGTTAAGGATCAGTTGACTGAGAGACGCGGAGATAGAGCCCAATTCTCCAGATGCATATTTCTTCATTGAAAAAATTGCATTTTTACTAAACGTCTTCAGAGATATTTCAAGAAGACATCCTATTTATATGGAATTACCTATTTAAAAATACAACAGTTAATTCACTACCCCTCTTTCACTTCTATCAGATTGGCTTAATGTCTCCAGTAAGTTTGCTAATCCTCTGTCCTGTAGAGGACAGAGATGGTGTGGAATAGTAAAGATGGGGGAAGAAAGGCAAAGCTTCATGGCTATTTCTGCCCTATTATCTATTTAACTGCAGAAATGACCCCAGTTCTTCACCCCTCCCTGCATTCATGCCCTTTGCTATATGACCTCTCTGTTCCTCTCACTACAAAGGCAGAGTCTATTTCCTTGCTTCCTGATTTCGTGTTCTGCCATACGACTTGTTTTGGCTATTGGTCTGTTAACAGATGTGACATCATGTATTTGTTTCATTTAGATTAACAAAATAAAAACAAGTTTTGGACTCTACTGTCAGTAGTGCACTTATTAAAATTACCAATAAACATTTGGTAAGCTTGAAAATTACCAGTGGATCAATATCATTTCTTGTTTTGCTATCTATTTCAACAAAGGCCATTAAATTGCACTCTTCAAAGCAGAACATCTATAAATATTTTAGGCAAAATGTTCCCCAAATCTTATCTAAGACGAATTGTCCCTGAACTTTAGAAAACCAGTGTAATTTAACTAGGATAATGCCTTTTTCTCAGATGTTGATATACTAATGTTTCAGTTCGATCAAATGCATAATTGTAACATACTTAGTTTCTATTGGTTAAACTGGATAGATAATTTAATAATTTTATTTCACAATATTAATATTTACAAAAATCTAGAAATTGCATCTCATTGAAATTAATAAAAATTTTGGTATGTCAAAAGTGTTTGTGAGAGAAACATAATTTGTATACATTCATTTAGCAGATTAGGAGCAAAGTGTTTAAAGACCCTTAACTGGCCTAATTCAACTTGGTCCATATGACCATTTGAGTTGACCTCAGTATTTGTCAATAGTTAAATGCAGGTTAGGATCAACCACTTTCCTATAATCTTGTCATAAAGTTATAATGAAAACAAATTTTATAGCACATTCTGCTACTAACAGACATTTATCAGCAAGCAAGAACAAAGCAGTCATATAATCTTTTCTATAAACTCAATGAATTCCCAACTTTCTGTCTTTTTTGGTGTTTCAAAAATGACATGTATGAAAATTCTACTTCAGAAATATAAAACAATATGTCAATGGCAGGATATGGCCTGTCATCCATTGAACTCAACAAACTATAAATCCTCTGAGAACCAGTGGCAGGATACAGGGCAATTTAGGGACCAACCCTTGGGCGTACATTCACTAGACTTGACTCATTAAACTCTTAATCTTCTTTATGTAACGATGATGAGAAGGATCATGACACTATTAACTTTACTAATGAAAATCCATTCCCCAAATCTATTAATCTACTTAGCGAATCCTCTAGTGTTGATGGAAGATAAAAATCATTAAAGTTTTTGTAGTTGCTACTCTAGAGCTTCCTGATTAGAATTCTATGTGACCACTAACAGAGTCTGCATTCCCAATTAGGGAAAATTATCCCACCTATGGTACAATTTAAAATGACATATGCATAAATTCATGTTTTCTGTGCTGAAGTATTTTTAACTTAATTACACACATTCTAAGTCATTGGGCATAAGAATGTATGAGATAACTAAATCTCACCAGATTGTTTTCCTAAATGACTGTGGTGGTTTCTATTTGCACCAGCAGAGAAAGAGAATATCAAAAAACTACAACCTTGTTAACAGTTTGTATTATCTAACTTACTAAACTTTTCACATTCTTCTGGATTTTAACTTGTATCTTTCTGATTAGTAGTGAATTTGCACATTTTTCAGAACATATTTTCAAAAATTGATGAGCCTGTTGGGCTTCCCTTTCTGTAAATTTCATGTTCATATCCTTTGTTCAGATTTCTATTGAGTTTTCTGTCTTTGCCTTGTTGACTTACACTCATTAATAAATATTTCATGTCAATTAGACTCTTCATGTTTCAACAAACAGATTCTCTTTGGTTATGGTAAGAGAGTTTATCGGAAAAATATGTATGAAAATAAGGAAGGCAAACATCTCTGGAAAACAGGCTCTTGGGAATCCAGGAACAGTGAGACCTTGATTGGAATCTATTTTTACAACTGGAAAACATGGTTTAAATGGCTCTGGAGGTAGATTGTCTGCTTGTCTCTTAGCAGATGTTGTTGATAGTGCTCCACCCCTATCCCTTAGGATCTTTTTTTATTGTTTTTTTTTTTTGTCACCTTCCTTTCCTTTGAGGTATTTTCCACATCTAACAGCCAGAACTTGTAGCTGATTCCCAGGGGACTGCCCTTGGCTACTGATTCTCCTTTGTTCATGTGCTGGAAGCCCTAAGTCCCTAGAAATGTACATTCCTTCAAGATAGCCCTTAAAAACTAATTGACTGGCCTGTAATTAGGAGAGCCTTAACTCCCTTGCCTACTCTGAGGCCCAATCCACACTCCCGAGTTCTCCTGCAAGAGCAGTCTGAAGTGGGGGATCAACTCATCTGAGTTTGCCTGCAATGTTTGCAATTTTAGCACTGAAATCCCTGTGTCCAGGAACCGCCCTCAGTCCTGGGCAAACCTTTGCCTGAATTCACATCCTTGGTTATCTTTCTCTCTTCTGTCCTGCTTCCCCCACCTCTTACTAGTGTCTACTAGGAGTAATTCCTTAAGGAATGACTTGCAATCGAAGTTATCTCAGAGTCTGCTTCTGGGGAAACTGACCTAAGACATTCTCCTAAGTGGAGATGGGCAATCCATACTCTACTGCACTGTGTTGTTATGACTCGGCTAGTTTCTCTGATCTTTTGGCCCCTATTTTTGCTACTAATAATGTGTATCTCCAAGGCTCAATTTTAACTTCCATGGAGACAACCATGACCTGATTGGCTCAGTCAGGCAGCATGATTCTGCTGGGAAGAATTTAGGTACCAAAAGACTTGTAACATGTTTAGTAGACGTTCTTTGTCATAAAATAGCTTCTACTAAAAAACAACAAAAAAACAAACCTTTTTTTATTATTTTATTAAATGATGAATATCTTATGAACTCAGGAATCTTATACAGTGCTACCCAAGAGGAACTTTTTATATAGCAGTAATTGTAATAGGTGCAAAAAGTAGTGGCATAGGATAAAAGTTTTGAAAAATCTTGATTTATTATTCCATAAGAGAAAATATAATAAGAATTTAGAAGTAGCAAAATTTTCTAATAATAGCATTTCGTTCATTAATGCATATTTTGTAACTTCATTTTAGGCAAGCGGTTCCTTATAATGCACAGCTTACAAATACACAAGCATTAAAGATTTTATAGACTTGCATGCTGTTACATGAATCTACTCAAAACATTTGTGGTTTTGATGTGAGATTTTGCAGCTATGAAACTTGATTTCTTTTAAGCTCTGCAATTTGAACTTATTCATATAAGGAATACGAAATTAGCTTGTTATACTTATCACCATTCAAGTATGTCCAATTTGCATTCCCATATTTGAATTCCACACATTCAGATGAATTTTCTTTCCATTGTTTTCTCCGGCTTCCTTAAAAAGATTTAGAATGACATGCATACTTTGGATGTTTCATAGCTGTACTTCCCAGAAAATTTGCCTAATTCAGAAGATTTTATTATATTTTATTTTAAACACATTTTTTTTTCTGGAAGATAGTGAGATTCTGAAGATTTAAGCATCTCTAAGGATTTTGCATCTATTCTGAAGCTGCATGCTTATAGGAGCAACTATTACAGTATCTATTCTTTTAATATAGGATTATACTCAGACCATTAGTATGGATATTGGAGGTACTTTTTTTTGTGTGTGTGAGGAAGACCAGCCCTGAGCTAACATCCATTGCTAATCCTCCTCTTTTTTTTTTTTGCTGAGGAAGACTGACCCTGGGCTAACATCCGTGCCCATCTTCCTCCACTTTATATGGGACGCCGCCACAGCATGGCTGACAAGTAGTGTGTCAGCAGGCGCCCGGGATCCGAACCTGCGAACCCCGGGCTGCCAAGCACGAACTAAACCGCTGTGCAACTGGGCCGGCCCCATTGGAGGTACTGTTAAGACACTTTTGATATTTTTATCCTTTTATTTGGACATTACATGATACTTGGATAGCCCTTCATGTTCTGTAGGAAGCCCTTCATATTGTCAGAAAAAGCCACTATTTTATTTAATAACTGCTTAGATATTTACTCTTCTCTGTAAAAACTCTGATAATATTCAGCCTGAAGCAACAGGGCTTCTTCTCTTTGAAGTATAAGTTGGTCAACAGAAAGTTTAGAGCAGGATACAGTGTGCCTTGAGAAACAGCCTTTAGTCTATATCTTTCCATATAACCCATGGCTTTTATTTTATTTTTTAAAAGACTTCAATTTTTTAATCAAAGTAACTAATGTATAATATAAAAATCAAATAGTACTGAAAAGGTTCCAATAGAGTTCCAAAAGGTTCCCTCATTCTTCCAACCCACCACTCCTCACCCTGTCCTTCTAACGTCAACAATGTTTAACTGAGGGTTTATTTGTAAAGATTTCCCATAAAAATTATCTCTAAAAAATGTAATTCAACAACTATATCTTGATTTATAATTTTAAAACATTTTTATCTACTTCCTGGTATAACAGATATGACTTAGCTCACTCACACCCTGCCACCCATACATAGTTGTATCTCTGTTAGATTCTTCAACTGGTTTCCTTTAAATCTTAAAAAAAAAAAAAAAAGTAAATCAACATCTGATTCACTTTCTCTCTTCATCTCTCTGTTTTCCACTCTCTTTCTCCTTGTAAAAACACGTGTCATATTATCTAAAGCCAAAAGAGAAGACATAAAAATAGTTTCTTTACCCAAGATTTAGGTCATTTCTGCTAAGATTTATAATATTGTAACACTTAGCAGCATATTGTAATAGGCAGCACTCCAGATGCTTATGTTTTACTTCCTATTTCAAGATTTTTGAGGAAGATGAATAATATTAATAATAACAAGAACAGTAATAACAGCTACCACTACAACAATGAAGTGTTTAGAAAGTGTCAGGCATTTTCTGAATTCCTTCTATGTATTTTTAAATCTTCACCACCTTCCTATGAGGTAAGTGTTGTTATGCCCATTTTACAGATGAGGAATCAAAAGCACAGAGTGATTATGTCATTTATCTGTTCTAGCTACTGTTATCAAGAAATTAACCACCCCAACACTTAGTGATGTAAAGCAACCATTAATTGTGCTCATGGATTCTGAGTCAGAAATTTGGATGTGCCCAGCAGAGATAGCTTGTCTCCCTCTGCTCCAAGAAATCTGAGACTTCTGCTGAAAATTAACCAACCGGGGGGTCTGGAATCATCTACAGGCTTTTTCATTCACATGTCTGGCAGTTGATGGTAGCTTTTGGCTGTAATCCCAGTTGGGTCCACCTGGGATTACCTACAAGTGGGGAACACCTACAAGTGCCATCTCCACACGACCTGGATTTCCTTACAGCATGGTGGTCCCAGCACTGTCAGATTTTTACTGTGGTAGCTCTGGACCCCAAAAGGTAGAGGAAGGTGTCCTGGCTAATACGGAAGAAGCTGAATTGCCTCTTATAACCTAGCACTGGAAGTCACGCAATGTCACTTCGTTGCATTCTGTTGCTTGCAAACAAGTTACAAGTCTGCCAAGAATCAAGGACAAGACTCTAGAAGATAAGATATTTTAATGGCCATCTGTGGAAAAAGTGTTACCCAAGGGCATTTGACTGGTTAGTGGCATTCTGATTCCAGTCTTACCTAGTTTTATCAAGTCCTCTATATTGTCTCTTACTGCAGTAGATACATATACTGATGCCACTTTATCTAGGGCAGGTTTGGACTTTTGGGGAGTCATATGTTCTACTTCTCAAAACATATTGCTGAGCTTCTCTATTGCACCATTCTATTAATTTCCAGCATTGACAATTGCAAATCTACATTCTATCCTCCTGCTTTATTAGGTAATTCTTTACTCCTTTCTTCAAATATCAGCCTTGATTTTGTCTTCTTCCAGCTCTTGGATTGGTTCATTCTTAGATTCTTGATATGTCTTTCTCTTACCTGGTTCTTTCCCATATTTTCCTAGCACATAAGCTTCAAGAACTTATTCTTTTAAAAAAAATTTATTTTATTGTGGAAAAAGCACTTAGGAGATCTATCCTCTAACAGATTTTTTTTTTTTGGTGAGGGAGATTAGCCCTGAGCTAACATCTGTTGCCAATCCTCCACTTTTTGCTGAGGAAGATTGGCCCTGTGCTAAGATCTGTGCCCATTTTCCCCTATTTTATATGTGGGATGCCTGCCGCAGCATGGCTTGATGGGCAGTGCGTAGGTCTGCAAGCAGGATCCGAACCCGCAAACCCCAGGCTGCCAAGGCAGAGTGCATAAACTTAACCACCATGCCACTGGGCTGGCCCCCCTCAACAGATTTTTAAATGTACAATACAGTATTGTTGACTATAGGCACAACGTTGTAGAGCAGATCTCTAGAACTTATTCATCTTGCATAACTGAAACTTTATACCCATTGATTAACAATTCCCCATTCCCATCCTCCACTCCAGCCCTTGGCAACCATCATTCTACTCTCTGCTTCTATGAATTTGACTGCTTTAGACACCTCATTTAGGGGAATCGTGCAATATTTGTCTTTTTGTGACTGGCTTACTTCACTTAGTATAATATCCTTCAGATTCATCCATGTTGCCACATATTGCAGGATTTCCTTCTTTTAAAGGCTGAGTAGTATTTCATTGTGTGCACATGTGTATGTAAATATATATTTCACATTTTCTTTATCCATTCATCTATTGATGGACATTTAGGTTGTTTCCACATCATGGCTACTGTGAATAGTGCTGCAATGAGCATGGAAGTGCTAATATCTCTTCTAGATCCTGATTTTAATTCTTTTGGATAAATATCCAGAAGTGGGATTGCTGAATCACATGGTAGTTTTATTTTTAATTTTTTGAGGAAACTCCATACTGTTTTCCATTTTGCATTTCCACTAAGAGTGCACAAAGGTTCCAATTTCTTCACATCATCACCAACAACTTGTCTTTTGGCTTTTTGGTAATAAACATCTCAATAGGTGTGAGGAGATATCTCATGGTTTAGATTTGCATTTCCCAGATGATTAGTGTGGTGAGCATTTATTCATATATCTATTGGCCATTTGTATGCTTTCTTTGGAAAAATGTCTAATCCTTAGTCCATTTTTACTTTGGGTTATTAAGTTTTTTGCTTTTGTGTTGTAGGAGTTCTTTATATATTTTGGAAATTAATCCCTTATTGGATACATAGTTTGCAAATATCTTCTCTCTTTCCACAGATTGCCTTTCCACTCTGTTAATTGTTCCATTTGCCATGCATAAGCTTTTTAATTTGACATACTTCCATGGTCAGTTTTTGCTTTTGTTCCTGTGCTTTTGGTGTAATATCCATGAAATCATTGCCAAGACCAATGTCATAAAGCTTTCTCCCATGTTTTCTTCTAGGATTTTTACAGCATCAGGTATTATATTAGTCTTTAATCTATCTAGAGTTGATTTTTGTGTATGGCGTAAGATAAGGGTTCCATTTTGATCTTTTGCATGTGGATATCCAGTTTCACCTTCACTGTTTGTTGAAAAAACTATCCTTTATTCATTGTTAGTCTTGATGTCTTTGTTGAAGATCAGTTGACTATACATATATGGATATATTTCTGAGCTCTCTATTCCATCTTTATGCCAGTACCATACAGTTTTAATTATTGTAGCTTGATAATATATTTGAAATTAGGAACTATGATGCCTCTAGTTCTTCTTTATTCTGCCTTTGTTCTTCTTTCTCAAGATTGATTTGGCTATCTTTTGTGATTTCATGTGAATTTTATAACAGTTTTTTTTTCTATTCCTATAAAAAATGACTTTGGGATTTGGATAAGGATTGCATTGAATCTGTAGATCATTTTGGGCAGTATGAACATTTTAACAATATTAAGTCTTCCAGTTCATGAACACAAGATATCCTTCTGTTTGTGTCTTTTTAAATTTCTTTCATCAGCGATTTGCAGTTTTTAGTGTATAAGTCTTTCACCTCCTTTTCTTTGTTTAGAGTCTTTCATGAAAGAGTATTAAATTTTATCAAAAACTTTTTTTCTGCATCTATTGAGATGAGCATGTGACTTTTATCCTTCATTCTGTTAATGTACTGTATCACATTAATTGATGTTTGCATGTTGAACTATCCTTGAATCCCAGGGATAAATCCCACTTGGTCATGGCTTATAATCCTTTTAATGTGATGTTGATTTGGTTTGCTAAATTTTGTTGAAGATTTTTGCATCGACGTTCATCAAAGATATTGGTCTGTAATTTTCTTCTAATGTCTTGTATACTGGCTTTGGTATCAGGGTAGTACTGGCCTCAAGGAACGAGTTTGGAAGTGTTTGCTCCTCTTCAATATTTTGAAGAGTTTAAGAAGGATTGGCATTAATTGATTCTTCATTAAATATTTGGTAGATTTCACCAAATTCCACCAAATCTGGTAGAAGCCATCTGGTCATGGACATTTCTTTGTTGAGAGAATTTTGATTACGATTTAAACTCCTTACTAGATATAGGTGTGTCCAGACTTTCTATTTCTTAATTATCAGTCTTGGTAGGTTGTATGCTTCTAGGAATTTGTCTATTTCTTCTAGATAATCCAGTTTCTTGACATATAATTGTTCACTGTAGCCTGTTATGATCCTTTTTATTTCTGAGGCATCAGAGGCATCAGTTGTAACGTCTCCTCTTTCATTTCTGATTTTATTTATTTAGTCTTTTCTCTTTTTTACTTAGTCTAGCTAAAGGTTTGTCAATTTTGTATCTTTTCAAAAAACCAACTCTTAGTTTTGGTGATTTTTTTCTATTCTTTATATTACTTATTTCTGCTCTAATATTTATTATTTCCTTCATTTCCTTCCTGAGTATGTTATTGGAAACAAAGGACTCTGGATGTCAGCTACCCATGTAGTGGTGAAAAAGGCCAATGGTGAGAACTGGCTGACCCATCACATCACTGTGGAAACCTGTGAGAACAGATGAGGGTCACAGACCCAAGGAGCCCCTCTCCTCTGCACCCCTTCTCCATGTTGACTTTTATGATCCTATCTGAGCCCTTCCCAAAACTTGATGTTACCCAGAGAGAAGGGAAGGGGAGTTGAGGAGAAGACACCCTACATTGACTACCGAGAAGTTACAGAAAAGACTAATTTTTAATCTGGAATTTGCAAGATTAAATTTGCAAGATTAAAAGATTTTTGTTTTCTTTTGCTACTGAGAGGAAATAGAAAATCATGGACAGTGCAATGTTCAGTTACAGAAAATTATCAATGCCTCTTTTGACAACAATTTTTGCCTGTAACTATCACCCCAGCCATACTGACAAGGAACACTTCAACTGCAATGCAAGTACTAGTCTAATTAGGCCCCAGATTCAGTGGTGGCGAAATAAGCCCTTTAGGGAAGGGGCAGTATGAACCAAAATGATCAGTGAAGGCATGAAAGAGATTTCAAGGCATGGCATGCAAGTTTTAGATAGGCAGGGATGTGAGGGAATGGTGTTTGGGTCTGAATCAAGGCTTATAGGTAAGGTGTAGGCATGGGTTAGGCACACAGTGAAGTCCAGTCTGGCAGAAGGAATAAGTAGTGAGAAAGGTTGTTTGGCACTAAATTTCAGGCCTCATCACAATTGAGGAAAAATATTAAGGAACAACTGATATATTTTCTGCTTGAAATATAATTTTATTTTATACACTTGTAGACAATGACCTCACTATTACACAGAAACCATCATTTTTCAGAGAAGTGACCAAAAACCGCCTTTCCCTCTTCTGTATTGGAACCCGAGTTCCGCCACTTACGGGCTATGCAACGCTGAACACATTACATAAGCCCTCTATCTTGAGTTTCTCAATTATAAAATGGGGACACTGAGGGTAATTACCTCATATGGTTGTTGTGATAATTATAGAAGTTAATATGTGCCTGGTACAGAGAACACAAGCAGTATCTATTATCAGTACATTTGTTTTAAATAAACTTTACTACCCTTGAGAAAACTGAGTACTAAATATCCTAGTACATCCAGGTTTCTGGGTTTAGTGGAGGACACAGAAACATGATTCAAGGGCTGGGGTAACTGAGGTTATGTGAATAAGAGATTGGAGGGCTTTCTGTATAACTCCGACATGCAATTATAAATAACATTTCAGTGACCACCACCCCCCCGCCCCTTCTTTGTTACAAATAAGGATTTTGTTTGGCAGCTTTACTTTTCCCAGGAATTTTCTGTTCTGAAGTTCTCTTCCTGGGCTTTCGCTCACTTCTGAGTGTCTTTCGAGAAATGTATTTTCAGACAAGGGTCTCTTACTGTATAGATTTTTTTCACTCATTTTAAGGTTCTCTGACAACTAAGCTTTTAGAAGCCTGTTCAAAAAGCTGGCAACCACATAATTCTGCTTCTTGCTCTTTAGCATTCATACATTCAGAGTCCTTTAATCTTAGTTATTTTAAAAAGAAATTTAAGTTAGTGGAATATTCAAGAGAAGACTTGGAAACTCATTGTTAATTCACTGAGACCTGTGTTGGCTGCCACCATTATTTTACTCTTGGCTTGCCACCGTGATATTTAGGGCAACCCAGAGCCTGGCTTGCAGTGGGCATTCAGTAAATGGCACATTACCATTCTCTTTCCTTTTCTTTCTTAATGATGTCCTATTGATAATGAACATTGACGTATTGATGATGAACATTGAATTGGTTTTTCTTAAATTCTATTGACTCTACTTTCAGAATCTGGCCACCTTTTTCACTGCCTCCACTGTGGTCCAAGCAACCATCATATCCCACCTGGATTACCGCAATATCCTCCTAATTGACCTTTCTGTTTCACCCTGCTCCAGCTCTGCCAGCCTCCTCACACTCTGACTGTACCAAACATCTTGCTGCCTTAGGTTGTTTGCTCTGCCTATTCTCTCTTTCTGGAATACCCTTCCTCCAGATATCCACATGGCTTGCTTCCTCACTTCTTTCATGTCTTTAATCAATTGTCCTCTTCTCAACAAAGTTTGCCCTGATTGTTTTATTTCAAATTTCCAATAGACACTTCTCAACACCCACAGCTCATTTCCCTTACAGTGTTCTGCATTTTTTCCATTGTTTCATCTTCTTACATACTACGTTATTTATTTAGTAGATTTATTGTTAATTATCTGTCTCCCCCTACAAAGACTGAGATCCTGTTTGTCTTTTTTTCCCCATAATATATCCCAGGGGCTTAAGATACCACCAGGGACATAATAATCTCTGAATAAGTGTGTATAGAATAAATAAAAGACAAATGGATATTTTCTTTACTGAAAAAGATCTAAAGAAGTGATTTTAGTTTTCAGACATAAAAACTGGTTCTCTTTTTATTATCTCATTGTGGCTGAGAGATCACATTGCTTAGTTCTACCTTGACACTAAATTATGGGCTAAAGTTTTGGAATCTTTACAAGTGGGATAGTTGGTAGAGAATATAGTGATCACACTTAGATTTATTGTGTCTTTCTCAGCGCTGGGCTCCCATCACTATCACTCTATCTTCCGGGGGTTAGTGTGATTCTGTGTGGGCTGTGACCAAACTTATTCATTCCACTTAGATACACAAAATCCTCAGTGAAAGGGGCTGGCCTGATGTCATGGTGGTTAAGTTTGCACCCTCTGCTTTGGCAGCCTGTGGTTTGCAGGTTCACATCCCGGGCTTGGACCAACGCACTGCTTGTCAAGCCATGCTGTGGTGGCGTCCCATAGAAAATAGAGGAAGATGGGCATGGATATTAGCCCAGGGCCAATCTTCCTCAGCAAAAAAAAAGAGGGTTGGCAATGGATGTTAGCTCAGGTCTAATCTTCCTCACACACACACACAAATCCTCAGTGAAAGAGAGTTTTCAGTCATCTCTCTGAAAAATCATGGTTTTTGTGTAATGGAGAAGTCACTGTCTGCAAGACCATCAGCCCTTGTTGGTCTGATGAAATACACAAATCTAATATTTTCCTGAGTGTAAGAGCCAGTGAAAATTAACTAAAAAATAAGGATAAATCTTAAAGCATTTATCACATAGTCAGGCAAATGAAAGAGAAAAGGTAGTTCTGATAGTTGAGTGTACAATGAATTCAGGAAGAATCACATTGTAAACAGACAGAAGTTTTCCTTATATATCAAGATTCTATTCTATGTGAATTAAGTTCTATTGAATTCCATTTTTCTTTTGCTGCATATAAAAATGACTTGAAGATAAAGCATATTTTAGACATAGGAATGGTTGAATGTGGGAAGTAAAAGCATTCTGTAAGATTTTCCAAAAAAGCCTAAGTTTCATAGGAGGAGAGAATGACCATTTGGTAGAAATTGTGAAATACTAAAGGTATGAGTGTGGGAGGATTTGCAAGAAATTTGGCTCACTGATGCGGGAGATTTTTGAATAAATCTGTATTGTAGACCAAGACTCTTGAATGTTTGCCATGTGACAATATTTGCTTCATTTGGGAAACATAGATTTGGCAAACTCTTACTATTTTTCCTCAGGCATGGTGTACAAGACCTTGAGGTTGTATTCCATTGAGAAAATATATCCAATTTACAAGGCAAGGAAATGAAAATTTGAAATAATCTGAGAATTTTTTTCCTCTCTGTAAAAAAATATGCATGATACTTACTTGTTAATATTTTCTTTTAAATAGATGAAGATTGTCACTAAATGCCCCAAGAAAATAAGACAGTTATAATTAGATGTCATCTTGTCTAGGTTATAAAAAAGGGGTGGAGGGTCAAGTTTCTGCCTCACTTTGGGGAAGTGTTGCCATGTCTTATCAATGGAACTTGGTGATGGACACACCTCTCTTTTCTTCTACCTTCTCTAAGTTGAGTACTTCATTGGCTCAGAATTTTGAAATTAAATTAAGAAGTCTCACCAGAAAATCACTGAGAAATTAGTGTGAGTGGTATATCATTATCATATGATGTACTGTATGAATTTAATAGAAATTTAGAAAAAAAATCACACCTTGATTGATTCTATGTCTTTGACTTCTGAATATTTAATTTACCACTCTTGAAAAGATTCAATCAATTAATAGACCCTGGTGAAAGAAGAGAGTTTGCCTGATTTTGGGAAAGTCTTTTGGAGCAACTGTATTGTATAAGCATTTGGAAAATGTGGGTATATCATAAATTACATCTGATTCGTAATGAGTTTTTAATATAGAATTTACTAGACTGACCAAGAACTGGAAATGAGAAGAGTGAATAACAACTATCTTATATGTAGATCTATGTAGTCATTTTTTTTGAATTTAATATGTGATACATTATTGGTGTCTATTATGTTTAATCTCTGTTGTAGTGATATCTCCCAGGAGGCATGCCATGAGACCTCATCAGAACTGTAAAGGCAGTTGGCAATGAAAAGAAACATGTTGCTTAAAAAGTTATATTTAATAATATAGTCTTATAGGTTGAATGAAAAGAAAATGTATCTTTTTAATAATATGAACTATAAAAAGAAGAAGTAGCTTGATAACAGTTTAGGTAGCGGAAATACACAGATGATAGAGTGGTAAAACATTTGCAGTGAGGTATGCAGTTAACAAGGTCGAAGGCACATATTTACTTGTTATTTTCTTTGTCTGCGTGTGAGGTATGATTTTTATAGCTAGCTCAATTGTACATCACAAATATCAGTCAGAATATATTCCCAAATCTGTATAAGAGTTTACAATACCCTGCATGATCTGGATTTGGGCTATGTCCTATGACTCTTCCAATTTTTCACTCTGTTCCAGCTTCACTGGCCTTTACAGCACAGCCCCCTGCCTGAAATGTTCTGGTATCGTCATGGCTCCCTACTTATTCACTTCATTCAGATTTCTGCTCAGAAGTCTCCCATCAGAGATGCCAACATGCCGGCCACTCTACCCTAACCCTTCTTACTGATCTCTAGTCTCTTACTCTACTTTATTTCTCTTTATGCATTTATTGCAGTAGCATATTATATATTCAGTATTTTTTAATTAGTTTGATGTCTCCATCAATAGAATATGAAGAATAGGGAAGCTGTTTTTTTCAGTGTATTACCAGAACTTAGAAGAGTTCCTGGTCCAGGGAAGACACTCAATAGAAAATTGTTAAATGAATGAATGGATGGATGAATAAATAGGGAGCCTCACGTCTGGGATACCTTGAACACTTACAATCCCATCATTCAGATTGTCTGATTATACTCTTTTACATTATTTCTTAAGTTTTTGCTTCGGTATCTGAGTTTAGCAACTAAAACAAGGCAAACAAATGAAACAGAAAAACCAAATCCTCAAAATATTTTATGAGACTTATGCCAAGTTCAGGCTTATATGTACTGCAAAGAATGGCATCCCATTTAACTGGTATGATCTATGTCAAAACTGCTGAACAAGGCCTCATTCTAACCCTCATATTTGAACACTGTTTGAGTTTAAAACAGGGACATATGATATTTTTAAGCAAGATTTTTTCCAAATTTAACTATTTGTTTTTCATGAATTTGGTTACCTGAAATTTATAATCAAGACTCTTCCAGTGGTTTAAAAAAATAATTGTAGGGAATGGAAAAATATCTCAAATGATGGGGAAAATTTTAAGAAAACACATTTCTCATAAGAATATTTATTTGTCTTATTTTTCTGTGAGACACCTAACTAACACCTAACATTTTTCTGTGATGGCACCAAATTTTAATTTTGCAGATTCTCATGACCTTGTTTTGTTCTTAGTTCTGATGAATCTACGGATGAAGGAAATTGTGCTTAGGTATTTATTTAATATATATAGAATAGTTTGTTTTCTGAAGTACTGGAGTCAAAATTTTTCAAGTCATCTGAGCTAAAAAAAAGTGTGGGGCCAGCCTGTGGTGTAGTGGTTAAGTTCACGTGCTCTGCTTTGGCAGTCTGGGGTTCATAGGTTTTGATCCCAGGCGTGGACCTACACACCACTCATCAAGCCATGCTGCGGCGGCATCCCACATACAAAATAGAGGAAGATTGGCACAGATGTCAGCTCAGGGACAATCTTCCTCACCAAAAAAAAAAAAAAAAAAAGGAAAATGAATAGAGTAGGCCTATACTATTCTGGAAATGCTGCTCCTCCAACTAGGCTTTATAGTAAATGAAACTAAATTATTTTTAGAATATCAGAGGAGAGATCAGCTACTTGAAACCTTAAAAATGACAATTATTAGCAAAGTTGGATATATTTAACATATAAAATGGGGACTTTTCAAGTCACTGAGCCTGAGAGATCACGAAAAACTCCAATTATTGCCCATTGTGTGCTACCTCAAGCAGCTGTCGCCAAATTTAAGCAAAAATCAGGCATCGTAGGAAAAAAAAGGCCCTTCTTGACTTGCTGTAGCTTTGAAAGATAAATCTCTCAAAAATTATTTTTAAGGAAATAATTAAATCTGTGCATAAAATTAGAAGCCTGTGAACTCCTTTAAAAAAAAACTCACTCACTTTTTTTTGGTGGGAAGATCTCTAAGAAAAGGTTTTGTAATTCAATACAATTTTTTGGTAGCCAAAGTAATTTTCAGAAAATCACTTTGGAAACTTTCGGGGTAAAATCTGTCTCAGTTTATTCTAAATTATGTGTGCATATTTTACATCAAAATTTCCCCTTTTTACCAATATTCATTAGTAAATCTTGCTTCCCTGCACTTTGGGCTGAGAATGTAACAGTGCAACAAGTTTGATGGTGAAAGTGTGCTCTGTCTTCAAATTCACTTAGAAGTGAAAATATTGTAACAAGCAACTGACTCAGATTTATGACTCAGCTGTTTTCTGATTGGAGTAAAAATAGAACATTTCTTAAATATTAAAACAATATTTTCATTTTATAATTATCATTGCTCTGTGTTTAGATTTTTCTGAAATCTCAAATAGTGTTAAAGGAGAGCAAATTTTTTTCTTATACGAAAATATTATACAAAAAGTTAGAAAGAAAATGACATATGAAAGTATTACTTGTGAACTCAAATTCCTCTTGCTTCACTTGCTACTGAGAGTAAGTGTATCATATTTACAGCAGAACCCCAAATCTAGAGGTGCTCTGATCCACTATGTGCTTGGTGAAAACTTGGCCTTTCTTTTTCCAGAATCCTCTCCATTCCTCAGTACTCATTCGGTCTGTAGTTCCTGGGGAGGAGACTAGCTCACACATAATATGTAAATGTGAGTCTGTCTGAAGCTTTTTATTTCTGCTGCATCCTTAGGCATCCCAAGCTTTTGCCATTTTCCTGAAGCTGACTACCATCTCCCATTGGCTGCCTGTCTTTTTGCTCTGCCCTCCAGGGATTTTTCTCTCTGTCTTGCAGGATAATTCCTTCTGCTTTTTTTCCACCAGCTCTTAGATAGGCTTCCCATAGCAGAGCTGTTGGACACAGTTTTTTCCTTTATAATACAGTCATCTCCTTCCCAGAGCATGCAGACGTGGGAGGCAGGGGGAAAGAGTTGCTGAGGTGAGACAGGATAGTGAGGGAGCACACTGGATAGGGTGTCGGCCAGGCTGGGCAGACATAGTCCAACTCTGTACCTGAAACAAGTCCCTCAGGCCCTGCTCCCATAATATCCATGCCTTGCATTTTAGACTAGCCACTTCACACTGTAATTTTACCTTTTCTTCATCTCTTCCTTCCTTCTTCCCCCGCTTCTTTCCTTCCTTTCATCCATCCTTCCTTCCTCTCTCTCCATCCCTCCATTCTTCCCTTCCGTCCTTCCAGTATATTTTAAGCACCTTTGTGCCAGGCATTATGCGAAAACTTTCATTGACTCTATTATCACGAGTTATCCCCAATCTAAACACATCTGCACCTCAGTTATAACCCTGTTATAATTCCTGTTCTTTTCCATAAGACTTCCGCGTCATCCAGAGCTCTAAACTCATTCTAAATTTTAGCAGGAGGAAACCTTTCATTCTCTCAACAGATATCAGAAATTCCTGTGCTGTATCCTTTTGCCATCCCAATAAGATCTGAAAACAAACAAAAAAATCTTCCAAATCAAGGGGTTTGTCTCAGCAAATATTTCAACATGTCTCAAACGCACAGAACCTTTTATTTCAGCGACACAGCGAGTCTGTACAGTGCCCAGAAAAGATCTCTAGGGGGCAGTATGACCCAATGCTGCAGCTCTCGAGGATGTTAAATATTCAAAACCTCTGGATGATTTCTGTGGATTAGTTTCTCTCTATCTGGCTAAACAACAATTTCTAGAGAAAAGGTCATTGAAGGAGAAATTAAATTGTGCCATTTTATCATTTTCTCTTTGTCCTCTTTTTCTGGCGTAAGATAAATGGAAAGATGGCCCTCAGGACACAGAAACAGTCCTAGTTAGTTTAGGGAGTAGAAGGAGAGTAGCATTTAGGACTGATGGCAGAGGGTATTGGATTGAGAGGAAATGTCTTGATTGGAAGATTCATTTTCTTGTTGTCAGGTCTCATTGGGGAGGCAAGAGGAGAAAGGATGAGGATTCCTGAGATTGGTTGAGACGAAGACTGACTTCCTTCTAGATTTTGGAGTGAGTTTAGAGCTTACATGACCCAGAAAAGTTTGTAGAGGGGTGTATGTGCTTGCGACATCAGTGAGCTGACGCTGAGGGAAAGAGACTCGACTAGAGGGGACGGGGATCCTGAGCAGAACCAGACCAGGTCCTCTGCCGAGACCCTGCAGAGAGAGATCCAACCTCTTGTGACACTCTCCGTGGAAATTCAAACATTGTAGGGCCTTATTGGACTATTATTATAATATGGATATTGTAGATCACATAATTTTGGTTGATACTGTGTTATTTTAAAAATCTAAAATGAATTTTTAGAAATGAATAAAGTATGGGTAATTTAAGAATAACATGACTCCTTATAATACAGGGATTTTCATGCCATCAGTTCATTTAACTAAAAGTTATATTGGCATTTACTCAAGAATATATTTTTTTAAATATGAGAATAGGAAATGTGAAAAGGTTTTGTAAAGAAACCAACATATTTGTTGTATGTGTGTGTGTATATATATATATATATACCTTCTATGATGTGTTCTAGTACAAGTTTGAAAGCAGATGAAATTAATTAATTCTCAGGTATTTACAATAAAAGGTTTAAAATTTGACTGTCTTTAGAATTATAAGTAGTGAAAGGGCCCTACAGATAACAGGAGTAGAAACAATGCCCTCGAGTAAATCATATTTCCAAGAAACATTGATTATCAAAAACTTGAGAAAGCTTTACAAAATTACTTTATCTATGAGGTAGAGCCCAAATCAATGAAACAATTTTATCCCTTTGTCTCAAGAGGGTGTTGCTAGTTTAACCACTGAAGTTTGCGCTCTCCAGTCCTTTCACAATGACTCATTCTTCCTCACAGAAGGCCCGAGGAATACGTGTAGTGTCATGTGAGGATACGCCCATTGATGGAACCAAAGGAAGGTTTACTGTGAAGCTAATGAAGCTTCAGCTCCAGGCTCACTCCCTTCCCCAAGTCTCTGTGAAAGCTGGGAGTTTTGGGGAGTTTTAAGGTGTTCTAGGTTGGAAGGGTAATACAGGCTGCAACCAGGAAACACTTGTATGTAGGAAATCCTGGTAATTGCCTAAAGAGATCTCAGAAGAAAGGGACCTAAATTTCTAAGTTTTCTATAATTTATTGGGATTTTTAAAGTTTCATTCTAAATAAGTTCTGTGGATTTTGTATTTGTAATTTGTTTTCTTTTACATATAGATAGTCTGTCAAACTGTATAAGCTTAAGCTTGACAAAACCTGGATTCATCCCTGACTGTAACAAGTAGATGCAAAAATGTGTAAGAGCTCAAACACAATGCAAATGTTTTCTTGATCATGTAATACTACAGGATGGGTAAACAGGTTTGTGGGGAGCCCTTCTCCATACAGTCATTCAGGGGCCCAGGATAATGGATATCCTGCCATCCTCAATATGGCTTCCAAGGAAATGGTGGGGTCATCAACATTCTAGGTAGTCAGAAGAAGAAATACGTGGGGGGAGGATTGTGTGGGCCAGCCTGGGGGGTGATGCCTTTCACTTTTGTTCACATTCCATTGGGTCAGTCATGTGCCCAAACTAAATTTAAGTGACGCAGGGAAATGTCATCCAGCAGGGTGTTCAGGAAGAAGAGGAAAAGATGGATTTGGGGTAAGTCCTTGCAACAAGCAAATTTGTTTAATGGTTTTTATGTTCTAGGTATACAGTTTGTACAGATGTACATTTTTGTGTATAACCATTTTACTGAGGGATGAAAAACACTTTGAAAAAATATATGGAATGAGATTTAAAATTTCACTCTAGCACTATATTTACCTAGCCATCATTTAATGAACACAAGTAAACTTAATGCTTACCAATATTCTAATGTGGACTAGTAATTGAGTCTCCTAAACAGGAGTAGTATATTCTAGATTTTAGGATCTAAAGTGATTGTTCACAATGTGGCACCAGAAAACAGGAAGATTCCAGGCCTCCTACCCTCTTTCAGGAATTGAGATCAGCTGAATACCTGGAACAATAGCAGCACTGTGGTTACTTAATCATCCCTGTACTGTTGAACCAAGGAAAACATCCTATGGAGCGGAAATTAATTACGTGATGCCTTTTAATATGTTTGCTTAAAACGAATGTGCAAATATCATAAGGATTCAAGGTGCATATGATGAAGTCATCTCAAATAGAAAGGGAATTGAGAATGCACAGAAAATCCACAGATTAGCAAAGAACGTGATTTTTAAAGTGAATGATGAAGTTCCCAAAAGGAGAACTGTCATGTTTAATATACAGATTTTTTTGAGAATCAAATTAAATGAAATAATATATGTAGATGACCATTGCTATTTATAAAGCACTACAGAAATACAAGGAATTCTTATTGCTGTTTTTAAGTACTATTCTAGAATTTTCTTAATGAGCTCTTCCTAACCTAAACAGTGTATGGTAGATGTGCAAAAATGTATTTATTTGAAAACACTTTTAAAACTTGGATCTTTTTCTGCAGTGGTAAACCTCTAAAAATTATAATTGTCAATGGAAAATATGACTTGATATATATTCGCTTTACACATGACTTTCCAGAAAGGGAGCTAGTGCTTAAGAGTAGAGCAAATTAAGCCTGAAAGCTATATTTACTCTTGAGGTACAAAAAGCATTTTTGTACCTCAAGTCGTTTGTTCTTTCTCCTTTCAAAATTGTCATCGAAATTAGAGATTCTGCTTTATAAATCAGTCTGATTTCCATTTTCACTGGTGCAAATTTTTTACCAGGTAAAAGTAAGTAATCCTTAAGTGTTTTTAGTACCACAACCAGGAATAATGCTCAAAATTCTAAAAAAAAGATGGGCAAGAACACGAAATTTTCAATAATAAATAAAAAATCACTAGATATCCAAAGCAGCAAATATAAGAAGTGGCCTAATAATTGAAAAATTGTTACTAAGAATTTTATATAGACAGAACCTAATAATATGGTACAATAAGAGACTTTGATTATGTATTTCAATCACTAGTTATTGGTTTGGTTAAGGTGATAATATATGGTCAATGTGACTTATAGCTGATTATCAATGCATCATCCTTTACCTTTCTGGCTGATTTTATCCAAAGATTCAGAATCTCGTCTACAAAATGCAAACATTAACTAAAAGGCAGTGGTTACTGGATTTTTTTGTGTTCAGATATATTAGGAAGTTCTGTGCACTATACTAATCCTATCCTGAAAATTCCAGATTTATTTTTAAGAAGCTTCTATATATTTAAAAGTATATTTACAGTATAGTTCAGGAACTACTGCACTATTTATACGAAAGTGAACAGGGATTTCAGATAGTATTTTTAGTAAAAAACAAGTGACACAAAAGACCATAAAAAAAAAACTCTATCTTTCAAATCAAGGAGGTGGTGGGAAAGTGATTAAATAACAAAAGTCATCAAATAACACAAAGTCAACTGCTATAAGAATGGTGAAGAGTATATGTGGGGTGTTAGAGCCGGGGTGGCTTCTTGGAAGAAGTGAAGTTTGTGCTGGCTTTGACACACCAGTAAAGTTTGCTGCATACAGAGAAGAGGAGCAGCAAAAGGATTTCATGTATAAGGCTCAAAAAAAGCAAAAAAAGTTCAAAAATAGGAATTATTGATTATTTTTAAGGATAAGTAAACGATTCTTCTTCAGCAAAGCAATGAGAAGATATAATGTAATATGTAAATTGAGCCACACTTGAATGCCAGACAAAGCAAGGTGGGCTTTATTCCTTAAAAAATGTGGATCTGAACATCTACTTCCAGAAAGATAGAGAAGAGTAGGTGTTTTTCTTGATTCTTCCCATTAAGTAAAAATAAAAACCCTGTACATTTATATAAACAACAAATGTAAGACTCTGAAAGGCGGAGAGAAGAAGGCAAACCAGTTAGGACTAAAGCACCGAAGGAACGACATGGTGATGAGATACTTGGGTTTTCTTTTTGCCTCATATATACCAGACTTGGAGCTGAATAAGCTGGCAACCCAGAAATACCAACAGACAAAATAAATCAATAAATCTCCAACAATAGTCTGCTGTCTTTAGTCAAAGGATTATGAAAGGAGAAACTTAGCAAGACAGAAAACTTTTAGACAATAACAGCTTTACTCCTCAGAAAAAAATGTGGTTCTGCCCCCATCCATGCCAGCAAAGGCCAAGTTGGGAGCCTAGCTTTCCACCCTTGCCAGACTGTGACAAAGTGCCCAATCTCCCTACCAGGGTGATGTCAGAGAAAGTTGAGTAGGGACCTGGGACTTTCATCCTACTGGGTGGTAATGAATCCACACAGTGTTAGTAGTGTTGATAGTTAGCAGTATTAGTAGAATTGTTAGTAGGGCCTTGTAGGGAGCAATAACAAGGCATTCTTGCCAGTCCCAGCCAGGGAGTTATCAGTGGAAGCCTAGTGGGGAGCTAGAACTCCCAACCCTGCACAGTAATTAGGCCAGCCCCACCCCACCCTACTTGGGAGTCGACAGAGGCTGGGAGGGAAACCTAGATTCCTGGGCATTTAGCCCAGAGAAATAAAAACTTACATTCACCCCAAAACCTTTACAGAAATATTTATAGTAGCTTTATATGAAATAGCTAATAACTAGAAACAAACCAGATGTCCTTTAACAGATGAATGGCTAAACAAACTTGAACATCCATACCTTGGAATATATCTCAGCAATAAAAACAAGAACTATTGATCCATGCAACAACCTGGATGGATCTCCAGAGATTTACTCTGAGTGAAAGAAGACAATCCCCAAAGGTTACAGCCTGTAATTCCATTTAAATATCATTCCTGTAATAACAAAACTACAGAAATGAAGAACAAATTAGTGATTGCCAGGTGATAAGGAAAGGACGGGGTTAAGAGGAAAGTGTATGTGGCTATTAAGGGCAACATGAGAGATCCTTACAGTGATGGAATTTTTCAGTATCTTGATATATCAATACCAATATGCCAGTTGTAGTATTGCATTGTTTTATACTTTCACATTGCTATAGTTTTCCCATTGTGGGGGCATTGGATGAAGGACACATGGGATCTCTCTGTATGATTTCTTACAATTGCATGTGAATCTGCAATTATCTCAAAATTAAAATTTTAGCTGAAAAAATGTGGAGCTAATTAGGTGGTTTTCTGTTTTTCAAAAAGTAGCAATATAAGCAACATAAGTAGATTGTAAGTAAGAGCCTGAAGGAGGAGGGCCAAATAGGAGAACAAAATTAAATTATCAGCCATTAGTCTCTTCCCCCTGAGGAAAACCAGCTCATCACAAGTATTTAAATATTTATTCCATTCGTATCATAGTGTTTTATAAGAATAGTTGACTGGTGTTAGAGGTGTAGATTTGCAGAGCTACCACGTCCTAAGATACCGCTGTCCTTTACCAAAAAGAGCTCAGTCTCCCCCAGGATAAGTTTTCCTGCTTTGTAGGATTAAAGATCAGCAAAATGGGAGCATTGACTAGGACACACAAATTATATTTAGCTCTAATCCCTTTCCGTTCTTGTAGTAGTATGAAACAGAATGGAATGTTAGAATGACTTTACCATAAACGTTTTTTGACCAACAGGAAGTATATATGAAGAACCTGTATGTCAAATCACACAAATTTACTTTAAACTTTATAGTCTTGATCTGATCTTAAAGTAAATATTCCAAGGTGGTTCATGCTTGGTTAATTATCTGTGAATTAAAGGAGATGAGGAAAGATATGAGAAAGGCTTGTGATATTTCAGATACATAGTATATTTCAGATATACATATGTAATTTATGCTTGAAAAACAGAACAAGGTGGTTGGCTGTTTGCCTGTATTAACAACATTCATTATAGTGTTAAACAGTGTGTGTAGTAGACGCAAAGGAGTGTGAGATATGACGGCAGGCTAAATATGTGTTCATTTGAACATAACGGCTACACAAGAGGACAATTACTCACATATACAGTTTTCAGTTTTGCTTGATGGCACTGAGAGGAACATCTAACATCGATTGGAGGAGATGCTCCATTTTATCTTTGATATTCAGAAGTCTTCAAGGAGACCAAGTAGAGAATACAGAAAAAATAAAAGTAAAATAAAATAAATTACCCATAGCCCTAATAACTTAAAGAAACCACTATTAAACTCTGGCATGTTTCCTTCTCCAGTAGTTTTTCAAATGCAAATATTTTTGCTTTGTTTTTAAAAATTGATTTATGACCGTACTTTTTGTACCATGTTGGATCTTTTTATCCATATGACATAATGTAGCAGATCCAATTCCATCTTCTTTGCCCATCTTCACATTAGTTCTGTGCAGTAAGGGGTGACTGGAACCCATTTCTGCTTATTGAAATGTGAGGAGAAGGCTGCTGGAGGCTGTGAGGAATGTATACGTATTTATTTTGTGGTGAGAGTCAAGCACACACAGAGAAAGTCTCTTGCTACCAGCTTTGCTGCTTCGCTCCTTGCCTTTGAATTTGGTTTTGACATCTACTGTAGAAGCCAAACTGTGATCATGAGGTAATTTTTTCGTTTATTTGCTATTATTGGAATGGAGGTCTTTACGTTTTATAGAAAATGTTAAGAGGAAACACTCCTGAGCATATCAGTTTCCTGGCCTTATATCCTTAGGTAACCACTGAAGTGAATTTACTAGTTCCAAAGATATGATAAATTGTAAGGTTTTAGATATATTTGAGGTAGTTAAGTCAGATAGTCTTATTCACATGCTACTGAAGAAAGAATTAGAAATTTCAGAGATATTAGATGATTTCCCTAAATCTACAAAGTAAACCGGGACTTAAAACCAGGCTTTCAGGTTTGGATTATTTTTGTCTTTCAAATATCCTACATCCCCTCCACTGTCAGTTCTGGGGAACAGCACATTGAGAGATGCAGCTATGGAAGATATGAAATATGAAAAGCTTTTCTGTTAAGATTTTCCACTGCACTTTCCTGTAACTGCCACTCCCTTTTGCTAATCTCTCTACCTACCGCCATCGGTCAAATATTTTCTGCTAAGGACTTGAGGGGGTTCACCCAGGACCTCTCCTGCTCAGGGTAATCTGACACGTTACACTATCTGAGAGTATTAATCTTGTGGAGTAGCTCTTGAACTTTGACCATGGAACTCTAGGACCACACGTCCCTGAGGTCATTTTAAGGGATCTATTAGGTCAAAACTATTTTTATAGTTCATTTGCCTTTTTCATTATGTTTCATCTTCAGTAATGATGTAAAAGCAATGATAGGTAAACTGCTGACATCTTAGCGTAAATCAAAGCATTGACACCAAAATATACTAGTATTCCCTAGACATTTTAGTCCCACAAATTGGCTATTTTAAAAAAAGTCAGTTTCATTTAAGAATGTCCTTGATGAAGCAATAGACATTATTTATTTTATTAAACTTCAATCCTTGAGGGCAAGTCTTTTTAACATTCTGTGTGATAAAATGGAATGTTCACATAAAGAGCTTCTCTTGCATACCAAAGTAGAATGGTTGTCTTTAGAAATAGCTCTTGTGTGATTAAGTTGTGACCTAAACTAGCTGCTTTTCTGTTAGAACCACAATTTTATTTGAAAGAATAACTAACAAACTATGGTTATTCATACTTGGGTATCTGAGAGATATTTTTGTGAAAATGAACAGAGTGAGCCAAACAGTATTGTTGTCAATGATAAAATTCAAGCTTTCAAGCAAAAATTAGACTTTTTGAAAACTTGTCTCAGCACCTGAGAGCTTGACAGCTTCTCAATGCTTAAAGACTTTCCTGATGAGATTGATGGTGATATTAGTGAGTATGATGTTCTGATATTGTGTACTGAATTTGGAAGATGTTTACACTTTAGCAAACCAATGTTTTTCAAATGATCAATGTATCGTGTTGCAAATAAAGCAAAGGAGAAAATCCATTCACAGTGCAAGATAGAACAATGGATTTTAATGTATCAGAATACAAAAAGTTATTGATACAGCTTCAGATTATGTTTTGCAGCTAATCTTGAAAAAAATACAACTAGTTAAGTTTTGGTATAGTATCAAAAAGAATATCCACAATTACCTGAAAGGACTATTAAAATATTCCTCCCTTTCCTGCTATATCTATGGGAGGTCAAAATTTCTTCTAATACTTCAACCAAAACAACACATTAAAATAGATTGAATACAGAAGTAACTATGAGAATGCAACTGTAATCTGCTCAGCCAGACGCTAGTCATTTACAAAATGTAAAACAATGCCACCCTTCTCAACAATTTTTTGTTCAGAAAAAATATGCTTTTCATAAAATATGCTATTTATGTTAAAATCCAATAGATTTGTTATTATTATTTCAAAACACATTCAGAAATATTTTTAAATTGCCTCAGTTTTAATTTCTAACACTGTATCTATGTATATATCCTATATAAACAAAAGTCTTTGGGGTCCTTAAAATTTTTTAAGAGTGTAAAAGAGTCCTGATATCAAAAATCATTAAAAAATAATTGGTCTAGCATATTTGTTGTCTCAGCTAACAGTTATATTTTTACCGCCTTCTTCAATTTTTTAACCCAAAGTGGAGAATTTTAGTGGTCTTGAAATATCACTGGGAACATGAGGGAAGTCATTGTTATTAAAGGAATATTTTTTTGTGTCTGTGAGGAAGACCAGCCCTGAGCCAATCCTCCTCTTCTTGCTGAGGAAGACTGGCCCTGGGCTAACATCTGTGCCCATCCTCTACTCTATATGGGACACCACCACGGCATGGCCTGACAAGCAGTGCATCAGCAGGCGCCCGGGATCCGAACCCGGGAACTCCAGGCTGCCCAGAGCGAAATAAACCTCTGTGCCACCGGGCCAGCTCCCTAAAGAAAATTTTAATGCCTCTCTGAAGCATCATAAAATGATTCTTTGTGACAGGAAGCCCCTCCTCCTTGAACTAAATCTCAAGTGGATAAAAGATCTAACAGGATTTGCCTATCTCTCTTACAGCTTCCAAAAAGAGACAATAGAAAAGCTAGAACTGGACTTATATTTACAAATAGAGGTGCTACAAATGGAAAGAGACTTAGAAGATAACAATCCCACTCATTTGGTACGTAAATAAGGGAACTAAGACCCAGAAATACTATGTGACTCCTTTCAAGTCACACAAGTTGGTGCATCTCAAAGTAGAGCCCAGTTTCCTTGACCTCTTATCTCTTCCTATTGTACTGAATATCTTGAAAATAACTTTGTTTTAAAATTGCATTTTGCTTTCTGACATTATGATGGAGTTGACCTGAATCTCACCTCAATTTAATGACTTCATCTTTTACATGATTCCTTGTGGGTAGAAATATACACAATTACTAGTAGTACAGCATAAATTCCAGAGCTATCGTTAACTTGAAATGGCGAGTAAGTGCAGGATGACCTTTGCTGATCAAATATAGAAACAGAAGAAATCCCCCAGATTGTGGAGAGTGAGAAATTGCTCAGTGTATTCATGCATATCTACGTGCGTGCAGGTCTGCTGCTGCCTATGAACTTCACAAACTGTGAGAGTCACTGTGAGTTCACATCAATGGTTAACTCATGCCACTTTTGGCTTGACTCTTAACTTTTCCATTTCCTTCCTTATTCTTCTTCCATGACATGTTTGAGACTAAAACATATTTTCCTCTGCAGAAGCTATGGCACATAAAGAAAGCATATTACTATTTCAAAATCATGCAGTCTTTATTATTGAGAATATTTAGTGTGTTTAAAAATAAACTCATTTAATTAAAATAAGGATAATCACTCCAGTTGAAGATTCCTTCCTATATGAATCATTTTTATTTTTGCTGCCTTGTGGTCCCATATTGGACCCCTAACCTAGAACAAATTCTCATAGGCGTGTAGTCGATCACAAAGTAAATAAAACAAGAAAGTGTGAACAAAATGGAATACATATAATGCCACAAATGGAAAAAAACCCTCAGAAATATATCTACCAGTCTTAATGTGGCCATAGCAGCAACTCTGTGACTGAGTGTAAGCATCGGGAGATGAGTGTGTAGCACTACATGATGTGAACTTTTGACAATCATCTTTTGGTTTTATTAGTGTTGACTATCCAATACTTTATTTCCGAAGACAGATTTACTTTGGAAATTAAAATTTCCACTATCTGGTGTGTGTGTGAGTGTAGCAGTGATGGTGGTGTATGTGGTGTGTATACTGGAAAATTTTCAGCATTTCACCTTATGTTCTCAAAATTTAGTTATTTGGAAAGGTTGAAAAAAAAATCCTGGAAACTTCAGATAGTCAAAAAGATCTTATATTGCATCTGATAAATCACTTGGTGCTATTGTGGGCATAACTATATAAAAATAACTGGTGCTCCACCTACCTTCCCTTGCCAACATGCAAGTACCCATAGAAACTCAATATTATCCTAGGCTGAAAACCAACACTTTTTCTCTAAGATTATTTGTGTTACTTATATGACCATTTTTTTAAATATAAATATCCTTGGTTATTTTAAGTGATCAACAGGCTCATTCTGTTCTCTACAAGAATTCTCTCTTCAGAGTTCTGTTATCTCTGCTTGATGGACTCCTCATACATTGGAACAGGCAGTAACACTTTTCCCCCAAAGTGGCGTTCAATATAAATTTACTATATCTGGACCCCATTGTAGAGAGATCAATTATTTAAACGGCAAATAAGACTTTTTATAAAGCAATCTCCCCCACAGAATTATCATTAAAGATAGAATTACAGAGAGGATATGAGTACAAGTTATTAATGAGTTTATTTCTGTCTTTTAAAATGAGAATTTTGGGGTCACCCGGTAGCGCAGCGGTTTAGTCCACGCTTGGCAGCCCAGAGTTCGCAAGTTCGGATCCCAGGCACCCGCCGACGCACTGCCTGTCAGCCATGCCGTGGCGGCGTCTCATATAAAGTGGAGGAAGATGGGCACGATGTTAGCGCAGGGCCAGTCTTCCTCAGCAAAAAGGGGAGGATTGGCAACGGATGTTAGCTCAGGGCTGGTCTTCCCTCACACACACACAAAAAATAAAATAAATAAAAAATAAATAAATAAAATGAGAATTTTAAAGCTATGAGGATCTTGATGAACATACTTGTTTTGTTATTTAAGACAGAGATGGTAAACAGAAAAGCCCACTCTGAGTATAGGTTCTTTCCATGTTTAGTTACCTGAAAATTTCAACAGCATTCTCAATAACTATGACTATATTTAATATTAATGAAGGTTCATGATTTATGCAAGGACCAGAAAATGATGCAGCTGCTCCACTGGGCTGCTGTTTCCAAGACTATGTTCTTTCAATCCATAATAGTATTATCTTGGGTCTTCAAGACTCACAAACACTTTAATATACTCGAAGGTAAAAACAACATTAAAATGAACTATAAAATTTTTATCCTTTTTTATTCTTTCATTTGAATATTTATTGCCCACTTACTTTGGGATCATTACTCTTTCAGACACAAGATCAAATGTAGATATATAAAAAAAAGGTATGGTCTCTTCTCTCAAGGAGCTTACAGTCCAAGAAAATTCAGAGATCGCTATGGCTACCTTGGTAGCTTCTAGGTCTATGTTACTGGGAATTGTACTTTGAATGTGTCAAGGGTTAACTGGAAAAAGCTTGAAGGAAGAGTAATGAGAACTGAATAGAGTACATTTGTTTTTCAATTTTACCAAGATCTGGCCCTAACAATATTCCCTCTACCATCTTTGACTTTCTTCTGACCAGAAGAAACCAAAAGCCAGAGAATTGAAGTACTTTTTAAAAAATTTATAGCTGCTAGAAAGAAATATATGCACTGCTCAGGACACAATTGTGAGAAGATATAATTCCAGTCCTAAAACTATTTCTTTCAGAAAAGCAAGACAACACATCCATTAAAGGTCTTTGACATTAAAAAAACTTGAAGTCCTCTGAGGAAAGTTTGAAGTTCTCTTATATTGTGCTTACTGTTTCAAAGCTGTTTTATCAGTTCCAAACAGGCCCCCAAAGTAGAGGGAGCAAAGACTTAAATATGACAATTACTAAAGCAGAGAGCTGTGTGAACACCATTCACAGAAGATGGTCTTGCTGTGAGTCCTCTGGTGCAGTGCAGTTTCTAGAAACATGGTATATGTTTTTCCTCCCTCCCCTACAACTGCCCTTGTCATCTCCTTCTTCTGCCTATTACTTATCCTTAATGCAATTGTTTAGGTAAAATAAGCTGTTTTGAAGCTCTCTATATTGGTGTTTACAGGTCTTTCTGATCAGAAAGAAGCAAGGGTCTCTGACTGTGATAATATCTCTGCTTGGGTAGACAATGATGATCTTGAAGAAAACAATAGACTTCTGAGGGGAAATCTATCATGTATATATGCTGAAATCTTGGTGCAGTGACATCATTGGGCAAGAAGCAAATAAACACCATGACCCCTATTAAGCTTCTAGTCCCTGCTTAAAATGAAGAGGGTAGTGATAGAGGTGGTGGCCAAGAATAAAGGAAAGAGGAAAGATTGGGCAATGTTTAAAAAGGAAGAAAGTTTCAGGGAGAACACATGTTGATTCAAGGGGGAATCAGTTTAGATTCCAAGCTAAAAATTTCTCATCCCTCCAAAAGATTAAGGAATAATCCTAAACACTCCCATCCTCTTACTCCATCACGATCCAGAAACCTTGTTCTTAGGGACCTGGGAAGTTTGTAACCTGGGATCCTGGGCTTCAGGGAATATAGGACCCCTTGAAATAATAGCCAAAATATTGTGTGTGTAAATGTGCGTTTTATACTGAAAAGGTTTATAATATTTATTAACTTCTCACAGAACGCTCTGACCCCCAAAAGTTTAAAACCACTGTTGCTGATGAAACACTGTTGTCAGAGAACAAAGATATAAAACAAAGCAGGAAGTAGCTACCTATGAGCAAAAGGCGTGAAACAAGAGCCATTTGGAACAAGAAAGTTAGAGGAAAGATGATCAGATCAAGTCTCTCCGTTATACTACATTTTGGGATTTTAAGCTGTCAATTACTGGGCACCTAGTATATGAAAGTTACTGAACTAGACACTATATATACATTAATTTACACATGTCATTTTTATATGTAACAACATGTGTAAGTTCCTTCTTGCTGTTTGGATGTTTTCTGTGGGTCTCTGATATGAGTCCCCGGGGCTCAAGCCATAAGATACAGTAACACTATATTAGTCTGCTCAGGCTGCCATAACAAAATACCATAGACTAGGTGGCCCTAAAATCCAAGAACAATAAGCAAACAATCAATGACAAGCACTTCCACAACCCAAAGCAAAGTGCTGGATCACTTATACAAGACAGACTACAAAATAGTGAAACCAAACTTGCCAGCATTAGCCACTCACTCACCTCCAGCCTATATAAGAGAGCTAAAGAAGTCAGTGATGTCAATGAGGATTGTTTTGGAGAGCAGCTACTGGTGTGCTGCAGACTTCCTCTGCCTCAACACCACCCCTCCCTATAGAGGAGGTTGGTAGAGTGCTTCACTCTCACTTGCACCAAGCGACAGACAGAAGCTTCAAGAACATTTCTTAGAGGGTTTAGCATGTGTTCCCTAAGGCTAGGGAGATCCAAGCTGGGGCTGTTCTTGCTAGGAGAAATCTAAGAGAGGCTGAAAGACCAAGAGGATGTTGTATGGAGAGCAAGCTGCACTTCTATCCATGGTAGAGCAAAAATGGGCCTTTGCCATGGACCAACTATGGACTTCATGGAAGAGACATAGCTTGAGGTGGTTTTGGAAGGGACCCTGCCCAAGAGGACTGTCTGGAAGTATGATTAATCCCACAAAGAGAAGAACTGCCAGAAGCTCAAGGCTGAGGGGAGAATCGCAAATGCCCTGATGGAGGAGAGACATGGCCTGCCACACCAGAACTATAGTCTTATGTCCCCAGTGTGGAATCAAAAGTCTGCTTTGGACCTCTGCTTTGCCTAAAGGGTGCTAACACCATATCACAACTGTATCAATCAGATAAGACATTTTTTTCCCTTATCTTTCCTGTCTCTCTTCTATACCCCTCTTTGGAACAGTATAACAAAGAAGCATCATATAAGTGGAGAAGGAGGTAGAGAAAGGAAAAAAAAAAAGAAGCCTCCCATGCCCCCTCCTCTTCCGTAGGCTTCCTGAAGCACGTTTGAATTGGTGGAGGGCAGATGAATAATTGAGCAAGAGTTGAAGTTTATATTATATAAAAGTAATGTGACTATACCTCCAGATTTTCATATGACAGTTCCGATTTTCACCTGATGCTGTTATGTAGATAACAGCCATCTGTTTCACTTTCAACGGTGACATGATTTGGATGATAAATTATATAGTCTTTCAATCCAAGAGTGATCCAAAAATCCCTGGTATCTAGGTTGTAAATTTCATCCAAAGATGGGAAGAACAAGTGAATCTTTCAGGTACAAGGGGAGATGGTGAGAAAGGACTGTTTGTTTCTTATATGCAAAGTAAATGTAACAGGACACTGAGTGGGAACAAAGAGGAAATATGTTCATTGTATATTGTATGAAAATATTTATAGTAAATATTGTAATTATCTCTAGATTGTAAATGCAGTCATGCTGAAGAGATAATTTTTATAGTTTTGATCTTTTCTCCAGGTAAATGTTACCTTTTTTTTATTGTTACATAGAGATGTGGAGATCCATGTGGCACCTACTTGACTATTACAATTGAGATTCTGGTGACCAAAATGGACGAAATCATATAAGCAGATTGTGTTACAGCATTTTTATCTAAAGGAGTTATTTCTATTGGGCTGTATTTCTCATTACATAAGAGACAAGAAAACTAGGAAAACCTGTACAAAATAAAATCTTGTCCAAATAAATTTTGTTTAGAAAATATTTCTATTTCAACTAAAATTATCTTGCTTTGTACATATGGCTGTTTTGCAAAAACTTACATTCAATTACCTGGTTTTAAAATTAAAATATTCATATGACAAATTCATGCGAAATATATAAATATTTTAGTTGTATATTGTTTATAAAAGTATAATTTATCATAGAAACCATTCACTCTCTTCAAAATAGTCTAAGGAAACAGGTGTAGAATAGATTATATTCTATATAAAACATTGCTTGCTTTATTGTTTTTAAATAGGCTTATGTGAAACTGCACCCACTGGGAAAAAATGAAATCAGAATGAATCATACACACAAAGGTCATCGATCTAAAAATATAGGTCCTGTGAAATGGATAAACATATCCTACTTACTGAAAGTCATCAAGTGAGAGGATTTTAGAATCCTTCCAAACCATTTAAGCCTCCAAGGTTGTTAATTAATTTATTAGTAACAGAGAAGACAGCCACTCTAGTGCCGTGTCCTCATGGGGGAGCAGAGCAGATAAAAAGTGATCCTGCTGAGGAGGGATAGACATCAAAGGGTTTAACCTCTCTGCAGGGGAGAGAGAGAAGCATATGTGCAAACAGACAAGAAAACGGAGCCTTGACACTTGATTTCCAATGGTGAAAGTAGACCAAGCAGGTCCTCAGGAAACACTGTTTATGACGATGGGTGTGCTCCTCTTCTGGCACGGAAAAGAACACCCATGAAAGCAGAATGAGCATTTGTTGTCATCAAGATAGTAAACATAGTTCTTAAAAGAAATGAGAAATAGTCAGGCGTTTCTCATGCGGAGGTTGGTATAATTATAACGGAGAGGGAGAATGATGTTAAGGGAGGCAGGCGTCTACTCATAGGGAGGGAGGTAACAGGAAGATGCTAGTTTGTCAAGTTTTTTGTTTGCTTGTTTTAGTTTTTTTAGACAACTTTCTTTGATAAGTATTAGAAAGTGTATTAGATGTATATTTCAGAATTTTGGATAGCTTGACATAAACTGTTGCCTTGCTTCACTGAAGGCTGATGGGATAGCTATTTCTTTCCTATTTCTGCGAGAAAACTGTCTTTTGATAATACTGCTTATTGGTGAATAAATCTGCATATATACAGTGATGTAACTAATGTGGGGGCACTGACATCTGTTCACCCGGGGTGCAGGCTCTTTAGGGACATGTTGTTATTAGATAATTAAAAACAAGAATAAAACCAAGAAAAGTCAGACTGACATTTATTATCACTTTGTGCTGGCAATTATGAACACTATTGGTAATAAAATACTCTTCCCTGTCAGAAACAACCCCTCCCTCCATTGACTTCCTTATGCTGGAGTATGTATATATGTGTGTAAATACACAAAAACCTCACACACACTCATATACAAAGGCTCCACTTACATGGCGATCTCTTTTTATTGAATTTATTCACATGTAAATTGGTAAAATGGTCTTCTCAAGTTCAAGTATAACCTGATCCAGGGCTCAACACTAGTCTGCCACAAAATCTTGACTATTATGTCATTGAAATGATAACTTAAAAAAAAATAATGGTTGTTTTTCTTTTTTTTCAGTCTCTCCATAGGATTGATCTCTTAACTATGTGAGTGAGGTAAATCTCTATTTAATAGATGAGAATATCAGAGATTGTTGTTGCTAGCTAATTTTCCCAATGTCATACAGTTAGTAAACTGTAAAGTTAGAAATTTAATTCAGATCTTCTGAATCTAATGCTTTCCTATGATTGCAATACAATTTTATTTTAGTAAAATATTTTATTTTCATAAACTAAGTAAATGCTTTTTTATTAAAATGTTATCTCAAGTTAATATAGGTAGGTGTTTAAAATTTACCTAATTTTCTTTGACATATAAAATCAAGGAAAAAACTACTTTTAAATTAATTTTATTTAAATTCTAAACAAAATTTTCTTTGCACAATAACGTAGAGGTCTATCGAAGTTCAGATGCCCGAAAATAATTTGTGATTTGTCTTATTTGTTCATGCAGATATAAATATAAAATACTCATAATCACAAGGGTATACATCCCTGCATATGTGGTTGTGTGTGTATATGTGTATATTTCTAGGCCCTGTGCTATACACAATCAGTCAATAGCACATGGGCTCTGAGTTGCTAATTTTTATAAAACTGATAATGCGTAGAGCTCAAGAAATCCATTTTCGCAGAGACTACCACAGGATAATTTCTGAAACACCTAACTGACAATTGCAAACATCTAAGATGTTTAGTAATGGAAAATTTGTCTTTAATATTGAATTCTTTTTGTCTAAAAAATGGGCTTAATTTAATTAGTTTTAGAATAAGCATAGGGATGGTTTTAAACGTACACTCACGCATGGCTTAACAATGGCTCTGAGAAATGCATCAGGTGATTTCATTGTTGTGAGAACATCATAGAGTACACTTACACAAACCTAGATGTATGACCTACTAGAGACCTAGGCTATATGGTACTAATCTTATGGGACCACCAGCGTATATGTAGTTCATCATTGACCGAAACATCATTATGTGGTGCATGATTGTATCAAAAGAAACATTATCTTACATAATCACTGAAACGAATAGTTCAACTGGTGACTAAGACAGAGGGAAATGTCATTATGGATGTCATGAAGGTATAATGGTGCATGATAAGTCTGAGGAAAGCAAGTTGGTTATGGCCTAAGCATAGGTTGATGGACCAACACAGAGGAGTTGATGCTCCATGACATTGCAAGTAGACAGATTTAGTGTGTTAAGAAAAGGAATTTGAATTTATTTTGAATCCAAGGGGAAATAAGGCAAAAGCTGATAGTTCTCAAGCAAAATCCCTTCTTTCTTCCTGGGTCATAGCCTCTTTCAGAACAGGGTGTAGCCCTCTGATTGAGTTCCAGTGAATGGAAAGTGAGCAGAGATAGGAGCCTCTCTTATGGATGTCTCTATTCTCTTTTCTCCTTCGGGCCCACAGAAACGGTGATACTCTGAATAGCCTTGGATGCCATGTGCTGAACGTGCCAGAGCCTCTGCCAGCCTAGTTGCTGCCAGCTTAACACTTGAGCTAAGCAATCACATTACCAATGCTTGGGCCATTACAACTGGGTTTAGTTGTTAAAGTAATTTGGACAACCCTAACTAAATTGGGAATACATTGAAATATTTTAATCTGCGTTGTATTATAATCCTATTTATATTTTGGCACTGTGTCTTTTGTATCATCAGATTTTTTTTTTTTTTTTTATGTGAGGAAGACCAGCTCTGGGCTAACATCCGTTGCTAATCCTCCTCTTTTTGCTGAGGAAGACTGGCCCTGGGCTAACATCCGTGCCCATCTTCCTCTACTTTATATGGGATGCTGCCACAGCATGGCTGACAAGCAGTGCGTTGGCAGGTGCCCAAGATCCGAACCCGCAAACCCCAGCTGCCAAGCGCGGACTACACTGCTGCGCCACCAAGCCAGCCCCCTGTATCATCAGATTTGATGAGGACCTGTACTAAGGAAGATAGAGAGTTGTATCTGGTGAAGGGAAAATTTCTCTCTCTCTCCCTTCTTTCCTTCCTTTCCCTTTCCTTTCTTTACTTCTTTTTAAATCTGGGAGATATGGTGATCACATATGTTAAATAAAGAGGCAATGGCAGTTAGGATAAATGGTAAATTCACAAACTCAAGACCTTTAGTAGATAAATCTGTAAGAACTGGTGATCGATTGGATGAAGTAGATGAATGAAACAAGAAAATCTAGAATGACCCACAAGTGTTATGTCTTGGGTAAGTGGTTGGATACTGTGTAGGGGATTTAGAGAAGGAACCTGGTTAAAAGGAACAGTAAATGAGTTCAATATGAAGCACGTTGACTTTGATTTGGCTATAAACCACTGAAAAACTGAGGAAGACATGTCTAAAAGATAAGTTGATTTGGAGTTCAGGTAAGAGGTCTGGGCTGTTGACAACTTTGCATTGCCACTTTTGTGTGAAACAATAAAAACTGGGTGAGAGAATGGCCCAGGCCATCAGACTGCTGATAGGAAATATGATTTAAAGATGGACAGAAGAAAAAGAAATAATATCAGAGAGTGAGAAGGAGTGGCCCTCTGGGATGGGAGGAAAAGCAAAATAGCATGGGTGGAATCATCCAAGCTAAAGAAAAAGAGAATTTCAAGGTCCAAAATTCCACCACGAAGTTAAGATGAGGTCTGAAAATAATTCATTAGATAATACATCAAGGAGGTTATTGTTGACTTTACAAAGAGCAGCTGGAAAGAAATGGTGGTGACAGAAGCCTGATTGCAATGGACTGAGCAATGAATGGATGGAAAAGGACAACACAAGTACAGATAACTGTTTCAAACAGCTAATGATTGGGCAATAAGTACAAAGGGATATTGAGTCAAGAGAGAGATTAATTTTTTTGTTTTGAATCTAGAATTCTTTATCATATTTACACTATGAAAGAAAAGAACAATTCTAAAGATATGGACAGAGAGATGATATACAATGGAGTGAAGTCCCTGAAGACATGAGAGGAGGAGGGTGGATAGATTTTACTTGGGGCAGGAAGTGATGCCTCTTCCTCTACTAAGAGGAAGAAAGTAAGAAGAACTGAAGTTTATGCAGACTATGTAGCAAGACATTCAAGGAAGACCTCCTTTGAAGTTTTCTGTCTCTGTGATAAAGAAATTGAAATGAATGAAATAAAAATAAAATAATATGGAAAATGAAACTATAAGCAAAGGAGAAGGTGATGGGGCAGTAGATTTGGACATTAAGGTCAAAGTTTGGCAAAAACTTGGAGAAACTCACTGAGAGCAATTGGAAAGCATATTGACTAGGACATGAAGGTGTTTGCTGGGTTGCACCAAGGACCTGGATGGGGTTAGATACCATGACTTTGCAGGGGCACCATCTCCACTCGTGTGTGATCTTCTCCAGTTTTGCAGGATAGTTGGGATACACTAGCAGAATACTCAGATGACAGGTTCAATCCAGGGTTGAGGCTTGCGGGACTTTTGGGGTGAAGGAACAAGGCAGCAAAAGAGGTAAGAAATGGTGGGTGGGATCTCTGCTAAAATGTCTTGTATGGATTTAGGTAATCATTTTGGTCAGTACATTGCTTTAGATTGTGTTAATAGTAGGGAAATAATGCATTGGCACACAGTGTGGAAATTCGGTACCAGAGGGACAAAAATAGAAGCCTGCTTGAATGATTGACTTTTACTCCATGAAACTTTATTTAAAATGTAAAGGGATTGCCAATGTATTTTACTGCACTCTCTAAGTGGGTATACAGTACTGCCCTAAACTAACATTTATCTGCCTAACAGCTCTTCCAAAAGATGACAGCGAATTCCGTCCTGATGTGTCAGTTTGCTTTCATATAAAAACAGCTTAAATTATTGAACTTGAAATAGTGATAACGTATTTTTGCTTTTTACATGTCATAGGTTTTATTTAGCCCCAATTTGCTCTCAGGAGAGGACAAAGTACCAGAGGGAATACATATCTATTTGAAAATTTTTCTCCTGGCTTTCTTAGTTAACTTACTGCTCATGATGCAAAATCTTTCTATCTGATTTAAAATCTTCAGAGCGCAAAATTTCATAATCACGAGGAGCATGGTGCTAAATTTAAACTGGGAAAGTACTTTACTACTATCAGGGAAAGATTCTATTTTGTTCTCTTAGTAATAACAGAAAGTGACATGTCTTTGCCACCAGCTGACTTTTCCATATTGCTTCTGTGGCCAATAGCCACAGGGTTGTATGTTGATCCTAATGGATGGTGACACATATTGTTAATTCTGTTGACGTGAGTTCTCTTGACCCCCCCCCTTTGTGAGTAGGGGGTGGGATGGGGATATTTCTTGTAGTTTTAGCTATGTGCCAATCTAAATATTACATATGTTCTTATGAATTTATGTGAGAGTCTATTCACATTTGTGGTGTGGCTGTTTAGTGTTTTGGTGTGTGTTAGTGTATCTGTGGACACACACATATGTATATATGTAGGTAGACATGCATGTTTTGGGGCTATAGGCCTAACATTAACAACGTATTGCAGCTGATAGAAACAATGGAGCAGTTATTGAGCATTTCTGTGCCAGTTGTAGTGCTAAGAAAACTACATACAATAGAATTTAATCCTCAAAATAAGCTCAATATTTCAACTCTATTGATGTGGGAGCTAAGACTCAGAGGTAATGTAACCTCTCAAAGTGACTTACTACTTGGCATGTTAGGGATGACCCTAATGTCCAGCTTTTAAACATACACTCAACTATTCTTCTTAAATTGTTCTCAGAAAAGCTTGGAAGATTGATTGCAGTTAACTATGCAAAGAAAAGTATTCCATTTCCCAAGCTGTATATATCTGTATTTCATAATCTATGGTATCAGATAGCAAAGCTTAATACTTGTCTGCACCAAATTATACCATTAACATTTCCTTGGGAAAAATAACTGTAAATGTAAGCATAATTTAAAGGTATGCTCTTTCTCATTTTTATATATTAGTTGATATTTAGTCATATATGTCACCTATGTTTGCCTTTTGTTTACAAGACATGCTCAAAGATTAGGAAATTGTACCTGAGAATCAAAAGTCAACAACAGTTGGATATTATCTAGTCAATTTAACTGTTATGTTGAAGGCTATAGCGTGGAATTCTAAGCTCTTTGAGAAAAAAATTACTTTCTGAAAGGGAAACTAGTAAGAAATAATATTTAATCTATGGGTTTACCAAAGAGGACTATTCCCCAGTAAACTATGATTTATAACTATATTGCTGATTAAGATTTGGAAATATAGAAGAATAAGGTGATGTATATATCCTTCTGACTGGAATGCATGGGAACATCACTGTCAAAAAAAAAGTTCTGCAAAAAAAGAGAAAAACACTTTGTTATATGGGGCATTGGATTAAGCATTTTTGGTTTTCTTGTTGAATTTAATATCCTCAAAACTCTGTGGGCAAGATATTATTGCTCCCATTTTAGGTGAGGAAATTAAGATTTGAAGAGATTTTACTCAAGATCACATAGCAATAGCAGAATTTGACTCTAAGCTCTGGGCTCTTAACCCTATACCCATGCCACCTTCCACGGATTTTACAAAAAGGAGCATTTGTTAATAGGATTTTTTATTGTGTCTTCAGTGTCGTCTGTCAGAAGTACTGTAGTTTGCTTAGCAGTCATATCCTTGTCACATTAAAAATGCATGCATTGATTTTGATGAGCTTGATATAATTGCCCTTTCATATCTTCCCAATTCCACATCCACAAAGCAATCTTTAGATGGTAATTTCACTTTCACTGTATATTTTCCTTATTAGGTGAAGAATGCATGAACTATTTACAGGAGTAAAAATTGGGATTGGCTTTATGTAACAGTGGTTTATGAATTTGGATAATATGTGTCTGTTTTCCTTTGCCTTATCACCTCCATGTTCAGTGGCAATACGTTTCTTTACGTACAAAGCTGAGAGCCATCATCTGAACCACACAATGATCAAAAGGTTAAACTGCCCCATAAAGGTTGACCTGCACTGGCCCTTCCACTTTTTATTTCTCTTCTTTTTTAAATTCAATGAGTCGTACAAGTAAATGTTAAAAATATTCATTTTTGTTAGTCAAGAACCAAATCAAAGGAGTGTGAGAAAGGAGTATGGAGAATTACGCTTGAGGTCAGAAAAGCAAGAACCAAAGCGTTCAAGTCCTAGGTCTCTTCAGATCCAATTATTATAATCATCAGCTCCTCCAAACTGGAATTTCCCATGACACTGTGAGAAATTCTTTGGTGATAACATACTGAAATATGTTATTATAGGAACTGAGCCTCCTTTAAAAATGGTAAGTTAATTTCTTGTTGGAAGTTGAAAAATTCCATAGAAAATATTAAACACTCTTGTTTATCAAAATGCCGTTCTTCTACTAGAAAAAAAACTCTCCAACAAAAACAAAGTTCAAGGTAACATTGAAGAGAATTTTTCATAAATGAGACTGATGTTGCATGGTATTGACTTACTTTTCATTAGCCAAATATAAATAAATAATGAATGACTTGCATTAATTTTTTTCCTGATATTGGAAAGAAAACAGTAAAGAAAATTAATTGAGTTATACATGCTGGTGCATTTTTATTTCAATGGATCTAGTAGATAGAGGACAAGTTAGATTGAGAGTAGAATAAGGTTTATTAGAATTATCATCTCTAGAGGAACAGTCAGATTACCTTTACCCTGATTCTCATTATCCCCTCCACTCCATTAAAACCAAACCACGCTGCTTGGCAGGGGTAGCGGTGATGTGTAGGGGCGAAGAGTCCACAAGCTCCCTCATGTGTTCACTGTGTCATTTTGGCCAAGTTTCTGTTAGCATCTCCATGCCTTACTTTCCTTATCTGTCAGTAGAATAATATTAGCCATGTTGTGATTTTATAGAAATAAATGTTATGCACTGAATGTTTGTGCACCCCCTCAAATTTATATGTTGAAACCCTACCCCCCAGTCTGATGGTGTTAGGAGATAGGGCCTTTGGGAGGTGATTAGGATTAGATGAGGTCATGAGGATGGAGCCTTCATAGATGGGATTAGTGTCCTTATAAGAGTCACAAGAGAGCTTGCTATCTGTCTGCTCTCTGCCGTGTGAGGATATAAGAAGTTGGTAGTCTGCAACCTGGAAAAGGGCCCTCACAGTATTGGACCATGTTGGCACCATAACTGTGAGAAAAATTATATGTTGTTTATAAGCCATACAGTCTATGGGACTTTGTTATAACAGCCAAAACTGACTAAGACAAATACTTATAAAGTGTCCAGAACAGTGCTTGGCACATAGGGAGTGTGCCACTAAATGTGAGACTTATGGCTTAGCAACTTGACTTCGCTTACAACAGTACAGCATTTATCTCTGGTCTCAATTCATCTATTAACATCACTTTCCTGGAATTAATTGAGATAATGAATTTCACTGTGACTCAGTTTTGCTCATGTTACTGACTCTGCCTACAACTCTCTCCTCTACCCTCAGTCTTTCCCCATCAGCCTCCATTTCTGTATGAAGGTATCACATTACTCTTTCAAAGACCATTACAAATGTGCCTCTCTTGTGTAGTATTCACTATTGCTTATTTAAAGGTTATATTACTGTCTGTGGCTGCTGTAACCAGTTCCCACAAACTTGGTGTCTTCAAACAATAGAACTTTATCTTCTCACAGTTCTGGAGGCCAGAAGTGCAAAATTAAGGTGTCAGCAGAGCCTTCCAGAAGGTCTGGGAAGAATCTGTCCTTTGATCCTTCCAGTTTTTCATGGCTCCTGGCATTCTTTGGCTTGTGGCAGCATCACCCCAATCTTCAAAGCCAGCATCTTCAAATCTCTCTCTGTTGATCTTCACATCACTTTCACCTTTTCAGTCTGTGTAACCACCCTCAGCTTCTCTCTCATAACGCTTGTGATTGGATTGAGGACGGGTCTACTGAATCTAAGACAGTCTCCCCAAATCAAGATTGTTAATCACATCTGTAAAGGCCTTTTTTCCGTAAAAGGTAAGATTTACATATTCCAGGCATTAGTATCTGATATCTTTGGGTGGCCATTATTCAGACTATTACGTACGGGATCTCTCCTTTGAATCCACAAATTTGTTGTTATTTTTCTAATGGCACTAATCTCTCTCTTTTTTATATAAGTATGTGTCTCATACATGTAGTCACCTATAACACTGTGGGTTGACTGAAAGGAAAAATGTATCTTTTTCCATATCTGTTTTTTTTCTATCCTCTGTAGTAACAAGTTCAGAAACTTGCACATGGCTAATTATCAACTTTTGTTAAATTAAATATAATAAGTTTTACAATTATAAATATTACTTATGGAGACTGATATTGAAAATATCAAATTTTCTGATTTCTCAATACATACTAAATCTGTGCTTCTATTATACTCAGGTGCTGGGCCTTGGGGTTACCAATGTAAGAAGACCAGGTTCTTATATGCAAAGAGCTCACAGCCTAGTTGGGGAGATGGACGTATAAAGAAATGATTGCAAACAAATGCAAGAATGCTAAATATACAAAGGGAAACCAGGGAGAGGCATTTCCCTGGGTGTCAGATATTAATTCAGAGCACGGGGGGCTGAAAGTTGCTTGTATTATAGAGGTTATATCCAATTCATATATTTCTGATCACTAAATACTAGAATCTTGATTAATGGACTTTGAATATTATTAATGTGAAATGCATGTGATATATAATTAAAACTTAAAATTCTACTATGATCCTAGCTCTTTGAGAAATTGTGCAGAATAAAGGCCTCCACACTTTCCTTTCTTTTAAAAACATAATTATATTGGCTACATTTTCTTGTTCTTTTTTGAGGTGATAGGCAAACATCTTAAATCTTGGTTTATCAACTTATTTGTCCTTCCCCTCCTTTTAAAAGTAATTTTATCATCAAAGGAGGGTAGAATTGTCTTACAGTCTCTGCTCTACCTCATGAACCTGCCCTCAAGTGCAGATCCAAGTGGCATGAAATAGCTTTGATCTCTTTTATACCAATCCTCCAGCAATAGTCTCTCTGATGTGGGAAACTAGCAGTAGCCACTCCTCTCCTGATAGGCCTTCCAGATTTTTTTCTCCTGGAACCTAAAGGCATTGAGTTTAGCTCAGAGAGGCCACAGAGTTATGAGAATTACAGTCTGGTCACTACTAAATTTTCATATATTATGATTTTGTCTCCCAATAGTTTATTGTCAAAATATATAAAAAAGGAAAGTCTTTTTTTTTTTTTTTGAGGAAGATTGGCCCTGAGCTAAAATCTGTTGCCAATCCTCCTCTTTTTCTTGAGGAAGATCATCACTGAGCTAACACCTGTGCCAATCCTCCTCTGTTTTGTATGTGGTGGACGCCACCACAGCATGGCTTGACGAGAGGTGTGTAGGTCCACACCCAAGATCTGAACCTGTGAACCCTGGGCCGCCAAAGCAGAGCATGTGAATTTAACCACTACACCATGGGCAAGCCCAAGGATAATCTTTTTTATATGTGGTTTTCAATCTTATTAGAATCATTCCAACTTGATTTTTACTACATTTTATGATATTTATTTTCTCTTTTCTTAAAGAGATATCCTATTCCCCTTGTCTCTCAATCACATATGGTTCTCACTTGGGTCTAGATAACAATAAATACAATAAACCTATTTTGTTTGAATATTTTTGTTAAAGAAAAACTTTCTATGACACTTATTAAAGACAGTAAGGAAGACTTTATTTAAGAGGGACCACTGCAATAGGGGTTTTTCAGTAGGGAAGAGAGATCAGGCTCAACTCTGAATAAGGAAAAGTGGGCATTTACAGCCGAGGAGCAGAGTGGGTGTCAGTGGGTGTGAAATTACTAAGAAGAAACATCAAGGCTAGGGGAATTCTGGCTAAGCCAACTTGACAGGACTCTTGTCGAAGGCAGGTCAAGATGATAAGATATGGAGGGTGGGAGATGAGGAATTAGATCAGATATTGATAATGGTCAGACAGCAAGGGTAGAGGATTCTGGCTAACTAACTTAGCAGAATTCTTGCTAAAACTGGATGCTGAAAGGATGGAGACAGGAACTCAAGGTAGAGTTTAGTTCAGCAGAGGTCTTCGAGGTGACTGACTAAAGTTTGATCAAGGAGAGAGTCTTTTTGTTTTTTGAACATTCGTGAAGGCATTTAAAGTATTTGGTAAAATCTTTCCTCATCCCATCCTTGAAAGTAACTTACACTTAGAGGCACTTGCTAATGGCCACATACTGAACTAGATGTTTTAGATGCACTGCAAGAGGTAGTTGTTGTTATTCTTATAAAGATGAAATACTGAAGCACAGAGAAGTTAAATAACCCGTCCGAGGTCATATAGCTAGGAAGTAAAAGAAATTAGGAACTGGTATTCCCATCCATTATCTCATTTGGCATATGTTTATTGAATATGTAGTATATATCAGACACTTATTTGAACAGAGGAGATACAGGGATGAACAGAAAATGTAATTGTCTTTTCCTTCACAGAGATGAAAATAGAGTATGGTAAATGGAAGGCATTACTCAGGTAACCACATAAATAAATGTGAAATTTCATCTGTAATATATGTGATGAAGAATGGAAGATGATAATTTGTGTAATAATAAGATTGAATGTATTCTTAGGGAGGAATCCTGGAAGGCTGTCCTGGGAAAAGCTCATTAGGGTTTAGCTATGAGAAAGGCTTATGGAATGTGTTCAAGGCAAAGGAATTGCTATGGACTGAATTGTGTCTCCCCCAAATTTACATGTTGAAACCCTACCCTGTCACCCCAATGTGATAGTATTTGGAGATGAGGTTATAGGAGATAATTAGCTTTAGATGAGATCATGAGGATGAGGCCTTCACGATAGGATTAGTACCCTTATAAGAAAACACCAAAGAGCTCTCTCTCTTCTTCTCTCTCTCCCTGCATGCACACAAAGAAGAAGTTACATGAGCACATAGCAAGATGGTGTCCACCTACAAGTCACGAAGAAGGCTCTCACCAGAAACCAACCATGCTGTCAGCTTGATCTTGATCTTGTTAGCCTCCAGAACTGTGAAATAACAAATTTCAGTTGTTTATACCACAGTCTATGGTATTTTGCTATGGTAGCCTGAGCTGACTAGATAGGCATATATAAACATTATATACAAAAAGATGACTTGGCCTGTTTGAAGAGAAAGAAGGCCAGTGTGGTTAGTGTGCAGAGTATGAAAAGGAGCGTGGTTTAAATGAGGCTGAGGATGCAGGTAGGGCCAGTTCATGCACAGTCTTGGGAGTCACTTTAGGAATATGGCTCTTTATACTGACAGTGTTGGGTGATCGTTAAAGAGCTCATGACCTAACACATTTGCTTTCTGGAAAGATCACTCTGCCTGCTGTGCCGATTGGGAATGGAAGCTGGGGATGGTGATGAATTGGGAAAGAGCCAAGAAGGATTCCCAGGTTTTTGGCTTGCACAGTTCAATTCACTGAGGAAGAAATACCAAACAAGGAACAGGGTTGGAGAGAAGGATGGAAGACATGAAACAGTAAATAAGCCTCCAAACTTGCGTTAACTGTATCCCTACATATAATCCCTTATAGCCCAAACATAGGAGCAGATTTGGGGTAAAATTATAGGTTTATTTTTAATATGTTGATTTTGAGATAACCTTAAAACATTCAGGTGATGATTTCAAACAGGTAACTGGTATACTGGTCTGGAGCTTAGAGAAGTCAGGGACAAAGATATTTGTGAGAATTTTCTGCTTAATGGAAATTAAGGAAATAGGGAGAAAGTATAGAATAAGAAAATAGGAGGATCCAGACCAAATAAACCCCATACTCTAATATATAACGGCCAGATAGAAGACAATGGGTTGTAGAGGACAGGAGTGAACAAAGGAAGGTCCCTGCTTTTCCTCCATCTCTTCCCTGTCTAACGGAGAACTATTGCTCCTCTGGCTTTTTGGTGGACTAGGCCATTTTGACCCACTGGTGGACGACTGGAAGTAGGAGATGGGGAGAATCTGGGTATTTCATCCTGTATTGGTTTTCCATTGCCGCTATAACAAATTAGCAAATTTTAGTTGCTTAAAACGACATAACTTTATTATCTTGCACTTTTGAAGGTCAGAAGTCTGAAAAGGGTCTCACTGGGCTAAAATCAAGTTGTCAGCAAGGCTGTATTCCTTCTGGACAGTCAAGAGGGGAATTTGTTTCCTTGCCTTTTCCAGCTTCTAGAGGCCACCTGCATTCTCTGGATTGTGACCCCTTCCTCATCTTAAAAGCCAGAATGTAGTATCTTCAAATATCTGCCTTTTACTCTGACCCCTGCTTCAGTCCTCCCATCTCCTTATCTGACTCCTTTCCTGCTTCTCTCTTTCACTTATGAGGACCTTTGTGACTACATCAGGCCCATCTGGATAATTCAGGATAATATCCCCATCTCAAGATCTTTAATTTAACCACATCTTCGGAGTTCCTTTTGCTATGACAGGTAACATATGTGCAGGTTCTGGGGCTTAGGATGTGGACATCTGTAGGGGGCCATTACTCTGTCCATCACACACACCTTCTCACTCATCCATCTATGGCTCCAGCTTCTGTCAGGAACCCCCTCCTGGTGAGGTCTGGGTTCCTGCCATGTAGACTCCATCATGGGTTCAGCTCCTGCTAGAGAACCCTGGCTTCGGGGCTCTCATAACACCACTACTTGTCATTCACCCTTCGGGGGTTGTAGATGCTTCCTGATGCTGCTAATCTTGGGGTTGTCTCATTGTCCCTTCTTTGGCTTCTCAGGTCTTCCCTTACACAGGTAACCATAGACAACATGTGAAAGGCTTCCAGGGTTTTCTGTTGTCTTGACTTGCTGGATCTTGACAGGTGAGAACTGACGGCAGATTGGATTCAAGTAGTGATGGAGGCAGAAACATTTGCTCACATTTAAGTGGAGTGATAAAATCAAAATGATTAATTTTGAGGAAAGTTTCCTAGGTCAAAAATCCTGACGTATTCTATCATGTTACTTTTTAGAAGTGTTACTTATTTCTCAACTCTGAATCAGGGACATGTTAATTATATTTGTGGAAATGAGAGAAAAAGTTGACACAAAACTTCCTTTCCTTCTTTGATTAGGTAGTTGAGAGCGTATCATGAAAGACTTCCATGGATGGACGGATTTTTGTTATTTGATTGTGATTGGAGCAAGACTTAAAGTTGAAGGATGAATTAAAGCCATCAGTAAATATCCAAGGAAGCTAGTTTTTTAATGGAAGGGATCTATAAATGATAAATATTAAACAATGTTAAAAATGCAGTTTTCCAGAGATACATTCCAGAATTAATGAGTCAAGTATTTCCTTTGGGATGTGAATAGCAAAAAGCACTCAACACATTTTTAAGGCCCTTTAAAAGAAAACTTTATTACAGCTGTTTTAACTTCATCCTGGAAACCTTTGCTTCTCTTCAGCATCAAGATCTTGATTAGAGTATATTATCTGAACTTATTCAGAAATCTACTCATTGGAACAGTTTGGTGAAGCAGGTTCTGACTACCTGGGTTCAATCCTAGCTCTACCATTCATTAGCTTTGTGACCTCAAGTTGTTAAACCATTCTGAGCCTTGGTTCTCATAAGTAACACAGGATCAATTTAATCAATTCAAGTGATTATTTGAGGATTAAATGTAAAGTATTTATTTCTGAGTAGATGGGCAAAAACATCAGAGATTTTATTGGCATGATTTTGTGATAGAAAATTCCAGTTATAAGGCTAAAGGTTTATTTCCAAACCCTCTCTCCTTGCATTCTCTATCTAGCATTCTTCTTATGAATTTTCAGGTGTCTATTAAACATCATAGTGGAAAGTTAGAGCAGGTAGTAAGATAAATAGGTCTGGATTTCAGGGAAGAGGTCCAAGTTGAAAATATACATTTCTCAGTAACCACCATATGGATAGTACTTAAACCCATGAGACAAGGTGAGTACGGGGGGTGAGTACACATAGAAGTTAAAATATTTCAAGAACGAAGTTTAACAGACTGTGGACTAAGATGGAGACATAGGAGGCTCTTGTACTTCCTTCCTCCCAAGGACTCAAAAGGTACAGCTCCACATGAAGCAATTCCCTCTGAGGGAAATCCAGAAACTAGCTGAGTGACTCCTACATGTCGGAGAACTAAGAGAATACCCACATCAAAATGGGTAGGACAAGCTGAGACACGCTCTTGCCATAAACCCCACCCCCCATTCAGTGCCATACAAATCAGAAGGGAACCCCCAAATCCCAGCTTCTCCCTGAGGAGCAAAAGATTTGGACTACACATCTAGTGCCCTTATAAGGCTCTCAACTGAGGGATAGGCCCCCAAAACACGTCGTTCTGAAAACCAATGGGGCTTGTGTTCACGATTCCCACAAGACTATAGAAAATAATAACCACATCTTTGTCTATTCATGGGAATGATTCAGTAAAGTAGGAAATAGTAATACTATCAAAGAGAGGGAGAGAATAAGAATAAGAAAGAGAGAAAGGGATCTAATGGACAAGTGGGGGGGGGGTTGGCTTTAGCTAGATAATTCCTCCATAGTAACAGGAGAGAAATTAGGATATGTGGGCACAAATAAAAGTAGAAACATATAAATGACAATAAGAGCTCTTCTGATCACTACAAGTTTCTTAGTGAAGAAAGAAACAAAGTTGTCAGCTGAGAATGAACATTGGAGATGAGATTCTGGCATCTTGAGAAGAGAGGGAGGAAGTATGAAATGGTTACCTAGAAGAAATATGAGAATGTATGAATGGGGGAAATATAGTATGACTGACACACTCTTTAGGGCCTGCTTTTGGTTAATGCTCATGAATTCAGTATGATTACATGTTTTCTTTCTGTTCTATTCACCTGCATGTGTGTAGGCACCTAAGAGGGAGAAAGCTGATTCAAGGAGGGTTATGTTTCACCATGCCAGTGTAACTCAGCTAGTGTGGCACAAAGAGATTGAGGATGAAAGCAAGAGTGTGATTACGAGGATTGATGATGAACTGTAAGCTGAATAAGGAGGGAAGTGAGGACATAAAGGGAATGAGGGACAGGGAAAGGTGGTAAGATCAATGGACTGAATGTTGCAACCAGGTTGAAATTTTCTGAAGATGAATACTAAAAAGAATAAGGTAGAAAATAGGAAGTTATGTAAGCCAAGGCCCTGGCAGAAATCCAATGGAATATTCAAACTGGGCAATTTGAGGAAAGTTTGATAAAAAAAAAAGACTACTTACAAATGTGAGTCAGAGTTTAAGAATCCCACATAGAATAGTGGTGTAATGCCCTGGGATTACCAATGGGTTAATACTCCCAAGCCTAAAGGGGCAAGAAAAGGAAGCTGGAACCTAGAGAAGGTGCCTACATGGAGCAAATCATCTAAAAGGATTCTAAGCCAAACTACCATTACTGGGTGGGAGGGGGTCCTGGGAATACAGTGAACTGACTTCACCCTCTTCCTGACCTCCAGTTTCTTACAATGACTCCCATTGGCCTACCCCATCAGGAAGCCAGAAGGCAAGGAAGCTTTTCGATGCAGTCCATATGGATACAGAGTAGAGTGAAGAAGAGTGGGGAGTGGATCTGGGGAAGGAAATGGAAGTTATCCAGTACAGGGTGATAGTTAGAGTTATGGGCTGAATTGTGTCTCCCCTAATGTTTGTATGTTGAAGTCCTAATATCCAGTAGCTCAGAGTGTGACCATATTTGGGGACAGGGTCTTCATAGAGGTAAATAGGTTAAAATGAGGACATTAGGGTAGGTCTAATCTTATATGACTGGTGTCCTTATAAGAAGAGGAAATTTGGACACAGACATGAAGAAAGGGAAGATGTTGTGAAGACACAGAGAGAAGACAGCCATCTACAAGCCACGGGGAAAGACCTGGAATCGATTTTTCCCTCAGGGCACTCAGAAGGAACCAACCTTGCCAATACTTGATCTCAGACTTCCAGCCTCCAGAACTGTAAGAAAATAAACTTGTTTAAGCCATCCAGTTTGTGGTACTTTGTTACAGCAGTCGTAGGAAACTAGTACAGTTGGAAAGTGAGATTGTTGACCGTTGGTTATTAGTAATAGTAAGGATTATTGGTAATGAGAAGGTTAAGGATGTGACCATGGAAATGATTCATTGAGGTAGGGTGGAGGACAAAACTGTTGGAAAAGTAAAGGCCAAGAACTTAGAAGGTTCTTCGAAGGGTGTCCCAACAATCACATATGTGGATATTGAAATCACCAAGAATTATGACAGTGGAGTTAAAGAGATTGCCAGTGAGCTAGGAACTAAAACCAAGGAGGACAAATTTACAGGAGGGTGGGGTGAGGGTGTGGATACCCTGGGGGTGTGGGAAATAGAAGATGGTAACAGGAAGATATGGTGGGACTGGAGTTTGAGTACACTGAATTCAACACTGGTGATTTTATAGTGGAGGGAGGGAGAATGGTCTGGAAGAGATAATGAGGAACAAGTAGCCCCCTGGTGAGAGAGAGAAAACAACCTCTACTAGAAATGGCTGCAGAGGAAGTATCCATTTATTCATTAATTTAATGAAGATCTACTGAGTACCTGATATGTGCTCAACACTACTCTAGACACTTGGAATATATCAACGAAAAGAAATACTAAAACTCCTGCCCTTGTAGGAGAAAACACTTAATAAACAAATAGTAAACCCCAAATAACAATAAACTATGTGGCCTACTAGAGCAAGTTAAGTATAATCAGAAAAAGTAGCAGAGAATAAGGAGAGTTAGGAGCAAGGGGAAAGGGTAAGGTTATATATATATCTCTTATGATTAAAATTTGAAGCAATAATTAAGGATGTTAAGCTGCCAAAAGAAGGCTACTTTTGGATAAAATGCTTTCAGGTATGTAATAAGCAGCTGGGTGAGGTTACTCTGAAGTTGGGAGAAGGGAGAATTGCAGTTGGCAGGACAGATAATGTTCCTGAGCAGTGAGAGAGGAAGAGGAAGGCCGCCTGGATAGTTTGTGCAACGCTGCAGAGGTGAGTCCACACAGTCTCACTTCCAAACCCCATTTGAAGGACTTCTCTCTAAAACCATTATTCCGTAATACAGATCCTGCTCCCTCTCTGGTCTTCACACTCTCCCTTTTCCTGGCTGTTTTTCTTCTGCCTGTTTCTTTAAGGTTCATTTGTACCAGGATCCTCTCCTCAGTCAGAGTCCCCTCCCTCACTACAAGCATTATCACAAGGCTTCACCTATCAGCTATATTCTTCTTCTTCTTCTTTTTTTTTTTTTGGTGAGGAAGATTGGCCCTGAGCTAACATCTGTTGCCAATCCTCTTTATTGCTTGAGTTAGACTGTTCCTGAGCTAACATCCATGCCAATCTTACTCTATTTTGTATATGGGATGCCACCACATCATGGCTTGATGAGTGGTGTGTAGGTCCACACCTGGGATCCAAACCTGTGAACTCCAGGCCACCAAAGTGGAGCACGCTAACTTAACCACTACACCATCAGGCTGGCCCCTCTACTATATTCTTATGACTCCAGAATTTACATTTTAATCTCTTTTTTAAAAGACAGCAATGTTGATATTTAGTTTTTAGGCACTTCAAATGAAAGGTGAGTTCATTATTTTCCCCCCAAAGCAGTTTCTCCTTCTTTATTTTCTGTTTCACTGGCTTTACCATCCGTCCAGTCACCCAAGCTAGAAACTATCCTGTCATCCTAAATTTTCCCCTCTTTTCATTGACACCCCAGTTCAGTCTCCCCTTGCCTCCACAGAACTGATTAATTAGTTTTAGAAACATCCCTGTCATCACTCTCCTCTGCTGTCTCTCTCCATTCTCACCGACATTCTTGAGTGAAAGCTCAAATCAGCTTTCATGTACACATTGTATAGGCAAAGGCAAATTTTAAAAAGCAGATGGTGCTATTCAAATATGTTACTGCAATTACTTTGTTCTTCCACCATGAACTGGTCACCCAAGAACAGAACCATCATTTATTGAACACTAAATAATTCAAAGCAATAAAGTTAAATATTTTTAATATAGAAACAATAAAGATGATGTATTCCTTTTACTGGCAAATCTTTTGTTTGTTAAATTTAAGGACAAAGGCGTGTACGCTTTTTATATCCCATTTCTAGCATTTAATTCCTGTTTATATGAACACACTTCTTTAGGAATTTATCTTGCTATGATATCATCAGATTTACAGTTAAGGGAAGTAAACTGAGATGGGTATTATGACTGGAAACTAAGTGGGTTATAGTTTACTGACTATTTAGAAATGCCACCTGTTCTAAAATTAATTTTTTAACCAAATGCTTTATGAAGATTAAATAAGAGCAGCACTCAGATTGATAAGCACCGAAGGAGAATTGCGCAAACACTTCCCCAGTGCTGACACCGTGAGTGCTTACTTTTTTCAAAACACTCAGGCTTGGCGTCACTGAGAATGACTGGAAAGGCTGAAAGGTTTCAGAACGTGACTTCACATTTCACTTGTCATTTACCTTGAAATGAAATCAAACATTTCAGGAAATGTTCTCACAACTAGACCTTTTAACATTTTGAATTAAAAGCATACAACCTGAGACCAGAAAATGGTTTTGAAATACTTATCCCAGGAAAATAATTTGCTTATCCTCACTATAAATCTAGAACCCAAGTTTAAAATGGAAAGAATTTAAACTTCATCACAAGAATCAGAGTTTTCTATGGAATTAGTTGTTAACTTTACTGCTACATTAATGAAACCATGTCCCTAAAGCATAGATTTCTATCCTCATGGATGTTGAGAAACCTGGCCTGGTATAGTCCTCTATAAGTCCCAAATAAAAAATAAAATAAATACGATTATCATTTAATGCTTGAACACATCAGTCTCTCTCAGTTCAACTTGTACTGTCATTTTCATTTGAGATATCACAAAGAAATAATGTTCGCAATTTTTCATCTGTCTGTATAGAGATCACAATATAATCAACTTGGTAATTCAGGAATTGCTATCAATGTTTCAGTTATTTTTCTCAACATTTAGTCCTACAAGCTTCTGAATTTTACAGGAATGACTTCAACATGTTTAAAAAACTAAAGCTATTTTTTTTTAATTGAAAAGAAAAATCGGGGAGAGAATCTGAAGACATCTAATAAAAATGACCTTTTGAGAAGTTTTGGCACAAAAGGAAATAGAAAAATGAGTGGTGATGGGGAAAGTGGGGTCAAAAGAAAATTTTATTTTTATTTTTTGAGATGAGAGAAATAACTGGATGCTTGTATACTGTTGAAAATAATCCAATAGAGGGAGAAAACTTGGTGAGACAGGAAACAGAGGGAAGAATTGCTGTGAATAAGATCTAGTGCACATGTGGAAGAATGAGTTTTAGATAAAAAACAGATAGTTCACTAAAGGCAGAGTTCACAGGTCAAATGCTGGTAAGTTGGAGATATAAAAAAGAAATCTGGAAATTCGTTTCTGACAGCTTTGATTTTCTCAGTTACAGAGGAAGAAGGTTGTCAAGTGGGAGCGATGATGAAGAAGGAAGCATTGGAAGTTTGAAGAAAGGAGGTATGGAGTGTCCTGAAGGAGAGGGGCAGAAATGACCACCAGGCAGCTTACAGCTCGTTTGAGGTCCAAAGGCAGCACACCTTCATATTTTTCATCAACCACTTTTGAATGCTCTGGTGTAGGTGTGGAATAGGTGGAGACTTGGATTAATTAGAATTGTGATTTGCGAAGGGAGAGGAAAACAAGAGGGGTGAGGATGATTTCATGGGAGTGATTGGAATGACAGTAAAATTTAAGCTAGATATGGAGCCAAAAGGAAATGAAGAAGATGGAAGTGAGTGCAAAAGGATAGGATCGTAGGATTGGATACCTCAGTAGGTTTGGAGGAGTGCTGAAGTCTGAGGACTAAAGAGAATGTTCAAGAAGGAAAAGAGGTGGTGGGAAAAGAGTTAGGTAAAGGGAACTGAAATATAGAAGGGTTGTGTTTATTAGTAATGACAAGGTTGAAGTAGTCGAGACAGGTGGAAGACAGGAACTTTAGAGGAGAGAAGTTTAGGAACTGAGAGTCCAGGGAATTGGAAGAAGTATCTATATGTAAATTAAGCCAAGAATTCAGACAAGATCAGGAAGCCAGGGACAAACATTTGAGATATAGGGGCTTGTGACAGGGATTCCAGAGATAAGAGCCTCAGCGAAGGATAAGATTCAGAAATGGAGGGTTGTCCGGAGAAGGAAAGAGGAATGAGCTGAAAGTTGCAATGAGGAGCAAGTGGAACGCCTACCCTAACTGCAGGCCTGATGTCTTGTAAGAGGGCTGTGATGTGGGATGAGGGGGAACAAAACAAAACAAAAATCCTCACGCCTTGGAGGAGGGCTACAGGAGAATCAGTTTCCTCAGGGGAGAACACTTAGAGCAAAAATATAATTACTATCCTCAACGAAACTGTTAAATCTTGTTAATGAGATGGAGTTTATATATATTTTTCTCCCATAGCATCGAACACAATGCTTTTCACACAGCAGGAAATCTTTGTTAAACGGATTTCATCTTATTGCGCTATAAACTTCATCTATTCTGTTGGTTAAGCAATAGCTGGTTATATTGGAATCAAATACAAAATGTGAAACTATAAGATGGTTAGACATTTCATTTCATTCTCTTAGAAATATTTAGTAAGTATTGAAGATACAAAAGGAAGTCGAAAATATGCATCTAAGGAATTTATGGTTAATGATGTTGCTGGAAGATTAAAATGACAAAATGAGACCACATACCTTACAAGAAAGAACATCTTAAAAGTTTTGTAGGTGGTAGGTGAGTAGGGTGGCGATAAAGATTGACAGAGAATAAATGATTCTACGAAATGTAAAATAATTTAAAACTGAATTACAATTTTACCAGTCCCAAAGATAACATTACAAGGGATCCGATCAGGCAGATTTTGACCAATTTGCAAAGGCAGAAGGAGCCAAGAACAATCTTCTTAATTTTTGCCTAATGTCTTCCTCCTTAAATGTTCTTACTGAGTTGAATAAATCTATGTTATTGTGAGATATCAGTGAGAAATATTGAAATACATATCATTAAATGTTTGTTTCTTTAGTCTCCTGAGAAGATTGGATTGAGTTTATATCCATTCCAATGCTTTAGATGGTATCTTCAGTGGTAGCCTTTATTAAAGTGGTAGAATGAAAAGGATGCAAATAAGGAAGCATAATAAAAATACATTCATGTATAGACTTGAGAAAGAATGAGAAAATTAAGAATATGATAATTTTAGTTTATTTTTTCTGCCTCTTTTTTCTCAGTTTTCTTTTTAAAAGGATTGCTCAATAATTCTAGAAATATAACTTTTTTCTTTGTAAATTTAATTATAACAACTTCATGATGCTATCTAAAGGTCTGCTTTTTTATAAGGGTGTGTGGTAGCCTGAATAATGGCCTCCTAAATATTTCTACATCTTAATCCCTGGTACCTGCAAATGTCACCTTATATGGCAAAAGCTCTTTGCAGATGTGATCTGGGATAATCTAAATTAAGATTACCCTGGATTATCTGGGTGGGTCTGATATAATCACATTGGTCCTTATAAGAGGGAGTCAGGAGAGTTGGTCAGAGGAGAAGGTGATGTGAGGACAGAAGCAGAGACTAGGGGGAGGAGACCGGGAGCCAATGAATGTGGCAAGCCCTAGAAACTGGAAGAGGCAAAGAACAGATTCTTTCCAGGGTCCTCCAGAAGGTATCAGAACTGCAATTACCTTGACTTTAGCTCCCGGGAGATTCATTTCCAACTTTTGACCTCCAGAACTGTAAAATAATAAATGTGTATTATTGTAGGCAACCAAATTTGTGGCAATTTGTTATAGGAGACTAATAAAGTATGTATTAATTTTAAATCAGAAAAAAGTTATATTATTAAAAATAAGAAATAAAAAGGGTGAAAAGTTTCATATTCTTCTAAAGTAGTTTGTATTAAAGTGAAAAATCTCTACATATGTATGTCTGTTGGTAATTCTACCTACAATTTAAGATTCACCGAAGAAAAGGGTCAAAGTGTCCACCTTATTGCTCCCATATAAATTGCTAAACTATTTATTTTAAATAACTTTTTAAAATTTCAATAGTAACAGATTATGTTAGAAGGATAATTTTATTATTAAATTGGTTGCTTTTGTAATTCAGATCTCACATGCAAACATCACGCTAAAAAAATCTAGAAGATACTAGAACTAACTAATTGCTAAGTCTTTGAGGAGGTGATACCTGCCTAAGCTCAGAAATGACTGTGGTCACTAAAGTAAAGGACAGATTTGACTCCTTCGAAATTGAAAAATTATGCATGTCAAAAATACCATAATCAAACATATCTTAAAACAACAAAAAGAAAACAAAGAAACAAAAACCCAGGAAAATGGTATACAATGAAGAGTTAATATACTTAAAATGTAAAAATGGAGAAGAAACATTTTAAGCATGAATAGATGATTATGTTTATGTATTAATTAAGGATACATAAAACTAGTAAAGAAACATTGTTTACTAGTACCATGGTACTAATCATAAGAGACATATAAATTAAAACATAACTGTGGGAGCATTTTCGCCAATTAAATTAACCAAATACTGAATAAATAACCAATGCTAATTATCAGTTATGGTTATAGTTTCTTAAATTAATGGTAACTAGTTGGTATAACCATCTATTGGAAATCAACACTGTACTATACATAAAACAATAAAAAAGGAAATATTTGACATAGTAATACCACTTCTGGAAATCTATCCTAAGGAAAAAATTACAAATAAAATTTATATGCACAGTAATATTCATTTTGCATCCTTGACCTACTGTGACCTACTGTGCATGCACATGTGTATATGCGTGTGTGTGTGTCATCACACATCTCTTGGAAATTTTCTTTTCTTTTTTTTTAACTTTAAAACATATATTGGGTGTCAATCCAGATAAACAAATGTGGATATAAACATTTATTTTTAATAGCCATGTACTATTACATAGAGTGGGTATACCTTAATTTATTCAAACAATCCTTTCTCAATGGCAACTTAAATTTTTACAAATTTTGCTATTGTAAGCAATACTGCAATAAACTCCTTATCAAGTAATTTTGATTTTTTTTTAGGAGAGGTTTTCCAAAGTCTGTTTAGTTGGTATGCATATTTTTAAATGTACTATGTACTGCTTTTTAATATGACAGGTAAACTTCGGCAAAAAGTACATGTTACAAAGAATGAATTTTCTGCCTTTATTATTTTAATAAAACAATGACAAATCAAGACTGAACTTTGTACACTGAACACATCCTGAACATCCCTGGCATCAAAAACTCTATACTATAACTGACTGAATAATATCTAATTTTACAAAGATAATAAGGTTGAATAGAGAGAAAATGTTTTGGAAAAAATATTTATTTATCCACAAATGAATATATATTTTTATTAAGCGTTTAACCTTCCAATCAATCACATACAATCGACATTAAACCCTAAGTTTCTTTAGGTAAATGAGTACATCTCATTATTTTGGCTTCTACGTTGCAAACATGATCACTTGACTGGAATTTCAGCTGAAAGCGTCTTCAAAAACTATTATGTTTATGTTACAGTATCTGGTTTCACACTTCCCTCCTTCTCCATTGGGGAGTATTTTGGGTTGAATTGTGTTCCCCCCTCCGTCCCTGAAAATTCATATGCTGAAGTCCTAACTCTCAGTACCCCAGAATGTGACTTTATTTGGAAATAAGTAAGATCTTTGCAGATGTAGTTTTAAAGTTAAAATGAGATCATACTAGAGTAGGGTGACAATCCAATATGACTGACTCTTTAAAGGAAAAAGTGGGAAATTTGGACGTACACATGAACACAGGGAGAACTTTATGTGAAGATGGTGGCAGAGATGAGGGTGGGTGATGCTTCTACAAGCCAAAGAAAGTTAAAAATTGTCAGCAAATCACCAGAACCTAGGCAAGAGGCATAGAACAAGTTTTCCCTCACAAGGTACCAACCCTGGAGGTACCACCTTGATCCTAGACTTCCAACCTCCAGAACTGTGAGACCATATATTTCTATCGGTTAAGCCACCCAGCTTGTGGTACTTTGTTACGGCAGCCTAGCATGCTAATACAGGAAGTAAGGGAGGTCAAATTGTTTCTCCATGTTTATGATTCCTAGTGTATATTAACATTCAGTATACTAAACTGGAAAACGTCAAGTACCACTAAAAAAGTACCATTAAACTTTTTCAGACATATTTTAGAAGCATCTGTTTTATATTTGCACCTTACCTAATCTTAGCAATTTGGACTGCAAAATCCCAGATGGTTTCAAAGAAACTACAGACTCTAGAGTCTTAAAATAGACTTTTTGGCCATTATCTTAAAGATGCCAACCAGAAAGTTTCCTGTGATTTTCTACCCTGCTTTGAAAAATTAAATTGGTTGCTTTTCCTAATTCAGTCATAGCTTGTGAAAGGTAGATGAGGAAACGATTTAAAAGAAAGATTCTTTCACAGGTATTTATTTTTCAGTTGCTGTAAGTATTATATTTTTTATTTTCTTCTTTTTCTGTTCTTTTGTGGTTGTTGTTTCATTGTTTGTTTGTATTGTTTTTAGATTTTAGATTAGTCGGATACTATAAATGTCCTAGAATGGCTTGTTGGATTGAGTATATAATGAGGGACATTAACAGGTTGTCCTCCACTTTTTAAATCAAGGATCCTTTTCATCTATAAAACTTACAAGTCAAAAGGATGTATTTTAGGAAAATGTTTTACAACAGCTTTCAGAATTTTCTAGGCACCGAAACTTTTATGAAAACTGATGGTGATAATTTGTGATGACTGGGAAGAAAAAGAGAAAGGAACATGTTGATAATAAGAAGAGAAAGAAATGAAGAAATGATTTCCTCTTGTATTTTTTGAAATTTCCATAAAATTAAATCTGAGATTTATTGTAGTAGGAATTTACATTGTAATGAAACTATAGAGCTTTCTTATCTCCATCATTTCTTTAAGATAACAAAGGAAAAAATTTAACGTAAGTGATATTTCCAAATAATTTCTAAACTCCTTGGTATACTTCAAGTTTCTTCACTGTCACTAACAAGTTAATATTTTAGCTCTCCTCTCCAGCTACTTTCCAGAAAAAACTTTCATGAACAATGTAAAAGTCAAATTATAGTAAAACTTATATGCAAAATATAGCCTGAATAGATTCACTTCAGAGGCAATATGTAGTTAAATATATTTGCCTTTTGATTCTCATTTAATAATGAAGTGTTGACTTAATTTTTTGTGATCTACTAAATAAATTTAGAGTGTATCATAGTACTGACAACTAATTTTTAGTTGGAAACAGTATACTGCACTGTGCTTAGATTTAAGTTGTAGTGCCTAAAATTCTGCACCCCATTCCAATGTGAGTGGGGAGGGTTTTCCCGCATCATCAAACAATTCTCCAACACCAGCTGGGTGTTCTACAATTCAATTCAATTCTGACACTGTCTACCCAGAGATAGCAACAGATCCCACAGGTTAAGGACTCAGTCCCACAGAATGCCCCACCCCTTCCAGTTCAGACACCAGTCGCAAGCCCAGGTTGTCAGTGGTGCTATTGACCAACAAGCTATAGATTAGAGTTCCCATGACCCATGCCTCTTGGGTTTGATTAATTTGCTAGAGAAGCTCACAGAACTCAGAAAAACATTTTACTTACTAGATTACCAGTTTATTATAAAAGGATATGACTCAGGAACAGCCAGATGGAAGAGATGCACAGGGCAAGGTATATGGGAAGGGGCGCAGAGCTTCCGTGCCCTCTCTAAGCGTGCTACTCTCTCCTCATCTCTATGTGTCCGCCAATCCAGAAGCTCTCCAAACCCTATTCTTTTGGGGTTTTATGGAGGTTTCGTTACATAGTCACACTTGGTTAAATCACTGCTCATCGGTGATTAATTCAACCTTCAGCCCCTCTTCATTCCTCAGAGGTCAGGAGGCAAGACTGAAAATTCCAACCTTCTAATCACATGGTTGGTTCTCCTGGTAACCAACCTCCATCCTTAGGTGAGGCCCAAAAGCCATTACATTCACATAGCAAATGACACCTTTGCTGTTCTCATCACTTAGGAAATTCCAAGGATTTTAGGAGCTGTCTGCCAGAATCAGGCTGAAGACCAAATACGTATTTCTTATTATAAATCACAGTGTCACAGTACCTCATTTTAAGAGTCTCTCATAATTGTTCTACTGAAATTACTTTTCAGTGGGAATATATTAGAGCCATATCAAGAAAGATAAAATCATTCTAGAAGTTAATTCATAATTAGAACATTAATGTGCTGCAAGGTTCATAGATAAGGTAAAAGAGAAACAAATAATTTTTGAAAGATAAAGGAAACAGTATGGCCCAATAATTTGTGGTCAAAACTGGACTTCATATAACCATAAAATACTGACTTTTCATATTTTAACAGTATCAACAACAACAAAAGTATCAGGTCATGGACGATGTTTATAAACTTGCTGAGTATTTCCCAGTTCTCAAAGGCTGTGTTTATGGCACATATCACTTTACGTTACTTGTTAGAAAATGTCTTTATATGGTATCTTCCTCCTATGATATAAACTCTTGGGTGAGGATTCATCTTTACATGCCTCACCAAAGTCAGCAACCACCATCCATGTATTAGGCCCTCAATAAGTGCTTGCAGAACAGAATGTTTGTTGGGTGAAAAGAACTCTGAATAAGTCCTCAAGAGATCTGAGTTTCAATGTGATTCTTCCTTGTATGAGTTTTGTATCCTTGTTTGATTTGCAACCTCTCTTTAGTTCCACGTCTGAAAACTAGAAGTGTGGACTAAATAGTTTTCAGCTACCTTCAAGTTCTAAATTTGATTTGTAAGTAGCTCTCTTTCTGCACTGCTTACATTCTTCCGGAAGCCTTTCTGGACAGACTGTGTCTCTCTTGCTAGTTTTCCCACTGCTTTGAATACACATATCTTTAAACAAAGAAATGGATTCTGTGTATATATTTTTTATCATTTGTAATTGTCTGTGTTTAGTCTCTCCTGTGGAGAGCTGGTACCAAAATTATAAGCTTTCATTCTCAGCCTAGCATTTGTGCAACCTACAAGTATGAGCAAGTGTCAGTTGCCTGGAAAAACTAATTTTTCAGTTCTTGTTTTTTAAACTAAGGAGACGTTTCATCAACTTGTTCCCAGGAGAATTTAGTATTTCAGATGGCAACTTTACTGAGAGCAGTTCCTCTCCTTTATCAGGACTTCATTTTAGAAAGTCACTGCCCTCAGAGGTTGTACTAATACTCAAACTGACAGGGAGAAGGATGTGATCCACAGGCCATCTCCCTCAGCGGACAACCTAATGTTTCTAGCTGGTGTTGTGATAAGTGCATAGACCTCTGCCGCTGAAGGGTGCTGAGAGCTGGAAACTGCCGTTGGGCTTTTCTTCTCACTGATGAGAAAATAAACAGTGCTTTCTAGCCTAGTGAAGGCAGAAACTGTGTTGCAGAAACAGTATTTTCTGACTAATTTTCTTTCCAGTTTTAGTTATAAAATGTGCATGTGAATTATTGGAACAATAGCTACTCTTTAAAAATACCATCACTTTGAATTGTACAAAGGATTATATATATTTCTATATTTCAACATATTCTCTAGGACTTTTGAATGTCACTTGTTTTCTAGGGATAAGCGGGTCTAATTCTCTTCTCTTTCTACTCAGATTGCCTGAAGAGAAGCCAAAGAAATTGTTCTTGATTGCCCTTGAGGGAAATGGTGGATGAAGGAAGGACAGGTAGAGAGAAAACAAGAGAAAAGAAAATGTGGAAAGAAGGGAGAGATTTATAATATTTAAGAATATTTAGTAAGAATGATGTAAGGAGGACATAACTCTAGGGAAATAAAGGCATTCTGGAAGTTTTAATAATGGGTAGGCATGTATTTATATTCTTCAATCTTAGGGAACTGAATAAGATAATTGCAGGAAACTACAATTTTTTGGAAATCTCCTGTATCCTTATGTATAAATGTCTTACAGCATTCTTCGGTATATTTTTCAACCGATGATGTCTATAAACATGCCTCTTTCATAAATGCACCTACAGCTGCGTATCAGCAATTCTGACACTGCTCAAAATAAAGATTTGTTATTATTTTAAGCTCACAGACTGGCTACCCGTAGTAAGCTTTTAGGTGATACAGAATTGCATGATTCACTTTAGAAGTACATTTAACCTCCCCACAAAAAGCCATTTTGATGGTATTGTGTTGATATCAATTAGCCTTTTAGAGGTGAGGAAAGGGTGTCCTTGATCTCTATACCTAGAAAGTCATCTCAGTGACCTACACTCATGGGGATTTGAGAAGGTGGACTTGTAGCTATCATACAAGCCTGGTCAGAGATAAAAATCCAGAGTGATTTGGGATTACTCAGTTACAAAGCATTGAATGTCATTGTACATGTCAAAAGAGAGATTATGGTTGTTCAATTTAACCCTAACCACTATATTGGAGAAACTTACCAAGGCAAAGAAAAGAATGAGCAGAAGCTTTGCTTTGTTGTTTGAGAATAATTTTATTCAGAAAGAACATGAAAATACATTTAAAACAAAGAGAACTTTCAATATACCTTTAAGACATCTGTCATAGGGTACTTGTATTATGATTAAGGACTTATTACTATACAGATTTTCACTTTTACGTTACATTTGTAAATGAGGATCATCATCTCCCTTTAGTTTATTCTTTTGAAGACACCTAACTCAGTCCTCTCCACAGTCTAGGAACACAGAGGTCATCTAGAAGTCAACTCCCTACCATACGTAAGCATCTTTTCTTACCATATCTCCTCCTTAAGCACCAGAAACCTAAGACAATACTTTAGGGGCAATTTGGTCACTTGTATGACTAATGTTAGAAGTTTTTCCATATTTTAAGTCAAAATGAGCCTGGCTATAATTTTCACCCTCAGGTCCTTGTTTTGCTTGCAGAAACCATGGAAAACAATTTTAATCCTTCTTCTAGATGACTGCCCTGCAAACATTTGAGAGCGGTGGTCCTTTATTTTCATGTTATATCCACTCATAGATTAGATTAAGCATCCCTATTTCTTTTCATCATTCCTCATAAGGGAATTTTCCAAATTGTCACATTTCCATCCAGAGAACAGCCCATTTAGCAGGTGGAGCTCTCAACAATAGAGGTAACTGTCACTTACTTTCAGCCTATACATTTATTAATAAATCTTGAAATAGCATTTGCTTTTTTGAGAGTGTCTTCATTAGTCATTTATTTTAAACCTAAAATGAAATACCTCTAATTCTTTTTGTCACAATCTCTACTCTTAGACTACTTCTCGCCACTCTGTATTTATGCAGAAGTTTTTGTGGCCTAAATATAAGGCTATATAGTCATCCATGCATTTCTTCCTAAATTCATCTTATTTATTTCAGCTATCATTTCAAGCTGTTTGTTCAATGATGGCGAATCTGCAATTTACTTCCTACAATGTATTACAGTAAAAATTGCGAACCTTCCTGTGGATTAGCAGTAGGAGATCATTATCCTTGATTTCTTTGGCCCTCTATGGAGATTAGTGCACTGCTGGTGCCAGGCAGTGTTAGGCAACATGAAAAATATGATTTAATTATTGAAAATGTTTGGATAAATACTGAAAGTTCCTTGTACAGTGTTGTAATTTGATCTATTGATGCCTACAAACATAAGAATTTTTGAGTTTTCATGTCTTTTCCTTTTCATTTTTATGGGGGTTTAGAAGAATGACTATTTCTCACTATTTTTATGAATTTGTCTTGCTGGTCTGATGTCAAAAACAGAATTGTATACTGTAGAATCATGGAATGGCTCTGCTGGGTTCTGACTCATGCCCTAAATTAAGAGAGAGCTCTGAATGTTTTCTCAAGGGTAAGTTCTGCTTCTGCATTTGAGCTACAAATTAAGAGACAGACTTTGAAAAAGATGCAAGGGCTTGAAGAGCTTTTCAAGGACAGAAGTTGAAGATAAAAAGACAAGCTGCTGTTGATAGATGCAAAATAAGATGTAAATGCTGGCCTACAGGCAAGTTGTCCTTCACAGAGAAAAAGTACAGGAAAAAAAATCCTCTGGGATTCAGGTAGACCCCAGAGAAAGGTTGCAGCTGTTTTTTTTTTTTTTTTTTTTTTTTTTTCATATCTCATTTTCAGCATTTTAAAAGTGTTTTATGGTCCTGACTTTAGTCCTGTTAATTAAAGCATCTTACCTATAGGCTTGATTTTGTTTCCTCTGCTTTTGTCTGAGAATTCCAAAAGCTATTGTGTGAGAGCAGAGGTTTTGCACGCAGTTTTTGTATTAAAGCATCTGTGTTTAAATCCTTTCTTCAAAATCCACTAATGGAGACTTTGGGCAGGTTAAGTTCTTTCCAAAATTCAGTTTTATCTATGTAAAATGGGGTTTTCTGTGACTGGAAAATAAAATAACACATCTAAAGCCCCTGACAAAGTATCTCATTCATTGAAAGTATTTTCAAATTTTTATCCTTCCTTTCTAGACTCAAGCATTCTCACAATACTCTCTCCCCCAAAGAGATGAATACAAGAGATTTGTTTAAAAGAGCTTATTGAAAAATATTAGCAGCCTTACAATATCAGTGAAGACTCAGTTTACAATTGCAATTGCATTCTGGTGCATTTTTGTTAGATGTTTTTGTTTTGCTATTGTTTGCTTTTACTTCTCAGTGATATGAAGCAAATTAATTTGCCACCTTTAAAAATTAAAAGACTATTTTGCCTGACCTAGAAGTCTACTCATATTGAAATGAGTTAGATACTATTTTAAAATATTTGATAAAAGGAAAAGACTTTCTCTCTGGAGAGAGGAAAACAATAGGATTAATCAAAGGGATTAACAACAAGGACAGTGGTTGTGCATGATGGTGGTGGATATGAGCCAATCATTGATGTGAGCCTCCTTGGGAAATAGAAAGACACTGGCTTTCTGACTCTGTTTAGTGGAATGGAGAAGAGAGAAGAGCTGCCTACTAGAGTTTTTATACTGTTGAATTGAAGTCCAGAAATGGCAGAGCCAGTGATTGCCTTCAGAATGAGATTTCTAAGAAGAGGTTAAGAATAGCCAAAAGTTGCTTCTTTCCGAATCTTGAGAGATAAATTAAAAATAAAATTAAACACTGATTGGTGACAAGTGACTTTTTGTAAAAGTTACTTCACTGTAACTGTATAAGTTCTAAGACTCATTTCCGAGGCACCTCTATCCCCTCCTAATGTTTTTCATCACAAAAAAATGCTTCTTCCTTCACTGTATTTTCTGTACATATTCCAAAAGCAGGACCAGGCAGCAGTCCGTATGCTCTGATTTCAACCCATATAGACTTGTACACTCCAGGTTACCAGGAGAAAGTATCTGTCCTTGACTAAGAAATAAATGAAGTTCTTTATAGAATCTCAAGCTATTCCTTTGTCATTATATGATTAATCATATAATAATTATATGATTAAGATGCAGAAGGACTGTGATTGCACATGGTTATGATGAGTATGATCTTAATCATTGTTGAGGTTCTCCGTATGGAACAGAAATGATGGTGGTTACCTGAAGAGAAGATCCAAGCCCTTTCTGTGGCCTTTGTCCTCTATATGATGGTCCTCAGTGCCCTCCTGCTCAGGTCACCCTTTCTCAATGCAAGCCTCTCAGGGACCAATTTAATAAATTAATTCTCAATGACAAATAAAGTCCTGGTGTGGGGAGTGGGTTGTTTACGTATAGTCAAATTCCTGTTAAATTTAAGTCACTGTGAAACATGATCAGGCTGGGAATATTTTTAAGGCTAATGGATCGCCCTCTCACCAGTGACACTTCTGGAAAAGCAGCTCTCCAGAAGTTTTAGATTCAGTTCTACAAATTTACCTGGCTGGAGGATGCTCCCTTTGGTCCTTAAAATGCCCCTAAGCTACATCAATTATATAACCTGTTAGAGAATTTAAAAGTGCTCTGTTGGAGAGTGAAGTCTACTCTGCTCTCTAGCTTTTTAGTGTACTGATTTATTTATCAGCTTAACCCAAATAAGTAGTGGTTCTTAACTTTTCTGAGTCATGGACTCTTTTCTAAAGATCTGGTTGAAATTACAGAACTTTTCTTCAGAAAAATACGTATATGCACATAGAAAATATTGTACTGAATTTCGCATTATTAATGGAATACCTAGAGTATACCTATCAGATTCAAAAGAAATAATATCTCAGATACTTCAGAGTCATGGAGAGCTTGTGTCTAGGACAGACAGTTCTGACAAGTTTCTTTCTTGAGAAATAAAGGGCAAATGTTCACCCAGAAAGCAGTGCTGACTCTCCACCATCAGCACCTGTTTTGACTGCTGAGTGTCCATTCTGATAGGAGAGTGCCCATGCCTTTCTATTGTTAAGTGTGTTAATTTTGTCCTTATATGCAGGAAACATCTTCAGATGAACATGGCCAGGGAGAATGGCCAAGGATGAGGAATGTGGTAGGCATCAGGGTGGATGGAGAGGAAATTAGAGAGTATACCACTACTCTCAGCTTACTGGGAAATCACACTGAGATCCAGCTTTGCACCTGTCACTCAATCTCAAAAGGACATGCATTAAATGTTGGGCTTCAGATCCCCAAGTATGCCTTATTGATTGCAAAAATGGCCCCAAATCTGCACTCCACCCCCACTCCAGTTCTATCTGTATACTTTGTGATGTGATTTTCTGGCCTTTCCAGTCATGAAGTGGAGTCTATTTCTAACTTCTTGAATCTGGCCTGAATTTATAATCTGCTTTGGCCAATTGAATATGGCAGAAGTTGACAGTGTGCCAGTTTTAAGGTTAAGCTTCAAGATATCTTCCCACCTCCTCCTCTCTCTCGCTCAACCTCTCTTTCTCTTCTGTCCCTGCCAAGAAAATATCCTCAGACTAGCCTACTGGAGGATGAGAACTTGTCAGGTATTGCAGACCCTCATGTATGTAAGAATGCCTATCTGAGATCAGAAAAGCTACCTTTCTAACCGGCAGCTAACCACAGATAAATGAATGAGCTTTGTTGAATCCAGTTTCAATCCCAGAACCACCCAGACAACATAGACACATGACCCCAAATAAATATTTATTGTGGCATACCCCTAAGGTTTACTGGTTGCTTGCTAAGCAGCATTATTACAGAATTAAATAACTTGTGCACCCAGGCTAGTGGGATATAAATCTAAACACCAAGAGGATCTTAAAACGGACTCATCTTCCTCATAAATCTTGATGTTGCACTTATGTGAGATGGAAAATAGGGAGTATTTCCCCCAAGAACTGCAGTCCCAGGCTTGGCAGGCTCCAGCAGAGCATTCACTCAAACATGTGATACTGAGAATCACATTAGACCTTGAGAATGCAGTGGGGAGCATAATTAGTTTAAAGGAAGTCACCTCCTGGTGGACTTGGGGCTTGAATTTACTTCAGGCCTGTAGCCCTAGTTTACTGAAACCAATTGGCACACTTCACACATTTGGGTATCCTCTATTCCCAACTAGAATTGTACTTGGCTGGCATTTTGGGGATGATTCTATTGGCAGTAGGCCTAAGTAGGAACAAAGTTTTATGAGTATAACCTCGTCAGAATCTTTACTCTTAACCTGAAAGTGAACTCCCAGTGAGAAAAGCCCTAAAAGGAAAGAAATAGTTGCCAACTATTTGATAGTTTGACAAAATTTTGACTATTTTTCTAGACTATGATTTACTTAAATTTTGCTAGCACTTTTCTTCTTCCAGGTTTTAAGCACTTTGGTGGTGATTCATACGAGGTCAAATGTTGTTGCTTCCAAAACACAAGACTGTTGGGTAGAAGATAGGGAAAGACTGAGTGCCAGGTTTTCTGATCTTTGATCCAATGCTGTGCCTCAGAGTTGTGTGATTTAGTAGGAATTATTTGACTTCTTTGATCTAGTTTCCTCATTGGAGACATTCAGTTGATGATGATTTGATTGCCTCATACAAGGAGTCATGGAAAAAACAATGCTGTTAAGATCTTTGAGAGTTCTGTTTCCCTCTAAATAATAATGCTAATTTCTTCTAAATTAACTTGAGATTTTTTTTCTATCTATAGGTGTAAATGGCACAGGATAGCTGCATTGACTGTCCAGCTCTCACATTAAGTAGAGATGTCAAACACACAACACACATGCATGCACAAACACAGACACAAAAACAAAATTCTGCTTACCACTAAGCACATCTACATTCATTTTAAAATCACATTTATATTATTTTATTTTTCTAAGTATTCTTTTGTGAGTGTGAGAAGAAATGTGGAGGGCTTGAGTTTCCTTGTACCCCTCAGTATAAGATGAGACCACTGTGAGCACACATACCCATCAAAGCTGCACCCCACACTCACAACTAACACTTTAAAAAAGGAGAATGCCTTGGTCTATCACTGTTGTGAACTTCTTATATATATAATAAAGTTCGTTTACAAGCTTTAAAATGTCACAGACAGTGAGTATGCTAAAATATTGCTTTGTCTCTAGTTATAAATGGTTAACATGAATATAGCAACCAAAAATCTGGCTCACTATGTGTATTAAGGTTCCCCTAGAGAAATAGAACCAACAGGATATCTATAAATAGATATATACATAAGAGGGAATTTATTGTAGAAATTGGTTCACGTGGTTATGGAGACTGAGACGCCTCAAGATCTACTGTCTGCAAGCTGGAGAAGTGGAAAGCTAGTGGTACAATTCAATCCAAGTCCAAAGCCTGAGAACCAGGGCACCTATGTCCAAGGGCAGGTGAAGATAGGTGTCTCAGTTCAAGCAGAGAGAGCGAATTTGTCCTTCTCTGTCTTTTTCTTCTATTCAAGCCCTCAACGGATTGAAAGATGCCCACCTACACTGATAAGGGCGATCTTCTTTACTCAGTCTACTGATTTCAAATCCTAATCTCTTCTGGAAACACTCTCACAGACATACCTAGAAACAAAGTTTTACCAGATATCTGGGCTTCCCTTGCCCAGCCAAGCTGACATATAAAATTAATCATCACACTACGTTTTGTCCTGGTCCTGAAAAATGAAAAATTGCTCTTGATCTAAATTTGTCATCTACAATATGAAGTTTGGACAGGATATTACTACTTTTTGCCATGGTTCTTTTTTGAGCTAAATGCATATGCATTGCTAGAAAACATCAGTAATATTGGTAATATTTTATGTATAGACTTTTATTGAAATTAAAGAATTTTACTTAAAGTTTTTTTCCCATCTTAGTACTTTACATCATCAAAGAATGAAGGAAAGAATAAAGGAAATGCAAAAGAATATATGAAGTCCTTAATCTGGATAAACTTACTATCATGGCAAATGTCAATTTCATATGACCTTTCTTATTGAACAGATAAACCAATTAAAAATTTACCAGATGTCATTGACATGTAAATTTGCTTTCACTTCAACTATAGATCATTGGTTTCTGGGTACTGGGTTCTTTAGCACTTAGGTTTCACACTGTGTTTTTCTGTTCATGAATTACTTGCTTTGTGCATCATAGCATAAAATACATAGAACCCGTGGTAAATATCAGAATCTGTGTTCTCTGACCATTAGAGAAAATTCCACAGCTCTACATAACGGCTTGTTGTAAATTTGTAGTCTTCAAACTCAGCTGAGCACTTCTGGCTAGTTACTGATTATGGAGAGTTGGGCAGAATATTTGAATTCTGGACTACCCTTGAATAGCTGTGAAGAAGTTTAAGGTTCAATGTAGAGTGTGAGGAAGAGAGAGCTGTCAAGAATTCTAGCTTGAGTAACTGAGATGATGCCAGAGATGAGGTATTTTCAGGGAGAAGATGATGAGTTAATTTGAGACACATTGAATGTGAAGTGTTTGTTGGATGCCTAGATGGAGATGACCAGTTGAAAGTCAAATATATAAATGTGAAACTCAGAGGAGTAGTCTAGGCAGCCCTCAAAGAATGAATTTGCCTGGTGCCACCAAAGGAAGATAATGATCACAGCTCAACAGCTACACTGAGTAGGGTTTGTCTATGGGGACAAAATTAGAATCAAAATCATGTGTAATTATTACCCTATCTAGTACAAGCTACCATTAGAGCCTGTTTTCTGCAGTAAGTGTCAGACTATTCTCTCTTTCACTCTAGATTCTGAATGAAGTGTGGAGCTCTGGGAGGGGAGCAGGAGTCTGCTCATTTCCCTTTCAGGCTGGAGACAGCACAGAGTTAGCAGCATCCTAGAACCAAACAGTAGTTTCTTTACTGTAAAGAAGGTTCTGGAGAATGACATTAAATGTTTGCTCATGTAAAGAATAGACTTAAGCGCTCTGAAAACAATAACAAAAATGTTTGGCTTGAAAATGAAGTAAAATCCTCCAAAATTAGAGCACTGTTTCGTATGGATAAGCTAGCACAGACAGTAGAAATAACTGACATTTGTTGAGCATTACAAGGTCAGGGCAGTATTCTAAGTGCTTTACACATATTAACTCATTTAATCCTCACTACGGTCTTGTGGAGTAGGTACTAACATCACCATCATTTTACAGATGAGGAAACTGAGACCCAGAGATTTTAAGTATTTCACCCAGAGTTAAACAGCTGGTAAGTCTCAGAGGAAAAATTTGAATTTAGGCAGTCCAGGTCCAGAGACTATGTTCTTATAAAGTACTTCCTGTATTAATAACTTTGACTTCAACATACCATATGCAAGTTACATATTAGAACAATTTATACAATAGAGTGAAGAAATGCTATAGAAAAGGCTAAAGCTTTAGTATCTTTTCTTCATTTAATCTAGGTTTTTACTCCCACTCACCGTGGAGAAATCATGCGATGCTATTAGCAAATGCTCATCAGTGTTTTGTTTTGTTTTGTTTCAGCTGTCTCCTCACCAGGACTCTGTGCTGGTGATAGGATTGCAGTGGGGCTCACCATCAAAATACACACACACACACACACACTCGCACTAATATACACAACTGATGAGAACGACCTGGTACAGAGATGTATTATTTGCATACTAATGATAATTACCAATCCTTACGGGAAATCTACTTTCAGCAAGAGATAGTTGAATAAAGAAGTGCTGTGAGGCAATTATTGCAGAGTCAGGGAAAGTTATTTGGAAAATAAGACCAAAAAATGTATACATAAGTTTAGTAGGATCACATTCACCAAAAACTATTTGTTCTTTTAAATAATAATAATAATAATAGCTAACATTCATTAAGCACCTCCCGTGAGCCATTTTTTGCTCTAGGTCCTTTTAATGTGTTAACCCAGTCCTCCCAATGGCCCTATTAGCTAGGCTCGTGTTTTTCCAGTTTCATGGTTGAGGAAACAGAGAAATTCAATACCTTGCCTAAGAACACAGCTAGGAACTTTAAAGAGGATATTAATTAAGAAATCATTCAAATCGTATTTCTATTCTTTTTATTCTTTCATTTTTTCAATTATTAGAAATGTAATTTATTGCTGCTAGACGTAATTTGCCATTGTAACATTACTACATGTGACAAAATACTTTTACTCTGAGATTTCAGTGCCCTTTTATGTGGTTAGGGCAAAATTCTTGAGAAAACATGCACACCAATTCTTTTCCAATGACACCTTAAAATGCATATTATGTTGTTTAGGTTGTTTTTCCCATGGAAGTTTCACTAATTCCATTTACTTGCCAGACATTATACTTCAACATTTTTGATTCACATGAGCATTGAAAGTCCACTGAAAACACAATTCATACTCAACTGAAAAGACTGTAACTTCTGGCTTTCTTTACGTATAAGGAGTCTTAAAGCCTGAATCACAGGGAAAACTGTAGGAATAGAAACCTAGATCCAGATTTCAGAATTTTATTTTATTTTATTTTTTTTGCTGAGGAAGATTAGCCCTGAGCTAATGTCTGTGCCAATCTTCCTCTATTTTTTCTTTTTTGGACGTGGGACACCACCACAGCATGGCTGGTGAGTGGAATAGGTCCACGCCTGGGATCCAAACTCATGAACCCTGACTACCAAAGCAGGGTGCGTGGAACGTTAACCACTCAGCCACAGGGCTGGGCCCAGAAAACTAAAATTTTGATGAAGACTCCTTTACAATGTTCTAGTTTGTGTAGCTCTTAGCAAATAGCATTATTTTCATAATCAGAAAGTGTACCTAAACTTTAATGTAAGTTTGTATTTTATTTTGCCTAATTTTTATTGGCTTTAGAAACAAGATTATTTCATTCTCTTCTAATTGCTCTAATATCCTTCTTGTTTGATGTTTTCTGTTATGATGTTAAGTTATTATGCCCGCCTATCTAGAAAGAGACTTTTGAAAGTGTGACTTCCAAAGATGATTAAGTTCAGAGCATGGTAAGTCCTCATATTTATAGGTAGTTGGCTCTTTGGAAGTAATATACAAAAATTGGAAATTAATCTAAGTTATGAATTCAAGTATTTTTGATGATAGTAAGAACAAATAAAATGAGATCTACTTTTTAAAGCAAATTTTTAAGTATATAGTATAATATTATTAACATAATCACAAGTTTGTAGATCAGATCTTTAAAACTCATTCATCTTATGTAATTGGCACTTTATACCTATTGAAAAGTACCTATCATTTCCCTCTCTCCCCAGCCCCTGGCAACCACCATTCTACTTTCTGCTTGGTGAGTTTGGCGATTTTAGATAACTCATATAAGTAGAATCATGTAATATTTGTCCCTCTGTGACTGGCTTATTTTACTTAGCATAACATCCTCAAGGTTTTTCCATATTGTTGCATATGGTAGGATTTCTTCCTTTTTATGGCTGAATAATATTCCATTGTATATACATATCACATTTTCTTTGTCCATTCATCTGTCAATAGACATTTAGGTTGTTTCCACACCATAGCTATTGTGAATAATTCTGCAAAGGAACGAAATAGAGAGTGCAGAAATAAACCCATGCATGTGTGGTCATTTGATTTTTCACAAAAATACTCTATGGGGACAGGATGCTCTCTTCAACAAATGGTGCTGAGAAAACTGGATATCCACATGCAAAAGAATGAAATTCTTTATACCCTTATCTTACACCATACACAAAAATCAACTCTAAATGACCTAAAGACTTAGTCATGAGATCTGAAACTATAAAACTCCTAGAAGACAACAAAGAGGAAAAACTTCATGACATGGGTCTTAGAAATGCTTTCTTAGCTATAACACCAAAAATACAGGCAATAAAAGAAAAATACACAAATGGGATTATATCAAAGTAAAAACTCTGAACCACAAAGGAAACAATTAAGACTTGAAAAGGCAACCTACAGAATGGGAAAAAAATATTTTCAAGCAATATATCTGATAAGGAGTTAATATCCAAAATATATAAGGAATTCCAAAATTCAATAGCAAAAAAAACTTCCAATTAAAAAATGGGGAAAGGATTTTCTCCAAAGATGACACAAATGATCACTGGTATATGAAAGATGCTCAACATCTTCTAATCAAGGAAATAAAACAAAACCACAATGAGATATATCTCACATCTGTTAGAAAGGCCATTTCCAAAAAAACCCAGAAGCTAACAAGTGTTTGCGAGGATGTGGAGAAATTGGAACCGTTGTACACTATTGGTGGAATGTAAAATGATGCAGTTGCTATAGAAAGTATGGAGGTTCCTCAAAAAATTAAAAGTAAAACTACTATGTGATCAAGTAATTCCATTTTTTGATATTTATCCAAAAGAACTGAAATCAGGATCTTGAAGAGATGTATGCACTCCTACGTTCCTTACAGCATCATTCCCAATAGCCAGTATGTGCATTTTGAAAGTAATTAATATGTCAGGCAAATTCTCCAAAAGCATCTTTGCTAGGGAAAGACACAAGGAAAGGAAATTTGGTTTCTCAAGCATTTCAACACATTTTTATAAGTATAATATTTTTTAATTTCTCCACTGTAAACATGTCTTAAACAGAAGTATAACAAAAACTAGTTTGACTGGGGTTTAACCAACTTAAACTTCAAAATTTTCAATTGCATTCTCTATAGTGTTTTCTCCACTGAGCTAGATGTTTGGTTATATTATATACAAAGGTCCTTCAGTAAGAAAAACTAGAGTTTATTCATATAACTGTTGTTCACTGAAAAGTCAGGCTTCAATTTCATAATTTTGCAAATTTAATGTGGGTGTCCTAAATTGTACTGAGGTTTTGTTCAAAAATGACAGAAGAACTAATGATGTAATTGAGAGAATTATTGGTCCTGTCTAGATGATCTGAGGAAACTGAACATGGCGGCTACGTTGCAAACGGTACTATGACTTAGTCATATGACTAAGTTGTGGACAATGAGATATAAGTGGACATGTATATATACATATTTATATATATATATACACATATATATGTATATATGAGATTTCTGGAAAACCTGCCTATAGAGAGTCTACTTCTAGAAGGAATACTTTTTCAGATCTCTTAGCTTTCCTTGTCTATCTGATCTGCAACTCAGACACGGTAGCTCAAGTTCTATCGGCCATCCTAGACCGTGAAGGGATTTTGCAGGTGCAAACTATGTAGTAGGATGTTAGGGGACAATGATTGACACTAATGTATTAGCCCTGAACAACCTATTTCCAGGCTTACTGTGCTATTATCTGCCATCTTTACCTGTACAGCAGTGTTTATACAATTATTTAAACACTTTATAGCTTTCCACCCTTTTTACTTAGAAAAGGCTAAAACGTGGATAAATGAAAATGTAATACAAATGATAAAACAATACTATTGAGACAATTCAAGAAATAAGCAAATCTTTAGCTTTAATCATCTACCCATGAGATTCATGCCATTCAACTGTCTGCTTAATTATGAAAGATGAGATGTATAAATATGTAAATATAAATACACAGACTGTACTTAAACATATTTTTGAATATTGCTTTCAAAACAACTAATAAGGAACAGTTTTTTTACTTTTGTATATTGAATTTTCAAATGAATTTTTAAGTATTCATTATAGATGAAAGCAAAAAAATCCTGTAGTTACTTTGGAATTCTATGCTTTATAATGACAGTGTCATGCTCAAAACAATTTTGAAAATGCCTTCAAACTTAAAAGAACACTTTGAAAAAACCTTAGGTGGTGTCAAATATTCATTTTTTAGAGTAGATTTGGCTTGAGAACCAGCTTCAGTCATAGATCAAAGAAAGAGAAATGTTACTGAAGAAATCAGACATGTCTGTTCACGTGGGTATTACATGGATCTGTCTTGGAAAAGAGCTCTGAAATCGTCATGAGAAATAAAAGCATTTTTTGGAATTGGTGCCCAGCTCCTAAGATGCTTATTCTGAAGAAATATTCATTTGGTGTATAATTTATAAATATGGTTGTTTGAATAAGTTTCATTTCCTTAAAAGAATGCTTTTTGGAGCAGCTTTTTGCCTGTCTTATTTTAATGTCTCTGTTTATAGCTCTCCAAGCTTTAAAGACTTTCCTACCTGTAGCCTTTATCCAGTCCCAGTACTAGCGAATGTAGCGTTACATGAGAACCATCAGCAACACAAACTCGTGAGGATTTCCAAATGTCATTGCTTAGTTGACCCTCTTCTCCTCACCTTTTCTCTTTCAGAATCAATCTGACTCAGGATTCTGGATTTCAGAGAGAGCCACTAAGGGGCCATATTGCCTGGATTTATGGCTCTTTCTGTTCTCCCAAATGTTGACTGAGTCTTGGGATTCTATATCATCTTTAAACTCTATTCCTAAAATTTACAACTTTCCATGCACCTCTCTGGATCAGAAGCACTTCCTTGAATTCCCTGTGAGTAAAATTCCATTGCCCCGTTATATTTGTGGCAGTGCCCTCCTGGAGGAGGGAGCCCTGTTCTCATACCCAGGATGAATGCTGAGCACATTATTCAAAACTCTAATGACGTTCATTATAGAAATATGATTGAAGCCCTTGTTTCCACTTTCCCAGTCTCTTTTCCCTGATGGTTTGAGGATAAGTGTGTCTCATATCACCTATATTGTCTTCCCCTCACTGCTAGTTGCTCAGCCCCAAAAGTCTGTGACTTTCTTTAGAAACAAAATAAAATCCAAAGTCCTTAATAAACACTACAAAACCCTATATGATGTGGCCACTGCCTATCTCACCAGTGTCTCCCTCCATTCTCCCCTTTATTCACTACACTCCAGCCACTCTGGCCTACTTTTCTGCTGCTGGAACACCTCAAGCTTCTCCTCAATTTTGGGATTCTACACTCAATGTGCCTTCTTTTGGAAATGCTCCATTTTTAGATTTTCACGTGGCTGCCCCTTCTTAACATTTCAGATCCCAACTCTCACCTTTCCTAGCCACTGTAAGTAAAGTGGTCACCAATCCTGCCCCCTCATTTTTGTTCTTCCTTCTCCATGTAAATCAGAGGCAGCCAGACACTTTCTTTAAAAAAAAATTATTTAAGATTGTATGGCTTGCTCCTTTCTAGAATTCTTTTGAAAATGACAACTTCACCTTTTTTTCTTCCTCCTGTATTTGGACTTGTCTTGGTTTTTAAAATCTTCTTGGCTTTATTAAATGAGCTCCTGAGCTTAACTGTCTGGTACATTAAATTTGGATAATTTTCTTGAATTCTGAACTACTTTGTTTATACACGTTGTGTGGGTTTATTTACTTGGTTGATGTGAGCAATCAGTCTACACTACAGCTTCAAGAGCTATACCTCTTTCCCTTTATCCCACTCTGGACCCCGCCATTTAGGAAGCAAGATTAGACAAAGCCTGAGTTATCATCTAACAACGTTCTCACTCAATGCAAGAAATTTCTCTGTCACTTCCTGCTAAGTGGCCCTCCAGCTTCTTTGTTAATAACTCTGGTGACATGGAATTCACTATTTCACCAGCCAAGCCATTACAGCTTCATCAAACTCTGACTTCCTAGAGACTTCTACCTTATATTTATCTTAAACTTTTCCCTAGAAACTTCTACAAAATGGTTCTAATTCTACATTTTAGATCACATAGAATAAATTCTTGTCCACCTGCTGACCATCTGGCTAACTGCTTAAGTAAGAAGGGGATAAGTTCATAATGGGGATAAGATCATAAGGGAATACAGGCATGGATTTGAGGAGGTGAAGGATTAACCTAGATAATGGAGAACAAGTAACTATCACAAGATCACTAATTCATAGTGTACTGTCTACTAATGCCATTTATTTTCCACTGAGAATCCAAGGACAGATAAGACTGCTGCCTCTGAGAGGAGAGAGTTTTCCAAGAATTGTTGGTGAAGTGAGGAACAGAAAACTTTAAATCTCCGTAAAGGTAATTTGTGATATCCTCAAAACCTGCTTTAGAGTGCAGAATACAAATTGCAGTTTAATTTCTGTCTTTCCTAGAGTTTGGAGCCTTACAAACTTGAGCCTCAATTGTCTCCAACCAATGTTCCCAAACAAATTTCCTCTGTCTGAGTTCTCTCAACATAGCTCTTGAATATCTTTCCTTTGGAAAATCAGACATCTGTACCCCTCTTCCATTATTCCATTATTGTGACATTTATTGAGTGCTACAATGTCAAGGCTGTATTTGTCCCCTGCAGTGTTAGTGTCCAGATGTTGGTGGCTTTCTCTTTTCTCTTCTCTGAAGGTGTCCCTCCCTCACAGGGCTCACTGAAGGATGGCACAGGTACCAACAGTTCACATGCATGACTATTATTACCTCAGAGTGAGGGATTCTTGGGACACAATTTATACACAAGAGATGAATGGTGGGCATACAGCCTCTGGTTACTTCCTTAGCTTAAAAAGTTTATGTATGTTAAAGAATCTCTTCTAGGCATCCTCCCCATCCACCTCCAATCATTGGTTCCTTGATTTCATTTTGTTTCTAGTTCATTTGTACTTTTCATCCGTAGTACCACACTCGAATTTTCTTTTGGTTCTCTTCAAGTCCTTGGAAGATCAAGTTCTTAACTTCAAAGTGCAACTGCTTTCCATAGTCACCTAAATAAGTCACGGAGGATAGAGTAGAGTCCCGGTGATCTCTTCACTGGTAATTTTACTATTAGTCTTCTCTCTGTTTTAAGAACACAAACATTCTAAGCAGTCTTCTTTGTAAACTACTTCTAATCTCAGTCATCACATTCTAAAAATCTTCTGTCTTGTAGTTTATTTCCATTCTTTTTTCCACCTTTCTTAACCACAAAACTGTTAACTCCTTGGGGCAGCAATTTTGCTTGATTATCTTTAAATTTCCAATGCACAGCACTGGAAGCAGTGAATGAATATACTTTTAAAATCTCTCAATTGCTTGAACATTAGCATCTGTACCTTTCAGCATTAGCATCTTCTTCCAACATCATATTATGAATCCTTTCAGCGTCCCGTTTGGAAAGCACGTGCATTCAGATCAAGGGATACACATGCATAACGATAGTCAATAGACTATGTTTCCTCTGGTTTGATGTGATCAACTTAAGCCAACACCTCTACTTCACAGTTCAAATCATTAGGATCCAGACAGAAGGAATATCCTCACTTCCCTTCTCTTTCTCCCACCACCTCAACTTTAACATTTATACAGTTCCAAAGTCAAAACCTTTGATATAGTCTATGAGAAACAAAAACAAAAACTGTCATAAGTGATGTATTCTTATAAGAGTCTAAAGAACTGTAGCAATTTCCTAGGAAACTCACAACAGATTAGCCCCAGGATGTCCGAACAAAAATCTTGATACTCTGGGAATTAAAAATCAGCAGTTGAATTTATTAAATGCCTAAGGTCTGCATCTTGTCACATGAGACAATTCACAAGGAGAAGAGAAATTTGAAAGAATAAAATTAACCAAGCCAGAAGATTTTCCACTAGATCTCAACACATTACCCCATTCTGTCAATACCCATTTAGGCTCTTATTTTGTATCTGCTCCAACTCTGCACTCTTCCCTTCTTCAGACACCAAGACAAAAATTCGACATAGTTGCTAAAGCAACTTTTATTTGACTGCTTTAGTATTTCATCATTACGCCTTTGTTTCAATGGAAAAATGTCCTCCCACGCTCTTAACTGAAGATGACTTTCTCATTAAGCCAAAGCTTTTGCCTCTTCTTACATAACAAATGTGTACACAGCCCACCTGCTTCTGGGTTACTTTCCATCTGTTCTTCAACCCTATTGCATATAAAAACAACTTTTTTTCTTTTTATGGACATTATGTCTCCATGTAAACGGAATTTGTGATTAACTTGGGTTGTCTTTTTAGACAACAAAAGTGTTTCAGGAACTTCATGACAGTTTATTTACAGAATATCCTAGTTATGAAAGGCTAATGATTTCATTTTATTTATAAGGAAATATTTCTGACGGACAAAAAGCAATTTAGATTTTATAATACATAATCACTTGAACTGTAAGTTCAACAAAAAAGGGAGTCTCTTCCTTAATCAGAACCCAAGTAGAGTTCAAAGTCATACAATCCTTAGGATGTCAGAGCAATGCAGACATTGGAGATCATCTAGTGTGTTTCTAGCCTTGGACACCCTTAAGAACTCAAAAGAAAGCTATGGGCCCTCTTCCCAGCAAATGTACATGCATTCAATATTTCCATACTGTGTCAGAGTTACTTTGTTCCTCTGAGGCCACAAATCATAGCCTAAGTAAAGAACACATGATTTAGTTTAAATCTTTCCATTTTTGATGACAAAGAAACTAAAACTCATAGAAGCTAACTGATTTATTTAAGATTCTAATTATTTAGGCCTAGAAATCATGTTATCTACTAAGAGAACAATCATTTTCTTACACTAGTAGATTGTGTTTTGTTATTTAAAAAATAGGTTTGGATATTATTCTGCTTCTTTTATCAGTGAATACATTTATAATACCGTTAAAATCAGTCTCTTTTATAATTAAGAAAACCATAACCTCAGAGGTTAACTGGTCTTCTAAAATTCAGTTACTTGGGGAAAAATATTCCTAATATTTTCAAATGGAGTCTCTTTTATTATCTTGCCCTTCATGTTTCAGTGATCTTGGAATTTAAGCATGTGTTTATTATTATCATAATTATGATTATTATGGTTACATTTACAATGATTATTTTATAATAAAAAATTTAAAGAGACAACACAGCATTCAGATTGATTTCCCCAAAGGCAGCAACAATTTTACTATTCTCTGAAATTGTCTATTCTATTTTTTACAATTGGATCACACAAGATAGTAGAGAAAAAAGTATTTGGAAAAATACTCCAAAAAAATGAGGTGAGAATTAGAATTTCACAGCCTTTCTTGTTCCCTTATGTACATAGTCTAATTCCTGTCTTTTCAACATGAAGTTTCGCAGTGATTTATGACCACGTTAATCATTTTAATGTTCTCACTCCATTGTAGGGGAAAATGAAATAGCTGAATTTATGCTAAAAATAAACCTTACAGATTTGCTGGATTGCACGACATTTGAGTGTAAACAACTGTCTTCCCTCTTGGAAAGCTAATCCTGCCTGGCTTTTGACTTTCCCAAGAGATTGTTCTAATAGATTTTTTAAGCTGCATGTTGGATAATTGTTTCCACAACTAGCACAGATTGGTTTTCTCAAAAGAAAAAATGAAAATGAAAGTTCTATCCAATTAAAATAGAGCTATTAATACTCTGCTGTGCTGGAAAGGAAAAGTCTGCTCTTCGAAGGCCTGTGCAATTTATCACAGAAACACAAATTTTCACGGCAACTGAAAGAATTGAGTGAAAAATTAAAAGTTTTATAAAGAATTAGAAAAGCAGATGATTTGGCTTTCTTTGGTCGGCACATATGAGAATATTAACATCCCTGGCAGAGAGGAGTAGATGCCTTCAAATTGACTTTCCCAACTTTCCATCACAGGGAAAATGGTTGAGCAGGGAAAGCCTGAGTTCACTCCTGTCTTTTGGTTATTGATACCACACAGTCAGTAATAGGAAAGATTAGCACCTTATAATAGGGTATCTAGATTTCGAATACTCTTTATTTCCTGATCTGGTAAATCCTCCTTTCATTTAAATAACTTATTGCTTGTGAACAATATGCTTTGGAATTTCCAATTGTTAGATAATCTAGCCATTTTTTATATTTAAACCCAAATCAAGAAAAATAACTTTGTGAATTGATATTCAAACTTTAAGATTTGTGATTGCAGTAAAACAGCTGTTGACACTATCATGAGTCAGTGTACTTCTATCACAGCAGCCTTCTTCTTATACCCTTTGGTGCAAACACACCAAGGGGCCAAGAAGGATACACACATCACTATCAGTTTAAACATCAGAATGAGGGAAGACATTATATTTTCATTATGTGTTTCTCAAATGTGTTTCCTCCAACCACCTGATTTAGAATCTCCTTGGGCTTTGTTTTTTATTTAAAGTTAATTCCTGGAATCTATCCAGAATCCAAAGAATCAGAATATGTGAAAGCAGATACCAAGAATATGTAATTTTAACAAACACACTGTGGGAATCTTATACACAAAAAAGTGAGGAATTTACAGCTTACAGCAAAAGACAGAGGGGCATAAGGTGTGAAAGTCCGTAAATGTGGACATGCTTTCCTAAGACTTACACTGAGATGGCATATGTTTCTGGTGAGTGAAGGATCACAAAAGCAGCCCCTGTGTGGTGGTTCTTTCATCAGCATGAATTTTGAATGTGCTAGAAAATGAAAGAGAAATATTTAACCCACTTAAAACTTCAGGATGATATCATTTTAAATTTGTTAAAAAGAATAGAACACATTTCTGATTATATCCTTCAAGGAGTCTAAATTACCTTTCAATTTGAACCTTAGGCCTTCTTTTCATTTAAATTTAGAAATTATAAGTGAAATCTTTAACATAACTACTCTGTGAAACATAAATATTCATTATATCAAGTTCAAGTGCACATAGAGTGTTTTCCAAGATAGATCCTATGCTGGGCCGTGAAACAAGTCATAAAACATTATTTCAAATGACTGAATTCTCAAGAGCGTTTTCTAAAAGGACAGAACCCTACTTTACAATGCAAAACTTACTGTATCTATATTAATAAATATGGAGGAAATGTGTAGTTAGAAAATTATCAGTGGATGCTAAAACTTGTGAGTGAAGTGTGGATGAAGAACAGAATATTTACGTAGCCTCAAATTATCTCCCCCAAATTACTTATTAATTACTAAGGGAAATTTAAAGTGTTGTATCTTGGCAGATACCATATTAATCAAGTCACCAAAATTAACATGTCCAATTAAAGGGACAAAAGAACACCATGTTCCTCTTTTGTTGCACTAAGAAGGGCAAGGGAAGAAGAAAGCCCGGCCGTACCATGACTTTGTGAGAATATGGAGCGAAAAGAATTCTTCACTGTTGATATGAAAGTAAATTGTTACAATTACTTTGGAAAATTACACATCATTATTGACTAAAGCTGAACATATGAATACTTATGTCCTAGTAATTTCACTTTTCAGTACATATCTGCCAAAAGATATGTACATAGTAGATTTTTTTCCATAATAGCCCCAAACTGGAAATGACCCAAATGTCCTAGTGGACAAATAAATTTAGACAAAATTAAACTTGACTGTGTAGTAGTTAACTACTATTACATAAAACAGCATAGATGAATCTCACCAGCGTAATGGTAAACGATAAAAGACACCAAAAACTATAGTCTATATGATTCCATTTATATAAAACCTAAAAATTAGAAAACTAAGCTAGAATAGTAGAGATCAAAATAGTGTGTACTTTGAGAAGAGGTAAGTTTTCTTGGGGGTGGGGCAGAAGGGAAGCTTCTGCTGTGCCAATAATATTCCTATTTTATGTAGGTAGTGATCACACTGATGTGGTAGTTTTGTGATAATTCATTGAGCTATTCGCGTAAGATGGGTACACGTCTCTGTTGTATGTTACAACATATAATAAACAAATGAGTAAAATCCATGCTAAAAATTCTATCAAAAGACAAAAAAAGTCCTAAATAAATCTGGAGATAGACACTGTTCATGATTGGCATAATCTAACATTGTAAAGATGACAGTCTTCTCAAATCAGGTTATAAATTTAGTGCATTTCCTAAAATAGTTCAGCAGAATATATATATATATATTTTTTTGTGAGGAAGACCAGCCCTGAGCTAACATCCGTTGCTAATCCTCCTCTTTTTGCTGAGGAAGACTGGCCTTGGGCTAACATCTGTGCCCATCTTCCTCCACTTTATATGGGACGCCGCCACAGCATGGCTGACAGGCAGTGCGTCGGCGGGGGCCTGGGATCCGAACCGGCGAACCCCGGGCTGCCAAGCGCGGACGAAACCACTATGCCACCGGGCGGCCCCTCAGTAGAATATTTTAAAAGACAAAACAAACTGACTAAAAAATCATGTGGAAAAGCAAAAATTCATGGATAAAAAAGATTATGAATAAGAATAGCAAAGAGAGAGAATCACCCTAAGGTGTATGAAGACATTCCAGAATGTCATTGCAATGAAATAAAATAAATAAAATATAATAAAATAGTATGGTTCTGGCATGGGAACAAAAGGGCCAATGGGATGCAATATAAACCCTAGAGTCTAGTTTGTTTGGAAAGTTGGTACCTAATAGAGATGGGATCAATCACTTTTGTCATCAACAACAAAGGAATATGTAGTAGATAATTTTATGACACTTTATTATATGGAGAAAAATAAAATTGTAGAACATATAAAAATAATCTCCAGATGGATTAAAGTCCTAAATTGGGCAGCTAAAATTACAAGATACTAAAAGAAAATAAAGGGGACTATATTGATGACATTAAAGTTGAAAAATATCTCATTGAGTAAAAGAGGACACCCAGTTGAAAAACTGGGTAAATTCACTACATAGATAGTTCCAAAGGGGAAATTTGAATGGCTAACAAGTGTATGAAATGATGAATGCTAATGCTAGTGATGGGAAGAGTGAAATAATTCCTTTTGACTCGTTAAATGAGACAAATGTGGAAAGTTAAATAATAGTAAAATTTGGCAAGGACAGAAGAAATGGGAATCCTTTTGCATGTCTGGTGAGAATGCAAACTGGATTCAAACATTCTGGAGCTCAATCCAGACTTACTTAGTGAAAAGAATGAGGTCTACCCAATGACAGATTCTTTCCGAAAACAATTCCACAATTCTCTTCAGGATATGTCTATATCCTGGGACTTTCAATAAATATATATGCAATAGAATGGGAATGATGATGAGGGATAAACAAAAATAAAAGAGAGAGGCTTTACAAAGACCAATGATACCAATGTTCTATCTACTGAACAATATAATTAACTCCTCTTTCTGCATCACAGTGCAGGTAGGAAAGGAGAAAACATAGAATGAAAAGGAAGTCCTATTTACAAGCTTTCATATTCATCACTACTCTTCTTACAGAGACAATTTATGTTTAGAGAGAAATCAAAGTAATGACGATTTTATTTAGTTGTATTACCTCTGTGTTTCTCCAAGGGAAAAGAAACTATTAAGATCTGTGTGAACTAGCAAATTTCCCTACACACCCAATGCTGCAAATATTTTAAACAGTGTAACAGCTCTTCAAATCTGGCTCTGGACCTCATCTGCCAGCTGGCACAGTGGCACAGCAGTCCTGTGGGCGGCCATAGAGCCTCAGTTTCATGAGCTGTGGTCATTTAGGCAAATTACCTTATTTCACAATTTAATAGCTATTAAATAAGCACAATAGTAGTACCCACTGTATAAAATTGGAAGGAAGTTAAATCAAATAATTCATGCACAGGACTTGACATATAGTATCAATGATAACATCTCAATAAATATCAGCTATTACTTTTAGATTCTGTTGAGAACGTCCTTGCTTCCTGGATTCTTCTTGGTATTCTACTCATATCTTAGATGGATTTATTTATTGCTGTCTTTGTGAATCATGAAGACCTGCAAGCTTTTCCTTATATCTGGAACAATCTTTCCTCATCTACTCTCCAAAGATTTTTTTTTCACCCTCTCTCTCATAGTTCTTGAAATTTAATTTTTCTAGGCAGACTTTTTGAAAACCAAATAAAGGGAAACTTTGTAATATTTGGTCAATTTTTAGGAAAAAAGTTTTCTGATTATAGTTAGTATATTTTTATTAGTAGTAAGAAGAATATGGAAATGGTTGAGCAAATGCAGTTCTTACTAGGAAATACAATTCCAAAAGATAAGCTTTATTACAAAAACTTTCATAAATATTCTTTAATCTAGAAGGTATCCACATAAAACAACAGACCAGACTTCTTCTGTCATTTTATACAGTCACTTAAAGTTTAAAAATTAAAGTAGGGGAAGAAAACCTTATAAACAAGCTGAATCAAAAAGAACTAATTCTATTAAGTGCTTTCCTTTATTTATGGAAATAAACTTGATAGATGTTCTTAGTGGGGAGGAGAATTGTACTATTTTCAGAAACAAAAAGAGTTAAGCATTTTTAGAAGAATGCAATAGGGTAAACTGTGTATGTGTTTTAATCTTTCAAAATAAGAAAGAGAAGACTGATGAGTAAACACCTGAGGGAATAATTACAACCTGTTTACCCAAACCACATAGAGGTGGCTTTGCCAAGACTATTCTTTCTGCAGAGTAATGTCACAATGACTCTCAATTCCTTTGGTGCTATTGAAATCTCTCTGTTTGCAATGTGTCACTCGTGCAAACTTTGTATTTCAGTAGGCATTGTATTTATTCATGGAAGAACACCCCTGGAAGTATCTGTTCTGGGACAGGGTTTGTATTGAATCACCCATTGTGTTTACGTATACTCATTTCCCTGAAAATGCTGTCTAGATAAAGCATCTGCTGGAAAATCAACAATGTGCTACATTTTCAAAATAAACTAGTTTGTCATTCTGAAAAAACAAAATAACATGATTTGTGTTTGTTTATTTAAGCAGGTGATATGTATTCCCTTTAAAAATGGTAAAGGTAAAACTGCACTTGTGTACTCTGCAGTTTTCTTTGGTAGTGTTGATTACATATTTGGTTCCTATTTCTTAGAAACTGTAAATTCCTAAGTAACCTCAATTTTTAAATTTATTCATTCTGGTAATATGAATCTCTTGTAACAACCTCACACCTCAAATTATTCTCTGTTGAACAGACTCCCTCCAGTCCAGTCTGTACCCAGTATAATGTTATACTGCAGGCCCGCCATTCCACTTGCATTCTAGAGAGTGCCCATTGTTCTTCACTTAACTGTTCACGTGCCTATTGCTCCTGCCCAATCTGCTTGCTTCCTTCCAATCATCAACATATTGTAACTGGGGCTCAGTGTTAGAAGGCATGGCCAAGCATTGGCTGACCTACATAGTTGGGGAAAGGCTGAGGAAGGAACCTGGGGGCACTGTCAGAGGAGGATTCTCAAGAGACTTTCACACAGGGACATAGGACCAAGAAATAAATCTGGGACTAATGTCATTCCAGTACTTTAAGCTGAGATCTGAGCAGAGTTATGACTTGGACTTCGCTCCTGTCCTTACTGAAGTAGCCAACTAGGAAATCCTGGTGACAGAAGCTTGGCAGGGATTCAAGTAGGTAAACTCTCTGATCTGGGAGATCTGACAGTAGTCTCAGAGATCCAGGCCCTGTTACAGTGGATTCAAAGGCAAAGAACTGAAGAAATTGAGTTCAATTTACAGAAGTGTTTGGTGAGGGAGGTGACAGTTTGAGAGAACTAGAATTATAAGCCTCTTCATCATCTTTGCTCACCTCAAGCTCAAATCCCTCAAAAATTCTTTATCAATTCTTCATAGATCTTTATATTTCATTGTTGTCTACAGATATATATGATTGCTCCACTTTTATAAATAGCATATTTCCCTAAGTGCTCCGTGTTATGGGTTGAATTGTGTCCTTCAAAATACATACTGACATCTTAACCTCCAGTACCTTAGAATGTGACCTTATTTGGAAATTGGGTCATTGCTGATGTAACTAGTTAAGATGAGGTTATAGTTGGGTAGAGAGGTCCCTTCATCCAATGTGACTGGTGTCTTTATAATAAGATGAGATGAAGTCACAGACACAGAGGGAAGACGGCCATTGACGACAGAGGCAGAGATTGGAGCTTTGCTGCCACAAGTTAAGGAATGCTCGTGACTCCCAGAACCTGGCTAGACAAGGAAGGATCCTCCACTAGATCCTTTAGAGGGAGCATGGCCCTGCCAACACCTTGATTTCCAGCGTCTAGCCTCCAGAGTGTGAGAGAAGGAACACCTGTTGTAAGTCGTGCAGTTTGTGGTACTTTGTTATGGCGGCCCTTGGAAATGGATGGAGTCCATAAGGGCAGGGAATATGTTGTTACCTTTGCTATTGTACCCTCACTGCCCGGCCCGATGATTCCCATAGAGTAAGTACTTGGTACGAAAAAGTAGACATGTGCCTACCTTTCTTTCACTTCTACGAGAATGAAGTTCCACAAGGCCAGAGACTATACCTGATTCATCTTAGTCACCCCTAGGGAAAGTGTCCTTCACAAAATGAGCCCTAAAGTATTTGTTGAATGGAAACATGAAGGGTCTCAAGTTTCATGTTTTATAATAGTCCTTTTCTTTCCAAATAAAGTTATGCGTAGGAAAATGGAAACAATCATACCCAGGAAATATTGTGTAAGTCTATTTATATATCTTCCGTAGTTCTATCCCCAGATAGTAGACAACTTCATATTTATTACTATTCCCAGAATATTGAAAAAAATAGGACAGTTCACACTTGGGCTGCTCGTATCTGTGAGAATATACAGTGTTCTCACAATTCTCGGCTGGTTCATCACTGGTTAGTGTCTAAATTCCGGAAAGAAACGTCTTAGTTTGGTTTATGTTAGCAAACTCAGTTGCTTCCTGAGTGCTTCCCTTTGCCCCCATTAGCCATTTTTCAACAGGAAAGGCAACAAACAGCTCTCTTATTGCTATGGCTGCTAGCAATCTCAGTGGCACAAGAAGTTCACTTTGAAGAGTTTATTACTCAGTAATAATAATAAAAAGAACAAAAGGAAATCCCCGAGGATGAGGCCATCCAGCCAGTGTCAGTATTATCATTATTCAGGGAACAGAAGCCATAGTGCGACCATTACCATAAACATGTCTCCTTTTTATTGGCAGATGTTTCACTTAAATAAACATAATCAGGATTTGGGAAGATTCACCTTGGTAGCAGTTAAAATGCACGAATATTCACTAATCTCCTTGTGTCCCAGTTGTTTCTCCGGCCGCTCTGGAAAATACATTTATGAGGGTGTGCTGGAGACAGGCAGTTGAAAGCATGAAGAGCCACATATTGCTTCCCCTTCACTTGCACCTCCACACAAAGGAGGAGAACGGTTTTGTTCTTTTAGGTTCCCTCATATACCGTAAACGTGTCTAAGAACCTCTGTATTTCATAGTACTCTGTAATCCCTCCAGAAAATGCTGGAACTAAGAGAAAGTTAATAGCAATTTTATATTTCAATCACCTTAACTTTGACTTCCTTGTAATACAAGATGAGTTTGAGGCGATATTATTGTTTCAGTTATCAAAAACTCACATAGGGATATTTGCAAGAAAGAGAAACTAATTCATGCCCATTACATAAAGGGGGATTTACCATGAAGACTCAATCGGTTGTGGAATGGGGCTGGTTGAATCTCCCAGAACTCAAGGGCAAGATATGGAGATAATCCACAAAGAGCCAAAGCACCTCCTCTCTCTGCCTCTTATTTCCGCTCATCCTGCTTTTCTCTGCAAACCATCCCTCTGTGTTCTTTCACCAGGATAGCCCGAGTTGACCTCCCTTATTCCCATCTCTGCTTCCAAGAAGCACCACTGACTAATGTTAAGTTTCTGCACATTTTAGTCCAATTCCTGAGAAAGTCAATCCGAATAGCTCAGCTCAAGGGCCAGATGTCCATGCTGTCCAAACAGGCAAGCAGGACAGCTGGGACCCAAAGCTTTCATTGGCCTGTGGAGAAGAGGCAAATTGACAGCAGAGTAGGCACTCTATATAGACTTCAGAAAGTGCTCTGAAGACATTTAGCAAAAATAATCCTTTCTGGTTGTGAAGCGTTGTAAATATAAGTTGCACATTGACCTGATCATACCAGTTGGGCTATCCAGCAATTGCTTCACAATTCTGACATAGCACTTTCTAATATCTGGAAAAAATTTACGTTATGTATCAATTTATAAATCAGTGAGTGGAATACTGTTTACTTTTGTATTATTTCACTTGGTAATTAGCAGTTATATGCCAGTGGATGCTATGATCCCTGAAAAATAGATTAAGAAAATCCTGTGATGCTTAACTATTAGGATTCTTCTGGTAGAGAATTTTCCTGGCCTTGCTTCTAAAAAAGTCACAAATTCACAGGTTACTTTACAGTTCCTGAGAAAAGTCAAGTAAGGCCCCTTAGACAACTGATTTCTTTTATATGCTACTTCTTCCCCTATTAATTTTTCTCTTATGTTGCTGTTATCAAACTCAATCTCATGACTATAAAAATCAGGAATTGTAACTACTCCTCTAGAAAAATGTTTCACTTGATTAAACTCTGCTCTCTCCTTGAAATTGTCTAAGGTAATCAACTTAGATTATGGAACAGTGATTCACTTTGATTCATATGCTTCACACAGAACCAAGAGCAGATGTGCAATACATTTTTATTAATTTACAGAGATCCAGAGTATTCGAGTATGAAGGTCTAAGTGAAAGAGGTCATCTGTCAACCCTATACCGATCAGATCATAAAGGCAACCAAAATACACAATGTTTATAAAAATAGGAAGTATAGACATATTATGCTTCCTCAAGTGTTTATTAGTGCATAATTCATGCTGGGAGTTGACAAATAGGAAGAAAGCCTAGACTTTAATCTCATGTGTGCAATGCATGCTTTGCGTATCATTGTATCTGTCTAACACAGTGCCTAATGTCTAATAGGTACTTAATATTTGTTGAAGGAGTATAGGTGGATAATTTCAGAGTGTAATAAGAATAGCACAGACACAATAAGACCACCACAAACTCCCTACTGAAGTCTGTCTGCATTATTAAATAAGGTAACTAGGCAGACGATGACACCATTGTGGGACTGGAGTTTAAAGTAGGATCCAAGGGTTAGCAGAGCCTGTGTCAGGGTAGGAAGTGCTGGGACATGGACGCTCATTCCTGGAACCCTGGATAATGGATTCAGGAATAAAGGCTCAGATCTGCAGAAGGCACCCATAAGAAGTTCACATTCACAGGAACTGGAGAAGGCAAAGTCAAAAAAAAGGAAATGGTTCTGCTGAACAGGGACCGCCTTGTCCCTGCCTGAAAGCAGCAGTGTTAGCTATTCATACCCAAAAGGCACAAAGTATCACAAAATGAGATACTTGAGTCAAGTTCTTTCTTTCTGAGACAATGAGTATAAGAAACTAGCTCCAGAGGTCGGGATTTGTGAGCCAAATGAGAAATGACCTCAGCAAATAACTTCGTTACACTGAATGGAAGGCAGATGTGAAGAGAGTGAAGAGGCACAGATCTTCCAGAACCAAGTCTGAAGTAAAACCACTTTACTTGAAGAGCTTTGAAAATAAATCCAGCCTACTAAACCTGAAGATGGGACTCAAGAGTGTCAGGCTAACTGAAAATCAAACAGCAACAGAAAGATAATAGGTTAATGGCATAAAGCTGGGTCAGGCTATCTAAAGAGAGACACAGAACGGTGACGTTAGTCAGATCCCTTGGATGATACTTATGTCAAAAGTAGTATGCAACTAACCCAAATACATTTATATTCTTAGGAATTAGTGTTAACAGGAGTAACATCTTAGTACTTAATACTTTATATGATACTACTTAGATTATGATTGACTAACAGATATTGTTCAGTTGTTGTGTGCCAGACTTGCTGACCTAGAACCATTTGTCATCCATACTTGTTGACCTGCTCAGCTGGAATGTTGCACCCAGGGGTAGGAAGCACAAAATCTTTTCATGTATTCCTCTCCTCCCAGTATAGATCTAGGTAACCCTCAGAAAATACTGTGTAACTAATTAATCAAAACACAATAGATCATATATTCTCTCATCCATTCTGACAGGAGAAAAAACAGGCTGGCAGTGTGCAGTAAGCGTCAGGTAAGGGGACGGGCTTGGCGTCCGTGATAATTCTCTAACTCTCTGATCAGTTTACTGCTGTGAAAAAACTAGGTTTAGTCCAGATGATCTCTAAGTTTCCAGTTTCTGAGACATAGAATTCCACAATGTTAATAGGACATGGAACTTCACTGACTGCCATTTTAAAATAAAAGTCTGGTCATTCAAGATCGATTTTATGTTGGGTCAGAACAAGATGGACTTCTAGTCAAGATAAGGAAGATTAAGCTTCAGGTGTCCTTCCTTACATGGGACCCTTGAGATCTGGGCGTTGCTGGAAGGTGTAGCATTTTCTCAGAGGGAGGGGAAGCCAGGCTACAAGCAGGGAGATAGCTAGGAAAACATTTTTAGTAAACTGAATAAAAATATTTCAGAAAAAAGATGAAACTCAAAGATTCTAGAAATTTCTTTTTTGTCATTCTAAATTAATATTTATATTGATACCTCGGTTTGTATTTGTAATTTTGTATTCTCTCTCTTTTTGTTTTAAAGAGAACTGCTTCTCCCAGTTGTACAAACTTCAGGCCCCACAAAACCTGAATAGGGTCCCATAAACAAGCTTTTGTAAATCTTTGACCCTGACTTGCTCCTTATGTCTGAGTCATTGATAGATGGTTTTCTCATCTCCTAGTCCTGTAAATGTTTCCCAAGACTTTTCCAGTTTCTACTTCACCTTTCCCTGAGATCTGGGAATCCAGAGCTGTCTAACCTTATAATTGCAGTGAGTCATCTGGCGGACTGAAGGCCTTGACTGATGTCTGCCAGCTTCCAAAACCCAAGGGCCTGGACCCTGTTCTTGGTGTCCCCTACATTTTCTCAAGCAATGTTCCCTGAGTTTGAGAACTGGTCTTCATATGAAAAGGAGAACTTATTATGTGTTCTGAGTCTCCCAGAATGATCAGTTGAATATTAACAGCTTTCCAGAGAGTACCTGGGTTTGCCCACCACGCACAGACTTGGTATTTAGTCTGACAACTCTCTCCTTAGCATGAGGGCCACAAGTACTTACCTGGGCATTTTCCAGTCATTGTCTCATACTTGTCCTGACTTGCCATATAACTGTCAAAATTCTGGCAGTGTATCAATCTCTTGCTTCTTTCAGCCTCTCTTCCCACATATTTCAATAACTGACCCATCAATCTTACTTTTCAAAAGTGGGTATGGAACTAAATAAATCTAGTTGACAGTCATTTCAGGAGCAAGGTGCACAGAGAATGATTAGAATATGATGCTTCCTGACATTCTTACCTATGGAATTCATTTCTCCCAACACTTAAAATCTAAAAATTGCAAGATATTCTTTCCTTTTTCTCTTTATGCCTCTTTTTGCCATTATAATGTCTGTTATCAAGGCATTTTGTTCTTGTACCATTTTTAAGTGGATATTTAACCTTAAAATCAACCTTTTTCCATTTCATTTTACCAAATGATTTCTTTTAACTCTAAGTGCGTCAATTTTCAGTTGGATTTTGAGATTATAAAAGAACACATATTGGAGAAAAATTTAGTTTACATTTCATTTATAGAGAATTGTAGAACAGTACTATGCATAGAAATTTTTATTATTTTATGTAAAGGGAAAGATGAAGTCCATTAAATCTTGTTAGAGCAATAAGAACATTATGGACTCCACTTCTAACTGAATAGTTCCATTTTCAAGACTTATGATATAAAACTTGTGAATTAAAAGCATTGTATTCCTTGAGTGTTTAGGTTAAGATTTTTATAATATTCAAGACAAGGGAAACAAAGATTGTTTTGGGGAACCAATGTCCCTTGGAATGGCCAAGAAGGTGCACCCACCATTTCTTGCTGGACATCACTACCACCCTGTTAGGTAGAGCAGTTTGAGGTTTCCTAGGTTTACAGAACAGAGGACTCTAACATCCCCTGAGAAATATCTATGCTAAATTATTGATTTGGGTTGAATCGTGTCCCCCCAAAATTTGTATGTTGACGTCCTAACTCCCAGTATTTCAGAATGTGACCTTATTTGGAAATAGAGTTGCTATAGATATGCTTAGTTTAGACGAGGTTATATGGAGTTGGGTGGGCCCTTAATCCAATATGAATGGTGTTCTTATAAAAAGGGGAAATTTGAACACAGACATGTGCACAGAGAGAACACCATGTGAAGAGGCAAGCAGAGATCGGAGTGATGCAGCAGAAGCAAGGGAACATCAAAGATCGCCAGAAGCTAGGTGAGAGGTGAGGAACAGATTCTCCCTCACCGCCTTCAGATGGCACCAACCCTCCAAAACTATGAGACAATAGTTTGTGTTATTTAAGTCACCCAGTTTGCGGTGCTCTACAGCAGCTCTACAAACTAGTATAATTATGATCACTGTTCTTAAGAAAAGTCTGTCAAGGTTGCTGTAAACTTTTCTGAAAGATGAAAAGCATGTACGTCTTCAGAAAAAAATGAGTGACATCCCCGACTATCCTGCTTAATGTCCTTTCCTTTAGATCTTCTGGTTTCTTACCATTTTTGTATTAGTGTGTCTATAGTTATACGAGAAATATATCTGTTTATATCTCCAAAAAAGAACTTGTAGTTGGATTTCACCACAAATCAATCATTTCTCTCCTGAGAAAATTAATAAAAGGAATCATTACTTTCTCTCTCATCCCTGGCAGTGTCCTCAGCAATCCCCAAAGGGTTGGGACAGTGTTCTGCTAGAAGACCTGTGCTTGTGTACCTTCTCAAACACTGAGTGAGCAGTGTTGCCCACTCTGGAGGCTCATGATATTTCACATATTGAAGGTTCCCTCCTTAGGCAGAGGGTGGAAAAAGTGCAAGTAATACCTAGATATTTTATGACATTACATTTGACAGGAAACAAAAGGCATATGAATCCCTTGGAAAATTGTGGAAATGAGAGTTTTGTTTATAGAGTGTTCACCTGAAGTTATACATAACAATTATTGTCACTTTAAAGAGCCTCATATAGTATTAGAGCTTCAATCAAGCTCGTGCAATGTATTATGTCTAGAAGGGAGTCAGACATCATAGCAAACCTGTGCTTCTCAACCAGGGACAACACTGATCCAGGAATGTTTTGAGGAAAAACTTTGCAGAGGGAGGGCATTGTAATGAAGTTGGGAGGAGAGAGGCTACTGGCATTTAGTGGGCAGGACCTAGATATGTTAAGCATCCCATAATGCATAGGACAATCTTGCTGAGAATACCAGCTTGAATTAATATCTTCCTCAAGGTACAGCACTGGTTGGAATTCTATCTGTACTGAACTTTGGCACACTGTGGAGTAACTAGAAGATGCCGATGGACATCCTTTCGGTTCTTCCAAGTCTTGACAAACATGGAATGTGAATAGTGCACAAAAAGACATAGAATCCATAGTTCTTGCTGGATGGAATACGAATGGAAGCATGCTGATGCTGTAAAAAATATTATTTTCTAACAGGCTGGGTGGACCAATGATATTTGCACTTGGATAACACACATTCCACCAGTATTTTTCAATGAGAGTTGTTAGGCAGATTAAATGAGTTCCTATATAAAAATGACTGCTTAAAATCATGTCTGATATTTTTTAGCCACTTTAAAATCTATTCTTTAATTTTTAAAATTCATCCACTACCTGTGGCCCTTGGTCTTTGCACAGTAGGTGACAGACATGAAACCGAAGGCCTTAGAAAAGGTTCCCTAAGCCCAGGATAAAAATGTTCAGCTACATTTTACTATGAGGTAGTTTGATAATCCATGTAAGGTGAACACATTGTTGATCAAGACTGTATATTGCTGATATGAATTGGGGACAATATCATGCAGGAAATAAAATGTATCCCTTCTGTGCAAACATAATAAATAATAAAATAATGTTCTGGCTATGTGAAAAGAGTAAATCAAAGACTGTCTCCTGAAGAGAAGTTGTGGCAATCCCTCATATTACTCAGATCTGTCTTTATTTGGATGCAAAGGTCAAAAATGGTGCTCTACTTTAAGACTTAAGGATAAAACTTGGAATACCATTACCAAAAATCTGAGGTGATTTAAAGTTTTAAAAAGTGGTACAGTGGCTGGCTCTGATGGAGTGTTGTCATATCAAAATACTTTGGTGAAGACTCAACAGAGATAAATTCTTCCAAGCACCTGCTACAGACAAGAATTCTTCTACAATCTGTATCTCTGGAAGTGCATGCTTTTGACTGAATTTTGGCTCCAACATCTGCTGATTGCTTCCAGTTGGCCTTTCCAGAGTTGACTGGTTTCAGTGTTCATGAAACAGAGGAATTCTCAGGTGTCCTCTTGCCTCTGTCCCACGAAACTCTGCTATCACTAGTAGACCTAGCACTTACGGCTGATCACATGGAAGACTGCAGATTGCAGAATAGAGGCACTTAGATAAAGCAGCCCTCAGCCTGGCCTGAACTGAGCTTCCAGGTCTGTCTCAGCTATTTCTGGATTTGGCTGTTTGAGAGAGTCATGAATTTCAAGCCCCTCCCCAGAGAAAGGGTATAAGTTACATAAGTGGGCTTGGTGATGAGAAGCTCTCACTGAAAAGTGGGGTAGTTGATCTCTGCTGGAATTAGCTTGCTGAAGAAGTTGATATTATTTGCTCCATGTGTTTCGCTCAATGAAGCTGTAGAAAAGAGATGTGTCCCTGTGAGCCTGGAAATCTTAAGTACAGTTATTCTGAAGGAGAAATCACAACATGGGAGCCAGCTGGCCTCTGAATTTTATTTGGCCTATAGTAGAGAGCAGCTGAGAGCAGCGGTAAGATGCCTGGGAACTCAGGACACAGAGCTCCAATCTTCTCCATCTGCAGACAAAAAGCTCAGGAACCCAGAGCTACAGAATATCAACCTGTGGAGGTTGTGGGGGTTCATGTCCTCATTTCTAGCAATTATAGCCAAGTAACAAAGGTTAGAGTACATTGCCAAGCTGCAGGGCTGAGGCACCAACATCCAGGGCTCAGGCAGTGACAGAAGCTCCAGGTTTGTCTTTATCCACGGGACAATTGCAGCAACAGGGCCAGCTTCACAGGGCCCAGAACTCTAGCACAAGGCCCTACACTCAGAACTCACTTGGGGTTTTATGCCCTACTGCTGCGTTCTTGAAATTCTTAGTGCTTTATCTGTGAATTTGTGTTTTGTAAATGACATCTGGTGGGAATGTGAAGCATTTTCCAGGAGCTTAAAATCTCAGCTCACAAATGATCCCACCTCCCCCCATTGCTGAGTATCTGCCTCTGGGGGAGGATTTTGGCCACCCATTCCCCAGCAACTGCTGCTGTCCTTCACCCCAGTGGGGGCCTGAGTCGAGGCACAGCAAAGGTCAGGGCCAGGTGTGTGAGGGCTCCAGGAATCTGTAAGAGTTTTCCCTTACCCTGTGAGTATGCCCGTGCCCAGGACAGTGTGACATTGAATAGCAAATAAAAAACACCAGAACAGGTTGAAAGACACCTGTGGATCACAGGAAAAAGAAAAAAGCTTTCTTTTTGATTTTGAACAAGGGAACCTACATTTTCACATGGCATTGACAATTTGGTTCCAGGCTGAAGAAAAATATCACTTGCGGACACTGTCATTGTGATCAAGCATAGATATAGGCCATCAAAGTTGTTGTCTGGTATACCAGACAAGGTGAATGGCAAGGTAAGTTGCCATTGGATTTGCCTTGGCAAATCCAAGGTAAATTTGGGTTTGCCAAGGTAAATCCAAACATCTAGAGGATTCTTATGGTTTGATACTCTTTGTGGAATTGAAATATTAAGAATTATTGTGCAGCAACCAAAAGAGGTCTATAGAAGATTCATATAATAGGAAAGAAAAATAGCTTTATTTAGTTGTATCTAGCTCCCAGTTTGGAAAACTTCCACTATTATTCCAAAGGCAATTATAACTAAATATAACGTTGCAGGATGGTGGGAATGATAAGGAATTACAGGGGAATAGACATTCTACAGAAAGTTGCTCATTTTCATTATTGAGCCCATTTTCTCAATATGAAATTCTTAGTCATTTATCTTTGAATTTGTGACACATTTCAGACCTAAAGACACTCACAAACTGAAAGTGAAGGGATAGAAAAACGCATTCCATGCAAATGGCAGTGAAAAGAAAGCTAGGGTTGCAATATTTATCTCAGGTAAAATAGACTTTAAACCAAAAACTGTAACAAGAGACAAAGAAGGACACTACATAATGATAAAGGGAACAATCCAACAAGAGGATATAACACTTGTAAATATCTATGCACCCAACACAGGAGCACCTAAATATATAAAGCAATTATTAACAGATATAAAAGGAGAAATACACAGCAACACAACAATAGTCGGAGACTTTAACACTCCACCTACACCAATGGATAGATCTTCCAAATGAAAGATCAATACAAAAACATTGGCCTTAAATGACACATTCGACCAGATGGACTTAGTAGATGCATACAGAACATTCCATCCCAAAACCACAGAATACAGATTCTTTTCAAGTGCACATGGAACATTCTCCAGGATTGATCACATATTTGACCACAAAACAAGTCTCCATAAATTTAAGAAGATTGAAATAATACCAAGCATCTTTTCTGATCGCAATGGTATGAAACTAGAAATCAACTACAGGAAGAAAATCAGAAAAGCCACAAATATGTGGAGATTAAACAAAATGCTACTGAACAATGATTGGGTCAATGAAGAAATCAAAAAAAATGCCTGGAGACAAATGAAAACGAAAATACAACATGCCAAAATTTATGGGATACAGCAAAAGCGGTTCTAAGAGAGAAGTTGATAGCAATACAGGCTTACCTCAGCAAACAAGAAAAATCTTAAATAAACAAATCTACAGTGCATCTAAAGGAACTGGAAAAAGAAGAACAAACAAAGCCCAAAATCAGTAGAAGGAAGTAAATAATAAAAATCAGAGCAGAAATAAATGAAATAGAGACTAAAAAAAAAAAAAAAAAAAAAGGAAAAAAAATAAATGAAACTAAGAGCTGAGTCTTTGAAAAGATAAACAAAATTGACAAAATTTTAGCTAGACTCACCAAGAAAAAATGAGATTAGGTTCAAATAAATAAAATCAGAAATTAAAGAGGAGAAATTACAACAGATACCTCAGAAATACAAAAGAGGATAAGAGAATAATATGAAAAGGTATACCAAAAATTGGATAATCTAGAAGAAATGGGTAAATTCTTAGAATCATACAACTTCCCAAAACTGAACCAAGAAGACAGAGATTTTGAACAGACCAACCACCAGTAAGGAGATCAAAACAGTAATCAAAAACCTCCCCCAAAATAAATGTTCAGGATCAGACACCTTCTCTGGTTAATTCTACCAAGCATTCAAAGAAGACTTAATACCTATCCTTCTTAAACTCTTCCAAAAAAATTGAAAAGGAGGGGAAGCTTCCTAACTCTTTCTACAAAGCCAACATTACCCTGATACCAAAACCAGGCAAGGACAAAACAAAAAAGAAAATTACAGGCCAATATCATTGATGAACATCAATGCAAAAATCCTCAACAAAATAGTAGCAAATCAAACACAACAATACATTAAAAAGATCATACACCATGATCAAGTGGGATTTATTCCAGGGATGCAGGGATGGCTCAACATCTGCAAATCAATCAACACCACATTAACAAAATGAAGAACAAAAATCACATGATCATCTCAATAGATGCAGAGAAGGCATTTGACAAGATACAGCATCCATTTATGATAAAAACTCTGAATAAAATGGGTACAGAAGGAAAATACCTCCACATAATAAAGGCCACATATGACAAACCCACAGCTAATATCATTCTCAATGGGGAAAAATTGAAAGCTATCCCTCTAAGAACAGGAACCAGACAAGGATGCCCACTTTCACAGCACTTATTTAACATAGTATTGGAAGTCCTAGCCAGAGCAATCAGGCAAGAAAAAGAAATAAAAGGGATCTAAATTGGAAATAAAGAAGTGAAACTGTCACTATTTGCAGATTACATGATTTTATATATAGAAAACTCTAAAGAATCCACCAAAAACCATTTAGAAATAATAAATGAATATGGTAAAGTTGCAGCATGAAAATCAACATACAAAAATCAGTTGCATTTCTATACACTAACAATGAAGTAACAGAAGGAGAAATCGAGAATACAGTCCCATTTACAATTGCAACAAAAAGAATAAAATACCAAGGAATAAACTTAACCAAAGAGGTGAAAGACCTGTACACTGAAAACTATAAAACATTGTTGAAAGAAATAGAAGACATGAAGAAATGGAAAGATATTCCATGCTCTTGGATTGGAAGAATTAACATAGTTAAAATGTCCATACTTTCTATAGCAATCTACAGATTCAATGCAATCCTTATCAAAATTCCAACAACATTTTTCACAGAAATGGAACAAAAAATCCTAAAATTTATATGGAACAACAAAAGACCCCAAATAGCCAACAGGATCCTGAGGAAAAAGAACAAAACTGGAGGTATTACACTTCCTGATTTCAAAATATACTACAAAGCTATAGTAATCAAAACAGCATGGTACAGGCACAAAAACAGATACATAGATCAACGGAACAGAATTGAGAGCCCAGAAATAAACCCACACATCAATGGACAGCTAATTTTCAACAAGGGAGACAAGAACATACTATGGAGAAAGTAAAGTCTTTTCAATAAATGGTGTTGGGAAAACTGGACAGCCACATGAAAAAGAATGAAGGTGGACCATTATCTTACACCATACACAAAAATTAACTCAAAATGGGTTAAAGACTTGAATGTAAGACCTGAAACCATGAAACTTCTAGAAGAAAACATAGGCAGTACACTCTTCAACATCAATCTCAGCAGCATAATTTCAAGTACCATGTCTGACCGGGCAAGGGAAACAATAGAAAAAATAAACAAACAGGACTACATCAAACTAGAAAGCTTCTGCACAGCAAAGGAAACCATCAACAAAACAAAAAGACAACCTAACAATTGGGAGAAGATATTTGCAAACCATATATCTGATAAAGGGTTAATATCCAAAATATATAAAGAACTCACACATCTCAACAACAAAAAAAACTGACAACCCAATTAAAAAATGGGCAAAAGATCTGAAAAGATATTTTTCCAAAGAAGATATGCAGATGGCCAACAAGCACATAAAAAAGATGTTCAGCATCACTAATTATCAGGTAAATGCAAATCAAAACTACAATGAGATATCACCTCACTCCTGTCAGAATGGATGTAATTAAGAAAACAGGAAATAAGTGTTGGAGAGGTAGTGGAGAAAAGGGAACACTCATACACTGCTGGTGGGAGTGCAAACTGGTGCAGCCACTATGGAGAACAGTATGCAGGCTCCTCAAAAAATTAAGAATAGAACTACCATACGATCCAGCTATTCCACCCTTGGGTATTTATCCAAAGAATAGGAAAACATGAATGTGTAAAGATATATGCACGCCTATGTTCATTGCAGCATTATTTACAATAGTCAAGACTTGAAAGCAACCTAGGTGCCCATCAAGGGAGGAATGGATAAAGAAGATGTGGTATATGCACACAATGGAATTCTACTCAGCCATAAAAAAGGCCAATAAAAACATGGCCATTTGTGACAACATGAATGGACCTTGAGGGAATTATGCTAAAATTATGGGAAATAAGTAAGAGGGAGAAAGTCAAATACAGTATGATCTCACTCAAAAATAGAAGATAAAAATAACAAACAAACACAGAGAGACAGAGATTGGATTGGTTGTTACCAGAGGGAAAGGGGTGAGGGAGGGGGGACAAAAAGGGTGATTAGGGACATGTGTGCATTGATGGATTTTAATTAGTCTTTGGGTGGTAAACATGAGGTAATCTACCTAAAAATCAAAATACAATTATGTACACCCAAAATTTATATAATGTTATAAACCAATGTTACTGCAATAATAAACAAATAAATAGCCAAAAAATTACATTTTTTAAAAATTATGGATCCTATTTGTATCCCATCCCCATTCTCAGGATAATCTTAGAACTTGTTCAAGTAGTTCTATGGTATATCAATATAATTGTCAAATGTAATTCATATTTTTATTTATGAAGGACTTTTCATAAATTAATTGCAAAAATGGCCACAATTTTTCACTCCTCTCTGCACCCATACCCTTTGCTATGTGGCTTTGCTACTCTTCCCCTCAGGAAACGGAATAATTTCCCTTCTCTTTGAATCAGAAGTGGCCTTGTGAAAATTTTTGGCCAATGGAATATGGCAGAGGTGACATTGTACCAGTTCTGAGTCTAGAGCTCAAGAAGCCTCCTATGTCCTTCTGGTCTGTCTTTCAGAACATGGCTGTTGCCTTTCAAGCATGTGCAAGCTATCCTACTGGTAGAGGAGAGCCCACATGAATAGGGATGCATCATTTCAGCTCAGGCCATCCTGGACCAGGCAGCTGACCACAGATGGATGCATGAGCAAGGCATCTGAGATCAGCCAAATCCAGCCCAATCAGCAGGCAACTTACACAGTCTTGAGTCCAGTCAACTTACACAGCTTTGAGCTAAATAAATGCTTATTGTTTTAAGTCACTGTATTCTGAGGTAGTTAATTATAAAGCAATAGCCAACTGATATTCTTCTATCTGATCCTATGACTCTTTGTCAACTACCGTGTGCTACTCAACAGGATATAAAGACAAAAGAATAAATCCAGATTGACACCCTGATCTTAGAGAGTGCAGAATTTAACGTGTTTTTGGACATCTACACATAGAGGATACTGACCATATGTGCAGATAGTCTAATCTGAAATTGTCAGGCAGATTCCCAAAATAAGTAAATGTTTGCCCAGCAAACTCAATGAGAACATTTTTCTGAAGGGAGAAACAGACACACAAACAACTGAGTGCACTATGGAACCCAGAGATAGTTCTGCAGGGTTGTATACAGGCACAGAGGAAAAGTGGAAATTTGGTGAGAGGCAGACTGAAGAATGTGGGCACCAAATCACTGAGGACTTTATATGTGCCTTACTAAAGAGTTATTTCTTAGGGCAGTTATTTTTAAATCATCTTCTGTGGCATCCTTGGGGTCTGCAGAGATGCTTCAATGGAATGTAGTTGTTAAAGGAGCCCAAGCTGGTAGATATTGGGCATCCCGTTTATACTCCCCCTTCCACATTTTGCCTGTAACCCCAAGCAACAGACACTTACCATTCAAAGTCATTTTTCCTTAATTCATATATGGTGGTGAAATAATTTTGGGGGGGCAGTGGAGGGAGAACGATGTCTTACCTTCTCCCCTGAGTTATCTACTTGGCATTTCCCTGCCCTTTCTAATTTCTGTATAAGCTGCTCTTGGTTTTGTTTCTTGTTACCACCAGAAACTCCTGGGCTACCATCCCCTACCTGGGTGCTGATCCCTTGGCAGGGCAGCAGCAGACTGGTGAATGTCTGTTGGGCCACACTTCCCTTCTTGACATCTCCCTTCCTACTTTGTAACACAATCACAAGAGGCTATATGGGGATTCACCTTTCCTGAAAAGATGGGGTAAAGGGAATTCCAAGGTAGGCTTCTACAGTTTGTCTGGAGTGTTAGAGTCCTGTTTGATCTCTTTTGTCCTTCTCTAACCCATTCCTTACTTTGGAGCAAAACTAAATTTCTCAAAATGAAAATTATAATCATGTCACTTTCCTAATTAAAACCCTTCCATGACTTTTCACTACACTTAGAACAAGGTCTAAATTAATATACCATATCATGTAGCTATCTGCTTCTCATCCCTTAGAGCTCACAGGAGACCTTCCTACCTACTCCATTCAAGGTAAATCACCATGTGTTGTGATTTATCACAGCTTGTTGTTTGTTTTCTTGTTGAAATTTATCAATTGTAATCATTTTCTTTCCTTTTCCCTTTGGTTTCTCCTCACATCCCCTAGGTAATATGAGCACCGAGAGAGTAGATACTGTTTCTATCTTGTTTGCTATTGTGGCCTTGGTACCTATCATCAATATGGCATAGAATAGGCGCTTAACAAATATTTGTTTAAAGAATGAATGAAAAAATGAACAACAAATTCTCTGAAGGAGTTACTTGTATTCATTAGCTATATCTACCGTCATGCTGTGTAACAAATCATCCCCAAAATCAGTGGCATAAAATGACAAATTCTCACAAATCTGTGGGTTGGCTGGTACATCTCTGCTTCAGACTGCAGTGGCCAGGGTAGCTCTACTCACACTGAGTCTGTGGGTCTGGGTCTGTTCCACATATCTCTCAGCCTCCTTAAATCAGAGGGTTACTAGAGTATGTTGCAAGATGATGACAGAGGCCCATGACGTCAAGCACATCTCAAAAGCACTTTGCAAGTTATGGTTATATCATGTGAAATAAATGAGTCACACAGCCCAGCCTAAGGACAAGGATGAAGAATTACATCTCACCTACTCTTCAACACATGATCAAACTGGGATAAAAACCCATGATATTCTTGAAACCCTATTCTTTTTACTATATTATGCTTTGTTTTGATTAGAGCAATGTTTTAAGGTATCACTGACTTCACCATAGTGATAACCATTATTATTATCATCATAATCATTATTATTGGCATACTCATTCAAGTCAAGAAGATGATGATAATGCCTTCTACCAAAACTGTGCATTAATTTTGATATGAAAGTTCCAGTTGATCTAATAAAATAAGAAAAATAAAACAAAGAATTTAAACACAGAAAAGAAATAAATCAAATTACAAGTATTTTTAAAATACAGCAGTACACTATTTGAATCCAAGAGACTTGGGTAAATTATTGTCTCTATTCCATAGTAGTTGCCTATATTTTGGCACCTAATAACTCTCTGAGCCTTAATTAACTTTAAAATGATGACTGTAATTACTAGATCATAAGGCGATAAGAATAAATTAAGCAAAGTTTTTGAGCACACCTCAATAACCGGCACGTGATAAACACTTAGCACTGAACAGCAGGAGTAGTAGTCATAATACCAATCAGAGAAGTATCAGCAGCAGAACTTGCTGTTTTCAAAATTTTAAAAATAATTTTAAAATTATTGAAAATGAAAATACAGGGGCTGGCTTGGTGGCATAGCAGTTAATTTCATGTGCTCCGCTTTGGCAGCCTGGGGTCACAGGTTTGGATCCTTGATGTGGACCGAGGCACTGCTCATCAAAGCCATGCTGAGGCAGCATCCCACGTAGAGCAACTAAAAGGATGCACAACTATGACACACACTATCTACTGGGGCTTTGGGGAGAAAAAAGCAAGAAAAATAAAAGAAAATGCATTGTAAAAAATTTGTCAAGTAACAAAACATATACATCAATAGCTTTCTAATATGACTACTATAATTCATTTGGAATATAAATTTAGAAAATCTTATTAACCACCAACACCACAACACAAGCACTAAATACTTTGGAATAACCTTAGTCAGAAATATTCAGGATCCTTATGAAGGTAATTGTGCAACTTAACTAAAAGACAATAAAAAGCTTTAATAACTTAAACAACCCAATAAATCAACTAGATGTAACAGACTTGTACAGAATACTCTACCCAAGAGCAACAGAAGACATGTTCTTTTAAAAGTGCACATGGGACGTTTTCCAGGAGAGACCATATATTAGGCCACAGATTAAGTCTCCATAAATTTAAAGAGAAAGATTTCATACAAAGTATCTTTTCTGACCACAGTGGGATAAAGTTAGAAATCAATAAGAAAAGGAAAACTGAAAAATTCACAAAATTGTGGAAATTATAATGTGCTTTTAACAACCACTGAAACAAATAAGAAATCACAAGGGAAATTAGAAAATACTTAGAAACAAATAAAAACACAACATCCCAAAACATATGGAACACAGTGAAAGCTGTACTAAGGAGGAAATTTATAGCTATGAATGCTTTTATGAAAAAACAAGAAAGATCTCAAATCAACAACCTAACTTTACAACTTAAGGAACTAGAAAAAGGAAGAAAAATGAAAACTTGAAGCCAACAGAAGGAAGGAAATAATAAATATGAAAGCAAAGATAAATAAAATAGGGAATTTAAAAAATGGATAAAATCAATAAAACCAACAAATCAACAAAATCGTCAAAGCTTTAACTAGATGAATGAAGAAAAAAAGAGAGAAAACTCAAATTAGTAAAATCAGAAATGAAAGTGGAAACATTACTACCAATCCTACAGAAATAAAAAGGATTATAAGAGAGTGCTATGAATTGTACAACAAATTGGATACCTAGATGAAATGGACAAATTCATAGAAACACACAAGTCACCAAGACTAAATCACAAAGAAATAGAAAATCTGAGTGGACCTATAACTAGTCAGGAGTTTGAATCAGTAATCAAAAATCTCCTAAAAAAGAAAACCCTGGGGCCTGATGGTTTCCACTGATGAATTCTACTGAACATTTAAAGAAGAACTAAATGGAATCTTTCTTAAAGTTTTCCAAAAAATTGAAGTGGAGGGAATACTTCCTACCTCATGCTATGAGGCCACCAGCAGTACTCTGATACCAAAGCCAGACAAAGACACTACAAGAAAACTGCAGACCAATATCTCCTATGAACAGTGGTGCAAAAATAATCAACAAAATATTAGCAAACCAAATTCAGCAGCATATTAAAAGGATTATACACCAAGACCAAGTGGGATCTATTTCTAGAATGTTAGGATCATTCAGGATATGAAAATGGATCGATGTAATATGCCACATCATCAGAATGAAGGGAAAAAAACACATGATCATCTCAATTGATGCAGAAAAGTATTTGACAAAATTCAACAGGCTCTCATGATAAAACCTCTCCACAAACTAGGTATAAAAGGAAACTAGCTCGACAAAACAAATCATATACAGAAAACCCACGGTGAACAACCAGCTCAATGGTGAAAAACAAAGCTTTTCCCCTAAGATCAGGAACAATGAAAGCATGCCTGCTTTCTCCATTTCAATTCAACATAGTATTGGAAGTTCTAGCCAGAACAATTTGGCAAGAAAAAGAAATAAAATGAATCCAAATTGGAAAGGAAAAAGTAAAATTATCCCTGTTTGCAGATAGGATCTTAAATGTAGAAAACCCTAACGATGTCCACAAAAATACTGTTAAAACTGATAAATGAATTCATCAAAGTAGCAGGATCCAAAATTAACACACAAAAATCAGTTGCATTTCTATACACAAACATGAACAATCTGAAAAGGAAATTCCAAAAGCAATTCCATTTGCAATAGCATCAAAAAGAACAAAATACTTAGGAATTAACTTGAGGAAGAAGATGAAAGATTTGTAAAGTGAAAACTACAAAATATTGCTGAAAGAAATTTAAAAGAACAAACATAAATGAAAACACATCCCATGTTAGTGGTTTGGAAGACTTAATATTGTCAACATATCAATATTGCCCAAAGCAATCTACAGATTCACTTCAATCCCTATCAAAATCCCAGTGACGTTTTTTTGCAGAAATACAAAAACCTATCCTAAAATTGATATGGAATTTCAAGGGACCTCAAATAGTCAAAAAAATCTTGAAAAAGAAGAGCAAAGCTGAAGGACTCACACTTCCTAATTTCAAAACTTACTACAAAGCTGCAGTAATCAAAATAGTGTGGTTTTGGCATAAAGATAGACACATAGACCAATGGAATAGAATAGGGAGCCCAGAAATAAACCTTCACATATATGGTCAAATGATTTTTGGCAATGGCAGTGCCAAGACCATTCAACTGGGAAAGAATAGTCTTTTCAACAAATTCTGGGAAAACTGGATATTCACATGCAAAAGAATGAATTTGGACCCTTACTGAATACCATATACAAAAATTAACTCAGAATGACTAAGGTCTAAATGTAAGACCTAAAACAATTAAACTCTTAGAAAAAAACTTAGAACAAAAGCTTTACAGCGTTGGATTTGGCAAAGATCTCTTGGATATAACACAAAAGTCACAGGTAAGAAAAGACATAGACAAATTGGACTTCATGAAAATTTAAGGAATTTATGCATCAAAAAACACTATCAACAGAGTAAAAATGCAACCCACAGAATGGGAGAAAATATTTACAAATCATATATTTGATAATAGGTTAATATCCAGTATATATAGAGAATTCCTAAAACTCAACACCAAAATAATCAATCTGATTCAAAAATGGGCAAAAAGAAAAAAAAATACTTGAATAGACATTTCTCCAAAGAAGATATATGAATGGCCAATAAGCATATGAAAAGTTGCTCAATATCACTAATCATTAGGGAAATGCATATCAAAACTATAATTAGACACCACCTCACACACAGTAGGATGGCTACTATAAGAACAAAAACCCCAAAACAGAAAACAACAAATGTTGGTGAGGATATGGAGAACTGGAACACTTGTGACTGTGGATGGGAATATAAAATGGTGCAGCCACTGTGGAAAACTGTAGTGGTTCTAAAAAAATTAAAAATAGAATTACCATATGATCCAGCAATTCCACTCCTGGGTATATATTCAAAAGAATTGAAAGCAAGTTCTTGAAGAGATATTTGTATACCTATGTTCATAGCAGCATTATTCACAATAGCTAAACCACGGTAGCAACACAAGTCCATTGACGAATGGATAAGCAAAATGTGATATATACATACAATGGAATATTATTCGCACTTAAAAAGGAAAGAAATTCTGCAATATGTTACAACATGGATGAACCTTAAAGATATTATGCTGAATGAAATAACCCAGTCACAAAAAAGCAAATACTGTATGATTCCACTTATATGAAGTACTTAGAGTAGTCAAAAATCATAAAGACAGAAAGTATAATGCTGGTTTCTGGGGGCTGGGTTGAGGACAGAAAAGGGTTTAATGGGTATAGTTTCTTTTGTTTAATGGGAATAGTTTCAGTTCTACAAGCTGAGAAGAGTCATGGGGACGGATGGTGGTGATGGTTACACAACCATGCAAGTGAATTGAACACAACTGAACTGTACACTTAAAAATAGGTAAGATGGGGCCGCCCAGTGGCGCAGCGGTTTAGTCCGCGCTTGGCAGCCCGGGGTTCGCCGGTTCGGATCCCGGGCGCCCTCCGACGCACTGCCTGTCAGCCATGCCGTGGCGGCGTCCCATATAAAGTAGAGGAAGATGGGCACGATGTTAGCCCAGGGCCAGTCTTCCTCAGCAAAAAGAGGAGGGTCGGCAATGGATGTTAGCTCAGGGCTGGTCTTCCTCCAAAAAAAAAAAAAAAAAAATAGGTAAGATGGTAAATTTTATTTTTTGTGTATTTGACTACAGGAAAAATAAATTTTAAAAAGCTTTAATGAATGGAACTATTTAACTTACCTTAATATTATAAATATATTAAATATCCCTAAGTTTTTTAAAAATATAATATATTTCTGGTCAAATCCAACGAATAAACTTCTACTTTTCAACGCGATGAAATAATAGTTGCTGGGTTTACATTCCTGCCTTAAACAAGTCGAATATAAATGAACAAAATATACAAAATAATTTTAGAGCATTGGACAACGGGCATCACAGCACAGGGAAACAAATGAGGTAAATCCAACAAGTGCCCCAGTTTACTACGTAGAGAGAGTTTCCAGGCCACAGCACAAGGGGTAGGACCCTAAACAGAGCCCAAGAGTCTCAATGAGTTAAAGAGACAGAATTCCGAGTTCATGGAGGCCAAGGCAGCTAGAATTTGTGGAGTGGGGCACGAGATAGGAAGGTGTTGCACAGACTGTGAGATCTAGAATTCCACAGAGAGATATCCATGCATCTTTGACTGAATTTTGATTAATTCATGTGTGTGAGGAAACTACGGAAGTGGGGGGTAGAGTGGGGGGAAAAAAACCACTGGAAAAGACTAGGTAATCACAATGAAGGGCTGGGACAGTTTGTGTTTCCTTTGACCAGAGTGGAAATATCTCCTAACACACAGGGCATTGAGTAGAGATCTCAGAAGGATATTTTCTCAGAAGTGGGTCCAAATTATCCTTAGATTAGTATCTATGTTGGATCCACCTTAACAATGCTGGAAAACAAACCTCAAATGTACCACATTGATTCCAAGCAAGTTAAATGAACCTCAGAAAATTGTTCAAAATATTTAAAGAAATACAAATAATACAGCACACAACATTGTCAGGTTCACAATGTATGGCATCAAAAAAATTTACCAAAATGGTCGCCAGGTAAAACACAAAAACTCTGTTAAATTTAAATGTCAGAAAAACAATAAATAACTTTTTAGCATAGCAGGTCCCAAATATTGCACAGGACACAATTAAACTTAAAAACTGTGTTGTTTATTTGAAATGAAAATTTAATTAGCATCCTGTATTTTTATTTGCTAAATCTGCAACCATAATTAATAGATATGCAAAAAGGCAGGAGAGTATGCATAATCAGGATAAATACCATTCAATAGAAACAGAACCAGAAATTATACATATGATAAAATCAGTAAATGTTAAGATGGCTATTAAGGGTATATTTCATATGTTCAAGGAGGTATAGGGAAACATGAGCATGATGGGGAGATAAATGGAGGATATAAAAAAGATCAAAATCAAATTTCTAGAGATAAAAATACATCTGAAATGAAAACTACAGTGGAGAAGGTGAAAAGCAGATTAGGAAACATCAGTGAACGTGAAGAAATAGGAACTATGAACCAAAGCACAGAGGAAAACACAAAGAACAGAGCATCATTGAGCTGTGGTATTATTTTGAGAAGTCTAATATACGTGTAATTAAAGTTCTCTGTTTTGTTTCCTATCTTCTCTCCTGTTGTCTCCCAAAAAAACTTTGAAAAATAGAAGGTGAAGTAAAGACTTTTTTAGGACATAAAAAATACTGAAGTAATTTATAACTAGTAAACTTTCAAAATATGTTGAGGAAGTCCTTCAGACTGAAAGAAAACAATACCAGATGGAAATCTGCATCTACACTAAGGAATGAAGAGCTGCAGAAATGCTAAATGTGTGCATAAATATAAAATATATATTTTTAAATCTCTTTAAAAGATAATTATTGAAAGCAAAAATAATAACAATATATTGTGGGGTTAATTTGTAGCACGTGTAGAAGTAGAATGCATGATAGAGGCCAAAGGCTCAGAGGGAATAAATGGAATCATACTGATAGAAAGTTCCTTTACTATTAATGAAGTAGTATAATACATGAATTTAGGAGGAAGACATCCATTATCAGAAATTAAAATACATTATCAAGATTAAAAGGTTAATAAAACAGTATGGGCAACAATATAATACTAAATTAAATAAATGCAACAAGAGTAGAAAGCTTAGAAACAGATCAAAGTACCTACAAAAATTTAGTGTATGATGAATAGTTCATTCTAAATCAGAGGGGGAAGAATGTATTATCCAACAAATATATTTATAACTAGATAATAATTTTGAAATAAAATGATATTTTTGCTGCTTTTTTAACATTATGTTATTCCAGATAAGGATGAAAGGAATATAAAAAAGCAAGTTATGTGTGGAGCAAAGGAAAATATGGATGAAGATTTATACATTGGTGTTATGGCCAATAACTTACTGACATCTCACTAAAAAAAAATCTATAAAGAAAAAAATTTCTAAATGTAAATTTTAGAAACGAACAAACTTGAAACACAAATTTTAAACTGGGAATTGTTTATGTCATGAATGTCTGACAATTAAATCCTTAATATGCTGATTCCTTAGAAAATAGGAAGAGAAACATACCAAAGGAAAAATAGGCAAATAATACAAATGATTTTCATACACACAGATACACACTCATACATATGTATAAAACAGATAAATACTTATCAAAAATCTCACAAGTGTGTTTATTGAAATACATCTTGGAAATAAAATGCATTTTACAAATAAATAATTAATGATGTGACAATAAGTTTAAAATGCATTAATAAATGACAAAAATCAGATTACAAAACAATACATACAGTATTATCCTATCTTGTTAACAAATATGTGTACATATGTGTGTAAGAAAAAAGACAAAACATATAGAGCAACCTTTTAAGAGTTATTTGTGAACGATGGGATTGTAGATGATTCTTTTTATCTACTTTATAAAGTTCTATCATTAACATAATTTTATTTTATATTTAGAAAAAAACAATAAAAAATAAACATATACTTTTTTCTGATTAGCCCTAGGACAAAGCAACTGAGGTTTTGGTAGCAAATAGAATCTGCTATAATTTACATGGTCGGACTGTTTGCATTCTCAATGTGATAGGTCAAACAGATGTCGCTACTTACAAGATTCCTCTCCACGACACTAAGCAGATTGGTTTCAACAAAACTACTTTCCAGCATAGTTTTCCCTTAAGAAAACTCTAATCACAACCATATACACTACTCTGTTCCTCCTTGAACAAAATATTAACCTCATTTGGACATTTTTTAAATTACTCAATACTAATATCACCAAAGAAATTGTGTAAATGGTCAGTTCATTAGGTATGAAAATAAAATTACAACATTATTATTGATAAGGCATTTAATATCAAAAAATGAGATCACTGAATATTTAGTAGTATATTCTTTGCTGACCTGAGTCTCTTCTAAATCTTTCTTTAGATTAACAACATGATTACATGTCTAAAATAATTCTTTTTTGATTATTTATGAGAATATAAAGGAAGAGTTCTTCAGGGTCTCCCTCCCCCTTTTCTAAATAACATCCACACTCCAGAAAATTCAGATGAACATGAAGACATAAACTATGGAATCTGAATCCTACTTGTTAGGATGAGAAGACCATGGAGAAAGAAGGGTGTGGCTTTGTCATTCTTTCAAGACAACTCATGATGTGCCAGTTCGACAACTTTTGTCTATCCATTGGTAGTGTGGCAGCCTCCATAGCTGTTCCAAGATGAATTTCTTCTCTAAATGTTTAGAAATGCCATAAAGAAAAGAAGAATCCATTGGTGACGACACGGATGAACCTGGAGAGCGTTATGTTAAGTGAAATAAGCCAGGCACAGAAACACAAATACTTCGTGATCTCACTTACATGTGGAATTTTAAAAAGTCAAACTCATAGAACCAGAGAGTGGAATAGCATTTGCTAGGAGCTCAGGGTGGGGAAATGGGGAAATATTGATCACAGGGTATAAACTTTTGGTTATAAGATGAATAAGTGCTGGGCAATAAAGAGCATGGTGAGTATAGTACACAATACTGTATTGTATAGTTGAAATTTGCTACGAGAGTAGATCGTAAGTACTCTCATCATACACACGAGCAGAAAAGGTAACTATGTGAGGTGATAGATATGTTAATAAAGTTGATTGTGGTATTCATTTCACAATGTACATGTATATTAAATCATCGTGATATACTCCTAAAAAAATCACGTTGTACAACCAAAATACATGCAATTTTTGTCAATCATACCTCAATAAAGCTGGAAAAAATAATAATAGAAAAAGAAATGAAGAATCAAGGATTTCACGGAGCATGATGATGACCCCTGTGGGGAGGGGATAGTATTGTAGTGACTGGCAGCGAGTGGAGTGCAAGGGCAGGGAGTTCTGTTAGTTCTGTTTCTTTATGTGGATGTCAGTTACACAGGTGTGTTCACTTTGTAAATATTCAGCAAGCTGCACACTTATGATATGTGCCACACATTTTATACCATAATAGTTGCTTTAATATTGCTCCAGGTCCTATGAAAATTAACCATTTGTTCTGCTTGCAGCCCAATGTTTTCTTAAGGATAACTTTTGCTAAAACCATTTTCTACATGCTTCATTCACTCCATTTTTATCATTGTAAAGCCAGTGTTTGGGGTTATATTAATACAACTTTCCTAGATACAAGCTTTGTATACTGGGGGAAAAAAATCCCACAAACACGAAAAGAATGCCTGTGCCTAGATCAAGCTGGCAATTAATTAGAATAGATTTCAACAAATCACATTTAAATGTCTCTGAACTTGGCATGGCTCATCTAATTAGGTTTGCCATTATCTTGGAACTCATAATTTTTCCTTTCCAATGTGAAATGAATGCAACTAAATGCAAATAAAATAATCATATCCTGGAACATCAAAATGACAGTAGCTATTAGCAAAATATCTGCAAGGTAGTTTTAGATGTGTTATATTTGTATGCCCAAACTGCTTTAGGTAAGGCTAAAAAAATATGAATCAAAGACATCTCTTCTAGGAGTGAGAAAGACAAACATAAAGTAATAGTCACAGAGGCATTAAGGTAACTGTTATTCTAGTATATTGAGCTCCTTGAGCACAGAAGATAGAGTCATCAACCGGACTTTGGCATCATCTGGAAAGAGACCCCTTGGGTAGTGTCTTAAATTAACTGGGTAAGCTTGGGAAAGACTCCTAATATTCCCTGAGCCTCAATTTTCTTGTCTGTTGAATGGGGATCCCAATAGTAACCTTTTGGTTTATTTGGAATTAGAGAAAGAGTAAATAATGAACCTGGCAGAGAGCCTTCTCATAAACTAATGGCACTTCCAGGGACAAGAGCACCATGGAATGCATAGAACAGTTCTTTACAAAGTGTAACTGCTGTTCAAATGTTATTTATTATCCTCATTTTATTTAAATGTATAGTAAGAAATCATTCTAAACAGATTGATCATTTTAACTTCTATTCTTGAATTACTTCTTGTTTCCTAACATGAAATTTCTTAATCACATCCTGATTTGTGTGATCAATTCAAAATGTTGTGGACATTGTTTGTAATCACTAGTGTAAATGTCCAAATTATTTGTTCCATATATCATTATGATGTAGCCCTATTATGTCTTCCAAGTGAACACGGTTCTTTTATTTTTTTCTTTTATTTTTTTTGTGAGGAAGACCAGCCCTGAGCTAACATCTGTAGCCAATCCTCCTCTTTTTGCTGAGGAAGACTGGCCCTGGGCTAACATCCATGCTCATCTTCCTCTACTTTATATGGGACTCCGCCACAGCATGGCTGACAAGCAGTGCATCGGCGCGCGCATGGGATCCGAACCGGCGAACCCCCGGCTGCCAAGCGCGGACTAAACCGCTGCGCCACCGGGCCAGCCCCTGAACACGGTTCTTTTAAAAGACAATTTTACCCCAGCCCTGCAAGTGATTGGAGCTTTTATGCCATTGCCTACAATTTATTCACTCAAAAAATATTTTTTGAGTAATAACTGTGTGCCAGGTACCCAGAATATAATGGGGACCAACACAAAGACCCCATTCCTTATGGAGTTTACATTATAGTGGGAGACAGATAATTAACAGTAACTGTAATAAACAGATAGTTTAATAAACAGATAGTTTAATAGTAGGTGATACGTGCTATAAGGAAAAAAATAGAGCAGGGTAAGGGAGATTTGGAGTGGGAGGGGAAGTTCTCATTGAGAAAGTGACATTTGACACTTGAAGCAGGTTAGGGATTTAGCCATGCCATTTTCTGGTGGGAGAGCATTCCAAGCAGAGGGAACAGCTAATGCAAAGGCTAAAGGCTGGCAGAGGCTCATGTGGGGCTGGAGCAGAGTGAGCAAGGGGAGACTGTGGGGGAAAGGAGCCAGATTATAGGCCACTGGGAGGACTTCAGCTTTCTCAGGGAGTGAAATGCAGTTTTTAAGCACAGGAGTAGCGTGATGTAACTTGCTGCTTTTTAAAATGCATTTTTGATTTTAAAAGGATCAGAGGACCAGCTGGTCGGCTGTGTTGAGAAGGCACTTTTGGACGATCAAGGGAAAAAGCAGAGAGGCCAGTTGGGAGATGATTATCCAGATGAGAGACTCTGGTGGTTCCAATGAGCATTGTAACAGTGGAGGTAGTCAGAAGTGGTTGGATTTGGGATGTATTCTGAAGGAAGAATAATTTTTCTTTTTCTGAGGAAGATTCGCCCTGAGCTAAAATCTGTGCCAATTTTCCTGTATTTTAATGTGAGTTACTGCAACAGCATGGCCGCTGCCGAGTGGTGTAGGTCAGAGCCTGGGAACCAAAACCAGACCGCTGAAGTGGAGCACAAAAAACCACTAGGCCATGGGGCTGGCCCCTGAAGAAAGAATCAACAGGAATTTTTGGCAGATTTGTTTGAGATGTGAAAGAGGAGATAAGCAAATGCTTCTGTTTCACAGAAAATAATTACGATGGAAAACATTGTATTTTCACATTTAAAATCTTATATACTTTTGTTTGCTCAAAGTGTACTCTTTCCATTGAATGGAACATAATGAAACTACATGTGAAATAAATAAAAACTTTCTTAATGTATTTTTCAAAACATTATCATGATGAGTCTTGGTGAGAGAGCTCTGTACAAGGAACTCTTGGATAACTGCATGAGCTGCTCCGACCTTTGGGAGGGTAACTCCATTGTGAATGCTGTCAATTTATTTCACTTCCATCAACCAAAGTTGAAGTGGCACTTAATGATTTATTAATTGAGGTTCTGCTGGCTTTTAACCTTGGGATTTCCAAATTTGTGACTTTTTATTCTTCCTTGCAATCTTTGCCAGGCTGTCTTAAAGAATTGCATATTACTGTCAAGAGAAAATTACTTCCAGTTCTTTCATATGTCAAAATCCTGTCATTTCTGCAGGTGTGGGCCATTGTGACTCAGGATTTGAGGTGAGGCTTTTATTTCATTGTCAGTTTCTTTTCTTTCAACTATCTAAGAGCACACCTCTCCTCTACTTCATGCACGTGTGTGTCACAGTGGGTATTGTTATATAATTGCTTTAATGCAGACTGTGAGCTGTTTTACCCTCTTTGGTTCTATTTGTCAAAAAGATAATTCTGCAACAAAACTTTTTCAATCTCTGAAGATGTTATTTGACATTCTCATAAATGGTGGATTATTTAAAATAAATAAACAAATACATGTTGATTGATTGATTGACTAGTGAGAAGCTGGGTCTCTTGTTCTTAGGGACTGTAAAAAAACTGATTGGCTAAGGGGGAAAAATGGGACTCTCGCAGACTTCAGCAAATATAATGTTATCCCTTACTCTTTTGCACTGTCTCTATATTTAATGCTTTTTAGATTGTCCTGCATAAAGATGATGCATTGTGCCTCCTTTGAGAATCAAGGAAATTATTCTTAAATACTTCAAGGAAGGATTGTTTGTTTTAACCTGTGTTAGTTATTTAATTCACTTTACATGTGCTAAAATTTTATGAGTATCGGGATGGAAAATAAAGCTATTTTCTTTCACCCCAGGAAAGACTGTCTCTTATCTCTGCGTGAGTGTGGCTCTCTTCTCCCTCACACAAAATGCTCTTCTTAGAAGACATCCAAGTCACCTTCCATGCCTGTTGTATCTGCAGCTCTGTCACTACCAAGTAGTCTGAACAAAGCAGTTGGTGGTCATAAGAAACACACAGGCCAACACGAGAAACTGCACTGGGCCTTTCTGAGATGTCAGATGCTTCTAAATCACTCCCTGCTTAGAGCAGGAGATAACCAGTCAGCCTGTTAAGTATATTTTTATATACTTAGTATATTTTTGAGAACCAGGTAGCAACTTCTTGAATAAGCCTAGTTATATCTCAGTTGGTACAATTTTCATAGAGAGAATCCACATTTGCGTCCACTGTGGGAGGCTGTGCCATAGAACAACAGCATTGGATTGCGAGTCAGGAGACCTCAACTCTGCCACTACCTGGGAAAGCAATTCATCACTGGAGAAGGACATTGTTTCTATCAATTGGAAGGTCTCTAAAGATGCTATTACGTGATTCTAATGGCTTTATCAGTAGCAACCTTACTAGATAAAGATAATATTATAAAGGGAATACATTGTTCTGGGATCTTCTGTGGCATTTAATTTTTCTCTCTCTTTTTTAAGACTTTATTTTTTCAGAGCAGTTTTAGGTTTACCAAAAGATTGAGAGGGAGGTACAGAGATTTCCCATATACCCCTTGCCCACACACATGCATAACTTCTCCCATTATCAACAGCATTCACCAAAGTGGTACATTTTTTACCAAGGATGAACCTACATTGACACATCATAATCACCCAAACTTCATAGTTCACCTTAGGGTTCACCCTGGGTGTTGTACATTCTGTGAGTTTGGACAAATGTATGACATATATCCATCATTATAATATCATGCAGGGTATTTTCACTGCTTTAAAAATCCTCTGTGCTCTGCCTATTTATCCCTCCCCTCTCCCACGCCTGGCATCCATTGATCTTTTTATTGTCTCCATAGTTTTGCTTTTACCAAAATGTCACATAGTTGGAATCATTTGATGTGTAGCCTTCTCAGATTGGCTTCTTTCACTTTGCAATATGCATTTAGGGTTCCTCCATGTCTTTTTGTGACTTGATAGTTCATTTATTTTTAGTGCTGAATAATATTCCATACTCTGGATGCACCAGTTTATCTATTCACCTGCTGAAGGACATCGTGGCTGCTTCCAAGTTTTGGCCACTATGAATAAATGTTTTTCCTATAAACCTTTTAAACTGTTTATACTATAAACATCTGTGTGCAGGTTTTTGTGGGGACACCAGTTTTCAACTCCTTTGGGTAAACACCAAGAAGTACAGTAGCTGTGTCACATCTTAAGAGTATGTTTTGCTTTGTAAGAAACTGCCAAATGGTCCTTCAAAGTGGCTGTACCATTTTGCATTCCTACCAGCAATGTATGAGAGTTCCAGTTGCTCCACATCCTCAGTAGCATTTGATGTTGTCAGTGCTCCAGATTTGGGCCATTCTAATAGGTATGTAGTGTTATCTCTGTTGTTTTAATTTGCATTTCCTTGATGGCATATGATACAAAGCATCTTTTCGTATGCTTCAAAATGATTCAAATATGCATATTTTTGTTTCAATATGTTAATTATAATCCTAATCTTTATAACAATTTATCTTGATAATAGTTTGAAATGCAAACTATTGCTATTATTATTTAGAGCACATTTTTTATTTTGAACATAATGATAATAATAACTACTGCTGAATGCTTATTATGTGGTGATATTGTGCTAAGCACTTTACCTACATAATCTCATTCAACACTCCCAGGATATTATAATCACCCATCTTTATATCAAGGAACTGAAGCTTAAAAATGATGACAAATCTGCCCAAGGTCACATGGTGGTAGGTGGGGATTCGAAGTGCAGCACTGATTCTACAGCCTATGAGTTTCATTAGTACATAAACATCATTTCACCTACCCCTCAGTGCTTGCCCTTCTCCATCCCCCTTCTGAGAGTTTTTTCTTAGATAAATTAGTTTAAATGCATTCCAATTTGTGACCAAATATCGTTAGAACAATTCATATGTCATTGCTCTTAACTTTAATAATTTTCATTTCTTTATGGATTTTGTCATTTATACATTAATTCAGTGTTTATCTAGTAAAAAAGGCCATGTTCAGTCGATGTTAAGTGCGCTGGCTCTGAAGTCTGGCTAGCTGAGCCTGAATCCTGACTCTCCGCTTACTTGCTGTGCTGTGTTCTATAAGTTACTTACATTCTGCTTCTATCAGTTTCCTCCTCTGCAAAATGGGGATAAAATTGTATCTCCTATTGATTTTTGTATGATGATTAAATAAATGAATACATATGTGGTACTTAGAACAATGCCTCACATGTAGCATTAGTTCTTATTTACGATTCATATACGCATCACCTATATATAAATAGATAATGTTAAATTGCTCAGAAAATCTATTTAAGGAGTTATACTGCATTCTTGAAATTTTATTTGCAAACACATGCTTCATAAGTCATAGCAAAAAAAAAAATCTAGTCTCCTAATTTGCTGTTAATCTGGAATAAAATGTATAGTGAAGAGTTCAAGTTAGGTTGAATATCAGTTCTTCAGTGCAAATTTAATTAACATCTCTATGAGCTTCCATTTCCTACTTTATAAAATAGAACTATTTATATCTAGCTCGCAGAATTGCCTAGAGGATTCCTTCTCAACCTTTAAAAAGTCAGGACAAGCATAGAAAATAGCCATATCTGAGCCACTCACCGAGGTGAAGAGGCAAGGCTGCCTCAACCTCGGGCCTCTCTGGCTCTCAGTATCTTGACCCACTTGTACCCCATTCCTAGCTCCCCATGGAGAAGCCCTGGCCTAGGGAATCACGTGCAACATCACTGGATGCCAGACTGCCTGGCACACAGAAGATACAATGTTAGTTCCACCTGGCTAGCTCAAATTAATGAGACTTTGCTGTGTTTGATGAAAACTCATGAGTATTACAGAGTCTGAATGATGTCTGCTGTATGTAATTTTTGTCACTGCATTTCATTCTAGCATGACACTTTGTCCCACTCCCTACCATTCAGCTTTCACTTTCTGTGGGTTAGTAAATTCAATTATCAAGTATTTGAAATTACGTCATTAAAAATTCTAGTAAAGCTAAGAGTGGAGCTCTCCCATTAGGAAAATATAGGAAACCAGTGGTGGGAAGGAGAGCAAATCACAAGAAACAAAGAAAACCATTGTGAGATTTCCCCTAATTGTTCAGGAATGCCACTCTGGGACTGGTTCTTCTCTCATGCACTGTAAAATGGGCTCCATAACTTTTCTGGACACTCTCATAGTGAAAAGACTTTCAACAACTTTGTTCTCCAAACTCCAAGACTCCATTTAGTAATTAAAATGTCTAGTCCAGTGTAACAATCTCAGCTGGAGAGTTGATTAACAATTAAAGGTCTCCTCTCTCATAGCTTGGCACTGCTCCAGCAGGAAGCCCATGGTGGAAAGGGGCTGAGATTGCCTTCTTCCCTCCTGACTCAATTCAACACTGGCATTTTCTCTGTTGGAACCCTTACAGACATCTCCCCTGCCTCTCATGACTTAAAACTGCAATTTCCAGCTGGCCATTTATGACTCCTTTCTCAGCCCCCAGCCATTCAATTTTGAACACCTCTGGCATCTTTCTCAAGAGGTCTTTCTGCCCCTCCAGGTGACCCTTTAACCCAAGGTTAAACCGTTTCATCATTCTCAAGTATGGCTCACAGGTCCACAGGAAACACATATCTTAGAACTGTAGCCAGTGCCCGTGCAATTTCTTTTTAAAATGTAACCCCAACTCTGTTATAAAAAGTCACTTCAGGCAGCTTCTGTCAATCAAGATTTCTTGGTGGTCAGTTGAAGCTCCCTCACTAGTCTTGGGGAGAACAAACAGCTGTCATTCCTTCATGGTGGTGGTGGGGTGTGGTGGGGGTGAGCTCTCTCCAAAGAAAGTCTCACTAATCTTTAACTTCCCTAGCAACTCTAATTTCAAACCTTTTATATCTCAGTGAGTGCCTAAGTGTTACACAATAGGTTCTGGAACCCCTCTTTGCATATTCTGCATGGCTGGCCTAGTGCTTTACTTGGGAATATGAAACTGGTTAATGGCTATAATCTTAAATCCAGTATTAAAAATCAGAATTACTGGTTATATTTAGATAATATAATTGTCCATATATATGACTTCATGCAGGTGAAATAAAACTGTCTTAAAATCAGGAAAAGTTCTGTTTTAAAAATCATGGGTCATGCAGAAACTCTCCCAGGGGTGATAATATAATTTTGGGTAAATTCATCAATAGATTAAATCATCAGCTGATAGCTTTTTAAATTATTCTAAAGGAACATAATTATGTTTTGTATGATGTAAAATTGGAAATAATGTTTGCAATTTTAGTATGCAAGACTGGAATTCAAGGAAAACTTGATAGGATATTAGAGACCAGATAAATAATTATTCCTGTTATTCTAATCCTGGGAGGTTTGCCAGATTCCAACTGATTATGCTGCAACCAGGACATCCTGGTGCCTTGGTTGCCCAGCAACCATTCTCCTCCAATTTTTTTCTCTTCCAGAGATGCAGAATACAATGTCATTTGGGATTGAAGTCGTCAGATAAGAAATTCAATCTCATTACATCAGCCAGGGCTGGTTTGGTGTGGACACAGCCTGGGCTTTAATGTCAGACAAATCCAAATTCAAATATTGACCTTGAAAAACATAATTAACCTTTTTTGAGTTTGTCTTAAAACTGAATATTACACTTCTGTCACATGCCCAAGTCTCCTAAATCGAACTATCCCACTCACAGTACACTGCTCAGGAAGGCAACACTTAAGACGTTCTTCTCATGGAGATGATCACTCATCATACAGAGGTCAGTTGGCTTGTGATCTAGGAGAAACCAAAGTTCTTCCAACAATTCAGAGAGGTGCCTGGGAAACCCTGTGCTAAAAAAAGGTGATGGTAGTTAGTCAATGAATTGATGCATTTTTTCATTCAAAACATAGTTACAGAGTGTTTTTTATATGTTCTATAAATTGTGCCAGGCAGTAGGGATTCAATAGAGAAGGCGAACACAATTGCTGTCCTCAGGCAGCTCACAGTCTAATGGATGCAATGACAATACATGAGCAAATAGGAAATAAACAAGATGTTTATAGGCTGTGATTATTGCTAGGACAGGAACAGACAGAGAGGGATGGGGGTGGTTAGATAGAAAATAACAAGAGGAGACCTAACTCAGGTATTGAGATTAGAGAAGATCCCTTGAAAAAGGGACACTTAAGATGAGACCCAAGGAGCCTGCCAAAAAGGGGCCCTGAGTTGGAAAAGGAAGTGAAATGGATCAAAGATATTAAAGCATGAGGCAGGATTGGGATACGCCCTAAAGGATTTATGTATTGGGCAGAGTGTGGAAAAAACAGTAAGGCATGGGAGATTAAGCTGGGTGAGGAGTTCCCAGAATACTGAGTCCCAAGAGTCCTCTCTGTGGGTGGTGCTCAGGCATCTCAGATTTATAAGGGCCTGATCTGGAGACCTTCCTGTGGTGGTGTAGTGCAAACCAGGGGAAATCCTGTACTATTCTATTTCTTTCCAAAACAACCCATGTAAGTCACTGAAGGAGTGAGCTAAGCAAGGATGTTAGTTTATAGTGAAAAACATGTGAATACGCATTGGAATCCTCAATTCCTTAAGAGCAGCAACTGTTCACCACTAAACCTCAGCACGGCATTGGGAACATACAGCAGGCACTCAATAAATGTGTGCAAAAATCTGTAGGTCATGAATAAATGAATGGCCTTGGCACTAAAGAATGGTGTGACAATGGGCTATTCATTAAATCCACTTGCAAATCTTAATTAATTATTGTTTAAAATGTTCTCATGAAGCCAGGACAAAAGGTACTATGAAAACAATAACTATTGTTATTATAAAGTCTACAGACTTCCATAAACACATGGACTGGATATGCCTTAATGCCTTAATTCTCTTTGTTAAAATATTTATTTTTCATTGTTATTTTCAAACTTATTTATAATAAGCAAAATATGACAGTTTATCATTGTTTGTAAAAAGGAAGAACTGCCCGTAAACCATGCCTCTATCATTAACTCCATGACCTCTAAAGCACAGAAGGAATTCTTATGACAAATTAGTATGCATATCACTTGGAGGAAGCAAATAAAATTGTGCAGACTGCTGTAGCAGATTACTGTGTACAGAGTCCATTAGCTTCTAGAAAATGATGGACTTTTCCCAATGGACACAGGTAGAGGATATTTTTCAAATCTTGGTAATCTTTTCCTTTCTTATGACCTAGAACTCTACCACAGAAGTATGTCAGCCACATCTCTCATTTCTACCACCAGAGTTAATTGAACAGTCACAACCATAATTAAATTTATTGAATGTATAGATCTTTTTCAAATTCTCTTGACAATAATGTAACTTAAGACTTACATTTTAAATTTAAAATTATTTCCATAGCAACCCAAGTTAACCAAAATAAGTATAGAATAATAGTGATTGAATAAAAGAAAACACATATCAACCCACTCACCAAGTGATAAACAGACTATCACCTTTGCATAAATGTTTTAGATCTTCCTCCATTTTGCTTATTTGTATGTTTACATGTTTCATATTTTTAATGTGATATCTCATCCATGATGTTCATCAACCATTTTTACCATAACTTATCTCCATGTAGATAAAATTATTTTACATTATTTTAGTAACCACATACCTTTCTTTATACAGAGCACACACACACAACATATATATCAGAATTTAATTTTATTAGCCCCTATTTCTTGACATAGAACTATTTTCAACTTTTAATCCTTATAATTAATGCCATAATAAACAATATCCGTAACTAAATTTTGCACATATTTCTGACTATTTCCTTAGGATACAGAAATTGGACTTATTAACCAAGATTTCATACATTTTTAGGCAAGTGATACCATTGCAAATTGCCCTCCAAAAATGTAAAAATCTATGCTCTCGCCTACACTGTATGACATAACCATATGCTGAAGCTAAACTAAAGAGAAAGTATCATCTAATTTGCAAAATTAAACTGAGATGAAATTATATGCTAATTTTAATTGATGCGCTAATAACAATAATAATTTAATTATGCGCTAATTTTGATGAAGCGTAATGTCTCAGAATTGCCTTAGAAAAATAGCCATCTCTGCTTGGAAAAGGGGATGAAAGAGGCAGGCGTTTAAACTCTGACCCAGTTTGGAGGACGTTTGATTACGACGTGGTTTGACTCAAGCGTAAATCACTGTGAAAGGTGTTCAGCTGGCCATTAAACGGCAGAGCACAGGCAGGAAGTGACAGAGCACATCAGGCTTTTGTTTACTTGTCACACAGTGAGATGGACTGAACAGCTATTATCTGCTCAGTGCTCTTCTAGGCACAAGGGCAAGTAGAAAAATAACTGTGTTTCTTATCCTCCAGGGTCTTATTCATTTAAGAGAAAAGATGTCTACAAGTGAAAAATTCCACAGCCATACAAAGAAATATTTGAAAAATAACAATTGCATTGTACAAGTCAGTATAAGTTATAGTAGTCTGGGGAAAAAAATCTTGGGTAGTTTAATTAAGAATTTATGGGGAAAAGGAGAAATTTGAACTGAATATTGAAGGATGAGTAGGATGGGGACAGGAAGAAAAGCATTACAATCCAAACACTCAGAAACAAAAATGACCATGTCAGAACTAAGTTTCACTAGACCCCTTTGATTGGAACGGGAAGATTCTGTTGGGCAAGTGCAGAACACAATGTGGAAAGATTCATTAGGACCAGATATGAAAGCATGGAGTTCTAAAGAAAATTCCACTTTAACTTATAAATTTTTAAGTGAGTCATTTGAAGCCTTCTGTGTAGGGAAATAAAATGAAACTCACAATTCATTGTTCATGCAGGTGTGCATAATAAATATTTTTTTAAAGACCTACTATGAACTATACATAGGGAAAGAGAATTAGATACTTTTTAAGAGTCCCTGCACTCATAAAGCCTACAGTTTGGGCAGAATTATTTATTGCAATATTGACTTTACTTTGGTTATGCTGCTACAGACAAATCAGAGACCAAGAGCTTCTGTGGGGAAGCTACCTTTCCCTTGTCATATGTTGCCGTATTCAGGGATGGGCTATAGAAACGCTTCCACTTCCCCTCCCTACTATGAGCATAGAGCTCAACATGAGAGGAGAAGCAATTTACCTGCAGTCTGGGGCTGGAGCCATTCTAGGCTCTGTCTTTTGGAAACAGTCTGTCACATCGTCTACTCACTCAACTGTGACCTTTCTAGTGGCCTCTGCCCCTGCTAAGGAGACCTGAGGTTGCCCAACTATGCCAGTGTCTAAGTGGATAAGTCTAGTTCCCAGGAGGTTAAATATTTATAATACTTCTCTGGCCACAGATCTAAAACCACACTCTCCAGCCAGCTTTATCAGTCATGAAGCCAGCCTTCTGATTTCCCTCTTGGTAATCTCTGACTACCTCTCAAATGGTCCTGAAATAACGAGGGGCAGAAAGGAACTATTTGCTCCTTCCCACAACAGAGCTATATTTTTCTTTTTTTATTGGTGAGCAAGATTAGCCCTGAGCTAACATCCATTGCCAATCCTCCTCCTTTTGCTGAGGAAGACCAGCCCTGGGCTAACATCCGTGCCCATCTTCCTCCACTTTATATGGGGGACGCCTGCCACAGCATGGCTTGATAAGCGGTGCATAGATCCACGCCCGGGATCCAAACCTGCGAACCCTGGGCCACTGAAGCCGAGTGCGCGAACTTAACCACTACGCCACAGGGCAGGCCCGAACGGAGTTATATTTTGATATGGCACAAAAAGTAAAAATACTTAAAGACACTTTCTTTCAGGCTTTTGTTTTCTGAAAGCTTGAACTCTGGAGGATAGGCTTAGGCTCAGAGGATAATGATGTGGTTCCCTAAGTCTGAGGTGGAGACAAGGTCCACAGGCCTTTTGGTATTGTGGACATGTGCCTTGCAACCTTGCACCACCCTGGCAGATAAGCAAGACCTGGAGGAATGACAGCACGTGCATCTCACAAGCCTTGACAGTCAGCTCAGTCTCCAGCTTCAGCAGAATCCAGTGCCCAGGGCTGGCATGAAAGACGCTGAGTTCCTAGATTTAAAGCGGCAGTTCAGTTTTCCTGGAACAGTCCTGGTTTATTTTGTGTTATTCTGCTGTAATTTTTAGTTGCATCCCCTTTCAGTCTTAAGAGGACAATTGTCTTAAGAGGTCTCATTGTGGACAATAAATTATGTCATCACCCTTAAAACTTTTAGGAGGCCAGGCAGGGTTGTGCAATAAGGATTCTAGTAGTGAACAGTGTGGGCATCAGTGAATGAGGAAGAAATGCTTCCACCAAACCTCGAGTAAATGGAAGCACCTCATGTGTGACCTAAGCATGGCCCTTCTCAGGGGCTGGGGTTGGATCACATCTTCTTCTTCTCTGGCTTCCAAAATTTCATCTTCTCAGTCTGTAGTGTAGGTCATGCTTCAAATTCTTCCAAAATATCATGGACAAATTTCTCACCAGGACTCACAAGTTCGGTAAAACCAGGAAATGCCTAGTATTATGGACTGAATGTTTGTGTCCCCCCACCCCCAATTCATATGTTGAAATCCTAATGACAAATGAGAATGTATTAGGAGATGGGACCTTCCAGGGGTGCTTAGGTCATGAGGGTGGAGCCCTTATGAGTGAGATTAGTGTCCTTATAAGAAAAGACACTTGAACTTGCTGCCTCTCTCTGCTCTCTGCCATGTAAGGATACAAGGAGAAAGTGGCTGTCCATCAATCAGGAAGAGACCTTTCACTAGAACCCAATCGTACTGGCACCCTGATCTTAGACTACTGGCCTCCATAACTGTGAGAAATATTTGTTAAGCCACCCACTCTATGGTATTTTGTTATAGCGGCCCAAACTGATTAAGATACTTGGGAATTTTATATGCAATAAATCACAGGCAACTCCTTTATCAAAGTGCGTCTTCTATTACTATTCCCCTGTTCACTTCCCCTGAGGCACACTGGCCTCTTCAGCGTCCCTCGAACTTGTCAGCCAGGCCCTTACCTCAGGGCTTTTGTCTTTGATTTCTGCTCTTCCTGCGATGCTCTGCTCTCAGATATATGCATTTCTTGCCCCCTTACCTAATTCCCTTCTCTGCTCAGATGTCACCCTATCACTGAGCTTTTCCACCGCAGCTGTAGGAAAGAGTATCCACACCTCCCCTTCCCTTTCCTTTGTACTATCTAGTTCCTTATTGCGCTTTATTTTTTCCCATAGTTCTCAATAACTATTGGCATGCAATATTTTTATCTGTATCTGATTATTATTTTCTCTCCCTATAAGGGAAGCTCAAGAGGGCAGGGACTTGTTTTCCTGGCTGGAGCCCCAGCTCCTTAAACAGAGCGTGGCACATAGTTGGCACTCAGTAAATATGCACTCAGTTAAAAAAAATGGCTAATAGAGTCATGGAAACTTGATCACTGAATACAATGCAAATAAGGCCACCAGAGAGTTATTGGTCTCATTCATGAAAAAGTGCTTTGCATCTTTCTTGTTTATACCTCAGCTTTTTAACATTGCAATAACTTGAAAATATTCTTTAGTGGTGCTGGGAATGATGCTTTTATTTACTTTATTCTTGAGAATCCTATCCACATATCATCCATTTTTGTAAATATCACCTTCCTAAAGGAAGAAAGAAATCAAATATTCAAAGTTAATGCTTTTTATCTGACTTCATAGGTACCAGTCAATTTCGGCATGGTTTTGCCAGATTTGGAACAAATACTAGGCTTCTAGATGAAAATGAGCTCTTCAGTGACTATTTAAAAATCAGTTCTCCAAGTACAACAACAAGAAAAGGAGTCCTTGGTAATTTCAAGTCATAGCAGAGTGAGTGAGATATCTTCATTGAACCCAGACTCGGAGGTTTAGCCTGAGTGTAAAGAGGCCCGTGTAGTTTGATCCTAATTGACACACTCTGGACAAAGCAGAGAGTTTCCTGAAGTCCATTCCTAACTGCCAGGATTTAAGATTTTTGTATGGAGCATATCAAAGATCTTGACATGAAGCACTGCCGGCCTATAGCCCATAGGTCTTTGCAATATCTTAAACACAGTGTATTTATGTTTTTTGCTTTTGGTCCTTGGGGAAGGTTGTGTCAGTCAAATCATCTTTCACTTGCTTGCTAAATAAGTCTAGTAGCATACGCAATACATTTTCCTGTTTTAAGTGGCCTAGTTTGTTGAAATGCAACCAGCAACCAAGCTCAGGGATTGAAGGGCATCCTAGATGCCGGGGGCATACTGCCTGGCTACTCACTGAACATTAAAGGCATGGTGCCCTGGCTAGTCTTTCGTGGTAGGCTATCAACTGTACATCAGAGATGATTAATGAGAAAAAATGCCTGTTCCACTGATGTAGCATAAGTAAGTTGTCCACCCAGCCCAGTTCAGGAAAAGCTGTCATTTATAAACACTATTTTAACCTTTTTTTCCACATTTTCTTGTAAAGGTTTAACACTTTATTTTGATTTGGGAAAAGTAAAAACAAGAAGCAAAACTTTATCACATCTAGATCAAAATGTCTGTGCCAAATAAGATGTAATGAACAATGTTTTACTGTGGAATAACAAATTATTCTTTAACTTGACTATGCTCACACATATTTTTAGAGGTTTTGTGTAAATGAGCATCCCAAAAGGCCACTTGATGGGGAATCTCCCTCAGTGTTACTATGTGTGGCAGCCATCAAAGTGTGCTGACCTCCTTCTTCAGGGAACATAATTTGCTGATGACCCCAGCCACTGTCTGTCTGAATCTGCTACCATGGTTGCTCCTAGCTCATGAGTGAGCATCGTGGGAGTACCCAGGCAGATCCATTCCAGTAAGATCTGAGACTTTTCCAATGGGTACCTGTGGTTCCACGACTACCTATTGACCTGATCAAACATTCTTTAGAACTGCACTGTAGTCCAGCATTCTTTCTACCCAATAGTCCTCCCTCCCCTCTCTCTTCCACAGAAGTCACAAACTGAAGGCTCTCCCCACTCCCTCGGGCTCCCTTCACAAATCAATCTCTTGCATGACAAATCCCATCTTGGCCTCTGCTTCTCAGCAGACCTAAATTAATGCACCATTGAAACTTACAAAGCCCTCTCACCAGAAGTCTCTTTTATCCACTCATCAAGGGTTTATTAAGCATCTACTTGTGCCAGGCAATGTCCTTGTCACTGGAGATATAGATGTTACACAAACAGTGAACATATATATTAGATATAGACTTTACACTATTGAGGAAAATATACACTAAACAAATAATGATGAGTGTAATGAGAAAAACAGCTCAATGGGAGCACAATTTGAGGGATCCAATAAATTTTAAGAGTTGAAGATGGTCGCTCTGAAGAAGAGAGTTTTAAGCTGAGATCTAAAGGAGGTGTGGGAATTAGCTAGGCAAGCAGGAAAAAGGAAAGAGCTTGCTAAGCAAATTCTGAGAAAAGAAAGTACATGGTTTGTTCTGGCAACTAACAGGAGTTGAGTATGGATTGAAGGAACCCATAAGATGTATGCAGTTCAATACAATGAAGACCCTGAAGGATGTATATGAGAAATGCTCCCTGGATCCATTTCCTTTTCCCAGGTAAAGTAATTGGGATAAATGTCTCATTTGAGCTTCCCCTTTTCAATTCTGTCTGCTTCCTTCTACAAATCCCACGATCATATAGTAGTAGACCCCTGTGACTTTATAGCATGGTGGTGTCTTTCTAATTACACAACTTTGTGAGATCCAGCAATATGACTAATGGTGTTACAGCAGATGAGCCAGAAGCTCTCGTATTTTTCAGCCACTATTTTCTGACATTGATATGTGCTGAATAAATATTTGTTGTGAATCCAATGTGCATACATACCCTTTAATATTCTGACATGACAAAATGGTATTTAAAGTGGTACAACAAGAATCCTTCTAGGTTTAATTGCCCCCAAAATGTTTTTTCTTCAGCCTGTGTTTATAAGATTTCCAAATGAAGCAGTCAATTGTCTAGTTGGACGGTTCATATAAAAACTGAGTTGGGTAATTCAGGTCTAACATGAAAATTGTAAGGTCATGATTACCCAGTTTGGCTTTTTTCATGCATTCTATTAATAAGAATTTTCTAAAGGTCTTCTCAACTTCTGATATCTATTGGTGAGAAGGGAAAGAATGTTCAGGAGAAGAATGAAGATGTTTATTGAATACTTCCTATAGGCCAGCCTCCAGGCAAAACATTCTATTCTATCTGTCTATCTATCTATCTATCTATCTATCTATCTATCTATCTATCTATCATCTATCTATCTATCCATTTATCTATCCATCTATCTAATCATTTATCTATCTATCCTACCACACACGTAACAAGTCATCTAAAAAATATGTAGAGAATCTTAAGGAAAGATAATTTTTCACTTGAATTATCCAGAGACTTGCCTCAGGTTGACTCTAATTTCTAAGAGAAGATCTTTGAATGTATTTAATTAAATGCTATTTAAAATAGCACCTAAGTGCATTCCCTTAAAAGTACTGGTATCATATGCTTTGCTATGCATAATGATAAATCTGTCATCTTAATCTGCCTTTCTCTATCATTAATTATAATGCAGCTATTAGGTTAACAATGGTGTTGCTAAATAAGGAACACTAATTTTACATTTGGATCAAATGTTAAGGAAAATTGTATCTTCCTTCAAGAAAATTATTGAAGTATAAATATACTATAATAGTGTGTGACAATACATTTCAGAGAACATCAAGGGAACTGTTTTTAAATAGAAAGAAGTCACTGAGGACATAAGCACTGAATAATCCAGCGTATCATAATATGCAAATAAAGTGCCAAATAATATTATGGACTATAAAAAATTCTGAGTAATAAAATAAGTCAAGGTGCGGCTTCAAGAGGTCATTTAATTTAGAATTCTCGCATATTTTAATTTCAACTTAAGTCCATAAATCACTGCAGAATTAAAAAACTTAAGATATGTCTGAGAGAGAGAGAGAGAAAGGTAGCTGCAGGCAAGAAACAATGACACTTTAAGCAGCCTCTCTCTAGATTCCTTCCACTCTCTTAACATGTAAGTGAAAACATTTATTTGGATAACTGCTGGAATTTGGAAATTAATTTATTTGCAAAAGGACAGTAATTTTGATCTAAATCAGGGGTCTGCAATCTAAAGGGCCAGATAATAATTTAGGCTTTTCTTGTCAGAAAGTTTCTGTCAGAACCACTCAATTCTGCTGTTGCAGAGAAAGAGCAGCCTTAGACAGTACATCTGTGAATGGGTGTGGCTGTGTTCCAATAACACTCTGATTTTAAGAAAAGGTCACTGGCCATATTTGGCTCAGGCTACAGTTGGCTGACCACTACTCTAAATAGCAAATAATACCCTTTAAAGACCTTTGTCTATTTCTTTAAGCGCTCCTATTCCTTTCTCTGCAGAATTCATATGTTTGAGATATTTTCAGGTTTTAAATTTTTAAAATGAATTTTGAATAAGTTGTTCAAGGTGGTCTCTCCTTTCACTTGGATCTTCTTATTTTCATATGCAGTCCTCAGAATTAGACAAATATTTATTTTCCACTTACTTCACGCCAGTCACTGCTCTAGGTGCTGATGAGACCCCAGTGAATAAAAGAATCAAATACTTCTGCCTCGTGCTATTTATATGCCAGTGGGGGAGAGGCAGGTAATAAAAATAAATACAATATACAAGTAAGTTATATACTATTTTAGAAAGTGATATATGCTTTGGAAATACAATCAAAGTGAGAGAGGGTCAAGGGGATAAAGGTGGAGTGGAGGATGGATGGTAGTTTGCTTCATCAAATAAAGTGGTTAAGGTAGACGTCTTTGTGAAGGTGAATGTAAGCAGACTGGAGGATGCAGGAGTTAGCCATGTAGATGGCTGGGAAGAGTGTGCCAGTGGAAGAACGGCATGAGCAAAGGCCTGTGCCTACATGTTCTGTGAACAGACAGGGGGCCAGAGTGCCTGGAGCAGAGTGAGCGGTGATCAGGGAGAACAAATGGAGGACAGTAATAAGGATGACGTCAGAGAGGCAAAGGGAGGGGGGAGAGCCTTGAGAACCATTGTAAGGACTGCACCTTTGCTTTGAAAGGAATGAAGGACTCTGCAAGATTTTTAGCAGAGGAGTGACATAAGCTGGTTTATATCATCAGAGGGACTACTTCACTTTCATGACTTTAGAACCTACGCTGGAAGTAAAATATGACAAAGGCTAAAGGTTGAGAGTGGCAGGCAGTGTCATTGGGGCTCAAGAAACTCCAGGGATCATAACATGCTTATGTTCTACTTTTTGGATTGAAGAAGTCCATACTAGCTTTTTCCCAGATACACAACTCCATTTCTCAGAAACCTCGGTAAAAGAACTCTCTACCGTTTCATGGGAATATACTTTTTCTGCAGGAAAATAAAATGCTTTCTCCTTATCTTTTCATGGCAGACCTAAGTGTGAGAAAAAAGTTGCCTGATGATTTACCACATCTCAGTCTGAGTAATCACAGGTGCACATTCTTAGAGCACACACAGAGATATTTCTGTGAAATGCATTCAGTAGCAGATTCCAGCATTCACAGCCTTCATTTACACAGACCACTTTATTTAATTTGTGCTTACTGGTAATATTAAGTAATAAGAGTTCATATTCCTGTGAAAATTCTCCGCTGAAGGCCAATTCATTCATAATGAAAACCACATTTTGAGCAGTGAAAGAATCCAGCTGGTTACACGAGTGAGACATTTTCATCTCCTCCAGCACAATTCCAGCTTTCTAAGTGTTGCATATTCATATGAGAGAATGTTTTTAGAATTCAAGCTTCATGAAACACGAAGTCAGGGATATGCAAACATCCTCTGCTGAGAAGTAGTTATCAAGAAAACTCTTCTGCTCATTAGAGAATTGATCAGATGCACTGCTTAGCTGTTAACATTTCTCTGATCAAATGAAGCTGCTCAAATGAAAGAAGTGCAAAACTAACAGATTGGAAGAACTCAACCAGGGAAATATCGCTCCAAAAGTGAAACACTCTAAGATACAAAACAAACTGACTTGAAGCACATCCAACTTGCATGACCCTTGTTAGCTTTCATGCCACCCAAGCACACTTTAGACCTGCCTGTGGGCATTAAGTCATTTGCTGCTGGCATATAAGAACCTTCACTTTGTGTAATTCCGCTAATACACATGGTCTTCAGATTTTATAGAAAATCTATGATTTTATTATTTCTGTTTACCTCCTCAGTAAATGTACACTGGGAAAGAACTAAATTGATTCTTGCATAAAATCTTCAAAAAGGAATTTTTTAAAGCTTTGTTTTTGTTAGAAGTTTCAGCAGAATCATGTTTAGTAAGAAAGCCATAAGCAATCTATAACTTCATGACTAATTCACTATCAACACTTTTCTCCAGGATCCTCTTCTTTTTCATGTTTACCTACATTCTCACTCTCTTTTTCTGGTAATTCTTTGTCCATTACTATATCAGATAATATAAATGATAGAGCATTTTAAACTAAGATTTAGGTTAAATCTTTGACTAAAGATTTAATTTTAAGTTAAGAATATCTTAGATAAGTTTCACTAAGATTATCTTAGTAACCAAACCAAACTGTACTTCACTGTGTGATTTCAGAATGCTATCCACTAAAATTTAACTAAAAGTTTCAGAGAATTATTAGGACTCTTTTAGAACAGTTTTTCTTTGTGGTAATATGTACCATCAACCGCACACACTCTTGTGTGTTACGTATCAGATTACTCAGATCAACGCACAAGATGGCTTGTCCATAGCATTAAGCGTCCTCTCTCCTTGCTCATGTACCCCATCAAATACTTCTTATCCTCATTCTGCACATGTATTAGTTGAACTCCCAGCAGGAAATAGATGGCAACCTAAAGCTGATTGAGGAGCAAGTGTGTAATAAGGACTATTTTAAAAGATGTGGGCAGGGCTTAGAGAAAGCAACAGAGACGATGACCGCTCCAGGGCTGATAACAGTGGGAGCCATTACTATTCTTACTCTTGAAGGGACAAGGAAAGGGAGCCATTACTAGGGTCCAGAGACTGAGAGAGCTGTGCAAAGAAGGAAGGTCTCTTCAAAGGAGATGTGTCCTTTGGTTGAGGGATGCAACCCACTCATGGCAACCCCTACAAGAGGGAGACAAGGAAAAATAAATACCAGAACTTCATGCTTCTCCATCCTTCTGATCTCTTCCCAGTAGCCCTCATTTGTTGAATCCAATCAGAAACCAGAGAGCAATGGAGACTTTTGATGCCTTCCTCACAGGTCAGGCTCCCAGGACAGAGAGCAAAGTGGAGAAGACAGAGAGTGGATCTCAAGAGGCAAATGGAGCATTTCCAGCACAGCTTCCAAATCAAGTTCACTGTCCACTTGGATAGTGTACCGAAACATTCAGGTAAGTTAGATGATCTCTGGAGGATGAATAGGAGGGGTTCTTACCGAAATCCTTGTAGTAGCTGAATTTACTTATGTTCCTTCAGAAGAGCCTCTTGAGAGGCTTATGTAAGAATCATGACATGTGTAGTCAATTTCTGTAGTCAGCCCTTCCAATACTGTGATTAGCATGCTATTGTTAATAATTTTTTTTTAAATTTTAAGTGACTAATTGGCACCTATCCTTAATTTAGTGGAACTAATTAGGCATTGACAGAGGTTCAAAACATGAGCTTGAAGGGAATCAATACAAATAAGGGAGCTTTAGATGATAACTGCTGGCACTATTCAAACTTTATCCTATTCACAAAAGAATTGATTTCAGAATGTCATTAAATTTTAAAATCATGTTGAGGTATTTTATTAATTCTCTTTGGAACAAACCTCAAATCATTCTTTCTAAAAATTAAACTGCTCAGAGAAGCTCCATCAGGTCAGGAGTTTCTATGGTTCACCAGAGAAGAGCTGACTCTCCACACCGAATATTTATCATGTGCCATTCTGAGCTAGATAAAGTTGTAGGCACAGAGCTACCCCTTATTCAAAGGGATCAAAGTCTGTTCCAAGAGTTGAAAACACTTGACTTATAGGCAGGTGTTTGGTTTGACTGTACAGTGTTTTCGTTTGTTTGTTTTAATTAATATTTTCAGATGTGTTATATGCTCTCAACTTCAGTGTAGTCTGTTACCCAACTAACATCTCATGGAATTTGAATTTATGATTCCAGGTCTGCTCAGAGACAAAGCTCTGGCCTTGTGTACAAATAAAGACAGGAAAGAAAGCACCATTGGCCAAACAGCATTATCACTGTTTTCTGCTCTAAATTTTAATGTTGAACATAGAGTTTCATTCATAAAATCTCTCTCAGCCATAAGGACTAACATAGTTCAATTTATTGATTATTTTTGCTGTATTAATACTTTAGTGATTTTTTTTTTTTTCATTTTAGGATGTTATATAGCTTAGCTTACTATCTCTTTAATGACCATTGTATCGGTTATTCTAAATGGCATACCAGATACCCACCTAAGTGAATTGCCTGGGGTAGACTTGGTTCATCTCATCTAACCAAGACTCCTAAGGTTCCAAAGGAAATATTCATTCTTATTTTGATTTATATAAAATAACACAAGAACTCATTAGTATTGGTTCCTCATCTGACAAGGTTAAATTGTCAGAATTTTCTTGGCTTTTTCATACCAAGGCTATATATCATATTCTGATTGTATTCTCAGAGTATATTTTTCTTTCTTACTATTGATGGTCTTTTTCAACTTCTTAAATCCCTGCTCTGAACCTTTTCTCCAATCCTTGCTGTACTTCTGCATTTTCCAGGGAAAAGATGTCTAGGAATTCTGCTTCCATGTAATAATAGGTCCACTTTGAGAAACTACAGAGTGGCCTTACTTGAATAAAATGAATAAAGATTCTTGTAGGACAAATTATTTAAAAAATAATTTTGACTGTGCTGTCTTCCAGCTAACTGAGTAAAGGAAAATTGATTGGATATTTGCTGCAATGATGAAATACCAGTTTCCAGAAAGTCCTAAATAGAGAGATTTTTCTTTCTTCCAGAATTAACTCAGTTTGGGGCAAAAATATCACTCCACTGAGGATTGCCCATTCTATTATTCCCCCAGAGGAGAAGAGAGGCCACTTTTGGACATAAGGTATTGATCTGTATCTCTGCAGTAATAAACTGGGTGTAGGGGTGGGAGTGCCGCTTCTGCTGTCAGCCCAGGATGCACCATTAAGATAGGACTTCACTCAAGTTGGAATGATTCTCTCCACTGAAGGGCTCTTTAATTTGCAACAAGAAAAGGCAAAATTTCATTGTAAAAATTCAGGCTTGGACTGGTCAGCATTAAGAATCTGTTGGTTGGCCTTGCAGTCAGGGTAACAGGCAACCAGGCCATATGGAAAAGCCACTCACATGTATGGAAGGAAAGAGTTCCATGGAAGAAGACACATGTTCCATGGGAGAAGATATGGAACTTTTAAAACTAGACTTATATCTAATGGATAAAATGAAGATGGTCCAATGACAGCTGCCCCATGGAGATTCTTGTACCTTACTTATGATAGGGTTTTTTTTTTTTTTTTTCACATGAGAATATAGAAGCAAGTAATTGTTTGAGAACTAGGGAACTTAATAATTTTCCCTAATACACAAAGGTCCATGTGGAAGAATAGTATCATATTTTCCCCCTACAATAATATTTCCAACTGTGGGCTCAAGTATAGAAACTGAACTCAGGTTTAAGATTCATAGTTTTCTGAGTCTCTATTGTCAAAGTTTATTTTCTCTAAATGATTTTTTATGAATTTATATAGGTAAGAAAAATGCAAACCCAAGAGAACTACTCTAAGTATGATGTATAGTAAAAAATGTCTTGTTGCAAATGGTTATTGGGAAATGCATCACAATATTGCAGTCATATGCAGCCACTGAAGGAAAGAGCATCTAATAACAGCCTTTGCCTATTATACATAAATGGAATCACAGAGATACCTATGCTTTATGTTCTACTGTGATCTACTAATAGTCAAATGGCTAAAAGTAAGTTCGTTATTTAACAAGTATTTAATTTGTACTGTGTGGTCAGCATTATGTCAATAGTAGTAAATAGTAATCGAGAAATTGCTGAAAGCAAGAGATTGGAGTGACAGGTGAGTTGCAGAAATTTCATACCCATGCAAAAAATAATAAGTTGATTAATTCTTGATTCCAATGATGATCTGGTGGCTGGATTGTCCAGGTAGGGATGGACTATCTGATCACGTGTTTAGGGCTATGCCTGACACTTCCCTCAGTACTAGAGGCCCAGAGAAAGTAAAGCAGGGAAAGTCTTAATTTTCTGAAATTCTGTTTTTTTCATCACAGTAGAATGAGACCTCAAAGGAGAAATTCAATTAATTTATAGAAATATTAGGAAAATTAAGTGTCCTAAAAACCTGCCTCCAGGATCAAGATTTATGTCTTTCTCACAATATTTAAAGGTCATTTCTTCACTCTGACTACAGGCTAAATAGCTATTACCAATGCGTGCGGGTAAAATTATATCATTGACACCCAGAATAGGTCCATTTGTATATGAGCCTTAAAGAGAGTCAGTGATTTTTAAACCTAAATATTTTAAAGTTTTTGAACACCAACACTGTTTCAATTTTTTAGTCTGGATAAATACATAGGATTAAAAAAGTATAAATAAAAATGGTGGGTCACAGAAAGTTTGTATCTCCTTTTAAAAAGCATTGTCTGTTAGTCACGTCTTTTACATATGAATCCACCTGGTAAATGCTATTTAGATGCTGGAAAATCTGTCTTTATGGATTAAAAAGGAGATAAAAAACAAAAACTAAATAACATTATATTTCCATTTTACCCTTGATTTATAACTGTACTAAGTGATTCCTTATATCCAGGGTGGTCTTCATTACCATTTAAAGACTCTTCACCTAATCTAAAGGGAGAGAACTGATGATTCATTCTTCAGAGGTTTCCCTCTGAAAGAACTCAGTGTTTGGGAGATTCATCCCAAAGCGGCCTTGACGCAAACGTGGCATTGACCACGTCTAGATGAATTTTTCTCTCATTGTTCTGTATTCACCTCCTGCTTCTAATTGTTGACTCCCTGCCTTTTTTGGCATCTTGAAGGACTGATTTTTCAAGACCATTATCTTCTACTTTGTTCCTCACTGTAAAACTTTCCTTCCACTCCTTGTCATAGGGTTTGTTTCAAGATTCTTCTGGCAACAGATCTCTTCTGAGTCCTGCCCTAGAGAACTAGCCTGATGAATCTAACTTCTTGAGTTCTGCTTCCCACTCCTTGACTCTGGATTGCGCAGACAAGGCCCCAGATGAATTCCATCACTATTTTCACATAGATTTCAACATAATTCTCCTCTGGATCATCATTATGTTTATTTTAATTGTATCATAATGTAGGTATCCTTTTTCATGAACTTTCTCAAATCCCTTATAAAAAACAGGGGATTTATGAATTATAGGAATGACTATAACAGAGAAAATTTATTTCATAAAATTGAACGCTAGTATACGTGGGATCTGAAATTTCTTTGAGGATTCCAAGTTGGTTGTTATAAGAGTTATAAACATAACTACAAAAATTCATCCTATCTGCTAAAACTTGTAAACTGTTCTGCTAAAGATACATATGTGTTGGTGTGGATTTAAGTGTGCATGCATTTTTTTTAAGACTTCACTTTTTTAGAGCCATTTTAGGTTCACAGCAAAATTGAGGAAGGTACAGAGATTTCCCTTCTACCCTCTACCCCCTCATATGCATAGCTTCCGCATTATCAATATTCCCTACCAGAGTTGAAATGTTGAAATGTTTCTTCTTTCCTGACATAGGCATTTAATGCTGTAAATTTCTAAGCATTACTTTTGCTGTGTCTCACACATTTTGATCTGTTGTTTTTTATCCTCAATCCTCAATCCAAAATACTTTCTAATTTCTTCTTGATTTATTTTCTGACCAGCTGGCTATTTAGAATATTTCAAATATTTGGGGATTTTTCCAGATGTAGTTCTGTTATTAATTTCCATTTTCATTCATTTGTGATCAGAGAATATACTTTGTATGACTAGAATCTTTTAGAATTTACTGATACTTGTTTTATGGTTGAGAATGTATGGTCTATATTGGTTATGGTCCATGTGTACTTGAGAAGAATGTGTTTTCTGCTATTATTAGTTGGAGGATTCTATGAATGTCAATTAGATCAAGTGGGTTAACAGTGTCGTTCAAGTCTTCTGTATCTTTATTGATGTACTATATCTATCTGGTTTATCACTAATTGAGAAAAGGAGTGTTTTAATCTTTGATTAAAATTGTGGGTATCTTTATTTCTCCATTCAGTTCTATCAGGTTTTGCTTCAAGTATTTTGAAGCTCTAATATTAGGTGCATAAATATTTAAGATTTTTATGTCCTCCTGATGAATTGACACTTTTGCGATTATGAAATGATCCAGTTTATCCCTGACAAAATTGTTTTCTCTGAAATCTTCTTTGTCTGAAGTAAACATAGCCACTCCAGCTTTCTTTTGATTTATGTTAGCATGGCACATATTTTCATTCTTTCATTTCTTATTTGTGCTTTTATATTAAAAATGGGAGTCTTGTAGGCAGCATTTAATTGAATCTCTCTTTTTCATGTCATCTAAAAATCTCTGCCTACTAATTCAGGTTTTTATCTGTCAAGTCATTTATATTTAATATGACTATTGATGTGTTTGTATTTAGATCTACCATCTTGTTATTTGGCTTCTCTTTGTCACATCTGTTCTTTGTTCCCCTTTTCTCCTTTTGGACTAAAAGACCTTTTTTATTATTATTATTTCATGTTTTCTCCTTTGTTGGCCTCCTTCCTGTAACTTTTTTTAAGTAGATACTTTGGGGTGTATATCAGGATTCAGCAAACTATAGTCTATAGGTCTACCTCAACTCATTCTCTGTTTTTGTAAACAAAGTTTTAGTGGAACACAGATACACTTATTTACTTATGTTGTCTTTGCTACAATGGCAGAGTTGAGTACTTGCAACAGAGACTGTATAGTCAGAAGATCTAAAAAATTTGCCATGTGTCCCTTTACAGAAAAAGTCTGCCAAATCCTGGTCTATATTATACATTCTTAACTTATAACAGTCTACCTTTAAGTAATAGCATACCACTTCACTTATAGTAAAAGCCTTACAACAAATACTTCTATGTCTCCTCCCAACTTTGGGCTAATATTGTCATATATTTTATTTCTACATATGTTATAAAGCTCCCAATGCATAGCTATTATTAGTATTTTTATTTATTTTTTCTGAGGAAGTTTCACCCTAGGCTAACATCTGTTGCCAATCTTCCTCTTTTTTTGCTTGAGGAAGATTAGCCCTGTGCTAACATCTGTGCCAATCTTTCTCTATTTTGTATGTGGGTCACCGCCACGGCATGGCTGACAATGGGGTAGGAATCCGAATTCACAAACCCGAGTCACCAAAGTGGAATGCGCCGAACTTAACCACTACACCACAGGGCTGGCCCTGCATTGTTATTATTTTTGCTTTAAATAGTCAGTTATATTTTAAAGAGATTTAGAAATAAGAAAACATATTTTATTTTCACCCAATATTTACCATTTCCACTGCTGTTCATTTCTTTGTGTAGATCAAGACTCCATCTGATATCATTTTCCTTCTGCCTGAAGGACTTCCTTTAACATTTATTGCAGAGCAAGTCTACTGGTGACAAATGTGTTCAACTTTTATGCATCCAGAAAAATCACTTTTTTGGCATTCATTTTCCTAAGATATTTTTGCTGGATGTAGAATTCTACTTTGACACTTTTAGTTTTTTTCTCTTTCAGAACTTTAAAGATGCTGCTCTACTGTTTTTGACTTACATAGTTTCCACTGGAAGGTGTTGTCCTTCTTTGTTCTTCTGTATCTAATGTATCTTTTTTCACTGATGGCTTTTAAGTTTTTCTCTTAATAACTGTTTTAAGCCATTTAATTATAATATTCTTTGAGATAGTTTTCTTCATGTTTCTTGTACTTAGGATTTTGAAGTTCTTAGACCTGTGTTTTAATAGTTCTCATTGAATGTGGAGTATTTCTGTCCTTATCACTTGCTTATATTCCTAAACCTGACACTAAAAGGAGCAAGTCAAAACTTTAATAAATAGGGGCTGACCCGGTGGCCTGGCAGTTAAGTTCGCATGGTCCTCTTCAGCAGCCTGGGATTCACAGGTTCGGATCCCGGGCACGGACTGAAGCACCACTTGTCAAGCCGTGATGTGGTGGTGTCCCATAGAAAGTAGAGGAAGATGGGCAAGGATGTTAGCCCAGGGCCAATCTTCCTCAGCAAAAGAGGAGGATTGGCTCAGGGCTAATGTTCCTCACACACACACACAAAATTTAAAAAATAGAAAAGTAATTGTTACTTATAAAGAAGAAAAGAAACATCTGCTCACTATCCAAAATTTTAGGCTACACTCCAAATAAAATATTCAAGATGAACAGTTATCTTTGGTTAATCAACTATTTGTTGAACCAATCTTTCCCTTGGAGGGGACAGTTTTTCTAAAGCTTTGTTTCAGGAATTTCCCCTTTTGGATTTTTCACAAGGGACTGGTAGAGATATGTCGGCCACACCAAGACCCCAAGAGACGTTATTCATGCATTAATAGCCCACTAGCCCATTACTGTCACAGGAGGTGCTAAGTGGTAAATGTTACGATGGTAGAGAGGGAATCAAGGTGGCAGCAACAGCCCATCAGAACCCATGAGTGTTCCAACCTTATGAGAATGAAGAAAGCTCTTATTACCCAATAAAGTGTAAAAGAAGACAGTATTAACAACATGCTTTCCAGCATGGATGGAGAATGAGGTTTTCTAATCAATAGAGATATGCATTTTTTCTTCTGTGTTTCCCAATCAGCCAGATGAAAACAATCACCTGGGGCATTTGTTGAAAATCCAGATCCTTCTCTCTACCCCAGGACCACTGTACCAACGTCTCCAGGGAAGATTCTACTTTTAATAAACTCCCCTCCCACAGGCAATTCTCAAAGTATGAAACTTCAGCAAATAATGTGGTACTAAAACTATATTGAGTGCATTTGTCTCTGCTGAATCGGAAAAGGCATTTCACAATCTTGCTGGATCTAAGAGCTGCACTAAGAACACACATTATGGAAATTGTCAAGAGAGTAAGTTTTATGGTATGTGTTTTCTTGTTAATAAAAATATAGAACATACATTATGATGGAATTATGTAGGTTATAAGAAATAGAGTGTCCCATTTAACAGATGATTTTTCATAGAAATTTCATATATGGTTGATGTTCAGGTCATTTCAGGGTATTCTATAGCATTCACACTCAATTTATGTTGATTAGCAAAGCACAGTTGTTATCAAACTCTAAGTTATCTCAGATAAATTTATTTGCAGTAATGATATGAATAATGTATTTTGTTTCATCATCTCAATGATTCATGCCATTTCTTTTTTGTTGTTGTTTTGTTTTTGTGAGGAGGATTAGCCCTTAACTAATATCTGCAGCCAATCCCTCTCTTTTTGCTGAGGAAAACCGGCCCTGAGCTGCCATCTATGCCCATCTTCCTCTACTTTATGTGGGACACCTGCCATGGCATGGCTTGATGAGCACTGTGTAGGTCCGTGCCCAGGATCCAAACCTGTGAACCCCAGGGCCCCACAGCAGAGTGTAAGAACTTAACGACTATGCCAGCAGGCCAGCCCTTCCTGCCATTTCTTACAAAACAACTCATATTACTTTCCTGCTAACCTGAACCAAAACTCCTTTGGGGAAAAACCAGTTTCTCTATTAAGTAAGTAAACTCCTTAGCAGAGTACCACAGTCAGATTTATCAAAGGATGAGGATAGTGGGAGCTAAAAACAAATTGGATCCACCCATTGGTGTAAGAGAAAGACATAGAAATACCTCCTGTGATGGGTCATTGGAGTGAAACAATGCCTCACAATAGTGGACATGTAAAGTAAGAACTTGGGGGAAAAAAAATCTTTCTTATGAGAAATTTGTCTTCTCCTAGGTTCCCAAGCGGTAGCCTGGGAATAGCAGGCACTGGCAGCCATAAATCTTGACCAGATTGTTGCTATTTTGTGTGGTCACTAACAATTCGGGAGAGTCCAGTAGTTACTGATTGTAATTCATTACTTTTCCTATTTGGGTTTTTTTCCCCCTTTTAATAACCTTACCCATTCCTACACTTTAGTCCTTATCTAAGATTTTATTCCATTCCACTCTCTTTAATAATTATATGTCAATATGTGATATAGTAATTAAGTGATTAATAATGTTAAGTATCTATTAGAATTTGCTCCTGTTTATCTTTTAAAGTTCATTTTACTTCATAACAATAAAAGAAGAGTGCATAGCCTGTGAAGCTTATTTTTTTTCCAGTAAGGAAGTGGCAGGATGAATAATAGCATTGGTAGGCTAGCAGGGCAGAGTACCGTCTGTGCTTCAAAATGAGTTGCCAAATTTGGGGTTATGTGTTTTGAGCATCTGTATCTTTGGCTTTCCTTCCTTTAATCAGTAAACTGACTAAGAGCAAGCTGCATATATTTTCCTTGAGATAAGCTTCATGCTTTGAAACTCTGAAAAAGAACAAGGAAGACAAATTCATTATATGTCATTTCTTTCAATCTGGCACGCAGATGATAAGACTCCTGTTTTCGTGAATTGTAAAGCCTCAGTCTTGCTCTTAATTTTGGGAGCCTTAAATGGTCAAAGCTTTATCTCCATGGCCCCTAACTCATCCCTGTCGTTAAATAGTTATTTTCATTATCTGCTTGTTTTCTTTTATTAATTCTTTAAGCATAATAGCACCAATGACCTCAGTAGCTATTTTATATATATGCCACATTGGCATATCTTATATTGGTACTTCATCTATATATTTGTACATGGTACATTTTCTCCTATTACTTTGGGGCTATGTATTAAACTGTGCTAAAGTTGTCAAAGAATTCTTATTTTGTCAGGTATAAGATGAAAACTTCAATGTATTACTGTGATGGGTATCATCTCTATCAGGAAAGGACTGGATGGGCATCTAATCCATTATTTTTACAAAACTATTCTGAATAATGTCCATCATAAATCACTGCAATAAGCAACTCACCAAACTCAAATAAAACTAACCACATTATTGAACCATATCAGTCCCTGGTATGTGTTATATAAGCCTGATTTATGGCATGGAAGGGAGTACGAGTAAGAAGAGGGGATGATTACGGGCTCATACAGGACGAATTGTAGAAAGACTACTAATGACGAATTTACTTTAGTAGAAGTCTGCCAAGCACTGTCTCATTTATTACGGAAAAATAATCCTGAGAGATAGATATTATCATTCCCATTTTACTGATAAAGTTACTGAGGCTAAGTGATGTCAAAGGATTTATAACAGTTCAGATAACTACTATGTGAGAGAGCAGGGATTGGAACCCAAATCTGTCTGCCAAGCACTTACTCATTTTATTAGATAACACTTAAGAAATACTGTTTTCTTATCGTCACAATTATTAATATCTAATACTGTCCCTCAGTCTACACTATGAAATAATGTCATTGCCATTATACTCTCAAAACGTACATTCATTAATTTCCTTAATTATGAAGTAACATCCTATTATATCATCAATTACAAAATGTAATTGGATTTGAAGTTGGAATTGAAATCCCCAGTAGCAAAAGTTTATATTTCATATCATTTTTTAAATAAAAAAAGAAATTAATAAAATAATTATATCCCCTTCTATGTGCAAAACCTGTATTGTTACCTAATGGACATTCATATTCAGTGGCATGGTAGAATTACATTATATTTTGAATTTTATAGCTAATCTTGTAGCTTGTTTGTAATTTATTTCTATTAGGAAGTTTTATGCAGTAAAAAGCATCCAGGTTAACAAAAAAAAAGACTGGCTGGAATATAACTCTGATTTTCTTTAGACAAATTCTCCCTAGAGAGAAGGCACTAGGGTGAACTTTGGATGTAAATCTTTTGAGAAATCAGTCTAACAGTGTATCACGGTATTAGAATACTGGGCATTATTTTTGGAAGTACTGCTGGTGAACTTTCCTCCAGATTTAAAGAAGCAATCTCAACCCCCACCTCAATTCACAACTCCTTGAGCTGTTGGAGAAGACAATCTCAACCACATCTGCCCTGGCCTACCATATAACACTGGACCCTCTGGACCCTCATCTCCTACTGCTCTTCCCCTGTTACCATACTTCAGCCAGAGTTGTCCTTTTTATTCTCCAATCTGTTAACTTCCTTCTTGCCTCAGAGCCTTTTCATAGGCTATTTTCTGTGTCTCTAATGCTCTTCCCCAGATTTTAGTAGGGTGGGCTTCTTTTCACCATTTTCAACTTAATATCAGCTCCTTAGAAAATAATGGACCTAGAGAATCCCACCATTATTCATATTACATTGTCCAGTTCTTTTCCTTTATCATGCTTGACTTTTTAAATTGTTTAAAGCAATTTTTCAAAAGATTTCCCAGAAGTAGTGAAAAGTCATAATCATATCACAGAATGTAAGAACTGGAAGACAATATCTAGATCAAAGACCTCAGTTTCAGATCAGTAAACTGAAAGGCCTAGAAACAGAAGTGGATTATCCAACATCACTCTGTTGAGTGTCAGAGTCACTCAGTCCAGCAACTGATCTGCTGCCTCATCTATGTATATAGAAAGAGCCAAAGAAACTAAACTTTGCTACCTAAAGGGAGAAAAAGAACCCAACCAAGTAGGTCACTGCCTGCAGTCCTGTCCTGGGAGAGTGGGGGAGAGGCAGCCTTTGATGTAAACTTGGCTTCTTCTGTGGTAGTCTGGCACTAAGAACAACCACCCAAAGCTCATCAGAACCTACTTATCCTTGTTAGATATCTAACACATGGGCAGCAAGGGAAAGGGAGAAACTAAAACTGTCAGAAGCGTTAAAAACTATAGATCATGCAAATGAGACTGAGAACAAAGAGTGTACGAGAAATATAAAACAATCAGCTGTTCCAGATCTGAGGGTTCACCAACATTCAAGATTTCAAGAGTTACGGAGATCTCTCAAGTTCAGGCTGATGGAAAAATGAAAGAGTTGTGACCAAGAGGGGTGAGAATGTTCCTTCCTTGTCAATAATCAACCAAATATTATTTTTACTCAATAAAGTCACTGAGTCATGGAAGAAAATATATTTTTAGAAGTAATTATGTTTATAGATGTACATTATGTATCATAATCATATCTATAGCTTCAACCTTTCATGAAAATAAAAATGAACCTCAGAATTAGTGCACATGGTATAAATGGGCATGCTGCATTCTGTCATTCTATACTTGCCTGGTTAATTAGGCTAAATTGGAGCAGCTGGACCACATTCCATTTTTCCTCTTCTGCTCTTGTGCTTTTTTCAATTGGGTGATGGCCAGGCCTAGGGTGAACAGATAGGTGATTTAAGGGGCTTCGGGTGACTAAAAAGGAGCAGCTAAGGTAGAGGTACAGCAGAGGGGTCCAGGTCCCAGGGTCAAACAGAGCAGAAGGGCCCAGACTGGAAAGGGGGATGAGTGTGAAAGCACTCTTTGGTTTCACTCACAGGTATGTGAGGCAGAGGGGTGGGAAAGGTCATGAACTTACCGTTCTCAAGTGCCTATTACATGCCTGGGGTTATGTTAGGTGGTTTACAAGTTCTCTCTCATTTATCCTCACTATAACTCTGAGAAGTGGACAACTCAGGGCTTAAGTCTCATGCCTGAAATCCCACTGTTTGGAAGTGATAGATGTGGTATTCATATCTAGTTGTGTCTGGCCTTGTGCTTTTCTCTATTCAATACTGTCCCTGAAGAACAAAACAAAGAATAGATGTTAGGTTTTTCACCTCCTCAATACCAATTCCAACATGGTCTCAATAAGCAGTTTTTAGAAGAGAGAAGGAAGGCCAGAAGGAAGGAAGAAAGAAGGGAGGGAGAGAGGGACAAAGATATGCAATGAAGAGAATTGAGAAGAGAGTAGGAAAACCATGAAGACCTCACAACCAAAGGTAGAGCCCCATATGCTCCAGTCAGATTACCCCTGCTTTCTCATGATGAGCATCTTCTCCTCTGGTCCTAGCTTGGTAGTTTTCTGTTGTTTCCTATCTCATTTATATCATTAGAAGTTGCAAACTGTGATTTTCTAATTATCTCATTCCTTTCACAATTATTAGTTGGAATACTTAAAAAAAACCCACTTTCCATCATCAGTTGGTACTATTTGGTTACTCTGAAACCCTTCGGAAAGGGAAAAGCTTAGAATTATCATGCTTTCAAGGTGATTGGACTCAGAAAACTTTGTGCTTTCCAGATGTTTTGACTAAGCAGACCATTATGACCACTGTCACTTCAAGGAAGCCAGCCACCCGGCAGCCCTAGGAACTCATGTCTCTGACTCTAAAGCCTTTGTTTTCTTAGAACACAAACCACAGAAACCTGGGCATTTTCCTAAATATGTCTTAGGTTTTGAGGCATTGCTAGATACACTAAACTATTTTTTGTAATTCATAGAGAATATATAATTATGAATTTGGCAAAGGCTTATAGAAGAGTTAAGTAAACAGAGAGGGTTTTTTGTTTTTTGGTGAGCAAGATTCGCCCTGAGCTAACATCTGCTCCCATCTTACTCTATTTTGTATGTGGGATGCTGCCACAGCGTGGCTTGATAAGCGGTCTGTAGGTCCATGCCCAGGATCCGAACCTACGAACCCCAGGCCACCGAAGCAGAGCGTGCGAATTTAACCACTATGCCACCAGGCCAGCCCCTTAAAACAGGTTTTTATGGATGTGAAATATTTTGAGATTGCTTATTTAAATTATGATACATTTATAAGATTGTATAGTATTCAGACATTAATAATGATAATAACAACTAATCAATATAGCCCTTACTATGTGCCAGGTGTTGTGAACACATGCTTTACATATAGTAATTTATTTACGTATCACAGTAACCTTTTGAAGTGAAAGAACTGAGATGCAGAAAGGTTAAGAGACTTCCCAAGGTCACACAACAGGTAAATCATGCATTGGGGTTTGAACTCAGGTAGTTCAGCTCTGAAGTTCAGGTGGTTAAGCACTACATCATGTTGCTTCCCATCTGAAATCACATTGCAGATAAACGAGGAATCGTATAAATATGTTTACTATCTCTTGTCAAGGGAGCAAAGCAGTTTACAAACTAGTATCAGATCAATTATATTACATACACAAACTCATATGTGTGAAATGTCACATATATATACTGCATATTTATATATATGTATGTGTATATATGTATATACACATGCATACACACACGTGCACATACAAACACATAGATACAAAAAGAAAAAAATTGGAAGATTATGTTGTATATCAAAAATTTAACAGAAGTTAACTCTTAGTGATGGGATTACCAGTGATTATTTTCTTTCTTTAGAATTTCTGTGTTTTCCAAATCTTTTATCATAAATATGTGGTTAATTTTGTAATTTTTTAAAAATAGTATTAAAAAATTTTCATGAAGGGACCACATACGCTTTTGTTTTTGTTGGTATTTCAGATGTTCAACTACATGTTATTAAAATAATATACACATAATAGCCCCCAAACTTATTAATTTCCTCTTCAAACCTCTTATAACTTGCTAACGCAAACATTCTGTGGAAGGGTCCAATGAGGAATTCTTCTGTCCTCAAGTTCATTGCCTTCTAACTTGCATTAAATGCCTTGGCCTTTTCATTTCTCATTTCCATCTGAGTCTTCCTTTATCCTTCTTTTCTCTGGCAGTCAGCAAGTCTTCAAGCCCTTGTCATGTCAAAGGAAACTTCTCAGTCTCCAAACCTACATTGTGCAATATGTTAGCCCTTAATTATTCATGGATATTAAAATCTAAATTAATTAGCACTAAATAAAATTAAAAATTCAGTTCCTTAGTCACATTAGCCACATTTCAAGTGCTCAATACCCACATGTTACTAGCAGCTGCCACATTGAACAGTGCTGCTCCGGTGGTATGGTAAATCGTGACTATTCTTTTCCCCTCCCATTTATGCTGGCTGGTTGCAGAAAGTGAATTTTCAGATCCTGGGTTGTGCTTCCTTGCTTGCTCTTGGAGCCACAGATTTCTTCTGTTTTTCTTTCTGCTTTTCTTTGGCCTTGTCCAAGCATCTAGAAATAGCAGAGCTCTTCAACTGCAAAAGATAATTTCTTGCCAATGGTCCATGTGGGATTTACAGATGAGATTTTCATTCCCCCGCAAGCATAACTTTTGCTATTTATTTTGCTGAACCACCATATGTCTCCTTCTCAGTTTTGAATTACGTTACAGAGCACTATTCACTGAATGTTGAGGAGACATTCCCAAGTTTTTGACTTGGGCAACTGGAGAGATAGAGTCTTTGAACTTGAAGTGTCTTGGCATATCAGAGTTGAGAATGCCAGAGATCCACATTAGAGATAGCAGAGATATCACTTTGGGACTCATCAGCTTGTAGTTGGTAATGATGGCTGCTGTAATGGTTGTAGTCATCTGCAATAAGGGGAAGAACACTTGCCTTGCATGATTTTTGTAGAAAAGAGATGAGATGATGTATGTAGTTATATGCCTAGCACATAGTGTAAAAATGGTAAAAAATAAAATAAAAGGGGCTGGCCTCATTGCCAAGTGGTTAGGTTCAGTGTGCTCCACTTTGGCAGCCTGGGTTCGCAGGTTCAGATCCTGGGTGCAGACCTACACCACTTCTTAGCCATTCTGCAGCAGCGTCCCACATATAAAATAGAGGAAGATTAGCACAAATGTTAGCTCAGGGATAATCTTCCTCAGTTAAAAAAAGGAAAAAAAAAAGTTAATCCCTGAATCAGTAAAGAATTATATTCAGTAGGTAACGATAGAGATAGAAATATAGAGGTTTATGCAAATTAGAGGTTTACTTTCTCATGTAATGAGAAGACGAGAGGTAAGCATTCCAAGGTTGGTTCAGCATCTCGATAAAGTCCTCAGGGACCCAAGTTTGCTATCTTTATCACTTAACTTCCATCTTCAAGATCACAAGACAGACATGGGGGTTGTAACCATCATGAACATGGTAGCGGCAGAGCTTCAGGTGGCCCATCATGAGCCCTGCATTCTGGTGTTCACGCCCTTGTACAATCCCCTCCCTTGAGTGTTTTTAGGACCTATGACTTGCTTCTAACCAATAGTACTTACAAAGGTGATGGAGTGCCCCTCCCATGATTACATTACCTTATATAATGCTCCGTCTGGCCAGTAGACTGACTAGAGTCTTCCCCCTCACCTGCCTTGAAGAAGCAAGCTGCAATGAATTAAGCAGACACTTTGGAGAAACCCACATGGAAAGGAATTGTGGGTAGGTTCCATCAAGAAACTAAAGCCCTCAGGCCTGCAGTTGCAAAGAAATGAATTCTGCCAACAATTTGAGGGAGCCTGGAAGAAAATCATCCCCTCGTAACCTGCTAGTGAGACAGTGGCCCCGACCAACACCTGCACTGATGCCTGGTGAGACCCTAAAGTTGAGAACACAGCTGTGCTGTGCCTGGACTCCTGTCCCACGAAAGCTGTGAAGTAATAAATGTGTATTGTTTTAAGACACTGTTTGTGATAATTTGTTGTACAGCAAAGATAACTAATACATCCAAAGAGAGAGCATAGAAGGGAATGAGACAAAAGAGGCAAGCACCAGACATCCTTGCCAGTTTTAAAGAGCTTTCCTTGATGTCTCACTGAACAACTTGTTGAGGTCTCATTAGCTTTAATTAATTACTCTACCTATCCATCTATCTATCTATCCATCTCTGTATCTATCTTTGTATCTGTCTACCTATAGTTGCAAGTGATGCTGATAAATGAAATCTTACTAAGACACAATACCTCAATGAATACATTCAAGATTCTGTTACCAAAAAGAGAAGGGAAACATAACGGGGGGAGCAAAGAATGAGATGGCTCCACAGAGCCTTCCTCTCTTAGGTCCCAATTTGTCTTCTTCCTTATAAACCAAGATCCTCTTCTCCAAAACCTGCACACAGAGAGAGATGGGAAAGGTAGCATCCCCTCCCTGTAGAAATACGTTTTCATCATGTCTTGGCCCCAAGTATCAGTAAAAGGAAGACTTTTTGTTCTAACAGGGTCCACCCTCTTTTCCTGACCCTGATTTTAACTAGACTGCTTGGCACACATTCTCTCTCATTCATAACCACCAATTTATGTGTACTTGGAACACCACTGAGTAGATGATTTCAAATTTTTCTGAGTAGCACTTCTGACAAGAAAGAGTATAAATCTGACATCTTACTAATGACATAAGAATCCTTAAGTCAAGTTCTGCTCCTCCACCTCTCTCATCTTCTATTTCTGCATCCATTACTGACCATTTTGAAATAACTCAATTAATACAGTGGGATTTGTTCTCAGAGGAGACTTTTCTGGTGAGAGATGATTTTGAACATGGCTTCTGCCTCGTATTAATTTAAAAATAAGAAATTTACAATATTAAATATAATCCTAAGCTTTTAATTTTAATGCAAATCTCAGATGTGGAATCTTATTAATAATCAAAAGAATATACAGGCATGTATTTTTGGGTTACAGTCTATCTGCATTTTTAGTAATTCCATGCAAAGTTTGAGGACCTAATCTAAAATCATGGGGAAATTGTGGGTCAAAGAAGTTTAAGTTATTTAACCTCTTTAGTGCTCAGTTTCCTCATTTGTAAAATAAAGAATGAGAATCCAGGTCCGGCCTGTGGCCAAGTGGTTAAAGTTCCACGCCCTCTGCTTTGGCATCCTGGGTTCACAGGTTCGGACCGGGGGCGTGGACCTACTCCACTCACCAGCCATGCTGTGGCAGTGTCCCACATACAAAATAGAGGTGCATTGCTACAGGTGTTACCTCGGGGCTAATCTTCCTCAAGCAGAAAAAGAGGAAGATTGGCAAGGGATGTTAGCTCAAGGTGAATCTGTCTCAGCAAAAAAAAAAAAAAAAAAAGAGGAATTAGAATTCGTATTATTTAATGTAACCACGAGTCTGTGATCAATCCGATTTTGTGAAAAGCTTATCAGAACCTGCATTTTGTATCTGGGCTTGGATGACAACCACGAAAGGAATGTGAGGTGTCCATTTGTGTGTTTTGTTCTTAAAATTAATGGGAACAACCGAAGGTGGAATGAGCTCACATTATCATTTGGAAAGCAAAGGGACATTTCATCTGAATTCTCTGTGCCTATAAATATATTCAGGAAAACGTGATGATGTTAAAAGTAGATGGTATGCAGAGGGGGTTGCTTAAAAGGACAGGGAGGCAAATCAGAAATTGTCAGTAAAATGATTTGAAGGGAAATGATTTTTGGAAGATTTATAAGGCTTGATAAATAGTACATAATTTAGGAGACACAAACAAAATTCACTCTACTATGAGTTATCTGTGGGTGTGTAGATAGCGATGCTTATGTTGATTAGTCTTCACTGTCCTGCTGAAGTTTGAACACTGATACAGACCAATTTCAACAGCAACTATATATTCCAGCTGTTATTTTTTTGTCTTTAAATATACATGGTGTTTAATTTTTTAACAAATTATTTGCTTAAGATTTATTAATTTAAAAAATCCCTAGTGATGACTATAATTTAATGTCACTTTTTTTTCCTGATAAGATCTAATTAGTGTGAGAAAGCTTTTGTTAATGTTTATCAGTAAATCAGACTGGGGGAAAATGTCATTTTTTTGCCAGTGCCAAAGTTCTTGATCATAGATAGAAGACAACTGTTATGTTCTTATGCCAGAGTTTGAAAATATTCTGTTTATTTTTTGGCTACGACTGATCAAGACCAAGTTTTCATGTAAGAATGAAGGCAACTTGGTGATGATGGTTTGGGATCTAATTCAAATGTTTTCCTAAATTTGGAAAGACTTTTTCCATAAAATTGCAACGCCTATAGGATGCTACTTCAGTGTAGAAACTATAGGTATTAATAACTATGTTTTTAATTGCTTATTGTTAAATCCTTGTAAGATGATTATGAATATTACCTTAAGCCACAGTAAAAATAAGCTGCTTTGCTGCTTATTTGCAAATTCCTTCTCTATTCTTTTTCAGAACAGCACACCTATGTGCGTGAAGGCAAATCCGAGGGCTCAGATCTAAGCTCAGTCTTCTCCTTACCTATTGACACAATTTTCTTTCTTAGCCGAGCAAGGTCCTTGGCATCCGAGCCATCATCTTTTAGTTGTGCTGTTTAGTTTGAAAACATATCTGTTAGGTGAGTGCCTGGACCCAAATACTCAGGACAGAAGACACTCTGGGAAGCCTTCCCAGTCACAGACACGCGGAGGACTGATGAGATGGACCTCTCATCGTCTCCTAACCTCTCCTCTCCCTCTCTGTGTCAAAGCCACAGGGAGTGGCACCATCCCCAGTGGGAAAGGAGTACAGCTTCAGCAACAAATGTCTACAGACAAATAACTACTCCTTCTTCTAATCTCTGCTTCTTTTATTTATCCTTTTTCTTCTTTTTTCTTTTCTCCTTTCCCTTTCTCCATTCCCTTTCCCCTGTTCTTCTCTTTTGTCACCACACATCTCCTTAGCTCTTTCTTTTTCTACTCCTTCTACTCCTCATTTTATCTTTCTTGTTCACAACCAACTTCCCTTTTCCTTTCCTTGTCTTCTCACTCAACCACTACAGTAAGGCAGATGCCATTTAAAAAGGCTTATGGTCTCACCCAGCATGCACAGAAATTCCAAACAAATTGTATTTAGAGAATTTTAATTCTTCAATGGTGGTTACTAAAAATTAAAGGTGTATCAGAAAATGTAAAGGATTGGGTGGTAAATGCTATGTTCTACTAGAAATTTGCTTCGTTCTTCTTAATCCAGTAAGGTAATTAGATTTTTCTTCATCTAATGCTATGGGACTTAAGCTTGGAAGCAAACTTGTAGAACATTGGCCATGATTGTTGCTGAGTGACTTGAGGCTTTCCACCAATAGAAAAGTCCCGGAGACCTGCCCTGTCAGAGGAATGGTGACGATATTTGTTAACTTTAAATTGCATACTGCAATTGATACCTTGGTTTAACAAGTGGACACGCTTCTAAGAACAATGTGCTAGATAAATAAACTATGGTAGTTCTATCTTGCATTGGCATTGGAAAGAGGATTGGTGTGTCAGGTCACAATGAGATTCCAGAGCCTGCAAGCTCATACCTACTAATTAAATTTCCTTTATCTGCTTCTGCTTCTGTGTATTCAATAAGAGCAAGATAATAGCTTCGTGCTAGTCTAAAATTTTCCACTAAAGGAATTTTCTGTTTTAGCATTGTTAACTGCCTCTTTATAACACCTACTTTGTGTTGTTCTAAGATTTTTGATTAAAGTTAATGTTTATTAAATCATTTTCATGGCAAGGATTTTAATGAGGGATAGACATTATTCAGGTGGCACAAAACAGTTTTGCACTTCCTTCTAAAGAAACTGTATTTTTCACAAGAAGGAAGTAAAAATTCAAACCACATAAACTAATTTTATTTTCTTTTACTGTCATTCAAAGTACATTTTATCTTCTGAGGTTAAATTCCTATACTGTTACTGACTGAAGATTAATATTTTCTATCCTTTCAAAATTGACAAAATTAGAAGTCAATTATCTTTTAAACCCTCTGTACGAAGCATATGTAAATGAGTTATACAAAATCAACATAGAAAAGAAATTGTCAGATTCTCTTGTGAGTTTCATACTGCTAGTCAGCAACCTGATTTTAGAATGAAAACAGTTCCAACTTCTCCAGTTTTCTATTTGGTAAGATAAAAACTGATTCTAGACAGTTAACAATAGAGTTCACTACTTATTAATTTTTTCTTCTCTTTGCTCAATTACAGTCTTAAGTTTCTTCTATTTATCCTAGCTGAAGTTATTAATTTTATCTTAAAAACATCTTTATACCAGACTCAATAAGTTAATCCTGAAATTGCATTATTTCAATGAAGCTAACACGTATTATAAAAGAGCAGATCCTTTTGCACCTTTTTTAGAGCAGTGACATGTGAAACCTAAATAAAACATATTGAGGGAAGATTTTTTTAGTAAGAAAATTGTGTATGACCTGTTCATCCTCATTAAATTGTTGACTTAGGATCTGATCTTAATTCCACATTCACTGCCATCTCTGTTTGCTTTCTGTCAGAGGACAAATAACAGCGATCCTTGTTTAGCAAGGAAAAAATTATATCCAATCCTTTCCAGAAACATCTTGAACTTCCTAAAATAGGGTGAATGGACTATGGGGAAAAATTATGAGCTCTTGGTCAAAGGAACAATTAATTCAAAACAGATTTAAATAAGGGCAGCCATAAGGCATTGGGTTGGGAAGAGGAAAAGGAAAAGAAAAAATTGTTTTGTTTCACAAGAGTTTAGGAGATTTCTTTCAAGTCTAAAAATCACAACCAAAAGAACATAAAGCTTAACCAAAATAACAGCATTATGATTCCTGGAAAAGAATCAAGACTTTCTTTTCAGTAAAATAATCAGTACATCTGAGGGATCTACTATAGCAACAATCCTATAATATTTATGTCGATGTTGCAATATAAAGCAGTGTATATATTGGATCAAAGTCATGCTAAAATAAGGCAACACAGCACATGGTTGACCATGGAAAAGTTATTTTACAGTGTAACCTTTTATTAATAACAATATAGATACATATCATCAAACTGACACTTGATTTAAGATGGAGCAATTATTCTCACAGTTTGGTTTCAATAATTTACATGATTAAGTGATTCTATTTTGAGTCAATTTCTTAATAAACAAGAATGTCAAATTAATGTAGTTCATATTACAACTGAAAAAAAGAACTACATAATTTTATATGAAATGGTCTATTCCATTAAGAATCTTTTCTAAAGATTTGATGAAACCCCTATATTGTGCATGTATACAAATGCATTAGGTGCTAAATACATGATGAATATATTACATTTCATCTGAAAAATACAATGTCTATAAAACCATACAAACATCTATGCAAAAATATATGATGATAACTTCTCATTTACTTTGTAAATATCTAAACCATTTGTAAGAAAGAATACTTCTTTGGGTTTTGATAACAATCTATAGCACAATTTCCAAATTAATGGAACAAAACAGAAAAAAGTACTTGAAACCATAAGTTATATTTAGGTATCTGTCAAGAAGCCAGATTCCGTGGGTTTTGAATATCTGACCCTTTGGCATCTTCCCACATAATCAACCCTTTAACCCAGACTTGGAGTAAAGGGAATAACAGTATTTTTTCCCTTTTCTGTTTAATTTGGCTTAACTTTCTGTAGAAACTCCTCTTTCCCACAGCCTAACTCCAAACAAATTGTAATGTTAACAATACCCTAACCATGGTTAATTCAGTCATTTTGCAAGTTAAGCTGATGAAAGGCCAACATTAGATATTGTTTCCTTTTTAAGTGAGAAAGTGATTTAAAATTTCAGCCTAAGATTGACCTGTATTCTTATTAGTGAATTTCCTTTTTGCCCCTCCTACTGCACTTGAGCAAAAATTCTGTCATGGGGAGATCCTAACAAAAACTCCATAAGGGAAATAATATCAAATGATCTAGAAAAATATACCCTTTCCCTTCATAAGTAACCAATAGGTAATAGAATGCTAGAAAATAGACCACAGACAAATCCTTGAAATTATAATTTTTCCAGAGTAAATTTGAAGGGTCAAATGCCTTGTTGCTTTTTTGTAGGCCTCAAAGAGGAAATAATTATATTTCCTAAATCAAGAGAGAAAAAAGTGAAGAATTTAACTGTGATGCTTTTGATAGAGAAACTAAAGAATAGCTAGGGGTTGAAGAAGCAAGACAGTCTTATCCTGCATAAGAGAATTGAACATGACACTATTGGGGGATGGATTATTTTAGCTTTGCTCCAGGTTTGCTTAGTTCATTTGATAGAATAGCAGTAACCACAAAATATGTCAAAAGTCTCCCTTAATGAAGCAAGGGGGAGAGGTTTCTGGGATTGCAGATCTGCTAGACACAACACTGAGCAAGCAGCTAGCTAGTCTCTGTGTCAGCATTTTCCAGGTTGGGGGTCAGTGGAACACTAACGTCCCATAAAACATTCAGATGTGTCCACAGTGTGAGGGTGGGAGGTTGTGGGTAACAGTGTTAGTGATTACATATGATTTAGAAATGCTATTAATTTATTAATGGTTTGAAATTTCACTGTACTAAACAAATGCTTTAACTTTGTTTAATCCAACTTTTCCCAAATTTACTTCAACAAAGAACTTTCCTCTCTGTCCCTCCTCATGCACACATACATGCATACACACACCAAATCCTTAACAGCCCACAGGACGTAGGTGTCCTGCAAAAATAGATTTCAGTAAATGATCTTAATCATTTCCAGTTGTCTGAACCAAGGATTGGGTGTATTGGTGAAGAAGGAGGAAAATACTAAGGACTTTGGAAATCTCAGGATATATTAAGTGGTCTATCACTATTGAAGAAGGCTAAGGAAAAGCTCAGTCTAATTTCCATTTTTAGGAACTTCAAAATGAATCATGTAGCATCTCAGCATTCAACCATTTAGAGGACTCTATGCTGACTGGCAGAAAAATGGAATCTTTTCCATCTTTCTCTGTTTTCAAAGCAGATATCTGACATTCTGACTCAAGGTTGGGTAGTCATAGAGACCAGTATTTAAAGATTTTTCTTTCTTTCTTTGCTTATCTAGTTAATTGACTTCAAGATCTCCTTTAGGGCATTAGATATTTTCTATAACTGTAGTTCCTTTTCTTTCCCAGAGAAAATTAATTTTTCCAATTTAGATAGGATCATAAGAGCAAAGCCTGACCCTTATTTCAGTCATGAACAGTCTTAAATGCAATTGATGTCAGTGGCAATTCTGTTTCGTATAGTCCATAAAAATGAAAAACAGACCCTGGAAAGATTTATTTGATAAGCCTTGTCTCTTCCTATACAGTGTAGGATGGAATAAATGTCTGGAGAGGGCAGAATTGGAAGGATATTGAAGATATGATACGGGAAAAAGTGTAACCCATGAAATCTTTTGGAGGACTCCTCTGATTTGGAATTGAAGTATTTTATTGCTCAATCCTGTAGTTTCCAAGAGAGTAATAAAATAGCATAACTGTAAGCCATTGTTTTTGGTCATTTTGTTTTCTATGTTACCCCTATACCCTGAAGATCCAAAATGTGGCTGGGAAATGGGCAGTCCTGATACTAGCACCCAAAATATCCACTCTTTATTGCTGTTGGAGGAGGCCAGGAGAAGCACATGTAAATTATGTCTTTCTACACTTACCATCATGACCTGAATATAGCAATTATGTAATGATGCTGTTAAAATTTTATTCATGTCAAAGTTAGGGGAGTCCTAGGAGGCTACATAGTATAAAAAAAGAAAATAAGGTGCATGTAATGAGCATTAATTTAGTAGACAGGAGTCCTGAGTATTAGTCCCTGATTTGTTTCTTCATTAGCTCCATGATGGTGGTATCAAGTCAATTAATCCTTCTGACATTCTGATATTTTATTTCTAGACTAGAGATAATAATATCTCCTATCTTATGACATGTGGTTTTGTGCAAATTTCACCATGAGGAAACATATTTTGAAAAACACAAGTTGCTATATTTTTTTAAGACAGTATTAAATCATAGCTTTTCGACAAGTTTAGAACCATACCAAATGGCCCTTTTTCATTTTTCTCCTCATTTTATCTCCTTGACTTAGTTTGGTCAAATAACAGCACGATGTTTAAAATATTCAGTTCTCAGAAAAAAGCTTTTAAAGGAAGGAAAGAATTCGTTGAGTCTTAAAAGTCTTCAAACTTATTTCTATATGTGTAGTATCCTGGCTCATTAAATGATAGTTGTCATGTACAAAAACAATTTGCTATTACAAAAATTAGGCTATTCCTAAACTATCAAAAAAAAAAAAAAAGCATGGCTAGTTTTATTAACTTATATCCAGAGCACATACAAGACCCTTAAACAAGTTTCTTTAGCTTCAAATATATTTAAAATTTTGTGTGACGGTATATATATATTATCTATATATTAAAGCTAATATAGAGAAGCTAATTAAATATACTATATATACTGAGCTAATCTAACACCAAAAGCATCCTACTGAAAGGTAAGCATTCCATGGTAGATGCCAAGATTTTTAATGTTAGTCTGTTTAGGAATCTTCAAATTTCACAATTTGTAGAGATAAACAGATTACTAATTGTATCTCTGGAATTTTTGTGTAGTGAGTTGAAATTATAGAAACTAGTTACATGTAAGGCATGTAATTAAAATATTTTCTGTAGATACCATCCATCCAGTCATCCGTTCACTTGCTCACCAGTATTTATTGAGGACTTACCATGTGCCAAGAACAGGGCCAGGTGCTAAGAATAGAATGCTAAACCCAACAGACAGACTGGGAGCCCCATGAAGCCGTGGAGTTTACTCTGTGTACGCTCCGTGTATATATCCACACATGTTGACCACTGCGGTCAAGAAATTAACCGAAAGAATCGATGTTCCCTTTAGTGTTTGCTTGATTTTAGATTCTATCATTTGATAATGCCATTTTTAAAAAATCTTCTTTGGACTTTGGACTTTCTTTACTTCAAATTAATTCAAAATATATTTGAAACATAAAAGCGAACAAGTCTTTTATGGAATTTCTAACAGTAATGTTTTGTGAATTTGTTGACAACTATGAAATTTGCTAACCATCCCCCACATAACATGGCTGATCTATCTGTAGAAATGGCAAAGGAAGAAAATTAAAGCTATTCTATATTTATTCATATTGCCTCTAAAGCCCTGTGTGACCAAAACATGATTTCTGATGGAAAAATAAATGAGATCTGCTAAAATATATCAAGAAAACTAATCAGTACATTAACAATGATTTTCATACACTAGATGGGCATATTTCCCTATTCCCAGGCAGGGAGTTTTCAGATGTCAAGACTGTTTCACAATTTAGGTATCTAGAAGAACCAGGAAAAATTGCCCTCTTAAACAATAATCATGGGCTTATTTTCATGGATGTTTGGGTTTACGTCAACAAGAGTGCTGATCAAATAGGTTAATGGTAGCAGTTTTGTTGATTGTTTTTTTCTGGTGTAATATAATTTACCTCAATTGTGGTATAGGTACAAATGTGGAAGATAATAGTAAAAACCCATCACACTGTTTTTTAATGAGTGGAATTCATTCTATTCATTTCAGGGCTATAATGCTTTCCTTCTCCACCTTCAATCAACCCACCCAACCAACACACTTTGTTACGTATTTGGTTGATTTACCCTAACTGTGCCATGTTTGATTTTCTCACATTTCTACCCATGACATTTGTACCCCACCTCTCATACATGCGCATTCTATCCATAACCCAATTTAGACACTCACAATAATTTCAAATTATTCACACTTGTCTGTACTTATGGCCTCCTTTATTTCACCAGTTCCTCATTCCCTGATCCCCTACAATGTAACATCTAATATTCCACAGGCTATTGAACTTGACCCCTCCAACACCATCAATGGCCTCTTCATCTTTAAATATAGCTCCTTCTCCAACCTTGCCACCCCCCAGTACTACCAGTGGGAGCCAATATCTGTCTAGGCTCCCAGAAATAATATGAAATCACCCTGTGTGTCAGACAAGGTGCTTTGTTGCAAACAACAGAAACAGGCACTGGCCATCTTACATAAGAAGGAGAATTTTTAGCAGAATGAGGGGCCTCATAGGAAAACTGTCAAAAACAAAGGGATCTTGGCAGCAGAGTCCACTCACTTCCAAGTTCTTGTGGTTGGAGCAGTCTAATGTTCTCACCATCTAGACACTTTGCTTAGTTCAACCTTCAAGCTTCTGTGTATAGGAGTCAAAGTCTTACATCTTCAGGTAAGAGCTAGAGAGAGCATCTAACTGGACAAGCCAAATACATTTCCACGCTTCCTTCCACCTACAGTCTTGACTCTTTCCACAGAATCTCTCCACTCTTGGTTTCCAAGAAACTACATCACTGTTATTCAGAGAAGGAGAACACCTTTGGGTGCATTTTCTCTGCTTCTTTTGCTAAAAGTGCTAAATGTGGACTTCGCCTCCTCTCTCTTGCCTATCTCCATGTTTTCTCTTCAGAGTCACACTCAATACTTAAAGAATACCTCTCCCAGTCTACATCTTTCATCAACCCTGATTTTTCTTCTTCCTTTTTTTTTAATCTCCACTGCCTTCTGGATATTTCCACTTGAATGAATTACTGTCATTCCAAATTCAATAAATTTAAACCTAAATTTATATTCTTCCCTCTGCTCCCTCCTAAAAACCTTAATGCCATATTATTCCAGGCACATACATACAATCAGCCTTCTACCAGGCTGAAAACCTTAGGTTATTTTTAATTTTCAGCAAATTACTGCTCTAGTTTCGATGTTCTCTTCCAACTTGTCCATCTGAGATATCAGTTTATTTAATTTACTATCCATTACTGGCCCCATGTGCAGAATGCCGGGGCTCTGCAACAAGTCCACTGGAGGGCTTCATTTAAAATGCCAACAACAGTAAGTCCAATGAGGTTCAGAAACTACTTGAGAAATGAGCACTGTTAATAGAAAGAAGGAGAGAGAGAGAAAGAGAAAGGGAGAGAAAGAAAGGAAGGAAGGAGAAAGAGAGAAGGAAGGAGAAAAGAAAGGAGAGAAGGGGAAGAAAGGACAGCATGGTATAAATAAATGAGCACTCAATAAAAATTTAAGAGACCTAGGTTCTACTTCCATACCTTCCACTAACTAGCTCTAGCAAACCATTAAACATCTCCTGGCTTTCAGTGTCTTCATCCATGATGTGAGTCATTAGTTTGTGTGGCAAAAGATCTTTTCTAGACCTAACACTTTACGACTTTTCTTCAGAAGTCCCCGTTTCCCAGATTGTGACATTCAAGCTAAATTATCAGAAACCCCTAGAGTCAGAGTTCTCAACAAGCCTCAAGTGGTGCTCAAGGTTGCTGGAAGGGGACGAAAGGGCATGTGACTTTCTAATTTTCCCCTCCTAAGAAATCAGGATCTGAAATACTGAGCCAGGGCTGGGATGCAGAATCTGAAAGCCTCGGTCAATTATAGGATAGGGCATCTCTTGCCCATGGGCTGCAATATGTGGCATGGAGGGGTAATCCGAGACATCATCTTAGGAAGAATTTGAATCAAAAGCCAACTAGACCACCCAAATGAATCAACAATCTAAAGGGGTTAGGCAGAAAGGAGAAAAATATATATGAGGTGGAGAGAGATTCTAGGAAACTTCTCTCAGTAGAATTTGTCACAGGATCTTCATGACCTCAGGCTAAAATCTTTGACCTGACTCTGTTTGTGTGTGCACGCACACATGCATGTATGTGTGAGTTTGGGTAGAGTATTAAAGATAAAAGCTAAAAAGCAATGGGCTAAAGTGTAAATGAGATGTTAGAAAATGAAAGTGAAATATATAAATTATTCTTTTAATGCTTTCGAGACATTTGATAGCGAAGGGAAAAAATATAAGTAGGAGCAAGAGGAGAGTATAGATTGGAAATAAATATTTATTGAAAACCTATTGTATCTATGACTCTATCCTAGACAGTCAGCAATATATAACGCAAACTTGACCTAAAACTAAGCTGTGATTTTAATGTAAAACTAAAATTATCATAATTCTAAACCAAAATAATACTGCCTAACATCTTTGATAAAAACACACATAATAAAGAAGAGAACATGTACACCAACCAGAATAAGGAAGATGCTGATTCACCAAACCTCCTTATAAAACTTTTACAGGTCTGCCTGAAGTTGGATGACCTCCTTACTATCTCACATTTGTGATCCAGGGATAAGTTGTCTTTCATGGCTTGTGGAGTTGTTACTGAGCATTAAAACCACCATGAAATGGAACGCATTCAAGGGACTCATAGGACAAAAATATGGTCTAAGCTATAATTTATGACTAAAACTTTTCACAGAGCTCTGTAGTTTGCAAATATGTGATAACAGTTAGTGAAACTGGTACATGTTAGAGGTCAATGACAGCAAAAAGTTTCCTTTTAGTATTCCATCTGTCACCATAGCAAAGAAAATTTCCAAGTACCATTGTTGTTCACACAGCTCTGAAGCTGAAAACTTTCCACAATATTTGGGGATGTGAGAACTGATTTGACTACTTTTTCTTCTTTTATTTTTTTATCATTCATTCATACAACATAGCTATTGCTTAACATTTATGCACTAGATACTAAGAGATAGGAACAAAATGATGAAGAGGAAAGAAATGGGCCATGCCCTCACAGAGCTGACCATCTAGTAGGGGACCAAATAATTATGACACAGTGCATTGAGTTTTATTATTATGGGAAGTGCAGAGTTCTACAGAAACACAAGAGTTGCACCCAAAGAATTAGAAATGGATTATGAAAAGAATAAAATTTCAGCTGAGACAATAGACAGGAGTTAGCTGGGCAAAGAGGGAGAAGAAGACTCTTCCAGGCAGATGTATCAGTAAAAGTAGGCTAAGTTATGCTGAGATAACAAAAAAGATCTCCAAGTCTCGGTGGTTTATACCTATAAAGGCTTATTTTGCTTTCATTCTATGTGTCTTTCATGGGTTGGCTGAAGCTCTGCTTCATGTCTTCTTTTCTCAGGACACAGGTTGATGAATTATCTTCCATCTGAGACACTGCCTATCTTGCGGCAGAAGAAAGATATCATGTTGAAGCACACAATGGCTCTTAGAGGTATTATCCAAAAGTGACACATGCCACTTCTGCTTACATTTCACTAGGCAAAGCAAATCATGTGGCTAAGTCCACAGGACAAGGATGTATAATCTCCCAATGGGTAGGGATGGACACCACATTGAGAAATGTACTTAATAGCAGAAGAACGGAACCATTAATCAATGGTATAAACAAAGGAATAGACCCAACGCAGAACTTGGTATAGCATAACACTTGAATTGATTTCAATACAGCTTGAGCTTAGATGATGAAGCAGAAAGTGATAATGTGTGAAGCTGAGTCAGTGAGCATGAGCCAGATTAGGCAGCCTCTACAGGCCACATTATCATCAACTTTTGGGTAGCCTTTGATGGCTGACTGGTATGTGGAAATTGGACTGGAGAGAGGCCAGACTGCAGTAAAGGGGGCCAGTTAGAAAGTGTGGACCTTAATCCAGGTGAAAGCTCATGAGACCTGAATAAAGGCAGTGGGAATGGAAAAAAACCAATGGAATTTAAGAGGTGTTTGGAAAATCGAATCAGCAGTGATTGGAGAATGCCTGAATATGAGGGATTAACAGGGAAATAAGTAAGGATGCAGCCCAAGTTTTGTTCAGTTTGGTAAAGAGTGGTGTCAGTCTCAACACAGAAAACACAGAGAGGGATCAGGTTTAGGAAAAAGATGGTAAATTCCATTTGGGGCATTTTAAGTCTGGCTCTCCTGGAAGGCATTCCAGTAGAGGCATCCAGTAGGTAGGTATACATTTAGGTCTAAAGTTACGGAAGAAAGGAAATCTGAGCTAGAGATATAAATATGGGAGTCATCAGAATATAGATTGTTAGGTAAGCTAAGGAGTGACTGATGTCACCTAGGGCGATGGGATGAAATGAGAAAGGATAAAAAGATCATGCAGCACCGCACTAATATTTTTCCTGTGGAGAGATTTTCTATGGCTTTTATTAAAAGCATATCTCCCTACACTTTTATTACTCTGTCGATAGAGGAAGGGCATTCGTTCTTAAAGAAGAGTCATAGGTTGTACTTCCTCAGGATATCCCACCGCACTCAACATAAAGTGGTCAGAAGAACAATTAAGTAATGAGTCAGACAGTTTGGGTTTCAGTTCCCAGTTTTGCTCAGGGCAACCATGTGTCCTAGGAAAACCCCTTAATCAGCCATGTCTTAGAAGTCTCATTTGTGAAACAGGAGCCTGAACACCTCTACTCCATATGAAATGAGGGCCTCAGGACTAGCAAAGCTGAATGATATAGGTGAAAGCCCCTTGGAAACGGAAAGGTATCTTTCAAATACAAGTTGGTATTATAGTGTTCACTCTAGGAGGGGAAATTCCTAAATCTATTTTGAGGTCTCATAAAATACAGAGAAAATGGAAAGTCCTTTGCCAAACCTCATGAAAGCAAAATTGACAACATTTCTGACATGACTCATTCTTCCTTTGAAAACCAACTATGAGATAAGGGTCAGCTCCTTTTAAATAGAACTTAAGAAAAATAAAACTTTTAAGAAGTCCTTTCCGAGTGAAACTGTTCTTTTTCACGTGGTTCATTTTGGAGGTGTCTGTCACTTATATATGAATTAGCCTGTGTCCCTAATCCTGACCCCTAATCTTTGCATTTTTCTCTTCAGGCAGATGCATTTGAATGATGACAAAATAGTTAAATTTTCCAATGATGTCACTAAATTTTCAGTGATCTTTCTTGTGGAGCTCTCAGTATTAACCTGAAGATTTGAACGTCCTTATAGTTATAAAAAACTAACTCCAGAAGACTTGTCCAGAGACGAGAAACCCGGATTAGAGTGTTTATACGGCCAGTGGCCCAGTGAATGTGTTTCCTATAACTTACATTTTCAGACAGTAATTATGATCTCCTTTTCAACGATTTTTCTTTATTTAGATTAGAGCCAGCCTTCGCTGTCATTATTTATGTGTTTTGTTCTCTTAAACTCCTATTTAAAAACACTGTAGTACCCACTATCCAAGCAGTTTACAAAAAATTTTGGACTCTTGGTTGTATGTCAAGTTTTATTTTAAATATTCTGTCAAGAGTAGGACTTATGGTTCCAGTTTACTATAATCTCTTTTTATTTTCACAACCAAAAAGTGCCCCAAACATGAAAACATGAAAGTCACCAAGTACCAAAGAAAGTACTGACTATGATTTAGAGAGAAAAAGAAATAAAACCTTCACTACACATTTAGTTAAATTTAAGTTTTGTAGAATAAAATGTTAAATATATATTCAGCGATACATAGATAATAGAATTTTTTTTGTACTTGCAGTTCATTTCTAAGCTTTATTACTCTGGGGATAATAACTAGTAGGTACATGGGCCATCATTCACCACCCCCACTCCAAATATCACTGACTTATCATTAGATACTTTCTCAATAAGTCCTCAGAATCGTTCTCAACATAATGCCTCAGGCAGCTACTTCCAATCACTTAGAATTGGCAAAGAAGATGAAACCTATTTGCCACCCTCAGGCCAACATTCTAGAGAGTTGATAAACACCAATAATCAAGTGTATTTCTTCCTACTTTATATCTAGTAGATATATCTTGTATGTAAATTTTATCTTTGAGTGTAAAAAAATCTTCCTTATAACTTAATTTATGCTATAAGCGCTAAACCTATAGGCAACTGTCTATTTTTGTTTGTAGGTATTAACACTACTTAGGGAATAATAAATTATTACTGACCTACTAGTACGCTCTGTCACCCTTCACTACTACCCAAAAACAATGAAGTGTTTGCTAATTGTTAATCACTAAATGCTCATTTAGTAATTATGACTACACTCATTTCAAATAAACTGTTAATTTAGGAAGGGGAGAGTATATTGACTTTAAATCTTATGCAAACTTTTTATCACTTCCACAACTACAGCCTATTTTGTCTGTATCTCAGCCAATCTTTTCATTACTATGCGTAAAGCAATAACAAAATGGACATTCATTATGCACTAATGTGGAAAGTTATCATTATTCTTCTACAATACATCCTTTTCCCTCTTATTAAAAGGTATTTTCCTCTTTTTTACATTCTTTTGGTCTCTTTCAAATGAAATTCCACTAATTGCCTTGTAAAGTCACACCATGAAGCTTTTGAGATCATGCAGATGTGTGTTGACAAAATAGCTATTTCAAACTTTGTACATGACTTTGAAAAAAGTGTTTTAATGACTAGGGAAGATTTGTTAAAGAAAACAACTTGACAGCGAGCAGCTGTTTCTGTTTTAAACATTCCATCTGTTAGACCACATTTTATATCTCTCCCCTTTTCAAGTCAAACTTCAACAGATTCATCTTAGTCATTGTTCAGTTAGTGGTAAATGTCTGGTAGGGTACAGTTTTGATATTCGTAATAAGCTGGTTGGTGAGAATTATATTTGGCAATTTTATTGTAGTGCACAGTTCTTAGTTGACAGCATGAAATAGACTTCCAAGAGCTATGGAAAAATGCAATAATATCTCATTGTCTATAGCACTATAAGGTGCGATCTTAAAAATGCAGTTCCTGTAAAAACACATCTGAAAATATTGGCTTCAGAAGCGTGTTTTGTACCAACACATAATATGTCTCTTTGTAGAAAGTCCACATTTAAAACTCATTGTGAATCAACTTAACAAGTCCTTGCAATGAAAATCGTTTACTGGGGCCAGCCCAGTGGCGTAGCGGCTAAGTTCACATGCTCCGCTTAGGCGGCCCAGGGTTTGCCGGTTCCCATCCTGGGCACAGACCTACACACCACTTATCAAGCCATGCTGGGACGGCATCCCACATAAAGCAACTAGAGGATGTACAGTTATGACGTACAACTATCTACTGGGGCTTTGGGGAGAAAAAAGGAAGAAGATTGGCAACAGATGGTAGCTCAGGGCCAAACTTTCTCAAAGAAAAAATTGTCTATGGCTACTTACAAAAGGATCTTTACATAAAATAATAATAATAATTAACATAAATAGCTATTTGTCGATTTTTTTGTTGTACATATGACATATTTGTGATAATATAATAGTTAAAATATAGAGAGACTATTTACATAAATCACTACTTAGACATCTTGAATAAAAAAGCTGATACATAAACTAATTCACACATTAAGTGATTTCTATTAGCAATATTTCTTGAAAATATACATGCCTGTGCTCACACATACCCAGCACTTCAACCACCTAACACATCCCTCTTCTCCCACCAGATTGAGAGATACAAAAACAGTAAGATACAGTCTCTGCTCTCAAAGAGTTTATAGTATGGTGGAGCTTAAAGTAAAATAATCAATCTGTCAAAATACTTATATTGAGCAAGATCCATTTATCTATTTAATTTGTTTGTTGATAAAATAAATTAAACAAATCAGCCTGTTGTAGAGCAATCGAGTAGAGAGAACTTTATAGATCCTACTACAGAAAATATTCTACTACCCCAGAAAGGCTCACAATTCATGAGCTGGATAATGGCACTTTCAATCTCTCTTGAATAACTGCATATTTCAAATGAGAATTAAAATGACTTACGCTATAATTGTGTGGCATTGATCGGCACCAGAGAGCTTAAGAGGTCTAATTTTCGTGATTCAAGCATATTGGCTGGGGAAATGAATGTTCCCTCTCTCAGAACCAGAAATCAATGATTTGAGGTTTTCTAAATTAATTATATGACACACTGTTAAGATTTTTTTAGATAACAATAAAACTAGTAAAATGTCAGTACATAGCAATCATTTAAACAAAGAACTATTTAAAATTTAAGTGAAAAGTTTTAATATATTCACAGATACATATGAGTAGACCATACTCAATAATTTGATTTCTTCTCAAATGATATTCTCATCAATATATCATAGAAAACTAATCTAATGAATGAACTTAGAATTGTCTGGAATCCAGTACTGGTAAATCAATGATCAGTAATTTGGTATTGGCATATCATATCATAACCTAGGAGGGCCCACAGAGACTCCATATACGAGTTAAACTGCACAATTGAAAGGTCCACGTGACTGGTACTTCTGGAGTTGTGCAGTGTGCAACTTTGCACAATACTTGGCAGCCCTGAGAGCCCATAAATGGCTCGATATTAATGTTCTGAGCAGTAGTTTTGATGACAGAAAATGGATTAGAACAACCATGATACTATTTTCACTTTTATGTCAAGATTGGCCCTAAATAAAACATCCCTAAGTTTGCTGAGAGAAGATTTACTCTGTCCCATGTCTGTCGCATGGAAAATACTACACTAAATGAGGTAGAAGTTCTAAATTGTGGTTTGTCAAGATCAGTGGTGAAGTGTATTCAAAGTTTTACTAATTTTAGCAAAACACTCAAATATCTGCAAGATTTGCTTGACAAATTAATTAGAGTAGATTCAAGGTTATCTTTTTTTTTTTTTGTGAGGAAGACCAGCCCTGAGCTAACATCCGTTGCTAATCCTCCTCTTTTTGCTGAGGAAGACTGGCCCTGGGCTAACATCGTGCCCATCTTCCTCCACTTTATATGGGACGCCGCCACGGCGTGGCTGACGAGCAGTGCGTCCGCGGGCGCCCGGGATCCGAACCCGCGAACCCCGGGCTGCCAAGCGCGGAATAAACCACTGCGCCACCGGATGGCCCCAAGGTTATCTTTATAACAGTGTCACTCTCATGTTTGTTTCAAAGTATTTTCTTGAACAGGAAGTGAGGAATGACATCATAGTAAGCACCCTTAGGACTCCATCAACCTGCACCCTCTCTTGTCTGTACCTCAGTCCTTAACAGAGGTAGGCCCATGGGAATGGGTGGCTTGGTGCACACCATTTTCTCTGTCAGACAGATAAAGGATGAGCAGCTCTACTCTGAAGAATGAATTGGACTCTCAAATTCAGACTAGTCAAGGGAAGCTCACACTCTTGTTTGAGAATGGGAAGGGGAAAAAGTCCTTGAGACCCAGAGTCAAGGGCAGCAGATTTGCACTGGCAGCTATTTCTGGCCTGACTCAATGCCCCCTTTGGCCACCTTTCCATAATTATTTCAAGGTGAGACCCCCTGCTAACTGGGCCACTCACCTCAGTGAAAGCCTAAAGGGAATGTATTCAATGTCAAAGTTCTAATTCTTGAGTGAGTACATAAGCTTTATTATACTCATCCATTCAATAAATATTTATTAATTCCTAATGAATAAGACATAGTCCTTATCTTCAAAGAGCTCATAGTCAAGTAGCGCAGACGGAGGTAAACAAAATATTACAATATTGTATCCTAAGTGCTAAATACATATATGTGCAAGACAGACAGGAAGTATGCTCAACTTTTGTTCAGGGTTTGAGCATAGAAACAGAAGACCTCACCCACGAAAGGAGGTTAGAGCAGGCAAGGGGGTAGGATCCACAAGCATGTCAATACCACTCTTGGCCTCTCTAATCTCTGGAGTATATGAAGAAGAAATCTCCATATAAGGTCTGCAAGAGGCTGAGGCTGGGGCTTCCTCACAACAGAGTCAACTTTACCTATATCCTGGAGGTCACGAGGCCTGCTGGGAAGAAGTGCAGATGTATAAGAGAGGAGAGTACAAGGGGTCCAAAGTGGATATGGAGATAGTGGGATGTATACGATTCCTCCCTGGACCACTGTGCTTTTAAACACAGATCAAAGTCAGAGGAAGTTGTCCCTATACATTGCCAAGGCCACTATTTCTTGCAATCTCCACATCAGCTGAACTCATCTCCTTCAGTTCTTCTGAAATACTATATTTCCTGGCCTCAGGACTCTTGCATATATTGATCCTTCTGTCAGGAACACTCTTCTTTCCCCAACACTCCATTCAATTCCCATCTCAGCTTCAACCTCACTCCCTCTGGGAGGTTCCCTGACTACATCTCCACCTGTGAATATCAGATTCTTCTTATAAGTTTTCATACTTCTCTGTGTTTTCCTTTCACAGTACTTAGGATATTTTTAATTATATATGGCTATTGTTTCCCATCTCACTCACTATGGAGCAGTGGGCAAAATATTAAACTGTTTTGCTTACCATTGCATTTTATTCATGTGTATTTAGTCTAGACTTTATTTAATAAATTAAAACGTATAGTTGAATCAATTTGAAAAAGTCATCACTGACATGCTCCTTTGTTGTGTCTGCTTCAGTGATATCCTCCATTTCTGAATCTCAGTGTGGAATACTCAAACCAGATGTTTTAGTTCTTTTCCATTGCACTCTCTATTCTATAATCTCAAATACCCAAAGGAAAATGATCTTTGCTTTTTCAAGAGTAGGACTTAAGGGAAAAATCCTTAGTGTCTACTTTTTCATCTTTGCTGTTCTTTTAATATATCTAACTTGGCAGTTATAAAAATTTTCTTCTGAGAAAGAAAAGACCTCTGAGCCACAGGCCCTTCTAATGTGGGACATAGGAAATTGCTGTTATAAACAGAGGAAGTCAGATGTTTCCTTTTCCACAATTTCTAAGAAAATTATTACTGCTAACATCTATTCCCACCTAAGAATAAAAGTAATTTAACACAAATTCAAGAAAATTCCTCGTCACCGAAATTGATTTGCTCCATCTAGAGAAACAAATATTAAACAACATTCTCATCAACCTGATGGAGATATTTGCTGTTTGTACATAATATAGATAAATATACTTTAGTTTTTGATGAGTCTATACCATTTGCTGCTAATGCAAAGACATGATTTTATGTTTATCAAATATTTGAATCTTGCAGTGATAACTAGACAGTGAGTCTTTGTGGATGGAATGGAAGGTATTAAAGACAAACATCTGCACAGGGCTTTATAACTGTAGGTGCTTGAGTCGTCTCATAAAATTTGTAGTCCAAATTTAGCCCTTTTGAGAGTATAAGAGGATAATAAGAGTGACTGAAACTGTATAACTTTTGAAATATCTAATTTTTTTCTATTAGCAGTTTTAATATATTATGAATATATATTTCTTTTCAAAATATGTCTACTTTCAAAAACTTTTTCTTCATAAATTAAAGGTAACATATCTTTATAAATTAAAGCAGAATGATATTTTAATCTTTTTTATCTTGATTATCTTGAAAATAACAAAAGCAGAACTTTCAGTTTCAGCTCTGATATATAAAGAGCTTGGAAGTTTTCCCTTCCATCTTTACAAGAAGAAAAAGCTGAACAAATTGTAAATCAACTACTTTTTCAGGTCCCACCAGAGAACTGAGGTGGCGTGGCAAACCACAATCCCCAAATCTGGAGAGATAGGAGAATGCAGCAAATCACAGCTAAGATCTGCTACCAACAGCAGAAGCCACTGGAGACATAAACTTGTAGGAACATTCAAATGGTAATTTTCATGAATTTCTGGATGCTGAGGATGGACTGGGTTGAAATTGAGAAACTCCTGCAGGCCACAGTCTTAGAAGGGTCCCCACACTTTGGTGGATTTTACTTCCAAGAATCCTACCAGTCATGGTGAAGATCCAAGAAAAATGTCCTCCTTCCTCTGGTAGGGGGAGAGAAAAAGAGATCATTGTGAAATATGCCTAGTGCCTTCTCCATAACAAAAGCCTACTCTCCAGGAAAAGAGTTTTACCAGAATCTCATCTTATCTAGGCGACGGGCATTCCTCCCACTCCAATGTTCCTGCACAACCTAAGGGAGGAACGAAAGCTATGCCACTGGAGAAACACTTGTGAAAGTCACATCCCAGAGCCACAGGCCCACTAAAAACTAAGATTTAATCATAAGATTATAGAACACTTCCCATCTCCCACACCTTACCACCATACCAACAGGGTTCTTGTACAACAATAGCAGATTACAGCTGAAATTGCTGCAAGATGCAGACTCTCTCTGAGGAGGAGTACTTAAGAAAGCCTAGAGTCAAGAGAGGAAATCAAAAACAAGAACACTAAAGAAATTTGAAGGCTTTGACACCTACAGTTAAAGCAAACATCAAGCGCAGTCCAATGCCCATCATAACGTAAATCCTCACACTAAAGGCCTATTTTCCTCGGTTTCTATTACCCAACACAACATGTCCAACTTTCTGCAAAAATTAAAACCATTCCAAAAGGCAATAAAAAATACAGTCCGAAGAAATAAATCAAGAATTCAGAAGCAGACTCACACAAGACAAAGGTGTTGGAATCATCAGATCAGGAATGTACAATAATTAAAATTAACATCTCAATGGCCCTAATGAAAAAAGTGGATGACATGCAAGAACAGATGGGTAATGTAGGCAGAGAGATAAAAATTCTGAGAATCAAAAGAAAATGGTAGAAATTAAAACTAGTGTAACAAAATGAAGAATGCCTTTGACTGATCCATCAGTGGAATAGGACTCAGCCAAGGAAAGAATCAGGGAGATTGAAGATGTCAATGGACTCTTTACAAACTGAATGTAAAGACAGAAAAAACAGAATAGAACATTCAAGAACTACGGAAAAATTTCAAAAGGTATAACATACGTGTAATTGGAACACTAGAAGGGGAAAGAAAGAACAGAGCAGAAGAAATATTTGAAGTAGTAATGGTTGAGAACTTTCCAAAATTAATGACAGACAGCAAAACCATTGACCCAGGAAGTTTAAGGAACATCAAGCAGGATATATACCAAAAATTTGACATCATAGAATGAGTTAGGAGGTCTTCCTTCTGCTTGTATTTTCTAAAAGAGATTGTGGAGAATTGTCATTATTTATTCTGTAAGTGTTTGGTGGAATGGACAAACTGTGGTCCACTCACATAATGGAACATTATTCAGCAATAAAAATTAATGAGCTATTAGGCCAAAAATGACATTGATGAATCTTAAGTGCATATTACTAAATGAAACGTCAGTATGAAAAGGCTACATATTGTATGATTCCAATTATATGACATTCTATACAAGGCAAAACTCTAGAAACAGCAAAAATGTCAGTAACTTCCAGAGGGATGGTTGAATAGGTGAAACACAGGGGGATTTTTGGGCTAGTCTGTATGATATTTCAATAGTGAATAACATGACACTGAATTTTCAAAACTCAGAAATTTACAGCAAAAAGAGTGAAACAATGTGTGAAATTTATAATAAAATTATTTAGGAAGGTGGGGGAATCCCAGAATGAAATGCACAAAGTGACAAAATTATCTAACTATAGTATAAATGTATGAAAAGACCTCAATGAATGGGATCAGGGAAACAAATGCTGACCTAAGTAACTTTAGAAATGAGTGGAGTCTGAAAGATAGGCAAAAGAAACTACATAAGCATTATACTCTATTTGATAAAGTTATTTCCTGTGGGGATATGGATTAATAACTCTGTTTCTGCTATATATGTATACTAGAATTGAGGAATAAAGCAAATAGATGGCAGATGGAAGGAGCCAGGTTTCTCACTGTTGGAGTGGGAGGTTACAGGTGAGGAAAGGAAATAGGCTAGAATGATCCACATGGTAATGGATCAGAGTCAGAGACATCAGTATAAATTCGTGTTTAGCTTACTAAATACAGATGGTTACATATGAAAATATTAATAGATATGAGTATATACAGTGGTTAGTATGGACACATATATTTCCTTGTTGTGTCAGCTGAGGGGCCTAAAAGCAGTAACACCCTAGTACTGATGAACAAAACTAGCACCAAATCTTGGTTCCTAACCTCATTCTTCAATAAAAAGAATCAAGTCTCCTTGAAGATTACTGAATCCAGGACTGGGGCAAGAAATATACATTACAGCATTAGCTTGTAGCATCTTGTTCTGCCAGAAAGTAAGAAAGTACTCAAAAAACAAGACAGTGGATGTATGGCAACAGGACAAAGGAGTCATCTGAAAAAGTTCCCAGTGGCCAAAGCTGGAAAAATTCATGCAACAAAATAAAGTACTATTGGATTATAGCCCAAAGTATAAAACACACATCTATGAGTCCACATTGATATGCACGATTTATTGAATAAATGAAGAGACAAATCTCTCATATAGAAGAATTTCAAATAGGTGCTGTAGAGACTCCCACCTCAAGGAAGTGCACCATAATTCCTCACTACTTAAGTGTGGGCTGCACATAGACTTCTTCCACACTGTACAGTAAGGAAGGGGGTTAAAAGAGTAACTTTTAAGTGGAGAAACCTGACAAAGACTACCTCAACCGGCTGAACAAGGTTATCATCAACCGTGATGTCATTTTGATAGTATGTACCCTTGATATAACGTGAAGACAATGGGACTGTGACTCCATTACCTTCCTTCCGAAACCACATAACTCCAATGTAACCATGAGAAACACATCAGACAAATCCCAACTGAGGGACATTCTACAAAATACTTGGTACTTCCCAAAACTTTCAAGGTCACTAAAAAAAGAAAAGTTTGAGAAATTGTCATAGTCAAGAGGAACCTAAGGAGATGTTACTAAATGTAATGTAGTGCCCTGGAACAGAAACAAAAAGACAATTAAAAGCCAAGAAACTCATAATAATGTACAAACTTTAGTTAATAAGAATGTATCATTATTAATTAATTGTATCCAGTGTGCCATATTAATAGAGGAGGTTAGCAATAGGAGAAATTTGATGTGAGGTTTATCAGAAATCTGTACTATCATTGCTATTTTTCTATAAACCTAAAACTGTTCTAAAATAAAAATTTTATTTAAAAGACCAGCATAACCAACATGCAATATAAGTATAACTGGTGTACATTCACAAGCTTTAGTCAATTTTGTGTCCATCTCTGTTTCTATTATCATGTTCCTGGATAGTTTTTGAAGAATTTACCTTTTCAATATGTTATTATTATATTTTATTCTTTATAAAATTGCCTACAATCTTTTTCAAAGCAGCAGTTTATAGTCTGGGAACACTAGTGACCTTCATGCTTTCCTAGTAGGAATCTGCCAGTTATATTGCATCTGAAAAGGGAGACGGATTATCAGTGATTGTTTTTCAGATTATCCACATTTTAAAATGAAAAGTCCTTTTATTGCAACAGGACACAGTACTATAGGGCTGCATTGCAGAAGCTGTAAGCACAAAGTAAGGTCTGTCAATCCTATTCCTGATTATTACAATGCAACTATTAATACTACTACTACATTTTAAAAAATGAGAAATCTAGACTAATGCTAATCCAGTTGTGACAAAGGGATTATAGGCATAAAAAAGAATGGGACATTCCTGGATAAACCTGTACTTGTGATGTCCTTACTTTTTAATTGGCATAATTAATGTTTGAAATGGACTCTTATTGGCAAGATCCATATTATTCAAGATAGGTGAACTGCTTAAAATACTATAGGGACTTTCCACCCTTGCATGAGGAAACCCTAGATTCTCTAAGGTGGTACTTGAAGCTTGATCTCTAAATGGCTCTGTGTCCAACACAGGATGGGATTCTGATTGTCTAATACTGACTACAAGGGTAAGAGAATTCTGCCTGTGGAACATTTTTACAAATGCCTCCAGTGAAACTTCCATGCAAGATGAGGTAATATCTCCTAGGAGTGAAGAGAACTGGAACTTCTTCAAGCATATATACCAGATTATAAAAACTGTTTTGTGTTTAGCTAATAAATGTTTGTTTAATAAATATATGTTTGTGTAACAGAATCTGGATGAGATTTGGTTTCCTTATAACCTGTGGTAAAGTTGTAGAAAAATGGCTGGCCTCCACCTACCTCAAAAGAGAACCTACAAGGTGTGCATGACCAAGATGGTTTAGGTAGTTTACAACAATAATTTTTAATGGCATTTCCCATCTGAATAAATAACATATCAATATATCTGAATATGGGATTTATTCATTCTGCTGAACCTTAGAGATTGTGCTGTTAAAATACCTTGCATAGAGTTTCAAGGAGAGAATTACAAATATCATTGGAATAAAAATCTCACCTACTCATAATGTAGTGCCTCAAATCTTACACACAATTAACTCTAGTAAGATACTTATGATCCACTTACAGTATATGTGCAGAACTTATTTTCTGTATTAACAACAGTAGAATATACTTGGATATTCTTGAATCCTACCTAGAGTTTCATGCAGCAGTTTTCACATTTTCCAAATGTGGACAGGTATATGGCTAGTACAAAAAGTTATAGAATTTTCAATGCTTAAAATTTTAATTCTTCCTGCTTTAAAACTCTTTTATTCCATTCTAAACAATATCCCTTGGAAATTGGCATAGTACATTTTCAGATGTTGGTGCTGCCTGACGTCTTTAAAATGGATGTCTAATATCTTAAATTGTTTATCAAGACACAGCACAGAGGATGTTTAGGGCAGTGAAAATACTCTCTATAATACTGAAATAATGGATACATGTCCTTACACATGTGTCTAAACCCATAGAATATACAATACCAAGAGTGAACCCCAGTGAAACTATGGACTTTGGCAGATTATGTGTCAATGCTGGTTGATCAGTTGTAACATATGCACCTCTCTGGTGTGGGGGGGTGTTGATCATGGGGGAAGCTATGCATGTGTGGGGGCAAAGAGTATAGGAGAAATCACTGTACCTTCCCCTCAATTTTGCTGTGAGCTTAAAACTGTTCTAAAAAAAATGAAGTCTTAAAAATTAATTTAGGGAGGGGCCCAGTTGCCGAGTGGTCAGCACACCCTGCTTTAGTGGCCCAGGTTCGGTTTCCGGGTGCAGACCCACACCACTCATCAGTGGCCATGCTGTGGTAGTCACCCACATACAAAATAGAGGAAGATTGGTGACATGTTAGCTCAGGGCGAAACTTCCTCAGCAAAAACATGATAATAATTGATTTAAAAAATTATCTAGCACATTCAAATTCTAAGATAATAAATTTTTTGTTAAAGATCACAATGATTAGCTAAACAAGTGTAGGTTAAATAATGTTGCTAAACGTAAAGACCTCTTTGTTCAAACCTTCAGTCAAAATTAAAAATATGAGATAAAGGCATTTATTACTCTGAAAACAAAATTATTTATATTTTAAGAACTGAATTTGAGGGGGTTCGTGGAAGACATTTTTTGGATTTAGCAATATATATATAATCTCTGAAGATATGCTTTTGGTATAGTGATGTCTCCACATCCAAAATGCCAGTTTTTATAAATGAATATGACTACCAATTTAGGGGATTTATCATAGATCCATTTAAAATACTTCCAATAGCAGAAAACCAGTCAGTCAACTTTGGATTGTTTAAACGAACTGAAGACAACCTATTTGTAACAAAGTTTATGTCAGGAAAAGTAAGTATTTTATGGGATTCATTTTTTTCCATTCAAAATTAAAGTAGCATTTTTGAATCTCATGGGAAAAATTATATTTTAATGACACAGATTACTTGTACTTGATTATATAATAACATGTCAGTGAGGAAATGTGTGCTACATTTTAACCAGACAACAGAACGTTAATTTATTCTCTCTTTGAGAAGTGACTCCCATGGAAACTGTTTTCTAATATATTCCTTATTTAGAGTTCCAAAGTTCACAAAAACATCTTTACCAGCACTATTTGATTTTATCCTTTTGAAATAGATGTTATCATAGTCTCCACTTTATATATGGAGAAACACAGGCTTAAATGGTGACTAGTTCATGGAACCTGCAGAATGAAGGTGCCTGCTAGTGTATTGTCCTCTGCACCACGTTTACTGAGTTCCAGTGGTGTATTCATGTTGTGCTAGCAGCTCTAGGGGTCAGAGATAAGCAAGACATGCTACCAGACCCTCCTATAATCCAGGCCTCTCTATCCCATAATTAAGGCTACAGTAGTCTCTCCTTATCCTCTGAGGATACGTTCCAAGACCCCAGTAGATGACTGAAACCACGGATAGTAGCAAACCCTATACTGACGTATTATGTTTTTTCTTATGCATACATACTCATGATAAAGTTTAATTTAGAAATTAGGCATAGTAAGAGTAACAACAATAACTAATAACAAAATAGAACAAATATAACAGTACCTTGTACTAAAAGTTATGTGAATGTGGTCTCTCTCTCAAAATATCTTGTTGTACTGTACTCATCCTTCTTCTTGTGATGATGTGAGATGATCCATTGCCTGCGTCACGAGATGAAGGGAGGTGAATGATGTGAGCATTGTGACTTAGTGTTATCTTCCAACTGGAGTTGACCAGGGATAACTGAAACCGTGAAAAGCGAAACCACAGATAAGAAGGGACAAGGAATTCTTTATAGTGGGCTGGGGCAAGCACAGAGGCAGGACACTGTGCAAGTAGAAATAACACCAGCTCCTTCAGTGATCATCAGGCCAGGCTGCCAGAGCATGCTTGCACAGGCGTCTGCGGTGCTGGTGTAGGGGGCCCATCCCTTCCATGTGGCCATCCTACTTTCATGCCTTAGTTCTATGCCTCCATCATGTAGGCATGCGGATCCCATAGGACAGCCTTTCTCCACTAGTATTGAGAGATTTAGGGCCTATTCTGCCATGAATAGTATAACTAGTATCATTCAAGAGGCCTAGGAAAGAAGACAATTCATTGCATGCAAAGGATAATGTAGGGCCTGACAGCTGAATTCTCTCTCAGCTCTAATTGAGAAGAGCAACAAGTGTTGATTCTCTGTTCTTCAGGCAAGGTGCTGTCAAGACAACCACAGGCTTATCTTTTTCTTTTCTTTTTATTTGTACGTGTTAGGAAAGGCAAAAAAAAATGATTACAAATTTTTAAAAAACTAGACACAATTTTGAAATGGCAAGGTTCATATGAAGGAAATGAATGTGTCTAGAGAGTTTTACAAATCTATTTTATTCCCTTTTCAGTTATCAGGTGTCATACATCCTATTTTATAAGTGTTCCAAAAGCACTGCACAGAACTGTATTTTGTTCCAAGAACACTGGAAACTTCTCTCGAGCAGGAACTTGTTCCATTTCTTTATGCAGAGCCACATAGTGGCCTTTAACACAGCATGGGTTCTGAACAACTGTTGTTCACAGACTTGCCCGATTTGGTTTTATTCCAAAAGTTAGTATAAATAATTAATTAGATATTTATAATGGCAATATAATTTTACCTGATAATTGTGCTGCAATATCCCCATGAGAAGTGCTGCTAATGCTAGAAGAAATACTTCTTTCATAAATGCCTAAGTTGTTTAAAAACAACAACAATGGCTTAAAAACAATAGCAATCTTTGACCCAGCACTTAAATTTCTGGGAACTTACCCTTAGTAATTACTCGTGAAGGTTTTAAGAAATATTTAGAGCAATTAATAGTAAGAAGAATGTGATCCCATTTTGTCAAAAAAGAAAACGTTTTGATTTTTTTGTATTATTTGCAGCTTTTACTGTAGGCGCATACATGAATAAAATAATAAAGATGTTTCTGCCAAAATATTACACAGGTTTGATCTAAATGATGGATGTTACATGAAGTTTTAATTTTTATCTTTAAATTTCTCTATACTAATCGTTTTTCTTCACTAAATTTGTGTTACATTATCATTAAATGAAAAATAAATAAATGTTATATTAAAAATTTGAGGTTATATTGAAATTCTGAGATGGCCACATTATATTATCACAGTTACAGAATCTAGAGATGAAATGGGGTCAAATTAGAGGTCACCTTTCCTAAATTCCTTCCCAGCAGGACTCAGCATCCCTGACCCAGGGTGAGCCAGCATCTGTTGAAATTAGTTCCTGTGAAAAACTTTACAAGCTCTACACTCAGTGGATTATGATTTACTATATGAGAGATTTTTCACTCCAGTAGAAACCACGTCATCTGGAGAGAATCTTGAAAACTGATTATCCCAATAAAATTTATAGAATTGAAGTTGAAATGCCTTCGTACAGACCAAAAGACATTAGGATAATCAAAAGCAAATTTAGTAAACCACTTTTGGCTTTTCCACCAAATTCAATCAAAAATTTTCCCTCATTGGCATATAAAATTTGCTTGATATTTAAAAGAGTTGATGTAACTACTTAAAAGATGAATGAGAGGGTTCAAAAATTCACTTTAACAGAAATTGCCAATTTACCACAACTCTGATTATAAAATCGACTGCTTGACCCCATGACTGCTATTTAAAGTGCAGAGGAAAATGTTGGTAGCCTCAAAGAAAACGTGAAAGAAATAACCCATTCGTCTGGCTGCCTGGCAATACATTGAGGCAATACATGCTTTTAAACAAGAACTATTAAGAAACTATTGGAAACAGTTGTAACCAGGAAAAAAAACGGTTACTTCAAAAAGAGTTGCGGAAATACACTTTAAGAAATAAGGATCATTTTGGCAAAGTTTTGGTGAAGTTGAATATTTTATTGTAGAAGATGCTAATCATACAGACACAAAAACACATGTATACATATATAAATATACATATATGATATATACATTATATAGAAAGTTTTATATATTTACATATATTGAATTATGTAATGTATATGTAACATATTGTTTTATATATGGTATGTGTAGGGAGAGACAAAGATAGATTGACAGACAAAGATACAGATTGAGAAAGAGAGAGCGAGTGAGAGAAAGACAGAGAGAGCTGTGAGTCCAAAAGGAATTTTACAAGTGGTTTGTAAAGGAAATAATACTGATTAGTCCACAGTGAACACAGTATCACTATTTTGTTTATACTGTTTAAAGATCAGCAAATATGGAAAAAAAATGTCTACCCTGATGTATGAAGAAACATATCAATATATATCGAAGTATAAGAATAAACCAAACTTGTTATAGTCAAATTCTTTTGCCAAGATTCCCCCGATTCAGTTTGGCTAATTAGAATTTTAGGAATTTTTAAAACAGGAACTTTAAACCTAAAAGAAATATATAAGGAAATTATTTATTTTTAAATAATAGAAAAACCCACATACTCTGAAAAAGAAAGTTCAGGCCCCAGATATGACATCATCATGATTTTCTTGCATTTTAACAAAGCCACTTTAAGATGCCATTCACCATTTTGCACTTTGAATATTTATTTTTGTATAAGAAATACATTTTAATAATTAATATATTCATTTTTAAGTAAAAAACTGGTCTTTTAATCTTTTATTAGTTCTGTTATACTTTTTATGTGAAGCTGATTAATTTCTTTAAAGTTATACTCTGTACAATTAGACTTCTTGGGATGACATTGACTATTTCAATGAAAAGATAGACTAAATTCATTGAAAAGGAAAAAATAAAAAATAGATTTTGTTTCCATTGTCTGTGTATAGCACAAAATGAAGGAATAATTTTATAACACTATCAATATTGCACATGGCATAATGGTTAATGTGTTTATGACTAGATAGTCCTGAAAGCTTTCACCAAAACTTCATGCAAAATGGAGCCAACATAACCACTGTCCAATTGTTGAAAACTATGATGTAGTGGGTTGAACGGTAGCCCCCAAAATATAGGTCGACCTGCAACCTCAGAATATGACCTTATTTGGAAGAAGGGTCTTTGCAGTATAATTAAGGTATGGATCTCAAGATGAGATCAACCTGGAGTAGGGTGGGGCCTAAATCCAATGACAGATGTCTTTATAAGAGACTTAAAAGGAGAAGACGTGGAGGCACGGAGAGGAAAGCCTCCTGAAGATGGAGGCAGACTAGAGTGATGCAGCAGCAAGGTAAGGAAGGCCGAGGATTGCCGGCAACAGGAAGAAGTGAGGAGAGATGCCTGGAACAGATTCTCCCTCCACAAGGAACCAACGCTGCCAACACCTTGATTTCAGACTCTTGGCCTCCTGAACTGTGAGAGAAGAAATTTCTGTTGTTATAAGCTACTAAGTTTGTGAGATTTGTTATGGCAGCCCCGAGAAACGAATACATGTGGTGATTCTCAGTGGAATAGACGGGCTATAGATTTAAGATTCTACAGCACGTGTCTTTAGGTTGCGTGGAATGAGGGTGAAGTTGAATAATCATTATCTAAGAAGAGGTCAACTGGCATTTAGCTCATTCTTTTTTTAAATAAGTAAAACAAGAGGATATTCTAAAGGAGATTTCCAGTTATCTTAAGGCTAATGCTCATTTGATTAAATTTAGTTGACCAAGATGAGTGTCGGGAATCTGAGTGAGCCAGGTTTGCTCTCTGGACAGCCTAAGGCTTTGGATAATTGTGACGTCTCCCCTTTTGTGGTATGATGAGCAAATTTTGCCTTTCAATATGGTGAAATTCATGTACTATGACCTAAAACAAGAGTTAGAGCATTCTGATAATTGTTTTATCACCACGAACATATGCTCAGTGCCAAGCACTCACTCAAACTTTCCACGATAATCATAGACATTCATATACAGACCTCAATATTTTCACTATGAATTCCTAACAGAAAGAGGAGGAAACATGAGGAAAACCTGAAATTAGGGAAAACACTGGAAAAGCTGAGCCATGGCCTTTCCCAAAAATAACAGAAAACCGCCTTTCTTTCCCTACAGCAGTTATTATGTCCCTAAGACATAAATAAAAGATGAATTTCAATGCTTTGTATGACTATTCAATCTACTAGGAAATTTAAATAATCCTTAAGAGAATCCAGCTAACCTTATTTTGAAGGTTAATGACTTAGAAAGTTTCATTCTACTTAGTTATGAAATAAAACCAAGGTTAAATTAAGTAAGTTCTAAAGGTAAAGTTTATACTGAAAGATGGAAAAAGAAAATTTAGACTAAATTAAGAATCTTATTTTAATTAATGTTTATTAATTCAAATTAACAGTTGCCCCTTGTGCTTTTACTGAAGTGTTGCATTGTTATAGAAAATGCTAATATGAATTTAAAACATCCTTCTTCTTGACTTACCAAATGTTCATAATAATCACTATTTGAACTGCTCTTTCTCCTCTGAAAGCAAAGCATTAGAGAAGATGTACAAAGATTTATCCTGTATTGTTGAAGGACTGTCTGGTGGAAGAAGAATTACCTACCCCTCAGAAGACTGAATTGTAGAGCAAGTTTTACTCCATCAACCTTAACCGTCCCCAAATCATGCTACCAAACTATCATGGAAACTTGAGACCCCATACTCTGTTATAATATTTATCTAATAGAGTCACATTTATTTTCTTATAAAACTCCCTTTAACAAGGAGAATTACTGTTAAATATTTTCCTACTTTTAAAGGACTCTGCACAGCCTTTGTATGCTGGTTGACTTCACTAAAATGAGATCAGTGAGTCAATATTCAGTATGTTAATTGTCACAAAGTGGAAGAGCAAAATTTCCCTCTTGTGACAAACAGGGTTTATAACTGTAAGTGAACAAGTAAAGTTTTCTACAAAAAATTCATATTCTCAAAATTATATTTCAATACTCTTGAAAATATTAAAACAAATACTTCATATAATAGAACATTCTTTGCCTCTTTTAGAGAAAAAATTAAAATGAAATAGCTTTTGACATACAATAAAGAATAAATATAAATTAAACTCATTATATGAACACAGGTATACGAATATTTTCTAGCCTAAACAAAGGACAATATTCACCCAGTACTTTGCTTTACATGTTCTCAAAGAACTAGCATCGATAACCCTCCCCTACCATCCCATCCGCATCATCCTTCTCTGCTTCATTTTTCTCCATAATATATATCATCATCCAACATACTATATATTTTATTTGTTAATCTTTTTGGGTTTTCTTGGTGAGGAAGATTGGCCCTGAGCTAACATTTGTTACCAATCCTCCTCTTTTTACTTGAGGAAGATTGTCCCTGAGCTAACAACTGTGCCAATCTTCCTTTATTTTGTACGTAGGATACTGCCACAGCATGACTTGATGAGCAGTGTGTAGGTCTGCCTGTGGGATCCAAACCTGCGAACCCCAGGGAGCCAAACTTAACCAGTATGCCATCAGGCTGGCCCCTGTGTTCCTCTTTCATTGTCCTACTATGGTCACCATAAGTTTTAACTGATTTGAAAAGGGCAAAAATCAGCCCCACACTGAGTATAATTCTCTTTCATGGTTTCTCATTAAATTCCATTGTGATCTATAGTTTCTTGTAATTTTAATCAAGAATTCAATTTGGTGGTTGATAATTTTGATATTTCAGGTGAGTATTCTAAATATATAAGAAGTTTCTTCAAATGAATTAGGAAAAAACACTAATACTTCAACCAAGGGCAAAACATAAACTGATATTTCACAAAATAAGGGGTAGTGGTAATAACAATGACCCAGTAAGTACATAAGATATTTAAAATCACCTATGAAACTAATATAATTAGAGGTTCACTTTTCATGAAAAATGTCTAACATAAATCTCTAATAAAAAATAATAGGGACCGACTTGGTGGCACAGGCTCGCATAGGGTCACATAAGGCACACAGGAGCATAAGGTCGCGTGTTCTGCTTTCACAGCCCAGGGTTCGCCTGTTCAAATCCTGGGTATGGACCTACTCACCGCTCATCAAGTCACATTGAGGTGGTGTCCCACACAGAAGATCTAGAAGCACCTACAACTAGGATATACAACTATGTACTGGGGGCTTTGGGGAGAAAAAATAATAACAATAATGGCATACATCTGGAATATCCTTTGCACAAAGTTGATAAGATAATAAATTGATTAAAACTTATGAAATGATCTGGCAAGGACCATTAAACCATAAAATAACTCATTCTCCAGGGTAGAAATTTCTGGGGATAGATAAGAAAAATATAAGCCATGTGAACAAACCTGTTTATTTACAAAGTTATTCATCCATTTCTAATTATCTGTTGCAAATAACTTCAGTTTGTTTGTAGCTTGTCTCTTTACTCTCTTTACAGTGTCTTTGATGAAAGGAAGTTCTTTAATTAAAAGTAGTCAAAGTTTAGCCATCAATTCCTTTGTTTATATTTAACCTAAGCATATTACATATTTACTATTTTCTCTGCTCACTTTTCTATCTTGGCTCTCAGGTCATCTGACTTGAAATACTGTTTTTCCAACATTTTTTCTAATAAAAATGTAGTACCTTTTTAGAAATTCTTTTACTGGTTGTAAAATCTCTCAGATCACCTTCTCCTCACCCCACCTGCCAATTCTTGAAAGTCAATTTTGCTGAACATACGATTCTAAATTGGGAATTATTTTTTTCTCAGCACTTTCTAGCACTTTGAAGATAGTCTAATTTCTTCTGTCTTCAATCGTTTCTGTTAGAAGTTAGCAAAATTGGCAATCAATCTAATTGTCGTTACATTGTAGATGATCTTAAATTTTTTCTGGTTGCTTTTAAGATCTCTTTATGTTTGGTTTGGTCGTTTTATCAAATACATTTATAAGTGAATCTTTAAAAAATTCATTTATCCTTTTTGGGAATTGTTGGGCTAACAAGAGGATGGGTGACTGAATTAAATTCTAGAATAACTTAGCTGCTGTGCCTTTTAATATAGCCTTTCCACTAAATCTCTACTCTCTCTTGATAGCATCCTTCATACATCTTAACCTGTCCCTTATATTTTCATCTAACTCTTTGTCTAAATACTGGTTATTTCTTTAGACCTATTTTCCAATTCTTTAATATGCTCTTCACTTTTATCTAATCTGCTATTTAACTCTTCCATGAGATTTTATTGTTCATTATTATATTGGTAATTTTTGGAAATTCTCTTTGGTTCCAGTTTCAAACTGGTCAAGTTTACATTCCAGTTCCTTTCTTATACTATGAATACATTTTATTTTAAAAGTATATTAAACAAACTTATTTTGCATTCTGTTTTGAATAATTTCTTACTCTTGTAGTCCTTGTAGGTCTGACTTTTAATTTATTGAGTTCCTCTATCATTTATGGTGGCATTTTTCCTCATGTATTTGGTGACTTCCTTATTACAGGCTCATTTTTCCTGGGATCTTATCTGTCGAAATTATTTGAAGCCTTTCTTTAAAGTAGATTTCCTCCAGTAAGGATTTGTGTTTGCTTCGGCCAGGCTTCTGCAGCATTCCCAACACATGACCACTTTAAAATAAAGGTTCTGCCTGCAGATTTTTAAGCCACTGAATTTGTATGAATTTCCAATCCTAATCTGCGGAGATGCAGGCTGGGATCAGGAATACTCAGACGAGTCTTGCTCCATTCTGAGTCAATACCAACGAGAGAAAGTACCTAGTGTGAAAATATCCCCTCCAAGATTTCTAAGTACGTTGTCATTTCCTATTTCATCTGGTTTTGTCTTCTATCTCCCTTGCACATTATCCAATATCCTGAGCTTTTGACCCCCAGTTATAGGCTGATGACCTCAGAGCAATTGCCAGCTACCGTTCTTGCTTACCAGTGAAATCTTTCTTTCTTGTTGTTTCTAGTCTCAGCTTGTTACCCTTTCTGGACATCCAGGCTGGTTAAGCCTTAAAATTGTGTTTAAATTTTTATCCAGCCTTGTCAGGTGTTCTGTACTGGGAAAAGTTTCTCCGCACATCTGCCATGGTGTTGGAAAAGGAGGGCCCCTTTTATTTCTTCATTACTTTTATAATCAGACCAAAATAGAATACTCTAAAAAGTAAGAAGAAAGAGATTTGGTAAGACACTATTTCCCTTAGGTAATATTGTCAACTGTTTAAACAGAGTATTTTATAAATATAAGAGCAGCAGCCATAACTGTCATTTTCATAAAATGAGATTTCAACAAGCCTGCCTCTGCAAAATTTGCCTTTCCTTTATGTCAAAACAGAGTTCTCTTTACTTTGAAACTTGAATCAGTTTCTTTTTTTAAACCGATGTGCAGGATGTGCCTTTTGGCCCTGTTTGGTGAGACTATCATTTAAGAGTCTCCTTGGCTGCCTTTTGCAATTTTAAGATCTATGTGCTTCGTGCTTCACTTTTCCCAGAAGAAGAAGAATACGTGAAACACTACTATGAGCAAACTCTAAGAAAACATCTTGGCTTCAGAAGTAAAGTGAAAACCAGAAGCAAAATTGATACTCATTCATTAGATGTTTCTGGCACAGACTCATTAGCTTGTTAGTACAATACATCACCAGTTGGTGAGCGTCCTGTGTTAGAATAATGAAAATTACCAGGCCTTACTCCCACTGGGCTGCTTAGTGAAAGGCACATTATTTTTCTCATACCTGACTTTGCAGCTTTAAATTATAAAAGTATAACACAGGAGGCAGAAAAAGTTTTATCTGTTACAATATTTAAAAGGAGAGAGGATGCTTGACTAACTAAAGTATGCTTTTCACTTCTTTTACCATTATTTGAAAATTTACAAACAAGTCTTTCAATACAGATGGCTCTCTTACCTATAGGTCAGCAGGTCATTTTGCCATGGAATGTTTCTCTTAAACTTAAGGCCTCATGGATGTTCACTTATTTATAGTCACATGTAAAAATTCTCATTTTGATTAAATGCCTTCCTCTAAAAGTGATAATCTATTAAGGCTGTGATTTTATTTTTTTAACTCTGTTTCATCTCAGCATTGCAGGAACCCCCTGAAATAGTAGATTGTCATCCTGTTAAGAAAGGTGCTTGGGAGCTTCCACTACAGGAGCTCTGGGGTTGTTTATAAGTCCAGTGCCTAGAGATAGAAAGTGTTAAACAATTTTCAGCTCTCTGTAAAAGGAGTTCATTTAACCAATGATTATTTTTTAACATGCTTTGCCATGAAAGGAAGCACAAACAAGTCAATCTTAATGATGTTTAAAGAGCTGGGAGAAAGTTACTTGAGTGTATTTTCCTTAATATTTTCTTCTATAAGTAGCTTTAATGAATATGCTCCCAATTCTTTGCCTACCTGTTTCATTAATCTTCCTCGCTTCTTCCCTTCCTCCCTTCCTTCCTTGCTTCCTCCCTGCCTTCCTTCCATTTTTCTTTCCTTTATTCCTTCTCTCTCTCTGTCTCTATATTTCTCCATCTCTCTCTCTCTTTCTATAAATACATAATTAAATGGAAACACATTGCCTTTATTTAGTTAATCATTCTCTGGGAAATAAAGCTATTGAAACTCCACTGTTCACTTGGTAGCTTAACTGATGTCAAGCAAAGAAATTAAGAGAATACATAAATGGTCTAAAATGCAAGTGTTGAAAACCTAAGCTTATTACATAATGGCATCAGGAATGTGTACCAGCCCAAGGACTTCTTCAATAAGACAACTTTACTGTCTTGAAATATTTAGTGTTTCTGAGTGTGATCCTCAACCATCAGAATGATCTACAGATGCTTGTTAAAATGCAGGCTCCTGGGACCTGTCAGATCCCAAAGAATCTGATTTAATAAGTCTGAACTGGGGGGTCTTTATTTTACATAATAAACAAGCTCTTTGCAGAATGCCCAGAGTGACTCATACCCCGGGTTTATGAGCCAGATGGCCTGAGTTTGAATCCTGCTTTTACCATTTGCTAGCTGTGTGATTTGGGGAAAGTCACTTGATCTCCCCATACTTCAATTTTCTCATATGTTAAGCAGATATACTAATAGTGCTTACCTCAAAGATTATTGGAGGAAACAAATGACCTAATGCATATAGTGCTTAGAACTGTGTCTGGCACATATTTAACATTCTATGTTAACTATTATGATTTTTTTCTTGACAATTGATATGTTAGAACCCCAGAAAAGAATTCACTAATCATTCTTTTAATAACTTTTATTGTGTTGTTGTTGATGTTGTTTTTAGCTCTTATTTTAAAATCAACTTTACTGAGATAAATTTACATACAATAAAATGCACCCATTTTAAGTGTACAGTTTGATGAGTTTTGATAAATGTATATACCCTCATATCCACATCACAATCATGACATGGAACTTTTCCATCACTCAAAAAATCCCTTGTGCCTCTTGGCTGGCAATTCCCCACCCCGGTTCCAGGCAACTACTGATCTGTCCTCTGTCATTACAGATTAGTTTTGCCTTTTCTAGAATTTCATATAAATGAAATCATGCAGATTGTAAGGTTTTGTGTCTGTTTTTTTTACCCCCAGCATAATGTTTTTGAGATTCACCCATGTTCCTGAATGTATTAGTAGTTTCTTCTTTTCTATTGCTGAGTAGTATTCCATTATATGAATGTACCTTAATCTGCTCATCCACTCATCTGTTGCTGGACATTTGAATTGTTTCCAGTTTGGGATTATTATAAATAGCTCAAATAGCTCAAAAAATAACTTCTTTGTTGGCAACTGGAATTAGTTTTTCTTTAAAAATTAGTAAAGATTCATAGCAATACAGGCCCATCATAACAAACAAGAAAAATCTCAAATTTGGAGAATTCTACCAAACATTCAGAGAAGATTTAGTACCTATCCTCCTCAAACTATTCCAAAAAATTGAAGAAGATGGAACACTTCCTAACACATTTTATGAGGCCAACATCACCCTGATCCCAAAGCGAGACAAGGACAACACAAAGAAGGGAAACTACGGGCCAATATCACTGATGAACATAGATGCAAAAATCCTCAACAAAATATTGGCAAACTGAATATAGCAACACAGCGAAAGGACCATACACAATGATCAAGGGGGATTTATACCAGGGACACAGGGATGGTTCAAGATCCGCAAATCGATCAATATGATACAGCACATTAAAAAAATGAGGAATAAAAACCACATGATCATCTCAATAGATGCTGAGAAAGCATTTGAGAAGATCCAACATCAATTTATGATAAAAACTCTCAATAAAATGGGTATAGAAGGAAAGTACCTCGACATAATAAAGGCCATATATGACAAATCCACAGGCAACATCACGCTCAATGGGGAAAAACTGAAAGCCATCTCTCTGAGATCAGGAACAAGACAAGGGTGCCCACTCTCACTACTCTTATTCAGCATAGTACTGGAAGTTTTGGCCAGAGAAATTAGGCAAGAAAAAGAAATAAAAGGTATCCAAATTGGCAAGGAGGAAGTGAAACTCTCACTATTTGCAGACAATATGATTTTATATATAGAAGACCCTAAAGATTCCATTGGAAAACTATTAGAAATAATCAACAATTACAGCAAAGTTGCGGGGTACAAAATCAACTTACAAAAATCAGCTGCATTTCTGTACTCTAATAATGAACTAACAGAAAGAGAACTCAAGAATATACTCCCAGTTACAATCACAACACAAAGAATAAAACATCTAGGAATAAATTTAACCAAGGATGTGAAAGAGCTATACAATAAAAACTATAAGACATTATCGAAAGAAATTGATGATGACATAAAGAAATGGAAAGATATTCTATGCATATGGATTGGAAGAATAAACATAGTTAAAATGTGCATATTACCTAAAGCAATCTACAGATTCAGTGCAATCCCAGTCAGAATCCCAATGGCAATAGTCATGGAAATAGAACAAAGAATCCTAATATTCATTTGGCACAACAAAAGACCCCAAATAGCTAAAGCAATCCTGAGAAAAAAGAACAAAGCTGGAGGCATCACAATCCCTGACTTCAAAATATACTACAAAACTGTAGTAATCAAAATAGCAGGGTACTGGTACAAAAACAGACACACAGATCAATGGAACAGAATTGAGAGCCCAGAAATAAAACCACACATCTACGGACAGCTAATCTTCGACAAAGGAACTAAGAACATACCATGGAGAAAGTAAAGTCTCTTCAATAAATAATGTTGGGAAAACTGGACAGCCACGTGCAAAAGAATAAAGGTAGACCATTATCTTTTACCATACACAAAAGTTAACTCAAAATGGATTGAAGACTTCTTGAAGGTAAGAAGTGAAACCATAAAACTCCTAGAAGAAAATATAGACAGTACGCTCTTTGACATTGGTCTTAGACTGATCTTTTCTAATATCATATCTATTCAAGCAAGGGAAACAATAGAAAAAATAAACAAATGGGACTTCATCAGACTAAAGAGCTTCTGCAAGGCAAAGGAAACTATGAACAAAAGGAAAAGACAACCCACCAACTGGGAGAAAATATTTGCAAATTATATTGCTGACAAGGGGTTAATCTCCAAAATATATAAGAAATCATACAACTCAACGACAGAAAAATAAACAACCTGATCAAAAAAATGGGCAGAGGATATGAACAGACATTTCTCCAGAGAAGATATATGGATGGCCAACAGGCACATGGAAAGATGTTTGACATCTCTAATCGTCAGGAAATTGCAAATCAAAACTACAAAAGATATCACCTTACACCTGTTAGAATGGCTATAATTCAGGTCAAAAAACAACAAATGTTGGAGAGGATGTGGAGAAAAGGGAACCCTCATACACTGCTGGTGGGAATGCAAACTGGCATAGCCACTATGGAAAACAGTGGGGAGATTTCTCAAAAAGTTAAAAAAAAAATACCATATTACCCGGCTATTCCACTCCTGGGTATTTATCCAAAGAGCTTGAAATCAACAATTCAAAGAGACTTATGCACCCCTACGTTCACTGGAGCATTATTCACAATAGCCAAGACGTGGATACAACCAAAGTGCCCAATGACTGATGATTGGATAAAGAAGATGTCGTATACATACACAATGGAATGCTACTCAGCCATAAAAGAAGACAAAATCGTCCCATTCACAACAACATGAATGGAACTTGAGGGTATTACGTTAAGTGAGATAAACCAGACAGAGAAAGACAAACACCATATGATTTCACTCATATGTGGAAGATAAACAAATACATGGACAAAGAGAACAGATTAGTGGTTACCAGAGGGGAAGGGGGTTGGGGGTGGGCATAAGGGGTAAAGGGGCACCTATGTATGGTGACTGACAAATAATAATGTACAACTAAAATATCACAGTGTTATAAACTATTATGACACCAATAAAAAATTAGTAAAGTCAAAAAATCAGAAAACAGAATATCTTTGTATGATTAATTGTTTTGGAAAGCCTAGAAATCTTGTAAAAGTAGAATGGGAAGTGGGGGACCAAGTTAGAGAAGAAAATGCAGTATTGAAAACTAAGCGTGTTTTTGAACTAAATTAGAATAAGAGCTTAATCATAGCTATGGACTCTTTTTTTTTTTTTTACAGACATCATATGTTTGTATGGCTGAACTGTTCTTTTTAAATGTGTCAATTTTTATTCATGTAAAAAATATTTTACTGGATAGAGTAGACATAGTTACACTCAATAAATACTTTTGAACAAGTTTCTCAAATCTTTACTTTGCATTATCCATTACCTCACTCATCTTTGGGACTTTTTATGTCACTGTCTCCACCCTATGTTTTCTTGTCAATTTCCTGAAGTCAAAGAAATTGTAAGTTTTTCCTATGAGGTAGCATTTTTAAAGCAGCATTAAATATATTGAGGTCTATAGGGTACCATTTTGGTCCCCTCTTGAAGCACAAACAATTTATGGAATACTAGTGCTATGTAATGATATTAGAGCTAAAACATAACTATTACTTTAGAACATAAAATAAGAATATGCAGATCTGTTGTATCAATACATTTAGCAGATTTTTCAAGTATGAAAACCAATAAAATCTCTCAGTATCACCAAAGTACAAGGACATTAGGTTTACCTACTAAAGATTGGCATGGCATCTTTTGCAATCTAGATAAGATGAGGATTTCCTAAATTGCCAAGTCTTGGTTCTTTTTTTGCTTAATAGTTCTTTCTTCAATCTCTCTTTCCTCTCACAATTTACAATAAGCATCAAGTAGAAGCCAGGCCATGGCTTCAACACTTTGCTTAGAAATCTTTATATATCCAAATTCATCATTTCCGCATACTGGCAGACTACAATTCAACTAAGTTCTGCCACTATATAATAAGGATATCCTTTCCTCCAGTTTCCAATATCAGCTCCTCAGTTCCATCTGTGCCCTTTCCGGCAGTACTTTTTACATTCATATTTCTACCAGCAGTCCCTTCATGACGTATTAAGTAATCTCTACAATGACACAGGTTTTTCTCTACCACGTTTTGGAGTCCTCACTAGCAGTTAGCATCCATTTCTAACAGTACATTCAAAGCAACCTAGTCTTTCTAAAAATCATGCTTCACAGAATTCTTCCAGCCTTTGCCATTTCTCCATTCCAAAGCTACTTTCACATTTTTAGTTATTTCTTACAGTGGCTCCCCACTTCCCAGTGCCCAAATCTGTATTAGTTTCCCATTGCTGCTGTAACAAACGACCACACATCTAGTTACTTACAACAATACAAATGCATTACCTTAGGTTTCTGGATATCAGAAGTCTGAAATGAGTCTCACTGAACTAAAATCAAAATGTTAGCAGGGCTGCTTCTTTTCTGGAGGATCTGAAAGAGAACTGGTTTTCTAGCCTTATCCAACTTCTAGAGACTACACACATCCCTTGATAATAACCCCTTTCCATCTTCAAAACCAGCAATTACTGGTCAAGTCTTTCTCACATTGCATCACTCTGACTCTCACTAACCGACCTTGACTCTCTTACCTCCATCTTTCATTTATAAGGACCTTTGTGATTACTGTGGGCCCAAATGGATAATCTGGAATACTCTCTCCATCTCAAGGTCAGTTGATTAGCAATCCTAGTTCTATGTGCAACTTTAATTCTCCCTTTCCATGTGCCATGTAACATGACATATTTGCAGGTTTCTGGGATTAGGACAAGGACATCTTTGGACTAAGTTTGGAGGAGCATTATTCTGCCTACCACTCTCTTTACCACTAACAAACATCATCTGTTTTGAGAAAATACAGTGAACAACATTTCTGTCACCATTAAAATCTCTTAAAATCCAAGTGTTTCGTGAATGTCTATACCAGGACCAGAAATTTAGGGACTCCAACCTCACATGGTCTGCTTTTCCTAATTAAAACTTCACATTCCAAAAGACAGATTTTTGGAGTGTTAGCAATAGCTCCCAATAATTAAAAGTTACCAGTGTAAAATTTTCTAACTAGGTGTGCTTAGAACGAATTGAAAGCAAATAATCTTAAGAAGAAGAAGAGGAAAAAAGAGTAATAAAGAGGAAAAAAGACAATGAAGTTTATCTTATCTTTCTTGTGTTTGACAAGTTATCCGATATGATAAATAGTACAATCAGTGGTTTGTCTGTTTGCTAAAAAATAAAGTGAAGTTGAGTCCCTGACATATTAAAAAAAGTATATAATAGTGTACAATGTTCCTTTCATTTCCTACCTCCTGCTACATTGCCCCCTCCCCTTTCTCTCAATTCCCTTTGGTTTATGAATTTGTGGTTTTGGTTTATGAACTGGACCGTGAAGCCAGCAGAAATGAAACTGTTAGTTCCATTACTTTATTTGAACTGATATGGCAATAATATCCCAGAGAAAAGAAAGATGCTGATTCTAAAAATTCCTAGGTTTAAGCAGATTCATACAAGTCATTTCATTCATACAAGTCTAGTATACTTAATGAGTTGATTGTAAATCAGTGCTTCTCAAACTTGAATACACATAGGAATCAACGAGGATTTTGTTTAATGAATATTCTGAGTCAGTGAATGTGAAGTGAGGGCTGAGGTTCTGTATTTCTGACAAGATCACAGGTCATGCTGATGCTGCTGATACACAGACCACACTCAGAGAAGCAAGGAGTTAGAACAGATCTCTGGTTGACACTGTCATTTGCAAGTGTGAAAAGAATATATACATGAATGCTTTTCATCTACGGCCATACCACCTAAATGCATCCTATCTCGTCTGAAGGTTTCTGTACTGTTGTCAGTTGTGGGTACGGGAAAAACAAAGCGTCTTGAGAAGAAAAACTTGAGATTTTCTGCCAGAGTCTTTCTGCTGGAGCTTGTCTGACAAGGCTACCAAGGATTGCTTTAAACTGAATACTTGTCCTCGTTAACATCTTTATTAAGTTGTCATGACAACTTTCCTATTCTCAATAAAGTGGAGGCAAGTAGGTTTTAACCTACACACCATCTATAAGACAGGAAAGCGGACCTGGAAGATGATGAAACACTCAAGTATTCATTTATCCATTCAGTAGTTACTTTACCCACCATGTGGCATTTAGGCTGGAAAGATTACTTCCCTGACATCAAGGAACTCAGTATTTTTCAGCGCATATCAAACAACTAGATTAGAGAATGTCTCTCACAATCACCATTTGGTGGTTCAAGCACCCTAGATTGGTTGCTTTCCCAGCACATCCATTGCCTGATATTAACAAAGGATGGGGGAAGGCAAATACAAGACACTTTGTAGCTGAGCGTTTACCCCTGGTAAAGCTGAATAGAGCCTGGCGGAAATTACTGAGGCTAACTGCAGTTCTTATCAAAGAGTTTGGTGTGCTATAGAATTTGAGGACGGTAAAGGCAGAAATGAACGGGTTAAGCAAGTCATGTTCCAGGGTGAGAGAAACATTGACAAGAGTAATGCCAGTAAAGGAAAATAAAAACAAAAAAACAAGTTTTATACGAACTATGCACTACAACTAGAAGACAGGCAAATGAGGCCATTTGGACCCAACTTATCTTTCCACCTTAGCTTTGTATACATTTTTTTAACGTACCTTGCATTTCTACCAAATGACATCCCTCTCTGTTTCTTGAATATTGGTGTCATGCCATCCCACCTCCATGCCTTTGCTCACAAGTTTTCCTCTGCCTGAAAAAAAACCAAAAACTTCCTCAATTTGGATCTTTTCCCAAAGATGAGCAACCTTTTAAGGCCGAACTGTAATTCAGCTTCATTACAAAGTATTTCTCCTTTCAGAAGATATCTCTTCTTCCTTTGTGCCTTCATATCATTAAATTTGTTTTTTAAAAAATAGTAAGAGATCCTCTTTCAATTGTGCATTACTGAGTGTTTCTTTCTATTTTTCCTTCTGGGTCTTAAATTCTCAGTACTCTGAGGCCAAAGCCCTACTGACCTAAGAGATTATCATGAGTTGGGAGTAGAGAAAGACAAGGTTTCAGAGATGGCAGAACCTAAAAATGCAAACTTATAGCTCTGAACTTTTGCCTGATACTAAGGTAAAGTTTAGTTAAATGCCTTTTCCCCCCTTTATTTAAATGTCTTTTTTTCTGCTTATTCTAACTGATGTTTGACATGAAGAGAACATAGTAGGCAAGGCTGGGAGAAAAATTAGCAAATGTGATGAGCCTAAAATGGGACCTGATTTGGTGGGTTTTGGGAGAAATATAAGAATTGGAGATAACTATGAACAATTTGTCTTAGAGTTCCTGGATTCGAAGAATGATCACATAATAATCATGATTAACTGTGAATTCACAATGCAATAGCATGATGAGATTTTTCTTTTTTTTAAGTCAGAAAGGTGACTCAAAAACATTAATAACAGAACTTATTTTTCTGTGCTGGAATGCACACATACACGCAACCAACAAATAGAACTCAGTGTACTGAACCAAGCAGAACCAGGGCCTTACTGGAAAGAGGTAAATGTTCTACAACCATAGAATTGCATTTGCAAAGGAGTAGATTGGTTTTAAACCTGAAAATCAGGATAAGAAAACGATCGCTGCAGACATTAACTTCCCAGCAAGAATGGTGTTTTTAACTACAGAAAACTACAATTTTTCCGGACCAGTGCATACTGGAGAAGATTTTTTGTGCGTGTGGGCAAATTTTCCTTGAGTTCCGTCCCTCCCTTTTCTTTCTCCTCTTTAGTCCCCTTGCCCTCCTCTCTGCCTCCACACTGTAACTGCTGGGATGGCGATTGGGCAGATGGAGGGGCCGGGACTCAGTTCCCCTGCTCTAGTCTGGGCGTAGTGGGTGGGACTCAGCACGGAGCTGCTTTTCCACAAGCAGGTTTCTGTGCACTTTCGCTGCGCTAGACCCGAGGCAAAAAGCAGAGAGGGGCCGAGGGAGCAGCCCCAGGCGACTGACACCTTCGGTGGGAGGGAGCCCCGCGAGTAGCCCAGGGATCCGGGCCCTGAGTGACTTCACCATGGTGCGTTTTAGCCCCTACTTTCTTTTTCAGTCTTTCGGTGCAGGGAAGAGGAGGGTTCTGGAAAGAAGTCGAATGCAGTAGATAGAGGAACTGCAAGGGATCCTTTGCGGGTCATCAGACAGAGAGATACGGAGAGAGAGAGAGACCACGGCGAGATCTGATTGTTTCGAAGCAGCGCCGGGAATCCGGTTTGCGAGGCACGTCGCGTCCCGCCCAGCCTGTTGAGCAGGTAGATAGGAGTGAGCCCAAGTGTAAGCGTCGCGGCCGCGAGTACTGTGGGTGCACTCGCGCAGGGACCGACAGGTGCCACTGCAGGGTTCTCTCTCCCGCCCACCGCCTCCCGCCGTTGACGCCCACTCTCTTTCTGTGTTCTCATGCGGATTTGCGAGGCGCGCCCTGGAGCTGCTGGAGATCCGGAAACGCTGCCCCGAGGTCTGGGAAGCCACCGAGTAAGTGGTCGCTGAGTACCCACCCACTCGGGTCCCCAGAGGTACGGCCCCTCTCCTCGGGTCCCCGGCCCGGGCTCGTCCTACTCCCCGCCTGGTAAGCCTTTCTTGAGCTCCCAGCTACGCAGCCCCGGGGGACTGGGGCCCGTTCCCACGCTGGGGAGGAACAAGGGAGCCAAAGAGACGGCGCCCGGGGTCCCCGCTCGGGGCCCCGGGGACCTGAGGCGCCCGAGGGAGGAGAACTGACCAGGGGGTGGGCGCAGGGCCGCGCAGGGTCGTCGGCGGCGCTCGCAGGGCCCGGGCGTGAGAACGCGGGGGGCGCGCCGGGGCCGCTGCTCTCCCACGGCCCCGGCTCTCGGGCAGCGGAGTCGGTCAGCCCGGCGCAGCGCCGCGGCCTCCGGCGCACGGGAGGGCGAGCTGGAGCAGCAGAGGGACGCCCGGACCTTAGAGCCAGCCGGGGCTTGAGGCCGCGCCAGGGCTTTAGCGCAACTTCATCCCGCCGGCTGCTGCGTGGGTGGGTGATTCGCCCTCGTTGAGAGCAAACAGCTACGATCGCTGGATTGCTTCAAGAAAGCAGCCGGCAAACTTACAGTGGAGCTGCTTGGGGGCTCGAGCGAAGAGTAAGTGTGTGTGCGAGTGTGCACGCACGCGCGCGTGTTAATTATTACTTGGCGATCTAATTTCTGTTTTCATTATGACTGCCCCACTTGGGGAAACGGTGAGCAGCGGTCACTACCGTCTTTACGCGTCGGATCTGTGCCTGTACTCCCTTGGCTGAGTAGCCTCACAGTGACAGTTGTGTGAGGGGCTGCGTTGCAATGTGGTCATGTGATTTCAGGCTATGGATTTCGTGTGTCTTTCTTTTGCTCACTTGTTTCCACATGGTAGTTCCTTCACTTTGCATTTGATAAACAGTTTACATCTTCTGAAGTAAGCCAGAAGGTTGTGCATCTCACTTAATGGTGACTGGTCGAAGGCATTCTGATTTCCAACATTTTGGAAACCCCCCTGAGTTTGAAATAGAACAGGTCATATATATAGTGTATTTTTAATTAGAGCTTCATGTACGACATATTTAGTAGTGATTTCTTAGGGTTAATCCTCTGATGGTGATTTCATTAAATGTCTGTCTACTTACTAGAACTGGTTTTGGTAGGAACATGGTTAACTCTGCGTACATATAGATAAACGCTGAAGCACTTAATGATTGATATAGATTTTTATGTCTTGGTTCATAATGTAGAACTAATCTGTTGCTTTCCCTAAAATGGCTATATTTTTTTCTTCAGCAGGGGTTATTTCAGATACTATATTATGAAGAGTGGTAAAAATAATTAACAAGGACATAACGTGAATGTCTAAAATTCTGAAACAAACCTTAATTTGTCAAGAAGCCATGTAAACTTTATTGGTCTTTCAGTGGAGGTTGTCTGGGAAGTCTATGCTCTGTTCAATGACTAAACAAGTCGGTCTGTGGATCTGCTTCGAGAGGTCATAAAGTCCCTGAAATTGTATTCAAACTTTTGAGTTGCTGCATTTTTAGGGAAATAGTCTGGAGTCCTCAGATATCCAAAGCAATCTGTGACCCAATAGAAAAATAAGAACCACAAAGTTAAAATATGGAAGCTACACTTTTTCTTATCAAAACAGTAGACTCTCTACATAAAGCCTGCAGACAGAATAGTAGTAGGAAAAATTCTAGAGTAATTTAATAGTGTTACAACAATTAAACATTTCATATAAAATAGACCCACTTGTATGTTTTCAAATGTATCAGTTAGGAAACTTAGGTGAAGTTTTAGTAGAAATTTGTAATGAATAGATGGGTATCTTCTGTTTCTTCTTGCACTGTAAGATTTCTTTCGAGTTTGACAGAGAAAATAAAAATTATACTTTTCTTTCTTTGAAACCCAACAGAAATATAAAGTACGTATGCTTGGTGTGGTGTTTCATAGTGTATGCATATAAACAGACCCTCAAATGCCTTGTTTCTGGATGTCCAGGTATAAAAGAACGTCAAAGACAGTTTTCTGTCATTTAGAGAATGCGGAAAGAAATACAAAGGTATTTTATTTATATCTGGCAATACCAAAGGAAAAAGAAATGAAGGAAAACTTCATAATGCTTAGTACTTATATCTCTTATAGTTATGGTTTATTAATCTTGTTTTAAGGCATTATTTTGAAAAACTGTTTTAATTAATGTTATATTGTACTAAAAACTAAAGAATTGATAATTATAATAAATTATTTCTATTATGAATATGTCGATAAAATATTTTTGTGACTAAATATCAGCAGTTTTGTCATCACTTTATTTGATAAATAAAAATATTATGTAATCTTGAATTCTGTCAGAAACCATACAAGGGAAATTAAATGCTGTATTTATATTTGTAGATTGCATTTGGTAACAATTAATATGAGTGTGGTGGGAGAATATTGATTATTTTACAAGTTAGTTTAAAACAATATATGTACCCCCAAAATCTCTAATTAACCTTTATCCATAAATAAATAAAAATCAAATTAGCCTTAAGAATGAATCTCTGCAGGTAAAGAGAAATAGAATGAAACCAAAATTTGGATAAACCAAACCAAAAAGTAGCTACTGATGGGAAAAAATTTTGGAGTAAAGTAGTTATTCAAAATATTTTCTATGTGTCAATTTTGCCAGGAAGTTGCTTAGCTTTTCTTTTATTTGCTAGAGTATACAACTTCTATAGCACTGATTTTTATACCACTTAATTACAAAATATTTACCCAAGCAACTTTTCTTAAACATTACTATTTATTACTTTTCTGCATATTTGTAACAGGTATTTTTCTTTCTAAAATATTAATAATTTCAATGGTTTTTAGTCTCTAAGTTATCTAGATTTCTTTGGTAACTATTTATTAGGTGCCTGTGTAATAGTTTTAAGTATCTCATCTTCACTTGATACAAGAAGAGCTTTTGGCAATTTTTAGGGCTTTAGATGAGCAAATTTAGTTGCCCACAGACTAGTTGACTTATTTGGGGATGGAGTAATTTTTTTGGCTATCCTGAATCATATTTGCTTCTTTTATTTCTCTCGAAGAGTTTAGAAGTGTCTGACCTGTTTCATATTTTTTTCTGTCCCCTGTGTTGAGGCCAACAGGTTTCATGTTCCCACAGCCTTGAGGCTTATAGAGTATGAATAGAATTATTTGCAAAGAGTGAAGAGCTTAGACCAGCTCCCCTCTCAGCCTGCAGTAGGAGAGGATGACTACCTTATAAAACTTGAGGGGCTCAGGGGCGTGATCTCCCCTTGCCACAAAAATGTGATTCTTACTGCTTGTAGTTACTAACTTCACTTACCTGGGATGCTTTTTGGCCATTTATAATCTTTTATCAAAATGAACCCTCCCTTTCAGAAAATCGAAGGCAACCTAAATTAATTAACTCACATGCCACCACCTCCTTCTCACTATAGCAGGAATTAGCAGGAAGCCAACAGGAGACAATGGCTTTGAGAGTGGAGTTGGGCAGACCAAGGAAAACTTCTTCTTTTCTTTTTTTACTGAGGAAGATTTGCACTGAGCTGACATCTGTTGCCAATCATCCTCTTTTTGTATGAGAGCCACGGCTGCAGCATGGCCACTGACAGAGGAGTGGTGTAAGTCCTTGCCCAGGAACAGAACACAGGCTGCCAAAGTGGAGCGTGCCGAACTTAACCAGTAGGCCACAAGGAAAACTTCTTCGTGCTGACATTTTTTCCAGGTTGGAGCTATCTACATATCCCCTTTTGCTATGCCGTGTTACACTGAGAGCACCTGTTTAGTTGTCTGTGTCTCCTGCCAAGCTCAGCTCTCCCTCAGGATATTCATCATTGGATTCACAGTGCCTGGCACATAGTGTCTAATCAGCTTAATTTTGTTGTCTTTGTAATTGTTGAATTAAATTTTTTTATGCCTTGATGCTATAGGTTGTTCTATTCAAGAATACTATTCAAAGAATGCTATTTGTTTTGCAACGACCATACATGGAATATCATGGTTTTGGTCATACAGAGACTCTTCTGTGCTCTTCTCTCACATGGCTTGCAGCCTGTTCAGAACCGCTTACAAACCATTATTTCTTTCACCATCGCCCAGTCACCCCTTTGTCTTTCTGAGTTTACCTCCTTCACTAGTGTTACCCTCTCTCCATTACCAGTGCTTATTGACCGCCTGAATATTCCACTCTCCTTGGAATGTAAAATAATGGAGGTTTTTCTTTCTACACTTGAATCGGCTGTCATTGTTCAGGACTTCCTTCAACATCTAGACATTTGGCTTTCACAGGACCTCAGCCTGCTCCGCTTCCCTTTGGGAACCCACTGGTATTCACCCACCTGGGCCATCTCATCACTCAGAACTGCCCCAACTGAAAAAGCTGAGACTCTCATATTCTGTTTGTGACCACCACCTCCCAACCTTCCAATAATTCCACTCGCTCACTACTACCCAACACCCTCCTCTCCTGTTATCGTTCCTTGGCTACTCCCAATTTTCTCATGTTCTCCTCTCTTTACTTACCAGTACTCTTGGGCAGCAATGTCCAAGCAACTCGACTCCACTCCTCAAATCTCTTGCCCCTGGACCTACCAGAACCTGCCTTCCCAATCTCTGCTTCATTTTTAGTGTCTGCCTCACCTTCCTTGCGGTGGAATTTAGCTGGACAAGGTGATACAACTGTATCTTTTGGCCAACTACAAATAGATTCACTTTAACTTCAGATTAAGGAATGGTTAACAGTGCTAGGAAGTTTCTTTATTCTTTCTTGGTTAATGCCGTATCAAATTCTCCACAGTACATGTTCTAGATTTTTCCAGTCCACCCAAATTATACTGACTCCTTTCATTCTTAGCAGATGACCTTATTTCCTAATTCACAGAGAATATTAAGATCAATTTAGGCAAACTATCAAGATTCATTTTGAACATAGGAGGCATTCCTTTATCAGACCTGTTCTGAGCATAAGAACTCTTTTCTTATATTGAACTACACTCTGTCTCTATAATATTCATATCTTGATTTTTACCTATTAGAGTACTTATACAAAATGCTTCTATATGTAACAACTCTTGTAGTCTCTATGATAACATTCAGTTCCCTCAACTCATCCTTACTTGGCGTGGTTTGAGAGTGTCATTATCATCAGTGAATTTCTCCTTTGGATGCACTCTGTTTTTCTTAAAGTGTGGTCCCCAGAGCTGAACATAGAGGAGTGGATTAATATCATTGGGTATATCAGTTTGTCTCCTCTGGATACCATATCATCCTAAAATCTAATCTACTCTCCCCTCACTTTTGTTTGTTTGCCCATACTACACTGTTTAATTATGCTTTTTTTTGCATACTCTTCTGCAAATATACTTATTCTACCTAATTGTAAATTTGACCACTCAATTTGGGGTTTTTAAAAATACTTAACTACAATTACATTTAATCTTTACCTTTAGTTAGCCTGTGGTTCCAGAAGGTCAAGATATTTTTGGATTCTGATTTCGTGATACAGATTAGCCATTCTTCCCAATTAAGAGGCACTAACAGATTTGATCAAGATACAATTAACATCTTCATCCAAGTAATTGTGTAAAATGCTGAACTGGAAGGACGTTCAGCTTGCACCTAGACACTTTTCTTTAGCTTTATGTGAGCCCGTGAATTAGTCCTCTTTAGAAGGCTGTTCAACCAGTTATATAGTCAAGTAAAACTCTTTTTTCCTCAGAGTTTACATTCCTTTGTGTGGCCCAGGAGTATACTATGACAGACTTGGTCAAATTCCTTGCTGAAATGCATTTCCACTTTCTGCAGAATGGATATCAAGTAACCCTTTAAAAACAAAAGGAAATAACGCTAGGTTAGTTTATGGTGACATGTGCCTTGTGACCTCTCACTAGGTTGTAGGTCACAACACTTCACATATTGAGTGAAACATACCATAGTTTTAGGAATCTCTTGGGAATCGTGCCTGGAGTTAATGTCAAGCTTTCTAGGCTAGAGCTAGTGGAATCCACCTTCTCTATTTTGAAAACAATAATTAGGTTCTTTGTTCTCTATCAACCCTTCTCTTCTTCGGATTTTTAAAGATGATTTTAACTATTCCCTTATCTCATCCACAAATGCTTTCAGTACTTTGTAATTTCTCCAAATAAATTGATTTAAATTCATTTAGGATATTAATATCATACTATATCTTGGGGCTTAAATTTGTTATTTTGATTTTTGTCTTACTTTTGCCAGTATGAATATTATTTTCTTGAGGAATGGAGACGAAACAAAGCAAGAATAGAGTAGTTCTGCCTGTCTGGTCACATAATATCATTTGAATTTCTTCATCCTCCAGCAGTCAGTGTAGTCTTCTTATATCTAGTAAAAATGTCATCATCACCACTTTATCTGGCAATAATAACAAGAATTAAAAGAACATTTTTTGAATTTGTAATTTCTGAAAGCTTCAGCTTATTTTATATTATGATACTATTCTCAGAGGTTCAGTCACTTTTTTGTGCTTCTCACAATAACGTTTATTATAGATTATGTTTGTCACTGAGGGAGATCCAAGTGAAGTTTATGACACAGTCCCTGACTTAAGGGAATTTAAAGTCTGCATGTGGAGATAACAAAACCGAGAAATAGTCTCAGAATTATACATGTCAACACTTAACAATGAGTCTAATACTTGCAGTACAGTTTTTATAAGTTCTAGAGAACTTGAAAGAAGGGAGAGAGTACTGCAGGATGGAAATATTGAAGAAGGTTCTCTAGGGACGATCTCACACTTAGTTGAGATTTTGAAACAGGACCAGGATGTCGGACTTCGCAGGACATGTAGGATTTAAACAGAGAGAATAGTGAGAAGAGTGTTCTAGGCAGAGGAAAGAAGCACTGCAGGAAGCAGGTGAGCGTGGGAGAGAGAGAGAGAGAGAGAGAGAGAGAGAGTGTGTGTGTGTGTGTGTGTAACCAAGGTATGGGGGGAGACAGGGTGACACCAAGTCTTCTCAGGCCATAGCTTTGAAGTATTCGTTGGTGGGGGATGTGATTCCACCTCACTCCTTTTCTAGATTCCCTTTCCCCTTGCTCCATCTTTGGGAAGCCCATACCTACTCATCCTTTAAATCTCAGGCAAGGCTCTACTTCTCAGAAACTTTCCCTGATCTTGCAAGTCTAAATTGAGTGCCTTGTTATGTTTTCCAGCAGCTCCGTGTACTTCCTATCATAAGATCATCCCATACCACAATTGCTTGCTGAATTTTCTGTTTTCCCCATTAGACTGATACTCTGTGGGAGGAGGTACCATTTCTGTTTGGTTCCCATTCTACTCACAGACACCTAATAGAAGTGCTCCATGGATCATAAGCACTCAGTAAAAATGTGCGATATGATATGGGCCTGCTTGGAGCAATGAAGCTATGTTGGGGAATATTTATAAAAAGATTTAAGGTAGAGTGGGTTTAGATTACAAGACCGGGATGTCAGGCTGAATCTTTGCTTTTTTAGGTAAAATGGAACTATGTTTTTTCTGAGTTTGGGGAAAGGATATATGGCATATGTATTACTTTTAATTAGATCTTCATAAATCAATTCAAACTGTTCAAATTTGATATGCATTTCCAGACATAACGAGGAAATTACTTGGCTTCTTACCTTTGCATCAGATGTTTCCATCTGTGAGGCTGAGAAATCCTATAACTTTAATACTGTGTGTTTTTGTTAGAGAAGTTTTGTTATTTTACTAGTCTAATTCTATATGTCTCTACCAAAATAATTAGCTGTTTATTGTTTCAATTTGCAATCATTTTGCAGCTTCAAATATGCTCTATTAGAAGTAGTTAAATGATGTGTGGTTTATATTATGTATTAAATTAATAAAACATAGGACAAGGAAATTGAATGTTCCATTAGTGTAATATAAACTTTTAAGTTGTGTATTTGTGAGCATAAAGTTTAATCATGATAGCACCATGGGTGAAGTATTTAGAAAGTTACAAATGTAACACGGAAAATATTTGGATAACCACAATAACATTATCAATACTTGATATGTCAGGATTTAAAAGAAGATATTCTTAACGCTGGATAAGCACTATAAATTTGTAAATGTGATTAGCAAAAGGCAGTCCTCCCAGTGAGGATAAAATTCCATTTTTTTAAATGTTTCAAAATATTTGCAATAGTAACATTCTTCTTCGTCCACTTCTCCTCCAAATAACAATTTAATATTGCACAGCATCTGTTTCTGGTTCTTTTTTGTGGTGACTACTCAGAGTAATATTCTTAAGCTCTGGCTGTGTTGTCTTATGCCAAAAAATTTCAGCAGTGGTATGTAGGAGAGCTGTGGTATTTCTTGATAGAGTTTGTACCTTGGTTGGCTGGCACATTATCTTAACTGAAGTTACTACCTTTCCCCTCTCCCTTTTTTCCGCCTCCCTTGGAAGCTATAAGAGTTTATCTTGCCTTAGACTGGGTTACCCCCCAGAGCTCACCTGCTGGATTGGCCAAGGGCAAGAAGGTCATAGATGAGGGGTGTCACAAGGCTACCCTCCACGAAAGTTTCTCTCCCACTGGTCCCGCCCCCTGGCCTAAAACTCTTTTGGATTGTATCTCTTGGAGGCAATGGGATAACTGTTTTATCCAGAGGAGCAGCACAACCTTGTTTGCTCAATAGCAAAAGTCACTTTTATTATGTTACCTTCTGCCTTCTATCAAGAGCAGGGTACTTGGACATAGCCTTTTAAGTTAAGAGAAAAAGATAAGTGAAAGACCCAGCGTATGGGGCATAGATAAGAAAGGTAGATGTAAATAGGGTACTTTGAGCAATAAGATGGTGCTCAAAAAGGTCAAAAGAAAATTGAGAAGGTCCTGAAAAGAGCTGTTTCTTCACACTTTTGTTCCCTATTACTAGTTTTCTTCATTACTAACGTAGAAACGTCCTCACTGGGGGTGGTTAGAACATTTTTCCTCACCAGTATGTTGTGGCCTTGATTATCTGTCTAAATCAAACCAGAGTAAAATCGGTTATTTTTATCTTAATGTTGGATCTCTTTCAGTGCATAGTGGAGATTGGTAGCTGCAAGTTGTCACAGTCATTTCATACTCAGTTAAATGGTTATGATTCTTTATATTAGCTTACGTTGGTAATCATTGGTCAGTGTATCAAGAATTTTTGCTGCATGCTACGTGTTCAAGACCGTTTTAAGTGGTGTGAGAATCATGTGGTGTGCATAACCTCAAGCAAGTAATCTGGCAGCCATACTTGACCGCCTTACTCTGCTCCTTGGAAAATGAGCTTTGTCTTGTTTTCTGTGCCTTGCTATTTCCTCCTTTTTCTACAAGACTCGGCTTAAGTGTCATTTTTCTGAGGACACATTTACTGTGTTAGGGTTAGATGCATCCCTTAGAATGTAGTAATAGATGCTTAATAAATATTTCTAGCATATATGAAACTATGAATGAATTAATGGTTGGATGGATGGGTAAATTCAGGAATTCAGGTAGACAGAAAGATTAAAGAGTCTAAGGAACAAACAGGTAGAGTAATTATAAAGAAAGGTCCTGGAGAAAGCATTATGTGATGGAGTCCAGAGCAGAATATACACTTTAAAGAGGAAAGACATTGTCTTGTCCAGTATTGGAGAGAAGAATGCATTGAAAGATATGGAATTGGTGTGATGTTGCAGGTAAAGCCCATGGAAGAGCTAAGTGATGTTATCCAAATGATTAATTTTATTTTTTAATTTTTTAATAATATGTTAAAACTCAAAGTATATAATTTGGAAGCAGTAATTATGCATTTTGTAAAAAGAACCCACAATCATTATATAGTTGTTTGAAATAAAAAGTGATGTTTTTAACATTTAACAAAGTTCAGGTTGTTTGGGTTGAAATATATTTAAAAATCCAGTCTTAAACTGATATGTAGTTGAAAAGGGAAGAGTGGCATAATACTGTTTTCATAATTGTCAATATTTTTGTTATAAAAATTTCAAAATTTGAGAAGTGATCATTTCTTAAAGGTTACTAGCAATGTGGCATCTGAAACCATTAAAATCTTTTGTTCTGTGAATGGATTCTTTATTCGTTCATGATTTTGTGACTTCATGGTCATTGGAAAACGCTTGTTCTCTGAACTTTGCAGATCTTCCACATTTTGATACACTTAGTTGATGAAGTCTCCCAGTCTCCTCCTTTTAAGCCAAGAAACCATCCTTAAATATAAGAAAAATATAAATAAAATTTTCTTTAAATTAAAATATGATTAAATTCTAAAATAATAACAGTTTAAGTGAAATTTTAAAATTCAGAAAAGCTAAAATAATTTAGTATTACTGCAAAACAAAATAGCAATGTGTAGTTAGTTCCTTCTTGTGTTTACATATAGGTGCAAGGAAAACTTGGGAATTTCAAAATAATGATTTATTGGATAATAATGAGGTTACAGAGATTATATAACAAGTATAACCAATGATAGCTTGGAAGAGCACAACAGAAGATCTGAGAACAAGCTGAGTTAATCCCTGAAAATACATATATTTATACCCTAAAGCTGCTACCTTAGAAAGTTCTGTGCAAGCACACATTCCATTAGCTGTTGGAATGATGACATTGTTAGATGTCGTAGAGCCTCTGGAAAGCTGCATTGTATACTCCTGAGAGAATGGAAGTGAAAGAGCACATAGTATCTGAGGTTGTTATGACAACGGTTCTGACCTTTCACATCCTATGAAAGGGTCGCAGGGCATCCCCAAGAGTTTAGAGACCATGTTTTGAGAACTACTGCTTTAGGTCAACCATGCCATGAGCAAAGTAACATAAATGTGCTAGAATAATTTTATATCTAATATCAAGTAATAATAGTCAACATTTATTAAGCACATACTGTATTCCAAGCATTGTTAAAACTGCATTACCTTTATGGAACCCCTTTGAGAGATGTTCTACAGTCGCAAAGTAGAAAAGTAATTTGCCTAAATGTCGTATACTGGATTAGTGGTGGAACCGGTGTTTGTAGCCGGCAGGGTCCATCCTCTTTAACACTCTGCTTTACCACCTTTTATACTTATGTACAAGTTTTCCTCATGGTTTGTAAATGATTTTGCATATGGTCAATACCACTTGTTTATGCAGTAGTTGAATTAGACTCTATAGCGTAATGAGTTTTGAGAGTTAGGTTTCAAGGGCCTGTGGACTTCCAAATAAAACACATAAAACAAGAAAAATTAATACATTTGAAAGAATTTTGATAGAAATTCAGTCAAATTAAAATAAAGTGTCTTTAAATTTTCCACCAATCTAAAGTTAGGATTGTAATGATTAGGAAACTTGTGTGTTTTTTTTTTTATGTTACCTTTTGAAGAATATTTTGTTGGATATATATTTTAAGATGATCGGGGAGGTAGTGGGGGGGCGGTTGCTTTTTTTTTTCTGCCTTAAGCCCTTAAATTTTTGTTGCATTATTTGCTAGCTTCCAATGTTTGGGTGAGAAATAAAAAATAGCATCATTTCCCCCCTCTTCGTTATGCTCCTGTGTTTTCTTTTTATCTTTGAATTTCAGAAGTTTCTTAACAATATGTCTAGCTGTGATTTTTCTTTGTATGTATCATGTGTGAGGTTTGCTGAACTTCTTGGATCTGTGGGTTAATGCTGTTATCAAATATGGAATATTCCCAGCCATTATCTGTACAAATATTTCTTCTCCTTCCATTTCCCCTCTCTTCTTTTTTTCTGGGACTCTAAATGCACGTATGTTAAACCTTTTGATATTGTTCTAAGATTTCAAATGCTCTTCTTTTTTTGCTCTTTATTTTCTTTGTGGTTCTGTTGGAGTTATTTCTAGTAAAGTAACTTCAAATTCACTGATCCTTTCCTCTGATATTAAGCCAATTAAATGGAATTCTTTATTTCTGATATTGTACTTTTTATTTTTAGCATTTCCAGTAGTTTCTTTTTCTTTACTTTCCCTTTCTTGGTGGAAACTCCCTATTTATACATGCTCTCCAACTGTGCTACTGGGTTCTTTAATCTAATTATCACAGTTATTTTAAAGTTTCTGTCTGATAACAACAACATCTGGGCCATTTCTTAGTCTGTTTCTATTAACTGTTTTCTTGAACATGAATTTCCTTTTTCTTCTTCTTTTTTTTTTTTTGAGGAAGATTGACTCTGAGCTAACATCTGTTGCCAATTTTCCTTTTTTTTTTTTATTTGCTCAGTAAATAGTTGTATGTCATAATTGTGCATCCTTCTAGTTGCTCTGTGTGGGACGCCGCCTCAGCATGGCTTCATGAGTGGTGTGTAGGTCCCCATCCAGGATCCGAACCAGTGAATCCTGGGCCACCGAAGCAGAGTGTGCCAACTTAACCACTATGCCACCAGGCCGACCCCTTTTCTTCTTCTCCGTGTGTCATATATCAGCGTATGTGTGTCATGTACCACATGTATACATTAGGCTGCAAGCGTGCAAGACTGAATCAATCTAAATTTCAGGACTCCTCAAGATTCTAATCTATCATGCAGCAATTAAAAGTTTGATAAAACTTTAACCAGCTTCTCTTGACCCCTGTCTATGGAAGATTCTGTCACTTTTGACCACTTCATCTGGGGTAAAAATAGCCATGGGTGTCATCTCTCCTAGGGCTAGTTATTTTTTTAATCTATTTTGGAATCTAGTTCATTTAGGTTTGTTTAAATCTTCAACTGAGTGGTTTTCTTTTTAAACAACTTGATAAGATATAATTTATATACAATAAACTTCACATATATAAAATAAACCTCACATTAGACAAGATTTGACAGGTGTATATACCTGTGAAACCACCGCCACAATCAAGATTAAAAACATTTCTATCACCCCTAAAAGTTTTCTTGTGTCCCTTCCAATCAGTTCCCCCATCCTCCTCTGTCCCCAGGCAATTGTTGCTCTGCTGCTTTCTGTACTTATAGATTTGTTTGCAGTACGTACTCTTGTATGTGTGGTCTCATTCACTAAGAATCATTATCTACTTTGCTACATGTATTCTGCTGAGTAATAGCCCTTTGCATGTATAGATGTACAATATCCTTTTTATTCATTTACATGACTAAAGATATTTGATTGGTTTCTGGTTTGTGGCTATTACAGATAAAGCTGCTGTGAACATTTGCATACAAGTCTTTATTTGAATCTGTTGTTTACCTTTCTAGAAATGGGCTAGCTGGGTGTATTATGGGGCATATTTAATATTTTAAGAAACCACCCAACTGTTTTCCAAAGTGATTGTTTCTTCTTATGTTCCCACCAGCAGTATATGAGCATTCCCGTTGTTCCATGTCATCACTAACTCTTGGCATTGTCAAACTTTTAAATTTTAGACATTTTAATGGGTTTTTGCTTCATGACTCATAATATTGAACTTATGAAGAGACATTTATTGACTGTTCATATATCTTCTTTAGTGAAGTGTCTGTTCAGATCTTCAGTATATTTTTTAATTGAATTGTTTCTTTATTTCATTGTAAAACTTTATATATTCTGGATTTAATTCCTTTGGAGATATATGTGTGGCAAATGTTTTCTCCCAGTGTATAACTTGTTTCTCTCAATGGTATCCTTTGAAAAGCAAAAGATTTTAAAATTTTGATGAAGTTCAGTTTATCATCTTCTTTTATGTTTCATGCTTTGGTTTTCCTTTTTAAACATCTTTGCCTCATACAAGGTCACAAAGATTTTCTCCTAGAAGTTTTATAGTTTTAACTTCTATATTTAGGTCTGTGATCCATTTAGAATTAATTTTGTGTATGATATGAGGTATGGATTAAAATTCATTTTTTTCCATATCAATATTCAGGTGTTCCAACATCATATTGAAAAAGCTTTTCTTTCCCTATTGAATTGCCTTGATAATTTTGTTGAATAATTGAACATACAAATGTGGATCTGTTTTTGTACTCTCTATTCCGTTGATTTCTATCTTACTCCTTTCAAACCAATACCAAAATTTTTTGATTACTATGGCTTTGTAATACGTTTTAAATCAGATGTATGTCTTTTAGTGTTGTTTTCTTCTTTAGTATTGATTTAGTTATTCTATAATTTCCATTAAATTTTAGTATCATTTTGCCAATATCTGCTAAAAAGCTGGCTGGGATTTTGATTGGGGTTGTGTTGAAAGTGTAGACTATTTAGGGAAAATTGATACGTTAATACTGAGTGTGGTGTATTTCTCCATTTATTTGGCCTTTCTTAATCTATCTTACCACTGTTTGTAGTTTTCAGTGTAGAGGTCTTACAAGCCTTTGGTTATATTTATTCCTAAGTATTTTATATTTGTTGACATTATTACAAATGGCTTTTTAAAAATATCATTTCTCAATTGCTTACTATCAGTACAGAAATTACAGTTGACTTTTGTGTATTAGCCTTGTATCCTGCAACCTTGCTAAAATTACTTCTCAGTTCTAGTTGTTATTTTGTAGATCCCTTGGAAATTCCTGCATAAACAATTTTATATACGTATAACAAGCAGGAACAGTTTTACTTCTCTCTTTCCAATCATTTTGCCTTTTGTTTCTTTTTCTTAATTTATTGCAATGGCTAGGATCTAACTCCAGTATGACGTTGCTTAGATGTGGTGAGAGGAGGCATCCTTGCCTTGTTCCTGATTATAGTGGGAAAGGGTTTAGTCCTTTACCTTAAAGTATGACTTTAACTGTAGTTTTTCTGTTTTGTGTGTGTGTGAGGAAGAGTGGCCCTGAGCTAACATCTGTGCCCATCTTCCTCCATTTTATATGTGGGACACCTACCACAGCGTGGCTTGACAAGCTGTGCCCAAGTCCACTCCCGGGATCTGAACAGGCAAACCCCAGGCCACCAAAGTGGAGCATGTGAACTTAACCACTACACCACTGGGCTAGCCCTTAACTGTAGTTTTTTTGTAGATTCTCTCTGATAGATTTTTTTTAAACTATGATTGTGTAACCTGTTGAGCTAGCTCTCATTGTTAGAGTTGAAGTGGGAATCTCATGATTTTCTACAACCTAATCAGAAGTGGAAGACTGTACTTTGACTTTGTTTGAACTACCTTTGTACACTGTGTAGTATTTCTATTTACAGAAAGATGACATAATAAAGATACATAAATAAAGAACAAGAGATTCCTAGCCTCAAAATCCTTCTTTTAAACTTGCTATTTCTCAATCCATTGGCTTTAATGTAATCTTTACAATTATGCTATAGTATTTCTTCACCATAACTCTTTACTTCCTTTCACTTTTACTCCACTATTCTTATTGAAAATTTTCTCATGAAAGTCATAAATGTCTTTCTAATCTAAAAGTCAAATGACATTTTCTCAGTCTTCCTGCTATGGACTGATTTGTGTGCCCCCCCCCCCACAAATTTATATGTTGAAGCCCTAATCTCCAGTATGATGGTATTTGGAGGTGAGGTCTTTGGGAGATGATTAGGTTTAGATAAGGTCATCAGGGTGGGACCCTCATGGTGGGATTAGTACCCTTATAATTAGAGACACCAGAGAGCTTGCTCTCTTTGTCTCTCTGTGCCATGTGAGGATACAGCAAGAAGGTGGCCATCTGCAAGCCAGAAAGCTAGACCTCATCAGAACTGGACCATGCTGGCACCCTGATCTTTGACTTCTAGCCTCCAGAACTGTGAGAAAATGAATATCTATTGTTTAAGCCACCCAGTCTAGGGTATTTTGTTATGGCAACCTGAGCTAATACACCCCTTACCCTCTTCAGATTCTCAACACACAATTCTTTTTGAACATGTGTCCTCTTCTGTTTTCATTCTTATCATATTTTTCTAACTGCTGCTTCTCCATCTTAGTAATAACATGCTTCTCCAATTCTTAAATATGAATTTTCCCCTGAGTACTAAATTTGGCCATCTTCTCTCTCTACTTGCAGCCCTTTGACATTGAATAGTTTGAATTAAACTCCTGACATTAATGGCTTCCTCTACGTGGAGGACCACAAATTCATCTCTCCAGTCTGTTACACCCTCCTTAATTAAAGACTCCAATTTTCAAATGCATCTCTATCTTGATGCTCCACTAACAGTTCAAGATCCATGTATACAAAACAAAATTAGCATCCTTTCTCTCAAGCCTACTTCTGTTACTTCTTTCTATTAATGGCACCATTATCCTTCCAGACAAACCTCAGAGTCATTTTGTTCCTTACATCTAGTCATTTGCCACGTGATGCCAACTTTAATTTTATATCTCCAGCACCCATTCTTTCCTGCCCCTTCCCACAACTTCCTTCATTCCTTGCATTCACTTACACTGTTCTCCTTCTATGGTGTGCCCTTTTGCTAATGTCTTTATGTCCAAACCCTAGTCACTTTCAAAAAGAAGCTCAAATTCCATATATTCCAAGCTTTCCCTGATCATCCTTTTGCTACCTCTGCCTAAAAGTGATATTTATTATAAATATCATTAATCCTCTACCTATTCTCCACTTTTTATTATAGCCATTTAAGAAAATTATATATATATGTATATATACATATCACCCATACTAGACTTTGAAGAAAATTAAAGAAATGAATAGTTTTGTCTTCAGAAGCTCAGCAAATATTGATTGAATTATAAATGAATTTATTTATAGCTCATTATAAAACTTTTTTCAAGAAGCAAGACATTTTATACACTCCAGTTGAGCCTCATTTTACTTGTATCTCAGAGTTTTTTACTTTTGCCTGTGTTTTCCCCTACATATTAGTTATACTTAATAGCTTAATATTAGTTTATTTTATTGATGTTAGTTAATATTTATTGAGTGCCCAATAATACATGGTACTATGCTCAGTGCTTGTGAGAAAACAATGAACTACAGGAACCATGTGTGGTTTTTCATTTAGCTAATTTCACAGTGAAGTGGAAAAGGAGGCTTGGGAATTACATGAGCATTGTTGGCCTCCTCAGCAGACCTCAGTGAACTTCATAAATTTCTATGTATAGTGAGATTTCTTCCTCCCAAAATGGTAAAAAGTAAATAATAAAAACAATAAAGTAGAAAGGGAAAATAAGTGATAAAAATAAAAATTAAGTAAAATAATTAATAAAATAAAAAGGGGAAATATATTAAAAACTTTTTGAAAAATTTTCTTCTCAAGTTGTTTGTCATTTACTTATGTGTATTTGTGTCTGCACATACAAAAGATCCAGGGAAAATAAAGGGCAAAGCTTGAGTGAATCTGATAACAAGAATTTAAGCTATCTGTAACCCTTCCATGTTTATACCAAATGACTTCATGCCAGTACTACTGTCTTTTAACTTCAGAATCAAATAACTTACTGGAAGTCCAAAGTTGGGGAAATTGTGATCTGCATTGGTTGGTTAGATTAAGGCTGGAAACATACCTAACTTTCAACTGAGTGGCAAAGACAGGATAATGAATAAGTTTATTTAGAAAATATGTTTAGGAAATTGAAAAAGGACTAAAGAGAGCTTCTTGAGAAAGTGCAAAAGGTGATGAGCAAATCATGAAAAAAGCCCAGGGAAATATTTTAGAAACTGTAGACACCCAAAACAATTTTACAGCGTATATTATTATTAATGTGATATGTAGATGAAATGTAAGCCTCTGATTGGATTAAGGTGAAGTATTTTTGATAACTCTCAAATGATTAAGTGTGGAACTTGAATTAAAAGTACAAGCGTTAAATTTTTCTCAAAGCAGTCCCTCTGGTTCTTGGGGATCAGCAAAAGGAGGGCTTCTCTGTGTTTCAGTTGAGGAGGTGATCAGAGTATATTGGGGTGAACTCTGGGCTCATGGTCAAACTGCCTGAGTTCCTGTCTGACCTCAATACCTCAAGAGCTTTGGGGTTTGAGCCAAGTCATTAAAATCTGGACTTCTGTTCTGTCATCTGCAAGTGGGAAGGATTGCAATAAATAATCTCTAACATCTCTTCTAGCTCTAAACGTCTGTTATGTAAATGCTTGTGACTTTATGTTGACTTTTATGTAAGAGATACTGAAATGAAGAAGAAAAATTGTTTGGGGTTTACTGTGAGTAGGAAAGTTTCTTTTAACTTTCCCTATTTGAATCAACTAAGGGTGAGAAAGCATTAAAAGAATACGGTTGTGGTTTTGGATTTAAGGGGAAAGAACTCAGCCTTTCTCAACTTGTGCTTTGTGAGAATCCAAGTACACCTGCAAAGTACGTGTTCAGAAGCCAAAATTAATTTCTGGTAATGATTTCTTCTAAACTAATTATTATGTAAAAATTCAGAATGAATTGGATTTGTGTTGGAGTTTGCTGCATTTCTTTGGCTGGTGTGGTTCCAGTATAAGCATCAAGGATCTGTGTCCCAGTGTCGACGACAAAGGTCATTTTCCTTCTCAAGAATCAGAAAAATCTGTGCTGCCCAACTGAAAGCTCAAGAAGGGCCCTGACTGCCCATCAACCTAACCAGTCGATTAGGTTGCCTGTGCCCCCAGGAACTTCCAGAGAAATATTTTCGCTTGGGTCTCCAGGACTGGGAGTGTTGGGTGAATTGTAGAAGAGAAAATCTTGTTCAAAATACAACTGTCTTCTGTGTTAACGTTAATCTCGCTCTTTTCTTTCACTTTTATTAGACTTTTCCCTAGGATTTTAAATGAACATTTCTCTGAAAAACATAGTTTCCCATAATTTATTCCCCCGCTTTACCATAAAGATCCTTTAAATGTGTCAAAGACACCCACAGCCCTTCTAGTTGTCTTCTAGTTCTACTTTGGTTCTTAAAACTAGAGGGGCTCAAAGTAAAATCTTGCAAAATGGAGTATCCTTAGAATTCACTAGGACCCTGAAAGGGTCTCTCACACCTGCATTTCCAGAATATCTGGGCATCAATTGACATGCCCAACAGCCTCACCTTCCATTTTCTTCTGCCTTCTATTTTAGCAGATAAATTTAATCCTTGTTTTCCCACATTATATTTATTGGTAGAGGAATTTGAGTAATAATCACTGTGATATATAAAAAGCCCCTCATTTCTCAAGGCCACCCCAGAGTGTTGGCTCTGTAATCAGATAGGCCTGAGTTCATATCCTGTTTCTGCCACTCGCTAGCAATGACAAAGGACAAGTTACTTAATCTATGTTTCAGATTCTTCCTGTGTAAAAAATACTAAAACTCATATACACACCCCCCACACACATATACACATACATCTTTCCCCATAGGATTGTTGTGAAGATTAAATGAGGTAATGTATATGATGTCCTGTGGGCCCTTTAAAGCAGAGGTCAGCAAACTGAGTCTGTAAAGGACAAGAGAGTAAATATTTTAGGCTTTGCTGGCCATGTGGTCTTTGTCACAGTTACTCAACTCTGTTGTTGCAGTTCAAAAGCAGTAGCCATAGGCTATATATGAGTGAACTTGTAAAAGTAAAAACTCCTGTTTTTCCTCTACCATCAGCATTTCACTTCTGACACCAAATGAGTGTGTTTTCCTCACCAAGCAATTCTCCGACACCAGTTGGATGTCCTACAATTTGATTCCATTCTGACAGTATCTACCTGAAATTAGTGTCAGATCCCATTGATTAAGGGTTCAGTTCCACAAGACTGCTTCCACTTCAGATGCCAGTCACAAGTCCGGGCCTCCAATATTTCTGACCAAAGAGCTATAAATTGAAGGTTCCCATGACCCCTTCCTTGGATTTTCTAATATGCTGGAATAGCTCATAGAATTCAGGAAAGCAGTTTATTTAACTCTATTACCAGTTTATTATAAAAGGATACAACTCAAGAATAGCCAGGTGGAAGAGATACATAGGGCACGATATGGGGGAAAGTACTCGGAGCTTTCATGCCCTCGCTGGGTACACCACCTCCCAGCACCTCCACGTGTTCACCAACCCAGAAGCTCTCTCCAAAACCCCTGCAGTTAGGGTTTTTTATGGAGGCTCATTATGTAGGCATGGTTGATTAAATCATTGACCACTGGTAATTAACTTAACCTCCAGCCCCTCTTCCCTCCCCAGAGGGTTGGTTCCTCTGGCAACCAGACCCTATTCTGAGGCTATTCAGGAGCCCCCAGCCACCAGTTACTTGTTAGCATACAAAAAGACACTTATTCACTTTGGAGATTTCAAGGGTTTTAGGAGCTGTGTGCCAGGAAACAGGGAAAGGAGGAGGATAGGCAGAGACCAAATATATACTTTTTATGTTACACCATGGCTGTGTTCCAATGAAAATTTATTTATGAACACTGAAATTTGAATCTCCTGTAGTGTTCATGTATCATGAAATATTCGTTTGATTTTTTATTCAACAATTTCATAATGTAAATACCATTCTTAGCTGGAGGGCTGGACAAAAACAGGCAGCAGGCTGGATTTGGCCCACAGGCTGTTATTTGCCAACCCCCCTGCTTTAAAGGGTCCTGAAAGTCTAGCATTCTCCTCAGTGTTTCTTTAGCTTTGTCTGACCCTCCCAGTCTTGCCCCAGTGTAGGCATCTCCTCCACTGCTTGTGCCTCCACCATTGATACATTTGTTTCTGTTCCCCATGGTTTTCTCTCTGTTGTTTTCTGTGTGGCAGGGCCAAGAATCACTTCTTGATTAATTTGTTCTTGATTAGGTTGGGTGTCTATCTCCAGCAGTGCTTACAGTCTTAAGTTTTCAGGGCTCTACTGGTTTGTGGTCCTTTTTATCAAGGATCTTGAGAAAAGTTCCAGGGGCTGGATTAGAAGAATCATGAGAGTCATTATTGTGTCTTCTTCCAGAACGTTCTTTCCAAATATGACAGGTTAGAGCCCAGATAATTTGACTTTCCTCTACCAAAGGGTGAATTCTGTGCTCATAATGTCACCCCTTCATTCCCATCAAGAATGAGGCCACCTTGCTGTCTCCTCATTGTTAAAAATGTTAATTCAGACGCTCCACAAGTGTGACAGTCAATTCCAGAATCTATTTTAATCTTGTCAGAAACCCCTACGTCTCCTGTTTTAATCAGACTCTGAGTGACTTTGATTTCACAAATATCCTAAAATTAATATGCCTGTTAGTGTCTCACCTCTCTGGGCTCATCACCTAAACTTTTCTACAAAATGAGTAAACATTGAGAAGGTAAGTAGATAAAAGGGTTAACCTTTCATCAATATTGAGGAGAATAGTTAGCATTAAAAGTAGTGATTGGGGACAGGATGCTTTGTATAACAAAAACTAATCATTTGTCAATCTGGCATTCTAGGAAAAGAAAATTGTACACCATCAAATTTCTATTTCTGCTTGGTTGTTATGAATTTATTTTGTTTAAAAAATTTTCCACATTGGGAATAATGTGGATTTATAGAAAATAGTATGTACTCCAGTGACATGTCTTGCTTGATTTATATAATAGGTTTGGTTTAATGAGTAGAAAAAGAGATTTCCAATCTGACATTAGTCTCTCAATTTTTATTCTAATATTTTTATTAAAGAAATCTGGCATGCAACTTATTAGCTCATGGGATTACATAAGATAAAACCGAAATAGAATCTTACTGCTCTGGGGTGTGCAATAGACTCTATTATTTTGTAATTCAATAGAAGGCACCCTGACTATTAACATAGGTATTACTTTCTTGGCATGCATTAATGTTCTTCAAGTGGAGAATTTTTTTATATTTGTAGGGCACCAAACACCTGCTATATATCAGAGTTCCCTTGGCTTTGAAAAGTGATAAGGAAAAGTATCATAGGTATTAAACATTATTGGATCTGAGAAGATATAATAAATTTGTCAATCATTTATTTAGTGATTTCTGTTAGCATGATTCTCATATAGAATGACTCTGCATATATTTTCTTTAATCCTTCCTATATCCCTGTTTCATCACCATTTTACCATTTTATGGGTGAGGTAACAGAAACCCAGTGAAATTAAGAAACTTGTCCAGTGTCAAACTATCGCTTAAGTAGTGATTTTTTTTTGGTGAGGAAGATTGACCTTGAACTAAGTTCCATTGCCAATCTCCCTCTTTTTTGCTGAGGAAGACCTAACATCTGTGCCCATCTTCCTCTATTTTGTATATGAGATGCCACCACAGCAGGGCATGATGAGTGGTGCGCAGGTCTGTGCCCGGGATCCGAACCTGCAAACCCTGGGCCTCCGAAGCAGAGTGCACGAACTTAACCATTACACCACTGGGCCGGACCCATAACTTTTTTTTTTAACAATTCAAAACTTTTATTCATAGGAAACTTAAGAGAGATAAATGATTTTATTCAAAATCACATAGTTAATGATTGGATAAAACAAATTCAGTATCTTAACTTTTAGTATTTTTGCAATGTAAACAACATGATATATGCATATCATCTACTAAAATATGCTAAGATGTCATTAGTGATTTTTCAGTTAAACTCACTTTACAAGAATATCAGATTGATAACAAATTTCTATAGGTACAAATGGGAATATATATCAAAGGCCTTAAATATTTCCTTTCCCTTTTATTATTTATTTTGTTTATTTATCTATTTAAGTATAATTGACACATAATATTCTATTAGTTTCAGGTGTATGTCATAGTCATTGGATATTTATATACATTATAAAATGATCACCATGATAAATCTAGTTACCATCTGTCCCCATAGAAAGGTATTGTAAATATTGTTGACTATGTTCCCTGTGTTGTACATTACATCCCCATGACTCATTTATTTCATAACTGGAAGTCTGTACCTCTTAATCCCCTTCTCCTATTTTGCCTGCCCCGCAACCCCTCCCCACTCTGATAACCATCAGTTTGTTTTCCTGTATCACTAAGTCTGTTTCTGTTTTGTTTTGTTTATTTGTTTTGTTTTTTGGATTCCACATAAAGGAAATGATATGGTATTTGTCTTTCTCTGGCTGGCTGACTTCACTTAGTATAATACCCCTGGGTCCATCCATGTTATCACAAATGACAAGCTTTCATTTTTTTTATATGGCTGAGTAATATTCCATTGTGTGTGTGTGTGTGTGTGTGTATACCACATCTTCTTTATCCATTCATCTACCAACAGACACTTAGATTGCTTCCATATCTTGGCTATTGTAAAGAATGCTGTAATGAACATAGGGGTGCATACATGTCTTCAAGTCAGTGTAATCAACATTTATTCATCATATACTGGGTTCCAGGTACTTTTCTCAGTACTTTACACTTATTGATGTTTACTTTCACAACACATTTATTAGACAATTGTTAGTATTCCTATTTTCCAGATGGAGAAAGTTGAGGTGAAGTAGGTTAAGAACTTGACTAAAGTCACAGAGCTCTTAAATAGTGGAGGCAAGACGCAAACACAGACCATCTGGTCCTAGAGCCTGAGCTCTTCATGCTACACTAACTCCACAACCTCAGGGCACAACTGCACATTGTGCCTACGCTTACGTCAGCTGATCTCTGCAAATCGTGAAGTCTCTCATACTAATCATCATCTGCAGATATATATACATATATATATATGTCAGATACTTAAATAATCATTGCAAAAGAGGGAAAATAAGTGTATGGGTATGTATATACGTATATGAAGTCAAAGATGTGCTTCCAGGACTTTCTGACTGGCCAAAATTAAGAAGAAGAGAAAATGGAAACTTATAATGTCATTAGTCATCGGTTTCATTATGCCACTTAAATGAAATTTATCAATCAGCTCAACTATTTAATCATCATGGATTTGTTTTCATTTTAAAAATTTCACCGGGTTATATTACTTAAATCATAATGAAGTCTTAAGAGTCTTAGAGAATGTGACCTTAGTGGTTGTTTTTCTCAGGTAGTTAAGTAGGCCTTTTACCTTAGTTGCAAATTTAAATCAAACCTTGCTAAGAGTACAGGCATTTCTGACATATCACAAAATATGTGTTCCTGAAAGACCTTATAGGCTGCAAAACTATGCACTAAAAATAAGGACTTATGGGAAGAAAATGTATTAGAGTAAAACCGATCAACAGTCATGAATACTAGCAAAAGCAATAACAATCCTAGAAAATATACAAGCTTGGTTAAAAAGACAGGTTTAATTCTAATGTATACTGCACTACAGTCATCATAGGCTTGATTTAAGGGGAAAAAGGTGAAAGTAGCTTGATGGGAAGGAACTATAAGAAAATTCTGAGCCTGCTGAGCTATGGAGCCAAGGGAAAAATAAAGGAAAACTGTGTAATAAGGTCTGTGTAATAGGGCATATGGTCCAATTGAGCTAAGGGGAAGAGCATGGGGTAGATGGGGATCTAGCAGGACTGTTACTTTATACTGACATTATTCCCCTGTTTATAATTGCATTTGAGCCAATTCACATTACAGAAATGCACAGTATTTATATATTTCAGGAAGAAAATATTGAAACATTTATCCTATTTCCTCATGACCTGCATGACCTACCATAAGTGGTAATGATGTTTGTTTTGAAGACATACTAACCGCATGTTTTCAAATTTCAGTGATCATCACACTGGAAAGTTTTAAAAACATAGGTATTTAGGATTTATACTCCCAAATGTTTTGCTCTTTAGTAAGTTATAAGACATGCTGTAAACATTTTGATAAAGGAACTGAGAATCACAAAATGCTAACTCTTAGAGTTAGAATCTCTCTACCACAGAGCATACTAAACTTTGCTATTACTTCAAAGAGTTCACAGAATTGCCCCCTAAATCCAATAAAAAAGGTTGTGGATCACATTCACCTTATTTTTTTCTATTTTTGGTGAGGAAGATTGGCCCTGAGCTAATATCTGCTGCCAATCTTCCTCCTTTTGCTTGAGGAAGACTGTCACTGAGCTAACATCTGTGCCCATCTTCCTCTATTTTGTATATGGGACGCCACCACAGCATGGCTTGATGAACCGTGTGTAGATCCATGACTGGGATTCGAACCTGCAAACCCCGGGCCGCCAAAACAGAGCACACAAACGTAACCACTTTGCCACTGGGCCGGCCCCTCTCCTTATTTTTAATAAAGAATTAATGTAGTTTATTAGGCATAATTTGTATCCAGTACTGTAGCTTTAGCAAGGCAGTTGTCATCAGGAGTGGGGGGATTCCTGGTGTTTTGGATCCCTACAGGTGACATTGCCATCACCTTTAGAGTTGACCTCTTTGTTTTGGGAGGGTTACCAGTATGGGCCCTGTAGTTAAAAAAAAAGTGAAGATATGCACCCTCCACTCTTCTTGAAGACAGCGGGAGACACCTTACACTTGCGTGCAAATGCAGTTCGTTGGGAAGGTGAATGCTCTTGTTCTGTAATTTAAGTTGGAATCAGCTTTCCCATGTCTAGGCTTCTTAAGAAGGAGAAATTGCTTTCCAGAAGGAGATTTTAACAGTAGAATTGAAGCCCTCTAGCTCCTACAAGGTGTTATGTAATATTGAAAACCCACAATCTGGGCTTAATTATGATTGAATAACCAAAGTCATGGGAAATGTATCATGGACTGTTTTGATTGCTCTCCATGGACCCTAGAGTCTTTCCTTGGCTATGCTTTTGAGAAGTAAAGGCAGAGGAATGTGTCCTCCCTTTCCTTTGGGCCCCATGTCTAGTCAGTAGCCAAGGCCTGTGGATTCTCTCTCTGAAATACTTCTGGAATTGATCCACTTTTTCATCCTTAGGGTCAGTATTTTAGTCCAACCCGGATCAGCCACCTCTGCAACTCTGACCCATTTCTCATTCTGCATTCCAAGTCATCTTTTAAAAATACAATCTAATCTATTCACATTCTTACTTCTTAGTCATTCACTTGATTGCCCTTACAATAGAGTTTTAATTTGTTTAATGTGGTTTACAGAGCCCCCCAAAATCATGACCTCTGCCTGTTCCATCTCTCATCATCATCACCTTGCTCTTCCTGACCCCGTGCTCTAGCCAGGCTAGAATTATTTCAGTTCCTAGAACAAGACTAGGTCTGTCTTGACCTACAAGTATGCTGCTCTCTCTGGAACTCTCTTCACCTGGCTCAGGGTCACAGCTCAGCTCGGATGTCTGTTCCTTCCGGGACTGGGTTTGGATCCCTGATTTGCACTCCTGGAGCCCTATGTGCCTCCCCCTTTTGTAGTGCATGTCACACTTGGAACTGATATGTCAGGAATAATTTTCCTGCTGGATTGTAAACTCCATGAGGGTAGGCAATGTCCTTTATTCATTGTTCTGCCCCTGCATCTAGAAGAGTGCCTGAAACATAGTAGGCCATCCATAAACCTGTGTTGACTGGAGTGAAAAGGGAATAAATGAACGAAGTAGAAGGCAATCCAGTATACCAAAGAACCTATGGGAATGGAGACTATAAAAAGGAAAATGCAAACAGTGTGGAGAATTCAAGTATGTTAAGAGGCAGAAGATTCTTGAGCTTTAACTTTTAGGAACTCATTGTTGAAGGATGGTTTCAGTAACATAGTGGAAGCAAAAGCCAGAGAGCTGTAGACTTAGGAATAAATAATGTTTAAGGAAGTGAGCACAGCACGTGAGGCCTGATCTTACAAGAAGTGTGACCCTAGGGAAGCAGAGAGAACCGTAAAGCTAGGGAGGATGATGGCAGGAAGGGGTCTACATTTGCTTGCCTTTTTTTTAAACTTAGTCCTGGAAAGACATGGACATTCTCATCAATTTTTTTACTACTTTGCCCTGCTTTCCTGATACGTCATAGGGTAAAGTTCTATAAATATTTCCTACTACAAAGTGAAAAGAAACACGTTTTAAAAGCCTGATTTATGGGATTTTATTTAATATTTTTTCCATTTTTCAAGGAATGAAAACTTTCTAGGGGCCGCCCGATGGTGTGGTGGTTAAGTTCTCACGCTTCGCTTTAGCTGCCCAAGGATCGCAGGTTCGGATCCCAGGCTCAGACTGACACACTGCTTGTCAAGCCATGCTGTGGTGGCATCCCATATAAAGTAGGAGATGGGCACGACGTTAGCCCAGGGACAGTCTTCCTCAGCAAAATGAGGAGAATTGGCAATGTAGGTTAGCTCAGGGGCTCGTCTTCCTCACGAAGAAAAAAAAAACTTTCTAGATTTTCAGTCTACCTAAAAATTAAGCTGTTTTCTTGACATTTGTTTATGAAAATGGTTGTTCCAGTTTGTACTGGAGTATGCAAACTGTATCTTTAACTAAGGTAGTTGTTTTTAAGTTCTCCCTTCTTTTCAGCTACTCTTAAAAATCTAGACTTTGAAATTTAGTCTTAAAACACTATTTCTCTTAAATCACAGATTTGGGCATGGCTCGGTCCAAGGTCTGATACTGGACGTTGGATATAGCTATTTGCTTTCACTATGGGGACTTAATTCTCAGGTTTCCCCACCCCCACCCCCATTTCTAATTTGAAATCTGCTGTTTAGGACCTGCTGTTGTAAAAGAGGCTTTCTGTGTTACAGCGTACCTATGGAGTGTTTTCCTCAGGTGTTTTTACAAAAACAAGGTTTTTGTGCTTAATTCACTCTTAGAGTTTAAATGATGGAGAACTCCTTAACCTGAACAATAATGCATCCTGGTTATTAATATGAGGCCAATAGCTGGGTCATTATTTTCACCATAGCAGAGTTAATCACTTACTAGTAAAAGGGAGAGAGCATTCAGTATATTTGGAGGCTGTTTAATCATCAACTTTGGGGATGATTAAACCCTTTGAGTTTCTGAGAACATATATCCCACTGCTTGCCAAGGCCTTGTCACCAAGTTTATTACTTTAATTAATCTGTTTTTCCCTTACCGTGTTACTACCATTTCTACAACTGGCTATGTACTGAATTCAGCAACTGACCAAACCATTTCTGAAGTTACTGCTCATGTTACGCATGAAAATCACTAGTTTAGTTGAAGAACGTATTCTGTATTCCCGGCTGGCAAACACAAGACAAACATAGGTTTCCAAGGTATCAGCACTGTGTGCATCTGTTTCATAGGGTAATTTCATCAGTTGAACAGATGAAGAATGCTAATTAGTTTGTTTATACATATGTGATTTAATGAGACTAAACACTTAGTGATCTTCAAGTAAGCACATCTTGTTTCCTGTTGCTGTTTTTACTTTAATAAAAAACAGAGTTAGGCACATTTTCTGGAAATCATAGTGCTGTGTAATACAGGAGAAGAAAGAATTTCAAGGAAGATTGACTGATCAATTGTCTCCTGCTGCAGTGAAATTGAATAGGAAGATGAGAATAAAAATATTGGGTTGGGGGGGGCCGGCCCAGTGGCAAAGTGGTTGGGTTCACGCACTCTGCTTTGGCAGCCCGGGCTTCGCAGGTTCAGATTCCAGGCGCCGACCTATGCACCACCCATCAAGCCCTGCTGTGGCAGCATCCCTCATACAAAACAGAGGAGGATGGGCACAGATGTTAGTTTAGGGCCAATCTTCCTCAGCAAAAAAAAAAAAAATTGGGTTTGGGGACAAGGGTTGAAATCCAACATTACTGAGAAGATTAAGCTTAATGGAAGACTTTATCGTAAACTATATTATGTCAAACTCCTAAGTCCAATACTAAAATTCTGAAATGTACCAGAATAGTGAAGCAGTTCTATAACTTCATTAGATCCAACCTATAATCTTCTATTGTTTATTGCCTTCCTTTTTTTTGAGTACCCTCAAAAAAATTCTAATTATTTTTCTTCTAATTTCTTTTCTTTCTAATTATTATAGTTATATTTTCATATAACTGAAATCATAGAATTCCGTTAATATACTTCTTCCTGAAAATTAATATAAAATAATGGAATTATAATTTTTGTAAATAAATAGTTGTTTAATATTATTTACTACTGTCTCTTTTACTACTTCCAAGTTGTACATAGCTCCACAGAGGCTGCTGTATTTTGGGGGTGAGATGGGTAGAGGAGATGAGGGAGTATCTCTGGCCCTGTAGTAAAAATTATATTTGAATTAAAATGCCTCACTTAACTTGTTTGGCTTTTTACAACCAGAGGTCAACAAATACAGCCTGTGGGCCAAATCCTCTGCCTGTTTTTGCAAATAAAGTTTTATTGGAACATGCCCATTCCTCTGCATATCTGCTGTGGCTGCTTTCATGCTGCTATGGCAGAGTTGAGTCGTTGATAGAGACCTGCAAGTCTGAAGAATTCTACTCTCTGGTCCTTTACAGAAAAGTTTGATGACCACTGATCTAAACCATATGTAAGGACAGGAGTTAGCAAATAGTAATGGAGTTATGTTGAGATGTATTAAAAACTGAGAAATAGATATCTGTGGAATTGAGTCTTAAAAGAAACGTGGTTGAGGGCCTTAGAATTTTAGGTCTTTCAGAATTCAAGTGACCATTCCCCCCTCATCGAGTTACCTTTGGGTCACTTAGGAGCCTGCTGAGTTAAGACACCTTCCTATTCTATTCTGGCAGAATATGTTTTCTGCTCATGAATATATAGGATATTCCTTGTACCTTCTTGAAGATCCATAAATTACACGTGATCACAGGTTTTGCGTATGACTTTTAAGTAACAGAGAGAACTGGCAGCTTCTTTTTCTGGCCTGTCAGCATCCATAATCTTCCCCATGTCTAATATCCCATGATACTGCAAGGGCTGTCAGATGTTGATTTAGCTTCCTTATTTTTCCCAGTTCAGAAAATGAATTGTCTATTGTTTTGAACTTATAACTTATTTGTGACAAATTACAAGCTGCTACTTATATATATTAAGAATATATTAAGAGCTTTGAGCCTCATAGAAAAGGAAAAAAATAATTGAATTGCAGTTCTAAAGACTGAAATATAAGACTTTCTCATGGATGGTTCAAACACCACCAGCCAACAAGCAGGAGAATTATGTTCTTGTTTGCTTTTTAATATAAACCTGTAAGCCGTATCTTTAAGCCTGATTCTTTAGAAACTAGTCTAACTTGGTGATCAGAGTTTGGTTAAAAGAAAATGCATTGGTTCTTGAGTCACATGGACCTACATTTGAACCTTAGTTCTGTCACTTCCTAGCATTTCAAATGAAAGGAAATGACCTAAACTTTTGAGCCTCTGGCCCATTGGGGTTAATAATACCTGTTTCATGTGGTTGCCGTGAGGATTAAACAATTCCTGTGAGGCTTAAATGTAAACACAGAGTGCCCGGCACTGTGCCAGGCACATAGCAGGGGTAAGTAAATGGGGATTCTCTTCCCCTCTTTTTTGTGTATTTTTGATTTTCCAAGAATGGAAACAGGTGGTGGACCCAGCTAATCAAGATCATTAGCATTGTTGATAAGCTGAACTTACAACCAGACAGTTCCAGTGGCAAATAACTAACGATAAGTGGGTTGTGACATCAACAAAAACAAAACTACAGGAGAAAATTTGCTAGAATGGCCTTGCGTACAATTTTGGTGGGACTCTGGGAAGAGAGGCCTTCTTGATTTACTCCAGTGTTGTCTAAATTCAGATCCAGACGCCTGCAGATCCAATGCATGTTCTTAGGGATCAGGAGTTTTTGAAAAAAATACTTTTTGTTTTTCATTTTGATGATATTTACTATTTATAGATAAAAGTATCTTCTTTTGCAGTAATCATTTCAATTAATGTTTTTTCAATCTAGAAGTCACTGTTTCATAACTGAAAACATATATTTGGGCATCATTATGTATATATTTGTTTCTTTGGGTATGTTTGGGAGACATTGCTTTATGCTATTCTGATTTTTCAGAAATGACAGCATAATGAGAATATAGTAGTACTAGCACTAATAAAACTTAGATTTAGACTTGGCTTCTGTTATAAAACCATGGTGTTCCACTCATGGAACAATGTGGAATCAAACTAGACTAAATGGGTTATAAAAATGGAAATCAGTAGTTTGTACTAAGGGCGTTTTGGAGAAAATTATATTCCATTTGAAAAATATTATAAGCAAGTATTTTACTAATATACTAAAATGTACACATATTAAATAAAGATCTTTACCAATTGTTCCATCCATTTTATAATTGACAGTTCCACCAGAATTTTCTTTACGTGAAAATGCAATATGACTGTATGGTCTTTGCTTTTTCACACCTGTCTTGTCTGTTTTCATAAGTGTGCAAAGTCACACCTCTTTCTGTTCTGACTTTCTACTGCCCCTAGACACCTCAGGCACCAGTGTCCTTGATCTGATAGTGGCTTCTATTTGAGTGTCCCACATAAGAAGAACAGCTCACCAGGAGGAGATCGCGGCAAGGTGAGAGGCCGTTGACACCATGTTCTGCACGAAGCTGAAGGATCTCAAGATCACGGGGGAGTGCCCTTTCTCCTTACTGGCACCAGGGCAGCTTCCTAAAGAGCCAGCAGAGGAGGTGGCAGGAAGCTCAGAGAGCTGCAAAGCAACTCTACCCATCTGTCAGGACATTCCTGAGAAGGATGCACAGGGAAGTCGTCCTCAAAGAAAGACCAGTCGGAGCCGAGTCTATCTTCACACTCTGGCAGAGAGCATTTGCAAACTGATTTTCCCAGAGGTGAGTATTTGCCCCTTCAAGATTTTACTGAAATTTTGAAAACTGTAAAAGAATGTTTTCTAAGGAAAATGTAAACATTTGCTTTCTCACTTTCAGGGCTAAAATAGATGTAGAATATTTTCTGGAAATTTATAAAAACACTCCTTTTAAGGCAATCATTTTCTTAGATTGTGTTGTAATTTTCAGTTGACTCAGTACCAAGCCTGAGCTTTGTGCAAAGCGCTGAAGAACCACAGACTGGCTGACTTTTAGAACTGAAAGGATCTTCAAAATAATCTTGTTTAACTCCCAAGAAGGACTAAGGAAGTTAAGTGACTTGACCAAAGTCACACAGCTTTTGAAGGGCAGAGCCATTACTGCTGTGAACAATATGGACTAGAGTGACTGAGAAAGAAGAGATTTGAATTGAAGCTTGCAAGATGGATAAATTGGAATTAGCAGAAAGTTGAAGGACTTATTTCAAATATAATATCAGCACAATAGTACTTTGGTTAATGGCCTTTGAATTGGAAATATTTAATTATTCTTACCCTACTGTAGTCACTAGACAGCCAGTTTGGCTGGGATAAGGGACGTAGCCCTTCTCAGGGATTTGGTTGGCATCACAGTCTGGGAAGCGGTTGGTACTCTCATTTCCAAGGGCAGAGTGAGATGAACAGATGGTGATGATGGAGAAGCTGGGCAGCTTCCATGCTTTCCCAGAGTCTTGTCATTACCACGTTGGCTTCATTACTTTGTTTGATAAATTTTGAATTCCTACCATAGAAGTCACACACATGTTGGAATCTCTTTTAAAAACATTCTGAATACCAAATATAAATGATATTTTACTTTTTTCTTTATTTAGAATAATCTGTGTTGGTTGTTTGTGAACTCAGGAATAATCATCCATCTTTGACTAGAGTGTCACGTAGCAGAGAAGGCAAGGCTATAAGAATTCTAGGAGGCAGAAAGGGTTCTTTTGGCATTAATGACTAGAACTCCTCCCTGACAACTGAGGCCATTTGCCTTATAATAGTTAAGTGTCCCACTGTTGGATACGTTTGGACTATATAATAATCTAGATTACTTCATCAATTGCCCAAATATCTACATGGTTTTGATTAAATAGCACTTTTTTTTACCAATTCTTTTTTAAGTGGTTAGATTTAATTCTTAGCATACTGTTGAGTTTCATTCAGTTCTATCAGTAATCCAAAGGAAGAGGCTCAAAATACCATCTGACAACATCATAGTTCTTGTTTTAGATAACTGGATTTAACTCCCCAATTATGTTTTTAGGGGGGGCAAGTATTAAAATTCATTATCCTTAGCCAATTTAGAGTAGGAGATGTCATTCCAAAGTAGTGGAATAGTAGGCCTTAAAAAGGCCTTACTGATCATCTAATGTAAACTTCTCACTTCTGTTTGAAGAAATTGAGGCATATACAGTTAGACTACTTGCTTTAAGTAAAAGAGATAACTGGAGACATAGGAAGGTCTCTCATCTCATTCATAATCCATTGCTCTTTCTATTTTAATATTTTTTTGCTCATTTTTCATGGATATTGCTCTCCAATAATCCAATAAGCTCCTCAGGTCTTTAGGAGTTTACAGTGTGGTGTTAGCCACAGGTGTAGCACATCAGAACCCAGTTACTGAATTGAATCAGTTGAATCAGATATGTTTATATAAATGATATTACCCCAAGTCAAAGATCTGATGAGACTAAGAGGATCTGAGGAGAATCGTGAAGTCTCTAAATGTGTTCCAAAATATGGGGCTGCAAAAAGAAAAGAAGAAACACTATTTTAATTTATCCTTATGAATTAAAATATCCCTGGTCTAGAAAAACATTAGAAACTGTAGAAAAGCTGAAAATCAACTGAAATAGCAACTTATCCATAAACCACACCAATGAAATTCCATTCAGAATGCTCACAGTAATATTGCATCAAATAGCAGTTATTCCTAAAGTATTACCATATGGTGTATTTGTGAGAAAACTACTTGTTTTAACAATGAATACATATCTATCCTTTATCAAGTCAAATGTAATTGTTAAGTAAAGAGAAACAAACTTGAGAGCAACACTTTCTTTACTTTTGGGGACAGCACCCCCTCTGTGAATCAGAAATTCCATGATCCACAACCCTTCAGAGTCCAAGGATTGTGGATGTAAGCAGAGCCCCTTCCTCCAAACTCATAATGGAGGCTTTCCCAAAGAAAAGGGAGTTTGAATGCTGGGCAACTAAAAATCTATAGAAGACTACTATGCAATATTTTGTGTATCGAACTGTAGGGAATTAATTTTGAAGGTATTATTGGATTTAGTCCTAAAATACAATACTAAACTAAAACTCACTATATAGAATTGTTGGGATATGTTGGCTGTGTATGACAAGTCTCACTTAAAGTTGAGTCCTGCCTATGGCTTTATTGTGGACTTGCGTCACCCCAGGGTCTAGGCTCAGGATATATTATAGGAGCTACAGCGCGAAGGTAGGAAACTCTATGCACCAGCAGCCTTTACCAATAAATATTTTGCCTGGAAAGCTTGTGGAGTTTGTTTTGAACAATTGTTTTTGAACGATTTTCCAGAGGAGCAATGGTACATGATGAAAGGAGATACAAAAATCTATTAACCCATAATATCACTAAAGTATGCTACTAAAGCTTTGCTAGGACTTAAGCACTTTTTTCTTTAGAAAAACAAGTTCTGATTCAAAATGGAAAATCAAGAATACTTCTACTCCACCAACCCCAGCAATGGGTAGAGGGACCATTTCTCCTCCCCTCTTAGAATGACTGCACATGTGTAGGAGGAAAGGAACTAGAAAAAGAAGTTCCTGGTGACAGTGGAAAGGAAATGAAAAACCGAGACTTTGACTGAAAAGGGTAAAAGAGTGTACCTGGTGCTTTAATCAGAAAGGTAAAGAGGAAGAAAATGATGTCTCCACTAGTGTTTGGGAGAAGGAAGGAAAAATTCTTCAGTGGCAGAATGGATGGATTTTCTTTCCCATCCAATTTTTTTTTGGATTTTTACCCATCAAAAGTTCCTGGTCAGAGCAGCAATTCATATATAAACAAATATAATTCAAATTATTTTAAATTGGAAATGATCAAAATTTATTTGTAAGCAAGTTAAAAGAGTAACACCTCTGTACTTGGCTATATCACTTCCCTGATAAAGTTTTATATATGAGGCCTTCAAGACTTTGAATAGCTGACAGGGGAAGTGTTGTTCATTCAATCATTCATTCCATCAATATGTTTTGAGCATCTCCTATGGCCACGTCCTCTTCTAGGTGCTGGACATACAGTGGTGAACAAAACAGGTATTTCCTGTCCCCTTGAAGCTTCTATTCTAGTGGAGGAGACAGATAATAAGAAGAAAAAGTCAGGTAGCAAATGCATGAAGGAAAACTAAAGCTCATGCACAAAGGCAGGGACTCTCATATTATTGATGACCCCTTTTTCCATATGAATATGTTTTGCAGGAGGAAAGAACTCACAGCAACCCGTGGTTTCATGAGTTTTACTCCACACTAATAGATGCGGTTAGTGATGCCAGAGGGACTTTCTGCCAAATAAAAGGTCCTGAGAAACTGAAGCTTTTCAAGCACCTTGGCCGATCTACCTCGTTTACAGTCTCCAATTTAATGTTACCTTCCTCCTTCCTTGATATCAAGGACTGCTAGGAAACATGCCCATATTTTCCTTCCTGAACATGTTCCTCTCCTGCCAGGCTTCCTGCCCTTTGACATCATATAGGTGACCAGGACCTTGGTCAGAATCTGCCCACTGTGTTGAGTCACCTGTCAATCTTTCGTCCTGAGGCAAATGTATCCTCCCTCTCCTTATCTAAACGGCTAAGTTGTTCTACATTGTAAATTGTTTTATTTCTTTTCAGCATATGTGTTTTCTTTCAATAAATCTCAAATTTCTTTTCCAAGCTCTATACGTACTTTAAAACTGAAAGTCCTTTTCACAACCCATTTCATTAAAACAGACGCTTGCTCTATTTTGCTTAACTCTACTACCTCACTTGACCAGTGGAAACTCTAAGAGAGATATAAATAGTTCTTAAGGAAAAAGGAATCTCCCAACTTGGAACGTAGCCAGAAAATTCTTCACTTTCCTCTGGGTAAACTACAGAAAGAATCAACGGTTACATATACACATATAGATATGTGTGATTTTTATATGGAATGCAAAAAATTGGCAGCATTGCTTACCAGTCCTTTGCTTCCCACTTAACAGCCCGTTGTCTCTAGCTAGTTGATAAGAAAGATTAACAGATAGTCAACAAGTATTTATGAAGTGTGGAGGGTTATGTACAAATGTCTTGAAATACAGGAAAACTCATGAAATACTCAGAAATCAATAAAAGAGAGTAAAACAATAAGTATTTGGTGAAGATTATTAGTTCAAAGAAAGGAAGTTAGTGAAAGTTAGAGTAAATCCAAGATTTGTTTCAGATCAACAATCAACTGACCTTGGTGACAGATTGGATTTAAGGGATAAAAGAAAGGGTTAAGACAGAGATAACTCCAGAGTTTTCTAGACCAGGAGACTTAAATGATGTATGGAACATAAATATGCATTTGTAGATAAGGGTGGAGATTCACTGGGCTGGCTGGGTGTAGAGTTCCTGAAAGGAACAGAAATTTGCTTGGCTTGAGCCGTGCTGAGATTGAAGTATTGGCAGCACGTCCCTTAAAGGGATTTCCTGACCCTGAGGAAGTGATGCCCACGATTCCTTCATGGAAGATCTGACATTACCTAACTGGAGTCTGCTATTTGGATTCCAATTCAGTTCGACCTTGTTTTGTGGCTGTTAGTGAGACCACCCACCAAGGGCAAAGCCGGCGAGCCACAACCCACATCCAAACTCAAATTAGTCTGAGCTCATTGTTTCTTCCCAAGTTTGAAAAAATCCACAGAAAATCAGTCCCTGTTTCCAAAGTGTAAATTCACTACACTTATCGTTAAAGTAATAATGTTTCTGCTTCTTCATAAGAAACTTTCAGGACAGATTTTTAAAATATGTATCTTCAAGTAAATTATTATTTAAGGGAATGTCTAAAACTTTTGTTTTCAATTTTCAGTTTGAGCGGCTGAACCTTGCACTTCAAAGAACATTGGCAAAACACAAAATAAAAGAAAGCAGGTAAATTGAACCTCTTTAGCTGTGTGAACCTCCTATTACAGTCACTGGTACTGCTACTAATAACCAACACTTACTTGAATGTATCAACGTTTTTTGAATCATTATGGTTTGCCAGAAACTGGACTAAATGTTTTAGCTGCCACGAATCTGAAAGTAAGTGCATTTATTTTTCACATTTTATGCGTCAGAAAGCTCAGGTTTATATAAAATATTTAGGATTTTACAGCTGTGTAGGAAAAGGCAGAACTGATTTTCAAGCCTGGGTTTCTCAGAGCCCATGATTTTAACCATGTTGCCGTGTACTGCAGCTTTTAACAAGGTCGCATAAGGCCTGTTCTTTCTAAGGGGTAATTTCAAAAATATTTAACAACAGGTAAGGCAAGGATCCCAAACAATCAGAATAGACTCCTTGCCTGAAGAATCCTGCCAAAAGGTCCAAGCCAGGGTCTCAATGCTCCCATCCCCGTCTCACACAGATTCAACTTTTAGCTGCTACCTCAGGAGGAGGAGGAAGGATCAAGGGAGTAAGAGGTGGGTGACCTAGGGGGCTTGGGGCTGCAGCTGTTTATTGATCCTTTGGGAAGTGTTTCTGTATTTTCCTAACCAGTTTGGTTATACCAGTGTGCACTGGCTGAATATCAGTTCTGTTTATACTCTTTTCTTTATTCTGTCTTTGAAATTTTCTTTAAGAAAGCTTTCCTGGGCTGGCCCGGTGGCGCAGCGGTTTAGTCCGCGCTTGGCAGCCCGGGGTTCGCTGGTTCGGATCCCGGGCGCCCGCCGACGCACTGCCTGTCAGCCATGCCGTGGCGGCGTCCCATATAAAGTGGAGGAAGATGGGCACAGATGTTAGCCCAGGGCCAGTCTTCCTCAGCAAAAAGAGGAGGATTGGCAACGGATGTTAGCTCAGGGCTGGTCTTCCTCACCAAAAAAAAAAAAAAAAAAAGAAAGCTTTCCTTAGAGGCTTAATATATACGGTGATTTTTTTAAAAAAATCTGATTTATATAGTTAATTTTTCAAATATATCTTGGCCCATTTAGTGCTGGTAGATCACTTGATTGCCCTTGTTTTGGATCGCCTGAAATCTCAAGGGTTATTTCAGTTGTGAGTAATAGAATAAATACTTGAGTTCAGATTTGCAGAATTGAAGTTTTGCAAACCAATTCCATTGTCAGGAATATTTTATAAATTCACTCATCTGTCTACTACTCATGAGTGGATATTCTGTTCTGTGGATTATCTCTGCTTAATTTTCCTTGCTGACCAACTGGTCCCAGACTGCAGGCAGCAGGCAAGCCAAGAAGGGGTCACAGACAGGTCCAGAAGGAGACAGTGTGAATCTATGTGTCTGAAGGAAGCTTTGTTTACATGAGTGATAGGAAAAGCATTCCAGAACGCCTCTGACCTTAATTCTCAGTGAAGCTGATAAGATAGCCACAAGCCATTGTAACTGTGCTACTGTGTCTGTCTGCTTAAGTCTCTGGCAGCCAGTTTACTGAAAATTTATTCTCAGGGCCTTGTGTTCTGAAAGGTTCCTAAGCTAGATGCAGACATTCAGCTAGGATGTGTTCCCAGCGGTGTATCTCTTTAGAAAAATCTTAAAACTTAAAAAAAAAAAAATCACTTTATTCGGAAACCTTCCCTGATTTCTTAAAGAGCTGTACATACTTTTAAACTGTCCTAGTGATAATTATCCAGTTGTCGGAAGAAGGTGAGGGACCTTCTTTCTCAGAAGACTGCCTGCTGATGTGCTAAATGGCTTCTCTCCACTTTGCTTTTTTAGTTCTTGGGTGTATTCCTTGTGGGGTTTTTTTCTACCATCTTTTTGGCAGGTTGGTTCCATTTCTGCTGCTCTCAGTTTGCCAACTGCTGAACACACCTTAATTGCTTCTTGTGGACTGCTTGTTATCTTATGTGACTTGAAAAGAAAAAGGACTGAGACTAGAGCCTCGCTCCCACCCCTCCTTTTCTTAGGTGAATGAATTTTTGCACAGCCCTATGGTATCTCTCTGGGATGTTGCAGAGAGCTTCTGCTTTGTTTCTTTTTCTAGGACCTTTTGATCACATCATCATATGTATGAACCCATGGCTTGGGGTGTGTGTGTCTGTGTGTGTGTTTTGTAAAACGCACAAACACATTTGCTGGTGCACTTATAAGCTTTCACCTCCTTGTTTTTGAAGGTAAAGGCAGGGACTTATTTTGAATTGCACTCTGTGCTGTTTGGACTAACTAAACTTTGCTCACATCTCATATCGTGGGTGCTGGGAATTGGCAGAATTTAGAGTTCTCTGAGCAGATTTGCTCTCATTCTTTAGAAAAAAAAATAGAAGTTGCTTAAATGAGAAAAAGAAGCAAATCTAAAGACTGATTAATATAAAATAACATATAACAAAGGGTTTGGGGATCTCCAGATTCAAACTCGATATGATACTGTATAGTGATCCTTAACAAATTTAGATAAGAAGATATTTCTACTAGTATTTTAAATAATTATAAGCAATATACTTTTATATGGTAAAGTGGTGGACTGAGCAATTTTTCTTCTAAAAAATATTTTCTTTTGAAACTTCTGTACATGTATCATATTTTTTTGAAATGTTTAAAATTTTAGATTTATGCCTGTTTGTAAACTTGGCTTGTCTAATGGCAAACCCAACCACAAACAGAACTTTGGGTGTCTTTTTAATATGCTTTAGTAGTTTGGCAAATTTGGCCATAATCAGCCATCACTATCAGAAATCATCAAAATACAATTAGGCAGACATGAATCAATAAGTTGTCCTGTTGAAATTAGCAAAACCTCTATCAATCAAAATGAATGCTATTATATTATCAACTTCTTTGCTTTAGAAACCAGTGCAATAGCTGAATAAAGAATAGATTTCTTTAGTTACAAATTTTTATACAAGATCAAGGATAAAAGTTTAGTGTAATGATGTCTGAGAGTTAAATATATAGAACATAAAACTCAAAAGCAGGATATACTATATATTTGCTTTAGAAAAAAAATAGTGATACTTAAAAGTGAAATCCGTCAGCATGTTGATTTTCCTTCTTGGCTGAGTTATCAAAAAACTCCTGGGCTCATTTATTACCACCCCTTCTGGGCCCTTTCATATTCCTGGCTCCCTACAGTGCAAACCTGTATAGTCTTGGCCTATGTAAAGTTAACTTAAAAGGTAAAAATACTTAATAAAAAATGATGACACACTCTATATCAGGTATATTTTGGGGTTTTCCACCATTGTTTTGGGTTGTACATGCCATTGCTCCTTTCCTATAAACACGATAGTCAAGATTTGCCTCTACAGAAAAGGTAATTTAAACTATTTTTTGTCATCACTTCTGTATGTTATAAACTGAAGTTTTAGCATTCGTTTGTCAGTCTATAATTTAAGATATTAAAATAATTTCAGGAACTCTTTGGAAAGAGAAGACTTTGAAAAAATAATTGCGGACCAAGCAATTGCATCAGGTAACAGAATATTTCAGTATATGCAATTAGGAAATAATTATATTTGTAGAACTAATATTTTACCTGTAAATTAATATTAGTAGAGAAAATTTACCTGTAGAACTAGTATTTTCTCCAAAAATATTCATATGTATTTGTTGGTTTCTTCCAGTGTGAAGTGTTCAATAGTATGTATTATGTTAACATAAAGAATGCCTTTTTCATACTATATATTTTTGTTTGACCTAAAACATTTCCTCTTCTTATAATGTTTATTTGCTGAGAAGTAGATAAAGCTGCATGGGAAGCTGACTCATAGACATTTTCATGCTTTGGCCTTGAGCTTAGAACTAAGTGTCCCTTGTTTATGCATGAAAAATTCTACTCAACAAAGTAAAACAAAGAATTTTTTTAAAGGTTGTCAACAAGCATGGGAAAAAAGATTAACAGTGTTCTCATATTAATAATTAGTTTGGAGGAAACAAGTAGATGAGTAACTTTGTCATACTGTTTTTTTCAAAGTTTGAGTACATGGACCAACAGGTTAAATTTTTCTTAAAGTACAAGATATTAAGAATTGAATAGTGATAATAATGATGATGGCTAACGTATATTGAGCCTGTCCTAGGAGCCAGGTACTATTCTAAACATGATCCCCACACATCACAACAATGCTATGAAGAAGACACTATTGTTTTCCCTAAGTTACAGATGGGAAAAATGTAGTACACACAGTTTAAAGAATAAAGGTTAGGGAAGAAGAAGTTGTAGAAAGTAAATAATATATTCCAAACACATATTCATTCAGGTAACATTAAACAACAAGAATGCTATTTTACTCAGAAAAAATAATTACTTTATAGCATGTCTAAAGAAAAATGACAAAATTGAGTTTCATGACCAGTGATTTCGAATTAATTCCTCTATCCAACGCTTCTACTCCTGGAGGCTCTCCAAGGGTGACAGTGCCCCTTCATCATGATGTACTGTTTTGGTTGTTAACAAGATGGGAGAGCGTTTTCTGAAATGGATTCGATCTTGTATTTCCAGTTTTTCTTTATAGTTAAGTTTAAGGGAAATAAAAAGTTGTGTATTATACTCAATTGATCATTTTTTTTTTTTTGGTGAGGAAGATTAGCCCTGATCTAACATCTGTTGCCAGTCCTCCTCTTTTTGCTGAGGAAGATTGGCCCTGGGCTAACATCCATGCCCATCTTCCTCTACTTTATATGTGGGACGGCTGCCACAGCATGGCTTGATAAGCGGTGTGTAGGTTCATGCCTGGGATCTGAACCTGCAAAACATAGGCTGCCAAAGCAGAGTGCGTGAAATTAACTACTCTGTCACCAGGCCAGCCCCTGATCATTCTTTTTTAATTAACTGATTTGGGATCTTTATTTGGAGTTAGGAGAATTTTAGAAACTAATCTATGTAGGTTTTGAATATAGGTGGTTATTTTGGTTGAAACTCTTATTGCCAGAAATAAAGGGAACTAAATCATCAAATAAAATAATGTTAAAAGTAGCAGTAACAGGACTGTCCAGTGGCATAATGGTTAAGTTTGCAGGCTCTGCTTTGGCCACCCAGGGTTTGTGGGTCCGGATCCCGGGTGCAGACCTACACACTGCTCATCAAGTCAAGCTGTGGTGGCAGCCCACATACAGAATAGAGGAAGATGGGCACAGATGTTAGCTCAGGGCCAATCTTCCTCACCAAAAAAAAAAAAAGGTAGTAACGTCACAGCTCTACCAAGATGACATTTTTCATATGGCAGGAAATGTATTATGTGTTTTCAGGAGTTCCAGTGGAGATCATCAAAGAATCTCTCGGTGAAGAGCTTTTTAAAATATGTTATGAGGAAGATGAACACATCCTGGGTGTGGTTGGAGGAACCCTCAAAGATTTTTTAAACAGCTTCAGCACCCTTCTGAAACAGAGTAGCCACTGCCAAGAAGCAGAAAAGAGAGGGAGGCTGGAGGATGCCTCCATTCTATGCCTGGATAAAGATCATGACTTCTTAAATGTTTACTATTTCTTCCCTAAGAGAATCACGTCCCTGATTCTTCCTGGCGTCATTAAGGCAGCTGCTCACATATTGTATGAAACCGAAGTGGAAGTGTCGGTCCTGCCTCCCTGCTTCCGTAATGATTGCAGTGAGTTTGTCAATCAGCCTTATTTGTTATACTCCGTTCATGTCAAAAGCACCAAGCCATCCCTGTCCCCGGGCAAACCCCAGTCCTCACTGGTGATTCCCGCTTCTCTCTTCTGTAAGACATTTCCGTTCCATTTCATGTTTGACAAAGATATGACAATTCTGCAATTTGGCAATGGCATTAGAAGGCTGATGAACAGGAGAGACTTTCAAGGAAAGCCATATTTTGAAGAGTACTTTGAAATTCTGACTCCAAAAATCAATCAAACGTTTAGTGGAATCATGACTATGTTGAATATGCAGTTTGTTGTTCGAGTGAGGAGATGGGATAACTCTGTGAAGAAATCTTCCAAGGTAAGAAAAACGTAATCATACTTTGAATATGAAATAACTTATTTCATATTTAAGGACTAGAAACCAAAAAGGTAGAAATATATGCGTTGCTTCAAATATGTTCATAAAATGTCTATGTTTAAAACAATCTGAAAATACTTTTAAGGCTGGAATAAATTTAAAACAAAATCCTTTCTGCATTCATTTGCTTGCTTATTTGACCCATTACTTCACAAATATTTACTGAATGCAGTCTATCTTTTAAAATCTTTATGGAGTATTTTATAACTGAATTAGATAAATAATTATAAAAAATTTGTTTTCAATCATCAAATAACTGACTTAATTTGGAATACTAAGAGGTATTGTTCTACAATAAATAAACAGAAAGTACTTGTTTCTTGTAGGATGCAACTAAATGGATTTTTTAATCAATATTTAACAGACATGGAAAAATCAATAACTTGTGTGATTAATTGTTAGAGAATGTGGGGGGAAAATGTTATGTCATCTCATGGTAGAAAACTTTGGTAATCATTTAGTCTTAGGAAATAAAGTTTGCTAAATCGTAGTTGAGAGTATAAGCAAAGCTAATAGAGAGGCATGCTTTTAGACATGCATGACCCCAGCAGACACACAATTTGTTCCCCCAAATGAAAACAGCTTTATTACTTTTTATCATAAAAATAATGTAGCTAAATATTTTAAAAATAGGTTATACTTAAAGATGTTCATTGCAGCAAAAAATCAAAAACATTAATTTTATACTCTTTGTTTAAAACAAAAAAATGCTATTTACAGCTTCCTTTTTATCGTTAAAGAATATATTTTGAGCGTCCTGCCATGCCATTAGATATAGGTCTCTTTCATTTTTTCAAAGGCTGCGTAGTATCCCATTGTATGATTATTCTTTACTTTATTCAACCAGTCCCCCGTTGAAGGACATTTGGGTTGCTTTTGACTCTTCACTGCAGTGAACACACATTTACGTATTTGTCCACACTCTACAAGGAAATCGTGTGATCCCAGATAACCACTTGAAGCCCCATCTCTCTCCAGCCTCCGTTGGTGCAATCCTTTCTGCTGGCTGCTACTATCAAAAGAATATAATAAAAGCATCAGCATGCCACTTAGTGAGAAAGCCTTGAAGCGAGAATTTTTTGCATTGTTCATTGAAAAGCACGGTTTCTGTGTAGAATATAGTCATACATATTTTTCAAAAGTCTGCATGCATTTTAGAACTCATAGGAAATTGAAACTCTAAGAAAGCCTATTGTTCTTTTCCATTAGGTAGAAAAAATAGAGTTTAAATACAAAGGGGTTATCACTGTATCTACTTTCTCTCCTTTCATCTCAGAAATGTGTTGGAAACTTGAATAAACCAAAATTGGTTTTCCTTTGCTTCATAGGTTATGGACCTCAAAGGCCAAATGATCTACATTGTTGAATCCAGTGCCATCTTGTTCTTGGGGTCACCCTGTGTGGACAGATTAGAAGATTTTACAGGACGAGGGCTCTACCTCTCAGACATCCCGATTCACAATGCACTGAGGGATGTGGTCTTGATAGGTGAACAGGCCAGAGCTCAAGATGGCCTGAAAAAGAGGCTGGGCAAGCTGAAGGCCACCCTTGAGCAAGCGCACCAAGCCCTGGAGGAAGAGAAGAAGAAGACAGTCGATCTTCTGTGCTCTATATTTCCCTGCGAGGTTGCTCAGCAGCTGTGGCAAGGGCAAGTTGTACAAGCCAAGAAGTTCAGTAATGTCACCATGCTTTTCTCAGACATTGTTGGGTTCACTGCCATCTGCTCCCAGTGCTCGCCGCTGCAGGTCATCACCATGCTCAACGCGCTCTACACTCGCTTTGACCGGCAGTGCGGAGAGCTGGATGTCTACAAGGTAGGGGTGGAGCAGGGTGATGCCCATTTTACAGCAAAAGTCACTGGGAAAAAGCACTGCCACTAGAATCTGAGTTATAATGTCAATGGAAGGCTTTCTCTGCAGGGCCATGCAAGCTACATCCTGGGAGCAGGCATTGTGCCTTAATCCTGTGGGTGTTCTCCAGCCAGAAATAGCTCTGAATCTGCTCAGAAAAAGAGAGAATTATTCCATGAAAGGACTGCCACATTGTCTTCTCAAAGAATAAGCATATAATGGAGGGGTGATAGACTGAGTGGAGGATGGGGTATAGGACCCATGAAAAGGTAAAGTTTAAAAGTCAACGAGCTTGACACTTGACTTGGAAACTGAGTTGTTATTAAGCATGAGATAATTTAAAGTATGACTTGTACAGGGAAAATTTATCCTTTGTCTCGGTAAAAGTAAAGAAATGTGTATTATACAAATTGTCTTTAAATGGATTAATTCAGTATGGAGTTAACATGATACTTTTCATGGCCAGTTAACAGAAATCTGAGAAACCTACTTAAGGCAATATTGTCGAGAGGCCAGGGGCAGAGACACTCAAATAAGAGAGGCCCATCTTCAGATCTTGTTCTCTACCTTACTTGCTTTGTAAGCTGAGAAAGTTAAATGTCCTTTCTCATCTCTAAAACAGAGAAAATAATATCCACCCACAGAATATCTGTGCATGAATAACATACATTATGCCCCATAATCTTCAAAAACAGGACTGTGATGAAGATTATGGTAAATAATATCTATTATTCATCAGACAGCAGGATTTATGTACTGAGTACATGATGTTACCTACGATGTAACAGGCATCATTCTATGCACTGGGGATGCACAGTGATTGTCCCTGACACATAATAAACTATTTTTTTAATGTAACTGTTATCAATAAGAGAACTAATGAAGAGATTTTGTGTTCTGCTTGTTTCTGTAGAAGTAAAACATTTTTTACTGATTTAAAGTATTTTGCATTGTTTTAGCTATTGACATTAAGAATAAAGCATGCTTTTCATTTGTGTGGCTCAAATCATCTTGTAATTTGCCACATCACAACAATGGCATTTCAGAGCTTACCCCAATCTGAAATAAATAAATTATTGAGGGGGAAACAAATATTATTTATGGGAATACATAAACCCCTGTTTTGTTCCAGTCTAGAAGCTAGAAGTAAAACTTTCCTTTTTCAAATTTCTAACAGGAAATTCCAGACAGAGCTATGATTCCCTTGGGAGAAAAAGAGGTCCATGTATAATTACAGATAAAATAATTGGCTTCAGTTAGGTTAAGCTTGATGGCCTCTTGTGGAATTTACTATATTTATGTGTAGATAGTTTCCATCTTGAGAATGGCTCCTTTCTCAGAATGGTGAGAAAAAAGTCTTACCCTGCTTTGCAAACTGCTGTGATTACTAGCAGAAGTCACCCTCTTCTACAAGTTGAAACTTTTACAAATTTCGTTATTCCTATCAGGTGTGAGACTCTATGCTCCTTCCTACGAGGATGGGTAGCCACAGAGTTTCCTGAGTAATCCAACCACAGCTTGAGCTGGATAGTGAATCACCTTCTTCACCAGTCTTATCTCCACCTTCTCTTCATTTCTGATTTTGCATGAAAATACCGGGAGACAGTAAATACATAGGGAAGGGCCCTAAGCGTGGAGTAAATTTAAGATATACAGAATGTCTGATCTTCAGCTGACTTATGTACAGTGGCTTCCAAGGGGTAGTCAAGCTTATTTCTTCCAAGACCTGATTGTGCCAGGATATTATTTAATTTTCTTTCAATCTTTTGGCCATTTTTCTGTTTATTTCAGTATTTCTTTATCCACTGTTTTAGCAAGTACAGCATTTGCCAGTATGGGTGGGCACAATCCCTCGTGAGAAGAGTTTACACATCACCTGGGGGGTGAGGAGGGTGGCACCGACAAATGCCAGATTTCCACACGACACGATGAATGTCCAGTTCCACTTACGTCTGCACACGGTGCTACAGGCGCAGAGAATAGACACCTAACCCCAAGCAGGGGTGAGGGTATCACTTCTCCTCATTAGTAACATTTATTGCACACCTGTAATATGTTAGCCCTTATGTTAAGCACTTTTTATGCACTCATTGCTGAGGAAAAGCTTATGGGAGGCATTGCTGCCTGGCTCATTCATTAGCAAATACACTGGGCACTGGGGATACAGGAGTTAATAAAATAGACAAACTCAGAGAACTTACATCCTACTGGGGGAAAGAAGGACAATAAACAAATGAGTAAATTTATAGTATTCCGGTTGGTGTAATAGTCTGGTTAAGGTTAAGGGAGAGAAGAGCAGAGGGTAAGGGGTGATTGCTATTTCAGGAAGAATGGTCAGAGTAGCACTTTCTCATAAGGTGAAGTTTTAGCAGAGACTGGAGGAAATGAGGGGCAAGCCAAGTGGTTACCTACAGGAAGATTGTTCCCGGCAAAGGAATAGCACGTAGGAGCATGTTTGGTATGTTTGAGGGATAACAGGAGGCCAGTGGCATTGAGACAAAGAGTGCAAGGGGGAGAATTAAGAAATCAGGAATTAGCAGAAAGGTCAGGAAGGACTTTGGAGACATAAGAGTATTTATTCTGAGTGAAAGGGAGAACCACTGAAGTTTTGTCTCTCTTTCTTTTTTCCTTTCTCACCTCCATCCCTCCATTTTGGAGGTTTTGGATAAGAGTAATATGATCTCATAAGTTACAAATAAATATTTAGAAGAGAAGAAAAATGCAACTATTACAATTTCGTGAATTCTTTGTAGATTTAAATTAACTGTTAACTTTCCGTAGTCAGTATCAGAGACAGATAAAAATTGCCTACAACAGCAATAATGACAGCGATAATAATAATACTTGAAATTTATATAATAGATTGATTTCCAATAGCCTTCCAAGCACCATTGTTTCTCTCTCCTGGTTTGATGTCATGGTTTCTATAGTTTATGATTAATATTCATGTAGACACTTATGCGAGAACCCCAAAATCCTTTTGAAAAACTATAATGTTTTAGGTTTACATTGCACATTCCTATTAAATTCGTATGACATTGATTGAGTAGTGACTGCGTTGAAAACACTGTATTTTATGTTGAAAGGATATAAAATCAGTAAGTGAGCCCAACATCTTGAAGCAGTTTATTATAAATCCAGAATGTGTCATTGCTTCTACAAACCCATTTTATGTGGTTGAAAAAAAAGAAGTGAGTCAGTGGCAAGCTTGGGAGTAGAAGCCCCTCCTGACACTGTGTTCACAGGACTATGCTGCCTCTCCGCGCAGTGGCCTGATCTAAGGTGTCTAGACCTTGTGATTTCCTGAAAGGTAAAGCCATTTCTGAGAGTATCTGATTTTCCGTAGGGCCCAAACACTGTGATTTCTGCTCTATGATTCATGCTGTGATTCTTCCGGAGTTTTTATTTGCCATATGGAAAATCTGTTATGTGTAGGTAGAGACCATTGGCGATGCGTATTGTGTGGCGGGAGGATTGCACAGAGAAAGTGATACCCATGCTGTTCAGATAGCACTGATGGCCCTGAAGATGATGGAGCTCTCTGATGAAGTTGTGTCTCCCCACGGAGAACCTATCAAGGTAAGGCAGATCATATATTGTCCAGGAGACGTCACAAGAACAAATGCTTATTAATTAGTTATCAAAAGAATGGTGTGTTAGTTGGCGTTTCAGTTGCAGAGAACAAAATGTCTAACTTGTTTAAGGGGGAAAAATTTTACTATAGAGCATTAAACGGCTTACAGAATCATTAAGAAAACTAAAGAAGCCATGTATAAATTGAGCTTTCAAAAAATGGCTCCCAGAGAGGGAGAACCACTGCTTTTTCCAGGATCAGGGAGCTGGCTCCTAAACTCGACCACTATAGCCAGTCAGGAAACTGCTGTGTTTAAAAAGTTGCTGCCTCGACTACTGCCTACAGAACCAAACTTCACCTACTATAATTTAAATCAGCAACATGGAAATCCTGCATCATGGCCCTCATGGAGTGAGGGACTGGAAACCGGGCTGTGCTAGGCATCCTGTAAAAAAAACCCAAGGCTTCCACAGTTGTGCTTATACTTGGAAGCAACAGAAGTGCAGTCACAGCAGAAATCCTGGCTTCCAAATCTCATGCAAGTGTTATCTGATTCACCAAACCTAAATCCATCTAGAAACTGCAAGGGGATTTGGAAAATGTAACTTTTAATTTTCTAGTCCCTGCAGGGGAGAACTTTACACTAGAATGAATGTTGACTGCTAAGCCATCAACATTTCCAGGACACATCACATTCCAAAAATTTTAGATGAGCCAGATCCCAGAATAATGTCTTATTGCAGATGAGAAAATAAAATTAACATGCTGGGCAGATAAAACATGAGTGGGTTATCTTTATCTGTTCCACTTAATTTTTATACAAGTCCTCAATTGATAGCCTTCAGAAATGGGCCTTTGAAGTATATAAGATCCTATCTGGTATGCTATAAAATATAGAGAGAAGAAAGGAAGAAAATGTAAAAAACTAAACTATAATATTTAGAAATTTATGGCTCTCTTCAATCTTAATAGAAGCCATATGTCTAAGCCTTCACAAGTATTTTCTAAGTTGACTGTCGTCCCAATTATGTATTTCTGTGTGATATATTTCCCTAAATTTTGTGGTTCAAAGCCATGAACCTTTTATTATGCATAGATTGTGTGCATCAGGATTTTTTTTTTTTTTTTGGTGAGGAAGATTAGCTCTGAGCTAACATCCATTGCCAATCCTACTCTTTTTGCTGAGGAAGACTGGCCCTGATCTAACATCCGTGCCCACTTCCTCTACTTTATATGTGGGGCACCTGCCACAGCATGGCTTGATAAGCAGTGCGTGGGTCCACTCCAAGGATCTAAACCTGCGAACCCAGGGCTGCCAAAGCAGAGCATGCGAATTTAACCACTATGCCACAGGGCTGGCCCCTGTGCATCAGGAATTTTGATGAGACTTAGCAGGGATACCTTGTCTTTGCTCCACAGTATGTGGGACCTCAGCTGGGGGCACTCCAATGGTTGAGGGTATTTGGAATAGTTGGGATTGCTCCACTTGGAGCTGGAGGACCCATTCCAAGATGGCTGCTTCTCTTACATGCCTGGTTCCTCAGTGAGGATGCCCGAGGACTGTCAGCCCAAGTGTTTACATGTGGTACTCCATCACTGCAGCCTCAGAGTAGTCACATTTCTTACATGGTGGTTCATGTCCCAGTGAACAAGATTGGTGGAAGCTGTGTGGCTTTTTATGACCTAGACTCAGGAGACACACAATGACACTTCCCTTATATTCTGTTGGTCAAAGCAGTCACAAGCCCACCCAGAAGGGAGAACACTTAGACCCCGTGTCTTAATAGGAAGAGTGTGAAATAATTTGCAACTATGTTTTTTGTTTTTTTTTTGTTTGTTTGTTTGTTTGTGGGGAAGACCAGCCCTGGGCTAACATCTGTTGCCAATCCTCCCCTTTTTGCTGAGGAAGACTGGCCCTGAGCTAATATCCGTGCCCATCTTCCTCCACTTTATATGGGACGCCGCCACGGAATGGCTGACAGGCAGTGCGTCAGCGGGCGCCCGGGATCCGAACTCGCGAACCCCGGGCTGCCAAGCGCGAACTTAACTGCTGCGCCACCGGGCGGCCCCTGCAACTATGTTTTAAAAGCATCACAGCATCTGACTTTTCCAGACTTAGCTTCTATAATTGCACTTTTTTTAAAGAAGAGAATTATATATTTATTTCTCTTTCTATTTTCTTTTAAATTTTTTGGTGAGGGAACTCATAGCATCAAAGTAAATGTTTAAAATATCCAGATTGACAACAAAACCAGTGATTTCCACATAAATGTCATTTATAGTTAAAGTATGTATGTTTGGGTCAGGGCATTAGTGACATGATTCTTGTTATTTGTAGAAATGTTTTAGAGTTTTGCAATTGAAAGGATTATTTGTAACTAGTTTCAAAGATAATTACTTGGTTAATAACAGTTTAGCTTTAATGACCTGTAAAGTGAGATGTCAAAATACCTTTTTATTTGTACTAACCTACAGTCCCTGGGAAATCTGATGGCCTTGGGAGCTACCTCTGAAATGTCACCGAGGCAGAAGTGAAGGGTATCTTTTGTAGAGAGAGAAACATTAGTATGTATCAGGGGGAGCATATTGTGATGTAAACATTGCCTTGTTTAATCTTTACAACAATATTATGAAGGGGAATCCACGGCTTACTGATGGGCGAGAACAGTGAAGTCTCATGCCTCTGGGTTTGGAGTCATGTCTTTCTGGCTTCAACGCTCAGAGCTTTACTACTTCCTACCCTGCTGCCCCATGGAATGAAATCAAAGTGAAAGAATAGAAAATATGTCCTTTTTTTCTTTTCAAACTCTATATTCTTCTACAACATGTAATATGTACAAATCACCTACTCACTTATTCCTACTGATTTCCTTCCAAACATCCACCCACTCACGCTTAGAAAACTGTAGGTGGACTGATGACAGAGGCCAGAGGGCTGAATGTAGCCGTGAAAGTCAGTAAGTGCAAAGTGAACTTGGAAACAAACTTCTGGCACCCCTCCTTTCCTATTCCCAGAAGCCTGTGATGCGTAATGGGCTCTGTCAAAAGTATTCCCCAAATAGAAGACTCCCCCAGCAGGCTTCCATTCGGGGCATGATGTGCATCTTCACCTTTGGATTTTCTTGCTCATGAATTTGAAGAGTTGTCTGGTGAGAAAGCTTTGCAGCTGAGAGTGAGATTCAGAACTGGACAAGGAGCTGGAGAGAGAGCAGCATGATAGGAACCACGGGGCATTTGCTTTATCTTCATTGTTTGGATTTTTTGAGGAGAATGTATTCATTTATTAATGCTGAAATAGAAAAATAAAAATGCTATGATAAATTTATCATAGAAAAAGTTAGAATAACTAAGTACAGAGGGAGAAACTCGTTTAACCAGAAGAGTGCCCAAAGGGAGCAAAAACTTCTCGGTTTAAATGTGCTGAAATTGTGGCTATCTATGGGCAGAAGATAGTTTTTTCTCATTGTTTTTGTTTGTTTATTTTTATTGTTCAGTTGTTATACATGTAAAACCATATTCTCCTAAAGAAGAAAAAGCCAGATGTAATAGACATGTAAGTTTTGCTGCTTAAAGTAAAACTGTGACAAACAAGGGACTTTAAAAATAATCCAGGGGCCAGCCTGTGGCATAGTGGTTAAGTTCGGTGTGTTCTGCTTCAGTGGCTGGGTTTGAGAGTTCGGATCCCTGGTGTGGACCTACACCACTTGTCGGCCACGCTGTGGCAGTGACCCACATATAAAGTAGAGGAAGATTGGCACAGATGTTAGCTCAGGGCTAATCTTCCTCGAGCAAAAAATGAGGAAGATTGGCAACAGATGTTAAAATAATAATAATAATAATAATCCAATCCTGCATTTTATAGATGAAGGAATAGTAAGAGGGGAATGAAGAGACTTAGAGAAAGTCAGACTACTAATTATTAGCAGAGTTTGGTTTAGAATGTAAATCTCTTGATTCATAAAATAGTGCTTTTGTTTGAAAATTTTGCAAAATTTGTAGTTTGATATCTTATAAGCAAATGATTCTGGAAAGTTTCTAGCAGATATCTGAAATTAGCTCTAAAACTAGGCCAAACTGGAGTCTTCTGAATTCTAAATTACATCTAAGTTACTGAGTACTTGGCCTTTGTTTAAAACGCATATGTCTAATAAAACTTTTTTTAAATGATCAACTGAACATAGAACTTGAAAATAATGAACATGGTGTCTGACTGTCATTTAAAATATCCCCACTTTAACGTGCTTTGTTCTAGCACTAATTTAAGAATTTGTGCATCGTCTAAGATCATCAGGTATTCAGATCTTCTAGAAGATCCCAGTTTAAGATATTCTGTCTTAATTGCTCTCCAAATCATTGATAACTTTCAGGATTTCTAAACTTTTACCCCAACATAGCCCAGACTGCCTCTTATTTCTAGACATAGCACGACTCTGGTTTTCCATGAGTCCAGATGGTTTTAACTAATGTGTATGTAGTCATTGCAGTCCCGGCTTCAGCAACTCCAACTTTCTGCTTCCTCTCTCATTTTCTGCTTAAATATTACAATTCCCTTTCTCCGTTTGAATAGCGGAGCAGTGTTTAGCATAAAGTTCTTTTAAAGCAAAATGCCTGAAAACCCATACTTTGTATCCTGAGAGCTAGTTTCTTTTGCCCGTCTCTGGCTGTGTGTTGGGAAACACCTCCTGGAGTCCCAGAATTACATCTGTCTCACTTGATGGGCAGAGCAGGTTCACATAAACAATCCGTGGTGACTTGTCTTATTACCATGGTGACTGTGATAGGTATGCGTGGAAGTTGATTTCAGATATTGAAGACAGGTGAAATAAAGATGCTTTGTGTCAGAAACCTATGTGCATAAATGTGGAAGAGTTAGGTCTGACTGACTCTGCACTAGCAATTCTTAATTGGATTTGAGGAGTAGAGGGAAATTGGCTGGAGGTTGTGAGGAAGGGCAGAGAGATATGGTGAGAGCGAATGGTAAAATAATTTAGACAGGGCATTCAAACAACACCGACAAGTGGGACGTGTTTTACCAATGTCTGGGAACATTCTGTTCCTTTTTGCTTTCAGATGCGAATTGGACTGCATTCTGGGTCAGTTTTTGCTGGAGTTGTTGGAGTTAAAATGCCCCGTTACTGTCTTTTTGGAAACAATGTCACCTTGGCTAACAAATTTGAGTCCTGCAGTGTGCCACGGAAAATCAATGTCAGTCCAACAACTTACAGGTACAGATTGCATTGAGCACCTGAAATCTATTATTTTTGTCTATATACAATTGTCATTTTTTTTCCATTAGTTTGTTTCATTCTCTGTAATATTTTCTTGCTTAGATAATCTTAAAGGAAAAAGAAAAGCAATAACTTTTATCATTCTTACTTGAACTTTTTTTTAAACTACTTATTAGCCTCATGAGAATGACTCTCCTGAGATATTTGCAGCTGTAATCCTTTACATACATCCTTATCTTCCTCCATTATTATTCTTTTCAAAGCATGTATTAATTTTCACAGTACTTAGGTATCCTGACACCAACTAGCGTACTGCAGTACAATTCTGGCACTAACTACCCAGAGTTAGCACAGACTCTGCAACTTATAGGGCAAGGTCCCCAATAAGACTGCCCTTAATTCAGATGCCAGCTGTGTAGAAATTTTATCCTATTTTAAAAATCTAATTATAATGAAAACCCTTGAACAAAAAATGTTTTCTGGATCTATATGGAAGCTAACTTACCCCAAGCAAATTATCTTTCCTATTCTCAGGGACAACTGTGTGACAGCATCTTGTTTCTCCTTAAAGCTCCAATAACCTTTCCTTTCCAGCCCTGACTCTGAATTGCTAACCCCACTTCATATTTCACAGCAAGAAGTGTTGCAGTCAGATAAGCTCTACACCACCTCCATTCCGTCCATCAGCATGGCTACCCCAGCACCTTTGTCTTGGGCCTTTGTTCCCGTTACGGTGGGCCAGCCGCCCCACTCCTGTTTGACATCACCCCCTCCAGTTTTGCTCAGAGTGCTATTTCTTCTCACCTTCTCAAAACTTTTCTCCTGAAAATAACTGTGCTCTCTCTCTGATCAATTTCTCTTATGGAATGATTATTCCCATAATATAGACATATCTTTCCATTAAACCTCTTACAAAAATATATCTTCCTTGTTTCCAAGTCTGTCTCAGCCACCCCCCTATATTTCTGCTCCTTTTTCCAGTAGAACTCCTTACAAGAGTTGCCAGTGCTCACTGTCTCTGCTTTTTCACCTAAGAACTCTTCCTCCTTCTCATAATTAGACCTTAAGTCAAATGTCACCTCTTCAAAGAGATATTCCTCAACTGCCATTGCTAAAGGAACAATCTTCCCCTCACACACCCTCATATTATCATCTTCTCAGCTTATATCTGTGTCTGAAATGGTCTTTTATTGATTTGTTTATTACTGCCTCCCCTTGTAGAATATCAGCCTCCTGTGGTATATATTCTGTGTTCCCAGCTCCTCGATCAGGGCCTGGACCACACTAGAAAAGCAATAAGTATTTATTATTTGACTATTGACTCTTTCATGTGAAGATGACTCAGTATATCTTGAGAACTGGAGAAGTCCCTAGAGATCGTTGTCACGGTAATGACCTATCTGACCAGGTATGCCAACTGGGATAAGACTCAGTGCCCTCAGAAGATATGAGTCTGCTTTCTTTGGAAGATTTGAGAGGAATCATCCTATTATAACATGGGAGTCAGTCTCTGATTTCTATGCTGCTTTCTCAGTTTTCAGTAACATAATATGTGCCCATGTGCATATTGAGGAGTCCTTGTGTGTATATTTATCCTTTGCATACGAAAAGCATATCTTTCTGCTTCTTCTATTTTAGATGTTTTTAAGCAGTATAAAACTAAACTCTTTCAAAAATTGTCTTTTGTTATATATCTCAAAATCTGGCGATCTTGAATCATGATAGGAGACATTGATATTAGCTAGTCATTTTACTCCCAAAATATAATTCAGGATCTCGGGTCTCCCAGTGGAGGAGCCTGACATTTGAATATACATTTTTGGGAACAGGACAAGGCTCATAACTTACATCTTTAGATTCACTATATTGACAGTTTTACTAGAAAGGCACATACAGGATTTTACACTATAGTGTTAACCCTTTTTTTAATAAAATATTTTGTATTACAATAGCAATATTTGCCCACTTTAGAAAATTTATGAAATCAGAAAGTTATAAAGTAAACGAAAATAATTAATAATGTCACTATCCAGAGACAGTGACTATTCACATTTTTTGGGTTTTTTCATTATTTCTTAGTATATGTTTACATACACCTATATGGTAATGAAAATTTAATTTACATTGAACTTCAATGCATTGAGTAAAGTCATTTCTACTGTTTATAGACGAGTATGGTGTACTGATATTTTCCTTTTTTATTGATTTGAGTAATAATTTACTTACTTTTTATTCTCACATAAGAAATATTTATATCCTATCTAAAGGGCAAGTGATGGTTAGAATGCTTTATTTAGACAAGAAGTAAATATTTAATATGAAGTGCTTGTAACAACATTTTAAAATGCTTTCTTTAGAAGTACTGTATTTTTTTCCATATGATAGGAAAATTTGAAAGGGAATAGATAATTTAAATTTCAATGCATGCTTTGTGAAATTTAGTTAATAATTGGATTATAAAATAAAGACAAAATTTTAGTTTCACTCAAAGTTCAGGACAAGCAGTAGACTCTATTAGAAGTCATACAAATACAAAAGATAGCTATTTCTTTGGAGAGCTTTATTGGGAACACGTTGAATTCTGAGATGGCATTTCTCAAACCATAAAGTCATATCAAACGTAGCTTCCTTGATACATTTATGAAACACGTGTACATTTAGGACACCGAGTACATACCCACGCACACAAAAAAACCTTACCTTCAAACTTCCACCTCCAAATTCTAATCAGTAATTTAGAATGTACCACTGTAATGACAATTACACACTTCTTTCTTTTAAACATCAGGAGGAGTTTTACTTTTATTTTAGGGGACAATTTTCTGCCTTTTTGTTTGTTTTTTACTGAAGTGCAGAAAACTAACAGACTAGATTAGGTATTGTTTGAGCTTCAGGTTAGTGGATTAATGAGAGGTTTATGTGGCAATCCAGGGGTCATTAAAGACAAAAATGGTAGGTGGGGTAGTATAAATGGATGTTGTTCAATGTGGGTGGGTAAGTTGACCTAGGAACTCCTATTTGCGGGAGGGGTCTGAGAACATAGTGACAGAGAAGCAGGACTTGAATTCTGTAAGGAGGAAGAACAAAGAGAATAAGGGAATAGAGGAGAGAGGACAGAAAATAGAAAGGCTGATGCAGCAATTTGGGGGAAATGGTATCTTGTCAAGAGGGAGTAAAGAAAAACTTCCACCGTATGTGGACATCTGCACGGGGACTGTTGCTACTACTCTTGGGTTTTACTACCATCAAGCTTTTCATAGAAATAGTTTTATTTTTCCAAGTTGTTTTTCTTATAAATTCTAATCTCTTCTTAAAGATGATTGAATGAACATTTCTAACTCCATGACATTCTAATTGTGTTTTTCTGTAAGTTTCTTTAGAAAGCATGGGATTTGTATTCAGAAGACATGTCTTACAGTCCCAAACACAGGGTTTTCCAGATGTGTGATCTTAAGCAAGGCACTTAATAAATTCAAATGATATACTTTAAAGCCACTTCTAAATGCTGAATATGTGTATATAAATTTAAATATGAGATTATGATTATAATTACCATGTTTAACAGGAAATATAGGGTTGATGTGGATAGAAAAAAATAAATCCTTTGTCAATCACCTGTAGATTTGTACATTTTTATTTATTAAGCCCTTATAGTTTTATACATTTTTATATTTAATTTTTAAACACTTCAAACATACAGAAAAAATAGAAGAAAATATGACACCCATGTAGCCAATACTAATATTTAACAAATGTCAACATTTTGCTGTATTTTTTTCAGGTCTCTGTTTTATAAAAGAAATAAAATATTACAGTCCCCTGGCCCCCGTGCTCTGACACATGGTACTCTCTGCCCCTTAAGGTTTGTGAGAGCAGCTGAGAACATGTACTTCCTGCAGATGGCAGGCTTCCAAAGAGAGAGGCAGGAAGGCTCTGAGTAGAGCATGAGTTTAGCATAATGGACAAGTAGTTACTAGCAAATAGTAAAACTTGGTAGAACAGATGACTTTAAGAAGAAAAATATTGCCAACACTAGCGGCTTCTCCCAAACTCACCACTAAGATATGTTGCTTCTGTCTACCAGGAAGGAGAATGGGCAGAGAGAGGCCAGGAATGTTTGGGTTCCTCCAGATAGAAACACAAAGTCAGAGAAACATAGATTCCCACTCAACTTGTCCATATCCTTTTAAGACGTGCCTTGAATCCACTCAATATTATGTTTTTAAGATTTTTTGTCTTAATGAAATGTAAATCTAGTTCATTTATTTAAGCTATTCCTAATGCAGTGGTATGCTGACAAACCAGCTTTGGGGAATGACGTGGAGAATCCGTGATTTCTAACATTTACCAATTTCTGTGGTGTACGTACTCTCACAGTGGCAGGTTTCAGGCTACTGATGGTTTAAATGGCCTGCAAAATTCCTGAATATTTTAACAGTTGGCTCACACAAGCCAGTAAGAACCAGATCTAGTGTGATATAGTATTTATTCTAGAGTATGAATAAGCAGGGTCTACCTTCTACCCATGGTTAATTAGGGTATATGAAGTTTTTCATTATTACAAAAAAGTGATCTGATAAATATTCTTATACATATGTCTCTAGATAATATACTTATAAGTGATGTTCCCAGATCATAGGCTATACCCAGTTTCAACTTTACTAAGCATCAGTTAGCTTCCAAATTGGTTTTACCAATCTGTATTCCACCAACAGTATATGAAGGTTTCTCTTCCCCAGTGCCTGATATTATCAGACTTCCTGTTACCGGTATAATGGGTATTATGTGATATCTAATTGATGCTTAATCAATCTTCTTTAGTCAATTGATTTAAATTTCACAACTGTCCTAAGAGACATGTGCTACTATTATCCCTATTTTAAAGGCTAAAAAATTGACATTTTTGCTACTGTTCAAACCTTGATCTACCAGACTTTGAAGCTTATACTTGTAATACTATGGAATTCTGTAACTTTTCATTATATATTACCAAATACTATGCCTTATAAATAATAGGCCCTCAGAAATATTTATGATTTCATGACCATGGCATTTTATTAGTTTGCAGATTGTATATTTATCGATGCACTGATAAAAATTAGTTAAATATTCACATGTTGTATTATCCTGGAGATCTGTCATTCTTGAGACCCAGATTTCTGTTCAGTTGTTTTCTTCAGTACATAGAAGGATGTCACAGCACCAGATCTAATACAGCATCATCATTCAGTTTCATTTAGATGTGACATCGCAGACTTGTTAGGAGAGGGCCATGGTCTGCTTGGGCAGATATGATAAGTGATTTTCTGTAGAAATTGGTTTGGAGCCCAGAACTATTCCACATTTTTCATCCATGGCCTGAAGAATGGATTAGAGAGATGCCTATTAAGTTTGAATTTGACAGAAAGCTAGGGAAGCAAACAGGAAAGGGAGCCAGTAACTTAACCAGTAGGATTGGAATTTAAAATAAGTTTAGCATCATGGATAAGTAGTTAGTAGCAAATAATAAAATTTGGTAACACAGATGAATTTAAGAAGAGAAAAATATTCCAAATACCAGATAGTAAGTAGAGTGTCAATATGTACAATGAAAATTCATTTTAGTCCTAGTAACCTAGAATTCATAAAAATTCTATTGAGAAACCCAAAAGTTATTCTCATATTATTTTATACATCTTATATAGAAGTTTTCTTTCACAACTTCTTGCCCATGATTACTTCTCAGTAATATTTACAAAGTGAATGAATTGACAAGTGGATGATGTCTTACCTCTTTCATCTTAGGAAGCCTTTTCTATAACATTCATTTGTTTTTGTTTTTTGCTGTTATTAGATTTTTGGATCATTTTGGATTTTTGTCCCACTCCTGTGAACTGCACTGTTAGATTATAGATTACATCTTTACAAAAATATTTCATAATTTTTTTCCTAATATGAGTGAAATACATGATTCGGTAAAATTGTTTTGTTACTGTGAATTGATCCTTCATTGTTCTACTTCTGCGAAGATGTTTGTTAACATCATTAGGATCTTTCTGTCAATCACACTGAAAATGGCTGGTTTATTAATATTCTCAGGAATATTCATTTAGTTATGTTGTCTTTTCTTGAGTAGACCGTCATGTCAGTATTAAAATTTAATATTAATATGTTTAATCTTTTCAGATTACTCAAAGACTGTCCTGGTTTTGTGTTCACTCCTCGATCAAGGGAGGAACTTCCACCCAACTTCCCCAGTGAAATTCCTGGCATCTGTTATTTTCTGGAAGCTTATCAACAAGGAACAAATTCAAAACCATGGTTCCAAAAGAAAGATGTTGAAGATGGCAATGCCAATTTTTTAGGCAAAGCATCAGGAATAGATTAGCCAAATATATACCTGATTATTAGTCCTTGGGGTTTGTCTCCTTGAGCATGTGTGGAACCTCTGAAAGCACTTTAGTGTTGCAGATGGCTAACGAGCAGTATTAATATTTCAGGAGCTAAGTCACAATCTACTTTTTCTTCCACTTAACGTAACAAAAATGTATTCACTTCAATACTTCAACTCTTCGGTGGAAAAAAAAGAAAGAAACCTCAAAAAGCAACTTTTGGGGGATATTTCTGTTATATAACAATCACTTATTACCTGTACTCAAAATTCAGCACTTTGTACATATATCAGGTAATTGTAGTTAACTGTACAGCCTGATGGAGTCACCTGCAGTCTCGTGGCCTGGTGGAATGCCATGGTTATTCAAGTGTATTTGTGATAGTGTTGCCTTAAAAAAGCTTTTTGAATAGAAATTATAGCCTTTGATACCGTAAGCTCTTTGAACATTTCAACTCTGCATTTTATTACATTTCATCACTTAACTATTAGCATATATAACAAAATAGATTTTTTTCCTATTGCACTTTTCTTTTTTCAAGAAAATAAGCAATTATGGGTTAAGTGCAATATGAATATAAAGTAGTTCTTCTGTAAATATCAAAGATTATTTTATAAAAATATTCTCCATAACGTAATGCGTCATCATAATAAATATTTCCTTTTGTTTGCCTTTTTTTATTCTATACGTGGTAAAGGCTATTTTAGTTCATATTAGCAATTTAATTCCTATTAATTCATTTTTATGTCATAATATTTGGGATAAAAGAGGCTTATGGCCTATATTAAAATGCAATAATATCATTCTAATTGAATTTAAGCAGAAGTAACATGGGGGTAAAGTAAGCATCCAGAGAACAAACCATAAAGTGCAGAAGTAAAACATTTACACACACAGACACACACGTGGAGTAATTTAATCTGTTTCAGCAGACATCCTCCATTGCCGTACTGAGCCATATAAAGTTCCAATAAGAAAATCTAAGTTCAGAGGTGGGAAATAAGACAGTCTTTTTGCTGATAGCTCTTGCTGATGGCTTATTTTCAAGTATTATTGTTGAACACTTTGCTGTGTGTATATGTCCTAGGAATCATCAACGTTTTTTGTCTTATTAAGTACACATCTGTGAATTGTTTATTCTAGCTGAAATATCTCAATGATATTTTTTAAAGAGAATGTTGGTATTGATGAAGAAAATTATGCTGTGATTTCACTATGAAAATTTCCAAACATTTTTTTGGATGTTAGTTTAAACTAAGACCTTTGGTGAACTCAATAACCTGCAGAGTTTGGTTTGGGATGAGGATTTGATTTTAAAAGAGCTCAACTTCAAAGCAATAGAAAGATGAACATGTAGTTTTTAAATCAGTATTAACAGAGCTATAGATACACTGAACTCATCTGGGATTCTAAGGACTCAGTTTAAAGTCCCTTAATTGTCTCCATTAGTCCCCAGGCTAGCCCATGGTGACCTCAGGAATAAAAGGTCATGATGGATTGGCCTCTCGTATTCCGAGGGTACTACTATAGATATTACAATAATTACTATTTACTAAATGATACCCCAGTGTCTTGAAGGACTGAATGTCCTCATTAAATGCCAATCCTATTATTGGAGATTTCCATAGACCTTGGGAAAATGTAGTTACAGTCTCATGATTATATGAAGTTGATAAAATCGTTTAAAAGGAAAATAAAGACAAATACATTTTTCTCTCTGGAACTGAGCCCTTATTATAGGGAATATAATAGGAAATTAAAAGCATAATAAAATGTCTTCATCATATATTTAAGCAGACCCCAATTTGGTAATAATTTTTGTTTTGAAGTTTATAAGTTGATTAGAATTCAAAAAATATTTGTGTTTGTGGAGGAAAATGTAAACAATCTGAGTAAAAGCTATATGGGAATTCCTTGTACCATTCCTGCCATCTTTCTGTGTGACATTTTATCTAAATAAAAAGTTACCTAAAATGTATTTTCCCAGAGAAATTAAATCATCTGTGATAGATTCTCCAGGCCAGTCTGCAAAGGCTTCTTAATTATGGAATCCTTCGTGGACTTTAAGCAGGATGAACGTACATTTCCATGAAAGAATGCATTCAAAATTCACAACTTGGATGCTAAAAAATTTAAGGAATCCCTTTTCCCTCTTTGGATACGGAGGTATGGAGAGATATGGAGACATTTTCAGATTCAGATCACTGATGGTAGCCAGGGGCAGAGGCCGTAGAGGGTAAGTTCTCAAGAAAGTAATGGACCAGAATAGGAGCTCTGAGGTTAGGAGTGGAATTGAGGATGGGGAAAAGAATGGACAGAGAGGGCCCATGACAAGGTTGGGGGATAAGAGTTCTGAATCTTACTGGCAGTTTATCCTAAAAAATAACGTGGGGTCCCAAGACTGCTTCCCTATAAGCCTATTTCTCCTGAAGAATTCCAGGAGCTGTTCCTACTACTCTGGTTTTATTGTTTCCATTTATGGTTTCTTGCCCCGTCAGTTTTTGTCCAGTACACAAAATAAATTTGCTCTTCATACATACTTCTCAAGCAAGCCACAAGAGTTCTGTTTAAGTTTTCTAAAGATATTTGCATCAAGAAGCAAAGAGAAATATAGATTTAAAATGCTTCTTTCCATTTTTCTATTTCCATCTAGACTTTGTAAGAAAATGCAAAGTTTGAACCTAAATATGAATAGGTTCATCTACTCATTTTCATGTATTTATTCATCAAGCATTGATTGAATGGACCAGAAATAATGCTGTTTTTGGAATTCGAAGATAAAGTATGGCCCATTTCTATCAAGAAATGAAAATGAAAGATGAACTTAAGATAAATAATTACAAAATTCTGTGGGAGCACAAAGTAGGAGACTCAGTGCTTAGAGGAGTCTCTTGGTCTTAGCAGAATTCATCAAGCAGAGAGGGGGCAGGACGTGGTCCCGGCAAACAAACTAGCACAACCCAAAGAAATGGAGTCTTAGAGATGCATAGTATGTTCCAGACAGCCAGTTGCCTGAGATGAGTATGGAGTAAGGAGAATGAGGACAGAAAGACCATTAGGACATAAATCATGAAGGGGGCTGTTTGCCATGTTAAAGTGTTTGATGATGATTATTCTTAATCATCATTATTATTAATTTCCGTGGAGCCCTTTGTTCAATATAAATCTTACAAAAGAAAAAAAACAGAAAAAAAGCACACTCATTGGTTTCTGCCTCCCTCCCCAACAGTTTGAAAACTACTAGGCAAGGGAGGAGTCAAAGATAGACGTCAAAAACGTTAAAGAAATAGAATGGTATAATCAGATGTGTGTTTTCCAAAGGCAGTGTCAGAAACAGCATGGATAACGGTGGATATTTCTTTGCACAGATGACTAAATGAACATTCTTCTGTATCTCAGAGGAAAATGACTCATGCTATATCCTGGGTATTTTACCACAAAAATGAATATAAAGCTGTGATGTCTGGCATTGGAATTTCATATTACTCTCAAGGCTGTTAGTCCTTCAGGTCTTTTGGTGGGAAGGAAGGAAGAGTTGCTTCAGCATTTTATTAACCTTTCTTTCATATTATTTCTCCTTGATATTGTCAGTCACACCAAGGCAGACCCTGCCCAGGCCTGTCCTATGGTTAGATTAGAAGCAGTCATAGGATAGAACAGGGTGGTCTATGGGGCCTAGCAAGTGAAAGGGATGGATGAAGGGGAGTGTCTACTCCAAATAGTGGCTGGGGGATAGACATGGCCCCCTGAGACTACCCACCTGGAAAAGTTCAGCTTTACATGCAAATGGAGCTTTACTTGCAAAGACCTAATGAAGCCTAGGGCTATATAATATTTTAAACCCACATTCATGTTCTTGTAAAGCAAAGTTAATAGTCCCAAAGAGAATGGGTTAATGAATTATTGTAGTAATTTTAAGTATGTGGATTATACCTGGATAAATCAGTATTAATAAGTGAAAAGGAATCTCTTTGATACATATTTATTGGGATGGCTTGATAGATCACTACCCTTCACTGAACAATAAAACAAGAATTTATTTTGCCTGATTGTGCACTTTGATGCTATTTCACTCTTTGGATGTCTGCACATAGGAAGTCAAAGGAAGGCAGATTTGAAGGGTGGAAGGATGGAGGGATAGGACACCTGTGAGAGGTGAGAGGGCAGTCATGAGAGGGGCTAGGCCAGAGGTGCTGCAGTTTCTGTAAAGAAAGACTGACCATCTCCTGCAAAACAAAAACTCAGTGTTGTAGAGACGATGGGGAAGTGCAATTTTCTTGTCTAAAGACAGCCTAAAAGCAGGGACAGCTTGCTTTGTTAAACAGACAACACCAAAATGTAACTTTAAACCAAAATTGACAGTGTTATAATGTACATTCTTTGTTGGGACTCTTCTCAGAACCTGGGAAATCTTTGTATTCTCTAGTGAGAAGGGGAAGAACCGCTGCTGTTGTGAAAGCCGTGAGCTTATGGAAGTAATTAGCCCCTTGTCATCTTTGTTGAGTTCAGTTTCCTTCTGCTCTTAGCGTGTTTGCTTGCAGATTTTAGATACAGTGTGGATCCCTTTAAATGTGTCTTTTATTATGTTGATGATGTGCACTCATTTGGTATTCTCACTTTAAGCCCCTTCAAACATTTTACATTTTATCGCCATCTATATTTCTTGTGAAGCAGCTTTGTTCTTAACCTGTCACAGGGCGTCTGTTTGACGAGCTCACACAATCCACACACTTTTTCATCCCAAACTCTTCCCTTCCCTATGCCCATTTCTCCCCGCATTCAATGCCTGCAAAAAAAAAAAAAAAAGCATAGGCCTCAAAAATAAATAGATTCTCATAAAAAAAGTAAGCAAAAGGAAAAAAAATAGTGATATTCTAAAAGCCAGACTTCTTTTATCATCAGTGCAGCTTCTTTTCCATTATAATAAACTGAGCTTCAGGAAAATGTTACTATTTTAGATTTAAACAATGGGATAGAAATCAGGACAAAATTTAAATAGCAGATCTAAGACTTAATCTCAAATATTCTGGTAGAAGATTTTGGATAAGGTTGTGCTGCCTTTCAATTTTTTGAGTAATGTCAAAATATTAAATTGCAAATAAACCTCACAGATTGTGAAGAAAATTGCTTGGCAAAAAATGACTTTGTATAATGTACAAATCTTGAAGTATTTGCTAAGATGTTTGTTTAGTCTGAAATGTTGCTGAATCCATCTGTATTGAGGAAAGAACTATGAGACAGTCTCAAAGAAAACTAAAACAAAGCAAAACAAAAGTGCTATTACAGAAGTTGGACAATCCAATGTATCACACACCTGGAGTAAGAAGCAAAACTGAAGGCTTTTGGAAAGTTATAGCGACAACAGCCACGGAATTCTGTGCCTTCAGAAATGTGATGCCCAGTGATGCTGGGATGTGCGGCATCCAGGCACCGTTCAGCCACAGTGTGCTGCCTTCTTCCCCAAATAAACTCTATCTTGAAAAATTGAAGTGAATAAAAATATATTAGTATTTGAGAATGTACTGTTCCTTCACCTCCTCCCACAAGTAAAGATGTCCTGCAAAATTTTATGAGAGAACTTGATATTCACTAATCTAGAGCAGTGTTCTCCAGCCTTTTGGATCCCTGCACACTATTAGTAACATATTTTAGTACATCAGCAACATAACTATATAAAGATAAATATTTATGTTATTAATATTTTGATTAATATAATATTAAGCCCTCAATCTGATATAGTACAATATAGTAACATAGCTTATTTTATTTTTAAATGAGCCTGAATATACATAGAAATTCTAGTACTTTCTTCACTTACCCCAGTGAATCATCTTTATATTTTACTTTGGAAACTGCTACAATAGGCTAGTGGGGCTTCACTTTCACTGAGTCATATATCATGTTGAGAATTGGATAAAAGATACTGACTATCACCCTTCCAAAAATGTGCATATGCTCTTCTACCCCAAGACTTGTATATACTTCCAGAGGTTTCGGGACTCCCCGGAATCTACTCCTAGACCCTCAGACTAAGAACTTATTATCTAGAGGGGAAGAAATAGTAACTACTGTTTGACATGAGAATAGAATGAATAACCGGGAGAAGTCTGGGACTTTTGGTCTAGATGAGACCACTTTTGATTTTTGAGGAATAAAAGGAATTCGATTTTTGGTTGTATTCTGTGGAATGATTTATGGGCTTTGCATATAGGCAACTAAAGTTTTCTTTTGCTGCAAATATTTAACATATCTCTCTAGCTTTTGGTAAATGTGCATTGTTATAGATATCCCAATTTTATTTCTAATTTAAGTACTTCTTTTCATTTTTCCTCTGTGTAAAATAGGATAGCCGTTGGACCTTGCATTGAAAACCTTCTTGATACTAACAGCGCTCCTTTTATTATTATTTTCAGAGTTCCTTTACATAACATGTTTATTTTGAGTTCTTCTGGCAGAGTTGCAAAGTCTATCAAAAAGTTATCCTGTGTCTCGGAGCTTGTTAGATATTGCTGCCACATAAATATTGTAATAAAAGTGTTAAATAAAAGCTTTCTTAAAATTTAAAATGAGTTCTGTTTAAAAAGAAAAATGAACCACTGAATCAAATAAAAATAGTATTGTTCCAGGTCATACAAATATATTTGTTCTGATGTAGGTCTTGCTGCTACAGATAGAGGGAACCTTCAGCACAATGGTGTGGAAAAACAGGACCAACAGGTATTATTTCAGTCCTTTGCTGTGTACAGGTCAATAAATCCAAAATCCCTTTTCAAAAAGTTATTGTTAAATGCGGTACTAATGTAACCAAAATACATTTCTTTAGGTATGTAAAGCTTCTATTTCCAACAAAACTCATACTCAGGTTTTTCAAGTCACACATAAAATCAAAAATTAAAAAAAAACAAACCCTAAATTTGAGAATAGAACTGTACTCGGCTTCTCCAAGTATAATGATTAGTAGCACAAGCTCTGGGGTCAATTTGTCTCAGCTGCATTCTGCTAGGAGACAATTTTCCATCACTCCTCTTACATTCTGTAGAGAAACAAGAGTACTGACTGCCTTTGTTCTACACTGTCTTTTCCAGGATGTTTGAATAGGAAGCAGTCTTAGAAAACAGAGATGATGTTTCCCTGCAGAGCAAAAGGGCAGGCATCTTTACCACTCATTATAAAAGATTTGTGTTCCTAAGCTCAGGGCTTCTCTCCTATAATGTAACCCACTGTGTGTGCAGGGGTCACTTGGCTCCCTTTACTTTGTCCTGAGAAAATTGAGGCCCAAGGAGCCAGTGCAAGTTGCAGCTGATGCTCTCTCTCTATCATAGTTGTGAGTAATGAAGTCTTTTGTCTCTGACCCAAGAATCTTCTGTCTTCTGCCAGCATCCATGAAACTTGCAGTTTAACTTGTTAACTTGCAAGTAGAGTAAATCTCACTTCATAGTACTGACAGTTTGGGCAGTGAGGATGGGATGCTGACAGAGACATGGCTTCCTGGAAGAGGAAGAATGAGGGTCTTGTAGGCTGATAACAGGATTTGAGGAAGATTCCATGAGAATCAGTGGCAAACATGGTAACCAAATTGTATGTTCAATGGGATGTTAAATGGTTTTCCATTTTATTGTCTGCTAGTGAGAAAGAATTAGGGAAGCTGTTGCATGTCAAATGTCAGAAAGGAGATTCAAAAACAGCTGCCTGAACAGTGGCTTGGTTGTTGCCAACACTCCTCTGTGTGAGAAGACTTTCTTCCCAATCAGGCTGTCAGCCTCAAGTCTACCTCATTGTCATAGTAGCGCAAAGAACAGTCCTGTGTTAAAGGAAAGTTCTGACCCTCTTCAGACAATGGTTACAGAGATGAACATTTACACTCAATGCAAAGGAAGGAAATCTGTGTGCCCTCTGAGCAGAAACTAGGTGAATTATTAAAATTTTGGCTAGTTCACTTGGGAGATGAGCATGCTAGACGCATAATACTTGTTAAGGAAGAATGGCAGCAGCTGGGAAGTCTTAAGGCTTAGCCCTTCCTGCAGCCTTTCATGCCAACCTTAGATCTTTTTAGAGATGACAGTTAAAGGTCTTTAAATTTTTTCCATAGTCCTCGCTGCCATAAAGGAGGTTGGTTCTCCTGGGGAGATTTCCCTGAGATGGAAAACCACAGACAAGGTATTGTTATGGGTTAAATTGTATCACCCCCAAATTCATATGTTGAAGTCATAGTCCCCAGTACCTCAAATTGTGACCTTCTTTAGCAGTAAGGAAGTATTGGATGTAATTAGTTAAGGTGAGGTCATTCTGGAGTAGATAGACCCCTAATCCAATATGAACGATAGCCTAATAAAAAAGGAAAATTTGGACACAGAGACACACAGGGAGAGTGCCATGTAATGAGGAAGGCAGAGACCGAGGTGGTGCTTTTACAAGTCAAGCAATATGAGTTATTGTCAAGAAACAACCAGGAGAAAGGTGAGAGGCATGGGACAGATTCTCCCTCATACCTCTCAGAAGGAACCAACCCTGCCAACCTTGATCTTGGACTTATAGTCTCCTGTACTGTGAGACAATAAATTTCTGCTGTTTAAGCCAACCAAATCTTTGTTTTTGCAACCCCAGCAAACTAATATGGGCATTGACCTATATTTGGACCTTTAATGCCCTGATTTGGATTTACAATGCTGATCGAATTAGCTCACTGGAGAATGAGAGACTGACGTAGGTATTACTGAAGGTGGACCTGCAGCCCTGGAAAACTCCCCTAGACCTTGCATTTAAATTGGGTAAGAACTTAAGGATATTTTTTTGATAATGGTGCAAAAAATGCCCCAGATGAAGGTGATCTCCTTAAAAAGAAGTTGCTGCTATGCAAAGCAACTCCCTGTCAGCTAGAGTGAGCAAACACCATGCCCCCAGTTGTAATACAGTGTGGCTGTGGCTGCTCAGTCAAGGGATCTCCAAAGCTGAAATAGATGGTGTCAGTAATGAGAACCTTACCACCTGCTATAGAGTGTTCCGCAGGCCAAAGACATTGGAAGTTCCTTTGGTTGAGCCATGAGCTGCCGAAATGCACTCCAAACTAAAAGGAAATGCTCCTTGCTTAGTAGATTGGAGCCACTCTCTCCCTCCACACTCCTTGACCCATCCTTCCTTCCCCACTCTGATCTCAGGTGCTTTGAAAGAGAAAGACAATTAGGGGTGAGGCCAACGTCTCCCTGCCCCCGTGGGAAATCAAAGGTCACAAGCACTTGTTTGAATATGAGGGATGGGGGAGTTTGCTTTGGGGAGGGAGAGGGAAGGAAATCAAAATTTTATGCCCCTGTTGTATACAAGTCACCATACTACCTGGTGCCTTGGCTGGATGGGGCATGCGAATTCAATCAATGAGATTTCGGCAAGAATCATAGTGGAGAAGGTAAGCAAACATCCCTTTTGTTCTGGGGCCTTTTAGGCTAATTCAGTGTATTGTTGTCACATCTATACCTGAATGTGTGTTAAGAATTGATGTGTTCCTTGTCCTGTAAGTGCCAGAAGGGATTCTCCTGGTGCAGTAAGAGCAGCATGCAGGTGAGTGCTAGTACTTTGGGGGCCCCACAACTCTAAGAACATCTGTCTTTGAGCTACAAGTCTCTGGTCTGATAATTTTGGTGATTAGAGCCTCTGGGAAAGGGAGTCAGCCTTCCCCAGAAGTCCTCCCTGAGGTAGACTTGACGCCACCCTGACACAGCTACTAAACAACCCTTATTATCAAACCTCCATTAGTTTGCTACTAGGCTCTTGTTATAATTGACCGTCTCACCCCTGAGGGCCTTGTGACTCTCCAGCCTGATATTTCCATTTTGGAGTGAGTTGACTCAGACTCAATGACTAACAAGGTGAGAGGAGCCCACAAACCTCACTTGGTAAATGGGAATGGTGTGTTCAAGCGTGCAGCTTAACCCCAGTAGCAGCTCAGCTTTACGTGAAAAGTGGCAGCCATGACTCTGGGGAAAACTTTATCCCCCACTCTGCCCTTTGTAGCAAAGCTACTGTTCAATGGAGGCCCTGGCTCACAGAGGTTTCCTACATGTCTGGGCCTGGTTCACTGATGATTCAGCTAAGCTGAAACCCAGTGGTATCTCGTTGTATTTTTATTTATTCTTGGGTTGTTGCTAATTTCCTAGCTCTTTTGTCTGCTCCTTGGAAAACTACATATTAGCAGACTAAAGGCACCTCTCTTTGGGGCCATGAACTATGGAAACAAGTCGCAATTGCTGATTGCTGTTTGCATCACTTATGTTAATGCCTATGATAAGGGCCTGTTCTCTAAGGATGCTGATTGGAATCCAGGCGCTGAATGGGCCCGAACCACTCAGATTCCCACTATCACTACCTGGATCCGTCATTGTACCAAACATAGCAGCACATTGGCCATCATAGGCCAGGCACAACAATATGTTTGAGATTCAGAGATTACCACTGACTGCCAGACCTGTGATTCCTGCCAAAAGTTGACCCATTTGTCTCACGGTGAGAGTGGCCGTATCGCTTGGAGCATTGTCTCTCCCCCAATTCTGGCAGATAGACTACATCAGACCCTTGACCCCCTTTTGAGGCTATCAGTGGTGCATCAGCAATGTTGACACTTTTTTCAGGTCACAGTATTGAAGTTCCAGCCTGATCAGCTCACTACAGTCACACTATTGTAGCCCTGGAAAATAAGCTGTGTATTGTTTTCAGCTTTTTGGAACATTTGCAGTCTAACAATGATGTACTTTTTATTGCAAACACCACTCAACAATGTGTTGATAGTCAAATTATTCAACTGACCTTCCATGCTTCCTATCATCCACAGCACCTGATATTGTTGACCACTAGAATAGGCTTCTCAAAAACTGTCAAAAAGTTTTTTTGATTCTATTCCCATCATCTCCTCCTGGTTTATATACCTTAATAAGAAGTTTGATTACTTAATGCAGTTGTCTCAAGAAAGGAATCATCTCCTCTGGGCTGCTGTCTGGGTAATGAATGGAGTAAAAGGAATAATGGGTTAAATAGATCTAATCTGAAAATTTGGGATTTTGCTCTGACCTTTCCTAGGCATGATACTTCTTTCTGTCTTCTGACAAGAACCCCAGGAGAGCATGGCTGTATACCCTCTGGGTTGGCAGCCTAGACACAATGGGATCTAGAAAATTCAGACTCAATTCTGGTTCAGCCACCTGGATTCTCTTGTTGGATTGACATGTTCCCAGATCATAAGGATAATGTCCCCTTGGTTAAGTACACTTCTTATTGATTCCCCATACCCTGGCCCACATAGGCCAAAGTGGGGAATATAATCAATTTCTCCAAGTTTTATAAAAAATGCCATTGTCTTTCATGGACCTGACCTTTCCAGATGAATGGTCTGGGTGAAATTAGGGGAGAATTGAAAAAAGGTGAAATCATAGCTACTGAAATAAGACACAGATTCATGGTGATGGAGAAGGAATAATAACTCTGGCATTTGGGGAGGCAAGATCTTGAACCCCAGGCAATATGATGGAGGGAAGAGTATTAATGATCTTTATCATTCAGAGCCACCCTTGGAGACTTTATCATAAAGGAAAACTCCCTAGAGTGGCTCCCTAGTTTTAAATGCCTTAAATTTTACTGGCTACTGGGCCTGCCATTTCCTGCTAGGCGACCCTGAACATGATTTAATCATATTCCCCTTAACCTTACTGATTCTGTCAGACACAGCAGGGGATAGCTCCAGCACATGCATCTCCTACACCAACTACCTGTCTCTCCCACCGAATTCTTGTAGCTGTTGCTCAGTCATTTCATGGACCTAATGAATGCCATCAGCTGGTGGTGTGGCTCTATAGGACAGGTTGGGCCAACTGCACTCAGGCAGTGAATGCCTCCACAAGCAAAGACTAGACTCATTTATTCAAACTGAACTGGGAACCCTAATGTCTACCAGCTTACTGGGAAGCAACAGATGAGGCATTTTCAACCTGTGAACACTGATTGAAGTAGGTTCTACTTGGGAATCCCAAGGATGGTAAACTACACATCTCTTCCAGGCACATCATGTACAACCTGAGACTGTAATTCTTGGGTGGAAGCCCAGCATTAATTTTCTTCATTCTAAAAACACAGTGACTTGTACTGTAGGGATAGGGAGGAATAAGGAAGAACTATGATGTCTTCAAGGGTTTAGCGCAACACCATGAGTAGACCATGAGGCCTGCAGATGACTACAGAGATGTCTCCAGAGTGAAGCAATCCTTGATGACTCAGAAAATCTTTCTGGAGGGATAACTGACTGATTATTTATGCATAAACTATAAGCAGTTGTCCCTCTGATAGGAGTCACACAGTTAGAATGGTGCTATAAAATTTTATCTGACTTTAGCTGAGGTCAAAGACACCACCTAGGCCCTCAAAGTCATTCCACTCAGCCTCAATTCACTGGTCAAGGCTGTTATGAATAATAATAAATTGCCCTAGACTTTCCCCTTGCAGGTCAAGGCAGAATCTATGCAATCACTAACTTGGCCAAGTGGAGATGTCAACACAGAAATTTGAGGGGAAAGGCACTTGGCTTTTTAAGATACCTCTGGTGGTTTATAGGACTTGTTCAGTTGGTTGGGTCCAGAATCCTAGGGGCAAGACATGGTTAAGGTCAATACTGCAGGGAGGCCTCATTCTGCTTCTTGGGGTCCTGTTGGTAGTAGCCATAATTAAATGCTGTATGAGCCAAATTGAACATATTTGGGCCCAGCTCTTTCAATCAGGTTAATCAGAGTGCTACACTCATGAAATTCACCAGAAGCCAAGATGATGTAGAAACTAGGGGTGAATATTTTTGGAAAGCAATTCTACATGGAACCCTCATATTTATACATGTCTTATGACCAGAGGCTCTAACTGCCTTTCTTCCACATTATCTTTTCAAGAATGTTTGTAGAGCAAATTGCCTTGGGAGAGAGAGAGAGTATCTCCCTCTGGAGCAAAGGGAGGCATGCTTACTGTCTAGTATAAAAGATTCAGGTTCCCTAAATTCAGGGTTCCTATCTGGTAATACAGCCCACTGCATGCACAGGTGTTGCCTGGCCCTCTTTGTATCACACTGTGAGAATTGGGACTCAGGAAACTGGCTACTTTGGCTAGTGCTCTTGCTGTAAGTAATATAGTCCTTACTCCCCATCCCAGGAGTCTTGTGTCTTCTGCCAGTATCCATGAAATTGTAGCAGGCTAACTTGTTAGCTTGAAAGTAGGATAAGGTTAAGATAGGATGCCAAAATTTAAAAATCATATGATTTTGCATAGAAATTCTAGATCACAGATATCACTAAGAAATTTCAGTATATTTGGCATCACTGGGCCCACAATCTCTCCTGTCCATGAATGGCTGTCCCTGAGTAGCAGCTGCCTAATTTGGGGTGGGTAAATATTCACCAGTTCACTGCATTCCCCAACAGTCCCTTTTATCTTAAAGCTGCCCAAACCACCTCATCACTTTACATTACCTGCCCAGCCCCATGGACTTATAGTTTGTGCTTCTTGCATATCTCTCTAGGATAGCAAACCTGCTCTATGAAAATTATGATAAAATGGAATGTGTAAAAAGAGTCTTTCGTTTACAGAATCCCGTAGATCATATTAAGATTCCATTAAATTTCTTCCCTTGGTATAATTAAATGAGGTTTGATTCACGGTCTTAAGAACTGTAGGTAGTTGTCAGGAATACAGTTTCTATAAAGTGAGGTTTACTTTAATACAGCTCTGCCATAGTTCTCACATGAGATAGCTGTGTGTATTTACTTTGTAGATGACATAGTGCTGGTAGGTTTACATCCTGGAGCTGGCACACTAGGATAGACATTAGTAGCCTTGGGTTCAGTCCCCAGAGGGTCATTGTGTCAACAGCTCAAATATTGTGACTCACTCCAAGCCTTCTGCCTGATGATTTTAAACCAGATAAAGTTGAAGCTCACACCTTTGCTTCCTGTTTACGGAAGGAGTAACCCTCTTGACTGGAATCTGGATTCTTAACACGAGGGCAAGGCACAGTCCCACACTGAGTTGGATGGACAAAGTGTGGGGGAAATAATTTCTTCAGCTTCCTGCCCTGGGAAGGCTGTATATGGTACAAAAAAAAGCAGAGGTATCACTAGGTAAGCAATCTTCAGTCTGCAAGACAGTCACCTGGTACTGTGTTTAGGGGGGTTAATCCTCAAATAAACAAAACCCCAAATTTTGGTGGTCCACATGAGCCATTAATTTCTCACATTATAGGGGTGGGGAGGGGGCATGCTCCGTCAATCCTTCAGGCCTTGGACCAACAGAGCTCTCTCATCTTCAGTGTCACCCTGGGCATAGATATCCATTGAGCAGATGGTGAAGAAAATGGGAAAGTACTTGAGGCAGGTTATGTTCAGGTCTGGAGGTGACACATGTCCCTTCTGTTCAGTCTGTTAGCCTGCACTAAGTGACATGGCCAGCCTCACTGCAAGGGAAGTTAGGAAGAAATGGGAATCGTTTGTGGGATCAGCACATCCTCTGGCACAGGTATTTATTGAGGGCTTACTAGGTGCCTGGCAGTGTTCTACACTCTGTGTCACACATTATTTGAGAGTTCCATTTAATCAGGAGATTGAATGTTTTTGGCCAGATCAGGCCCCTCTTCAGGCCTGGAAGCAATGTAGCACTGAGAGTAGGTGATAATGAAGGAAGAATTTAATGTGGCAACCCATCTAATCATCCCTGGGGAGATTTAGATGGCCCCTCCTCCATCTCTCAAATCAGGACCACCACTGATGGTGCTCTCTGGATTGTGTCCATCATTTGCTGAGCCTACTAGACCAGGGCCCAGAACCCTTCATCTCCAGGAAGAGATAAAACACATCTGAGTGAAGAGCTAAAAATGCCCTCTCTATTACAAACCTAGTGGTTCCCAGGTTAGGGAGGTAGGACACCCCTAGAAGGACACACCCAGACAAAGAAGCCTGTTATCACCTGGCAAAGGCAAGGAAGTGTCTCTTAACTGACAGGTTGGTTAGTGTGGATGGGGATGTCACCTCTCTTTGGCTGCAGTACAGAAAAGGAAAAGGAGCCCTAGAGGGGTTCATTCTGTCTTAATCAGGTGCTCTGGACAATCAATTCCTGCTAGCTAGTTGCCTTTGCAGGATGAGTTTTGCACTAAGGGAAGGAGCCCTGCCAAGCAATTGTTAACAGAAGCTCATTACCGCCAGATCTGGAAATAGTCTGTACAACTTTCTTGTAGCTCACGCAACCTTCTTAACTGTAAGAACCTCTTACAGTTATTCACAGGGAGTTCCCCACACATGAAGTGCCATTTATTTTTCAGGCTTGACATCAAGGGAGAGGAGACCAGGAGTACTGCACATTAGACTTCACCTGGGAACCAGACAGTGGACCTTTAATTGTGCACCATTTGCTTTGAGATCATTGGAGGAAGAGGGTGCTTGTTAAAGCTGCAGATTCCTGGAAACAACCGCAGAGCTATCGATTAGAACAGCAGGGTTGGGTTACAGGAATCTGCATTTTAAACAAACTCTTCAAGAGATTTTTGTCAGCATTTTCAACCCCAGAAGCCTACTACCGTCCCTCTTAAAGGGTGGAATAACTCTATTAGTGTTTACCCATTGGATGGCAAGTTCTGCTAACAGCTAACATTTCTGAAATCACATGGATTGCTAGGTAAGCATTTCAACCCACAGTTCCTCTACTTCCTGGACCATGGCCTTATTTAGGAAGGCAGAGTAACATCAAGCTTTCTTGGATTCCTTCCGTTTTGCTTATTCCTCGCTCTCCCAGGCTCAGTAAGTTAGGGGGATGATACGCACAGTCCAGTACACCAAGTCTAGACCGTCCACTATTGGGTTACATCTGTGACCAAGAAATAATGACAGTTACTAAGAATCTGTGCCAAGCAGTAGTAGCTAAACCACAGATCAGAAGATGAAATGGTAGAATTGAGATCTAAAAAAGCCAATCAATTGGCCTACAGTGTTTTTATTGCATTTGCTCTCAATTGTATAAACGGTATCTTTAGCTCAATCCGTGATAAGTAACAGTTTTGGTTTTTATTCACAGGCTCATCACTGAAATATGATTCATCTTCTCCTCTGGATTTTTTCCCTACCCCAAGATGAATAGTTTCATATCCTGCTCCCCTTTTCCTTTCCTAGCCTTCTAGCTTCACTGTTGGCTTTTTCTCAAACCTCATTCTCAACTCTCAGGATGAGCTACCTCTTTCTACATATTCCTGATGTTCAAATGTAATGGAAAAAAAAAGGAAAAATTAATTAACGTTGGGAAACAGATCAAGGATTTTGATGGTGGTGGAAGGAGGATTTCTAGCTTTGAGAAGACAGGCAGGAAAAATCAACTTAAGATCCTGTGATGCACCTACCAGAACAAAGAGCAAAGATACTTTTTAAAATTCCCAAGCAAAAAACTATTAAATAATGCTATCACTTTGTAAAAAGTCACCCCCCAAAAAACTACATGCTTGTGTAATATATACATCTGACTCAAATTAATATCTTTTGGATCACTTTTCATGGAGGAAATGGGTAGAATTACACATAACATGTTTTTTCCCCACTATTTTTCCAGTATTTCACATGATTTTGTGAGTTACTCAATATTCATAAGTTTCTTTTCTGTTTAAGTCATCCACAGCTGCTTTCTGTTGCTTGCAATGCAGAACTTTGACTGATGGAGAGACCAACAATTTCCAAGACAATTAATCCCGGGGAAATATCCTTTTTTCAAAGAAGGCTGTGGCTATCTACTGGGGAGGGGGTGGTGTCCTACCTCATATATAAGCTACATCAGTGTGATGTATATGTGAAACACAACATGGCCAACAGGACAACAAGAGATAGATGCATATAGTAACAGAATACGTATGGAATAGAGTGGGAGACTTTCTACTATTATTGACATCTCTGAAAGATTAACATAGAATTGTAACTTACGGGTCTGTCTTAGCTTGGGCTGTTAAAATACTGTAGACTGGGTGGCTTAAACAACAGACATTTACTTCTCATAGTTCTGGAGGCTGGGAGGTCCAAGATTGAGGTTTTGGCAGATTTGGTTCTTGGTGAGGACCCTCTTCCTGGCTTGCTGATGGCTGCCTTCCTGCTGTGTTCTCACCTGGCATGCTCTTCCTCTTCTTATAAGGATGTTAATCCCATCACAGGGGCGCCACTCTCATGACCTCATCCAAACCTAATTACTTCCCAAAGCCCCTAATACCATCACGTTGGGGGTTAGGTAAGTCTTCAGCATATGAATTTTAGAGGACACAAACCTTCAGTCCCTAACAAGGTCTCTGAGAGATCTCAGAATTTGGTTCAGAAAATATACTCAGCAATCGGTGTTAGTATCCCATTGCTGCTGAAACAAATTACCAGAAACATAGTGGCTTAAAACAACACAAATTTATTACCTTACTGTCCTTGAGGTCCGAAGTTCTAAAATCAAGGTGTCAGCAGGAGGTGTGAGCCTTCTGGAGGCTCTAGGGAAGAACCCATTTCCTTGCCTATTCCAGAATCTAGAGGCTGCCTGCTCTCCTTGGCTCATGGCTCCTTCCTCACATCACTGTGACCGCTGCTTCTATCATCACATCTTCTCTGAATTGGACACTTCTGCCTGTCTCTTATAAGGACCTTTGTAACTACATTGGGCCCACTCAGAAAATGCAGGATACTCTCCTTGTATCCATATTCTTGACTTAATCACATGTGCAAAGTCCCTTTTACCGTGTAAGGTAACATATTCTCAGGCTCTGGGGATTAGGACATGGACGTCTTGGGGTCGGGGTGAAGGGTGGAAAGGGGAGGGCATTATTCTGTCTACCACAGCATACCTAGTGCTCCCTATGTGGGAAGATCCACAGCACAGCTCAGGACTTCCTAACTCAGTTCACAGTTCACGCAACACTATCATTTTCTTCATGTGAGAAAACTCGCTTTCACGAAACTTACCCTCTCCAGGTTAGACTGGAGAAACCACAGATTTCCATAGAACACCAAAAAAGTAGGTCTGAGTAGCCTTGGAAATTATAGCCAATTATTTGTGGTCTTTCTTTTATTGGTTTCTTGGCAAGGATTAAAATGAAAACAGAGTACAAAGAAGAAAGAAATAAGAGCAGTTCAATAAAGTGAATGTACATTATTTTTGGTAGCTAGAACATAAAAACATACCCCACAGTGATTTGACTTTCATTCAGTTAAGATAATGGAATGGAACAAATCTAGAACTGCTTTATTCTGCTGACTTTGGCTCCTATCTGTGGGGCTGGAGTGATAATAAAGGAAGGGATCAGGAAACCATGGATAATATTTTCTATAATGCCAGTAGGAGATTTAAGCAAGCTATGTTAACTCTAATATAGCACACGTGAAAATGGACTATTTACATTTCTATAAATACATTTCTCAAATGGATTAGAAATTCACCTTTGATGAGTATTTATCATGTGTCAAGCACTGTAATATGTCTTTTACTATTATACTATTATAACTATTACTATTTTACTATTATACTATACTATTATAATGCATCTCCACAATTGCTTTATTTTCAGAGATTTAGAGAAGTTCAGTAACTTGTCCACAATAGAACCAAAGGCCAGAAGTCATATGAATCCCGTTCTCTCAGCTCCTTTGTGATATTTTCTTACATGAAAAATGTTTAAAATTCGTATAATTTAGACAGAGAATCATACAATAAAATAGCAAATACAATGTGCATTAAATTGCACTGAATATAAATGCACTCATATATATTAATTCATTTGATTCTTACCAAAAATCCTACAGAAGGTATAAAAGTTACTATTTATAATGTCTTGTTTTACAGTCAAGAGAAGTAAAGTTTAGATAAATCATGTTAATTCCCCCAATTTGCAGTTACCAAGTTGCAGATAACTTCTCTTTTGATTTCTTTCTACTTTATTAGGCATTACAATTAACAAACACCAGCTGTTGATTTCTCCAGACACATACAGGAAAAGAATAGTATCATGAGGAAAGAGCTTTGGGTTTGGAATCAGTGATCTGCAACAGGGTCGATGAGTCGAGCGATGCCCTTATTAATGTGACTTCCTCGCTACCCTAGGCCTTACGCCTTCACATCTAAGATGAGCAAAGCATCTCCCTCCTAGACAAGGAGACAATGTGTGCAAAAGTACTTGGTAAACTGCAAAAGTTATTTAGAGGTAAGGTATTTTTTTAACTAAATAGCATTAGAATCATTCCAGTGGAGCAAATATTGTTTCACACTGTAATCTTTTCAATAGAGTATTGATGCTTCTCAAGTGAAACATGATTAACAGCTCTTTGAATCCGGTTAAACCAGTTTAGATCTTTTTCCTTCTGGATTGCAGGCTGATGTTCTTTGTCAGGTAGGGAAACTATCATATGGAGACACCAGAAATCATAGTTGAATATCCTTCAAAATGCATTATAAATGACATGCTATCAAATATGTATGTTTTAGAAACATACTAGTGGGTACATTCAATGCAATTATTTTGCTTCAAATGTCAATGGAAATGAGTATGATTTTATCACATTGGCATAGGCTAATTTCAACTTTTTATGTTGCTAATATAAGCACCTACTCAGAAAAAAAGTTCATGCTCTATGTAAATGGATTAGTGGACAATTTCCTTCCTTTTCATTATTTTTACTTATGTTTGTTAGAAAATTCATATTATTGTATCACGTAATTTGGTTTGGACTTTATTTTTAGCAAAAAAGATGAGAACAGCAACCTGAATGTGAAAGGTGGACGTACCCAAGAGATTGTCAGATTGTCAATTGTCACTTGGCTTATTCGGTTACTAATTCCACACAAACAGTGACAGACTTGTGCAGCTCTTTAAAGTTTATGAGAACCTTTCAAGGATATTGTCTCATTTGACCTCCTAGTACCTTTGCTGAGAAAAGTGGGCCAGGCAACGTTATCACATAACATGGGGAATTCCAGACTCAGGTTAATTTGCAACAAGTAACTGACAAGGCTGATCTAGATCCTCTAATTGCCATGTTTCAGCATTTTTTGCTATGCATTCACTGCCGGTGGACATATTACATTTCTATAAAGTGGACATAAGGGTTAGTCACATTAATTGTTGATTCTAAAAACAGCAATAGGCTCAAAACAGCACTAGCTAATAGTTTCTGAGTACTTAATGGATGCCACTCATGCTTTAAGCATCACACTTGCATTAAATCATTTGCTGTTCATGACAAGTAATATTTTTAATCTGCTCAACACTGGAGTTTATTGACCTATTATTTTTTCTCATAAGTGAGGAAACTGTACTTCAAAAGAAATTAAATAACTTGCCCAACATTACACCTCTATTGAATGGTGAAAACCTGGCAGTCTGACTAATGAATCTATGCAGTTAACGACTACACCATGCTGTCCTCATAGCTAACTTTGTTCTTTGCTTTTTCAATCAAGAAAAGACAAAAACAGAAGTAACCAAACAATTGAACTTGTGGCTCTTGTTCTCCCCATTTCCTGTTTTGTTGTTGATGCAAATAATCCATAATCTGTCTGTAAATCAAAATTGGGGTAAGTTTATTATGAGCCAGATCTGAGGACTAGTCCAGGGCCTTCCTTCCCCAAGGAAGGGAGGGCGCCAAAGAAATGGGGTGTACAGAGTGGTTACATACCACCTTGGAACAAAGAGCATACATCACATATGATAGGAATGTCCCTTTTACAGTTGTCATGAGATGCTTAGCTGGCCCAGCAGATTGGTTAACACAGCAGGTCAGTGGTCACAAGGTGAGTGGTCACAATGTGAGCATAGCAGGTTGCGAATTAATCCCTAGTTTAGGGAGAGATGTTTATACTTAAAGAATGCTTATATGGGGGAAGCTACATCTCTGTCCTTAAGGGCATCATTCTCGTCTTTGAAACATGGTAGATATTTAAAGTAGATGTACAATGCATGCTCAACAGGCCACATCAAGCCGTTTTGGAAAAACAAGGTCAGGCCAAACTAGTTTTAAGCCAAATGGCTTCTTCATATACCCCAACATATCCTATTGCTTTTCCTTTATTTATCATTTTACCCCTTTTGATCTATAGTCTTTCGATAGGAAGCATTGATGATCAAAATATTGTCTCTTGGCACCAGGGTTGTTGCTCCCTGCCCTGGGTCCGTCATATCCTTCAGCACTAGGCTTTTATCTAATTTATTTGCCCTGTTATCCACATTGAGTAGAAATAGACAGGCATAGAGGTGTGTATTAATGGAGGAAGCACTTCATAGGTTATATAATTTTTCAATTAATTTTAGATTTTTGCACAAACATTGTAGATGTGCTTTTATATGACTCCTCATGCGCACATTGTTTACAATTAATGAAGATTCATTTAAGACATTCACCTGCTTCTTTACGTGCTTTAGCAGAGATGACACATTGAAAGATTTGTCAGGTATAAAAACACAGCATTCAGTTTGAATGATTGCACATACACCACTTTGGGATGCTCTTAGAACATCTAAGGCCATTCTATTTTGAAGGACAACCTTTTTCATTAAAGCCATGTTAGTATTTAATAAGGCTATTCCTGCTTGACTATTGTTAAGGGTTTGTTGAGTAAATTTAGTCAGGGCTTCTATATATGACATGACATCTTCTAGCCCCAAGGAGGAAATAAAAATAGCTGTTAGGTGGCCATACCAGTGGAATGCTGAAAAGCCCATCTGGCCTTAAAGAGAGGAAGATTGGCAACAGGTGTTATGCAAACCCTTCCATGTATCCAAGGGAGGCTCAGGGTGCAATGTTTTAGCCATCCAGGCAGTCGCCAAGGCCAGAGATTTGTTCCACATAACCACTGGGTTCCATTAGGAGCCACCCAATAAATGCCTGGCCTTCAAAACTAGTCTGCTCCAAATCAATTACTTTCTTTATTTATGATCTATTCTGAAAACTTAAATGGAACAGTTATAAAATAGGTATATAGTTTAAGCATTACAAGGTTTAAATGAGGACATACAAGGTTGGGAATACAGCCTGGTCCCGAGTCTTGGGACAGCTGTCTACCACAGATGCCGTCTTTTCATCCTGGTTTGAAGATATTTGCATTGGTTGGTTGAAGTCATGTATCAGAAATAGGAACTGAAACCCAGTCAGGTGAAGAAGGCTTTAAAAAAAAAAAAAAAGAGAAATGTGAATCCATGAGTCTACGCCTTTTGATTGTGCAGCACATGAATTGGTTAAAAGTACCTGTTATGTTCCTTCCCAACAGGGCTGCAAAGAGTCTTTTATCTGTTGTCTTTTTCAATAAACAAAATCTCCATATTGAAGTTCATGATCCTCAAGGTCTTCATCTCCCGGGAGCTCACTGCGAAAAGAATCAACTACCAACCTCTCATTTCTTTCAAGTGGCTCAGTGAGACCTTAACAATAATGTAAGATATCTCCTTTAAGCCAAATTGGTTCACACGTTCCTTCATCTAATTGCATAGGATGTCCAGTTATTATCTCAAAAGGGGAAAGCAGATGTTTATCAAATGGTATAGATCTAAGATTAAGGAACACTAGCAGAAGAGCTTTGGGCCATGAGAGATTAAATGCTTCTGAAAGTTTTGCCAACTGAGTTTTGATTGTGCTATTAATTAAAATGTTGCACTATTGGCCAAATGTCACAAATAGATTTAATTATTTGTCCGGTGAAATGAGTTCCCTGGTCACTGTGTTACTCAGTAGGAATTCCTCAAAGAAGAATTATCCTTTTCAATAATAATTTACCTAAAGCCGTTGCAAGGAAAGGCCTCAACCCAATGTGAGAACATACAGATCATTACAAGATATATTTATCCTTGAGATGGTGGCATTTGAACAAAGTCCAATTGTTATACCTCAAAGGGTCTCTTAGGAAGGGGAAAGTGGCCTTGTGATCCATGAAATAGTTTCCCTAGATTATATTTTGGCCATATAGCACAATGAGTATTGGCTTTATGAGCCACTGTGGGAGAAAGTTTCCAAAAGTATTGTCTTCTCCATGAAATCATCTTTTTAGGAGTCCAATGGGTTAATTGGTGTATACGCTGGAACAGTGGCAATTTGTGCTCCAGTAGGCACTCTGGTTTGTTATCAGGGCCCGAACTACATCTGTGTGATGATGTCAAAAATTCCCCCTTTTGTTGTTATCTTTGTTTCTCTTCTTCCATGACAATTTCTTGAGCCTATAGAATGAAATCTTTTACTGGGTTAGCAGAGTTAATAGAAAGTATCAGGCATTCTTGAGGCTGGACAGCATATCCAGCTTGATTATGTCCTTGCTTATTGTTTAAGTAAGACCCATCAGTAAACCAGATTAGATAATAGAATGTGGTCGTGGGGTCGTGGTCGTTTTACTCCTTTGGTGCTGGAAGCAAGGTATCAGGGTTAAGATAATAAGTAATTTACCTACACAGTATAACTTAAGAAGGTTTTATCATCATTTACTTGACAATGCTTCCCATGCAATTTAGCATACCAAACACGCCTAATTAGTTTAGTATCTCGATCTTTATAGGAAGAGAGAACCATTTCTTTGAGAAGTCTCAGGAACCCTCTGAAAATTCTCAAAGAAAAACATTTTTTAAGTCCAAAGAAAGACTTCATTTAGGATATGAATTTTGGGGAGCTTGTCAAAAATATCAAAACTCCTGATCAAAACAATATTAAAACACTTGGTCAGACAAGATCAAGTGTTTGCTGATCTTGTGTCACTGTGAAACAGTGCTTAGTTATCCATTTACCCAAGGTGAGACTTACTCAAAAGTAAAGAAAACCTTTTATAATCTCTTTATCAAGAGCAGACTAAAAGTCCAGGAAAATTATCATTTTGGAAAGAGAACACCAAATTCTAATTTTTGTACCAGATTACTTCTGATATTAAAACATTCACTTAATTATATTCATTTTAATATTAGCCAACTCGACCTCAGGATTTCTCTTCAACAAGCCTTCTATAACTTTCTTTTTACATTCAGAATTTGTCCCATGCCTTCCTTTTTTTTTCTTCCTAGTACTTTAAGACAAATTTATCTTTCTTAACACAACAAACAGAAATGTTTCCTTTTTTACTAAAAACATACATCTTATTTTCCTTGAATACAAATATGCTTTCCTTATTAAATTTTAGTGGTTTTAATCACATATATATGAATTTTAACCCTTAGAAACCTGAATTTCTAGTGAAAACTAAGAAGTAAGCAATTATAAACTATCTTTTACATTAGCATTCTGTGGCTTGGCAAATTTATAAATACTTTGTATAATTTCTAGAAACATGCTACTTCATAGTACAATTTTAATAAAATATAAGACATATTTACTAATAGACCTAAACATCTTTTGGTTTCTCTGTAATAACAAGCCAAAAGTAGATAAACCTGTATTTAGTAATTAATGTCTAATATTTTCTTATGGGGAAATGACCTAGATCCTCAATGAATTTTTTTTTTTTTTTTTTTGTGGGGAAGACCAGCCCTGAACTAACATCTGTTGCCAATCTTCCTCTTTTTGCTGAGGAAGACTGGCCCTGGGCTAACATCCGTGCCCATCTTCCTCCACTTTATATGGGACGCCACCACGGCATGGCTGACAGGCAGTGCGTCGGCGGGCGCTCGGGATCCGAACCAGCGAACCTGGGGCTGCCAAGCGCGGACTAAACCGCTGCGCCACCGGGCGGCCCCCCTCAATGAATTATTATCATTTAATTTAACCTAGCAAAACTTCAAAGTTTCAAGTTTTCAGAGATTTTGGAAGCTATTTTACACACTCATGTCAGAAACTGTAATTATTGCTTAAAGTTTAACTATACACTGTTATCTCACGTCTAGACCATTTGTTTGTAACAATCATATTTAAGTTACTGACAAAAACTATATGAGCCACTGAAGCAGTTAGCCATCATTCTGTTTTAAGTACATACATCATAACATATAGTCATTGTTAAAAAGTTTCCCCCAAAACTTTTACGTTTCTTACATTTATGTAGTTTACCTGTTTCCGATGATTATTTAGATCGCCTATGAAGAGTTCGAGCATCAGACAAAATCCGTTATCATTCTAAGCGATTGTTTTACCGACAAATTTGTAACAGGCGTGAACATGAACTTATTTAACTAGTGAACCCAGGCTGCATGTTGACAACATATCCAAATACTGACAACTCTGAGACCGTGCTTATTTCAATCAAACCAACAAATTTAAATAAGCTCTCATTTACCAAAGATCATTTCATGTCATGTTAACTTGAAAGACATTTGGGTTAGTTGCATTTAGAAATAATTTATGTAAGCGCTTACTTTAAGCCAACTAAACAGAGCTCTTAACTTTGGCCATACCATCTGGAGGTAAAAATATTACACACATATAACACACATACATAGAGACTCCACAGCTATTGTGTTAAAATTACTGCCATGAACCAGGTACAGTAAGACAAGGCTCCCTAGTTATGAATCCAAACTTTTTTAAGCCTCTTTTACTAATATTTGTGGAGAAGACACTCAAGATGCTAGAGTTTGGGTAAGGGAGCTCTTATGGCCATTTTTCTTGCCTTTTTACTTTTTTTTTCTTTCAATCCAAGGAATTAGTGATGGGCCAAATAACAGTTCCCAGAGAGGCAAGGTGATAATCCTTTTTGAGATAAAGGAACCGGGTGGAATCTGAACTGCCTCTAGGGCTGCTTTTCCACTCTGACAAGGAATTTTTTTTAAGGGTAGTTGTTCTTAACTTCTCAGAAATTTGGGTTGTAACTTAAACGGCATTATAGGTTGGTCTACCTATCCAACTACATCACCCCTAATTTGCTTCTTTCTCTCTGAGTGTTTAGTTTTATTTTAACTTAGGGAAGAAAGCCTGGAAAGAAAATTCCTATCAGGCTCTGAGTATCAGCTTCCAGTTTGCCTGGATTTCTGACTGTAAATTGCTAAATCCTTTCAAATACCTTCTCAGGTTTCAGCCAGGAAAACAGTAACTACTTGGTTGTATTGAATAGTTCCAGTAATCTTTAATGTAGCAATTTTCCAGAAAAATCTTGCAGAGTCTCATTAACTCCGGGAGTAGATTTTAGGGGTGTATGCAAAGCCATGGCCTAATATATTTTTCTTTAGGTACCTTTTATAACTTAATTTGTATAGCTTTTCGCAACAAAATTTTCAATAAGGTTATTTTGGAATTTTTAAGTTTCTGTTTTTAAGTGCACTTTTTAAATGATTTTATCTAATTGGAACGTTCCTTCTGCTGGCCAATGTAATTCCCCTGAGGCCGGTGGCAGTTTGGTAGGACCCTTAGCCACAAGTGGAGTGCACCCACATTTCTGTCCAACTCTCTCTGACCACAAAATGGGGTGCAACTGCATTTTGTCTTTTTGTCTGACCATATTTTGGGACCTCAATGTGATGATTATTAAGCCAAACCCTCAGGACACAAAACAAGCTTGGTAAGATTTTTTTTTTCTGTTCTTTGTAAATATTTACAGCTTCCAGAACTTTTAGTTTGAGCAATTATGGCGGAAGGTGGTGAGCTCTACTCTTTGAAAATTTTTTTATTACCTGACTCTTAAAAAGGAGGCCCACAGTGGCCACCGTAATGTTAAATTATCCCAGGTTATCTTGCCAGCCATTTACAGCTATCCTTATTTTGTTAAGCACTTGCGAGTTTCAGCATGAAGCCAGCCCGAGTTGAAGGGGAGGCTGTCTATTAGGGAAGTGGTTGGCTTTTAGAAGCTCAACTTCCCTTTTTTTTAGTTCAGTTTTACCATAAAGTCTGAACAATTTCTAGGGACAGCGTAGTGGGTCAAAAATGTGCTGTTGGTGACTGTCACTCCCTAAAGAAAGGTCCCAAACACCCTCTTATGTGCCTCAGTTTCTTCCACCAGTTTTTCTAAAACTACTGTGGGGGCTCGGAGTGCGTGGGCAACCAACCCTCATATGTTTTTTCCTGGACTGAGCCTTTAATTAATTAAAGTGAATGACAGTAGAGTTCTCTATGGGATGACTACTTGTTACAAGGATTGATCCTTTGACATTCATGTGAGATTCTCAGTCACCTGAGAGCACCTTTCAGCTGGGAGGAGCTGGTGCCTGTTTTCTTCAGAGGTGAACAAGTTCAGACTCATTTTTGTATCAAGCAGTTTGTTCAGACTTTATAAATGCAATTCTTCCCAATTTTAAAGCCAAGTTAGAAAGATCAGCCTGCCCCATTCACTCCAAAGTTCCCCCTAGGCTTCCCTGGCCTAGGAAATTCCCCCTGTTTCTCTTTCCTAGGAATTCTAACCCCCCCCCCCCCCCCCAGTTTCCTCTTACCTGGAGTATGTACTGGTAACCACTTAAGACACCTAGTCTTAAGGCTCGAAACAGCTCATATAAACTCTGGATCATCAACCTAAAATAAGGAGGTCTGGGGATTGGGAGAACTCACCAGGGTCACCTGAAGAATGCAGTGACCCAGGGGGGCTCAGTGGGCCCCTACTGGTATGGAATGCCAGTTCAGTGTAGATTCCAGGTGGTCTCTTGTGGGTTTTTCAGTGTAGATTCCAGGTGGCCTCTTGTGGGTTTGTCTGAAATCTTGCCAACTACACCAAGAAATGTCAACACAAATAATCCATAATTGACCTATAAATCAAAATTGGGGTGAGTTTATTATGAGGACTAACCCAGGGCCTTCCTTCCCCAAGGAAGGAAGGGCACCAAAGAAGTGGGGTGTACAGAGTGGTAACATACCACTTTGGAACAAAGAGCATACAACACATAAGATGGGGATGTCTCTTTTACAATTGTCACAAGATGCTTAGCAGATCGGTGAACACAGCATGTCGGTGGTCACAAGGTGAGTGGTCACAAGGTGAGCACAGCAGGTTGGGAATTAATCCTTGGTTTAGGGAGAGATGTTTATCCTTAAAGAAATGTTGATATGGGGGAAGCTACATCTCTATCCTTAAAGCCACCATTCCTGTCTTGGGGACATAGTAAATATTTAAAGTAGATGTACAATGCATGCTCTAAAGGCCACATCAGGCCCTTTTGGAAAAACAAAGTCAGGCTGAATTAATTTTAAGCCAAATGGCTTCTGCATATGCTTCAATATATCCTATTGCTTTTCATTTATTTATCAATGTCAGTACACTCGGTATGTAATTGAACATAGACTAGAAAGAGCAACACTTGAATGCAATATCTAGAGGCTTTTAAGAGCTTTGGACTGTTTTGAAATAGACACGTGTAGCTCAAGTGCTATATTCTGACTACCACTGAGTGAGACTAAAGGAAAGTATATTTAGCTCTAATTTCATGGGAATCTTGAAATCTTCTAGTGCTTCTGAGGACAATTCACTACTTCACTAATTTTATTCCTTGGCTAAGATTTTAATTTTTCATTGTTTCTCAAAAAACTAAGGTGCATAAGAGGTCTCCTGATATAGAAAAAGAAAATTTTACTAAGTCACATCTAAAATACCTTTCAGTGCTCAAGTTAGATGAATCTTTCACATAATTTTGGTAGATCTCTCCTTATAAAAAATCTGATAATCTCTCTCAGCCACGAATAAGTGTGGACTGTGGCCAAAGTAAGGCCAGTTAGTTTTTATTTTAATCAATTTGACTCCAGAACATAACATTAGAGCTGAATCTAATTTTCATAAGCTTTTCTCAGAAATAAAACATTTTCGTTTAGTTCCCTACATTCCAGTATAAATATGGTGTTGAGTTGATTTACTTTAATGCTTGTAATTATTATAACATCAATTCTAAGCATCATGCTAATTCTCTTTTAATTTTTTCCATTTTCTTACAGAGTTCAAGTATTTTATATATATATATATATACATATATATATACACACACACACACAAAATGCTTGAACATATATATGTATATGTGTGTGTGACTGCATTTTTGGGGTTTGTTTATAAATTTTGGCAAGATAAGCATTTAAAAGAATTTGGTATAGGAAAAGCAACTTTAAAAAGTGCTTCTTTTAATATTCAATAATGCCTGTTTCATGACTAAACTTACAGTTAATTTGCAAATTAAAAAGAAATTTGGATGTCACCTCTTTAGGAATCTGAATTATTGAACCCATTTTTTTTCCATTGATTTAGAACCACATCACATAATGTGTCATCTAGAACACACTTTTCTCTTTGCTCGTAAGCATTCTGAATTCTTTGCTTTAAGTATTGAGTGACTATTAGCAAAAGTCACCATAAGAGATGTGATTATTGTGTGCCTATCCAACACTAGCACCAGAAACTTCACTAAGAAACAATAACGGGTCTCTGAGCCACGTAGAGTAAAGAAGCATGTGAATATAAAGCAAATCATTGTATAAGGAATTGTTGAAGTTAAAGAACATGCTGCTCCACAAAATGATCTAAAAATAGAAGCCCTGATTCCATGTTAGAAAAAAACTGGCAAAACATCAAAGCTTTGAAAAGCACATGCACAGACCTGAGAACACCCCCCAAAATGTGTTCCTCCTTATCCTCAACCTAAGATTTGTTATTTTCACGTCACTGGAAAAGCCTTGAAAATGATGGTTACAATACATTTAATATTTAACTTGCCCAGCTAATTTATTTTTATTAGGTGAAAATGTGAGTCATTTCAGCTGACATTTCTGAAAGCCACAAATTGTCTTTTTCTTTATGTATTTTTCATGCGTTGGACTAATCTTCAAATAGTTAGTGTTGACTTCAGGGCTGGCTCAGCCATTCCCTAAGCTCCTCCTTTTCTTCCATAACTGATTCTCCTCAGCTTGGGCCATACAGAGGAGTGCAGTAAATCGTTTCTGAGAACATGGAACAATCTACTTGTGACCTGATTCCTATGCTCCTTTGTCAGCAGTGGTGAAATGGGTAGGGTGCTTGCAGAAGCATAGTTACCCCCGTTTGGGATCCTCCATGGCTGGCAGGCACCCTTCCCTCCCTGAGCGTCACACCCGTTGCAGTATCTTGTGGGCCAAACAAAAGTCGGCAAAGTTTTCGAGAACAGAACTTCCCTTAGAAAAGAAACAGTATAACATATTTACAAATGCAAATATGTGTTGGACAAAAGGGCAATAAGTGCAAAAAGTTATTGGACAAAAAGAACAATGAGGGTAGAAAATATGTTGGTAGGTTTGCTCCTCCTTCATGTCCTCTCACATTTTTCTCCAAGTGAGCTTTCCTCTTCTTTCATCACCAGAGAGCAATCTTCTCTCCCTATCTTTTACCTATAGAAGGTCTAAGGTACAGGACACCACAGCACACTCTCGACTGAGACATAACATGGGTCTACCACTGTTCAAGTTAAAAAATTATTACATCTGCATAGGAAAAAATCAAAAGGTACAGAAGGTCATAATACAAAAAGTAGAAGTCTCGGTCCCTTCAGCCACTGGTTCCAATTACAGACAATAGGTTTACCAAAACTTTCCTACACATCTTCCCAGAAGGTTATGCTTATAGCAGTGGGTGTGTGTGTTCTTATCATCCAAACAGCACCTTACTCTATCCGACCATTAAAAAATTGAAGGTGATTACATTCATGTGTCATTTGTTTATTTAAGAAAATATCTTTCTCTATCATTATGTATCTAGCTTTTTCATGATTATATAGAGTAATGGGCTATTTTAATGGTTAAAAATTAGTAGTTAATATTAAGTAATGGTTTAATATTTTAATAATTGTATAGAATAAAGTGTTCCATTGCATGAAAGCTTTTAATTTATTTAATCATTCCACTATTGATAGAAATTAGTATTTTTATGTTATTTGTTACTGTTTTGTTTGTTGGCATAACAATTATGCTTCCACACAGATCTCTGGGTACAGATGCCAGGACAATTTTATTGTTTTGACATTTTCTCTATTTGTATTGAAATTGTTCTCACAGCAAACTATTCACATCACAGAATACCTTCGTGACTTCCCGGGTCCACTTCAGACTGGGGATCTAGAAGCAATGCTTGCCTTGCCTTCCTCACTTTTGGCCTAACAGTAGTCAACGGTATCCCTGCACCTCAGGCACAGAGGTTTACCGTTCCTGTTCCCTTGAGCCTGTGGTGAGGCTCAGAGCATTAACTATCCCAAGAGCCTGGTAGAATGTAGACTGGGAGATACAGTAATTAAAAGTCTGCTCATTTTGTACTGGGCCTTTTCCAGTTCATCAGTTACCTCTGAGAAAGAGCAACAGAGGCCAAATTTTGGACAGTTAAAAACTCGCTGGAGTCATGGCTCCTGGCTGTGGTGTAGGATCAGATGTCCCACCAGGATCAAGCATAGAACCTCACTGGGTCTTGCAGGGAAGTTTAGTAAAGGGCAGAGCTGGTTTTGACACGACACTCACCAAAAATATACTACTGAAAATTTTAGCTGGCTCAGTCAACTAGTCTCATTGACTAAAAGTAAAATGTGTTCAGCGAAGTATTATTAGCTTTCAGTTGCCATTACTGTTGAGGGACCAAGCCACAAAGGAAATGTTTATCTGCAAGATGACAACAAACATGAGGATGGTGACTACAAGAGTGTATTCCTTTTAAGGCACGTGCGTTGCAAAATAACGTACACAAGCACACACACACCTCTCCTTAGTTTTTGCTACCGCGAAGGGCAGACCTTTGGATAAAAATACATTTGGTGGGACCACAACAGCTGCATTCTACCTGGTCCAGAATTCACGCAAAGAGCACAGCTGGAGCTTCTCGGTCGTCCTTGTTATGGCCTCACATGAAAGCCTTGTCACTCGGGCGGAGGTGGGAAGGCAGGGGAGCGCAGCAGCAAGGGGAGCATCCGAATTCCCTCTTCTGTTGCTGATTGGTTGAAAATCGGAGGCAGCGGCTAGCCCCCTGCGGCTCGATTCGCCATTTGCTGCGAAGAGGTGGCAATCAGGGCGGGCCGAGGCTGCTGCGCTCCTTCCAGCTCTACGCTGCCGCCGCGGTCCTGTTGCGCTGTCGCCGCTACAGCCGCCGCCTGGGTCCCCTTGGCCGAGCTTCTGCGTGGAGGCTGCCTCCCCGGCTCCAGGCGCAGACACCATGGTGAGTGCTTTCGGCCGGGTCAGGCTGGGTCCTCACGTCGCGCCGGGCCTGGCTGCTCCAGGGAACCGGCCGCACCACCGGAGATTGGCGCGGGGGCGGGGGGAGCGCACCGCGGGGCGCGGGAGCAGCCTCGCTGTTAGCCTGCGTCCGGGGTGGGGGAACTGGGAGCGTCGCGAGTCGCGGCGGGGGCGGTGGGTGCCTTTGCTTCGTAGGGGGTCCGCCGCGCCGCACCGCGCCGCGGTTTCCCGAGCTCGGGAAGGGGACGTGCGGCCGAGGCGCGGGGTCTTCCCGGCTCAGGCCGGCCTCGCTGGTGTGAGAGGCTGAGCGCCGGCGGCGGGGGAGGCGCCGGGTTCGCGTCCCCTCGCTGTGCTTTCCCGGATGCCCAGCCGGCCTCGGAACGGTGACAGGTGAGCGGGGTAAGAAGGTGGCGTGGGGGTGGGGCGGATGGTGACTGAGGGGATCTGCCCTTGATTGGGGCGATGGTCGCGCCCCTCTGATGCCCCTCGGTAGCACCGAGTACCCCGAATGGAGCGGAACCAGGGGGTGGGCTTCAAGGTTAAACCAGCGCAGTGGCAGCAGATGCAGCAGCCTCGCCCTCAAGCCTCTTCCCACCTACGACTGCTTCCTGACGCTCGGGTCTCCCCCTGTCCCCGCAGTACGGATTCGTGAATCACGCGCTGGAGCTGCTGGTGATCCGCAATTACGGCCTGGAGGTGTGGGAAGACATCAAGTAAGTGACCGGCTGCTCCACCTCCCGCCCAGCGCTGGCGCCGCCTCTGGGGGGCTCCGGGGCGGCCCCCGGCGCTGGCCCCCGGGCCTCGCTTCGTCCTCCGCTTCCTGCTCGGTGGCGGGCGCGCATCCTCGGGGATGCCTCCGCCCGCCGCTCCCGGCTGCAGCTGCGCTCCCACGCCCCGGAGCGCGGACCCGGAGAGGAGGGGCGGCCGGGGCGGGGCCGGGAGGGCGAGAGCCGCGAGAAGGAGCCCCTGGGGTCACCGCGGCCTCCCGACCCGGCCTGAGCGTGGGAACGCTCTGCCAGCGCCGGGGCGGCTCCCAGGCTCTGCAGGCCGGCGGCTCCCACGCGGAGAGGGGCCGGGGACCCACTAAGGCCTCCGCGACGTTCAGGCTCCCAGAGGCCTTAGAAACAAGCGGAAGAGCTTGGCTCGTTTATAATTTACACACCTTGCAGACACATGAAATAGTTAAGCCACTTTGGTATGCTAAAACTCGCTTCTCTTGAGACTGTTTCTTGAGCAGCTGTGAATCAAGCGCATTTATTCATCTGAAATAAAGTGAAATTGGAATATTTTCCCTTTTATTTTGCCAAACCACTGCCCCTCCCCCCTTTTTTGGTTTCTCCTGTGATGAAGCCTGTCACTTGCAGGAGGGCATCTTAGATTCAGTCTAGAGCTGTGAGCCCAGTGGTCTGGATGTGAACGGAAATACCACAGCCACCTGAGAGTTTAAGCCCATTGGGATGGTGGGTCATCTCTGCAGGCACATTGAGCATTTCAATCCAACAAAGTTCTCTCTTTTTTTTTTTTCTCTTGCACGCTGGTGAAATTTGCATTTAACTTGTATAGATGACCACAACCAACTAGCTAGACGAAAACCATATATATGAATTTTCATGTTGGAATAGCAATCTAACTGTCACATTCAGAGGGCAGTAGAGGGAGTGCTTACCTGGACTTACCTGGATGGGCAGAGGAGAACACGTGGTTATTTACTCTCATTTCTTGTACTCACTGATTTCATTTTGTTATATCAAGTAGGTGATACTTGCATGCTAATTTTTCTTAAATACAGTTATTAGCAATCAACTTCAACTGCCTTATTGTGCAATTACATGATATTGATTTCTTATAATTATTGATTTCCCTGAAAATGACCTAGTGCTTAAATATTAATGCACTAGAATGCAACTTTTCCTTCCCTTGGGTCTGTAGCATTGAGCACTGTTTCATGTTCCATAAGCTATTTGTGTTACCCACAGGGCACATCTACATGCTGTAAGTGTGTGGCTGAACCAAATGAGAATCTAGACACTAAAGCTTACTTTGGGATTTGGATTTTCTGTCCACCTTATTAATACCTTCATAATTTTTATTTTACTTGGTAGACAGAGTTATAGAGAAGGTAGACATCAAGAGCAAGATTTTAAACAGTGTAACTTAAGTATAGGGTTATTCTTAAGTGACTTTCTTCGTGCATTTATGAAAGCATCAGGCATATCCCTCACATGATGTTTTCTCATCCATAAGTAGAAATTCCCAAATTTCCTGGTAGATATGCTATGAAAATGAGTATGTTTTGAGAGCATAATAAAAGATGACTATTATAGTTAAATAGTCATTATCTTTTTTAACCAGATTTGGAATGTATATCCTTCCCATTATCAGTTTATATCACTGTTAAATACAGAGAGGAAAAATTATACTTCATAGAGAAATGTATCAGAAATTTAAAAAAAATTAAGTTATCAGGTAATTTGTATTGGCTGTATTTTTCATAGAGAGGGTCAAATATCTAAAAACATACAAATTCCACTGACATGAGACCTGAACTCTGCCAAATCACGTGAAGAATATTGTTACATTCTACTTTAAAAAACAATTTATGAATTTTTAATTAAACAATATCTTTTAACTCACTAATTTATCTTTAAATAGCTTTGAACAGTATTCTTAATATGTTCAAGTGCTAATAATATAAATCATTCAAAACATTTTTTTTCTGGTAGAATGAAACAAATCATATCTTTTTCTTATAAAATTACCTCAGGATTATGTGCCCCTGCAAGGGAAATAGTATTAGTTAAACTAGGCTTTGTAATCCAGGTGTTAATTTTGATTCTTTTTTGTGTAAGCATCCCTTTTGGTGGAGCCCATCTTGTCCTGGGTACAGTTTAGTGTCTGAACTAGAGAACATCGTTCAGCTTTCTGCATTGAAGGGAGTAAAGCCACTCATTGGTTTCCAATCCAGTCAGTACCCCAGAGGGATTACTATATGCTCCCTGGAAGAGCATTTGCTTAGCACAGCAGAAAGATTCTCACTGCCGGGGCTCGGGAGAGGAGAAGTTGGAGGAGTTTAATTTTCAAATACTCCTTGGAAGATTCTGATCCCTGCTTTCAACCTCATCCTCTACTCCAGGGAGGACCAATGCAGTCAATGGTCCAAGATACTTTCAGTTTTAACTTTTTATGTACAACTAAATATACAAATGTTTTTTAAAATTTTTCATTAAATACCAAACTCCTCTACTTCCTTTTTATTCTATCTAAATTGATGTTTGTAAAATTTTGTATGATACTCTTTTGGTTTAGTAGGAAGTGGCCATCCATCCTTGATGAGAAAGGATGCCAGACATTTAATGACAAATAAAACCTAAGTAACAGATTCCAGACAGAAAATTCTAAGTGGATAAGAGCCAAAAATGCTTCATTGTAAACTCAGTATCCACTTACACTCTCACCAACAATATAACCATTTCGCAAGAGCTTTAAATTCCTCTTTTTAAGGAAAAAAGGGCCTTCTCTTAAAGGGCCAGATAGTAAATATTTTAGGTGCTGCAGGCCAAGAGTCAATATTGAGGATATTATGTAGGTACCTATATAACTATTAAAATGTGACCATTTAAAAATGTAAAAACCATTCTTTGCGCCTGGACCAGACAAAAGCAGGTGGTGGGCTGGATTGACCCACGGGCTGTAGTTTGCCAACCCTCTGATCTAGACCATGAATACATGTGGAAAAGCAAAAGAGGCCTCTGAATCTACTTCAAATCTTGTTTTGTTGGATTAATTTCAATTTTCAGCTGGTCCTTTCTAGAAGCCACGGTTCTTAAGTGATAAGAAAAATCAATCATCATTTCAGAAAAAACGTGAAGTCAAGATAAACACATTAGAAAAGCACGTAAGTACTTGATTTAATCAGCTCTGTTATCCTCCCATCAGCCCTGGCAAAACTCATCATTGCATCAAATTACTGGATTCGATTTTAGATTTTCTGACTTCACTGGAGCATAAAGATGAATTCAAAAAACAAAAAACCTAAGATGATTAAAAGTCTACTAAAAACAAACAAACAAAAACACCTTCCTGAAAACTAATTATTTTGCCAGGAGTTGAGCAGGTTAAGGAACAAATTAAAAATAGATTTGCAATTCCAAAGGGCTACACAGTATATTGATTAGCCCTCGTCTGTTTTACTAAAAGATCTGAGGTAAACATTTGAATCAAAATTTTGGTAAGAAACTTGAAAATGATATAATTACGCTCTTAGTTGATAAACATTGGAGTAAATCCCTCTAGAAGGCTGTCAATCATCTTCCCTGAGTAAAAAATACATATATGTTTACCATGGTTTTGTCTGATTTACCTATAGCAGGGCAGCATACTTTTTCATTGATTGATTCATTCTTTCATTCTCTGGTTAGGCTTATTTTTAATGAGCACAGACTAGTGTTTTAATGCACTAAGAATAGAAAAGTGAATGCTATACTCCTTGCTTTCAAATAAAGTCTAGAGACACAGGATATTTTTCATCTTATTATTTCTTGATTGTTTTGCCTGTGAAATATGGAAACATTTGACTGTGGCATCTTGTATTCTGTTCTTCCAGCTTTGAAATTAATGTGTCTAGTTGAATTTGCTAATCACGAATCAATCATTATGGTTCATACAAGCAAAGGCTTTGCTATAAGCCAGTTATGTAACTTCCCCAGTTGCCTAAACTTTCCAAGCCTCAACTGCCTAAGGAAAAATTAACACCTATCCTATAGGGTTGTTGTAATACATTGAAAAATGTCTGTAAACTGCTTAACGCAGTTCTTAAAATATAATTACTTAATAAATGGTAGTAGCTATTATTAATTTTACTCTAGAATCCAAGTTTTTCAACTTTTCTCTTCCCTGGCTCACCTGAAAGATAGGAAGCTCTCTTTCAATAACAGTAGATCGTTGAAGTCTAGGTACTACACCGGTCTAAATGCTCCCTCATCACTCCGGGATAACTTCGTTGTCATTTGCCCTTTTCTTCTCCTTTATCCATTCTGTGCAGTTGGTACCAGAACTTTGAATTTGAAGTGCCTCTTAGACTCGTCTTTCGTTCTTGCTCTTAGCACTTGTCCTTGAGCTACTAAGAGCCCCCAGCTAGGCTCTCTGTGTTCCACTCCTCTGCATTCTGCAGATTATGGGAAGACTATTACTTTCATTATGCTGTTTTTCTGCTCAAGTTCTACTTTGGAATCAATCTTACATTATATTCTTCTAGTCCTCAATCCCTATTTGTTGTTTCAAAATGCAGCATTTGCTCTTCATATTAATGTCATTAAAAAAATTAAAACCAAACAGTGTACCACATTTTACTATATTTTTATCAGATTTTCATATTCATGAGGCTCTATACTCTATAAAGTTCTATACCTTTCTGTACCCTTGCTGAAGTAGGTCTTATAATATTAATGGTACTTTGTATTATAAAGGCTATTTAAAATTTGCTAAGTCCTTTCCTCTCTGTAATTTCACATGAATGCTACAACACCCATTTGAAATGAGAAAGGCTTTCTAGCTCAATTTTTCCCCAGCTTTATTGAGATACAATTGACACATAACATTGTGTAAGTTTAAGGTGTACAATGTGTTGATTAGATACATTTATAAATTGCAAAGTGATGACCACCATAGTCTTAGCTACCACCTCCATCCTGTCCCACAGTTACCAATTCTTTTTTGTGGTGAGAACATTTAAGATCTACTCCCTTAGCAACACTCAAGTATATGCTACAGTATTATTAGCTGTAATCACCACGCTGTACCTTACATCCCCAAACTTGTTGTCTGAGCAATATCTGGTATCCTTTGAGCAATATCTCCCCATTTCCTCCACCCCCAACCACTACTCCACTCTCTGTTTCTCTGAATTTGTCCTTTTTAGACTCAACCTATAAGTGAGCTCAGTTTTTTTTTTTTTATAGTAAAACTGAGTTTCCAAGAGGTTTAATGACTGTCCTAGGGAATTACATACAGCAAGCTAAAGCGTCAGAACTCCAACCCTGCTCTTCTGGTGCCAGGTTTACTGCTTCTTTTAAGATAGAATAGGAGCTAATGTAGTATACATACAAAAATGAAACTATTAATTTTTGTACCCAGAAACTTCCTCAATACAAATAAACAAATTAATACACAGATTTAAAAAATAGGCAAACTAGATAATTGTTAGGATCAGGACCTTTTTCTGTAGGAAGATCTGCCTGTTAGCCTGAAAGACAGAGGAAAGCGCAGTACTTTAGTTGATAAGCTCACTAACATTTGAAGTTACTTCTGCAGGTGTAGCTAGATGTCCTGTGTAAACCTCTTCACACACCTACCAGTGAGCTCTCTGCATAGGGCCCTCCCAGAACCTGGACCATGTCTGATGAGCAGCTTGGCGCCTAGGTGATAAACCAGGTCATAGCCTCATCTCGGGATCTTTCTTTGATGATCTGAAGCATCCCCCAGAAATCAAGCCGGGTCTTTGTTTTCCTTGCATTCTGCAATCTCTGAGAATTAAAAAAATCACAGAAGCATATTATTTAATTAGGTGTGTCAGAGAAGGAGCTTTGCACATCAATATGAGCAGCAGTGGAGAATCAGGAAATCTGTATTCTCCCTGTTAACATACCCAGACCTAGTTATGGCAAACGTTAACTAGACATTGGTGCAGTTAGCAAGGAACAATGTCCTTTCGACTCTCTTGCCTCTCTCCAGAATAAGGGTCTTAAGCAAATGTTTCTCTTCAATATGTTGGAAAGCGATAGTTATGGCTCAGTCCTGTGTAGACATCAACAGGAAAACCCACTTAAAGAAATCTGCATAACTGGCCCAGTTCAGAGGGTGACTACTCAGACGATGTGATTGCTTGCAGCTTTTCTATTGGCTCCTTTGCCTCTTTGTTCATTAAAGAGGAAACAGTGGGGAAAGGGGGGTCTTTGTTTAGGTCTAGCAAGATGGAGCACCTTTTCTGTTTCAGAAGATATTGAGGTTAAAGAGATTTCTACTCCAAGTAAAAGGTAAACATTCTGAAGTCTTTATTGTACCTCTTTGGTACAGTGGCTTTGCTTTCATTGTAGATTCTCATCTACTTGCCATTCATTGTTGAATCATGAGCTATTAAATTGTTGCTTTATTGAAATTCTTTGTGGTTGATCCTCAAATCACCCAAACATGGGAACCTTTCAGTCCGCATGTCCACTTGCCTTCAGCACTCCAGCCTCACGGGCCAGTTTTCAGTTCCTGAACAATGGTGAGCTTTTACATGCGTCGGGATAACGCCTGTGTTGAAAAGGATCTCCTTTTCTTCACTCTCCCCACCCCTCCCATAAATGTCTACAGGTCTCAGCTTTGAGATGGCCAAACGTTACTTCTTAAGGGAAAGCTTCTCTCACCTCCAAAACTGTACTTTTCCTTCATAGTACATGCAAGAGTTTATAACTCTGTATATCTACTATTATTTAATTAATGACTGTCTTGTCTCACTAGACTCTAGCCTCTGTAACTATTGCCTAGGAGAAAGCCTCCCTCTTTCTCTCTCCCTCTCTCTCTCTCTCTTTCATATATATATTCATATATGTATGAATTACCTTTCACATTTTACTTTCCAGAGAATAGAGCATATGCATATTCACCACAGATATTTTTTTTCTGTCACTAGGATTTGTTATGTCAGAATGGTGATATCTTCAACTACTATTTAATAAAATATAAGCTCTGTTGAAATGGGCATTTGTTATATCAGCAAAGACAGAAGATTTAGCAATAAATTATAGCATCTCCTTTTGAAAGGGTCAGAGTTCATACACAGATATAATGAAAGGATTAAGAACACTGCTGTTGGATTACCAATTTCATGTACCAAAAGACAGTTATTGTATTAGATTCAGGACAAGACTGAATCCTTTAGCAAATGTCTAAAAGGGAGGCGTATGTGGTACTGTTTAAAGTCAGTGTCATAGACTGTAGATAAATGTTTGTAATACTGAAATTAAATTTAAAAACCAGATGAGAATGCTCACCGTGTCATTCAATTTTGAATGTATATTCAAAAAAATATATATTATCTATCTATCTATCTATCTATCTATCTATCTATCTATCTATCTATCTATATATATATATTGGACACTTACCATGTGGTTCTGCAGTCACAGTCCTAAATGCTTTGTATTTATCTCACCTAATCCTCACAACCACCATAGAAAGTAGAGTTGTTCATTGTTCTCCTTTTATAAATAAGGGAACTGAGACTTTAAGACTTCAAAACCCTGCTTTAGACCACTCAGCTATTAATCCTCAGAGCAGGGATTTGGACATAGGTAGGCTTGTAATGATCATATCGTGTGCTTTCCCCCAAAGAGAAGGCCTATGATGACCTTCTCTTTTTCCAAAGATGACCAATTTAGCGTGGACATGGGCAACCTATTTGTGTGTCAGTACTACCCATTTTTGTTTGTTTGTTTTCCTGGAATATTCAAGCACTTGTACAGGTGATTTTGGCTATCATATTTTTTAAGGTGGTTTATTCACCAACCAGGACATCTACTAAAGAAAAGCAGAGAGAGCCTCAGGAATTTTGAGGTACTTATTTATTTTTAGAAGAGCTGTGACTTGGTGTGCTCATGAGGCGAGTTGATGAAGTGCACACACAAGGACCTAAGTGAATTCATTTGTCTGATGAAGCTACTGAAATTGGCTCCTTTGAAATGTCTGTGGATGTGTCTTCAGAATTCGGGCAGTTACTAATGAGACTCTCTCCTGGCAAGTTGGGCACAGTCAGAAAAAAATGCAATTACGTATCAAGAGTGATGTTACTTTGCCTAAATCCGTGTCTATCCTGAGAGCATTTACTGTTACAGTCTACAGTACTTGGATGAGTGAACATACTGACTTGAAAGAATTGACCTTTACCAACTGACAGAGGGTCCAAGCAGGAAACCATGGCTGCATTCATAGGGCCTGTCTCTCCCCTCGCAGCTCCCTCAAACTAGAGTCTCCCCTTTGGGGATTCAGACTTATTGGGAATCACTGGATTGGGCTATTGAAAATTAAGAGGCCATTAATGCTTCACAACCACTCAGAAAAAAGCAAGAGATTTTTTTAATTTTTCAGTTTTTATGTATAGCTATCTGTGTTTTATGATGGGAGATTTTAATTTCAGTAAATAGCTGGGGACAACCAGCATTTTTGATGTCCTAATAGCTCATTAAAAATGGACCGTCCTAGGATTTCTTGTCAAGATGACATCTATGTACTTATGTCTTTTAATACAGTATGTGCTGTGATAATGAAGTTTAAAGGATCAGTGCCTCCTTGAGCAAACATTGTGTGGTTGATTTTTTGTTCTTTGCTGACTTTTCCTGCTTGAGACCAGACCTTGTTTCGAGACTCTGTTTTTGAGATGCCTGTATGCAGCCTCCCTCATTTCAGAACACCTGTTTTCCTACCTCCATGGGAAATTTCTTTACCTAAAAGCCAACAGTCCTGTAGAATACTAAACTTAATTGAAAAAAATATGTAATAGCAGGAGCTCAGTGTCAGAATAGAAATTCAGTTTTTGTACATTCACATTTTGTAGTTAAGTAAGATTTCCTTAAGTATGGAGTTATGAGGAATGCTGCCTGGAAGTTTCTGATGAATTGTTTACCTAGTTTTTAAAAGATAAATAATTAAAAAATCCCCAAGTTTGAAAACAAACTATGGACTTTTTTTTTTTTTTTTTTGCTGATGAAGGTTAGCCCTGAGTTAATATCTGTTGCCAATCTTCCTCTTTTTTTTCACTTGAGGAAGATAAGCCCTGAACTAACAACTGTGCCAGTCTTCCTCTACTTTATATGTGGATCGCTGCCACAGCGTGGCTGACGAGTGGTGTAGGTCTGCACCTGGGAACCAAACCCATGAACCTGGGCCACCGAAGCGGAGTATGGCGAACTTAACCACTGCACCATGGGGCTGGCCCCCAAACTATGGACTTTTGCCAATAATGTTTGATTACTTTTTAGTAGGGAGTTTGGAAACACATGGGGGAAATATTTTTAATTAATTCACTCACTTCTTTTAAAACATGCACACATTTATTAAGCACATGCTCTATTCTAGCCACTTGACTTAGGCATTAGTGATTCAAAAAACAAAGACTGAAAACCAAAACCACCGAACACTACCATAATAAAAACACCTACAACCCTTTTGGGGAAAGGTAATTAATATAAATAAATGATCAGTTTAAATTCTAGCAAATAACCATCTCTAAAAGTAAGTAGGAAATTAACTGCTACTGGGAAAATTCTTCATGTATACATACTCAATATTTATGCACCTATTGTGGCTACAAATATGTAGAAAATGATTATTTCTCATTTTGTTCCCAGATGAGAGTTTGGTCTTTATTTTTTAAAGCTCTTAGGGAAGATAAAACTTGATTGTTTTTGGCTATTTGAATTAGCAAATTCTGTCAGCTAATCAACAAATTTAGTGTGCCTTTAGTTTAATTATTTTGATGCTGAATAAAAATTCTCAAGATTTTGTTGTCATTCCTCTCCCTGTCTTCATCTTCTTCCACTTACTATTTCCTCTTCCTCCTCTTAACCCTCCTTCATCTTTTTCTCAACTGCTGGGCTATTGCCAGTTAGATGTATTGGGCAGTAAGTGTGTTAGAAGCATATTCTAAGCCCTTTACATACATTAATTCTGTCAGTCAACATGACTCCAGGTTAAGTACTGCTGTCTCTCTGTTTTACAGATGAGGAAACTGAAAAACTGAGAGGTCAACTTGCCCAAGCTTAGTGCAACTGCACATGGGATTAGCTTAGTTTCTTCTTTTGCACACTGTGTGAGGAAAGACTACGATTTATGATATGGATAAAACCAAGTGAATTTGTCTCTCTAGGTTTACTTGTTAGTGAAAGGAAGTGCCTTTTTACCTCATCCAACCTAATTTAGGCCAGTTTAAAAATACCCCCCCTCTAAATATGTGTATTGTCTGCTGACCTCTTTCATTGAGTAATGCACCACATAGAAAAATTTAATGCTTAACCCAAACACAGTTACTGAGTATTTAAGAAAGACAACACAGACTACTCCTGGAAGTACTATTGGAAATATACTATACTATTTGGAAATAATGGAAGACTGTGTTCATTTGGTATTATCCAAGGTATTTTTAAAATAATAGTAATAGGAAGCAATAACACAGACTAGGATATATGATGATAGCAGTTCTTTTGGTTGCCATTTGATAGATGAGCACCACTGACTACATTTTAATCCAACTTACCTCTGGCTTCATATCATATTGGTTGTCATTTAAAAATTATTGAAAAAAATGTGTGTCCAAAGTCTTTCATTTTTGGAGACATTTTAAATTGTTTCTTAGTGGAGCCTGTGGTTTTCCTCACATGTAAATTAAATATAATTCAAATAATAGGGAATTACATAATTTCTTTGTGTAACAAAACAATTTAAACAAAGTTGATGCTCAAAAAATATATTCCAAAAGAATGAGCGAGTCTAGAAAATTTGATTAGTAAACTTGGCTGAATTTGGATAATTTAAGCACAAAAGAAACTCTACATATAAAGAAAATAAATCTTAAATATTGTTAGAAATGTTATATCTATATATTTGCTTCATCCTTTGCTTTTAAGAAAAAAGCTTGAAAGTAGTGGGATGACAAAATGGGGAATGGAGAATTATGAGGCAATATTATCTGAATTATGTAAATTGTTTATGTAATCTGCATGTTCGCTTATTTCCTAACTTTTCTTACATTTGCTAGTCACCCTCTGAGATTTCAGGTAGCTGGTAAAAAAAAAATCTTCAAAACCAAGATGAGAAGGAAGAGTGTAATGTTGGAAGGGAGGCCATTAAAGCTTCCCTCAAAGGATTGTGGCAGATATAAATATATCTGAGAGATTGCTATTATCACGTCTCTGTGCTCTCTGGAGGCTAAAACGTTTTACAGGATGAAGTCTGAATAAATATAAATTTATCTAGAAGTTAGAAGAAAAATAGCATTGAGAATTGAGACACACTGAGAAAGCTTTATTACCTTAAAATTTCTACTAGCTTCAATGGCCATATTGCCTGAAATTAATTCATTTGAATTAATTTTGCACAGTAAATTCTCCTAATCAGTTTAATATATTAAACCAGTTCTCTCTAAATTGTTTGTAATTATCTCCAATTAGCTTTTCCCCTGAAAAGGGAAGAAGATGAAGAATGGACTACAGAAAGAAGGCAAATGGGTCCTGAAAGAGTAGGTCTTAGAGACACATTTTGCCTCTTGAAGTCTTTGCTCAGATAGATGTTCACTTCTCCAGGAAACCTCCCGTGATCACTATATTTCATATTGCATCCTGCTCCTTTCTCCTACATCCCTACTCTCATCTCTTTATCCTGATCTTGCAACATTTGTCATAGATTATAAAATTTGAGTCTATATTATGTGTGTTGCTTGTTGCTTGCTTCTGCCATGTAATGTAAGCTTTATGAGGGCAGGGATCTTTATCTATTTGTTTATTGATAAATTAATAAAGTGCTTAGAAAAGTGCCTGGGCCATATAGGTGCTTAGATATTTATGGCAAAACTCCTCCCCCAGGGGGGAAAAAGGAAGAATAATTAAAGGGCAACCCTAAGTTCCCAAAGATTTCTAAGATAAATGTAAACAAGGAATCCTAAGTATTTGAATAATTCATTGAAATTCAGTGTGAAAGTTTAAAGAGAAGATGGTTATTTCCTTCTCTGTACTACTGTTTAATTTATATTTCAGCCTCTCTCCAGGGAGCATGTTGGGCTGATCATTTCAGGAAGTAAAGCTTAAAAGATAAGGGAGTTTATTTTATAAAAATGAGAGAAAGGAAAGAAGGAATGCATTGACTCATGGTTGGGGATTTCTAGAGAAATACCCATTCCTCCATTTAATGCAGAGGGACTGTGTATTCTGTATTCGCTTAATGGTTGTTATGGATTGGTGAGTGTTTCCGAGAAACTGAGTTTATTATAGAAATGTATATCATTTGATTTATCTCGGTTGGAAGAAAGAGATTAGGGCACAGTGAGAGCATGAATTAATTTATACTTTATTATATATTTAATTAAAGTTTATATTTTATTAGAATGCCCTAAATCAGAGCCTTCAAAATTCCAATGTAGACCAATGCTGTTTCATGATAAAATATTAGTGACAAAATGAGAAAAATTAGTTTAACCATATTCTTCAAATCAGCAATTCTATTTCTAGGAATTTTTTTCTATTTTTACACAGAAATATAATTATTAGCTACAAAGATATTCATCACAACATTGCATATCCTTGTGAAAAAAATAAAAGCAATCTAAATATCTACTAAAACTTCAATATGTTTGTACTATGCATTTTTATGCAGTCAAGGTACAGAAATATATTTATTGACATGGAAAGATGTCCGTCAAATACTAAGTCAAAAAAGGAGGTTTTAAAGCAGTATGATCTAATAGCAGTGGTTATCTCAAAAGAGTGGAGGATTTTTTTTTTGCTTTTCCTTTCTTATATTTTATATTTTTATACAATTAGATACTAGACTTAATAAAATATAACGTTTATCAAAAGATAAGTCAGGGTTTGTACATTATATCTTCATAATTTTGAGATAGTTCACTGACTTGCAGTATTAAAAAGACAAGGTTTTGAACATGTATTTCTTTCATTTAATAGTTGTGTATGTTCAGCAGAAGAGAGAGTTTTATATCTTATATGTAGCTGTTTAATTTTTTGAATATGTAGACATGAGAAGCACTGTGGTCATTAGTAATATGCATAATGCTTCAACAGCTTAGAATATACTTTTGCACAGTTTATCTCCTTACAGTTGTGGAAGGTGGGTTATATTATTGCTCCCGTTTTAGAAAAGAGGGGTTTTAATGCTCCTGTGCTTTATGTGACTTGCCCAAGTTCATTCAGGTAGTAAATTCTGGGCTCCGGAGTTGAGATCTCTGTGCCTACCTTGTTTCCTCTCTGATCCATTCCCTTCCAGCTACTCTGACCCTACCTCTGTTCCAGCCACACTGGCCTCTGCTGTTCCTCCAGCACCCCAGGCTGCTTCAAGTTAGCCCTTTGCACGTGCTCTTCTCTCTGCCCAGAACACACTTCCCCAGATTGCCCAGGGCTCGCTCCCGGAGCACCTTCAGACTTGACTCAATTGCCAGCTTCTCAGTGAGCCTTCTTGGCTGTTGTACTGGAGCTCCCTACCCCACTTCTCTGCTTTATTTTTCTCCAAACTACTTACCATTATATGTGTTACTTATTAGTTGTATGCTTCGTCTGTCTCCCTTCCTAGAATACATATGTTCCAAGAGGTCAGATATTTTTGTTTATTTTACTAAACGCTGTGTCCCTACTGCCTAGAACAATGCCTGGCACATGTAGGGACTCAACAAATATTTGCTGACTATTTATTAAACTGAAACTTATTTCTTAATTATGTTTAATATCAGGTATTGTTTTGGGCATTAGAGTTTTATATAAATGTTAGTCTTGCTAAAATATACTTAAATATGTCATTTTAATTTGGGGAGGGCGATATGAAATAATTTCTTCTTAATCACTAAACGTTTAGGTACAGGACATTGATTTCAACAAATTAGCCAAAGACAAATCCTATTTCAGGTATAAAATTGTTTATACAGTCATTATGGCTATAGTGGCTATTCTTTTATTTCAGTTTTTTCCCCCATCTCTCTCTCTCTCTCATTTTTGTTTTCCAGAAAAGAGGCACAGTTAGATGAAGAAGGACAGTTTCTTGTCAGAATAATCTATGATGATTCTAAAACTTATGATTTGGTTGCTGCTGCAAGCAAAGTCCTCAGTAAGTTGAATGTGACTTTCGTTCTTTGGCTAAGTTACACATAGAAGCCCAAAGGAATGAATGCATGGTCCAAGATTACATTGTATAGTTTTATAGGTTATGCACTGCACAACCCTGGTGGGGAGGACATTCACATATAATGTTAGACTCAGGCTGTGCCGAGTTCTATTTTTTCCTTTTAAAGCTCTTTAGAGAAAGGAGGAGCTCTCTGCCCCTCCCCACAAAAAGCCATGTGTGGAGAAGGAAATAAATTGTTGATACTTAATATAATAATAACTTCAGTTACAGTATCAACACAATAATTCCAAAATTTAGTGTGCAGAAAATATTATCCTCAAATCTCTTTTGCAGTCATAAGTTTTGTTAGCTATTGGTAAAAGAGAAAGGAAACTGAGATCTATATCAGATAAAGCTCATGCAAAGAAGGCAAAGTTCAAAGAAAAGCTTCATGGAAAAAAGTTGTTCTCAAAATCGTATCCCTTATTCTTATAGTGCCTGATTTATAACTAGGCTACAGTGTGGATGGAATAGAAAGAAGCTTTTTAGCTTTGCCAAATATAATTAAAAGAGCAAACACTGTCTATTGCAGAATACCAGAATTACAAAAAAAGAATGGTAAATTCTTAATAATAATAAGAAAAAATATCCAGCCTTATTAGTAATCAAAATTGAAACAAACATGAAATAATTTTTTCATATAATTATGGCAACTAAAAAATTAAGTATATAGTGTAGTCAAGGGTAGAGTTTAAGGGGAAATCAGACACGTTTTTAATCTGATGGTAAATTAAGACAACTTTTTTGGAAAATAATGTTGCATCGCCAAAATCATTTAAAAAATGTTCACTTTAAGAATTTTTTCCAAAGAAATTATTAGATTTATTTGCATTGATTTATATATGTTTTTATTTCAGAGTTATATTATTGAAAATTGGAACAGCCTACATTTTCAATTTCAATAAATAAATTGTTACACCCCTACGTTGAATAAGATAGGGATTAAAATTGATATTACAGAAAAAATCTAAAAATTTTAGGAAACATTAATAATTGGATATTAAGAAAAAAGCAGAATGTTAGGGTATATACTATATGCAACCACCTTATTAATTAATATATTTATATAAAGAAAACTATTTGCACCAAAATATTAAGTCAAGTGCATTCTTGTTAATTTTCAAAATCTCTTTGTAGTTTTCAGAAAAAATAAGTAATACATTAAATATATGTTTTAAAAAGCTCAAAGTTAATTAAGTAGTTTGTCATGGAAGCTGAGAAACTGATTGCTTTGCTTATAAGTAGAAATTAACACTGTTAACCTGTTAATATGTTGTCTTCTCGGATTTCATTGTATTGTCCTAGCCAGAATTGTTGCCTGTGATCCACATTCACTCTGCACAAAACTTGAGGAAATATAAAAATTTTTTCTTATACACTTATCTTCATTCTTCCCATTAACAACATTCCACCTATAACATATTTTTTGTTGTTGTTGTTGTTCTCTCAAACTTATAAAATAGATCTCAATGCTGGAGAAATCCTCCAAATGTTTGGGAAGATGTTTTTTGTCTTTTGTCAAGAATCTGGTTATGATACAATCTTGCGAGTCCTGGGATCTAACGTCAGAGAATTTCTACAGGTAAGCAATTTGAGGTGCTATCGTTCTAAGTTCTGAATTTGTGGTGCTTCAACATAAGCTCTAGAATACTTCTGTTCAGCGTGTGGATGACAGTGTCTTGCTGCTGAAATGGAATCACAGTGTTTTTTTCTAATTCACGTCCAATAATAGTTATTGGATGGTCTTGGATACATTTTAGCATTATTGCTTTGTCTTTTTTCCTTGACTTTTGGTTGCTGACGCTGAATATGCAAGTTACAAATTAATGTTTTCTGAAAAACTCAACACGGGCTGTTGTCATCTGTTCAACTGCTTTTTTTTAATGGTTCTATGTGCTAGTAGTTGTCCTTTTATGTGTCAGATACATACCATGGTCTTGCTTTCTATTTGTGAGCTATTCCTAGTTTGTATAGTGTAATTAAATAGAATTTCAGTATCTATGACGTCTACCCATAGCTTGTTGTTTAGGAAAAAGCATCATGGGTTTAAGGTGCTCTGCCACTAATCTGAGAACCATTGGTCCAAGTTACATATTAATTAATCTACTATAGAAAGGAAAATAGGAGACCTTCCAAAGTCAGTTTCAGGTGAAATAAAAGATAAATAATGTCACCAAATGCTTCTGTCTTCTATTCTTGTTAAAATTACCTTAAAAGTTTTTACTAGTAAATTACACATTAGATGAGAGACTATTTTTGGATTGACTGTCCTATTTTAAGCACTAGGATTTGTGAGACCCTCTTTTTGAAATGTGTTAACATTGGAAATTATGTGGTTGTTTCTAAAGGATATTTCTAAACTGGCTGCTGAAAGCAGCCAGATCTTGCTGGAAAATGATGTCAGTGCAATACTAGCTGAACTGAAGCCCAGTTTTGAGGGAATGTAAACTACTTTCAATCCAGCTGCGTTATTGATTTAACAGCCAAAATAAGAACTTTAGTGTTTAATCAAAATGTCTGTTGTTTACATAGTGACATTTTTCTTATAAACTTAAAACAGTGTTAAATCAAGATGGAAACTGGTTTGCAGTCCCCTGCCATGGATTTACCAAACTACTGGTGTCAAAAAAGCTGCCACTTCCAATTGAAGTAGCTACAAGGAGATAGATAAATTAAACTTTAACGGGCTGTATTTCAATGAATTATTTTAAATGGATTAAAGTTTGATATTTAAGAATATTTTAGGATTTTGGATTTTTTGAATACATATTCCATTTTTAATACTTTTGTTGACTCCTGTCACTTTATCAGCAAAGTTTCAACTTGCAGTTCCTCTGTCTTAATTTTAACTTTCTCACTCAATGGCTGCATGTACATAACAAAGCAAATATTCAAATGGATTTACAAATTGTTTTTTTTTTTTAACATTTACTCATTGTGACCCTCTCAATGGCAAAGTCAGAGAGCAAGGAGTCTCTTGGTGTGTTTCTCTGTGTTCTAGAGCTGCGCTATTCAGTAGTATAGCCACTAACCACATGTGGCTACTGAGCATTTGAAATGTGATGTGCTACATGTAAAATACACACCAGATTTCAAAGAAGACAGTACAAAAAGAATGCCAAATAGCTCATAAATATTTTATATTGACTACATGTGGATATTATAATATTTTGGATATATTGAGTTACATAAAATATATCATTAACATTTATTTCACCTATTTTTTCTTCCTTTTTTTAACATGGCTACTAGAAAATTTAACATTACATATGTGACTAGTATTTGTGGCTTGCTTTAGTGGCTTTGATTACCTTTTGTTTCCATTGGACAACATTATTTTAAATAGTTCTCAGTCCTTTTTCCTTAAAGTCAATGGGCAGCTTTAGTTAACATATCTTTAAATTACATACAATTTTATTTTTCTTTCAGTGTGAGTGTGGACAATGAAGAATTTAGAAACTTATACTACTGTAAAGTTTTCATCAATATTGTACGTTTTTGATCTAACTCTTTTTTCCTGGTTTTGAAATTGCATATCTTAACAGCAAATTGAATGTATTAAAATACTGCTTTTCTTAAAAGTAGATATTTATGATATGATTAGGCTAATTACATAGAAATTAAATGGACTTTTTTCTATATAGATGATTAGAAGATAAAGCAACTGATTTTCATAAATTTTAAGATCCTAGCTCACATATAAAAATTGATGTTTGTCATTACATAAATTAGTAAAACTCTTTATGGTAGATTTCAACCCTTCACTAAAGAGTGAGATAAACTGGGCCTCGTTTTAAAGAGAGTTTAAAGACTTTTCTGTGTCTTTCTCCTGCTGATTTTAACCAGTCACCAAATCCTGTCTATTTCCTAAATACTGAATTTTGAGAATTCTACCACTTTTCTTCATTTCCCCTACACTTCTGTGGGAGAGTCTACCATTATCTAGAGATTGGATGGTTTCCCTTCCTCTCTTCATGACTCCTCCAATCTCTTCTCCACTCTATAACCCTAGTGATTTTTCTGAAATGCAAATATATCTCATCATATCATTTCTTGCTTAAACCCTTCAGTGATTCCCTTTTGCTTACTGGAAAATGTCAAAAATAATTAGAACAATTGAAACTACTTACATCCCCTATTCATCCTTCCTCTTCCTTTCCCTGAGCCCAGCCAAATAGAACTTGTTTTAGAACCTTTTTTAATCTTGCTCTCCTATCCTCTGTGCCTTTGCACCTGCTCTTCCCTTTGTCTAGAGCACTGTTCCTGCTCCTTTCACCTGGATAAATCTTATTTATCCTGCTGGTCAAATTACTTTTTCCACTTCTCTTTCTAGTGTCTACCCTCCCTGAGTCAGGGTAATTGGCATTTCTCGTGTTTTCATAGTACACTCTGTTTTCCCAGCCATAGTTGTTCTCACACTATATTATCATTTCCTGTTTGTCTGGCTGGAATGTAAACTCCATGAGACCAGAGACCATGCATAATCTCTTAATGATGATATCTCCTCTGATACAATCTGTATCTGGGAATGAATGAATATATAAATATTTTTTAATGAAGATTTGTTGTTTGTATAAGAATAGGAAGCAGATAAACCAATAGCTCAAGATTAATTCTTTTATTAAGGATAACAAAAATCCATTTTGAATGAGACTGCATAACTTTATTTAGAGATGAATCATAGATGGAAATATAGAAGAATAGACAGGCACACACTAGACCAATTTCCTTTTCCTGTGGACATGGCAAATTACTGTTAATTAATTTATAAGTTATATAATTTTATCTGTTGAAACTTTTAAAGTGTTCATCCTAATATTTCCATTTGAAACTCTCAGAGAAAAATAAAATAGCTACTGAAATCATAACCCAAGAAATCATTTGACCATGCATTAGGCTGGGCAGTTCTGGCCACTCATCTTTCCCAGGAGGACTTCCTTGGAAGTTGTCTCTCCCCAGCCTCCCAGTTGAATACATTAAGAATGACTCTCTATTAAATATACATATTTTTGCTTTTCTTGAAATAATTTTTAAAAGTTTTCTGAGTACCAGGCACAGCATATAATAGGCAATCAATAGAGAGTCTTTGAATGATAGAATTAATTAATTCTGAATTATATGTATAAATATTTTTAATTTGGCCCAGGCTATTTTATTGAGGTAGTATCTCTGTTCCTTTACAGAAATTTTATATTCAGGGACATACTGTATAGATCCTATGTGTAGTTTTGTTCCAGAGAAATAATTGTTTTTCACATGGATTTTTTTCATTTCCTTTGATTAGTCAATTTAAAAGTTTAAACTGTTTAAATTGTGGACAGCCCCCCTTTGGAAGGCTTGCTACAAATATCAAATTCATGACTGTGTTTATCCAATCTCTCTTGTGCTTCCAAACTCAGTTTTAAAAATTTTGCTTTGGGCTTATTTTTAATCTACATCAAGACCTCAACAAAAAATAGCTAAAAACCCTAAATGGAAAAAGTAATAAAATATAATAAATATTTTGGAGGAAGCTTTTTAGAAACATTACTTTTCCCTAGACATTATATAGTTTGGAACTGATTTTCCTTATAAAACCATCAATTTGTGGACTATTGATAATAGTCCCTGATAATCCTTGGAATTTATTATTATTTGGTTGATTTAGTAAGTGAAAACAAGATTTATCAAAAAGAGATAAAGAAAAATAGAAAGACATTTTTATTTTGATTTTTGGATTTTATACGTTTTACCTGGATGTACTGTCTTAAAGATAAGACCATATTTCAGCAAGAATTTTTTTCTCTGTTCTACCACTTTCTTTTTCTTAAATTAAGAATGAAATACGTGGTTCTATACTGCTGCTGTAGTAAATTTCTATCTGAAGCTTCTAGTGTATTGATTAAAACACTACAAAGAACATACAGGATTTGACAGCTCCATCAGAAAACAGCCAGTAAAGGAGTGTCCAGTTTAATGGTATTTCTACCTTAATACATGCTCATCTCAACTTTCCAATGTCCTATTGCATTATTGCAAATTGTATTTCCCCCAAATCACTGCACTAATAACTCCCATCTCATGTGCTCTTTTGCCGTGTGGTTTTGCCTCTCCTCCATCAAGAGGTGGAATTCCCCTTCTCTTGAATCTGGGTTGGCTTTAGTGATTATTTGACCAATGAAATGTGGCAGAAGTAACATTTTGAAACTTCCTAGGCTAGTTCATAAGAATTCTTGAATTTTCCACCCGAGTATCTTGGAACAGTCGCTCTTGGGATGCTCCCTCTAGGAACCCAGCCACATGAGATGAGAAGCCCAAAACACATGGAGAGGCCATGTGCCTGCTCTCAGACAGTAGCACTAGCTGAGCTCCCAGCAAAGAGCCAGCAACAACTGCCAGCCATTTGAATGATCCATCCTGGGAAACCAGCCTGGTAGAGCCTTATGATGACCCCATCCCCAACTTCCATCTGACTCCAGCCCAAGAACTTCCTGAGTCCAGGTGACCCACAGAACCATGGGATAACAATAAAGTATTGTTTTAAGCCAATAAGTTTTGGGATGCTTTGATATGTAGCAATGGGTAATTGGAACAGCATTCTATGTATTGTTTCTCTCTCTCTCTCTCTCTCTCTCTCTTTTTTTTTTTTTTTGGTGAGGAAGATTGGCCCTGAGCTAACATCTGTTGCTAGTCTTCCTCTATTTTGTATGTGGGATGCTGCCACAGCATGGCTTGATGAGCAGTGTGTAGGTCTGTGCCTGGGATCCGAACCCACAAACCCCAGGGTACTGAAGCAGAGCACACAAACTCAACCACTAAGCTGCCAGGCCAGCCCCATCTTTATTTTTTTATGTCTGTGTTGGTATGTTTGTGTTCAATTGTACACATATTTACAGATGAGCCAGGAACTTTGATTAGGCCATATTTGATAAGATAATAAATGGCCTCTGGGAATGGAACTCAAGTCAATCCACAGCAGGGCTACCAATTCATTTTCAGTGGTATTACATTATTATTACATGATGTGCTCTTTACTTCTGCAATAATTTTATGGAGGTAAAATGAAATTAAAATGAGCATCAAAGGCTGCCAAGTTGATTATTGAAAGATAAACGAGCAATATGCAATCTTAGCAACCCATCAGGATTTAAATTATGGGCCTGTTTAGGTATGCATAGGATTCTCAGTTGAGTAATCAAAATAATAGTTTGCTTCTGTAATAGGTTGCTGGAAACACTGGCTTCTTCAAATGATTTTGGTCTGGCGGTAGTTTCACTCATTCACTCAATTCATATACATGGGAATTCCTCAACCAGTGCCTCTGTTCAGCCTGTGATGGAATTTCCTTCAATTCATGTCAGCCCCAGGTTTTGGCTTCTAAAACACAACATTGTGATTTGGCCAGCCCACCAGGCACAATCTGGGATTGATGACCAACCTAAAATTATTAAATGTTTGTGCAAAGTGTTATTTTGGGAAATATGAGGATTTTCCTGAACAGCTGTGAAATTCTCATACTTCCCTAAATTATTTATAATATTTCTTAGAAAAAAATGCACCATCCACTTTATTTTTAACTTTTGAATTTCAAAAGGAACTGTTTTCTCAACATCCAAAATGCCAGTTTTTATAACCTGCGATTTTAAAATGGACAAGTGAGGACTTTTAAAGGAAGGTAAGTATTTTAGAATTGTAAGACTATTTTCTTTTTGAATAACTGGAATGTAGTTTCACAATTTTACAAAATATTGATTATGAAATGTAGTATTATGTAAGAGAGTTTTTTTTGTGTGTGTGTGAGGAAGATTGGCCCTGAGCTAACATCTGTTGCCAATGCTCCTCTTTTTGCTGAGGAAAATTGGCCCTGGGCTAACATCCATGCCAGGCTTCCTCTACTTGGTATACGAGATGCCACCACAGCATGGCTTGATAAGCAGTGCGTAGATCTGCACCCGGGATCTGAACCTATGAACCCCCAAAGCGGAGCATGTGAACTTAACCACTATGCCATTGGGCCTGCCCGAGGGATTTTTTTTTTTTAACACGAGTTTAAAAGCAGTAGAATAAGTGAAACATTTTACACAGGTAATTCTGTGACTATGTGCTTTTTTTTTCTTTAAAATATTTCTCTTGAGAGGATAGTAACGATGACTATGTGTAGTTTTAAAAATATTGTCATTTAAATCATTTAGTGACTCTGGTACAATTTCTTCTTAAATAGGGCCTTAGATTATTTCTTTTACAAAAGATCCTCCATATCTTTTCAGTTGGAAGGCTATTTCTCAAGGAGCAACTCCCAAGTAGAAAAGGCAGGAACAAAAGCATTAAAGCATTTACTTATTTGCTCTGATTTCATGCTCCTCACACCCTGTCCTTGGTGCTTCCCATTGTATGGGGTTGGGTTTTCCACTTTATTTAGGCTTTTCTTGTTTAAATTTTTCATGTTCAAATTCTAAAATGACTCCTTTCTTATAAAACTTAAAATGTTTTTCAATTACAAGGCTCGTATATATAAATGTTGGTATTGGTCTTGTTTTTCAGAAGTGTGAGGAATATAAAGAAAGGAAATGCTGGGCCTCATCCTCTTTCCTTAAAAAAAGAGAGGTTTGCAAAGACTGATTTTTGAGATTTCTTCCAGATTTAAACTTCAGTAATTTTCTCAAATGACACAGATAACTCTCTTCTCCCCATACACTAGGATAATGATTCCTGGAGACTGAAAAATCTCTCCCCAAACTTTCAAGGCTAGATCTTACTCCATTTATGTAGATCATTTGGGAATTTTTAATTAGATGCCCTGGAAGCAAGGAAACGAGGTAGTTAATTCCTGAAAACTTTGCCTCTGTATTTGTGTATGAGCTTATTTTTGCCGTGCATATTACAAAGGGAACATCTGCGTTTATTTTGAAACGTTCCAAGATCTTTACAAAAGTAAAACTTCAAAGTATTTCTCAAAGGGGTAATAAATTCTCTGTTGTTTCCTAAATCTGTGGAGTGTACTAACTCTAGAACTCCAGTACAGTTTCCCAGGATGCCAGCACTAGTTTTTCTTCTGTAAATGATAAATGCCTAGTAACAAGATGAACCGGACTTACTGATAGCAGAATTCCTGAGAAAAAGTACATTCATTTTAGTTGTAGAAAATGCAGTAAAATGATATCAGAACATTAAGAAATGCAATAAAAGCCTCAGACTAACTCTTTTGGCATCTTGAGGCAAAATAGATGAATGAATATGCTGTCTATCCCCTTCCTGTTTTCTGATTTCACAAAGCTAAGAAGAATGGAGTGAAAGCATATTAGAAGTTTGCTTTTTTTTTCCCCTGAGCCTCTACTTGTGCTGAAATATATGTTTACATTTTTTTTCTGTCTCTTCTGTGTATATACTTGTTTGTAATTGGCCATTCAGCTCTTTTCTTTATATACCTGCTTCCATGGTTATATTTAGAAGTAAAACAGAATACCAGTTTTAATGTGAAACTTGTTGTCCAGAATACATTGCTACAGCCATCTGGATGAATAATTAGCTTTATGTAGATAGTATTATAAACCGTGGACCAGGTTTTCTCTTGACTGTTTTGAGAATCTTTTTTGTGGCCTTTGAGGTTGCTGTAAACAATTTTAGTCTGACTCTGAAGAAGGCACATTTTTTGCAATATAAATGTACTCAAATGAAAATAATTTAATTTTTAATCATGAGCTCCATTTCTCGTAATAGACAGGCTGTAGTAATCACTTTAATTTTCAGAGAATAAAACCAAGTAAGGAAAGCTGTAACTAAAGAAATCCCAAGAGCATTTTTTATGTTAGATACTATCTAAAGAAAATCAATATTACGTTAAGTGATGTTAAATCTTTTATGCTCCAAGAAAGCACTTTACTTGTCCATTTAATTAACAGTAAATTCAATAAAACAGCCAATCTCTGGAGAGTTGGTTACCACAAAGACTTAAAAGATGAACATTCTGACTTCCCATGTTTTGGTTTCCCACTTGCTTGGAAGGATAAATTTAAGCAATATTTTATTATCACTATTAATACCATAGTATTATCAATACCTTTATTTAAATTAAGATGGCTCCACACTTAGGGTGTAGTCCCTATCTTTGTGTAACTCATGGAGTGGTGGTCTTGGGCCATCCTCACCAGTCTCTGGCCTTCCTTAGTGTCAATGGTGAAGCTAATGCAAATGGTGCCAATTGTTACTGCCTCATGCCATCTGTTTAGCTGCATGTAGAAATTACTAATAATGTAATATAACACAATAAGAAAATAATGAGTATGAAAGTGATATAGGCATATTGACTTATATTTAAGCAATTTGTAGAGAAAAAATTATTAAAATGCATATTTTAAGTTATTGTTTGACTCATTTTGTTTTCTTTAGAGTGAGCCACACCCGGGCTTGACTACATTAGAGAATTTCCTAAATGCAGCAACAAGCTCAATTTTGACTTTGTGGGAAATGGAGATAAATATGACTCTTTTGGTGGTTATGTTTGTCACCAGATTTTCTCGCACAACATTTTTTGCAACATCAGCACAAGTGTAAGGGATCTGGGAGGGTTCTGAAGAGTGTCCTTCCGTCTTCCCTTCTCAGGAAAGAATTCCCATGTGAAGAATTTTTCATAGAAGAACCCTTCATACTACTCAACCAAGTAAAGTAGTTGTAGGCCTTTAGGGGCTTGTAGTTTAAGTAAACTGTCCAATACTTAGTGTCTGCCATGTTGGATTCCTTTTACACGGCAATAGCAGCCTCTAGAGGCAGTCAGGACAACTTGATGTCTTTGTTAAGAACTGGCCTGACTTGATTATAACAGGTGTAGTTTTCGGGAAGAAAACAAAAGCGCTAAGTATGAAAGCATTTCAAAACGAAACCAGATTCACCCAGTTGAGGAGACTATTGAAACATTTATCCAAGTAAGAAGGTCAGCCTCATGACCTAGCTCAAGTCTCATCTTCACTTTGAAATCTTTGGACCCCATCCTTCCAGTCTGAATTGTTGGCTCCTTTATTTATGCATCAAAAGCCACTCTACGTATTTGTTTGTGATATAAACCGTCAACTGCTTAAAGTCGGGGTCTATGTCATGTAGATTTGTACCGAACCCTCTACCCTGTCCTCAGCCTGCACTACATTACATGTGATATGTAATGCACATGCAGTAACTTTGTAGAATGACTGAATGATTGAATGGAGGGGACAGAAAATTAAACCACAGTGCCCTAGGTGCCCTGGTGGAGAATTTCTCAAATTTTGGCACCTGTGGAGTCACCTCATCCTCATTCCAGTTTCTTCCTGATATCTTACTGTATACTTCTGTTTCCCTAAATTGGCCTCTTTGAGACATTTGGAACAAGAACCATAGTTCAGTTTTGACCCATCCCCAGCACCTTCTTTTTAAATACATGTTTTTAGGCCCGTGGCATTCTGAGACTGTTTTGTTTTTCCTAATCTCTTGAGCAATAGTCACCAGTTATGATAGATTGCTATTTACTTGATGTGTTAGTTTTTATTGCTACCATAACAAATTACTATAATCATAAGTGCTTAAAACAACACAAATTTATTATCCCACAATTTTGTAGGTTGGAAGTCCATAACAGGTCTCAGTGGACTATAATCAAGGTGCCAGCAGGGCTGTGTTCCTTTACATAGGCTCTAGGGGGCAATCATTTCCTTGCTCATTCAGGTGTTGACAGAATTCAATTCCATGTGATTATAGAGCTGAGGGCCCGGTTTCCTTGCTCGTCGTCGTCAGCTGGAGGTTGCCCTAAGGTCCTGAGGCCTCTCTCCAGTCCTTGCACATAGTCTCCTACATTTCAAAACCTGCAGTGGGGTGTTGTTTTCTCATGCTACCATCTCTTTGACCTTCTGTCATTGCACTTTTCTCTCTCCATAACCAGGAAAGGTTCTTGGCTTTTAGGGACTCAGTCACTATGTGATTAGGCTGGGTTCACCCGGGTAATCCAGGATAATCTTCCCAACTCAAGATCCATAACCTTAGTCCCATCTGCAGAATCTCTTTTGCCTTGTGAGGTAATGTATTCAAAGAGATTAGAGCATGGAAATCTTTGGGGCATCATTATTTTGCCTGGGATGTTCTTAGTGCTTTATATACATCATTTTAGTTATCTCCATTTTGTCAGAAGAAATCAACTCTTAGAAAAGTTGAGAAAATTGACATTACATGAAATAACAGTGTCATGATTTACATCCAAGTCTACTTGATTCTAAAGCCACCTTGCTCTTAATTCCTATACCATGCTGTGCTATGTGTGCATCCAATTCTATATGTGCAACACGCGCACACACACACACACACAAACACATTATGTACTAAGTGTTGAAAAACCATATTGTACCCAGTAACAAGTATAGTTTGCACCATTTCTTCTGGTAATCTTTATACAAATCCGTTTTTTTTTTTATATTAGTGAGTAATACAGGATGGTGGGGAATTTGGCATGTTCTAAATTAATGGCAAGGCTATAAGAACAGAAAATATTTATTGGCAAATTTATTAATTTTCCAAGAATTCAATTCCAAAAGTTAGTTATTTCACAGGTTGGTCATGAATCTGTACCTTGATTGGAGACTACTAATGCACGTGACGAAATTATACTGCTTTAATTTCTAAAAGGCTTTTAATTTCCGAAATATTATTTCACAAAATAATATATGCTTATATTTTAATATATTTATAACTCTGATGTAGTTTTTTGAATTAATAATTAAGTTTTAGGGTTGTAGTGTAAACGGAAGGTAATATGTGCTCACTGTGAGCATTCCATATTGTTATACTGACAGACATTTACAACTGCCCCAAACTCCTGTCAATATGCTTATCTTTGCTTTAGCCCAAAACTATGTTTCTTTTTCTGCTTCAGGCATTCTTTTTAAATCTCACTTGTTGATTTATCCTTCCTTAAAATGAATTAGTTATTAATAGCCACGAATGTTTTTCTTAATTACATTACTTTAGTTTCAAGTTCTGTATGGTTCTTGCCTTGCAGATGTCTCAGTGCAGCGAGGGAAGGATGTGCTATGCGAATGTTAACTCTGCCCATCTGCCTACTGAGCTCAGATCTGAGCTTTGTTTCTTTGCCTTGCATTCCCGGAGTCAGCTGCCATGGTGGAAGCATTATGTACTCATCACCGTTTCCTCTTTATTGCAGAACCTTGATGCTCTGCATGACCACCTCGCTACTATCTACCCAGGTATGCGTGCACCTTCCTTTAGGTGCACAGATGCAGAAAAGGGCAAAGGACTCATTCTGCACTACTACTCTGAGAGAGAAGGACTTCAGGATATTGTCATCGGAATCATCAAAACGGTAGCTCAACAAATACATGGCACTGAAATAGACATGAAGGTAATCATCAGTAAGCCAGCCCTGGAGGTCTAGTGGTTAAGATTCGGTGCCCTCACTGCTGTGGCCCGGGTTCATTTCCTGGTCAGGGAACCACACCACCCGTCTGTAGTTGTCATACTGTGGCAGCTGCCATGTTGCTGTGATGCTAAAAGCTATGCCACTGGTATTTCAAATACCAGCAGGGTCACCCATGGTGAACAGGTTTCAGTGGAGCTTCCAGACTAAGACAGACTAGGAAGAAGGACTTGGCTACCCACTTCCGAAAAAATTGGCCATGAAAAGCCTACAAATAGGGGCGGAGCGTTGTCTGATATAGCACTGGAAAGGGAGAGGTTGGCACAAAGAGACCAGGCAGGGTTCTGCTCTGCTGTACACAGGGTCACTAGGAATCAGATTCCATTCAATGGCACTAACAACAACAATAATCAGTAATGGAGACTCTTCTGAACACAGAGATAACATGTAGAATGTTAAAAATCATACTCTGTGAATTTACCTTTAGTAGTTGCTGCTAGTGGTCCTCTCCAGAAGTATATACAAGCCATCGCAGTGGCAACACCAGCAACCTTCTATATTTGGCCTTGGAATGCATTATACAGGATATTTTTTTCCTTGTGGCGACAGATTTTTCTTTCTAATTATACACTGCGTAAGGCAACATGAAATTTAGTTTGCATTCCCCATGAGCACACGCTGGCTGGGAAGCAGGAGGACATGTGACTGGCTAAGCTGTGGCCTTCAGAATACAAAACCCCATAACATGGACAGTCAAATTCCAAAATAGTATAGAATTAGATATTTTACTGTTCATTGTTTCTTTGTTGACTATTTTTGGTCTGGCCCTGAAATATAGTTGGAATTTCTCATTTTGTGAGCTAAATGTTATGCTTTTTTGAAAAATAGATTACTTGGTGAAAGAATCCAGGTCTCATACTTTAAAAACGCGTTGCCGTTGACAGTACACACTGTAGTTTTGAGAGATAATTTCAAGGTATTGATCCAGCAACTGTGCAATAAAGAGAACATCGTTTTTCTATATTTCTGACCCAGATGGTTTCTTGCAGTCAGCTGCTTTTTGTGTGCTCAGCATATTCAACCCCAAGAGCCGTTGTTCTGTGCCCCTAAGTTTGAGAAAAGTGGGGAGAGCAGTTTTTCTTCCTTATGGAAACTCTAATAGGTGCTGCTTTCTTAGACATCATAGTTCTGTTCTAACACATGTGGGAAGCCTCCATGGTATTAAGTACGGTATTATACAAATAAAAATTGCAGCATTTAAATTGATCATATTAGGAAAGTATCCCATATATTTAAGCTAGTAATGTCATGTTAGATTTCATGGTTTTCTTGCTTTCAGGAATTGGTATCAATTCTTACACAGCACTTGGTGATTCCCAGGTGCATCTTTAGTTTTTTAAAAATTACGAAGTGGGGCTATGTGTAACATGGCATTATCAAATAGAGAACCTTGGGTAAAGGATCGAACTTCATCCATGATTAAGAATCTCACTGGAATTCAATCAAAATCTTTTAGGCCTTTCATTTCCAATCTTTGATCCTGACACCAAATTAACACTACATCTATATCACGGGCTTTACGCATACTTTGTCTGCTCCTGGTTTTATTTTTCACTTAGCCATGCTGAGCAAGAAACAAGTACATAGAAACTTCACAAAAGAAACATAAATTAGTGCACACTTGGAAAGTGCTGTTGCTATGGTTATTAGTCTTTTGGCATGGGAGGTTGACGGCATTAGCACACTCTATGTAAAATTCAAGTTTTTACTTAATTATGTAGTTCATTTTATACAATATTTGGGTTGTCTCATGGCCATCATTTATTTGAGTGCTCCAGTACAGACTTCTGAAATATTTGCATTTCGTATATTTAATTTTTGTTAAAGCCACTATTTTAACTTGCTGAAGTATTCTTATGGCAAATCCATACGTTTAAAAGGTCCAGAGCTACCAGACAATTTAACCACATAAGATAATATACCACATCATGAAGTAACATACCAAGGAGAGGTTAAAAAAAAGAAAAACAGTTTGTTTTGCCAGTTTGACCAAAGCAAAAGAGTAGAATTGAGGAATTAAGTAGTAAATTTAGGGTACATATAATTCAGTACCTCTAGCTAAGATACTAACTGACTCTGTTTTGTTTTGTTTATGAGACTTTAGGGAAATCAACCTTAATGGAGCCAAATGTTCAAATCATAAATAAGAATATTAATATTTAACCAGTGTAGTAGATTAGTGTGACAGTTATTGTAGTAACATCCTAATTTCGCTGTGAAAGTGTATCTGAAAGAATATAGCATAGCATCTATGTTAATTGTGATTTGTTCTTATGTCTCAAAGTATCCTGCAGTGAACTCTTGAACAAGTGAAACTTTGCCTTCATTTAGTTGTAACTGTAAGAAATATTGCCCCAACTATTTCCATTGAGATAGAGTTTTTCTCCTTATAAGAGGGTGTGCTGCTTGCAGTTTCTTAAACTCAAAAGATAAAATCTCTTCTATACTTTAATAATGTATTTGCCTGTGAATAATATTTTAGAAATGTAATGATTTCTTTAAATTATAGAGTTTTGCTCACAATTGTAATTACTTCCTGCGGCTGAATTCCTACATTTGGAATTAAATCAAAAAATATACAATTTTTTAGAGATTTTTATTCACATTGTCAATCTATCCTTCAGAAAGTTTTATCAAAATACTCTCCCACTAATGATATTTGAGATGACTCTTTTTCTGCATCCTGCCCAATTTGGTATTGTAATTTCATATACTTGCCAATTGATGACTAAAAACTGACATTGCTTGTATTTTTAAATATGTATCTCTATCATTTTGTTTCCCACTGTTTTTAAATATCATATTACATATTAAATAGTGCCACTTTTTTTTTTTTTTGTGAGGAAGACCAGCCCTGAGCTAACATCCGTCGCCAATCCTCCTCTTTTTGCTGAGGGAGACTGGCCCTTGGCTAGCATCCTGCCCATCTTCCTCCACTTTATATGGGACGCCTCCACGGCATGGCTGACAGGCAGTGCGTCGGCGGGTGCCCGGGATCCGAACCGGCGAACCCTGGGCTGCCAAGCGCGGACTAAACCGCTGCGCCACCGGGCAGCCCCTAAATAGTGCCACTTTGTGCGATTTGCAGGTTATTCACTGTACAAGTGTGCCCGGCAGAGGGAGCTGAGACCACCAGAACAGTGGGCTGATTTTCTCCCAATTCTACCAAAGAGACTGCGTGGGCTATTGCTGGACTGATACTAGATTTGCAGTTTTTCTGTGAATAATTATTCTTCAGTCTTCAAATTTCATAAATCAATGTCTAGAAATAGTGTTCTAGTTTAGACATGTATGGTATTTGCATATATTAAATTTTTGTAGTTGATTCTCCAAATACAATTCTCATAACCAGTTTCTTAGGTATTTTAACTAAATTGAAATGCAGACAATTAACACCATTTCCCCCTTTGACATCCAGGTTATTCAACAAAGAAATGAAGAATGTGATCATACTCAATTTTTAATTGAAGAAAAAGAATCAAAAGAAGAGGATTTTTATGAAGATCTTGACAGATTTGAAGAAAATGGTACCCAGGAATCACGCATCAGCCCATATACCTTCTGCAAAGCTTTTCCTTTTCACATAATATTTGACCGGGACCTAGTGGTCACTCAGTGCGGCAATGCCATATACAGAGTGCTTCCCCAGGTAAAACGACATCACACTTCCTTGGGGCCTGAGACGAAAGACCATAAAGACACTATTGTTACATGTGGCCATTTGTTGATGTAACCCTTTGCATGTCCAGCAATGTGGAGCACATCATATATCGCATTGTTTAAATGTGAGCTAAGTGAATTTGGGCACAATGTGACTTTCCCTAGGAAAGCTATTTATCTTTTTATGTTTTAATTGCTGACAAGAACAGTGGGAAAGTTATGTGGGAATGGTATATTTGTTTTAATGAGAAAATGGGTGACTTTCTAGTAACAATCAGCTTTCACTTATTTATTCATGCATGGAGTAAATATTCGTTGGATATCTACTGTCTGAAAATAGCTTCCAAAATCAACCATTGATATTTTCAGGGAATTTAAAAATCAGTAAAGAGGAAAACAATAAAGATTATCATGGGGTTTAGTAGAAAAAGCATCACAGGACAACAGTTGGGGTAAGGATGAGAATCTACATGTGACTTGTATTCTTAAGATCCATTTGTAAAATCCGTCGTTTCACTTATTCTTTTCTCTCATCTACTAACTTGTGGAGTTGTACATGACATGTGTCTTGAGATAGTTTTTGCTTGTTATTAAAGAGACGTGATAATTCAGGATTAGCCCGAATGGGATCAGGCTTAAACCTATAAATCCGGAAGCAAAATGGTGTACAGCCTGGGCTCCTATGCTGGCTCTGCCTCTCCCTCATTGAGTGACCTTAAGCTTGTTACTTCTCCTCTCTCTATTTTCCTTTTGTTATAAAGTGAGGATAGAGAGCACATGAAGAACATTAATCCAGTACCTGGTCCACTGTAAGCCATCATTAACTGTTACCTGTTATTATTATTAGCTGTCTCTTAATAAGCTATGAGTGTTTGCTGGTGATTTTGATATTTAAATTTCATTTTAATCCTTAGGCATTTAACACCTCATGCTACATTTTAAAAGATAAATTCCATTCCTCCTTCTTTGAAAATGCTTCTCTTATTTATATTAGCTTATATTTGAATATCAGTCATCTAAATCTTTATTAGGTTTTATATTTGTGCAACTGTTTGATGTCTGCTTAATTACTGAGTTGCATAGGTGAAGATATAAGTCCATAGTTGAGGTAAGTTTACTACGAAATAGTTATGATTTTCTGTTTTTAAGTGTTGAGCTAGTTTAATCTAATAATATCAAATCATAAAAATTATTTTGTGTAATTAAGTGCTCTTTTCTTTTTATCTGCATTTTAGCTCCAGCCTGGGAATTGCAGCCTCTTGTCTGTCTTCTCTCTGGTTCGTCCTCATATTGACATTAGTTTCCATGGGATCCTTTCACACATCAATACGGTTTTCGTATTGAGAAGCAAGGTAATCAAGATATGATTTGACTAAATGTGAGTAGTAAGGTATGTTACAAATTAGAAGTGTTCCAGAGGGAAAATTAGCTCCTATAACATTCTATGAGATGGAGAAGGCATAGAGAGATCAAAACCAAGCCTCAAAGGGAGTCCTATTTCGAAAGCAATGTTATTGATTTTTGGTTTGCCTGAGGGGCAGTGGAACTCTATCAACTGATTAGAATTAACAAAAACAAGTTTTGAGAATATCTTGCTGGGACAGCTCAGTTTCACATAATAAAACCAATGCCTTTTATCCCCTGTATAGCTACAATGTCCTATTTTAGAAACCAGAAGAACTAATGAAGATTTTTTTAAATTCACCCAAAGCCACGGATTTATTCTTCCTTAAATTGTCTATTATTCTTGGTGCCATTTTTGTGGGAAAATAAAAGTGATGAAATATTCATTCAGTTGATAATTTAGGTAGTGCCCAGATCTCATAGTTTCTGTTTTGGGGATTGATAGAGCAAAAGTGTCCTAGAGTACACATTTCATCCTTCCCACAGCCCTCCCAAAATTCTTACCTGCATATACTGTATGTGTTTGGAACTATTCCCAGGTGCTCTGTGAAGGCAGCGATGGGGAATGGAGAGACTTGGTTTATTCCTTGATAGAGCATAGAATTATATGTTGTAACCATACTGAAAAATCGGAAATAAGATTCACAGAAGCTTTAAATAAATATGTGAACAGTAGCACAGCTACTGCCTTTCTGGGTTCAAAGGAGATAATCAGTTTACTTTTCTGCAGTGTTTGTAAGGTGGCCACTATGCTTATTACCTGGCAGAACTCTGGTGAAATGCCCTCTCCTGTTCTAATTGGTGCACTTATTCTCCCTTATGGTTTGGTGGGAAATGAGTTATGTGTGTCCTTTTTGCTGAATTACTAGGTAGAGAGAAAGGCACTAGTTAATAGTTGTGTCTTGCCTTTTCAAGGAAGGATTGTTGGATGTAGAGAAATTAGAATGTGAGGATGAACTGACTGGGACTGAGATCAGCTGCTTGCGTCTCAAGGGTCAGATGATCTACTTACCTGAAGCAGATAGCATACTTTTTCTGTGTTCACCAAGGTAATAATTTTTAGATTAATTATAATGGATATCAGTACCTATCTTTAGCTAACAAAGGAATTCAATAACATTTTATTCAACCATGTCTACATAGTCTAAAGTGTATTAGATTTTACAACTCTTGTTATATGCCTCTCTATAACAAGGATAATTTCATTTAATATTTGTAGTAAACTCAGAAGAAATCATGTATTCTATTTTATTTACCATATCTGAATTTGCTGAATGTTTATGCCATTTGATCATAAGATACCTAATCTGCAGTTAGCTAATTCTAAAGCTCTGTACCTTTCAAAGAGCTACTATGCAGAAAAGCAATTCTGTAAAACATCTAATATATGGCATAAGTACATGAGTATATTTGGCACCAAGAAATTACTTTTCTAATTATTTCTGGATTTGAACTATTCTATATTAAAATATTTAGTTAGTTTAATTGGGATACACTATTCAAAATATATTAAATTGAAATTTATGTAAATTATGTTATTTGTAATAAACATCAGAGGGAAGTAAAACTGTAGGTTAGTATTTTCCCAGTTTGACAAAGTATTTTACTAAAAGATGGATGGGAATTCAAAATAAGAAAAATGTATCTGAATTTGCTTAAGAACAGTAGAAAGAGATAGTTGTGGAAATTGTTAGATGATATTTTGTGTATTTATAACTTTGTATAACCAAAATGGTATGCATGTTATTTAGTTACACACTCGAGAAAGCATGTTTTGGTGGGCTATTGATTAAAAATTTAATTTAAAGTGCACATGATCACTTTTAACTTAAAGACACTGTTTTAAAATTTCTGAAAAATCTAATCAACTTTGTAGCAACCTCCTTTAATATTATTAATATAGTATTAAAGACTATATATGACTAATGATGTTTTTTCCCTAAGAATATTTATCGTGAAAATAAAAGAGACATTAGGAAATATGAACTCTTTATATTCTTTTATTAATAACCTACATTGATCTAACTCTATCTTCATCTGCTATCAATAAGTGTTTTTTTCTTCTGCTGCTTTTCCAAGTTGACCTTCAGTAGAATGAAAGCTTCTCAGCGACAATTTCTGTTCATGGAGACAAAGATTTCTTTGGTAATAGAAGCAGAAACGTTGGAGTCTATTTGCTCATTACCATATGCAGAAATTGGTCACATAGTGACACATTCACGGATTGTCATATGGGTCCTGCTCATGTGTGTAGAAAGATTTGTACTCACATTAAATGAGATTTAGAAAAAGCAGTTTTATTTATAAAATAAATAATTCCGAGATGATTAGTTTAACTTTGGAAAAAAAAGTTGATAGCTCATTAAAATAATAATAAACGGGCCGGCCCGGTGGCGCAGCGGTTTAGTTCCCACTTGGCAGCCCGGGGTTCGAGAGTTCGGATCCCGGGCGCCTGCTGACGCTGACGCACTGCCTGTCAGCCATGCCGTGGCGGCGTCCCATATAAAGTGGAGGAAGATGGGCACGATGTTAGCCCAGGGCCAGTCTTCCTCAGAAAAAAAGAGGAGGATTGGTAACAGATATTAGCTCAGGGCTGGTCATCCTCACACAGACACAAAAATAATAAATATATTTTTTAGAACAATGAGACTTATAATTTGATCAAGCCTTCTAACTCAATGTGAGCATTTTTAAGCCATTCGTTTTCATTTTAAGCTTATAATCATTTCTCTTCTCTGCTCCTGGGCAGGTCTTGTATACATTTGGTAGATGATCTGGCCTCTTTCCAGAGAGGTGTACTGCATTAGTAAACTCTTTGATCATTTTATTTTTCTATACTGGCACGCTAATTTTTTGCTTTGATTTTTGGACATTTCTACTGATAATGTATTCCAGGGAGATATTTTATTAATCCAAAATTCTTCAGTAAAGTTGCAACTCCATCATGTCATTTTAGAGAAATTACTATACTATTGTGAATGACCAGAAGTAATCACTTTGCATTTAAAGAAATCAAACCAACAAATATAACCTCAAGACTTCTTAACCAAAGAATAATTTTAAAAAAGCAGTCAACTTTTCACTTACCACATCTTCACTGAATCAATAAATATTGTTATTGTAATTAAGTTACAAAGATGCATAAAATTCAGCAAGAGCAAATAATGTTTCAAATAAATGAGAAAAATTAGTCAAAGAAAATAAGAGTAGTAGAAGAAATTAGAGCCAGAAGTAACAGTAGCATATAAAATACAAAATACATATTAGGAAGTCATAAGTACATAAAATTCATGTTGAAGATGGATCATAAATCTGGTTGTAAACTCTTTCTTTTTTTTTGAGGAAAATTGGCCCTGCGCTAACATCTGTTGCCAATCTTCCTCTTTTTCTTTTTTTCTCCCCAAAGTCCCAGTACATAGTTGTGTATCATAGTTGTAGAGTTGTAGCTTTTCTTTATGGGACACCGCCTCAGCATGGCTTGTTGAGTGGTGAGTAGGTCCGTGCCCAGTATCCAAACCGGGGAACCCCCGGCCGTGAAGCGGAAGGCGTGAACTTAACCCCTATGCCACGGGGCTGACCCCTGGTTGTAAACTTTTAATCATTGTGTCTGAAAGAGAAAAACTAGATACAAGAGTCATCAAATCCACAAGGCAAAAATAAATTCATTTATCAAAAGAAGCACTATTAGCCCTGTCAAGGAAAGTAAAGGTAAATTTTTGTTCATCTCTTTATAATGAGGAAAAAATGTGATAATAATAATAATAACAACCTTGTGTTAAATGCCTGAGTGGGTTTTATAGGGCAGTTTTTTACATAATATTTCAGTGTAGGCTGATGACATAAAAAAATGCAATTTGGCAAAAATGCTTTTCAAGTCCATTACTCTTTGATGGATTTTTTTAATATCTAAAAGAATGAAGTCACATTATTCGTGAAACTCTCCAAATTTTTGTCTTCAGCCTGACCTTTTGAATGGTAGGAGATGGCAGGATTATACTCTTGACAGTAATCAGGGTCGGTATTGTCATGTGGACAAGTTGGGGCTGATTTTGCCTCATCTCTCTGTAACAGTGTGATGAATCTGGACGATCTGACAAGGAGAGGTCTGTATCTGAGTGACATTCCTCTGCACGATGCTACACGCGATCTCGTTCTGTTGGGAGAACAATTCAGAGAGGAATACAAACTGACCCAAGAACTGGAAATCCTCACAGACAGGCTGCAGCTTACATTAAGAGCCCTGGAAGATGAAAAGAAAAAGACAGACACGTAAGAATGTAACTTTGTGGTTAAAGAAGGACACAGGTCTTATGCATAGTATATTGTGATGCTACTATAGTTAAAATTGAAAATGAGACTAAAAGGCATGGAGCCCGTTGTAGTTCTGGAGTAGTAGGTAAAGTCTTCCACATCACTTAAAAAGGAATTATATATACAGAAATAAATTAGTCTTAATGGTAGTGGGGATACGTCTTCTAATTTTACAAACCAAGTTGAAAGAGTATATGCCAAAACATCTCTCTGAAAATCATTAGTCTAATTCAAATGCATATTTGAAGTCCAACTGTCCATTCGTTCATTCCTTCATACAAGAGATATGTACTGAGCATCCTCTATGTGCCAGGGGCTGTCCAGGTGCTGAGGGTTACACTGAACACTGAACTTGGTATTGGCCATTATAATTTAAAAGATTTCTTTACTTGGACTCTGAATTATTTTAAGGCTTGGCAGATTGAATCTCACAGACTGTAGTGTCATCTGTAATGAAAACAATTGCATCTATAATGACATACGTTAACAAAAATATCAAAATATAAAAATATCATTTTTCTACGAATGCTGGATTAAGTTTAGAAATATTAGGCAAGTAACATTTAAGAAAATACTTCATTTTCAAGGGAGTCATTTAAACAAATACTCATCGTGCATACTACTTGGCTTTCCTTGTGTATATTAATTAAAAGCACTAAATCACTGATCTTCATAAGAGATTTTACCTAGGGTCCTGTGTGTTCATTTTTAATGTTTATATAATAGGAAGCTATCTTGGTGGAGAATTGAACTGATCTGTGTTATTTCCTGTAGGAACTATTTCACTCTACTTCAACCTAGACTGTTGGTTACAGCATCACTTTCTATACCTTTCTGGCATTGGTACATGTGTAGTTGCCCATGGATGGATGCTGTGCCCACACATAAACACAGCAGTTAACTATTTATTAATAGCATGGATGAAATAGATAATGCCATGTAATTGTCTGTCTTTATCCATAGCTTCTTAATTCACTTGTCTTGGCTTTTGTATAATGAAGCTGAAAGTTGTATCTAGTTTATGTGAGACCACTTTTCTTTCCTTGTGGCCCAAATTGAACCCCTTAATCTATCCAGGTTTTGCAAATTTCAGAAAGCATATAGGGCAGGCAGCTCAAATTCCTCCCACTGCTTGAAAAACAACTCAAAATGTGTATTTTATTGGTTTGTGGTACAACTTCATTCATGAAAAACAACACGTTGTGGAAATTTTAAGATAGGACTAAGGTTCAAAATCATATGGATTTGTAAGTTTGAGTTACTTGGTATCCAGATCTGGCTGTTATATTAGAAAACCATGTAGGTTTTATTTTTTTGTAGATATTTGGTTTTCAAGGTGATGTCATTATAAATCATTTACTGTCAATTTTCTTTGAAGCTAAGTAGTTCTACTATTCACATTTAATTTCAAATATAACTTTAAAATATTTTATAAAATGTTTTCTGTTTAAAAGTTAAAAATGAAAGGCTGGAGGAATTTCACTAAAGCTAGGAAAAATAATGAGAGTTCAGCTCCATTTTGCACGTTAAACTTAGCACAGTATGCCCTCTGGCTATAGGGAATAAAAAGGCAGGGAGGTGTTATGTTCCTCTGAGTCATCCTATCAAGAGCCCATGGGGTCTCCCTGGTTTCTGCTTCTCTCCCTCAGCTCTCATCCTCCTCCTGTTGTGCTTACCACACTTGTCCCCTCAAAATAATCCCAGAGTCCATTGTAGTGGTCTCAGTATTGTCTATAGAAATAGATCTTTTCTTGTCTAGACCAGTTTCTACCTGTTTTATCAGTTTCTTCCACAGAAGAGTGAGGCATAAATGGGATTGAAGAGAAATTTGCTTCTTTTAATATAATTTACAAAAATTGAAATGAATTTCTTATTTCTGAGAGATAAACATGTTCCTGGTATTGTGCTATTCATACAGTGTTTCAAGTGCTGGTATTGACAACTCTCATTCTGTGACCATCGCGATGGCGGGGTCAGAGGACAGGACTACAAATGAAAACTTGGACTTCCTATTGTCAGTCCTTTGTCTTGTCTATTTGTGTGTTTGGCTTATTTTGATTTGGTTTGAATTGGTTTGGATTTGGGAATGTTTTATGTGTTTAAAACAAATAAATTATGTATATTTTCTATACTTTGCTTATAAACATGGCTAATAATGGGTGTCTTATCAGAATCCAGGCCTTTACAGTGCAAATGGCAGCTCTACGAAGTGGACAGTAGACGCACTAAGGCCATTCCTAGTACTTCTTACGGGTACTTTTCCTAATCCCACCGAACAGGTTATTATATTCTGTCCTTCCTCCGTCCGTGGCCAATGAGCTGAGGCACAAGCGTCCAGTGCCTGCCAAAAGATATGACAATGTGACCATCCTCTTCAGTGGCATTGTGGGCTTCAATGCTTTCTGTAGCAAGCACGCATCAGGAGAAGGGGCCATGAAGATTGTAAACCTTCTCAATGACCTCTACACCAGATTTGACACACTGACTGACTCCCGGAAAAATCCATTCGTTTATAAGGCAAGTGCAGATCCTATCCTAATGCAGTGCTAGTCGGAGTCTGAATTTTCAGACCCTACCTTCCAGAAGCCCTGCAATCACAGTTCTCTGACTACAGTCCTACAGCCTTGGTACAGTCAGCCTCCATGGAGTCACAGTTTACCATCTTCTTAAATAATTACCTCTTGTTATGAAACTTTCTCTTCCTTGTAGCCAAAATGAATGGAGCGGATGATTCCCTAGTTAAAATGAAATATTCAGCAGCTTATCTGCACTTACGTTAACAAATCCGTGCAGGTTGTTTATCACACAATATAAACGTAGCATTCTTTTTAGTGCTCTGCAAGAGACATTTTTACTGAAATATGTAAATGCTTTGCACAATAAAGAAGTCACGGAGCATGAGAAGGGGTCCTGGGACTCTGATTTGCTTTTAGATAACATCAACTTGAAGATAAACATTTATAAGGCATTTCTGCCCTTTGTTTCAGAAACAAATATAATATTGGAAAAATGAAGTCAGTGGAATATTGCTTCATAAGGAATGTTAACTAAACCATCCCCAGGCATCTGCAGTAATATAAGTGCCAGAAAGACTATTTTACACTCGTTTTCTGAGGTACAATGTAATGCTTGGTGAGCACATCATAAAAATAAATGGTTAATGACCATGATAAATCACTGAGCTTCAGGTGGCGGCTCTTGTGCCATCAAACCATCACTATTTTAGGGGGAAATAAAGTAATAAATTGTTCTAATAAATTATAAGGATATCTGAAGTGAGAAACCAGGACTGACTAGAGGAAAAATAATGCTGTGTCCGTACCTGCCTGTGATCAAAGACCTCAAGTGCCCTTGTGTAAATTTCAAATAATGACAAGGTTTCATCTTGTCGCGGTTGAATAGATTAGAATTTTAAGAGAATGAAGGAGGAGGAAAGTTTCAAGTTACTGATAGCCTTGGAAAAACATTTTTTTATAAGGGTAGCAGATGAAATGGTCATGTTTATGCTAACCAATGAACATGTAAATATTTGTGCTATGTTAGGTGGAGACTGTTGGTGATAAGTATATGACAGTGAGTGGTTTACCAGAGCCATGCATCCACCATGCTCGATCCATTTGCCACCTGGCCTTGGACATGATGGAAATTGCTGGCCAGGTTCAAGTAGATGGAGAATCTGTTCAGGTTAGTAAATAAAATAGATACTATAATAGTGTTAGTAGACTTTTGTGGACAATTGACTCATGTTTTGACCAGACAATCACTAATTATGTACAAGGAAGGACATCTTGACAACAAAGACTATACTATTTTATTGAACCCATTGTATTACAGTCTTTCCTAGAGGTGGGAAATCTGTCAACCTATCTGAAATGACCTAATCTGTCCCATATACTGAAAGTCATGAGGATGAGGTAAAACCTCCTGTCCCTTCTGGTTTATTTTTTAAAATCTCTTTCTTGTGTGTCATATAAATTGCCAGATTCACATTTCTGAAATCTTCAGACTTTAGAAAAAGAATGTTTCTCTTGGAAGATGGATTTTGTGAGGGTTTTTGATTTTGTCTGTAATATACTTGGAGTTCTTCTAGAAAATTCTTATGATTTTTATTTGATGACTCTACATTACTCTGTACTATACAGTAAGCAAAAGTTAGTGTGTTTGTGATAGAAGTTATTGAAGCAAAGCTTTGATTTCTGCAGATAACAATAGGAATACACACTGGAGAGGTCGTAACAGGTGTCATAGGACAGAGGATGCCTCGGTATTGTCTTTTTGGAAATACTGTCAACCTCACGAGCAGAACAGAAACCACTGGAGAAAAGGGAAAAATAAATGTGTCTGAATATACATACAGGTGAGAGAACATGTCTTGGTGTTTACTGATTTGCAAGAAAAGTGTCTCTTTGCGTGTGGTTTAACTCTGAGTGATTTTGTTATCTTAAGCAGTTATCATCTTTGCTCTTAGGACTATTTATTTTTTATTTGAGAAGATTATGTCATTATTTCTACTTTAAGTGCTCTATACCATCTTAGGAATTTCTGATATGATCATTGTTCCTAAAACCTTGAGTTGCCTTTAAAAACAACGTTGGTGTGTGTCCTTGCTGTCTCTATGCATAACTTTGGTGTGTCACTTTCTCCATGCAACCATATTCCATACTTCTCTCCCTCCTCTATGTCCCCTGTCCTTTAGATGTCTCATGACACCAGAAAATTCAGATCCCCAATTTCATTTGGAGCACAGAGGCCCGGTATCCATGAAGGGCAAAAAAGAACCAATGCAAGTTTGGTTTCTATCCAGAAAAAATACAGGAACAGAGGTATGAGTAATCAGAGCGTAATTCTTTTTTTTTCAAGACAGAATATAAATATGGGCAGCTAAATCATAATCACTGAAAATATGTTTCATTTGAAAAGAATTCTTGCTTACAGACATGAAATCTTAAGTAAAACAGCGGAAATACTGAAACATTAATGAGCCAGTTAGAACAATAAAAACTTCTTAGGGGACGCTTTATGGTTGCCAGCTTTTGTCCTCTATTGAAATTAAAACCAAAAGCTCTAGATGGAGAAGACGTGGTTTTTATTTTTCCTCCATAATCCGGCTCTAACAGGACGGAGGGAAATGGGCTGTGAGGGGACCCTGGCCTTTTCCTCTCAGCATGACTGAGGGGAGTGGGCTGTGAGGGCACCCCCCCTGGCCTTTTCCTCTCAGCTCCCTGAGCTGTTCTGAGACCACTATCAGGGCCGAGTCAGGACTGAAGTTCATGGGAAGTTTCTTAACCATGAAGCTTCAGATCCTTCTAAGGGCCTGCTTATCTCCCTGTGGAATGTCTGGGGATATTTGGAAATCCTAGTCCCTCATGTGTTTTTCCTAGAAAGAAGAGTGATTTATAATTTCCCAGAATCTAAATGATTTTGTGGGGAGGCTTTAGGTTCATGCTAGTACTGTGGTTGTACTCCAGCCAGAACCCCTGTGCTAGACTGCCCCTCAGAACACTGGCACCCCAATCCGGAGTCCTGTGACTCACAGCAGGCTGGTGCACCAGGGCACACCCTGCCTTTGCCCACTCACAGTGTGTTGCATCAGAAGCAAGTTTGATGCTTTGTTCTCCTGCGGATGTATTGGTTCTTTAGATGGGGTGAAACTACTTGATTATAGTTCTTTTCCTGTATGTATGCATTCCCTAAAAATACTTTTAAAGTATAACAAGTCCTAAAAGGGATGGAATGCCAGATTTCAAAACATTTATCTTTATCTTCTTTCAACTGTTTTTACTTTAAATAATTTAGTTGTGAGATTGGCATGCTTAATGATGTTCTTCTGATAAGTTAAACTACACCGCAAGGTTTGGTCATTTTAGTTGGGTGGCCCTGGTTCACCCAGAATTATGCTGGGCATGACTTAGAAAAACTGTAGATGTGAATGCAGATCACACTCTTATAGAAAAAAAATATTTGGAGGAGGGTACGACAAGCTTTACTATCACTGAAAATTAATCCCCTGTTTCTTCCACTTTTTTCAGGAAACACAGCAGGATGAGAACTGAATGGTGGACTGTGGGATGAAAGGACTGCGGACTAAATTCTACTTAATCTCCCAGTACATACCAAGTCTAGGAGCAGTTATTCTCTAGGGATACAGATTTTGCTTTGTCCTTTTCAGTTATCCCAAGTCTTTCTCCTAGGTATGTCTTTCACTATTCATTATACAACTCTAGCTCTGCTTTTGATAATTTTTGAGATTTAGTATATTATCTAAAGTTTGGCTTTCAGTATGGGTGATACGAGCTTCATGTATCTTAAAATCTACTGCAAGCATTACCTAACATGGTAATTTGCAAGTAGTAGGCACCCAATAAATATTTGTTGAATTTAGTTAAATGAAACTGAACAGTATTTGGCCATGTGTATATACAACATGATTTGTCAAATCTGTTCAGTGCTCCATATATATGTATATTTAATGACTATAACATGCAACGAAGTCTATATTGTGTGGGTGTATATCATTATAGAAATCATTTTCTAAAGGAGTGAATTCTAAGTTTAAGGGAAATAATGTGACTTATTTTCAGACTCTCCAAATAAGAATTAATATACCATGCTAAGAAAATAGTGACTATTTTGAAGTATGCTAATTTCCCTTCAGAAATATAGAATACACATTTCTGTTATTAAAATATTTGGTTGCTAATTCAAATAATGTGGCAATTATAATTTCTCTAAAATGCTATCATTTGTACTGTATCCCTTATATTAAATCTCATTAACCATATGCAGCTGTCATAGAAAGCTGCACTGTTTCACGCTGAGCTATTACATTAGCTTGGGATAAATGTTAGGGGTTCTAATCACATCCAACAATAAACTAGAAGCACTGCTGGGATACTCCTGTTGGAGCCATTCCTGGCTTTTTATTCCCAGAAATGAGCTTCTTTGTCTTAGCTTAGAAGAATGTGACTATATCTAGGGCATCACGTTCAGAAAAGTTAGTTTAATTTTGACATGGAATGCATTCCTGTTGGAATAATTGGCCTATTGTTCTTAAATGTCTCTGATAATTTATTAAAATCTATCTTTATAAAATATAGCGCAACTACTTTTGTGTAAAAATGTTTGTCTTTAAATTTAGTATTTCGTATCAGCACATCAATATGTGTATAAATGTTCCATGTTAATGTGTAAAAGAATCTGCAATAAATTATTTTTTCCACTTGTCTCTAGACAGTTTTTATTTCAAAGAGAATGATATTAATGTTGTCATTTTGTTAATTCCATTTTTGTAAGTATATTTTATAATTTTACCTCTTACAAACTTTAAATTGATTTTGATTCACTGCTGTTATAAAGCTGAATGGCTCCTCTTAAATAGACCTATCCTGAAATGCTGTTTTTCTTTAGTACGAACAAAATGAAGAGAGCAAAACTAGACCTGGAGGGGGCGGATACACAGATTGGCATGACATGACATCAGCTCGTGAACAGCTCACAATCTTTTAGGTGTGAAAGATGCATACAAATAATTAAAATATGTGCTATTCACAGTGATAAAACTTATTCAAGATACAGAAAGAATACTTAGAGAAGTAGAAATGGGAGGACGAGGGAGAGGTGGGACGAGGAGGCGGCAGGGAGACCAGTTGGCTGTTATGATGGTCTGGTTTAAAGATGAATTAATGCGATGGAAGCCGGGATCTGCAGCTGGGCAGATAGCCGATGCTCAGTGTCTCTGGTTTCTCTCGTGTTTAATCCTATGCACAGCGTTGCAGTCTGTGCGCTGAGTTTGCTGTGCATAAGGTTATCTCCCTAATTTCTAGATTCAGTGAACAGTGATCAGCCTTTATTGTATTGGCACCAATGACTACTTTGTGGAGTTTCTTTATTTCTTTTCGTTCTCTTTTTATTGTTTCTGTGAAATTATTTTCCAAACATTTTTGTGTGTGTGTGAGAATTTTAAAACATAAAAGTTAAAGAAATTGTACAAGGTACAACCATACACTACCACCTAGACTCTACGGTGATTAAAAATTTAGTATAATTCTGACAATTCCCTCTGAATCCATTTTTGAGCTTTCTGTAGTCTGCTGGATTCTATTGTTTTATTTAGATATAATTTACATACCGTAAAATTCACTCTTTTAGAGTATACAATTCAGTAGTTTTAGTATATTCACAAGGTTGTACAAGCATCTCTTTCCGGAATATTTTCATTATCCCCCGAAGATGTCCTGTAACCATTAGCAGTCACTCCCAAATACAGCTTCCCACAGCCCCCGGCAACCACTAATCTACTTTCTGTCTCTTTTGCCTATTGTGAACATTTCATATAAATAGAATCATACAATACGTGGCCTTTTGTATCTAGCTTCTTACATTTACCATAATGTTTTCAAGGTTCATCCACGTTGTGGCATGAATCAGTATTTCATTACTTGTTATAGCTGAATAATAGCCTACTGTATGGATATACCACATTTTGTTCATCCTTTCATAAATTGATGACACTTCGGTTGTTTCCACTTTTTGGCTATGATGAATAATGCTGCTATGAACATCTGTGCACAAGTTTTTGTGTGTACATATGTTTTCAGTTCTCTTGTGTGTATACCTAAGAGTTTAATTTCTGGATCATGTAGAATTTTACATTTAACTTTGTGAGGACCTGCTAAACTGTTTTCTAATGTGGCTACATCATTTTTCTTTCCCACCAGCAATGTGTGAGGGTGCAATTTCTCTATATCCTCGCCAACACTTTTTATTGTTCATCTTTGTGGTAATACTCATCCTGGTGGGTGTGGGGTGGTCTCTCACTGTGGTTTTGACTTATATTTCTCTAATGACTAATGTTTTTTTGACCATCTTTTCATGTGCTCATTGGCCATTTGCATATCTTCTTTGGAGAAATGCCTATTCAAATGATTTGCCCATTTTAAATTGGGTTGTTTTTTACTTGAGTAGAGATCTTATATTCTGGATACTAGAATCTTGTCAGATACATGATTTGCAAATATTTTCACCTGACCTGTGGATTGTTTTTTCACTTTCTTGGTTGTGTACTTGGATACTTAAAAGTTTTTAATTTTGATGAAGTCTAATTTCTCTATTTTTCGTTTGGTTGCTTGTGCTTTAGATATCATATCTAAGAAGCCATTGCCTAATCCAAGGTCACAAAGATTTACATCTGCATTTTCTATAAAGAGTTTTATAGTGTTAGCTCTTACAGTTAGGTGTTAGATCCATGTTGAGTTAGTTTTTGTATATGGTGAGTCTGTGGGTCTAAACTGATTCTTCTGCTTGTGGAAGTCCAGTTGTCCTAGCATCATTTGTTGAAAAGACTATTCTTTAATCATTGCGTTGTCTTGGCACCCTTCTTGAAAATCAATTGGCCATAAACATAAGGGTTTATTTTTGGACTCTCATTTCTCTTCCATTGATTTATGTCTATTCTTATGCCTATACCACAAAGTTTTGTTTACTGTAGCTTTGCAGTAAATTTTGAAATTGTGAAATATGAGTCCTCTAACTCCGTTTTCTATGAGCCTCTTAGCATGAATGTTCCTCAAGATTCATTCTTTATCTACTTTAAGGCTCTCAGTTGTCAAATATGTGACTACTACAAATCATGGCTACCAGCTGGTGTACATTTACTCTGTGCAAGGCTTTATTCTTGCCACTTTATAAGGTTTATTTCATCAACATCCTAACATCCTAAGAACAAAATATGTTTTATGTTTTACTATGCTATTGTATTTTGTTTGCTAAAATTTCACTTAAGACTTTTGCTTTCATTTTTATAGGGAAGAATAGTCTGTAGCTTTGTTTCTTAGTGCATTTTTTGTGTGTGGAGAATCTCTTTAATTGTTTTCTCTATTTTTTCTCTGGTAATTGATCTCTTTAGACTTTTTAGCTTTACTGGACAATATTAGTAAGTTTTATTTTTTTAAGAAAATTATCCGTTTCTTTCAGACTTTTAAAGTATTTTAATAGGCACACAAATTACACCTTTATGATATTAAAATTTTTCTCACTTTTGAAGGTGATTTTGCCTCAAACACTGTTTGTTTCTTTATTTTTTTCTGTGATCTTGTTTATTAGTGACTTTTTAATGTTTCCATAGAACCAGTTTTTGGATTGATTAATTAGTTTTACTGTTTTCCAACTTATTAATTTCTGCCTTAACCACTAATATCTTCTTTCTACTCTATTGAATTGAGTTTTTCTTTGTCCAGCTTTTCACATTATATGTTTAATTGCTTTAAGAATTGAATCCTATCAAATTTCCTCTGGTAAAAGCATTTGGACATATTCTGATATGTCATATTTTAGCTATTATTATTTTCAAAAAGTTCTCCAATTTTCCTTGGTATTCTCCTTTTGTTCCAAGACATGTTTAGTCATGTGTTTTTCATTTCCACTTTTTTCTGTGTCTTCTCTTTTTTTTTTGTCCCAACTGTTCTGTTCTGATCAGTATGGATTCTATTTGTAGATCAGTATGGATTCTATTTGTAGCAACTTCTTTCTATACAGATACTTATCCTGAAAAGAAGAATTTGTTGATTACTTCCAGATATCCTAGAACCCATCCCATCCCATCATCTTCAGAACTTACTCTAGTCTCCTTACATCACTCAGTAATTCGTGTCTGTAGAATGCTGTCCCAGGTTTGGTTGCTATATTCTCAGACTGGTCCAATGAGCTTTCTAGTAAGTAGGTTGTTGTGATATCTGGCTTCTCCTGTTCTCAGCACCATTTCCTTCCCCCCATTTTCTCCCACATAGATAACAACACCACCTGATCATTGTAGCTATTAGCAGTTTCTTTCCAATCTATAAATTCTTGGAATGTTTGGGCAGCAATTAAATAATTTTAACTTTGGCTTAGGCGTCTGTGGGTTTTGGGCTTTGTAATTTTCATTGCTATGCCTGTTTTCAAGGGAGACTCAAAAAGATTAAAAAACTGCAGTGACTCTGCCGTCTTCCCAGAATCCGGTATATATTTATTGAGCATCTACTTGTGGCAGGCACCATTCTAGGTTTTGTCAATGAACAAAACATCCCTGCCTGTGAAGAGCTTACATTCCAATTTTTGCATCTTGAATATTTTTAAAAGTCTCCTTTATTCTGCCAACACTCTCCTCCTTCAAGCACTTATCATCTCTAACGTGAACAGTTGCAAGATCTTCTTTATAAGTATTTCTACTTCCCGTCTTTCTCTTCTCTGATCCACACTCCCAAACTGCTGCCAGAGTGATATTTCACAAATCCAAATTACACTTCTGCCTAAAGTCACTTAATTGCTATTCATTGTCTGCACACCTTAGCAGATCATACAAAATTGTCATCTTTCCCAGCCTCATCTGCTAGTTGTTGCCTTTGTAATTTTCTCCTTTGCTCTGTCTAGAATGCCCTGTACCCATACCCTGCTGGAAAACTCCTGTTTCTCTTTGAGACTCAGTTCAATGTTCTCTCTTTGGAGATTTCCTAGGCAAATTTAGTTCTTTCTTAGATTATTGTCCCATAATATTTATGATGGTTAACACATTATCTGTTTATATATCTGTTTCCTTAATAGCCTTTAGGTTTCTTAAGGCTAAAATAGTTCCTCTTTCCCTAGATTTGTCCCTTGAACCTACCACAAAATGGGCACTTAATATTTGTTGAGTGAAGGAATGGAGAGAGCAGTCTCTTCAAGTGGTGGGAGTGGAAACCAAATTTGAAGGGGATGGGAAATGAGTTTGGAGAAAAGAGAAGGCAAAAAAAAAAAAAGACTTTAAAAAGTGACATTATTAAATTTGTGCTGGGAGGAAATCATGCTGTCATTGGTGTAGGGGCTGATTTAGAGGGAGAGGAACCTGGATTGAGGGTGGAATTAGGGCCTCTCGTTGTTTGTGCATGGGCCTGCTGTAAGGTGATGGCAGGACAGGACACTCATTGAAAAGAGATTGAAGTTCAAAATTAAAGGTGCATAATAACTTACTGGCTCCAGGAGATGAGGAGAAGGTAGGCACTGGGGATTCTGGCTTGGTTAGTGAGTAGACAATGGTACTGTTAAACAGGATGGAGGACATAGAGAGGTGACTGAGTTTAGGAAAAAAGGTAGTAAGAATACTATTAGACATGAGTTTCAAGTTCTTGCGAATATATTTAAAAGAGAAACCACTATTCTTTCCAGGTAAAGCTAATGTGTGTGTAGAGAGAACAGATCTTTTTTTTTTTTCAAATTGGGCTGACAGAGTTTTGAACTTCCAAACAACCTATTCTTAGCACTATGATCTTGGTAAGTCACTTAACCTTTCTGTAGCACATATTTTTTCATTATAAAAACAGGGCTTATAATACTCACTAGGGTAGATCTAATTGAATGTAAAGGACAAGCCATAGGAGCCAAAACTTTGGCTTGCCCTTTCAGAAATGCTAGAAAGACAATCTAATAAACACAGATTTGTGAATCGTTTAGTAACAGTTATTGTTAAAGCTAATTCATGGACAGCACAAGTCATGAGAAAATGAGTTAACAAGGAAAAACAGTGAATGCATTTTAACTTGGCAGAACCTTGAAACAAACCCACTGAGAACCACCAAAAAATTAGAATCAATGTTATGAAAACAGCAGTTTGTCAGTTTGTACTCAAGATATAACTAAATGTTTTTAAACTTTTACAACAGAATACCAATTTATACACAGACACACACATATATTTCAGAACTAATTCATTATTTCATTTCGTTTAAATCTATGATTGATTCACCCGATGATAGGTTCTAGTTTCTTTGTCATTGAGGGGAAAATACTTTTTTACCTATCCATGTGTTCTTTTTGCTGCCCTCACTACTGTCTCTTAGGACCTCTAGAGGACAGCAGAGAATGCTGTTTAGAATCCAAGTCTGGAAAAGAACAGGGGAGGACACATGATCTCTCACAGAAGTGCAGTTCACCATCTCGGCTCCCAAGTGACTGTCGCATCCTGTGTACAGACTTGAATTACCCCCCTCCACCCTCCCCTAAGTTCAAAGGAGTGTCACAAAAATAATTATTTCTACCACACTATGATCATTTGGGTCTCATGAAATCTATCTGCACATATCTTGTTCGGAAATTTCACCCAAATATTTCCTGCTACTTCTGTAAGAATCTGAGTAAATTTGTTAAAACAGGCAATTTGTAATGGAAACTATAATTTTGTACAATATTACAGGCAAACTAAGTTGCATCTAGCTCATGTTAAAAGCTACCAAATACAAATAAGAAAGTACTCTTAATTTACAAGGAGAAGATTGAAAACCCCCTTATTTTGCATTAATAAAAAATGCATCTAAATGATTCTTCCTTGCTACTTCGAACATATTGGAGAGAGGAAGTGATATAGGGTAGGTTAAAAAACCAAAACAAAACAAAAAGTACTGGACAGAGAGTCAAGAACGTGATTCCAGTTCTGGCAAGGCTAGCCCTGTGGTCTTGACAAGTCATTTAATTTCTTTTTTTTTTTTTTTTTCATTTCTCGGCATGTTATTCTTTTTTCTTTTTTTTTTTTGAGGAAGATTGGCCCTGCGCTAACATTTGTTGCCACTCTTCCTCTTTTTCTTTTTTCTCCCCAAAGCCCCAGTACATCTTTGTATATCATAGTTATAGAGTTGTAGCTCTTCTCTGTGGGACTCCACCTCAGCATGGCTTGACAAGTGGTGAGTAAGTCCGTGCCCAGGATCTGAACCGGCGAACCCCAGGCAGCCGAAGTGGAACAGGCGAACTTAACCACTGTGCCACTGGGCCAGCTCCCATCATTTAATTTCTGAGGACTCAGTTTCCTAATCCGTAAAAAGGAGCCAAACAGGATGATTTCAAAAGTTAATTCTTGCTTCAAAATTCCATCATTTCTTTGGTAAAAATTCCAGCACAGTGATGCTAGAACTTTGGCCTAGCCCTTTTGGAAATACTTAGAAAGACAACCAAAGGTTTAACTATACTCACTTTAACAGTTAGGAACATTGAGTAAATCAACTGAGAGATTTTAAAGCTAACTTCTAAGGAATAAACAAATGAGGCAAACATTGGTGGGGACTTTTGACTCTTAAGTTAAAATCAGAATGACTAGATCCAGATTAGTATGTAAGAGGGTTAATGTATGTGTTTCTCTTAAAAAAATGGCCCTATAATATTTACCTAATTATGTTACCTAAGTTCAAATTCTTTAAGAAAGAAATATGTTTTTGATTCTCTAAAAATAAGGGACGAAAATGTATGTCTATTCCAAGCAGTCATCATCTTGAATAGAAAATAACCTCTTAAAAATTAAAGACAGGAAGTGTCAGTGAGTGTTACATATAGGATTTTTAAATTATTATTAATGAAATTTATTGCCCATTTTGTATTAACATACAAAACATTTCCCTTCAAAAAAGGAATTCATAGACAAGACATGGAAACACCCTGTGTCCATCAATGGATGAATGGATAAAGAAAATATGGTATATGCATATACAGTGGAATATTATTCAGCCTTAACAAATAAGGAAATTCTTCCATTTGCAACAAAATGGATGGAACTTGAGGGCATTATGTTAAATAAAATAAGCCAGACAAGATAAGACAAATACTGCATGATCTCACTTGTATGTGGAATCGAGAAAAGTCAAACTCAGAGAGTAGAAGAGTGGTTACTAGGGGCTGGGGGTCGGGGAAATGGGACCAGGTTGATCAAAGGACATAAACTTTCAGATATAAGATGCATAAGTACTAGAGACCTAATGTGCAGCGTGATGACTATAGTTAATAACTGATATGTTGTATACTTGAAATTTGCTGAGAGTAAACCTTAAGCATTCTCACCATAAGAAAAAAAAAGTAAATCTGTGAGGTGATGGATATGTTCGTTTAATTCTGGTAATCACTTCACAATGTATACATATATCAAAACATCACTCTGTACACCTTAAATATATGCATTTTTATTTGTCAACTATACCTCCATAAAACTGGGTAAAAATGGTTTATCAACTTAAAAAAAATCCATAAATACCTTCCCTTTTGTGGTTTTCTGTATCACACGAACAAACTTCAAGGTAATTTATATATATCCATGAATATAATACAATCATAAAATTCTGGGCCACCACAGCACCTAAACCTGATGTTGTAGTTACATATAGTTTTGAATGTATTAGTACAAATAACATAACCAAAAAGATTTCTTTTATTTTTGTGTAAAAACCATTACATTGTAAGGCAGAGGCTGAGCCGGCTGCCGATTGCTCTGCTCCTGGGTCACTGGGATTCTGGACAGCAGTGGGCGGGGTGGTCCATGAGGAGTTTGTATCCTGGAATCTGAAAGAAGGGGAGGGCAGGGCCTGAAGAAAATACCAGTCTCAGGAAGCATGCAGAATTCAAATTCAGGATCAGACAAGAAAGCCCAGTGGCCTGTGAAATGAACCCGGTAGCTTAGAGAGTAAGAAGCAGGAAAAACTCGGGAATAAAGTATGTCTGGGGTCCAAAGCCTTTCACAGGGTGCCAGTTGGTGTGAGCAATGATGTTTTTGGAATATATCTGTTTCATGATTTTATATCCTCAATTTTATGTATAGAACAGGATATTAAATGATGGGGTGATTATAATTCCTGATGTATTAGTATAACTATTTTTTCCTCCAAAGCATAATATTTAAGTCTATTTAGAAAACTGCAAGGCTAGTCTCTATCGGCATCATCAATTAGAAACATAATGTCAGATACAAATGCGAGTCACATATGACATGAAATTTCAAATTTAAAAATGTCTAGTAGCCGCACTTTAAAAGAATAGAAACAGGTGAAACGGATTTTAATAATATATTTTATTTAACCCAATATATCAAAAAATATGATCATTTCAACATGTGATCCATATAAAAATTATTAGTGAGACGTTTTACATTCTTTATTTCATCCTAAGAGTTTGAAATCTAGTGTATTTTACAGAACATCTCAATTCAGATCAGCCACGTTTCAAGTGCTCAGTGGTCAGATGAAGCTGGTAGTTGTGACACTGGACAGTTCAGCTCTAGTTCTACAGGATACTGATTGGATCTTCCGCAAAAATGAATAGTCATCTTAGACTTTTGATTGTTTTGTTTATTCCTTGCCAGCACATTGAATCAGACCGTGTTATTTCTAAAAACAAACCAAGAAAAGTCGCTGACTAGTTGGAAGTAAAAGTGGTCATTGAATAAAGAAAAAAGCATATGCATGTTTATGCTTTTCATTTTAATTGGTAGTTTTGAACAGAACGTCTCTTTTGAACTTAAACTCTATGTACTAAAACATAATATAAATAGTGATAAGAAGAGTAATAAAGAAAAATGTGTTCTGAGAGATTTTTAGAGAAATATTTAAGGAAAAAGAAATTGGACCTTTTTTTAAATTGCTAACATTAGTGATTTAGTATTTTGAGATGATAAAGGACTTACATTTTCACTTGACATTTCTTCTACAATTTTTGCATAGGAAGCAATTATAAAGCCCTAAGCAGCACCTATTATCTTTTGACAAAGCTAAGATTCTTTATAAAGAATAGTTCATCAGTCAGTTACCACCCACATTCCATTTCTTCTTTTCATTTGTATTCCTGATAAAGGTTGTTCTTTCCCTGTTGACTCAATCTATTATTTTTGCACTTGACAGAAATATTACCAAAGTATTAACTAAAAGAAAATTATGCAAAAGATAACTACCAGAAGTTTTGTGCACGTGTACACATGAATCATTTTTACTTGACTTGTGCTCAACAAAATGTCCCAGCACTGGAGCTGGCCCCATGAAGTAGTAGTTAAGTCTGGCACACTCCACTTCAGCAGCCCAGGTTTGTGGGTTCAGATCCCGGGCACAGACCTACTCTACTTGTCAAGCCATGCTGTGGCAGTGGCCCATGTGCAAAGTAGAGGAGGACTGACACGGATGTTAGCTCAGGACTAATCTCCCTTAAGCGAAAAAAGAGAAAGATTGGCAACAGATGTTAGCTCAGAGTGAATTTTCCTCACCAAAAAAAAAAAAAAAAAAGAAAAGTCCCAGAACTGTAGGTACTCTTCAGACTTTAAGGGAGCAAATGTCCCTACCATGCTGACCACATGCCCTTCTCTGCGAGTTTACCAAAAAGCTGTTCCTAATTTATGAACTTTTGAGATTCAAAACTCTTTAAATGCAGCTTTTTGCATTTCTTAACATGTAAAGCCCTTTTAAAAGGATTTTTTTTAAAAATGTAGTGTTAACACTGTAATAAAAACTCTTTTTTAAAATGTACATTTTTTTAAATGTTGCATGTATTGTTACTGCTAATCCAATTTAATAGGCATGCAAATATTAAGATAAAGGATAACCAGAAACCCTGCTGCCTCTCAAACTCACAAAAAAGCCTACATCATCAGCTGCAATCGAGGGGCAACACTACAGTCACCAAGTACCCCTATGTGCCCAACGTTGTTTTGAGCATTTTGCATGTGTTTAATCCTTGTGACAACTCATTGAATGGATCCTCTTATTATCACCTCCATTTTACTTAAAAGGAAACTGGAGCACATAAAGTTTGAGCAACCTGCTGAAAGGCCAACAGAGTGGAAGAGCCAGTAACTATAGGCAGCAACCAGATGCCAGAACCTATACTTCTCACCAGTATGTTTTGTTGTCCCTGAAATTATAGGTAAGCAAAGCAGTTGGCAAGGGGTGAACTTCTGGTGAGTGTTTTAACATTAGATGACTGTGTATCAGCTGACAAAGTTCTAGTCAGACAAGTGGGCAACGAGTGTGAAGGAGATATGACAGATGGTTTTGGTCCTATATCCTATGACTAACACCAAAGAACAGATGTGGAGGCCTGGGGCTCAGGCTGGAGGCCAAAGCAAGTCTAGAGAAGAGGAACACAATAACACTCATTGTGGGTCACAAGGCAGCAATCATAAGAATAGAACAGGAGAATCCATGTGGTACACAGTAGGAGAGATGTTGTGATAGTAATTGCCCCTCTAAGTATAAAGGCTTATATTTTGCTTGAAAACCAGATTGGCTCTAGAGTTTTTGGGTTGTGGGACTGATTAATTTTAATAGTGAGCTCTGATGGGCTCTGAAAGTAAAGAAAGAATGTCATTTTACTGTATCATTCCAGTAAAGCATCTGCTAATGATACTGGCTCAACACAAGGTTGACATGAGGGAAGTCATATTGTAAGAAAAGAAGCCACATTGTAACTTTGAATGACCTCTGATTAACTAACCCAGACATGCTCTGTGGATTTTACAGCCCCTCCCAGCTGCTATAAGTTGATAACTTTGTTCTTCTGAGTTCCTTAGGAATGTGATGACCCCCAGGCAGAGAGTCTGCTGATAGCCATCATCAATGACAACTGAAAGATCAGGCTGTAGAGCATTGCTCTGGTCTCTGATGCATATCCAGTAAAACCAAAGACTATCAGGAACTAAGACCAGATGTCTGTCCCACCTGGAGACCAGATGCCTCCACCCAGAGATCAGATGGATGCCTCCACCCTGAGACCAGCCCCCTATATAACTGGCCTGTAGTCTTTGTTCTGTAAGATGGTTCTTTTCAAACATTAGTCAGCCATCTTCCCTCTTGCTGGCAAGCTGTAATAAAAAGTCCTTTCTCTCCTACCTCCTTGCCTCTTGACAATTGGCATGTCTTGCAGTGGGCAGACAACCTCCCCCGGTCTTGGGTGGTAACACTAAGAGTGCGGGCTCCCTGGACATGGAGGGAATCCTCTGTGAAGGTGGTCTACCTCACTCTCCTGCACCCTGCCACCATCTACTAACATTTTCCTTTTATTTGTAGGGGCTTCTGACTAGGGCAACTGTTTTTGCTTATCCTTTCTAAGGCTTCTAATAAGGTATCCCAGAAATATAGAATAAATTCCTGCAATTTCTCAACTGAAGTTAGGTCTGTGTTTCCATAGTGCTACCTGGGTATAACACTTTGCCATTCTTCTGTTATAATTTTGATGACTTGTCTTCTTGTCAAATTGACTGTGAAAGAACTCATGTCAGAGACTGCACATCCACTCCTTAGTCCCCACTGCCAGGCCAGAGCGTTGCCACACATTAGGAGTTTAGGGTTGTCAGATGCCCTTCTTCCAAATACTGGAGAATCTCTTGGGGAGGGAGTATGATATTTGAACAATTTGTAAAGCATCTGTGCTTTCCACTTAGCAGTTTGTTCTTTGTGCTGACTGTAGATTTATTTACTGAAATACTCTTCCCTTCATACGCACATGCACATTCATGGCTAATACCAAGTTGTAGTTTTAACCAAGCTTCACTGAAGATTTGAAAGATGGTATCAGAGGCAAATTATGAAAAATTTAAGATTAAAGATTATTATTATTATTCTCAAATTTCTACATTTCACTGACTATACTTAATCACAGCAAGTCCAGTGCCAGCCAAAGAATTCCTCAGCTCAGAGTCTGTTCTATCTTTTCTCTTCACCAGGTCCCAGTGCTGCCAAATCTCTTTTGGCCCACCTGGAGGAATTATCTATTTCTTTTTATTAATGATCTCTGGAAAAAATACAATTTATCATTAATTTAATGGAAGAATTTTTAAATTGTTAGCAATTATTCTCACTATCAGATAAAATATTGTTGATGTATCTGAACAGATCGCAGCATCCAAGGACACGTGCACTTTCGTCTAAATGATGCCATCAAAAGAGGACTCGATTAGCAAAAAGTATATGTGGTGGGTTTATTTATTAGGCAGTTTTAATATATGTACTCAATGTGACTACTGCTAAAATGCTATTTTTATAGAATAAATGTTTATTCATTTAAATTCTCCTAGATTTCCCCATAAAAACCTTCCACTTCCACCACTAGCACCAGTGTGTGTGTGTGTGTGTGTGTGTGTATATACGAGTCTACGTATTTTAGAGAATTTGTAAGATGTTATTAACCAGATTTAAAATGGTAATTGTATGTACCTAAAGAAACCTTAATCACACTTAGATGTAGAGATCTGAATTTTAAAGTCTTGAAAATTTAAGGAGACTCAAAATCTAGATTTTACTTTTAATGTTTCCTCAATAGAGCTAAAATTAATAACACCTTTATTTCTTTACTTATCTCTGTAACTCCATAATAATATACACACTTACTTCGTTTTTCCATATGGCTGTAAGAGGAAAGTTGGAAATGAGGTGCCAGAATTTCTTGATCTCTGGGCTTCAAATAAGAGAGAAAAATGCCAGGCAGGTCCCACACTGCTGTCCAGGTGCTGGCTTTCAGTGTCAGAGTTCGCCGGTGACGCCCAATGAAGACCTCATGGAAGTCAACACTAAATCCTTACTCCTCAGCTTCTGCTACGGTGCTGATTCAAAGGCTTCCTCCATTTTTGTTATACTTTCCCTCTATTTTAAAGATATTTTAAATTAGGTAAAATTTGCATCATATCATAAATCTATATTTAGCATAGATAGCAAGGGACAAAAAAAAAAAACTCAACCAGTTCCTAACACTTCATTACCTTTAAAAATATGAGATCTCAGGGCCAGCCTGGTGCTATAGTGGTTAAGTTCACATGCTCTGCTTCAGCAGACTGGGGTTCACGGGTTTAGATCCCAGGTGTGGACCTACACACTGCTCATCAGCCATGCTGCAGTGGCATCACACATACAAAAAAATGTAGAGGAAGATTGGCACAGATGTTAACTCAGGGACAATCTTCCTCAAGCAAAAAGGGATTGGCAATGGATATTAGCTCAGAGCCAATCTTTCTCACAAAAAAAAAAGAGAGAGAGAGAGAGATCCCAATAGACAATTTGCTAATTAGCACTTTAATTCCTATTTTGTATATATAAAATATTTTATTGTATTTGAGTTGTTTTTATCCAAAGCAAACAAAATTATGTTAACTTTCATTCCAAAACTAAAGCATATATTAAGTTATCTCAGAAATTTAATTACCTATTGTTTTTCTCAAAAATTTAAAAACATGAAAAACTGAGTTTGCCAATTTACTCTTTTTCTTTCCTTGGCAATTTTTGCAGATGTTTGCCATAAGCAACAACCCCTGTAAGTGAAAAGATAAAGCATATTGCCCTCCCTGTTCTCACTCAGTAATTACACACTATTTACTTAGGACTGTGTATCTTTATTCACATTTTAATGACTGAATTTGTCAAATTTTAAATTACTATCTACTGTATTATGTTAATCACTAAAAACCATTAAATCTTTAAAAAAAATCTAAAAATTTTGTTTCTTTTTAAATTAAAGGACAAGTTAAGCTAGATAACAATGAAAACAGAAGTAGCAACATTTTAACATCACTAATGTTGAATAATATTATTTTCACAACAGAAAAGTATCATTTTCCCAAGCATAAGTTATTTTTGCTGTCAAACTTGACCAAAACAAATATCTGCATGACACTGAAATATAAAACCTTCATTCACTCTTCTGGTGTTATGTTGGTCTCCAAGAGAAGAAAAGATCTGATTTCTTCAGAGATTCATGTTATGAATCTGATTGGAGCAACGAAATAAATAATGATAATATTGGATTATAACTCAAAGTATACAAAAACTTCCTGAATCCATATGGTTATAAATAAATGACTGACAAAATTAAATAAATGAGGTAGACCGGACAACTCTTCCTTACAGAATAATTTCAATAGAATAATTATGAATAGATCAGGTACTTGAGGAAATAAAGGAAAATTCTGGAGAGTGTAAGTAATAAATTTAAAGTAAAGTCAAATTAATAACAGGTACCTGGAACTAAACTATTCCATATTTTTAGCTAGGAGATTCTCTTCACTATAAAAAGTAGTTTGAGTATTTAAAAATGATTCACTGTGTTACGCTTTACTTAGCATAATAGAAAATTTTCTTTTTCTCAAAATAAGCTCAGGGAACACCACCATACATGTATTTCTAGTATTTTTCCAGGTTTATATTTTTTAGTATCAAAAATTACACAATTTTATATCCTCCCCTTTTTGCTCAATACCATATGTAATCATTTTTCCATGTCTTTAAATTTTTTCATAGAGTGAGCATGTAATGTTTGCATAAAATTTCATCTTGTGACTGGACCATGATTTTCTCAACCAGATTGGCATAGCCAGGCATCAGCACTCAGTCAGAAGATGGGGACATATTGAGGACTGAGATCCAGCCCATTTTTCTGGTGTGTGCTAGTTCCCTACCCAGTACAGCCCGACCACAGTGAAGTGGGACATACTTGTTCATTTAGCACATATTAATTGAGCGCCCACGATGTGCCAGACTCTCCATGACACTGAAATATAAAATAGTCACTCTTCTGGTGTATATCAGTATCCAAGAGAAGAAAGGACCTGATTCCTTCAGTGATTCTGGTCTAAGAGCATGGATGTATCAACAGAAAATGGGCAAAGTTCCTTCCCCACTGGAAGCCTACATGTTAGCAAAGGGAGAGAGATTATAAGCCAAAAATTTATTATAAAAGTAAATTAAATGATGGGGGTGATACATTCTATGGGAAAAAGACAAAGAACAGAATAAAGGGGATCAGGCATCCAGGTATGGGGGCGGGGATGCTTGCAATTTGAAAATAGGAGTTGAGGTTGGCCTCAATGAGAGGCAAATGAGCAAATACTCCAATCGTGTGAGATAATTAGTGCAAATTTTTGAAGGAAGAGTAGCCCAGAGAGGGCACTGACAGTGCTTGGACCCATGGCAGGTTCAAGTGATATGTGTTCCAGAAACCAAAAAATGTACCTGAAGCAACTAGGCCTTCCAACAAGGTCTAGTTTCTTTAGCTGTGAGAAAGAAAATGTATGCCCCAGGGAACCTGAGATGGTTCACAATGATTCCTTGCCCCAATAATAGACAGATATTTAAAATACCCAGTATGCATTGCTACCCTCATGTATGAAAGCTTTGTATGCTTTTTCCAACAGTCTGTTTCCTATCTCCTGGTCATGGTTTTTAATGACTATTTCACTATATAGCTGATCCACATTTATTCATAATTTTTCTTTTGTTGAATATTTGGATTAATTCCAATTTTCCATTATTATAAGTAATGCTGCAATGATATCCTTGCTTATAAATCATTGGCCTCTGTCATATTTGAGGCAAATTTTTTTTCCAGTTTCTTGGTTGTTATTGAATGCTCTTTATCATATTTTTTGCCATACAGAATTTTTATGTGGCTAAATATGCCACTTTTACCTCTATGATTTTTCTTTGCCTCTATATGTAGAAAGCTTTTTAACCATGTGAAGACCGTATACATATTTTCCTGTATTGTCTTTTACATTATACTACTCTTGTTTTCATCTAATTCATATTGAATTTATAATGGTATATGTTAAGAAATAAAAATTCAACTTACAAAATCCAAGCTTCCTTCCTTCCTTCGTTCTTTCCTTTCTTTGTTTCTTTCATTCCTTCATTCGGTCGTTCACTCTTTCGTTTGTTCTTTCTCTCTGTTACCTCTCAGGATAAAAGAAAGGATAAAAATCCTGAATATTTCTTATTAGTTCCTTTATATTCTGTATTTTTAGTTTTCATAATTTTTACTTAATTCTTTTGGTATTTCCATGTGGACAATCATTAAATTTACAAAATAATATTGTTTCTTTCCTCTTTTCAATTGTTATATCTAATACTTATTTTTCAGTGACTCATTGAATTAGCCAGGACTTTCCACACATTGTAAAACATTATTACATGTCTTTGTTATGGACAAATTTTAATGGGAAAGCCTCTGGATTTTCTGCACTAAGTGCAATATTGGCAGGTAGCTCAAGTTTGTTTTTTCCCACCATATTAAGAAAATTTCCTTTTTAGTTTTTTGAAGTCTTTTGCATTTCTAGGCACAGAAGTTGAAATATATCTCATATCTAGTTTAATATTGATTAGGATGATCGGGTGTTTTATGTACTTTGAAATCTATTCCATATCAATGAATTTCTAAATATTAAACCATCTTTCCATTCCTGAGATAAAAATCTACTTGGCCATAGTTGATGAGCCTCTTTAATCATAAATTTTTGTGCCCATTTCTTTTTTTTTGCGAGGAAGACTAGCCCTGAGCTAACATCCGTGCCCATCCTCCTCTACTTTATATGGGACGCCGCCACAGCATGGCTGACAAGCAGTGCATTGGCAGGCGCCCGGGATCCGACCCGGCGAACCCCCGGCTGCCAAACATGGACTAAACTGCTGTGCCACTAGGCCGGCCCCTGTGCCCATTTCTTATTATTTTCAGGAAATAAATTTCAAGGAGAGGAATTTCTTAATGATGTTTAATGCTTTTTAATAAATTTCCAAATTATCAGACAGACAAATTAGTAGTTTAGGAGTATGTCCACTTTCCTGTATTGTTGTCAACTACAGACAGTGTTAGTATTTTTATATTCATTAAGTCTTTAAGGCCCTGAATTCTATCTTATTATTTTCTTTTATTTCTGTGATTATTAATGAGATTGAATATATTTCCTGACCATTCTTGCTTATTTTTTGGGGTATGGCATTTGTATTGTTTGGCCTTTTTATATGTGGGATGTTTGCTTTTATAAACTCTTTGGAATACACTACGTAATAGAGATATTAGTACTCTGTTAATATGTACAGTATTTTTTCCTCCTAATTCTCATTTCCATTTCTTTTGTAATGTTTATCGTGTTTGAGCATTTATTACTAGTATAGCATCCCACGGTGGATTTCTCTTCCTTGTCTTTTAGGCCTTCTGACAATCTCTGACCATGTGGAGAGTCATACATTCTGTGTAGTAGAAGTATGTCATATGCAGTTCTTTGTCTCTCGCATGCCCAGGTCACAGAGACTGATTTCTTCTGCAGTTGCCAGCATCATTCTTATGAGACCGTACCTCCCACTGTGCAACATGCAACTGTGTGTTCTTTCTTTCTCTAAATCATGTTAAAAAATGAGTGCTGTAGACACTTGTAAAAGAATCATGCATGAGATAACTAACAATCACGCAGTTCCCAAGTAGTAGAGGAAGTACATAGTATTCCTCCTTCCTTCCATCCTTCCTCTTTTCCTTTCTTTCGTTCGTTCTTTCTATCTGTTACCTCTCCCTTGTTTGCTGTTTATTCACATATATGTATTTTAATTTATTCCTCTTTGTCTAAACTTTATGGCTTAAAACAACATATTCATCTGGGTGCTTCTTCTGTTCCATGTGGCCTTGGCTAGTGTCACTCACTCAGTTGTATTTAGGTGGCAGTTGTCTAAGAAAACTTCATCCACTTACTAGGTACCTCAATACTCCTCCACAAGACCTTTTTCTATGTGGCCTACGTGTGGCAGCTGGACACTCAGAGTTCCAAAGGGACAAGCCCCAATGTACAGGCTCTTACGGGGCCTCTATTTATATTACACTTGCTTATGACTCAGTGAAAGCAAGTCCTATAGCCAAACCCAGTGTGAGAGAATATTACCCAAGGATATGAATACTGAGAGGTATGGTTCATTGGGGGTCACCAACATAACAGTCCACAAAATAGTACTTCTTTCCTAATGGACCCTCAAAATGTCCCCAACTCCTGAGGTTGTGATGTATAGGTTTCTTTGTGGTTTTATGTGAGAATTCCTCCCTTAGGAGATTTTATATATATACACACATACATATACTTTTGGAGTAAATATATTATATTTATATAGTTATTTTTGGAGATTATATATTATATAATATATAAATAGTTTATACATAATATGAATATATAATATACTACATAATAGCAAATATATATTGTATATTTGATATATTTATCTAAGAGTAAAATTGCTGGGTCCTAATTATGTGCATATTTAATTTGCATTAGTACTTGCATATTGATCTCCAGAATTGCTGTACCTATCGACATTATTATCACCACTATGTGGAAATTCCCATATTCTCTGCCAACAATTGGCACTATACAGCCTGTTTTCCCTTTCTGCCTCCAGTGACAATCTGACCAACCCATTTAAGAAACTGTAGTGGCTCTTTCTCAATTTGCTATAGGGTAAAGATCAATTACCTTGGATACAAATTCAAGGATTTCTATAATCTGATCAGTCCCTTTTTATGCAAAAGGTTTTCCAACTCAACTTTATTCCCCTTCTACTTTCTATAAACTAATCTCCTTGTTGTTTTGCAAAGACACTATACGAATCTGCAGCCCTAAGACGTTGCCCCAAGTTTCTTATATGCTGAAGACTGCCTTCTTCTCTCTGTTTATCCAAGTTCTACCAATCTGGTCTGCAGGATTCAACTCTGTTTTGATATCCCCAACAATGTGAATAATTATTTCTCTTCACTTTCATTTTTTTCAATAAGCATTCTGAAACTCAATCATGAATTCTCTCTTTCTCAAAACAAGAATGGTGGGCCAGCCCAAATGGCCCAGTGGTTAAGTTCGGTGTGCTCCACTTCAGCAGCTGAGTCCTGCTTTCTGGGTATGGACCTACATCACTCTGTTAGCGGCCATGCTGTGCTGGCGGCCAACATACCAAAAAATAGAGGAAGATTGGCATGGGTGTTAGCTCAGAGCAAATCTTCCTCAGCAAAACAAAAAACAAGAAAACAACAAGAATGATATACTGCATTTTGCTGTAAGAAAGCTCCCTGTGGGCTCAGTAGGATAAAGGGAATAGCCTAAAGGTGATTTTGGTTTTCTCTTATAGAGACAGAAACTTTGCCAGTCCTAGAAGGATGTACTAATTTATTTGGGATATCCAAATAGTCACTGACGAAGTCATATTTAATTAAATGGTATACAGTGATTTGTTAGCATATGGAAATCTTAAATGTCATTTAAAGTTGGCATTTGAGTCATCTGAGCTACTCCTTTGTTTACTTATAGTCTTCTTGCTACAGGGATTTCCTTAATGCAGATGTGTAAGAACTGATGGAATAATAGATTTGCACAAACACTATGGATTTGCCAGACACTATTGTGGGGCAAATCTCTGAATGTATTGTGGAAATTGTTAAGCAACTTTTGCATTGATCAATCTTTTTTCTTTTTACTCATGACCCCTAACACTCGGAAAATCTGTCTCAGCTGATTCTAATTGGACTTGTAGATTTAAATACTTTCTCATCTGATTTGTGTTCCTGCCATTCCTATCATTTATTCTGATTTGGGGTATAGACTTTCCAATGAGATCGTTTTTATTCTTGCTAAGTCTTAGAAGAAAAGTTTCTATCACCTTAAATCTAGAAGTAATTATTCACATGCCAACATTCACTATGCCTTCAGATGAAGAGTGAAGCTCTGACAGACTTTCAGAATTTTAGTAATGAGATGACTTAGTAAAATAAGTAACAAAGAGGATGGAACGGTCTCTTCATTAGATATCTTTTTCAAAAGCAACCATTCATTTTTTGCTGACTAAATAAATTCATTAGTTTTCTGAATGATTTCTGTTCCTTTTTCTGAACATAGGTTCTCATTTTTCTTTCTTCATAAGAAGAAAAATTGTAATAATGTTTGGAGGATGTTTACTCACAGAAGACTAGTCGGAATGTAACACATGGACCAACAAGTTTCTGGAGTAAATTCCCACTTAGAACACTCTATCCTCCAGCAAGTATCACATTTACCCTGATTACTCTTCTCACACCACAGCGAAAACCCCAAGACGTTGGCCAATGCCTGTATTGATTTTAGCCTACCTAAGAGCCATGCAATACATGCTCCATCATGTGGAAGTGGATGGAGTTTAAGTAGGACTCCCTGCCCACCCTACTGACTTATTTGGCATCACAGTCTCCATAGCAGCTTTACTATTTTCTGAGTCTAATCAAAGCTACACAGATACCTGGTCATATTTCTGCTGCAGCTGCTCCTTACTTTTCCATAACTTCTTGTTCTCTAGAGGATTTCCACTTTTATCCTGCCCCTTAAGGTCCACTGAATTCTTACAGCAAAAATAAGATACATATGCATACTCGTCAGATTGGACAGAAAAGATAAACACAAACACGCAAAAGTCTCACATTCTAATTTAATGGGGAATCAAATACAATGGAAACTCTGAATTCTCATATGCTACTGTTGGCTGTATAAATTGGTAGAGTTATGTCAGAGAGAAATTTGGCAATATATAGTCAAGGTGAAGATGCATATACCAAAAAATTACAGCAATTTCATTTTTAGGAATATAATCAAAAGGAACTGTGCACAGAGTTTTATTATAATATCTTTGCTATAGATAAAATATTTAAACTATGTAAATACACATTAGTTGGGGGAAAAAGAATAGAAAAATCATGGTATATTCATTGATGTAATTTTGTATAACAGTCAAATAAACTAGATTTTCATGTGTTAGCATGAATACACAGTAAACACGTGAAATGAAAAAGCACATTTCAGACTAATATATATATATATATATATATATATATATATATATATATAGCATGATTCAATACATGTAAAATCTGAGGGAAATATGGCAAATTATAATATTAGTTAAATCTGAATGGTAGGTACATGGATGTTCATTTTATTATTTTCTTAAATTTTCCAATTTTTGATTATATTTAATAATAAACAAGTAAGAATTTCATATATCAAATTTTTCGTATTAAAGGTTTCTATTATCTAATTTACTGATTTATTATAATATTTAAGTAATTTTAAGAAAAAATGCTATGCTGAATAAATGCCTTACTGTATTTAGACAAAAAGAAACTATATAGAGATTGAAGAAGCTGAGGGAAAATAAACAGAGAAGGTATAACCTTAAAGAATGGGAAAGATTTTGGAATTTCCATGAAAGGGAAGGGTACTACTATAAAAGAGGAGAAGGTGAGGGGAGTTATTAAGGAACAAATTATCATGTTAAATTTCTGGGACAGAGAAAGAAATGCCCTAGGTAAGTATGTTGGGAAAAAAGTTAAAAAATGATGCTGAATACGTAAGATGGTTAGCTTATAAAGGGTCATAAGAAATTGGAAACTATAAAGAGAAATTCACAATAAAATAAATATTTAAGAAACTATTCTGGCAATGTTATCATGTAGTAAATTGTTGAAAGGAGATGTAGAGTTCCAGGAGACTGTTGTCAAATTCCAGGCACAAAGGCATGGATTAGGATGGTGGCAGTGGGAAACAAGAGGAAATGAGAAATGAGAGAAAATGTCCAAGGAGAAATGACAGGATTTTGTGATTAGAGGTGGCATGTGCACTCTGCAACAACTGAGTGTTCATGCCAACAGCTTTGAAGAGGTCTCATGACGGCCAGGAATAGCTCTAATTCTATGAATTTTGACAAATGTGTAATAACATGTGTCCACCCTTACAGCATCATGCAGAATAGTTTCATTACCCTAAAAATCTCCTGTGCTTATATCGACTCCTTCTTCCTTCCCTCCCCTGAGCCCCTGTCAACCACTGATTTTTCTTTTTACTGTTTCTATAGTTTTGCCTTTTCAGAATGTCATATGGTTGGAATCATATTGCGTGTTGTCTTTTCAGATTGGCTTCTTTCACTTAATAATATGCATTTAAAGTTCCACCATGTCTTTTCACAGCTTGCTGGCTCATTTCCCTTTATGCCACTGCACTTTTAATATACCAGATTTTATCACAATCAAGATATTAGTAAATCCTTCCTGCTTCAGGATACAAGTCCTTTTCAAAATGGTTGGCAAATATGATGCTCCATCAGTTTAGAAATATCTATAGTCTATCACATCTACACATTATCCTTCTAGACAGCCTCTGGGAATGCCCAAACCACTTGGCTCAACATGCCAAGTCCTGTTTCCTAGGCACCTAGTCTCTATTAGAGTGTTGAGACCAACATTGACTAAGCCCCATAAGTGTTGTTGCCACTTTCTACTTGTATTTTATGCATCTACATGAATAGTGTCCCCCAGAGATTGGGAGATTAGGAGTTCAAAATACTCAGTTTCTAGGCATAGTCCTTTCTGAAGACTCTGTGGGTCAATCATCAGTGATATATGGCTATATAAAAGTATGAATATTATAAACATAACTTGACAAACAAAACCCAAACGATGTTTCCCAACTGCGGGTCATCAAAGGATGCCAATCGATATTTTTCTTTAAATATTCAAGTAATGTTGTTGGGTTAACTTTATAGTTTGGCTTCAGGTCACTTTTCCATCTCACAGGAAAAGCAAATCCAGGGGTCTTCTCAGGATGGTTCATGACTTACCACCACGCCTGAGAGAATTAAGAATATTGATCGTCTTGTTCTGAGGCCTTCTCTCAGGAAAAAAAATGATGGTATCCTTCCCCAATGTTGTCATTTATGTGCTCCGTTCCCATCTTCCACAGTTTCTCTCTGTCCATTTTTTACCTGTCTTAACTCAGACTTGGCTTCTCCAGGTGAGAGTTGTGGATTTGGCCATATTACCCACTCACAGGCAAGTAGCAAAAATAGCCATCCTAGAATGTTCCTTTTGTCCATTTCCAGAATGGAGTGCCATTGGAAAGGTAAAGGTTATGAGACTATCATCACCATAGGCAGTGGGCCAGCACTTCCAGTCCATCCTATGTGAGCCACAGAATGTGGAATCTTCACTCAGCCCATTTGTTCCCTCAGGAATAGTTATATTTTCAGAGAAATTGACATTGTGCTGTCAATTGTTCGCATGGTGATTCTTCCCTCTTCCAGGACATTCGAGTTCAATCCTTGACCTGGTACAACTAGGTTCAGTAAAATAAGGAAGATGTTTTTGTAATGAGAAAGATAGTTGTGATTGCATTATTCTCCAATCTTCATTCTCACCTCCTTCACTCTCATCCTCTCATCCCCTGAAAAGAAACCTTTTCAAAGATGTTCCTCCTCCACTATCCTTCATACTCAGATAAACTGTGTACTTATCCATGAGTCAGATGGGCTCTTCATACCTCTGGCACAGTCCCCCCATTTTCGGTAAAGGTGTTTTGATTCCAGTTTGGGAGTGGTAGGACTTACACTAAGTCCATACGATGTTAAGCTTCTTAGTCCATTTTGGTACATTAACAGCAGTGACATGTTACCTTGGCAGAATCAAACGGCAACACAATCTATTGTTTCAAACCCTTGAAAGTATTGGCTTCAGTCAAAGGGTAATAAAGTGCAAAGCAGAAATCATGCTTATTCCAGTCAGAACCCATCTGAAACCACCGGGATTTACTGGTGAGGGTTCTACTAACCTACCTGCTAGCTCTTGTCCTTGAGAATCTTACCCAAAGACTCTTAAGGCAATTCCTTTCCTCTTGGCATTCTGGGTAGTGTTTTTCCAAATGAGAAAGGAATGTATCATCTTTCTACCCATCACTGCAGGGTTTGAACACCCCTATGCTCTTGTTTCTTATACCAAGTAACTAGCCCCAGGGGCCAGAACAAGCCTCAACTTTGCATTCCAGACTCCTTTTGAGTTTTCCAATTGGGTATCTACATGGCCTATTTTGATTCTTCTTCAGAATTCCTACAGAGATTTCTAAAATTGCATTCCCCACGGAGAGAGATTCCTAATTGACCAGTTATTGAAGGCCCATTTGACTGGCCATTCAGCAAGACCATTGACCAATGCCATTAGTCTATAAATATCCAAACATTATTCTAGGGGTGGGAGTGCCAAGTTTCAGTGTTCCCAAATATAATGCCTTCTTTAATGCCCATTGTGTGGATTTACCCTTGCTTTCTTCAAAGTTTTATCATTCTCAGGATGAATGGTGGCTGGTTTTCAAACTGAATTACACCTTTTAGTGAAGGACCAGCGCATCAGGCAGCTTTCTTTGCTACAGCAAACAGAGAATCATGATGTTTAGGCCATTCAGCAATGGAAGCTGGCCATTTGGGGGCTTTTGTCATTGGCCCTAAATGCACAGCTACAATCTGTTCTTGGATACAATATTCTCCCTCCCTCCCCTCCTCCAGAGCTGCCATCAAGTATGATCCTGTAGGTACCATTTCCATTTTATCAGTGAATTCCGCTGAGTTGCTCTGCCTTTATTGGAAAGTCTGATATTGCAGCTATTTTGGGGTTTAGAATTATTTGATGTCTCAGTGACAAGATCTGTTTATACCAAACCCCAGTAACAGATCAACAATTGACTCCTGAAAGAATTATATGAAGTTGCTGCATTCAGTGACTTACAGTTCTAAATTTCCAGTATTTTAGACTGAGATGCAATATTAGGCTTCTGCCAGAGACCCTAATCTGCATACATCCATTTGACAAGACTTCTAAAATGATTTGCGCTGTAATTAAAGTTAAAATAATCACTATGGATGAGAATTGGGCAATTCTAAAGGTTCTTAGCATGACAAATTAAAATTGAGGGGAAGGTGAAATTGATCTATTTAATCTAGAAGCCAGTAAGGGCAAAGCCCTCTGTTTTATATAATAAATGCATTCCAGTTACAGGCTCAGGTATAAGTGATGCAACAACAAGATGTCTTTTTCTTTCTTGCTCTCCATTCTACAGTTTCTTGTTAACTCTAATGCCTTCCCCTGCAGTAGCACTGTACCCTCCGAGTTGTTCTTTTGGCTTTCAGATATTGCCCTCCACAGTTTCAGGTTCTTATATGGCCTTATCCCTTCTTAAAAGGAGGGTTATATAAGGTGCCCAAACCTTTATTGGCATCCACCATTATTTGCTTCAGTGTTGTATCACTTGAGGGTGGTTCATTACTGGTTATCATATCATAAACCTGAGGTTTCTTGTATCCACAATGTTTCAAATGCTTCAGAAGGACTATTCTCAATAAGAGAATTGCAACTTTGACTCTCAAAGCACAAACCTTCTGTATTCTCACCTTCAACAATACCAAAAGAGGTAACATTTGTACATTTAAAATTCTGGGGAATTGTTTGGATACTGAGCATGGCAACCAACTGAAGACTCATCCTGAATAGTCTCCTCCATTCCATTTTATTTACCATCTAATTATTTGCCCCTTGATTGTTTAAGCAAAGAAATGAAGATAGAAAAGATTCATAGGCAGTTGATGCACTTTTCAGCCAAGTGGTCCAACTCTCCCTTGGCCTATTACCATATGGTATTTAGACGGTGAATTTAATAATAAAGAGTTATAAGGAAGCAGCCTGAAGAGGAAACATTCTATCTTTCCAAGTTCCCAGTAGAACTTTTGGCAAACAATGAGACCCATTTTGTTTGTTTCATACACCAGTCTCATTTTGCCTTGTTTTGTGTTTCATTTTCTTTTCCTTCCCTGTCAGTGATTTCACTTTCATAAAGTGATTGGCAGAAACAGGGGTCTCTATTTCTAGCATTTTTCCCCTCATTCAGCTTTATTTCAATCCATTTTGCCAAATTTTTAGGGGTCAAATCTGTATCATGCAAAGTCTATGGATAAGATTGCTCCCTGGTAATCTGCTTTAGAGCTTTGGCTACTTTAAACCAAGGGAAGGGTGACAATTATTTGGCATCAAAATCTCATAAAATAATCAATAGTCATTTTTTCCCCCAAATGCTTCTGATACATTGATTTGGGGGTCCAAAAGTCACTCCTTATATTGCTCTACATTGCCCAATTCACTAGACTGGCATTATTGTTCTCGGGTCTAGGGTCTTGGGTCTGGATTTAGGGAATTGAGGCTCAAATTCTAGGAATGTCCATTCTTAGTTAGTTAGCCTTTTCATGACATCAATCCCTATTTAGTCTCTCTCAAACTATATATATATATATTTGTAATTTTTAGAGCATAGGAATACTGGAATATAAATGAGTGAGAGTCATATGAAGTATTCAAAATTTCTTATAATTCGGGATTCATTAAATCCAAAAATAGGAGAATCCTCCCAATTATATTGTGCTACTTGCCCATTTTATGTAAGGCATAGAACAAAATTATTGGACTCCCTTATCCATGAATCACTCACAATACAAACCATTGAAAGATTTTTCAATATGTTGAGAAAAGAGAAAGAATAGTATCTCCTTGGATTAGTTTAACATATTAGGATAAGTAGAGGAGAAAAGAATTGCAATATAGGAAGTGAGACGATGCCTTGCGGTAAACCTGAGAATCAATCGTACTAATATTAGCACAAAAAATGATTCTCCTCATCTGTCAAGAGAAACATGGCTTTGCAGCCAAATATTTTACTTTATTTTTGGATCCACAGAGCAGAGAAGTGAGCTTTCTCTTCAGAGAAATGAATCTTCACATTACGCTATCATTGATAGTCTTAAATTTCTAGTTTATTCATTTATTCATTTTATTTATTCCATTTTATCCTGTATTCCCACTTCCCATTTCCCCTTCCATTACAGGCAATCTTTCTAATGTGTCTGTTATATAAATATTTAATATTTTATTTATATTTACCCTTTAAATATATGTTCTTTTAAGACTTGTGTACTTGTTCTGTGTGCACGTGTATTCAACTTACATAAACTATTACATTATAGCCTTATTGCATATGTGGGTTTTTTTTAAACTTTTTTCTACCTAGCACTTTATTGTTAACATTTATCAATATTTTGAGGGCATGTTTAATCCATAATGTCTCTTGGCCGCTAGTCTTCCATAGCATGCACCCACACCATTGACAGTGACTACCACATTGATGAATGTAGATGATGAACATCTTAGCATGTCACATCTCTGTGGGAGAATTTCTCTGGAGTATTTATCCATGATTCGGATTTCTGGGTCATGAGATATACATATTCCTAATTTGACTGAGTACTGTCAGATGGCACTAGCTTCATTCCCATGGCACTAGCACTTATAATTAAACTTGAAAACAACATTTTAAGATTTTCAGAAATTATTATCATGTGGCCGGAAAGAAAATGAGACCCAGCAATATTAGACAGAATGAATTCCATGACTTGATGATTCTTTCTTAAATGTGTTTGACAAGGCTTCTGGACAATTCACCATTGATGGAATATTCTGAGAGGCGGAAAGTAGGTTGATTGCCTGAGAGGTAAGGAGAACACTTCACCTCTCAAATTTCCTTTCTAGATTAAATAAATACACAGAGGTTCTTGAAGAAAATGATAAAACACTGTGTATTCTCAATATACTACAGATTTTCAAATAGATTTATTTTAAGTATCCACCTATATAGGAAATACATATTCTGCCCCTCCAAAAGTCAGTTACACAATAGAACTCTCCAGGCAAAAGAATATAAAAGTATGTTGAATTTTAGTGAAAATAAAAATTCTCAGAAATTTTATAAAGTACAAATTATATGTATAATTTCCTGAGTAAAGAAATATCATGTCTCCTCATATACAGTTTATCTCTTATCAGGTCTAATTTACATATTTCATCACAAAGAATGTCTTTTTCCATTACTCAGATATTCATTCATTAAAAAAATATCTCTGAAATGTGTGCTACATAATCTCTACTGTTCTAGGTGCTGAGAATTCATGTGTGTCTGTCTCTTTTTATATATAAATTAATATGTATACATAAATACAAAGATATAGAGAGAGATAGAGATCTATAATGGATTGTATTGAATCTCCAAAACGATAACATAATGTTATATAACAATGAGTTAGTCATGAATAAATCTGAAGGTATCGTGAAGAGAAAAGCAAAAGCATTTGTCCTCAGTGAACATCAGCATTCCTCTATGCTATTTCTATTCCCCAGACGATTCTGAGGTGGAAGAGCCCCCTGGGTCATTTCAGATATCTTCAGCAAGAACAAAATGCATATCCAGTAGAAATTGGTGAATATATATTCAATAATTTCTATAATGGTAATCATACTGGCCCCACAAAATAGGCCCAGTTGACCGCCAACATCTGCTGTAAAAAAGCCAATAAAGAAATTGAATACATCATGTTTTTTCACTAAAAGCGAATTCAATATTACTAGAATTTGAATTATTTGAAGCTAATAAGTTAATCATAACTGATATATAAAGATGAGTTAATTGTGTTATTTTAAGTTTGGTATAAACCGTAATAGCAATTAAGAATATCTTAAAATAATATTCATATAAATAATCTCGAAAAGGAGAGAAAAAGCAAACATAAAATGTTTCCAAAAATATGACTCAAAGTCTTTGGGGGATATTAACTCCAGGCACATTTATAAAACATCCTAGACAATAACAAATGCATTTCCATGTGTTGAATGAAGAGCAGAAATGTAGCATTCAGATGGCATCATTGGGTGAAGAGGTTTTCCAGAAACATAAATTTCTAAGCGGTTTGTGACTTCAAGTGTCCAAACTATCTTTTTAACCATTGGTAATATTTCATTAAACTAAAATATACTAACACAGCACAACCTTCTTCTTAAGAAAATTTAAAAATCTATATATGTCTTTATTGTCTATGCTTTTTTATTGTGGTAAAATGTACATAGCAGAAAATTTTGACCATTTTTAAGTACACAATTCTGTGACATTAAGCACATTGACACTGTTGTACAACCATGACCACCATCCATCTCCGAACTTTTTCGTCTTCCTCAACTGAAACTCTACCCAGTAAACAATAATTCCCAATCCCCCTTCCCCTTAGCTCCTGGCAGCACCATCCTACTTTTTGTCTGTAGGAATTTGACTACTCTAGCACAGCCTTCTTAAATCAATTACATTATTAATCTTTTTCTCGTTGCCCTGAGCCATTCTTAGGATCACGCTATTTTTGTGAAGTGTGGTAATCAAGTATAGCTTTCCCAAGAGCTTTGAGGAATTTGTATATTTCCTCTCCATTCAGGGGCTCAGCTGCCAGTGTCTGACTGCTATCATTTTGCTTGAATCTGATACCCTCTTCTGTCACCTACTTGACTTCCTCTACATGCAGTAAGATCTAGAAAATCAGCAATTAAGTTTAAGGACTGTACGATGAAGGAGTGTGAGCATACAGTGGTGATAACTGAAAGGTCGAATTTTGCTTGCTCAGGCTTTTCTTTTCAGCCCACTCTGGGTGGAGTCCTGTGTGGAAGTCTGACATGGCAGACATTCCACCCAGATGTAGCATTGCTGAAACACTACACAGCAATCACTTGCTGAGGGGTGATGTTTGAGGGGAAAGTAAGATGCTGAGTGTGAGTATGGGATGATGAACACCAGCCTTTTCTTTGTGAAAGCCCATGTGAGGTTTGCTGGAGATATGCCTAGGGAGTGAAAAAGTGTTAGCTTTAAGTGGCAGATGAATGGCAAGCCCTACTGATTCTTGTTCTCCAACGATAAGCTAAATCTTAACTACAAAAGGAAAAAAAAAAGATAAATTTTTAAATATCGAGGAACAACTAAATAATACTTACCGAGTAACTCTGACACACTCACTGCTTTTTGCTGCTGGGTTATCTTATAGTTTAAGTCACTATAGTTTATTTCAATGTTCACAAGATTCTCCCTGGGGGATAAAAACAGAGTTATTCTAACTCAAGATTGTCATGACTATTATTAATTCCTATTTGACAAAGTACAACAATATCATTTTTGGTTCAGGTGTTTTTTTGTGTGTGTGTGTGAGGAAGACCAGCCCTGAGCTAACATCCGTTGTCAATCCTCTTCTTTTTGCTGAGGAAGACTGGCCCTGGGCTAACATCCATGCCCATCTTCCTCTACTTTATATGGGACGCCGCCACAGCAGGGCTGACGAGCAGTGCGTCGGCAGGCGCCTGGGATCCGAACCTGAGAACTTGCGAACCCCCGGCTGCCAGAGAGCGAACTAAACCGCTGCACCACTGGGCCGGCCCCCCTATTCAGGTGTTTTTTAATGTTGAATTACACACACCATTATATCCAATACTAACCACAATAGCTTCATTCGGAGGGCAATGTTGTCATGTTGGTATTTAGGGAAAATAATTTTTTCCCTGACCAATAATATTATTATTATTATTTTGTGTGTGTGTGTGAGGAAGACCAGCCCTGAGCTAACATCCGTTGCCAATCCTTCTCTCTTTGCTGAGGAAGACTGGCCCTGGGCTAACATCCATGCCCATCTTCCTCTACTTTATATGGGACGCCTCCAGGGCATGACTTGACAAGTGATACGTCTGTCCACGCCCGGGATCTGAACCTGCGAACCCTGGGCCGCCAGAAGCAGAGAGCGTGAACTTAACTGCTACGTCACCGGGCCTACCCCTGACCCAATAATATTTTTATGTCTCATTCCTGAGAAACTGGGAAAAGGCATTAAATGTAAATATCTATAGAGTAGATGCAAACATGTAAGTGTGTCTAATTTTAATTCAAATCTTGGTCCTGTCCTTTGTTACCTATGTGACCCTGGAGAAACCACATGGTTTTCCTGAGTCTTAGTTTCCTCATCTGTAGCCAGGATTTTAGAGTTGGTATTTTAGAGTTGTGACGAGGAGAAATGAAATAATGTGTGCAAAGAATTGGCACAGAACTTGGCATATATTGGGTGTTCAATAAATGGTAGTCATTTACTTTACATCGTTAATATGTTAGGGCAGAGACTCTGTTTTCTTAGCGTCTTCTAGAAATCTTTATATATGACCAGAGTGCCTAAACACTATGTTCAAACGATAGCTCTTTATGTAGTCTTGGATACCCTCGCACTCTATCTCCAGCCCAGAGCTCTACCTTAAACTTCAATAATGTATCCAATTGCCTCTTTGTATTTCTACTTGGATGTTCAATAAGTATTTCAAATTGATTTATTCCAAATCAAACTGTCAATATTTCTCCATTTATAGTGTTATAACACCACAGAGCCAATCCATCAGGAAACCTTTGTTTTACCTTCAAAATACATCCAGAATCCAACCTCTCGCTTCATTCACTGCTACTGCTGTTGCCTAAGATTCCATCATCTCTCACCTGGGTTTTTCCAATAGCTTTCTGACTTTCTGCTTCCAACTTTAATGTACTTCACCTCAACAGACACACGCTCTGTTCTTCACACAATAACCAAAATAATACTTCTGCAACTTGCAAATCATGTCAATCTTCTGCTAAAATCTCCCCAGAGACTTCCCAGTATACTCTAAGAAAAACCTTTCCATGGCCCTATAAGTTTTCTGTCAGCCTCCTACCTCTTTGCTTTGACCTTTCTCAACTCATGCCCTGCCATTCTTGGCCATTGCTTACTCTGCCTCCTGCCACACCAAGCTCCATTCTATTCTATCCATACATGAGGCGTGCTATTGGCTTAGGATCTTCCTCTGCATTTGGTTTTCCCTCCTTCTGGAATGTTCTTTCCCCATATAACATTGAGGCTAGTTCTTATATCTCCTTTAGGAGAGCAGTTTACAAAGTTTGGTCCAGACCCCTAGGGGTCCCCAATATCTTTTTTGGAGGTTCATGAGGTCAAGATTATTTTCATAATAAACTAACATATTCTTTGACATTTTCACTATGATTGTTATTTTAAGAAAAGCTGCATTAGACACTTTTTACATGGAACATCACTTTTACTTGAAAGAATGACAACCTATGATAGTTATATTAATGATATTTAATTAAAAATTAATGATATCAAAGTTAAATGTATATTGTATAATAAAATATATCAATATTTGGGAAATCTGCATGATGAAGCAAATTTTTCTAATGACCACTAAATGATGTTCAAAATCATACATAGGTAAAAGATCTATTGAAAGTGCAAGATCAATGGATATCAATATAATTGAGTATAAAAATTTTTTTGATATGTTTTTAATATTTCACTGCTAACTGCTTTTAAATGCCACCCTTCCCTCTTTTTTTCCCAAGAGAGGTAAGCTGATAAGAAAGCCCATGCACTACCTCCTTTGGCACCTGGGGAAGTTCAAACCACACAAACTCTGGCCCACATTTGGGATCTTTCATTGAAGTCCCACCACGTAACCACAATGAAAGGCAAAGCGAATTGCCTCTCCTTGTACTCACAAGCCAAGAGAGGATCTTCTTGGGAGCCTATCCTACTCTCCCCAGAAAGTCTCACTGTGTGAGCAATAAATTTTTATCATGCCCTCTTAACGCATGCGTGACAACAGAAGTCTCAACATCCAATCAGTTTTGGAGTGGGGAGTTGATCCTACTCCCCACAGAGCAACCACAAAACACATATTACAATTAACATTAAAGGAACTACCATTTGTTGGGTTTTGATATGTTATCAAAAAAAATTCACAATTCTCTATGAAGGCTACTAAAATATGCCTCCCTTTACAACTACATGCCTGTTTGACGCAAGATTTTCTTTACATTTTTCAACAAAAACCACATAAAGCAACAGATTAAATGGAAAAATCAGAACCTGACTAACTGTCTTCTCTTAAGCTAGACACTAAAAAAAAAAATTTAAAAACTCTAAAACAACGTCACTCGTCTTCCTAAATGTTTTTGTTTTGGAAAATATTTATTGGTTGTTAAAGCCTTTATTTATGTTACCATAGAGTAGGTTTATTGTTGCTGTTTTAAATGAATTAACAAATAAAATTTTTCACAGTTTAAATTCTTAAGTTGGCAGATATTGATACTTACAACTCACAAAAAGAAAATCCTGTTGGACTCCTCAGTAATTTTTAAGAGTGCAAACGGACCTTGAGACCAAAAAGCTTGAGAACCACTGCTTTAGGTCTTTGCTCAGTCATCACCTTTCCAGGAAGGTCTTACCTGGTCACTCTCCACAACCCTGAGAACAACCCTCCCTGACTTTGGCTTCCCCACATGCTTTTTCTGCTTCCTTTCCCTCCACAGCTCTTAACACCATCTGACATGACTATATATATTTATCGTCCATCTCCACCTCAATGGAAATAAGTGCAGGAGGCAGGGCTTGCTTTTGTCTTTTGCAGTGAGGTATCACTAATGCCTAGAGCACCTCCTGAATCCTGACACAAAATAGGTGCTCATGATATATTTGTAAAATGGACAAATAACAGAACAAATTAAAGATGAAACCAATGAATGAATGGATAAATATTAACCTGTCTTATAAGCTGAGGTGCAAACCAATCAGCTGATGATTTGCAGATGGCAATAATAATTGTCATTAAGAGTGGTTCCTTCAAAAAGAGAAGAAAAACAATTGTTGGTGAGGATGTGGAGAAAAGGAAACCCTGGTGCATTGTTGGTGGGAAGGTAAACTGGTATAGCCACTATTGAAAACAGTATGTAGGCTCCTCAAAAAATTAAAAATAGAACTACCATATGATCCAGCAATTCCACTACTGGATATTTATCTGAAAAAAATGAAAACACTAATTAGAAAAGATCCATGTACTCCATGTTCATTGCAGCATTATTTATAATAGCCAAGATATGGAAACAACTTGTGTCCATCAATAGATGAATGGATAAAGAAAATGTGGTACACACACACACACATACACACACACACACACAGTGGAATACTACTCAGCCATAAAAAAGAATACAATCTTGCCATTGGTGACAACATGGATGGATCTTCAGGGCATTACGCTAAGTGAATAAGTCAGACAAAGACAAATACTGTGTGATTTCACTCAAATGTGGAATCTAGAAAACAAAAGCAAACACAAAAACAAACCAAGCACATAGATACAGAGAGCAGATTTGTGGTTGCCAAAGGTGGGTGAAATAGGTGAAGGGAGTCAAAAGGTACAAACTTCCAGTTACAAAATAAATGTCATGGGGATGTAATGTACAGCATAGCAAATATAGTGAATAATACTGTATCATGTATTTGAAAGTTGTTAAAATAGTAGATCTTATAAGTTCTCATTACTAGAAAAAAATTCTGTAACTATGTATGGTGATGGATGTTAAGTAGACTTATTGTCGTGATCGTTTCACAATATACACAAATATCAAATTATTATGTTGTATACCTGAAATTAATATAATGTTGTATGTCAATTATACTTCAATTAAAAAAAAAAGAATGGATCCTATTAGCAACGTTTCCTGGAATTACGTGGTATTCTTTGATATATCTAAGGAACATGGCTGTAAATCACTATCTTTATTGTTTACAGTTTTAGAAATCAATATTCCCAAATATACTTAATTCATAATATATCATTAATATGTTTACTTAATTTCCATTGGTTTTACCCTCGGTAACAGGAGAATGTACTATGCTTAAGTAGATAATCAGGGGGTATAGCAATATTTGCAAATAATAAAACAGTTGCCAAAGTGAAGGAAATAATAAAGTTGTCTTGGAAGTCCAGAAATTTTAGTAATATTGCAATCTTTCTATCTTCCATTGTGCCCCTAACTTACATGTACACTGATAATATTGTTTAATTTCCCAAGCACAAAGCTCATAACCATTTCCAAGCATTACCCATCTGTGTTTCTGAAAGAAGATAAATTCGTCCCACACAAACATATTGTGAGATTCACTCAACTTGTCTCAGGCTGGTGACATGCCCAGTAATTTGAGCAATTACTCACTGAATCTGTGCCTCATGGTAATAGCGAAATTGTCCAGGATTTAAGGCCAAGAATATTTGTTTGTCAGGAGAGGCACAATTATTAAATAAAATCTGGATTTTAATAAGGGTAAGGAGAACAAACAAAAATTATGTTATTACATCTACAAAACACTAAAGACATGCTTTCAGGTGCTTGAGTATGAGTGCTGTGTTAGGGGAATGAATTGTTTCTGCAGAAAGCAAATAATTTTATCCAATTTCTACTTGAAAATTTGTTAAATTAAACGGTGGCGCAGCAGTTTAGTTCACGCTTGGCAGCCCGGTGTTCACGGGTTCGGATCCCGGGTGCCAGCCAACGCGCTGCTTGTCAGTCATGCTGGGGCGGCGTCCCATACAGGGTAGGGGAAGATGGGCACAGATGTTAGCCCAGGGCCAGTCTTCCTCAGCAAAAAGAGGAGGATTAGCAACGGATGTTAGCTCGGGGCTGGTCTTCCTCAGCAAAAAGAGGAGGATTAGCAATGGATGTTAGCCCAGGGGCCAGTCTTCCTCAGCAAAAATGAGGAGGATTGGCAACAGATGTTAGCTCAGGACTGGTCTTCCTCACAAAATAAATAAATAAATAAATAAAATAAAATGGCATCGAAATTAAAAAAAGAAAAAAACCACTTTAAAAAATTCACTTGTTTTATGAATGAAATCAGCCTCAATTCAGCTCCAATTTACACTTATCTTCACCTCCACACTGCCTGCTTCAATCAAGCTAAGCTTCTTATCATCTTTTTAAGGGGGTTCAGCAGCTGCCACATGAGGCCCTGGATTGGTCACAGTCTGGGGCTGGTTTGTGCCCCAGGAAAAGAAACACACAGGCTTCATGATTAAGTTAGGGGTTGCTTTGTTTTAAATCTGACTGCTGCTAAGTTTTCGCCCCTGCTCTCCTGACAAACTGTATTTGTGTTTTCTGATTTACTTCTGTTTGATTTCTGGCACCTGTGCACCAACCAGTTACTTAATTATGTGTGTGACTTCTAACCACCGGCTCTATCTAGGATTTGGACACCCCTGAGTCCAGCTGCATTTACCCAGCGACTTGCCTTTGTCCTCCTGGTAATGGCCTCTCTGATTTACAACCATGTAAGGTCCCTACAAATCAATTATTTGATAAGATTAATTGGAAAGGTATTTATAATAATCCAAGCTTTACAAAAAAACAATGTTCTCTACAATTATCTTATTTTATACATGGGTTACTTTTCTGATTCACCAATACATCTCCAAAAGCATGCCTACATTCTTTGCATATTAAATAATTATATAACTCAGGAGTTCTCTATTAGCCAACGTCACACAAAGTGCTCTTCTTGGTCATATTTAAGTACAACAGGAACAATACTATAAGTCAGTCAGTTTCCCAAATTAAAATGGAATACAAAGAGATGTCTGTACTGAAGTCAGAAGTGCTAACAAAGATATGATTGCAAATTTTCTAGCTTTCCATCTTTTTATCTGCTAAATGTCTGAAATCATACTCCATCAACTCTGTCTTGATGAAAATACTTTTTCTTCCTGATTTGTAAAGATCATTTTATTGTCTAGGCATTTACACGGGGAGAGCATTTTTTCACTTCATTAAAATAAATACCAGGCTAAAACTGGAATTAAAACATGCTTTCAAAGTTAGATACTTGGCTGTGCCAAAGTAAATCAGCTTTTAATTAGTTAAGATATTTATATTACAACAGAGATAAGCACAAACACCAATGTACTACCTTGCTGTTTCAAAACCTTGGCTTGAAATCATAAATAAAAATAAAACTAAATGTTAAGGTTGCTCCCTGATTTTAAAACAGACAGTTCTTTATGAAGTTTGATTTGTAATTTCTAAGAGGCAGTATGATGTAGCAGAAAGAGACCTAATTTAATCCTCAGTTAATCAGAGTGGGAATTACACATCTCTGTGGAAAATACATGGAAACCAGAGTCATAGATTTCAGGCGTGAGTTATTTCTGTGCCTCTGACTACATCCATAGGACAGTTACTGGAAATACAGTGTGCTTCAGGTCCCTCATCTGTAAAATGAGAGTAATAACTTGTGCTCCATCTACCTTACAGAGCTGTTAGGATACTCAGATTATATAATATGCAGGTAAGGAATTTTCATATTTTACAGCACTAACTAATATTAGTCAGCATTATTAATTTCCCCAGTTAGGCCAATAAAGGTAAGATTATGAGCAAATTACTCAATCAGGCCTCATATTCTTTTTCACAAAATTAAATTAAGGGATCAAAAAATGTGAATTTATCTAGTTTTAAAACTCTAGGCTTTCGTTGTTAATTGAGTGATGTAAGCCATTGCTTCTTTGACTGATCAGAATTTTATTTCCCGAGTCTTTGAATGTTTTGAGCAAAGAAAATATTCATGTTAATTACAAATAATTTACAAGACTAAAAAGATTACCTGATATATTTCTGGCTTTGATTCAACCTCTTGGAAAGAAATCTCAAAGCGTTTAGACTTGGAAAAGTGGAATAAGAAATAGTAGCAGGGTATGCTGTTTCTTCACAAGGAACAGGGCAGCTAGAATTATGTGTTCCCATTGTACACAATCCCTTAACTTCAATGTTGTCTGAAATGGAAATCAGGACAGGACATTCAGAGAAGAGGACTATTTCACAGTGGGACAGACAGAGCTCTTTAAAATTTTGTCATTTCACTTTCAATGTGAAAAAATATTGGTTAACACGTTCTATCACTACTTTCTTAACAAATAGTGTTTATATTTTAACTTTAGTACAAATACAGTAAAGGAGACAGAATATAAAACATAGCTGTTATGTTGAATTCATTGAGTCACTGCATTCAGATCTTTGTTAGAAATAAGAAATTCTTTCCAGAGAGTCTCCGGGCCTATTTCCATAAAATATCAGACATTTGGGCAGGAGAAAGATGGAAAATTGTTTGTGTGACCTCATGTCACTTTGAGAGGAACTTTGAAATGTAATCCTGAAAGCCAGTGACTCAAGTTTAAACTGAACTTATCCTTGGGGTTGCCTCAGCTTACAAAGGTGCAAAATATGTTGTCAGGTGTTTAGAGCCTTTTATTTCTGTGGACACCAGGGACTTCAAAATCAGCCTCTGAGGTTCTGTCTTCTGTTCTCTTTTGGACCCTGTAGAGCAACCGGGCTATCCATGCAAATGTATATTGGAAGAAGTCGCTGCAGGAGGTAGTATTTGTCTACAAATTTCCTTGGAGTGCCCAATCTCACTGCTCCTCATTCTTGGTAGATAATCCAGTTCTTGTTTTTCCTGTGCTTTTGTTACTGAAACTCTTTGTTCTTGTGACCCTTTGTTCACCAAGACCCCCTGATAATGACCAACTTTGGGCTTGTTTTCCAGACTAACATCACTACTCCTTCAGGGCATGACTTTAGCATGCATCCCCTAGTTCTTTAAGACTACTAGTAGTAACCACCACTCTTTCCCTACACTCACACATACACATACACATACACTCGCATGCACACATTCTCACATAAACACACTTTCATATACTCAGACACTCACACACACATATTCTCACACACTCACGCACACATTCCCATTCACACAATCACACACTTCTGACCCCATTGTCCCACAACAGTCCCTGAAAAACCGCATGCATGACTTGTTTCCCCAAGCTTCCCCTATAGCCCCCATCAGCAAAAGGAAGTCACAAGAAATTTGGCAACATGACTTCAACTCCATTTGTCAGTAATATGACTTCTGCATAAGGTGTACTTCAGAGAAATTGTGGGTTCTGTTCCAGAACACTGCAATAAAGTGAATATCGCAATAAAGCGAGTCATGCCAATTTTTTGGTCTCTCAGTGCATATAAAAGTTGTTTACACTATACTGTAGTCTATTAAGTGTGCAATAGCATTATGTCTAAAGAAACCATGTACATACTTTAAATTAAAAAATACTTTATTGCTAAACAATGCAAATGCTGTTGAAACATGGCATCAATAGACGTATAGACGTGCTTGACTCAGGCTGCCGCAAACCTTCAATTTGTGAAAAATGCAACACCTGTGAAGTGCAATAAAGCAAAGCGCAATAAAATGAGGTATGCCTGTATTCAGCTTGTAAGCTATTAACAAAAATAAGATCCCTTCTACTCATACCCATTCCATGAAATATTTTACAACCATTAAAAAGAACCTGTTAAATCTATTTCTGCTGTCGAGATAGTTCCACAATGGCTTACAAAAGCAAGTTTCACAGAAGGGTATATAATATGATTCCAGTTTAATAAAACAACCAATGACTTAAAGTCATAAATATGAAGCTATACGTGTGGAGAAAGTTATGGTGGAATATACTAGAGTGTTAACATTGGTTCGGGGTCAAGATAAGAGATATGTAAGCAAAAAAAAAAATGCTGTTTAAGAAGTTGTCCCCAGTAAATATAGCATGTGTGGTTGTGAATCCACTTATATAAAAATTCCATATATGTATTTATATATAATGTATGTATAATGATAATGAATGAATGAAAGGATGCTCACCTAAATAGTGACAGTAATTCTCAGAGTGATGCAACTTCTACTGATTTTCCAATGATTCTTTTCTATTCTGTAATGTTTGAACTAATCACAAGCATGCTTTGTTTATGTTATAAGAAAAAACAACAAAGCTATTTTGATTATAAAAAAGTATAAAGTTTAAAAAACAGTGTGAAAATTTGGAAATAAAACCAGGAACTTTCCTGCTGTTACTTTGTCATTGCATATCTTTAATTCAGATGTATGTGGAAATCAGGGAAGTTTTTGTTTTGTTTTACTGTCTATGTCTATGTAAGCTACTGTTCTTAATTTTAAAAATGTTAAAAAACTCCCTCTTATAGTCTCTATTCTGTTTCATTTCTGGACTATCCACAGTATGATTTAATGTCTTGCATTACTCTGAGCAACTTTCATATAAATCCTGAAAATAAAGAAATAAATTAAGCCACTTACCAAGTGTAGGAGAAACACAGTTGTAAAACTTTTGTAGGTCACACTCTACCCCATTTCCTTAAAAATAATAAGTGTAAACACAGAGACTTTAATCAAATCAGTGACATACTGACAAAAATACCTTTCTTATATCCATCCACCTGTACATTTATTCTTTTGCAAAAAAAAAGTATGAAAGCATGCTAATCCCCAATGAAAATATACATTAGGAGGAAGAATAATAACGTTTTTGTTTATTCCATGTTTCTTTCTATCTGTCTCTATCATTCTAAAATCTTTTAAGTGGGAATAACAATTTTAAAATGTTGGTAGTTTTGAAATTTAAAACTGCTTTCACAGGGGCCGCCCGGTGGCGCAGCGGTTTAGTCCGTGCTTGGCAGCCCGGGGTTCGCGGGTTCGGATCCCGGGCGCCCGCTGACACTCTGCTTGTCAGCCATGCTGTGGCGGCGTCCCATATAAAGTGGAGGAGGATGGGCATTGATGTTAGCCCAGGGCCAGTCTTCCTCAGCAAAAAGGGGAGGATTGGCGACGGATGTTAGCTCAGGGCTGGTCTTCCCCACAAAAAAAAAAAAAAAAAACTGCTTTCACATTTATCATCTCATTTGTTCCTACCCTAATCCTGTGATGTGGCAATCATCATTTTACAAATGAAGAAACTAAAGTTCAGAAAGTGGCTTGCTCAAGCAGTTAGGGAGGCCTTGGCTCATTCTGTTCATTTTCTATCCTGCTCCCTCTATTCATTGATTTAAATATATATATATTCACACACTCACACACCTGGTGGGCTGCCATTCTAGCAGTAGGATGGAATAGATAAGCACCAATATTTGTTAAGCACTTGCTGTGGACCTTGAGACAAATTGTAAAAGCAATATGTACCAGAACTGGGTTTAATCCCAGGCTGATTCTAAAACCTTAGTCATTGCACCTTAATGCAGTATTTGTCTATTGCTATAACCCATGTAGTCTCTGGGGTTAGCTTCAATGTTTAGCCAGCAGTCCTGAAAATAACCAAAAGCGATTGTCCACTTAAAATTTGTTCGTTTACGAGGGAATGCTTTTTGTGAAGCGACTGAAATAAGTAAAAAAAGAAAAAAGTCTACCTCCAACATTAAGTTAGTAAAAACCGTCTCTTCCAAAGTGTGCCTTACTTCTTGCAATGATATTTCTCCCATTACAAAGAACAATAACATTTTGGAAGCAACTTCTATCTGAAAAGCTGATTTGGGGAATTACCTCTACAAATTGTTAGTGGTGGTACTTGAGCTACTTCAATTAATGTCTACAAATCTCAGTTTCCTCATCTGTGAGATGACTTAGAGGGATATGTGAGGATCAAACCCCGTAAGACATTATCCTGAAAGCACTTGGCTCATCCTAAAGCTCGTGCAAACGTCGTGCTTTGTCCTTTATAGTTCATCTTGCCTAGTTTCTGGTCCATATTGGTTACTCAGTTTGTGTTTTGTAAGAAGGAGTGCATTTTCAGATTATAAACATTATTTTCCATGTATCAATTCAGACTTTCTTCCAGTAACTTTGGAAAGATAATTAGGAATGAGAAATCAGAGCCAGAGCTAGCAACTTTATAGAACGGCAGTTTGGGAGGGGCCAGAGACCAATAATCAGAATTCTAGAAAGAAGGAAGTGATGGTCCTTGAAATTTCCAATATCTACTTGGTGAACTACTCCTTAGAAGACCGTTGTTAGAAAGGGAGAGGTAGCATTAGTATATCTATGTGTAGAAAGTAGTGTAGAGAGAGTGTGTGTGTGTGTCTGTGTAATGGGCCATAGTGGCACTTATACAGCCAAACTGGTTTTGCCTTTAATTAATGCACTATACATTTCTTTAGAAATATGCTGGAAAAAGGGGATGAAGGAAATCTGAATAAAAATGTCCAATGCTTATATGGAATGTGCCAAGCACTTTTTAAACCACTTACATACTTGTTTCATCCTCATGACAGCTCTATAAGATAGAACACTATTCTCCCCATTTTACAGTAGGTACAGAGAGGTCAAGTCCAAGGTCATGTAGATGAGAAATTGTGGAGCTGAGGCGAGCAGCCTGGGTCAGAGTCCAGCTGTCATCCACCCTGCTTTATTGCCTCTTTCAGTGCTTGCCTCAAATATGCTGGCTCTGGAAATGTTTCAAATTGTATGCCAAGGGAGCCTGGGGTTTTCTTTCTACCCACAAAAAAAAGAATTTTCCAATAATGAAATATTCATAGTCAGAAAGATTTATATAGATGATCTAATTTTTCTTTCAAATTAAGAAAACCACGATGAGTAGTTTTAGATTTTTGAGAGCACCCAATTTTACATTTTGAAAGTAAGAATTGGGGACTGGCCCTGAGAACAGTTTTCTTTTCTTTTCCAAAAATCTCTGCTATGATTCCATGATTTAAAATCTGTCAGTTGAGGTTGTTTATGTCAAGTGGTTGACTTTCTGGCATAGAATTTCATAAGAATGGAAAATAATTTTATGATACACCTATTTCCCATGTTTAAAATTAGGTAAAGATAATTAAATAAGGGGAAAGTTGTCATTCTTTATTTACCAGGAAGCAGAAAAGGTAAACATCCACATTGTTTTTCTATGTGCCGTGCTTTACATTCCATCAAGCAACCAGAAGAGCTGTAGGTACTAAAATTCTGTAGCTTGATGTTAGGGTCGCATTCTCCCCAAGGGTATTCTTGATGAACTGTCTTAAGATATAATAAATACCTTGTTAAAAAGATTTATCTGAGTCAATCTACCCATTCCACCCCAAGAAGAGAGGCCGATATATGATTTTACTTTTCTCTTAGAACTCTTTGATTCTTTTTTTTTTTCAGTTGACTACATTTGCCTATTTTCCTACTCTATTAACCTGAAAATCCTTGAAAGTAAATATAATAGTGGTCCTTTAACATATACCCCAATCTCTGTACCTGTAGTAAATTAATAAAATCAGGCAAATTGCTCTAAAAATTAATTCATAGAAGGAAAAATAGTATGTTTTATGGAAATGATATGATAGCATATTAGTCAGCCCAACCCCAAAAGAGCAACCAAAATCACAAAAAAATGGTCTTTATTAAGCAACTATTATGTGCCAGGTATTATGATAAGTGCTTTCTTTATATTATTCACTTACACTTCATAATAACTATGAAAAGGAAATATTACCCCCTCCCCACAGTTTGCAGAGAGACATGGAAATTCAGGAAGTTAATTAAGAAGGTTACAGAGCAAGTGGCTGGCGAATGGAAACCTTCTAGACATATCTGACTCCAAGATTCCTGCTCTTCCCACTTATTTTGCTCCTTTCCAGAAAGTCCCATTGAGAAAACCCACAGTTCTGTCTCCTCATCTTTTCTGACCCTTTCCAACTCTAATGAAATTTAAAGTCATCTTGGATTTGCTATGCTTGCCAGCTTTCACTTGTATCATACATGTGATTTCACTATTTTTGCTAAATATATGTGTCCTAGTAAAGGAAAAGAATCTGAAATGAAACTGTGGAATGTCCAGGGGTGTTCTAAAGGCATGGGAGGAAGGAATTTCTAGTGAAAAGTATTATTTATGCATAAGTGCATTCACCACCCCACCAAATTCCCTCAGACCCTACATTTTGTGAATATTTACCTTCACTTGGCGGATCGTTACCCGTGCATGCATTCCCACTGGGGATGACAAGCCTAAACCATCGAACCGTGGCACCTTCCTTGGTGAGTGGATAACAAAGATGATCCCAGCATCAACAAAACCAAGGGCTGGGTCATCAGTGAATTCCGTCTGGAACAAAAATTCATTGTTTTCCCCAAATTACAAATTGACAATTCTATACAAGTTTAAGATTTAGTTTCATCATCTCATGGCAGCATTTGACTTGCTTAAAATCAAATATTTCATATCAGTATTCAGTCTCTTTTTATATAAATGCTGTGCAAATTAAACACCTAAGACACACTTGTCAAGGTTGAATCATATTTCAAGGCCTCGGCAGTTTTCTATAGATCACTAGGCCTTAGATGAAGGTCATAGTATATATTATGATTATTAATCATCTGATTTTCTCTGACCCTCTCTTCACCTTTTATTTTCTTCCCCTTTGGCTGTTCTTTTTGCTTCATTTGTTTTAGAAAATTATTTGACCCTCTTCTTCTCTTTGGCATTAAAATATGTGTCCTTATTTAAAATTTAAATTCATTTTCCCAGAAGAGTGAAGACTTACACACTATTTGTTTAACACCAGTGGTCTTCTTCTATAAATCATATGTCAGATGGAGACATTTAAGACTAAACTTCTGGTGATTTTGTTATTAGTTGTAATTTCAGGCTATGAGGAGAAGGAATGGACTCTTAGAATATGGTGATTGTTCCTGTGAATGGGTCAACTGCATATGTAATTATATTTAATAAACATGCTTAATATCCATTTGTAATTCAGGACCCTATTTCTCCTGGGTCTATTATGACTCTCTAAGAAACACTTAACTGGGTAGATTGGAGAAATATTTAAGTGCCATATACTTATGAAATGTTGCAATTTGCAGATTTTAATTGCATTTTAAAAATATTTGGGAAATTCTAGATTCATAATACATAATTCATAATTAAATAATTCATAATACAATTCATAATACCATATTTGAACTGACCATATGACTAATATTTGAATGACTTGAAAATATTAATCAAATATATATATACAGGCATGGGTAGATGCATTGCACTGTGCAGTGCTGTGTTTGAACATAAAAAATGGTATCTTGAGTGAGATACAATAGGAAGTTATGAAGCACACCTTAAGAGAAATTCTTTGAAAGTAGCCAGTGGCCTCCTTCACTTGGATTGGAAGGTGGGACAGTTGATAGAATTTGGGTAAACTAGGTTTATTTCTCAACTTTGCTATTAATTGTGTGATTTTGGATTCTTAATTTATCAGCATTTCAGAATCTTCATTTATAAAACCACAAAAATGGAGAAAAATATCTAAATGTGTAATATTAGAAACAGTTGTGCAAGACAGACATGAGAACTAACCTTCGGTGGGAGCTATACCAGATACCCTTGAATGTAACACCACTGCATTTCTCAGGGGTCTGAACATCTTTCTCCCAGACCTAAACACTTAGACTTCTTGGAGCAATAACAAATTTACAGAAGCCAGGCTTAGGCAAAGTCCATTTATACAATGTTCTTTACATAGCAATTTTTTTTCCCCTGAGGAAGATTAGCCCTGAGGTAACAACTGTGTCAGTCTTCCTCTACTGTGTATATGGGATGCTGCCACAGCATGACTGACTGGTGGTACAGATCCACACCTGGGATCCAAACCTGTGAATCCAGGCTGCAGAAAAGGAGAATGCAGAACTCACCACTATGCCACAGGTTTGACCCCAGCAATTATTTTGTTTGTTTGGTTTTGGTGAAGAAGATTGGCCCTGAACTAACATCCGTGCTCATCCTCCTCTATTTTTTTGTATGTGGGATGCCACCACAGCATGGCTTGATGAGCGGTGAGTAGGTCCACCCCCAGGATCTGAACCTGCAAACCCCAGGCCGCCAAGCGGAGCCTGCAAACTTAAGCACTACACCACTGGGCCAGCCCTCCAGAAATTATTTTCTTAATCATCTTTTCAGACTACAGATTCTATGGTTTGTCAAATGTGTATGTATGGTTTCTTTCTAAAACATATTGCCTTATTTGCATGAAAATCTTTCTAAAAATTATTTTTAAAATACATAGAGTCACCTTAAATTAACTATATACATTGCAATTTAGAAATATCTGATTTCCTTATTTTGTAGCATGAACATTTCCAGAGTCACAATAATGATAGTCAGTGGTATAGCTGAAAATATCCAGGTTATGCCTCTAAATTTTGCCTTTTTAATTTCTAAGTCAAAAGTTGCATCCATGGGACTCTAGACTAAATTAATAAAAACCAAAATAATATTCAGCTTATGAGAACAACTTGACAGGGCAAAACATTCTAATGAAATCCTTTCAAACCCCTGCCCATTCTTGTTTGTCTTGAATCCTAGCTAGGTTTAAGAAAATTCAATACCTGATTGACATTGAAGAGCAAGCTTAAGCCTCTTCCAGAGACACTCACTTTTTCCTTTGGTTGGATGTCTTCACCATGATTAAAAGTGAAACAATTTCCATATTCAGTGAAGACATGTGCAAAATCCTCCAATATGAAAATGAACAAAATAAAACACAATCAGTCGGGTATTTTGGTCACTTTTGAAGTTTAAATTGCTATAACTTTTTTTTTAATCACAAATGTCTAAATGAAAATGCAGAAATAGCAGAAAGAACAAAAAATCTGGTGATCCTGGTCTGTATCAGTGATAGTTTTCATTTTTTCGTGAGATGCACTTGTCAATTTGTATGTAATTGAGACATTTTAACATATAAATAAGCATGTTTTTAAATCATTTAAAAAATAATTTGTTTTTTACTCACTAAGGATTCATGGAAACATATATTTTTACCTGTGGAGAACTCTCTCAGCATCCTCTCTTTGAGAAGCCACCCCTCCCCCACTCTGCATGGTCAAGGTTGGACAGCCAATCACATTGCTCTGCTCCTTTGACCCTCTTCCTCCAACCACATGCACTACAGAAGTGCATGTGACATAAACTGGGCCAATCTTAAATACCCTACTCCCTTTCCTCGGTGACTGGTTCAGGAATCGATATGTGTCCCAAGTAGAGCTAATCAGAGTCTTCCATGGGATTATTTAGTGGACACTGGGTGTCAGCCTATGAGGATGAGAGGTTACGGTTGTCAGCAGGCATCTTGACTCTGTGTGGGGAGAATTCATACAGAAAGAAGCCAGCCTGAGTCATGAGATGGAAAAAGAAACAGAATATTAATGATGGTGTCAGAATCACTTGGTTGAGCCTTTTGTGTAGCCAGTCCTGCTCTTAGAGTTCCCCATTAATTAACCAATTCATTCGTTTTACTCTTTAGCTTATCAGAGTTGATTGTCTGTAATTTGCAACTGAAAAACTCATATCTAATACAAAATTTCTTGGTGGTGAGTTTAAACTCATAGGTAAGTTAAAAGTGACATAGAAAATCTTTTCTGAATTAAGAGTTTAGAGCAGGGCTTCATCTCTGTCTCATGTCTTTCAGGCATTTCTTTCTGTTTACTGTGTGCTAAGGAAGGCTACCAAAAGGATAAGGAATTGTGTCCCAGAATCAAGAATTTGTGAAGTTTACGTGGAATCCCTAACCACATATGCTACAGAACTGCTGATACAGGAAATAGGAGGTCAAAGTGCCTACATGTTCCTTTACCAATAGATTCAGATATCTCCAACAATTTATCTTAAATGTAAAAACAAGATGTTATGAGTGATTAGAGAAATATATGTAATTTTCATAGAAAAATGATGGGGCCCTCATTTTCTAGAGCCTGTAATGCAATACCACAAACAAAAAACCAGAATGTTGGCTGCTTAATAATAAAAATGCTGTCTTGGAATATGTTGCTTATTGATGAGTGGGGAAAGTCAAAATATCCTCTTGTGTTAAAATTGTTTTTCTTTTGGAAGGACTATCCTGCAAGAAAGGTAACTAAAGATTTCTATTCTCTATATTTTCTTATATAACTACTTGAAAAAGGAAATATATCTCATGTGTAGTCCACACCCCCTGCTATCATAAGGCTGAGCTAATGAAATATGATCTTTGAGCAAATTTAGATTGATTTCTCATGGGAATAAATTTTATCTCACTGTGAAACAGTACAATGAAGTAGCTTGTTATATTGATGATATTTGAAGAAATATCAAATCATTACCTGTGGGCCACATGGCTTTCCAAAAAAGTCACATTCCAACAAAGTGCTATTGTTGAGATAAAAACCATTTTTCTTGACAAAATCTGTAATGCTAAAGTTTTGGTGACTTGCAAGAAAATCAATAGCCTTTTTAGAGCCAGTGGAATTGGGACTGATTTCTTGAAGATGGACGACTTTGGATACAACATTCCATAAGAAAAAAATAACACCAAATTTGGCTACAGCATCTGTTTGGAACCTGTTAGTAGGAATAAAGGTAATATTTAGAATAATAAAAACTTATTATCTAGAGGACAGAGACCAAACATCTGGACTCTCTCAGCTTCTCCAGTTTATCTCCCTACACTCTCCCTCATTCATAATACATTTAAGCAAAATTGGATTCCTAAGAGGTCTTTGTCACATCCTGCAATTTACCTTGTAATTGTACACATAGTTTCATCTGCCTAGAATACCTCCCAGACATTGATTTGGATACATCCTAATGGATCTTCAAGACCCAACATAAAGAGAGGTGGAAATGTGTAGTTATTCAGAATATAGACTTAGGAGCCGGATTTCCTGGGTTCAAACACCAGCTCTGCTATTGTTGTGGCTTGTACTGTGTCTGCCTGGTTATGCTGAAACTATATTTCCTAGCATCTCCTTCCTTGTATGTATTGATTACAATCTGAAGTTCACTGTTGGGCAGGAGCTGTGGTCACTCATATACATGGTGGTTGATCTCCTGACTCAACTTGTCGGTATGGGGCAACAGCCAGGACTATAGCTCCTCCAGCTCCTGTCTCATCTCCTCCTTCAGCTTCTTCAAATCCTGGGTCAAGTGAGAGTGCAACCTGGAGAAGGTGCCAACTTCTCCTGCAGGTCACCGGCACCATCAAGATAGGTGGAAATGAAAAAGACAAACACACATTTCCAGCTTGTATTTGCTTCCTTCACTTCAGACCTATCTTCTTTTCTGACCGCTGATCTTGCTGTCTTCAGGCCCAGCACCAGAAACAGAGACAATAGACTCACAAAGATTGTTTAACCAGCCCCTGCGATTTAGTGGAGCTTAATCTCTATAATAAATCCCTATTCTATGTTGCTTATAGCGGTTCTGTTTCTCCAATCGAGCCCTGATTGTTACAACCACTTAATGGTATGACTTAGCAAATTTCTTCATCTCACTGTGACTCAGTTTCCTCACTTATAAAATTGGTATATGTTAATAAAGTGTACCTCAAAATGTTATTTTGATGATTAAATTATTTCTTCTAAAACATTTAGAAGGGTGCCTGGAATATAGCAAGTGTTAGGCAAATACTCATTAAATAAATGCCTCATTATTGTCAGAGTATTTTCCTGGCATCAGACCAGGAGTAATCCATTTGCTCTAACTACTGTAAGTACTTTGTAGTTCTCTTATTTCGCTGAGCAATTTCTGCCTTGCATTAGGTATGGTTCTTTATATACATACCTTACGTTTCTTTCAAAATGTGATTAGTATTTTCATATTTTGGATATTATAAATGTTAACACTGAACCAACTTTCTCTCTTCAAATTGAATGCTAGAAAGCATGGAATGAAGTGTGTGTCCACTCTTGGTAAGTGTACAGGACCATGTGGTAACGTGGTTTGTATGTAACCTCACTCCTGGACTTCCTTTATGTCCCAGATTTTATGTTTTATTTTCACTTTATATTATTTTCCTTTATATTATCTTTAATGTAATTCTTCTTTCTCATACAAGCCACAGTGAATCCTTTCTCAGTCAAGGTACAGCATACACAAAACAAAAAATGGAAAAAAAAACAAACCCAAACTGACATCATATATTCTTTCAGAGACGAGAAACTGTTTTCATGATCAGCTCTTAACGTAATACCTTACTTAACCAGCTCTGAGCCTTGTAAGGCCTGTCTTAAAACCACCAGCCCCGCTTCTAGAACCATATAAATATCCTCCTTTGACTTCCCCTTTCTTTAGAGACACTATTAAGCTTCTGTAATGATGGTATTCTACTAACTACAGTATATCTAACAACTTTGATTTTCTTGGTCAAAAGTGTTTCTGGTGATCTTTTGAGGAGTGAACAATCAACATTAGTAACAGATTTTGGGGAGAACAGTGTTAGCCCTAAATTGAGGGATGGGCCTTTAACTTCCTTCAGCTTCCTGACTCTGAATTACTGACAGGATATCCAGGATCTCTCCAAAGCACTGAGACTTTGGAATCCTAAGTAGACAGAGTCAATACTGCCTCACACCATGTTTGTTGGATTCTTTTCAAAATGATTATGCAAAGAAAGAGAGAAATTATCACATGTGTAGGAGGTGTGAATACAATAGATAAAAAGGTTAAAGGGAAGGGCATTTTACAATATTCTTCCAAAACTTTTATTATTATACTAATAATAGTTGAGACCATAAGGGTAATTTACATAGATGAATTAAATTTAATGAATAAAGTCTAACAATATTTGGAACAAAAGAAGTGAAAACTTTTGTGAGACATATTGTTCAGCATAAAACCAAAGTGTTCTGCTCTGAGTTTATTTTCAACTTTAATTCACATTTCAAAACCCTTTCAAGTATATTCTTTCTGAAATCTTGCTTAATTATAGCTCGTCTTTTTTATTTAATATATATTGGTAAGAGAGAAGTGAAAGAAAATAATGATAAAAATACATTGATTTATTTAAACAATTTAATAATTGATAAGGATTATTAAATCTGTCCTTCTTCTGTATATTAATGCCTCTAACTACACTTCCCCAAGTTATATGACCCAAATGAGTAAATTTCATTTGATGCCCAAGTTGATGTCTGACTCAGCCCTTCATTGAATCCCATCAAAACAGATCCAGATGAACTATGTATTCACAAGAAAGGTATATTTTACAGATCATTTTATGGAGAAGGAAAATGGGGAAGAATAACTGCTCTTTGGATTCTCCTATGAGCCAAATTTAATGTCTTACAATTCTCTCACTAATTAATAAAGTCTTGACACATGTTCATTTTATATTTGTAAAAGGGTCATGGCTTTATCTTTTATTTAAAATCCTCTAACACGTTTTTGTTTGCATTTAAACAGTAGATTTGGAAAAAACAAAGAAGCGCAGTGATACTGTAAAGATAAAGAAATAGAACTTGAGTTACTCGTTCTAAAACAATGGATCAAATATCATCAGTACTCACTATATCCAGTCATTATCCCGGGTTTTAGTAGAAGAAAGCAAATTTCAGAAATTTTTACCAAATATAACGAAACTTATGGTGAAGATTTTTTAGTGGACGTTTTTGACAGAGACATTTGAAAGCCAATAGGATTGATCCCAAAGAGACAAAGTAATGAACAGTACTGCAATTCTTAGAGTTTATTGTGAGATGTGATTTTTATAACTCTCTGCCAAATGTATCCTTTTGAGTTTGTCTTCCTTTGTATAGCAATTGCTTCATGTGAAAGAAACTTTTCAAAATTAAAATTAATAAGTATTCTTCAGGCAACTCTGTGTGATGCTATCTAGCTGTGCTATTAAACCTGAATACATAAAGATTAATTGTGATGAAACTGTTGACAAATTTGCAAAAAGCTGAAAAATGGAAACTACAATGCTATTATTCATCACCACAACAGATCAAAAATTAAAGTCTTTCCTTTTCATTTCAAATATACATGAATGCTAAAAAGCATTAATGCATTACTTTTTTCCTATTTTTGTACCTATTTATTTATTTATTTTTGGTGAGGAAGATTGGTCCTGAGCTAGTATCTGTTGCCAGTCTTCCTCTTTTTGCCTGAGGAAGATTGTCTCTGAGCTAAGACCTGTGCCGATCTTCCTCTGTTTTGTATGCGGGACACTGCCATAGCATGGCTTGATAAGAGGTGTGTAGGTCCATGCTGGGGATCTGAACCCGTGAACCTCAGATCCTGAAGCAGAGTGTGCAAACTTCATCAGTATGCCACCGGGCCGACCCCTGTATATGTTTGTTTTTTAACATTTTTGTTGGAATAAATGCATATAGGTCATTATTATCATTTGTTTAATTTCATGATTGTAACCAAAACTAATTTTGTCATATAGAGGAAGGGAATGTTAAAAAATGATCTACTCTAGGCTGTCATATACATTGGATAGACCCCTGGTAGCTTATGGTAAAAAAGCAAATCCCTCCTAATAATCCAAGGTCCCTTGGCAAAGTTTCCTCATCTTGAGTATCCATTCCTGCCTACAAAGTAGTTTAGCAGAAGAAGGATAGGAACTGGGATCTAACAGAAGACCTCTTTTCCAGTCCCTACCTGGTAACTTTATGTAAATTGCAACGTTAAGCCTTACTTTCTCTCATATGAATTGGAGGCAATGCAGCTTAGAACGATAGTCTTCAAACTGGGATGTGCATGTACCTGAGGGTACTCAGAGAATTTTAAGGGGATAAATTTCCAGATCCTCCACTCTTACTTAAAGTTAAAAAAGAGCATTCACAATGCCTCTTCTCTCTTTTATGAAAGAGTTTTTACCTGTCATCCATCACAAATCTTAGCATATAATGCATATTGGTATATAACAACCTCAGGGCTCCTAACAGACCCATAAATAATTAAATTGTATCCTGCTTCAGGGAAAGGCTCCTCTAAGAATTAATCAAGGCTCTCTAAACTTTGTCTTGCCCTGTCATGCACATATTTTTGGTTAGGGTGAAGCTTGGTGTTAGACCCAGGGTATTTGGGCTCTTGCTGGAATCTTCTGAATTGAGAAAATCTGAATTAGTACAATGAAAGTTGTTATTTTAAATGTAACTGGGTTATTCTGTGGGACTTCCAGATTATTGAGATATTCAAATAAAATCCAAAGATGAAAAAATTTATGTGATTTATATCAATATGCTTTTTTAAATAAAGAAGTTAGAATTCTATGGAGCCATATGAAATATTTATTCCTATTGCAGTCAATCTTTATCCTATTTCATCTCATAAAATTTAAAATATTTTTAATCTCCTAAAAATAAGAAATAAAGTTATGGTGAAAAATTTAGATGTCAATTGAGAATATGCAAGTGGAATACATAGTTGTTCAAAGTTCCTTTATATGGTACATGAGCTAAAAATCTTGAAGACCATTTGAGAACCAGACAGTAGATAGTTTGACTTCTTTTCCTGATCTGACAATAATTTGCTGAACAATGTTGAGTAAGATACTCATGAACTGATATCTAAAGTATCTATCTGTAAAATTAGACTTTAGGAGTTGAAGATGTCTCTAACCCCTACAGTCCTGATAACGCCTTAGTTCTTTGTCTCCTAAGAAAGAATAATTCTCTTATAATTATGAATTTCCCTATTCTACAATTATAGTTTCTAGAATATTGAATCCCTTTTTTTGTCTGGGTAGTTACTATATCTAACTGAGTTAGCATACACTATCAATTTTTTATAATGTCACTATCACAAGAGCCAAAATCATTAATTTGAGATTTGAGCTATGTAAAATGAATTAAATTTTCATGCTAAAAATTATGAGAGTATTTAAATTATAGAGTAATAAATATTTTCTCTGAGAGATTTCTTCATTTTTAATACAGGTATTTACGGCCATAATTTCCCTGTAAGAACTGCTTCAGCTCCATCCCGTAAGTTTTGATATGTTATGTCTTCATTTTCATTCATCTGAGTGTTGTCCAATATCATTTGTGACTTCTTTGACTCGCTGGTTATTTAGGTGTGTGCTGTTTAAGACCCACATATTTGTGCATGTCCTGAATGTCTTTCTATTATTGATTTCTAATTTTATTCTACTGTGGTTGATGAGCATACTCTGAATGATTTCAAATCTTTCAAATTTATTGAAGCTTGTTTTATGGTCTTGAGTATGATCCACCCTAGAAAATGCTCCATGTGCGTGTCAGAGGAGTGTGTATTCCCCTGTTGTTGGGCAGAGTGGTCTGTAGACGTTTTTGAGGTCTAGTTAGTTTATATTGATGTTCCAGTCTTCTAAGTTCAAGTCTATTTCTTTATTTATCCTCTACTTAGTTGTTCCACTGATTTGTGCAAGTGGAGTACTGCAGTGTCCAACTATGGATGTTGAATTATATCTTCCTGGTAGATCACCCCTTTTATCATTATAAAATGATCCTCTTTATCTCTAGTAACATATTTTAATTTTGTCTGATATGAGGATAGCCACTCCAGCTTTGTGATAATTGCTCTTTGCATGATATGTCTTTTTCCATCCTTTTCCTTTTACTCTATCTGCATCTTTGAATCTAAAATGTGTCTTGTTTTTTAATCCAATCTGACAGCTCCTGCCTTTTGATTGTGTTGTGTAAGCTACTCAAATTTAATTTTGCTATGGATATAGTTAGATTTACATCTGCCATCCTACCGTTTGTTATCCGGCCTTTTGTTCCTATAATCTTTCTTTACTGACTTTTTTTGCATTAAATGTTTATTTTCTAATGTACAATTTGAATTCCTTTAATAATTTTTCAAGATGTTATTTTAAAATTATTTTCTTAGTGGTTCTCTGGGGCTTACCATATACTTCTGCACTTATCAGAATTGGCTTCAGATTTATACTAACTTGATTTCAGTGAGATATAGATACGTTATTCCTATATAGTTTATTTTCTATTCTGACTTTTTTGGTTATTAATATTATGCATATTACATAGATGTAAGTTGAATACTATATTTTTGTTATTATTTTATATAATTTATGTCTTTCAAAGAGACTGAAAGACAAAAATAAATCCAGTACATATTTATAAAGTTTATATTAACCTTTTTATCTTCCATTTCTAGTTCTCTTCATTTGTTCCTGTGGATTTAAATTTCCATCTCATGTCATTTCCTTACTCCAGTGCAGCTTTGCTTCCATCTTTTGTGCTGCTATTGTTAAAAATATTACATTTCTATTCATTATAGGCCTATTTTACAATTGCCTTGTAAATGAGGTACGAGAAGAAAGGATAAGAAATATGCATTTAAAACGTCTTTTATAATTACAAAATTACCTTTACTGGTGCTCTTTGGTTTTTCATGTGGATTTGAATTACTCTCTGGGGTCTCTTACTTTCAGCCTGAAGAAATTCCTTTTGGTATTTGTTGTATGATGGGTCAGCTAGCAATGAATTCTCTCAGTTTTTGTTTCTCTCTGAATGTTTTTATTTACTTTCACTGTAAAAGATATTTTTGCCAGAGCTGTGAATATTTGGTTAGCAGCTATTTTTCTTTCAGTACTTTGAATATGTCATCCCATGGCCTCATAGCCTCCATTGTTTATAATGAGACATTAGGTGCTAGCCTTACTGGATTCTCTTGTATGTGATGAGTTGCTTTTCTTTTGCTGATTTCAAGACTTTTTTTCTTTTTATTTGGCTTTCAATGTTTTCACTAGGATGTGTCTGGTTGTTAATTTCTTTGCATTTATCTTGCTTAAAGTTCATTGAAATTTTTGGATGTGTATATTAATGCTTTTCTGCAAATTTAGGGAGTTTGGAGACATTATATTTTTAATATATTTTTTCTATTCCGTTCTATCTCTTCTTTTGGTACTTCTATTTTGCATATGTTGTTATGCTTAATAGTATCCCACATTTCTCTGAAGCTCTGTTCATTTTTCTTCATTAGTTTTTCTCTCTCTTCTTCAGACCGTGTACTCTATCAATCTATCTTCAAGTTTACTGATTCCTTCTTCAGCCGGTTCAGATCTTTTGCTGAACCCCTCTAGTGGATCTAGTGAATTTTTCATTTCAGTTATTGTACTTTTCAACTCCAGAATTTCCAATTGGTTCTTTCATACAGTTTTTATGTCCTTTGTGGTATTCTTCATTTGATGAGACATTGTCATTATAGCTTTCTTTACTTCTTTAAATATGGTTTCTTGTAGTTTGAATATATTTGTAATTGCTGCTTTGATGTCTTTGTCTCCTCAGTCTGAAATCTGTGCTAGGCCATTTCTGTTGCCTGCTTTATTTTTTTCTGTGTGCAGGTCATAATTTCCTTTTACTTTGTATGTCTTAATTTTTTGTTGAAAACTTGACATTTTGGACATTTAGCATTTAGACATAGCATATCTGGATATCCACTGTATTAGTTTACTAGGGCTGCCATAGCAAATTTCCACAAACTTGGTGTCTTAAAACAAGAGAAGTTTAGTCTCTCATGGTTCAGGAGTCCAGAAATCTGAAACCAAGGTGTCAGCAGGACTGTGCTCCCTCCAAAGGCTCTGAGAAAGCCTTCCTTGCTTTTTCCAGACTCTGGCATCCTCAAATACTTCTTGGCTTGTGGCAGCATAACGTCAACCTCTGCTTTTCCCTTCTGATCTATATGTGTCCTCTCCTCTCCTCATAAGGACACTAGTCACTGGATTTAGGGCTCATCCTAATGAAGAATAATCTTGTCTTAACTAATTATATCTGCAATGACCCTATTTACCAAAGATCATTCTGAGGTTCTGAGTAGATAGGAAATTTGGGGAGACACTATCCCACCACTATACTAATCCCCTCCCCCCGGAATTGTTGTTTTCGTTTTTTTTAATTTGCTTAGTGACTTGGATGGGTTATTCTGGCAAAATCCAATCCTCTCCTCCACTCACTCCCTGCAGTGTGAATTCTCTGATGTCACTCCTAGAGGGCAGAGCCTTGGGCATGAGTAGTCACCGTTTGGTGGCAGTTGTTTTAGCAGGCCTATCTGACTGTCTTTTTTTCCTGATTTCCCTGTTAAACCATCTGCCTCTGTTAGTATCATATTTAGGTGTTAGGCTCCACTAATTCTTGGTCCATTTTCTTATAGACCTCATATTTTTCAGAGATGTTTTAGGTTCAGAGCAATTTGAGCAGAAGATACAGAGATTTCCCACATAGCCCTACACATGCATAGCAGCCCCCATTATCAACATCCCCACCAGAATGGTGCATTTGTTATAATTAATTAACCTAAATTGATACATTGTTATCATCCAAAGTCCATAGTTTACATTACTCTTGATGGTGTACATTCTATGGGTTTTGGCAAATGTATAATGACATGTATCCATCATTATAGTGTCATGAGAGTATTTTCACTGCCCTAAAAATCTTCTGTGCACTGCCTATTCATCCTACACTCTCCTCTAATCCCTGGAAACCACGGATATTTTTACTGTTTTCATTGTTTTGTCTTTTCCAGAATCTCACGTGGTTAGAATCATGCAGTATGCACCCTTTTCAGACTGGTTTCTTTAATTTAGTAATATGCCTTTAAGTTTTCTCCGTGTCTTTTCTTGATAGCTCATATCTTTTTTTAGCACTGAATAATATTCCATTATCTTGATGTACCACAGTTTATTTACCCATTCACCTACTGAAAGAATCTTGGTTACTTCTAAATTTTGGCCATTAAGACTAAAGCCGCTATAAACATCCATGTGCAGGTTTTTGTGTGGACATAAGTTTTCCACTCCTTTTGGTAAATACCAAGAAGCACAATTGCTGGATAATATGGTAAGAGTATATTTAGTTTTGTAAAAAAACATACCAAACTGTCTTCCAAAGTAGCTGTACGATTTTGCATTCCCACCAGTGATAATTGAGAATTCTGGTCACTCCTCTTCTTTACCAGGATTTGCTGTCAGTGTTTTGGATTTCGGCTATTCTAATAGGTGTGGAGTGGTATCTCATTGTTGCATAAATTTGCATTTACCTAATGACGTGTGATTTAGCGCATGTTTTTGTATGCTTACTTGCCATCTGTATATTTTCTTTGGTGAGGTATCTGTTAATATCTTTGGCCCATTTTTTAATCAAGTTGTTTGTTTTCTTGTTTTTATGTTTTAATAGCTCTTTGTATATTTTGGATAACAGTCCTTTATCAGATATATATTTTGCAAATATTTTTCCTAGTCTGTGGTTGTCTTTTCATTCTTTTAAATTCTGTTGTTGTTAACAATACCCTGGGGCATACATTGCTCCACAGTCTAATTTAATTAAATGTGGTAGTACTAGTTTACAGTAATAGATTTCAAGACCAGTCTTTGAGAGTTCTTCTGACCCCAGGAGGACTCTTTTTGTGTGTTTTTTCCCTGGATTTTCACTGGAAAACCAGCTGGCCTACAGTTTAGTTTGTTGCTCTCATGAACCTACTAGCCTTCTCTTAATTGTTTACCACAAAATCTATCTTGTTCTTGACAGCATCCTTAGGCTTAAAGTTTACCATACTCTAATACAAGCAAAACTGAACTTCACTACACTCTGTTACAAGAACGTTCCATTAGGGAGGCCTTCAGCGTTCTTTATTTTTATGGCCTGTCTCTCCCACTGGGCAAAATCTTTACAAGCAGGATTCTGGGCGGGGCAGTGGTTTCTGGTCTTCTAACCCTGCCTCTTTCAGTGTGAAACCTTCATCTTTGAGCAGGCTAGGGTAAGGGCGACTGAGTATCAGCCTGCCATACCTGCGGTAGAGCTTCCATCCTATCAGTGGGGATCACATGGAGGAAGGGAGCCCCCAACTTCTTTATTGGACTCATCTAAAATTTAGCCTCTGCAACATGGAGCTGGATGAGACGAGAAATATTGGCCGCATGCATCTCCTGGGGCACGCTGTAGCCCTTGACTGGAAACTGGGAGGAGAAAGAGCCCTGTCTTCTTGGTCAAACTCACCTAGTGTGGTTTCTGTCATGCTGAAACAGAAAGGGAGAAGGAGGGAGAGGTTTGTGGCTCAAGTGCTACAAACTCTCACTGTTTTTACTGAAATTTAGTGGGTTTTCTTGAATAAGTATTTCTTTATTTGCTGTACTCCTTGAGGACAATTTCAAGATACTATAAATAGTTGGTTTTTAAATATATTTTGTTACATTTTATTATACAGTCATGCACCGCATAATGACGTTTTGGTCAAAGACAGACTGCATATACAATGGCGATCCCAATAGATTAGTACCAGATAGCCACAGTGAGCAGATTTTATTTTGTGTAAGTACACTATATGATGTTCACACAATGACGAAATCACCTAATGACACATTTCTCAGAATACATTCCCATCATTAAGTGATGCATGGCTATATTCTAATTATTGCAGTGGATACAATGATTTTCTGCTAATTTTTAAAAAAATTTTATTTTATGTGGTAAGAATACTTAACATGAGATCTACCATCTTAACAAATGTAAGTGTACAATACAGTATTATTGACTATAGGTACAATGTTCTATAGCAGATCTCTAGAACTCATTCATCTTGCATAACTGAAACCTTATACCTGTTGATTAGTAACTCCTCATTTCCATTTCTTCCCCCACCCCCCAGACCCTGGCAACACCATCCCACTCTGATTATATTAATTTGACTATTTCAGATACTTCATTGAGTGGAATCATGCAACATTTGCCTTTCTGTGACTGGCTTATTTCACTTAGCATAATGCCTTCAAGGTTTATGCATGTTGTTTCATATTGCAGAATTTACTTCTTCTTTAAAATTAAATAATATTCCATTGTAGGTATATACCACATTTTCTGTCAGTGGGCATTTAGGTTGTTTCCACATCTTAGCTATTGTGCATAGTGCTACAATGAACATGGGAGTGCTAACATCTCTTTTCGAGATCCTGATGTAAATTCTTTTGGATAAATATTAGCAGTGTGAATGCTAGAGCATGTGGTAGATCTATTTTTAATTTTTTGAGGTACCTGCATACTATTTTCCATAGCAGATGCACCACTTTGTATTCCTATTAACAATGTACAAGGGTTTCAATTTCTTCACATGCTTACCAACACTTGTTGCCCCTTTTTTTTTTTATAATAGCCATCCTGACAGGTGTGAGTTGATGTCTATATGTGGTGTTAATTTACATTTCCCTCATGCTTAGTGACACTGAGCGTGTTTCCATATACCTGTCGGCCATTTGTATGTCTTCTGTGGAGAAATGTCTGTTAAAGCCTTTAATACATTTTTAATTGGGTTATTAGTTTTTTTTTTTTGCTATTGCATTGTCATAGTTTCTTATATATTTTGGAGATTAACCTCTAAATGGGTGCTTTTTTAAAATAAATTTTTACCAGTTGTGGTTGTTTCTCTGGGGAGAGGCTCTGTGGAACTCCTCACTTCGCCATGCTGGAAATGGTATAAACATTTTTTTTTAACAAAGGCCATTTTCAACCAATCTTTGCTTTTGTTAGAACATGTACTATTTAAAGTCGTGTGAGGCAATAGTATTGAAAATCTTTTGGGGAGTTATTTGTTTTTACTCTTTGGGACCTTCACCTATATCTAACAGTCACACAAACATGCTAAAATATATAGTATATATTGAGCACCTGTCCAAAGAATGCCTCAGGAATAAGACAAAATGGTGTATATATTACCTCATCTAATGTAACAGCAAACATGTGAAGTAGATGATATTATATCATTTTATACATACAGAAATTGAAGCTAAGAAGGTAAAGTGGCTTGACCTTGGTCAAATAGCTGATAAGTGGTAGATCTTAAGGAAACCATCCCCAATCTCCTCCACCTAGGGTGAAAATCCTATGTGTCATCTTTCAGGCTCAACCATAGGCAATAACAAGGCTTTGCCTGGAAGGCCTCCTGGGTGAAATCTGTCCTCCCCACGGAAGTCTTGATGCACAGTCAGTGAACTGCAGTTTTCTGCAGGGAGTTGTAGTCGAAGACTCAAGACAGTGACAGCAGAGCATTAAGCCAAGTGTGAAGCTCTTCTAAGCTCATGTCAAACATCCATGAAGCTGGTCCTGCCTCTATTGCATTAAGTAGCTCATCAGGTACACCCCAGAACATTTCATTATCTCCATACTTTTGCAGAGTAGTTCCCTTTTCAAGTTCTTCCTTATCTCCACCTGGAAACTGCGTAGTCATCCTTTAATACTCAGACAAAGATTGTCACTCTGTCCTCTGTGCTTTGAGAGTCCTTGCATATACCTTTATTGTACTGTACAATTACCACACATATTGCATTGTGATTGTTTATTTTTCTCTTTTTTTTCCTAATTATCAAACTTTTAAAGTAGAGATCAATCTATTTAACCACAGGGTTTGGTGTGTTGTCTAGCATATAATTGTGGAAGGAAGGAAGGAAGAGAAGAAAGAAAATAAATAAAAGAAGAAATCAATAAGCTTCTTTGTTTCCCTAAATTTTTAAGAACTTCAATGGCATTACATATGTTAAATATGTTAAATATCATATGTTAAATAAAACTCTATTTCAGTCATCCAAGTAAGGTTATATTAGCAAAGTTATAGAGACTTATTACTATTAAAAGAGTAATTTTTACCTGTTCAAATTACAAAACGTCACAGCCGGGAACTCTATCTTCTCCACGTACTGAACGTCTATAGACGTCGTGGTCGGCCATGTGAAGTAGTTGACCAAACGGCTGGAGATCTGCCATACCACAAGTAAGACTGAGCCCAGGACCACCATCAACCAGATCATCTTGCGAATTTTGCTCCGATTCCGAACAATATTATGGACCCCATGAAAGGAAGTGGAGATGGCAAAATCATGGTTAAACTTCTTTCGGTCAATGGGAGATGGAAGTGGTTTCTTTGAAAGGCAAAGCTTTATCTTTTCCAAGAGTCCTTAAGGTTTTGCCCATAATATAATTAAACAAAAAAAAGTTATGAGTTAGGAAACCTAATCTTATCTGTAAACAACACAACTAACATAAGTTTAAATAGGTTACCCTTTTAATGCGTAATACATAAGGACTCAATAGTCATCTTGAGTTGCATGGTTTATTCAGGAATCAGGAAATTGAAGTGTTGACTGCATGGACCTAATGAGAATATGCTAATGCATTCAGAGAATGCCTCTTGTTAACGCAAATGTCTTAGTGCAATCATATTAATATGTTGTTACTTCCAATTTCAAAAGCAACCCACCTTGAATATGTTGCGTACAACTCGTAATCTTTCAAAAATTAGCTCTAATTTTTAAAATACTCTTTTTCCCTGAAGAATCACAATGTTCCTTAGATGTCATGAGCAAAATCAGGCTGATTCTTCTGAAAGTCATAAGTGGGGCTAAAAAGCAATCTGTTCTTCAACTAATCTTAGTCCTGTGGTGGTGTATTGTATGGCTGAATGTAACTTCCATAGCTTCATATGCTTTGATAAACCACTATTTTACTTCAGTTGGCTATTTCGTCAGAATGTTTAAAGTTACATTATTAGTTAAGCAATCTGTTTTCTACCTCTTTAGAAAGTTAATTTATCCTTTTCAGACCATCAATAATCAATCAAATCATGTTTATTGATATTGATTGGTAAGGACCAGTAAGGGTGGCCCTAAAATTTTTATGGCACTATATAACATATTCAGAATTCTCTTGGTTTAATTTGTTTTCATCTTTTTGTAGGAGAAGATATGGAGAATTCCTTTGCCAAGGGAAGGCTGCAATACAGTTCACTGGAAGAGACAGCCTTTAAAATGAAAAGATCTGGCTTCTGGTTCAGGCGTTGCCTCTTGTAACCTGTGTGACGTTAGGCAAGTTTCTTAATCTTTCTAATACTTTCTTTCTCTTCTCTCAAGTGGAAGCAATAGTCTCTGCCTCCTCAGTTTGCTGTGAGTATAAAATAGGACAATACCTGGGGACGAATTGGCACATTATCTGCACCATGGTAAGTACTCAATTAATATTAGCTATTTTTGTTATTCTGTTAATTTGGTAGTGATGTGGTAAATAGTAAAATATTCAGGGATTTTTAAACACTGTCTAAATTTCTCATTTCAGAAATGAGTTCTTAATTACTTCATAAATGCTGATAATTAGGTGAATCAACTTTTACTTCAATTCAAGAAGTATTCAAGAAGTAAAGATATTGGGATTGAGAGGGGAAGGCCAGATATATAAGAGGCTATAGGAATGTGATAAAGCTTAGAAATAAGCGGTCAAGCTGCCATATGTTTATGGCACTTGCATATGAAATGGTGAAAAAAGTGTTTCCATTAGAAAAAATATGGACATACGTATGTTTTATTCATGACCCATAAAGTACTTTTATCTCAATATTACAAAAAAGTATTATTTTTTGTCAACTACCAGCATTAATTTACTTCTAAAAGGTTTCGAGTGTTACTTATTAAATCATTATATAATACTTCATAAATCTCCACTCAATTAGCTATAGTTAAGTCAGGGGGTGTATAATAACATATAGAAGGCATCTACGAACATTACCTAAGGGAATCAATTTCATTTGTAAAATGTTAAGACCCACTTACAAATTATATTATGATTATTTTATAGAGACTATATACTAAGCAGGAAAGTTTGTATTAAACTAGTTAGCTTGACTTTTGAATAAATTTGACAAATAGCCCCACATACTGTTGGTTTTCATATCAAGCTAGGTAACAGATATATAAAGTAATTGGCATAGTCATGAGGCAAAATCAGAAGTATAAGACAAGCTATTGTTATTATTATGCATTAGCAAAATAAATTTAATAATGCTCGTTTACATATTATGTAGCCATTACTTGCAAACACATATGAAGGATTGACTCTGACAGAAGGACACTCAGTCTCTGGGCACTGGGCACTCTTCCTACTACAGGGCCCAAGATGTTAGAAGGGGAAGAATAATCTAGTAACCTGTAACTGGCCCAGCAAAGTAGTGCTGGTTGCAAGCATTATCCTGAAAAATATAAGTTTCAAGTTAATCTGTCAAAAATCAGCTCATTTAATATAGATATACTCCTTGACAATTGCTTTGGACAAATTCATCCACTTGCTAGAGTTTTAAAAGAGATGTGTTTTTTTTTAATATTATTTTAGATGAATAGTGAAGACATAAGGTGACGTATTACTATGAGGAAGAGAAGAATTGGTTTAATAAATGGCTCACCAGCCTGAAAAGCAGGAAACTTCTTACTTTCCTGACTGAAGTATACACTATGCAGTTATGACAAGTGGACCTTGCACTGAATACTGATATTTATAGAACTTTATAGATCTTTATGGAAGCATGTTGAGGAACATTAAACCAGTTTTGCTGTATTTTAGAAATAAAACTTTAGGCACATGATAAATGGAAACTCCAAAAAACCCAAAATAAAACCAAAAACCAGTTTCTAGCATATAGTAATATTTTAAAACTATTTTTGACTCCCTCATACAAATTATTCTTTTCCTAAGTAACAAAAACTGTATTACTTATATTATATCCAATTAATATTAGAAATCAACTTTCCCAAGTGAAAAATATAATTCCCTTCTCCATTTGCTAATATCTAGTCTTTAGAAATGAAAATTGTAACTGTTCTGAGGACTTTACTCCTTACTCACCTTTCTCAGGGTATACTTTTGATTTCTCAATCTTCTCCATTTGTAAATTCAGTAAGCAGGAGTCCTTGGGGTATAATCCAATTTTCGTCAATAACCATATTCATTTTGTGGCCTTTATTTAAATACAGCAATTGAGGTTGTAAAACATGGGGGCAATTTACATGTTTGTGTTGCTACGTGTTGCCTCATAAAGCACATAATCTCCAAACCAAAAATGCTGATAGAACCAGTGATTTGGCATTTATGGACTGATGAGAGGGTATCATAAAGTGAAACCAAAAAATATCATTAGGAAACCATTTTTTTCAGAATTAAAGGGACAATCCCTACGAATATCTGTGGTTTTAGAGTCACCCATGACCGGGCTGGTTGACACTCAGGGAACCCACCTGGGAGAGTCTCCTTAGTTTTTACCTCTCTCTTTATACAAGTTTAAATCAAAATGTAGAAATTTGAGGGGTAAAGATGTCTTTTCTAGTTGAATTTTCTTTTTTTAGTAACAAATGAAGCTGTTTTAAACAGAAATAGTAATCAATGAAAATGACAAAATAGGGGCCGGCCCGGTGGCGCAGGAGTTTAGTTCACGCTTGGCAGCCCGGCGTTCGCGGGTTCGGATCCCGGGCACCCGCTGCCGCACTGCTTGCCAGCCATGCCGTGGCCGCGTCCCATATAAAGTAGAGGAAGATGGGCATGGATGTTAGCCCAGGGCCAGTCTTCCTCAGCAAAAAGAGGAGGATTGGCAGCGGATGTTAGCTCAGGGCTGGTCTTCCTCACACACACACAAAAAGAAAATGACAAAATAAAATACCAGAAAGAAGAAATGATTACTGAAAGCATACAAATACAATAAAGCACAAAGGCCAATTATTTGTTAATATTAACACTTTAGAGAAATTATTAGAATTTATTATATTAAACAAACTGGAGAATATGCATTATTGTGTATAAATGGCACCATCTCTTGACACAACTGTGGAATTGCATATATCTCCACTTCGAGCCTCTTAGGATTGCCATGGTAATATTTTATAAGTATATAACCACTAATCATTAACATGGTTAAATAGATTTTACATATATTTTCTTGGAAACTCAGTACTATATGTTGAAATTAGTCTTATATGGAGGCAAACTAAGAAATTTCAAGGGATCTAAATGAAAGTCCTGGGAATAATTTCCCAATCATCAAATTAAAGAACTCAGGAAGAGAGTCAGTCTCAGGATGTATGAATTTCTTCATGAAAGATCTCTTCTTCGGGGTTAAATTACAACTTCAGTTGATAGTCTTAAAATTCAGGAACATGCTCCTGAGAGAAATAACACCTCACATACCTATTCACCCTTCCTTCCCTTTCTAGTCTTTCTTCCTTCTTCCTACCATCTTTCCACAGCTTTATGGAGTCCTGATGATGAACAAGATTACATATTAGGGAGCTAAGTAGGCCTAGTTATCAGTTCTCCACTGATTAAGCTTCTAAGGGCAGAGTCATTAGCTGATTTAAGTCTGGGGCCAGACTGGTAGGAAGTGGGGCTAGCGCGGAAAGAACCAGGCCAAGCTGGGGGAACAAGACAAGATATACTTTCTCTGCTTCATAATTTAACCAAGGCTCAGGCATAACTAGAATTTTCTTAAAGTTCATTTCATGTTTTCACTTTCATTTCAATTTTTCTTTTCTCTTGCCCACAACCTTTAGTGACTTCCCCACTGTGCCTTTGTGTGTGCCTTAGAGAAAAAAAGAGCAAAACAGATAGAAAGGTAGGTAGGTTCTCTGTGTCTCACCTATCCTCTACTTGGTAAAGAATCAAAGAGAAGTAGGCATCTTCTTATTTTTATTTGCTCAAATTTGTTCCTCTCCTCTGTGATTTTTAAAAATGATGACTATGGGGCTGGCCCAGTGGCGTAGTGGTTAAGTTTGGCATTCTCTGCTTTGATGGCCCAGGATTCATGGGTTCAGATCCCGGGCATGGACCTACACCAATCCTCAACCATACTGTGGCGGTGACCCACATGTAAAGTAGAGGAAGATTGGCATAGATGTTAGCTCAGGGCTAATCTTCCTCAGGAAAAAAAAAGTTGATGAATATATTTACTCTTGCTTGTACTGATCTGATACCTCCTCATCTCTCTTCTGCCTTAAAATGAACTTTCCAACATTGTTTCCTTTTCTTCCTCTCTCTTCAGTTTTAAAAATACTTCACTCTCATCTCCATTCCATCAGTGACATTTAGTAAATTTGAATTCCATCTTCTCTGTCTAGTGAGGAAATCTCCCTCCCATGAGCCCTCATCTTCCTTGCTTGAAATCAAAGCCTGGTACCCTTTTCACAGTCACCTCTTCTTTTTCCTTTGTTGCCTCAACCTTCTCAACTCTCTGAGAGATCTCATTAAAATAAACGCAGAAGTGGGGCCAGCCCGATGGCGTAGCGGTTTAGTTTGTGATTTGGCAACCCGGGGTTCGGGTTTGGATCCTGGGCGCCAGCGGATGCACTGCTTGTCAGGCATGCCATGGCAGCGTCCCATATAAAGTAGAGGAAGATGGGCACAGATGTTTGCTCAGGGCTGGTCGTCCTCACAAATCAGTCAATCAATCAGTCAATCAGTCAATAAATGCAAAAGCTCTCGGTTTCCTTCCTCCTACTTTCCCGGTTCATTGCAGTTGATTTGCATAGCAAGCGCATTTGGCAAAACATAAATCTTCAAATTCCTTCCATCACCCTCCGCAACATGAACACAAACATAAAAGTGGGTAATTAAATGACAAAAGCAAACCCAAGGAGAATCTAGAGAGTTCTGAATTTTCATTATCTGCCACCCTGCACAAGTAGTATCAGTGTCAGAAAATCACTCATGACTACTGGTAAATGTAAAACATGAATAAAAGACAGTGGATAGGAAAAAAAACCCTTTTATCTGACCCTGCATTTGAATCCAGAACATAAGCAACACTAAGAATTTTATGCAGTGTCTAGAGAAGTATTTTCTGGCTCAGTACCACTTATGCAGACACATAAATGTCTTTTTCAAGTATTTTCTATTTGTTCCATTTTTCAAAAATACGTGTTTTTAATAAAAATTTTGATCCTATTGTATTGGCATATATCTAAAGGTATGAAGAAAGGTCATCTATGGATATTACTTTCAAATTTAGCTTTGAATTAAAACTTTGTATTTTGCTTTCTGTTTGGGGCCATGCATAACCATTAAATGTGATGCAATTTCTTTTTTTGATTTAGACAGATTTGATAAAGACTACAGTGTCCACAAAAGAAGACAGTGTAAAGAATACTTTTTCTTTTATTGGAAGTAGATATTTTTTTCTTAATAACCTTGGAAAGAAAAACCAAAGCCAATTCATAACTTAGCATTTTTTTAAATAAATACTTCAATGGTGTCTTGCTTTGGGTTTGTAATAACACAAAAAGCAGAACTAATACTGCTATTTTCTGTTTTGCCCTGTGCATAAGCATTGTCGGTTAGTGTCTTTGTATTCATTACAATATATTCTTTTTATAAAAAGCATTTAGTATAGAAAGGGACCTTATGATACCACCAAGTCCAACCTTTATTGCCACCCCCACCCCCACCCATTTAAGAGAGGAGGAAGCTCAGACCTGAGGAGAAAGAATGTAAGTTCCACAAAAGCAGAACTCTCTTGGCCTGATTTGTTTGCTGATCTATCCAACTTGGTAGAAAAATATTTAGCAGATAGGAGGCAGTAAATAAATATTTGTTGAATGAATAAAAAGTTTGTCCTAACCTTGTACTTTTCTAATTATGTACACTCTTATGATAAAAGAAAATTATTGTATTTTTTCCAGCCCTTTATTTTGAAAACTGCAAACTTACAATAAAGTTGCAAAAATTGTGCAATGAAAACTATGTACTCTTTACTGTAATTCACTAATTTTTAACATTTTCCCACATTTGCTTTATGTTCACCTCTAAATACACCATCCCCTTATGCTTAAGAAAAAGGACATCCTCCTGCATAAATACAATATATAAATCTCACTCCAGAAACTTAACTTTCATACAGCACTATTATTTACTATACATTATACTCAAAATTTCCAAATTCTTCCCCAAAGGAACTTTATAATGATTTATTTCCCCAATCCAGAATTCCATCGAAGATTATAGATGGCATTCAGTTGTCATGTCTTTTTAGTCTCCTTTCATCCAGAACATTTCCCTAGCCATTAATTTATTTTTTGTCTTCTCATTACATTGTTATTTTTGAATAATCCATGTCAGATGTTTTGCAGAATGCCTCTTAATTCAGGGTTGTTCAGTTTCTTCTTCATGATTAGATTCAGGTCAAGTATTTAAGGTCATTGGAGTACCACATAGATGATGCGTGTCCTTCACAAAGATCACAAGATTTTTGTGATCTTAGTTTCTCTTATTATCAGTGACAGTAAATTTAACCCCTTGGTTAAGGTGGGGCCTGTCAGATTTCTCCTTTATAAATGTACCTTTTCCCATTTGTAATTACAGTCATGAGTCGCTTAACAATGGGGATACATTCCAAGAAATGCATCATTAGGCGATTTTGTCGTTGTGTGAACATCATAGAGTGTACTTACACAAACCTGGATGGTAGAGCCTACTACACACCTAGACTATATGGTACTCATCTTATGGGAGCACTGTCGTATATGCACTCTGTTGTTGAGTGAAACGTTGTTCTGCGGCACATGACTGTAGTAAGTAATCTGTGGGAGCAATTCTTTGAGATTGGAATATCTTATTCCCAACCTTTCACACAATGATTCTAGCATAAATCAATGAATCGTCTTGAGTTAATTATTGCTATGCTGTTTACAAAATGATGATATTCTCTTTCTATCATTCTTTCTATATTTTTTGTTGGCATTCTTCTGTAAAGAAGAGCTTTAACTTCTGATCTCCCTGTTTTTCTAAAAAAATTAATGAATTACTTTAAGTAAATAGAGTAAAACATTCCCATGGTTACTCATTTAAGGAATTCTTTAAATTGGCACCTTTTCTGGAAGGAGTAATTAAAACAAGTTTACTGTGCTTACTGAAATCTCCTTTTCCATAATTATCTATTAGAAGTTAGTAACTCAAAATATGTTTTAGCAGAAAAACATTGCTAATTTGAGAATACAAACTTGCGATGCTTTAGACTTGGATTAACCAATTTAAAGCACCAAAATACTTAGCTGTAGAAGAGGAAATAGGGTTCTTGATCATTTTAGTTCTCAATTATTTGGGTGGTTATGAAAAGAGTGGTAAAGCAATATGTAGATATGCTAACTTCTGCGTGTTCCTTTTAAATCACTTAAAATTTTTCTTGTGCTATATTTATTTTATACTAACTTCTGCATGTTCCTTTTAATCACTTAAAAATTTTCTTGTGCTATATTTACTTTATACTTTTCTAGCAGCTATACTAGATACCAAACTTCTTGGATCAAAATGAAAGTGAGTCACATACTTTCTCTTTCTTTAATCTATTTCTTGTTATCTGACTGTATGTAACACATTGTTGAACTTGTGATCCAAATAGAATTCTTCCAATTTGTGTTTTCATGTATTGATTGATTGAAGTGCTCATCCTTAGATCTTTAAATATAGGAAGTAACTGTTTTGTAATACACATAGGAATAATATATACAGTTTGCTGCTGTGATCTGCTATTGGCTCAGTCCATGGGAGGTTTCTGTTTGTCACTCAGCTGCAGCCACGTCGTCAGTAGGTCAGCCTCTGTTTAAACACCTCTGTAGTTTTCCTCATAATACTGAAAATGTTCTTGTTATTGCTCAAGGCAAGGGGAAGGGCTCCACTAATGCTTAACTTCTCGGGCCCAGGAAGTTGCAAAATTATATGTCCATATAGTACATGACATTGTGGGTCAAAGTTACCTGGACAGGGTCAAATTATCCAAACATTCTACCTGCGATTTTATGTTCCTGTCTGTTTTCTCAACTCTGATCTCTTATCTCTTTGTGCAATAGGACATTTGGGAGAAACTTACCTGCTTTCTCACTACTTAGAACAAAAATATTGATTTGGCATTATTTCCATACCTTTGGGAACTATTCTAAAGGAGGGTTATAAGTTATGTGCTTAGTGCATCTTACAAAAAAGAAAGCAAAACAAATAAACAAACAACTCAACGATAGCAAAATTTAAAAATTGAACATTCGAGAGGCACATATCATGCAGGTTAATTAATATAAATGATTTAAAAATTTTTTTGCATGTGGATTTTACACACTAGAGTGGAATAAATAGTGTTCCCCAAAATTCGTGCCCACCGAGAACCTCAGCGTGACCTTATTCGGAAAGAGATACTTTGTAGATGTGATTAGTTAAGGATCTCAAGATGAAATTATCCCAGATTTAGGGTGAGCTCTAAATCAATGACTGCTGTCTTTAAAGAGAAAAGAGAAGGAGATTTGGACACAGAGACACACAGAGAGGAAGTCCGTGTGAAGATGCAGGCAGAGATTGGAGCTATGCTGCTATAAACTAAGGAACTCCAGGAGCCACCAGAAGCTGGAAGAGGAAAGGAAGAATTCTCCTCTAGAGCCTTCAGTGAGAGTATGGTCCTGGAAGTGCCTTGATTTGGACTTTTGGTATACTGTGAGAGAATACATTTTTGTTGTTTTAAGCCACAAAGTTTGTGGTAATTTGTTACAGGAAACCAGTATACACACTGAAGAGACATCAGATGGATTTTAACTGAGGATTCATAAAGAGTTGGGAGGTTCTCTTCAACTACATGAATTTTAAGACTGATGATATAACCTAGTTTAGCTGTGTCTTTCAAAGGTGACCACTGAGATTATATGTGTGATGGAACTCTTGCACTTCTATGGCAAAACAAATGGAACAATCTAGATGAATGCCAGGATAGATGTAGAAGATTTTAAATAAACAATATTATGATAGCAAGAAATAATTCATGAATTTCTCCATCACAGCATAGGGCCAAAATCTTTGGAATGTTTTCAGTAAATCAAAAACAATGAGAAATATTTTTATACTGTACTGGGTTTAGCAATAAATTCCCAGGGATAATTATCTTCATTCAACAAAGATAGAATGCAGTCCAGCTGCTCCGTCCAGCTGTGAAGGATGCATCAATGAACAAAACAAAGATCCCTATTTTCATGGAGCTTCTAGTTTAGCAGGAGATGACAACAAAGCTAATCAGTAAGTAAGTTACAAGATGAAATCTGCTAGGGAAGAAAAAGAAGGAAAAAGGAGAGATCAAGAGTTGTCAGTTTGAGGAGATGGTGTGGATTATGGTAATAAATGGGATAGTCAATGTAGGCATCCTTGAGAAGGTTAGAGTTGAACAAAGTCTTGAAAGCAGTGAAGGAATTATTCAAGAAAAGAAGAATATTCCAGGCACTCTGCATAGCTAGAGCCAAGGTCCTGGGTCCTACTTGCTTTTGAGGAGGAGAAAAGAAGCCAGTATAATTGGACTGTAGTAAGGGAGAGAGAGTTGAGGAAATATGAAGGATAATGGGAGGACATATAATTCTGGGCTTGTAGACCATTGTAAGGCTTTTGTTTTTTATTTTAATAAAATGGAGAACTTTTGCAGGTTTGTTTATAGAGGAGTGACATAATCCAATTTACATTCATTCCTGCTTAAGGTATTAAGGATAGTGTGTGTAAGAGACGGGTGGAGTGGGGGTGAGTGGGTAGTGGAAAGGTAGAAAGAAGTTGGATTCTTCATACATTTTTAGAGGTAAAGCCAAAAGGATTTCCTGGTGGATTACATGTGGATTGTGAGAAAGACACAGGACTTAAGGATGACTCTAGGATTTTGATCTCAGCAACCAGAAAGATGGAATTGTTATCAAATGACATAAAGAAGGCCTTCTGTGGAGTAGATTTTGTAGAAGGGGAAAGATTAGCTCAATTCTAGATCCATTGAGTTTACAATATCTATTAGCCATCCAAGTAGAGATGTTGAGTAGGCATTTGGAGATGTGAGTCTGGAGTTGAGAGAGGAGGTGTGGGCTGGAGATAGACATTTGAAAATCAGTGGCAAATGGATTTAAGACCATTAGAATGAGTCTTCAAGGCAGGGAGTATAGTTAGAGAGCAGAAGATCACCAAGGATTGACCCCGAATCTTCCATTTTAAAAGCTATAGGAAAAAGGAAGAGTATATAGAATGACCAGTGAGAGTGAAATAGGAGAAAAGTCAAGAGAGTGAGATACTCTTGATTACAAAGGAAGAAAGTTAATCATAGAGGAAGAGTGATCAACAGTGTTAAATGCTGCTGATGGTTCACGCAAGATGAAGTCTGAAAATTGACCATTGAATTTAGCAATGTGGCGGTGTTAGAGGAATGGTGGGGGCAAATCTTCAAGAAAAAATTCAAGAAGAGAAGTTTGAGACAGTGCATATAAACAACTATCTTGAAGACTTTTACTATTGAGTGGAATAATAAAATAGTGCTGACATGCAAAATGTGAGCAATAAAAATTTTCATAAGTTTCAGAAATAACATCATGTTTTTGTACTTATAGACACAATGCACTTAGGAGTGAAAATGTGACTATGTGGGAGAAAGGGCACAACTATTGAGGCAGAGGTCTTGAGGTATCGATGGATTATGATGTAACACACAAATGGAGAGTTTGGTATGGATAGTTCATTAATGGTAAAGGAGAGAAACACAGTGTACACGGGAGTCATGTACACACGCTGGGAGGTGATGGAAGTCAAAATGCAAATACTCCTCTGATTGTATCAAATTTCTCAGTGAAAATCAAGTCAAAATGGTCAGCTGAGAGTAAAAATAGGGGTAGGGGAGAAAGGAGAAGGTGTGAAAATTGGTAGAATGAATGTTCTGGGAATGTATCAGATGGCTTCCTGGCAATGTGAAGAGCCCTCTCGAGGTTCATGGTTAAAATCTTAAGTGAATCCATGGTGTAGCACTAGTACAAGACATATTTATAACTTTAAATTTTCTTGTAGATGCAAAAAGCTAGAAATAGGTGAAATTAATTTTAATAATAGATGTTATTTAACCAAATAAATAAAAATATTGTTTCGACTTGTAATCAATATAAGAATTGTTAAGGAGATATTTTCCATTCTTTTAGTGCTTGGTCTTTGAAATCTGACTTGTATTCTGCACTCACCTCTCTATTTGGACCAACCACGTTTCAAGTGCTCAATAGCCACAGGTGGCTAACGGCTACTACCCTGCTGATGCAGGTCTAGGTGATGACTGCAGGATTGACTGGCTTGGGGAGAGTGGAGTTCAAGATCTTCAGAGGAGGAGGAGAGTTCAGGGAACTGACTGGCCAGGCTGTTGGGAGGATCATCTACACATCTATTGAAAATTCCAAAAAACGAACAGAGGAGAACTTTCAAAGAGAATAACAGTAAGCAGGTAGGTAAAATCATTGAGAAACATGGCAGGATGATGCAAGAGTCAGTAGATAATAGTGACTGTGAGAAGTAATGAAGTTTTTAGGGAGAAAAGAAGGAGAATAGTATGAGAACAACAAGAATTGAGTAGAATTTCTCTCCCTCCCCACGATACAAGGGATGTGGGGAGAAAAACAGCCATCACTGGAAAAGTCTTCTTGGGGAATCAGTACCTTTAGAGAAGGTTTTCAGTAGAGCAAAAATAACCAGTTAATCAAGAGATACTGATTTGCTTATGGCTCTTAGGATATGAATGTGTCTTTGCTGAGGTTGAAGGATTGCATGATAGGAATTGTCAGGTACATACACCTATTGACATTGGTCAACAGCAGTAAAAAAACCTTTGCCTAGAATTATAATATTGAAAACAATCGTTTTTCTAGACATGGGAAAATTCCAGGAACATATGACTCAAGTTAATTATTGATTATTTCTGGGAAGTGGAACCCTGGTAACTTTCATTTTTGACTTGGCACATTTTCGTATTGATATTTTGTTACAATATGTACAGTTTTGTTTGAATAAAGAAAAATTCAAAGACCTATTATTTCCTTGAGGACTTTTTATTTGATATAACCTCTCTCCTGAAGAAAGCATGGGGTTTTCAAAAGAACTGCTAAATAAATAAGATTGCTCTGTGTGTGTGTGTGTGTGTTATACTTAGATAATAAATACAAGGGACAATCAAAGTGACCAAGCAGTCAATAATAAAGGAAACCAGAATATGTCACCCCAAAATGTGTTTCTTTGACATAAAAATTATTTTGAGCTGAAGGCAATCAAGAAGCAGTAAATGCAGTGAAAGCTTCCCCTTTCCTGCCCAAAGGCAGGAAAGAAATTCTTTTACCGGCCACATTCTCTTATCAGCCCAGAGAAGTCACGAGAAGAATCTGCAAACAAACCCTGTTAAATTAACTTTTATCTTCTTAGTTACTTCTTCACCATTTACTACCCCTAACCCAAACCTCTTTGTCTTGCCAACTTTTCACAAATTTATTGTTTCTTTGTGTAAAAGGTATAAAAGCTTCCTACTGTGATCACTTCGGGTCTTCATTTTCCTGTGAAGGCTCCCATGTACATGAACAAATTCAATGCAATTTGTATAATTTTCTTCTGTTAATCTGTCTTTGTCAGTTTAATTTTCAGACCCAGCCAGGGACCCTAAAAGGGTGGAAGAAAGCTTCTTCCTCCCCACTATAACAATTCTGAGTGTTCAACGTATACAGAGCAAACAAAAACCTTCACTGGGACAAACATGTTTCTCAGACTAGATACTAAGGCGGGTGGCTAATAGAAAACTGGAATCTGTTGGTATTAAGTGTGTTTGCAGAACTGCTGAGAAATTGCTGTTGGTGTGTGAAATGGATTTAGCAATCAGTGAGAGACCTATGGTTCTTTCCTTTCTGTAAAATGAAATTTGCCCCTTGGTTGGTGGCAGCAGCTGTGGTTGCAGGGCCTGTAGCTCTTTACAATGACTTTTTTAGCCTGAAGTGACTGAAAACTTTTGCTTAAAATAAGCCACAACTTCAAGTCAGAATGATGATTTGACTTAAAAAATAGTTTAGAGTTGCCATTATTTTTCTGTTTGTTTTGATAGAATTTCTTCCTCTTATAGTTTGTGGTTCTCCTACTTGCCATTGTTACAACTCATCAGGTTGGTTATGATTTGTCAACAAGTTTGAACAAATATGAAGATAATAAACTCATTTAGGAGACAGTTACTTTATTAATGGAAGGCAGCATTCTTATGTTGAAATCCTAACCCCCAAGGTGATGGTATTAGGAGTTGGGATTTGGGAAGTGATCAGGTCATGAGCAAAGAGCCCTCATGAATGGGATTAGTGCTCTGTTGTGAAGGTCTAACAGAGCTCCCCAGCTTCTGCCATGTGAGGATCGGTTAGGAAGCAGGCTCTCAACAGACATCGAACCTGCCAGCGCCATGATCCTGAACTTCCCCGCCTCCAGAACTGTGAGAAATACATTTTATTGTTTAGAACCCCCCCCAATTTGTGATATTTTAGTTACAGCAGCCTGAATGGACTAAGACAGTATTTGAAATCAGACTTGGGATTTGAATCCTGACTCACCACTTACTAATGGTGTAACCATGTGAGGTCATTCAAATTCTCCAAGGTACCGTTTGTTCTGTATAATCAGTATCATGGCATCTCATAAAGTTCTTGCAAGAATTAAAATACATGTGCCTGCTACATGGGAAGCTCAATACATGTTAGCAGTTATTGTTATAGATTAGCCCATATTGTCAATTAGGAATGACTTGTAAATATTTTTTGTTAAAAGATTCATAATAATTGTAATTACAAGCATATATTTCTAATTTTTACATAGAAAGATATCACAACTATTTCAATCTTCAAAGTCATATGCAGTTATAGTCTTTTATTTATCTTTTAGCATTATTAAAAGAAATCTTTTATATAATCAAATCAATCATGTGGTATCATTAAGTCAAATTCACAAAACCTCATAGCATCTACCATGAGTAAGACAAGCTATTGTACTCTCTGGAGCAAATAAAGCCTGCACTCTAGGTGAAAAGACAAAGCTGAAATTTGTCAGATGAGATTTATAATAATCGACCCTCTGAAATCGTAGTAATTCGATTTCATTGTGGGCTGATGGTGCTACAAGAAGACATCACGATAAAGGAAGAATTTTAACCAAATCTTGAAGAATTAGGGAAAATGTTGGGAGATTATCCATGTTATGCTGCACCACAGGAAGATGTCTTATGAAGTTGTGTTTATTACTTGCTGCAGCAAAGGAGACCACACACAAGAGCTCAAATTCCCTCTTTTGCTGACGTAAGAGACTCCTATTTCTCCACTTTTTCCTCCTGCCTCCTAGATAGCAATCACAATACCCAAACACCAGTTGATAATTGTTGTAAATCACAGTGCTTTTCTTTGCATTTCATTTATTTTACCATGTTTGATACAGGAAAAGGTAAATTCACCAGATGAGACGTCAAGATTCTGATGAGAAGGAGGCAGTATTTAGGATTTTCATTATAGGATTTCCCAAATTTTGTTCTATATAATACTAGTTCCTTGTTAAATTTCTGTCTGATTTTTAAACCTGAATCAACTGAATTGGTGATTTACCCTGCACTTTGGCAATTTTAAAGGTTTTAAGAAGCCTTGCAGGATCTAAGCCTGCTTATATAAAACTATCATTTGATTACAGAAACCTTTATTTCTACTACTCCTACGAAATCAATGAGGGAAATCCTGTTCCAGACCACTCCCTAAAGTGATGAGTTAAAACTACAGTGTATTATTAGAGCTTTTTGGGCTATTCAGGCACATTATAATCCTCAATAAAATATTTATTGATTGAAACTGTTGCCTGACTTATCCATCCATCCATCACCATCCATCCATCCATCCATTCATCCATCATCATCATCCATGTTCTAGGCAATCTCTTTACATTAGATCAAAGGAAATATCTTTTTGTCTCACTACAAGGACTTTTTGTAGATTTCCTGAATAATTGATTTAACTTTATTTTAATAGGACTATAAATCATGTACCTATCTAATTTCCTTCTTTACGTTGACTGCTAGAAAACTTAGAGCCAAATTTTGGCCCATCTATAAAAACTGCCTAGATTCTTATAGCTAGCATTATAATAATCTCATTCCTAGCTTAATCTTACTTTCTTACATTTGTTTTCCTTTGCCCTGTTCTCTTTATCTACCTGGTTTTAGCTGCATTTTTTTTCATGTTTATTGAATGTATATTGTAAATTGCCTTAAAGGTTTTTTGTTATTGTTGTTGGAATAGGAGGGTATAAATGAATAATAAATAACTATATCTTACCAAACTATCTGCAGGCATTTTGACTAATCAACTCAGTCTCTTTTTAGTTAAGATTGTAACATAGAAAAATGATCCTTACATTCTTGGAGCCAGGAGACTTTTAAATGGCTTTGTCTCAATTCTATCTCTAACTAGCTGTTGTATTTAGGCAATACTATGAAATTCTCTGAGCTTTCATTTCCTCTTCTGTGAAGTCAGGTGGTTAGAAATAAACAGCCTAAGTTACAGATTGCAGGCCAGGTAGTTTTGGATTGGAGGCATAATGGAACTTGTACTGCCAGCTAGGGAAGAAGGTAGAATGAGATGGTGTTAGCTTCTGCTAGATGTAGAAACAGGGCTGGTCTAAGATATGTGGGCAACTAGAGTACCTAACAATTTGTTGCCCATTTAAATAGATATCTTTTTCATATCTGTTCTTGTTTTTGGGTTTTTGTTATTGTTTGTTTGGTGGGAGAAGGGAAGAACAAATTTTCATTTAATCAGAATTTTTGTTAAAAACAGATTCACACAATAATTTTCTTCCAATGTCTGAAGTGGAATACATAGTTTGAAAAAACTTCAAAAAAAAATGGCATCTTCATTATTCTTCTGTCTTTTAAATTCTTCTGAAAATAGCATATCAAAGGGTTGAGAAACTGTACATTGAAAATAAGTTATTTACTCCCATTAAATGGCAATATTTTTGCATTATTTAGTTTCAGAATTTTAGCTAACTGCATTGCACACAGTCATGGCAAGAATGTTCAATAGGTCAGGGCTAATGAGGATTCTTCCTCTCACCTTCCCAGCCTTGACGATGGTTTCTATGTAGGCAGAGGGAAGCTCCAATTATATTTCACCAGTAGATAAGGAGCTATGTGTTCGTGTTTATATTCATGTCATCACCCATCATCCAATACTTTGGTATCTGTCCTAGGTAAATGAGAATACATAGGTATATGACTGTTCACACCAGGCAAAGCCTGGATATTATCCCTGTGCTCCATTGGAATAGATGTTTTACAATTGTCTGAGTAGACAAAAGTGCTGGCAGAATCGAGGCATCACATGGCCCTGTCACTTTAGGCAAGCAAAACTCAGAATGACCTGCATTGAAACAAGCGTAGACAGCTACAGTGTGACTGCTCACACAGTCTCAACAGAATATTGTTAGATTTGTGAATTTAAATTTACAAGATATATCATTTTATTCATATGTTTTTATAAATTTGCTTGGGAGTTATAATTCTATACAAGAGATAAGTATCCTTATATCTGATATGATATTTACCCAGCTCTGAGCCTGGCTGACTTCTTACCATTTGGGCTCAGTTAGTGTCATCCACTTAGAGGACCCTTTCCTTATCAATCAAGCCTTCCCACTTCCTGATATTCCCTGTCTCGTTACCCTTTTTATTTTACTCAAAGCCCTTTTTGTGATCTAAAATCATCATCCTATTTCTTAATTTCCCTTAATTTTTTTTGTCACTTTCCTTTCATTGTGGTATTAGCTTTATAAAAGAATGTACGTTTTCCACCCCAATCATCATTTTAACCCTAGAGTCTAGAACACTGCTTATAACACAGTCATCATGCTCAAAATTCTAAGTGAGAATGTTTTTAGTATGAATTTTTAAAGACTTTTAATAAATATAGTTTAAATAAACACATAAGATTGTTTATATTTTGGCTCACTATTGTAAAGGATTCTCCATTATTAGATGGATGATGGAGCTAAGTGACTTTTTACTTCTAAAGCCTAGGCTGTATTTAACGTACCTAGGATAGTATGAAATAAAAAACACTATGTAGAAAATACTAAGCACTTGTTACATTAGAGATATGAGTCTTTGGGTGTCATATTGATATTTTACTCTGTTTCCATTTGATATATTTCTTCTAATTTGGCTGTTTAAACAGACCCAAGCCTTGAAGCCAATTTAGAACTAGTGAGACTTATTCTTTCACAGATGACTTACTTCCTGGAGAAATTAGCAAAGTTGCCATATGGATCAGATTCTGGATATTGCAATTTTATCACATAATAACATGGAAGTTAAAACTGAAATCAAATTAACAAATCATTATTGTAAAAATTGATTTCTTTATTGCATAAGATAATTAAAAGTATTCCTAGATTTACAGCAATGCAAAACATGGGACTTAATCCTCGATAAAGAGGAGAATCAGTAATGATATGTAAAAAGAGAAAAAATCAGTTTTCCACCCTTTGTGTATCCTTTACTTTCACATAAAACACTTCACTTCTGGCCACTAAATGTGCTGAGGTTTTTCCTCACACCAAGCAAATCTCTCTTCTTTTTCCCCCAGGAATTAGTGATAACTGTTATTACAACCAAAGCAGACTTTAAAATCCTACCTGGACATCAAGTGAGAGCAGGAAAAAAGGTGGGCAGCAAATTAACCTGCAGATCAAGCAGACGGCAGGCCAATGAGCCTGTGGTCACTTGCGTTTCCACTAGACAATGGCTACTGGAAGGGGAAGAAGTGGCCCTCACAGGCAGGGTCTCTGTCCCAGAGCAACAGGGTACAGAGGGCCCCAAGAGCTCCCAACCAAAAATGCGGGAGAAGGCAAGAACAAAAAACATCCAAGAGGAGGGAAAAAGAAAACTGAACACCAGCTGGGTGTCCTACAATTTAACTCATTCTAACCCTATTTACCTGGAGACAGCGTCAAATCCCACAAGTTGAGGGCTCAGTCCCACAAGACTGCTTCCACCCCACTTCAGATGCCAACGGCAAGGGCTAGGTCCCCAGGTTACCCACAACTTATGTCCAATTTGACTACAAATTGGAGGTTCCCACGACTCCTTCCTCAGATTCAATTAATTTGCCAAAGTGGCTCACAGAACTCAGGAAAACACTGACTTATGTTCACCAGTTTATTAAAGGATATGATAAAGGATATAGATGAACAGCCAGATGAAGAGGTACATAGGGCAAGGTATGTGGGAAGGAGTGCAGAGCTTCCATGCCCTCTCTGAGAGCGCCACTCTCCCTGCACCCCGACCTGTTCACCAGCCTGGGACATCTCCCAACCTGACACAATTGGGATTTTTGTGGAGACTTCATCGTGTAGGTTTGATCAATCATTAACTCCATTTTCTGCCCTTCCCCCTTCTCAAGAGAATGGGGGGCAAGGCTGAAAATTCCAAGCTTCTAATCATGATTTGTTCTTTCCAGTGAACATCGTCATCCAGGAGCCTCCCAGGAGCTCAATAGTCACCTCAATAGTACAAAAGACACTCCTATCAACCAGGAAATTGCAAGGGTTTCAGGAGTTATGTCAGGAACTGGGATCAAAGACCAAATGTTAGAACAAAAGATGCTCCTAGTGTTCTTATCATTTAGGAAATTATAAGGGTTTCAGGAGCTCTGTACCAGGAACCAAGGGCAGAGACCAATATGTATTTTCTATTATCTCACAGTATCTTATTGAAGTCTAACAGTTGGAATTACCAGGCAGCCCATGTAGGAGCAAGGACTTGTGAGAGAGTCCTTGGCGTATATTCTGGATCTGTCAATTACCAGCATATGTAGCCTCGGTTCTCAGAGGACTAACTGCATGAACCTATGGAACAACTCTAGTATAATGTATGGTATATTGAAGGCATTACAAAAACATAGTTATTTTCTCCTTCTCTTTGTTGAATTTTCTCCATCCATTTGTGCAAATTATTTCACAAATATTAGCCAATTATTTGGGAGTGATCAATTTCATCTTGGACTCATGAGAGTTCAAAATGCACAGAAGATAGTTAGCTGCACCTGGACAGCTTTTACTGAGAAGGCGCTCAGCAAGCTGTAGACTTACTGACCTACCTGTATGCAAAGATTAGGTGTAAAAATACAATCCAGGGTATCTGAAGCTTCATAATTTTAAAACAAAGCTCACTGATTTTCTTCATAGGTTATCCATGTTTATTCCTTCTCATGTTTCTAAATAATATCAATAGGCTACTTCTCTGCTAGATACCTAGACTTTTAAATTCATCTTTGACTCTGCTTAACAAAGGGTGATGGAACAATGAAACTCACCTCTGTTGAGAGACATTTGTTGTATCCTTATTTACTTGGCTCCACGCTAGGTGCAGAAGATTCCAGGAGAAGAACACACGTATCTGCCCAGAGGAAATACAGCCTTGTGAGCAAGTCAGGCACAAAACCCAAGGGTAACAATTAAATGTGGTCAGTGCTAAGAATTGACATAGAAATAAAGTCTTATTGAACCACTGAGGAGGAAGAAATTATCCCACCTGAAGATATCATAGAAAGCATGCCAGAGGAAGTGCTATTTGAAATGTGTTTTAAAGAAAGAGTAAGAATTCAGTAGGTGGAGGGGCAAGAAAATCACTAAAAACAGGGAGAATTTAGGAGATTCCAGAACATAATCTCTATGCTCTGGATTTATTACAAGATGTTTGGGTGGGAAGTGATGGGAAATGAAATCTGAAAATTACACAGTCTGTTGTAAGGGTGTGAACTCTTGGGTTCTCTGCTAATAAGTTTAGTCATTATGCAGGCTTTGTTGAATATTTAAGGACATAAGTTTATCCCGGTAGCATCAGAATTTGCTTTACTCTTCCTTTTCAAAGAACAGATTTGTCTATTTGAGCATTTTTGCAAATTTTCCTGACTTGAAAGCCCCCTGTAATAGTATTTTTATGTTTAGTTTTAAGTAATAAGATGAACCATAGGAAATCGCACCACTCGTCTGTCAGTAGCCACACCGTGGTGGCTGATCACACAGAAGAACTAGAAGGACTTACAACTATGATGTACAACCATGCACTGGGGCTTTGGGGAAAAAAAAAGAAGAAAAAAGAGGAAGATTGGCAACAGATGTTAGCTCAGAGTGAATCTTTTCCTGCAAAAAAAAAAAAAAAAACAAATACTAACCTCTTAAAAAAAAAAAAACCCAAAGAGCATATGAGGGGTTTAGGATGTGGTTTTGATGATTTCCCAGTTCTCTTATAACATAGCATTTCCATTTTGTTTATCTTTCTGTAAAACTGCATTAAACATTATAATTTATTATAGAGTCATAAAATCAGGATTTTAGTGTTGATCAGGATCTTTGAAATTACAGTCAATGTTAAACACGTTCATTTCTTTTGGTGAAGAAGTTGATATGTATAAAAGTTAAAGCAATTTTTCCCATATCATGCAGTTAGTCAGTGGTAGAGCCAAGACTAGAAACGAAGTTTCTGATTTTTAATTACTTTGGCAAATTAGACTTAAACTGACCATTTTAGTGGGAGAAATAAATGAGACGTGCTGTCTGTGTGTGGTTCTTAGTGAGTAGCAGTGGTGTCCTAAGGACAGGGTGATGGAACTTCTGCCCTGGATCAATAGTCCTCAGAGCAACTGATTAGAATTTAGGCCAATAAATATTGTTTTCTAGGAAAAATGTTTTATCACTGACATTGTTTGGAATTGTGGGCACATTATTATTGCTTTCAAATTCTCTACAGACGAAGTACCCCAATATGGATGACTCCCACTGCTCTGTAATTGGTATCCCACAGGTGAACAGTAAATTAATAACGTCCATTTAAGTTCCAATATAATACAGCAGCCTAACTGCTGCTAGTTATTAGATGAGACTTAAGACAGAAGAACTGTGAGGGTGAGATGGAAATGGGATTGAGTACGTAGCTTGCCTGTGTTACCTAATGAATTTCTTTCACCGGCAACGTTCACGTTCAGTTTGAGGCTTAGGTGTTGAAAGAATATCCAAATTTAAGACTGAGAGGGTATATATTTGTTTCTTACAATCTCATCATCTTATATATCCTAACACTATGCCAAATATGCTCTTGGAATAGAATAGTTAAATGTCTTTTTTTTTTTAAATTTGGCCTCTATTGATTGATTTAATATTTGCTACTTTGGATATAAAAGTGAAACTTGGCAAGCCAAATGATTCAGTTTGGCTGAATACTCACTTTTCTAGCAAACAAACAGTCACCAACATAAATCCACCCGAAAGTTTACAGAGATTCAGCTTCTGTACCGACTGAACTGAAAGCCTAGCTAAGAGCACACGGAGAGAGCTGATTGGCTGGTGCAGGGTGGGCAGGAGACATAAAAGGCAGCTGTGGAGTCAAACCTTGGTACTTCTCAGCCAGCGCATTTTCACCATGAGTGGGTGCCCATTTTTAGGAAACAACTTTGGGTGAGTATATACCTATTCTAAGTACAGTCAGGCTCTTATAAATGGCAAGAATGAACATTTTAATTCCTGAATTTTAAGAGCATTGAAAACTGCCACCTTTATTCCTTTAATAATCTACTTTAAAAAATTAGCAATAACAATTCCTATCACTCATATTATTAGTTACCGTGCTTTCTCAAGATCTATTTCTTTCTCCTCACTTATTTAATCTGCAGATATACTTTTAAAAAACTATCTGTAGAAGACAGTGAAGAAGACAAATCACAAAAGGGTGTGAATAGAGCCAGCAAAGGAGGACTCATCTACGGGAACTACCTGCATGTAAGTGGCAGAGTCTTTACACTGTTTAGCTTCCATTAGTAGGCACTAAATTTTGCTAAGTGACATTTTCATGTTTTCGTTTTTTTTCTCAGCCACCAAATAGTTTTCTGGACTTAAAGATATCCCTATTCATATAAATGTAAGCTTTTTCAACTTTTGTTAGAACAATTCATGAGTCTTATATGTGAAAATTCAGCTCTCAGGCAGAGATGAAGAGTAAAAGGAAAAGCAGAGAATATAGAATCTGTGCAGAAGACTGTAAATGATAAGATAAAGTGTAGCTAACTGACAGGCACTGTGCAACTTGTATAAATAAGACATGGTCAATAAATCCCAGCCGAGATAAATACTAATGTGTCTAGAAAAAACTTTCTTCTAAATTCCTTATAATAAAGTAGAAATGTTGAAGGTACATGTTTTCCTGAAATCATTAGTAAATAAAAGAGGGAAGTTAACAAATGAGATATGTGGAGATTATTCTGGGTTAAGTTTCAGCCCCTTTGCCTTCTATATTTTTTAAGAAGTAAAATGATTAGAGCCATTGATGCCTTCATTGATGGGTTTCTAAGGACGAGCTGATAAAAAACATTAAGATCTTCATAGAATAGACTCTTTGGGGGAATAAAAGGAAAGAAGATACACAGTTAGCCAAGTTATCAAACTTTTACTATACTCATTTCAAGAGATAGAAGGGATATGATCCCTCAATAAGTCGTAGTAGCATTTGTTATGATAGAATCCTACCAAATATAATTTCTTCTGAAAAGAATAAAAATCACAAATTCAACTCACTTTTTATGACAAGACTCCTTAATTATTTAAAAGAAAATAGATTGGTTTCTGAGAATTTTGGACTTTGGAGGAATTTTTTTCAGTATCGTATTCTACTTCTTATCAGAGTTGATAAAAAAAACAAATTCTGCAACTTAAAATCAGTCTTTCTTTTATCTTTTTGTAGCTTGTTGGAGATATAATTGACATATAAGATTGTGTAAGTTAAGGTGTACAACACGTTAATTTGATACACTTTATATTGCAAAATGATTACCACCATAGCATTAACTAACACCTCCGTCTCATCACTTAATTACCATTTCTTGTTTTTGTTATAAGAACACTTAAGATCTACTCTTTTAGCAACATTCAAGAATATAATACAGTATTATTTCAATGATAATTACTGTGCTACATATCAGATCTCTACAATTTATTCATCTTATAATTGGAAGTTTGTAGAAAATCAGCCTTTTTTTTTTTTAAAGCTGGAAAAAGTTTTGAATGCACAGGAACTTCAAAGTGAAATGAAAGGAAATAAAATCCATGATGAACATCTTTTTATCATAACTCATCAAGGTAAGTTGCACAAAAGGTTGAAAAATAACTATCCCGCAAGCATTTCCCATCAAGAATGAGGAAAGTCACAATTCTTTTAATGATAAGATGGTGAAAGATAAAGGAAACACCTTTCTTAGAAATGCTTGAGAATATTTTGCTACCAGATAAATTCTCAGAGGACCTCTTTCTGGGATTTATAACAGTCTTCTTTATGTTACTTCACTGCTAATTAGATCCAGTAGGACTTGAGCTTTGTGATAAGTCCAAAGAGACTTTCTATCTTTCGAAATTCACAAAGAATTTGCAAGCTAAGATATCAGTATTTTTCAACTTGGAACTTTAAAAAACTATTTTCAAGAAACAGATCACTCAAATTTATTGTGACTTTACATAATCCTATATAAATCTGATACTGAACAGAAATGTAAATTTTGTCTAAAATATATGTTTATCCTCGCCAGACTTCTAACCTCTGGGCAGTTTTAGTGTAGGAGTCCATGACGTTGGGATTTTAGAAAGTCTCTGAACTCTTTGAAATTGTGTACAAAATTTTATGAATATGTGTCTTAAAAAGGTCTATGACCCCCAAATATTAAAAATTTACTCTAAGGTGGTTGGTGTCATAATACTGTCCTCTGGCTGACCAGGGCTCAATGGCTCATGCTAGTCGGTCCCCAATTTCTAGACACGCTTCCCCTTTCCCTACCAATTCTTTGTGTCTTTTCCTCAAGTGGTTGTTTGCTTCGCTGACCGGCTAAAATAATCAACTCTGAGATAAAAAAAAAATCAAAGAGGGAAAACAATTGGTTTAATGTGTAACTTCTGTTTTTGTGTTGACATTTTTGTTGGTGGATCATACCAAGACAAAATCAGTAGGGGAGAAATCATAGCAGAGTAGCACCAATTTGGAATTAGAAAATTGTTTAGAATCCCATCTTTACCATTATAAATGGTGTGACCTTTGTCAAGTTTCTTGACCAATAATTCTCTCTATTTCCCCATCTTTTTAATGGAGAAAATTACTGTGTCTTCTCATTCATAGAGTTCTTGTGAAGATGAAATGAGATAATGTGTATTAAGCCCTTAGCCCAAGGTATAGCACATAATAAGCATACATCATTATTTGATAGGGAGATTTTTCTCCCTTCTTTCAGTTACAACATGTAGTCAGTAGGTCATGGGACTACCTACACAAAGTTAAACCTGAAAAACAGATACATAAACTAATCAAGAAATATTTGATTTGCTTTGTCCAAATATGAAAATTAGATCCCTGAAAGTCTCCTTAAATGTAATTTAAAGTTGTAATTTATTTCCCTAATGAGTACAGAAACATAGCCTTTACCCATACAATAGCACCAAATAGAACATACGAGACATCTCTGAGATTATTGATTTTCTATGCTGAACTAATGATGACATTGGCTATTTAATTCATTTATTCATAACATAATCACCCAGTGTTCCTCTTATGCCAAGCACCATGCTAGATACTGAGGGAAATAGATGAATGTGACAAAGTTTTAAACAATTCATAAGCTTGTCCTCCTCGTAATATTCTAAGCCCCTAGAAACCAAAACTTTGTCATATTTATTAGCTGAGCGAATATTAGTTTCTCAGTTTATAGACGAAGTTGAGTATCACTTCTGCTTCTCCATATACCTCCAGCTTCCATATGCGAAGTTAGAATTTGGTTATGTGTTATATCCTAAAAGATCTAACAATACATTTGTTGAGAGAAATCAATGTAAAAATTACAAATAGAAACATAGAGATAACACGCCTGGCATATTAAAACATTCAGGAAACATCCAACTTTGTTACTAATATTTGTTTATAACACAAAATAGGGTTATATCGGCATTTATTGGTTTCTAAATTACATTTTTATTTCTCTTTCAATGTGTTTACCATGTCTTTCGTATAATTCTGGTCAAAGAGGCTCCCATAACTTTCCAGTTGACGATGGTTTTCTGATTGCAGCCTATGAGCTCTGGTTTAAGCAAATCCTCTGGGAACTAGATTCTGTTCGAGAGATCTTTCACAACGGCCATGTGAGTTGTCATGTTGCAAAATTATTCATTTTTTTTTGGAGAATGTAGAAAATATTATTAATGAGAAAATTGTAACACCAAATGGTGGAATGATTACTTAATGAAAAAAATAAAACTTTCCAAGTGGACAAGAGTTTAGTCATATTCTCCAGTTCCTTTCAAATCTCAGTTTCTGGTCCCTTGTTTAAAACTAAAAAAAAAATTTTTGTCCCTTAAAAAACGTTGTTATAAATGATGGTGGACTGCCAGGATAGCTAATATAGATTTTTTAATTAATAGGTACCGGAATTGTATTTCTGATGAATATTTGCTATGGAACGATAGGAACAATAATGAGGAAAATAAAACAGGAAGAGGAGGAGGTAGGAAAAGAGTAACTGGGGGACTAAAAAGAGAAAAGAGACCAGAAGGAGGGGAATAAGGAAGAAGAGAACAAAGAGGATCAAGAGCAGAGCAGAGAGGTCAGGTGATTCCAGAAATCCGAACTGCACTCTCCCACCTCCCAGCCTGCTTCCTGCTCCCACACGCCTTCCAGACACAGGATACTCCCTTAGGTCCTCTCCCTCTGAGACTTTGCTCTAAGAGGGGCTGAGGAGGAGAGAACATCCATACACAGACAGTTCTCTTCTCATATATGTGAATACAATTCCCACTGATGTCAGTGGCAACTTTGACCCTCAGTGAAGAGCAGATTTGTCCAGGTGTTGCTTAATCCTCACCCAGAAGCATCCATGTTGCCTTGAACTTTATTCTGTGAAACGAAACTGAGAGAAATTTGCTTTGAAATCAGTGGGAGCTGTGTTCCAGAATTTACCTCTAACTTGTTTCCATATAATTTTCTATTTTTAATGAAAGGAAAATGATTCTGATTTTGCAGACATTCCTTGCACACAAGTCAGAGTTGCTATTAATTTGGCATATACTTATGGCAAATTTTGGTTCCAATGTTCCTCTTTAAAATAGAGATAAAAGGAATAGGAATGCGTTGTTATTTATAGTCTATTTTGTATCTTCTAAAAATTAGAATTGATTACTCAGTGTTTCATTTCCTAACCATCAGGTCAGGGATGAAAGAAATATGCTTAAGATTGTTACTCGGATGCACCGAGTGGTGGTGATCCTTAAACTACTGGTCCAGCAGTTTTCTGTTCTGGAAACGATGACGCCCTTGGACTTCAATGACTTCAGGTGTGCACCTGTGGCTTTGTAATAATGCAGTGGGATTTACCTTCTCATTCTGGTGGGGTAAAAGAAGAGCATGTGTGCCCTTGAGTGACACAAGGAGCCTGTTCTACTGACACTTTGTCACTCTAAGCACTTAAGAGTCTTAATCACAACGAATTTGAGAAGTTATTAAAAACATTTCATCACTCACTTTTACATACAAACATAACATGACCAGTTAATTTCAATTAATCACTGTATGCCCTGTTTTTATCCAAAAAGGATTTTAGACAACTTACCAAAATGGCTAAAATGGCTGATATAATACACATAACTAAAAAATTAAAAAACTAAAAATAAAAGAGAAATAGGAGTTATATATAAAGAACCAAAAGTGCCAGTATAAGTTATGGATTGAACTATAAGTTTTAGCTCTACACTTCCAGGCAGCCAAAGCCATATATATATATCAAAAAAAGCATTTTTCATACAAAATTTTAGAAGAAATGTTCTTAAGGACATCAGGTGTGTTCAGTGAAGTAACAGGCAGTGTTTCCAACACGTTTGACAACCAAAGGAAAAGTAGAATTCCTTTGTAGTAGATTTAAAAAACTGAAGTCTTAGTAAAAATTAGATGAAGGAAATTTACAAGGATATCAGAGTTTGAGTGGTTGTGTGGGGTGGGAGTGATAACATTTTTTGATTGCCTCTTTGTGCTAGGCAACATCCCGCTCATTTTACTTGTAGTATTTCACTGGTGCTCATAATAACACGAGGTAGTGAAATTAACGATAATATCCAGGAATGCAATTTTGAGGAGGGATTGAATAATACTTATAAAGAATCTTTTAGCACTGTTGAATAGAAAATATTGCTCAATGTCCACCTGCCTTTATCTTAGGAAAAAGTTTAGTACACACACACACACGACATTTCACAAACTATACAAACATTCCAACTTTAAATTGATTGACTCACAGAGACAATAATGTTTAAGTAGCTCATTTTCCTTATTTCAGAAAGGTCCAAATTGTAGGTCCAACTCTAGGTAGTTGTGTGTCTGTGTTCTTGGTGATATCTGGGAGAGTAAAACTGACAACCTCTCGCAACAGAAAAAACCATTGCAGAGATTTACAATGTCAAGCCACCTCTTCTTGTTTCTTCTCTTCCCTTCCCCTGTTTATTCTCAGAGAGTACTTATCTCCAGCATCAGGCTTCCAGAGTCTGCAGTTCCGACTACTAGAAAACAAGATCGGTGTTCTTCAGAGTCTGAGAGTCCCTTACAACAGAAGACATTATCGTGACAACTTCAAAGGAGAAGATAATGAACTGCTACTTAAGTCTGAGCAGGAAAAAACACTTCTGCAACTATTGGAGGTACATGCTCAAATACTATTTCTAAAGTCTAACTCAATACATCTCGTTAATTTAGCTTTTGCTAGATCAGAATTTTAAAACGCGCATCAAAGTTGGGTCTCATTCGTTGGAAATAAAAACAGAAAGAATTTATAAAAATACTTAAACTCATAAATTCAACTAATATATTTAAAATATGAGGAACTCTCTTGAGAACTTCAGAATTATTTATATAATCAAAGATATGTTAATATTTAATAATCTCTTAATCTTATTAAAACAAAATTTTTAAATATTCCTATTAAGCAACATTTAATTAGCTGATTTTTAAACTGCGTCTAGTTATTCAATGAGCTTTATTTCTTTAAAATAGTCCGTAATTGAAAAGTTCCACAAGTTGTGCATTTTTCTCAATTAAACTAAATTACTAAGAGTATACTCTTCAGAATTTTTCCTCTTCATATCTTAATTCCCCATGGGTCTATAAATAGTCTTGAGCAATTATTAATTTGTTTCTTCCTAAGTAAATTATTGAGTAAGGATTGTATAGTCTTGATTTCCTTCACAAAGCCTTTCCTTTGCAAATTAAACTTTTCTTTTAGTGAATTATACTCTGCTCACTAATCCCGTGGGTATTGCAAATGTGGATTTAGGTTAATATATATAATGCCATATAAAAGCTTATAAAGATAGGGAGAGAAAGAATCACAAAGCTAATTTCAAAACCAAAAATAGATTAAATGAGAACCCACAGAGATCTTTTATTTCTGAATTAAAAAGTCTTATGAAATCTTAAAATAATTGAGTAGTTAGTTGATTTCAAAGTTGCTAAGTATACCATGCTCCTGCATTTAGAACAGATCATATCATGCCATAATTCCTTCAGTTCCTAAGACATATTTTGAGGATAAAACAGAAGACTTCATTAAGACAAGGTTTAGATAGGTGCATAGATTTACAGAACAAAATTGAGATTTCTATAATAAAATGTCTTAAAGAGTAAACATTATTAATATGATTGCCTTAAAGATCAAGAAAAAATACAATAGATTGCTATTTTGTAAATGAAGAAATTGAAGGGAAAGAAAATATTTACAAATAAAACACTTATGACCTATGTTTCTCACAACTGAGAAGATCTCCTTTTTCAAGTTCATAAATGTTAGCTACAATATATTTTACATATGTTAAACAATAGAATGTATTCATCTAAAAATAATATTTTCTGAAGGCATGGCTGGAAAGAACACCAGGTTTAGAGCCACATGGATTTAACTTCTGGGGAAAGTTTGAAAACAATATTGTCAAAGGGCTGGAAGAAGAATTCACAAAACTTCAGGTATTTATGATGCCTTAAGTAAATATAAGTTTACTACAGAAAAAGTATTGGGAATTTTATTTTAACAATTCTCCACTTTTCTCTTAACCTTTCATTTTTCTTATATTTTTCTTTCCAAATGCATTTGCTTGAAATACATCACATGATTGATTTAATTTTATTTGTGCACAATAAAAATCATACTAAATTAAGGAGTTCATTCTAGACAGTATTTTGTCTGTGTTAAATAGATGAGATTAATAGAATTTTTCATTTCTATTGAAAATTTCATATTATGACCAATTCTAGACAGAAGTAGGCACACAAAAGATCAGTTAACCAAATACATTTAGCCATACAATTTTCCCTTCGCTTTTATATATGTTTGCTGGGTCCCTCCTGTTGGCTCTCAGACAACGTCAAGTTTCTCTCACGTAAGAAAATAATGTTGATTTCTCATTTCCATCAAGTTACAAGCCCCTCATCCTCTCTTCATGACTAACTTTCTTGAAAGAGTTGTTTCAGTTCTCTATCTTGAGAGGCTGTGTGAGGCAGTGCTTAAAGCAGGGACTTGGAAGTCACACTGAAGTGTTCAAATCCCACTTCCACTTCTGAATAACTGTGAGACATTGAACTTCTTTTGTTAGTTATCCTCTCTTTGCTTCACTTTCATCATTGGTAAAATAGGAAATAAAAGTATCTACCTCTTAGAATTATTATGAGCATAAAGTTAGCTTAACATTTGTAAAGTATTTAGAACAGTTTGTTGTTGTGTCATCCAGTTGATTCCGGCTCCTAGTGACCCTGTGTACAGCATGGCAGCACCCTGTCTGGTCTTTTTGCACCATTCTCTCATCTTCTGGTACTATACCAGATAACGCGCCGCTGCTGTTCATAGGGTTTTCATGGCCAATTTTTTGGGAAGTGGGTAGCTAGGTTCTTCTTCCTAGTCTAGTCTGGAAACTCCACTGAAACCTGTCCACCATGGGTGACTCTGCTGGTATTTGAAATACTGGTGGCATAACTTTCAGCATCACAGCAACAAACAGCTGCCATGGTATGACAACCAACAGACAGGCTCCCTGGTTCCCTGACCGGAAACGAACCCAGGCAGTGGTGGTGACAGCACCAAAATCTTAACCATTAGACCACCAGGGCTGTAGAGTAGTTAGCATAATTATTTATTTATCCCCCATCTAATCCTCAACCCAATCCAATCTGTCTTGCCCCATGATTCACAAATGGCCTCCCTGTATATAAATCCAGTGGCCATTTATTATCCTCATGTTGCTTGACTTCCCAGTGGCATTCAATACTAATGACTACTTACTCTTTCTTGAACATTTTTCCCCCTTGGATTTGGCACACAACATTCTGTCTTCATCTAATTTTCCAGCCCTTATTTCTCTATTTCCTTTATTGGCTCATTTTTCTCTCTCAGAACAATAAATGGTGGGGTTTTGCCATGCATTGGCTTAGACCCTTTGTATCCTCTCTCTGTGCTCTTTCACTAGATGAACTCATTTATACCCACTGCTTCAATACCTACTCATACACCAATAATTCTTGAAAGTTCATCTCTAGCTTAGATAGCTCCTTAAATTTCAGATCTTATATTTAACACCCTACTTTATATTTCCTCTGGGTCCTTTCAAAAATACACTGATAAAACCAAACTTAAAAAAATTTCCCCTTCCTTCCATTCTTGTTTAACTTGGTCTTTCCAGGTTGAAGTTGTTTTTCTCCTATAAGCCACCTAGTTTGTCAAGTCAGACACCTACAATCGGTCCCTGGCACCTCCCTCTTCCTCAACCACTTCTTTAAGCTATCATTGAATCCTACCGATTTTACCGTCTACCTACCTCTCAGTATCTGCCTTTAATCTACCACCACCAATCAAGTGCAAACTGCCATTGTTTTACACCTGGACTAAAGTAATATTCTCTCAACTATTCTATGTGCCTCTTACATATGGCTCCCCTCCAATTTATTCTCCAAATAGCCATTTGAGTGATCTTTTCAAAATGCAAATCTGGTCACATTTCCTTTTCGCATAAGACCCTTTGATATCTCCACATTGTTTTCATGATAAAAACTAAAATTCTTAACATAGTTTACAAGTTGTTTTGTGATCTCATGTGGTTCAACCATATTGAATTTCCCAAGCCAAATTTGGTTCTTTAAATTTCCTACCATTGAGTCTTTTATATGTTATCTCTGGGCTTGGAATGTTCTTCCCCAGGGAATTCCTTCCCATTCTTCAGCTCTTGGCTCAAAGAAAACTTCTGCAGGACAGTCTTTCCTGACGTCCCTACTACTATAAATTATTATGGCACTATACTGCTCTTGGATACCACTGTCCCTGGCTGCAATTTAATGCTGCGGTGATTATTTGTTCAATGTCTTATTCCTACCAGATTATATTTTGCATGAGATCAGGGGACTTAACTTTTGCTCACAATTTTATCTCTATCACCTTAATCTGACATTTGCTGAATATATAAATAATTAATTGGCAATAATATGCATACAAGTTCTTACCAAACAGTGTGGTTGTTCTGAAGAATTGAAGATAATTGGGTTGACTAATTTTTGCTCCATCCCAAGTAATTGAATTGTAAGTAGAGCATGTGTTGTAGGCAGAAAAATAAGAATTTCCTTAAATGAATCAATAGACATCAGATGAATAAAAATGTAAGAGTGAAAAATACCTAAGAAATTGTATTTACAGAATACAATACTAAATACAGAATTTCAATAGCGTTAACAGTTTTTCTGGCTAGGAATTCTTTTTTTTTTTTTGTGGGGAAGACCAGCCCTGAGCTAACATCTGTTGCCAATCCTTCCCTTTTTGCTGAGGAAGACTGGCCCTGGGCTAACATCCGTTGCTAATCCTCCTCTTTTTGCTGAGGAAGACTGGCCCTGGGCTAACATCCGTGCCCATCTTCCTCCACTTTATATGGGACGCCGCCACGGCATGGCTGACAGGCAGTGCGTCGGCGGGCGCCCGGGATCCGAACTCGCGAACCCCGGGCTGCCAAGCGCGGACTAAACCGCTGCGCCACCGGGTGGCCCCTGGGTAGGAATTCTTAACTTTTCCTAAGTGGAACTATTTTACTTCCTGTGCTAAATAATTGTTGTCTAAAATTATATTATTATTGACTGTTTGCACTTACCTCTAGTTTTGCCCAAGTTCTTTTCTCATGATATTTATGAAGAAAATACTTGAGATTAACAAATCATTTAAACTTAAATAAAAGAATTGAAACTTTGAGTATGAAGATTCCTCTCATAAGCCATAATTTCCAAGTTGTAATATTAGATGATATGGTAAATACGTCAAGTACATCCTTTCTGCAACTGGCAAGTCTATTTATCACAAGCAAGGTTTTCTAAAATAAGAATCTATTCTCTCTCTTGGGAATATTAATGTAGTATTTTCCCCAAAGGCTAAGGAAGAGTCGGAGGAAAAAGAGGAACAAATGGCTGAATTTCAAAAACAAAAAGAGGTGCTACTCTCCTTATTTGATGAGAAACGTCATGAACATCTCCTTAGTAAAGGTAGGTATTTTTATTCTAAGGATTGTTTCCTACGATCTGTGCATATAAAAATATCAAAACTGACTTGGGGAAAATAAAATGAAAATTGATATTCTACTCAGAAATAAGAAGTGGGTTAATGTTATCAATGATAACGCCGTGTTAACAGGTTTAAATGCCCAGTTTATCTCAAAGACTTTAGTAGAAACTCATAATGTGTGTCAGACATGAGGGATCCCAAGATAAATTGAATATGGTTTTTCAAGTAGTTCGCCGACTAATAGGAACAGAAATGAAGACAAGCAGTGTAGTTGTAATACTACTCTAGCAGTAGAAGAGGGAAGAGATAACTGTTGTAAGGGCTAGGGTGGCTTGGCAGAGGAAAGAAGTTTCCCAAACAGATCAGGAAAAGCACAATTTAGACTTCTGGCATAATTAATATTACGCTATTATTTTCTGAAACTAATTGACCAGTGTAATTAATATTTTCATTATTTAACTCTTTAATCTGTTTGAAGCTTTTGTGTTCTGTTTCATTTGGAACTTTTACTACAAAGTACCTACAGATCTTTTGAAAATAGACAGAATAGCAGTAAAAATTAATTTTATAATACAAGACATAGCAGTATATGAAATTAGTGTTAAATTCTATAAACTTAAATGTTGTTAGCCTCAGTTTTCTATAAAACCTCAGTGAAGAATAGCACATCTTGTTTTCCTGCAGATAGAGCAAAGCCTTTCCTTAGAGCACATATATGAGATTTTATACAATGGTTGTGCCCCTGGAAGCTAAGTGATTTTAAGTAATTTTAAGTGAATTAGAGAAAACTACTTTCAAATGAAGCTTGGAATGAATCTAGTTTAACTTTTTAAAAAGTAAGTCATCATATATTTTACTTGAAAAATATATCCTACATGGAAATTAAGTATTTTCTATATGATGTTTTCCTGACATGACATTTAAAGGTTTTGAAATTTTAAGGTATCTATTTTAATTTGTCTTTTAAAATTCAATATGAAAATAATATTTTAAATGATAGCTTTCCAGATTCAAGCTAAAGAATAAAAAATTTAAACTAGCACATTGTTTTCAAAAATTATATAACAATTGTTTAAGGTGATGACGCCAAAGTAATATAACACTGCCTTAGATAACCTATTAAATTAAAACTTGCTATGTATCTTGCAGGTGAAAGACGACTGTCATACAGAGCACTTCAGGGGGCCTTGATGATATATTTTTACAGGTAAAAGCAAATCAGAAGAGGAGAAGTAGAAGTTAAAATCAAGGAGTGGATATAGATAATATATCAAGTATAAAGCTTATAAATTGCAATCAGAGTTTTAAAAAGTCATTTGGTCTTGGAGGAAAGCTTATAAAATAATTAATTGTGAAGTTTCATGAGTTTTTTAAAAATTTTAAATAGTAAAAGTTTATCTCTGTAGTGAATTAAAAAACACACATGTACACACAAGTTAATCAAATATCCTTTATATTAAATTCTAGAAAGTATTATGTGATATTGTGCCCTAAAGCACCAAAGTTTAATCTATCTCAGAAACTCCAGTCATGAAATGCGTTCTGTAATTAAACATTGTTGTAGTTATTCATGTTCTATAACACGAAACAAAAAATGGATAAAGTGAAAACACCTTATAAACTGCTGTTCTACTTAGTCAGCAATTTCAAAAAAAAATTGTCTTCGTGTCTAAAGCATTTGAAATATCCTTAAATGTCTACATACTCCTACTCCATGGTTGCAAAAGTTCCATCTTCATGTTTCAGAAATTAAATGTGTCAGAACAATGGATCTCACACTAGCAAAAAGCAAGCAAACAAACAAAAATCCTATGTTTACTGGATGCCTTACCTACTTGTATTTATTTAATTTTTTCAGTCCTCTCAAATCTGTTTCTTCAGACTGGCAACATGGATAAAATCTTTTGACTCTTTTCCCAAACTCTTACTAAATGTATGCCACTCAAGCTTGTATATCTTAAGCCAGAAATGTAAAGAGAGTTGAAGGATTAGATGAAAAAAAGGGGAAAAAATATATTAGAGGAAATAAATAGCAGTCTTTGTTTTTTTTATTTTAATATCTTTGCCTAGAAGTTTTTGACTATTATTAGCTGGGAAATCTGAGATTATGTATATGTCTACCTTTTAATGAAAATCAATGTTAGGTGTGACTGGTTACTTCATGTATATTACATGGAATATTGTAGACTCTTCAAACAAATGCTGCAAGCCGAGTAGTAACCCCATTTTTGAGATGAAGAAACTAAGACTGAGAGAGTAATCCAGAGCTGCCACAGCTCTTAAGGGGCAAAGCTGACATTTGTTTCCAGGGGTAACAGATGATAAAACTCCAGCTCTTCCTAACACATTGGATTTGCTTGACTAGATCTCTTCTCTTTCTCATTTTTCCTTTAGGGAAGAGCCTAGATTCCAGGTCCCTTTTCAGTTACTGACTTCTCTTATGGACATAGACACACTCATGACCAAATGGAGATGTAAGTCCTCCCCTCGATCCTCATACTCCTTCTCCCCCATCCTGTTCCTTTACCAACCATTTCTTCTTCTGTCTGTCCTCCTTCCCTCTCTCTCTTTTATTCCCTCCTGTGTGTGTGAGAAGATTTTTTTTTCTTTTTTGTTTAAATCAGCTTGATAATTAATCTGTCCCAGGGCTGACTTATCCAGTACATGCAGGAGGCACAAAGCCTAGGGCCTGCAGTAGCTTTGGCAGCCCATGAAAATGTTCTATTTGATAATCAGAAGGAAAAAATGATCTTTAGGTGAAAGAAAATGTTTTAATATATAATTATTCACCTTTATGCCAGTACATTTTTAAGATATAATTTCGATAGTTGTTTTTTTTAAATAGAGGAAGGAACCCATAAAGACAAAAGTGGTGAGGGCTCATGAGTCATAACGTGGCCCTGCTCTCCCCTATTGTGTCTGTAGGCTAAATGTAATGATGGATGGAGTCAAATGCATGTAGCCTGAACCAAGTGTGGTGCCAAGTGGGGTGCCAGGCAACCTACCAATCTCATCTGGCTCTCACACGTGAACCTTCCATATGGCTAAGTGATAAGGTGTGAGCCTTTTCTCAGAAGCAATGATCATTACCAATCTGTTGTATTTAGAACATTGTGGAACTAATGGCAGAAAAATATCCATGGAGTTAATTTGTGTGTTTGCCTAGATAACCACGTGTGCATGGTGCACAGAATGCTGGGCAGCAAAGCTGGCACTGGTGGGTCCTCCGGTTATCAGTACCTGCGCTCAACAGTGAGGTAAGATGGGAGAAATGCACCTTTTTATCTTGGTGGAAGTCACCAATTCTTTGTTTCTTATATATATATATATATGCATTACCCAGGGAAAGTCATTTATACTTGCTCCTGTCTGAACCGCTGACAACAGATTTGTAGTTAGATTAAGGTATTCCTATTAGAACATTTGGAGGCCATTGTAAAAAAGCCTTAGTTCTGGAAGTTCATCATTTTGATCCTGTGATGAAAAGGGGCACGGTACCATTGGCTGCATGATCTGTGAGGACATGAAGGAGTTAATCCAGGTAGAAATGTTTTCAACTCATTCTGGCTGAGGTTTGGACTAGACTAAATAGTTATCACTATTTCCACGAATGTCCTTTGGGCCAGATGACTGACACAACTAAAAGATAGCTTCTTGTTTCCTGAAATAACTCTATTTTATAGTATAAAAACTGCTTCCCTCTACTCCAGAAAGTGTCATTTTCATATTGACAAAGAAAAAGGTCAACATTTACTGAGAATTTAAAACACGACACAGAGATTTCTAGGACATTTGTGTTCTTATTTTATTTAATATTCACAACATTACAGACAGATGGATATATAAATAGATAGATCTGAAAACTGGGAAACTTAAAGCCCCTTAGAAAGGAGAATCAGCTCAAGAAGAAATTAGATATTCACATTTAGTCTCCAGAATTCTTTATAGCACACTGTTTTCATCACTACTCTTACTACCAGACTGGCTAAGTTATAAAATGCACAAAGTTCAATTTTTCATCATTTTTACACATTTTCACTTTCCCTGGGAATAAGCTCTAAATTGAATGATTTATAAAATTCATTGGTTTGAATTTTCACAATTGTTACATATTTTCTCTTTCCCTGGGAATAAATCCTGTAAGCACAAAACAGTAAATGATTATCTGTACAAAATGAGCACACACACCAGCGAGTGGTGGGAATAATTAACACAAGCAGCATTTCTAGTGTGTCATTGTCTCATTAAGTCTTCACAAAGGCCTGGTCAGAGGAAGGGATTGTAGTTTTTATTTTAGAGTTAGAAACCAAGACGTTGAGGTTTAGACAACTTGTTCAAGGTCACATAATTTGCAAGTGACAGAATTTTTTAACCCAAATTTGACTTCAAAGGCAAATGCTCTTCAATTATAAAACTGCAACAGTTAAAATAGTTGACTAACAAACACAAAAGCAATTTTAAATATTAAACCCACTCTTATAGACATTCGTTATGAATCTAAGATGGCATTTCAATTTATTAATCCATTCATGGTAGTTACTTGGCAGCTACTTTGCAGCTGGGAAACATTTTCAAATAAACCACTAAGAACTCGGTATGCTTTAAATTTATTATTTTGCATAAACAAGAACACACCCTTATCTTTATGAAGGGAGCATAACAATAATAAGACTCCAGGTTTTAATCTGGATGAGACTGGTCAAGATCAATGAAACACATAATACTCTTTTATGGGCATGAATTTGGATATGGAATAAAAATGAGGCAATCTTAATACTTATACTATTTAATATTAATATATATGATATATACATGTATTATATAATGGAATATAATGATGAATAATAATCATGGCAAAATATTCTCTGAGAAATGAAATTTTTTGATGGAAAATTTTAAATATTTCATGTCAATAAATCTAAAACTTCTGTATATATGGTTTTTTCCAGTGACAGGTACAAGGTATTTGTAGATTTATTTAATCTTTCAACATATCTGGTTCCTCGACACTGGATACCGAAGATGAACCCAATTATTCATAAATTCCTTTACACGGCTGAATATTGTGACAGTTCTTACTTCAGCAGTGATGAATCAGATTAAAATCATCTGCAAAAATCTATGAAGAATGCTGATTTCTCAGTCTGTCTTTTAAAATTGTCTATGAATTTTCATGAATACACAGTCTTACTGTAATATATATATATATATATATTACATAGTTAGGCACTGTGGTGCTCTGATCAAATCTTGGAAATAATTTTATTACCTCATCTTTATGATGATGTAGGATTAAGCACTAAGAAATTAATTCAGTTAAATTATAACATTGTACATAGGGTGTTTTCCTATTAAAAACTTAATGTTCCCTGATACTTACCTTAATGTAACCATTTAATGTAATCATTATCTCATTGTTTAATCCATTATAAGCTGTAAACTCAAGGTATTTCAAATATTTTATGCAATAAAATGTCATTCTATACAAAAATTTAGTCAATCAAAAATTTTTTTAAATGTTAAAAATTAGTCTTTTTGCATATCGTTTTGGAAACATCACTTGTATTTGATAGGACTCTTGATGACCAACGACAGAAATCCATCTGAAGCTTGCCTACAGGGGATTTATTGGACAATTACTCCACTAGCTCAAAGAATTGAGGGGAGTCTGAGGCCACAAGGATAGATCCAGTTCCTTGAGTCCTATATTCCTGAACAATTTGAAGAAGCTCTGTCTCATCTCTTCTTTTCTGTAGGTGTTGGCTTTCTCCTTTGTTATAGATCAGCTCCTTCCTCAGGCTGGTTTCCATCTTCTAGCACCTCTGGACTCCCAGAAGGGCAAAGGTGCTCTTCCCAGCTCCACTGCTTGTGGTCTGGGAGGTAGAGTCAACTCTAAAGCACAGCAAGACTGAGGTAGGAATGAGTAATAGTTCCCTCAAGAGAAGAAGAATGTTCTTTCCAGAAGAAAGGAGAGGTAAACAGACTAAGCAATGACCCAGTTCATTTTTAATAAAAAGTATAAGCTAAGAGTTTAGATCAGACATAAGTTTTATTATTCTTTTCTAGTTCAGCCTGGATATTGGCAATACTTAGTTAAATTTCTATTATGCGGAGAGTACAAATTATCATCAAATGAAATCTAAAATGCACATCAACCTTGACCTAGAGTGATTATAGCAAGCAGTAAGTTCTTGATGGAACTGAGCTATTCTTTGGTCTCAACTGCAAGTTTTTTCTTATATGGTAGCATGGTGGCTGAAGACACTAGCTTTGAAACCAGCAAGCTTGGGCGAAAATTCTGGCTTTGCCATTTATTAACTATCTACTCTAGTACAAACACCAGTTTAAGCCTCGGTTTCCTTTCTACGTGATGGGGATAAAAATAACTTATAGTTTTTGCTTTTTCTCATGAAGTAATAAAAAAAATATGTTAATAGATGCTCTGTCACCAACATACCTTAGAATCTTGGAGTAAATGCTATTTGTTAAGGTTTATTCTTTTAATAGACTAAATGATTGGATTTAGTTCTTTTTATCTATATTTCTTGGTGTGACCAAGCTATACAATTGTAAGAATTTTTTTCAAAGGATATACCAGTCATTCTTAATGTAAATGTCAAAGCAATTTACAAGGCCCGTTTCTACCCTTGCCCCTGTTCAAACTTGCTTCTAGTGCTGATGATAAACTTTAAATTATAATTCTTAAATGAGTCACAAAGTCCCTGTAAGGTTGCCTAATTTAGTATTCACTTTGAGATCCTTGTGAAATCATACCCAGGAACATCTTGATGATTTTCATTATGACTCTTAATTATTATGTGAAGATTTCATTGCTTTCCTCTTAGCCTCACTGGGTGAACTTCAAGTAGTCTGTTATGGCTAGAGCACAGCATATGCCTATGTAGAAGAGCAGCTATTGAGGCTGAGACAGGAGAAAGGCGCTTCGTGAAAGCTCACATGAGAGTTGGAATGTTATCTCTTAGGAACTGGGGAGCCTGAATGGTTTAAAACAGGGGAACAACATAATAATGATGTCTTCTAGAAATGTGAATCCAGGGAACATATAGTAGATAGATTATAATAACATACATTTTGAGTCACCTGGAGGGCTTATTAAATCAAAGTGTTTCACAAGTTCTCAGGTGGATTCTGGTATGGGGACTATACTTTGGAGAAATGGATAAGGGACGTGGGGTTTAGTGGATAGACTACTGAACAGTAGAGATAAGAGATACTAAAGAACACGCATCTAGGAAGGAGCACTAGAAACAGAGAGGAGGTAGGTGATTAAGTGATGGGTTACTAAGGTATACTTGACCTGATTAAATATCTAGATTTCCCTCAATTTTATTGATTGGATGATTATATAATGTCGATGCTGTTAACCAAAATAGAGACTCTAGGAGGTGCAGGAGTTTTTGCTTTGTTTTGTTTTGTTTTTTTAAGAAGGAGGGTAAAGGAGGATGATGAATGGAGTTTTGGAGACATTGAGGTTAAGGTGTCCATGGAGAAACCCAAAAACTGGATACATGGATTTGGAGATGAGGAAATTCTGTGTGAATGTAAAACACATTAAACTGTTCACAAAATGTAAGCCATACCTTTATGGACATATTCTTCTTAATCCAAAGTTAAATACAGATTGTTTTATTATAAATGATAAAAATCCAGAAGAGCTGAGGGGTATTAATCATTTTGATTTTTAAAAATTCTGTAGCATTTGAAAAAGAGTATCAGAAAAGCTTTTACATCATATAGAAATCAGTAAATGAATACAAACTAGAACAACCGGGACACAGTTCCTTTTTGACATACTTGGATAATTAGAATATTTATCGATTAAAACATCAATATAGTCTTCCTGGAACATTTCCAAACCTGAGTCAACACATTCTTTTGAGATTGCTTCTGGTTGGTGTAATAAAAAGAAATACAGTGTTTTTGATTTTGTCTCATAAAGGGGATAGATAAATAAAGGTCAGCAGTGAGAGTAAAAATGGGATGTCCTCAACTTTTTTTAGTGGTTGCTGCTACATTTAAAATTTTGTTTTTATTAAGATATTCTACATTAGAAAGAAACTATTAATTTTAGAGAAGAAATATTAATATATGTAGTATTTGATATGATTTTCTTACATTAACTTATTTAATATGGTTTTACTTATCTTCAATCAGAAGATCAGCTCTTGTGCTCTGAAGTTCTTATACTGCCACATATCATGATTTATGCAAGAGAGAACATGGGCGTTAAGAACCAGGAATCAGGTCAAAGCCAAAGGGAGGCATAAAAAGGTAGTTAGGATAGGAGTCCGGGAAAGATAAGCAGAAAACTGAGAAAACAGAAAGACTGGGAAACTCACATTTTGGCTGATACTCCAGATTAATGAGATTGGACTTTGAAAGGGGTGGTGGCTACGAATGATGGGAGGAAGAGAAAGGTGAGATCCTGATGTTGATTAAGGTCTAGAGACCAATGGAGCCAAGTATATGGTTACAAATAGAAATGGAAAATAAACAATGAGATTTAATTCATTAGCCAGGGAAGCCAATCACCAGGAAAACTTAGGAGTTTCACTGTACAGCGTAAGAGAAAGAGTGGGAAAACATTGTTCTCCAGTTTAGGGAGGACAAAACAAGAAATAAAATCTAATAGAGTCCTACCAACGATGACAATGTCCAAAGAATAATTTGTCTCTCAAGCAATGCTACTTCAGTTTTTCTTATCATATAACTGCCATATTGGTCATCTAACTTCAATCAGGTTAATTATTTCTCTTAAAAAGTGATTTTGTCCTTTCGTTTCTTTCTACATGATTTCTCTACAGTTCAAGAGGTAAGCACCATCAGCTGAGGTAAAGCAACTGGTATTGCAAAATCCTTATGATATTCCACCTCAGAGGGCTGCTAATATAATTGTGAGAGACACACATAACTTTAGGTTAGCTATTCTTGTATAAGGAGTAAGCTAAGGCTGGTCATTATATCACCAGGAAAAGAAATTCCTATCACCTCTTTAATCTCGCCAGCAGTATGTCATTAAAAATAGACAAACAAAAAAAAATAATCAAACAAAACCAGATAATAGCCTCTTCAAATTGAAGAGACCTAAAATATCTCCTAATCTGACCTTCATCCCAGAGTAGGAAACTTCCACAGATTTCCTCCCAGGCCAGGTGCAGATGTTCTTCCTACTGACTTTGGTTGTCCGTCTCTCCAGAAGAAGGGAACATTCTACAACGTAATTTAACTACTAGGCCCTAGAACCTTTTGTGGGTGGCTACTAAAGCCTAAAGGTAAATGATGGTAGGAGTGAAGTACCACGCTACATTTCATGATGAACCTGCATTTTTGTTGTTATCTCTTGATCTCCTGAACGTATCACACAAATACAGCAGAAACGGAATCCGCAATACCTAAGAAAAAAAGAAATTATTAGTACTAGTCTATTTCCTCTTTATATGCCTTTTAAATAGCAAATTAAAACAATTTTCATTTGGGTTCAGAAAGAGTTAATATCTACTAAGAAAGAATTTAATGGTTACAGCTATCTATCAGTATAAACATGGCAACCTCAAAAGCAGACATTAGAAAAGATGACTAACATTTTTGTTTCCAGAAACTACAAAAAAAACCCCAAACCAACTTATTAACTGAATAGATGAATGTATCTGAAATCTTTATTGCACTCATATATATTGCTCTGTTGCTGATAGTGCCTTCGAGTCAATTTCAATTCCTACAGCAGAGCTGAACCCTGCTTGGTCTTTGTGCGCCATCCTCTCACTTCCGGTGCCGTGAGAGGCACACAATGCTCCCCAGCTATTCACAGAGTTTTCATGGCCAATTGCTTTGGAAGTGGGTGACCCGGTCCTTCTTCCTAGTCTATCTTAGTCTGGAAGCTCTGCTGAAACCTGTCCACCATGGGTGACCCTGTTGGTATTTGAAATAATCGGTGGCATAGCTCTCAGCATCACAGCAACACAGCTGCCACAGGGTGACAACCCACAGACAGGTGGTGTGGTTCCCTGACTGGGAAATGAATCCAGGCTGGGACGGTGAGGGTGCTGAATTTTAATGACTAGACCACCATATATTGCTTAGAGGCAATAAAATAATTCATAAGATTATTTTAAATACACTTTGAAAATTCAGACTCTAAGATTTAAACTTTAATTAGCAAATTTCAGTAAATCACGGTGTGCTGTGTTTTCTTAGCACACAAGAACATAGATCTCAATATCAAGGCGAAACCAACAAATAGTCCATTTGAAGACTAGATTTCATTGTAATTATCTATGTCTTTGAAATCTCTCAGGGCCACGGAATGCTACCTGCCTTCTACCATAGTTCATAAGAGTAATGTTATCATCATCACATATATAACTTTCAGAAAATACTCACTTTAGGAAGGATTTGGATCTCCATATAATTATAACAAGGCAGGGCTTTGGAGAATCAACTTGGGAAACAGGGAGAGAGGAGAAATTATTCCAACTGACCCTTAGTACCTGGGGGCTGGGGAAGGTGCTAGTGGGGGATACAGAGTCATTATTGAAGCAATTTTGAAATGTCTGAAGTAGGTTCTTGAAACTCTCCTGCCAGAGCTTTGAAAACAGCCACTCCTCAGCCCACATCCAGGCACCACCCCTCAGCAGCTAGAGATCACTTATGTTTAGTAGTAGATGTTCAGCGAACGGCAGCAGTAATTTATCTGCAAGTTCCAACAATGTAAATGCCCCCAAAGGTGCTAAAAGTAGAGGCCTGATTGTGTTGCTGGTGCTCCGGCTGAAATATTTCTGTGATGTTCACTCTCTTCAATAAATAATTTATTAAAAAAATTTTATAAATATCTTTTAATGATGGAACAGGCCATTTATTAACTCTCACAGATTCTACTTTATGGAACAATTAGACAGTAGTCACTAGATTGAATCAGAACGTAAACTTTCAAACTTTTCTATAACTCTCTTTTATCAGTCTCACAATTTGGAGAGTTCTACAATTTTTAAAAAGTTGAATATATATTAGAAATAATTGTAATAAGAAATTAAATGATTGCTGTCATATGTGATACAGACTAGGTCTAACTTGATTCAGAAAATATGTGATTTTCTAGATCAAAAGTTTTTGAATATAAGTTTGAATACATGTTTTAGAATATAGTTTAAAGTAGTTATTTTAATTTGGTTTGTGGTTAATTAACAAAATAATTTGTTATTCAATAAAAGAGCATGTTTGGTATTTGCTTAAGCTTCTCAATTCCAGTGAGTGTGTTGCTAGAATTTTGTGACAAGGAGCACATTAAATCAGAAACAATCCTAATGCTCAGATTTGCATATGTTTTGATACAAGGAAAAAGTGATTCTTGATAATCCTTGAGCAGGTATTATAATACACAAATTAAGGAAAATTCCTACAGTCATAAAAAGGAAATTTGGAACTAGCAGATGTTTTTGGAGAATTTCAGTCTCCTAACTTGAGTATTTATCTGGTTTTTGAAGTAGTTAACTTTGGTAAATTATTACTTCATGTTATAATTTTTTTTGCTAGTTATATTTGTTTTTACTTATAGTCCCTCTTCCTTTTTAAAATGTGAATATGTGCAATATTGTCTCTCTTTAAAACACTATTTTATTTTTATCAATTGGGTAAAGGATGAAAATTATTACTGTAAAAGTGATTTGAGTACATTGGAAGCATATTATGGACTGGGAAGATTTATAATTTTAATACAAAGTATCTTCCTTGACTTTTATCCTGGAGTTTGAAACATAAATTCATGACTCACCACAAATATTACCTCCCATCTTAACATGGGCATAGCCATCTACTCCCCACAAACTTCCCCATGAGTTCCGGACAATCCAATATGGAGTACTTCCTACAAAACATAAAAGGGTAACAAACCCTGAAAAACTTATATTTGTAGTGAACGCCATGTTTACTTAAAGTTTAGTTCTTGATAAGTATAGTAGCTCTGAGAAAAAGATTAAAAATGTAATATAATGCTAACTTCAACTAGCGAAATAAACGAACTGTACTTTGTGTCACACTCTAATTAATGGAAAAAGATATGTTTGAATTCATTTCACTTAATACAGGGACTGCATAAAATGAAACACACACACATTTTCAGGGAATTAAAAGAAAAAAAAAGAATTGTTAGATATGTATGATAAATAATAAGCACTTCTCTTTCTCTTTTCCCAACAATTATCCTAAACGTTCCAGATGGAGAATGCACATTATTTAAATTAAGAATTATTATCATTTTAACAAGTTATCCAACAAAACTGATAGGGAGAACATAAAAGGGGACTTATACCTGGAAGTCTACTGAGAAGTTCTAAACGTCTTAGAAGAACTTAGACATGGCAGGACCAAATTTCAACACTCTTTAAAAGATGGTGATCATCTGTCAGAGTTCAAGCTGGAAAGCAATCAATCAAGTCTTATCAGCCCTTACCTGTTTTATCAAACCCAGTTATAAGAACTGCATGATTTGCTTCCCCACTAGAGCAATGATGCTGTATTATGCCTCCCAGATAATCTTGCCAGCTCACTGCATCCACTATCACTACCAAAGGGCCAAAGGTAAGAAGTGCTTTTGCCATTTCGTCTTCGTGGTCACTACCAAAAGAGGAAATATTTGGTTAAAGAGTTTAGTTTTTAAGGTAAAAATATTTTATAAAAATGATCTATTTAATCTGTGTACAGTTAAGAGCAGGTTTGGTTGCATTTACTGAAGACCTAAATGATGGACACCAAAAAAAGTCTGGAGAATGGCAGTCCAGGACCGCCGTGGGGATCCAGGACATCAGAAACCCAGGATCTCTCTATATTATTGTTCTGCTGCATGAGATTTCCATTCCCAAGGTCAATTAATGGTCCAAGATGGCTGCTGGAGCTCCAGCCATTTAACACATATTTCAGACAGCAGGAAGTAGAAAGGAAAAGTGCTACAGTCCTGTTGAGAAGACCTCCCAGAAGTAACCCACAAATTCTGCATATATCTGCATGGATCTCATCAGCTAGAATTCAGTCACATGGCTCAGTCTAGCTTCAAGGAAGATAGGAAATGAAGTTTTATAGCTGATTAGCAAAGTATCCAGCTATAATATAGGGATTCTTTTAATAAGAAAAGTGGGAAGACTGGATGCTTGGAGATATCTCTGCCACACCAAGTAGGAATCACCATGTGTGACCAACTTGTGTTAGTGAATGTCAAATACAGAATTTATATTCGGGAAGGGTTACCCAAAAGTGGCAAATATAATGATATGATAGAAGAAATGTTAAGATGCCAGGAGAACTAGCACTAGATTGTGAAGATTGCAAAAGATACAGTTACTTCTTTCACACATGAACATCTACTGATAAAGTCTTAAGTTACATGACATTCAGCTTTCATCAATCTTAGAAGTATGTGATTAAGCCATTATTTACATTTTAAAAGGTCAGCTTTGTGAGTGAAGGACGCTGAAAACAAGTTACTGATATTTCGGGCCATTAAAATAGCATTTGGTGGTTTATTGCTGCAGCAAGGCATGGGTGGATTAGGAACTTGAAAGAGTAAATAATCCCTCATCATGCCCAGCTGGAGACAAGTTTCCATTAAGGGGATATTTTGGCTACAGATGAGGAAAGCAATTGAGTGCATAACAGAGCAATATGTTGAAACAGAAGCTACACATTTATTTTAAATATTTATTCTTACCTGTTAACGTGAAGATCTGTTTTGTGGAGATCTATAAGCAGTTATTTTTAATTTTGCGACTGTAATAATGATAGGTATTCATTAGGATTACCCTGGTACAGGTAAAATTACAAAATTCTTAAAAGGCTTCATGGTAGTGTAATAGGGTTTGAAGTTCTGCATACCTGGGTTCAAATTCCAGCTGTATGCTAGACTCATTGCATCTACCTTGCGGAATCAATATAAGGATAAAATTATAGGTATAAATCTTGTAGCATGCCTCACATACAAATTATGCTCCAGGTTTATAATAAACATTGTTTCCTTCCCTCATTTCTAAGTTATCTAATAAGCTAATTTTGTTCAGCATAGGTCTTAGTATATAACGTATATTTTATTGTATTCAAATGTTTTGAATATTCTGTAATCCAAATGTGACAAATGATAGTCTCTGTATTAACTGGAACACAGCTGTCTCCCCCTTTTTAAGATAACAAAAGATAGACTGTAAATACATAACTTCAAAGATCCAGTTACAGGAACAGCATGAAGGAAAGAGAAAGGTCAAACAGGAGAAATGTTTTTTAAATTGCAAAGGGTAATTCACATTGTAGGATTAAAGAAACAATTTAGTAATAATCCCTGCTTTGAGGCAGGGTTAAAGAAAAGATATTAAAGATACTGGAAAATACGCACTAAAACGACATGCCATAGTCATGACCAGTAGGCAAATGTTCCATTTAGCCCCAGAATTGACAAGCATTCTTATCACTTGTCTTTCAGAAAAGTGTCGGCTTTTAGAAAGTTAAAATATACTCCAAACAGCATCTTTATTTCCATTATTAGCCCAATATAGAACTACTATCAAAATGTACATTGTCAATGATGGATATACTATCGAACCTTGTCCCATGAGCTTACTATTCATTTCACAGATCAGTAAGATGCAAATCCTACAGTATTTAAAGAATTCTCCTAAATTTTATTGTCATCAAGATTTGGTGACTAAGGCAAGTCTTATCTATTACAGACCCTTGACGAGTATGTAGATTTCCATCTCATCATCCCTTGAATTCAGTGTGTTATATTGTGTCTTAGTTTTTTGGTCTATTGTTATATGTAGTAGGTTCCTTCCCTTTTTGTTTATTTAAATAGTCATTCCCATATTCTGTTCTGAGCTCTGAAATGTCTTTTCTGGGGTCTGATGAGCAAAAATGCATGAATAAGCCTGGCTGTGGATGATCATTTTGCTTTAAGACTAGATTCTGTTTTCATAATTCAGTGGGGGTTTTTTGTTTGTTTTTTTTCCTTAAGATCTTTTCAGGTTCTGCACAAGATTTATAGAGTTTTTGGCTGATAGCTGTGTCCTGGGCTGTTGTTGTCTGAGAATACTAAAAAATTAAGAGCTCACGACCTTAAAAATAGACGTAAGGGGAAAAGTATGAGCTTCAGAGTCGGACAGATACGAGTTCTAATCTGACCGTATGGTTTACTAGCTGTGTGACCCTCCCCGAGTCTCAGGTGCCACAGATGGAAGTGGTGATGTTTAACTGCCAGGGGCCTGGTCCAGTGCCCAGTTATAGCAGATGCTGTGGAAGATCTTCCCACTGCAATGCAATCAGCCAACAAGGAGCTTCCAACAAAGAGACCCTGCAGCAATTTGCCTGAGGCCCCTCTCTCCAAAAGAGCCAGAAATCAAGCCCGCACCACCTCTACCCCAGCTGCACCCTCCACTAATGAATCATGGGAGGGGAGGAGCCTCAGTTTGGATGGGATCACTGAAATACATAGTTGACTTTGGCCCCAGAGTTCTCCAGGAGGATTAAGTGCCACGTTGACCTCAGTACTCACTTGCTTAATAAGGATCCCTGCTTTCCCTTTTCTGTCTCATCCCCCCCTTCCCCCTCCCAGTGCTTCCTGGGATCACTTCCCGCATGTCCCAGATACACTTGATATTCCCTCCTAAATCTGTTCCTGTCTTAGACTTTCACATCTCAATTAATGGTAATTCCATTCTTTCAGTCATCAGGCCAAAAAGCCTGGAGTCATCCTAGACTCTCTTCTCTCTTATCCCCTATATAAAATCCCTCAATATTCCCTGTGGGGCTTTATTCTGGGAGTGGTATTGACCTGTTCTCATGTCTAAGACTATTCTTCTAACACTCTGCTCTACAGTTATTATTATCTCACCTCCTACTGCAGTCATATTGGTTTCCTTACTGTTCTTTAAATATACCAGACATGTTTCTGTCTCAGGGCCTTTGCACTTGCAGTTCCTTCTGCTTGGAACAATAGTTCCCCAGATCTCTACATGGTTACGTTCCCACACTTCTTTATGTATTTTCTTAAATGTCATCTTTTCAGGGCCCCCTGCACTGGCCACCTTTTCTAAGACGTATACTCCCCTCCCCTCCCTCTGATGTTTCCTTTTCTTCTCACTGCATTATTTTTTTCTCTTTAAAAGTTATTACATCTAACATACCATGAATATTTTTATTTGTTTTGTTCATTCTATCACTAAAATACAGTCCTGAGGGCAGGGTTTTTATCTGTTTTGTTTACTGCCAAATCCCCAGAATCTAAAACAGTGTTCAAAAATATTTGAATGAATGAATAAATCAAAGAAAGTTCTTGCAGAGTCCAAGGCAGTTAGGTCAGCACTGTATTCTCAGAGAGGTTAATGTTCAGTATAAACGTGGAGATTTTTTTTTTTTTTTTTTGTGAGGAAGACCAGCCCTGAGCTAACATCCGTTGCTAATCTTCCTCTTTTTGCTGAGGAAGACTGGCCCTGGGCTAACATCCGTGCCATCTTCCTCCACTTTATATGGGACGCCGCCACGGCGTGGCTGACAAGCAGTGTGTCAGCAGGCGCCCGGGATCCGAACCCACGAACCCCTGGGTTGCCAAGCGTGAACCAAACCGCTGCGCCACCGGGCGGCCCCTGAACGTGGAGATTTTTATAGGGACTTCTTCTTTCTTAATCAAAGACTTAGATAATTGGGCCTGTTTGAGACCCAATGCCCATGCCCTTTGCATTCTTTCTCTCTTTCTCACTCAGTCTCTCTCTAATTCAGACTAATGCCTATCATTCTTTCATTTCTTCTTAACTTTTTCAATTTGCTACTCATGACATGTGATTCCCTGATCCTTTTTAATAACATTTTGAAAATCTAATACCTTCATGTACACACACTTTACTTAGACTCTCAAGGCACTGATGGCTTAGAGGCACACTTTCTCATTTTAGGACGTGTGTTACCTTTACCCTCACAGGAGATATTGACCCATATAGTCGGCAGCCCTGTGCATTTTATTACAGGGTCTATGTATCCACCATCTGTGGACTTGGCTCTCTGGAGCGTGGTTACTAGGGTCGCCCTGAGAGTCCCTGTTGCAGACAGGAGCCGTGTTGACAACCTGCCAGGCCTCTGACACACTTAGGCTTATTTAGAGGGGTTCCATTTTGTTCCAGGATCCAATTTCACCCTTGATTTCCTTCAGATCCCATGGGTAGACACCATCTGGATCAAGAGATTTTCTTATATTTGGGACAGTAAGTTATAGGGCACTCTGTCACCTTATCCAAATTTAATTTCTCTGTGTTCTCTGTCAAAACACTGTGGAAAGTTCCTTTCATATTTTTAAAAAAATGAAGCCAGAAGTTGGTTGAGTCTTCCTCTGTTCTTATCATCCCTGAACACCTATTTTGCACTATGTCAAGTGGTCACAATGGTTCTCTAGCCGGCTTTGAGTTTTTCATGTGATTTTAAAGCATTTTTAATGATTGTTTTCTCCTAAGCCTGTCCAAATCATCTTGTCCTTCAAGTTCCAACGCAAGTCCTCTGCCTCGGTCCATCCTTATCTATCCCTGCACTCCCATCGCGCTTACAGTGTGTGCTACATCATCCATCTCCAGGAATATACCCTTCCTTACTTGTTTCTAGTGAGAAAGTTTCAGCTTATGTTTTTCTTATCATTGACACCTTGAAAAATTCAAGGAACACAGAGGGTGTTCCAGAAATGCTTCTTGGGAAGTAGACTGCTTGATATCAGCTGAAAAGTCTATACAAAGCAATTTTTGACTGATTCAACAATAAGATTGAAATACACTAATGGTAATTATAACACCTAAATTTGACAAGAGGAAGGTGGTAAATATACATTACACCTTAAACTGGACTTAATTGTGTTAATTTAAGTTTGTTATTTCTGTTGTAATGACATATGAAAAAATAAGTAGATCATATTTAAGAAACAACATCCCAAGCACTCCATGGTGTTTGCCAATTAGCCTCTCTAGTAAAAAGTAGGTTTTAAAACAATTAAGAGTGTGCAGTGATGTCTTCAATCAAGTTATTAATTCCGAATAGTCAATAGATCATAAGTTAAGAAATATCGAGAAAAACACAACAGAGTAAGACATTTACCTGAAGTCATATGCAGAATAACCTCTGATTGAAAATCCAGAATGTGAATCAGAAAAGTAATGGCACAGGCCATTCTGTGCTTTAAATGGGTATTCTGAGTCTCTCACCAGTTTTACTTGCGTCTGAAATAAAACAATCACCCAAATGTTCTCTGTCAAGCGGTTGTTTTAAAAATCAAGTAGAACGTACTGTAATGTGTCAAAATAAGATTCAGCTTGGCCACATCTTCATCATGTGGATATTCTTTGGGTTATTAAGATCTTAAATTAAATCTTTAGGTGCTTTTATGGACATCCTAGGCAATTAACTCAGTATCTTTCTTTCTCTTTTATTCCTCTTTTTCCTACATATTCCTTCCCTAGAACTCCATCGATTTGATAATAAAGTCATGTCATCTTTCTCTTGAGGGTATAATAGGGTAACTCACTCTCCTTCCAGAGCTTCTGGTTCTATGTTAGTAAGTCTCTGAGACTCACTCAGCACGGTGGTTTATGCAGAGGCAGTGGTGAGGTCCAGCACTCTTCTACCCACCTTCTCTGTGCCATTCATCTGGCATATGTCACATATTTTATTGTTTTCTATAAAGAATTCTCCTTTCTGAATTCTGGGCTTATGGAAGTCAGGGGACACACAATTCATTGTTGCCCGTGGTGGGTATAGAGCAGCTTCTGGCACGCAGGGACTCAAAATATAGCAAATGAACAAGGGAAGGATATTTCGGTCTGGGAAACTCTAGCTTGATATTTTACAAAAGCACCTCACTGGCTGATTTCATACAATTGATGCTGGATATAGGACAATGTCAGAGAGTGCCCTGACAACACTGAGGGACACTGTGGTAAACTGGGGAAAGCCCCCAGTGGGAGGCAGAGGACTTGAGTGCAGCCCTGGCTCAGCTACTGATTTGGCAACATGATCTCACCTCTCAGGTCTCATGTCTTCATCTACATAAAGTTACCAAATTAGTCCCTTGTAACCTTAACATTCAGAAATTCTATGGAAATAAATAATCATATGCTCTCATCTTTCTGAATTATTATGTGACACATACCTGCAAAAAAAGAGCATTTACCTATTCAGAAATGTTAAGAAATCACAAATATTTTTCTGAAAACAAATCTCAGATAATATAATGTTTTTCACATTTTGATTGCTTGATGGCTGACTTGCGTGAGCAATTCATTTTTAAATTTTCTGATTAATTCAAGCTTTGGTCATCTAAATTTCGAAACTTAAAAACATTATTTAGAATAGGAGAATAAATTGTTTGAATTCTGAACACACATTAAACAAGCAAAAGAGGAAACAAAGAGTTTAAAAGGCTGAGAAATTAGTCACCTTATTTAACCAGTTCAAAGCATTGAGAGTAGACCCTCCATTGCAGCCATAATTAGTATATGAACAATCAATGACCTGCTGTACACTTAGGTCTTCCAAAGGCTTCCCTTTTATTGCATATACAGATTCCACTGCACCCACCACACTGAAGGCCCAGCATCCTCCACACTGTTTAAAAATAGAAATAGAGTAGTATTTATTATGAAATAATGTTCTAGTTTACCAACATCGCTAAATATCATAAGTTATCAAATCAAGTAGAGGGAGCAAAATCTGGAGGCCTGTAAACTATAAATGCCCACCCTGTAGATTTTCAAATTGAAAAAAGAAAAGAATACCAAAATTCTCTTTTAAGCATCAAAATATAATTATTAGTTAAGGTAAATTGGTGGTATAACTATTGTAAGTTTGACAATGCAAGATAAAAGTGAATTTTAGAGATTGAGAAAACATTTGGACCAACTGATGGTCTTTTAAAAGGCTAGTCAGTTCATTGAACATGTGATTTCTGTTTCTATGAAGTGTACCAATTCCCACCCCATTCCTCAGTCCCTCTTGTTTCTCCCCTGACACTCTGCTTCTATGCCATCCACCATCTCCATCCCAAAGGGGGAGGCAGTGATGAGGTGAGGTGGGGTGAGGATGGATGTCGTATATGTTGTACTCATTATCTGATGGACACAGGAGATGAATGAATTACTTTTTAGGCTATCAAGGTGCCAGCACAGGCATATCATGGATGCACATGAAATGTCCTAATGATAGAAACCCATATTAGTCATTCCTCATTCAAATATTGGCTGACAATCTTCTTGATTCTAAATCTACTAACTTGCTTTTGTTGGAAAAACCAGAATTGAAGAATAAAAGGGCTGGTCCGAAAAAAAAGGGAAGAGATGGAGGGAATGAAATCAAGGATCACGCACAAGGAAGAAGAATCCATGGAAAAGGCAGAGGTAAGAGTAAGATTTGAAACTAGGCAGAATTGACTTAATCATAGCACATGTGAGGCAGAGTTGGAGAAAAAAAGGAAGAAAAATAATTGGTTTTCTTTGTGAAGTAAAGTTTTGAGCAATTTTATGGCTTAAAGTGGTCATATTTATGTCTTTATCTCCAGGGCCTATGGCATAGTAAAACATTCACTAATGGACTCTACTGCAGGGTCTCCACCCCTTGAGAAATGTGAATACTGGTTGCTGACACCATACCTATAGCTAACTTTATCTACCTGTACCCTCAGGGGGCAGTGCCTGCTCAAAAATATCTCTCCAGTATATTCCTTTAATTAAAGTTTCCTAATTAAAAGTTTCCGTTTATACAATGCAGGCACTTCCTGGAAGGATTGGGTTTCTGACCAATTCACACTTCATTATGAATTCAGTACTAAAGCAAATGATTTGGCGGTAAAATTTAATTCACAACAATAGATATAGAATCTGAGAAGTAGAAAGGATCATCATAACTAGACGGTGACTGAGTAACTGCTGGTCCCAAACACTTGCCATTCAAGGGGAGGCTGAATGACCTGCTGAGCTTTCCACTGCAGACAAATTGAGACTATATTTCTGTGGTTAGGGGACTTTCCCTTGTCAGCTGACACTTCCTATGTCAACCGTGGGGGTGCAGAGGGGTAAGGAATGTCAGCAAAGCATGTACACATGCTCCTCAAACATCTACCAGCTAGACTGGGTCATTATGCATCATGAGCACACCTGTTCACATCTGGTGTTACCACTTCCCTTCCCATTTCAGATAATCCTTCCATTACTTTGTAATAACTCACAAGCTGCAGCCCTTCCAACCGCCACTTCCATAGGCACGCTTCAGGTCATCTTCAAGGTTCATTGCTAATTTATTCCAGTACTTACACATTTCTTAATCATTTAACCTGTGTAAACCTGTGCTGTCAGGTTACTACTTTCTTTTCTTTACTGTGTCACTGACTTTGTTTTTGAGTGCTGTGTCCTAACGTCACTTCTCCCATGATCCTTTTCATTTTTATTGCACAATTTTGCATAGCTGGTGACTTTAGGACTAGTATATGTCCCAGTATAGCAGAACTGACTGCATTTTTAAGGATCACAGATAGAAACTGTATGATCCTGTAGGAGGTGAGGATGGGGGTAGGGTTTTCTGATGGAGCTCAAGGGATGATGCCTGACAATCCAAGAGATCAGGTCACACTGTTGGTAAATATATCTGGTTTCATGTTACTTTTTTAGTGTCATTTTCCTTTAAACTATTTAAGCATTTAGTAATCAAGTTTACCTTCTCCAGCCTTCCAACTATTTTACAGAAGGCTTAGTAACTGTAATACAGCCACTGAGAAGCATCCCCGAGTTAGTGTGCTGGTGGCAATGGCAATTAGTAAGAGAACACACCAAGGAAGGTTTATCCTCAGAATAAAAATCGGGCCATGACACCAGAGGTTCTCCCTTCATTGTCATTTTTGGAATGATTAGGGTGTGATTTCACCCAGAGACATAAATGATGGGTTCCACTACAAGTTTGATTGACCCTGACCTCAAAGGTCACTTCCATGCTAAGATGATTAAAAAAGAAAAAAACCTAAAACTTACCTCCTGCTGGTTTCTCACTTGCGTTACAACATGCTTGTCCCTCCAGTCAAATCTTAACGGCAAAGACACATTGGAAATGGACGTTTGTACTTCTGCTGGGTATCTGGGAAATCTGGAAGGTTTGCTTCTTAAATAAATAGCTAAGTAGAAACATGAAATTAAAAGACAATCAATATTATATTATAGGGAGGGGCCCTTGGGATTCTTTTTGGGGGAACTTCTGAAACAGAAACAGTAGCTTTCTAGTAGAGACTGCCATTTGTAATTTTCCTTCATGCTTTTCCATAACATGAAATGCATTCAGCTGAAAGCTACAAATATAAGAATTCCTACAATAGGACTGGAATTGCCACAAAAAATAACTAGATTGATAGAACTAGGTCAATAATAAAAATGATTATAATTGACATCATTTGTTTTATCATAACCCATGGAACCATGGGTGTCTTGAATAGAAATAGCACTAGAATACTACAGAAGGGATGAGGCATTGTCTCTTATAGCCACATGGAAATGTCTACAATTACAATATTTAGTTCTTAAGTAATAATTAGAAGAGAGTGGTCATGAATTTATTTCTGTGTCAGCACCTGGTACATGCCTGACACTTCGTATTTAATGAAGGCTATTATTCAACTTACTAAATTCACAATTAAACAATTCCTCAAAAATTAAGGAAACAAATTAAAACCAGGAAACTAATCAACTAATAGCACGAGCACACCATACCTTTAAATTCTTCAGGAAGCAAATAAGAAAACTGATTTATTCCATAGATGGCAGTGAAGTTTTCATTAGGAAATAAAGAATTCAAGTATCGATGTCTATTAAGACTTTCCTAAAAGAAAAAAAAGCTAAGTTATATCACCTATGTTAATTTTCCAGAGCAATTTGTGTATAACTAGCTTGGAGATATTTTTCAGGTGTAAAATTCAAAGCTTGATTTACTTCCTGTAGATCACAATGAAAAGGTGTATAGGACATCCAGACCAGATTTATAAATGTTTTGTATAAGAACTGGTATCTGATTTCAGGTATATTTGTGAGGCTGAGAAAGGTGTGTCTAATCCATTTATAATTTCTCTTAACTAACCATGTTGAGAGGACAAAATATATGATTGTTTAGCAAAGCGGAAAAAGTAGAATAAATGGTAAATAAACACTAGATACTAGTGGAAATTGTTAACAACAGACACTCATGTGATTAAACAGTTACAAATCTGGAAAGGGTGTCTTCTTTTTGTATTTTCCATCACTAAGTAATGAAGCATGAAAAAGTAAGTAAGTAATAAACAAATCTGATTCTATTTGAGCTGTATAGATATCTCTGTCTCATTTAGGGTAAAAAGACTTTATGAAAGAGATGCAATCCTAGAAATGTCCCAGGAAGATAAATTGGCTTGTCTACCTAGAGGGAAAATATGACCATTATTTACAGATCCTTTAGCTCTGAATTTTGTGACAATTTATCTTAGCCTTGTCTTTTATGTGAAGAGGTCTCAAGTTCCTAATATTAACCAATTGGTAGGATAAATATAACTTCAGGGAACAATCATATGATAAAAGTTTCCAACTCTAGCTCTTCTGTATTTGTTTATGCATTTATGTGTTTATTGGGTGTCTGTCTCATAAACCTTTTAGCAAACGAGGGCAAGTCCTGTCTGACTTATTCATCAGTGTATTCCCCCCACTGAGCACATGCTTGGCACACAAGAGATGCTGAGATATTTATTGCTGAATAAATACATAAATGACATTTTATACATATCACATAAATCTTAATGGCTTTAAGCTGTTTATTTTTAAGCAAATTATTACTGAGACTTATCATAATCTTATTTTTTCCTTATTGAGCATGCCTGGAAAGATTGATAATCAATGAAATAATGAACAGTTGTTGAGTTTTACACATTTAAAAATAATCTTGATGAAGCACAGCTTCAAATATAATTTGGAGAGGAGATGTATAAATATAAAAATAGAACCGAAATACAAAGCAAGTGTGAACATGGCAAGTGACAAATATAAGCCAGAGACTGCTAACTGTTGAGGCATTCAGAGGATTCATTCATTCTATACGTATTTATCGACCATCTTTGTGAGCTGGAGTAATCAGGGATGGCATTGAGAATGTAGGATGTTAAGAATGCACAGAGCACGTGGCAGCCATGAGAATAGGCCTCACAGACCTCTATCTATGGGGAGCATAATTGTTGCACACTGAACTACCACAATTCTACTAAGGGAGACCATGGTTCCCACAGGCTGCACCTAGCCGATGACTGAGCACTAAGACTGTCCTATATCAGGGGAATACGGGACTCCCCTGAAAGCTGGTTCATGATTAATGAGTCCTGATGGCTCCCTACCCTCCTTGGACTGCACGGCAGTCTAGGGCTCTTCTCCCAACCTCTTTCCCTCTCTCCTTCACTCAGGGTGAGAGCTGCATTGGAATCAGATAGCTCTCCCTGAATTTCTTCCTATTTTCTCTCACAGTTATTGCTCCTGAGATAAACTGAAAATAAAAAAAGAAAGAAAGAAAAAAAGAGAAGGCACAGATTACCAATATCAAGAACCAAAGAAAGCCCATCACTGTGGATGCTTCAGGCATTAGAAGAATAATATTTTGACAACTTTATGCCAATAAGTTTGACAACCTGTATGAAATGGACAAACTTCTGGGAAGACACAAATTACCAAAGTTGAATGTAAGAGAAATAGTAAACTTGAACAACCCTTTATCAATGAAAGGTATTAAATTTGTAACTGAAAATCATCCCATAAAGAAAATTCCAGGGCCAGATGGCTCCACTGGTGAACTCTATATAATTAAAAAAGAAATAACACCAATCTTACACACATTCTTTGAGAGAATAAAGGAGAAGGGAACACTCTGCAACGCATTTTATAAGGCCAGTAATTTGATTCCAAATCAGACAACGACATCTCAAAAAAGTAGAACTACACATCAATAAACTTCATGAATGTAGATGCAAAATCCTTAATAAAATATTAGCAAATCAAATCCAACAACATATAAAAAGGACAATACATTGTGACCAAGTGAGGTTTATTCAAAAACGCTACACTAGTTTAACATTTGAAAATCAATCAACATAATACACCAAATTAATGGAATAAAAGAGGAAGGAAAACCATGTGCTATTTTCAATAGATGCAGAAAAAGCACTCAACACCCTTTCATGATAAAAATTCTCAGCAAACTGTGAATGAAAGGAAACCTCTTCAACCTGACTGAGGGAATCTATGAAACGCCTATATCAACCAGAGGCCAACTTCTAAGAGAATCCCATCTGTGAATTTTGTATGTCATTCCAGTACAGTCACTCCTGTAATTTCATGGCTGTCCACAGCCATGCCAAGGCTACTTGATATTTATAATGTGACTTCTTGACAAGAACAAAATACTCTGAACCCCAAAGTGCTCTGCTTTGCCCTCTCCCCACCACTAACCTCGATCCCCTTCTTTTGACTCTGCAAGACCACTAATATTGTTAAACGTACTTCCCTGGAGCATTGTGAATAAAGCATAATTATCTTCTACGTGTACACACACACACACACAGCGGATTTCTCTAATCTCTTCTCAACTTTGCAACAAACTGAAAAACTGAAATGTCTTACTACATAAACAGACACCTCATTGCTGTACAATCTTTAGCTTTATACTCAACCTCTCGGGGCCTTATTTTCTTCATTGACAAATAATGTAATACTGACCTAGCAGAATGTGAGGATTAAATAAGATAATGTTTGGAAAACACATATTACAGTCTCTGACAGAAACATGCTCGATTAAATACTCTCATGCTATATCCTTTTTTCCTTAAAACATAGAACGCTTGGATTACAGAAAATGTCATTCAAAGGTCATGCTTTCAGGGTTTCTTGGGTTACTGTAGAGCAAATCTTTCTTATGGAATTAGAAATGACCAATTACCTATTGAAAGCAATAGATTGCTTTCATAGAAAAATAATGTTATCAGTATATCCAAGAATATTTATTCTATTTGCTATAATGTAGGATGCATATCAAGTCCACCTAACAGTGGTTTCAAATCATTTAAATTGTAAAAAGCCCTGTATTTCATTTCTGGAATTATCCATTCTTTCAAGTGACTTTTCTGGTCTACCTCGATTCTTGCTGTTAGAGGGGATTTCATGGAAGAACCACAAACTGTGGGCCTATATCGAGCGCCTGCTCCTCATCATGTTAACGGCCTCTGTCATAGAATTAACCATAGGTAAAGGATCCATTAGCATATGTTCTTAACATAAGACGAGAATAGATGATAGTGATCCACTGTATAGTAAATGTCCCTGAAGCCATATGAAATAGTAAAATGAAAGACTTGAACCTTAATTTCATTTATGAAAGAAAAGACGTAAGGTTTTGAGGAATATACAGGAAATATCATTAATAGCTTTGAAAAGTGCAGAAGTTTGAAAACAGATGGACCATACAGGAGAAAAACTAGAGCTGATAAATCAAAACAGCCTTTAAACAGATCTGGTGAAAAATGATTATCTTTACATATTTTTGGTTTTGTTTTGTTTTAATCAAATGTGTTTACTTGAATGAGTTACAATAAGACACACCAGATTCCTGCCTGGAAGGAAGGATCCAGGGCCAAAGAACTTGAGGAAATATCTATGATTATAAAACGAGGGAAAACATCTCCTTTTGACATTAATAGGAATTGTGTGTCCTAAATTTCTCTAATAAGCATCATACCTTAGGGCCCTGTCCCTAAAGCTACTTTTATTGTGACTTCTACCTTTATTAAGGCTTCTAAAGCCAGCCATCCTTCTAATGGCTGGAATCTCTTGTACTTAAAGTTGCCTCTGTGTGTATGCGTGTGTGTGCGTACATTCCAACTAAGAATTTAAATGTCATTATGTTCCTAAGCAGTCTCTTCTGTATTCTAATTTGCTGCCTTGCTGGCCTAGGTACAATATTTCATTAATTCTCTGCAGTTCTGACCAATCTATAAACGGAAAGGAAGGGCAATGTTTGCTCGAAACAAGAAACAGGACTGTTTCAGTCTGATAATAATAAAAGATAACTCTATTGATAGGAGACCTGGACCAGTCTCACGGGGATATTAATCTGGAGTTTTCCAATTCCTCAGAAATCAACATTTTTCTTATGGGATCAGAAAACCCCTCCTTCTATCCCAGGGATCTTACCTCCCCTAATATTCCAATTATGGATAAGGACAGTCTCAGAAGTTGCTCTGTTTAGGGTAAGCTGAGAGGGAAATGGTCATTTTCAAAAAGATCTCAAAGCAGAAACCCACAGGTGGGGGGAGTAGGGGGGTTCCCAGCTATTTCCTAGTACTTACTCTATCCTCTAGAGAAGAAAAATCAGTAAAATCTGTTTCATAGACTGTCACTAAGAATAAATTAAATAATGCATTTTTTTCTTGCATGTACTTAACTGTTTCTAAAGGAGTAAGTAAATCCTTTAAGACCAAACTGTTGGCCTCTAAAAATAAATTTCTCAGCTACTTAGCACACTAAATATATAGGGTTGAAGGGATTATCAATTTGAATGCAAGTATTTTTTTCTAGGTACTTTATATACGAATTAAATTAACTCTGTAGGAGGTAACTGCTAATATTATCCACCTCACAGATGAAAAAACTGAGGTGCAGATAAGGCATTTGCCTAAGGTCACACCTCTATTATTTGGTGGAGGGGTGCGGTTAAGTCAGCCCCTAGGAAATCCTCAGATGGAATATAAACTTTAAGGGACTTCAGAATGCTTTTATTAGCTGAGACTGCAGTGAGAATTTGATATCTTCTCCCATTGGTATCTTGGTTTTCATCTATAATGGTGACGTATTTTGCACTTATCAGTATGGTGTGTATGAATCCCATGCATCGATGGGATAAGTTAGCATATGGAAATTACTAGAGAAGCAAAGGTAGTTTGTAAGATCACTTTTTCCAGCACTCTGAACTCATTGTCTTTCACTTCTGTTACTTAAACTTTTCTCTTAACAGTCCTCACTTGCAGATTCTGAAGTTTGGTGTAAGATAAATCATAAATTTTACATACAGATTTAAAATGTTCTCCTTGCTAGTGCTTTAGTTTCTGAAAGCTGCAGTATGTCCAAGGATGAACAAAAAAAGGTAAAATATTTGTACACAATGTCAGAGCATCACTGAGGATTTTTCTCAAGACTTGGAAGTTGCACACCTTAGAGCAGTGGTTCTCACCTGAGGGCAATCTCCGCCCTCCCCACCCCCCTCCCAAGGACACTGGCAATGTCTGGAGACATTTTTGATTATCATGCTGTGGAGATATGCCACAGCATCTCATGGGTAAAGCCAAGGATGCTGCTAATCATTCTACATCACACAGGACAGTCCTCCACAACAAATAATTACCCATTCCAAAATGTCAATAGTGCCACTGTTAAAGAGCCCTGTACTAGAACAAAAAAAATTTTCATAGGACACACTTTTATAAATTACTGCTTTAGAAAAGTTTCTTAGACAAAGCGTGTTATATATGTTGTGCTGAAGTCTGTGTAAAAATAATACTCATATATATTTACTATGCAAAGTAAAATAAGAAATGTGTAGTTTCAGTATTTGTGTGGTCATGTGCATAAATATTGAATTAAAAAGATATTATTTTGTGGATTGGTTGAGGCAATCTACTTTTCTAGTGTACCTGTCTTTATATTCTTCTGTTTGATCATTGGAAAATGGATTATAGTAAAATGCTTAAACATAACAATATTCATTTATTAGACTGTAATTTCTTAGAGGTCAGCACATGTCTTATTATCCACTGAATCACTCACAAAACCTAGAACTGCTCCTTGTACATAGTAAATGTTAACATATTGGATAAATGGTTGGGCAGATGGACAAATGAAGGAATAAATTCTGACCCTAGATTTCAAGTTTATGACATATTTCCATTTAGGCAATGTATGCTTTAAGCTAAAAACATCAGAAATGGTCACCTGAACACAGTATCTTACATTAAAGACACCTTTAATCTTTATGTGAGATAGGTGTGATTTAAAGCATTCTTGGATGAAGTTTAATTGAAGGAAATAATCCAGATTTCAAAGGGCTGATTACAGCAAACATATCTATAGCTCATTAGTTAGGATCATTCATTGTAAAATGCTGTGATCTATTTATACGTAAACATACCTAAAGGTATACACAATTTTATAAAAATTAGCATGTAGCATGTGTCATTATGGCAAGAATTTTTAAGGTGAAGCTTCTGAAATTTTATGCAAAATCACATGTGCATTTGCATATAAACATTATTCTGAAGTGGGTACATACAATTTTTATTAATTCCATTGTTGGATCTGTGGCCCCCAAAAGGATAAGAATACCAGCTGCTCTGTGGTAAAGAAATGAGCATCAGTAAATAGTGCACAGCTAGGGTTTAGCATAAAGAAGAGTAGCCTTAATCCAACAGCAAGGAGCTTCTTGAGCACTGGAAGTTTCTAGAGGAGCTGAAGAGCAGAAATAGGGACTGCCATCCCTTTCCCCTGTCATTTATCCTGAGAGGCATCCCATAATAAACCAAAGAGGAGCCCAACAATAATGTAATGACAGTTTGTGGGCAAGTGTCACCTGATTTCCATTTAAGGAATATTCCTGGGGAACTTATGAAAATACATAAGACGGGGATTAAAAAAACCTTTCACTATTCTCTGAACCCATGACTATTAAAGACATTGCTAATTAATCAGACACTTTCTCCAACTGTGTCTCCAGCTGCAATCCCCTGAATACTTCTCAGCACCATGTTCCAGGCAGCCACTATTCATCAATCCGTTTGCAAACATGATGAGACCCATTAGCTATCCCCAAATAAGATACCAAGATCCAAAGACTATAGCTCTTCGTCCTCAGTATTTGTCTACTTTTCATTTGATAGTCTACAAATTCTCTCTTGCACAACAGAGAGTGCTTTATAATTCCATTTTAATTTTTAAACTTTTTAAAAATTTTAATGTCATTAAGTACAGGGTAAGGAAATTTTCTAGAGTCTGTATATAATTTACCTGATCGGTAAACAGAGGGGAGTCTCAACCAATGGATAATCTGACGTAATTTTATAGAGATAAAGCTTTCTAGAGCTTTACTGAGCTTTAGATACCACACACTATAATCCAACCTGCCAGGCCAGAAGAATTCTTCCTGATGCTCACGGGTACCAAGGAAACATGGCCCTTTCTATTTTTTGTCTGTCACCAGCTCTCTATTCCAGGTCCAAACAGCCATCTAGATTCAGACACTAAGAGGTGGTCACAGTTTCCAGCAACTGTGTTTTGAAGCCTAAATGCTCTCCTTTCTGGGCATCCGTCTCATGAGGTAAATTTCCACCAGAAGCAATCACTTTGAAAACTTTTTCACGCTTTCTCAACTCAAGGTTTTTAAAATGTTCTAAGAATCTTCACAACCTTGTCTTCTTCCATGTACAGCTTTCCATCTCCCAACCTGGATCCTTGTATTTCTCCCAAGAAGAGTTGTATTTTCTAGACATTCATCTCCTGGGTATGGCCTCTTCACAGGACCAATATGAATAATCACATAAAATACATATAAATTACATGTTAAAAATATGTTTATTACTCTGGCTCCCTTGTACCTCCAATCTTCAAATATGACATTTTTGAGGAGCACAGCGCACATTTATTTATTCAGCTAATGAGCTGAATAGCGAAGATTGACTATTTTCTCCCTAAGGGGTTTGGTTCACCACCTTGTAAGCAAGCTCAGGACAGGGGTAGAATACGGAAGCGAAACTTTGTTTGCAAGCAGTTGTACCAGTGATTCTCGTTTTCAAAGCCAGAACAGAACTCAAGAGCAATAAAATGGACATAAAAGTACACATCTTGGTTTGGGCAGAAAATAAGAATGGGCAGAATCAGAGGAGGAGAAGACCATAGCTATAGAATCCCATGAGAAATCTCAAGAAAAATCAGGAAAAATAATAAATACAATTTCAATAAGTAGTATTATTAAGCTCATACTTATTTTTGATTCAGAGTGAATGAATTTTCTTTTATAATAAATTAAATCATGCTGTTATCTTTTATGATTAAAAAAATTAAATAGTATCAGATATACAGAACACAGTGCGGCAAACTCTAAATCGGTATTTCTTGCAGTTTCCTTGGTTTCAGGAAAAACTTTATACTCAACTAACTGGTCCATTCCAGAGTTTTAATGCTGGGGCAAGATCTAAGCACTACTATGAAGCCTTTTCAAAATAATCTGAAAAGGAAATGAAATGCTTCCCCTTTCTTTAAATCAGTCTCCATCAAATCTGGAAGAACTTTGAAAGCGCTGCACTAGTTTAAGGAGACCCAGTGCAGGAAAATCATAAATGGGCAAGATCCTCTGAGCTTGCTAAATATGGGCTCTTTGTCTATAAAATTCTGATTCCATAAGGAGGTTACCAGCGCCCCCCTCCGGAAGAAAAACGACTCGTTTCTTCTTCCTATTTCTGGTTCCTGGAAAGGTGAAATGGAAGAGCTTTGGAAGGCAGTGAGAACCGTCAGGGAAACTGCTAAAAGTGGGTGCTTCTCCCAATCAAGAATACTATGGACATATTCCATTGATTACTTCGGGCGCATCACATAGATCCGCGGCGACAAATCCTTCCTGGAAAATCAAATCTTGTGCTTGCCTCCCATGAGAGGGCAACACCCCGGCACGTGTGAACCGGGAAGAAGCCCGCTTGCGTAAACCGCGCTCAGAAACCCCAGACGCATCACAGAACCGCGGGCCGGACGACCTCCAGGGGCCGCAGCACTCGGCGGCCCCCCCGCCCCAGCCCAGACCAGGGACAGGAAGGGGCGACAGGGAAACAGAAACAGGGAGGCGCGCGCTCGGTACCCGGAAGGCGGCTGCATGTCGCTCGCGGCTCGGCTGCTGGATCGGGGCGAAGGTGGCGCCGCCGGAGCAGCAGCAGCCGCAGCAGCAGAACAGCCAGAACCACCGCAGCGGCAGCAGCTCCATCCCGGCGCTGCGCCCGCGCCCGCCAGCCGCTGCCGGCTTTCTCTTTCGGTTCCTCAGCTCCTCCCCTCCCGGAGTTTGGGGGGCGGGAGCAGCCGAGTTGGGTGCCGCGCCCTGGAGACTCCGATGCTCGTTTAGTCCCCCTTACTCTGTACCTGGGAATCCAACCAACCTGATTGGTCGAAACTATTTCCTCGCTGTTTTTTTGTTAGCATCAGGCCTAAGAGCACGTGCTTTCTGGTTTCATCTCCCATCTATTAAAGAAAAGTCTGAGCGTCCTTCTTTATACAGTTATAGGAGAATACAAACTGTTGTGCGATCTGCACTTCCAGAATTAAGTCCTTTATTTTTCTTCCATCTCAAATTGGAAGATTCAGGCTGTGGTTGAGTTTAACTCCACCTTAATCCTGTTCCTTCTGCAATGGTCCCTAACATTCAGGACGTAATTCTGAAATAGTGTTGCGAATTTACACAGAAACGTTCACTCATTCAGCAGATGTTTAGAAATACGTAACAAAAATTTACAGTTGTGAAATTAATGCACAATTTCTTGATTTATTGTATTATGACCATATCAACACTCTCCTGAAGCCTGTATTTCCATTGCAAAGGAAGATAGACATAGTATCTACTTCTTCAGTTTTGATGAGATTTAAATAAAATAATCCACATAAAACGTTTTGTAAGATGCTTGCCACATTTTAAGTGCTCAGTGTTAGCTATTAATTTTTATTTTTAAGGTAGCTTTTCTCCCTCATTTTATTATTGTTACGCTGCTTTGCGCCTGCTCAACTTAGTTCATAATAACCTATTCTTTGTGCTTTCTTCTCCTTGTTTTTATTTTTTTCAAACCGCTTCACTTCATATTACCCCAATCCTAGAGAAGACTGCGGAAGGAACAGAAGTAATGTCCAGATCAGTTAACATCCTAATCTGGCAGCATCTTGGGTGAAGGATTTTCTGGTGGCAGAGCGGAAAGTCCCCTTTAAGGAGACAAGGCGACCTCAAACATCCGTTATCACAGGTGTCCTGAACGACTCTGGGAACAGCACAGTTCTGTTTCTCAAATTTCAAGTGCACAGGAAATGCAAATTCTGGTCCAGCAGGTCTGGAGTGGATCCTGATTCTGCTTTTCTAACAAGCTCCCAGGGGATGCTGTTGCTGCTGGTGGCAGAGGCCACACTTTGAGTGGCAAGTGGTACACCACTGCTGCTGCTTCTCCAGTTCTCCCCATGCCCGAGGGAAGTGGGAAGAGGACTGCGTTATCTACCTCAGAGAAAATTCTGTATGCTCTTCTGGTCCTTCCTCCTCTGTTTATGTCCTTGGGCAGTGAGTAGTAGCTAGGTAATGTTGTCTTCTCTGGGCCTCAGGACCAGCTATGTAGTTTGCTGCACCCAGTGTAAAATGAAAATGGAGGGCCCTTATTCATAAATTATTAGAATTTCAAGATAGCAACAGCGGAGCATTAAACCAAGCGTTGGGCCCTTCTAAGCACAGGGTCCCATGTGACTGCACAGGCCACACATACATGAAGGAATCTCTACACGACCTTTTTATTACAATCTTTTCTTGCCAAGACATCCATAAGTCTTCAAAATTGATGTCATAGCCTTCTTAGACATTTTAGAACCACCATCTGATTTTTATCTTTGGTTTTTACCTAGGTACAGTGAGTAATACTATTCTCTGATGCAAAATTGGTCATAAAAATAATGTACATCTGTTCTGAGTGTTAAGAAGGAAGACATGGAAGTCTTTTTAAATGCATGTATGATGAGATATATTGCTCTTAGAATGTGTGATGATACAGATTTAATTTAGATAATAAGTTCACAAATCAATGTTCATCTGAGCCTCGGTTGTTCTTCTGTACCTAGTCCTTTCTTGTATGTCACTCAAGCTAACACTTTTTATTTTTAAATTGGAGATTTGCTTTTGGATCATAGCTGCTGTTTATTGACAACCTACTGAGTCAGAAAATTTAAATCTAGGCAGTCATCCTTACCCTAGGATAATTGGTGCTATAAAAGAGCTATTTGAACTAAATTTACTTCCTAAGCTCACATCAAAAAAGATTTTTTGAGCACCTATTAAGTGCCAGGCGTTGTTCTAGGTAATGAGGATACATTAGCACATCAGTGACTAAACAGACGAAAACCCCTGCCCTTGTAGAGCCCGCATCCAGTGGGGAGAGCTACAATAACATTAGGAAAAGCATAATGGAACAGTAAAATGGGATAAGGAGAGTCAGGAGTGTGAGCGGGTGGGGTAGCAATTTTAAGTAAGGTGTTTGCGTTTAACAAAGATTGAAGGAGGTGGGAGTGAGATATTCAGACGTTTGGGGGAAGAGAAACTAAGAGGAAATAGTCAATGCAAAGGCCTTGAGGCGGAAGTATGCCTGGCAGGTGCTAGAAACAGAAAAGAAGTCCCTGTGGATGGAGTGGAAATAAAGAGGGGGAGAGTAGAAGATAAGGAAGAAGCACACAGGTTGTATAGGTCTTTGTAGATTACCTAAAGGGGAATCAAAATGATGTATTAAATAGTAAAAAAAAAAAAATTGGCTTGAAAGGTTCTTATCTTGAAAAGTGAAAGTTACAAGTATCTGCTAATTTTTAGAATAAACTATAAATTGCATCTGTATGGAAGGTGTAATTGTTTTCATTAAATTTGCAAAACAGCAGATGGAGCTTCCTTCACTCCTGTATTGGTTATGTATCACTACACTTCAATAAACCTCAAACTTAGCAGCTTAAAAATACTAACATTTCTTATCTCACACAGTTCCTGCGGGGCAGGTATCTAGCAGTGGTTACCTGGGTGGTTCTGGCTGGGGCTCTCTCCTGAGGCTGCAGGCAAGCTGTCAAAAGTGGCTGTAGTCATCTGAAGCTTTGACAGGGTCGGAGGATTCGCTTTCAAGCTCACATGGTTATTGGCAGGAGTCTTTAGTTCTTCTCAGGCTTTTGGACAAAAGCCTCGGAGTTTTCCCACCTGAACTCTCCAGATGGCTTGTAGCATCACAACTATGTCTCTCCAAAGTGAGTGATTAGAGAGATTGAGAGAATGGGCGAGGGAATGACTAAGATGGAAGCAGCAGTGTCTTCTATGACCTAATCTTGAAAGTGACATGCCATCCCTTCTGCTCTTGGTTACACAGACCAAGTCTGGTACAACGTTGGAGGTGGGGATCACACAAGGATGTGAATGCCAGGAGGCGGGGCTCACTGGGTGCCATCCGGAAGGCCAGCTACCACAAGCTCATCTTTGATTTTTAGTAGCTCAGTAACAAACGTGGTCATTTTTTGTATATGGTACGAATCCAGGACTTCATCCATTTTCACAAAGGCTTCTCAACCTCTGTGATAGTCAAATCATTATTTATTGTTGTGTCTATCCTGTCAAGAACCGTCTAGGTTTTCTTCAGTTTCTAAGCATTCTACTTCATTTTTAAATGGCTTTGTTATGGAGTTATTTTGTTTTCATTTTTACTTAATAAACTCTCATGTGTTTATTATGATTTACCAATTGTCGTGCTAAGCACTTTGCAAATATTACCTTTATTTAATCCTCATAAGAAATCCTTGTAGTAGATAGTGTTATCATTTCCATTGTATAGATGGGGAAACTGAGAAACAGAAAAGTTGAGGTACTTGCTCAAGGTTATGCAATCTAGTAACTGGTGAATCCAGTATTTAAATCCACCGAGTCTGCACTGGTCTATACTATGCAGCCTGTCCAGTTCTTCATCATCACTCTTACATACTTCATGAAATCCTGCACCTTCTCAAGATATGCATTATTAATTCATTATCAATGATAACTGTAATTGCCTGAGGTCTTGTAACCTCAAATTATCAGCTAAAGATTGTCAAATAATTTGAAACATAAGCTGAAGAAGATGTTAGTGTTAGACTAGGGAAAGTGTTTGAATGGATATTAATTTTATAAGAGATTAGTTCTTTAGTGAATGTTTGGGTGATGTGAGGACTTTTGCATCTCTACACAACCTCATGACTGCAGGGTTTCAGATGATGAATACACTGCTAAGAAGGAACCTTGTCCATTACCTCTAATCCTTATAACAACCTTGCAAAGTGGGAATTATCATCCTCACCTTACAAGTGAGGAAACTGACTGGTATAGCCATTAAGGAATTTATTCAAGATCCTAAGTAGTAGGTGGTCATGGTGAGATGTAAACTGAGCTGTCAGACTCCAGAGCCCAGGTATGCTTTTTCAGTTATGCCAGGTTGCCCCCAGTTATTCCAAGGCATATCTTGTGGTTGCCTCTTATTATTTTTGTGTTAGCTTTACATTAAGCATACCTTTGTAGCCCACTCTGAGCTTTCTGTGTTCTAATATAGCCTACAAGAAAGCATGAGGCTCAGTAATGCACTTGAGTCATTGTATTCTCTCTGAGTTGAAGAGTTGTTTATTCCTTTTTAATTTTTCTCCCTATGCTATGGGAAGGGATCTTACTCTACCAGGCAATTAATTAGCTAGTGTGTGTATTGAAGGATTTGATTATATTCAGTGTGGGATTTTACATTGAAAATTTTACTAACACTATGAGATCTTCTCCCTCATCCCCGTTTGTAATTGTTGTTGTTGACTGAGTTCAGAGAGTCATTGCAGTCGTCCTTAACTAACCTCTTGTACTGCCAACCTTTCATAAAGACTGTATAAATCCTGAATGAGAAAATGTGTTACATAAATTTCTAGGTATAAGACTTTTAAATTTCCTTTCCGGCCCAAAGAGAAGAAAGGCTGTCGGGCCAGCCACCTCTAATGGGCAGGATTTGTCAGGCTTTAGAAGTAGCTCACTCCAGTTTCTCAGCTGGAGGGGAAAGGCTGCAACAGAGGCTGCCAAAAATGTGGTAAAACAAAGGAGAATGCGGTAACTCCGCCAACTGGCTTCTAATGAGGAGGGACCATACTGTTAATGAAAAGCCATAATGGATATCTTCTTTCTCCAAACAGTTAATGGAACAGAATGCCCTGAGAAACACCTGAAACCACGAGTGGTTTCTATGGAAACCTCAATCCATTTCCACTCTGCTGACATTTGAATAAATGTGAAGAGAGGAATGTTTTAGCTCTGTTGTGTCACATGGGCTGTGGAGACAGAGCTAATGAGTTTATCTTAGAGCAATTATTAACGACTCTAGCAAAATAGTGTCCGTGCTCTCCTCATCAACATAGACTAGCCCGTTGTCTTAAGTACTTTGGAAAAATCTGGGATTAATCGGTAAAAACAGTACATTTTACACGAAAATAATTGTTTTACAGGAGCCTAAAACTCCCTTTCTCTCTCATGTAATAATTTTAAAGAGCAGAAATTTGTCATTTTCGTGATCTAAGAAAATAATTTGGGTATCTTTTATTCTGAGTATGTCCTTAATACTGATGTACATTCTGTTTTACTAGCTCTCCATTTCCCTTAATTTAGATGGATCCTGCAAGAAGGACATAGCTTTGGACTTCTGTTGCCCATGCAAAAATCACATTTTCCCCAAGATGAGATGTGAGAAAAAAGGAAGACTCACAGGAGGCGACAAGCATGTAGAAAAACCAGCCTTTAGGTGGAATTTGTATAAATGAGGGTGACTCATCCTGACTGTCAATCTAGCCTTACACTTACCAATTATAGAAAACTGTCACTCAGGCAGCATATGAAAAAGAGCCACCTGCAGACAAACCACAGAGGCGGTTAGCTGCAGATTGATTTAGTTTCATTGCTTTGAAGGATCACCTGATTTAAGTGATTTTTAATTGATTACCATTTTTTAAAATTAATAAACTTTTGTTTAGAGCAGTGTTAGGTTCAGAAGAAAATTGAGCAAAAAGTACAGAGAGTTCCTGTGTCCTTCTTGTCGCCCCGATATACAACCTTCCTCACTATCAACACCCCTCACCAAAGTGGTACATTTGTGATGACTGATCACCTACATTAACACATCATTATTCCTCCAAGTCTGCAGTTAACATTAGGATTCACTCTCGGTGTTGAAGATTCTATGCATTTTGACAAATGACATGTATCCATCATTATAGAATTACACAGAATAGTTTCACTGCCCTGAAAATCCTCTGTGCTCCTATTTATCCCTCCCTCCCCCTGACCTCTGGCAACCACCAATCATTTTTCCTGTCGCCACAGTTTTCTTTTCCAGAACGTCATATAGTTGGAATCATACAGTATCTAGCCTTTTCAAATTGGCTTAATTTCACTTAGTAATATGCATTCAAGTTTTCTCCATATTTTTCCATTTCTTTTTGGCGCTGAATAATATTCCATTGTTTGGATGTTCCCCCGTTTATTTATTCACTCACCTACTAAAGGACATCTTGGTTGCTTCCAAGTTATGGCAATTATAAATAAAGCTTCTATAAACATCCGTGTGCAGTTTTTGTGGGAACATAAGGTTTCAATTCCATTTGAGTAAATACTAAGGAGTGCAATTGCTGCGTCATATGGTAAGAGTATATTTCATTTTGTAAGAAATTGTCAAACTGTCTTTCAAAGTGGCTGCACTATTTTGCATTCCCACCATGAGTGAACAAGAGTTCCTGTTGCTCCACATCCTTGTCAGCATTTGGTGGTGTCAGTGTTTTGGATTTCAGACATTCTAATAAGTGTATAGTGGTATCTCATTGTTGTTTTAATTTGCAATTAATTAATGACATGATATTGAAAATTTTACCATATGCTTACTCGCCTTCTGTATATCTTCTTTGGTGAGGTATCAGTTAAGGTCTTTGGCTCATTTTTTAATTGGATTGTTCATTTTCTTGTTGTTGAGTTTTAAGAGTTCTTTGTATATTTTGAATAACAGTCCTTTGTCAGATGTGTCTTTTGCAAATATTTTCTCCCTGTCTGTGTCTTGTCTTCTCATTCTCTTGACACTCTTTCAAAGAGCAGCACTTTTTAATTTTAATGAATTCCAGCTTATGATTTATTCCTTTCATAGATTGTGCCTTTGGTGTTGTATCTAGAAAGTCATCACCATACTCAAGATCATCTAGGTTTTCTCCTATATTATCATCTAGGAGTCTTATGGTTTTGCTTTGTACACTTAGGTCTATGATCTATTTTGAGTTAATTTGGGGGAAAGTATAAAATCCATGTCTAGATTCATTTTTTTTTTTCATGTGGATGTCCAGTTGTTCCATCACCATTTGTTAGAAAGACTTTCTTTCCTGCACTGTGTTGCCTTTGCTTCTTTGTCAAAGATCAGTTGATTACATTTATGTGATTCTATTTCTGGGGTTTCCATTCTGTTCCATTGAGCTATTTGTCTATTCTTTCACCATTATCACACTGTCTTGATTACTGTAGCTTTATACTAAGTCTTGAAGTCAGATAGTGTCAGTCCTCTGACTTTGCTCTTCTCCTTCAATATTGAGGTGATTTTCTGGTCTTTTGCCTCTCCATATAACCTTTAGAATCAGTTTGTTGATATCCACAAAATAACTTGCTGGGATTTTGATTAGGATTTTGTTGAATTTACAGATAAAATTGGGAAGAATCGACATCTTGACTATATTGAATCTTCCTTTCCATGAACATGGAATATCTTTCCATTTATTTAGTTCTTCTTTGGTACTTTTCATCAGAATTTTGTACTTTTCCTCATATAGATCTTGTACATATTTTGCTAGATTTATTCCTAAGAATTTCATTTTTGAGGGGCTAATGTAAATGATATTGAGTTTTCAATTTCAAATTCTACTTGTTCATTGCTGGTATATAGGAAGGAGATTGACTTTAATTTATTAACTCTATATCTTGCAACCTTGCTATGATCAGTTATTAGTTCCATGAATTTTTTAGTTGAATCTTTCAGATTTTCTATATAGATGAATCTGTCATCTGTGAACAAAGACAGTTTATTTCTTCCCTCTTAATCTGTATAGCTTTTATTTTTCTTGTCTTATTGCATCAGCTAGGACTTCAAGTATGATGTTGAAAAGCAGTGCTAAAAAGGAAGATCTTTGCCTTGTTCCTAATGATCACCATTTTTTAATATCATATTTGTGCGCTGCAAAGTCTTGGAATAAGATCCCAGGTAATGCCAGTGTGGGTGTGACATAACATAGTGGATAAAACCTAGCCTTGGAATTGAATAAACATGGGTTCTTATAGTTGTTTGCTTATTGTCTGTGTGACCTCAAGAAATTATTTATCCTTCTTGAGCCTCCATTTTACTGTTTATAAATTTTAGTTTGGAAACGAGGAAATAATTTCTAGTTCTGGTGTTGTTATGGGGATTAGAGATAATAAATAAAGAGTGCTTAGGTCATAGAAGTTGATTCTTAATAGTAGCTATAATTGTTTGGCTATAACATTTCCTTTTTGGGGCAAGATTCAGAACCAACATTTTTAGACTTTACTCTCTTCATTATTAAATCTTAGACAAAAATAATTTCCTATTTGAAGATTGTAGCCCTTTCCTGTCTTTTCTGCATCTTAATGATCTTCTTTACTGATGTCAACATTATATTAGTAGTCATATAGTATAAGAGCTAGCTACCATTATTATCAGGGAGATAAGCTAATTTCCTAATGACTCTAACTTGTTTGGGTTTTATAAATACAGCCATAATTTCCTCTTAGACATTCTCACAGACCCAGCAAACTCAGAGAACTTTTATTTAAGTTTATATTTTTATGGTTAGAGATATTTAAGGAAATAGGATTCTTGTAGTTTGTAATAGAAAGCAGAGGTGACATGAATGGCAGAGCCAGAAGCATGATTTCTGAATGAAATTTGAGGAGAGAGAATGTTTACATAACATCGACTCACTAACTCTCTGGGACTGTGTGATGCATTAAAAGGGTGTAATGGCACGTGCTCTGTCATTATGTCTTTATGGGCAGAGATAAGACCATTAAGCTCAAGTCTTAGGAAGGTGGTAGAGAAAAAGCAAAGTTAAATAAAGCCTAACCAAACACAAATCCTCCCACCATAGGGGCTTTTTGAAACTTAACGCATACAAGTCAAGGAGTGACTGTGGCGTTATTAAAGTGGGCAAAATGTAGGTGGATCTGAACCCAAGACTTTTTAGAATCACTAGGATAACGGAGTGTAGGAACTAATAGAATATATACAAATCCGAGAGTCTAATCTCTTTAATTTGCATATGAGAAATTTCCCAAAGCGATGAAGAGTGAAGAGCGCCTAACATCACATAGCTAGCACTTGGAGAGCCAGATATTAACATGGTATCCTGACGTCTACTATCACACTTCCAATATCTTTTACTGCCTCTTGGAGTGGATACCCTCTCCCACTTTAAAAACTAAAAATGGCTCTTTTTTCTTTTCTGCAACTTGAAACACAGTAACTGCCTATCTGCCTGATGAAGTCATCCAGTATAGCTATAAACCTGAAAAAAATCCCCTTTGATTACAAAGTTTATAACAAATCTTTTCACACTCACTAGTGATAAAATTCGAACTGTTGAGGAAATGGTTCCCCATTGGTTAGTAAGATATTTACTCTTTATTGATTCACATCACGACTGATAGTGAATATTAATTATTAAATAAAGTGATATTGTACTATTACCAATAAATAATGCAAAAATAAATTAACATTCTTTGAGCTCCATTTTCACATCAGGCATTGCATTTGTGTAGTTTTCATATATATTATCTCATCACGTTTTCAAGAATTCTTTGCTATTTCCTTATGAATGTCTCCTGAAACACAGGAAAGTTAGAAAATGAGCTCTTGTAAACATAAAATGATTAAGCGAGAATACAGTGGTGAAAGAGTCTGGGTTATTGAGTCAGACAAGCTGGGTTGATACTGGCCTTTCCATTTATTTATTATGATGTACTGGCACATTCCCCAACTGTGTTTTAGTTTCCACATCTGAAAAATGATATACTAAAAAAAAAACCACCTATCCTTGAAGAACCAAGTGAGATGAGATATGTAAAATATTTATAGTGCCTAGCAGTTAGATAGTGCTCATTAATGTTAACTAATATTAGTATTTGTATTATTATTCTTACATAAAAATTTTGCACCACTGAATGGGTAAACCTTGGTACTTTTAGTGGATAGATGATTCAAATTGATTTTGTTACTGTTCATTTATGAATTTTAACTTAAAGTATAGAATTTCATTTGCCCTTAATTAAAACAAAACAAAAAAATGTAGATAATGGTTCTAGTAATTGTATGTTATTTCAAGTCTGACCACATGAGGGCAGCATAGTACTTTTTTAAGACAGGGACGTAGCCTGCAGGGAGGGGAGGAATCTATATTAAAGCTATAGAAATCATAGATAGAAAATTAAAACTAGAAGACTCCATAATGATTCTCTAATCCAAACTTTCATTTTACAACTGAACGAATTGAGGTCCAAAGAGGCCAATTAGCAAGTCCCGTCATGCAAATACAAATCCTAGCGTATACAAAGGGAGAGCAAAGAACCGGTCCACGGCATTCATTGTAGCAACAGTAATGGCATTATCAGAGCACCTGGGTTCTCTAAAAGACATTTTATTATGCACTAATATTTTGTATGACAATATTTTGGAGGAAATCGAATATTTCTGATAGTGAATTAGCCATGGAAATGTTCCTTTCTGGAGAAATAGAAAAATAAAAAGGTAGAATCCCAGTTCCGGAAGACTTAAGGTGTACTTAAAGGCAAAAGGTTGAACCGTGTGACTTCTCAAGGTTGTCATTAACATTTTGCTCACAACTATGTGTTTGCTACCTGCCTGGAAACCGCACACTGTCTCCGAGAAGCAGGAGCTAGCAAGGGCAGAGTATGCACCAGAGGTGCCTAGTAAATTTCCCCGTTTTCGGGTTTTTTTTAACCTACTTTTTCTCAGCAGCCCCGTCGCCAGTCACATAGTCACACAAACACATACATATATACAGCCAGAAACACCCCCCAAAATGCATACTCACCAGTGGCAGTACCAGAGTGGGAGTATTTGGAGGTAGGGAGAGATACTTTAACCTTGCACCCATAGTCTTCATTGTATGTACCCCTTTTCCAAACTTCATAAAGAAACACCAGATAATCTGAGTAAATAGAATATGCTTGCTGTACAACTCCACTTCCCCAATTTTCCTCTACCTCCCTAATATCTTTTAAATCTTTGCAGTTCTTTCCTTCTCTACTGCCATCACTGTGGCTTATCTGCATTACTCCGTCAGCCTCAAAAATTGCACAGTTGGCAAGCCAGCCCTGACCGTCTAGCACTCTCACCCCCCGGTCATGGAACCACACCACCTGTCTGTCAGTTTCCATGCTTTGGCAGTGGCTCATATAGAAGAACTAGAAGGACTTACAACTAGGATTTACAACCATGCACTGGGGCTTTGGGGAGGAAAAAAAAAACAGGAAGATTGGCAACAGATGTTAACTCAGGGTGATTCCTTCCCTGCAAACCCCCCCCCCCCAAATTGGACACTCTGATGGTTAATTTTATGTGTCAAATTGATTGGGTCATGGGGGTCCCAGATATTTGGTCAAACATTATTCTGGGTGTTTCTATGAGGGTGCTTTTGGTTGATATTAACATTTAAATCAGTAGACTGGATAAGGCATATTGTCCTCCATAACGTGAGTGGGCTTCATCCAATCAGTCGAAGGTTGCACAAAAAGGCTAGAACAAAACAACTGAATCCTCCCAAGTAAGGGAGAATTCCTCTTGCCTGACTGCCTTCAAACTGGGACATTGGCTTTCTTCCAGCCTTAAGTCTAGAACTGAAACTTAGGCCCTTCCTGATTCTCGAGCCTGCTAGCTCAGGACTATACCCTCAGCCCTGGTTCTCAGGCCTTCAGACTTTGGACTGTGCACTCTCCTTGGTCTCAAGCTTGCTGACTCACCCTGCAGATCTCGACATTTGCCAGCCTCCATAACTGCACGAGTCAGTTCCTTATAATAAATCTCTCTCTCTCTCTATGTATATATATCCTATTGATTCTGTTTCTCCGGAGAACCCTGACTAATGCAGACACTTTGGGGCTCTTCAGTATATTTTCAATTGAAACCGGAGTATCTTTTGTATAATAGTTTACTAATTATTATTCATTTGTTCAGTAAATAATCTATCAAATATCAAACCCCTGCCTTATGCTGGGCACTGACCTCAAGTCCTCAGTGATCATGGTTTGGCTTTCAGTGGACATTTAACAAATATGTATTGAATAAATGAATACGTAAAATTTATTTGTTATCTTGTGAAAGAATTTTTGTTTCTCTCAGAGTTCTACCATTTTTCCTTCCATCTATGTGTGAGCATATTAAGGTTATTAGCTTAGAAAGTGCTTATTGTTTTGTTGCTAAGATACCACTTGGTCCAGCCACAAAGCTATGCATATTATAGTTTTAGGCTAAAGGATGAAGCAGATTCCAAGTATGATTAACATAATATAAAGGGGCTTAATGTACAGTGTTAGCTGTCAGTCAATGTTATATCATTAGACTTTTGTTCAATTTAATAAAGTCTAAAAAGGCAGCTTGACAATATAGACTCCTACATTTTACAGGTAAGAAAAATGAGGTCCATATGAGTGGTTCATTTGGCCAAGTTTGTATAGTTAGTGAACGAGAGAGTGATTACTAGAAATGATGTCCCCAAACACCCATTTCTTGCTATTTCTTCATAGGCAAACTGCTTCTCTTTGTTGGCCTGCATACACCACCCCTTGGAAACCACCATTATCTATGTCAAAACTAACCTCAGTGACCTGGCCTCTGCCCACCACACTGAGCCCACCAGGTAAACACTCCCCCTTGCTCACTGGGCATCGGCATCCTGCCTTTTCTTCCCCACGTCTCTTGGACACCACAGGCCCATTCACACACAAGGAACTTTCCCTTTTTTTCCTCTAAGCCTACAGATCTTTCCTCCCAGATCTCCTCATGGCTGGAAAGCCACATTGCTTATCCTTTTCTTCCTTTAGATTTCAACTCAAATATCCTACCTGACCTTCATAATTCAAGTAGCATAACATAGTGGGAGTGACTTTTTATCCCATTTTTCTGTTTATTTTCTTCGTGAAACATTAAACTATCCCAAAGTATGTTTTCTTTTTAATTTGTTTTGCTCTTTCTTGTCTGCATCCCTGGCAGACAATATCTGTAAATTGTAATCTCCAAGATAGGCAGATGTCCATACTGTTGACTCATACTTGGTAGCATGCCCAATGCCCAATCCGTGCAAGATAATCACTGAATGTTCTCTGAAATGAATGACTCTGATTCAGTGACAAAAATAATATGAAAATGCAGTTCCTGAGGATGAGACTTCTATATCAGATGTTCTTCTGAAAATATGATTCCGGACTAAATAATAAAGTAAAACTTCAAATGTTTAAGTGCCGTCTAAATCAGAAATTGCATTATTTAAATTTATTTGTTAAATTTGTATGGAATTTCTAAACTTTCAATTTGGAGGGATTGTATGTGTGTGATTGGGATTACTTTTGAATAAAAGATATGTGTGTCTTTAATAAAGATAATTTTATGACCTTGTCTCAAATAGTTTGTATCAATTGAATAGGATTATATGAAACCTTGAAAGTTCATACTGCCATCATGTGAATGAGGTTACCAAGAGATCAAAGACAGGAATATGTATCATGTCAAAAGTACCTGTAGGTCTTAACGAGAGATGCAAGGATAAAAGTCTAAAGTATCTTATTCTACCATATTTCATGGTTTCTCTGGTATTTAAGAAGCCCAATACTTTATATTTACGCTTTGTTTTAAATAAAAATGAAATATATAAAATCACATCACAATTTTTCTTTAAGTGTTATTGATGAAGCAGTCTAAATTTATAATACATTTCCATTGATTGATAACTTTCATTTTTTGGGAACAAACACTCAATATGAAGTTGAATAATTTAAAAGGTAGAGCGCACACAGTCAGGAGTCATGGTTGTCAGGTTCTAAGTGCCAAAGGCTTATGGTGAGAGCTTGGACATTGGGAATACCTGATCCAAAAATGAAGGATTTGATAGGAGTGAATATTTGACAGAGGCCAGAGCTAAACCCAGAAGAAAAGCTGTTGTGTGGGAAGTTATTGCCAAAATACTAAATGAAATGAAAATGAAGAGGGTGTGCTATCCGAGTCAGGAAAGTATCCACATCAGTGCCTGAAAGAGGTCACTGAACAGGTATGGAGCTGCTCTGAGGCTGGGGATGAGCTTGAATCATCCTTATTAAGCAGTTTAAGTTGCTACATCCTGACTTCTTTGTAATTGTGATTTTCGTGGAGTGACATTTGCAAGTTATCACCAGACAGCAGGTTTTATTATCCACCTCTTCACTTACATTACTGGGGTATATTGTTTTATGGGTCCATAATTCTTTCTCTCTCCCCTGCCATGAGTATACAGTAGTCCCCCCACTTATCTGCAGTTTTGCTTTGTGTGGTTTCAGGTACTTGTGGTCAACCACAGTCCAAAAATATTAAGTAGAAAATTCCAGAAATAAAAAATTAATGTTTTAAATTGTGTGCCATTCTGAGTAGTGTGATGAAATCCATGCCCTCTGACTCCATCCTGCTCAGGATGTTATGTCACAGTGCCTACGTCATTCACCTCCCTTCCTCTCATCACATAGGCGCTGTGTCATCACACATCATCACAAGAAGGATGGAACAGTACAATAAGATATTTTGAGAGAGAGAGAGAGCACACTCTTGTGACTTTTATTGCAGTATATTATTATAATTATTCAATTTTATTATTATTTATTTTTGTTAATCTTTTACTGTGCCTAATTTATAAATTAATCGTACGTATGTGTGTATAGGAAAAAACACAGTATATATAGGATTCGGTATTATCCACAGTTTCAGGCATCCATGGGGGGGTCTTGGAGCATATCCCCCACATATAGGGGGGGACCGCTGTATTTTCCTGCCCCATTGACTTTGGGCTTGGCCAAGTGACACCTGCTTTGGCTAATAAAATGTTGGGCAGAAATTGCCATGTATTTTTCCAGACTGGTGTCTTAGTGGCAAGTTTCAGCTAATACTCTTGGAACATCTGCCCTTTGCCATAAGAGGAGCGTATCTCAGGAAGCTATTTCTTCCTCAGCCTGAATCCTGAAAGGAAGACCCAACCCAATCTGAAGCCGGTGAGCCAGCCTAGCCCAGGAAGGGCGAGGTGAGCCCAGATGACATCAGCCAAATGGCAGATCTCCTACCAACATGTGAATGCAGAAAAAAGTGATTGCTTTTGTAAGCCACAGAAATTTGGTAGATGTTTGTTTTACAGCAGAAATCTGACTACTTCACCCACTGATAAAATATACTTAAGAAAATAGTGAATTTACTGAACAGAAGATAAAATGATTACATGAAAAATGTTTATAAAAACTGAAAAATCACATCCAAGGTAATTGACAAAAGATGATATCGTCACTATTTATTTATTTTAACTAGCCTGCTAGATCTCTTTAGGATGATTTCAACAATTTACCTACGACAATGTCTAAAAGCAATCCAGATTAGATAGGGCAACTCTGGCCTTTGAGCTGATGTATTTCTCTCTTTGTGCCAGAAAGCAATCCTGGGCCAAGATTCTATTTTCAGGAAGTATAGACAGCAAACTTGCACCAGGACACTGGTATCTGCGCATTGTGATTTTCCAAATTGGGTTTTCCCAGTGAATTCTTCAGAAGAACACCGTATTACCAGTTTGACTAAACTGTGTACCCCATGTTCAAAGTAATGTATGGCACTACTGAGTCCTCTAATGTGGGGAGCCTATGGTTATTCCTCTCTGATATAATAGAATGGTCCTGTATTATCTCGCACTCTACTCTTCTTTCTCAAACTGCAGTCCACTGCAAACAAGTAAAAAATTGCAAAATATTCTCATCTCTGAAAGCATGTGTGTTACAAACAAAAGCTATGTCTGCTGCATTTATGTTTTTAAATTACTAGCATATTTATTCATGAGTATAGATACAGTTTTTCATATTTAATTTTAGACACTGTGAAGGTAGAGACTGTTGCTTTCTTTAAAATTATCCAAGGGCATACTAGAAAGGTTTGTAAAGAGGGAGTATTCAGTGGTTGTCACTAATTGCCTCTGTTCTCCATTTCACTTTGCTGCTGGAGACTTGGCCAAAGACTCTGTCTGAATAAACCCCACCTTTGTTCCAGAAAATAACCATCCTTTTGGAAGAAGTGAACACTGCTATTTAAAACAAGTAGTAAATATGCATCACGCATTGAAGGAAAGCTCTAGTTCACGCATGAATAAAAATACCATGATCCAATTTAAAGGCCAAAGTATTTTATTCTTCCAAAAATTCAGAAAATCCAGAGTTTCTGAGACATAAATTTTTATGTGATTGGCTTAACACAGATCATCATTTCACACTTCAGTAACTGATTATTTTATTTTCTAAAAAGGAGCAAAACTGACTCAAACCTGGAAAATTTTAGTAACATTAAAAACAAACCAGTTAAATCAACATAAGCATATTTTGGAAGATAGTTTGGGACATAAATATTTTTTAAATCTACTCCAGCAGCAACTTTGAAATATTGGTTCTGAGGCTTTTCAAAGTTATAAACTTTAGAGTTTACATGGCAATATCAATGAAAAGAGGCTGGGAGGATAATGGCACCAATTTCTTCTTCAAAAATAATAAAAAAAAATTTTTAAAGATAATAAAAAATATCTTTTTTATGATATATAATAGAATTTCTTGGAAGAAAAAAATGACCTTCAGCTCAAGTATGTCATTTCTTAGAAGTTAAATATAATTATATTTTTTCAAATATCAAATTACAGACCATGCATTTGAAAAATCTGAATGATGTTAATGTATCTTTTTTCCAAAAAAGAGTAAGCTTCTGTAAATTATGGAGGAATGTTTATTTTCTGTAGTAATTGGGTTTACTTTTAAGTGCCACTTTTTCTTCTGTACCCTAGACTTCTATAATATGTACCTATGTAGAGACCCCTCACAAGATGATGGTAACACAATTGTCAGCTTTACAGTTACTGAAAACTTTGTTTTTCATTATTTCTCTGTCTTTAATGAGGGCAATCAAATCATATTACAATATTGTAGTAAGATTTTTGTTGATATTAAATTGAAGCAACAAATAATGTCATTAAATGCTTACTAGAAATTACCGAGTAAATAATGATGGCTTCTTTCTTCTGTAAACTGCGTTGGAGGTGATGGCCATCCTGAACAATCTCAATGAATTCAATATTTGGTAGTTTAGATTTTCAGTCCAATGGTTATTGGAAATTTCTGAGGGAAATTTACAGTTATAGGGAGTCGACAGGAAAAGCACACCATAGTTTTATAATCAGCCCATAGAGGACAGAGGTGCCAGCATCCTCATTATGAGGATGAAACGGAATGGCCAGATATAAAGGCTCTCATTGGCACTTCTGATCCTACTTGGTTCCCACATGTGGTAGATGCTGAGTAGAGGGCCAGTGGGCCTGTCATGGTACCCACCAAGGTAGTGGTGAGATGAATTTGACTCAAAAGCTGTAAGGGTCGAGGAACCTGGTAGAGAATGTGAGGGGTCTGGCTCTCCATAAATGAAGTAAAGGCTGAGACTGCAGGGACACGTAGCTGGCCACAAGTGAGCTAAGTGCCAATAGATCTGCAATTAGTCAGCTGTGGATTCAGCCACAGAGGTTAATGAGAACACTCAGAGATGGAACCAAGCTATGTGCGCCCCAAGAAATATCAGGTTGGTCACTGTATAGCCAAGTCTGGCATGGACCTCGGGGACACTATACAAACCTGAGAATCCATTCCACATTCTTCCTCAAGATCCCCTGGGTGTCCTTGCACTCACACATCAAATGCTGTCTTAGAGAGGAACATGAAGGACAGCTGGAGAGCAGACCTAATAGGCTGAATTTTTCCTACTATCTTGCGTGGGAGCTTGTGAAGAAGACTAGACTAGTTATAAAGTTGTAGTTGGAGTAAGTTTGTGACCACACCACAGAGGGAAAATCAAACTGTGTATACACCAAATATTTGTGTTTTCTGCCCTTTATTCAATTCCATTGTTTTTCACTTTTCTTTGCCATTCTTTATATTTGTGATGAGATTGTAATCCAACATGGATTAACACTTTTCTTTTGACCCTAAAATTGGTGGCCTGTATCCATAGCTGAAAACTAACAACAGCACATTTGCTACATTTTAAAGGGAACTACCAAAAATTGCAGCCAGACACCGGCAGAATCAGCCCCAAGAAAATGAGAACCACCGCCCCTCCACGACTCTGTGAGGGGATGCCTGAAGAGGAGAAGAAAAAGTCATCAGCCTTCACAGTGTTAGTGGTAAGAACTGAGCCCCTCCATTCCCTACTAAGGAAGAGGCACTCTGGCCCCAGTCCTCATTCTTGTTGACAGCAGCAAGGGCTAATGGGGAGGGTATAAAAGTTGGAGGGCTTGGGTAAGAAAACGGAAAACAAGGGAAGCCTAGCCTTCTGATCTGCAGCTAGATCAGACAGCACTCCTACTTCTCTGCCTGACGCCCACCTAAGCCGGGGAAAAGGTGATCTGGGAGAGAAAAGGTGGGCCAGAGAGAGGGAAGAGAAATGGAGCAGACTGAGCCCACCATTTTGGTATGGCAACAATGTGTGTTTCTCATGGGTGAGGTGGAAACCTCCAGAGGGAGTTGAGCTAAGTTGTCTTTCTAGCATGCTCACTACATAAGGGGACCCTAGTAGCAGTGGACTTAGGGTGGACTATCAGGGCCTGGAGCTGGAGGGTACTGGAGACTGGAGACTGAACCAGACCCAAGTTTCTCATTTCAGGGAACCGGGTACTAGGAGGTTCCAAAGCACCTTCCACGGACCTCACACCTGTGCTCAAGGAGGGGGCCAGCACTGCGATGTGTGCCTCCGAGATGTCACTGACAGCCAGTCAGCATTAGCTGGAGGAGCAGCAACAACCCACCACAAGAGGACTGTAGCTGATCCCTGTTAAAGTGACACCTGCCCGTTCCCCGCAATCCATCCTCCTGGTCATCCAGGGCTTAAAGTTTACGAGGGTGTGGGGGAGGCTGTGAAAGAGACGACCATTTCTCTTTCTTAGGCCTTTTCACAAGCATAGCCAGAGATGGCAGAACGGAAAGCATTGAATTAGACATGAAACTGGAATTTTCACTTGGACTGGGCTGAGTTCTAATAAGGAAAAATATTCAGAAAGTTACGAAATCTGCCTGAGATGTCATTCAGGGATGGGAAAGGGAATTTAAATGAGTATGGCTGAAAGTAGTGACTGGAAAAAAATAAAACCATTTCATGTTTATAGCCTCAATAAACTGCCTTTGCAATGAATGAGCAATTATGAAGTTAGATCAAAGTAACAGAGGCTGTTTTATAAGGGAAGCAGAAAGAAAACTAACACGTGTTAAGCACACATTAACAGGTAAGTAGTTTGCTAAGAGTTCCCCGTATCCATTATCTTATTTATTCTTACAATGAATTGTATACAATTCTCCTCCTTTAAACAGTGAAACTGAAGCTGAGAGCAGTTAAGTAACTTACCCAGGGACACACAGCTAATGAATGATGGATATGGGATCAAATTTAGGTAAATATGATATCAAAGCCAGTACTTACTCTACTGCTCTCCACTGCCACCAACTGAGGTGTGGCGTTATACATACTCCATATTAAAATGTCCTTCGTGTCTGCTTTTTTTTTACATCTAATCTGGTATAAAAGTCACCCTTTGAGGTATGGTATAATTTAATTGGACTTGTCAAACGTATATGATGATTCTTTGTCAGTTCAAATGCTAATTCCCTATAAAAAAGTGTACAGTCTTGCCTTTACTGTGAATTTCCTTCGTTTGGGCGGTGTAGTTTGGTGTCATGGAGAAGATATTCACAGACAGATGTTAACACGTCATTGTAAATACTGCCTGTTCTTGCCCTCTGCTGAAAACGAAGACTCCCTTTAGCATTTCATGGCACTTCGCCATCTGGTTTGACTCACACCTTCTCTCTTGACACATTTTCACTTTGAACAACTAGCTCCTTTTTTGTTTGCTTCTGGTTCAGATTTCTGAAGTTCATGTTTCAATTTCCATTTTGAAGAGTGAATGGTGGGGAAGGAAGAGGCAAGATGAAGGGCTGGGCAGAGAAGATGGTGCTTTAAAAATTTTCAATGCTGGAGATTTTAGCAGAACAACTCTGAAGGCAAGCACTGACTGAGTGATTTACTCAGATTTTCCCATCTTAAGAATTCCAAGATCCTAAAATCACAGCTTAATTTTTCTGATACTCATCTGTTCCCTTAGCTTCCCTGAATTAGATGGTTTCCCAGTTTTGAGAATTCATATTTGACTCTGTGCTCAGTATTTGATTAAGTCTTACTACTACATTCATGTTTGGGTTAAATCTACTTAAAGTTGATAGTTTATCATTAGAGCTAGGAGTGAATTACATCAAATGTCTCTTTTTCATTCTGTATTTTAATACCTACATTTTTGGAATCTATTGGGACATTTCCTCTTACCCTGCAGATACTCAGTAGTTTCATACCTTAAGACCTCATAAGCTTTTAGTCTTAACATTTATATCCATTTGGAGCTTATTTTTTCTAATTGCATACCTGTAGGAATTTAAATGATCTGGGATTCATTCCAACAATAAATAGCTGGTCTCATGGCAGTAGGCAAAGCATTAGTCTCTCCTAAGCACACAGAAAGATATCTGAGTTGAAGAGGAAAAAAATTAATAAAACAAAAGAAAAGACCTATACAGAATTTATTAATAATAATAAGTGTAATTAACTCAACTTTCTGTACTGGAGACAATAAAAAGAAAAAAAAAGTAAATAAAATCTCTAATTTTACCTGGAAGTTTTAAGACACAGCCTTTGAAGATGTATTTCCAGCATTGCATATGTGTCTTTACATTTTGATCTCTGCTTTCACAATTATATTCATGGTTGGCTAACTTACAGCCAGATAAGTGGGCTTATTGAGGCAGATGACCAGTTTAATCCTATCCATCCTTATTAAGTTTTTGAGACTATACTTCTTATAACAAGCATCAGCACTTTCATTTTTGTTTTCACTCTGTTTTTATAAAGCATAGGAGCATATGCCTTATAAAAGCCAATGAACAAGAAATACATTCAAATAATCCCACAAACCCTGCTTTATTGATAAAGATGACAATGTTCTGAGATTAAGATTTTGGCCAGAGGACCATCCAAAATAAGATTGCTCAAAATGTTTAACTGCCAGATGCTGTATAAATGTCTAAATTTGGCAAATGAATGGTGACTTAGGGTTACCAATGAATGATATATATAAGTATAGTTTGTATAAAAGTTGTACAAAATTTCAGGGCCAGCGCCAGTGGCCTAATGGTGAAGTTTGGCTTGCTCCACTTTGCTGGCCCGGATTCAATTCCTGGGCATGGACCTACACTGCTCATCTGTCAGCGGCTATGCTGTGGTGGTAGCTCACATACAAAAAGAGGAAGATTGGCAGCAGGTGTTAGCTCACGGTGAATCTTCCTCAGCAAAAAAAAAAAAAAGAAGAAGAAGAAGAAGAAAATTTCAGTCTAAGTTTTATATTTGCATTTCACCACAGTAAGTCTAGGTTTTGCTCTATGTCCAGAGGAAAATAGTTACAAAGATCTCACCTAGATTATCTTTAATGCCCCTGCTATCAACTCGAGGGTCCACTTTTGTGTTATTCCTGACCTAATGTCTGTAGAAGGTGAAGTTCAGAAGGTCTCAGGCTATGGCCAACACTGGTTCATAGGTAATAAGAAGAAATGGAAAGCATCAGTTTGTTGATGCAGAGAGTTAGTTAGATGAAAGCTGCTTAAGAGCACCTATTCTAAATTCACTTCCCCATTTAAGTGACCATGTGAATCAGGTGATTATATTATCTTGAGCACCTGTTTACTCTTTTGAGGTCAAACGACAGAAGCAACTGCCTGGATTCACTGTAAAAAAATGATGATAGATACCCAGTTGTCTCAGAATCCCTCTGAGCCCTCTCTTCCAAGCACTATGTCCATCCTACTGAGTGGTTATTTGAAAAGCTCAGTGGGTAAAATCTCTTTGAACTTTATTTTTCTTTTCAGCTGAATGAAAACATCTGAAAGTCCATCTCCTATTTTCTCTCATTGACACTAACTCAGTTTGACAGTCTGTACCCAAGAGGACTATACATCCCAATGTGAACTGGAGTTGGCCAGAGATTTAAATGCTCTTCCAGCCCTGAACTTACAAGGCCATTTTTAACTTTATTTTGTTTGCAGACTGCTGTTCAAGGTAAGTTCCCATGTAAAGTGACTGCCTTTGTTCCACATGGAATTTGCTTCTATTTGTTAGATGGACAACCTAATTTTTCCTTCTTTATTACATTGCAAAACACATTAGGAGCCCTAGAAATTAATTTTGCCTTCTTTTCTCTTCAATAGTCATTCATTTGTGAACTTATGACAAACTAGACGTCCATCACAATGAAAATCAGATGATATTTGGTAAATGAATATAAATTGTGCACATAAAACCAGGTATAGTTTTATCTCCGAAGTAGAAAGCACACTTACAACTTCAAACAATTGTCTTAAATCAGTCTAAATTGAAGAATCCCATTTTTCCATGATTTTTTTCTGATGCTTTTGAAATTGCTCCAACATTGAATCCATCACTCTTGGGTACCATGATGATATGAAACCTAGAACTTTGATTATGTATATATTACTTCATTTAACTTGCTGGAGGAAATTACACTTAGAACATGTAGTTTACATTCTTATTTTGTCTTTCTGTCCCTAATTGTATCATGACATTCTATATCTTCTCTACTTCAACAAACAGCTGTAACCATCGTCAGTCTCTTCGTTTTTCAATGCTTAACATTTGGATGTTTGTTGAGTGGGCTGATTTGCTAAAGCAATGGGGCTTTTGGTATAACATCAGCTTTTAGTCTAAGCAATCATTTTTAAACAAAGTCCTTCAATTCATTCATTAAAAATACCTCTTTGGGGGTCGGCCTGGTGGTGTAGCGGTTAAGTTTGCACACTCAGCGTCAGAGACCCCGGGTTCACAGGTTCGGATCCCAGGAGCAGACCCATGCACTGCTTATCAAGCCATGCTGTGGCAGCATCCCATATAAAGTAGAGGAAGATGGGCATGGATGTTAGCCCAGGGCCAATCTTCCTCAGCAAGGAGAGGATGATTTGCAACAGATGATAGCTTAGGGCTAATCTTTCTCACATGCACCCCAAAAAATACCTCTTTGTATCTTAACGTAGAAGACACCATTTGAGAATACGTAGTTCCTGCTGCTGGAGAATTGACCTTCTAGTGGGGAGTAAAAGGCATGTACACAACACAATACAATCCATGAAGTTCTGTGATATCAGGAGGTAAAGAAAAAGTGTTGGAGATCCCAGAGGAAAGAGATTGTCATAGGAGTCTCCTAATCCTAAAAAGTCATCCTTGAAAGATAGGTAAGAATTTGATATGCTGAAATGAGATTGAGGGTGGAAGTGGACAGGAAACCACAAACATTCCAATGGCTTGACTTTTCTCTTAGAATAAAATTCAAGCTCCTTTCTTTAGCCTAGGAAGTCCACATCGGTGAGTTTCCTCTTTGACTTAACTTTAGAATCTAATGCCTGACCTTCATTCCCAGAGATTTTGATTTCATTCATCCCTGGGTAATCCTCACGTAGATCCAGAGCTGGGATTTACTGATGGGAGTGATCCGGCCCCTGCCTCCCTTTCAGACCTCATTCTCTACCACGTTCTCCCATGTTCACTTAGCTCCCCGCTACCCCCACCTTGGCTTATGCTCCCCAATAGCATCATTCCCACCAAGGGTAACCTGCTGTTACCTGTACCTGGACCACTATTTCTGAGATAATAACTGCAGCAAACATTTACTGAGCACTCACAATGTCCCAGGCACTCTAGCACATACATTGTAAAATGCATTAACTCATTTAATTCTCCCAACAACCTTAGGAGGTGTTCCAGTTTTACAACTGAGGAACTGGGGCACGAAGCTGTGGTAGATGTGCATGTGTGTGGCAGCACTGGGACTGAACTGATGCTCAACATCGCCAAGCCATCTCTTTTTTTCCTTCATGTCATCTAGGACTTTGTCCACATGTCGCCTTTTCTGAGAAACTTTACTTGACTATCCTGTCTAAATAGCTCCCTCCTCACTCCGATTCGTCTCTAGTCTCTTACCTTGCATGAACATGAATTATAATGTTCATTTACATATTACATGTTAAATCTTTCCTCTACTCCCACATAAACTCCATAAAGTTGACTCTGTTTGTCCACCACTATACAGTGGCACCAGAAAAATGGCACATAGAAGGTTTTCAACAAATATTTGTCAGAGGAAAGAATGAATTTCCGGTGTAAGATGTATTTTAGGGGGAATGAATTGGCTCTAGGCATTTTTCTTTTCTGGTGTATGTCTGGCATAATGAATTCATGATTTGAAATTTCAAAGAGAAGGCCAAGGCTAAGGACTGTTTGGTTTCGTGTACTGAACCCATATTTCAACATTGCCAGAACCTGACTTTTGTGGTGGGCACCTACAGCAGACACCACTGGTTGTTGAGCCTGTGTTCACTGTGCCCTGTGTCCTTGCTGGCAGAGCACTTGGGTTGTCCTGGTTTTCCTTCTCTGGGAGACTTCAGGAGAACCTGGCTGCACCCCATCCCCACAGGGTGAATTGTGAGAGCCTGAGCCCATTACAGTGGTTCCTGTCCCCCTTGATGATCATTCAGGTCAGGCAAATGTGACAATTCTCGTAAGAGAGACCTGAGTGAAAGTCTGCAGGGGGGCCCCTGGCAAAGGGGAGGGCTCTTAAAAATAGAAACAAGGAAGTGAGCTCCTCCTCTGCCCTTAGACAAGACCACATATGAAGGGAATTTCTACAGCTGCTATTCCCTCTTGCAACAGTGAGTTTAGACAGCCTAATGGTTAAGAACAGGGTCTTTGGAGTCAGAATTCTGGCTTCAGTTTCCAGCTCCGCCACTTGCTAGCCACAGAGTCTTGTGCTGGTTGGTTAATCCTTCTGTGCTTCATTTCCCTTCTCTGTAAAATGAGTAATAATAGTGCCTATTTCATAGAATATTTTGAACATAAATGAGTGAATATATATCTAGCGTTCCCTCATTTGTAAATAAGAACAAGAGGTCTACCTCATGGGACTGTTGTGAGGTTTACATGAATTTAAACACATCTAAGGCACTTAAACCAAGGCTGGCACATAGATAACATTAATAAGTGTTAGCTAGAAACAAAACAAAATAGCAGGAAGACAGAGCCAAGGCAGTCTCATGGAAACAGAACTGAAGCCCCGATTGTACTGAACTTGGAGCTGTTTTAGCCTTGAAATGCTTTACATCAGATTTTTTAAAATTATGCCATAATCTGAGCCATTAGAATCAAGGTTTTCTGTATTTTCCAGCGAAAATCATCTTAACTGACATATTGCCTATAAGTGCAGAAGTCGTGGGACTGATGTCCATCACACCCGAGATCACTGGAGCCACGGGCTTCTTTCTCCACCATACTTTAGACTGGACCCTGCTTAGGAAAAAATATTCTTACTCATACTGAACACTCTGCTTTCATAAGGGTGAATATTAGTATTTTGATTCAACCTTCAACATTTAAATGACCCCCACTTTCATGACCAATACAGCTGATAACAATTACAGGATACAGTTCTGAATGCAGACACTGTTAAATGTCCTAGAGTCATGCAAGGCTTTAAAAATCTTCATCTTAGCCTAAAGCAACAAGGAGAGCTTTAGATTTTTGTTTTCCTCCAAATCTAGCTCCCATGGCTAAAATTCTAAAGTCCAGAACATGCACTGTTTAATTATCTAACAACTACTGAATCTCATTTGAGCAAAAACAGTTTGATCGATGGGTCCAGCTGTGACCATTGTGTCGCATGAATTTTCTGATCGCTTTAAAATGTTGGCTATGCAGCTGTCATCTGGAACTTTAGAATGCACTAGCATTAAAATGCCAAAGCTATTTTGCAGGCCTGTCTGTATCAATGAGAGAGATGGCATTCTTCAGGGGAACGTCCATATACAATTTGTTACATATTCTAGTGATGCTGTAATCAGTGTTAATGTTTTTATTTCTCTTAAATGCCTGTATTAGTGTAATTAAGCAGTTTAGAATGGGGTTATCTCAGGATAGTTTTTGCCCAGTAAACTACTATTTGCTGAAGTTCTATTTTTCTCCTGCCTCCACAATTCTGCTTATGATGGCTAAGTCTGTGGAATGCGATTCTTGGTTCTTCCATTCCGATATGTGTATAATTTATTAGGGAGACCCCGGGAGGAAGAGGCAGTCCACCATCCTTCTCATCAAGGCTGTCAGAGTGAGCAGGAGAGACACAGGAAGAACCCGTAGCAGGAAAACCTGGCCCTCTTTGAGTCAGGGGAGTGCGGAGGCCATGAAGTCGCAGGCTCCAGTCTTGTTCTTGTGTCATCTCTGATTGTACTCAGGTCATGTTAATTAGGGTTATTCTCATCTTCTATCAAACCTAGCTGCCAGGTCCCTCATAGATGTACAAGGGTGGAAACAAAGATGTAATTTCTATGGCAACTTTAGTGAGCAGAAGGGTCTGAAGTTTTCGATAGCCAAGTGATGAATGACAAATTTTTTATATAACATCATTTTAAATGATGCTTACTTAGATCCTTTCTTCGTTGTGCTGCAATGACATGCCTAGTCCCCAAGTCTGTAGAAAGAAAGGCAGTCTAAATGTTAGTAGACTATCTCGATGTTCAACTCTGACAAATGCATCATTTATGTGTTTTCAAGGTCACCTTTCTCATAGTCAAAACAAAGGAAAGAAAAATGATTGTTTAGCTGGAAATGTCTGTTTTGACGTTATAGGAAGGTGAAGAAATTTCTTTCAGGCTACATCTCTCTGGAGTCTATAAACATTAATTATGTGATCTATTATGTAGAAGTGTAGCTTTCTCTTCTTTTTTCTTTAAGGTTATTTCTGCTCTAAACCCACTTAGGTGTGTTTAGCATAAGAAGAATTTGTGACCTTGACCACTATAGGTTCTTAGCAAATGCTGCTGTCTGGGGGAGAAAGAGAAGAATTAGTTGTGGATATGTGGAAAGCTTGCTAACATATTTATTATAGTGAGCGTTCAGACATTTTTGTTTGGGGACTATTCCACATAAAGCAGAACATCCTCTACAGCTGTCAGAATTATTTATCCACACAAAATATCTTGACTTTGTTTTCTTTTAGCTGAACTGAATTTTCCAAGTGTGACTTCCCTCTGTTCAGTTGTGTCCCATCTCTTGCACTTAGCATCAGCCACTAATGATTTTAGTTCTTTTGGCTCAGAGAAAAATTTTCTTGTTTTTGCTATTTTTCAAGTCTAAGTCAAAGATTTAAACTTGTCTATATTTTCAATTGGTTAGTAGAAAAGCAATCCTACTGCAGTGTAGCTGAGACTTATGAGAATTCCTGGTCAAAGGGAAGAAGGAATGAAACTTTAAACTTTTTGGCTGATATCTCCAAGCTTAGAATCATAGTGATTATTGCAGAAATTCTCTCAGGGGTGAATGAAATGGACTTTCATGAATGGAACTGTTTTTGTTATAGTTTCCTTTTTATTTCAGGATGAATGATGAGAGGAAGGTAAAAAGTCACAAATCTAGGTAGAAAATTGCAAAGCTTAGAAATATCCTTAGATCCTTTCTATTTTTTATAAACCTCCATGTTATGCTTCACCATTACAATGTTAGGATTCTTCTTAGCAAACTAAAGAAAAGCCAAATGGAATATATATATTTAAACAAAATAACACTCTGCTTCATTCTCAAAATGATTTACTTTTTATATATGGGAATGTTTGTTTTTACATTTTTACCTAAAAAACTGAATTTTTTTTTTATTTTGCCATTGGAAGAATTTTTCATGTTTTATATGATACAGAAAACTTTTCCTAGTCTCTACACATTTGAGTGGTCAGTTTGTGCTAAATTTATTTGCACATATTTGCAGCATCTTTTTAAATGTCCTGTGTACTGTATATGAATCCACCTTCCTTTCCAGTTCATTGAACATAAAGAAAAAAACAATAAACAGATTGAAAATATGAAGAGATTGAGATGTCAAAGGTAGACTAAGACAAAGGCAACATTTATCTAATGGGGCTTCCAAAAAAAAAAATGACAAATGAAAATAGAGAAGGAGCAAAATTAGAAGAAATAACAGATGAATTTTTCAGACTGATCCCTCAGATTATAGAAGCAGCTTCAGTTCTGATCAACTTCAGTTCCCAGTCAATTGACACTGAGACATATTACAGAAAAACTGCAGAACAACAAAGACAAAGATAAAAATATTAAAATGAGCAGTGATATATCACAAATTATAAACTATGAAACACAAGAATTATAATTTGACAGCAAGTATTGCATTAGCAAAAACAGTGCAGAAAAAAATACAACCTTGAAAATACTAAGAGAAAATAATTATCAAACTAAAGTATCCACCAATAGTGAGGGTAAAATAAAGATATTTAACACAAAAGTGAATTTTTTTCACTCATAGAATTTTTCTGAAAGAACAGTTAAAGAATGAAATTTATTAAGAAAGAAACTGGACCAGAAGAGAGCTATAGCACTATAGTAAAAGAAATAAAAGGAAGCTGGTAGGTACTCATATCATATATATAATATATGTAAAATATAATAATTTAATGGTTATTAAAACAAATTTGGGTTTTAAGTACAAAAGGGAAGTAATATATCATACAGGCAAAAATTATAAAGGAAGATGAATCAAAGCATTTTAAGTCCCCTGCATTATTTAGGAGGAAAACAGAAATATGAATTAATGTGCACATTTATTAAATCAAATATGTGCATTAAAAATTTAAGGGTAATCAATAAAAGAACAGAGGATGAAAAATTCCTAAGGAGGAAAAATATTTCTCCACCCAATTAATATTGAGCTTGGCAATATAACTTGCTTTAGTTAATGAAATAGAAGTAGATGTGATAGGGGTCTCCTCTAAGCTGAAGCCTTAAGAGATAGTATAAGTTTTGTCAAGCATTTCTTCTCTTTTGCCAGGATTACTGAGGATGCCTTAATAGACGCTTGTCTATCAGCCTGGATCCCAGACAAATGAAGACATGGAGGAAAGCCATAGTCACAGTCAGCCCACCATGGACACATAGCATAGGTGAAATATAAACCTTTGTTGCTATAATCTCCTGATATATTTTGAAGATTTTTTGTTAATACAGTTTAAACTAACTGAGCAGTTGTGTGTGTGGAGTGATTTTGCCACCCAGGGGATATTTGTCAATATCTGGGTACATTTTTTGTTGGCACAATTGGACGAGGGATGTAGTGGTGGTGCTACTGGCATCTATGGAGTAGAGGCAGGAATTGTTACTGAGCATCCTGCAAGATAAAGGACAGCCTCCACAACAAAGAACCACCCAGCCCAAAATGTCAGTAGTGCTGAGGTTGAGAACACCTGACCCAGCCTATCCTAATAGTTATATGCACGTTATAGTAAAACTGCAGATACCAAAGACACAGAGGTCTTAAAAGGAACCACAGAGAATTGACTGATTACAAAGAAACAATAAGTGGACTATCCGCTAATCTTTCAATGGAAACCAGAAGACAGTGGAATAACACTTCAAAATTCTGAGAGAAAATAACCATGAACGGAATTGTATAATCAACAAAACCATCTTTTAGGGGTTTTTTTGAGGAAGATTGGCCCTGAGCTAACATCTGTGCCCATCTTCCTCAATGTTTTTGTATGTGGGACACCACCATAGCATGGCTTGATGAGCAGTGCATCAGTCCATGCCCAGGATCCGAACCTGCGAACCCCAGCTGCCGAAGCCGAGCACGTGAACTTAACCACTACGCCACCGGGCCAGCCCTAAAAACCATATTTTAGACATGAGAACAAACTAAAGGCATTTTCATATAAACAAAAACTAGAATATTTGCAGCAAATAGGCCTTAAGAGTATATTCCAGCCTTTCCCTACCCCAAAAGTAATCTCAGCTGAGAGGTCTAATATGCAAGAAGCAATGATGAGCGAGCAAAGTAGTAAATATAATGGCGTATTTAAACAAATATTGAGTATATAAAATAATATCTTGCAGAGTCAAAAAAAATGAATATAAGCTAAAATACATGATAAGTATAATATAAAACTCAGAGGTAAAATTTCCAAACTCCTTGTATCACTTGAAGTTCAGTATAGTTTAGTATGGAAATTAAGATTTCTAAGGTCTCTGAGTCTTAAAATATAAAACCAAACTTGGCAGAAATACATGAGAAATTGACGCATCTATAATCGGAGTGGATTTTCATTATGACATATGAAGTCATGCCACTCTCCACACCCAAAGGACTTGCTGAAATGAGATTATAAAGCAAGTCTTGGAAATACTAAAAAAGCAAGCTAGGCTTCTTTTCAGTTTCGTGATACAAGCTTTTTCACCCAGGAACAAAAATTGAAGTAACACCCAGACGGAAAACTATCAGTTAAATGAATATGCATATATGAAAATATAATGAAGAGGACTTTGCAAATTCATGCCTCCGTATTGTTTCTGAGTCGGACTCTGGCTGCTATGTGGATTGATGTTAACATAATGGCATCTAAAATGAATGGTTTTCTTGTCTTCTTTGGTAATGTGTGGTCATAAGATAAATAAAGCATTTTAAGCTATTTTCTATTATGTGACACAATTAATACAACATTCATTATTTAAATTCACTGGGAACACAATTAGATATACCGATTACATACAAAACGAATGGAAATTTAAAAAATACTTTTTCATTCGTCTACTATACATCACTTCTACGCTTTAGCCAAAGGTGAGCAACAGTGAGATAGAGTTAAAGATTAAACTCATAATTGTGATGTATAATTTCTAATTTTAATATCAAGGTCTGTGGAGAAAAGATAGAGAACAAATTAAAATTATAAAGAGAATATTAAACATGCAATTCTGGCAGGACACAAATTGACTTAACAGAGCATTTTAGTATAGAAGTTAATGAGAATTTGTTGGAAGTTTCATCTGTGAAATTAATAACCTTCATATATTTCTTTTATTCTTCATTTATTTTCCATGGCACAGGTATTGCACTTTTGATAAGTTGGCACATTAGATAAGTAGCTATTTTTCTCAGCCATAGTCTAAATGTACTTTGTGACCAATAATAGCTGGAAATACTCCTCATTATTTTCATGTTTCAGTGTAATATAAGCAAAGAAAAAAGAAAAAAACCTAGTTTTCCTCCATGACTTGAAAAAATTAAAGTAGAAAAAAAATTTATTTTGTCTATATTTGAACCTAGCAATCACTTTCTGAAATATTACCCCGCATTTTTCTACATTTTATTTCAGATTGTGATCTGCACATAACAGACTCACTCAGTATTATTAACTACTATTTCATATTTTATTTTCACACTTAATTTGTCTTTGGGAAAAACAGCTAAAGCTGAATTTTGCCAAGCCTTCAAAATGACTCCTAGATTACCTCTACAGCTCCCTTTGCAAATATATGCACTACCAATACTTTATTCTGAGAATTGAACTATGAAAGTTCTTATATAGTTGTCAATGGAGCAAATGAATTAAGACTAGCAGGACAAGAAAACATAATCATAATGATAAAAAAAAGAACTTAACATTTTCCAGTGTTTATAATGAACTATACAAGAAATTTACTTCGATATCTCATCTAATCCTTATAAAACCCAATACACAGGTACTGTTATTAAACTCATCTTATAAATTGGGAAATGTGTAATAAAAAATCTGACTGACCTTAGCCCAAAGAGAAGTCTGGGCTTTGTCCCTAATTATTAGGAAGTGGCCTCTAACCTCTTAGAATTTCCCAAGTGATTGGCATGTCCTTGTTATTCATGGTGGGCCTTTGAGACCACACTTGATAGTTTATGCTAATGAGATAACTCAGGATGGGAGCAAGCCATTCCAGAAAGACTGACTATGTGATTAGAAGGTTGGAGCTTTGGGCCAGATGATATCAGCTTGACCTCATGGGAGACGAGAACTGCAGATTGAATTCAACCACATGGGCAATGATTCAATCAACTATGCCTACATAATGAAACTCCAACAAAAACTCTGAACATTGAGCTCTGGTGAGCTTCCCAGGTTGGCAGCACTCTGTGCACAACCTTAAAGACAATGAAACCTCACATTTGAAACCTTCCCAGATTCCACTCTGTATCTCTTACTTTGGCTGGTTGTAATTTGTATCCTTTCTCTGTAATAAAACTGTGATAGTAGGTATGTATAATGTAAATATATAAATAGTAAGTATATACAACTTTTCTGAGTTCTATGAATTGTTCTAGCAAATTATTAATCCTGAAGATGGTTGTGAGAACTCCCAAATTTGTAGCCAGCTGCTCTAAAATGAGGGTGGTCCTGGGGACCCTCAACCCAGCAGCTGGTATATGAAGTGAGGGCAGTTTTGTGGGGACTGTTCCCTCAGACTGCAATCTGGTAACATCATTGTAGAACTTGGGCAGACTTGGCAGTCTGGAGGGCTGTGTTGTTAACCTTGAGTTTGGCTAACTCTCAGTAAGAAACAAAGTCTTAGATGGATTAGTTAGTTTGCTCAAAATTCTAGAGCAAATGTGTAGAGAATTTGATATCTGAATCCCAGCAGTGTAGTCTGGTTACAGGATCCATTCAGTTCACTTTACACTGTTTCATGAAGCTATGGAATGAAAAGACTTGTTCTTAGTTTGGGTTCCACCAAAGGACCTTGAGGCAAGGATAAGAGCAAAAGCAGTTGTTTTGGGTGGTGTAAGAAACAACAGTAGGAGAATGGACAATTGGGCCAGGAAAGACAAGGCAGTCAGCATTATCAGGTCAGCTCCCACTGTAGGTGACCAGAGCTTAGTCCCTCTAGGGAACTCTGAGTAATGATATAAAGCATGGGACACCCAGAGAGGATGCAGCTGTGACATTTATATTCCAAGATAGTTCTTGGTTGAGGATGGAGTGCTGGAAAAGGGGGAGCATGTTAATTCCCTGGCACTTCTAAACTCTATGATGCATAGACAAGTTGGTCTTCAAGGGTTTTGAAGAAAGTTATTCAGCAAAAACATGCAGACATTAGCAGCTGGAAATCTGTAGGCAAGAAGGGATGTGCTGAAGTAGTGAGGCCTAAGAGGCATGGGCATGCACATACAGTCATGACGGATATAATAGCAAACATAATGCACTGTCTTGAAAAGTGAAGTGTAAGAAACACAAACTATACCAACTCAACAAGCCACCACTGTCACAATCTAAAAGATAAGAGAGGTGAGATATATGGCTACTCACTGCATTTAAATGTTCAGCCACACTACAGATTAGAAGTGCACGGTAATTTAAAAAGTTATCTGATCTTTAAACATTTCTCCCTTTAGGAATGAGTGACGTATTCCTCCAATAGATGGAAGCGGAGCTAGAAGATGCCCCTAAGTGTCAGCCCTGTCAGTGCATATAGCTTCAATTAAAGGTAACTGCCTTGTCCTGAGTCACACCATACCTCCTGCCAGGGACATCCTGGATCCAATGAGGTCAATACATGGATTCTCTGAAGACCCTTTCTAGCCCTAAAGCTCCACGTGAGGTCAACTATGGCCTTTGCTTGGGCTGCACTTCAGCTCAACTTCTTGCTCTGTCTCATCATGCTTCTTTTCCCTGTCTTCCACAGGTGCCAGTTTCAAGAGCACTCCCTAAGAAATGTCTTGTGCACTGATCTTAATTTCAGTCTGCTTCCCTCAAAACCCAACTTGAAACAATCAGGATACTTTAACATTTTCTCTAATATTAAGTTGTGATGGTGCCATTGCCTAAATATGGACAAAAAATAAACACCATTCTTGTAAATATCTTAACATTTTCCAATTCTGAAATAATATTATGTAAGATGATATTCCTATACAAACCCAGTAATGCCTTTCTACTCTTTTACAAGAAGTCTTAAGTAAATTAATAAGTTAAGGTCCTGGAATGATCAACCAAAACATATGTCCAGTACTTAGTTACTTAATAGTTGATAATTTATCTTGGAAATAAAAACATTTTAATTATGTCAATTAGTTTAAATCTATTTTCAAGGGATTGAAAAGTATGATTTACTTTTACAATCTGAAAATATAATTTTGGTCCAAATAAAAATGAATTAAATATTAACAAATGATTCAAACAGCCTTTCACCATCTCGGAAGTTTGTTTCAAAAGCCACGTCATTATCCATGCCTATGTGAATGTTACCACCTTTGAAGTACAGTTTTAAAGAGATCATTTAGCTGCTCTTCCTTTAGTCAATCAATCAATTTTATCCCCAGTCACAAATGGTTAATTATAAAAATTTTAATCACAAAATAGCCATTAAGTAAGCCTTTGTTATAGAATGATTTAAAACAGGTTTCAGAACTTGTGTTGAGCACTAGAATGCCTCAATGTCAGAGATTCTCACCTGGGAGCATGATGCTTCTTCTAGGGGCTTTGGATAAATGGATGCATGCTTTTCTTGCTGCTTCAATGTCCAGGAAACTCAAGTGACACTTAAGCAGCAAGAACCAGGGATACTAAACAGCCCAAAGTATGTGGAATAGTCTCATATATATGACATATGAACCTGTCTGAAATGTGAATAGCTACACCACGAAAAGATAGAGACAATTGTCAGTTTATAAATGCAAATAGAAGATGCACAAGAAACATTGGTCAACTCACTTTTGTTCCCTAATCCTAAATACTAATATCTACTCTGTCATCTTTTCAGAATTTGTAAAGACACTTTGCAAACATTAAAGTTCTATACACACATTATTTTTTAAGGAATCTATGTGTTGCTTGAAAAGTGTATCGAGGCTCAGAGATTGATTTAGATAAAGATATTTCAAATGAAAATGTATGCATGACTTAGTTTTATGAAATCTTTAAAACAATTTCTGTACACCTTAAATTTTGTAAGAATTAAGTGAAATGTATTTGATTTTGTTAGTGTAGTAAATAACAAAGATATTAATTTTGAATGTTTCTAGAATAATGTTATTGATAAGACTGAAAACAGACTTTAATAAAGATTTATTAACCCATCTTTAGCAAATTAAGCTTCATTCGTGGATATAATGCTTACTATTTACTGTATGCATTTAGAAAATCATTTTGTTGTTTACACTGGAATCTATATTTTCCTCATGATTAGTTCAATCCCTAAAACTTAGATATTTGTGGACATACTGTGGGACATGTTTTACTATTCTATTAGACCATATAGAAGCCCAAAGTGGACTGTAAAAATGTAAGCATGACCAAACCATTGACAAAAATGCAGGTCCTCTGGTACTGAACCAGGTATTCAGAACCATAAATTAATGCCATTTTATCTGTTACGTAAAAGCTAGGAAAGTAGGAAACTAATGTTATGAAGTCCTGATAGTTATAATAAAGGAAATTAATCACATCACATCATTCTATTCCATTGCTTATAGAGTTCCAAGTAAGTAAAAATGCACTTTATTTTCATTAGAGAAAGGATGGTTTTATCTCTCAGTTCCCTTCAATCAATTCCTAAGGATTAGAAAAGATTATACATGCAATGGGTGTAACCATGCTCTTAATTAGGTTTCCAAAGATAGTGGTGAGAATAAGTCACTGAATAAGCTCACTAAACAATATTTTTCAATTCACCAACTTGACCTTAACTTTATTTTGTTCCGTGGAAGGCTTTGTCATACAGCATTAAACTAAAGTGATGAAATTAGCTATATTTTGTTTGTCAAAATCTCTAAGAAATTACCACTTCCCCCTGGGTCATTGCTGGGTTTAGAGTAGCAGTGGCTTGCCAAGTCTGTGTTTGTGCTGCAAAAAGTCTTACCAGACCAGATGGCTTCACTGGTGAATTCTAACAAACATTTAAAGAAGAATTGATGCTAATCTTTGTCAAACTCTTCCAGAAAATTAATGAGGTGAGAGCACTTCCTAACTCATTCTATGGTCAGCATTACCTTGATACTAAACCCAGAAAAAGATACTACAAGAAAAGAAAACTACAGGCCAATATCCCTTAGGAATATTGATGTGAAAATCTTCAACAAAATCCCAGAAAACCAAATTTAACAGCATATGGAAAGGATTATACACCATGACCAAGAGAGATTTATTCCTGGAATGTAAGGATGGTTCAACATATCAATATCAATGTAATATACCACATTAATAAAACGAAGGAGAAAAACCACATAATCATCTCAATTGATACAGAAAGAGCATTTGACAAAATTATGAGAAAAACATTCACTAATAAAGCTCATATATGAAAAATACAAAACTAATATCATAGTCAATGCTGAGAGACTGAAACCTTTTCCTTTAAGATCAGGAACAAGACAAGGATGCCTGATTTACTCACTTCTATTCAACATGGTACTGGAATTCCTAGCGAGAGCAATTAGTCAAGATGAGGGAATAAAAGGCATCCAAATTGGAAAGGAAGAAATAAAATGATCTCTGTTCACAGTTGATATGGTCTTATATGTATAAAACTCTAAAGATTGCACACATCCACATCCACAAACACTATTAGAAATAATAAATGAATCCAGCAAAGTTGCAGGATACAAAGTCAACATGCAAAATTCAGTTGCATTTCTATACAATAAAAATGAACAATCCAAAAAGAATGTTGAGAAAACTATTCCATTTACAATAGCATCAAAAAAAAAAAAACTTAAGAAAAAACTTAACCAAGGAGGCAACAGACTTATTCATTAAAAACTCAAAAAAATTTCAGAAAGAAATTAAAGAAGACATATATCAATGCAAAGACATTCCATGCTCATAGATTGGAAGACTTAGTATTGTTCAAATTGACAATACTTCCTAAAGTGATCTACAAATTCAAGGCAATCCCTATCAAAATCCCAATGATGTTTTTTGCAGAAATAGAAAAATCCATATTAAAATTCATATGGAATGTCCAGGGACCCGAAGTAGCCAAAATAATCTTGATTAAAAAAAAAGAAATTTGGAGGTCACATATTTCCTGATTTCAAAACTTGCTATGAAGCTACAGTAATCAAAAGAGTGTGGTACTGGCATAAAAACAGACATGTAGACCAACGTGATAAAATAGAAAGTCCTGGGGCTGGCCTGATGGTATTGTGGTTTAGTTTGCATGCTCCACTTCAGCAGCAGCCCAGGGTTCATTGGTTTGGATCCCTGGCATGGACCTACACATCGCTCATCAGGCCATGCTGTGGCAGTGTCCCACATACAAAAAGTAGAGGAAGATTGGGACAGATGTTGGCTCAGGGACAATCTTCCTCAAGCAAAAAGAGGAAGATTGCCAACAGATGTTAGTTCAGGGCCAATCCTTCTCATCAAATAAATAAATAAATATAATAGAAAGCTCAGAAATAAACCCTTACATATATGGTTGAATGAATTTTGACAAAAGTGTCAAGATCATTCAATGGGGAAAGGACAGTCTTTTTCAACAAATAGTCCTGGGAAAATTGGATATCTACATGCAAAAGAGTGAAAAGGGACCCTTACCTTACACCATACACAAAATTAACTCAAAGTGGATTGAAAACTGAAACACAAGAACTAAAGTTATAAATCTTTTAGAAGAAAACATTGGGGAAAAGCTTCATGCCATTGGAATTGGTGATGATTTCTTGTATGTGACACCAAAAACACAGACAACAAAAGGAAAAAAATTAATAAATTGGATTTCATTAAAAATGAAAACTTCTTTTGTCCATATAGTATCAGCAGAGTGAAAGGGCAGCCCACAGAATGGGAAAAAACATTTGCAAGTCATATACCTGATAAAGGGTTAATCAATATCCAGAACATGTAAAGAATTCCTACAACTTGAGAACAATAAAACAAACAACCTAATTAAAAAATGGGTGAAGGACTTAAATAGATATTCCTCCAAAAAGATATGTACATAACCAATAAGCATGTGAAAAGATATTCACCAACACTAATCATTAGGGAAATGTAAATTAAAAACACAATGCGATACCACTTCACATCAAACAGAATGGCTGTGTTGGTGAAGATGTGGAGAAATTGGAACACTTGTGCATTGCTGGTGGGAATGTAAAATGGTGCAGCCATTGTGGAAAAAAGTATAGTGGTTCCTCAAAAAATTAAACAGAGAATTACCACATGATCCAATAATTTTGCTTCTAGATATATACCTGAAATATTGGAAAGTAGGGACTTGAACAGATATTTGTACACCCATGTTCACAGCAACATTACTCACAATAGCCAAAAAGTGGAAGTAACTTAAACCTTCCATCAACAGATGAATGGAAAAGCATAATGTGGTATATACATATGAAAGAATATTATTCAGCCTTAACAAGGAATGAAATTTCGATACGTGCTATTAGTATGGATGAACCTTAAACACATGCTAAGTGAAATAAGCCAGACACAAAAGGATAAATATTGTGTGATTCCACTGACATGCAGCACCTAGAATAGTCAAATTCATAGAGACGGGAAATAAAATAGTGGTTACCAGGAGCCGGGGGGAGGGGAGAATAGGGAGTCATTGTTTAATGCATATGGAGTTTCAGTTTGGGATGATGAAAAATTTCTGGAGACTAATAGTGGTGATGGTTGTAGAACAATGGAAATGTATAACCACTGAATTGTATGTTTAAAAATAGTTAATATGGTAAGTTTCAAGTTATATATATTCTACCACACACACAAAAAGTCTTGACATTTATGTCTCATGTCATGTCCGCTTCCACACCATATGCATAAGTATTGCCAGAGTTAACATACTTTGTAAATAATTTACAATTTAAAAATATCATATTGATGTTATAATTTTGTCCTTAAAATATTTAATTTTCAAATGCAGTTCATGCATTCAACTAACATTTATTTGTGTACTCACTATATTCCAGAAACTGTGCTAAACAAGAGATCCCATATATAAGGTATGATGTGTTCCTTCAAATTATTCTTTCTTTAGATTGAGGGCAGGCGATTCATAATCTATCTATTGTGATAACAATATTATCTTCATAATATCTTCCATACATTTTTTCATAAGGCAGAAATCAAAAGGTAACCAATATTTGTTTTAAAGTATTTTTGTTGTAATTCAAGAATTTTTTTGTGTGTATTGTATCAGTCCAAGTCTTCTGAGAAAAAGATAACAAGATGAGATTAAATGTGCAACAATTTTATTAGGTAGAAGGCTTGTGTGAGAGGAAATGGAGAGAGCACTGGATAAAGCTGGGAGAGTGGTCAGCCCACCATGCAAGGCTAATCCTGAGTGAAGGAGAGAGGGAAGGAAGGTCAGGTGGAAGTTTCTATGCTTCCGTGTAGTGTGAGAAAGCATTAGCAAGGCTGTTGGGCATCAAAGAAGGTATTTCTTTGAGGAGCAGCTTGTTTGGTATCCTTGCTGTGCTCTGTCATGGCAGGGAGCTGGCTGTGGGAAGCAGGCCACCAGCACAAACAAGGTGATACATTTCAGAGAGCAGCAACTGAAGTTCTCTGACAGTTATGTTCCATATAGTTAGAGGTTGGGAGGCTCTCCCAACTCATGGCTGGATCAATACTCAATACATAGGTGTGACGTGTGGCATACCTGCAGGGAAATGAGCCTCTTTAAGAAAACATCTATAAGGGCTGATTGATGGAATTTGTTAATAATGACTGAACCTATTCTCTGGCATAAAAATTATACACATTTCCTACTACATAGTTCTATAGTTAGTAGAAATATAAAGAGAGCTCTGAGATCAGTCTCTTCTCTAGGGAACCTGTATTAACCCTCAGCCATTGTTTCTAAGGATTCCATGTGTATCTTTTTCCATGTGTCCCATGCTTCACTTCAACCAGGTTATTTTTTGTTTCAGGACTTTTATAACTATATCATAGGATTTGATATGTGATAATACATGCTCATTCAATGCACAGCCTTTAATATTGAGTCTTTACCTCTTGATTACTGAGGAACAATTTGCTTTGCTCTCTTATAAAATACTGACGATGGTTACAAGACACTACAGCTGTCTCTCCCTGTATCCTCAACAGCCTTTTCTACATCTGCCTTCCCTTTTGTGGCTGCATATTTTCTGTGAGGTAGGAGCATTCTTTTTATTATATAGTAATGAGAGGAGGAACTTAAAGCACTTGGGAACTTTGTGCTTATGGTTCCAATAGAAAATAGATTTTTCTCTTTTTTGTAAGATGAAAAATTTCCTATGCAAATCCAGAAATTACTGTTTGATCTCTACCTGATGAAGACTACGTTGCAGGAATGTTGCAAAAGATCCAAGTTTCTGCCCCAGAGACTACAGGACAGTGTGCGTGTGTTTGTGTGTGTGTGTATGCCTAACAGAATAAAGAACAGAATGATACATACAACATCATGTATATTGTAAATGTATTAAGATAATGTTTTCTAGATAATCATACATTTTATTTTATTTTTCAATTAATTTGCTTAATCTAATAAAAAGTAATATGTTATAATTTTACACATTTCCTTAATTTTATGGTTCCTTTTCTCATCATTTTTGATTTTGTGTGCTTGTGTTTTGCTCCTTGTTGCTTGATTAGGTTGGCCAGTGGTTTGTCTGTTTTGTTGTTCTTATTTCCAAAGAGTTTAGATATATTTATCTATGTTCTTTCTTCGTTTGGTTTTCAAACTCATTAATGACTGCTTTTAACTTATCAGTCAGTCCCTCTCCTTTCCTTTTGGTTTATACTATTGTTCTTTTTATTGTTTTTTTACGTGGGTGTTTTTCCTCAGTGCATCCTGCTTCATTTGCTTAGGTTCTAGAGCCCAGACTGCTCTAACGCTTGTGAGTTTCCCTTGCACTTGCCTGTAAGTGAAGCCCAGTTGCAGATTTGGCTACAGTTTTTAGATTAGCTCACTGAACTTTCTATGCCAAGTGGAGACCCTTCAATTTGAGGATTACTACCTGTTTGTGATTTTTTTTCTCCCTTGGGGGGGGTTTTAGAACTATCAGAAGTCTATTTGCCTTCCTTGTTTCCTTCCACATAGTTGCTGAAAACCAACCAGATCATTTGCTTTTGGTGGCTTGGCCCCATCCTATTGCATATTAGAGTTCTTGGGAGATACCTTGTCATTCGTTTCTTCCTAGATGTAGTGTCTGTCTGTAGGTTTTCTTCTTTCCTTCCTTCCTTCCTTCCTTCTTAGCTCTCTCTCTTGTTTTCTTTCTTTCTTCATCCATTCATTCATTTATTTTTCTCTCCTTTTGCTCTGCTCTGTTTCTGGGGGAGAATTAGGGATCTTCAAGAACTGTGAAGCTGCCACCACCTTCCCTTGACTTATTTTTCAAATGATCACCCTGGCAGCTAGAATGTTGAGGATACAAGTCAAGAATGGCAACTGGGACAGCAGTTAAAAAGCTCTTGCTGTGGTCCAGGTGGGTGATGATGGTGGCTCGAATACTTTGAAAGTGTTGTCAGAGGAAGCTTCTGTTAAGGGTCAGAATCTGAGTTGTCCTTGAGCATTGAGCTGTCTGTCCTTGTAAACCCTTTGGGGGTTTGAGGTGCACACATAAGCCATTTCAGATTACAGCCTACCATCTACACAAGCAGACAATTGTGATAGGAAACAGAATGAAAGAAGGACCAAATAGAATAACAGGGAACTGAGTGTCTCTCCAGAGAGAAAAGAACAATCTAATCTGACTTGCGCATTGGCATAAATCTTTTTGGAAAAAAAAATAGCATTTATGCCTTGAAGAATGACTATGATTTCAATAGATGGGGAGAAAGGAGATGAACGCTGTCCACACTTTTTAGACTGAGAATAACTAGTTCGAGTGAAAAGTGTGCTATTAGATAGTATATTAAACTACATTCAAGAAATAAAGACTCTCCCACCCTAAACAAACATATTTCCCTCCCCCCAAAAAAGTGAAGTTCAAGCATGTTAAATTAACCAATTTACCCAATTCTATATCTACTCATGGATGATCTATGACCACCTTAGAAAAACCCTGATGACAAGAGTCATATTTACGTTTTATTTTGGGAATTTATTTGTACAAACAGCTTAGGAGAAATTGGTTTTCAAAGAAGCTTTACCATCCTTGCCTTTTGGGCCCTATTCTATAGTGATAACCACAATTAATTGTTGAAGATATTAACCACATTTTATTGGCATGTGGTATAACAATAATTATGGTTAATAAAAATAGTATCTACAACCAATATGTGCTAAATGCTTTACATGCATCATCTCACTCTTCGCTATAACCCATGGAAATAGATAACATTATTATCTCCAATTTACAGATGAGTCCACTAAGGATCAGCGAGGTTCAGGCTCCATTCAAAGACATTCATCTGTGAAATTGCTAAGCTGGAGTCACACAAAGTTCGGCTGGCCCTAGAGGCCAGGTCTCTGGTTATTATACTCTACAGACAAAGCAACTATTTTACTGACTTTTAAGAGAATCCTGCCTTTGAATTCTGTGGACTAACTACTTTTTAACCAGATATTTTAGGCCTTTTTGATCCTTTTTCCTGGGATAAATTTTATTTTCTGCACATCTCACATAGGATTGAAATCCACCCCCCAAATAAATAAAGTGTAGTAACACAACCAGAATTGTGTTTTCCAGAGCTAATTTAACCTTTTCGTAAGTGCTTTTCATTTTAGTGCAGATTGTTCTGTTATGCAAATAAAATTCAGCTCTGTTGTGTGGTTCTTTACAAGCTAGTTGCACGCCATTTGAACAGAAGCCTTTGGATAGTGTTGTTTGTTTCATTACTTTCAGGTTAGTTGATCAACAACCTGCAACACAACATTCAATTTTGTTCCCTGCGAATGTGTTCAGGCTAATAGGTTTCATACATTGTTGTTCAATTTGTCTGCCTATTAGAAGAAGTCATTAAGTGGAAGAAACCAGCTTTTAGAAATAATGAGTTTTTCATTTACTGGTACAGGCATTTTCTTTAAAAAAGCATCATTAATCACATATTTAAACCACTAATTAAAAATGTTTTACTTTCATTTGCTTTATTTTCCTGAACTACATTAAATACCAGTCTGTCATGTGGATGGCATGCAAAGATCAAAGACCTCTGTGCTCCCACTTGTCATTAAAAACTTAATAATGCCTCTGCCTTGCACTTTTGTCATATGTGCTTGTGTGTGTGTGTATGAGAGAGAGAGAGATTCTACTCAAGTACGAGTGACACATTTTCAACTGACAAAGAAGCCACCTTTCAAAATATATATGTCAAATATAGAAGCCAACTATCTAAATATGCAAAATGTATCAAACATAAATATTACTTTATAGTGGCAGTAATTTTGTTTTTATTTCTGTTGATGTCATTTTATTGGTTTAAATGGAAAAAGTTTATTTCTAAACATTCCATTAGACATGGGTTGTGTTTTGAGGAGAACTAATAAGTTCTAGTTCTTCTTTTTTAGTAAATTTTTGGAGTATCTCTAGAAGATAAGAAGCAGGACGTTTTGGTGGAAAAAGCAATAGAATGGAAGCGGAGAGACTTCTATTTGTTTCCAATCTGCCACTAACTTGCTATGCGGTTCAGACCACTGAAACTCTTTAGGCCTGAACATTCCACAGTTGCAAAATGACAAAATAAAAGTTCATGATTTTATGTTTCTTCTAGATCCAATATTCTATGATGTTAAACTATGAATATGGGGACTGGCCCGGTGGTGTAGAGGTTGGGTTCACGTCCTCCACTTCGGCAGCCTGGGGATCACTGGTTTGGATCCTGGGCATGGACCTAGTCACCACTTAACAAGCCATGCTGAGGTGGTGTCCCACATAGAAGAACTAGAAGGACCTCCAACTAGGATGTACAACTATGTGCTGGGGCTTTGGGAAGAAAAAACACCCTATTGATTTGTTTTTAGGTGAAGAAAGGACATTTCCAAGATTATAGATGAACAAAATATTTTCTTTACTTATATACATTGCTATTTTACAAAGTTTTATATTATTTGATTTGAAGATTCTGAACCACTGGATTAAAAATCCTATATTGAATGAAGAAAATAAAAATGATAAATGCCTTGGTATCACCTTTTTTTTCCCCCCAAAAGATAGAGAGTAATGGTACCATATTAAATGTTTTGCATAAGCTACATCTAAAGACAAAGAATTACTGCCTACTCAGTATTGCACTGCATGCCAGGGTTAATAAAACTTTGACATTTACCAGCATAGCATATGCACTTCTGAGTAGAAGCTTGTTCTTGTTCCCTTTTATGCATATCAAAATTGAGAGCAGTAAAGAAATGTAACTGAAGGTATAAGTAGATCACCCACCTAGCTCTAATTTATTTGAAAATGTTACCTATTTTTAGTTTAGCAGGCTTATAGCTAAACTGTCATGGTGGGTGTGCTGATAACAGAAACCATAGCAACAAGTGACTCAGGGAAGTCGGGAGGGACATTCTACACAGCAACACACCAGAGTGATTCACCTACTGTTTTTCCCTTTCTGAAAATTTCAAATATAGTGTAACAAGCATGAGCTTTGGAGTCAGGACTAGTTCTCATTGAGCAGCTTAGGCAAGTTATTAAATCCTAGTGTCATCTAATTGTCATCATTTGTGAAATGGAGATAGCAGTGTCTACATCGTAGGTGTGTTTGATGGTTAAACGAAATGCCATCATTCATTCCATAGCATTCATGGGCTACTTATGATTTCCCAGTCACTGGAGTAAAGTGAGGAGTGAGAATAGCAAAGTCCCTATCCTAATGGTTCTTATATTCTTGTAGGTGAAAACACATGCAAGTTATAAAGAAACGTACATATAGTCCCTTGAAGTGATAATTACCAGACACATATGCAGTGTTATTAAAAGCTATTAGATCTCTTTGTCAGTGCCATTGAGTGGATTACGACTCCTAGCAACACTGTATACAGCAGAGCAGAAACATGCTGGGTCTTTTTGTACCATCCTCCCACCTTCCAGTGCTACATCAGACAATGCTCTGCTGCTATTCGTAAAGATTTCATGGCCAGTTTTTTTGGAAGTGGGGGGTCAGGTGGCCAGGTCCCTTTTCCTAGTCTAGAAGCTCCACTGAAACCTGTCCACCATGGGTGACCCTGCTGGTATTTGAAATACCGGTGGCATAGCTTTAGCATCACAGCAACAGACAGACAACCCCGGGAAATGAATCCAGGCTGCAGCGATAAGAGCATCAAATCTCAACAACTAGACCACCAGAGCTGGCTATTAGATCCCTCACTCCCACGTAATTACAACTATTCATCTGACGCTTGAATACATTGTGCAATACATTCACTAAACGATTATTTAGACTTTTCATGAACATGCAGTAATGAAGAACTTACCTCCGAAGGAAACCCATTTCTTCTTTGGGAAGCACTGGATATAGTGCTTTCAGATTATATTGAACTGGCTTCATCACATGCACCAGTCCTCACGGTACATGAGAGACATTCAGATGTTGGAAGACCTTCCAACTCTCCTCTCTGACATCATCTTTTCCCTAGGCCAGCAGCTGGTTCCTTTGATCATGACCCATACAGCATGTTTGGAGCCTCTCAATTTTCCTTTAATGCTCTTCAGTTTCTCCATTTTCCTCTTAAAATCAAAACTCCATATAGCTTATGGCCAGGGAAGAATATAGTACACTTATGTATCTGAAGCTAATGCATCCTCGTTCTGGAGTTTTTCCCTATTACTTTAGCCTAAAATCACATTAACTATGTTGCCAACCAGGTAACACTGTCATTGTTAGTTGGGTTATTATTAAAACTCTTGAGACTTTCAAACATTTCACTTGTTTTTATTTGGTTCTTACTTTTTATTTTTTTTAAACCTTCATTCCCATTCACTTTCTGGGATTGGAAACTTGGTATTCTGAAACCAAATACAGGATCAACATTTCTTTTCCTAAGCCTGATTTGGAAAATACAAAGTGTATCATTCTGCTGTATCTGAATTGTGTTGACTCTTCTCAAGTACACATTTGGATATAACTTACCATCCTTTGGATGTGGTTGTTGAAACAGTTACATATTCCCATACTTACAACTTAATTTATTAATAACCCTCTGGTCCAACAAGAACATCAGAAAACACATGTATCCATCTCATCTGAGTATATTTCACATTGGAATTATGAATTTTAAATGATAAGACATTGAAGTAAAGACATTAATAACGTGGGAACCTGATTTGGTCTTCAATGGCTATTGGATAACCTTTAATAAAAATATAATAAGATGGTTATATTTTTACAGTTTTATACATAATGGATATAAATATGTCTTCCTCCTCAGAAATGTGGAATAGATTTTCCTTAAAAGTAAGATCACTTTTTTATCAATATATTTTCTTACCTTAATCACGTACACCATAGAATAAACAGTTGTCAACAAGCATCATGAAAGCAGCCTTCTTTGAGGCACGCTATTCAATTGGTTTTGTCCTTTCTGGGCACCAAATCTTAACTGTGCTCCTGATGTCTACCCACAAATAATATCTGGACGGTGTAATTCTTTTTATACATTACACACACATATTGTATATACATTATATATACAACATACATTATACATATACATCCTGAATATACAATTTATATACAACCACAAGTGATATACATGAGAATTCTGATATAAGCTTTCCATTTCTCTTCATTAAGGACCTGATAAAAAATTGTGAGCCAAGGTTGTTGGAAGATAACCTTTGCTAGATTGCTCTTCCCCTATACGATCAAGTTTTCCCTGTGCTAATATATAGCGGGAGATCACTTTCTCAGATTTCTCAGATCAAGGTTCTTAAAATTCAGTCTCTGCTTGTGTATCTGCTCCAGTGACCTGGCTTAGAGAGTTGCTTCCTCTGATCGTTTCTGTATTGTTACCTCTCACCTCAGAATTCCCTTCTTTCCCCATTTGTGAGGACCTGAGACTTCTAGCGAGTCTTTGGGGCCTAAGGATTTCATATCTTGGTCTCCATTTCACTCTATTTCATTCTTAGCTATCAACTTACGTTGTACCTTACTGGTGTCCTCTACCTTACAGTAGGAAAAAGAGGAATGGTTTTCCTACTTTTGTTGGTAAAAGTAACTTCCCAATTGAGGTTCAAGCTTACAATGCCACCCGTTGAACAGAGCTATCAATATAGTGGCACATCCAATGTAGCAGCATTAAATATGCCTTTCAGTGACAACAATTTTAGGAAAGTTTCCATAAACAAAATAGACTTTTAGAAAATTATTATTTGGTCTGAATTTGCTTTAATTAAAAGAATATTTAGTAATATTTAGTAGTTAGAGCAATTCTCTCTTTTGTCCCAGCCAAAGAGAAATGGATCAGAAGTTCAACTAGCATTAACACTTATTTGGTAGTGTAATAATTCTATGTGCTTATTCATCTGAAAGTTGAAGGAATAAGATTCAATCATGATGCTTTTCATGTTCTTCATTTAAAATTGTATATGACATATACCTAATTCCTTGGGAATTCATTTATAATAGTATTTTCTCTAAGTTTAATTGTTTACCAATACTTTTAAAAATTACCCTTTTAGGGCCGCCGGGTGGCGTAGCCGTTTCGTCCGCGCTTGGCAGCCCGGGGTTCGCCGGTTCGGATCCCAGGCGCCCGCCGACGCACTGCTTGTGGTGGCGTCCCATATAAAGGAGAGGAAGATGGGTATGCATGTTAGCCCAGGGCCAGTCTTCCTCAGCAAAAAGAGGAGGATTAGCAACGGATGTTAGCTCAGGGCTGGTCTTCCTCAAAAAAAAAAAAAAAAATTACCCTTTTATTTTGAGATAATTGTAAGAAACAATGCGGAGAGATTCTATGCACCATTTACCTGGTTTCACCCAATGGTAATACTTTGTAGAACAATAGTACATTATCACAACCAGAAATTGACATTAGTGCAATCAAGATTCAGAGCATTTCTGTCACCACAAGGATTCCTTCACTTATTCTTTTTTTTTTTTTGGTGAGAAAGATTGGCCCTGAGCTAACATCTGTGCCCATCTTCCTCTATTTGTATGTGGGACACTGCCACAGCATGGCTTGATGAGCAGTGTGTAGGTCCGTGCCCGGGATCTGAAATCGCAAACTCTGGGCCACCAAAGCAGAGCACGTGAACTTAACCATTATGACACTGGGTCGGCCCCCTTCACTTATTCTTTTGTAGCCACACCTGCTTCCCTCCAGCTCACCTTACCCTCAACCTTAACCCCTGGAAACTATCAATCTGTTCTCCATTTCTATAATTTTGTCCTTCCAAGAATCTTATATAAATGTAATCATACAATTTGTAAACTTTTGGAATTAGCTTTGTCATTAACCATAATTTCTCTGAAGATTCATCAAGGTTGATGTGTGTATCAATAGTTTTTCCTTTTTTATTGCTAGGTAGTATTCCACAGTATGAATGTACCACAGTTTGTTTTTTTTAACCATTCACCCATTGAAGGACATTTGGGTTGTTTTCAGTTTGGGGGTATTATGAATAGAGTTGCTTTGAACATTTGTATACAGGTTTTTGTGTAAATGTGTCTTTGTTTCTCTGGAATAAATGCCCAAGAATGTAATTGCTGGGCTGCATTGTGTTTGCATGTAATAGTCTTCCATTTTTACAAATACAACCACAAAGTAATACCTCAATGCTGGAAATTATACAGGAAAAGGCTTTTTTAAGTTGAATTTTCATAAATTAAATCATACTTTTAATACAATAGCATAGCACTGTATTTTCAAAATTGAAGAATCTGTATTAATAATAGTTATTCTCTAGTTGTTAACTTTATTGCATAGTTACCCAAATACTAGCTTCATTATGCATATTGGCCTTTCAATTGACAACTTCAAATCAATTTCTATAGCAGGTGCTCATTTCACAGGAGAATTAGTTAGAGTTAACTATGTGTCATTCTTTTGACCATTCTAAAAATTGGTTACTGCCCTCAGGTGTTATATTTCCATAATCTAGTACTGAAAATAATTTTAGATAGTTAAATATTGCCCTGTTTTGATTAAAACAAAGTTTCTCTTTCTTTTTGTCTGCATTGTTCACGCCTCAAAGGGCAAGAGGCTCTGTCAACACTAGGCCTTTGGGAATGCCGGGAAGAAGAAAGCATAGAAGGGTCTTGAGTAGTTAAACTGTCTGCTGCCTTCTGATTCCTTGACAAAACTTTTTCTCATCTGAAGTCATAGATATAATGTAATTTTTTATGTAAAACAAATACTTGACTTAGACTTTTTTTTTCTCTAGAGCTATCTATTTGTTACACATGGGTTTAATGGGAGATTTTTATTGTTCTGGCTTATTTAATTAAAGGGCTTGCTTGTTTTGTAAAACTCTCTAGATTGAAGCAGACATTTCAATGTGTGCTTCTCAGTTTCTTCTTAAATATGCAGAAATATCTTTTACATAGTTATGCAAATTTATTCTAATTCTGAAGTCTGACTAAAACCTTATTTCAAATGTAATACATTTTAATGCTTTAAGATAAATTTTATTTATTTACTGCTTACCTTACACTTTTTGAAAGGACAAATCATTTCATCTTTGGAAAGTTCTATTATAACCTATGAAATCACTATAATTAAGTACAAAAATCTCTAAAGAAGGGTATATGGAATTAGCACCTGAATGAGATCCCATAGCACAAAATGCTCACAGCACATCTTTCATGAGATTTGCACCTGACTTCTGGGTGTGAATTCAGCGCTCTTTCTGTTTGCAAAATCAGAACAAAAACTTTCTCATCCATGATAATATGATTCTAATATAATAGCTGTCTTTTGTGGCAAGTTGTTTGATCTAATGGGAATTATATTAACAGACTATAGAAACAAAATCATTATGTAATGATTTGCAAAGTAATCTAAAGAGAACATTATTATTTTGTTGAGAGTGAGTTTTGGACTTAGTAACTGTAAATCACGAGAGAGGTGAGAAATGATAGTCACACCCTGATCAATCAAATACTGTTAGGTTTCCATTCTGAATCAGTTCCTAAGGGTATGCATATGGGGGAGATTCAAGGAGAAATACTTTTTAGTCACTATCTAAGGGCATTACCCCCAAATCCTAATCTGATTCTCACATTGTGGGCTACTGAGCTGGGCCAGGTGTAGACATCAAGGACATTTTAGTTTAAGGCCAGGTGTAAAGCTAAACTGAGCCTCATTGCTTTTCCCCAGATCCATCCCAAGGAGCCATTTTAGTGAGAGGCTGCCCTCGGCTCTGTCCTACCAAACCAGCTGCACCGAAGTGAAGAAGAAGGTGAGAAAAAACCCACAAAAGGACAAGCAGAGAAAGATCCAAAAGAAGAAAGCAATTGACCTCAAGCAGTTTTATTTATTATTCTTCCTTCTTCTGTGAACTCTCTCCCCCTTGGTGGCCTATTTGCATGCCTTGTGGACCACATATTTTCTTTGATAACAGAACATGTCCTTTTGAGAGCTCTCTGGGATGGATGGGAGAGAGTAATGCATTGAACTCCCATAGATAGCAAGTCATGTAACTAAGGAAACTAGAGATTATCTCATTCAATCTTCTAATTTTATAAATGAGACTTGAGGTTTGGAGAATTTTATATATTTTTCCAAGTTCACAATGCTATTTTAATTTTAATTCACCATGTTGCTCAATTCTGATATTATTTTTCCAAATTTTCTTACTCATTCCCTAACTGAAGCTCAGTTCTTGCAGGGAACTGTAAGGTCAAGATCATTAAAACTGTGTTTTAAGTTCCCAAGAGAAGCTGTGGAATTCCACCCTTTTGTAAAGAAGAGAGGAAATAGAATGACCTATAAAGTTCTGTTCTGGTTAAAATCACTCTATTCCACCAGTCAAACAACAAGTTGCTGAGTGTGTCAACTGCTGATGTGTCCCTCCAGTAGGTCCCCGAGCCCACTCTTGGCCCTGGGCAGTAACTACATCATCCCTCCTTTCCTTCTCATAGGTTCTTTGGGATTTAGACTGTTCCTTTTTCAAAACACTCATCCTCTGCTTTGTTTTTATGAGGTTCATTTCTATCAAGACTAGCAATAGAGTAGAAAACAGTTTCTACAAACAAAAACAAACATACAGTATATTTTCCTCGTAATTATTATGAGACACAATATTGGGTAAAAAGAAAACAAAAATGATTTTTTTTTTCCAATGATTCTCAAGACCTAGTGTACACGGGAATCACCTGGAATGCTTGTTACAAGTTTAGCCTTCGACGGCTTCTCCAGAGTCTGAGGCTCAGAAATGTGCATTTTAATTTAGAGCTCTCCCCCACTGATCTCACCATGGCCAGCTGGTTCTTTTCTGGATAATATTCTGACAAAACTTTGAGGAGTGTGGTCTTTTTATATAGTAGCTGAAAACCTCTCTCCAACAGGGGTGATTCTCCAAGCCGTGTGATATGGCTCATACATTAACCTCAAAGAAGGTTTGAATCATGATAACTACAAGGTCTGATGGAATTCCCAGTCACTTCAAAATCCTCCTTCCTAATTTTACTCCTCTGGTTATTGTCCTCTGTTATTATCATCAAATCTCAACTTTTACCAAGTAGATTATTTACCATATTAATTTATTTGCCTCACCTCCTAGTTGGATTTGTTTATGAAGAATTTGAAACAGGTGATCTCTAAATACCTTCTTGCTCCTACAGCGCTGTAACTCTAGGATTCTGTCTAGTCATTTAAGAAAAGAATGACTCATAGTTGACAGTGATGAAGCAGATTTGACTTCCACAGCAGGTCAGAAATTTCCAGCCCCAGAAGAAGACTAAAAAATAGACATAAATAGAGATACTGCTTCAGAAGCAGAGAAACCCTCACTGTACTCTATCAGTAGCTCATTATTATCACTCTGTTGTCGATTACCCATTAACAAAACTCCACTTGAGTGAGGAGATATACAGTTTACACATGAGTATATTTATAAAAATCATTTTATGTGATTTATATTTTTAAACTTCAAATAGGAGATTACATAGATAGTACAGGTTTATAAATTGAGAAACAAAGACACAGATGGAAAAAGTTATTGAGCAAAATACATGAGCATAATTACAATTGGAACTCAAACTGTGAGTGTTCATAGTCTAGAAGGACATTTCCAAGTGCCCTGATGGAATAGTGGATAAGGTTACAGTGGTTCCCTGGGACTTTTGGATATGTGTGTGGATGGGAAGAAAGCAAATTATTTTGCAATAGTGTCTGGAAGGCACTATTTGCATATAGTGCATGGAGTCAGCATGCCAAACGTCCTTTAGTGCTTCACATATCTTGCACGTCTAAGACTTGCTCTACTCCTAGAGCTGCTTATGCCCTCAAGTGAAACATTGCAAGAGGTCAGAAGCTTCCATCTGCAGATGAACTTTCTTGTTCTGATTCTATGTTTTTTAGGAAAAGATAGCTGAATCACGTCTTTCAAAGTTTGTTTTCTATTGAGAAAAATATAAATGATACACTATATTTTTGTTAGACCAACCTTGTATGCTTTATGCTACTTAACCATTGCAGCTCAAAAGAGAGACTATTAAATCCACATTACAGTAGCTTATTGATGTTTTGAAAGTATGAAAAGAGCCAATTCATTTTTATTTTTTGAGTACATGTTGCAGTAAATTTTTCTTAATATTGAATTTTCAAGGGAGAGGTATGTTAATCTTGCAGTGCTGATATGAAAATTTAAGGAACTATGGACTCTCTCCACTCACAATAAAGCACCACAGGTATTTAACTATGAATTTCAAATGACAAAAAGAACAGAAAATAGAGTAACCATTGATGATCACAATCAAGTACGTGGCTAATGCTATTAAAATTTAATGAAAATGTATATATTTAATAAAAGAAATGCTGGATTCTCAATCAAAGTAATATATTGGGCTAATACTAAAAGAGCTCTGATAGTATCGGTAATATCCAAGCTAATTTATAGTGTTCCTTTAGGCTATGTTATAAACACTTTTCGTATTAGCAGGCACAAGATCATAATTGTATGTACAGTTTTATTCTGATACAAAATAGCTGAATAAAGACACAAATTACAAAAAAGTATCATTTCCCAAAACAGTGTAATTCCTGTTCAAAATGTTAAATAGAGAATAAAACTGATTATTTTAAGACTCAAGTGATATTTTTCATGAAAAAAGAGATATGCAGAACCTGTTCTAAGTTTCCACAAAGGAAAGAACATAGATTAAGGAACCAGCATTTGTTAAAAATTATTCAAAACTGGTACAAAACACTATTGTCAGAATTTTGAAGTTTATATCCATTTTGAAAGTCAAAATATTGTATCTAAACAACTCTATTTTTACTGTTGATTTCACTTTCAACATGCACCATCATTTAACAGATTTAGTGTATTTAGTGTCAACAATTTCCTGTAGCATTAGGAATCTGAAATCTTCCAAACAAATGCACGAAAAGGCATAACATATACACATATATGTGCCAACGTTACGTTAATACAAGACCTATTTTGTTTTTATTCAAAGATATTGTGTGAAGACCAGAACGATCAGAGAGCTCGCAAAACTTAGTTACTGTTCAATCCGCATGGAGATAGGCTGTCGTTAGGAAGGGGTTCACGGGGGACTGGCTCAATAACAAGGTAGAATCATTTTTATGCCATACAACACATTGTTCTTGACTCTCAGGGTAGAATAAGAATGCTTCCTTTCTTCTTTTCCAGCTGGTAATCATTAATATGCATTTCTTCGCATAAATGACACTATGCCTTTTAAAGCCATTTCTCTATTATACATTTGGGTTTTTCATCCCAGTTAAAAGACCGGAATAGAGGTCCTGTAAGCTGCTTTATATAGTCCAGCACTCTCTCTCTCTCCTCTCTCACCCAATAAAAAGAAAATGCGGGAGCAAAGTATCTGGCATGAATCATCGTGGTATGGCTGCGGTATATCTCTATTTTGTTCCCATGTTTTAAACGTGAAATCCCGAATAACTGGAACAGGCCCTCTAGGGACGTGAAGTATCAGCAGTTAACATCAGCGTCACTTAACGATATTGAATCTAGCCACTCATCCTGTTTGTAATATGCTTTCCATTTATGTTGGGTGATTGGAAAAGAAGGCTGATTTCATGTAATTTTATTCCCTACGTATTTACTTGAGCGAGGATATATTGATAAAATATGATTTCAAACAGCTTTAGTATTAAGCTTGATTTTGCCATTCTTCCTCATGAGAATATCTTCTATTTTTAGCTGTAGTTGGGTAGAGAATGAAAAGACCACTTATTTCAAACCCAGTATGTGTCGACTACTTCATATACATGATTTCATTACTGCTTAAATTTATTAGGTTAGGGATTATCTCCCTTTTCCAGATGATGACATTGAACCTCAGAGAGATAAAAATAAAGTGCACTAGGTCACCTACCAACTAAATAGTGAAGAGGGGCTCTAAACCCAGCGCCTGACCGGAGCTCATTGTGGAGCTGCAGCTGGGGACCCTACATTTGCCATTTGAAGTCCATATGCAGATACTCTGGAAAAGTGACCAATTGCCTGTTTTTGCCTGGGACCGAGGAGTTTCCCAAGACGTAGAGCTTTCATTCCTAAAACTGGGACGGTCCTGGGAGAACCAGGGCCATTAGTCTCCATAGAGCCGGAGTTTGAAATCAAGTATTCCTCTGGCTTCTGAATACCAAAAACTATTCAGCCAGTTAAAAAAAAGTCTTGGATTTCATCTGGTTCCCCTGAAGGCACCTTGAATACGGTTACCAACCCTGTCCACTTACAGGTTTTTTTCAACTAAGCTGCACTGGGGTGCATGCTTCTTTGAGAGTAGGAGCGAAGACATTTTCCTCTTTCTATAGAAAGCCATTGATAAGAGCATCCCCCCCACCAGTTTCCTCCCCTTATATCAGTGGAGACTTTTGTTCTTTCTTGCCTCTGTATGGATATATGTAATATTTCAAATATAAATGGAATTCTTTATATACCGATGCTATTTCTGGTTCACCATCATTAATTTTGAATTTATGTTAAACTACTGTAGTGATAAATGTTGATAATGCTACATTGTCCACAACTTCTAACAGGGAAAACATTTTTTAGTATGTGATATCTTTGATTAATCATGATATGTGGTCTTGAAACAATGACTATAACTGGCATACACAGAAATTGAAAAAAACAGCCATAATAACATTCAGATAGCTAAGACTGTCTTAGCTGAGACCCTCTTGTTTTGAATGCAAACTATAATTTTCTGAAAATACTACTTTAATTCCTTTCCCATCTCATAAAAAACGTAATAAAATATTTGCTGACATAAAAGTATTCTTTATGTTGCCCAGAACATTAGAAACCTTAATACTGTGCATGGTGATGGATTATAATTAGTCTTTGGGTGGTGAACATGACGTAAACTACACAGAAATTGAAATATAATGATGTACACCTGAAATTTATCTAATGTTATAAACCAATGTTATCGCAATAAACAAAAGAAACCTTAATACAAACCTGCAACTTCACAATGGCCGTTTTCTAAACTTGTTTCATTAACCTGGGAATTCCCAGATAGCATTAGGAAGAATTTTTTATATGTCAAAGAGTAATAAAGACTTGGGCCTTGGTCAAATTAGTCTCTCTATAATGGAAATGATCTATGAGAAATCTCATTATGTAGAAATCTTTCTGCCTTTGTGATTTGAGGTGGTGCTGTTTATTATGATGAGCCTTTGATTTAATTCTCAATGGCACAGCGCAAATATCAGGAATATACATTCGTTGGGTTAACATTAAATTAAAGTTAGAGCACTTATTTGCTAGCCAGCCTTGGTAGTCCAGTGGTTCACACTCTCACTGCCGTGACTGGGGTTCAATTCTCGGTCAGGGAACCACACCACTTGTCTGTTGGTTGTCACACTCTGGTGGCTGCCATATTACTGTGGTGCTGAAAGCTATGCTTTGCCACTGCTATTTCAAATACCAGCAGGGTCACCTATGGTGAACAGGTTTCAGTAGAGCTTCCAGACTAAGACAGACTAAGAAGAAGGACCTGGCCGCCCACTTCTGAAAAAAGTTGGCCGTGAAAACCCTATGAATAGGAGCATAGCATTGTCTGATATAGCGCTGGAAGGTGAGAGGGCAGTGCAAAAAGACTGGGCATTATTCGGCTCTGCTATACACAGGGGCTCTAGGACCCACACTTACAACAACAACATTTATTTGCTATATCCAACATTACAGAATGTCATTTACATTCAAAACATTCAAATAATGGCAAGAAAACTATGTATGTTTTTTAGTACATGAAAGCAAAGGCTTTTTACCAAAGGTGTTTGTTTTAGCCAATAAAAGTATAAATACTTAAACTATAAAACAAAATGCCATCAAGTCATTCAACGGTTCATGTTCATAGACCATTCTAATTAGTGATTAAAAGCAAGAGTCTCTTCTCCACCACCTCCAAAGCATTTCCTTATTTTCCCAAAATGTCTCCTTATTTTGCTCATAATATTGAATAAAAATGTGTCTGATGTTTTTCTGACCTTAGGGAAAAATTTAAGGGTAGTGCAAGGAGACAAGCTGATAGCTGGAGCAGATGTAAAGTAAGTGAGAACATCTGTATTTACTTCCAGTAACTTCAGGGTCATTCATAAAACTGAATGGCAGGGCAAAACATCAGGGATATGAAAGGTTGTCAACAACTTCTTGTCAAGCAAAATGTCAACCAAGCATGTTATCTAAGATCTTCTAGTGTGAAGATCAGTTTTCCCTTTAATTAAAAGAGGAAAACCCAACCCTTTCAATGAAGAAGAACTTTTGCTAAGAGAAATACACTGTTAGAAAAATGGATCTTAATTGCCTTTGCACACTTCTCCTATTGTAATGGGGACTAGGTTGTGCTAAATCTTGTGAGTGAACTGTCTTTACATATACGTACATATAAAATAAATTATATATTAAATATATATAGTACATAAATATATAAAATATATATATTTTAAAGAAAGCCCAAGAACAAAAGATTTTGTTTAATGTAGCTCTACCTCTGCATAATTTCAAGACTATAATAAGAGATGCAGCCAAAGGTGTTATAAGGTCCTAGATTGTAGCTTTCCTGATCCATGATTCAAGGGCGCTCAGGGTCACTGCTTATATTCTCTTTGCTGTATGTTGGTACTGCTGAGCTTTTAAAAGGACATTGCATAATGGAATAGTTATTCAGCAGCAAGGAATAGGGGCAGAAGGTTTTTTTTCCTTTTTGGGCTAGAAGGACTCATTATCTCTTGACTCAGTCTGAAAGAAGGAAGATCCATAGATATTATTTCAAATCATGTTGTAAAGTATGCATGAAACCCCTTTGTAACTCGGGGTTTTGGTAAGAGCTGATATCTGCTTTTTAGGGACACCATATTGTCTTAATACTTCTCTGTACTTTTTGATTGTCTGTTTTTGATCAGTAATATTATCTGACTTATTGCATATTTCTGTCACATAGTAAATAGCCTGTGTAATAGATGAAGAGTCACCCTGCCCCTTGGTGACTGAGGTACGGCTGTCCAGATCTCCAGTTCCACAGCCCTGGGCAGGTCAAGGCCCTCGCCATACTTTCCATGAATCACTTCCTCTTGATTTTTCTTTGTCTTCACTTCTGAGACATTGTGGAATGCTCAGTTCCACCCAATATCATACTGAGATATTAAACTTTTCTCTCCATTATCTCCCAAACATCAGATCCCACAAGCATTTTGAAGATTTAAGGCGGCAGAGGGGAGGAATCATCACAGACCTCATGAATACTCTTCCACACTTTTGATAATTCAATTTGCTCACACCTCAACACTTTCCAAAGACCTCAACATCCTCTTGGAACCCTCTGAGAAATGTGGACCACTTCTCCCACTCATTACTAAGCCAGATGCCCTGGAATTTTGGAGAATAAAATCATCTCCACGGTAAATTAACTACTCTTATTGGTTAGACTGAACTATTACACATAACATGCAAAAGTATTGCTATTATATAATAAAAGTGCTAGTCTCAGTGGGCGTGGATGAATAAGGTCCTGAAGAGAACTGCCAAGTCTTTTCATACCTACTCTTTGTCTTTGCTAATTAGATGAAGGAAGGAACCTGCTGGGAAGAGAGTGCCATGTCGTTACTGCAATTAAGTGGCCCCTGGCACGGCTGCATGGAGTGTAAACAAGGCCTACGGGCCAAAGAGGCAAAACTTTCTGAAGGGCGATTCTAAGCTGAAAACCATCCTTGGACACCAGATAACTCAAAAGAAGCGAACTGAATGGTAGGGAAAGAGGCACGGGGCATGGGGGCAAAGAGCCGGCAATGTCACGAGGCTACATCTGATTATTACTTATAGGTAACACTATTATATTCTGTTTTCAAAAAAATATTGGGCAAAGCATCTGATTAACTGAAGAATGAAACTGGGTTTCTTTTTTGACAGACATAAACCAATTTTTTAATTAAAATCTTTGGTAAGTAATTTTAAAATACCACAATAATCCAAATCCCTTTGAATTTAGAGATTAAAAAAAAAAAGATTAAAAGCACTGACTAACAAGTGACTCCAGACGGATGTTATCAGATTGATATTGTAGAAAAGCACTTTCAGCTGCTCTTTTTATGTGCAGCTAGAGGAATGGCCTGAGATATCAGACCTGAAAGAGGACAGTAAATGTTTAGGACCAAAACCTACTTTTTGAGTGTTTTTTATTATTGCAGAAAGCCATTTCCAGATATATTTGCTATTTTTTAATTTAAAAAAATTTTTACTAAAATCTTGCCAGCCTGTTTCTTCTTGTATTGCTTCATGTTGCAATTTTTTTTTCAAAAATATGGTCTTTATGTATTTAGTTTCAATATTCAATCAAATGGGGTGAGTCCCTATTTTCAGTTCAGGAAATTTGCCTTTCTTGATATTGTTCTAAAATATATCATTCCTGAATTATCTTAATTCCCAATTTCATTTTGGCTATATTGAATTTTCTCTAACTGCTCTTCATACTGGCTTAATATGCAGATGCTTTTCTGATTTAGAGCAGTCTCAGGAGGAGATTCTAACTCCTAATGCAACAGACCATACTGGACAGCACAAGGCGAGATGTTGTCAGAGTCGAGGCATGCCTCACAAGGGAGTGACAAGAGAGTAGGAAGGAAAGGGAGAGAGAGAGAGATTCCTGTTCCTGTCCTGGGGTAGATCCTGTGGGTAATGCAGGAGAAGCAGCTTCAGTTTTCTTTTGCTTCAATTCCTTTAGCATCACATTCTCTGTGGCAGGAGAAAACATCACTGCAGATTGTCCCTAAGGCCAGAAAAAAAAAAAAAAAAAAAACCATAGAGCCCTTAAATGAAAGGAATTGAATCGCAGTGTTTAAACATCCCCTGTGTCTGTGTCCTTTGTCCTGATCCTCCCACACTGGGACACGGGTCCAGCAAAGCCTCAAAGAACCAGCAGGCAATCCTGGAGTTAGCAACAGCTCTCTCTGACTCACACTGGGCATTCTCTTTGTAGGCCTCTAATTTAATAAATGATTCAGCCTGACTCTGCTGAATTGATGAGCCCCATGGGGTATTATAGCTCACAAGTAGTCAGTCTGAGGTCTTTCTAACGGCTGAAAAGCATTGGAAGAATTTTCTAGAAAGGTTTGCTGAAAACAACTTTTTGCCACATACAGTCACGATCTTTTAAAACAAATATACTTCTAAGTACTACACTTCCCTGCAAGTGCTTGCTTATTTCATTATCTGAGAGTTTTATGAGGGCAGAAAACATGTCTTTCTATTCTATAGTTAGGGCCTAGTACAGTGAGTGCCTAGAACTTAGTAGTCAATATCTATAACTGTATCTACATCTATGCTTATAATTATATCAACATTAAATGAGCGCTTATGATTGTATTCTAGACATTGCTCTGCATCACACATACTTCAGTTTTTTATTCCTGCACATCCTATGAAGTGGGCATTACTCAGAGAGATTAGGCATCTTCCCTAAAGACGCAAGCTTGTGGTTGGGCTACAATTCAGATCACATTCACTCTGAATTCAAAGCTATTCAACACTGATTTCTGCACAGTGCAAAAGTATATTTACACTTTTTTACCTTCAAGGTGTATTTATTCTTATTATATTTCTTAGTAAAAGATGATCTTACAGAGATTAAATGAAAATCTGTGTTAGTTCATTTTTCTAAAAGTAAGAACACTTCTAAATATAAAATAAATATGAATAGCCACTATTCAACATTCTTGGACATTGGTCTCCCTTCAATACTAATGCCTGAGTAAAATGACATTAAAAGAATAAAGTCATATAAGGATAAAAGAAAGGAAATTTAGAGAGTGGAGAGATTTTATAATTCAATAAATGTCTAAAAGGTAGAGAGATGTTGGGTAAACAGATGAGGAGTGGCAGCCCCAGGGACAAGCCGCTGGGCACTGTCACATCTCTGAACCCATAAAGTTCAGGAAGTGTAGCAATTTACCCTCAGCAAAAACCAAACAAATACTACAAGACTTTTCTTTAAAGAAACTACAATAATTGATTGGAGAAAACTATTGCTCCCAGGCAAATATCAGAACCTTAGAGATAAATGCAGTATTTTGATGCACACTTTTCCAAAGACAGGTTTGCCCACCCCTGCTTATCCCAAAGGGGGCTGCTGAACAGAAACATGGAACTTTCAGAGTCTAGGTTCTTGGGAGAGTCCTGGCCAAGGAAATTCACAGACACCCAGGTCTGGCAACCCAGAAGTCTGTTCTTAACCACGAACTGAAAACCAAAGCTAGCCAAGCAAAGGGAGAAACTAGTAACATGGGCAGAGAAGAAATAAGGTAAACGAAATGGTACTCTTTATTGTGGGGTGGGGGGGAAAGCACTAGAGATAGGATTTGGGATAAGAAGAGAATTAAAAAAATGCACATACATCGAATTCATACGAAGGAATGAGAGACCAAGAAAGAGTGATTGAAAGCAAGATAGAGCTCTTGGATTAAAAAAAATCAACATAATAGATAATAAGTGTAACTTACCTGGTGTGTGTGTATGTGTGTGTAGAGAATAAATATTTGAAAATTGTCATGTTACAATAATTAGGGACTAAATAGATTTTACTCTTTGAATACTAATTTAGATTATCATTCAGAAAAACATTTAAAAGGTTTTTTTTTCTTTTTGGAAATTAGACCAAAACGTTTATCTTGAATGTTGTCCCTATTTCTTGAATCCAGATTTCTTCTACTCTTCTCTGTGTACTGGGCTACTCACTTGACCTCATGGAGAAATGGTGCTTTGTTGACAATATTGTTATTTGGCAAATATTTCTAATTGATGGTACTCATTGACATTATTCTAATATTGAAAAACTTCTCTACTTAAATATCACCTAGCCATTCAAAACTGTTCACAGACCTGGAGAGTGTAAATGAAAATCTGACTGCATCTCTTTCCTGCTTAATACTCTTCAATGGCTTTTTTTGTCCCTAGGATCCCTGTGATCTGGTACTATCAAATTTTGTTACAATGAATATTTTACTTTTGGAATAAAAGTAATGGGGTCACTTAAAAAATAGTTGATTTATATTTTCCTCTCAGGTAGTCAAACACCATCCTCCCCATCTTTACCCCCTAACCCCTACACAAACTGATGCCTGAAATTTTCCATCTAGGAAAGTAAGGAATTAAAAGGATCATGCAAATAACTATTTTTGTTACTGACTCTACCATACTCTGTTTGACTACTAAGGGACTTAGTGCCCTGGTCACACTGCAGAGTAGACAGGAGAAATGCAGAGCCAAAAGAAGGATTCATTATTGATGCTTTGTAATGGCGTGGAGCAAGGGGAAAGAACACAGGAGAGAGAAAATGAATGTTGTGAGTGAAGGAGAAAGAAATAGAGATATAATCTCTGGGAACTCCACAATATTGTCCAGAGAAAACCTTCATTATTATTTAAAATAATCTTTGATAGCAACTTTGCAGTCATGGTACACAGATTACTGGCCTCTACAGTGTAAAATAAAGAGGTAGTCTGGCGTTTTAAACAGTGAAGTAACATGATAAAATAAGAGAAGATTTTTTTCTATGTGTAAATTAGACAGGGGTGAAGTGATGGTGAGATTCATAACAAGGAGTTATGATCAGGATAATTAGGTTTTAGATGAGAAATGTTTTGGGGGTAGTACTGTACAAAGCTATCATTCACCTAGTTTAAACCTCGCCAAATTGCTAGAAGTGGGATGATATTTTCTTTCATCACTCTTCTGCCTCTAAAGTTATCATACTTCCTTCCAAACTAAATAATAGTATTTAAACTTCTGTTTTCTGAAATTTGGCCTGAGAAAACCAGTCAAAATTATGTAAAGAGATTGTTGTATCTTGTCAAAATTCTCTAGATTAGGTTAAAATTTATCGTTTCTTTTATGTTCTTCTGATATTTTGAATTTCTTGATTTTCCATTAAGAAAATAATCTTAAAATGAGATCACCTTGCATTTGTGATAAAAAATTATATCCAGTACTTTTATTTAACATGAATCATATTTGCTTTAAAATGTGAAGAATTTAATGCTTTGTGATACATCATTTTCCCCTAGTAGACTATCCTTTGTTGCAGTTTTTCATTAAGTGACTTCATACAATTTGAGAATAAAAGAAATATGCTGAAGCTGACAGTTGGTTGACTTAGTTTTACCTCGTAGCTTAAGAATAAAAGAGAAGGAAATATATTGCCTCATGAAACTAAATATTCACATGCAGTGCTAGATTTAGGCATGATTGATTGAGTGATATCACCTGGTCTTTGGTTTTCGCTTTCCCAGCTTTGCTTCTCCATGCTGTTATCCTCATCTTCACTCTCTGTAGGAAGCTTCTCTGGTTGACCAGAAAATAATGCCACAAGCAACTACAGTGACAACCCTTGTTACAGCCCACAGTCCCAGTGGAAGTGAGAGCATTGTTTTCTCATGCTCATAGAAATATCCTGACAAGATTGTTCCCGGAGACACTCAGATGATCTTCTTGTAGACTTAAAGGCCTCTAGATGTTTTTCTGTGTTTATAATTCTTCCTTCACCTGGAAAGTAATGGAATTCATGTCTCTCACTATTGCTTCTGAGGCATGGTCCTTGAAGGCTCTTGTCATTCTATTTTAAGGAGATAATTTCTATATATTTAATAAAAGGAAGGAAACCCCTCTCTCTTTCTCTCTCTCTTTCCAGTCACACACACATGAATTTTGCATGCTTGATATTTGTTATTGTTTCCCTAGAGAAAAGATTAAAAAAATATTGTCTTTCAGTGTCTTTAATGTGAACAGAATACCAGCTGGATTTCAATACTGCCAACTGTCTGGTTTATTTAAGAAGGGTCCCTCTTGGAGTTATTTGTCAGAGCTTGGCCAGGTAATAATCTCTCTTTTTGTCTGCCTCTTCTAAGGTGGTAGAGTTGTTTATGCTTAAATACTAGAAAAAAAGAAAAACTCAATAGCAGAGGATTAGAAAAACTCTATAGGTAACATTTACTATTTTTTGATATTGTCTATTAGACAATAAAATAATTTGCTTAAAAATCCTTTTGACTTTTCTGTCTCATAGTATTGTAAAATCTTTAATGAGTGCTTTAGAAAAGAATTACAGATTGATTCCTTTTCTTATTATTATGGCAAGCCAAATGTACTGTACACTTCAAAATGCTGAATATGATACTTCAAATATTTTTTAAGTAGTGGATTGAGCTTGAAAGTAATAAAAATAAGAGTTCAGAAAGGATGAATAAATAAAAATGTAGAGAAATGAAAAGTTGAAGCTTGTGTTTCCTTGGGAGAATCTGCTGTATCTTTCACATGAGAAACTCACTTTAAAATTGGCCTCAAAAATTGCCATACAAAACAACTATGGAGCATGTATTCACAATCAAGAATCACAAACAGAAGACAAAAAAAAACAAAACCAAAAAACCCCTGATATGAGAGCCAGAGAAGCAACAAATTGCAGAATGAGAACTTATTTGAGTCTGTATTTTGTTTCAGAGGAGGAGTATAAAGAAAATGACTAATTTGGACTTTTCTAAGTTAAATATGCATAAAAATATCTAGTAAAATATCTAATGAAAGACCAGAAATAAAAAGTATAATTTCCAGAGTAATAAAAGAAAAAATAAAACAGGTAAACACAAAATCAATCAATTTAACTGAAGCTAAGAAAGAGGGAAGAAAAGAAATTCAGGGGAAAAGAGACATATAGAAAGTACAAAATAAGATAGTGGAAACAAATCTGAACAAATCAGTAATGACAAAAATCACAAGTGGAATAGAAAGACCTTAAAATGTTAAACCTTTATGCATCTAATAACACAACTTCAAAATATATGAATAAAAAATTGACAGAAGTAGAAGGTGAAATAAATGATTCCACTAAAATAGGGGGGTTTAACACAACTCTCTCAGAAATACATATATTGAGGCAAATTCCAATATTTTTAGAGTGATGTGTATTGTCTAAATGTTTGTATTAATGTTATGAACTGTTATTAGCCAAAGTGACTATCCACAACCATGAGTTTTTGTTGTTGTTATAGTTACTGGTAGCTACCGACTGTTAGACTTAAAGATATCAAAAGGCTTCTCCCTTATAACTTTGCTACCAGGTAATTGTTATAATAAAAAGCACCAAATAATACTCTAAAGCCAAATAATGCTGCAAATGCAAGCAGCAATAATAGAAACAGCTCATAAAACCTAAGGGCAAAATGATGTCTTAGTACTCTTCTTTTCAGTTGTAATGAAGATTCTATGTCAAATTTTATATTTTTTATCTTTTTCAGGCATAAATATAGGCAAGGCACCCTTGCTTTGTGCATTAGTTATTGGAATCACTTAATTTCTCTTAGAGTTTAACTTAAATTAGGAGATATATATAGTATTATACTACCTATGCCAAAGTATTTAAAATTAATTTCTGACATTATATCAAATAGAAAAGAAGCAATATTGAAAGTTAAAGAACTAAATTTCCAACTCAGTGGTTAGAAAATGAACAATAGAGTAACCAAAAATAGGTCAATGATAAAGAGAAGAGCAAATATTAATAAAATAGAACAGAAGATGCAAATGACAGACCCTGAAAAAACACACATCTTTTCCTTTGAAAAGTGTAGCAAAATAGATAAGTTGCTTGAAAATATATACAAAATGATATATTCTTTATAAATAATTAATTAATAAAACTAAATCAAAGAAATAAAAAATAAAAAGCCATTAAAATTTTTAAAAGTAATGTCTGTCTCAAATTAAAATAGCTGTCTCTTTTAAACTAAAAAGAGAATTCTACTATCTACTCTGTTAAAAGATAATTTCATTCTAGTACAAATTCTTTCTAAGAACAGAACAGTGCAAAGCTCTTCCTAAAAAGTATAATGATTCTAGCATAGCTTTGTATGTAAACACACATGAACTGTAAAGGAAAGAACGTAACAGTCCAGACTCACTTGTGAACACTGGTACAAAAATTTTTAATCTAAATATTAGCAAAAAAATCAGTAATAGACAAATAAAGCAACATGTAATGATCAGATTGGCTTGTTCCAGGACATAAAAGCAGTTAGACGTCAGAAAATTTGGAAATATAATTCACCACATTTAACAGATTATAAAAGAAAAAATACAAACATCTCAATTGAAGAAGAAAAGGCCTTCAAAAAATTCAACATTCGTTCATGATAATAATTCCTGAAGCTATGAGAAGTATTCAATATGAATTTTTTTAAAAGATTCACCCTGAGCTAACATCCGTTGGAAACCTTCCTCTTTTTTTTTTCCCTCCCCAAAGCCCCAGTGTATGGTTGTATATCCTAGTTGTAAGTCCTTCTAGTTCCACTATGTGAACCACTGCCACAGCATGGCTACTGAAAGACAAGTGGTGTGGTTCCACAACCGGGAAATGAACCCAGGCCCCTGAAGCAGTGACAGCACCAAACTTTAACCACTAAACCATCAGGGCTGCCTCTCAACATGAATTTTTAAGTTCTGCGAAGTTCCTTCCCCAGAGAGCACTTGACCAGAATCCTAAGAATATAGGTGATAGTTCAACCAATATTTTCACCATCATGCAATCACATTGTCAATATTTATACCAGTCAAAAATATTTCTTAGAAGGGAAGTACTTTCTGGTTCCCCTAGAATGAGAACCTCCAGTATTTTTCTAGGATAACAGTAGCTGTATACATCTGAATCTGTCCACAGGACAGTAAGGAAAGCAAAATAAATCCACAAATTATTACCTGCAAATACAGAAGTAAACATCAAATTCCAATAGAGCTAACTCTGGAACTCAAAGTACAAAATGAGAGGATAGTGGGAGGAGTCTGAGGAAAATGCTCTGAAAAGAGGAGAAGAAAAGAGAAAATTCCTCATTAATTATGAAAATATTGAAAACTTGTCTGAGAGTTGATAGATCACAGTAGTAGGTATAGAGAAAATTCTTGAAGGTGGGTGGGAAAATGGAAATTCTGAAGTGACAGTCTTGGAAAGGCATTTTTTCTGGAAGAGTAAGTAAATGGAAAGAGAAAGACACTGTTGAAGACGGGATGAGAAGAAGAAAAGGAAGTTGGGAAATTAAAAATCTTGCAGAAACAAGAGAACTCCAAAACACACAAAACCCTCTCCCACATCCAGAAAGGGTCACCATTAGAGAAAAGGCACTTCCCTATACTGATAGAGTGTGTGCTCCTGGAGCAGGAATGTTGTAAGTGATGCAAAATGCTCACACTATCCAGAAACTGAAGAGAAAAGAAAGAAAGAAAAGCAATCCACTTCCATACAAAGCTGCTCTGAGAGGAAAACAGAAAACGAGAATCATACCATTTCAGTTGTTGAAAATTCCCTATCCTGCACTTAGTTGAAAGAACGTCTACATAATGGACTATATGTAGCTATAAAAAGAATGAGAACAATCTATGAACTTATAAGGAGTAATTTCCAGGATATTCTGTTAATGGAAAAAAGCAAAACGTCTAGAGTATATACACTATTCTACTTTTGTGTAAGAAACAAGGGGAGGTAAGAACATAACCATGTACCCGCTTATTCTTGTCACAAGAAAAACAAAAGGACCAACAAGAAACCAATCCTTTACTTTTTCACCTGTAAGGGTGGAAGGAAACAGAGTGGGAAGGATGAGCGAAGTGACACTGCTCTGAATATAACCTTTTGCATATCTTGAAATTTTAGAAACATGTTATTGTTTAATATATCCAAAAAATAAAATTAAGTCAGCAAAGAAGGAGAAATGCCTAAATCTGAATATAGGCAGATTTAAACAATAGAAGTGTCTAACAGCAACAAAAAAGACAGAATCTAAGAAAATAACTTCTGAGCACAGTACTTCAAAACTGTACTCTCAATTTAAAGACAAAAATAGAGCCAGCCCTCATGGCCTAGTGGTTAAAGTTTGGCTTACTTCATTTTGGCGGCCCAGGTTGGGGCCCGGGTTCTGTTCTCCTCACGGAACCACACCATTCGTCTGTCAGTAGCCATGCTATGGCAGTGGCTCACATAGAAGAACTAGAAGGACTTACAACTAGAATATACAACTATGTACTGGGACTTTGGGGAGGAAAAAAAAAAGAAAGAGAGGGAAAAAGATTGGCAACAGACGTTAGCTCAGGGCGAATCTTTCCCAGCTAAAACAAAAACAAAAACAAAAACAAAAATAAATACTAAGAAATCTCAGTTTTCTTATCGATATGTTGTTGGTACAGATGTAATGACTTGAAACTATCTTTTTTGTGTTGTAGAAATTAGAAAAATAATGCATATATTGATATTTTAGGGTACCAGAGTTCTCTCTATAACAGACAGAATACAAAATAAGGAAGGTAAGAAAGCGTACTGTAATATTTGATTATAGTTAGAGGTATCGGTATGAAATAATTTTGGAAAAAAAGCCCTGTATTTCTTAACCCTAACCTCTAAAAGGGCCTTGAAATAATGACAACCCAATGAGAACGGGCACACCTAACGTATGGATCTTTCTTGCTAAATAACATTCCACACTAAAAGGTATTAGCATTCTTTTGGGAAATGTCTGATTCCAGGACTGTGACAGGGAAAGCACAAAATGAGCCTACAACACATTGTTGTGTCAGAAAATAGGGAAGAAAAACACAGGGGAAGACCTCAAAATGACACAGGGACCAGTTTGACTGGCTTCCATGGGTCAAACCTGGGAAAATCTGAGCATAAAAAGTAATGACAGTAATAGATTATAGAACATTTAAAAATTCAAAAGCCTATACTAATACTATTATATTGTGATTTATAATAAATGTATATTTAGTCTTGCTCCTGCTTCTAGCCCTCTTTCTACAACCCTTGGAATTTAGTGGTGAGAGAGATAAAGATGTCTTTTGTTATGTTAATGAGGTGACTTTTGGAATGCCCCTAGGTTACCTAAAGATGGGGGCTGGTTGCCAGGGGAAACAATCCTGTGATTGGAGGATTGGAATTTTCAGGCCCCTCTGTCTACTTCTGGAGAGGAGAGAGGGGCTGGACGTTGAATCAATCACCAATGGCCAATGATTTAATCAATCATGACTATGCAATGAAGTCTCCATAAAAAAAAAAAAGGACAAAGTTCAGAGAGCTTCTGGGTTGGCGAACACAGGGAAATTTGGGGACACTGGTTTGCTTGGAGAGGGCATGGAAGCTCCTCACCCTTTCTTCATACCCTGCCCTATGCATCTCTTCCATACAGCTATTCCTGAGTTATATCCTTTCACAATAAACCACTGCTCTAGTAAGTAAAATATTTCTCTGAGTTCTCTGAGCCACTGTAGCAAATTAATGAACCAAAAAGGGGGTCCTGGGAATTCCAGTCTATAGCCTGTTGGTGAGAACCTGGGCTTGTGATTGATGTCTGAAGTGGAGGGAGATGTAGAAAGCAGTGTTGTAGGACTGAACCCTCAACCTGTAGAATCTGATGCTAGATAATGTCAGAATTGAGTTGAATTGTAGGACACCCAGTTGGTGTCAGAGAATCGCTTGTTAGTGAGGGAAACCTCTCCTCCACCATGAAGTGGAATTGGGATCTGGACCCTTTTAACTATTAAACAAACAAATCTCCTTTATAGTGAAAATTCCAACTAATAAAAGTAGAAGAAACATAAGCCAGAGAGAGAAGGACAGACACTGCATGAACTCACTCATATATGGAATATAAATGAACACACGGACAGAGAGAACTGATTGGTGGTTACCAAGGGGAAGGGGGGTAGGGGCTGGGCACAAGGGATGAAGGGTTACATCCACATGGTGATGGACAAACAACAATGTGCAACTAAAACTCTACAGTATTATAAACTATTAAGACATCAGTAAAAATAAATAAATTTTAAAAAGTAGAAGAAACAATAAAGTCTAAAAATCATTATTTTTTAACTGTCATGTGTCAGCAAGGCTACATTCCTTTTGGAAGCTCTAGGGGAAAATCTGTTCCCTCACCGTTTCTGGCTTCTAGAAGCCACCTGCATTCCTTGGCTGATGGTCCCTTACTCCATCTTCAGAGCTAATAGCACATCATCTTCAAATCTCTCTGTGATGCTGACCTCCCTACCTCCCTCTTATGAGGACCATTGTGATTACATCGGACTCATCCAGATGATCCAGGATAATCTCCTCATCTCAAGATCTTTAAATTAATCAAATCTGCAAAGGTAACATATTCACAGGTCCTGGGAATTAATATGTGGACGTGTTAACTCACAAAGGGCATGATCTGCTTGCCATGAGACAGAATCCAATCAAGAGGCAAGATGGTGGAAAAAAGAAAGTGTTTATTACAGCTTGCTAGCAAGAGGGAAGATGGCCAACTATTGTCTCAAAGAACCATCTTACAGAACAAAGACTACAGGCCAGTTATATAGGGGGCTGGTCTCCAGGTGGGGGAAGCATCTGGTCTCAGGGTGGGGGCATCCATCTAGTCTTAGGTCCCGAGTCTTTTGTTTTACTTGATATGCATCAGAAACTGAAGCAATGCCCTATACTCTGGACTTTCAGTTGTCATTGATGATGGCTAGCAGCCTAGATTCTCTGCCCAGGGGTCATCACATTCCTAAGGAAGTCAAGATAACAAAGTTATCAACTTATTGTGGCTGGGAGGGGCCACAATACCCACAGAGCATGTCTGGGCTAGTTAATCAGAGGTCATTCAAAGATACGATACAGTTTCTTTTCTACAATATGGCTTCCCTTATGTCAACATTGTGTTGAGCCAGTATCAGACATCTTTGGGGGGCCATTATTCTGCCTACCCCAGAGGTTATATGGGAATTTATTACAATATTTTTATAACTTTTCTGTAGGTCAGAACTTTCTTCAAAATAAAAGTTTTAATTAAAAAAATACACAATTTAAGGAAATTGATAATGATTTAGATCTAAAATTCTAGATTACAATAATTATTGTGTTCAAATGTAGGGAGGAAATAAAACTATACTAGTGAAAAACTTCCATTATGAAATTATAAACTTAATTTATAAGGTTAAAAAATTATATATATGTGTAATGTACACATGTATTATGTTACACATATATGTATATATAACCTAATATATATATATATATATAATATATATACACAACATGCATCAAGGTGTCCATCCATTTTCCTTGCTGCACAGACTGGTGTTGGGCTTGGTAACTGATGGCCAGCTGGAGATATATATATATATATATATATATGCGCCCCTATATACGGCAATACATTTTTCCTAATGATTAATATCAAAAAGAATCAGCTTCTTGAAATGAAATAATTTATGTTTTCTGACTTAGCAATCATAATTAGAATCTTTCACAACCCAAAGTTCCATCATCATCTATTCATGTAGACTTTTTCTAGTACTTTAAAATTTTTTCATGTACAATCATAATATGGTTCTAACTTTTTTTCCCTCAAAATGATCAACCACTTGTGCTCACATGATTTTGCAAGTAATATTTATTTTCTCATGAACTGCAAATGCCACTTTTACTAAATTTTAAATAATTCAACACTGCTTTAAAATGGTAGTCTCTTGTCTGATTATGTGAGATGCTGATTTGGTACAGTCAGTGTTTGGTTTTTCTTAGGCATTTAGGTCTTTGGAATCACTATATGTTTAATGGTGACACAGTCACTTGAAGTCATAATGCATTTGTTAAATATGATGAATCATGGCTGTGTCAGTCTCTGATATTTAGTACTAGGACTGAAAGATCCTGGGATGTTTTGTTTTTTTTTTTGGGTAGACGTAAAGGGCAATTTAAAAATTCATGCGGTGTACTGCAGAAAAAGTCATAAAATTGACATTCCAAATTCATTATACAGAGTCTCTGAGTCACACTTTAAACCTCAATTGTAACTTGACAGTAGAGAGTTTCATCAAATATTGGGGACCCAAAATATGTGATTAGCATCTCAAGCAAGTGTTCTGAAAACTGCCTCTTACATTGAAGACATGATAGTTTCACTAAAATAATTGTTTATATACTGAATTTCCATGGGAATGATTTTGGTTAAAGAAGAAAATAGGAAAGAAGGAAGGGAGGGAGAGAGCGAGGGAGGGAGGGAGGAAGGGAGGAAGGAAGGAAGGAAGGAAGGAAGGAAGGAAAAATGATTCACAGAATTCTCCCTGCGGCTGTCATAATACGTGTAGGACCAAATACAGTAGGCTCTTGGACCACATAACTCAGTGGAAACATTTGTTTAGTTATCCTTTTTGCAAATTATGTTACAACCAAGAAATGTCAAAATTCTAATTAAGATGTTTCAACTTCAGAGAAGAAGGGCATTAAAGTATATTGACAAAAGTGAGTATTTTACTGGATTCACTGATTTTAAGTTGAATATTTTCATTCTTGACCTTATGCTCTTTGAAAAACATTTTCAACAATGAAAATACAGTCGTGTCAGGATGGCTGCATGGTCTAAGAATGAAAATATAAGTTTTTATGTCGACACCTTTTTTCATGTCTTTTTCTTCTCACCTCTCCTTCCATATGTCCTGGACAAGACACCAAGTCACATGATGCCTTTATTATTATTATAGCATTCCACATTCTATTGTAGAAAATAAGATATTGCCTAAGGTTTGTTTTTTTATTTACAAATATTTAAACACATCAAGTATGTTGTACAAAATTTTGAATGAGATGATATGTTTTTGAAATTAAATAAACCCTTTTCTCTGAATTCATGAAAAAAATACATGAGTCAACAACCCCCGTATAGGTAAGTAAAATAATTTTGAAAAGATTATTTCTTGTGTTTTATTTTCTAACACTGTAAGAGTCAGAATAACGTTGGCTGTACACGTTATAAATGATTTTTTGATAAACACATCTTTTTACCAAACCCGATGACACACAAAAAATCCAGCATCATTATTTTCTCAAACATGAATTTTAGTTTGAAAACTGCATGGAAAATGCTAGTAAGGTGACAATAAGTCCCAGTTTGTGTGGGACCATTCTAGTTTGCCCCTGTTGTCCTGGCATAATTATTAATAGTACCTCCTTTCACTCTGAAGTGTCCTGGTTGGTGGTAATAAATTATATAGTCATCCTACTCATTCTTTTGACTTTAAACTATCAGAATTTTCCAAAGTGACATCTAAATAGATTGCAAAAGAAGTTCTTTTCCAGACATTTATAAATACTTGTTTATAGCTACACAGCATATAGGGAGGGTAATTGACATTGGTCATTCCAAAAACCAACAGGATTGTTATTGCTGACAAGGCAGAATCTTTAGTTGAAATGCTAGCCTTAATCACAGGTTTCCTGAAATAAAATCAACCTCTGGAAATTCATTTAACCACCAAAATCACGTAACCATTAAAAGGGCACCTTTATTAATGAAGAAGATAAATTGCATCTCACCATTAGAGGGGCATCAACATGCATGGCCAGAGCCTAGGTTCTGACAAAGGAAACCTGAGTTTAATTCCACAACAATCCATTAATGAATCCCACGACATTTCAAGAGCAAATTCTTCAAAAATGCTGAGTTTATTTCCCTATTTCCAAAAGAGTTGATCCAGATCCAAAGTTTTCAAATGTTGGTCTGCTAACCATCACTGATCAGTAAGAAGTGTTCACCAGTCTGTGGCATAATGCAAAAAAATAAAATAGTTTTTTCTGAAGTTAAATTTATTAAACATAAGGATTTATGTTTTACTCTGAGATTATATGCTTAACGTATTTTGATGTGGAAATAATATTAAGTAATTGCTAAAATTTTTAATTTGTTTGATCTTATTAATTGATAACTTTTATTAAACCTATTTATATTTCACATGCTAACCCAGAGGAGTACCTGTGCAAAACAGAGTTATGATGAACTGGTAAAGATTGTGCTTGAATGGTTGTTAACTAGTGTCATGACAATGGGTAGAGGCTCAGCCTTCAGACCTTATACTTTGAATGGATGTAGTTCCATTGTGTCTAATTACCTTCGATGGAAACTGAATGCACAAAGGAAAATGTGAGACTATTAGGCCCAAATACATAGGTTCTTTACTATTCCATAGGCCTAGTTATGTATTAGGATTTATGGAAATTCAATGACTCAAAATGGCAATGGAAATGAACTGCTATTGCTCAAACTCCACCTTACATTAGAGCAAAGCCTTAGAAAGAAGAGAATAAGTGTGTTTTTCTGTTGGGAAAGGCATTTCTTTTTGTGAATGCCCAGGCATGCTCTCTCAACTCAAAAGAAAATTTCATATGATGTGCTTTCTTTTATCCTGCCGACTGCTCTTGTATGACTACTGGAATAAACACAGCAGCACTATGGGAGGCCATCACACTAGCTTTAAAGAAAAAGATGAGAGGGTCAGAAAAAAAGGACAAAAGCTTTTATAGTACTAGAGGAAACCACTTCAATACTCAGGCTGGCATAAAAGCCATTCAAAGCATGAGAAAATGTACTATGAGTTCTATTAATAGTAAATTTAATGTATAAATATGGGAGGAAATGCCCAGGAGAAAAAGAATTAGTATATTATGAATGTTATCATTAAGTCTACTTAAATTGTTGAAGCTAATTACTAGTTCAGCATCTATTTTTGAATAGAAAACATAAGGTTAAAAAGTGATGGCTGATCTTCCTTTTATCTGAGAAAATATACTGGCAAACAAAGGAAACCTTGTAAATACAAAAATACTTGGGAAGTCAAAGCAATTTTACTTACTAAACTATGAACTAATCAACATTTACTGGGGCCATTCTACACAGGATATGGAACAACTGGGAAGTTGTCAATCCAGGCATCCTTCTAAAGGAAACGTAGGGGAGCAGAATTTGCCACCCCAAAATGTATCTTTTTGGCTTGACTATTTTTAAGAACAAAAGACTCAGGAAGAAACTTTGAACTTCCCCTTAACTGCCTGAAAGAATATAAGATAGAAGGCCTGTTTCAGGAAGGAGCTATCACCATAGATAACTATAGTATAATATGAACTAGACGTAGTAGACAGGGAGGAACCTAGCAAGACCCATTTGATCAAAGTCCTCTCCACATCCCGTTGTTTCTGAGAGGCATGGCAAACACTTGTTTACCAAACATATGCTTTTCCATCTCTGTGTGAATTGCTGTCCTCCCCTTTGAAGTTCCAAACGTCTACTTACAATATCCTCTTTGTCTTTAGCTGAAGATGGTATGTAAGGTGGTGTCTTCAGCCATTTGGTCAAGTTACTCAGTTTTGCTGGGTTTCCCTCCTGTATACATGTTATTAAACTTTGTTTGATTTTCTCCTGTTATTCTGGCTCATGTCAATTTAATTCTTAGAACAGTCAAAAGAACTTAGAAGGGTAGAGGCAAACTTCTTCCTCCCCTACAGAAATTACTATCCAGTGACAAACTATTGAGCAGAAGTGAGCAATATAAGATATTATATTATTAGGATAGGTCCCTGTTATGGATCCTAAGTGGGATAAGTGTTTAGATTAAGTAGTTCACGGAGGGCAGTTATTTGTTAGAGAAAACTGCCTGGGAGAAGTGAGATTTGAGCTGTTATGAAAAAAGAGTTTGGATAGAATTTGGGCAGAGGAAGGACATCTAAGGGAGGGAAAAACACGAAGTGAATTCATGGAGCTGAGCAACAATAAGAGACTGGAAGGAAAGTAGTCCAGTTGAATAATTAATGCTAACTTTTAGATAGTCTTCTTTTTTGGTAGGTTTATAAAAGCAAAGAAAAATCATAGAAAATAGAATCGTATGATGAGAGCATTGCTCTTAAGAGCAAATGCTCCCAAACTTTCCCGTCCATGACTCCTTCCCAATTTATGGCTAGTTTTGAGTTTGTCTTTCAGATAGTCTCAATGCCTTTATGAGTATATATACTATGTCTCGTATGTTTATACACATACCATTTTATTATATTCTGTTTTTTAACTCTCAAAAATGCTTAACAACATATAATAGTTATATTTTTCTTGTCTTTTACCTTGTGCCTTTTAACAAATGCTAAGTATACTTTTCTATGGATGTAACCTAATCAGTCAACTTACCTGTACCCCATTGATAAACACTTGGGCTGTTTCTGAGATTTCGTCAATACAATCAATATTAGGATGAGTAAAGTACACCTCTGCGAGTATAGGTGACCGTGTGAGTATATTCTAAGTGGAACCGATGAATCAAGGAAAATTCCATTGTAAAATGTAATAGATCTTGCCAATTGTCCTCTATACTGTTCCAATCTCTAACCCCATCAACAGTGTTGGAGAGGCATGCATGTCAAGAGTTTTGGGCATGACAAATGTATTGTTGGGGTAAGAGCCAGAGTAAGAAGCTGGGAGACTGGAAGGGAAATCTTTTGAATCTCTTTTAATGATGCAGATCCATGGAATTACAGGACAGCCTTAGTATGCAAGTCTGTAACAAGCAACAACCTACAATAGCCACAGTGGCATCTCTGGAAACGTTTTTTTTCCTACAAGTTCACCAAGTAATTTTTGGCATGAGAAGTAATGTTTAACCTAAATTGGGCAGAGAGTGGGTCCCTGGATCTGGTGGTGGCCCTACAGGAGTGGTGTCCACCACATTGGACTAGGCTCTCGGAGTATTTAATAGTTTTTATAGATGGACTGAAGCAGCAGGGCCATTTCTAAACAAGTGGTCCAACCTCACAACAGAGACAAAACTAAACAACTCTAGTTTCCCAATTCTTTTTTTTTCTCCTATTGTTCTGGCTCCATCCTCTGGCCTCTCAGTTTACATTTTTCAGTTCTGGTACAGTTGCCCCAGTTTGCATTCTTAAATGAGTTCTCTAAAATTGTCCAAGTGAAAAGCATGAGTATGTGAGAAAATCCACTTGTCCTGATTCTAAGGAAATTTTGGTTTGGATAATTTGAGGCTAAATAAGTAAAACAAACAATTTAAAAAAAGAACATTGGAAGGCTCCATAGTATAAAAGAAGGAGGTACAGAAAAGAGGAGAATATTTTAAGTAGGATCTCCTTTTTACTTTGATGAACTTCAAAGAAATATGGTTTCTACAAGCGAAATAAAATAAAGTTGATATATGACAATGAGGGGAGATGAAAAAAGAGGTAGGAGAGAGGCAAGCAGAAATAGAAATTAATCCCAAAATGGAATAAGGGAAGAATGTTTTATAACATAAAAAATAATTATAAATTTTTTAAACGCATTCAAAACCGAAAAAAAGGTCAGAATATAACCGTAAAAACAAAACTAGTGATATGAAGGGCAAGAATGATAAAATCTTTCAGAATTCAGAGGAGGAGACAAAGAGATAGAAACAATCAGGAGTATATTTTTATGTGAAGAGAAGGTAACAGAGATGCCAACTACCTACCTACCCAATTGTTTAATTGGTTCTCCATAAGAAAAAATGAAACCTTTGGAGTAAGATACATATTCAGAGACATAGCAGTGGAGTGAGGATGGGGTGGGAGGGCAAATTCTGAATATGTATTATAAGATCTAAAGAGTTCAACAGGTAAAATTACTAGGGAGAGGAAAGGGTGTGAAAGGAAAAAAAAAAACCAAACAGACATATTTTTATAGAAGTCTTTTACTTCAAGAACAATAAATCTTGTACAATTCTTGATAGAATTATAAATTTAAAAGAAAGGAAAAACTGTTAAAATGAATAAAATTAGACTATTATCAGACAGTATCCTGCATATCAGAAGAAACAGTGGAAGCACAAAATGGCAGGACAAAAAGAAAAAATAATCCTTTCTCTGTCTGACTTATTTTACTGAGCATACTGCCCTCGAGGTCCATCCATGTTGTCGCAAATGGCAGGATTTGTGGAATGTAAAAAAACCCACCAAACTCATAGAAAAAGAGATCAGATTTGTGGTTACCAGAGGTGGTGAATGGGGAAAGGGGGAACTGGATAAAGGTGGTCAGAAGGTACAAACTTCCAGTTACAAGATAAATCAGTATTGCGGATGTAATGTACAATATGATGATTATAGTTAACACAACCAGAGAGAAGAATAGCCTTGGTATTTTAAAATGGATAGCATAAGGGATACACGACTAATGATACAATTGCCAAGGCAGCCTTTTTAGCCTTAATCCAGGCCTACATGGACTCAAGCTGAGGTAACTACCATCCAGCCTTGCTCTATTCAAGCCATACCTGGAGTTTGAGTAGCCTAAAGTCCAACAGCAGACTTTTCCTAGCCTGTCTTCGTCCCTTATGAAAATATTGCCCTCAGAGGTCTGTTTGGGTAGAAGAGGATTCAGTGTTTGGATGAAGACATTGGTCCTGGATACCTATTTCTAATCTCAGACTAATGGGATTATAGGAGCTTTAATATTTTTATTTTGTTCACTTAAGTTTTCTACTTTTTCCAATCAATATGTTTAATGTTTGCAATAAAAGTCTTATTAAATAAGGACCAATCAGAGAGATAGGATGAGAGCCAAGAAAGTGTATTTGTAAGAGGTGCCCAAAGGTGAAAATCTTTAGGGACTCTGAAGAGAGATTGAGAGGTAAAAATCGGAGGCTCATGGTGTGGTGGGAATCAAGGTAAAAAGATCATCGATCTTCCTACAGAGTGTGTGTTCAGGATGGGACCAGAGTGTTTTAGGGAGGTGAGAAACAGATGCCGATTTGGTGGTCTAAGTAAGAGATTTTCCACAGCTGATATTTTAAACTTGATAGTGGAACATTAATAAACGGGGGGAAAAGACGTTGCTAGGAGGGCCCAGAAGAAATCGGATAGCAAATGATTTTAGGATATCTAGTTCTCTGGGCTTCCTCATCTTAATCTGCCAAAAACTGGTCTATAAAAAGTACAAACCTCTTAGTTAAACAAACTTCTACTTTTTACAGTTAAACAGGAAGAAAATTCATGAATGTGTCAAGAATTCTTTCCCTGCTGAGAAAAACGTTATCCTTGACAGAACATCAAAATTGGTTTCGTGAAGTTGAATTAATGCAGGTCAAGTGCATTTGAGATCCCTCGATGAAAAGAATACTAAAACTGCCAAGTGAAAACTATTCTTTATCCTTATTCTTTGAGAGATTCCTGGATCTGCCAAAAAAATTTAAAAAAAGAAGTTGCAACTGTTGAATAGCAAGTTTAAAGTTGATTATTCTTGACGGTTATCAAGATTTGTCCATTAGGAAACAAAGAGTTACATGTTCTGACAGTTTACTGTGTGTTTTTATGCATTTTTTACTTTACCACATTGGCAAAGAAAACAAATCATTTATTGTTTTAGTCGTTTTAAAGTTACTACTAAAGATGGTTGTTTAAAGTGTAAAGTGACTTTATGGCCTCACTCCCTTTCAGCGAATTGAACTAAGGCTTTATTGGTTTAGGAACCAGCAATATCTTAAGAAAGACCTGCCAGCGACCAGAGGCCAGCTAACATTTTGTTTGTATCTTATAATTGTTTTTTCTTTTTCAGCTGATTCATTATCATCTAATGAAGGAACGGGGCAAAATAAGAATTCTGTAAAGCTCGAGTACGGAAACAGTTTTTTTTTTTTTTTTGTCAAGGTTATTGCTAGTCTCAGAATGACAGAATGAGCACTTAAAAATGAAATTATATTAAAATTCCATAAATATAGAGGAATAGATCTTATAAGGAAAATAGCACATTTTAGGGCCAAGTTAGGCAAAACAAAATAAGTTTTGATTTACTATAATTATAAGAGAGACCTCTGAGCATGAATATTTGAGTTCCATTGGAAGTCTCTCTCTGCCTTATTAGTCTAATACACTTGTTTTCCCTATGACTTTTTTTTTGTGTGTGTGGGGGGAAGACCAGCCCTGAGCTAACATCCATTGCCAATCCTCCCCTTTTTGCTGAGGAAGACTGGCCCTGGGCTAACATCCGTGCCCATCTTCCTCCACTTTATATGGGATGCCGCCACAGTGTGGCTGACAAGCAGTGCATCCGCGGGCGCCCAGGATCCGAACTCGCGAACCCGAGGCTGCCAAGCGCAAACTAAACCGCTGCACCACCAGGCGGGCCCCCCACGACTTTTTTAAATCTTGTTTTATTGAGGTGAAATTTACATAATAAATCTAACCATTTTAAAGTGAACAATCCAGTGGCATTTAGTACGTTTATAATGTTGTGCAACTAGTATCTCTATCTAGTTCCAAAACATTTTTGTCACTCCAAAATGATCCCATGCCAATTAAGCTACTCCCAGTTCTCTGCTAACCACCAATCTGTAATCTGTCTCTGTGGTTTTACTTATTATGGATATTTCATATAAATGGCATCATACAGCATTGATATTTTGTATCTGGCTTCTTTCATTTAGCATAATGCTTTCAAGGTTCATCCACATTGCCACATGCATTAGTACTTCATTCCTTATTATGACTGAATAGCATTCCACTGTTTGTATATACTACAATTTGTTTATCCATTAATCCATGGATGTGCATTTGGCTTGCTTTCACCTTTTGGCTATTGTGAATAGTGCTGCTATGAACATGTGTGTACATGTATCTGTTTGAGTACCTGTTTTAAATTTTTGGCTTATATCCCTAGAGGTGAAATTACTGGGTCATATGGTAGTTCTATGTTTAACTTTTTGAGGAATTGCCATACTTTTTCCCCAGTGGCTGAACCATTTTACATTCCCACCAGCAATGTACAAGGTTTCTAATTTATCCACATCCCTGCCAAGATTTATTATTTCCCTTTACTTGATTCTAGACATCAGAGTGGATTTGAATGGTACCTCATTGTTTTTTTAATTTGCATTTTGGTAATGACTAATGATGTTGAACATCTTTTCATATACTTGTTAGCCATTTTCATGTTTCCTTTGGGGAAATGTCTATTTAAATCCTTTTTGATTATCCTATTGTCTGTTTTTACCACTTAAAAAATCAGGTTATTTGTCTTTTTCTTGTTGAGTTGTAAGAGTTCTTTATATATTCTGGTTACTAACCAGACATATCGGATTAATGACTTGCAAATATTTCTCCCTTTCTGTGGGTTTTCTTTTTCACTTTCTTGATAACATCCTTAGAGGCACAAAAGTTTTTAATTTTATTGAAATCCAATTTATCTACTCTTTCTTTTGATAATCATGCTTTTGTTGACATGTCTAAGAATCCATTGATGAATCCAAGGCCAGGAATAGTTACTGCTATATTTTCTTCTAAGAGTTTTATGATTTTTTTCTCTTATATTTAGGTCAGTAATTCATTTTGAGTTACTTTTCATATATGGTGTGTGGCAGGCATCCAACTTCATTCTTTTGCCTCTGAATATCTAGTTGTCCCAGCATCATTTGTTAAATGGTGACTATTCTTTCCCCATATAATGATCTCTGCACTGTTATCAAAAATCAATTGGCTATAGTTAAGTGGATTTATTTCTGGATTCTCAATTCTCTTTCATTGGCCTATATGTCTATACTTATGCTATATGTTTATACTTATACATTGTTTTGATTACTGTAGCTTTGTAGTAAGTTTTGAAATGGAGAGGTGATGAGCCCTTCAGGTTTGTTCTTCATTTTCAATATTGTTTGGAGTATTTGAGACTCCTTGCAACTTCCTATGAATTTGAGGATTGACTTTTCTATTTCTGACAAAAAGGCTGTTGGAATTTTGATAGGGATTGGATTAAATGTGTACCTTGCTTTGGGAGTAGTGCCATCTAAAAAATATTGTCTTCATTATATGAACAGTGTATGTATTTCCATTTCTTTGGTCCCTAAATTGATCCTAGGCATTTTATTCTTTTCGGTGCTATTATAAATAGATTCATTTTATTAATTACTTTTTGAATTGCTCATTTCTGGTGTACAGAAACATCACTGATTTTTGTGTGTCTATTATGTACCTTGCAAATTTTCTGAATTTGTTTATTAGCTCTAATAGTTTTTATGTGGATTCTTTGGGTTTATTTATTTATTTTTTTTTGGTGAGGAACATTAGCCCTGAGCTACCATCTGTTCCAATCCTCTTTTTGCTGAGGAAGATTGGCCCTGGGTCAACATCTGTGCCCATCTTCCTCTCCTTTATACGTGGGGCACCTGCCACAGCATGGCTTGACAAGCAGTGCATAGGTCTGCACTTGGGATCCGAGCCCACAAACCCAGGGCCACTGAATCAGAGTGTACAAACTCAACCACTCTGCCACAGAGCTGGCTCCATCCTTGGGTATTTTATATATGTGGGATTATGTCATCTGTGAATAGAGATTGTTTTATCTCTTTTTCAATTTGGTTGCCTTTTATTTCTTTTTCTTGCCTAATTGCTCTGGCTAGAAATTCCAGACAATGTTGAACAGCAGTGATGCAGGTGAACATCTGTGCTTTTTCTGTGTCAGTTGAAATGAGCAAGTGGATATTTTTCCCTTCATTTTATTCGTGTGGTGTATTACATTCATTGGTTTTCTTATGTTGAACCAGCTTTGCATTACTGGGATAAATGCTACTGGTTCATGGTATATAATCCTTTTAATATGCTCTTGAATTTGTTTTGCTAGCATTTTTTTTTTTTTTTTTTTTTTTTGGTGAGGAACGTTAACCCTGAGCTAACATCTGTTGCCAATCCTCCTCCTTTTACTGAGGAAGATTGGCCTTGAGCTAACATCCGTGCTCAACTTCCTCTACTTTATACGTGGTACACCTGACACAGCATGGCTTGATAGGTGGTGCATAGGTCTGCACCTGGGATCTGAACCCATGAACCCTGGGCCCCCAAAGCGGAGTGCATGAACCCAACCACTATGCCACTGGGCCAGCCCCTTGTTTTGGTAGTATTTTGATGAGGATTTTTGCATCTATATTAATAAGGGATATTGATTTTTTAAGAAATTAGTTTCTTAATTCTTTAAGGTAAATTCAGAGGGTACTCAAAATTATGAGAAAGCAACAACCTCATTAAAAAGTATCAAAGGATATGAACAGACAGTTCACACAAAAGGAACTATAAATGAATCTTTGATACAATTTCATATTAATCCTCAATTCTAGTAAAAGATGGAAATTCAGCCTTTCCCAAGATATCTTTTTTTTTTTTTTTTTTTTTTTTTTTTTTTTGTGGGGAAGACAAGCCCTGAGCTAACATCTGTTGCCAATCCTCCCCTTTTTGCTGAGGAAGACTGGCCCTGAGCTAACATCATGCCCATCTTCCTCCACTTTATATGGGACGCCGCCCCAGCACGGCTGACAGGCAGTGCGTCGGCGGGCGCCCGGGATCCGAACTCGCGAACCCCGGGCTGCCAAGCGCGGACTAAACCGCTGCGCCACCGGGCGGCCCCTCCCAAGATATCATTTTTTTAACCATCAAATTGCCACACTCCTCAAACTGAAATATTCTCTATTGATTAAATTGGGTGGAGTTGCAGACGTTCTTATATATCATTGGTGGTGATGTAAATTGGTACAACTTCTATAGAAAACAATATGATATTTTCTATCAAAATTGAAATGAATGAACCCTCTGACCCAGCTATGTTATTTCTATGTGTTTATCTGCAAATATGAGAACACAAATGCAAATTATATATGTGTAATCTTACTCACTGTTTGAAATATCAAAGATTAGTAACAAAATAAATGTTCATTAATACTGAATCAATTAAACAAATGACATTGTATTTGAATAATGGAATGTAATGCTACTATAAAAAATGTAGAGTTAAGTACAAAAAAGCAAAGTATAGAATGGTATATTAGTGTGCTACTATTTGTGTAAAACAGAAATTTAAGAATTTAAATTGTCTTGAAGTTTCTCCAAAACATGTCACAGGAAGCATAAATGACCTAAAAGTCTTCACCATCCACTTTGCCCCACAAACTTATTTATTATGGTAGCTTTCTTCAGAAACTCAATTTCTCTAAACCCTTTTCTTTCTGTCTCTCTTATTGCATGTTGCTATTTGTATCCCTCCCATGTTCCCCCTAAAAGCCGCAATGGGTCAATTTTAATTATGAAAAACAATTTAACTTTTCCTCCTTCAGTTCTGAATTCATTCATGACCTCCATAAGCATGAGAGCCTCGGGATAGCTGGTGATCTTGGTTGATAGGAGACAGTGAACTCTGATAATATATGTCCTTTTTGTCCTTATCTCCTATGCTTGAAAACCAAAGAAATCTGACAAAAACTGATACTAGTAACAAGAGTTCCACAACTAGTCAGATTAAAAAAATATATATATCAAAAAATCGAGTGCATTTATTTCTGTAGACCAATAAAGTTGAGTCAGAAAATATAGTAGGGGAAAAGTCATATTTACTTTAAATTCCAGAGATGCTAACTTAGCAATAAATGTTTGAAACCTTTATAAGTTTAATAGAGAAAAGGCCATGTATGTTTCAGCAAGATGTGGAAAGTGTCAACTGACTATCTACAAACTTGATTATAGTGCCAAACTCTATCCCGATGCCAAGAGTTGGGAGACACTTTTCTTCTTGCAGAACCTGATGGTTAAATGGGCACATTCTAGGTGCCTTGACCTGAACCTAGCTGAATCTTGGCTGGTAAAAAAAAATCTTCTCAGAAAAGCTGTCATCTCAAAAATAAAGCTGTCTCCCTATATGTGAGACTTAAACACACTGTACTGAGAATTGTCTTGTTCTGGGAAAACCATCCAAGAGAAGCATTTAATTATTTATTAATAATTAATAATTATTTATTTAATTATTGCTTCCTGTTAGGAAGCAAAGGTTCTAGATGGCAAAACCACCCCAGAGGGTAAAATAGAAACGAGGACTATGCTATTGGCAGTACTTTTCTGCAGGTCAGGGTTGAGACTGTTCTGCAGCTATAAACTATGGCTTGCTGATCCAGAGATATAGGTGGATTGGTATGAACATTTGCTGATAAGATGTCAGAAATTAGCTAGGAACGGAAGTCAGGCCTGCATTTTTTCTTCAAGCAACTTTGTAAATAGTTGCGTCAAGAGTAGTATTGCTTCTGGTATTAGGTAACAGTGGATACAGTAATGGGGATAAATCCATTTTTTCCACTGTGGTGTGGCACCTCACATGACTGTCACTATGAGTGGCAGCTTTGGGAAATGCACATGAAAACAGTCTTTGAATGGACTTTGAGATTCTCAGGGAAGGCTCAGCCCAGAGGCAAAAGCAGGGCAGCATGGGAGTGGAAGGATATAAAAGGGGATTCTTTCTGAGCATATATGAGATTCTCTTAATTAACTGGTAGACACTTTGAGGGATACTGAAGTTCAAAGAGATCGATGTTCCAAGTCCTTTTTTTGAGGCATTATAGAAATCAGATTTTATATTCACTCTACAAAACGTGTACTTATGGGTTAAATAAAGAACATTGCAAATTCATATGGAATCATAAAGAGAGTAAAATAAATGGAGAATAGAACTCAATTTTAAATTGGACTACTAGTTATGATAAAGGTCTTTATGATTCTTAGTCCCTTTATTTTATTTTTTGTGTGTGTGAGGAAGACTAGTCCTGAGCTAACACCTGTTGCCCATCCTCTTTTTGCTGAGGAAGACTGGCGCTGGGCTAACATCCGTGTCCATTTCCCTCTACTTTATATGGGATGCCACCAAGGCATGGCCGACAAGTGGTGCATCTGTCCACGCCGGGGATCCGAAACTGCGAAACCCCAGGCCGCCAAAGCAGAGCGCGGGAACTTAAACCGCTACACGACCCGGCCGACCCCCTTAGTTCATTTATTAATTTAACAAAATGCTAATCAAAGTCATCTTTTTATCCCCCCAAGAAGGTTGTAAGATGGAAAATAAAGGTTTGCTAACCATCTGTCTTCCAGGTCAGACTCTCCACAGATAAATAATGTTAATTATTTCTTGTGTATGATTCAGAAAATTTATATGCAAAAACATAAACGTTATTTGATCTTTTTTTAAGAAAATGATGTTATATTATTTATACTAACATATCTTGTTTTGTCACTCAGTATCATGGAAATCTTTTCATAGCAGCATAGTTATATCTATTTCATTCTTTTTAGCTGTTGTATTATGTTTTGTACATGCGTATCTTAATTTATTTTATAAATTCTTATTAACTGACCTCTGGATTTTGAATTAAAAGCAATTTTTAAAAATTATGTTGGATCCTAATTATACAGCAAAAATGATCATAGAAATAAAGTGAAAAATGTATGTTTAATAATCTAGGATTAGTGTATTGATCAAATCTAGGGAAGAATAATAAATTTTCTATGTTGAAGCTATAACTTAGTCACAAAGGAAATCTGGACAGATTTGAATTTTATATAAATCAGTACTTTACAAAAAAATGTTAAAATGACTTTAAAAAATCCACCATTTACAAGAATAATTCCTAGATGCTATTTAAAAGAATAATGGCATTTGGACAAGATTATATCAAATATTTAACTAAATAACTTAGGCCTAGACTATTTAAAAGACTCAATGACATTTATAACAAATCCAAGTTCCCAAAAGATAAGTTGACAAAGTGCATTTCCCAAGAGAAGAAATAGTTATGGTAAACACATGTTAACTTTAGTAGTAATGAAAAATGCAAATTAAATTATGGCACACCAACATCCAGAAACAATATGGAGCCAAGAAATATGATTAATGAAGTACCCAGAAACAATGATATAAGTTTCTTTATGATATAATATGAGGAAACTGAATACCAAATAGTAATCATTCAATGATAACAAATAATTAAATACATTTTCATACTAGATTTGGGAGATAAAGTACAAAAAATAAAAGTAGTTGCTTTAAGATGTGGTTATGTGTAATTATTTAAAATCTTTAAATATTGATATTGTATCTTATTCTTAATTTAAAAAGCAATAACAAGAAATGTTTAGGTATGAAATTCCTAGGTCTGTCATCTACCTTCGATTCTTCAGCGTTCTGTACGAGTTATTTCTCTATTGTATCTCTATGCTGTGAGATTTGCCATTAGGCATTTCTACTTGATGTCAGGAAGCATTTCTAATTTATCCTAGTGGTCTCAACACTACACAGAGTGCTAATTGGTAAGAGGATAAAAATACACAGGTACTAAACATAAGTAAACTGACAAATTTGGCATTTTTTTCCAAAATGAATCTATCATTAGGTCTCTAAATGCCATGGGGAATATTTAGGGACAATTAAAGTAAATGTAGAGCTTTTCAGAGGCTGGGTGACTTCCATTTCTGAAAAATCCCTGAAAGTTAATAGAAAGTGGAGAAAAACCAAAACAGAAGACAATATGTGTTATACAGTGTATTCGTTTGCTAGGGCTACGATAACAAAATGCCACAGATTGGGTAGCTTAAACAATACAAATGTATTTTTCCACAGTACTGGAGGCTAGAAGCCCAAGATCAAGGTGTCAGCAGGTTTGGTTTCTCCTGAGGCCTCTGTGCTTGGCTTGCAGGTGGCCACCTTTTCACTATGCCCACACATGGATTTTCTCTGTGCATCCACATCCCTGGTGTCTCTTCCTCTTCTTGTATAAGGACATCAGTCATACTGAATTGTAGCTCTACCCTTCCGACCTCATTTAACCTCAGTTATCTCTTCAGATGCCCTGTTTCCAAATACAGTCACTTTGGGTGTAAGGACTTGAACGTATGCTTTTACGGAGGATACTATTCAGTCCATAACACACAGTATAGTTAAGTGTTTTATTTAATAAATTACTGCTGTCAATATGAACATTTTACAAAAAATGTAATAAATCTTTATTTATTAAAACTTTGAAGATAATATCAAAAGTTATCATTTCAGAATCTTTGTGAATGGAAGTCCTAGGCCAAATGACCCTACCTCTGTCCCCTGTGATATCCCTGAATGAGTGGTCTCCAGCTTCTTAAGTTGCCACTAGAGAGGCCAGATGATGCACCAGGAAGTGCAGAGGAATTTGCACCATTGGGTGAAACTTGGGCAATGGGAAACAGAAGATGGGATTGAGCTAAGTAGATATATTCCTCGTGTTTTCTCTTTGTTGAGCTACACTTAGAGATCAGTACGCTGGGTTCCTCCTGGAACTCCTTCCAGGAAGGCCTTAAGTGTTGAGTGAATTATCTTCTTAGTGATGATATATCCCTCCATGGTTGATTGTTAAACTGTAGCCAGTGCAGGGATAAATTGCATCACTTTCTTTCACTCTTGGTTTTGTTCACTTCACTTCAACTTACGTTTTCTTCTCAGGTTTGCACCTCCCAAATAATGTGTCAGCATTTTAATCCCTAACTCAAATTCCACTTCCAACTCAGAAATCATGGGTTAATACAATTAGTACGTGGAATGGTTCTAGAAAACAGGTCCTCAGGATGAGATTTAGGAGTTGGATTGCTCGTCTCTGAAATCATCCATTGTGGATGGTAATAGGGATGATAATAACTCTTGGAATGCCTTTGCACCACAATTACTTAAACTTTCACCTCTGTTTAATTGAGAGAAAGTGCAAATAGAGGGCAAGTATAGGGAGATCAAATGGCTGTGGCACTTAATTAACATGGGGACTATAAAGAATTGTAAAATAAGGTGAATACCTTTGGCACCAATCCAGAAATTACAAAATGAGAATGATAGGCTTGGAAAAATCAATTTCCATCTTAGGGTCATCTCTGAAAGCCAGAAGACTTTGGCAGCTTTAAAGGACCTCTTATTTCTGGCAGCTTCTGGCAGACTTTGCTGAAAATCTGTCCAAGAACCTGATTATAAGGGAGACAGATCTGTAAAGAAGACTAAAATGTGTAGACTTAGCAGATCTTCTGTGTCAAACCAAGGTCATGAGAGGGAAGGAGTAGGACCCCACAATCTGGGATGGACACAGTTAGGAAGACAAATCTGAGAATCTCGAGTCCCCAAATTATCCTGAGTTCCACTTTTCACCAGAAGCAGCCCCTTCTCACCATATAAACCTTTTTCTCTATCTGACACAGTTAAGTCTCAGCACGGTCCACATGTGTAATTACACGCCCAAATCTGGGAAGACATAACCTGCAAGGAATTGCAGAACCAGATTAATATGTATTAGTAAGAACCTGGGGAGCATGTGCAGAAGTGATCCTGAGGATGTTAGACCTACAGGAGGATGGGTGCAGAATAGAAGGCTGGAGAAGGAGAAAGTTTTGGAGAATGTACTTCCTAGGACTATTTCTGGTAACGAAGACTGTCTTAGTTCAGATTCCCTAAAGCAGAGGCTGAGGCAGACTTATTTAGGTAGAGTTGTTTTGTTTTGTTTTTCCTATAAGGGAACAAGGAAAGCACAGTAGGGGACAGGAGACAGCCGTGCAGGAATGTGGTCTCAGGTAAAGTGTAGATGTGGCCCGATCTACAGAAATCACCCCACAGGGTGCCCCCCTTGCAGCCCCGGGGGCCACTCTTTTGTAATACCCTGTCAGTCTTTGCTGTGGGCCTTTCCTGTCAGAAGGAGGGGGAAATAGCCTTCTGTGGGAAGGGGCTCTTGTCAGCCAACAGTGATGTCTCGGAGAAGGGGGATGTCTGTGACCCAAGACCAGCTAACCTTCACCACAGCTGGTTAATGGGTGAATCTGGATGAGGCACAGCAGCATCTATTACAGCGTCTACTCGAGCATCCCTAGACATGAAAGAATCTTTTATCTATGTATATTTTCTCTTTCTACTATAACTCTCACCAAGAAACACACCAATTAAGGAGAACCAAATGTGGAATGAAATAGGCACTACTACTAAATTTTCAACACATACAGTCTCCATTCTGACCTAATTTTATAAAAATGTGACAAGATACATTTACCAAATTAACTTTTATGATATTAATTTTCTTGTAATTGGATTATGCTTCTTCAATCTGCTGAGATAAATTTCTTTGGATTCCTCTGAAGGATTATCTCTATATCAAATTTCATACTTATTTTTTCTTTTTTGCTGCCTTTTCTGGAAGTAGCAACAGGTGGGGAGTGACTTTTCTATAAAATGATAAATTTGGGTAATATGTTTTTATAATTTTGTTTTTTAATATATAATATATTTTAATATATATAATATAATTTTATTTTTTAATAAATGTCCATAAACATACTAATATATGAAAATTCAGATCAAATAAATTAGAGGGCATTCAGTTACTTCATTTTTTTTTTTTAATTTCCTTTCTTTGAGATATCTACTAATATGGGAGATGGTGAAAAATACATGGTCTCTGCCTTAAATTAGTTTGTATGGTGTGGTTGAAAGACAAGACATGTTAAAAATATGTAATTCAGTAAGATAGTGTTAAGGGTCATAAGGGAGATAAATTGCTATGGGAGCTCAAAAAGGGACGACGTTTATTTAGCTGAAATGGATCAGGGAACTTACGGATCTTGAATGTTTTTATTTCAAAAATTTTTCTTTACATTTTGAACAAATTTACAACTGAGTACCTTAGAAAAGAAGTTGATCTCCTCTAAGTATCCATAAGTAATTTAGTTTATTAATTTATTGTAATTAATTTAGTTAATTAATTATTGGTAGCATTAATTTTTATGTCTAAGGAACAGAAACTCAGAAAATAAAACAACAGAAAACAGTTATCTCTGATATAATTATACAAGTCCATAGGACAATTTGATTTCCAACAAATTTCTTTTAATTATGCTTTGATATACCTTTTGCTTAGATTCCCAAGTGGTATTTGAAATCATTTGTAAGACCAATAGTGATCAGTCATTAACCATACCCGTGTGATTATATAGATACTTTAATGAGAGGTCTGTGCCTGTCATAATGCTTTGATTATATATGTACTTGAGCTTTACAATTAAACTCATAAGACATTATTCCTTTTCTCAGTTTGACATGAAAGAATTGTGGTGTTTCTTGACTACAATATGTCTCCTGCAAAAATCTATAATAAATGGTAGCATATCTTTTTTTTTTCTCCTTAACACTTTTGAAATATAGTTATTAACTGTTCACCTTCAATGGTACTTTGGCCTTGTGGTGCAGACACTAAAATCTTAAAAAAATAAAAAATTAAAAAAGCCTTACAGCATAATTTTGGTAAAATTTAAAGCTCTTGCTATTTTTCCTAGGAGTTTCCAACCAGTTTTTATTTTGCTATTTTTCACTGATGCAATTTTTCTTACTCTGTCTTCAATGTAGAATATCCCTGGGAGAAATACAAACTTCATGCATAATATGAAAATGGTTTCTCTAGCAGCAGGAACCCTGCAAGGACATTTAGAAAAGTCCTCTGCTTTTCCTTTTGTTTTGCTTTGCGCATTTCCAAAGAATAGCTCATATGTTCCACTTCAGAAGAGTCTTATGGTAAAGTGACAAATTGTGCCAGTATTTACCTCACTTGGGAAGAGAAGAATGTAAACAAATAAACCCTAAGAGGTCTCTTCTTGGTGAGAATATCATAGTTTCTCTGTTAGATCCGATTTAGTCACAGGTCTGAAAGCAGAATCCAAAAATCTTTGTTTATCCACTTGACTTGTTTAACGAGTATTTCGAAGACCACTGTTGGTTGCTAAAATACTAACTTTAATTCTTAAAATGTAAAGTTGTGTTGGAATTACAGAAACTTGTAAAAGCATATTATCAATTTTATTATTTCATATTCAGTGTATTGCTATGCAAATACACAGAAACAGATTGGACCAATATTTTAACATGACAGATCATTATTTGGAGCTTGCTTTAGTACTATTATAGAATAATCATCATTTCTGTCGGTTAGAGATACAGTAACAGTTATTATTCATGTAAGCACTTTAAAAAATTGTGCAAGTCTCTTTGGGGATGATATAGATTCTAGAAAAGCATTACTCTTTATCATAATGCCAATCTATTCTTTCTTACATGGATTTTAAAAAAAAATAAAATGTGCTAATATCGTTTATTTTATCTGCATGCTCTTTTTATTGCTGAAATTAAAATCATTTTTTTATACATTTCCTTTACATACCTAAAACATAATTTAGAACTATTTTTCAAGAACTGGAAATAGTGATAGAGCAAGGACAGAGAGGATTTTCAAATTTTTGTTTAATGCTGCCATCCATCTAGTTAACAACACATACCTTTTCATATTTCTCTTAATAATCATTTTTACCACTATGCCAACCATCTTTGTGCTGGAAACTAACTTGTTTATTTTTTAGTTTATATTTAAGCTTATCAGTTCTCTTAATAATGAAGGAGGATCCGTATCCTTTGTTACGATGCTAATCTTCCCTTTCTTACAGACCTATTTTAGAAAATAATCCGTTTAATCATATCTGTACATACTTCACATGTATGAGCAGATACAGAGAAAGACAGACAGACAGGTAGGAATCATCCTATCTTGTGGATTCTAACATCTCAAGAAAATAATGAATTGCCTAAGGTCAAAAACTTTCTCTTGTGTATCTTAACATCAACCCAAGGCATCATAGAATCACATAAAGTATGTTTTAGTAATTCTCATTCTATCATATCATTAGTGCTAAAAGGAGAAGATCTAAGAGAAAAATGCAAAAAATATTTCTGAATTTCTTAATAGCATTTGGTTGTTACTAATGGTTTTTGCTACCAACATTTACTGACGTTTACACTTACTAGATTCTTCCTGGAACAGGAAGTACATTGATGGCCTCAGAGCCCATTTCATGCCTTATTTGTCTTGTTTATCCATTCTTTTCTTTCCTTTCTTCAGGTCTAACACTTTGCTGTGCACTTTAGTTTGATGGGCTAATCTCCTCTATGACAGTTACTTATCTGTTTGACTCTGGATTACTTTGGGGAGTGATTTTTAAAAAGAAACTTAAGCTTACACTGCTGCTGTACTACTGTCTGTTGTGAGATGATTAAACATGCTATTTAATTGTAACACAAATGTACTTTTTCTTTACTTCTCTTAATTTCTTTAAAAATCAGAAGTGTGCATAAAGCAAAACCTATTACAGCCGGCCTTCAGTATCCGCTGGTTCTGCATCCACAGATTTAACGGACCACAGGTTGAAAGATGGTGCTTGCATCTGCACTGAACATGTACCAACTTTTTTTGTCATGGTTCCCTAAAAATATAGCATAACAACTATTTACATAGCATTTACATTGTATTAGGTATTATAAGTAATCTAGAGATGATTTAAAGTATACAGGAGGATATGTGCAGGTTATATGCAAGTACTACGCCTTTTTCTATAAGGGACTTGAGCATCTGTGGGTTTTAGTACTCCTGGGCGTCTCAGAACCAATCCCCTAGGGTATTGAGGGATGATTGTATATTTTATTGTTGGGTTTATAATACACACAAATGTAATGTGTATGACAATAACAGCACAAAAGAGGACGAAAGAAATGGAGTTATATTGGAAGAAATTCACTATATTTTATTGAAATTAAGTATTAACTTTAAGTAGATTCTGATAAGTTAACATGTACATTGTAATCTCTAGAATAACCACTAAAAAAAAAAACCCTGAAAAAGTAAGTTTAAAAAAACAAGAGAAGAATTAAAATGGTACAATATAAAATGATTAACATAAAAGTAAGTAAATAAGGTATGAGGATACAATTATAGACATGAATTATGTAGACAAAATAGCTAAATGTCAAACAGAAATTTATATAAAATGGAATAAACACTATAAAAGGTAGTGATTGTCAGACTTGATGGAAAAGTAATCTGATTATATGCTGTCTACAAGAGACATAATTTTGATACAGAAACACAAATAGGTTCAAAGTAAAAAGATGGAAAAATTTACACCATGCAAACATTTACGACAAGAGAACTTGTGCGGTTACATTAATACCAGGTGAAATAGACATTAAGGCAAGCAGAGTTACTAGAGACAGACACTCCACCATAAAATAGGTCAATGCCTCAGGAATGTATAACAAATATAAATCTACATAAAATATATAAAAAGAAAAATGTAAAAATATATTCTATTATAAAAAATGGAAAATATAGAAAAATAAACCATATATACAGATATTTCAATACTATTTCTTATTAATTGGTAGGAGAGTTAGACAGAAAATTAGCAAGGATATAACAGGTATGAACAAGGCTGTCAACTTGACCTATCTGAAATCTGTAGAACATTCCATTCAAAACAAAAGAATACACATTATTTCCAAGAGTGCATGGAACATTCTCCAGGATGGAGCATATACTAGACCATAAAACAAGTCTTAATAAATTTAAAAGAACTGAAATAAAACAAAGTCTGTCCACTGACTACAATAGAATTAAATCAGAAGTCAATAATACAAAGTAATCAGGAAAATGGCCAAATATTTGAAAATATTTCAATTTACATATATTTTAAAAATTAGCAATTCTACATAATTGATAAGCCAAAGGAGACATCACAGGGAAATTAGAAAATATTTTAAGACAAATTAAATAAAGACACAGTGTACTAAAATTTATGGAATCAAATCAGTGCTTAAAGGAACAGTTATAGCTATAAACACCTATATTAGCAAAGAAAAACTATTTCAAATCAATACTTCATCTTTCACCTTAAGAAACTAAGAAAGGAAAAGCAACTAAAACCCAAAGTAAGTAGAAAAAATACAGAGCGGAGATCAATAAAATATAACACAGAAAATTAATTAAACTCAAAGCAGGTTTTTTTTAAAAGATTGACAAACCTCTAGTTAAGCTGACCAAAATAAAAAGAGGGAAGACACAAGCTACCAAAATCAAGAATGAAGTAGAGTGTTTTACTACTGACCTAAAGTAATCAAAATGATTTTAAAGGAATATTGTGAGTAACTTTGCGTCGAAAAACTTTGTATTTGAGACTAATGTTTCAAATTAAAGAACAGAGATGGAATAGACAAATTCCCAGAAAGGCATAAATTACTAAACTGACTCAGGAGGAATTCAAAACTCTAACTAGACCTATAACAAGTAAAGACATTGAATTAATAGTCAAACATTCCCCACAAAGAAAATCTAAGGTACAAATATTTTTACTGGTGAATTCTATCAAATATTTGAAGGAGAAATAGTACCCATTCTACACAAACTCTAAGAAAGTATAGGGGGGAATACTTTCCAACTCATACTATGAGGTCAATATTATCTTGACACCACAACCAGACAAGGATATTACAAGGAAAGAAAACTAGGGCCCAATATGTCACATGAACATAGAAGCAAAACATTAGGAAAGTACTAGTAGGACCATGGAGTGTATACATTACACATCATGACCAAGTGAGATTTATCCCAGGAATACAAGATTGGTTTAACATCTAAAAAAATCAGTCAATGTAATATACCACATTAATAAAGGTGAAAAATAACCTGATCATCTCAACAGATGCAGGAAAGCATTTGTCAATGTTTATCATTCATGATAAACATTCTTAAAAACTAGGAATAGAGGGGAACTTCTTCAACCCGCTAAAAGGCAATTATCAAAAACTTCCAGGTAGCATCATACTTAATGGTGAAAAACTGGAAAGCTCTCCCCTAAGATCAGTAACCAGGAATGAATGTCCACTCTCACAACTTCTATTCAACATTGTATGATATATTCAACCTAGTTTAATAAGACATAAGGCAAGAAAAAAATAATAGTACACAAATTAGAAAGAAGTACAACTATCTTTATTCACAGATGACTTGATCTTAAATGTAGAAAATCCCAAAGAATCTACAAAAATTCTGCTAGAACTAATAAGTGAGCTTAACAAAATTGCAAGGAGCAAGATCAAAATACTAAAATTAATTCTGTTTCTAAATAGTAGCAAGAAACAATAAAAAATCCAACTAAAATATTTCAAATCACAGCATAAAAACAAAAAAAATCTATAAATAAATTCAACAAAATTGTGCAGGACTTGTACCATGAAAACTACCAAACATGCTGAGAGAAATGAAAGAAGATCTAAATGAATGGAGAAGCATACCAAGTTCATGGATTGGAAGATGCAATATTTTGCAAATGACAGTTTCCACCAAATTGACCTACAGACTCAATGCAATCACTATCAAAATTTCAGCACAGTTTTATTTTTTGTTTTTGGAGAAATTGGCAAAGTGATCTTAATATTTGCACAGAAATACAAAGGAACTAGAGCAGCAAAACAATTTTGAAAAAGAACAAATTTGGCAGACTTATAGTACCTGAATTCAAAACTTACTATAAGTTACACTAATCAAGACTTTGTGGTATTGTATTTATTATCTATGGACATAAAGATAAACAGAATAGAAAAGAATCCAAAAATAAACCCACATTTGTGGTCAATTGACTTCATCAAATATGCCAATGGAATTCAATTGGGAGAATGATAGAGTTTCAACAAATGGTGCCAGGACAATAGGATATTTACACACACGCACACACACACATACTCAACTTAGATACTTACCTCACACCATACATACAAATTTAATATAAATGCATTGTAGACCTCAATGTAAAGGCTGCAACAATAAAACTTGTAGAAAAAACAGTACAAAAATCTTTATGTGCTTGGTTTAGCAAATGATTTATTAGACATGACCCCAAAACACAATCCTTAAAAGATAATATAATAAATTGGACTCCATTAAGATTTTTTAAAAGTTTTTTTCTCCAAAGACCCTAACTAGGAAAAAAAAAAGACAAGCCTCAGACTGGGAGAAAATATTTGAAGATCCTGTATATGATAAAGGACTTGTAACCAGAATATATAATACACTCTCAAAACTTAATAATAAGAAAACAAAAAGAATAATTAAAAAGTAATCTAGAGATTTAAATAGACATTTCACTAAAGAAGACACACAAATGACTAAAAAAGAACAGGAAAAATGCTCACCAGATTAGTTACTATAGTAATGCATATTATAATTGCTGTGAGAAACCACCTCACACCTATTAGAGGGACTACAATCAAAAGAAGGAACAATAACAAGGGTTACCAAGGATGTGGAGATACCGGCACCCTCAAATATTGCTAGTGGGAAAGTATAATGGTACAGCCTCTTTGGCAGTTTGCCAAATAGTTAACCATATACTTATATCCAGAAATCTCTCTCTTAGGTACTCTAACCAAGATGATAGAAAATATTTGAACACACAAAGACTTTTACAGAATATTATAGCAGTCTTAACTAGTGAATGGATAAACAAATTGGAAAATACTTATATAATGGACTACTATTTAGCAATAAAAAATGAACTACTGATATACGCAACAACATAAGATAAACTTCATAAACATATTAAATGAAAAAAGACACAAAAGACTACATTTTGGGCATAGTGGTTAAGTTCGGTGCACTCCACTTCAGTGGCCCAGGTTTGCAGGTTCGGATCCTGGGTGTGGGCCTACACCACATATCAAGCCATGCTGTGGCAGTGACCCACATACAAAATGGAAGAAGATTGGCACAAATATTAGCTCAGGGCCACTCTTCCTCAAGCAAAAAGAAGAAGATTGGCAACAGGTGTTAGCTCAGGGCCAATCATCCTCACCAAAAAAATAAATAAATAAAAAGACTACATGTTATGTGATTCCATTTCTATGAAATTTCCAGAAGAGGTAACTATTGAAACAGAAATCAGATTAGTGTATGCCTGAGGATGGAGATTCTTATTTGCCGGCAAATAAGAATGAGGAAACTTTTTGTTTTGCCAGAAAAGTTCTAAAACTGGATTATGGTAATGTTTACACAACTGTAAAAATTCACAGAAAACATTGATCTGTATTCTCACAAAAGGTAAATTTTATGGCATGCAAATTTTACCTCAATTAAGCTGTTAAAAATTGCTCTCTAGGGGCTGACCCAGTGGCATAGTGGTTAAGTTCGGTGTGCTCCACTTTGGCAGCCCATGTTTGCAGGTTCAGCTCCCAGGCACAAACCTACACCACTCATCAGCCATGCGGTGGTGGCGACCCACATATGAAAAATAGAAGAAGATGGGCACAGATATTAGCTCAGGGCCAATCTTCCTCAGGAAAAAAAAAGTGCTTTCTAATAATTTGAAAGTGTAATCATGTATACCAAGGAAAGAAAGTTCTGTTTTCTATGTCCCCAAAAGTGATACAATCTTGAGAATGGGTGTTACTGGATGATCATTGCTGGGAACTATTTTGAGGCACTTGATTGTACATGGATTGGAGATATGGTGAAGAAGATGAGAGCAATATAAACCATTTCTGATTTTGAAAATTTTGGCCCTTGACTGGTTTTGTATATAACCAAATTTATATTGACCATTGTATTAGTTTGCTAGGGCTGCCATAACAAAATATCACAGACTGGGTGGCTTTAACAACAGAAATGTACTGTCTCACAGTTGTGGAGGCTAGAAGTCCAAGATCAGGTGTCAACAGAGTTGGTTTCTTCTGAGGCTTCTCTCCTTGGCTTCCAGATGGCTGTCTTCTCCCTGTCTTACAAGGTTCTTCCCTGTGTTCTGGTCCGTGTTCCAATTTTCTCTTCTTATAAGGACATCAGTCATATTGGATTAGGGCCCATTCTATTAATCTCATTTAACTCGATTACCTCTTTAGTCACCCTATCTCCAAATATCGTTACATTCTGAGGTATGAGGGGTTACGACTTCAGCGTATGAATTTGGGGGGAACACAATTCAGCCTATAACAACCACCTACCTAAATCTGAAAACTAGAAGAAAAGGCCATTAACTCCAAATTTGATTCTGTGTGTATTGCTTCTTGTGCTTTGGTTGGTTAGGTATAGGCTGCTGTCCTCTTTAGAAAAGAGACTATGCTAGGCTCTTAGAGGTTACAAAAAGGTAAAAGATATACTTCTACAGTTTGCTCAGGAAACATACAGTTAGGTAGTGTGTATACGTTTGTTCTGGCAGGTTAGAGGATGAGATGGGAATGGTGGAGAAGGAGAATTAAGGACTATGCACAAATATGAAGATGAATATGATTTGCCACAAGATTCTGTTGAGTATTACTATCAAATTTTGTAGAAACAAATATCAAAGGTACAAACATTATTATTAAATGCTGTGCAAATATTCACATACTAAGCTGGCTCTTTTTTTCATTGCTCTAGTCAGGTTTACAATCTACATGTAAACTTGTCATTATTTCCTCTTGTTCTGTACATTTTCATGCTGGTCTGAATGAACAGATGGTATTAACTCATTTTGACGCTGATGGTGAAGAGCTAGTATCTTTATTTGATAGAACAATTTCTTTCTGGATGCCATGTGTTTTATTTTTTCTAAAAAATGACAATATTTAAAGTGTGGCTTCTTCTCTGAATTTTAAGTAGATGTTAATTGTAGCAGGCTGCTAATTATAGCAAGACAATTGCATTGTAATCCTTTATAATCTTTACTTGTAGATATCCTTTTCAATTTTAAATAAGCACTAAGTGTCAATCCTATATGTCCTTCATATGATCTCAAGAGCCTATTTTGGGGTCTATTTTATGCATTCTATCTCTCACTGATCTTTATTTTCCTTGTTTCCCCTTTAAAATTTGGCTATTTTAACAATTATTGTTTTCCATTGCATATTTCTGTTCTTACATATCAATAAAGCATTCCTTTCTTTTACTAGTACTTGTCTCTCAATAAAAAAGAGTATGCAAAGAAATCTTTTTGGACTAGGCAAACAATAATTGATAGCTATGCAGAGTGTATTTTAAATGATGTAAAAGGTAAACACAATTTCTAAATCTGTATTTTTCAATAAGATTGTAGGTTCCAGCCAGCATGCTAAATTCTTGGAGCTAATAAATTCACTTGCATGCAAACACAATTCCTTTGCTCCTTTTTTACGCCATTGTAATCACTTCACTGCTATTGAATCCAACTCTCCATCTACTCTGCATATCCATCCACACAGGTGACCACAATTGGAGGAAAACACACATCCATGCCAACTAGCCTCACTTTAAATTTATGGTCACTAATCTCTTGTGAACCCATTATGCTGTCCAACTACCATGCTATATTTCTGTATATTCACCCTTCAGCTCTCCTAATTAGCTGTTTTATAGTTTCTCTTCTCTTCTGAAAGCTTCAATGCCTCTTTCATCATCCTCACTCTCAGTTGATGAGTTTAATTTCTATTTCGCTGAGAAACAAGATGTAATCAGAGATCATACACAAGCTCGTTCTGTTACATCTACCCATTTACCGCATCTGGGCATATTTGCTCTTCCTTCCCTATTCTGCAATGAATGTACTGTCTGCACTTCTAGCAGAGGGCAACACCTCCATCTGTGAATCTAATCCCATCCTATTTGCCTACGTAAGGACACTGCGGCAGCACTTCTTCCTTTTCTCTGATGCATCATCATTTTTCTTTCTATATTTTATCTTTCTCATCATACATTTATGCTATTTTTCTCTTTTGTTGGATCAAAACAAAACAAACAAAATCAAAACTGTTCACTCATGACCTATTCTAACCACCATCCTATTTCTTTCCTTCTATTTACAGCAAAACTCTTCCCAGAAGTAATGTCTATTTGCTGTCTCCAATTTCTCTCCTCCCATTCTCTTAGGAATCTTCTTCTTCTTATTATTTTATTTATTTATTTTTTTTGGTGAGGAAGACTGGCCCTGGGCTAACATCTGTGCCCATCTTCCTCTACTTTATATGTGGGACGCCTGCCACAGCATGGCCCAATGAGCGGTGCATCAGTCTGTGCTGGAGATTCAACCTGCAAACCCTGGGCTGCTGATGTGGAGCATGTGAACTTAACCACTATGCCACAAGGCCAGCCCCTGGAATCTTCTTTATTCACGTTTTGCATCCTTGCCTTCCCACAAGCCCTTGTCTAGGGCTTCACTGCCTGCTCACTGCTTACACCAATTCTCAAACCTCACTGTACTTAATCTCTCAGCATCATTGCAGATAGTTAAGCCTCCTTCTTCTTATTTAGGACATCATACTTTCCTGTCACTTTCTACTTCTCCAGTCACATTTGCTGCTGTCTCTTCATCTGTCAAATCTATTAATGTTTGTCCACTCATAGGGCTGAGATCTTGGAATTGTCATTCTATTTAAACTCGTTCCCTAAGTCTCGATCCCATGTTTTTAAGTAATATTAATATGCCAATGACTCCCAAATGTATATTGCCAGCCTAGACTGGTGACTCTATTTTTTAGACATCCAATCTCAACATGTTCCAAACTGAACTCTCCTAGATTTAGTTGCCCCTGTGCTGTTTCCAACTCAGTAAATGCCAACACCATCTTCCAGTTACTTAGGTGGAAAACTTTGAATTCATCTTTCTTTCTTTCTCTCACTCCCCATATTCCAGTTCAGAAGCAAATCAAAATACATTTAGAATCTGATTATACCATAGTTATTATTCTTATCTCAGCCATCATCTTCTTTTTCTTGGAAATTTACAATAGTTTCTTTTTCCCTGCTCTGCTCCATGACTTTTCTCCCTTTGATCTTTTCTCAATATAACAGACGGAGCAATCCTGGTAAAAAAGTCAGCTTATATTACTCTTCTGCTCAAAACCCTTTTGGAGCTTTTCATTTCATTCAAAACAAAATGTAAAGCCTCATAAATTTCTATATATTACCTTCAAAGTCATCTTCTATAACTTTCCTTCTTGCTTACTCTGTTCCAACTCACCAACCTCTGAGTGGACCCTCAGAATAACTAGTGTCACTTTGGACCTAAGGCCTTTGCACTTGCTGTTCCAAATGCCTAGAACTTTTTACCTAGGTAGACTCCTTGATTATTTCCTTCAATTTTCTACTGAAATATAACTCTTTTCGTGAGGCTGTCTCTGATCATATTATCTTTAACCTTTCCGTCCCTCTTCTCTGCTTTATTTCTCCATGGCACTAATACATCCTGACATAGTATATATTTTACTGAGTGATTTGTTTATTGTTTCTTTCTTTCCACTTGAAAGTGAATTCCAGGGAGCTACATATTTTTGCTTGTTTTGTTTATTTTTAGACCACCAGCTGTTAGAATAGTGCCTGGCACATACAGCTGCTTAGTAAATATGTATTGAATGAATGAACGAATGGATGGATGGATGGAGGATACACTGTGATGTTTAAATGACATCACTGTTCCTTCCAGTTCATTCAATTAATAAGTGCTGATTACCTACTAGGATAAATATTAGGGTTACAAACATGAATATCATAGAATCTCCACCTTTGAAGAACTCTCAAATTATTGAGGGATAATACTAAAATGATGATCCTTGTAATAGAATGTAGAAGATTTTATTAAAGAGGCAAACATTTGATGAGATCAATCAGGTTGGGTCTTGAAAAACAGGTAAAACACAATGAGAGCACGGAAATATGGGAGAGATGACTGAGGTAGTAGAAGCAGCACGAACAGGATGCTGGGGTGGGTAAGAGCACGGGATGCTCGAAGATTGCCAGTGTGTCTGTCTGTGAGCAAGAAGTAGAGAATGATAATGACTTGGCCTAACGCGGCAGTGGTCTGTTCTTTTATGAAATCTATGTAATTCATCCTATTTTGGGAATATGAGTGCTCTAAATAATTCAGGATTGAGTGTATAAGCCCTTGAAATTATTGAAGAGTTAAGCCCAGAATATCCCAATATCTTTCCAGTAAGAAAAACTTTCTTGTGATGCTGAAAGACATCAGAAAATAATTTCCAAAAGTACCCTTTCCCAATTCCCTAGAAATGCTTTGGGGAAAAAGTTATTTTTTTTCATAAAAGTGCTCCATATATCCATATATATGCCAAATTTGTTACATCAAATTCAAAATGTTTGTGCAAAATTAAAAGCAGATGGATCCTTAATAGACACTTTTAGATTATGTCCGTGATAGAGACGATAAACTATTTCCTTCCAGTCTGCAAGCTAGAATTTGTTAATTCCTTGTTGCCTATTGAAAATTCAATTCCCAACATCCCCTCCAACCCCAAGTTTGAATCAGAATCTCTGGGTATGAGGCTAAAAAATTAGCATTTTTAGCAACTTTCTTATGATTCTTATGCAAACAAAGTTTTAAAACCTTGGCTTTGAAGCTATAGGTTATGAGTGTGAAAGCGAGAGATAAAGAGACATACCAGAATTGAAAAAGATTTTGCTGTTCTTTATTCTGCACCCTCACCTTATGCAGGATTATCTCCTACAAAGACATTATCAGACAAACAATAAGGCCATGTTTATTGAGGCATATTTTAGGTCATGGACTATGCCTAATATTTCTGTTTGTGTTTAAGGCTTGCTTCAATAAACTAAGTTTATAGGTGGTCAATGAATGATAATGATGATTAGAATAATAATTTCTATTCTTAATCATATTTTGCTTTAATTTGAATTAATTTTCTTGATTTTAATTATCTCTGATCTTAGACAAATCTGATCCATCATTTCCACACCAGAAATGATATAACTTGACACAATAGCCATTGTTTGACACTTCAATTTTTTCACTTTCCAGTGTAGGTAAGTCCATGTTTTCTTAAGGATGTATTTTGTAAACATTTTTCTATTTTTGGGGTCCCCTTCATTTCTATTTTCTGGATCCCCTTCAACTTCTTCATATCTCTTTAAATGTTGATTGAGTGACTTATCTGGATCTAAATTTCCATGTTACAAAAATCAGGTTAGATTTCTCAGATGGTGCATCTTATGATCTTATTTTTTTTTTAAATTTCTGTATCTTCATTTCCTTTGTTCAACAAACACATATTTTGCTCACTATGTGCTCAGCACTATTCTAAGAACTCCATAAACATAACATTTAATCCTCTCAGAAACTCTTTGAGTTAATATCTTCATATTTCCATTTAAAAATGAGGGATTTGAAGCAGAGAACTGTTAAGTGACTTGCTTAAGTTCATGCAACTAGTAAGTGGTAAACATGAGCTATGAACTCAGTCTAATTTCAGAACCTGTTCTTTCAATCATCACACTAATGCCTTTACAGTTATGTTTCAATCATCCTATTTGTCCTAATTGTTCTATGCTTCTTTCCCCTCTTTTTTTGAGGGGAATAGTTTGAAGTTTTTTTATTCCATTTTGTTTTCCATTACTATACTGGAATTTATACGTTCTCTTTCTATTCTTTAAGTGGACATAACAGATCTTCTACCATGAATACTTAATTTACTCAAATTCTAAAATCAAATAATATCTTAACACCCCTTCCAAGCAATACAAGAATCTTAGAAGATTTTAACTTCACCATCATCTATCTTAATGTTATTTTTATTTAGTTTTCTTATTGAAGAGATCCTGTTGTTTCACATTCTCATGGACACATTTTGTTATCATACTTATTAACTTCTCCATTTTAATGAATGCAACACGGTTATTACTTTAAGGGACATTTTTCTTGACTACTAGTGAAATTGAACACATTTTCATATATTTAGTGGACATTTAGTTTTCTTATGTGAATTTTTTTCAATTCTTTTTTAATTGTTTGTCTTTTTCTCATTGGTTTACAGGATTTATCTATTGATTATAGATACTAATAAGTTTTAAGTTTTATGCATTACAATTTGGTTTAAATCTCTGGCCCATTTTTCACTCTCTATAGAGTGTTACTTTAAGGCATAGAATTTTCATTTTAGTGTAACAAGAATTATTAAGAATATTTTTATTGTTTGTGCTTATGAATCTTGTTTAAGAAATCCTTCATACATCAACATTCATAAAAATATTTTCCTATCTTTTATTCCAAAATTTTTTGTTTTAATTTAATTAATCTGGGATTTATTTTTGTACTTGATGTGTGGTAAGGATCAAATCAATTTTGTTCTCCATATGGGTAACCATAGCCCCAGCATGATTTCTTAATGGATCCATATATTTTCCTCTTAATGTCACCTCCTATATAGTTCCACATCACAGATTGTTGTTTCTGGGCTTTCTAGTCTATCTCATTGTTCTATTTTCCCATCACTTTGCCATTTCCACTGTGCTTTTTCTGTTTGTGAAGATATACCAATAGCTATTATAATTTTGAAGAAATGATAATCACAAACTCTATTTGAAGATGCCTGCAGCAACCGTGGTGAGAGATAAAAATATTTGTGATTTCTGAAGATAAGTCACAAATACTTCTAGTACCTATGTAGTTTATAGTCTCCTTTCATAATTGAACGAAATGCTACATTGCAGTTAAAAGTTAGGGGGAAAAAGTCTAATTTACCACATCCAGGCGCACAGACCCTGCATCTATCCACAAAACCCTTGGTCCCATAAATCCCAGGTTATGAAATTCCTGCTTAAGGTGTTACAAGAATTGTCATAGCTTTACCTGGATCCAGGCAAAGTCTGAGTTTCAGTGTACAAGAAGGAGAAATATCATTCTATTCTCTGCTTCTGTGACTATGACTACTTTAGGTATCCCCGGTAAGTGGAATCAAGCAGTATTGCTCATTCTGTGACTGGCTTATTTTACTTGGCATAACGTCCTCAAAGTCCATCCATGTTGTTGCTAATGGCAGGATTTCTTTCTTTTTAAAAATATGCCATTGTATGTATATACCACATTTTCTTTATCCATTCATCTGTCGATGGACATTTGGGTTGTTTCTGTAACTTGGCTATTGTGAATAGTGCTACAACAAACATGGGAGTACATATATGTCTTCAAGATTCTTATTTCAATTCTTTTGGGTATATATACAGAAGTAAGATTGCTGGATCACATGGTAGTTTTATTTTTAATTTTATGAGAAACCTCTATACTATTTTCCATATCAGTTTCACCATTTTACATTCCCACCACAGTGTAGAAGGGTTCCAATTTCTCCACATCCTCACCAACATTCATCTTTTTTTTTTTTTTAATATAATAGCTATCCTAACTGGTGTAAGATGATATCTCATTGTGGCTTAGATTTGCATCTCCCTGATGATTGGTGATGTTGAGCATCTTTTAATATACCTTTTGGCCATTTGAATGGCTAGAGGGAGGGAGAAATGAGGAGTTGTTCAATTGGTACAAAGTTTCAGTTAAACAAGATGAATTAATTCTAGAGATCTGCTATATAGCATAGTGTCTGTAGTCAATAACAACGTATTATGCATTAGAAAAATGTTAAAAGGGTAGATCCCGTGCTAACTGTTCTTACCACACACAAAAGAAAACAACAAAAGAATACCAGGAAACTTTCGAAGATGGTGTACATGTCTATTACCTTGACTGTGATGATGGTTTCATGGGTGTATGCGTACGTCCAAACTCATCAAATTGCATTCATTAAATATGTTCAGTTTTTTTGTATATCAATTGTATCTCAGTAAAGCTGTTTAAAGAAAGATGGAGACACAGAGCACAGTAGAGGCCCAACCAACATGTCAATGCCCAACTAGGAAGTGGAACACATAAACTGTGGTCACATTCTATTGGTGAGAGCTTGGTTATATGGTCACCCCTAACTTCAAGAAGGGTTAAGAAATATAATCTAGCAGGGCAGCTATGTGTACAGCTATAATTCTATTTCTATGAAGGAAAGAAAAAAAACACACATTTGGGTAGACAACTAGCACAGCTCCACTCTAATTAAAGTCTCTTTACTGGATTAAGGAAAAATCTTTTGACCCTTAATTGGCTAAGACTATGTTGCTATGATGGTATAATTTTAATACGTGCATTTTTGCGTCTGTGGAAATATCACATGATATTTCTTCTCTAATCAATAAAAATTCTATTCGACTTTCCTGTTAATTTCTTCTTGCATTCCAGGAATTAATTAAAATTCTTGATGATTTATTCTATTTGTTTATTGACTCCACTACTAGATTCAATTTGCTATACCATTTTTAGGATTTTTGCATAAAGGTTCATTAATAAGACTGAACTTAATTTTTTCCATTATAATATAGTATCTATCTAGTTTTAACACCAACAAAATAATATGAGGATCATCAATAAAGTGATCTGAGGATCCTACCAGAGGTTTGTCTTTTGTTGTCTTTTCACAGTCAACTTTGGCTTGTTGAACTTCTCTGCATTATCTATGTCTTTTTGTTTTGTGCATTAATTACTATCCTCCTTATTTACTTTTTTTCAAATTGTTGTTGATTTATTAAGTTCTTTTTCTAACTCTCTGATTACATGCTCAAGTCAATTTTCAGACCACATTTTCAAAAACAAACATTTAATACTTTTCTCTAAGTACTGTCTTTATATACTTGATATACTTTAGTATACTTGTCAATCAATTCTAAGTATTTATTAGTTTGCATAATTTTTTTAGTCTCCTGATTTATTTAAAAATTTATTTCATAAAAATTTAAAACACAAGAAATTTGTAAAGTTATCTTTTTATATTGATTTCCAATAAATTTACATTGTGATAGGAAAATATAATCTGTATGATTTCAAGTGTTTGGAACTTGTTAGATTTAATGTATCTCTAAAGGTTATAGAAGAACTCTTACATGATTAACCTTCATAAATTTTTCATGTGTGCTTGAAAATAACATATTCTTGAAACTCAATTTTTCTTTCTGTGTTCAACTTTTTAATTATCGAAATGATCTTTTCAAAATCCAGTAATTTTCAAAAACAGTAATGGGAAAACTCTTTTAGGTAAAAATTTCTGTCTTTTATTTTTGACCTGAGAATATTTTAATTCATTCTCATTTTTAAATGATATTTTAAGTAGGTATAAAATCACAGAGCAATCATTTATTTTAAAGATGTAAACTCTTTTCAGAGTAAATATGTAACTCTCTCTAAAGATGTAAATTTAAAGACATAACTCTCTTCTGGCTCCCATGTTGTTGAGGCATGCTCTACCACTGAAATTTTTATTTCTTTATAGATAACCTCTTTTTTTCTCTATGAATGGTTTCAGTTGGCATTCTGTAGTTTGGTGGGTTCTGTGAATAGTGGGAAAGTGATTACTATTAAAGGTATTTGTATTAAATTGCAAAAAAAAATGTTATTGTGGCCCACATCAACTCACCCAAGAAATCAAAGTAATTATTCATGTAAACTAATATGTTTTTTATTTATTATATTAATAAAAATTGTGAGAATTTCCATACGTTTGCTTTTTGAGATGACACATTTGTTTTCTACCAGTTATTTACTCTAATCAATAGTAAAAGCTAGGTAGGAAAGGAATAAAGTACTGTAGCATTCTCAGATCTATACCATGTTAAAATTAACAATGGGTAAAAACTAAGCCCTTACTTATAGACTATATGTAAACATGTCTGAGTCTATAGGTCTTAGGCCTCCAATTCCTATTTAGAGATATAGTTTCTATTTGAAATATCAGAGAGAAAACTACATTTCTATATAGCCACCTTCATTTAAAATAATTGTCTAAAATATTTTTATCCTTAATTTTCCATCAGGTGATAAATTAAAAGAAAAATAGTATCCTCAAGAACTATTTAGTGATGGGGTTATATTAACCTTCCAGTTAGCTAATATTCACTAAGTTTTCTTAGTTTCTGCCTAGTTTATTAATTACAATTGCATGGAATAAGGATATATTTTCTTTTAGATATCAAAATAGAGAAAGGTATTTAGGAAGTATTGTATATGTAGATTGAAAGAAGTCTCCAGTAATGCAGAATTCTTTATCATAGGGCTGTCTGCATTATCTGTAAACTTGATTTAAAAAATATCTTTTCACGTATAATTTGCAAAAATCAGTATCTTGAGGCTAATATTTAACATTTTGGGTTTTTAAAAGTAGCTTAGCTGTACTAATTTCTAGTTGTTTTCCTCATAGCACTTTAGAAAATTTTCAATATATTAAATATCACAAAAGTGAATGAATGTTCCAAATCTCAATTTTAAGGTTAACATTGCCCATTCTTTGTGAAGTTTTCTAGAGAAGAGCTCAATCAGTCTCTGAGTAGTTCATCTACCACACGTAGTGTTTTTCCCTTGGTATTTTTCCTTTTTAAATAATTCTCTCAAGAGAATTACTGCCCAATATGGTAGGCTCTAGCCACATGTGGCTACATTTAAAATAAACGTAAAATGAAACAAGTTTAAAAATGCAGTTCTTCAGCCACACTAGCTGTATTTTAAAGCTTTCAATAGTCACACGTGGTTAGTGGCTACTGGATTGTACAGTGCAGAACATTTCCATTATCAGTGAAAGTTTTCTTGGACAGTGCTTCTGTAGAGACAATATACTTTTATTAGAAGTTCCTCCATTAGGTTCTTCTATTAGAAATATAACTGTGACAGTTACAGAAACCACCCACCAGATAAACTAATAATGAAAATACATAATTTTATCAGCAGCATTGTTTTAATAACACTTCTTATCTGGTAAGTGACAGATAAAAAAGAAAGTCTGCTTTTTAATTTCCTTAGTGATGGCCTCGCATCATTTAATTCCAATTTAGGGAAAATATTGGTCTTCCAAATCCAGACAATTTACTCTATTTTTCTTTATTTTCACATTAATCTAGAGTTTATTAATTTTGAGACATTGACTAACTGTGTATATTTTTCACAAAAGAAATGGTTTCTTCTAAGCTATGCTCTATGGTAATGATTATTCCTTTTGAAGAATAAAAGAAAGCAAGAAAAACAAAGAAATAATTTCCTGGTTATTTTGCATGTAGTAGGGAAGAGCTTGGAGATGGACTACTATTGCATGGTTTTATAAAGTTTCTTCTTAGTTAAACGTGAAGAAGTATTCTTTCCTTGTTCTGTTACTTTTACTTCTCTCCATTTATTTGTTATTTCCCTATTTGGGAATGATTTTTTCTCATACTCTTCCCCACTTCTTTAATGAAAGGATTGCTTTCTTTTTTTTCCCACCATGATAACCACTGGACAAAAATATATAAAGCCTAGCCTATCTTTTGAATAACACAAGGCTATGTTTCCATGCCAATTTGATTCACATACTTCAGGTATCAGAAAACCTTCTATGGGGCATTAACTAGATGCAGTTAACTTCTAGAGTTGACCATAAACTGTAAATCTACATAAACTTTGGTTGTTCTGTCACAGAGGCAGCCATCAGACACTGCACTGTGGACAGCCAAACACCATGAAATACTAGGCTCTGCCTCTCAAAAGGAAACATAACATAAATAAGTAAACAGACAAATAAACAGATAAAATGCTATGTTGAATCATTCCACTACTTAGTACTGCTAATTCTGTACAATTCAGACATTCCTACAATATGGGAAGTTGTAAGTTACTTAAAAATATTATTCATTCACACTTTCATGTATATTAAAATAATTTTATTAGGAATTAACAGATTATTAAATGCATTTTCCTTAGACCCAGCAATTGTATGCTATTGTAAGGAAATATTAAGGATATATACAAAAGTTTAGCAACAAGTATTTGGATGTAAAATACTTTATAATTTGAAAAAAATAAGAAATGTTTTATATATATACAGTTATGCACCACATCACAACATTTCAGCCAATGACTGACCACATATATGATGGTGGTCCCATAAGATTAGTACCATATAGCCTACGTATGTAGTAGGCTATACCATCTAGGTTTGTGTAAGTACTCCAAGGGAGGAAGAGATTTTCCTCTATGCTTCTAGGTTCTTCTTGCTGGTCTAAGAAATAAATTGACATGAGACAGATCTAACAGAAGAAAAGCAAACAAGTTTAATAACGTATACATGGGAGAAACCCAGGAAAGCTGAGTGACTCGCCAAAATGACCAGGGTGCTCCCCTTAAATACCATCCTCAGCTAAAGACAACAACAAGAGAATGCAAATTCTTCTCGAGTGCACATGGGTCATTTTCCAGAATAGATCATATGTTAGGCCACAAATTAAGTCTCAATAGATTTAAAAAGATAGATATTATATAAAGTATCTTTTCTGACCATAACAGGATGAAGTTAGAAATCAATAACAGAAGGAAAACTCAAAAATTCACAAATTTGTGGACATTAAACAACACATATATGAAAAATCCATCATCTTAGCACAACATGAACTTGGTGGTAGACAGGGAGGAACCTAGAAAAGCCTGTCTTTTGGGTTTCCCTCTGTGTTCTTCTGTTTCTGTGTGGCCAAACAAACGGTTGTTTTTCAAACAAGATGTTGGAGGTGGGGAGAGTCACAGACTTCAAAGGAAAGGAAGTCAATTCACAGGTAGGTGAAAAGGACCAAACATTTGGTATATACATATATATATATGTGTATATATATGGAATATTATTCAGCATTAAGAAGAAAGGAAATTCTGACATATGCTACAAGATGGATGAAACTTGAGGACATTATGCTAAGTGAAATAAGTCATTCACAAAAAGACAAATAGTGTATAATTCCATTTATACCAACTACTTGGAATAGTCCAAATCACAGAGACAGAAAATACAATGGTGATTGCCAAGGGCCAGGGGAAGGGGGAAATGGAGAGTTATTGTTTAATGGGTATAGAGTTTTAGTTTTACAAGATAAAAAGAACTCTGTATGTGGGTGGTGGTTATAGTAGCCTGACATTATAGATGTATTTAATACCATTGAACTCTACACTTAAAAATGGTTAAGATGATATGTTATTTGTGTTTTACCACAACAAAAAATGGAAGAATATATACACAGAAAAATATTTAGAAGAATATTTGCAAATGACTAAATGGTTATCTGGTTATATTTGGGACTACTGACAAATTTCTTTTTCTTCTTTTTGTTTGTCTGTAATTTCTATTGTTAATTAATGTATTTGTATTGCTTATATAATTAAAAATTAAAGTATTCTATTTATTAATTGTTTAGTCCAATATTTGCCTTTTGGTGGAATTGGTATGGAAAGGTTGTTATTTTACATGCACTGGATTCCTTTTCATAGATCCCAGAAAAATTAATTCCTTTTAGTTTCTTACTCTTGAAAATCATAGCCCATGTGGCTGATTTACAGCAGGATTATCCATCTTTCTCTAGAAACATTTGGAATTTCCAAAAACATTTTTGTTCTTTGAGGCAAAATAAATGTCAAAATTCACATAGCCCACGTCAGGAAAGAGGAAGAAACTGGGTCAGGAAAATAAAACACTGGGTGTGAAGCTGCACATTTAGGAAAAACAGTGTACCAGAGCCAAAGAAACAGCAGAGATTAACAAAAACTTTGTAAAATAAACAAGAAAATGTAGCATCAGGGAATGTGGCTTTCAGGGCCAGAGAATGAAGGCTTTGAATCTCTTCCATCCACAAATAGTTTGACTTCGTAAAATTTATTTAATCCTTTTTTTTTTTGCCTCAGTATCCCTGAGAATAACTGGTAAAACAAGCTCATTTTTAATGGTTAATGGGTAGCCTGGCTGATAGTCATCACTTAGTAGCTAGTAGCTATTGTTATGGTTACACATGGAGCACGTGGAACACAAGGAGGCAGGGAAGAGTGCTTATGGAGCCACCCATAGTGAACTCTGAAGATGCTTGGCGCTGTCCAAGGTGTCCCTTTGAATTGGTTAAGTGACAATTTGATTGTTGAGATAAAGCAAATACCAGCAGAAGGTCTGCAAGAAAATGGAGTTTGCAAGTGGGTTGTGAATTAAAATGGTTGTAATTTATATCAAATTCCATGGACCCTTTAGAGATTTATAAATACTAATTTGCATAATTTAATTCAGGCAAGTGGAAGAAATCTATATGTGTATATATATATGTATTTATTTAGAGAGTTATATAATAATACAAATTATCACAATATACAAATGTATATATATACATACATAGTATACACTCATATATATGAATATATCTATATCTATACCTATATATCTATATATCTGTATACTCGCCTAATACTTGCAACCTCCCTCAGGGCAGATACTATCCACGTTACACAGATGAGGATGTCGAGGCTAAGAGGGTAGGGTTGGAACTCAGCCTTGCCCCGGTCTAGAGCACCCAACCACATATTCTACTGCTTCTCAAAGTGGGAATCCTCTTATAGTAATGGCAGTTGATTAAAGGACTATGTTCCACATGGATTGCACATACATTTATGATCATTGCTATGAAGCTCTAAGGGCTGGTTGAAAATATTGCAGCTTTAATTCAATAGAAGACTTGTACTCACTTTTAAATAATTCAGTGAATATTTTCTGAATGCCTGTCATATGTAATGCTCTATTCAGTATGGCTTATTTTGAATAAAATGAAGTCTCTGATCATTGAAATGCATATTGACTAAAGTAATTGCTAAAACATTTTCTTCAGAAGTGATTGGACCATGACAGCTTTCAAATGACTGATTTAAGAAAAACTTCACTTGTGTTGGGAAGCGATATGTGAACTCAGTTCAAGATTTAAACAACTTTGAATATAAAAGACAAAAATAATATTTTTCCTGTTTTTAAGTAAATACATTAATATGTGTATATGTGTGTGTGTGTGCATAGAATTTATTTAGGGACAGGAGAATCTTGCTATTATACACTCAGGAATAATGCACTCAGGAATTATACACTCAGGCAATTGGCTTCCTTTCCCCCTGTTCTCAAATACAGGCAGGCTTAAATTCTTGTCCTCTGGGGAAAGCAGAGTTGGAGAGAGGAGAGATTTAGAGGGAATGGCAAGAACTGGGCAAGAAAGAGCAGGGAACCCCTTTTTCAAAGCAGGCGGCAGGGACTGGCTGGTGGCATAGTGGTTAAGTTTGCTTGCTCCGCTTTGGTGGCCCAGGGTTTGCTGGTTCGGATCCTGGGCCTGGACCTACTCATCAAGACATGCTGAGGCAGTGTCCCAAATAGATGAACTAGAAGGACCTACAGCTAGGATACACAACTATGTACTGGGGCTTTGGGAAGATGTTAGCTCAGGACCAATCTTCCTCAAAAAAAGAAAGCAAAAGCGGGAGGCAGTCAGAATTTAAATCTCCAAGATTCCCTACTTCACAAGATATTCAAGTTCAGTGCTGTGATTACATTAATCTCACAGTAATGCAATCTTGAATTTTGCTTGATTGTAGTTTTGAATCATATTTATTGTGTTATGGAGGAGCTGTATTGCAAATAGATAAACTATTTTATTCCATGTGAATCTAAAGTATGAAAAGTATACACACAAAGAGTATAAAATATATACATAAACACACGGTCTTATTTCACACTCTATTTCAGTTTTGCCTTGTTTATGACTTCCTTTGTTTTTCTTTTCTCCCACTCTTATTCCATACAAATGACACTAAACTGTGACAAATTTGGCTGTTGGTATTCTTTCATAGGATTCCATTTCACTTATCCTTCCTCTTTTTGCTCTAGCCACTTTAAGAACAAAGAAAAAGTTAAACAACAAACATCTCCTTTCTCAGCACTAACTCCTGGTACCCCTCTCTCAACCTGGGCAGGTGTTTCCCCACTCCCTATTACCTGCCTTGCTTCTCAGACATACTGCATGCTAAATGTTCCCAAAACAGATCCTGCACTTTTTTTTAAATTATTATTATTATTTTTTTGTGGGGAAGACCAGCCCTGAGGTAACATCTGTTGCCAATCCTCTTTTTGCTGAGGAAGACTGGCCCTGGGCTAACATCCGTGCCCATCTTCCTCCACTTTATATGGGACGCCGCCTCGGCATGGCTGACAGGCACAGCGTCGGCGGGCGCCCGGGATCCGAACTCGCGAACCCGGGGCTGCCAAGCGCGGACTAAACCGCTGCGCCACCGGATGGTCCCCAGGTCCTGGGGTTTTATTTTGCTTGGTCTGTGATGGTTAACTTTATGTGTTAATTTGACTGAGCTACAGAGTGCCCAGACACTTCGTCCACCTTATTCTTTGTGTGTCTGTGAGGGCGTTTTTGGATGAGCTTAACACTTGAATCAGTAGACTGAGTAAAGCAGATTGCCTTTCCTACTGTGGATGGCACTCATCCTATCCATCTGAAGGCCTGAATACAACAAAAAGGCTGACTCTTCTGTGAATAAGGGTGAACTCCTCCTGCCTGACTGCTGAGCCAGAAAATTGGTCTTCTCTGGTTTTCACACTGAACTGAAACCTTGCCTCTTCTTGGGTCTGCTGGCTTTCAGACTGGAACTTTCTGCATTACTTCTCCTGGTTCTCAGGCCTTTGAAGGGGGACTGGAACTACACATAGCTTTTCTGGGTCTCCAACTTGCTGACTACAGATCTTGGGACTTCTCAGCCTCCACAGTCATGTGAGCCAATTCCTTATAATAAATCTCTTCATATTGGTGTGTGTGTGTGTGTGTGTGTGTGTGTGTGTGTGTGTGTGTGTCTTCTATTGGTTCTGTTTCTCTGGAGAACCCTAATTAAAACATGGTCTTATTACATTTGTCCCCAATTATGCATTTATCTCAACTGTCAAAATCCTACCAAACTTTTAAGGTCTTGATTGATATTAGATTTGCCACAAAGACTTGCCCTCCACATTGATGGAACAATGTTTCACAGCTGAATACTGCAGGCGTTCGTTGGCTCTAAGTATACATTTTAAAGAGGGGTAGTTACACAGGGCTCTATGGAATAGTTAGGCTTTAGCTGATCAGTTCTGGTAGGATTGAGGAGACAATATTAAGATTGATTGAGAATCTATGATGTACTGACCTTTGCAGTCAGGGTTCTTTTTGAAAACAGCAGAAACTGATTCTGATTTACTTATATGAGAAAATAACTTACTGTGAAGACTTGAAAATAGGGAAGAGGCAAAGTCACCAGGTGGGCAAAACCACCACCAAGGCCCCACCACAGGGACACTGGCTTTGGCACTGACACGGATGCTGATCAATGGATGGCTTTAGTGAAAGGCTGCTGGCACCACAATTGGATGCTGGGCACCATCATGCAAAAACAGATACTGTCCTGCCAGAATGAATCTAAACCATTGCTGATTTGTTTTTCAGGAAGGGTCATCCATCTAGAAGAGCACCATCTTGTTGGTTAGGATTTTGTCAATCGTCCATGCCCTATTCCTATTATTCAGCAAAAGCAAATACCTGGATCATTCTTTTGGAGAGGGCTTGTCCCTCCCCAAGTCTCAGTCCCTAAAAATAGAAGCATTTCATATGCTGGGGAGCAAAAACATAACCAAACCAAAGGAAAAAAGATAACTGTTTACCAAAGTGGCTTTGAAGACAGTTTGAAAATTAATCCTCAGAACAAATATAAAAAGTACATATTATTTTATATACTTTACATATGACAGTCTGAGCATCTAATAACTTAAATGACTTTCTAAAATTTATACAGAAATAAATGTGATTAATGGATTGAGTTGTTGTATGACAAATGGCTGAGTAGATGGTAAATCTCACTAACTTGGGGCATCATGGATTCAGAAAGTTCTTTAAAGAACTGTGAGTATAACCTCTACACTTTTATAGAGCTCTATTTGGTCAATTAATCTGAAATATTATTGCAAATTATGAAGCACGGAAAACAAAACAGAGTTCTTAAGAGAAGTTTACAAAATCACTTGACTAATGCCCAAGGTGGCAATTCTTATGATAGGGTTTTAGGTCACCAGAGATATATTTCCCATCTCCTGAATAAACCTACTTTTGTACAAGGTTGACACATTTGGGCACAGTGTCAAGATGGGCAAAGACACATTTTGGAGTGTTAGTTATTCAGGGTTATAGCTGCTGTAGTTTAGAAATCTTGCATCTGAGAAAGGATTAGAGGAGTCATTCTGGTGAAAGGCATAAGTGATAAAGAAAATTTCTTAACCTTCATTTATATTCTGAAATGGGATGAGATAACTCTCACTACTTATGTTAGAGTTATATTTTCTTAATTTATAGTGAAGCAAAATATAAAACTTCATTTTCTTTTGATCAGGATTGGAGATTGTGCAAATGTAATTAACTAGCACATAGAAAATTCCATTTTTCAATTTTATTGAAGGTCAGAAGTTATCTAAGACCCTTTATACAATTTAAAGAAAATAAAATAAAAGATTGACCCTTACTGAGTCAAAGTTTAAAAGAAAGCTGCAAGACTTAAGTTGAATCCACTGAATAACTTAGCTGGAAGTAGTTTCTGAGAAGTAGGTTAGAAGCAAGAAGTAGGCCCAGCACTATTAGTAGCAGGGAAGAAGAAATGGGGGTGAGACAAGGGGTGTAAACCTCTGATTTGTTCACAAAGGTACCATAAAAGTGACCCAACAATGAAAGGAACTGTCATCTGGCCTGTGCTAGAAAATACAGGGTGATTTTACTTTCTCCAGGATCCCTGCCAAAGGGGACAGAGGAGATAGGGGAGATCTATGGCCACTATAGAACCATGGGTGGTTGCACCATCCTGATAAGCTTTTCTTGCTTAAGATCAAGCAATGTGGTGGAACCAATCCAAATAACAGATGAGTGAATAAACAAAATGTGGTGTATACATACAGTGGAATATTATTCAGCATTTTTTTTGCATTTTATTTTAATTTTTTTTTGAGGAGGAGGAGGATTGGCCCTGAGCTAACATCTGTTGCCAATCTTCCTCCTTTTTTCTCCCCAAAGCCCCAGCAGATAGTTGTATGTCATAGTTGTGCATCCTTCTAGTTGCTTTATGTGGGACACCACCTCAGCATGGCTTGACGAGCAGTGAGTAGGTTCATGCCCAGGATCCGAACCAGCAAACCCGGGGTCGCCAAAGTGGAGTGAGTGAACTTAACTGCTATGCCACCAGGCCGGCCCCTATTCAGCTTTAACAAGGAGTGAAATTCTGAAACTTACTGCAACATGGATGAACCTAGGAAACATTATGTTAAGAAAAATAAGCCAGACACAAAAGGGCAAATATTGTATGATTCCACTCACTTATCCACTAGGATAAACAAATTAATAGAGACAAAAAGTATATTAGAGGTTACCAGGGCCTGGAGGGAGGAGAGAATGAGGAGTAACTGTTTCATACTCATGGAGTTTCTGTTTGGAAGGATGAAAAACTTCTAGAAATGGATAGCGGTGATGGTTGAACAACATTGTAAATGTTCTTAATGCCACAGACTGGTACACTTTGGTAAAAATGGTAAATCTTATGTTATATATGTTTTACCACAACAAAATAGTTCTAGGAGAAAAAAGGAGCAATGTGGAATAGTTGAAGAAAACTCAATTTCCATCTGAAATTAAGGATATTTTAGAATTCTATTATCTGCAGTGAATCAAATATTCAATTTGTTTCCTTTCCACTGTTGTAAGCGAGAGTGCAAATTTCGTGAGTTAGTCTCTAATATTTTACCTGTGTATACAAAAGTTTCAAATTTAACTAGTTTCTTCACAAAAGATAACTGCCAATGAGCTGTCTTTGGCAATTGTAACTTTGACCACATGACCCTTGAAACTTTATTTGCAAGCTTTTCCCACTATTCTGCACGAGCTTCTGCCCTTCAGGATTTGGGACAGAGATTGCTTGCCCTAGACACAGGAGCATTATAGATGCTCAGTTATCAAGGCAATTACACTGATGAGGCAAACCCATTATATGAATTTATTGGGAGCCAATGGGCCTTATTTCAGTGAGTCAGAAGCTAGGGAGGGCGTAAAGAGTTAAACAAGTTTATGAGACACCCTGGGGTCATCCCTCTCTTGAAATGGAAGAAGGGCTTATTTTGAGGGTAGAGTTTCTGTGAATAAATTAATGGAGCTAGGTTAGAAATAAACAAGTCATCAATATCTGGTACTTTGGCTATACCCTAAGGCTAGTCAAGCCTCATTACAGTTACCTGTATTTCCATTTTGGTTTTAGTTCGCAAGACTTGGAATGTGGCAGTTCTTGCCTATTATGGTTAATTTTTTTTTATTACTCCAATGCTTTGAAAGAATTGCTAGGTTTTGTTTTGAATCAAAGAGCATTAGTGTTTCTGTACTGATAGTTTAATACATTTCATCAATTTGAAAGATTTTAATGAATATTCATGGTAGCCTGGAAAGTTCTATAAAATTTTAATATTTAATCATGGAAAGGGCTTATACTGAAAACAGTTCCTCTAACGAATTTACTATTCTACAACTCTGGGCTGGTGAGTCATGCCCTTGTACACTGTTTTATTTCTTTGTATTATGTTTCTCTTACGGAGTTCTTTTCTTCCTCAGTATGTTATCAGAAGAAAGAATATATCCTACCAACTCTCCTCTACCAGAACTGCATGATAGCAAATATTTTCACAAAAAAGCAGTTGAATTTAAAAGTAGAAAACTCATTTGATAACAACTGACATTTTAACTTAAAAAAATCTTAGTAAACCAAATTATTTTTAGGTTGGAAAACCCATAAACTTGTTTATCTGAAATGAAGTGGCCTGAAATAATTTCATAATCACTTCAAAGAATCCAGTGGATTTTACTAAAAATTTCTCTAGTAACATTTATCTTGATAACTTAACTTTGCTTGTGATTTTGTATTTTATCCAAAGAGGGAAAAAGTCTTCCATTCAGTAAACTCTTTCATTGCAGCAGAAAGTTCAGAGTAATAAAATGGGGATGCTGAAATTCAAGTCCCATCATTTCTGTTTTCTAACTTCCCTAGAGTTTTCCAGGAAGAATTTTTTTGTTGAACACTTAGCTATGTTTTGTTGTTGTTGCTTATTTGTTGGTTTTTACTTTAAAACTTTTCAGATATCCTTCTGGAGCAAGTTCCTTAGGTCTGTAAGTTCTTGACCAAGATGCTAAGTGTGAGCCTCATCAACTCTCTTGTGCTGTTGCTGTCTATTGACCCTGGTGGAGGTCTTTTGTTAGCTACAGCGAAGAGGTTTTTCCCACTTCTGGAAAGATATATGAACTCTGTGTCAAGATTTTCAAATCATGTGTTGGGTTTTATTTTTCTGTATTAACTAAGAAAACATTTTTGCTAAATACAAAAGAGGCATATAACTTGATACTATACAGAAATAGCAGTTTCCAAAAGCCTAAAGTATGTATCTGGTCACATTATTTAGGCATAACTATGAAGAATTACACATATGTGGGCTATATTCCGTGGTTACAATTCTCAGTCTGAAATTAGTCGGCTTTGTACTACTGGAGTTAATGATTGCCATAAAGAGGTTGTGATAAAGCATTTTATATCTATTGCACTTTTAGCTCCTTAAAGACAAGAAGAATATTTACGAGTGTCTCTACCCTTCTACTATCGCCACCTACTCCCAGCCCAACTCAGGGCTTTATGTTAAATAGATGGTTAGTTAACAATTAAAGAATAAATAGGTGCGTGGATTTATAGTACTGTATAGTGCGGTAGGTGCATGTCTCCTTGGAGGCTGAACCACCTAGAGTATATGGCAAAAGTAAGAGCTGGAAGACACATTGCCATTCATTTTATGCAGGCACAAAACTGTTTCTTTTGACCAGCATAGTTATTGTTATCTATGTATATTGATTTGAATATTTTAGGTAGGATATATGTTCTAATCTCTAGTTTTCCAGAGTAATCATTAGTCCCTGTTTTTATAAAAGAGGAAAAAAGATTTCATGAGTTCTTGAAAACATGATCTTCATTTATAAATTAGCCTCAAAAGAAGTATTGCCAGATACATTGCAATCTAAATTGAGATATCCCTTAATCTACTTACCCCCCGCTTTTTTGCATAATTCTTCATCTTCTCCTCTCTCTCTCTTTTTCCTTAAGGAACTAATGCTGTTATAGTCTTAGCACCCCTCATTATTGAGAGGTAATATATATGAGAATTCAATATCTTTTTAAAATTTAATACTCTATGCTTCCCAGAAGTACTGATATTTTAAAGAAGGCAAAGAAAACAAGGACAGAGGAAAGGAATGTGCCCTTAATGAGACCCCAATATGTGTCTGATGCTGAGAAAAAAATACTTTATAAATATTTTATCAAAATCTTGCATCAATCCTATGAGGAAATGGAGTCTTTGAAATGTTAAGCCCAAAGTCACTTAGCTAATAAGAGATAGATCTGGATTTTGAACTAAACTTGTCCCAGGGGTAACGTGAGGCATGGTTCCCATGGTTCGAGATGGAAACTAGTATATCCCCAGCCATAGTGACTTAACCCTTGGGTGTTCCAATTTAAGAAATCTGGTCCATATTTGCATGACTTTCTTATTATCTTTGATATGAGCCTTAACATCTAAGCTATGATCTCTATTTTTTTTAACTTGTTCTTGGCACAATAAGAAAGATGCTTTTTTCATGCTGTCACGTTTCACCCAATGTAAGGCAGCATTGTGTAGAAGAAAGTATCAGTTTTGCAATTTAGATAAATATGTTTTTCTCTTATCCAAAAAATTTATATGTGAATTATATCTCAATAAAGTTGTTATAAAATATTAGGTTAAAGGGAGAACCTATGACCTCTTATTCTGCTACTTATTAGCGATGTGCCCTTATGTTCCTCCGAGTCATAGATTTTCCATCTATATAATTAGTATACTAAAGTCTACCACATATGGCTTTAGAGGATTGAATGAGATAAACTCCTGGCCCTAGTAAATAATAGTTCCTTTTCTTTTTCTCTGTGCCTTATTTCTAATAAGTATGATTTTATGAAATATTACATATGTCACAGAGAGATATGAACAAATACAATCTCTAGAAAACGTCATGGTCTATTTATTCATATCCTCTAAACAATAAGAAATAGTTGACAAATAGTTGAAGAAAATTATATCAATATATGAGGATCATGCACAATCGATTTTGTCTTTTTCTCCAAGATTTCTTTCTATATGGGTAACATATTTTTACTTCTTTTTTTTTTTTGAGGAAGATCAGCCCTGCACTAACATCTGTTGCCAATCTTCCTCTTTTTTCTTTTTTTCTCCCCAAAGCCCCAGTGCATAGTTGTATATCATAGTTGTAGAGTTGTAGCTCTTCTATATGGGACACCACCTCAGCATGGCTTGATGAGAGGTGAGTAGGTCTGCGCCTGGGATCCAAACCTCAAACCCTGGGCTGCTGAAGCAGAACTTGGGAACTTAACCACTATGCCACCAAGCAGGCCCCATATTTTAATTTTTTTGGACAGATGCAAAGTCTTTGAAATATTATAGTGGTCATTCAGGTGAACATCCTCCATCTTTGAACATCCTAATCATTTAACTTCCTTACCTCTAGTGGCTGTTGAATCGATGGGAACAAAGAGGAAATCAACATTACAGGAGTGAGGGGAAAAACAAAAGGTGTGTGAGGAAGCTCCTCTATGATCCTCTATGATAGATTGCTTTCTATTTTGGTTTCTTGTTTCTGTCAAGATTCTCAGATTTTCCCATGAGGAGAAATGGGAAGAAAGGAAGTCATCTACGGCTCCGATAATGTGTTGTTATATAAATGATCATGATGATAACAGGAACCTCAGAAAGGAAACGGGAAACCACTTACATAAGCTCTGTACTGCATTATTGAACACTGTATCATCACCACCATTTTCATTCTCATTGTTGGAATCATTTGCTGACACTTTATATGTATCAGGCACTAAGATAAGCACACCACATACATTGTCTCATTTAATCCTCAAAACACCATGATCTAAGTATTTTTTACCATAGCCAATTTGCATTTGAAGAAATTGAGGCTTAGCTTGGTTAATCTACCCTCCTGAGGTCACACTGTTGAACCAGAATTTGGAGGCAAGTCTCTTTGAATCCAACAATCTGTGTGTTAAACCTCTATCGTAAACTGCTTTTGAATCTTGACACTGTAAACCTGAATTACATTTCCAACTAATACTTGTTTATAGCTTGGAATGCTTATCCAATGGGGTAATCTTCCCAGGGTTTCTGAATGAAGAATGCAAACATATTGCTTAGATATTAAACACATATCTAAGCAATTTTCAAGTGCTCTCGCACTCTCTATACACACGTGATGTAGTTGGACACACACTGAATTCAGAGTCAACTGATCTGAGCTTTAAGCCCTTAGCAATTAATTTATCCTATTTTGGCTTCAGTTTCTCCATCTACATAATGAAGAGATGAGGGCCAAATGACAGTTGTATATATTCTGGGTCAGAGACTCTCCCTTTAACCTGATTTTTTAATAAAAGCTTTATTGAGCAATAATTCACATACCATAAAATTAGCTCATTTAAAGTGCATAATTTAGTGATTTTTTAAAATATAGTCAGAGTTATGCAACCATCACCACTATCTAATTCTATAACATTTCCATCACCTCATTACCAATCACACCCCTTTCCTCCCTTCTCTCAGCCCTTGGCAACCACTAGCCTACTTTCCGTCTCTATGGATTTGCCTTTTCTGGATATTTCATATAAATGGAATCATGCAAAATGTGGTATTTTGTGACTGGCTTCTTTCATTTAGCAAAAGGTTTTCAAGGATCATCCATATTGTAGAATGCGTCAGTACTTTATCCCTTTTATTGCCAAATACATTTGTTTATCCATTCCCAGTTTATACATATTTGGGGTGTTTCCACTTTTTGGCTATTAAGAATATAGCTGTTATGAGCAATCATGTACAAGTGTCATGTCAACATATGCTTTTATTTCTCCTGAATATATATCTAAGATTGGAATTGCTGGGTCATATGGGAACTGTATTTTCACCATTTTGAAGAACTGCCAAACTGTTTTCCAAAGTGGCTGCACCATTTTATATAACCATCAGTGATGAACGAGGTTCTCTTTTTTTCACATCCTCACAACACTTGTTATGTTGTCTATCTTTTTAATTTCAGCCTTCCTTCTGGGTATGAAACTGTATCTCATTGTGGTTTTTATTTGCATTTCCCTAAAGACATGATGCTGAGCATCATTTCATGTACTAATTGGTCATTTTCATAACTTCTTTAGAGAAATGTGTATTCAAATCCTTTGCTCATTTTAAATTAGGTTACACTTATACTGTCCTGTATACAGTGTATTACCTATCTAGTTACCTTTTCTGCTATTTATTTCTTCATTACCTTTCCAATGCTATTTATTTATTCAGGTGAATTTGAGTTTCTATCTAAGGTCCTTCCATTTCCATCTGAAGCAATCCCTTTTAGTATACCTTATAGGGCAGGTCAGCTAGTAAAGAATTCTCAGTTTTGCTTTTCTGGAAATATACCAATTTCTCTTTCATTTTTGAAGGATGGTTTTGCTGGACGTAGGATTCTTGTATGACATTCTTTTTATTTCAGTTTGAATATGTTATACTACTGCCTTCTCACCTACTTACTTCTGTTGAGAAGTCGGCTATTAATCTTATTGAAGCTCACTTGCAATTAAACTGATTTTTCACCACAAAATTGTTAATTTTATTGAGTGTTGAATCTGTAAAATTTCACTGTTGATAACAAAGTTTAACCATGGTATTTCATAGGCTCTTAACACTAATTTTAATTAGGACATAAAATTTACGTACCCATTATTGTAGTGATGTTGAATCATTAAGTTGTTTTTTTAAAACAAATTTACATGGATGATAGACTCATGCTATTCAACTACTGTATTAGGCAACTTTTAAACAAAAGCTGAAAAAGTTTGATGAGATGTAATCATTTTAAATGAACTTGAAAACTTATGTGTATTTATAAGACTCAAACATAATTTGTAATGTAATACACAAACAAACAAGAAATAGCTTGGTTGAAGCATCATTCTCTATCTAATAGGGTTACTGGCCTCGTCTGCCCATTCGGGGGTACGAGAATTCTCATTGCTACTGTCATGAATCTCATCCCAACATTATTTCGAGGAGCTGTTTAAAAAAAACAAGATTTTATACTGATATTAAATAGCACTAAAAATGAATAGAATGAATTTAAGAGTGATTATGTATGTGGTCAAATTACAAACAGTGGACAAAGATATTAACATCTAACCTTATCTTACTGGCAAGTCTTACCTGTGGCTGAGGGAATTGCCTTTGACCTGGTCCTCTCTGGAGCTTCTTCTACATCTCTGTATCATTCAATCAATGGTCCTCAACTGTGCTCCACTCTGATCGATATTAAAAAATACTTTGTGCCAGAAAGGATACTTTTTCTTACCCTTAGTACTGTATTACAGACTTTCTTCCCACCGTCTATCATTACTCATTGTTTATTCTTTTTTTTTTTTCTTGGTAAGGAAGATCAGCCCTGAGCTAACATCTGTTGCCAATCTTCCTTTTTGCTTGAGGAAGATTGTCCCTGAGCTAACATCTGTGCCCATCTTCCTCTATTTTGTGTATGGGATGCCACCACAGCATGGCTTGATGAGCGGTGTGCAGGTCCATGCCTGGGATCCAAACCAGCAAACCCTGGGCCGCCAAAGTGGAGCACACAAACTTAATCACTATGCCACTGGGCCAGTCCCTCACTGCTTATTCTTGATCTACATTTCAACTCTTTTACTTATTAGAGTAATCTTGAACATTTCACTTAATCTTTCTGAACTTAAAGTTTTTGTTTATGAGGTATGAATCTCATGATTATTGTGAGGATTAAATGAGATTATATATGGAGAATATTTAGCACATTATTTGTCGTATAATATAATATATTTATGTATTTATTTATAATATCTATAATAAGCATTTTTGAATGTTTATTATTTGTCAGTCCTGTGTTAAGCCCTTTATACATAAACACATACTCCTACCCTGCCTCCCCACGGCTACTGAATTGCTATGGTTCTATCTATAAGTGGCTACTTCAGGTCTCCACATTTGCAGGACATTTGGTCCTGTCCACAACATCCATAAGACATTTGCTCAAAAAGACATTTGGTCCACTCCAAAAGGTCCTTAATATTTGGTGATATTTGGCCCTGTCCTAAAAGTCCATGGAATCATGTGGCCCATGCCAAAAGATCCTTGATATTTGGTCCTGTCCAAAACCATTTGGTATGGGCCAAATATGCTCATGGATATTTTGGACAGGACCAAATTTCAAGGATCTTTTGGCATGGACAAATATCTTATGGACCAAATGTCGTATGGACGTTTTGGACGGGACCAAGTGACTGCTAATGGTTTCCACTGACTACTTTGCTGGACAGTGCAATGCTGCTACCAGCAATATCTTTTCTAATTTACTTTCCAATGTAAGTTGCAGTGATCTCTTACCCAGGAATTGTTCCTTTTTCCCATTTGTCTGATCTTCTGAATTTTAAGATAGAGGCAGGACAATTTTTACAACAAAGTCTTGTTTTTTATAGGAAGAAGCAGAACCAGAAATAGTTGTTGGGAAATTACATTCTATGCTCTTTACATATCTTATCATACATTATTCTCTCAATAAACTTATGTAAACACATAATCCATTTTGCAAACAGAAGAGTAGAAAGTCAGAGAGGTAAATTAACTTGCTCAAAATCACACAGTTAAGAGGTAAAGGAGTATTTGTAGGTTGTGTTTAGTTCCAAAGTCTCTACTTTTCCCACTACTCTGAGAACTTGAAGGAAGAGTGGGGGACTTATTCCCACCGCTCATGTCCCCACTTGGCAAGTGAATTCAATGACTATAGCATTTGGTTTTGATTAATGCTTTATTCCCAGTGCCTCAGACAGTGCCTGATACATGGTAGGCAGTCTTTGAATGTGGATTTAAAAATTAGCGCCAACAGTGAATTTAATGTTTCACTCTAATTTACCTCTAAATTCCACTTTATGAAATAATAGCCATCACACACATAGACTTTTTCTTCAAAAGCTAGTGACACAAGTTGTTGATTCTTCCCCACCTTTTGCCCTAGGACCATTTCTTAAAATGAGACAATATTTGAAGAGTCACTACACAAGAAATGTGCATATAATCTATAACAGAAAATGATAAAGCATCATTGAAGTGCTTTATACTGCCTGATAGAGAAGCTTACTTTAAGCGACTGCCTCTTCTTAATTAGTCTCAAGATAGATAAAAATTAAAATAATGTATCAGTGAAGTTACAAATTAATGGAAATTTCAGGACCTGCAAAGTTACTTGCAAACAGTGGATCTATCCCTTTTTGGGAACACCAAGGGTATAACTATGTCATTCAAAAAGGACAAAAGGGTGCTACATTGATTGGAATGGAAAAAGCTAGGAAATTACTATGTATAAGCGGTATTGTAAGAAAGCTGTTGCCATAGCAACTGTGGCCTCATAGACTGTACTGAATGATAGGATTTATTTCAGTATAATCACACAGTCTTTTCATGTGTCTTCTTCCCTAGGAGACAGTGAACCCATGTACCATAGCTACACAAAGAAAATTATCCTACGTGGAAAGGACTCCTCTCTTTAATATATGCTGATTGAAATTTGAATGTCAGTATTTGATGTGAAATTGTCTTTGTAATTACCCTTTCAGAGACATTTGGTTAAAATATTCCACGTAAAAATCTAAATATAGTCACCTCTGTGATCTGAATACAAATAGAAGAGGAGAGAATATGATGTTAATGTGTGGTGTGCTTTTTCTACAGGATCATGAAATTATAACCTCTGGCTTTTCAAATAAATTAAACTTTGCTATAACTGCTAATTGAATTGGTATTATTCAATTATGTTTTTTTCCTTTCCATTTTTGAGCTTTCCTTAGAGATATTCAAATTCATAGCATTCACCACAGAATGGTCGCACAGATTATCCTCCACTTAAGTTATTGATAGCAAACTTGATTATTTTAAAACAAATGTTACAGTGTACCTTCATCTCTATTTTTATTTTGAAAAAGAAAGTTTCTGTTTTCACAGTGTGAATGAACTTTTCAAATCCCAGTTCTAGTCAGCAGGTGCACATTATTCATAAATGACTGTCCATAGACCGTAACCTCATAATTATTCTGCTGAAAGATATTTTTGTCACTTGCTAACAACAGAATGGATCAAGAGCACATCTCCCTCTCGTGTTTATGTCGTCTGACATCTTGCAATATGTTTTGCGGACAGAAGGAGCTTTTCACAGAACAGTGAAGCTCTCCTATTTTAGTGTAATTTAACTAAGAATAAAACACATCTCAGCTCTGATTTAGGGGCCTAGGTTTTAACCCCTGCCCCGCCACAGACGATGACATTAAGTCAGTCAGTTGCTTTTCACGTATTGGATACATCACCTAAATCACCAAATGTCTATTTCCCCTTCCCTAACCATGATAATAGGTGCCATGAAATGAGTTTTGCCCTCAGAAAATAGGCTTTCTATTAAGTTTAAACTTTCTATTAAGTTTAAATATTATGACTTTATACTATTAATGCTAATGTGGCTCATCACGAAGCCCAAGAGGAGGCCTGTAATTCTGAACTATGGAAAGTAACAAAAATTAAGCTCAGGGTCGTTTTTGCTGAGTCATCACAGTGAGAAATCTGGCGAGTGATTTTTAAACCAGTAGGCAGAAATGCCAGTCACACTATCTTGAGAAAACTTGATTAAACCTTAATGCCCCGATCCTGCAAAAATGGTGTTCATCTCTGCCTCCTAACTGTCTCCTGGAATGAAAGCTCAAGGTGGAACCAGAGGGAAGAGAGAGGCGCCTTAAACAGATGAGGCAGGACATGTGGTCCTGTGTCTGAATCAAACCCATTCCCATCACACCCTTTTCCTTTTCCCCCCATGGAGAGAAGAGATGTGTAGAGTTCATACTCACTTCTCTTTTTGCCTCTGTTTTTTAAGACTGCAGTATCAGATTTTCATTTTCACAGTACTAAACCACTCGCCTCTCATTCAAGCTGTGTCCCTGTTCTCTGTGCCCTTATGGAAGGAGCCCAGAGGCTGCACGTGGCTCAGGAAGGGCTGCAGATGTGTTTCAGTATTTTTTAAGTGCAGTTCTATCCACTGTCTGATTTCTTTTTTGATTATAAGCCATCTGTAATTTTCAATCTGTTCTCAGGATTTCGTTTAACATTTTATTCAGCTACAGCAGGACTATATGCTTGTAACTCTCCATACATGACAAACTAGGGGTGAATTAAGACACTTTGATTCTCCCCTGAATCTCTTGTGGTGACAGGCTTGTTTTACAGAAGTAAAGTGGGTGTAATTCCCTGGACCCCTGTCCACCTCTCAACCCACAACTGGAAAACCATCACCTCCTTGAAATAACACTTCTCAACATCTTTTATTTCTTTCCCTAACTATTCTTTGGAAATAAAAGAGATAAAATGCAGGCTAGTATGTCCAAACTAACACAAAGAGGAGAAATTATGTAATTATTTTGTTTAATTCTAAAGACAGGAATGGAAATAGAAAAGAAGAGGTTATTCTTAATCATCTTTTTCCTACCACACCTGCTTCTATTCCTCCTTCCTAATGCCCTCAAACCTTTCCAAGCATCAAACCAGGAACATGGGTGTGGGGTCTTCCTGGACCTTTCCTGAGTCTCATTCCTCCAACACTCAGTAAGGCACTAAGATCTGTGCAGATCACCTCTTTAATTACCCTCAAATCCATCACCAACTCTCCATTATTTTAAAATGCAAACCAAATCAGGTTACATTTTTGCTCAAACTTTTTAATCATTCCATCAATCTTTGTCATTCTCAAGATGATATTTAAAATCCATAGCTTATATAAACCAAGCACTTTTCCTATTTTCAATAAAAGAAGATTTAGCTTGATATATATAATACAATATGATATGATATAACAAAATATGATAATATGTATATGTACATATACAGTTTTATCCTTCTATGCTTTTGCACATTCAGAGTTTCCACCATTTAAGGTCTTTCTCATCATACCCACCATCATCAGAGAGCCAGCTCAGGTATAACAAATATCTTTTCCACTTAGTCTTCCTTGACCATCACAAGCACAGTTAGGTGACTCAACTCTGGGTTTTTTCTTTTTAATCCTCAAAGCATCATGTGCCTATCTCTACCTAAGGCTTCTTACTCTGCAGTGTAATCAAGGATTTTCATCTTCTGTCTTTGTAGATTGTGAATTTATGGAAAGCAGGACCTATGCCTAGTTGCTCTTTTCCACCACATACTAAGAACTCCACAAATGTAATCAGAATGAATGAATGAATGACTAAACATAGCTCTAGTACTTTGATTACAACTCCTCTCTTCCAGTAAATCAATGTCGTTTGAGTGATAATCAATCATTCTTATATTTTTACAACCATCTTAAACAATTCCCTCTCCATATTTACTATTTCAAAGATCTGTTGAAGCAAATCTTGTTTGGTATTGAGCTGCTCATCATTCTGTGTTCTTCTTCATGTCTGTAAATTCTAGATGAAGTCAGGATGACCAGCTCTAGTGGACAGTCCACTTAGTACACAGAAGTTCTGAGATAATCCATCATGAAATAGAAAATAACATACTGACCTATTTTACTTACTCTTCTACAATATGACTCGAAGCTAAAACTATAATTTGAATTCTTCCTTACCACAATGTCTTATTACAGCAAAAGTCCCTAAACTTTCCAAATAATAGCTCCTAAAATTCATACTTGAAAGTCAGATACTTATTGACATTTCTACTATTTAGATATCTGATAAGCAACTCACACCAAAAATCTGCATCCTTGATTTCCTATTCTTCATCATTTCCCTCTTGCCCACCTTGCTCCAGCCATGCTAGTGTTTTTTCCATTCCTCAAAAATATCAAATCCTTCCCCCTTTAGAGTCTTAACAATAGCTTTCCTACCCCATGGGTTTCTTTTTTCTATAGTTTTTGTTAGGGCTAGTTTCTTCTTGTCTTTCAGATTATTACTTAAATCAATGTCCCCAGAAAGGCCTTCTCTGATGATTCAAACAGTTTTCTTTTAACAGCTTTATTGAGGTATAATTGATATACAAAGAACTGCGAATATTTAATGTGTACATTTGTTGGTTTTAGACATATGCACACATCTGTGATACTATCATCATAATCAAGGTAATAGACATATCCAACATCTCCCAGAATTTCCTTGTGTCCATTTGTGTGTATGTGTGTCTGTGTGTGTGTGTGTGCATGTGCTTTTTCTGGTAAGAACACTTAACATGAGATCTAACCTCTTGACAAATTTTGAAATGCAAATACCATATTATTAACTACAGGCACTGTGTTGTACAACAGATCTCTAGAACTTATTCATGTAACACAACTGATATTTCAGTTGAACAAGTCCCCATTTCTCTCATCCCCTCAGCCCCTGACAACCACTATTTTATTCTCTGTTTCTATGAGTGTGACTACTTTTAGATACCTCATATAAGTAGTATCATGCGGTATTTGCCGTCTGTGATTGGCTTACTTCACTTAGCATAATGTCCACTAGGTTCATCCAGATTGTAGCATATGTCAGGATTTTCTTCTATTTAAAAACTGAATAGTATTCCATTGTATGTATATACCACATTTTCTTTATCCATTCATCTGTTGATGGACACCTGGGTTGTTTCCATATATTCTTGTGCAAAGTTCTACAGTGAACATGAGAATGCAAATATCTCTTTGAGATCCTGATTTCATCTTTTGGATACATACCTAGCAGTGGGATTGCTGGATCATATGGTAGTTTTAGTTTTAATTTTTTGAGGAACATCCATACTATTTTCCATAGCTGCTATACCATTTTACTTTCCCACCCATAGAGTACAAGAGTTCCAATTTCTCCACGACCTTGTTAAAACTTCTTAACTTTTTTTTTTTTTGGTGAGGAAGATTAGCCCTGGGCTAACATCTGTTGCCAGTCCTCCTCTTTTTACTGAGGAAGATTGTCACTAGGCTAACATCCGTGCCCATCTTCCTCTACTTTACATGTAGGACGCCTGCCACAGAATGGCTTGATAAGCGGTACATGGGTCCACATCCGGGATCCGAACCTGCAAACCCCAGGCCTCCGAAGTAGAGCATACAAACTTAACCATTATGCTGCCAGGCCGACCCCACATTTGCCCATTTTTAATTGGGCTATTTGTGTTTTTGCTGCTGACTTGTAGTTCTTTGTATATTTTGGAAATTAACCCCTTATCAGATATGTGCTTTGTAAATATTTTCTCCTGTTCCATAGGTTGCCTTTTCATTTTATTGATTGTTTCCTTTGTTGTGTAGTTCAGTTATTGTATTCTTCAGTTCCAAAATTTCTGTTTCATTTTTTTAATGATTTCTCTTTGTTGATATTCTCATTTTGTTCATGTATCATTTTCCTGGTTTTGTTTGGTTTTCTACTTGTGCTCTCTTGTAGCTCATGGAGACTTTAAGAAGATTATTTTGATTTCTTTGTGGACAATTCGTAGACATCCATTTCTCCAGTTACTGGAGATTTATTTTGTTCCTTTAACAGAGTCATATTTCCCCGATTCTTTGTATTCCTTGTAGTTTTATGTTGGTGTCTGCACACTTGATGAAGCAGCCATCTCTTCTAGTCTTTGCGGACTCATTTCAGCATGGAAAAACCATCTTTGATCAGCCCAGCTAGAGATTCTGAGAGTTTCTCAAATGTTTCCTGCAGATGTCCATGCTCTGCTCCACACCTCTCCCTCCCTCCTGGTAAGAAGTTTCAGGTTTGTATGCCTTCTCTCAATCTCACCAAGCTCTGCTTTCCCTAGGGGACTGCACTGGGATGCTGGGAGCTTGGGTGCAAGCTCCACTTCTCTCCCTTCTTCCTAAAGGAGAAGTTTCAGGATTGTGCACCTTCTCTCAGTCTCACCAAGCTGTGCAGGCTGCTGAGAGCCTCTGCCCCTTTTCTTTGTTCTTAGCTGCCCCCAATCTTTCTAACTGTGCCTGTTGTCTCAGTGCTCTGAGTGAGGTGAGACAAAAGTGGATCTCTCAAGCAGTACCCAAAAGGCTGTGGATTTTGGATGCACCCTTCACTCACTCTTTCTTCCAAGAGAGAAATTGCGGGCTGTGTGGATCTCTGTTGGGGCTGAGGTGGGGCAGCTTGGGGAAGGGGCACAGATAAAGTGAAACTGTTCCTCTTACCCATTTCTAAGAAACTTCTTTCAGTTTTATGCTTCTCTGAGATGTTGTGAATTCTTAACTGAAATCCAGAGTTCTCATAAAGGTAATTTAGTCCAAATGCTGTTGTTTCATCAGTGTTTCTGTGGGGGGTGATGGCTGAGACTTTCTCTTCCACCATCTTGATGATGTCACTTCCCAAGACTTTCTAATTTATTTATTTGTTTACTGATTGCCTCATTTCCACCCCTCACAATACAAATTTTGGAAAGCAGGGAAGTGTTGTTCACTTTCGAGCTATTTTTGCTAGAAGGGGATCTGGTTTGTAACATGTGCTTAATAAGTATTGTTGAATTCTGGAATATAATGTCTCTGGAAATCATGTTATTCTTGTTGTTATGGAGTTCTTGCCCTTTACCTATCCAAGATGGGATGGAGCAGAGAGCCCTGAAAGGAAGGTGAAGACTGAAACAAATCCTGAATCCATAGAATCCACAGGACAAGTTGACACCCCGTGGTATTTATAGAACAGGTGAGATAGTGAACAGAGGTAAATGATCTAGAGAGAAGATGAGCAGGATATACAGTAAGCTTCCTGCTTCCTCATCTGGGGCATAGCTACCAAGTATGCAGTTTGGGATAATGGGGTAAAATGCTTTTAAAATGTGGTAGCAACAGCAGGTGCAATTTCATGATTATTAGACCACTTGGTTTATGGGGTGACACTATTTTGGAGATAATTATCCTTCAAACAGGAAGATACAACCACATTTGTCACTGCTGCTGCTTTGCCTTTTTTTTTGTTTGTTTGTTACTTAGCTTTCCACTTGCTATAAGGCTCCCAAGAAGCTGTAAGTTCATTGGAAGCAGATGAAGAATCTACCAGAATCACACAAAATTCTCACAGCACTCAATATTCACAAAGTAGGTGCTCAGTCAACCTCTGTGGCCCACTGTGTTGATTCAAACATGTCTTGTATCACCTATGTCATGATCCTGACAATATGTTTAACTTGAATTTCTTACTGAGTAAACAATCAGAGATGCCCTAATTGTAAGAAATTCTGCAAAGCCACTGTCTGTACCCTTCAAAAATATCAATAGCATGAAAAAAAAAAAAAGCTGGACACTTTTCTAGGTTAAAGGAGATTAAAGAGACATAATATCTAAATATAATCAATGGGTAATCTTCAACTGGATTCTTGACTGAAAGAAAAAGCAGCCATAAATGTCATTATTTGGACAATTAGAGAAATTTGTAATTGAAATTAGTATATTAGATAATATTGTCATATTTATGTTAAATTTCTTGAATATGATAATTGTATTGTATTTTATTGAGGAAATGTCCTGTCAAATATTTAGGGGTAAAGTTTTGTGTGTCATTATGTCTTCAAATGACTCAAAATTTATAGGTAGATAGAAACAGAGAGAGAAGAGAGAGACAATGTAGCATGTGTTAAAAAGTGATGAATTTTAGTGAATAATATGGATATTCATTCATCTATTCTTGCAATAGTTCCATGATTGGAAATTATTTAAAATAAAAAATTTGGATGGAAAAGTAAATAAATGTAAAAAACAAAGAAACATGAAATTGTGTTTTGAAGGTTTTGTTTGTATGTATGCTTTGTTTCTTTTTTGAAAGGTAACAAAGTATGCAAGAAAAAAGATGATTCACTATGTTTTGTTAGCTGATGGTTCCGATAGTCTGATTAAATGATATCTTGATTATTTAAAGGCATTTTAAAATATGGAGGAATATCTCATATTTAGCAATAGAACAAGAAGGGTTCCGTTTCCTAAGAATTCATAGGATATATTTGGGGATTATAATTTTTATTATGAATGTTACACATACTGGATCAATTATATTTTGAACAAATATATTATGCAGGTTTTCCATCAGTAGAGGAGATTTGCCTGGTGATTAAAGGCCATTGAAATTGCTATAGGAATATACAGGTTTAGATTTAGATTAAATGTTTCCATTTAACGTGTATTAGTCATATTTCCTGGAGTTTCATTTAACATATTTTAAAATTTAGATATCCATTCAATTAAAGTATTATTACTTTAGTGTTCTAGGACACTAGAAAGATATATTTTTTTAGTAGAGATTCCTTAAATAGAGTATATATTTCTTTCTTAATATAAATTCCTTAAATGAAGGTATAGAGATTAAAAAGGTGTTTCAGTTTTGAGAAGGCCAACTCTCAGAAAGTACATATTGAAGGACGTAGTCTCAGAGCCAGACTTTTTGAGGTCTGGGACTCACTATTTTTTGGGGAAAGGCCTACCATAGAAAAGGTACTTAATAAATATTGGTGATTCACCTTGAATTCAGTACTATTTTAGTTATTGCTTTTTATAATTTAGTAGAAATTTAAATCAATTAATGAATAAGAAATATAAAGATAACAGATTTTTTTCTTGTAAAATATGAATACATTTTCAAAATCATTGAGGACATGGCACTGAGAATATAGCAAACAGAAAAGAGCACTCTGGTAGGAACATTAGTCTTTCTATTGTTTAGTTTATCTATTCAAACAAATCTTCACTGAATTCCCACTACATCTAGGCACTATTAAAAGTTCTGGGGGTAAAGCAGGACATGGAAAAGACAAAATCCATGCACTTCTAGGGGATTAAACAAATACATGAATTAAATAAAAAGCATAGTAGCTGGCGATGTGTTATTGAGAGGGGAGCAGAGAAGTTGGATAGGTAGTGCCCAGATGGGTATGGAGAGTGGGGAGGGTGGTCACAATTTTAAAAAGGGTTATCAGTAAAATCTCATAGAAAAATGACATTTCAATCAAAACCTGAAGGTAGTAAAATGTGAGCCACAAAGATATTGATAGAGTATTCTAGGCAGCAAAAACAGCAAGTACAAAGGCCCTGCCGTAGAAACATGGCTGCCTAGTGAGCCTAGAGCAGAGTGAACCATAAGAGAGTCATAGGAGATGGTATCAGGAGATAGTTGGATGGGGTGAGGATAGGAGGTTGGGCATCTAGTTTAGGTTCTTAGAGACTACCGTAAGGAATCGGCTTTTAATGCTTGTCTGAGTTCTCAGCTTACATACGAAATTGACTACAAAGACTTCTCATTATTTTAATCCCTTCCCTAGAAAGGGAGTGATGTGCAAAACCATCTATGCCAAACACTCTATGCAAAACTATGGATATGAAACAGTGGGTGAAGAAGAAAGCCATTCATAATAAAAGCAAATAGATTCAATTTTTATATTGACAAACTTTGTTTGTTTTTTGCTGAGGAAGATTTGCCCTCAACTGACATCCATAGCCAATCTTCCTCTTTTTTTTTTTTTGGCTTGAGGAAGATTAACCCCAAGCTAACATCTGTGCCAATCTTCCTCTATTTTTTTTTTGTATGTAGGATACCACCACAGCATGGCTGGTGAGTGGAGTAGGTTCATGCCTCGGATCCTAACCCGTGAACCCAGGCTGCCGAAGCAGATCGAACGGAACTTTAACCACCTGGCCATGGGGCTGGGCCCCATGACAAATATTTTTATGAATAACTTACTCTCAAAGTAATGTCTGTTTCTGTGTAAATTAAATTACAACATTACTTTAAAAATTTATCCATTTATCTCTCCCAAATTGTTTTCTGTATAATTGACAATTTTGTGCCAAAAGACTGAGATTCTCTTATACCTATGATGTGCTTAGGCGTATCAGTGTGTAAAGAATCACACATGAAATTCTGTGTGTATAAAACCATAAGGGTGACTAATGTTTTGGGGGCATTGAAGGACGAATTTTACTCCAGTAATTATTACAATGATTAAAATATCCCTTGCTTCAATAATTCATACGTGTTTCATTTAAAGTTGTGATTTATTTCTATTTGCACTGTTTATGTGGAGAGTAAACTTAGATTACTCTTTTAATTTTGTTAGTTTTTTTGTATATGTTTCACTCATCATTCCTTATTTCATCTATTTGTGCAGCTTCCATTTTTCATAATTAGATTATCTAGTAATCTTCCTAGATAATCTAATTGATTTTTTTATTGCTTATTTATTAATTTCAGATTTTTTTCTGTTCTAACTCATACATGTATTCTAATTTTTTGATTTATTTGTAGATATATTTATAAATTTATCAATCCCTTCCCTTCTGTTTTCCTTTAGTTTATTTTGTTCACCTTTTACTAAATTTTCAATCACTTTAAATAATTTGTGCTTGCTTTCTTTTTTTTACTGATATAAATATATAAAACTATGAACTCTAATGAAAATAACTTTTAGTTATATCTCATTGGTTTTGATATTTTCATTATTATTATATTCTGAAATTTTGCTTTATATTTGTCTCTTTGAACCAAGATTTGTTCAAGAAAGAGTTTTTAAGTTCATGTTGGAGGAGATATTTTATTTTATGATTTTGTCAATAGTTCTTTGTTTCACTGAATTTTGATTAGGAAGTATTTTCTATGCGATTTTTGACTTTTTGAATTTAGATTTTCTTTATGGCTCAGTATAAGGCCAGTTTTCATGAGATTTTGTGTACAGCATAGAATTAGGTTTTGTTTTGTTATCAGACAAAAAATAGGAAAATTAAGCTATTTACATTTATTAATGTGGATTGTATTTAGTCTTTTGTATTATTTTCTCTGTTTATAGTTATTAAGCTAATTTTGCTTTGTGGTCTATTTCTTTCCTCTGTGTTTGTATGTATGTGTTTTCTTCTGTTTTGAAACGTTTTTCTTCTGTTTTGAAAGGTTTTGACTCTTTTTATTCTTGTTCTTAATAATTATAATTTCTTTTAGATGTCAAGTTTTAAAGATAATATCTGTTAGTTCCCTATTATGAACAATGTTAAAATCGCATATTTCCTTTTCATCATTTTTTTCTTTCTCTCTCTCCTATCCCCCGATTCTGGCAAATAATATTGTTTTTCTTAGTCTTTGACTATTTATTCTACCTACTGTTATGTTTCCTTTGGGGCTTAAATTATATTTATGCTAAATTTCCTTTTCCAATCTTTTACACACATAATTTTCTTTCTAAATATTCTACTTTTTTTCCCATTTCATTTTATTATTTTCGTTTATAGACTTAATGTCCTTCATTGTGTTTTCCATTAAAAGTATATTCTCCTTTGTCTTCTTGCAATATCAACTTTATTTTTATTATGCTTTTTTCCTCCTGTGTTTTTTCTTTTTTTTCCCTGAGACTACCAACTCACATTTCATCGCCTCCCATTATCTGGACACCACTTTCTGGAGTTGTTGTGTTTCTGATCAGTGGTCTTCTTCAATAAACATAATTAACTCATTAAGATGTTTTAATTCATGGCAAAATCTTTGGCCATAATTTTTTAACTGCTGCATGGCAATATTTCTTTTCTAGTAAATTTTCACCCATTGCTAATTTTTCTGCTCTATTACCCCCACGTATGTATTTTGGATGTTGTGTCAGATGATGTTTTTAAATTCACCATTGAATGAGTTACATTTCCCAGAGCCAGCCACCAATAAGGGATTCCCATGGAGAGAAAGGGGCCAGTATAGCCATCCAGGTCACACTAAAGGCCTCCATATTCTCTGTCAGAGTCAGAGCAACCCTACCCTGCCTCTTTTGCAGCTTTGAAGAAAAGCTCTGCCTAGAAGGCATTTTCCTTTCCTGCTGACCCAGTAGTTTCTTCCTTCATTGTTCTAAAGAATAGATATGGCTTTGCACTGTAGAATAAACTCTTTCCTTTCAAGAAATGCTTTTCTCCTGGTACACACTGAGATCTGCTGCCTTGAGCCATTGTCCACAATATTTTTCCTTTACTTCCCTCTGAATCACTTCTGTTCCATCATACCTACTTTTGCAAAACTTCCCACATATTTTTGCATCTGAAAATTATATCCTTCTCTTAGTTTTGCTGAATATTTGGTTTGTGGCTTTTACAAATATTCTTTCTCTTTTTATACAAATTCTAGCATGAGAACTAGAAAGATAGTGATGTATTTTATCTGAAGCCTCTCTTATTGACTAAACATAAACCTTATGGTTAGAATTCCTTAAGAAATTGTATTTTGATTTCTTTAAAATGATCTTCACATTTTGCTTGGGGAAATATATCTTATAATGTAAAAAATCAATTTTTTTTCTCTATTCTGGGATTCAGTTTGGGAAGTAGAAAGTGACTTGTTTTGACAAAAGTTTCATATATGCTCATGGTTCCTACCATTTATAAGTGCATGCTGATAGAAATTTGGCATACTAAGGTGAAGAGTTATGAAAATATTAAATTCCTTGCCCTGGGCCACAAAATAATGATCTGATTTTATCAGCTATCAACATTATCAAAACAAGATTAGAACGACAATCTATGACAATCTGAGTCACGCCTTCCTGGAAATGTGAAAGTTCAGTAACTTCAAGTTAAGTCTAGATTTCAGCTGAAGAACCAACTTCCAGTATCTAGTGTTCGTGGTAAAGATTCCAGAATCATGACACCAGGAAATGAAGAACAGGTTATCACCCAGGCCTGTCCGCTCCAACTCTGCTCACTTTCAAACATAGCAGACCACTCTGAAACAGGTTTCCATATTTTATATACTTGTTAAAGAGTGAAAATTCAATTTAAGATTGAGATACATGAAAAATGAAACCTGAAGAGGGAGGTACTGGGATTTATTTTTAGGTTATTTCATTAAGGTCAATCAATGTAGGTTCCAACCACTGCACCCTTGCCCCATTTATTTATAATGAATCTTATTTCTTTTTGGAGGATTAAATGAAAGAATAAAATTTTGAAGCTCCAATTTTTAAAAACACCAACTTCTGCTCCTGTTAGGTGCATTTGTAAGAGTAACTGTGCTCATCAAACGGGTAATTTTATACTCTTTTTTGACATAGGCATCAGAGACCTGAAAACTAAACTGAAATGTCAGGTATGCTTTTCTGTTGGCTTGAAGATTGTTTTATTTTAAATTGTGGTCTGAAAACACACAGAAAACAACAGTGTGCTTTTTCTCGATCCGTCTTTTTGTTTGGAAAATGATTATGAAGTATGCAATAAGAAAACTCTGGCTCCTCCCATATCAGGGAAGAGATGGAAATGTGAAGACAGAACAAGCCCATGGCATTTATTGATGAGATAGCATTGCTCTTTAGGTAGGTTAGCTTTGGAAATCCACAGATAAGAATGGGTAAAGACTAAGTGATTAGTATTCATGTTACTAACTATGCCACTACTCTGGGTGGGTATGTGATCAAACAATCTGCATGGATCTCTAAACTTTCTAGTGTTTCTTTATCAAATTAACAAAAGAATAAGAAGTGAGGAAAAGTCAAAGTGAGTCTCACTGAAAGAAGTCACATGTGCTCCTTCTAGTGGATTCTTGCATCCTCTATGTCCACACTTTTCTTACCCCTGTCCTTACTCTACAGTAAAAAAAAAAAAAAAAAGGAAGTGCCTCGTGATTGTACATGTAAGATGCTTGAAATTTGCCACTCCATCCTAACAACAAGTGAAAAACTGATGAGACTGCAAAATCAACAGCTTTTGTAAGGTCTTTAAGAGAGGTGAGGACACAGGACAAAGCACTGGCTGCAAGATTAGAGAGACAGACGTACAAGTACAGGGAGTCACAGCTTACCTATAGATGATATAAATTACATCTGACTTCTCCTCAGAAACCATGCAAACAAGAAGAGAATGGAATTAAATATTTATAGTGTTAAGAGGAAAAAAACTCACCAACCTAGAATTCTGTACCCTGTGAACTTATCTTCTAAGTGAAGAAGAAATAAAGACATTTTTAGAATCCTTAAAATAAAATTGAAGGAATTTGTTGCCAGTAGACCTGCCTTGCAAGAAATCTTAAAACAAGTTTTTTAGAAGGAAGGAAAATGATAAAGTTCAGAAATTCAGATCTACATAAAGAAAGGAAGAGCACAAAAAGATAATAAGTAAATGTAAAGTGAAGTGTGTTCTTAACTGATCTAATAATAATAATTTGTCCAAAATAATAATATCAGCAATATATTTGGTTATATATGCTTATACATATGTGTGTGTATATATATATATGCTTATGCATGTTTATACATAAATGTAACGAATGACAGCAATGATACAAAGGATGGGAGTAAGGAATTAGGACTATTTGTTATTGTAAGATATTTACACTACCCGTGAACCAATGCAGTGTTATTTGAAAATGAACTTGGATTAATTGTAAATGTATATTAGAAATTTTAGGGCAACCACTAAAAAAGGTAAAAAAAGAAGTATTATTGATATGCTAAGAAGAGAAATGTAATCATACAAAATTCTTAATTAAAACCACAAAAGGCAGATAAAGAGTGGAAGAAAACAGTAGAAACAAAGATTGAGAGCAACTAATAAAAGATTATAATGAATATGGTATAGTACTCCAACTATTTCAACAACCACTTTAAATGTCAATGGTCTAAATGTACCAATAAAAGACATAGGCTTACAGAATGGAACCCAAAACAAGACTCAACTATATATTGTCTACAAGAAACCCACTAAGTATAAAGACACATATAGATTAAAAGTACATGGATGGAGAAAAATTAGTACCATGCTACTAATACTAACAAAAAAAAAGCCCATATATATTTAATTTTAGACAGAGCAGGAAAATTATCAGGGATAAACAGCATACTACATAATGATAACAGTGTTAATTCTCTAAGAAGACGTAATAAGCCTTAATGTGTAGGCACTTAGCAACAGAGCATCAAACTATGTGAGGCAAAAAACTGATAGAACTGCAAGGAGAAATAGATAAATCCACTGTCATAGTTGGAGATGTCAACACCCTTCCATCAGAAATGGGCAGATCTTGCAGGCAGAAAATCCGTAGATACATGGTTGAACTCACCAACCCCATCAATCAAATGGATAAATGGACATCTATAGAATACTTCCTCCTCCTACAACAGAATACACATTCTTTTAGAGCTCACATGCAACATTCACTAAGATTAACCACATTCTGGGTCATGAAACACACCTTAACAAATTTAAAAGAATAGATCATGCAATGTCTGCTTTCAGACCACAATGCAATTAAACTAGAAATAACAGAAAGATAACAGGAAAATCCCCAAACACGTGGAACTTATGAAGCAATACACTTCTAAATAACACAAGGGTCAAGGAAGAAAGTGCAAGAAAAATTTTAAAATATTTTGAACTAAATGAAAATGAAAACGCAACTTATAAAAACTTGTGGAGTGCAGCAAAAGAAGTGCTTAGAGAAAAATTTGTAGCATTGAATGCATATATTTAAAAAAGAAGAAAGATCCAAAGTCAATCATCTAAGTTTCCAACTTAGGGAAGTAGAAAAAGAAGAGCAAACTCAATCCAAAGTGAGCAGAAGAAAACAAATAATAATTAGAACAGAAATCAATAAAATTAAAAACAGGCAATCAACAGAGAAAACCAGCAAAACCATAGCTGGTTCTTCAAAAAGATCAATGAGATCAATAAGCCTCTAGCAGGGCTAACTAAGGGGAAAAAAAAGAGAGAGAACACACTAATTATTAGTATTAGAAATGAAAGAGGGGACATCATTACAGATCACATGAAAGTTAAAAGAGTAATAAAAGAATACTATGAACAACTCTATGCCCACAAATATGATAAGCTAGATGAAATGGATCAATTCCTTGAAAGATACAATTTGCCAAAACTCATACAAGAAGAGAGAGCCAATGTGAATAGGCCTATATCTATTAAAGAAATTGAATCAATAATTAATAAGCTTCCAATAGAGAAAGCACCACGCCCAGATGGGTTCACTGCTGAATTTTACCAAAATTCTAAGCAAGAAATTTTACCAATTCTCTTCAATCTTTTCCAGGGGATAGAAGCAGAGGGAATTCTTCCTAATTCATTCTTTGAGGCCAGCATTACTCTAATATCAAAATGAGACAAAGATATTACAAGAAAAAAAAAAAACTGCAGACCAATATGTCTCATGAACTAGATGCGAAAATCTTCAACAAAATATTAGCAAATTGAATCTAACAATGTATAAAAAGATTATACGCCATGACCAGGTGGGATTTATCCCTGGTATGCAAGGCTAGTTCAACATTCAAAAGTCAGTTAATGTAATCCATCACATCAACAGGCTCAAGAAGAAAAAACACACGATTATATCAATAGATGCAGAAAAAGCATGTGAAAAACTCCAACATGCATTCATGGTAAAAACTCTCAGTTAACTAAGAATAGAGGGGAAGTTCCTCAACTTGATAAAGAAAATCTACAAGAAACCTGTAACTAACATCATACTTAGTGGTGAGAAACTCAAAGCTTCTAAAATCAAGTAGAAGACAAAAATGTCTCCTTTCTGTGCTCTTTTTTAACATTGTATTGGAAGTTCTAGCTAATGCATTGAGAAGAAAAGGAAAGAAAATTATGCAGATTGGAAAGGACAAAATGAAACATTGCTCTCAGGTGTCATGATCATCTATGTAGAAAATCCAAAAGAATTGACAAAACGATTCTGGGACTAGTAAGTGATTATAGTAAGTTTGCAGATTACAGGGTTAATATACAAAAGTTAAATGCTTTTCTAAATACCATCAATGACCAGGTGAAATGTGATATTAAAAACACAATAGCATTTATATTAGTAGTCCCCCAGCATTAATCATTTAGGTATAAACATAACAAAATATGTATAAGATCTATATGAGAAAAACTACAAAACTCTGATGAAAGATATCAAAGAAGAACTAAATAAATGGAGAGGTATTGCATGTTCATGAATAGAAAGATTCAATATTGTCGAGATGTCAGTTCTTCCCAATGTGATTTACAGATACAGTGTAATCTCAATCAAAATCCCAGCAAGCTATTTTATGGATACAGACAAACTTATTCTAAAGTTTTTATGTACAGGTAAAAGATCCAGAATAATCAACACAATATTGAAGGAGAAAAGCAAAGTTGGAGGACTGACAATACGCAACTTCAAGACTTAGTATAAAGCTACAGTAATCAAGACATTCTGCTACTGCAGAGAAAAAAAAAAAAGACAAATAAATTGATAGAACAGAATAGCGAGCCCAGAAGTAGATCCACATATGTATAGTCAGCTGATCTTTGACAAAGGAGCAAAGGCAATAGTCTCCACAAGTGGTACTGCAACAACTGGACATCCACATGCAAAAACGTACATCTAGATGCAGAGCTTATATCTTGCACAAAAATTAACTCAAAATAGATCATTCACCTAAATGTAAAGTGAAAAACTATAAAAGTCCTAGTAAATAGCATAGGAGAAAATATAGATGACCTTGGATATGGTGATGACTTTTTAGATACAACCCTAAAGTCACAATCACTAAAAGGAATAATGGATAAGCTGGACGTCATTAAAATTATAAACTTATATTCTGCCAAATACAATGGCAAGAGAATGAGAAGACAAGTAAAACTGGGAGAAAACACTTGTAAAGAAACATCTGATAAGTGATCATTATCCAAAATATACAAAGAACTATTAAAACTCATTAATAGGACTATAAACAATCCATGCAGAAAATGGGCCAAAGACTTTAACAGACAGCTTACCAAAGAAGATATACAAGTGGGAAATAAGCATATGAAAAGATGCTTCGCATTATATGTCATCAGTGAAATGCAAATTAAAACAACAATGAGATAGCACTACACACCTATCAGAATGGCCAAAATCCAAAGCACTGACAACACCAAATGCTGACAAGGATGTGGAGCAACAGGAACTCTCATCATTGCCGGTGAGAATGCAAAATGGTGCAGTCACTTTGGAAGACAGTTTGGTGGTTTCTTCAAAACTAAATGTTCTTTTATCATATGATCTAGCAATCACACTCCTTGGTATCTGCCCATAGGAGTTGAAAACTTATGTCCACATGAAAAGCTGCACATGGGCTTTTATTGCAGCTTTATTCATAATTATCAAAACTTGGAAGCCACCAAAATGTCCTTCAGTAGGCGAATGGATAAACTGCATTGCATCCAGACAATGCAATATTATTCAGCACTAAAAAGAAATGAGCTATCAAGCCACGAAAAGCCATGGAAGAACCTTAAGTGCATATTACTAAGTGAAAGAAGCCAATCTGAAAAGGCTACATACTGCATGATTCCAACTATACAACATTCTGGAAAAGGCAAAACTGTGCAGACAGTAGAAAGATCAGTGGTTGCCAGGGGTGGTGTTGGAAGAGATAGATGAATAGGCAGAGCACAGAGTATTTTCAGTATATTTAGTGTAAATACTTTGTTTGATACTATAATGATGAATAAATGTCATTATACATTTGACCAAACCCATGGAAAGAACAATACCATGAGTGAACTCAAAAATAAGCTATGGACTTTCTGTGATTATTAGGTGTCAATGTTGGGTTCATCAGTTGTAAAGGATTCTGGTACTCTAAAAAATAATAAAATCTTTAATTAAAAAAAAAGGTAAGGAACAAGTTAAAGTGTGTTCACTAGACATTGTGTGTTGCTTCAGGGGGAGTAAATGTGGGAGTAGGACTTCTGGGTACCTGGGCCCTATGGGCAGATGTCCACGGACTAAGAAAATTATGATACAGTGGTCTAAAGTTAGAACATTTAAATGTAATTAATAAGTTACAAAGCATTCTGATTTCATCTGAGAAAGTACTTTGGTGCTCATTTTGAATTCAAGAAATCTTGTATTTCTTGTTTTCACTAGTAAAACAAAATTACACGATGATACAAAATTTTACATCTGTTAAAGGCATAATATGGCGGCCACTGAATATTATCTCTAAGACACAAATCATTATCTACAAAACACTGACTTAATCACTTCAAACCATCTTGATTGAGGCTTGAGAAGCCACTTAAAATATTGTGGAGCTTAAAACACCATCAAAACCATTTATGACTACAGCTGTACTACGATTATGTTTAAAGCATTCCTTGTAATAGAAACAGCAACTCATCAGCAGAGGAGAATGTTGAGAGAAATGGTCTAAATGTGCCAGCAAAAACATCTGTTAAACTCATAATTTTATGTGAGATAATTCAGCTGTATGGAATTAAAATAAGTTTTCATTAATATCTCCTAATAAACTGTAAAATGGATTATATCACAAGTTGCATGGATGTCTCTTAGTAAAATAAACATAAAGTCTTGTTTTTAATTCAAAATTATATTTAAATGTATTATTTCAGTCTTTTAATAATTAGAAGACAGCTCATAAACAATCTTGGTGGTTTTACCTTTAAACTGAACAAGTTTGAGCTTTATTAACAGATTTATGCATAATAAAGGACAGAATACCTTAGAAGTGTTGGTTAAAGGAAAGTTTCTAACTATCGACTCAGTCCTCTGTACTTTCTGCTTGTTCCAGAGTGCATTGCAATACAATGGCTTTTCCTGTTACAGACACTAAAACTAAGGGTCAAACTCATTTTATTATTTTTTTGATTAAAGCTATCTTTTGGTAAGAGATGTCTCTGTTGTACAATGAAACTAAAATAATGGAAATTGAAAAACTTGAAACAAATTGTCCATTTAAAACCTCTCTTTTTCAATAAAAGTAGAGCCTTCTAATGGGTATACTGTTTCTCTATTCCTGATCTGAACTAAGGAAATAATTTAGATAGTTCACAATCAGATTTAGGCATTCATAACAATTATGATGATTTATTTCCTTTCTTAAAGACTTTATTATTTAAGAGCAGGTTTGGGTTTACAACAAAATTGTGAGGGAGAGATTTCCCATATATCCCTTGCCCCCATACATGTATAACCTCTCCCATTATGAACATCACTCATCAGAATGGTACTTTTTTTTTTTTTCAACCAAGGGTAAACCTACATTGACACATCATAATCACTAAAGTCCATAGTTTCCCTTACGGCTCACTTGTGGTGGTGTACATTCTACGGGTTTGGTCAAATGTGTAATGACATGTATCCATCATTATAGTATCAAAGTATTTTCACTGCCCTAAAATTCCTCTGTGCTCTACCTATTCATTTCCCCCAGCACCCTTGGCAACCACTAATCTTTTTACTGTCTGCATAGTTTTTCCTTTCCCACAATGTCACATAGTTGGAATCATGCAGTACGTAGCCTTTTCAGATAGGCTTCTTTCACTCAGCAGTATGCACTTAAGGTTCTTCCATGTCTTGTCGTGGCTTGATAGCTCATTCCCTTTTAGTGCTGAATAATGTTCCATTGTCTGGATGTACCACAGTTTATTTATCCATTCACCTACTGAAGGACATCTTGGTGGCTTTTAAGTTTTGGAATTATGAATAAAGCTACTATAAACATCCATGTGCAGCTTTCGGTGTGGACATAAGTTTTTAACTTCTATGGGCAAATATCAAGAAGTGCAATTGCTGGATCACATGATAGAGGTATGTTTAGTTTTGTAAGAAACCACCAGACTGTCTTCCAAAATGGCTGTACCACTATGCGTTCCCACGAGCAATGAATGAGAGTTCCTGTTGCTCCACATCCTCAGCAGTGTTTGGTTGTCAATGTTTTGGATTCTGGCCTTTCTCCTATATGTGTAGTAGGATTCATTTCCTTCTAATACTGTTGGGATATTCTTATCAATTGGCAACCATTTACTCACTTTATGAGATAGTTGCATATTATGGACACCTTTTTATCACTTGTCAAATCTCTTTCTTCTTTTATGAGAATGAAGCCAAATTTGAGCTTCAGAGGTTCTTATTAGACTCCAGACCTGTGGGAACCACTGGCACCATGTCCCCAGAAGTGTTGCATTTTTGGTAAGTGTGTTTTCAATTAAGTGAGAGAACTCTTTCTTTTATAAGGAGGACTTTGTGATGGTTCCAAAGTAGAAAATCTCATCTACTTTGCCAAAAGGCATAGGCAGCAATGCTGCTGTGGAACAGAAAACAAGAGTTAGGGTAATAGGGAGTCCAAAGCAGTTCTATAAATGAAGCCTCAAAGGGGCGTGCTTAACCTGAAATCTGAATTTTATTCAGAAGCCATGGCTCCCTGATCATAGCTTTTTATTAAGACGAATCTAATAACATTTTTAGGAAATTAGTGTATAGATATTTAGAACAATCTCTTTTAGGAGTATAGAAGACACAAAAGAAATCAAAGATGACTCCAGAGTTATGAGTCTTAAAAATAACTCTTGTCCCCAGTGGAAAAGGGAATTCCCTAAGTATCCTGGATTCTACCCCCAACTCCAACTTGAGGGACTCACCGACGTGCCTGACCCAGTCCTCTCTGGAAACTGATGTGGAGATACAGACGCAGTGTGGGTGTGCATTGTGCCCTGAAAGGTATTGCACCTTTAGGGCTAGAGTGGTGATTTAGAGCTGTACACATTGATGAAATACAGGGAGAAGCTATCAGGGGAAAGAAGCAGAAGAATGAAATGGATAATAGAGAAAAAAAGATCAGGAGGCCGGAGAGACAGACGGAGAGACAGACGGAGAGACAGACACAGAGATAGCGCCCTCCTTCGGTTTCTGATAACGTTCAATGTCTTAGTTTCAATCCATCTGTAGCTCTTGTTCTTTGGTTCCATTAGATACTAGTGAATTCTCTAAAAAGATCCTTTTTTTCTTATACAAGTTTTAGGAGCTTTATAATCCTTGTAGACAAAATAATCCTAAACAAGACAATTTAATTTATTTACATTTATACTAATTCATACATTTTTCTGTCACAGATCATTCTATTATTCTGTGGTTTTTGATAAGGGCTTGTTAATATCCAGGCAGCCCAGCTGATACTTAAAGAGCCAAGAGTTTGAAAGATGTCTTAAGAGATCAAGAAGTGTAACGTAACAGTCAAGGAGTTCCTACTTCAAGGTGTACATGTAGAGTGTTTACTTGCTTATTTCTTATTCTGTTCTCAAAAGAATTTGTATAAGGTTGGATTGCTAGTTATATCTAAATTAAGCTAATAGTCATTAATCAGCTATTAGCATGTGCAAACGTTGGGCTCAAAAGTAAGCATACAAAAAAAGCGCTAGGTGTGGTGTTTTAACATCAGCGATTTACAGTCTAGACGTTATCCACTGTAGCGAGCAACTGGCAAAGGAATGGGATAGATAATGAGTTTGGAAAAAGATGTCATTTTCAGCAAAGGTGATCAAGAAAGGTTTTATTTGTTCAAAAAATTAATCCACACAATAAATATGTATTGAGCATTATCATCAGTGAGGAGATGTTCCAGACACTAGGAATACCAAAACTAAATGACACAATGTTCTTGAGAGCAAAAAGTATCAGAGAAGCGAACAATTATAATACAATATGCCAAATACTATCACTAATGTGTTAATATCATACTGCAGGGGTTCAAAAGAAAAAGCTACAACTCTGCCAAGAGAAGTTAAGAATTGTTTTGAAGTGGAGGAGGTGATATTTTTGTAAATCGGGAAGCATGAGGGAGATTGTGTCCAATAAAATGTGTGATAAAAGAATAGATCCTCAGCAAAAAAAGATCCCTGCTGTGTGTGTGTGTTGAGTGGGCAGAGTAGGGAGGGACAAGGTGTTTTAAAATGTAAGTTTTATTATTATTCATGTATGGTGAAACCAACAGATCAGGAGATGATTGAAAGATTGTTACAGTTCTCAAGAGTAGGGGGCACTCCCACCATGCAAGGTGAAAGAGGGAAGCACCAGGTTCAATCAGGAGAGAGGTGGGGAAATGCAGGCAAGAGCCTTTATTGTGGTTCTTGAGGGAAGAAATTGACAAGAGGGGGAGGCAGACGAAATAGGTTTAGGATTGGCTACTTTGAATACTTTCAGCAGGCTTTGGGGCATAGGGGCTGTGCCTAGTCGTTTGGTACCTGGCCCTGGGGTGGTTAGGGTAGGGCGATAGTGACCCCGGATTGTAAGAGGTTGATAAAGGAAACAGTTTGGAGGTATGAGCTCTGGATTGGTTGGTTTGCACATGAAGGCAAGCTTTCTGGCAGGTGTTTGCTGTCTCTAGGAATTGGCTAACCTTGGGAGGGGCGATCCTTCCAGTGTCAGCAGGGCCCCAAGATATCAAAGCATCAGGAAATAAAAAAAAATTAAAAAACATAATTAATACATAAGGTAAGTAATAAAGTCTGAATTAAGGGCCAGAATGCAAGAGCCTTCTCTGCCCCTGAAGGGGAGCCCTATAATGGAGCAGCCTCAGAGGGAGGAGAATGTTGGTAGCGACATGCTGAGTTGGGCCATGGAGCCAGGAAGAGTTGCTAGGCTCCCCCAGAACCTCCCTCAGTTTTCTCATTGTCCTTGATGACGTCTGTTTCCTGGACCCCTTTGATCCCCATCTGCTCTTCCTCATGTTGATACCAAGAGTTCTATTGATTAAGGCAGAAAGTGGGAGGGCCAAGCTTTCTCTCACTGTGATTGCTCTGACACATTCCCACACTGCTCCCTCACCCTTCAGTCCCCTGAAAGATTCCACTTACTGAAGATGAAAAATGGAGTTTAAATTTCTTACGTGGCTCTAGCTCCATATAGAAAGTGCAAGACTTGTATTTCTTTTTTCTTCTTTTATATAAAAAGACCACCCAAGTAGTTACTGAATTTCAGGGAAGGGGCTTGCAGAGCTGTTTATTTTGGAACTAACAAATAGTGAAAGAGCCCTTTCAGGAATTTTTGCTTAAAGGCAAATTTCTTTCAGGTTTCATAAAACATATTAATTTGGCATCAAGCAAAATGATGAAGTGTATACATTTCCATCAAGAATGCTCACGGGATCCCTGTTAGGTTTCAAGGCTTGACACATGCTTTCCTGAGTAGCGCCTTTCAACCTGGGTCTTTAATCAGTTACTGTCACCTGGCAGGTATACTTACTATCTCCCTTTTGCATCTAGAAAACCTGAGACACATGAGTTTCTTCCCTAAAGGTGCATTAATTTTTAATCTGTAAGAATAGTATTTACTGGCTACTTTACATTCTTTGTGCCTAAAGAAACCAAGAATTGTAGTTTTGTTCATCGCTTCTAACACCTAAAATTATGGTTCTTATTTCCACTTTCCAAGTAGTGTCATCATTACAAGGTGATCTCTAAAAATCTTTACAGAAAGGGCTTCTGAATTTTTTTAAAAAGTACAAATTTAGTCTCACTGAATGTACTATATGTTTAAATGCATTTTTATATCCCTGCAGAAGGCTTGTATTTTAATATAGTGTAAGAATATGGATTTCAATGCAAAGAAATGTGTTCTAGTAATTACTGTAGCATATCTTCTGCATTTATTAAAATATTTTCTCTTCTCCTATTTTGAGAATATTCATCAAAAATTTTTTCCCTTTATATAATACATTCCTCACCCACTCAAGCTCTGAAAGAGAATCTGCAGCTGTCAGGAGAAGGTGTTAAGGATGGATCGTGAGAAGAAGGGCCATTTAATAGAATTTAACAGCTGGAGAGCGGGCACATTTATAAGGGAGTATTTTTCTAACGAGCTTTGCCTCCTCAGCATCCAGCTGCTTTCCGCAGATCCTGACAAATGGAGAATAAGAAAGTCATCCTACTGCTCAAACCTCACTCAGATTCTTCTCTCCATCTTCTTCCCCGTCTTCTCTTTCAAGTCTTTTGGACCGTGAGCAGATGCCATACTCAGTGAGCAGCAAACTGTCATAAGTGGCCCTCAGCTCATTCACCCAAGGGCTGTGGCAGTGCTGACTCTACCAGTGGACACTGATTCTGTGAAATGGGTCTGTGGCACTTGTATCTCCTTGTGCAACTAACCTGATACTCAAAAATAAAGTAAATCCTAAATATTGGTGCATAAGACAGATAGAAAAATAGTAAAAAAATTTACAAGATTAAGTATAATCTATAACAAATCCACGATTTTCTAGGAGAAAGCAATTACCAACATTGATTCAAGAGAGGTGGCATTATTTGCAGATGATATGAACGTCTACCTCAAAAATCTAGGAGAATCTGGGGCCGGCCCTGTGACATAGCGGTTAAGTTTGCACATTCGGCTTTGGTGGCTTGGGGTCGCTGGTTTGGATCCTGGGTGCAGACCTACTCAGTGTTCATCAAGCCATGCTGAGGTGGCATCCCACATAGATCAACTAGATGGATGTACAGCTATGACATACAACTATCTACTAGGGCTTTGAGAAGAACAAAGAAAAAGAGGAAGGTTGGCAACAGATGTTAGTGCAGGGCTAATGTTCCTCAAAAAAGAAAAAAAAAAGGAATACATTAAAAAAATCTAGGAGAATCTACTGAAAAATCATTTCAATTAACAAGAGGGTTCAGTAATACAAGGTCAACATAAATAATAGACAGCTTCCCCTTATATCTGTAATGATCACTTAGAAATAAGCAGTGTGGGACAATTGGCTATTAACCTAGAAAATTAGGTTTCAATATCATTCATGCACATACGCAAAAATTCCAAGTAGACTAAATAGTTAAATAAATTGTATGCAATTATCAAAGAATCAAAAGAAAATATAGAAAATATTTTATTGAAATTACAACGGGGATTCTTCCTAGCATATTTGTAACCAGGAGAAGAGCATGGGTAAGAGATAATGACAATTATTCTAATCTTTGCTTGGGGCAGATTTCAATTTCCCCACCTTTTTTTTTTTTTTTGCTACCGCTTCAAACCTGACCCTTGATAGGTGAGTCAAAAAGAAAAACTAAAAAAATACCAGCCTCAAGGTTGGGTTGCAGAAAGTGAGTGAAATATAGAATTTTATCTGCTAGCTTTCACCATTCTCTCATTCGAGCAGCAACATTTTGCCAACAGTAAGATATAAATCGTAGGTCTAGAGAAAGTTCCATTTGGGTACTTTCTTGGCTAGCTAGTATTAGAAATTTATTTACCAATGGAGATCAGAAGAGTAAAAATATTTTTAAAGTTCTAGTTTGATTCTTGAGCAACTTCAAATAAAATTTCATCAACATAGATTTGGCCACATGAAACTCCAGTCTGAAAATGGCCATTAAGATTTCAATAAATTGTCTTCCTTTGGTAACTACTGCCTATTGTTTTTAACCAAAAGTGGAACACAAGGTGAATTTCCAAGTACGTTGTGTAATTTCGAAGTTCTTTTGTTTGTTTCTTTTTCCATGAGGGTTTGTTGGTCATTAGTCACCACAAATCTAGCCTATTTCAAATTGAACCTCTTGAATATAAGAAAGTAATTTTGCCTCAAGGTGGAGCTCTTATATTTTCAGAAGTGGAAAGGGCTTGCAGCACTTTTGACTTATTCTAGAATTTTGTTATAATCCCGAGGAAAAGTTTCTGCTATTTTTAATAAGAAATGACAGAAGGTTGCCGTTTCTCCTTCTCTTCTTTTTCTCTCTTATTCTAGAAGATAGTGATTAATGTTTATACAGTGACCCACAGGAGTCACTATCACTCCATTGTTCCTTTAAGCTGGCACAGGGTCTTCCCAGGATATTTGGTGTGGAGCATCTTTTGGTTTAGCAGGCTGAATAAAGACTGCACAAACATGAACCTAAAGGTGTTGAAACCACAACTTCTCTTTATCAGACCTTCTAAATACATGATATGTTATAAATGGAGTTTTGCATGTGTATTCTCTGTTGGCCTAATTAGGGCCATTTTAGACAATTATGGCAGATTTCCAAATCAGTGTGATCCTAGATATGCTAGAATCTGATATCATAGTTTTTTGGTTTTTTGGACTAGACCAAACCAGTCTGATCAGTAAATATCAGCAGCTGAGGTAAAGAATGTCAGCAGAATGAAATTAAGTATGATAAAGGTTAATTCATCAGATTAAAAAAAAAGCAAAGCCATAGTAATTCTGGGAACAAAGAAAGCCTTTGAGGGATTTTTATATTCTTATTATATTTATTTTGAACTTTTGAATAGAAAACGTAATTTCTACTCAAGAGGTATAAATACCACACAATATAATTCTTTGCCATGATATTTTGTGGCTATTCTTAGCTGATGGAAAGGTCTCACTGGGCAATTTTCAGATACTTTTACTTCAGAGAATATTTTCTTTTTTAATAAGGACTGCAAAGGTTTCTCACCCATCCCCCTCCATTTGTTTTGATAGAGAAAAATGTCTTTTGTTAGGATTTTGTAAACTATAAAGTGCTACATATAGAATTACCATTACACTGCAGTAGAAAGTATGCATTCTGCAGCATGGATGTGAGCAGCTATAAAGAGGATAACTAATATGTCTAATATATTGTCATAACATGCCAAACTATAGAAGATTTTGAGTATTCTGCTCATAATAAAATGACATTTATTGAAGACAAAATATTGTTAAAAACAAGAATTTTTAGGTTCTATGTGACATCATGAAAATCCAATACACATATAATGTTAATGTTTTTGAAAAACAGCTAGATATCAAATGATGTTTTCTCAGTACCCTAATCCCAAAGTTTCTTAATATGTCCTGGGTGGACCATGGATTAGAGGGTGTGGGACAGGGACAGAGCAGAATGAGATGGAAGAGGAACAGAGCTTTTCATTGCTTCTCACCTGCCTGATGACGGTCCTTTCCCAGAAGATCCAAAAAAAGTGTTTGCTCCAAAATTGAGTCTGAACGTAACCTAATTTACACCTTATACTCATTGTGCTTTTATTCTACTTTGGTTTCTAAATGAATGTTTTTAAAAATTAAACTGGATTTCAATACCTATTTCCCTAATGAGATTATTCTACTTTTAGTTATGTTGAATTACCTTAAAAAGAACAAAATATCTAAATCTAACTATGGAAATTGAAGTCCAAAATATTGCACTGCTACTCACCTCAAAATTGCTGAGTCACTCATATGATGTCTTTGGTATTTCTATTACTAGGTTCATTGTCAAACCAGAAATCCCCCCAAATCCTGTGCCAATGTCCGAAAAGGCCTTTAGTTTCAAGGAAAATAAGGAGTCTACTATCAGATTTCATGAACTTGAAATCTCACACTGATTCAATGAACTTATAGTTTAGAAAAACATCCTGATATTTAGTTTTCTATAAAATAGAATAGACACTGTTTTAAATTCTAATAGAGCAAAGGTAACTTTCCTATCCCAAACCAAACTATTCTAAATTTGTACTTTTATATTCTTTGCTATACTCTATAGCCACACTATCCAACAGAACTTCATTGAATAATGGAAATGTTTCTGTGCTGTGACAAAATTAAGCCACTAGCTGCATTTGGCTATTGATCACTTGAATGTGGCTAGCATGACTGAGCAACAAGTTTTTAATTTAAGTGTAATTTTTTTAAGTTAAAATTGAATAGTCACATATGACTGGTTCCTATCGTATTGGACTATGCAGATCTAGAAACCGTATTAGAGTCCTTCAGTGCTCACTCTCCCCAACTCTACTCTCCCCCCTGCCCAACACCAACACACGTTAAAAACGTTTCTTTTTTTGGGATGTTACACGTTAGATCTTGTTGTTTTAAATAAAGCCCACATTTTCAGGAACAAAACCTGAACATTATTCAAATAAATAATATATTTGAAAATGACAGTTCTAAGAAAATACTGTTAGCTAGCACTCTCTCTTCTATATAGCAAATTCCTTGCTGGTCCCAGATTTAAAAGCTGATTTATTTCACACACATAAAAATGAGTCCTATCTTTTGTCCTTCCTTCCAGATGTAAAGCTCATCCAAATCCCCAGTCAATCAATGGGTTTATATTTTAAATGACTTCTGATTGAATTACTTACCCTTTTAACTATCTACAGGTGCCCGTGAAATAACCTCTTAACCCATAAGTAAACTAAACACATGATCTTCTAGAAATTCTGAAGAGCAGTAGCTTTATTTGGCATTGTTCCTCAGGAGCTCTAATTCAGGTAGGGACCATTGCATTGTCAGCCAAGGTGATGTTAGATGTGAACATGTTCCAGAAAAGTAGTGATTATGGCTGATGGAAGCAGACACTCTGGAAATATTTTCTCTTGCCATATTAAGAAGAAAAGTTTTGGTATCTTATTCAGCCATTTGATATAAACTTTTGGAAAAGCTAATACTGAAAGTTTTTATAAGAAACTTGAAGAAAAATTCATGCTGGTTAGTTATTGCTGAAAACAAAATTAAAGGCTTAGATTTACAGGTGTATCTACTAACTTCTTCTGAGGCACTGTTACTAATTAGCCAATAATTTGCTAATTGATCTAAGCCAGTTGGCTTCCCAGTGATATTTTAAAGCTAAATATTATATATTCCATTATTTCCTATAATAATAATGACAATGATGATTTATTAAGCACTTATTCCATGCCAGAATATATATTAAGAGCATTGTTCTAAGTGTTTTACATATACTAACATTTATCATCACAATGATATAAAGACAAATGTATAATAACATAGCCCATTTTACAGATGAGGAAGCTGAGGCACAAAGAATTTAAGTTGCTTATCTATAGCCACACAGTAAGTGATAGCAGCAGGAGTCAAAGTCAGGCAGGTGGCTTAAGTATGGGTTTGAAATCTGGTACAACAATTGACACTCTTTTAAAGCACAATTTTTCGAACTGTTATGTGCATATAAATTGCATTTTAAGATACAGATTCTAAGTCAGTAGGTCTGGCATGGGGCTTTAGATTCTGCATTTTTAATAAGTTCACAGGTTATGTCAATGCTGCTGTTCGGGGTGCCACTTCAAGTAGCAAGGTCTTAAAAGTATTCAGGTTAACATAAATGCAAAAACTAATAAAATTTTGGAATCTGTATTGCTCTGTTTTTCTTTAGATCCCAAAGGGCTTTCAATCTATATTCCATTTACACTTTTAAATCTTTGTAGAAAAATTTTTCTACAAAGAGACAGATAGTAAATATTTTCAGGTTTGCAGGTAATACCACCTCTGTAGCCCAGCTACTTAATTCTGCCACTGTTGAGTAAAAATATATAAATGAATGTGACTGGTTTTATTCCAATTAAACTTTATTTACAAAAATAGGTGGCAACTGTATTTGGTCCACTGGCTATAGTTTGTTGATATCTGTTGTAAAGCACGGAGGTAATAAGAGAAAACTTATTTAAAGTTGCATTTTTGAATACAAGGTTCTCAAGACACTGAAAAAGGTCATTTGGTCAGTTTATGATCCATTCTTCAGAACCAGTTTAAATCTCACTTCTTCCAGGAAGTCTTCTGTGATTAATTAGCACTTAATTTTAAAAGATACATAGTTACATGAGTGCTTCCAATGAAGTCCAAAATGTATGAGAATACTGTAAAATGTAGTAGATATAAATTTGAAAATTAAAAAATAAATTTTTAAGTTAACCAAGCACCATACATAGGTATGTTTTTAAATTAACCATGAAATCTGTATAGGAGTTTTACAGGTAAAATGAGGAAATACAAAGATGGAGGGAACAAACCAAAGGAAATGTACATCTGTTAAAAGTTATTGTCTTCTAGTTTTCTGGCTGGCATGTAAGGACTTTAGAAGTCCTCTCTATGTCCCAACAATAAGTAAAAAACCGAACAAACTAAGAAGTCAACAACTCTCCTTGCATCTGTCAGAGAAATGAGGTCACAGGGCAATTCACTGCCCCCAAAACTGGAGAGACAGATAGGAGATGCGGCAGAAGAAGTGATAAGAGGAACGTTTATAGCATTGAATGCATATATTGGAAAAGAAGAAAAACCTAAAATCCATAATCTAAGTTTCTACTTTTAGAAACAAGAAAAAGAAGAGCACATTAAATCCAAAGTAAGAAGAAATAGAAAATAAGGATAACAATTAGAGAAGAAATCAATGAAATTAAAACACAAAATCAATTGAGAAAATCAATAAAACCCAAACTAGTTCTTTGAAAAGAACAATGAAAGTGATAAGCCCCTTGCCAGGCTACCTAATAAAAAAAAGAGAGAGAACACAAATTAATAACATCAGAAATGAAAGAGGGGACATCACTACAGATACCACTGACACTAAAAGGATGATAATAGGATATTATGAGCAACTCTATGCCCACAAGTTTGGTATCCTAGATGAAATGGACCAATTCCTTGAAAGACACAAACTGCCAAAAATCACACAAGAAGAAATATATAATCCTAATAGATCTAGTTCTATATTTATTTTAAAAATTGAATTGGTAATCAATAACCTTCCAAAACATAAAACACTGGGCCCAGATGGGTTCACTGCTGAATTCTATCAAACATTTAAGGAAGAAATTATACCAATTCTCTAAAATCTCTCCCAGAGCATAGAAGCAGAGGGAATATATCCTAAGTCATTCTGAGGTCAACATTCCTTAAATACCAAACCCAGACAAAAAGACTGAAAGAAAAGAAAATTACAGACCAATATCTCTCATGAGCTAGATGCAAAAATTCTCAGCAAAATGTTAGCAAATTGAATCTAATGATGTATAAAAAGAGTTGTACACCATATCCCAGGTATGCAAGCCTGGTTCAATATTCAAAAATCAATTAATGTAATCTATCAAAGCAACAGGCTAAAGAAGCAAAACCACATGATCATATCAAGAGATGTAGAAAAAGCATTTGACAAAATCCAACACACATTCATGATAAAAACTGTCAACAAAATAGGAATATGGGTAACTTCGTCAATTCAATAAAGAAAATCTACAAAACCCTACAAATAATACCAAGTTTAATGGTGAAAATCTTGGAGCTTTCCTGCTAAGATCAGGAAAAAAGCAAAGATTTCTCTTCTCACCTCTGCTTTTCAACTGGCAGTCCTAACAATGCATTAAGACAAGAAAAGCAAAAAGTTATTCATTTGGGAAGGAAGAAATAAAATTGTCTTCATTTGCAGATTATATGATCTTCTATGTAGAAAATCTGAAAGAATTGACAAAAAAGCTCCTGAACTGGTAAGTGACTAGAACAAGGTTTCAGGATACAAGGTTAATATACAAAAGTCAATGCTTCTTATATACCATCAATGAACAAATGAAATTTGACATTAAAAACACAATAGTATTTACATTAGCATCCCCACCCCCAAAAACTAAATACTTAGGTATAAAGGTACAAGATCTATATAAGAAAAAACAACAAATCTCTGATGAAAGATGTCAAAGAACTAAATAAATGGAGAGATATTACACATTCATGGATAGGAAAACTCAATATTGTCAAGATATCACTTCTTCTTAATTTGATCATAGATTCAACCTAGTCCCAATCAAAATCCCAGCAAGTTATCATAAGCATATTGAGAAACTGATTTTAAAGTTTATATGTAGAGGCAAAAATCCAGAATAGCCAACTCAATGTTGAAGGAGTCAGCAGACTGACGCTACTCAACTTTAAGACTTACCATAAAGCTACAGTAGTCAAGACAGGGTGGTATCAGCAAAAAAATAGAGAAATATGTCAATGGAAAACAATAGAGAGTTCAGAAATACACCCACGTAAATATACTCAACTGATTTTTGGCAAAGGAGCAAAGGCAATACAATGGAGCAAAAATATTGTTAGCAAGAAATGGTGTTAGAATAACTGCACACCCACTAACAAAAACACAAAAATTGAATATAGACACAAATGTTACACCTTTCACAAAAGTTAACTCAGAATGGATCATTGACCTAAATGTAAAAGGCAAAACTATAAAACTCCTAAGAGATAACATAGGAGAAAACTTAGATGACCTTGGGTGCAGCAATGGCCTTTTAGATATAACACCAAAGGCACAATCTTGAAAGAAATAAATTATAAGGTGGATTTCATTAAAATTAAAAACTTCTGTTCCACTAAACATAATGGCAAGAGAATGAGAAGATAAGACACAGACCAGGAGAAAATATTTACAGAGATCCATCTGCTTAAGGACTGTTATCCAAAATATACAAAGAACGCTTAAATAAGAAATTCATAAATAAGAAAATAAATAATCTGATTAAAAAAGTGGGCAAAAGACAAACACACACCTCACCAAAGAAGATATACAGATGACAAGTATATGAAGAGATACTCTACATCATATGTCATTAGGGAATTACAAGTTAAAACTACAATGCGAAATGACTACATACCTGTTCGAATGGCCAAAACCCAAAACACTGACAACATCAAATGTTAGTAAGGATGTGGAGCAATAGGAACTCTCATTCATCACTCGTGGGAATGCAAAATGTTACAGCCACTTTGGGAGACACTTTGGTGGTTTCTTACAAAACTAAACGTACTCTTACCATATCGTCCAGCAATCGTCTTCCTTGGTATTTACTGAAAGGAGTTGGAAAGTTATGTCCACACAAAATCTGCACATGAATGTTTATAGCAGCTTTATTCATAATTGCCAAAACTTAGACACCATGATGACGTCCTTCAGTAGGTGAATGGGGGAATAAACTATAGTACCTCCAGGCAATGGAATATTATTCAGCTCTAAAAATAAATGAGCTATCAAGCCATGAAAAAAAAAATGGGGTAAACTTAAATGCATATTACTAAATGAAAGAAGCCAATCTGAAAGGCAACATACTATATGACTCCAAATCTATGACATTCTGAAAAAGGCAAAAGTATAGAGACAGTAAAAAGATCAGTGGATGCCAGGAGTTAGGAGGGAAGGAGAGATGAGTAGGAAGAGCACAGAGGATGTTGAGGGCAGTAAAACTGCTCTGTACAATACTGCAATGGTGGAAACATGTCATTGTACATGTTTGCAAACTCATAGAATGCACAACACCAAGGGTGAACCCTCGTGTCAACTAAGGACTTTGGAGGATAATGATGTGTCAGTGTAGATTCATCAATTGTAACAGATACATAAATTACAGTTTTGCAAAATGTTATCACTAGGGGAAATTGGATAAACTGTACACGGAATCTCTGTACATGAATCTACAATTATCTGAATAAAACACAGATCTTCCTCAACTTAGAATGGGGTTACATCCTGATAAACTCATTGTAAGTTGAAAATGCACTTAATACATAACCTAACGAACAACATAGCTTAGCCTAACCTACCTTAAACGTGTTCAGAACACTTTCATTAGCCCACAGTTGGGCAAAATCATCTAACACAAAGCCTATTGTATAATAAAATGTTGATATCTCGTGTCATTTATTGAATACTGTACTGAGAGTGAGAAATTGAACAGTTGCATGGGTATGGAATGGTTGTCAGTGTATCGGTTGTTTACCCTCGTGGTCACATGGCTGACTGGGAGCTCCTGTCCTCTACTGCTGCCCAGCATCATGGGAGAGTGTCACACTGCATATCGCCAGCCTTGGAAACGATCAAAAAAGCAAAATTCCAAGTACAGTTTCTAGTGAATGTGTATTGCTTTCATGCCATCGTAAAGTTCAAAAATTGTAAGTCGAACCATTGTAAGTCGGGAACCAGCTGTATTCAATTTAAAAAGTTATAAATCAGCTACTGGATAAGTAGATAGCCTGATCCAGGGTTTTGTACTGAAAATACAATGAAAAAAGTGTTGTGAGTAACACTAAGATTGTACTTCTCGGCTACTCACTGCTTAACGAGGTTACTGAGAAGGAAAAGAAAATTACTAGATTTGAAAACTGGATACCAGAGAGAGTCATAGCAACTCCAGGAAAAATAAAAAATCCAAGGAAAGAAAGAGTGTTTGATATTTTATATTTAAGTTTCCAGCCGGCCATCTAATTGGAGGTGATTAAAAAAATAGATGGAAAACTTGTTTAAAGTTCAGGAAAGAGTTTAGGATTACAGATGTAGATTTGAAAGTTATATGCATAGAGAAAATTGAAAACATGGCAGTGGTTGGGATCCTTAGAGGAAAGAATGGAAAGAATCAAAAGTTTTGTGACCAAAACTCAGAGTAATGTCTATATTTAGTGCTTGGGGAAGGTATCTGGTGAAGAAAACAAACAAAACAAAAAAAGCAGAAAGGAAGAACACTTCAATAGGAAGAGGGAAGGTGGTGAAATAGTATCAAATGCTAACCCAAACTTTGTATTGAATGTCTGAGGAGGTTTTGAAATTTTAACATTGATGTCCGCTAAGAAAACAATCTCAGTTTAAATTTTAGATAATGTTGAGGAAAGGAAAATAGTTGGTAAATTCTGTGGTCCTAAGAAGTGTGGGGGACAAGATGACAAACTAGCATGAATGCTGACTTTTTCTGCCTGGAATTTTGAAAGAAGGAATAGGAGGATATGGATCCCAAAGGCATGCTCACTAACACAAGCATTATGGGAATCCATTCGAAAGAAAATGGTGATTGGATACTGGTTGTATATGTGTGTAAAATAGTATCAGAAAACTGGAAGAGGCTGACAGAAAACTTTACTAGTGGGTCTGTTTATAAATTAGCTGTTTAGAGCTGACTTGACTCCATCAAAATGAGAAATTTCTGTTTAATTAAGAATGCCATAGACAAAGTTTTGATATTTGTGTTAGACTAAGTAAATATATTTATATCTAAAGCCAATATGGGATTAATATACATACTATACATGGAGACTCTTTAAATTGACAAGGAAAAAGTGTAAAATCCAACAGAGAAATATACAAGCAATATAAGTAGACAATTCACAGAAGGAAAAAGCTGAAAGACTAATGCATATATAAGAGCTCAATCTCACTAGTAGCCAGAGAAAAAAAGTAAATTCAGAGAAGAAAATACCAGTTAACTTACCACTGGCAACAATTAGAAAGCTGGATATTAGTAAATGTGGCAATTATGTGAAAAACAAGGACTGTCAAGCAACGCTGGAATATCTGCAGATGTAGCCCTTCCAGAAAGCAGTAAAATTGTTCTTATTCCTCCTATGATTCAGCAATTCCACCCTTGGATTATACTAGCCAGAGAACATAGCTCCAATTCACACAGTGACCCCTAAAAGGATGGTCATTGCAGCTTGTATATTGTGGCAAAGCATTGTAGATGACATGGGATTTCCCCTCTGTATATAAGATATAATATACACACAAGAAGGAATTCTATGCAGAAGAGTAACTGATTTGATTTATGCACGCATACCTTGTTTTATTGTGCTTCACTTTGTGTTTCACTTTATTGCATTTCTTACAAATTGAAGGTTTGCAGCAATCTTGCATTGAATAAGTCTATTGGCACCATTTTTCCAACAGCATTTGCTCACTTCATGTCTCTGTGTCACGTTTTGGAAATTCTCACAATATTTCAAACTTTTAAATTATTATTATATTTGTTTTGGTGATCTGTGATTGGTGATCTTTGATGTTATTATGATTATTGTAATTGTTTTGGGGTACCACTAATCACATCCATATAGGATGGTGAGCTTAATAAATGTTGTGTGTGTTCTGACTGCTCCACTGACCAGCTGTTCCCTCATCTCTCCCTCTCCTCAGGCCTCCCTATTCTCTGAAACACAACAATATTGTAGTGGGGCTAGTTAATAACCATACAATGGCCTCTAAGTGTTCAGGTGAAAGGAAATGTTGCAAGTCTCTCACTTTAAATAAAAAGCTAGAAATGATTAAGTTTAGTGAGGAAGGCATGTTGAAAGCCAAGATAGGCTGAAAGCTAGGCCTCTTGCACCAAACAGTTAGCCAAGTTATGAATACAAAGGAAAAGTTCTTGAAGGAAATTAAAAGTGCTACTCCAGTGAAGACACAAATAATAAGAAAGTGAAACAGCCTTATTGCTGATATGGAGAAAGTCTTAGTGGCCTGGAGAGAAGGTCAAATCAGCCACAACATTCCTTTAAGCCAAAGCCTAATCCAGAGCCTAGTCCAGGGCCTAACTCTCTTCAATTCTATGAAGGCTGAGAGATGTGAAGAAGATACAGAGGAAAATTTGGAAGCTGGCAGAGGTTGGTTCATGAGGTTTAAGGAAAGAAGCCATCTCCATAACGTAAAAGTGCAAAGTGAAGCAGCAAGGGCTGATGTAGAAGCTGCAGCAAGTTACCCAGAAGATCTAGCTAAGATAATTAATGAAGGCAGCTACAGTAAACAACAGATTTTCAATCTAGACAAAGCAGCCTTATATTGGAAGAAGATGCCATCTAGGACTTTCACACCTAGAGAGGAGAAGTCAATGCCTGGCTTCAAAGCTTCAAAGGAACAGGCTGATTCTCTTGCTGGGGGCTAATGCAGCTGGTGACTGTAAGTTGAAGCTGATGCTCACTTCCCATTCTGAAAATCTTAAGGCCCTTAAGAATTATTCTATATCTACTCTGCCTGTGCTTTATAATTGGAACAACAAAGCCTGGATGACAGCACATCTGTTTACAACATGATTGACTGAATATTTTAAGCCTACTGTTGAGATCTACTGCTCAGAAAAAAGATTCCTTTCAAAATATTACTGTTCATTTACAATATACATGGTCATCCAAGAGCTCTGATGGAGATATACAACAAGATGAATGTTTTCATGCCTGCTAACACAATATCCATTTGCAGCTCAAGGATCAAGAAGTAATTTTGACTCTCAAGTCTTATGATTTAAGAAATAAATTCCGTAAGGCTATAGCTGTCATAGTCAGCGATTCCTCTGATGGATCTGGGCAAAGTAAACTGAAAACTTTCTGGAAAGGATTCACCATTTTAGATGTCATGAAGAACATTCGTGATTCATGGAAAGAGGTCAAAATATCAATATTAACAGGAGTTTGGAAGAAGTTCTTTCTAACCTTCATGGATGACTTTGAGGGGTTCAAGGAAGTTATTGTAGACGTGGTGGAAATAGTAAGAGAACTAGAATTAGAAGTAGAGCCTGAATATGTGACTGAATTGTTGCAATCTCAAAGGAAACTTTAGTGGTTGAGGAGTTGCTGCTTGTGAATGTGCAAGGAAAGTGGTTTCTTAAGATAGAATCTACTCCTGGTGAAGATGGTGTGAAGATTATTGAAATAACCACACAGGTTTAGTATATTACATGAACTTAATTGATAAAACAGCAGCAAGTTTTGAGAGGATTTGCTTCAGTTTTGAAAGAAGTTCTACTGTGGGTAAAATGCTATCAAATAACATCACATGTTACAGAGAAATCATTCCTGAAAGGATGAGTCAATTGATGCAGCAAACTTCACTGTTGTTTTATTTTAAGAAATTGCCACAGCCACTCCAACCTTCAGCAACCACCACCCTGATCAGTCAGCAGCCTTCAACATCGAGGCAAGACCCTCCGCCAACAAAAAGATTACCACTCACTGAATGTCTAGATGATGGTTAGCATTTTTTAGCAATAAAGTATTTTTAACTAAGGTGTGTACATTGTTTTTTTAGACATAATGCTATTGCACACTTAAAGGACTACAGTACAGTGTAAACATAACTTTTATATGCACTGGGAAACCAAAAATTCATGTGACTCCCTTTATTGCAATATTGCTCTATTGCAGGGGTCTGGAAATGAAACCACTCATCTCCGAGGTATGCCTTTTACCTACCCAAGTTGTGTCAGATTGAAAGATAGGTAGATAGATGTCAAAAACATAATGTTGAGGAAAAAAAAAGAGTAAGCAAGGTAATAAGATTAGTAATCTTCAACTATTTATGTAAATCTTAAACACATAAATATACACAAAATAGTGCATTTTCAAGGATTTATATATATATATATATATATACATATTTTAAAAGGAAATAAGAAAGTTGGATTGAAAGAACATACTTTACACAAGAAATCATACTGAAAAAATGAAACAGAAAGAATTTGTAGAGATGATTGATCATAATTCTACACCTGAACTTCAACTCTACACATGGGAGATTCTTAAAAACAAAATGAAACAAATGAGCAAATGGTTTTGTAAGAAATGGTGGCCAGCTTCATGACAGTAGAGTGAACAAGACAGTTACTCAGAAGGAGAGACCTAAGATTGTTGCTAATTCAGAAGGAAGGAACAAGGAGAGGAGGAGAGCTGTTGATGTATAAAGAAGAAAAGATGTTTATTTTGAAATATTATTCTGGAGGAAGGCAGAAGAAAATGAGATTTGAGGTGCAGGTGAAATGAACATCCTTGGCGAGGAGAAAGGTCCCATTTGCCTCAGGAGGAGCAAAGGAAGAGAGAACGAGTGAAGACATAAGGACGTTAAATTTCTTTTTTATTGATGCATAATTGACATGCAATATTATCTTACTTTCAGGTATACAACATACTGATTTAATATTCTTATACATGATGAAATGGTCATCACAATAAGTCTAGTAACTATCTGTCACCATACAAAGTTATTACAACATTGTTGACTATATTCCCTATGCTGTCTGTTACCTCCCCATGGCTTATTTATTTTATAACTGGAAGTTTTTACCTCTTGATTTCCTTCACCTTTTTTGCCCATCCCCTCACTCCCTCCCCTCTGGCAACCACTAGTTTGCTCTCTGTATCAATGAGTCTGTTTCTGTTATGTGTGTTTGTTTGTTTATTTTTTTAGATTCCACATATAAGTGAAATCATACAGTATTTGTCTTTCTCTGTCTGACTTATTTCACTCAGCATAATACCCTCTAGGTCCATCCATATGGTCAATTAATTTATGATATAGAGAGATTTTAAGGCAGGAAGAGGGTAAGTGGGAGCAGCTCCCTTTCTCGTACTTACTGATTTTCCTGAATGTCTCTCTCAATTTAGCACAGAGATGTATGGTCTCGTCTCACTTTTAAATCATCACTTGTGCGTTATTCTTGGATCCTGAAGATATTGAGAACAACTTTCTCAGAAGTAACGGAAAAGTAAATTTTAGATCAAGAATGAGTCTTACAATGCATTTAATGATCATAATTAGCCTTTATTACACCTGTATTATGTGCTAAGCAGTGTTTTAAAGGTTTTGCATGCATTTCTCTGAACAAATCACTCCCCCCTCCTTTTTTTTTTTTACAGATGAAAAAAATGAGTATCCCAAGAAGCTAAATGGGGGAAATCACACGGTAGCTAATGACAGTGTCGAGGATAATATTCCAGAAGTCTCAACTCCCAGGTCTTCACCTGTTTTCCATCTGCCTAAACCCTGCCCTAAATCAACACCTTCTAATGCTGGGTGGTAAATTAGAGGAGCGCTCGTTCCTTGAGTGACTGAGGATTAACAATAGATGTGTGGCCTCGCCTTTAAAATCTTCAACCCCCAGGCCTTGTCACAAGTTTCTACCTCAGGCTCTCCTTTTTTCCTTTTTCTAAAGCTTCAGTCATATAGAGAAAGATAATAAAGTCAGTTTTCCTCTTGCTGAGTTTTTATGAGCTTCTGTGCTGAGGACAGCATGCCAGAAGCTATTTGGGGATATATGGTTTAAAATAATGAGAAAACCAACACAAGCAGTTGGGTGTACCGAACATGAATCAAAGCAAGTGGCACTGAGCACACAGGCACAGCAGTGACTCGCTCCCCTAGGCGTGTACTTCGTTGGAGCTGCTGCTGTGACTCTCTTCTCTGAGACAGCACTTGCTGGATTGGCACTTTGCTTGGCTTCAGGTGTCCAGCAACAGCTTTTCAGAAAAGCCTCAATGCCAGCAAGTTCAGTAGAGAAGGGAACTCCCACTCCTGGGCAACGATCTGCACAGAATGAGTATGGAGCGATTAATTACAAAATGCTGCTTCTATATTGTTGCTATGGGGATCTGCGAGAAAGAAACTATAAATACTGTAGAAAATAATTTGACAGTAATGAGCTGAGAGAAATGGACCATCACCATCTCAATTATTTCCATTGACACATTGTCAGGGAGAAAGGTAAAAATCCATGGAAGTGCTATGCACATTGATTTTCCTTTGTTGGAACTCAAATATTTCTAAAAAGTGTAATTCATTCATTTGAGGCTTTCACATTTAAAAACAAAATCTTGGATGAAAATACTAACAGTGAGATGACTAAAATTCCATAACTGCTAATCCACTCCACAGAAGGAATGACTATAAAGAGTTGGTTTATATCCTTCACAAACCCAAAATGCACATAAACATACACACATAAACACACCTGTGTGTGTATAATTTTTGAAATACTCATCTTTAAAATCTTTATAAAGTCTAAAAAGTCTATACCACAGGTCTAAGAAGTCATAATCCTCCAAAATGAAGAGAAGGATTAAGAGAAGTGAGTCATTCTGTGACAAACATAAGCTCTTAAACTCACATGTCAGTTTTAACAAAGTTTCATAGTTTATTGCATTAGCTTCGGTCTTTAGTTATATCATGTCAAGTCAGGGCATGCCATTTGACCCATCACTTGAAAAGAAATACTTATAAATTTTCTTTGGACATCAAAGCTGGCAGAGGTGTAATTTAGAATTATGATATTTCTATCCTCATTGAGCTCAACTGAGCACAACATGGGTCTTTAGCAATGGATAACAATGGGCCTACAGTACAAAAGTAAATTTAATCAAGAGCTTTCTGCAAGGTGGTCACAATGCATAGGTACTGGAGTATTTGCTGTCAAAGTAAAATTTTTAAACACTTGAATACAATATGGTCATGTGTATCTCAGAAACAGTATTTGACTACCTGTTGAATCAAGGTGACAACACGATATTAAATAAATGTAGAAGTTTATACAATTGTCAAGAAACTTAGCTTTTTCGGAAATAAGAAAACTTTATTACTTTGTTTTGTTTGTTTGTAATAATAAGGAAATGCTAAAATCAATACAAAGCACCAAAAATTATTCTGATGTGATATGGAATTTCTGTTGTCTGAGCTGATTTCAAGGAAGATAAAGAATGGCATTGTTAAGAGAAAATGAAATACTTCAAAATCAATTATATTTTAAGAGAGAGAAAGCAAATATTCTGGTTCTTTATTAATATAATATCTGGTAGTAAGGGACTCACAAAATCCTTTTTAAAAAAATCTTAATAATCACATCAGCTAAGAGAACTTTGCAAAAATCTTAATACATTTTATTGTTTCTTTTCAGACACGTTAATTAGAGTTATTATAATCTAAGACAAACTTTTCGAAAACCTTCTGCAACTCACTTATTCAAGTTTTATCTTTGCCATCTTTTTTTCCATTCTGGAATAACCAAGCACTTTAATTTCAAACAAACTTCCCTCATTTTTTTACTTGATAAATAGAAATATATCCATGATTTTCATAAAGTTATACTTTTTTACCACCAATATTTCTAGAATGGTCTAAATCACTATTAGCCAAATTAACCAGCTTCTAATTCATAAACAACACTGGGAGATGGGTGATGGAGTACTGTTGGACACGCACGAGCAGTTGAGCCGACCAGCAAAGCTCACAACCACCTACAGCCACATACATCACTTCTGCAACTTCTTCAAGAAGTCAAAATAAACATGTTCATTAGTATGATCAGAACCTTACTCACTCGGTAACCAGGCTTCAGTATCCTCTCTTATTTAAAAATTATCCATTAATCAACTCAATTCAGTCTAGTTAGTAAAAATTTTAGACTTTATATTTAAGCTGACAGACTGCAGAATATAATTATTGTTGATATAAAGACATTGGCAGAATCATGATTCAATTTGATTGAACACTAGTTTTTCATTTCACAATCCTGAACAATCTGTAGAAATAATGATATATTCTGTACAGTAAAGCAGTATAAGAAATGTAAGCAGTCCAAAATAATTAGCCTCTTCATAAAATAACAAACCCAAATTCTATTAAAAAATAAAATGTATATCTGTTTTATACCACATGCTGATAAAGTCAGGAAATTGTGTATAGCTCTTTATTTCCTTTTTGAAGCAAAATTATTAAGCCAGTCTTGTTTGTTCAATGATTCACCTCAAGTTAGTGAACTTGAATTTTTATATAAAAATGTTTCTAGCTAATGGTTTCTGTGAAGATTTTTTTTCTTAAAAGGCTAGGATATTTAAAGTATTAAAAGTTTGATTTATTATTGCTCTGAAAATATTAGATGTAAATAAACACAATTCTTTTCTAAAAACCAACTAAAACAGAACTTCTTTAATTTGACAGTTTTTATAATCTAGTATAATAATATTCCCTAGAGGCAAGAAAATATTTCAAATTCAAACAATCAGAGATAAAGACTTTTCTCAATTGCAGACACATAGATAGCTTTCAGTTTCAATTCTACAACCTCAGCTATAGGTTAAGAATAAAAAAGAAACAAAAATCGAAGAGATCTGTTCTATTTCCCAGTGTTCAAAAAATATTTTCTTAATTGATTTGAGTTCACATATGGTAAAATGAACAAAGGAAGGCTAACAAACCAGATTTTCTCTCATCTCTCACCTGACAGAACAGATTCCCATCATCCTGGTGGAGATTCTGAATCACTGATGCACAAACCAACTCATGTACAGAGAGTGTTCCCTAGACTGTGCTTTCGAGAAGAGCCTAGTGGTCCATAGTCCTTGCCTCCGGGTTGTGGAGAGAGAACTCACGCTGTGAGTTAGATAACGCACAGACAGACTAATAGACTTGGCCCCAAACTCGAAACGAAAACTAAAAAATTAGTGGGAAAAAATAACCTTAGAAAGCAGAGCATCATCAAAGGTAAAGTTCTAATGCCAGTTGGGATTCCGAGAGCCAAGAATATATGTGCTTGGGCCTGAGGAGTAATGAATTGCACTTCTCTGGCAACGCAGTTTAACTTATCTCTGGCAGAAGAGTCCACCTGGCCATCTTGTGAATAACCTCTAAAGCCATCCAAGTAAAATTTTCAAAAAGTTAAAAGCATGGCACATACAAATATTAAATAAACAAGTGTCAAATATTTTATTCAACTCGTTAATTAATACAAATATCAATAAAATGTTAAAAAATAGACTAGAAAATCATTTTGAAGAACTGGTTATTTCTAGATATTTTGAAAGAAGAAATATTAAAATAAAATCTCTAGTTTAATATAAAAACAGGTTAATATCCTATAAGACAATAAAATTTAACCTTTGGGTTAAATTTTCTACTGGACAGAAATCCATACATACAATATCACAGTATCTGGTGTCTAACCAAATAATAAACAGCAAAGTCAAACATAAATTCTCCTAAAAAAATCTTTGGGTGATATTTTTCATCTGTGCCCAAGTGTGACACTCTTTCAAGTTTTGTATATTTCTTTGTGGTATTTAAAAAAACTATTTATATATTGTGAGATAATATTGAAAGAGATATATTATGGTTTAAAAGAAAAATAACATATGCTTGAAAAGTTAAATAAAATGTATTTTAGAGATGCATTTAAAAAAAACCAGCTATAACATAACCTTCAAGTAAATTTATGGAGGAAAATAATACAAAAATCTCCTCATCAGAAGTAACTCAAGCTTAAGTATAATGTCCTTACTTAGAGTAAGATGGCTCCTTGCTGACTCCAGCTTTCAACAGGAAATTTATAGCATTCCCATCTTGATTGCATATTGAGACTTAAGGGCTGTATCTCTTAATTGTAGCTAAAATTATCATATAATTTTTTACTAAGCAAAAAAGGTAAATTATATATTTTTATTTTGTGTGTTTATAAGACCTACGTGCCTCATATAATTGAAAGATTACTGGTTTTTTTAGACTGATATTCACATGAGGTACACACAATTTATTTTGATGGAATAAATAATATTTTCAAAACTTATACACTATTGTTTTAAATTATATAAATAATGTGAATGACATAACATAAATTCATTTAAAAATTATAATATTGATAATTTTTGCCATTATGTCTTCTTTATATGATCAGCAGAGTTTTAACAAGATACCCAGGTGATTTATATGTACATTAAATTCTGAAAAACCCTGCAGTAGGAGAAATAATAAGTAGGACTCAGATTCTAATATTTTCTTTGCCTCTTAGTAGTTTTGTTATCTTATACAATTTACTTAACTTACCACAGGCTTTTTCTATCAAAAAATGAGATAGTAATGCCTACCTCTTAGAATTTTTGTGAGCACTAAATAATTCTATATCTGTAAATTTCCTGCCAAATACAAGTCTTTATAAATGTTAGCCATCACAATAATATTATTAAGAAAAATTAGACTAGAGTCCAAGTTTCCATAGTAAAATGTTAGAACTAGGGCAAGTCACTATAGCATTCAGGCTCCCCCAATCCCTGTTAAATAAAACTCAGTGAACTGGGCAAGTATATTTCATTTTGGACAAAGTTGCAATTTCTCAAGTAATTGTCTCTAGACTGGTGATTCTCAAATAGTAGTAACTGATTTCACAGCAGCAGCATCTGGGAATTTGTTAGAGATGCAAATTATCCAGCCCCAGCCCGTACCTGTTGATCAGAAACTCTAGGGATGAGGCCAGCTATCAGTGCTTAAAAAGTTCTCCAGGTGATTCTGAAACACGCTAAAGTTCGAGAACTACTGATCTAGACCAACCTCCAGGATGCGTAACCCAAGTACTTTTATGAGATTAGTGAAAACTTCATAGCAGCTAGCCAACCCACAAATCCATGCATCTAACTTTGCTTAACGTATTTCACTGGCATCAACTTTTGTTCCTAAATGAGCAACCATCATTTAGGTATAATGGCTGGACTACCTGGTTTTAAGTGCCTGGTATTTTCAGTGTGAAGAATCCCTGTTATGACTTTTCTACAAGAAAAGAATTTTTCTAATTACTGGCAACCTCAGCAGAGCTGTGAACAGACTTTTTCCTGAGGGCTTTTTGGACTCTGTGACCCTGTAGCCAGCCATGAGCACACAGCGGTAGCATCATGTCAGAGGGAAGCCTAGAGGTGTTTTTGCAGCTGCAGAATATTCTTTTTAGTAACTTTCCTGTCCTTGTTTTATTTACAGCAATTTTCATCCTGAGATTCATAGCTCAGGGTGTTGCCAGGGGGACTTAGCAACAAATACAGCAGAGGGAAGGAAGAGACACATTTAAAAAAAAGTGAATTTAATCCTAATTTTTTTTCTTTTTGGTTAAAATGAATTCACAGGTGTTAGTTTTTAAAACTGCATGTTTTAATAATCTTAAGTCTATCTGAAGTTCCTTGACTTATAAGCCAGAAATTATAGGTACTGAATACATAGATCCTGTGCTAAATTCTGTGATGCTGACTATTGAAAGAAATTGCAAATTTAATGAAAACCTTCACTTGGCAAACAAGATTGCATATTTGGACTCCTTAAAGAGACCCACATGACGTAGAATATCAGGGTTAGAAAGAATTTAATGATCACCTGGTTTAGTTACCCAGCCAGTTAATGAATTCATTCCCTTTGCAACATTAAGGGAACCGTAATCACGAATTGGCTTTCTTCACTGGGGGAGACCATGTCAGCTATGTGGATTAAAATCCGCCATCTTATTATGGACTACAAACCCTTCATAGTCTAGACTCAGGGTACCTCACTGACTGACTTTCCTGTTATCCTTCCCCTAGCTGATTTTGCTGTTTTGTTTCTTTTGGTGAGCATGTTAAACACACTCCTCAGGGCCTTCAGACTGGAATGCTCTTTCCCTATGTAGAACGTGACTTACTCCCTTATACCATTCACGTGTCTGTTCACGCTATCTTATCAGAGAATGCTTCTTTGATCCTCATTTCTACCCGATAGCACCCCTGGCAATATCTATCACTTACTCTTTCTTAATCTTTATAGTGTTTGTCACTATACAACACATTATATTTTATTGTCATGTCTCTCCTCCACTACAATATAAGCTCTTAGATGGCCAAGAATTTGTTTGCTTTTTTCTTCTTTTTCTTCACAGTGGTCATACCAACATATAGAATAGAACACGATATAGATTAGGCAGTTAAGTAACATTTATTAAATAAATGAATGAATATATTAATACTTAGAGTTGATCCAGTTTTGCTTGTGCTAAACAGGTTACTGTCTTGTCAGGAAACCAAACCCAATTTTAAACAATTCTCTTTGTCCAAATATTCCTCTAAAAGATGAGTTAAAAGTCTGTCTATTAGTGGGGCTGGCCCTGTGTGCAGCAGTTAAGTTCACACTCTCCACTCTGGTGGCCTGGGGTTTGCAGGTTCGGATCATGGGCACAGACCAATGCACCGCTTGTCAAGCCATGCTGTGGCAACGTCCCATATAAAGTAGAGGAAGATGGGCATGGATGTTAGCCCAGGGCCAGTCTTCCTCAGCAAGAAGAGGAGGATTGGCAATGGATATTATCTCAGGGCTAATCACACACAAAATTCTGTCTACTAATAACTTTCCCCGTTTGTTCTCTTCGATAAAGATAGTTATCATCGACTGAGCTCGTACCATCATTTAGACTCTGTGAAAACTGTATGTTACACTATTTCGTCCTCATCCAAACCCTGTGAAAGCACAGACTTTTCACAGTGCCCTAAATATAGTAAGAGATCAATACATGTTAGCCACGTGGAAAAAAAAATAATCCTTCACCCACGTGATAGTGCTTCTAAATTTGATGATAGCTGTCATGAACTCCTGGATCTTCTCTTTTCTTTCTAAATGTAGTCAGGTTTTATAAAATTTTCTCCTAATATGGTTTCCCTAGATGTTCTCGGTGCTTCAGTTTGTAAATAGCCTCTTTATAATGAGTCCCAGGATGGAAAGTAGTATTTTAGCTACAATGTAACCTAGTGTAGACTTTAGGCAAGATAAGATGAAAATGATTCTATGTGTGTAATCTTATATCGTGGAAGGTTTCAATTTAATTTTAATCACTGATTCTTAGTGAATGTGCTGATCAAACAAAACCACATGCTCCTTCCCATTTCAACTAGTCTTTTTCTTTTTTTTTTTTGTGGGGAAGACCAGCCCTGAGCTAACATCTGTTGCCAATCCTCCCCTTTTTGCTGAGGAAGACTGGCCCTGGGCTAACATCCATGCCCATCTTCCTCCACTTTATATGGGACGCCGCCATGGCGTGGCTGACAAGCAGTGTGTAGGCAGGCGCCCGTGATCCGAACTCGCGAACTCCGGGCTGCCAAGCACGAACTAAGCCGCTGCGCCACCGGGTGGCCCCCCATTTCAACTACTCTTAAACCAACTGACCAACCCTCAGTGTAACTGAACATAAATAGTAGAGTATAAAGTGTTCTACAATTACTTATACCTTTTCTTTTTCTTAAATTTCAACTTATTATTCAAGGCTTTTTGGAGAATTTAAAATTCTGATTTGAATATCCAAAATACTAACTATCCCTCCTACTTCTATATCATCAGAATATTTTTAACTATGGCAGACATGTTGCTTGCCTATAGAACAGCCAATATCCCTTTCTTTCACCCTAGCAGAACTCCAGTTTTTTGGTTGGCCAGATGTCTATGCCCACATACAAATCATAATTTGTCTAAAGAAACCATATCAAGCTCCTCATTTTCCAGTAAGTGTCCTAGGAGAGGTGTATGATTCTTTTCTGACCAATGAGACATAAGAAGAAATCTTCTAGGGACTTCTGTGCAACATTTTCTTTTCTGATAAAAAGCAGCACAGAAAAAAGAAAGCTCTTTAGCTCCAATCTTTCTTTCCAGCATGAAACACTTGTGGAAAATTGTTTGGCTCTTTAACAACCACAAGGAGATCCATTTCTCTATGTGGAAACTGAGGGAGGAAGAAGACATAATTGAGCTGGGAGGAAAATGACCACCTATTGAACTCAACCACCCTTGGTGTATATTCTATTACTTGTAGCTACAAGTTTAGCTATAAGCTGCAAATTTAGTTCGCATTCAGGGTGTTTATATATCATTGAGTAGGAAAATATAAATGACAGAACTCAAATTTCTTTCCAAAGTGAATATGAATCCATTAAGCAAGTCCATTTTGGGTGGTACACTTGTGCAAGAGCTTTAGATCTATCAAGTCTATCATTATTCCACCTATATCTCTCTTTCCCCATAAACGCATGTGCAAAATTACTTTAAAATTTATTATATGGTTTATTGAAAATGAGACACCCTATATTATATGCTTTTCAAAATTTCTAATCTAATCCATTTTCTCAAAAAAGGAAAACAGTATTATTAGTTGGTCATGACTGATTTTTGGTGCTTAAATACTGGACCACAGTGATTATTGTTAGAGTGATTACTATGCTAAGTGCTGGAAAAGTATTTGTTTTAAAGTCCACTTTCACTTTTTTGGGGGGGTAGATATTGAGAGCAAAGCCATTGATATATACTTTAGACAATCATCTTTTCTACATTTTTAAATATTGGAAAATATATACTCTTTTCCAGGTTTTCAGCAGTTTTTTTCCTCTCTCTAAAATTTCTCAGGTATTGTCTGCAGTGGTCTCATGACCCAACATTAGTGTATTTCAGTACTCTAGATTGTAATTAAGAAGATCGTACTGCATCCATTTGAATATATTGAAAGTATCTAGATACTTTACTGCTCAATGGAATTTAAATCACCAGTAATAATATTATATTCTTATGAAGTTGAAACAAATCTCCTTTGAAGAAAAATTGGAGGTGAGTAAAGCTATATTATCACCATTATTATTTAACATTACATCTGCTTCAACAGTTGAGGCTACCTTTCTTATTTATTCATTAATTTCTTTTGTGAGGAAGACTGGCCCTGAGTTAACATACATTGCCAATCATCCTCTTTGTGCTGAGGAAGATTGGCCCTAGGCTAACATCCTCCTCTACTTTATATGGGATGCCACCACAGCACGGCTTGATAAGCAGTGTGTCGGTCCATGCCCAGGATCCGAACTGGTGACTCCCAGGCTGCTGAAGCAGTGCATGTGAACTTACCTACTATGCCACCAGGGCCACTCCCTGTGAGTTATTTCTTTATAAATATTGTTCAGTGGAAAAAGACAGACACAAAATCCTTTTTTGTCATACTTAGCATTTTCTTTTGAAAATCTCAGCTATGGTTATAGCAATGTGAGACTCACAGGTACATATTCTTGGCTCATACCCAAACTTACATATTTTTTATTTCATTTCCAACTACAACGTTTTCTTGTGTGTGTATGTGTGTGTGAGTACATATGCCTGAAAGATATTATCAGAAATTTGTTTTTTGAATATGTTATGTATTCACATAGGAGCAGCATTGGGCAGGCTTGGGCAAGTAATGTGAATAAGTGAAGTGGGCTGGTGGAGACTTTGATGAAATGATGTGTGTGTGGGTGTGCCATCAGTATTGACATATGTCTCTAGAAAATTTGCTGTTACAAGCAAATGTGGGCTAAGTATCCCTAGATAATCTGCACTTTCAAAAGAAGTTGCAAAGTCATATTTAATGTTAGATATTCAAAGATTTAATACATCATCAAATTCTAATTTTTGAAAAGAAAAATAACATATAGACCCCAAAATCCTATCTAAGTGCCAAATCTGGTTCTTAGGATGCTATTTTGAGGTCTTTCGTTTAGTGTAGATAGCATGGGGTTTAGAATTACTGCTCTGGATTTTAGGCTGTGTTTTCTTACACCATTGAGTAGCTTTGAACCTGTACTCTATTTTATAAAGTATGACAAATTACACTAATTTTATAGTGTTCTTTCTTAATATCTAGGATATACCTCTGAAGTTTTATTCCCAGTTATAAGCTGCTAGAATATGAAAGAATAATTTTCTTCCTATAAGTTTATTACAATTTTATCATCAACCTAATTTTTTTCCTAATTATAACTGAAATCAATTTTTATTATTTTTCTTTCTGTAATGTCTAAAAGGCTAAAGGCTTTATATTGGATTATGGAATTTATTCTTCCAACCAAGATGGATTAATAGAAAGCGTATTTACCTTTCCATATGAAATGACCATAAAACCAGACATAAACAAAGTTTTCACAAAGTGTATGTCAGGATTCAGTGATCCCTAAGAGATCAGAAACAAATGAGATAAGCCCTACAATTTGTCAAGCTTACTGTCTGAAGAGATTTCCAGGCCTCAGAATGGAGAGAGGGAAGCCAGGAATAACCTTGACATCTCTTTGAATTGAGAAGACAGATTTGGGACTCAGGAGAGCCCATTAGCAAAAGTTTACATGGCAGAGTTCAACAGACAGAGAGCTCCACAGAAAAAGATTTGCAGAGGATCTCCCTCAAGTCTTCAGCTGAATACAGGTCAACAAACAATTGTGTAAGAAAACTACCCAAGACTGTGGAAAGAACGTACCAAAAGGAACAGAAAGAACAATCCACGGAAGTCACACAAGGCTAGGAATAGTTTGTGTTCCAATCAGCCAAATTGGAAAACTGCAATTCATGGGTCATTGGGTAGAGCAATCAGAAGTGATTTCCCTCAGTGGTAGGGAAAAAATCACCCATAGGCCAAAAGATACTCTGGTTCTCATTAACAAACTTTAAATGCAACTCTTGAGAGAATCAAATGATTTCCAATTAACTTAAATGCTTTTTAGAATGAAGTATAATAATACTTCTAGGAATACAAGGGGTCAGACAGGTGGCGTAGCAGTTAAGTTAGAGCGTTCCACTTCAGTGGCCCAGGGTTCAACAGTTCAGATCCTAGGCACAGACCAATGCACCACTCATCAAGCCATGCTGAGATGGCGTCCCACATAGAACAGCTACAACTCTACAACTATGATACACAACTATGTACTGGGGCTTTGGGGCGAAAAAAAGAAAAAGAGGAAGATTGGCAACAGATGCTAGTGCAGGGCCAATCTTCCTCAAAAAAAAAAAAGGATGTTTCCTTAATATTTCTTATTAACAATAGGCATTTTAAAAAAAAGGAATACAAAAACATGCAGTAACTGGCAAAGTAAAATTCACAACATTGGATATCCAATAAAAAATTTCCAGCCCAACAAAGAGGCAGGAAAACACAACCCATGAACAAGAGGAAAAAAGCAATCAATAGAAGCAGAACAAGAAATAAGAAAGATCATAATAATAGCAGACAGGGTCTTTAAAATGGTAATTATGATGCTATAGCCTACGTTGAAGAAGATAGTGGAGGGGCTGGCCCGCTGGCTTAGTGGTTAAGTCCATGCGCTCTGCTTTGGTAGGCTGGTGTTTGGCGGTTTGGATCCTGAGCACGGACCCGTGCACTGCTCATCAAGCCATGCTGAGGAGGCGTCCCTCATACAGCAACTAGAAGGATGCACAACTATTACATACAACTATCTACTGGGGCTTTGGAGAGAAAACAAGCAAAAAAGGAGGAAGATTGGCAACAGATGTTAGCTCAGGGCCAATCTTCCTCAAAAAAAAAAAAAAGGGAAGGTAGTGGAAAGACTGACCATGTTAAGTAGAGTAATAGACAATGTTCAAAGAAGACACAAATAAAATTTTTGGAGTTGAAAAATATAGTGTCTAAGATGAAAAGCAGATTTAACACTGCAGAAGAAAATATTAGTGAACTTAAAGACAGAGCAATACAGCTATCCAAAATGAAATAGAGAAAGAAAATACTGAAAAAAATGAACAGAGCATCAGTGAAATATAAGACAAGTTCAAGCAACCTAAATAAATGCAGCTAGAGTTCCAAAAAAGGAAGAGAAGGGAAAAATAATTGAAAGAATAATGGCTGGAAAATCTCCAAATGTGATGAAAATATAAACCAAGAAGCTCAATGAATCCCAAGGATAGGAAACATAAGGAAAACTATGCAAAGATATATTATAATCAAATTGATAGAAACCAGTGATAAAAATCTTAAAAGCAGCAAGAAAAGAAAACACAGTATATAGTTAATGGTGACAAAAATTCTTGATTTCTTATCTGAAGTAATGTAAATCTAAGGACAGCAGAAAAATATCTTTAAAGTACTTAAAGAAAACAATTTTAACCAGAATTCAAAAAATATTTTTCCAAACAAAGGCACAATTTGGGATACATGAAAGCTGAAAGAATTTACCACTAGCAGGCCCACTATAAGAAATGTTAAAGGAAATCTTTTAGGCAAGAAGAAAATGACAGCAGAGAGGATTCTGTATCCACACAGTGGAATGAAGAGCAATGGAAGAAACAAATATGTGGAAAAATATAAATTGTCTTTTAAATTATTTTAAAATTGCTTCAAAAGATAGCTAATATTTTAAAGCAAAAAACTAATAACAATATGTTATAGGCTATAACATATAAAGTAACATATATATGACAATAATAGCACAAAGGCCAGGAAGAAGATGGCAGTATACAGTTTGTTTTAAGAATATTATCCTATCTATGAGATGGTATAGTATTCCTTGAAGGCAGACAATGACAAATTAAAGATATATACTCCAAAGCCTAAAGCAACCACTAAAAACAAAGCAAATAGTAATTGTTACTAAGCCAAAAAAAAATAGAAGATAAATTTGAATCATAAAACATATTTAATTTATCCAAAACGGGTATAAAAAGAGGAAAATGAGAACAAAGAATGTATGGGACAATTAGAAACCAAATAGTAGGATGGCATATTTAACCCAAAATATATTAATAATTATATAATGTAATGTTATAATTGCATATATATAAATGACCTAAATGCTCAAATTAAAAGACAGAGATTGTCAGATAATATTTAAAAAGATGTTCCAACTAAATCCTGGCTACAAGAATTCCACTTGAAATATAAAGATGCAAGTAAATTTTTAAAAAAGGTTCAGATAGATCTCCAGTATGACAGTATAAAGGATGCCACTGACCCATTCCCCAGAGAAACTGGTGGAAGTCATAAGAAACACACACATACACACAACAATGTAAAGCCTTTGGAAACGGTCCTAAGTGTGAATAGCAAATGAAGAAACATCTATTCAAGAAAATCTACAAATATTCAGTGTCATCGTTGAACATCTTCAGTATTTGAACCAAGACTGCTCCCTCCCTCCCCCCCTTTCAGCTCAGTGAAGTGGAGACTTCACTTCAGACCTCTACGGCTAAGAACAGAGAGCTCTCACTCCTTCCAACTTCCAGTCAGAGAGTTTTCTTCCTGACAGGAAGAGGATGTCAGAGTTTCTTGTCCTGCTCACAGTTACCTGTTACTGATGCTAAGTCCCAGGAGAGTGCAGCTGAGAAGTAGGAGCTCTCTTCTACCACCCAGCACCCACACATGGAAGGGAGGCTCTACCATTGTTGCAGCATGCTTGCTCCAGCTTATGAGGCAGTGTTTCCATGCAAAAGAGGAAAGCCAAGAGAATCTCAGGCTGTTGCCCTTCCCTCCTCCCCTCCTACACTCAGCACTAAGCTCCTAAAGCAGGGTGTCACTCAGAGAGAATCTTGCCATTGTCTTGACCCTCAGCTCCACAGCTCTGACTCAGAGATTTTTCCTGGGAGGAAAAGCAAGCCATAAAACAGATAGCTCCTAATCTCTTCTTGAAGGAACTGATATCAGTTGCAATAGAACATGGAGAAATTCACGTGTAAGGATGCCCTTAAGAAAAATGGAGAATGTGGTAAAACACAATTAAGAAGGATCTTGTGGAATTAATTCAGATAATGTCTAGACTGTAGCTAACTAATTTCATGAAAGAACTGGATAATAAGACAGCTGGGAAGAACCCTTCTGATATCAAAATAAGCATCAAACACAGTCTCAAAAACTTCCTTCAAAGGAGATAGAATTTTATTAGATTGGTTTGTACAGAAATTTATGTCAGGGCACTGTTGAAAACAATAAAGCAATCAGCCAGCAATTAATGAAGTGTAACAGCTGACACGATCAGGGAAAGAGAAGAGAACCCTAGCAATACCACTGTCATCCAGGATGACTGTGGGCATGCCCAAAGCTGTGCCTCCCTGAGGAGCAACATCAGAGTCTTAATATTGATGGAGATGGGCAGTAGACTTCATTAAAATTATCCAGCCAGTCATTAAGCAAAAAAACAAGCAAATAGCAATAAGTCCCAAAGCAGCAAGAAAAACAGTGTCCAGTGTCTCTATATCCTATTATCTAAAATATCTAAGTTCCAGCAAAAAAAAAATTTCAAGGCATGCAAGGAAACAGAAAATTATGATCCACATACCAATAGCAGGCAACAGAAAATGCCTGTGAGTGTAACCAGATTTCAAATAAGCCATTATAAATATGTTCAAGGAACTAAAAAAATTTGATCAAAAAGGTACAGCAAGGAATGATGACAATGTCACATTAAATATATGAATAATGAGATAAGAATTTAAAAAATGGATCAAATGGAAATTATGGAGTTAAAGAGTATAAATAAAATAAAAAATTCACTAGAGGGCATAAACAGTAGATGTGAACTGGCATAAGAAAGAATTAGCAAACTTGAAGATATGACAAAAGAAATTATGCAACCCCAAAAACAGAGAAGAAAAAGAATAAAGAAAAATAAACACAGCCTCAGAGCTATGTATCACATCATTAATCACAGCAACATACATTTAATAGGAGTATCTGGAGATGAGATAAAGAAAGAAGAATACATATTTAAAGAAACAATGGCTGAAAATTTCCTAAATTTATTGAAAAATGATGACCTCCACATCTAGAAAGCTCACTAAACTCCAAAGAGAATAATGCAAACAGATTCACAAAGAGATACACCATAGTAAAAATGCTGAAAGTCAACGAAGAGGAGGAAATCTTGAAGGCAGTAAGAGAAAAACAATGTGTCATTTACAAAAAAAACCTGTAAGATTTACAGTTGACTTCTAAGCAGAAACTATGGAGGGAAAAAAAAGCAGTGGGAAAACATATTCTAAAGGCTCAAAAAAACCAAAAACCTGTCAACAAAGACTTCTATATCCAGTAAATTTATCTTTCATAATTGAGGGTGAAATAAAGATTTTTCCAAATAAACACAAACTGAGAGAACTTGTTGCTAGCAGATTCACCTTACAAGAAATATTAAAGGAAGTTCTATAGGCAGAAAACAGGTGATCCAGACAGTATTTTGAATACACATGAAAAAACAAAGGTAAAAGTAATTGTAAAATTTTAAAGAGGATAAAATCCATATTCTTTTCCTTTCTTCTTTTAAGTGATTTAAAAATAATTGCATATAAATATTATGTATACAATGTATTATTGATCTTATATAGAAATGCAATATATGTGTAATATATTTGCCAAATACAGAAAAAAGTAGGCAAATGGGAGGAAAGCTATATTGGGTAAGTAAATGACTACAGATGTAAAGTAATAGTTATAACAATGTATTGTTGAGTTTGTGACATTAAGAGATAATATACATAACAGTAATATCACAAAAAAGGTGAGAGGGAATAGAGTATACAGAAGTAGTATTTTAAAATTTTATTGGAATTCAGTCAGTATAAATCTGAGGTAGATTCTGATAAGTTAAAATGTATATGGTAAGCCCTAGAACAATCACTAAGAAAATAAAGTGAAAATACCATTAAAGAAATAAAAAAATGTTACACTAGAAAATATAGACTTAATACAAAATAAAGCAGCAAAGGAGACATAGAGAAATAAAGACATAAAACTATAGGAAACAAAAAGTAAAATGGTAGACATAAATCCAACTATACAAAAATAACATTAAATATGATGGATTAAACAATCAAATCAAAAGGCAGATTGTCAGAGTGGATACAAAATGATCCATCTCTACTGTATAAAGGAGACATACTTTAGATTCAAAGACTCAAATGGGTTGAAAGTAAAAGAATAGAAAAGAGATACCATGCGAACAGCAAATACAAGAAAGCTGGAGCACTAAAATGGTATAGACGACATAGACTTTAAACAAAAGACATTTCAGGAGGTAAAGAGGGATATTTTACAACGATAAAAGAGTCAATCCATCAGGAAGATTTAATAGTTACAAACATGCAAGAATAACAGAGTTGCCAAATATATGAAGAAAATATTGACAAAAGTGAAGGGAGAAATAAATAGTTCTACAATATCATTGGAGAATTCAATAACCCAATTTCATTATTGGATAGAACAACCAAGTAGAAGATCACAAGGAAATAGAAAAGTTGTACAACACTATGAACCAACTAGACCTAAAGAACTCTATAGATGCTATAGAATAGCAGCAATATACATATTCTTCTAAAGTGCACATGGAACATTCTCAAGGAGAGACCATATGCCAGGACATTAAACAAATATCAATAAATTTAAAAGGATAGAAATTATACAAAGTATGTTTCTGATTACAACAGAATAAAATTAAAAATCAATAGAAAAAAATTGAGAAAATCAAAAATATGTGAAAATTGAACACACCCGTATAACCAATGAGTCAAAGAATAAATCAAAAGTGAAATCAGAAAATACCTTTTAATAAATGAAAATGAAGAAATAATGTACTAGAATTACAGCAGGCAGCTAAAACAGTGCTTAGAGGAAAGTTTATAGCTGTAAATACATGTATTAAGAAAAATGATCTCAAATCAACAATCTAACCTTCCATTTTAAGACAACGGAAAAATGAAGAGCAAGCTAAACCTAAAGCATGCAGATGGAAGAAAATAATAAAGATTACATTAGAAGTGAATGAAATAGAGATTCAAAAACAATAGAGAATGATAGAGAAGATCATCACAAAAATAGATTTCTTCAATAGTCTCACGTTTATTAATAAAATTGAATTTATAGTTAAAAGAAATCTCTCAGAAAAATAATCTGCAGTCTCAGGTGAATTCCCTTCTGAATTCTAGCAATCATTAAAAAAATAATAATACCAAGTCTACACAAATTCTTCTAGAAAATTGAAGAAGAGGGAATACTCCACAACACATTTTATGAAGTTAGTGTTACTCTAAACCAAAGATATTCACAAGTAAGAAAGAAAACTCCAAAGTAAGAAAACAAAACTACAAATCAACATCCCTCATGAAAGCAGATGTGATTCTTAACAAAATTTTAGCAAATCAAACAATTTATAAAAAAGAAATTACACCATAATCAAATGGGATTTATCTAGGAAGTCACAGGTGGTTTAATCTTTGAATATTAATCGATGTAATTCAGTGCATTACAAGACAGAAAAAGCCAAACCACATAGTCATCTCAGTAGAAGCAGAGAAAAAACTTGATGAAATCAACATTCACTCTTGATAAAAACTCTCAGAAAATTAGTCCTAGCGGGGAACCGTCTCCATCTGCTTAAGGGCATCTCCCAAAGAGCTATAGCTAGCATTATTTTGGAGAGGGTAACTTTACAATAAAAATCTTTCTCTGGAAGTTTCTATATTCAGTTTGGTAGCTTAAACTGAGACTACCTGCATCCACCAACTAGTACAATGAAGGCACACGTGGAGACACATACATACAGAACTTTACCTTTCACATTTGACTACAGTATTACAAGTGTAGATATTATTTATTTGCATGTAGGAAAATAATGTGTCTACCTATAAGCTATATAATCTGCTGCCGTGATGAAAATGAAAAGGCATTCTATTTTGTTTCTCTACTATGTTCAAGTTTTCTTTAATGTTTTCTCCATTGTAAACCTTCCTTTGGAGAGATTTACTCAAAAAGAGCTGGGAAAATTGCTACTTAAATGTTTTTAAAAAGTGCTACCCAGGCCAGCCTGGTGGCATAGCAGTTAAGTTCACGCTCCACTTTGGTGGCCTGGGGTTTGCAGGTGTGGACCTACACACCACTCATCAAGCCATGCTGTGGCAGTGTCCTGCATACAAAATAGAGGAAGGGCGGCATGTATATTAGCTCAGGGACAATCTTCCTCAAGCAAAAACAGGAAGACTGGCAACAAGTGTTAGCTCAGAGCCAATCTTCTTCACCAAAAAGAAAAAAAATTGCTACCCAATTCTAATAGTTACTAACAACCCAGATCAACTAAATATAACAACTGAGAGGCACATTTTCCATCCAAGAAATTACGTAAGTGTCTTTCCTTGGTTTTGCTTTTGTGCTTATTTGTTTTTGAGAATCTCAATAGCTCCATACTTTGTTGATTTGCTAGGAATCCTTACTACTTTGCTAATTTTCCTGTTCTTGAAAGACTACTCTGACTTTTAGTGCTGTGTGCTGTCATTTTATTGGCTTCATTGGAGCTGGTCCTGGACGACTCTCTAAAGCTGATTGAAATGTTTTAGACAGGCAGTACAGTACAGTGTTTGGCCCCCTGATTTCTGGAGAACACCCTTTCTGGGTTTGAATGTCTGTTTTGTGTCTCACTAACTTTGTCATCTTAGGTAAATTTCTTATCCTCTCTTATCTCTCATCTGAAAATGAAGACAATAATAGCACCTACTTTATAAGACTGTTAGGTGCATTAAATGTATTGACACATGTGAAAAGCCTAGAAAACTTCCTGCCACCTATTAAGAAAATGCTAACTGGTATCATTTCAAATTAATTTTTAGAGTATTGAGTTCTTAAATACGTAACTTCCACAACAATTTTGGTGCAAAACAAACAAAAACAAAATCCTCTTTGAATTTTAATCATTTCAAGAAGTAAGCAAATTATATAAGTCAAAATAAAATTTGTACCTCTGGCATTTTGCAAATGTCAAAAAGCACGAATTTGACCTGAGTAGAAAAGATAATTGGCATAGATTTTACTTTGAAAGTTCTTGAAACTAAGATGGTAAATCACATGATTACTTACCATGAAAGCAAATAAGGAACTCTATGTTTTCTAGCATGACGTCTTGAAAAATTGCTAAACACCTTCAATTGTTTTAATGTTGAATTAAGCATATTTAAAATAAAATGGGAACATTTTGCTCAGGTAAACAAATTCCTTTCATTCCATGGCAGATGAATGTGTGCAGACTGTGTTATACTACTTAAGAACAAATTTAATCTGGAACCTAATTTATATTTACTTACTCATCAAATATATTTGAATGTTTTATATATTCTAGGTACTGTACAAGGTATTGGAGATATATAGGTGAAGAAAATAGACACGGTCTTTGCCCTGATGGATCTTCCAGTCTAACGGGAGAGACAGGCACTACACGTACAGATCAGCCAAGACTTCAGTGAGTGCTGTGTACCATAAAGGAGCCAAATGATAAAATATGATACAGAAAAGAGAATGATAACTCAGAGAGTGGGGCACTGCCTCTGAGAACATGGTCAAAAAAGATTTTCTCTGAGTACAAACATTTAAGCTGAGACCTGAAAGTTTAAGAAGGAGTCAGCCTAGTGAAGATCTGGGGATGGGGGACCAGGGCATTCCACACAGTACAAGGATCAGGGTATATAAAAACAATGATGGAGAAAATGCATGGTGCCTTCCAGTTGCTTTCTGAAGTCAGAATTAGGGAGGGTAGAGTAGTACAAAATGAGGTCGATCAGAAGGCAGATCATACAAGACATTGTAAGCCATAGTGAAAAATATAGATTATAGTGTAAGTGCCACAAGAAGTCATTTACACAGGAGAGTGATGTGATCTGTTTTATATTTCAAGAAGATTACTCTGGTTCCTGCGTAGACAGTGGATTGAAGGGGGACAAGATGGAAGGAGGGGGACTAGGTAGGTACTTTTTCAGCATTTTGAGTAACAGAAAATTATGACATTGACTAGTTGACAGTGAGTTAGAGAGAGGTAGGCAGATTCAGGAAATAGTTTGAGGAAGAATGATTAAAGAGGGCATGCTGATATGTTAGATGTATTAGGGAAAGGGAGAAATCAAAAGTAATACACAGCTTTTTTTCTGATGTGAGTAATTGGGTGAATTGTGGTATAATTTACAATAAATTAGAAGACTAGGTGAAAACTAGGTTTAGGAAGATGTAAAATATGTTGATGTAGGAATCAAGAATTTAGTTTTGGATATGTTTATTTTGAAATGTTTTTTAGAATACCAGGTAGGCAGTTGGATTTAGGAGTCTGGAGCTTAGAGCAGGGAGTACAGTCTGATAGTTAACGTATTTATATTTTTAGAGGTTTGGGGAGATGAAGATTTATAATTCCTTAAAAGTAGCAGTCTGTCAATCTCACCTTCTGTGATTTTAATTGTCCTGAAGTTTTTCTCACAAAGGAAGATGCTTGTTTCTCAACAGGTTATGTCTGAGATCGGACATCACTGCATTATACTGTTCTAATTAATTGATGAGTGCACAGATGAGAATCATAAGGAATTTAGGACTTTTTTCATCAAACATTATTCAATGTATTTTGTTTCTCAGAATTTCTGTGCAACCTGGGAAATTAGTGTCTTTGTTGATACAATAAATGAATATTCATATGCACAATATTTCTAGACACAAGTTCTTATGACTGACAAGTAAAGCTTCCTCTTTATATTATCTATAAACAGTAGTGATATTCCTGTATCTCTTGGAAAATTCTTCTTTGTTTCTGAAAATGTAATATTTTCAGAAGTTTTTTTTTTATTCTGGATATTCCATATAAAATAAAACAATAAAGTAAGGTAAAATTCTGTCATAAAATACGTGGGTCTATTTACAGAAAATGTGGGGTCTATTATTAATAGACTAATGAAAAACAATACTTTCAGTCAATCTTCCACCAATTATTGTGAAAAAAATGAAAAAAATTTTTCATTTATTTGATAAGTAGAAAGTTGGCTTATTATTCCAAACAACTTAAACACTTTACGTGGACCACGAAAGTTCCAGATGATCACCAGGACACTCATTTGCAATTCTTCCATCCTCACGCAGAAGAATAAAAAAACAAACCAAGAAAAAACTTTAGATTCCCCTTGTCTGAGAATGGGTGTGGGTGAAGACAGGAGCCAATCATCATGTTATCATGAATTAACATTATTGGGTTTTACCCTAATATTGCATTTTCATGTGTGACTTATAGAACCTTCTCATTACTTCAGATCAGGATCAGCAAAGGTTTTCTGCAAAGAGCCAGGGTAGTCAATGTTTTAGGCTTTGCAGGCCATGTGATCTATCACAACTGTGCAAGTTTGCTGTGGTGGTTTTGATCAAGTGTGGGGACATCGTGGTCTAGGATGCATTTTCTTTGAGTTTTTTGTAGAGAAATAGGTAAGATGTATGTTGACCTTTGATGGGAAATTATGATGCAAAATCACCTAGCTATCACTGTAGAGGAAAGTCTCATAGTTCACCTGGCAATGAGAATTTATGAGGGATGAGACACACTAAGAGTATTATCATCATACCATGTGGATTTGCAAAATTTCCACCTTTGGAACCAGAAAAGAGAGGATGAATACTGCACCGCTATTTCATTGGAACTGATATGCATGAGTCAGTGTTCTCTGAAGCAAAACACATTTAATTTAAAATCCTCTTTCTTTCAAAGATACAAAAAAACAAAAAACTTCTATAAAGCTTTTCCGGATGTCACAACCTATAACAACCACAAGGTTCAATAGTTTTAAATGTTGGCTTCAAAAAACAGACCAAAGATAATTACTTCAAACATATCTCTAGAACCCACTTGGTGATTTTCAATTTTCTTCTATTTCTCCTCTCAGACAAATTTTGATCTTGGCTAGTTGTCTGTTTTCTCCATTTGTCCTACAGGTAGTTATTCAGTATTTATTCTGCCTCTTAAACTCTTGACTTCCTAATTTCCAGTAAAGACTGAATCCATTACATTTTCCAGTAGGTTCAGAAAGCAGAAATAGCTTAGATATTAATGAGGAGTCTTCAAAGCAAAACAAACAAACACATAAAAAGTAAGCACAATACATGCTAATAAACATGTGAAAGAAGTTTGTAACAAGTGCTATGGAAAATACAGTGGAAGAGGATATAACTCATCCTAAGTAATCAGGCAAACCTTCCCAGAGGAAATGATGTTTGATCTGAGATTTAATGTGTAAGTCGATTAAAAGTGACTGATATGGGGCCGGCCCGGTAGCATAGTGGTTAAGTTCACACACTCCGCTTTAGTGGCCTGGGGTTCGCAGGTTCTGATCCCGGGCGCAGACTGATGCACCACTTGTCAAGCTATGCCGTGGCGGCGTCCCATATAAAGTAGAGGAAGATGGGCACAGATGTTAGCCCAGGGCCGGTCTTCCTCAGCAAAAAGAGGAGGATTGGCAACGGATGTTAGTTCAGGGCTAATTTCCTCACACACACAAAAAAAGTGACTGATATAACATCCCATGCCTACTGATACTTACTACAAATATCCGAGCCTGTGACATCCTCTAAGTACCAAGGTATCACACAGACTCTCCTCCTAGATAGCAGTAACATAGAGAATGTTAGGAACAAAAGAAACTCAGTATTTAGATGGCTTCTGGGGACTCATCCCTCTGATATTTTTATTGATCAAGTAGTTCAGATTAACTGAGAGTCTGAGAGTTTTGGTTGAGTAAGAGTAAGAATGGATAACTACGAGTGTATTTTAGTCATCTAGAATTTGAGAATGGCTTGGTTGGGTGGTTCTGGCTTAGAGTCTCTCATGAGGTTACAGATAAGATGCTGGCTGGTGCTCTGATCACCTTACAGTTTGATTGGGAAAGGAGGATCCACTTCTAAGATGTTTAATTCACATGGCTGGTGGCAGGATCCTCCATTTCTGTTGGCTATTGGCAGGAGGCTTCAATTCCTCACTGTCTGTTGGCAGGAGACCTCATTTCTTTGCTTCACAGGCTTCCCCAGAGGGTTTCTTGAGAGTCCTCATAATATGGCAACTGGCTTCCTCACAGCAAGAGATCTGAGAAGAAAGAGAGGACAGAAAGCATGCTGTCATTTCCACAGTCTAAAATTAGTTGCACAAGTTATCCCTATTCAACCACACAAGGGGAGGGAGTAGGGAGTCTTTGAGGACCACCTTGGATGCTGCTACAGGTTGAAATACTGGCAGGGGAGGAAAGAAGTTGTATTTTTAGATCACATAAAAGATGAGGAGTTATATGATTAGCTTTTATGGCAGAAAAGGAAAACTAGAAAATGTATATAGAATTTGGATTGGATGCCTAGCAGAAGAGAACTATACAGGAAAGCTAAACAAGTTAAGAAGCTACTGTTTCCCATTGCTCTTGGGAAAAAATATCAAAATCTTTAATATTACTTTCAAGTCTTTGTATGGTCTGAGAGGTGGTTCCCTCTTAAGCCTCATCTCCTAGGATGCTTCTCCATTGTTCTCTCTTACTCCCTCTCCCTCTATTCCAGACACTTGGCTGGCCTCCTTGAAGATCCTTAAATAGGGGATGTTCCTGCCCTTGCACATTAGGTGCTCTCCATCTGGAATGCTTTTCCTCACCCTTTTACCTAATTATTCTTTACTCAGTCATTATATTAAACTTAAGCTTGAGTTCCTCAGACCAAAACCTGTTGGTCTCAGTTAGGTTGCTTAGCTATTTTCTCGTACAAGATGGTACCTACTATTAATAGTATTAGTATTATTTCAGGGCCATTTTTATGTTTGAAATTGTATGTCTATTAGTGTCCTTATTTAATCTCTAAACTCAAGTTTAAGACATAAGAAAAAGGAATATATCTGCCTATCCCAAGTGCCATCCACAATACCTGGCAATTTACAAGCATTTAGTCATTTCTTTTCTTTTTTTTTTTTGTGAGGAAGACCAGCCCTGAGCTAACATCTGTTGCCAATCCTCCTCTTTTTTGCTGAGGAAGATTGGCCCTGGACTAACATCCATGCCCGTCTTCCTCTACTTTATATGGGACGCCGCCACAGCATGGCTGACAGCCAGTGCGTCCCCAGGTGCCCGGAATCCGAACCCGCGAACCCCGGACTGCCAAGCACGAACTAAACCACTGCGCCACTGGGCTGGCCCCTAGTCATTTCTTATTTAAAGAATAGACACATTGGGGCCACCCGGTGGCGCAGCGGTTTAGTTCGCGCTTGGCAGCCCGGGTTTCCCGAGTTCGGATCCTGGACGCCCGCCGACGCACTGCCTGTCAAGCCATGCCGCGACGGCGTCCCATATAAAGTAGAAGACGGGCACGGATGTTAGCCCAGGGCCAGTCTTCCTCAGCAAAAAGGGGAGGATTGGCAACAGATGTTAGCTCAGGGCTGGTCTTCCTCACAAAAACAAAACAAAACAAAAAGAATAGACACAATATTCCATGATACAGATGTTAAGGATATGAATTAGTATGATAATGAGAAGATAGTAAGCAAATGGCACATTTAAGACGTGTTAAATCAAGACAAAGACATGAAGGAAGAGGAATCATCAAGAATGACACTAAAATTCTGACTTTTTAAAACTGAATGATGGAGATTATAGGAGGAGATAACATTATAAAATGAAGACCTTGACTTTGAGAATTCATCAGTCAGACCCCAACCAGGGGCATAGAAAATGCACCATGCCAATTTCAATATGTTACTTCTTAGGTCCCAATTCACCCCTCAGTACCTGCTCTGCAAAAACGAAATGGTTGCTTTAAGCATTTATCTTTAAGTGCAGTGTGATGTTTAGCTTTGTCGGTAGAGGGCGCTGGATTGACAGTAAGTCTCTTGGTTTTGGATGCTTTGCTGTTGATTCCACCTCTTCTGGCTCCTGCTGCACAGTCTGTCCACGGTGCAGGTGTGTGAAAACATTCAGTGTTGCTCTGTGTAGCCACATACCTACAGGGCACAGTCCCTTGGTGACCTCACAGACCCAGCCCAACTCCTATGGCCACCTTCCTGAGGCTTCTTTACCCCACCCCCAACACACTGACGCTGCGTGCTCCAGGCCTTGCACCCACAGCAGCACTGGGACACTCTGCGAACTCATCCGCCAGCTTGGCTTGCCTGTACCCCAGTGGCTTATTTCCTGCTTGTTTGGTGACTGCAAACCAGCTCTGGCCTGGGCTACCCGACAGACTTCTCTACCATCCTGTGGGCTGCAGCCCCATCTTCTCCAAAGAGATCTGAACTCAACCTTGGCAAGGGTCCACCCCTCTAAGTTTGTCCTTCCTTTCATACTCTCCCTCAGCTAGAGGGTTCTCTTTAGAATTTCTTTCACATCCGTATAGTGACTCTCCTCTCATAGCTTAATAATTAATTCTTTAATGTTAAACTTCCCTGTTAAAATTACTGTGTGGTTTCTGTCTCCTAATTAGATCGAGGTTGATACAACCACTTGGAATTAAAAAGAAAGAACATTTTACACAGAGATATAGTTATGCAGCTCTGAAGAATTGAGAAGCCAAACAGGGTGTTCTGAGGTAACCCAGAGATTAGCATTTGCCGGAAGTTGCTACCTTCACAAATCTGGAAGGACAAAGAAGAGACAATGTTACTAGAACCAAGATTACCCATTGGAAGCAAGAACTATGTGGACTCTCTGGCAAGATCTAGAGCTGTGAAGGAGACGCCATGGCTGCCAAAGTCCTTGTCTGGCTTTTCCTTTTCTTCATCTGACCATTTTCTTTAGGTATTTCCCACTGGTGGAAACCAGTTGATGAAGGAGTCTGGGAAATGCATCTCATAGAGATGACTCCTTGGTAAGACACTGTAGATCAGGCGAAGGGTTAGGAGTGGATTCCAGAGCAGAAAGACCAACAACTGGCAGAGATGTCCTCCAGTCTAAGCAGCAGTATAGTGGCAAATGTTTAACAACCAGCTTTCCAAGTAAAATGAAAGCCCTAATTTGTAGCCTTTGTCCATTTCCCTGGGATATTCAGGCTCCACATAACTGATTTCAAAAAACTAACATCCATGTCACTGACCAGAGTTGGGAAGAAGTAAGCATTAGCACATCATTATGTAGTATTTCAGCTGTGCAAATATAATAGACAACAACAATCTCAAGAGCACAGATAATACCAAAATAATAACATAATTCAAAAGTAATGTTTGATGTATTTAATATTACTGTTTCTACTATAATTTATTTGGCTGTAAGTTTGTGTAATTTAGTTTTTAATAGTGTCTGTGTTTACCAATCGACTGTGTGAGCTAGTATGAGCTGGCCCCAGTGCACTGCTCGGCTTTTCAGTGGCAGATGAGGAGTGGATAATTAGATATACAATCTGACACTTAGGAAAGTAGTCTAAAGTGGTGATGGGGATTTGGGAGTTATCACTACATAAATGATAACAAAAAATGATGGGAGAGGGACATGGAGAATATCAAAGAGGTCTGAGGATTGAATCTTAGTTATTTAAGGTGGTGTTGATGGTTGCATAAGATCAGAATTCCTGAAGCAGACTGACAAGGAATGTTCAGAGACATAAGAAAAGACCAGGCAGCCTTCAAACTGATATTGCTTCCCGGACAAATTTATATCATAAGTTTTAGGAAACTCAGTATATTAAAACTGGTATTTATCAAAAAATTCACAAAGAAATCAGGAGTATTGATTTACTATAGCAAAGTATTGCAAGTTAATAAAAGGATTTATTATAGTTCATTTTAGCAAAGACATTTCTAATGCCTTTAAACTATAGTATATTATTATTATTATATTAACTATCCATACATATTAATATATGTAATATATTTAATACATGTGATATGTTAAATATATATATTTATGTGTATGAGTTTTTAGCTTACATAGTTTTTTTTTAAGTAAAGTACTTCTTTAATGTAAAAAGTGTGAAGTCTACATAAATTCTGTACTATTTTTTCAAGTGTAGGTATCGGTGTCTTGAACAAACTGATTATAATTATCAAGAATATCATTTACTTAGTAACAAAAATGTCTTATTTTTAGAAGCTGATACCTAGATATTATAATGGGTGCCAGACATTTCAAAAGCAACAAGCCAATCCACAATTTAAAAGAATATATGTTATATATATAATATTAAGTATTTATAATATTTTATTTAAAAAGAAATATAAACACATATATTGTTAATGAGAATCTACTCCTGGATTCTAGGAAAGCAAACAAATAATAACCTAAGGGGAAAAGGCCAAAGAAAATTTGCTTGTGGGCATTTACATTTTGCCTGTTTCTTCTGGAATATCTTGCTCAGCACTATTTGCAGACTTCATCTGGGCAAGTGATGAGAAATAACAGTGGGAGGTCTGCTAATTTCACTTTTGATTTATAAAAGCAGGAGGGGAAAGCTGGGCAGTTTTTATTTTTTACTGTTACTCTATTCCCTTACTCAGGAGGGATGGGCATAGAGAAGGTCTCATTCTATCTGTAAGTGGCAGAGAATCTCTAGGAAGTTATTTTACTCATGTATCAGCAGCACCGGCAGCCAGCCCTGGTGGTCTAGCAGTTAATATTCAGGACTCTCACTGCTGTGGTCTGATTTTGTCTTCTCATCAGGGAACCAGGCCATCCATCTGTCGGTTGTCATACTGTGGCAGTTGCATGTTGCTGTGATGCTGAAAGCTGTGACACTGGTATTCCAAATATCAGCAGGGTCACCCATGGTGGACAGGTTTCAGCAGAACTTCCAGACTAAGACACACGAGGAAGAAGGACCTGGCTACCCACTTCCAAAAAAATTGGCCATGAAAACCATGTGAACAGCAGTGGAGCATTGTCTGATAGAGTACCAGAAGGTGAGAGGATGGTGCAAAAGTCTCAGCAGAGTTCTGCTGTGCTGTACGCAGGGTCGCTAGAAGTCGAATCTACTCAATGGCACTAACAACAAATCAGCATCACCAGCCGAGCCTTGAATAAAGGCGAATGCTCATGGTGGTGACTGCAGATGGACTTGGGAGCTAACCTCACCCTCACTTGCCTTACATTTAACAAACAACTCTTCATTTTCCACATACTTGATAAACACTGATTACCAGACACCAAACCACCTATTGCATGCCTACACATGAAGAAGTAATTTAGACGTGACTGACTGAAAATATACGTAGATCTAAGAGGTAGAAAAGTAGTGTACAAAACAACATAGTCAATGTCATCTAGCTTTTGTTAAAATATATAATACTCGGAAGTATATAGACACACACTTACATGCATATCACACATTATTACATATATAAGTAGAGAAAAACTCAGAAAAAAATTCCAATTCCTAAATGGCAATAGATAGAAATATTAGACAATTTTTTTCTTCTTTTTGTTATCTGAGTTTCTAAATTTTCTACAAACAAAGTGAGTTACTTATTTCTTTTAAAAATTCATTAAGTACATGTTACCTGAAGGAAGAAAGGAAGAAGAAACCATTCATGAGGGCACATTTTGAAGGCAGAACTGTTTAATTACTTTATACCATTAATTCATACTTCGTCAAGGTCATATCACAGTGTGACATTTGTAACTTACTTGTGCATGCTGACTGGAGCACACTGCTGAACAGCTATAACACAGCTTTTAAAATGGATCAGGGCTAAATTATTCATGCTACAAGCCATATTGAGAGTTGATGGTGTCCAAATTAGAGCATGGGTCCGTGCATCTCTGCACATGTCCTTTCCCTCAGAGAAGCAGCTTACACAGCTGTCTGAATATAGCCGTAGGTAAGAAATGCTGATAACATTTCCCTCCTGAAATGTCAGGTCTTTACTGTGAAGATAAGGAGCAGCAAGATGTTGGTGCCTTTCAATTTTATGTGCTAACAGGATGCTTCAACACAATATCCAGAGCGCAGCTCACTCCTAACATAAGAAAGACCGGCATTTCTCAACAAATGAAAATGTTTGATCTCACTGTTCACACAGAGCATGATTAAAATACAAATAGAGACACGTGCAAAACAGCATGACTTCTTTATCATTATTATTTTTTTAAATATTATCTATAATGGGCTAAGGATTACAAAAATTGTACGAAGTCTGTAGAGGGAATTACTCATTTATTTCTGTGAATTATAAAAAGGAAGATAAACATAAATTTAGAGATATTCTTTTGATTTATCATAAAATGAGTAGTTTTGGGATCGTCCCTATTAATTTGAATGCTTAATGAATGGCCTGTTAGCTAAATTTGAGAAGCTAAAGCCTTCTTTGTCTCAGGTCAATAATCAGAAAAGGCATGAGGCTGCATATATATCTTTATTAAATAGGAGGATTAGTCTTTAGCATCTGTTTAATGAGATGGCTTGCTCTGAGAATTACATTGTTATTCTATACAGCTACACCTGGCCAATAACATTGTAGCCGATAGAATTCTTTCTTTACATTTCCTGTCTTCAATGAAGTTAATAGTCCTAAGACAGCTCACAGAAAAGGACTAGAATGAGATAATGTACCACTTTGCAAAGTAAGTGCATTTCTATAAATTGGAAAACAAGTTGAGGAAGACTGCAACTGTGCTTATCTGAGTCTGGAAAATCCAGCCGTAGTACCTTGATCAGTCGTACGGAGCTTAACACCAAACCTTGATCCACCAGCCTTTCAAATGAGTTTGGATTATGTGTGTTCAGTTGAAACGTGCTCAGAATAGAACATATTCTTAGGGGGTGAATGCTTGTGCCCGGTGATGGTTGGTCTCAAGTTCTGCAAGCCTGGCATATCCAGACAACTACTGTTTTACTACGAGGATTCTTGGGAGTTTGATCTGCATCTTCCGTGAAACATAATCTCAAGCACCAATCATGAACATTGAAAATTTGGTTTATAGTGTATGTGAAGGCATCAAAAATATGCTCAGTACAGCCTCCTACCACAGCCTGGGCATGAATGGCTGATGGAGGGCAGCAAACTTCCAAACAGCCTCTGGATGGTAAGTTAAGAAGAAACTATTTTGACTGGGTAGAAAGAGTTCAGACAGTGCCAACCCTAAGAAAATCTCTGAAATAAGGAGAATTTCTCTTTAGTCTATTCTTGGCTTTTTATTATTTTTAATTCAGAAGGTGAGACTTCTTGCCTGGAGCCAGTCAAAGATGCTCTTCACACCAGCTCAGTCCTCCCGGAGAGCGCTCCATGTTCTGATTCTCAACTTAATTTTATTAAAATATAGGTATTCTGTGTTCCATGTGCTTCTTGTTTAAAGGCACTTTAGAATGGAATCAGCTAAAATATTCCTTAAGTATTAAGCTTAAATTATTATGAACTAATTACAGTTAATCCCCCCCCCACCAGGCTAACAATGGGGACTTAGAGGTTGAAAGACTTATCAAGTAATTCTACAGGTATTCGCTGAATATCCATTAATTGCCCTGCACTGGATAGGCTCTGGAAGACTATAAAATCATTAGCCACCATCTTCCTTCAAGGAGCTCACAGTCACGATCACAAGGCAACACACAATACACTTGAAATAATGTGATAGTAGTTTGGATGCTAAAGGGATTCAGAGAAAAGGTGAATTTGGGTGAGGAAAGATGTCTGGAAAAGGCAGGATCTGGGTCTTACAGGATACATGTCATACGTGTGAAGAAAATAGAAGGAAAAATGTTCTTAAGGCACAGGGAGGGCATGCATAGGTAGAGTTTACCACACATTTCATTTTGTATGGAATAAACCTGAACATGACTGCTGTCCTGTCAAAATTTTTAGTAACTTCCCTTCTCACTCTGAAAAGTGTCCATTTGCATGAGAGGTTATATATCTTTCTATGAGCAGGGCTTATCAATGGGAGAGTGATGATACCAGAATAACTAAAGAAGTACTTATTGGGGAGTAGAGGAACATAAAGTTGGAAGGGCAGGATTCAACCAGGTTATGTGGGCTTCTACATTTAGATATGATGTGGCAGAAAAGAGGAAAACAATTATTTACTGGAGTTGGGAAATAGCCTAATAAAAGTGATGTTGAAAGATTAATCTCATACAAAACAATAATATATAGGATATGTATATATCCCTCTTTATTTATTACTTAAATCTTGCCTACTTAATAAAAAAAATGATAGCACAGCATTGTCTATGGAGATTTGGGAAAAGAACATCAACTTTAGAGTTAGAACTGACTCTGCATCTTTGTTCCGTCATTCCCTATCTTTATATCTTTAACCAACACAACCCTGAGGACGTTTAAATGATTAGGTATTATGAAGAGATAGACATTAAATGTAATGGAAGTGTAATGCATTGCCTAAAAATGACACTATTACTATTTTTTACCAACAACTTTGCAGTTTAAAAAATGGTTTTTGTATTTTGAAGCCTAGAGTTGGAGAGGTTGGGAAGGTTTTTATTGTGGAATCCATCTGTAAAGCATTGTTGGTCTAGAGTGGAGTGGCATCTAGGATTATGGTGAATAATAGTTATGTATGAGTGATCCATACAGAGATTTAATACAAGATATAAGAAGCAAAAGAAAAGAAAAAGAAGTAAATGACTGACTCAAAGATTTCTAGCCTTTGGTATAAGAATAATTTTGGTAAGACTAATCAGTCTGGGGTCATGTTAAATAAATGTACTGTACCTTAACATGTGAGTCAATTGGAAAAAATAAACGTGCCATTCATTGAGCACCTAGTTTATGTGCAGCAATCCTTTTTTTTTTTTTTTGGTGAAGAAGATTGGCCCTGAGCTAACATCCATTGCCAATCTCCCTCTTTTTGCTGAGGAGGATCAGCCCTGAGCTAACATCTGTGCCCATCTTCCTCTACTTTGTATGTGGGATGCCGCCACAGCATGGCTTGATGAGTGGTGCGTGGGTCCGTGCCTGGGATCCAAGCCTGTGAACTCTGGGCTGCCAAAGCAGATTGCACTAACTTAATCACTATGCCGCTGGGCCAGCCCCCATGTGCAGTAATCCTTAAAACAACTCTTCTAGGTAGAATTAGTGCCCATATTTTACAGCTGAGGGTACAGCACCCGAAATAGATGGAATATGTTGCCCAGAGTCACTCAGTGAGAGAAGTAACCAAGATGTAGAAGCCTTTCTGCCTGCAGAGTACATTCCACCACATGCGTCAGCCATTTCTACACTTGCGGTGCAATAATGAAGCTGACAAAGACTTTCAAATATTAAAAAAAGGATGGTTACTGAGAAAGAATTATGAGATTTTTGTCCTCAGGAGATTATTGGTAACCTGATGATTAGAATAATTAGGCCAGAACTTTAGGATTAAAGAGGGTTAATAATGGGACAGTTTTTTTATAAGAGTATAGTAGTTTTGGATCTATCTCTAAGGAAGAGCTGTAAGAATGTGCCAGTTGAGAAGGATATGTTGATTAAGAGCACAAAATCTATCATAGCTGCCTTATTCAATCAATATCACATCTTATTGTTGTTGTAAATGATATTTAAATGTACCAAGCTTCCCTAAATTAATCTTCAAGTTTAATATAACATCAGTCAAAATTACAACAATTATTTTTTGAAACTTCATAAAATGACCATAAAGTTTCTCTGGAAGACCAAAAATTCAAGAATAAGCAAGATCAAACTCTAGGGGAGAAACCCAAAAAAGTGGGGATGACTTGCCAGCCTCCTAAAGATTCAAACATATTTTATAAGTCACTTTAATTTTAACAACATGATGTCACTTCAGGGATAGGTAGATGATTCCCAGGGTCCTAGCAGAGAGATAAAAAAGATGACAGAAATGAAGCACTATGAACCAGGGGAGACAATCAAGATTATTCAGTAAATTGTGCTGGGCCAAGTGGCTCAGTACTTGGAAATAAAGAAAGTCATATCCTCACATCAATCTTTAAATCAAAATGCATATGCATAAAAACTTTTCAAGCAAGAAATCAATCATAAAATGTTTAGAACAGTGGTACTTTGCTTTGCATGATCTTGGTGTGGAACATGAAACCCAGAGAGAATAAAGGGAAACACTACTGAAATATTCATATAAAATTTCTTTAAGAACGTATACATGGCAAAAATCATTCCATAACCAAAAATATAAAATTGAGGAAATTGGAGCAGCATAAATTTCAAAACATATAAACTGCATTCAATTTTTATATAAAAGATACAAACTGACATTCTTTACATTGAAAAGCACTTATAAATCAGAAGAAAAGGGACTGACCTCTGTAATGTTTTTTAAAAGTATGAAAGGTAAGAACAGAATAGAAAAACATGTGGCTACTAATAAATAGCATCAATCAAAATGAAATAAATTTAAATATATACAATATAGAGGTACTGATATTCAGCTATCAAATTTGCAGAGACTAACAGATGTTAGCTCAGAGTGAATCTTCCTCAAGCAAAAAGAGAAAGATTGGCAACAGATGTTAGCTCAGGGCAAATCTTCCTCAGCAAAAAAACCCCCAAAAAACAAAAACAAAACAACACAAATTTGCAGAGCTTATGCATATCAATAATACTCGGCATCAGCAGTGTTGGGAGAAGTATGCACTATCATACAGTGTTCATGGGAAAGCAATTCAACAGTAATTTCAATATTTAAAATGCTCAGATGGTTTGACATATCAATTTCATTTCTAGATTTTTTTATGGTTGTATCCACATTATTGATTAAATATTCCAGCATTGTTAATTAAAGAGGGAAAAAGAACTTGGAAATAATCTAAATCTTAATCACTAGGAGGTTGTTTAAATAAATATGTTATATTCATGCAATGGATCACTGAGTAGTCCTTATAAAGAATAAGGTAAAATATTATAAATTAATATGGAAAAGTATCTATAATTACTACTAAAGGGGAGGAAGAGCATTCTCTACCCATTCTGGTCCTTTCTGCCTGGGCTTCAAGTTAAGTTGACATGAGACCAAATAGCAGGAGAAAATCAAACAAAGCTTTATAACATGTATACATGGGAGAGACCTGGGGAAACTGAGTATCTCGCAACAAAATGGTGGAGGCTCTCCTCTTAAATAGACAAATGAGGATATTGGGGGTGGGTCAGTTATGGGAGATTAATAGAAAAGCACAGTAAGATTATTATGCAGATTTAAGGTCTTGCCTTCCACATTGACAAGTTTCTAGTCATGTGGTCATCCGCCCCTCTTCCCAGTACAGAGAAGGTGATACCTTTACAAATGGAGATTTTCCTTACAAATGTAAATATTTGGCAAACAGAACTTTCATAAGAACTGGCATAGCAAAGACCCTCCCAGTCTATCAATACCCAGAGTTATCCAAGATGATAGCCCATCCCAGGGACAGGCCTTTCATCCCAAATCCCTTTAGACAGTTGGGGCGGGGGGGGGGTGCCAAAGCCTCCTTCAGAGAAAATAAACATTTTGAGGTGGCCAATTCTGATTACCTACACTACCAAGTAAAAATATGCTCATGTCAGAATATCATATAGTGTATGAACTCATACCTGTTCAGGCTTAATCTTATTTAACATGCTTAAATGCATGTATTGCATTGACAAGAGATTCTCATATTTTGAGGTATATGCGGTAACTATTCGGGTTCAAAACTGATTAGGCTTGAACTAAAAAGCCTGACTTATGGCCTATCAAACATACATTGTACATCTGCTTAACCATTAAAGAATGCACTCTCTTAAGAAAAGAATGCACACGTCCCCTCCTACGCCCTATTGCTAACACCCTACTGGTAACACCCAGAGTAGTCCCTTTCTTGACATCATGGTCATGTTGACCTCCTAATTTGCAACTGAATACTTTGAAATTTTGATGAAAATGTATCCTGGGTGTGTTTAATGTATGTTCTTTGTCCTAAAAAGATGTCAGACTGTACTGAGAACCATACGTCTCTAGAATGCTTTCTAAGCCCTTCCCAGGTTATAATCCTCACTTTGGCTCAAGTAAACTCACCTTTTTTCTCTTATCTATAGAATGGTTATTGGTTATTTTGTATTAACAGCATTAATGAAAAGTATATTTGTAATGATATCCATGAAACAGTTAACAGGCTAATTTGGGGAATTGATTGGGGAAGAAGGAATGGGGCATTATGTATTTTACTCTGTATTTAGATATTGTTTTTATTTTAAACATTGCTTAGATAGCGTTAATATTTGGCTCTGCATTTAGGTACTTTTTTTTAAAACAATCTGCAGATAACCATTTTACAATCAAAATAATCTTAAAAATAGATTGATTTTCTTTTAAACGGTAAGTAGATTTTTTTAAATTACTTTTCTTAAATAATGAAAATTTAATATTATTTTTACATTAAATTTTTTATTTAACTTTATGCTTTCCAGCTATATTTTCTTTACTATGTGCATTTTCTCTTCAGATCCCCTAGCAATATTAACAGTTTATTTAAAAAATATTTTTTTGGAGAAAAACATCCTACATTGCCACAGAAATAACTTTAGTACTTTGTCATCTTGCTGAAATTTTAATGACTTCTATATGAATATTATATATTGAGATAACAGATGTGATAGCATTATTAGTAGTCTAAAAGGATGTTTCATTTTGTTTTATTTACAGTGAAATTCCTACTGGGTTACAACATGGTTCATTTAGGTTTTGAGCCCATGGGTCTCTGTTTATTTTCATAGTTCAGCTTATACAACTGCTAGAGTTATGGTTGTTATGCAATAAAGTAATGGTGCCCTAATGATACCCCAATGCATTGAAATAGTTAATTAACTTTCATAGCTGAGCAATATGCACAGGAAGTAGTTTACACAGTTTAATTACCAGGAAGGCAGCAAAATGTTTACAAAGAGCTTTGAACTCTCCTAGTGAACTAGTGAAGTTATGTAGGCCAACCAGGTGTTTTTGTTTAGTGTTCTTTTACTGTTTTGTTAGGGAATTGGAGAGAGAGAGAAATCCATAACTTCTATCCAACATGCAAAGCAGCTTTTATGCAAACCTACTTTCTCAAATAATATGGTACTTGAAACTGAAACAGTGCTTGCTGCTAACGTACTTGAGACCGTAGATACATCCATTCATAGGTATGTATGGAAAACTTCGAAAAAGTGTGATTCTAATGATCACATTTGAGAATGTTAATGTCTGACTCATTAAATAACGTTCTAGAATAAGTCAATTTGTAATTTTGGTGTTAATTTATATACCTTTGTAAAACTATTAGTTATACAAATCATGTGTGAAAAATTACTATCTGCATTCAAGTATTTCATTAGAATTTAACGCAGTTTTGAAAAGCAGAGTTTTAGAAGGGATTTTCTGTGAATAGTCAACCAATCTATACTCAGTACCAAGTTCCTACTTTAAATTTCAGTATTTTCCTTGAACTTTAATATCTTAAATAATTTGAACTAGTAATTATTTGTAGGCACCAAACGTGTTCACATGGGAGGATGTACAGTGTTATATGACATTCTTATTATGAAGATAATAGAACCAATTACATGTGTTGGAAGTGAAAAAAATGTATTATAGGTTTAACGCTATTTGACATAAGATAGGAAGCATGTGGCAGAGTTTGCAATAAAATCAAATTCATTAGCAAAGTACAGAATTCTTTCAAGGCAGGAAGGTTTGCCAGAGGCATATTAACAAACAAAAACATAAATGAAGGAATGAACATGACTGACCCAGTCACTAAGACCATTGATTATTATGGCAAAGTCACTTCAAACATTTGTAATTTATTGAACTAATATTGGTACCCATGATGGGAGACTTTGGAAAGCTTGCTTTTCTACTTTCTAGGAAATTCATAGTTCTGTTCTTCTGGGAATGTAAGGTGAAGAATGAGAGCAGGTTGCAACATTTATAGACACTTCAAAATTAAATAATAGAGGATTTGTCATTGCCTCAGAACCCAAGCGATGATCATTTTCTCGTTAACAGTGCAAATATTTTACTCTCTTTTGGACCTTTAACTTCATTTAATGTTAATCATGTCATGTTAAATGAAGTTTTCTTTATGATATTATAGAATCAAGACAGGAAATATCTTTATCAATGGGGCTACCCCTTGTTTGGATTATGTTTACCTCTAAACAGTGTAAGAGAAATAAGTGTGCATATGTAATAACCCTGCATTTTTCTCAATTTCTCTTATAATTATAGACATTCCAAGGTGGTGCGTGCCAGTGTTGACCTGTATGCTAAATAAGATTCTTTAAATCTTTTGTTTAAAGAAAAATATGATATTTCAAGTGAATAATGCACAAGATCAATTGCAATGCAATTCTATATTACGTACATAGCTTTCTCTTTACAACTATATGTGGCAGGATAATTTATTGGGACATTAATTCTAACAGTTCTTGGTATGATCATCCTTCCTCCATTCCCAATGGATAGACTACACGCTGGCTTGCCTCAGGGGAAATTAAAGACAAGCCTCTTTCTGACTTCTGTTATTGAATTTCCTTGCCCTGGAGGATTATTTTGGGATTAGAGAGCGAGGATTTACCCAGACTGGGAGGGCTACAGAGGTCAAGATGGAGGTTTCAAGGTCAGAGGCACTGCTTTACCTTGAAGCTCATGAAACTTACCCTTTGGGGCCTTTAGGTGCAGGAAAGTCTTGTAAGGTCCTGAGATTGATTTCAAAATCATATTTTTTTCCCTAAACATTTTAATGCCATATAACATTCTCATGGTAAAATATACAAATCCTAAGTGAACTAGTACCAATGCATGTATCCTGGTAACCATCATCCAGATCAAGATAAAGTCTGTATATATATTTCTTTCCTTGTGTCAAAGAGATGTTTTCAAACAGTGTAGGCTCAGGCCCCCATATCCCTTGGATCCTTACCTGCTCTAGGTGTTAAACATGAAAAGTGACAGGACTGGAGGTGAAGGCAAGAGTGTCAGGAGATAGCACTCCACATGATGTGCCTAGAGAGGTGCAGGTTTCCCACCACTCGACAAGACCATTGGATACAAACAGGATTCATGAAAGCAGTCAAGTCTTGACTATTTAAATGCCAGATAGGCCTGGATGGTCTTTTCCAGGGATAATCATCTGGAAGACAAGACCAAAAGGGATCCCCTGACATACTGCTGTATAAACTATCAGAATATTGGTAAAATGTAGAGAATGGGAAGTGAACTCTAATATAGAATAACACTGAATAACATTAAATTTACTGCCAACCCAATAAGATGGAGGATTCATGGTAAATTCTGGATTTTGGTTCAGTTAAAAAAAATTATGACTTTTTTTTTTGACAACCTGAATTTGTGGAGGTAAACTTGTATTTGTTAGAATGGTTGGGTTATGATGAAGAAACATCACCAACAGCTCCTAAATCCCAGAGGCTTAACGCAACAAAAATGTATTTCTCATTCATGTGGCACTGGTTGGCCACAGTGCTCCACTCATCATATTCACAGAGGGTCTCAGCCTGGCAGAGATGGGCTCTTGACGTGTCCATGTGTGGTCGGTGCAGCAGAGGAAGGAAACGTGGCCCAAAGTGCAGGGGCTCTTAGAGCTTGTGCCCACAAGTGACACATGTCACATGATCTCCCCCAACTTCAAAAATAGGTCCAATTCCACCATGTGTTTGAGTGACCAGCTCTAACGACTACTACAAAATTCATTCCAGCTACACAAACTACAGCTTTCAATATTCCTCAAGGAACTGTTTAAATACTAATGCAAGAAAAAGGATATTACCTTTCTTTTCAATTCAGAATATTCTCAATGAACATACTAATCTCTTTCGTGCACGGTTAAACAATACTTCCATTTTTCCTGCCTGCCAACAGATAAGGTAATAATTGTTTTTCAATTTCCCAAAGATTACTTGTCACCATAGTCATTTTATCAGGGTTTAGAATTGTATGCCAAGGTGATTTGAGTATATATTTTACTTTTTTTATTGTCTCTTGCAAATGTAGAGGCTATATTCCTTTACATGTTGATTTTAAGGAAGTGCTTTATAAGAGTTTTTGGTGATTTATGCTTTATTTTGTATTCTGTTTTTATTAGAAACAGGCCAGTGGCTTCTAGTGTTTGAATTGGAATTTGGTTCACTGACAGTAAAATAACAACCATTTATCATAAACTTTCAATCCATTCTTGTTCTCTTCATTATTTGAATGTGGATAGGGTCCATAAAAATGAAAAATAGCTTTCACACTCCAGAATAGACATTCCACTTAAAGCTTGAGAATCAGTAGGGTATAGTATTTAAGTACATACATTCAGAAGCCAGACTACCTGGGTTTGAATTCCAGCCTTGCCACTGTGTGACTTTGGGAAAGTGTGTGAGTTCTCTATAATTCAATTTCCTCATCTGGGGACGATAATAGTAACTACCTCCATAGATTGCAGTCAGTGAATGGGTTTTAAATGAATGAATGCTTCTAAAGTGTTGAGAGTGTTTGCTGCGTAGTAAGCTCTACATGAGCTTTTGCTATTACTGCTATTGTTATTACTGCTGTTATTATTTCAATTAGGGGTGAACCCTAGGTGAATTTTTGCCAATCAAATGGTTTCACTGTATTATATAAAGTAATGGCATTGGCACGAGTGATCCCAAAATATAATGTGAGTTGAAATATCATCAAACTTATTTTCACCTGCTCTCTCCTGGTAAAAGAAACAGAAAAGGTTAAGCAATTTGCTTATAGTTATATAGTTCACGAACGGTATTGTGTTTATGTACCAAGACAGTCCAGTGCAAAATCACAGCTCTCAATGCACTGTACACTGCACCTCAACACTGTTGTCGACAGATGAGGTCCAAAACATGTGGCTGATAAAAAGTAAGCTTTATGGAATAAAAGCCAACTGAGTTAGTGCTGCAATGGCAACTGAGAACATACATATTTTATTCTTAACAGTATAGCAAGAGTACTATGTTCACCTCAGGGCTTTCTATCTGAAGACAGCATTTTTAAAACAACTTCTTCATTTGGAAACAAAGTAGATTCACTGTCCTATTACATACAAATACATTTCCTAATCAAAACAATTTGTGTAAATCTGTTTTCTTGATCAAAATATTTCACATTAGCTTGCTCTCAGTTTTGCTTCTGTTTTTCTACTTTACATGTTTCTCTTTAATACCAACTGTCTAAAGACTCCTTTTTCCTATTATGTTTTCAGATGCTGGCTATCCTGAAAATTAATTCTTCTGTTATAGAGCTGATTTTTGCACACAAATCCAGCTTTCTTGAGAAAGAGAATCTTGATCCTTGATTATTCTCCAAAACATGAGACATATAGTTTAGTTTCTATAGCTGAGGCCATATCCATGTTTTTTTCTGGAAAGTTTATTTCAGTGAAACAGCTAAGGATGATAGCCATTGGTTTGTGAGCTCTTGTATTGTTGGCGTAGACAGTGGTCTATATGGAGAGATTTGAAATTTACTGACAATTGCCTTTGCCCCCAAATAGCTTCCCTTGCTAAGCAACCACTGAAAATCCTCTCCCCTCACTTGGCCTGATCTTGAATAGATTTGAAAACATGTGGCAGTGTATATTAATTCATTCACTAATAAGAATTCTACATCTACCATATAGAAGAGTGTTTGGAAATCTTGGAAAATAATGAGATAAAAGCCATAGCCCCTGCCTTTAGGAACATCACAATGGAATGGGAGGAAAATACAATTAAATCTATGATTATAACAGTGTGTGAAAAATATATGGAAGTTAATGTGGGATAAGCTGAGGAAGCTTTCTCTGAAGATGTCATATCTAAGCTGAATTTTAAAAGATAAATAGGAATTATACCCTTTAAAAAGTTTAGAACAAGATTCCTCCAGAAAGAGGGAAGGAACGGGATGTGCAAAGACTTAGAAGCAAGAAAAAGCCTGACAAGTCAAGGAACTGAAAATAGATTATGTTGGCTGGAGCATAACAGGAGAGGTAGAGAAAGATGAGGATTAAGCTGAAGAAGTAGGTACGCACTAGCTAGATCAAGAACTGGTCAACTCCAGCCTGCCAGGCAAATCTGGCCAGAAACCTATTTTTGTAAATAAAATTTTATTGAAACACAGCCATATCTGTTTATTTACATATGCTGTATGGCTTTTTATACAACAAGAGCAGATTTGAGTAGCTGCATCAAAGACGTATTGTCCTCAGAGCCTATAATATTAACCGTGCGGTCCTTTACAGAAAACAATTTGCTAGGTTCTAGGCTAGATTATGTAGGATCATAAAAGTGTTTCTAAAAATTTTGAATTTTACCATGAAGAAAATAAAAATGCCACTGAATAACTTACACACAGGAATTAGACTGCATTGTGCAGAATGCAATGAATGAATGGCAAGTATAGAAGCAGGGACACAAGCAAAGAAGTTGTACATAAAATGCTCTGCAGGCTGAGACGTAAAGTCAAGAGAAGTCAGTGTGAATGAAAAGGAAGAGGTAGATTCAAGAGATTGTAAATTGGTAAAATCATTGAGGGTCGCTAACTGATTGGATATATGGAATAAGAGAAGGAGTCCATGATAATGAACAGATTTTGCATTGGGAATCCCAGAATATATTTAAACTCATTCATTAAGATAGGGAACTCAGGATGGATGGATTAGAAAAAGAACAATAATGATGAATTCTGTTTGAAACTTGTTGAATTTGAGGTGATTATGGAAAAATAATTGGCCTAATCAAGAAGGCATTTTCATGTATGGGTGTAGAACTGGAGAGGAAGTATTAGACTAGACACAAAGATTTAGATATTATCAGTTTGATGGCCGAAACTAGTTGATAAGATCACTGAGGAAGAGTGTGTAAAACGGACAGAGGAAGATGGCTCAAGATTGAGATCAAATAAGATTGAGTTTCAGAAGTAGAAGAAATAGCAGGAGAGTGTACTGTTTTGGATTTTAAGGAAGGAACTCATGAAGAAGGAAGGCGAGGAGTGAATAGAAAATGGTCAACAGTGCTAAATGCTGGAGATAAGCTCAGTTAGACAAGGTATGAGAAGTGACCATTAGACAATCAACTAATAAGCTATCAGTAACATTAGCAAAGAAGTTTCAGTGGAGTATTGGTGGTAGAAAGCAAATTGAACGGGGCTAAGGGGTGAAAGTGAGGTAAGGAAGGAGAAGCAATAAGGATGATTATGTTAACAAAGTTGGCTATGAAAAGGAGAAGAGGAGAAAAAAGATAGAATAATAGCTCAGAAAAAAAGTTTGGCCAAGGTTTTGTTTAGAGATCTAGCATTTTCATGTGGTGAAAGGAAATAGTGAAAAGAGAGGGTTGTAATGGAAATCGCATAGGTTTTAGAGTTAATGAGCCTTGGTTTGGATCCCCGCTCTGGCCATCACTAACTGTGTAAACTTCGCGATTTGCTGAATCATCCTGAGCTTTGGTTTTCTTTTATGTAAAATGCAGACTGTAATTTCTATCTTGCAGGCTTAGATTTTGAGTTGAGTGAAATAATGTCGATCAAGTACCTGGCAAAATGCCTGCCACATAATGGGAGCCCAATAAATTATCTCTCTGGTTTTTTTTTAATAACAATAATAATTGCTTTTATATACTCATCAGTTAATGCTAATGTAAGTTATAGCTTGTTAACCAATGGCTCTCAGAGAGCTTCAAGTACTGAGAGGCCAAGGACTCACTTATAGCACAGAAACATAGGAACGAAAGAGAGATTTTACTTATTGTAACCTTGGGCAATTGAAGTAGAGTGAGATTGTCCTGAAGGAGGAAAAGTGGGATGAATGTTTCTGAATGAAGTTTTCTGAAGAAAAGTGTGGCATCATCGAAGGTAAGCTTGCTTTTCTTAATTTCAGTCTTTGTAATAAATGTATTTAATAAAAATGTTTGGATAAAAAGGATGTTTTGGATTATCATAATGGAAGTGCTCTTTATCCTTGGCCTAGAATATATGAGTTAATTTCTCACGAGTAGCTGAGTACTTAGAATAATCCTTCTCAAAATCTCACAAATTTGTGAAGAAGGCCTTCAGTAAGACATCAGGAGCGTCTTGGTCCTTACAAAGAAACAGAAGGAAACTCATTATATTCATTCTCACACCTATTTACAAATCATTCTTGGACCACAGAAATAGCACAGCTGTGAATTCATCATTTTAAGGAAATTCCCTACTTTGTTTCCTTTGCTTGAATGTAACATATGTTTCTTCCACAGTACTGAGCTTATAAATTTTTATAATTCCTTATTTGGAATTATCCTTCTGAGTCAAAACCAGACCATAAAATCTGTAATGGTACAGACTAAACACGAGCAACATGCTTCCACCACCCTGAGCAGAAGAAGAAAAATGTACTCTCTTGGTGTAGCAACCGAGGAAAAGATAAATATTCTAACACACAATGAGGCAGAAACCTTAAACTTTTCTTACACTTTAGTCTTAACTTCAGACTGTGTCAAGTTGATAAACATGAATATTTTATCTTTTATTGTAGTAATTTTAACTCTATTATAAAATCATTTTCATTTGTAGGACTCTGTTATGATAAAGAGGACTTTTTCTCTGTCTTCCCATCTGCTCCATAAAGAAAACAAATATTCAAGGAAGCAATGTCATAAAATGTGGCTGTGTGTGGTCTAGGGCCTGCTTAATGTAGAGTCAAAGGACTCTGGGGGACTTTAAGAGATTTTCAGTTCATTCCACAATTTCCAGACAAGATTTCACCTAAACCCTCTTGGACAGATCAGTTTATAAAGTGTCTAGGTCAGGCATTTGACTAGTTATCCCAACTAACTGCCAGTGAGTTTATTCTCAGGTTTAAGTCGCTCTTAAATACATCTCTGAACAATGAAATCCACATTCTAATGTTGAACCTTAAGTGGAGAACCTCTGGATATTTAAAACTTGCAATGAATAATTTTTAACATTCTTCCATCTTTAAACTATTAACTATACAAGATCAGTGATACTGTTGGATAATTAGACATTTTATATGCTAGCAGAACCTTCGAGAATGAAAAGGCATATAAGAATGGAGAAGGAAAGCCCCAGTTTTTGTTAATGTATGTGCTGTTGTTGGGGGGAGGGCGTGGGCATATGAGAAAAGAACAAGAGTAGAGTATCTATTGTAGGAATGATAGTCTAAAGGTATTTTTTTTAAATCCTGATTTATGGAACTTTATGTTAAATAGAAAAAATATTCATATTTCAGAGGCAGGATAGCTAATATTTGTAAGCCAATTAGATGGACACAGATAAATGGATAGCTAGGGAACACATTCATTTTTAAGAACATAAATTTGTGGTTCACTTTGAGTGATTTGCAGGTAGCAAACTTGTTTTTAAGTTTTACTATTAAAACGTGGTTGTGTCCTTAGCAGAACACAAGTGCCTTCTAGACTACCTGTTTATGGAGTTGTGCTAAGAACATGGCCAGGTAAGCAAAGGTGATCAAGGGGCCTAACTTGCCCCTTTAAAGTCTTACTGATTGAGATGCATTAACGGCCAAACTTCAAAGACTGAGGCTTCATCAGTTTTGTGATCCCAATCACTGTATTCAGCTGCAATTTGTAGGCTAGTGTTGTTGAATCAGGAATATTTTAGATGTTCCCAATTAAACTTTGCAAATGAAATTAAAAGTTCAAAGTACCCAGTTGCCTGGAAAGTGAGTTGGCAAAGTTGGGAAAAGGCCGTGGTAGTTTGCTTTGAAGTTTGTTTTGTTTGCCAGTGCATCTTAGTTGAATTTAATGGGAAACTTGCTTAGTACTCTAATTTCTTTTCAGGCAATACAGTCTGGGTCAAAAACATAGTTTATATTGGACTACATTCTTTCCAAATAGCAGGATGAAATTATACTCACTTAAAACTCCCCAAATATAGTCACATACATACAAACACACATGCCCATACCCATAACTTGAAATATTTGAATCCTAGAATGTGAATTGAATTTCCAAATTTACTTTGACCACCCTGTGTGTAAGCTTTTGAGATTCACTGCCATCAAAACCATCCATCACACATGGTTGGCTCCCCATCCTGAAAAGCTTTAGAGAAGGAAGGTCAAAAGTTGCCTTTTCATGAGGTTAGAAGGCATAAGAATTATAAAATCAGATTCCAGGAAATAAATAAACTAGCACAGTAAATAAAACCTAAAGGGCCCCATTTGATCAAAAATGACAGAAGAAAGAGTTTCTTGCTTTGTAATAGAATTAGATTCTTAAATATGAAAGCGATCTCAGAGTTAGAGCTTATGGCAATTTTCAAAGAGAATGATCAAATAAATATTGGAAGTGTCTGATTAAATATAGGTCTATAAATGAATGCTGATGTTTTATTTTTGGGGAGGGGTTAGGCAGGAAGGAAAAAAAAACAACAATAATCTGGCCCCGCTTTTAACATCAATGCTTTATAGTTTGTTATGCAAGTGAAATCTGAGACAGACCCTAGAGGCAGTGTATGAAAGCATTTTAAGCAATTCTTTGTTTCTTTGGGGAATGTATGCCTTTCCTTCAGACCCTCTCCCTGCAGTGGAGGCTCTCTTGTGCTTTTCTTTTACTGTCTCTGCCCTTTAGTATGTTTTCCAAGTTAAAATCCATTGCTTTGTTCTGATTTTCTCCAAATGGAATACATTTTATCTTTCTGGTACAAACCTGAACTCTCTGAAGAGCACATCAAAGATCTCACAGGAATTCCCAGAACTTTTCTGGGAGGTAGGGACATTTTCATCAGCTAGAGAGGAGTTGAGTGGTGAAATCTGAACAAGTTGCTGTGAGCCCAGGGCAGAGCCTGGCAGGAACTACAGTTTCCTGATTCTTAAGCCAATTCCTGATGCCTAGTCCATGGCCACCCCAATAAAAACAGTAGCAAAAACAAACAGGGAAGCAGCTGGGCGGTGAAAATGGTTACTTTTCCTAAGAGGCAGATAGGGCAAAAAGGCCTGCCTGTTTTCTTCATATCCTTTCAACTGCACTTTACTTCACAATGAATCATCAGAAAAAAATGTTTTCCATAAAAATGTCAAGTTGAAAGCTGACTTCCATTTGAAGCTAAGGTGACCTCCCATTTAGGGCACAGACACTCCACTGTTGTTTCTCTGACATCATCTAATGGTCTGCAATGGATGACAAGCTGCTGGGGAGTTCTCAGGTTATTTTCATACTCCCTGTGAGTCATCAGAATCCCTCAGTGTGGCATGTCACCCAATGAGAAAGCAGTTACTGCAGTCCTAAATCATTAATTTCATGTAGATATAAGCCTATCGACTTCAGGGGGAAAATGGTATGAGGAATACGGTAGTCCCTATGTTTTCAAATCTGCTGAGGGCAGCACTTGAACAGTAACTTCTAGTGGGTCCTCTCTTGTAACAGTTAAGGATCAGGACGCGTGTGGGGGGAGCCCACACCTGCACATTCTGCTCCCATGGCACAGCTCCAGGAAGCTCAGCTTCACAATGCTGCCAAAAATGGAAAGAGCAGAGAGAGACAGATGGTGTATCCGTGGAAGCCAGATCCAGTTGTATATCCTTGATTTTTTTCCTCTCCTCCTGTGTCCTGAGGATAAGAAGAGGTGAAATAATCTTGAAAGCAAAATGAACATTTTTTTAAAAGTATGGGGTACTTTCTGGCATGGAAACATTTTATACGCTTTCTCCAAGTCTCCCTTGAATTACCTAGTCCGCCTCCAATTTCAGATAATTGCATAATCTCCAAGAGAATAGATAGATATGTTAAAATAAAATCTAATTTAGGGGATATCTGAAAATAATTCCTGATTTTTATCAGGTCTGGAAATAACTAGTCAAATCTACAAATATTAAGTTTTTGTCTTCCAAGGGTCTATGTCATTCCTTAGAGCTGAGGTAAGAGTTTGACGAGACACGTCCACTCTTAAAAGCCACTTGAGTTCTCTTCATTTTTTGAGGTTTTTTTTAAACTACATCTTATTTATTAAAGATAACACTAACTTACTGAGCAATACCTCAGCCCTTTAAACTTTTCTAAATTCCACTGACATCGCAGCTCAGCATTTCTCAAGTGATTAAAAAAACATAGGACAGTTTGCAAGCCATTTATTAAATCTCGACAGAGGTTGGGAATCGTGGCCTGGTTCTAGAATATTCTCTAATTGTGCTGGGCTATATTAACATCAACAAAACTGGAACAGTGCTGAACTCCTAATTTTATTACTCTTGGCTAATAATGACTAATGTAATCCTTGCTTCATGCCACAAAAGATTGGAGTCAATAATCACCTTGGTCACTGTAGTCATATACTGTGACTTCCAAAGGCTGCTCTTTCCCTCCATATTGAACAACATTTATCCTTAAAGAGGAGATGCTTTGACACAGATCAGGACAGGCATGATGTGTGGGATGGGGATCTTTAGCAGGAGCAAGGGAAGTGACAATACCTACGTTGCAGTTTAGTGATGAGGATTCGAAGGAATGGCATGCAGTGGGTACTTAATAAAGGATAAATGATTACTTCCACATAATCTATGTATTTGGAAACCTTTCAGATATTTCACAGGAGTAAAATGACTACCACCTCCTTTAAAACATCATCAAAAAGAGCAAAAAAGTGTGTTAGTTTCTAAGATACTTTTATAGTCCCTCTTTCCACTGGAGATTTCAAACTGAGCCATGTGTCCCTTAACAATTGGATATGTTCTGAGCCATGTGTCCTTAGGCAATTTCACTGTTGTGCGAACATCACAGAGTGTAGTTACACAAACCTAGGTGGTGTAGCCTACTACACGCCTTCATATACGCAGTTTGTCACTGACTAAAATGTCATTACATGACACGTGACTGTAACAGAGTTAAAGATAAACAAAATGATAGAAAGTTTGTGATCCAAGATAATCATGATATTGTCTGTAATTTATTTTAAAATATCTCAACATGGACAGTATGACATATATGTTTACTTAAATTTACACCATAGGAGCAGTTTGTTAAATTTAAAAAATTCTAGTCAGAAATACACATTCCAGGTGATTAGTTAGTATTTGCAAACTGTTTGATTAGTTAGCGTTAAACAAACAAACAAACAAACAGAAAAGTAAGCCCAAACAGTAACAACAAAAAACTGTGAGTCCACACTCCAGAATAGGCTGCTCCAAATCTATAGCTGTCTCTATCTTCCCCAAACACTAAATGGTTGTTGAATAGCATGGAAATGCTAGAAATTACTTTTCATTGGTGAAAAGGGTGGTATTTAAGATCAGTGGATTGGCTAGAAATATTGTGCAAGTGTTCCTGGCCTTGCATTAGTAGGGTATGAAAATACAGTGAGCCCACATACCACTACCACATACCACAAATACAGTGGTAACACATACCACTCAAAATGACACTCAGAGTTTAGGACGCCTTCGTCTTGCTTTTAGCTACTTAGGACTCCTTAAAAAAAAATTAGTTAAATTCTGCCTTTAGTCTATTTTTACAGCTGTCTTAGTAAACCTGTTATGCAATGTGCTGTCATGTTGGCTAAAAGTTCAAAGAACTGGGTTTCATTAGGCTTGCATAATAGGTTAAATGACTGTTTTATTGCCTGCTTAATGATAAATATTTTATGTCTGATAGAAGTTGATCTGAGACTTTTTTCATTATAACATGCCACCCGATAGCAAAGTTGGAATGGGCAAAAAAAAAAAAAAAATCCCACCTACTTCTAATTGAAAGTTAACAATATTTTTATGCAACAACTTAATAATTCCGAAAAACCAAATTGACGTAGGTCAAAACAATATCCCATCTAGTCTATGACACAGTCCCAGGCTCCAATCCCAGGACAAACTCACTGGCTCCCATATGATCATTACATGCCTCTTTGGAGAGTCTCCTCCGTGGTTATGAGCGATCACAATCCCAGGAAACCGTTTGTGAGTACCTAGCCTGGGTTTTGTAATGATGAAGCTGACGAGGTGCTATGAGTCTGTCATTTTGACTTTTCAAATTCCCGGGTCTCCAGAAGCCACCTATGGCTCATTATTCTTTGATAGAAATTTCAGGCTTGTGGTTTAGCGCTTCTGTCAGGGTTGTTTGGTGAGACAATCATTCTGTTAAGGCAGGCCTTGACATTCACAAACCTTTTCCTTAAAACTGTGCAACTCGGCATGACACGGTTGTGGCAAATGAATCTCAAGGGAAATTTTTTCCCCTCAGGTATATTACCTGTGGGGACATAGGTTCCAGTAGAAGCAAATCTAACTTCTGTCAGCAAGAGAACCAATATAGCACAGGAGTTGCATCAGTTATGGGAGTGCTTTCTCCTCCCTCCCTTTTTCTTTTTTTCCTCCCCTCTCTCTCTCCCCCTCAAAAAGGTAGAGTTGAGTTTTGGAATCTACATAATACCCTAGCTCCATAATGATTATAGGCCACCACGTGGTTACTGGGGAGGGAATTTGGAACTGATCAACTAACTGACACATCTGAATTCCTCTGAATCAATTTCCGCTCCAGATTATAGGGGCAGGGCCAAGTCAGAAGCTGTTGCCATAGGCCATAAGCCTGGCCCTATAGGGAAGTGACCTGTGCAGCTCATTTCTCTGAAAAGTTCAGTAGGGGAATTTTTCAAGTCTTTTTTGTGGGTAAGGAGGGGAGGAAAGAATCATGAATGAATTTCATTATGGCTCTCACTGTTTAGTAACAGCAATCTAAAAAATATTGTCAAGATTTTTTTTTCATGTATTCAAATACCCAGTTCACGTGTATTGACTGATTACTTAGAGTAACCATAGACCTTCAAATATTGTTGGGTCATCTCTCCAAAAGGCATTCAAACATAGCTTTAAAGTCTTCTTTATAATAGTCAACATTTTAAATGTTCCATAAATATCTTACTTAGATTTATTTAATCATCTCCTTGCTTATAATCCAGTCACTATTAATCCCATAATACTGTCATCTTATCATCTCCGCTTTCCTTCTTTTTCCACAGTAATTGTTTTATCAAGATTATAAAGCAGATGAAATCTGAAATTTACTTTTGTTTTTTGTAGTGAATCTTTCTTTTACATTGTATGTTCTTTTTGCTATGGAATATTTTCATAGACATATACAGGTTTTGTCTGTACGTGTATGCCATTGTTGCTATTTACTTATCCTTAAAATCTGATCAAGTTTTATCCTAGATGAGTGTATTGCTTTTATAAAGGAAAGTTGCTGGATTTTTCTGAGGCCTTTTCAATTTACATTTGGATAATATTGAAACATTCTTCAATCTCAACTGGAAGTCTTATTTGCTAGTTCATTTTAGGAGAATGAGGAGGGGAGCGGAAACTTGGCAAATTTTATTAGGAGGACTTTTGCAAAATTTCTTCTGTATTTTGGTCTAATTCCTGTGCTCAATTCCAGACCCAATGTGCCTAGTCAGGTCTCCTTTCAAACTCATGAATAACTTTGCCGCATGTTTCTCATATTGAGAACTATCAAACTATCAAATATATTATAGCTTTATAAGACAATTTTTCTGGAGCCTCTGATGCTACTATCTCCCAGATGGGCTATCACCTCATAAATGCCTACTTGCACCTAAAAATAAACACATTTAAATTTGAAACATTTATCTTTCTCCAAATCTCTTCTACTTCACCTTCAGCATAGAAAATGCCAAGCCAGAATCAGAGCATCAGTTTTTACTCATCCTTCTTTGCCATCCCTCAAAATACTGATTTCCAAGTTTTGTCAATTCAGTGTCTCTGGTCAATTCACCTGGATTACCGTGATAGCCTCTTAACTAATCTCACTATCTCTAATCAAGACCACCTTCAATTTCTTTTCCCCTCAGAGGATAAAGTTATTTTCTAAAACAAAATCCCATAATATTACTTCTGATGTAAAAAAGGACACCTCCTTATCAACCTTCATATAAGGCTCAGGTTTGAAAAAAAATTTTTGAATTTTTCCTGAGTTTGATGTCCTGCTCATTTGTTCAGTCTTATTTCTTACTTCTCTCTTCTTCTAACTCTAATCCAGCTGTAATAAACTATTTCAGGTTCTGGGATGAATTGTCCTCTCTCACCTCTAAGCAATCACATGTGATCTTCATTCTCCATGGAATACTTTTCTGCACAATGCCTGCATTTTCTCACCCTCCTCTCTCTGTATAGATGCCCCTTTTTATGTTCCCACATCATTCTGTGTTACCCATAACATAGCACTTTTGTTAATCTATTGTTATTGCTTATTTATTCCTCCTAGAAAACATAAACTCTGTGAGGAGAAAAACTATCTGGTCATCATCGTAGTATAGTGCCCGCCTCTGTCAGCGCTGTGGGGATCAGCTTCTGCTGCAACTGTGTTCTGTTTAGTGCAGGCACTTGCGGCTGCTCTAGAGACTTGCCTCCCCTCAGTGTCAATAATGTTTTTAACTGGGTATTCCCTAGGTGTCAATTAGGACTCTCCTTATGGTAGGTGACAAAAATTCTTAAACCAAATTATTGTGAAAAGTGAAATGTGTTGAGAGACTTTGATACAACCACACCTGGGGAAGAGCAAGGATACAGCTGGATCCCAAGAAGAGCTGAAGGGAGGGAATTGAACAGTCCAGATTCTCCCTACCTCTTATCATTTTGGCTCTCTACACATTAGCTTTCTTCTCCTTTCTTTCTAGAGAAAGAGTTTCTGCACAGGAAGAATAGCTACCTGGCTGCTGACAGCTCCCAAAATCCTGAGGCAGAAAAAATTGACCTAGATTAGATCAGGTAACAGAGTTACCATGTTATAACAAGGTTGGTTCTGTGTTACTTCATGGACGGAGGCAAGCCCATGCCCTGATAAAGATGGCTAGGCTGTCTGAAACACAGAATTTCTCAAGACTGCTCTACTTTCCTTTCTGACTCGTCCAAGACCACAGATCATTCTGGGATCACAAGTCCCTTATTTGTTTTTTTTTCTTCTAAGTCAATATTAGTTCTTTGGGAATTTACTTTACAAATGAGCAAGTGAGGCCCTCTTTAATCTGAACCCATATGCATTGTATCTCTTATATTTCTAAAGTTTCTGCACGATGGTGGCTCTCTCCTAGTTTACAGGACTGTTGCATATTTTACCTTCCAGAGTTTGTGGAGGTAGAAGTGAGGCATTTCAAACTGTAATAGTTCCCTCCAGCTGCTTACACCAGAGATGAGCTACTTTAAAATTAGTCATTTAGCTTTTTCCTCACTGGAGGGGTATAAAGTTTGAACTGGAAAACAACTACACATTCAAGTTAAAAGTCATCTTAAACATTAGGAAAAACACTTCAGACTTCATACTAGATAAACTCATTGAAGAACATTATTCACAGAAGATTTTAAAAAAGGACCTAGCTTTTTCTCTAAAACATCATTTATCTTCATCTTACTATCCGATCCACAAATCACTGCTGTTGGGAAAATCAAGCTCATGGCCCACTGACTATACAATTATTTTAAAACTAAAACAATAACAAAACATACATTTTCCATGAATAAGGTTAGATAAATTTCTCATCTTTTTACAATGAATTATTCAACTTTATACATATTTGTATTTAATAAATATGGGCATAAGACTTATGGAAAGTTAGGCTGGTCATTCCCATTTTCAAAATTAAGAAAAGGAAGATCTGTACCAATATTTCCTACCATGGACATCTGATAAACATATAATATGGTTGTAGGAAATACTGCATATATTAACGATGAGAAAAATGTCAGTTACTTATTATACACTTGTGCTTATATTTTTGTTTGTCAGTGTAGGCAGACATAGACAAATTTACATTTTAAAAGTTCACAAATGAACAATATTTAGTAAAAATTTCAAGAAATGTTGTGCTAAGACTTTATTCACACTAATTTAAATGTTTATGTGATAGGGATAAAATCTATATTTACTAAGCTTCATTTGTAGATAACTTTTTTAAAAAGCACTTAATATTTTTAAGAAGCATTCGCTGTAAGGGAAACAATTCCACAAGGTTTGTGTGGTACTCACCCTTGTTGTTTGGAGCTGGCTAGAGAATAGTGTAAGGATTTCACGTGTGATTAAAAAATTTGAAAAGTAATTCTCCTCCAGAGACTATATACCAGAGATTCCAAACGATTTTCCTTTCTTTGTTTGGTATCTTCTCTTCTCCTACCTGTCTTCCTCTCATTCATCCACTAGGAGAAGACAAAGTATGGCTGCAACTCATTCATTCCAACTCAAATATTTGTTGAGCACCCACTACGTGCTACTGCAGACATGATGCCAGTTACCAGGGTATAGTCCCAGTCATTCAAGGAGTTTGTAGTCTAGCAGAGTGACAGGCAATATATAAATAAACACATACATAGGCAAGAGGTTTTTTCCCAAATTATGATAACTCCTATAAAGGAAAGAAGACTTTAATGGGATAGAGAATAATGTGAGCCTTATTTTGGATGGGGTGGTCAAGAAAGGCCTTTCAGAGATGGAAACATTGAGTTGACATCTCAAGGATGAGAGTGACGTAGGCTTTCTAAAAACTGGGAGAAAAGTTGTCCAACCTGCAGAAAAACACAAGGCAAAGTCTCTGAGGCAGAAAAGGACTTGCCCTGTTCCAGAAACATAAGAGACCATTGTCACTGGAAAAGAGAAGCCATTGATGTGTTTTAAGCAGAGAGGGACGAGATCTGGTTTGCATTTTAAAGTGGTCACTGGTGACTTTGTGGAAGGTGAAAATGAGTTAGCATGTGGAAGCTAGGGTCCAGGGGTGGAGGCTGTTTGCAGCAGTCCACAACAGACCTCCTCAACAGACGTTATCTGAGGTTCTCTTAGACTTTTCAAGAAGTATGCAAGTAAGGATTGCTTTAAGAAATCATTTGCATTCTTTCTTAGATGAACTTTCCTGGATGAACTGATTTACTTGAGAAGGCTTCCTCTTTGCAAATGTTTACCTCTCACCCACCCTGAAACTTGCTAGGGGTCACTGTTCCAGGTTATAAAATCCTTAGGGGCACCAAATGGAGAGCAACTTGAAATACTGATAGAGATTTTGAAAATGGAATTACTTTACTGACTGAATAAAAGTCCTTTTGCAAGTCACGTGATTTCCAAATGTCCCTTTCAACAAAATTGCGGAAGGACCCAACTGAGTAGTCAGCTGGTCGATATTTATGCATTTTTTTCTGAGACCACTTTGTGATTTTTGCCATGTAATTCAGGAGTTCGATGAATTTAGTGATGTTGCTGTAATTGTTCTCCATTCTTATCTACTTATTTCTGTGAAAAAGTTTAACGATGTTTGCATCTAAAATGTGATAAATAAAACCATAATTGATAATTAACTTTCTCATTTTAATTCTATCGGTATTTATCCATGTACAGATAAGCCGAGAAGAAAAAACTCCACTCAGAACATTAGGATATGCATTTAAAAGAATTTTTTGTTTTTTGTTTAATTATTTTTCATCAAAATAATATATTGGTGTTTTGATCAATTTGTGTACCAATAATAATTGTAATAATAACCAAATTTGGAACTTTTTTAGATCCTTGTGATCATAGAAAATTGTAAAAAAATTAAATATAATACAATTTATATCAGAAAAATAGGATATATTTATCAGTAAGTGAATTTATATTTGTTTAAAATTCTGAGGGAAAGGAATGAAAATATAAGTTCAAGGAAAGAAGATATAAAGTAAAATTTCCAAACATTAAAGAATCATGTGTTCATCAATTTTTTTTTTAAATGGATGGTGCTGGGTATAAAATTGCTATGCTATTAGATTCCATGTAACAGATTTGTTTTAAAATGCTGAATTTATAGTATGTCATAAATTAGATCCTTTCCAGCTAATTAAATTTATGGTAAAATCTTTAAAATGGCAATTCAAATATGTGCTAGGGAGTACATAGGTTTTCAAGTTCTTTTAGGTTATATGTGAGTAAAAAAGTTTAAAAATATTCATCTGCATAATGATGTTGGCTTGTCCTAGGGTGGTGGCAACGGAGATAGAGAGAAGCAGATGTATTTGAAATATATCTTGATGTTTGAACTCACAGGATTTAATGATGGATTAATATAGGTGTGGAGAGTGAAGAAGAGGGAGGAAATAAGGGCTTTTCTTTGGTATTTAGTTGAACAACTGTTGGTGCTTTTAATGAGCCAGAGGACACCGAGGTAGGCATGGAATGGTACAAAGGAATTAGAAGCTGTGTTTGAGATGCCTATTCGACTTCCAGGTGAAGATATCAGATGCCATTATATATGAGTCTGAAGCTCAGGAAAAAGGCTGCTTCAACGTGATTAATTAGCACACATTCTTGAGCATTTTAGGTCTTCATACCCGGTCACTCACAGTACACAGCTGGAATTTTCAACTGCAGAATCAACAAAGCTGATACCTATGTCTTCCTTTGTATGGCATACATACATTAATTGATAGAATAATGCAGGGGACTTAACCAAAATAATATTAATATGTTATAAAGGAGAGTTTGGGGGTTATTTTCTTTATTCACTATAGAAAAACAGGGCAAAATATAAATGGGCTTGCATGTTTTGTTACAGATCTGAAAATTAAGTTCTTTCCCTATATCTTTTCATAATGCATAGGCTCTTCCATTAATCTAATATTGGGCTATTATTTGCAATATTCTGGGGGATATTCACCTAAGTAAATGTGTATTTTACAATTTGATATTTTTTGAAGAAAAATAATTTAAAACTTTAGAATAGCCCAGCATTTAGAATGAAAATAAAATCACTATAAATAAACTATAACCTTTTTAAAAACTGACAAACACCATGAGCATAGCAATTTCAAAAAAATAATGTAATAAATTTATTAATAAACTTCAGGATGCATGTATAATATCTTCTGAATTTGGTTGTGATCTATAATTCTAAGTATAAAAATTAATTTGAAAATAAATGATACAGAGGAGCAATTTGAGTTTTTATGTTATTTCCTCACTGTACTGAACAACGTATTTGCATAACCAGATTAGTCTTATACTGCATATATTGACTCACTGCTAAATATATGTAGGAAATTTGTCAATGGCACTTATTTTTTATGGCTCTTTTGCTCTTCCAGTGGCAAGTTTGCATGCTATTTCACTTAGAACTAGCAGACATTGTCAGGACAAGATGAGTTAGAGAGGTTAGGGTGCTGTGGGTTTATGAGGGGGTCAAGATGCATAAAACATACTTGCTCACATAGAAGCAAAAGTGGTTCTTTGCAATATTGCTACAAGTGTGTTCCCTACTAACACAGGAATTCTTCTCCAAGTTAGTCAATGAGATTCTCATCAGAAAGGAAAAAAAACATGTGGAGCATTTATAATTATAAATGCTGTAATAGCAAATATATTTCTGACAGGAGAGAAACTTTGACTAGGCCTTGATGAGAATAAAATCCTCCAATTAAAATTTCAAGTTCCCAATGAAAAGAAGAAATTTCCACACATTTGTTTCTGGCTCCAGGTTTTTAAATTTCTTTGTATTCTGCCATCAGTACATCTGGGACAGGGAAAGTATAGAGCACATATTTCAATATGACTTCTGGCCCTGCCCCTTCATGTCAGAGCACTGGGGAGCTCCACATAGGAGATGTTCCAGAAGCCTGTCTATATTGGGCAGCCAGCAATAACCTCTCCTGGCACAGAAATGACTGTGAACCACAGAACTCACTAAACTAAGCTTCCCCTTAAGGGGAGTCTCCCAAAGTGTCACTGCCACCACCATGACACCAGACAAGAGAGGTCAAGTGGCAGGAGCATGGCAACAAATTGTTACAAATATTGTTTTTGCACTCTTGACAAAAACAAATAATCACATGAACACGTTACTAGAGCCCCTCCAAGGCTCTTATAAGAGAGATCTGTGCCAATGGGAAGGTCTGAAACTTATGTTTTATTAGCTTCATACTAAGACCATCTTTGCCACACACTAAAGAAACATATAGAAATACTGCAGTAGACAAACATTCGGGACTATGAAAAAAATAGGCTGAATGTTAAAAGTTCTTTTTTTTTGTAAGAAATAGTACCTGTTTCTAGGATACACTTTCAAAAGGAAATAATTTCCTTCTGCTGTGTTAGTTCTAGATGACTGAATGTTTCCACTTGGGCCGTACCAAACCACAATCTCTATTAGCTCGACTCTAAGAACCTAATTCTGGCATACTCAGAAAAATAACAGAAGAATATAATAAAAATAATGCAAGAGATCAATGGTTAAATTAATTTTGGAAGTGGAACTAGGCTATTTGGCACTAATTATTTGGTATACTTAAAAATAGCTAGAAATAATTGGAAAAATAAAGGGATCATTTCTGTAAAACAAAAGAAAGAGCAAAGGAGTAAGGGCTGATGACTTCTTAAAAGAGATCTGACTCAAGCTGATTATGTAATTTGGTTCTGTGATAAATCAATATTTAATTAATATTTATAAGGACAAATGCAAAGAAGTTATAGTAATAGTAGCTGGTGTGTCTTTCTCTTACTAATTCATATGTGCTTTTTCACATTTTGTCTGCAACAGTTATAGAAAATATTTTTTATGGCTTATTTGATTTTTGCTTTTATTTGTGATGCACTTTGATGCCCAAGAGTTTCTAATTTTTGTGTAGTTAAATTTATCACACTTTCATTGCAGGTTTTTTCCCCCATTACTTTTGTGGTTAGAAAGTTCTTCCCCCTCCAGATGAAAGTACACAATTCAAATTATGTCTATTTGTGTTTTGAACTTATGTATACTCTTGAAAAATTCTACTGGACTTTACATTTAGAATTTTGAAAAGCTTAATTTAGCCTATATTGTTGAGCAATTTAACTTTTTCATTTCCCTTGAATGCTCTGTTGGATTAGAACTTGAATATGCTTTTATATCCCTCTCTTGCTTCCTTAGTCATGACACTTTGTAAAAATAATTTGGAATTTAGAACTTGTTTATTATTCAGTTACTAACATTTTTATATTTTATACCCCTTCTCATTCAATAAATATATTTTGGCAGTTGACTGATTCTGTGACAGTGTGTCTTATACTGGTTTTGACAGTTCAATACTTACTGGCTTTCAGTGAATCCTGTAAATCTGTTTATGACTCCAATTCCTTTATACTTGATTTTTACTTATGAGTTATATTTCAGTGAGGAGAACTATAGCTTTGAATATTTTTTGCAGATATATACACGCATGACATATTTTCTAAGTATTGCATGAGTTCATTCATTTTCCTTCACATATAAATTGTCACTTGGCCTTAGAATTCCTGTATCATAAACATTTTCTCTAAAATTTTACAGATGTGACTCTATTGATGTTACTAACTTGTGGTGCTGTGTGAAGAAGAGATTTGAGATCTACCTGTTCCATTAACACAAGAACCTTCGTTGTTTTGTTTACTTTGTGTTGTATTTTGTTTGTTGTTTGTTTGTTTTGCTGGGGTATTTGAAGATGGGTTGAGAAATTTGAATTTGGAAACACAGAGGTTTCTGACAACTTAACAAGACTAAATTCAGTGGATTGGTAGGGTGATGCCTAATTGTAAAGGGCTGAAGAATGAATCACAAGTAAAGAAATGAAAACAGAGACTGTAAGCAAATATTTTACGAAGGTTGACAATGAAATGGAATGTGGGGCATTAGAAAGGGGCATGTGAGCTCAAGGATTGGAAATAAAGGTAATATGTTTTGCTTATTAGAATTATCCAGTGGAGAAGGTGAGTCTGAAAATACAAGAGAGAGAAAGACAACTGTAACACTTGAAAAGGAAAATAGTCTTGGGACCTAGAACACAACATCAGTTTGTTCCACACATCAGTGGAAAGACTGATATTTCCCAGCAAAAGGACACTTCCTCCACTGCATCAAGACTAAAGTAGAAAGGAGCTAAGGTCATTGATGGGTAGGGGATTCAGAGATGGGAAGATGAAAGGCTTGCACTTGATGATTTCTGTTTTTCTCAGTGATATTTAAATCTTGGTCATTAATTGAGAAAGGATAGAGAAAGAAGTGGTAGAGGCTTGAGAAGCCAGAAGAAGGTGTGAAACAATTTTCTTAGAAAATGAGAAAAATTCAATTAGAGAAACAGAAGAACTGTTTGAAGTGATACATTTAAATTTAAAGGTGTCCAGTCTGTTCTGTTTATATATGTATAAAAATAAATGTACATATTTTCTTTCACAATAAATGTGGTATATGTGTGGGTGTAGTATATGCATTGCCAATTTAAAGACAATCATACTTGAATCTGATTATTTGTTTTATCAGTGTCAGGATATTAGATGTAGGACAACACAAAATGTGAAATAGACTAAGTGACCTTTTAGAATTCCAGCGTTATTTAAAGTTTTCCATTCTGATTTATGTATGAGATCCCAGGATTTAGCATATAGCCTGTCACCTGATAGACATTTATAGAGCCCAGTTAGATCTACTTCCTGTGTGTATTGTAAGTGATGGGAAATCAGTGGGTGCATGGAAAATTCTAGATAGTTGGTTTATGATAAACTTGAATCTATAGTAATAAAATACATATTTTTGAACTTCTGGCTTCTTATAGTGAAAGAAAGATTGACTATTCTGTTTACTGTCTGTTTCCATAAAAATTACTTCAACTTCACGTCTAACAAAAGTAATAATTAAGATAATAATACCACCCCCAAATTAACATTTTTCATAGAAGATTTGATCTTTTCTAACAAAACATTAGAGATCTAAAATATAATACTTTTGACAAAAATTCTTAATAGATGAATGAATGTGATACACTGATTATTTTTAGGAAATAATGGAATGCATTTATATGGATTAAAAAACTACAAAATACAAAGTTTGGACCCCAAATCTGCAATATTTTAGACCAGATTCACATGAACATATTGGAATTGCAGGTTTTGTATTAACACTTCTACTCATGTAGATAATCATATTTTCTTCTCTCCCATACTACTTAGAACATGAAGAAAACATATCAAAAATAATTTTATTAAAAATTATACATAATTTTCAGTTATGTATAATTACATACATTATGTAATGCACATAATGTATGTAATTATACATCACATACATTTCATAGTATGTGAAATGTAAACTATGAAAACTCTAACTTTATTGACTGCATGATCATTAGTAAAACGAAATTTGAGATTACAGCACCTTCTTTAACATTTCTGAAAATGGGTGGCATTATTCATTACTGTGTAGTATTTTTCTTCAAAATGGTCACTTGTTCCCCTAAGATCTAAGTTTAAGTGACAAAAATGCTAAACTGTTTACTAGGTAACATTTTGACAGAAAGACATGTTTCCTTCTTAGTGGCTTTCATTCCATTTTTTATTCAGATTAAATTCTGTAGATCAGCCACTTACTTACCATCCATCTTACTATACTAAGAAGTATAAGTATAAATTCCAACTTCATATTTCTACCTTGTCAATTTCACATCCTTTATTTTCTTTATGTGACCCTGTCCTGCTCCATGGAGGATAGATTTTTTTTTCCCTGTATTTTAACATTCAGTGACTTACAAGTGAACATTTAACTCAGTTTTGTTAAATTGAATGATTTTGTGATGAAAGATTCCAAAAGTTGAGAGAAAATAACCCCAAAATATTAACGTATAAAATGCCTGTAACATTTTTTCTTTATGATTTAGTTACAACATTGAATCCAGAAAGAGATCAAGCTGCATTTTCTGATACTGTGATTTGGTAGACACGCTTGTTAAAATCTTTTTTATTTCAAAGACTTGATAAACTGTTTTTCAAAGAAAGGAAAGCCAAAGAGTGGCAGACCATTTGGTTCAGGGCCTCTACAATATGAAGAGCTGTTCAAACTGCACAGATTGGATTTCTGAACAAAAAGCATTTCAGCACTGTCACTGGCATGATTTCATAACCTCCACCTCCTTCAGAATCAGATGATTATCAATAACTATGTTCTTGCTGCCAAAATAAAATAGCATTTTGTTCCACTTCTGAAATTTCAAGTGAAAATGAATTTAAAATTCCATTCTCAGAATCAACACTGGTAGAAGTGAGAAGTGTTTGACCTTTTTCTTTCCCTCTGATTGACTACAACAGAGAGAAACAGAGGGCACAAAAGATATTTGAAAGCTTTAAACTTCAAACTTTTTAAGGCTGTTTTTAAGCTGTGGGGGTCAGGCCACTTGTCTACCAAGTGATTTCTTTTCTTCCCTCTTGTTACCTTTGGCCAAGGGAGAAAAATCACTACATAGTAATAAAGAAATCACCACACAATAAGATATTTGACCCTCAGAGAAACAAGAGTCGCACATATTTCTCCACTATGTGATTCACACATTTGATATTGGTCACGAGGACCACTGTGTAATGGCTTATATTAGGTGATTTTCCCCCCTCAAAGTTGTAGGAAAACGCCATAAAATGTGTTGAATAACAAATTGCTGAATGATAGTTAATTCATTTAAAAGACAGCCAGTCACTGTTTGCTATAGTTAATTTACTGTATGACTTATTGATTCTATTTGTATATACGAAGCAAAATTCTGATGTAGTTTATATACCAAAACATTAACAAAATATGTTTTCTAGATGATTGAGGTGAGGAGATGAAAACATGGGCTGTTTTGTAGATTCTAAAGCGTTGGTGTTGCTATTATGTTTGAATTATTATCCCTTGTGTCACAAATGCTTTATCGTGTTTTGTTGCCAATTGACTGTCCTGAGAACTTGGTCCTCCTGTTCTCCCTGATGTCCCATATTCCTGCTGTCTCTGTTCTCTCCAGCCCATCCTTCTCAATCCCTTCTTGAGCCTGTCTTCTTCTGTCCATGTCTTACGTATGGGTTTTCACAGAGGTTGTGTGAAAGGCCCTCTTCTGTACTCACCTCCATATTTTCCTTCTATGATGCTACCTATCACCTACATCCTGGTGATTCCCGAACTTTTATTTTCAGCTTTCTTTTTCGGGCTGCCTCCCAGAGTCCCAGTATGTGTAATTGTAATAAACAGCCTATCTGGCAAATCTACGTCCTTGTCCCACAGAGTTCTGTGTCCTGCAAAAGCCTTCTCCTTTCTCTCTTCTGTGATTTCCACCTTGATGAAAGGCATCTTTGTTCATCCAATTGCTGTAATATACAACCTAAATATAGGACTTGTTCCTCGTCTATGTCCCAGATTTAATTATTCACTATACGCTATCAATTGTATGTGTTTAAAACCGCTTAAATCTCTCCACTGTTCTCCATCCATATTGTCGCTATCTTGGTTTACACACTGACTTCTCTAAGCTGAAATAATGTAACTCTTTCCCGCCTGGTGTCTCTGCTCTACTCTTGTTCGCACTCCAGCAGTCTTTTCCCTACTCCAGTGTCCCTGTCCCAGGACACTGAGGTTTGAAGAATATTGAGAGTCAAACTGGATGGATGGGAGCTTGCTAGTGAAAGGAGGAGAGGATATCAAAAATGCCCATCAGCCAAAAATGTATCTCAGGAACCCGCCTTTGAGAAGATGAAGCAGAATAGGATCTAATCTAATCTGCAGATATCTGGTTTGAAAATAAATATAGCCACAGGAAAAGGAATTGACTCACATTCTTTATTCACCTATAAATTTTGTGTTTATCTTGCTCCCCAGATAGAGGACAGATACTATTTAAAGTTCCACTTTATCGAAGAGAAGGGTTCTGTCTTTAGCGTCTCCATTATTCCTAAGTTACCTTTATTTATTGATTTATTTTTACCTTGCTTTTTAGTGTGACCATCTTTCTACAACCAATACTTTCATAACAAATAGATTGAGATTGGATCAGAGAATGGGTTATCTGTCAAGGTCAGCGGTCTATACATGTCTATATTTATGTATATACGTACATATAAAGTTACTAAGGATGCTTAATATATAAAATACACTTATTTTACATAATACTATACTAAAGATACCTTTGATTAACAGAAAGACCATTGAATGCCTAGTGATCATATCCCTATAAGTACTACAGTGTTTGAATAGTCAAGATGTGGAAATAGTCTCAACTGAATATTATAATGGTATTTATTGAAATGAAATTTTGCCTGTACTTTAAACCCTATAGTGTCTGTGAAATTCGTTGGAAATTTTCAGGAGCCAAAAAGACCAAAGGAGACCAGAAGAAACATTTGACTAGGGTATTTATTTGTCTATTAATTTATACAGAGACAATACACTGTTTCTTGTTTTAAAGAAACTCACAGACTTTTAGAGAAGACAGACCCAAAGCAAATGTAATACAGTGTAACAGTGCATAAGAGAAGCATCCACAGAGAACTTAGCACAAAAGAGATACAGATACCTTTATTTTAGGAAGATGGAATGCTGCACAGAAGTGCCAAATGTAACATAAGTCACCAATCAGTGAGGATCATCACAATAAATAGTGATAAATGTTTTATATCAAGAGGTTGATCTGGTGGCAATTTGTCTCAGAATCACTTGGTAGCTCAACATTCCAATTTCCTTTTATTCCGAGATTTCTGAAGACATGGGACTCAGTACCTTCCTTGGGCCAGATTTTGTGTCCCACATCTGACTTGTGCCTCTCTGATGGGATATGCCTGCTTCCTGGGCCTCCTTATTGGCTTCAGAAAAAGGGGGATTCAACGACTAGGGGACCTAATGGGACTAAATCCCTGGTCAGCAGTGGGGTCAAAGACATACTAAAGACTCACTTGTGCAGAAACTGACCCACAGCTGTTGTCTAACTGACCTCTGAATCTTGCTACTAAGAAGTTTCAGAGCAGTGGACAAAATATTATCATGTGAAAGCTGTCTTTTATTTCTGTAATTTCTTTTGCTAAAATGGTTACTGTTATCTTTAGTTGAAAAGTTACATTAGATGTTTTATTTTAATACCACACTGAAGTGAAAACATGCTAGAGGTGTATCATGTTTGGCTTGATATGTTTAAGGAGTTGCCAACAATCTCAGGATGCTGCACATTTAATATTAAACTTTCAAAAATTTTAATGTGACCAACTAATATATCTTCAGTAAAAATTACGGACTCTTTTCTGCCTTTTAATATTGTAGAATATTGTTTAAATTTGATGATTTGAGGCCCAAAGTAGCCATTACTATATATATAGACACACACACACACACACACACACACACACACACACACAACATGATTTTATGCTGTATATAAACTAAATATATGTGCTATGTGTTTGTAAACATAAAGTTTTTTTGGATGAAGTAACGTTTGACCAAAATTGGCTGTATTTTTATTTATTCAATAGAGATATTAACATACTTCTCAAATATAGGTATTTTTAAGTTATTTCAAAAACATTGTATATTATTCACTCAAAATTTAGAATATATTTCTAGAAGTAAATACTATTTATTTCAGCTTTGCTAAGATATTAAAATTAATAGGGATGAAAATCTAGGCAATATAAAATATAGGTAAGGTCAATATGCATTAGAACAATATCTTAACCACATAAAATCATATGTATTATCCTAATCTTTCCTTTAAACCTTATTTCTTTCCTCTTAGAATTGTATTCTTTTCCTCTAGGTTGAGAGTCAAAATGACTTTTATTTTTATTAGAACTTTACTTTGTCTATTAAGATCCAGAAAGTATCAGTGAAACTTCTCAACTATAGATCTATAGCCACTTTGAACCAGCATCTTTATGATGATTTAATTTTTTTAATCATTCACAATGATGGGCTTTACAATAGTTTTCTCAGGAATAATTTCACGCACAGGAAGGCTGAGTAGCTGCATAAATTTGGAACTGATTAGGGATTGAAATTTAATGGCCAGGGTTGGAGAACTAACACTATCACTAGTTGTGTGAAATTGATAAATCCCTTAATAATTCTGAGACAAATTTTTCTGAGAGGATCATAAATACTTCGCTAGGTTGTTCTATGAAATTAGATTATTAGAAAAATAACTAAATAATCTGTAAAACCATAAGATATGTTACATCTTGTTCCCTGTGTTACCATAGACTCAGGCCTAAGCTGCTGGACCACATTTAACCACATCAGATAACATTCTCCAACACTCAATAACACTCTGCAAAACATTTTTAAAAAATAATTTTCATGGTTACATAGGTCCAGAAAATACTGTATATTATAGTCCCACTTAAAAGAGTTACATATTGCAGCACATAAAAGACCCCAAGATGTTATGTAGTAAAGAAAACTATTTAATATTGTTTAACACAGGCTTTTTTTAAACTTACTTGATCTAGAAATCTTTTTCATATAATACCTCTCATATTCATTTTAACTTATGGGGCCAATAAACAGGGGAAATTAAACATTTGAAAATAACTATCATAAAGTTAAAATAATAGGTTATACCAATGTATACAACACCTGGATTTGTACAGAGATTTGAGTTTTAAATTTAGGTACATTGAACATAACAGACCCAGAGACACACATAGAAAATGTACTGAGCAATCTGTCTTATGACTGGAAGTAGTAGATATTTCTTTATTGCAGAAATGAGCAGAGTAAGGAGCAACCAGTTGTGGGAAGCCTCCAGATAGGGTTAAGATGCAGAGAATGCATTTTGAAGGAGGTTAGGGAAATGATTAGCCAAGTGGGGTGGAGAGAGAATTCTTGGTAAGGCAAATCCTATATGATGGTACTGAGGAGGTAAGCAGATCTCAGGTGTGGATAACAGCAAGCAAATTAACTTGACAGATGTGGAATCTCAGGCTAGGAATAAGGAGAGAAAGCTTGGGGAGACTGAGTGGAAATAGAATCTTAGGAGTTAGACAAGTTCAGGAAACTGATATTTTTCGTGGAACTTAAGGATCAAAACATCTACACACATTTAATCAACTAGTCACCAGTACTCACAGTTCATCATATTATCCTTTACTTTAAATACTAATTATTCCTGTCTAGACGTTCAGCAAGCTATGTGTATGGTTTTAGGAAAGCTTGATAAATATTTTGAGTCTGATCCTGTGCATGCAACAGAAAGTCTTTGTGTGGTTTCCCAGCCAGCTAAGTGAGAGTCACATGTAAAACATGCAGAGGTGTTTTTAACAAGAGTTATCCCTGTACACTCATCTTCCTGTAAACACTGGGCTTCCTTTTATGAATCCACCTGTTCTCCTGAAGCCTTATTTGCAGGAATACTGGCAAACTTTCTATTTTTGAATATGACAGTAGAATACTCAAGAGCTAATTCCATGTAACCTCAGTTAACATAATATATCTCATAGCAGGATAAGCCTTTAGAAAGATAATTAATTGGAGATTTAAATACTTGCTTTTCAGCATATTTCAAATCAGTAGACCATAAAATTTTATAATTTTTTTAATCTCCAGGAATATTGAGCTTTGGGGTAATTCAGGTGGGGCTGTGGCAAGGTGTAAACTTGAATCACCAGGGAAAGAAGGGTTTGTAAACACAGTAATAAAAATAAATAAGCAGTAAAAACGAAGAAGAATAGTATCATATATCTAAAAATAAGATATTTTATTACATTAAAAATATATTCACCATTACTATTCATAAACCTAAAAATAATTTTTAAAACACTTTTCTGGTAAGGCAGAATATGATAGAACTTGTATTTGACATTTTGCTGCTGGCTTGTGAATCCTATTGCCATAAGTACTTGGCAATAATATATTTCCATGGTATATTCTATAATCTTTAATTATTTCCAGTTTTAATGCATCTTTGTCAATTTTTCTGAATTAATTAGGTGAAAGCTCTTTTCAGAATATTTTCAAAGCCAGTTGTACAAGGGATTCCACATGAATTTAAAGAATTATTGTAAAAGTAAAAATAGATGTGAAGGTCCGTGTTGTTTTTAGTCAATTATATTCTTCCAGAAAGCCAAGCTGAATTCTCCTGTGAGCAGCATTTAGATAGTAGGGTCCTATAGTTATTCTTGGCAGGTAGTATAGACACGACACGTCCAAACTCGTGATATTAGCTTCTTTAAAGGCATTTCTATAATCTTAAGAAAACAAAACACTTTTTCAACTGTTTTGATAATAATGGTGTTATTGAAGCAGGGTTTGTATAGCCAGGGCCTGGTTCCCTGGACCACAATAACCAATCTGTCCCCAAGATTTGGTCCTCAGTATGAATTGGAAGAAGCCTGTAACTGTGTTCTTGCGACACTGCAGAGTACCAATATGTTTATTTACCACTTTGTTCCATAAAGGATTTGATTGGCTTACAAATCTCAAAATGAATAGTGAGTGAGTCAAGATGAGGGGAGATGGGTACAAACATGAAAGTCAGTGTGGTGAATGCACACAGATGGGCACACTGGAGAATCTTGTTCAGTTGTTATAGGTGGACCTCAATTCTGGCTCGAAGTTGCCCAGTAATGAGAGAGAGAAAAGAGGGAGGAGAAGCAAACATGCTTCATTATTTAATCGAAGTTTCTATAAAAATTAAAAATCAAGCAATTATTCAGAATATAGGGACATTTTTTTTTATGAGACCTGAATAGGAGGACATGCAGTGTGAAGTAGCAGACAATGTCCTTGGCAACATCCCTAAATTACAGGGAATATTGAATTTTGGATGATTTTTATAGCATTTCTCAATGAGGTCATTGGTTAATGATGAAGACAATTCTACAACATTCTGAATAGACATATTATTTGCTTTGAGTCAGCACACTGTGTAAAAAGAGATTTCTTGGAAGTCTCATTTCCTTTTCTTGGAGGCTCCCTTCGAATCTAAAAAAATATTTATGTAATTAGCTCATCATTTGATACCTGGTGAATCAGCATCAATAAGCTTCTTTTCAAAATACAATTATGGTGAAAAAGCATTGACAGTAGTCAATGTAGTAGTGAATGTATTCTTTTTCCCTGGGCATAGTGCAAAGCAGGTGCAAATTATAACAATATTAATTTACTGTAATGGATTTACTTTAGTTTTTTTTCTTACAGCAGTTTTTATTTCTATATTGATTGTTTTAGCTGCATTTCAAAATTTAATAAAATGCTGAAAGATGTTAAACGTGCTGCCAAATGATGGCACTCTGTGCATATTCTCAGCTATATTTTACAAAGAGCCTTTTCTGATGCTCTAACTACCATGGTTTGGTGTATTTTCCTCATTAAAGACTGTCTCATAAGTCTCCATCTGTGGAGTGGAAGGAAATTTGGCTTCTGAGATATTTCTCTTTAACCATCTGAAAGCTTTTAAAAGATGATTAATTATGGAGCACACAAATCTATAATCTTTATCAGATAAAAATTATAAAAATCTGTTTTCCTGCTGCTGTTCACTTTATATGGATTACTTACAAATAAATCTAGTCTTTCTTGGTGTTTTAATAATTATTTTGAAAGACATGGCTTGCCTCAAAACATTTTTATCTACATAGTAACTATTAAGAACAAATATTTCTGGATATCTCTAAATATCATTTCATTATAATCCAGATCCCACCAATTGCTGAAAGAATGATAAGAATAGTAAGTTTCCTTGCCAACATATGATGTTGAAGGATTTGAAAATGTGCTTTCTGTCAGTTCTTGGGATCCAGAGACATGAAAATAAATACCCCCATGAGAATAGTATACTAGAGATGCCACAGTCCCCACACTGCCTATATGCTCTGCTAAGGCAATGGACTGAGGCAGCCATATTGTATCCTGTGACCCTGTCTTTCTTTTTGTACAACTGATTGGTTCACTGTTAAGCATCTGATCCAAGCATAACCAGTTTAATAGATTGAACAATGACCTTTTACCTATAACTTACGATATGTGGCCTTACAGGAAATATAGTTGAATAATCTTATCTGGTGGCCAGGTACGTGAACTGAGAAACATACTAAGAATTTTGTCAACATGAAGGGAGATTTGAAACAAAACAGTTATGAGGAAGAGAGAGAAGGAGTATAGGAAGCCAAAGTGAAATACAAGGCAGATCATGAGGGAGTAAATAATACAATTTAGCAGGCACAGGTAGTCGATAGAGGGAATAGATGTGCAGAGAAACAGAAAAAAATTATGTGGCTCATGCAGGAGAGCTTGATAATTTTGTCCTTATGTATACTTTGATTCTTTATGATTCTATAGTTCTAGCTGCTTATGCAGGCATAGTCTTATGATAAATCCTGATTTAGTTGAATCTGCTGGAGAAGGTCTCTATGTTTTAGAACCCAAAGAGCCAGTCAACAGATATGCAGGCATAAGGGAATATGACCCAAAGATATATGCTGAGGACCGAAATTCAGATGCATATAAAAAAAGTAACAAATGGCATAAATAATCAATAGGAAGAATGTATGGGGAACTCCAACAATGAGAAAGACATGGTAATAGAGAATATGGTGTGAATTGTAGCTGGAATTGGAAGTCTTCAGCAGACACCAATTCCAGACAGGCGGATGATATTCCCAGGACTGCAATGTCTTGGAGGAGAAGTGGCAAAAGTAAGGCCTGACCTGGGACCTCATATAGATCATAGGAACAAAATTCATAATAGCAAACAAACGAATATCTATGGATGGGTCTGGGGCACACGGAAGAGAGTTAGACTTCGGGCACAAAATGTGTGTACCACTATCAGAACTGAGTTTCCAAGTAGAAAAACTGGAAAAGGAAATCAGACTCAGGAAATGAACCTCCAAAGCTCTAGGATTAACATGCTAGGAAATTTTAAATATGAAACAGTCTGAGAGGTAAGTAGGCAGCACTGAGATTCTGCACCCAAGAATCACAAAGGCTAACTGGGCTTAACTCCTGGATGAAGGCCTGGAGGGAGTAATTCTCCAAAGTGGCTCTGGACCCTCAACAGCTCTCATAGATTCCCAAGCAGGCTCCATGAAAAAGAGTACTTCAGCCTGCAAGTGATTGCTCTGGGGGATCTTTCCAGGTATAAACTCTTCAATTTCTCTCTCTATTTCTGTCTCTCTCGATGTTTTTCTTTGGATCTTGGTTTTGTTCACTGTCCATACCTTTGGCCTTGACTTTTTCATGGTCCTTATTTCTTTTCCTAAACTCAGCCAGTCCCAGAGATACAGCCTCACCTCTCTCTCACTTGTAATTCATCTTCCTTGCTCTCTTGCTCCCTCCCCAGAAAAGTCTACTCATTCAAGCCTGCTCCACTCTCAGGCCTGCCCTACTCCTGAAAACTCAGTACTGGCCAGAGGCTTCCTGTCCTAGGAAGGGAGGCAAAGAAACTTGGACTTGGGAGCTAAATGGAACCTCATCAATAAAACTAATGCTTCAGCAAGAGGGGAAGTTCAGCAATGGGAACTGGGTCACGGGATCAATGTTACTAGAATGGCTCTTTAGTCTTTCAACCTGATAGATCTGGCATCCTGGAAAAGCTATGGGCCATCCAGCAGGAAGTTATGGCAGTGGCAGGGTCTATTTAATTAGTACTGAGTGATCAAATTATAAATACACATGATTACAAAGTTAAAGAATATCAGAAGACTTAAAATGAAAAGCAACAGTCTATAGATGTGCCATCCTTTACCCTTTGTCTCAATAAAAAAAATGACCACTGCAATAGTAACTATTGTGTACTGAGTGATTGTTATGTCTTATATAATGCTTGCAGTAGTTCAAAAAAGTACCGTTACACACTATTATTTTTTTCACAGATGTTGAAAGTGACAGTGTCAACCAACAAAGGTCAGATTTTAAAGCCCATGCAGTTAACCATTCATATTTGTATTACATGCACTCACATGCATGTGCGCACACAAATCGAATTTAATGCAAATAAAATTTCTTCACTGGATGTCAGTTCAATAACAAAAAAACCTCTTCATTCTAAGAATAAAAGTATAAAACTTACCAATTTAGTACCGTGGCAATAGAAAAAACCTTTCACTGATTTTAAAGTCAGTCACTTCTTTTTAAGTTTCTCAAATGTGCATGCTTCCTAAAAATCTGGGAGAAATAAGTCTTTTAGAAATTAGAAACTTTTTAGACACTAGATATATAATTAGATCAGTTAATGACATACTATTAATGGCTATTGACTTTCCCTTATTCATCTTCATTAAAATATTCTAAGAATAAAGGCAAAATTATATTTCAGGGATAAAACATAATTAGAAAATTTATTTCATTTCGTAATTTTCTATTGATGTTACAATTTTACTTCTTCATATGCAGGCCTCCAAAGTGGAAGAGAATGAAAAAAATAGAGGATAGAGAACAACCGAAGAACAAAGGTAGTTTGAAAGGGTCATAGAAACAAGAGATGGCTAGAGTTTGGTCCATTCTTCAGTATAACCAGCTCTAAGTACAGGCACATCATTAAAATAAATACCGAGTCTAAACACTATCCTTCATGAGCAGTGCTGAAGAGGGTAGACTTTTGGTATGATTCTCTTCAGTGGTGTCGAGATCAGATTCAGCCACTTAACTAGACCTTGAAGTTCAGTGGACCTGATGGTTTTCAGGCTATGGTCGCTTCCCGAAAGAAATTATTCTGTTCTCAAATAAGTTATGTCAATAAAGTTCAAGGGGAAATCAGAGAGAGGCACGCCTCATACCTTTAGAGGACTTAATATTTTGCGTCTTCAATATAGACCATAATGAAACAAAAATTAGATTGCAAGATGCTTTAAGGCAAAGATTTTTTTATGTATTCCATCTACATCATCTAAAAATTTGATTCTAATAGCCGCCTTGCATAAACTAATCGATAGCTACTAATTAATATTCAGCCTAAACACTATAAGTTCATATATTTGTTCACATTTCTCTTTTATATCCTCTCGAAATTCAAGGTGCATGATTTTGATGGTATGGATAATCATCAATGGCTATGAGAATTAGTTTGATATTTTCCTACAGTATATAGTGAAAATTAAAAAAAAAACCTATAAATAAATAGATTATATGAGAAAATGGAAGCATTATATTAAAGGAGTAAAAACAATCATTTACTAAATATTTGACTTGCACATTAGGTATTGCAAAAGACAAGCAAAGGTAACTTGTGTTAAAATAACTAAAAAGAGAAAAAAAGTTGAAACAGATAAAACTTGGAGTAGGGTTTTGTGGTGTGTTAGAACTGACAATGAAAGCTGCTTAAGCCTTGATTCTGGGTGTTTTTGTACTACTCCTTGTCATTCCTACTAAGGCTTGGGATGATATATTTTCAGTTGAGGAGTTGTTAGTAGTGCAATTTGTGCTCAAATCTGGCTGTTCCATTAGCTTATAATGAGGAAGGCCCAAATACTGAATGTTTCAGTCCTCTTAAAGTTGATATTATACAGGTGGTGGAGGACCTCCAAGTATCTTAAGGTCAGTTTTATCTTAGACGTGCCTTCTTTTCCGAAGCCACTGGGGGCCATTTATAACAACTGCTGACAATGCAAGGCGACTCTTATTTCTTCATTGTGAGAAGCACTCACCCTTAAAAAGACATTTAAACCTGCAACTTTACAAAGTACAATTTGCTAATAAGCCTGCAGAATACCACAGGGTTTATGAAAACATAGATCAATGCCAACCACTTTATTACATGACACTGCCAATAGCAGGCACCTGCAGTGAAGTTTTCTGTTTGTAGAACACTTCTTTTTTTCTTCACATATTTGTATCTTTGGATGAGAGATTTTATACCAAGCAATCCCCCACAGTTATTGCTTCATATCTGAGCTCATAATTCATATTCTAACCACATAGCTATAATTGGCTATGTTGAAGACCTTTTTAAGTCACCAAAGGAAAATATAAGCCAAGTTTATTTTGAGAAATAAAAAAAAGGTAATATTTATTCTTGATTTTTTTCTCTTAAAATAAACCAGTGAGGGGCCGCCCGGTGGCGCAGCGGTTTAGTCCGCGCTTGGCAGCCCGGGGTTTGCGAGTTCGGATCTCGGGAGCCCGCCGAGGCACTGCCTGTCAGCCATGCTGTGGCGGCGTCCCATATAAAGTGGAGGAAGATGGGCACGATGTTAGCTCAGGGCCAGTCTTCCTCAGCAAAAAGGGGAGGATTGGCAACCGATGTTAGCTCAGGGCTTGTCTTCCCCACAAAAAAAAAAAAAAAAAAAATCATAGAAAATAAAAAATAAAAAAAAATAATAATAAAAAAAATAAACCAGTGAATTGCTTTGCATTTTCCAGCATACTTAGCATTAATGCTCCTCAAATGACTAGCCAGAAGATATTCTGAGTATATGTACTTCTCCCAACTATGATAATTGTGTGCTCTCTAAGTAAAATACTGATACGTTTATCTTAAGAGAATGTACCAAATACTCTTATCCTAATCGTGTCATTATGTGAAATCAAATGCTTGGCTGTTTCTCATAACTCTGGAGCTTCCTCTTTTAATGACCAAATCTCACTAACATTAAAGAAAGGACATGCTTAGAGATGTTCCCGGGAATGTATTGAAAGAAAAACGTGGCCGGATGTGTGTGTATTTGTCTGTGCGCACAATTACACATACGTATGTGTTTCAGAGAATCAGTCCACCATAGCTTTTCAACTCCATTTTAACAATCTCTTCTTCTGTTTGTGAATGTTCTCACACAGTTAATGCACTCACAGAGAAGGATTTTTTTAAATTTACCTTTTTGAGTATTTGTGTCTGTGTGTGTGTCTTTTTGGCTCCACATCAAGAACAACACTTAGAAGTGAAGAACTTAATGTAGGCCATCATCCAGGCACAGATTGCTAGCTCCTCAAGGTGCAGGAAGTTGTTTCAGGGCCCAATAAATAATGCCGTCGTTTACCCCTGTTGTTGATATGAAAACATTTCTTTCCCAATAAAACTCTACACATTCATATGTCACTTCATGGCCTCCTACAGCCCCTTGTAATTCTAAGCTGAATGTGGTAGAATCACTTTATTTTAATTGAAGTATAATTGACATATAACATTTTATTAGTTTCAGATGTGCAACGTAATGATTCGATATTTGTATATATTGCAAAACGATCACCACCATAAGTCTAGTTAACATCTGTCACCATACATAGTTAAAAAAAATTTTTTTCTTGTGATAAGAAATTTTAAGATCTACTCTTAGCAACTTTCAAATATATAATAATATTGTTAACTATAGTCACCATGCTGTACAGTACATCCCATGGCTTATTTATTTTATAACTGGAAGTTTGTACCCTTTGATTCCCCCTTACCCATTTCACTCCACCTGACCCCTCCAGCCCCCCTCACAACCACCAATCTGTTCTCCATATCTATGCTTGCTTTTTGTTTGTTTGTTTTTAGACTCTACATATAAGTTAGAATATTGCATGCTCTGCTATATAAAACACTATCAGGAGAATCAAAAACATATTTCTGCCATTGCAAATTCAGTAGGTTCCCCATACTGTGTACCCAGGTCCAAAAGAATCTTTCCAATGAGTTAATCAACCTAAGTATCTAAATCTTGATTGACATGAATATCTAATTCATTAAAAATTGTCAATGTAGCTGATCTATATCTCATGTTTTGACAACCTATTTTTATTTTATCAAGAAAAAACTTAAAAGAAGCATTTTGGAATAAGAATATAATATTATGGGTAAAATGTGATTATCTAATTTAAATAACAGAATATGAATATTTTGTTTACATTCACATATGCCTATCACAAAAGAGGGTATGTAACAAGGTTTAGATAAGTGCTACAAATTACATTATACAAATAATAATTCTAAAAGTGTATTTCATGTATGTTTACTTATCATGGAATAAAAAAGCCAATTTATATTTCTTACCATATTCTAAATTGACTAAATGAGTTCAAACACAGAAAATCTTTCCAAAATAAATTGTTTGTATTTTTTTCCATAAACCTAAAAAAGGAAGGGAAAATTTTGTTTTATAATCTACAACACTATATAATGCAAAGAACTTTTAAATTATATCATACAATTAAGTTGATAACATAATTCTAGTACTAAAATAATGAAAGTTTTATGTTTTTAAAGTGAGACAATAACATCAGAATAACCAATTAATAAATTGAAAGAAATCAGCATGGAATAAGTTCTGGCTTCAACTTTCAAAGGAATGGTAAGAATAATCCTACGCAAAATTCATGTCACATCATGAAGCATTATGAAACCTGAAGAAGTAAACTGCAAGACAAAGAAGGAAGTTATAATTAAATCCACTTTATAAAAACTTTAAATAGCAAATGAATGCCTTAGATTATAAAATACTTATACACTTTAGATTTACAAAAAAGTGTGTTTATCAAACTATTAATACTTGAACATATATAATGGTTCAATATTGAGATCATACTCAAAGTTCAGCTTTAATCCTGCTTATTTTTATTTGAAGTTGTATTATTTTGATTATTTTTATTTGAAATTATATTTAAAGCATGTAATTAAATACTTTCTAAAAGCTTTGTTATTGGTATCCTAATATGACATCCTATTAACTCTGTTTTCCTTTTGATTGTTTTCAAATTTTTGCTATCACAAACTTTATTATAATGGACATCCTTCAACATGATTTTTTTGTCCATATACCTTATTATGTTCCCTTATTGATTCTTTGAAGTAGAATTACAAGATCAAAAGACATGATTGTTTTAAGGCTTTCAATTTGCATAGCCAAATTGCTTCCTAAAAAGCTACCCGAGCAAACAGTATATTAAAATGTGTATGATACTTCATCTTCACCAACATTGAGTGTCATTACTAAAATGATGACAGTTTGAAAACAAAAATCGATAGCCCTCTGTTTACATTTTTATTTTCATGTATATAAAAATATTTTATTTTTGATGTATGTTGGCTGTTTTTATTTATTATTTTATTTATTATTATTTATTTCTGTGATTTTTCCATTCATGTCCTAGCCCATTTTTCCAACATTTTTTGTATGAAGTTTTAAAAACTACTATCAGGATAAAAGAATATTAACTCTTTGTCACTCATATTCTTTGTCAAATGTTTAGTTTACTCACACATGCATCTGTGTACTTCTATCTAATTTTAACTTTCATATAATAAAGTTTACAAACAACATCTCAACAAATAATATGAGCAGTTTTACACCTACAAATCCAACAATAGATGACAGACTCCTTTGAAACCACAATTTATTCAAACTGACAAAAGATGAAACAGAAGATCCAAATGGTCCTATATACACTAATGAAATTGAATTCTTTGTTACAAACCTTTCCACAAAGAAAATTCCAGTCACAAATGGTTTTAAAAGTGAATTCTATAAAACACTAGAGAAAAAATAAAACCAATCTTAATTCTGGAAAATAGAGGATTTGGAGCAAACAATTTCCAATGAATTTTTAAGAGCAGTATTACTCTGATATCAAAACTGACAAAAATATCACAACAAAACTACAGACCAATACCTCTCATGAACACAAAGGCAAAATACTTTAAAATTCTAGAAAATCAAGTCTAGCAACAGACAAAAATGTTTATACAACACTACCAAATATGGTTTGTTCCCGGTACGCAAAGTAAATTTAACACTTGAAATTAAATCAATGTAATTCACAATATTAACATAATAAAGCAGAAAGTAACACCTGATCCCTTCAGAAGGTGCAAAAAATCATTAGACAAAATTCAATAATCATTTCTAACTAAAAACTGTAAGTAAACAAAAATAAGTGGGAGATTGCCTAATTTGATATAATTCAACAACAAAAATCTACAGGTAACATGATAGTCCGTGGTAAAAATTAAAAACGTTTCTGCTAAGATCAGAAACACACCAAGGATCCTGCTTTAAAAAGTTTTTCTTTTTTCAGCTTTGTTGAGATTTAATTGACAACTAAAATTATAAGATATTTAAAGTGTACATTGTGGTGATTTTATATATGTATACATCCTGAAAGGATTTCCTCCATCTAGCTAATTAACACATTTATCACCTCACATATTGATTTATTTCTAGTTTAATTTTTTTGGGTGAGAACATTTAAGTTCTACTCTAAAAGTTTGTACCCGTCTACCAACCTTCTCCTATTTCTCCCACACCCCAGTCCCTGGCAACCACTTTTCTATCCTCTGTTTCTATGAGTTTCACTTTTTATTCAGATTCCACAGATAAGTGATACTATGAAGTATTTGTCTTCCTCCGTCTGGCTTATTTCACTCAGCATAATCCCCTTAAGGTCCATCCATGTTGTTGTAAACAGTAGGATTTCCTTCTTTCTCATGGCTGAATAATATTTCATTGTGTTTATATATCTATATAAACCTGTTCTCTATCCATTCATTCACTGACAGACACTTAGGTTGTTTACGTATCTTGGCTATCATGAATAATGCTGCGATAAACACAGGAGTGCAGATCTCTCTTTGATATCCTGTCTTCATTTCCTTTGGATATATACCCAGAAGTGGGATGGCTGAATGTTATGGAAGTTGTGTTTTTAATATTTGGAGGAACATCCATACTGTTTTCCATAGTGGCTCCACCAATTATATTTTCACCAAAAGTGCAGAAGGATTCCTTTTTTCCACATCCTTGTAAACACTTGTCATCTTTTATGTTTTTGATGATAGCCATTCTAATAAGTGTGAGGTGGTTTGGAGTTGCATTGCCCTAATGATTAGTGATGTTGAGCACCTTTTCATATATCTGTTGAACATTTGTATGTCTTCTTAGGAAAAATGTCTACTCGATTCCTCTTCCCGTTTTTTAATCGGATTGTTTGTTTTTTTGCTATTGAGTTATGTGAAATCTTTATATATTTTGGATATTAACTCCTTATCAGGTATATGGTTTGCAACTATTTTCTCCCAATCCATAGGTTGCCTTTTCACTTTGTTGATGGCTTCCTTTGCTGCATGGAACCTTTTTAGTCTGGTGTACTCCAATTTGTTCAGTTTTGTTTTTGTTACCTCTGCTTTTGATGTCAAATCCAAAAAATCATTGCCTAGAGTGATGTCAAGGAACTTACCCTCTGTTTTCACTGAGGTGTTTTGTAGTTTCTGGTCTTAAATTTAAGTCTTTAATCCATTTTAAATTGATTTGTGTGTATGGTGTGAGATAGGGATCCAGTTTCATTCTTTTGCATGGGGCTGTCACCATTTATTGAAGAGACTATCCTTTCTCCATTGTATATTCTTGACTCCTTTGTAAAATTAATTAACAATATATGTATGTGTCTATTTCTTGACTGTCTATTCTGTTCCCTCGATCTATGTGTCTTTATGTTCCATTGTCTATGTGTTTCCATGCCAATACTGTACTGTTTTGATTACTATAGCTTTGCAATATAGTTTGAAGTCAGGAAATGTGATGTCCCCAGCTTTGTTCTTCTTTCTCAAGACTGCTTGGGATCTATGGGGTCTTTTGTGGTTCCACGCAAATTTTAGGATTTTTTTTTTCTATTTACATGAAAAATGCCATTGGAATTAGATAGGGATTACATTGAATCAGTAGATCTCTTTGAGTGGTATGGACATTTCAGTGGTATATATTTTCCAGTCCGTGAGCATGGAATAGCTTTCTATTTATTTGTGTCTTCTTCAATTTCTTTCATCAATATCTTAGTTTTCAGTGGGCTTGCCATACATGGCCTTTATTATGTTGACGTATGTTTTGTCTGTACCCACTTTGTTGAGAGTTTTTATCATAAATGAATGTTGAATTTAGTCAAATGCTTTAACTGCATCTATTGAAATGATTATATAATTTTTATCCTTCATTTTGTTAATGAGGTGTATCACATTGATTGATTTGTGGATGTTGAACCATCCTTGGATCCCTGGAATAAATCCCACTTAATCATGGTGTACAAGGGAAATTAGTAGGATTAACCACAGTCCCTATCTCTACAGTAGATCTCAGGACTTCCCTTGGTAATCATCCTGTTCCTCGTTCACCATCCAATTAAATTCCCCTTATACTTAGCTAACACCTTGGCAGGTCTTTGTAGTTTACCTGGTGGTATGACCTAAACCTTCTTTCCTGAGGGTCTGAGCCCTTGGAAATTATAATCTCCTCAGTCAAGTACTGCTGCACCTATCAGTTTACAGCTACAAGGGGACTAAGAGGCTCCCAAGGGTATCACAGGGTAAATTATCATTCTAGGCTGTGTGACAAATTACCACAAAATTAGCAACTTAAAACAAGATAAAGTTATTATGTCACAGTTCCCTTGGGTCAGGATTCCAGGCACAACTCAGCTGGATTCTCTGCTCCGAGTCTCACTTGGTTTCAGTCAAGGTGTCGGCCAGGACCACAGCTATTTAAAGGCTCAACAGCGGGATGATCCACTTCCAAACTTGTTCACGTTGTTGACAGACTTTAATTTCTGGCTGTTGTAAATCTGAGGAGCTCAGTTCCTAGTCTTGGGCACTCTATCCATAGATAGTCACGAAATGACTGCTTCTTTTAGGCCAGAGTAAAATCTCTCTTTTAAGGCTTTCACCTAAGTTAGGCCCCCTTAGGAGAGTCTCTTCTGATTGATTTATAGTCAATTGACTACAGACCTTAATTATATCTACAAAATACCTTCATATTTGCCACATATGATATCACATAATATTCATAGGTCCTGCCCACACTCAAGGGAAGGGGATTATACAAGGGAAAGGGATATGGGAGTCATTTTAGAATCCCATACATGGGTTCCTCGTATATACCTTCCTGTCCCCATTGTGTAAAAGCAGTCCCACCTCCTCCTGCTGATTGGGATGAATTACACCTGCCAAGATGGTGACTCCTCTTCTCACCTGCTGGTTCCCAGACCCAAAATTCCAAAGTGCACCTGCAGTGACCATATGCTGTAATCCAATGGGAATTTTGTTATGTCCCCTGGCAAGATTGTTTTCCCTCTGAGAACCATGACTTCTAACCCCGAAGAGCCCGGATTTGTAAGGATGGGAAGCACAAAGTCCCCCAGTGTATAATTGGGAGTAATAGTAAAAGATGTCACTCCTATTTTCAGCCCTTGGTTGCCAGATCCATGTATTCTTTCTATAAAGACACAGTGTAATATAGAGGTCTCTATTTTAATGCATATGCTACAACCTGAGGGATGTCATCTCATCTTTGCAGAGTATTGTCTCCAAGTTTTTCTTTAACTGGGTTTTCAGCAGGGGGTTTCAGTACTCTGTGAGACTGGCTGCTTCTGGATAGTGTGGTTTGTAATATGCCCAGTGAATCCCATAGTCATGGACTATTCCCATTCCTTGTTTACTCTGAGGTGGATCTGTGAAGCTACTGTGAAGTAGCTTGTTGGAAGCTATATTGTGTGAGATTTGATGACTGTGGATCAGATATTCTGTAAGATAAATAGTTCTGCAGATATTCTATAAGAACTATCTAATGATTCTGGCTGAGGTTCTGCTGACAGGAAAGGCAAACATATCTATCTTTGTGAGAATCAATTACTGATCTTTCCTGGATGGAAAAGGTCCAATGCAATTGATTTGTCACAAAGTGATCAATTGGTGTCCTCAAGGACTAGTGCCATGTCAGGAATTCAATGTTTATCTCTGTTATTGGCAGGTTGGATATTCAGGCAGCAGGAACTGGATTAGCCTTTGCAAATTGAAGTCTTCGTTGTTGGGACAAAGTGAATCTTCAATTTCTACCACTGTGGGTATTACATTCACATGACTCTCTTGCCGTTTCCAGGGAGACAAATGATGAAGACTATCTCAGGTTTACTGGCCTAGTCATCTTGCCTACTTGTTTGTTGAGCACCTATTCCATGACGGATGCTTTCTGATAAGTGTTCATGTGGGCTACACAAACCTTAAAACTTTGTGCCCTTCCCATATGACCATCCCAATATCTCTATCCAAGACCTCTTTGTTTTCAATCTTCCAGCCCATTTTCTTTAGGGCCTCTGACCAGTTGGCCAGGCTATTAGCTCACTGTCTTTTAAGTCCATCCCTGTAAGTGGCTGTAATGTAACTATCATCCATTTTCAGTTTGCACTCACATACAGTGTTGACCCATTGGCCGGCCAAGATCAGATATTTTTCTCCTCTTCCAACTGGCCATACAGGAACTTACATAACTCCATAGATGAGATCTGAGGCAGGAGTCTGCTGTGACTGTGATGACATTGGGATCTAGGCTTCCTGCACATGGAGTTTTTATTTTGTGATGAATTGTTGCTGAGTCTCCCTATCTTTATTACTTAGTGGGTCTGACAGAACCCGGGAAATAATGTGCAGTTCTAGACATCTGGTCTCTTGGTGTCCCATGGTTAACCCTAGGAACACAAGGCCTAGTAATGCACAAGGTATTGTTTCTCAAAAGCCATATAATTCTATACTCCAGATGGCATGGCTTTGCCCAGAGCCCCAGGGGTATTATTGTGATTATGCTACTAGGATTACCCATAAACTGCATACTGCCTTTTTTTCTACCATGGACTTCTCCAACACTATATGAATGGCCATATCTTATGGCTCAAGAAGCAGTGCTGCTTACACTGGAGGCTGGAACTGCTGAAGAGACCTTTCCTGACCTGGCCTCACTCAAATCTGCCAACCTTCCATGTCTTCCAATATGTAGATTGGAGAATTATCCCTACGTGTTGAGTGTGTTGCCTCCAGAGCCTAAAAATGTCTTCTGGATCCTTTGCTTTCTTCTTTAAGATATGAGATATAAGACGTAGTAATTAGTCTTTTACTTTGGAGGGGATATACTGGCAAATTCCTGACTACTGGACCCCCAGAAATTTTACTGCAGTATGTATATCCTTGACCTTTCATAGAACATGAGTCTCCCAGTGTGAATATTCTGGTGAATCTCCTGGCCTCAAATAATATATGCATTTCAGCATGCCCACTTCCCTTTTTATTCCTTCTTATATCATCTGCCTGGACAATGCAGGCATTTGCACTTCACTGAGAGTTGATCTTCACTTTTCCATGCTTCTAAGAGCCACTCTAGCAGCTGAGATCGTTGCAGGGGTATTGAATCTAACATCATGAGAAAGGGCCCCCAGTCAATAAATTTTTGTTTATCCAGTCTTATACTCTAGCACCTTCATCAAGCACAATCAAAATCCAATCTCAGGATACTCCTCTGACTCTTGCTAGTATTTTCTATGGCTCTTTCAGGGTATACTCTGACACCTCTGGATATCTATGATTCTAATGATCAAATCCTGAGCCTGCTCCTCCACTGAATCTGCTCTTCTACTGCCTTTTTGTAAGCTAGGAAAGAGGCCCCCTGACTCTATCACTCAACCTTTAACTCCTTGTTTGTGACTCATTGTTTTATTATCCATCTTCAGGTCATCAGTACAATTTAGTAATAAGTAGCCAATATGTTGACTTTGTGACATACCCCCAAATTTGTCAGAGGCCCGAATCTTCACACCGACAAGAGTTTCCCTGTCACCTGGAATGCTTCCCCAGTTTTCCGCTGGGAAAATCTTCAGCACTTTAGCTGCCGCCTCTACCACACACTCCACATGGAGTACGGCAGTGGGTGAGCCAGCCCTCAAAGCCTATCTTACTGCCTACTTCTCTAAGCATTCCCAGCACCACCTGTGTTAGTTTGAGTATTCTAAGAATTTGATGTCAAGATATAATTAGACATACAAGAGATCTATTGGGGGAATGTCTATAAAGCATAAGGGGAAAAGAAGTAAGAATAGTCAAGAAAGCCTTCCCTCAATGAAGTGGGTCTGACAACTACAAAAGGAGTGAAGGAAGAAAGATTTGGGTAGGAAAAGCCTCAGAATGCAGTACAGGTTTAGAAAGTCTCAGGCTGATGGGGTGAACCTAGACCAAAGTTTTCCATTAGTAGACTCTAAAATTGGGCTGAAATGGCCTGACTCTGGTACCTCTCCCGTGCTCAGTCATTATTTGGGAACAGAGTCAAGGAACTGCGCTCTCAGTTTTCGCATAGTGGGTCATCCAGAAGTGTAGCAGCTGGAACTGTCAGTCAACTCTGCTCTCTGTCCCTGATTCTCTTAGATGAACTTCTGAGCAGTGCATCTCCATGGCTGCCACAGTATTGATCTAGAGATTATGAGATAACAAGTATGAGTCCAATAAATCAATATAGCAGGGGTGCTTGAGAGGAAACATAGAAAAGCTTGAGAACTTAATGGGATTTTTGGTCTGCTAGATCAACCACAAGACTACCTACTTCTGGATTTCTAGTTAAGTAAACATTAAGTCTTTCTATTTATTTTAATCACTTTAATCAGTTAAGAATATTTTTTCCTGGAAACAAGAGAGAAAAGGCAAAAAATGGCTTAATCAGTTGTCATGCAGCCAAAATTCTATAGTTAAGAAAGTCAAGGTTCACAAAAGTACTTAAAGATTCTTGGTGAAACCCAGTTGCTTTTCATAACTTTTCCACCATTTTTGTCTGTAGACTTTTTCAAGATTTTCCTCAACATCAAAAGAAGGTTACATATGATATCTTTAAGTGTTGTATTTACCTTGCAAATAGACAGAAGGAGAAAGAGTGAAGGAGCAACATGTCAAAGAGTGTGCTGAGTCTTTCCCTTTTTAAAACCTCTTCCAGAAGCCCTGATCACACACTTACACTTGATTCACCAGAGTTGAATCATATGTCCCCTCTAACCACCGGAAAGTGGTTAGAGAAAAAGTCTCTTGTATATGAGAATTAAAACAGTCAACCAATTTTGCCTGCCATTCACTCTGAGTTGGCGTTTTCTGTTACAAAGTGTTTAAGTGAGAAATATATTATCCAAAAATGGAGAAAGAAATTGGAGTGGAGTTTGGGGAAAATGTCAGTGCTCTGATTTCTTCACCTTTCACTATGGAGTGTTGAGGTGTCTACTATTTATGACACAAAGAACACAGAAATAAGAAAATTACTTAACTATATAAAAAAACTAATAGAAGAAAAGGATATAATTTTCAACTCTCAAAAGGAGAGAAAATAAGAAATCTCTCACTTGTAAAAGAGAAGGAGGAAATATGAGCAAGATAATTTTCCATAATTGATAGAGATGGAACGTCAGAGTATCTTCTAAACTGGACAGCTGAGAACCAGAGTAATAAATATACTGTTGAAAAAATGGTAAGAAAACACTAGAAGAAAAAATCATTTTAAAAAGTTGCCTCTGAAGAAGTGAGAGTAGGAGTGGGATGCCAAAGTGAGCAAGTAAAATATAGCTTTTCATTTTATGCCTTTCTATACTCCTTTATTTTTTAAAATAATATTCTTGCATTAGTATGATATTTTGATCAGTGGAAAAACACCAGAGGATGCAGTAGATAAGGAAACCTTTCAATTTGTCTTTCAGCAACCCTGTAAAATTTCTTCACTCCCCTTTTCTTGTGGCATTATAGAAAATCAAACACACTTGAGCTTAATTCAAGGGGAAGAGCCTTTCTGAATTATTTAATATTCGATTGCCTTGCAGCTTGCAATTAGATTGAAGTGTATAAGTGTTCTTTCTTCCTTTGTCATTTGTTTTAAAATCTTTACTTTCTTGGATTAGGACACAATCACAATTTTAGATTAGTGTTTCTATCGTTTGTGTTGATTGCTATAATTAACCACTAATTGATATTCCTAAAACTACTTTTTGAAGATACCAAGTGATTCACCACACATTGGCCTATGTTTTGCCTTAATGTTTCCAAAGTAAAAAAAAGAAAAAAAAAAAAAAACCCTCAGTTAATGCTGCAATTGTCTCTTATTTCAATGCCAAACAAATCAAAATTATTCCTTTCCAGCTGACTCTTTTCTTTTCTTTACAAGATGCTAAAAGGTCAAAATGTACCCTCTTTTATTTCTGTGTTCAATTTTTGCAAATTCTTGTAAAATGTTATCTGCTAGTTCTTGCTTTCGTAACCAGTAGCTAAATTTTCATGAGATTTTTCCATGTTCAAACAAAAAAGGACATCTTTAAAATTTTAAAATATCAAGGGCTGGTTGTACAGATTCTGTGTATTTTATTTCAAATAATTTTACTGACTTCTAACTTTTCAACAGATTCTACTTTTCAGTAACTAATTTTGGCACTTATGATCTTAAGATGTTAATCATTCACTGGTAAAAGTTTACAAATCCATGAAAAGCAACACATTGGCATATAATAATAAATAACGGATGACTGCCAATCAAATAAATGGTTTCAAAAATGCCAGTGGTAATATTGGGCCAGATATTATTATTAATTGTCTACTCATTATTTGCTCCTCAATCTTCTTTGCTAAAAAAAAGAATCAGTTTTGTTTGGAAAGGCAATATGTGCAACCCCAAACAAAAATGGGTAATGGTTGGAGTATCAGCGGTCATCTTGCTCTGTATAGAAAAATTTAAAAAAAAAAAATCCCAAATATGTTGATCCACTCACCTAAAGTCAGCAATCTCCAAACTCTGACTTTTTTTAATGAAAAAAAATTTCTTTATTTCATTATTCCAAGTCATTATTTCTGTTATTTGTAGCCAAATGCAATGTTAACATGTAAATATGTAATATTTTATAGTTGTACAGTTTGCCTAGTACTTTCATAATGTCTCATTTATATGCACAGTGCATAAGAGGCAAAATTACTTCAAAATTCACTTAACCTATGTTCACAGATAGTGATTCTTTTCTGCAGTGTCACCTTTGAAGACAATTGGAAGCAAAATCTTGATTAATCCAGTTAGATATAGAAACACATTATATGAAAAAGTGAGGAAAAACGATAATTTTTTTCTAGATAGAGATATAAAGGACAGCATGGTGAATTCATAATACAGATATGACTTATTTAGCTCTGTTATTATTATAGGATTTTTTAAAAGAATTACTTACAAAGAATTCAAGTAACAAGAGTCCTAAAGGCAAAATTTATATGAGGTATATGAATCCTATAGAAGAATAAATGTTGCCAAAGTTTTAACCTAAGGCTATGGGTATAAAGTTCAGAAAAAGAGGGTAAGTTGGTATTCTTCAGTTTAGAGAAAATAACAAAATAACAAGAATTTGATACTTGTAAATAGTTAGCAGACTTTTGAAGATATGGCAGAAAAAAAAATCTGATTCAGTAGAATCCCTTGTCACTAAAAAACTCATGGAAATATGGAGCAAAATATACCCAGAATAAACAAATAAGTAAATAATATAGTCAAGACTGAAACAAAGAAAGAAATTTCTGGTCACTGGAAATGAATAGTAAGCCATCAGAGGATGCCCAAGCAGTTTCCTTCCAAGGAAGTTTTGGAAGCAGATGTACTCCCAGAAGCAAGGTAAGAGGCTTGCACTAAAAGCTTGCAACCTCTAGATGTTCACAAGCTTCATGGATTAGAAAAACTCCGTTTTGTGGCCAGTTAGTTAGAGACTTTGTCATTTGTCTGATGCTTGGGTTGGGGAAAAAAGCCATCCATGAGTAAAGGGATCCAAGACTTACAACCATGAGTATAGGCAAGGCAACTACGCGACTTGCTGGACTCAGTACAACATAAAAGTGCAGGACTTCTTATTTAAAAAGCAAGAAAAAAGCACTATCAAAGTTTTAAAATGTAAAACTTTTACCTTTCTTTCAATATTGTCTCTCTTGACTGGTCCTGGTATATTTTATTTGCTATTTAATGTCTTTCTAGGTTAAAAAATACCCAAATCTAAAACTACCAATAGGAATTTTACACTTCATAAATATAGTGTGCATTAATTTTACATGCAAATATTAGTGTTACTTAGCATGATGAATCATAGAAATCATATAATTAGTATTTCGTAACTCATATGCGCCTCCGTTTTTCATTCCACCAGAACAGTGCACAAAAACTCAACTGTATTTATTTTACTTCTTGATGCACATACCTTCCACCAACATGTCTATCTAAGCATACTGACAACAAAATAAGCACTGAAAGGAAAAGGAACTATGACATGCCCTATATTTTCCTTTCCTTCTATGTTGTCACTTTCACTGTAAGTGGTTGACTTAAATGGGAATTAACACAGTAAGAAAGGATATGATAGAGTTCCTTGGTCATCAGTGTTTCTTAAAATTCCATTGTGTTTTTTCCATTTGATGTAAGTTCTGGTCTGAACAGAATGGATGGCCTTTTTGGGCTGTCAGTGCTTGTGCTTAACCAGATGTAGATGCAACATGACCTCCTTGCCTTGAATTTTTTTGAACTCCCGTGCCCCATGGGTGCACAGGAATTCTGTGCTCAGGGCGCATCGCGAGCACTATCCGTGAACAGGGCATCAAGGAAAGCTGGATACCTATATTGCTCATATCTCCTTTACACCATCTTCCCGTTAGACTTCACTTACAAGATACAACTTCAAAAAAAAATTATCAAGAGTTTCAAGGTGACAACAGAATATTAAGCTAAGCACAGAGCCCTTCTGAGTATGGGCCTTACGAGACTAAACAGATCTCATAACAGTATGTTACAAATTTTAGTACTGAAACAATTATAAAAAAGAAAGGTAAACACGGGCACTGAAATTAAGAAACAGTACTCATTTACATGGAGACTATTCACAAGTTTCTATTAATAGCATTTTTTATTATAGAAATGTAACAGAAAATCATAAAGAAGAAAATTTTAAACCCAACATACCCAATGTGGTAGGCAGAACTCTAGGATGATCCACATGACTCTTGTTCAGATATAATATCTTCCCCTTTGAGTGGGAGTGAACCTTGTGAATACGATGAGAGATATCACTCCCATAATTATGTTCCATTATAAGGCAAAAGGGAGATTATCCTGGGTGGGCCTGTCTTAATCAGCTGAGCCCTTTAAATGTAGTGAGTTTTCACTGGCTGGTTGAAGAAGAGAAAGTGTGAAAGACCTGCTCCAGCTGCCCTGGATGAAAGCAACCACCCGTGTTGTAAATCACCTGTAGGGGCCACGTGGCAAGGAACTATGGGCAGTCTTTAGGAGCTGGCAGGAAAACAAGGACTTCAGTCATAACGACCACAAGGAAATGAATTCTGCCAACAACCAGTGAGCTTGGAAGAGGACCTGTGAAGTCCCAGATGAAAACCGCAGCCCTGGCTGACTCCTTGCTTGCTGCCTGCAGACTCTGAGCAGAGAATCTACCGAAGCTGTGTCTGAACTTCTGACCTACAGAAACTGTGAAATAATAAATGTGTGTTGTTTTAAGCCACTAAGTTTGTAGCAAATTGGTTATGCAGTAATAGAAAACTACTATATCCAGGAATAACATTTGGCTTATATCTTGATAGTTGTATCTTTTATAGCTTTTTTCCTATGTACATATCTTCTTTTTTTGTGTGTAATGGAGTTATACTTTTTCTTTAATCCTTTTTTATTTAGTGTAATGGTGAACATTTTTTTACCCCATTAAACAGTTTTACCACACTTTTAAAAAATAAAAAATAAACAGATCTCATGCTCCTGAGGCTGACTCTGGGCACAGAATCAAACCACCCCCAGGATATCAGAAATAACAACCAATAAATGAACGTAAAAAACAGCCCAGAATTGCTGAAACCACTCGGAAACCACTGGAGGAAGCAAACTTGAAACTTCTATAGTGAGTATTAATGGAAAATAACCAAACACATTTATTTTTAGTAGACACAAGCATCGTTTAAACAGCAATATATCAGAAAAGATCCAAAACCAGTTGGAACATGATATAATGAGTTTCTATTTTTAAAAGAAACTATGATATGGAAGTATAACATATCATAAAAATGCGTAATTCATAAGTACATCCTGATGAATGCTTACAGAGTGAGCACACTTGGGTAACCACCAAACAGGTCTGGACATAAAACACTACAGCAGCCCGGAAGTAGTGTTTTATGCCCATCTACACATTATTATATCTTCTGTCCAAAAGGTAACCATTATCATGATTTCTAAAACCATAGAATTTGCTCTTTTTCAAATTTCTATTAAATGCAATCACACAGTGTATCTGGCTTCTTTTGCTCATTTTGTTTGTGAGATTCATAAAAGTTGTTGCGTATAGCAATAACTAATTTATTTTTATTTCTCTAGAGTAAACCATTTCTAATACGATTTGTTTCCTATTCTATTATTGATGCGTATTTCCATTTAGGAGTCATTATGGAAATTTTGCTGTAAACATTCTAATATATGTCTTTTGAAGCACCTATGTACATATTTCTGTTACCCAGGAATGGAATTACTGGGTCATGACTATGTGTCTGCAAATTTTCTGGTTACTGCCAAAGAGTTTCAAAGTGTTGATAACAATGTATGCTCTAATCAGCAACGTTCAAGGGGTCCAGTTACTCCAACAATACTTTGCATTGTTGGTTTTTTTTTTCATTTTCGGGGTATAGTTTTCACTTGCATTTCTACAATGATAGTTATGATTTCAAGCAACTTTCCATGTGTCTATCATGTATAAGTGTGTAACCTGCCTATTCAAGTCTCTTGCACGTTTTTTATTGGATTGTCTTTTTTTATTATTTGTAGTAGTTCTTCACATATTCTGGATACAAGTCCTTTGTTAATTATATGTGTTGCCAAGATGTCCTCTGTATTAGTTTACTAGGGTTGTCATAACAAAATGCCACAGACTGGGTGGCTTAAACAACAGAAATTTATTTTCACAAAGTTCTGGAGCCTGAAGTTCAAGATCAAGGTGTCAGCAGGTTTGGTTTTGTCTGAGGCCTCTCTCCTTGGATTTCAGGTGGCCACCTTCTCTCTGTGCCCTCACATGGTCTTTCTTCTGTGCATCTCTGGAATCTGTGTGTGACCAAATTCCCTCTTCTTATAAAGACATCCATCACATTGGGCCAGGGCCCAGCCTATTAGCCTCATTTAACCGTAATCACCTTTTTAAAGTGACACTCCAAATACAGTCACATTCCGAGGTACTAGGTGTTAGAGCTTCAACATACCAATTTGGAAGGGGACACGATTCAGCCCATAACATTCCCCTAAACTGTGTGATTTTAAACCATTAAAATTTACTCTATTTTCCAATTTTGCTCAATTCTGGAAAATATTTCATATGAATTTGAAAAGAATATGTATTCTGCAACAATTAAGTGCAAGTTAATATGCAAATTAAGTTAACTTTGTTAACTGCACTTTCAGTTTGTATTCTTTTTGATTTTTGTCTACTTTTTCAAGCATTACTAAGAATTGTTCATCTAAATCTCCCCCTCTGATTTTAGGTTTGTGTATTTTTCCTTTAGCTTTGTCAATTTCTGATTTTTGTCTTTTGAGGCATGCTATTAGATGCATACAAAGATGGAACTATTGTATCTTTCTGATGAATTGAATCATATTTCATTATGAAATATCACATTTTAAAATTTTTACTTTGAGATAATTTCAAAATTACAGAACAGTTGCAAGAGCAATACAAATAACTCCCATATTTCTTTTGTTTAGTGAACTCTTCAAGTTTTGCCCCTGCCCCACTGATATTCTTCATAGAAATCTATTCAGTGCAAGGGCCATGTACTGTCCTCAGTTGTCACATCTCCCTCGTCTTCCTTAATCTGGAACCGTTCATCAGTCCTATCTTCCTTCATAATTGCAGATCTTGTGAGGTACCATCTATACTCCAAGGAGAGCCCTTGGAGTTGAAGGAAAATATTTATTATGTTTGTATATTATTAAGTCAGTACACAGTGGAAGCAAGTTATTTTTATGCCCTAGAGTAGAGATTAGACAGTCATAAACTTTTGAAAGGAAAGCATGTGTTATATAACTGAAAGCATGTGTTATATAACTGAGAGGAATATAGCTTCCTGAGTAGTCGAAGTGGAGTAATTCTGTATTCAGTTACATTAAACTGATTTATTTCAGGTTGCAACTACTTCAGAATGTCAGTACAGAGCAGGAATGACAACATGCTATAACTACATAGGGAATTGTAGTTTACAAAGTACTTTCATAATAGATGAGGTTTGATTTTAACACCATCCTCTGAGTTAGGTAGGGCATGGATTATCTCCTTTTTATGTCTGAGATGTTTAACTTATGTGTTATAAGTTACATAAACTTATGTTTAACTAAGAGTTAAAGTGCCTTTTACAAAAGCATACATTTATTAGTTTATTGAATAGCTGAACTCAAGGAGTAAAAACAGGAAAGGCCATTCTCCGTAATCTCTCTGACGTGAAGATTCCATACTTTCTTCATCTTCAATTGTAAGAACAAGCTCTATTTCAATAAATATGACTCACTTTTAGGTACTAAACAAAACAGAACAGTGTAAGTCAAAATTGCAAGCTTACATCTAATTTGAACTTTTCTTTCCACATCCCCACTGTCACCTTCCACCTTCCACCTTCAGCAACTATTTAATGTGTACCACTACAGATCAATCAGATTGTACAGACATGTCATTCATATGGCTAATTAACAAATGATAACACTAAATACTAATAATAGTTATCACTGGAGATGGAATTAGGTGGTTTAATTTGCTTGGTTTTTTTGCTGACTTGTATTTTTCAAATACTTTACAATGAAAAAGTTTTCTTTGAAAAGAAGAACACACATAAATTATGTAAAAAAATTACTGAGCATATACTCTGTGCCAGCTCCATAGAAAAATGAATCACACAGAGGGCTTCTGAACTGGAGGAAATAGCAGTCCAGTGGACGAGATGCAGTGTCAACTCATAATTACGGTAAACCATGGAGCATACGGGGAAAAGCATATACCTCACCCGGATGGTACAGAGACGTAAGAGCCATTACCTCTGATTGACAGTGTTAGTGTCAGGAGTGCAGAGTGTGGGGGTTAGGGAAGAATTCAGAAAGTGGGGATGCCAAAGCAGGATTTTGAACCATAAATTAAATTTATCTATGATGAAAAAAAGGGATGGGAGGGCAGACAAAAGAATCCATATACCGATCTATAGTTTAGGTAGATGCAGTTTTGTTTGCTTGTTTTTATATATATGACAAAAAGTTGTAGGCTTTATACATAAAAATTATGTATAATTAGATGCACATGATGACAAAAATATCCAATAGACTTTAAAAGTGCTTTGTTTTTGTGCTTGCAAAGCACCTCGAAAATGCTTCTGTCATTGTGCTAGTTTGATTAAATGAAATTGTGTGTTTACCTGCCCATCTCTTCCAACAAATTTCTAAACTAGTTGAAGGCAGGAAACATATCTACTTTTTTCCAAGATCACACAGTGCTAAACGTATTGTAAGAGATTCTTAAATATCTATTAATTGGAATAAGAACAGAATAAAAAAGGCAGAATAGTACATTATTTCTTATGACTTATGATTTCTCTGTAAACTCATGGATTCTTGACATACTACACTGAGCCACATATGGCTATATTGATGGTCTCTCTCATCCCTGTCATCTTGGGTTACTCTAGTCATCCTAGACCTTAGAATTTGCTAGATGGGATGTAAGTACCTGTGATATTGTGATTTATGATAAGAAATATAAATTTGGTCTTCATCCTCGTTTTTGGCACAGAGCTCCAAAACCACTGGAATTTCCTATGTGATGAGAGCCACAAAGGTATCTTTTGTTATATTAATGAGGTGAGTTTTGGAAAGCAACTAGGTAACCTAAGAATGGAGGCTGGTTGCCAAGAAACCCAACCATGTGACTAGAGGTTTGGAAGTTTCAGTCCTATCCTCGACTTCCTGGGAGGGGAGAGGGGCTGGAGGTTGACTTGATCACCAATGGCCAAGGATTTAATGAATCATACGTATATAATGAAGCCTCCATAAAAACCTGAAAAGATGGGCTCAGAGAGTTTAAAGATTGGTAAATACATGGAGATGCTGGGAGAGTGGAGCTCAGAGAGCACGGAAGCTCTGTACTCTTTCCCCTTTCTTTACCCTATGCATCTCTTCCATCTGGCTGTTCCTGAGTTGTATCCTTTTACAATAAACTGGTAATCTAATAAGTAAAATGTTTCTCTGAGTTCGGTGAGCTGCTCTAGCAAATTAATTGAACCATTGGAACCTCTGATTTATAGCTAGTAGGTCAGTTGCACAAGTGATAACGTGGGCTTGCTATTGGTTTCTAAAGATGGGGGGCTATGCACTCTTGTGGGACTGAGCTCGTTACCTGTGGAATCTGATGCTGTCTATGGGTAGATAATGTCAGAATTGAGTTGAATTGTAGGACACCCAGCTGGTGTCAGAGAATTGCTTGTTGGTGTGTGGAAATCCCCCGGCACATACCCACCAAAATTGGGGTACAGAACATTTTAGCATCCATATGTAGGTATCCAAGGGACTTAGGTGAGGATTATAAGAAATTTCAAATTTACATGTAATTTAAGATTTCTTTTCCACATCCCTATTGCCACTTTCCAACAGCACTCCGTTCTATCTGCTCTGGGGACAGAATAGAAATGGACACATTTTTCTGTGGCTTAGAGTCATCCACTCAGTCTCTCTGACTGGTTCTCTTAGAGCCACATATTTTTGTCAGGAGGTGTGCAGGAAGCATGGAGAAAGGACATAAAAAAGCTGTAATTTTCATCTTAAGACTTCATGCTCTGATATGTTCCATACTCTCTTATTTCCATTTTCTCTCTAAATTGTCTAATTTTTCCCTTCTAATAGGCTAGTTGAGGATGTGCAGGTGGGAACACTATGTGGTAGTCAGCCTCTAGGGAGGCTCCCAAAGATACCTGCCCTCTGGCATTTAATCCCTTGTGGTATCCCCTCTGTTTGAGTGTGGGCTGGACTTACTGACTCATTTCTAGTGACTAGAATATGGCAGAAGTGATGGGATGTCACTCCTGAAATTAGGTTACAAAAATACTATGACTTCTGTGTTCTTTTCTCCCCCTCTCTTGCTCACTCATTTTTCGAGAAGTCAACTGCCACACTTTAAGCTGCTTTCTGGAAAGTTCTCCATGACAAGTAACTGATGTCTCCAGCTGACAGTCTGGAGGTCTTCCAATGCCATGTGAGTGAGCTTGGAAGCAATTTCTCCTCCAGTGGAGCTTTGAGTTGACCATGGCTCTGGCTGACACCTTTATTGGAGCTGTGTGAGAGACCCTGATCCAGAGACAGCCAGTTAAATCATGCTTAGTTTACTGACCTACAGAAACTGAACTAATAAATGTTTATTGTTTCAAGCCACTTTGGTAATTTAATTATGCAACAGTAGTCAAATACACTATGCTGTATGAGTAATAACCCTCCCAGTCCCCAAAATTGCAGTGGCTTACCAAAATAAATGTTTCTTTTTTATTTATATTGTAGTCTAATGCTGAAAGCTGGCCCTACTCTACCTTGAATCCAGTCTATGGGCCCCCAAAGCAGCTGTAGCGCTGGAGACTGGCCTGGAGTCGAAGATCCCGGCAGGAGTGGAGCTGGGAGGGCGTTGTTAAATTATTAAGCCTGTAGATGGTTCCTATCGTTTCTCTTTATATCCTTATTGGCAAAAAACACAGGGCCATGACCCTGCTCAGCTGCAAGTGAGGCTGAGACAAGTAAAGAAGCGCAAGGATGATGGTGAGTACTGAGAATCTCTGCCAAGGAAGGTTGACAATCTTTCAGTGAGCCTGGGAGTGGTCTCTGGGGATTCCTTACTGCTTTCTTTATAATTCACAGATATCTTGTGCTTATTGGGGATTTATTTGAAATTCTGAGACAATAGGAAATTTCCCATTTCATACAAACAATAAATGCAAGAATTGGACATTGACCCTGAGTCTTCTACCCCATGGAGAATTTAACTTGAAATCAGTAGTCTTAGGATCTCTTCCTAGTTTTTGGCATATGTTGATCAAAATACTTAACCTTTCTAGCAAGCCTAGCATGACTTGGCCCAGCCTTCTCTGACACATCCTCACTCTATCCCCTTCAACCACAAGGGCCTTCATTCACTTTCTCACATTGACCGCACTCCTCACTTCTCCACATTCACCAAGTTTTCTCTCAGTTTTTTGTGATTCCTTTTCTCCTTACCTAATTTAACATCATCAAATTTCAGCAAAATGTCTATTAACATAGATAAACTCTCACTGATATTCCACACTATAGCAGGTTTTCCCTTTATTCAAACTAATAGATTCATTTATTTTCTTTCACACTCCATATTAATGTTTGTAGTTGCACGTATTTCTGTAAATCTTTGGTTAATGTTTATCTCCCCGTTTAGATTACTGGAACCATGAGGTTAGGGACCATGTTTGTTTTTCTTATAACATCTTTGGTGCTTGATGAATATTTTTTTTGATTGAATAAGTGAATGAATGATTTCAGACAAGTCTCACTTGACACTATTTGTAAACTTGGGAGACTTCTAAGACCCCTCAAAGATCCAACAATCTCTGCTGTAATTCAGGGACAGTCAGAGAGTCTCAACATGAGGGTAAATGAGAAGGTTCCTTTAGGGAGGCACCTATTCTTTCAGACTGAGCGCTTTCCTTCTTTGATTAGTAAATCTCAGAGAAATGTTCCTTCCACCACAAGGTGGCTAAGAGCACAGATGGAGCATCTGGCTGATGTTCTCTGTGGGCAGCAGGCAGAACACTGACCTACACAAAGAACGCTGAGGGAGGTTGAATAACTTGGTTTCTTTTCTCTCGAGATCAAATTTTGTCCTCTTATGCTTTGGAATGAAGAAAGGGAAAAAGAACTGGATACTATTTTAAAATGGCACCCATTTATTTCTTTCTCCTACTTTACTTTTTTTTCCCCAAGGAGTTCCACTCTTGAATAGTTTTCTTTGCCTTTGAGTGTGTGTGTGTAGTTGTGCCTGTGTCACTGAATTTTCTCCAAATTCAGCATTAAGTTGAAATGAAGTAGAGCTGGGTTAGAATCAATCTGAAACAAAACAAAACAAAATATAAAAGCACAGAATAGAAGCTTTCATTTCATCTTTATTATTTTCTCCTCTCTCTCTCTCTGTCTCACCTTACACCCTGTATCCCCATTCCTCTTGCTGCTCTCTATATAATCTTCAAGGGAACATATGGCGGGGAGTTGGCAAAGGGCCGGCCTCTGGGATTACGACCAGAAAGGAGGAAGTTCAAATGGGGGATGGCGGGCCACTCACTTTTGACTGCTTCCTCTAGGCAATGCACTTTACATATGTGAACTCATTGAATTCTCAGAGAACCTATTCTAGACATACATACTATTACCCTCTCCCCCATTTTCTGGGTGAAGAACCTGAGGTTTAGAGAAGTTAAGCATTTTGCCCCTGGTTAAACAGTGGGTCTGGCTCAGAGCACACATTTCAATGCAGGTTTGTCTGACTCCAAACACCCATTATTCCCACCTCACTTACGTGTAAAGAGAGAAACAGGACCATATGGAATCAAAAATCAGCAGGAGGTAAATCTCTCCCCAGCTGGTTGAGTAGTTTCAGAGTAGAGCTAGAAGTGAATTGTTTTCACCTCATTTAAGTTGCAGAGGATTCTCTAATTTTAGAAATGTTTAAGAATTTCACTAAGGACATAAATCTGTTTAGTGCCTAGGAAAAAATAGAAAGAAATAAAGCACACGATTACTGTGCTGACACAGAGATGTGCTGGAAATTGTGTTTTGTCAGCACACCAATGGCCATCTGCGCTTCAGACTTCCCAGATGAATTTTTGTATTTACTTACTTTCACTGCAAAACCCTGAAAACACTCCTTGGTCATTTGAAAATCCACGTTGACACAAGTTTTGCTGGAGTTGCTCGTAATTCCATAGTAACCAAGAGCCTCTTCTAGATGTTTTCTTGGCCTTCTTCATTTGTTTGCCCTTCATTTTAGAAATCTGCAACAATGTTGGGTTTGTATAATCTCTGTTCTTTCCTTATGCCCAGAGGCCAAAGGGAGAAAAGTGTGCAGAGAATTGGGGAATTCTCAGCCAAATTGAATGAGAAAATTGAAGCAATTATCTGAAAAATACATGTGAAAACATATCACTCAGAATGAAAGGTAAATGACTTCAAATTTCTGTTTCATTTGGACTAAGAAGACTTGAAGAGATTGCAATCTTCTCCCTCTCATGCATAAATCACTGTTATACATTTGCAAGGATGAGTGTGTCACAGAAGCACTTGTTTAAAAATAAATATTGCTTCTCGCAGAAAGGCTAAATTCGTTCTCCAGGGAGCTGTAGTCATGGTAATGACACTTCAGAACTAAAATCAACTTCACTTTCTTTGATGAAGCTACTTATTGCATGGTTTATATAAATACACACATTTTGTCTATTTGAGTATTTAAACCATTAAATAAATGCTTTTGAATATCTTTGTTCATGGTTCTTAAAGTTCTTCTCTTCAAAAATATATGTGCTTTCTTTTCACCTGCTCCTAAAGGCTGCTATTGTATTATTATTAGATCAGCTACTAAATCCAAGGCCCACCAGTTTTCTCTGACAACAAAAGTTATAATCGATGTCAGGAATGTAGACTCATTTCCTTCATGTTTTAGGTAGGTGGTAATGGTTTATTCCACATGTGGCATAGTGAGAGGCTCACCTTTAGATTTTTTGTGCATGGTTGCAAGAATCTTTCTGTTTTATAATGTATTTTTTCCTGTGTATACAGGCTTATTGTCAAAAATGTGGAGAACATTGCAAAAATGAAGGAGAATGCAAACAACCCTAATTCACAACTTATAGTGAATATAGTTAATATGTGGCATATTTGTATTTACTTCAGACAGCTCATGATGTATATACATCTGTATGTCCTATTTTTCACATTTCACATATCTTGAGTATTTCCCTCATCAATGATATTCTGTAAAAACCTCATTTGTAATAATTAAACTCTCTGTCATATCCTTGATGTTATATAATGCATTTAATCATTTACTTTATACTTAGATATCTGAGTTTTACATATGTAAATGCTTATGAAATCTTATTTCTATTCACACATTAAATAAACATTTTTAAAGAAAGATGAGAATAATTTGTTAGTTTAGAAATAAAAATAATTTGTTAGTTAGAAAATTGGAAATTTTCTTGTCTTGATCTTCTTCCAGAAAATACATCAGAAAATACCAGCAATATATTTTTTTCCACTTCCTTCTAGGACTTTATTTCATCTATCTTATCATTAATAAAATATAATTAGATTTTTACTTAATGAAGAAAACTACAAGTAACTGGGACATCAAATAATGCCTTTATTTAAAGATGTTATAAATGTAAACAGGATGATGATATTTGGACATTTTATATAAAATAGATTTCCCACACTCCCACAACGTAATTCATAAAACTAATACCTTTTGTTTAATTCTCTCCTCCATTTAAGATTTTATTAGGAACATTTCTTCTTGGGAACTGAAACAGAAATCACTTTCATTCACTTTTACCAATTTTTCTGTTTTGTGATTGTGCATTCAAAGGAAGGAGACCCTCTGCATTTTCTGAAAGCCATTGCTGGGCCTCTCCCCAAATATAAAGATAAATGGTGCACATGTGCTGAGAGCCCTCCTCTATTTCATCCCCTCTGCCCCTCGTCTCTTTACTTGGGAGCCCTCGATAGCAGCAGCTCTGGTACAGCAGGAGGAAAACTGAATATCTACATATGGGCTGTCTATCTACAGAGGCCTTTCTGTTTGTTTTCAAAACCTCTGATTTTGATCCTCAATAACAGATAAGAAAGAATTTCTGGAATAAACAAGCTTTAATATCAATATTTTTAAGACCCTAAGACCACTAATTGCTATTGCTTGGAATGTACTCATGATTCTATTCAATCACTTGGAATGTGCTTAGCACTACTAATAATTTTATTATTTTTGAAGCTTTGTCAATATCTCTAAGTGCTGAAGAAAAAGAAGGAGAAGAAGGAAGAGGAGGAGGAAAGAGAAAATGCCTTATCTCTCCCTCTTCCCTCACATTTGATTTTGTGGAAATTAATAAACAGAAACCTCATTAAACGGAGTTGGAAGGCCAAAACGGGGAGCTCTCATGCCCTACAGTGACAGCAGAGCCCAACAGGAGGAAGAAAGACTTCCTCTTCTTGACCAGCAAGAGGCTCAAGTCAGTAAGAGGACTGTCACAACTCAGCCAATGAAATGCCACTACACTTTGATCTCCCAGTCTCCTCTAAAGGACTGTTTACAATAGCCCTCCCAATTTCCTCTTTCCTTCTATAAAAGAATTTCTCCTCCCCTGGCTGCTGGGGACTTGCATGTGGCTCACCATGGTTGCAGACTCTGAATTGCAATTCTCTGCTGAACCCAAATAAACCCATTTTTGCTGGAGAAATAACTGGCTGTCTATTTGTTTAACGTCAACAATATAGAAGACAGAAAAAGCATTGATACTGGATAACGACAGCACCAAAGCAGGAGGCTGGAAGTCTCACTTTCGAGTTGGTTACTCGTTTGATTCCGAGTGGGGGTTTTTCAAAGGATCACCTGTAAATTTGGTGATTATTCATTCATTCATTGGCACTACCTTTCCTTTGATGACCCTGGGAATAGGATGCTTTGGGTTGCTAAAATCTAAGGGGAAGTTACAGAGCAGGTGATTAGAAAGAGGAGAGATCAGAAGGGAGGAGATACATAGGCATGAGAGTAGGATCCAAAGGGGATCTTGTGCTGAACAGGAGAGAATACAAGATGATAGATCAGGGCCAGGGACACAGCAGTGTCTCACTAAATATTGCATTGATAACTACATGACAATTTTGCTTGAGAGCTTGTCTTAAACTGTTCTCTTTGGCTTCTGCCCTGTTTACTATTAGAGTTCAATAAAACATAACTGATGAGGAAAGTTGTGAACAAGCCACACGATTTAATTAATCCCCTGCTGGGTTTGTATATGATCTTTTTCCCACCACGTGTTCTCTTCAACAAGGTTGGGCAAAATACACAGTAATGAATTTAGCATAGCATCTGTTAACTTGACGGCTACTTACCATATTTTTTCCTCTTAATTGTCGAGTCTTTTTTTTAATGAAGATTAACAAACCATTACTAATTTATAGAATGGCTTTATCCATGCTTTTAAGTGTTAATTTGCATTGACTAAAATAAGACCAGGGTCATCAGTTTTCCTTTGATTACTTTCTTCCTTAGTGGTTATTTGCATTAAAACATGCTGAGTGAATGTGTTTTTAGTTTTCTGAAAATGAGCATATTTGAAATATATCTTGAGATTCTTGGCTTCATTGAAGCACTTGGAGGTATCTCTTATCCCTATGTATTTTACGTTCTGGTGAAAATCTCAGAAACATTTGTTACAAGGGAAGAATGCAGATAACTTATATATGCAGAACCTTTTCTCAGCATATACGAAATGTATTGTACTGTCACCTGGCAGTCTGGTTGGTTGTAGTTAAAGGTTGCACAAAATTCACATATTCTATTATTTTCTATGAGCCCTTTTAAAATCACCTTTGGCTTCTTCATTTTATTTCAGTTGTATTTATCATTATTGTTGACTAATATGGCAGTTGCCTTATGGACATGGAGACATAATTTTACTTTTTTTATCCAAAAAACATGCCAGTGTGAGAAGATAATGTTTTAAAGTGATATGCATTTTTTTATCTAAATACTCTTAAATAATAGGTTTAAAATACATTTTGGGGGGCTTACCAGATGTCTACTTACTCTCACTCCAATTGCCATTATATGTATGATGAAGACATCATAGAATGCAATAGAAGCATGGGAAAGGGTGAGGATCTTTCTGTTGCTCAACAGACCAGGTGGATAATTCTGTTGTCCTTTTCTTCCTACTATTACTCCAGGTGCTTATGGGTTTTCATGCAATATATGAGGGACAGAAGGCTGTATGAACAGCGCTGACTATGGTGTTTCAAAAATTGTGTATAGGTGCAATTAAGCTAATAAAAATACATTTTCCCGATGCAGGTAAGTCCATGAGTGATTTCGAGTATGAAATCTTTTAAGTTATTGAATCAACAATCAGCCTCTTGAAACTAACTAGCTAACCACTAGGGGACTGAAAAACAAAAACGAAAACTTGGGGTTGGAAGGATTTATGAAGTCATATAATCTAATCCTTTTGTTGTAGGGTAGAAGTTACTGAGTAAGAGAAACTCAAGTCACTTTCCAAAGATCACTTGGATGGTTTATAGTAGAACTAGACATTTTGTAACCATAAACACTTTCCCTGAAAAAAAATCATATGTAACTACAAGATAAAAATTTATATTTTAAAGAATATTTCAATTTGCAATATCAAAACTATTATTTAACATCTAAGTTTTTTGAGAGGTTTTTGCTGTTTTCTTGGATTTCCATGATTTTCTTTCTCTACCTTATTTGCACCCTAACCCATCTTTGTCTTCTAAATGCTAATATAATGAGAACTAATATTTCCCTTTGTCATTTACGATGTTTCTGGAACTCTATGATCACAAGGCAAAAAAAGCTCAGAATATATTACAATGAACTGGACAAACTTGATATTCCTAACCAGTAAATATAATCAACATAAATCACGTCTGCTATATATGCCATATATGTTCCTGAACAGCTTTTGCTAGAATTTTATGTAAATGGAATCATACATTCCATAAGGTATCACTTTTCTTCTATATGAAAGACTTGCTTTATTATTTCTTGTTGTGCGAGTCTGCTTGTGATGAATTCTCTCAGCTTTTTTAAGTCTAAAAATAGTCTTATTTGCCTTTGTTTTTGAGAAACATTTATATCACATATAGAATTATAGGTTGACAATAATAATAGGTGAAATAATGTCCTCTCAAAGATGTCCATGTCCTAGTCTTCAGAACCTGTGAATACCTTAATATGGTGAAGGGAACTTTGTGGATGTGATTAAGCTAAGGATTTTGAGATGGGACTATTTATCCTGGATAATGTGGGTGGGCCTAATGTAATCACAAGTGTCCTGGTGAAAGAGAGAAGATGTAAGGACAGAACAGATATCAGGCAGAAGGGAAGATGCTACGCTACAGATTTTGAAGATGGAGGGAGGGATGATGTGTTAAAGAAAGCAGGTAGTCTAGAAGCAGGAAAAGATAAAGAAATGGATTCTAGAAGCAGGAAAAGGTAAAGAAATGGATTTTCCCCTGGAACTTCCAGAAGAAACACAACCCTGCCGACAGCTTGATTTTAGCCCAGTGACAATGATTGCAGACTGCTAATCTCCAGAAATGTAAGATAAAAAGTTCATATTGTTTTAAGTCACTAAGTTTATGGTGATTTTTTATAGTAGCAATAAGAAATTACTACAACAGTATATTTCTTTTACTACTTTAAAGAAGTTGCTCCCTTATCTTCTCACTTGCATTGAGAAATCTGCTGTCATCCTTATCTTTGTTGTCTTGTATGTAATGTGTCTTGTTTCCTTGGCTACTTTTAAGATATTTTTACATTGGTTTTGAGCAAGTAGACTATGATAAGCCTTGGTGTAGTTTTCTTCATGTTTCTTGTGCTTAGAGTTTGTTGAGCTTCTTGGATCTGTAGGCTTTTAGTTTTAAATCTTTGGCCATTATTTAGTCAATGTTTTACTTCTTGTCTGCAGCCCCCCTTTTCTCTTGATTTGTCCCGTGGGTCACTGATGTACTTTCTGCTTTTTGGACTGTTCTTTTTCTCTGTGTTTCATTTTGGAAACTTTCTATTCCCTGTCTTCAAGGTCACTGATGTTTTCTTCTGCAATATCAAATTTGCCATTAATTCCATCCAGTGGGTTTTATTAATTGCTGTTTTTTGTTTTCTTAATAAACTTTTAATTTTAAAAGTTTTAAATTTACAAAAAAGTGTGATGATTGTACAGAGAGTTTCCATATATCCCCACACCCGTTTTCCCTTGTTATTAATATCTTACCATAGTATGGTAGATTTGTTACAATTTATGAACCAATATTGATATATTATTATTAAGTATATACATTATTCAGATTTCTTTAATTTCTACATAATGTCCTTTTCTGTTCCAGGATATCATTCAGGATGTCATGTTATGTTTACTCAGCATATCTCCTTAGGCTTCTCTTGGCTATGACAGTAGTTCAGACTTTTCTTATTTTTGATGACCTTGACATTTTCAGGAGTACTGATTAGATATTTTGTACAATGTCCCTCACATTTGGATTATCTGATTAAACTGAGGTTATGGATTTTTTTGGAGAGAGAAAAGAAGGGTATAGTGCCATTCTCATTACAGCATATCAAGGATACATATTATCAACATGACATCACTATTGATGTTAACCTTGACCACCTGGCTAAGGTAGTATTTTTTAGGTTTCTCCGCCATAAAGTTAGTCTCCACACCTCCCACAAACTTTCCATATTGTACTCTTTGGAAGAAAGTCACTATGTGCAGCTTACGCAGACAGTGAGGAACTATACTCCACCTCCTTGAGGAGGGAGTATGTGCATAAATCATTTGGAATTCCTCTGCATGAGAAATTTGTCTTTTCTTCTCCATTTATTTATTTAATTATTTATCTATGACAGTACGGACTCAAGGACATTTATTTACACTTTGTGTTATAATCCAATGCTACTTTATTTATTTCGTTGCTCAAATTGTCCCTGCTTTTGACATTGGGAGTTCTGCCCGTTGGCTCTCGTGTCCCTTTAACGTTTCCCCAATATTGTTTCTGGTTTTGTTTCTTTAAGGTATTTACTTTCTGGCTCATATTGTACTTATCCTGGCCCAGAAATTAGCCATTTCTCCAAGGAGCCCTGATTCGTTTTCTTGAAGAATGGTATTAGAAACCCGGATCTGGGCACTAGTTGTGCCCATAGCTACTGGAGTGTCAATACTTCTAGGCCATCTCAGATGACAGGGCAAGAAAACATATGTGTTTATACTAGCCTGTGTATATCCACATGTTTAAAAGTATTTCTATAGGTAACTGTCTCTATATCAACCTAAACCTGACATCATACTAATGTCATCTAGCCAGCATTTTTTCATCTCAGATGTTGTAGTTTTCTCTAGGAACATATGAAATGTAGTTATAGTTACTATTTTAATATACATCTTTTTCTAATTTTAACATTTGTTTCAGTTCTGGGTCTGCATCAACTGATCATTCTTCTCATTATGGGTCATGTTTCTGGTTATATACCTGCAAGATAATCTTTGATTAGATAGTAGACATTGTGAACATTATCTTTTTGGATTCTGAGTATTTTTATATTCCTATAAACATTCTTGAGATTTACTCTGGCATACAGTTGACTTACTTGGAAATAATTTAATCCTTTTAGTTCTTGCTTTTATGATTTGTTAGGTGGGTCTAGATCAGTAATCAGACTAGAGCCAATTATTTCTCATGACTATGACAAGAACTTCCTGAGTACTCTACCCAATGCCCTGTAAGTTATGAGTTTTTCCTCTATTGCTGGTTTGAATAGGCACTATTCACAGTTCTGTGTGATCATTGGGCATTTAAGCCTTTTCTTTCCCCAGGTTTGGATAGTTTCCTCACATGCATGCACTGATCAATACTCTTCTAAATATGCACGGGGAACTCTCTGCAGATCTCTAGGGTTTTCTCTCTGTGAAGTTCTCTCCTCTCCAGCACTTTACCCTATGAACTCCAGCCATCTTGGTCTTCCTGGACTCAAATATATCCCAGCAATTCAGGGAGTCTTTTAGGTTTTGGCTGGGTTCCCTTTCACTCCTTTGTGAGCTGAAATTCTCACAAGGAAACAAGCTTGTTCCATCATAGAGCTCATGTCATTTGTTTCTCATCTCTCAGGAAACATTATTTTTGTTACCTGACATCCGGTGTCTTGAAAACTGTTGTTTCATATATTTTGTAAAAGTTACTTGTTTGTTTCAGGTGGCAGGGTAAATCCAGTCCCTGCTACTCATTCTTGGACATGAGCAGAAGAAGTCTTATATCATATTTTCTTGCTCAGTAGATCTATATTGTACACACGAATAAAAATCTATTTCTGTAAAAAATTTGGTTCACCCTTGTGTCTTATATAGTTTCTATTCATGCTCTGAATATACTAGTCATTACCTTCATGAAAATTTATTTTTTTCTCCTTGCTTGGTTTCTTCTTCTAGCTACCATCTGACCCTTGTCCTTCATATCTCAGAAGTGCATCTTAAAAGAGTAGTCTATCCAAGCCTCCTCCATATTCTTGTCTCCTCCCCTCTCTTCAGAGCAATCTGGCTAACGACATGATCCACACAAGTGAATATTCCTTAACCAATGTCATTAATGAATTATGTGTATAAAAATCTATTTAACACCTTTTAGCCTTTATCAGGTTTCTCTGCTATATTTGACGTTGTTGACCACTCACAAGTTCTTTAAAAATATAAAACTTTAATGATGGACCTGAAAAAAAATACCTTTAATAAATTAAGAGACACAATGTGGAGGAAATGGTATTTAGATAATATTGGGTTTTTTTCTTTAACTAGCAGACTAAACTATATATGTATTCTTATCATTTTTGTCAACTTGCTTTTTATTTTAAGTAACATAAAACTATTCAAGCAAACTTTTGTTTAAGGGAAATTTATTAGGAAATATTAAAGTATCTCAAGGAATCCAAAGACAGGGAGTATAGCCAGGACTCGTGAGGGTCTGAGAAAAGGAACTGGAAGGCAATCCGAAACTCAGGCAGCTATGTTCTTCCCTTATTAAAATTTGAAATAGTGAGCATACTCAGTTTACCTCAAATCAAACTCATGCAAATTAAAAAACACACACCAACACTAAACAATGACATTTATTTATACAATAGGTAAAAATACTGTTTAATTAACATATTTAATGCTCATGAAAGTTTTTTAAAATTGGCTGCCTCATTGTTTGCTGATGAAATTCATATTAAGTGAATAAAACATTTTCAATAACACATGAAAAGCTGCCAAAACTCACATCTTTAGTCCAGTATTGCCCTGGCTAATGTGATCTTAAAATTATGAGTGTAAGAAAGCTAAATGTACGTTTTTTTCACAGTATTATTTGTAACAATGAAAAATAGAGAACATAATTTAAAAATCAAACAATAGGTGAATAGGTAAATAAAGAAGCATCTTTATTGTATAATCTCATGTGACCAATAAATGTATCTGATTATAACACAACATGAAAAAATACCATTTTAAAATAAAAACATATAATCACAAAAATTCCAAAGGGAAAAACACTTTAAATAAATAGACCAAAATATCAGTAGTTTTGGTTATCTTTTGGATGTAAGACCATTAGTCATCATTTTATATATTGAAATAGTTTTATTTTGAGCATATATAACATTCTTAATGGAAATTTTATAATAAGCATAGACATTTAATGGTCTTAATTAATACAGACTTTGAGTCTAAATGTTTTCTTTAAAATTATATATGTAGCCTGGTGGCACAGTGGTTAAGTTCATGTGCTCCACTTCGGTGGCCCGGGATTCGTGGCTTTGCATACTGGGCACAGATATACACACCACTCGTCAAGCCATACTGTGACAGCATCCCATATACAAAATAGAAGGAGATTGGCACAGATGTTAGCTCAGTGTCAATCTTCTTCATCAAAAAGAAAAAAAGATATATATATATACACACATATTTTATTTCATGGTGAAAGTGATCTTGCAAAAACAGAGAAGTTTCTGTTGCTATGTGAAAGAAATAGTCCCTGTTAAGTGAAAGAAGTATTCAATACTTTGAAGGGTATAATATAACATTCATTTTTTCTTGTGGAAAATTATGACTAGTAAAATATATAATTTTAAAGAATAAAAATTTTTAATAAAGCATTTTCAAAAATATATCAAGAGCTCCCCAAAATTCATGTCCTTAGTCCCCACATTGTATTGGGTAAATTGATCTTAAAACTGTGAATATTAGAAAGCTTAATGAACATTTTAATGCACAATTTTCTTACAGTATTATTTATAACAATGAAAACTGTGGCAGCACGCACATACACACACACATGCACCACACATACACGTATTGTGTTCATCATGTGCAAGAGTAAAATATTACAAGTATTAAGAAAAATCTACCAGAATTTTTGGATAGAACAGTGATTTCATGTTTGGCCTAATGTCACAGATTCTTAAAAACCTTTGTGTTGATTTCTGTGCTCCATTGCATTTAAAGCTAAAATTTGGGAAAGACATAACCTAATTCCTTTAGTAAATGGTATTTAGTTTAGATAAAGAAACATTACGGTGTCAGTAAAATCTATTAAAAAATGAAGAACATTAATGAAACAAATGTAAAATTCTTGTTTTCTGGATCTCAAGAGGAATACGTGAGATGGTAACTGTTGTATTAGTTTTCTGTCAGCTGGTCGCTACTCACAGTTCTAGACACTACCTACATTCCTTGGTTCATGGTCCCCTTCTTTCATTTTCAAAATCAGCAATGGCACTATCAAGTCTGTCTCATGTTGTATCTCTCTTACACATTTTTCTTTCTCATCTAACATTTTAGCAGACTCTGTCGTCAACATTTTGCTTGGAAACCTCCCCAGCTAATTATCCAAGCTCATGGCTTAGAAATTCTGCTTTCTGCACAACTACAGGACACAATTCTGCTAAGCTTTCTGTCACTATATAATAAAGCTCCCCTTTCCTCCAGTTTCTTGTAACGTGTTGCTCATTCCCTTCTGAGCCCTCACCAGCAGCACCTTTATTGTTCATATTTCTGCTAACAGTCTGTTCATGGCAATTTGGGTATTCTCTAAGGTGATTTAGGTTTTCTTTGGGGACTGGTAACTCCCTTTTGCCTTCCATTTTCTCGACCTTTGAACTGGAATGAATGTAAATGTTATCCTAGGCTTGTCTCACAATTGTATTTTGGGAACTGACAACCTGTTTTCTAGTTTCACAGATCTGCAGAATTGTGCCCCCCCAATAGACTATACCCAGGGCCTCACCTACACCTGATTTAAATAATTTAGATAATAAGATTGGGATTGTTGTGCTGATGAGAATTAGATGAGATTCTTTTTTGGGGAGTGGGGGCGGGGAGGAAGCCTAGCCCAGAGCTAATATCCGTTGCCAATCCTCCTCGTTTTTTTGCTGAGGAAGACTGGCCCTGGGCTAACATCCGTGCCCATCTTCCTCTACTTTATATGGGACGCTGCCACAGCATGGCTGACAAGCAGTGCGTCTGTCCATGCCTGGCATCCAAACCTGCGAACCCCGGGCCACTAAAGCGGAGTGCACAAGCCCAACCGCTATACCACGGGCCCCCCTAGATTCCTTTGTTTAACTTTGAGTTGATGCTATAATGAGAGAAGAGTTTAGGGGATCTTGGGATAGGATGAATGGATTTTGCATGTGGAATGGATGTGAATCTTTGGTAGGCAAAATAATGATTCCTTAAAGATGTCCACATCCTAATCCCCAGAATCTGTGAATATGTTATGTTACAAGGCAAAAGAGAATTAAGTTTGCAGATGGAATTAAAGTTGCTGATCAGTTCACCTTTAAAATAGGGAGGTTGCCCTGGATTGTCCTGGTGGGTCCAATACAATTACATGAGTCCTTAAAAGCTGAGAGCCTTTCCATGCTGGGGTAGAGATATGTGATAAAAGAAGAAGAAGGAGGAGAGATTCAAAATGTAAGATGGACTTGACGGGCCATTGCTGCCCTTGAAGGTGAAGGAAGGATGTTCCTGGTTTTGAAGATGGCCCCAAGCCAAGGAAGGTAGTAACATCTAGAAGCTGGGAATGACCTTCCACGGAAAATCAGCAAGGAAAGAGTGTTTCGATCTCATAACCACGGGGCACTGAATTCTGCCAACAACTAAATGAGCCAGACTTTCTAGAGCCTCCAGAAACACAGCCCTGGTGACACCTTTAGCCTGCTGAGACCCTTGTGGGACTTCTGACTGAAAGAACTGTAAAGTAATAAATCTGTTTGATTCAAGTCACTAAATTTGTGGTAATTTGTTATGGCAACAATAGAAAACTAACAAAATGTCAGTCTTTAATAATGTTATTCTGATGATTCTACTACCTTGTTTGAAAAGCTTCAAAGGAACAAATCTGCTTTCATAGGGTAACATACAAGACCCTCCCTTCACAAACTCATCCCTACCAAATACACCAGCTGCATTTCCCATTATTTCTGAAATTATATCCTACAGTAGCCGTATAAAAATAATTTTGCTCTTTAACAGAGTTTTTTTCCATATTATTTCCTCTGCTTAGAAAATCCTTCTGGTCTTTCTGCACATTTCTAATTTTCAAACAAGATTAAAATCAAATGTTGTCTTCTGTGTGTGTAACTACTTCCTCTTCCATAGGCATTCTCATTGCTACTTCCTCTCAACTCCTATTGCAATTTGTAGGAATCCACATAACTAGCATATGTCTCAGTATGTTATAACATCTGTGCATTAGTTGCATGGGAAGGGGTGGTTCTAGGGAAACTAAAACGAAGAAAATATGGACCCTGGATCCACTAACAGAAGACTCAGAATTAAGTTGACTGCGTGCTGAAGAGGACTGAGATTCACTGGCCCAATGTCTTAGGCCTCTGACAGAGGTTTAATGAAAAAACCTAGTTTTTATCACAGTAGAAACATTCCAATATCTTTTGGAATCCTCGGATAAGGTTAATTACTAAGTCTTGCATTCTCAACTCAAACATATGCATATATAGAAAACACGATGTCTTATGTCTAAAGTGATTTGGAAAGTCATTGACAGATCTTGTTTTATAGGTGACCTTTACTGCCAAATAAATTAATCTATAATAAGACTGAAAATTAAAACAATTGGTTAAGCCTAACAATTTAAAACCTATAGTTATATCTTACCATGGACTTAAATGCTTAGAGAATTTAGACGATAATATTATTTGTATTACATGTAAATGAGGCTTATACATGTGAAAGGAAATAGTTCTTTTTGCCATTGATAATTCTTCTTGACAAAATATCTCTCCCAGAAGGCTTAATGTTGGGTTTTGCACAATAATAAGTTTGAGGTGTTAATATTGCTCCATGCAAAAAAAAAATTGAACTTTAAAATTTCTCTTCACTATGTAATGTATGATTCCATTTATAGGAAGTCCAAGAACTGACAAAGGTAACCTAAGAAATTAGAATGTAGTTTCCTAAGTGGGAAATGTAGATTGATTAGAAAGGAGCAAGGAGAAACTTTCCAGGAGTAATGGAACAATATAGTAACCCCAAAGCAATCATGGACATATTTGAATCATTTTATTGTCTTATTTCTTATTTTTCAATACTTTCTGTTCTGGGTTGATGTTGACTTTAGAGAAGAATGCTGATTAGGGGAGTTTTACTGATAGGCTCTTGTCTAAACCTTTCAAATCTTTTCATTTTGAGAACATATTCACATAAACTGGTAAAATTTTGTACATAATAAATGCAGTATAAATACTAAGTGCTGTGTGTTACAAATATAAAGAAAAAAAACAAATATTTCCATTCATCATTCACAATATTCAGTTTAAAAAATCTCCTTCAGTGATACTTCCTTTTAGTAATTATCATTTGAAGTAAAACAATGGTGCTTAACTTCATGCATTTCAGATAAAAACTATTTGAACTGGCTCCCTACAATCTAAGAGTGTGCTTTTGAAAATTGAAATATGAAACTTAATGCCTTGAAGTTACATGTTTGCCATTGGAAATTCATGTAATTAAATCAATAAATTTAAAGTTAAAGAAGGTGATAATGAGTTTGCTCATTGTAATAAAAACTAATCGTGTTGGAGAGGGAATGAGCAGAAACTGAAATGATTCAACAGATCTAATTAAGGCAGTAGTGAGAAATGTGATTACAGGCAGCATGCCAAATGACCTAATTCTTCCTCCCTTACCCACTTTTGAAGCAGCTTCACCAAATGAGTTGCCCTCTTCAGTGTTCCATGTTTATTTTATAAACTCTGATTTTATAATACTTAAAATGCAAGTGAAGAAACATCATAACAAACAAGTAATTTAAAACACCAATGTCTGGTTACCCAAGAGTGTGCTTCACATTGAATTAAACAGTATATTGCTATGTCACTGAGGAGAATATTAATTGTACATATGAAATTTCCAATGTGCAATATTCTGGTGCTTGGGTTCTGAATTAAATTCAGTATGATTATCTTAGAGGGCTCCTCTTTGTTCTGGCCAGGAGCTAATTCAACCTAATATGATCACATGAAATTTCACCATACTTAAAACTACAAAATACTTTATATCAAAGGAGAAATAATAATTATTGGAAAAAATGCTAAGTAATCATTTATTTTTAAACATGGTTTTATTATTATTATTTTTTTTGCTGAGGAAGATTCTCCCTGAGCTAACATGTGTGCCAATCTCCCTCTATTTCATATGTAGGTCGCCACAACAGCATGGCTACTGACAAGAGGTGTAGGTCTGTGCCCAGGAACCGAACCCAGGCAACTGAACTTAACCACTAGGCCACAGGGTAAGCCCCAGTTTTATTATTTTTTAAAAGGTACTGTTGTCAATGCTGACCGTTTTAGACCCTGGTTCTGTAAGTACTTCCTTGTGGATTATAAACCAAATAGAAGGAAACAGGGAGTGAGATAGAAGGAAGGTCAGGAATCATCAAATCATAGGCTTCTGGAAGCAGCAAAGTCATCTAGTCCAAACTTCATGCAAAGAGGTAACTTTGCCACATGGTGTTGGGAGGGCTTGTTTGCCTTGCTATTATGAATTAGCCAGACGTCAACTCCCTGAGGGCAGGACAAAGTCTCTTCAGGTTTGTCTGTTAGAAGTTTATTTTTCTGGAGTGAGAGTTAAGTTTTCCTTGCCAAAAACTGGTACAGAAGGAATATGGATGAAAAATGTTCCTCACTCTATGAGTAATTTTTTAAATGGCATAAGATAAATAGACTTTTGATTACAATATGATATAGCACATCAGAACTAAATAAAAAATACAACCTCTGGTTTATATTTCTTAGCTTGGTTGGTTAGCTTGTTTGCTTTTACTTGAGTGTTTTACAGGAAAATTTCTTAGGGGGAATTGGGCTGGATATCTTTCTTTGGTGACCAAAGAAATGTAGACATTTGTTCTGTGGCCTGCCTGGGAGCAATAAATGCTAAGAGAATAACTTAGAAGGTAAGTGATTGACTTCCTTTTTTTCCTAAGAGCACTCATTTATTCAACCTTGTATCACAGCACCAAGCATAGTTCTTAGAACAGTGTGAGAGATAACCAATTGTATTCATAGAATATCATGTCTTAATTGGCAGGAAACAATTGTTGGAGTGCCCAAAGGTGTTTCCAAAACAAATCCCTGCTTTTTAAATACAAAAAGAGCAAAACTATATTTTTCTTTTTCTTCTAAAAACATCATATTCAACTTGAAGGCAAGGAATAAGAGAATAGTAAAAAGCAGGCCTTTGTATCTTTCTGCTATAATAGAATACATAGAGTCTAGAGATTGATATAACATCCCTCTACCAACTGCTCAATCCGCTCGAGGCAGTCAGCATGAAACAAAGTATTCTAGTTCCTTTTATTTTTATGACATTTCCTCTGTGATTATTAAATTAAAAATCTTTAAGAAAAACTTTAAAATACAAAGAAGTATAAAAGAGATAATAAAAGTTGCTCATAGCCAAACAACTCAGAAATAACTATTATTTACATAGTCTACCTCTCATACGTATAAACAATTACATCAGTATATGTATAGAAACAATGCCTGACATTTAAGAAACACATAGTGACTGTTATCATTAATAAATAGTAATTATTTTGATTCTAGAATATAATTTTAAATTATTAGATCATGTGGACTCCACAGATGTGTCATACTTTATGAAAACATTCTCCTATTTTGAGACAGTTGCATTTTATATTATGTATTGTCAACATTTTTCTACATAAATCTCTCTATATCTCAGAATATAACTCTAAATTTGTAGAAGTGAAAATACCTGGTGAGGACAGAAGCATTTAAAAAGATCAGAACATATAATGTAAAATTGCCCTCTAGATATAAAATGCATGCACTTTTATCCCACCAACAGAGTCACCATGTCCATTTCCCTAGAAAATACTGGGAATTACCCATTGAAAAGAAATCTTGAATATTTGATAGGTAAAAATAGTAACATGGTATTTAAATTTGTGTATTGACCAACTGTTTATTCTTTTTTTTCTATTTCAGTTATTGGTCACATTGGTTGTTTCTTTTCTCTCTCTCTCAATTTCCTATTTGGGAAATTGTCACTTAAAAAGTTGATAGATATTAAGGATTGTCTTTGTGTACAAAGCTATTAGTTTTCCCCTAGTTTTTTATTTGCCTTTAAATTTAAAAATCAGAAATTTCTAAGTTTCATGTATCCAAATACTCTTTACATATTTTTAAGAACACACACACACACTCATACACACATTGAAAAAGTCAAATGAAAAGGTGGGTAAGTGGCTTTAAAATCTTTGTTCTAGAGAACACCTCTAATTATCTTATCATTGGTCAATTTTATTTCACTGCATCATTATGCATGTTTTATTTTTATTTATCTTTTAATATTTTATTTTGCTTAGGATTATTTCTAATATAAACTAGAGTAGATTATCAAGTCACCATTTTAAGACATCAGAGATCTTGCTGAATATCAAGCTTTTCTAATTATTTCAAGAATACAAATAATCTAAAGGGACTCTCCATTTAGAAGATACCATTAGTGTGTTTGCCAGGAGGTCTGTCATTTGAAAGTTTTCAAGGAATTTTGACCACATCATCTTTCTTCTTTCTTTCCAGCTATGTGAGTGAGCTTGGGAGTGGTTTCTCCCCAAGTTAGTCCTTGAGATAACTATAGCCCTGTCTGACTGTAGCCTTTTGAGAGACCCTGGGACAGAGGAACTCAGCTAATCTGTGCCCAGATTCTGATCTACAGAAACTATGAGATAATAAATATTTGTTCTATGTAGAGGTAATTTGTTGCCCAGCAATAGATAACTAATACATACTTTGGTACCTGAGAGAAAGTGTTGCCATAAAAAAAAATATCTAAAAATGTAGGAGTGGCTTTGTATCCAAGCAGAAGGCAGAGGTTAAAATAATTTTATGGAGCTTGTTAGAGAAAGCCTAAATTGCCTTGAAAACACTGTTAGTAGAATTCTGGATTTTGAGGATATTGCCAGTGAGAGCTCAAAAATAAGTAAACAAGACTTTGCTGGAAACAAGAAGAAAAGGGAATCTTGATATGCAGTGGCAGAAAGTTTAGCAACACTATCATGTGCAGTAATCTAAAATGTAGAAAATGTGTCTAATTGACCATAAAATGTAGCTAAGGGGATTTCCAAGCAAAGTGTTGAAGGTGCTGCTTGGTTTCTTCTTTCTGTCTATTGTCAAGTGTGAAAGGGCAAGACATTGAGAGAAGGGTTGTTTAACAAAAGGAGCCAGAACTTGATGGCTTTGAAAATTCTCAACCTCTCCAACTGGCAAATGATGCTAAAATCAAGAAATGTCTTCTGAGTAAAGATCAATTTTGATGGTATTGCTAAAAACATTTGGTGTACAGATGAAATCTGAGAGTTACTCTCACATCTTTGGTCAAGCCCTCAGAAAGATCAGTGCCGCAGAAGAGTATTTGGTCACACAAAAGATTTTTTAAAGGGAGCCTTAAGGGTTTATATCTGAGAGATTTATCAGTGTGGTTTTTGTCTAATTTGGTAAACTCCAATGATATTCACAGGAGGCCCATAAAGTGACAGTACAAAGTGAAAAGAGATTGTTGGACTTCCCTATCTCCCCACAATTCTGCTGGCAATAAACAGCTTGAGAAAACTACTCAGCTGAAAACAGATGTTACCTTTCATGAAAAGGAAATGACTCAGAGCAGAACCAAGAGCCCAGATAGCGATGCAGAGAGCCAATTAGAATTATTCTCTGGCTTTGGGACCTAATGAGGGAAATTCTAACATTTACCTGGTTAGATTTCAGAAATGCTATTGACTAGTGTTACATGTTTGGTTTACATTTTACCCTATTTCTGTCCCACCATGGTATATTGGGTACGTGGGGAGGGGATGAGACCAGATACCTGGTCTCTTCAGCTTCACAAGTTTACAGAATAAGAGGAACTGTATAAAATAAGCTATACTTAATGAACTACACCTAAAGAGTTTCATTCACATCTGGACGTTTTAGATGAGCAGTAACTGGATTTTAGATGATGCTTTAATGAAACCTTGGGAATGGGTGAATGTAAGCTGCATGTGGGTGGAATGAGAAGCATTGAGGACTAGAAGGTATACTATGGTAAGCCATCTCTAAGACATCCCCCAATATTCCTTGCTTCTGGAATTCTGTCCAACAGAACTAAGAGATAATAAATGTTTATAGTTTAAAGCAGTAAATTTGGAAATTATTTGTTACAGATAAATAGATATTACAATATGGAAAGGAAAAGATTTTTGAACTGAGCCTTCCTATAGTTCTTTAAGATTAAATATATGTATTATTTTATTATGTTATGTTCCTGTTCAGATACATTTTAAAAATACATAACAACATTCAGAATTGACAGCACAGAAAATACCACTATCCTGGGGGTTGAGCAAACAAAAATCTGTAGCATACTGTCCCTGTCCCCAAGAAGCTCACTGTCTAGTAGGGAAAGGAAAGATAATGTTACTGTGATACAATAAGTTCCAAAACGCACTGTACACAACACTATAAGGTCACAAAAGAGAGAGTATTTTCTGTATCAGGTGGTAGGAAGTATTTCACAATATGGATCATCATTGATCTAATTTTTGGATGGCAATTTATTTTTGCCAGTAATTCATGAAAGTTATAACATTAGTGATAATACAAACTTCCTCCAGAGTACTAACTATTGTCTGAGTTTGAGTTGTCTGGAGGCTCAGGGAAGAATCCAGAGACGAGAATATTTACCTCCTGATCAACCTATTTTATATTGTGGCTTTGATTTGGTTGAAACAAGTAGGTAGATTCAAAGTTGCATACCTGTTAAAACTTTCCAATTTGAGATTCTGAAACATAAGAGTTTAGCATACACAAAAATGGGCAATAGTATCTGTCTAGTGGGGTAAGGGTAACAAAAGGGGATGGAACACACCACCTGGGTCAGCTCATGTTAGAAAAAGAGATTCACAGTTATGTTCTCCTCACAGTTTGTGTATAGAACTGGGCAACGTTTTATTCTAAATCTACTGTATTATAGTCATGTTTCCCTTAATGATGGGGATACGTTCTGAGAAATGTGTTGTTACGTGATTTCTTCATTGTGTAAACATCATGGAGTGTGCTTACAAAAATCTAGGTGGTATAGCCTACTACACATCTAGGCTATATGTCACTAATCGTACGGGACCAATGTCATATATGCAGTCAGTCGTTGACTGAAATGTCATTATGCAGTGCATGGCTGTATTTGATTCTCAGTAAAATGCCGTTAATTCAAGCCCATAACAACATTTTATTTTTTTCTACAGTAGCAGCAAACAACAGATTTCTATGTTTGCACACCATTATTAGAAACTTCAGTATAAAAGTTTGTGACCAGGCTTGCTTAGTTTGATACCACACTTGGGTAAAATAGAAAACTCTGTATCCAAAAGTTACTTCTGTTCCTCACAACATAGAAAAGTGGGTAACATCAAACAATTTACTGGATGGAAAGGGGGGCTGGAAATAATCCTTATAATTATTAATTTTCAGTCATGTGTTATCCTGTTCCAAAGATACATTAACACCAACAATGCTGGAAAACTGTTTAGCAGTATCTATTTAAGCAGAACACGTGCATAGCACAACTGTGTCCTAGAAATGTCATTCCTAGGTATATAACAGCAGAGAAGTGTGCATGTGTTCCCAAAAACATGTACAGGAATTCTAATAGCAGGACTATTCATAGTAGCCCCAAACTGGAAAAAAAGGTTACCAGTGGTCACATGAATAAATAAATTGCACTTTATTCATACTATGGAATACTCTACAGCACAAGGACTGGCAGACTACAACTCTACAACGACATATTGAATGAAAGAAACCTGACACAAAAGATTATATGCCATATGATTCTTTTTACATGGAATTTGAAAACAGGCAAGAGAAATGTACCGTTATTTGATGTCAGGATGACCTGGGGGTGGAGGGGCTAATGATTGGATTGTATTGTATGGGGCCTCTGACGCTTTTGATCTGTACACTGAGTATGTGGGTATATTCACTTTATGAAACTGTAAACTTACAGGTATTTTCACTTTGCCAACTGCAAACTAACAATTCGTTCACTTTTAGAAATGTTAGTTACATTTCAGTAAGTTTATGTAAGAAAATAATCCAGACGAAAAGAAGTAAGAATTTCTTTAAAAAATATTCTAAAGTTTATATTTAATATAAGCTAGGAAAAGAACAGGCTTTGTTTTAAAATTATTTCTAGGAGTAACTATCTCATAGATGAAGTAAAACAATGTCTAATTCATAAATTATAATGCTGAGATTTCCTTAGCATTACCAAATCTAATGCATTTTCTTAGAAAAGCTACAGCCTTACACATTTGAAACAAGATTCTCATAAACTGTGTTATTCACAACTTTTTAGGTTTCAATACCTTAAGCAAAAAGGGACTTCATTGCCTCATACAGTCGGGTAGGAATGATCTTTGGGTTAACTCCCAGAATCAAAGGAATGCTGACAGAATCTCTCTTCCTCCCCCACACCCTTTTTTCATCTCTCATCACTTCTTGGTTCGTTTGGCTTTATTAGGTAGACAGCTTTCCCCTGTGTAGTGGAGGAGACAACTTCCCACAGCTCAGATTCTCATCCTTCCAATTTAACGAGAAATAGTATCTTTCTCTGTGCTTTAGTTTCTCCATCTATAAAAGGGAAATGATAGTATCTAGCTCATAACGTTGTAAAAGATTGGATGGCTTAGATCAGTGTGCTGAAGAGTGTCTGGCACATAATAAAACTCACGTTGGCTATCCAGTCTAGACTTCTCCCTTCAGTCTGGACTCATGTATCTGATTGCTTATTTGTAATCTCTATTTGATGCTTAATAGCATCTCAAATTAACATTTCAAAAACTGATCTGGTGTCTACTCCAGACCTGCCTGTCTCATGATTTTCCATCAGCATACCCATTTTTTTCTAGTTGCTCAGTCCAAAAAATCATACTAGACTACTGTCTTTCTTTCATTTCTCACTTCAAATTTATTAGCAAATCCTCTCAGTTCTATTAGTGCTGTCTAATAGGACTTTCTATAGTGATGGAAAGGATCTATATCTGTATTGTTCAATATGGCACCACAAGCTCATAAGGCTGTTGAGCCCTTGAAATGTGGCTAACATAACTGAGGAACTGAATTTTTAATTTTATTTCATTTTTAGTTAACTTTAATTTAAATGGCTGCATTAGGCCAAGCTGGATGGCACAAATATACCTTCAAAGTATATCTAGAATCTTACTGCTTCTGATGAGTTCCATTACCACAATCCTAGTCCAAGGCACCCTCACCTCTTCTCTTATTATGTCAACAGACTCTTTGGTGATCCCTTCTTTCATCACTGCCCCCTTAAGTCTGTTGTCACTAGAGCAGCCAAAGTAATGCTGTTGAAGTCCATGCTACATCACATCAGTACTTCTCTCAAAGCCCTCCAGAGACTTCTCACTCAGAGCAAAAGCCCAAGTTACCACAGCCCCAGTGTGACCTTGCCTCCTTGTTACCTCTGATTTTTCTTCTACTACTCTCCCTCTCATTCACTTTGTTTCAAGTACCCTGACCTTTGCATCAACAGGAACATTCCCCCAAAGGATCGTGGCACTTGGTTTTTCTTCTTCCTGGAATGTTCCTCCTTTAGGTTTCCACAAGGTTTGCTCTTTTACTTCTTTTGGTTCTTTACTCACATTCTCAATAAGGCCCTTCCTGACTACATTTTCTAAATTTTCCCCAACACTCCCTATCACCTTTCACTAACTTATTTTTTCTTCTTACCTTATATTACTAACATTCTAGATATCTTATTTATTTATCATATTTGTTGTCCTCTTCATGAAAATGAAAACTCTCTGAGGGCAGTGATCGCAATTTGCTTTGTTTACTGCTGTACTCTGAGCACCCGGAACTATGCCAGTACCTAGGAGGTTTTCAATAGATATTTGCATCAATTGGTAAGATATGCTATATGTTCTGTAAGACTTTATATGGACTCACCATGGGATATTTTAAATTTTCAAAGGAGACATAGAAACACTCAAGTTCTCTTGGGCACCATCTTAACTACTAGGTCAAGGTAGTTCACAATTTCAGTGTTAGATCATGATATGTCCCTCTCAGTGATGTTATTTCTTTATAAAACTGGGTTTTCTGATTTTTCTGCAATGAGAGCCAAATACTAGTTAAAAATCATTATGGAACAGTAAATGAGAATGTCAGCGGCCAATCAGATTTCAAAAGCTGAGAAGTTGTATGGTACCCAACTGGGCACACATAACCCATTAGTAAGTGACTGTGGCTAAGCATAAAATAAAAATATTATTTTTTTTTAAATTTGTATATAGTGTTTTTGCACAGGACTACTAACTTGTTGGGGCATTAAAACTTATTGAGTTGTATAGACCTAGCGTCTTAATGAATGAAACTGTTCGGGATTTCTTTTAGCCTAGGGGCACTGTGAAAATATTCCTGATAACAGAAAATTTGAGAACCTGTAGAGTCAGATTGTTTTCTATTTTTACTTTTGTTATTTGATGAAATTCAGGTTTAAAATATATTTTCCAGTTTTATTGAGGTATAATTGACATACATTACTGCATAAGTTTAAGGCGTACCTCAGAGTGATTTGACTTACATATCTTGGGAAATGATTGCCACAGAAAGTTGAATTAGCATCTGTCAACTCATACAGATATAAAAAAAGAGAAAAAAATATTTTTCTTGTGGTGAGAGCTCTTAGGATCTCTCTCAACACTTTCATATATATAATACAACAGTATTAACTTTAGTCATCATGTTGTACATTACATCCCTAATACTTATTTATCTTTTAAGTGGAAGTTTATACCTTTTGATCACCTTCCTCTAGTTTTAATTTTTATAGCTCTAGGAAATATTATTTATAGAAAAATTATGTGATGAAGCTCTCAATGCTATAAAAAATTATTTATGAAAGTGAATTTGTAGTCCTAATTCTACCCATTTTCAATTTGTTAATCACCAATAGAACTTGGAAACACTATTCACTTTGGATTTGTAATAAAACATGATCAAAAATCATGAGGTTTCAGTTTTCAGAAGAACTTCAAAACATAGTTTTGAAATTCTTTGGATTTGACAAAACCCAATTGAGTTCTGCCAAGGCACTCCTTTCCCTAATTTTTTTAGGCTCTTGTGTATTTGTGGGGAAATTTAATCCTTATGTTACTGATTCATTTATACTTAACTCATCAAAATGTTTGGTAAATGCTACAGCATTTGATATCCAAAGAGCTTTATGAGAAGTTACATCTGGAAATTCTAAAGTTTTATAAATCATTCTTGAACTTCTTTTCTTTAAACCAGAAGTCACATTTTTCCAGAGTGTAGAACTAGAACCTCAAATCTGACTTCAAATGGAAGTAAACTAGTGGAACATTTTTGAGTGTTCCTCTTGTAAGATATTTCAATGTCATGGATTTGGGTTGTCCCTAATGTAATATTATTCAACAATTAAAAACCCGAGTTTTCATTTCTTAATGAGTTTTGATTTCTTATCCGTTGTCTTTTAATGGAAATAGTCCCACTCTGAGAATGAACAATTGCATTTTAATCATTTTGCAAGTTCTCTTAGTGGATAAATTTAACATAGTAAGCCATATTGGCTAATTAGTTATCTTATTTTTCATTGGCAAAACCTTAAAAACCAACATAATGGCTTCTGTCATAGTGTTTTAAGTGTAATGAATGTTGTCTATGCCCTCAAGAATGTGTCTTGCGGCAAGCAACAGTTAACATGTTAAAAAATGAAAACTTTTAAAAATGCATTAGATCATGTCTGCAAAGGACAAATGTTTGTTAATCACACCATGTTATTTGGCCTAACTTTTTAATGTCTTCAACATAAGGCATTAATGAAATAAAATTAAATGCTAAGCAAATACTAAATGTGAATAATCTTATATTTTCAGCAATCAGCTCACTAAAACACAATGTGTATTTTTCTTAGATACACAAAGACAGTGTAATATCACCAGGACATTTATTAGGTTAAACCATATAAAGTTGCCATTTTTAGGTTAAAAACGAGTTAAATAGGGGCTGCCCGGTGGCACAGCGGTTTAGTCTGGGCTTTGGCAGCCCAGGGTTTGTGGGTTCGGATCCTGGGCGCCCGCCAACACACTGCTTGTCAGCCATGCCCTGGCTGCATCCCATATAAAGTAGAGGAAGATGGGCATGGATGTTAGCCCAGGGCCAGTCTTCCTCAGCAAAAAGAGGAGGATTGGCAACAGATGTTAGCTCAGGGCTGGTCTTCCTCACACACACACAAAAAGTTAGTTAAATATAGGAAATCTCACAAGGCAGAACTGGTATCTGGCCATAAACATTTCAATATGGAAAGTGTTGTTTCTAGAAGAATTGCTTTATCAGGAAGATCTAATTTACATGTTTTTAAAAACTTTTCATATTATTATCATATTTTTATTATCCAAATATCTTTTCAATTAATCTGGAAGTAAACTTCAAACCTTGGTAGTTCTTCAAGCCTACCAGTCAGGATAGCCAGGTTCTGTGGTTATAACCCCTAATTCTCAGTGGATTATAAAATAATAAATTTAATTTTCACTCAGGCTACCTGTCTGCTCTGCGTCTGTCATCTTCACTCCTGGACCCGAGCTGGTGGGGCACTGATAGTCATGGAGGCAGAGGGAAAAGGGAACATGGTAAAGGGCAGACTAGCTCATAAAACTTCCACTAGAAAGTCAGAGAGTTCACTTCTGCTCACATTTCATTGGACAAAGCAAATTACATAATAAACAACATCCATGGAAGTGAAGGAACACAATCCTGCCAGGTGCCCTGAAAGTGAGAGAGCAGAATATGGGTAAATAGTTCTAATGACTACAATACTGACTCTTTAAATTGGAGTTCTCACCTTATGTAAGATCCACCTCAGAATGCAAACCTTCAGTAATGCCTGATGTTATTTCAAGTACAATGAAAGAAGGATCTGCAAATATTATTTAAAAAAATGAATGCTGGAGTTATAAAAATTCACTATGCATAAAATCCAGGAAAGACAGTAAAAAATACTGTGTAGGATGAGGAAAGAATATTTGTACCTACCTTATTTGGATGAACTAACTTTTCTAGGCTTATATTAGGTTAACATGTGCTGCAGTAGGACTGGATCATGTAAACCAGTGGATATGATCTGAACCAGAGTGAAATGATGATCTTCATGGAGCCAAAGAGACTGTTGACAGTGACTTGCCATTGTGTCTGCCCCAGTCAACTGGTTGATTTTGTTGCAGTCAAGATTGAGAGGGGGATAATAATCAAGACTGTTATTTGGTTTTTGGCTTTTGGGGCTTGTTCTATGTTTACATAGACACACTTTCACGCACATTTTCCTTTCCCTAATATTTTCTTGTCTTTTATTTACAGCTATATGATCTTAGCATGCTGCATAGCCAGGGCCAGCAATAAGACACCACCACAAAATTTATCATTTTGTTTTGTAAGGAAGCAAATTATATACACAAGATGGTCAAACAATTCACATTGTTTGCAGGAGTAAATTCCTTAAAGAAATAATTTTTATATGAGACAAAAAATTAAAAAAAAATTATGAGGGGGGCTGCCCGGTGGCACAGCGGTTTCGTCCGTGCTTGGCAGCCCGGGGTTCGCGAGTTCGGATCCCGGGCGCCCGCCGACGCACTGCCTGTCAGCCATGCTGTGGTGGCGTCCCATATAAAGTGGAGGAAGATGGGCACGATGTTAGCCCAGGGCCAGTCTTCCTCAGAAAAAAGGGGAGGATTGGCAACAGATGTTAGCTCAGGGCTGGTCTTCCCCACAAAAAAAAATTATGAGTAATAGAAAGAAAAGTTAATTTTCACAAATTAAACTGTGTTTAAGAAGTAAAGAGTCAAACAAAATAAGTTTAGAGGCAGAATTAAATTTAAGTTAACCAGTCACCTAACTTGAATAATTTTGAAGTAACTATTAATGACACATTTAGGCATCTTATGAGCCTCGATATTGTGAGGCTCTAGCTTTTTAGATAAGTTATTTTCAAATGAATTTTAACTTCTTGATCCAGAATGTTAGTTCAGACACAATGGTAGTATCACTAACTGCTCCCAGTGTAGTTGTAAAAAGTCCCAAAGGACTAAATGGATGCTAAATCCAAGGGACCACAGGTCATCTTCTTGAGCATATAGCTTCTCTTCACTTGATTTAAAAGGCATCTGATATCGTTACAGGCTGGAAAGTTGACTCCTTAGAAGGAATGTGAACCTCTTGCTTAGAGACCACTGTGCTGCCATCACAGATTATAAGATTAGCCCAGCAAGCAGTAGGGAAATCACAGCTCTAGTGAACCTGTATGTGAATGGTCTAGTTAGTTTTATTCATTCTGATCTGACCATGTTCATTTTTCTTTTTAAATGTAACTACTCCACATTCAGAGGAGAGAAAACATGATGACAACATCACACAACACTAAGGAGTAATTCAAACACTAGCTATTAAATTTAAAATATTATAGTAAATATATTATTAACATAAATATAATGTCAAAGGTATAATACAAAATAGCCAATGTAATTTTTCATAGAAGCACTTCTATAATCAGCCATTATTTATTAACGGCTGGAGCTTTGACAGTTTTTCCCTTATTGTTCAACTTTTTGCAAAAGAAGTGTTGATCATTTTTAAACAAGCTGTTATTTTCCATGATTGAGTTTCTGCTTACTGGATAGGCCCAGAAATATTTTTATATTCTCCATTTCCTTTCAGCTTTTTTCTTGGCCTCAGCTTTTGCATCATCCTTTTCTCCAGATGGTAGGTCCTTGCCCGTGAGCCGTGGCTCAAATATTCCGATATTAACTTTTCTAGATCCTTAACATAATATGTACCCTTATCCACAGGGTTTTATTGAGCTCACTCTAGGCTTTGTGTCTTCTATGGCATGACTGTCTTGAGATATTATTCCACCTCAAAGGCCTAAATCAATCCCTTTCTCATCTGCTGCCTCCAAGATCCAATTTTCACACTCCCACTGAGCAAGAGATCAAATCAATGGTTTTACCACCTTTTCTTTTTTCACACTGATATTCCCTTCAATATGTTTTTAATGTGCCTAAAGTACCAACAGGATCTTGGCCAACTTTTCTATATTTACCTGGATAGCATAATTCCATCCATTATTCAGAAAACAACCCACCCAAAAGTTATTATTTTCATGATTTGTAATTTGTGCTTTCTATTCACTGCTTAACTAAACTAAGTTTAATATAGTAAGCTATCTGAAAAAAAAATCAATCTAATTTTTTATTCTTTATACGATTTTTGTCACGTAGACAAAGGTATCATACATCTGTGGATTCATGGTTTATTTCTTATCACAAGTATATTTTACAATTAAGAAAAATTGCTAACTTTATTATTAAGAAGGATGAAAACATTAGATTTCATGCACTTGGTTTGGTTTCCACCTTTTGATATACAACATTTACTTCCTTTAACATAGAGCTTTCTGCTTTAAGAGAGAGTTTTGGGCATAATTTAATATCGTCCGTTAATTCCTTATGGTCAATTACTTAATAGGAGGAGTCTTAAGGAGCCCTGTGCACAAAATATCATGGAGCCATTTCTCTTGCACTTGTGTACCTGGCAATGTCTAGGGATTTTCTGTATTTTTTAAAACAACCTCCAAACCCCAAATCTCTGACCACACCATGTGCAGTGACTCTTCACAACAGAGAAAAATCTATTATTTTTATGAGCTTCAGCTGAAAGTAGTGTACAGCTTATAATGGAAGAAACTCTTTGTACTCTCATTCTAGGAATGAATTTTATTGGAGCCGAGATAAGCATTGTGTTCCTGAAAGAAGTTTCATTTAAAATGTGAAACTGAGTCAAAGAAATAAACATTTATAAAATGCTATGATTCAGACTTGCTAATGGATGCAAATATATTTTGCCTTTTTTTCTTCTTCCTAATGCTACAGGATGGCTATTCTTTGGTTTAATTGAATATCTTAAATAAATGTATACCGAGTTTAAACAATAAGTCTCAAAGCTATTTGCCAGCATTATTTTTAGATTGCATTTAAAATCCCTCTATTTTTATGTTAAACTTCATTCCAACACACAGGCAAGACAACAAGATTGATGTAATTATTTACACAGAAACAAAGAAAGTTCTGTCCATAGTTGCAAGTGATGTTGATGCAAAGTCACTACCCTGGCACTGAGTGATGAGTCTATGCAGATAAGTGGTTGTAAGACCCCAAAAGCTTCATTTAGGTAGTAATCCCAGGGGACTACAACAGCACTTCAGATGCACAGACATTCCTTAAGGGAAGATAATTGATAGTAAGTCACACGCTCAAGTAACTTGTGACCAAAGGCAAATAAAATGGCTTGAGGATCTTTTATATTTCTTTCCCTTTGAAGGGGGAAATGTCCTATTCATTTAACAATAGGAAGAATTATAGTAAGAATCAAAAATGGAAAGGAATGACTTGTGGCAACCTACAGGATAAGATGAAACGTTTATGCCATAATTTGGCATGTAATTAACTATCTGAATGAATAACCAACCTTAACATGGTTTTAATTTACTTCACTGATTTTCCTACTAATAACAATCCTAAAGTTGTTAACAAAAAGCAGCAAATAAAGATGATGCTGTTTAGATGTTGAGAGCTGAGAGTAGGCTTGAATTATTAACCTAGTGCTCTGAAAACTTCCCACATATTGATGGAACTTTAACAAATTCATCATTATTTTAGACTAGTTTCTTTAAGTGTGTAGGAAATAATACTGCTATTTGAGTCTTTTTTAAAGGAATGTTGTGGGATGAAAGCAAATAATGTCTGTGAAATTTCTTTGCCAACTATAAAGTAATACAAGTTCTGCTAACTTCAAATGAGCCTTCTTTTGATATCTATTGATAGCTTGAAATTGTGACAAATTATCTCTGCATCCTTATTTCTTACTTGCTACTGGCTTAATTTCAAATGGTTTAATTTGAATAATATTTGGTTAGCCTTACATATATATATATTTTTTGTTTGTTTGTTTGTTTGTTTTTTTGGTGGGAAGACCAGCCCAGAGCTAACATCTGTTGCCAATCCTCCTCCTTTTTGCTGGGGAAGACTGGCCCTGGACTAACATCTGTGCCCATCTTCCTCTACTTAAATGGGATGCCACCACAGCATGGCTTGACAGGCGGTGCATCAGTCTGTGCCCGGGATCTGAACCTGCGAACCCCAGGCCGCCAGAAGCAGAGAACACGAATTGAACCGCTACGTCACCTGGCCGGCCCCATTACATATATTTTGAGTACTCTCTTTCTCATGTAATGATATAATCAGCATTTGAAAACAATTCTTAATAATGCAGATATATCAGGGCACATTAATCCCCTTTTTACCTAATTTTTAATATATTGACTTTATAGTAATTTCCTTATATTTCATTTTTTTTAAATAACAAATTTCTAATATTTTAGAATACCGTTGTGTGTTACTTGACACAATTGCTTTCTCTGAGTTTTGTGTCATGATACAAGGCACCTATGCAAGAGTAAACATCAATACTATATAAAAAGCTGATATACACAACATTGAGAATTGTATTTCCATCTAAAAACATAGATTGGGTGATATGGACTGAATTGCATAACACCAAAATTCATATGTTGAAAGCTCTAAACCCCAATGTAGCTGTATTTGGAGATAGGACCCATAGGAGATAATTAAGGTTAAATGAGGTCATAAGGATGGGCCCTGAATCTGATAGGCTTAATGTCCTTATAAGAGACACCAGAGACATCTTTCTTCCTCTCTCTGTCCTCCATGTGAAGACACAGCAAGAAGGATGTCATCTGCAAGCCTAGGACAGAGCTCTCACCAGGAACTGAATTGGCTGGTGCCTTGATCTTGGACTTCCCAGCTTCCAGAACTGTGAGAAATAAGTTGTTTAAGCCACCCAGTCTATGACATTTTGTTCTGGCAGCCTGAGCAGAATAAGACATAGGATTTGAAGCATTTAATGGGTTGTTGAGGAAAAAGGAATTAGTAAGAATTGGAAATCAAGATTTTTTTCACTTCTTTACTGCACAGTAATAAATTCCGTTAACACTTGTTCTCACTGGAAGGATATGAACTATCCTCAGAATTTTCTTCAATAATTCTAAAGATAACTGGCAAATATGTTTTGAAAATTTCAGATTTCAAAGTAAACATCAACCTTACCATGCAAAGTTTTTCTTAATTTGCAGTGTATAAACTTTATTCTAGTTATTTACATTCAGACAAATAATTGCCACTAAATTCTGAGTCCAAACCATCAGAGTAGGACTTGCCATCCTGCCATTTTTGTTGACCAATTTTATTAATGTATTGAGATTGTAAGAGCAAATCAATCTACTCTTCACGAAGTTGGTCACGGTTCCAGTTGGCAAATGTTCAATGGCAACTTTCATGAGGTCATAGGTAGGAGAAGAGTACCAGAAACCAATTAAATATGCAAACATTTCTTTTTCAATTATAGATATATTCTATTTATTGAGCACTTGAGCAGTATGTTTGCCAAAGAAATAGAAGGAATAGCATTGCTGAAAAATGTCACTGGGTTAAGAGTCCATTAATGAACTTCTCTTAGAAACTGGCTTCAGTCAACTTGATCAGCCATGTCTATTCTGATGATTTAAACATGATTTTTTTAAGCCAGAAAATTAAAACCAGGAGGTATAGTAAAAATTACTAAAGTGAAAGTTCCCTTAAATTGCATATTAATGGTTTAAAAAAAGACGATTGAAGTTGGCCTGGTGGCGTAGTGGTTCAGTTCACACACTCCGCTTCGGCTGCCTCGGGTTCGCAGTTTCGGATCCCGGGTGCGGACAGATGCAGTTTGTCAAGCAACACTGTGGTGGCGTCCCATACAAAGTAGAGCAAGATGGGCGAGGATGTTAGCCCAGGGCCAGTCTTCCTCAGCAAAAAAAGAGAGGAGGATTGGCAACGGATGTTAGCTCAGGGCTAGTCTTCCTCACACACACACAAACACACACACAAAAAGACATGATTATTCCTTCTGCATTAGAGAATCCAAGAGCTCCTTCTATTTTCCTTTTAGATTCTATTTCTTCCTTTGGCTTGTGTCCAGTTAGGCAATGACATACATGAATTATCTTGTGTGGACAAAGAATTCTTCTAGGCAGGAAAGAGAGATAAAAATGAAGATGATATGATAAACTAGAACTATGTTTTAGATAAAGAGAAAGGGGACCTTTTCATTTTGTTTTACCATAATCAGACCTAAGTATTCTCTCTGTGATACGTGTGGCACAGCAACAATGATTTTCACATATTAATGAGTATGTACCTGGCACTGAGATAAGCACTTTACATGCATTCTTTTCTTTTTCTTCACAATCTTTATTAGGTTGATAGTAGTGTTACTACAATTTTAAAGATAAGGAACTTATCTTTAAAACTGAGCCTTAGAATTACTTAAGTAACTTTTTCTCAGTTATGCTGCCTGTTAATGGTGGTGCCAGTGTTAAACATCAAGTCTGTCCAGTTGAAATGCCTATGTTAACTGCCTGCTTTTATATGGACTCTCTAGAAACTGGCCACTTCACTAACAGCCTAACAGTAGCAAGTGTTCTGTAACCAGGCAGGCAGATCTCTGGGAATGTGGCAAAATACACACATGGAAAAATACACTTTAAGTAAAGTTAACAGAAAGCAAAAACATAGTTACATTCTCATTTACACTGCCATTTTCATTTCAATGATTTCCAGTATTCTTTTCCCTGGTTACTTGCAGCATGATTAGATGTGGGAACAGACCTGCCAACTTGGGGAGGTCAGATTCTGGGGGAATTGATTCAGCTCCAGCTGGTGAAATGCATTAAGTCTGGTGAGCAAAATAGAGTTTCAAGCAAGTTGTCAGCAAGGGTCTAAAATGGAGTAATTGATTTTCCAGTAGATGGCAGCAAAAGCAAAACACGAGAGGGCAGCATGGCAGAATCTCGGCAACTGGGCAGAATCAAAATCAGAGAAATTCGTTGACAGGTAGCAGATCCAGAGGCAAAAGGACATAAGATTCAGGATGCCTGTTTCCAGGTAAGTAGACTATCATGATTAGGAGTAGGGAAAAAAACCTAATAAGAGAATGGAGTAATAGATGTTCACCATCACAGACACTGTGTTGACCAACTTGGGTATCAAAAGAGGATCAGATTTGAGGATATCCACAGTTACAAAAAGTCAACATTTAGGGGCAGATAAGCAGCACATATGATTAGATATAAGGCCAAAGAATAAAAAGTTATAGCTGATTAAATAACTCTTGCCATAGTAGAAACCAGATGGTAACTGGATACCAAAGTAAGTCTTATATCATCACACAAAATCCATAAATATCTCTTTAATTTTTCTGTTGGTTAACCTCCATTTTGTCCCACCACTCCAATAAAGTGCACTTTTACATGTAGACCTTAGCATATAAGTACAAGTTCTAACCTTTGCTTCAGTTCCTGTCTACTTGTGTAGTTCAATACTGTTCCTTCCACTCCTAGTATCTTTCCTTTCCTCCCGTTGTTTTATTTTGGTTCCCTCTTTTACCTCTCTTCTCCTTCTGCACTGGTTTCTCACTGTATTCTTGCTGTCATCTTGCATAGCAACAATGGCAACGAACTATTTGGGCAGTAGCTGGAGAGCCCAGGAAATCCTGTCATTGATGCCAATTGGTAGGGAAAAGATGCATACAATCCATTCTTCTGTGTCCTTCAATATCATTTTCTAATTCTATGGCAATGAAACTGGGTTGTGTCTATTACTCAGCAACAGAATTCTTCCTAGAGCATTAGGAGATAAACTATTAATCTACATTATATTCTTAAATAATGAAAATCACCTATGTATTTAGGAAGTTCCTAGGAAGATAAAATCTATCTACCTGTACTTTGCTATTTAAGGTGTTGGGTAGAAGGGATTAACAACAAAGAAGAAGTAAAAAAGATAAACATCCCTTTCTCCATTGATTTAACATTTTTCTATGTTTTCATTTTAAAGATTCTGCTAACCACTTCAGAATGAGTAACATGTGATTGCAAAATCAAACAATACTGATCTAATCATAGTAGGGTATATATAAAGTGTATCTCAGTGTAAAGTGATCAGCTTTACATTGCTGATGTATACACTTATAATCATGACAGTGAATTTTATCAATGTCAAAGATATTGAGGGAACCCAGGCCGCTGAATTCCACTTTCCTCAGGATTAGTGTTGCTTTTTGTTTTTCTTGGAGGGCTCACATTTTCACATAACAGCCTCTGAATAGATATTACATTTCAAATGTAGTAACCTTGATGTTTCCAAAGTGTTTTAGAATATTTAGCTATAAATATATGAAAAACCCTAAAGGTAATAGCTAACCCATTTTGAAAAATTAACAGCAAACACACATCAGTCCTCTTCAATCAAATTCAGTCTTGACTTTCTTTTTGACTATTTGCTCTATTGAAACAATAGGGTGTCTAGAACATTAACTTCTACAATTTAATATTTACAAAATTTTTCTTTCATTGATATGGACATAGTCTGGTTGAGGTGACTGGTTTCAGGTCTAAACAAATATAGCAAAGCTTCTCACACATTGCAACAGGTAACAACAAACTTTTTCTGTAAAAGACCATATAGTAAATATTTTGGCTTTGTGGGACATATGGCCTCTGTTGCAACTACTTAACTGCGCCATAGTAGCAGGAAAGCAGCCATAGACAATATGTCAAAGAATGGGTGTGCTGTGTTCCAATAAATCTTTATTTACAAAATTAGATAAGAGGCTGGATTTAGTTCATATGCTGCAGTTTCTGATCTCTGCATTAGAATTTCTCTTACTGCTTTGACCTTAAATCATTTCCCAAAACTTGACAGGAAGTTGAATATGTATCTTTTACTATTGTATGGACTAGTTGTACATATTTGTTTTCCTCACATCTTACAGGGTTGTGTAGGTGTTTGTGGTCATCTGACCCATTCTTCTCTCCCAGTTTTACAGACAGGAATGTTCGGACTAATGGCATAGCTAAAGAGAGAAAAAACTCTTCCTCTCTTTTCCAGTTACCATAACCATTTCCTTCTGAATTTTCTGTATAAAACAGTCTCATAGAAGACCAATGCCATTTATGGAATCATGGAATGTTAGATGAGAAGGGACCTTAGTGGTCACTTAGTATAAGTTACTATTTGCAGGTGAGGTTATAAGGATAAAGACATTAAGTGATTGCCCAATTAATCCAGCTGGGAAAACAAAACAAACTAACACAATTCCAGAGTTGAAGTCCGGCCTTCTAACTCTTTGGCATAGTGATCTTCTCACAAAGTCCAGTAATATCCTGTGCCTATCATAATCACTTGACAAACAGGAGTATAGCAGAAGGAAATACAACAAGAGCAGCCTTATATCCTGGGCTATTACCGAGATTCAAATAATGCTGGTTTCATTCTTCTGCCATACGCTGAAAATGACTCAAAATAAAATTTTATTTCCCACAACTTTGCCAATATTACTAATTATAAGGCATTATGTATTTAGTAAAGTATAAGGGGCATATTTTTTTCCATTTTGGCAACAGAAGCTGCGCACTCACATCTTTAAAAAGTACACTTCCAACAAACTCTTCAGAAGGTGAAACTAATTCATTTCTGTAAATCTCTGTGAGCTCTTCAGAGTTAACAACCCAGCTCTGATCCACATGCTGGAGAAATGCATTGGTTGTGAACAAAGTGAAGGTCAATTGAGTTTTGACTATAGTGCAGGTGTGTGTGTGTGTGTGTGTGCTTTCCCCTGTGAGCATGTGGAGATGAGCAGAATGTGTGTGGAATGTGATCTCCAGGAGGGTACCAGACTGGATGTGAGGTTGCTAGGCAATTTTCCCTATTGTTTTAAACAAACTGCACAGGGCTGGCAGCAGCTGTCAGAGTTCCTGGCTCTTAAGAATAACAGAGCTGAAAAACACAAAGAACAAAAGTCTTCCACCATAAATGGCAATAAATAACAGAAACTTTCTATGCCAGTAAATGCAGGGACTTGGATCTTAAAGCAATTAATAAAGTTAACAAACACAAGAGGTCATTTGAATTCTATTTTTTGTCAAATATATTTTCCCCCAGACACTTTAATTTAAGTGGTAAGAATCTGAAAAGAGAATGAGAGATTGTGATTTTAATAAATTATTTCTTTAAAATCACCATTGTCTTGCTTGCTTATTTTGACATTATTTATGGAGAATTTCACCTCAGGGGCAACAGTATAAATCTTATTCTAGATATGCTTTAAAGACCTTAAGGAGAAACAAATTCTGCAATTTGTGTTAAAAAACAATTCACTCAACTGTACTATCCCATAATTCTTCCTCGTTTTACCCCTTTACATAAGCCACATCCACTCACCCTTTTCCTCTTCATCGTGGAGGTGGTTATACAAGGCTACACATGTAATGAAATTGAATAACGCTACACACACACATACACACACACAAGATCATGTATAACTGTTGAAATCTGAATTCCTTCAGTGGGTTGTATCATTGTCAGTTTCTTGGTTTTGACAGTGCACTATCGTTGTGTAGGAGACTGCCACTGGAAGAAGCTATGGAGCATGAGATTTGTCTACACGTAGCTTTGCAGTCTCCTGTGAATCTAGAATTATTTCAAAATAAAAAGTTTTTAAAAACCAAACAGGTCTTTAATTTTTAATAGTTCAAAATTAGAGAATTTTTCCCTTAAATGATGAATCATAGTCTTATTGATTTAATTCCTATCAATGTGTGGATGATTCTTTCCTTCAAGTGATTTGTTCTTGAGCATCCATTTCAAAGTAATTTGAAAGGCGTGACTCAGACATTTCCCGGTAATCAATTTTTTTAAACATATTGTTAGGCTTAAAGGTTAGTTGAATAATGATTTTTTTAGAAATCTATTTATGGAGTCTAAACCATGGGAAATTTAAAATCAAGGATCATTCTGAATGGAATGAAGGCTTAAAAGTTTGTATACTGAGAAACACATCTTTCAAAACAACATTTTTTTTTCCAAGTGTGTGTGCATGTGTGTGTGTGTTAACTTTTCATTTACAAATTAATACAGATTTATGGGAAGTTACAAAGATAGTGCATAGACGTTCCATGTACCCTTCACTCAGTCCTCCCAATGATTCCATCTTGTGTAACTATAGTCAAAATCAAAATCAGGAATTTATATTGGTATAATGTGTGTTTATAGTTCTATGCCATTTTAACACATATGTATAGATTCTTCTAACCACCACCTCAATCAAGATTCAGAACTATTCCATCACCACAAAGATCTACTGGTGTTGACATTTTACCAATTCACATGAAATGTAGAAATTTCACCTCTTTTTAAGTGCCTTAATCCTCCACTGTTTATAATATAATTGTCTTAAATATCCCTTTACATACATTGATATCCACATCAGAGGTTATACTTTTTTCTCTCACTGTCAAACATGATTTAAAATACTCAAGGGGAGAAGAAAAATGTATTATATTTACATTGACTCTTTCCATTATTCTTTCTTCCTTCTGGATATTTCAAGAGGCTTTCTTTTATTGTTTCCTTTCTGTTTAAAGAATTTCCTTTTGCCATTCTTTTAGGATAGATCCACTAGTGACAAATTCTCTAACTTTTCCTTCATCTGAGAATGTCTAATTTCTCTTCATTCCTGAAGGATATTTTTGCTGGATATAAAATTCAAGGCTGATAATTGCTTTCTTTCAGCATTGCAAAAGCTTGCACCCATTTTTTTCTTGCCTCTATTGTTTTCTGATGAAAGCTACACTGTCATTTGAATTGTTTTGTCCCCCTATAGGTAAAGTATAGTTTCTCTCTTGCTATTTTCAAGGTTATTTCTTTTCCTTACTTTTCAAAAGTTTTATCATGATGTGTTTTGGTGTGACTGCATTATTATTTAGAATAATAACATCTATATTTCTGTTTGAAATATTATGCATGAAACCCAAACATATAGCAAGTAAAAGTTACTAAAACTTCTAAATTCAAAAGCCATACAGTATTCTACAAAATTCAGATTTTATCCATTTCTTCTATTCCTAACTCCAGTTTTCCCAGGTTTGCACACAGCTCTTAACCCTTTTGTTCCAATTTGTTTTTAGGCTATCATAGATTTGAAATGAAAGCTTAAATACTAAACTGTAACTTCTTTGTTATTAGCAACACCAATACATAACAGATTTTCTTATATTTCCATTGAATGGTTATTTTATTTTCTTACTTTAAAGCAATCAGCCTGTCAGGTTAGAACTTTGGTTTCCTTTATGTCCCCAGTGTCTTTCTAAAGAAGAGCAGACAATTAAGCCCACAACATAATATTTATTCTCCCCTCCCCAGAAATTGAATAGAACATATAGGATTCTGAATCTGAGAAATTTGTTTTTCTGCAATGTGAAGAATTGTCATGTAAATCAGAACAGGCAAACTTAGTTTTAAAGTTCCTTTGAATTACTCATGCTTCAGTGGTTGAAGGATGAGTGAACCACCTTGTTTGGATATAAAGTTATACGTAGTAAACAAAAACTTTTCTCCTTGCAGAAAAGCCTTGCAATAAACATAGAAGATGTTTAAAATTGCTAGCCCATGTTATAAAGTCCATATTTAAAGCAGTAAATGGCCAGTCCACATGTGTAAATATTCTGTAAGCAATATTGTAATTACAGCAGTATCATAAGAGTATTTCCACTGAGGATAAAGACGGAGTACATTCTAACGTTTGTCAACAAAAGAAAACTTCAATACAGGTAAACACTATTTCCACTTATGTCATCAGAATTTTACATAATGTCTGAATGCACCACATACTCCTCTAGGAATACTAGAGTGTCTCTAATACTCATATTAAAACATTTATGTGGGTGTTAATGATAAAATTTTGAAGAGCTTTCTGGAAATTTTATGGTCTAGGAACTTGAGTTCTGAGGAAGTATTTTGTACTAGGTTTAAAGAACTTTATTCTTTTAAGTCTTTTCAGTCAAATTTTATTAAACATTTTATTTCGGATGAATAAACTACAATGTTATTTTTATATATTTTCCACCACATTGGGTTCAAAATAAGAAGAGACAGAAAAATATAATGAGAGCTAAATGCTATGGCCAGGCATTGTTTTTTTGGGGCGGGGGGGAGTTTTTTCTTTGGTGAGGAAGATTAGCCTTGAGTTGCCAATCCTCCTATTTATGATGAGGAAGATTGGCCCTGGGCTAACATCTGTGCCCATCTTCCTCTACTGTTTATGTGTGGGATGCCTGCCACAGCATGGCTTGATAAGCCATGTGCCGGTCTGCACCTGGGATCTGAACCTGCAAACCCCAGGCCACTGAAGCAGAAGGCGTGAACCCCCAACCACTAATGCCACTGAGCTGGCCCCCAGGCATTGTTTTAAGTATGTTTTGAGCAATAACTCATTTAATCGTCAACATTCACATATGAATATATTATATTATTACCATACTCATTTAAAAGATGAGGAAATTGAGATACTAAGAATTTTTAACAGCTAATGAGCTAATTCTTAAATTCAGATATCTGAATGCAGAGCCTGCATTTTCAGCTACCACAGTGTAATGATGGAAATGAATATAAGCATTGGAACTAGGTGGAACAGGTATCCAACTCTACCTTTACCACCTATCTGTTATACACTCTTGGCAACTTAAACATTTAATGCCCTTATTTTGAAAATGGGAGTAAAAATTACTAACTTGAAAATTTTTGTAAAGATGAAAGACAAGTTAATCAAAACTTCCAGCACTCCCTAAAAAGGCAATAAATAGTAGCTATTATTATGATGCTATAATCTTGTTCTTTGTAAATGTACAGAATTGAGTTTTGATTCAGTATTTTTCTCCTTCTAAGTATGATCAATATTTTTTAAGATAGTGATACATACTCTTTCTCCCCAACAGAACTTAATGCATTCTCTCTCTCTTTCCATCTTTCTCCCCTCTCTTTCTAGCTCCATCTTTTTCTCTATCCCCAAGAGTCTCATATTCTCTCTCTAAAAGAGCCTCATATTTGACATTTGTATGTCATACTTTATCAACATCTCTCCAATATCAACTCTCTACTCTTGCCATGTTAAATAACCTGAAACATGTTGAGCTCATTCAGCACTTTATAGCTTTGTTCCTGTTGTTTTTTTCTTTTTGAAATGTGTCTATGCACTGTCCTCTCTACCTATTCAAATATTCAAGCTTAAAGGTTTAGTTGAAATCCTGCCTGTCCAGCAAAGACTTCCTGTATATTCTGTTTGACAGTATAACTCAGTATCCTCTTGTAAAGACCAACAGAAGGTCTCCTAAACCCCATTAAGAAGGACAATTGTGTTTCCTCTGAGTATCTGGTCTGCTTTAAACTTCTTTATACTACCAAACATGTAAGTGTTTTTTGTGTCTATGTTTACCTTGTTATTAGGAACTCTCAGCCCAAATATGGAGTCCATTTTAGCAGCTAAAAAATATTTCATAGCATGCTAATTACCACTCTAAATTGATATATGGATTTTGCTACCTTTATTTTCCCTTCTTACCATCATGTCTATTTATAGTTTAATTCTTATATTCTAAAGATACAATAAAATTTTACCTCACAAAAAAAGTGATCCTAAAAAAGGAAATCCTTGTAAATATCATTTAAAATAGAGAACATAATATAAAACAAATTTTAAATTATCTGTAAATAACCATCCAAAATAACTACTTCAAGTATTTGGATCTATTTGCATTATGGTTTTCTATGAATTTTGTGTTTATGATTATTTTAAAAGGCTTGGAATGTGCTAAAATATAATTTTATAAATTAACATTATATAAGTATTTTCATGTCATTAAACATTATTTGAAAACATGACATTTAGTGGCTTCATAATAATGAATGTATCATCATTTAATTGAAGTATTCCCTCATGGCTGGACATTTATGCTGTGCTCAACACATTACTACTGTGATAAACAACTTTGTGTTGAATATCTTCATTGTTAAACCTTTAACTTCATATTATTAATGTAAATTAATGGAAGTGAATGTCTCAATTCATAAGTTGTGCACATTTCTAAACTTAATACTTGTCATCAAATTTCTCTTCACACAATTTCTCTGTTCATTCGACAATGTGGGAATTGTGATTCTTTTTATAGTTACACTATATGTATTTCTATAAATCATTTCAACATCTTTGGAAGAAGATGTATGAGTAAACAAATCAATTAATAAATGAACGGATATATTTCCAACCCCAATTTATCTCTCCTCTATAATCATGTGTGAATGATGTATCTAGCACATTATTTCACAGCTTTTTGTTCTGTGTTCTTTTTTATCTTCTTTTATCATTGATATCATTTTTATCTCTTGAAATATGTTGAAAAACTCCCTTTACGGTGACACTATGTATGATATTTCTTCTAAATCTGTAAGTTTTTATCTTTTTTGTGGCAATACAATTACACTTGTTAATTGACAATTAGACTTCACAGTTTACCAAAAAAACAAAAACAAAAAAAGGAAGACAAATGTTTATCAAGAAGTAGTATTACTGTTGTGGTGAGAATATAAATAAGCACAAACTCTCTTGTCCTGTCATCAGTGGTAACAACATGACAGCTAAAAATAATCTCTCCCCACTTTGTCCTTATCCAAGAATGTTAGACAGTGACAGCATCACATTAAATTCTTTCCCAAATTCTGTTCATAACATCTCATGTGTCACACTTCAGGACATTGACTTCTCATGGTTTCTAAACAACATGACAATGAGATCATTCAGTTGTCACATCTGAAAACTCTGGGGGGGCACAATATATGTTCTTGAAAGCATTTTATTCAACTGAGAGAAATGCATAGAACACACAAGAATGATTGAAGAGTCAAATAACAACACTGCTTTGAGGAGAATGAACCTGAAATTGGGTCATGGCAAATCAGCAGTATTGATGGGATTACTTTGGGATGAATGAACAAGCTCATAGACACGATCACACTGAATGCCCAGATTATGATCTCTAAATATTTTTTCTCCACTCATAGGAACTAGGACTCTTTGGAAAAAGAAAAAATTTCAGGTTAGGGGCTGAAAATACATAGGACAGATCTAAACAGTTTCACATACCAGAGAACAAAGAAGCTTTCAAAGCCACCAGGGTCATGTCTAAAGTACACAGGAGCCAACTGAAAGAGGATCCTATTGGTCAAATCCTTCAACAGAATGAAAACTGTGGTAAGATGGAAACACTTCAAAATAGAGTTAGGATGCAGCTTCCTCTAGCTTCCTAACTATTTTATCACTCATCTATTCACTTTCCAGTTTTTAAAAATAACTTTTATCTCTGATGTCATTGCCTCAACTATTCTATCTGTTCCATTTTGTGCACGTTCAGCAACAATTCAGAATGCCTGAAAAATCAGTAAGAGAAACATGTGTTTAATCTCCCTATATTTAACCATATAAAGTCAGGGTCTCAGATTTACCCTTTACTACTTTTGTGTGTGTGTGTGTGTGTGTGCTGAGGAAGAGTTGCCCTGAGCTAATATCTGTTGCCAATCTTCCTCTATTTTTTATGTGGGTCGCTGCCACAACATGGCAGCCAATGAGTGGTGTAGGTCTGCATGCAGAAACCGAACGTGGGCTGCTGAAGCAGAGTGCACCCAACTTAACCACCAAACCAAGGGGCCAGCCCCACTACATATTTTTAAGAAAACACACACACACACACATGCACTGCTCTGCCAGATCAAAATAATCTTGAAAATAGGTTTAGCTTTCTTGGCAAAAAGTGACCTTTCCATCTTGTCCCAACTTCATTTTTCTAATGCACTTATTTTAATTTCTAATTTGAATAGAAAAAATAGAAATAATTTGACTACTTCAATGGAAATAGTTTCCTGAGTGATTTATATCTGTAGGGAGAATTACGTCATTTTCAGTGTTTTCTCTTCTTATTCACAATGGAGATTGAGCAGTGGCTTCAATTAGAATTTCTTAGGTGCTAATGTGTGCAGAGAAAATTGAAAATTAGACTGTACATCCACCCTGTTCTTCAAAAAGCTTTAATTATAGATTGTTTGAGATCATAATCATTCATATTAGTAATATACACTATGATCTGATTAGAAGATATCCACCATGTGGGGCAAAAATAAAGAGAAATATAAAGCAGTGTAGAAGAAAGACAGTGGAGAACAGTAGGGATAAAACTGGATCTGGGTTCAAATACTGGCTGTATTTTAACTGTAATTTTATTGAAGCATTTAACTTTGTGAGTCTATCTCTTCATGTGTAAAATTACTTAACTGAAAAAGATAATATAATGACCTTTTTGCCCATAAATTTACTGTGATTCTTTATTGCTGAAACAAACTATTCTACATACTGATTTTATGTCAAAATATTTTATGTTCCTGGAATGGAAAGATGTCATTTAGAAGAGGAAAAATCATAAAGCATTTGCAAATTTCAGTGTGGATTTTTAACTCAAAACTTGTATTCCAAAATGCTAAGTGTAATGGTGCCAAAGTAGAGCATTATCTTTTGAAAAAGGAATTCTATTTATTATAAAGTTTACTCCATAATATCAAATATAATTTTAACACCTGATTATATCATAATCTAGTCGTTATATAACTCTGCAGTATTTCTCAAACTTTACTGTGCCTGACCCTCACCTGGAAATTTTTAGAATGTGAATTCCTAGACCCCGCCTGAGATTATGATTCATTAGGCTGGGTTAGGGCCATGTTATTTATACTGTTATTGAACAACCAGGCAATTTTGATGTAGTTTCCATGTATCACTCTTTGAAAATAATGACTAAATACCCTATTCAAAATTTCTTTTCATAACAGTATTATCTGATAACGAAAATTATTTTGAACTTATTCATGTAAAGAGAGAACACAATCCTTCACATAATCCAACCCCAAACCTCCTACTTGCATTTAATAATAAGAATATAAGTCTTAAATTTCATATGTCAGACTTACTGTATGTTTTTGGCTCACATTACATACACTGATGTGATGAGAAAATTCAGGTTTAAAAAATATATGTATTTATAATGACCTGATCATTATAACTTTTACTCTAGTTTGCCTGTCAGCTAATGCTAGGAAAACCTGGCTCAGTCACATAGTTCAAAATGCACATATGATAAAAACAAACCAACTTCTGGGAGAAATACAAGCGCTCTTGGTACCAACATCAGAAAGAAATAGCACAAAGAAATAAAAGAGGCATAAACTATACCCTTGCACGACTAAATGATTCAGAACTTAAGATGTCTGGATTTAACTATTCAAGATCAAAACAACATATAAATATATAACAGATAATTTTACAGTTAAAATAAGTATTTTCACAGCTTCATATTATAGATATATCCTACATTAAAGGTATATTCTCCTGTTACTGTTATTACTGGTACGTACTATATGAATGCCTAATTTTCCTCCTTTGGATTTCTCAAAGGTAGAAGGTTTTTCTTTTAGGGAAATTCTATTATTAAATTGAAGAGGTATACTAACAAAACAAGATGTGCTAAAAGGAATGGAAGAAGAAAGAAATCATTTGGCTTTCTCAGCCAAAAGAATGTGCAAAAAACAGAAAGCTTGAAATTTTCATAGTTTTATTATAATTGTTGCAAAAACTGATCCTACTATGAGCCATAAATTTAAATAAATTTCCACAAATTACAAAAAATTTAAATCATCCAGAGTATATTTTATGACAACAATGGAATTAAACTATGAATTACAAACAGAATAAGAATAACAACAAAGACAACAGTTACGACTATGAAATCACCAACTTCCTGAAAATTGAAGAACACATTTTAAAATAATTCACTAGTTAGAGATTAGACAAAAAAATAAATCAGAACAAGTTTGAACTGCATTATAGAGAAAATAAAACACAACAAAAAATCAGCTAAATCAGTGTTAGAGGGAGATTTATATCCTTAAATCCATGTAAGGAAGTCTGAAAATCAATGAACTAAGCTTCTAACTCAAAAAGTTAGAAAAGAACATAGAATTAAACCCAAATAAAATTAAAAGAAGAGATAGTAAAAAAAATCCAAACATACAGTAGACCATCAAAAAGGGTAAAAGTTAGTTCTTTGACAAAATTAATCATTGACAGACTCTTGTTTAATTAAAAAGAAAAAGGAAAAAATACAAATTACTTATCACAAGAACAAGAAAGGGAACAATATCATTACAATATTACCAACAAATGAAAGATAAGTGTATATTATAAACAAATTATGGCCAATCAATCTGGCAATGGATGAAATAAATAAATTTACTTAAAAAAATATAACATCAAAACTGACAGAAAAAGAAATAGAAAATTTGATTAGTTCAATATCTATCAAAATATTAAAGGTGTTACGGAAAAACTTTCCAATAAGAGACTACCAGATTTAGATGGCTTCAATAATGAATTCCACTTAATATTTAAGGAAGAAATAGTTCCATCTTACACAAAATCATTTACAGAATAGAACAAAAGAGAATGTGTACTAAGATGTTTTTAGGAGGCCAGTATAACCTTGACTTATAACGATGACAAGATCATTGCAAGAAGGAAAATTTACAGTTAATTTCTTCTCGTAAACAAAGATGAAAAATTTTAAACAATATTAGCAAACCAAATTTGCCCATGTATAAGGATAATACAGTTACGCATCACATAAAGACGTTTTGGTCAACAACACACCACATATATGATGGAGGTCCCATACAATTAGTACCATACAGCCTAGGTGTGTAGTAGGCTATACCAACTAGGTTTGCATGAGTACACACTATGAGGTTCGCCCAACGACACGTTTCTCAGAAAGTATCCCCACTGTTAAGTAACACATGACTGTATACCATGATTAATGAGCTTTATTCAGATATACAAGATAGGTTTAATATTTAAAAATCTATAAGTCTAATTCACCACATTAACAGAAAAAAAAAGAGTTAAAGGATCAACTTAATAGATGGAGGAAAGGTATTTAATTTAATTTAATACACATTCATGATAAACTACCAACAAATTAAAAATGGAAGTGATTTCTTAACCCAATAAAGAATATCTAGGGGCTGGCCCCATGGTGTAGTGGTTAATTTCAATGCACTCTGCTTGGGCAGCCCAGGTTCTCTGGTTCGGATACCAGGTGTGGACCTATGCCACTTGTCAGTCATGCTGTGGTGGCGATCCACATATAAAATGGAAGAAGACTGGCACAGAGGTTAGCTCAGGGCAAGTCTTCCTCAAGCAAAAAAAGAGGAAGAAATTGCAACAAATGTTAGCTCAGCGCTAATCATCCTCAGCCAAAAAAAAAAAAAAAAAGAATATCTACAAGTAAATCATAGTAAAGATCATACTTAATGATAAAATATTGAGAATTTTTGTCTCAAAATTGGGAAAAAGATAAAGCTGTCTTCTATAATTATCGTTATTTAATATGTCAGTCAAAAAGGCAACATAATGGAATAAAAGGCATAAATAGAAAAGAAGAAATAGAAGTGCCCTTACTTGAAGACAACATGATTTATTAGGAAGAAAATTTACAAACTATTAGAATTAATCAGTGAATTTAGCAAGGTTGTTGAATACAAAGGTCAATAAATGAAAGCATTCAAATTTCTCTGCATAGCAACAACAAAAAGAACTGAAAAAAATGCCAGTTACCGAGCATCAATAAAATTAAAATAACTAATATCTACATTGAAAACTGCAAGGTATCATTGATAAAAATTAAAGAAACCCTAAATAAATAGAGTGACATATTATGCTGATGGATCAAAAGTTTTATTGTAGGGACTGGCCTGGTGGGAAAGCGGTTTAAAGTTCATGCATTCTGCTTTGGCGGCCCAGGGTTTGCCAGTTCGGATCCTGGGAGCAGACCTACTCACCATTCATCAAGTCATGCTGAGGCAGCTTCCCATATAGAAGAGCTACAACTCTACAACTATGATACACAACTATGTACTGGGGCTTTGGGGAGAAAAAAGAAAAAGAGGAAGGTTGGCAACAGATGTTAGTATAGGGCCAATCTTCCTCAAAAAAATTTTGTAAAAAAAAAAGTTTTATTGTAAAGATAACATTTCTTCCCCAACTGAACAATAGATTCAACACAATATACAATAGGATTTTGTTTTGTTTTTAAATTGACAAAATGATTAAAAACTAACAAGAAAGGCAAAGTCCTGAGAAGAACTCAGGCAATTTGAGGAGAAAACAAAAAAGGAGGCTTTCCACTGATAGATATAAGACCTACTATAAAGCTGTAATGATTAAGCCAGTGGTTTCAGTACAATGATAGATAAAAAGACCAATGGAACAGAATAAAGTCCAGAAGGAGGCAAATACATACACGGTCACCTAATTTATGACAAAAGTTAAACTGCAGTTAAATGAGGAAAAGATTGCCATTTCAATCAACAGTACTGAGTTGATTAGATATGCATATGGATAAAAAAAGATTTTTTTGTGCATTCCATTCACAACAATCAATTTCAAATGGAGTGCAGATTGAAATGTGAATGGCAAACAAGCATTAGGGGAAAAAATAAATGCCAACATCATCACTTTTGTGAGGGCAAACATTTCTTAAATAGGACACAAAAAGCACTCACCATAGAGCAAACAATTGATAAATTTGACTATATTAAAATTAATAAATTGTGTTTATCAAAAAGACAATATTAAAACATATAAAATATATAAACAATTATATATATAATAAAATATATAAATATTTACAGACCAATAATAATTAGACAATGCAATAGAAAAATGGGCTGAACGCCCGAACAGAGACTTCGTAAAAAGGACACCAAATACCTCCAAAACATTAGAAAAATCTCTTTTAATTAGCAAGAAAATGCAAGTCAAAATCATAGTGCTCTAGCCCAAACCCCAAAGTGACTAACGAGAAAAAACATTTTTCTAAATGCTAAATGTTTTCAAGGATTGCAAGTGAAGCAACAAGAATTCTCTCCCACTGCTGATAAGTTAATTTGGTACATTCATATTAGAAATTGTCAGTAGTATCCAGCAAAAGGACTAGATACCCTATGACTTAGCATCCCCTCCCAGGCATATTTCCAACAAAAATATACCAAAAGCTGATTGAGATTCTGAGAAATGATGCTGGAATGCAGACATCGCCACCCTTCCCGGAGGATCCAAGAACTGTGCAGATTTTGTCACACTGGTGATGAGCTGTTTTATCTTCTGCTTATACTCTGGATATAATTGCTTTTATTCCAATGTAATTAGAAAAATAGCTAAAATAGTAACTGATCAAGTTAATGCAGGCAACCTAGGCTATTTTAAAAGTGAGTGTTTCCTGGTAAACTGAAGAACATCAGGTTTGTTATTCCTTTGCTAGCATTCACGTATGTTCTTGTAACATCTGACAGGAATTTCTTGGGCTCAGTGTTTTGGGGGCTTTTGTGGTCCCATAATTGCACGTTGCAGTAATTCATAAGTGGCAGTGGTATTGACAGGAAAGTACTAACAGAGTTTTGAAACACTGAAATGTTGAAATGTTCACCTGTGTAAACTATTTTTGTTGCCAGTTGTCATTTTTAATGCTTACCATCATAAGAATGGTCATGATTCATTTGGCTCCACATTTATGCCTTCTAAATGTAGCTTTAATTGAACTTGGCTAAATAATACTTTCAGTTTATGGATGAAGATATTGAATCGCAGTTATCAGCTTATCCAAAGCCACATAGATAATTTAGGATATAATCACATTCAGTTTACTTAAATTTACATTTCTGAAGAATTCATACATATAACATGTACATTCCAATTTATCAGTCATATAGCAAGTGGTTCTGAACATGGTTTTTTGTTTTAGTCATAACTGGGTTCAGATGCTAGCCCAGGAATTCACTAACAAGAGGAGTTTGTGCAATCTGTTTGACCTCTCCAAGCCTCAGTTTCCTCATTTGTAAAATGAGGCTCCTAACTGATTAGATTGTATAAATGTATAAATGAGTTTGTGTACATAATGTGCTTAGTTTGTTTGTAATTATTACTTTTTTTTGAGATAAATTCACTTACACTTTACTACAATTTTTAATTTTTATCATACATTACTTTGGAGACATCTAAGATTAAAGATTAGATAATCTAAGAAATAACTTACATTGCAAACAAACATTTTCATAAAATATATGTGTATACAATCAGTCCCATATCTTTTCAAGATACAGTCCATTCCTCATTTTTTTCAAGTGAAATGAGCCTAAAACTCACTGAACAGAGGTAGTTCATCATAATTATTTTGTGAAATAAATTGGACATTGAAATGATAGTAAATGATTACTAAGACAAACAAAATAACAGGAAAATTAAAGTCATATTATATGCAGTGAAACTTAAGCTAAATTCCTAGAGTAATGCAATGTCATGGGTAATACTCTGGGTTGAGGATAACAAGTTTTTATTTCCTTTTCAAATTATAAGTGCATTGGAGTCAGTAAATCTTTTAAATTAGAAATCATTGTTTTGGCCAATTCTACATTTGCTACTAAACTCACTTAAGATAAGTTATAATGCCTGCCTTTTTCTATGTTAATATCATATATTAATGAAACATTTTCATATTTAGAGTTAATTAATTGGGAATGAAAATCTAACTAAACAAAGCTAAAACTGAGAAATTACTGAATAGGGAATTATCCGGAAAATTTCCACCTTCTTTGTTCTAAGTCCGTAACCAAATTTGGAGAGAGTATGCTATTGCTACAGTGTTTGAAAAAAAACACTCTAGGATGCCAAGACCAATTGCCAAAATTAAAAAAGCAAATAATAACACCAAACATCAAAGAGACTTTTCACAGTTCTACTCTGAAACAGAGGATTATAAAAACATTACTTGGTATAGTCATAACAAAAACCCAAAGTTTTGTGTCAAGGCAGTAATAGTTCTCTAAAACTCCAGCTCAAATGGGACTCCTGATTAAAACATTAAAAAGAAAAAAGGAACATGTCTGAGGTGTCAGGATTAAGGATAATTGCAGGTGAAAATCCCACATTTGAACCATAACTCAGCAAACACATTTATTACACTAGTTTTAAGATGTTAGTCTTGTGTGGCTTTTAGGTAGTATAACATTTAGCTTAGTCTTTCCTAACTTTGCATCTCTGAATTTAGAATATGAATAGAAGAATTGTTTCCAATCATCACTAACTTCCATTTTCTATTCAGAGTGGTACAGAAGAAAGATGTGGGTTTCATTAACCGTTCCATATATTTTTCTGTCAGCGGTCTAAACTGAAATAATTTACTCCTTTTGAGAAATAAACTTCAAAAAAAATTCTATAATTTAGGATTAAAACTACTAGCCCTCACCATTACGTATGTTTGAGAAACAGAGTATGTGCATAAGTACTTCTTTCACAGTAAATTTCCATAAGATGTAAGGCATTGTTTTTATTAACGTCGTAGTATTTTTGTTAATAGGATTCAGCCCTAGAAATAGGGCCCATGTATCATGAATAGTTTGACTCCTGCTATTTTTGCAACCAATGAATGAAGCAATGCTATCAGAAGGCCATAGTTTTCTGGAGGAAAAGCCCATTAAAGCATAAGCCAATTAACATTTTGGATTTTGAAGATATTATTTACAAGTTGTCAAGTTGCAATAAGGAATATGGAATAATAGAGTAATTTCAGAGCAGGGAGCTCTGTTTAGAATATTTGGTTCTAAATAGTCCATCCACGAATTTTCCTTTAATATAACTTGAGGCTAATTAAAGGACATTCAGACAAAGTACTTGAATATTTTTAATCATAGGAATTTGCATTGTTTATGTTTTCTGACAGGACACAATCCTAATTTATGTTTTCATGAATGAGATGTATCAGTTTTATGCATTTTCCCCAATGTCTGTGATATATCAGACTAAAGTATAACTATGTCATAAATATGAACATTATTGTTTGCTTGTTTGTTTTACCAAAGGCAAGGAAATAGGTATTTCTGAAGTCACTGTCAGGTAAATCATTTCTTATTCAGCAGTTTAATCCTGGTGATTTAAGAGCTATTGTAGATCTAGTATTTAATATTATATGATACATTTTTATTGAGTACCCTTTATTTGACAAGCATTGTGCTGGGGCTGGGGAACACGTAGATTAATAAAGTCTGTTCTGTGCCTGAAAAGAGGGCCTTATTTCCTAGCAGAGAGAAGCAAATCAGCATTTATGTCTTGGGTTGTGTTATATGTGCATGGATTGTACTATGAGAACCCACAGGAAAAACAGTTAACTCAGAATTAAAAGACAAGGAAGGCTTTTGAGAAGTAACTTTCATGCCCTTGTGGGTAGGACAGAAAGATTTAGCCAGAAAGAGCTATACACGATATGTTAGCATAGGTATTGTTAGGCAGCCATTTTGATAAACTGTTTTAACATAGTGATTTTTATGTACTCTGAAGTTGACTCTAAGTCCTTATCTACTTCCATTACCAAGGAATTTGCAAAAGGTAAATGCTCACCCCAATCCTGAGCCACAGACATATTTTAATCTTACCCATCCTGACCCTGAAGTCTGGGGTTATGAAAAATGGATGAAGGGAGGCTTATACCAGAGTGGAGGTAAGAATCAGAGTGAGGCTTGGAATGGGCTGCGTGTAGGTTGCATGTTACCACCACCTGACCAACTGCAAATGACCCAGGGATGCATATTTACCACACTTGGTCATCTCTGGAAGGACCATCCATCTCTCTAAGTAAAGTTTCTGTTCATCTTTGAAAGTTCACTTATATCTCCATCTGATTCTCAATTTCTTTCTTTAGTTACAATGCTCATAACCATTTACTTTCGACCAGTAAATAGATTTGATTACTTAATCAGTATCCTTAAATTTCCATGTTTTTCTGGAAGTGATTGCCTATATTTTTGATGGGCTTCCTGAGCCAGATAATCATATTAACTAAGGATATGTTATCATTAGGGATCTGTTGGATCACTGAAAAATTTAATATGATGGAGTGAAATGATCAGATTATGGAGGACAGTATCACTGGGATGGTCCTAAGGAATATGTGTGAAGCGAATAACCTTTTAGTTTCATAAAGCATCAGACCTTCTCTTCTTTCCTTTACTGTCTTTCTCCTTCACACATGGGCAAGTAGTGTTCCTGGATTCCCCGTTGGTGGTACAAGTTCTCCCATAGAGCAAGTTCTCCTGCACCAAGCATATCTGTTTACACTTCTCAATTACTTTTAGACAATCCCTGCTAAAGACTTCATTGTCATATCCATCTGTCTACACCCTCAGATTTTAATCTAGTCCTACTTTATCTGTAAGCTCTCATTAACACATTTGTTTTGTTTTATTTTGTTTGCTAAGCAAGATTCACTCTGAGCTGACATCTGCTGCCAATCTTCCTCTTTTTGTACGTGAGCTTCCACCACAGCATGGCCACTGACAGACAAGTGGTGTAGGTCTGTGCCTGGGAACCAAATCCAGGTTGCCAAAGTTGAGCACACCAAACTTATACCAGGGCTGGCCCAACATATATATTTTCAAAATGCATTGCATGTAGTGAACATTAATGCACTATTATCGTATCTCAAAGGTGCTCCATAACACACTAGTTAACTGGCAGAAAAAGAAAGAGGATCCTGAATCCTATGGTTTAATATGTGTATTAGTCTGGTTTCTCCAGAGAAACAGAACTAATAGGTGTTTTAGATAGATAGATAGATAGATAGATAGATAGAGAATGAGAGAGAGAGAGAGAGATTAATTTATTATCGGGAATTGGTTTATGCAGTTTTGGTGGTTGAGAAGTCCCAAGATCTGCAGTCAACAAGTTGGAGACTGAAGATAGCCAACGGTGTAAGTTCTACTCCAAGTCCAAGTACGACGGTAGGAGAAGGCAGATGTCCCAACTTGAAGACAGGAAGAGAGAGCAAATTCTTCCTACTCCAACTTGTTGTTCTATTCAAGCCTTCAATTGCTAGGCTGAAGCCCACCCACATTGGAGAAGACAATCTGCTATACTCAGTCTACTGATTCAAATGTTAATCTCATTCACAGACACCTTCATGACACACTCAGAATGTTTAACCAAATATCTGGGCACCTTTTGGCCCAGTCAAGTTGACAGGTAAAATTAACGATCACAATATGTTTTAAAATTAGCTAAATAAAGTTGAGCAATTATAAGATTCAGAGCCTTAAAAGCAAATAAAGGTATGGATTTGGATATAGATCAGATAGCTCCAAGAAGGGATATGATACTGCAGAAATTCCAAAACTTTTTTTTTTCATTGAGGTATAATTGACATATAATAGTGTATTAGTTTCAAGTGTACAATATAATGATTTGATATTTGTATATATTGTGAAATGATCACCACAATAAGTCTCCTTAGCATCCATCACCATACATAATTACAAAATATTTTTTTTCTCATGATAAGAACTTTTAAGGTTTACTCTCTTAGTAACGTTTGAATATGCAATACAGTATTATTAACTATAGTCACCATGCTATACATTACATCCCATGACTTATTTATCTTATAACTGGAAATTTGTACCTTTTGACTCCCTTCACCGATTTCACCCATCCTCTCCTATTCCCCACCTCTGGAAACCACCAGTCTGTTCTCTGTATCCGTGAGCTTGGTTTTATTTTGTTTTTTAAATTCCACAAATAAGTGAGATCACATGGCATTTGTCTTTGCTGTCTGCCTTATTTCACTTAGGATAACACTCTCAAGGGCCATTCATATTGTCACAAATAGCAAGATTTCCTTATTTTTTATGGTTGAATAACATTCCATTGTGTACATGTATACCACATTTTCTTTATTCTTCCATCAATGGACTCTTAGGTTGTTTCCACGTCTCAGTTATTGTAAATAATGCTGCAATGAACATAGAGGTGCATATATCTTTTCTAATTAGTGTTTTTGTTTTCTTCAGATCAATACCCAAAAGTGAAATTGCTGGATCATATGGTAGTTTTATTTTTAATTTTTTGAGGAACCTCCGAACTGTTTTCCATAGTAGTGTACCAATTTACGTTCCAACAGTGCACTGGGTTCCCTTTTTTCTATATCCTAGCCAACACTTGTTATTTCTTATCTTTTTGATAATAGCCATCCTAACAGATGTAAGGCGATATCTCATTGTGATTTTGATTAGCTCCAAAACATCTTCACTGTGTTAAATGAGGAAAGCATTTGACATAACAGGACAAGGAGTTCTAACAGGTATATTTTCATAGTAAATTACACTTGGAATTCTATATAGGTCTTAAACACTTTTAAAAGGTTTTTACATTCTTGGTTGCAAGATCAGGGTTTCACAGCACCCCCATAGATGTTAGGAAGTAAGAAAAGAAAATCAAAGGCAGAGAAAGTTGAAAGATTTTGACAAACTCATAATTGCATTAATTTTTGAAAAAATATTCTTTTTTCTGAGAACTAGACATATCCCTATGTAAAGTGAACATGGATCTAGATTGTATTATCTGAAGGGTACAGATAAAGACAGACTACATTGTATAATCTATATAGTATGAAGAAATTCAACATATAGGAAGATGGGAAAAAATTAAAGATTTAAAATAGTATTAAATAACTGGGAAAAGAAGGAGAGGATGAATTTGATTTTCTGGTAGTTTGACTTAGATGGTAATTCAAAGCAAAAGTCACATAGGGACAAATAGTCAATGAGAGACTGTTGCTGGGAATAGAGAAACTGACATGATTGTTAATGAATCACAAGGTGTCATTGCAGGATGGGAGAGTAGAGCATTGAAACCAGAACCAAAATCTCATTACGCCTAGAACAGTTATTTAAATATAGTTGACATATAAGCCTAAAAATTTTTTTAGTTCACTTTATAACTCTTGGTGAATGTTGAATATTCTATTAAAACTCTTAGTACACTGAGAAATACTAATAGGTGTTTTGTAAGTGGAAGTTTCCTTCCCTTTCTTATTCTTGCTGAGTTAAATCACTTTTGAATTAATATCCTATGTATTTTTGATTCCTGATAATTCCTGTCATCTAGTACTTCTCACTATTGAGGCTGAACAGAGAGATCAGTGTTCAATACTTGACTTAAAAAAGCAGAAAAAAGGTTTGTACATCCAAGTGCTTCTTATGAAATTTCAAAATCTAAATCTGATTGAGTGCCTTGAGGATTTTTTTAATTATTGATTTTAATTGTTAGCCATAGGACACAGAAGATACAAGATACAATGTAAGGGAAGTTCTTTCTGCATAAGAAAGAAAAAAGTACTCCCAGGGAGATTCTAATGGAGTGAAACTAGATTTAAGGTGCTGCATTGTTTCCTGAGATACGACTCAGCATCACCATTACCTAGGCCTTAGCCAAGAGAGGCCTAGTGAGGCAGTAGAAACCACAGGTTGAGGAGAATAGGAAAGCAGCAGGGGCTTGTGTGTTAATTCTCATTTGGAGGTTTAGAGAGGAGGTCATCACACAGTGTGCTCCACGACCACATGGGGTGGCTCTATTAGAGTAGAAGGAGTGACATTGTGTTGTTAGGCAGAGAAAGAGGCGGGCTTAATACTCCTCATTCCCCATTGCCTGCTCATAGCATGCAGGAAACTCAGCCATTTCTGAGGCTCCAATGACGAACACAGGTGTGCTGAGAGAGCTGCTAACTTGAAAGAACCTGAGACTTGGAAGAAGGGGATGCAGAGTGTGGGATACTGTAACCATTGTATGACCATAGGGATTTGTATGGATGTTAATGGATGTCCAGAGGCCAGGAGGGGTTAGGTACAAAGGCCAGATAAGACCTGGAGGACGGTATTCAGGTTAAGAGAATACCTTTCCTATTTCCATAATAGGAAAGCAAAGGAAGACATATTTATGCCCATCAGAGTCATAAAAATGGTTATAGAAAACATTTATGCCTGCTAGGCACTGTTTCTAATCATTTTAAATGTATGAACTCACTTTGTTCTCTAAACTAAGGTAGGTATTATTTTTATCACAATTTAAAAATGAGCAAACTTAAAAGAGCTCATGCACTTAACCGCCACGTATACTGTACTTCACACTGGGAGTATTTGCCATCTGCTTAATTTTATGCACATTTTTTCTTTTCTTGTTTTCCATCTCCACTTTTCATAACATATATCCTTTGTTGACAATAACTACTATATTTCTTGCTTGTTTTATTTCTAACTTGGCCATTGGAATCTTTAGGCTTTTATGCTCCTTCCTTTGACAATACTGCTCCTTCGTATCTCATAACTTTTTTACTTGTGATTTTGTCTTATCAGGCAACCTGAGTTAATAAATGTTTTCACTCTACGTGTTTCATATGCAAATAGTTCGTTTGTGCCGATAGACTTTCACAGGATATTCGTAACAATTCACAGAAACTCATAAAATGAATAGAAGTGGGATAAATAATTCATGAGTTCAAAGGCCAGAATAACAGTGTCCAAAAGTCAAATGGTTTGGTTAAAGGACATGTGGCATACTGCATTATAGGATATGCAATATACTGACCATATAAGATAAAGTTATTTCCTTTATTAGTTAGAGGTCAAAGCAAGTACGAGCTTAACTTACCCAAATTATAATATATAGGAATTATAGCATAGTATAGTATAACAACGTAGACCTTGAAGTCTGACAGATCTAGACTCACTAGTCTCAGTTCCACTAGTTTACTAGCTGTGTAATTCGGGACAAATTCCTTAACTTCTCAAGTCACAATTTCTCCATTGATGAAATAAGAATCATGGTATCTATTTGCCGTAGTATTTAGGGGGAGGTTTAAGTCAATTATGAAAGTAAATTACTTAGTCTAATGCAGAAAATAGAATTATCACTTTATTATTATCATTATCATCATCTTCACCATCATTACCTAATCACATTATTCTTCAGAAAGACAACTATTTATTGAGTGCTTTGTGTGAGCTAGTCGTTGTTTTAGGTGATTGGGGCACATCAATGAACAAAACAGGTAAACAACTGTCTTAGTCCGTTTGGGCTGCTATAACAAAATAACACAAACGGGGTAGCTTATAAACAATAGAAATTTATTTCTCATAGTACTGGAGGCTGAAAGTCTGAGATCAGGGTGCCAGCATGGTCTGGTGAGGGCCCTCTTCCAGGCTGCAAACTGCTGACCTCTCACTGGGTCCTCACATGGTGGCAGGGACAAGGGAGCTCCTTCCGGCCTCTTTTACAAGGGCATTAATTCCGTTCATGAGGGCTCCACCCTCATGACCTAATCACCTCGCAATGCCCCATGTACTAGGACCATCACATTGGGCATTAGGATTCCATCATATGAATTTGGGCGGAACACAAACATTCAAACTATAGCAACAACTCTGCTTTTTGCTATTTACATTCTATCAGGATATAGACAAACATCACACAGTAAATTAAAAGTGTAAGGAAGTCACATGGCATTATTAATTATAAGCCATTAATCATCATAGAAAGCAGCAAAAAAATAGAGCAGGGTAAACCACTTCTTAACTTCTGATTTGAAGCAACTTGGATATGGAATGGGTTACAATTAAAAATATAGTGGTAGTCCTCATTAGATAAGTAATATTTAAGCAAATACTTGAAGGGTATGAGAGAGTTGGCCAGAGAAAGTAGTTTCAGGCAGAGGAAATGACCGGTGCAAATGCCCTAAGACAAGAGCACATGTGAGGTGAGAGGCATTACAAGGAGACCAGTGTGACTGGAATGTAGTGAGTGTCTGGGAGAGAAGCAGATGAGGTCAGGGACTTAACCCTGGAGAGAGATCACGTTGGTGCATGGAGGCCGCTGAAAGTGCTTTGGTTTTATCCTGAGTAAGATGAGGGGCCATTGCAGAGTTTGAGCCAGAAACTGATGACGTGTCATCATCTTCCCAAGATGCAGTGAATCAGCACTTAAAACACTGTCAGCATATGAAACTGATCCCCAATAGCTCCAGACAGTTATAAGAGATCTGAATTTTTGAATTGGCGAATTTTATTTTAATTGAGTTCCTTCATTTTCTTGCATTTTTCAGTAAAATAAATTTAAAAATAAATATTTTGGAATCAAAATTGATATTTACAGAACTTAAAAATATGGATCTCATGAGGAATGGCACGGATGGATTTAACATAGTAACAGAGTTAAAATTTTGTGTCAATCTATGGTCATAAATCTATTTTCAAATATAACTTTAGAGCCATAAATATTTTTAGTTCATTTTCTTTTTTTAATTTTTATTTATTTATTATTATTACTTTTTTGGTGAGGAAGATTAGCCCTGAGCTAGCAACCACTGCCAATCCTCCTCTTTTTGCTAAGGAAGATTGTCTCTGGGCTAACAACTGTGCCCATCTTCCTCTATCTTATATGTGGGATGCCTGCCATAGCATGGCTTGATAAGCAGTGGATAGGTTCCCACCAGGGATCTGAACCTGCAAAACCCAGGGCCCTGAAGTGGAGCGTGGATCAGGCCGGCCTAGTTCATGATTTCTTATACCTACATTTCACTGAGGTGTTTAAAATATGTACTCAAATATATACCACACCAGGTATAATATGTTTAACTACTTGGATGCAAGTAAGTTGAAAATATTTATAAATATAAATAGCTTTATCTTTTTAAGCACAACTGGATTAAGGGTAGGTGATTTGAAACTGCAAATTGATTGAGTATGCAACTAATTTGCTTTTGATTTTCCTCTTTCTCTCTATTAGAAATTGATTTGATTTAGAAACATATTGTCACGGTCAGCCTGGATTTGTGCTCAAGTAAGAGGGCCTCAACTTGGAGCCACTCAGGTATTTGGGTTGCATGGACACTGGGGCTGGGACAATAGCAAAATGAGGCTGTGCAAAGTATAAATTGGGGAAAGAGTCAGAATCCAGAGAATCTTCTAGAAATATAGCACAGAAGCTACTTGGGCACATTTTCTACATTAATTCTCTTTTATACCTTAAAGTGTTCATCATAACTCAATGACTACTCAAGAACTACATGTAATCTAAGTTAACATTATACCCTAGAGTGTAAAGTACAAGTATCACTCATTTTCTACTTCACAGACAAAAGTCACTCAACTTCCTTTAGCATTTAATCTAGACTCACAGCCCTGCTTGATGTTTTGGGGATTATGCAGCCCTGCCCTTCATTTAAAATAGAGACACTTAGAGAAACTAAAGGGCATGCCCACAGTCTCACAGCTAAGTAAACAGAGTTTGTAGTCAAGCTTTCAGACACATCACTGCATTCTGAGAAATGCTTCTCCTTGCCTAAGTATAAGAAAACAATTCTTATTTTAGGTAGAAGTGGTCTGCTACAGTCATTGAAAGTATGATGCAGATTTTTGTTATAAAACCGAGGTGACGTGATTGTGAAGGAACATTTGAAGGATTAGAGAGGGGAAAGTAAAAAACCTAAATGATTCATTAAAAAGCTCCTTGGAAGTGGTTAAATCTGATAAGCAAACTGGAAATTCCTTGATGACTCAAGGCCTACTACTCATCTGTGCTTGGCAAATTAGTAGAGAGTTGAAGGCTTGCCTCAGACAGGAAATTGGAACTTAGTGGGTAGTTAAGCAGTAAAGGACAGCTTTGCAAGAGGAATAATAATAAAAAAAAAAAAAGTCCTCATGTCAGAAAACTGACAAGAAGCTTTTAGTCTCCCAGAGAAAGGTCATCCACTCTGGAAACCATGTTGCCACGGATGTGACAAAGTTGAGATGTTACCCGAGAAAAGAGGTGAAGGGATTAGGTGTTAACAAAGAAAAGAAGCCTCTCAGATGGGAATAAGATAACAGATTTTGGAATGAGGTCCTCTTGACTCTTAAATTACCTGATTATTGAAATTATACTTAAATTATCTTAGAATAAAATTCAAGTATAGTGGTTTTCAAGTGGAACACATCTTACATGAAGGATGTGTGTGGTTTATTTGGTAGTTAAAACAATGGGAGAGGAGATTGTATGTTTTTAGTACACAAAAGCAAGGGATGCTGAATATCCTTCAGTATGACAAACACAAAGAATCATCCCATCCGGAATGCTTTCAGTGCCTCATTAAGAAACAATGAAGAAACTTGAAGGATGTCTCTGTGAGGAATACAAGGCTGTCTTCCCAAATGTCTAGTCCAGAGGCAAATAGAAGATACTCAAAACATATTGAGTGAAACCAAAAAGAACCTCTGCTCTATAACCTAATCCATTTCTATATGTTTATATTTTTCTTTTCATTAATATTTGGTTGAGTGTTGGAAAAGGCCTGGAATATTTCCTCATAGAGATCTAAAGTTTTCTAATCTGAAATATGAGTACAAGGGTCTTGTTCATTTCAGACAAACGTGGAGGCAAGCCAAAAACAATGAACTGGTAAAGAGTTGGGTAGAATGTGGCAATGAAGAAGGGAATGGTGACTGTGGATATCCTAGCATTTTCCCTAGATTAACTCCAAAGATAGGGGAGTAAGTATCAAAGCATCCTGTTCCAAGTATTCTGTGATGGTGTTTAATGACTATAATATGTAAAGAGAGCTGGAGGAATTAGGTGAAGAGTTGTTACAGGAACAAATCTGAATCTAAAACACTGCCCAGATATCTCTATCCCTGCTCTGCAAACCAACCTGATCTGTAGCAAATACCTTCAACCAGTCAAAGATCTTCTTAGCCATCCAGTTTAATCCCAGATTCTTAGGGAATGACTTTGAGCTGTTCTATATGCTCAAAGTGTTGCTTTAAAAGTCAGGATGGAATAATGAGGTCACTAACTGCGACACCACCTTTGGAAACTTATAGCTTGATTTTACGACCCATAGCAAGGTTTCTTCAGTTTGTAAATTATCCCATCATAGTTGTCAGCCCAAGATAATAATATAAGAAGGAGAAAAGGTGAGAGTAACATTCATGTATATATTTTCAAAAGGGAAAAGGAAACTATGCTTTGCCTTGATAATTAAAACCTCTATGTCCCCTTTACATGTCATATGTTTTTAATTGTATGGTCTTTATTCTTGCTCTGCCTATGATATTTTATCATTGATAAGAACATCAACTCCACAGAAAATATTTAGAGACATTTTAGCATGTATAACCTCATTGTATCTGTCATTTCCTTGTAGGTCTCCTAGAAAATTTTCAAAAATGTTTCTACTGCTTAAAATAAAATGTTATTTTAAAGAAAGGAGTAAAACCCATTACTGTACCAGTGTACATCTTCACAATTTAACTTCTATCAACCTTATCAAAGACCTTGGAATAAATCCAAAGTAGATATTACTTACAGATTCTATGAATAAATAATGACATGGTTATAAAGCAATTTGCCAAGGCATTAAGTACCCACAGGTATTAAGTGTCCAGAGATATGCTGACTGCTGGAGAGTGACCTGCTCGTGTAAAAGAAGTAAGTTCACTCCATGCAGGCATGAGTGTATAACTTACTATAAATACCTTCCTGGGTATTAAAGAAAGAATAAACTTATTTCACACCATTGAGAAATGTTCTCTAAATTTGTTTAAAAATATCATCTTCATCAGGAGTATATTTGAACTAGATTCCCCATTCCATCTTCTAGAGCCTATGACTTGGTACCTCTAATGTGTGTGGATATATATATATATATATATATATATATATATATATATATATATATATATATATATAAAACTGTGCCCAGCTAATTCTTCTGATGCAGGTACAATGTACACTATGAAGAACCCTGCTATAGAACAGTTTTAGGGTAGGGCTTAATCTACACTGGTTATTTTAACAGAGAAGATTTAACACGAAGTATTATTGCCTGGGTATGGAAAACTGTAAAAATAAGGAAAAGGAATACTAACGAGTCTCAAGGGTCCCCATGACTACAACGAGGTTTACTAAGAGGACTCACAGGACTCAGCATATAATCATATTCATGGCTATGATGTATTACAGCAAAAGGATATGAAGCAAAATCAGCAAAAGGAGAAGGTGCAGGGTCAAGTCCAGAGGAAACCAGACTCAAGCTTCCAAAGGTGCTCTTCCAGTGGCATCACACAGAATGCCCTAATTCCCTCAGCAATGCATCATGGGAACATATGTGAAATGTTGTTTACCAGAGAATCTCATTAGACTTTCAATACTCAATGTTTTTTTTGGTGGTGGTTGCCTAGGCACTCTTTGCCTATCACATACCAAAATTCCAGACTCCCAGAAGGAAAGGAGGTGCTCAGTATAAATCACAGTATTTGCACAGTTTAGGTACAATAAACCATTCTGATCAGGGAAAGGTGGGGACCTTCCCAAAATCTGAATTCCCAGACACCAGCCAAGGGCCAATCTTGCAAGCAGGACTTTCTAAGGATAGCAATCTCAGGCCTGCAGTGTCAACTTTTTTCCACACATAAGGTGTCATAGAGACAGCGACTGCAGAAAACAGTTACCACCCTATTCACCACCAAACAATGAAAAAAGTTTGATATTGCAGACATACCTCGTTTTGTTACACTTTGCTTTATTGTGCTTCACAGATAATGAGTTTTTTACAAACTGAAGGTTTGTGGAAGTCCTGAGGTCAAGCAAGTCTATTGGCACCATTTTTCCAACAGCATTTCCTCACTTTGTGTCTCTGTGTCACCTTTTGGTAATTCTCGCAATATTTCAAACTTTTTCATTGTTATCATATTTGTTATGGTGATCTGTGATTAGTGATCTTTGATGCTACTATTATAATTGTTTTGGGGCTCTGTGAACCACACCCATATAAGACGGCGATCTTAATCGATAACTGTTGTGTGTGTTCAAGACTTCAGTGGAGGAAGGAACTGCAGATACAGTAGAAATAGCAAGAGAATTAGAATTAGAAGTGAAGCCTGAAGAAGTGACTGAATTGCTCAATCTCATGATAAAATTTTAATGGATGAGGAGTTGCTTCTTATGAGGAGAAAAGAAAGTGGTTTCTTGAGATGGAAACTACTCCTGATGAAAATGCTGTGAAGATTGTTGAAATGACAATAAAGGATTTAGAATATTGCATAAACTTAGTTGATAAAGCAGTGGCAGGGTTTGAGAGAATTGACTCCAATTTTGGAAGAAGTTCTAATGTGGGTAAAATGCCATCCACCAGCATAGTATGCTACAGAGAAATCATTCGTGAAAGGAAGAGTCAATCCATGAGGCAAACTTCACTTCTGAGGCAAGAAATTGCCACAGCCACCCCAACCATCAGCAACCACCACCCTGTTCAGTCAGCAGCCATCAACACTGAGGCAAGACTCTCCACCAGTAAAACGATTACACCTCTCTGAAGGCTCAGATGATGGTTAGCATTTTTTAGCAATAAGGTATTTTTTAATCAAGATAAGTACCTTGTTTTTTTAGACATAATGCTATTGCACACTTAATAGACTATAGTACAGTGTAAACATAACTTTTATATGCACTGCAAAATGAAAAAATTTGTGTGCCTCACTTTATTGCAATATTTGCTTTATTGTGGTGGTTTACAACTGAACCCACAATATTTCTGAGGTATGCCTGTATTAAAATTTAAAAATTTGGAGGAGTGGCCCCCTGGAGCAAAACTCAGACCTCTGAATGGGGGTCAGTATTCCACTGGCCATCATATCTCTGAATCAGAGGAAGGGCCATGTGGAGCTGGAATCCAAACATTTGGCAGAGAGCAGTGGTACCAGAAGGATGATGCTGATGTCTCGTAGGGGGCATGATGGACTGGTTCTGCAAGTGATGAAGACAATTTAACCAGGAAAACCTGATTTTGGAACAAACTGCTACTGCCGAGGGGAAGAAGGAGTGGGGCAATGCTGACAGGAACAGGAAGTCAACCATTAAGCAAGAAGAAGAAAGTCCTTCCTCTAGCTTTCTAGTGTCTGTCTAGCGCCCTCTTTTGGCAGAACCTAACAGGATGCTAGCAAAGTGAAATGTGATTTGCTGTTTCAGCCCCATCAACACTGGAGTTCAGATTAAATAGTGTAGTAGGCAGCACAGGATTTTATAACTTTTCTCAGACCATCCTATGAAAACCCAAAAGGTTTAATAAGATAATTTATACATTGTAAAATTGTAACCAGAAACACCTGGAGTGATAGTGTGGGAATATTTGCAATGGCCACACACACTGCAGTGATCAGTGAAAAGTAAGTGACCCGTGAAAAGTAACATATCTGTGTACCAGAAGAGTTGCCTCTTTACGCAAGGTGGCTTCTAATCCATTTCCAGAGGAAGCTACTTGAGAAAGGCAACAATCAGAACTATGCCACATTATCCTGAAGGCAAATGTCTTCTCCCGCTCTGTGTATTCTTCTCTTCTACTGCTGGGCGGTAGGTATGGTAGTCATGCAGTGGCCACGGCCAAGTTTAGTAAAATGTTCTGTCTTTAATGTCTTATCTGATATTACATTTTTGAATAACACAGGCTAACATTTTAGTAGAAAAATGCAGCCACTTCTGTCCTCTGTCTTGTTGTCACCCAACTCATCTGACTTCTATTAACTTTACCCTGGTTACTTCCACTTCTTATGTGCACAGAAAAACAGGCTAGGTTGCATCAGTCCAAATAGCAATGTGCAAAAAAGACATGAAAATGCTAACTATCATATACATGAGCCAGATACTGTCCCAAGTACTTATGCATTCTCACTTATGTCTATAAAAATCCTACAGGAACGGTATTATTTTCTATTTCATAGATATGAAAACTAAACTCACGTCCATAGAACTCTAACATTTGTGTTCTTTTTAGCAGGCCACACTGCACCCAAATATGTCTTATTAAATTTCCCATTTCCTTTTGTAACCTTCATACTCAGTCTAATATCATGAACAGAGCCTTGGTTTAGCAGAAGGAGTCCTGGAATAGGAGTCATGATAGCTAGTCTCTGCCTCCTTTTATCCATTACTAGTTGGGCTATCATTTGCTTCTCTTTAAAAGTTAGCATAGATAACTTCTAAGGAAAGGAACGAGAACCAGTGGAAATATTATGAGCCTTGAAATCAAACATATAGAGTTTTAAACTCAAGCTCCATCCTTATTACCTGAGTGAGCTTAGAAGATTTTTTAGCCAATTTTCTTAACTGCAAAACTGAAATAATATCTAATTCACAAGATTATTCTAAGAGTTAAGACTGTGCATGTAAAGTGCTGGCCACACTTCATCTAATTTGTGAAAATTATTCAATAAATTCTCTGTAAAGTTGTAATCATATGCTCAAAATTTTCCATCACTTGCAAAATTTCTTTTGAATATTTGGTGAATAAACAGTTCTCTTAATCCAGTTTTAAATTTGAATTCTAAATTCAAACACATTTCTAGATCCTTATTTCTCATTTCCTTTCTGCCTCAGGTTTCCAAGGTTTTGCCAATTAAAAATAAAACAAAAACAAAAACAAACCACATCCATCACGTGTGCTGTATTCTTACTTAATTTCACTGGCCATTTCACCCCTCACATTTTTCATAAGGGTTGAGATGTTCTACCTTTATTTTTAAAGCCAACACTCTAGATCAAATCTAAAAATAATTCTGTATAATTAAACTCTTGCTCACCTAAAGTACCTCTCACCTTTTCCCTTTAAGCAGTGTTGTTTTGTGTGTGTGTGTGTGAGGAAGACCAGCCCTGAGCTAACATCCGTTGCCAATCCTCCTCTTTTTGCTGAGCAAGACTTGCCCTGGGCTAACATCTGTGCCCATCTTCCTCTACTTCATATGGGATGTGCCACAGCATGGCTGACAGGCAGTGAGCCGGCGGCGCCCTGAATCCGAACTGGCGAACCCCGGGCTGCCAAGCGTGGACTAAACCACTGTGCCACCGGGAGGCCCCAGCAGTGTTGTTTTTTAATGTTACATGTATTAAGGGCAATATGACTTTCCTAATATACTTCAGAAGACAATAAAAACATACGCTGTAGAAAAAGGAGAGCAACGTGAAACCCTAGTAAATCATGAGTTATTTCTTAATTGAAAATCCAAAAGAGTTTTAATTATTGCAGTAAAAAAGTTTGAATGATGTATATTTAATTAAGTCATTTTTCTGGACCAAGTAATAATTACCTACTATTTACATGTTATTTATTTTCATCTATGGCATTTGTTAGGTTTATCATGGATTTCTTCTCCCACTGAGACTCTACTTTCCAAGATTAAGTCCCACAGCCAATTTAAAAAGTTTTATTCACTGCATAGTCAATAGTAATTTTACAGGCAAAGGGAAAATTTGAGCGTAGATTTAAGACTTTACAGGGAATTTATTGAATCGGTTCGAAAATTAAGTCAAGGGTGGCTTTTCCATGGATTTCTCAAAGATGATGCATATGTACTAATAACAAATAATGAAGAGTTAAAAATCTACTAATGAGGATCCATCATTTTACATTAAAGAAAAAATTAACAGGCAGAAAATTAATGTTATGCATCAGTATAACAAGAGACTAACAATAAAGTCTCAAAATCAATGACTAAACAAAGAAAAGCTTACATAAAATCACATGTCTCTTATATGTCACCATTCAGAGATATAGAATCCCTCATCTTATGACAGTGCTCTCTCAAGCTGTAGCTCCAAGATGCTGACAGCAGGGGAAGAGACAGTATGGAGAGTGTGGCATGCAAGTTCCTAAATGTCGTATCTCAGAAGTGATGCACCTCACTTTTGCTCACCTTTCTTTACTTAGATCTAGTCAATAGTCTCACCTAACTGAAAGAGGACTTGGAAAGTTCAGTCTTCCTGTGTGGTCAGAAGAGAAGAAACAGATTTGAGTGAGCATTAGAAACCTCAACTGTAGTCAAAAAGGATTTTTTATTATATTCATTCAATAAAAACACAGTAAGTCCCTATGTGTGCCAGATTCTGTGCTAGATACTGAGGATGTTAAGGTGATCAAAAATAGAGATTTTTTTCCCTCATATAGTTTACTGTTCAGAGGGAGATCTCCACCCACCAGTTCTTAAACAAACAATGCGGCTGTCAGCCAATCCTTGGCCTCATTCTTGATCCAAACCAAATGGCCGATGGGCTTCATGCTTGATGTGAGGGTGCAAAAATACTGCAGTTTGTCCTTGAACTACAAAGTTTCTGGCCTTGGTATCCTTGCATGGCTATTTCTGGCTTAAGCAAAGTTACAGACTTACAGGGGTTTAGTAGATGGGTGCCCAAGTGTGCAGCTGCTACAAATCGGCTTTTCATTATGCATGTGCATGCACAGCATTTGCTGCTTTTATAAAGCAAGTGGTCTGGGATCAGCAGGTGTTATATTAATATTAAATATTAGTTCCCAGTCTAGGTAAGTGGCACCAGGTATGCTCTCCTAAATTGCACACTGCATTCGGTGTCAAAAGATAAAAAGGTGTTCAGATGAAATTTAGATGCATGTGGCTTGCCACAAGCTCAAGGGTCATCCCTATATCTGGTCTCATAGTGACCCTGGATTGGTTAGTTACGTACGAGGAAGTAATTTTTATGAAAGCCAGGTTTCATACCTAAGGCTGCTGTTCGTTTGGTTTAAGCAAGAGACAGTGACACCAGGTTTTGTACCATAAGCCTGAAGGAGTTCGGAAGCTATTTTTTTGAGAATCTGCCCTATACAAAAATATGATCTGAATAGGGAAATGGAAAGTAAAAGGATTTAATAGATTTAAATACTCTATAAGGGAAATTAAGACACTACAAATAAAACTCAGAGAAACTCCAATAATGATAATTGTAGAGAAAGAAAACAGAGTCCCAACAGAAATGGAGGCAACAGCTGGATAATGTCCAAGATGTTAGTGGTATTTATTCAAAAGTAGTCTATTAAAAAATCTACTCAAGAGGTGGTCATAAATACACTTGACCCAATATGGACAAAGTGTACAGAAAGAGGCCTTGATTTTAAATCGAATAATCTGCCAGGATGCTGTATCCCTCAGATGCAAGTGGCATTTAATATTCAAGCCATTCCCCAGAGTCAGTACTGAAATCCACAAAATAAAATCTTTGACCCTGGCCATGACATTTCTCTTCAAAATTACCAAACTAGTCAGTTTGAATGATGAGACATCTTGAATAAATGTGCAATAAGATATAACAAATCTAGGCTATGAGGCTTCACCATCTAAAAACCATTATACTAATTGATTCCTTGCCAAAAACTATTTATCTCTTTGATTAAATTACTCATAACAAATACTGACCATGCAAACAGTTCTCCAATAAATGAAATCTCAAACCATTCTGATGTTTGCAAACCACTGTTGTTTTTGACTTCTGGTAGTGAGTTTTCCAATTATATAAGGATAAGCACATCACTATTCCAGGATAACAAAGAAGTATTAGAAATGATTCTTCCTTTTATGGAAACTGTAAACTGGAAGAAATGCATAAGACAAAATATAATCAAAAAAGGTCCTGTCTTAGTCAGCTCCAGATGCCATAACAAAATATCATAGTCTGGGTGGCTTAAACAGTAAGAATTTATTTCTCACAGTTCTGGAGGCTGAGAAGTTCTAGATCAAGGTGCCAGTAACATAGGTTCCATTCTGAGGCCTCTTTTCTTGCCTTGTAGGTGGCCGCCATCTTCCTGTATACTCACATGACATCTTCTCTGTGTGCCTGTGAGGTGAACAAGCAAGCTCTCTAGTGTCCCTTCCTGTAAGGACACTAATCCCACCATGAGGGCCCCACTCTCATGACCTAATCCAGACCTAATTACCTCCCAAAGGCCCCACCTCCTAATACCCTCATGTTGGGGGTTAGAGCTAAACTTATGAATTTTAGGAGGACACAAACTGTCCATAACAAGAACTGTAAGAAGATAGGAGCACCACTATTTCAAGAATATAAAAAAGCATTAGAAATAATCCTTTTCCTTATGGAGCATCTGAATTAAAGAAACTTGTGAACAAACACATGAAACAAACAATAATCAAAATAAGATCATGTATAATGCTAACATAGCAGATCATAAAAATAGTCATTTGAAAAATGAATGAATAAATGCATAAATATAACAGTGTATACCTATAATAAATAAATATGCACATATTTATGCTAGTTAAATCTATGAAATATAATATAGACTATAATAAATATATATTTACTATAGGAAATTGTGTGGTATACAAGGATAATACAGATATAATAGAAAATATGAGTGCAATATGACTTTATGGAAGATACAAGATTTATATTGGATTTTATGTCACAAAGAATAATATTAACTCTACTTTTAAATCCCAATCAGCTTTATTGCCAATACACGTCACAAAAGAAGACTTAAAAATGTAATGTATGGAAATAGAGATTAAAGATGTTTGCATAAAGAGATATGGATTATAATTATACAGCTGTTTAACTGCCATATAAACTAGTTTTAAGTATGATGATTGTTTTCATTTGAAGCGTTTTTGATGGTCAATGTTATAAGATGCGTTTGCATTGTATATACGGGACTTGAGTTCAACAAATATTTTATATTGGATAACTCTTGTATACTACTTGAATACAAATGACTAGCCCTGCTAATAGGTACAAGAATACATTTTATTCATACATTTTCTAATATTTCATTCTCCCTTATGAATATTGCATGTTATTTTATCTTTTACTAAGATACAAAGATTCATCTTAAGTAATTATTTTTACATTAGTGCTTTCCACAAGGGTTGTAATAATAATAATAATGGTTATTATTATAATTGCACTTGCATTTTTATTAGATGTTTTACATAGTCTATGATAATCTGCCTGTTTGGGCTGAATTGTGCCCCCCACTAAATTCATATGTCAAAGTCCTAACCTCCAATACCTCAGAATGTAACTGTATTTGGAGATAGAGACTTTAAAGTGGTAATTAAGTTAGAATGAGGTCATTAGTGTAGGCTATAATCCAATATGACTGGGGTCCTATTAACAAGAGGAGATTAGGACATAGACAAGTACAGAGAAAAAAACTTGTGAAGACACAGACAAAAGAAGGCCATCTATAAGCCAAGGAGAGAGGCCTCAGAAGAAACTAACCCTGCCAACACCTTGATCATGGACTTTAGCCTCCAGGAAGGTGAGAAAATAAATTTCTATTTTGAGCACTCAGTCTGTGGTACTTTGTAATGGCAGCCCTAGCAGACAAAGCCACTGCCTACCACCATTTATGATGAAAAAACACCAAGGTTCAGAAGGGTTGATGTACTTGCTGAAGGTTAAGAGTATACCCACTTGTAGCTTGAGTTATAAACCATTATTTACATTTTATGAAGAATTATATTAAGAAGGGATTTATTTCTCTTCCTTTAATATTTTCTTTGAATGTCAAATGGGTTGTCTACAACCTAATTTCTTAGCTGGGATGGCTCTCTGTGTATATCTTATTAAATTGAACTGATATAGCATATGTACAAGATGCAACAAGATACTAAAAGATTAAAGAGAATCACTTATAAACATTCTGACAAGACGTGTCTTCCTCCAACACCTTAGAGAAATTTCAAAGCAAGAATAACATAGCTGCTTTTCATAAAACTATGCATCCAAGAAAAGCTTATACTAATTCAAATGTGTTTACCTTATTTTGCTGTTAGCTATAAATAAATTTATTTCCTTTTTTTCTATAAGATTCAAAAATAGCAAGATAACGCAAAACAAATCAGCTCTTTTTTTAACCAATAAAACAGGTTAAATTTTTTTTTAAGTCAAGTGAATTAGTAATATTGCCTAGTTGTACTCTTTTTATTTCAACTTTCGGCATCTCTAATTTCTCTTCTCAGAGGAACCATGGTATAGTTTGGAGGATTTTAACTCTACTTAAGCAAGTTTAATAGTGTGGAGGAGAGCTAGAACTCCGACCAAAATAACTCTATAAGATAACAAGGAAGCCTGTCACAGTTCCATGGATACTGACAGAGATGGAAGTCTTCAGGGTCGGAGATAAAGGACTGTATTACTCACAGCAAAAGCAGGGGCAAGAATATCAGCATCGTCCCGCTTGGTCTCTGCATCCTAAGTCTCACAGCAAAACACAGGGGGCCAGGCAGAGCCTACATGGGCAGTGGGGTGGGCCACATGAGAACTTAGGGAATCCACCAAACTTAGGGCAATGACCATATTTATACTAAGTAGTAAGCAAGTCTATTAATATTTTTCTGGAAAAAGACTAGGTGCATCTCAGGACAATGTGATGCATTCTTACAATGTGTTTCTTCACTTCTCAAGATTGCCAGCTGCATAAACGATGCTGAGAAGTGGCCTGGGTAAAAGAACAATCAAAGTCTTGTGATTTTTGTAAACTTGCCAAGATACATAGGAACGCAAGAGACCCATAGCAACTGCCTCCCACCAGTAGACTGATGCCATCATGTGTGTGTGTGTATCACATATATATCATGTTCATATCTACATGTGGTTTTGGTCTGTTGAGAGTTTAGCTAAACCACTCCGTGGTATTGCTGCCTCAATCCATTTTGTGTGGCCAAGCAGCCTGCAGTGACCTAAAACTGACACTAGTCCCCTTATGCAAGCACATGCCCTAGATATCAGCCTACAGATTCACAAGTAAATGTAAGTTCCTGATATGACTTCCCTAACAGCCTTGTTATCAATGGTCCCTCCTCCTAACTCCTTCCGCTATGTGCCCCTCAGATAAGACCCCATGGGGTATACCAAAACCCCAATTTTTTTCTGTCTGAATTGACCAATCCAGCCTTCGCCTACAAACCCGAGGTACTCCACCCATGGATCCTAATAAAGGCACGTGCCCCAGGTCCTGTCTCTGTCTCTCTCTGTCTGTACGCTACCTTGACCTCCCATGTGGTTCCTTGAGGCATGCCAGGTACTTCCTCCAGGACCTGTGAGTAACAAACTTCTCTATTTCAATTTTCTTGTGGTCTGTTGTTGAGCATCCAGTGCCCTGTGCTCCATTTAAGTGTTAATTTGACAAATTCATAACATGGTGCATGCATCATTTCTATTTATTGTTCACAACGAAATTATGAGAAAGGAGCATTAATAAGTAACCATTTTCAGAAGTAAAATTAAGTTTTAAAAACATTACATGTTTAAGTGAATTTCTTAAGGAGATTGGGTAAGTCCATGATTCTGAAAAAACGAAAAGAATAAGTTCTCAAACTCTCTGCTCTAGGGACAGAGGTGTATCAGTAAGAATTGCCTTAGGTGAATTAGTAAGAATTATTGTTTCCCCCAGCACTGTTGTGAATCTAGGACAGGAGTATTAGCTATGTGGTAGGCTCATTTATTTGCCTAAACGATTGAGAGCTATGTATGTTTGGTTCTCTGTATTTTTTCCTCTTATATTCCACAAAGGTAGCCAGTCGTTTTTGGTTCCCATGTCTCAGTGATTTTGTATCCCCCCAAACATTAGCTGTCCAAAGACAATGACTCTTCTGGTTTGGGTGGAAGGAAGCTTAAAAAATTAGGGAGACATTTCTAGGGGTCCTGGATAGTAGGAATGAAGTGAGAGTAGAGAGACATGTGCTTTGAGATGAGGAGGCAGGAATAAACATAGATAATGGAGATTCCACCAAACTAGGCAATGGTTGATAGTCTGTAGTTTAGTGACATCATTAGGAAATTGAAGAATCTGTAAAGTGTAGGAGGTGGGAGTCATGTTTAGGGTGCATGGCATGGTTGTAGCTGAGCCTATGCATTCTAGGATTTCATGGGGATATGAACACTTCACTTAGTAGCAATAAGTACTGAGCACTGAAAGCCTCCTGAAGTTTTCCTTCTATTTAAAATCAATGTTACTTTTGTACCAAAAGTATTTGTACCAAAAAGGGAAGTTAGGGGTGGTTGGGATTGTTCACATCTCACCAAATGAAGTTCCAAGCTAGACCTAATTAGCTTTAAGGAATATAATATGACTTTACTTGAATGACAAAGTGTGTGAAGAAGTGACATTTGTGTAAAACAGAAAATACACCAAACAATTGGTGAATGGGAAGTACTTAACTTAAACTGAATTGAATTTGAATTATAATTGAATTGAATTGACCTTGTCCAGTATCTGTAGTTTTATGTATATCCTGAAAGGAGCATGCCTTCAATATTTAGATACATTTAATTGTCACTACTGGTATTTACCCAATGGAAATGCATCTGTTTACTTTGGGGAGCAAAGATAGATTAGGAGTTGATTAATGTGGAAATATTACAAATGTCGTTAATAATATCTGTTTCTGAGCAGAATGCTTCACCTCAAGGGAAAGATCTTAGATTAGTCTATGCAACTATCCTAGGTACATAATACTAAAGAAAGAAATATTCAGCAAGCACCAATATAAAACAAATCATTGACCATAACTTTGGTTAAGCCTGAGGAATAATCCCCCAGTAGCCACTGTAGAAGCCCTAAAATGTCAATCATTTTGAACCTATGGGAAAAGCCATTTGAAATATTTAAAAAAGAATTTAAAGCTGGCACAAAGAAACTCTGTAGCTTAAGGATTTTCTGTTTTTACTTTCTATTTGATTTAACGCAGAATATAAACTGTATAATACAGATATAAAGATGTGTGAGTATGTGTTTTCAACCAGTTGGTATAATTTCATTCCAGATTCAAACAAGAAATATTTGCAAATACAATGCTTTTATTTCAAGTCAATTATTTCTGAATTTATAGAATAGAAATTAATAGCTTTAATGTTTTCCAAGAAGGTTAGATAAAACTGTGATAACTGTGGGTAACATGATTATCTAAATAAACTGAGTAGTCACCAAAAGTAACTAATGGGATAACATGATATAGATCCATCATACTACCTAAATGTTCCTTCCTCCATCTCTTTTTTGTTCTTGAAATTTTTTATTCAAGAATTCAAGTTATTTGTCCTCTAATTTCCTGCAGTCTAGATGTTGCACGTTATGTGCACATGATATTACTTAACGTGTCTTTCTTTTCCTTATTTCTTCTGAGTTATTGCTTTTTTCTGCAAATAGGTAGTTATATCTATAGGCTGGATTAAATTCAGGTTTTTTTTTTTCCTAAATTCCTTTTAAAGTCACGGTGTCTTATCTAAGAAACCACTGCCTAACCCCAGGTCAAAACACAGGAGTAAAATCTTTATAATATTTGATTAGGCAGTGATTTCTTAGACACAACACTAAATACATAAGCAACAAAAGAAAAAGGAGATAAATTGGACTACAATAAAATTATAAACTTTTTTACCTCAAAGGACTACATCAAGAAAGTGAAAAGAGTCCATAGAATGGGAGAAAATATTTGCAAATCATGTGTCTGATAAGGGCTGGTATCCAGCGATTAAAAAAAAAATACCAAAAATAAAAAGACAAACAACTCAATTTAAAAATAAGTGAAGGATATGAATAGACATTTCTGTAAAGAAGATATACAAATTGTCAATTATGCATATGAAAAAATGCTCAACATTATTAGTCATTAGGGAAATGCAAATCAAAACCTCAATGAGCTACCACCATACTCACTAGATTAGCTATAATCAAAAAGACAGACAGTAACAAGTGTTGGAAAGAATTTAGAGAAATTAGAACCTTCATATATTGCTTATGTGAATGTAAAATGAAAATACTTTTGAATACATGTTGACAGTTCCTTTAAAGGCAAAACTATTTTTTTTAAACATAGAGTTACCATGGAGCAATTCTACTCCTAGGTATACATGAAAAAGCATGAAAATATATATCCACACAAAAATTGTATGCTTATAGTAGCATTATTAGTAATATACAGAAAGTGGGTATAATCCAAATGTCTATCAGTTGATAAGTAGATAAATAAAATGTGGTATATTCCTATAATAGAATATTATTTGGCAGTAAAAAGACATGAAGATTGATATATGCTATAACACCGATGAACTTTAAAAACATGCTAAGTGAAAGAAGATAGTCACAGAAGACTACATTCTGTATTCTTCCATTTATATGAACTGTCCTTGGAAGGCAAATCTAGAGAGACAGAGAGTAGATTGGGGGCTGTCTAGAGTTAGGGGTTGTAGGGAAGGAGGATGAGGAGTGGCAGCTAAATAGTGTGGGTTTTTTTGGAAGGAATGGAAATGTTCTAAAATTACCTTCTGTTGATAGTTGCAAAACCCTGTGAATGTACTAACAAACATTAAATTATATACTTTAGATGGGTGTATTGTATGGCATATGCATTATATCTCAATAAATCTGTAGAGGGAAAGAAGGAAGGAACAAAAGAAGGGAGGGAGAGAGGGAGGAAAAAAGGAAAGGGGAAGCAATGGTCCAGAAATCAGGAAATGGGGTTCCAATCTTAGCATGGCCTTCAATGAACCAGTGAGTCTTGGAAATCTCTTAGTTTTCTTAGCCTTAAATGGTTCTCAGTTTTCTCACATGGAAAATGAGGGGTTTAGATTAGGTTATCCCATTAGTCGCTTTTGGCAAATAATCAGATTTGTAAATTAAAACAACACTCTTCACTTAATTGTTATGATAAATCTTAATAAATTTTTTGCTTCCTGATATTTTTGTATGATTAATTCCCCTTAATTTATTAAATTTATTATAGTTTCCAGAAAATAGATAACACATGCCAAACCAAACCAAGGCAATAGCAAAGAGCTCACTATAGTAGGATTTCTTGGCTGATATCTGTTTCATGAAATTCTTGGACTCTGGTATCTTTGGTCCTGTCATGAAAGCTGTTTATATAAAATATTCAAGCTACGAGCTAACCCTGATGGCCTAGTGGTTCAAATTCGGTGCTCACCGCTTCAGCAGCCCGGGTTCGCTTCCCGGTCTCAGAACCACACAACTGTCTGTCAGTTGCCGTACTATGGTGGTGGCTCACATAGAAGAACTAGAATGACTTACAACTAGGATATAAAATCATGTCTGTGGCTTTGGGGAGGAAAAAAAAAAAAAGAGGAAGATTGGTGACAGATGTTAGCTCAAGGTGAATCTTTCCCCTCAAAAAAAAAAACAAAATTCAAGTTACAATAGTCAACTAAATTTTTCTGTACAGCAACCAAAATAAATAAACCATGCAGTATTCATATGGGGATACATTTGACTTAAACATATTTTGGCAGCATTTATACATTTAAGACTGAAAAAGAAAAAGAAAACCAAGTGATTGGTTAACGAGGAAAAATTCCTTTTTGTTTTTGCTGGGATAGGTGCTTCTAGTAAGTCTTACTTACTTCTGGTAAGTCTGAGGAATAAAACACACCATTCAAAAGACCATGCTGTAATAATTCCCTTCCTTTGAATTGATTGAAGCAAAACAAGTTACCTTGATCCTATTTTTCTAACAAGTTATACTTTCCCTCAGATAATTAAATGTAGCTGTCATGTAGCAAACAAAGACTTTTCACAAACTTCTAAGGTTTTCAAATATAGGAAACATTACATGAAATGAAACGCATAAGAGCAATTTAATTATTTATTTAAAATCATTATGCAAGTTTATGATACATTCCTTGTCGTTTTTACATAAATATCTAGAGAATTCTAATATTTGCATAGAATGTGCTAGATTTAGGCAATTGGTTTTTTATAGCTACCCAATTTGGCTTCTAGATGGAACTTTGCATTTGTTACATATTCCATTGTGTTTTGAGAGTTGCCATTACTTATCTGGACAGGGCTAATGAGGTTAGCCAAAGAAAAACATTAACTCTATAAGTTACCACATTTATTTTAATTATTTAATTTATAACATTAATGTCTAGGTAGGACTGACTTTTTAGGAATAGAGAAATTATTTGAAAGTATATTTGCTTAGGAGATTTATTTTAATCCTTTACCATATTTAAATTATTTCTATTATTTCAGAAATATAGGTTTATAATATACAATATAGAAACAGAATAGTGCTCTGTCAAAAATTTCACTGGGAGTCAGATGCCTTAGTTTATAGGCAAGTCATTTAAATTTCTTTTCCTTTCTTTTCTTACTTACACATGAGGTAAACTATATATACAAAAAAATACAAATATCTTAGACGTACAGGTTGATGAATTTTCACAAACCAAACACAATCATGGGTTCAACACCCAGATTAAAAAATGGAACATAACCAGCATCCCAAAAGCTCCTAGTGCTCCTCCAAGGCTGCTGTTCTTGTTCTAACATGATTAATAGATTCAATATGTTTTTGTACTTCATTAAATTGGAATAGAAGAATATACCACAATTTATTTGTCCCTTTTACTGTTGGTAGCTTCTTGTTTGGTGCTACTATTAATACTGGCCCTATGGCATTTTAATACTTGTCTGTTAGAAAATATATGCGCACATTTCTTTAGGGTATGTACCTGGAATGGAATTTCTGGATCAAAGCATATACATGTGTTCAGCTTTAGTAAATAATATCAAATAGTTTTCCAGAGGCATTGTATCAAGTCACACTCCTATCAGCAGCATATGAGAGTTTGAGCTGCTGCACATTCTCATCAACGTTTGATATTGACAATATATTTCATTACATTATATTTCATTTAGTCACTGTGGTGGATATGTAGTATCATTACACTGCAGTCTTAACTTGAATTTTCTTGATAACTAATAAAGTTGAGTGCACTTTCATGTATTCCTTGACTATTTAGATTTCCTCTTTTGTGAAAAGTCTGTTCAAATCTTTTTTTTTGTTTGTTTTTCTACTGGGTTGTCCAACACTTCTCTTTCTTAATATTAACAAAAAGAGAAAAGGAACCTCATTTGATGTTCCTTAGATACTCTCCAATTTCTATTACTCTCTAATCTGTAGATAAGCCCCCTAGTATAACCTACATCTCTTTGGCAATTCACATTCTTGTCTTAGAATCCACTCCCAAAGCATGCTGTATGTATTTTCTTTTAATTAGTTAATACTAGCTTTACCCTATGTCCACTCACTTGTTGATATTTTCCCTTATTTAGACAAAAAGAAAAAGCATCTTTTATTTCAGCTTAGCCTCTGTATTAAACTCAGAGATATGTATGTTTTTTGGTTTTTGTTTTCCCTTTACTGATCTCATTTAGACTTTATTTTGAAGAATGGACAAGAATTTAAAAGGCAGATGAAGAGTGAATTCCAGGTAGAGAGAATAGGAAATGCAAACCTATGAAAGCATGATGTTTTCAGAGAGCTGGACTAGGTAGTTACTAAGGAAACTTATATTTTGACAGAAAGTAATAGATAAGATTTGAGGGACAGGAAGTAGCTGGTTTATTAAAACTCATGTTTCTAATACATGTTAGTTGGTTATTTGCTTATTTGAAAAAACAAACAAGGAAGGAAAGATGGATGGAAGGAAGGAAGGAAAGGCAGGAAGGAAGGAAAGAGGGAGGGAAGGAAGGAGGGAGGAAAGGAAGGTGAGTGGAAAGGAAGGAAGGAAGGGAGGGAGGCAGGAAGGAAGGGAGGGAGGAAGGAAGGAAGGAAGAAAAGTCTTGTTCTTTGTGAAGCACACCCATAAACAAGTCATTCTTTCCACAAAGGCGAAGAAAGCATTTTTGGGCTAGTGTTTCTGGTAATATTGGACAAGAGTATTTAAACTTGTCCCTCGTGTTAGTTATCCAGGGCTGCTGCAAAATGTATCACAAACTGGGTGGTTTAAACAACAGAAATTTATTGTCTCCCAGTTCTGGAGATTAGAATTGAAGATCAGTGTGTCAGCAGTGTTGGTTTCTCCTGAGGGTTGTGAGGAAGAATCTGCTTCAGGCCTTTTCCCTTAGCAAATAGTGGCTTGCTGGCAATCTTTGGTGTTCCTTGGTTTTTAGAAGCATCACCCCAGTCTCTGTCTTTATCTTTATGTGGCATTCTCCTTGTGTGTGTGTGTGCGTCAGATTTCGCCTTCTTATAAGGACACTAGTCATATTGGATTAAGGCCGATCCTGCTCCAGTATAACCTTATTCCAATTTAACTACATCTGCAAAAGCTCTATCTCCAAATAAGGTCACATTCTGAGGTATTGGAGGTTAGGAGTTCAACATATGAATTTTGAGAGGAAGTAATTCAACCCATAGCACCATCTATTGAAAACAACTAAAGATTTTGAATGGAATATTTTTTAAATATGCTCTTTAAATGGATTGAAAATAAGGAAATAAACAAATATATATTTATATGCATGTATGTATATATTTATATTATGTAAATATGTGTGTAAATGTATATATGAAAATGAATACATGTATTTTACACACATTTATATGGATTGAAAAACTAACAAAGTAGGAAAGAACTATAAAACCAAAATCTAAAAGAAAGTGGCAATCCAGAAGGGAAAGTACTCCCTTAGAACAACTAAGGAAATTTGTCATGATGTCGTTTAATAATCAGGCAATCTTGGACTTTAGAATTTAGGTCTCTGAAGACAAGAAGGATAAAATGAAGAACTAGTGTTCACCCATGGTGGTATATCTTGTAAAAATCCTCCTTTTATTAAACTGTGACCCCAAACTCCATACCCTCTAGAATACTGCTTGGAATGTTGCCTTGCCAGTGAAAAGAGCAGAACAAATAAAAGAAAGACAAAATAGCAATTAAAAGAAAGGAAAAAGTTACTGGAATTAGTCATGGGCGTGAATCAATTTACAACCTTGCATCAGTTTATGGCCTAGGTTTATATTATCTGCATAGTACATGAAAAGTTACCTCAATCTTGGTTTATGACAGTTTGATTTGTTAGTGCTCACAGGACTGGAGGAAGCAAACATAAATTCTTCCTAACAGAAAGGAGTTTTTTTTAGGCTTCCAAGAATCTGTAAAAGTAATTTTTCAATAACAAGGAGAGATACACAGTCAGAATTGTCTAAAATGCAAAGAAACAAGGCAACATAGGCCCAAGCCAGCAAAAATAACACAACAGAAACTGACTCAGACAAACTTCAGATATTTGGAATTATCAGAGATAGATTATAAAATAACCATATTTACAATACTTAAAAATTATAAACAAGCCTGAAAATATCTCAGAGAACAAAAAATACTAAAGATAACCTCACAGAGTTTTTAAAAATCAAAAAGAACTTTTAGACATTGAGCATACAAAACCAAAATCAAAAGCTTGAAGGGCAGGATCATCACCAGATTAGCCACAGCTGAAGAGATAAATAGTGAACTGTAAACTAAGTCACATTAAATTACTTAGAGAAGAGTCTAATGTTAATATCCCTAGATTAGTTTACATTTGGAAATTTCTCATGAAGGATAAAGTTCATTGTGCAGGAGAAGGGGACAGAGGACTGGTGTCCTGGAAGTCTATATCAAGCAAAAATATCTTGCAATGATGAGAATGATATGAATTCCTTTTCAAGCAAAAACCATGCTACCAGTAGGCTTCTTGCAGAAAGCAAATGATTCTAGATAGGTTTGAGAAGGAGGAAGGAATAAAGAGCAAAGAAAGTGGTAAACATTTTGGTAAATGTAAATAAATAATGTCTATACAAACAGAAGTAATAATGCATTTTAGAGCTAAAAGATCGATACAGAATTAAAATACCCAATAACAATAACATAAATACCGGAAGATGGTTACTGTACTCTAGTCCATGTAATGGTCAGCAGAAAGAGTTATCGATAAACTTTTAATTTAAGATGAATGCTGTAATTTGTGGGGTACTCATGAAAAGAAAAGAAAAAAATCATACATTCCAAGTAAGTAGACATCCATGTCATATGACCCAACGATTCTATTGTTAGGAATGTACCTGAGAGAATCACGTACCTGAGCTCCAGAAAACGCATAGAAGAATGTTTATTGCAATTTCATTCAAAATAGCTCAAACTGGAAATAATTCAAATTTCTATCAATACTTGTTGGTTAGATAAATAAGAGTGTAGTCCAGATTGGAGTTCTATACAGTATTGAAAATAACATAGTCTACCTACATTCAAAAATACAGAAGAATCCCAGAAGTTTTGAATGAAAATAGCAAGACACAGGGATTTTACAACCTTTGATGTTACATACATAATGTTCCAAAAATGAGCAAAAGTGAATTACATTGTTTAAAGATGCATAGATGGAGAGCAAAACCATAAAGAAAGCAATGGACTAATTGTCAAAGTTGTTATAACAGGTACTTTTGAGAAGAGAGATTTTTGGATTTGTGTTTCGAGTAGGATACATGATTGTATTTCCTGACATGGGCGATGGTTATATGGGTGTTAACATTGTAATTATTCATCAAATCAGATGCTTTTTGAGTATGTTATATATCAAGAAAAAGAAGATTTACAATGAATTTATATTGAGGAGACTGAAATCAAGTTTTTACAACTAGAGTAACAGAAAGAGTCAGGAATTTGAGTGAAGATGATGTTTAAAACATTTTGTAGTATTTAATAATGAAGGTCCCAGAATGCCATGCTTTCAATTTGAATTTACCTTGAATTAGTTAGCAATGTAACCAACAATTTATGTTTTATGATACTTTGATATACATTGTTTTCAATGATGTTGACAACAGGGTTAAGAATTAATACTATGTGCACTACATAGATGAAGAAACTGAAACAACATGAATAGATTTTCTAAAGAAAACAGAATCAATGAGTGGCAGCTTTACGTGTTTTCTCTGACTTCAAATCTGGCGTTCTTTCACTGAAACAACTTGCGTTTAGTAGGCGTTCAGTTAATGTGTTAAAAACTCGTATTCTACTAACAGAAAGAAAATAAAAAACTAGAGACTAATCCAATCACACAATCTTCTATATAATATTTACTCTCTGTTTTTCCTTCCAATATATACTTTTCTGGGATAATTATATATTTCTAAGTTTTTTCTTAAGCAAAATAGTATACAGTTAAATTTCCAAAGATGTCTATGTTCTTCTGACCAAACTGGAAAAAAAGATCCTGCAGCGTCTCTGAGAATCTGGATGGCACATGTGGTTTTATGCACCATCATGAGTATATAGCTTTGAATAAAATATCTTTATAACATGCCTATGATTATTTAGTCTTTATTTAGAATTTATTTTCTGAAATTGTCTGCAAACAAATCAGAATAAATTCTGCAGCCTTAGCAGATATGAGCTTGCTGCCATTCAACCATTCAACTCAACCATAAATTGACTTAAGAATTTATGCTTCTTTCATATTTAATTAGAGTTATAACAGAGAAAGTCATTTTCACTCATCAATTATTTACTGTAGTTTGGTAAGATAATGAAAGATTATGATACTAAACATTTCTTTCCTAGAGATAGCTACAAATGTGAAGATGCAGTATGACTGTACACAAATATTCAAATGCACCTGTTTATGAGGCATCTCCAAGGAAATCAGACATGGTTTGACTGTATATTAAGTTATCTTCGTGCTGATGTACAAGAATTCCCCTAGGACTCCAACCTGATTGCTACCTAAATATTTTATAATTTTTGGATGGATCAGGTTGTTTTAAAACACAGTGATTGCTCAAATTACTTTAGTTTGTTCCAATAACTGAATAGTGAATTAATTACCATGTTATTTATTGAACATCTTTCATAAATATCTCGCTTTCCCAGACTGTTTATATATAATGTGGAGAGAGAGAGAGTGATGAGAGAGTTTCCTATTTCAGGAAAGTATCAGTTTTTAATTGTGAAAATTGATACTGAATCTCTGAACTGAGATTCAATATTTTAACAAATCTTATGAACTGGTACAAACAGAAAACGTGCTACATTTTGATATTTCCTCCCTTTTCCATACTCTCCTATAGAGCCTTGGTAACATTCCAGATAAAAAAAGCAAATCATCGATCATTGGCATTCTATAAATAATTTTGATAATGATTGGAGAAATATGAGCCAAATTAAATGTGCTTTCTTGCCAAAAATGCAGTTAGCTATGGAAGCAGTGCCTAGAACACAAAGGTAAAGAAGTGTTCTTGTCAGCATTTGAAGGCAGCCATCCCATTCAGTTACACACGGGTGACAGACTCTAGCTGAGTCAACAGGCACACTGCTTGAGAACAAACTTGGATTATTTATCCAGAGCTGTGTTTATATTAAATTGCGATAACTTGAGCCTTGGGAAAACTGTAGACAAGGAAAGGATTTTTGGTTAAACTTCCTCTTTGGAGAAGAGCAAATATCATTTGTGTTAGTTCTGGCAAATATAATCAAGTTGTGATGTTTAGAGTAGATGTGTTCAAGACAAGATACTGTATACCAAAGGAAAAGCTCTTTGCAGCATTAAGAATAACCAGAGAGTGATAACGGTGCTCTCTTTTTGTTCAAGCATGATTAAAACATTTCTTCAGTTCTGAGTTGCAAGTGATAGATTTTCGCTAAAGACTTTTTCATTAAAAATAAGGAGCTGCACTTTGGCAGATGAATGCTTTCTTCATCACATTATTTATAATGTAAATGTGTAAAATCGAAAAAGAAAAGACTTTAGAGAAAAGATGTGTTTCAGATATGTGAGAATTTATTATAAATATCCATTTTAGAAATTATTTTGCTTTCTTAATTAATTATTTTCCTTCTTTTACAGATGTAAACATCACTCTTACAGATCATGTTAAATAACCCTCATTTTTTTATTTCCCCAACCTTCTTATGGTACAGACGCATTTGAAAAAAAGACTTATTTGTGCTAAAGCAGATAAATTATCTTCTTTACATTAATTTTCCAGTGTAATTTTACTCCCCTTTGGTTAAGTACTTTTTTGCATTTAGTAATTTAAACATTATAAATTTTCCTTTAAAATAAGTGCAATTTTATTTTATTCAAAATGGAAACTCCAATCTCAGTTTATTATTAAAGTGCACACTTGAGGAAACCCATTATGTTAAGAACTAAGAATACACTATTTTCTTCTTCCTTTTTAAATTTAAAAAGGTGTTAATATTTATCTCCTGAGATCAGGTAAAAGACAAGCCCGGCTGCATCTTCTTTCGCAGTTATTCTCCCCGCATATATTTATGTGAATTTATCATGCTCCAGTCCCCAGGAATCGGTCACCTTCAGACTAAATCTATATTGTGCTTGGATACTTCATCCTACAGTAATTTTTTAAAATATTTTTTGTTCACTATCTTTCACCCAGTACATTCAGGTCAGATCTTTCAACAAAAGCAAAGAACTAAAGCACCACTACATATAATTCAGGTATTATATTAAATAATACAGTAAGAAAAATTGCTAGCATCAATTTTTCTGAAAATTGTCTTAACTCTCTGACTTATTTGTCCTTGGAGGCATGACCTAGGGGCTATCATTAAACTGTGTGGAAGAAGTAACTATTTTCTTCCAAGATGGGCGTAAATAATTTAGTCGGGAAAAAAACACAAAAATTGTTTCTGTTCTGGCAAACATTACAATGCTATGTCCCAACAGTGTAAAAGAGTGGATAGTCTAAAGCAAAGAAGATTCTATTTTGAAATTATCATAAATTTTAGTGCCAACAAAAATAAATGAACAAAAAGTACAGTTCTAAGATAAAAACATGATTACCAAGAATGGTCCCAAATTATGCATAGTCAAATAAAATAGTAAGTAGACTAGCTACATAATCCAAAAATCAAAAATCTTGCTTTATAATTTTTAAGAAATTTATCAATATAATTAATTTTTGAGTATTAAATGTAGAGAGCGATAGTGGTTAAACAGTAACAATATTATATTTTTACTATTTCTCAATTCAAAATGTTCTGCTACACACATTATCTCAATTACTAATTCTGGCTTTTCACATTCTCCACATCATTCATGTAAAACTTTTAAGACATCGGATACGGTAAGTTATCTTTGTGTTTTGTCCTCAGTTTATAAACATTTTGAGATTAGAAACATATTCATATACCCTCTAATATCTAGCAGAATATTTCATATCTCTCAGGGATAGGCAAAGTATGGCTTGCAGGCCAAATCTGACTCATGCTGTTTTTGTGAAGTTTAATTGGAACAAAGCCACACCCTTTGTTTGTAAGGACTGGTCAACATGGAGGTCAAGGTAGTAGTGATTCTTATTATATAGAAATTGCCATCGTGCAAGTATAGAAGAAAAACTAAGATAACAGGATTTAACCATTTAATGATTTCTCCGAAATACCAGTAAAGAAAACCTCCTTTAATATATTAAAAGGGATTTTGTGAGCATTTCAAATTTTTCTTTCTTTTTTTTTTTGTGAAGAAGACTAGTCCTGAGCCAACATCCATTGCCAATCCTCTTTTTTGCTGAGGAAGACTGGCCCTGGGCTAAAATCCTGTCCATCTTCCTCTGCTTTGTATGGGACACCACCACAGCATGGCTTGACAGGCGGTGTGTCTGTCTGCGTCCCCGGATCCCAACCTGTGAACCCCGGGCCGCCGAAGCAGAGCGCCAAACTTAACTGCAGCACCACAGAGCCGGCTGGCAAATTTCTTAAAGACCCCAGGAATATTCTTTTTGCGGAGCGTTTCTCTACTGTCAATATAGTTTGTTTTACTCATAGGAGACTAATGATCTGTGTTATTAATGAAAATCTTTGTTAGAGTAATTTAGGGAAAATGAAATATGAGAATTCTACTCAGGAAGCTAGAAGATATGCCAGGTACTGCAATGTTGAATGATAGGAAAGGACATTAGTACATCTTAAGAAATGAGTCTGCCTGTTTGTACCTAGACATCAAGCCCTGCTTTATGAAGTAGTAAGTAATGCAAATTTGAAAAGAATGAATATTACTGTGAGCCTCTAAATCAACAGGAAAAAAAATAGTCCTCATAATTAATGAGCTAAGTTATTTTTAACTGAGGCAAGATTAGAGCAACCCAGGGTAATAAATCTATGGCATAGATGCATCTAAATTTGATTTACTCTCCCAATGAAGCTCGCGGGGGGAGGGGCAGGGGGGGAAGCCGATTTAAGTATAACATTAAAAATATTCATCCAACAACTTTGCTCCTCTGTTTGCTTATTTGTTTTTTAACATTACATGCTGACATCAAAGCCATAGGAAAGACATTACTTCACACGAGTATACACAGAGTCATAGGTCATAGTAATCAGAGCAAAGAGGGGTTTGTTTATTTGGTTTTTTTCTTGTGCTTTGGGAGTTTTTCCATATTTCAGTGACATTCTTGAAAACTTCCCAGCAGTGATATTCACATGAAAATGGGAGTAAAAAAATAGAATGAAAAGCATAGTGAATTTTGCTGACCAGTTACATGAAAAAATACAGAATCTGAATTTTTGTTCCCTAGTCTCAGACAGAAACTAGCACATTTCATGACTTCCCATGCTTGAAATAGCATGAGCCTAATTTTAGTCTTTAGGTCAGACATCAGATTGAACTAAACCCAAAGAGGACATAACCTATAGTTCACACAAATTGGCTAAGGATGGTGAGGGTTCACAGCTTAAGAGAGAGAAGGAATATAGAAAATGGTTCAGAGGGGTGTTTTTTCTCTGCCCTGGGAAGAGTGATTTGCTTGTTTTTCCTCTTTTATGAAGATACAAGAGAAAATAAAATGATGGCAGTTCAAAGAAAAAAGATGGGAGGATTCTCTTAAGATTCAGTGTGGGTCAGAGGACACATTAGACATTGGGGAGGCACCAAGTAGAGGATTTCAGCTGTCATTATTGTCATCGATGAAGAATGAGAGGGGAGGTGCTACCCCAAAGTTACAGAAGAGCAGATACGGCCTACTGTATACACCTGGGCGCAAGATTTCTCCAAATCTCCTCAACCCATTGCCAGCGAGCTGAATGATATTTGAGGCATGTATTTTGCAGGAGTTTTGATTTTTTTTCCAACAATATTGCACAGATTTAATGCATTTTGCTAACTTCTATTGTGCAGAAATGTTTCCTATACTCTAGTTTTCTGCAATTAAAATAGGGGAGTGCCAGGCTATTCAGCAAGTTATATTTTCCCACTCTTAAAACTTCAAAACTAAAATAAAAAGCAGCATTTAGGCACTAGATGTAAAATGAGGAATATTAACCCATTTATGCTTAAGAATAATTTGCCTTGTTAGTTCTTGTGAAACCCAGAGGGAATTCCTCTATTCGCTGCAAAGGTGGAGCTGTTTGATTCTAGCACCTGATCCACTGTGGTCATTAGCTTTTCTTTATATTTCTCACTTCTAAATACCTTGTCTCTATAGATAAACTTTGTACATAAACCTTGAATGAATGATCACGTAATAATTTACTTTAGACAAAACCTTCATCTCTCGCTTTGAAAGAAATCCCAGTGAGTGTGATCAGCACTATCCAGAAGATTCCAGTCATTTCTCAGCCTGGGTCTTTCCTCAGAGATGGCAACCTCACCACCAGAACTACCTCTAAAATTTGCAAGGCCCAGAACAAAAGTGCACATGAAAGCCCACATATCTTATGTTGAAATATTTAAATATTGTAAACCAAGACAATAAACTGATAAATTAAATATATTCTACACCCTTGCTTTGACAAATAAACCTTCATTAAAAAAAAACCACATGCCTCCAAATGTGTAAACTATGGTTGTTTATTAAAGACCTAATTTAAGTATTATTGCACATATCTGGGTATACTGTTGATGAGCCAGTGATGTTTTGGTTAGAAATAAAGTAACAATGTACATAATTCATGATATTTTTATTTCATAAGTCATTTTTATTTCCCTCACTTACACAAAATCGTTAATGATTTTGTCAGAATCAAGGTTTTCCTATAATTTATGTTTTACTGTGATTGATCTGGACATTTAGGAATAAAATTAGGCATAATTCATTACATGTAAGTTATACAAAATTTCAAAATAAAAATGTAGTTATTTTTATTTTTTTGCAAAAGGTTGTTTTTCTTCTAAAATATTAAAAATTGCCCATCAAAATTATGTGGAAAAATACAAATTCTAAGTAAAATTATCAAACATTTAAATCAAGATTATTTAAATTTAAATGACTAATTTTTGAAAAGGTAATCAAATCTTTTAAAATATAAAATAAGATGATCATCCATCATAGTAAAGGTTGGTTCAGGAAAGAATCTTCAACTGACACTAAATTTAGAAGAAATTTTGATAAGGATCAGGATATTTGCATCATCTTAAATTGTTCTCTCACAGATTGCTTAATTTTTGCCCGAGGAAAAAGTAGTAACTTTATGATGGAGAAATTGGAAACCCCTGGACCAAGTGATCAAGTTGAGCATCACGGGTGAGAATCAGATGAACATTGTGTGCCACTGAGGTGACGTCCTGAGAAAGACGTAGCATCCTTTATTCATGATTCCATCTGAGAATGCATAACTGGAATTTCATCATGGGGCAACATCAGACAAACCCAAACTGAGGTTTGTTCTATTAGAAAATAGGGGTAGGCTTTATTCTTTACAAATGCTCATGTTATTGCATTATTACGTTAAAGACCAAGAAAGGTGATGGAAATATACTAGATTTAAAAAGAAGAATGATACGCGGCAGTTAAATGCACCCCACCCTAGACTAGATACTCTACATATTTCATCTGTTTTCGGCTTCTTTGTGTCTCTCCTTTCCTTCTGTCATTTCCGTTCTACATATGCTGGTGCCCGTAATGGTGTTCTATATTTCTCAGAGGCTCTGTTAATTTTTCTTCATACTTTTTTCTCTCTGTTCTTCAGATTGCATAATCTCCATCAATCATCTTCAAACTCACTGATTGTTTTCTTCTGCTTCTTCCAATCCACTGTTGAGTCTCTCCAGAGAATTTTTCGTTTTACTCACTGTGCTTTTCAATTTCAAAATTTACATTTTTTTCATAATTTCTATCACTTTATTGATATTTTCTATTTAATTAGATATTGTCACCATACCTTCTTTTACTTTTTTAAATTGAAATATAATTGACATACAACTTCCTTTACCATTTTAAACATGATTTCCTTTAATTCTTTGAACATATTTATAGTGGCTGCTTCAAAGTCTTTGCCTAGTATATCTCACAGACACTTTCTCTTGTCTTTTTTTTTCCTGTGTATGAGTCACACTTTTCTGTTTCCGTCCATGTCTCATAGTTTTTTCTAGAAATGGACATTTTTGAAAATATATTGTTGCAACTCTGGGGACTGATTCCACCCCCCTACTCCCAGGGCTTATTGTAGGTGTTTATTTGCTGATTTGTTTCATGACCTGGCTGGAGAATTTTAGTGAATTCTTTTCCCCTGCAGTGTGAAGCGTCTGGTGTTGCTCCTCAGAGGGCTCAACTTTGGGTTTGTGCGCAGTCAGCCTGGAATGTCAACGGTTTCAGCAGGAATTTTTTGGCTTTTCCTTTCCCTGATCTCTCTGTCATAATGTCTGTCTTTATTGGTTTCACACCCAGCTGTTAGGTTCCACTAATTGGTGGCTGATTGTCCTATTGTTTTTGACAACACCCTGAGGCCTAAATTGCTCCAGTCTGATCCAATTACATTTGGGTTCTTTGCAAGGGTAATTTTGGGGGCCAGTCTTTGAGGTTTGTTCTGACAACAAGAGGACTACTCCTAGGTCTCTCTGGTATACCAGCTGGGCTACAGTTTAGCTAATGCTCTCATGTAGCTACTAGCCTTTTCTTAATTGCTGACTACAAAAATATTCATTGTTTTGGGGAGCACCCTTAGGCTTGAACTTCCCTACAATGTTTCAATTAAACTCAGTATTTTAGGGAAAGCTGTGAAGCTCATGGTTCTTAGGGTATGCTTCTGCCACTGGGCAGAATCTCTGAGCCGCTGCTTAGAAGCTAGAGGCGAGAATAGTGATTCACTACTCTCCGAGTGAGACCTTTGGTTTGTGAGTGGGGTGCTGACTGGGAACAGTAACTTCTAGTCCTCTTAGATTCTCTCTCCTGATGTAGAACCTCCACCCTATGAGTAAGCTGTTGTAGGGGCACTCAAAGCCCCAGTATTCTTGGCCTTCCATCTGTGGTAAGCCTCTGGCTCATGAGTCAAGGCTTGGTGGAGAAAAGGAGTTTCTGCCCTCTTGGCCTCATTCACTTGGAATTTAGCCTCTGCAACAAGTAGCCGGGGGGTGGGGTGGAGGGCGGACGAGAAATATTGGCTCCCAATCCCCCCAGAGAGATACCATAGCCCTTAGATGGGAGCTGGACAGAAAGGGAATCCCATCTTCTTGATCTCATCTTCTTGACCACATTCTCTCTAAGTTGAGCTTCCATTAGTCTGAGATCTATGTGAGTGGGTAGGAGATGAATTGTGACTCAAGTACTATTGGGTGTTCTTACCAAGATTTAGTGGATTTTCCTAAATAAGTGTTTCTTCATTTACTGTATGCCCTTAGGGCAATTTTCAGCAACTTTACACAGTTACTTTTTAAAATAAATTTGCAGTGTTAATAAACAATCAACAAGTTGTGATTGTTTCTTAGATGAGCTGGGCCACAGAACTCATGCTATGATTCCAGAAGTGGAATTATATCAGATCTCTTTATCTCAAACACTTGTCTTTATAATTATTTACTTTTTCAGTGTATTCATTCAGTCATTCAGCAGATATTTCAGGGCAATCTTTGAGCATGGCTCTGAATGAGGGACCAAACATGGCAGAAAAAATACTAATATCTGAATCTATCTAAGCATATGTAAGGTTTCCATAAAATAACAAAGAAATGATCATTATGAAACTAATTGTTGTTTTATTAATATATTCCCACCAGAATCACCATCAAAATAAAAATAAATAAATTCACAGGCAGCATAGCAATGAGGTTAAGAGCAGAAGTATTGAAACAAGAGTCTTTGTTTTTGAATACCAAATCTGGCACTAAATGGCAAGTTAGTTGACCTCCCTTTGTCTCTGTTATCCTATCAATGAAATGAGAGCAATAACAGTATCTGCCTCAAAGGGTTTTTGTGAGTTAATATATACAAAACACTTACAGTAATCACTGGCATAGAGTAATTCTCATATAAATATTTGCTATTTGTGTGTGTGTGTGTGTGTGTGTGTGTGTGTGTGTGTGTGTGAGGAGGATTAGGCCTGAGCTAACATCCTTTGCCAATCCTCCTCTTTTTTTTGCTGAGGAAGATTGGCCCTGGGCTAACATCCCTGCCCATCTTCTTCTACTTTATATGGGATGCTGCCACATCATGGCTTGATGCACGCACAAGCAGTGCATCAGTCCGCACCTAGGATCCAAACCTGCAAACCTGGGCTGCCAAAGTGGAGCACATGAACTTAACTGCTATGACACAAACCCAGCCCCTATATTTGCTTTTTTTTTTTTTTTTGGTGAGGAAGTTTAGCCCTGAGCTAACGTCTGTTGCCAATCTTCTTTTTTGTCGAAGAAGACTGGCCCTGGGCTAACATCCATGCCCATCTTCCTCTACTTTATATGGGATGCGCCACAGGATGCCTTGACAAGCAGTGAGTTGGTCTGCACCTGGGATCCGAATCTGCAAACCCCAGGCTGCCAGAAGTGCAGTGCCTGAACTTAACCATTATGCCACTGGGCCAGTCCCAATATATATATATTTGCTATCTTTAATAATGAAATTTACATTAACTACATGATGAAATTCAATCTGTGTACAAAACTGTTCCATAAGCATTTCCTTTCTCTACCAATTAATTACACTAAGCCTACAGTTGCTGTCATTAGCAAGGCAGTTAAAAAGATGTGGGTTTTAAGGACTAGTAGTTCTTTGTAATCTCAAAAAGCAGGTAATTGTAAAGGGAAGCTAATTTGAGACATTGCTCCATTTGTCTTAAATATATCTATATTTTTTTAAACCTGTGTTTAATTTGTAATTCTTAATGAAGTCAAATAGCTTCTACAATCTATCAAAAGAAATTAAATTAACCTAGAAGTTTTCTAAATTTTTTGATATTTTATTTCAGCTTTAAGAAATTTAGTTATATTTTCCAAAATGCTTTTAGCATCTAGAGTGTTTATTCTGTGCATAACGTATTTTAATGAATGACTTTTCATCCAAGAATCCATTTAATTAAAAAAAGGAAAATTTCACGCCAAGTCTATTCCTATCCTATGATCTGTGAAATTGTTAATCATCACAAAGGAGATTGATTATGCATCTACATAGGTGGAATCCTATCCTACCAGATTCCTTGAGAAGAAGAATAAACTTAAGATCAAATTACTGTTGGAAGGATTTTAGAAATGGAAACTAGAAATTGCTGTTTTTGGCTTATGCCATGAGTGTGAACCCAGAGTAGGTGAGCTCTCTCCTCTAGGTGCTCTTTTCTTTCTCAAGTCACATTTGATAAAATCTACGGGAGTAATGAAGTTAAATAAAGCAGAGAACCACAGTTGTGTTGAATGCATCTGCTTCTAGACTGATTTGGCAACACAATATAGAGACAGCCTCTTTTTGCAGTATTCGTCTCCCTTAGTTGAATATACTTTCTTCCCTTTGTGAGTTTTCTTAAATCCACCTTTCTCATTAGGGATATCGCTGCCCCACTATCCCTTGTTTTATAAAACTTTGCATCTTAAAATGCCTTCTTTTAAGACTATTCATTAATAATTAACTAACACATTTTTCTGTTTGATAAAGAACTTAATGAGGTCATGGAGGAGCGGAAGGATAAATGGATTTTGGAAAAATATATATGTTGTTTAAAGTCTTTACTATGTACTAACAGTTTTCAATTGATAATAAGTGCTCTTTCATTAGGAAGAACAAAGAAAGAGGTCACAAGATAATACTAGAAGAAAAATCACTTCAGAAAGAAAGTCTTGAGTTGAACTCTTCTGAAAACCAAGAAAGTATAAGGCAGTTGAATTCAACACTTCATTTTTCATCAACTCAGTGACAATGAAAACAAGTTTAAATGTGGGCATTGGTCATATATTGAGAATTTCACTGCTGAGGATAAGCTCAGAGGAAAAGGACCAAAAATTACCCACAGAGTATTTCAAAGCTGATCATGTCTAAATACTGTACCACTCTGTTATTCCTCAAAAGGAGGCAGGTGAGGTTGATGTCTTTTTCCAGAGGTTTAATCAGGAACAACTAGATCTAATTTCTCTGCAGAGAAACTTCAAATAGTCATGAAAACTTCCCCCCCAAAAGTAGAGAGCAGACTTGCAAAATATATTGAGAATTTCCACCGTATGGATAAATAAGGTGAGTGATTAATAACATCCAATGTTTTTCTAAGGACAGAAGAGTTTGACTTAAGAATCTCTCTGGGTCATGGAGTTGGTGCCAAACTGTCACCTGCCAGTGTCATGGAATCACAATGGTTTGGATCACCACTGAAAAGCTATCCTGATTTTATACCTAACAAGAAGTACAAAGAAATATTTGCCCTGCATTTGGAAGATATTTCTAGTTCTGAGTTCTGTTATACCTTGTTTTATTAACAAGCATTTGATTTCTCCAAGTTTTTACTGTGAAAAGGATGTTAGAATTAGAAATCCTGCCTTTCCACAGTTTTTCTTCTTGTCTCAGCTTTGTCAATAGTAGTAATAACTGTCTTTAAAAAGCACACACAGCAAAATCTTTTCTGGCTACGTGCAACCATTGTTAAATTTTATTTTTTCCAATTTTAAAGGCTTTATTTTTGCAAAATACATTTAGGAAGTCGACAGTTGTGTGGCAACACGTTACATTTACATGCTCTTTGAGTAGAAATGGGACATGATATTCCTTCAGCTAACTAAATATTTATTTTTTACTCTAAGTAAAAAAAAAATTTGAAATTGCATACAAGTTTGATTTAACTAGTGCCTATTTATTTATTCAGAAATCAATTCTTCCTTTCCTTCTCCATCTTTATAATGTGACATCTGTAGACTGCACAATTAGATTTCATTAACGAGTAGCTCTAGGGGAATCCCCTCTACTGTTCATCAGCACTGACAAACTTCAATATATAACCAAATGTCTTGTAAAAATCAATATCTTACTTGAAATTTGCCTGAATGTCATTGTTATTCTTATGAGATTACCAACTAAGTTTTATAGGATAAATATCTGCTGTACACAGAAAATTTAAAGAAACATCACTATTCTCTGATCTTTTTTACTTTTTTCTTCTTTGTATGTGTATATGTATTTTTCCTTCTCTGTTTATGTATTAATATATTTATGAATTATACAATATATAGGCAAAGAAAGTGTTTCCAAAAATTAAATATTTTCCCCTAGGAAAAAAAGCAAAGAAAGTGTCTTTGACAGCTGTTCCACCTACATACAGGTGAGAGAGAATGGCACTTCCTTATTATTCTTTTAAACTTCGATCCTATCACCTTAAAACCATCACTACAGCACTGGACATTTAATTTTGAGACTTGGTAACTTGTTGGTAATATTAGTAATTCCTGAAATATCCTTAACATAATAAAGCAATTAATTTTATTATTTGCAAGTTCATTACATGCTGGTAAATTCTTTTCAAATCTGTCTTTGGAAAATTAAGGAAGCATCTGTCTGAAACAAAATCATTGGGCACAATAGATCTAGGCTTAATTTGAAAATATTCCTACACGGACAACAAATTTGTGGTTTTATGGCTTTGCATCACTTCATGTAAATCATCCCACCATTTGTGCATGTAACTTATGTCCTAATGAGTGTTTCTTAAATTCTCTACAATGTTTCAACGAAATGTGTAATTAGGGCCTCCTGGAGCAAACTATTTGAAAGGCAGTTGTACTTTTATATGGCTTGATTAGCAGTTTTTAATGCTTTTCTCGCCTAAACACATCTAAGAGCAAAATAAACATCCGGTTCCCATGAGAACCTGTGGCATCACACATGCCTTTCTCACCCGGGAGGTATGTGTCCGATATGCTGTTAGAAACTCTGAGGAGGAAAAAGAATGTCTATGGTGTGAAAGTTACCCAGGAGACTCTGACATGCTCCCTTTTGTAGGGGGTCGGGGGTAACACACTTTACAACTTCTCTGCCTCCACCACCTCACACACACACACACACACATTTGGAATTTCTATTTTAAATAACGTAGTCTAGTACCTTCTAAAATGATAGGGAAGAACCAAAGTCCTAGAGAGGCAAGAGTGACTTGTCAACAGACACCAATTTAATTAATATTTTGGAACAATTTTATTCCTGAATATTTAGCCTATTATTTTTGAGAAAGAAGTAATATTTTAGTGGATGTCTAAGCTAGCAATTTTGATGGGTCATCTGGTGTATTTTTTTTTTTAATTTCCATTTCTTCCTATCTCCTAGACACAATATTTTATTTAGGGTCAGTGTTGAAAATAATTTCATGGTAAGTTGAAAACATTTTATTTAACATTAAATTATTTTCTGGGCAATAAAAGAAATAATTAGACAATAATTAGTCAATTAACTGAATCAATTAATTTAATTACCTAATTTTAATGTTATTTTTAACAGTTCTTGTAAAAACAATTTGTCAAGAAGGGCAGCTGTTATGTTGAGTTCTTATTAAGAAAATAAGTTAATGATAATAATAATAATAAATAAGAAAGGGGAGAAAATTTTAGAGGTGATTTATAGGTTTCTGTCATACATTGTGGTGATGATTTTATAGATATACATATCTCCAAACTCATTAAGTTGTATACATTGATTATGTACAGCTTTTTGCATGTGGTAAATAAATAAATGAAAATGAGGTCCAGGAGCATCCAGAGGTGCTAGGAATGGAACTGTACCGTCTAGTTGTTAACTTTGGTTGGGTCCATACCATTCCTGCTTGAAATCGTTTTTTAACAGATTTGTTGAGTCATAATTCACATACTGTAAAATTGACCCATTTAAAGTGTACAATTCAATTTTTTTTTATTTTTGAGTATATTCCAATATGGTATTTTAGGCAATATTTTGCATACATTAATTAAATATGAACAAGTGTGAAGCATACACTTACTGGGCCTCTGGTTACTGATGACGCCAGTCACTGTATAGAAGAAGCAATTTTGTTTATAATTTTTGTGTATGCACTGCATGCTCATGATATATGGAGCAATATACCCAGGGTTGCCCCAAGGCACATTGTTACTTTTATGAAGAGAATAGAGGGAAATTTGTGCAGTTAAGTTCAAACAGCCAAGCCTATAATGAGTTCTTTATACATAGTCACCTAATTAAATAACAATTCAGTGAAATGTTGAAATGTTCTTTCACTGTTCTTAAAGGTTTTCTCCATAAGGTAAAAGTGAATAGTCAGAAAAAAATACTTTTTATTGAGACTAAATTTATCCCCATGTAATAGATCAAACTGAGAAGTTTATATTATCAAATTGTTAGTACAAAAAAGTCATAACTTTTTGAGGAAATGAACAACAGAAAAGGAAAGAAAATATAAAGTGAGCAAAGTGATCTGTCATTCAAAGTGTATAGTAAATGGGACTCAAAGTTACCTAGAATGCATGCAAAGGAGTTTGAAACCATGGGATTAAATTATAAAAATAATCAGGTAAAAAGCATGACCCACTCTTTACAATGCTATGCAGTGTCCAAAGGATGCATTTTTCCCTTAGAACATCTAGGGCTAGTAGTTAAATGAAAAAAAAAATGTATTTAATTGGGAAACAGGAGGACTGGAATTGAAAAGAAAAAATATCAGAAGAGAGTTAATCTAGGAAGATATAGTAAAATTAACAAGACAAATCATTTGCTAAGTATTCAGTTTATGTATTTTCAAAACTTCATTTTTAAATGAATAATGATAACATTTGAAGTCCTAGTAATTTTTTAAAGCTTGAAAGTTATAACGGATACAGAATGCTTAGCATTCAAAATGAAGTTTTCATATATAATTAAGATATGAGTTTCAGAGTTTTTTCTTTTCTTCAATGCTAAGTAAATTTTTAAAGATATTGCCATAAGGAGATATTTAAATTGTTTCATTATTTCTATAGCAGTAAAAATGTAACAAAATAGATAACTTGGATTATCAATAAGATGTAAAATTCCCACTACCAAAAGAACATCTACTCCTTGCAGCATTTAAAATTTCTATGTAATCATAATTACGTGTCTGGAAATGATTTAGTAGAGTAGATGGATAGATAGATAGATATTGGAATATGTTAAATAATTGTCTTTTCCCAAAATATGTTTATAATGATTTTCTGACAGTAACTTATAGGATTTCTATGAGTACTACTGCGGGTTTCAGTCTACTATTCCATGTATTCAAAATCAAATTCTGTTCATTCAAAGCCCATTTAAAATACACAAAAACAACAAATAACTTCAATTACTACAATGTCCCACTGCCCTTGGTAGAGGCATCACAGTTTATACAGTTGGATTTTCTCATTCATAATATGTGATCAATGTGCATATTTTACTCCTGGCTATGAAAAAGCAATGCAGCCATAATTGTAGAAAATTTTAAAATTTATTATAACATATTAAAAAGAATTTAGGGGCCAACCCCACGGTGTAGTGATTAAGTTTGCATGTTCCACTTCAGTGGCCCAGGGTTTGCAGGTTTGGATTCCAGGCATGGACCTGCACTAATCATCAAGCCATGCTGTGGTGGTGTCCCACGTACAACATAGAAGAAGACTGGCACAGATGTTAGCTCAGCGGCAATCTTCCTCAAGCGAAAAGAGGAAGATTGGCAACAGATGTTAGCTCAGGGCCAATCATCCTCACCAAAAAAAAAAAAAAAGAATTTAAATCATTTTCTACCTTTTAAATATTAGTATGTTTCTGTCTAGTCTACTCTTTGTGCATATTTCATATAATGGACATAAGCTACCACTATGACTTTTGAAATAACCAATATTTATAAAAGAAACAAGGTGTAGGGGCCAGTCCAGTGGCATAGTGGTTAAGTTCGCGCGCTCTGCTTCGGTGGCTTGGGGTTTTGCAGGTTCGGATCCTGGGCGTGCACAGACTCACTGCTTGTCAAGCCATGCTCTGGCGGCGTCCCATATAAAGTAGAGGAAGATGGGCATGGATGTTAGCCCAGGACCAGTCTTCCTCAGCAAAAAAGAGGAGGATTGGCAGCAGATGTTAGCTCCGGGCTAGTCTTCTTCACACACACAAGAAAAAGGAAACAAAGTATATAAGATTAAATTTCTGCTCCAATAATTCTGTCCTACAAGCAAGGCCTCTCCTTTTGGGACTTTACTCCTTTCTTCATCTTATACATGTACACTCTTCATCACCTTATACATCTTAACCTATTTGTACTAAGAGCCAGAGCCAATACCTTGGCTACCAAAGACCACCTTGCTATGGAAAGGGGCAGGCCTTATCTATCTAGAATATATACAGTTAAATATACTAATATATATAAGTAAACTATATTAATATTAAATTTGGTGAGATACTGGTTAGATAGTTAGAATCAAGAACTTCTTTTTAAAGAAAATATTGAATTGAGTTAATTAGCTAAAATACATACCAAGGCTAAGATACTTTGCACAAGAGCATTTGTTATTATATCCCAATAGTATGCATGAGTTGTTTGAAGAATGAGAGGAGCAGAAGGAAATCAGAAATCCCAGCCATGAGATTTTTGCAATAATTCAGTTGAGTTTCAGAACTAAGCTATTTCTACTGGGTTTGGAAAAGATGTGAGGAGAAATATGGTGAGGATAAAATTGATGCAGCTTGTTCAGTGCTTTTATATGAGTAATGGCTCTTAGGTGATTGATTGGGTTTCAGTTTAAATAGTATCAAGTGCTTCTAGAGATTGATTGGTGCACAGAACAGGTCATGGAATTTGGTGTCTAAATCACTAGTGTTTAATGTAAAAGCAGTTTCAGTACAGTGAGAGATGAAAAACAAAATATTCTGAAGAAACTAGATGAAATGAGTGAGAATATTCTTTATAAATAATTGAATATGAAAAGATGAAGATAAATAGGTCATAGTTGAAGGAAAAGAAAGAAGAAGGGAAAATTTCTTGGGTATATGGGAGACTTGATTCCTGATTTCGCATAACTTTTACTAATAAGTATTGGTTATCATGCATTCCTGATAGTATTCAAAGGTAATGTTGTTGTACAAAAATGATTCTAACTTCAAAACATGTGAAAAGAACCAACGTTCACTTCCTGTTTTGTTTTTATCTTTCAAATTTTCTCTATATTTTACCAATTTAGTAGATTTTCAATAAGGAGAAAAAAAACACATACCTTGTTACCTAGAGCTATTTGACCATATAGGCCTGCCATTTTATTATGGGGGGCAAGGAGCAATGACAATAAAAAATCAATATGTATGGCTATGATACCTATCACTCTGTGTTTAATTAATATATTCTGACACATAATCTTTTACTATCAAGAGGAAATGCTAGAAAAATGAAGTAGACCCATTTTTTATCCTCACCTATTTTTGGCAATGTTCAGATAGCTGATATTTCTCATGGCTGATATTTCTGAACTCTTAAGTGGAGAACCTTAAAAGACTAAGCCAGAATTTGGATTTCTGATTGCATTTGGGGAAGAGATAAATCATCCTTATGCCTTATTTCTGAATACATTCTAAACAAGCTATTAATTTTTCACAAAAACTTTGTAAATTTTTCAATTTAAATGTAGGTACTTGATAAAGTGTTATTTACAGAGAAATGGAATTCAGTTCAGATCTAAGTCCGGAGTGATTTTCAAACTGTGAGACTAAATATATCCTCAATATAATTGACTGTAATTTAAAAACAGTAGGATTATTGGCCCTAACAAGCTCTAATATTTCATTTAAAGTATCACCAACATTTCTTTTTCTTCATCTTCACTTATTTTATACAGCTTTAAAGGAAAAAATGCAAAATAACAGGAATTCTTTATTTTTCTTTTATTTAAAGGTATGTTCTATCTTATTCGAGAGGCAATAATGTTATTTCAGCTGTCTCATAACTGAGTTGTGTCTTAACATATCAAAAAAGTAGGATACCCTGAAAGAAGCAGGTGTTTATAAGGTAAGTTTTGCCTGATCTTCTGTTCTATTTTTCTTAAAATTTAAAATGATGCCTTTTCCTTAATGATATACACTCTCATTCTTCTATTTTCAATATGGAGACAGAAACCCATCGACATAATGAAACTAGGAAAGTATTTGGTATATGAGGTTTAAGAAGATTTAACATAATTTTATTTTTTCATCTATATAATTTTGTATTTCTTAGGTATAGATACATAGCTTAAAGTTAAGAGCCTGCTAGAAAACAAAAATGGAACCTAGAAATTGTCACTGCTAGTAAAAATTACTGATGACGAAAGCTTTCTTTTCCAAAACTTTGATTTAGTTATTTCCCATGAAGAAGTGCTTAATAGGAACAGGTAAACAGATCAATTTTTTTTACCAAAAGTTTATCACTACATCCTTATGTCTTCGTTACCTAAAACAGAAAAGTGCTGATTCATTTTTCCCTGGAGGACATGTGACCCTTTCCTTCAAACATTTTCTAAAATGCTTGTACAAATGTAATTTTGTCCAGCCTGGTTTGTGGATTTGTATTTTTTTGACATGATTTACCATGAACTTGTTTCTCCTGAATTTCATTCCATTTATTTTGTTCCCATCTCTAACTTGAATCCACATAGAATAGAAAGACACAGGCAATGTAACTCCTATAGTCTATCCCTCAGAAATAGCTATTCTAAGATTCAAAGATACCCAAATATTTCATCAAACATGCTCAGGGATAATTTTGATCAAGTGTGAAGATAACAAAAGGAAGGGATTTTACAGAAATAAAAACTCTCTCAGATAGAAATTGCATGATATGATTTCCAATACGAAGGATGTTTCCAAGTCAGATTAGGTGGTTTCCATTCTAACCAAAATTGAGCTGATAATTTTTTAAAAATCAAAGATTCAAATTAAGCATATTGTATATCCTCTTTTGAACATTGAAATTTCAATGGAGATAGTATTTCACAACCCAAAGAAACAGAAAAGCCAGTAATCTGTAGAAAAATGTAGAAAACAGAGAATATTATACATTTTTCCCCAAAATATCACGTGCTTCCAGTCTAGTTATCGGACACAAATTAAGCATTCCACAACCAGCATTAAACTCTGATCCTATTACGTAAGCAGTAATACAAGAACTGATCTCTCTCTATATTTTCTTCTTGATATTAATGTGACAGTCTTCTGATTGCGGCTATAAAGGTAGTATCTTCAGAATTCTACAATTCTGGTGCACATATTACTTTTTAGAGCAGAGGAAAGGTCTCAACAATAGGCCAGAGCAATAGGAGTCTGCAGACACAGGGAGTGGAGGAGGACCTGCACCAAAGTCCAGTCACATCCACCAAATTATAATTTTGCTTTTAGCAGGATGTTTTTGTGGAACACAACAAAAATATTCTAAAGGCTATACAGAACAATAAATGTCCCTAAGTCACTTTTTGAAAAGATCAAAGAGAGAGCCTTGCTGTAACAGAGAACACAACTTGCTACAGAGCCATAGTAATACAAAGTGAAAACAAAGAAAAAATACAATGTGTTTCTGATGTAGAGTCAGACAATAGATTAATATAATAGAATAGACGGGTCAGAAACAGATGGGGGTACAAATAGAAGCTTGACATATAATAAAGCCAAAAATCTCTGGAAAAAAAGATACAAAATTTTAATGCATAGCTTAGAAAATTATGTCGCTACGTGGAGAAAAATAAATTTTATCCCTATATTCCTTCCTATGTAAGGGGATCTTCAGTTGGTTGAAAGATGTAAGTGATAAATATAAAACTCTAAATCTAAGGAAATTTAATGAAAAAATATACAGGAAAATATCTTTGTGATGTCGGGACAAAGAAAACCAGTTTATCAAAATAAAAATATCATAAGAAATATTGACCTGAATGTGAGAAAAGAACACTGTTGCAAAGTTTACAGCTGAGCAAGGAGGAGGAAGGACATGGATCCACACTTCCAGATGGAAAACAATCTTAATGAGACCTTTACCAAGGTTCTCAAACACTGAGTAAAGTTTAAATTCTACTCATTCATTCATTATTGAATATATAATGAATATATTGACCTTTATTGAAATATAATTGATATACAAAAAATGGCACATAGTTAATGTGTACAATTTGATTGGTTTGGGCATGTGTGAATATCCATGATACCATCATCATAATCAAAGTAATAGACCTATACAACACCTCCCAAATTTCTTAGTATCCCTTTGTTTTGTGTGTGTGTGTATTAAAAACACTTATCTGATCTATCCTCTTAATAAATTTTAAGTGCACAATACTGTATTAACTGTAGGCACTTTGTTGTACAGCAGATCTCTAGAAATTCTTCATCTAGCATAACTGAGAATTATACCCATGAACAACTCTCTGTTTCTTTCACTCCACAGCCCCTGGCAGCCACTCCTGTATTCTCTGCTTCTATGAGTTTGACTAGTTTAGATTCATCATATAAGTGGAATCATGCAGCATTTGTGCCTCTGTGACTGGCTCATCTCACATAGCATAATGTCCCCCAGGTCTACCCATGTTGTCACATATGGCAGAATTTCTTTCTTTTTTATGGCTGAATAATATTCCATTGTATGTATATAACAAAGGTTTCCCTCCATTCATCTATCAATGGACATTTGGTCCATATCTTGGCTATTGTAAATAATGCTGCAAGGAACATGGGAGTGCAGATATCCCTTCAAGATACTTATTTCAATTCCTTTAGACATATACTCTGAAGTGGGATTTCTGGATCAGAAGATTGTTATATTTTCAACTTTTTGAGGGAATTCCATACTGTTTTCCACAGCTGCTGCATTATTTTACATTTCCAGCAATGATGTCAAGATAATTATCAGACAGATTTAACCCTAGAAATTTCATGCAGGAAAAATATTGAAATAGCATGTAATTAATTTATATGAATACAAAGAAGGTAAACAACAGTAGTGAAAAGAACTAGCAAAAACACTACACCCCCCCAAGATAAGTAACCCCAACCTAAAAATATCCCTTTACATAAAATTGTCAGTTACTTAGATCACTTTGTTGTTCACAATAAAATGGCTGAGAGTATACCCCATAATATTAGAGGCTCAAAAGCAAGATGACTCTCCCTTTCCCTCTCCTTTTTAGGAAAACCATGGCACATATTTGGTTATGTAAGGTTACTGATGAGCTCCCTTTTGCTCCTGATAAGGCATTAGGATTGAGAGAGCTATCTGTCTTAAAGCCTCAATATGTTTTATCTGGATGTTTTTGTAGGCTGTTATTCTTCTAGATATAATACGTTTCTTGAGGTTAATATTAAAAACCTGGAGCAACACAATTCCACTGCACCATTCCTCTTGCTTAGGTTAAAGAAACTGAGTCAGAAAAGGGGTTTAAATAAAAATTCATTCATATATTCACAGTTAATTTCACATGAAAATCAGTTTTCCTAAAACTTTCTCAGAAAAAAAAAATCAAATCAAACAATCCTTACAAAGACAGATAAGCCGGACTTAAGTTTATGATATAGAAGCCATGTGAAAATAATTCATTCTCAGTTTAATTATCATGTGTGGGACCTTCAAAAGTAATGCACTAGTGTATTCGTTTCCAGAAGTTGCCACTATGCTTTTTGTACCAAAAATTTCAAATATTCTCCTAGAACATTGAAATGGTCGGATGATTAGTTATACCCAGTCTTTGCAAGTTCTCCAACAAATAGCTTCATTGCCTTTATATAATTGTTTAATCAAGTGTGAAACAGTGATAAATTCCTGCAGGAAGTGTTATAAAGGCCTCCGTCCATAAATATAAAAATTCACCAGTCCAGAAGTATCCATTTTCATCCAAGATATAGCCAATTTCTTCATCCACGTATGAAGTTCTTCATAAAAAATTTTAATATTTTCTCCATAGTTTGGTAGTTTCTCATTGCATATGTTTGTTTTGTCCATCCAACAGTGGTTCTCCCTTTTTGGATCTTTTCAGATTCTGAATCGTTCTCATTTGTCAGCAGATGGCAGAGCTGGTTTCTTGAGGAAGGCATCATCTTGAGGTATGGAAAAACACAAGAAATAGTTTCATTCTTAAAGAATTTTGTTTTGTTTGTTTCTTTATCTCCCCTCTTCTACATCAGCCATCTTCTCTCTTAACTTCATCACTCCTATGAGCTCTACTCATTCCTTCTTCCTTTTCAGTGAACACTGTTGGGTCTTACTCTCTACCACCAGTTGAATCATCATCCTTGACAACTTCAACTATACTTGATAAGTCTACCCAGAAGCCTGGATGCTCCCTGTTTCCTGACCTCTTTCTCTCCAGTGAACTTACCCTTCACTATGCTTGAGCTACCTACTCCATATATCTTGTCAACACCCAGGATTGTTAGCCTTCTAAAATATTAACTTCAAAGTTATTATATCCTTCCTGACCATATATGTCTATCACCTAGTTACACCCACAATATCTAAGATTTGATCTCATAGAGACTTCCCAGCTTGGATCTTTCTGCTTTTTATTTCTCTCTCCTCCCCTTTTGCATTCAGTTCTTTATCTCTCAGCTTAGATTTCATTGTAGAAATACTTTTTCTCTTGATATCGTTATCAAACCTAATTTTCTTCTAACTTACCTTGAGCTGCCTAGGAAAATTCCAATTGTGGATGAATCAAATCCTCTGACTTCTCTAGATCTACTTTTGTTAGTGCTACCAGAGCTTTCTGGTCTCCAACCGTCTTTCAACAGTAGGGTGCACTAATACTCCTATTGCCCTAGTCAGTTCTCTCTCTGGTGCTCTACAGCAGCAGGTGTGGACTTCCTCTACTTTCCTCAAAACTTTTGAACCAGGTATATATTTACCTGCATTTATCCTTTCCTTCCCCATGACTATAATGGAATGGGGTCCCTTTTTCTGAGGCTAAATCTCTTAATTGTGTTCTGGAACTTTTCCCTCATGCCTACTCAGAAATATCAATCCATTAATTATTGCTTCTCACCTTTAATTTGAGACCTCTCTGACCCCAAATTTATCTTCAGAGAAAGTGAGTCTTGCTAATAATGACACAAATGCATTTTTTGGTTACTTCCCTGATATAATAAATAAATTATTTTTAAATTTCAAAACATTTCATTGATTAATCCATGCGGGAACATTTTAATTCTAAAAACAGAAGGTCTATAAAAGAAAATTCACCTATCGATTAAAAATGCATCCTCATTTTCTCTTTTTAAGCTCTTAGAGTCTCTTACTCTAATTTGTGTCTAAGAAGCAGTAAACATGTGAAACTGAAAAGTCTAAAGAGGATTTTAAACAAAACTGTTTTCATGAAGATTGAAACTAACGCTGCAGTACTTTAAAGAGTCTATTTTCCCCTCAGAACATTTTTCCAAGGCCCAAGTCCTATTCTAGGAAAAATTGCTTGTTGAAGTGTCCTTTGAACGGTATTGTGAGCAGCCTGTGATGAAGTGACATGAACACATTTGAAAAAAAATAGAAAACAAAACTGTGTGAAATATCCATTTGTTTGAACAGCTTGCCAGGTAAAATTTGTCATACTATCACTTTCTATGGGTCACACACTTAGGTTTCCCTTTGTAACAATTTGCTTCTTTTCTACCTCCTTGTTTATTGTGGAGAAAAGACTATTTCTTTTGAAAGTTCAGATAGTTTGGGTTCTATTTTTTTTTTAAACAAAAATGAGCAAAGCTATTGAAGTCAATCTTTGGCAGTGTGATATGGTTCAGATGTAATATAAAAACAGCCCTCTGGCTGGTTTATCTTCCTCGTACTTTGAAAATTCCTACTTAAGTTTAAATGAGATATTTTGTGAGAAAAGAGGAATGGTGTATCCATTGGTGAAGCAAATATGAAGCTTTTTGCCTCAGAATCTGAATAAAACATGAGCTCACTGAAAAGTAAACCTAAAGCATTTAATAGCTTAGGAGATTTTAGTGGATTATGACTTGATTTATCGATATCTTGAACAAAGAAGTGAAGGGGGAAGCACAGCCTTCAAGTTAAATTTTAAAATGACTCAATTATTTTTACACTAAGGACAAAAGTTTCTGTTTGTTCCTTTAGGTGGGGCAAACAGGGAGACATTGCAGGGAGGAAAGGATGAGCAGAGCAGCCAGGTCATACCCTCAGTTGTCTCCTTTGTTCTTTGAATATGCTTTGAATCTTTAAAGATTTATAACATGCATTTTCTATGCATGAACCTCCAGGAGAGAATGAACATGTGCTAGATGAGGATCTTCTTTCCTTTCCAACAGAAAGATATATAACCCACACGTAAGAGAGCATAAAAATATTAGATAGTAAAAAGTCAGGCTATGGCTTTTGCAAAGGATGTTTGATAGTGCAATGCAGGAATAAATCATAAAGTGAGATTTTCTTCTGTAATGGAAGCTCTTTGACATTCTAATTATCCCAGAAGTAATTTCTTCATGTTAAATTTAGGACAGTCGATCTGTTCTCCTGCAGCAGAAACTAGGACATTCCTAGCAACTTATGGGCAACAGTAGGTATTTTGGCAGAACACACGTGTGTTTCCTTATGTCCACACAGTGTGATGATATATTACATAGCTACTTGGAATTGAAACAGTTTATGCATTTGTGCTTTAGTGAATGAAATCATTCATCCACTCAATGAATGTTTATTGAGACTTTGCATACTTCAACCAAGAATTCTGTTATTTTTTATTAGCACTGATAAAAGTGGAGTGACTGTCATGGAATAGTTTCAGTGTTTCAATGGAATAGTTTACAGTGTGAAGTAACTGGGAAAGGAGATGGGGCATAGAAACTGATGATGGCAGATATAAGTTATCTGAAAAAAAGTCAGGATTCAAAGATCTATCATTGGAACAAAAAGCTGAAGATATTATATTAATAATAAGAATTATATAATAATAAATATAATAATTTGGCATAGTGAGCCTAGATACTATAGAGGAAAATCAACTGGAGTACAGTTAGATATAAGCCTTAATTTAGAAGGTTATGGCATGGGAACAATCCTGAAAGAGTGTTCTATCTTGGGAGAGAGAAGGCAGGGATTTTAGTTTATTACCAAAAGGAGTCAGCCAAACTTCAGCTGCTTTGGGAATATTTAGTCAAAAATTGTCTCTTAAAATGCTCTAAAGGCTTACCAACCATTGGTTGGCAATTTGCATTTAGCAAGTAGGGAGGGGAGGAATCCTTGGGGGAGATGATATCACATGAGAGCAACAGTAGAAAATTTCCAGTTCTTCAGGTTCTCTTATGTTATTAATCATATTTTATAACATGGGCTTATGTGTTTATATATGTCGTATCTATAACAATGTTTTTATCAATCTCTGTCTGTATCTCCATTGGTCTTGCCTTCTATCTCCATCTACATCTCTACCTCTACCTTGACCTCAAACTCTGTTCCTTCTCTACATCTCCCTCTTCTCCCATATCCATCCCCACCTCCCTCCACATCTCCAACTCCCTCTAAAATAATGAGTATACCAATTCAACTAATATTTGAAGTAAAGATTAGGTGCTATGCGAGTGGAGAATGGGAGACCACATGAAAAGCCCCCTGTATAAGACCCTTTCCTTTGTGAATGTGACACGTTGCTTAATTTGGAAAAATGAGAGGCTTTTTACTAATTTTGATCATTCGAAATATGTAGTTTCTTCCAGTTATAAAATAAATAAGCCCTGGGGATGTAATGTACAGCATAGTGAATATAGTTAATAATACTGTATTGTATATTTAAAATTGCTAATAGAGTAGATCTTAAAAGTTCTCATCATAAGAAAAAAATTATAACTATGTGTGGTAATGGATGTCAACTAGACATACTGTAGCGATCATTTCACAATATATACAAATATTGAATCATTATGTTGTACACCTGAAACTAATATAATGTTACATTCAATTATATCTCAATAAGAAAAGAATAATAATAAAATAAAATATGTAGTTCTTTTCATGGAGAAATGAATTCTATGTAATTCAATTTGTTTTCCTTAACACCTTAGAAGCTCTAAATAAATTTTTTTTGTCATGATCTCCTTCCTTCATATAATTTATTTTTTTAAACTTTTTAAAAAATTACAAATACAAGCCTTAAAAACAGTTTTTGTAAAAATTCTAATGAAACATATTATGTGTTAGGTAGGTAAAAGGACAAGATTCACTCAATTTTTTCATTCTTGTTGAAGGAGTAACTAAGTAAATCAATAAATTAGTGAGATTATTGAGGATAGTAGTGAGTTTATTTTTCCTACAGATGACAAGTGGCCCAACTAAGATTTATATACAATCTCCAAAGCACCAAATTTAAATTTGTCCCCCATCTCTCCTCCTAAATAGTTAAAATTTATCTTCCTCTGCCTGATATGCAATTAGTGTCGTTTACACTTGTTTTCATCAGTTTGGTTTGGATGGTTGATTTGGTTGTTTCCAATAGAAAGGAATCATACTCTAGCAGTTAAGTCTAATTAAAGTAATATGGCTGCCAGAGGCCTATCCATCTATTTTTACAATAAGTAAATATGTTTATGGACTCATAGAGACTTGTAGAAGAGAGACTGAACTTACCGTAGAACCTCCTTAATCACATATCTGCAGCTTTGGTACTGCTTTATCCTTGCTCTGCCCTGTCCACAATCCATTTTAGTGGTCTATTTGTGGAAAGAAAGCAGGGCATAGGAACTTCAGTATTTCTACCAGCATTCCACACGCGTGTCAGGTTGCCTAAAATACTTTACACTAGCTTACACATGTTGACTCATTCTCTTGAGACTCAAGTCTAGCATAATATATTTTTAAAGGACTAAAAAGACAGCACATTATTTTGAAAGTTTTATAGTTTTAAGAAAACAGCTTCATTTTCTAAAATATAATTATGCCATGGGCATCACAGATTTGTTTAGGAGAAAGATATATTTGGTATTTTCTTTCTATGGAAAAATGCGTCTTCAAAACATCTTACAAAATAAAATTTTCAGCTACTAAATATGAAACTCTGGATCAAGCATGTTGTCATTACTGGTAAAATTCCTGTGGTTCTCATGGTTAGCCTTTGGCAACCACAGTTACGGAAACACTGAAGTCCTTCTAATTTTGGAAAACATGGGTGGGATATTTTAGTCTAGTTGTGCTAAGCAAGATTCTTGTCTTTATCAAAGCTTAAGCCTCAAAATATGTCTCTGCTATTTTGAAAGAAGTGGCAGAGAGAACAACTTAGAACGCAGTGGAATAAATAAATTATGTTAGATTTTATACTATGTGTAAGGAAAAAAACAGTTTACTAATTGGTATTTTAGCTACTTACATATTTAAATTGGAAACCCAAATATTAGGAGCTAAATCTCCTCTATGTAGGAGTTTATACAATATTTTTCAAGGAGTTAAGGTTAAGAAACTTTCCCATACAGACCTCCATATTTGATTCAGAGCCCAGTTGAAATGATAGCAAAAGCAATTATCATATCCCACCCTTAAGTGAAATACATTAAGATTACAAATTGCATTAGGACCTATTGGGATTAGGGCTGGAATATGTGGTGGATTGCAAAAATGACCACCAACTGTTCCAATCCTTGTATGCAGGTCCCATTGGAATGTGACTTGCATTTTCTTCTCATCAAGAAATAAAGTTTATTTCTTTACCCCTTAAACCTGGAATTGGCCAAGTGACTTGCTTTAGCCAATGGGACGGAAAAAACGTGACACAGAGACTTGAAAAGAGATTGCGCATTACATCTTTCCCCCTGGCTGCTCTTGAAAGCCAGACACCATGTGAATAAACCCAAGCCAGCCTGTTAGAGAGTAAGAAACTAAGTGGAAGAGGACTGAGGCATACCGGCTGATAGCTGACATTATGGTATTCTGCCCCTTGTGAAGGAAGGGATATACTACGTCCCTGCAAACAGACTTCTGTTTTTAAAACCTAGATATCAAATTGTTTAATTTTCTTCACCTTACACGTGTTAAGAAGAAGAAAAGAATTTATACAAAGTGCAAAGAACTACACGTTATGAGAAAACTGGTCTAGACTCATGCATATACACAGCACGAGGTCAAGGAGGGGCTTTCAAGGAGTGCTTGAGAAAATAGAGTGTTTGCAATTGATAGGACTTCATTCATCCTGTGACTATTCTTATTCTTTTCTTTAAATAACTCTTCATGCTTTTTTAAAGCTTATTTAATTCCTGAGAACATTGTGCATTCTACTTACGGTAATATTTATATGTTAATTACATGTTTTATAAAGTCAAAAGAGATTGGATATCCAAATGTTTTATTTTTCTGTGAACACAAAAGAAGACAGAAGGTTATTAATGTGCTGATAGACTGTCTCTATACAAATCTGTGCTTTTGGAAGTGCCAAAATGGCTGCAATCATTTGCCTCACATCTTATTATATGATATTTAGAAAATATAATGACATTTGGAGAAATCAATATGTACTAAAGAAGACAGATGAGTAATGTAATTCTTAAAATTTAAAAATAACTGAGGATAAAAATGTACCATATTTCAAAATGTAGAGGTGTTTTGGTCATGTACAAAATAATGATATAGGAGTGAACTTTTTAGTAAATCCTAGGATTTTCTTTTTTGTATGTGTAATTTTATTTTTTTTAAGATTAATAGTAAAGGAAGACAAAGTTTTTAAGTAAGAAAACATGGTTATGACTCTACTTAACCTCTAAGGCTCTTTGTTTTGCTTTTTTTAAATGTGGATTATACTACATTTTAGTATTAGTGTAAAAATTTTTACTTTTATGCAGTAATCTCAACAAAGCGCCTGTAATATGTTGTGCACGCACAAGGTAAACTAATTCATTGTACTTCTTAAATATGAAAAGGTATCAACTTATTAGGGTTGAACAATACCTTAAATATGATTAATAATGAAAATATACTTACAGAGTATAATTGGTAATCAGTGAAATTTACATTAGTAGAAGCATAATGAGGAATTGAAGAAGAGTATTCAGAATAATTTAGATAAACGACTCATAATTTAGAGATAGAAGCTATTTAGACTCAAGTTCTCCTAACTGGGAATGAGAATCAATCATCCTGTGTCTCAGGATCACAACCCTAGTTCATCTTTCACGGTACTTGAGACACACCAGCTTATATCCAGCTGCCATCATAAAATTACCTGCTTCAGAAAGACCAAGGAAAACCACGATCCTTCAACGATCCTTGGCAAAAATATTGAGCTTATAGTAATTATTACGTTGGTTTATATATTTCTGGGGAAAATTCAGACAAAAAGCAATTAGTCAAGATATTGTATACCTGAATCTCTAGTTATTATCTTATAACTCTTTTGCTTTATGGAGGTAAGACTAGGAGAATTACAGTTATATAATGATGAGGAGGAGGAAGAGAAAGAGGAGGAGGATATGGCAGATAATTTGAATGCTTTAATATAGAACACATCTTAATTTGAGCAGGCTTTGAATAACTACTTAGCCCTTAGCTTTTTCTGCAAAGCTTCTTTACTATGCAAATTAACAGAAATAAAGATTACAAGAGAAATATTTAAGCTATTTACTACAATGAGCTCTTTAAACCACTTTGATAGTATATTATTCTAGACAATATCATATAATTTAATTTTGGTCTTTTTTGCTATGTAAAAAAATCTGTAAAAAGAATTCTATTAGAAAAAACTTTGTTAGAAATCAGGATGGTATACCAGGATTAAAACTGACTTTCTGTATTATGCTCTACAAAGCCATACTTACAATATTAAGATGTTTTATTAAGCCAGACAGGAAATATTTTCACTGAGGCCAAATTTTTTATTTTCACCCTATTTTAATTAAACAGTTTAGGGTATGTACTCCCTAATACGACATGACAAGAAGGTCACTTCATCTCTGTGGTATTCTTCCCCCAAATCTATAGCCCAATCTAATACACATTTAAATGGAGGGACATTCTAAAAAATACCTGACCAGCACGCTACAAATTGTCAAGGTCATGAAAAACAAGGAAAGTCTGAGAAAGTGTCATAGACCAGAAGAGACTAAGGAGATGTGACACTAAATGCAATGTGATAATCCTGGATTAGATCCTGGCATATGAAAAGTTTATTAGTGGAAAAACTAGTGAAATCCAAATAAATTGTGCAGTTAGTTCATAATAATGTATCAATGTGAGTTATTAATTGTGATAAATATGCCTTGGTAATGTAAGATGATAACATCCAGGAGAAACTAGGTGAGGGGCATATGGGAACTTTGTGTACTATCTTTAAAACCTTTCTGTAAATCTAAAATTCCAAAATAAAACGTTTACTAAAAAATTCTAGAGGCTATCATTTTTGATATATATATATATAAGGCTTTTTGCTTAAATGTACATTTAGTTTTCTAATATGGAAATAAAAATATTTGTTGCAATGCAAAATGAAATGATGATGGAAAATCTTAATTTTGCTCATGAGGCAGGAAATGGCTACACTTTCAGCTTGTGACTTTAGGGCTATTTAGAGTGTGTGACAAAGACTGCCAGTTGTACTCAAATAGCCATTCTCACTTGTATGTAATGGTCTGCCTGGTATTTAGCTGGAAACATGGCTTCTTAGAATGAGGACTACTCAGGTTGCTTGCAATAAGAATGGTTAGGATTTGGAGATATAAATGGAATTGGTATATGTGACTTCCAGCATGTCCTTAAAAGTAGCGGTATACCCTCCTTTGCCATTTCCTCCTTCCTGTTGTCTGGAATGTAGACATGATGTCTAGAGTTCAAGAAGCTGTATTGGACCATCATGTTAAAACCATATGTTAAAAATGGCTGGATAAAAGAAAAACAAGCAAACAAACAAGCAAAAGACCTTTGGCTTCCTGAAACAGTCAAGCACCATTCCAGTCCTGAATTGCCAACCTACAGATTTCATTTTCTTAAGTGTGAAATAAATTCCTATCTTGCTTAAATATTGTATTTTAGATTTTCTGTTCTCACAGCTGAAATTAATCGTGAATAATATTAACTGCACTTTATTTTCTTTAAATATAATGTTTTTGGAATACCTAATAGTTCAAATCTTAACACTTTCTGGAAAATGGGACTGTGTGACTTCTAAACACTTTCTTGAAATATTCTATTCCTAAGGATTAAAAAAATTTTCCTCATGTGGTTTTATCAAAATCTGTCACTAATATTTGATTCTATTGCAAACTAGAAATGTATTTTGTTTTAACTATTCTAACTTCATTCTATGCCATCTATAGCTCCTTTACACACAGAAACACACATACAGTACACACCAAGTGTCCAAACCTGTTTGCCCAAACTCCCCCTGTACTTTCTATGTATTAAATAAGGATAATATTTTCTTGAATACAAAGTACAAATCAAAAGATTCATAAGTTCGACAAATCAAGGCTGACACTAATTTCCGCTCATTGCTCTAGATCTTGGTCTTTATAGCAACATCCTGAGCAGCATCTCATTGGTCCTAGACATGATTTTATGTTAAAATCTTAGACAGATTTTGAAAATAAATTTCAAAAGTAAATTTCTGTCTTTTCATTTCAGACCTGAGTGAAGTTATGGAAATCTTCTATGGACTCTGGCCAATTCATTTACAATTGGCCACTTTTTCCCATATTTTTCATTTTTAGTATAAATTGGGCACTCCAGGAATCTTATGGAACCCTTACAATTTCTCTCTGGAAGAGCTCTCTTGCAGCAGACTACATATGGAGAGAAGCATCAGTAGTTCTCACCTTTCTATTTTCATAGCTACTTATGTGAAGGGACTCCATACGTGCAGCGATCACTCATGGATGAACCCGTGTTATGCACTGTGCTTCTACATTCTTTTCTTTCTGGAAAATATGTCAGCAATGAATAAGAATGGTGCATGCTGGAGAGAGAACTTTTACTCTGCTCTGTCTTTTTAAAGTTAATTTTCTAAATTAAATTAATTTAAAATTAAATTAATTTATTTTTTAAATAAATCTTTTACAGAGATATTTTAATTATTGATGATAGCAAATTTCTTGTGACATGCCTGTGTCTTTTAATGCCTTAGGTGAAAATTGCTTATAGGGCTGATATATGGTACATTACTGTCTTCTCTACAGATAAAGGCCAACTTCAAAAGGTGATCATTGAAAACATCTCTTTATTTCAGAAAGATGTTAAAACTATCTAAATAAATTCTACAATTCATAGCACTGCACGGATATATGTGTGGCACTGGTCAAGATTGTTTCTTTTTTCCTTCCTTCTTTCTTTTCTTCCTTTCTTTCCTTCTTCCTTTCTTCCTTCTTTTCTTCATATACTCTTCATTCTAAAAAACAATTACTGAGAGCTTATCATATGCAGTGGTCCAGGTGACTGAGAGACAGAGCAGACAAAACTCACTGCCATCTTGTGATACAGAAAATAAAAAATACAATAAATAGGTAAAGTGTGTATTAGCTTAAAACAATGAATGCTAAAGGAAAAAATGGAACCTATAAATGTGGGTAATTGCACCTTCTTTGCTTAATAGGTTTGTGGTGAATGAAGGAATATATTATATAAAAGATGATTTTATGCAAATGCTTATAGCTATGTCAATATCAAGTGGAAATTTTTGAATGACATAAAAAATGTCCATACTTACTCTAAAGTGGAAAAATTCAATCATTATAATTTTTGTGTTTTATAATTGTTAAAAATCATCACAGGATCTTGGAAAAAATATTGTATTTACATTTGTATTTAAATATTTTAATTTGAAGGGAAGTGATATAATTAAGTGATAACTGAAAGTGAACTAATATATGTGAGCTAAGTTTAATAGACATTTTTCTTCTGTGGATCTATTTAACAGTTAATATTCATTTTGGACATCTTTTTGATTATTTAATTATTTAAATTGACTTTTAAATAGGTAAGTCTCTATTGAAAAAATAAATACTTATTTGATGTCACCATTTTTAAAATAGCCTCAAATTTTAAAGCTATAATTCTAAAGAGTTATGGGTTTTACAGGGATTATTATAATAACAGAACCAAAAATAATAAACTTTTAAAACTAACACTTTTTAGGGGAGCAATTTAGGATTTGCAACAAAATTGAAAGGAAGATATAGAGATTTCCTACATATCCCTGACCCCTAAACATGCATAGCTTTCCCTATTATCAGTATCCCCCAAAGTGTTACTTTTGTTACAAATCATGAACCTACATTGATGCATCATATTCACCCAAAGTCCATAGTTTGCATTACGGTTCACTCTTGGTGTTGTATATTCTTTTATCATTATGGTATCATACAGAGTATTTTCACTGCCCTAAAAATCCTCTGCTCTGTCTATCCATCCCTGTTCCACCCATAGTCTATCCATCCCTGTCTCCATAGTTTTGCATTTTCCAGAATGTTATGTAGCTGGAATTATATGATATGTAGCCTTTTCACATTGGGCTTCTTTCACCTAATAATGTGCATTTAAGTTTCCTCCATGTTGCTTCACAGCTTGACAGTTTGTTCTTCTTTTCAGTGCTGAATAACATTCCATTGTCTAGATGTACCACAGTTTACTGATCCATTCATCTACTGAAGGTCACCACGTTTTGGCAAATATGAATAAAGCTGCTCTCAACATCTATGTGCAGGTTTGTGTGGACATAAGTTTTCCACTTCTTTGGGTTAATGCCAAAAAGCATGATTGCTGAATTGTATAATAAGAGTATGTTTAGTTTTGTAAGAAATTGATAAACTGTCTTCCAAACTGATTGCACCACTTAGCATTCTCACCGGCAATGAATGAGACATCCTGTTGCTCCAAATCCCCATTGGCATTTTGTGTTGTCAGTGTTCCACATTCTGGCCATTCTAATAGATGTATAGCAGCAACTCACTGTTGTTTTAATTTGCATTTTCCTAATGACGTATGATGTGGAACATCTTTTCTTACGCTTATTTGCGATCAGTATATCGTTTTTGGTGAGATGTCTGTTTTTAATTTTAATGAAGTCCAGCTTATCCATTATTTCTTTCATGGATCATGTCTTTAGTGTCATATCTAGAAAAACATTGCCATATCCAAGCTTATCCAGGTTTTCTCCTATATTATCTTCTAGGAGTTTTATAGTTTTGCATTTTAAGTTTGTGATCCATTTTGAGTTAATTTTTGTGAAGAGCATTATGGTCTGTGTCTAGATTCTTTTTTTTTTTTCTTTTTATGTAGATGTCCAGTTATCCCAGCACTATTGGTTGAAAAGACTATTGTGGCTCCACTGTATTGCCTTTGCTCCTCTGTCAAAGATCAATTGACTATATGTATGTGGGTCTATTTCTAGGCTCTCTATTCTGTTCCATTGATCTATTTTCTTTTCTTTCACCAATACCTCACTGTATTGATTATTCTGGCTTTATACTAAGTCTTGAAGTGGGTAGTGTCAGTCCTCCAACTTTGTTTCTCTCCTTCAATATTGTCTTGGCTATTCTGGATCTTTAACCTCTCCATAAACTGTGGAATCAGCATGTTGATAGCAATAAACTAACTTGCTGGGATTTTGATTGGGATTACACAGAATGTATAGATTAAGTTGGGAAGTACTGACATTTTGACAATATTGACTCTTCCTATCCATGAACATGAAATATCTCTCCATTTATTTAGTTCTTCTTTGATTCTGTTATTCAGAGTTTTGGTTTTCCTCATATGGATTTTGTACATATTTCACTTGATTTATACCTAAGTATTTCATTTATTTTGGATTCTGATGTAAATGGTATTGTTTTTAATTTTAAATTCCACTTGTTCATTGCTGGTATATAGGGAAGCAATTGACTTTTGTATATTAACTTTGTATTCTGCAACCTTGCCATAATCATTCATTGGTTCCAGGAGTGTTTTGTTGGTTTTTCCAGATTTTATACATAGATGATCACGTCATCTGTGAATGAAGACAATTCATTTCTTCCCTCCCAATCTGTTAACCTTTTATTTCCTTTTCTTGTCTCATTGATTAGCTAGGATTTCCAGTATGATGTTGGGAAGGAGTGAGGAGAGGGGATATCTTGTCCTTGTTCCTGATCTTAATGGGAAAGCTTCAAGATTCTGATCAATAAGTATCATGATACTGATCCTCAAACTTTTAGGTCTGAAGAATGATTTCAATCACAAATGGATGATTCTTGCACTTGCAGAATCATATTCAGGTGGCAGACTCTAATGAAACTGTGATATGTTTTCAAAACATTTTTACCTAAGAAAAATAAATAATATCTCACAAGAAATCACAGAGAGTGGAATTTGGGCCACTATCAGTAACTGCTGATACTAAAATTGAGTCTAAAACACAGAATAGAGGTGCTCCAAAAGGTAGACTTAGACTATAAGTTCCACAAGGAAAAGAACCATTGCTTGGATTCACTGATATAAAGATTACAATACATATGTACCTTATAGCCTACAATAAATACTTGTTGAATGTATGAATGAACAAATAAATGTTTAGGAAGGTAAATAGCAGTTCTGCTTTCATTTTGATTTTTGGAGTGACTACCCATAAGAAAGAACTTCCTCCCTAAGAAACTTTGTTGCGCTGACTAAAGTGGTGTGGGAAAGCCCCTAGAGGCCACAGCTAATAGTTTCTTGGGAAAATTAAGGAATAAAAGGATAGGAGTGAGGAGTTCTCAAAAACTCCATTAATTCTCAAAAGTCAATTCTCCAGAATTAAAATTCTGAAGAATATGTCATGTTTTTGGCATGATAGAAAGATAATTTCTGACTGAGTCAAAAGGACCTGGGAAAAAGGCAAAGACTTTGTGAAAGAAATAGTTTTGAGTGTATCTTGGATGTCCCACTCCTGCAGTAGAAGCTCAGATTGTCGCTGTCTGTGCACACTGATATCAGTTACTACCAGCACTCGGAAACAGTATTATATTCCTGTTATATTATATTCCATGTGTGGAATGCTTATTTCTACTACACACAGGAAGCAACAAAACAAAATGTTAAAGAGAATTATTTGCTTGTGTCGTGAACTGTCCAATATACACAATATTTGCATAAAATTAATTGAAATTGTTGAAACCAAATCATACTTGCTTTGTTTACACTAATGAAGAAGGAGACAACATTTATTATATTACATAGATAACAAAACATAAGAATCAATATAGTTGTATTCAGTATTACTTAGTAGATCTTCAAGATCAGGGTTGATTTCTACTTTTATTTATTTTTTGGGTACATTGTATATCAGTTCAAATTTCTGAAGGTCACAAATTCAGGATGGCCATCCCCTCCCGCTGAGCTTCAAGCTGAAACTATAGAATAATAGCAAACATTACATTACATTACTAAAGTATACTACAGTTAAGCTTTAAGTTACACAGTACAGGTTAACACTATTACTACAGGTGAGATGATGGGAGATCAAAATGGACAAGAATTACCAATAAAATTTTATAGACTTTTTATTATCAGTAAAAACTAACAGAATTTCCACGTATTAACATTTAATGGCATTGAAACACTTTGATTTATATTTAAAACCTGTAATTAATTTCTAGCAATCAAATGTGGACTTAAAGCTTGTGATTTTCCTGTAAGTAAACATTCTGCTGAAATTTAATCATCATGATTCTTTAATGATAAAGATCTGGTGGAATCTCACACTTCTTATCAAAGTGGGACTTGCAAATATGCAAATATGAAGAACGTATATATACTTTGTGATCAACTGCTTAATTCAACAGCATTAATTTTGCACTTCTATGGCAGTATTTTGAGCGTGATATCAGTAAAATTGTCTGAAATACTGCACATTATGCATCATAAGTCTGGACAGTCTCATCATTAATTTTCAGATTATATGTTTCACATAAACAGAATGTTAAAGGTTTTAAAATGTATATTATACTTTAAAATGCACTTATTTTTTATTAAATAACCCTGACAATTTATTACAGTTAAGGAATTCTTCACTAAATAAACATCATTTTTTCCAGAAGACTGATATTATGCTTAAATATTGTCATATTTTTGAAATATTTCTTTAAATTATTGATATTCACAGAAGTTTGAGGCATTTAGCTATTTGTAAATTTTGGTTGATGATCCGAATAAGAAGCAATGAGAACAAAAAAACTTCAGAGAAAATTTGGAGCAAAGCTGAATATCTACTAGGAAACAAAGTATCATCTAATACATGTAGGTGCCAAAATATAGAGTCACTTGGTAATAAAAAAAAGGGGAGATGGTCAAATTTTTATCCAATGAAATGAAGAAATGTATTCAACAAGTGAATTGACTAAATTCACAGACCACATTGATTTCAACTTATTATATTTAAAATATCTGGCTATAAAATAGACTTTGAGATTTGTGTTTATTTCTTTTTATTGCTTTTTTAAACAGTGATTTGAGTATCTGTCAAGTTAATGCAGTTGGTGTTTTTTAGAGAAAATTTCAGTTTGATGAGAAATAAATTGGCTGTTTCATTATATTGGAATGTGTTGTTCAGCCACCCAACCACACCTTTAAATATTTGTTAGGGAGTTGGTTTCCTGTCTTGACTTAACACTAGATAAAGTGAAGTCCTGTACAAATAGTAAAGAAAGTTTTATTCCATGTATACAATTTTACTTAATACTTAACACATCGGCAAATTTAATTCAAGATATCTTTCCATGCAAAATATACGGCAAGTCTGATGTTTCAGAGACTTTTACAGATTTCAGTGATTTATTGTGTGTTGACGTAAGATACTCAATGCATAAATTCATAGGCATGAAACACGTGCTGTGAATATAACGCCGCCAAATTTCAATGATTTCAGAGTACAGAAATATATTCTCTTCATTAGTCTGAGGTCTCGTATTAGGGCTAGCAAAACTCTTTCCACCCCAGGGTTTCCAGTGCTGGCTACATGTTAGAGAGAACTTTTAAATGCGTAATACCTACTCTCAGCCTCCAACACAGAGCAATTATATGAAAATCTGTGGAGGCAGATCTTAAGTATTAGCCTTTTTTAAGTGTCTCAGGTGATTCTAATGAGCAGCGAGGATGGCAAAGCATTCACCTGAGCACTGGGCAGAATCACAGCCTTCCCCGTCATCTGCCTTCCCATAGAGAAGTGATTTTCAACGGGGGACAATTTTGCCCCTCAGGTGACACTTGACAGTCTGGAAACATTTTTGGTTGTCATAATTTAGGGATATTGCTGGCATCTATCTAGTGGGTAGAGGCCAAGAAAATAGCTAAACACCCTGCAATGCACAGTCCCACACAACAAGAAATTATTCAGACCAAAATGTTAACAGTGCCAAGGTTGGGAAATCCTGAGATAGAGTCACTAGTGATCCATGAACTGGGAGACCAAAGACAAAATCTACTTATGCATCGTCATCTTTAAAGTGCCTGCTATTTCTCTTCTGATTCTAAAAACTCTAAGGAACACTAGAAATAAGATATTTTTCCCCCTTTTCTTTCAACTTCACTTTGCTGTTTCTGCTGCTGTTTATTTTCTCTACTGCCATCCAGTTTGAAAGTGGATGCACAGGATAAAAGTTTCAGGCAATTCCTTCCTTTGTTCCTTCCTTCCTTTTTCCCCTTTCTTCATTGTTTTTGCACATTTAGCTCTTATTTATATGTTGTCAAAGCAATTGCATTGTTATGTTAAATAATAACCAAGATTGAAAGAAAGAAACCAATCAAACCAAGCAACTAAAAGAAGGACAGCTGAATTCTTCCTAAGTTTGATCACCTGCCCTATATATCTTTACCGTAATCTTTTATAGGTGGCCAAGGAAAAAATACGTTTTCATAGGAAGGCCCATTTTGGCACTGCAATAAAAAAGTCATCTAATTATGAAAAAATGTGCTAAAGTGTGTAGGTTTTTTTACATAATAAATTTGCCAAAAAATAGATTAATTATAAGCTGCCATTGTGAAGCAGCTGAGGTGGGAGGTAATAGAAGCTGCTTAGAGAGAAAATAATTGGAGCTTGAGAGAGAGGTCTGGTTTAGAGATATTGAAGAGTCATTTGCCTGGTGGAAAAGAACTGTGGTCTCTGAAGTTCTTGAATGAAGACAGTATAAGGAAGAGCGGAAAGGTTGAGAATAGAACTTTGGTAATGGAAGAATTTTCATGTTAAAAAATTGAACATCAAATCTATACACAAAGGGCAAAATATAAATCAGAAATGGTACAGTTTTTTTAGTTAATTAGTAGAATTCAAACCAAATGAGTGTATTTTCTCCATCAACAGAGATTTGTTTGCAGAGAGAAAAAAGGGTGGCTTAAATTATCTATTTATTCCTGTTGTGTACAGTTTCATTCCTAAAGTCTCAGTGGTCTTTCACTTTAAGATAATATGATTCCAGTTTCCTTTATGAAAGGGAACTGTAGATTTGACATCTAAATGATCATTTAGAAACTCTAGGTGAATCAGGGGCCCAGAGCTTCCATAAGGGCAGAGCTAGGCAGGACTGAGTCAGGTCCACGACTGACACTAAGATGGCCAGGCACTCAGATATCACCAGGCTTAGACTCCATCAGGGGACGGGTTTTAATTGGTCCAAATTTATGTTGCTCACATACTTGGGTTACAACTTTTCCTTAAATATCTTTGTTTCTACATAATAATTGTTCAATTCGTGGGACTGTGCTTTTGCCCCGGTTTTCTAGAGAAAACTCTTTGCTGAGGCTGGAGACCTGTCCTGAACTGTGGCCCCAAAACAGCCCTTGCCAGCTGCCTATTCCTTATACCACAGCTTCTGGTCTCCAAAGCTCCCAGCTGAGTAGAGTAAGCTAAATGCAAAGATTGATGATTATAAATTCAAGCTCTCCAAGTGAGTGAGTGAGTGAAAACACAGCATTAAAGAAAACATTTGGTAAAGTTGTCAGTGATTCTTGACCCAAAACTAAGTGCTTTGTAGATCATAGGAGAACACATCAGCTTTCATCATTTTGATCCTGCATGCAAAAAACAGAAATGAAATATTCACAGTGATGCAAGCTGGCTTTGAAATCAGCAAGCCTTGGCTCACACCATTCACCAAATTGGCACATTCATTGGAAAAGATGTTCAAAGTAGCTCACGGTAGGAATGGGAAAAGCAGCTTTTGCTTCTCTGAAAGAATACACAACAGCATTTCCTTTGGAATTCACATTCGTGCTTGCCATTATAAGTATGTAAGTGTGGAGAAGGATGAAGGTATCTTGCATTCAAATTAATTAATTTATTTATTTTTAGGTAACTAAGCTATCTATAACAGCAGGGGCAGATTGAACTAATAAAAAGTCTACTTACTTCATGTTTTAAAATAGCCCATGAAGTCTCTAATTTCACTCTCTGTAATTTCACTTCTGTGTAGAGACTCAAAAAAAGTTAAATTAACTCTATGCATTTTATGGTTCGGAGGTGATTTACCAATAAGATGTCCATTGATAGAGTTGACATGGGCCAACCAACAGAGATAAGGTTGGTCTCCGATACAGAGGCACCCCCAGACAGCTTTTAACTCTCTCCAATTGTCACTATTCCAGACCTGCAGACTTCTGTAGCATGGGCCAATTAAAAAACATGCTCTCAAAAAAACACACAGGCATTAGAACAGTGAAATTCTGGAGGTCCTCGTTATGTAGCCACTCTCAAAAAATATATATATTAAGTGATGGGAATTTCAAGTTTATATTATAGGAACAAATTTCATGGGAAAAAATAGAGACAGTTGAGTTCTTTTACTATTGACAAAGTAGTAGGACCAGCTTGATGCTGGGTGAGAATTACTCAATTTCCATCTGCTGTATTTCATGGGAAGCCTTTCATATTTGGGGAACTAATGTGTGTCATAGAACAACTGATTCTTTTTCTATTTTCTAGTACTTATCTTTTTTACAATTCTGGCTTCTCTGCTTCCTCAACTTATTTGTTCACAATACCTCCAAATTCCTTATGTGCTTAGTGTCTAATGTTGAAGAGAGAATATCATACTTTATTGCAATCATTGAGCCGTAATTAATAGAAAAGTAATATAGAAACTATACTCACATGGAAACATCCATCATATTTTAAAACTCTACTAGGTAATTTCATACTTGGACCACTTCTTGATAAAATCCATTTCTCTTGGAATCCTTACATTTGACAAAAATGTCATTAACCAGTTTATATGTTGTATAATATTCATTGTCCCTGAATATGTTTGGTAAATAATTGGGCTATTTTTAAATAACTAGTTGACCTCACATTTCTGTGGGTAGACCATAAGAGTAATGATTGCTTGAGTCTAACATTTCTACATGAATACATGTTAGAGAAGGGAGCAAATATAAACAGGATTAAGTTCAGGAGAAATAAGTTCAAGGGAAATTACATGGAAGAAAAACACAGACCACAAATACTAGGCGGGACAAGTCTACCTTTATGCAAGTATCTTAGAACAATTTTAGAAATGGTCACACCTGACCACAGTATAAGTGTGAATCAACACAGTGGGGTTACAACAAACGAAAGCAAGTTTGATACAATAACACTTGAATGAAGAAAAAAACTGAACTGTTACCCTTTTTGATTAACCCATCCTTCCCCAGAAGTAATAAATTCTATTGTTTTGAGAAAGGAAGCTTAATATAATCAGATTTCTGCTTTCTGGGAAGTGGTGAATGTTAACCCATGTGACTACAAATAAGGAATATAGAAATAGATGGATGAAAATAAAAATATACTTTAATCATCTTAAAACCTATGTACCAAATCTTTGTCTAACTTAATGGTTGAAATGGATTTATGCCTATAAATTAAAATTTAATAAAAGAGCAGAACTTTAAGGGCTAAACTTTAGTTTAAATAAAAATAACAATAAATTGTTAGATAAACATAATAAGCAAATTTCTGCTTCTTTCAAGATGTCACTGTATATTTTCCCTCTATTTATTCTGAATCTATGTTTTATCCTTTAATAGAGTTTAACTTTTTCTTCATCAACATATCATACAATATGTTCTATATAATTCTTGTTGTTATGGAAATGGTATCTTATTTCTATTTTTTCTCTATAATTATTGCTTTTCTGGGTGAATGTTTTTTCAATTTGTGTAAGTTTTTCATGTATTTAAAAATTGACCAAAGTCTCTTATTATTCTATTAGCCTGTTTATTGAGTCTGTGGATGATACATCATTTACAAATAAACATATTTCTTTTCATTCTTATTCCTCATTTCCATTTTCTTACTTTATCATGTTTGTTAGGAGCTCTATTACTATATTTATCAGAAACAGACTTTATATCAAAAAACTACAGAAAACATTATATTTAACTTAGAGATTAAAAGATTCATTGTGTTTAAGAATAAGAACAAGGCAAAGATCTCCATTATTATATATATTTTCTGTATTGAAAAAAGTTCTTCATATTTATTAGCTCAATAATAATTTCATATTCCAATCTTCTATTCCTATTTCAATTACATTAATGGTTATTGGTGTTATATTTCCTCTTACACCAAGTTTTACATTTTATATTCCTTCTGAGCTGTATGTATTTAGTCTTTTCTTCAGCTGTATAGCTAATAAATTTTGTGTATTATTTTTGTTTTATTTCTGCTGTGCCTTTGGCACTTGTACATATACATAAATATAAAAATATATAGGTATATATATATTTCTACATGAATAAGTATTAGAGACAGAAGGAAATAGAAATAGGACTAAGTTCATTGTAAATATATCAAATATGAGTTATCAATAAATTAGCTTTCCTCTCTCCGCCCTATTTTTTGTCATTGTCAGATTTTTAAGCTGTGAAATAATTTTTCTATTTTTGTTTATTATTCATTTATGTCTATCTTTTTTCTTTTGTTCTATTTTATTCTAATAAGATCACTCACTTGTTTGCACCAGTTGCTCTTTTTTTTGATACATGTATTTCCAGTTATAAATTTCCCTCTAAGTGCTGTTTTAGTTGTGTCTCTCAAATTTTGACATGTAGTAGTTTTGTTTTCATTCAAGTCTAAAGTGTTTCCTAAATTTCTCTTTACACAAATAACATCTGATAGTCAGTTATTTGTTTCATAGATATAAGACATCTTTAGAGCTACTCTTTGTTATTAACCTTTAAATATTTTTATTTGTTCTATTAATTTCATCTATCATTATATGAGAGAAATATTTTCCAGTCAACACGTATTTTTCTTCACCCTGGTTCTACTGGTTTTTGTTTTTGTTTTTGCTACCTGTGTTTCAGTCAAGAAAAAACATCTCATTTGATGTATTTCAAGATAGAATGGTGCTGGGAACCAAACACCTGGCAAATCTTACGTATCCATTTATCTTGAAGAATTCTAGATTTATTTTTCTTGCTAGAGTACCTCATCCAAGATTATTTTTCAAGACAGTCTTTTTAAAACTTCTGAGACTGTATGCTGACGAAGTTCTTATTTTTCCTTCACTTTTAAATAATTGGGTGGGATTAAAAAAATATCTTGGGCCCGTCCAGTGGCATAGTGATTAAGTTTGTGTACTCTGACGCGGTGCCCCAGGGTTTCCAGGTTCAGATCCTGAGCATGGACCTATGCACCACTTACCAAGCCACGCTGTGGCAGGCATACCACATAAAATAGAGGAAGATGGGCACAGGTGTTAGCTCAGGGCCAATCTTTCTCAGCACAAATAAAGAGGGGGATTGGCAGTGGATGTTAGCTAAGGGATAATCTTCCTCAAAAAAAAAAAAAAAATCTTGAGTTTCTTTTTCTTCAGTCCTTTGAAAACATTACCTATTCTTCTATTCAACTATTGCTAGTGAGAAAATGGAAATAAATCTGTATGTTTTTTCACTGTGGATGGTTGGGTTTTTCTTTCACGCAGGTTTTATCTTTAAAATCTTTAGTTTCAATATAATGTGTTTATATGCAGAAATTTTAAAATCTATTTTGTATGACAGTTTAAGAAGCCTTTCAATCTGAATTAACTTTCATTTGGAGAAAGTATGAGTCATGACTTCCTTAAATATTGTCTTTCCTGCCATTCTTGTTTTGTTTGCACTGGGTCTCCTAATTTACAGATCTTGGTACTTCTATTTTACTGCATCACGCATACTCTTTGATTTCACTTTAATATTTCTAGCTTTTTGTTGCTTCCCAATGGCTTCTGAAAGATATTGACCAAATATTGTAAATTTTGAATTTATTTCGGGCTATATGTAGACTACTCTTCAAGCCATCCACTGAATTTGTATTTTAGCTGCAGTATTTTTCATAGACTTCATTTACATTGGCTCTTCTTTATTAGTGCTTCTTAGTATTACACATATACTCCCTCATCTCTTTGACAATATTTCTTAGGCTAATTCTAAATTTTTCTCTCTCTGTTGATTAATTCTGCTTCATCTGGTACAGTCTACTCAGTTTTTTTACTCTCCACAGTTGTATGGCACTCAAATGATCATTACACTTTGTGAGTAAATATTCTCTCAAATATTCCATTAGTTACCATGGTTCTTCATTTAGATCCTAGTAGAGGAAGTAACAACTAAGAATATTGTGATTACACAATTTATCATCCAAGTCAGGACATTTTTGAATGAGAATAAGTGTGTTAAAATAATAAAAATCATATAACTTTACTAATTATTTATTGATTGATATATTATTTTACTGTGGATCTTCAAATAGTTCTTTTCACAAACTATTTTCAGAGATAAGACTCTTTCAAAAATAAAAATAAAATATATCTGCATACATTAAAGTAAAATTTGAAAGAGATTTTTAATTCCTTATTTGAAATTAATTTAAAAATATCATAAGTGGAATCATTATTCTTGATATATACATGCATATATATATATATATATGCACACACGCATACCATATATATGTCTTCAATACCATGGAACCGATATTTATCTGAGAATGTATTTTTAAAATCTACTCTATTTATTTTTGCATTTTTATAAAATTCCACATAATTGTTTAAAGTTGTATTTTATGGTTAATAAATTTGAAGTCATTGCCTTCAATTGACTGTTCTTCTGCAGGTCATAATATTTTTAACTGAGTAAAATCTTTCAACAGATGTTGAAATATCCAATAAGCTCAGAGGAAATAGTACTAAATGGAGAATATTCTCAATTCTAATATTTTATATTAAAATGCGTAAATGTTAAAGCTCATCATTTTTTGGCCTCCATTCTGAGTACATTTCTCCAACAAATACTTCTATGATGCTAAATTCATAAAATAAGTTTTTTCAATTCGTGATAATTTTGAATGTTTTGCCAAATATAGTTGCTGAAAATCAGAATCCTATTCAATTGCATCCCATCCCAGTGTGGAAGATAAACCTAACCAATAAAATGGGAAATCCATCAAAAGATTCTTCCCACAATGTGAGGTATTCCAAATCACAATAATAAAATTTCAAAATTATACTTTTAAACTGTTCAACTGCTCATAAATTAATTTGTTTGTCTCTTCTCTCATTTTCTGTAGGAATACATTTTAATGTATTTCTTTTTGAAAACATTGTTTTCAATAATTATAAAGCAAAACCACTTCCAAAATCCAGTTAAAGATAACCAAGAGAGAAAACATTTACTGCCATGGCACAGGCATTTTTATATTAATAGCAACTTCACAATTTTTGTAGTTTACTTACTATAGCTGTGTATATACACAAATGTTTGTAAGTATTAACAACCAATTTATGTTTAGATTGATGGAATATTGCAGTTTAAATGGACAAAATTGAGTTATGTGTGCATCGCCACAAATTCTGAGGACATTTCTATTCCAATGTTTTCTTCATTCAGCAAGAATAATGTCTGTGTCATGATGCTGTGCTCCCAGGAAATTAGTATTCTTATTATCACTGAAAACAAAAATTTAACATTCAATATTGAATCTCTAACTCAACTTAATATATCATTCAAATTTTCAAACTTGGATTAAAACATCAAACAATATTTGGAATTAACTGTTTTTCTCTATTTGAAGCATCATTTGATAATAACATAAAACTGGTATTTTTTAAAATTTTTGAAATTCTTCTTTTGTTAGTGGAGCCAGCTCATTCTCCACCATTCTTTCACTTTTTATAAATGCATGAAGAAAAGTTGGAATAAAACACGAGCAGAATTTAGAACAGCCAGTTGTTTTAAGTGAAACATCACGCTTTACAGAATAATATGTAAATGCAGACGATGTCTCCCCTTCCATTACGGTATTAATATAATGAATAAATTTTGCAGTGAATGTTGATAATTTTCAGCAAGTTTTTGTCTTTGGTTTTTCATGTCGTCAGTGACATGACCCTGATGGTGGATGTTAAATATCAACAAATATCTTTGCAGGTTACATGTTCATCGTCAACTTCCTTGAGAACTGCAAATTCAGCACGTAAATTGTTCTTATGCTTGCAATTTTGCTTTTTGAGCTCATTACTATGAAAGTGCTTATTCTGCTGGAACTGATCTATTGGACACAGAGAACAAACGCAAGATGACAATACATGGAGGATCAAAGAGACATGTTTTAAATGAAGTAAGAGTCCTAGATGAAATCCAGTCTCCTCGTGATCTTCATACATTTTCATTCTCAAGATATGAGAAAGAGGGAAATGATTAACCTCTCCAATATTCCTCTCTAGTGTTGTTTTGTTTGAGGCTCTAATTTTTCAAACATGTCTTTAAAAAATAAAGCGAGAGCGAAAATCTTCCAAGAAATATGCCCAGGAACTACTGTAAAGTCTCAAAGGGAAAGAAGAAAGAAAGCAAATGTCCTTTATTAGTACTCTGTAATTTCAAAAAATGTGTCAAAATGCCTTCATTCTGAAAGCTAAGTATCTGTCTTTTCTTATTAAACCTGATGTTGCCCACTTTAGATTGCCTGATAAGTGCTGGTATCAGGGCCTTGCATAATTCTTATTCCTGTTTCTATAACCTATTATATTTTAAAAGTGAAAGTTGAAATCATAGAAATAGTTGAATTAATCCCTTAATTTCCATAACTTCACTCTATCTTTCTTTAATGTCTTATGTCTAGAATTGTGCATACAGGTGCTCTGTGCTACAAAAACCACCCTATAACATCCCCAATACCATGAATGTCCCCTGACGATTAAAAGATACATAAAAATGTAGAAGATGGCAATTCTTCGAAACTTGGATCCTACATATATCCTGCATTTATTTTTAAGAACACTCACATTCTCTTTATTATAATTAAATCATATTGCCACTACATTTCCTTTTTAAATTGGGTAATTGTTTCAGGAGAAAGATATTCTTTTTTTGATGGAAGTTGCATTCAGAAAGAAATCGTTAAAAACAGCCTAGTCCATGTAAAGGAGTTTTGAATCACTTTCCAGTGAACTGAATACTAACTCCTTGGTCAATCTTAATAAATCTTTTAAAGACGAATTTCTATAGACCAGAACTGTATATAGAGATAGCTTTATAAGCCTTTCCTAATTAATAAAAAAATTTTACAACCTCCCATTAGTTATCAAAACACATCTAGTACAGAAATTAAGGTTGAAGAAATAAGCCAGTGTTTTAGGCTTCAGAAAATTTTTTTTAAAAATCTAGGAGGCTGACAAAGTGGCGTAGTAGTTAAGTTTGCATGCTCCACTTTGGTGGCCCAGGGTTCATGGCTTCAGATCCTGGGCATGGACCTACACACCGCTCATCAAGCCATGCTGTGGCGGCGACCCACATACAAAATGGAGGAAGACTGGCACAGATGTTAGCTCAGGGCCAATCTTCCTCACCAAACAATAAAAGTCTAACTCAATGTCTCAAAACACTGGGAATGATTTTTGTTTTAAAACTATATTTTATTTTAACATGAGCCATTTGGCTACACACCTCAGTTTTTAGCTCCCCGTTACTTAGAGAACTCATAATATAATGTCCAAAATACATTTGTAAGCACTAATGTATTAATCTTTATACTACTCTCAAAGACCCACACAATTTGCTCGGGTAAGATATGTGAAAATAATCATTTGACAGAGGTAGGAGTTTTAGAACTAGTTCTCAAATTTTGAAATATTTCTTCCACTCTAATTTGTTTTTACATTTGTTGACTCATTGTTTAACACAAACAAAACCAGTTTATGTAGAATACTTTGCCTTAAGGAAGGCTCAGGAAGGACAATTTTGACACTGCCACAAACATTCAAGGAAGATTGAAACTGAAGCATCACCAAGCGTGACTAAGCTTCATATGCAAAAATTCTTTGAATAGTGAGGTAGATGTCATGGCTAATATTTTAGCAAAATATCACCAGTTGGCTCTAGAATCATTGTTGGTGATATTTTTTACTTTACTAACAAACTTATTCCATAAAATATTTGATGTAAACATTAATATGAATAAGATGGACCTCTACCTCAATCCTTTGAAACCTATCTTCTCCTTTTACTTTACTTCTAATAAGAAAATTCCTTTCATACGTAGGTATTTTCAAATTATCTTCCACTTTTTAGTGCGCTATCTGTGTGTAAATGAAATGGATAGATGTACAGAGTTTAAGCATCTTTCAATGCTTGTGTAGAATGACATAACATATGCGAGGGCACTGTTTACACCTTGACAAGCATTCTACAAATACTGGTTTTCCTCATTTTTAACAATGGCAATACAACTAGAAGTGGAAATGTTATTGTCATATGAAGATTATTGCCATCCCCCAAGAAGAGTGTATGCTTTGTTTTACCAATGAGTTGATGACTTTGCAAATTTACCTCTGTATTCTGCATCTTGTTTCTCCCTATGACCAGTGACATATGTGTAAGAGTTAACTATGAAAGTTAGAAGTGAAATATGCAGCAATGGTGAAGAGCCAGCCTAACCAGCCCACAAAGAGGCTGGTTCACAGATCAAATCTGTGATCTGGGCCTCATTGGCACCATGCTTCAAGCAAGTGAGTAAATCATTTGCAGACTAATTGGGCCCAGATCACTGTAGTTAACTTGTTTTTAAGTTTCTCCTAGGTTTGCATCGTATATGGATAAGCAATTAATAAATGCTTTCCTATTACAAAGTATTTAAATGCAGTATTTCATATTAAATATTTGTAATTTTTGTTGTTCCCAAACTTGTATGTTTCAAATTTTCCATATTTTAATAGTCATAAAATATTTTAAATCTTTAAATATAGATATTTTCATTGCTGGGAAACTCCTGGACACGACCAGTTTTTAAAAGCTTACTACTAGTTTCACAAAAAGAAATAGGAATAAATGACTATTACTATGGAAAATCGACAAAATGATGCCCCCCAGGTTATATCATTTCCCACTGAAAGTAACATACTTTTAGGACACATGCAGTCACAAAATGTGGCAAGATAGCAATCCTACAATATCACTAGGTAGAATATCTCATTATATGATGAGGAAAACTAATACAATTTTGCAGGGAAGAGAATTCATCTTTGAGAAGAAAATGACTGTGTATTTATGTATGCATGTGTGTATTTTTAGGAAAATAATTAGAAAATTCATGAGGTGAGAAACGAAAAGCCTTAAAGGAAAGAATTGGAATAAGGTTCAAAATTTTTAACAAATGTACAGGAGTTGTTGGTAGGGAGAAGGGACCTAGCAACTTGGCAAGATTATAGAGCAAGGGATGGAAAAATTGTCTGAGGACTTCTTAACAGCAGAATAATATAATATTAAATTTTAAGTCAGTTTTTTTCTGGTGTTATAATGGGAGCTCCAATGTCATGACTTTAAACTCTGGCAAAGACTATTTTACAGAGATCCCTTATTAAAGTATATGTTTATGGGACTATTGACAATGATGATCATAATGATTATGTTGACATGTCATTTTGGTGAAATTAATGTTAAATAATAATAGTAATACCTAGTATTATTAAGTGATCACTAAATGCCAGGCATTGTTTTGAATGCATTGATCTAATTCAATTCTCATACAGCCTTTGAGGTAGGTAGAATTATTATATCCGTTTTACAGATGAAGAAACTGAGATACATAAAGGTTAAACTGCATGCCTTTTTTTTTGTTTTCCCAAATATTTTTTTTTTAATTTGAAAGAATCAATATCTGTGAATCTTTGAACGATAAGGCCTTGGTGCCGCTATGGAAAGCAAAGGGGGAACTCCAGCCCCCCATAGGTTTAGGTACTGAAAAGCAACGAAGGTTCAGCAAAAAGAATGCTCTAGGCCAGGACATTGAACCTTCAGCAAGCAATGCAAAAACACAGGGACTGCTCAAAATTCCTTTATGATTGCATGGTAGCAGGGCCATCCATTAACCAGCAGCTCTGATTTCTGTTGCTTTACTTCTTCTCTTAGTTCCTGGATAGCAAGATTACCCATAGATCCATAGATTCTGTAAACTGACAGCCACTTAATAAATTCATTTTCTGCTTTGGTTGTTTGACTACAAATAGTACAACTTTGGTAGAAATAAATGAAAAGCCACTTACATGAAAAGCCATCTATATTCGAAAGAATGTAGAAAACAGCAATTGTGCAGAAGTAGAAAATTGGAGCTAACTATTGAAAAGTTAGCCTCTGGGAATTCATAGAAATCTCAACAGGACCAGGGTTGATATGCCACCTGTTGTGGCATAACTCTGGTATGGTCTTGCTGATTGGCTGCACCACATTTGATTTTTCACTGCCTATGTCATGCCACTTGTTGAATATTTTAAGATCACTGCTCAGTAGGACATTAGATTTCCTTGATTTGCTGTTAGTGTGGTCCAGTTGATTGCCGCTCCTAGGGATCCTTACATAGCAGAGCAGAACCCTGCCTGGTCTTTTTGCACCATCCTCTCACCTTCCAGCCCTGTATCAGACAATGCTCTGCTGCTATTCATAGGGTTTTCATGGCCAATTTTTTTTGGAAGTGGATGGCCATGTCCTTCTTCCTAGTCTATTTTAGTCTGGAAGCTCCACTGCAACCTGTCCACCAAGGGTGACCCTGCTGATATTTGAAATACCGGTGGCATAGCTTTCAGCATCATGGGAATTTAGAGCCACCACAGTATGACAACCAACAGACGGATGGTGTGGTTCCCTGACCAAGAGATGAACCTGGGTCACAGCAGGGAGAGCACCAAATCTTAACCACTAGACCACCAGAGCCAGCTAAAATGTGGCATAGAACTATCTTAAATAGCAGAGTGTCTCTAACTAATATATAGATTACCTGCATAAGGTCGGAAATTGGACTCATTCTCATAGAGAGCATTCATCTGAGAAGAAACTGATTCAATAGCATTTATATTTAAAATGAAAATAATGCAACAGTACAGATGAACATGGCCCTATGTGAGTGGCTTAATAATCACAATTCATATCTTCAGTTACATATGGATATTTTCAGATCAACCTGATCATCTCCTAAGAACTCTGTTCCTCCATTATTGTTTATTGTATATTTGGTTTGAGTCAGACTGGAGGGGCAGGAAACATTTGGGGAATAGTCGGAAACTATCCTCAATCATCCTTTCCAAATATTTGAAGAGATAAATGTCCTTAAATTACTAAAAACAACCACAACTGATTACTGGTAGCAACAATGAGAATGCCAGGCTGGCAGTGGCTGAGAAGAGGCCTCAGAAATGTGAGACTAAGAATTCTTCAATTTATTCCCCATTGGCTAGCAAAGGGGACCCTTCCAGGCGGAGAGCTGCACCCAAAGCGAGGTAACTGTGCTTGTCTTCACTCAGCTACTAGTTCCTGAATTCCTTGAGGCACTGTTTCTCCTTGGTACACATGTTTGATTGACAACTACAGAAAATAGTATGATTTTGCTATAGCTTTGTCTGCAAACGCTACGTTCTTATAATCTCAAATGATTCTGTAAAATGAAACCATTTGTTTCATTTAGAATTGTTTTCGCATGCAGAGATCTCTTAATACCCATTTCAAAATTTGTCTCCTCTCAAGACAACTTAGACCATTTTACGGTACTGAAACGCTTTTTTTTTCCTTCTTCATTTTGAACTGGATGTTTATTCTCTGATGAGACTTGATAGCATCCAAAGCCTAAAGAAAATCACAGGGAATAAAATAGAGCCCTCTTCCTTTGGTGTGTATCCAAGAGCATGGAAAAACTATCACTCCTTTCACCTAAAATTCCTTTAGTTTAGTCCCTTGATTGCTAAGAGATGACAATTAAAGCATTCAGGCTCTAAAATGGAACCAAAAGGTATAATAAAAAACCAAAAGAAGCATTCTGAGAAACACTTTTTAAGGTTTCACCATGGTTACAAATGTAAGATTAAGTTTGCATCTCGAAAAAGTGTAGCACAATAAAAAACATGATTTTTTGATAATTCAGGCCAAAATGCTTTAGCTTGTAGTATATTTCAAGATTTCCTGATAATTCACGATTATAGTTTAAATTCTGTGTCATAAAATTAGGCATATATAAGTTTCAATTTGCTTCAATATATTGATTCCATTTCTTTTATAAAGACAGCATTCTTAGTTTTCCTGAGTTTAAAGTATTTTAACTTAAATAATAATCAAAATAACATGATGATAATAGTGCATATTTATCTGAGAGATTATATAATCTGTAATGCAAGAAATGAACTGTGCCAAATGACAATACCACCTCCTATAAATCCCACTTTTTCTGCCTCTTGCAAAAAGCAATTTTGCTTATTGATAAAAATAATATTCTCAGAATATTATTTATAGTAATCTCTTACTCTCCTGTTGATCATCAGAGTACATGAGTTACTTACAGTAATGTTTCCTTTGAAACAATATAGAGAAATCATGTTAAATTTATAAAATATAGGTAAATTTATTAATCTGTTGCATTGGATTATAAAACGTGTGTTCTCTGGTAGCCTCACCACCACTGTAGTCTACTTTTATGCTTTTTGTACCTGAAATTCTAGAAGTTTTGGATAGAAAATTTATTAATTCCATCAAATGATTACTACAAAGAACAAATAAAACAATGAATGTGAAATTTTGGCTAAGATATATTCCCCACCAGTAGTGTCACATTTAATTAATTATTATCTTTTTTATTAATAAAATGTATATTTTATTGAACACAAGTGAATTTTTAGATTCTTATTAAGCAACGTATACATGTTTGTATCTTTTTTCCATGCCATCTTTGCCAAATATTTTAGGGGCACCATAATTACTCTAGCATCTATACCAATGTTTTTCAAAATTTGTGATCCCTAAAACACCCCCATTTGAAACACATAGGCTTCCTAACACATTAGTATACATGATTATAACTTAGCTTCATGGTACCCAATCTAGACCACGATCTAGAGCTCCACTTTAGATCTAGATAATGTGGTCACTGTAGAATATGTATTTTCAAAAAAACTCTCAAAACTTGAAAAATGAATAAAGTTTGTGAATATCTACCCTTTAATCCTAGACCATTTAACAGCTCTTTTTTTTGAAATCTTTTTTACTTAATAACAACCAGCAGTGGAGTGGTAAAAAGTACCCTTAGAGCAAGGTGTAATATGTGTCTTTTATACAATCTACCAAAATTTTGATTTTGTTACACATACATATATTATTCCACATTTTTGGTGGTCACTAAATCAAAACATTCATCTGCACCAAAAATTATTTTGGTATTGAACTTTGAAAGAATATATGCTATAAAATATGCAGTGTGATAAGGAAAAATATTCTTTCAATAAAATTACATTTAACACATTAAGCATACTTACAATAATCTTGGTTGTTTTGGCCTTTGATAAATCAAGAAGATTTTCAGGATTTTGTTGTTGTTGTTGTTTATGAGTCAATGATGAATAGAGTAAAGATGTTACTTAATGTTCCTGCTTTGATCTGAAGAAAACATATGCTATACAATTTCCACTCACAATAAAGATGGAGTGAGCATACTCCATGGTATCCTCTGACTGATTTCAGCTAAAAACGTTGGACAATGGAATATATAAAGCAGCTATCACAAGACACTGAAGAGTCAATTAGAATAGAACTACTCACAGGAAAATCAAAATTCAAGTATGGGAATAGGATCTACCGTCAATCTGCTCCTCAGTAAGAACAATCAAACACTGACAAAAGAGTTCAAAATCTACTTTTTCAGAACTCTTGGTATTGACCAAGGTTTGAAAAAAAATCACAGAAGCGTGTACTCAAGACAAACTGCTGAACCCCAGGACAAACAGCAGAGTCTGTTGCTTTTTTAACTTGGCTTGTTCCTGTCCCTCTTTCCCCAGCTTCACAGTAGTCTTGAAAACTACCATCATGGTAGCTGTTGACATCAACAGTCTTGCCACCATCGGGGGAGGAGAATGAGATTGGAGCCCCTCAAAAATTCCCATCCTCAGAACATTGTCACTCTTCAATCTGTCTTGCAGATCTCTGGGAAAGTCCCATTTGCAGGGTTTTGTCATTATTTGAGCTGACTTGGAGCTTGCTGAATGGGAAAAACTCTCTGCCAAGGATTTGTCCAAAAAAATCAGGAGCAGTTGTTTAACATGGAAGTTTAGAGACTAACTGGGACAAACAAGAGTCTGGCCAAAAATATAGAAAGATCTGGGGAGTGAGATATTCATAAAGAACTTTGAAAGCTCTGATATATGCCTGGAACACTAGAAATTCATATGCATGTGCAGGGCTGTGGTATGGCCAGAAAATGCCTAAGATGGCTTCAGTCTCTCACCTCTGGGTGACCTCGGGGCCCTGCACAAGTAAGAAGTTAAGGCTAAGGCAGAATTGTAAACTCCCTGAGCACTGAGGCTTATGCTGAACACACACACACACACACACACACACACACACACACCCCCTCAGCAAATGTCGGAAGACATAGTTTCAAGGCATTTAAGGAAATCCGTGTTCACTAATTAACTGACCACAGTAAACCATGTAGAAACGTCAGTGTATGCTGATTCTTTACTTATGCTCCCCTTGTAGGTAATTATCTCTAAAATTGGAGTCATCCAATGGGAGAATAGGTATTATAAAATTTTCTGTAATTAGTTGCAGTGATCGGTTACACTACTTTGACCCCCAAAGGCATTTCGATCAGTCTTAACTCACTGGATAGGGTCGTTATGTGAAAATTGTCCCAAGACTTCCTCCTTATGGTTCCAGGTAGAGGCTGTGCAATCACCAATACATCCTGCTGTACCTGAAATAATGCTTCAGGCCAAGTGACAGGTGCATACAGAAACTTAAAGAAAAAGCCTGTTGATTTATTCAGTTGGTTGGGTCCAGGACCTTGGAGGGCATTGTTGCGGTCATTACTACAGATGGGTCTCATTCTGCTGTTTGGAGTCCTGTTGATAGTAACCTTAATTAAACGCTTTATGAGAAAAACTGAAAAAATTTCATCCCAGACACTGTGAGTAAAATTAATCAGAGTGTCTGACCGAAGGGTACTCTTGAGAAAACTCAGCAGAAGCCAAGAAAACATAGAAGCTGTGGATGAATATTGTTGCGAGATGATTCATCACGGTCTCTCATGTTTCTGTATACCTTACAAGTAGAGACACTGGTTATCTTTGTTCTAGACTATCTTTTCAAGGATGTTTTACAACCTAAAAAGATAGAGCTAGTGTCTCCCTCTGGAGCAAATGGAAGTTATATACTGTCCAGTACAACAAAGATAATGTTTCCATCTGGGGCAAAGGATACTTAGGTTTACTGCACACCATAAAAGATTTGGGTTCCTCAGTCAAGATGCAAACTCAGTATGTCTGTGTCATTCACCTGGACCCCTCTCTATCCCTCCTCTGGTGGAGAGGGGAAAAAACACAGACTCATGGGACTTGCCGGCCATGAGTCTTTAGTATCTGACTCAGAAATCTTCTATCTTCTGTCAGTATCCATGAACTATAACAAGTAACTTTTTAGCTTGTAAGTATGGTAAAATCTGACTTTTAAAAGTTCTTGACAAACAGATGAAACCCAGGAAAATTAGTAAATTATTTTGAGCAAATATTTAGCAAGTTTTCAAGAAAGATACACATTCATAACAAATCTAAATCAAAGTCACCTAATTGAAACAGAATAGAAAACCAAAGCAGCTTTTCCTCTGCTAATAAGAAAATACCTGTGGCATAGAGTACACCATAGAGTACATGCTACCAAAATTAAAGTATTTGGGTTCTTGTGGCATCTAAATTTCCAATAACGAAAATTAAGCTACATTTTCCAGAAAAATTTCACAAATATTATTTATCTGATCTAAACTTTTAAAATAAAATATGCAATTACTTTATGAAAATAAACTTTCATCTAAAGTTACAAAATAAATATACAAAAGAAATTACTAAATGAGTAAAATCTACAAAGGAGATAAGTAATCAATATCTTTGCATAATATAAATATTGTTCTAATTCTCTTTGACAAAAGCAGTGTACCTAAACTTTCTCTTTTTTTTCTTTTTAACTTAAGAGCATTTTGGTTCACAGCAAAATTGAGAGGGAGGTATAGAAATTTCCTATATATCCTCTACCCCCACACATGCACAACCTCCCCCATTATCAACATCCCCCACAGAGTGGTACATTTGTTACAATCAATCAATGAAACTAGATTGACACATCACATTCACCCAAAGGCCATAGTTTAGGGTTCACTTTTGGTGTTGTACATTCTATGGGTTTGGACAAATGTATAAGGACATGTATCCAACATCATAGTAACAAAAAAGAATTATTTTGCTGCCCTAAAATACCTCTATGCTCCACCTATTCATCCTACCTTCCCCTGGAACTCCTGGCAACCACAGATCTTTTTATCGTCTCCATAGTTTGCCTCTTCCAAAATATCATACAGTTGGAATCATATAGTATGTAGCTTTTTTATATTGGCTTCTTTCTTTTAATATATGCATTTAACTTTCCTCCATGTCTTTTTATGGTTTTATAGCTCATTTCCTTTTAGCACTATATGTGTTTTATTGTCTGATGTACCACAGTTCATTGATCCACTCACCTATCGAAGGGCATCTTGGTTGCTCCCAAGTTTTGGCAATTATGAATAAAGCCGTTATAGACATCCATGTGCAGGTTTTTAGGCAGACATACATTTTCAAGTCCTTAGGTAAACACCAAGGAGTACAGTTGCTGGATCATGTGGTAAGAGTATGTTTAGTTTCATAACAAATTGTCAAAATGTCTTCCAAAATGGTTCTACTGTTCTGCACTACCATTGACAATGAATAAGCGTCCCTCTTGCTCCACATCCTTACTAGCATTGGGTGTTATCAGTGTGCTGGATTTTGGCCATTCTCATAGGTGTGTAGAACCACAAAATCCTGCTTTTTAAAAACCTCATTGTTATCTATTCCTCACTGGTACTTTCATTTGCCAGCAGCAAACCAGGATGGCTGTGTTCCCACACCCTCCTAAATACTTTGCATTGTCAAAAATTTTTATATTTACCATCTTAATTGATAAAAACAGTCCTGGTTTTATAGCTTTATTATTGTGAAATACAATTCACATTTTAAAAGAGCACCCAACAAAATGTAACTGTATAACCACAACCGAGGTCAACGTATAGGATATCGCCAGCACCCAAGAAGCCGTCCTACTACTCTGTCCCATTTTCCTTTTTTCTCCCCCAGGTAGATAGTAATCACTTCCTTACTTTTCCTTATACTTATATCAGTTAACTATCTGTCTATAAATATTACAGTTTACTAGGGTCTTTTAAAAATATTATATAAAAGAAATCATAAAGTAAGCAATCTTATGGTTTTTTCCAGCTTTATTGAGGTATAATTGACAAATTATAAAATATTTAAAGTGTACAACGTGATTATTTGATATATGTATCAAAGCATTCTTATGTTTTTGAGGTTCATTTATGTTCTAATTCTGAGTCAGTTACAACTGACTGATTATTCTCCTTATTCTTGATCATATTTTTCAGTTTCTTTGCATGCCTTGTAATTTTTTACTGAATGCCAGACGCTGTGATTTTACCTTGTTGGATGCTGGGTATTTCTTTAAATATTATTGAGGTTTGTCCTGGGACAGTGTTAAGTTATTTGGAAACAGTTTGATCATTTCCGGGCTTGCTTCTAAGTTTTGTTAGATGAGAGTATAACAGCTAATTCTTTCCCACTACTGAAGTATTTTTCTGAATATTCTACCTGATGCCACTTCAATGTTTTCTACTGTGGCTGCTTGTAAAATAAACTCTAGTTGACACTAGATGAGCCCTAGGAATTGTTCTGTCTGCCTTTTTCATGTGGTTCTTTCGACAAGCTCAGGTAGGTTTCTCACACATGTGCGCATCAGTAACCAACAGAAAAATCCAGGAGAAGAGCTCTACAGGTCTCTGGAATTTGCTCAATGCTCTCTCCTCTGGTATTCTTCCCTGTGAACTCATCTCCTTGGCCTTCCAGACACCTAGCCCCGTCTCCCTACCCAAGGAAACCACCTGCCTCTGCCTGGGTTCACCTTGCCTGCACTGTGGCCATACACCTCATACCTTATTTAAAAACTAACTCGAATGATCAAAGACCTAATTATTAAACTACAAAACCTATGTAAGAAAACATAGCAGAAAATCTGGATGACCTTAGTGTGGGGGTGAATTTTTAAATATGACACCAAAAGCATGATCCATGAAAAAACATTGATAAATTGAATTAAAATAAGTAAATAAAAATTAAAAAAACATTTGCACTGTGTGCAGGGGACTATTAAGAAAATCAAAGAAAGCCACAGAGTGGTAGAAAATATTTGCAAAAGCATATAAGATAAAGAACATATTCCCAGAATATATTAAAACAACACTTAAAACACAAAAATAAGAAAATAAAGAACCCAATTAAAAAGTGGGCAGAAGATATGAACATGCACTTCCCCGAAGATAATCTATGGGAGGCAAATGAGAAAATGAAAAGATGTATAACATCATTAGTTATTATGAAATGCAAATTAAAACCACAGTGAGATAACTTAATACATATTAGAATGGCTAAAAAAGCAACAGCAAATAAATGGAATATATCAAATTTTAGGGAAGATGAAGAGCAAAAGGAAATTTCATTAATTCTGGGTGGGAATGCAAAATGAGACAGCCATTATAGTTCAATATAAATAAAGACATACATTTATCATACAGCCCACCAATCTCACGCCTAAATATTCAACAAGTGAATGAAAAAATATATAAAAATAAAAATATATGTTCACACAAAACCTGTATGTGAGTGTTTATAGCAGCCTTATTCATAATTACCAAAAAATGAAGCAATCAAGAGGTACATCAACGGATGAATGGATAAACAAACTGTGGTATATCCATGCAATGGAATATCACTTAGCGATAAAAAGTAAATGATGATTTACATGATAATATGGATTAATATTAACTGCATTTTGCTAAGCGAAAGAAGTCATACATAAAGGGCTACGTATTGTATGATCTCATTTAAATGATATTCTGGAAAACATAAACTAGAGGGATAGAGAAAAGATCTGTGTTTGGTGGGGATTTGACTACAAATGGGTCCTCACAAGCATTTTTTTTAGGGTGATAAAATGGTTCTGTATGGTACTATTGGTGATGAATGCATGACTTTGTCAAAACCCATAGAATTATAGGACAAAAGATTAAACTTTATTGTACGCAAATTAAACTATAATCAACTAGAATGTCAGTGGATGCCTGATGGGATGGAGAGTTTGACAAATGAATGACTCTATTACTAATGTTTGGCATAATCTCACTAACAGGGTTTGGGATAAAAGGTTCTGACCTGGGGTCAGCAGTGTTTTTGACTGGATACTCTAAGCCTGAAAGACAAAAAGAACAGTACATAAACAATAATTCTATTTGGTAAATTTACTTCTCATAGCAGTATGGGTTAAGAATTCTGAAACTACTTTACACACATCTAGGGTCAAAAAAATTCTTAAATAAATTGTAGATAATGGGGGCCATGTTCCAAATTGTCACAGTAAGAAGTTACAAGTGAGAAAGTGTGTTTGTGGAGGAGAGGAAGGTTGAAAATCTTGTGGAACTGAATTAGTTGAAGATACCAGTATGAAGTTATGTTTATTATAATGTATAAGAAGACAAATATACACAAAAATAAATAAGATACATGTGTATGTACAGGTTAATAAACATACATATATTTCCTAGTTCTGTCCGCTGAGAGGATCTACAGGAAATGACAGCTCAGTAGCAACGAACATACCATGCACCTTGAAAATCTATTTGATTTTATAGCCGATGCAGGGAAAAGAGAAAATGAGCTTGGATAGCCTAATAGTGCCAGAAATAGGGAAATGGCCAACCACCCCCAACACATACTCACCAGTAAGAAGGGAATATGTCAAAAGAACACTGGAGCCAACCAGAAAGAGCTCCAAATGACCAAAGTTGGAACAATTTGTGTAATGAAATAAATAATTCTAGTATTCGATTATAATCCAAAAAATAAAACATATATCCATTCATCCGTATTGACTTAAAAGATTGAATATATAAGTAAATGGGGAGAAGGGACAAATGTTGCTTACAGAAGAAATTTAAATAATAAATGTAGAAGAAATGAGAGAATTAGAAAATTACCACTAAAACACTACAGTGATAACTGCTACTGGCAAAATCCATTGATGAGTGTCAAAATTGGTGAGGAAAATGTTGATAAAGAGAATGTTTGCTTCAAACTACTTCTCTCCAACTTTTTGTTAATTACTGTGGTGGTTTTTAACGCAAGTCCACAAATTCTTTGATAATCCTGCCTCTAGGAAGTGGAGCTTGAATAGCCTCCCCTGAGTGACTCACTTCTGAAGAATATATATGGAAAGGTGAAAAATAATAACTACAGTGAAGAGACGTGGCAGATACCACTTAGTCACTTAATCAAGATTAACACGACCAATCATAAGTTGGTTGATTTCATATCCCTTCTGATATGATGCAATGGAAATCGTACTTCACTTTTTGAGTATTCTTCCCCAAAATCCATATACTCAGTCTAATCCTGAGAAAACAGCCAAGTCAAGGGCCATTCTACAAACTGTATGTCCATTACTTTTCAAAACTGTCAATCATGATTTAAAAGACCAAGAAACTTACACAGATTAAAAGAGATTAATGTGACGACTGAACACAACATGGCGTCCAGAATTGAATCCTTGAGAGAGAAAAATAATATGAGTGAAAAACTTGGTGAAATTTGAATAAAGTCTGCAGTTTAGTTAATAGTATTATATCGATGTTAATTTCTTAGTTTAGATAAATGTACCATGGTTTTGTTTTAAGGTGTTCCCATTAGGGGAAACTGGGTAAAGCTGAGCAATATCTGGAGATATTTTTGTTGTCACAACTGACAAAAGGTGCTACTGTTGGAGACCAGAGAAGCTGCTAACATCTACAATGCACAAAACAGCACCACAGCAAAGAATTTTCTGACCCAAAATGTCAATAGTGCCAAGGTTGATAAACTCAAATTTAGTGAGTGTTTTGTATTATTCTAAACCTCTTAATAAAGAGTACTGGAAGTGATTTTCTTTCAGCTGGCCAAACCAGCAATATACCTTCACTATCTTACCTCAGGACTTCCAGTTCTACAGTCCTTTGTCTTAATCTACTCTTTAGGAATATTTCCGCTCCATTCCACAGGACAACACACCAGATTATTACATTGATGATGACATGATAATTGGACCTGGTGATTAGAAAGTAGCAAACTCTTTTGACAAATTGTTAAGACACAGGCAAGTCAGAGAGTGGGAAACAAATCCCACAAAATTTCAGGGATCTGCTACCTTGATGAAATATTAGAGGTAATATCTGGGGCAAGTTGAGATAACGTTCCAAAGTGAAGGATTAGGTCCTTCTACCACAAACAAAGAATAATATCTAAAAGGCTTGTTTGGATTTTGAAAGAGACGTATACATCATTTGGACATTCATTCCAATTCATTTACTAAGGAACTCCAAAACCTGCCAGTTTTGAGTGGGGTCCTCCATATGTCCAGGATACCATGCAGTTTGCTAAGCCATTTGGGCCACATGAACCACAGATCCAATGATGCTTGAAGTGTATGTGGCAGATAGTGAAGTCTGTAGTCATTAGCAGGTTCCTATAGGTGAATCACAGCAAAGAATCTGAAGATTTTTGAATCATGCTCTGCCGTCTTTTATAAATAGCTAGTCTTATTTTAAGAAATAGCTTCAGGGTTGTTACTGAGCCTTAGTAAAGACTAAACACTTGACTATGAACCACCCAGTTACCATGTGACCTTAGTTGCCCATAAAGAACTGAGTGGTGCTGGATTATATGGAACCACTTCCATCATGGAAGGGACTGCTCTTTGTTCTCACTGGAATAGGTATTTATTAATGGAATTACCTTCCCTGCCCACAGTGCTTCTGCCGAAACCAATATCCATTGACTTACAAATGCTTTATGTACCATCGTGTTATTTCATACAGCATTGCTTCTGACCAAGGAACTCACTACAGAATAAGGGAAATGAGGCTTTTTTAAAATTAATAATTAAAATTGCAATCAGTCCTATATTTATGTAATCATTAAAATTTTTGAAAATAGAAATTAAAGTGAATCTATTTGCAGGCTCCCAAATCAGCTTTAACATTTTAACATACATGGGTATTTTTATTGAGCACTGACTAGATTCCTGACTTCTACCAGCATCTAGAAATAAAGATAGATAAGTCATAACCCCTGCCCTAAAGGTCCAATAGAAAAATTTATACAAATTCCAGGAAGCAATAAAAAATATAAGCAAAGTACTAGAAAGAATGGCTTTCATGAAATATTTTACAATGCATGCTGTTCCATTATATGAGTATGCCTTAAGGCCAAACACTATTTTAGGCACTTTAAGATGCATTAGCTGGAGGAAAGAGCCTTCTGTCAATAAAATAACTTCAGGCTGTCAGATGAGGCTAATAGCTTCATCTCTGGATCTAATTTTCTTAATAAACATACAGCTTACTATTTACCAGGCACTGACTTAAATTTCTTGCAAATATTTACATTGATTTTATCCAATATCAATTAATTATTAATTTGAATTATATCAAACTATCCTAGTAATTCAGCTCACTGAATAATGTAGGGACACTTGCACCATAGGAATTTGAGAGAAATGCATACAGATTTAGGCTTCTGAAAGGGTCTTTGAGATATCACAAAAATCAGCCATCTTGGAGACTGCCTCACACCTGTGTCCTATTAACTGCATTCACATCTCCCATTCCCTCTTCCTTCCTTCAAAACACAAGTATCAAATATTATCAAACTTTACCCTATTGATTCCCAACAGCATGATTCAACACAAGAAAGTCACACATAATTTGAAAATTCAGATTCAATACACATATTTTTACTTGAATTAACGGTCAATAAGATATTTTTTGGATGGTAAGAATACACAATAGATAGAGTGAGAAAACCCTGCAGGGACAAAACATATTGAGAATCATGGTTATACCAAAAATACACCATTTTTTGGTAGCCCATCCATCAAGATACAAGTCAGGAGTACATGAGTGTGCAAATTTGCTTACAAATTTCGTTCTGAGGCACTCTGCATTCTCCTATGCTTTTTATACAAAGTCTTTTGCTAAGCCTTTTCTTTTTTCTACTTATAAGCCAAACCTCCCCTTGGGAATAGGAGTTCAAAAGACTCCATGAACATGCAGCAAATTTCTTTCATGTGTTATATTCTTTTACCTTAAGATTTTACTATCCCAGTTTAAAAATCAGGACATTTATTGACTTTTTATATAAATAAGTTAAAACTATTATGGTGGAGGAGTGAATCAATCTTGAATGAGTTAGTGTGGCTGAGGGAACTATGAAACAGACTTGAGTAAATCCTCTTCTCTCTTCACCATCTGTTCTACTGCTAGCACCAAACTTAAGGAAAAAATAAGAAAGTAAAATTGGAATATTCAAAGAATCTCAAGACTGCCAGACTGAAAATCAAGTGACTAGGATTCTAAAAGCCTGCTTCTTTCTTCTGTATCTTTAAGACTAAGCAAAAGCAGTATGGTCCATCTGGTTCTGTTCCCCAAGGTGACTTCTCCCTTTTCTTCAGATGTCATTCCTATCTAGTACCTCCAGGTGCTGGTAAAATTTTGAATTTTCCAAAATTAATTGAGATCTTGCATTCAGCAAATGGCACTGACTCTTAAGGAGAGCCTAGTAACAACACAGTCCATTGTCTGCGTTTTTCTGGACATTAAAGTCCCTTAATCATGGGCACAGCACGTGCTATACATCCTCCAGGTAAACTTGACATGAAGGAACAAATGCTTGATGTAAGAACTGAATTTAATGTAAACGGACACAAAGCAGTTATATTTCCTAAGAAGATAATCATGGAAAAGTAAAACCAGCATAGACATAAAGCTGAAAGGGATGTATTTACATCATGTTGACTCACCTCAACACTTCCTGCACTCTGAAAGTCTACCTTTTCAGCCAGGCGATGTTGAAAAAATGGCAAATGTCTTTCTGTCCTCAACGCCTTCTAAATATTACTTTGAAATTTTCTAATCGTCATTCAGTTTTTCAAAAACACTAACAGTAAGAAGGTAAAAGGCTAATCCATAAAAATGACTTGGGAAAATTGAATTGAATCCATGTAATTGAGCAATCAGAAGACAAAATTTCCTGAACTAATTCACAATCATTACAGTAATACACCGCCTTCTTCTCTTACACTTTTCTCTCTTAGAGTATGGGTGAGTAGAGAATCTAAACTAAGACAAGGTAAAATGATATTCTGAATGCTCTGCACAGACCCAAGTTTAAAATTTTTACTCCAGGTACCAAATTTCCTGGGTTTTACCCTGAACTGGATTGTTCATTTCTGGCCAAATTCAACATTAGAAGACAGAATTCCTGAAATCATCCTTCACACCAATTCCCCCCATCTCCCAAGACTGCTTCCAAGACCGAAAGAAAAAATATAGGAAATGAATAGAATCTTTTGGGTTGGAGGAAATGACAGGATTGATTAAGTAGTAAATGAACATGCTGTACAGAAGGACACAAACAAGAATGTTTTTATAGTTTAAAATCACAACAAATCTAAAGTCTAAATATTTATTGGTGATAAAATGAAATAATATACTTCAGGATATTTGTACAGTGAAATACTACACAGCAGTGAAAATAATAAGCCACAGCTACATGTATCTATGGATAAATCTCAAAAATGTCATGTTAGAAAAATAAAAGTTACAGAAGGATACATACAACATGACAACATTTTTAATGAAATTTTAAACCATGGAAACAAAAAATAGATGCTAATTAAGAATAATGCACGTAGAATAAAGTTATGCTGTGTAAATAGGGATGATATAACCCAAATTCAAGATAGTGGTTACAGGAAAGAAATGAGATGCAACTGGGGAGAGGTATGCAAAGTGTTTCAGTTGAATTTGTAATTGTTATTGTTTCGTTAGGTTGGATATATTATTGTTTGTTATATTACTCTATATTTTTGATATAATGAAATATTTAATATTTAAAAATTATAAAATACAACCACAATTAGATAAATTGGCTAAGAATTGGCAAACATATGCTGGGATGTATCATGTAACTTCTGGATCTTGGCTAATGATGGAGATGGACAAATAAAGGATTCCTTTGTATGATAATTGAATATTGGAACCTTGAGGCCCAGCCAATATGATATTTCTATCTTGTTAACATTCTTTGAAATGAATTATTGCTTTTCCTATTAGCTTAATTTGTTTAATTACCTGCTGCCTTGGTTAGTCTCAGCTTCACATATCAAAAATTATAAGTTATATACAACATAATATGTGCTTTTCACTCATGAGCAACAAGTTCACTAACTTCTTGAAATCACAGAGCTATACTATCCTTACAGCACTAAACTCCAACCCCTTGAGGGTGAAGTCCTACTCTTCGTGTTCCAAGATGCTGCCTATACCACAAATAATCACATCCACATTCTAGTCCAGAGAAGAAAGTTGGGGAAATGGTTTAAGGACGTTTTCTAGTGTGCAAGCAGCATTTCCACTTATATCTCTGGGGAAATTTTTGTCACTTAACCATATAGACCTTCAAGGTAGGCTGAGAATTATCATCCTTAAACTGGGCATATTGGCAAAATGTATTTTTGATTCAGATTTTAAGACTCAGGTGAGAATGGGACAGGTAGCTGCAGTCTCAGACACACCCACCAAATAGCACTCCTCACATCCGTGTGTTCTGCTTGCCTGTTACTGCATAATAAGCCATCCTAAAATTAATGGATCAGAGCAATCATCCTTTCTTTATGTTCAAGATCCATGGGCTAAGAATTTTGGTAGGGTTCAGCTGAGTGATTCTACTCCTGCAGGGGTCAACTGAGGTCACTTGGTGGTGTTCAGCTGGCAGCTGGTGGTCCGGAGGATCCAAGAAGGATTTACTCACTTATTGGTGGGTGTGATTTGAAGGTTGGGCTGAGTTGGTCCACTCTCCCTCTCCATGTACTCTCATGGTTTCTTCACATTCTCTCTCCAGTGGGTAGTTGTTCTCTTACACGGCATCTTCAACTTCAAGAGTGGGCATTCTATGAAAAAGGAAGTGGAAGTTAAGTTGCTAGGGTCTTAAGAATCAGGCACAACATCCCTTCAGATGCAAGAGAGAAGATATGGGATGTAGATGTCACCTCATGATACAGGGTTTGTCAAAGAATGAGTGACCATCTTAAACCTGCAACTACAGATAATAAACTTTTCAGGATTGTTTTACTTACTCTTAAAAAATCTGAATCATTTTGCTCAAACACAAAAAACAAAAAAAGAATCAGATTTAAGAAATATCCTGTCCAATTTTTCTAGATACAGATTACTTACAAAGAACTAAGTTATGGTTGTAACTACAACCATAAGTTACAACTACACTGTAGGATTTTTAAAATTTAAATTCTAAATTCCAGAACCAACTTTTAAAACTGGGTTTTTTGAGTAAAAATAGTGTAGCATCTTCCTTTTGAGTCAGTCTGAGTGAAAAATCCTAGTGTCACACCTTTCATAATGTAGTTTGAATACCAAAAAAACTGAACGTTTGGGGTATGTTTGTGTTTTCTATTTTAGGAAGAGATGAGGGTAGCGGAACAGCTAAGTGGACCCACACTGGTTTCCTATTAATCATAAGGAGTTTAATATTTTCTTTTCTTCTGAGATGAAAATAAAATTTTAAACTTCTAATTTGGTGTTATGCAGAAAACAAAATAACCTCAAAATAAACACAGAAGGGTTAACGTGTCACCCAACACTATTATATCTCCACCGATGCTTCATAAACTATATAATCTTCTTCAGTTAAATACACACCACAAGAATTCATTCTTTGCTGCTAGACATCTACTTTATTACTTTGTAACTAATAAAATAAGAAAGAGGTCCTCCGTGAAAGTTTTATTTGGAGATCCTCAAATTTTTAATTGGAGATCATGTGTGCTTATAAAGACTGTCTTTCCATTTTTTAAACTTTATTTTGAAATAATTTCAGACTTACAAAAAGATTGAAAATATTACAAATAATTTGTATATATCCTCTACCCAGTTTCCTCAAATACTAATATCTTATAAAACCATATTACAGTTATCAAGACCCAGGAAATTAGCGGTAATAAGATATTATTAAGTAATCTACAGACTTTATTCACATTTTGCCGTTTGTCCCATTCAAGCTCTTTCTCTGATCCAGGATTCAATCAGGATCACACATTGCATTTAGTTATCAACTCTCCTTAACATCCTCCAAATCTGTGCCAGTTCCTAGCCTCCTTGTCTTTCATGACCTTGACACTTTGGAAGAATATTGGCCAGTAATTTTGCATACTGTCCCTCATTTGGGTTTGTCTGATATTTCCTCATGTTTACGTTTGAGTTGCATTTTTGCCAAAATCCCACAGAAGCGGTTCTGTGCTCCTCTCAGTGAATCATGTTGACAGGCACGTGATATTTACGCGTCTCCGTACTGGCGATATGAACTGACAACTTGGCTAAGGTGATCTCCACCAGGTTTCTCCACTACAGAGTTACATTTTTTTCTCTTTATGATTATATTTTGTGGGGAGACACTTTGATAGTGTGCAAATATCCTGTTTCTCACTTTTGCCCACAAGTGTCGGCATCCATTAATGGTTCTTTCCTGCAAAAGTTATTATCATGACGTATGCCAAAAAATGATTTTCTATTTTCATCATCCTTTATACATGTATTAATTGGAAATAGTACCAATTAAAGTAATTCTTTACTTTTCCACTCTACTGTGGCTTTGTGATGGCAATTATTAATCTTATTTTGAAAATAATGCTGAGTTTTAGGTTTTGTTTCCACTCTGCTTTGGGATAGCTAGTGTTAGCTTTATGTTGATTCATTTGTTGTTAAGTCCACTTTGTAAGGAAGTATTAAGGATACTCCACCTCTCCCTACCTGTCTTTTCTCCTTCTCCTTTAAAGATTTTGCTTTTGTAGTCATACTTCCTTTTTATTTCCTACTTCTTTCCCCTTACTCTATCATCTCCCTCATGCTGAAGACATTAACTACAAAATAAAGACTTTGGATGTGATACCATTTAAAGAAAAATAAACTAATTAACAGAAGAGAAGAAAATAGTGTTTTATTTTAGCTTTATCTCCTGAGCCAGAAAACTGACACATTAGGGCAAGGAGGGAAAGCTGCCTGGTAGGGCAAGAACTATCAATAATGCAATTCTCTTTGCTTCTACAGCTCCTAGAAAGACAGGTTGGAAGAAAATTCAAACAAACCAAGGACTGGTAGGAAAGAAATTAAGTAAACAAGTTCCAAACAGAGAGTAACTGGTCCCTAAAGGGTTTTTAAAATGGAAGAATTTTAACTAGATCTTGAAATAAATGTTTCTGAATTGTTTGAACAAAAGGCAAAGCAGCCCTTTGACCATAGATCGAATGTTCTGAGGAGACAGGAATGTGTCACTTTGGAATTCCACAAACAAGAGCAAAGTGAGGCTGGGAAGGTTGTAAAGATGAATGACTGGGATGATTACTGAGGATCAAAGGATACAGGTAGTTAAAGAATGATTTCAATTAAAAAATAAACAAGACCTGAAAATTAACTTTATTTTCATCTGAAGGATAGTCAAGGAATGGCATTGCAAGAATCAAGCTCATCTCAAGGGAGAAAACAAAACATCTTTTAGAAGGAATCCTTCTATGCTTCATTTTATCATGGGTAGATTATAGGAACAATTTATTCTGTAATCTCTCTGATAAGTTAAATAGCCCAATAAACTGAGTCACAACTAAACCTTGGCCCCATCCTTAACCTTTACATAACTCTAGTCCTTCATCTGCACAATCTAAATAGCAAAAGCCTTGCACATTAACTTTTTCATGTCTACAAAGTGCTCCAGGCTCCCAAGATAAAGCTTCAGTCCAGTCCCAGAGAATGTGGCATGCAGGAAGTCACAGCTGATGTCACCTGCTGCTCACATCCTCTTGGGCCTGTGCAGCCCTTAGTGGATGAGCTCAGTCACATCCTGTGAAAGAGACCAGTGAGCATTACAAGGAAGGAAAGGAGGCTTTGTATCATGCTCTTAAACCATTGGGCATTCTAAGTCAATTTTCCTGGACACTATAGTCCACTTAAGCATTTTGTCATGTACTGGTTTAACGATAGTTCTCACATTGTTCCTCCTTAAACATGTTGAGACATCTTATCCAGAGAGAACAGTTTTGTGGTTAAGATAGTATTTGTAAGCCCTGAGTAAACCAATGTACATCCCTAAAAAGACTCAAGTTTGTGACTTTGGTCATCAAACTTAACAATAGCTAACATTTATAAGTGCTCACTATATTCAGTCACTTTTCTGGGCTCTTTTTTGTATATGTGCAAATTATCTCATGTATTCTTTTTTAAAAAACCTCCATATAGGAAGTACAATTGTGATTCCATTTTCATGGAAAATGAAAGTGAGGCACAAAAGTCAAGAAACTTGCCCCAGGTCATATAGTTAGTAAATATGGAAGCCAGGATGTGGATTCATAGGTGTAGCTTAATCTAATTAACCCAATTAGATTACTGCTAGTTTTCTTTTCATATAATTTTTCACTTATAAGTTAGATATTTTTCTCTACCACTGATGCCTCATTTATGAAAGAAAAACACATGTGCTCCCTTAATTCAGTTTCCTTAAATGTTTGTCAGTTGATCGAACATGTACTCATAGTAAAGTACCTTTGTAAAATGTAGCCTAATATTGTCTGTGAATGGAAAAAGAAATGTTATTTGATAAGTAGCTAGGCCCAAGAAAATCTAGGAGGGGGCTGGGTGTGAGTGGGGAGGGAGGGAAGGAGACAGTTGTAAGGAATTGTTGCCCAGAGGGAGCATAGGAGGGCATATGTACAATGACGAAGAGCTGGACGGATAAACTACTATATTTGCAACAGGGTATTTTCTTCACTTTTGACTGACCGCTTATTCTGTACTGGGGTATTATTCTAAAACACTTTTTTTCTAATTATATTGCTACTACATGCTCAATGAAAAAATTAGACATATGAAACCACCTATACACACACATGCAAAGTATAATCTCTTCACACAGAGTTAACCTCTGTTAATAATTTTGCCAATAGGCAATGAAAAGGGTTAATATTCTGACCAATGTCTGGAACCCAGGGAATTCTCTGGGGCTTGTTATAATACTTGCAAATCCCGTGGTAAATGTTGATGGTAACATACAGAAAGCCAAAGAAGCAAGACCAGTAATGATACAGGAATTTGAGGACTGAAAGTTTGGATCACATAATAGTCTTTTATCAGTGATGAATTTACTAATTTTGATCATTGTACCGAGGTTGTGTAAGAGAATGTCCTGTTCTTAGAAAATATCTGCTTAAGTATTTAGTGATAAAGGGGCATAAAATCTCCAACTTAACTCGAATGGTTCAGAAAAATGTAATATGGATATATATATATAAATACGGAGAGACCATGAAAAAGTGAATGGGACAAAAATGTCAATAATGCTTGAATCTGGGTAAAATATATATGGGAGTTTTTTGTACTATTCTTGCAGCTTTTCTGTAAATTTGAATTATATCAAAATAAAAAGTTAAAAAAAGAAGTTTGAATCACCTAACCAGGTAAAGAGACTGAGATCACTTCGCTAGATAAGACACAGTCTAAAGAGGGCATGAAATGGCTCGTGGAAGAGGAATGCTATAAATACCAACTATGACCACTCTGGCCGTGACCAGTTGCAGAAATGAGAACTAAGGAAGACACATACCCCTCCTTTACTTTGATATGTGTTTATTTATATCTACTTGCCAATTTTTTTCTCTTCTTGCCATTCCTATACTCTTTAATACAAGACATGTGATTAGTTTTTAATTCTATAATTCAGTATTTTAGTTATGGGATATCAAAGGGAGCTTGAGACTGAAAAATAAATGAAACATCAACTCTCAGATTTAGAAAAGCAATATATGGGACTATCTATAACCTATAATTGAGTCATAGCTTGTGAGGAATTGTGAGGTTATTGACACATAGAACTGACTGGAATCTCATAGATAAAAATTCAACTAAGTTTTTGAGATGGTATCATTGTCAAAAGAACCACTTGCCTGAATTAAAAGGGACTGACTGTCCAAGACTTAAAATAGCCTTTGGAATGCCCCCTCCCTCAAATGTCTGTAAGCAGAAGTCTGGTTAAAAATCTCTGCACTCTCTCAAAATAAAATATTCTCCAACGTCTTCTCATTTGTGATTCAGGTGAGTAATATCTTTCAGAAGGTGGAGTCAACAGCCATAGAGAAACAGGGATTTGGAAGCTAGTCCCAGAGGGCAGAACTGGGGTTTAATCAAGGAACACTGCCCAGCCTTGGGGTTGGGCCCTCATCTCTTTCCAATAGGATTACAGAATTGCTACGTACTAGGGATGGCCTTGTGCCTCCATTGTTCTCCTTTCTGAAAAGCAGTGTTTATTGTGGTTTTCTGGATTTGTTCAACTCTTTTTCTGGGGGGAGGGTGTAGGGCGAGGCAGAAAAATTGTCTTTATAGTTAACAGTTCTACATATAAAGAGGATCCACACAGAGACAATGTTGAGATTATCACAATATCCTGGAAATGGGGGCTTTTGGGTTAACTCCTTTGGGAAGGGGTTGAGTATGTTTTATGTCCATGAGAAGAAAAGCAAATACTTTTAATTAAGAGGGCAACAGTAAGAGATTATATTGTCAAAGAATCCCTTCTCCTATTGAGTCCATCCTTAAAGGATGTCAGACTTGGCCAAGTAGCAGTTTTGGGCCAAGAAATATTAGTAGAAATGATGTGTACTCTTCCTGAGAAGTTTTACGAGATGTAAGGTGGTGTCATTGCTCTTTTTGTTGTGCCAAGACTGTCCTAGTTAGTAGCTACTCGTCTGGCCTAGGTCCTTAAGTGAAGAGAAGTGAAGTGGAGTGACAGGCAGACTTTAGCCAAAGTGTAGCAACCGTGAGAATCAAACCTACGTTTTGCATGCCACAGATTTTTGAGATTATTTATTACTGCAGCATAACCTAGGAAAATTCTAACCACTACACTGAAAGATTAGTTGTGAAGAATCTATTTCTACTGCAACAGGAAATAAGGCTAGTATTGTAGTAATCATTGAACTTGGAAAGCAAATATGTTATTTGTCCACTGATTCAACAAACATTTACTGAAGATACAATTGTATTCTGGGAACTGTGCTATTGGTGCTATTTTTGAATGTCCAGGAATGGATGTGGTCAAGGTTTTCTTATTGTGAAATCTTGGAAATTAATGATCTAGGACCAAAAGAAAAATAGCTTTATAGGAGGTATACAAAGATTATTGTTTGATTTTGGTCAGTGTGAACCAAATGTAAAGTATGCAAAGTACTCAAGAAGAGAATCTAGAATCTGTCACTAAATCTGGTAGTTATTTGAAAGAGATGTCTCAGATAAGCAGTTTGCAAAACAATCAGTAGAGGATCCAGCAAGAAAGTCTTTTCTTTCTGGACTTGAGGTTCTATGAATCATGTGAATACACATGAGTTTAGTAAGTTCCAAGGAAACAGAGCCACGAATTTCCATCTAGAATTTCCATTTCCACTCTGAAAATGAGTCCAATGGCATCTCTAATTCTTACACTAATATCTTTTTGGAAGAGACAATAAGCAGAGAAGGCCCAAAACTAACATAAGACACACAGCATGTATGAAGTAGTGATGGCACATGCCTTAATGAGCGCGAGATAAATACACATTATAACAGATACCATCTATTTCATGAAATTGAGTGAAATCCTAAAGAAAGAAATGCTTGTATGGCCCCAAATCAATATAGTTCTATTAGTTTGTTTAAACAGGGAAGTGCTTTGAATGACTAAAACAAAAACTTAAATAAAGCAACAAATAATAAACCTTTCTTTTTGATTTTGCAAAAAGAATTATTAGGAAAATAGGATTGTATAATATGGATGATAACTAAGGGAATTGTAGGCAAAGTTGCTAGTCAAGTTGCAGGGACTTAAATGTCAACTCCTGAGGGAGATTTTCTCCATGGTTTGAGAGGAATTTCGCAAATTCCATACTGTAAACAAACTAGCATCAAGAAAAAAAATATTTCAGTGATTTATTCAATAATGAGGCTTGTGGGATGTTTTTGAAGTTTTTCTTTTTTAATTTTTTTTTTTTTAAGGTTCACCCTGAGCTAACATCCGCTGCCAATCTTCCTCTTTTTATATGTGAACCGCCACCACAGCATGGCCATTGACAGACAGTGGTATAAGTTGGTGCCTGGGAACTGAACCTGGGCTTTCTGAAGCAGAGTGCACCAAACTTAACCACTAGGCCACCGGGGCTGGCCCTTAACTTTTTATCTTAAACTAATTTTAGACTTACAGAAAAGTTGCAAAAATTGTACAGAGAGTTTTCATATACCTCTTACCCAGATTCTCCTCAGGTTGGCATCTTTCACTGCCATAGTCCAATTATGAAAACCAAGAAATGAACACAGGTACATTACCATTAACTAAAATACAGACCTTACTTTACTTGAATTTCACTCATTTTTCCACGAATGTACTTCTTCTGTTCCAGGAACATATGCAGGATCCAATGTTGCTATTTGCCCTTGGTTCCTTCCAGTCTGTGACAGTTACATAGTTTTTCCTTATGTTTCATGACCTTGACATCTTGAAAAATACTGATGAGTTACTTTGTAGATTGTTCCTCTTTTGGTTTGTTTGATGCTTTCTCATGACAAAAATGAAGTTATGCATTTTTTTGGCAAGACTACCATAAACACGATGTCATATGCTTCTCATGGTCATGATGTATCAATATTTCTCAGTGCAGGTAATGTTACCTGTGTTGATTTGGTTAAAGTGGTGTCTGCTGGGTTTTTCTTTATAAACATCTTCTGGAGAGATGTCTTTGGCACTATGTAAGTACCCTGTTTCTCTTCAAATTTTTGCCAAATGAATTTTAGCCTCCATCAATGGATCTTGTTTGCCAAAATTATACCACAGTGTTTGCCTAATGGTGACTTATTTCCTTCTCTCTTTCTACATTTATTAATTGGAATTCTTCTATAAAGAAGAAATATCTCTTATCCCCCCTTTATGTAATTATTCAACTATTTGTTCATATCAAAATGGACTCAAATATTTATTTTATTATATAAGTTAAAATCCAATATGATCATTATCTTTGTCCCTTAGACAAGTTCCCATCCTTTATTAAGTACAGTCATGTGTGCTTAACAATGGGGATATATTCTGAGAAATGAATGGTTAGGCGATTTCGTCATTGAGCAAACATCATCAAGTGTACTTACATAAAACTAGATGGTATAGCCTAGTACACACTTAAGCTATATGGTACTAATCTTATGAGACCACCATTGTATATGCAATTCATCATTGATTGAAACGTCATTAAGTGGAACTTTCAAAACCTGGATTATAGGTGTCCTTATTGCTCTGGGTGTCATTACCTTTAGCCTCTTCAGCCAATCGAGGTAAGAAATATATGTATAGATAGCAAAACATGCATACACTGAAATTTATATTTCTATAATTTATACAAATTTCTATAACCTATACAAGTCTATTTGTATAATTATTACAATGAGTTTATACTGATAACTGATTCCAATAAAAGACCCCAGTGTTTATTTTAGCTTTTGCCCTTTCCTTATATTTAGTTTCTTTCTCCAAGCATAAGAGATGTAGATCTAGCTGCATGCGATATATTTCCTTTTTGTTTTCCAGTTCTAGTATGCACATTACATAGTTTCAGAATTGCTAACCCATACCTCTATAAGAAACACATTTACTAACTAGATTAGAGCAGTTATGTAGAGTTCTTTTATGTCCTTGGCTTTATAATAAGCAGTTAATATTTTCTAAGTTACCTGGTTAGTTCTTTTCCTCTACATTCCTTCAAAATGCTTAGGTTATTCATTTGTAATTCTGTTTAGTTCATTTGTTAATGTTTCTATTCCACATGAGTTCCACCCACATACCAGTTTATTTACCTAAGTTTTGATTAGTTGAGGTGCCTATGAAGTGTTGCTATACATCTAAGAATCAGAGATATACAAATACATATACTCGGAGGAATGTTACTCCCTCCTTATCCCTGTTCCTATTCCCTTCTCCTTTCCAACTACTTCTCACCCACTTTCTGTAGCTAAACAATCTCCTTTGTACTTAGTTTATCATTCCTGTATTTATTGCACATAAATGGGAAAGTATGTGTGTATTTTCTTATACCCCCTCATTTCTTACATGAAGGACTGTACACTATAGTTTCTTTTGTAATTTGCTTTTTTCACTGACAGATATGTCCTGCAAATCACTCCATGTCAGTTCATACTGAACTTCCTCATTCTTTTTTGCAGCTGCATAATACTTCATTGTTTGGATAGACCACATTTTACCTAGTCACTTTCCTATATATGAGTATCTAGTTGTTTCCAATATTTTGCAATTACAAGTAAGGCTGTGATGAATAACCTTGTACATATATGTATTCTCATTGAAGGTGTATCTTAACTGTATATTTCTAGAAATTTCTGGATTGAATGGTAAGTGCATATGTAGTTTTAAGTATTACCAAATTTTCCTATTGATGAGTTCGACCAATTTGCATCCCCATTAGCAATATATGAGAGCCTTGCTGAGAGGATCTAATATTTATGTATACAATTTTTACACATTGGATAGGTGATAAATAGTATCTCAGCATTGTTTTAATGGTTATTTCTCTAATTATGGGTGATTTGAATATTTTTTATATATTTGAGGACAAGTTTTTATTTATTGTGAATTTTCTGCTCATGTCTTTTTCTCATTTTTCTGTCAGGTTTTTGGTCCTTTGCCCTTTTACTTTTCAAGGGAATTTTACCCTTTGCCTCTTTTATATATTGCAAATATTCTCTAAAAGGTAGTCAGTTATATTTTTTAAGGGTTTTTTTTTAATGCAGCCATTTTTATTTTATGCTGTTAAATGTAACAATTGTTTCTTTTACTGCCTGTAGATTGTGAATCACATTTACAAAGCTCTTTCCTACACTGAGACTAAGGGGAAATTCACCAATATTCCTTTCCAGTACACCCACGGCTTCATTTTTTACAATTAGATACTTAGTCCACTTGCAGTTTATTTTTATATATGGTGTGAGATGTAGATTTAATTTTAACTTTTTTTCAAATGGCTAGCTAGTTGTCTCAACACATTTATTAACCAGTCAATATCTTTACTCCAGGGAATTAAAATGCCAGTTTGTCATACATTAAATTTCCATGTGTTTAAATCTAATTTTGGACTTTCTATTCTGGCTATTCATATATCTTTTAAGAGTTTTTAAAATTTTTTCCTCAAATAGATTTTGCACATTTCTTGTTAAATTTATCTCTATATGTTAAATCTTCTTTGTTACAGTCTTAAATAAGATTATCTTTGCTATTATGTCCTCTATTTATTATTTGAGTATATGAAGATTATTAGTTTTGTATGTTAATTTTATATCCTGCTAACTCAATTAATTAATATTTGAGTTAGTTTTAGCATTGATTCCCTGGAGTTTCCAGATATACTATCATATTACCTGCAAATAAAGATAGTTTTATTCCTTCTTTACCCATTCTTATGTCTCTAATTGATTTTCCTTGTTTAACTGTGCTGGGTAATGATATTTCTACCACAATGTCATATCGTAGAGCAGCTTGACAAATATACACACACACACACACACACACAGTCATGTTAAGAAAGTATCCCTCCATTCCTATTTTCTTTAGAATTTTCATCATAAATGTATGTTGAATCTTCTTAAAAGCTTTTTCAGTATCTGTGAAGGTAATCACGTGATACTGTATTGTGCTAAGATGAAGGAAGCAATAAATGTGGACTTGTGATTAGACAACTTTTGGAGGAAATTTGGGGGAAAGATTTACAAGTAGAAAATCTCACAGACAGAAAAGAGTAAACCTTGTGCAGTGTGTAGGATATGGAATGGTTTGTACTGGCACAAAGGAGACATTCTTAATGCACACAAATCCATCAGTTTTTTTTTAAAAGTGGAAATTGCTTTTCTGAGGCATATGTGTATTTCTGAAAGCATAATGAGAAGATATTTTATAAAGAACTAAGGACCAGTGAAGCAAAGACCTATCTTTTTATTCCTCCTGTTGCTTTGGAAACTTTTCAGCAATAAAATCTGATTTTTACCATGAATACTTAGGAACAATTACACATGATAACCAACCTGTTGTATAATTTATCTGCAGTATTAAAAGATTCCCAGATGGTTGAAATTCTTAAACTTTCCAAAATAATTCCTACATATTGTATTATTATGAAATGAGATGATAAAAATGTTGCTGTTTGAATAGTTCAAGATCTATCCTAATTTTATCTATCAAAATATAAAATTAAATGTAAGAATAAATTAGAGATTGGGTTTAAGTAATACTTTGGGCTTTTGGATTTTTTTTTCATTTTTAACATATTTTCAATATTTCTTATGAGTCAAATACCTCATGATCTAGGAGAAGCATCTTAGTCTACTTTTCAGCAATCCTTTAGCTTCAGGATTCAATTTTAATTTCTACTAGATTTGTCAGAAAAACCTTTCAAAATAGAAGTGTACATGCTGTCTTCAAAAATTATTCTAATCTAGATATGACTTTTAATAATCCAAAATTAAGTTAAATGTCAATGGAATAAGTGAGGACTAATCTCTTATTAAACTATAATATCTATATATAATTAATGTATAGCCCTAAGAGTTAAATAGGATCTTACAATAAAATCATCATTCCTGCTTAATAGGCTCTATGATATGTCAGGTAGGCCTCTAGTTTATAGAAATATGAGTTCTGAAGAGTTTCTAATAAAGTACCTCATTATGGGAAACTAGAAAACAAATAGAAATTAAATTCATTGATAGAGCTGGATTAGACATTCAGAAATAAATCAGTCAGTAGTAGTAGGAGTCCTGAAGTACTTAAAAATATATACAGAAATCTGATAATGAGAAAGTGGACTGTGAAACTTAGAATTGCAACTGTGGAGTTAGAATAATTCCATTAAAAAGGCCATGTTTCTTCAAGAAATAATAATGATAAATGTTAATAAACTCTGGAAACATAAAAACAATACAATAGAAACTGAAAGAAAAAAATGTCATTTTTTTAACCAAATAATAGTGGTATAAATTAACGAAAATTTTGACAAAAAATGGAGAGGAATTATAAGAACAATGACAAATCATAGGCCTCTACTACTTTTCTATTAGTTCTAGCATTCGCTACATTTAGATCTCTAATTTCAACTGTTTTTTTTTTTGTTTTTTTGGTTTTTTTGGTGAGGAATAGTGGCCCTGAGCTAACATCTGTTGCCAATCTTCCTCTTTTTGCTTGAGGAATACAGTTTCTGAGCTAATGTCCATGCCAATCTTCCTCTACTTTGTATATGGGACACTACCACAGCATGGCCTGATGAACAGTATGTAGGTCTGCGCCCAGGATCTGAACCTGCCAACTCTAGGCCACTGAAGCAGGGCATGTGAACTTAACCACTGCAACATCAGGCTGGCCCCTGATTTCAATTTTTTTACTTTAACTTGTATAATATTATTATCATGTCAATGGATCAAGATGCTGATAAATGACAATGTCTTTGCTACACACGAAAAGGAATAAACTACAATGACATGTTGAAGTGATTTTTTTTCATTACAAGTTAGAAATTTACAGGGAAAAATAAAGTTAACAATTTCATAAAATATCTGTTTCATTGGAATATATAACAATCTCCAAATTATCCTTTTATAAAAATCCCTCAAAAATAATATTGCTAACATTATATTGCAACCTGAAATTTTTAACAAAAATAAAAAAAGAAAGGAGAGAGGGAGGGGGGAAGGAAGAGGTAGACATAGAGAGAGAGAAAGAAAACAGAGAGAGAGAAAAGAAGAAGGAGGGAAGGAAGGAGAGAGAGAGAGAGAAGAGAGAAAGAGAAAGAAGGGAAAGAAAGAAAAAGAAAAAGAAAGAAAGGAAGGAAGGAAGCAAAGAAGGAAGGAAGGAAGAGAGAGAGAGAGAGAGGGAGGGAGGGAGGGAGGAAGGAAGGAAAGAAGGAAGAAAGGAATCCTGTACTTTGACCACAGATAACTGGATCAGATATTGGCCAGAAGTTGCTATCTCTTCAAATAAACCTGAACCTTTGGATCATTTTCATGGCTGATGCAGAGTAAATTTCAGGAAACAGGCATACATCCAAACATAGGGCTTCCCTCCACATCACACCCCATTTAACGTTTCAGGTACTCTAAACGTGAGACTGTAGTGGTGGCTAATGTCACTGAGCCACTAAGCTAGGAACATTGCTTACAGTAATTTTTTAAGTAGTTAAGTCTAAGGTAGATTCTCTGGATTTGTACTTCTACCTTGCTCCTTCTCTAATATACTCCCATGGGGAAACCCAAAGAACAAAATGATTTTAGTAATGCATTAGCAAATACCTCTATCAGGATATAGTTACTCTATAATTTTTACTCTTCAGAAAAATAAATCATGGCAGAGAAACACCCCATGTAATTATCTGGTTAAAATAATGTATGGAAAAGAATTCTGAAGCTGTGACAACACAGCTTCAATTTGAAGGCATGATTAATTTTGTTAATGTGAATAATTAAACACAAAATTAAGAACATGTCCATGCTTTTTCTCATAGACATTTCAGTATGTCCTCCTATTTCAGTAACCTAGAGGAAGAAGCTCAAACATTTGCTCATTTTCCTGTTCAGGAGAAACTAACTTGAGTGGTTGGGAGATAGAAAATGTGTCTTAGCATTACAAGTCAATTTGCTCACTAATTCCTCTTCCCAGGGAAGAACACCTAAATGGAGAGGGGGTTTGGAGTAGTGATTAAGTGGTTGGGCTCTGGAACAGGGATGTCTTAGCCACAAGCTCAACTCTGCTGCTTAACAGCTAGATAAGACTGCCATCTTAATCAAGTGCATCAAACCTCAGTTTCTCCATTTACATGAGTGAATTTAATGGTACCCGAGGACTACAGCAGAGTGTAAGGTCTGGAGTCAGACTCTCCAGCTCTACACTGACCAGCTGTGTAAATTTGAGCAAGTCTGTGTCTCACATTCTTCACCAGCAAAAAACAAACTTTGTATTTTGTGTATGTACCCGCCTTCTAGGACTATTATTAGAATTAAATGAGGTAATGCATTTAAATCATTTAGCACGGTCTGGCACACTGTGGGTACTTTCAACAAACGACTAATTTTATTATTGTTTGCCAAACTGAAAATGAAAGATAGTCTCAATGGAAAGCTAAATTAGGGTATAGAGGGACTTTATATGTAAGGCTGAATGTTGAAACGCTGCTCAAAGAGAAGCTTTCAGTACTGGAAAACTCACAGAATAAAGAAATAAATTTATGATCTGCTATTTTGATTGAAGTATTATACCCATTGGAAGCCACTAATATTCATTAATGTCTTTGGCAATGAGGAGTAGCAATAAATAGTGGTGTGTGAGTATCTGGCATTGCTCATCAACAGTCTCTAAGCTAGAAATCATCACCAAGAACCGAATTACCAGAACAGCTATCTACTCTGCTACGTGCTTCCACCCTTTCTCATGACCGCAACTGTGTGGCTCTGATTGCTCTGAAACTGAGAGTTGTCACCACCAGCATGAACCTCGAATAGTATTTTTGTTGCCACCTGACACCTTCTAGAAGTTCATGGATGAAGTCGAAGGCTTGGCTTGGATGAGATCTTGCATGATCCTGGTACGAGGATTCTGTTTCTTTAGGGATGTTCAAAACCAATTCTGTCTTTGTAAACTGTTCATTTATGTCTTCTGCCCATTTACCTACTGATTTGATTGTTTTCCTATTATATATATGAATGATGTACACATTCTAAGGAAGGTAGATATTTATGTATTTGATATATTTTTCTTCATATCTTTTCTTTCTTGTATGTTAATTATTTTTGACTTTTAATCTCTCATTTTAATATATTCTTCATAATTATTGTGAGAGCTAAAACAACTAATATACATCATAAATGTAGGATTTATCACATTTTCACTTAGGGAAAACTAAGTGTCATGCAGATTATAATTACCACAAGAACAATGAACACAGTTGAATACATCAACATTGTTTAATTATATGTAATTATTACACATTTTTATTTGACCAGTAATTATTTGATTATAAAGACTTTGTATATTTAAAAAATATAGACACATTTACATGCATACATATTTACTAAGCTATGGACATAAATTTGGTATGTAAGCATATTACCACCAGTAAAATCAAACATGATAGAGAAAAGGAAAAGTTTTCACCAATAACAATTCAAGTTCTCATGTAAGGATATGTTTATTTTTTATTTTTATGTTAGTAATTTTTTCACATACTTTTCGATGAAGAATAGAAATTTGAAAATAAAATTTTATATCATATCTATTAATCAATTTTGGATAATTTGATCCTGCTGAAAATTCATATTTAATTTTAAAATGTCTAATCTCAGATTATCTCTTCAAAGCAATTAATTTTCAACAACAATGAGTTATTTTAACCCAAACACTTTCAATATAAGTGAAGAAATATATGAAGGTAATATATACATTTTTAGAAACAGAAGCCACTCACGTTTAATACTACTGCAAAAATTTTAAATCTATTATTAAAGGTATTCAGATGTTGGTGCTGGCCCAGTGGTGTAGTGATTAAATTTGCATGCTCCGCTTCAGTGGCCCGGGGTTCACAGGTTCGGATCCTGGGCATGGACCTACACACGGTTTATCAAGCCATGCTGTGGCAGGCGTCCCACATATAAAGTAGAGGAAGATGGGCACGGATGTTAGCCCAGGGCCAATCGTTCTCAGCAAAAAGAGGAAGATTGGCAACAGATGTTAGCTCAAGGCTGGTCTTCCTTACCAAAATAAATAAATAAATAAAGTGTTCAGATGTTTTCAGTACTCCAGTATATTTTAGAGATTGAAGGAATGAAGGTAAGTAAGAATTTTCCCATTGTAACAAGACAGTTTTTTTCCCTGTTAAATAATAACAATAATAATAACAAATAATCCTGTAAGTACTGCTAATGAATCAAATATATCACACAAATATTTTTAATTAATTTGTATACAGGGGCTTTCACCAGAAACTTTAAAACTCCTTTTTAAGAAGCCACGTATCTTGTCAGTTTTATTTCAGATGTTTACATCATTAAGGCACTACCTACCGCACGAAGTTCAGGAAGCCAAGTAATATCAATTACTGATTATAACTTTTAAATTATTCTACTTTGAAAGTTGTCCACAGAATGGAGGTCAAGTTTAAATTGTTCTCATTCCACAATAAGTGTTAATTGATCCAAAATCTCCCTTATATATAAATTAAACCTAATCATAGGGCTGGAAGTAAACCTATGGGTTATGTCATACTATCTCTCGTACAGGTAGAACTACAATTCAACCACCTCAAAGAAATATTTCAAGTCCTTTCAGAGGATGAAAACAGGAAACATTTTTAAATATAAATTTTCCCTCGAATATTTTTTAAGACTTTATTTTATTTTTTCAGGACAGTTTCAAGTTTGCAACAAAATTGAGAGGGAAGTACAGAGATTTCCCATATACTCCCTGCCCCAGCACATGCATAGTATTCCTCAGTCTCTGGCCCCTTCCTCCATCTTCAAAGCACATCATTCCTCCTCTGGTTTTGTTGTCACAACTCCTCTCTCCGACTCTGACACTCTTGCCTCCCTCATATAAGGACTCATGATTACACCAGGCTCACCCAGATCATCTAGAAAAATCTCCACTTCTCAAGATTCTTAACCACAAATGGTTATGTTTTGTCCCATAAGTCAAGGAGAGTAAGAAGACTAGAAGAGTGTGGTGTCAAAAATAAACCAAAACATTTCTGGTTATACCAATAGTTACATGTGAGACATTGGGCAAAGTACTTAATCTTTCTAATCATTAATTTTCTCATCTATATCTCCTCCACAGAGTTGTTGTGAGGATGTGAATGATATAATGCTGTAAAGCCTTTAGCTCAGGGCTTGCTGTATAGTAAACTATTCCTCAGAGCCAGTCGTTACTGTCATCATCGTCACCATCATCGTCACCACCGTCACTGTCATCAAGACTGTTAATTTATGATGCGGTGCTAGAAATGTGGATGCAGCACTCCCAGATCTCGGCAGCTTTCTCCACCGTAGGACTTTCTCTTTCTCTGCCTAGGTCTTTTGCCCATCCTGTCCTTTCTCAAGCTATGGGAAGTTCTTGTAGGAGAATGTTCAGGAGTCCTGGTAATAGCTCAGCACTGAGTTCTTTTCCTCATTTTATTCAGGTATTTACACTTCACACAGAGACAACAGGGAAAACAGGTGATAGGGACCATAGGACAAACAAAAATAAATAGCATACTAGAGTGCCCCTTTGTAAAAAGAGCATAGATATAAGGCAAGCCAAGGGAAAATTTATCAGAACTTCAGGTTCAGAAAGACCTGGGTAAATATATCACACTTCTGAAAAATTTTACAAGGAAATATTCTGAACTATCAGTGAAATTTATACTTGTAAATTCCTAAGAATAAGTAGTTTGGCTACTTAACTTTCTTTGCACTCTTTTGTGGTTAAAGGAATTACTGAAAATATTTAAAAGAAGATCTTACTGAGAAAAAAATTGCCATTACTCATTTAGCATTTGGGTTTCAGTGCAAATAAAGCACAGATGAGGAAAGATAAATCAAATTAAAATTTTGGATCCATATAACACTGAAACTTATGCTTCTCTTTATCTCATATCCCTATCACTAAGAGGTAACCTTTATCGATAATGTAAGAATTTAAAAATATGTGAATTGAATTTTTAAAAAATAGAATGGTTCAACCATAAGCAGTAAAGCATAGAAGATTTTAAGTACTTTTAAAAGCTAGAATTTCTGATCATAGGCAGAATGTTTTTTGAATGGAATTTCTCACTTCTCTTAGCAGTAATTAACAGTCTCTCTAATTTCAGAATTGTTTCTGTGGATAACACATGCTTTCTGTTACATTAATCTGTCTATATTTAATTGAAAAATTAATCTCCTTAAATTTTTTTTTTTTTTTTTGTGGGGAAGACCAGCCCTGAGCTAACATCTGTTGCCAATCTTCCCCTTTTTGCTGAGGAAGACTGGCCCTGGGCTAACATCGTGCCCATCTTCCTCTACTTTATATGGGACACCGCCACGGCATGGCTGACAGGCAGTGCGTCGGCGGGCGCCCCGGATCCGAACTCGCGAACCCCGGGCTGCCAAGCGCGGACTAAGCCGCTGCGCCACCAGGCGGCCCCCTCTCCTTAAATATTTTTAAATGTCAGAGAATAATAAGTAAGTTGATCACTTACAAGTGCAATGAATTTCTGCTCTCCCATCAGACTTTCATAATCAAATATAGGTGGAGAGTGGATCTTTTAATATATATTGTTAGGCACGGCATTTTGTATCAGAGTATTTTTACAGTAAATAATAATATTGATATATATTATTAGCTAGTTTTTTTAATGTATTTATAAGTGATAAAAAGTAGGAGAAAATGTCTTGCAGTAGGTACAAACTCAAAGCTATTAGAATAGCCATCTGATCAAGTCAAGACTCTGGTCTGTGCACAATAATATAAAGACAAGAGGTCTACTAGATATCATTTTTTAACCTCTTCTCTAGACTGTACTTTGGAAGTACATATCATATGACTGTATCACTCATATGATAATATCCAAAGTAATATAATATCCAAAAATATGGTGGAATATAGGGACCGTTCAAGACCAAATAAAGAGATTATGAAGACCAGAAAGCTGTCTTTACCTTCCCCTTTACAGTTAACTAATCCATCCAATTTTATGCTTTCAATAGAGTGAAGATAAACTGTCTAAAACAATTCATGTCAAAGTCAATTCGAGTGAGACAGTGTAAAAACAGAGGGTAAGAATTTTCTATTAAGGTCAGAAGGTTTGTTCATTCCTATTGCTTCATAAGTGTCCTTGATTTCTTGCTTCACTCTGAAAGAGCAAAAACTGAAAATCATGGTGATGCAAGGTGGGTGTGGTTTATGCAAGAAAGATGACAGCAAAGAGGTAAACAAATAAAAGTCTTTGGCTTTAAATCACAAGAGAGACAAGTTAATGTACATGTATACATTTCAAGTTTATATAAAATTTATAAAATAGGTATGTATACAGTTTTATGCTTTCCACCTTAACTGGCTTTTTAAATTAACCAATGAATTTTCTAGCCTGATATCGTCAGATAATATGGTCTATAAAACTCATTGCTGACAAAACTGAAGCGAGGTGGGCAGTCTCATACACCAGTGGCAGAGTATAAATTGGAGAAAGGTTTATAGAAAACAAACTGACGTTAAAAACTTTGGTATAATTTGAGCACTTCTGGGAATTGCTCCTAAGGAAATAATTCTTTAAAATTTAGAGAAAAGATTTTATGTAAAAATTTTTTAAACCAATCATTTATATACGTTAAAACAAATTACTGCAATAAATGATGGTGGCAGGCTTAGGAAAAAACTCCTAACATAATGTTAAAATGATAGCGTAGGCTACAAATCTGTATATAGAAAATTATTCTGATAAACGTAAGAATAAGTGAGAGAAACTGCATCAAAGTGTATTCTTGAATGTCGGATCATTTTCTTTTACTTCTCTTTATAAGTTTTTGTCTTTCCCAAATTTTATAGGTATATATTTTTTAGTCACAAAAAAAACTAAAAGTTTTAAAATTATTTCATAATAAAATAGCCTGAAAAACCAGATTTATAGCTTTATTCAAATGGATAATTAGATATTTTTCTAAATTTTTAAATTTTCCTCAATTTGGGAAAATTTTACATAGAGAAGTTTGGGAGGCAAATTTTCTGAAAAATAGTTTCTATTCTCTGTAAGATTGTGTCTCTGTAAACATAGTTAAAATGTCCTAGAACAGAAAGAATGTATGTTAAAATTTTGTGGGAGGGACAAGTAACAAATATTAAGAACTAAGAAAGTAGATAGAATGAAGAGATATTCTAACACAAATATGCTTTTAATCCTGAATATCTCAGTTTCCTCTTTTGTAAAATTAGAGATTTTGACTGAAGGACCTCTATGTTCTTCCAGTTCAAACAGATTATGATTCTATGATATGATCTCCAAAAAATCTTAATCTGCCCTCAATTTACCTTTGCACCAGTAATCTCTCTTGACTGATTGCTATGGGGGAGGAGAGGAAAAGGTGAACATTTTGGTGCCCTACATATGCTCTCAGTTTCACAACTTTTTTTCCTGCAAGTCCATGGTCCACTTCCAAATTTGTCGGTCTCAGCTTTTAGAGGCTCTTAACTTTTACGGGAAGTGCAATTAACCTTTATGAATCATTTACTTAAGTTTTGAGAAACTATCCTCTTGACTTCAAACCACATAATTTTATTCTTGCTGTTTCATGTTGTTTTGTTTTCCTTCAGACACTGGAGCATATTTCCCTCATTTAAATTGCTTTGCATTCCAGTCATTAATTGGTGAATGTCGGGGGTTCAACATGTGTTTCACATAAAGTTGCCAGCTTCCTCTGGTGTTGTATGACTGCCTCCTTGAAAGCTGAAGTCAAGGTGCTTGCACTTTGTCTAAAAAGAGACATGATTTGAACTAAAGTAAATTTACAGTAGCCAAGGTTACAGCATAATAGAGAACTCTGCAATACCTGGCTGGAGGAACAGTTGTAAAGGACAGATCGCAAAGGTGAACTATATTAATGTCTGTAACAGGATGTGAGAGTATGCCATGTACACATCTGGGAAGCTTCAGGAATAAGGGAGGAAAAAGATCAGGAAACAGAGGTTGATTAAACATTGCATTACTCTCAATAGGCAAATCAAATTAAAAACAATCTTGTCTTGAGTAAAGTAAATAGAATCACACTCTATAAAGCAAGAAGTGATTCTGTAGCTAAGAGAAGCTTCCTGTAGCTGTGTGAGTTTTATGTGAGGTCCCTGAATTCTCTTTAGACCATGTTTCCTTCTAGACTGTTTTCAAGGTCTAATTGTTTTTCTTAATAAGCACATGAACCCCAAAGGATAGGACTCATAGGGAGGGTTACAAACAGAGGAGAGATTTAAAATAAAACTATATAAACTTTAAAATGGAGTGATTTTATTCCCTTTCCTCTATTCTTTAAAAAAATTCTTCAATAAAAGAGTGAAAGCATGGAGCAGAGAAAGAATAGAATATAGGCATGAAGGAAGAAATTAACAGACAGAAGAACTGTGGCAAAGTCTAAGAAGAAAGCTAAGGGCTCACCTGGGAAATAATCATTGGTCCCTGACTGCACATAATAATGTTCATGGATTTTTTTCAAATAAATCCAACAGAATATTAGCATAAATATTTATAATATAATATGTTGATAACACATAATAGATGTTTGCAATAAATTTAAAAGGTGCTGAAATGATTGTTGTTGATTATGATGATGATAAAGTCCTGCAACCTTGAATTAGCATACGCTGCACATTAAGTAAGTCACCTCAACAAGGGTGATTGTGCTTTAGGGCAAGTAAATAATGATATTCTTATGTATGTGTTTTGATATCCCCATGGATAGTTAGGGGAAAACTTTTATCTTTACATGATTTTGCAAGTTTCAACTATTATATGGGATGAGACACTTTAATTCCTGAACTGACATTTTGAGGAGGACCAAAAACCATGGAAAATTTTATTTGCTGAAAATAACCAGAAAATTCATGGGATTTACCCTATATTTTATCCAAGGAGAAAAAAAAAAACTACAAGAGATTTGAACAGGCAGTAAGAGATAAGAATTAAATTTTCTAATAACATCATATAGGATATTTGTTTGTTCAATGGAACAGTTATACTTGAATAAATTTCAGAGCAAATTAATATCACATTTTGTAAACATAGTGTGGTAACAATGGGCATTAATAATAAACAATCAGACATAAACATTGAAATTAACAAAGATTCACCAGTTGCGGTCAGAAGAATCCTAAGGCGGAGGCTAAGGACTGGAGGCTGGTGTGGTCCATGAAACACTTAACAGGGAGCAGCACATCCTGGCACCACTTCTGGAAAATGTTCCTATGACAGAATCTGTACCAAGTGGAAAAATGTAGAAGGACTAGTTACTCTCAACCCTTGTAAAAAAGGGCCACTTCCAGGTAAAAAGTGAAGATGCTGTTGTGACTGTCTTTTGGGTTATTATGTGAAATATTTTTAATTATTCCCTTTGGCAAAGACAAGAAGTTGTGAACTACAAATGTGGCTGTCTCCATCTTTCTCATGAGGGATTCTCCTGAAACCATTAAATAGTCAAGAGAATTTATAGCTAAATCTAAACTTTTTCAATAAACCCTTCACCTTGACATTACAGATTTGGAATTTCAGACAGAATCAATTTCAACATTTACTGTTTGGAAAGTATACACTTCTCACTGTAAGCACAAGAAACTAGGAAAATCATCAAATAGGCGAAAAGATACTTTGTGTTTAAAGAATAATTTCCTTTGAGACATTAGAACAACGTCTATGGCCAAAAAATAACAAAGAGAGAGAGAAGATTTTTAAAAATTTAATCCATTTTCTCAATTTAAGAGGTCAATGTAGGGGCCGGCCCGGTGGCACAGCGGTTTAGTTCGTGCTTGGCAGCCCAGGGTTTGCGAGTTCAGATCCTGGGGGCCTGCAGATGCCCTGCTTGTCACCCATGCTGTGGCGGCGTCCCATACAAAGTGGAGTAAGATGGGCACGGATGTTAGCCCAGGGCCAGTCTTCCTCAGCAAAAAGAGGAGGATTGGCAATGGATGTTAGCTCAGGGCTGGTCTTCCTCACCAAAAAAAAAAAAAAAAGAGGTCAATGTAGCTCTTAAACGATCATGTAAAAACATAAAATCTAAGATTTAGAAAAGACTAAGACAGAAAAAGATTCATGAATAAAATCTGTAATGGAAGCAATGAGCAGGAAACTGGATACTGTAGAAACTGATATTAACAAATTAGAAAATATGAAAAGGTTCCAACAGGATATGGATTGCACTCTGAAATAATTTGAGGAGTGCATATTTTCCAAAGGACTTTTTACAAAAGTGTGGATATAGGGGAACCCCAAAGGATAGAGCATTCACCTGGGACTTAGAAGCAGCCACACTCCTACTAAACTTAAAAGGACAGGGAAAGGGACTGGATATCTTAACCAGGAGTGAGAAAATTGCATAATGGGCTCAGGGGCACATGGAAGGAGGGAGCCAGGGCAATAAATAACCTGATCTCACACCATTCCCTACCTCAGACCTCCTTCTGAAGCCAGAGAGTGAGGAACTCATGGATGTAGTTCATGCAGTTCAGCCTCACCAGGTAGAGTGAGGATGGAGAAAGGTTGAGGGATAGATCTGAGGAGGCATGTGGAAAATATCCAGTTCATAAACAAGATCAAGAAATTTTCTAAGAACCTAGAGGAAAACTAAAAAATATATGAATGATGAGATATTATATAAAACATCAATAGGCAATATGACTAATCCAATCTAAAAGTAATGAGAATTCAAGGCAATTTTTTAAAGTAGAGGAAATAGATGGTAGAGCAAAAAAATAATGGGAGAAATCTTTTCTAGGACAAAAGGCTGATTTTGTAGCTCCAATGTGCATACTTAATATATGCAAAGCCACTAAAAAGTAAAACAATAAAGAGTTCAAGAATATGGAAGTGGCATCTTAAAAGAACTGAAGTTAGCAAAAAAAACCCCAGGAAATGTAGTATTAAGTGTTATGTGTGTGGTAGGCAAGATAATGACCCCCACCCCAAAATGTCCAAAATGGATTTTGTAGATGTGATTAAATTAAGGATCTTGAGATGGGGAGATTATTTTGGATTATCTGGGCAGTCCCAACATAATCACCTACTGCAATGAAAGAGACCATACTCCAGAGGAACTGTGGAACCTCTCACCAAACAAAGGAAAAGCCCTCTTTATTGGATAGTCAGGGAAAGGAGGTGTGACAATGAAAGCAGAGGTTGGAATGATGCTCTTTGAAGATAGAGAAAGCAGCCATAAGCCAAGGAATGTAGGCAGCCTCTAGAATCTGGAAAAGACAAGGAAGAGATTCTACCCTATAGCCTCCAGATGGAAAACAACTTTGTCCACCCCTTGATTTTAATAAAATGCATTTGGGACTTCTGACCTCTAACACTATAAGATGATAAATTTCTTGGGTTTTTTTCGTTTATTTCCTTTTTGGTGAGGAAGATTGGCCCTGAGCTAACATCTGTACAATCTTTCTCTACTTTGTATGTGGGACGCCACCACAGCATGGCTTGATGAGTGGTGTGTAGGTCTGAGCCTGGGATCTGAACCCGTGAACCCCTGGCCACCAAAGCAGAGCGCACAAACTTAAACACTATGCCACCAGGCCAGCCCCTAAATTTGTTATTTAAGCTACTTAATTTGTGGTAGCTTATTACAGCAGCAATAGACTAATACATGCCATTAGTTGAATTATACTCTTTGAGAAAATATTAAAATTAGTTACTATAAAAATGCATAACATTATGTACATACATAATATATAAACCATATATACTAGGTTTGCTTTTTCTTGCCTGGAAACCAGTCTTAGCATCATAGTTATATTTAAAAAATACTGCAACTAAAATAAGGTAAAAAGTAATTTCAATATTTATTAAAGCTTGTCTAACAAGGCCACAAAGAGATTCCATAAAATGTAACTTCTTTAGAAACACCTTTGCTTTCTCTCTCCAACCAACTCCATCCATAACTCTTTAAACTCAGCCCTACAGTTCTTGCCACTATAACCTCCTTCCCATCTCAGTTTGTGAATATACTATCTTCTTTTTTCAAAGGAAAACCCATCTTCTGATTTTTCAGTCCCACACTCCAAAACCCTCAACCATTACCCCTACTAATACTGTAGAAAACCCAGGCTGTTAGAGCTGCCCAAATAACAGAGACTTCCTTTTCCAAAGAAGTGGGAAGAGGAGCAGAATGCAAATACTGATTAGTTATTAGTTAGTTATTTATTACCTCCCATGAATATAAACTGCTGTTATTGCTGCAACTACTACCACTACTTCAAATTATCATCATCATATTAATAACGATGCTAATAACAATGGTTATAATAATTAGAGAATGTCATAGCATGGGTGAGGCTGTAGAGCAGTCCACCTTGGTGCAGCCAATAAAGAGATCGTGTTGGCTGTTGAGAATTCAGAACAATGTAAAAGAAACTATAATGTATTTTGCTTTTTACTGTCATGGCAAAGTGTTAATTCTAAACATCGATGATAACTTCTCTCATGCGGGGATGCACCACTTACACCAACTCCCATCCAAACTAGGTCACTGGTACAGTGAGGCCACAATCCCCACTGATAATTGGGGGTCTCTGATTCTCCAAACTGAGATATTAGAAGAGGAAATAACAATGCACTTGATTTCATACATTACTGCATTTTCTCTTGTGTTCATATGGGGCTTTCAGTGCCCCCTGCCTGCAAAGGACTATTAGGTTTTTAATTGTCTGTTTATCTGAACCCAAGTACAACCAAATGACCAGTTATTTTCATTCTGTCTTAACAGGGTACAAAAATTTACACAGATGTCTTTATCATATTTGAACAGGGCAAATGTGACAAAATAAGGCAACGTTTTTTGTTTGTTTCTTTTAAGACCTGGTAATACGGTTCTATATAGATGCTTCCTTGGTGTAGATTTGTTTCAGAGAGTAGTGTGTGAATAAGTGTGATTTGTGTGTGTGTTTATGTAAAATTTGCTGGGTCTTTTTTTTTCTTCCTTAAAACTCTATTTACCACCTTTCTCTCTATAGAAAGGAAAGAGTAAATTCCATGTAGACCAATAACTTTTTCTATAGATAGGCTTTTTATAAGTTGTGAAATAGGAGATGTGCCCAGATAGAAATGGATTTCTTTGGGTTGAAATGTTTCATTTTTAAAAAATTATTTTCATAATTTACCATGTTTGTGTTCACACTTCAATAAACAAGGAGAAATATAATTTTCAATTTTGTCTTATTTTCACAATGAACTGCACTTTTAGATGTAGTCTTTTTTTCTACCTATCCGAGAATTTTTTATTTGTCACAGATGTCAAATTTTAATGTGTAGACTCAAATGTTGCCTTAGAGAGACAAAGTTTGTTATATGTGTGTTGCCAAACAGTATCAGAATTTTATTTTATTCTATACTTATCAACATAGGAATGACTAATATCCAAGTTACTATACACAGTGATGCTGATTTACCAGTATTGAATTTGGGAGTTAAAATATAATGAGCTTGCCAAACACAAAATTTGAAGTTTGGTAAAAAGATAAGAGAAGTATTAGTCAGTAAATTGAAAATGTGGCCAAATGTAGATGAGTAAAATTTCCATATTTTTCTTGGGTAACTTTTACATCATTCTTGTGCAGGGATCATGCTAAAGTTCTTTGTATCATTCCAATTTTAATATTTGTGCTGCTGAAGTGAGTGCTGTGGTAACTTTTAAAGCTTTCAGAATAGTTGATATATACTTTTAGGCTGCAGGTCATTTTTTTGATAAATGATCTAATAATACTGGCAATTAAAATATTTGGCAACTGCATAAAAATCCTTCATAAATCTCTTTTATGAAGAGATAAAAACTACCTTACACATAGCTATCAAAAATGAAAATGCTTTGGGCCAGCCCCGTGATCAAGTGGTTAAAGTTTGGCGTGCTGCACTTCATTGAGCCGGGTTCATGGGTTCAAATACTGGATGCAGACCTATGTCACTCATCAACCATGCTGTGGTGGCGACTCACGTACAAAAAAGAGGAAGATTGTCAACAGACGTTAGCTCATGGTAAATCTTCCTCAGCAAAAGAAAAAAAGAAAAGAAAAGAAAATGTTTCAATCCAAAGAGAAGACAATTTAAAAGCCTGGAATACTAAGAAAGCATAAGTCAATGGGATTTTCAGTCTTGAGTTTCTACTGAGAGGTTTATGTAATATAAAGCTTTTTCGTTCTTTAGTCAATTATTATAATAATGATATTTCAATCACATCATTTTAGTTGTAGTTTGGCAATGCATGTTACTTTTATTTGCCCGGTTATATCATTACAACTTTGATGCAAGATTTTCTCTCACCTAGTAGAGAAAATGAAACATATTGTAAAGGTGTCCAATTCATTTGTTCATGAATGAATGACGAATAAATTCACTAAAAAACAAATCAGAGAAGAAATAAAAAGAGTAGGCAGAGGAAGGAAGGCAGGAAAGGAGTGGGGGAGGGTGGGAGGAAGGAAGAAAAAGAAAGAAAAAAAAGGAGACTTAGAGTTAAGGAGAGAGGGAGGACAATAAAGAGCAAAGACTGAGGTTTCCTGAAGAAGAAGGAATTCTCCTTAAGACTGAAACATTCCCTGAATTTCTGGGTTGTTGGCCTGCCATACAAATTTTGCATTGCCAGCCCCCTCAGAATGAGCCAATTCCTTAAAACAAATCTCTCGATAGATAGATAAATAGATGATAGATAGACAGATAGATAGAGATAGAGATATACCTATAGGTACATATAGAGAGACAGATAATTATAGATATAGATATAAATGTCTTCAATACTAGAAGAATACTGATATTCAGATAAACAGAATCAATATGAGACAGGTATCCATATCTATATCTTTCTATCTCTATTTATTTCCTATTGGTTCTGTTTCTCTGGAGAATCTTGACCAACATAGATTCTTTAATTTGATTTAATAATTTAATAATTACCATGGAACTGTATATTATGAACTCAAAACTCTTAAACTAGAAGGCAATCCTTATAGGGACTTAAACCAATCAAGGTTGTTCTGATAAACTCAGCATTAGTCTTCCAATCCTCAGTTGTAGTGGGCCTACATCAACCAACTTCCACTACCAAAAACGTTTATTTCTGGAGATCCTCAGGTGTCATTAAACTACAAGAAATAGATGGTATGGGCAGAATAATTTCATCAAATCAAGCAGGTGTAAGAAGGAAAAAAATTAGAAAAAGTTATGAGAAGAAAGGAGAATACCCTATTAATATAAGTGATCAGATCGGTTTTCTTATGTGTAACTAAGAATGTCTAAAGACTTTTGTAAAGATTTTTTAAAGTGAGAATTATTAACAGCAATAGCGTCATTTTGAAGTGGTCTTGTTTAAGAAATGAATCTCTTTTATTAGCTTCATTATACCCACTGGAAAAAGTCTTCTTTGTTCCTAATATCATCAAAATTCTAATGGAGCGTTGTAAGTCTTGAAATCTTTCATCAATTTTCCACCAATTATCAGTTTCTTTTAATATTGGCAATGACATGTTCCTCATCATAAATTCTCCTATGCGTTAGCAAAATATTAGAAAATTATTCTTGTTATAGTGTAATGTTAAAAGATTTTTATATCAGGAATACAATATAACAATAATGTGCACATTAAGTAAGATGGATGTATATAGATATTTAGAGTTCCTGGAAATCTCACGCTGAAAATCATTTAACTCTTCAACAAATCCCAAGAAAGCTATGTTCAAACGCTTACAGCTATAATCCTAATTTCAGTGCCCCAGAGAATACAAAACTAAACTGACCTAAATTCACAGGACTGCTATGGTCTATCATGGGAAAGATTTTGAATTGGGAGGATGAAAAATGTTTAATTAAATCTACGACATTAAGTGAGACAATTACCTTCCGGAACTTTGTCTTTCTCAGCAATAAAAATGAAGAAAGCATCTTTAGTTTGAATATTTCCCCCTGGCAATTCTTGTGCTGAATAAATCTGTGAGCCACTAGAACAGAAGCAGAAATAGTAGCTCAGAGATATTGCAGTAGTTTAAATGAAAAGTGCAAGAGCCTGAAATAATACAAGTGACAGTAGGAATATACAGAAAGAAGTCAATGTGATAGACATTAAGGCTAAGTGATTAGGAAGATAAGATAGTAAACAATTGGATTTGGAGGCTGAGGAAAGGGAGGCATTTGGATGACAGCGATTAATGAAAATAGGGAAAACAGAAGATGGGGAAGGTAAATATGGGAAGATAATAATTCAACATTTATAGTTCATTTAAGACTTCTGTGAAGCATTAGATCAAGCTATCTATTAAACAGGTTGAAATACGGATCAGGAATGTGGAAGAGAGATGGAAACCTGAAAGTATAGATGAGGGTGACCACTACTAAGGTAGTTGAAGAAGAAGAAGAAGGAGGAGGAGGAAGGGAAGGAGGAGGAAGAAGAAGAAGGGGGGTAGGAAATAATAATAAAGGGAACTGATAGAAAATATGTAGTATTGTTTGGTATGTGTATGTTTATTTTTAAATAAATATGATCATAACAAATGTATTAGTATGCAATCTGTTTTTTCACTCAACAAAAGGTTTTGAAGATTGCTTCATATTAGTATATATAGGTTGACCTCAACATGAGTAAATATGTAAATAATAAAGAAATTTCCAGAAGAAAAAACAACAACTTGATAACAGTGATTACCTCTGGAGAAGGAGGAGGTGATTAGCATTATCATTGTGGTAAAAGAGACATTCAAATATACTTGTAAAGTTTTACTTATTTAATATGGATGTTGAATTTATGTATTGCCTGTAAAATTAAGAATTCATTTTCTAAATGAGGGAGGACCAATTCACCCAGATTTATCGTTCTCTGGTAGTATAATTCAATTGAAAAGCTCATTATGCCTTGTAAACTTAAATTATGTGCTGACTGCTCCTAGAAATCCAAGAAAATGCCAATGCTTCGTCATAAAACTAATTTAAGAAGGCATATTTCTACTGAGTTAGTACTGAAATTACTTGTGCACCTGTATCAAAGCCTTACAGTAGTAAATAATGCAACTGCAAAATTTTATATTTATAAATCATCTATCACTTAGGAAATCGGTATATTTCCATCAGTCATTTTGACAAAGCAAGTATGGCTTCTTAAAATAGCAAATCATTTAAAATATATGCTTCCTCAAAATTCACCATCAAACAGTACTTGTGAATACCCTCAACATAGTGAGAAAATGAAACAATTATGATGCATTTTCCTTCTTTTTCTGGAAAATTGATTCACGTTTTCTAATGTTTCTTTCAATAATATCCAGCAAAACTCCCCCTCGACATCTAACTATGATAATTTCCAAAGCTCAGTTTGGGGTCCTTTTATCTTTTTTCTTTATATAGCATTCTCAGAGAATTGACCCAATCCCATGACATTAATTTTTTTTCACAACGTGAATGCGATTTAGGTGTGATATCTCAAGTCCAAACCTCTCTCCCAAGTGCAGCTGCCATCTATCTCTCTCATACACACGCATCGTAACCTCAAACAAACATGCCCCAGACAAATTTCATTATCTTTCTTCCCTCCTTCCACTTTGCAACGTGGGGTCACATCCAAAATGACTTTCTCTCTTAGTGTCCTTAATTATTACTAGTCACTCAAGGTGACTCAAGGTAAGAATGTTGGAGCAGAAGCTGCTGATTCAAATATCTGCTGCAGCTAGGCAGGAAACAAAAAGCAGACTGGATCCAGACAATAAGGAGTGATACTGACTGGTATTTGAAGCTACATAATGCATTAAAGGCAGCAGCCTCTCTTCAGCCCAGCACCAGTCTACGGTCAACACATGGGTTTAAGTTCCCAGTGCTACCAGTGTTTTCAAAATCTATTAAATGCTGGCAACAAATTCTATTTTAAAAACTACAGCAATAAAAAAGAAAAATCTAGAACAGTTGACAGCCTTTTATTGTAGAGGATTTTGTTTGACATCTAAAGAAGCAAAGCTACGCTTCCATTTTGGGGAATTATGCTTATCACAGCCAACAAGCAGAATACACACAGACAACCATGAGATGAACAAACAAAAGAAGAAAAAACAGGATCGGTCCAGCTTTAATCTCTAAAACAAATGAAATCTTGAATATTTCCTGCAAGTCACTAACTCCCTAACAACAAATAAATTTATCACTGAGTTTTATAGTACTGGTGCCTGAAAATACATCACAGCCTCTGAGATCTGAAATAATCATCTGAGAAAATTGCTATTTTCCCACCTAGACTAGAATCACTGCAAACTCATCAATCTCTGTAATTGTGTGTACGTGTGTATCTTTTATTGCGTGTGTGCTGTATTTTTTTATTTGGTAACCTAGTGCTGCTAACACTTGGACCCCCTTATAAATGTTCTAAGTAAACTTGACTTTTTTCTAAATATCTTTGTTTCTGATCTAAACCTTAACTCTTAAACCACCATTCCTGTGTCTAAAGTTTAATGATTCTTTCCTCAAATTTTTTCTTGAACCAGTTGCTATCTTTAACTCTTGCAGCTACTATTACATCTCAGGCTTTAAGCACAGCTTCCAATGTCCAATGAATCTTTGCAACACATCATACATGCTGCCATTTATAATCAAATTTACTTCCGTAACAAATCTCTCAACAAATCCTTTTGCCAAAAGAATCAGTTTCAAATTCCTCAGACTGATATTCAGAGAATTCTAAAGACTAGTATCTCTTTTACTATCTCAGGTGGAAGATTTTACAACATGAACTATCCATTCAAGGCAGATCAGCTTCTTCTCTCTCCCTTCTAAACAGAATAAAAGTCCTCTCTCAGCTCCTTAGGTCACACTCTTTCTGTCCCTTGAATAAGGAGTGCTTTGCTCTGCAGTCCCTCCCTCTGTGCCTATGCATTTTAAATAAACTATGATTGTTGTTTGAGAAAAATATTTATTGGTATGGAAAAAAGTGCACAGTATGTTGTTGAGTAAAAAAAAGTTATTAACCATAAAAATAGTTGGATATAATTTTTGAAAAATGAAAGAATATTGGAAGAGAGGAAAAGCGGTGGGACAGTGTTTTTCAGATCATGAGGTATATATTGTTGAATTATGTTTTATTCTTTTTGCTCTTTTTTGTATTTATCATATTTTTTACTTAGTACATGAGTTATTTTTATACTCAGAAAAAAATAACAAACAATATCAACTTTTAAATATTCTAGTCAACCTTTAGGACCCAGCTCTAATAAGTATTCGGCTTAGATAGTCATCTCAGAATTCATCAATCCACAGTGATCTCTCTTGGAAATTCATTATAGCATTTCTATAGGAAACACTGATTGATCTTGTGGATGACCATCAAAAACCCAGTCGTTTCAGTTCTTTGACCAATAACCTCCAATCGTCTTCCTCCACCCCCACCTCGTGTGGGGCCAGGTTTAAAAGTTCTTTACCCAGAAAAGATTAGGGTGCCTAATCCATATGTAATTTAAAATAATAACAATTTACCATAAAACAAGCAAAAAAATCCAACAAAATTAGGATTTTCATTAGTCTTTTGAAAGAAATATGTAAAATATAAAATTATTCCAAATATATTTGTTTGCTTACATATTCCTGCCCAGGAGTGAGTGCATGTGTATGTGCACATGAAGCACGTTTTTAATCTGCTAACTGGATAATCTGGTACCAACTTCCACCACCTATTTTCTTGGTCAGATCACTAATAGTGTCCTAACCACGGTACCTCAGAAGTCTTAATTCAAGCATCTTTCTCATTGCCCATGACTTAGTTTTTCAGTTTAATTATTTTACCATCCCCACACCAGCAATTCTTCAACCAGTTGAGAACTCCAAATTATTGTCTTTACAGTGTTATCACTACCCATCGCCCACTTCTCTAATTTTCTTCCTTAACCAGTGAAAATTCCATGGTCAATCACTAGAATCTCTCACAAGCCAACACTATTTGTTCCTTGCCCCCTTCACCCTCCAATATAATCACTTGGAAAAACCATAATACTGGTTTACCCAAATATCCTCCCAATGTCCACCTGCACTTGACCAGCTAAATATTGCTGGAGAAATATAACAAATCATGTTAACTGGTCTAATTACTGATTCATGATCACAGTCCTCAAGCGAGCTTGACAAGGCCAATCTATACACCCAGGAAGATCTCTTTTATAGTTCTCTGCTAAAAATATTTCAGGCTAGCCACTCAGTCTTCAAACTTTGAACATTTCTATTTCTGATAACCTCAATCTACAAACTTGTTTCATGTTTCATTGAAAGAAAACAACATAGATGCAAGCACATAGAAACTCTCTCATTCTTCTTCTACCAAATCTTCTCCCTTACCTGAACCCATGTTCAATAGGTCCCTGCTAAAATTAAAGAAAAAAGTCTTTCCATCCATGCTCAGAATCCTACATCTTCACACCTTATCATTGACTTCCTATGTGTAATATCTCCTCTCTCTACCATTTCATAAATTTCTCCCTCCCTACTGGAAAATTTCTACCAGCATAGCAGAATACTTCAGTAGCTCTTAACTTTAGAAATGTCCTCTTTTGATCTTATACCCTCTGTAGTGGATTGAATGATATTCTCCAAAAGGTATGCCCACATCCTAATCTTCGGAACCTGTGAATGTGATCTTATTTGGAAAAAGGTCTTTGCAGATGTAATTAAGTTAATGATCTTGAGATGAGATCATCCTGCATTATCCAGGCAGGCCCTGAATCCAATGACAAGCATCTTTATAGGAGACACACAGAGGAGAGAAGTATAAAGCAGACCTTGTAGTGTCTGTAGAGTCAAGGGAAGAGACTGGAGTTATGTAGCCACAAGCCAAGGAATGTCTGGAGTCACCAGAAGCTGGAAGAAGCAGGGAAGAATTCTCTCCTAGAACTTTTGGAGGGATAACAGCAAACACCTTGATTTCAGACTTCTGGTCTCCAGCAGTGTGAAAGAATAAATTTCTATTTTTTAAGCCACAAAGTTTGTGGTCATTTGTTACAGCAGCCCTAGGAAACTAATACAGACCCACCAGACCTCCACCCAGGTGACACCACATCTCCACTTCCCTCCTAAGGAAAAAACTTCTCAAGTTTTCTGCAGTCACTGTCTCAGCTCCTTATATCCCATTTTCTTCCTCATCTCAGTTCAGTTGTGCTTTTGTTCCCAACACTAAAACTTCCTTAGTAAAGGTTTCCAACAACTTCCATCTCGTCAAATCCAGTGGTCATTGTCTACTACTACCTGTCTCAGCATCTCACAGCATTCAGTCAAGTTGACTATTCGAGCCTCTGGAATCACTCAATCTCTGGTTTTCTCCCACCACACTGGTGCTCCATCTGCCTGTCTCTTACTTGTGCCTCCTCCTGTAACTGACTTCTATGTATTTGGTGCCCCAGATTCAGTCAGGGAACATCTTTTCTTTTCTATTATTCCAACAACTCCAAAGTCATTTTCTATTTCTTCTCTGAGTTCCACACTTACATCAAATTCTACTTTTTATTCTGTCTTTTTACACAGAAAGTGATAGCTTAGTGGTATAGAAACAAGGCCTTGGGAGCTAGACTGGCTGAGAGCCCATCCTGTCTCTCACATATGTTAACAGCATGAACCTGGGCAAGTTATTTAATTCTGTGCCTGTTCCCTCAACTGTATTATGGAGGTGTGAATAATATCTACCTCACTGGATTATTGTGAGAAAAAGAATTCATCTATGTAAAGGATTGAAAACAGTGTCTGGCATGTACTAAGTACTCAGTAATGATAATTATTCTTATGATTATGATTGTGATTATTTGACATTGATATTTGGATAATTGACATACCTCTCAAATCTAGTATACCCAATATAACATTCATGATTCCACTCAATTTCAGTGCTTGATCCTCCTGCTGTGTTACCCATCTTAGTACTTGGCACTAAGACCCCTCAACAGAGGAATTAGCTGATGCCTCTTTTTTCCGTCACTTTCCCTAGTATCTGATCCAGCAGCTGATATTGATAACTTCCTCTCCCAAATATAACGTCAATCTCCTCATTTTTCTTCACATCAATTGACCTCATTTTAATTTGCACCATCATCCCCGAGTGGACTGTGGCAGTAGCTATCCTTGTTTCCACAACTGTCTCCCAATAATCTATTTTTCCAGTGGCAGCCAAAAAGAACCTTTTAGAGTTTAATCAGAATATGACACTCCATTCCTTACAACCATCTAGTCACTTCCAATGGATGGCTGACATTATATTATACCACCCTCCCATTGCACTTAGGATATAGCCACACTGATTTCATCGTATATGATTCTTCTTCAACTCTCTTTCTTTAGGTAAAGCTGGCTTCACTTAGAGCTTGTTCCCACCTCAGAGATCCTATACTTTCTCTCCTCTCTGCATGAATGACTCTCCATCCTTATTTTCGCATGGCTGGGTCCTTCTCTTCATTCAAGTTTCAACTCATCTGTCACTTTTACATTGTCCTTCCTCTCAAACATTGTCTTTCCCATTCCCAAGCGATTGTCTATCATTTTACCTTAGCTTATTTTCTTCCCTGCATTCCTTGGTGTCTAATATTTTTTCTTTGTTCATTTTATTGTTTGTTTTCTATTGCTTGACTCTACCAATAAAACATAACTTTGAGAGGTCAAGGACCTTATTTGTCTTGTTCATTGTTACCTCTCCACAGCCAGGAATGAAGAAGAGGAAACAAATAGCAGCCAAAACAAAATATTAATGTTTCATATTACTTCATCTTGTCTTTTAAAAATCTCTTGCACTTATGACTTGTCACCTTAGGGGATTCCTCCTCCTCATTAATTTATTCACTCATTCAATGAATATTTATTGAGAACATACTTTTGTCCCAGACCACCACTGGATTAACATTTCAAAGACAATTAAAACAGTTTCTTTGCTCAATGAACTAATCCTGTAAACAACCCTAAAGATACTACAGGATCCAATAAAGCCCTGTATACATGGCTGCATATCCAATAATATTTAGATTAATTATTTAATTAAAGAAGCAAAGAAAACCTTTAATAAGCCTCTTAGTAGATAATTTCACCCTTATAAATATTAGGATAAAAATTAATAATAGATTTAACTTAGCAATTAAGGATTTCTTTTTCTTATTCCTTTTCTTGTGTGTGTGTGCACGCATGTTTGTATGCACACACACATGGGAATACATTTTGACTACTATCACTAAAGGAATTCCTGAATGTGGTAATATTTTTGGATAATTTTCAGTAAATTACTTAGAAGAAAAGTAAAATACTTTCTTATTTAATACAGTCATGAAATAGAATATTCTGGATGAGTAAATATCCTTGAGAATTATTCTATATGTAATATATTTTTAGTATTATACAAATAAAAATATCTCACAAATCACGTCTTACAACCACCTAAGTTTATTGATGCCATAAGAAACTACTCAGAGAATGTTTAAGAAATTTACCTAGTGTCCAATAGCAACGTTGCTGAGAAAAGAAATCATCCATTATAAATTCATTGACTTTAGTTAAAGCTTACAGCATTAAGCTTTAACATTTTTTAAAGTTCTTATTATATTAAGTGGCCTCATGTTGTCCTGAAAATAGCTTGAGCTTTCGCAACAGGTAGATGGGGCTTGTGATCCCAGTTTAGTCATTAACTAGCTATGTAACATCAAGCAAGTCCCTTAAAATACTTATTTTGACATTTAATTTTCTTATTCTTGAAATGAGAGCAATAACTATCATACCAGATTATTGTCAGAGTTGAGAAAAAACATATAAACACTTAGCACGTCAAGTGTGTACTCAATATTGCTTTTTATGAAAACATTTCTAAATTATTAGTATGCATTTACTTTCCCCTTAAATAAACTGAGTGTAATAACTATAATACCTGTATTATAAGATAGTAATTAGCTGATTAAATAAGTATAAACACGAGGATGAGTCTCACTCTGCCATTCGTTCACTGTGTTACATTGGCCCAGTCATTTCTCCCTTCTGGCACAGAATTTCTTCTGTAAATTATGGAGATTGGGATAAATGGTTCATAAGGTCTCTTTAAGCTCTAATATGCTAATATTCCAGTAAGCCAATGATTATTTGGTGATGTGACATGTTGGATGCTATATATTTCTGTTATGGATTGAATTGTGTCCACAAAAATATATGTTGAAGTCCTAATCCCTGGTACATATGATTGTGACCTTGTTTGGAAATAGAATCTGTGCAGATGTAATCAAATTAAGATGAGGCCATTGGGGTGGACTCTAATTCAATATGACTGGTGTCCTTATAAGAAGAGGGAAACACCATGGATGAACAGAAACACAGAGTGAAAAATGTCATGTGATGAGAGGGAGAGATTGGAGTGATGCAGCTACGAGCTAAGGGAAGGCCAAGGATGGACTGCCACCACTAGATGCTAGGAATAGGCAACAAAGGATGGTACCCAGGGTCTCAGAGAGAACACGGTCCTGCCAGCACCTTGATTTTGGACTTCTAACCTCCAGACCTATGAGAGAATAAATAAACCCAGTTTCTGGCACTTTGTTACAACAGCCTTAGGAAACTAATCCAGGGTCTCAAAGCTGTAAGAACCTGTTGGTCCCTTCCACTAAATGGTCCTAGTTCATTGATTCGAGGATTAGGGTACCTTACAGTTTCCAAAAATTTGCAAACTACTTGATAGGGCATGTATATTTCATTGTCATGGGCAAGTTTTATGATTTCCTCTATATAGTTTCTAGAAAAGATTAAAATCAAATTTTTCAAAAAAAATTGAGAGATATGTTCCAGGACTATTATTTTCAATTTATGTGATGATAAATTCCTAACATGTTTCTGTTTACTCTTTAAATTATAGGTAAGAAATATACTTTATAATATTTAATTTTACTTACAGATTAAGATATAAGTGATACCTTAGTCACCTCACTACCTTATTTTTAATATTTATTTATAAAATCATTTGTAGACATAATTTTTTACAAAATATTTTCTCTCTCAAGGTAAACTTATTTTATTTCTGACATCCCAATAGACCTACTAAAAACAACAAATTCTCATTATTTCCAGTGCTGTCAAATGAAATAGGAAAAATGTGGTAAATGTCAAATTTTAATAGGTACGCTTTTTATAATCAAAGCTACTTTTCCAAAAGCAAAAGAAACTAAGATAGTTATTTCTTCACTTCCTATGCTTTCCTGTGTCTTCTTACCCAGGAAAAAATAATTTTAATTTTTCATAAAACCAACTGAAAAATCATACATGGAGCCCATTGTCATTATAAAAGTCTTCCCAAAAAATTAACAAAGAATTTTATGAATAATTTTTAAAATTATTATTATTTTAGTTTTTTACTATAAGCTTTGTTTTTTTCACTGTTAAGAATAGACCATAGACTCATCTCTGGCAATAGCTCCTAACACTTGAATTCATTTTCATATTTTCATGGCATCTTTCTTCCATAACAGAGAGCCCAATCTAGTGGCTCCATTGGTGGTAGGAGAAAATGGTTTACTATCGGCTTCTGCCATTAATTTGGTAATAGTCAGTACATTTCCCTTCAATGGTTTTTTTACTCTGCAACTGAAGTGGCATTATAAGAGCCTTCCTTTTGGAGTGTCTCATTCAGTGATGTTAAATATTTTCTACGGAATTGGAAGAAATATTGAGTTATTTTTATGAAAACAAGTAGAGAAATAAATACGCATTTGGAACTAGAAGCAAGTGACAACAGACCCTACTTTATCCCTGCATTAGGCATGTGCACTACATCTACAAAATGGAGAATATGGGTCAGAATTTTTCCAGGGAAGGAAATCTAAAATCATTGATGGGATGAGAGGGCTACTTCTCAACAATGATTTAAATAATTGTAAGTTTAATCTAAAACAGTGAAGAAAAATCTGATGCCTAAATCCATTAAAAAAAAAAACCCACACACCTCCAACATGCAAAAATACTAACACATCGTCTTCAGTTCAAAGGCACTGAGTCTAGTTTTTAACATACATCTATGGAGCAGATTCTCAGTTGGAAACAACAAAAGCCTTTGAGACCACTTTATGCAGAATAAAGATTTCTTAGAGCATGTTAAGTAACTCATAGAATCTTGGAGAGGAATGCAAAGGTGGACTTAAGGTGTAGCTTACAAGAACAATACCCAAACCATGCCAAGGACCGACTTAATGACAAGATTGACACTAGTGCCACCAACTGTTCTACGTCAAGACCTTGACTTTATTGCAACTGCCAGGACCATTACCATTACCACTTCTGTACCAGGAACTTGACCTGTCACCCCTAGAATCCAAATATATCTGCTGCCCCCAGACCAACAAAAAAAGAAGTGCCATCAAAACCTTTTTCCCTTGCATTGTTCATTTCAGAATCCAAATCTGGTATTGACAAAATTGGTGAAGCATATGCCTGTGTCATAACTGGAATAAGACATTAAAAAAGTGAGCTGTGTCTTTTACATTGTGGAGACTTCATTTATATAAAGTGTCAATTTTTCTAAATATCAAAATGCTATTCAAAATACCATGTGCTGTCACAAATATAGTAATTATCAATACTGGATGAATTCTAAGAATGGACAAATATTTTGGAGGTTTTTGTGTCTGTCAACTCTCCTATGCATTTATTCATTTAACAGTTATGACATTACTTATTTAATAATAATAGCAAATAGAATTTACTGAGTGCTTACCAAGTGCCAGATTTGTTCTAAGCATTTTGTAAGTATTATATTGTTTAATCCTCACAACAGATCTGCGGTTTCATCAGTCTCATTTTTCTTTTAAGGTAACCGAGGCTCAGGGGAGTTTAAGTAACTTGCCCAAATCAAATATCAAGTCCTAAGTAAAAATATTCCTTTTACAGAATCCCAACAGGTGTCCAATGTCTTGAGAACTTAGTGCTATGATGCTCACATCCCTGTACATCAGCTCATTCCAAACTACGTGATTTACTTTTATTTATAGTACATGTATCATCATACTTATGCCACTATAATTTCCTGATTTGGGAGCCATCACCGTGAAATTAAGCTCCATTATAAAAATTTGTTGTATTAAATTCAGCAGTTTCTCATAATAGCAATATTAGGAAAGGTGGATGGATTTCCACACTGCCACTAAAATATTTTATCCATCACAAATCATCTGTATTACTATATCACTAAAATTAACTATTAGCACAGATTGTTATCTTCAAGTCTAATAACATGGAAAATATCCATCAAGTAGCAGGATCATTCATCTAAACTGAGGTAAGGTAACACGGAGGTTAAGAGCATAAGTTCTAGATCCAGATCACCAGAGTTGAAATCCTACTTCTGCTGCTTCCAAGCTGTGTGACCTTGGGCAGCTAATGCAACTTTTTCTGGACCATTTGTAAAATTGTTGAGTCATAGTACCTACCTCATAGCTATTTTGTGAGAATAGAATGTGTCAGTATATAAAGTGATTAGAACAGGGTCTAGCCCAGAGTTGGTACTACATGATGGGAAGCTATTACTAATGTTATGTATCAGGGTCCATTCAAAGTGCTGAGAATATCAATGCAAGAGTAAGATAAGATCCTTGCCCCTCAAGTCTCTCACAGTGTGGTATGGAAGAAAGACACATAAATTGATCATCATGATGCACTCTGGGAAATACATGTGAGTGGGTGAAGAAAAGGAGGACCTAACCCAAGGGGGAGACTAGTGAAGTGAGAAGTTTGCAGAAGGTTTCTTAGGGAAGATGTGAAGGCTAAGCAACAAATGATGAGCCAAGAGTATCTAGGCTGATCTGAAGTAGAAATCAGTTGTCTGCCAGGAATGATAACGAGAAAAGTAGTAAGGGGCTTGAATACAGTGGTAGTAAAATGGTGATTTTTTTCACTAAGTTTACCAAAATTTACCAAATTCAGGGGATGAAAGATGAAGCTGACCAAGAAGAACTAAGCAAGAAGCTGTATCTTTTTGGCTCAACAACACTTTGTTATTTGTGGATTATCTCCAGTCGGAGGTCAGCACTATGGTATCAAGACCTAATGAGTCCATATGTGTGTGCGTTAATGTGAATGTCCAAACTTCATTTCAAAGTATACTGCTTCCATTTTCAATGCAATTAAATAATTAACGATCAATACTATTATGCTTATTAACTATGCTGTCATTTTTAGTTAACAAATGAAATGAAGACATGAAGAAAACAGAATATAAGAAAAGAGAAGGAACAGAACAAAGGCAGTAGCAGGAAAGAAAAGGAAAAAAGGAGAAAGGAACGATAGAGAAAAAAAATTATGATAATGGACAAAAATTGGTAAGAAGAGAAAAAACGTAAAGAGGGTTAAAGGGAAAAGGTAAGCAGATGACAAAACATGTTTGGCAGCTCAGAATGACCAATCAAATTCTCAGGTCCCTGCTAGTGATTTCAAATTTATAGTGGAAGAAACTAGCTAATCAGATAGGAACACATTTGAAAATCATCAATGCCTCAGAGGAGCTGCAGGAAAGATACTCCACGCTGAGACAATTTACTGATGGCCATTGTGCCTATCCCTCCTTCAGACTTGCTGGACCACTGCACTTCTGTGCTGACTCCTAAGGAGAAATGTGACAGAAACAGAAGATAGATGATGCTCAATGATTTGGGCTGAATCAATAATCATGTGTATCCTGACCAGGACAAGGTCTCCAATCTTCACTCTTGTCTTTAGTAGCTGACTCAAGTTTAAGTCTAATTCTTTGTCTCTGAGAAAGCCATGCCTTTTGTTGAGTTTTCCTCTCTTAATGTTTCTAAAATGCCCAGTGAATGCTTACCAGTTCCTCAGATTACCTCTAATCACTACTTGCTCTTTGCCACCCCTCCAGATAGTTTGGGGGAAGAATCAAGGGGATGTGGAAATAAATTATGTGCTTTGAAGGAGAGAGAATGGTCAAAGATGATGTCTAGATGATTTAGGCTGCTAGGTAGATGATTTGACTGAGACAGATAATATAGATTGAAAGTAGAGGTTGGGGTGGGAAAAAATGGCACATTAAGTTCTAGACATTTTGGTTTTGAGATGCTGAGAGACATAGTGAATTTGGGATGTTTGTAAGATATCCTAGTGGAAATATCAAGAGCTGATTTTGCTAAAATGTGCCTGAAAGTGAGGAGAGGAGTCTAAATTTGAGATCTCAATTCATCAGGCTATAAATTATGGTCAAAGCAATAGGTTTATATGTATATAGGATAAATTATCACTTCACTAATGTAATAAAGAACATCTCAAATCATCATAGCCCATATTAGGCTCACGATGAAATAATACTCAATACATTCCTATAACAAGAACCATCACCACTATTTTTTAACATTGTTCTAAAAGTTGTTTATGGTGATAATAGCTAAGAGAATTAAATAAGAGGAGTAAATATTAAGAAACCACTCAAATTTATCATCATTTGCAGTATAGTTTTCAAGAATAAACTGGAATTTTACAGGAATTATACAACCAATTTAAAAACCCTGTATTAGTCTGCTCAGGCTGCCATAATAAAATAACACAGATTACTGGGCTTACACAATGGAAGTTTATTTTCTGAGAAGTCTGGAGGCTGGAAGTCCAAGATCAAGGTTCTAGCTGATTCAGATTCTGGTGAGAGCTCTCTTCCTGGCTTGTAGATGGTCATTTGCACAATATATCCTCACATGGCCTTTCTTTGTTGTGTACATGCAGAGGTAGAAAGAAAGAACAGAGAGAGAGCACTTCCTCTTCTTATAAGGACACCAATTCTATTGGATTAGAGCCCCAGACTTACAACCTCATTGAACTTTGATTACCTCCTTAAAGGTCCTATCGCCAAATACAGTTACTTTGAGGGCTGAGGTTTCAACATATCAATTTTGAGGGAACACAATGCAGTGCATAACAAACACTATCTTAAATTTTATTGTGAAATATAAAATGAGACAAATAATTACAATCACATATTTTGCTCCTAGTGGTAAATCAATTTTGAAAAGATATCGATTCTCCTCAAAATAAGGTGTACACACTCACAATTCCAATCAAAAGTCCAACTAGCTATTTTAAAACATTTCTTCTTCCTTACACCAGTTTTTTGGTGAGACTAAAAACAAAGGCAAAGCAAACTGATTAGTCATTTTCTTAAAAAATGCATGCCTTGTAATTTATATAACATTATAATATTTGTATAGCACCTCGCAATTTGTAAAGTTCTCTTCACATCAATTATCTTACACAATCCTTAAGGCAATCCTATTAAAACACTGCCCCAAAGGAAAAGTACTCCTCAACGAAATTATAAGAAAAAATGGCTGTTAAAGGGAACCCTCAAGTAATTCCTATATGATAGACAGTAACAACAATTAACTGAGGAGAAAATCATTCCATTCAATATGTAAAAACTACAACTCAATTTATCTTAGTATTAGCATGTTTTTCTAATGTATGTGAACATTTCACATGCAAATATTTTGCCTTTTCTCATCCTGGTCAATATTAAAGACAACAATAATATGTTAAGTGAAGTATTATATTGAGTTTGTAGATACTACTTATTGGGTGATGCTCACTGAGTACCTCATAAAATATGAGTAAATTGAAAGTAACACTTCAATCTAGTAAATAAAAGAAGGGAAAAATGCAAAGAGAATAAAAGGCTTTGTCTCATGAGGTCAGTGACAGCATCTCCCTTCAACACAGAGGAACCAAAAATTTCCTGACATTTACTTCAACATTTTTCTAACTTAGTTGTCCTCCTGACTCCCTCATATCTCCTACCCAATAAACATATGAGCACACCATAGCAGCCCAATTCATGATCATGTTTCTGTTCTAAACTCCTCCAGGAAGAATTATGGATTGATACAGCCAGGATACCACATGAAGTAGAAGGTTCTATGAAAACCCACCACCGCTGTAACTACACTCAGCACATCAAACTCCTTCCACTTTGCAAAGATTTCTGAATAAATTCCCACTAAGAGCCATATTATAAGATTATATTCTCCTGGAACTACACAGTTTGCACTAAAGGGAGGGAAAGTATTGCAGTTCTAGCTCTTGGAGGTAATTCTCAATGCCATGCATATATCAACTGTTAGAATACCCTTCAATCTAAGCCAAAATAGTCTTTTTTTGAAGTAGCAAGTTAAAAGTCTATGCCAATGACAGCCTGGTTTGAAAGGACATAGAGAGGATACCAGTATTCAGGCTTAGTAACTTAGGATGCCAAGAATTCCACTCTGAAATTCTCCTAACATTTAACTACTTCTAACTATGAGCCATTTTCCAGGTCATTTTAAATGGCAGCAAATTATTTTGTCAAACCTGTTACAAATTCCCTTTCACTGCAAATGATACAATGAGTGGGAGAGAAAAGAAAGGAAGCATTCTGAGTCAAATTATATAGTGAACTTAGAAAATATAGTATGCAAATATGTCCAAAAAGCACAAAGGAGATTTTAGAGAGAAGTTAAAAATAAGAGAATATGGCCATCAAAAAAGTACAGAGAGATTTCGGTCACTCTTCAATTTATAACCTGTGTAACTGATCCAAATGTTCTTTTTCTAAGACATGCCCTTTTCTTTCTACTTCCTTCTCCAAAGGATCTGGCTCAAATGTCTTCACTTCCAGGAAGCTTTCCGACTACTTTCCATGCCACCTCCAATAGCAGCAGAATAAACTGATTTCACTTTCATGTTCTGTTACACTTCCAGACTTCTTGTTTCATGTGATGCACTTAACCATCTTGAAGCCCTTTCTGTGGTCAGGCTTCGTTGAGGATACTCAAGAAATGTTACAATCTCCATTATAAATTTAGTCTAGTGGGAAGACAAACACATAATAAAACTAATTTGATTAGTGCTATGGTGTGTAACAACAAGATGCCCTGGGAGTTACCCCCATTCCACCCTGACTTTGGAAAGAAGAATAAAAGCTGCCTCATGGAGATTTCATCTGAGCAGAGTTTCGGAGGATGAGTTAGAATGAGTCTAATGATGAATGATGGTAAAGAGCATTTCATAGAGCTCAAAGAGAATGTGTGCCCTGAAAGACAGTGAGCGAAGATAAAGACATTGCGCCTCTTATTATACCTGTTTTGACAATGTATTTTACTCAACGGTTGATGTGTCTGTTACCTGACTTGGTTATGAGGGCTTTGCATTCACATTTTTTTAATCCCAGTATTTAGTGCAGTGTTCTCCACTCAAGAAATGTTCAACCAATTTGTTTGAATGAATAAATCAATAGTAGGAGTAACTGCAAAAACGTTTGAAGATGAGACCTGTCAATATATTTAATAAGGGATAATTGGATTTAGCTTGTATGGTATTATGCACAAATCAGGCATTTTAAAATCTTCTTAAATGAAAACAGGTCTATATGGAGGAAGAAAACTTCCAAATGCTGCAAGGAATTTCACTGTATGTCAAGCCAGATCTGATGATCTATGATGAAAAAAATGGAAATTTTTCCGGTAACAAAAAACTACATTTCTCTTTGTTGGACCATCTAATAAGGTCACTCTGGCATTCAACCAATTCATTCTAAGATTCATCACTGTATGATAGATGCATATTGAACATGAGAGCTGTGAGATGTTCAAGGACTTTGCATTTATGGTTAAACTGAAATACAACTCAGAAAAAGATCTTTTCAAAACTGGATTGCTGTGGGGGCCGCCTGGTGGCGCAGCGGTTTAGTCCGCGCTTGGCAGCCCAGGGTTCGTGAGTTCGGATCCTGGGCGCCCGCAGACGCACTGCCTGTCAGCCATGCCGTGGTGGCGTCCCATATAAAGTGGAGGAAGATGGGCACAGATGTTAGCCCAGGGCCAGTCTTCCTCAGCAAAAAAGGGGAGGATTGGCAATGGATGTTAGCTCAGGGCTAGTCTTCCCCACAAAAAAAAAACAAAAAAACAAAAAAAAACTGGATTGCTGTAAACATTTCTCAGGGATCAAGTACAGTGAATCTCATAGCTCTTTGTTTTCATTTTCACAGACAACAAGTAAGGTTTATACTTTACATTTTATTGATGATTTTTAACAAGAGTAAAAGTTTCATTAATTGCTTGGGGGCAATTATTTTCAGTCAGTTATAGGACACAGAAAATAGTAATACCTTAATTTTAAAAAGTTATGCCACTGAGTAAAGTGAAATTACAAAAAAAGTTGTCATCTGTAAAATAAAAACAGTAAATTAATAACATTATTATCATTAGTCCCAAAGGGACCAGGTTAGTTTATCATTGATCAATGATTGTGAATCCCTCCAAGTGGAAAAGTAACTCAAAGCTCACACCCACCAACAGGTGAGAGTAGTATCAGCATCCTGTAACAAAAGAAAAATAGTATCTACTCTTAAAAGTTTTCTGCTGGTCCAGTGGTGTAGTGGTTAAGTTCATGTGCTCCGCTTCAGTGGCCCAAGGTTCTCAGGTTTGGATCCTGGGTGCAGACCAATGCACCGCTTGTCAAGCCATGCTGTGGTGGCATGCCATATAAAATGGAGGAAGTTGGGGATGGATGTTAGCCCAGTGCCAACCATCCTCAGCAAAAATAGGAGGATTGGCAAAGGATGTTAGCTTAGGGCTAACACACACACACAAAAGAAGTTTTAAACTTGTACTAGAAGTACTAGCCTGAGCAAATAGGCACAAAAAATAAATAGAAGGCATCCAAATTGGAAAGGAAGAAGTAAAGTTATCTCTGTTCACTGGTGACATGATTTTATATGTAGAAAACCCTAAAGACTCCACAAAATCTAAGACCTAATAAATGAATTCAGCAAAGTTGCAGGATACAAAAATCAACACACAAAGATCAACTGTATTTCTATACACTAACAATCAACAACTGAAAAGGAAATTAAGAAAATAATCCCATGTACAATAGCATCAAAAAGGATAAAATACTTAAGAATACTCTTAAGCAAGAAGACAAAAGACTTGTACACGGAAAACTACAAAACATTGCTGAAAGAAGTTAAAGAAGACACAAATAAATGGAAAGGCATCCTGTGTTCATGGATTGGAAGATTTAATATTGGTAAAATGCCCATACTACTTAAGGCAATCTACAGATACAGTACAAGTCCTCTCAAAATCTCCATGGCATCTTTTGAAGAAATAGAAAAAGCATCCTAAAATTGATATGGAATCTCAAAGGACCCTGAATAGCCAAAACAATATTGAGAAAGAAAAACAAAGTTGGAGACCTCACACTCCCTGATTTCAAAACATATTAACAAAGCTACGGTAATCAAAACAGTATTTTACTGACATAAAGCCAGCTACATAGACCAATGGAACAGAATAGATAGCCCAGAAATAAACCTTCACATATATAGTCAACTGATCTTCCACAAGTGTGTCAAGGCTACATATGAGGAAAGGATAGTCTCTTCAACAAATGGTGTTGGGAAAACTGGATATCAATATGCAAAAGAATGAGGTTGGACCCTTATGTTACACTATATACAAAAATTAATTCAAAATGGACTGATGACTTAAACATTAAGACCTGAAACTCTAAAACTCTTAGAAGAAAACATAGGAGCAAAGCTTCATAACATTGGGTTTGGCAATGATTTTTTGGATATGACAACAAAGCACAAGCAATTAAAGCAAAAATAATTGAATGGGACTACATCAAACTAAAAAGCTTCTGCACAGCAAAGGAAATATTCAACAGAATGGAAAGGTAAGCTACAGAATTGGAGGAAATATGTTCAATGATATATCGATAAGGGGTTAACATTCAGAATGTATACAGAACCCCTACAACTCAAGAGCAATAAAACAAACAACCCAATTGAAAAATAGGCAAAAGATTTGAATAAACATTTCTCCAAAGATGATATACAAATGGCTAACAAGAATATGCAAAGATACTCAACATCACTAATCATCAAAGAAACGCAAGTCAAAGCCACAATGAGATATCACCTCACACCTGTTAGAATGATCACTACAAAAATAAATAAATAAAACAGGAAATGACAAGTATTGATGAGAATGTGGAGAGATTGGAACTGTTGGTGGAAGTGTAAAATGGTGCAGCCTGTTATGTAAAACAGTATGGAGGTTCTGAAAAATATTAAAAATAGAACTACCACAAGATTCAGCAACCCCATTTCTAGGTATTTATCAAAATAATTGAAATTAGCATCTTGAAGAGATATTTGTACTTCCATGTTCATACAGTATTATTCATAATAGCCAAAGGATGGAAAAAAACTAAATGTCCATTAATGAATGAATGGATAAAGAAAAAAATATATATATATATCACATATATACGTAATGGAATATTATTCATCCTTAAAAAAAGAAGGAAATCCCGTGATGTGTTGCAACATTGATGAACCTTGAGGATATTGTGCTAAGTGAAATAAGCCTGTCACAATAGACAAATGCTGCATGATTCCACTTACGTGAGAGATCTAAAGTAGTCAAACTCTTAGAAAGTAAAATGGTGATTGCCGTGGGGGGGGGGGCGGGGGGAAGGGGGATTTGTTGTTCAATGGGTGTAGAGTTTCTGTTTCACAACATAAAAATGTTCCAAAGATATGCTACACAACAATGTGCATATAGTTAGCACCATTGTTCTATAATCTTAAAAATGGTTAAGATGGTAAATTTTATACTTTTTTTACCCCAATAAAAAAAAGTTCTCAACTTGCCTTTTGGAATAAAAATTATATATCAGCTGTCTTTAATTATAGTAAGAAGCACAGAATAACTCTCGTGAATTTTTTTACTTTGGCCTGCCATTCAAGTATATAAAATTTCCTGCAATATTACTGAAAGCCAATGGGGAAGAATTATACAGAGAAAACTAAATGTTTGTCTTTCTCTTCAAAACTGTGGGGAAAGTCTGGTTAGGAAGAAACCCCAGAGTCCACAGAGGAAAAAGACTTATGTTAGCATATTCTTTCAGATCACTGGGGTCTATCTAATAATTTATCTCTACCAGATCATGCCAGAAGGACAAACAGAAAAGTATTGAAATGTAAACAATCAAACAGATCATATAGGACCTGAGACTTTCAATTTATATTCAGTAATTTTAATTGTTGCTCTCCTTCTTATCTAAAAGTAGTGAGTTCAAGGGGTTTCTCAGATGATCAAGGAAAGATATGACCACGAGGTGGCACTGGGATGCAACAAGCTTTATTTGGTCCATACTTTGACAGGTTTACATGTGGGGGATGTTCCTAGCATGAGACCTTCCAGAGGGCGAGAGACTCCTGCAGGAGAGGGAGATCAGAAAGGGGACTTACATGTCTAGGTGACGTCAGTCAACAGCAGGATGGGGCGTCTGTGTGTCAGAGAGCTCCAAAGGACAACAAAGGCTTGGGGTCTTTTATAGCTCAGGTTTATCTTATCTATGGCTAGCAGATGTTGGATGTAGTTTTGTGGAGTAGAGCAGGCAGGCTCTAAACGGCTAAATTCTTTATATTGGGGCTATATTTAAACCAACAGGGTATGTAAAAATTTTTGAGTTTGGCACCAGTGAGCTTTGGAACTAATGGGTCCCAGTTTGCCATGAAGAAGTAAACAACATAGGACAATGTATAAGGGGCCATCTTTAACCCATCTATATAAAAAATATATCACAAAGCATGCTCACTTAACAGTAGAGAACAGGAATACAAATTAATTAAAGGAAGTTCAGCATCTTAGGAAAATAATTGTCTCCCCCACGTGTTTTTAAATGAAGTCATGTTATTTTCAAAGGAAGAAAATGTTATTTAGTCAACTTTGGGAAACAAAAATATTTTTTGTGACATGAAAAATGCTTCCTGTTTATGATAGTGTGAGTAGTCTATCTTTATGGCCTCTGGGTTTGTTTTATTTGCTTGACTATATTGAAGCCAAATATTTTTTATTATCATTCTGAGATTTTTGAAAACTTTTGGAAGACAAGTCTGTGGACTGTGGAAATGGATCAATTTGTGGTTCATTTTAAACTTTGGTTTTAATTGGAAAAACCGTACTATAATTAACTCACTCTTTAAGGTCTCTTTAATAAGACTATTTGTAAATAAGATCAATCTGTCAAGAAATCAAAACACCTCTGGTTTTTGACATGTGATTTAATACATATATAAATTTATACTGAAAGAACAACTCAATATGCTTTAAAAATATACTATACCTTTTTCACATAATCAGGTAATTTTCATTAAGTAGCTTATCACTTTTACCTTTATTTACTTTTTTGCTATTCTCTGAACTCAGCTCAATTCAATTAATTGTAAACTACAAATATGCATTTGTTCCTAGACATGAATTTTATGTATTGTGATGGTGAAAAAAATAAGTGTACTGATCAGTATCACATTTATGAATATTTAAGACATTTACTATACAATGACATTTAAGAGCTATATTAAAATATTATTGTAATAGTCTTTTTTAATAATAATGTCATCGTATCTGGGCTACCTATCAAAATGCAAGGGAAGTCATTAGGTTACATTTTGTAACTGACAATATTGTAGTTTCAAAAACACAGGAAAAGGAACCCTATTGCCTTTACATGAACACAGATATACATTGTAAACAAATGAGAGGAAGTATTTTAAATATATTTTATACATTTATTTATATATTAAATATATTTAAATGTTTAAGATAATTCCATATGTCGATACACTGGGAAGGATGATCTTATCTAATAAAATGCTTTGAGTCCTTCTAGAGTCATATTTAACACATCCCGTCATTTCTAATAAGTATTTAGAGCACTGAATCATGGAGACAGCTGAAATTAGAGAATTCTGAAACCTTAAGCAAAAGCAGTTAACCTCAATCAAGTTTCAATAATTAATATCAGTAGTTGGCAGCTAAGCCTGGATGTCATCATATATTATAGATGATGAGGCCACAGTGAATTAAATCTTGTAGTTGATGAGATTATTTTCCCCATGGTTAGGAAGCATATTTCATACTTTATTCTATCACCAGGTGCGTGGCTTTCACCACCACAGCAATTGAGCCACAGTTGGGATTCATATAATTAGTATAAGCATGAGTCAGGGGTAGTTGACAATTTAAACTTCAGCCTTTCCAAACTGAAATTCCAAGCCTAATTGAACTCCAATGGCTGTCAGCAGCTTCCATGGTCAAGTTGAAAATCCTCTCTTCTGCCCAACCGTGCTATCTTTGGTCAGCTCTTCTATCTCACAGGATTAGCCGTGTGCATACTCCCAGCCTCACATCTCTTGGCAGCCTTCCCTTTTCAGCTTGAGACGTCAGGAGGTCATGCTTTCTGTTGCTAGGTTTTTTTCACTTTGAAAACTTTAAAAAATTTATTGCAAGACTATCTTGGATGTTAAGTTATTTGTGTAAAATTTAGCTGACACTGAAGACCTTGATGTGCAGGTTGAAACCCAGAATTTTGTCAACCATTGAATGTGGCTGAATTTATCTTTCTAGTGTCAGAGTGTATCACCTTTTTACATTTTTCACTTTTGTGAACCATGATGAGAGAGCAAAATGCTCAACGAAAATATGAACGAAAATTGGGATAGCCACATAACTTACATATCCTATTATCTCCTTTCTTTACAATGATTTTTTTGTTGGTGGTGGTACTTTTATCATTTTTTCAAAAGCCTTATCAGTACTATGGACAAGGCATATCAGTTGTAAAAATTAAACATTTAACCAACTGTGGAGTCAGTCTGGTTATGAAAGCCCTTTAGATTAGCACTTAGTCTGCATTCGAAGTGTGACTCGAGAGAAATATGTTTAATTTTAAAGCAAATACATGAATAACTTTTCCAGGTTTCTGACATCTGGATAATATAACCCAGTGATTGGATTAAAAATGTTTGCTTTCGATGAGAAAAGGTGAAGTTCTAGCTTTGAGTGCACAAGGAACTCAGGATAATTAAGAAGACAGAGCTTGCTTATGGTTTAAATTTCAGAAGCATACAATTCCTTCACCCCTTTGATCTCCTCTGTTCCTCCCAACTCTCTCACTCCACTCCCCTGTCATCCTCCACACCACTCCAAAGCAGTAGCAGATCCAAACGCAGCAGGGCAGAGGAAGTCATATAGACGTACTTCTGTAAGAGGTTGGTTCAGCCCGACCCAAGGTAAGCACTCAGGATCCATGAGTAATGAAAGTAAATATGGGTTGTTTAATATCCAAGTTAAAAAGAATGCAGTGATAGAAAGCATGGGACAATAAAAACTGATTTTTGACAGAGGGTATTTTCTCTTTTCTAGTTTAATATATTAAAAAGCATTTATTTCCATGTATATTCTTTATGGAACACATTGAAATGTGGGTAAAATACATTGAATACATTCGTAATAGGCTAGAAACACACACAAAATTTACCCTGCTTTGTTATAATATTGAAATGTAAGTATATATTTAAGCTATAAGGAAATTCTGTACTCAGAATTAAAAACAATTTGCATTTTAAATATTAAATACTAGAGCAGATATAAACAGCTGGATTATAATTATTTCGGTCCTCCTTTCTGGACAATTTAGGATTACATCAACAAAGCAACTACTATGTACAGACTGTTGTTTTGAGCCCTGTATAGACTAGGAAAAACAAGCCGAATGGTTTTCATTCTCAAGGTGTTCACCTGGAAGATGAACAGGTGAAAATTTAAATGACGGGAAATATTTAAGTGGTTTCAAGAAAAACATGATATTGTTTGACATCACAATAACTCACTGACAAATAAGCTGCACAGAGAGTAATTCAATAAATGTACAGAAGGTCAGAGGTTCACAAGAGTTTAAAATGCATGAAGGTACAGGGGAGGTAGGTGTCGACCAGTCTTGAAGGTTGAGAAGATTTACGTGGTCAGACGCGAGGGGGAGAAAATGCTAGAAAATGCTGGTAATCCAATATCCCATCTCTGGCAGCAGAATGTTTTGTTCTGTTTTAAACAGAAAAGATATTTCAAATGACAAAATCTTCAAAGCCTGAATTTGTAATTACTAGTTAATTTCATTATAGTATGGTTTCCTGAAAAAAGTAAAATATTTTAAATCCAAAAGACCTCAATGCAAAGCTTATTACTAGCATTTTACTAGCCAGAGGACTTGAAAAGTTCTTTTAACACTTACTGACCTTCAGTTTCTATAATTGTAAAATAAAGATAGTAACATGAGTACCAGGGATGGCTCAATGCTGTCCTGACACTCTGGTGAAACATTAGAAATAAACATGCACTTGAGTTGTAAACACAATCAAATGTTACAGACTACTTTTAAGGGAAATATCCCTACCCACTTGGGTAGTGAATCACTGCTGTGTGTCATGATGTACAAAGATTGAGATATAAATGTTGAAATCTTTTCTTTATTCTTGCTGACAGTATTCAATCCATTTCAAGCAATAAAATAATTTTGTCTGTAAGATGTACATAAATTGCACTTTATGATGACTATATTTATTTCTTTTAAAAAGACAAAGAGAATGACAAGTAAGCATCCTGCTATTGATACGTCCAGCCACAGGGTGTCATTCTAGTAGTACAGATTAGCCTGTCTAGAAGCAATACTCTGGCAGCAGATACCAAGCACCATATTATATTCAGCTTATTGAATAAATAGTGAAAACCCCCAACTCTTAACCAAATTTAATACTTAATTGTTATACTCGGCATTAGAGTACAAAATTAGATATTTTCCTAGATCTATTTTGTAATTTTAAATTATTTTATCTTTAGAATAAAATATGAAGACCTCAGACTAAAATTTCTGGAGTTGACTCAACCTTGGTGAATTGAGTTAGTCATTGCTTGCCTTGGGAATATAGCGAGGGAAACACACAATGATTACTGCTCTCATATTCAGAGAGAGTTATAAGGAAAAGCAAGAAAGCTGACTAAGAACTACATCGGTAAAAGCATTTTCCCTTAAAAAATTTTGTTTCCATTTATTTCATCAGACTATTAAACTTTGTTGCACCAGTTCATAATTGAAGTAAAATTCACGTAGAGCTGATGTAGCTAATTTATGCTGAATCTGCATACCCTTTCAGTCCAGAGTCAACACAGACTCTGAAACTACAGTCTTACCCAAATCAGTCTGAACTTGGCACCACGGAGCCTACATTGCCTTCTCCCTTATTTGGTGCAGCTCATTAACCTGAAAAACGGTAGCTTAAAACATGTGAGGAAATGGGGTGAAAAATGGCTTAGAAAGACCCCTGTGATAATTAAAACAGTGACAGATTAGAGTTAAAAACAGGTAATATTACCCTGATACTTGAATCTCCCTTGTCTAGTCACTGGTAATTTGGGAAGACTTAATCCTCTTTCAGAAACTCCTTCATGCCTGCTTATATTGTTTACCCAGTCAATCACCTTGTGTAGAAAACAGATAAACATTTTATTCACTCATTCAGCAAGCTTTTTGGAGATACTTTGACAAAATGGAGAGAAAACCAGACATGATTCTTGCACTCATTCTGTTAGCCTTTAGTGGGTGAGAGAGACATGAATCAAATAACCACACAAGACATAACGTTCCGAAGTGGTTAGTGCTAGGAAGGAGAAGTACACCACAGTGCTACAAATGCTCATGTAATTGGGGATTTTACCTAGTCATGGAGATCAGAAAAGGATATCCTGTGTAAGCCAGGGTAGAGCTAGGGTGTGATCAATGAGTAATAGTTACCAGTCAGAGGTCAGGTCTGAAGGCCTGTCAGGAAGACAGCACGGTGAGCTCCAGGACTGAGGAAGTTTGGGTCGCTGTGCATTGGCAGTGCAGAAGAGGTAGTGCAAGAAGGCTGAGCTGGGAGTCAGTAAGTCATGTGAAGGATTTGGTCCTTCACCTCTGGTCTTTACCCTAAGAGCAAGAGGAAGCCAATGAAAGGTTCTAAGCAAGAGCAAGGATGGAGGAGGAGAAAGAAGTGAATATTCCAGGATCATATCTGTGCTTTGAGAAAAATTATTCTGACTTTAGGATGCAAAAGTGGTTCTAGGGAAACTAGCTAGGAGCTAGATGATGGCATCTTAGATAAGAGAAGTGAAAGTTAAAAATCGAAAGAAGAGAATGGACTTGAGATATACGGAAAGAAATTCCTTTTCTGTTTAGAGATTCCATTTGGAGATAGATTTCTGGTATCATCTCTTTAATGGCCAGTGAGATTCATTCTATAAGAGAAGTTGGCTCAACGGGCTAAACCCTTTAACCACCAGCCCAAGGAATGTGAAAGGAGATTTCCTAACCTTCTGATCCATATTTTAAAGACTCATGCATACGTTTAGATATATATCACCACACACTCCTCCAAAAATTATTATACCAATTTAGACTTTTAAGGAGTGCATGGGAGTCCCAATTTTCCTACATTCTTGATAACTTTGAGCACTGTCAACCTTTTTCTATCTTTGCTTATAAAACTTGGTTTAAAAAAAAATCTCATTGTGTTGACATTTCTTCAATTATCAAGGCATTTGAACATATTTTCACAGTTTATTAGCTGTTTCTATGAATTACCTATTTGTGTCATTTGTCCAGTACTGCTGTAGAGTTTGTCTTTTTCTGAAAGATTTGTGAGAGCTCTAGTCTTTATGTATTTTGCCATTTGTCTTCCTGTTTGTTTATTAGAACAAATTAAGGGCCTCTGCTTACCCTTAAACTGTACACTATTTTAGAGCTTCTGCCTCCTCAAAAATTTCATTTTTCTTATAACTTCAGCTAGTTCATGGCCACTGAGACCTTATATCATTGTTCCGTAGGGTTGCCAGACTTAGCAAATAAAGTTATAAAGCAAATCATTAAATTTGAATTTCATATAAGCAACACATAATTTTTTAGCATAAGCGTGTCCCATGCAACATTCAGGACATACAGTACTAAGAAATGATGTATTTATCTGAAATTCAAACTTAATCGACTCTCCTGCATTTTTTTCTGGCAACTTTATTTTCATTTCGATTTAACTGGTCATTACAAGCTGCTAATTCATTCTATATTTGCCCATGCAAATTCTAAACAGCAAGAATAATATTATTCTAGACTATTGCCATTTGGACAGAGAACTTTTATAAGGTTAGCTTATACGCAGCAGGCTTTCTAATGGATTGCTTGCCTTTGGGTGAGTTGTCCATGACAGCTCAGAGGCTAAGGGGAGCAGGGAGGGATCATTCCCATCAACTGGATGAGGAGTTTCTCTCAGGAAAGAATGGAAAAGTTACAGTCCCTGTGACTATCAAGTTTAAAAAATTCACCCTCTTCTTTGGAGTTTTTCGATAAATCTATAAGAATAGTTTTAAAATATCAATCATAATTATTGTGATTTTTTGAGTTTTAAAATACAATCATATTATTTGATAAAGGCCCTACTTTTTCATATATCTATGTATTTGAGAAAAATCAAGCATAACTGTGGTGGGCTGAATAATGTGCCCGAAAGATTTCCACCTTCTAATCCTTAGAATTTTCAAGAGTGTTACCATGAGTGGCAAAAGGGACTTTGCAGGTGTGATTAAATAAAAGATCTTGAAGTAGGAAGATTATCCTGGATTATTCAGGTGGGCCCAGTTACTCACAAGGATACCTACAAGAGGTAGGCAGTAGAATTAGAATCAGAGAAGGTAATATGTTAATAGAAGCAGAGTCCGAGAGAGATTGGACGATGCTATGCTGCTGGCTTTGAAAATAGAGGATAGGATTATGAGTCAAGATATGCAGGAAGCCACTAGAAGCTGGAAAAGGCAATGAAATGATTCTCCCCTCGAGCCTCCAGAAGGAATGCAGCTTTTCTAACACCTTGCTTTTAGCCCATAAGACCCATTTTTGTTTTCTGATCTCTAGAACTGTGAGATTATAATTGTGTGCTGTTTTAAGCCACCACATTTGTGGTCATTTGTTACAGCAGCAGTAGAAACCTAACACAATGACCATGCTTAGAATATTTTTCAGGTTTTCTTGACTAGCAATACATTTCATTCACTATAAACAAAAGTAAGATAGAATGAAATCTTAATTTTATTGACTTCACTGCTTACATTATTTTAACCACTGTATTTTTGCCTGTTTAAAGATAGCCAATATATGAAAATAGAATTGCTATAAAAGAACTTCTTTTTGTTTTTTTACATCATTATACTTCTATTTCTGTATAGATTACATCACGTTCACCACCCAAAGACTAACTACCATCCATCACCACACACATGTGCCTAATCATCCCTTTCGTCCTCCTCCCTCCCCCTTCCCCTCTGGTAACCACCAATCCAATCTCTGTCTCTATGTGTTTGTTTGTTGTTGTTTTTATCTTCTACTTATGAGTGAGATCATACTGTATTATGCTTCATGCTCTTCCATCATATACCAACTGAAATTTGGCAAACCAATAAATTTTGTTGTACAGATGTACTCTTCATTTTTGGTTTTCACTATTAAACATTATCCAAGGGTTAATGTTTTTGAAGAATTGTGAAATTTGGATTATATTTTCAGAATATGTACAACAATTTTTTTTAAAAATCTCACATTACTCTTCTAAAGATTGATGTATATAGAATAAAGTTTAGTTAGTTTGAACATATCCAAAACTTTTTGAAAATCAAGAAGGGAATATATTAAAATACTATATTTTGAAAAAAATGTGTTCAGTTTCTGACATACAAAGACACACTTGAACATTCTATTTTAGGAAATTGTTGGATGTTTTCTTCTGTTTTGCATTCATTTACAGTAATATGCTTTAAAAACAGTTTCAGAGAAAAAAATTATATGTGACTTAACTATACTGTTGTGTTCTTAATAAAACAGAAAAATGACATGTTACAGAGAGCCATAATTATAGGGAGTCTCAGAAGACATATTTGTAAAGGTCTAGTGGATTAGTCTTTAAAATGGTCCAGCTGATGGTGAGTTTGCCTTTAATGTTAGGTTAGATATATTTTCAAGTACAACACATTCGGTTACAAAGCATATCATGTTTTATCCAAACAATTCTGTTTATAATATTCTATAATTTGGAACTTAAAAAAAACTATTTTCTTAACAGGAATCTCTTTCCTTAGAATGACATTTATTTCACTAGTTTTCAAGAACTGCATATAAGATGTGAATTTTTTTTCCACTCAAGAATATGTTTCCATTGTAGAAACTGAAGAATTCCTAAGATATTTATTTGGTTAGTGGGTTAGTAAATATTTCTAATAACATTGATTGATTTCCTATATAATAGACATTATGATAACACATGTTAATTCTTGCAATGACCTTGTGGAACACATATTCATTACACACATAAGGAAAATGAGGCTGAAAGAATTTAATTTGCTCCAAAGGCTGTGATATTAGCAAATATATATTTCTATCTCAGCTCTCAATAATATTCTGAATTATACTTTGTGAGTATGGTTTAACCATGGTCCATAAGCTGATAGAAGTGATTGTAAGGTACAATATTTAAGCTATTCATTTTTTTTATTTAGCAGACTATTATCTACCTTAAAAAGTAATATGTAATAATGCTAGCATCAGGTGATGCTAGATTATGCTGTGTAACAAATAATGCCAAAAATCTCAGTGGGATTTCTTATTGCTTATTCATGCAAAATCTACTTTGGATTTGTATAATTCTCCAGGGCAACTGTCTTTCATTTGTTTAGCATTCCAGCCTGCTTTATGTATAATTTTGTGTTTTCTCTACCATAAATACATGCACACACAGATCCCTAAAGTAAACTATATAAGAGCCAAGAAAGGAAATGAAAAGCAAAGGGATGGGAGAGATTAATATAAAAAGAGATTTAATAATAGTTTTTTCTCAGCTGAAAAAGTAAATGTCAAGAAACAATGACAAATATTGGTAAAAGCAAAAATAGTACACATAAGTAACCAGAGACCTGTTGCTCAAATATCAAAATGCCCATTACATTAAACAAAGTATTTAAGATAAACAAGTGATATAAAAAGTGGTTTAAAAAAGAAACCTACTAGACTAAGAGGTTGCTACTGATAAAAAATATGAAAAGGAGTGAAATCGGTTTGAGCAATTGAATAATAATGTCTTGAATAAATTCTGAAATATACTAGAATATAGTGAATCTTGAAAATTGATTTCAGACAGGATAATCAGGCCTTTAGGAGGATGTCCCGTGAAGTTGCTTTTGGCTAAGAAATGTAGGCTTGATAGGCTGTGTCTGATTCAGTGTAATTCTTTGTTCCTATGTAATTAGAGTTGAGCGTGCTGATCTTGTTTCTTTTTCTGTTATAATTTCTTTACTTTCTTTAGATGTAAGCTTAATGGAAAAATCTGTGGACTGTACCATGTGTTATTCATGTTTACAAGTCTATCTTACTCCCACATAGATACACATAATAGCCAAACAGTCACAAAAAGAATTCAGGAATTTAAAGTTTTAACTCTAGCACTTCCACAGTTTTAAGATACCATTTACTCTCTTTTCCTTGCTGCTTTGACCGTTTCTCTTTTTCTTGTATCTGAAAGACTTTGCTTCAAAAACTCAAATTAAAAACAAAATAGCCTATAGTGTTGGCTGTTTTGTCATTATTTTTTATCTCCAGCTAAGGTGAATAAAATCAACTCACCAAGGAAATTTGCATCGATGCAGAATGGCTAAGTGGAGAGAAAGCATATTGTGCTCTTTATTGAGGTCTATATGTATAAAACTAAGAAGAAATATTAAAACCCCACATTCTTCCCTGCTTGGATTAAGTTCTCCTGATGTATACGACCAGTATTTTGTCAAGTTGTCACAAAAAATATCAATTAATGTAGGTATAACAAAAGATGTAATATGCATGCCTTTAATATTGTATCTTATCTTAAAACATAAATATCCACTCATTCAAAATCTTTTGTTGATATGCCAAGGTCTTATTCAGGTACAAGTTTTTGATTGAGTAGCCAGCTATTTCTAGTTTTATTTTCTTTAAACTAGAATAAGAACTTAAGATATTTTTGATGCAATATGAGTACAGGATCCTTCTATATTTTTTCCCAGTCTTTTCTGGTTGTCTTGTCCACGCCCAGTTCATGAGCCATGAGTTTTTGTTATTGCTGTTGTTGTTTACCAATTAGCCTATCTATGGTTAAGTAAATTTCTTTAGGTAACCAAACTCCTAAAATCCTGTTTTCATTGTGTAACAAAATTTAATTCAATATTATTATTAAGAAAATTTCTTTAAAACTGTATGTAGGTTTTATGACTTTCAAATCATAAATAAATGGGTGACTCTTTGTTTGGGCCTATTCATTATTGTTACTTTACCTGGAATGTTCTTCCCTCAGATATCCACAAGGTGTTCCCCCTTACTTCCTTCTGGTCTCTGTTGAGATACTAACTCCATAGAAAACCTTCCTCTCCAAGCCTGTCTAAGTCAGCCCCCACATAATGATCTATCCCTTATCCTGATTTATTATTCCTCATAGCACTTAACACCACCCAACACGTCCTATTTTTATTTGTGTATTTTCTATGTTTCTCTATCCACCCTAGAAACAGAGCTTCCTGAGTGCCAATTCTATTACTGTTTCTTCTTTCCACTACTGTACCCCAGTGCCTAGAAAACTCACTGATTCATAGTAGGTGATCAAAATTATCTGTTGAATTAATGCATGAAATAATCTTGAGTCCCCATTTCTGCTTAATAGCAGAATAAGTAATCTGAATACTTCCAAGTAAATGCAGACAAATTCAGTATTTTAACAGTCATTTCTGATTTAAACTTAGTCAAATTCATGGATTCCTCCCTCTTGTCACTTGTTCTCAGGATGTCATCTCAATTCTGCTTATGCATAAGAGGATGGGCTTGCACGCTATTGCAGTGTAGGGGAAGGGCATCTCATCCTTTGCAATTCTGCACTGGCACCCACTGAGATGGAAAAAATCTCACCTGACACTTGATCTTGGTCTTCTTTTCTCCACTGAAGCTTCTGCTGATGTCTGAGATCTGCCATGGTCTTTGATTAACCAGTATTGACTGCCAAGCTCCTTTGGGTCTGCAGACTACTTCCATGATTGGGGATTGGAAGCAGAAGAGTAAGCACAGAAAACCAAAGGAAACTCAGAGGCATAGGAAGAAGGATGCTTTCTTAGGCCCTCTCAGAAAAAGACAAACCATGTTTCCATTTACGATTTGATGCTCCTACATGACCATGCGGTAGGACTATGAGGCTGTTCATCCCATGGTTCCAGGAAGTAATGGGGGCACAGGCCCCCTCAGTTCTTAGATCTAAGACGTGCTATCATTTCCCACTTTAGCACTTGGCTTAAGACCGCTTGTGAAGAACCCTTAATAACCATGATCCAGTCATATCTGTCCCCATGGACACCACATGGACAAGTATTTCTGTGTTCTCTTATACCAATAGAAATTCTTAAAACTGAGGCCTTCAAGTTCCTAGTTTTTAGAATGTAATAACCCTTTTTTGTTTCCTTTCAACATATCCATCTTTTGCTTTTAAGTCTTGGCAAGACTATTTTCTATGTCATACATTTTAAAAGCTACTTTGAAACTCCTGTTTTATCTGCCCAACAACTAGGTCAATGAATGTCTGTCTCAATGGATTGGCAGGTCTCCAGGGCAACTGCCTGGGAGAAGGATAGGGAGGCTTTACAGGTCTCAGAATTTCATCCAACTACGTGAACTACACACAACACATACATATAAATGCTACATATATAGAGTTAAAAAAAATATTAGGAAGAAAGGAAAAATGGGGGAAGGAAAGAAAAATGGCATGTCTCAAATTGGCTTTGTCTGACAATGTTTTAACACGAGAAAACACCTAAGATAATATATTTAGGTTTTTAGTTATAACATTGTAAAGTAAACACTATCATCAAGACAATCGAGAATAGGACTCTTGAAGTGAGGGCTTTTAGTGTGTAGGATGAAAGAAGTATTTATTTTGAAGCAGAAAACATTACCACCAAAGATAGACAGATGTGAAGGGAGAGACGTGGTTGTGGAGTCAGAGGTCATTGGAGAATGTCAACCATTTTGCTCCAAAAGATCCTTAGCTGTTAGATATTGCTTAGGACATTAGGAACATCAAAGCAAAAAAACCAGTTCTGATACACTTGCCTCTCAAAACAGACATTTCTAGTTTTAATGCATGAAGTTATTTGATCATAACCAAATTTTGAATTTATAGAAATTTTGGAAGATACAAAGAATTGAAAATCATCCAAGAATATTTCCATGTCCCAAAGATAAAGCCACATTAATACAGTCATTTAATTGTTTCTTTTTTATTTATGTAAAGTTTTGTCTGTCTGCTTTACACAACTGTGATAACAGTACAAATACAATAATAAATCTTGGAGTTTTTGTTCACCTAATATTATAACATAAGCTTTCCATATTATTACAAGCTCTTCATTAACATTTATTGGCTCCGTACTACTCAAGATTGAAAATCATGACATGGCTAAGCAATGGGGATTTTAAATATATAAATTTCAATGATATATGTATGAGACTTTTCCCCCAATTTTTTATACCATTACTTAGAAATTTTAGAAAACCGTATTTCTAGAATACAGTCATATTACTTACAGTCTGAAATTGTAAAATCTTCTAAAGTGTTAAGATCTGCCAGTCCAACTGTTTATATCCCATTTGGGACGGCAGAAGCCCCCACGCCTCAGTGTAGTTCCTTCTGTCTATATCCATTTATCTCCCCCAAAAACAGACCAAACATTTCCCTCAAACTTCCATGCCAACTTTCTCTTTAATAAATTGAATAATAATGATATTCCACTATTATCTATGAGGAACAAAACAACTTTAGAAATAAGTATTCTATGTTTAATCATCACTACAATGCATCATTGAATTGAGAAAATGCTTAAGATTTACAATTTGCAAACATTTTTCAATCTGTCTTCAATGATTTACTTCTAGGCAATAGCTGTCTCTAGGATCAGCAATGTCATCTTGATAGAAGCATCAATTTTAATGCATATTCAGAAATCTCATCACAGCGTTATTTTAGGATCAGAACGCCAGAAATTAGGCCTTTGGCAAAGCAAATATCCTGTCCAGAATGGTGTAATTCAGGGCCATGTCATAGCTTTTCTCCTTCCTCTTCTCTATTAAATTAATCAGATAAAGAATTTTAGATAATTGGGATGCATGACCTCTTGACACAGCATATGAGATTTAGAGCATTTGTTAGTATTGAAACTGTGTTCTAAAAAAGATACACTTATTTTCTCTGCATCAAGCCAATTTTGGTAATGATGAATATTAACTCATTCTTTCTCTTTGCATTCCTTCTGTAATAATGAAAATTCCTGCTGAGGCAGAGGGATGCCTCATTTTTATTAGAAAAGAAGGTAAAGTGCACATAAATGCAAGTGAGAAACACACTACACAGTCCTGTGTTTCTTAATGACGGGGATGCGTTCTGAGAAATGCCTCATTAGGCGATTTTGTCCACGTGCAACCATCATAGAGTGTACTTACACAAACCTAGATGGTATAGCCTACTACACATCTAAGATGTATGATACTATGGGACTACTGTCACATATGCGATCCGTTGTTGACCAAAACATCATTATGCTCTGTATGCATCGTCGCTATGCATGACTGTGCAGAGTATTTTAAAATATTACTTCACAATTATATGCTCCCTTTAGAAAATTAGTGTGTTCCTATAATGAGCATTTACTGTGATCCTGGAGTCTATCTCCTTCCAAGAAGTTGAGAGCTAGGTCTTTATGCAAAATATGTTTTCCCCTGTTTACCAATTGATCTAATAGGCAACCCTGCACACTAGAAGTTTCACAACCTTTAATGGGTGACAACTCTGTCCTGGAGAACTAGTTTCCCTTGCGCTGGCCCTACTGACACTGAGAGCTCAAATGTGATCAGAGGCAAACATTGAGTGAATTTATGTCTCAGAGAGAGCATTTGGCTCTACTGAAAAGCTGCCAGAAGTATAAGCTGGTGCCCCATATGCAAGATCTCATCCTGGTCTCCCCTCCATCCCTGATCCAATCCTTCTGGCCTCAGATATTCAGCTTGAAGGGGAAATGTGTATCAGCCCTCATGAGAACAGCATGACCACACTCTTCAGCTTCCCTGGACCTTTCAATCTGGCTCTGGCTTATGCTTTACTAGCTGTAGGTTATTTCTCAGGCTCGGTTCTGGAATCTACCCTCCTCCAGAATACACACTTTCCAAATACATCCCCAGCCACTGTATATAGGGCTTGAGTTGCCATTGCTGAATCTAGGATCCCTTAGATAAAAATGTCAGCGTCCAAGGAGGGACCTTAATAAAAATTTTCCATGACTCCTTTCTTTCGTTTTTCTGTTGATTATCCTGTATCTCACACTGCCATGCTTTGTCTCTGAGGATTTCATCTGTGGACTCAAGACACCTTGCGTCTCTAGTTTAAACTATAGATTTGTTATCAGCTTTGGGTACACTGATATGCTCACAGAGATCCTTAAAGATGCCAAACAATCTTCCTAAATGTGACAGGGTAAAATTATGACATACTACTTTCAAAAGATCAGAGAACCCCTGTAAACTCATCTGGCCTTCCTTCAGAATCACAGAAGAAAGAAATACAGGTTTCCCCCACTATTTGAAAGTTCGCTGTAGGCCACTTCAATTGTACGAAACATGTACTCCAGGACCTATTTGGGCTAACCGAAAGAAATCCAAAGAGGGTTTTCACTTTTAGGGAAAAAAAAGGTAAAAAGTGAAAATAGCGCTAAGCATTTGCTCTGCAGGGAGCCTTATAGAGGCAACGCAGACCCTTCCTTCCCCAGGAACTACACTCAGCCTCACAGCATCAAGCCACCATAGCTTTGAACTGTGTCTGTGAGTGTCTGTACTTCGTCTCGATTTATTTTGGTAGGTTATTTCTTGGGTCTGGGAACACTCAAAAATTTTTCCCATATACAGTAATGGTAATTGTTTCTTTGCTTTATGCCATTTCTGTTACAAAAATTTTCATAGGAACACTCTACTTGCAGATAAGGGGGAAACCCATAAATCTGTATTTTGTCCAATCAGTTAATCTAGGATCAGTCCAACCATTGAAATTGTCTCCTTAGGCAATTCCATCTCTGTTTGGAGAGCCCAGATAAATCCTCAGTCTCTCAAGATGGTACGAGGTGACCTCTTAGTGGATGAGTTTGCAGTTTTATGGGACCTTATGGTTGTAGAGAAGAGGTATGTCCTTGGATCCATGTGGCAGCCTGTGGATCCCTACTGGTACTTGCCATGCAGTAGCTGCTGAGGATGCTTCCTAGACTGGTGATCATTGAGCTGAGGGATGACTGGCCTTGTCCCAAAGGATTCTGCAGGAATCTGCTGCTAACAACCTTGATGTAGCTTATTGTCCCTTGTAATTTACGGTCTGTGGTCTCTCAATAGAGACAATGTATCTTGGTCCTCCCCTGTGGCTTATCCCTCTCTCAGCAATTACTGTTCCTGGAGACACCACTGAGGTATGTGACTTTCACATGATTTCCCTGCTAGTGGCCTACACTGGCTTCCCCAGCTTTGAGGATAGAATTTTGAGAAAACATTGCCCTGCTTCAAAGATTCCCTCTGATAAGGACCATCGGTCAGACTCTTAACATTCCCATGCCCTTCAGAAGCAAGAGAGGAATTCTTGTCCCATCCTTATTATATCTGAAGCAAAACTCCAGTCTTCTGTCAGCTTAACAATATAATTCCACTGAGTTTATTTTGGCATGGCTTCCCCTGGGTTAGTATGAGGCAGCTTGGAAGGTGATCTGCTCCCAGAATACCATAGGTAAAGTGAGGTTTCTGAAAGGTTTCCCACATTGCACTATACTCTTCTTTCCTAAGGGTTTAACCTGGGGGAGACATGTTACCCTTGCTTTCTTTTCTTCTTTCAACAATTCTCTGGGGACTAGGACAAGAGGGACTAGATTTCCTTTCCCCCTTACCTAGACTAGCCCCATCTCTTCTGTATTTGGGTCTGGCACATAAGAAGTTTTCACTGAATGCTGTGGAAGGAAGTGACTGGGGGAGAAACAAGTAGGATGAGCATTTCCTACTGTGCTGATGCCGTAGTTTCAATACCAAATGCTAATGATAGTCTTAAGGAAGGTACAGAAGTTGTTCAATTATTGTCAGAAAAAATAAAAATAACTCGTTATCAACTAGGCCAAAACAAAAAATTATAAATTTTGGAAGCTGTCTTTAGCATTTAGAGGGAATATACTGAAAAAAATGTAATAAACTCAACATTTTAAGCAAGCTATTTATCTGAAGAGTTACTTTTGAGCTAACTTTTCTTGGCAGGCCAAATCTGTTCAAAATAAAAAATTTTATGCAAGCTTTATTAAAGTATTTCTGTAGTGCATGAAGACAATTGAATATTCGTGTTCTTAAAATCCTCCAGGCCATTCTGAACATTTTTCAATGTTTTAAAATGGAACAGGTTGGGGTTTAAATCAAGAATTTATTTGATGATTTGAAAAGATGCAAAACAACTTTGATCAAAATATGGCTGACCCTATCCACACAAAAATCTCTATCCTACTTTTGTGAAAGAGTAAATAGAATTCAAAAGGGCAATAATGTATTTCAGTATCTTCAATTTTTCAACAAAATGTCAACTTTGCTTCTTCTATTACAGAATATCCACACTTTGAGACATAGCCAGAGATTTCAATATTAAGTTACTTACTGTCAAATTCCCTCCAGAAGTCTAGCCAGAGTATAAATATGAGAAATTTTAACTTTTTATTCTTCTGTGTTCTCTGTGAATTGCCAGAGTGAAACATATTTATGCTATTTTAATTCACTATGTTAATGCTAAGAATTAACATAACTCATGTTTTGAGGACTGCCATAGGAAAGACATAAAAATCATGTCTACATCTTCTATAAATTGCTATTGAAGACGTTGTCTTTATATCTGTTGCAAAATTCTCCATATATAAATGTCTGCCTGAAAACTTTCTCTGAATGACATTGCTTGACTCTTTTTTTTTAAGACTTTATATTTTTAGGGCAGTTTTATGTTCACAGCAAAATAGAAAGGGAAGTACAAAGATTTCCCTTATACCCCTTTTCCCCATACATGCACAGCTTCCCCCATTATCAACATCCCCCACCAGACTGGTACATTTGTTACAATTGATGAACCTACATTGATTCATCATAATCACTCAAAGTCCCTAGATTACATTATGGTTCAGTCTTGGTGTTGTACATTCTATGGGTTTGGACAAATGTGTAATGACATGTACCCACTATTACAGTATCATACAGAGTATTTCACTGCCCTAAAAATCCTCTGTGCTCTGCCTATTTATCCCTCCCCACACTTAAAGACCTGTTGTTGCCAGGGGTTTTCACTTTTTTTGTACTTTTGCCTTCTCTATAATGTCATATAGTTGGAATCATAAAGCATGTAGTCTTTTCAGATTGGCTTCTTTCACTCAGTAATATGCATTCTAGGTTCCTCCAGGTCTTTTTAGTACTGAACAATACTCCATTGTCTGGATAGACCAGTGTATTTATCCAGTCAGCTACTGAAGGACATTTTGGTTGCTTCCAAGTTTTGGCAATTATGAATAAAGCTGCTATAAACATGCACGTGCAGGTTTTTGTGTGGACATAAGGTTTCAACTGTTTAGGGTAAATACCAAGGAGAATGATTGCAGGATCATACAGTGAGGGTATGTTTAGTTTTGTAAGAAAACACCAGACTGTCTTCCAAAGAGGCTGTTTAACCCCTTTCAAAAGAAATTACTGCCTGGAAGAACACTGTCATGCCCTCACATGTGCTCTCTGTCTTGCTTCTCCTCCCTGACTGTACAATGAACTGTCACAGAGTACGTGCTAGGGATACTTGTCATGTGATTTTGATGACCTTATGATTAATAAGTTTTCAAAATTAACATTCAATTCATCAAAAATATAAATTCAAAACCATAGTCTTTTCTAAATCATTAAATCCAAAAGTTTTTTTTACACTTTATAAATCCAATGAATATAATAATCACTTTCAACAGGGCCTTTACTTAATGACTGATCAACTCCCTTAATTATTTCTATCTACTTCTTATGCTCCACTCCAAAACAAACAAAACCTTTTCAAATATATAAGGCATTTCTATTGATCTAATAAATTAAACATATACATATAGTTAAAGTTATTTTACACATTTTAATGCTTTTTATGAAGTCAGTAAATGTATGTTTAATTTTTAACATAATATCTCAGGTCTATATTTAAACGTCCAATAGCATATTTTAAATTCAGAGTTAGCAACTGTGATATTCTAAATTCTTTCAAACAGTCCATCACATTGAATAGCATATATGCAAAAGTCATTTCCAAAATTCACACAAAAAGACTTTTAAAAGTTTAATTTACTTCACCTTTTAAAAAATATGTAATTCTAACCCTTTGTGTTATGAAAAGACCCATCAAGGAAATAATTATACTTATGTTGCTCATCTATTAGAGGTGTTTGCTTAAACATGAGATTTGATTCAGTTGAGAACACTCGTCAACAGATAGATCCCCCCTTTTCATAATCTAAAACAAGGACTCTGTGACCTCCAGAGTGTTCAAAATACCATTGCCTTATTCTTATTGTTTCCTTATTTACTTCATTCTTCCTTCTACTAAAGAATTCTGCAGCCACATGGAGATGGTAACTAAGGGCTTTACTATTTGGTTGAACATTGTAAATCTTTGACTCCCTTAACACATTTGAATGTTTTCTCATCTGTCCCTAAAAGCATTTTTAATGCCATTCCACTGGATCCTTCATCTACTTATGTCATTCTTTCATAGCCTCTTTTCAATTTATTGCCTGATTTGGATAAGCAGAATATTGTATTCTGTACTCATTTCATATTTTCCCATTCTGATAGGCCACAAGTTTTATAGATATTACATGTCATCAGATTGGATTCTGTACATCTCTCATGTCCATAATCATAACACCAAACTCATGCTGATGACAGCAGTACATAAAGATGAATGAGATCCAGCACTTGAGCTCATTAAGGATGCCCAGTGTAATCATAAGTAGTGGGTCTCCCTTGATTACATGCTCGTTGGTTTTCCTTCTTTGTCCTTTGCTTTCTAGGAAATCCTAAGAATCACCTTGTTCATATACACTGGTTTACCTTATCTTGAGTTATCCTAGTATAAATTCCTTACCTTTCTCTTTACCATTGAGGTAGTGGACCTATTATTTTTATCTCTTTTTACTATAAATTTTCTCTAATCCTTTTGGAAATACGGGATTTTTAAATGAGTGAATAAATCATTTTATAAGTTCATTATTAGAATTGGGTACTGTTTGGTAGGATGTGAAATCAAATTGGATAGCTTAGTTATTAAGATATCTCTCTAATCAAATTTGACTTTTTAGTTTTCCATATTTAAAATAGCATAGCCTTGAAAAGCAAGTTTTTAATCTTATTCTTTAAAATAACAGTGCCCTAGGCAAAATTTTCCTAACAAGTATATTGCTATATTCTTTTGGAATGAAATAAAACATCGATTCTCAAATCAGGTTGTCTAATTTTGAACTATAATCTCTTACTCGGTGCCTTAGGCAAGTCACTTAAGGTCTCTGAGCTTCAGTTTCCTCATCTGTGAAATGGGAATAATTAAAGAACCACCAAACTCATAGAGTTATAATAAGGATTAATTGAGTTAATGTATGGGCAGAAAATAGTAAGCACTTGACAAATATTAGTGGTTACATTTTTTGTTGTTGTTAATCCCCACAAAAGATGGACAGAACAAACAATGTCAGTATATTGGGAAGACATTAATGACGAACTACATTTTATTTATATTTTTGCTTCTAACAAGTGTATAGCTTTTATGTTCTAACATATTTAATAGGGTGTTGGAGAACAGCAGCTATCTTGGCAAGATTGTAGAGATTGCATCTTGGGAGAGTGACAGAAAAGGAGATGCAAAGTTATCAGTGACCAGAAGAAGAAGATTTTAATGTAGTATCCTCAGCAGTTTGGGATTTTGAACTCTAAGAAGAGAGATCCACTGACAGCCTTTAAGAAAAATAACGATATGACTAAATTTTGAAAATAGACCGTTGACAATGAACATCCTACAGCAGAATAATAATATTCGCTGTAGCAACAAGACTGGCAGAAATCATTTAGAATGATATCTTAAATATTAAAGAGTATTAAAGTAAATCATACTAGGAACGTTTCTCCTCAGTAACAATTACTTAGAATCATCAAGATGTTTTTCCAATTAGTACAACGTGTGTATTCCCTTTGAAAAGTCTGCAAAATTGGGGCAGCAAATCTCTAAAGTGACTCTCAGAACTAATTAGTGAAGATCAAAAGCACGCTTCTCACCAAAATATTAAATTGAAATTGCAAATATGACTAGGAAAGATATACAAAAATGTTTATGCACATTGAACTTTTTAAACAGATTAAATTGGTTTCCAGAGGCACTCCCACCAGTCCCTAATTCCAAGTAGCACTTTATTTCATCTCCCTTGCACACATAAACTCAAATACCCTGTGCAGCAGACACCAAAATGTTGAACAAAAGCAATCTTCACTGAGTGAATTTTTAAATGACCTGTGAGAAGAGTTATTTTTTCCATCCTAGCCCAGGTTATGCAATATTATAAGATTCAGTCACATGTCTGACCTCTCAAGGCTACAAGGATACATTATGTCCCGTATTTAACATTATTCCTGAGATGAATGTTTGATTTTTGAATTGTTGGAAGCAAATTTGTACAAGGCTTCCATGGCTCGACTACTGAGGAGACAAACACTCATTCTTCAGCCAAATGTTTTCTCAGCTCATTTCAGGGGAATTCTGACTCAGTGTAGGAGCTGTGAATTCTCTAACTCTCACCAGAAAAGAAGTCATGGCTTCCCAAATGCCATGTAATTCCAAGCTCAGGTAAAAATAGACACCAATACTCATGAAATTGTCTCCTTGTTAAATCTGACTATAAGTTTACTAAATCACTTGGAACTTAATGCAACAAAATCTGTGAAATTAATCTCTCCATTTATTGATCATTCTTGAAAGAAGTCACTCATTTTTTAAACTATTCTAAACCTAAGAAGAAAAAAAGGCATTGACATATTATTTGTTACTTTACAGTTGCAAAGAAGAGAGTAAATCATTATATCTTCTCAAACGCTTCTCATTTTACGGAAGCTAAAGTTTAGACCAGTTAATTTTATCTTGTACAAGTACTAAATAAAATTAGTGAAACAGAAGCCTTCTAATTCCTGGTAATAGTAAAATCAAAATTAAAGAGAATTACTGTGTGATTTGTTACTACACTTGACTTTTATAACCACATTTTATGGTAAATAACTGATTAATTCCTTTCAGGACATTTGCTCCTGTCCAAAACATCCATAAGACATTTGGTCCATAAGACATTTGGTCCATGCCAAAAGGTCCTTGATATTTGGTCCTGTCCAAAATTTCCATGAACATATTTGGTCCATGCCAAATGATTTTGGAAAGGACCAAATATCAAGGATGTTTTGCTGTGAATCCAATGTCTCCATAGAAATTTTGGACAGGACCAAATATGACCAAGTATCAAGGACATTTTGGTGTGGACCAAATGTCTGAAGGACGTTTTGGACAGGACGAAATGTCAAGGACCTTCTGGCATGGACCAAATGTCTTATGAACCAAATGTCTTATGAGCGTTTTGAACAGGACCAAATGTCTGCTAATCAGTTTATTCATTGCACAAATGTTTACTAAAAACCTAGCCCTGTAATAGACAGTGGGAGGAATGTAGAGATATATAAAACTGTCCCTATTTTCAAAGAAGTTGTTAATCCATAGTGTATTATCAGGAAAGTAGGGGGTGTTTGTGTACATACACATGTGCATACATGCACGTGTGTTTCATTTTACTAAAATCAACTATCAGAAAATGAACTAGATTAAAAACCTTTATCTTTCAAACTTCTTAATGAATACAATGTTTCAGAATATTTGGCCCTCCCAAAGTTGGTAGTTGCAAGCTTCTTAAACACATTCTCACATACCAAACTTTGCTTTTATCTCTGGAAATCCTAACATAAACAAGGTAAAAAATTGTATCTAAATAGATTCACATGTCTAAAAGGTGCTATAAAATAATCAACAAATATATTGAAAAAGCATCAATTGCCACCAGAAAAAAAATGCATTTTTCTTTTGTAAGATATTCAATGTTTATACTCAGTGCATAGCTTAGAGATGAATTAACCTAGTTTTTCCTTTGTAAATAAACTACTACAAGAGTTTTGTGAACCAGTTACTTCATGCTTTTGGCAGGCAGACAACTCTTTAGTACAATTTATAACTTCAACACTATTGAATTACTCTTTTTAAATTATGTTTTCTCTTGTAGCTACTGTGTGCCCTGGGACAATCATCAAACAGTATCTTTGAGCCACATTTTCCACTTCCATACAGTTTGACACATAGTATTTTTAATTGGTTTTTCTCTACAAAGGCAACTTACTTTGAAATGCGTTTCAAGACTGCATCATTTCCCCTATGTGCCTCATTTGCAAGGCACCTCCTTTGATGACATAACCAATACTTATGATTTCATTTCTTAAATGCCACCTACAACTTGCTACCCATCTGCTATTTACCTGCACAGTGTAAAAACAAGACATGTATTAAAGAAGCAGTAAATACCTTTAAGTCTGGAAATGCAGTATCATTGATTTTATTGTTAAAGCAACAATGTCTTTTCTGACAACTGTCCCTTAACATTTGCAATGCTGCAAGAATTTGCAAGGCAATCAGAAAGTTGGATGGTTGGCTGGGCTTGGTTCTGAAAAGAGATTCTGAAATTTAACAAGTGTGGCAATGATGGGAAAAGTTTGTTCAAGATAATGTCACATAGGGAATATACTTACTCTGGGGATGACTAGAACATTCCACTGGGCTCAGACACCAGAGCACAACTGCTTCCCTCTAACTCCAGCAACAGAGGCAGCTATGTCTTTCTCCTTTTCCAACTATCTTCCTTCTTCTCTCCTTTCTGCCTTATCCTCATTAAATTTAGGGATTCAGTAGCAGCAATTTTGGAAATACTAATCTTCTGATTAGTGTTTTTGAACATGGCAGCTAGGAAGCCAGCATTCATACTTCTTTTGGACATGAAGCACTTTATTATGTATGAAATGAACTCAGACACACGCTTCCTAGTCACAGATACAAAATGAGATATACTGGTAGATCTAACTTTTTATCCTTTCTCTGGTGGCACAACTCTGCCTCTAAAACAAAAGGCATTTATTGGAAATGGTGTTTACCTTTTTCCACTCAACTGGCATCTGAGAAACAAAGAAAGACTGAGGTTTTTATAGCACAGTCCTGCCCAGCTTGGCTCACAGTCTGTTGCAATTCCATGTGATTCTACCTTGTCACAACAGGAAGCAAGTTAATAAACATGTAATTTGCCCTGAGGACGCTTCCTGTGAAAACTCTACAGACTTTCTTCTTTCGTCAACAAAACCAAAACCTCTCCATTAATCTCAACCCTGTCATTAGCACCAACAGCATGAAATCCATGTAACAGTGGAAATTTCTAAATTATTTTTAATTTTTAAGAATGTAATATTGGTATCCCAAGTAAAATATAGTTTTCCTGAGATTGCATAGCACATTTATACTCTATAGCAATTTGGCAATAAAATAACAATTAACCATTGTAGCATTGTTTATGAGAGGATATTACCTCACATATTTTTACCCAGAAATCTTGAGTATTTCTACCACCCGCTGTTTCCAACCTCATCCTTCTACTACAAGGAATATAGAGCAAGAAAAGAATGGACAAGTGTGAAGAAATAGTACAACTCTTCTACCATTTTAAGTTTAATAAGTTGTCACCTATACTTTGGTCTGTCAATATACATATAGAACCGAGGAAAAAGAAACAAAGAGAAAAAAGAAACAGGCACGATAGAACGTGATGCTAATAACAGTTGTGATAAAAGAAAAAAGTTAGTTAGAAGAGGAGAAAGACTTAGCTGCCTCTGTTGCTGGAGTTAGAGGAAAGCAGTTGTGCTCTGGTATCTGAGCCCATTGGAATGTTCTAGTCATCCCCAGAGTAAGTATACTCCTTATGTGATATCATCCTAAACAAACTTTCCCCATCATTGCCACCATAAATTTTATTTATTGAATACCACTGAAATTTAGAAATCCATGAATATATTTTTTTAAAGATTTAAGAAAGCAATCCATAGAGCCAAATTTGCTGCCATGAATTGGATGAAAACTTTGCTAGAACCCACAACGAATGGTCCAAAAATGACTCTACTGTGTTTTGATTCCAAAACCATCGATCTGGCTGACCTAGACTGACCCACTTGTTTTTCCTGGCCATCTCTTCAAATATTACTAGTTGCCTTCTGTTGGGCCTATTTCAAAAAATGTCATTTTCCTTGTCACCCACACATTTCAGTTTTCTTTCATTCTCAAGTGTTGCTGTGAGGTTGGAGATTGTCAGTTATAAAACTAAGAGGATTCTGGCATCATAAACTTACTATCTTTGATTCTTTTAAAAAGGACTACTAATATAAGACTTTCTGTCAGCCAGATTTTCAAGTTCAAAAACATCTAGTATTCAACTTGTGTTTGCGTTCTCAATGTGTTCTTATTTTCCACTGTTCCATGACTTCCTTTACCAGTTCAACATGTATTAAGAAATTTTTTGAAATACAAGAGATGATATAAACATTTTCATATGTAAAGTATCTCACTGTGGCCATCAAATCAAAACTTTTGGCCAAATAGTAGAGACAAAATGTAGAATAGATAATAGAGTCAAACTTCACAAGAGGTGATATGAACAAAATTACTTCTGTCTTCCCTTGTACTTTCAATAACATCACACAGTTTACCACTTAATTATCCTCTAATTACTTCTTGTAAATTATTAATTTTGTCCCAAACTATTTTCTGTGGTCCTTAAGGGCAAGAAGTCTTAGGATCTCTAAGGTTCAGACCACGGTATTATGAAACTAATGGGTATTCACTGAGTGCTTTCTGAATGACAGTTGATTGCTGGAATACACTTATTTTTGAATGACTGAAATTACTTCCTAGTGCAAACAAAATGTCAGCTGGTTCACACCTCTCATTAAAGATCAACATACCATTGAAACAATGGATTGAATCTGTAGTGCATGATTTGCAGGAAGTCCCGCTCCCAGAGACTTACAGTCTGATGATGACTTCTGACACTAGAACTTCTGTTTCAGATATACTATGATTTAGATTACTCAGATCCCATGAAAACTGCCCCTTTATGTACCAAGGAATCTTAAATACAGAATTTAGATCCTATTTGATTCATACATGCATAAACACATAAAATCTATACATGAATAAAAGACTTTATAAAATTTAAAGGAGGAGGGATGAGTTAGACTGCAACAATACAAACGCCTTGAAATCTAAACTTAGTTGTCCCTCTTCCAAAAAATCATCCGGCCCTGTTACCACTGGGGGCTTTCCATTGGCCACATCACTCTATGTAGTGCTCGAGCCCACCAGTCACCCTTTTCATTCCTTCCTCTTCCCTTCCATCTCACCTCTCCCTTATTCTTTACAAGATTATTCCTAGAGCTACTGCTTTTTAATGTTCTACAATGAAGAGAAATTAAGCTTTCCAAGCTTCAAGCTAGACAGTAAATTCCAACAACTTAGCTGCGCAAATGCTTTGAATAACACATTTTCAGACAGCTATCAAAGGCAATTTATTTTTCTCTTCCACTCCAGAATTTCCTTCATTGTCAACAGCTCTAAACGCTATGAAAAATGTAGAGGAAATGTTAAATAACATTTCTTAATGACATAAGAGATGATACCAGATTTAAAGAAAGATATCTTTTAAATCTTTAACAAAATGGAAGTAATGTGTCATAAAATCAGAGGAGAAGTCATAGATCATGCAATAGTCTTTAGAATAAGTTCATAATAAAGAAATCTAAAGAGGAGGATAAGGTGTGTCCAGGGTGGCCTTTGCTGTAAGAGAAGGGACATGAGAACCAACATTTCGTGAGCATCCACTATGCCAGACACTCTCTCTTACCACTGAGAGTAATGGGTAACCAAGTCTGTAGATCAAACACATGCATCTGGATAGAGCTGGGATTCGAACAAACTCAGGTCTCACTAAAAAGAAGAGACAATGAGATGGACGACTTTCTCAGCCAATAATCACTCAGTAAGTAGTCATTAAGTTACTAGTTCTATACTATTACGTGTTACCATCAAACTATTTTATTTAGGTGTATCCTGCTGCTATATATAAAAGATTTTAGGTGGTTTATGATAAAACAGAAATATCAGAGCCATGGAAATTTAGCTATCTGAGAGCAATATTAGCAGAAGCAAACATTATATAGAAATATAGGCCAAAGGATGATGTACAATTATGAAATACTGATACTAAATTATACTAAGCCTCTTGGCCAGAATAGTATGATAAACTCAATTAGTTATAAAATTCACATCTTGCATTATTAAAAAATGAAACAAATACATAAGAGAAATAAAGATTTTCTTCCACTTGTTTTTATAAAAATTACTTTATGGTTAATGTAATAGATGCCTCCTCAAAAACTTTTTGACAAGTAAGACAAGTAGATTTTCTATAGAAGTAACTTATGCACCTTATCAATGAAGGAAAGTGTAACTCAGTAGAAGAAATTCAGGGGAAGACTTATAAAATGTGGCTCAAATATGCAGTTACCTGTTGCCAAAATAATCAAGAATAAAACAAATAGGATGAATAGATAGCATATTCTTTAAAATATCCCTCCTTTATAACCAATCTTTTGGTAAAAGATGGATACTAGATGACTTTGAAGATATAGTCTCTAGAAAGAATTCAAAATGTAGGTATTATCTCTAGCTTGTAAGGGTAGAGGCAAGTGTCTTTTATATAAATGAATACATTTGGAAGGATATAACATAAAGTGTTAATAGTAGTTGTCCTGGGAGGTATAATTATGAGTATATTTTGTACAGTTTTTGTCTATTTTCTTTGAGATTTGATATGAAGGGAATAATCTAGAGGTATACCAGAGCCCCCCCCCCCAACCTTGTCCTGGTTGTTTAAGATTTGTATCAATCTTTAAGAAATTTGTAACTATGTATAGTGATGGATGTTAACTAGATTGATTATGGTGACCATTTCATAAGATATACAAGTATGGAATAATTATGTTGTACATCTGAAACTAATATAATGTTATATGTCAATTATATCTCAATTTAAAAAAGAAGGCATCATCGACACAGGTATCAATTATGTGGATAACATGTAGCTATAGATGAGCATACCATACAGGCAATTGCTGCATGCTGTGGATGTTACAGAGAAGTGAAAAAATACTTGGCTTAGCTGAATGTGGGCCATAGTTAACAGAAACAAACAAACCAAGAATAAGTATAAACATAAAGAAGTGCACAAAAGCAAGAAAAAAACAACCGTACAAATCAAAGATTAGGATGACTCTTCATAAGAGTTATATTTACCTAAGAAAAGACAAGACAAAGGAAAAGAAAAAGAAAGTCTGTGGCGTTTAGTTGACTTCAAGCTAAAAATGAGTCAACAGCATAGAACAGTCATCAAACAAGTTAATATGAAGATCCACTATATCCAGAACATCCAGAACAAAAGAGATGAGCATCCTGCTCTGTTTTAGACCTAGTAGACGATAAATGAATTACTGACTCCTGTTTGGGGATCTACAGTTTAAGGGGGGCACTGACAACCTGGAGAGAGTCCAAAGTTGAGTAACCATAATGTTGATGAAAGAAAGACAAGTAGGTGTTGGAATTGGAAATTGTAAGTCTGAAAATGTGAAATTTTGGGGACTAGGAAGAAATGTGAGATGTTCAAATATTAGGAAGAGGGCCATGAGGAAGAGGGATCACATTTTCCTACTCTATTTAACCCAAATGTAGAAGACCTAAGGGATGGCAACTGGAGTTATCTCGATGCAAAGGGGAACTTTCTCCTCATGATCACAACTAGGTTTCACGACATAGGTTCTCTCTTCATTTCTTCACTCTCCACTATTTTTAGTCTGATTTCTATCTCCATTACTATACCAAACTAGTTCTCGATAAGACTTCCATATTAACTAATCTAAGAGATATATTTCAGAAGTTACTGTACTCAATTTCAGCAGCTTTAAACATCACCTATTCTTATTTTACTCCAAACTTTACAATTGCTCTGTATGTTTTCTTTTTAGTCTCGTTCTCCACAATAATCAAATTAAGGACGGCTTTTCTTATCCTCTGTTCTCCCCTTACATGACAATTGAATATGTCACACATTTACATTCCCATCACAAATCTCTCTTCTGAATTCTAGATCACTATATGTAATTGCCTACTTGATGTCTCGTACTGTTTGTCTTAAAGATACTTCAAACACAAGACGTCCAAAACTAGTTTCATATTCTCTCCTCCATTGCTCCCCTCCAAAAAAGCCTGATATTCCTCCAGTATTCTCTGACTTGGTGAATAGCAATACCAACACTTCTGTTGTACAGTTCTGTTATGGCATATCCTTGCAATTCTCTCATCTTCTCTACTCATGACCAGTTGATCACTATGTTCTGCAGATTTTATTTTCTAGCTATTTTTCAAATAATTTCACTTCTCATCCCCTCACTAGCACTCTAGTCAAAGTCACCATCATTATTCATCTATGCTTTTTACAATATTAGCTTCCCAGCTGGTCCACCTAGATTCCGCTCTTGACACCACCCACTTCTGATTGTTCTCCACGTTTGTATGGATTTTCTTTTGCTTCCATAACAAATTATCACCAAGTTAGAGTTTTAGAACAATACTCATATATTATCTCACAGTTTCTGTGGGTCAGAAGTCTGGGTCAAGTATGCTTTAGCTTGTTCCTCTACTCTGGGTCTCACAAAACTGAAAGCAAGGTGAAGGCACGACTGCATTCAGTTTTGGAGACTCCGGGGAAGAGTCTGCTTCCAAGCTCATTCACGGAGTTGACCTAATTCAGCCCTGTGATTAAAGGACTGAGGTCATTGTTTCCTTGCTGACTACACACCAAGGGGCACCCTTAGCTCCTAGAAGTCTTGCTCCATCCTTGCATGTGGCCCTGTAGATCTCAGAACCAGCAAAGGCATGTCAAACACTTCTTGCATGTGGAATCTCTCTAATTTTCTCTCCTGCTGCATCTGTCTGCCTCCAGTCAAAGAAAATTATCTACCCTTAAAGGCTCATATGATTAGATTGGCCACACAGGCATAATCCAAGATATTCTCACTATGTTAAGGCCCATAACCTTAATTACAGATTCCAAAGATTAGGGTGTGGACGTCTTTAGGGGGTCATTCTGCCTACCATGATGGTCAATGTCATCACTTTGCTCTTGGTTTAAAGGCAAATCTTCTTAACACAGCCAACACAGCCTGTAATATATGGCCTAAACTACTCCTCCAACCTCGACCAACACAACTTTCCCCTCATTTTCTCCAGTCCAGCCACACTGGCCTTTTTTAAGGCCTACATACTTTTTATGTTTCCATCCTCCATGAGGACATTATGCATACTGGTCTCTCTGCCTAGAAAATCTTCCTCCCCATTTTTTTCTCAGTTTCTATATATCCTTCTGCTTTTAACCTTAAGATAGACTTCCTGATTAGGTCAAAATCCCATTTGCAGCCCTGTGTACCAGCTCTTCGTAATCTGTCTTAGCTATGAATTCACATTAGTCTGTGATTATTTAAATAAAATCTCTCTCCACTTAGGCAAGAGGACGATAATGTAGGGAGTGTGCTCACTTCTGTGTCAGCAAATTGCCTGCCACCTGATAGGTGCTCATTAGACATTCATCTAGTGAATGCTGTGTGAATAGTCATAAGTAAAACTGCTCCAACATGAAATGACTATATTGAAATTCATAAATTTCCTATAACTGATTTTTCAATATTAATAACATATTACAATATCATTTTACAATGATGTCACGTTAAAGATATATTTCAATATATATAATTTATACAGGATATAATAATAAAGTGTTGTTAATTCTATAAATGTTAGACTACATCTTGAGCAATTGTAGATATAGATCATTGTCAATTTTAGTTTCTCAGTTTTGCCTTTTAATGTTAAAATGGGATTTTCTTTTCCTGTCTCTTTTTCAACTAAGCACCCAAGAAACAGGTGCCAACCATTGCAGTATTACAAAGGAGGTGTTAGAGCACCTATCAGGACTGAAAAAGAGATGTCAAACCAGTTTTGTGAACTTTGCCTAACATGTATTTTCAAGTTATACAAGCAAAGACTAAGAATTCGGCCAGAAAATTGAAGAATTGATATTTTTAGAAAGAATTGCCGGTGTGCCATGTACATCCCCAGTCCCTCTGCTGCCCCCTGCCCCCTATGGGAGAGGGAAGGGTAGAGGGGCCACTGGAAGAACTTCCATGGGATCACTCAGAGAACTTAATATGTGTCTCCTGGAATTTAGGGAATACGCTGAAGCAGTGTCTTACAAAAGTTTCAGAAAGCTAAAGTGTAGGAAGCTGTTTAAAGTGACAATGCCAGCAGGCTAAGGGCTAGAGCTGGTAGTTAACTGCAATTGCTCGAAAGCCACAGGTCCCTAGAGAGGCAAGGACACTTCATCACAAAGAGGTACGCAACTGAGTGCACAGGATGAGGGGGGAAATGGAAGGGTCCAGCTGGTACAGAGGCTTTGACTCATGTCAGGAAAATTACAGAGGAGAGATTCTCAGTGATGGGGGAAATCTCCAAGTGCCTGTGGAAAGTCCATTTTAAAAATGTGCCACAACCAGCAAAACCACTCCCAGCTCAAAGACTGTCTGGTAAGGCTTTTCCCTCCCTGACCCCAAACTTGGAGGGGTTGGAGCTGGAACTATCAAGTAGGAGGTAGAAGCTGGCAGGGCAAAGAAAGAAAAACTGATTGCATGCCCCTTTTCCAGTTCCAAAAGGAGCCTGTAACAGGCTGGGATGGGATGGTAGAAGAGGAGCAAATTTTGAATTGAATTTGGAATTTTGTCAAATTAGTTAAACAAGTAAAAGTCCTTTGAGGACGAAAGAGATAGGAGGTCTCTAAAATTATCTAATAGTAAACAAACATATTAAACTAACTGCCAATCTTTTAGTACAAGGAAGAGGTAAACCAACATAAGCAGCCAGTTTGCAGGAGAAGACATGATTTTAATTTTAAAAAAATAAAATTATTTTAAAATTGCATCCTATGAAATGTTTCCTCTCAATGTTCATGGTACATATTCAGGATGCATAGGTTGCAAAATTGTTAAGTGTATACGTCCACATTAATGTGAGCATTTCTAAAACCCCGGAACAAGCTATGAAATATATGCAAAGTGAAATAAATGCTCAATTTTTAAGTATACAGCAGAAACAAAGGTGCCAATTCTTTTGCTTAATTAGTTTCAGTTCTTACAAAGTAAAGCATATTTCAATGACAAAAATTTATATGGTAGTTCACTCTTGCTTTTGTACTAGTACATAAAAGCATCTTAATAAGATGATGAAAGGAAATAGCTGAAACACAGATGTTTATTTTCTTAAGAAATATGGCTAAGAGTTAGATATTTGTGACATTTAGACTTGCATGGCCTCCACAGAAATCTTGCTCCAACTTGAGAGTCCCAGAACCCTCCGGAGCTGCTTAGAGGTTAGCACAGTTCAGACTCAGGAAGCATGAATGCAACCCTTCTTCAGCTCAGCCATTCAACATGGCTATCCAAGGCTGGGGCAAATGTGAAATTATGCTAATCAACCACTTCATTTGTGTCAGAGTAGAATTTAACAAAGAATAATTGCTTTTTTATTTTATCTATATGTATAATATATAGCCAATCTATAGCCCAGTGCCAGATAATCACAAGGTCTGCATTTCTCCTTTATTATAGATCAAGAACTTGGAAGCTGATTAAATTAGCATATTCATCATGTAACAAAGAGTTCTGAAGAGGTAACATAGCTTCACAATTAGAGATTAGTAAACATTTTTACCATTGTCCATATGCCACCCACTTTTCTGTCTATTTTTGCATTTAAAAATGTTGATAACAATCCAGTGTTATTGTATAAGAAAATATGAATCATTCACTTTTGGATTTTTGTGCAATGTCTGAAAGTCCAAAAGTTCTATAACATACATATCCATGAAACTGTAAATTAAGTAGAGTTCACAAAGAAGTAGATTGATGATGACAAAAACTAAACTAATAGCAATTTATACTGAAAGGGAAAATAAAATGAAAGCCACAACCTACTTGAAGCAAGTTTGATGATGCATTGAGTGAAGTTTGTTCTGTGGGAAACAGAAATGCCAATTTCCTATATCTGCACATGCACACATTTTGTAACATTGCTGTATTCACTTAAGCACACAGACACTTTGTAACATTGCTGTACCCACACATGAACACAGACACTGCAACACTGCCGGGTCTCACGTGTCAGCAAAACTTCACAGTATATTGAGTTCTTAGTAAATTCTATAAACAAATCAACTTTGTTTCACATTCAAAATTGTTAATTCTCAACAACTTATTGTTATACTAATAAATAACCTTCACTCATGTTTTAAAAAAGAAAATATAGGGGGCCGCCTGGTGGCGCAGCGGTTTAGTCCGCGCTTGGCAGCCTGGGGTTCGCGGGTTCGGATCCCGGGCGCCCGCCGACGCACCGCTTGTCAGCCATGCTGTGGCGGCGTCCCATATAAAGTAGAGGAAGATGGGCACGGATGTTAGCCCAGGGCCAGTCTTCCTCAGCAAAAAGAGGAGGATTGGTGACGGATGTTAGCTCAGGGTCGGTCTTCCTCACAAAAAAAAAAAAAGAAAATATAGAATTATAGTTTGCACATCAGCAGAGAGGACCTGCCCTTATTTTTTAGAAGTCCACATCAGAAACACAGTTCAGTTATTCAAGTTCCAGTCTACTGTGTCCATTGATAAAAGGAGACATGTGTAGGTGGCAGTGGATCCCATTGCTCAAGGCAGCCCTATGAAGCCTTGTTTACGCATGCCCAGATTAAAGGTTGCATAAATGCTGCTGCTATGAATAACATCTGAATTTAGAAATCATTCTAAAGTACGAGTTTGACACACAAACAACAATCTTGGTCTTGTTGAAAATGTAGTGGCTATCTGCATAAATTCAGATAAGGAACAGAGTTATTAAGGTATGACTTAAAAGATATGCAAACCTTAAAAGATGTGCAAAGGTTTGTTTTTAAATTAATTATTCAGTAGTAATATTTATTTAACCAATGTAAAACTTTTTAATTTACTTTTGAAATGTCTTGAAAGGACACTAGTAGCTAACAAACTTAAGTTATCATGTAAAAGTTTAAAAGATAAAAAAAAAGAGGGGCCAATATGGGAGCATAGTGATTGGGTTCATGCTTCGTGGGCCAGGGGTTCGTCAAACTACGCTGTGGTGGCGACCCACATACAAAACAGAGGAAGATGAGCACAGATGTTAGCTCAGGGCCAATCTTCCTCACCAAAAAAATTAAAAATAAAAGGAATCCACATTCCCATCTGTCATACCCAAATTATTTCTATTTTTTCATATTATTAGGTCTTGGTCCATAAGTACACATAATTTACCGATATTTTGTTTCTTTCACTTATATCATTAAAGATTATAATTTATTTAACCTATTCATTCACTCAGAATAAGCTAGAATGTGCTGTGGTAACATTGAACTCCAAAATGTTGGCAGTTTGTAATTACAAAGATGTATTTCTCACTCACTCTGTGTGCCCATTGTGAGTCCCATGGGGCTCATCTCTAGTAGGACTTCTTACTTGGAAAGATAGTCTGAGAAAGGACCCAAGCAGAAGAAGACTCACACACAGGTTTAAATCTCTGCCTGGAAGTGAAGCATGCCACTGACAACCACATTTACTTGGTCCTGCCTAACTTCAAGGGCACAAGGAAATACAATTCTACCACGCACCTGGAAAAGAGAAAGAACAAGTTTTTTGAACAGTACTAGTGACTATCCCATCTATTTTTGAACACTGAATTTGTTTTAAATCTTTACAATTTTAAGGAGTGCTCCAATGAATATTTTAATACACAGTTTTTCTGTTATTCCTTCAGTACAAATTCCTAGTAATGGAATTACAGGGTCAAGCTTATGAATATTATAACATCCCAATACATACTGCCATATTGCTTTTCAATGTCATAGTAAATAAATATCTCTGTTGTATTTCCCTAGGAGCCACTTACTATTCATCTTGGTATCCCCATTCTTAGCAGTGGCTTAAAGTATAGGCAGTTGAATCTTCTTTGAGTAAATAAATAAAACATTCTAGCTTATCATTTTGCAACCATCTCTGTTTTGAACTATCATGGCTTTATACTGAGAAAGTGAAATTATTTTAACTGAGAGAAAATATTTCGAGGAGTTATAATAGTTTAGAAATCTATCATTCTTTTATTTACATATCAATTTGTGATGCCAGTCACAGATTGTTGATATAGGAAGTTCAATGCAATCTTACTAGTTCTGTCTATCTATCTATTATATATATGCATATATAATATATATGCTACTATTTTAGGAGCAATAAAATAGTATCTAGATTTACCTAGACTTTCTTTGATAATGACTGAATTAGTTAGGGTTCTTACTTGCATTCAGTAGAAACAGACTGGCTAATTGAAAGAAATATTTTGAAATGAAATTGGGTAGCTTACTGAATCATTAGGAAGACTGAAATAAAGAAACTGGTTCAAAAAAATAGGCAGAAACCCTGTAGCCCAAATCTGCCCATGTAAACAGCCAGATTGAGGCCGCTTTGCTGTGACCACTGCCCCCTCAATACAGCTGTTGGCGTAGATGCCTCTGTTGGCGCGTGACATAGGGCCCGTTGCTACCCCAATTCTGCTACAGCCTTTGGAAACCAGAAGTTGATGCTACTGCCTCTGCACTCTCTCCAGACTCATTTCCTCTAGATTCAAATGCTTAGGTGGGAACACGTGAGTGGCCAAGAATAAATCAAGTGTCCAAACCCCAGGCTGCAAGACAGGGGGGCACAGTGTCTAGAATTTTCAGCTTCTGTAGACAGAGATGGGACCTATTCCACCAAAGCTAACATGGGGAAATACTCCCCAGACATAGTGACGGGATGTAGAAGCAGAGAAGCACAAACAAGCTAATTAAACAAATAACAAAAATGAAGCAAATATTTACTACAATTAACAAAAGTTAGACATTTTCTACCATTTCATTTGGTAGATTCCACTTCCCCCCCATCCAAGCCTCACTGAGATTTTTCTCTTCACTTCCTCTGCCCTTTAAACTTCGGGTTTTAGAAAGCATTGCTTTGCTTTGTTTTCTTCTTATAAAGGGAGTATTCATTTTAAATTTCCTTTGATGAGTCATATCCTACTGCTTTTAGAGTCTCTGATGCATTTCCTATTTTTATTTTGGTTATGTCATTCCTTATAAAATCTATGTAGTATATCCAGAAATGTACTGCGAGTTATTCAAGGTATCTCCTTTCTCCGCTTTGGGGGAAAAGGAACATGTGGGCGGAAATTGCCAATATGCCAGGAATGAGGATACAAAAAGAAACAGGACTTTGTTCCTCCAAATCGTCTAGTGGAAAAGACAAACAAATAATCCCAATACAAACAAATATGCCACATAAAAGAAGTAGGTACAGGACACTCCAGGCACACACAAAAGACGGTGACCAGTCTTACTTAGGAAAAGTTTCAGACGAGATGATATTTGAGCTGAGGATTTCGATTAGCATGAAATCTGTCATGCAAGGCAAGGAATAAGCCCTTATAGGAAATGTTGCCACATTGGTTTCCTTAAGAAGGTTCTTCTGACATGCAAATTTTATAAAGGAAAAGAATAATTTCATAATGAACAGTCTCTGCATTTAAAGACATCTCTTTAGCATGAGTTATCCAATGTTCAATAATTTTCTAAGCTTTTGGTACTAACTCATCTTTGCCCCAGATAATTATTTTTGAAGTAATAGAAGTTTTTAAAAAGGAAACAGATAATTCAAATTAGAGATAAATATTTCAAGCTTTGCCCCCTCTAAAGCTGAAAGAACCCATCTTTAACTTTATGTCTTTTTTATCACTGAAATAATGAGAAGTTTATTTTCAATACAAATAATACTGTATAAACCACCAAAACAATTTCAAAAGAATTCAAGGTAGAGTTTACAAAATCATTAACTTTTAGAACTAGAAGTGGTCCTTCCTCTGGTCTAAGGCCAGCCAAGTTCAACCATTACCACCTGCACCCAGATCTTCCTCCACTTCCTTCTCGGCTCTCTCTCCACATTCCCTCTGACTTATTACCACTGATAATTACTTTGCAGTACAGTTTGAGCTGGGAAACACTCCTCTGATCTAAGGGCCTCATTTTTCAGAGGACGAAATTCAAATTGAGAGACATTGAGTGATTCAGATCTACTTAGTTGCCAAGTCAAGACAAAGGCAAAGATGGTGAAATCTATGAAAAATATCTCACACTGAGATTAGTTGAAAGTGCAGTGGAGTATATAGTTGGGAGTTTATCTTAGTTAAAAATTTCTTAGACAAGTAAAATTGAACTTAAATGTATGAATGCTTTAGGAAGGTATTTTCAGTTCAACCTTATAAATAACTAAAAACTGGTGCTCCATAACAGTGGAATAAATTGTCTTACATGATGGTGAATTCCTATATGTTTGTCTTATTCCTGAGGATAATAAATTGTGAGGACTGGGAGTGGCTTGGAAGTAATCAATTCTTTGGACTGAAGATTCTCCTGAAAAATTCTAAGGTACAGAGACTCTTGGTCAGATGACTCAGGAAATAGTCTCATTTCTGCCACTGCCTAATTCTTTGATCTGGGACAAATCATTAATTTGTCCTTGCCAGATTATTGTGATGATCATCTGAGGCTGTACATGTCCAATCACAAGGATATTTGTACTCCACTTCACAATTTGCACTTTGTACTGCAATTAGTCACCCAAAACTCTATCAAATATGTTATTATTTTAAAATAATTGGCACTGAACTTAAAACATTTGACTGTTTGGGCCACTGTAAGAAAATAAAGATAGCATGAATAACAACAAAAGCATCCCTCATGTTTTTCTTGGAAATGAATTCTCAGGGCACATACTGAGAGATTCGCTTTCAACCCCAGGAGTCTGTTTAATTCCTATTACCTGTATCTAAATCAACGGGTTATCTTGTGCAACTAATGAAAAACAATAAGGTGGCAGAATGTTTATCATTGTGTTTTACCTCACTGCCCTAAGTATGCTGAGTTAATGTAAGTACAGCCACAGCACAAATTGGCACTATATGCACAGCACTCTACTTTTTCAAGAGGCAGGAACTTCTACCTGCATATAAATATGACCCTGTCCCTTAGAAATTATAGGAAGAACAGAGCAAGGAGATGGTTTCTGACTCTTTTAAATCCAGAAATATGGAAGAAAGAGAGAGGGAAGGAGGGAGGAAATGACGGAGAGAGCAAGAGAGAGAAAAGGAAAGAGAGAGAGAGAGAGAGGAAGAGAGAGAGAGAAGCATTGGACAAAAGGGAGAACTTGAAGGGGTTCATTTTCATAACATGAAATTCAGTGTTTATTTTTCTCTAGTTTGCAATAACGGAAGACAGAATGCTCAAACTGATTTAAAGGCACCGATCTCTTTATGAAAGATCTTGCAAAGGAAATACATGGTGTGTTCTGGCACTAGGAGGACAGGCCAGGAAGCACATTCAGCAATTTGCTTTCCAAGTAGGAAATATTCACTAAATCTAAATGCCAAGTTGTTTGCAGAACACGTTCACGCACAAACTTGTTCCTGACACTGACGAACACTATTGCTGCCTGGTTTATATCAGGGATTGCTTATAATGTTGTCTTACCTTATACTGCTTATAATGTTGTCTTACCTTATACTGCTTACAATGTGGTCTTTCAGCTTCATCTCTGATAGATATTAACTCAATATGAATATGTATAGTGCAATTAAGCTTGATAATTTGTCCTTTAATAATAGGACACATAGGAAAACTATAAGCAGAAAAAGTTCAACAATTTATTTACTTACAAACTCTTAGAGTGTTGTGGGAAAATAAACTCCTGTTGATGAAAGTAAAAGAAACATTAAAAATATTATATTAAAGTTGCATTTAATAAAAGAAGAGGAAAGGACAACTTACTTTAGAAGTGACTAGAATAGTTAAAACTTATAAATAGTTAATCAGATTTCTTGCTTAAAAAAAGAGTGAGAAAAAAATTGAGTCAGTTTTACAGAGGAAATATTTATGAATTTCATTTATTATGAAACATCATCTATATTCTGGCTAAATGATTCATAAATAATTGGTTACCTATTACTGTCATGTGTTACTTAACCATGCGGATACCTTCTGAGACATGCATCGTAAGGTGATTTCGTAGTGCGAACATGATAGGGTACTAATGCAAACCTAGAAGGTATAGCCTACTACACACCCAGGCTATATGGTACTAATCTTATGGGACAACAGTCATATATGTGATCCATCCTTGACTGAAACGACATTATGTGGTGCATGACTGTACAGCAAAAATAAATTTCCAAAGAGTCAATAACACTTGAAACCCTCACAACCATCCACCTACATCTTTCCAGTGTATTAGCCATGGAAAACCACATACGCCAAAAATTAAGATCTCAGAATTATGCTTCCTGCTTTGTAATTCCCAAACGCATGATTACCTGATACAGTGGAAACCACACCCTGTTTATGTGTTGCTGCTGCTCACTTGAGACTGTTCTGATTTCTCCTACGATTACTAGAGCAAATATAAGAACCAGGCTCTACAATTTCCAAAGAGAAGAAAGTGACAGATGTGAATATTGTGGGAAATAGATGACATGCCTTACAGGAAAATAAATATAAAATTAAATAAAATAATAAATTATTATTTAAATAATAAAATAAAATTTAAATTAATATACTGTGTATGTAACTAAGGGATAGGAACACTGGTAACATTATATTATTAATTTAGAAGCATACTTAATATGGTTAAAAAGTTTTCCTTTCTCCTACTCTGGAAAGAGATACCCAAACACAATATGCACAGTTCATGCACGTTCACATAGGCAGTGTCATGTTAACATATCAAGTGGGCCTCAAAGGAGTGTAAGTGGGTCGATATTCTGAGTGCCTATAGTCTCACATTGTCCAAAATGTGCCTTAAATTAAGCCTTCCCAATAAATTCTTATCCACCATTGTCCTCATTCCATCCCTCAGTGCCCCCTCGTGCAATTAGAAGCTACATAAACACTAGAGCAATAACAATTGCATACATTCATTACTTCACAGAAAAAAATATTTACTGACCACCCACTATGTGCCAGACATTGTTCTAAGTGCACTGTAATCATCAGTGGAAAAAACAAAGATCTCTCCCTCATGGAGCTTACATTCTGGAAGCAGCCTACAGAAAACAATAATCAAATAAATGAGTAAATTATAGAGTATATTAAAAAGTCATAACTTATTGAAAAAAAAAGCAAAAGTGGTCAAAAGCAAGATGAAGAGTGCTTGGGTTGTGTAATTCCAATAACGTGTTTAGGATAATCCTCATTAGGCAAGTTCTCATTAAGTAGGTAACACTTAAGGTTAGTGGTTGGTCACATGGATTAACTAGTGGGTGAGAATTTCAGGCAGGAGAAACAGCCAGTGCAGAAGCCCTAAGGAGATCATTGTACAGAATTTGGCTATTACTGCTAGGGCAAGAGGAAACTGTTACAGGATTTTAAGCAGGTGAGGGACATGATGTGATTTATATTTTAAAATTATCACTCTGGCTGCTGTAATGAGACTCAAGGGGGCAAAGGTAGAAGCAAAATGACAAACTAGAGCCTGTTAAGTAAAGTAGGTGAAAAGTAATGTCTTAAACCCAGGTAGGAGACATGGAAAGGGTGAGAAATGGCTACATTCCAGGAAATAAGTGGTCATGGAAAAAAATTGTAAGAATTTTGTTCTTACATTTACAAAGAGGACCCTTATAGGCACAAAGTGGAGTCTTGAGTTACTGGATAATTCTATTTTCCTGGTCAATAGCATGAATGCAGTTGGAAAAATCAGAACCAACTTCATTTATGCTCTGTCGTAATCTTAATTATTAACTTTTTAAATCAGATGAAAGTTATTTTTCACCAGAATGTGGAGTAGTTCTTCATTTCAACAAATTTCCCAGGGGCTAGTGTGTGGCAGAACAATGTTACCCATGGTATAGAAGAACAAATCAGAAGTAGTTCTTGTATATTTTAACAGAGAGAAAAAGTCATTTAAACAAGCAAGGATAAGAGACTGATGTCATTGTTGTGCTAAAAGTTTGAGGAGGTAAATTAGGGCTCAAAGACAGGTGGTTAGTGGCGAAGAGCAGGTGGAAGGAGGAATTTAAGAGTGATTTTTGGATATGATACCCTTGAAAAGAATCTTGAAAGATGAATAATATTTGTCACAATAATGAGTGTATTTCAGACAGAAGGGGAATATGAACAAAAACAGACACATAATCCAGGAAAGTCCTCTAGGATGAGTTTAGGAAGTTTGGTGTGATTGAAGCATGGAATTGTTGGAAGATAGTTCTCCACGAGTCTCTAATGTTTCTGCACATCATATAAAAGAGGCATTAACTGCTCTTTTGTTCCAAACTACCTTTCCAAGGATCCTTCTATAGCAAAGGACCCTGGAAGATGGAGATAACAACTCCTTCCAGAATAAACGCTAGGTTTGTGTACAGCCTTGGAAGATAAAGATAGCATCTTCTGGGCAGACATGCTTGTTATCCAGTATAAAAGATTCAAATTCCCCAAATTCAGGGTTCCTCAGTAAAGTTTCAAGCCCACTCTGTGTGCAGCATCCACTTGGATCCCTCCAAATGCTCCCTTGGGGCAAGGGAAAGTGATGCATACTTGAAACTCATAGTACTTACTGTGCCATGAGTTCTAATAAAGTCCTTTTTATCACTGTAAAGTTATGGGAAAATGCACGTGACCACCCTCACTTCTGATACCAACTACAAAGTTCAAGGGTCCCTAAGACCACCTTCAGTTTTGATAATTTGCTAGAAGGACTCACAGAACTCACTGAAAGCTGTTATACTCACAATTGTGGTTTACTACAGCAAAAGGATACAGATAAAATTCAGCCAAGGGAAAGGAAACATGGGGCAGAGTCCAAGAGTTCCAAACACAGAGCTTCCGGTTGTCTTCTCCCAAGTAGAGACACATGTCTATTCACTCCTCCCAATAGTGATGTGCAATAATACACACTCAGTATTCCCAACTAGGGAAGCTCACCTGAGTCTTGACGTCCAGAGTCTTTATCAGGGCTCTGTTATATAGATATGATTGACTGTCCGTGTGGTCAACCTTCATCCCCAGCCCCTCCAGAGGTCTAGCTGGAACATGACCCATTATAAATCACATTGTTACACTATCTAGCATGGCTCAGGGCTCCCAGGTAAACAAACACACTTTTTTCAAGCAGTACATCCTAATGGCTTAGAAATTACCTTCTAGGAACTGAGGACAAAGGCCAGGCATCTCTTTGGGAAAAGCTAAAATTTTTACTACACACTCTGAACCAGGAGTCTCATGTTTTCTGACAACATTCATGAAACTGTGGCAGGCTAACTTACTAGTTTGCAATTAGGGCAAAATCTCAGACTTTATACAGTTCTTGACAGGAAAATGGAGAGGGATTCACTGACCATATACCTAGAAAAGGAGGTAAGGAAGGACCACATCATGGACTCCTTTTATGCTTTGCTGAGAGGTTGAACTTTACTCTTTAGCCAATTCAGATTATACGTTTGTAGAGACACCAGTCCACATTAGAAATATAGTTTTCCTTAAGCATCACTCAACACTCCACATATAGAGGTAAAGACTGAAAGTGGTTGGAATGATTCCAGTTTAGGAATTTTCAGAAAAAACGGAAAGTTCTGGAAATCTAGAGGGTGAAAGCTCTGAAGATGTTGGCAATAATGAGATTGAATTAATGATCCAGACTGTATCAGCAGGAACAGAGAGTCATGAAGGGAAGGAACCCTACTAATGGTAGTGAAGGAAAAGAAGGGTTTAGGGAGATAGAAGACAAAGAACAGGTATCAAAGGAATAAAGAAGGGAAATCTGGAATGACAGAAGAATATGATGAAAGATTGATTTATTCAAGTTTAAAACTTCATAAATTGATCAGTTGAACTAACAACAAGGTTCAGGATCTACTACAAGTCTGGGTTGTTAACTATGAGCAAAATTTTAGACTCAAAAAGCATAGTAAATTTGAAACTAAGATTAGTCATATACATAAACATTCAAGTCAAAAAGAGGATGTGGGGCATCATGAGAAAGGAAAAGAACATATGCTAGAAGCCAAAATCCTAAATAAACAGGGAGAGTGAAGCTGGTAAGTGACAACCCAGATGGGTTAGAAGTGTCTTATCTAGCGATAAGAACCTCAAAAAAGGAAGAGCAGAGAAATAATTGTCTGGAATTCTCAATGGAGAGCTAGAAGAATGCCCATATTTTCCCTATGTTGTATGCAAAATTCAACACCCTTGATTTGAGTGGGCTTCAAGTGACAGTTCTTGAAACTAGAAGATACTTAAGTTTCAAAACTGAAAAGGAGTGAGTGAAGAGGGGGTATATTGAGCATTCTCTGAAGACACTGAAGACATAAGAATGTTTGCTAATAGTAAACCTAGCATAAAGAGTATGCAATGATTATCAATAGTGTGATGATTAATTTTATATGTCAACTTGGCTGGGCCATGGGAGGTGAGGAAGGATTGTCCAGATAAGTGGTTGAACATTTTCCTGGATGTATCTATGAGGGTGTTTTTGGATGAGATTAACATTTGAATTGAATATGAAAAAAGCAAATTGCCCTCATCCAACCTATTCAGGGCCCGACTAGAACAAAAGGCTCAGTAAGGGAGAATTCACTTTCTCTGACTGACTGTCTTCAAGCTGGGACATAAATCTTCTCCTGCCTTTGGATTCGGAGTTGGATTGCAACTACACCATCAGCTCTCCTCGGTCTCTAGCTTGCCAACTTCAGATTGTGGGACTTCTCAGCCTCTATAACCATGTGAGCCAATTTTTTACAGTAAATCTCTCTCTCTCTCTCTAGCCACACACCACATAATGATGCTTCAGTCAACAACGGACCACATATGTGACAGTGGTCCCATAACATTAATACCATATAGCCTAGATGTGTAGTAGGCTATACCATCTAGGTTTGTGTAAGTACACTCCGTATTGTTCATACAACAATGAAATTGCCTAAGGATGCATTTCTCAGGACATATCCTCATCGTTAAGTGATGCATGACTGTATTTATAAATAAACAGATATATAGATAGATAGATTGATGATAGATAGATATCGATAGATATAGTCAGAGATATCTACTATTGACTCTGTTTGCCTGGAGAACCCAGACTAGTACGAAAGTGGAGATGTGATCAATGGAACAAGCAATGAAACAGACACCAAAGAAAGCAGTATAGTGATGAAAATGAGTGTGGGATTACATGGTTATGTGGACCAAAGAATGAGAGGCATAATGGGACTGACCTTCTGCAAATTTCTAAACTCACAAAGCACAAGGTCTCGGTTGCAAACTAAGATTACTGAATTACCAGAGTTTAATCTTTGCTAAAGTTTCCAATGGGATAATATTACAACTTCTGCTTAGGAGCTGCTGAAAGGATGAGCTTGTTTACTACATGTTGTCTCCTAGTAAAATTATCTGACGCAGAATCTTGGTCATCTTAAGCATCAACAGTGGAAATTATAGTGGCCTGAGGTGAGAAGGCCAAATATTTTCTGTGGTGAACAGGAGAGAAATATATTCTTTAAAATGGAATCACTGCAATTAGAAGCACACATACAGCTTAATTTAAAAACCTAAGTCATAGGAAAATTCATGAATATGATAATATCCTCCTGAAATACTCAGAATAAAGAGAAATTAAAGACATTACATGAGGAAACAGAGAGGAAAATGAGACCCTTTTCTTAAGTGGGCTGTGACTAAGGAAACTGAACAATGAATCTTTCTAAATCCTTTGTGTTTTCCTTCTATTTCTACTTATATTTGAGAGCCATAATTTGATTCTTTGAATTATGTGGCTCTGCTACTCACACATTAAGAAGTGTGATCCCCAAGGAGATCTGGGGTTCAACAAAACCAGATAGTTGAATATCAGACTAACAACAAAGTGACATTGCTTCCTTTTCGATTAACAAATTGTCTCTCAGGACTTGACATTTCTGAGTGCATTAAGAGATTCAAGTAAGGCCTGCCAGAAAGGGAAAAGAGCAAAGGAAAGTTTTAAGAACTAACATTTAATGGAGTTCCTAAACTTTTTTGCACCCTGAATCTCTGATGTAGCCTATGATCTCCTTATCAGGATAATCCATAAAATGCAGAGGAGTATAAAAGAATTCAGGGATATTGAAATATAGTTATCAAAATACACTTTTAAAGTGTGATGCTCTAATATGCATACTTTTCATTAATAGATTAAATAGTAAGATATAGGGACGTATCTAATAACTATCACAGTTTTAAAGTAGTGATAAATATGAGATATTTTGAGACATCTGCAACAGCTTTAACACGATATGAAAATATCTGTGACTTCTGTTGATGACTAAATCACAGGTTGTGCTAATACTACTTGGGGTTTTTTTTTAGCCTATGTTTACAATTGAAATAAATGATAAAGTTCACTAAGAGGTTAGGAAAAATACAGATATAATTTTTCCCATGCAACATATGTGTCCCCTGAATCTTATCCACTGACACTCAAGAAGTTAAAAAGAAAACTGATTGAATGGAGCCTTTTCTGTGCCAGACATTGTACTGTAGAGGATACAAAAGTGACTGGGAGCCTGGCTTCAAGCATGTTGAAATCTAGAAAAGTAACCTAGACCAAACAGGGATCTGGGCAATAAGGAACAAGACAGCCAGCTTGTAAAATTTTAAAAGGTATATTATACGGCCCAGAGATTTTGTTGTTACTGCCATCCAGTAAATTCCAACTCCTAGTAACCCAGTGTACAGCAGAGCGGAACCCTGCCTGGTTTTTTGCACCATCCTCTCACATTCCAGCGCTATATCAGACAATGCTCTGTGCTATTCATAGGCTTTATATGAGCAATATTTTCAGAAGTGGGTGGCCAAGTCCTTCCTCCTAGTCTGTCTTAGTCTGGAAGCTCCACTGAAACCTGTCCACCAAGGGTGACCCTGCTGGTATTTGAAATACTGGTGGCACAGCTTTCAGCATCATGGCAATATGCAGCCGCCACAGTATGACAACCAACAGATGGATGGTGTGGCCGGGAAACTAATCTGGGCCACAGCAGTGAAAGAGCCAAATTTTAACCACTAGACCGTCAGGGCCAGCTCCAGAGATTCTACTTGGATATATATGCTAGACTCTGGGCCTAGAGAAACTGTCATATATATCTACCAGGGGCTATTATTTTATTACAATATTCTTAGTAAAAGTGTAAAACTGTAAACAGTGGTACATGAAATAAATAAAAGGAGGTTTTATATAAAGTGGGATTTACTAATAAGGTGAAGTACTACAAAGCAGTTCAATAATGTAATATTGGCCATAATAGTGATACAGGTGTCAGCATCAATGGTCACAGCTACACTATCCATACCTAAATAGATAGTTGATTATTACTATCAACATTAGTAGTAATAGCTATGGAACCCATGGGGAAATTTCTAAGACATAAATTGAGAGGAAAAAATAGCAAGCACAAGGAAGGTGTACACAGTATGATCCATTCATGTAATGAAAAACAAAATCTCTGTCAAAACAATGCTATTTATTTTTTCTGGAAAACACACAGAAGTCAGAATGGAAGACTATACACTAACTTAAGATAGCTGTCATCCTGTGGAAGGATGAGACCAGGGATGGTGTGATAAAGCAGGCTTTATGTATCTGTGGAATGGTATAACAAAATATTGATAAGTATTTATTCTGGGATGTGAGAGTATGGACCCACTGTTATAAGATCTGAAGAGTAGATGGAAAGGAACAATATCAAAAGTTTGATGATTAAGAAAAATAAAGATAGAAAGAAAAAGAAATTCTTCCCTACTGAAGTTTCTTAATGGTAGGTTTGGGGACGCGAAGAGGCAGAATCCATAACACGATAGCCTGTTTTCCCAGGCAACTAGGATTTTTGAGGAAGCCCAATACTCTCCCAAAATGAGATCAGTAATGGTGTTTGAATGCTCTATCTTTATAGAGTATGAATCTGATTGAAAATTAAAGGTCGCCATGATAACATATAATAATGGCTTTTTTTCTTTTCTTTTTTTTTTTTTAGTCTCTACTATATGCACTGGGCTTTGTAATCATTTAATCCACACAAAACGCTATGAGGATGATTTAATAGATAAGGCTATTTAAGTCAGATAGCTTCAACGACTGGCCAAAACTCAGCAAATAAGACGAGGCCATAAGATGTGAACTGCTGCAGTCGGGCTCCAGGGCACATGCTCCCAAGCAGGACTTCTCCTCTGTGGGTGTGCCTGCACAACAATGCTAAATTTCAAGACAAACCTTTGGATTCTTGGGCCATGACTAACAAGCACTCAGGGCTACAGATAAAACTATCAGTGACTTGTCTAAAGTCTTAGCTGGTACTTTTTCCCATGAAATATTTATTGAGCGTATATTACATGCTACGTTCCATCATACAAGTTTTATGTATGTATATTATTCCTTAATTGTTGAAAGATACTTTTGAAAAACTGCTATTTGCAAGATGCTGTGAGAATTACTAAGATAAATAAAGCATGGTGCCTGAGGTAAAGGAGATTATAATCTAATGGAGAAACCAAAATACAAACAGCTAATAATAATAATGTTATTATTATATTGGAAATTTATAGTTGGAAATTTGCCTATCTGACAAAATGAGTTTAAAATAACTTTTTTATTGAGATATTATTGAAATAAAATTTAAGATGGAGGAGAAAAGCTTTTCCATATAAAATGACAAAACCCAATACTGAGGAGAAAAATATTATTATATATATGAATAAAAAGTAAAATGAGTTAACCTAATAATTCTTACAAAAAAATGGTGATATCTAGAAGTCAAAATGGTTTTTTTAAGAATAAGTGGTCATAACACAAGTATGTGATATAAACCACATGCATTTTGATTTAACAAAGCAAGTTAGTCAAATTAACTATAATGATCAAGGGAGTGTCAGATGTCACAGCCGCTCAGAGGGGATTACATTCTTATAGCAATCACTAGCACATCCAGTTTCTAAAATAAAACTCCCTAACCATATATATTCCCATATTAAATAATTCAGATTCAAGAAAATAAGATTAAAATGTGAATATGACACTCAAAATGTACATACGTGGTTTGAAAAGTTAGTGTCATTTCAAAAAAAACTGAAAAATCAGAATGTTCTTTAAGAGAAAGACTGAATGAGTTTTTCTATAACAGTAGTTTCCTAAAAGGTATAATGGTGATTGATAAATATTTTAAAACATTATGTTTAAATATGCATTTTAAAATACTGCACTTAAATGTTTTAAAATGAAGTGCTAAAATTACATTTCCCAACGCAGTTTTCGAGGGGAGTCTGCAGGTCCTTATCTAAGACATTTGTACATTTATGTTACTGAATTTTATGTTCCTCATTTATGTGTATTTTAAATTTCAAACTAAGAAATCATACAGCTTGATGCTTATTGATCCTCAAGCTCTTCCTCCAAAGGCTATGAATGTAGAAATACTGCACATGACAGCTTTGATTGCATCAAATGGGATGTGTTTTTTAATTCCTTTTGTTTTGTTTTACAGAATGGGTAAACTCATATTTCTTTCACTGCTTTATTTTGGGAATACCTGGTTTTCATGTATATTCTTTGATAGAAATACCAATTAAAATCGTGACTTTTTTTGCTTCCTAGTAACATGGAAACACCTCTATTACATGGAAAGTAGGTAGGATCATAATATTATATTTATGCCTTTATTTATCTGCTAATTTATTCAACCACAATTTAATGACTACCTACTACTTGCAAGGTAATGAGCTGTGGGTTTACAGATAAGTAAGAAATAACTCTAGCCCTCATGGAAGATTTGCATTTTTCTGATATCTTTTACTCTTTTTTGTTCAAGCCTATTGCTATTTATGTGATAACTAATAATGACTTGCTCTTGTAAAATTGAGGATATTATTCACTCTTACGTCAGTGCAACAAATATCACTTCAGCTGAGTAAATTCAGGTACAACAGAGTGAAATCAACATTCATTCTTAAAAGGAAACTGTATTATTTTTTAAGTTGTGAGATATTTTTATATTTCAAAAAATTCCTGCTTGTTTTCCACCCACTTCCAATGCCCTTAGGAAATAGTTTTTCAACATCTGGGTCTAACTGGGTTTACATTCTTCCTCAAGGGAATTTATAAATTTTTCTACCAAAGTTTCTGGATAATAACATTATAAGAAGAAAAGAGCATGCTATGTTTAAATAATGTGGGGAAGGAATGTATTGACTCTGCTTAAGCAGATACATTTTCTGCAGAATTTCTCATATCCTTTAACATGCTGATGTGTATTGTGACTCTAAAGAAAGTATATAGAATGAAGTATTTCATCAAGTTATTTGACTTTGGAGCCCTTTATTCAAGATTCTACAAGGACAGGTTTTCTGAGAAATACACTTGGGGAAAAAAATGGGCCGGTACAGGCACTTAGAAAGAAAAACGATGAATGAGTTCTCAGAGTCAACATGGGCTCACGAAGAAGTCCTTTCAGTTAATCCACTGCCAATTTCAGAGTGTTATTGAGCTGTTATGCTTAGAGTATAACCGAGAGAGTATATCTGAATCTAGCAAGGTATTTCATCCTGATAGCAAGAAATGTGGGCTGGGTGACAGTTTAATCATTTGGGAACACATCAGGTTAGCACAGAAAATAATGATTATTGATGTATGTCCAACTGGATTTTTGCCTCTGATGATCTTACTCAGTCCAGCCTCTTAATCCATAGTCTTCATGAGGACATCGATGCAGCCTCACTAAATCTGAGGGAAGAAGGGACAGCTGATGTACTAGTTCAGGGTTGGGAAAATTTTTTCTATAAATGACAAGATATATCCAATATGACTTTTTTGAAGTAAACTATGCAGAAAATACATAAATCTTTGATGTGTAATGTGTAAATGATGAGAAATGTCATCATTAGCTTCCAATCAAGCTAAGCTACAAATAACAGCATTGATTATTATAACACTTTGTACTGACCTGGTCCTGCAGGCAGATTCTGTAGCAGTGTTCTTTGTAATATCTACTGGAGCACCTTATTGTGACTTGAAAATTGTGTACTTTCAATTAATGTTGAAGTTATTATTATGTGATATTTGCACAAGTTAGCTATCTGTGGTTAGTATTCTTAAAATTTCTCTCTCCCTCATGCTGTTGCGTATCTTCCACCACTTTGCTCACAGGGAAGTATTATGAGGTTTAGGAAGTGTTTACTTTCAGTATTTTCAATTTACATTATGAATTAGCTTTTACCCATGGATTCAAAGATGTTACACTTGAAAAAAGTTCACAGAAAAAGAAAGGCCTAGAAAAACCCTATAAAATAGAGAGAAGAAACATGTTATCTTAAAAGGAAAAGGGAAGAGGGTTATTTTTAAGCTGAAAGAATTCTTTTTCTGAATCTTCAGCTGGAGAACTATCTCATGAGAAGAAGTTTACAAGGTAATGTAAATTTTTCCTTCTCAAGATGAGTTAGTCAACAAACAAGAGACATCAAAATGAATTTGCTTATTTCTCAGCTATTTCCATTAAAATTCCATCTGGCCTATAACTGGAACGGAGGGAACTGTATCCTTTAATTGGCTGTGTGATTCTTTTTTTTCTTGTTGAAGTGTCAGAACGTGGCAGTGAGCCACCACATTCAGAAGCATAGGTTTGAGTATAGAAATGGTATTATTCTTGCCGTCCAAAGGAAAATTCAAGGAGATTCAAAGAATTAAAAATAGAAAATGTGGTTGCATTTTTCATCTATTTCTTCTCTATAATCACTGAGAAATAAAATTGTTTGTTTGAAACAACACCAAAAATGTTTGGAATAATTCAGGGAATACATAAAATTGTGATGGCCGTTGCTTGGATGTTGTCAGCTCTGACTGCTCATTCCACTTTTGGATTATAACATGCTTCTTTGAGTCTTATTATTATTAGTCTGTATTTAGACTATCATCTGTCTGCACTGTAAACAATTTATTTAAAGGAACCTTTTCGTATTTGAGTATTGTATATCATTTATAAGAAAAATAAAAGATGTTTTCAATAGAAATTTTATTATTTCTATGAAAGTGTCAGAAAAGTATATCTCCGTAAAATTAAAAATTGTGTTCGAGGGCCAGCCTTGGTGGCCTGGTGGTTAAGTTCAGCATCCTCTACTCCAATAGCCCAGGTTCAGCTCCCAGGCGCAGACCTACATCACTCATCTGTCAGTGGCCATGCTGTGAAGGCAGCTCACATACAAAATAGAGGAAGATTGACAACAGATGTTAGCTCAGGGCCAATCTTCCTCAGCAAAAAAAAAAAAAAAATTATGCTCCATTAAAAGTAGCTAATCTTTTGATACCCCTGCCTAGTAAAAGTGATTCATGGACAAACACGGTTAGGAATGGTAATGTATTTCCTTCTTGAAAATTTACAATGACATTAGATTTCAAAAAGAAATGTCTTTAGTTTTGCTTTTTCCATAGTTCTCAGGCTTATTTTAGGGATGATTAAATGTATTCAGTTTAGAAAAAAACAATCTACAAAAATATGAAAGTTCTTATTTTGTGAGCAACTATATTAGTTTACTGAGATATTCTGTATTCTTCAGGGTAAGTTAGGCTAGTTGCTATAATAAACAACCCTGAAATCACAGTGGCTTAACATGACAAATGTTTTTTTTCTTGTTAACATAAAATCCAAAGTTGATAAGCCTCTTCCAGTGTCTCTCTTAGGTAGCTTTCTTCCAAGAAGTGTGTCAGATATTTTTGATCTGTTTTTATGGTCTTTAGCAATCTTGTCTATGGAAATGACTCCCTCATCCATATCTCCAGTCAAAATATCCTCTCTCTCAGGCTTATGCCCTGTGGTTATAACAGAGTGTTAGACATTGCTGGATGCCTTCACTGCAACCACAAAGTTAATGTGACCAAAGAAACTTTGCACTTTTCCCTAAAGCTAACTCCTTCTTCTGACCTATCTATCTCTTTCAAAGATGCCTCTATTTGCTCATTCACCAAGGCACAGACCTTTGATCATTTATGACATTTGGGGCCATATACACACAATTGAAAAATCTGATAGAGTTTATGTGCACAATGCCTTCTAATTCCACTTAAACTACAACGGTTATCGCAAATCCTCATAAATTGCTTTCTTGCCTTCGGGTCTTTCTGCTCTAATCCACTGAAAACACCAATGTCCAATTATTATTTTTTTAAGCTAGCAGGTCTCCTCTTAAGACACTCAATTACCTCTTTGAGTACATACAATCAGAGATTAAAGTCTTCTACAAGGTGGCCTTTACCTCCTTTTCCCACTTTATAGCCCACTGATCCCCAATGAATATTCTATAATCCAGTTATGCTCAGCTACAAACGTGTCCCCATCATTTTCCTCTTTTGAGACATTACTCACGCTTCATCCATTCTCAGGAATCCCTTCTATGTCTTTCTCCCTCCTGGACATCATGTCAATTCTACTTATCTGTAAAGACCACCAGTTCAAATTTCACCTCCTTCAGATTTGTCTTTTCTAATCCTCTCAACCATCTTAAAAACCCTTATATAATGGCAGTTAGCTTATTCTGACTTGTATTTCAGATACAATGCCCCAACTACACACATAATAAGTTCTTGAGTGACTATTTTTCTATTTGTATCTGTGGCATTGAACAAAGAACCTTGAACACAGTCATTATTCAGTAAATGTTTATTGAATTTACAAATCTTTTACTTTATCCCTTCAAGTTATGATATTCAAATCTGAAATTTAGGTAATGTAGAAATCTAAAGAGTTTCAGAAACTTTGGGTAACAAAACAAATATATTTGGTTAAGCAAGCATTAAAAACTTTCTCAATAAATTTAAATCACACAAAAATAGTTATGAATCAAAGAACTAATGAACAAAATGAATTGAAAGATTCCATAAAAAAAGTATAAACATCTGAAAGGCAAAAGATGTTGTGCATAAAAAAGAAAGTTTAGAAGTGAGAAAAAAACATATTTTCTTTTTAAATGTTACTGGAAATGCACTGCCCCTGATAGTTTTCCAATATTACCAAGAGAGAGATTAAAAGCAAACAATATGCAAATATCCTATTTCTGCTTTAATTTATTTCCTTTTATAGGCTTTATATTAGACTCACTGCCAAGAAAACCTATGCTGTTTAGGGTCAGGAATTTATTTAGAATCTTAAAACTTCATAACTAATCTTAGATGAATTCCCCAAATAATATTCATCACTAAGTTTTCAGTGACTGGAATAAAAATATCATGTTTCAAACGTTCTGGAACCTCCAAGGGTTTGAAAATTTTAGATAATAATAATAATGAGGATGGGGGTAAAGGAGAGCAAGTAGTGATAGAGTTTGTAGATGATTCCGTCAATAAATTTTAGTATGCTTGAAGGAAGGTTTTTGGTTTTCCTTAAAAACATTTGGGTTTGAAGAACTCATCATTGTATTGGCAAGATCCTGATTCACAATACACATTTATGTCCCTGGGAGATGACTCACAACTGAATCCTGTAAAGTCACTGCTCAAAAGAGGTAGCAACTCAATTGCAAAAATAACACTGTTCAAAAATTTAAAGCAAAAATGAAGTTGTGAATAGTACTGTAGAATCTAGTCTAAAAATAATTCTTGAAGCTCCATAGAATTAACCTCACTATTTTTGAGATCTTGTCTCTATGTAAAAATAAAACTTACATTTTCACAATTTTAGATAACATTATAGCAATCTACACTTGAAAAAATTAAGAACACATTGGTCTGTTGGAGCAGACAAATCTCTGGTTCGCACAGCACTTGTATTAGACAAAGCCACCAGAGTTTTCTAAAATTCAAGGGAGTTAGTAGAACTCAGTAGAACTTAGCATTGACTCACTTACTTCTTACCATAAATTGTCCAAGGTGTTTCTACCTAATGTCATTCCTTTTAAAATACAAAGCAAACAAACAAAAACATTTTTATCTGTTTTTCTATTTTAAAGGTATTTCAAACAAAATATGATTTAGAATTTTTTCAAGGCTCATTTTATTTTCCTTGATTTTTAAATTTATGAAAATTTTAACCTTTAGACACATTCCTAGAACGTTCCTTCCCTTACATTGAAAAGCAAAAGCATAGAATATTTTCTATCATGGCCATTTTTTCCTCTCTAGTCGCACACAATGGAGGACTGTCAGAATTTATGTGATGTATATTTACAGCATGGATTTTGAATCATTCTTTTTAAAGTCTTTTCTCCAAGAGTAGATTTCTGCAGGTCTCCATTACTTTCTTTGACAGACTGTATAAATCAAAGCAAAAATTCTTAGCTAATTGCTAGTTCTCTTTCCTTCTCAATAAAATCTAGTTAATAATTCAGGGTTCAGGAACTGTACAAAATATGTTATGTAGAGAATTGAAGATCAGAACATTCCATAAGTAATGATCCAACAAATACTTCTTTCTCAGGGCTGAAATAGCTCATTTATAAATTGCCTGTTTTCTAAAGACTGACTGAACCAAGAACTTGATCTATCAGTTTTGAAACATGCCCTAAAGCACAAACTCAGAGAGAGGATCTCAGAATGAGGAATGAGGTCTGTGTCGCACCTGGCAGGGTGCCTGGCAGGGTGCCTGATGGAAGCTTCAAAGAGGGAAGGAAGCTGCTTTCACGTTGCAGAGAAGATGAGCTGACTTAATAAAGCCATTTTTTAAGCTTTAAAAAAAATCTTTCACCAAAGTTCTAAAGACGTCCACGATTCTCTCAGGTGCCTGAAGCCTGGGAGAATATTTTTAACTGGTTTAATTCAAACATTGTATGTTCTATGAACAAAATGGGAAAAATATGATAGGAAGTTTTCCTCCATTTTTCTGCCCTTCTTTATCTTCCATGAATGTGATTGTTGTGCCTAGATTGTATAGATTTCTTAACACAGATAATCTCTTTCTGGGTGGAATAAAAATATTTGCTGGATTCTCATTGAAAAACATCTGAAATTCTTAAAATGAAAAGCTAAGTATCAAATAAATGAAGGGTAAAAAAAATTCTTCTACAAATTCATCAAAGAAGTACTTAGACATAAATAAATGAAATATCTTCAGTAAAATACAGAGAGGATGTTGTCACGCTCTTGGCCAGTTAAAGCCATTAAAATTTCTTACATTAGCATACTTGGAAACCTTGTCCTCCTTTGCTGTCTAAATCCAGTACGTTGGCCGGGCTTCAAGATCTGTTGTGGTCATCCTAGAAATACACTTTTCTATGAGATAATGTAAGCTGTACCTTCACAAAAAAATTAACATGCTAGAATGGCCCACGTCATACAAAAAAGTCAAAAAACACCATGTTTATACACTGAAGTCAGAGAAAGAATCAGAAATTTAAAATGTAAGAATATAATTCTTTATTTTCAATAGTTAATCACAACACACTGTGGACTTCCAATTTCTGCTATTCACACAAGTCTACTGCATTTTTCTCTTTTCATCGAAACTTGTTCACATGATAGTGTATACTTGCTCCCTCACTTAACCCGTAGCCTCATACAATCTTTTTTCCCCCTGTAGCCCAGTAAATCTGATATCTAAAATATTACCAAGTGTCACTTGTTTGTCCTTATCCTCCAACTGATGGAGTTCATAAACCCTTTCCTTTCTATATGGCTCCACACCTTTTGTTGATTTCCATCATACTGTTCTCTCACCCTGATTTCTTCTCCTTTTCTTTACTATAAACATTCCCAAGATTTTGATTTTTTTGGTCTGTTTGCTTGTTGTTCTCTATTTCCTTAGCAACATCTGCAATATCTTATTAATCTTAATACCATCATTCTTCATGAGCCAATCGTCTCTAAAGTTTCAATCAACTTGTCAGTGCAGTTGACCATCATATTTGTATAACTTCTCCTAATCTCTTTCTTGAACTCAGCTTTGCTTTGATAACTGCAGGCTAGAGACATCTCCCTGGATGTTTCATGAGCAAATTAAACTTAACATGTCTAAAAAGATATCTAAAAGGATATCCTCTTAGCCAGAAATTCCTCTTCACTTGTCATGTCTGTAATTGGCACCAACATCCTCTCAAGCCTGAAAGCTATACGTTGCCCTACCTTTGTGCCCTTGCTCATGCTATTTCGTTGTCCTCCCAGTCACAAATAAACTATTGAATTCCTAAGAATTTTTTTGAATATTTTTGTGATGCTTATCAAGTTTTGATTTGTTATGCTATTTGGCTCCATCTTGTGTATCCTACTATGCTAAAAAGTCCTTGAATCCAATATCATGTTTTCCTAACATAGAGTTCCCTCCCTAGAAAATGTTCAGATTATGTTTGTTATCTGAGTAAATGAAATGGATAATTAAGTTAATTCAGTTTAGTCAGAAAGCCACTCATAGAAGGAATAATTAATTTTGAGCTAACTTACATACACAGACTTTTCTCAAATATTTATGACCATACCAACCCTGCAGTAGGAACTAGCTGGAGGAAAAAGTTCAGTATTCACATTCCATAAGATTCACTCCAGGGCACACACCAGGTAAGAGGTAGGATTTTGAATGATTACAGATTTGCTGACCTGGTTTGAGGATATGAATCTGTACTGTTGGTACCATAATTGATTTTTAAAAAAAGGTCCAGTAGATATTAATCATTACTGATTCCTCTAAATGGTGAAAACTCATATTTCAACACACTTGCTACCAGTCAGGATTCTTCACATCTAATCTTCAGCTCTTTCTTCTACGCATTTTACCTGGTTATGATGATGTACTCTTTGAAAGGAAAATAAACAGCTAAGTCAATGTCTTTATGAAAGGGATTAAGAGCATAATTATATGTCATTATAGGGTGAAAGGATGGATTCCAACATCTCCTTATGTGGGTGAAAAAGGTACATAAGCTAAACTAGGAATTCAAGGAAGAGTGAAGGCCCTTACTAGGACTGACATTACTTGAAGGGGCAATTCTTTACATGAGTAAATCTAAAAGGCAAGTAGAAGTTCACAAAGCACTTCAAAATAACAGAACTCTGTGGCAATGTCCTGAATACTTGAAAACAACATTTTAGTAAAACAAAAATTATTTAGTTTTTCAGATTGTAAATTACCTTAATTAAATATTTTTAAATCAAGAGTGTCTTACTATTCTCCAATTATTTTCCAGATATTAGCCACTTGTATAAAGGGTAATGTATTCACATTATAAAACATTAATTTTGATCTTCATAAGCAGTAAAAATGTCTATATCTTTTGTATGTGTGTATGTGATGTCATTATATATAGCATGATAGCAAATGTGACATTTAGGGGAAGATAAAACTTCTGAAACACTGTTTCCATGGCAACTGTAAAAGAGGATACAGAAGCTTATAAGTTAAGACAATTTTAAATTCAAAAGAAGCATATTTGACTTTTAGTAGCTAAATAATCAAAAAGAATTCTTTCTGTATACATTATTCTTTGAAATAAATAAGGCAAAGCTTGCTGCCAAGGTTACATTTAGCAACCTATACCAGAAATTTCCTAATTCATACCTAGAAAAATTAAAGTAAAATGCTTTTGAATCTACCTTCTTCCCACCAGATGGTCTGCAGAACAATAATTTCATGTTCAATGGGCATAGACACTATCACTGTTCAGTTAGATTTCAAAGACCATGTTACAGTCTTAATTTATATCTTAAAACACAAATTAATAATTAGTTCAATAAATACACAAGGCATTGAATTAGATAATGAAGAAGATACAGAGATGAGTGCTTCCAATTAGTAAGGAAGTAAAAACAAAGATTACAAATAATATCATCCAACTCAAAATGTATCAAGGAATGTAAGAAAGTGCCAAGAAAGGTGCTATGACAGTCCAACATTGAAGAAATTACTTCGGACTGATAATCAAATCAGTCTTCACGAAGGTAGTAGCAGTTAATCTGAACCTTAACAAACACAATAGATTTGGAGAGGTAGACATGCAAGTAAGTATTTTTGGAGGACGGTCTTATAGTAAAGGCAAAAAAAAAAAAAAAACCCCCGGCACATTTGAAAAATAGTTCAATTGGTATTAAATAACAGAAAGTAATACAAAAGAGAATTAAGCCTTGAAAATTATAGACACAATAAGTCTTGGTTAAATTGAATTTAACTTATATTGAATCTAATTGAACAAATTGAAATGAATTAATGGTTAGAGTAGGGGTTGTTCAGAGTCTTGAAAGTCAAACTGTAGATTTTAGAATTTATTCTGTTGGGAGGTAATTTACTTATTTAATACATATTTATTAATTGCTTAACAGAAATCGAGCATTTCAGGAGTCTCTAGGAATTCAAAGATCAATGTGGCAGTTTTTGAGCTTTAGGAAGTCATTGCCTGGTTATTCTGTCCCAGGGCTCATGACGGGGCTTATTGCAGTGTCGCTTGACATAATTTTAAATGATCAGTGAGGCTTACATGGACAAAGAGGGGAAGAAATAGAATTCCAGGGAGATGTGACTTGTGGCCTAATGACACAGAGGCTAGAAACTGCTTAGAGTGTGTTGGCTTGGTCCTGGTTTTCCCCGGACTTTCCCAGTTTTAGCACTGAAAATTCCGTGTCCCGGGAACTCCCTCAATCCTAGACAGAGTGGGACAATTGGTTGGGAGGGAGTGGACAAGAGAAAGACTACAAGCTTAATAAGGCAGAATATAAAGTTAAGGCAGAGAGCGACAATTACGATACTGTAAAACCAGGCACATGCTGGATCATGGAGAGTTTTGATTCAAGGCTAAAAATTCTGTGTTTTATCCCAGGGAACCATTGATGAGTTCTAAACAGAGAAATGGCATGATTATATCTACTCATGAGATAAAACATCCATCAGTAAGATTATTGATACATACCACTGGCAAGAAATAATGAGAGCTGAGCAGACTGGTGGTAGAAAGCATAGAAAGGAAAAAGTAGAAACATTTGGGGAATAAAATATACAAAACTCAGTGATTGTGATTAGAGATGGAGGATGATGTTATTCATTCATCCATTCAAAAATATTTACTTAGTGCCTGCTAGGTGATAAATACTATTCTAGGAGGTGAGGATACAGCAAAGAACAAAAAAAATACGTAGCTTATGTTCTAATGGGGATGCTGTCACATGAAGCAGAGAATGCAAGAGGAAGAACTAGTCATTGGAGTAAGATAATGAGTCCCTTTGGGGGCACTGGCTGTCATACCTGCAAAGTGGCATGAAAAAATTTCTGGACTAGTCACTCATACTTTATAAGGTTCACTCTAGATGCAGTGAATAAGATAGACTTCATGGGATAAAAAAGGAAAGAAATAGAGAAAAGTAAGAAAGTAGAGCCCTGTTCATGAATACGGAGTCCACAGCCTACAGAGATTTAACAGGAAAGTAAAAGAGGGGATAATATGAGAGACCCACAGAGTCTCTTTGGCCTCAGTAAATTACTGGGGACCACATGATGGAGGTGGTGGTGATGGAAAAGAGAACTCCAAAGAAAAGGCATTTGGGGGGATAATAAGATCAAATTTTGACACATTGATTGCAGAGGTTCTCAGGGTCATTCACGGATGCTCTGATTAAGAAGTCGAGCATAGAGTTAAAAATGTGAGGTTGGACATTGAGGAAATGTTTACCTGTTGACTACAAGGTAACCTTAGAAATATATCCAAATCTCAGAGTGAATTCCAGACATTACTGGAAAGAGAATAAAGAGAAATAAGAGGAGAAATAGGGATTGAAACTTAGGGACTATCCAAGAGGCAATAAGAGAGGGAAATCTGTGAATAAAACAGAAAATGGAAAATAAGTTGGAAAAGAATGAAAAGTTTTCCATGTCATGAAAGCCATAAGGAGCATCTCAATTCCAATTTTCATGATAATATTACTATGTATTATTTATGATACTAAGAATTACATTTTTAATAGGAGCAATTATTTTACTTAGAATCATAAATTAATTTCTCTCTGTCCCTTCCCACCTATATCTGCTTAATCTCAAAAATTTTTAAATATACCTTTGGTATATAGTAAGTTTTATCAAATATGATTGGATACGTGCATTTTAATATAAATAGCCTGTGAACATAAATTTTAATCAAAAATAGTTTAGGTAGTTTTTCTAAAACAAAGAAAATTCTAAAATTTTCATCAGAAAACCTGAGTTTTCATAAATAGAGCTTGTAAATATGAATTTTCAACTAAACTAACTTAAACACTGTTGTACTCTTAAAACAAGACTGCATAACTGAAATGTTAATCAAAACTAATTGTAAACATGAGCTTACAGCATATAAATTCTGGCAGAAATGCAGTCTTTTAATTACAAGATTGGATATTTCTTTTCAAAAACTTATATAAATGCTTTTCCACTAAATTAGCCTAGTTCAGTTTGAACAGAATCAGTTCCCTGGGGGAAAAAAAAGTTGGAGAATATGAGTTTTTATAAAACAAGCTTTTAAACATGATTTTCCATTCATTTTTTTGTTGTTAGTGCCATGGAGTCGATTCTGACTCTGAGTGACCCTGCATACAGCAAAGTGGAGCCCTGCCCCGTCTTTTTGGGCCATCCTCTCGCCTTCCGGCACTGTACCAGACAATGCTCCACTGCTATTCATAGGGTTTTCATGGCCAATTTTTTTGGAAGAGGGTGGGGAGGTCCTTCTCCCTAATCTGTCTTAGTTTGGAAGCTCCACTAAAACCTGTCCACCATGGGTGACCCTACTAGTATTTGAAATACTGGTGGCATAGCTTTCAGCATTACAGCAACACATAGTCACCCCAGTATGACAACTTGCGGATGGATGGTGTGGTTCCCTGACTGGGGAAATGAACCTGGGCTGTGACAATGAGAGCACTGAATCTTAACCACTAGACCACCAGGGTTGGCTTTTCCCATCCATAATAGCTTAAAAATGGCACTTTTCCGGGCCAACCCAGTGGCATAGCGGTTGGGTTCGCGTGTTCTGCTTCAGCGGCCTGGGGTTCGCCGGTTCGGATCCTGGGCGTAGACGTGTGTGCAGCTCATCAAGCCATGCTGAGGTGGCATCCCATATACAGCAACTAGAAGGATGAACCACTATGACATACAGCTATCTACTGGGGCTTTGGGAAGAAAAAAGGAAAAAAGGAGGAAGATTGGCAACAGATGTTAGCTCAGGGCCAATCCTCCTCCTCAAAAAAATGGCACTTTTCTTAAAATCTTATTGAATATAAAGTTGACATCAAAACGAACTAACATGACTTTTCCTCAAAGATAGCTTAAAGACACAATTTAAATAAACAATAGCTTAAATCAGATTTGAAAAGCCTTCTAATTGATCTCTCATTCCAATTTATAGTCCTCATATTACCTCAATTTCTAAAAATAAGGCTGGGAGGAGCAGGAGTTACTGTTTAATGGGTAGAGTTTCTGTTGGGAGGATAAAAAAGTTCTGGAAATAGTAAACGGTGATGGTTACACAATATTGCCAATGTGCCACTGAATTGTATGGTTAAAATGGCAAAAAAAAAAAAAAAAGAAAGAAAGAAAAGAAAAACTAAAGAAGAGGAGACTCAAGCTCTCTAGCAATATTAACAGATCCTTCCTCAATCTTGCCTGTGACTTTTTTTTCCTGATCTCTAAAGATTTTTCACTTCAGCAGCATCAAGCTGTCTGTGGCTTCCCCCATATAATAGCTCCTTCTTGCCTCCTCACCTAAGTACTTGCTCTCCCTCTTCTTGGAGTACACACTTACACACACAAACGCTCACACTCCTTTTTGTCTTCTCAGCCTCTATTTATCCCTTAAGTCTCAGCTGTGGTGACATTTTTCCTGGCTTCATTCCTTCCCAGACAGAGGCAGCTTCCCTGCTCTTGTCCTCCCATAGTACTTTGGTCAAATGTCTACCACTGAATACTTCCCATTGTTATGAAATCTTTGATTTATGTGTCTATCTCACCATAGACTGGGGACACAGACTGTATATTTTTCCTTTCTGAAAACCCAGTGACTACCATATTGCTGGTATATAGTAAGTGCTCAATAAATGCTTATTGAATCCATGCATCCACCATTTTCCCTTCCTATTCTGTATTCACTCTCACATATTTCACACTGTTATGTGTATCTTGGTTTGAGGGACTCAAAATGCATCTGATATATCTGATAACTTCTTTCTTTGGCAACTCCTTAGAATTTATTGGTTTAATTTTTCCTTATGATATTTTCATTATGATGTTCAGATATGTTGCTTCTCAATTCTTTCACATGCTTTGTGTGTTGTCACCTCAACCAGCTGAGATCTTTCGAAGGCAAGGACTTACTTTGCCTCGTTAATGTGTAGCTTCAAACTGCACCTAATACGCATTTGATTCCCACTTGGTAAACATCTATCAGTTATAAAAATATTGAAATAAAAGCAACCTTGCTTTAAACCTTCCACAATCTAAATTTTTATTTACCTTGTACAATTAGGTACATGGTTATCTGTAAGGTTGCATTTTAGGTTATTTGCTTCTTAGGCTTATTGAGAGTGTACTCACAGACTCATAGATAGTTCCCAATGAACATCACAGTAACCATTACAATATTCCCACATTAGCCTTGCTTTTTAAATCTTCTTTATACCTTTAGATGTCTCTGTTGTGCTAAATTAGAGGAAAAATACTCTGGTACAATTTTAGCATATGTATGAAATTTCCTTTTATGTATTTATTTAAGTAATAAGTCACTTATTCATTTATTCAACAAACATGAGTATCTACTGTGTGCCAAGTACTACTGTCATTGCTAAAGAATGAGATAAAGCAACAAACAAAATCAATTTCCTGCTATGATAGTGCTTACATTCTAGTGAGTAGACAGAAATAATCACACAAAAAAATACATATATAAAATGTACAGTGATAATAAATTGAGAGAAGAAAAACAAAACAGTGAGGGAAAATAAAATGTAAAGGGAGGGGAAGGTATTGTACTTTCATTAAGGGTGTGCAACAAAAGCTTTGGATGAGATAACATTTGTGTAGAGACCTAGGAGGTGAGAGAGTGAGGCATGTGTAGACCTGGAAAGAGGAGCCCAAACAGGGAGAATACAAAAGACTTGAGGGAGGCACATTCTTGGAGTATCCAAGGAACAGCACGAAAACAGGATGATGGAGGTGAATGGGGTAAAGTAAGCAAGGGGAGAATGGAGGGTGATGAGACCAGAAAGGTATTGGTAGAGAAGGCAATGGTGGGATAATATTGGACTCTATAAGCCACAATAAGAACTTGGATTTTACTGAGTGAGATAGAATGTCACAGGACAATTTTGAGCAAAAGAGTGACATGACCCAGGGACTGGCTGGCCCAGTGGCACAGTGGTTTAGTTCATGCTTTGGCAGCCCGGGGTTCGCGGGTTTGGATCCCAGGTGCCTGCCGATGCACTGCTTGTCAGCCATGCTGTGGCAGCATCCCATATAAAGTAGAAGAAGATGAGCACGGATGTTAGCCAAGGGCCAGTCTTCCTCAGCAAAAAAGAGGAGGATTGGCAACAGATGTTAGCTCAGGGCTGGTCTTCCTCACATACACACACGAAAAAGAGTGACATGACCTGATCTATGTTGTAAAATGACACTCTACCTCCATGATGCCAAAAAGACTGTACTGGGCATGTATGGAATCAGGGAAACAAGTGAAAAGATTTCACCAGCTTAGGTGAGGAAAATGGTGGCTTAGAATAGCGTAGTTAGGGGCTGGCCCTGTGGTATAGTGGTTAAGTTCAGAGTGCTCCACTTCAGCAGCCCACGTTCACAAGTTTGGATCCCAGGCACAGACCTACACCACTCATCAGCCATGCGGTGGTGGAGAGCCACATACAAAATAGAGGAAGATTGGCACAGATGTTAGCTCAGGGCAAATCTTCCTCAAGCCAAAAAAAAAAAAAGAGCAAGATTGGCAACAGATGTTAGCTCAGGGTGAAACTTCCTCAAGCAAAAATAAAAAAATGAATAGGGTAGTTAGTGCTAGATTCTGCTTACACTTCCAAAAAAGAAAAAAGAAAAAAAATAGAGAGCTGAAAGAACTTGATGAATTATCTATGAGTTTAACAGAAACAGAGAAGCTAAGGATAACTCCAAGGAGTTATCCAAGGTTCATGGGCTGAGAAAATGGAAGAATGAATTTGCAAAAATATGGAAGGAGCCAATTTGTAGGAAATGTTTAAGTGTCAGAAACATTAAGTTTGCGGAGGCTATTAAATATCCAAATGAGAATATCAAAGAGAGAGTTAGATATGAGAAGCTTCTCCACTAACCCCCCTTTTCCTTTCTAGAATTAAGCTCAGGTGTCCTACTACAAAATTATCAATATGCTGTTGATGAGGCTAAGAATTGTTCAATAAAAGCCTGTATTGGATGGCTATTATAAGAATATTTTATAGAAAACTATGTGTAGAAATAAAATGTCGTTGTTTCTTCTGTTTTGAGGAGGCATTTTCTATCAGAAGTTGGTTGCTTAAGTTTTTAAGGCAAAGCCTTCTGAGAGCCAAAATATCTACTGAAAACATCTTTATGAACTGAAAGCTCAGATTAACCCTCTTCAGAGATATGAGAATTTATTTTGTGTTACTGAGTGCCAGATGTAAGATTGGCACACTTTGCATGTCAACGAGGATTACTGTCATTTAACTTGGTATTTATACTAGGACTTGCTCTGTGAGCAGCCCTCATAGGGAAAACCCTTCATGTTACAGATCTACTGCTCAGATGGTGTAAACTTCCTGGAAATTCATGTGGGGCTAGGCCCTGGGCTTCCCTGCTAATCTCCTTACTGTAGGCTAAGAGAGAATTTGTAGAAACTGCTCATAAGGTCTGTGACTTCTGTGACTGCTCTTCTCAAACTTATGTTTCTTGGAGTGCCTTTGTTTTAATTGGAGAAGAGTTTTGGACTTAAGCTACCTCTCTTCTTATAGCTACATGCTGCTGTGGTTTGTCTTCCATTTGTAGCCTAGCTGTCAGCAGTTATGTCAGAGGGCTGGAAGTTCCAAGACAATGTGCTGCTGAAGCATTCTTCCATATTCTATGTTTACAACTGTCCTCCTTCCACTTGACACACTGCAATTATGTTATTCTCATGGTTTCATTCATGCTTCTCATATGAATGACCTAGTTGGTGTAGCTGTTTTCAATAAAATAGGGTAATCTATACAAGGCATATCATCAGGCCAGCTTACTACTTTAATTCCTATTGCAGCCATCAAAATAAAAACATGTCTGAAGGCCAGAGGAAATCAAGAAGTATTCAACAGGAAAAAAAAAAAAAAAAAAAGAGGAAAAAAATACATGCTCCATCTCTTCTATTTTCCTTTCACTTGAAAACAAAGAAAAGGAGGTTACAATTTGGTAACCTCCGTGGATCCATTGCAACAACTACATCACTCCCTGGAGATGCACAGACTCCCATCTGAGGAGCATTGCTTGTCATAGGTTGATTTGCATCCCCCAAAAGATAATGTTGAAGTCTTAACCCCCAGTACCTATGAATGTGGCCTTTTTTGGAACTAGGTCTTTGCATATGTAATTAAGTTAAGACAAGGTCATACTGGATTAGAGTGGGTCATAAATCTTATGACTGGCGTCCTTATAAGAAGGCCATATGAAGATGGAGGCAGAGATCAGAATGATTCAGCTGCAGCCCAAGGAATTCCAAACATTGCAGGCAACCACCAGAAGCTACGAGAGAAGCAGTTTCTCCCTTAGAGCCTCCAGAAGGAACCAACCTTGCCAACACCTTGACTTCTAGGCTCCAGAACTGTGAGTATAAATTTCTGTTGTTTTAAGCCAAGTAGTTTGCAGTACTTTGTTACGGCAGTTGTAGGAAACTAAATACAAAAGGGAAAATGCTGTGTCTTTTCTATTTTGTCTTCACTTGACAACAAAGAAAAGGAGGTTATGACTTGCTAGTCTTTGTAGCTCCATTGCAACAACTGAACCACTCCCTGGAGACTCACAGACCCCTGTGTTTGAAAAACACAACTACAGTCAACTGTTTACATTTCCTTAGCAGACTAAAACGAAGAACAGTCAGCCATTTTGACTCTGCTGTTTCTTGAAGATGCCGTGCTTCATACTCCTTCATGCCTTTGCAATTGAAATTACCACTAAACAAGGGTGCATCCTCGCTTCACCACTCTACATCTGTCTTTTTGTTCAGGAATCAACCCAAATATCTACTCTGGGACATTTTTCTTTCTGCCAGCCTCCTCTTGTCCACATACACCCCCAACCCACACACACATGCACTTTATATGGGAGGCCGCACTGCTCTACTGCAATTCTACATGTTATGTATTGAATAAGCTGATCCTGAGAAAGGCTGCTACACACACACCTCCATCTCCATTTCCTGCAAACAGGCCCAAGTCATTTGTGGTCAAATTCTGGACCACGTGGACTTTTCTTCAACCCAGTCATATAATTAGACCAGAAGAGGGCCCAACGGCAGCAAAAGCACAGATTTTACAAGGATCTTTGATGTTCCCAATGTAAAAACATTTAGATGAGACTATCAGACTCTTGTTCACAATTCTAAATGTAAGATATACAGAGTGGTGAAGTCATTAGCAAAGCCAGCTCAGGTGACATATCATGTTTGAAGAAGAACCAGAAGGATTTGATAGGCCACGATAAGCCAAAGTTTTGAAGAAGCACAAACAAGAAGAAGCCTATCTGAAGATAGAATAGTGGTCCTAATGCACAGAAAGAAGCAAAAACAAGAGTATGCACAGCTGATAGTAGAGAGATAGAGACAGAGGAGGCAGTCAGTTCCAATTCTAATTTGAGGAGATGTGTTGACAGTAAATGGCAATTGCTTGAGATAGTTAGGCAAGGCTCTCTTCCTTATACATTAAAGTGTCCGTCTAAGATACCATGAATGTCTCACTTGCAGCTCTTACCCTGCTCTACTGCTAACTTACTTGTCAGTACCTCCCAGAAAACTATCAGCTTTGTGAGAAAGGGATCTCAATCATTCTGACTTTATCTACCTAGTAAGCTCTCAATAAACATTTGGTGACTGTACCAGGACTAATGCAAAAACATCAGAACAAACTAGAACTTTCAAGTATATTGGCCTGTGTTGACAGACTTTTCAGAACAAGAAAAGCACCGATGGAATGTCAGAACATTTCTCTCCATAAAGCATTGTGCTATATCTAGGTCATACTGGAATTGAAGGTCTCCCCTTCCCAATTTACTATACCCAATAATTACCAGTTCCAATTGATTCTTTCTCTGTCTCTCACAACTGTCTTGCTCTCCCACACCACAGCCTCTACCCTAGCTCAGGACACTATTTTAGTCCAGCTGAATTACGTACCATCATCTCCTCCTCACATGTCTTCCTGCCTCATTTGTGAGCCACTACAGCTAATTTTTCCATTCTGCTACCAGAAGATCCTAAAACACAAGTCTGATGATTTCACTTCAGTTTATAGACTCTTACAAGGCTCAGCCCCCTTGTTTGTATGATAAAATCCAAATTCTTTTACATTGCACACAAGGTCCCACATGATCTGACACGTCCTCTTCATCCTTATGTCCTTTCCTTATCCCTTCTTCCCTTATGCCCTTTTCTGCTCCAGCTAAATCAGTTCTTTCAGTTCCTTGAACACACCATGTCCTCTCAATGCTGGGACTCCAAGCATACTGTTTCCTTGGCCTGGAACTCTCTGCCACAAACACCAATGCCCCTAAAACACAGACCACACCACTCTTATCTGAGTCATGCTGACTCATTCTTCAAATATTGGCTCAGAAACTACTTCCTCAAATATCTCAATGACTACTCTCTTTATTCCTAAATTTAGGGTAGGCTTTGCTCCTGTACAATCCTGTAACCCCTTGTATTTATATTATTATATTTGGCTGTCTCATTCACCCACTATGTTATAAACTCTTTATAGCCAGGAACTCCATATGGTGTTCAACCATGTTATGTGCAGCATTTAATGCAAAGTGTAGGCCCACAGCAGGCACTCATTAAATATTTTTTAAATGAATGAAGTACATCACAGAGATTTATTTCTGTAGAAAGCAAGATAGGTATACATCCTGGTGTAGGACAAATGATAAACAAATGTTAAGAATTTGGAAATTTTTTGTGAAACAGGAAGCAAGGTAACATTTGTATGGATGAGTTTGCCTCCAAGAGTAGAAGTGGCATAGAGAGAAAGAACGAGGGAGGGGAATTTAACCCATTCTAAAAGTCTAATCCAGCTTCAGGCTTATTTGCCTTAGCCTACGAGCTAGCAAATGGATTGAATCTAAAGGAGGACCTTGTAGTATTTCAATGTTGAGGTATAAATCCAAATGAAGAAAAGACAGAATGGCTTCTATTAGTATTGGAAAGGTCCATTTTCATAGGTACCTTTGTCCAAACACTGCAGTCTAGTAATTAATTGAGGAATTAGCTTTGGCTTTAGTGTGTTCTGGAATAAGGTGGGTAAGCATTCACAAGAGAATTTTATCTGAAGATTTAAATTATTCTACTATTCCTGCAGTCTATATCATTGTATTTTTAAAACTTATCCAACATTTATAAAATTGCATTAATAGCACCTCATTCTGTAGAATGAGAGAGTAGAAACATAAATAATCTCATTGATATTATTAACTAGGCTGTGGGTAGGAAGGGCAAATATTAATATTAATCTTCATTTTTGAGTTTCAGACCTAAGATAATACAAATATTATCAACATATCATAAAAGCTGAGATTTATTGGGCCTCTACTCTGTGCTTTGCATACATTATCTCATTTAATGATCACAATAATCCAATGACTGATACTATTAATATCCCATTTTGTGGACGAAGAAAACTCAAATTTAGAAAAGTTAAGTAAGTGCCCAAGGTCACACAGCTAGTAGAGGGAAGTGTTGAAATTCAGACCTGGTGTCATATTCTCCTCTGATGGTGTTTTTCACAATTACTGAGAATTTTCTAGTAGTCTGATTTTGTCATTTTTGTTTTTAAAATCACCTCATCAATACTCCATCGTGCAACTCAAACTAGAAATAAGCTTTAGCATTATAATTGTTGTTCACTGAAGTGACTTCTCTTTTTCAACTTTCTGTACTAAGAAGATCTCATCCCACTACTACCTCCCCTTTCTTCTCCATCTTCCTCCTCTTTTAAGATTACAAGAAGAAAAACCTATTCATGTGTTGCTAGGTCACTTCTAAGAATAACCGTAGATAAACTCAAGGTCTGGTTTTAGAACCAAATTACAATACCCATGTTCATTCTCCTTTTTTTTCTTCAAATGTATTTTGTGTTTGTCATACAGATAACTCTTCTCTCTTGCAAGAAGTGGTTCTGGGGGACAAAGACTATTATTGTTGTCACTCCAACTAGTAAGACTGTCCTCCTTACATTCTTTGAAATGTGAGGAAATATTGGCTGTCTATATGCTTAGGAAAGAGCTTTAAATTGCCGATTTATTAGGATTTTCATTTGCAAAGCTAAATCTGAAACAGCTTGGTACACATTTTTATGCTGTCTTATTAGTTTCTAAACAAGATTAATTGTTCTTAAATGTTCTATTAGGACAATTTAGATTAAATAGTGAGTACCTATTTGTGGTCATTTTTACCAACCAAGTTGCAAGACTGATTAAAATTAAACTGGAGAATAAAATATTCATTATTATCATATTATGTGACCACAATATGAAGTCCATAAACATCAAACTGATATTTTGGCCCATCATGAATTTACTTCAGTCTGCAGGTGATAGGAAGATTTTTAACTTTGTCATTCTTTATAGTTCTGTCAATTCAATGCTAAGAGTAGCTGCAACCCTAGAGTGTGACTAATGTGTTTACGTTAGCAGCCAAATCGTTTTATATTGTCATGAGTACTGCAGTTATACATATTTGATCACCAGTAGTGAATAGTCACTGTATGGCATTTAGACTCAATAAGCCAGTATTACATGTGAAACACACTTCTCCTAACAGAGGAAAATTTTACTTACCTGGAAAAGAGGAATCAGAACCAAATATGAGAAGAGAGCTAAACTTTTTCACTTGCTGTCTTTAAGTCTTTTTTTTAATGGGAAATAACTTATAACATGAGATCTACCATTTAGCAAATTTTTAAACGTACAGTACAGTACGGTTAACCACTGGCACAATGTCGTCCAGAAGATCTCTAGAACTTTTTCATCTTGCATGACTGAAATTTTATACCCATTGAACAGCAATTCCCTCTCCCTGGCCCTGGCAACTACCATTCTACTTTCTGCGTCTGAGTTTGACCACTTTAAATACGCCATAGAAGTGGAATCAGGAGTATTTGTCCATCTGTGACTGACATTTCACTGAATGTCCTCAAAGTTCATTCACATTGTAGCATGTGACATGATTTCCTTCTTTTTCATGGATGAGTAATTATTCCATTGTACATATGCAACACATTTCTTTGTCCATTTTTCTGACATTTAGGTTGTTTCCACCTCATGACTAAGTGAATAATGCTGCAATAAATACAGGAGTGAAAATATCTCTTCGAGATCCTGTTTCCTATTTTATTCTTTCTACAAATACTCAGAAGTAGGATTGCTGGATTACATAGTAGCTGTAATTTTTAATTTTAATTTTTTGAGGACACAATATTAGTTTCTGTAGCAGCCAAGAGTGCACAAGGATTCCAATTTCTCCAACTCCTCACCCACACTTGCTATTTTGTTTTTTTGATAACGGCCATCCTAACAGGTGTGAGGTGATAGCCCGTTGTGGGTTTGATGTTCATTTCCCTGATGAATGGCAATGTTGTGCATTTTTTCATATGTCTGTTGGCCATTTATTTATCTTCTTTGGAGAAATGTCTATTTAAGTTCTTTGTCCATTTTTAATCGAGTTATTAGTTTTGTTTTTGGGTTTTTTTTTTTCTTACTCTTGAGTTGTAGGAGTTCCTTATATATTTTGGATATTAACCCTTTAACAGATATATGGTTCGTAAATGTTTCATCCCCTTCCATAGGTTGCCTTTTCATTCTGTTGATAGTTTCCTTTGCTGTGTAGGAGCTTTTTAATTTGATATGATCCCACTCCTCAAATTTTGCTTTAGTTGCCTGTGCTTTTGGTATTATATCCAAGAAATTATTATCAAGACCAATGTCATAATAATTTTCCCCTGTTTTCTTCTAGGAAGTTTGCACTATTAGATCTTAACATTTAAATCTTTAATCCACTTTGAGTGGATTTTAGTGTATGGTGTGAGACAGTCTAGTTTCATTCTTTTGCTTGTGAATATCCAGCTTTACCAACCCCACTTGTTGAAGAAACTATTTTTTCCTCATTGTGTATTCTTGGCACTCTTGTTGAAGATCGTTTGACCACATATGCATAAGTTATTTTCTGGGCTCTTTAGTCTGTTCCATTGGCCTATATGTCATCTTTATGCCAGTAGTATACTGTTTTGATTACCTTAGCGTTACAGTATGTTTTGAAGACATAAAGTATAAGGCCTCCAGCTTTGTTCATCTTTCAAAAGATTGTTTTGGCTATTTGGGATCATTTGTGCTTTCATATGAATTTTAGGACTGTTTTTCTATTTCTGTAAAAAATTCTATTGGGATTTTAATGGACATTGCATTGTATTTGTATATAGTTTTGCATAGTATGGACATTTTAACAATATTAAGTCTTCTAATCCATGAACATGAGATGTCTTTCATTTAGTTGTGTCTTCTTTCATTACTTTCAACAATGTTTTGTAGTTTTCATTGTACAAGTCTTTCACATACTTGGTTAAGTTTATTCCTAGGTATTTCATTCTTTTTGGTGTGATTACAAATGGGATTGTTTTCTTAATATCTTTTTCAGACTGTTTCTGTTCATGTTTAGAAATGCAACTGATTATTATACGTTAATTTTGTATCTTGCAACTTTGCTGAATTCATTTATTAGTTAAAACAGTTTTTTTGTGAAATCTTTAAAGTTTTCTACATAAAAGATCATGTCAACTGCAAATAGAGATAATTTTACTCCTTCCTTTATGATATGGAGGCCTTTCATTTATTTATTTTTTTCTTGCCTAATTGCCCAAGCTAGGACTTCCAGCATTATGTTGAATAGAAGAAGTAATAGTGGGCATCCTTGCTTTGTTCCTTATCTTGGAGGAAAGGATTTCAGTTTTGCACCATTAAGTATGTTGTCAGCTGTGGGCTTTTCATATACGACTTCTATTATGTTGAGGTAATTTCCATCTATTCCTAGTTTGTTGAGTATTTTTATCACCAAAGGGTGTTGGATTTTGTCAAATGATTTTTTTTGCATCTATTGAGATGATCATGTGATTTTTATCCTTCATTCTGTTAAGGTGGTACATCACATTGATTTTCATTTGTTGAACCATCCTTGCATCATGGGGATAAATCACAATTGGTCATTTTGTATGATTCTTTTAATGTGCTTTTGAATTCAATTTGCTAATATTTTTATGAGGATTTTGCATTTGTATTCATCAGGGATATATGCCTGAAGTTTTCTTTTCTTGTAGTGTCTTTGTCTGGCTTTGGTATAATTGTAATTTGGGCCTCATAAAATGAGTTTGGAAGCATTCCATCCTTTTCAATTCTTTGGAAGAGTTTGAAAAGGATTGGCATTAATTCTTTAAATGTTCAGTAGAATTCTCCAGCAAAGCCATCTCTAGTCATGGGCTTTTCTGTCTTGGAATATTTTTGGTATTGATTCAATCTCTTTACTACTTAGAAGTCTGTTCAGATTTTCTGTTTCTTCATAATTCAGTCTTGGTAGGTTTGTTTCTAGGAAGGTATTCATTTCCTCTAGGTTATCCAATTTGTTGGCATATAATGTTCAAAGTAGTTTCTTATAATATTTGTTTTTATGACATTATTTGTAATGTCTCCTTTTTCATTTTTTCTTGTATTTTAGTCTTCTTTCTTGTTTTCTTAGTTAGTCTAGCTAAAGGTTTCTCAACTTTGCTGATCTTTCAAAAATCAGCTCCAGCTTTTTTCATTTTTTCCTATCATTTTCCTACTCTCTATTTTATTTCTTCTCTAATCTTTATTATTTTCTTCCATCTGCTAACTTTGGGCTTAATTTGTTCTTCTTCTTCTGGTTCTTTGAGGTATAAATTGTATTTCTAGATTGTTTATTTGAAATCTTTCTTCTTTTTTAATGTAGGTACTTACTTTTTTACCACTGTAAACTTCCCTCTTAGTACTGCTTGTGCTGCATCCCGTAAGTTTTGTTATTTTGTGTTTTCATTTTCATTTGTCTCAGAATATCTTCTAATTTCCCCTTTGATTTCTTCTTTGACCCATTGATTGTTTGAGTGTGGGTGCATTTTCCAGTTTTCCTCGTGATACTGATTTCTAGTTTCATCCCATTGTTGTGAGAAAAGATACGTGGCATGATTTCAATCTTCTTAAATTTGTTAAGACTTGTTTCCTAACCCAACATGTGATCTATCCTGGAGAATGTTCCATGTGCACTTGATTCGAATGTGTATTCTGCAACCGTTGGGTGGAATATTCTGTAATGCCTGTTATTGTTCAAGTCCCCTGTTTCCATATTGACCTTCAGTCTGGATGTTCTATCCATTATTAAAACTGAGATATTGAAGTCTCCTACTATTATTATGTTGCTATCTAGTTCTCCCTTCAGTTGTGTCAATGTTTGCTTCATATATTTAGGTGCTCTGATGTCAGGTGCATATATATTTATAATGGTTATATCTTCCTAGTGAATTGATGCCTCTATCATTATATAATGTCTTTCTTTGTCTCTTGTAACCGTTTTTACTTAAAGTCTATTTTGTCTGATATAAGTGTGGCTACCCCTGCTCTCTTTTGATTACTATGAAATATCTTTTCTCATACTTTCACTTTTAGCCTGTGTGTGTCCTCTTGTAGATAACATGTAATCGGATCTATGGGTTTTTTGTTCTTTTGTGTGTGTGAGGAAGACTAGTCTTGAGCTAACATCCATTGCCAATGCTCCTCTTTTTTGCTGAGGAAGACTGGCCCTGAGCTAACATCTGTGCCCACCTTCCTCTACTTTATATGGGATGCCGCCACAGCATGGCTTGACAAGAGGTGCGTCTGTCCATGCCTAGAATCCAAACCTGTGAATCCCGGGCCAACGAAGTGGAGCCCACAAACTTAACTGCTATTCCACTGGATGGCCCCTGGATCTTGCTTTTTTTTTTTTTTTTAACTACTCCATCTTTTTATTGGCAAGCTTAATCAATTTACACTTAGAGTGATTTTTGATTGTGAAGGACTTACTATTGCCATTTTGTTTTTTTCTGAAAATCTTGTAGTTCTTTTGTCCACCTTTTCCTCTCTTGCTATCTTCCTTTGTGTTTTGTTGATTTTTTTATACTTTGATTTCTTTCTCATTTTCATTTGTGTATCTTCTATAAGTATTTTCTTTGTGGTCACCATGGGGCTTATATAAAAAAACTTGTAGTTATGACAATCAATTTTAAGCTGATAACAACTTAATTTCAGTTCCATACAAAAACTCTACACTTTTACTTCTCCCCCTGCAAAACACACTTTATATTATTGATGTAACAATTACATCTTTTTATTGTATATTTATTAACATATTTTATAGTTATTTTTTATACTTTTTTCTTTTAACTTCTATACCAGAATTAAGACTGTTTTACACACCATTGTTACAGTATTACAGTATCCTGTATTTGTCTACATTTTTACCTTTACCAGTGAGCTTTATGCTTTCATATACTTTCACTTTGCTGTTCATCATCTTTTCATGTCAACTTGAAGGACTCTCTTCAGCATTTCTTATAAGCCAGGTCTAGAGTTCACCTCTCTTAGTTTTTTTAATCTGGGAAAGTCTTTCTCTCTCCTTCCTTTTTGAAGAATGTCTTTAAGTCTTGATCATACATATACTTAGAACTTCTATAGTAATTTAAAAGAATCTTTTCTTATCCTTTGGCCATTAAGATATTGTTATAATAGTCTTTATTTCTTTTCTATTTCTCCAATTTTCTTTAGTAATAGTATATGGTGTTGTTCTATTTCAGAATATACTGACTATTTCAAATCAATTTATCATTGTAGTGTTTATATCCTGAAATAAACATAAATAAAATATCACTTATCTTTATATAATACTATTTCAGACTAAATAAACAACTAAACTCCACTTTCCCAATTTTGGTTCTCCTATCCCGATCCATTATTTGTCCACATCTTCACAGAGAACACAACTAAAGAATTCTATGGCATGTTTCAGCAGCCTTTAGGACAGCGTATCCAGATAAAAATATGGAAAATACTCATACCAAGAAATATTTGTTGTTTATCTGAAATTCAAATTTAACTTGGTGTTTTTTATTTTTATTGCTAAATATGGTAGATCTACTTCTGGAAAGCTCCTGACACTTAGCTCATCCCTTGGGAATGAAGAGGAACAAGCACCAAAAACAACTCAGCTATTTCTTAGTGAGGATATGAGATACTCCCACTAGAACCAAATCTGAGTTGAAAGTAAGATTTATAACAAACAGGCACCATTGTAAATTTGCAACGTGCCAGACACAATGCTTAGCTTTTAATGTGAATTTCAGTACATAATCCTTCCAACTACTCTGCTTTAAAGATAGGAAAATCGCGGTTTAGAAAGGCTAATTTGTCAAAAGCTACACCTTTATGAAGTGAGGCAACCAGGATTCTAAACCAAGCTGACACTACTCAGAGCCTGTGAGCTTACTCAGAGTGCTATACTGGGAGTATAAAAGTTCAATGTCCATGAGAATATATATATTCCATATACATATCATATTTTATATATATATAAATATAATATAGGCCAGGCTTTGGGAACTTGATATTTATGATACTTTCCTTCAATTTTCATTTAAATAACATTCAATGAGCACCTCTGTGTTAGACATTGTTCTATGTACAAAGCATAAAATGGTAAACAAGACCTATACAATCCCTACTCTCTCAAGTATACAACAAAATACATGATATTCTGGGAGAAAAATCAAGAGTACCTGTGGATCAAAGATATAAGTAATAAAATTTCCTTTTAATGGATAGGCATGTTTATCATTTCTGAGCTTGGAGCTGTTTAGATGACAAGAAAATGTAAATCTACACATCCTCGAAAAGCTATCAAAGAAATAATAACAAAATGAGTTTCTTGGGTATAGCTGTTCATGAATATAAAGGATGGGAAATTTTCCACTCTACACATAACAATAATTTCATAATCTGTGGTGGCTTGTTTCATGATCTGAGATAAACAACTATTTAGGGTTTATATGCACATTTAAATAGATCAAAACTTATTATTCAAATAATTTGAGACACCATACTAGTAAATTAGAACATAATTAGTAATTATTTTTATTGCTCGACTAATTCTCATATTCTATAATCTATGGAAGAATTATTTTAAACATTTTGAATTTTATTGGGCCAGGTATTGTTCCTCTTTGTACCTAAAGTCGAATGGTTATATCATTTATTGCCCAAATTAGAATTCTTCTGAGAGTGAAAGGAGGAGCTGTTAATTATTATGCCTGAGCAACAGGTGCAACTGGGATTGTCACACATAAGAGATATTTGCAAGCCATTCACCTCTATCTTCAAAGATTACCTCGGTATTTTACTATGATTAGCACTAGTGACTTTTTCCTTGGTGGGAAAACAAGAGGGCATGGTGCCGAAGGAATTATATCAGGATTTGTCACTGCAGGTTTATGGCGCCATTGGCAGCGATCAGAGCTAAACACACAGCAAAAGTGAAAATCTTTCCTCCCAGTAATAAACATTTATCCTTCTCAGTGTAGACAGAAACAAAATGGCTCTGCTGGCTAAAATGATGAGACAAAGATGAAAAGCAGTCATTATTGAATAGTTAATAATAGAATATACAAAAATTGTCATCTGCTATCACTGCTGATCTCATTCCTTTTATCTGTGCATCTGTTTGTGCAATGGCTTTAATGCCTGAAAATGCCTCAATAGAAATTTTTCCATATTGCCCTAGTAGCTGTTTATTACTAGGCTATTTCTCTCTCTGTCTTGCTTGGGTTTAATGTTGTTAACTTGATTCCATTTTCCTTGTATTTATATGAAAATAGGTTGTTAGATAGTAATGACTGTTAATTACCATTAGGACTCCATATCTTGACTGCCTTGTAGATGACCCCTTGGCACACTGTCCTGAAGATAGTGCAGAGCATTATGCTTGATTTCCACCTTTGTGGTTGCCTGCCTGCTCATTAGTACGTCTATAGGAAATTATCGTTCTTCCTATGTATAACCCTGTAATCGCACACACATTTTCTGAAGTAAGAGTTAACTTTAAATTTCAAAGAACTGCCAAATGCAAGAATGCACACATGCTTATTTGCAAATAGAGCTGTCCTCTAAAGAAAATAAAACCACATTGTATTTGATAAAAACTATTCCATTCTACCCTGCAAAGTAATAAACCCAAGAGGGAGTAAGAATGATTGCCAGATAAGTAAAAAAGCTTTTATGTACTTTACTTTCTGCTTATTAGTAGACTTTTACATTAGGGTAATGGGAGGAATGGGATAAAGCAAAAGCCATATAAAAAGAGAAGAACATTTTAAAGTCAAATTCACAGCACACTAAATTAGTTGGAATTTAACTTTCTATATTTTATCTTCTAAACATTCATTTCATAACTATTAGCTGTTTTTATGCCCATACACGTATAAAAGCCAGTGGGCTTTCTACAGATTTCCCTCTCTGAGTAATAGTCACTGTGCAAATTTTCTTTAACATTTCAACAAACAAATTGGAAATCTGCAGAGATTCATGAGGCATATTGATCAGGTTTAACTTTGGAAAAAGGCCCACATAGGAAAAACAAGCCATATTTAAATATAATCTCTTTCCAAGATGCTGAAAGTGTTTTAGGATCTTAAAAAAATCAATGACACTTCACAGTATTTCTGCGAGGTGAGTAGACATTATTACTGTTGTTATACCAATGGGAAAATGGAGATGGGGAATTAAGAAGAGATACTAGCCAGTAAAATAAGGTGAAGAATAAAAATACTGTACAAAGAACCAAGAACTATAGCCACAGCTACACAGCTCTACACTATATGAAAAATTCTAGCAGTAAATAGTAAAACCAAACAGCAAAATAATTCTGCATACAAAATTATAGAGCTTAATAATGTTCAGGGTTTCCACTAAAGCAAAACATGGTTCTACTATATATGAGAAAAATACTAATCCATTTTAAACCCTAAAAAATAAACCAGAAGTGTTAAATTAAAATCACCTACATTTTAAAATAGGTACAGTTTTTTCTCCGTAACACCACAGAATTACAGTTCTGAAAATCACTTCCCTGTGACTAAGAACTACAGTGAAAAGAGGGAATGTGAAAATTAAATGGTTAACTTAGTCAACAGCTGGAGAGTATAGCATCCTGTAGACAAGAGACTTCACAAGGGAAAGGGTGGGTTGAAGGAGTCTATCTTAGAGCAGCCAACTTTACTTGACGTACTTTCCTAAAACTGATGAAGTTGAGATCCGGTCTGCCATGGGTCTCCTTTCCCAACTGTCTGTTGATTATGGCCCTTTCTCCACTTTATAAGAGAAAGGATGTATACACCTCTCACCCATCTAATGGGAGAAAAAAAACTGAGAAAAACTAAAATATTGGTGCCAAAAACGTCTTGTTTAATCAAAGCAATATAGACTTTTCCAGTCAATTTCATTTAGAGAGGTATTTCCAATAATATTGCTTTCATTTTTAATAAAAATCAAAATAGTGTGTACTACTAATAATTATAATTCAACCATTAAAAAGTTTTACAGTCTTATTATAAGAAATAAATTATTTTAAAATTTCAAAATATATACATTATTTTTATTGCAGAGAACTATAATAGGATGATCAATAAAGTACTTTCAACCATGAAAATATATATTACATTAAAACAAAAGTCCATTAAGGAAGTGGAATGTAAATATGATTTCAAGGAAGCAAAGGACCAATGCAAACTGTCCAGATGCTAAAGAAGAGCTTTCTAGGTATCTTTAAAATGGATGTTGGTGAGTACTAATCATTATGATTCTTAGATTCCATCGGATACATTTATAAAAGAGCTTTAACAGATTTATATTAAAACCTCAATATTTATAACACAGTGGAAACCATATCTTTGTATCTTTTAAATATAATAATAAATTTTAGAGGTCAACTTAAAAGTGTGCAAAAGAATATATATTTTCAAAATTCTATTATACAATGCCCAAGCAACAATAGAGTTTGAAGACCACTACTAAAGGCCGTGTCTTGCCTAATAAGATCATGTAAACTATTCAAATACTGTAAATCCTCAAAGTAGATTTGGGACTTCACACTGAGTTTTCCTGTATCAATTAACATAATGAGGTAATCGTCAGCTTCTCCAGGTGTTCTGTGTTTTCCAGACAAAGGCTGAGAAAATATAGGGGGCCCATACAAAAGCCCAAGCCCACAATTCACAGAGATAAGCCCTGAACTTTCATCTCTAGTTCTTATATGTGAAATTTACCAAATATTGTAATTAACGCATTTTGCACCTGAGTAAATTCTCTCCTAAGTAATTCTCTCCTAATTCAATTTACACATTGAAGATCAATTTATTCAGCAATCGAATATTTTAACCTTTAGTTATGAACATGAGAAATGTATAGAGGATATTTGCTTTGATGATACAAAGGAATGATGGTACAAAAATTATTTAGCTTACTCGGAAATTAGAATACGATAATTTTTTTTAAATCTTAAAATTATCAAAATTGGATAGATATATCTTAGGGCACATAAAAACAAATTATTTTAATGTGATATTTTAGGCATAATTCAGTTCTTACCATAATTTTTATTTGTAAATAGTGTGTGGCAATTTTATTAAAATTTCCCATTAAATATTTCATAAGCTAGCATTACAATAGCCTACTCAACTGCCTTTCCACATCTAATCTTTTCATCCACCAGTCCATCCTTTTCATAGGGAAGGAAATCACAAACTGGATTATATCACTCCTCTGCTGGAAACACTTTAGTAGCTCTAATAAATCCCAGGGCTTTACTGTGGCCCAAGGAACCTGCAAGATTTGGTTTGGCCCCTCTCTTCAATTTCTACTGTGGTTCCTCTCACTCACCATGTTCTAGGCAGTCTGATTTACTTTCAGCTCAAATAACTAATAGGCCAGAGTCTTGAACATCTGCTGATACATTAAATAAGTCTTTCCCCATCACTATCACCACCTCCTCACCTTGCTAGCTCCTACTGAATCTCCCAATTTTAGTTCAATAATCACTTCCTGAGAGTCTCCCTGATTGTTCTCTTTTGTAACACGCTATGATTTCTTTTATCACTCTTACCACAATTCATGATTATACACATATTCAATTGCTTGTTTGTATTTATCTGTGTCTCCTGAGTGGACCAGGATCGATCTGCTTGTTATCACTTGTATACCCAGCACCTTAGTGCCATATCTGACACGTGGGAAGTGAAAACTGCTGAGTGAATGGAAGCACTATGTGAATTATATAGCACCAGGGGAATGGAAAGTATCAATTACCTAGATTAAATATATTTACATATATATCATCCTCATGCATATTTATAATTATTATGAGACAACCAACTAAAAGACTAAATACAAAAACATAATGATCAAAATATACAAAAAGTAACCTTTGACCTGAGAGTTTTTCTACATTTAAACTTAATCTTATAATCATTTAACAATAAGTGGGGATCAGAGGTTTGTTGGACATACACACTTACTAAAGGAATTTTCAGCAGCCTTCAATATAATCCAGACCAACTAAGCTATGTTTGAAGCACATTTATATATATATAAATATATATATATATGTACATTTCATAGATTGCCATCTATGTTCACAGTCAGGTTTGTTTTCTGATTGGTCTTCCTTTCTTCTCTCCAATTCATCTGACATACTACTGCAAGACTAGTTGTCTTCAAACACTCCCTAAAAGGGTTTTATTATTTCCGTAATCACATTTTTTTCAATTACACTTTATTTCCTATAGCACCAAATTCTAGAACCTCAGCAAGGCTAATAATTTTGGGTACTCCCATTAACTGTGTTATGTTTAAATACAGAAAACTTGGCATTTAAAAAAATATGAACATTTTAATCTTGAGACATCCTCCAGAGTTAACTGTCTGAAAGATTGGGGATTAAGCAAAAATGAACCAACTTAGAAAGCATTCATCTACAACTAAATTTTAAGAAGAGAGTGACAAGGATGAGAAAGCAAAGTGTTTATTAATACAAGAATAATTCTTATTTTTTTCAAATAAGAGGAATATGAATATGATGATTTTGAAACCAAATACTTATTGTGCATGAGAATCTGGTTTCACACATGATTAAATCAAAGATGAAGAAAACTAGTAATCCTTTCATTAGAACAAAAGCTAAGTTTGCTATTCAATAAAAAAAATAGAATGAGGGGGCCGCCCAGTGGCGTAGCGGTTTCGTCCGCGCCTGGCAGCCCGGGGTTCGCCGGTTCGGATCCCAGGCGCCCGCCTACGCACTGCTTGTCAGCCATGCCGTGGCGGCGTCCCATATAAAGTGGAGGAAGATGGGCACGGATGTTAGCCCAGGGCCAGTCTTCCTCAGCGAAAAGGGGAGGATTGGCAACAGATGTTAGCTCAGGGCTGGTCTTCCCCACAAAAAAAAAAAAATAGAACGAAGAGATGATTATTTACAAAATATCTCCTCAAAGTTATCAAAAGAAAGAGATAAAATTATTCGAAGCATAAAAAGTCAAAACAGGGGGCCACCCGGTGGCGCAGCGGTTTAGTCCGCGCTTGGCAGCCCAGGGTTCACAGGTTCGGATCCCGGGCGCCCGCTGACGCACTGCTCGTCAGCCACGCCATGGCGGCGTCCCATGTAAAGTGGAGGAAGATGGGCACGGATGTTAGCCCAGGGCCAGTCTTCCTCAGCAAAAAGAGGAGGATTGGCAACAGATGTTAGCTCAGGGCTGGTCTTCCTCACAAAAAAAAAAAAAAAAATGTCAAAACAAACTATTTGGATTTGCCTTATAACTATCATCTATTTCTCTGACCAATGTAAATTCAAAAAACACATTTTGGGGGCCAGCCCCACGGCATAGTGGTTAAGTCTGGTGCGTTCTTTTTCGGTGGCCTGGGTTCACGGGTTCAGATCCTGGGTGTGGACCTACACCACTCATCAAGTCATTCTGTGGCTGCGACCCACGTACAAAATAGAGGAAGACTGGCACAGATGTTAGCTCAGGGCTAATCTTCCTCAAGCAAAGAAAAGAGGAAGATTGGCAACAGATGTTAACTCGGGGTGAATCTTCCTCATCAAGGAAAAAAAAAAACACATTTTAAAGTACTTTTCTAAGCTAGAGAAATTTACACAAAACTCAACTATGACACCACCGATATACTTTATTTTTTAAAGATACATTTTAATAAAATAACATTTTCATGTTTATTGAAATTATCCACATTTTATATAATTTTTACTTTTAATTTTTGAGTGAGATTAATATTATTTTCTAATTTGTATTAAAATAATTTAAGCTTAATGTTAAATTTCTTATAAATGTATCTTTTTACTTAATGTTGGTAATATGTCTTTATTTTATATTTAAAATATCTTAATTCTTAGTAATAATATATTCAATGTCATTAATTCTAAGCAGTTTTTTTAAAAAAATGCTAATTCTAGTGTTCTATAATTGTGAAATTAATACCGAAATTACACTGTGGTTGATTTTTCATCGATGTTGTAGTCACTTCCTAGATTTCCCAGACACTTCACAATCTGCCTTCCTAGAAGACTCTATTGCTCACTCATTTCCAATGTGCACTATTTCTTGACCATCTCACCTACTGTTTAATGCCTTCTCCTTTCTCTTCCAAAACCTCACCTAACTCTTCTAGTTCTGCCTGATCTCCCTCTTCTCTGGGGTTCAGAATTCACTTTAAATCTATTATTTAGTATGTGGAAAGGTAGATTCCTGAGGGCAGAGGGTTTTGTCACTTCTGTCACTGCTCTACCACCAGAGTCTTGACCACTTTCTGGTACACCAAATGCACCCAGTAAATATTTGTTGAACAAATAAACAGAACCGACAATAAATTATTTGCTAATATCATAAGTATTTCAAGCTTCTTTTGTTAACTTCTCCAAATATATCACAAATTCCTCTTAAGACGCGCCAACATTTAACAAGTTTGGATCTGCAAGTCTGGCCTTTTTTCCTCTAAGGACTAGTCCTGCAAATCAAGCAACTATCTCCAGATGAATGGAATACTCTGTATCAAGGTGCCCTGCTGACCAGTTAGGCTTAATATGAACCTTAATATGAGGCTTAATATGAATAAATTGAGAGAGTAGCACTCTATTTATGCTTTACATTCTCTAAAGCAATTAAAGATAAATATTAGTGATACTTGCATTCAAATATGAGTAAAGATATAAAAAAGAAAATGTCTTAAGGAATGTACTATTTTGCCCATATGACTTTGTGATCGACATCAAAAGTTTATACACAATATTTAACTGAAACTTGATTTTAACAAAACATTCTACTTTTGCATTTATAGCTTACAAAGGGCCAGGTTCCAAACGCTATTTACTTACAAGTTTTCTTAGGACCAGTAACTCTGACTTTCAACTCTCATGTAAACTCTTTCTGTCTCTGCTGCACAGAGGTCACTGCCAATTATCAGCCTGCTCTTCTCTCCCCTTTTAGACCTCTGCAGCCTTTAATTACCAGCTTACTCTAATTATTCCACTTCATCGTACTTGTCCTGCTAATTCCTTGCACCTAACTCCCCACATGTTCTTTGGACTGATAGCTTTTTTTCTCAGGTTATGATTTGATATTTTTAAAATACAGAATTAGTGGGTTTTTTAAAATTTGATCTCCTTGTACGAAAACTCAGAAAATGATGAAAAAAATAATAAACTACAAAGTGATTTCCCTACAAGTAACAAATTATAGTCTTTTCCTTCCGATTAAAAAAAAAGTTTCTTTAATAGACAAACTTCGTTGTTGTAACCCAACACTATATTCCAGCACTTCCTTTCTGGTCTCTGAAGTTCAGAGCTACAAAAAAAATTTTACTTTGAAAAGAATTAAATTAAGTAGTAAAAGTTACTAAGAAGCTGGCCCAATCACCTCAGTAGCTTTTATTTTTTAACTTTTTCCCCCCAGCTTTGTTACAGAAACCTAAAAAAATTTAAGAAGTATTTGAAGCCCGGTTGCCCACCTGCTGTACTGCTGTCAGAATTTTACTATTACATCGTATCCTTAGTTGAACAGTTGGGCAATATGCTATCAGAAAGAACTGATTTATTGATTGACTTTCTAAGATGCATAAAGATAATGTACATTTGAATATAGCGTGATCATATAATATCCCTTTTCCATTTGGGGAGACAATTGTATGCATGAATTCTTTTGAAGATTCGAAATATTTTTATTCTTTATCTACAAAATATAAAAACTAATTTTGCAAATTTTTCCTTCAAAATCTTCAATCATTGTTTATTTAAAAGACAACTCTAAATATATAGAATTTTTAGTGATCACGATTAATCAGGGCAAGAGTTCACATAAGTATTTACTTGATTTCTCTGTCTCTCCCTCTCCCTCTCTCTCATCAAAGGCGGAGTGCATCAGGTTTGAAATGGCAGTTGTCCAGAGGGATTTGCTCCCAATTATTTTGATGTAATGTTCTTTGTCTATATGATGACAAAGCAATAGCATGTTTTTCATCAAAGGCAGGAAATGCATTATTCTTTCTTTGATCTCTAAAGGGGAATTCTTGAGTAGAAAGGTGAGAGGATAGACCTTACGACTTTTAATGCTCTAATCTGAAAATAAATAAACTACTTTTATTTGAAATGTTACAAATTCCTAAAAGCACAATTCCAAAATAAATAGGCCCTGATTTTATACTAATCTTTAAATCAAAATGACTTCTCCCCTTTTAGACAGCTATGTATCTCTGAGTCTCAAATTAGGGATACTTTACTCACATGGAAGCCTGATACTATATTTTTAGCTTGAAAATAAATAAGATCCTAAAAATCAATTCTATATCTTAAAAAATGATATTGTCAATGTCCATTTACTCTGCATCTTTTCTCTCTTTGAACCCCTGATTGAACTAGCACAATCTGTCACATTCTCTCCTTGTCTTTTCCATGTCCTCTTCAGGTCTCAACATTGTACTCACTTCTTCAGTCAGCTTACTTGAGGTCAGACTACATTTTGCTTTGTACCCAGTTAACTTACTTTTTCTTTTTTAGTATGTATATATGTGAGCGAGTATGAAGGTGTATCTGTGTGTCTTCCTCTTTAGAGACATACGAATGTTAATAAGAATTCATTTATTGATTGCCCTCTCCACCTCTCAACTCAGTTTTACCCCTTACGTAAAATTAGGTGTGATTTTTATTCTATACTTCCAGGAGAAGTTCAGAAAAATCACAAAAATTTTAATTTTATCAAGAGATATTTGATTTCTACCTTACTCCATGCACAAAATATTGAGATGGATGATATTCCTAAACATAATAGCTAAAGCTATAAAGCTTCTGGAAGAAAATCTAAGAGTATATCTTCATGACCATGTGTTGACACAGATTTCTTAGACAGACACAAAAATACTAACAATAAAAGAAAAATTGATAAATTGGACTTCATCAAAATTTAAACTTCTGCACATTAAAAAATATCGTTAGAAAATTAATAGGCAAGATAGACTGGTGAAATAGACATAACACATATATTAGACAAAGGACCTGTGCCCAGAATATATAAATAACTTAAAAATAAAAGTCAAACAATATAGTAAAAATGGACAAAATACAAGAACAGAAGATAGAAAAATGGAAAATACTCATATTACAAGATGTTGAACACTGCTGGTCAGTAGGGAAATGCAAATTAAAACCACCATAAGATATCTCTTCATAGCCTCTAGAAATAAAATTAAGAAGACTGACAACACAAAATATTGGTAAGAATATGAAGCAACTGGAACTCTCATATGTTGCTTACTGGAAATCTATTAGACCTAACAATTTCGTTCATAAATATAAACTTGCCCAAAGAACAGAAAACATACGTCCACAAAAATCTTGCACATATGTTCATAGAATCTTTATTTATAATAGTCCAAAGTGAAAATGACCTAAATGTCCACCATCAGGAATGTAAAAATTACTAATATAATATTGAACAAAATAAGAAAGACCAAAAAATAGATTCTGTGTCAAAGCAAAAGATTTATTGAGATAACACATGGGAAAGGAAAAGAAGGGCAGCAGGACTGAGCAAAGGGGGTCGTCAGAGCACGATGCATATCTGACAAAGTTTCTGCCAGCCCAATGGGGAGCTCTGGAATAAAGACTGACAATTAGTATAGTCTGTTTTGGGTAGAAATGGCTAGGCCCTTGTGCCATCATCTGTGCAATAATTGCCTAAGGGCCACTCGGAGAAGAGCATGTCCTCAAGCTATTGCCAGCTGACTTAGTCATTGGCTGAGTATAGCCAAAAATAGTGTGGCCTTGGCTCAAAAACTGAGACAGACCATGCAGAAGCTCACAACTAGAGGCTGTCAGCTAACCACATTCCTGGCAGCTGGCAAGGAGGCCTTTCTGGAGGGGTATTTAAGCAGTACATCTCCATGATTTTCCCCCTGTAAGGCTTAAATTATGTAAATTTCAAAACTAATCTATGGTATGAGATGTCGTGACAGTGGTTATCTTTAGGGAACAGAAAGACATTAGTGGTTAAGAAGGGTTATGAGAGTGGTTTCTGTGGTGCTGGTAATGTCCTATTTCTTAACCTAAGTGCAGTTATGTAGATGTGCTTATTTTATGATATTTCATCAGGCTACACACTTATGATTTGTGCCCTTTCATATACACACACACACACACACACATATAGGCTTATTTAATTAAAAGAAGAGTAATTTCAGTAACGAGAATGTAAACCAGATGATGTTTTAAAGAATGAGTGAGTGGTGGAAAAATTTAGGATATATGTTCACACACACACATATACTATTTTTAAAGAAGTGTGACATATAGAAAACAGCTCTGGTGGTTGTCCCGTATTGAAAGACAAGATACTCATGAAGGTATAAGTGATTACAATATCTAGATACTTATTATTAAAGTGTCAGGTTAGAAGTCTATTGAGCTAAGTTTAATCTAATATCTAATAAAATTTGTAATTTAAAAGGCTTTGAATTATAGAAATAGCCTATAAGTCTAATCTAAATTCTTACAATGTATTCATCTTTCCCGAACCAAATCTCACTTTTTTTCTCAAATATCTATTTTTAAAACTAATATATGGCATATTGCTAATTAAATGTTACTACACAATACATATTTGTCAAATTGAATTAAATCCATCCAAAGTAGACTGACACTAGAAATCATTTATATTATTTCTCCTGTAACTAGGAGTCATAACATGCAAAAACTAATGCCAACACACATGTAATATACAGGCCAATACATATTTTGATAAAGCCATCATATGTTAGGCACTATTCTAGTTCCTAGGGATAAAAAGATAAACGCAACACACCCCTTATCAGAAGGAACTAAAATCATAGCATAGGAAAATACAGTCATGTAATTAACCACAATGCAGTATAATGAGTGCTATTCTAGTAGTAAAAGAAAGAGGATGTGGAAGCACAGAGAACAACATATTACGTTTCTTTCTTTAGCATTAGGGAAAAGGCCCTGCTACTAAAAATCCCGGAGAAGTTTTCCTTAAAGTGTAAATAAGAGTTCACCAAGCAGACAGGTAAAGAATGGGCATTTCAAGCAGGAGGAAGAGAAAATCAAAGGCAGAGGGGGGTGAAGGTGAAATCTTGTGGTACTCAGAATTGTTGAAGATTGTCAAGTGGCATAATTTAGTCCAGGTGATGGAGAAAGAAAAGTATAGAGAAGGACTGGTGGGCATAAGCTGCGAAGTGTAGATTGGGAACATAGAACGAAGCTTTAGAGAGATGAAAGTAATATAAAATAATGCTTTGTGGACAGAGGATGGGATGCTGGAGATGAGCAGCTTACAAAGGCAGAGAAGCCAGTGAAAGGGAAAAGCAGAGACAAGTGGAAGGAAAACAAGTGATTAACCCAGCGTGTTAACCCAAAAATCAAAGGAAGAGGAGGCTTCAAAAAGATAACCAGCAGGATGGAAAGTTGTACAGAAGTCATGTAGATGGAGCTATGAGAAGGAAACCTTGGATTTGGCAGGTAGGAAGTGGTGTTAATAGACTGGGGAGGAATACAGTCAGAATGCAGTGGGCCTTGGAGTGATGAGAGGTGAGGAATGGAGCAGGAAGCCTGTGCTGTTAGTTCTAGAATTGTCATTGTTGCACATTTCAGAAAGGAAAGAAACAGATGAAACATTAGTTTGAAATGACAAAGAGAAGAGAATTTTTCATTTTTAAAAAATAGATAGACAAAAGTTTAGTTGTAGCCTGAGTGGAATAAACCTATAAAGAAGGAATAATTGAAAATATAAGAAAGGAGGTAAGAGGACTATTGGAAAGAAATATCTTTTTTTTCTTTGAAATAGGATGCAAGTAAGGAAGAATAAGTACATATATAGGTATACTTAGAAGTAGAGGGATCAATTTAACAAGTAAACTTGGCTAAGGACTATAATGAGACCAAAGCAGAAAAGGATACACTAACATTTTGTAGGAACAGGTCATGGCTAGAGTCTCAGAAACTAGATGATTTATTGCTCATCCTATATTAAACCCGTCAACGCCAGAATTTGCCTGATGGTCCTACCTGGAAAACTTGCCTCAAAATACCCTACATTGACTCAGTTTATCTTGTATGCATGTCTCATTTCTAATTCCTTCCCTTCCCTGTATCTTCCTCCCTCTTACTCTCAAGACAAATAACACATTTTGTGTTCTTCTAGTGCTGGCACATGGGAAGACTCGGCCCCAGCAGCACAGACCTGAAGGGAACCTTCTGGGATAGGAGACCCCCCCTCTGGCCTCCACCATCCTTTATTACTCCTTTCCTTCCTGGACCATTTGCACAAGATTTGACAACTCTTATGTTGAGTCAGACTTAATATATTAATGGTTATTATAAAAAACAATAAGAATATAATAATGACAGCAGACATTTTCGAAGCTGTGATACTGAGGCACACAAGAGTGTAAATCAGTTAACTTGCGCAAAGTTTCACAGGCAGTAAATGGGACTGAAAGTGTCAAACCCAGGCGGCAATTACTCTGAAGTCTCTGCTTTTACTGTGGCCTCTTTAATCCCGTCAAGAATGGGTTGAGAGGCCAACCTGAGAAAATGGTATTCATGTTTCAGATATTCTTCTCTGAGCAAAGTTGAGCTACAGGCTTTGCAGATTTAGCCCTGAATTTTCAAAGGCCCTCCAGTGGGCTTGTGTTTTGAACATTTGCAACTAAATAGTTCATGATTAATTCCAAAACAATTCAAACTGTTCTCCAAAGAAAATCAAGTGAAGTTGAGCTGCACTGGACACTTTCCAATATCACTAAACTCTTTTCACCTTCTTCAGAAATCTGCACCATTGTGCACAGGATTTACTACATTAAACTCTCTAAATATGGAGCAAGTAACAAATGCAAGTGGAAATGAATTTTGTTACTTAAGTTTGTCTCTGTGAAGTTCAAGTGTATTAGGGAAAACCAAAGTTTTTACTTTAATTTTTATTGTATTCTTAAATATTGTGCATATTTTATCATTGGGGTAATATAGAAACCTCAAAGTAAAAGACAGCAGACAAAAATGAAATCTCCTTTATCAGGAAAAAAAAAGTATGTAAATCTATACAGGTTTTAATTGTAATACAGAGTATAGCTGCACTGAGCATGCTCCATAAAACAATCCTGGTAGTATTTCATTTTTGTTAACAACACATCTATGGGTGGTTAGTAAGGTAGTTGTGCCTTATGAAAAATTCTATGCAGTAACTTGCATTATCAAATAATAACAATAATAATAATAGCTAAATCCTTAGACTTTGCCCTTTTTTTTTAAGTTACTTGGCTGTTGAAAGGCTATGTAAGACAAATCTTCCCCAAGTTCTCTAGAGTTTGAAGGAGAAGGACTTCAAGACAACAGAACCCTCAGGCAAAATAACTAGTCAATAACTTGATCAAGCAACTCTTTTTCTAGAAGGCACATGATAGATGGATAACTGTCCAGTATTCTGTGCATCCAAATTGGTTCTGCAGTAGATGTTTATGCCAAGTTCTGTTAGATCAAGGACTGTGCATTAGTTTCACCTGGGAAGTTTGTTTCAAATTCAGCTTCTTGTACAATATCCTAAACATTTAGAAGTTCGCATTTACATGTCTTCCGTTGATTGTTATAGCTGGTTTAGGCAAAGCACTTTGAAAAGTGTGTGTTTCAATCAGCTACTCAGAATAAGAAAACATCAGAGCATAAAATTCTAAGCCCAGCTTTTTCTTAGCTGTTTTACCAGGTAAAAACAATGATGATCTAATGAAATTTGACAAGAAATCAGATAAAATTTAAAATTATCTATTATGATTATTATTAATGAACTTTAGCCTAAATGCACATTGGGTCTTGAGATATTGGCCAATAAAGTACAGTTATATAATTTATAAATAAATGAATATATTTAAATGAATTGGAGGGAGGTGCTCAAAATTTCATCCTAACAAAGGTGAGTGATCAAAATGTTTGGTCATTCAGCTGTTTGGTCTATGCTGCAACCAGAGTAGCCCCAGTAAAACACAGTGCTCACTTCCTCTTTACTCCAGTGGCATCCTGCTACATTCAACGTAATTTCCAAAGCCTTTCTACTCCAGCATCTCACTAGTCTCCTCTTGGGTTGCTCTCCAGACACAGTGGACCTGTTTAGTTTTATGAGACTTGCCAGGCTCTCTCTAGTTTGGTCTTTCCCATGCTGTCTCTTCTCTGCCTATAACTCTCTTTGTCTTACTCCTTCCCCTATTTGCCTGGCTATCTTCTACTCAACAATCTCCCTTCAGATTATACCTAAAAAAGTAATTCCTTTAGTAGACCTTTCCAACACATTTAGACTAGGTGAGACTCCTCCCCTCTTCATATGTCTTCCCAGAATACTCTGCACTTTCACTACTAAAACAATCTCACTTTATTGCAATCAGTAGTTGAATTCTTTATTTTCCCCAATAGTCAGTATAAACTGAGGTCAGGGGCCAGGACTCTTTCTTACAGCTATATGCCCTCCACAGCCTAACATCGTGCCTGTTTACTTAATTCTTTTAAAACAGAAGTTTTAGAGTACCTTTTAGGTAAATACAGGCAAAAACAAATTCATATGTCTTCAGTTATCCCTCTAAAAACTTTAGGTCACCAGGAAGTATAACAGAAGTGCCTGTGGTTTAAATAGGGCCAATAATCTGGGTTACTTAGTAGAGTAACTCCTAAGAGTAAATCAATAATTTTACTTCTGGCTGGTGGGAAATATATAAAGATCCAATGCTCTCGGGGAGCTTTGAGAATTTTAAATTCTATACAATTATTTTTTTCCTTGAAATGCCTCTTATGAAACAAATTAAAAAGACAAACAAACAAAATCATACTGAATTCCTTATAGAAAATGAAAGCGCTGCAGAAAAGGTAATAGGTTATTGTCATTTTGCCAATAAATATATTGACATTCTGACTTTCATTCACCCTTTCAAACATGCTATATAAAGAGCTGCAGCTTTGGGGACGAGCCAATTGGTTTTAAAAGAAGAAAAGTATGCCAACAATAAAGTCTCTGTGACTGAGCACTTGAAATAAGAATTATAGGGAGGCAGCAAGAGGACAAGTACATTCTCTTAGGCAATGAACCTAAAGAAACTTCTCTGTTTGCATAATTAGCTATAATGCTTAAATAACTCAACTAGAATGCTTTTAATCCTTGTGGTGAAGCTAATAATGACTTACAATAATTAAGACATAAGAAATAATGAACTATAGCAAAAGAAAAATACCTAGATTTTGTTGAACATTATATTTCCTATTTAATGAATTACACAGCCTACCTGACAGAATAAGAGATAGAAAGAGGTAAAAGCAAATTGTATGATGAGGAATCTTTCAAAAAATTAGCCTTCCTTGTGCATACATTTTCTTTCATTTATACCTATTAATCACTATCTGTAGGTCCAAATGACTTTTTCTTTAATTAAATACACTATATTCACTTTCTAGATTTTTCTTATTGATAGTGTTGGCATTTGACATTCATTTTTGTTTGATTTAGTACCTAGGTATGTGATGTAGTGGAATTATATTTATATAGAGTTTTTAATGTACTACTGTAATAGCAAACATATTAAAAAGAATGATTCAGGGGGCCGCCCAGTGGCGCAGCGGTTTAGTTCACGCTTGGCAGCCCGGGGTTCGCGAGTTCGGATCCCGGGCGTCCGCCGATGCACTGCTTGTCAGCCATGCTGTGGTGGCGTCCCATATAAAGTAGAGGAAGATGGGCACGGATGTTAGCCCAGGGCCAGTCTTCCTCAGCAAAAAAAAAAGGGGAGGATTGGCGACGGACGTTAGCTCAGGGCTGGTCTTCCCCACAAAAAAAAAAAAAAAAAAAAAAGAATGATTCATATAGCACTCAGGTAAATGCTCTATCACGAATATAATGAAAGAGCCATGCAATTTTTTTTTACAATTTCATTTTGTAATATGCCTTTATTAACTTTGATGTGTTTGAGGCATAGCTCCTAAATGGTTACTGTAATAGATTGGTTTATGCTAATGATTTGGTCTTTTTTTTTTTAATGAAATTGCTCCTTGGAATGGGAAAATGTGGTTTATTTTAAGAATGATCCTGTTTAATGTTTTAGCCTAGGAAAGGTTTGAGAGAAATTAACTGTTCTGTGGCTCATGAATTATTTCTGGCCTCTATCACCATCTCTCCTAAAGAAATGTCAAAGGGAAAACAAGCTATATGACCCCACTGGTGATCACTATGAAATACAATAGGTAGCATTATTGAAATAAAAATTACTTGTCTGTTTCTCAGTCTGTCGCGTGCTCCAACTTGTCATCACGAACACTGAAAAGTTGAGTGAGAGATTTATACTGGCTAAGTCTGGATCCCAAATGACAATACAGTCCTTTACATTTATCAGGCATTTGGTCTCAGAATATCTAAACACTTTGAACGTTACTGAAGTATTTTAAAGGTTTTTAGTTGAAACTGCGAAGACAATGAGAAATGTAGCATAAGTATAATTATGTATCGTATTTAAGAAATAGCTTTCATAAAAACAAAAAACATCTTGTATGTGAGTGAAGACATGCAGACGCGAGTTAGTGTTTTCATTTCCACTTTAAAGAGCAGAAAGTGCACTGAAGGGTATATTCTTACTGCTAATGGTCATTTCTTTCTACAACTGTGATTTATTTTACTAGAAGCTGGAACAGGTGTGGTCTATCTTTGCCAAAGTCTTCCAGAAGTTCATACCTGCCCTAGGTTTCCAGTTTCAGATCTGTTTAGTGAGATTGTTGATGGCATGCAATCCGAGAACTTCTATCTTATTACGCAGACAGAAGACTGGCTTACTATGAAAGCCTTTATCTGAAAATCCAGTTTCGCATTTTGAATTTGGAGAAATTGAATTTACATGATTTAAAGAATATTGGTAAGAAGTCTTCTCTTAAGGAAATTTTCTCCATTGAGAAAGTGTTAACAAAATGAACATTAAAGTTCCTGCATATGTATAAACTGAATATATATTTTTTTAATTTTCCAAAATAAATGTCAGTGTTGGCAAAGGACCAAACATGGTACTTTTCAAAAGCTGGAATAATTGTTATTAAAGTTAACAGCAAGAAAAGAAAGAGGTCAAAGGAAAGTGTGTTTTGCTGCTTGGAGTACATTTTTGCCATGAACTCTATGAAAAAATAAATATAAGCAGGGCAAAGGGGAAAAAATGAAGAGTTTCCATACTCCAATTAAATATAAATTTTTCACCTTAGGTCAAATAACCATTTTCTGAAAATACTTAACTTTATAAAAGAAGCCTTATAATTGCCTTATTTCCTTTGAAAAATATACAGCATTTTGCCAGCAGGTACATTTGTGTTAATGTTCATATGACCAGTTCAACTGAGGTGCTGTTGCATGTCACGTGCACTGCTTAAGAACGATCACATTTTTAAGATGGCAGGAAAGTAATTGCAGTGGATCAGTTTGCTGACCCTGACTGCTATAAATGGCTACATGTAAGGAGGATAGGTAGATCAACATAGCTCAAGTTCTGAAGTGAAATTTTATCTTATTTCTGGCACCACAAATACTAACCTGATCCTTATCTGTCTAAGAAAAAACATCCCTCCTTAACAGGCCGGCATAATTCTTTACGATTTCCACATACCTCTTGCAAATTATGAAAGACCCATTGTATTAAAACCTGGGATAAACAGGATATTTAAAGCCTGTTAGCGTGATCAGATTAATCTGTAAATTTCACTTCGTTTTAGAAATATCTGAAGAAAAAAGAGTGTTCAATGCCCTTTATATTTTTCAGATTCCTCCCACCCCCCAAGCAGACAAAACTAAGAATTAGGGGGGAAAAATATTGTTAAAGCACATTTAGTCTATTTCTATTTTTATGTTTTAAAAAGTCCTAGACTGGGAGTCTAGAGATTTTGTTGTTAGTCTACTTTGTGCCGCTAGTGAGCTGTGCGTTCTCGGCTGTTGTCCTTGAGAAAGATGCGTGACTTCTCTTGGGCTTCCATTGACCAGATGATCATTGAACCCCATTTAATTCTAAACTTCTCTGGAAAAATTTTTGAAATTTTCTCCATTTTTCAGTTTTCTTAATTCAAAAACAATCCTAAGTAATAACATCTCTGCATGCATTCTAATTTCAGAGATTTCCTGAAATTAGAAATTCAGAGTAATTGTGCATATAGAGTAACTGTGGAAATGTTGTGAGGAAAGGGAATTATATAACCCTTTTGTTTAATGGTATATCTTGAACCAGTTATTTATCTTCTCAAAATATGTTCTGCAGAAGAAAAATGAAGATTTTATGATACTTTGAAGTAATATCCGTAGGATTACAGGAGATAAATTAAGAATTTATATTATATCTTACATAATGCATGATAAATAATAAAACAAACACCCCTGGACCCACCATCAGCTTAAGAAACGGGACATTTCTAATGCCGATGAAACCTTGTATGCACCTCGACAACTACAGCCTCTTCCTCCGCTACAAGGGTAACAACTACTGTGAATTTTTTTAGTTTATGACTTCCTTTTGGTTATTTTCTTCTACTCATATGTATCTCTTAACAATATATTTTTAAATTCTGTATATATGGGGAATTTATATAAGTGGTGTTATACCAAATGTATTCCTCTGCAACTTGCTTTGTTCTATTTTGTCTTTGAGATTTACTTTAGCTGATACAATGATATGAAATAATTATAATAATATTTCTAGTCCCTTGTTGATAGATATCCCAGTTGTTTCCAGTTTGGGGCTTTTATAAACAATGCCCTTTTGAACATTCTTGTACGTGTCTCCACAGCTGCAAGGGATTCTCTAGGGATGTACCTATGTGTGGAAATCCCAGATCATCGAGCATGTGAATTTTCAGCTTTGCAAGACTTTAGTTTGTTTTCCAAAGTAGGCATGCAAATATATACTTCACCAGTTTCCATAAAAAGTGAGTTATTTGTTCATTCAAGAAGAGAAGAAACTCCCTTCTGGCATTTTTGAAGGTAATTCTTAAATAACTTTTCAATTCCTTCTATGATATTATTAATTATGTTTTGGGGGTTTTTTAACTTCTGTTTGAGAAAATTTGAGCATATAGAGTGTCAAAGAACAGCATCAACTGTACCTAATTTTAATTTTTTTTAAATAGAGTTGAAAATTAAATTCTTTTGTAATAATCCAATAGTTCTGGCTATTTATTATAAAGTTGTGCTTGCAGCACAATAAATCATTAAAGTGGCTAGTGGTGATGGGCTAGAGAAGGGAGGCAGTCACTCCTCTCTTCACTCCGCACTCTGTAAGGTGGGAAGTCTCAAGTTTTGCCTGCAACTAAGACCCTTATAGATGCATTCATATGTCCCCACTTGGAAGATACAAAGGCACCTCAAACTCAAAATATCCAAAAATGAACTTACCATCTTGCCTCTATTGTGGCCCTTTTCTGCTCCCTCTCTCATTCCGTGTTGCAAATCTGAAACCTGGGAGCCATCCTTGATTCCTCCCTTATCCCTACTTCAAATAGAATCAGTCACAAAATCCTCTTGGTTTTGTGTATATGAAGCCCACCTTCTCCATCTCCACTGACATCACATTAATGATGACCCCCAACACTTGCTGGGCACTGTGTAAGGGCGTTACATGCACTGTCTTTCTTGTTCTTATATCAAATAGTTAGCATGGCTGTCTCTATTATGCAAATTGGGAAACGGAAACTGACCAAAGTTAAGCAATTTGTTCAAGGTCACACAACTAACAGATAATAGGGCTAAAATTCAGATTCAGATAGTCTGATTACAAAATCACTCCAAATGTCTTAACCACTTTGTGACAAACTACCTCAAGCTCTTGCCTTATATCTGGTCCCTTCCTTCCACTCTTGTCTCCCTCCAAAATTTTCTCCACCCTGCACCAGGAGATTTTTTAAAACATAAAATCTGATTTTTTCACTCCTTGTCTCAAAACCTTTCAACAGCTTCTCATTTCTCTTATTCTAAAATCAAGTCATTAGCACAATCTAAAGGTGCTTCCTGCCTGTTTCTCCAGCCACTCTGAGTAGAACCTGTCCTTTTCTGCCAAACATTCTTTGCCTGATCCCTCTGAATAAAATCTCCCTTCCCTAATTATTAGTAAGTAATTATCAATCTTTTTTTTAATTCTTCTTTTCACTCAAAAATCAGTTCTTTTAGAAAGCCTTCCTCACCCAATAGTCCAGGCCTTTTCATAACATTGACTGTTATCACAATAAATGGATTCAGCCTGGTTATTGAAGTAAAATAGCAATACGTAGACTGATTTTGAACATTCAAAACTTTACTTTCTAGGAGAATTGACTCAATATCTAGATAGTACTAAAAATAGTTAACATTTGTTGAGTGTTGGTTTCTCCCACTACGTGAAAGGAGAGCGTTCCTATGAAAGCTTTCTTAAGCCAAAATGGCGTAAAGTGAAGAAGCAATTACCGTTAATATATATGAGAAAAATTTTTGAGCATTCCCAGACCCAAAAAATAACCTACCAAATCATACCAAATAACACATAAAACCTAAAATAAGACTAACCTATAGTAAAAGTAGAAATACTATGATACACAGCCTGTATAAAGTAGAAACCATGTATGTACAGTGTAGTTTCATTTACCAGAATTGGGAAGACAGAGAACACACTAGAAAGCTGAAAGGTGGTGGTGGTGATGGTGTGTTAGGCTGAGTCATGGGTGGTTGGGGTGGTGGGAGGTATGGGAGGTGAGGGGGTAGGAGAGAGAGGAAGAGGGTCATCTAGTAACAACTCATCGTTGTCTGAATCCATCAGGGCAGGCAGGTCACTAATGTCTACACCTTCTTCTATGTCTGCCTGCCTCGTGGTTAAAGGTCAAGGTTCGTGATCTGCTGTGACTGATGTGGAACGCTTGAAAACACAGCAGTATGCTTGATTTTTTAGCCTCTATAACAGCGCACTGCAAAACAAAGCCTGAATGCTATTTTCGCTTTTTGCCTCTTTTTGCAAAAGGGAAAATCCTCTTTGGAGTTCTTTTGGTTGGCGAAAACAGCTGCTAATGTAGGTGTTTTGTTAAAGTGAAGCGGCGTAAAGCAAACTTTCAGATAGAAGGGAAAATCTGTATGTGTCAGCTGTGGTACTGACTGCTTCATGTACCTTTATTTCATTATACTTTCCCTTAGAACTGTGTACATGTCCTGTGCAGTACTTCTAACAACTATAATAAACTGATTAACAGTGAGGTTAGTTACATTTGTCTCCATCTTTTTATATTCTATGTCAATAAGGGCTAAGATCATATCTTCAGTGTCTTGTTCAGTACATTGACAAGAATAATTTGTAAAACAAAAATATGGCTTTTCAGAAATAATTGTCAAGTTAAGACATTGCTTAGGTCCTCAGGGTAACCTACTCAAATAAAGTTTTCTAGATCTTACATTCTATTATCCAGATGAGATTGAAAGATTTATTTTGCACCATTAAAACATAGACTTAATTAGCAGACCATCTCATGCATGAGGTACAGAAGGCATTTCTAAGTGTTTAAGATCATAGGTCTTCTACTAGGAGAGATGAAATCCAGAGTAAGAGAGATAGACATCCTCCACCGATATACGATTATGGAGGGGAGGTCATATAAAAAGAGTATTTTCCATATTGGAACTACACCAAATAGGCCCAGGAAGGCAGCTAATGGCTGTGTGTTATAGAACCATAGGGAATATTTGAGCTGGGCTAAAGTGGAAGGAAGAATTTCAGTATCATCCAGTTCTCACAAGAGCAGAGAATTCTGTGATACGTTTCAAGGATAGGAAGATCCTGCTTTAAATTTGAGTTCTCTCCTGTCCCAGTTGGACGGACAAGATTTAAATGTTAGGGAGAAGTAAATTACAGTCTCCATGTATGATCATCCACATTGGCAAATCCAAATGGTGTTTCGGTATTTCATTATCCTAGTCTAGAGTAAAATATACTAAATCACAGGGATATTTAGCAATGATAACAAGAAGCTTTAATATGAGAATCATGACCCCAAATCCAAAAGAAGTTTTAGTGAGATCTGTTCTCACATAATCTAATATCTAGACCCCTTACTGGAGAAGCAGTATAGTGTAGGGGTCAAGAGTTTATTAGAGGTCAAATGCTTAGTCTACAGAACCAGACTGTCTCGTCTGCTACTTACCAAAATGATGCCTTAAAGACGAATACTAAAATTTTCTGTGCTTCGGTTTCCTCATCTGTAAAATGAGAACAATAATATTAACTACTTCCTAGGGGTAAAGTGGGGATTAAGTTACATCTAAAGCAATTGGAAAAATGTCTAGCATATAGCAATTTTTCAAAAACGGTTTTCATTATTGTCATCATCGTCATCACCTGGGTATTAAGTCATCTTTCACAAATTTCAGGTTTATAGACAGCAGTGGTTTGAAATTTCAAATCATACTTCATTGTCGACACTCAACAAAACAAGCTTATTTATCACACCACCATCCATGTGTGGAAAGAACCCAAAGTACAACATTGTAAAATCCAGTCAGACTTTACTATTGACAATCAGCTCAAACACTCAGCTTTTTCATTCCTAAGACATGATAACTGTAGAGAAAAAGGACTGAAATCTGAAACCCCTTTACACCAATTTCAAGGACAAAAAGACTCTTTCAGCTCTCTATCTATGCTGTAACTATGCACAGCAACAGCACAGGGAAAATAGTCAAGAGTCTTCAAATTTTGTCTTATATTTATTCTTAGGAAATGGATTTAAGCTATAATTCAAAAAATTATTTTATTTCTTATATAGCATACGTGTTTATATTTATTATTAAATTGCAAATGACTGGAAACGGTAGATTATGTTGCAAATGCCAATATTTTTAATTCTAATTGAACTGAGTTTATAAATTGTCAAAGTGCAAAGCCATATCTTTGTTTTTACTTGTTTTGTGTTTGCTTGCTTTTTTTTCTCACTTTTTTGATAAATATCTACAATTCTGACACCATGTTTTGGGGTTAGGAGGGAAATTTTATTAAGTCATACAGGGGCAGAACCAGAATAACCAATGATACAAAGACTCCTCACCACAGGACAAACAGGAAATCCAGCAGAAACCACAGGAAAAAATTATTCAGTCCTTCCCAATTACCCTAAATGTTTTAAACTTAATTTTAACTGAAACTTCTACACACAGTATATTTTCTGTTTTTTAAGGGTCGACTGGGGGAGCCAGAGTCTATTGTAATAGGCTCAGTCCACTATACTGAAATAATTTCAAAAAAGGTGTTTTCATTTTCTAACCCCCTATGGCAATTCTTCTGTTCCTCTGATGGCATTTACCTTTCTGTACGTTGTGCTTCAACTATCTGGGTCATTGCTTTCTCTTCCCTCCTAACTCCTGTGGGGGTAAGTAGAGATGGGAATGGCGATGGAAGGCAGCATTGTTGTACTTATCAAACCCTTATAATGTTCAAGAGACATCACATATATTAGGTAATTTAAACCTTTTATAAGCCCTTTAAATAAGTATTAACATTATTTCTATTATATAGATGAGAAAACTGAGGCCCAGAGAAATATTACACTGTGCTTCTCTGATTTCAAACCCAAACCCTTTCTGTGAAGGAGGAGATCTGATCCATTGTTTAATCTCCCACAGAGCTGAGCGTAAATCCTCACTCATAGAAGTTCTCAGTAAATGAAAGAAACTAAATATATCCTTGAGGATACTCTTCATCTATATGTCAAATAATATTGTCACCTATGTTCTCTGAAAAATTATTTTTATAACTGGTTATACTGTGCTGAAACACACACAGACATTCACACACATCATAAAAAGAAAGCTCTCTAGAGTACAAGATGAATAAGTTTAAAGCACATCAGCAGTGCTTGAATATTTGAGAATGTCAAACAGAGCTTTAAACAATTCCTTTTCATTATGTATTTAACCAATATACATATGTAAACAAATAAATAAAAATTCTTTATTTTTACAGAGAATAATTCCCTCATTCACTAAAATACACTGGGCTCAGATGAGCTGTATTGTGTTAGTGAATATAATTAAATACCTAGGATTGATTACACAACTGCCATGTAGTCTGCTCAACTCAAAAAGTAATAAAAAGACTTTCTAAACATGTAGGTTGCCATTGAACACCAGCTTCTAACATCTTTACTTTGCCAAGTAGTTGATTGTACTTTGTAATATATAAATCATGTTCAAAGGAGTAAAAGCCACAGAAAATAAACTCATTTTAGTAAAATAGGTCTATTGGGCGGCAAACATTTCAAATGCATTGTAATAAATCATACTTATACTAGCTGACATGTTGTGACATATTGTGGAGAGGCCCACATGGCAGGTACCCAAAGGAGGCCCTGCCCAACAGCCAGTAAGGAACTGAGACTCAGTGTAACAGCCTCCAAGGAACTGACGTTGGCTAGCAACCATGAGAGTGAACTTGGGATCCTTCTCTAGTTGTGCCTTCTGTTAAGACTGCAGCCCTCACCATCCTTTAATGGCAACACAGTGAGAGACTTTGAGGCAGAGAGCCCGGCTAAGCTGTACTCACATTCCTGACTCAAAGAAACTGTGAGATGGTAGCTGTTCCTTGTTTTAAACCACTAAGTCTTAGCGTAATTTTTTTACACGCCAAAAGGTAACTAATATACTCAATAACATAACATAATTGAATGAAAAAAGACAAAAGTAAATGTCTTCTTTCAAACAATGACTTGTAAAACTATTTACAAAATACACACACAAAACAGGGTAGTGGTCAAGAGTGTAAATTCTGGAGCCAGAACGCAGGGTTTAAGTCCCAACTGTGCCCCTTATAATTGTGTGACCTGGTAAAAAAATTTTAATCCCTCTTCTGTTTCTTCATCTGCAAAATGGAAAGAATAGCAGTGATATTTTATCTGATTTGTGGTGAAGAATAATGTGCTTAGAACATGACCTCTACATTGTAATTGCAACATAAAGATGAGATATTCTCATTATTTTGGTACCTAACATTGTGCCTGACACATAGCTCAGTAAACATGTGTCTCCCTCACCCCTACATTTGACCAACCTGAGAAGATTGGTTCTCTCAGAAGTAAGTAGTTCTGAAGCTAGAGAATATCCCACTGTCTAAACTCAATATACCTTTAAGCAAAATTCTGCATTAAATAGTTTTATATTAAAATGTCTGCTCAGATCAATTCAGAGCTTACTTGTATCATCTAGGAAATCTGAGCATGTGGCTGATTTTTTGAAGCTCTCACTTATAGAAAGAGAGATTAGAGAGGTCTTTTTACATAACCAGTGAAGCAAAAGAAGGAAGAGAGAAAACTCAAGAGGAAAAAGAGGTTTAGAATCTACATGCAGCAACTCTCTTCCAAAAAGGGATTCTGTGTAATCTCTCCACAAAGAAAAAGAATCAGGTCAATGGAAGTTCTATCTATTGTATGCTGACATTTTCACCTGAATTTTTTTTTTAATGTGCAAAACAAGGTGTGATTTTGTTGACTTTTCCTCCATCATTCTCATTGTTTTCTCTTCTTATTGAGCAAACAAGAGTTTTAAGGCCCGGGTATCAGCACATATGGAAGAGAAAACCCACAGAAACGTGGAAATGTTTCTTAGGCCTTGGAGAAGCATCCATAAGGACCAGGCTCTTGGTAGACTCTTAGCTAATCCTTGTGGGCATGTGAATTTCAAGTCTCAAGCTTTGTGAGAATGGATTGAGGCACATTTCTGGTATTCCTCCCTAGTGGGATCAGAAATACCCATGAAGAAAGTTTCTCATGCACTCTTTGCCAAAATGTTAACTCACTCTAAACTTCCACAAGGCTCTCTTCTGCAATGAATTCTAATTTGCTTCAAAAAATAAATCTAGTACTTACACGGAAGAAAACTTCTTGCTGTTCAATGACACTGTCAAGCAAAATCAAAATGATGTTCAAAAATTAGTAGCCCAGAAGATAAACTCTTTGGCAATTTGATTCTTTGTGTGTGTGTGTGTGAGGAAGACCAATCCTGAGCTAATATCCATTGCCAATCCTCCTCTTTTTTTTTGCTGAGGAAGACTGGCCCTGGGCTAACATCCATGCCCATCTTCCTCTACTTTATATGGGACGCTGCCACAGCATGACTGACAAGCAGTGCATTGGCTGGCGCCCGGGATCTGAACCCACAAACCCCAGGCTGCCAAAGCATGACCTAAACCGCTGCACCACCAGGCCAGCCCCAGCAATTTGATCCTTATTGCACTAAATAGCTCCTGAGTAGAGGGAATTTTTGTTAGGCTGTCCCGTTGGATGTCTTCTGCAGGAATCTGTCACAGATTGTATAGTCAACAACTATCTTATTTCTAGGTCACCAGAGATTCTGCATCCTCTACATATATACAGAGAAGGTCAGCATCCAAGTTTCTCATTCACCTATCAATCCAGCAGACCTATACTACGAAGGTGGTAAATGACTTTCATCCTTAGAACCTAAAATAAGTTAAAATCAGCCTAATGGAAATCAGAATCAGCTAAAAGGAATTTAATATACTATACTAATTATTTCAATATCCTTTTTGGTGTGATTTTTTGGGTAAATAAGTATATTAGATGAAAATACCAAAATAATTTTTGTAGGAAAATACTTAAATTCTTTAGTCTATTAACATGAGAATTAAGAAGAAGGGGGAAAAGGGGAATATTAACAATTGCTGATGAAGTTAATGAAAATTGAAAGCAACAAGTTATAACCAATTTTACATTGTTTATGATTTGGAAGGCAAGTAACCAAAACAATAGGCCCTTTTCTTAAAAACAAGATCAACTTGGTTGAATGAGACCAACCAGAGCCTGCCATCCAGTCAAATATACTCCACCGACTAACAGAGCACTGGAAATGCACTAAGTCTAATCTTGTCTTTGGTTAAAGCATCCTAAGATTCCCAGTTTGAAGAACTTTACTTTAAGCAGCATAAAACATCTCATCAGATTATCTTGTAAGAGTCCTGAAGAAATGGAACTAATGACAAGACAGGTCTGGTTTGCATCATCATAGGTCCTCCTTGTCTAGGTAAAGTGGACCATGTGGGAGACTGCCATAGGAATCCTTGGGCATTGAATTTCTCAGTTAAATACAAAAGAACTTATTTTAATTAATTGGTTTAATCTCTTTGTGTATTTTTTTCATAAAGCTAATAAAAACCTAGGAACTAACTTGGTTTTAATTTCACTTATTCTTTTGCCCACTATTCATAATGAGTAGTAGATTGGCCAAGATTGGCTAAAGCAAAAATAAAACAAGTTGAAGAAAAAAAATCACCTACAAAGTACATGAAGTGGAACCTTGATCACCACAAAAACAAATTATGGCTATTACATTTTCCAAAAATTACTGCTGTTGAACAACTCTTTTCAAAGCTGACTTTCAATCTTCTCAGAGATGATGCCTTTCCTTGAAACTTCTACTGAGGGTAACTCTTGACACTTTAGGTTTTCCAGAAGGACTAGTTGGAGGAGAATGCACCCAAATAGAAAAGTTACTTGCCAAAAAGTTGAAAGACCTCTGCTTACAAAATGGGACATGGCATGCACTGTTCACTCTCTTTCCACATGAATGAAGGTTCTAATCCTAGGTGTCATTTGGATGGAACAAGATCATTAAAGAATAAAATCAGGGGGCCGCCTGGTGGCGCAGCGGTTTAGTCCGCGCTTGGCAGCCCGGGGTTCGCGAGTTCGGATCCCGGGCGCCCGCCAACGCACTGCCTGTCAGCCACGCCGTGGCAGCATCCCATATAAAGTAGAGGAAGATGGGCACGATGTTAGCCCAGGGCCAGTCTTCCTCAGCAAAAAGGGGAGGAGTGGCAACAGATGTTAGCTCAGGGCTGGTCTTCCCCACAAAAAAAAAAAAAAAAAAAAAGAATAAAATCAATTAGGTTTCTCTAAACATGCTGATATATAGTATCTGAGTGAAAATGATGTTTGTTTTCCACTATTGTGTCCACTGTTTACGCTGTGGTTTAAGTCCAAATCTACAATAAATTTGGAAGATTCCTGGACTACTTGCACATTTCCTGTGTTAGTAAATGTCCTCTTTACTACACTCTCTCACGTATATACCTATAAGTGTAGCTGCTCTTAAAATGGGGAAAGCTAAAAGAAAACAACTCTTTTGAGAAATGACCCAGCTCAGGAGACTTCCTGGTTTTTATTGCCACTTCAAAGCCAAACTAGATAAACTAGCTTAAGGTACTACTTTGACTTTGAATGGAATTCGATACAGCTGTCTGTGTAGCATGAGTTTTGAGATCACAGGAATTTTGCTTGCAAGTCTTGCCTTTCACGCATATATGGCAGAGTCCCTCATGCTCTCTGTTCATTTGGCCAAGACACCCTCTTCTATTCCCTGTCCACCAGATTTAGGATTTCCAGTGGTTCTGATAGGTCCATCCCTCATCTTTTCAGAAATTCACATGAGAGTTGTTAACTCTGATACTCAGTTTAAACTGTTTATGTTTCCTTTCCAATATACTCTGACCAGAGGCAGGGACCACAAATGGAGCCCAGCAATTGGAAAGTTGCAAATGTCTGGATGCCACGTTTTTCATCTCCTTTAGATATTCTTGACTCATACATCCTGTCTGGGCTAATGTTGGTTTTCTGATTGCAGTGTGTCTGGAGCCTCAACAAGTGCCCAAGCCACCCTCAAAGGGTCACTGCTTGTTTCAAGTAGCACTTCTGCTTCCCTTGACCTCTGTCCCTCTCTGATTCCACTTCGGAGTCTGCTTAGAGACATTTTTTAGCAGAAAATTTATCTTTGCCTCAAGCCACTTTGTCATATTGGTTTGTCTAGTGTTTCAAAGATAATTTGAGTAGGAAATGTCTGAGTCTAGATATAAACAAATAATTTTCCAGATGAGACAAGCTATAGCAGAGCTTTAAGGGGAAAACTTTGATTTCTACAGAGAATAGAAAACTCATCTGAATTATTCATATCATACTTGGGAAATGACCCCAGTTGAAAATAAATGTTACATGTGAAATGGAATATCTTTTGGAGTTTCTGGTCGCATTTGCAATTATGTCTAAGGTTTTCCATTTCTTTGTTCAGCTTCAACAATAAATACAGGGTCCAAGAACCATCCTATGAGAATGAAGCAAGAGATCAGTTCAATCAAGGACATTAGGCAGAAGCAGGGAGCTGGAAGAAATATATTGATCATTTTCTTTTGAATGTCTACAACGTAATGTCAGGCTAAAAAAATAATAATAACTAGGGGCCTAGGAAGAAAGATTATAACATCCAAATGCCAAAATATTTGGGTGCCACTATCACTACTTGCCATCATTTTTTAAGCTGGTTATTTCTACAAACTGTTTTTTTTATGTTTAAACTGTTATCCTAAATTTTCAATAAAAATTTCTCATATGGAATGTATGCGCTCATAATATAAAACCAATGGTTTTAATTGATCTAATATTAACAAAATTATAAGTTAAAGAGAATTATGGCTTCCTTCCAATTGAAGATTTATTTTCTTATGTTCAGGGAAATCTTTTTTAAGAAAGTTTGGTCCATATAAATAGTCTTCCCAATAACCAAATCTTGACATAAAATAAATATTTGCAAATGTTCCAGAAATTCAGAGACATCATTTTGTTTTTGTTTTCTTTCCCCATTTTTCCATGGGCTCCAGAACTTCCTGTCTCAACTTGTGACAGGAAAAGAAACTACCAAAATACAACAGAAAAAAAGCTGTTTCTGTGCTATGATTTAATAATTCAGCCAGGAAATCAGAAGGAAAATCAACATTTAAAAAGTAGGGGTGATGGACCCTGCAATGACAGTTTACAGGGCAAGTTGATTTTGATGACTATTAATTGTAGAACCATAACAGTTGGTTAGCCTCCATATGTTGAAGATGGTCCACATAAGACATTAATCATGAATTAATAACTACTAATTATATGATCATTAATAATTAATATATTAATAATTAATGTATGTTGGAGAATAAATCTATTCTTCGGCTATCAAAGACTAATTTAACCATTTAATCATGTGCATTTAACTATGACAAAGACATTTCACCAACATATCATTTTCCTTTAAAACTTACATATTTAAGTATTTACTGCTTTATTTTTCCTTATTCTGTCATAACTTGAAGATATTCAAAAGAAACTCCTTCCAGAAAGATTAGCACATTTCTCACTTGTGCTTACTTATCTCTTCATTTGGGTTTCCCCAACTTGTCTAAATGATGAAAACTGAGATAGACCTTGAGCACTGTAGGCTCATACTTAAGAGACCAGTTTGTATCATTCCTAAAGTGCAAACATTGATCCTATTGCAGCCAAACCACATCACTCTTGACTGTACATGGGGTGCAAAGAAAATTTAGTGTATTTTTGAAAGAATGAAATATTTAAATTCCTATGTTTGTACTGCTCACAAAAGCAGACTATTTCAGCTTTTCAACTCAAAAACCTTCTTCCTGTTAAGAAATATCTACCTTAAACTAGAACTGAAAAAAAAAAAATACATAACAGAAGATCTGAGATCATGTCACCAATGTACACTGTCAGACTATCAGTAGATCAGCTAGTTGAACTATTAATTTTCAGTCAGTAGAGAGCAACTCCTACATTACCACCACAAATCAACTTCAGTCAGGTGACTACATGTCTTAGAATCAAGCATTTCTTCTTGTTTCCTAACTAAACGACTCCTGATCACATTATTCTCAGACCCATCCCGCTGAAATACTGCTATCTGTACCCATCTTATGGAATAAGCTATGAGGTGTGATTAGGGGTAATTGTCAGAAAAGAGCTCCTGTACCAAGATTCCCGCTCATCTGCTACACTATCTCAAACACTACCATTTCAGAACCATCTTTTTTTCCATTTCTTTCTTTAACAATCCTTCAGCAATTCCAGCTAATTAAAATGAGTCATACAAAACCAGATCCTTCCAGGAGAGATCCAGAACTCTCTCAGAGATCAGACATATTGGGAACTCAAAGAAACTAATCCGGAATGGAGCTGAAAGGATGCAGAGAAAGAAGTGAGAGCAGCTACAGACAAATTGGTTACTGTTGTAGGGCAGAGTCTCCCTGCAATGATAAATTATTTCTTCTGCTCCCTAAATTCTCTCTATAGGTTATCTTTTCACTCTTCAATTTCTATGCCTGAACTGCTTGCCCTCAACTGTAATTGCTTCTCTTGCTTCTTTATGAGTCATAGTAGATTCAGCTAAGTCCACCTTGGAAAATTCTACTGGAAAGAGAACACCTGATAATGTGATATCTCAGTGAATTACTGTTTCTCTTCCCAGCATTCCTATCCATATTTGGACTCTGTAGTCATGGCAGAGCCATTTTTCTTTTATTAAGAGCACAGTAAAATCTTTCATGTAATACGACTATTCTATGGTTAAGTCATTCCTTTCTTAGAAAAATGTCCACTTAGAAAATGATATATTTGGTATACTACTTTGGAAAATTTAGGGGCTGTGAGAGATGATTAGCAGGCTTTCCCCTAGCTCATCATGAAAGTGAACGGGGGAAAAAAATGTTAAAAATGTGCTTGAATGAAGAATGTAACATCCCAGTGGAAATTCTGTAAAGCTCAAGACATACTGAATGATGTTTAACAGGCCCCTACCTACCTCTGCAAAGGAAAAGAAAAAAGAAAAGGGGGGCAAAAGGAAAGTATGCACTTGATCTGTGATGCAATGCTTAAAAGTCCTACAAAAAGATCTCTTGGTTCCTTTCTCCTCCAGTAGTTGAACTATGAGACAGAGCCTTTTATTCTGCTCCTCCTGGTCAAGTACATCGGTGATGCAGGGACTAAGAACTGGGTTCTAAGTCTAGGAACCTAAAAGGAATCCAGTAGATTCTGAATTTTACTCATCTTTTCTCACAGCTGGGGTAGAAATGTTCCACCGCCCTTCACACATATTTTCCTTTATTTATGTAATTTCAGGGAGTGCTTTGGGTCACCTTAGAATATTATTTATGTTTTGTGGTTGCTCAGAGGGCAAGGACATTTTCACTCTTCCAGGCATGCTACACTCTTCTTTTACCTAGTTTTAGCAGAACTGCTTCCAACAAAAAACTCAACAGATTTCAAACCAACAATATACAAATAGAGGACAGCTCAAGTTAGATTAAGCGAACTAAGAAAGAGTCTCTATGGTACGAAGTTACATTAGACCAAGAGGATTTACCACTGGCAATCAGGGAAGATAGCCCTCGTCAAGGTGGCAGAGCACCAAAGTAATGACATTTACACATGCACGTGTGTTAACATGGTAAGAGGCAGGTGTGAAGCAATTTTACCACTTCCTGTTTCACTTGATAAGCATTACATTCACCACTGGAGGTTGCCCAACATCTTTGAAATATGAAACCCTTATATATTGGGTATTTCCTACATTATGAGTCCCATCATGTTAAGGAAAAAACAGAAAACTCATGTCCTCGGGCTCCTTTGCAGCATAGGACCTAGGTCCTACCGATCAGACTTACCCAGGTGATGCTTGGATTCATGAGTGAGACATTGTACAGGGATATTGATCTTCCAACAAGTGCTTTTGGAGATACCCAGTTCTTCAGGGTCTGCAGAGGCACAGCTTCTGGTGTCCCGACCCAATTCTCATGGATGTAGCAGTAGTGTTTCATTTGGAAAGCCTCTGCATCATGGTTGGATATAACCTTGCCTGTATTTTTGAAACCTGGCTCTCTGGTCATCCCGGTAATAACCTCTAGCAATACATTTTTTCTGCTTAGATTATTTAGAATGGATTCTGTTGTTTGGAATAAAGAACATTGACCAATACACCATCCTCCAGGTATTTTTATTCTCCCTTAGCTGAATCTTATTTTATTTGCATTCAGTATTTAAGCATTTCCATATCTGTTCCTCCAGGTTATGATTTCCAACACCCATATTTATGGTGACAAAAGAAGACATCATCATATTCCTCCTTTAATAAAATTGACAAAGTTGTGATAAGAGCTGTACAACGTGAGCTAACAGACACAATTATCTCTCTCTTGCTGATTACAACGTGAAACATAATGATGAAAGAATGATGACAATTAAATAAGCACTACTAGGTATATGAGTGCTATATATTAATTTATAAATGGGTACATATTATCAAGATATCTAGGGGAATATATCTGGTGGTGGAGGGGTGTTCTAAAACAGCCCCCAATGATCCCCATATCCTAGTAGTCACACCTTCGTCATTCCCTTGATTTGTGTGTGGGCAGGACCTGATGACTTGCTTCTAAGGAAAAGAATACAGCAAAAATGATGAACTGTCACTTCTGAGAGTAGATATAAAAATCTGGGACTTCTGTCTTACTTGCATTCTCTCTGTCTCTTCTCACTTGCTTGCTCTGATGAAGCAAACTGCCATGTTGTGATCTGCCCCAAGGAGAGACCCACTTAGCAAGGAACTGAGGGGAGCCTCCATCCAACAGCCAGTAAGGAAGAGAAGCCCTGAGTCCACCAGCCCTTGAGGAGCTGAGTCCTGCCAGTGACCTCCTGAGCAAGCCTGTAGGTGGATCCTTTCCCAGTGGAGCCTTGAGATGACTGCACTCCTACCAACACCTCTACTTCAGCCTTGTGAGAGACCCTGGCCACAGGCACCCAGCTAAACTGTGCTCAGATTCCTGACCCACAGAAACCGTGAGCTAATAAATATTGTTTTAAGTCACTAACTTTCGGTATAACTTGTGGTATAGTAATAAATAACTTAAGGTGAAAGTATTATCTTCTAAAAAATATATAAATTTTTGGAATTAAGACCTTCAGTAGCATAATTAAAGAAAAATAAGTTTGACTTTTGTCTTATTGAACAGTTCAGTCAAGTTCAGAGATTTGAATACGAGTATGATGTGTTATTGCTGAAATGGTAGAAGAGACTTGTGGGAGAAAGGAGCCCCTGGGGTGAGCAGAGAGAAACTCCTGTTGGGATAGAAACTTTGAGGAAAGAGCAGAAATGTTTAGAGATGATTTGGGGGAGGATGGTTTAGTAGGTAGTATGACACATAAACCTCTTTCCCTCCCCATGAAATATTCAGGAAACTCTACATTATTCTTCAAAGCATTTGGAGTTAAATTAGAGGTGAGGAGAAAGCAAGATAATAGGACCTGCTTAGAGTCACTCAGAACTAGTAAACTCAGGTTAAAATAAACTAAGAACCCCCTTTTCATTAGTGACTGATGATTCCATAAACTTGATGTCTAAGAGGTACAAATGGGAAAGAATAATTAATCAAGGTCATCCTTTGAAAAATAAAGTACATGCATTGGTCATTACAATGTAATCAAGAGCATTTTAGTGGTCAACTGAGCGAGATACATTAGTTTGTGCTTTCAGAAGGAATGATGAAGAATGGCAGAAATACTTTAGAGGACAACCTGCTACCATTTTAAAAGGATGGGTCATCATATAACTCACCCAGTTATTTTAACGAATGGCAATTACTTCTCTTGGCAATGAGTCAGTCTCAATGTTCATACCAGGAGATCAATGCTCTAAAGAGGTAATAAATCTGAGATTATCCCAGAAAAATAAAAGGAGGATGGCAAATACTTTTTGGAAAACACAGAGTCAGTAATGTGAATTACAAATCCTCTGTTTTTATATTTATTCACAATAAAATGCTAATGGACTCAAGAGAACATCTAGTTTATTTCTCACTATCTTGGATGAGAACATCCAATTAACCCTGATAGTTATCTATTAAAACCTCACGTATCTCCATGAAAGGCAATTCTACAATACACTTTATAAGCCCATTTCAGAGCCAAGAATATCTAACAAAATTCTCAAACTGTTTTTGATCATATTTCACTCAATAATTGAATATCTTACCATGAAACACCCAGAATTGATCTTAGAACTGTTAACTTTGCCAGGAAAGCCTGTCTAGGCCTCTTTCCTACTCAGTAATTCTGTAAATCTCTCCTAGAACTTAAACATTCCCTTTCATTCTAGCTCTGTTCTTACCTAATTTCTAGTTAATTTCATTTTCTCGGCTCCTCAGTTGCCTCTTATTTTTTCACCTACTACTTAATTGATAGCTCACTTTATTGCAAGCACTCTTTTAACTGTTAGGCATTATGGAGGTGACGTGCAAGACTTGCATAAGCAGTAAAAATATTCAGTATAATCAAATGCCTAAATGTCTAGTGAAGGTAACAGTTTTGAGAAGGGGAATGATCAGAGTTCAGACAAGATTAGCTGGATCTGAGTACATGTCCACCCACAGAATCTGACCTGGAACAAACTCCATCATAAACATAAAGCCTGAAAGTGGGGGAGGAGGTAGTTCTCCAGAGCATCACTGAAATATTATACTCAATCATAGAAAAGAAAATCAATCTAAGCACCAAAAGTCAGTGAATCTCCACCACATTCCTTCCAACAAAAACAGCGTCTCTATTGAGGCTCATGCCATTTGGCTATATTCTATTATTTGTTATTTTTCCTCTCAAATTCTAAGTTACTCTCCTATAAAGAACTTTTGTCACCTGACTCACAAAACAAAAGTTACCCCAACCAAAAAACGTCAGCATCCAAGAGGAGAGTGCATCCCTCACTGCACCATGCCATCCTCCTGACTGCAGCAATCTCTGCTCCTATTCAAGAACCCACTGTGAAAGCTGTGCTGGGACATTGCCATTGTCAGAGTTGCTCTGGCACCAAAATATTAATCATACTGTCACTACAGCCATGTTGAACACTCAGCTCAAAAATCATCTCTTCCGGGATGACTTCCTGAAACTCTTAGACTGCACTGAGTTCCCTCCTCTGAAGTCCCACTTCACCATAGCCACACATAAATATAGCATGTGTCACATCATAGTTATGCAGTGTCTAGAACACAGAGGTGACTCAAGAAATGTTTGTTGAACTAAACCCACTTTTCCTTATCTAGCACTCCAGTGTTTCCATTACATATGTACTTGACCTCCAGAACTTTTCGTCAAATCTAGAGTTCCCTCCTGGTAATCTTTCCTTACTTCTCTCTTGTGTTTAAGGCACATCACCCACTCTCTTTTTGTCCCTTTCAATGATACTCCATACATGGATTGGTGTAGTATGTCCACCTCCACTGTGGTCTCAACATTGAGCTGTGATCTTCCCTATCTATTAGTCATATAATGTTCCTCTTTGTAAGAGTCTGTTCCAACTCACTATTATTTTCTTCAGTGCTTCTGCCCAAACTGAGTTCCATTACTTTCAGTGCATACATAAACCTTTTCAGTCTCCTACCATAAAAAGAAAATAAAAACTCTTTCACTTTCCTGTACTGCAACTTCCCCCTCAAACATAAATATCTCTATATTCAAGTCCATCCTTTACAATTGGCTTAGGTGTCTGTCTTTTGATGATGCTATAAGTTCTTAAAAACAGAGGGTGGGGATGAGGTCAGGAACTACAACGTTCATATTTGTACACCTAGTGATAAAATTGTGTTTGGGACATAGTATTAATAAATGTTTTTTAGATCTTTCTTTCTCAATAAGATAGAGAAGCAAATAAAGAGGAGAAAAAGAACCAGGAGGATAAATAGTTAACATTTATTTATTATTAATATATGCCAACCACTGTGCCAAATGGTTTTCCCTTTTAATATGTGGATACTACTAATTTCCCCTTTTAACAAAGGAGATTCTACAGTGTGGGGATTGTATGTAATCATTAACCAGCTCTCATGCAGCAGGGCTGGGATTGAACCCAGGTACCTTGACACCAGTTACCTTAACCACCATTTGTTAAATGTTTCCAAAGAGAACATAGGACGCTAGAATTATATATATATATATATATATGTATATATATATATATATGTATATGCATTATATACAAATCTTCAAGCAGGAGTGAGAGCAGAAAATACAAGAAACAATGAGACTAGTAGACTTTTCTAATTGTGGCAAATCATTTCTGTTGAAGAGGAGAAAAAAGTAAAGTTGAAGAGGTGATTTGATACAGGATTGCAGACGGCTGTGAAGAATGAAATAAACTTTATTGGCAATAGAGAACCAGTGTGAAATGTTAATTTAAAAACTCAATCAAATGCATTTCATGTCTATAATTTCAAGGTGTTATGAGAAGAATTATGGAAAGAGAGTAGATTAAAATATACGAAACCTTAAGAACTAGGAGCTTATAGGAACGATATAACCTAATCAAGAGTATCTATAATAGAAGATAGAATGTGATTACTGTAAAAGTAAATTTTATAGGATTTCAGGAAGAAAGAGACTTGTAAAGATGATAAGGTGACACTTTATGAAGGCTAACATTTTATAAACATTAAAAGAAAAAAAATAGATCTGGAACCAGAAGGAAGCTCACTCCAGATAAAGGAAACAGCCCAGCAAAAGTGCTGAGGCGAGAAAGCAAGGGTAAAAATGAAGAGTTTAGTTTGACTAAAGGGCTCAGTCTATAAAGGGCTACAGGGAAGAGTACACTTGGAGAGGTAAGCTCAGGCCTCCAACTGTTGCATATGCCCTTTATGCATCAGATAATGGGATGCACTCTACGTTTGTTAGCCGGAAGACCATATTATCATAACTGTGATTGAAAAGAGTAATCTGACAGTGCTGTGTGGCACGAAATAGAAACCTGATGATTTGATAGAAGGCGTTCATGAATAAAGTAAAATTGATGGAGCTTAACAACTAACCGGATTTATCAGGAAAGGAGAGGGAGGAGGGTCAAAAGTTATTCCAATGTTACAATGGAGTAGTCTAATAAAAGGGTGTTTTAGGAAGATTAGACTGGAAGAAGGCTACAAACAGAATGATCATAAAAGGCAAACAATAAAAGACAGCAAAATGAATTAATGGAGAGATGCTAATGAATGCATGACATGATAAGCGTTATGAATAGGTGAGTGGCAACAGGAAGAGAAGTGAGGGTCTAAAATATATTTCAAGAAAAGAATTAACAAGAATTGATGTTGTAATGAATATAAGTCACAGAATCAAAGTCAGATCTAAGGTTTTAAGCTGGAGAAATTTGTGGTCTACTGACAGCAGTAAGAAATTTAAGGAAAAGCTTGTTTTAAAACGGGAGAAAGATAAATTCAAATTTGGGCATGTTGAGTTGCATAATGCAGCCACAATTAACCTCAATCAAGCATTCCTAAAGTTACTACACACTCATACACTTTCTTTTTCAAGATTGTACCATATAAGGAGATGCATAAAGCCTTCCATTTCAGATTTTCAGCTTCTGGAAACTCTCCAGACATTTGATACTTCTAAATACTTTGAGTAACCATTAGCTTATGTTTTTAGTCTTGTTGCATACTACTATAGCAGAAGTAGAGAGATCAAAGAATAGTATTGATCTAATTTTTCTATGCTTTAACTTTTTGGTTACATAGGAACCAGAAATTATAGTCACAACTGAAATGGATCCTCAGGTCCTTCCACAATGTCCTATTTGGCCATTGGTAAAAAAAAAAAAAACAGCAATAATGAATCTAAAAAACATCTTTGGCCATATGAAAGTTACTTACTTCAAGAAAAATTGTCAGATGACTTTGATCTTACCGTTTCAGTAATATGAACCAACACAGACAGTCATATAAAGGGCAGACCAATTAAGGTTGTTTAATGAATAAATCAAATAAAACTATCAAATACCAGATTATTAGAAAAATAATCAGAGAGAATGTTACAGAGTTACATAAAAGTGGGGAAAAAAATTCCTGCAGATTTTTGCTTTAAATAGGTTAATCCAGTTCTTAAGCCATAAATTAAATGGCCTCAAAAAGTTTAAAGATGTTATCTAGTCTGTGCCCTAAACTACAAAAGAAACCATATCTAAATGCATGAAGGCTGATGCTGTCCAACAATATAACTTGCTCATAGAAGTTATAAAGAATCAATTATCCCAGTGATATTATGACTTTAATGGTAAGAAAAGTAAAATAGGTAATAAAGAAGGTGGTGTTCAGAAGACCAAGGAATATATCCCCCTTTCATAGACATTCTTTCACACTATAATAAGTTCTCTGATGGTCCCTAACAGTCTTACGTCTGAAGACATCTTAATGTAGGCAAGATATTTCCTCTATAAATAAGGTTAGCAATGTTTCTTTCCTTAATAAAGACTCTGACATTAAGATATGTTTCAGGGTTTTAGAAAAAAATATTTGTCCAACTCACTTACTATAATCTTTATATTCAAAAATTTAAGAATATTATGTTCTAAATTAGTGAGTTATGCATTATGAATTCATCAACAATTAAAATGATACAATTAACAGAACAGACATAAAGAGATTGGTTAATCTGGGTCAAAAAATAGTTTATTATTAGAAATAATATTTTTTTCAACCAACAAAAGTACTTTGCCTGAGTAAAATAAATAAATCTCCATATTAAGGTCATTTTATGTGTGTGTATGAAAATGATTCCTGAGCTAAACTTCTGGAATCTTATTAGGAGAAACAATTAGCTTCAGATCAGTATAACAACACAAACTCTGCGGAAGAAACCAGGAAACTGAACCCGTGCTTCATTCATTTGAGAAATCTCTTCAGAATCTGCCTAAGGGTTGAAACAGACTCAACTGAACTGTGGTGGAGTACTCTGTCCCCAGACATAACCTTCTTGAATTACACAGAGCCACTGCTGTAGACTTCACCAAAAAGAGAGACAGAGCTCCGAAATGCGCCGCGAAGGACAACCTGCTCGCATTCCTGCTAGATTAAACAACATGCATCTGCATCTGACCAGATGAATTTTTTTGATAACATCAAACCCCAAATCCAAAAACTTTCAGCAGCCAGACGTTTAGTTCAAAATCTCCCCTCATGGTTGCCAACACAGCAGCTGCCAGGAGCTCCAACCTGACTAACAGAGCATTTTCCATTCTCCTACCACAAAGAGGGTGAGGAAAGAGATCTTCCCTGGCCGTGGCTATCTGATTTGGCTTGGATTTGGAGAAAAGTTGGGGGAAGGAAAAGGGAAAAGAACAAAATATTTTGGCTATGCTAGGGTAATGGGAAAGTCCCTAAATAGCCCTTTGAGTTCTGAAAGGTTTCTCGTCTTTGTTTGGGGTAAGAGAGGTGTCAGAATATATGCAATCTTATTTTTAGTCTCATTCTTTGGAAAGAGTTGTATTTCACCAACTTCAACAAGTTCAGTGAAAGGATAAAGTGTAAAGATACAGCTTATGAGCACGCTGTCCTGCTTATTAAAAGAAATGGATTGGATGAAGTGGATGATTTATTTCCTACTGTTCCAAAAGGAGAAGGAAAATATAAAACATTGAACTCCATCTAGGCAAAAAACAGATTAAGCCATGACTACCCAAATAATCCAGGCTAGTGTATGCCAACAGGTTTGCCTTTTATATTCTTTTTTGACTTATTACAAAAAAGGAGGGGCAGGGGTTGTGGTGGTTAGAACATGCTTCAGAAATATTCTTGAGTCAAAATCTCTAGCTCATGGATTTGGCTACTGCTCAGAACCTGGATTAACACTGTGAGCAGTACAATAAAGGTCCAGGCCTCATATAGCCATAATAGCCTCTACATAGAAAGTCTTCTCAGAAACCGAAAAAGCCTTCAGCTCTGCAGATAGATTTTGCCAGGACACAGATCATTGCTTATAAGCCCCAGAGGAAAGAGTAACGCAGCAGCGTGGATGGATGTAAACCTTATTCAGTAGCAGTTTAGCAAATGAGCAACTATATGTTTTCTTTTGTTTTTGTTTTTGTTTTTGCTAACCATTGTGTTAGACTCTAGGAAATCTCCATTCCCTGGGTAATTGTTGTCAAATGGACCTTTAACAATGGAGTGCAATGTAATAAGAACCATAAGTGATAGATCCACAACATTTTGTGGGACTTGAGATAAAAACCAATTCATTCAGCCTGAGGAAATGGGGTCTTGAACTACGAGAACAAGACTGCATGGGGATTTATCCAAGAAGACCAAAAAGAAAGCAAAATCTACAAGAGAAAATAGTATGTTCAAAGATATAGAAGCTTCAAAGAGAGTTCAAAATTCTGAGAGTCAAATGAAACAAACAAAAAACAGTCTATGTTGGTAAGGGAGATTGCAAACTAGGCTGCAAATTCTTCCATCCCTGTTTGCACACCCATTTACAACGTGATTTTGCAAGAGGTAGATTCTGTTTCTTTATCCATTAAATCTGGGCTTGACCATGTGACTTGCTTTAGCCAGCAGAAAGTCACATGTGACACAAGCCGAAGTGTGAAAGTGCTTGCACTTTTCTCATAGGAATAAGCCTGGGATGGCCTATGGTAAGCAAATACCTGAGTCACACCCATCCTTAGCTGACGGCCAGCACTAACCACCAGTCATGTGAATGAGACCATCACAAACCATCCAATCCCGAGCTGATCAGCCAGGTGACTCAGCCACACAGATGAGCCTCGGTGAAATAAGAAAAAAATTATGACTCACAGAATAGTGAACCAAGAAATTATTGTTCTCTAAAGACACCAAGTTTTGGGTCTGGTTGGTTACACTGCAAAAGCTAACTGATAGTTGAGATAATGTGAAGAGTGTATCAGTCAGGGTTCTTAAATGCAAGAGGAAAGAAACGCATAGCTGACTCTAGCTAGTTTAACAAGGAAGGATCCCATTAAATAAAATATTAAACAGTTCATAGACTTTCCAGGCGGGCCAGATGATTAGACTTTGGAGCCAGAAACAAAGTCCAAATTACTCTGCAGAAACTTTCTTCTGGATAAACCACTCCCTCCACTACAGATTCCAGCCTCATAAAATTACATCTTTCACTTTGAACAATAAGCATTGGATGCTATTGGTAGGACCCCTGAAACTTTTGGAGAGTCAATGTAACTGCTGCCCCCTCATCATGTCACCACTTGATTTGCATCACTAGCTTCCAAATTAAAGTCTCCAGTAAGTCTGTGTGATTTCCAGAGTCAGGTAATATGCTTGCCCTCCTGTAATGGAGTAGGGTAGAGGGGGAGTGACTTTGTGGAAGAATGTGCTTATAAATTAAGAAATGCCCCAAAGTAGAGTGTTCAAAGGTGCTGGTCAGCCAAAATGGACTTATTGATGTCCACTAGAGTCTACTCTTTCATGTGTACACCTTTCTTTCTTACTTAAACATGTAAAGAACAAGAACAAATACACCCCTCCTAACATAATTCAACCATCACTCCACAAATGAAAACTTCCTTACATTCTCCCCAAAGGAAGACATTGCAATGTTTAATCAATACAGCAAATAATGCCACGTCCAGAATCTCTGATTGATGTCATTACTCTTCTAGTTCTGTCATGAGCCTGTCCTGTTGCTTGATAGTGTATAACTATGGGCCAGGATGTAATGTTCCCACCATCAAAATACCCTCTATAAAAGAGAAAGAGAACAAGAGGGAAAATTTATTAGAATATTCAAATGTATATATGACACACGAAAGAAGAAAACATGTAGATAATGCAAGTGGTCACAAGGCTGCGTTTAGAATGTATAACATTTCTCCTCCTTTTTCTCAACCATATTCCTTTTGTCTTCAGCTAGTTTTTCCATTGGTTAGGGTTCTTGACCAGTGAGATAACCCAAACCCTTATTCCTCAGAAATCTGAGTCCAGAGGTCCTCCCTTTATGCTATAATCTTTTATTCATTTTTATCATTGGACATAACAGTCCCATGATATGCCCTGTGTTCTAAACACAGTCCTTCCTGCCCCACTGCATAGCAGCTACACTAATGGCATGTGAAGGAAGGCCCTTTTGGGAGACAAATTTAGCAGAAAGTTATTAGATAGTATAGCACAAAACCAGTCCATCAGTCCTAGTTCCAGGAATTTGGGATTCCTCTCTTTAGAGCCTATATGAGGGATCTGCAAACTTTTTCTTAAGGAGCAAAATACAAATATTTTAGACTAAGAGACAAAATCAAAGATAAAATGTGGGTTCTTATATACCCATTTAAATTGATACCATTTAAAAACATAAAAACCAATCTTAGCTCATGAGCCACTAAAAAAAATAATAATAATAAAACACAAAACAGACCACTGACCAGATTTGGCTCCCAGGGCCATAATTTGTTGACTCCTAGTCTACATCATACCGGGTTTTTTCGGCACATCAAATTATTTTGCCATCAGTCACGAAGTCCAGATTTCAATCAATCAACAATGTACGCAACTAGCACCCCTCCTAACTACTCAACCTATATCAGTCAATTCAATCTAACCTAAGATTATACTTCTTTCTTCTTGATCTGATACTCACAGAATCTACTCCACACATCAACTCTAGGTTCTTGTTATATAAATTAACAAAGCTGTGCAGTCCTTAAGTGGGTAAGCCTGGTAAGTTTTATTTTATAAATACCTCTACACCCCCTCCAAGACACTGATTCTAGTTACAGATCTGGAGATGCTGGGGTGGATTTAGGGAAATGGCATCATTGGGAGAATTGTCTTTCCCTTTCAAAGTTATTGCTTTAGGCAGGGCCATTCTAGGTTCATCAAGCAAGGCAGAAACAGTCTCATTAGATAGGATACATATGACAACAACTTACTGTGGCAACACCACTCTAGCTACTTTGGCAGGGAAGGACTCTATTAAGGGCTGTTATTAGTTTACCACTGTTCCGGGAAGGCTTGGAATCTACACAGCAAACCACGGGCTCAAAGGCCTAGAATTCACTGGAGATGCTGCTCCCCTTGAGACAGTCCTATTGCCACCAGGGCATGCCTATACACAAACACCCAAACTGTTACCACACAAAGGGCACAATCTGCTCACCCCAAGACAAAAGCCAATCGTCAAGAGGCAAGATGGTGGAAAAAAGAAAGGGTTTATTACAGTTTTCTAGCAAAAGGGAAGATGGCCAACTCATGTCCAAAATAACCATCTCACAGAACAAAGACTACAAGCCAGTTATATTGGGGCTGGTCTCCGGGTTGGGGAGGCATCTGATCTCAGGGTGGGGCATCTAACTAGTCTTAGTTCCTGATAGTCTTTGGTTTTACTAGATATGCACCAGAGACCAGAGCAATGCCCTACACCCTGATCTTTCAGTTGCGCTTGATGATGGCTATCAACCTAGATTCTCTGCCCAGGGGTCATCACATTCTTAAGGAACCCAAGAGAACTAAGTTATCAGTTTATAGCAGCTGGAGGGGCCACAAAACCCACAGATCATGTCTGGGCTAGTTAATCAGAGGTCATCCAAAGTTACAATACAGTTTCTTTTCTACAGTATGGCTTGCCTTATGTCAACCTTGTCTTGAGCTGGTATCAAAACCCAGACCATGGATGCTACTGCTAGAACTTTTAGCACTGCATCTAGAAGCTGACTATCCCTAACCCCACCAGTACCAGATGTTCCTACTCCTCTGTGTCACTAGCTTCCAAATCGTGGGTTTAGACAAGTAGTCAGACTGGCAGAGTCTGGGGTATATCTTGTACCTACAGTTATTTAAAAAAATATAATAGAAAAACTGTTTTCTGGCTTCCACCCTAAGGAGTTATAGGCTTAAGCTGCTCAGTGGTGCTGCGAAGGTAAATAACCAAGTTCCAAAGATATAAAGTGATTTGCTCATGAGCATTCAGCAAAGAAATGGAAGCACCCGAATTCTAATGACGCTGTCTATCCCCTCAAGCTTGAGCTCAAGCTGTTTACCACCAGACTACAGAGCTGTGGTATACAGATGGTAATCACATACAGGGATATAAATGAAATTGCTAGGAGGCTGTGTAAAAGTAAGACAAAAAGCTGACTGTGAATCATTAGCAATTCCATATTTTAAAATATGGGGGAAGAGACACGCTTTGAGGGGACCTAGCAGAGGCAGAGTTAGAAAATTAGGACAGAATGGGTGTCAAAGATTTCAGATGAGGGGAAGACTCAAAAAAGAAGGTTGGGAGAGGTGTTAACAATAGTTTAGGAATCAGGAAAGAAAAGATTAGAAAAGAAAAGAATTCATCCTTAAGAGTCAACAATTAAGGGGATATAGGCAACCTCTACTGAAAAGTGAAGTCATAGGGAAAGCCAGATTGCAGTTGGTTGGGAATAGAATGTGAAATTAATAAATGTAGTTAAATACCACACACTTCCCTATCAGAAGGTAAAGTAGGAATAAAGAACAATATCTAGAGATGGACAGAGATTCCAGGAAGGTTTCTTTGTTTTTAATATGGAAGAAACCTAATCAAATTTATATGTCATTTTCTTTGTGAAGAAGAAGACAAGGTGACCCTCTCAGATTTCTGGGGGCAGGAATGGAGTGGTAGGGATCTTGAGGAATGACAGGAGGATTTGCAATAGACACTCTAGGAGCAATCAAAGGAGTTTAACCGGGGCCACACACAGGTATTTTTTGGCCACATCGAGATTCCAGCTAAGGCTGACATCCGTGAGTCTGAAGATGCTTTCAGGAGTCCTTCTATAAACTCAAAGGTATTGACCATAAGAAAAAAGACTTTGAGATTATGATAAGAATGTGCCTTAAAGATAAGGAAGCAAAGAACACTGAAGCAGAGATGAGAGGGGTCTTCTAAGTAATGGATCAACGATCTATGCTGGGTTTTAAAGAAAGTGATCTGAGGGGATTGCTAGATAATAAGGGGGTTCCAAGAGCCTGGAAATTTCTATGCAAAAATGTTTATATGTAAACAAAATTTTTAAAAAGCTTAAAGAAGACAATGAAGGAAGAGAGGAGAGGGAAGAAGGACAGATCAGATTGAAACTGAGATTTGAAAGTAGCTTATTTGAAACAGATGACAGAAACAAATAGCCCCCCAGGATTCTTTCCCTAAGCAATTACATTTATTCCAGATTCTGAAATTACATAGTTAAACACTTTCTCCATGGTCATTGTCTTAATAAAAAAGAAATAAATGAGTCTCTAACTTCTCTAAAGACAAGGTTTAGATAAACATCTATCCAGGTATTGTGTCTCCTGTAGACAGTAGAATAGATTTGATGATGTCACATTCCAAGGCCTGGATAGAAGAGGGAACATGTGGTTATTATTATTATTTATCACAAAACATAGTTTTGTAATTTCTAAAGATACGTAAAATGTTAAAACATAAAAGTAAATATCCCAAATCACTCACTTATTCACTCAACTGGTATTTATTAAACCTTTTCTAAATACCAGGAACTAAGCTAGGCATTTGGAATATAATTATGGACAAAAAATATATTACCATTCCTTGTGGAGCCTACAGGCTAGTAGGCAGACTACAGTAACCAAACAATGACATAAATATGATTAGTAAGTGTCATGAAGTGGAAATATACAATACTATGATAGTGCAAACTAAAGGAGAACCTGGCCAAGTTTGGAGGGTCAGTAAAGTCTTTGCAGTGGAAATAATGCTTAAATTGATATCTATAAGATGAGTTCAAAGGAGTGAAAATTTGGAGGAGTTTCGGGAAAACTGTGTGTGGTCCACGTCAAAGACCTGAGGCAGAAAGAAACCTGGTGAATCCTAGGAACTAAAAAAAGGCCAGAGAGTAAAGTGTAAGATGACAAGCAATTCATGATAAAGCTAGTCAAGGAAGAGAAGACCAGGTCTCATAGGTAAACAGGTCTTAGAACCATAAAACTGAAAAAGTATTTTTCCCAAAAATGTTAGGAATCTGTGAATGGTTTTGAGCAGGAAGGGGATGTAATCAGATTTTTGTTTAATAAATTAATCTGTCTGTTGAATGTATTGAAAGAAAAAGGGTAGAGGTGGTTTCAAGAGCAGAGTTTGTTGCTTGGACCATGTGACAGAAGTATAGATGGAGAGAAGTAGAAGATTTAAGATATATGTAAGCATATGGATGAGAAATTCCAGTTAGAGGGAAATAACAATGGTAGTTCCTTCCCCAACTTCTAGTGTGCACAACTGGATACATGTTAATAACAAGCACTGAGATATGAAATCTTGGAGAAGGACTGGGTTTTAGGGGGGAAATCATGAATTTTAGGCAGGTTGAGTTTGAATTGCCTAAAAATGAGATATTTAAAAAGAAATTGACTCCAGCAGCCCACAGGAAGAGGTACACATTTGGGAGTCATTTGTTGAATAAAGGGTACACAAAGCCATGAACGTGGATACGATTTACCTACGGAGAGAGAATATGGAGTGAAAAAAGAAAAAGGCTAGGAAGAACCTTTAAAGTATAATATTTAAAGGTCAGAGGAAAGAGAAAGACATCTTTCTAAAAGGATACTGAAAAGGAGCATCCAGAAAAATAAGAGAAAAGAGAATTATGTGTCAATGAAGCCAAGGAAAGAGAGGATTTCAAGAAAGATGGAGTGCCTGAGATTTTCAAATGCTACTTAGAGTCAAGTAAGATAGGACTGAAAAATGTCCATTGTGTTTAGTGACACGGATTCCTGAGGGTTTTATAAAGATGCTTTTCATGGGGTGATGGAGTAGAAGCCAGAATTGGAGTTTATGGTGCGAGGACTGAGAAACAGAGAAAAAGGATTAGAAGCAGACGTTTTTTGAAAAGTTGAGCAGGGAAGGCCAGAGAAGGAAAATGGAATAGTGCTTGGCCTATCCTAGAGAAGTCTCATTCAATTTCTTTTTTATTTTTCGTCTATACAATTAAAAAAAAAATATTCAGGGGGCCGGCCCAGTGGCGCAGCAGTTAAGTTCGTGCTTTGGCAGCCCGGGGTTCGCGGGTTCGGATCCTGGGTGCAGACAGACGCACTGCTTGTCAGCCATGCCATGGCGGCGTCCCATATAAAGTGGAGGAAGATGGGCACGGATGTTAGCCCAGGGCCAGTCTTCCTCAGCAAAAAGAGGAGGAGTGGCGACGGATGTTAGCTCGGGGCTGGTCTTCCTCACAGAAAAAAAAATTAATAAAGCATTTAAAATTAGATGATCTCACATAAAAATCCAGCTGGCCTTGAAATATCCACTAGTCTGGCGATACAGATTTTTATTACTGTCTGTCATTTGCCTCAAGAGAAACTGAGGCTGGAGAATTTAAATGACTCGCCAAATATTACAGCTAGGAAGAGTCCGAGCCTGGACTGAAACTCCTGACTGCTGACTTCACGTCCTGTGTGCTTTGCATAATTCTATTCTGTTACCCGTGAAGTTTTCAAAATCACAGGTGTGCATTTCTCATGCAATTCTGGAGTGATCAGAGGCACCCAGTTCAGACTTTTCTTCATAAGAATCTGACCTGGAACCAATTTGTACCCTCAGATGTGCAGGGTGAAATCAGAGCCAAGCAGACTGGGATTCTCCTTCCCTGCCCAGCAGCTTTGGGGACTGAAAGAATGTTCCCTCCTGATATGTTCAAACGAAAGCAGTGGGGATCCCTGTAGAAATTTCTCTCAGAATCAATGACTGCAGATGTGCGTATACACTGTCAGTCATGACTCAATAAATGATGAGAGTCAGATACAGTTAAGAATCCAACAACAAATAAAATACTTGGCCAGGTTCAGATTTTATACTCACAATGGCTGCCCTCCAAGTGTCTGGTCTCTAGGATGGAAATATCTTTCCTTAATTCTGTTACTGTTCTCAGTTCAAGGGGAGCTACTGTTCCAGAGATCAATAAAACTCACCATGAAGACTAGTCTCTCCTCCTTTGTTAGGGAAACTCTTATTCGATGTTTTTAATTACTATTATTTAAGGAACCTGTATTTTACCCCAATATTTATGTGATTCTTGCTGATTACAAAGTAAATGTGTAATTAATGTAATTGATTTGAAAATAAAATGTTACTTTTTCATAAGCATCAGAACTTATTTTTTTAAAGCTTTATGTTTTTCCATATTGTGAACTCTGTACACAGAGAAAAGAATTTTTAAATGTCCTTCTTCTTCAGGGTTAGTCCAGTGCTGCTTTAATTTTTCTTTCTCTTTCTCACCCTCCCCTTACCTCTTTGCCACAAGTCTGGAACATATAGAAAGAAATTACCTTGCCTTCTATTTGCAGGCCCTCAGAAATGTCTTGGAAATGGTAAACATTTATTAAAAATGCAGTTACTTTGAAATTTTCTGTCATCTCAATGAAAATTTAAATCAGATGATTAAATTAATAGGAGTATATTTAACCAAAAAATAAATAAATCCAACAGACGTGAAAAGAAATGCCTTATTTCATCTTGAAAGCAAGAGAGAGAATGTACATTTGTTTTGTATCCTTCTCAAGAGATATTTAACTATTATCACCACAAGAAAATATACCCACAAAAATGAAAAACTATATTTAAAGAATTTGTTAGCGCAATTGGTAAATGGTAAGCTAATGAACTACAAACAATTTTAAGTTTTTAACTAGATTTGCATATTATTATGTCTTTTTAAGGCAATGAGAGTAAAAATGATTTTATTTCACATGATACAGTATTAAATTTCCTCTGAAATACTTCCACATAAAATAATATACGCCAACATAATAAAACATGTTTCTTCCATGAACTTAAAGAATTGTGTTTGAACACACTTAAGAAAATAAAGGTAATCCTAAAAATGAGTGATCCCAAATAATTATCTAACACACCTAAGAGTCAAATAGTAGTGCCCACCTCATGCTTATTTGTGAATTTCTTGAGCATAATGACAAAAACCACGATGATTACTGTCACAGCCTGGGTTCCTGGGAGGCCAGCTCTGAGATGGAGGTTAGAAGTTGGCATGCAGTAGGTTTATGAGGGAGTGACCTTGCAATCAACCCAAGAAAGGCAAGGGAAGGAAGGAGGAGTGGGCAGAGGGATATAATGGGCTGCCGTGCAGTCTTAACAATGCCCTCAGTCAACCCTACACAGAGCTCTAAGGCGGAGATGACCCTGAGAGTTCTCCCCACTGGGGCAAGGAAACCAGACATTTATAGCCCATGTCTATTGGTCTTTAGAGATAGGTCTCCCTGGAAAGAAGACCTGAACTTGAGCCCTTCAAATAGAAGCAGTTATTCAAGTATGCCTATCTCCCCACCCCTATTTAGACATTTACAGTTCATTTTTGTCTTTTGTCACAGCTATGTTGCCAAAAATTGTAGAAGAAGAAATATAACAAGTATATGTTGACTGGGGACATTAAGAAAAAAAATACCTTATTAAGGTCAGAAAACCATCTTACTCTCACCACCACATTGCTTATTGAAATCGACTTTAAGGGATGACTCTTCCTTGACCCTGGATGAAAACTCGGGCAGCCTCCTTAACTATCCACTCACCCTCACAAAATTAAAAAGTCTTCTGGTCACTTCTGGTTACTGTTACACTTCAGCTTCATTTCACTAATAAATATAGTAAGATCCATACAATTAAAAAAAAAAAACTCAGAACTTAATGTAGAGTTGAAATTCTCCCCTTTCCAGGATTTTATCTCCTTAGACCAGCTGCCTACAGGAAAGGCAGTTTTAGCCGGCCTTTTTCTCCCCCCACTCAACTGACTTCTCCTTGGCCCCACCCCAGAATGTCTGTTGCTTCTGATCTTCCCCGTTTTTAGTGGAAGGAGAAGGTAGAGGGAATTGGGAAGCAGTTTGGCTAGTAAGGAGAAGAGTTAAAGAAACAGGAAATTTTCACTCGACTGGCACTGAGCTAGCATTGATTTCTTCTCACTATTGCAAATGTTTAAACCTGAATCCTGTGCGCGATATTGTACGCTCTTCAGAGTGCCACTCCCCATCCCACATTTGAAGGCGATTCTTATAAGACAAGTAACAAAATTTCCTCTGAGTTTCTGATATGCTTCTCTCCTCAGATCCCCCAGGAATCCAAAGTTACATACATCTATTGACTCCACTACTCCAGTCCATTCTCCAGAAGGTTTAAAATGGCTGCAAGTGAGCTCTCTCACTCCACACAGGCTACATCTGGTCTCAAGAAACTTTCTCAGAACATTGGCTCTTGTGGGAATGGAAGTGTAACTTCTGCCCACTCAGCTAGTCTCTCCCTCAATCCTCAGCCACTTCAGGCATGTGTCTGTTCAGTTGGTTCCCAAACTCTGATTAGTCTCTGTGAAGCCCTTCTCTCTAGGCTTGAGATGAGAAGGACATATACAAATAGGAATTCATAGCACCCCAATGCTCTCCAAAGAAAGACTTGATTTCCAGTATCCTCAAGTTCCAAGTCAATTTTATTCACCTGTTTTTCAAGTCTTGCATGGATGGTCCAGCATGTCATTTTGGAATGTAGTAGTGCTTGCCACGATGGCTTTGTTGATGGTCTTTAGGCCTCAGTGAACCATGAGGCCATAAGAGTCCCATTTTAACAAACTGCTCTGTAACATTATATTTTCAAAAGGTAGACAGAGAAGCCATACATATCAATCAGCTAGGCTCTTCAGAGAAACAAATAAAATATGTTCCAGCAGTAATGCAAGACTCTAAGAGAGACCCTTATTGAACTCCCTTGTAGGCCATATTTGGTTGGTTTCTTTCGTGATACAGTCAAACCTTTCTTTACCAATTTAGGTCATTGAACTAATTTACAGAACCTGCTTGTCAAATTAGACTCACAGGAATCAGAGATTTTATCTGGTATCAAGCTTTACTAAATAATTGCAAGGGTGCAGGCAAACATAAGGCTTGGACAAAACAAAGAGACATCTGGGACATCAATGGCAGCTCCCCAGATTCTGGCTCAGAATAGGTGGATTCTTCAAGTGAGTTTTGTGGGGTTCTTCATACATGTGGAACATTTAAAAAATAAAACAACTTCAGAGAGTGGCATTGCCTACATTACCCAAGAAGCCATGTCTTATGGATGCAGAGTTCTATTTTTCCAGGAAATCCTTAGTGAGGGGCATCCTACTAAAGGTAGCTCAGAATTAAGGGCTTTTCTTCCTAGCAAATAACATTAGCTTACTACCCAGAGGTCAAGTTGACAAGGAAATTAGATAAGGTCACCTACCTTCTTTTCTTTCTCCCAGGAGCATTCCCACCATTCATAACAGGGAGAGAGAGGATCTCAAATCATCTGCTTTAACTCCTTTCTCCCAGTCACTTAATATTAAAATGTAGAAATGGGACAAAAAGAGTTAGTTTATCTCTAGGGTAGAATTTATAAAGTAGTGTAATACAAGTAAAACAGAGATTCATGGAGATTATACAAATGTAAATGATTCATAGCATAAGTGCAAGGCAGAGTGTGGCATATTGGGTGAAAATGGTGGGGGGACATTCACCTGAGGCAAGATGAGGTACTGTTGTCACACAGAGGTGAAGAGGTTGGGATCTCAAAACAACAAATGCTCACCACATCCTCAGAAAAGAATTGGGGTAAAGGTCAAAGTAGGTCAAGTTTAAGACTAACAGGTTTTTAAATTACACTGTGCGCCAGCTGTATACCACAGAGTTCACCATTTATTGAGTTTCTGGGAAGTTAGAAAAAAATGTTAATGAGTCAAATAAGCTTGAAAAAGTCTCTTTGGCAATTTGGCAGAAAAGGTAAAAAGGAATAAAAAGAGACAAACAGAAAACCCACATTTTTCTGAGACTCTGACCTGAGCTTCCCCTAACATCTGAGCTTTAGAATTTCTACCTCTATGTCCTTTTTCTATCTCTTTCTACTCCTCCATGTGCTACTCAATATGTTTCGAAGGCCCTGTCTATAGCCTAGAGACACCTGTTGGTTTTTCAAGAAGTTTTTGAAAATAACTATATAGATATGCACGAAACCATTAGTCTGACCTTAGATCTGTGCGCTCTCTCTCTCTCTCATCTACTTCTGAATATTTTTGAAGAGAATAAGAATCAGAGTCATATTCTGCCCTTCATTTTCTTTCTTGTTTACTTCCACGCAATCACAGATGCATTTCTTGGAAATATTAATGATGTTCTTTTCAGAGAATTTTTCCAACACAGGGTCAAAGATGGATATTTGAAAGATAAAAATCTGTTTAAGGATAAAATTTTACTCATAGCAAATTCTGTGAAAATGCTGAATGGAAAAGTCAGGCAATTCATTTTCTGAAAGATTCATTTCCTGCTGTGTAATCTGTAAAGAAGTTACAAAAAAATAAAAGGAAAAGGCGGAACCAGCAGAAAAAAAACAGAGAAGAAAAGTAGCAAGTGTATTTCAGTATTAGCAAACTTACCTTGGAATGATCATATGTCAGATACAGACAGAACATGGTCCAGTAGATGATATCAGCTGAGGAGGCCCACTGATTGGCATTTACTTTGGCAAATGACTGAAGACCAGGGCCTGAGTTTCAGGGTGCTGACAAAGTTGGAAAGCAGATGATGGACTCAGAAAACCAAGCTCACAAAATACTGATCAGTGTGACTCATGACCACTATCCCCTTGGGTAGCCTCTATTCTAACCCCATGCCAACCTCGGAGCTAGACTCAGGAGCGCTTTGCGTTCACTTAAGGATTTACTTGCACCGAGTCGTGCATTAGTGAAGCAGATTTTATTGGAGATTTTAGAGGAGAGATGAATGAAGAGGCTTTACTTTGCACACCTACAATAATTAGTGCACAACGTCTCCAGCAAACATGCAATTTCCCCCAAATTTCTCTTTACCGTGACTGGCCAAGGAGCCTCCTCTTCCCTCTAACTCCTCTCTCTCGCCATCTGTGGTATAAGGCTCAAGATTGTGTGCTGCCTTGACAACTGTTCAAATCCAGAGGGGCTGGGATGGCCTAACCGCGAGTTCTCCTCCCCATTCTGCTCCAACAGATAAGATCTCTGAGCCCAACAACCCTCCTTATCAAAGGGACCAGGTGCAGTTCCTGCTTGACCCTAAGTAGCAAGTTTCAGTTCCCTGCTAGCCTGGAGAATTATTCAAACAAGCTAATCACATCCTCCCACAGGAGCCAGGGGGGGCACCCATCCTCTCCATACTACAAAGCCTGCCTCCTACAACCTCTGGTCGTACCTCTGTTACTGACTGCAACCCTGTGTGGCCCTGCATGGCATGCAGTGTCCTCCTCCCTGGGCTATGAGGATGTGTGACTAACATACTGCTGTTGATCTCCTCTGTCCAGGGTCAGTGTGTCTGTTCAGCCATCCTCATAAGCCTAGGGCAGGAATCCCTCCCTCACCAATGGGGTGAAGAGGAGGTAAATACAGCACCATTCCTTCAGCCCATCCACCTCACGGATTCTAACTTCCAGCCTTTCTTGAGAATGTAAATGAGAGTTCTGCTTCTTCTAACCTCCTAATGTGCATTCCACCTGTGTACCACTTAATACTGCAAGAATGGGAAAGGCCATTACAGTGAAGAAAACCCTGTGAGAACAAGAAGAAAAGGATCCTCCAGCCAGCAGACCCCACTCTGCTTTAAATTGCAGTAAAGATGTTAAATGACATTTTATTGTTATTTTGCTATATGTCCATAAAACTGAAGTTCAATTTATAGCGTGAAATGTAACTGCCAGGAGACTAAGCCATTCGTATACTTTCACCAGGACTTTTTCCTCCTCTCTGCAGATCTAAGTGAAAAGCCAAATTATATTCAGGATTCTTGGTAAAAGCAGAATCAGAAAAATGGAGATTGGATTGTATGAATTGAATATTCAGTGGAAATAAATATAAACTTCTTAACAGTCTTTTCAGGTTTTTTTGTGTTTTTAATGTATCGCCTCACTTAGTCTTCATAAAAACAAACTAGCAGTTGGATAGAGTTATTATCTCCGTGGCACAGATGAGAATGCTGAAACACAGAGACTTTGGGTAATTTGCTCAGGGTCACTCCGTGATGAATGATGGAGCCAGAATCTGAAATCAGGAGAGCATTTAAAGATTGTTGTCTATTTTGCTGTCTCTTCAGTTATATGTGGCAGGAGTCAGGCAAAGCTCTGGAGATATGATAACATTCATCTTTGTTTAATATAAATTATTATTATAAATTCTCTTCTAATTCTGTCTTCCTCACCACATGGTAATCTCTTTGAGGTACTCTTTAGTGCCTCACTCAGAATGTGGCACACAATAGATGTCTATACATATTCTGTAGAATGTATGGACAACTAAATAAATGGATATTCAAAAATGTCCATTCATCTCTACAACCATGCTCAAGATAGGGTTCTGAATTCAATTTATCAGACTTGTATATTAATGTGTCCCCTCAGGACGGATCCTCGAGGCACACCGACAACATTGCTCTCTTACTCTGTTCCTCCCCTAAGTTCTAGGTGTGACTTACAGAATTTGAAGATCTCCCCTGTGGGATTCAGCCAAAATTACCTTGTTTGGACTTGCATTGACAGCACATCTTTATCTGCACTCTTTCTCTTGTATCTCACTTCCCCACGTCCTTAATATTTTTCAAGGAATTTTTCCTAATAGGTAACTTGAACAAGAAGCCTCATTTTAGGGTCTGCTTTTGGGAAACGCTTCTTGGCATTTACCAACTGTTTTATTATGCCCTTTAATATTCACATCTGCTTGTACTTACGCAAGACAATGATTATTCTTCCCATTTTGAAAATGAAATATAGTAGGCTCAAAGGGGAGGCCACCCAGGCATGTCATTACGAAGTAACGGAGCTGGGCCCCGGAGTCCAGGCCTTCAGATTCCTGGATCAGTGCTCATTCACACATTTATCAGTGAATTTATCATTTATCACATTATTCACTGCTTGAGACTATGTCTTCACAGACTAGACGTCATTAGGATTGTTCTTAAAATCTCTTATCTCTGCTACTTTCTACAATCAAGTACAAGCAAAACAACAGATCCTACATGGAACGTAAGAGCAGCCTGGGACATTTAATTCTATGCATATGTGGCAGATCATTACATATGCATACTTAATCTCCCAACTGTCATCTGTACTCTGGATGAAGTCATGAGTAACTCACCCAACAATGGTTACGTCAGTCTGCAACGAAATCCAAAACATCCCACAGCATGCTTATGAAGGTGTCCGAAAAGGAATGTATCTTTTTGTCAGAAAAACACAATTTGGATCTTCAAAAAAAATATCTTCTGTTGGATTGCTCACCTTCTGCACTAAAGCAGGTTATTGTGACCTCACACCTCAGAGTTATTTTATTCCTGGATTTTTCTCAGAAATTGTCCATGGCAGAGAAAAGAGGGAAAAAATCCAAATATTTTTGGCTATAAAATAAAAAAAAATTTAAATACAATTATCTCGGCTCTTACAGCATTCTGATATGTTTATTCCTCTTTCTCATTCCTCATATAAAGGTGTTTCTTTATGATATTAACTTAAAATAATGTACTTCATAAAATAATCATAAATTATCTTATATTAATAGGAAACTAACTCAAGAATAAATAGGAATATATTGACTCTTTTTAGTATTTTAAAGGATTTTTATCTCAACTTCCCATCAGAGATTTTAATTCCATTGTGAATATTCTAAAATTTGTATTTTTGATACATTTCCTTTTTGTCTGCAGGGGAGAGGAAGAGGAATTTTTTAGAGGCCACATTGCCTCTTCCTTCTGCATAGAAAGCTTTTCTTTGTCAACAAGAACAGTGTTGATTGAATTAAGACCACTATTGTCTTTTTTGGAAAAAATGTCTACATCTGTTCTATTGTAAAAGAGAAATTGGAAAAACTGTTTATTTCTTCTTGTTCTAATAGCAATCTTTTGACTACATTTAGTACTCAATGAGACTTTACAAATGACATTAGAGCAATATATTCAATTTAAGTCAACAAATATTTATTGAATGTCTACTATGTGCCATGCACTCTGAAGTTATATTAGAGAACAAAACAAATCCAGACTCTCATGGAACTTTTATTTTAGTGAAGAAATATAAACTATATAATACCAGATGGTGATAAAGAGATGTTACAAAAAGATTAAAGTTAGGCAAGAGGATGGAACATGACAGTGGAGATGAGGATAATTTAGATGGGATGGGCAGAGAAAACCTTGCTGAGTGGAAGCCCAAAGGAATGAGTAAGTTAGTCACACATATCTGTTCATGACTAGAATAAAGAATACTTCAGGCAGAACGAGAACAAGTGAAATGACTCTTAGGCAGAAATATGCCCAGCATGTTTGAGGAATAGTGAGAAGACAGCGTGGCAAGAGAAGTTTTAGAAGATGAGGTTTGAGAGGAATGGAGAATGACATCATGTAGGACCTTGGATTTCTTGGAAGTTAATATATGGTTTTAATCTGGGGAGTGACACAATCTGACTCAAGTTTTAAAATTCAAACTTTTCGAAAAATCTGACTGCTATGTTGAGATTCTACTGTAGGGAGTTGAAAGGAGAAAGGTCATTAGGAAGCTATCGAAATAGTTCTGGGGAGAGATAATAGCAGTAGGTTGCAAGAACTGAGAAGTGATTTGATGCTGGATATATTTTGATGGAAAGGCCAATAAGGTTTGCTGGTGGACTGGATGGGAGGTATGAAATAAAAAAGGGAAAAAAGAATAACTCGAATTGTTTTGCCCAAGCAACCAGTGGGCTAGAGTTAACTTTGTTTGTTTGTTTGTTTTGTTTTTTAGCTAGGGAAGACAAAAGGAATAGTGGGATAGGTGAAGAAATGAATAGCTTGATTAGCTACATTTAGAGTTCCAAAAGAAAAATGTCTCACAGGCAGTTGGATGGAGGAGTCTAAAGGTTAAAGGAAAGTCTGGGCTGAAGATATGCACCTGAGTCATTAACGTATAGAGATGCATTTAAAGCCATGGAACTGGATGAGATCACTAAAAGGAGTGTGGATAGACAGAGAAAATAATAGGTAACCTCGAACTGCATGGCCTTTATTAATGTGCATCTTCCCAAGCAAGAGCTCCACAGATATGACTTTCATATGGATTCAAATACTCTATTCTTGTAGAATTGAACAAAACAAATTAAACCTAGCATCATCCAGTCACCAAGGTTCTCTCTTCCCTCTGTGTGACAAATACAGTCTGCAAAATATTCTAAGTTCTGGGGATTTCTATTCATGGAAGCCTCTTTCAAAAATTAATGGTCGATTAGGATGATCTCAGAGCAACAAGGAAGGGTAAATAGTGAAAAAAAGAATTATACAGTGGCAAACCATGTAATTACCTCCAATAATCCTTCCCTATTTGATAATTACCAAAAAAAATCTCTCTTCATCTTTGTAATTCTTCCTCATAACCAATAATTTCCTTTCACTTAAGATGCCTTCTTTAGTCCTAACCAGGTTGAACAAATTTACTTACATATCCTATGCAAATGTGTGTTTTTTAATACATTTCCATTTTAATATGAAATCCTCAAACACTTTTTTTACTTTGTTCAAAAGCATTGATTTTGTGGAAACAAAACCGTGACCAAACACATAGAGCACGTAGGAGACTTAATATCCCAGGATGGTTGTTTAGGAGACATGGCATCTGGTCCAACACATAGAGATAAAAAACGAGATAGAGATACAGAATGAGGTAGAGATACAGATACAGATAGAGAGAGAGAGAGATGAAGATAGAAAGAGACTTTACAAATAATATTAAGGCAGTGTTAGGCCTATTATATAGCACTAGAATTTAACCAATGTACTCAATTCATTATTCTGTATATTTTTACATATTATATTACATATAATACATAGTGTATTATATATTATCATAGTCATATTTATATATATTTTTAAGTTTGTGATATATTTCAGGTAGGCACTACACAGAAAAACTGTTCTTTCAGCAAAACTTTTTTCCTGGCACTGATTTGTCACACCAGCCCCAACCTTTCAGCATTCTTGAATATTTGGATAATAAAACAAGAAATAATTTGTTTTTCATTTTGTAACCACTTTTTAGCATCACAGAAGTACTAGGAAGAAAACACAGGGCATGTTGATAAGAAACCAGTGTCAAAACCAATAAACTCAGCTTTATATACTATGTGCAATGATCATTTATATTCCATCCATCCCCAGGATACTTGAAATGATCTGCCAACAACTGTCATGACAGATGACTGTGTACCACTTGACATCACTATGGCAGGTCTGTGTACTCACTGCAGCTGTCAGGCTACAAGAGAAGGGGCAGCAAAAACATGCCAAAGTTGTGCCTACCAAAAGCCAGATGTGCAGGTTAGAGAAAGAAATTCTAAGTTCAAGGGATAGAAATGAAGAAAGCTGGTTGTTTTACAATGTGTAGACTAAACTAATAAATAGTTCATTGCACTCCAAAAAATTGTTTTGGCGTCATCAAAAATAGAGACATATCTCCGTCACATGTCTACTCATTGGCTTTGCATGATACTAGGTTCTAGGTTGAGGGGCAAGAGAGATCAGTTGCTTCCATAAGCCATCACCAGGGATCCACATTTCAGTTATTCTGAACCTTACACACAAACACACATCTACAAACACATATGCAGCAGCACTTTACAATAAAAGACAGTAAGAGCATTTAACTGCATTATTGACAAATTTCTGAAAAAAATTTCCCTCAAACACGTTTCATCCAGCAAATTTGATGGTAAATAATAAGACAACCATTTGGCAATGTTGATGTTTATTCCTGCTGTCCATTCAGGATTGCTTGCGTTTAGTATCTAGATTTCTTTGGTCTTTTTATAGGCACTTATGTTCAAAAGAACAAAATAGAATAAACACTTGGTTGTGATGTACTTTTTTGGTGATAGTTTCCATCAAGGCTAACATTGTTTTCCATGGCCTGAACTCAAATTCACCTTTCTTTTCCTAACGTGGTCAAGGTACTGGCTGAAAAATGTAAGGAAAGCAGTTGGTAAGGATATTTGAAGATGCTTATTTCACTGGGGGAGAGCAAACTACAGTCAGGAAGCGCATTGCACTCTGAGCAGGAAGGAGGGACAAAGTGTGAAAAAAAAAACACCGGTAGAAATGCACCTCAAAACATCTTTTCCTATAAAAGAAATTAACTCTACACTAGAATTTACAAAAGCTTTCTAAGCCTAAAACCCTGTTTCAAATAAACATATAGAAATTTAAAAAATTTTAGTTGTTCTGAAAGAAAATAGAGATTAACACTTTACGTCTATACATTATAATTGGGATATATTTAATGAAAATCCAGTCTTTTCAACTTATTTTAGTCTGTACACATGTAAAGAAGCAAAAACTTTAGAAGTGTCTCCAGTCATTCCAGACATTTTTCACTGATAAAAAATCAAAATGGACAACTTCCAAGTTTGTAAAAATTGGCTGAGACTCGGCAACTGGCAATTGTCGGCAGATTTTCATTCCCTGTCCCGTATTGTGAGTCTGGTTTTTGAGTAGTAAACCCTTTGAAGTCCATGGGAGTTCTACATGCAGAAAAAATTGTGTCTGTGAACCTAGTCTTCGCCTTTTTACTCCCCCTTCTACATTTTGTAAATGTTTAGTGTTGAGCTAACACATGTTCGTGCTGCATCTTCTGCTTTTCTTAACACTATTATAAAAGTTGCATTCAAATTGTATAATCCAGAGAAAATGTTAACCTGTATGCTTTCCAGAAACAAAGATTATTCAGCTAAAATTAATAATATGCATTATGCATTAAGCAAATAGTGCTTGTATATGCACTACGAGCACTACATAGAACTGGAAAGTAAATTTTAAAATATAAGTATATATAAACTTCAGGGAAATGATCCAGAAAAGTATTCCAATTAATTTATAAATTACTTTACCACTCTCTGTCTGCATCTCGCCCTTTGCCTTCTCTCTCTCTGTTTCTGTCTCTCTGTGTGTCTCTCTCTCTGTCTCTGTCTCTCTCTCTGTCACTCTCTTTCTTAGTTATAAGACTTTTAAAAGTTGAATCATTTAGCCTCAAATTTTCCACATTAGTGTCTAGTCTAAAATGGAATTTCTTTTGAAGGCTTAAGCAAAATCTGTCTAGCTATTTGTGAGTTATGTGAAAATAGAAGAAATGTGCTTCTCCACTTATAAAAAATACAGTTAAGATTTTTCTTTTTGCTTATGTAAATCAAATGGGGCCAAAGCTATAAACTTTAAACTTAGAAAGATTCACATCCAGTTGAGAAAAGAAAATGAAGCTGGATTCAATGAAAATCTTCTAAGTATTCTTGTTCTTAATTTACAGAACGTAAAGAAAAGTGATTTGAGCATACCTAGTGAAATATGTCTGTCTACCTGTCTAAAAGGTCACAGAAGTCATTTCCTAGGGTAGTTACAGTACGTGTCTGAATGCATGAGCTCCCTCATTCATCCTGTCTCTCTCATCCTAAAGCCTAGGAAAATTAAGTGAAAAAGACATATTGCAATATTAAAAGTAAGATTATTAAGAATTTAAAAATCAGGAAATTGCTAAGTGAATTATCCATGAATAATATTAAATGCGAGTGTGTATTGTATATATGTGTAAAACATTTTTAACAACAAAACACTGGGTTATGTTGGAATTACAGATCAAGTTGTCTATTTTCTGATTTAGACATGTTACATGTTGCATGTACTCCACTCTTGCTCCAGATTAATCCAGCCCTGCTCCACCTTGCCTCATCCCTGGTCCCATTTCCAAACACTTAACCAACCTCTCCTTTTAATCCAAAACTATGATTTCAAGAAACCCTATGCATCTCAGTTTATAAGCATTTTCTACTTTACTACTCTAAGTAACCCAAGAAATACCAGTTTTCCCATAACTTTCAAATGGAAGCATTGCCATTTGTAATTGTCTTCTCTCTGCGATGTGAGTGAAAGGGTCAGCACTTTCGTGAGGCGCTACTTCCTATTTTTAGCACAGTGACGATAGCTTTGAATTCTCCATCACTCTCTCTCATTCCTTTGCATCCTTTTGACTATAGGTCACTTCCTTGTATTCCATCACATGTTTGGAATGGGACTCAAAGTTCTTCTCTTTCCTACTCTATTTTCCTAACATCTTGAGCCACATCATCATTTGTACAGATGACCATGTCGTTGCCCTGGTCTTCCGGTTCTGACACTTCCACACAATTTCACCATGCTTGCAACCACCTGTTGATTCACATTATACTTCCACAGGCCAAGATTTCCGTTTTCAACTCACCTTATTGTCATTGCCTTCAAACGAACTTCTTGATTCAGGTTTCCTCCTCCTTTCTCCAATCCACTTTCCGTCTTGATTTCTAAACACAACTTTAACTATCTACAAGCACTTGAATGTACAGTTGTTCAGGATATGACTTCCATATAACCACATAATTAGACTTCACCTCTAAATCTTCGTCTGTAAACTCCAAATTTTATCTCCTGACTTATCACTATGAAAGGTAACAAGCAGATACTTTTCTCTCCCATCCCATTCCTCTCTGTTACTAATATTATTATTTGATGATTTTTCTCTTGGTTATCTTTTTAGCTTTATGTACAACATTTAAATCTCTCTACATTAAGCAGCTTCAGGGAGTATTTCTTAAACTCTTATTATTTAAGAAGAGGAATATGAAATTATTACTCCTGGAGAGTAGAACAAGGTTATAAGACTTGTGCTTTTCATTCTATATCTCTCTGTACTGTCTGAGTTACCTGTCCTTGAGTTACTTGTGAAATAAAAATAAACAATGTGGAGATTTGATCGTGACATTCACTTTCAATGACTGCCAATTTTCTCAATTGATTAGCTTTTCTATACTCCCATCACGTTGTAATTCATATAAACCTCCCCGCCCCCGACCTCAGTCCTTAATTTGTATTCCTGCTTTACAACGTCATTGCCTACTAGTCTTAGAGTTCATCCCAAGCCCTGGCCAACTTGCCTAGAACTGTGCCTTCACACTGCGGACAGGCTTTATTCACCACATATGTGAATTTCACAGCTGCAAATTCTACGTAACAGTCCACAAATTAGTTATTCAGCATATTCTGAACTTGTGTTCTACATATAATTCTTGATTTTTTCTATCATAGCAAATCTGTCAGAAGGAATATCAGATTTGCCACATCCTTGAGTTAAGATCATTGAACAACAAAGTTCAACCCTTCCTAAAGCCAGATTCCAGTTTACTCTGCCCTCGCCTTGTCCCTGCTGGCAGAGTTCTCCTCCACAGACACCTTCCCACCAGCGGAAGCAGCGGCCATGCTGGTAAGGCCCAAGCAGTCCTCAGGGACAACTTTTTACAAATTAGGACTTAATGTTCAATTTCTTTATTCCCTCCAGCTCCTGTTGGCTAGACTGTAAGTAGCTCCAAGTCAAGGAGGATTTTTTGCTTCATGTAGAAATGATTTAAGCTTAAGTAAAGGAGCCAATAAACATTTTTACAAGTAATAATATGATGAAACTCAGAAGTTTTCAGGATGCTTTCTTTTAGCAATACCCCCAAGCCTCATGAGCAAACTGATATATTTATTTTTCCCCTAATTCAACCATTTCAGCAAAGTTCTCATTTGGGGGAATACATTTCCTTTTATGTTCTATTCCCACGTTTAAATACAAAGAAGTTTTTCTTTCATCACATGTGTTTTTCAAAAGTGAAGTTTCCATTTCATGTTGTGTATGACAGTAGCCAGCCCAAGTTCCACAATTCCTAGGCAGGGCTCTGAATTCTGGTCCCCAAACCAGATGAGATGCACTCATCACTCAGCAGCACCTGCCAGAAGGAAACGTCTCAGGCTGCCTGAAAGAAACAGCCAAAGAAAGAACCTCACAGCCAAGGAAAGAGAATATAACATTTAAAAGCATTTCAAAAATGTCTGACTACAAAATGCGAAGAAAAGACTGTCTCTAAAATTGGAGAGAGGGAAAATGTAGATTATAAAGCCACATTTTCCATTTTAGCAACCTAATAGATTTGTCCCCAAAAGAGTATTTTCCATCAAATAAGAATATCAAGTTATTCCAGGAAAATGTATTGAATCTACAACTTCAACACAATAAGGCAAAATTTCTTTACAAGCAAAATATTCTACTGTATAGCTATAATCTAGTCATTTTATAATCCTGAGGTGACTTCCACTTCCATCACAAAGTCATTATAAAACATGACAAGTGACTCTCATTTTTAATCACTGCAGTAAAACTGTAGAGGAAAAAAGAAAAGATCATCTAGCTCCAGTTTCCTCTGCTTTCTGTACGCCATCCACATTGAACTTCTTTTATTCCTTCCAACTCACTATGCCTTTTCCAGCTCAGAGACCATGAACTTGCTATTCCTCTAAGCCTCCCCAAGCAACCATCCACCTCACTTATCTAAAGAGCACTTATCAAGTGCATCTCATGTATTCATCCATTCCTTCAGCAAACATTTAGGGAGAGCCTCCTAGGCACCCAGCTCTGTTGGAGACATAGGTGGTACATCAGTGAGCTCATGGGGTTCGCATTCTAGGGAAGAGATAGAGGCAATAAACACACAAATAATGTGAAGTCTGTCAGATGGTAATAAGTACTATGGGCAGCAATAGTTCAGAGTGAGGGGAAATGGATCCCTGAGGTAGTGGTGATGATTCTTTTATAGAGTGTGGGCAAAGTATAGTTTTTCAAAATGGCATTTGAGAAAACATCTGAAGAAGATGAGGGTTGAGTCATGTGTATATCTGGTGGAAAAGTATTCTGAACAGAGAGATCAGCAGGCACAAAGACCCTGAGAATGGAGCATGCTTGACATGATTGAGGATTAGCAAGGATGCCAGAACGGCTGTAGCAAAGGAACAAGAAGAAAGCATCAGGGGGCTACTCAGAGAGGCAACAAGACCAAATGGCCTATGGACCCCAGGCAGACATTATAAGCCCTCTGACTCTACTCTGAGCAAGATAGGAGTCATCGGAGGGTTTTGAGCTAAGAAGGGTCATAAACTGACTTCAGTTTTCATGAGGATCACTTGGGCTACTGTGTTGCGTATAGACTGGAGGGAGGGAGGGGAGAAGAAGGGAGAGCAGTTAGGAGGCTATTGCAGTACTAATCCATGTGAAAGATGATGGTCGCTAGGAGCAGGGTGCTGGTGGTGGTGGTGGTGGCGGCAATGAGACAGAGCAGGATTCTGGATATTTTAAAAGTAGATCCTGACAGGAGTGTCAACTTAAAAGTGAAATCCTCAAGGAAACCTGATGTCAGACCAGGTTAGGACCTCCTGGTATACACTCCCAGGGGTCCTGACACCTGTTCTTCTAAACACACTGCCCCCTTTCAGTGTTTGTCTTTATCTGGCTTTATCTTCTCCTGTAACCCCAAATCAAAAGTAATGCCTTTCATGTACTAGATGCCAAATAAATATTCTATGAAATGATTAAGTGACTGAAAAATTAGGGCATTTGTGCATTTCTTTACTTCTACTTGTAATGACCTCTTATAACTTGTTGACCTGATGAACTCCTATTCACCCATCAAAACCTAATTCAAATATCGCCTGAATCCTTCCATTTATCCTTTACCAAGACAGAGTTAATCATTATCTTCTCTCTGTTTTTGTATCTTGTAACATTGCATTTATTACCATGTATTACAATTTACTTTTTGTAGTGTAGGGAAAAAATATCTTCACAGATGTGCTCTTAGCAAACAAGGATATCTAATAATCAAGAGTTTTTGTTTCTGCAATGTAATAAACTCTCCGCAACACACCCAGGCCTCCAGAGTATATACTATGCACACAAATGCCAATATAAATGACTTTTAAAAATGATAGCAAATAATATATTGAGTATATGTCTAACTGTATGTTAAACATTTGTCTAAATGATCACATTTACTTTTCACAAAACACTATAAATTAAAACAATTGTTACCCCATTTTACAAATCAGAAAATTGAGGTTAAGTACTTGCCCAATTTACATAGGTAATAAGCGTCATAGCCCGACTTCAGTCCTGAAGTTGTCACCAAACAACCTCTGTGCTCTGCAGTCTCTCTAAAAGAAAAGGAGTTGGGTTCCGTGTCTAGCCCCAGAGTAGATAGAATTGACACAGGAGATTAAACTTAGGTTAAATCAAGTGTTCAGCAGGAACGGGAACTCAGACCCCAAACCTGAAGCCCAAACCGACCATGTTGACATATATCTTCCAGGAATTTTCAGAAATATGAGAAGCAGTAGATTTCCCATGGAATATGATATTAGAGACTTGAACCCATTTAATTTCATTTCCAAAAGATAGGATATTCCTCACAAGACACATGAGCTACATTTATTTTAATGTTCACTTCCTCTAATAGACTTCAGCTTCCCTGAAGGAAGTGCTCTATCTTTTCATCTTTGTGACGTGCTGCTTACCAAGTTCTTAAGTTAACAGAACAGAGTCATTCAAATCTTCCTCCTCTTATAGGGGTGTCAACTTAAACCTGGAGAGGTCAAATGACTAGACCACAGTCATAAGAGAATTTTAGCAGGGAAGATGCAGGTCCTCTGACTCCTGGTCTAGGGCTTGATATCACCCACCACATTTAAAATCATGAAACAGAGTCATGTAGAAGAAAACTCAGACAAAGGAAGGAAGAAAGGAAAGGAGGATTTATTTTCTTTTCTTAAAACTTACAACAAACTCAAGATGCAGGTTCAGTTACGTATCCCATTTAGTGGAGAAGCTTCTTCTTATTGATACTGCAAAGTATGTGTCAGCTCCTATGTGGACGTTATTTTCATCTAATGGTGCTTTTGAATATGGCCTCTGTCCTCTCCATAAATTATTTCATTCAAGTCTGGTGTTGCATTAGGACAGAATAGTCATTTGTATTCCATTGAACATCCATTTCCTAGAGTGTGATGGCAATAATCTTCAATATAAATAACTTTATAACCCATTATCAAATATTTGACAATCACTTCTCCTGAGGTTGACACATTAAAAAAGCAGAACATTTATAGCCAAGAATGGAATCAGCAACCAGTGGAGTAGATATATACTGTAAATAATAATAATAATAAAGTCAAGCAATAATAGGATTAACTGCAATGCATTCTCAGGTATGCAGGTTTTTCAAATACAGAGTTTCAAGTTCTAGTAAATTTTTGGAACAAACATATCTTACAAGTTAGGGATCCTTTTTTCCGACATCTACTCCCTCCACAAGCACAAATTCCCCTCGTGCCTCTCTTCTGCCCCCACTCCCACCCCCCACAGGTCCACATATATTTGGTGAAGTTGATAATGAACCCCTTAATCTCAAGCTCGTGTGCCAGATGTGCAGTAAACCAATCACTGAGACACCAGTGCTTGGAGGTAGAGAAAGGATTCTTCAAATTGACCAAAATGAGAAGGCAGGAGGATAGGTTCTCCCAAATCCACCTCAATGAAAGAAGAGAGCAGGAGGTCTTTATAAAGCTAAGGGGCTTGGGAGGAGGAGTTTGGGAGAAACAAAGGGGAAGTCTGTGTTTCTTTCACTCCAAATAAGACCTTGGGCAACCAAACTTTTGGGTGTCAGCAGCAGCTGGGGGCTGGTTATCTGGTGGTCATAACTTCCTTAAAGGCATTCTTTTTCTTCTGCAAAACAAGCTCATAAATCTTTGTGACCCTTGAGTCGACCCTCAGATTAAACATGAAAACAGTAAATTAACAAGTTTATAATGATGCATGGATTAACTTCTTTTCATCTGTGACTTTGTTGGGAACAAGGTCAAAGGGTAACCATGTTCTTATTGAATATTTACAGTAACCTCCAGGTACCCGGCTTCAAAGTTTCTTCATTTGTGTTTTTTAATTAATCATCTTGCAGTTGCATTGCCCTCAACACCAATTTTTTTGTCTAAAGCAGGCTAGACATTTCCCACAAATTATTACAGGCTGAATTAAACTTAAACATTAGTTCAATGCACTATCACTTCCATGAGGACTTCTTGTTTTATGTGCCTGGCCTGGTGATGATGCATTAAATGGTGAATTTCTTTGTGTCCTCAGCTAACCCTTGAGACATTGTTGGCTGCAACCCAGGACCATTAATTTCAATCGTATATTCTTCAGTTGGATGTATCATGTTTGTGTCTTCTGGTCACACTATTTGGGGAACAATCCTGAACATCTCTTTTCCTGTACTCTCAATTTCTCTACAGTCTGGGCTTCCTGACTGTGTAAATCAGCCATGCTATACCTGCCACCAAATTATCCCTGTAGGAAAAAAGCACTTCTGAGAAGGGACAATGGGCACAGTCACTGCTGTCCTTTTCTGGGCTAGGGCTACATGGGTTCACCTTGCTACCACAGAGGAAATCCAGAACTACCACTTCAGAAGGTGTCTGAACAAGTCACTGAACCATGGCTCTTTGAGGCCAGCTGTTCTCCAATCCACTTCTTCCTCAGCTCAAAGACATGGCAATTCCAACCAAACTTGATAACTCTATCCCCAATACACAACAGTAGCTTGTAAACCTTAAGGACAATCAGAATGTCATGGGGAAACCTGTTAAATTCAGAGTCCTGGCACCCACCAGCAGAGACATCAAATCAAATGATTTGAAATGATGACAAGAATTCTAAATTTTTAACAAGTACCCCATGTTATTTTGAGACAAGTGGTCCTTGGATTACAATATTGTGAAAACCACTGGTCTTCCATCTGTGGGGCACACCATCAGGTTTTTATTAGTTTCACATTATTATTCCTGTGAATTAAGGAGATCAGTAGAGACCCTCTCAACAGAGACTCAGTAGAGCTTTCTTTTTCAAGTAGCTAGAAAGGAATGTTAAGGAGAATCCTTTTTTCAGAGTACATTTCTCTGCTGTTAGTCACATCAGTGTACATACTGGCAATAACTTGTTTACTGGTATTTACTTCCTAATTTTACAGTTACTGCCTAATCATGCCCATAATTGTCATATCCCAGCAGGTAAATTTTTTAAGGCCATTAATTCGCATATTAAAGGCCCAGGAATTATCACAGTATAGAATAAGCCACAAAATAAAAATACATAGTAGAAAAATATTTGTTGGGAAGAAAAATAAGTCTACAATCATAAGACATTGGCCTTTCCCTTAGAAGATAACCTGACTTCAATTTCATTCTCTTTGATTAAAACTAGGTAGCTCCTTGAAAGCTTATTTTCTGTTCTCATATTTTATCCAAGTTGCTAGGTCAAGAGATAAACACTGAGACAAAGAGGAATGGCTCCAATACTGAGATGCATGTCAACTCTTCCAGGAACCTCCAGAATTTACTGAGCCTGCAGGATAGCTTTTGTGATCTTTTTGTGTGAAATCCAGTACTGTGTCAGCCTCCTAGGGTCTAAAGTGTGCCTTTCTTAAAAGACCTCAAGATTTATTCCCCCTAGCTTTGAATGAGTGAAAATGTGTTTTGTTGAAACTTCCCGAGAAGTAACTGCATTTACTATGGAATCTTGTATTGTTTATGGGCCTGATGAAAGCATTTGGCACTTAATGATTCCCAGACTATTTCAACTTAAAAAAAAAGAAAGAAAAGAAAAGAAAAAATGGTGGAAGTTGAATGTTTTGAATGCCAGAAATAAAATATGTGGTTTCTAAACACCTTACAAATAAATTAATGCAACAATTTGCCTCAGATGTTACAAAAAAATTTGATGACTGTTGACCTGTTCAAAGGAGGAAAATGAAACATGAGAGAAAGTGACTGAGAATAAGATATCCAGGTGGCCCTCTGAAATTCAAGTCTGTTGCTATTAGCTCTGGTTTAATTATCTTACACTCCCTCACAGTTAGTTTTCCCACAAATGCTAATACTCCCTATGAAACCTCAGCCTTTGCTAGAGTCTGTACTCTAAGAAGTAATGTATTCTTCTTAACTTCTATCCAGTTAGAGGCACCGTACACAGTGCATAGTAACAAATGGTAGATTTGAATGGCTACACATATTTTTTGGAATTTATTATAATTAGGGGAAAAAATAACTTTTATGGTTTTCACCAAATTATTTTGGGGGGAAGAAACTAAGAGGTAGTTTTTCCTTAGCAGATGCCACCAATTTAAAATTGACTTCAGAATATTTATTATATGATAAACGTGACAATTTAGTTAGTGTAACACTTAAATCTCTTCATTATTGAGATTAGGTTATTTCTGAACTATGGAGAAAATGCACACAATACCTTCTGGTGATGGATTTTATCATCTAAATATGTCTTCATATGTAAAAAAAAAACTGTCAGGTTCACTTGCAACTCTAAAGCTTCCATTTTATTAAACAGGAAAGCCAATAGAATTTACCCAATTACTCTGTCAAAATTGTTTAAGTTGTAAAGAGAAGTTAAAACAACAAAAATTCTGGAATTCAGTGTTACAGTCTACGTTCTTTTAATTCCTGATTTTCCTTTTGCCAAAATTCAGAGACATATAGAACTCTAAATGCACAAGCTGTGAAGTCTTATTATTCACTGTTTGACAAGCATCTAAACTCTTTCCGGCAACCTGTTAGTTATATGAAAGTTTGATTTTCGTGCCTCTCATCCTTACTTTCTGTACTTCTCCACCACCTTCTGGTACCCTTAATCCAATGAGTATCTTCATATTCTACCTGAATTTCTTCAAGGTTCCCAATTCAATGGCCTCTCCAGAGATACCCTCTCTGGCAAAAACGTATGTTCCAAAATAACCTCTCCCTTCAACTCTTCCCATCTGTCCAATCTATAGTCTTTAGATCTGAGCCAGCATTTAGCTAGCTATTTGGGATAAAATATCTTTAGTAGTAAGTATTCTTTTCTTTTAAAGTTACAAATGCCCTGGCCAACTAGTTTAAGCAAAAAGAGAATTTGTTGGCTACTTTAATTGGAAAATCCAAGTGGTTATGTAAACTTCAAGTACAACTGGATCCAGAATTTCAAATGATGTCATTAGGAACCACTCTCACACTCCTCTATTTTTTGTATGTATCATTTATTTTTAGGCAGGTTCTGTCCATGAAGAGCAAAAATGGTTCTGGAAATCTGTAGCTTTATAGAGTACTTAGTATCTGCAATCACAGAAGGAGCGTTTCTCTCTAAGCATACATATCATTTACCCCAAAAGAGCCTTGATTGTTTCTGCTTGGATTATATGGCCAAGCTATACAGTCACCAAGTTCAGTGGGATGGGATGAAGGTCAATTTCCCACTCCTTTCACAAGGAAGAAGGTGTTGAGATTGATAACCTACCATTTGAGTGAGTGGAAGTTCAATAAAGGAAAAGAAGGGCTATTTTACTGTGTCTCACTGAGGACTGAATTCATAGTATCAGAGGTGTTTTCCTTAAGGATTCTTAATACTATAACTATTTTCTAACAGTGGGATTGTTAGTAGTGTGACTGGGATGTTGAAAAATTATTTAACTAAAGGAGTCTTCCAGAATCTCCTTAAGGATGGCTCATCTTAATATGCTTTTTATTCTATGTCCAAGATGACCTAATTCCCAAAGTTTTCTGCTCCCTGAAAATAGGTGTGCATTTATCCCTTTCCAAAAGAGACATGAGAAGTAAATCAGCAAAGAACCAAAATATACACATACTTCTAATCTAAATTACAATCCATATAGACAAATTTACTGAGAAGTTTGTCTCCACTCTCTTTCTGAAGCATTCTTATAAAGAAAATCATTCTCAATAAATGTAGAATATTATTATTATTGAAGGAATCAAGCAAAAAGGAAAAGAAATATAGAAGGTACATATTTTTTCTCAAAATTTAATCCTTCAACCTTAACTCTGATACCCCTGATGAAAGATCATCTTTATTTACACTGTTATAAATTAGACAGAAGCTTGGAATTACCTCACACAAAACTACCCTCAAGGCCTCTTTGAACCTGACATAGTTTATATTGTATTTATTTATTTGGATACCTATCTCTTCACTAAAGATAATAAATTCTTGACAAGAAATCATAGCTTGCAGACTTATGACATCAGGTAAAATCTTGTCCAATTTTTTCCTAAAAGACTATGAAATCTGGCATGGAAGTATTTAAAATCTTAGATTTTATTTTTTAACATGCTACTTCTTCAATAAATTTGCTTAAGCATGTGTGTTGAGCTTGGATTAAAAAGTGCTATGAGTAGCTAAATAGTTTAAAGCTGGAGCATCATAGAATGATGCTGGGAATGATGTGCTACCATCACACAGTAAGTGGTACTGGAATTTATTGTAAGATAATATAGTTAAGACATTTCAACAAATTAGATTATTATATTTGTAACTTGAATTAATATAGAATGCTAAAACTTCTCAGTACTCTGCAAATTCTATGTACTGATAAATTGTCCATTTATTATTTCAGAAACTAGCCTTTCTGAAATGTCAGAGTAGTGTTGAAACATCTCCAATTTATCTAGACACACACATTCTCTTTCAGCTTCAACTCTTCCCCTTCACACTCTCTCTCTCCCTCTCTCAATCGTTCTCTGTCTGTATATGTATATACACACACACACACACTGATGCTTGAATATGCAAAAATGGACCTCCGTTTTGGTTAGTTAAAGGAAAACCTCTTCATACCACATGGGACTTAAGAAACAATCCCTTGAGTGACTTTGAATTAGACCTGGATCTTGATGTCACTTACATTCAAAACTCTGTGTGAAGCTTCCCAAGGTCATGTTGTTCTTTAGTATTCCATTTTCTACATAGTTGTCAAAGAGCCCAGGTAAAAGAATGTTGTGGCAGTGTTCAGCCCTGGATTGTCCGTAAAAATATTTGACCATGTGCATAGCGTAGATGAAAGCTAGAAGCCTTGGCAGCTATTGTAAAGCAAGTTGAAATGAGGCAGATCATAACTTTTAAAGAGTCACTGGGACATAGCCTCAAACAATGAGGCATAAAAGTGGGTGGTTGGAAATCATCGCAACTGCCAGAACATCTTCAATTAGCTTTAAGGGAACTTGTTAATCCTTTTGAGCAAAGACTTCAGGCTGCCTAAAAATCCTAAAAAGAAAGGTTTAAGTATGGTTTTCAGATGATAGGGGAAAATGCTAAGTAAGGAGCATATTATAGGTTCTCTTATTTTATTTGGAGTAGTGGTGTTATGTTTTTAACTGTATTTATAGATGTTAATTACCAGTCATATTTTCCCCAAAACTAAAGTGCATCAACAAATAGTCCAAGGCAAACACGTATATATGTGTGTGTATGTGGAGAGAATATATGTATGTGTGATAATATCTAAGATAGTGAAGAATATTGAGGCATTGGTGGTGTTCTACTTAAGTGAATATTTTAGATAATAAAATTGAGCTTCTTCAAGTATCAAGAATTTTTAAAATGTATCCCTTTTTATAACCAAAGTATTATGTACATCACGGAAAGAATTTTTAATATAATTTAAAATTTTCTCAATGACAGATTGGTTTTAAAATCCATTTAGATGCCTAGAAATATTTTTTAGTGTACTTTTGTGTTCTCTGCTGCTACTAATAATTAATTATCTTGCTGTAACATCAAAATTTTCACTATTACCACTGTGCCTACTTCTGGCCACATTCCCCACCTCCTTCCATTTAACCTTCCTATTAGTGTATAGTGTGCTAAACAAGGTCATCGAGCTAGTTCAAAGTGTCATATAACGAGATCTTCAAATCAAAAAAATACCAGGCTAGTCATCCCAAAGACAGCTTCTCCTAACTTCCCAACACGTTGCGTATGAAGACTCAGAAAAGTTTAAAACCCAAAATGAAAACTAGGTTAGTCAATCCAGAAGAGATTCCATGTACCACAAGTTAGATTGGACTGAGCTGAAACCCACTTCAAGGAAGATGGGAAGGCTCTTTAGCTACCTTTTAAGCTTTGTCCACTGGATCAGCTACACGAGACACATACCAACAAGAAAACAAAGCAGATGGCCCACGGTTGAATAGATGTCACATTTTGATTAATCCAGTATGCCCTTCTTGCTCAACCTAAGCCTAATCCTACCCTACACCTCAGTACCCAACACACACACACTCTCACTCACTCACTCACTCACTCGTAAATATCTTCTTCATTCTTTTAGAGATTAAAGCTTAAAGGAATCAGCTGGGCAAGGAGAGAGTAAAATGGGTTGAAGAAAGAGTGCTGGATGTCATTTTGGAAAATGTAGTCCCCTAAATTGAGGGTTGTAGTTGGCAGGAAAAGCCTTAATAAATCTAAAACATGGTGATTATGATTTTTATATATTCCATTGCTTTGTAACTTAATGGCTATATTACAGATAAGATTTTAATATTCTGAGAATTGAGTTGGGGGCTGTGTACAATAGCATGAGGGCAGTACTGGAATAAATCCATATGACATCAGTGAATAAGGACAGAAGCAGTCAATATAGCCTGTCTGTGGAAGACAATAATTCTGGAGAGATCTCTACCCTCGCAAATAAAAGTAAGAAGGAGAAAACCATACAGGTCTTGGAAAATATTGCAGAGCAAGAAAAAGAGACCCTGTTTCTGAAGACTAAGTAGCTGAGCAGCCAGGCAAATTGTTCAGACAAGTATGGCATTCTCAGAAAAACACAAAAAAGACAAAGACAAGGTCCATGTGAAACAGGTGCAAAAAGCCTTAAAAACGCTGTTGTTTTAAAAGATCTGATATTTTAAAAGATCCTCAACCTATTAAAAGTGAGATGGGTTAGATGAGAAAAGATCACAATAGCAACAATAAAATGCACAGCAGAGCTGATAAACAGCAAATTTGACAAAGAATAAAAATCAAATCCTAACATGGAGAACAAGCTATATAAATTCTGAATAATGCAGAGGAAAAATGGCACAAAGAAAGGAAAACAGTAAGTAAAAATTCAGAATTGTGAAAGACAGAAAATGACAGTATAACCAAAAATTAATAGAAGTTACCATGGAAGAAAGCACAATGTCTAAATCAGAAGCAATAATGAAAGATTTAATGAAATAAGATGTTTGTATGCTAAATAAATGACCAACATATAGATCAGAAAGGCTTAGTAGAGGTTGGTGTCAAGATGGTGGCATAGGCAGACTCTGAACTCACCTCCTCCCATGGACACAACAAATTCACAGCTCCTCTTGGAACAATTACCCCTGAGAGAGAACTGAAACCTGGATAAAAAGGACCACCACAGCAAGGGACAGTCCTGACTCAGGTGGAAGAGACAGAAATTCCTTTATGGAGAGAAAAAAGCCACCTTCACAAGCTGCAGTGCTTCATGGCTGCCCAGGAACAATCCAAAGGCATGTAGCCTTCCCTGGAGGAGGGGAAACCCGAGCCGAGGAGCATTACAGCTACAAGTATCTTTTGGTAACAACACAACTGAGACGAGTGTCATAACATCTGGCTTTGCTGGCTACTAACAACAGGGAATACCTCCAGGAAAGCTATCAGACACTAGGGAAAAAAGCCGGCTCCTAAAGGGCCCATGCACAAATTTACCCTTTTTGGAAAGCCAGAAAATCACCAGAAAGGTGAACAGTCCTTTGGTGAAAAGAGAATCACCTGATAGGCTCTGGGTGCATCTTGGTGAGACGTGAGACCTCTCTAGGGACTAAGACATTGGCAGCAGTCATTATTGTGACCTAGTACAGGCATGCTGACACAGATGCTGGCAGATGCCATTAGAGTTCTTCTCCTGACCCGCTAGCCTAGGGTCTGCCCCACCCACCAGAGCACTGATTTAATCCAGCTCAGCCAGGGCAGGCAGCCCACCCTAGAGATTGGCCTCATCCAACAGCAATCCCTTGGGCACTAACTGGTGGGCCTGCATGGGCTGGGTGCCTGGATCCCCTACAGCCTGGTGAGTAGGTCCACCCCTATGGGGAAGGGTGTGTGCAAGGAGCAGGTGGAGTGTGTGGGGCCTCTGTAGTGGAGTGACTGGGTCCACTTCAGGGGGGTGGGACACAGGGCAGGACTGTGTTGACAGGGTGTGTGGCGCTGCGGGCAGTGGGGCTTGTCAGCTGGAGAAGACTTGTGCCTCTCAATCAGCCACATAGGGGATTAGCCTCACCTTCCAAAGCCTGAAGCAACTGGGTGCTCCCATGCCTGGGGCCAGCCCCACTCAGCTGCAGTCCTGAGACAGAGCAGACAAGAGCCTTGTAGGCCAGAGTTCTACAGGAATTGTAAGCCCCCGAGCCTGACAACCAGCCATGCTGGGGGCCTACTCACTTAACAGAAAAATCTCAACAGGAATGTGCTATTTGACCTTGCAGTCAACTGTGCTGGGGCTCCCCACACCCGATAAAGTGACTGAAGTGTCCATAGCAGCCACATGCAGCTGAGCAATACAACCAGCCAGCCAGGGGGACAGCCCAGGCCCCTGGGCACCTGCAACAAGAACAACTCTGCCACAACAGAAGGACACAAGTAGCCCACACAAGGGTCACTCCTGGAACACATGGAACTAGTGATGAGAGGGAAGAACACTGCTGGGCCTCATAAGGCATCTCTTACATAAGGCCACCTCTCCAAGATCAGGAAACATAGCTGACCTACCTAATAGATAGATAGAACACAGAGAAAGAGGCAAAATGAAGAGACAAAGGAATATATTCCAAGTAAGGGAAGAGGACAAAACCCCAGAAAAACAACCAAAAGAACCAGAAATGAGCCATCTACCTGAAAAGAGTTCAAACAAAAGGTCATGAGGATGCTCACTGATCTTGGGAGAAGAATGGATGAACTCAGTGAGAATGTCAATAAAGAACTGGAAAATATAAAAAAGAACCAATCAGAAAATTTGAATACAATACTGGAAATGAAAAATTCACTAGAGGGACTCAAAAGCAGAGTAGATGATACAGAAGAACGGATCGAGCTGGACAGAAGACTAGAGGAAATCACCCAAGCTGAACAGCTAAAAGAAAAAAGAATTAAAAAGAATGAGTACAGTCTAAGGGACCTCTAGGACAATATCAAGCACACTAATATCCATGTCATTGGTGTCCCAGAAGAAGAAGAGAGAGACAAAGGGGCAGAGAATCTATTTGAAGAAATAACAGCTGAAAAATTTCCTAACCTAAGGAAGGAAACAGACGTCCAGGTACAGGAAGCATAGAGAGCATCAAAAAAGGTAAACCCAAAGAGGCCCATACCAAGACACATCATAATAAAAAGGTCCAGAATTAAAGATAAAGAGAGAATTCTAAAAGCTGCAAGAGAAAGGCAATAAGTTATATACAAAGGAAACTCCATAAGGCTATCAGCTGACTTCTCAGCAGAAACCTTACAGGCTAGAAGAGAGCGGCACAATTTATGTAAGTGCTAAAAGGAAAAAACCTACAGCCTAGAATACTCTCCCCAGCAAGGTTATTATTCTGAATGGAAGGAGAGATAAAGAGTTTCCCAGACAAGCAAAAATTAAGAGTTTATCACCAAGAAACCAGTCCTACAAGAAATGCTAAAGGGACTTATTTGAAGGGGAAAGAGAAGACCACAAATAGCAAAAATGTATCTATTTCCATGATAAGAGTGTAATAGATACAAATGCACAAAAAAGAGGTTAGATATGATATTAAAAACATAAAATGTGGAAGGAGGGGTGTAAAAGAGTAGAGCTTTAAGAAAGAGGTCAAATTAAAGAGACCATCAACTTACTATAGATTGCTATATATGTAGGTTATTACCTATGAACCTCATGGCAATTGCAAACCAGAAACCTATAATAAATACACAAAATACTAAGAGAAAGGAACCCAAGCATAATACTAAAGGAGGCCATCAAACCACAAGGGAAGAGAGCAAGAGAAGAATAAAGGAACAGAGAAGAACTGCTAAAATTTCCAGAAAAAAGTAACAAAATGCCAATAACTACATTCCTATCAATAGCTACTTTAAATGTCAATGGACTAAATGCTCCAATCAAAAGGCATAGGGTGGCCAACTGGATAAAAAAACAAGTCTCATATATATGCTGCATACAAGAGACACACTTCAGACCTAAAGACACTCACAAACTGAAAGTGAAAAGATGGAAAAAGATACTCCATGCAAATGGCAATGAAAAGAAAGCTGGGGCAGCAATACTTATATCATACACAATAGACTTTAAAACAAAAACTAACAACAACAAAGAAAGGCACTATATAATGATTAAGGGAAGAAGCCAACAAGGATATAACACTTATAAATATCTATGCAACCAACATAGGAGCACCTAAATATATAAAGCAATTATTAACATGCATAAAAGGAGAAATAGACAGTAACACAATAATAATAAGGGACTCTAACACTCCACTTACACCAATGGATAGATCATCCAAACAGAAGATCAATAAGCAAACATTGACCTTAAATGACACACTAGACCCGATGGACTTAGTAGATATATACAGAACATTCCATCCAAAAACTGAAGAATACACATTCTTTTCAAATGCACATGGAACATTCTCCAATACTGATCAACTATCAGGCCACAAAAGAAGTCTCCATAAATTTAAGAAGATTAAAATTATACCAAGCATCTTTTCTGACCACAATGGTATGAAACTAGAAATCAACTACAGGAAGAAAACTGGAAAAGCCACAAGTATGTGGAGATTAAACAAAATGCTACTGAACGATGATTGGGTAAATGAATAAATCAAAGGAGAAATCAAAAAATACCTGGAGACAAATGAAAATGAAAATATGACATGCCAAAACTTATGGGATACAGCAAAAGAGGTTCTGAGGGGGAAGTTTATAGCACTACAGGCCTACCTTAACAAACAAGAAAATTTTCAAATAATCTCAGAGTGCACCTAAAGCAACTGGAAAAAGAAGAACAAACAAAGCCCAAAATCAGTAGAAGGAGGGAAATAATAAAAATCAGAGCAGAAATAAATGAAATAGAGACAAAAAAATGGAAAAAATCAACAAAACCAAGAGCTGTTTCTTTGAAAAGATAAACAAAATTGACAAACCTTTAGCTATACTCACGAAGAAAAAAGAGAGAAGGCTCAAATAAATAAAATCAGAAATGAAAGAGGAGATATTGCAACAGACACCTCAGAAATAAAAAAGATTATAAGACAATACTATGAAAAGCTATACACCAACAAATTGGATAATCTAGAAGAAATGTATAATTTCTTAGAATCATACAATCTTCCAAAACTGTATCAAGAAGAAATAGAGAATTTGAATAGACCAATCACCAGCAAGGAGGTGGAAACAGTGATCAAAAGCCTCCCAAAAAATAAAAGTCTAAGACCAGATGGCTCTCCTGGTGAATTCTACCAAACATTCAAAGAATTAATACCTATACTTCTCAAACTCTTCCAAAAAATTGAAGAGGAGGGGAAGCTTCCTAACTCATTATATGATGCCAACATTACCCTAATACATAAACCAGAGAAGGACAACATAAGAAAAGAAAATTACAGGCCAATGTCACTGATGAACATCGATGCAAAAATACTCAACAAAATACTAGCCAATCAAATGCAACAATACATTAAAAAGATCATACACCATGACAAGTGGGATTTATTCCAGGGATGCAGGGATGGTTTGCCATGTGCAAATCAGTCAAGGTGATTCACCACATTAACAAAATGAAGAATAAAAATCACATGATTATCTCAGGGATGCAGAGAAAGCATTTGATAATATACAGCATCCATTAATGATAAAACCTGTAAATGAGTATAGAAGGAAAGTACCTCAACATAATAAAGGCCCTATGTGACAAACCCACAGCTAATATCATTCTCAATGGTGAAAAACTGAAAGCTATACCTCTAAGAATAGGAACCAGTCAAGGATGCCCACTTTCACAGCTCTTATTTAACATAGTATTGGAAGTCTTAGCCAGAGCAATCAGGCAAGAAAAGGAAAAAAACAAGGAACCAAAATGGGAAAGGAAGAAGTGAAACTGTCACTATTCGCAGATGACGTGATTTCATATATAGAAAACCCTAAAGAATCCACCAAAAAAGTTTTAGAAATAATAAATGAATACAGTAAAGTTTCAGGATACAAAAATCAGTTGCTTTTCTGCACACTAACAGTGAAGTAGCAGAAAGAGAAACTAAGAATACAATCCCATTTACAACTGCAACAAAAAGAATAAAATACCTAGGAATAAACTTAACCAAAGAGGTGAAAGATCTGTACACTGAAAACTATAAAACATTGTTGAAAGAAATTGAAGAAGACACAAACAAATGGAAAGATATTCTGTGCTCTTGGCTTGGAAGAATTAACATAGTTAAAATTTCCACACTTTCTAAAGCAATCTACAGATTCAGTGCAATCCCTATTAAAGTCCCAACAACACTTTTCACAGAAATAGAACAAAGTGCCCTAAAATTTATATGGAACAACAAAAGACCCTGAATAGCCAAAGGAATCCTGAGAAAAAAGAACAAAGCTGGAGGTATCACACTCCCTGATTTCAAAATATACTACAAAGCTATAGTAACCAAAACAGCATGGTACCGGCACAAAAACAGACACACAGATCAATGGAACAGAATCAAGAGCCAGAAATAAACTCACACATCTATGGACAGCTAATTTTTGACAAGGGAGCCAAGAACATACAATGGAGAAAGGAAAGTCTCTTCAATAAATAGTGTGGGGAAAACTGGACAGCCACATGCAAAAGAATGAAAGTAGACCATTATCTCACACCATACACAAAAAATTAACTGAAAATTGATTAAAGACTTGAAGGTAAGACCTGAAGCCTTGAAACTTCCAGAAGAAAACATAGGCAGTACGCTCTTCAACATGGGACTTAGCAACATATTTTCAAGTACCATGGCTGACCAGACAAGGGAAACAATAGAAAAAATAAACAAATGGGACTATATCAAACTAAAAAGCTTCTGCACAGCAAAGGAATACATCAACTAAATGAAAAGATTACCTAACAATTGGGAGAAGATATTTGCAAACCCTATATCTGATAAGGGGTTAATACCCAAAATATGTTAAGAATTCGTACATCTCAAGAATTAAAAAACTAAAAGCCCAATTAAAAAGTGGGCAAAAGAACTGAACAGACATTTCTCCAAAGAAGATATACAGAAGGCCAACAGGCACATGAAAAGATAATCAATATCACTAACTATCAGGGAAATGCAAATCAAAACTACAATGAGATATCACCTAACTCCCATCAGAATAGCTATAATTAACAAGAATGGAAACAAGTGTTGGAGAGGATATGTGGAGAAGGGAACTCTCCTACACTGCTGGTAGGTGTGCAAACTGGTGCAGCCACTATGGAAAACAGTATGGAGATTCCTCCAAAAATTAAGAATAGAACTACCATATGATCCAGCTATTCCACTGCTGGGTATTTATCCAAAGAACATGAAAACACGAATGGGAAACGATACATGCACCCCATTGATCATTGCGGCATTGTTCATAATAGCCAAGTTTTGTTGGAAGCAACCTAGGTGCCCATTGAGGGACGAATGGATAAAGAAGACATGGTATATATACACAATGGAATACTTACTCAGCCATAAGAAATGATGAAATCCAGCCATTTGTGACAACATGGATGGACCTTGAGGGTATCATGCTAAGCGAAATAAATCAGAGGAAGAAAGTCAAATACCATATGATCTCACTCATAAGTGAAAGATAAAAACAACAAACAATCATGGAGAGACAGACATTGGATTGGTGGTTACCAGAGGGGGAGGGGGAGGGAGGAGGGTGAAAGGGATGATTAGGCACATGTGTGTGGTGAGGGATGGTAATTAGTCACCGGGTGGTGAACATGATGTAATCTATACAGAAATCGAAATATAGTGATATACACCTGAAATTTATATAGTGCTATAAACCAATGTTACCACAATAAAAAAAGCAAAGATGAAGAAAAATCTTGAAAGCAGTCAGGGAAAATGACATGTCATATATAAGAGAACATCAGTTTGAAGGGCTGTGATTACTCCTCAGAAAACATAGAAGCAGAAGAGACGGAATCACATCTTTAAAGTGCTGAATGAAAAGATCAACCCAGGACATGATAGGGAGCAAAGACATCCTTCAGGATCAAAAGTCAAAAACAAAACCAAAAGCAAAACAAAGGCTGATGGAGATGAGAGAAAACTAGAATTCATCACTAGACAACTGGCTACAAAATACTCTGTGAAAGGAACTTCTTCAGGCTGAGGTGAAATGACACAAGAGAGAAGCTGGGAACTTCAGGGACAAAGCAAGAGCAACAGAAATGGTCGTCTCCAGATAAATGTGGTGGCCTATTTTTCCCCTCTTAAATTCTTTAATATTCGTGTGATGTTGAATGAAAAAAGGACACCACAGTCTCAGAGTTATATAAAGGTGCCACATATGACAACTATGACAGAGTGGAAGGTAAAGAATCCATATGGCTGTAAGGCCTCTACATTTTACTTCATTGGTAAAATGTTATGTCTCATTAGACTGTGAAACAATTTGTATACATAGTGTTATTCCCAGGACAATTAAAAATCATGCAAACTCAGTCAAGAAAAATTGGAAAACCTCAAAGGTGCTTTAGGAGGAAATTTGAAGAAGGCAGTGAAAACATTCACCACACACAGGTTTTTGTGAGAACATAAGCTGTGATTTTTCTTGGTTTATTGCCTAGGAGTGGGTTTGTTGGGTCATATGTTAAGTATGTCCAGCCCCAGGTCCTCGTGCATCCTCTGCATACATGACCTTTCCTCCAAAATCTTCATGCACATCCATTCTTCCCTCACACATTTTGAAGCTGCATCCTAGCAACAGGCCAAATAGTGCCCACTTCGCCTTTGGTCTAGGTGGTACCTGAAAGAGAAAACTGGAGCCCAGCTCTCTACTGAGGGACAGACCTCACCCACATGCTCTGTGGGTGGTTCCCTGGGCAAGCTGTGCCACTCACCCCCACCCCAGGCACCATGGGGCCAGCACCTGCCAAGAGGGCTCCGCTGCCTCCAGCCCCCTCACCACCTCCACCGACTTCCCTTGGCCAGCTGGGGTCACCCAGATGTCCACATCCCGCCTTCCACTCACAGGCCATCCTACAGGTATCCAGTGACTTTAGATCTGCAATTTCTCATAACGACTCCCAGACAATGTGCCGTGATCTGGAAGACCCTGTGTTCCCTTCTGAGGGTCCTTACCTCCATCTGCAGGCCTAGCCATCAGAAGAAGGCCACGCTATCTGGTCACACCTCTGAGATGTCCTGCAGCTTGGCATCTGCTGTGGGCAAAGTCACCCGTGGTGTGGTCTGGGAGCAGGGAGTCACACTGATGCTGCCCACAACACTCAGGTGTGCCCAAGACTCCTGCACAGAGAAGATAGAAGAGAGCGGGGAAGAGACGGCTAAGCAGGAGGAAGATCCTCCAGTCACAGAGAGGCAGGATGATCAGGAAAGGGGTCCTGACAGCCCTGGGGGGCACCGTCTGCATTTAGGCCCCTGGGTGTCCAGGGAGGCCTCTGTTCCTTCATGCCCAGGCCTGGACCTCTTCAGAGAAATCTCCACACCACGAGCTCAGATGACAGATCCAACCAGAAATCCCAGACCTCGTGTATGAGCTCCTGCAACAAATGAAATGCCATCACAAGTTCATATAGTTCCACCTGAGGATTCTCATCAGTGCAGAGGGGGAGAGGCCTGGCCACATCCCATGCCCAGCTGCCCCAGAGGTCCTCCAAGAAAGTGAGCCAGGAGGGCCCTGTGTCTCCCTCTGCAGCCTCGGTGCTCCCAGAGGAAGACCCAGCATGGGAAGGATGCAGAGTCAACATCAGGACAGACACAAACCCAGAGGAACTGCTTACCCACATCTGACAGTTCCAGGCCCCAAAAGCATAAGATTCCTCTGCTGCCACACAGGGGAGGGGACCATCTGAGCCTGCCATCACCCCCTAAGGTGGGTTTTCAAGTCACAGTGGAAGACCGAAGAAGGAAGCAGCACTCCAGACCATCAACAGTGCATTGTGGGGTGAGACTGAGGCTGTCTGGGACTGCGACACTGCACAGCCTTCCTGTTCTGTCCCCGTGCCTGCTGCAGGGACTGCTCTTCTACCAGCTGTCTCTCCAGTCCCCAGCATGACTCCACAGCCAGAGAAACAAGAAGGCTCAAGACTCCCTGGGCCCAGTGGCCACCCTGAAAACTGCTGGAGTGGGCACCTCTGGGCATCCTTTATCTCAGAGGAAGCAGAGTTCACCAGGCTCCCTTGTCTCCCTGTCACAGCCCTTCCAGACACCCCTTCACAATCACTGCCCTCAGCCCCATGCATATTGCTGACCCCTGCTTCCTCTCCAGCATCAGGCAGGGCTGACCTGTCACCTAGGCCCCCAAACCCTTCCCTTCCTGCTCCCTTCCGCCACGAGGCATGACAGGCCTGGCACTGCAGCGGATGTAGCATCCCCTCCCCCTTTCATGTTGAAGTCCACCTGGGGGCCCCCTCTGAATGGGGGGGAGGAGACCATTTGAAACCCAAGGCCACAGTGTCTGCTGCAGTAGATACCAGTTCTGCCTTCCCTGCAGCTCCCAGCACCTCCAGAATGGAGTCCCCCTCTCCCATGTGCATAGACTCTCTTGTCTCCCCCTCACAGAGCACCCCCATCACCGATCCTAGTGCCCGTCCCTCCACCGGCCTGCCAATCATTTCTGCTGTCAGTTCCAACCCATCAACCAGCACATATGCAGGCCTGGCTCCCCAGCCAGCTTCTGACACTGAGGTCACCCCCATGGACACCACTCCACCTTCCCTGCCTCTCCTCTTGGGCTCTCCCCCCGGCTCCAGTGGGAGCTTTTCCCCATCTGCCCAGGTCCTTCAGATGTCCCCCAGTGACAACATGGCCTCGGTCACCACCAGCCTGTCTGCACTGAGGCTCTGCGGACCCACCCCAACTCTCAAATTTCCCATAAAGCCTGGAGCCACTGCCCAGCCCATATCTGGGGCCCCTGATGGGCAGCAGCATGGAGCCACCACCTTACACAGCTCTCGCCAGAATGGAATACGGGCAGCTCCAGCCCCAGCCTGGGCCCCAACCTCTGCTCCAGGTCAGCCAGCTGTGGGCAGGACCACAAGGGGAGCTTTTCATGTTTCATTACCTACACCTCCCCTCTTGGGCACCCATACCAGCACCTGGCCAGCCTTTGCTGCCACCCCAACTGTATTCCCTTCTGGTACAGCCTACACCTCTGGCTTTGCAGCTGCCACCTCACACAGAGCCCTGTGACCAATGTGGGCTCAAAATTAGGCAGCAACAATCAACATTTGGCAGCAAAAGTCCAACTGCCTTCAGGTTGCAGGTCTTGGCAGCATCTAAGGGCTTTGAGAGCAGAAAGGCTGTCTCAGATCTGATCTCTTCCTTTGCAGCACTCAGCATAACAACACAGACCTAGTGGGGCCCTGAGCGCCATACACCGCTATGGAGGATGGTTGGGCCTGAACACCTGGGGGCCCTCTCGCCCAATCACTCCCATGGTGACCATGGGACCCAGCACTAGGAAGAACCCTGGGTTTGGAGGCACTTCTATTGCTTCCTTAAGTCACATCCCCAGGGGCCTGCCCAGGAAGAGACGCCTTACTTCCAGCTGAGGTCCAGCACCACTGCCAGCAAGGTACCTTCAGGTGCATGTCCATCCCCAACTCCACTTCTAGAAGCCCTGCCTCTGCAGGGTAACAGCGAGGAGCAGTCTTGCCATTTGGGCCCCTGAAGCACCTGTTCCAGTGGCCAGAGTCCTCAAAACAGTAGACAGGGGCACGTGGCCAGTTTCCTTCCAGTGCTGGAGCAGTGGGGACACCCCCCTGCCACCAGTTGACCATTCCCCTCTCCCCGTCTTCCTCCCAGAACCCTGTGTCTTCTCCATAACTTATAATAAAGCCTTGTTCTTGTTCCTTTGGAAAAAAAAAGAAAGAGTAATCTTTGAGCATAAGAATCAGAGACTCACATTGTAATAGGTACCAAAAAATGGACTTAGAACGATAAAGAAAAAATACTAAGAGCACCCAAACATTTTTTTAATTTAACAAAAATCGGGTTAGCCCTTACTTCTTTCAAATGACAAATGGCAGAAAAATAACAGATACATTTCTAGAGTTTTGAGACAAAAAAAAATTATCCCCCAAATTGCATATCCTGCCAACCTGTCCTTCGTGGACGTAGGCCACAAGAAAGAAGATATTTGGAAATATACAGGAACTCAGAAGACATAATGTTAACATGTAACTTGAAAAAAAATTAATAGAAAATGGTATATTAACAGTTAGAGATTAATCAAACATAATTTTAAAATAGATAGGTCACCATATATAAAACTGATAGTAAATATTAAATATAGTTCAATGGTATATGTATAAATTTGAAGTAGGTATTTAAACTTTTTCTAAATACAATATATGAAATAATATTTTAATAATAGTCTAGGTGGAAATCTCTAGATCAGTGATCAATATTTAAAGTGACCACGGGGCCTGAGATATAAGGTCCAGCCTTGATGAACAAGTGGTAGGAACAATGCTGAAATCGGGAACGTATCTACTATCCGAAGACAGCAGAAGCTACTTGACTCCCTCACTTCATTCCCGTGCAATATGGGCCAGACCAACAAATTACGAGAGAAGCCAGAAATCTATGTGTAACACTGCAATGTTTTTAACATACACAGACATTCCAACTATTGAAAAAGCACTGGAGGTTGCCAAACAGAACATGTGTTTGAGATTTGAGCCATTGCTAACCAGGTTTTAACCCAGACATTCGAAAAAAAAAAAAATGTAAAGCTTTAAAATTACAAAGGTAAATAAAATACCAGAGATCATAGATGGGAGGTCTGGGGAGTAGAAATGCTTGCCTTTTTGGGGATAAAGAGGATCTAAAAGAAGGATTGGATTGAAAAATTAGAAATATATGGTATAAGTATTTTGGGAAAAAAATATACTAGTCAATTATTGGATAGATGTAGCAAACAAAGCATTACTAGATAGCAATGTCCTGCTGTGCAGATGTCTGCTGATTGCAGAATTCAAAAGGACACTAAAGTGTTAAAACCATGGTCAACGATTTGTTATACAAATATTTCTGAAAAGAAAGCAGGAGAGGACAAAGCTGTTATGAAACTAAGTAGAGCTGCAAGGTAAAATGCAGCAAATAAATCAAAGTAGTTTATTTTGAAATATAATTTAGTGAGCTTTCAACACAGAATAACATACAGTTGTAAAATACAAGGCAAAAAATTATCAGTAAAAGGATAAAATAATAAAGATACAAATGTTGTAAGTAATTTCAACATTTTAAAATGTCTATAGAAATATGTGTCCCAGTAAATATTATTCCATGAAGAACATCTCAAGACATTGCTTGAAGCATAAATTTATGGCCTACATTTCTGACCATTAGCTGCTTTCCTTTGTCTTCAATTCAGTTGCACAGGGTGACTGAGTCAAAGAGGCAACCAAAATTCCAAATGTAGGTTATTGAGAAAGTAACAAGAAAGTAACAATGAAAATATGCTTGTTTAAACATATGGGATGTAACCAAAGTTGTAGTCAGTGGCAAATGTATATCCTTAAATACTTTCTTAATATTACAAAAGGATGAAATAAGTGTTCAAAGTAAAAACCAAAACTAAAGTAGACAAAATAAAGTGGTAAAGATGAAAGAGGGAAAAATGAAGTTAAGGATGTTAGAATAGATTTTAAAAGCTGACTTTAAAAAAAATATATAAAATCCTAGGGCCAATCAAATCCAAAGAAACAATGAGAAATATACACAAAACTTAAAATGAGATAACTAACAATGGATATGGTTAAATATTTAAAAGATAATAGTATGTACAATTCTGTGCTAACCCACTTGAAATTTTAACGAAATGTATGTTTTTCTAAAAACACGTAAATTACCAAATGGTTGGGTTTTCCAGAAGTTGAACCTTAGGATAAATAATGAGAAGTAAACTAAATTTTCAGACAGAACACAAGAGTATGTGTTAAGAAACCCACACTCCTGCTCTGCCACTTTCTGCTGGGTGACCTTGGGCAAATTAACTCACTCCGTTGACCATCCCTTCTCCACCATGAATTGAGAACTTTGAAAGTGATCATCACTGGGGTCTCTTTCAGCATCAGAATTCCTTGATTCTCCTATATGCTAATCTACATGCAGACATAAGTGTGTGGAAGGATAGTAAAACATGAGACGAAGTAAAACCTTAAAGAATAATCATTCTATTTTAGATCTACTCTCCTTGCTTGTACCCTCATTTATGCCTTCACCCAGTATCAGTCCCTATTAGCTCAAACCCCATAGCTAAAGAAAGAAGTCCAAGCCAAAGAATTTAGTTCAATATTTTATGTATTCATTGGCGTGTCCTGAAATTCTTTCTTTCCTTCCTGTTTCTGAGAGATATATTTCTTGTCCCAAGTAACAAGAAGTCATCTATGGTCTTTTCTTCTTGAACTCCTGGGGGTGGTTTCCAACACCTTAGGCTCCCTCCAACTCATACTTCAGTTTTGTGGCTTCTTTTTATATTGTTTTATGGAAAATAGCCAAAGTGAGCATCTGTGTTCCTGTTCTTCCAAAACCTCCACGTCTCGCCCTTTCTCTGAAATTTCTCTTTGGAGTTTCGTATCATTTGGCATCTCTCTTTTTTAGTGAGAGTGACACTTTAAATCTTTTGTGATAGCTCCAAGATTCAGATATATTTTAGCCCACTCCTGCTGCCAATGTATCAAGTTGGTCAGATTTTGAAATACCATCTGGTTATGATTTGAGTATATTAGGTCCTATAAGTAAATCTGTTCATCAGATTTATTTCAAAATTATTTTTCCAACTAATTGCAGGTTATGATAATAGCCATGAAGTGAACCAGAAAAAAACAGTAGAATTCCTTGTCAGTGAAGCCTGTGGAGAATGGGGAAGGTGGGGAGGGAGAAATGGGAGCAGAGGAAGGTTAACCCAAATAGGTAGAGAGCCTACATCTAACTATTTTACAGTTTTCACACTTCTCATAATTTCTCCAACTTTTATGCAATTAATCATATCATGTAACCTGAGTGGTTGTAGTTCTCCTTTGTGCCTACTGAGGTTAACTTTTCATACACCCTTTACAACTTGTGTCTGCATTCTGAGAGAAGCTATCTTATAACAGCATCCATCTGAAGGCAAAACAAACCAACCGTGGGTAAATTTCACTGGATGTTTATGATGTAATATCTTCTCTAATAGGTACACTGATACAGTACTTTTAAAGTTCCACATGAGCAAGTTCAACGTTACATCCATCACAGGAAACTAGAACATCGATTGGCACAAGGTAGGCCCTCAATAAATAGTATTGAATGAGTAAATGAAGACGTTATTTCATTTAATCTTTACAGCACAAGACAGTAAGTGCTGTAACCCTCATTCTGACACAGGAGGAAACTAAGACTTGGAGAGAGTAGGTTATTGCTCACAGTCACATTGCTAGTAGTAGCTGAGTTAGAATGTAAACCCAAGTTTGATGGAGTCCCAAACCATTGCCATTTTACTACCCTAAACCCGCAGTCGATGAACTGAAATTCTGAATTTGCTTCAGTTGAGGTGGGGCAGATAGCACTTCATAAGCATCTTACTGAATATTCAGAGCACATCCGAAAAATTCTAGAACAATCTTGGATATGTTTGAGGCAGAGAGCCATGTGGGTATGAGAAATTCTAGAGGAGAGTCACAAAGAACTTAGTTACACACAATTTAACCATGGCACAATTTAGACCATGGCTTCTGATCATTATTTAACATTGAAGAGTAGTGACAAATTCCCTGGACATTCTAAGGATTTTAGACCTTTTCCTATGCCATTGCTAGAAATCTCCATCTTTGCTATTCAAGAAAGCAAATCTACACATAAATGAAATTGACATCGTCATAGAAAGCATTTGGTATTGTAACTATCAACAATTATAAGTGAAAAATCAACCACATTTGAAAACAATTTTAAATGATTTAAAAATCAGCTAGAGATTTGTCTGCTTGTTTCAGAGCACACACACATACATAGAAAGAAAAAGCCAGAAGTGAAAGGTAAAATATGATTCGTGTTGTAGTACTATCATGTCCTAGTAGACTAGACTACAGTAAATAAAGTCTACATGAATACTGTCCCTTTGTAAACATTCAAATACTATATAATGAAATAAAATGCAATCTAAAGCTTACTATTGCCTTTCTTCCAAATAAACATGCATTCCTTCCATAGGCAGAAGCCAATTCTGTCTTAATTACTACCCTTGTTATTAAGGATTTTTAAAAATCCCTCTTCGAAGCCTTCCCTGTGATGTTGTGGTTGGGTGGTGTGGTGGTTGGGTTCGTGCACTCTGCTTCAGAGGCCCAGGGTTTGGGAGTTCGGATCCCAGGAATGGACTTGTGCACCGCACGTTGGGCCGTGCTGTGTCAGAGTCCCAAATGCAGAGTGGAGGAGGATGGGCAGGGATGTCGGCTCGGGGCCAATCTTTCTCAGTAAAAAGGGGAAGATTGGTCACAGATGTTAGTTAAGGGCTCACCCTCCTCACCAAAAAAAAAAAAAAAAATCCCTCTTCATCTGATAAAAGAATTATTAGTCATTATAATAACTCCAAGGTACCTCTAAAAATATTTCTGTAAAGAATAGTTGCTATTTGTTATTGATATTATAAAAGTCTGAGTATCTTTTCTTTCAAAAAAAGCAGAGCTTTGTAGTCTATATATCATTCTACAGTTTATGGTACCAAATCATACCTCATTAGCATATATGTACCAGTTTAACCATTATGCATTAGTCAGGTTTTTTTTTAACATGTCTGTGTAATAGGAATATTATCCTCCATTAAATAAATTGGATTGCTAAAATAAAAATCTGAGTACACATCAGAAATGAAAATAAAATATCTTTAAGTTACTCACAATCAAGATCTAAAACCAGGTGATTCAGAATCCTACTTGGATTTTCTGTCTTATAATAATTGTGTTGCCTCACTTACTTGGTCTATGACCTTGACATGGACCAAATTAACAAGTAATTAACAAATCAGTCCCCTCACTTATCAATATAAAGCTTGATGAAATCTAGAGCCAACTGCATTTGATGGGTGAATCAGAATTGAAATTAGTAACTCTTTTCTCTGATTTTTACTTGCCCTAAGAGCTATGCTGCTCATAATATAAAAGGAGCAAACACTGGCACTCAGAGCTTTCCTTAGATCCCAAGCAAATATGATTCCTTAATCCTTGGCTGTCTTTGCTAACTAACCAACATAACTGTGAAAGTGAAAAAGATCATTCTTAGCCTATTACTGGAGAGAATTTGACGCATCTATACAAGCAGACTTACATTATACCCTGGAAAAGGACCGTGGCATGACTCTAGTACCAACCACCAGCCTGCATTTCTCTTGATCTTGGTCTTTGGAAGAGTCAGTCCTGGTCTAGCCAAAACAGTTGGTGACAACCTTCCAGCTCTGTGTGTGTGCACCAAGTAGAACTTCCAAAACTCCGAACTCTGAAAACTAGCAAACAAAAGCCAAGGCTACAATTCAGTTACTACAGAATGCCAAGTTTCCATAGACAAATTTGATAATTACTGCTGGAATTGTTCATTATAATTTGGAAGTCCTTTAAGTTCAATTAGAATTGACATTTACTTGTTTAAATTCAAGCACTAGAAAGAATGAAATATCACCTAAAGAAGGATACTTTGTGGTGCAGAGCAGAAGTTCTGGTGTGGGACAAACTTCAGTTCAATTCCTGATTTTGCTTCTCACTGGCCATGTGGTCTTCCCTTGACCTCACTGGGCCTCAGTCCCCACATCTCTAAAAAGGGCCAGTGGTAGTCCCTAACTCGGTATCTACTTCATGAGGTTATTTGTGAGGATTAAATGAGAAAATGGAACTAAAGGAAGAACTTGACATAGTACCTGGCACATAGAAATGGCTCAATAAATGTTATCTATTAATTTTCTCTCTCCCAACACAAATATAAAGATTGCTTTCATTTCAACAAATATTTACTGAGCATCACTCTGTGCTGGACGCCATTCTAAGAATGAGATACATCAGTGAACACAGCAAAGATCACTGCCCTTTCTAGGGGCGGGAGACTGAAAGTAAAGCATGAACAAAATAAATTAACCAAACTATGGGGTTTTAGAAGGTGAATAGCACAATGGAAAAGAAATAGCAGAGGAGAGTCAGGATGATTAAGAGTGGATAGTGGGACTGATGGCAAGGCGGTCAGTGAGCCTAGAAGGTACAATTTGGTTTATTGAGTTCCTCAGAGAGTTTAAGCATTGTTAAAACCCTACTATTTTTTTTCTTTGTAAACAGCATGCATTAAAATAAAAATTTCTTTGCCAGTGTTATTCATCAGTATGTATTTTTCAAAATGAGAAGTTTCACCGTATGTCATCATCCCTCCTCCTTGAAAATTGCTGAGTTGACAATTGCAGAATCGATTGTCGACAACAGATTATAGAATCATCTCTAATATTATGTACAAATCCAAGCTGTCACAGAAAGCCTCGCTCTGATTTCATCATAACGTTTCAGGCGTCCTGCTCCTATCCAAATCTGAAGCTGTTTTTTATCAGAGTTGTGAGAGCTCTGAAATATTCACCTGGCAAACAAAGCTCTCCTGCTTTCAAGAAAAAAAAAAGATCCTTTCTGTGTTCCAAAAAAGTCTATGGAAATCGACATGTTAAACCAATAAAAACCAGGCTGTAGCATATGGAACATTTTTCCAATTATTTTCCTTCTAAAAACTTACATTCTGCAGGTTGAATCTTAGGTGTTTTGGATATTGCGGATCAGATCACTCTTTAAACTTTTAATTGGTTCACAGCTCTGTTCTGGAATAAATAACAAACTTGAAGAAGACTTACTGACATTTGTTAAAATAACTTTTTGGGGGGAGGAGGAGGATTCCTTAGGTAATACAACTTACTCCCTTGGATTCTGAAATCAAACAAATCACAGAGTCTAAAAGAATATTATTTTGAAAATGGATACCTATCTCAGTTGTGCCTAGAGAAATGTTGAGAACTGTAGAATTATCTTTTCAGAGGAAGAAAAGTACACATATCTACTATATTTTTCTTTAATCTCTCACCTCCTGCTATGCCTCCTACTAAAAGTTCTCATGATTCTGAGGAATAAAATTTAAACGACTTTCCACTGGAAATTTTAGCTTGTCTCATCAAAGCAAATGTTTTGGAAGCCTGATCCTTAAATTTACCTTCAGAGAATACTCTTTAGCAATTACTTCACCTTTTAATTGTTTTTAATTAAATGCCTGATTCATAATTTTTGTTTTACTTTTATTTGTAATATAAGTACAAGTCATCCTCTGTAGAATTATATAAAAGTGAAAGAAGGATTGACTACCCCAACACACAATGAATTTCCATTAAAATACTTCCCTCTGAATGTTGTGTTTGATCCAAAAATAATAATTAAAAGTTTTATTCATTTGCATAAGCTCTGACATTTTGAATGTTCACAATGTATACTTACTAAGAATGACTATTCTTAAAAAATATTCCTTCAATTTTTGTGTGTGTGTGTGAGGAAGATTAGTCCTGAGCTAACATCCATTGCCAGTCCTCCTCTTTTTGCTGAGGAAGATGGCCCTGGGCTAACATCCTTGCCCATCTTCCTCTACTTTATATGAGATGCCACCACAGCATGGTTTGACAAGCTGTGCATCGGTCCATGCCCAAGATCCAAACCTGCGAACCCTGGGCCGCCGAAGCGGAGCACGCAAACTTAACCACTAAGCCACTGGGCCATTCCCCCTTCAATTTTTTATACCATATTCTCCAGCAACTTTTCCAATTATTCCTTAATCTTTGTCTTATTTGCACCCTCCTTTTATCCTCAGCCCAAATACAATGCACAACTTAGAAGAAATACAAACATGCATGTGTACACACACACACATACACACACACATTCCTTGATTTCCTGACTGCCAAACTTTGGAGAAGGTAGTGATCTATAAAACAAAAAATGAGGGAATGGCATATTTCTGAAAATATACTAGCAAGAATGGTTGGATACATGTTAGCCAAAGGAAAAAAAAAACTGTAATGGTAGGAGGTTTTGCTACTGGATCTGAGTGCTACCAAACAGTTGTTGAGGTTTCCGTAGCTCTGGTTTTTGCAATCTGTTTGGAATTTGCTCTGATTCTCTAGAGACCTACAAATACCAATTTAGGAATAGTCATTCTTGAACATTCCATATAGTCAATACGGTCAGAAATGTCAGGATAAGTTTCTAGAAACAAGGCTTCCGATCCAAATTCCACTAATCTCTAAAGAGATCATTGGTTAAATTTTAACTTGGAGGCTTAGAAATAGACCTGCTGCTTGAAAATGTACACTTCTGCAGTAATCTATAGTCTGCCATTATGAATGAGCCTTTTCAAAACAGTAGATTATTTAGAAAAGTCAGATGGATCCCTGGAAGGTTCATCAGAAAGCAGCTGGTCATGTGCAACAGTCTCTGTTAATTTGACACACATATAAGTCCCTCAGTTGCATGGAGGGTTCAAGTCATTAAGATAGAGAGAGTCCTGGAGCAAGAACGTGTTCTCTTTCCTTGTCTCATACAGGCAGATATGCTGTTATTTACCCTTCAAATCAGATAAGAACAAACCAGAATTATTCCCTTCAATAATGATGCTCAAGGAATTTTATTAGAGAATTCCACAAATGAGGAGCCAACACATCTCTATTTTTATCACAAATCTCTAGCCCGTAGAAAAATTCTCATGAAGTTATATGGGATAAAATGATAACATTTCTTTTAAGTGTGTTCTCACATTCACACATAAAGCTGTCCAAAAGCCTAATATGGCTCAGTTTCCACAGTGCAGAATCTGTTAATTGGATCTGCCTGTGTTTTCCAGCTCACAGCATCCTGCAGAGCTAAATATCTAATATAAACACTGCCCACTGAGACTCCTCATAAACCCTGATCTTTTTTTTCTTCCTTGAAGTCAGCCAGTGAATTTAGATGGCCTAAATACTAAAATTAACTTGGTTTTTAATTCTTTACTGACATAATCCAATCCTGCATGTAGAGTTTAATAACGATGATCCATTTTACAATCCTCCCCAAAAGACTAATGAAATGTTGATGTAAAAAGTACAAAGAGAGGAGGGCAGGACAATGTTTTGGCAATCTCAGGTATTAACTTCAAGAAATGAGACCTCTTTTCTCTCTACAGTTTTTTGTAGTTGTTGTTTTAACTTTAATGCTTATTGAAACAAGGACATATACAGGAAAGAATGCAAATCTTAAATGCATACTTTGATGAATTTTTATAAGCTTATCACACACATACCTACCACCCAGATCAAAACAAAGAACATTGCCAGCTCCCCAGAAACCTTCTTGATGCCCCCATCTAATCATGATCCCATACACAAGTGTAACCACCACATTTACTTTTATCACCATAGATTAGTTTTGCCTGTTTTTAACTTTATATCAATGGCGTCATACATTTTGTACTGTTATGCATTTGTTTTTTTTTCCTTGTCATTATGTCTGTGAGATTTGTCCATGTTATGTGTAGTAGTAGTTCATTCTCTTTCATTTATAAATATATATTCACCCAACCTCAGAATACCCATATATGAGGCAAACATTGACAGAACGGAAAGGAGAAATAAAACAATAAGAGAAGGAGATCTCAATACTTCACTTCCAATAGTGGATAGATTCTCCAGATAGATGATCAGTAAGGGAACAGAGATTTGAACAACACTATTGATTAAATGGATTTATGTACAGAGCAATGTACAGAACATTGCTCCAACAGGAGCAGAATACACATCCTTCTCAAGCACACACAGAACTATCTCCAGGATAAATTACATGTTAGGTCACAAACCAAGTCTTAACAAATTTAAGAATATTTAATCATACCAAGTATCATTTCTGGCCACAGTAGAATGAAACTAGAAATCAACAGAAGAAAGAAAACTGGAGAATTCACAAATAGGTGGAAATTAAATGATCCCACTCTTCAACAACAAATGGATCAAAGAAGAAATCATACAGTAAGTTAGAAAAAGAGATAAACAAAATATCAAAACTGACGGGATTGCAGTACTAAGAAGGAAGTGTGTAGTGGAAAAAAACTAAATTAAAAAAGAAGAAAGAACTCAAAAAAACCCCTAACTTTGCATCTCAAAAACTAAAGAACAAAGAAAAAAGATAGTAGAACAAAGGAAATAATAATAGAGCAGAAATAAGTGAAATCAAAAATACAAATAAATCAACAAAATTGAGTTGGTTTTCTTAAAGATCAACAAAATTGTCTGACCTGTAGCTTGACTAACTAACTAAAAAAGAAAGAAGACTCAAACAAAATGAGAAATAAAAGAAGAAACAGTAACTGATGCTACAAAATAAAAAGGATTGTAAGATACTACTATGAATAATTATATGTCAACAAACTGGATAAGCTACAAGAAATGTATAAATTCCTAGAAACATGCAACCTACAAAGACTGAATTATGAGACAATAGGAAGTCTGAACAGACCTATGAATAGTAAGGTGATTGAATCAGTAATAAAAAATCTCCCCCTCCCCCAAAAAAGCCCAGAACCAGATGGCTTTGTGGAGAATTCTACCAAACATTTACAGAATTAATGCAAGTCCTCCTAAAACTCTTCCAAAAAATTAAAGAGAGGGAACACTTTCAATCACGCTTGATAAGGCCAGGATTACCTTGATACCAAAGTCAGACAAAGATACTATAAGAAAAAAAAAGCTATAGGCCAACATCCCTGATGAATAGATGTAAAATCCTCAACAAAACACTACCAAATCAAATTCAAAAGCACATTAAAAGGGTCATACAACATGACCAAGTAGGATTTATCCCTGGAATGAAAAAATGGTTCAATATGCGAAAATCCATCAATATGATACACCACATTATCAGAACAAAGGATAAAAATCACATGATCATCTCAATAGATATAGAAAAAGCATTTGACAAAATTCAACACCCTTTCATGACAAAAACACTCAACAAACTAAGAATAGAAGGAAATTAATTCAATAAAATAAAGGCCATATATGAAAATCCCACAATTGACATTCTACTTAATGGTGAAAAACTAAAAGCTTTTCCTCTAAGATCAGGAACAAGGCAAGGATGCTCACTCTCACCAATTCTATTCAACATAGTGCTAGAAGTCCTAATCAGGGCAATTAGACAAGAAAAAGAAATAAAAACTCTCCATGTTAGAAAGAAAAAAGTAAAATTATCTCTGTTTGGAAATGACATGATCTTTTATGCAGAAAATCCTAAATATTTTATTTAAAAAACTGTTAGAACTAATAAATGAATTTAGCAAAGTTTCAGGATACAAAATCAACATATAAAAGTCAGTTGCATTTCTATACACCAACAATAAACAGTCTAAAAAGGACATTAAGAAAACAGCCCCATTTAGAATAGCATCAAAAAGAATAAAATATTTAGGAAAAAACTTAACAAAGGAGAAACACTTGTACACTGAAAATTTGAAAAATTGCAGAAAGAAATGAAAGAAGGCACAACTAAATGGAAAGACATCTTGTGTTCATGGATTGGAAGGCTTAATATTGTTAAAATGTCCATACTACCCAAAGCGATCTACAAATTCAATGAAATCTCTATCAAAATCCCAATAGCATTTTTTGCAGAAATAGAAAAAGAAACCGTAGAATTCATATGGAACCACAAAGAACCACAAATAGCCAAAACAATCTTAAGAAAGAACAAAACTGGAGGTCTAACACTTCCTGACTTTAAAATCTATTACATAGCTGCATCAATCAAAACAGTATGGTACTTATATAAAGACAGACATATCAACTGATGGAACAGAACAGAGAGCCCAGAAATAAACACACACGTACACAGTCAAATAAACTTCAACAAAAGTGTCAAACTGTACAATAAAGAAAGGATAATCTCTTCAACAAACATTTCTGGGAAAACTGAATATCAATATGCAAAAGAATGAAACTGGACCCTTATCCTATACTAAACACAAAAAACAAAATGAGATAAAGACTTAAACGTGAGACCTGAAACTCTACAACTCTTGAAAGAAAACATAAGAGAAAAGCTTTACAACATTAGTCTTGGTAATGATTTCTTGGATATGACACCAAAGCACACGTAACAACAGCAAAAATTGACGAGTGGGGCTACATCAAACTAAAAATCTTTTATGCAGCAAAGGAAGCAATCAGTACAGTGAAATGCATCCTATGGAATGGAAGAGAATATTTGCAAACCATATATGTGATAAAGGGTTAATCTCCAAAATATATAAGGAACTCCTACAACTAAATAGCAAAAACACAAATAACCCAATTTATAAATGGGCAAGGGACTTCAATAGACATTTCTTCAAAGAAGACATACAAATGGCCCAAAAGACATATGAAAAGATGCTCCACATCACTAGGGAAATGCAAATCAAAACCACGATAGACATCACCTCACATCTGTTAGGATGGCCACTATCAAAAAGAGAAAAACAGAAAATAGCAAATGTTGGTGAGGAGTTGGAGAAATTGGAACGCTTGTGCACTCTTGTTGGGAATGTAACATGTTGCAAACCCTATGGAAAACAGTGTGAAGATTCCTCAAAAAACTAAAAATACAACTACTCTATGATCCAGCAATTCCACTTCTGGATATTTATCCAAAAGAACTGAAAACAAGATCTTAAAGAGATATTTTCACTCCTGTGTTCATTGCAGTGTTCTTCACAATAGCCAAGATTTGGAAAAAATCTAAATGTCATCAACACATGAATGGATAAAGAAAACTTGGTATATACATACAATGGAATAATATTCAGCTTTAAAAAAAGAAGAAAATCCTGCCATATGTGACATGGATGAAGCTGGAAGACATTATGCAAAGTGAAATAAGCCAGTCACAGAAGAACAAATATGGCATGATCCCACTTGCATGAGATATTTAAAATAGTCAAACTCACAGAAGCAGAGAGTACAATGGTGGTTGCCAGCAGATGGGGAAGGTGGAAATGGGAAGTCATTGTTCAATCGTACAAAGTTTCAGTTGTGCAGGATGAATAAATTCTAGAGATTTTCTGTACAACATAGTACCTATAGCTAACAATACTGTATTGTAAACTTAAAAATTTGTCAAGAGGATAGATCTCACATTACGTGTTCTTACCACAATAAATTAAATAAATTTTAAAATTATCTGATAAGTGAAAATATTTTAGTTTTACCTCTTTGGGGGGTGGGTGGGTAACACAAGCAAACAGAATAGCGAAGGAGCTCTGTCTCAGTATTGTTTAAAAATCCAACACATTCAAGTTCTTAAACTTCTTAATCAATGGAATGGTAAGATTTAGAACTAACCTTTAATTTTGAAAAATATTTTTTCTGAGAATAAAAAGAATACGCAAGGGTTTTTTTGTTCTCAAAACTTTTGTTTATGTTATTATCATGCTGTGGGTTTTTTTCGAAATATTTTTCAATTGCTTGAAAACTGATGTGCCATTCTATCCCTGATTTTTTTAAATGAAATTTCTATGGCAACTCTCTAATGAAAATATAGCAGAGGGCTCATGGGATGCATGATTGCATTGCCAGTATAAAGCATGCTATTTCACTTATAAAAATATGTCTACTATTAAAGTCTCCAGGCACATAGACAACACAGAATCATTAATAAATCCAAAAAAAAGACAATGTTACATTCCTTCTCCTCCACATCCCTATGCCATTCTAGAAAGTCCAGCAAATCTGCATTTTGCCTATTTCCTTTCCATAGCTCTTTTGTTCACTAGAAATTTATGTTAATAACTAGGAAAAGGGGCTACCAGCAAGCGCTAGGAAAACAATTCCTATTTTAAATTAAATACCAAAATTCAGCAGTAGCCACTTGAATCAGGATCATACACCACCAGCATATATTACTCTGAATACTTGTGATTATAAGTACAGTCTCTCAGCGGGTTCAACAAATGGAAAACAGTCAATAAGAAGGGATTCACAGTTAACTAAGGAAATTCAAATTAAAAAGTTACAAAATTTAAAAACTCCTAGAAACTTCTTGAATCAGAAAAGAAAAGGCTTGTCTGCCATTTTAAGGAGAAAATGACTTTAATGTTCATCAAAATTTGTCTTCCACTACAAGTGTTCTCTTTAATTTCCAATATATTCTCACATAGACAAGCTCTGTTCATTCCAAACATGCTTTTTGTCCCACTTTGATTGGTCACCTCACTTTTATATTTACCTTCTATTAAAGAGTTCCTCTTATTAGCAACCTGATTATTCAGGGAAAATAAGAAGTCTATTAGATCAGTGGTCTAAAATAATTTACACATACAAAAAAAAAGGCTTCTAAATTAAACACTTGCAATTGTTTCACTTTTCAGTAAGTTTTGTGTGTGTGGAGGGGGAGTGCATTGCATAGAAAAAAAATCTTAGGACAATACTAGAAGTGATTGTAACCTTAGAATCTCTTTAACTAAGGCCCCTTGAGGTTAGTTCAATTGCTTTAGGTCATACATTAGTTAAACCCAAAATAAAAGTTTACTACTGGTGCTAGTGCCTCAAGAGCTCAGAGGAACAACATCCTGCGGAGCTGGGACTCAGACCTCTGTGGAGGGAGCATCAGCAGCCATGATGAAGCTAGCTCTTGGAGTGTAGAAAGAACTGGAAACTGGTACCATCTGCTAGGACTCAAACCAAATGCTGGAAGGAAGTGCCATTATTAGAGCGAGCAATCAGCAAGGAGCATGTCCCTTTTTCTTCCTTCCAGATCCCCTTTAGTGCCCCCTATTGGCAGAACCTAACAGGGATTCACCAGGCAAAGATAAGCTTTGGCTTACAGAGTCCCAGGCCCAGTATCACAAAGCAAATTATAGAGGCGTGGGTTTGGAGCTGCAAATACCTATAACAAAATGCCTATAACCAGCACACTTAGGGAGGCATTTAACTTCCCAGAGGACACTGCAGCTTGAGACCTAAATAACATGTCTGTTAAAAAAGTAAAAACAAAGTATGACTATGAGTATGCAACACTTACGAATCCACAGATCAATGCAGTTTAGTCATGGAGTTGTGACACACACAAATTAAAGCTTGAGAGCCAAAAGTGATTAAAGAGGAATTTCATTCCATGACCTCTTAGACGACATTAAACTGACTGAAATAAAAAGTCTTCAGAAACAGTCATTAAAGTGTCCTTTGTTTCCATTTCACTTTCCTCACAGGTTTTTTCTCATCCATGCTTCTTCCCCACCCAAAAGAAAAAAAATCTTTCTCTACTCCCAGTCCATGAGGCTTTCTTTCCTCCTCTTTCCCACTCTTATATTGTTTTGATATTAATTATAATTAATTATTAATTGGCATCTTTCTCTATAATACATTGTTATTCCTCATTGTGATTGATCAGTTGTGTTAATGACCCCAGTTCTTCACCCTTCTCTGTATTTAGACTGTTGCATGAAACTCTGTAGCTCCCACCTTCCTTAACAGAGGTCTCAGCCATGTGATCTGCTTTGACCACTGAAATTTGGGGGAGTGGGACACAAGCAGAGGCTTGAGAAAGCATTTGCCCAATTGGATTTGCTCTCATCCTTGCTCTTTGACACCGCCATGAGAATATGTCCAGGCGAGCCCACTGGAGGATGAGAGATACTTGGTCCAGATATTGCTGTTATCCTAAACAGTTTACAACAGATCTGTACATAAGCCCATGCAAAATCAGACAAATAACCCAGCCGAAATCTCTGACTATGGATTGGTGAGGTAAATAAATTCTTATTATGTTAAGTTCCTGAGATTTGAGGTGATTTGATACACAGCATTATCGCAGCAACAGGCAACTGATATACTCTTTAACAGGAGCAAAACAGGGCCGGCAATTATAATATTCTCTTTGGTAGGTTGAGGAAGGGAGAAATTCTGTGAACATTTATTCATTAATAATATCCTCTCTCATATTTCAATTAAATTAAAGCACACAGACAAAAACATGACAAATTCTGAGGTAAGAGACAGATGATGAGTGGCCTGTTTACAAGAAAAATAAGATTACTATCTATATTTAGAGCTGATTCAGAATAACTTCATTTTGAAAAACTACAAATATTATAGTCAAGCTTTTCATTACAATTTCCTAAAAAACTTCTAAATCAAATAGAACCTTTATGAAGAGGTAATGATATATTTAGGAGTTTCCTTTTGAAAATTTAGGTCAAATTTTGAAAATATTTTCTAGCTTGTTTATGCTCTTATTCAGAATTATCCATTCCTCTCAAAGACTGTCTCGTGCTTTGTGTATCAAAGATATTGAATGAGACATGTAAATCACACTGAAAAACTATAGGATAGTATTTTTACCCTGCTCAGTCAGTCTTCCAGATCTTTGGATAACTAAGAAAAATTACTATGATCTGTCTGAAGTCTTTCTTGATCAAATATTTTTTTGACAACATTGGGTCATTCTGGGGGGAAAAATAGGTAACCAACCACTTCCCACTACTAACTTAAGAGAATTGGAGTTGTCAGCAGATTATTCAGGAAGTAGAAAAGGCAAAAAGATGTAGACACCCATCAATTTGCTTATCCACCCAGTGCTCTATGTAGGCTCGCTTCCATAACCAAAGGTATAAAAAAGAAGAAAAAAGTGACTAACTCAGACCACAATCCATAGAAAGTACAATGATTCTGAGAGCTCTCCCCTTTCTATACCACTGCCTTCTTCCTTTGTAGACCTAGACCCATTTTCCTCACCTGCCACATGTGGCCAGGACCTCCACAGTGCATTAAACATCAGTTAGAGTGAAAATCTTTGGACAAGAGGAATTTCACTGAAGTAGTGAGTATGGAAGCCATATTGGGATGAGCTGAAGAATAAATGATATTGGCACACAAATAGGGAGACAGATCAGTGGAATAGAATAGCAAGTCTAGAAATAGATCCCAGAACATCTGGAAAAGTAGATATGATAAAAGTTGCATTTCAAATCAATGAAGAGAGTATTTAATAAAATTGAGACAACCAGGTAGCTATCTGGAAAAGATTAAAGTTGGACCCATACCTCAAACCTTACCTCAGGTATACCAATGTTTTAAATGTATGAAGATGAAGTAATAAAAGTTAGAGAAAAAAAACAAGAGAGAATTTAAAAAAATAATCTCAAAGACATCTTTCTAAGCTTGACGCATAAATTCAACTAAAGGAAAATAATTTTTTCGTTACAAAAGCACTTGTCAAAAGATAAATGACAGTGAAAAAAAGCATTTTACAACACATTTCACAGTCAAAAAGTAAATTTTCCTAATATATAAAAAGGTCCCATAAATCAAAAGCAAAATTCAGAATAATGTAGCATATGCTTCCATTTGTGAAAAAAAGGGAATTTAATATATGAATTTGTTTATATGTAAGTGAAATATCTCTGGAGATATATATGAGAAATTATTAATTGTTGATTGTCCTTATGGAGGGGAAATGAGTGGGAGGGTTGAGATATGGAAGAGAGATTTTTCACTCTATGTCCCATTGAACTTTTAAATTAGGAACTCTATGAATGTATTAATTATTCACAATTAAGTAAAAATTGAATTAAATTTTTTCATTCATTTAAAATCTTGTATTCTCATATTTTAATCAGGGTTGTTGGTGCTTGCCACACACAGAAAAATTTCAAAGCTTAACACACACAAGATTTCTCATTCAGTAAAGTCTGACACATGTTGGATAGCCCTAATATATCTAGTATCCAAGACATCTGGAACTCTTGGCCTTCAAGACTGGTTGCAGTGGAAGACAAGTATGAAATGACACAGGGGTTCTAAATGGACAGTTCAGACCTGACACACATCATTTCTGAAAATAGTCCATTGGCCAGAACCAGTCACATAACCCCCACTTGACTCCAAGAAGGGAGATGAAAGGAAGAGCATGCACGGAGTACCTGGGGATCACTGCTGCACTTTTCACTCCTTTTAGCAATTATAAAGCCTCACACTTTATGCAACCTGAGTTTTATGTGCTTTGGACCTTACCGTGTTAAAAAAGCACATTAATGTTCCAAATAGAGACACATAGATGAGACCCCTAGAATGTCTTAGAATACCCAGGTATACCCTGTCTTAAATGTAGAAGAATGAACTTTGACCTAGAACAGCAATACAAGTAAATGCACTGTTAGCTGATCTAAATTTGGGTATGCTTTGAGATATTTGAGCTCAGTCATTTTCGCCTGTGCCAGGTACAATTAAACAATAGTAGTTCAAGAGTGTTTGGAGGCAGATGAGGTCATACTATCCATTTTGTCAGGATGCTTCAGCCAAGTTTTCACACGTACAGCCAGTGAAGGCCACTAAGTGTATTACACCTTGACAAATTATAAGGAAAGCCAATGCAATGTTCTGCTGTCTATTTTTAACCTGGAAAGAACTGTCTGTATTCATACTTCATTTTTGTCTCTCAGTCCTACTCTGAGTCCATTTTGCCAAACTGTGCTTTTTCACTATGCAGCCAGAGAAATGAGGTCTCCTTCTAAAATGTTGAAAGTAATGAAATAGATGACTAAACAGCTTCTACATTGTTCTTTTACTAACCATGAGATGAACTCTAGACATGATTTAGCAACATAATTCATTTTGTCTCCATTCTGCAAACGTTGTTATTTACCAGAAGGATTCCTGTATCCAATTCTGAAGAATGCTAGCTGTCCAAAAGGGAGACTCAAGAGACAAGACAGAAAGCTCTGGTAATTGGGACCTACATTGAAAGATTACTACCCATGAGAAGTGAAGAAAAGAATGGAGAAGAGATTGATCAACATTTCAGCAGAGGAACCAAAGCAAGTGAAGTATGTCTCAACATGTCATTTTAATGAGGCATGAAAGTGACTGCAATGTGTGAACAGGGCATTTTACCTCTTAAATGTCTGCTATTTTTGTTTACCCTTCGTGCAAACACCACAGGGTCAGGGTGGGCTGTCAAAAGTAGAATGTTGAGTCGTGAGCACACCCTACTGGTTTGGTGTGAGATGACAATAAAAGACAATAGAAGCTCTCAAAGATAATTTTTTAAATTATGGACATAATGAGACATACAGTATTTCATAATTTTAATATTTTATTAAAAATAATAGTAATATGTATATTACATATATATTAATACAAATTAATATATAATGCACATATTTCAACAGAATCAAATCCTTTCTGAAGTGTTTGGATACCTTGATATGCTTTCTTTTCCTATTCTTCTATTTTGAAGATTCTTTTAACACTTTCAGCTCTCACTTAGTTTTAGCAGACTTTGAATGCACCCCAAGGAGGGCTCTTCTAAAGTGAGTCAATCTGGTCCTGGATCCACAGAATCACCTTCAGATGTCATGCTGAAACACTGCTCTTGACACACCACCTGTTTTCCCTTGTTCTCCTTCGGTTTTTGCTTTCATCAAGCAAATTCTTCAAACAGCTGGGTGGTGCCAACACATGGAGCCCCCTAGGGAGTACATTTTTGCTCCACACTAGAAAACCAAACCTAATTGCTCAGTCACATTTAGCAATGTGAATATTCCAATTATATTAGCCATATCTGAATTAGAAAATAGGAGTGTTTTCAGCCACACAAGATGAACACAAATGTATTTAAACATGAATGTTAGGGAAAGATCAATAGATAGCCATAATTATGTGGTCTATCCTCTTGTGGCTAGAAAATAAAGGAGTGCGTCTCAAGGTCCTTTCCAACCACTCTTCCTGTCTGAGAAACATTATCAAGAAAGGGGTGTTCAGAGGATCGCAGTGGTGAATTAAGAGAGTTTGGAATTTATGCTTTTGTTTTGTTTTTTCACGCGATAATAGTAACCAAGACCACATGACTATTTTTCTATCATGATTTTCCTACATCTCCATAGCAGTGCATTGGAATTTCACTATTACTGTATTCTCAGGGTCCAGATAATAAGGGATTAGGAACTAGCCACTAAATTCCTATAAGTAAATGGGGGCAAAGAAAAGCAAATTTATCATTTTATTTTTATGTAGTCCAAACTTTTATTTTAGAGATCAGAAAAACTATATGGATACCATGGTACAAAAAGAATTTCTTTCCAACTTTTATATCTATCAAGCATAAAAAATAATTTTGTGACCAAATATTAAACCTCTTCCAGTATAATAAAATAAAACTCAAAAAAGCTTGTGTTGGCCCAAAATATAATTAACATTTGGTAATGTTTGCCTTCCATTTGGGGCTCAAAACTAACTCTGACCCAAAGAAGTTCCAACCACATTATTCAGTTTTCAATGGCAACATTCCTTAATTCGAGGCTTATTCTTTCAAAACTTTGACTCACACTATGTTTTTAAAATTGAAATATGATAGACAATTGTGTCAAAATAGCAAGGTAAATTCCATGAGTCCAGGTGCTGTCTCTGTCTGCAGTGACCTCTATGAAATCCGATATGCATCCTGCTACCAGGTTAATCTAATAAAGCAGAACCCAAGTCATATCGCTCAATGGTTTCCCAATTACCTACAAAATTAAATTCTAAAGTCTTATCTTCACATGCAAAGTTCTCTTCAGCCGACTTCATCTTTACCTCTGATCATTACCTTTGGACATTCCTATGTTCCAACCTAACTGAATTATTTTCTGCTTCTTTGAATACTTCCTGTGCCTTTTTCTATGTGACTCTGATGTTATCCAAAATCTACCATTGGCCAATCCAAATTCCCTTCAAATCACACCTAATAATAGAGATGATGATAATAGCGACATGAGCAGTGGCCGGCATTTGTGAGGGCTCATTATGTGCCAACATTGAACTAAGCAAGCACTTTCTACAGGTAATACAAACTAAGCACTTCTCATGTGTAACAATTCATTTGTTCCTCTTAACAACCCTAGGTGGCAGGTTCTCTTTTTTAATGAAAAACTGAAATGTAGTAATAAATAACTTGTCCAAGTTCCCATACCTTATATGTAGAAGAGCCCAGATGTCAAATGCTTTCTTTCTCATGAGTGATTCTAGTTTCTCAAATATTACAAACTGACTTTATCCAGATTTTTCAGGCAGAACTTTTAGGCTGTTTTTGGTAGAAATTTTAGTCAATGCACAAGAAGCCATTCACACTTCTGTTCTGTAAGCTCAATGGAGTCCAGCTCTCTGTCTTCTTAGAGATCCAGCCACCATGAGGCAGGAAAGCTTCACTTTAACCAGAGCAAGACTCCAGAAGCAAGATTTTGTTTATCTAAATGCCAGCAAAGAATAACCTGAATTTTCTGTGTTGTTGGTTGGCTACAATGAATTTTTAAAAGTCAGAGAGGATAGCAGTTCTTAGAATGTGGTCTCTAATTCCATTTCGGACAATCTGCAGGGTCAAAACTATTCTGTAATAATACTAAAATATGATTTGTCTTTTATCAGCATTTCAATATTTACACTGATGGTGCAGAAGCAGTGGTGAGTAAAACCGTTGGAGCCTTAGCACAAATCCAGGCAGTGGCACACACCGTAGTAGGGAGTTCCATGTTCTTCACTGCTGGTGCCTGCACAGGGGCAAAAGTTCCACTTAAGAGTGTCCTTGAGAAAACAATAACATTTATTAATTTTATTAAATCTAGACCCTTGAGAACATGTCTTTTTAATGTCCTTTGTGTAAAATGGAAAATTTGTATGACATGTGCGATGGTTGACTCAAGGGAAAGAACTTGTGTGATTCAGTTGCAGCTGAACTAGACGTTTTTATCATGGAACACTATTTTTACTTGGAAGAGGAACTAAAAGACAAAATGTGGTTATTCAATCTTGGCTATTTGTCAGGTATCTTCTCAGAAATGAATAAAGTGAACCTGTTACTTTAAAGAAAGCAATCTACCATATTTGTTACGTGATAAAATTGGAGGTTTCGAGCAAAATTTAGAATTTTAGAACTTTGTCTTCTTCATGATATTGGCGATTTCCCAACATTTATAGACTTTTCTCATGAGTGGTGGTTATATTAGTGACTGTAAGATTTTTGTGTTGTAAAATGAAGCGTGTTAAGATTTGGAAGGTCTGCATAATCAGTGCACTAATATTTCGTAATGAGCAATGCATGATGTCACAAAATCATACATGGATAAAAAATTCATTCAAAGAGCAAGATAGACCAATGGATTTTAATGGAATAGAATACAAAATGTTCATGAATATCCTTTCAGATTCCACATTGCAACTAATCTTTAATAAACTACCACGTGTTGCATTGTGATATAATACCAAAAATATATTCAAAACTATCTGCAAAGGATATTAAACTACTTTTCTTTCCCAGCTACATAAGTCAGATGAGGTATGAGGTCAGATTTTCTTCATATGCTTCAACCAAAACAATGGTTCTCAAGAGATTGAAAGCAAGAACATGTGAGAATCCAGGCATCTTCTAATAATCCAGACACTAAAGAGATTTTCAAAAATGTAAAATAATGCTACTCTTCTCTTTTTTTGGTTGTTTTTAAGAATAAAGTTATTTTTCATAAATGTTTACGTTTAACACATTTATCACTATTTTTAAATTAATTAGTAAATAGTTTAATTCCTTACTTTTAATTTCATAATATATATTCTTAGGAGATTTCCAATAAATTTTAAAACTGTACGTGGATTCCAAAAAGATTATATATCACCGAGCTAAGTCATTGTCTCTAAGGATAAAGACTCTTAAGTCTTGCTGAATTCTTACCCACTGTTCTCAAGGGGATGAATATGTCTGGGAAACACTTAAGCTGATCAACATAGCTTGAATATCTTTAATTTCACCAGTGAGTGCCCATTTTAGCATTTACTGTGGTAATTAGAAAGCATCTAGTTCACAAATTAAAATCATTTCTGACATTCACTATGTGATTAGAAAGGCCTCGTGTGTTAGCAAGATAGAGACAAGAGCACGTCTAGTAACTGGAATATGGGCTTTCTCGTTAAGAATACTAGCTGACAACACCTGGAGTTTAAATTCCCTGTTAGAATTCAGGATTCAGCAACTGAGTTTTAACTTAATCAAAATAAGAAACACGTACTACTAAACCATCTCTGCTGAAGTGTTTAAAGTAAAATTATAGACATTGTAATACCCAACCAGATGCCACCTGTCTTGAGAGCTCTTTAGTTCTTTTTATGTGCCTCTTTCAGGATACCTAGTTATATATTCTACCATTTTGGTATTGAAAACTTTTGTGCATTTATTTTACTCCCCATTCTTTTCACACATTCTGACAATTACCTATCCAGCTTCTACAAACAGACATATAAAGATAATTGTATAAAGCAGACACTAAGAAGCAAGAGAAATCTAACTATGAGTGCTAACCGGAAGCTGGGAAGTTGAACATGCAATTCCAAGTATACACAGGGAGCAATAGTAAATAAATAAATAGTAAAGAAGAAATGGATGTTCCAATGATAAATGAAATAGACAGCAATGAGTACCTAAGAGAAGATACTATTAGGCCACATCAAAGAGAAAATAACAAACAACCACAAACAGTTAGTAAAGACTTTTTAAGCTAGTAGGAACTTAGAGGTGGGACTTGAGTCCTGAGGGAGAAATGAAATAGGAAGCAAAGTTCATAATCTTAGCGATTTGACCATTAATTAGTTAAGAATTTAAAGACTCAGGAACAGGGGAACAAGACAATATTCCACTTACCAGTTTATCAGAATACATAATTAATATATATGTAATTATTGTTTTAGTGAAGAGATGGCTTCAGACATACTAGAAATTTCATTCTTACTATGTCAGTCTATCCATCTGCAAATAAAGTTACAATGCTATTGACATGACATGAATAAATAAATTCAGACACATGGAAAAACAGTTTCAAAGCTATAACTGTTAATGGCATTTGGGAAAAAAATAATTCAAACCCAAGCACAACCGTGGAGTTGAAAAAGAGAAAGGATGATTATAGAAGGCATTCAAGCATAAATATATTTAATATATTTTTAAAAATAGATGATGGAGCATATCAAATTGCTATAATATTTAAATTCTGTAGATACATTTCAAAAGATAAAATAGCAGTTTTAATTTAGTTGTAATCATTTACAATATGTTAGATATTCTTTTTAAAGTTGCAATATTTATATTTATATTTATGATGACACCTTTAAAATGATCAACTAAGTAGAAGTTATCCATAGTTTTATGAAATTCTTTTAGGCGTAAATGAATAAAAGTTTGAAGTCCAGTGCTCCAGCATAAATCACTGACACCAGAAGACACTCAGTTGAGACAGTGATGATTCTAAAACTTCACATTGATCACTATAAACAAGGAGAAAAAATAGTTTTGTTTTCCTTCTTCTTCTCAGTTCAGTGACAATGTCTGATGACTGTTAACTCACCACATAAGATTTATGATTTTGAATGATTAATCAGCAGTGACCATGATTTGTTTTCAAAGAACTTCTCTTTGAAATGTACCCTGATCTTGATATATTACTTCAGGTTGATCTATACAGGCAAAACTGACACCAAAAGCTGTAACTGCTTTGAGGGAGGTTTATGTGATTATTAGATTTCAAAGCCACTAGGCTTGTGCTAGTCTTCCACATAGGAGTTCCAAACACGATTGTTTGTGAACACGTCCTTCTTCCTCTAAGGTTTCCTCTCTCCCATTTTCTCCGATACCATCTAAAATACACATTGATTTTCTTTGAGTCAGAAATTTTAGCAACCTAAAATCCATTCATTTGAAACAATTCATCAAACCACAATGTGAAACACTGGGTTGTATAACTGCTAAACATTCAGGCATAATAAAGCACATCTCTTCTAAGCATTTAAAAATCAGACTGTCTATAAAAGTCACATCAAGTCTTCAATAAATTTTTCCATAGCATTTGACTATTTCAGGAGCACAGTAAGAAGCATAATATTTTCCTTTTTAAAGCATTGACATTTATTACTATGTACAAATTGAGTGTTTGAGATCCAGAAGACCGCGGCAGATACAGTAGAAAAAAGTCAATTGTTTTTCTGATTGCTTTAATAAAAGCTGTAGAAATTCTTTATATTTAACATCTGTACCACTAAAGTGTGTGTGTGTGTGTGTGTGTGTGTGTGTGTGTGTGTGTGTGTGTGTAAATGGGAGCTCCAGCTGCTCTTAGACTGAAGGAATCTCCATGGCATCAGCAGGCAGGAATGATATTTCATTCACCCTTTGGCCATGGTGAAGGAGTCAGCAAGATCCACATGGTTGTTCTGGGTGTTAAAGTGTGTCTGCTTTGTAATCGTTGTCTGAGACCCATGCCCTTGCTTTATAGTGCTTAAATAATTGATTTCACCCAGCCTTCGGTCAGAGCTAGAAAACCCCAAATATTTTCCCATTAATCCTTAGAGTAGGGCACTGCTTATGGTTCTCAGTAGTTTCAAAATTCACGGATTCATGGGAAATCGTAGAGTTTACAAAGAAATCCATTCTAGCAGGGAACGAAATTAAAGCTTCATCATGCTGATGATTTTATAATGTGTCAAACCAGAGCTACAGGTTGACATGGTAAAACAAGAATATTATTAAACTCATGAAAGATTCAGGTTTATGCTGGCCTACCACTGAATAGATTATTCTGCATATATGTCATTGCTAATTTTTTGAATAAGTGAATTTACAAAAAAAAATAGGGGTCCAGTGAAAACATATGAAATCATCCACATGCTATAACACATTAGGACACCTGGCTCTTAAGATCAAAAACTCTCTAATGAAGAGCTCAAACATGAAAAGACATTCTGAATGCTTAGCTACCAAAAGAAGTAAGTTTAATGGAAATATACATACAAGGAAAGTATTCAGGGTGTTCTGTCTACTGCTCTAACCAATGAAATACAAATTTTATTCACTGTTGGAATTAAAGGTACATATGTTTATTCATAACAAAAATACACACTTACTTTCACTGTTTGTATTTGATTGTTTGACATTCTGAAAGAATTTGAAGCGGATTACAAACTAAAACACAGTATGAGGTAAATCACATAAGGATAAATATAACAAAGTTTCCTGAAGGAAATTGGAATAACTGCCCAAAGACATCTGAGTTGAGTAGATTACCATACTCCGGCAATAAATTTGGCTGTAAGGCTTTTGACTGCAAAGCCAAAGGATGGGAAACATATTGGGTTGCATTGTTTTCACATTTTAGCATTAAAAAGTATAAAAATTCATCTAACGTCACTATTTCCCCTAGAATGAAATTGTGTGTGTATAATGTGGCTGACCATGTGGATATTAACAAGAGTGCATGTGTAGATAATGTGTAACAAGTGTAAAGGTGGTGATATATATGTCAAGATGTCAGATGCGACAAGCTCTAGGGGATACAGAATGAACACTAATTTAGTTCCAATCATTGGTAAACTGCATATTAATGCTTAAAAAAACAGTAAGCGTGTCAATGTAACATCATGTAGAACAAGGAATTTGCTGCATTTTTAAAGTGGTTTCTACACTGCTGAATTTAAAGAAAAGTGGGTGGAAGAAAATGGTTTGCTCTTTCTAAACATACCTCAGAAATTTTGACAAACCATTTTAATTTTAGTGTTTCTCATTCAGATCATTCCACAAATGGCAGGAAAACTGCCATGACACACTTTGAGAAAAAGATATTTTTAATACTATAATCCGTAGTCACAGCTGTGATCTGTTAAATCTTATCCATAAAACTGTGTAAGGTGATAAGTTTTAGTATGTGCATTATACGGTTTACATATTGTAAAGAAATAATTAGAAAGGCCTTCACATATTCCTATTAAAGTGCTTCTTCATCACCCCCCAGGTAGCTCTCTGCAGAATGGACAGAGGTGATACCATTAGCCTTTGTAGACACGGCTGAGCAGGACCTGGTGGTAGCAGAGTTATCCTCATATGGATTCCAAATGATAAATCTTTGTGTCACGTTATGGTGTGAATTATATGATTGGTTCACTGCCTTGCTCTTTTGCAATTTTTCTTTAACTTAGCAAGAAAAAGGTTACTATCTGTGTTTACGTTAATGGAATTTTTCATCAGAAGATTTATGTAATGGAAGATAAGAAGAAATATGTGTTTATTTTTAGCAACACTTGGTGAGAAAAGGCAGAAGCCAATTACTCTATTTAAAAAGAAAAAAAAGTTTCCATGTGCAAGGAAACATACATTTTAAGCAAACATAACAGTGGTTTCATTGATTTTCCTGGGGTGATGATTGATTCTAAGAAGGAAGACCTTTCAGAGGTATAGCCTCTACAGCAGGATTCAAGGGCACAGGTAGTGTCTCTGAATGACCTTCCCGTTTATATCTTTCTCAGTCTCCTGGCAGCCATCACGGCTGTGTAATAATGGCCTCAACAATATAATCCTTTAAAGGAAATGAGGGTACTAGAGGTTTTCTGAGATCAAAATAAAAAAAGAAAAGCTGGCACACAATACAATACCTTTAAGCTTAAAACAAAGCAAAACAAAACAAATAACAACAAAAATACCTCTGATGTATTCTATTAAATCAGAATATTTTCTTTTTAAAAAAATTACAGGGGCTAGCTCCAGTGGCCTAGTTGTTAAGTTTGGCATGCTTCACGTCGACCACCCAGGTTTGGTTCCTGGGCATGGACCTACACCATTTGTCAGTGGCCATGCTGTGGTGGTGACCCACATACAAAAATAAAGGAAGATTGGCAACAGATGTTAGCTCAGGGCAAATCTTCCTCAGCAAAAAAAAATTACAGAGATTGTCATTTTGCCTCAAACGATTGACAGAACCACAGAGCAATGTTGAGTCATTCATTCAAACAATATTTTTTGAGCACTTCCTTTCTGTGTGCATTTGGGAGAGAGCATGGAACAAAACAGACAAACTCTCCTCATAGGGCTTATTTCCTAAGGAGTGAGGCAGACAGTATACAGGTATGTACAATATGCATTATGTTAGATGGTGGTGAATGCTAACAGAAAAGATAAAGCAGGAAAGGCAGATAACAGGTGTTGGGGGTTGTGTGAGGGTTGCAATTTTCCATGGGGTGGCCAGTAAAGGCCCCCTCCTGGGAAAATAGCTGTGGAGTCAAGAGGGAACCTGCCTGGCTTATTCCAAGACCATCATGGAGGCCAACATGGAAATGAATGGTGATTGAAAGATTCGGGTTCTTTCACTTAATTTTTAGAGACATTAGTTTTTATTTAAAGAGTAGAGGAAAATCCATTTCATTTTTAAACAGTTGCTGATGAAGTGGCAACATTTTTAGTGCTAGGAAATGATATGTCTCTGAAAGCAGCCCTTTAACCTGGAAAACTGGAACAGAGGTAGCTATTATTTCAAGTATTGTTCTTACACCTCAATAGTTTTCTTAGAAGTACAGAAGGGAGTCTGATATATTTCCATACTTGGAATGATTTTTGTGTTATCAAAAGGACCATTTCTACAAACTTCGAAACCCAATTTAATGAAAGAAAAACAATCAATTGATGAAAACTGCAAATGTGGAGCTAGACTTGACTCCTACTACTAGGAATAAATGTGCTAAGTCCAGTCATGGCACTGGACTATTATGAGCCTGTCTAATGAGCAAAATGTCAAGAAACTTTCCATAATAAAGTACACAGTCCAGAGATCCTTTCCTCATAAACGGACAAGTCGTTCCATTCGCCTGATGTTGGTCATCAGTATATTTCAACAAAGAAGTGTTTGGTTCTTTTCCTTGCTCCTCCATCCCTCCCTACCTGCAAAAACCAGGCCAGCTTCTAAATTTATTCCTTATAAATACATGGGTTATTTTTAAAAAGGCAATAACCAGAAGTCACATTAAACAAAAGGGAAAATAAGTAAATTTAACAATAAGCTGCATGCATTAAACCACACGGTAAAAGGAGAGAGGAATAAGGAGAAAATGCATATGGAAAGAGAAGCCACTAGCTCATCATTATTGGATGGAATGATCCCAATTAGGCACTTTTTCATGATGATATCAGAGTTCCGAGCCATAAAAACCTACAAATAGTAAGAGCTACAAAATGTAAAATTAAGGAACCAAAAGTTTCTTCTTATTTTTTAATGGAAGTATTATTTATAGTATAGGCTCATATTTTCCTTCTTATAAAGCTTATTTTCTTCCCCTGTTCATGAAGTAGCATGCATTTGTGGTGGCACAATCTTGAGGACAGCAGTCAACGTACAGTGATCTCTGTTCTAAACTAAAAGATTGTTTTGCCAGATGTTAAGCAGCTCTGGCAACTTTTTTTTTATTCAAACACGAACATATCATTTTGCACCTAATTTAAGAGGCCCTAAAAGAATCAGAATCTTTTATCTCCAAATATAAACACATTTTAAATGCAGTTCTTGGAGATACTTCAGGTTCCATGCTGAGTACCTGCAACCCAGTGCTTTCAACCTAAGCTTGTTGTTTCCAAAATTGTTCATTAAAGAAAAACTGGATTGTTAAAATCACACTACAGGTGTTCCATTATTCTACACCACATTCAATGAGGAGACAGCCCAAACTTCAAATAAATTCTGTTCAGAACAACCAAATCATAAATATCATTATTCATTATTTTGCTATTAGGTAACTCAAAATATGTTATTATTTCATGCATTTCAAAGACTTTCCAAGTGTATTTTCTTTTCTAAACTGCAGTATAAGTAGTTCTCAAATATTTTCTCTGCACTCAGACTAGCATTTAAGAAGTTACATCAGTACAAAAAGATTTGTTTTGCTACATCTAATTGTGTTGAACATGGTTTGTAAATTATTTTGGTTCCACTGGAGATTTATATATCAAAAAATGGTGAATTGAAAGAAATATTAGCTATATTTTGGCTGTCTCTTAGATTGTCAAGAATGATATTCTTAACACAAAATCATCTTCTATGCTCTTCTCATTGACACTCTTTTTACTGCATTTGTTGTTATTAGTGCCATTATGACTCCAACAATCCTGTGTACAGAATGGAGCCCTGCCCAGTATTTTTGCGGCATCCTCACATCTTTGGTTCTGTCTGACAATTCTCCTCTGCTATTCATGGGATTTTCGTGGCCAATTTTTTCAGAAGTGGATGGCCATGTCTTCTTAGTCTGGAAGTTCCACTGAAATCTGTCCACCATGGTTGACCCCTGCTGGTATTTGAAACACTGGTGGCACAGTTTTCAGTATCACAGCAACACACAGCCGCCACAATATGATAGCCGACAGACAGATGGTGTGATTCCCTGACTGGGAAACAAACCCAGGCTGTGGAAGCCCTGAATCTTAACCACTAGACCACCAGGGCTGGCTTTGACTGCATAAAATTTCCCTTCTGAGTTCTGAGATACTGTTGGGTCTCGATTTTGCCCTACTTATAAGTTAGTAAGTTAGCCTGTCAGTGTTCCGTGTAAGCTGGCAGAAGACACAAGACTCCTGGATCAGAGACAAGAAAGCAGAAAGCACGCACCCTCAGCATTAAGTTTTCATTGATTCCCCATATCCACCAAGTTCCACGGGGGGACACAAGAGGTCCAGTCGGACACTAGGCATGTGGTGGGTTGGCACTGCAGCTGACAAACACAGCTTGGAAAATCCAAGCACGAAGCAAGCCTGCTCTTTGTCCGAAGGGACAAACATAACTCTAAGAAATGGCTCAGGTTAAGAGTGGTCAGGGCCTTACGCTCTTGGCACATCCAGCAAGTCGGCACAAGGAGGCTCAGTGCGCATGGAGGATTGCCTCTCCCAACTGACACCTGAGTGAATTTTGATTCAAAAGATTTCTGGACTGAGACTGATATTTATTCATCCCAAGAAAATCTACTCATATGCTCTCTTTCTCTCACATACAAACCAACTCATCTTTTACACTAACTTAATCTGAAACTAAAACCTTAAATAATGACCTACCCACACCACTTGTTCCCAAGTCACCCAAATTACCTCAGTGATAAACGTAAAGGTGGATTTCAGTTCTTTGCTTATCAACTAATGCTACACGGATTAGGTATTTTTGCCGTATTGTCAGCTGTCCTTTAGGACTACACTGAAGTCATCTCATTCTCCATAGACAACAAAAACACAAATAGCTACAAATTTCCATCATTATGAATATATATCATATTTAAAAAGTTGAAAGCTGCTAAAGCCTGAAACAAAACACTAGTTGTTCTCTGTTTATAGTATTCTGGAAATACTTTTACAAATTAAAAATTAAGTCCTGCACTGCTTTACCATGATATATAGGTATAAGTTTTCACATTTATCAGATTATAAAAAGCACATGTTTTTCTGTAAAATTTAGGCTGAAATATTTTTTGGCTCTTGACCTTATATTCCAGCTGGGGCAGTCTAATTTCTGGTTTATACTTTAAAAAATAACATGTGAAAGAGAATAGCAGTGAGTTTAGTAAAGCCTAACCAAGAAACAACATTCTGTTTCAAAAGATATCTTATTTTCAGTCTATTCATCCACTTTTTGTTTTACAAATATCTCCTTGCAGGACAGCTTGCTGTTAAAGTGAATTAGAAAGACGAGATGTATAAAGTGGATCAGAAATAATAAAATTATATGTTAAATGCTAATTTTTAACTTAAATATGTGCATAAATGTCTACTGCAGGATTTACAGAGTGAACAACATATTTAACCAGGCATAACTGTAGCCAAGCAATTCTAAAAATTGTTGTGTCGTTATTGAAGAAAAGGTCTGAAAAATAGCCCAGACAAATGCACCCCTTTAATATGAAACATCCAAAAATTGTTTTTAATCTTAGGAAAGTATAGATAGTTTCATTAAAGTGAGAAACAAAAATCAAGGTTAAAGAAACTATTTTGCATAACCTTACCTTAACTGACACTTCATGCCATATAATTTTAACTTCACTAGACTGGGGAATCACAGTAATAACATCGCCTTTTAAGTAGTACTCCCTGTCTCTTTTTTTTACTGAGAATTGCTCTCCACTTATTTAGCAAGCATTAATTACACCACTGTGTCTTGAGGGTGGAGAAAAAGAAAAGACTAAAACAGGATGTCTGCCTTCAAGTTTACATTCCCATGGTAGAAATGAACTCATAAACCAGTTATAACAGCAAATGTGATGAAACACCTGTTAAGCGCTATTAGCAACTGCTACGTGCAATAGACTCTGAGGACTTGAACTCCACACTGGTCCTAAAGCAAGCACCTCTTAATGGCACACTCACTTTTTATGGTCTTCCATGACAATTAAGTGGGGTTAGTCTACATTTTTCCTTAAAGTCTACACTTGTACACCAGAAAGTTGCAGCATTTTTTAGAAGCCTATCATAAGAACTCAGTAGCCACTCCAAAAAAACAAAGTCAAGGTTCTCACAGTTCCAAGAGTTTGGGCACAACGTTGATGTTGTGATGTGTGATTCTTAAAATAGTAAGAGAGTGATAATTGCTCCTTATAATATAAGCTACAGTTTCTTGAGTGCTTGCCCTGTGTAGGCACTATGCTAGTCCCTTGTGTGTTTTTTCTCACTTGTTCCTTAAAATACCGCTATGGGATAGATAAAATGAGATGAATATTTAGAGATGATACTTAGGCTAAAATAAATTAGGCAACATGCCCCCAAATTCACATCAATCTTGGGAGGAGCAGGATTCAAACCTAGACTCAACTGTCTCTCAGCTGTGTGACTTGTTGGCACAGTTAACTAAACAGATATCTTTTTTCTAAATGTGCCAAATGTTATTCTTAGGTACCTTTTCTTTTTCAAATTTTATAATTCACACACGTTGGAAAAAACGCATTTTCCTGTGATCTTTAAAATTGGCACAAAGTCGTCTTCAGAAACAATATTCTTTCCATCTGTACTATTTGCTAAGGCTACCTTAACAAAGTACCACAAACTTAGTGTCAAATAACAGAAACTTACTATCTCCCTGTTCTGGAAGTTAGAAGTCCCAGATGAAGGTGTCAGAAGGGTTGGTTCCTTCTGAGGTGTGTGAGGGAAAATCTGTTCTATGCCTTTCTCCTAGTTTCTAGTGGTTTGCTGCCAATATTTGGTGTTCCTTGGCTTGTAGGTCTCTGCCTTCATCTCCACATAACATTCTCCCTGTATACATGTCTGTGTCCAAATTTCCCATTTTTATAAGGACACAGTGATATTAGATCAGGGGCCCACTCTACCCCAGTATGACCTCATCTTTACTAAATACATCTGTAATGACTGTTTCCAAATAAGGTCTAATTCTGAGGTACTGGGGGTTAGTTATTCAACATGTGAATTTGGGGGGGGGGGATGCAGCTCAACCATTAACACTACCCAAAGTAAAGTAAGTGTTCATGAAAATTAAATCTAATGTAAACTGTTCAGCTTAAAATTTAGCACTGCACTACCTACCACTTATCATGAAACTTTTCTCTGTTTAATTTAACGAACCACAGATTGCAAACTCAAAATATAAAGGTGGATAGAAACAGGCATGGAGCTGCAGGGTGTAGGTGAATAAACATAGATTGTGTGAGCGGTGTGGACTGCAGTCAAGCAGGAAAATGCCTGCCCCATCCTGAGAGGGAGCTGCTTCTCAGCTCTAACCAATTGATACCATAAAGAAAATTCTTTAAGACCATGTGGAAATCCATATTTTTATGTATAGTCACCCATACTAAATATAGGTTCATACTAAACACATACCACACACACACGCGCACACACACACACACACACACACACACACACACACACACACTGTGTGGGCCGCCACATCAGTCAGCAAAATCTAGCCCATAGTTCTGCAATTCCAGGTCCCATGTGCACGTCTCCACCTCAAGAGCTTCTCCTCAGCCTGCAGTTCACTGAGCAGAGAGGTTCCAAGGACCTCTTCTCTCTGCACACTCTTTCTTGACAATTTCATGGCTTCAATATCAGCTCTAGAAAATTCACTTTTAAATCTTGCCATTTTACCCTGGCTTTTGGCCTGTGCTTCAGTCCTACATTTCCCACCACCAGCTAGCTGGAATTTCAAACTCAGTATGCCCCCAACGAACTAATTGTCTTCCACACTCCTCAGGACTTCCCATTTACTGTCTCTATTAAGGACATCATCACTCCCCACATTACCCAGACTGGAAAATGATGGAAACTCTTTGATGCCCCTCTTGTAACATCTATGTTTAACAATTTGATAAATTTGCTCCAGAGCCCTTTTAAAGAGTTGGGAAGTTACATAATGCTCCCATAGGTAGTCATTTATGTGACCGTGAGTGTAAGTTCATCTTACTCTCTAGAACAGCCAGCAAACTGGAGAGGAAATTAAAATGCCAACCAATCTTCACTGAGTGTTTTTGCAATATTCATATGCAACTGCAGTTGGCTGCCAGGTGAAACTCTGGGAGCCAATAACATATTCTGTAGTATACAAGAAACTAGTGATTTAAATGTGTAATCTAAACTTTAAACCCTTTAAAATGCTTCCTAAGAAGTTGGCTCAAAAATAGCACACACATGCACAAAAATACTAACCAACTAATAAAAAAAAAGTGCATTCACAGAGAAATAGAAAACGTTTAAAAAAAATTATAACCTTGATTCCACCTTCTCTAGTAGAAATGGATTGCTATATGGATCTGTTCATGCATATAATTTCTCTGAATGGAAAATTAATTTCTTCCCAATCCTACTAAACATTGAGTAAATACTCAGAGCATATTGTTCGAGTAGCAATCAAATTATCCACATTTCAGAGCACCAACAATTCTCCCTTTAATAATTCTGCACCATTTCCCTATCCCTTAGCTGAAATATTCACACTATCTTTTAAACTCTCAGTGTGGGCATTTTTCGTGTTCTTGAGATTAGCATTTTTATATGGAAATGATATGCAGAAATGACTTTGTACTTTTAATTAATATTTAATTTATGAAAATTACAAAGTCAAGAGTGGAGTTCCCCGGGAAATTTTAAACTCAGCTTGTAAATATTATTACATTTTACCGGGACTTTTAACCTTTAATCAATTAAATGCTCTAAGTTATTTCAAAATGTATTTATAAAATTAACATATTTCATTTGCTTACAAATTCTGCAATTGTCTGCCATAATAAAGAACACTTTCCATACACGTAAAAAGTCTTGTAAACCTAGTAAATGAATTTATAAAAGGGGTAATTCTTAAGTTCTCTTAAATGTTTTTAATGTTAGTTGTAAACTTATTTTTAACTTGAAGTAGCAAATTTAAATTTGTTTTTCGGTTACATATTTTAAAGCTAGATAAAAGATACCCAAATGTGCATCATAGTACTTATAATATTTAAAATATACAAATTATTGCTAAACTACACAAAAATACAAATATCAGTGTTGCTTTATTATGTATTCCTCTATACCTAATTTGAAATCTCTCCTGGGTTAAAAATATTTAACTACTAAGGAAAAATAATGTGTCTTCACACATTAGGGTTGCCTCCTGTAATGTTGGGATAGCCTACTCATCATCCAGAAAATCTAAAAGCCTGCAAGATTCAGTGACTTCCTAGGACAGACCCATACCGTCTCCAAAAGAAACTCATTAATTACATATTCTTTTAGCTCTTTTTTTTCTTATAAGAAAAACATAAAAACTTACTTTCTAATGGCCAATATGGTCAAAAGTTATATTGGAAACAAGGAATTACGGGCTTTGGGGTTTCCTCTGAGAGAGTTGGGAAGGCTTTGAAGGGTGTTGGGCACAGAAGCAAGACAAAGTGGTTCACCCTAGCTGCTGCCATCCAGAAAATAGAAGGGTGGGTCTGTGAGGAGGAAGGATCTTGAGTAGCCCGAGAAAAATCTCACATCTAGTCAGCGCATAGTAAGAAAATACTAAAGGTAAAATATTTGTAAAAGTGAGCCATTATTAACAGAATTTTTTAAAAGTGCTTTCTGGCCAACATTTATTGAATAATATTGTAGTTTATTCAACTAATATTTTAAAAGTTCTGAGATACATTTATGTCAGAAAGTAAAGATTAAAATGTCATTTCTTCATAATCCCATTTATGTAAAATTCTGAGCATATTTGGTTAAAGAAAGTAGAAATTTTAAGTGTCATTCAAGAATTTTGCGAAAGTAAGTAAAAGTTTGCTTTGAAAGCATATAAAATTTAAAAAAGAAAAAATATTCAAAAACAATTTTGTTAAGATAAATTTCAAAGAAATTGTGAGTTGCCAGAATAAGATTTTACATAGTTTCAGACTTTTTGTTTTTGTTTTTTAGGATAACTTTATAATTTATAGAGATCTTATGCTTACCATGTTTTCTGCTATAATAAAGCTTACAAATAATAATAATAGTTGGTAAATGAAGATTACTTTAAAATTTTTATCAGGGAGGTTTCTTTTCATAAAAGATACAATTAGGGAAAAATAGATAAGCATACAACCCTCTTAATTCTCAGAGGTTTTAAAACATTTGCTCCAGGAATCAATGAAAACCTTACATTTTAGGTCTTTTTAAATTAATTTAATAATGCAGTGGAAAATATGAGTAGGAATGATTTAATCTGGCCAGATAAAAAGTCATGTACTCTATCAGCTCTGGAGCTAGAAATGGTTTTAACTTATCACATTAGACAAATTCAGTCATTTGTGCAACAACCCATTATAAAAACAAGTAAATATAATTATTGGTTCTTTTGCCATGTAAGTATATCAGAATTCAATAAACATAAAAATGTCAGAAATTTTATTATATTTAATTAATTTATACAATTTTAAATCTTAGCTGCTCTCAAGAAGCATACATTTGAAATCTAATGAGAATATAAAAGGAAAAGTGTCACTCTTGCTTAAAGGAAACTGCTGGTGTTTCATGGAGATTTCAAAAAACAAACAAACAAAGAAACACATCCTCTTGAGGTGACCTTGGGACAATTCACACAAAAGAAGAGGAGTTATTATAAAGTTAATGTGACTAGAACCAAGAAGTATTTCCCACCTGAGAAAAACATAAGCAAAAAGATCTATAGAGTCACTATATTTAAAACTAGAATCATCCTATACATGGTAAAAAAAAAAAAAAAAATCACATAATAGTCCAGGGATAGTCTTAAACCTGAGAGCAGTTCATGGTTCAAGACTCAGACAAATGTGGCAACTGGAATGAGACAACACCACTTCTGTGGTGCAGGATCTCAGAGAACCCCATGTGCACTCATTGCTAGTTGGGGATGAAGAAACGTTCCAGGTAGCATGTCCTTTCATTATTTTTCTTTTGAAAAAGTCTTTGTTAAGCTTATCAGAAACACCGTCCCAGTAAAACACATATTAATTCCAACAATTTCCTTCTAAATCTTTTTCTAAAGTAAGAATGATAAGAATTATATTAGTAATACCTGTAGGAATAAAAACTCCCACTGCTAGCTATTTCTAACTTCCAAGAAAAGTAGAGTCAATGAAACATATCAAACATGATTGTGGTAGTTTGCCTTAAAATAGGCACATAGGTTCAAATTAAATGACATTTGACTATGGCAGTTCTTGAAATACTAACAATAATGGTCATATAGTTATAATATATTTGTATGCCTCTTCATATTTCTCATATATTATTTACACATATTTATAAAATTGTGAAATACGAATTAACATAGTCAAACTTTCACTCAATCATGGTCAAATTTGTCCCTTCTTTCCAGAGAAAATTCTAAACAGTTACCATATAAATGCTGTACAGCTGTCTTCCACAATATTCTCCAGTGCCCTAATGGAACTGTTTTGGAACCAGACAACAATAGGAAAAAAATTGAAACAAATTATTTTACAGGCTACTGGTCATTTTCTTGGTTGACAGTTTTAAAATTGAGATGGAGCCAGAAGTTATGCGGCTAGAGTCGTTTTCTAGGGCCTAAGTATTATTCATCTATTTGAAAATAACAAAGAGTAGTCCAAAAATAAAGGAGACTGAGAATTAATAGAGTTGTTAAGTGTTTGGAACATAGGAAAGTACAATACAAATGGGTTCCGCCAATCACCCTGGTATGCGGAGAATTCATGTCTTAACTCCCATTAAAATCTCAACCTGAAAGGCCTAGGAGTGTGCAAAATTTCAAAAATGCACCTCCTCTAGCTTTTCAGACAGCACTTTTTGAGATATAGGTATATAACTCAATGTATATATATTAATTGCATGTTCATTACACAACATTTAAATCAAATGTAAATACAAGGACAAGAGGAGATAGAATTTGAAAATTTAAAAGCCTGTATAGATAAAATTTCCACTAGAAATGGAGCATTAATACCAGGATGGACACAGTAAATTAAATGTACCAAACACACACACATACATGCACAGAGCTGAAATATCACTCCCCAAAGGGAGTCACCCATGGTTATGATTGATCCATTCAGGCATAATTTCAGCGGTAAGTAGAGCAGCCCAGCTCCAAGTCAACAGCAGCTTGAACCCTGCAACATGTTTATGAACACCTGCAACTTATATCACATGCACTTTCATTTGAAACATTCTGCTAAATCTGTAAAATTATTATAGTATGATCCCATGCTCTGTCACACCATGACTACACCTTTGATCTGGGTCCACGGGGAGCATTTATTCATGTGGGCAGCAGCAACAGCTGTAAATACAGTGCTAATACTATTGGGGTATTGAATTTCTCTTTATATTCCAGCTGAAATCAGGGTTTATCTGCACTACATTTCCTCTGTATTATACTTCTAAGTTTCTGAAGTTTCAAGGTAATCTACCAAAGGTAGTTACTTAGAAACTGTGACTACCAGGTTCTGTTGTAACAACAACAACAAAAATAATTTTCTTTTTCCTCTTTGATAAAGAGAATTGACTGTTGCTAATAAATCCTGACCTTTATATTTTTGGCTTTTTTGTTCCTGTGCCTGTAGCTGTAGTTCAAAGTTGTTTATTGTTCACAATTAATGAAGCATGAAGTGGAGGGAAAGGTCAAGTAGACTATGTTCATCCCCACGAGGTAGAACAAAGAGAGAAAGAGATAGGACAGTAAAATAGAAAATGAATGAGTGTATCTGTGGACTAGTGTAAGGACATATCCCCTAAGAGTAGTGTCTCATGATTCCATATTGTACTTTCCACTAAATTCCCTTTTATACTCTAATTGTTATTCCTCCTGCACCATCTTCCATCTTCAAAGTCAAACTTGATCAATTTCATCCTTTACATTCCTACTGCCACTCCTGCTCTGAGAGCCTCAAAAACTAGACTATGTGAGTGGCTTCTAACCAGATTATCTGTGTTCATGCTTTCCTTCCTCCAGTCCACATGTCATGTTATGAAGAAGGATTCTTGTGCCATTCCACTGTTTAAAAATTTTCGTTTAGCCTCAAAACACAGATCAAACATCTTAAAATTGACTTTATGACTATCCTGTGGGAAAGCAAGAAGAGATTTTAAAGGCCCTTATTTGTATTTATGTCCAATAATCCTGTAGGGAGACTATATTTCTTTCCCTCTTCCATCTAGTCAGATTTCAGAAGCCTTTGGATAGCTTTGCTACCAAAAGTGTGGCTCATGAACCAGCAGCAGCAGTATTACCTGGGAGCTTCTTAGACATGAAAAACTCTTTGGCCCTACCCTAGGCCAGATGAATCAGGATCTCTATTTTTGACAAGATTCACCTATGCACATGAAAGTTTGAGGAGCACTGTGTTAGGGGGAAGATTCCCAACTTCTTCACTAGTCTTGGCCCACTGCTCTGCTGGCTTATTTACTGTTCTGTCGTCATCTGGCCTGACTACCTGCATTCTGTAACTCAGGCCTACTTAATCATCCACTTGGCGACTTTCACCAAATTCACTTTTCACCTGGGTCCCTGGCCAGAAATCACCAATTTCACATCTCACATGCAGTAGATAAAAGTGAAAACTATTTACTTGAAGCACTTGATAACACAAGGATATTAGTTTTTCTTTTCCACAAAACGTAAATGAAACTAAATAGAGAGAGAGAGTGTGTGAGAAGAACATTGTGGATAGTATTTGGGCAAACAAATGATCCTCAGTGGGATAGAGGAAAGGATGGATGGGTCACTGCCAACTAATGTTATTAATCTTGCCAAGGTAACATTGGACCCTGTCCTCCATATGACTCCTTTACCATTATTTCTGCTTTTATTTTTTGACGGTAGTGCCTGGAGGAAGGGACTCATTTCAATTTTTATTTATCCAATAATATTCTGAGCCTTTCCTGACATGTTTCCTAAAGTAACATGCCAACACAGAGTCCCATATTCTCTAGAGTTAATATAGGCCCAACCTACTGTGACATTCAAGAGGCACTAAAATCAGACCCCATCCACTCCGTTCTCTGACACAAATACCACCAGTTTCCGAGTCCCATACCCTGTTAGTTGTGACTGAAATTCCCCTTCTGAGCTTCTAATTTAAATCTTTCACATTGTTTAAGGCACAAAGCCAGAAACTCTCTATAATCAACAGTCAGAGAAAAATCTTTTAATTGTAGTCCTAGAGTACTACCTCTATATGATTTAGGATATTTATCACATTATGCCTTGAATAGTAGGCAAGTCCATTCCTAGACCATAGTTTTTTGTGTTTGCATGTGTGTATGAAGTTTCATACGTTTGTTTGTTGCTTAAAGATCATTTCTTATACCAATTTTGAATCCCTCAGAGCAGATAGTACTGAGTCTTGACTTCAATCATTGTTCAAAAACTATTAGTTGTATGAGCCAACAATTTGAACTCTACCATTTTCCAAGTCCCTAATGTATTCTTCTCTTTTCCAACTGAACCAAAACATTGTGTTTGAAAGACACTGTCCCCATTTCATGACCACCTTTCACTAAATTTCTAAAAATCAATTGTAGGCATTGTATATTCCTTGTAGAGAAAACATATACATGAAGTTTCTTTTAATAAAAATTTTGACTTCAAATTTCAAGATCATAAACCTAGCATTAAATTTATGGTATGAGCAATATGTTACTAACCTTGAGTTTAGAATTTTGGTAATCTAAAAAGTTCTACAAGACAATATTATATTCTGCTTCAACTATCTTATATGGCCAGAGTAAATTTTTCAGTATCAGTGGACAGCCGGAAATTAGGTCAAGGGCTCAGTGATAATGCTTACCAAGTAGAGAAGCATATTCTTCCTCTTCTCTCCCACCAAAGACACTGGCTCCCACTGCAAACTCATAAGTCACCAAGTTTTGCTGGGGTAGGTTTTATCAAATGTGCATTTCATATTTAGTAAAAGCACACTCAGGGCTGATTTTCATATGACAGTTTTATACATTGTAATTGGCGAGGTGTCCTTTGTAGTAGTAATTATATTAATAGTCTTTATAGACTTTTCTTAAGTTTTCTATTAAAAAGAAATCTTTCCAAAACAAACCGGAAATCAACTACATCAATAAAATCTTAGAAAGGGGGCATTCAATGTGTTATTTCTTTCTACAAGTACCACAAAAAACTGTGCACATGTATTTAAAAGCCATATATGTTAAGCCATACAGAAAGATCTCATGTTCTACTACAAGAGAAATAAAATGAAATCAGGATAGATATACACTCATATCAGGAGAATCATATAAGCTAGAAAATGCAAAATATGAATTATAAGGCTGCAGGTAATTAATGTTGAACCATAAAGAAAGGGGAAAATTACTGTCATCTGTTCCTTCTCTCAGTCCTAAATCTGTTTAATGTTTACACTTGCACTGATGCAATTATCTATTAATATTACAAAGTTAATTTTTTCTGTTTCAAAAAAATTCCACCCATAATAAATTTTTTGAGGATACTATATTGAGAAAGAAAATGTTATCCTCATTAACTTGTTGAAATTATCAAACTTTCATTTACTGACAGTCTAGTAAGAATTAAGATTCATCTTCTAAGAAAAAAGAATCCTATTATAGACAACCCACAGAAAATGTCCTAAAGGTTGTGCTTAAATACAATACTGAAAACCAAAGTGGAATCTTCCAGGAAATCTCATCTGTTATAAAATAAGTCTTTCTGAATATGCTTTCATTATAGATGTCAGATTTTTGAAGGAACAAAAATGAAGGTAAATTTTATTCTTAGCTCATATTCTACTTAGGCAAGATGCTCCCCTCATACTTACTAAGAAAAGAACATAAAGGCAAAGGTAGCCCAAAGGATGGTCCCTCTTCTACAATAGATTAGGAAGAAAGGACAAATTTAAGTCTTCATTTTTTTGGTAAAACTTTCAATTAGATTTTCAATTTTTTCCCCAAACAATCCATTGTGTACAATTTAGAGAACAGGCAGCAAAATACATTTACCATCTCAATTTTCTCTGTTCCAGGAAGGTGATGAGTTTCCAGATACGAGAGATGCAGATACTAAATAACCTGAAAAGTTGAGCCTCCAAAGGTAAAACACAGTTGATTTTCACCTCCCCAGTCACCATACCTCCCAGCAAGCTTAGCTCTTTGTTTTTGTAATTTTCTTTCTGTTGCTATTGGGAAAGGTGTGCCCTTTGTCTTTTCCACACTAGATAACTTAGACATGTCGTTCAGTAAGGGGCCCTCAGGATCATCCTTTATTCATCAAATGAGGAAATTTGAAATAGGGAAGTGATTTTGTTTAGATTATCCAGCTCAGTAGTGGAGAATAGCAACAAAACTTTTAAATTTGTTCTAAAAATTCCCTAGAAGAAAGAAATTCTTGAAATCAGAATGCCAGTATGAATATGAGGATTGTTTCTTGAGTAACTGATTTAAAATTGACCAACATTATAAGAGAAACCCATTTGTGAATGTGCTGGGTCACAAAATGAGGTGTGGAGATATTTTCACTATTATAAAAAACTCTTACAGAGACATAGTCTGAGAAACCTCAAATATTACACCAAATTACTCATAGGGACATTTCATTCCGATAAAAGTGAACAATACTCTAGTATGGATCATTTCAGAGCCTTGGTTCTATCACCACAGGAAATTTTTTAAAATATTTATATAGATAACAGTATTTACATTACCAGAAGTGGGCATGAAATTCCTCATATACAATTTGTATGTAAAATATTAACAGCTACTTTACGTAATTTAACTCTCTTTTTATTTCAGTTGTGCCCAAATTTGGTGTAACTTAGAATCACCCAGAATTTGAGGGAAAAATCCATATGTCCAAGCCTTACATCAGCCCTACTGAATCAGAATCTCTAGAACATGAGTAATTTTCTAAGTTTTCCAAGTGATCGTGAAGCTATCCAAAGTTTGGAAACCACACTAATTGTGCAAACTATTGACTAAGATGATATACCGTGTGTGTGTGTGTGTGTGTGTGTGTGTAAAGGGTATGGGGAAGAAATTTGTGTTTTAGTTTTAATTTGTTTTTGTTTTTGTTTTAGAAAATAAGCAAAACTTCCTTTCAATTTTTTTCAATAACACTTTGATATATAGCGTCTTGAAAACTGGATGTCAAACATCTTGGTGTTTTAAGACAGAAAATGTTGGCCAATGTAAAAGAATGCCTTTCATTTCGATTTCAGTAGGGCATAGTAGAATTTAAAACTAAGACTTCCATTTCACCATTAAATGAAAAACAAGAACAGTAAGACATGAAGTCGATTTACTCAGACAAAACAGGAACTGTAGATGTTATGTGAGTAGCAAAGAGGATATGGGCCTCACACACTAGTTCAGGATCCCCATACAAAAGCACGTTTATGACACATAATTATCATTACAGCACTGTATAACTTTGTGACCTATATGATATTACCAGAAAGAATTTACTAAAATCCTGAGTCAGAAATTTAAGCCACAGATTTATACTTGATAATAATATTTTGTTTTTGTAGTAGAGGGCTGTTAAAAGAGTGTATGAATTATACTATGCATTTTGGAGAAGTTGAATTAACATGAATTTGCATCAAAGAAAAAAGTTTTAAAGTTTGGGTTAAATAAGAAAAAATATGTCTAAAGCAGAAAGGAAATTCATGCTTTAATCTTATGTAAATTGGGTAGATGATAGAATATGATTTTGCATGCTAAATAATGTGGTATGCCAAACTCTAAAAGAAGAAGGAATTTAGAAAGTGGAGAAAGTAGTCTTTGAAATTGCTAATATAGAATCTATTTTTTAAATCACATTAATTCAGTTTAGCATAATACACAGATTATACTGTGTTTAAATTGTCCACAAACTTGTTCAAGAATAGGTGGGGGAGGATTCTTTTTCAACTCTTCAAAATATGTGGTTCTTAATTTAATACTGAAAACATTCTCCAAGTTACTTTGGTTTATGAATGACCTAAATGTTATCTCCATCTGTCTTAGATTGGGTTCCATGGAAACAGACTGGGAGATGAAGAGTGGCATGCAGAAATTTTACTAGGGAAAGCTCCCAGAGAAATACCTATAAAAAAGTGAGGAAGGCAGGATTGGCAGAGGGAAAAACTGAATACACAGCAGTTTCACTGAGACCTCTGACAATTCTACTGGGAGCTGTGGAACTTGAACTGTCTTTCTGAGTTGTCCCAAATTGAGGCAGGGAGGCCAAGCTTCATATGCTCACATCAGCCAGTTAGCCAGTCATTGGTAGTGTCCCCTCCCCAACCCCTGGAGGAAGTGTAACTTGAAATGAGGAAGTTCCTTGGAACTGAGAGAAGTTCTAGGGGAAAGACTCAGTTGTGAGAAACCAGCCTATTGGCCCGATATACCGATGAGTACGTTAGACCTAAAAAATGGGTCTGAGTCAATTATACCTCAATAAAGCTTAAAAACTAAAAGGGCCTGGGCAGAGCACCATTGTATTCCCTACAGTCATCCTTATACCACTCAGATTTACTTGCTTCTTAGAGTAAGTTTGGCCCACCTGGGAAGAGCTTCCCGAGGCAATTAGAAGAAAAGGGTCAGTAGAACACACTAGTGCCTGATACTGCAATTGATTTCAAGGCCATAACTGTTACTCATCAGCCCTCTATTCCACCACATATTCTGAATTTTCCTCATGCTGGGGTGGCAATTCAGGTTGTCTTTCATGGCGGGGTAACCCAGATCCTCATTCACACTGAATCTTAGCCCCTTCTCAGGACACAGCTGCCCTATTGTCCATTTACCATCAAAGTGGACATGAAACACCAAAAGATGCCCCAGTAGATCACCTGACACCAAACATTCTCCCATGCCCCTTTGTATTATATTGGCCCCATTTTCCCCAGATAATCAAGTTTAATTATCAGTGCCAGTAAGATAACTCATTTCCTTGCCTGCTGGTCTCTTGGCATGGGGAGCCTGAAGTGATCAGGCAAAATATTTTGCTTAAAGTTCAATGAGACTCTTACTATGTCCCCTGATAGAAGTGTTCACCTTTTGAGAACCTGGTTCTATACCCACAGAGCCTCAGGAATATGGGAAGAACAAAATAGGTCACTAAAAGTTGTGATACCATTCATCCTTCCATATTCGTTTCCTGGATCCATGTACTCTACTTCTAGGGGCACAGCATCATACAAACATCTATACTCTTAGGGTATCATCTCAGACCTGGTGACAGATGCATCTTCAACAGACCATTCTATTTCTCTGCCAGGCCAGTAGCTTACAAGTGGTGCAGTATGTGATGGGTTCACGTGCCCATTAATATACTTCCTTTGCTCTAACATAGGTCCCTTGGTATTAACATAATGTTATTTGGGATCTTCTGTTGATGGACCAAACAATCTATAAACCCTCCAATACTGGCATTGGCTGAGGCCCTGTGTGCAAAAAAAGGCAAACTCATACTCAGAATAGGTGCCAATACTGATCAAGACACTTACTGCCACCTCAAGGTGGAAGGGTTCAACATGGTCAGTTTGCACCAAGTGGTTGGTTGGTCTCAGAAGGTTCTGTATAGGGGCTCAGTATTGGTCTCTATTGCTGGCAAGTTGAACATTTAGCAGTGGCAATAGCTAGATCAGACTTGGTGAGTGGGAGTCCATGTTATCGGGCCCCTTCAAAGGCTCCTTCTCTGCCACCATGCTTATTCTCCATATATTCAATGATTACACCAGCAGTGGGGTAGCCAATGACAGAGATTAAACAAGGTCTACTGGCCAAGCCATTCTGTCTGCTTGTTTGTTTAACGTCTTTTCAATGGTGGATGTTTTCCAGTGTTGTACATCTGATACCAGCACAAGTTCCAGGACAAGAACTTCTTACTGCATATGCATCCCTATAAAGTCATTCCCATGTTTTTTCCCCAGACCTCCTCAGCTGAATCTCCCAATATTTCTCTTTCAGACTCCTGTTCGATCAGCAGCAACACCCATGAGTCTGAGTATATTCTTACTTTGTTTCATTTTTCTATGCATACAAGTAGATGACTAAGTGCACCACCAAGAACTCTGCCCAGTGGAAGGATTTCCCCTTGCCACTTTTTTTTAGGGCCATGCTGAATGGGATTGTAGTGAGCAGCAGTTCATCTTCAGCTATCACCAATATACTGAGCAAACCCATTAATGAACCAAGCTAGCCTTTTCCTCCTCTATTAAATAGTCATAAGGAACCTCAACCCCCACATGAAGCCAGAGGTGAGAAGTGGTAGATGGGATGGTAAGGGGGTTTACAACATCTGGTCCTGCTTGTGCCTGGGATTCATGGAATCACTTCCATCTTATACTGGATTACTGCTGGGCTTGCCTGATCTTATGACTTGGTGGGTTAGCAGAACCTTGCTCAAGATGGGCATCTCTGACCACATGAATTTGCTCACTTGATGTTTCATTGTCCAGTAAGGATGAAAAACATTCCAGTTGCTGCTTTCAGAATGATATATAGTTTGCTGCTGCTTCCTGGGTCTACTGCAGAGCACTTTTCTGCTTGGGGTCACACTCCAAAGCTGGTAGCCTTTTACATAGCCAGTATATGGGATGGAAGAGTATTTCCAAATATAGAATATGCTGTCTTCAGAACCTGAAAAAAATCTACCAAGAATTGTATTTCTTTCTTAGTGGTGGGAAGTGAGATATGCTAGAATTTGTCCTTTACTTTGGAAAGGATGTCCTAGAACTCCCCAGGCCATTAACCCCCCTAAACATTTCATTGATATTGGTAAGCTGAATCTTCATAGGGTTTGTCTTCCACTCTATGGAATGCATGTGTCGTAACACAGCACATGCACTTTGTGTACATCTACTCCTATTAGTATGATGTCTTCAATATATTAGACCAATGTGATATACCACAGAGTGTCCAGTCTAGGCCCCTTTCGACTATATTATGGCAGAGAGTAGGAGATGTAACATAGGTAGACCTGGGGCAACACAGTAAATATAATATTGTCCGTTTCAAATAAATGCAAACAATTTCTGATCCTCTTTTCTGATATGGTTAGAAAGGAAGTCATTCATCAGATCAATGGCAGCATAACATACGTCAATTTTCATTAATCTGTACTAGCAAAGATACCACATCCAGCATAACAGCTGCAATTAAGGCTACAATTTGATTAAGTTTGTGGAATCCCACTGTCATCCATCATGATCCATCCTATTTCTGTAAAGACCAGACTGGTTAACTTAACGGGACTATAATACAGACCACCCTGAATTCTGTAAGCATGATGCTAATCTCTGCCATTCACTCCCAAGAGGCAGTACTGATTGACTGTCTTGGATGGAAGAAGGCAGTTTGAGAGGCTTTTACTTGGTCTTCCCTACTACAACATCTCTTACCCCAAATATCAAGAACCAATTGAGGGTTCTGCCAACTACCAAGTATGCCTGTTCCAGTTATACATTGAGAGAAATGAACACAGGGTAGGTTTGTAAAGACAGTGGTCCCACTGTGAGCAGGGGACTATGAGCAGGTCCCACTATGCCAGGATTCCACTTATTACTTGGTCACCACATGCCCCCACACTAATAGGAAGATTATGTTGGCACTTTGGGTCCCTGGCACTTTGGGTTCCCCACATCAACAATATTAACTTAGATCCTTTGTCCAATAATCCTCTAAAGGTCTGGGTATTTCCCTCTTTCCTGTGCATGCTCACATGAGTTAATGTTTATAATTCACTTTAGGAAAGGGCTGGAAAATTACTACCGAATACACTTGCTGTGGTGTTGCAGGTCCTTCCTCATAGGAATCTGGCTTCTCCTCCAGCTAATGAGCTCCTGGTCTGAGAATTGACTCAGGTACAGAAACTGGATAAGGAATCATGAGACTTTTAATTGGCACAGCTGCCTTCGATCTCTTGCTTATCCATCCTTTATTTTTTTTATTGTATATATTAAATAGTACCCTCATTGACTGCCCTTCACTCTTGCCTCTAGGAATACCATCTCCATACCTCTCTGAAGGTTGAACCCCCCTGGCTGCCACTCTAATCTTGCCACTGATTGTGATAATTGCACACACCTTGCAAGACCACCTGGCCTTTATTATTTTGGAATCCTATTATCAGTGTCACTGGAAGGGAGCCCAGTTCTATGACAGCACATCCTACTATCAGCCCTGGTCTAGATAAGGGCAGACATTATTGAACTTCTCAGTGATGCTGATGTCACTCTGTGGCAGATTTATTTGTCAAAAAATTTATCCAAGAAAGCCTGATCCCATTGAGATTACTAGTTTAAAATAGAATAATACCATTTGGAAAAAAAATATGTTGCTCAACAACCAAAAGCACACAACCACATTGTCTTCAAATCTTAATTATTTCAGACGCATATATGTTTTCCATTGCTGAAACAGCTACAGAATTTTATGAAGAATCATTTCCTTCCATTCAACATTTTTAAGTTTTCAGATGCACTGAAGAATTAGTAAAACTTGACAGAATCTGCATTGGGGTAAGAAATGAGATTTTATGGCAAGAGCTGAGATATTCTTGAAATGAATACACATACGCAAAGAACAATAATGATATCAAGCACCACAGGTTATAGATGAAATAAAATGTGGCATTTTTCTTAGGCAGTGCAATTAGGGCATCATGGAAATTAGAAACTGATGAGGTCACTTAGGTCATTTTTTTTTTTTTACCATGGAAACTACTATTACATTATTCCAGGTAGGCTATAATCCCTAGTGTTTTCCCAAATTTCAGCGCAAAACATCAGCACTATAGTGGATTGTGTGATGAAAGCCACAGAACTCTGAAGTTTCATCATGGAATGCAGTGGCCTGAAATTAATCGGGTAGCAACAAGCTAAGGAACTTCTATTACAGAGCTGCTTTACAGTAATTCCACAATTACTCTGGTGGAAATACGGGTAGAAAATCATTGGAGGCATCTTTGATAAATATTTTATTTTAGAATCATGTTTGCTTATTTTTCACTTAGAATTTTTATGAAAATTAAGAATATTAGAGCTAGGTGGATAATCTAATAAACTTCATCTTACACATGAGAAAACCAGGGCCCTAAGGTCTGCCTTAAATCAGATGTGTCTCATGAAAAGGTACATTATTCCCATGAGATATGCAAGTTTTCTTTCTCGAAAAGATGTAAAATTGACATTCCAACAAGAAGGTAAATGATTTCATTATACTACATGTTTTTCATTACACTAGATCATGTTTTTAATGATTTCTCAGACTTCCCAAGAAATCACGTCACAATTTTCTTAAATTTATAGAATTTCATTCAATGTCAGCCTAAGTAAGCAGTACTTACTCCTAAGTAAAGAGTAAGGAAAATAGTGTCCTATTTCCTAAAAACGTTTTCTTTTAAATAATGGTTCACCAACTAAAACATAAAATCAAATATTAAAAGACAAGATATTAGAATCTATACCACTAAATATACGTCAATTACATTTCATTATTCCATTCCCTTATAACTGTGAACAACTTTAAACTCTCAAAGGAAAAGCAAATATTATTTTAGCCTATGTTCTGAAATATAATATTAATCTGTGTTCTGAAATTTTCTTTCAATATATACTTTGTGCTGATTTACCTCAAAATTTACTTCAGAATATATAGTCCTTGAATTGGCTGTTAAAGTTTCTCAGTAATAGAAAAGTGTGAGAGATCACTAAACTAATTCCACGTACTCTTCACTTCAGATTTGGAATTATTCTGTTAATTTACATAACAAAAATTTACAATCATACTTTCATAGTTGTTCCGAACCTTTATCAAATGAATGAACAGAGACTAAATCTCCATTTGTCATCTTCAAGGGACTTAAATCCAGATTGATTTTCTTTATTTTATAGTTTGACCTCAATTTAGATTCAATTTTGATCAGTATTCTTTTGATAACTCAGTAACTGCAGAAACCAAGGGCGAGAAACACGAGCTACTCATTGCTCTTCTTCTAGCCAACAGTGTTAGGAGACGCCATAAGCCTGTTCTCTTAAAAGCATCACTCGGACAAAAAATAATGTACAGCTAAAACCCCACAATGTTATAAACTATTAACACCAATAAACATCAATAAAAATGAAAATTGAAAAAAAAAAGCATCGCTCATAGGGGCTGACTCGGTGGCATAGCGGTTGGGTTCGTGTGCTCCTCTTGGGAGGCCCTGAGTTCACGGGTTCTGATCCCGGGTGGGGACCCACGCACAGCTTATCAGGCTGTGCTGTGGCGGCGTCCCATATAAAGTAGAGGAAGATGGGCACGGATGTTGGCCCAGGGCCAGTCTTCCTTAGCAGAAGGAGGAGGATTGGCAACAGACGTTAGCTCAAAGTTGGTCTTCCTCACAAAAAAAAAAAAAAAAAAGCATCACTCATAGTGTGTGTTTTTTTGCTGGCCTTGCTATCAAAGAGATTCCTGAAACAGAGGCCTTAGGTGGTAACATATTGAGAAGCAGAAACAATGATCCAAGTACTGATAACTCACTTTTTAAAGGTAAAAGTAAATACTCACTAAATGCTAACAAATTCATTCAGGAATCTAAACAGGAAGGGCAAAAGCTATTTCTTTAAAAAAAAAATCTACAACTGGTAGATCGGAAAATGGTTTCATGACTTCAAAGCATTAGCAGCAAAATCATCAGAAGCAACAATCTGTGATATGGAAACCAGAGAACATGATGAAAGATAGAAAACAGTACCATCTATGATGTCAATTAAAATGAACAGAAAAGAGACATGATTTTCAAGACTGAAAGCATTCCGGGACTTTCTTTCTTCAACACTCATTTTTTTCTTCAATAATAATAATGTTTTAAAGGGTGATCTCCTGGGAATCATTATTCACAAGATAATTGCTCTTCTACTGTTTTCAAAGACTACTTTCCCATAAAAAGCCTGAAAAATAAACAAGGTAGATAAGAGAGTGGAGAGATTGGAGTGAGATCTGATAGTCTCAAAAGAACTGCTCCTAGGAAGAGCCAAACTTCTCCAAATGTGATACTCCAGGCTCCAGAGGAGTCCGCAGAGCATCGGAGTCAGGCCCACTGTCAACTCCTGCACGTCCTCGGCCACCAGAATGAAGACAAGGAAAGAATGTTGAGCTTGACATTCAGTAAAATGAAGTCCACATGGGCTAACCATAGCTAACGTTTCTGAGGACTTACAATGGCACACACTTCTATGTATGTCAAAAATGTTAGCACATTTGATTTTTCTAACATCCCTGTGAAGATTTAGAAATGAGGAAACTGCATCACAAAAAGGTTAAATAACTTATTCAAGGTTGCCCAAGTAGGAGGAAGCAGAGTCAGGATTTAAACTCTAGGAGTCTGCCCCAGACCTGCACTCTTAACTACCGTGGCATCTTTTTTAAAAAGTTAGCAATACATCCAGCAGAGTATGGTGTTCCATAAACAAATGAACAGATAAGTAAATAATAATAATAAATCAGTCAGTCAAAGGGCGTGTCTTTTGCATACACACACACACACACACATAATTATAAAATGAATACATGTCCACTAAGATATTAATTCTCTATTAAATTTCACAGTTATTACCTCCTAAATGGACATATGCACTATTTGAAGAGGGTATACAACCAGTTTGAATTTCATAGTCTCTATCTCTAGTTTGCAAGTATCCTACATTTGGTTTCTGTAATTCAATTTAATACCTTCTCTAAACCTCTATTCTCTCTATTGCATAAAATTTTATTTAATTATCCCTCAGGTAAACTTAGTGAAATTAGAAATTACTCTGTAACTCCAGGTTAAAAATCAGTTAACTCTGAATTTAAGTCTGGAGAGTGCTACCTATCATATTGCTTGTGTAACTATCATTCCTTCTGTCTGGTCTTTGAACATCAGTTTGAGTACCCACGGGAGGTCTGCTGATAGCACGGCTTCATCATGACTGGTCGGACCCTCTCAACCCTCTCACCCCCGTCTAGTTATGGCCAACTGTTGAATTGCCCTCCTATGAACACAGGAACCCCAGAGTCTCATGGAGCTCTCCCAGGTCCCCTCTGCCTTAGACCACCCAGGCTGCCATTTTTCCTCACAACTGGGAAGAGCACTGGTAGGGGCTTCTTTGGGAAACTTGTTTCTCCTCAAGTTGCAGGTGGGAGTGAGAACTGGATTCTCTCTGTTCTTGGATCCCCCCACATCTATCTGGGAGATATCTCTCCTCTGTTTCACCAACCTATCAGAGCTGACCACTGTAGTATCATTTTTTCTGAGACCACACCAATATCTAACCCCGGAGTGGCTAGCTTTCTTCTTGTTCTCCTCTTCTTTCCCAAACAGTAAAATTTTATCTCCTTTTGGGAGGAAATCTACTTACAATATCATGAATTCTTCCCACATTTGTGGTTTGTGGGTAAACTATATGCTCTGATTCCTTTTGGGTTCTTAATCTTTTAGAGCACAATAGATTTTGTTTTTATCTCACAAGACAGTCTCTTTCTGGGATATCGAAACTACTTTGGCAAATATAATTCCAAGGCTAGACTGCCTGGATTCAAATTCCAGCTCTGTCCCTCACTGGCTGTAAGATCTTAGACCAGTTATTTAAATGCTCTTGTAGTCTGTTTCCTCATCTTATAAAAAAATAATAATATACCACCTGACTCACAGAGATGTGATGAGGATTAGAGGAATAATACATGTAAAGCATTTGAAACACAGTAGGTACATTAAAATATCAACTATTATTAATATTATTATTATTATTATTATTAGGCAAAGGCCAGGTAAAGAATCTCAGACCCAGAAAAATGCAGGAAAGAAAAAGCTGGCTCAGTTCCCAATAGTTTTATCCTGGCACAAGTTTTTCTTGTTTACTCAGAGTATCTTTGTGAAGAAGAAGTTTGATTGTTCTTAGGGGAAAAAAATAGACAAATTCTAAGAGATTTACTGATGTGGTACATGTCCTTAATCTGATGAAAGAAAAATACTAACTCAATTCCTTGACTTCAAATCCGCTCTTATTGTCAGCTGGTCTAGCCGTGGGCAATGGGAAGACTTTCTAGACTCAACTGGAAAAAAGAAACTAGATCTTTTAATGCTGTATAAGTTAAACCTGGTAAATATTCAATTTTTTGACAAATATTTCCTAAGGGTCTATGTAGAGCTTTATTCTAGATGCTATAGGGCAGACTAAAATTAAGACATATAACACTTTTGTTATCTTCCAGGAGTTTACAATATATAGAGAGAAACAGATATGTGCACCACTAATTACTCTTTAGGGTCAAAAGCACTTTAAATAGGCCCCAACTTGCTATGGGAGGCAGAAGGTGCATTTAATACTGATTTAGGCAAGATCCAAAAAGACTTCATGGAGGATGTAATATTTGAGTGGGGACTAGAAAGAAAGATATATGCAAAAGAGTGCTGGTAAATTTTATAACAACTAGCTCTCTGAAAACAAACGTGTATACATGTACATACGCATATACATATATATAAACACATAATTTTATCATAAAATTAATGATACAAACAAATATACCACACAATTTAAGATAATAAAATATATAATACTCTTTATTGTAAGTTCCATATAGACATATTCTCACAGAATACTTTCATTGACTTTTGCTAAATTCTTCTGTTAGTAAAGAGCCAATGTTTGCAATTAGTGAATGAGTATAATTGCAAATGTCATATGTTGGAACTTCAATCGTTTGTCAATGATGTGAGCAACTTTAAGAATCAATAAAGTTTTTGAATACTGGAAACATTTCTTCAATTTTTTATGCTATTCAATTTTTACACTATTATGTAAAAACCACAAACATGACAGACTTTTAAGTTTAATCCACATTATTGACATTTTCTTCATTACTTTCTTAAGTCTAGAGACAATTAACAAAAGGATAAATTAAACTCTGATTTTTCGTGTTTGCTGATTTCCATGGTGTAATATTCCCACCAGTCTGATTTCAAGCTACCAAGCTACACAATGTCAGTAAAACCAGAGTTGGGAAGAGATCTGCATTTGCATAACATTTTACTATAGGCATAAATAGCATAAGAACATAGAAACTAGAAAAATGTAGTAAAATAATTAGAAAGCGATAAGTTTTGAGTGCTGCTTGTCTTTGTTTTTTATGTAACTAATCTGCAAGTTTATATATTTTGATTTTTTTTAATGGCTGTGTTAACAACTTTCTCGTAAAATTCCTGAAAATTTACCACTTGACTCTACCACACCAGCACAGCACTCCAGCTCCATGGCAGCTCCGGCACACTATTGGATGTTATGTTTATGGAATATCTACACGCCTGGCTCTTTACCCTAATTTATAGATGAGGAAAGAGAGGATCAGAAAAGTTAAGTAACTTGTCCAAGGTCATTCAAGAATTAAGTGGTGGAGCTAAGATTTAATCCAGATCTGTCTGATTTCCAAGGAGTTTTGGCAATCCAGAAATTCATGGGGTTGTCTCCAAGAGTTATGTTTTCCTAGAATTCTGGCCACTAGAGGGTCACCCCAAGGAAATGCATTTCCTACATCATGCCATGACCCAGATTGTTATGACATCTGTAATTTACTTTAAAGCACATAAGCACAGAGAATAAAAATATGGGGCAGCTGGCTGCTCCAAGTAAGAACCCACACTCCAGGGGTGTCCAGCCAGCATCGTGTCAGAAAGGGCACACTTCAGAGACGGCTACTACAAGCACTTTGTTATTCACATCTCAAATAATATTACAGATTTTGCTAAGTAAAATAGTGAATGTCAGAAAAGGACTCACATGAGGGAATTTGGTGGTTTATTAGCATATGGATGTAAGAAGTGTGATCTCATAGCTGAGATTATTTGAATTAGCTAAATGCATGTACAGATACTCCCCACCCTTGGGTGAACCGAAAATAAGAATATGCTGCTACCCTGGGCTTGCTCCTTACTAGTTCTCTGGTTTGATGAATTTCTGGAGGCCCAATGCTACTCTAAATGGAAGAGATGCCTGCTGCTGGAATGTTTCCGCATTTTCCTTGAGTGAATTTTTCTTGCAAGGTGGTAGTTGGAGCAATGAACCTAGAGAACAGGATATACAGTCCTGTGTCACTTAACTACAAGGATACATTCTGGGAAATGCATTGTTAGGCAATTTTGTCATTGTGTGAACATCATAGAGTGTACTTACACAAACCTAGATAATATAGCCTACCATACATCTGGGCTATATGGTACTAATCTGATGGGACCACCGTCTTATATGAGGTTCCTCATTGACCAAAACATCGTTATGTGGCACATGACTGTAAGGTATATGTTGTTTTTATAACTGCTTCCTCATAAATGTGTGTGTGTGTGTGTGTGTGTGTGTGTGTGTGTGTGTTAAGCATATGTGAGGGACAGCATTTGGTCTGAGACTTGTGTTCATTAAAATCTGGATGTGGGGAGTGGTGGAGTACCTGATCCTCTTTCACCTCAAAATTTTCTATGACTACTGCTATCCACGAAAAAGAACACAAAAATTGGCTTAAATTGGTTCTCAACACAGGTCGTTAGAATTTTGATCAGCAGGGAAAGAATGAGAATTTCCCAGTGAGGAAACCAATTGTGCAAGAGTCTAGAGGTGCATGAAGGTAACAATGAACAAGCCAGCATGACTCAGGAGAGGTAGTGCAGTCTGCAGGAGAGGGAGAGCATGTCGTGGGAGACGAGACCAGCAGAATGTTGAAGGATATTTCTCTCAGGCCATGCCAAGCCTAACTTTTGGCTTGCACCCAATCAATTTATTCAGTTCTTTTCAATTTGTGAAAATATTCATTCACTTTTTTTTGGTGGACAGGGAGTTCATAGGCATGTCTCCAAAAGAATTATTTTTCTTTCGGATTCTGGCCAGTGAAGGGTCGTCCTAGTCTCTCTTTTCTAATTCACTTGACTATCACTTTGCCTCCCAAAGAATGTCCCTGTCACAGCTCTGCCATCAGCCATTTCAAGCAGCTTTTTTTTGGTCTGTTCCACTGAATTTTTCAGACATCAAACAGAGTGACTAGGTCCTACATCCTAAACTTGGTGTATCTTAAAGGACCCTTTTGTCCAGCACAAGTTTGCACCAAAGCTCAGATAACCAACTCCTTCCTTCTGCCGAAGGGCCCCAAAACAGGCTACCACAGGGCATCTTTAACCTTTCCTCTTCGATTCAGATTTTTTTTTTTTAATTTTACTTTCAACAGCAAATTTACTCCTAAATAGATCAGTTCCTTTTCTGAGACCTTGACAAAGAAGGAATGTAGGTAGATTGTGACTGACTTTGAACGCTAAAGAGTTTGGACTTGATCCTGTGGGACAACAGAAGGCTCTCCAAGGGAATGGTGTGACCAAGGCTATATTTTAGAGAGATAATTAAAATGGCAGCATGATGAGTGCATTGGAGAGATAAGAAATTAGAAGCAGAACCAGGGTCGAAGGATTATTTCAACAGTTCAGAATTAAAATGATAAGGCCTGAACCAGTATAATAGCAATGAATATGGAAAAAAAGAGTAAATATTTGAGATTCATTTTGAAGTAGACAATCAAGGGCTCTATGATTGATTGGAAGTGGAATGCAGCAGCAGAAGCTAGCAAGTGGTAAAGCTAGAGGACAGAGAAACGAGCTGACTTCCATCATATTGAGAGAGGGATGTGAGTGGCACATGTAAATGGAAATGGTAGCAATATATTGAAAATGTAGGTCTAGTTAAAAATAGAGAGAAACTGAACTGAATAGGAAGAAATTGAACCTTTTTTTTCAGTAAAGTAGCACTGTCATCTTCAGCTGACAGTAAATCATTGGTGTTTTAGGAAGACTCCTAATGGTCATCTAGTCCATCTCCAATATGCATTAAACTTAATGAAACATTTATAGCTTCCAAGGGTGCCTCCTAGAATTAAGGAGAAATTAATCAGATCATATCAGGGTCATTTATAGACTAGGGAGTCCACTAAAAATAATACTTAGGATCAGAAAGTCTTTGTATCTTTTTAACGTTTTAGACACCAAAACTTTGAACAAAACAAGCCTATTATGATTATAGCTTTAATTTTCCTCGATGTAAATTTAAGCATTCCATTTTTCTAGTCAAAATTCTTTGACTGTGCTCCATTACACATAGAAAAAAATCTAAACTTAACATTTCACAAGTCCTTTCATGATCCAGCCTCTGTCTGCTGGTTTTTCTTCTCCCACAAATTCCCTTGAAAGGCTGCTGAATAAGCATGTACACCTCCTCTCTCCAAAGGATTAGTCCATTAGGTTGGCTCTAGGTTCTTTACTTTCCTACTCAACGGTTTGGATAAACTCAGGCTCAAAAACATGTTGAGTGAAAAAGAATTTGAAGGAAAGGAGAAAAGAAAGGTGTATTTTGGAAAATGAAGGCAGAACGATAGGTCACATTGCTGAGCCACAGAACAGAAAGAGGGAATTCAATGCCAGAACTTAAAAAGAGAAAAAGAACATACAGGGCTCTAATATCTAAAAACAAACCACCAACTGCCATCATTGTCACTTGAGGTGGCACTATTTCCTAGCTATCTCATCCCTTCTTGTGGAGGGTAAGAGCAACTAAAAATAGAATGTCAACTAACTTTCTTCTGAGAAAACTTTTAGTTTGGTAAATATTTTGAAATAAGTTCATTTTAGTTTTGTGAAGTCTTAGAGAGTTCACATATTATTAATCAGGATAGATAAAAAGTTGATGACCATAAACAATGACAGATGAATGATTGCTATTAATCACCATTACTGTTAACTATTATTAATAATAATATTAATTAGTCAGCCATATTTTTTTTTGATACAAATGTTGTTTTCTAACTCTCCATTTAGAAAGGTAATGCTTCAGTGTGGTGCATGTCACCAGTCCATTTGGCAGCATTAATTGAACTCCTTACTTAGAGAATCCAATTTCTTCTTGAATATGCTACTCTCATAAAAGAAGAATTTCATTACCAGAAATAGAAGAATGATTTCTCTGTTAACAAGAGAATACAAAGTTCCTAACATTGATGTTAATTGTTAATGCTATGGATTTTGATTTGCAATAGTTGGAAGAAAAGAAAAAAACTCCCTCTAAGTGAAAGACATTCAAGTGGACTCTATTAAAATGCCAACTCACTTAATTTTCACCCCATGATTGTCCTCCTTTGTAAAAATACGGAAATAGACACTCCAAGATGTTATTGTCCAAGATCAGACAGCTGGTAAGTAGTAAAACCTAAGTTTGAACACCATCAAATCTCACTCCAAAGTCCGTGTTGTTTGTCTCTATATAACTTTACTTCCAAAAACTATTTTGGAAAAAAAAAGATGAGGAAGGTGGGTAGAGAATAGAATTAAAATAATAAATCTCTTTGGGGTAAAATTTATGATAACCTCAACAACTTCAACGGCAACAGGATCAACAGGAGTTGGAATCAACTGGACGGCATTAACAATAACAAGTATTATTATAATTTAAGTGATTTTCAGTTTTTCAGCAATTTATACTTTTTTTACACAAACTTTACTAGATTCATATTTCTAGGATGATGACAGAATCTGGGATCCTTTAGCCTCCACATTTTTTAATAGCACTAACTCTTTATGGCGGACGCTATTATGTCCTATGCAGCGCCCCCCGTCACCCTCCCAGGTGTGAAGGACCTGTTCTTCCAGCTCTGGGAGTGAAGTCAGGTTCCATTCCACAGCTGTCAGGTCTCTCCAGAAATTGCCCTCTGCTGAAGCAGGGCATGACTACTTCCTGGGGGTAGCACATATCCAGTGACTGTTCAATGTAGGAGAATATCAGCCTGGCACCTACAGTGTCTCAATTTAGGACTACTCTGAGGGGCCATTCCAACTGCAGAGCTCCCCACAGAGTGGGTTGAGGCCTTTGTTGAAACTGTATCACAGCCCACCACCTCTCTCTGCCCCATTGTGCTTCCTTTCCTTCTCCCATAGCTCCTGAACCCAAGAACACTCCCTAATAAACTTTCTGCATGTTAATCTTTGTTCCCAAGTCTGCACTCCAGTGAACCAGACCTACAAGACTCTTCCAATCCAAAATATCTAGTAAACAAAGAAGTTTGCTGATAACATTACCCTGGCTAGAAAAGTTAATTCATTTTCAAAAACATTCACCAAAAAGGAAGTAGTTTAATAAGAAAATCAAGGTTATTTTAAATTATATAATAAATAGAATCATAGGTTTCACACGTTTAAGAAACTGCTGATCAGAGAGATAGTTTAATTTATAAGAGCCAAAATTAGGAATGCATACAAAAATATCTTCATTTTTATAGTTAACACTCCTTTTAGAAAAGAATAAGCTATGTTGATTTTTGGAAACAAAACCTTGACCTTAAAGAATTCTTCAAAAATCAGATCGTATAAGAAAGAGGATGATGTCTAATCAATTAAAACTAACAAACAAACCCGTGGCATTCCTGCGCTTCAGGGAGAAGCAGGATATGAAATATTTCCATGCAAAATGCCAGTCTTGTCTTAGACGGTAACTGATCTGTTATCACTGAGGATTACGTGTTCCATTTTTCAGTTTAAACCTGTTGCCTTTGCAGAATCACAGAAGCAGATGTGACTGGGAGTCTAGCTGTGATTATGAACCACGTGTGAGGTCACCATCATTACACGGTTCTTGGTAGTGACTGTGCCAAATCCTTTTTGTCTCCACTTGTCTTAATTGCAAAACACTGACCCAAGATACAGAGAAGTAAATTAATTTGTTTTTATGCAACATAATAATTCACAGAATTTTCCATTTCCTAAATTTAACTCCCACAAAAGAAATTAACCACAAAGATATGCAATTCAATTTTTTAATTCTAATTCATTATTCTGCAGAATCTTCACTATTTTTCGTTGAGATTTCTAATTGTGCTCAGCGTCCATGCTATAAGCAGTGACAGAAATAAATAAACTCCTATAAGTTATTTGGGTCCAAGGAAAGCCCACTTTTCATTTAATTTCATTTTATTTTTATTTTTTTTGTGGGGAAGACCAGCCCTGAGCTAACATCTGTTGCCAATCTTCCCCTTTTTGCCGAGGAAGACTGGCCCTGGGTTAACATCCGTGCCCATCTTCCTCTACTTTATATGGGACGCCGCCATGGCATGGCTGACAAGCAGTGCGGCGGCGGGCGCCTGGGATCCGAACTGGCGAACCCCGGGCTGCCAAGCGTGGACTAAACCGCTGCGCCACCGGGCGGCCCCCATTTTATTTTTTAAATTCAGTCCAAAACCTTTATTTCACAAATCAGTAAAATACTCTGAAGTCCCAAGCATAAAAGAATGTTTTCAAGTGTTTGCCATCTTGGCACAAATATATACATGATTATAAATTAAAATATATGTTTACACCAATGAATTAATAATATAAAAAGAGCTTAGGCTCAAAACATCTTTACCAATTTTGGCAAATAATTTCTCACAAATTATCTTTGGCATTGATTTATACTAATTCAAAACCAAGAGAACACCAATGAAACTTATGTTTTCTGATTTAATCTTCCCTGTTTAAAAGATATAGTCTTCCAGAGAATTCTATCACCATAACATAGGTGCATCCACAAGTCTAGGCTTTTGAGAGCATGCTCCTCCAGAAACACAAAGCAGGGAGGACAAAGGAAGTAACAGGTGCCCCTCTCAGTGGCCCAATATTATAGAAGTCTATTCCCATGCTGTAATGAAATCCAACCAGACAAGCACTATGTAACTTTAAGGGAATTTACAAATGATTTAAAGCTAAACACATTATTAAATTTTCTAGTTAGGTGAGACTAACTAGAAAATTTTTTGAAAATCCTATTACAAATGTGGTACAGAGCAGGATCAGTTTACACAGAGACAGGCATAAGTGTTCATTTTTGTGATGTTATTCGAGGAGCAGAAAAGCTCCTTTTCTCCCCCAACCTCTAGCCCTAGGCTTGAAGGCCCTTATTAAAATGCAAATGTTCTCTGGGTGGATTAACTTTCTCAGAAGAGTCCTGAGGGCAAAGGAGAACAAGTTGACTGAAATAGCTGAATTATCTCGACACTATTTCAAGCAGAGAATTTCATGAGCACATCTCCATCTAAAATGAAGTATCTGAAATAACACAATAATATCATTTATTAGATTACAATGTGCCAGATATTGTGCTAATGCTTTATATAATTTATCTTATTTATTCCTTACAACTACAGATTTGGGAAACTCTGATATTTAGAAAGATAAGTATTCTGCCTAAAGTCACAGAACTAGTAGGAAAGAAACTGAACTCAATTCCCAAATCTGTGCCACTGGTCATTACACAGACTGCCTCTCAAGATCTGTCTCCACACCCAGCTTCTCTTTGTTTTCTCAAACCTCACAGGGAAAGAAGTTAGCATGTTACCTTTCCAATGGCCATCTCGGCTCTCTAGCCTATCTCTTCTACCTACACGGGGATATTGATCCTGCAGCCCTTGAATTTCTCCTCCTCACTCCCTAGTGTCTGTTCAATACCTTCAATTAATCCCACTGAACAACTCCCTTATCTCTGCTTTATTTGACCCCCTCCAAAAACATATTCACTGGCCTCTGCTGTCTCTTGCAACCACCTTATTATATCTCTACTTCTCTCCATTGACAATTCCTTAAATAAGTATTCTAAAAATGTAATCTCCATTTTTTCATCAAGTTAAACAATTTACTGCTTGGTTCTCAACAGTAACAACAAATGAGGCTTAGAGTCCTTGTTGATATCCCTGATCCCTAGCTACTCCTCTGCTCCTTCCACCTTTCCCACTTGCATACGATCAGGAACCAAGATCTTTGCCATTTCTTTCATTATTATCTTTTTCCTTCTTTTCCTACTGTTATCAGACTTGACGGGTTCAAAACTGATTTTGCCATCTTAATCTTTAACTGGTGCATCTGCCACTAGTCTTTCGCTTTCCCTACAATACCGGCTCAACACAAGGTTGACATAAGGGAAGCCATATTATAGAAAAGAAACCCTATTGTAACTTGGAATGACCTTTGACTAACTAACCGAGTTGGATTTGCACCCCCAGGAGATCTAACTGCTCTGTAGATTTTACGACCCCTGCTTGTGCAGGTACCTCCCAGTTGAGATAAGATGATAACTTGGTTCTTTTGAGTCCTTAGGAATGTGGTGACCCCAGAAAAGAAAGTCTATGCTGATATCCATCATCAGTGAAAACTAAAAGGTCTGGTGTGGCGACTCCCAGTCTGTAACACCCGAGGGCCAACATTCCCAACCCCCTCCCCTGTAATCCACCAGCCTATACAACTGCTGTCAGATTTTGTGTCCCCTTAAGATGGTTCTTTTAAATATGAGTTGGCCATCTTCCCTCTTGCTAGCAAGCTGTAATAAATGCCCTTCCTTATCCACCATCTTGCCAACTGGCTTTTGTCTTGCAATGAGCAGATCGTGCCCTTTGTGCGGTAACATCTATATACAGAATAACATTTCTGCAGAATATAACCTCCTAAAATAACACTTTGATCATATATTTGCCTTTTATCTGAACTTGCCAGGACTTCTTGTAGTCTCAGGATAATGTAGAAACTCCTCCACCAAATTTCCAAAGCTGTCAAAGTATGAAATCTGCCTCCAAGTCACTTTTCCCTTCCTTCCACTCCTTCACAAAACATCTCCTCCTCTTAAAGTGCTCCTTCCTTCTTGATTTCTTTATCCTGTAGTATCCTTCACTCTTCCTGGCTAGTGTTTGGACCTGTAAGTGCTTTATGCTATATCACTTCTTCAATATTTCTCACGCTGCTTTTGCTGCTTTCTGTCTCCCTCTTTCTGTTCCCTCACTTCCCACTCAATTCTGTGTCCTCTGGGAAGTCTTGCCTCACTATGTCATCCAGCAGGCTTTCCATCATTTGGCTATTGCAATTCATTTGACAGTTTAAACATTTCCTTTATCATAGTTGTCACGAGTGTACATCTTGCCTTTTGAACCAGATTTAGCTTTTTCTTGAGAGCAGTGTAGGAGGTGTGGGTCATTTTCTTTTTGTCTCTGCTCCTCCCCCACCAACGTATAACACAATGCTTTGCCTGTCGTAGGCCTTCACTATATATTTGTTGAATGAGTGGAGGTAATATTGGTTAGGATTTTATACTAATTCGCTAAAAAATTGGCAACCATATTTTAATGGAATCCTGAAACAAGTAAAATAAATTTCTTATTAAAATATTTCTTAGGATAAAAATTGTTGGATTTTCTCCCATCTTCATCATCCCCACCAAATATGCTACCTTTCTTTTTTTTTCCATGTGTGCACTTTATCAGGAGATCTTCTGGGAGCTCAGTCTCTGTTAAACCACTTACTGTAACATTAAGAAAAGGAAATAGATTCAAATTGCTAGAAAATTAAAAGTCTAACTTAACTGAAAGACAACTCTACTCTGGTAGTAAAAATCAATAAAATACAAACATATAAACTTGTTCCATGAAAGCTTACATAAATACTGGAAACAATGGTCTAAAAACAGAGCATGAAGCCAGTTTCTCCAAAGATAGGTTAGTACTATTATAAGTAATTCTTTCCATTTGTTTCCTTAAGTAATTCTCTATTTTATGCCCCTGGTTGTCCAAGTTCTAACATCACACTCCTCATATTTAGTGCCAACTTACTCTTGGCATAGTTAGAGCATAGTTTTTGAAAGACTACATTTTACATGCTCCATTTGTAAGGCTAATTTATACAGAATTAGGATACTAAATAAGCACAATAGACAGTAACTGAAGAAGATTAAGAAGAGATCCATGCATTTGAAAAGTTGCAATAGATCCATAAGCATTGCTTCTCAAAATGAATTAAACTGTACTAAAGGGTAGAATTCTGGATGGGATTCTACATAAAAAAATTAGGAGCTATTTTCCATATTATTGGCTCACTGTGAGATGGAATGAAATTAGACTCTTTGTAAATCACTCTTAGAAGATGTTAGAGAACTTAAAATAGCGTCAAACATTACCACAAATAGGGGTGTGTCAAATGAGACCATCAATTTTTTTTCAGTCACATACATTAAAATTAAGTATTACAGAGTAGTGGGACCATGGTTTCTTTGACTGAATGATCTATATTGATTCTTCAAATTACAAAAAATATATTAGATAACTATTCAAACTCTGAGAGTAATTGGCATAAAATAAAAATAAATATTAAAGTAATCATGATTAAATAATTATGATAAATTATCATAATTTTTATTGAAAAAAAATTTTCTGTACTGCTGCTTCTGGAAAGATGGAGTACAAATAAATTCTCTATTCCTCTCAGTAAGTACAGGTAATAACCCTGGATGTTATATATAAAACAAATATAAGAATACTCTGAAAGGTGGAGAGAAGAAGATAAAGTAGATAGGGACATCAAGATCTGAAGAATGACACAGTGGTGAGTGCCCTGGATTTTCTTTTTGCCTACTATACCTCAGACTGGGTATATGATGTGCTGGAGAAGAAGACAACATGGAAACATCAATAGGGTCAGAAAAAAAAGCCCAAGAAAAATCTGCTGTCTCACAATAGGAAGAGAAAAGGGGCATCCTAGAAGGACAGAGAACTTTTAGAACCTAACCACTCTGCTCCAGCCAAATATCATAGAAAAAGCTATGGTCCATCCCCATTTCTGTCAGCAAAGTCCAAGTGGAGAGCTGTAGACTTCCACCCTCACCAGGCTATAATAAGACACCCTTCTCCTCTTGGGTGGTGTAGAAAAGGCCTAGCAGGGAGCCTGGACTTCCACTCCACACAGTGGTGATGAGGCATACTTCCTCATCCTCACTAGGGTGATGTACAGGAGACCTAGTGGAGAGTCACAACTTCCGTGACAACTCAGCAGTAGTAGAACCACCTTCCATAGTGTCAGAGAGACCACGTGAAGAGCAGTAATGAGGCAACCTCTCCCTCCCAGCCAGAGTGTTATAAATAGAGGCCTATTGGGATGTCTGGACTCCTACCTCCACCCACAGTAGCCAGAAGCCCCTGATTCCCTAGGTGTCATGGAAGCCAAGTGGAGAACCTAGACTTCCACTCCCACCTGACAATGATGCAGTGCTCTCTTCCCTTCCAAAGAGGTGTCAAGAGAGATTTCCTGAATTACATGATTTAAATAAGATCCAGAATCTCATAATATTATACCAAAAATGTCCAGATTTCAATAAAAAATTCATCTTATCAAGAATCAGGAGGATCGCAACTTAAATGAGTAAAGACAATCAATAGACACTGATACCCAGATGACATAGATGTTAGAATTATCTGGCAAGGATTTCAAACAGCCATCATTAAAACACTTCCACAAGCAATTTTGAACATAATTGAAATGAATTTTAAAAATAGAAAATTTTAGCAAAGAAATAGAAGATGTAAAGAAGAGCCAAATTGTAATTTTAGAATTTAAAATACAAAAACTGAGAAAAAGCCTCAAAAGAACAATAGAAATTATCCAATCTGAGCAACAGAGATCAAATAGACTGAAAAAAAATTAAACAGGGACATGGGTGACTATAACAAAAAGTCTTACTTTTATGTCATCTGGGTCCCAAAAGCAGAGGGGAAAGAAGATAGGGTTGAAAAATATTCAAATAAAAATTGGTTGAAAACTTCCCAAATTTGGTGAAAGACATGCTTACAGATTCAAGAAGCTGAGCAAACACTAAACAAGGTAAACCTAAAGAAATCTATACCAAAACATATTGTAGTCAAACTTCTGAAAACCAAAGACAAAAAAAATAATTTAAAGTAGTCAGAGAGAAATGACACATTACCTATAGGGCAAAAACAACTTGAATGACAGCAGATTTCTCATGTGAAAGCATGGAAACCAGAAGGAAGTGGTAGAGCATTTTCCTTTTTTTTTTTTTTTTTTTTTTGGTGAGGGAGATCGGCCATGAGCTAACATCTGTTGCCAAACTTCCTCTTTTTGCTGAGGAAGACTGATCCTAGGATAACATCTGTGCCAATCTTCCTCTACTTTATATATGGGATGCCTCCACAGCATGACTTGATAAGCAGTGCATAGGTCCACTCCAGGGATACAAACCTGGGAACCCTGGGCCACTGCAGCAGAGCATGTGAACGTAACCACTATGCCACTGGGCTTGCCCTGGTACAGTATTTTTCAAGCACTGAGAGAAAATAACTGTCCGTGCAGAATTCTGTATCAGGTAAAAATATCCTTCAGAAATGAAGGATAAATCAAGATATTCTCAGATGAAGGAAAAACTAAAACTAAAACTGTCACTAGCAGACCTATCCTGAAAGAATGCCTAAGGGAAATTCTCTAACCAGAAATAGATTGATAAAAGAAGGAATCTTGGAACACCAGAAAGAAAGAAAGTACAACACAGAAAGTAAAACTATGGGTTAGTACCATAAATTTTTATTTTCTTGAGTTTTCTAAATTATATTTGATGGCTGAAGCAAAAATTACAACACTGTCTAATGAGGTTCTCAATCTATGCAGAAGGAATACTTAAGACAATTATACTATAAATGAGGGGAGTAGAGGGATATAACAGCAAGTAGGTTTCAACACTTCACTTGAACTGGTAAAATGTTGATACCAATAATCTCCACATGTAATAAAATGACATTGAACTATATACACAAATTATGCCAATGCCAGTTTCCTAGTTTGATATCAAACTATAATTATATAAGATCTAACAATTGGGAGAAACTGGATGAAGTATATGAGACCTCTCTCTACTGTCTTTGCTATGTCCTATGAATGTATAATTATTTCAGAATAAAAAGGCTTTTTTAAATGCAAAAGTAGACAAGACAAGCTAAATCAGAACAAAAGGCTGCAAAAAGATAAAGCTAAGACCAAAAAAATAAACAAAAATTTAAGTCCCATGGCAACACATATATGTAAAATTTCATAAACATAGTTTGAATGTTAATGACACTGGCAAGTGTACCTAGAAAATGATAATTTTGTATTCTAAAAGAATTCCATTAATTAGAATGTGCCCTTGCAAATTACCTTTGATTCCTGCTCCTCAGTAATCCCATCAATCTCTACTTACTACCTCGTATTAGTCAGAGTAGGCTAGGTTCTGTTGCTGTAATAAGCAATCCCCAAATCTCACTGGCTCAAAGCTACAAATATTTCTCTCTCGTTCATGTTACAATATACAATGGGTTGGTTGGGAACTCTGCTCTGCATCATCCTTCTGATGCATCTTGCTGATGGAGCAGGCTAATGGAGAAGCAATGATCTTTAATGTTGCTGGTCTTTGTGATGGAGGGAAAGAGAGGAAAAAGTCACTAGATAGTTGAGGCTCCAGGCAAAGCTTTGGCTTGATTCAGTTTCTAAGCAATAACACCAATGCCCATCTCTAAGCCCTGTTTCCTCTCTGTGTTAATTTCATCCTCAATTTGGTTATATGCCAATTACTGTTGCCAGGGAAATAGAATAAGCAGGGTCTGCCCTTGGATCTGTGATTGATATCACTTCTAACCAAACTTTAAGATTTAGATGCGGATTGGGCTGGCCCGGTGGCACAGCAGTTTAGCTCGCGCTTGGCAGCTCGGGTTCACAGGTTCGGATCCCAGCACCCGCCGACACACTGGTTATCAGCCATGCCTCGGCAGCATCCCATATAAGGTAGAGGAAGATGGGCACGGATGTTAGCCCAGGGCCAGTCTTCCTCAGCAAAAAGAGGAGGATTGGCAACAGATGTTAGCTCAGGGCTGGTCTTCCTCACAAACAAAACAAAACAAAACGAAAAATGAAGATGTAGATGGGGAAAGAATATTCCCAAAAATAAATTCAATGTACTCTTACCATAAAGAAGGGGAGGTGATTCTGGGGAGTAGATAACAAATGTCCACTATGACAAATAACTATGGTGAAACATTACAAAGGGATATCTCTTCCACTAGAATATGAGGCCCTTTATACCTGTGGCAATGAGTCATTTGTGTACATTTCCTGGCACAGACCACACAGTCTGGTACACAGTAGGTGACCAATAAGTCTTTATAGAAGGGCTGATTGAAGGACGGAAGGAAGGAAGTGGGGAAGGAGGGGGGAGAGGGAGGGAAAAAAAGGATAAAATGAAGGGGGAAATTAACAATGATTCATGATCAAATTATATAGGATTCCAGTCTTATTTTTCCACTTTTTTATGTCGACTTTTGTAAAACAAAAGAAACACTAAAACATTAGTAGAAAACAGAAAATATAACAAGAAATACAATATGTTGAAAATATTCATTTGAAATTAATCCACTAAAGCATATAACAACTTGCAAGTTACCTTATATGTTTAAGCTAGCAATTATCAGAATATTATTCATCTGAAAAATATGTGGCCAAATAAATAAATAAAATAAAGCATCAAAGTCGCCGAAAGAGATGCTTCAAATACGTTTACCCCTGGATTTTGCATACAATAGTTGCTCTAATATCATAAATTCACTTAAAATATGTATCACAGTTATAACTCAAATACACTTTTTTAAAATTGGTAACACCCACTGCACACTAACTGCACAAGAAAAGATGACGATGAGAGCAAGCAGAGAAGACTAGAACATGAATCTTTGGCCCTTGCAGAGGGTCAGCGTACAACCTAAACCCTTTCATTTGATTCTTCTCTACTTAAGCTAGTCAAAAAGGATTCCGTGGTTTGCAAGTAAGAACCTCAGCTGACAGTGCCTCCATGAGATCTCAGAATATGTGGACGCCTGGCCACTCCAAGGGCAGGCGGACCACCTTGGATACGCATGTGGAAGTGTTTCATATATTTATTTCTCTTTTTTTCCTCCTGAGTAAGGAGGATGAAGAAGGCAAGACGTTGAAAGGATACCTTCCCAGACATCATTCAGGGGAATCCTTTTGTGTTTACAATCATTTAAACCTCAGCTACCACATTTAAGACAGAACCCAAACTCTGGCACTATGATTGAGTGTTGCTTTTATAGCCGTGATATGTTAATGCTAGTGCCATAGAGCAAAATATTTATACAATGAGTCTTGTTCATGGCTTTTGTACTAGAAGGAATGCTGCACTTACTTCTTTAAGTGCCATCTTAAAATGATGGTAAAGGGAATTATAATGTACTTTAAACAAACATTTTGCTTTACATTTTCATAGGGGGCAAACATATGCATTAGTGTGTTTTAAAGGGGCAAGCACCGAAGGGACTATTTTAAATTAAAGATCCTTTTCATCTTGGATCAGTAAAGCATGCTTGGACTTATGTGGATTTAACTCAAGTGTGCTATTATAGTATGATTAGTGTATAAGCTCACTTTGCACATCATGACTGACTACTACCTCCATCCCCTAAATTTGCAGAACTTCAGTAAAGTCTCACTCTGTTGTATACAGAGTATACAGCAAAAGTATATAGCAAAAATAATTCTTATTTCCTAAACTATTTTCTGAATTTCCATCAGACCTATCACTGACTTTATCGGTGATAGTTTCTTTTCCTTCCCACTCAGAGAGATCCCACTTAGACTGATCTTCCAAGAGATCAGCGCAGTCCACATTCCCTCCTCAGAGGTTGCAATGCATGAGCAATTGACTGCTGAGTGGGCAGTGGGCCATAGATCCACTGCACTCAGATTGGACTACGGAAGGGGTATCTGATCTGAATCTGTGTTAGTGGATCCTGTAGTATGGCACCCAGATCCACCTTCTCAGGACTGAGACACAGCTAACACGAATGCTCTCTCTGCAGTTGCCGTCAGCTGGTGACAGCTGCCCTTTCCAAGAGTCCACCCCATCTCTATCATACACTGACTATATGATATGGGGCAGTAAAGTCTCAGCCCCCTGGTTCCAACTCAGGACAACTGGGAAAGGCATCCCAGGTTTAGAGCTCCCACAGGGTTTGGCTGAGGCTTTTATTGTGACTGCATCACAGCCTTACTTACATACTAACCCTCTGTCTAATTCTGCTTCCTTCTGTCCCTCAGAGGTATTGATCCTGAGAACACATGCCAATGGACCACGTTTGTATAAATCTCTGTCTCACAGTTTGCTTCCTGGAACCTGATCTGCAACATCTAATAACTCCACTGCCTTGGGTGGCCTGGCTTTTACACAGATCTGCCCTCATCAGAATTTTTGTGTCTTGAGAATTTGAAACAAGAAATAAAGCAAGAAATAAGGAATTGATGATGGGTAATGGAACAGAGAGTTCATGAAAATAGAGAAAGAAATGGCGACAGCTGCATTGAACCATATTAGAGAAAAATAAACTGAAGAAATCGTTTGAGAAAAGAGAATAATGGAATGGATTCACCAACAGAGATAGGAACAGGAGAGGTCATGTGTCCCCTGAGAGATGGAAAGTCTCTTTTCCACTTTGAGTCCCTGTTATTCCAGGCTAATACTAATATCTTTTCAACAAATATCTATGAGATTATGGAACTGGATAACTCCTTCTCTTCACTTGAGGGAGCTTAAATGTGTTTCTTTTTTGAAACCCAAATAGCTTTGAATAAAATACAGTCCATAACATAAACATACAATTTAAAATTTTTGCAAAGCTCTAGGCTAAGAAACTATTACCTACTCTCTTTTGGGGTCAAAGGTAAACCTTGAATCAAGGATTCAGGAGCAAATAACTTATGAAGGGCAATGTCTCAGGAGAAACCAGCCCAGGAGTGAGGAAAGCAGGATGGGGAAGAGTAAAAAGCCAAGCAATTGTGCAATTTTAGATGAAGCCCCAGATTTGGAGCTCTGGAAAGGAAAGTACACCTTAGAGTTTATTCTGCCTCGGGTTAAAGTGACTGCGCTTTTTAATCTTTACACCAATCAGCCACTGGCTACAGACTGTGTATGTGTGTGTGTGTGTGTGTGTGTGAGTGTGTGTGTTCTTGGGACGTAGAAAGACTTCACCTGGTATTCTGGCTTTGCATATATGTGAGACACTTCAGTGGCCAAGAGCAAACCCCTAAATATGGCAAGTGCTAGTCTTTGGCAGTGAAATGGAAGCTGGGGAATGGGTGCACAGAATTAGAGAAAGGGATCTGAGGGGTTCTGGGTAGGGCGTCAAGAAGGGAACTATTTTTCTACTAAAACAAAATACCAGACAAGATTCTCAGAGATGGAATGATCACTATGTTGGTTTTAAAAAAATGTTCACAATTGTTCCTATTCCTTCCTTTAGGAAGTGGAGCTTAATTGCTCTTCTCTGAGTATGGGCTGGAACTGGCGACTCTATTCTAAAATTCCAGTAAGGCAGAAGTGATGGTTTGTGACTTGGGGACTAGGTCGTAAAAGGCAAAAATGGCTTCATATATTCTCTTGCTCTCTCTCGGATTATTTCCTCTGGGGAAGCCAGCTATCATTTCATGATCAAAAGAGGCCCACATGGTGAGGAACAGATGGGTCCCGCCAACAGCCATGGAAATGAGTTTGGAAGTGTGTCTTCCAGGCCCACTCACACCTTCAGATGATACAGCCCAGCCTATATCCTGACTGAAACCTTGTGAGAGACCCCAAGCCAGAACCATTCAGCTAAGCCACTCCTGGATTCCTGACTCCAGAAACTTTTTGAAATAAGAAATGTTCATTGTTTTAAGGTGCTAAGTTTTGGGGGTAAATTGTTATACACAAATAGATAATTAATACAATCACTCAGTCTCTTGTTGGTAGGCCTGGCTTTCTTTTAGGTGACAAGGCAATTGATAGGTCATTTATTTTCAAATAGAATGCAGCAGAGCTGCAGGAATAGGCTGAAGCCTCAAAAATGCAAATAACTCTAGCTCTCCTAGTAGCTGACTGTCAAGAACTAATTCCTCCTCACCTAAAAAACCTGAAATAGGTAATATCAGGAATTAAGTACTTTCAGAAAGAGGATAGAGTTACCTCATAAGCGTGTGAAAATGAGAAGGAACAAGTAAAATTATAGACTCATAAGTTTTGGTCTGTATGATGATAAGATAGCTGGACTAGAAGTTAAAAATTCTGTTATGTAGAATCCTGCTTTGCCACTCAATGCTGATAGTTCGTTGGATAACTTTCTCTGTTCCTCAATGACCTCATCTACAAAATGCAAGTAAGATGAGTTTACAGGGTGGTTGTGAAGATTACATGGGTCAATGGTTCTCACAGGAGGCTGAGGGCATTTGGTAAATGTACAGTGGCAATTTTTGTTGTCAATTTAGTTAGGGGAGCAATGCTGACATTTAGTTGAAAGAACCAAGGATGAGAGTTGTCAGCAGTGTGCAGGACAGAGCAGTCCCGCCGGAAGCAAAATTGTTCAAGTTCCACATGATTTCCAATATTCTGCCACTCATTCATGTAGAGGGAAAGCCAGCTCATAACTATCTGACCTTAGAATATTTCACATTTTATATACATTGGCAAAGTTATTTTAAATCTGATTTATGAAATACCAAATTTTTCAGAAAACAGTTATCACAAAAATAAAATATCTATCTATCTATATAGATTTTTATATATAATTTTTTAAGGAGTTTTACCAAAAGTTGTTTGCCATTTTGGAAATCATGCCCTTAGAAACGTCACTCTAGATTTAAGCATAGCCAATAAAACATAACTTTATATGTTCACATCTGCAGCTGGCATAATCATAGTCATTCTAACCTTTGGGGCAAATATTGGACTACTTTATTATATTTTCTAGTAGGGTAAAGTCTGAATATTTACATGTCATTACATATTAATTTATCATACATTTCCTTCCTTTTATTTTTATTATGTTAGGGCATTGCATTGATTTTTTTTAAAAACATTATTCCTGTAAATAGATTTATTATCTGTTTTTTTTGCAGGAGTTTAAAGGGAATATTATAAATTATTTATATTAGAAAAGAGGCACTGGATCTACTATAATTGAGAAACATTGATTCTGGACAAAAAGATTTTAAAACAAGAAAGAGTTATGCAAAGAAGCTATTATAAGTCTATAATTCCTTTTCTTCAATTCCTAAACCCCCCAAAATCTGAAACTCAGGAGGCTTTTTAAATTCATTTGGCCATAGAACCTGACTTGAACTTAGCTTAATGGGTAGAAATACATAACCTGAGCTGTTGTGAGGTTATTTGTAAAATTTATTTATTTATTATGTACTTATTCATACATTTTGCTACAGGAATTTTAAAGTGCTTGAGTCTGGGGTGCTGCCTTAGATGCTAATGGGGATGTTATGCAATATCCAGAATCTGTCCCACCATTTTGTCTTCCAAAAATCTAGAATATTCGGAATTTCAAAATATATCAGGCTCCTAGTATCTCAGAAAAGAGATTGTAGACTTGCATCATTATAAGTTGCTAAGGTGCTGCTATTGGAGCCCCAGACTTCCTACGTAGGTTTATTACAAAGATGGGATCCTGAACTTAATCCTAACTTTATGATTTTGTCAGAGAATATTTAGAGCACCTGATATTTTGAATGTAGCTACTCAACAGCTTACAGGAATAGAATGTATTCAAAAGATATAATAATAGATCCAACCAAATTGTTGGATATGTTAAGATCATAAATTAGGAAGGTACATTTTCCATAATTTAATGAGTAAGCTTCAAAGTGTGATTTCACGTTCTTGTTTTTTGGGTGTTTTCCCCAGTATTTACCAACTACTTATTATGTGTCAGGCCCTGGGGACCAGGCCCTGGGAATAAGACCTAGAAATTCATTTTAAGAAACTCTTAATTTAATGAGGGATGTGTCATGAAAACAAATGACTGCCGTAGAATGTGCTAAAGGAAAAAAAATGGGGTCATGTAAGTCATGTGCTGTTGCATCATAGAAGAGGAAAATATCAGGTGAGTAAAAACACATGATTCTCATCTGGAAGAATTTAGACCACTTTTTTCCATTTGAATCCTTCTTAGTTTTGGAAATAAGCCTTTCTGACACTTTCTTTTATGAATCCTAGTTAAAGAAATCCCCTGTTCCAAAAACCATCTATGTTTCAGCACTAGAAAAGTACTAAGACGTAATGTTAAAAGCAGTGATGTTTCAAATGGGTTCTGAGAATATAAAGTTCTCAGGGAAGCCAACCATAATGTGCCTGGTAATATTACCAATCCCTGTGTTTTGTAGCCTCTCGCATGTTCCCCTCAACCTCTTTGAGCCCACAGCCAGACCCCTTCTCACCATTCAGTAGTCTTGAAACAATTTCCTAGAGTTTTCGAGGGCTCATCTACCGTCTACCTTCCTTTCAACAAATATGCTTACACCCATGTCTCATTAGCCGTCAGGCCTCATTTTTTCCTTCAAATCACTCCCTTGGCTTGTCTTCCTCTGACGTGACCAAAGAGTTCTATGGCTACTTGGAACACAATTGATTATAAACCAAGACTAGATAAAGGACTCTAAAAAATCCTAAAATAAAGGCTCAATTATGTTGAACTTACACAATCCTATCAACCATAGAGAGCTGCAGATATGTGCAGATAGCCTGTGCTGGTAGCTTACCATTTGTGATCAGAAGATATCCCTTCTAAGAAAGCGTAGAGAAGGGGCACCAGCATTATATACACTAGAACCCTAGAGGTCAATGAGAATATTCTGCAGCTCACAGTGAGGAGAGCAAGCAATTAAGCAATCAATCATGAGAACCTAGAATTCTAAGGATAATACACTAAGGAAATACAAACTTCGGTATCAGGATAAAGATAGCAATTTGGATCCAATTAATAATAAAAATAATAAATATTGTTTGCATACAGTGTTCTAGGCACTAGGCTAAGTGTTTCTCGTGGATTTTCTCATTTAATCCTTAAAACTATCGAAAAGGTAGGTATTGTTGCTCTCCTCCTTTTTTCAGTTGACGACTCTGAGACTTAGAGAGGTTAAGTGCCTTTCCCAAGGTAACATGGCTGATAACTGGTGTCAATGAGATTTAAACCATTTTCTCTTTGACCCTAGAGTCCTGACTATACACCATTATGCTTTATTGCCTTTCACAATGCCTCTAAATACTGTCACTGGAAATACCTTCTTGGGGTGCAGATATTACTACAAAAAGCATATTCTCAGAAATACAATAATGAGATAGTAGTAAAGTATAGACAGACGCTAGAAATCAATTTCATGGAAATGATTAGCCATCAGACAGAAGTGCAAGACAGGGAGCCCAATTCGTTTATGAAAGGACATTAAGAAGAAGCTTAATATATGAAATGCAGATTTCAGAGTTGAAAACTATTTAACAGAGGCTCTTTCTGGCTTCCAAACTTTTGTCAAGGGAAATGAAACAATCCCACTTCTCATTTAGGTATAATAGAGAAAAGGAAATTCTCCTAGAAGTACAATATTAGTCATTTAACTCCCTATGGTAATGTACAATAATGGACTGCTATAATGGAAAAAAAATCAGTTTTTCCTAATTAGAAAGTGTTCCCCCATATTATAGCACAAAGAAACAGAAATTTAAAAAAAGTTAAGTGGGTCCAAAACTTTTAAAATTGCTTTTTTAGGTCTTCGACTGTGCTTGCAGATTTAAGATAGTTTATAAATATAATACAGGAAAGAATGTCAGGTATAGTGGGAGACATCAACATGAAAAATGCCAAATAGATAAATCTTAGATGCAAAGCATATCTGAAACATTTGATCTAATCTGTGTGTTTGATCCAAAGCAAAATAAAGTTAGTTAAGGTAAAACACAGATTCTAGAAGGCTTTATAAAGGAAACATTAAACATGAATGTTTTAGAGCATTAAATTTATTTACTTTGGGCATTTAAATTTTTATTTTTTTAGCAGCTTTTTTGAGGTATAACCGATATACAAAAAACTGCACGTATTTAATGTATACAATTTAATGGGATTTAATATATGTATATACTCATGAAACCATCACCACAATTAAAATAATAAACATATCCATCAGTTCCAGAAGTTTCCTCTTGCCTCCCTCCTTTTTTTAAACATGAATATTTTAGAGCATTAAATTTATTTACTTCAGGTATTTAAAATTTTAAACTCTAGTAATATTCTTGGTTTATATTAATATTTTAATTTATTTATTCAATCAGTCAACAAGAGATATTCATTGAGTATCTATTAAGGGTCAGACACAGCTCCAAAATGTATTCAGCACTTTTAGAAAACAATCTTCTCCATGGAATTTCTTCTTTCTAAACTTCACGTTATGCACATTTTGATATGGTGCTCATGTATGTGCATGCTGTGTGTATGTGTGAAAGTGTATGCGTGTTTGTGCGTGCAAATGTGTGTCTGTGTCTGGTCAGATTCTAGGAATGGAATGTCAGTAAATCCACACTGTCGTAAACAGTTTTTATTCCTCACTTCTGCTTGTGCAAAATACTGAGATTTCATTGGCATTAAAAATGCAACAACTTGTGAATGCAAAACTGCCAAAATTTTTGAAGGAAATTTTTCACGGACAAGGCCTGTTTTTCATTGTGGTTTAAACTATCATTTTCCTCATTCTCCTTGAGGTTTTACAATTCTTCTCTGTGAAGCTATGATAGCCCTTTTAAGTTTATGTTGTGGGTCTTTAATATTACTGGCTAGATTAGATCTATCCATTGCTATAAAGGCTACACAAATACAGAATTAATTCCGCACATGACATATAAGAAGAAGAAATCATCGTCAATAACTTTAGGGAAAATACAGGTACTTTTACTCCTGTGTTAATGGCAAGTATTTAACTACACCTACATGACAAAGTTGATCCATATCACCAGAAAATTTAGTTAACCTGATTTTATTAATATAATAATGAAAATTATCAAGCTAAACAGACAACAAAGTAAACCTGATACTTAATGGGCTCCATACTTGAGATAAAGCATTTTATAAAAGAAAAAAAGAGAAAATCATTTATCTGGGCTAACATTCTGTATGAGAAACATGTGGATTGCGCCCTTATTAGAAATTTAGTTAAAAAAATTAACTTTCAATGTACATAAAATCTTTGTGCAGTAAAGACCCCCAAAAGAGATCACACAACTTTATTTCATTGCCTCTTTGATATTGTTCTGAAATGGCACACAATTCAAGCTGTAAAAAAAGGATTTCTGCCTATGAAGAATACAGCTTCTTCAATAAAGTAAGAGACACTCTCCCCTCCAAAAAAACTACCTGCGTGATTCGTATCATTACTATTACCAATCAATAACATACATATGTTTTGCTATAATTTATTCATCATAGATTTAAAATATTAGCCAATCATCATCATATTTATCATAGGAATCAATCCATTGATGGATTCAACGATGTTCACCTAATAACAAAAGTTATAAATAAAATTTTAACAGAAGAAGACACAACTAAATGATGGCATATTTGTATTCCAATAATATGAAGAAACTTTTCAAATTATGAAACTTTAAATGACATGGGGAAAATGTTTATCATACAATATTAATAGCAAAAAGTAGGGGAAAATTATTAACATTGTGAGAACAAATTTATAAGAGGTAATGAGAAAGAATTATGCCAAGAGTTAACTTTAGAGAAAATATTTTATTGGTCAAAATCTAATCAACACTCTTCTGAAATTTGCATTCAGTGATAGGCTTTATGAAGGGAGACTCTTGCTGTTGTCATATGTGCTTCATATTGAAAAATGAAATTTCATATGTAAATTTTGTTTTTGAATGGTTTGAAGGATATGTGTGTACTTTTTGAAACAAATATAAAATGAAATTCTAAGTTGAAAAACATCCTGTCAGGGACACAACTTATTAAGAAGTCAGAAATCTGTTGAGGTCATGCTCCAAGCAAGAATTTTTTTCCTATTTTATCCTTTTCTAAATCTGGACTATGTTGCCTGAGCCATATGGTTTTCCTCTGAGCACATGGTGAAGGTTACTTTCTTAGGGTTTGGGAGACTGCGGGGGGAGGTCCTCGACATCCGAACATGTGAAAATTAGGTGGTTGCTATGTTGGCGGTGAATCCAAAATTGACCAGAGGTTAATGTGCTTAAGCTTTTGTTGCACTTTCTGTCATCTGTCCCATAATTTCACCAAAGACGTTTCTGTTTTCTTTCTTAGTAATTATCACTGACGTACATCTGGCAACTTAATCCATGAGAATCTTCCTGTAGCTCTGTAAGTCAAATTCACCTTGCATTGAAGCATCCTTGAACTTTAAATTTCAAATGTAGTTGGGCTGCTAGCCTGGTTCCCACGGGCTCTGATATGTAGGGACTGCTTTCACTGGAACTAAAATACAAGTTAACAACTGCAGTGCTGATAAAAGAGATAATGTTTACGTAAAACATCCCACTTCCCGCTGTGTGGCCTTTTCCAACATATCAGGTCTACTGTATGCTTCAACCACGGATTCAGGCTTAGTCCCATCACTATTCTTATGGTGGGAAATAAGAACAAATTCTACATTTTAAAATTTAGAATTTTAAAAATCGTTACCACATTGTTTGTCTTCTAGGTCCCTCTGTGACATCACTGATTCTTAACCTTTTTTGAATCAAGTCCTTTGACAATGTTAGAAAAGTGGCAATAAGCGTCATTACAAAATGTCTATGGACAACATCATGATGTTCACAGGTAATTTCAAGTGCATCCATGGATCTCAGTCTAAAAATGCTTGCTCTAAATACTAAAATGTAAGAACAGATTTCTATAGTAGAATTTTAAAATAGGAACACATTCCAATTGAGAGCTATGCTGACGTCTTGAGAAAATTCTATAATTGACTCCTGGTTTCCCATTGATTTACATTGCAATTTCAGAGATGCATATCTAAATGACTTGTTTTTATGGAAAGATTTAATAAAAAGATACTCAGACACATGTATCCCTGAAAAACAGTAACTTTCCAATATCACGTTGTCAATAAATGATAAATTCTGAAATTAAAAAGCCTGTTGAGATGCAGGATAGGGAAATTTATCTTAATGAAGTAATTCTCCATGGATTTTTTTAAACAAAAATTGAATTTGTTCATTCTTCACTTTTATAATGCATAGGAAATCTCTCTCAAAATACGTCTGGATATACTTGTGTTACAAGTATGGAAGGGATCTCTGGCAGGTGATTTGGCAGCACTCTTGAATAGCTTGAGACATGAGACAGCAAGAGATGAAACAGAATACTTTGAAAAGTACAGGTATCCCTTAGAAAAAACTTCAGCGGAGTAAATGCCTAGGAACACAGGTAAGAGTATCTTTTCAACTGAAATTTCTGTATGCGAATACACAGAATATGACCACAATGAGGATTGAAATGGTAATTTCAAATAGTAATAGTAAAGAAAAACACAATTTTATGACTTTGACAAAAATGAGTACAATGATACAGATGAAAGGAGCATGGAAATGCAAGAGTATACTTTGTTTAAAGAAGCAAAAAAGGAGGGCATTTGTGTAAAGAAAAGAAGATTGAAAGGAACACGTCTCAGACTATGCTATCGATGACTGTGCCGTCTGAAGGGCTTGGGAATGTTTGTCTTCTGTAGGTTACTAAACAGGCACTGAGGCAAAATGTAATATTGAGGAGGATCTCAATTTAACAAACATTTACTGGGTGCCTATCCTATGATAGGCTGAGCACTACCTGCAAACGTCATAGTCAGCTCTCCGTATCCATAGATTCTGCATCCACGGATTCAACCACCTGTGGATCGAAAGGTCTGTGATGGTTGCATCTGTACTGAACATGTAAAGACTTTTAAAATTGTCATTATTCCCTAAACACTATAGTATGACAACTATTTACATAGTATTTACATTGTATTAGGTATTATAAACAATCTAGAGATGATTTAAAGTATACAGGAGGATGTGCAAAGGTTAGATGCAAATACTATATCATTTTATATAAAGGGCTTGAGCATCCACAGATTTTGGAATCCATGAGGGTCCTGGAAACAGTCCCCCATGGATACCAAGGGAGGACTGTGCATCAAGGAAGATCAGTGCCTCCTTGAGGTTGGCCACTATATGCTAAAGGGAAATTAAGTCAAATGTCACAGTCACAGGTGCCTTTAAGGCACAAATGATTGCTTGACACCTATTGTGTACCAGCCATTTTGCATAACATGCTACTTATACAATCTAATTCTCAATAGGAGTGGTCCTCTGACCTCTGCATTACACACGATCAAAGTGGGAAATCAAAATCATTAATAAATGGCCAAAGCTTATGTAGTTAGTGCCAGAATTGAGAGATGACTCCAAAGCCCCAGAAAACAACACAACCTAACTGTTGCATATGGCAATGTATGAAGCTTACACTTAACAAAAGCATTAAAAATCTGTGAAGGAATTATAGGTGCAGTGACATTTGAGCTAGGTCTGGAATGATGAATAGGTTTTTGCAATAAAAGAAGAGGGGAAAGGCATTTAAGTCAGAATAAATGGCACCTATGAAGGCATTGAGCTGAAGCAATGCATGGTAGAATAAGCAACTGAAAGAGTGGGTTCAATAGAGTGTCGAGACCAGGATCACCATGAAGTTGTATTACTTTATGGCAAAATGTAATACGGGAGATTTTTACAGGGAAGGATCTGTGTTTAGATGCATCTTTACAGAACTAAAAAGTCCTTTCTGTGTTTGGTGGGATGGGGGACTGGAGAAGGGACAGTGCTGAGAGAATAATAATGGGCAAGAGGGAAGACCGATTAAGAAATTGATAATAAAGCTTGAAAGACAGTAGAAGTCTGGGCTGAAGCACTGGGAGTGGGTACAGAAAGAGCCGACTCAACAGTGAAATTGATACTGATAGATGATTGATAAGATGCACAATGGGGTTGGAGAGGGAGGTGTTTAGGATGCTTCCCAAGTTAATAACTTGGTAGACACCATTAACTAACTCACAGAAACAAAAGAAGAGAAGGAGGTGTGAGAAGAGGAAATGGGCAAATATTGGAGTGAGAGATACAAAGAGAAAAATGACCAGCATGTGGGTGGTAGTTGAAGTCATGCAAGTGCAGAGGTTGAGTCAGGAAAAGCATATAAAGAACCAAGAGTGGATAGACAGAAATCAGCATAGGCAACTGAAATGCAATGATCAGATCAGGAAGAGAATCAAGAATAAAGGACTACTGGGAAACAAAAGAAAGCGTTTCAACAAACAAGGTGGTTAGTAGCATCACATATATTTCCTGACAGCTATGCAATACAACATCTTACATTTCTTTTTCAGAAGTCAGTTGCATCAGCACAGGGTTTCAGAGCCCTGACTTGCAAAATAGTAGTTGTAGTTTACCACAAGCTCAATGTACACCAACACCTGGATAACTCTACCATATCAGAGCTTCTCAAACTTTAATGTGGACGTGAATCACTGGGGGAGGGGGGCTTGTTAAAATACAGAGTACAATTCAGTAGGCTTGTGGTGGGGCCCAACATTCTGCATTTCTAACAAACTCCAGGTGATGCTGATATTACTAGTGTGTGAACCACACTTTTATTACAAGGTGCTAGAACAGCTAATGCAAACATAGGCTGCTTTAACAGGAACACTGCATCTGAATAAAGAGGTTCTAGTCTCAGTGCTCCTTGCAATTTGTGATGCAATTTTAAGACAAGTGGTCCACACACAGAATACAGTAATCAAGCCTAGACATAGGAAGTTTGGTATGAGCACTGGTAAGCTTTACTTGCAGAAGGTAATACATAGGAGGAATTCGTAATCTGTCTTCCAATATCTGAAGGAGATAGTCTTAATTGTTACAAAGGTCAGAACCTGGACTGAAGAATGGAAGTTATAGGAAAACAGATTCTTTTTGAACCATCCAACAGAATCCTGACACAATGAGTAGTGTCTTTCCTCTCTGTGAATGTTTTCAAGCTAAGCTTTCGACATAAATGAAAGAAGACCGTAGAAGAAACCTAGATATCATCTAGTTTAAACTACTCACTGATCTAACGGATGAAGAAAAGAGGTGGAAGTTTATATGTAACACTTGATGACCTCAAAGGCCATTTTTAACTCCAAGAAATTATCTTTTCCATTCATAAACTGGAGCAATTATATACAACTCTTAATTCTAGGAGCCAATTTTATGGTCAACTTGTTAAGCAAATGAAAAGGAAATTTAGTGTGTTTTGGGGGGGCATAGGGTGAGTTTCTGAGCAATATCAGGAATTTGCATCTATAATAATATCAGGCCATTGTCCAGGTAATTAAACATGGATTACACATGATTAAATAGCTGCAAATCGTCTCATTGACCACCTGAAACCATGAGAGGTTTAGAAAAGTAATTTGGATATTGATTTTTACATTTATTTATTCAAAACTCATTGAACAATTACCTGATGTGAGGTCTTAGGCTGGTTATTGAGGTTATTGATGAATTTACCTCTGTGGGATGACTGTGGGACCGAGGGCTGTCTGTGAAACTTGAGGGGAAGAGGGCTTGGTTGAAAGGTTCAAGCCATTCCTTGTCAAAGTATTTAAGTAAATTGAACAAAAGTATATCAGCTGCAGGGCCAGCCCTGGTGGCCTAGTGGTTAAGTTCAATGTGCTCTGCCTCAGTGGCCCAGGTTCAGTTCTCGGGTGTGGACCTACAGTGCTCATCAGCAACCTGGCTGTGGTGGCGACCCACATACAAAATAGAGGAAGATTGGCAACGGATGTTAGCTCAGGGCAAATCTTCCCCAGCAAAAATACCACCAAAAAACTGATCAGCTGTAACTGCAGGATGACGAGTTGGCACATTAGTGACTTTATGCATCCTTCATCATGTCTGATGGAAATAGCAATAGTCTGGGGATGGAGGATACAGGGTTTCATGACCTATTTTGATTTCAGGATTTGGCTGGGTCCTCGTGGTCTAGGTTTTCCTAAATAGATACAGGGAAACATCCTTGATACAGTTCAAGACTGAAAATGAAGCTTGCTTTACAGAAAGAAGAGCATAGGCTTTGCTTATTCATAGGCTGATTTTAAAAGCAAAAGCATGTGCATGCAAAAGAGTTTGCTTTCTCCCATGAATAGAAACCAATATGAACCTCATAATATTTTTCAAATGTTTTTACATGTCTGTGTGTGATGTCGAGCAATTATTCAGTCATGTCACATTCCCACTTCCTGACTCAATCTCCAGCTGCAAAAATTAGGATGAAAAACTTTCCACAGAAGTAATCATTACAAAGTATTTAAGTATCTTTGGATAAAAGGCAGTTTAAAAACAGCTCATTATGATTTATTACCATGCCAGTCTAGACTGCAACAAGCTTATGTCTTGTTAACAAGAATTTGTATGCCTTTATTCCACAACGATGACACAATATATTGTCAAAACAGATAAGCCTTATGTAAGATTTTAATTTAGCAAATCATGCACATTAAGCCATTAAAATATATGATGATAATCAAAATTTATTGGCTGAATTATTGTGTCTTCCAGAAGACTTCTAAAGATGTTCAACATAGAATTGGTCAATATAAGCCTCTTCATTTTATAATTTTTGATTAAGGTCAGTTTTGTTTCTCACAGTGGTAAAGCACAGTAGCTCCTCTGGCTCCAGGGTTTTGATGAGCTAAGCTGGAGGAAGCACATTTTGTTCCCTCTCTTATACTTCTGTTCAAATGCTGGCAAATCATGTTTTCAGATCACAGCTTTAGGACTGAAAACAAAGCAAGTCAAACTTTAGTCAATGAATTATTCATGTAATTCCTACTCTCCTTGTAATAGATTTCTTTCCTGATATATATGACATGTAGTTGCTGATCTGTGAATACTCATTTGAAATTAAGATTGCCAGTGTGGAAATTTGGAAGATAACCACTACCATAAGTACTGTCTTAAAAAAAAAAAAATCATCTGGATTAGGAGATGTTAATTTTTGTGTGTGTGTGTGTGAGGAAGACCAGCCCTGAGCTAACATCCATTGCCAATCCTCCTCTTTTTTGCTGAGGAAGGCGGGCCCTGGGCTAACATCCGTGCCCATCTTCCTCTACTTTATGTGGGACGCCGCCACAGCATGGCTGACAAGCAGTGCATCAGTCTGCACCCAGGATCCGGGCCTGGGAACCCCCAGCCGCTGAAAAGGAGCACGGGAACTTAACCGCTATGCCACTGGGCCCGCCCCTAGGAGATGCTAATTTTGTTCCTTGTTCAAGTTAAATACAGAACAATAGGAATACATCTAATTTTCCAGATTTTGGAGGGGATTGCTCCTCAAAATTTGTCTATTGCTTGTTATTATTAAATAGACATTTTAGCTTTGTGGGAAACGGTTATTTCATACAAAAGAAATTTTACATACATCTCTCTGCCTGGGGATATCATTGAAGCTGGTTATGTATCCATAAGTCTAGCAGGCACTTCGAATAACTGTATTAAAACTGATAATTTTTTTTCTAGGATCTCTTTTGGTTAACAGGAAACTCAAATAGTGTTTAGTAGGTTGTCTTGAATTTGACTTATAGTATAGGTGTCACTTAAGGGGATAATACTGAGCTCTTTAAACAGAGTTAAATTTTGTACTTCTTAGTAAAATATTTACTTATTAAATGGATTTAAGACCTTTACAAAATTTATAATAATTTGATTTTTTTCTAAACAGATGAAAAAAAACTCTTGTACAGAATTATTTTAAATTTAGCTTAGAAAATTATTGTATTTTTTCCACATGAGTGCTGTGGAAGAGCTTATCTCACAACAAATGAAAATAGGGTGAGATCTCAGTCTTCTCTACAAATGAACAGAATAACTACGGCTTACCTAGTACCACGTAGCATTAATAAATTTTTAAATTGTCTGTAACAAGATTTAAGAACAGAATACAGAAGCTTTTATAGGTTCATATACTATTTAGCTTATAAGTATAAAAATGGAAATAGCTTATTTCAGTAGCAAAAAGTAAATATTTAATTAAAAATTAAATTGTTAGAATCATAATAATTTTTGATATTAAAATATTTTCTAATACCAGGATAACAACAGTGAAGGGGAGCGGGATCAGAGAAAAAAATTCCAAAAAATATATTAATAGATTCGAATGAAAGGGACATACTTCATGCTATAAACGTCATAGGATGAGCGTTTAGGAATGGAAGAGTGGCTTATGGTGAGGCTTAGGATAATTCCTATTCCAGCCTCTCTTTCCAGATATAGCACTGAAATAAAATTCTAAGCATCCTCACTAATACAGCTAACTTTGAAGAGAAGAAGTCAGATGAGGTAGCATTATCTTTTTTCTATTGTGAGTAGAAGGGCAAGGGAAGATGGTTTCTGGGGAGATTCAGATGAAACATGGAAATGAAAAGTGGGGACTGATGCCCTCAGATGAAAGCATAGCCTCAAGGTCTTCACACTGAGTTATAAAAAGATGTGAAACCTATTTTATCTGTCCCTTTTCCTCACTCCATGAAGAATGGATGCATGTTTCTACCAGAGTGAATCCCTGCAAAGGATATTTTGAGAGTGAGCTAAGCAGAATTCTTTCATCAAGGTTGCACATTTCTCCAAGTGCTTTTAACCTCCTTCCTCCAAAAGAAACAGAAAATTAAATAGAATAGAATATCTCATCCTCAGACTGTAATTCCGTTTGACAAACAAGTTTTAGAAAAGTAAAAATGGGATTAAGAATTCACCCTTCCCACATCAGAGTATACAGTAGGCTGGACACAAACTATGCGTTCTGTAAATGATCAGAAAAAACGTTTTAAGGGATGGAAATTATGCAAATAACCTTATGTTAAAAAAAGAAAGAAGAAGGAAGGAAGGACAGAAGGGAGGAGAGGAGAGAGGAAGAAAGAGAGAGAGAGAGAGAAAGTTTGGAAAGAAAAATAACCTAAAGAACAGAAGAAAATTTCCCCAAATACTTCACATTATAAAAGAGTTTATTTAAATATCAGCATAAAACATCTTTATTAAGTGTTTTTAATGTTTTTCTACTAAATATTTATTAAAACATAAAACAAATAACAAGAATAAGCATGGTTGTTGAAGAGCTGGACTAAATTGTTGGAGAGCTACTTTCCTCTTCTTAACAGTAAACTAATATATACTGATTGAAATTAAAGCAAGTGCCTTTATTCCAGACCTTTAATGTTTTCAGTAACATTTTTCACAACTGTGGGATTGTTTAGAAAGCTTATATCTTGTGTTGATGAAACGTTTTCCAAAGTACATTTTTTCTGTTCCATTTCAATTTTTTGTCCATAAGATTCAAATGAAGGCATATATAAAAGTTTCACTAAAAATAGCATGTATAATATGACCTCATTTTAAATGAAATAGTACCTATTAGTCAACCATTGCCAAATAATGCTGCATAACAAACACCATCAAAACCACAGTAGCTTACAACAAGAATCATTCATTTCTCATCCAAATATCTGTAGGCAGCCTGGACTCAACTGGACTTGACTCCACGGCATCGATTGGGTTCAAATATGCATCATGTGTCTTCTGGGACCAATCAGTTCTCTGGAGCATATTCTTCTCATGGTGATGGCAGGAGTAAGAGAGCAAACCCGTCTGTGCAAGCACATTTGAAGCCTTAGAACCTATCACAGGCACTTTTATCCTGTTGGTTAGAGCAAGGCATATACTAAGGACCAAATTCAAATGGGAAAATATACTCCAACCACCATTAAGCCAGGGCGAAGGTGTAGATGTCAAATACTACTACAAAAGGTAGAACTGAGAACAATAATTCCATCATACCATCCATTCATTTACCTACGTACCTATTGCATAGAGAGCAGATAGAAATGATGTACACTATGGTGACAAGAGTTTTAGATGATTTTTTTTTTTTATTTCTTGATTTTTTTTGGAGGGAGGGGCTTTATTTCTTAAATTCTGCAGAATATGCACCTATAATTTTAGAAAAATGACTCATTGAGATATAATTCAAAAACCAAAATTATCACACTTTTGAAGTGAATAATTCATTGGTTTTTAGTATATTCACATAACTATCACCACTATCTAATTTGAGAATATTTTCATCACTCCAAAAAGAAAACCCATACCCATTAGTAGTCACTGCCTATTTATCCCCTTTCCCCAGCCCCCAGCAAACACTAAACTACTTTCCTTCTCTATGGATTTGTCTATCCTGAACATTTCATATAAATGGAGTTATACATCATATGGCTTTTTGTGAATGGCTTCTTCTACCTAGCATAATGTTTTCAGGGTTCATCCATGCTGTAGTACGTATCAGTAACTCATTCCTTTTTATTGCCTAATATTTCATTGTATGGATATAATGTATTTTGTTTACCCATTTATTAGTTGATGGACATTTGGGTGGTTTCTGTTTTTTGACTATTGTGAAAAATGTTACTATGAACTTTTGTGTGGAAGGTTTTCAATTCTCTTGAGTATGAACCTAACAGTGGAATTACTGATGCATATGTTAATTCCATCTTTAACACTTTGAAGAACTGCAAACTGTTTTCCAAAGTGGCCACAACATTTTACGATCCTACCAGTAATGTATAAGGGTTCTGATTTCTCCATATCCTTGTCAACACTTATTGCTGTCTGTCTTTTTTGATTCTAGTCATTTTAGTGGGTGTAAACTCGTATCCCATTGTTATTTTAATTTGCATTTCCCTGATAACTAATGAGTTGGCTATCTTTTTATGTGCTTATTGGCCATTTGTATATCTTTTTTTTTTTTTTTTTGGAGAAATGTGTATTCAAGCCCTGTGCCCATTTTCAATTGAGTTATCTTTTTATTCTTGAGTTGTAAGAGTTCTTTATATATTCCAGATATAAGACCCTAATCAGACATATGAATTGCATATATTTTATCTCATTATGTAGGTTATCTTCCATTTTCTTTATGGTGTCCTTTGAAACACAAAAGTTTTTAATTTTTATAACATCCAGTTTATTTATTTTTTCTTTTGTCGCTTGTGCTTTTGGTGTCATATCTGAAATATGATTGTCTAATGTAAGGTCATCAGAATTTTCTCCTATATGTCTTTCTACGAGTTTCATATTTTTATCTCTTACATTTAGGTCTTTAATTCATTTTGAGTTAATTTTTGTATATGGGTGAGGTAAGGGTCCAAATTTATTCTTTTGTATGTGGGTATCCAGTTGTCCAGCACCATTTGTTGAAAAGAATACTCTTTCACCATTGAATTGTCTTGACACTCTTGTCAAAGTCATATGGACCATAAATGTGAGTGTTTATTTCTAGATTCTCAATTCTATTCCATTGCTCTGTATGTCTAAACTTATTAACCTTACCACACTATTTCAATAGTTTTGTAGTAAGTTTTGAAATCAGGAAGTGTGAATTTTCCAACTTTGTAGTTCTTTTTCAAGGTTTTTTGGCTATTTTGGGTTCTTTGCATTTCCATATGAATTTTAGGACTAGCTTTCCAATTTTTGTAAAAAAAAAAAAAAAGCCAGCTAATATTGCATATATAATTTAAAAAAATGATAAAGTAATTAATCTTAAAAGGTATACTTGCTACCGAAATACTAAATCTCTTCCTTAAATTTTATATAGATTTATAGATTTACTATAATGGCTTAGCAGTTATGAAAGATATTAGATTATGCAAATGCTTTCTGAGGCACAGTACAAAAGGATATAATTAACATTTTAATTGACACAAGAGAAATTATTGAAATAGATAAGGGCAGGAACAGTGCTCCATGAAGAGAACGCAGCATGTGCTAGCATAGGCATGTGCAGGAATAGTGGCTTTTTTAGGAAACTATGAGTATTCACTAGAACTGTACATTAGGTTTGATGATGCAAAATGAGTCAAAAGAGGTAAATGATGGGAGATTGTGAATCATCAATTACTGACATGTCTATATACTCCTATTTTAAAGATTTTTAAATTCTGACTCAAAATTTAATCATACTACAGAATAAGTATCCAAAATATGAATAATACATAAATGAATTAGTAAATCTCTTTAACTTTGCAAAAATACGATACCTAAGATAGGATTGGTAGGAAACTCATTAACTAGAAAATCCAACATACAGTTTCAAAGCATTATTAAAGAGGAAAATAATTGTATTATTTTACATCACAAGGACAGAAATTTTTGCTGCACATTGTAGTCATGCTGGGAGGTGCCCCAACATTACCAGTTGACTGGACTGATTAGAACTACAAAGTAAGCAGCTCCCATCTACTAACTCTTCCATTTTTTTGATTAGGTAGCTGAACTTCAGAGATATTTAGGAACTCAAGGGTTCCTGCTGCCATATTCAGTGCTATATTATTGGGTTTTTTTGGTGAGGAAGATTGGCCCTGAGCTAACATCTGCTGTCAATCCTCCTCTTTTTGCTGAGGAAGACAGGCCCTGGGCCAATGTCCGTGTCCATCTTCCTCTACTTTATATGGGATGCCGCCACAGCATGGCTTGATGAGTGGCGCATATGTCCACAACCGGGATCCGAACCTGCGAACCCTGGGCTGCCAAAGTGGAGCATGTGAACTTAACCACTATGCCACCAGGTCAGCCCCCAGTGCTATATTTTTTAAAAAATCATTTATTCGTTTTTTATTAGACTAGGAGTCTAATGAGAAATCAAAATGAGGGCAGGTAATTATTATACAGTATGACAATATTTATAATTGAAATATTCCTGAGAGCATAGGAGAAATGACACCTAAGGGTGCTGGTGAGAATTAAGAAAGAAGAGCTTCACTGAGGAGTGGCATTTGAGCTGAGACTTGAAAGGCAGTTACTGAGACAGGCAGGTGTAGGCACAGTGCTCCAAAGAGAACACAGTATGTGTCAGCACCGAGATGTGAGGGAATATCGGCATTTTCTGGAAACTGTAAGTATTCACCAGAGCTGTAGTGCAGGCTTGATGGTGCAAACTGAGCAGAAACAATGCACTTGCAAAGGATTTTGCATGCCATGCAAAGAGTTAAAATTTCATTTTGTGGCATTTCATTGTCAAATTTCCACCTAAGTGACATAATCAGATTTGTTCCAAGGACGCTTCTGTTAGTGGTGTGCAGGATGGACAGAGGGGAGTGGGACCAGAGGTAGGAAGACTGGAAAAAGGAGAGTGTTGCAACATAACAGGAGTGACACACGGGGGTGTAAATTAGAGTAGCAGCTACAGAAATGGAGAGGTAGACACAAATACAAGAGATGGAAAAGGCAAAGTTAATGGGACGTGCTGATTGATTACATATGAAGCATGAAGGGAAAGCGGGATGTAAACCACGTGATCTATTACATTTTCAACTTTCCTAGTCCTTCCTATAAATGTAAAGGATAGTGATATCTATAATTTTTAAATGCATTTAGAATACGTGATTAAAATAAATTATCAGGATCCTCTTGGCGATAAGGGTATTACATATTATTAAGTGTATTATATTATATTGAGTGACATTGAGTAAGACCTGAATTTTCTGCCTTTCCTGAAACCCAATCACAAGCATAAGTAAATGTACCTGGATGAGTGATGCCCTGAGGAGAACTAAATCACACCAGGATGTTTTCACAGTGTGTAGATTCTCATTACTTTGTTATTTGTACCTTTTCAAGGTGTATGTAAGAATTATGAATTGAAGAAGGGAATGTAGAAAAAGAGATGTAGAAATGAAAAATGTAGACATGAAAGCCTGCCTCATGCCAATTAAGTCTTGTGCTTTTATTTTAATAAAAATCACAGGCAAAACAGTCCATCTCTTGGGACAAAGGCACACATTACAGATAACACATACAAAACAGTTTGGTCAATACAGTCAGTGCTTTCTGAAATTCTGAGAAATATGGTCACACGTGCCACTACTGGGTTGATTTCTTTTTAGTAAAATGCACAGCAAGATGTATGAGTGAGAAAGTATAAAGCAGGTAGGCCTCACACCCTCCCCACTCACGGACTGGCAGCAGTGTGTGGGATCGCTGCCTTTATAATTTCTTTTGGCTTTCAACATTTTATAAGTAAATGAAAAATAAATATTAAAAAAATAAAAGGGCAAGAAGGCATTACATTCAAGGGTTGGAAATGCTGGATTAAACACAGTCACACAGGTCATTTACTGTAAGATGCAGCAGAGTCTTTACTATGCTAATGAGAGTTGTAAATTGCCAAGAGGAAGACACTGCACAGCATTTTCAGTGGAGCACAGTTAAGCTATACCTAGTAGGCCTCTACAGGGCGGGGACAAAACGATGAAAAGGTAAGTCAGTAAGACAGAACATGTATGTTCACTTTACTTATTTGTTTTTCATGTGGTTGGGAGAAGGGTAGGACTGCAGGAAAAAGGGTATTCCCTACATGAAAAGTCTGAAGACAGCATGGATCTTGGCCCTAGATGTCTCTGGCAAGTTGAAAGGCAGGGATTAAGGTGCTGAAGATACCAGCCCTGAATAGAAATCTATGTCTGAAATTGAGGATCCATACCTTGAAGTGTGCTATGTAAAATATATTAGTCCATATGCCAAATCAATTTATGCTCATCCCATTTAGCATTTGCCATTGGAAATGAAGACATGAGTGGAATGTTAGTTTTTCTGCCCCCAGTTTCATACCACCATATAAGCTATCATTAAGCATTTCATAAATCACATACAACTTCCAAGTCATTTGCTATTTAATTTACCAGAAGTCAGTATCAAGACCACTGGGAAAAAGGAAATGACTGCTCAAAAGCACTGGAGACAAGAGGCAGAGAGGCCTCAACAGAAATGTTAGATTTCTACCTGTCTTTTGAATGACATCGGCTTTTCCATCATGAAAATCATGGTAACACGAAATTTTATTGCTTTCATTTTCTTGGAGTTCAAAAGATAATTCTTGCACACACACACACTCAGTTTCTCCCCAAAATAGCCACTTTCTTTTATTCGGTGATTCAATACATTTTTAATTCAAATAGTCACCACATATCCTAGGCACAATATTAAGCATTTTACAAGCAAAGTATTTTACTGATTTTCTTTTCAATTGCCAAAGAGTACAATAAGTGAATTGGTTAAAGGATATAACTTCTGTACATAAAAATATCCATGTATTTATACAAGTGTATGGAACAGAGTTTAAAGGTAATAAAACCAGAACATCACAATAAATAGGATGTGTTCCTACAGGACAGCAGAGCACACTTTGTCAGGAAGCTGTCAAGTCTGTTTTTTCAAGGTGCTTTATGTTCTTCTGAGCTAGGCTCACATTTCCCAAAATAAGGGTTAGGAGTTAGTAATGACTGGATCTGAACGCCTACTTTCATATGTTGCTTTTTATTTGCACCTCCAATCATAGGAGTGGAAGATATGATAATTTATTTCCCAAAAGTCTTTGCAACTTACCAAATTCTATTGATTTCCCACTTCAATATTTTAAAACACAGATTAATCTAAGCTCTAGCACCATACGTGAATGAAATACATGTATTTTTGTCAGAGCAACAATATTTTATATCATCTTTGTTCCTCTGGCTATAACAATTCTGTTTAGAAAAATTTACCAAGCTAAAAATAGTTGATCTAGGTTGTCATAAAAAAGAATATTAAATACCTTTGGTAAAAATAGATATATTTAACAAGATTAGAAAAGCAAACAGTTATAATGTCAAAAAGAGAATATAAAAATGTACACAATAAAACAAATAAACCAACTTATAGATAAAGTGAAGATAAGGCCACTCTTCTTTTCAGGTTTGTCTCTTCCAAACCATGAATGTAGTTCTCTTCTTCTAAATGGTAGAAATTTTAACAAGAAATATGGAAAATCCAGTCTTTCCTATCAGCATGGCACAAGTTTAATTCATAGCAACATAGTTCCTTTTTAAAACCCAAGTTTGTAGAACATAGAACACTCTGGTTTATGTATGTGAATATAAGGAAAAAATTCCAGATTTCTGTGATGTTAGGCCCAGAACATGGAGCTTTAGAGTTAAGCAAGGCAACAGAATCAGGTGCATTTGCACAGTTTTTCCTGTACTGACATTAACCTAAGTCATATCAAGACAATTGAAATACAGAACACAGCTAGCTGAGGAAGCACATGGTAACTCGGGAACTAGCTAGTGATCTACAACATTTAATTTTTTTCCACGACCGAAGACCTCTTCTCCTGTCATGTAGGCCTCCTCTCAAAAGAGCTGTTGCACAACTCCTAATTCCGTTTGGTGTCTCCTCTTAGAACACACTGTAAATCCTGAAGATGAAAGGTCCCTGAAGCAAACAACTGAGATTATGGATGAAGATAATGCGTAAGTTCTACAACACAATCAGCCACTGAACTGTTCTGCTCTGGGAGAGGGCTGTGCATGGTGAAGCAGTTATCCTCCCGAGTTCCCTCTGCACACACAGTCACACTCCTCATGGTGCTCCAGGGCCACGTCGGTGAGAGATTTATGCAATCCCCTGACACCATTCTTTGGTCTCAGCTGAAGGACCTGAAAGGGAACAACGTAAGCCACCTTTAAAAATCAGCCAATGTCTGTAACTTTTGATTTCGTGGATAAGTAAAATTTCAGAAAAGAATCTTGGGACCCAACAAAGACATGCAAATTTTAATTTCTTACTAGTGAAGGCAGTATGAACACGTTCACCCACCCCTCAAAAAAATCATAAATGATCATCATTTCATGAAAGAAAGGCCATTTTATTACCAACAATTTGGAAGGATGCTGCCTCAGAGTAATGAAAAGCCCTTAAATTGAAAAACTCACTACCTACTCTTTATTTTGCTCATCTAATGATACAAGAGAGAATTTCACCTTGATTAAGTATTTTGGAACCACTACTGCACAATTTGTTTTTCTGTTTGTTGCTTTCTTTCACTCATTCATTTATTCACACATTTAACAAATATTTATACTTGAAGCAATACACACGAGGACTGCAATACTATGAAAAGAAACATGACCACTCTACAGCTGAGTTTGCTCAATGATGCCACTCATTAATTTTTTTGGCTACACTTCAAGTCCTCTATAAACTTGATGAGATGGATTAGATGTACTTCATAGACATCAGCCTCCGTCACAGCTAACTTTCTGCAGCTGGATCCTACTGTGCAGTGTACGGAGGTTTGGCAATAATGACAATAATGTCTCTATTAAACGAAGCCATTCGTGGTTTGGATTGTTGAGATTTTTAATAAAAAATGTGGCAAAATAGACACTGATACTACTAAATACTCAACATGTTTCCTTTTAACACTGTGACAAAAGGACATAGCTATGTATTCTATAAAAGATTATCTGAAGTATTTGATAAGAACTACCTATTCAATGTGTATTACATTTTATCTCTTATAATAGAAATGATAAAGTTTCAGAAATTGTTTGTTTGAATTACGAGCATAGGCCAGAGCACATAATAATATGAAATTGTCTGGTTTCTCTTCCCTCTGGGTATGACACACATAACTTCACGGATCAACTTCTAAAAGACACCGTTCCTGGAAATTTTCATTAATCCAAAAAGGCACAAGTCAGGTGTTATGACTGTTCTTCTTGAAGATTTAAAAAAGAAAAATAGAGAATGTGTACCACTCTTAGAGGATGTGGTCATCTCAAAGGTTAATTAGCTAATATTTTTTGAATGCTTACTGGGTGCCAAGCACTATAATAATGTTTTTACATACTTTAACTTACAAGAATTCTATGAAGTAATTTACAATTATTACCCTTATTTTACATATGAGTGAATAGAAGCTTAGAGAGAATAGGTGACAGAGCCAGTAATATGTACTTTGGCCAAGTATGAATTATTAAAGTTAGAGTGATAGATAATGATTTTATAGAGACTCAGAATATTACTAGTCATACATTCTATTTATTTAGTAACTTTCTTCCTAGAGAGCTAAACTGCCAAGTTTTGTCATAACTATGAAAAATAGTAAACTTTTAAAGTAGATTTTTCTATCTATTTCACAATTCTAGAATAAAAATTACTAAGGCTATGTTATTTTAATATGAAACTTAATCCAATGACTATTGAATATTATTTTATGTGTCAGTACTGACTTACTGTTTTTGAACAACTTAAGGTGGCATCAAAACTAACTAATCTTAAAATACTGGTGCTATATCTTATCATCACACTCTTGCTACAAATAGTTTCTGGAATGAGGATGGGTGGATAGACAAATTGCAGTATCGGCATAGCCAATGTCTTTAATTCTTATCTCCACTTGCATACATTTTCCCAGTTGGCAAGGAAAAAAAAATTACTATGAAAAGTAAAGGTTACAGAGGCCACGATATGTAGTCCTAACAGTCAGTCATGTGTCTATAATCCTACAATCCTTCCTTCCTCTAGCAGTGCTTATGTCAAGATGCACTCACCAAGTAAAAGACCCCCCCACACACAAAAGTTGAACAAAACTCAATGAAAATGCTAAAAAAAAAAACCCAAAGAGGGAATAATTCACTTTTATTTGTAGTAACACAATGAATATAATGCAGCTTGACATTTAGCAAAGCTGGTATAATTGAGCTAGATGGAAAGAAAATTTAGAAACTTAGAATTTCTAAGCTCTATCTTTGTTTCTGCCTTCTCCATGAAGTGGAATAATCTTCAAACTGAAAATTGGAACAATGGTCATCAAAAAGAATTAAAGCCCAAGAAGGGCTTCACTTTAAATGAGTTAAGTATCTAGATCCAGATTAATGGTATTCAATGACTTAATGATTTTAGAACTATTTTAATATATGTTTTTAAAAGATATATTTTAAAAAGATACGTTTAAAAAATAATTTCATTTATTTAGGAGTAGCACTAGACTCAGAACTTTTTTCCAAATATAGGACTGAGAAAAAGTTAGGCCACAGAAATTATGAATTATGCCAAACAAATAATCCTTTTTCACAGGGTAATTTGATTATTAACAAAAAGACTATCACAGAAAAATTAATGATTCCCATAAAACATTAAAAAAAGTTAAGACATGATTATTACTGGAGATATTTGTGAGAAATGTGGAGTAGGTAACTGTATAATTATATTCTTACACACAAATACTTTAGAGATATTTGTAAGAAACTTGCACTAGATGGTCACATTAAACATCCATAGTTGTATGTGTGTACATATAAATATATATATATATATATATATATATATATAATGTATATATTATCAGCCCCACCCAAAGACTAGAGAATAATGGATTAATGTCATTCTGGAAGAAGGCCAGTGACTTTATAAGTACTGCCCATAGCCTTTCCCTACACAAGAGTTTTATCTGAGACTTTAAAACAGATATTGCATACTCTGCGGCAACTTTCTGGATAACCCTAAATCTAATGTTATTTGAAAAGAAATTTACAAGTACAGGATGGAGGAGTATACGCTTGACCTGAGGACTGGTTTAGCTGACCGAAAGCATGCTACTGATTCAGCATCTGATAAGCTTGTTTAAAAAAGCTCATAAAACTACTCTGGGTTTTACAGCTCTTGCAAGGGTGGTTATAAACCCAAGACTTGTTGGCTAACTCAGGTCCCCAAGTACACTTTGTTTAGTTAGGACCTGCTTTAGAAAGTTCAAAATTCAATGATTTTAGGTGGGAAAAGATCACTCTAGTTTCATTCCTATTCTCATCATATCCTTTTGTATTATGCAATCAACTCTAATATCTGCCTAGATATCAGGCGTTTTAATTTTAATCTGCTTTAGAACTACTATATTAAAGGCTTTTCCATGACTAGATTCCTCATTCATGGAGTAGCAATAAGGCTGGCTTCTGGGCACAGCCTGGCTGGAGCTCCCTGAGCCACCAAGGTCGATCATCTACTTCCTGAAACTGGAGTGGAGACTGTTCCCAGCACGAGGAACTTTAGAAGCATGTGGTGCAGAAATGAAAGAAGAACACGAGGAATGGCAGTAAATAGTCCTATTTTTAATCACAGACTGACAGTCTTGGATGTTACCTTCTAAACATTGCCATCTAGTAACTGTCACGGAATACCACATCCAGGAAAAACCTGAGAGATTATCATGTTTTACAGAGGTTAAGTATCCTGCTGATGGTTACAAGTCAACGGTAGATCTAGGATGTAAACAGAATCCCTTGTCTTCTGGAATCCAGTGATTTTTTTCCCACTTTATCAGCTGCTAATACAATACTGGTGAAGGGCAGGACAACCAACTGTGTCGTATGAAATGCAGTTTATGACATTGTGCATGTTTAGATTACCTAACAGAGAAGGGTTTCATTGATGTCTTTATGCACATGAAAAAGCATTTCATTTATTAAGTAGATATTTATTCTGCATTATTCTTTAATTTAGTGGAAAAAATAAAAACTAATGAAATGAGGTCATATTGAAATGGAGTCAGAGGGCAGTTTTTGGCTTAGTATAATGTAAACATTTCATAAAAACTAAAGTCGACTCATCAAGAAGAGATTGCTTCCTGAAGTATGAATTGCTACATGAAGCTGTTGGAGAGAAGACGGGATATAATTGGGAATATTCCAGCACTAATGAAAATTTCAAGTGTATAAATTCTAAGGTTCCCAAGGCTCTGAAAGACAATAATAACTAACATTTAATATTATATTTTCCTTAATTTCGTAGAATAAAGAGATAAAAAGGTGAAGAATCCATAAAAAGTTTAAGAGGTTATTCACGGCACCATGAATAATAGGAGGATTGGTATAATTACGAGTATGTCTTCTTGGAATTTATGTGCCCGAATTGCCCCAATGAAAAAATAAATATTAAAAATTTCTTTCTCCAAAACAGACAACAATTTACCTCCAAGTTTGTCTTTAAAATATTTTCCCTTCATATTCTGAAAAGTTTAAAAGTTGAAAAGTTTCAGCTATTTTTTTCCCCATTGAAGAACACATTTTCTTTCTCATATGAGAGAAAAACTTCAGTGACCACCCATGATGTACTGTCAGAGGAGAAGCATTCCAAATCCTTAATATCTGAGTTTTTGAGTTAAAGGTCCCAATTTAAAAAAATGAAAATGTGTACTATTTTATAAACCTTTTTCTCCCATGAACGCTACATCACCTTTCCAAACAAAAATCCATTTCAGATACACTGTTTTATTATTCTAGACACAAAACCTCCGATAAAGAACCTGAGAGGAACCCAAAAGGAAAATGATGTACCTACCTCATGATATTTTTTAGTAACTTTGCTTGGGACACACTGACACTCATTGCAGTTGTGGAGACAACAGGCACAGTTTCCGCCACAGCGCTTCACCAGGAGACAACCTGGCCAGAAAATGGTATCGGTTCTCTTGAGTTCTTCCCTGATGGACACCGAGAAGTTACGAGGTGTGCAGCTGTATAATCTTACCTCCTCTTTCAGAAGGTTCAGATCCACCACTACATGGCACAAAAGAAAGCAAAGGAAAAGAGATGTTCACGCTTTGAGCCTGGATGTATTTCATTAAACTCTTTTCATAGAGGAATCTAGCCATTTCATGAAGAATAACCCTAACAATATCTCTTCTTGTTTTAACCAGGTTTTAGGGCGATGCAGCTTGCAAGTTGGACTTTGTATTTTGTAGTAAAGAAAGCTTCATTATGACTCAGTGACCAATAAAGAGATGCCATTGTACAATAATAAGAACAGAGCCAACAAAACAGTTGAGAGCTATAAATAGGAAACTTGAGAGAGAAAAAGAGGGCTACACCTTTTAACCTTAGTAAAAAAGTACACAAGGAGAGCATTGGAGGGAAGACTAGAAGGTAAAATGATGAATGCTTTGACTAAAAAACAAACGCAATTTTTAAAAGGATTACAAGGTCATGCAATTAATGAAGAACAACTTACAGAAACTTGTTGACAGAACTTTCTATAATCTTTCTGGCAAGAAGCATCATAAAATGTAAAAAAGGAATGAAGAAAACGAATTTTTGAAGACAGCTGAGTGGACTATGAGTCAAAAAAATGATACATTTTAAAAGAGCAGAAGTTGTTGGAAAGCATTGCTTCTGGTGCACTGAATAATTTATGGTCTTTAAAATTTAGTTTAACTAGACTCCTTAAGATTTCTATTCTTCTCCTGCTAAAGGATGGAAGAAATGTCTAATTTATAACTATTGTCTCTATTCTTTTAGCAAGTTGGTTAACTATGTCCTGCTTTATTCTTTAAAAGAATATCTACTTGTGAAGACCAAACAAAATATCCTTTCATCAGACTGTTGCAGCGAATTCTCAAAGAACCATTGTTTTTAACTACAAAATAATATTGCCTCAGTTAAATTGTATCAAAATAATGTCATGTTTAATATTCATTTCTATATAGCATTTGAATAGTAGTTAACTATGTTGGAAAACATATAATTCATCAGAGCTTTTTTTCTTCAAAAGTAAAGGTTTTGTTAAAATTTAGGAATATTATCTAAAATATAAATCTGGTTAAATACCTTTTTACTAATATTGGATTCATTATAAACAAGAATTGAAAGAAAAGAAAAAATATTTTCTGGTTAAAGATGGCTTCAAATAATAATCACTACCTAATACAGTTTGAAAAATTAAGTGCCAATATTTTTTAACAATTTTAAAATAACAAGGTAATTAAGAATCAAGTGCTTATTTTCTTGGCTATGTTTAATTTGTACATGTGATCAAGTTTTTCTAAAATGTCAAAGGGAGTCAAAGTAAGTATTTTCAAGAAATATGTTATAAATTATGTATATGCAATTATAAATTATAAGCATATGTCAAGTATATGGTCGACTAAAACCTTGGTGACGTATAGGGACACATCAACGAAATGCTAATTCAATACGTTTGTTTCAACATCTTATTCTAGTAAAAATTATTTTTTCCAACTCAGTAGAAAAATCACTGTTTTATTTGAGCATTTAAAGAGTTCCTTTTCATCTGAAAAACAGTCCTGTGAAAGGAAAGCTTTTAAATATTTAAGAGAAAATAAGTTCATTCTTTTGAGTGCGATAAAAGACCAATTTATCGCTAATAAAATTAATGAGATAATTAGGTTAAATGATGTCACATATTTCACCTGATTTCATTTTGCTGAACTAATAGTTTATGTACATATTGCTCTTTCATTGTTAAAGCTATCTATGAACTTATCTGAATCTTTTCTCTAGAAGTTACATATCTGGGCAAAGAGGGAGAAAGCCTGAAACAAGCACACACAAGCTGGTTGCCAACATTTTCAACGCTTATTTAAGATTTATACTTCTTTAGAATGTGAATGAAGCTCTTAGCTTTCAAAGAATATTCATCTACCTCAAATAGTTTTAAACACACTATTTCACGAAACAAGAAAACGAGACTGTATATGTTTGCTTTAAAATGTTTAGTTAACCACAATAAAAGGTTAGATAGATTTCCCAAGTGAGCTAAGTTATGATACCTGCTACAATGTGAAAATTTAAACACACTTTCAACTTAGCTTCCACTCATTTATCATGTTTGACACAAAAGTCAAAAGCCCTTTTTAAGTACTAGTTAAGCCTGACTTAGAAAATATGGTATATATATTTTTTCTGCTGTAGTAAGATATGAATGAAAACCCTGAATCAGAAGAAGAAAGGGAAAATAAAAAAACAGAAAAACATTAATGCAGTCCACACTGGACTAAAAATACAATAAAGGACTTTAAATTTGGTATATATTATTTGAAATTTATGGTTCCTACTTCTAAGGCTTCAACCTCACCTAAGCTTCATTAAAATAAGTCATGTGACTATAACTTTGCGTCATAAATTGTCCAAACATTGTGCAGAACTTCTGGGCAAAAAAAAGAGAGAGAAAGATTATGTCCCAACACATAGTTTTTATAACTTAACTATAATATTATGGAAGTTTCCCTCTGCAAAATATTTGTAAAGTACAATTCAGCCTTCAGATTCTTTATTTCCTTTTCATAACTACTTTCTAAAACAATACACGCATTAATTTATCTTGCTGAAGGATGAAGATTTTGAGCATGTCACCAATGAAAGTTGTTATTTCTAATGCAAACTTTTTGGTTCAGATTCATCAATACTGCAAGTTTTACTAAAAAGGATAATACTGACTGAAAAAAATTATGGTCACATTTTACTTTGTTAGTTGTTCATTCCTTTAAGATACCCAAGGATATTCTATCACTGTAATGCAATCCGAGGGTGGTCTTTCTAAGATGAATGTGGTAACACTGTGATATGTTTATTCTGTGGAAAATCTATTTCGATGCCTAATTAGAAGCTTTTAAATGTTTTACTCCTCATTCCTTTGTAGAACAACTCTTGGGAGGGGAGCTGGTTTTGTCTATATAGATGTTATCCCACACCTGCATTTTAGTTTATGTAAAGTTCTAAAAATATACACTGCTTTTCTCACACTTACTGTATGCTTAAAAAGTTAATAGTTTTGGCAAACTGCAAAGGGCTTCAATTTGGAAAGTGCTAAATGAATATTTGAAAGATCTGGTTCAGTGCTGGATGCTTTTAAATACATGCTAGCTGCTGGCCAAATCTTCATTGAGCACCGTGTGGAGAGGTACAGGCAAAAAAGCATGGCTGGAAGGGAGATTTTTAGGCTGGAATCCTGAGATTGCTGTCAAAAAACATGCTCTGAGTTTCGAACCTGGTTTACTCCCTCTGCTTCTTACAGATCAACATGACAATCTACTTCAAATTTGCTAACAAAGGCTTTATTCATGGGTGTTTCAGCTAGCCTTGCAGATCTTCATCTTCCTGTTCCCAAGTGGGAAGGAAGGGAAGTGTTGTTTGTAAGTTATTCATCAAGATCAAATCTTATAAATATGTAACAGCTTTCAGCATCTGGACAAGATTCCATTGCCCATGTACTTGAACACTGATTTCAAATATCGCTGAAAGGAAACCACGTCTGTTGGCAGAGCAAAATAACCATGGTTGGGCAAGTCTGAACATGACCTGCTGAGATTAAAGCTCCTGATCCAAATGGGCTGTAGGGCTGCAACTCTTAGCAGGAAAGGGCAGGAATAGGGTTTCTTTCTGACAAGATTTAGAGCGAGTCTGGTGCAATCTGCCCTTGTGAATTGCTCAAATTAACTAAACATTGTTCCTTCTATATAAATTCTACAGACTGTCATTCCATTCTCTAAAGTGACCCTGGGTAGATTTCAGTGTTTCTGACAGACTGAAGCAGATTTTTTGGGTGCATTATAATTATCCAGTTATTTCTATTATATTTCATTCGTGTCTGATATGGATGCTTTCCAATTCTAATGTTACTAGGAAAATTAGCTAACCTTGGAGCAAACTAAGTTAACATTATTTCCAATTTATTAACCATGTGGAATTAAGTTTAATTATCAACACTCTCACTCTTGAAGACAGACATGCTCATATAGTCAAAAATGATTATTTCAGAATCAAATTTATATAGAGAAACATTACCCTGGTTTGGGTTCCTTTAGGTCATTTACTTTCTTGCTATGAATCCTATCTTGAAAACTACTAGTTCTGTTTTATGGTGAGCCATTGTTATTTCCATATTATTTAGAAAAGTTTCTAGGCTTAAGAAATGAAAATTGATATAATCCTGACTCATGGGGACAAGGTAGATAATGATTTTGATAGAGCCTCCCCCTTTTCTAGCCCCAAATCTGATTTCTTGAATCTCTAAATCAATATACCCCAAATACTAAGTTTGAATAAGCAATGATTCTTGTGAAATGTAATAGAGGACTTCATCAAAATGGTATTTTTAAATTAAAGAAATGATATGAATTTTCAGCAAAAGTATCTCTTTTAATCTTCCAAACCCACTGAGTTATAATTAAGTGCCTCCTTTTGTATGTATTCTTAATATGTAAATATGCTCAAATGTTATAAAAATGGATTATTTAAATATATCACTGAAGAATTTTAAACTCTACTCATTAGAAGATATGGCAGAAGAATCTGAAACATTAGCTGCTAAGAAAATTAAATGAAGTTCTTATCTGGAGACAGAGCTTACCTCTGGATTTTCTTCCAAAAACAAAGGCCTTGCCAAGAAGTTGCCAAGTTGGCCTATATAGATCTTCTAAGTCCAACTGCCATCTATCTGGTTCAAGATACCGAATAAGATCTTCCAAGGTACTAAAGGCAGTGACAGCATTATTAAGCAGGTCCAGTGGCAAAGCTGAAGGGGGTAACACTGAAGGACTCACAGCTTCTGTGAATTGCTGAAAGTAAAATGAATCCTATGTTAACTGTTTCAAAAATGACAATGTATTCCTTCTGGACTTAGGCACGAAGTTAGGTAGACTAAGGCTGAAAACACTTAGAAAGTGAAATTGTATTCAATCCAAGTTAGAAGTAATTACTTTGCGAAGACTTGACGTAGATGAACTCTGATAGATTTTCTGGGCAGTCAATGAGAAAGACATTAACTTTCATTACCACAAACTATGGTGAATGTGGATATCTGTTGCTTAAATAAAAAAAGAAAATGTCTTCATGGTTCAATTACAAACTAACAATGGAAACTATAATACAGTTTCTCAAACTTTTCTTTTGTTTTCCACTTTTCGTTTTCCTGAATCTGGAAAATCACCTGGTAGTTATGCAAATGGCTGTCAGATAAATTAAAAATTTAATATGAAATAATAAACCTGCAAAGAATTAGAACAAAATATAGGTGAAAAGCCTTTGACACTGGGGAAGAAGTTGTTAATCAAGACAGAAAACACCCAAACGGTAAAAGATAACTTTGATAAGTTTGTCTACAATTTTTTAAAATTAACAGGATTAACAGACAGATACTGGGAGAACACCCCGGCAAACGATTTAACTGTCACAGGATTAGCATCCAGAATCTACAAAAAAAGACAAACAACAGAAAATGGGCAAATTACAGATAAGAAGCTTGATTGGCCAAGAGGCATATAAAAACATGGTAAAATTCATTAGTTATCAGAGAAATGCAAAACAAAGTCAGATATTATCTCACATACAAACGAGAGATACTATTTCACATACATGAAACTGGCAACCATTTAAAAGAAAGGACTGCCAAGGATGTGGGTAAATTGGAATTTCTCTGCTCCACCTGCAGGAGTGTAAACTGGTACAACCACTTTAGTTGATGTAACTGATGTACACAGGATACTAGAGTTGAAGATTTATATGTCCCATGTCCCTGCAATTCACTTTTGAGGTTTATATCATTTTATTTGTGCACACAAAAATATCTTCAATGATATTCATCACAGAGTTGTTTGAAATAGAGAAAAACCGAAAACAACCTAAATGCCCAGGTATAGAGCAATGGATTAAAATACATCATTTTAAATGGCAAGCAACAAAATGAGACAATAATTTCAATGATAGTTCAGCAAGAACACCCTTCCCCCCAATTTTAAAGTGGACTAAGGGTAGCAAGTGGTGGATCAGACCTGAAATCAAAATAGGCGAAATAAATACATGAACAAATGCTCAACTTTCAGTTTTTTTATTATTAATTTTTGTTTTTAATTTTTTTGTGGAGGAGGAGAGAGGAAGAGTATGGAATAAAACATTTATGTTGATTGATGTTCATTATAGCAGTATTTATAGTAACCAAAAGTTGGGAAAAAATCTAAATTTACAATAATGGAATAGTTAATTACACTGTACTCATCAACTGAAATAGTGTACAACCATTGAAAATGAGGTCCTCCAGGAATGTTTATTAACAAAAGAAATGCCTATTACATAGTAAATGACACAAAAAACAAGCTATATAAATATGGTTCAATATACCACCATTTCAACATACACAAATTGAAATACAACAAAAAAAAAATCAAAAGTGCCTAAAATGTCAAGAGTATTCACCTATGGTTTAAATGAGACTATACAAGACATACATATTATTATATATGTAGTATATATTATACATTATACATATCCATATTTTCAAAATTTTCTATAATAAATATGGATTCCTTTTGGAGATCAGGTAAAAATAATAATGTTTGTTATAATTTAAAAAATTATCATATCAGCTCTTCCTTTTCATCCTTAATTACTTGGATCCTGGGCTAGATACTGAAAACCATGTACTATATTTAGCAGCTTCTAACTTTGTGTCCTTGCCTCAATCTTTGCTTATTCCTTTTATTCCATGCTGCATAACCCTGGGTTAATCTACCTAAAATAAATTATCACTGATCATATGATGAATTTGGACGAATGCCTAGAATGATTTCTCCTTTGGAGGACAAAATCTGAATTCCTTACCCTGCACTCAGGATCCTTACAATCTGACCTTTGTTCCTCTTTCCCGTCTAATCCTGTACTCATCAAAGACACGCACATTTTGTTCCAATCAATCTAGTCTCTTCACTAACTACTGCACATGTCATACTCATCTCGGACCTTGTACTAAATTCTGCAACCCTTCCCCCATACGCACAACTCTCCCTCCTGTGATCCACATAATAAATCTTTACTATTTATAATGGTCTTTCTTGAAACCCAATTCACCCATGAAAACTTCCGCAATATCAGGGCCAACACAGTCCCATATACCTCAATGGTGTCAATTTGAAAAAGATTCGCTCTCTGAATTATCTTGTGGGCACATGGCTTGAAAAGCAGAAGCTGCTCTATAAATGAGCAAAAGGACCACAGTTCTCTGGGGCAGGCACAGCCCCTGGTGGGGCTCACAGCTTTGCGGGTGCAGAGCCCCCTTTGCTCACGAGGGGGGCCATTTTTATAGAGCATAATTGGTAGAAATGAGTATGGCAGCCTTGGGTCAGCACTGACTTCATTCTTAAATTAAAGATCTAATTTCAATAATGTCAAGATTCTGGCTAAAATATTAGCACTAAGATGTTTTCAATTATTCTGTCCAAATTTGAGTGTAGAAACCAAATTTAATACATTCCTATTTACTCCCAGTATTTTGTCCACGAAATGTAAAATTGCTTTAATAGAGTACTATCATGACTGATAACAATATGATGGATATAAATAATTATCTACTAAAAGTTTTCATTGTTAATTTAAACAATTTGGTTAATATTGATTACATTTATAACATGAAAAGGTTAATGCAAGTATTTTGCAAATTTTTAAAATATAAGCCAAATGTATATGTTTACATAAAGTGAAATTAAGGGTCAGTAATACTCAAAGAATAACTGTTATTGCTCATGAGTATGACCATATAAAACAAATTGAAAGTGTCAATCTGCACACAGAGAGTAAAAATATAGAAAGCTAACACAAGAAGTATGTAGTGTTCATTAAAGTGTCAGAGTGTAGATATGTATTTTAGGCATGATATAAAATTGTTATTTAAGTTATTTTCAGTTAGACCATAGTCCAAGAATGAGTTTGCTTATTTTGCTTCCTCTGTTGGAGACTCTGTGTAGAGCATTCCTTTTGAAGCAATGAAGAGTTTCAACTGAAATCAATATTGCTGTGATAAAGTTTAAACTATTTATACAAAAGAAAGCAAAACAAAATAAACCTGTATATTGGACAAACAAAATATGCACATCTTGGGTTTAGCAAAGTATCAGAATATCAATCCCTCTAAATGACAAAGATTGGGAGAAAACAACTTGGTCTATGCTACTGCATGCATATATTGGTTGATGTTATAAACCTCCAAGCTTTTATTTATTTTATTTTATTTTATTTTATTTTTTGTGGGGAAGACCAGCCCTGAGCTAACATCCGTTGCTAATCCTCCTCTTTTTGCTGAGGAAGACTGGCCCTGGGCTAACATCCGTGCCCATCTTCCTCCACTTTATATGGGACGCCGCCACGGCGTGCCTGACAGGCAGTGCGTCGGCGGGCGTCCGGGATCTGAACTCGCGAACCCCCGGCTGCTAAGCGCGAACTAAACCGCTGCGCCACCGAGCGGCCCCTAACCTCCAAGCTTTTAAATATTTAAATTAAAATAAGATAAATTTAAAAAGATAACCACACACACACACACACACACACACACAGCAGTCCCCACCCAAAAACAGGAGGGGAGAATCAACTCACTTCCCCCGGATTCAAAGAATCAATTCCTGGACAGAACAAAGGAAGCAGTGCTGCTATTTAAGGGCTTTCTCATGACTGTCACCCCACCCACTGGTTCAAGGAACAACCAAGTTGTTCACTTTAGAAGTTCTGCTTTTCTAAGTTGTACAAAGGGATTTTCAGAAAAAAGGGAGAGTAATGAAAAAAAGAAATTAGAAGAAAAAATGTCCTCTAATAAAAGTTTTAATTATTCCTCCTACCAAAAACTTCTCTTTTCAGTACAGACTCATAGCCTTTTCTCCCATATTTAGTGTCTAGAATATTCTAACAATATCTTTGCTATTTAGAAATACTTATGATGGGGGGGCCGGCCTAGTGGCATAGTGGTTAAGTTTGCGTGCTCTGCTTTGGTGGCCCGGGGTTTGCGGGTTTGGCTCCTGGATGCGGACTGACGCACCGCTTGTCAAGCCATGCTGTGGCGGCGTCCCATATAAAGTAGAGGAGGATGGGCACGGACGGTAGCCCAGGGCCAATCTTCCTCACCAAAAAGAGGAGGATTGGCAACGAATGTTAGCTCAGGGCTAATCTTCCTCATACACACACACACACACACACACACACACACACACACACACAGATACTTAAGATTGGACTAAATGCCTGGAATTGAATTAGATTTGCACCTTCCTCGCCCCCTATCTTTTTTAGTCACCATGAAAGATAGATACTTATTACAAAGTTGAGGATTGCTCTTTGACTATTTAGTGGATGACAATGGTCAGTAATGGAAAGCAGAGTTTCTTGGTGTTCTATAATGTAAACAACTAAATCAACACTCCCACTTTAGTAAGCCAGAAAAAAGCTTTTCTAATATTACCTGCAGGGTAGCAGTGATAACCTAGGTGGATAATCTAGTCCTAGCCCAGACTCTATCAGGTACATTACTTTGGAAGGACAGATCATGAAAGAACAGAAAAGGGATCTGATATCCCTATGCAACGAAATGTCATGTCAAACCATGCATTTCTAAAATGTCAGTACCATGTGTTAAGGACCCTATACAAAATGAAGTCTTTTTAATTCTTTGGTGAAGTCATTCTGAATGTCAGCATGATATGAGAGAAGAACCCTGATCAGGAATCAAGGAAACTGGACTGTAATCCTGGAGCCGCTCATATTTAGGAAACAGAATTTGGGCAAATACTGTAACCCCTCCAAGCCTCAGTTTCATCCTCTGTAAGAGATAGCTGCTAAACTCAGTGATCTTTAAGTTTCTTCCCAGCTTTTAAAATTAAGAATTCTATGTAATTGCCGGATACATGAGGGTCTGTTTTCTCCGTATTCTCGCCAACACTTGCTATCTCTTGTCTTCTTGATGATAGCCATTCTAACACGTGAGGTGATACCTCATTGTAGTTTTGATTTGCATTTCTCTGATGATTAGTGATATTAAGCATCTTTCCATGTACTGTCGGCCATTTGGATGTCTTCCTCAGAAAAAAATCTATTCAGTTCCTCTGCCCATTTTTTTTTTTTTTTTTTTTTTTTTGGTGAGGAAGACCAGCCCTGAGCTAACATCCGTTGCTAATCCTCCTCTTTTTGCTGAGGAAGACTGGCCCTGGGCTAACATCCGTGCCCATCTTCCTCCACTTTATATGGGACGCCGCCACGGCATGGCTGACAGGCAGTGCGTCGGCGGGCGCCCGGGATCCGAACCGGCGAACCCCGGGCTGCCAAGCGCGGACTAAACCGCTGCGCCACCGGGCCGGCCCCTCCTCTGCCCATTTTTTAATCAGATTGTTTGGGGTTTTTTTTTTTTTTGGTTATTGAGTTGTATGAGTTCTTTATATATTTTGGATATTAACGTCTTATCTGATATATGGTTTGCAAATATTTTGTCCCATTCCACAGGTTGCCTTTTCATTTTGTTGATTATTTCCTTTGATGTGCAGAAGATTTCAGGTTGATGTAGTCCTACTTGTTTGATTTTTGCTTTTGTTCCTGTGCTTTTGGTGTCATTTCCAAAAAATCCTTATGCACTGTTGCTGGGAATATAAATTTGTTTAGCCACTATGGAAAATAGTATGGAAGTTCTGCAAAAAATTAAAAATAGAGGTAACATATTATCCAGCAATCCCACTTCTGGGTATATATCCAAAGGAAATGAAAACAGGATATCAAAAAGATATCTGCAGGGTTGATTGACCCTGTGACATAGTGGTTAAGTTCGCACACTCCGCTTTGGTGGACCAGGTTCACTGGTTTGGATCCTGGGTGCAGACCTACACCACTGGTCAGCCATGCTGTGGCAGCAGCTTGCATACAAAATAGAAGAAGATTGACACAGATGTTAGCTCAGGGTTAATCTTCCTCAAGCAAAAAAAAGATATCTGCCATCTCATGTTTACTGCAGCATTATGCACAATAGCCAAGATATGGAAACAACCTACATATTTGCAACAGATGAATGAATAAAGAAGATGTGGTAAATATATATATATATATGTGTCTACACATACATAAATATATGTATAAATAAATATATGTATAGACACACACATGCACAATGAAATATTATTAAGTTATGAGAAGGAAGGAAATCCTGCCATTTGTGACAACATGGATGGACCCTGAGGGCATTATGCTAAGTTAAATAAGTCAGACCGAAGAAGACAAATTCTGTATGATATCACGAATATGTGGAAACTAAAAAAAGCTGAAGTTGTAGAAACAGAGAGTAGAATGGTGGTTACCAGGGACTACGGGGGTGAGGGAATTGGGAAGGTGCTGGTCAAAGGGTACAGACTTCCAGTTAGAAGATAAGTGCTGGAGATCTAATACACAGCAATATGATTACAGTCAACAATAACTGTATTATACACTTCAAAGTTGCTAAAGACTAGATGTTAAATGTTCTCACCAGAAAAAGAAATGATAATTATGTGATGTGATGGAGGTGTTAGCTAATGCTACTGTGGTAACCATATTGCAACATATAAATGTATCAAACCAACAGTTGCACATCTTAAACTTACACAATGTTATATGTCAATTAAAAAAAAACAGAAAAAAAGAAAACATAAGAGTCCAATACAGCTTTAGCAAAATTATCTGGAAAGCTTAAAAAACAAAACATACTACTTAGTAAGTCTGTGGTGGGGATGAGCTCTCTATTTCCTTTTTTTCTTTAAATCTTCACTGTTGCTTTAGATTATCAGCGAATTTTGGGAAACACTGCCCTATGGTACAACTAACATAATTCAACATTGATTTTTTTTTTCTTCCTGAGAGTGCATACAAGTCTACTCTGCCTTTTAAGAATCTAAATATCCTTAGAAAGGCATATCTAGCCTATGAATGGAAGCTGTGTGGCTCTAAAAATTGAAATAAAACAGGTTCACGCTTAGAGAATTGATATCAACATTTGATATCTATATGATATCAAATACATATAGATACATGCTGTGTTATGGGCTGAAATGTGCCCCCCTAATATTCTTATGTTGAAGTCCTACCCTCAATACCCTCAAAAGGAGACTATATTTGGAGACAGGGCCTTTAAAGAGGTCATTCAGGTTAAATGAGGTCATTAGGGTGGGCCCTAGTCCAGGATGACTGGTCCTTCTATGAAGAGGAAATCTGAACACAGATACACACAGAGGACAGACCATGTGAAGACACAAGGAGAAGACGGCCAGCCACAAGCCAAGAAGGAAGGACTCAGAAGAAACCAATCCTGCTGACACATTGATCTCAAACTTCTAGCCTCCAGAATTACGAGAAAAATTTCTGTTTAAGCCACCCAGTCTGTGGTACTTTGTTACCGGAGCCCTAGCAAACTAATACATACTGTCATCGACTTCTCAACTTAGTATCTACTATAGCAGCAAGGAAAGGTTAATAGCTTAATATTATACTATGTCCATTAAATTATTTAACAAACATTTATTAAAAAGGTGATGAGGTGGGCACTGTGAACGAGACAGACCAAAATTCTTGCCCTTGTGAAGCTCAACCTTTATAAGCCAAGTATTCTGCATCACAGGAGAGATTTTTCCCTTGCCAAAACAAAGCCAAACTGAGAATTTGTTATTATGAGTCACACAACCCAACAAGTACCACACAAATCCTGGTGAGTGTGGACCATAAAAAATGAACCTAATATGAAGAATAACTGAAAAACTAATATATTTCTACTTTTATTATCGAAAAATAACTGGCAGCCCATGTGTTCGAACAAAGAAATGACTATATAAATCAGTGTTACGAGCTCATGACAGCAAGTTTGGCTGAAAAACTTAAGTTCCCTTATTGACTTTTCCAGTGTTACTTTTGAAAAATCAACATCTTGGTGTTTTTGTACTTTATTATGGCTACCTCAAATATTTTTTGCATTCATTATCATCTTTTCCTTTTTTAGAAAAAGAAAAACTTGACTTCCTGTTTGGAATAGTACAATCTGAACTGCTTATAAGTTCACAATAAATAGTTACTTATCTCTAAAAAACTATGGCTTGTCTTTTTATCAGGATTTTTGTGGTGAGTGCAATTTTAAGAATACAACATTTACAATGAATCTTCCCTTGACAAATAAATACACGCATACAAATGTTTACCTTGAGTAGCATAGCAACTGATGCAATACTTTTGGGGCCTACAAAAATTTATGTTGCAGCTTCCTTAGCCAACTGCATACAGTACATTTCAAACTGATAAGGAGCCTTTCATTTCGTTCATACCTAACAGAAGGGTTAGGAATGCAGATTAGGTTTTATTGTTATAGTGATTAAAAACAAAACAGCCAAATAGTAATCCAGGTGTTGTAAGAGAAGAAAAAAAGTTTGGTCTTGTGTTACATCCCTTCTTAAAGGTGTCTCCGATCTCATTTTTATAATGTCAAGCTGATGATATATTGTATATAGGTCTGACTTAAAAGAGCTTAAGAAGCAGACGGGGCATGCAGACAAAAATGCCTGCCAGGAACAACTGACGGGGAGGTTCTGTAAAGACACAAGAATGCCCTGGAACAATTCATTTAAACATGCTTCTTTGTCCTTCCCCTGTTCTTATCTGAATTCATCCAAAAAGTTATCTGGGTTATGTTTTTAAATTATTTTCAAGCCAGCAAAGAAAAGCAAATGCTTGCATTCTTACTCAAGAACAGATGTTTTAATACCATGTGGGTAATGCAGATGATTATATATTTAAGTGAGAAATCCTAGGGAAGGTGGTCAATTGTGTTCATCTCGAGTCTTAACATGGAGAGGTTCTCACTGAAAGAGCATGGTAATTGAACAAAACTTGACATTTCTGTACAACCAATCATAGTGACAGTCCAGTATGAAAAGTGAACGATGTTTATCATCCAGCACTTAAAAGCAGTAATTTCAAGGCTCAAACCTGAAACTGACCTTCAAATGCCATGAGTTTCATGGTTTCAGGCAAACCCTGAGTAGGCCCAAATATGGAAAAAGAGATGACTAGCTTTGCTAAAAAAAAAAACAGTAATGTTTATGTTCATAAGCACAGCTCCTTACTAAATTAGTGGAGAAACAACTGCTACTGGCTCAATTTTCCTGTCAGCACGAAATTTGAGAACTACCACATTCTGATCACATTTACAAATTATGACATTGTTACCCTCAAATCCTCCTCACCTAAAGTGTTAGCGGTCTGCAGTCACCCCAGTTAAAAATTTTCACCTTAATGCCAGCACCTTAGGTTAGAAGCTCTAAGTAAAAGCCAACTCTTGACCGGGGAGCAGACTGATTGCGGGCTGGTGAATCAGAGTCAATACAGTTTTCCACTTCCTAGGTGAAACTGGGGATTAGAAGTAATAACCTATACTGAAAACCAGAATTCCTTGGGATGGCTAAATAACATAGTCCCAAGCACATTTTCCACAATGGAATCTGTGGAAAGCCAAAATTGAGGGTTTTTTCCTACTAAGATTTTAAAAATTATTCCTCTGAATCAAAAAATGTGACAGGCCATAAAAAGCTGAAACAACATCTAGAAGCTGCAAGTGTTTGACAACAAAGCATCACATGACTTCTTTCCTAATCTGATTATGTTGAATGCTTGTGGATTTGCTTTGTTACAGTACTCAAGAAATGGTCAATAGTAAGGAATTTCAAATGAAAGAGAATGTAAACTAAGAACTGCTAGAAAAAAAACACACCTTCACTGAAACACTTGAATTAACGTACACCTCAAACCAGAATCCCTAAAGACTCTTTCTTACAGAAATTTCTCTTTTAGTTCAATATTCATTTAACATATCATTCAACAGCCATTAAGAGAAAGTTGTTGAATGTCTTGTGGGGATCTAGCTGAGAAAGTGGTGCCTATATTGGTAGATATTTTCAAATCTGTGTTCAATAAGTTTAATAGTCAGATAAGACCCTCAACCTCATTCAAATTTTGTACAGTGGAAGGCCTCATTTTGGGTAAGAAATAATAGTAGAGAGTTACCTATTTTAAAATGGCTTGATGGTATAAAAAAATGTGAACAGTACTAAAAAAAAAATCCCTCAGGAGATTGTTTTGAGGGGAAAAATGAGATAATCTAATAGAAGTAATTAGCATGCATGTAAAGTTTAAAGGTCACCAGTGACCCTGCCCACATGGCTGAATCCAATGGTCCATTGTCTCAGTCTTCATCCTAACTGACAAATGACTGCAAATTTTCTTCCTCCCTCAATAGATGCTTCTCCTTAGCTCTGTTTGCTGGTTCCTCTTGATCACCTTACATCTACATGCTACAGTTTTCCAAGGCTCATTGCTTGGGTCTCTTCTATTTTCTGTCTACATTCTTTCCTTTAGTGATCTCATACAGTTTCAAAGCACATGTGATTTACATGCTAACTACCATCAAATTCCTTTTTGTAACCTGTACCTTTTTGCTATCTCAGTAAATGGTAACTTCATCATTTGAAATCATTCTTTGCTCCTCTCCTTTGCTTACATACCACATCCCACATCAAATTATCTTGGCTCTACCTTCAGACGAGGGTTAGAATCTGCGATATTGTGATTTATAAGAAGAAATATGTATTTGGTCTTTGTTCTTTCTGGCATAGAGCTCCTAAAACACTTGGAATTTCCTAAGTGACAGAACAATAAAGTTGTTTTTTGTTATGTTAATGATGTGACTTTTGGACCACACCTAAGAATGGGGGCTGATTGCCAGGAGAACCAGCCATGTGATTAGGGAGTTGGAACCTTCAGTCACCACCTCCTCACCTCCAAGGAGCGGAGAGGAGCTGGAGGGTGAATCAACTGCCAGTGGCTAATGATTTAATCAATCATGCCTGTGTAATGAGGCCTCCATAAAAGCCCAAAAGAACGGGGTTCAGAGAGCTGCTTGGCTGGTAAATACATGGAGATTTGGGGAGAGAGGTGTGCCTGGAGAGGGCATGGAAGTTCCACGCCCTTTCCCCATATCTTGCCCTATGTATCTCTTCCATCTGGCTGTTCCTGGGCTATATACTTTTATAATAAACCGGTAATCTAGTAAGTAAAATGTTTCTCTGAGTTCTGTGAGCTGCTCTAGCAAATTAATCAAACCCAAGGAGGAGGTCCTGGGAGCCTCTGATTTATAGCCAGAAGGTAACAACATGGACTTGCAACTGGCATCCTGAATTAGAGGAGGTCGTTGGTACCTTCAATTTGTAGCCTGTGGGTCAGAGACACAGATAACAGCCTGGGCTTGTGACTAGCATCCATCTAAAGTGCGGAGAGGCAGTCTTTAAGGACTGAACCCTTAACCTGTGGAATCTGATGCTATCTCTGGGTAGAGAGAGTCACAGTTGAGTTGAATTGTAGAACACCCAGCTGGTGTCTGGAGAACTGTTTGTTGTTAGTGTGGGAAGCCCCATCCCTACCACATTGAAATTGGTCTCAGAACACCGAAAAGAGAATCTGACCACTTTTCACCACCTCCACTGCTACCACCTTACACTCCAAACCACCATCTGCAGGAGTCTTCTAACTGGCCTCCCTGTTTTCCCTTTGCCTTTGCTGACTGAATTAAATAGAGCTTTACACATTCTACCACAAATAGTAGAGAGAATATAGTAAAGATACTATTTTTATTATTTTTTTCTGGAAATATATATCTGCTTTTAAATATTACACTTAAAAGAATGGCTTTTATTTTAAACATTCTATAGATTACTCACAGAGGAACCTGATTGAGATTTGTACAGATTTCATAAACCTCTGTTAACCCATTATGCCTTCTGAAATCTGCCATTCATCATCCCCTGGGGTCCACTCGATCTGGTCAGAAGGCACTCACTAGCCCACCTACAGATTGCAGATGAGGCCAATGATGTTCTCTTCTTCAGAGTAGGAGACCCATATCCACCAGCCAAAGAAAATCGAGTGTTTCTGTAAATTACATGAGGAACAACTCATTTATGCGTGTGTCTACATTGATAAATGTTTAAAGCAAGGATGATATACCACCTACCTTAGAAAATTGTTTAAAGATTAAGTCAAATAGTATAATTGGAAATTTTAATAAACAAGCATTATACACACTTAGGAACTATCATACACATTTTTACTGTATGTTTCATTATCCCCATTATATCAAGTTAGTCAAGATAAACAACTATTTTTAAAAATTTAGTTGATGATTTATGTTGGTTTGTGCTTATGTTGGTTTGTTGGTTTACATTGGATTGCATTACCTATTTAGTCAGTGTTCATTGATATCCCCGCCCAACATTTTTATAACACTGACATGGCAAATCAGAGCTTGTCCTGCCCCACAGGGAAAATCTTTGTTCAAACTTCTTTCTCTGCTAAAACAGATTTATATTCGGTAGCTGTTCTGGGGGGAGAAATGGGCATTTCACAACAACAAGTTCAGTAAATGCAAGTCTAGGTATGTTTATGGCCATGAATAGCTCTATGCTGAGGAACTTCAGAAAAAAAAAGTATAATAATATCCTGAGCTCGCATCTCTATTTTCAGTTTTCTGAAATCTTATTCCTTGACTATAAAGTCTTTATATGAAATGAAACAAACAAAAACTCCACCAAAAATGTAGGATTTCACTAGTCAGGCTCCCCACCAAAAATGCAGGATTTCACCAGTCAGGCTCACAGTGTAATTGTTATCTTAATTACAGTGTATAGGATTGTATTAAAACAAACTTCCATAAAGTAACTAGTCAGCATGCTCTGCTCATTTCAATGATGCAGGAAAATATGAACGACTATTATTTTATCAAGATCCCCAGTAGATGCCCAAAACCACGGATAGTACCGAATCCTATGCAGTATATACTATGTTTTTTCCTATACATACACAACTTTGATAATGTTTAATTCATAAATTAGGCATAGTGAGAAATTAACAACAATAACTAATAATAAGGTAGGACAATTATAGCAATATACTGTAATAAAAGTTACCGTAGATCTTAGCAACCTCAGTATACAATTTTTTTTCTTTCCTTATTAAATCGAGAACTTTCACCTTTTCACTTAAAGGAAGAACATCACCACTCTTGTGCTTTTGGGCTATTATTAAGTAAAATCAGGGTTACTTGAACACAAGCACTGTGATACCTTGACAGTAGATATGATAACGCACCACTACTACGTGACCAATGGGCAGTAGTGTATACAGCATGGAAACGCTAGACAAAGGGATGAGTCACGCCCTGGGCAAGATGCAACGGGAAGGTGTGAGATTTTATCACGGTACTCAGGCTTGCAATTTAAAGCTTATAAATTGTTTATTTGTAGAATTTTCCATTTACAATTTTTGGACTGTGGTTGACCACGGGTAACTGAAACCAGAGAGAGTGAAACTGTGGATAAGGGAAGACTACTGTAAAATCATTCCACACACTGTATTACACTCCTATTCTGTGTTTGCACTGAGGTGATGAAGATGAATAACAGCCATTGAGTTCTTATCTCTTGATAGACAAACCTGTGTCCCTGGGGTAAGAACTAAAACAGTGGTTAAAAACTAAGTGTTCTGAACTCTGCCTGGAGGAATTAACGGGGGCTATGAAGAAGAGATGAAAGTTAATCTAGAGTTTAGAGATTAAGAAAGTACTAATTATACAGCTTAGAAGGGAAAAGCACTTCAGATACTTAAAGAGAACCTGAGTTGAGAAAAAGAATGGTGTTGGGTTAAGAGTAAGAGGAAGCATGTGGCTGAAGCAGTGCCACTGGATGGGAGAGATGAGGGAGCTGAGGCTGCCGAGACAAACTGGGATCTCATTAGGGAGCCTTTGTGTGTGCCAAGCTATGGAATTTGGACTTGGTGTCGAAGTACATGACTGTGGTGGAATCCATAGGAATTGGTAGCTGATGGAATAGAGAGTAAGGGAGAGAAGAATCCAGCATGACAATAAATATTTCTAGCTTAAGAGAATGGGTTGACAGTGATATAATTATCCAGCAAAGACAAAATAGGTAAGAACGAAAGAAAGAAAAAGTTCAGGTTGGGTCATTTTAAGTAGAGGAGTTGTGGGCATTGACATGGATATGTCCAATGGACAAGTTCAAACACTTCCCTGGCATTAAATATTGAGGACTAGCTAGGGACAGAGCTTGATAGTCATTAACATACATATGTTAGTTAGAGCCATGGACTAAGAGTACAAATAAAATGCGAAGAGAAGATCCTCAAGGAGAGGAAATTGGGACTTCCCGATATTTAGACGCGAGGCCGAGGCACAGGAGCCAGCACTGGTGCCTGAAACGGATCTGTCAAAGGGGCTAGAAGAGAACCTGCAGGCCCTGGAGGCATTAGTGATTTCACAGCCAAAGGAGAAGAGAGTTTTGAGAAGTGGAGAAGGATAGCAACATCAAAGTGATGGAAAGGCAAAGAAGAAAGAGGGATACAAATAGGTTACTGTAGCTATTAAATAGGTAGTCTTCTGTGTTCTCAGACACAGTAAAGTTTCTTTGAGGTAGGTGAGGACGAAAGAGGGCCTTTAAGAAAAAGGAGCATAAAATGGAGACAGTGAGTAGAACTTATTTCATTAAGTCTGACCATGAGAAAAAAAAAGAAGAAAGGATAATGGATTTATGAGAAGGAAGATTACAATGCAGCATAATATAATAAGGGGATAAATCTGTGTACATTTGCAATCAGAAAAGAAGAGGCCTAATGAAGAAAAGGAATTTGAAGACAGAGAAGAGTTAATATCCACTGTAGATAAAGACAAAGCAAGAATATCCTTCTCAAAAACTGTATGGAAGAGCAAAATGTCACAGCATTTCTGAAGGACAATTTGACGATATTTTCCACAAGCCTTAAAAATGCGCACTTTCTAAGATCTTATAATTTCATATTCAGAATTTTATTCTAATAAAATAATCAGAGGTACAATCCAAGGATATTCACTGTAGCAATATTAATAGAGAGGCCTAAAAATAAAATAAAATAAAAACTTAAATGTTCATAAAAGGAAGATTGCTAAATAAATGATTAACTGTGTGCATATACAGTGGTCCATTATACTGCCAATAATTTCAGTGTACATAGGAACAATGTAGAAATGAGCCCTAACAGCTTAGGGATATGATTGCCCCGGTGAGCTAAACTATAAAGTAAACAGGACATTTACATTGTGCACAGGAAAAGACACTAAGAAAAATCAGCCTAAGATCTCCTTTGTTGTTCCCTAACTTTAGGTTAATAAAGATCTAAAAACAGATCCTTCAGTATTCACTCTAATGTGCAGAGCACCTAATGGATGCATAACATTCTTGAAAGGGAGCAGCTAGCATTAAGTAAAGGGATTATTGCACAGCTTTGTCAGTACCAGTGAGAGGGGCTGTGAGTGATTGTAAAAAGTGCAAGATTCACATATTTACAGAAAGTAAAATTCTCCCAACCAGAATCAATTAACCGGATTAATAAAAAACCAGTATTTTTTGTATGTAGAATCTAACACATGGTCTAGGGAGGACCAGAGTACTCAGGAGATGAAAACTCACAGTTAAGCTTAATAAAGTTCAAAGTAAATTTATAGGTATCTTCCCACTTTTTTTTTTTTTTTTTGCCTTGCTCTTTTGCTCTGGAACCACCTTTATTCCTCTCACCCCTACCTTGATCTCTAAAAGTCCTCATTGCTTCAGCCGATTTCAGAGAGGGTACTGAGGGAGTAAACGTGAAACTTACTGTTACTCCATAGATAAGTAGGCACATCCATAACTAATAGGCTCTTAATTTTCCAAGGGCCATTTACATGATATATAAATTCATTCAATGATTCAACATAACTGACCACCTAATATGGGCCAGGCACTATTCTAGTTGCTGAGGACACAGCCGTGAACAAAATCAATAAATACCTCTGCCTTCATGGAGCATACACGTATTCTACTGGGGAGAAACACACCATAAACAAAATAAACAAAACATACAGCATGTTAAATGGTGAGACGTATTACAGAAAAAAGTAAAGCAGGGAGGGGATAAGAGAGACAGAGATGGCCTCAGTGAGAAGGTAATAGTCAAGCAAAACTTAAAGGAGGTGAGAGTGTAAGTCACATGGCTTTCTGAGAAAGGTTACCTTAGGTATACAGAAGAGCAGGGCAAATAATCGGCAGCAGGAAGTATGTCTGGTATATTCGAGGAACAGCAAGGAGGGGACACTGTGGCTAGATCAGAGGTCAGTGATAGCAGAGGGCCACATAATGAGAGACCTTGTGGGCCACTGTAAGGATTAAGAACTTACTCTGGGTGAGTTGGGAGCAGAGTTGTCAGAAAAAATACAGGATGCCCAGTTAAATTTGAATTTCAGATAAACAACAAATGATTTCTTAGTACAAGTATGGCCCACAAGTTACAAAATCATTCACTATTTATCCGAAATTCAAATTTAACTGGACATCCTGTATTTTTATTTGCTAATTCTGGCAACCCTAGTGGGGAGCCATTGAGAGTTTCAAGCAAAGGAGTGATACCTGACTTATGTTTGAAAAGGGTCATACTCACTGCTGTGCTGACAAGAGACTACAGGAAGGCAAAGGTGGAAACGGAAGCAGTTAGGAGGTAATTCCTAAATGGAAAGGTTGAGGAAGCAGTTGGATATTCAAGAGAGGATTTTAGGTTAGATGTAGGGGCTGGATATATACGTTTGGGAGCCAATGGCGTATGGCTAGTGTGAATAGCCAGGAGATTGGATGAGATTGCCAGATGAGTGAGTGTTGATTAGGAAGAGGTGAATACCATGGTTTCCAAGCCTGGATAAAGTAGACTTGATTTAAAAAGGGAATGACCCGAGGAACAATCCCATAATTCTAGGTCAGAGAGAGGAGGAGGAACCAGTAAAGAGGCTCGAGAAGGAGCAATCAGTGAGTGAGGTAGGAGGAAAATGGGGAGAGTGTGATGATCTGGAAACCAGATGAAAGTGTTCAGTGGGAGGAAATAAAGGAGCAGCTGTGTCAAACACTGGTGACGGATCTGATAAGAGGAGGACTGAGAATTTTCCACTGGATTTAGCCATATGCGTTCACTGGAGACCTTAACAGGTACGATTTGGGTAGAGTGGTGCGGGCGAAAAGCTTGACGAGTTATGAGGTTAGGAGAGAAAAACAGGAGAGCAACTGGAGACAGAAAACGCAAAGAGTTGTTCTGAGGAGCTGCTGACAAGGAGAGCAGAGAACAGGAGTGGTAGTTGGATGGGGATGTGGGATCAAGAGAAGGACATATCTTTACTAAGATGAAAGAAATAATTGCATATTTGTATGCTGAAGGGAATGGACCAATAGAAAATCCAAAAAACTAAGATGGTGCAGGAGAAAGAGAAGAGAAGAAGAGTGCACCTTTGAGTAGAAGGAGACAAGAGGAGATGGAGGAGAAGGAATTAGCAGATACTCTAAATCCCCAAGGTTCACCCAAGGTCACAGGAAGAAAGGTCTGGTGTTCAGATTGAGATAGGTGGGTAAAGAGCATGTGACAGCTTGCAGAAGTCCCTTTCTGACTGCTTGTATTCCCTTGTGAAACAGGAAGCAAAATTATCATCTGAGAGTGAGGATGGGAGAAATGATGCTAGAGGTTTGAAAAGAGAGAAGAAATTGTAAAATGGTTGTCTTGGAGAATGGGAGAGAGGATGGACAAAGAAACTGTAGAATGATTGTCCAGCAGCACTACAGTACATTTTTTAATTTAATTTTTTGCTGAGGAAGACTGGCCCTGGGCTAACATCCATGCCCATCTTCTTCTACTTTATATGGGACGCCACCACAGCATGGCTGACAAGCAGTGCGTCGGTGGCGCCCGGGATTCGAACCACGAACCCCAGGCTGCCAAGCATGAACTAAACCGCTGCGCCACTGGGCCGGCTCCACTATGGTACATTTGAATCTAAAATATATGTGATTTCAGTTAGAATGCCAACAGGATTTCACTCATGGACACCATTCATGGTGTCAGGGCATGGTTTTGTGGCTGGGTATTTCAGGTGTGCTTGCCAATAATCTCAGACGAGGAGTTCCAGAAATAAGAGTTCAAAGTAGGCAAATGCTGTGGTGATGAGGGCAAAGAAGAGCCCAGAGCAAACACTAAGCACAAAGGAAGAGAAAGAAATGGTGAGATCAGGGAAGAATGACACGAGGTCCACACAGAATCACTACATTCTCCAAAGTGTTCTGAGATCAATGGGAACTTTCAGAATGTTGTTGCTGAGACCCCTTTAAGAACATGACTATAAGAGATTCAACAAGAGTCTATACTAACCTATTTTAGAGATTTTTAAAGACAAACTGATACAAAAAGTTTGCTATAAAAAGAGTTAAGTTTCAATATCGGAAACTCAGCCAGACCAAAAATCCTTCCTTGAATTGAGCATTTGGCTAATTGAGTCTTCACAGTGAATTCAATATGTTACTTCTTATTCAATGTGAAAAAAATGCTGAAATTAAAATTCTAATTTTAATCATTTTCCAACCAATTAGCCTCAAAGAATACTATTTGGTTAAAAGTACTAACTTCATGAGGAACTTGAAACTTTCAGCATAAGCAGTAAAGTTTCAGACGAATCAGTTTTAAAGAAGCTTAAGTCTGATAATATGAATATTCATGCAATGAATATGTCACTTTTTTCCAATTGTTTTTCACAAATGGTTACTTTAAAATAATTTATCTTTCTAAATGTCTTTCTTATTCACTGATGTGGAAATCCTTTCTGGCTTCCGATGATTTTATGCAGACTATATGGAAATAATTATATACTAGTACCAGCAAAACTGTGGTTTTACATGCTCTGGTCAACTGTGGTTGCAGCTTGTGCTGCTGCTAGTCACAATCTAGGAAGTGGTTAGTTTTGTTTTGGGGTTTAAAGTATAGAATTATATAATTGTAGACACGGGGCTACCCTCTTTCTTTGATATTCAGAGCACAGTATAATCCTGTATCAACCGGGTAAAGCAGTTTCTCAGTGAACTTTAGAAATACTTAGGTTTTATTGAGTCCACTGCTATAATGTGAAAGCATTTATTTTCTGTGCTAGCCAGACTGAATAAAGTTGGTAAGCTATGAGGTTTTCCCTTTAACTAAATACAAACTGCACACAAAAAAACTTATGAATCTTTAACAGCTGTCCAGAAGATAAGTTTTTCTGATTTCACTAAACAGTAATGTACAAAATAAGGGTGAGGTCTGTAATTCTTCACTTAAAAACTATGTTCTCTGAAATGGTAACTGATGCACACATTTGTTTTTAAAAAGTTTTATACAAAATTTTACATAAGACAAGAGACTCAGATAGACCAAAAGTATCTATGAGGTGTGTGTGGGGGGGTGGTGCAAAGACTGGCTATAAGTACAAAATATTTTACGAATATAACCACCAGAAGGCTATGAACTTTTTCCAAGCTCTGCGTGGGCACGTATGCACATGTATACACACACACACCATCTAGTGCCACAAAAGCTGTTCTTACTGAAAATTATGTCACTTGAGGAATGGCTAACAAAACAGAATCTGAAGAAGCTGAGGGTATACAGTCTGAAGTAGTGAAGAATTTATGGAACATCACTTACAACTGGAAAGTATACTTTGAGGTAATATGATACCATGGTAAGAAAATGGAATTTTGATTCAGAAGATTTGGGCATGGACTCTAGATCCACCATTTATTATTCATGGGTATGATCATTGGCAAATGACTTATTTTCTCTGTGCTTTAGAGTATGTATCTGCAAGACAAAGATAATAATACATAAGCTACCTAATTTACTTGGTTGTTTTGAAGCTCAAATAAGATGATGTGTATAAAACCATGTTATAAAGTAATACGTGATTATGCATTATTAGTAATGGAGAAAGTCATAAAATTATTGCATGCATTATTAATAAAAGAGAAGGTCATAAAATTATTTCCTTTGATTATTTCCTAATTAAAGGAAAGATTAGGACCAGTAAGAGTGAGCTAAGAGAAGAAAGATTTTTGCTTAATACAAGAAAGAAATTTCTGGGGCTGGCCCGGTGGCGTAGTGGTTAAATTCACACGCTCCGCTTCGGCGGCCCGGGGTTTTGCAGGTTCGGATCCTGGGCATGGACAGACGCACCACTTGTCAAGCCATGCTGTGGCGGCGTCCTGTATAAAGCAGAGGAAGATGGGCACAGATGTTAGCCCAGGGCCAGTCTTCCTCAGGAAAAAAAAAAAAAGGAGGATTGGCAATGGATGTTAGCTCAGGACTAGTCTTCCTCACACACACACACAAAAAAAAACAAAAGAAAGAAATTTCTAAAAATAATACTGGTTAAAAACGGAGGAGTCTCAACAGCTAAAAGATAATGAATTGACAAGTTTTGTGCCAAAGTTACAAAATCATTTTGTTTGGGAAGCAAAAGAATCGTGAATCAGACAGAAGATATGCAAAACTAATTTACAGGTTTCTTCCAATATTGGAACTCTATAAATTTGGATGGAGTAAAATATTCAAATATTAATAATACAAAGAGAATCTTTGCCCTAAATTGGCCACCAGGATCCATTGCTTTGTCTATTGCAAATTCTACCCACCCCAGATTTTCTAAATAAAAATATTAACTTTAAGAAGTAAACACAGGAATTTGTGCCCATTACTTACTCAGTTTTTAAAAATCATAATTACCTATTAAAATAAACATGTTAATGCATGTGAAAGTATTATGTAATTTGAAAGGCATGATATAAACTTAGGTATAGATATTATGGTGCTATACTTAAGAAGAAATATCTTAAGAAATATCAACAATCTAAGAAATGCAGATGACACCATCTTATTGGGAGAAAGCAGTGATGACTTGAAAGGACTTTTGACGAAAGTGAAAGAAGAAAGTCCCAAAGCAGGACTGCATTTGAACATTAAGAAGACAAAAATCACGACTACAGAAGAACTACACAACCTTAACATAGACAATGAAGACACTGAAATTGCTAAAGACTTTGTTTACCTTGGTTCAGTCATCAATTTAAATGGAGACTGCAGCCAAGAAATTAAGAGAAGACTGAGACTTGGAAAGGCAGCAATGAAAGAATTAGGAAAGATCAAGAGTAAGGAAGTGTCATTAGAGACTAAGGCCAAGATTATCCACACCCTTGTATTACCAATTACTATGTACGCATGCCAAAGCTGGACAGTGAAGAAGGCTGACAGGAAAAGAATTGACTCATTTGAAATATGGAGAGCTCTGTGGACTCTCTGGCAGCCCCAGACTGCCAGAAAGATAAACGAGTGGGTTCTAGAGAAAATGAAGAATGAACTGGAGGCAAAAATGATAAAACTGAGGCTGTCCTACATTGGGCACATCATGAGAAGGCAGGATTCTTTGGAAAAGATAATAATGCTGGGAAAAGTAGAAAGCAGCAGGAAAAGAGGAAGACCAAATATGAGATGGATTGATGCCATAAAGGAAGCCAGAGGCATGAGTCTACAGGAGCTGAGTAGGGCTGTTGAGGACAGGACATTGTGGACATCACTCATTCATAGGGTCACCAGGAATTGGAGTCGACACGTGACAACAAATACTTAAGAAATAGGTAATTCAATTAACAGGGTGGGAACTTGGACATCTTTTATTATTTCATATGACCTGAAACTTTTTTACTGTCTCACTTCTAAATTTTAGTTCCTATGTAAGTATCAATTTAGGTCTTGAAGGTGGCAATGATTTCTCAATCAAACCACTAAGGGTTTTCCCAGGATCAGCGCTCACCTTGGGCACAGGGCTGCCGCTCCCTGGTTTCAGGCTCCAGGACTTTGGTTTATGACAACAGAAAGCAGAGGCTGGCATTTCTCCAGCCAGTGCTACATATGACTGTGCTATTGGCTACCACAGGAACATTTGTCTGCCACCAGAGCACCCATGAAAGATGTTATTTATCACTAATTCATTCACTTAAAATGTTGGAGTGCTTACTACCTGCCAGGTATTGTGCTAGGAAGTGAGACTACAATAGTGAATAAGACAGTCTTGCATGGCTTAGATGTACTGCAGTCACCCCTGCAAAAAAGTATAAATATTACTGTTTATGTTCAATTTATGATGCATTTACCGGGAACTTGAAAATTTAAAAATGACTGTGTTGAGTTTGACATACCTTTAAAACACCTATAAGAGGCCTCAAAAGTGAATTTTCTTTTTTATCAAGAATATAGTAATATCAGCTTTAGGAAATCAAGAAGCAAAACAGAAGAAATAATGTGAAAAATTTACCAAAATGACCTAAAAAAGAGGTTATTTAAAATAAGGCTTGGATTCTAAAGAACAGATTCACACATTAACTGGGGAAAAAAATCTGCTAACTATAAAGCAGTGCAAACAAAGATTTTACACCAGTTATGTGTCTTAAAAACAAAGTTCTACATATTAATTATTTAGCAGTATGTATACCTCAACAAAATTGTTCTAAGAGTAATAAAATATGTTAAAGGCGGTAAATTACACAGATGCAATACAAAGGCAAGTCTTAAAACATATTCAAAACATGTACTAACTGCATGTTACATGTATGCATGCACTGTAATACATACAGGTATGGTAACAATGCTATAGCATATGACTGCTAGGATGGGCCAGAAAGCCTAATCTCCATTTGGCCATCAACTTTCAAATCTATTCTAGGAAGGCCTGCAATCTTTGATATGCCTAATGAAATCTCTGGTTTATTATTCATAGAGATCAAAAGGGATAAATGAAAAGTGGTTTCACCATGGTTAACATCTGTAAATATTTTCTTTTAATCCCAAGGGTCAAGGAAAAAGCTTAGTGTCTTTGCCTATGCTTAAAACAAAAGTGACAGCACACTGAAATTCTTAATGTTCTCAAAAGTAGAGCACTGGGGATGCATGAGTGGGTAGGAAAATGATTAAATAAACATAAATTTCTGTATGATTTACAATTTGGATAGAAAATTTAAAAATACAGATTTCACTGGAGCCACAATCCAAATGTATGAAGGAAAATGCAATTATATTAATATAATTTATTCATAATATGAATAAAATGGCAGTGTATTTGTGGGACACTTGAGCCAATTTGGAATTGAACTAAAACCTAAAAGTCACATTCCATGAGAGATATTTAATATTTAGCATTACGTATATCCCAATGAAATTGTTCTAGAAGCAATAAAAATGTTAGTAGTGGTAACCTTACACAGATGCTTTACAAAGGTAAAAATCACAGGGCAGATTTTTAAAAACAAAAACAAACATGTCAAGATCAGAAAACATAAGAAGAGCAGGGTACCAGGTGCGAATGCATGAGCAGAGAAATGTTTTGAAACTACAGCATTTTACAAGGAAAATGTCTCAATTGAGTGACAAGGAATTTTTACCAAAAATGCTTTATCTTCAGGCAGAAATACCATTAATACACAGACAGTAAATACCACTTAAGGGCCCCATTTCATGCACCATGCATAGTTTAGGAAGTCTAGAGACCCATCTAAACAATGAAATTTCCAAAACCTTTAATCTGTGTTTCCAAATATACCATGGAGAGCACAGAGAACAAATTTCACACTCCCACATTTAATACTACCATGAAACAGCCAACTATAAGCGGTAGCTCTAGCTTCTTCTTCGGTTTCACTGCAAATGTAAAGCTAGCTAGAGGGCATGCAGGAAGCAATCTCCTTCACCTGTGCTTATGGCCATTGGCACCAAACAGTTATGGGGGACAGGTGGATTCTAGATTGTTGATGCAAAACCCATTAATTGCACCTCAAATTCCTGCACTGAAAGATTGATGAGTTCTTCAAAAGATAACTGGGAAAGTAAACTAATCAATAGTGTACCATTGCAAAGTGTCCATTTTAATATCATAGAGTATAAGCAGGCATTCAATAAACAGTTCCTATCATCATTAAAGTATCAGTACAATTCCAAAAAGTGATCATCAAGGACAAGTTCCTAAAAGGAATAGGTTTTGAATAGGTCAACGTCGATGTGAGACCTTCAATCTAGGTTTTCCAAAATCCATTTTATGTTTTGCAGGTTATAATGGAAAGTATTTTTTAAAATCAATTTTGGGGATTACAAGAATGAATTTTTACATATTTTAGTATAATATGATATTTTTCCAGAAAGGCAAGCAAAATGGCCAAAGGGTGTACTCTTTCATTTACAAATGATACATCTTTTACAGTCTGGGTTAGATTTTTCAAACTCAAATTGTGACATATTTAGTGGGTTGTGAAATCAATTCAGTACTTCTTGACTAGCATTATTTAAAAAAAAGAAAATATACCAGTGATTTCATATATTAAAGTTAAGTATTATTTCATAATACATATGTATACATGAATTGCATTTTAAAATGTAATCATGTGCATGTGCACGCATGTGTGTAGGCACGTGCACACATGATCATACTTGAAAACGTTTTCTTATTGTGGGGTCTTGGTCCAAAGCTTTAAAAATACTGATTTAGAGAGAGACTGGCTTGGAATCAGAACACACAGGTAAATGTGACCTTAAAATAAAGGGAACACATGTTGACTACTGCATGCCAAATCCTGAGCTCAACATTCGATATTTAATCTTCACAACAATGCCATACGGCAGAAACTCTTGTCATTCACATTATGTGGGTAGGAAAACTTGCCCAGGGTTCTATAGGCAGATTAGTGGAAGAGTGAGAATCCAAGCCAGATCTGTAGCACTCAAGCCCGCAAGAACACAACCCCTTTGCAGTGAGGTCTCAGTAAAAAGTCTTGGTCAAAGTCAGTGTCGAGGAGCTATAGACCTTGACCATAGAACTTAGCACCCAAGAACTCAGAGGAGTAAACGCTGTTGCTAACATGGATGACATAATTTGTATCACAAAACATTGTTATATTCAAGCATTAATGACTGTGTGTTATGTGTGGGTTATGACAGCTTGTAAGGAAAATAAACCAGAGCTCATTTTAAATGGTGTTTCTTCAATTTGAGCTGTTCAGTCATCGGGTGGCTGATTCAGTGTGGAAGTTGAACCAGCTTGGCTGCTTATAGCTTACAGATTCAACCACCCTTTCTCCTTAGTATAGGGAGATGGTCAAATTGGAACATACCCTACAGTGGAAGATCATACTATATACTGGAAAGTAGAATATCTGATTTGAACTATGCATGCCATAGTTAAAAGAGTTAAAAAACAAAAAGTACAGCATTTTCCTAAGTAAGCATAGACAAAACTCTTAAATATTAGCTTTGAAAATAACACAAGTCAAGAAGTAGTTTAGGATAAGGGAGCATGTAGGAAAAAAGAAGCAAAGAAAGAAAAGGGGCGGGGGGAGGAAAGAAGGAAAGAAAAGGAACCTCTGCTCCTCTATTACTTTGGTGAATAATATTTTCATAAGCCATCTTGCTTTTTCAATAAGATAAAAATATCTCTTCATACATCTTCATCTGGAGTTCTATATAAAGGATATTTCACTGGTAGAAAACTCACTCCTTCAAACTCTAAGTAACTTCCAGGTAGCCATACTATTCTCTGCAGCTTGAAAAATAATAAAGCCAAATCACAGGAAAAATTATGGAAGAGAATAAAAATGTATTAAGTGTCTACACTGTGCCAGGCGTACTGTTAACTACTTTGATACACATACCAAGGCACAGTTACCAATTGCCTTTCTATTGACCACACACATTTAATTTACAATTTTCCAATGACACACTTTCAGGCAGAATCAATATTGAAATTGAACAAGGGACAACCAGTCATTATCTTAACTTTCACTTAACTGATCTCCTAGTTTACCTAACTGTCCAATGCATGCAAAGCATGCTGATCCACGATACCCATAACTCAATGAGTGCTATCAGCATCCTTTTTGCTTCCACCAGTTGAATTTTACACTTTCCAAGAGATAGCTGTATTTGTTCCAAAACCACTGATATCAGTAGTACTTGTTATTATAATTATCCTTATTTAAATATTATGTAACCCAATCAAATATGAGTTGTTGCCTCTTTGAAAACTTAGATGAATGCTTTGGAAGTCCTCTATACAAAACGAGTTACTATAAGCAACATGGCTGTTCAATTAGATATGAGAGAGACAACAGTAAAATACAGGAGGAAGAAACCCATAAAATCCTAGAGGAATTCTGTATTTAGACTGCTTTAAAAGGTATCTTTGAGTTCTCATTTCTACTTAAAGAAACCCAAACTAAAAGTCATAATTGAGGCATTATGGCTACGATTTTTGGAAGAAATGCAACAAAACTCCAATCAGCAAATACCTACTTAAAGAAAAGTCGTGGCCCTACATGAAAAGTGGTGAAATTAAAATTAAACATTTACAGAATATGTGAATCATTTTTATGATTATCTACCTGAACTACTCTAGTCAACTAATGGACCACTTATCAGCCCCCGATGTATCCATGAACTGGCTTCCATTTAATTGTAAACTTAAAAAATATCTTGAAAATATCACAGATATTACTATCCTTTGCTTTTGAAATAGTTTAAGTTAAACATATTATACAGTTACATTTAATATGTAAATACTCCCACATACCATACCTGTTGGAACCAAATTATATAAATTTTGCATGAGAAGAGATTTAGTAGCATTAAAGTCATCAATCTACTCTGGAGAAATGAAGGGCTTTTGAAGCAATCAGTTCTGAATCTTGACATCCGTTTAAAGCTATAGATTATATCTTGAGCTCTTAGCATCCTAAAACTTCATTAATCTCTGTCTCACAGGCAGCAAAGCCTTATTCATGGATTTATTTATAGTGACTATTTATGTTTCACATATTCACTTTGAATCTCACATCAAGAGGAGTGATTTGTGGTATTATTTTTGATTTTGTAATCTTTAATCTATGATAGATGTTTTACTCTAAGCTGCAAAAGTGGTTCTGCACCACACTACAGAATTTTAGATGAAGATGACTATGAGGTCACCTAGGTCAGCATAAAAATTTCCCTCTCAACCTAAGTTGATATTCTGAAGCCATTTTGTGATACAAAAATGTATGCTTTCTCTTGTTATTCTTGATTGGGCCATTTTTTAAAACTATGTATTAATCAAACATCCTTTTCACTTTTATTTATGAAAGTCTTTTCATATACCACTTTCATTTAATACATTCTGTGGTGGTGTGTATTTTTATTTATTCAAAAACTTCTTTTTGAGGTTGGTAGATTGTATTAATGTCACTTTCTAGGTTGTGATATTGTACTATATATACTACCAATATGGAAAACTAGGTAAAGGGTATACAGGATCTTTCTTACAAATGAATGTCAATTTACAATCATCTCAAAATAAAATGTTAAAAAGAGCTATTACTGAGCAAAAGTTGATTAGAAGATATTATATACTATGATTGAAATTCACAGTTTGACTATAATTTTTCCTATTTATTTGCTCTAAACCTTAGGCAAGTTGCATTCTTTCTCCGAGCATACTTCCCCCTAGGTAAAATGGGGTTAATTTCTGATAGAATTATTATAAAGACTGAATAAGACAACAGATATCAAGAACTCAATATAGTACTAGATGGTCAAGAAATGGTGCATACTATTATTATTTACGTAGGTAGTCTGAGGTTTTTTTTTGTCAGTTTAATACAAACTTACAGTTAAAATACAAAATTACATATCTCTCCAAGGCAAATGACTGAATACTTACTTAAGCTAAATTACACACGCCACCAACTTGCAATATAAACAAGGAAGTAGAAACCAGATGGAAAAGGCACCACAAAAGAAAGTTCAAGATCTTACCAAAAGACTCTATGCCCTTTTAAAGAGTTAAGACCCTTAAATTGCTCACCGACATGGAATTTTGCCGTGCCATTCATGCCAAATAAAGACTGTGGCAAGCCAGAGGAAACAGGGAAGTCCTTTGTTATAGGAATTCTATTCAAAGAGAAAACATAACTTGATGATAAATGAAAAGCATGATCCCAAAATTTGGGGAAACCAATTTAAATATGCAGTATGAATGCACACCTTCCCAATTAGTACTGTTCAATGACAAACTTTAGTCAAATGTGCCACTCTTGACATTTAGTCATAAAACACTAAACATTTTTTGGAGTTCCGAAAGGTGACTAAGCAGCATATAAACAAATTCAGAGAGAAGTCAGTACCCTGCAGAAGACCAAATCTGAAAGGGATCTCCTGCCTTTCAAACAAAACATCGTACACCTGGGTAGACTTGGGAGTTCTTTTTATTACTTTTATCGCTAATGAGATTAGAATACCGCAAAGCATCACTCATCATATTCCAAAAAGAAAGGAAAATATGTGTGTCAGAATGTTTGAAATGACTTCTAAAGAATCTCATCCAAAGGATGTGTCATCTATTTTAGCACTGCCTCACTCAGGTATTAGAAATCAAGTCTTGGCATGCAGCGTCTCTCTGTCTCTCTAACAATTCAGGGTCCTTCACACGTCTTTTCCTAAAACAACTATTTACACTTAATGCTTTTTCATTAACTTAGACCCGGGAGGAAAGTGCTTTTTTTCACCCTATCAGAATGTTATTCCTTTGGATAAAGGCATTTCCTCTTTAGGAATCCTATAAAAATGTAAAGCACAATTTCAGAGGAGGTATTAGACAGTGCACAGGCTGACTTGGAGCTATCTACATTCATTTCCAATTTCTAGCTCATATTTTATGTTAGCCTTAGATAATTGCCACTTCAATGTCTTTCCTACCATTCTTCCAAAGGAAAAAAAAGTTTTTATTATAAACCTTGGCTTTTTAAAGCAAACCTGCTTTGGAAGTACTTCAGGTAATTCATATAGTCTTTTAAGGCAACAGATGACAGCTTTAATCCCTCTTCTGAATAACTACTTGCGGCGGAGAACACAAGGAAAGGTACTAGCCAGACATTTCCACAATGGCTTTTATTCACGCTTAAACAAAAGCTGACTTTACTTAACTGGAGTGGAAACACCTAGACAGAGACAGGACCCTTGCCCTGGAGCCATGACACAAAGACATCCTGGTGCAGGAATGTCCTCCCTCAGTTCTCTGGGAACTTTGGTGGCCTACAGGCAGTCACTCTGCAAACAGCTGCAAAATGGCATTCCCCATATACATTAGTCCTTATTTGTGCTTCTTCTTCCATTCATTTTAAATATTATCGAGTGCCTATTACACTTCACACACTGTGCACAAACTGCATAATTTCAAACTGAAAATGCTATGGGTCTTTTGTATTCCAGAATGATATATTAAGTAGGTGTTAATAGAGACTTCCAATTAAGTCTTGTTTTCTTCCTTAGGCTTGTTTTCCAACTTTATTTTCTTATTTCTTTGTATAAATCTTAGCCTTCAAAGTTTCCTTAACAACACAATTTTGAAAAATTCTTTGGAACTCAAAAGATTGCTAGGATACTCACAAGTAACTGTGTAATTTTTCAGTAGTGATGGAATTTGACTGATAAGTGAAATATGATCAGTGAAATATTGACTCCATATGCATTTTTACTTCTTTTTTTTAAATATTGTGTTTACTTTGAAAATGACTTTTAAAGGAGCTGTCTTGTCTGCATTTTAAAGGTTACTGTGTGGAGAAAGGACAATTTAACCCTCAATATTTATTACCACTATCATTTACTTAAAAATAAACTGGTAAATTCTAATTTAGTTCACCAACTTCTCAAAGCTTCTAAAGTATCCGTGACATCATAGTCAACAGAAATAATACTTAGGTGTTTTAATAGGAAAACAAAGATGGTGGGAGAAAATCTTGCATTTGTTTTTCCTTCCTCAATGATCTTCCTAAGATATTTCCCAAACGAGTGCAGAGGTAGCCTGGCTTTAAATAGAATTAGGAAAACCTTAATTAATATCCTCATTTCTCAGTATGCGACCTGCTCTGAGTTTTAATCTGTAAAATGGTGCTAATGTTGCATTATGGGGATTAAATAATATAAAAGCAGCCATCACAAGGCCTAGCGCTTCTTTCAACATATATTCATTTTCTTATGCCTGAGTCAACTATTTCCGAGTTGATTTCATTAAGCACTTTCTTTCCAAAATATGTTAGAATAAACTTGCCTTTCAAAAATTAAACTCTTCACAAGTACATAACACTAAATGTACTTACCTTTTAGTTTTTTTCTAAGACTGTCAAAGGATGCAAAATTTGATGGTTATATTATACATAAAATCAGATTCACGTGACTTCAAAATAATCTTAAATAGATAACTACGCAAGTACGTCATCTTAATTAAAGAGATACGCAAAACTGTCAAAGCTCTAGGTTTTTAATGTTCAAAGCATTCGAATACATTAATAGCATTACTCAAACAGATGAATATTTGAAGACTATTTATGAGGACAGCATTTTCTCAAATATATGGATCAAATGATGAGTTGCTCGGTTCAACGAACGTGTATAATGAATGAATCATGGTTGGTATCCTGGTGGACACTACTAGACGTGAAACTGATATTAAAACAGAGTTCAGGATATGTTAAACAGCTGATCAATACCAAGTCCTATCTATGCCTCTCTAATACTGAAAAGGTAAACATAATATTATATAACCATACAAAGCAACTTCTAGAGAGGTTTATTTTATCTGGAATGGGAGGATGATGGAGAGTTGTTCCTGAACGCCAATTACTGAGCATGGCACCTGACACATATGTGTCCTCAACATATTGTGCAGTTTCTGAATATTTTGTCAATCACAGAAAAACTTAGTCTTTAATAAGGAGGTTGTTATGTGAGTAAAGGAAAATATGGTAATTTTAGCTCTGTTTTCTCCTAAAATAATTGATTCTGATGGTATTTTTAAAATGCATAATCCTTTAAGGCCAAAGAAAAAAGCAGCCAACAGCCCTAAAATTTTGGAAACTAAAAAGCAGGTGGATGTGTAGTTACTGAATCAGTGAACTGACAACATCTGGCAGAGGGCAAAGCCAGAAGCAACCTCATTTACATGGCAGAACAACCAAAAAGTTCTAGGATCTGGTGGCATTGGGTACCCATGGAAGCGGGAGTGACAGTGAGGCTAAAAATAGGAGGACTGGTTGAAAACCATTTGGGGTCAGGCACCCCCACATCTATTTACCTGCTGTGGTAGAAGACTGACTTACTCCCTGTTCAGATTTGTCCCCTGCACAGAATAAAACTGAGGCTTTACAGACTGGGGAACCCAAGCGGAGTTGGGAGCAGTGATATTATTCTGAATATGGGGATATGGAGGAGGTTGAGTAAAAATGTTTATAGTTGAAGCTGAGACTTTCAGTCTTAATCCACTCAGCTCTCCTTTCAGAGAACTGGCAGGCAGGATTATACCCTTAGAAAAGAGATTAAGGGAATCAGGGGGTTTTCAAGGAACTGACCCAGACAGCTCACAATACAATAAAGACCATAGTGAGCAAGCCCATCCACATGCACAGAATGTCCAGTCAGCTTTCAAGTGGCCAACTCGAATTCTAGACCTAGCCAAGTATTCATTTCACTTTGAGGGCTAAATAAAGGCATTTTCAGTTATGCAAGGTCACAAAAATTTTATCTCTGATGCTCCTTTTTTCTCAGTAAATTCATGGAGGTTTTATTCTCTTCCCAATCAAGGAAAGAAACTAAGAGAGAGGAAGACAAAAGATCCTGCAAACAGGGATCTAATGCAAGAAAATGGCAAAGAGAATCTTCAGGATAATAATGGAGGGAGATCCCCAGGATGACAGTTGTGTAGCAGGTCTAATGAGCAATCAGTCCAAATTGAAGCAGACCAGATTGTTTCAGCAGAGATTTCTTCTGGAAGATGAAATTATTAGAAAATCTAATGCGTCTGACTGTATTGAGAGGAGATTCACACAATTTGAGGAATGGTTTGGGAATGAATTGGTGACAAATATATAGAAAGCTAAGCAAATCAAAAAATAAAACTCTAGGGAAAACATAACAAAAACAGGGCAAGAAAGGAAGTGTAATCATAGTATATTTCATGGCTCAGGTGTGAAAAATGATTACATGGCCACCATAACACACACAATTAACTTGGATCTTGATATAATTAGGATAATAGAGGACGGGGTGATGGGGAGTGTCTACAAGTGTGGAAAAGGCAGGAGGGTGAAAGACAGCAAAAGTCTCACTTTCCCGAGTGTGAAGTCAAACAATGAAGTCATAGATAGTTCTTAAAATCAAAGAATGAAGAAGCAGCAACAAAAGCATGTACAGAGGTCACTTTTAAAAGAATTTGTTAAAAGAACTGAAAGTGCTTGCCTCCCAGGAGCAGGAAAACAGTTTGGGCAGGGAAAAGTGGGGGCAACTGCTATCTTTGTAACAAGCCTAAGAGAAATACTTTCCTTTTAAAACTATGTGCAAGCATAACTCTGACAAAAATTAAAATTACCTATAAAAAACAAAAGAGTATGAGGGGAATGAAAGAATATTTCTCGATGGTTGGAACTGTCTTGTTTTACTCACAGTGTCTTAACGCCTTGTAGAAAGAATAAAATATCTAGTCTGCAACTATGCCTCAGTGCTGGTACTATGCCATCTGTGAATTATCAGACAAGCTTAGTGTTGAACTAGAAAAAAAGGCAGATTGTCATTTATCCTAGTTCCATGGGTAACAGATACTGACAGTTGACAAAATTGGTAGGCTTTAATATACAGCTTAGAAGAGTCAGTACAACAAATGCAAGTACTAAAAATTGAAATCTATCCATCTAATTCTATGAGAAAGTCTCACTCCTTTTGCAATCCTGAAAAATAGAGAACACATGGGCATGTAAGCTATTAAATATGCATGCAGAGTTTCCAATTTGTTCCATGATATATTCATGTTTGTTTGAATATGAAAAATATTTCCCCAACATCTTGTAGGAAAACTTAGCATCCTGCTCAGTTTTTAGTTTAGAGTCATTTCTCCTCCCAAATTCAATGTAAGAATGTCTTGCATAAGAATTTCCAAGTATGTAACTGAGCACCACTCCAGACCAAGAGAATATAATCTCTTATCTGATAATATGCATTTTAAATAAGCTCTTGAGAGATTTTTATAATATAGTTGATATCAAACTTATACTAGGTAACCTCCAGGGTTTTTGCTTGTTTGATTGCTTATTTGTTTTTTCTGTAAGAGTTATGATGTCCCTCTGCTCTCAACAATTGCCTTTCTTCCTTCACAAAATCTTGCCAAACCACTTATATGATACTTATTCACATAAGTCTGTCTATAGGTGTATATATACATTCTCTCCATAACAAGGAAGTTATCAGAAACCCAGGGCAATACCATTTACATCTTTGAATTTTCTCACAGCAAAATATCTCATCACATATTCTTCAACAGATGTTGAAAGAATTAACAGGAAAATGGAGGGGATAGTGAAGAAAAAGCATTTATTTTATCATTTTAAATTGCAACAAACTTACTTCTAGAGAACAGTTCTCTCCATCAGGTTTAGGTTGCCATATCAACTCTAAGCTTTTAAATCTTTGTGGCTTTAGATATAAAATATGAATCAATCAAACTTCAAGCTTTCAATTAGTCTAAATTCTTATTTACAACCCCCTCATATATCAATTTAAAATTGTCTGTCTGCCTTTTACCATTCCTGCAGTGATACCAACTGCCTTTTTCTTTCTAAATACAAATCACACCATCTGTGCAATTCTTTCTTAGATAGCTAGGAATTAACTGGAACAAAAAAGAACATGGAAGTAGAACATGGAAGTAGAAATGGAAGAGAGAACATGATCTTCACGTGCAAGAGAGCACTGTGTCCACGGGGAAGAAGCTGGGTTGAAAAATATATTAAACATTTTTAGCCAAGTAAGAGTTTAGTCTCTGCAGCAAATGTATAATTTCTTTGATGCAATGAAATAGTCATCTCAAGACTCCCTGAATACATATACACATATATCATATATTTTAATAAAAATGAAATCACTCAAAAAGTGTTTCAGATTATAGTACAGACATACAGTATTTGAAATACTTCTATTCTCTAAATTGTACGAAAAAATTCTAAGAACAAATTTTTCTCTTAACTCTCTCTTCAGGTAAATAAAAATTTATTTTGAAAGGTTTAAACCTAAATTTTCACTTGTTAAAATCAGTTTAATATGACAATATAGGAATGCAGTGTAATTTGTCATGAAGATTTATAATTTTTAAAAATCCTGAGTACATTCTGACACTGATTTTTTTTTCTGTGGGATTAGTGTTATGATATTACTCAAAGTATTTTTATTCCAGGCATGTTGCTTCTTTTTCTAAGAAAATGAATCAGTGAATTTGATGCCCTATTTGAGAGTTAGTTGGAATTTTTCTTAATCGAAATATGAAAGCAGATTTGGCCTTCAGCTAAGACTTTTCTTTACATGATATTAACAGTGAAATAATCTACTGGTATATGCCAGAAGGGACGGAAAAGTTATCCTCCCTCCTCCTTTCTCCCTCTAACTTCAAAATTCACTGAGCTGCTTTGTTCTCTGTACCCTGCATAATTAATAACTACTTTGGCAATCAGTCATGCATTCCTTAATGGCACCTCAGGCATCAAGTGTCCTTCTAAGCCTTCCCCACAGAAACCATACACCCTTCTCCAGTGCGCACTGGCCGAGCACTGACTTTACTCTGGACAAGTCATTTACAAAACACATAGTTGGGGCTATAAAGTGCCTATCATACTTAAATACCATTCTCTACTATTAATTAATGTCTGGATATAATTTTACTAACAAGAATAAAAAATATGTGACATCCAAACAAGTGTCACTGTTTATAGGTATTAGAAAGGAAAAGTACAATCATAAAAATAATAGAAGAAATTTGGAAGCAACAAAAAAGAAGATGCGTTTCACTGAATTGTTGTTAGAGTCTTCAGTTCATTCCTTACCCCATACTCCCCCTTGCAGGCAATAAAGACAAGAGGATAAAAATATGTGGAGTCAATTGGTATGGGAGCTACAACATCTATTTCTCTCAATCAAAACTGACCCATTTATTAAATGGAAAATGAGAGTAAACAAATTGTTGAAAATATTATGTTATTACTTCTTATCAAAACCCTTAGATTAAAACTCTTTAAAAATATAATAATAAAACCATTTTTGAAAAACCAGTGGTAGTTTAATTATCCTTCAAAATGTTAACCAGATTGGAAGGAGAGAAGGAAAATCCTCACATCTCATATATATACATAAATATATATTACAAGTAATATTATACTCAAGAAGAACAGTTTTATATATAAAAAATAAAACCATTAAAAATTAAGATTTAGATTTGTATATTTTATTTCAAAAATAGATATGGTTTTTTGAAGTGTCTGACAAAAATATGCAATATTTTTACGTTAAGGCTGAGTTTTTCTTTTTAAATAAAACTTTCAATAAGGTCTTTTGATACTAGAAAACAAGATGTTATTTTCAGCCTTTGTAGGTTTCTTAACATTTTAAAATAATGGTGCTTATGCTATAGTATACAGAGTAAAACATACATATCTATTATAAATTACCCCAAAATTAAACAAGAAATTTCCTTTTCTTTCTAAGAGATCTGAAACGTGTGCTGGGATCTCAATGTGTGTGGCCTCCAAACAGAAACACGCTTGCACTGTTTTATTTCAGTTTTGCTTCATTTCTTCCCAAACAATCTCTCACTGCTAATCTACCAGGTCCTTTTTTTCTTTTAGCATGAAGGAAAAAAAAAAAATCAAAGACATTATTAACTCCTTATGCACAATCATAAAAGCTGAATATATATTGTTTGGCATCAATTTGCATGAATTTATTTTTCATTATTTACTAATGGGGCATGACTGGGGAATATATATTTCCATAAATAAGTCTCCAAAATAGCATTAAAATGCTAAAATTTAAAATTTATGCAATAAATCTAGTACTGTTTTTTAAAAAGCTACAAACAACCAGCTAAAATTTTTCTAAAGTAAAACTTAGCCTATAATACCAACTTAAAATAGTAAAATAGAAAGATAAATTTGATTTATATCTTATTCTAAGGTACCTGAGAATCAAGACAATTATACTGAAATCATAACATTACAAAGGAAACTATATCTAAAATAAAATATATATAAAATTGTTAAATATTAGATCAGCATCACTTTATTCCAAATAATGAGTAATCCCTTGTTTAATTATATGCTCTACTATTCATTAGTTGAGGGAAAAAGAGTGGGTAAATTGTCTTACAAAGGTGAACATAATTTTTAATGGCAACATGTGTGGCAAAGACAGTTTCTAGAATTTTAACTAATGGATTAGAACTCTACCACTAAGACACGTGGTAATCAGAACCATGGAGTCTTAAAGTTTGGCTAGAATCAAATGTCCATTCATGCTCCCAAACAAGGCTGCGGTTATCTCCCTTTCTTGTAAAATATACAGAATATTAAAATAAACTTTCTCCATAATTTGTCCCAGAAAAAAATGTGATGCAATTCACTAAGTGTTTTTCTGTTTATGAATAGATGCAAAATATTCACTGGGTTAATTATAAAAACCAGGTAAGGATGATTATACACATTAATGGTTATAACGTCATAAGTAGGCACCAATTTCTTTAACTACCCTGGATGTTCCACCCCCTATTCCTCCCAAAAAAACAAAACATCAAACCAGTTTAATTCTTTACGCAAGAATGTGTCCTTGGTAATATAGCCTAATATATCAGGACCAGGAGAATATGTGGTGTTATTATTGTGATTCTTCAGTTTTCTAGTTTATGAATTATCACAGCATGCAACAGCAACAAAGATCACATATAGTAAATGAGGAGTTAGTGCAGCTCCACATGGGTTTTAGACAACTCTCGGGAAATAGCTGAATTTCTATGGAATATTAATGAGCAGCTGCAATGCATCTGGCATTGTGCTAGGCACTCAGTAACAAACCTCAAAATAGGAAGTCAATAGTCTACTAAGGACTTGTGGTTAATATCATTTTTATCATTACAAAGTTAAGAAACCATGGCCAGTGGCCCCTAAGGTCCTATTTTGCAGTGGTGGGTTTGCAATCAGTGAGATCATTGCCTCTGGGGAATTGGGTGTGCTAATTATGACGTTCATCCCTGGCAAAAAAGAAAAAAACAAGTCTCAGAGATGATCCAGGAGCTTGGAGGGCCACTTGGCCCTGAGCAAATGCCATAAGAACTTTTAAGTCTGCTCTCCAAAAGGCAAACTTTCTTCCCTTAGGCTTTCGTTCATTGATACACAGATAAGATTGATGGATTGCTGCCCAGCTTGTAAGTGTTGTGGGGGGAAGTGGTGGAAGGCATGTCATTTAGCAATATACAATGATAACTGAAAACATTCTGTAAGGCTTAAAAGCAAAATCACTTGTCAAATGTTAACTCATCAAATCTCATCCTTCTGTGGGCAGTTATTGAACAGAATGAGTGTGGCTGTGTGGGAGGAGAGATGGATATATGAAACCAAGGCAAAGGATAAGTGAAGAAATGGCAGATAAATTGTCAAAGTAAATTTAAACCCAAAAGAATCAAAGCTTGTGAGAATGTAAAATTCATATGTAAGTAATCACTCCAGAAAGCTATCCGGCAAAATTAAAATCACCAAGTCACACTTACTAGGCAATGTAGGACCCTACAGTCATGTTCTCTTGTTTCTTTCAGCCCCAAAGCATACCGTTTTCCCAAGCATAAGGCAGATTAATATAAGAACTCCAATGCTACTTCTCCACATATCTCCATTTTCGGCAGCCCATCACAGGCTAACTTAGTTGCCACACAAATCGTGGCTCAATAGATGCCAGGAGAATGTCTATACTCAGCCCACCCAAGTCCATATTTACAATTTATCAAACTATTTCAATAACCATTTAAAAATGTATCGAATTTAATTTTAATAATGCAACCAGTGATACACATTTCACCTAAAGTCTCTCAGATGCAGTTTCAGGTTTTAGTCACAGTAAATCTCTGGTAACAGGTCAAATCCAGGGGGCGGGGCCTTTCTCAGTCAAAAGGATGGGTGGTACTTTCAGTAGATCCCTGTGGTTCGTTCTCTCATCACAAGGCTCATGAATCTGATAACATTTACAGATAAAAATACAAGTGTTAGTGAATCTTCTATTAGTTAAGCTGGGGTGACTGAGTTAAATGATCGACCCAGCATTCAGGTATTTATTGAGAGCCTAAAATGGGCCCAGAACTGAGCCAGGCAATATATTTTTCCTGTGTTTTTATCTTTACATATTTTATTTAATCCACACAACTCCTTGAGTTACACAACCAGATAACTCATATGTTCATAAAATCAGAAAAAGACAATCCTTAATGTCGGCATACATATCTTTTAGCTTTCATGTCTTATTTTGTAGCATGATGGTAGATTGCTATTTATACTTTTTAAAATCAATATAATATGAAGAGAATAGTTCATTTAAAATACAAATATTTTCTCAGTTTAAAGTTTATTTATGTCACAGGTTTGGGATAAATAAAACCTTCACTGTGATACAAGACCTACTATCATGCTTTATTGTAAAATTTGATTGTTGCATATTTAAGTATTTAAGAACATTAGATATGCTAAAACCCAAACTGAAAATATGGACTGTATAACTTTGTGACAGTGTAGCCATGGCTCCCAAGGCTACCTTAGACTTAAAAAAAGAAATTAAACTTATAAATTCTGTGAAACAGGATAATGTGGAAGTGTGTTAAATAAATTCTTGGTGGCTTTATTCAGACAAGTAATCACAGTATGAGAGTATTATCTATCAACAGTGCTTTTAAAAAAGTCCACCCTTGTCTACTAACACTTTTCATTTCTAGGCAAAATTATTAAATTTTATTATATTTAAATAAAAATATTATTAAATTAAGAAAAGTTTTGGAAATTAACAAAAGAAATGGTAGAGAATCTATACTGGCAGAAAGTATTTCATAGTGGAACACAGATACAGATACCTTAAATACTCTATATAAGGAAATTGATCAAGAGTCACAATATAAATTTATAGTACATATTTTAGAGAGTTCTCCCTTAATAAATGATTCCACTGCTACTAAATGAATAAAGTATCATTTTCAAACTTCAGTTTGCATTTTATTGTTTCTTTGTAGCTGTATCTCAAACAATACTTAAATGTCTTCATTTAATCAGTTGCTTAAATAATAGTCTGCAGACTTGAGTTTGGGCATTCAGAAAGGGAAATTTCTGCTTAACATTATAATATGAATATAATATATAAAGTTAAATATTGATTCCATATTTTCTATTGCATCATGAATTGCTAGCTTGCTGTGTGCAGCATTTTTATACCCAATAAGAGTATACATGCTCATGCATACAGCTCACACCATCTTGTGTTCCCAGTGTATTTACTGATGTGCTAAAATGCCTGTCAAAATCATTAAAGATATCAATTTTTATATTATCTTAAGTGGTGATATTATTGGTCATATTTAAAAAGTACACTAGATGACATCATCATATTTTTATAAGTAATTTGAGTTAGTATTATAAGCAGAATGTGATAAAAATAGCAAAAGAATTTTCAGTATTTGTGTTATAGTACAACAAATAGATACAAATGTTTGAAATAATACACAAAATAAAGTGTACAAGCAAAAATGATACAACTAAAAATACAGTTACACATTGCTTAACTATGGGAATTTCTGAGAAATGAGTTGTTAGGTCATTTCATCCTTGTGTGAACATCATAGGGTGTACTCACACAAAACTAGATGGTATAGCCTAGTATACACCAAAGCTATACAATACTAATCTTATAGGACCACTATTGTACATATGGTCCACCATTGACCAAAATGTCATTTTGTGGCACACAAGTATACAATAACAATCACAATTAGACAAAATCGACAGACTTCTTAAATTCCAGTGAGAATTTCAAAACTTCCTTTTGGGGGCACAAAGGACCATAAATATTATCTAAGCAGGATAAATATTAAGTAGGAAAACAGAGATAACTACATTTTAAAATATATTTTACTAATATATTGATTTGAAAAAAATTAATATTTATTACGTTTACCTTTATCCAGGAAAAGATAAAAAGAAAAACGTTATGTACATATTTATAAACAATACATCTAAACGTGAATTTTTGGTAGGTACAGAAAAAAATGATGCTACCTTCGGGGGAAAAAAGTAAAACACCACATAAGAGCATGAGTTTTCAGCACAATATTGATGTGAATTTAGTTAAAATGGTATTAATGTCAAATAGGGCTGACTTTCTAGATCTGCAATGTATTAATTCCAAAAACTATATATGAATTTGAAAATAACAATGATCAGAGTACTGTGTAATCTTCAAAATTTACGTCTTTAAACTAAGAGTAACATTTAGCAAAATGCAAAATAGTATCAAATAAGCAAAGGTCGCTGAAAATGCTAGAAAACTAAAATCACATTTTTTTATCTAAACTGACTCACACCTGAAATTAATTCAGGTGATCCCTAAGTGGTAAGAATAATAAATACACAGATTTTCCTATTTTTTTCAAGAGAAAATGCTATCTACTCTATGTAATTTCCCATCAACAATGAAATACCAGACAGTGAGTTGGGGGGCGAGGGGTATGCTACAGTCTTCTAAATGTTGTAAAAAATATATTTTATTTCATTACATCGATAATATATTTAACACAGCTAATGATGTACAGTGATGAAATGCAAGTTATTTGTGATAACTAAGATGAGATTTATGAAAAAAATTCAAACGAGGGAAAGGTTTCTGTTTTTTGGTTTTCCGGATTCTCCTGTTTAGAAGGGAAAAAAATAAACCAATAACTGACTCAATTAAATAAGGGGATCTCTAAGTGGCACTTACTGGCATGACAATGTTGTAGTGGATGCAGAACCCCGGTTCAGAAGGAAAATATTCATCAGATACAAATCTTATCCTGATTTGATTTCCTTTAGAAATCTGTTTTCCTGGCACAGTGCCAGAACCACACCAGCGCCCTAATATAGTTCCATCGCTGGGTTCCTCAACTTCTACAAAATCATACCTGTAAAGAGACAAAGAGAAAGGAGACATAAAGTCACGATGTCTTATTCTGGCAATTCAAATTTCATGTGCATGCATGCAAATGAATCTATGGACAATGGCTATGAGTTCATCCCAAATTTAACTGGGTAAACATAATCAAATATTCCAAAGAAGAGACACAATTGAAAATGCATACCCAACTAAAGAAATATGAGTCTTCTATTCTAAGCCTTTGGGTTTTACTGTTAATGAACTCCAAATTCACTAAATAGCCATCTCAAAACTTAAATATTTTGTACATAGCAACCATCTGGCATTCCATTCCTGAATTATTCAATTTAATTTCCATTTGGACATGACAACCTTACTCCAATCTTATTTGCTATTATTATTGCCTATTAATTTCTGAGAGTAGCTCTTTCACCCGTCAGGCTCCTTGGCTCCCTTTCCTCATCTGTGACATAAGCTTTTCTAGAACCTTGTGTATCCTTCAAAAGCTAACTTTGTACTGTAGTGTCTCTGTGAGACCTTTCTGGGCGTTCTCAGCTTACCATCGTCTTTCTGTTTTTGATAAACACAATATTAACTATATATATCCAACTGATCCATCTTAGTTAGGCTGTTAAATCCTTGAAGAAAGGAATCAGTTCTTACAGATTTCTATTTTTTACTGCACTACACACAGTATCTTAAACATAAGGAATAAATGATCAATTTTTTCTTAACAAATGTTAACTTTGGTTTGGAAGTTTTAGATAAGTGGTACTCATCAAGAGCTGTTGTACTGCCCATTAAGAGAATGTTTCAGAAATTTGTAGAGGCGTTTTAGGTTGTCTCCATGACTGGGGGTGAGGAGGGCACTGTGAAATGTGGGCAAGGTTCATGGATGTTCAACAATAGAAAGTCTCGAAAATGAGTATTTGTCCTACGTCCTTCATGTCTTTTAAACAGTTCAGTGGGCATTCGTGTAGGTGAAATTTCTGCTATCATTCTTCTGAGTCTAGAACTTAATATTGTCTCACATATAAACACAAGTACGTTTTGTATTTTTCCTTTAAGCTAATTTTTCAGAAATTCAACTATCAAATAAGTTGAAAAAAGTTTTAAAATATTTTAGAACTTTACCAAGAGGTATTCACTATTTTGGAAAAACATATCACTAACAGGAACACTGCTTATACTATTTGCATCACAAGTAAAACAAACATATCCATATTAGTCTATATCTATATCTGTCTATTAAATACATATCTCTGTCTATATATCTATAGCTGTCATATTCATAATGAGTCTACTTAAAAGATGCAAACACCACTTCCTTTTATTTTTCTATTTTGATTGTGCATGTGTATTTATGTATTGAAATACATGAAATTTTTAATATAAATTACTTTGTTATTATTTCAGCTTTAAATAACATGCAGGCCACTATATTTGTTTTTTAAACAATGGCACATATAAATAGATGCTTGCTTCTATGAAGTGCATTTCAGAGTACTAAAGAGGACATTGCAAAACTTTTCTTAAAAGAGAGGTCTGACGTGGTCTGACATTGATAGATCAAAAAAAGAGTCCAGGAGGTGAGTTCAAGATGGTAGTGTAGGAAGACTCTGAACTCACCTCCTCCCATGGACACAAGTTTACAGCTACATGTGGAATAAGTTTCCTCTGAAAAGGACCTGAAGACTAGATGAATAGCACCTCCACAACAAAAGATAAAAGTGATGCATAGAGAAGGGTAAGAGAGGCAGAGACATGGCCTCACAGGGATTCCACCCCAGGCACGGTGACTCACAGTTGGGAGGGACCCCAAAAATACCCAACTCTCCCTCCAGAAGTGAAGGGATTGTGCCCCATATCAGCCACCCTGAGGACCCTTGGGGATGGCACTGAAAAGATGAGCCCCTCAAATCTCTGGTTTTGAAAATCAACAGGGATTAAGACCAGGTGAACCACAGAACTGCAGGAAGTGGAGAACTTGCCCTTAGAGCACTCACGCATAGATCCACCCACCTTGAGATCCAGCACAAAAGCAACAGTTTAAAAAGCACCTAGACCACAAGCAAGAGAGATTCACTCATTAATATTAAAGGGGCTGCCGGAGAATCAGGAACCTGTTGAGACTTTGTCTGGGGACTTCTACTGGTGGAAGTCATTTTTGCAATCTCATCCTAACTTGTTGGTGACAGAGCCGACAGGCCCATTTTTGATGCCCTCGTGCTAGCCTGCAAACACTGGTGTTCGTGCTCCGCTCACTCTGTGCCATAACCAGGCTGGGCGAGTGCCCTGTGCTTCACCCACCCAGCACAGCACCTGAGCCACATGTGGGCCAAGAAAGTGTCCTGAGCCCCGTCCTTCTCAGGCAGCAGCTGAGTCATAACTGGGTGGGGTAAGTGACCTAAGTCCTGGTCACCTTGTGCAGAGACCAAGCTACAACTGTGACGGGTGAACACACCAAGCCCTGCCCATCCCACACAGAGACTGAGCTGCAAATGGGATGGGCAAGTGCCTTGAACCTGGTCCTCCCCAACCAGAAGCCCAGCCACATCCAGTGGGGAGATTGCCCCATGACACGCCCACCTTGCACCACAGCCGTGGCCCTACCACAGCCTGCAGGCTCCCACAGCCCATATGAAGGATACCCACTGAGTGCCTGGCTCTGGAGACCAGGGAAGATTGCACTTCTAGGCCACACCAGAACACCTACACAAGACCCCTCCTTTAAGACTGAAAGAAGTAGCCAGTTTGCCTAATACGTATAGACAAACATAGAGAGCAGGCAAAATGAGGAGACAAAAGAACATGTTACAAACCAAAGATGAAAATAAATCCCCAGAAAAAGACTTTAATGAAACAGAGCTAAGCAATCTACCTGATAAAGAATTCAAAATAATGGTCATAAAGATGCTCTCCGAACTCAGGAAAAGAATGGATAAACACAGTGAGAACTTCAACAAAGAGACAGAAAATATAAGAAAGTACTCAACAGAAGTTATAACTGCATGGAAAAATACACTAGAAGGGTTCAACAGTAGAATGGATGAAATGGAAGTATGAATCAGCAAGCTGGAAGACAAAGCAACAGAACTCACCCAGTCAGAGCAGCAAAATGAAGAAAGAATCAAAAAGAGTGAGGACATCTTAACAGACCTCTTGGACAACATTAAGTGGAATAATATTCACATTATAGGGGTCCCAGAAGAAGAAGAAAGAGAGAAATGGACAGAGTAAAACACTTGAAGAAATAATGGCTGAAAACTTCCGTAATCTGGGGAAGGAAACAGGCACCCAGGTTCAGGAAGCCCAGAGAGTTCCAAATAAGATGCACCCAAAGAGAAACACAACAAGACACATAATTAAGATGGTAAACATTAAGGATAAAGAGAGACCCTTAAAGCAGCAAGAGAAAAACAGCTTACTATATACAAAGAAAACCCCATAAGGCTATCAGCAGAATTTTCAGTAGAAACTTTACAGGCCAGAAGGGAGTGGCATGCCATAGTCAAAATCCTGAAAGAAAAAATTTCCAACCAAGAATTCTCTATTTGCAAGTTTACCATTCAGAATTGAAGGAGAGAGTTTCCAAGATAAGTAAAAGCTAACAGAGTGTATTACCACTAAATCAGCATTATAAGAAATGTTAAGGGGACTTCTCTAAGCTAAAAAGAAAAGGCACTAGTTGATAACAAAAAAGAATATGAAAGTAAAAATCTCACTTGAAAAGGAAATAATAAAGGTAGTGAATTAATCACTTATAAAGCAAGTACAAAGGTTAAAAGACAAAAGTAGTAAAATTAACTAAAATTACAATAATTAGTTAAAGAATACACAAAATAAACAGATGTAAAATGTGTCATCAAAAATATAAAATGGGAGGGGGTTAGTAAAAATGTAAAGCTTTGGACCATGTTCAAATTTAAGTTGCAATCAATTTAAAAGAGAGTGTTATATACTTAGAATGTTATATGTGAACCTCACGGTAACCACAAAGAGAAAACTTACAGTAAATACACAAATAAGAACGAAATCCACACATAACACTAAAGAAACCCATAAAACCACAAGGGAAGAAAGAAACAGAAGAAAAAAGAAACAGAGAGGAACTACGAAAACAATTAACAAAATGGCAATAAGTACATACCTATTAATAACTACTTTAAAAGTAAATGGAAAAAATTCTCCAATCAAAAGACATAGGAATGGATAAAAAAACAAGACCTATGTGTATGTTGCCTACAAGGGACTCATGTCACAGCTAAAGACACACACAGACTGAAAGTGAATGGATGGAAAAAGATATTCCATACAAATGGAAGTGAAAAGAAAGTTAGCCTAGCTGTACTTATATCAGACAAAACAGACTTTAAAACTCAGACTGTAACAAAAGACAAAGAAGGGTGTTACATAATAATAACGGTGTCAATCCAACAAGAGGATATAATATTTATAAATATCTATGCACCCAACCTAGGAGCACCTAAATATATAAAACAAATATTAACAAACATAAAGGAAGAAACTGACAGCAATACAATAATACTAGAGGAATTTAATATCCCACTTCCAACAATGGATAGATCATCCCAACAGAAAATCAATATGGAAACATTGACCTCAAACACATTAGACCACATGGACTTAATAAGTATACACAAAAAATTTCATCCAAAACCAGCAGAATACACATTCTTTTCAAGCACACATGGAACATTGTCCAGGATAGATGACATGTTAGGCCACAAAACAAGTCTCAATAATTTAAGAAGATTGAAATTATATCAAGCGTCTTTTCTGAACACAATGGTATGGAACTAGAAATCAACTACAAGAAAACTGAAAAAAACACAAAAACATGGAGACTAAACAACATGATATTAAACAACTGATGTGTCAATGAACAAAACGAAGAGGAAATCAAAAAATACCCTGAGACAAATGAAAATGGAAACACAATATTCCAAAATCTATGAGATGCAGAAACAGCAGTTCTAAGAGGGAAGTTCACAGCAATAGAGGCCTACCTCAAGAAAGAAAAAAATCTCAAACAAACAATCTAACTTTGCACCTAAAGGAACTAGAAAAAGAAGAACAAATAAAGCCCAAAGTTAGCAGAAGGAAGGAAATAATAAAGATCAGAGCAGAAATAAATGAAATAGAAACTACAACAACAACAGAAAAGATCAATGAAACTTATCTTTGAAAAGATAAACAAAATTGATAAATCTTAGCCAGACTCATAAAGAAAAAAAAGAGAGGGCCCAAATAAATAAAATCAGAAATGAAAGCAGAGAAGCAACCAATACCACAGAAATACAAAGGATCATAAGAGGTTACTATAAATAATTATAAGCCAATATTTGGAAAACCTACAAGAAATGGATAAATTCCTAGAAACATAAAATCTTCCAAGACAAAGTCAAGACAAAATAGAATATCAGAATAGACAGATTACTAGTAATGAAACTGAATCAGTAATCAATAAACTCTCAACAAACAAAAGTCCAGGACCAGATGGCTTCAGAGGTGAACTCTACCAAAGATTTAAAGAAGAGTTAATACTTATCCTCCTCAAATTATTCCAAAAAATTGAAGAAGAAGGAATACTTCTGAACCAATTTTATGAGGCCAGCAATACTCTGATACCAAAACCAGACAAAGACAATACAAAAAAAGAAAATTTCAGGCCAATAACCCTGATGAACATAGACACAAAACTCCTCAACTAAATATTAGCAAATTGAATTCAACAGTACATTAAAAGATCATACACCACGATCAAGTGGGATTTATTCCAGGGTGCAAGGACAGTTTAACATCCACAAATCATTCAATGTAATACACTACATTGACAAAATGAAAGACAAAAATCATATGATCATCTCAGTAGTTGCAGAAAGATTTTGACAAAATTCAACATCCATTTATGATAATAACTCTCAAAAAAGCTTGTAGAAAGGGAACATACATCAACCTAATAAAGGCCATATATAACAAACCCACAGAACATCATACTCAATAGTGAAAAGCTGAAAGCTTTTCCTCTACGATCAGGGACAAGACAAGGACGCCCAAACTTGCTACTTTTTGTCAAGGTAGTATAGGAAGTCCTAGCCAGAGCAGTTAGGCAAGAAAAAGAAATAAAAGGCATCCAACTTGGAAAGGAAGAATTAAAATTGTAATTATTTGCAAATGACATGAAACTATATATAGAAAACTCTAAAAACTCCACCAAAAAATTACTAGAACTAATAAATGAATTCAGCAGGATACCAAATTAATATACAGAAATCTGTTGTATTTCTATACACTAATAACAAAATATCAGAAAGAGATATTAATAAAACAATCCATTTACAACTGCACCACAAAGAATAAAATACCAAGCAATGAATTTAACCAAAGAGGTGAAAGACCTGTACTCTGAAAACTATAAGACACTGATGAAAGAAACTGAAGATGAAACAAATAAATGGAAAAATATACCATGCTAATGAACTAGAAGAATTAATATTGTTAAAATGTCCATACTACCCAAAGCAATCTACAGATTCAATGCTATCCCTATCAAAATACCAATGGCATTTTTCACAGAACTAGAACAAACAATCCTAAAATATGTATGCAACTATGAAAGACCCCAAATACACAAAGAAATCTTGAGAAAGAAGAATAAAGCTGGAGGTACCACAAGTTTTGATTTCAAACTATACTACAGAGCTTTGGTAATCAAAACAGTATGGTACTGGCATAAAAAAAAAGACACGTAGATCAATGGCATCAAATAGAGAGCTGAGAAATAAACCCATCAATTAATTTGGCCACATTAATCCACAACATTTGGCCAATTAATCTACAACAGAGGAGGCAAGAAAAGGGGAAAAGATAGTCTCTTCAATAAATGGTGTTGGGAAAACTGGATAGCTACATGCAAAAGAATGAAACTGGACCACTATCTTACACCATATACAAAAATATACTCAAAATGGATTAAAGACTTGAATATAAGACCTGAAATCATAAAACTCCTAGAAGAAAACATAGGCAGTGAGCTCTTTGACATTGGTCTTAGTGATATTTTTTTGGATCTGTTTCCTCAGGAAAAGGCAACAAAAACAAAAATAAACAAATGCAACTACATCAAACTAAAAAGCTTTTTCACAGTGAAGGAAACCGTCAGCAAAATGAAAACGCAATCTACTGAATGGGAGAAGATATTTGCAAATGATATATCTGATAAGAGGTTAATTTCCAAAATATATAAAGAACTCATACAACTTAATATAAAAAAACCCAAACAATCTGATTAAAAAACGGGAAGAGGACCTCAATAGACATTTTTCCAAAGAAGACATACAGATGGCCAATAGGCACAGGAAAAAATGCTCAATATCGCTAATCATCAGGGAAATGCAAATGAAAACCACAATGAGATATCACCTCACACCTTTCAGAATGGCTATTATCAAAAAGACAAAAAAATAACAAGTGTTGGTGAGGATGTGGAGATAAGGGAACCCTTGTACACTGTTGGTGGGAATGTAAATTGGTGCAGCCACTATGGAAAACAGTATGGAGTTTCCTCAAAAAAATTAAAAATAGAACTACCATACAATCCAGCAATTCCAAATCAGGGTATTTATCCAAAGAAAATGAAAACACTAATTCAAAAAGACATATGCACCCCTATGTTTATTCCAGCATTCTTTACAATAGCTAAGACACGGAAGCAACCTAAGTGTCCAATGATAGATGAACTGAAAAAGAAGATGTGTTATATATACAATGGAGTACTAGCCATAAAAACAAATGAAATCTTGCCATTTGTGACAACATGGATGGACCTAGAGGGTCTTATGCTAAATGAAATAAGACAGAAAGAGAAAGACAAATACTGTCTGATTTCACTTATATGTGGATTCTGAAAAACAAAACAATTGAACAAACAAGACAAAACAGGAACAGACTCATAGGTGCAGAGGACAAACTCTTGGTTACCAGTGGGGAGAGAGGTGGGAGAATAGGCAAAATAGGTGAAATGGATTAAGAGGTACAAACTTATAAAGTAAATAAATCATGGGGATGTAATGTACAGCATAGAGAGTATAGTTAATAATATTGTGATAACTTTGTATGGTGACAGAAGGTAATTAGACTTATTGTGGTCAGAATGTATGTAAATATTCAATCACTATGTTGTAAACCTGAAACTAATATAACATTGTATACCAGTTATACTTCAATAAAAAACTCTAAATTCAGTAGATACCAGACAACTAAAAATAATATATTTTGTGTAGTAGTGAATTTACAGAAGAAAAAGTCATTGAAAAAGGACAATGCATAAAATAAGCCAACTATTCTTATAAATTTTTGTCCTAAGGAAGTATCCAGAACTTTCTCATGGCATGTAACACAACCTGTTTCAGGCTCATTTTCCTCATCCTTAAATTGAGGACAATGCTACCTAACTTACAGGGATGTTTTAAGAAGGAAAAATGGGACAGCACATGTGCAGTGCCTAAAAGATTACTGGCACACAGCTGCCACTCAATAAAGTTTTTCCATCATCTCTAGCCTGCATCCCTTGCCCTCACCCCCACATCTACCTTTTAATATAACCTTGGCAGTCTGAAAGCAATAAATAAGAAAACTCAAATACAAAGGGGAGAAAATATTTCTACTATATCATGTGACAAGTCTGGGTTATAAATTACAAATGCATAAGCCAGCCAGTATAACTATTCCAGGAGTTTTGGTGGATGTGTGGGGTGGGACGAACAAGGGGTGGGGACAAGGGTAAGAGGAGTTAGGTAGAACAGACCTAAGTAGTTATTTCAGATATACCTGGTACAAAAGACAACTACCATTTTAAAGCAAAGGGTAATTTTTATATCAAGACTGTCTACATATGAAACAAAGCTTCTATTCATAGAATATCTGTTAGTTCTGTGCTTTGGAAGAAAACCTATCTGATGTAGGTAACCACCACTGCTAGTTTGAAGAGAGCCAGATTTCAGGTCTGGTCAATCATTCTACAAGTATTTATGAAGCATTGACTTGGTGCAAAGTGCTATGCTAGATTCTCAGGACACCAAGATGAAACTATAGCTTCTTTGGGCTCAGGGTCCATAAAACACTTTGGTGAGTGCCCTAATGAGTTTACGTAGGAAATACTGTAGAATACTGGCAGACGGAGTAATTCTATACAGGGAGATAAGGGTCAGTTTACAAAGGACTTGACATTTGGGCTGTCGATGAGTCCTGACTGACTAGGGGTGAAAAAGAAATGCATTCTACCAAGAAGTACAATGCATAAGATGTAACAGAAGAAAGAAGGAGCCAGCCAGGTCAACAGTGAATAGATGAGAAACAAAGAAGTAGATGGAGATCAAGCTGGGAACACAGGTGTAGGTGAGAAGGCCTTCGTATTCCAGAGTCAGATGTTAGAACATTATTTTGTAAACCAAAATTGCAAACAGGTAGGCACAGTTTTAACAGGCTCTATGTTTCTTTAAAAATTTTAAGTCAACATTTTAAAAAGTGGAATTTCACAGAAAATTGTGGATTTCTGGCTTTTTTTTAAATTTGAAAATCTGGTAATACTAAATATTATTAGTCCTAGTGTGACTCCATGAGGGTTCAGATCTCCACAAGTGGTGGCAGCTCCAGGAAAGGAGGTATTTTTATCAAATTTACTTCCTTATTCTCAGCATCTTACATGTGCTAGGCACATAGTAAACGCTCTGTCAGTATTTGGTGAATGAAGGAGTGAACACTGGGCCTCATTCCTTGGCAGCAATTCCTCCTTCAAAAAAAGGAGGAATTCCTTCATTCCTCCATAGCTGGGACAAAGTGGAAATAGCTTTTTAAAAATCCCTATCTACTTTCTATGCTGCTTTTAAAAAAATAGCCAGGTATTCATTTATCTACCTTATTTACCCCTGTAGGCATCTGAGTTTGCCATCCTTGCAGCCTACGAGGCACAGGCGTGGAGGTTTCCACGAGAGGATTAACATAGACGTATAATCATCTCATATTTGAGGAATGCCAGGAAACAACATTTCAAATGTGGGTAGAAAGAAAAGATCCTTTAACAAAAACATCCTGAAAAGGAGCAGTCAGCGAAACAGGAGGAAAACCATTGTGAGTGGTGGCAAAGAATTAAGGGAAGAGGGAAGAGAGACTATCCACTAGAAGCAGAAGTGGTCAATAAAGCCAAGGGCCAAAGAAAGATCAAAGAAGATGAAAACCAAAAAGATCCACTGCACTTGGCAATTATGAAGTCATTTTCAATAAAGTGGTTGGGCAGACCACATAGCATCAAAAATTTTCTTCAGACCATTTTCAAAATGACTATTATAATCTTCCTAATAGAAGCATCTTGAGAGAAAAGGCTATCATGTGCAAGAAACCTAGAACTAACAACTCACATACCTACTTTACTGTATATAATTTTCTTTTTGTGTCTGTTAAAAGGAAACACTATTATGTATTTATCTGCTTGGTAAGCTCTTTGAGGTATTTAAAAGGAGTTGTTAACTACACATGGATATATCTGGATTATAAATGTAAAGAATTTATCAAGGAACAAATAAGTCTTAAACTCGGCCTTATCTAACTTATCCACTGATACAAAATCACTGTCCTGCAAATAAGAGAAGAGTGACAAGTACATTATTACTTTTCTCATGATGATTTTCTACTGAATTTGATGCCATTATAAAAAAAACCCTACCCCTAAACTTTATAACAATTTCTGGATTTGCGATTAGACAGCTGCCAATTAATTCTTACATGCTTACACAAGTCTAGCATATACATTTATCACAGTACTTTAAAAATCTAGATAGTTTTGCATTCCATGAAGGTTAAATGAAATGAACATCCAAAAAAGTACTATGTTCTTTGCCTGTAAAACAGTAGAACTTAAGACATGCTACTGATTGTTTCATAGTAAATTAGGCATTTTAAGATTTTTTTAGAAGTGGTGTCATACAACAATATAATCCTAAGTTTCATCCAAATATTCTACCATTAACTTTTATGTTCATACCCAACAACTGTTTAGATAACTATGGAATTTAGAAGTAATAAAATCATTATTTACTAAGGCTTAGTTTTCCCTCTTAATCAAAATAGTAAATCCCCTTGGCTAAAGGATATAGTTACAAAACCAGCATTTTTTTAACTTAAATCATATTCAAGATCATGCATGACAGACCAAGTGAAGGTCTACCTGGAAAGCATTCTCATGTCTCATTGTTGCTATCCAATCTTCAAAAGAGAAAAACAAAATAAAATAAAAACCATTTTCACTTGATTCCTTATTTCCTTTCAACTTGTTTGAGACTATAGAGAGTGGTTGAAAAAAGACTAACGCATTAAATTTGGTCATATTCCCTACTAATTTGAAGCTTTTCTTTATCTGATAAAATGCCATTTGCCGAACATGGGATTCATTGCAGAAGTTGGTTGGTCAATATACTACAACATAGCCCAAAACATCAAGAAGAAAATGAAGAGAGAAAACAATGACGAAAGATATTTGTAGGCTGTAGCTGAATGAAAGGGAGATGATAAAACCTAGCAACATTTAACACATAAAGTGAAATCACAAAGCATAATCATCCTTAAATGCAGAAATCTACACATGCCTAGGTGACTGTTCTGGAGACACAGTAATCCTGATAATACACTCTCAGATATTAATTTCCAACATGCACAATTGCTCACATCAGTATTTAAAGGATTTACTAAACCTATTTTATGAGCCAATCAAACATCCCTTTCTCACGGCAACATGATACAGAGCACACAGCACTTAAGTGGTTTATAATGATCACTCCCTTTCTCTAACATACCCCTGGGGACCTATGGAGGATTTATGTTCTTTTATGTTTAACAAACAAGTCTGGTATTGTAGACAAAATTTTCGTTCTCACATGGGAATTTAAAAACTGTGAGGACATGAGGGCTGCTTTCTTACTAAGAATTGTAAGGAGTAAACCAAAGAAATAAATTCACTGGTAAACATAATTGTCAGACACCCAACTTCCTTCAACAAAAATAAACCAACCCTGCAAAACAGGCTGTTTCTAGTTCACGCTAACTAAAACCCTGTCAATTAAATCTACCCCATGAATTATCGAACCTGGCGGTGGTGTGAAACCCTGCCAACAAATGAATGCGAATCTTCAAAAGACCTGGCTCTGCAAGTGTCAACTGGAGTCTGAGCTTGTTGGGGAAGGTAATAAAATTAATAAGATGACAATTATTCTGCAGTCCTTATTTGCTTTTACTTCAGTTTAGTAGACTACAACTCATACACAGAATGGAAGTTTTAGATCCTTATTTGGACTCCAAAATATCTGTCCATGCTTTAACTTATACTGAAAATAAATTTAAAAATAATTGTATTTATTAATTGCTTTTTATACATTAATTCATTCAATCCTCACAAAAATTATAAAAAGTTGGTACTGTTACGGTGCTCATCTTATAGACGATAAAATATAGAAAAGCTAAGTACCTGGGCAAGGTTATGTAGCAACTAAAAGTAGAGCCAAGTTTTCCATTTGGGCAGTTGAACTCCAGAGCCCATTCCCTTAAGGGCTAAGCCATACTGCCTATTATATTTAAAATATGCCTACATAATTATATTTGCTTTATTTTGAGGCCTAACTACACAGAATTTGTGTGTCTTTGTTCAAACTGGCCAAATGGTCTTGTTCAATGGCTGGAGAAACATTAAGCGTCATTCAAATAAAATTGATCAGCCAACTTGATAATTTGGGTACATAAATTTTACAGATATTTATTTTAATTAACTTGGTACTATTTATTTTTAGGCACTCTCAATTCTTTATGAAGAATTTCAAATCTACATAGGAATCGTGTAAGTCAAACCAACAAGCATGCTTCAGAGGACTGACAACACCAGATGGAGTAACTCTCATGAAAACATGAGAGTTCCACCTGTGAGAAATGGTTATGTTGTACATGTACATGTACATGGGATTGTACATGGTAGGAAATTAATAGTTTAAAATTATCTTATTACTAGATAAAAATACTGCAAATATGTAAGCCATGAATTCAATCTAAAAAGCTAGAAAAATCAAGAAAAACAAAAGAAAGTATAAGGTGAAAACTAATGAAGACAAAAACTATAAAAGATATATTAAAAAAATAATTAGAATTCAGAATTAAAACCAAAAGCTCATTCTCAGAAAAGAGGGAGAGGGAGAGGGGAGGGAAAAGGAGAATGAATCAAGAATTTATATAGTTAGGAATGAGGATGAAGATATAATCATAGATGAAAATGTATTTAACATTTGTAAGTATGTTTTATTTAACTTTATGCCAATTAAATCTGAAAAGCTAAATGAAATGGATGACTTATTAGGAAAACATAAATTATCAAAGTTGACTGAAAAAGTAGAAAAAGTAAACAGACTAATAACTCTAAAAGAAATTTAAAAGACTGTAAAACATTTATCAACAAAAAAAGATGGAATGGTATAGAGTTTTATAGGAGACTTCTATTTGACTTTAAAGGACCATATAATTCCAATTTTATATAAGCAATTGTAAAAAAAATTGAAAATGGCAGACATAGACCCAATTAATAATAAAAAAGCTACCCTAAATCTTATGAATATAGTTAACAATACTGTATCTTATAGTTGAAAGTTGCTAAGAGAGTAGATCTTAAATGTTCTCACCACAAAATAGAAACAGTTATGTGGCATGATGGGGATGTTAGCTAATGCTACAGAGGTAATCATATTGCAATATATAAGTGTATCAAATCAATATTTTGTATACCTTAAACTTGCAGAATACTGTATGTCAATTATATCTCAATAAAGCTGGAAAAAATATCTAATAAATGAAAAAAATATTGTTATTAGAGTTCTTTAAAATGGCAATATCAAACATTAAAAATTAAGACCAATTTGACTCATAAATTGAGGGAAATGCAAAAAATTTAATCAAATATCATCCATCAGTGGATTAAAAGATAGAATACTTCATGACAGAGTATCGATTTAGTTTATGAACATAAAGATGAATATAAGAATGACCTTTTATAATATTAAAAAGAGAAAACTATATAATCATATTAATAAATGCTGAAACAATATGATAAAAATAATTACTTAGATAAAAACTGAGTAAACTGTGAATAGCAGGAAACTTGCAAATCATGGTAAAAAATTATTTAGCAGAAACTAACTGCAAGTATTACATTAAATAAAATTAAAGTCATTCTCATTAAAGTTAGTACAAAGATAAAATCATCCATTCTCACCACTGTTTTCAGCATTTTGGAGGGAGGTTCTAGCTACTAAGAAAGGAAAGAAAAGAAATGTAATAGAAATAGAGAAGAAAAGTGATTTTTGGTTGATAATAGATTCCCTTGAGAACAGACCATAGTTGGGTAAGCACAGCAACTGGAAGAGCTTGGAAATAATCCAGGTGTGGGATGGGGTGGCTTGGAGTATGACAGGGGAGGTAGCGGTGAAGAATGGTTACATGCTGTATATATTTTGAAGGTAGATCTGATAGGAGATGGTGTGGGGTATGAGAGAAACACGGGTATGAAAGATGATTCTAAAGTTTTTGGCTTTTTAAAAACCATCTGGAACCAAAAGAATTCCGTAGTGTCTAAATATAGGATCCATATACAAATATTAATAGTTTTTCTTTATGACAGCAAAAAAAAATAAACTGAATAGAGAAAAAAATCTTTCACAGTAAAATTATAAAAATACACTAATAAATTTAACCAATAAAATATAAACACTATATGAAGAAATGTATACAATATTACTGAATGATAAAAAGGTATTAATTTACTATAATTTTGTCAAAATCCTTTCTTCTAAAATATTTGTACAAAATAATAATCATAATAATAGAGCAAACAATACGAAGTACATACTACATGCCAAACACTTTATAAATACTAACTCAATCTTCAAACACAGACATCCACAGCTACTATTATTTACCCATATTATAGATGGAGAAACTGAAGTATAAAGAGGTAATGTAACAAGGCAAAAGTCATACAGCTAAGAGTAATAGAGCTGGGGCAGGAACCTTGCTCTAGGCTTTCTCTCTAAAGAAGACACAATAAAGACTCATTCAGCCCAAAATGCATTGTTGAGAATTCTGATTTAAACTCTCCAGATCCTCTTCTTTAAAATGGGGATAATATTCACTAACTCTTAAGGCTGTTGTGAGGATTAAATGAGAGAATGTATATACCACTGTAGAGTGGTGTCTAACAAATAAGCTGCTCAGTAAATGGTAGGTTTTTTTTTTTTCAATTGTTGCTATCATCACAACCATATATGTAACCCATGGAAGATTTCACCCCGTGGAAAAGCCAACCCCAGAGCTCTTTATTTAGTGATAATTTGCATGGAACACTACTTTTGGCTCATGGCAGATCTCAGAACCCTTGGCCATTCTTCTCTGTGGGACTAATTGTCCTGAATCTAGCCTGCCCAGAACAATATAAGCATATATGTGTTTGCTATTATTATTAACGGTTGCTCCTTTCATTGTACTAGAAGACAGATTCATTAACAGATTGTGAAAACACTTACTTAATTTTGGGGTCTGTATTTTTATACCCTATAAAATAGGCACAGTAAAAGTATCAACTTTATGATTGCTGTGGGGATTAAACGATTTAAGGTATAAAAAGCACTCACCTATCTGCTCAGCATTTCTTCCCAGACTGATCAGTCCTTGAGATGTGTGATTCCTACCCTCAGTCAACTACTCCGTGTGTGCATGTATGCATTTTTACAGAAACATCACCTCGTATCATTGTACTATCGCTGAAATAATGCCAAGATTTAGGGAGCTGATGTTACTATGTCAATTCAGAGATTGCTCTCAAGACAAGGTATGGTATTCATGTCCCTCTCTCCTCTAAGGGCCACTTCTCTTACTCTTCATTACTATCTGGTAATTAGTTTAAAAACAAAAATCTCATTAACATTTAGGCCTCCCTACTGTGATGCTTTGTGGTGTGTGGCTGTTTATTAAACACATATTGAGTGAGTCACTATTAAATGAGTAATAATTAACTAACAGTTCATGTAAATGATAGGCAATATACATACCTTGATCATATGTGGCAAGTGAACCACTGTAGTATTGAAAGAGAGTTGAGGAACTAAATTTAACAAAGGAAATTAGCATTCTATTTAGATTTAAGCAAAATTTTTTTCTCATGGATTATCATCTTGTGATTTTCCCTTCTACTTTCAATGCATAGGGTAAGAACAAAGGGACAGCATGCCAGTAAAGGTAGGTGGATAAAGGAAAAAAGTGGGACTTCCTATAATGCATCCCAATTACAGTACTGAGTTTAGAATGTTTAGGAATATTGAAACGGGAATGTACATATCAAGACTTACTTAAAGGGCATCAAAGTGTAAGGTAAGAAGGAAGGGCTACGAACATACTCTCAGCTACCCAACACCAAGACCATTCCAGGCCCAGGAAACCGACAATTAACCATTACTGACAGGCACCCTAGAGGCTGCTCTTTCTGTACATTGTTTTCCTACCAACCAAATATGTTCTTTGAATAGCTGTATTCCATTGCCTAAACATATTTATAAAAGGCCACGATATCATTAATCAAGACATCTTTAAAGGATTACTATAGGTTAGGTTCTTTCATTTTTTATCTATGCTGTACTGTTGCTACATTTGCAAATACCAAGGTACTCTAGATATGGATTTATCTAAAGCTGCAAGAAATATTTAAGTAACGTGATAATAAAATTTGGACAGGACTCATGCTAACACTTATCAAAGCATTATCATGACTTCAGGCCTGATTTTAAAAGAAAATATTTAAATGGCTGATCAGCAGCATAAGGCATTTTAAAAGGCTCATCTGTTTAGATACACAAATTTACCTTTGATGATAATATCTGAAAATGATAAAATGAGTTTGCTTTAGAATATACCAAAGTAAAATGAAAATATTCTTCCTTTTAGGCTACTGGAGAATTTCAGGTACAGTTCTTGAATATGAATGTTTAAAAAAAAACTCAAGGTATTTACTTTGAGTATTTGTACTATTGAATCTCATAATGGAATGATTTATGAGAAATAATACTCTCAGAGTTTAAAAGAAATTTCAGGTCATCCAGCATAATTCATTATTCAAAATTTTAACATCAGTAAGAACAGATCCATAGACAAGTACTTTAACAAACATAAACAGATAAGCAGCATATTTCAATCCTGGCTGATTAACTGGTTATTTTAAGGAAATAGGTGTTCAATATAAAATGGCTCTAGACTTCAGGTTCCTCTTCAGTAAAATAAACGACTGAAATAGATAGTCGAGGAGGTCATTTTAAAAAATCTTGACTTTTTTTTTCTATTTTAAGAACCAAATCACATTTCTTTTCATGTGTGTAGTTATGTCAAAAAATATGCAGCTTAAACACAGAACATACAATTAGAACATACTCACTACTACATTTTCCAGAAAATTTTATTTTCCATGGTCTACATGGCACTGTTATCACCAAATATTGTTATTTTCTACAGGCAATATCCATGGAAATGAACTTGTAAAATACCAATGTATTATGAAGAGGAAAAATATATACCAACAGAAGCGTTGAGAGGCCAAACAAATGCATTACACAGTGGAGTCCCACATTGTGCAAGGCCTGCCCTCTAATGACGCAGGCCCAAGATTAGAAACACTAATCCCATTAAGGGAAGTGAAGCCGCCTCCACCAGAAATGTTATAATACCTCCTCCCCCTATGTCACATTCACAAAAAACTCTTCCAAAGTGCCAACTGGTAAATGGGGAAGACCCATGGCTACCATAAACTGCAAGTGATGTCTTTCAGAACAAAATCCTTTTTCTTATTTACTGTGTAGCACAAATCACACCTTAAAAGGTCACCCTTTAGAACCAAAAGCACATTTCAGAATTCATTTGACATATGATCCATCTGGCTCTTCTGATAAGAGATATATCCCTTATCCTTTATCAGATATAATACCAATCAGAGTGGTTCCAAGAAGTAATAACAGAATGGGATCTGGCATAAAGAAGATGCTTAATCAATGGAAGAAGTTTTTATTATCTATTGAAAATTCTATTAGTTTTCTAGACTTTCTAGTTTTTCATTCACCTGTGTTGTCTAATTTAAGTTATAAGAATGTTTCAAACAACTAACAGGAATTTTACTGCTATGTTGTTTGCTTTTTCTACCTTTTCTTCAGTAATCACTATACAGAATATATGTATATGTATGTGTGTATATGTACCCCATACATAAATATGTACTCTAAATATCTATGCCCTGTGTATATGTGTGTCGATATACCCCCAAATATATGTAAATATATATACACACATAGAGACACACTTATATGTGTGTGTGTGTATTTAGAGTACAGATATTTAGAATATAGATAAAATTCTACTTTCATCCCTTTCATTTTTACATTACCCCCTAAGTAAACATGTATTTACTTTAAGGATGCTCATTATCAATCTTTGCAATTAATCTCTTGGAATACTATAAAGACATTAAAAAAAATATGCAAACTCCAGAGATAGAATTAGGTAGAGCTGGTATAAAGGTTTTTTTTAAAGTTTACTTAGCAATTTTGAAACAATCAATCTTCAATAGAGAATGGAATTCTGTGGAGACTAAAATAAACTATTTAATGGAAATTTAGTGAAGTATAGACATTAATAACATTTTCTGAGACTTCAGATTTTGACAAAAGAAAAATAATTTAACCTCTTTCATCAGAAATTTAGACTTTCAGAAATTAAAGAAACAAGTCATCCTATTCATACTGCATGTTAAAAATATGAAAACTTTTTGCCTCTTGTGTTTTGCTAGGATCATCGTTTTTATTTCCAATGAGAAAAGATTTATGGGATATGTGGGATTATATTTTCCTCAGAACCTGATTATAGAATGAGGCAAAAAAAAGAAAAGAAAAAGACTGTCATTTCTCAAGAAACAAAACAAAACAAAAATCTTCATAGTAAAGGAAACATTTCAGATTGTTAGGTGATTTGATCACTGTAATAAGTCCTGCTAAGGCACTTACTTCATATTTCACGGCACGAAAAGGGAAATAAGAAATACTAGGCTTAGTGCCCACTTGGCTAAATCCACCTTCCTGGGCAATATCCCTAGGCAGGGATTTTTTGGCCCTAGATTTGTTTTATTTTCCTCTTCTCACTTTTAAAATTTTCTTCTTGCTCTGTATTTCTTTCCTTACTTACCCTGTTAAAATTACCCCTTCAAGATGCTTTAATATCCAGGATTCCCACCATAGCCTTTAATAGGTTTCTGTGCTACCAGAAAATTCAGTAGTTTTTAACAGTTTCAAATGTGTCACTCACTTCATTTCCTCTTTTGCTCCAAATATTTCCTCTTAGTTTTCTCACTCCTTGACAGAAGAGTTAGAATAGCTTTTTTTGGTATTATCTCATGTCTTCTAATCACACATTCAGAAATTTTGATCTATCTACATATTCCACTGAGCCTCAATTTCCTTCTCTGAAAATGACAAGAATCAATCACGCATTTCACTTCTTAATTTTAACAAGGAAGTAATAGAAATAAAGTACAAGAGTACCAAATCCTTTGGCAGTGTGAGGAACCTTCCATTAATATTACTTCAGTAATTTAATAGAACCAAATAGAAATTAGACTTCATTAGTTCAGAAACTTATCTGAAAAACTGTGTTAATTATCACACACCTAGGCAAAATTGAGATCCAACAAGTAGCCACTTGCAGCAATTTATGTACTCTGGTTTCAATTACAAAGCCATCTATATTTTCATTTAAAATATGAAAATACAGGGGCCGCCCGGTGGCGCAGCGGTTTAGTCCGCGCTTGGCAGCCCCGGGTTCGCGAGTTCGGATCCCGGGCGCCCGCCCACGCACTGCCTGTCAGCCATGCCCGTGGAAGCGTCCCATATAAAGTAGAGGAAGATGGGCACGGATGTTAGCCCAGGGCCAGTCTTCCTCAGCAAAAAGGGGAGAAGTGGCAACAGATGTTAGCTCAGGGCTGGTCCTCCCCCCCCCAAAAAAAAAATTGAAAATACACATTTAAGTGTCTTTAACATACTGTATTGCATAGGACAATTCTAAAAATAAACTTAGAATATAAGCTCTTCGAAGGCAAGGACTGCATTTTGTTTTTTTTCAATCTTCACGTGCCCAGACTCTATCTACTATGTGACACTGTGGCATGAATACTGACCCACTCCATTTGGTTGATATGAGAACTGAAGTACTTCAAACTACAAAGGAAAATAAAAGGTACAGCCATGTGCCTCCTCTCCCTGCTCCCATCCCAAACTTCAGTTCAGGGATCTGATGAAACACAGACAACTTTCCATTCTACTTGTGGGCCTTTGGGCAACTGAGTAATTGTGGGCTTAGGGCTTTAGTCATTTGTGAACCTCAACCTGGGCGAGACAGCATATTTCACCAGATGGCAAATATGATCACATTTCTTGGTACAGCAACTCCAGCAATAATATTCCTGTCATAGGTCAAGAACGTACTTTATATCACCAAGTTATGACTAATGGGCTCCGAGCACATACGGCGGTACATTTCATTGGATATACTCAGAAACTGCCTAATGGCAACTTTTTAAATACTGAGCACGGAATCCCTTAAAATAAAAGATTCCATGCTCAATATTTAAAAAGTTGATTGATTAAATTGCTTACTACCAATAATATTGCCTCCACCACTTCACTTGGCACATTTTTACTTATCCTTCATATTTCAGCTAAGTATGACTTCCTCAGAGAAGCTATCTGTGAGTCCCACAAGCAAAGCTTGCAAAGTTTTTGCAGCACGGTCCACACCACACCCCATTACGATTTTGAATTACATTTTTTGCATGCCTGTCCCCTTACTAGTCAATGCTTTCTGGAGGCCAGGGGCCCATCTAATAATTTTTTTATTCCCAATATTTAACATGGTATTTGGTCCATACGCAGCAGGGGCTAAATAACTGTTGAGTGATGGATAGATGGATGATTCTGCACATAGATAATATGCTAACATACATATTTATATACAAATATATGTAGACAAAGCAGGCTACCAAACAGTCATGATTACATATGTGGTGTTGACTATATAACTAATATTTATACTCGAACATTTTTTTTCCTTTTTTCTCTAATTCTCGCTATTCAAACAAGCACAACTAATTTTTTCAAAAATAATTGCAAGTGGCTTTTTAAAAATGAGGACACTAGACTTTATTCAAAGTAACAAATTAGGCACTGTTTTTTAGAAATTCATTATAATGTTAATCATCCGTCATTTTCCCACATGCTAACCATTACCATGGTGAGGACTTTAATTTACTGTATACACTTGGCATACTAGCTTAACACTGGTTATGCAACTTGCTGTGTTTTAATTCTATGGTTTAGGTATCTTACTGTTTCTTTTTCAAATGTCCTTCCAACTAGGGAGATTTTCAGATCCCATGGAAGCCCAGCTAACTGAGGTCACATACTTGTATACCACATCCTCAGGAGTGGTTATTATACTGAATAAAGGACTGGAAAAACAGTATTAATTACATATTCTCAAGTAAACCCAAACCTTATCTTTATTACCAATCATTCTCTTTGACTGAATATTTTACCCTTTTCAAGGAAGTAACAAGCAGGACTGAAGATGAGTTTTTCTCTCTAGCTCTTCCCACCTGCATTCTTACACAGGAGATTAATAAATTACAAAGTGGTCTATGAGTAATCCTTCTCCTTTATCACACACAGCCCATCCCATGAACTGTTAGTTCGAATATTTTTGTCTATTTCAAAATATTTTGTCTGTTTTCTCTCTTCATACTGAAATCCCATTATTTCAGGCCCCCATTAACGTAACCCAGATTATTCCAATAGCCTCTGTAGCCTAAAGCCTCTCTAACCCACACTCTTCCTCCTTTTCCTTCCACACACCATTTCTCTGAACACTGTGAGGCTCATCTACTGTAAAAATAGGCTTTACTGGCGCTAGCCTGGTGGCGTAGTGGTTAGGTTCACGTGCTCCACTTCGGTGGCCTGTTTCGGATCCCAGGCGCCAACCTGCGCACCACTTATCAAGCCACACAGTGGAAGGCATCCCACACATAGAGTAGAGGAAGATGGGCATGGATGTTAGCCCAGGGCCAATCTTCCTCAGCAAAAAAAAGGCTTTATTATTATTATTTTTTGCTGAGGAAGATTGGCCCTGAGCTAACATCTGTTGGCAATCCTCCTCTTTTTACTGAGGAAGATTGGCCCTGGGCTAACATCTGTGCCCATCTTCCTCTATTTTGTATGTGGGACACCTGCCACAGCATGGCCACCAATGAATGGTATAGGTCCATACCCGGGAACTGAACCTGTGTCACTGAAGCAGAGCATGCTGAACTTAACCAGTAGGCTATGGGGCTGGCCCCCAAAATCGGCTTTATTTTATCTTGCACTTTCATAAAACACACACTGGCACACATGACACATACACCACACACGAAATCATTAGTGGTTATTGATTTTCCTCTTTGTCAGATCAGAACCTTGGACATAATATTTTTCATTTCAATTTAATATATTTAATTCTGGTTTATAGGTTGGTATTTTGAGAGTTTGGTTCATGTTAGCCTGTTATTGAGAAACTGATCACTGTTCAATGTGCTTTTCAAATCAGATTTTGAGTCATCTCAGCTAAAGGCCACATTCTAGTGGTGAATTCATGAAGGTAAATATCAATTTTTGATGTCTCTTGGCAGCCACCCTGCTGGTGACCTCCTACTGGGCTGTTCATTTCCATTCAGACTTTTACACTTTGCAAATATGTTCTATTCTTCACAATTTAGCATTTAATTTCATATTATCTTGTTTCTTTCAAGCAAAAGCATCCCTGGCTAGTTTAGATGTTCCCTGAGGGAAAGGATTAGATTAACGCTTCTGCTCTGACAATCAGGCCTCCTTACACTTGGTGGGTGTTCAATAAGCACACATTAAATCTGATTATAGGAGAGTAAACTCGCATCATCTAACCACAGGACAGTAAACCAGAGCATAATTAAACTTGAACTTTGCAGCAATTGTAAAAGATTTGATGACCATAAATTCCTATTATTAGCAAACAGTTTTGGGATGGAATTATGTGTTGTAATCCCGTGACTACTTTATTATCAAAACCATCAAATAGGAAGTAAATTGTTTGTGTGATTATGGCTGCATTACTTAACGATTTACACTGTTTTACAAAGTGTTGTTTTTCTTTTAAATTTTATGATGAACAGGAAAGACTATTCTGATGTTTTTCATGCCTAGTAAATAATATAACAGCTAATAGAGATGACGATAATTCTATTCTTATATGATACTATATCTTAGAACAAAGGTGTGAATACCATATCTATTATTTACTAGCTCTGTATATTTGGACAATTTTTACATCCTCTTTCAGCCTGTATCCTCCCTTGTAAAACAGAAATAATACCTACTGGGAAGGACTGCTGGAAGATGAGAGTTCACATGGGTAACTAACCTAGCTGAAGGCTTGGCAGATAGTAGGTGCTCAACCACTGGTAGCATTTATCACATGGCACCTACCTGCTTGGGTTCTCTATCCAGGGCCTCAGTAACTTGAGTGCATCAGAACAGGAATGCAGTCTGCACAGCCTGTAGCCTTCACAGGTCACCTTCTTCCTTCCCTTCTTTCCTTTCTACCTTCCTTCCTCTCTCCCTCTCTTCTTTCTTTCTTTTTTCTCTTCTCTTTTTCTTTCTTTCCTTTCTTTGCATGCCACATGGCAAACTTTGAATAGATTTTTGAGCCTTCCTTTTTATCTTCTGAGAAATTCTTCATATTAAAGTTCTTGAGAACTTCTTGAGAATTTTGCTAAGTTAGGAGTGTCACAATCTGGAGCATGATGTCCAACTATTATAGTCACTTATTTGGATGTTCTTAATCTAGATAAATAGGAGGTAAACTGTGATTAGAGATTTCCTTTTTTCAAAATACCCTAGGATAACATACAGGGCAGGCCTCATTTCCACTGAGATTAACCTCAATGCCTCAGCAAAAACAGTGCCTACCACAATCCCATGAAATAATTTTAGAAGCAATAAATTATGACTGGTTTCATTTACACAAATATTTTGATATCATGAACTAGCTTGCTTATTCAAACTGACGGACTGAGATGGAGAGCTACAGATAGAAAGGTCAAGAAGTAGATGATGTTTTTGACGTTAGTGCGTGGGGTTTCTGGTGAGAAAGGAGTAGGGGGTTAAATCAGCTGCCACATGGGGAAGTGATCTGGGTCTCGGCAGACAGGGAACACAGCATACTTGAAATTTGCAAATTCATTCAAACATTTTTCTAAGTGCTTGAAACAGCTGTTAGGAATAACATTTTTGAGGAAAAAAATCTTTGGGCAATGAAGTTTCCAAGTGTATTGTATGTAATGGCTAAGTACTTTGCTACTTTATAACTATTAGCAGCATATTGATTCAAAAAATTTCTTGGCTCTGTTACATTTAGGAATTCTTCATGGTCTTGAGTCATACAGTTAAGAGTTTGAAAATGACGAAACAGTAGAGCACCTGATAGATTCCCAAGCAGTGAAATTTTTGTTATATTAAATTTAATTAAAGGAAGATGATTCTTAGAGCTCAAAAATGAGAAGGAATGGGGCCAGGTAATACACAGGTAATCTGTTACATTACTCACTTAGAAGAGGTGTGGGATGATGAAAGAAAGGACAGGACTATGTTTTTGCAGTGGCATTTCCAGAAAAAGCGTGTACTGAACTGATTACAATATGGAGTTGATCAGAACTTTAAGCATTTACCATTTAAAACTAATGTCCAATTAAAAATGAATTTTAATCCAAAGGATCATGTATAAAACAGCAGTTTAAGAAAACTGAAGTGATTTTTTTATAGCAACAGAAAAGTTATAATATTATCTTATACTTTAATGTTTTCAAAGAACTTTTATAAAACATTACTTGTTTGGATAAAGGCAAAATAAAGGTTAGTGTTCCCATATATTTCTGGATATTCTGGGGAAATGCAGACCTTTCAGCGTTGAAAGTGACTTGAATCTTCATCTGGAACGCAATCCCCTTATTTTATTATATTTAAAGCATATAATGATAAAACAGGCTAACTAATTTAGCCAAGGCAAGAAAGCTAATAGTAAATGACAGAATTGAATCTGAAACATGTTAGGCATTCCAAGCCAGTGTTCTTCCTAGTAAATTAAACTTTCTCATGTAAATAAGTTGCCAATTCATCCTACTAAAAAATCTAAGTGATCAGTATGGTACCTGGAGCAAAGCACAAATGGAATTTCTTCATTTTCCAAACTAGTAGTCCAAATACTGCGTGAACTGAAAAATGCACTCAGAATTTTACCCTGATGCATGAGGAAAAATCTCTTCTCCTCATGGTCTCCATTGGGATTTTTTTTTTTTTTTTTTTTACAGTCCAGAAGTCTTTTATTTTTTTTCACTTATCATGCCATGAATTCATAGGGAACGGGTTCCAGCAGCTCAGGCTCCTTTCCATTGGTTCTCGCAAAGTGTGCTTCTCTGGGCGGAGCAGGCTGGCGCTTCAGCTGCACCCAAGTACCTTTCTCTTTGGCTTCCTTCTTTTTCTGATCATTTTCCTTCACACGTTTCAGGAAGCTATCTCGGCTCTTAGAGTGCTTAATATGTTCAATACGTACGTTAATTCTCTTGGCGAGAATCTTGCCCTTAACTTGTTTGTTTACAACAATGCCAACAGCATGCTGGGTAACATTGTAGACTCTTCCAGTTTTGCCATGGTAACATTTGTGGGGCATTCCTTTTTGAACAGTGCCCATTCCCTTGATGCCTACAATATCACCTTTCTTGTTGATTCGCATGTATGTAGCCAAAGGAACAACTCCACGTTTTCTAAAAGGCCTAGAGAACATATAGCGGGTGCCTCTCCTCTTTCCCTTCGTGTTGGTCATTTTGGCAAATTACTGGAAGATGGCGGTTCTGGCCAAAAGGCTCCATTGGGATTTTAATAACAGAATAGGAACACATAGCTCTGTGTACCCGTAACCTGAACATTTCTATTGACAGAAATTAAAGAAGGTATACCTTACTATGGGCAAGAGCATATTTCAATACCTACATAAAAAGAGCATCTCACTAGACCACCCACTACCCGAGTGCTCTGAATTGGAGTTCACAAAGACAAAGTTCACTCTGCAGGGGCAGGAACTTCTGGCCTCCTCCTTCCTCCTTGTCCACCTTTGAGTGTGTATCTATGAATACACAGAGGTCTTGCAAATAATTCTTAAGCCAGTGGATGGCTTATACAAGCATCCATCATGGCCAATACTCAATTTCAACTAGTTCTTAGGCAAGTCATAACTACCACAGACCCTTTCTTTATACCACTGCACTAAATTAAGATAAGGTTCCTTTGATTGAACTTAACAAAATGTTTAATTGAAGTGAGGTCCTTTCCATAGCATTTTCCTTTAAGTTTTTTAATCCAATAAAAGAACTTTCTCCTTGATTTCCATGAGATCGTCTATATACCAACACAAAATCCTTTTTTTCTCTGTTCTTACTATAAGTTTCAGTGAATGATAATAGTTGTTTCTGCCTTCACAGAATCAGTCTACTGGGGCTGACAGTTATGCTACTTTATCTGCAGTAAACATGGACTAGGAGATAATATTCATACCACTTCTTCTGCTGAAAATGGAGGTATAAGTATGAAAAACACTGCCAAGAAAGCTGAGAAGGTGGTCTTCGACTTCCATTCTGTATCTTCACATCTGAATCAGATGCAATGAAATCTTTTAAGCTTAACTTGGAAGAATTTTGTTAGATATGTTAATTTAACCTTTGTTAATTACACAGCAAAACAATAATTCTTTTGTAAAAGTTAGGTTTTTTTTTTTTTAATCACTCTGGAAAAAACCTTAGAGGGGGAATCAAATGACAATTAGAAATAATTTCATCAATCAATTAGAAATAAATCCTAAGTCAGCATCTGCCTGTATTATAATAGCCAGAGGAGGTAGCCTGTTTGCTACATAGAGTTGTATGGAATTAGTCTGTTCCATAAAGAGAGCTGGGATCTGAATACAGTCTGCCTCTCCAAGAGTCAGGGCCAGGTGAATTGAAGAAAGTGTGTTTTGCTTTGAAAGCCCAAATAGAAAAATGACATTAACAATTTAATATTGGACATATAACTGCATAAAACATTGAATTAGCTGAGAAAAGAAAGGTCAGTGCAGAATTGTAACAGTATATTTAAGATTTGTACATGTAGAAGTCTTTATTATTAACGTCTGGGCTCTATTGCTCTTGCTTGGTTTTTCTTTTTGGGTAAAATTGTATAAATGGATAACCAGCTAGCTAGCTAGTAATATGGGTATTTCTTTGCTCCTAGAAGTTGTCCATGGTGAATTCCTTGCGCCAGTTGGACAAATCAAGTAAGAGATCTCATTGTGACCCCAGTAGCAGCAAGGCAGCTTCTGAAAGTAAAGGCACAGCATAAAGAATGGCATTCCAGCATTCCCCGAATCCTCACAGAGGGCCAACTGTAAAACTCTTTCTGAATCAATGCGGGAAAGTGATATCTGGGCAATAACCAAACAGAGAAGGTGGGAAAAGGAAGGCAAAAGAGAGAGGAAGGTATTGGGAGGAGAAGAGGAGAGGATAAGATGCAGGAAAAAAGGTGAAGGGTTGGTGAGAGACAAACATCGGGTGAGCCAGACATGAGTTTTGGGAGTTACAGGATACATTCTTTCTGTACTTGGAATGTTGATTTTGAACATTTCAAAACAGAAAACCAAAACATCTCATTAGCCAAGGGCAGAGTCCCTTGATCTCAGGCTTGGTCAGATCCCCACCCTTCATTTAAGCCCTCTTGGGAATGATTTTTTTTTTTAAGTTACAAAAGTAATTTCTCCAGAGGTCAAAGGATAACAAAACTATAAATTATGCCATTGAGTTAACTACAGTCAAAAGAGTTGCTGGAAAGGGCACTGGCAAAATCTTCACTCTAAAGAGAACTTTATTCTGTGGCCAAAAGTGCAGGTAGGAAAAATACTAACTGTAAATTTGAAAGCTGCACTTCAACTCCTTTTGGTTCTTAACACCAATAAGGGAGATTGTTCTTTTTCCACCACCAACACCTCTTCTCCTTTCTGATGGAAAAAGAAACAGTTTGCTCTTAGGGACCATCTCTGCACCAATCACAGTCCATCACTTGGCTTCAGGAAGGGCACACAATCCAAATCTTGCCAAGCACAGTAACACATGCTCCTGGCTCCCCCTATACTAACTGGTCCAGGGATGATATGTGGTTCAAACCAGGCCAATCAAAACTCTTCTGAGAATTTTTGCAGGAACTTTTCCTGTCTCCTTTGCTAAAATCTTGGCACTTCCATGGTTTTCTCTGCCATTTTATGAAGACAGACTGGTTGAAAATGAAGTCGACCCCAGGGAAACAAGTCCATAGAGGCAGAGAAGAAGAGACAGAGAGTTGATGGCATCATTCAGAACCTGGAGAAAGGCTATTCCTGAAATTTTCAGAAATATAATCCAAACATTTCCTTTTTCCAGTTACTGTCACTGTCTAATTATTTGTGGCTACTTGAAACTAAGAGTCTTAAATTTATACTTCCTTGTATGAACCCCACTATCTTTCGACTTATGCTATTATCTATATTTGGAAAACTCATTTTGGTATGGCACACCTGTAGCAGAACTGCAATATTATTTCTAGACACCACACAATATTGGTCTGCACTGTCTGCTCTTCTCAGAGTCCATGTAAACCTAGCCTAACCCTTGCCGAAAAGAGGAAGGCCATCTCTTCTCTATAACAGAATGGCCATTTAGCATTCTAAGTTATTTCTTGATTTGTCTTTAATATAAATATTTCTAATGTCAGCAATGTTGAAATTGGTCAATTTTTTCCTCCCAACACTTGTGCCCTGGGGCAAAAGAGAATGTAGCTTTGGAATAAAAAGCAGTAGATTTTCTTTGCACACACATGTATGGGCACCCACACACCCACCCACCCATTCCCCCCACCCACACAGATCTTTAACAATGAAGGGGGTAATGGTAAGAGAGGAATATGCTTTCTGCTGTTGGATCAATCAGAAAATAATTAGGCAAAGTGTAGGTATGATGGAATATCTAACTGTAGAATTTTGTGTTTGAGAAATAAAATTCCTCCAACTATTCCAATTGCCTTCAAACTCTCTTCCACCTATTTTGCATGCTTCTGTCAGTATTCTATCCCTAACATGTAGTCCAGTTCATGACCCTGTTCACAACAAAACCCTTAGCTTCTGACAGCATAAGAAAGGAAGTCCAAATCCATCAGCTTAGTATTCAAAGTTCTTCACAATTTGATCCTATCCACCAGTACAGCCTCCTCCCTACCACACTACCACGGCATCTCATGCTCCAGAGAAACTCACTGTTCACCAATTATTCCCTACTTTCGCCATCTTCAGTCTAACTCTGCCTGGAGTACTCATGACTCTTCAACCCACGTATTATTTTATTTTAACTAACTTTTATTGAGTATCTATTAGGTGCTAGTCAGCTGTGAAATCTTATCTACTTTTCAAGGCCTAATACATATTGTATTCCCATACCTCCCTGGATTATAACTAATCTGCGCTTTAATATTTACAGCACTTCTTAGTTACGACAAAGCTCTGTAGCAGACACTCCTGTTTACCTACAGAGCTTCCTCCAATGCACCCTTCCCTTCTTCCTTAAAACAGAAGTGATTTGTTTAGGTAACCAACCTACAAGTGCTTCAGCACAGATGGGCCCCTAACACAAGTCTGGATGAATAATGAATGCTCTAAGTCAACCTGGTTCCCCTTCTCCTTGCCAGTAGTTGAGGTAGGCATACCACAGAAAGTAGCCAGACCATCATCTATAATACTGGCAAACCTTCTCGTCTGGTCTTACAGCAAGGTTCCCATAGTGTACCTTAAAAAGGTATGGATTTTTTGTTTAACCTATCTTTTTCTTGCCACCATGTACAGGACTGAAATTCTGAATTATAGTCCAACACCCAGCTACTTATTCTCAGGCCCAGTCCTGCAGATTCAGGCTGGGAATTACGTAGGTAAAAGGCTTCACGTGATGTCCTTGGAACTCTCAGAACTAAAATTTAGGATAACTTATGCCAAATAGTGACTAGAGGTATCCTTTCCTTCCCTCATTCCTTTTAAGGGGTTCATGAAAACATTTTGCTTGGAAGATAAATTCTTATGATGCACTTATGGGTTTCTAACATCATTATGAGCTAAATAAACAATACTGCCTTTCTTTATTTCAGTTGTATGGCCATGGAACTAAGGAATATTTTATATAGTTTTCATAAACAATTGTTTCCTTAAAATTTTATCACCCACAGCTTGCACTAGCATTGTAAAATTGATGTAAGAAATCTATACTATCTTTGAAAGTTATATCTACTTGAGTGAAACATAGAAAATGAGTATTTGAGTTTCTGAGGTCCGCATGGCAGGGTTAATTCATGCACCCGGATTTCTCCATAATAAATTAATAACAATTATTTATAGACTGCTGCTGGTAAGACACAGTTATGGCATGAATTAGAAAATGATCAACAAAGCAATCTAAACATATTCAGTTACAGTAATAGCTGTACTCTGTATTTATCATATTCTGGGATTGATGGCATTTTATTTTAACTGCCTATTTATTTGTCTGCCTCTTTCCCCAGACTATGAGCTATTTGACGTCATGAGCCATCTCCTATTCATTACTATCATCCTATTTACCTACCACAGTGCTCAAGAAGTGCTTGTTGAATGTCAGAGTAAATAAATGGGCAAATAATAACACCACATTAATTTATTATAAACATTAATTTATTATAAACAGCAGGAAGAGAGAAAAAAGTTTAAAACTTTTTTAATTTTAAAGAAAAACTACTTTTGATCATTTTAAATTCTAAATATTGAAAAAATCTGTTTATTTCATTTAGCATATTTAGCATTAATATCATTAAAATTTTTCCACATTGGACCATTTATAGCATTTCCTCCAGAGAAACTCCATTGTTTTAGTGAAAAAGAGGCATTATTTTAAATGGGACAGATTGATTAACCTACCCTTTTTCAAAAGCTGTCCCTTATCGTCTTTCTCTTTGTAAAATCTTATATATAATAAGTAGATTATTTACTTCACAATGAGAACAAACAAAAAAGATTTTAAAAAAGTTTTCCACTAAAAATGTGTCCTCCTAGGGACACCATATGTCACTAACATAAGAGCCACACACACACAAACAACAATGAAAAATTAAGACATGCTTTGGCATTTTTTTACACCAAAGTGTACAACACACACAGACACACAGACACATACAATATTCATCTTTCCCCTCCTTGTCCCCCACCAATCCCTTCTCTCATATTGCCTACATATCCTGTCAGCCTGTAAAAGCAATAAAACCTAATTTGCATCTGACTTGTTTTGCTCTTTGTAATAATATCAATCTTCAATAGCATAAAAAACACAATTCACTCTTTTTCTTTACAAAAGATGATTTGAGAAGCCAGTAGGGCTATGGGGAAAAAGTCAAACATCTCATCTGAGTCTGTCCTCTTTTGAAGATACAGCTAAAATAGTGATTCAGGTTTTCCAGACTCTCCTATATTTTGGACTTGAGAAAATATTTAAAATGGGGCAGTTTAAACTCTTAAACTGCATTTTAGGGTGGTACATTTATATTTTAGTTCTGTAGCACTATCATGGAGAAGAGTCAATTTTGCTATTTTTTTAAAAAAAGGAATTTTAAACTTTAACTTGAGAGTATCAAGCCTTGTCAAGAAAAATTTTATTTTCCTTGACATCCCAGCCATATGATGGACAAAGTTAGGTAGAGAAACTCCTCTTGGTACATTACAACTAAAACTGCTGAATAAATGATTGAAAGAGAACCACTGTTTTAACGCAATACTGAACTGTCAGGAAAATAAAAGAATTCTTTAGAGGACAAACAAGCACAAGAATCAGAATTTCAGTGAGGTAAATATGTTCTAGCCCTGGGGGGATCTGCCGAGCCATGGTGTACAAGAGCAGGAGTTTAATGGGCCACAAGTGGTATAGAAGCCTGGGGTCAGATCCTAACCCTGTCCCTTCCCTCACCCCTGCTGCCCACACGTCTCCCTCTGTAAAATGTACCATTCAATGGGAAACTACACGGACATGTCAGCAATTAATCTGATGACTGACTTCTCAAGAGCCGTAAGACAGTGGAATGGTATCTTCAAGTATTGAGAAAAACATAAACACACAAAATTCGATATCCAGTCTAACTTCTAAAAATGGAAGTGAAATAAAGAAATTTTCCAATAAAGAGGAACTGAATATTTACTACCAAGAGGGTAGTTGGTACCTACTTAAGAGACTTTTAAAGACTGTGCGTAAGGAAGGAGTAAAATAATCCTACACAAAAAACCTGAAATGCGAGAAGAAATGGTTAGCACCAAAAGTAGACACATAGGTATAGCTAAAGAAACATTGATTTTATAAAATAATAAAAACAATGTCTTACTTGTGAAATTAAAAAACACAAAACTAAAATCCCCAGTAACGACCACATACCAATGAGGAGTGGGAGTAACTGTAGTGAGAACCAAACCAGCTGGGACAATAAGGACGAAACCACCTATACCACCCAGCTAACTGTTTGCTCTAACATGACATGACTATTTTATTGTCTTCATAATTGCCCAGGCACATAACTACTGTTCATTACAGAAATTTTCCAAAAGAACCATTAATTCCTTCAACTGAAAATACCAACAGTTTACTATCTAACACTGCCGAACCTGTAGCCTGAAAATCCTTGCCTTGTTTCCACCAATTCTAAACTATCATATCCTGAGCCTTACCCAATTATAATCAAGTCTCCACAGGGCAAGATCCACTTTAAACCAAACTTCAAATTCTCAAAAAAATCTGGTTTTGCTACTCCTCCTCAGACCCCATTAAAGCTGTCAAGGTGGTCTTCTTTGTCACCATGGTAAGCAATAAACTCAGCTCTGTCTTATCAACATAGTGTGGTGATATCTGGGGAGTTAGCACTCCACAGTAGTTAACACATTCTCAGGTAATTTTATATTTTGAAAAGGAGGTTAAACATTGATTAACTTTAGATATTAAGTTAGATATGCATTTCTAAGGTAGCCATTTAAAAGCAGAAATTGATATATAGAAATTCGTAGAAAAGAAAAATGAAAATAGAAGACAAACTAAACAAATGCAAGAAAGGAAACCAAAGCAACAGAGAAATGAGTACAAATGGAATGTACAAAATAAATGGCGGCATAGAATCTAAATTATGCATAATAAGAATCAATGTAGTAGGTTAAATTCCTAAGCAAACATATAAAGATTTTTTGCTGAATTTTTCTTTTTAATGCTACTCACATTCCTTTCACATGAGACAACCAAAACACACGTAGACACACATACTAACATGCACACACATGTACAAAGAAGGACATAGGAAAGTTGAAAGTAAAAGAATGGAAAGAATGCCATGCAAATAATAACCACAATTACCTGATATAGTTTTATTAATATAGGCATAATATACTTTAAAGCAAAACCAAATATTACTAAAGATTAAACAAGGTCACATCTCTGAACTTGTGTGTGCCAACTAGCATAATTGAAAAACATATAAAGCAAAAATTGACAGGTCTACAAGATGAAACTGAAATCTACTCTCTATCAGGAGAATTTAACACATCTCTCTCAGTAATTGATATATCAAGAAGAAAAAGAAATCAGGAAAAATACAGATGTTGTGATCAGCACAATTACAAAAATTGATGTAATGGACATATATAGACTGTTGCACCACACAGATGAAGAATATACTTTCTTTTCAAGTATTTGAAAAGTATTTGAAGTATTTTCTTTTCAACATTTGGAAAATTTAAAAATATGAAGCCCAATTTTAAATTTCAAACAATCACAGACAAACAAGCCATATTCTTCATCTAAAATACAATTAATTTACAAGTCTATAATAAAAAATGCATTTTAAAAAACATACATTTATACGGAAAATGAACAGCATGCTTCTATAAGACCTATGGTTTAAAAGAAGAAAACAATACATATTATGAAAATCTTCAAATGCACAAATAAAAATACCACATTATCAAAATTGGCAAGATGCATCTAAAACAGGATTGAGAAATCAAATTCATGTCACTGATAATAAGCTGACAATAAGGGCAATCAGAAGTGCCCATCGCAAAGTGAACATTCTGGCCAAAATCTTTAAGCAAGACCTAATTATGAAGACATATTCAGACAAATTAATACTGAGAGATATTCTGCAGAACAAATGGCCTGGATGGTTCAAAAATATCAATGTCACGAAAGCCACGAGTTACAATAACCAAATGCAATATATAATCAATGATTTATTACTGAGTCAAAACATAATAAGAAAAAAGAAAATTAAGGAGTGAAAACATTCTGGGATCATGGGAAACACTGGAAAATCAACTATATGTTAGCAATAATTTCATATTAATGTTAAATTTCTTGCACATGAAAATGGTATTGAAATTACACAGGAAATATCCTTGTACTTAGGTGATAAATGGTGAGGTATAAAGTGTCATTAAGTTTGTAAATTACTTTTAAACACAAAAATTAAAAGAATAAAAATTTTTTCCCAAAGGGGAAAAATGCCACTCAGCAAAGTAAAAATGAAGTACTTCAAATAATAAAGAAAAAAAAATCTTCATTGATCATCATACTCAATATTGGTATGTTAACTGCAAACTCTTTACTCCCAATGGCCAGGGATGAAACAATTTCAACAACAAAGTAAATAATGATAGCACTGGATTATAACACAAAGAATAAAACAACTATCCATGAGTCTGTACTGGTATAAATGATAAAGAAAGAAAAAGAAAGAAGGGAGGGAGGGAGGGAGGAAGGAAGCAAGGAAGGAGGGAAGCAATGAAGGAAGGAAGGAAGGGGGGAAGGAAGGAGGAAGAGAGGAGGGAAGAGAAGGAAGGAATGAAGGAAGGAGGGAAGGAAGGAGGGAGGAAGGAAGCAAGGAAGGAGAGAAGGCATGAAGGAAGGAAGGAACTAAGGACGGAAGGAAGGAAGGGGGGAAGGAGAAAAGAGAAGGCACAAATTTTCTTTACTGAAAAATTCCAAGTAATATGTGTATATATTTCCCCCCCTCTAGGAGACGGAACTTAATCACTATCTCCTTGAATGTGGGCTGGACTTAGTTGCATGCCTCCAATAAAAGCACATGAAAGGGAGATGTATTATCTTATCAAAGGAGAGACTCACCCTGACCAAGTGATCAAAGTGATCAAGGTTTACATCACCAGTGATAAGTGAGGTTGATAGTATATACCTTCTGATATGATATGAGAAGGCATATTACCTATTTGGAATCCTTTCCCAAAACCCATAACCTCAGTGTAATCAGGAGAAAACACTGAAAAGACTAAATTAAGGGACATCTTACAAAATACCTGACCAATACTATTCAAAACTGTCAAGGTCATGAAATACAAGGAAAGGGAGAAACTCACAGATTGGGGGAGACATGATGACGAAATGCAATATGCTTATCCTGGAAAGGATCCCGAAACAGAAACTTAAGGAGATAAAGTGGAAAAACTGCTGACATCTGAATAAAGTGTGTAGTTTAGTTTATAATATTGTATGAATGTTAATTTCTTAGTTATGCAAATATGCCATGGTTATGTAAGATGTTAATATTGGAGGAACCTGAGTTAAGAGTTTATGGAAACTCTCTGTACTATCTTTGCAATGTTCTATAAATCTAAAATTATTCCAAAGTTTACAGTTTACTTTTTTTAAAAAAAGGAAAACTCTAAAATCAGGAAGAAGACAGATACCCACTAATTCAATCAACAGCTTAATAAGAGTGAAAAATAAGGAACAAAGAACTGAAAGGACGAAAAATCTTTTTTTCACATACCTTAAGATTTTTTGCATAAATCCAAAATAATTCCCAGAACAGTTATGAAAATAAATAAAAGCTTAGCAAGCTTGCCAGATATAAGATCAATACTAAAAAATCTATTGCATTTCTATATATCAGCAATATAATTAGAAATGTAATCAAAAAGGGATTTTAGAAACAGTCTATAAAGAATACAGAAATCAATCTAAATAATGATGCATAACATCTTTATACAGAACATTTTAAAACTGTATAGACAATAAAGAAGACCCCAATAAATGCAGAAACATACAGTTCTCAAGGATAGGAAGAGTCATTACTATAAGGATGTCAATTCTCTTCAAAATGATCTATACATTCAATCTATTGCAATAAAAATCACAACAGGAGTTTCTAAAGAACTTGACAACTTATTTCTGAAAACATATTAAAAAGTTAAATATTTCTCAAAAATATATTAAAAAGTGAGGATGCTTGAAAAGGAGAAGAAAATGAGGTGAGACTTCCCTGTCACATAGCTTCTATGCTACAGTAATTTTAAGACAGTGTCATTTTGGAACACAGATTGACAAAACTGACCAAAGGAACAGAAAAGAGAGTCCAGAAACAGACCAGATCATATACACAAATCTGATCTGCAAGTTAGCTGGCTTTGCACATGACTGGGGGAAAGAGAGACTATTCAATAAATAATGTTGTGACATTACTGGATAACCTAACGAAAAACCTCACACCATAGACAAAAATAAATTATAGATGGATCAAGGACTTATATATGAAAAGCAAAATTTAAACAGCCAAATATTCCAATAAAAACTGGGCAAGAGATATGAGCAGGCATTTCACAGAAAAGGAAATATGAGTAGCCAATAATATTATGAAAATTTCTCAATCTCATTAGTAATGAGGAAAAACAAATAAAAGTTAATACTGAAGTACAATTTTACACATACTTTACTACCAAAAAATTAAAAGAACGACAAATTAGAAGATTGGCAAAAGTGTGGTCCAACAGAAATTTTTGTACAGTTAGTAGAAGTGTAAATTGGTCACTTTTAAAATCCATTTAACTCTACCTAGTAAAGCTGAAAATATAAATATCTTGAGAGAGCAATACCATTCTTAGATATAGGTTGAAAGGAAGTTTCCTTGCACTTTTTGACATGGAGAACTGGAAACCAGCCAAACGTTCATCAAAGTAGAACAGACAAAACAGATTAACTATTTACACAATGGAATACTAAACACGAAGGAAAACAAATCATCTAAGCTATCTGCATCAACATTAACTTTAAAAATATCATATCATATTGCTTAGTTTTGCTTGTTTTGAAATGCATATCAAGTCAAAAAAGTAAATGCATTGTATTATCCCATTGATATATATTTCAAAACAGGTAGAAAATAATTTACTTTTTATAGGATAGTATGTAGAGAAATATGTATATGTGGTCAAATTATAGAGATAATCAGGAGACCAAGTGAAAAAAACTTAGGACGATGATTGCATTTGCAGGGATAAGCAGAAGGTGTAATCAGGGAGGAACATAGGCAAGGGATTTCAAAACTATTGGAAGTCACTTTTCCTAAGGTGCATCTCATACTGAGTGAAGTGGCTAGATGAGGCATGCTGGGTGATGGGTTGATTTTTATATTGAAATATTAATATACATTACATACATACACCCACAACTATATACATTTAGACACCCACATATAATGTGTCCTCTCCTGTGGCACAACCCACTAGGTGTGCAGGTGTCATGTGGCCCTCTTGGTATTGACCTGTGAGAAATGGAGCTCAGGATGTGGGAGGTGGAACTCAGGAAGCAGCACAAGAAGTGCTAATACTGTGACTACTGCTATTGTCGTCATACAGCCCTTTGTCTCTGACTCAGGAGTCTCCTGTCTTCTGTCAGCATCCATGAAATTGTGGTAGGCTAACTTGCTACTTTGCAAGTAGGACAAAACCTTAACCCCTTCGCAATTTTTGACAAGATTATGGAATCCTGTATATGAAAAGAAGATAAGAGGTACAGTATAGCATGGTGAAAAACTACCTATATGGCTATTAGGAAAAACGTGTTTTAGCATTTGTTTAGGTGTAAAATATGAATGAGATCTAGGGCAGCTACTTTACTTCTCTGGCCTCTGTTTCCTTATCTATAAAATGAAGGGTTAAATAACACTGTCTCTAAATATAACTAGGATAGCTTCTGTTCTCAAAGTCTAAGACTATAGATGTAAGGAAAAAACATGAAATGCATAGTCACAGAAAGAAAAAATGTGAAAAAAATGTAACTACATAAATGTTAAAGGCACAAATTGTGGTGACAGCAAGTACAAAGTTTATTTCATCTGTATTGAAATATTTATCTGTATTATATCATAAAATGAAATTCTCTTTTAACATATATCAAAGAGAAAATAAAGAACCCTACAAAGCAGCTCAAGTAAAATATTTTCATGATATACAAATGTCAATGAAATGAAAAATCTTCAATAAGATCACTCAACCTTGACAAGTGTATTCACATAGGATTTAAAGAGTAATATTTGTATGACATACAGTAGGTGGTCTTTTGCGTGGGTGAAATACTCCAGCTGACTTTGGTCCATGAATGCTTCCAGGAGAATTATGATGAATTTCTATCTGGCAAACCATAATGTTAGCCTAAATGTCAAATTCTGCTTTCAGAACTGTATTTCTTCTTTGTGATGAAGTGTTCAAACTTCTTAGTCCTGTGTATGTGTATATAGCCATATGTGTACCTATGGATACTGGATACTATGGGTAATATGTACCCATGGATACTGCTTTTTCTTTTAATAGCTTATTGTTTATTTTATTGATTTGGCTATCAGGAAGCTGAAATGTAAAAATTTTAGCACTAATGGTGACAGATTTTTTGGCACAACTGCAAACAGATTTTTTGGCACAACTGCATTCTTTCACTTGGCTTTTTATTCTTTATTCCTTATTTTAAATTGTTCTAGTCTACATGTATTTTTTACTATAAATTACACGAAATTATTCTCAGTAGTAGCTAGAAACATGGCTTACATAAGGTTGTAAATTTCTTGCATCATCAGAAAAACATAACAAAAGATGCCATTTAAAATCACATCATCAAAATGAAGCAACTTGAAAGACTATAAGTTATTGCACTCTGTTAAAATTTCAAGTATGATTAACTTACTTGCATATGTCATCTTCTGGGTCTTCAAGCCCAAATCTTTCATCAAATGTAAGTTGTATCCATACATTTTCCTCTGCTGCTACTAATCTCCATACCAAGACCATATTTCTTGGATAAGTATGAGGAAATCTTGGGCTGTGAATACTTCCATTAGTGGACACAGTAATAATTCTCTCATGCTGGGGATCTTGTACTCCTAAAGCAAAAACACAGGCATAGACATACATTTAGAACAGGCATTTCAAAAATTATAGGTTTCAAAATAATTTCTGAAAAAAAATATCCAATACAAGCCCAAAGTTTCACATTACCTGGAATTACAAAATGATCTCAAACCTTAAATGACCTTGAAAAGAGAAATGAGGTCAAAATAATGGTTTCAATTTCTTGTTCTAAGGAAACCACTGGCACTCTATGAAGATATTAAATTATAAGAAATGTTGCAGGACTTCTCCATGACTTTCATATGCTAATATGAATTTTAAATTTCTAAGAGAATATCATGTAACAAAGCTTCCAAGTTTTTTAGGCACTGCAACCTTTCACACAGCAAAATGCTAAAGTAAGTTGTTACTAATATGTCTTTCTTTAGATTAGAGTTTTGGGGGAAGACATGAGGGGGAGGGCAAATTGGTATTGCTGTGACAAAAGTATTCTTATACCCACCCCCTTGAGAGTTAGTAATGAGAAGAAACCCATAATTGATATTTGTAAAATGAGTGGCTGTTCATCTACGCAAAACAATCTATGAAGTAAGATAGTTATGCTCTTTTGGCCATGAAAATCCAATCCGTTTAAGTATGCTAAATTCCAGTAACAAAAAAATTTTAAACTATCTTTTATTCAATTTCTAAAATAATTTTATAAAAATGTTTTTAAAGTCCTAAACTGGACCTTGAACAAATGAAGTAATGGACATGGCACGATACCCAACACTTAATTTTTTTGTGCAACTTTACTTACCATGTACAATATAGTTATCATGACAACAATTTTAAATTATAGCAATATCTCACTAGTTTTCATGATTTCTTATATAATATTAGAAAACTAATATCTATTGTACACAAAGCTATCTGGATCACAAGAATTTCTTTTTGCACCCGTCCTTTTATTTTTTCATTTTTTTTTAAATTAAGGTAACATTGGTTTATAACATTACATAAATTTCAGGTGTACATTATTATATTTCAACTTCTGTATAGCATGTGTTCACCACCAAAAGTGTAGCTGCCATCTGTCACGTTACACGTGCCCCTTTACCCCTTTCACCCTCCTGTCATCCCCCCTCATTCTTCAGCAGCAATTACAGTAATTGCAGCAACTTTTCATTTAGTATTTATGTTACTCAAAACACATTATTCCATATTGATAAAATGCAATTTAAGAATATTGCTCTAAGAAACTTCTTGAATTTAAGAATTAATGTCAAATGTCTTTTATTAGTTAGAATATTATTAAGGTTAAAGAACAACCTGTTTCATCATTAAAATGCCCCAAATAATTTTAACAAGTTGTAGTTATGATTCTTAAAGTAGCTTTTTCATTCTCAAACTTGGCTGTTTCAACAATATGTCTGGTAAGTATTATTTTATATTGTCTAACTTATAATTAGGAAGACAAGGTAGAGACAAATATAATTTCCTTTGAATACATTCAGTGCACATTACAGGAAATATCATCATATTAGTAAATATGCTTTAAGTGCCATAGGATTTTTAAATTAAATAAATAATTTAATGCTGCCATTCTTTCTGCAGAAACATGTTCCATCTTTGTACTGGATGCTAATATTTGATACTGCTATTGGCTATATTAACACAATCAGTATCTTTTCTATGCACATAATTTAACACCTATATGTCTTCTAAGAACACAGAGTTAAGTTAATTAAAGTTAAATGAATTCTCCTCCATGCTGACAAATTCTATTAAGAAAATGATGATAATTTACTATTAAAATTACATTAATATGTTGTCTATTTTCAAAGGTTTCTTTTAAAAATGAGGTCTCTGAATTTTTCCCAATGTGTAAATTTTCTTCCAAAAAATCTACATATTTCAGAGGTGTTTCTACCAGTTGTATATATCAAGAGTCCTTCTCATTTTGGCAACTAATGCTTTCTAATGAATTAATCTTTCTAGTCAGATTTATTAAAATTTAATATTTGCCCCATTTTGTCTCAAAACAAATGCCTTATATCATCCAAGGCACTCTACAAATATAGCAGTGTTTATTCTTTCATATACAATCTAGAAAATTACATGGCTACTAAAAGAACTGAATTCTATTTTTATATCTTCAGTCAAAAAAGCTCATGGCTAAAATGTATATACTTAAATTGTGTTTACATCTTTTTTTTCCTTTATAATTCACAATTCCATTAAACTATAATTAAACATAATTTAAAGACTGAAAATCTAGGCCTTATTTGTGGTAAAAGAATTGTAAATTTCCTTTTAAGTTAAATTGCTGCTCCCAAAAATTCATCTCAAAACGCAATGAGGTTTGCCACCAAACACATATGATTTGCACATGACTGTCAACGTTTTATGTAAATTTCAAACAACTAGGCCTATAATCAAAAAAAAGAAGCAACAAACATTTTCTACCAAATTAAGACTGCATTTTTATAGTTCTGTTGTTTAGAAAATCATCTTTCCAAACATATAACTTTACTAGTAGTTTAGGGATGAGACAAGTATATATTTTGTGACTATTTTATTGAACTTTCCCTTTTCCTGTGTCCAATGGACAGTATACTTAAAGTACCAATGAAATGAAACAAATGTTTGTAGTCAAATCACTAAAGTATTTACAACATGCTCCTTGCAATGTATTCTAAACAAGAATAAATTGTGTTCATCTTATATAATGAGTTTATCATCAAAAATGAATACATATGAACACTAAATTTTAAAAATTATAACTATACATCATTTCATATTATCCTGCCCAATTCCCTTAAGGTAGAAGTATTGAAAACTAAAATGAAACAAAAATAGAAAAGAAAAGGAAACGAAGGGGGATTAATAATGTAAATACCATAAAATTGTTGACTATGTATGTATACATACAATTCAGTTATACAGAATCTTATATATTTGTAGGTATTCAATAAACTTAGCATTAAAACAAAGCAATTTCATATTTGCCATGCATTTCATACTGTTAGTACCTCTAAAGATATATTTATTATGAATGAGAGTAAGAATAAGAGAATCATAAAAAGCAATACAAATTATAATACTTGAAAATGTTGTATTATTAATAAATATAATACTGAAAAAGAGGTTTCTGCATAATGTATAACTCATAAAGATAAATCATCCATGTCCTTCTCCATGTTAATGGTTTAAGTTGACTGTAGCAGAAAAGAACCATAGGATTAAGAATTAGATAAAAAGTCTCCAATCTTGGTTTAGTTTGAGAGTTCCGAAGAATTCTCATTCCTGTTTCACACAGGGAAGACTGTAGGAATGTGTCACCAGTAAACTGGTAGACTTCACAGATGTCCTGTGAGATTTTTGATGTGTTTACTTTCAAATATATGTTATTTTCAAATTGTGTTTTAAAAAAAGGTATTTCTGTAATACTCAGTTGCATCTATTTCCAAATCCTTACTTGATAAACACACATATTCACTGGTCTTATTTGTGCTTTTCTCTGCTTACTGTTTTTTTCACCTGTGATAATCCTTCTTTATCCTAATCTTACTAGTTTGTTTACATAGCTATTTCTGTTTTCATTTTCATTAACTCTCAATTAACAAATTTCACTTTTAACAAGTTGGTTAAAATCATATGACATATGTGTGTATATGTGTGTGTGTGTGTGTGTGTGTGTGTATGTATCTAGTTTCACTGGCTCCATGAGTTGGCACATTTTTGCCTAGAAAATCCAAAGTAACCTTACCTAATCTTATTTAATTCTGTACAGAGAAGATATACTTGAACCCCACAGCGCAAACAAATCTCTCTCCATAAATTCCAAACTATGTAGAAACACCCATTTTCATGCTTAATATTTTAAATTCTATTAATACAAAAGTACAATAACATACTAGACAGAGAACTAAGACTCTAGTTTTTGTTTTATCATTGGCTCAATCTACTGTTTCCCATACCTTTAAAACAACAGCAAAATAAAACAAATCAACAAAGTTACTGTTGTCTACCTCAAACTGTTTACAAATTACAAGGATAAATATTCATCAAGAAAAGATAAGAGACTGCTATATTAAGTAAGCCATTAAAACAAATATAATTATTTAAAATATGCCCAACTGAAGTTCTTGCATTTATCCCAGAAGATAGTTAATCATTTTATTCCTCAAGGGAATGAATAGTCAAAAATCATATATTGAGAACCTATCATGTTTCATGCACTGGACCAGGGGCTTGGGATATCAGAAACAAAACAAAGCCTTGTCCTCTTAATGTGACAACTCCAAGGACTGTAATTTAGTAACATTCCTAGACTAGGTATACTAGTAAACTAATATTCAACTATTGAAACCCACTTCAGATGTTACCTCTTTTAGAATGTAATCCTTGATTCTCATTGTACATTCCATTAGGACTGCATATTTTAATCATAATGTATGGGTTGACCTTTCTTTCTTTTCTACCATACTATGAATTCCTAGAAGGCAAAACTATTTCTATTGAAGTCCATAACCAGTATCCAGCTCTGCGCCTGGCACATGGCACTACCTAATACATACAAGAAACTTGATATCCCAGAATATGGCAAAAAACAATTTCACATATTATTTCAGCATTTCATCCTTCATTCCTAAGTTTCCAGACACTGTGCATATGAGGATAAGAAGATTTTATAATTTATATTCCTCTCCAATGAAAGTCCCTTAATTGATATCTTACTCAAAGTTCATCTATTATAACTTACATATATATTTCAGCTGAAGGAGATAGGTCTCAGAGTACTCATTATTGAGATTTGCTGTTTTCTTAACATGCTCCCTTATTTTTAAAAAATAAAACATGTTCTATAATATTACCACATTGAGAATGCCACAATTATAGTCATTATTTTATGTTAACTCTGAAATATGAATCAATTAATGGTAAAATCTGTTATTTTAGGCAAGACACTCGATATCAAGGTTTATTTTTTATAAACTAGAGATAATCACAGGCTGTTTTAAAGTTCAAATGAAATGATAATTGTATAAATTAACCAGATTGATAATTATAAATCAGTATGTATGTGAAGGAGAAACTGTCCATCATACTCTGTCTAATTCAAATACAATGAGAAATAAAATTTATTATCAGATATCAAGTTTTTCTGATGTCAGGGAATAGGACACAGCTATGTAAGAAAATGCAAAATTGGTCAATATGTATAAGGATTCCAATTTCACAAAGATTAAATTGATTAAGCAAGAAGCAGTGATTTTTAGGCAGTGACTTAAAGTTTTTGGTTGATTAAAGAAGGAGGAAAAGGGCAACTTTGTAGAAATTTTGCCATTTCCTCGACCTGAAAGTTTGAATTTTTTTGTATCTAAGGAGAAGTACAAGAAATCAGCAATTAGCTTTCTATCTAATCATAAGCAATGGTAAGAAATCGGGGCCTGTGTTCAGGAAGTTCATAGTAAATCTTTCATATGCAATGAGAGAAAGTTAACATAGTGAGCATCTTCCCAGCATCCCCCAGCACCACTGTGAAGCAGCCACTAGATAAAGAAAGGTTGGATTGACCCTATCCAGAAGTATGCCTGGGAAATCAACAAGAGTCCATTTCCCTCTCTCCATGGATGCTCTAATGGGCCAATCAGAGTCAATCCAATGTTTTGTTTTTTTTTTTTTTTCCAACAATTGGGAATTAGACCATTCAAAAGTATGGTCCAGAACTACTGTGGCCATTAAGCTGTCATAATAGAATCCAGTCTGATGAAAAAAGTTAATGCACAGAAGTAGGTAGATACTTGGTAGTACACAAAAATGGAGCTAGTTCCCAGCTCAAACCACACAATAAATTCATCCCATCTCTGGGCTTCTCAAGTGTATGACCAAATAAATCACTTTTACCATTTAAGCCAATTTGAATTAAGATTTTTTTATACATGCAACCAAAATCATTACATAGTGAATGAATGTCTTTGGGATTGCCCAGGGTGACCTGGGTTTAGGTCTATTATCCTGGTGTAATTATTATTGTTCCCTTTTCATGCTCTAAAATATCCAATTTGGCATCATAAAGGATACAGCAAGTAAGATATATAAAATTCATCTGGTACTGAGGCATGAGATAGAGAAATGGTAAAGATTTGACAGCATGGTATTTTAGCCTTAAGGTAATGGTAAAAATAACCTATTTTGGTTTTATACAATGGGCTGTAACATTTTTAAATGAAGGCTCAATTACAGAAGACAAACTGGCAACAATCTTCTTATCTATTATGCTGCCAAGGATATAAACACAGAATCTCCTTAAAGCCTCTATCGCACACCAATTAGCAATGAATATAATTGTATACACATACAATTACACACACCACTACAGTGAAACCTGTTTAGGCGATGATATTATTTTTCATTCTGTGATAAGTTGTGCATTACTTTACATACCACAAAGAAGCCAAAATCAGAATGTAGAATGGAGACAAATTAGGAGTAATTCACATTACAAAAAGAACATTCACTTTAAAGATTCACTATTGATTTCACTCTTGCAATATTTAATCAACTCTCTTGTGAATTAAAGCTATTATTCAATGAAAAAAGTTTACATAAAATATTAGGAGCTCTGAAATATTTTAATTAGCAAAATACATTTACATGAAATAATATTAAGACAAAAACTGGCTAATGTGATTAAGCACAAATTCATATTATATAACTTTAAACAAACAAATAAGGTTATTTAAGAGAAAATATGTTCAATAAAGAACCTCATCTGTTTTGGAGAGTCAATATCTGTCAATTTTCTATCTGCACTGGACATGTAATTTACAACATTCAGACTGGAGTTTACCAGCAATTTCAAATATGGAAAGTAGCTACCCATTTCTTTGTGAGCACAAAATATCAAGATACATTACTGACATTTTGATGGGAAGATGTTTAAAATTCATCAAGGCAAATAATAATTAAAAGGAAATCAATACAAACTTGCTCTTTCACAGAAAAAAATGCAAATAAGTCCATTATTTTATCCCTTTAGTGAATATTTAAAATATGTTTAAAATTCTCTTTTAGGTTAAGCTCTGAATTAGGCAAAATAAATGATTCCTAAGAAACAATGAAGTAGGAATATATTTATTTCAGCCTTAATATAGTCAGCAATCATTAATGCTGAAAAATGAGATTTAACTGCTTCCTACTTATATTTAGCATTTTATGTTCAAAGGTGTATGCATATAATTTATACATAATGAGCCTATGAATTTCTTATGAATAACATTGAAAGATGGGAAAATTAATAAATTTGGTCACTTTTACACAAATCACGTTCCTCCTATCTTATGTTTTAAATGTTATTAAACGCTGCCAATAATTGATAAAGTGTTTGTATTTGCATAAGCAATATTTGAGAGTCATAAGTTATATTTGTAGCAAGGTCTTTGGTTTCAGTAGTAACTCCACATAATGATATCAGGAATAAATGAAGAGCAATTATACTGGAACATGATTGCCCCTTATAGGCTAAGATTAAACAAATTTATGCTCATGAATGTTCTAACCATTCTGCTTTGCTGGAAAACATCACCTCCCACCACACACTCTACTCTCAACAACTCTTGTCAATCTTAAAGGGATGTTAAAACATGAATAAAACATAAATGTGAGGCTTCTAAAAGAAATGAAAGCCACAAATTAATAATAAAACACATCATTGTGGTGGGAAAATCAGTTGCTTAAATTTTACTTTTCAAAGCAAAGACATTTTTAATAATGATCACGAGAATTCCTAATCATGCCAAGCTTTTTCATCTCAGCGTACATTATTTTATCATCTAGTTGGTCTATTATAAAAGTGAATAAACATAAACATGAAGATGTTAAGTATATTTCATTCTAGAATTGGCTTGAATAGATCCATGAGCTGAATTATTCAGCAACAGCTGGCTTTATGACAATAGTTTTAAAATCAAACCAAAGATCCATAGGCAAGAGGTCTAAAAAGAGGAGCTGAAACAGAGGATGGAACAGATTCGAGAAGATACAGATTTTGAATTCTGAATAAAAATTCAAAATAGGGACTGAATTGGACTTTGCAAAGTTCACCAGAAGTTTCATTTATGAGGAGAGATTATTCTCCAACACCTCATTATCACCAGTTCCTTCAACATTATTCAAAAATACCTACTTCTCTATCTTCTAATCTCAGTGAAGACTTTGAGGATGTCTGTCAGATTGGATGCTGTCAGATGCCACAAGATGATTTGAGAGTCCTTCTTTATGGTATTCACACTGTTTATACGAGTGTAATCCCCCAGCCAGCAAATGGACCAGCTGCATTCATGACCTCCCAGCAAGTGAACAGACTTGTTTGAACAGAGCATTTCCTTGAAAATTCTTGCCCATGAAATCCAATTTTGATGTTGAAAACTCTCACCCAAGTTCCCTATAAATCCATCCATTCCTCTTCTGAAAGAAATGAAACATTGTCCCCAAAATGGAACAAAGATATGGGGAAAAAAATGCCCAAGGGGTGAGGGAGGTCAGGAGAAAACTAACAGGAAAAAAAATTAGAAATTATACTTAATTACAGCAAGTGTAACGATACTAGTTATCTTGGCAAATGGTTATTGCTCTTATTCTCAAATTGAGGTAGGGCTTTTTAAAGAAAGATATGCATAACATAAGCCTTAAGAACAGCTATACTAATCATTTAAAATACATAATTTAAATTTATAGAGATCGATTTCTGCACAACCACATAAAACTATCAAAATTTTTAATTTATAGCAGTTATCAAACTTCAAAATTTGATTGCAATATTGTGATCTTGTTAAAAGCCAACCAAACAAAAGATTTCTGATAGGGAAACAAAATACCAAAATAAAAACACACTAACATAAATAGGTCTTATGACTTTTACTCATTAATTAACAAGAAACTTGGATTCAGTACTTTCTGCCAAAAAAAAATACTATAAATGAAGAACGGAAAAAAAGTCTAAGAAACACCAGAATTAATCAATGACACTTTGAGAGACATATTTCTACTCTGTCTACCCCATTAAGTCAAAATAATTTGTCAGGGAAAATTATCTTTAACATATCACAGAATACAGAAACGAGAACAGAGACATTTCAGTAAGCACACTGCAGTTTGAACATCATTAGGAGTATGAAAACAGCACTGGAGTACTGGAATGACTAGACAGAAATGTAGAAGTGTAAGAATAGAAAAGACTCCCATTATGAAAGAAAGGCATTCAAGTCTACACTCGTTCATGTTGAAGAATCAGATAAGGATATTATACCACCTAAACAAAGTCTCTTCTTTAATATGGTTCATTATATCAACCTTAATTATGTGAGAGCATGTTAGAGTGTATAAGAAAGGTTCAAAAATTCAGAGTAAATAAAAATATATGTTTTGCTTACCTTTTAAATGTTCTTTCTCCTCTTTTCTATGCCAGTCCAGATGCTTGGGTATAGTTCCTCCCTGCCAGTAGATGGAGATAGTAAAATTGAGTCTTTTGGTGACCTCAAATCCTAATCTAGGTGGTTCAGAATCTTCAATTTCAGATTTTGGAAGTAAAAAAAATTTGAATGATTGAAAAGACACATAAAGCTTGTAAAAATGATTATCTGAGTCAGTCAAATGAACTTTTATTCATGGTCATTTGTACCAATCTTTAAGGGAGAGGGTCTCGGCTGGCATAGAAAAAAATAAAAGAAAGAGCATTACTTTGTAGAATATATTCCCTTGACTCTTCAATCTTCCCAGATCTTGCTCATTTACTCAACTAATATCTACTGAGCACCTACTCAAAACTGTAGGTTACTGGCCAGATGCTTTTATATACACTATCTATTTAATATTTTTAACAACCCTGTGAAATAGCAATTATCACCCCCAAAGATCTTGTCCCAGAAACTATACTTTTAGAGGTTCCATATGGTGAGCTGACTCTTGCTTGCCAAGTTCCTGTAGTCCACATGATGTTCAGTTAACAGCTTCTCAGATTTAGGCAGAATTAGTTTCTTCTTCCTACTGATAAAGGGACCTTGAAGTTGTTGGAAACTTATTTGCTATTGGTAAAAACTGGTTTTGCTTTATTTTGTTTCAAATTAACACAAGTGCTCTACCAGCTTCTCAGGAAGAAATTCAAAAAGCTATGGTGCAGCCATTTTACAGAGATTAAGTGTATCATCTGAAACAAAACAGAGTTCAGGAGTAGAGCCGCATGAAAATGTTTTTCTTTGATAAATTGCTCAATTAAGATCAAATTTATAGGGATAAGCATTAAAATTTGTGATTACTAATAATGGCTTATGAAAATAATAAAATTACTATCATTTTCCAAAGCTAATAGGACACATAAGTACCTCCTGAAGTGATAAAGAAGAAAATTATAAGAACATTTAAAATTGAATTGAATACTGATAAAATTATGAAATAATTAGTAACATTTTCCTCACTCAGTTTGGTAAACCTGTTGAAATTTTAATTAACTGGAATATATCCTTTTTTCTTATCACAAGTAAAGTCTAAGTTTCAATATTCCTTGTAGTCACTGTCTGAGACTTGATTTCAACATAACACACCTCGGAAAAATAGGGCATCATATTACTACTCAAACCAGAGAAATACCAATTTGTTCAAGAATTAAATTAAATTAAAACTACCTTCTTTTATTTACAGTTACCTTAATCACTCTGCCCAAATGAATACACTAATATTTATATACCACTTTATGGTTCTTTTAATGACTTTCAGATTACAAAATATTTTCCTATACGTAAGATTTTTCTGGTTATCACAACAACCTTAAAAACCAAATGTATCATGAAAACTTTATTATTGTGAAATAGAGTTGGTTGTCACAGTAAACTGACCATAAAATTTCTTGTCCAAACCAATACATTTTTAAAAATGAAAGAGGGCAGCATTATTAATTGTGTCAGGACAACAGACATAAACCGTGATGGTCCCTAGGAAACTTGGACATATGGTCACCCTAATGACAAATGACATTAACCTTCAATCCAGATCTTTTGAGTCTAAATCCTATTCTCTTTCCACTACATCACACAACTCCAGGAAATCTTTCAACCTGGACATCTGTGTGATTAATTCTTAAGTGGATGTTTTCTTGTTAGCATCCTTACTCAACTTAACCCACTGTGTAGAACTTTTTTCTTTGCTTTCATAAACTTGGTAATTTCTATTACATTTATAGTACTTTATTTCAGGGTAGGTTAAAACAACAACAGCAATGGAAACAATAATCCTAATAACTTTTTCTGTTTAATTGCTTTTTAACGAGTTATTTGTGAGGTGCTTCTAATACTAGCAATGAAGCAGGAGACATTTTTACTAATTATTACTGATTTGCTGGATTCTGGCTCCATTCCACTGCTTGGAACAACCAGGTTGACATTAATTCTACTTTTAATTGTAAACATTCTTCCAGAATTGGGTATTTCTTAAAAAAATGATAAACTCCACATTAATTTAGAGAAGACAAGAGATCATTTAAAATGTGCTTAATCATTAGGCTTAAAAAACATGGAAAAATGAAACTGTACTAAAAGTAAAAACTGCTTACCCTGCACAATGGATGCAAGTCTCACATACAGATTCATTTACTTACATGATTATTTAGTTTTTAAAATATCTGTGTGTAATTTAACAAATTCTAAAAGATCATGGATTTTGCCCAGGTTTTTGTCTTGTTTTTCACTATTGTGTCACCCAAAACATAATAGAGCACCTCCCACATAATACACACTTTATGAATATTTGCTGACTGGCTGAACTACCTAGGAATAAAGCTCACATTTCACCTGCAAACATTTACAAAGAAAATTCAGTAGATAAAAAGCATGCCATATGAGTTGATTCTTGGCCTATCTATCATTACTTTCTGAAGATTACTGGCTTAAGAAGAATTGACCAAAACCCCTCGCAGTACATGAAAAGACACCAGCAACGTATTGCCACGTCATCAAATATGTTTCTACTGAATAGCGTTATATTAAATTCATGTTTGGAATTACTTCACCATGGTCTTTTGAGATCTCCAAAATAAAACTTTCAACAACTGCAAGATTTCACCCAAAGAGCATTATATCCAGGCAAGAAATTATTTTTCCTTTCTGAAATCAAAAGTAAGTGTCTTTTAAAAAAGATAATCTCCATTCTCTTGGCCAGACTTTGGAAACGCACATATATACTAAGCAATGACAAATTTGAGATTTTCCCTTCACAATTCTCCTTCTTACCATAATTCCAAGACCAAAACTTGTTTTAGTTAGCCTTATGCTTTAATTTTTCTGTGCCATGACGGTAGAATAGGTAATGTTTAGAACTGATTGTAAGTATTATGGTATAGCGGAATAGTATAGTAGTACCATTATGATAAAGAGCACACCAGCAGGATGTTCTAGACAGAAGAATATAATAATGCAGGAAGTTTTAGAGACAAAAACAGACCTTGACATGATTTGTTAGATAATGTCTATAATCCTCTGTTCCTTTATAATTGCTCCAATTATAAAACTGGGCTTCAGAATTCCTCAAGTGGTTAAACTTCTGAACCAAGTATTTAAAAACAAGAGCTATTTTTTCTTCATCCTTTTAAACCAATGGCTTGAGAAAGTTTTGAGAATATGATGAAAGGTATGGATGCTCAAGCCAGAAAATTATATATCTAAAAACATACTCTTATAGTTTTCACACAGTAGCATACAATTTCAGAGTATTCATCCAGCCCCTAGAAACTATCTATGAACCCTTTTATCTGTGAAATCGAGGTTAAGAGCACTTTCCTAAAAAGTAACTTGTCCTTTATAAACCAAAACAATGAGTTCTTCACTCCAAGATCAGATGGGTTAACAGTGCGGAGATTAAAGAATGTTTAAAAAGATAACAATGCTATTTATATTTAAGTTCTATATAGGTAATTGAATTTTTTACTCAATATTATTGTACAGTAAATAGATGCTCTCCTTTAGTCCTTTAGTGAGTATAGTACAGAAAATTTATATTAAAATAGTGTACACTAAGTACATTTTTAATCATTCTTGGATTCAGGCTCATATAATGCTCTGGAATCATCACTTCTCTCTTGTTATTGAAGAGTATAAGTGGGATGGAGAAGATAGTCAATAACTGTGATCTCTTTTTCATTTTTCATTTACCTCCCCTCCATAAAAAGTATAGTACAACAGTAGAGTATGGTATAGGAAGTCCAACATAATAGAAGTCCTATAAAGGGGTTAAATTATCATTTAAAAAGAATATTTCTTCACCCACAAAGTTCATCTTTTAGTCAAGAATAAAATATTTTATCATGCATATTAAGCTAAATTTTTAGTAAATCATGAACAGAACATATTCTAAGTAGAATGAGATTTCAGAACTATGCCTAAATAATGCAGTCACCAAATATTCATTGACTGCCTACTGAGTTAAGGGCATAGGACGTGGAGCTAGGCTGCTGCACTGGAATCCTGGCTCACTGTTACATACTCAGGTGTTAGCTCCTTGAGCTACAAGGCTCTAAGCAATGCTAGGTGGCACCTCTACCTCTTGAAACCAGTGACTTTTAAAGGCATAAGTCTCTATATTCATAATCTTTAAGATTTACTTTTGCTTCAAGAAATGGTGGTGGTTGGTAATGATCCAGGTGGTGGAAAGCTATTGTGTTAACATGATGGCCAAGGCCAAGTATACTTATCTATCATTCCAAGTGAACTTATTTATCACTTCTCCCACACCTGTTACCTTAAGAAAAGCAGCAAGTTATTTAGAGAAGGGTTAGAGAATTGAAAAATATTCAACATAACCTGATGAGGTTCACATTTTAAATGATTTGTCTCTCTTGCTATTCACAAGCATGTGATTATAGCTAGTTTTAATATTTTTCTACATTAAACAGAGTTCCTAAAATTAAAACCATAATCTCCAAATACAAAAGAATTGATGGGAGTGCTAAGAATCTATATAAGTGTAAAAGAAAAATATGAAAGTTGGATTCAAGCAGAAAAGACCAAATCACTTGATTCACGGACAAAAGTAAGGTCATGTGAGGAAATTAAATGAATAAATATTTTATGGAAAAAAAGGCAGTATATTAAATACCATGAATGTCATGCATCTAAAAGTTTTAGTGATAGTCATACCTGTTACTAAAAAGACAGGGAAGCACTTTGTAACTTCAAATGAAATATTTTTTTTTATCTAATGTAAAAATAATTGTTGAGCTGGACACTAAATCTTTCATAGGTCACTTTAAAGTCAAATAAAATTTTAGTACTGTGAAAATAAATTGTTCTAAAAATCATTCCTGTGCAAACATTCTTATTTAAAGATTATCTGTCACCAGCAATGAAAATGCAAACGATGGGTCAGTGCATCTGGTAGAGAATCAATCTAATAATGCTTTACAATGAACAAAAGCACCCAAGAAAAGGAAAAAGGATATGGAAAAACAACTCTCCAAAATTAGAAGCATACTATTTTTTCAGTACAACTAAAAAGGTAACCAATACACTCATTTTCCAAGACTAATTTTATCATTGTTTTCTCTCAATTGACCATTAACCACCAGTGGGAAGATATGACAGTTACTGATTGATCTTTTGACTGCTTCATTTTTATTGTGTTATCTGGCACCACTTTCTACTTCCTCTCCTACCTTAGATATCTTAGATTCTACACAACTGCCTCCTTTTATGCCTGGAATGGTTCTTCGCCAAGATTTTATCCTCAGTCTTTCTTGTCTACTCTCAAATCCCTGGTGACCTCAAGTACTTCTTGGATTTAAATAAATATCTTCCATTCACAAATGCTCTTTAAATCTATAGCAATAACTCAGTCTCTCTTCCAAGTCACAAATTCACATTCCCAAATGTCTCACTTGCCCTTTAAATCAACATATCCTACTCCAAATTCATGATCATTTATGAGGTCTAGTTCCTCTTCTACTTTATTTCCTAATTCCTTTTAATGGAATCACCATTTCACCAGCCAGTTAGTCTCAAAATCTCATCATTTTTGACTTTAACTTTTGTCTATGATGTTACATGATCAGTTCAATATGACTGAGATGAGTTTTAAATAAAACATGGCCTACCACATAGCTAATGCTCAATACACATTGGTTACTGTTGTTTTGCAACTGTCTTCAATATGGATTATTCAATTTGCTCATATGGCAATATTCCTTTTCTTTAATAAAGGTTTGGTTTTCCAGCCCTTTGACTCAACAGTTTTGTCCTCTTAAAGCAACAGTATATTTGTGTACTACCAGGACATATCTGTAAGTGAAACAAATTTTCTATATTTAAGTGAATACTGATAATCTCATACTTCCTCAAGGAATAAACTTAGAAACTAAACGTATTTCACCAAATACGCCTATTCATGTTTGTTTTTATTAGAGTAAATTTTTTTTTTCCCTGAGGAAGATTCACTCTGAGCTAACATCTGTGGCCAATCTTCCTCTATCTTGTATGTGGTTTGTTGCCACAGCATGGCTGATGAGTGGTGTAGGTCCACAGCTGGGCTCCGAACCTATGAACCTGGCAACCAAAGTGGAGTGCGCAGAACGTAACCACTATGCTTCTAGGCTGGCCATTTATTCTGATTTGCTTTTTATTTTTTAAGCTTTGGTATGGTTTTGTTATACACATATACAAAAGTTTAATTTTAATAGTCAAATTGTGAGTCTTGTGTCTTGTTTAAGAAACTACACGTTATATTGTCCAAAAAATATTCTTTTACATTTCACCCCTGAATGTTTTTAAAAATATTTTTTAATGGTATGAGTCGTGCTTAATTTTATATACTTTCCCAGTTGGATGATCAATATTCTATTCTAAACATCTCATATTATATAGCTCAGACTTTCCTCATTCTTTGCTTCATATATCAAATTACTATTCATATGTGAATCAATTTCTGGTCTTTTTGCTCTTTTTCATTTACTATGTGCCTATCCTTGACCAAAAACATTGTCTAATTACCATGTCTTTATAACAAGCTTTAATGCCTTGGCTACTCATGGCCCTTTAGTTTTCTACATCAGTTTTCAGATTAGCTGATCAAGTTCATGAAATTCTATAAGAATTTTATTGAAATTATATTTAATTTATAAAATTATTTGGGGATATTTTACATAACTGTAATACTAAATTCTCCCACCAGTAAACATGGCATCCCTCTATCCCTTTATGTTTTACATATTTTTTTCTTTTTAAGACTGTTTGAATGATTCCAAAGACAGCTACTGAAAATAAAGGGAACCAGTGTAAAACTGCCCATAACAATGAGCATTGGCAACCCCACTGGGCCCCTGTCAACTGGGAAATGCCAATATCAGATTTGTGACAACATCCCAGAGCCAAATTCAAGGGTATGGAATAAAAACAAATGCAGGGCAGAGAAAGCAACCAGTGCTGTATTCCTCAAAACTGTCAAAATTTAAAAATTTTCTAAATCTTCGTTCCCTCACTCATCACCAAAAGAGATACCACCCTAGTTTAAGTCACATTCCCAGCCTTTAATAGTTCCCCAGCTTCTATTTCAAAAAAGTTTTAATTATCTTCACAAAGATCTTGCACATGTTTTGTTAGATGAGTTAAAAGGCAGCAATTTTGTAGTTGTTATGAATAAGATAGTTTTTTCATGGAGTCTTCATCACATCACTTTAAGTTTTTCCTTATTACTTACAACTCTCTGAAATCATCTTATGTAACATGTTCACTTTACTGCCCTTCTCTCTCTTCCAGAAGATAGGTTCCTTGAAAGCAGAGATCTGGTCTGTACTGTTTATTGCTGTATTCTCGGCAACTAGAATAATACATTGCCCATAGGAGGTGCACAATACATATTTGTTAAATTAATAAATTCATATTTACCTGATGATATGCTTTAAATGTAACTATACAATAATAGTCAGACTGTCTGTCTTAACTGTTTTATGATTTTGTAAACCTCTTATCTATTAAAGAGGATACTAAAAGGACTGGAATCATAGCCATGAGCCAGTAATAAATTAGGCGAGTCTACTAAACAAAAATGATTGACTTATTTCCCCTTTTCACGCCTCTACCTATTTCTTCTTCCCTTCACTTCTTTCAACACATTTATTATACTTTAATAAGTCTTTTCTTCTCTTATTTTCCCTTAATGGGATATTCTTTTTCCTTTCCTCCCAACTCCTATCCATTTATCTCACCCAAAGTAATTTCATTAGAATTAAAGTTTAAAGTGTTTCAAGACAGACAATATTTCATGCTGTTATAAAAGCACAAGGCTGAAGTGAACTTAAAGAAATGTTTTCGTCTTAAATCTTGAATGAAAAAATGAGCACATGACATATTATCTTCTATTTCTAAGAAAGTTTCCTTTCGAGTATGCTGTCTCGGTGAAATTAACTCTCCTCCATAATCTTCTTGAAGAAGGGGTTATCCCTGCTGTATTTAAACGGCTTTTATCCTCTTCACCTATAAGTAAATTGATATTACAAAGCTGTTTTCCACTAGGCTTATTAATCCAAACTGATTTTTTAAAAACATACGAAATGAATGCTTCAAAAGAACCTCAATCCCTATGCAGCTGATACATAAACACCATGAAGATTAAGAAATCCTTTTAATACAGAATCATTTCCTAAGAGTAACTAAGTGACTTTCTCACCAGTACATGTTCACATAGTATTTCCAAGTTTAACCCAATTTTAACACAATTTATTTGTATATTATATCTTGCTATAGTTATATGACAAAAAAAGCTACAGTTTGTAAAATTGATGGAAAGTTCCAGTGAAGAGACTGTACAAAGGAAAAGGTAAAAGTGAAAAGATAATAGAAAACATTGAATGCTGTGTGATTCGAAATACTAAAAGGAAACGTGGAGGGAAAATCCTATAGGCAAACAGAATAACTGTTCACAAGCGGGAGCTTTTTTGTGTATAGTGTATCGTGCAAAGAAAACCAATGTGGGAAGGAAAAGGTCATAATCCTTAGTATTCTTTCCTGTTAACTGCTCAGTTTGTAGGAGCAGCTGCAACTTCTCTTAAGTAGATGCCAACACAGAGGTTTTAACCAGCTTATGATGGGAAGTGCGTAAGAAATTCCTTGCAAATATTAGCACTAAAAAAAGAGACAAATGGAAGGAACTGGAACAAATCTAGGCAATTTATAGATGAACATGCCTAAAAAGGATTAGATTTAAAAATATTTTCCTGGCAAAGACCGGAAATCAAGAAAACAAACAAGTTCACATGGATTCAGTGAGTCTAACCAAAAAGTTAATGTGTCATTCCAAGTTTTTGATTTTTAAATTTGACTGAAGATAAGAAATGGTGCAGGTATAATAAAAAAACTAAACTGAATGGAGAAATTTGCTCTTTTAGTGGGCCTTGCATAAGAGACCTCATCTGTTACTACTCTCAGCTATTTTATAGCTTTCAATCATTTTTGCTCAATTCGTACACATCTATGTTTTTGCATATGGATTAATACAAACTGTGCTTGAAATATTAAATGAAAATGAGTAAAGATAGACTCCAGGAAAATCATTTATTCGGGAAAATATACTGCTTAGAATATACTGCTTAAGTACATTACTTTAGGCAAAAGCCTAAATAAAAACTATTTTAAAAATATTATTCCAAATTAATTGGATTCTATGGATGATTTATAAAAGTTATAGGCTAGCCTGTAACATTTAAGCATTATTGTAAATAAACATTGAAACCCTGATCATGTGTTGTACTAGAAAGACGAAGCTGTCACCCAAGGATGTATTGATTTCACGCTTATAATTTTGTACTACTATTTATTATGTAACTCTGAAGGCTATTTCTCAAATAGTTTTTCTATTAAATCTACACTTTTTTGGTTCTCAATAATTCAATGGCACATTTTGAAGGAAAAAAAACTAATAAATTAAAGAATAAACACCAAAAAAACCAACCCTAAGATTACAAAATAAACCTGTTAAGAAAAAACATGCATATAATACAAGATCACTAAAAGTCTAATCTACCACTATAGATTAAAACTAATAGCTTTGCGCACTCTGGTTATAAGCAGACCACTTTAACACAGTAGTCACAGCTGTTGTCATTTACCATGCTTATTTTATATAGGATAATATATGAAATGTATTTGTACATAAATATACATACACACACACATACACGTACATGTACACACACACTCACACATATCACTAAACCCAAATGTAAAACAATACGCCACAGGTATGGATTTCTGGGTAACCAGGGCAATGAGTCTATGGCCTGGAAGAAATGTAAACGAGACTAGATCTTCAAATCGAAAAAACTGATTAAGGATTTGTTTTTTCTAGCACATACATTAGCAAACATTATTGGTGGTATCGCTTTGATGCACTCCGATTGGAATACCCTGTTGACTCAAGGCTTCAAAGGGCCGGCCAGAGTCTGACTTCTTGCCGAAAGCCCTGGACCTGTAGTACACAATGATCTCACCCATCTGAATGCCTGAGGCACATCTGTCAGCCTCACACATTTCTCACTTTAAGCTTATAGGCCTTCACTGTTCTTTAATTGAAGAATATGTTTAAGTTTTATCTCCTTAACTAGACTGGAAATTACTTAAGGCCACAAAATACATATTATTATGTTTTCCCTTTAGAACATTCCATGTTAATGCTACTGAATATAGAATTTCAAATTATTTGATCTTTGATGATAAATGCTTCTGCACACGATAAACATTTAAGTATATATGCATTTTAGGATTGCTATTTATTATAAAAGTCATTTGTAGTCTTAGTCTTTTGTTAAAAACTCTAAACTGAAAGAAAGTGTATATATAATGCTAAATGGATAATGAGAGTTACAAAATACACAAAAAATTTACTGTTTATTACAGCCATCCTCCTTCTGAGATAAGTTTTTTTCAATTATTTTTTACCCAGCAATATTAGTAGCTCACTAGGAACAGGCTGAGGAAGAATAGTTTGACCACAGAACCCATCCCCTCACCCCTAACTCCCAGAGTGATTATGATAGCCAGCAGCCTCCTTCCAGGCTGTCCAGTTCAGAATCCTTGTTCTGGACCACTGTTTCTGAAAGTGTGGTCATTGTACCAGTAGTGGTTCTTAATGTGATTTTGTTTAGTACACCAAAAAGGCATGCTCTTTATTTTAGCAGTTGATAATTCACTTTAATCTATATTAAGTATATATAAATTATATGTTGTTTCCATGCACATTTCCTACCACTTCTTTAAAAAATCTATTTACTTAAGAAAAAAGTTCCTCAATGTAAGGAAAAATATTTAGTGAATAATAGCACAGATGAATATGATTTTGGTAAAAACTGTGAAAGTGTGTAATGTACTGTCAAGGCTGGGATAAAGGCTGGAAGGTTATGAGGATGAAACCAAGGCTGATGTGTTCATTGTTTTATACCAAGGGCCTAGCACATTCTTTGGACTTACTGTGCTCTTCATAAACATCTGAAGAAAGCATATAATGCATAGGTCTTGTCACTTGATAAAAAATGAAAAATATCAGCTTTGAGCAAAAGACAGCAAAATGACATGGGCAAAGTAATTGAGAGAATACTAAAGTCCCAGTGCTCTAAACATCTTTTGTTACTTACTAAACTGTCTGAAACTATTACAAGTCATTCCTGGTCACAGCACTGAAGGCCCATGCTCATTCATGAATTACAACTATATGACAAATCTGGTGTTTGTTACATATGCATATATCATCATTTGCAGCAAAAGCTCTCAGGCAATTTATATGACTCACAAGGGTATGGCATGGCTTAACACTAGACATGAAGTGCCTTCCGCGTTAAAATCAAAATCAACAACCTAACAGCTTTTGAACGTTAGCTCTGATATGAGACATTAAATTACAAGACATTCACAAAATGTGATAAGCTATAGCTGTGTATTATATAGTAAATAAAGTGTCTTAACTATAATAAACATGAAAAGAAAAATTAATATATACCATAAAGATGACCACTTTCAAAGAATTTTAAGAGTAAAACATTAGAAATGACAGACTGTATATCAACATTTATTTGACTATTTAAAATATTTATTAAACACCAGTTTTGAAGACTCAAACATAAGAAACAACTTTAACTTAAAGTGGTTTCTAAGACAGACCCTAGAAAACAACAAAAATTCAAATATAACTGAAAACTGTGACTAGCAAAACAGATCTTACACAACCTGGGGAGAATTTCCACAAATGATAACATCAATGCAACTGAAATGAAAAATAAATCAGTAGCTTATCTACGATTTAGCTCAAGAAACAAAGCCAACTCTCGTGATAAAAAGGAAGGAAGATATTGCATCTTCCCTTCAGCTGCCTCTTAGTCAAAAACACCGGATTTATGCCAGACAAGATAAACATTCCTCTATTTTATAACTTATTTTTGAAATGGCCAGAGCCATTTTAGGTGTATTCACAGCCTTTTATGTGTATGACCATTCAGATATTGCAATTATCAGAAGACAAAGCAAAAATAATTGATGAGTGCAAGAAGAAAGAGGAGAGATGTCAAGTGTTAAAACTGCAGTCCAGAAGGTGAACTGTTATGAGCAGGGTGCATTCAGAAATACGTCTGGTAACTAACTGCACATGGCGGGATTTATAGATGTCTATGATGTCCTCTTTTGGATTAGAACAACTGAATCTGAAACAATAAAGATTAAAGATACCCCAACCTCACTGGGAATTGGGCTGGATCTAAGCATATCAACCTTCTCTCTAGTTACAGAGTCGAAGAAGGAATATGAGCATCATTCAAGTGGATGATGAGCCATTAAAAGGAAGTCCAGGGGCCGCCCGGTGGCGCAGCGGTTTAGTCCGCGCTTGGCAGCCCGGGGTTCGCGAGTTCGGATCCCAGGCGCCCGCCGACGCACTGCCTGTCAGCCATGCCGTGGCCGCGTCCCATATAAAGTGGAGGAAGATGGGCACAGATGTTAGCCCAGGGCCAGTCTTCCTCAGCAAAAAGGGGAGGATTGGCAACGGATGTTAGCTCAGGGCTGGTCATCCCCACAAAAAAAAAAAAAAAAAAGGAAGTCCACACATCCTATCTGCCCATAAAACCCAAGTCTCACCAGACGCCTCTTCATTCAAACAAGGTAAATGGTAAAATAAACATATGGAGACTCTGAAAAAAAATACTGCAGCACAAGCAAAAGGTAATATTATCCTGACAAATCAGAGGAAAAATGTATCTCAAAAGTGATTTAGCACAGAAACTTGAAGAAATAATTTTAAAACTGTTTTACATTATCAACGAAATGCTGAGGAACCATTAACCCCGAGATGTGGAAGTTAATAAACAGGGAACACAAAGAATGGAGATTCAGCCTAAGAATGATAGATGCTCCTGAGGAAGAAAATATAAAAGTTGGAACAGAAACAGAATCATACACAAATACGTTGCTGTACTGAAAAAAATACAAAACAAAACAATGACCTGAGTAAGCAGAGAAAAGGTTTCCCCATGTCCTTCAGAAACTGAATGAAAGAAGATCTATTTCTAATTATTTCTTCACACTATTTTAAGTTATAAAAATATGGGGAAAAAAATCCTGAAGTAAAAACTTCCGGTTACTTATTCTGTCTACTCTTCTCAACACACCTTTGAAATAGGTACTATTTAATATCCCATTTTACACTTGAGAAAACTGAATCAGAGAATTACACACGACCATGGAGGCAGTGTTTCTATACTGTTCTGAGACTGATGAAGCCTATAAAAAGTTTAGTCACTGTCCACATTCCTAAGGGTCTTGGATACCAGGATTTCTCCTTATTTCTCTGCTTAACTCTTCTTTAAATATGAGATTATAACATCAGTTCCCTCCTACATAATATAGAATTTCTGGTGAGAACTCTGAAATATTAAATGCTTAAATATGAAAATATATGTTATTTTTCATATTATCTGCTAGGATAAGAGTATCTTTATTAAAATTATGACACTTTGAAGTTTTTCTCATCATTAATAACTTATTTTCATTTGTTGAAACACCATCAAAGCAAAAAATGGCAGTACAATTCCTAAGCACAATATCCTGTCCTCTTACAGGAGTATAAGCTAAGAACTAAACCTTCAATTAACAAATCAACTATATCTGTATCCTGCTTTTCAACAGTCAAAAACAATACATAATATAAAAAAGACTGGTCCATTTATCTAAACATCTCAAATTAATCATTTCAATATTACCTAACAATGATATATCTTTCTAGGTATGTATAGTTTCATTTCAACATTGCTTTCTTTTAATCTAAAATTCCCGATGACAAATTTTAAAGGGCACATTTAGATGACCATAACTAAGTAATTCTAGGTAAATTATGAGATTATAATAGCATAAGTGATGCATGTATAGGTTATTTTTATAAAAAACTTTTTCTTTCTTCTTGACTCTATTCCAAATCTTGCAAAAACTATTAGTATATCATATTAGATATCAGTTGAGCAAATACTATATGCAAAGCATCGTTCAGGGCACTTAAACATACCCTGAAGTTCAAGGTGATTAAAGAGTCAATTCCAATATTCTAGGAAAGTACAATCAGGAAACAAGGCATATTTTCATTTAATAAAATATAAAAGTGCTAAGAAATTCAGAAGAGGCCAAAGTGTAAAATGGAATATGCTGTTTCCTCTTCTAAGATCATCCCTTTGGGGATCCCCAACCAACCCCATCCCACCAATCTACATCCCAAATTTTCTTGCTTGGTTAATTCTATTCACCCTTTAGATCTCAGTAAAATGTCTTTGCCCATGGAGACTTTTCCTCATTTACCATGCTAGGACAGGACCCCTTGTAATATGCTCTCCAAGCATGCTATACTTGTCTTTCATAGCACACATAATAAATGCAATTAGACTAATTGTTGTTTGCTGTTTGCCAACTCAATTAGAAGGTAAATTCCCTAGGAATAGGACTAGGTTTGCCTTATTCACCACCATACTCTAGGGCTTACCTCAGGGCCTTGCATGTGGAAAGCACTTAATAAATACTTATGAAACTAGTAAATGGGTGGATGGATGGGAGAGATAGAGGGCTATCTGTGATTTATATCTGTGAAAGGAGAGGAGGTAAAACTGAGATTTGTTGGGGAGGGTGTGAGCAAGGGGCAGACAAGTCCATTGTGATGCAATCATCATGAAATGGTTGAGAAAAGTAGCATGCAACCTAAATATGGCAGCTGAATTTTACCAGCCATAAAATTCACCACAAAAATGATCAAAAATCATAATTAACAAATCAATTTAAATAATGTCATTCCTTGCTCAAAAACATTTATGGCTTCCCAGTACAGACTAAAGTAATACAAAATCATTGGTTTAGTATTCAGAAACTTTCCTGCTTCCATTTCCTCTAACTGGGATAGAACCTTTACACAATCTATAAGTTCCATCTCCAATATCCTTCTATAATAAAGGAACAGAGCTAGAACTTCAGGATTAGATAAATTAGATAACAATGGCTCACCACTACAAAGAATTCCTACAAAGCAGCCCTATGTCCAATTTATTTTAGTATTTCCAAAGACTAACATGGAACTTGACACCTTATAGGTCCTAAATAATTGAAATGTGTCTGATTTTGAACCTTCCCAACTATTTGTTAACTATGTGATCATGAGTAATTTACATAATGTATCTGTGCCCCACCTAATTCGTCTGTAAATGTAGATAATATCAGTTGTCTTGCAGGGTGTTTTATGCCTAGCGTATGCTCAAACATTAGTTCCCTCTTTCCCCATTCTTCTTCCTTCTGGAGGTTTCCTTACTGCACTACACTGAACAGCCTTGATGAGCCTTAGGTGTTTACTTTGAAAAACACAACCAAATTTAACCCTTAAATCATTCTCTTTTTGGATATCACAATATGGAAAGGTTTGTCCCTACTGGTTAATGAGAGAAACCAATTTTTACCTTTACAAGATACTTTGAAAGACTTACTTTCACATTTATAGATAACAAAAATGATCTACAAAAATATGAAATCAATTATCCAGTTGCATAGAGCAAAGGCAAAGCCAGGCTGAGAATATAAAAGCATTTTAGATTTCAATTCCTTATTACCACTCTTAAATTGCTTACTTTCTTGAATTCCTCTCTTTAGTAAAAGCCTAACACTGACAAAGATATCAAAAATGAATTCTCCAAAGGCACAAAAAACCCTAAACAATTGGGTGTCACCAGCAAATATAGTACATTAATAATAGAGAATAAAGCTGCTAATCAGAGTCCTTGTTTAAGCATTTATACAAACAATGGGGCATTTACCCCAAATTCCAGTATTCTAAAACATGATTTATGGACATTTTCTAGCTACTGAATGACTATGCAGATTTTCACTATTCTGATTTTCAACAATAACACACTACTTTTCCTTTCCCGAAATAAACATAGTTCCTTCAAAGCCCCCAGTAATGGGCAAAGTAAAATTATCAATTACTTTTATGATCACACATTACCAGGCAGACTTTCCAGGCTGGATTTTTATATATCAAGTAGTAAATCTCCCAAGTCTTATGTATCCTACTGTTTCATTATTCCACAACTGAAAATCTACTCTTTAATTTGAAAGTGGAGTCTTCAAAGCTTGGCATTCAGTATCTATCTTTTAATTTCCTTGTAAATTCTAATAAAAAATTTTTTCTGACGAAAATACTTTAAGGAAAACAAATTGCATCAAGACTCAAAAACCTTAAAAGAATTGTCTCCTTATCTCCAAGAAGGCATAATAATACAGAAATATAACTAATTATACAATTCACTTAATGTGGAGAAAAAGTAGAACAATATTAAGCAATTATCCTTAAATGTGCATTTAATGCCCTAAGTATAAGACAACCTAAAAAAGACTTCAAAAACATACTGTAAAATAGTTAAAATTACCACCTTAAATATATAAACATACAGGGTTCAGAAAGCTAATGTATGCAACACATAGCACTTATAAGTATAGAAAGTCACATGTTGATAAGGATTACTCTTCTCTCTTCTTAAAAAGTTTAAATTTTATTCAGTATCAGTCTTTTCACTAAAAGTACTCTGCAACAGATTTTGAAATAGATTTCTCAAATCATTTTAAGCACAAGTTTAAATGAATAGTTACCGTATTATTAGGTACCTGCACCTTTCAGGTTCTACAATATAACTTAGAAAATATCACTCAGTAACTTGGGCTTGATGTCATCATTGGTCTAGCTGTAATATCATTTCTAAGCACTTTTCTGAATGTGTCTATGTCTAGATCAATCAATACTGCATTCTTTTATACCTTGTCATATTTTCCTGTGATTTCATAATATTGCACAGTTGGAAAAGACCTTAGCGATCATTAGCTCCAATTCTGTTAATTTATTGATGTATATTTGACCAAACACAATGAAATGATTGGATCTAAGCCATTTGGGTTTTTTGGATACTGATATTGAAAATGTACCCAGGTGATCTTCAGACTCTTAGTCTATTTCTCATCCTAGCCCACTGCATTACCTTCTCCTTCTCATGCTTATATTTAGCCTATCCCAAGAACGATAAAAAATAGGGGCAGGGGCTATGTTAACTCTTTCTGTGAAATGTCTAAAAAATGCAAACATTCAAATATAGTTGCCTTGATTGATTACACTGCCCATTTACAATATGCAGAAGAAAATAAACTAGAATATTGCCAGTGACCATTTACTATTATATGTCACTGAATTACAGCAGTCTTGATATGTTTTCCTAACTTACTTCTTAATAAAGATAAGGACACCTTTGATGACCTGGGGGTTCTTTTTCTCCCTCTCAGTATCTTAAAGAAAACTCATGTAGCTGCTTATTTAAATTGTTGTTTTCTAAACTGTTATTTCAATGCATTGAAAATTTAATTAACAATATCATCATATCTGAGAGGGGCCCTTTAGGGATTCTGTGTTACCTCTCAACTAGCCTTCATTTTTGCTGAGAGTATCCCAGCAGAATCCCAGCATACCCACAAGATAAGGGTCTCCTTTGGCAAATACTACTCACACACCAATCTTGGGGGGAAGTTAAGGATCTCCATTTCTATAGGCTATTTAGAATTAATCCACCCTGACTTCTAGCAGAAGAACTAAAGCTATGTATTCTTTTCTGGATCCCTTCCCTTCTTTAAGGTCATATTCTACTCGGAGATTGCCTCCAAGAAGGAAAGCTAAACAAGACCAGTGGAAACCTACGGGAAGGCAAACACAGGAAGGATAGATAGCTTGTGCCTTCCCTATTCTTTTGGGAGGGGCACTTCCTATCTTCTCACCTGACTTCCTTTTTCTCAGCTAGAATGATAAAAAGCTATAAGCTCAAGCCCAGGGCTCATGCCAAGGTAAAAGAGACAGGAAACAGACCCCATATTCAGGCACTAGTCTAGGCTTGTGTGAAAGGCTTTCTACGGTTTCCAGGTCATTATGCAGAAATTCAGTGGGCTGATAATAAGAATGTGTCTTTTTCCTGAAGCATCTTGCGCTAACAGATCACTGGGAATCTAGCCTGGGAGGCAGTTACATTTTATCAGACTAGAGGAAAATCTGACTCACAGCTATGAGTTTCCGGCCATTTCTCTTTCTAACATGTAATACCTTAAACAGTCAACAATAAGGCTAGTTAGAACCAGTGAAAGGAGTACTCGGATTCAAAGAAGTAAAATAACCAGCAGATGTTGCCTCTTCATACTTTCTTTATAAAAGATACGGAAGTAAAATAATGAGAAATTTCAATTTTTTTGTATTTTAATTTGTCCACATAAGTATCCTCTAACATGTTTTAATCTAAACATTTGAGTACTAATTTCTTAATTATTTATAACAGTTGAAAAGAGAAATTTCAATATTTAATTTAAAACGCATTGTGAAATTCAATTTGTTCATATCCAAAATACCCATACCATACACTCTTTAGGAAACTAGTTCAATGGAAAGTATTTTATTGACCATATAAAGAGATTAATGAATATGTGACTATCCCATAATGGATCAAGTTTCAACCCTCTTAACAAACAGATTTCAACAATGATAAATATATTATAACATGGCATCCCGTCTACTATGGACTTCATTTCTAGCTCCATAAAATAACTGATAAAGTCAATCATTACAGTGATTGATAAATTTCTCACTTTTGTTCTTTAATTTCTTATTCTTATTTTATAAAATAAGTTATATAATAAATATAATAGCTATTACTTGAACAGGTAGCTGTTTGATTTCTGTTTTTTTCATTTTTAGTACCATTCTTTCAACTTTTAAGTTCTTGGCTCTAGCCAAAATTCAGTCTTGGCATCCATGAAGGAATACAGATCAAAATTCTTTATCTATATAAACAAATAAAAATGAATTAATTTCAGAATTTACTGAATACTCCCTAGTTTTCATGTATTTTTTACATTCAAATATATTTAGATTCCACAACAGTCACATTTATTTGCTTTACATTAATTAGGTAAAATCAGCTGAAATAATGTATATGTAACATTTGTGAAATTTGAAGAATTCTTCATCCATTTTTTCCCCTTTTCCTTGTAATAGAAATAGGTGATGAAACCAAAGACTGTAATAATTATTTTACATGCATATACATTGAGGAATACATACATTGCTGACACTGGATATTTTATTGGACTTAAATATTTGTTTCTATAGCTGATTTAAATATACACATATATCTTTAAGGATTTAATTCTTTTTGGATATCATTTTTAACATCAGAAGTCTATCATTTACAAAAGTTTATATTTGTATTTAGAAAATGACTATAGCAGATGGCTTTGTACAGCTGTGTAAGCTACATAATGTCTACTTCAGATTAATTTAAAAGTTCCAGTTCTCTCAAAAAATGAGAGAAAGAACCCACTGATTCAACTCTGAAAAGTTGTGCTGAGTTTGACAAGCACTTTCATGTAGCTGTTAGAGGCTAAAGAGATGCTTGTCTATTGGATCCAACCCTCAAATCCAGGCATGCCGAGGCTTAGCAAACAGGGACCCTAAATTCTCCGCAGCAAATATTTTATGTGAAAGTGATTTTACATATGTACTTGTACAAAATTATTACCTTGTTGTCATAAAACACACTAAATCACCTAATGGATCTACAAAAGTAGAATCTTATCAATGTTTTGGATGACAGGATCTGTAGGCCTCAACTTGCTGGGAGTTAGGCTTGGCTTAGGCAAACCACTCACAAAAAGAATCTTTCCAGTCTAAATATATGTATTATAAACCTTTAGATGAAAGACATTTTCATAATATTACTGGCACTGTTGCTTCAGGTGTTGCATATTTGGAGAGACCATAATAATAATATTTCTTGTGTTAGACATTTCAGAATCAATGTCCTACCCTAAGCAGAAATAGAATATGAGGAGAAAAATGGACGCATGCATGCACATGTGTATGTGTGTGCATGTGTGCACATACACACACCTTACATAAACATTTAATATCTAAACGTTTTACCATCAGTTCTGCTCTATAAATACAATATACATGTGTGCTTATTTTATCTTGTCTCTTCCATTTCAAAGGCATCCAATGAAATCTTGAATTATATGTATGTTCTAAAACAAATGATTGGGATTACATTTAATAAACAGATCAATGAAAATGCAGTTTCAACATTTTCTAGACTATAATAATTATTTAAAATGTATTTAATGAGGCTTAGAATATTAGTGCACCTTTTAAAAGTAGTACATGTTTTTATGACTTTAAATTTCTAACAATTTAAATACAAATGTCATATAAAAACATAAATTTCTTCCTGTAATCATTATCAAATTACTGCCATTTCATTTTGTGTAATGAAAGGCCTCTCTACTCCTTAATTTCAGCTTCCAATATAACAATAATTTTGGAAATTCTTCTTAGGTATTCTAGCACACTTTGACTAATATTTAATTTTACATTACAGTTCACAACTCCTGGGTTGATAATTATCACTTAGAATGCTTGTTAAATTATTAAAATTTTGCACTGCAAAAGATAAGCTATAGCAGGTTCAGTAGGAAATGATATTTGGGAGTAGGTGAAAATGGAATAGGCCTTAAATGGGGATAAGACGCGGAGGAGGTTATATAAAATAAAGCAAGAGTAACTTAAAGCAAAGTCTCTTACATAAAATCATAACTACTGATGTAAGAATATTTGGGGGGGCCAACGGTTTAGAGACTTCACTTGTCTGTCAGTAAAATGCAAAACTAACTTGCAATGAGTAGAGTATTCACAGAAGACCAAAAGATTAATTGCTAACTTTATCCTTAACGATTGTTCCCACAAGACTTGTAGCTTGGTTGAGCCTTTCTTTTAAAAACTCTGTGTTAAAAAATAGTTTTTATTATTTAGCAGATTATATAAAATATTGTGAATTGATATTTGGCAGACATAATTTTGTTAATAATCCACCTGTTACCCTATACTCACTCTATGCTATTAACAGAATCTTGATTTTATTCTTCCTCTTCAAAGTGACAGGTCCTTCAGGGGAAGCTAAACACCTCCCCAGCCCAGCAGTGAAATCATAAATGAACTAATACACTTAATGGTGGTCTCCTTGCCTCTCGGCTAGTGACTGTTCCAAGCAGGGTCATGAGACCCAATTCCGGCCAACGAAGAGGAAGCTGCACTTAAACAGATATAGTTGTGCAGAAGCTTCCCTTTTCTGTGTCTGGACACAGTTATGCGAGGAGGTGATGCAGGGACAAGCCTAAGGTCTAAAGTCTACAGGCTGAGGATGCTAGAAAAAAAGTTTAAAGGACCTGATGATGATGATGTCACTGAGCCCTAGAATTAACTAAGCCTGAAACTGCCCTAACTCCAGACTTCTTGTTAGATGAGACAATAGACAATATTTAAGCCATGAGTTGAGTCCTCTAATATCTGCAGCCAGAAGTATCCTAAGTGATAACATTATATTAGAATTTTTGTAGGTATATACACATAATATGCATCCTAAAACAAGCCATGTGACCTACCATTAAGAAACTTATTTCTGTATTCAAACATTCCTTAGATCATATATTCACTAGAATGTGAGGTAGAAGATCACCATGTATGTTTCGCAGCATCATAGTTTAGTGTAGGTGTGAAAATCTGATTTAGGAATACATTTAGACCAATTATTTATTTAACTCTGTTAACTTGACAGGAAGACTTCTTCCAGATCTGCTATTTAATAGCAAGTATGGCAGACAATATACCTTTTTATAACCTTATTTATAACCTTCCATTTATAACCTCTTATAACCTTCTTATTTCTTTTTTAGGAATAAGAACAGGTTGTATGTCGTCATTAAATCTGAGCATTAGGAGTCTACCTGAGGTCACATATTTTATCTTAACCCTTTCTTAGCAATGCCACAAAAGTAATAACATTCTTCAAAAAACAAAAAGAAATCAACTGTTAAGGAAAATTTTGGAGTCTATGTTGATAACTGGAAAGGAACAGACAAATGTGTGTTCAAGATTAAACTAGTAAAGGAAAAGCAGAAAACTGACAACCTATTCCTATAACAGTTCAAAAAGCCTTCCAATAGGAATCTCCCTTATAAATAATACTCTTTAAATTTCTTCTTGATAAACATCTACAAAAAAGTCAAACATGGTTATTGTGCATGTGTACTACAAGTCAATCAATCCTAAGAGGTTGAAATAGTTTACATTCACATCAAACCAGGAAGGAACCCATGGAGAAGGCGCTGAATTGGTCAACAGTAGTACTTGCTTTCACCCCTGGAGAGTGAAGTAATGAAAATGCAGCTCTGCCCTGTTACCCCAGTTTCGTATTATCTCCTTTGTCATGGATTTATCAGAAACAGCACACTCATCCTGGTATTTAAAGAATAATATAAAGACAAAAACCTTAACGTTGTGATAAGTCATTTAAAGTTGCAATTAGTTAATTGGCCACTACATGAACATTGTTTTAGAATTCAACTTTGTGCATGTTTATACCATCTAAATATTTATAAATTAATTTAGTTTGAGAGAGCCTTTAAGGAAACAAGATCTTTTCTGATTATAAATTCAGACATAAAATTAGGGTTGAGATCAAAATATTCTCTAAAGAACCCCTCATCATCACATGAAGCTTCTTCTTCTTGGTCCATCAGCCAGAAATCCTTCCTCAGAAGTCCCTTGCTTGCATATTAAGTCCCTTTGCTGCATATTCTGCCTAACTTTTTTTATTGATTTCTTTGACTTGTTGCTTTGATTTCTTCTCACAACACTCAATCTTGCTTCGTCTTTTACTTTTCTGCAATTCACATCATTCTTTCTTAGTATTTCGTTCATTTTTTTCTCCGTCCCCCTCAACACTGTATATTTATTATTTATTGGTCAATTTTGTATCATTTACCAATTGGTGTGTGAGCCTTTGATAGCTACCTCCGTTAAGTATTTACAATATGGTGTGTGGGGGGGGGAGCACATACAACCCTCAATTAAAGAGGGGAATTGTTCATCCAAGAACTACAAACTTGAAAAAAAATAAGTTTTTCAAAATCAATCTGTTAAATGCCATAAGTTAGTCACTATTTGGGGTGTGTTTTAATATTGAACTAGGTGGTATGCAATGATTCCTTTGTGAATGGCTCTCAGAACTTGGGAGAACAATCACATTGTGTTTCTACTTCTGTGTGACGAAGGATTCAGACACTCATTATTCAGGACAATTACCAACCTCTTATTTTTCACTCAAAGCTATTATCTTCAGAAATCTAGTTTTCTTGCCCAGACAGAAGAAGCCTATCCTCCCCTCAGCCATGATTTCTTAACTCAATTCACGATTATCTTTTTCTCATCTTTCCATCTACTCAAATACTCAGTTGTGACTACAAAATCTCCCACACACATCTAGGAGTTTCCCTAAATATCGCACCTTCATATTATACATCCAACCTAATTTATATCCCGTTTATACTTTCCAAGACATATACATATATAAGATGTCATCTGCTCCTCATAGTGCTCCAGGGTTGTTATGGAAGAACAGGTATTATTGCCATGGTACATGCAAGAATACTTAGGCTTAGTAGAGTTAAGTAACTGCCCAAGTGTTAAAACTGGAATTGCAGCTTGTTTAATTTCAAGGCCAACACTCTTAATTGCCAATCTGCCTATAATATTCATCATCACCTGTCCAGATGTCTGTGATTCCAATACTGTAACTTGGAGTTCACATTTAAAACCTGAACCTTTTGTTCATTGGCACGTGCTCTTAAGCCAACAGAGCTCCACACCACACAACCCCACAGAGCGTAAATGGACCAGCTTAATATGGCAAACTTCAAAACTAAAAGGAGATCTGAAGCTTACAGATACTGTTTTATTGTTCTTTAATCTTGGAGTTCGCCCAATTTTCAACAGCAGCCAACTGGCTTTCTCTATGAATGGAATCTAGTTCATGTATATATCTAAATAGTGCCTTGCAAGCTTTATTTATAAAGGTTTAATAAAGGCTATGTTATATATAGCTGTTTTTTAAATGTCAAATGGCCCATGTGTTGGTTTATCAAGGGAAAAGATATCTGGTACCTGGAAGTTGGTTATTTACTTATTTTTAACTAAGTAGGTAGCCTGAGTTAATATACGCTGAGTGCTCTATATTTTGTTAGCTCCCGGGATGACAAGGAGGGTGGGCACTGGTCTGGAAGCTACAGTGTCAAGTGAGGCAACTGAAGCATACAGGAAGGGCAGCGTCAATTAGAAGTAGTGACCCATGGAGTGGCACAAAGATAATCAGCTGGGAACTTGATCTCAAGGGAAGCGGAGGAGCCTGAACATTTACCCAGAGTCTGGAGAGACCGGGAAAGCAGAGGGGTTGACCACTACAAGGGACAGCATGTTCCTCCTGGAGGTTTCAGGTTCTGCTAGTCCGAAAGTGATGACCTGCCTCAAGCACCCATCATTCCAATTGAGCCAAATTACCTCCTACCTCCTAATCTCAGTCTACACTGCTTCAACATTTGGCATATGCTGCTGCCCCTGTCTGGAATACCCGTTTCCACCTAACTCATTCTCCTTAACTTTGTAGACCCGGGTAAAGTCTCAGCTTTTTCCTTTAGGAATAGTGATTTCCACCTGCCCAGTAACCAAAGACAAATTGAAATGACCTCAGATTAACCTTTCAGCAAACTTTTATAGTGTTCAGTTAAATAGTTAAGTGCAGATTCAGACAAACAATATAAACCTTTCCCCCCTCTTTTAACATGTGTCCCAAGACATGGTGGCTGGCTTTATGGCTGAATAATTTACCACTCATTACACCAAAGGAAAAGCTTTAATTAAAATTTTGATGATTCCCTAGTAAAAATGAATTTTCCATCAGCATCAACATACATTAAAGATCTTTATAATTGAAAAACTTGAACACAAATACAAACTAGTACTCTTAGTCTAAACACCACTATTGTGGTGAAAAGAATGTTTTATTTTACCTATCAAACTGGCATTTATTGAGCCCTGTTGTGTGGATTTAGAAGTCTTTCACAGGCTCAGAACACAGTCAAGACTAGACTCAAATGCTAGCTCTACCAGGTATATAACCTGGAACAATTAAAATCCCGGACCTTGTAGTTCTTTATCTATAAAATGGGAGAAATAATATCTACTCATAAGAAAATGAAAAAACATAAGTAAAGCACCAGTAAATTCCAGAAATCACTGAGACATCAATAGTGGCAGATATTGTGTCAATAATGATGGTCACTCTCTTTAAGTAGATTATATTCCGGTTGAAGCGTAATTAACAAAAGTGATATATATTTCTCATCTCAGGTTTGAAGTCCTACTAGCAACTAAAATGCAACACATTTAAAGCAGAATTAATGGTCTCCTCCCTAGAAAGAGTTCTTAGATAGGCTTTATTTTTAATTTTTGTTGTGATTTTTTTATTACTTTTTAATTTTCTCTGATGGCACCATCATTTCTCTTACCACAACTCTCAAACAAAAATAAAATATAATCAAAACAGAATACTGTCCTAGTGTTTGAAGAATGGTAAACTGGAAGTCCAAAAAGAGATATAAAAATCCCAAGGGACTATTATGGTGGGGAGAGCTGGAGAAAACTATAAATATATAATAAATTAAAATATGGATGGAAAGTTAAACAGGCTCCAGTACAGGAATTCCATAAATGAACTACTTAGCCAAAGGATTTCAGCTGAATTTATAATTTCTCAACTGATGATGACACTGATGACATAAATTGAACTGCACACGCATATTGGACCACAGCATTGTTTGCTAACAGTCGGAGCACTTAATTGCTATCACTTGAGCTATTTACTTAATGTGTCAGTCCTCTAAAGGAGGGCCCTGGGCTCTCACAGCCATGTACTTGCTGGTGTTTAGAAGACTTGACCTTCCTACTAAGTGACTTGGATTGAAACTATATAGGTATCTGGCACATGCCTGACCAAGTCCTTACTACGGCCTACACCATGCAGATTTATTAGGTAGCATCAGACAAGTCTTAAAAGGAACTTATAACATCCTTTCTCAATATTTTGTATTGCAACGCTGTCCATTTGGAAATAGAATAACAGTATTTGTCATAATTCTTTTAAAATATTTTGCAAGTCAACAAGAGAATTTTAGGGAAAAAAAGGTTAAGATATGAAGAAAGTCTAGTTTCCCTAATGTGAAAAGAGCTATTTTGCTTATTACAAAAAGCAGTAGCAATACATGTTTTTAACTTCACTTCTGTGACTTATGGTGAGAAGACCCCTACGGATACAACAAATAAAAAGAGCCCTTTAGATCTATTTATGAAATCATTTATCACCATTGAAAAGCAACTTCTTGATGAAGCAATAGTGGCGACGACTGCTGTCACTGGTCTTTTGGTTTCTATGCTTCGTTAACCAGCAGTGAGCTACACTAATAAATTCAATGGGCAAGCAAAACAAATATAATTTAGAAGCTCAAAATGTTTTGACACCTTAGATGGAAAATATAAATAAAAATGTATGTAAGTATTTTATTTTAAAGTTATTCATATAAAGCATGCCAAAGGTTACATAAGTTTTTTCTCTTCAGTAATTTTTTTTCTCTCATGTAACTAGATTTTGAGGCCTCCCCTCATAGATTGTGAGTTCCCTGAAGTTCACAACTATGAATCATTCACCTTTTACTCCTAACATCTTCCAAGGTGCCTGATATATACCAGGTGCTCAAAAACAATTGTTGAACTAATTAATCACTTATTCACATCCATGATTCCATGGCTAAAAGGACATTCATGCCCAAATTTATTACTTTATCATAAGTATATTAGCAACAATTTTGGTGTCTTAACTCCCCCCTTTACAATTTTGATGGACCATATTTTACTTTAATAATCTTGACTTTTTATTGGAGACTTTTAAAATCTTTTGAGCAATAAGTAGCTTAATTGTAATCTAAATATATAGTGTAAAATCTCATAACTTAGATTATCACTCTAACTTTCTAACTGGGCAACTTAATTATCTAATTCTCCCCCATAATCATGTTAAAGCCTAGGATTTAAGTCTTTCCATAAACGTGTCATAGACCATTCCAACAGCTGGTTATGTTCTGCCCATTATAAAGAATCTGCTCCAGCAAGGCTGGTCCCATTACTACTGCAATGTACACATAAACGTTTAAACACAACTGTTTAAAAATTCAGCAACTAATCAATTAATCTGAACAAATATATAGCAATAATTCAACCTCCAAAACTTTGTATTGAAAATCGATTAATTCTCTAGTTCAGAGGCAAGTTTAAATAGGAAATCTGTTAAACAGAAGATAAAATTGATAGCATGAGGTTACAGAATAATTGGGATTCCACCAATTAGAAAATTAAAAGGACTCTGTGGTTAATAAGCCAGGAGACAGAGATTGTGACTGAAAAGTTAACAGAAAAAATGTACAAAAACCAAGCAAAAGGCTCTTCAATTGGTTTTAGTCTCATTTTTCTAGATTTTGATTCATTCCCATATTCTTCCATAAACCTTCTCTAGTTATTACTACCCTCAGGGACTTTTGCAGCCCCTGGACATGCATTTACTAATTCTGCATACAAACTAGTATAAAATTATATCAATTATGAATTGTCCATTTTATATTTGTTACTCTCGCATCTGCACGTGAAGTAGAAGTTCTTTGAGTTGAGATAACATATCCTAATTTCCCTGTACTCCTCACAGAACCTACTACTACGTGTATCATGTAGGGGGTCTGCCACAGGATGATCATATGAGTTACTGCCCAGAGATTTTTTGATAGTAAACGGGGGCCCTACTATTAATAAGATGAGACAACAGACCAAACTAGCATGTAGGGTCCACTTAGTTCTCAAAATCCCCTATTTCTAAAAAAAAAAAAAACAAACCCATAATGTTAACATACAAGTGCTACAAAATATACAAAAATTTAAATGCTTTTATATCTAATTTGGGATAACAAATCAACAGAAAAAACATGGGTGTCATTTGGAGTTGATGAAAGTGATAAACCCTACTTTTATTCCAAAGAGATATAAAATCTATGTATGTGTGCATATGTCTGTGTATATACAGTACAATACATTTGTAAAATGCATAAGTGGTTTAAATAAAAACATGAATAAAACAAGTCACATAGAAAGGCAAAAGAGAGTAAGCAAACAGGGAAGAATGAAAGAATGAAACAGAGAAGTTAGTCAAGTCACAGAAGAGCTGAAAACAAACATGACTAATATATTAAACACAAATGTTGCTACAATAATAATTAATCCAGTTTCATTGAGTGAACCAAAAGAAGGTAATTTAGTCAAATCTTCACAAAAATTAAGATTAGAAATGATTTCATTTCAGCTACAAATTACAAAGAAAATGAATAGCAATGAAAAGTTAGTATCAGACCTAAGGAATTCTGGCTAATTAAATATTAATCAAAACACTTAAGGGGCCGCCCGATGGCGCAGCGGTTTAGTCCGCGCTTGGCAGCCCTGGGTTCGCGGGTTCGGATCCCGGGTGCCCGCCGACGCACTGCCTGTCAGCCACACCATGGCGGCGTCCCATATAAAGTGGAGGAAGATGGGCACGATGTTAGCCCAGGGCCAGTCTTCCTCAGCAAAAGGAGGAAGATTGGCGACGGATGTTAGCTCAGGGCTGGTCTTCCTCACAAAAACAAACAAACAAAAAAAAACACTTAATACATCAAACATAATGTACCTTTTACCAAATACACAATTCAAAAATATATAGTACATGATTTAATCTTTTTTAGCATAATTCAAAAATACTTAATAACCGTATGGTATCTAATGATTAGATATAAAAATCATTGTTGTCTTGACTGAGCTTTTGAGGATCAACAACTCTCAACTAATGTTTATGAAAATCTAATCTATGACTGGAAGAGTGCTAGATGCTTTCACACATTCTCATTTACTCCCCAAAACAACCATGAGAAGTAAGTGGTATCTTCATCCTACAGTTTAGAAACCTAAGGATCAAAGAGTTTTACATGCTAGTTTTACCTCTCTAGTCACAGAGGTCTAGAGATTGGACTGTAAAAAGAAATGACATCTGACAGATTCCTCCAGTCCTATCTCATAGCTACTACTTTCAACATAACCAGACAAACTTTTATCACAATTTTAAACTGGTAAATGTTAATTAATAGATTGATACAACATTGAATATGAACAAATCAAAATTTCAGTTATATATTTGGAAAAGTCAAACATATAAAACATCAAATGTGCATTAAGAAGTGAAAATACAGAGAAAACTATGCAGATTCCACTGTGCTATTTAAACAGCAAGTTACTATAGCAACCAAAGTAGTTAGAAGATAGAAAGTCTTTCAACTATTCAGGTACATGAAGCTCATGAAAACATGGCAGCCACTGAAAGACCCTTCATGAGAAAACTGTGCAAGCTTTAAGTACCACCAAATACCATATCTGGACATAGATTTTTTTGGAAGAAAGATATTCTATTAAGATTTGAAATGGAGCCAAGAAGAGACTAACAATGTGTCTATCAACCATCTGCCAAATTGATGGCATGACTTTGGCAGAAATGATCTCACTCACTTTATGAGTAATATAATTTAATATTTACAATAAAAAAACCCAGTCAATACCCCTCTGCAGTAATAAAGAAATCTTTAAAGGTACAGGCCTCTCTGCAAAATAGGAAGTAAGAAAGAAACTTTTCGGGGATTTAGAGGCAGTGAGATTAATGTTTTAGGTTTTATTGAGGTAAACGGAAAGTCATTTGGCTCAAAAACAAAGTGCATAAGTCTCACTTTTTAAAGTTATTTGAAAGCTACATTTTCTTTAATAATTCAAAAAAAGAAATTGTTTGAATTCACTATATTATAGTCAAAATCATTCTTTCAAACTCAACGCACTTTAGGTTAGCCTGCTTTTACTTTTCATTCTGCCCTCTCTCCCCCTGCAAATACATACACTTTCTGGCCCTAAAATTACTTAATTCTTTACCCATATTAAATTGACTGAATCAGTTCACCTGACCTATCAGAAGACAGCCTAGCCAGTATGCAAATTATACAGCTTTTTTCCACATTAAATATGAGTTGAAAATATGAGAAAAATGTGAGTCAACTGCAACTTAATGATCTATATAGATTTTCAGAAAGCTCACAATCAATACTCACGTTAATGAACATTAGTATTTTTGCAGATACACATTACTTTTCATGGAAGTTATTTCCATTTTTAGATTCCTATGAGCAAACTCAATCACCAAACAGAAGAGACTGTCTAATGAATAAGACACACAAAAATTACATTCTCAAGAGGTTTGCCTTAACCCTTCATTGTGATTGAGACTTCAAGTAATTAATGCTGGTTGTGGCTTTATGACAAAACAAAATTATGAGCTTCACACTATAAAGCTGTTACTCTGTGATGGATGAAATGAAGCTCTATGGTATCTTAACAAACATCTTAGCAAATACTGAAAGTTATCAAAACCCATAATTGAGGATAAGATAAATGAGTTTGGTATGGACAAACCTTCCAGATCCTATACTCCTTGCTTTCTCTTTTCCATTTCTTCACAAGCTTATCTGCAACTGCAGCTCCTGTTCCCTCTTTCCTTTTCACTCTAAAGGAAGACGCACTTGTCCCCCTACTCAAGTTAAAGTTCCTCTTTTTATGCTCAGGATAATCTACCTTCCCATTCCTCTTAGTATCAGTAATATCCAACCTTTCTTTTTTCTTAAGGAACTTGTCCTTTTCTAAGAATTTCATCTCTCTGGCATTTATACTTGCTCAAGTTACACCTACCATAATTAAAAACAAGTAAAATACAGTATTGCCTTACCGTCCTACTGGTCTTGTTTAAAGCTTCTTGAACATGTAGTTGACTCTCATTGTTGATGTATCTTCACTGACCATTCACTTACTAACCCAGTGGCTTCCATTCCCACTGCTCCATTAAAATTGCTTTTCTTATGGTACCTATGGACATCTTAATTGCAAAATCTAAAGGATAATTTTCAATCCTCAGTTCCTTTGACTGTTCTGCAGCATTTGACACAGTTGACCACTCCATAAAACCTCCACGCTTCTGCTACTCCTACTATCTGGTTACTCCTTCTCTGAAGCCCTTATTCCCAGTGTTTCTTTAAATATTAGTAATCTCTATAATTTATATCCTCTGCTTCCTATTCCTTACTCTACATGATAATCTAATCACACTGTTTCAACTACCCCAACTTGGCTGATCTCTTCCGAATAATTCATTTCTAGACTTAAGATTATGACCCTGTATCTCTAAATAAATATTGGTCATCTTTATTACAGAAATAAAAAGAAAACTTGAACCAAATGTGTGCAAAACTTAAAGCCTCATCCTCTCCATCCACCTGGCTACTGCCCTGAGATGTCAATCATCTCTACTTTCATCTAATGCTAATCTCCAATCTTGATCTCCTAAACATCTAATTTTATAAATTCTTACTAGAATTCACCACCTCCAGTTTTGATTTTTTCTTTTTTCTGTAACTCTCAAGAGATCTACCTAAAATACAGGCTCAAAATTCATAGTTGGCTCCCTGCCAACAAAAGAGCAATGCCATTTATTTAACAATCTTTTTAAAAGGCCCACCTTATGCCAGATACCTTACTACACGTGATGTAAACAAAAATCTCTAGCCTCAGGACCATCATCATTTAAAGGAAGGGAGGGGTTGAAAAACTAGGATAAATAGATTGATAGAGATAAATGTGGAGTTGGGGAAGGTAAAAGGTAAGACTTTGAGATAAGATGCTACTGTATTTGGTCTTAAAGGATGAGCAAGTATGAACTAACTAAAGAAAAGGGCAGGGAAGTGAGTGTAGAAGACAGAGAATGAAAATAGATGAGACTGAAGAGTAAAGAATAGGCTTTCCATACTCAGTTAAAGAACTTATATTTTTTCTAATAGATTGATGAACTTCAAATTGTATTATGCACATACATCATCTGGGGTATTATAAATACTCATCCAGGACCCATTCCTAGAGATTCTGATGTGTCAGATCAGAGTCTATGCCAGGGAATTTGCCTTTTTAACAAGGACCACAGGTGACTTTGATATTGGGACATCCATGGAACATACAAAATGCTCTTACAGTAGGAAGTCATAAAAGGATTCTCAGCAAACACATGTAATCATCAAATTTGCTTTTGGTGGGTTTTTCTAGAAACTACATGAAGGATTTATATGAAGAGAGTAAACTCAAGAGAGGGACACGGCAGCAGGCCAGGAAAGAGGGACTGAGGGCCCAGACTCAGTTAATGACGGCAAGGGTGGAAAGAGAATACATAATATAAATCTATCAGAGATGAAATAGGTAGGAGTAAGTGAACAATTATATATTGATAGTGGGGAAGAGAGAAGAATAAAGGCCAGGTATCTAGAATAAAGTGAAAGATGTCTAGTTTTGCACACACTATATTCATAGTGATACCAGGACTAGGTCAGCAGGATATAGAAATCTGACATGCTGAGGAGTAGGCTGGGTTGGGTTGAAGTCAATGATTTCAAAGTCATCGACAAAAAGATGAGTAACAAAGACCGTAATAGTAGATACACTCACATGGGAAATCCAAAAAATTTAGCACACCACATACGACACTTTATATTATAACTCCTGACTACCTCTTTAACTTCTTATTTTTTAACTGCTGTCTACTACCATATATTGTTATAAAATATATTCGTGATTTTTGTCATAAAATATCTCAAACAAAAAGTTTAAAAAATATTATAATGAAAACTTTTATCTACTACCCAGCTTTACCAAATCTTTGTATTCTGACAAATTTACTTCAGAATTTTTAAAAGAAATTAATTATTGAAGACACAATTGAAAACCCTGTGCTCTCTTTCATAATCCCACATTCCTCCTTGACTCCCTAAAGATAGCTTTTAAATTTGGTTTTAATTATTTCTTGCATTTTTTTATGTTACCCTTAATATGTGTATATTCATAACCAATATACCCTTTGTTTTGCATGTTTCCACATTTTATATAAATTCTATCATACTATAAGGGTCATCTGTAATTTACTTTTTTAAATTCAATATTATGTTTCTGAGTTTTATTCACATAAAAAGGGCTCTAGAATATTTATTTTAATTGCTGTATAGTGCTGTATAAATTTACCATAGTTTATTCACACAATTTCCTATTGATGGGCTTGTAGGTGGTTAACAATCCATTTACATTCTATACCCCAGCCAAACCAACCACTTATGGTACTTGAACATTCATGTGCACTGACATCTTGCCTTGGTTCATTTCATCTCTTTACCTGAAGTATTCTTCCCAACATTAGCACACAATATTTTTTCCTTTTTGGCTTCATTCAAACTTCTCAATGTTCAACTATGCAGAGCAAACAATAGGCACTCAATAAATATTTATTGGATGAATAAAGCATCTAATTCCTGAAGATTAATTTACTGAGCCCCTACTGTGTTTCAGTTCTTAGACTAACATAAAGTAGTTTCAAATACTTCCTACTCTCCTGGCACTAACAGTGGAGAAAGAGAACAACAACAAAATAACAATGACAAAAAAGTGTGTATATGTGTTTGTATAATACACACACATATTTATATGCATCATATATATGTGTGTGTATATATACGTTTCTATATGATACAGTGTGAAAGGGCAGTTACTTTAAAAAATCTTAATTTTTTAGAGAAATGAAATGTTAAACCTACAAACCAATCGAGGGAATATGATTTTGAAATAGAATAATTTATGGAACAAATTAAACATCAACTTTCTATAATAAAATGATGCATAAATGAGCCACATCATACCTGTGTGTGTATAGACAAGTCTTAATGGAGAAACACATCCTCAATGAAAACAACAATTAGAAGACCACACCAAGCTAACGGGATAGAAGAGCTTATCACAAGAATTTATAATGTTTCCAGATAGTAAAATTAAGTACTTCTTCTACATCTATACTTATTACAAATAATATACACTAGCAAATAAGTATAATAGTTTTCACCTATGAACAGTAGAAAAATACACCCAAAATTTAAAAGTAAAAAATAACACATAGCAAATTCAGAAACAGATATTAAGAATGAAAGTGACTCAAAAATGAAAGAATGAATTTTGACTGATAAAACTAATTGGATAGACATGGCAATTCAAGACAATACTCCTGTCAAATTATCAGAAAGAGGAATAAATCCAAGTGTGCAAATAGTGTGTCTTACCAAATACCAGCAAACAGATTAGACAATCCATTTTTGTAAAACAAATAATTCAGTTGGATCGCTTGACATAATTTCAAGATTAATTTTAAAATATAGCGAAGTATAGGTAGAGAAAACAAACAATTACACAGATTTGGCAGGAAGAAGGAAAGTATGAGTCTAGAGTCAAAGATGATGGAAGTTTTTTTTAAAGCCAATTTTAACCTCACTAGTGTGATCTAATGTTCAAAGGAATACCTGCATTTAAGAACTCTGACTCAATCATGCTTTGTTAGTAATCCAAAACCAGGTTACCTATAAACTTAAAAATGTAACAATCAAATTTGTAAATGAAAGTGAACTTAACTGCCATACTATGGCAGTAAGATTACAGCACACAATTTATATGTAAAATTGAATTAAATTTGGATTAAAATGGAATGGCGGAGCTAGAGGAGGATCATTAGTCTTTATCTGAACAGAAAACTGAGTTCTTTATCAACTGACTTGGGTTTTCAACCCTAACGTGCTCCTAATTTAAAAATGTAAAGTAATGGATGAAAGCTCATGTAAAGGAAAGAGATCACTAACTAATAGTGACTTTAGGCAAATTACTTAATTTTACTGAGCCTCTACACCTCTAACACAAGGCTAATTATACCTTTTTAAACCATTGTGAACATTAAATAACACATGGAAAGTGTCCTGCACTTATTATTTCCCTTGCCTATACAAACTCCTCATTTCCTTACTAAAAGTAGCCACCATTTATCCATTTCTAGAAACACTAGTTCCATCATTTATAAGATCCAAATAAGAATTATCTCTTAAGACTTTTGTGTGGCATAAACTTTAGGAGATACGAACAAGCTTGAAGAAAATTTTATCCATGCATGTATGTGCTTTACAGTTATTCCAACTAGCGTTTCTTACCTGAAGCTCAAATGTAATTCCACCATGAGATCTTTCCTGGCTACTATATTAGCACCTGCCACCCAGCATCTTTCTCTCTCTCTCTAATCTGTTACTCTTGCTTTATTTTTCTTCTTAACACTCCTCACCTCCTGACATATCTACACTTTTATGTTTATTGGTTGCCTCCCCCCACTGGAATGTAAGCTCAATAAGAGCAGAGACTTTATCTGGACTGTTTACTGCAGAATTGTTAGCATAAAAGATGCCCAATAAATATTTCTTGGATAAAAGCATGAGTTAAAAAGAAAATCACCTAGAGATATCTCTTAAAAAGAAAATTGTCTTTAGAGCCAATGGAACATTGGAAGAGGGAAATCATCATGACTTAAATTCCCATATCTTAGCAACAGTAGTATCCGGGAACTGTGAGGCTGGTGGAGTGATATATAAAAGGATCGAGATGCTGGAGCTGGAAAACTCTTGGAATAGGTTTAGGGCCAGAAATAAACACTGATTTTAAATGTAACCTTCAAGCTTTACTGAATGAATTAATCATAATTTCTTGGAGAATAAGAGCATGGCAATCTGAGAGCACCTGCTGAATAATGGTGACCTTATTTTGAGTGTCTACTATACGCCAGATATTGTTTTAGGTTTTTTATATTTATGATTTCACTGAATCCTCAGAAAACCCTGAGAGGCTTCAGTGTCATTCTTGAATTCTGCTTATGTGTCAGATATCTTGCTAAGGTGTTTCACATAATTGTTCACGTTTATTTCTCAAAGATAAGATAGTTGCCTATAACTTGCAGATAATGTAAACTGAAACCGTGACTCAAAGAGATTAGTAAAATTAGTAAAAAAAATTAGTAAACACAGAGACTTAGGTACACACAGAGTCAGGATTCACATCTGAGCCTAAGACTTCAAAGCTTCTTATTCTAAAATACTACACTTCCACTCCAAATTTTTATACAAGAGATCATCTAAACTATCAAGTGGTTCAACGTGGAGTAGAAAATATATATCTAGTGGTCCGCTCTCTGTCAACCATTTAGAAATATATGCATCCAATCTCTGATTCATTCCCAAACAAATACTATTTGCCCAGATGCCAAAGTAAATCTATTTAGAGTTTAAAGAGCTCAGCTTTATTTTAATTACATTAGAAAAGCTTTTCTGCATTACTCAAGGGGCATGCAAAGCATTCATTCTATCTCTGAAACGAAATAAAGGAAGATAATTGTCATATGCAGTCTCACATTTAATATAGTGCAGATATACCACCTCAAACATACATCTTAGCTCTGCTTACATGTCCATTATGCAAATGTGTCCCTGACCAAAGATAATACATGAAACCCAGTATTTTGGGGAGAAAGATGCTCCCTCCTTTGTCTGCTTGTGTGGTGTGATGTATATATATGTGTGTGTCAGTATATATAGAGACGTACATTTATAATCTACACATATGCATTTACATTTATGTCTATATGTACATATAATATATACATAAAATACATTTTACAAGCTGGCACTCCTGGAGTTATAAGGTCAGAAATTCTAAAAACAAAATTTTAAAAACGAGTATTTCATATGCTCATTGTACCCAAACAATGCAAATCAGTTAAAAATATTGCTTGCTTAGATTTCTTACTGTCCTAAATCTTGAAAATGGTAAATTTAATCTTTTTCTGCTCTTTCTTTTCACTAAAATGATATCCAATGTTAAAGATAGTAATTGAAATTCTATTTCCTTGCTTAAAATTCTAGAATGTTTATGGCTCATGATGAGGGGTGGTTTGGCCTACTCTTTTGAGTAATGTAAAGTAGGAATAATCACTTTCTCCCTTTGATTTACTATATTTTTTACAATCATTTCTAAAACATGTGATACAATGGAATGTACAACTACAATCTTAAGAGTAGACAGATGAGTAATGGGAGTTGACATCCTGGTTTTTCACTGTGTTGTAATTAAGAATTCTTAGAAGGTAGCTTAGGGGGACAGTTTTAAAAAAAATGATTTATGATGTACTTGAGAACAATTCTGAGCATGGACAAAGGTTTATCTTTGAAGTTTGGGGATGTAATTAAAGTGGAAATAGACTTCTGATTCATAATGCTCTTATAATTTCCTCTCTGCAGACAGGTTTCTGGCTAGCCTTTGGCATTGTTCTGACAGAGTCTGAAGGTGAGGAAAGTGGACGTACACATTCTGCTCTACTCATAGCTTAAATTTGGCAACTGACATTTTTTCCGTAATTACATATAATTTTTAAATAAACTTTTTATTTTAAGAAAGTTTTAGATTTACAGGAAAATTGTGAAGGTAGTACAGAGGATCCACATACCCTCAATCTTGTTTCCTCTACCATTAACATCTTACATTCCTATGGTACATCTGCTACAATTAATGAACCAATATCAATACATTATTATTAACTAATGTCAATATTTTATTCAGATTTCTTTAGTTTATACCTGAAGTATTTTTTCTGTTCCAGCAAATTTAGTCACTATATTACCTTAAGCTTCTCGTTACTGTGACAATTTCTCAGACACACATTTTTTTTGGAAGATCTTTACAGTTTGGAGGAGTACCGGCCAGGTATTTTGTTGAATGTCCCTCAGATGAGATATGCTTTATGTTTTTCTCATGATTATGGGATTATGGGGTTATGGATTTTCAGGAGCAAGACCACAAAAGAAAATGTCATTCTCATCACATGATATCAAGGGTACATACTAGCAACATGACTTATCACTGTGGATGTTAATCTTGATCACCTGGCTGAGGTAGTATTTTTCAAGTTTCTCCACTGTAAACTAATTCCCCTCTTTACTGTATTCTTTGGAAGAAAATCATGATGCACAGCTCACACTTAAGAGAGTTATGTTCCACTTCTTTAAGGGTGGAGTATCCACATAAATTATTTGGATTTCTTCTGCATGGGAAATTTGTCTACCCTTTTCATTTATTTATTTGTTCAATCATTTATGTATATCAATGTAGACTCATGGATATTAGTTTCAAAGCTGGATTTAATATATATTTTTTAACTCACTTTTACTTCAGGCAATATTAATCTACTGGAAACTATAATTTTCAATTAAAAAATACAGTGTATATCAAGTTTCAATGTTGTCCACTATTTAATTGATATCACAAAACCTAGTAGAAAGCTTCATTGTAAAAGAAAAAACAACTTGCATTAAAAATTTATTTAAAAAAATTAATCTTAAGTAGTTTAAATAAATTATTTTTTAAATTATTTCATAAAGAGATATTAATAACATAAATAATTATACAGAAATTGGTTCAAAATTCTAGCACCAATGACTTCTACTTTAATTAGTGATGATGGTATCTTACAAAGGAAAATCAAGTATTAAAACAGATAAAAATACATTTCCATAAGAACACTAGAAATCTATAAATTTAAAGTTCTCATCAAATGTAATACTCAAAAAAGGATAAAACAGAAAACAATACTTTATATGCTAACAACTGGAGGGCTAAAAACCTTCCTAACTTCCTGAAATGGCTAACATAAGGCAAAATTTATTAGCAGTCATAATTACATTACTTTTGCCTGTACACATAATACATCCATATTACTTAAGGTAGCTCTTGGAGATATTAGCAATTCAGTCTAATTCAATAATTTCAAAGTGGAAGTATTAAAGGGTATTTTATTTACATTTAAATAGTGGATTAATATTGTGTTTCCACTTGTAAGAAGTTCGAGAAAAAGCAAAAATAATCAATGGTGATAAAAGTCAAAATAGTGGTTACAGTGGAGGTAAGTGTTGACTGATTTGGTGTATACATGTAACAATTTACCAAACTGTAGCCTTTAGATTAATACACTTTCACACTTTATTTCAATTATTTATTCTCTTCATTGAAAACAAAGAGTGGCAGTGCATTCCCAAATCCATCATCATAGCTATCCCATGATGCATATGAACCCTACAAATGGCACGTGACCTGTAAACCTTAATAGCATTCATTGTCTTTACTATTTTTCATGAATTGGCTCAAACTTGTAGGACTGTATGTTCAGAAGCCTATTTTCTTCAACTCAGAGTAACTGACTGAGGGCCTTGGTTATACAGTGTTTCCCATATACCTAGTTTGCTGCTGGCATCTCTGCTAATAATCTCACCGAGTTGACCAAAATAGACCATATTGGAAACTGTATTTTCTTTAGGGCAGATAGGATTTTAGGTAAACCAGTGAGAGGAAAGTAAATGCTTTGACAAAGAAACACACACTCATCTGGTTTTCCATAAAAACTGTTCAATGACTATTATCTTCCTACAAGGCACTTAATTATCTATGTTTTCTTCTTTTTAAAAAAGATGTTGCCCAAAACCTATTTTCTAGAGCTATAAGGGCATTTCTGAGTTTATATAATTGTTTTTAGCGCTGCCCAGTTAATTCCAACTCCTAGTGACCCTGTGTACAGCAGAGTGGAACCTTGCCTGGTCTTTTGGCACCATCCTCTCACCTTCCAGCGCTATATCAGACAGTGCTCTCCTGCTATTCATAGGGTTTCATGGCCAAGTTTTCAGAAGTGGGTGGCCAGGTCCTTCTTCCTAGTCCATCTTAGTCTGGAAGCTCTGCTGAAACTTGTCCACCATGGGTAACCCTGGTGGTATTTGAAATACTGGTAGCACAGCTTTCAGCATCACAGCAACACACAGCCACCACAGCATGACAACCGAGAGGTGGGTGGTGTGGTTTCCTGACCAAGAAATGAACCTGGGACACAGGGGTGAGAGCGCTATGTGTTAACCACTAGACCACCAGGGCTGGCTATTTTATATGTCATTGCAATTTGATAATATTTATTTTTGGTAGCAGTTACATTACTAAAGAGTTGAATGCAAAATGGGACTTTTAACCATGTTTTTCTTTTAATTTTTGGATAATTTCTAACATGCTTTAATTTTATATTCACTTCCAAAGGGGAAGAGAGATCAGAGCTCTTTCTTTCCCAGTCATGTGAGGACACAGTGAGAAGGCAGCTGTCTGCAAGCGAGGAAGAGAGCTCTCACCAGGGAACTAAATCTACCGGCACCTTGATCTTGGACTTCCCAGCCTCAAGAACTGTGAGAAATAAATTCCTGTTGTTTAAGCCACTCGGTCTATGGTACTTTGTTATGGTGCCTGAGCAGACTAAGACAGCTATCAATTCTGTCCCATCCACTATGCGGTGCATCGATACACTGATGTGGATGTAGCAAACATGTTTAATAATAGAAATTAAGTCTTTACTGTAGGAAAAAAAAATACACTTTTGTGATAACAATCATACTGTCTATTAATTGTATTTATGTTGCTCAGAACATATGCATATTTGGAGCCCCTCATCCTACACGATGAGAATTTACTACCACAAAGACTTAAAAATAAAAATGGACCAAAAAAGATTAACAATAAGTTTTGAAAGAGATTTTTTAAGAGATTAAAAAAATGCATGATATGTTAACTAACACCTGTCTTTAATATTTTTGTAATGTAAAAACTAAAATCATTCCTTCTTTTTACACATTTTTCCTTTTACAGATTTTCTTAAACTAGCACCTAATTCTAATCATAAACTACATTTGCTTGTACATGAGTGACACTATATAATATAAAATGCAACCAAAAATGCAAATGAAAGAAAATCCAAGTATACCTAAAGCTTACTTCAGGAATCTATACCCAGAGAAATCGAACATAAAGGTTCAGGGGTTCTGTACTCCAAAAATGGATGAAAGGAAGACTTTTTTTCTTCTTACTTTGCATCTTTTAATTAATCTCAATGTCTGAAGACTTCATTTCCTTATATCTCATTTCACAAAATAAAGCTTAGCTTTAAGGCAATAATAAAATATTAATAGATCAACAATAAAATATTAAGAGATTTATAGTGCATTGTCATCACAACGTTATTTCAACTACCTAGACTAGTGGGTGAAATATATAATATTTCATTAAAGGCAACTTACTAAACAATTTAACTCTTTTAATTCTCTTCATTCGTCTAAACATAATTATTTATTTCAATCTAGAAATGCCAATTTAGAATTAAAATATTTACATAAATGATGCCAGCTGCTAAACAGCACAACAGGAAAACTTTTAATTAGAAGCACAAGAGGTATGGCATTTTTCCTTACTTTAAGTAACAAAAAGCACAAAAACTGATTGGGTAACATTAAACGAAGTAACAAATTTTAGTAGTACTGCAATGATATCCTACCTCTGTTTCAGCGAACCCCAATCCTTGAGATGACCACTCCCATCCAGTAACTTGGTGTTGATTTCTAGCTACCTAATCTACCACACAGTTAATTACCCCCATCCAAGCCAGTTATCTCTCAAAGGGACCTGTGCCTGAAATTACAGTTCCAATAGCCGATAACAATCCAACAAATATAGCAGCATTATTCATAATAACCAAAAGTTGGAAACAATCCAAATGTCCACCAACTGATGAACAGTTAAACACAATGTAGTAGATCTATACAATGGAATATTATTTGACCATAAAAAGGAATGAGGTACAGATACATGCTACAAAATAGATGAACCTTGAAAATATTACACTCAGGGAAAGGAGTCTGCCACCAAGAATCATATAAATATATAATATACATATATATGATATATAATTCCATTGATATATAATGTCCAGAATAGACAAATCTTTAGAGACAGAAAGTATATCAGTATTTGCTTAAGGATGGAGAGAGGAGAGGATAAGGAGATGATAGCTAAAGGGTACAAATTTCTTTTTGAGGTGATGAAAATATTCCAAAGTTCATCATGGTGATGGTTGCACAGCTCTGTAAATATACTAAAAATCATTGAATTTTACACTTTAAATGGATGAATTGTATCGTATCTGAATTATATCTCAATAAACCTGTTATAAAAAAAGAAGTTTCTGTTTTATACAAGTTCACCTACCTAAACATTTCCAAAGTTGGGACATGCAAAACTCTCAGCATTGCGAATTTATGACCATAAAAGAAAATTCAATGGGAAAAAAAGTCAGACAAGTGAGTCAGAGACACAAACATATTTTGTATGGTGTAATTTATAATTATCTGCATAATTACAGTTACATTTCATTCAATGAACTATTATATTGACCTGGAAAAATGTTCATGATACAAAGCTAAATAAGAAAAGAAAGATATAAAACATCAGATACAGTGTAACTTCATTTATACACACATATGTATTTTTCCATAAACACCCATATACAAATATATTCCAATATTAAAGCAGTGGTTATCTTCAAATGATGGAATTATGAGTGTTTTTCTTTATTCTTGGATATTGTAGTGCACTGAATAGTGTTCCCACAAAAAGATTTGTCTAAGTCCTAAACCCCTGTACCTGTGAGTGTGGCCTTATATGGAAATAATGTCTTCGCAGATTGTTCAGTTAAGGATCTTGGGATAAAAGTCATCCTAGATTTAAGGTGTGTTCTAAATCCAATGACTCTTGTCCTTATGAGAGAAAGGAGAGGGAAATTTGACATATGGAGACACAGGGGAAAGCCATGTGAAGACAAAAATGGAGACTGGAGTGATTAATCTACACAACAAGGAACACCAAAGGATTGCCAGAAACACCAGAGGCTAGGAGAGAGGCCTGGAACAGATTCTTCTTCAGAGCCTCCAGAAGGAACCAGTCCTGCCAACATCTTGATTTCAGATTTCTGGCTTTTTGAACTGTGAGAGAATAAACTTCTGTTATTTTAAGCCTCCCGTTATCTGGTAATTTGTTACCACATCCCTAGGAGGCTATAACAGTTATATTTTATAATTTTTAACTTTTAAAAGTTTTGAAATGATTATAGACTCATACAGTTGCAAAAATAGTACCTAGTGTCCTTTCAACCCTACACTCACTCAGCTTTCCTCAATGGTGACATCTTATATAATTATAGCACAAGATTAAAACCAGGAAATTAGCATGGGAACAAGACTGTTAACCAGACTGCAGCCCTTGTTCTGTTTTCCACATGTACTCATTTTTGCATGTGTGCGCATTGTGTTTGTGTGTGTCAGTTCTGTATAATTTGATGGATTCTCGTAACTACCACCAGTCAGGTGTTTCATTACCACAAAAGAATTCTCTCATGAGACTGTTATGGTCACATCCTCCACCCCTGTCCTGTCCTTTGGCAACCACTAATCTGTTTTTCATTTCTACAGTTTGGTCATTTAGAGAATATTATATAAATGGAGTCATAAACTATGTAGCCTTTTAAAACTGCCTTTTTCCATTGAACATAATACCCTTTTTCTTTTCCAGTGAGGAAGATTGGCCCTGAGCTAATACCTGTTGCCAATCTTCCTCTTTTTGCTTGAGGAAGATTGGCCGTAGGCTAACATCTGTCCATCTTCTTGTATTTTGTATGTGAGACGCCACCACAGCATGGCTTGATGAGTGGTATAGGTCCATGCCCGGGATCCAAACCCACGAATCTGGGCCACCAAAGCAGAGCACACCAAACTTAACCACTACACCACTGGACCGGCCCCAAGCATAATGCCCTTAAGATTCTTCCAAGTTGTTGCACTTATCAATAGTTTCTTCTTTTTGTATTGCTGAGCAATATTCTACTGTACAGATGTACCAGAATTTGCTTAACCATTCCCTCCCTGAAAGACATTTAGGTTGTTTCCAGTTTCTGGCTATTACAAATAAAGCTGCTATGAAAATCCATATACAGATTTTTTGTGAGAACACAGCTTTCATTTCTCTGGAATAAATGCCCAAGATTGTAATTTCTGGATCATATGGTAAGTACATTTTTAGTTTTATAAGAAACTGCCAAACTATTTCCCAGAGTGGCGGTAGCATTTTACATTCTCTCCAGCATTACCCCACCTCCTAATACCATCACATTAGGGGCTAGGATTTCAACTAGGATTTTGGGGACACAATCAATTAGTCCACAATAGCTAAAAAGTGGTAGAGATAAGAAATGAATTCAATTCTATCTGATTCCAGAATTAATCCCTTCAGCACAACGCAAGTACAATCATCCTAAACAGACATCTAAATAGTGGAGTGGTAAAACAGGGGATATTCAAAAATAAGTCCAATCAGTTAATGTACCTTGCATTGGTAAATAAAAGTTATATTTCCAATGGGTAAACATGTGTATGATTTATATATGATAGTATGATGACTGGAAAATTAACTAATTATAATTAAGCAACAAGTATCTATATTCTTTGGCAGAAATAAAATAGTTTTGGATCAAGGTTTCAATATGAAAAAAGAAGGGCAAGAGTCTGGATATAAGGTAATAAGGAGAGTTTTGTTAGGATTTAGACAAAAAAGTAAAGAAGGAAACAGAGTGAATTTAGTTTAGAACTTGGAAACTTAGTTTTTCTGGAGGTCAGGAAAAGGAATTCTAGTATGAACAGAGGGGATTCAATTCTTTGCAAGCTGGATAGAAAAATCAAGCTTGAACAGGGGAAATCCTAAGGATATCATCAAAACTGAAAATAGTTGGACTCTTCATATATTCCACTTGGCTGAGATCACCATCTGAGAAATAAGCCAGTAAACTCCTTGAGGCCAGGAATCCCGTTTTCCAACCGTGCATCTGCTACATCTAAGAACTCAGTCCCGTGTACACAGTAGATGCTCAATGCTCAAATGTTTGTTAATCTTAGCCTTTTATTATCTGGGAGTGGTTACTGCACTCAAAGGTATTTCCTTAGAAAATAACCCTCCCTCCCTCCTTCCTTCCTTCCCTTCTTCCCTTCTGGTAGGCGAGGAAATAACATGGAGAAATATGTGTCTAGGGCAAAGTCACAAAAGCATCCCTAAATACTGATAATTAACAAAATTCTAAAAGCCTACCATGAATTAAGTTGGCTTCATTTGTCTACTTCAATAAGATTACACAATATTAATAAGATGAATTAATCATAATCTTAAGGGGAAAAAGAAGCAAACTCAAGAAGTATGTAAGTATATTGTCAATATTATATGAATATTTAAATTTTTCTCTACATTGGAGGTGGTCAGATTTTGGATGCCCTATGCAGTAGTATGCCACATAGTCTGCACATTTTTCTTAAATTATAGACTATAAAATTTTTTAAATGCTAAAAGAGCTTGAGAGGTAAAAAAAAAACATGTAAGAGGTATTTTCCCTTCATTTTTATGATGATAGTCTTTTGAGACACAACCCACATTCATTCTTACATTTTGGACACAGGCTTCCAGTTGGGAAGTTGCCTCCCATGATCCACTAACAGAGAAACCTAGATGTAAAGTTTAAGTTTAAAAAGTCTGCCTTTCACAACCCACCAGCTGGGAGAAAATATTTGCAAATCATATATCTGACACAGGGTTAACCTCCATAATATATAAAGAACTCACACAACTGAACTACAAGAAAACAAACAACCCGATCAAAAAATGGGCAAAGGATATGAGTAGATATTTTCCAAGGAAGATATACAGATGGCCAACAGGCACATGAAAAGATGTTCAACATCACTAATCAACAGGGAAATGTGAATCAAAGCTACACTAAGATATCACCTTACATCCACGAGAATGGCTATAATCACCAAGACAAAAAATAACAAATGTTGAAGAGGTTGTGGAGAAAAGGGAACCCTAATTCGCTGCTGGTGGGAATGCAAACTCGTGCAGCCTCTATGGAAAACAGTATGGAGATTCCTCAAAAAATTAAAAATAGAAATACTGTACGATCCAGCCATCCCACTATTGGGTATCTATCCAAAGAACCTGAAATCAATCATCCAAAGAGGCCTATGCACCCCTGTGTTCATCGCAGCATTATTCGCTATCGCCAAGAAGTGGAAGCAACCCAAAGTGTCCCTCGACTGATGATCGGATAAAGAAGATGTGGTATACATACACAATGGAATACTACTCAGCCATAAAAGAAGACAAAATTGTCCCATTCACAACAACATGGATGAACCTGGAGGGTATTATGTGAAATGAAATAAGCTAGAGAAAGAAAGACAAACACCACGTGATTTCACTCATATGTGGAATATAAACTTACACAAGGACAAGAGAGAAGTGTTTAGTGGTTATCAGAGGTAAGAGGGTTGGGGAGTGGGCACAAGGGATCAAGAGATGCACTTATATGGTGACTGACAAACAATAATGTACAACTAAAATTTTACAATGTTACAAACTATTAAGACATCAATAATAAAAATAAAAGTCTGCCTTTCAAAACTAGTCTCTTTTGTGCCCCCTTTTTCTTCAAAAAGTAAATGAGGTCCTGAAAGATTTCTTATGTACCCTAGGCATCAATCACTTACATATCACATATCAAACTATTTCCCAGTTCCAGCTCCTACCTCCTTCCTTCAGCTAAATAGTCAGCCATCTAGATCTCATGGGTCAATAATTTATTTGTAACAGCTTGACTGAAATATACTTCACACCCATTTGAAATATACTTCACACCCAATTCACCCATTTGAAGTGTATAATTCAACAGTCTTTGTAAATATACACAGTTGTGCAACCCAATACATTTTTTAACTAATTAATTTGGTATTAGTATGGAGTTACCATCATTAGTTTATCCTTTTAAAACTACCATTTACCCTTATCATCATTTCATAAAATATTGGATCAATAAACTCTCAGAATAGTCTTTCCCAAAAGGATACTAACCAACTAGTCAATGCCTACATACACCAATATATAAAACTACCTTCTAATTTTTTTAATTGAGGTATAATTGACATACAACATTATATTAGTTTCAGGTATACAATATAATGATTCGATATCCGTACGTATTGTGAAATGATCACCACGATGAGTCTAGTTAACTAGTTAACATCTGTCACCATACAAGGTTACAGAATTGGTTTTTTTTCTTGTGATGCAAACGGTTTAAGATCTACTCCCTTAGCAACTTTCAAATATGCAACACAGTTTTATTAACTATAGTTGCCATGTGTATATTACATCCCCATGACCTGTTTATTTTATAACTGGAAGTTTGTACCTTTTGACTCCTTTCACCCATTTTGCCCCACCCTCTACCCCCCACCTAATTTTAAAAATTTAAATTGGAACATATAAACTTTATCGAGGGTAAGACTTACTCAATGGGCTGAAAACTGGAGAAGCTCAAACAGGCCTGCTCTCACCTCCCTCTCTGTGCTTCTATAATACCCAGGCAGACAAAAAGCCCCACGCTTATTACACTATGTAACAATTATAGACACATAAGAAAATTGTCGAATTCTCTCTTTACACCCAGGGATCCATACTTCAAACCACTTGTCTGTTCCAACTTCAGAAGAGTTAATTTGTCTCAAATCTAATTAAACTCCATTAGCAAGAAAAAAATACTTTTTAAATTTTAGACTCATGCTTAAGTGCATTTAGTTTTAAACACTGATCTAATCTACAAAGTTGCCATTGCTGAAATCAAACAAATGCTTCTACCACATCATCTTTAAGTCATAATTGCACACATTTCATTATTTTTTTGTCTTAGAGGCACTTTTAAATGTGATTCTTCTTAAACTTATGTTTCTCCTTAGACATAACTATTCTTGGGAAATTTACTCATAATTATTTTAATATTGAAGATACGCAACAAATAGGGAGTTAAAGAGAAGACATGTTCCATTTAGGAAAAATAAAGGAGAAAACAGGAATTAGAGAGGTCATATTTATAGATCATGTCCCTTAGACAGTTATTTAGTATTTCTACACTAATTTATTATAGTGAATATCCTTGAAAGGTAAAATTCATGAAGTTATCAAAAAAGATATTACTAAATTTCGTAAAAGAAGTCTCTTTGAACGTACATTTTATAATGGTTTCTGGTATTGTAATAAGTTGTATGGTAGTAACGTTACTGCCAACAAGTAGTAATTTTACAGTATGACTTACTAAGAATGAACATGTTTCCAATACGATTTATTAAGTGCCCTATTTTCAGACCTATAAAAATGTTCACTTGTTTCCAAATATACATTCAGTCTGATACAGACAATACAAGTTTGTAAATGAAGAATGTAAAGAATACAGTTTAAAGATTGTTTATATCAGGGTATCTGAAAAAGGTAAAACAAAGCATTATCTTTGAAAGCAGGCCTGCTTTACAAATCGTATTTTCTCACGAATCTCATGACAAAATTAAAAAGGAAATATAATTCAGTACTGAAAAATACATTCACTTCTTTGTACATACAAGTAACCCCTAACTTTCCTAAATCACCCCTAAATGTCATAATTTTAATGTGAGTAGAGAATTTGTTGGTATAGAAAATGCAGCAGTCCAAAGAACTTATTTAAAAGTTTACCAGGGGCAGGCCCAGTGGCATAGTGGTTAAGTTTGTGCGCTCCACTTCAGTGGCCCAGTGTTCCTGGATTTGGATCCCGGGTATGGACCTACACACTGCTCATCAAGACATGCTGTGGCAGCATCCCACATACAAAACAGAGGAAGACTGGCAAAGATGTGAGCTCAGGACCAATCTTCCTCACACACAAAAAAAAGTTTTTTGAAACTCTCAACTTAAGAGGGAGAGTTATTCCAAAGAAGGAAACAGCCCAAGTGACAATCTAGTTCAATCTGCCCTCACATGCATTCTGTTCTATTCTATTCCTCTTCACCATCCTCTCTCCCTGAGATCCTGCCCATCAGACTGTAAATTCACTCTCAAGCAGCTGCCAAACTGGGCCCTGTCCTCTAGGAGGAAGCATAGAGGGTGAGAAGAGAAGCCGAGGACCAGAGAGAAGGCTCCCCAGGATGTGTCATTAGCCCCTCTGTGGATAATGTGCACAGAGAAGCCACCTGCACCTGAAGCAGATTACTGCAGTCATTTGAATAGTGACAGGACAGTATTAATTTGGACAGTTACCTGTATGACACTTAACTGGACTTTCAAAATATCTTAGCTCTCCAAAGACAGAACTGTTTTTATTAATATGCAAGCCCATGGTCAACTTGCTTGTTTGGAATATTTAATACATCTAAGAAATGCATTACATAGGAAAGTAGGCCACTGCCTAAATATTGTCTCATTTAGTCCCTTTTACAATTCTGTGAGGTCAACATTATCATCATCATTTCTACAGATGGAAACCATTGAGGCTATAGCTTAAATAACTAAAGATGGTAGATGAAGGTTTGAATACACAGGAGTCTGGCTCCAAATTCTATACTCTCTCCAAACTTCTGCACTACCTCAAGAAAAATGTCTTTAGTTTCAAGCTAATTTTTAAATTAACTTAAATCAGCAGACTTCCCCTTAAAAGAAAAATCAAAATGTCTAAGAAAGTGTTTGTGTTTTTAGAGTATATGCATTCTGCTTCAGAAAAGATTAAAAAGAAGGGCAAACTCACACACACACACACTCACACACACACACAAAAGACCCGTAGTTTGTCCCATGGGTGGGGAATGGTTTTGCCTCAGAATTTGCTCTGGCCCAACTTAAATGAAAACTGTAATTGCAAACCTTTTTCTACTTTTTTTTCTGGTTCTAAAAGTGTATTGTCTGGTAGATGGTTCTTTTGTTTGAAAAAATATAATGAACTCTGTTGTATATGTCAAGGTAGGTTGGAACCTAGTGGTTGGAGATTGAAAGTTAAATTTCTCTGTATAACAAAATATTGTAGGTTTCGGGAGACAGAAATGGAGATGGAAGATTGATTGCAGTAGAGAATGGACCTCTCCAACAGTAAGAACACGACTAGAAGCTGGGCCTAAGGAATAAGAGAACCAATGATAGTCTCCATGAAAGGAGCAGTCAACAAATTTTAAGATTCCTAAGCAATTTTAAGTTGTTTTCTTCCCATACCATGCTGAGTCAGCCTTCCTTATTTATCCCCAAGACTGCAATTAAAGACTGGAACATAAGACGACTTTGATATAGTAAAGAAGAAAGAAACTGCCCCATATGTGCAGCAAAGATACAGAACACACGATGGCAAGGAGAGAAGAAGGAGTGGTGATCAAGAATCCAATCAAACTATAACCAGGTATTCAGAACAATAGATAATCAGAGTAAGTACTCATATCCCAGCCTCAAAAACACTGAAAATGGTGCTGAACATCCCATAATAAATGGGATGGGGTATTTTGAGTATTACGGTAAATGTGATCCCAGAAGTCTAGAGAAATTTGGTGGGTAGGTATGAATTTTCAAAAAGAAGAGAGGAGAAGAGGGGAGGAGGGAAAAGAGAGAGAAGGAAGGAGAGGAAGGAGAGGAAGGCAGGGAGGGAGGGAGGGAGGAAGGAAGGAAGGAAGGAAGGAAGGAAGGAAGGAAGGAAGGAAGGAAGGAAAGAAAAGACAAACACTGAACTAGAAGTTTCCTTCCCTTGGTGATCAAGCCAAGGAAGGAAGGAAGGAAGGAAGGGAGGGAGGGAGAGAGGGAGGGAGGGAGGAAGGAAGGAAGGAAGGAAGGGAGGAAGGAAGGAAGGAAGGGAGGAAGGAAGGAAGGAAAGAAAAGACAAACACTGAACTAGAAGTTTCCTTCCCTTGGTGATCAAGCAAAAAGACATTTCCAATGTGATGCCTGAATTTTTAAATTTACAGTGACGATCTAAACTGAGTAATTTTACCTCTATGATCAAAGATCATGGAAAATCAGAGCTGGAAGTCTTTAGAGTTCATCTAGTTCAATTCTCCCATTTATAAAGAGGAAAGTGATTTCCAAAGAAGCTAAATACCTGCCAAGTTACAGCTCTTTACCAACAATTCTCCTGATTCCTATTCCAATCTTCTTTTCTCTCTGCTATTCATTTTTGGAAGCTTATTATAAAAAAAAAAACTTAGGAGAAACACTCTCAACTTACTGCTCACAAGCCTGTTAGGGAACTCTGTTATTAAAAGAAATACAGATAGCTATTTCTACCAATTTGAGTTTCCTTGGTTGGTAATTTCTAATATTTCTCTGACACATAAGCTGTCACCTCAAAATTCTTCCCTCCCCAGCAATTCTCTTTGTACATCTCATTCACAGACACAGACACACACACACACACAGACACACTCACAGACACATCTTTATACTCCCAACACAGTGATTATTAGAATCGCCAATTGATGCAATAAACTGCTAATTGTGCTAATAATAAGTATGGAGACAATTGTGATGAACATGGCCCAACTCCAGCCCTCATGGGGCTTCAGCCTAGTGGGAAACCAAAAAAGATCACAACAATGAAGGCTATTTAAAAATATATTATAAGGGGCCCAAAGGAGAGGCACCTATAGGGTTGTGTCTATCTCACAAGAACTCATCCTTTTGAAGAGTGAACTCAAGTGTGTGTGTGTGTGTGTGTGTGTGTGTGCGTGTGTGTGCGTGTGTGTGTGTGTATGTGTTTCTGGTTCCTAGTTCAGTTCCTGTACAAAGTACGTATTCAGTGAAATATCATTCACTGGTACTGAATTTTGAAGGACAGAATCTTTTGTTTCACCTCCAGTCTAGAAAATTCTTTCATTTATTCATTCAGTGACTAATATATCCAAATAACATAGCAGGCATTGAGAATACAACTTGGAACAAAATGTACTCAGGTCTGTTCTTCTAGAAATTTCAACATACTAGAAATATTTGAAAGTAGCATATAATTAACACATGGCATAATAAGTGTTACTATAACAGTAAGAGGAGGGGCAGAGACTAGCATGATAAAATGGCATGAACCTCAAAAGACTAATCAATCATTTTCAATAAGGTAGGAAGTGTCCCTGGGCCTTGATGACTATGACTCTATGATTACATGCAGAATGAGTTGCAAGAGAGGCGAACTGGTCAATGCAAGAAGGTGGAGGGAATATTCATAGAAGAGGATGAAGGTGATGGGACTTGACTCCTCAGGGAATGGGTGGGGGATGCTCCACATGGGCCAGTGACACAATCTGGGAGGAAGAGGAATATTGAGAAGTTGGTCAAGAGAGACAAAGAACAAGGAAGAATGGATGAGACTGTGAAGGAGGATACATCATAGTCATTGTGGCAGTGAGAAAAATGCCAAGAAATTCCATTCACCCCAACTATGACTGCCCTTGTACAAGTTGTCACTTCCTCTTACCTAAGTTACTCAGTGGCTTCCTAACTGCCTGCTCTACCCTCTGTTTTTACGCTTGCCCACCCATTGTCTGTTTTCCACAAAGAAGCCAGATGATTTTTTCAAACATAAATTCAATCATCTTATTTCCCTGTAAAACTCTCCAGAGGTTTCTCATCACTCTTAGCATATAATCCAAACTCTTATCATTACCTGCAAAGCTGTCTTACATGAAGTGGCCCTTGTAAACCTTCCCAATTAATCCGTTTGCCCCTCACTGGATCCTCTGCAGCCACACAGGCCTTCTTGCTGCTCCTTTAACAGATCAGAGTGGTCCCCACTCAGGGTCTTTATACTTCCCGTTCGCTCTGCGTAGAAGCCCTTGCCTTTGGTTTTGGTAGGGCCGCTTCCTTTTCATCATTCATGTCTCCAGCCACCTGTGACACCCTCCCCTGCCCATCACATGTAAACACATCCTCAGCCCCATTCCTCTCCCATCCACCTCCAATCCTCTCTGTTCCCTTCATCTTGCTTTATTTTATTCATAGCAGCTACCATTATCTAAAGGTATATTTTTCCTTTTCTTTTGTATGTGGGGTCTTTCATTTACTGTCTTTCTCCTGCACTAGAATGTGAAGGGACTTTGCCTATGTTATTCACCTTTCCATTCTAAGGGCAGAGAACAATGCCTGGCATAGAGCAGACACTCAAATATATATATATATGTGTGTATATATATATATATATATATATATATATATTTGTTTAAGAATTAAAGATATTAAAGACTGAGTGTAAGGAGCTAAGAAAGGGATAAACCCAGAGTGGGGGCAACCTAAATGGGACAGGCAGGTCAGAAAGACTTGCTGAAATGGTGACATAGAAGATGAAACCTAAAAGACAAATGCAAGATAACATAATGAGTGGAAGTTCAAAGGGCAAAAGGGGTATGAGAATACAAGAGGAAAAAACTGTAATAGTCTCAGCTTGAAATTAAAGCCCATGAGGAAGGAAGTACAGTGTTGATACTCCCAAGCAAATGAGGAGTAGACCTTGATGACAAGATCCATCCTGAGACTATGAAAGCAACGATGGTAAAATCAGCCCCGCCTAAGAAAGTGTCCGGGATAAAACAGAAGTTCAATAAACTGCTGTTAAATGGGCTAGCAAATCATTATTGCAAGAGACATGGCTCAACTATAGAACCATAAAGTATCAACATTAAAGGAGTCTTCTTAGTCATTTAAGCAATCTTTCTTTCAAGCCCTTGTCATTTTTCAAACATCTATTGAGCACCTACTATGTGCCAAGCACAACACTGAAGATACAGCCGATACTATGTTAATACTTCATTCTCCTGAGAAGTTGCTACAGACTGCTAGCTCCTCTTCCTACTCTTGGAACAAGTATTAAAAGCAGCCTTCTGGAAATACTGCCTTTTGATTTCTAATATAATGATTAATTCTAATGTTCGGAATTTCAGGCCTTTCAAGAGGGGGAGGCAGAGAACAGCAAACCTATGGTAAGGAGATTCGGGGGCAAGCAGAGGCTTACAGGCCTCTCCAGCCATACAATGTAGGCACACACAAACTTCTGAAATGAAATATGTATAGAAGACAATGAAAATGTCTAATAAGAGAAACAATCTCCCACAAATGAAGAATCCATTCTAATGACTCCTCTAGGTGTCAAAAATATTTTACTACCAAAGTTAGAATTCATAAAGAAATAAGAAACAACAAGTTTCTCAGTGTGTGGGCAGAGATTTGTTCACATTATGTCTTAATAAAAACACACCTCTCTTAGGTACCTTTTGAGCTTTAAAGGTGATCGCCTAAAGGTGTCACCCCAATGTAGCATTCCATTAGAACTTTTTGGAATGATAGAAATATCTGCATTCTCCAGTACTGTAGCCACTAGCCATATATGACTATTGTCTTAAAAGTGACTACAGCAACTGAGAAAATGAATTTTAAAAAAATTTTAACTCAATTTAAATTTTATTCAATTTTAATTCATTTAAACTTACATAGGCACATGTGGTTAGTGGCTACCATGTTGGACAGCACAATTAGCCATAGCTCTAGTCATATCACTCATTAATAGAAGCTAGTATGTCAAAAATGATATTGCCTCTCTCTCTACCACCAACACTGAAATGAGAATTTCCCCCAACCCAAAATGGCAGTTAAAAGAGTATATTATTTCTAAAAGTTTAGATAATCAACATTATGACTGAAGTCCCCTTATTCCACTCATAAATGTATTAGCTGTTTGACTTTTGGTAATTCTCTTAATTTCTCTAGATCTCAGCTGCCTTACCAGTAAAATAGATAATTGTGCATTAGTGAACCATTTGATACCTTAAGATCTTTCCCATCTTTAATATATACGATTTAAATCATTATACTTCATACTTTAAAAGGGGCACTCTTTATATATAATTAATATGCCTAAGATGTCATTGACTTTAAGATGCACTATACAGCTTTGAAGGAAAAAGAGAGAGGACATTAAACGTATTTCAACTGTAAGATATACTACAACTTCAGCAATGGAAAATTGTAAAAATTGAGCATGGTAGAGTCAGGGAAATACAAACGTTCAACAGAGATGTAATAAATTCTTATAATACCATCAATCTGTTTTATTTTCATTAACTTAGAAGATATTATAATTAAAAGTACAGAATAATACAGAAGTACAGTAATGTCATATTAACCCAAGCCAATAATGTCCAACAAAAATAATAAATGTATGCAACAAATGTATAAAAAGGGTAATTGGCAATGCCTTCCATAGCAAGGCCTATCCATTTTATTTTTCTTAATAATGGCTTAAGTTAAAGACAGTCGAGAAGAATGGCACTTGTTAATGATGAAGTGTCAAACTGGGCTTTGAATTTCCTCGCTTTTTACATATAAAAGCTCCTAAACGTGGCTTACAGATTGTAGAGATATTGTACATTAGACATTAAATTCCAGGTTATTGTTGCCTGTTTTGACTTTGGAAAACCTTTTTTAAAATATCCCATAATGTATTTATTTTGTTGTTTTTTGAAATAATTCATGTGGCTGAAATAATTACATAATAATTAATTTCTTTCTTATATAAAACAAATTTATGAGGAACATTAACATATATTCATAAAGAAATATAATTCTTAATTCATTATGTCTATGTCTCACATTCTCCCACAATTGTAGTATACCATTAAAAAGGCTAGACCTAGTTACAAAACAGCTAGATATAAATGAAGATTATTTTAAATCAATGAATCAAACTCAGTGCTCTGAGTCTTAAAAAAAATAGCTAAGAAAACTAGCTCAAAAACAATAAAGAGAAAATAACCACATTATTCAATTTTATTCGATGAATAGACTTAAAAAATTAGGACTGGATGTGGTTACTAATTATTTTTTCTTACTTTTAATTACTAGCACTAAAGGCAAATGCTGCAGAAAGCAATTAATTTGTAAATAAACAAAGAAGTAGTTTCAAAGAAAACTCAAAAGCCATTTTCTGGAAGCCATCTTTTTAAATGAAATACAAAAGCAAAGATTCTTTTGCCGAATTCCATTCAGTGCCATTAGAATGACCAACAATCGCTACTAGTTCCTTTTAAAATAACCTATATAATTCTTGAAGAAGGAACATGCAACACATGAAACCACACTCCAACAGACATAACATCTACTCAGTCAGCAAATACTTATTCATCATTTACTAATACATGCAAGGAACAGGGGACAAAAAGCTGAAAAAAATAATCAGTTCCTGCAATTCTGAAAAAAGATACAAGACAGAGAAGCAGCCAACATGGATGTGGAGGGTGGGGTCAGAGAGACAGAGTGGGTCAGAGTGGGAAGACAGACAGCTATGTGATTGAGGACGGAAAATGAAAGAAGTGCAGTTGGGAATTGCTGATGCTTATTCCTAAAAAGAAATGTCACAACCCCCCTACCTAGCTACTTCAGTTGAAATATTATTCCTTCAAGGATCTGCTTAATATGCCACCCCAGCCAAGCAGTCTAGCCTAAAATGCACAGAAAAGCCACTCAATAAATGTCAGCCAAATGAATAGCCAATTTTTTTCTCTCTGCAAAACTGGTCCATATAAAAGTTCAAAATTTCATTAGCGTGTAGTCAAGTGTCTATTCATGAGCAGCTGAACAGTTTTAACCTACAATTTGCATTCTGGAAATTGGGCCCTTTCTTTCTGTGTGAAATCATTACCCACTTCATCAATCATTTACTGGGTACCTGTAATACGTTAAGCCATTCTTTTAGTTGCTGGGCTTACAGAAGTGGGTACATATCTAGTTCTGATGTTTCTGATTCCAAACTTGTATATTTATCTATCTGCAGGTATCTAATTGGCATTTTAAAACGACTAAACAAACTCTTCATTTTGTTCACAATGTACTTCTCCCCCAGTCTTATTCCTTCTTAGTAAAAGGTGCCACTGCCACCACCATATACAGAGCTGCTAATGAAGAAACCTGATAGTTCTTAAAATTCAATATGGTAGAAACACAGTGGATCCGCTGGTGGTCACAGAAGATGTCTTAGTTTTGATTCCTGCAGAAGTAGACCTTGGGACAATGATTTAGGTGCAAAAAGTTTATTTGGTAGGTGGAAGAAACATCAGTAGGAGGGTGGGGAAGTGAGATGGAGAAATGAAGTAGCCAGTACAGGGTTCCTTACCAGGACACTACCACTGTGAGATCTTTAATTCCCCACTGGGTAAACTCTGGGACCCAGTGAACAGACACATGATCCCGAGTTTCCCACCTGAGGGGTGGGGAGTTGGGGTATTTATACACCAAATCCTATCCTATACACCAAATCCATTGGCTGAGAGCTGATGGGAGAGACAGAATCAATCCCCTAGGACTTCCATCCTTCTAGGCAGCAAAGGGAGGCTCACTCGGGGAAGAGACAGCACCCAGGCCATGAAATGCAGGTGCAGCAGTTGTGCAGTGAAATAGGCAGTGCAGAGTATATGGGTGGGCCTGCAGGAAGCCTCGTGGAGAAGCGGACATTTACGCTAGAATCTAAACGGAAAAAAAGGATCTGGGGTAAAGGATTTCCAGACAGAAAGAACTGCTAGAACAGGATCAAGCCTGGTGTGCTGGATGGACTGCACGGAGCAAAGGGGAAGGCTAGTATAAAATCAGATCACAAAGGGCTCCGGAAATGCCTGGAGTTTATTCTATTTGTGCTGGGAAGACAAAGGTGGGAAGCATGGGCTTGACAGGACATTATTTGCATGTTTAAAAGATTACTCTGGTGCACGTGAATAGTGGGGTTATGACTGGAAGCAAGAAATTCGGGACACTGCCGCATTGGAGTGGTGGTGGTGGTAGTAGATACGAAGAAAGCTGACTTGCTGATGAGCTAGATGAGCAAAACGGGGTGGGGCAGAGGTGGAAATCAAGAAGCCTTCATACTTTCTTCTTTAGCAACTCCATCAATGGCAGTGGCAGTGGTACCTTTTATGAAGAAAGAAGAAGACTAGGGGAAAAGTATATTTGTGGAAAAAAATGACGAGTGTGTTTTCGTCATGTTTAAGTTAACATGCCTATTAGATATCTGCAGATAGATAAATATACAAGTTTGGAATCAGAGAAAGATCTGAACTAGAAATAGATATAAGGGAGTCATCTACATATATTTAGCATTTGAAGGCAAGAGCCTAGATGATGTGACCTAGGGACAGTATTATAAAGAAGAAAAAGGCTCCAAAGACAGACTTTTATATTGCAAATAATAAATTTATGTCAATAACCTTTTATTGTATCACAGCAAAATGTACCTCAGTAATCACAGCCAAATCATTCTTTCATTCATTCACCCAATATTTATTAATAAAAAATAGACTTATGGCATTATGCTGAGAATTGTAGGAAATTAAAGATATGTCATATGTTAATCCTCATTTTTAAGGGCTAAGGGTCTACAAACCCTTAAAGATTAAAGATTGACCATGGTATTGTACTAAGAGAGATACAGAAAAAGGACCATGGAAACTCGGGAGAAAGAGATTATTTCCACCTGGCAAAATCATAAAAGGTTTTGAGTGGAATATAGCATTTAAGCTGGGACTTTTAAAGCCTTTTCAAATTCGCAGAACTTGCCCTGTAAACACTTAGGAAGTGGATGCATTTCAAGAGTTAGAGACTTACAGAACAAAAGCACAGAGATGGGACATTGGAGGGAGTATAATTCTGGAGTTCATTAAATCGTTCAATTTGCTGGATGATAAAATATATAAATGGTATAGTGGTGAATATTTCTAGAATACCACATTCATCAAATACATCTCTAAAGTATTCCACGTAAGGAGATAATTCACTTTCTATGGTGCCAAATATATATTTGGTTGGGTTTAGAAAAAAACTTTTTTCCTCTGAGGAAGATTCGCCCTGAGCTAATATCTGCTGCCAATCTTCTTCTTTTGCTTGAGGAAGATTCGCCATGAGCTAACATCTGTGCCAATCCTCCTCTGTTTTGTTTGTGGGTTGCTGCTACAGCACGGCCGTCGATGAGTGGTGTAGGTCTGTGCCTGGGAACCAAACCCGGGCTGACGAAGCAGAGCACACCAAACTTAACCACTAGTCCATAGGCCGACCCCAAGAAAAAATTTTAAAAGTTGTTAATTTCATTTCACTTCAATTATACAGAATATTATTTTCCATTGTACTAATGCACAATGCACGAGCAATGCACTTAGAAATTCACTTCCCACTTAACGTATTATCCATCTGGTTTTATTTTTCCACATTGTAGATCATTTAATAGCACTGTTTCCATCTATGTACCTATTAGATCTTATCTACGAAGCCTGAAAACTCATACATTATACTTGGATCTGTAAAGTGGGATTACTAATTACAGATGGTCCCCAATTTACAATGGTTCAATTTAGGATTTTTCGACTTTACACTGATGTGAAAGTGATATGCATTCAGTAGAAACCGTATCTCGAATTGTGAATTTTGATCTTCTCCTGGACTAGGGATATGCGGTACAATCCTCGTGATACTGCACGGCAGCAGACAGCTGCAGCTCTCAGTCAGCCATGTGATCACAAGGGTAAACAACCGATACACTTACAATGATTCTGTACCCATACAACCATTCTCTTTTTCACTTTCAGTACACTATTCAATAAATTATAGGAGATATTCAACACTTAATTATAAAATAGGCTCTGTATTAGATGATTTTGCCCAACTCTAGGCTAATGTAAATGTTCTGAGCATGTTTAGGGTAGGCTAAGCTAAGCTATGATGTTCGGTAGGTTAGGTGTATTAAACGCATCATCGACTTCTGATATTTTCAACTTATGATGGATTTATTGGGAGTAACCCCATCATAAGTCAAGGAAGATCTGTACTGGTCAGTATAAAGGAAAAAGAAAAGACCTGGCCTGGGTAAAAGAAGATGAAACACTGGCTCAGAACAGTAGGGTACCGGGGACCTGCTGGTGGGAAGAATGACTGAGGTCTGAGTGGCCAATGGAGGGGACAGTGCATGGACCACAAAGACATATTTTACCCCATTCCATGCTCTCCACTCATCCATCTCTTGAGATAAATTTCTTTTAAATCCATCAGTGCAGTTCCTTTTTGCCATTCTTTTGTTTGTGTGTGAGCAAGATTAGCCCTGAGCTAACATCTGTTGCCAATCCTCCTCTTTTTGCAGAGGAAGACTGGCCCTGGGCTAACATCTGTGTCCATCTTCCTCTGCTTTATATGGGGGACGCCTGCCACAGCATGGCTTGATAAGCGGTGCATACATCCATGCCTGGGATCCGAATCTGTGAATCCTGGGCCACCAAAGCGGAGCACACGAACTTAACCACTCTACCACCGGGCCAGCCCCCCTTTTTGCCATTCTTTAAGAGAATATGAGCGCATGCTTTTATGGTGGCCTTTAAAAACTTTTTTGGACACAGCTCCTAAAGAACAGAATTTAGCCATAAAGGACTTTCTGCAAAACACTGCTTACAAGAGATTCCACTTTTTCTCATATCGATTGTCATAAGAATAAAGTTTATAATTACTGAATGACCAAGTGTTTACCTCTATGGTGGTTCTCAAGAGGGCTGTCACACTAACAATACATGATTATGTGTACAAGAGAGCCAAACAAAATAATAAAAAGAAAACACACAAGGCAAAGAAATGATAACTGCAAAGAATGCACATGAACCCTTTCAAAAAGAAAGAATGAATAGAAACAATTGCAATAAATAAATCCATGAAGGGCAATTTAGGAGGGTCAGCTGGAACCAATAGACAGGAAGCAGCAGCACTCCTGCATAGACTGAGCAACAGTCTAGACAACTTGGAAGCCCTTAGTTTAAAAAAAAGTGCAAATGACAACCAGAAAGAAGACACAACATACCAATCAGTCAGCCTTTGGAAAATGACTGAATAAAAATTAAAACACTATGTAAATAATGTATTAATTCAATATTTAAGTATCTGTGTACTTGCAAAGAAAATTTTTTATCTGTTCAAAGCTTAGAAATCATGAAAATATAATACTTTCTATGTCCTGAACTACCTGAGACTCCTGTTGGGGAAGGAAAGGGAAGAAAAAGGAAATAAAGGGGAGAAAAAGTCAGTATCATATCTTAAAAAAATAATTTTTATAGTTCATAAAATCAATTTTTCATAGCAGAAAAGGGCAACAAAATATAGAACTATGCTCCAGTTAAAAGAACAAAACTGATTTTGCCCCATGGCATCTGCACATGTAATTTCTATTCGTCCAGTCTTCCAGAAAACATCAAAACACAAAACAATTATCCAAAGAGACAAAATCTTTCCTCTTCCCCCTCCTCCTCCTTCAATGAATGATTTACTGTTCAATAAGGGTTAACTCAGGTCAGCTGAAAAAAAAAGAGGGTGCTACTGCTCAATCTTTATGCAGAGCAGAATGGAAAATATTCCCTGGTTATTTATCCTTCAGTGACTTATGGATGTTAGGAATAGCTGATAACATTTTTAAATACTTGGTTTCACATCAAGTTACCTCTCCTACTTTCAAATGCCCCTTTCAAGATATCTGTGCTGACAGGCCAGAACCTACAGTGTCCCAAAAAGTGCACAGCCCTGCTCAGAAGGCCCACACAAGTAGAAATGTTAAAAAAAAAAATCCTCAGTTCACAGATGGTAATATACCAGATGCTAGAACACCAAATGGGCTGCCACTTGATTTTGGATTTAAACTAAATGAGCTGGGTTACTAACTGGATTACTTTGTCATTAGACTCACATTTCTAACCTCCCAAAAGCATACTTTAATTTTTATCTCACCTGTATGTTATTGTGCAAATACTGGGTAACTCACATACACTGTATGCAAATTTTAAAATGCAATTTTAAGAAATAATCTTGTTCAAAAGCATATTTAACTAAAAAAATTCTATATAGTTCACCCTTATTGCTGTACAACTTTTCCAAGTAGACACACTGAAAAAGAATTTCAGGCAATGCGCTAAGGGCATGAACAAAATCATGCAAAAATCATCAAATTTGGGGAACTGAAAGGATTTCAGAAGACCTAAGACTGAAAATATCTGAGGTGGGTAGATAAAGGCAGTAAGGTGTTTGAGCTCAATCAATGAAGGATTTGTAGGATAGGAAATCCTATTATTAGAATTTGTAGGGGGGGGAGGCAATGTACCAAATGAATTGTTTACATTCTCTTAAAAGACATTTTATTTAACTAAGACATTAACACAATAGTTATATAATTATAAACAAAAATGAAATCCCATTATAAAGCTGAGACTCCCTGTAATAAAGACCACAGTGAAGAATCTAGGTTTATATTTTTATTATACATGAACTTCAGCCTCACTTCTTTTCCCTTATCACCTTATTATTGGTTCTAATTTCCCTGCCCAGTAATCCCATAATGGTATTTTAACTTTCTTGCCCTTCTACCTACTGGAAGGTTGGCAGGCAGGGGAGCCAGCAAAGTGTGGAATGCAGCAAAGTTGTTCTGAATAGATGAAATTGACAAGAATTGTGAAAGTAAAGGATGTGACAGCCTCAGAATTCTGACCTTTAGAACTTGAAACCAGATGTATGACTCAGCTCCCCAATACACATGAATTCTTTTGTATTATGGGTAAAATGGCAAATATTTCCTGTTATTAAAACATTTTTGGATTACCTTCCCAAGAATAATGTAGAGCTTCTGAAGAGATAACTGCACAGTGACAATAAAAAGACCGTTAAGAGTGCCTCTAAGCTACAGGACAAAGAGTATTATATTTCTACTGAGAAGAATACTTAAATTATAAGCAAAGATCTATGAAGGCTTAAGTTCCCCAGGATCACATTAACCTCTTTGGTTAGTGCATGTGCTTCAGGACACATGACAATCACAGGGCTGGCTTTCTACAGGGGAAGACGGTCGGTAGAGATTCTCTTTCATCACTATCCAAGAAAAACGGCCCAAGGTAATCTTGAAGCACATCAGACCTTAACTGTTTTTTACAGCGGGACAATTAAGACCACGACAATGGACAAATTCAAGGCTGTTAATATTAGAAATGAAGCTACTGGACCTTATTCCCTAGAATGCTCAAGTCCCATGAAACTTTGGACCACCCAGACATTCGCTATGCTAACTATCCTCTTTAACTAAAGTGGAGGTATTTATTCAGAATTGTGGTTTATACTTACAGTGGAACATATCTTTGTGTGGGTTTTAAACATCACATTTATAGGTTTTTTTAAACTACATCTGTTGAACAGAATACTCTTAGGTAGTACAGTGTGCTTTAAATTTATTTTAGAAGCTTCTTCCCCTTGAAAATTATTTCATACATTCTTCATAAAAAGTATATTACAGCAACATTTAAAAAGCACCTACAATACCTGGCCATGACATTTATAGTATATCATTTAGCTTAGAAATAGCTCAAAGCTTTAGAAAATGTATAAACAAAAGGACTGAGAGAAGGGTATTTACTTACTAATGTAATGTTAATTTAATCTATTATTTGGAACTTTGATCTGTTTTGATCAGGAGTCTGTGTCAAATTCCTCCTCACATTTCCTACAATTTACATTTCTAAGAGCAACATTTAAAAAAATTTTATAAATGAATGCACTTAGGTTTAGCTTTCAGATATCCAGGCAGGCATAATATTTACTTTATCTAGTTAAAGGAAGTAAACCTAGAAATGGCACACTATATTTGTGCTCAAAGAGTGAAGAAAAAAGTGTGTAATGAGAGCTAATATTTAATCAAATTCATCAATCACTTGGTGGAGTCAGACGGGCCTGCTGAGAATCCAGACTCCACCACTTTGTACCCAACTGTAAGCCCGTGGGCAAGTTCCATAACTTCTCTGCGTCTGAGCTGCCTCACCTGTACAAGAAGGTCAGCTAACTCATAGGTTTGCTTAAAGACCTAAAGGAAAGAGAGCTAATGAAATGCTGGCCCACAGTAGAAATCACTAGATATTAGCTGCATATCCTTCTCATAAAATAAAATGTTGCTCATGTATTTAATGAAATAGTCAAACCTACTACAGTGGATTCTCATTACTTGCAAATGCCATAGTTGCTCATTTGGTTATTGGCTAAAATTTATTTGCAACCCCCAAATCATTATGTAGCACTTTTGTGGTCCTTCAGGGACATGAGCATGTGCAGAGCAGCAAAAACTTGGACTCATCCAAGGTGTACACTCCCTGCTGAGGTCGAACGAGGTGATGCTCTGCCTTCTCATTTCAGCTCTCATACTGTAAACAAGTGTCCTTTTCATAGTGTATTTAGTGCCGAGTTTTTAGAATTTTTCAGCTTTTTGTTGGTGATTTCACTATTTTAAATGGCCCCAAGCATAGTGTGGAAGTGCTGTCTAGTGTTCCTAAGTATAAGAGGGCTGTGATGTGCATTAACGGAGAAAACTCATTAGATAAGCTTTGCGCAGGCATGAGTTATAGTGCCGTTGCCCATGAGCTCAATGTTAATGAATCAACAATATATATTAAATAAGGTGTCTTTAAACAGAAACACACATAAATCTAGATTATGCATCAATCAGTTGATGAAAATGTTGTGACCAAGGGCTTGCAGGAACCTGATCCTATATTTCCCCTAGGAGCAATAGCTCAGTATTTGCTAATTCAGCTTTGCAATGACTTTATAGAACATAACTACCACAAATAACATGAACTGACTGTATATGCTGGATCTTCTGTTAACAGGAATACGCAATTAAAAAACACAGATCCTTGCTCTCAAGGAAATTAAAATGTCAAGTACACACTTTGTAGAACATTAAAATTCAAACAGATAATTTGTATCATTAATTTTCCAATTATGTTAAATACATAAACATCAGATCACTGGAGGCTAACATTAAAATATAAATTACCACTCTCTTTGGCTGGAGTCAGATAATACTAAAAACACCCAGCTTATTTGCTAGCTATATGACTTCCTATCACAGCTAAAAGGAAAATCGAGCAAGAAGGAACCTGACCTGGGTTAAGTACAATCAGTCCCAACAGTTTTGGTTCCTAAATAAAAGAAGCCAGATCTTATTCATATTTCATTCAAAAACCATATATTGTTTCATAAGGTAGAAGATAAAAACAATTTTTAAAAATGATCCATTTAATTATATATTTTTCATCTTTTGTGTGCAAATTGAAAAGCAAATTATAAACTGGAGAACGCTTTCACTAGATATGTGTCAATGTATTAAAATCTTTATTGTGAATATCTTCTTACACATACTGAGAAAATGGCAAATTGCCAAATGGAAAAATGGATCAAGGGTATGAAGATGTACTCACCAAAAGAGAAATGCAAATGACCACAAATTTATGAAGCAAAATGTTCAACTTTAGCAGTACTACAAATATGCTAACCAAAGTGAGAAATTGCTTTTAAGTGTTTTGAAACAAGATTTAGTTTAAAAAGATAATCACCACATCATTGCTTAGAGAGATACAAAAAATTGAGTCAAAATTTATACATTATTCAATAGAAAACTGAGTGAAGGAATTATAGAACATGAACTGACATGAACAGCTCATCTTGGACAAAATAATGCTGTCAACTAATATTTAATATCTATGGTATTTTATTATTTAGTGAAAAACCATATTACAAAGCAGATAGATACACCACATGCTTCCATTTTTGTGAAAACAGAAATGTAAATACACACAAAAATGATGGAAGGTGACACATCAAAATTTACCTTGAGTAAACACATGGCCAAGATTCATGAAAGCAAGGATAAGTATATAACACAGCCTAAAAGATTCAGGGAAGCTGTCATGGGCAAGACACACAGAACTGAGGGCTAAAATAAAAGCCATCATGGTGAAGAAGGGTGCACCAAGAAGAAGACAGAGCTATGAGAAGGCAGGATGTTTCAAGTCTGTGGTTGTTTTCATATGGTAGGACCATGAGGTAAACGAAGGGTGGATGGTGAAAGAGGAAAGACTAAGGAGGACTCTGGACAAAGGCAACAGAGAAAAAAATGGAAGGATTTGGAAGTCATGCTAAGGAACTTGGATTTTATCCAAAAGGCAAAGGGGAGCTGTGGAGGAATTTTAAGAGACTGACCTTTCTGAGAGCAATGTAGAAGATATATGAGACAGACTACATGAATGGAAGGAAAATGACAAATTAGAGGCTGTTGCGATAATCCAGGATGCTATGATGTTGTCTAAAACTCAAGTATCAACAGAGAGAACTAAAAGGAAGCTTAAGATATATCTACAAAGTAGAAACAACAGATCTTAGAAAACATTTAAATATAAGGATGGAGAGGGGAATGAGGGATTCAGATCTCTCTTGAATTTGGCGAAAAGTGTTATTATTCCCATTACAGACTGAATGTTTGGGTCTCCCCCAAATTAATATGTTGCAAACTAACCTCTAATGTGATATAATTAGGAGGCAAGACCTTTGGGAGATGATTAGGTCATGAGAATGGAGTCCTTATAAGTGGGATTAGTGCCTTTATAAAAGAGACATCAGAGAGGTCCCTCGGCCCTTCTGCCATGTGAGGACTCAGTGAAAAGACGGCTGTTTATGAGCAAGGAAGCAGGCCTCACCAGACACAGACTCTTACCAGCACCTTCATCTTGGACTTCCCAGCCTCCAGAACTATAAGAAATAAATATTTGTTTAAGTCACCCAGTCTACGGTATTTTTGTTATAGCAGCCCAAACAAACTAAGACATTCCCACACACTGGAATTCATGAGAACAATCAAGTTTGGGAGTTAAGATCAGTTTTAAACATGTCAAAATTAGGGTGCTAAGGGAATATCCAAGTAGTGACAACCAGCATGCATTTGGATATATGCGTCTGAATGACAAAAGCAAGATGTGTGCTGACAGATCTGGAATTATCAATAAATATAAGGTTTTTAAAGCCACAGTCATGGAAGAAATTTCCCAAGAAAAGGTTATAGTAAGAGAAGAGGGACAAGGATGCAATTCTTGAGAACATCATCGTTTAAAGCATTTGATTTTTGTTTCTCAAGAATTAGTGTGCATGAGATTCTATGTAGAGCTGGATAAAGTGCTATTACCTTTCCATTGCAAATCCAATATGGGCTATTTCTTCTGTACATTGTCATGATAAAACCTAAAGAACCCAAGAAATTACTTAGATAGGTGAATATGCCGTTCTTATTTTAAAATACCTGAACATGGTGGGCAAAATATTTTTTCAAGTGTCTGAAATTGAAATAATTTTCTGAGTTTACTACTTCCACACAATCTCTAATATTCATCCAAAGTCAAATTTCTTTCTGTAGCAATCTTATTCCTGGTGGGAAAAAAATGTCACCTAAGATAAAATTCTTAAAGAATAATGAAAAATTAAAAGAGCCATAAAACCAGGGCCTGAATATTCTTCTCAATTTTAATAACACACTTAATATTAATATACTACCATTTACTAATTACGAAATTAGTACATTACATTTGCATATCAGATTGGCAAAGATTAGAGCAACTATATCAAATAAAGTAAAATGGTACTCTTACATATTTGTTATGAAAGGACGTTTTTATAATATTTTAAAAGCAATATGGTAATGTATATCAAACATATTGAAAAAAAGTAAAGTTTTGATCACATAATTCAACTTTCGAGGAAGTCATTCAAATGAAAAAAATACGAAAATACATAAAAAGGTATATATACACCAACGTGTTCATTGTAGAATAGTTTATAAGAGCCAAATTTAAAATAATCTTAAAGTCCAACAATATGGCACTAGTTGAACAAAAAAGTTGTCCACTGGTTGGAATCCTATGAAATAGTTAAGAATGATATGATCAAGGTTTCTTAATCAGAGATTCAAGGTCCTGAAACCCCTAAAATTTCTTAAAATATTTTTTCTATATGCATTTTTATGGGAGAGAGAGATATTCCACAGATTTCTTTAGAATATCAAGGGTGTTATAACAGAAGAGTTGAAGAATCACTGACAATAACAAGCAAGTACTTATATAGAAAGAATTGACAATATTTTGTAGAGTGAAAAGAAGCAGGTGTAAACATATATATGAGATCTCATTTTTGTAAAACATAATTTGAAATGTATAAATATTTGTATGTAGAAAAAAATTATAAAAGCTGTGAAAGAAACTATTAAAAGGAGTTATTGGCAAGTAAATTTGAGCATTTTTATATAAAAGAAAAAGACCCGGAAATTATCAATGATGTGTATCTTTAATGCTCTCTCATATAAGCAAACTATCAATAATGTAAGTTTAGTTTATTTGATGATATTTTTGCCAAACTTAGGAAAATAATCTAGATACTAGAATAGGTACAACAGTTTTAAATCAAACTTGATTTGGGGTAAAGACTGCATTACTATCAAATATTAGATTTTCTATTAAATAGATGTCAAAACCAATACAGAATATACCCCTTTAAGACCTGGGATTTGTGATTCAGTACTACCCAAGAATTTACCCGAACCATATAATGGTTCCTCTTTCAGCCTTTGGATGAAGTCTAGGCCTACATAATTAATTAAAGATCCTTTGATATTTAATTTACATATCATTATTCTTTAAGCTCAAAGGGTATGCCAAGCCACACACCCTACTCCAACCTCTACTGTAGTTACTACATCACCACTTTAAAGTAACGTTTTTTTCTGATTCCAAATATTATCTTAAATTATACAAGAATATGTGTGTCAACTCGTAATACTGACGTCATGAACAAAGTGAATTCACTAGAAAAATAACTCAGTGAGTCAGATACAGAAACAAGAAATAACAAGCAAGTTCAACCATACATGAAAGAAAATTCTATAATCAGCAAAGCCTAATTGTCATTGCATTTTCTCTCATAAACCTAAAAAACAAAATTAGGCTCATAAAAGAGGGCTTGAAGAGATGAGTCTATACAAATCTCATATATAAAAAAAACATGGTTTTCATTTAAATGGCAACGAGGAACTCACTTTAGAATCGTATTATGAGCCTAATGATATATATGAAGACAATGTTTGATCATTGTATATTTAAATTGTGCCTTGTTTAAATAAAATACCTTTCAAAAATATATTATGACTTCCATGTGTCTTCAGAAGAAATCAATTTAACACCTCCTTCTAAGAAATATTAATTCTAAGCACTTATTAGATAATAATTATAATAATTTTGATTCCTGACTCTGATCCTTCCTCTAAAAACTTTACTTCTTAGATATTACCCATATGATATAAGACTGTTGACACTGATACTAGTTCATGATGACAGAAAGCAGAATAAAGATGGAACTATACCTACTAGGGTTTATAAAATATAAAGCTGTTAGTGGCTTATGGAAAGAAAGTCATGGAAAGTGGTAAACAATTGCAGCTGCTCTATAAGACTACTTTCTAAAAGTACTGTTCGCTACTTACAATCACATGCAAAGAGAAAAGAACTGATTTTCTCATTTCCTCACAATATCTGATACAAGTAACAATAATTCAGATAAATCCCTCACATATGAAAGGCCTTTATAATGCTGAAGAATGTGAACTACTAAAAATACATATTCAAACAATCACACTACTGATTTGCAGTCAAGGAGCTATAAAGGAAACCATCTTATTATTGTAAGTCAATTATTTTCCAATTTGAAGATAACATTTCCTTCCTAAGTACTTTAGTATATATTTCCAAGTATCCTGAAAAAGTTCAAAAAGTACAGCACTTAATCCAGAGAGATGTAAACCAGTCTTCCCTAAGATTTTGGAATCATGTCTATACTAGTAAAGTGAATGCCCTAAATATAAGATTAAAAAATACACATTCAACACTATGAACGGTTGATTTTTATCCACTCACTCAATAAATGTAAACCAGTGAGTGAGAATCAAAAACAAGAAGTGTCTGCCTTTCTGGAGACTTTATTGTAGTGGTAGAGTTAAAAGTGTTAATTAAGAAAAGAAAATGGCACAGTACTATGAAAATAAACCCGAGATCCACAAAGGCCAGTGACTCTGTGCACTGGTCTATACACATGACCTGGCACAGGGGTTCTCAAAGTGTGTTCTGGGAACCTGTTAGGGGTCTGTGAGATCAAAGCTCTCTTCCCACAAGTGTGCAGTCAAGTTTCCCTGAGGTTACCTAATGTGTAGTGTCACAGTAGACTCAGTGCAGAACCAGATATGAGAATTCATCTGTCTTCCAGTAAGCCAGACACTGAAGATATTTTCAAAAAAATGTAAAACAATGACACTCTTCTTACTAGTTGTTTTTGCTTTGGAAAATATAATTATTTTTTCATAAAATATGTTATTAATGTTAATATGTTCATCACTGCTATTTCTAAATGAATTAATAAATACCTTAAAACTTCCTCAGCTTTCATTTTTAATATGAGAAATATCAATAGATATAATCCACACAAACAAAAGCTCTTTGATATCTTCAATAGCCTTCACAAGAGTAAAAGGATCTTGAGACCAAGAAGATTGAGGACCAATGGCCCAGAACATAATCCATGCTCAATGAGTACTGCACCGTGAATTAACAGGGAAGGCCATATTAATACAGCGATTATTGAGCTGAGATCTGAAGAGACGGTAGAGATCCACAAGGTGAGGGAAAGATAAGAGGGGTGGGAGGGGTGGAAAAGAACTTTTCTTTAATAATGCACACAGTTTACAAACAATACTATTTAAAATGCTTTCTGAGTAGTTGAGCAACTTGTAGAAAATGACTAAAAACAAAGAGTTCCCTAACAAATGAGAAACTGGACAGGATAGGATGAAAGGCCAATGGCCATGGAAAGTTAACCTCTCAACAGACTCTATTCTGTAATTCTAAAGAAAATCTTAGATTGAAAGCTGGAGACCCAATCATCTTTCACAGGAATATTGTGCTGAGGAAAAGAGGGTGGTTTATCATTAGGCCTATCATTTTCTGGAATGCATCAGTTTTAAAATAATGTTATTATGATCAATGTTAATATCATTTGCTATTAAAAAGTAATGTCAAATCAAGAGAAAAATATCAAATATGTGTTTGCTCAATGACGTTTCCTAAAATTACTCACCCATTATCCTTTTTATCAACTTTCAGGCTGATTAATAATTTTGGGGAGTATAGGAATGCCTGAGACTCCATCAAAAATAAATTTTGAAGTTACTTAAGTGTTAAAATAAGATACCATACATTCCTTGAAGGAATATTAGCAATTCCCAACACAAGATATGATCAAAATAATAAGGTGACATTATCTATTTTGCAAGCGGAACCTATTAACAAAACCAAAAATAGAACAGGAACGGAGGTGACTTTGAAAAAAAAACAACTTTGGCTTTTTACATAAAACTCTTCAGAAGTTCTTGGATGACCTATTAGTGAATAAAAGCAAGTATAACCATTTATAAGATTTTATAAAAGAGACCATTGTGAAACCACTCTTATGGATGGTATCAAAAATACACTTTTGAGCACCTAGCCCTGTGGTCTGCCTAAAGGCCAGAGGGAAAACCCCTCGTTGACCATAAAAGGGCCGCCTGCATGTTCTCAGTGGAAAGTATACAGGATCTTATTTACACAAGTATAAATACATGCCATTCCTTTGTGCTCACAGGCGCTCCTGAAGGCTGGCCAGAATAGGAGGGTCCAAGGGCTCAATGCAAACGGCATTCAAAAAGTCTATGACATTCTTCCAACATCTAATGTACTTTATTTTTCTAGCTTATCTTCTTTCATGATAAAAATATCTACAAAGCATAAGATCACTATAATTTAACAGGTGGCAGCTCTAGAAATACTTGAAAATAAGCCTTTAAGATTCAGCAGGAGGAGAAAAGACACATTTCCCATAAATAGGCACTTCTTTCTAGCAACATTACAGCTGTGTGAAATCTGAGGAATAAAGAAGAATGTATTTGTGGTCAATCACAATGCCCTATCCATTTACAGTTCTGAGTAACTAAGAAGGCTAATGTTTGAAAACTTCTGAGAAACAATAAGTGCACGAATTATCATGACCTAAAACAGACAAAAAAACACTGGTAATAATAAATTAAAGGCACTGCATAATGCAGGTACACAGTACTTGGTGTCTGTGTGTGTGTGTGTGAGTAATTACATTGTGATCCGAGAGCAAACAACTGGATACGACTATGAATACAATCAATAGTTTCCATTTAAAACTCTTAGGAAATTCAGCAATTTCAGCATATTAACATGTGTTAGAGAGACACCGTATAGATCTCAGATAATCGCTCTCAGATAGTTAGTGTTTTATTTAAAGACACATCACTCGAACATTAGCAGTCATCTAATCTGATTATCTTTTCAGTGAGTGAATTCCCTCTAAAACATCTGTGCTTAGTGGTCTCATGGTTCAAACTCTTTTCCCCAGGAAATAATGCTTCAATGCTCTCCCCACTTCTATTTAAGGTTAACTCATACCAACGGATAAAATAAAACACAAGTCTGGCTCAACCTCCAGATATCAGATGTATCAATAGTACAGATCAGCAGTGACTGAATGAAATACAGCCTTGGTTGGGAACTAATACCTATGACGTAGCTCACTTCATCTCTGAGAAGCTCTGGTGAAATGTTTTACTGATTTTGACCTGAATGATAGTCACTATAACTTCCCACGTTAGATATACTTCATACCTCTATTGTGATAAGTCCTTGCTAGTCAACGTTGTGGTCCACAGACCAGCAGCATCTGCATCACATCAGCTTGTTAGAAATGCAGAGTCTCAGGCCCCACCCACACCTACTGAAGCAGAATCTGTATCTTAACAAGATCCCAGAGAGTTCGAGTCTGACAACACTGATCTAAGTAAATGCACACAGATTCTTTCTTTAATGTTCTCCTGTGGAGCTACATTGGATTGTTTTGTTAGCCGCCCTGAATCAAGCTTTTTCTTTTCATTCTATTCAGTTTGATTTTAGAAACCCCTATGTTCATTTTCAGCCTATCTAGCCAGGAAGATGGGCAGAGAAAGCAAAACTTATTAAGCAGGCTAGACATTATGCTAGGAGCTTTCATTCATGTTACTCTGTGAAGTAGTTCTTAACTTTAAAATTTTTACAAATTAGAGATTTAGGCACTCAGAAAAGTTAAGTGACTAAGTTAAGATCATGTAACTAATGAGAGGGTAAACCAGGATTTAAACTCATCCTTTAATTAAGTCATACTTTCACACTCTGCCTTTTCTTTCTGTATGGATTCTTCGTATCCCAAAGGTCCAAAAAATATGTGTTGTCGGAAAGAAAAAATTCCAGGGTATTTAGAGCTCTCATTGACTTCTGTACATTTAATAAGTGAAACCACAAGCTGAGCAAGTCTACTCAGCTCCTAACCAAATTAGAGCTTTAGTTCTAACAAATCAAAGTGGCTATTAGAGGCAGTCTAACGTAGATAAATTAAGGGCATGCACCCCGGTACCAGACTGCCTTTGCTGGAACCCCTGCTCAGCCACTTGACCTTGGCCAAGTGGCTTATGTTCTCCTTAAATTCGGAGTAATACTAGTAATTGCCCTCATCGGTTTTTTGTGAGGATTAAAGGAATTAATGTATGCCAAGCCTATACTAATGCATTTCTGGTGGATAGTAAACACTCGATAAGTGTTAACTTATTTATTATTAAGTGGAATTTGTTATTCTAGTACAACCTGCCTCTATTAAAAAAACAAACCAGTCTTCCACTTAGCTAAGCAATTGGTAATATTCTTCCAAATCAATACAACATTTTCTTTCTTCTCTTTTTTTGATCTTAAACTCACATACATTGATTGCATATCATTATTAAAAATGAACAATAAAAGCCATCACCAACTTGTATCTTTTACATCCTTTCACTGTTACAATCAATTCACGTGTCCACTGATAGCTAGTTAGAGCAATTAACAAGTAGCCTGAATACTTTTAAGACATAAACAGCAGGCCAAAGACCAAGATGCCTGTCCAGACCTCAGGGGAGAGCTTCAGGCTTGCTCCTTACAATCCATTCACAACTCCCAATTTCCAGTCTGCTGGTAAATTCTAACCACTCTAATTTCAGAATATATCCAAAATCTGATCACTTGACTACTTCATTCTGATCTAACCCACCATTCTGGCATTTCCTCTGTTCCTCCCTTACAGTCTACTCTTAACCCAGCAGAAACGATCACCCCTATAAAATGCATCACTCATCTGCTCATCCACTCCAGCCACCCACCTTGCTGTTCCCAATCATGCCAGGCACTCTCCTCTCTAAGGACCTTGCCTCTCCTCCCGGCCCTGCCTGGAAGGCCGTCTCCCCCCATCTTCTCAGATTCACTGAAGGTAAGTAACCTGAGTGATGCCCTCTATGACCTATTTTAAAATGCAACAACATCCTCTAACCCCACCCGCTCCCTATCTTCCGAGACCCAGTACTGAGCGTGTTCTATCACACCAACAGTCTACTTCTGTACATCGTCTGTCATCCTTCTCTCCTCACTAGAGTGTAAACTCCACGAGGCCAGATGTTCTGTACGTTCTGTTCATTGCTGTATGACCTGTGTCTAATATCTCGCTGCATATGGAATAAATGCTTAATAAACATTTGTTGAAAGAATGAATGAATAGGGGACTCTGTGGACATCTTCTAGTATTTCAAGATAGAAGTATATCTATATAATCTCAATAGTGAAAACCTAAGACAGCAATATGCATTCTCCTGCACAAAAATCTAAATCAAAAACCAAAAATTTAAAAGAAAAAAGAAAAAAAAATAAACTCCAATTTATAGAAGCTAAACAACTACTATCTCTTTTCCCAAAGCAGACGGGAAAAAAACCTGATAAATTTATGAGTCTGTTAATCAAAGAGATCACCCCCCTCAGCTAAAGAGGCCACTCTCCCTTCGTGTGACAGTTTAGCTTAGGAAGTGGACACGATGACCTTGTACAAATGAAACTGCAGGGGCCTATTGACAGAGCAATTACTCATTTGGCCAGGATGCTGGCTAACAACTCATAATCTTGCAAAAAGCACCTTGGAATTTTAATGACCATATAGATTCAGCAGTTTAGTTTCAATTCTAATCTGAAAAATATCCAATGTTGTCCCACTCTCTCTCTATTATGATATTCACTCAGGAGTCCAATCTGACTCCTGAATCACCTGGCCCATTATCAGAAGAATTCCAGCCCTCTGCTGCCACAAGCTAATCACATATTATCCAAATCGACTGCTGAGAACTAAGGAATTAGAATTCATATTCTGTCCTCTTCTTATATTTGGCTTGGTAATATTTATCATTCCAACAAGATGCTTCAGCCTTGACATTTCTCCTTGTAAACTATAGTACATTTATTATATTTATGAAAAAATGGAGAAAAGTAGGTTATGTCCAGGAAAAAAAAGGAGTGTTGTGAGTTCTGCAGAAAGAACTACTTATTAATATTATTCACATCTGACAGAGAAGATATAGAGAAAATAATTTTAAAAATCAAGAAACTTAAGGTGAAATGCTGAAATGTCTCCTTATCTACTATCTAGAATATGGACCATGCACTCAGATTGAGGCAAAAATAATAGCGCTGGTTTCACAGCATATGGTAAACAAACCAGAAATACAAAATAAATAAATCAAAAAAAGAGACCAACCCAGTTTTAAGTATATACACTATATAATATACCCAAGATGATTTTATTGATTTATCAATGAAAATTACAAACAAGTACGTGAGAGCAAGGTTTTTACCTGTTTTGAAAATGACCTTGGTCTTATTTCTTCATTTAATGAGCATGGTATTTTTTTAAAGCAACAACTCCCTTTTCCGTGGGAACAATGAGCTCAAATTTGCCAAGGTCACTGCAGGAAGAGCTCCTGCCTTTTCTCAAGAGGTCACCTACTTATCACCAAGACGACCCACCCGAACATGTCACGGCACGATGAGGCCGACTGAGCCCAGAACCGAACGCTAGACTTGCGTTCTAGTCCTGCTGCCAAGACCTCCGTGACTAAGAAAATGACTTCACTTCTTAGAAAACAAGATGAGGAGGGCTCCACCAGACCATACCTAAATCACACCCAGTGCATGTTCCCTATTTTTAAAGACTCTGCTAGCCCTGAAACTTTCCAGAACAAAAGCATTAAAAAGACATCTTCAAGTTTATCTCAGAGTGCTTGAAGTAGTTTTTCAAGTTACTTCAGTGAAGAAGGCTGAGGATCAGAATGATCTCGGTTTCAGTGCCGAGACGGCTGGAAGCAGAAATGGGCATCACTCTGCTCAGCCACCCTAGCAGCGCAGCGGTGATGAGTCACCATTACAAATCTTAAACCACAGAAAGAAAGGAGGTCAGCAGAAAGGACAAAAGGAATCGCCCTCTGATCTCTTATAATTCTTGCCACTGGGAAGTAAACAGGATAGAAGACCAAAGGGAAACAGCAGCAGGAATGCACACAAGCCCCCGACTAGCCATCTCGTATTAAGGATCTGTACATACACACAGCCGGGGCCCCCCCACCCTCCGCCAAGGATGTACCCTACCCTCCACAGCTTAGAGGGTTGCTTTAGCAACTGCTTCCCTACACAAAACAGCAAATTTACTTCCCTACTCAAAACTCCCTTTTAATTTAGAGTTCTCCCCTGAGATGGCCTAGTTTCAGAGGCCAACGCCCTTTGAGGGGTTCCAGACTCTGAAGACAGAAGTTTGCATTTGAAACTTGGAGCCATAAACATCAAAATGAAGACATGACAATGAAAGATAAGGTCAGCATGAAAAAAATGAGATTCAGTAAACAAAACATTTGTGTAGTTTTTGGTTACTCTGTTTATTTGGGTTTTTCATTGGTCACTTATTTCATTACTTATGTGTTAGATAAACTGATGAAGGGTGATATCCCAAAATAAGCGCCTTAGTCAAGGTATAATTTCAATCGCAGGCATAAAAAATGAAGTCATCACTATTAACCTTTCTTTCCATTCCCTTAACTGAACCTTCAGTGTCATAAATACAAACGGTAGTATTTCTTGTGAAAACAAAATACACACACACACTCTCACACACTCTCTGTGCTGCAATGTTTCTTTGTAAAATCCAGCCTCAGGGAATCATTAATGAGGGGCGTTCGTGAGTATTCCTTAGAGCAGAATTTCCTACATACTTTACACCTGGAGTTTGAAATAACTTTTATTTTTGATTTTCTAAAAGGTAGTCACAAAACAGATGAACTTATATATTGCAAACTGTGCAAGCATGCAGACTCAGTCAATGCAGCACTGGCAGAAGCTGCCTGATCAATAGAGGAACAGGTGCTGGTAGGTCTGAAGGATATGCTATACTAAGAAAGGCAAGTCATGTACCATTTCTCAATCTACTAATCTCAATAAATGTGACTAGCAGAAATCTGTACGGTCAATACCGACCTTAGATCATCGTGTGATATAGAATGCAGCTGCTAAGGAAGGCAGGGTTTTGGTGGGTTTTTTCCACGGTTTATATCACACATTTGTCTGTAAACAAAGACAGTGGTGTGCAACCTAATGGCATGTTCCAGATGTTTCCAACAAGTGTACAAAAAAAAAAAAAAACCCACAATATTTTCTTGATCTTTAAGGCTTAAGAGCAGGATGTACAGACTACACACTAAGCTTTAAAAAAAAAAGGGAAAAGAAGAAACCCCCATATGGTGCCAAATGTTGGCAGCTATCTTCTTTCTTCCCAGACAAAACTCTTAGGTCTTATGAAAACAACATTTCTTGTAAAGTGCCAAAAACAACACAGATAATTGTTGTGATGGCTCTCGCTTGCCGACTGCTACAACAGCCTTATTGCTTTGACTGTATCCACATCTAGCCTCTGGGTTAAAACTAACAGCCAATTTTAAATCTTAACCCCGAAGGGCCACCTCCTAGGCTTCTAAAACCAAGTCTTGCATTTTAGGTGCTTTCCTTTAGAAGAAATTGCTATTGTTTGTATTTGCTCCCCTTTCCCACTGTTCAAACTAGGTTAAAACATTAGTGCAGCTTTGCTTCTACTGTAGAAGTAATATAAGACTATTATAGAAAATTTAGAAAATACTAAATGTATTTAGGAAGTACAATATCAACATTCCCACTGCTTCCCTACAAGCCCTTGCAGATAAAATACTAATAACATTTTAGTATATTTCATTCTAGTCCTTCTACATACATGGAAAAATTTATGTGGGCATACATGAACATATTAAAAATCCTATTTTCACATAACATTATAGTGTGAGCACTTTCCCGTGGGGAGACAGCATTTTGATCACTACCCGTATCCCATGAGTAATGACAGCTTTGTATAATTCACAGCATTTCTCAAGGGAGGTTTATTGCTCTACTGGCCACCACAGAACCAGTGTTAAATTCACTGATGGCATGTGTAGCTGAAATATGAGAAAGGTGAGAACGGATTACAGTGTAGAAGAGTGGAAGCCCAAATGCCCATCTCCGAACACGTCCAGTTCCTTGGTGATTTCTTCAAGAAAAGAGAGAGGACCTCTTTTGTTAAGAACCAAAAAGAGATAAAAATTTATTCTTTGGTATCCTAATATCAAGAAGCCTTTGAAAGATTCACGATTATTCCTTTAAATGCTCAAGCCAGGTACAATATAAAAATTGAGCCACTTAATTTGAATAACGGAGAGAAGTCAAAAGGCATTCATTACCTTCTGCCTAAGGATGTGGTCTCCTTGATTAACATGCAAACGAGTGGGGAAAAAAGTCTAATGCTCACTTGTTTTTTCCTTCAGAGCATTAATACCATTTGAGTTGGTCATTAAGGAGTAATCACACATACACACACACACAAACACCCTCATACACTGTCTGTGCTGCAATGTTTCTTTATAGCAAACCAGCCTCAGGAAATTATTAATGAGGGGTTAGAAGGTTACACAGCAGCTAAGCCCAGAAGAATGTCTGTGCAAAGGGAGAACTACCTATTCAGAAGGGAGGAGAATTGTTTGGGGAGGACTAGGACTTTGAAAAGGAATTCTTTCCTAGCCAAGAAATTTTCTATACTGTGCAAAGCCAAAATAAAATGAGTCATAACACTTCACATTTCCTGTGTATTACTAGAATGACCTCTGATTTTCTACAGAAATCAAGAATGGCACAAATAAGGATGCAGAACTGCTTCTCCTTACCCTCCTCTCTACCATGTTTGCGGAAATATGTGAGATGGTATAGATCCAGTCCTGGAAGAAGCTATTAAGAACTCGATGACACATTATTTGTAACTTTCAGCTTTACCTACAGGAGGAGAAGTAAGAAGTGTATCAGAAAATAAAGGTAGCTTGACTCAGGTACACAAGCACCAGCGTCCCCAACTACCACTAGCACCACAATGACCCTTTGCTAGGCTATATATGTTATTAGAAAAAGTCAAATGTTGTAACCAATGGTTACGAAGGAGTCCAGAATACGCCACCCCAAAATATGCCACTTTGGCATAAAGATTATTTTAAGCTGAAGGCAAGTGAGAATCAATAAATGCAGAAAAAGTTATCTGCCCTTTATCTGCCTAAAAGCAGAGCACAAATTTCCCTTTGTGAAGGTGGCATAATTTCTCCCCCTTTCCAGTACTAGGATGAGGAGAGCTACCCCTGTCACCAGAGAGAGAGAGCTGGCACTGAGATGAGTATGCATAAACAGACTTCATTAAAATAACCCTTATCTTCCATTAGTTTCCTCCATATATTTCTTAGTCACTTTCCCACAATTTACAGCCCTTTGTTAAAATGGTATATAAGCCCCAGAGTCTAGTTGCTTCTTTGGGTTTTTCATTCCTTTCTGTGAAGCCCTGTGCACATAAAATTTAAAAATTAGCAAAATTTATATGCCTCTAATCCTTTTAATCTGTCTTTTGTAAGTTTAATTCACACATAGCAGTCACTGAACCTAAGAGGGTAAAGGAAAAGTTTCTTTTTCCCTCCCCTATAGTTCAACAGGAAATTTGAAAAGCAGCATTGAGTTGGAAAAATCCTATCTATGCTCACAAACACATAGATCTCTGAAATGTTGATAATTGTTGAATTGCTAAATGACTATAAATTTGTGAAATGCAAAATTTAAAAATTGATAATAATTGCCAAAAATGTCAAAAATGTCAATTGATATGTCATTATAACAAAATCAGTAGTTCACATTTTTGTGGTTTTAAAAATTCACTTAGTTATTATCAATAACAGGCAAACGCACAACATACATGTTTTTGTATTTATATAGGGTTGCTTGTGAATATGCCAGCATCAGATTAATTTTTAAATTTTGAATCATCATTAACCATGCAAGTTTTGACTAGTGGATTGTGGGGTTCTCAGTGTTTTGGTTTCTTACTTACCAGTGTGTTGAAAGGGCAGTTTTCTCCTATAAGACTGCCTCACAGGGCAGAAGTTAACCAGGACCCCTGAGTTTTTTCATGTTCAAGGTCATAAAACGAGTCTATCAAATACAATTCAAATGGTATATGATAATGAAAAGAAGGCAACCCCTGCCTCTATTCTAGAGCTAACCTTAGTTTTGCGATACTTCTCTAGCTGGAGAAAGGTCTTTCCCAATTTAGCCAAAGTCTGAACCTGGAGATCCACACTCCATCTGATTGGAAAGATTAAAATCCTTGCTTTCTACTGCAGGCTCATTGCACGAGGGGTCAAAGTCATTCCTAAATCCAAAAATGTATCCAAAAAGTCCCACATTCGAAATCTCTGGGTCACTTCAAGCATAAACGTTAGAGGCAAAGAGATTGCCAGTGAAATGTCTAAACTGGTAAAAAAAAACCCAAATCCTTCCCCCAGGAATATTCTTCTGCTTCAGACTTCCTTCCCAAAAAATAGTAAAGTGACAACTGCTGGTCACATTACCTTATTTGCAGCGTAAACTGTTTTAGTGTGTTCACTGAAATGAAACAAAAAACGTCCTGCTGATAACATAAGACATGATATATTTAGGCAAAAGGATGAATCTGCTGGATGTTAAAGTACTGGGTGTTCTAAGTAAGCATAATTTTTTCTAGAGCTTTTACTAAATAGCTGATTTTACGAACATACTCTTTGCACTTAAATAAGATATTTTCCATAAAATGTAAGAGAAGTCATGAGATAGTTAGAAACAAAGAATTTCAAGTCACAAAATAATAATAGAGTTAGCCTAAATTATAGGTTAGTTATTACAGACATACGATGATATAGTCAAGTTTCTTAGGAAATGTAATATTTATTGTCAATTATCATTGAGGTAGATATCAGTATTTATTACTAAGAAGAAAATCAAAAAGGAATCTTCAAGAACATCAAAATGAAAGTGTTTTTTGTTATTCACTAAAATAATTAACAGCATTGAAATTAATCTATTAATTTTTTGAGACATGAACTATTCTTTAACCTGGCATCTATTCCAGTACAAAGACCTAAGTCAAATGCAAAATGGAAAAATCAACTTTGGCAGCTAGACAAGAATGTAAACAGCATATGCCAATTCTTCTCAATGCCTAAGACAGTGCCTGATAAATGAGATACCTAACACTAAACATTCAATAGATTGATGTACTAATGGACTGCAAAAGCCAGTGATCTTTCTCATCTTTTTGCCCTCTAAAAGTCTGTTTCCTGTTTCATCTATGTTTAAGATAATTATTTACAAAGAAAACATGCTGAATTTTGTCTTTTTAAGGAAACACCAAGGGAAATCTTAATAATAAATGTTTGGAGTACCAAAAAAAGGCCTAAGCACAATGTTTAAATTACTGAATCAAAAAAATAAAATAACTTCTTAAATACCTTGGATTCTCTCTCATCGTAAAAGAAAGATTTACATAGTCAAGCTTCATTTGCTCACATGGGAGTTACTCTCAAAAAATTCCTTTTATCCTATAAATGAGAGCCTCCCCACTTGCATAAAAGATTGTCACTTGCAGTCACCAATTGTTGTGAAAAACTTTCACTTGACACTGAGTTATACGACCAACTCCCAAGGAGTCGAAGAGCCAACCTCTTAAAGACATCTAGCAATCTGGTTTCTGTCCAGACTGTTTTCTAGACTACAGTCTCAGCTAGCCATAGAATCACAAGTAATCTGGGAAGAATCGAGGACTTTCAAAAGGGTCATTAAAAATGCATTCACACTCAAATGTCATATCCACTAGCAAATGTGATATACTATTTTCTACAAAACCTATTTCCAATAATACCACTGTAGTTTTTGTATTATCTTTGTCACTTACAAGGCTGTACAAGTGCATAACAGTGTTATTATAACTTAAATTACCAGATTTCTTGTAACAGGAGAGAAATAAGATGTACTCCCAACAATGCTTCAGAAATAGTACTGTTCTGAAAAACTTACCAGATGGTAATACTTTAAAAGTCGCCATAAAAAGACATAAAATATGTTTTCTTACCAAAAGTATGCATGTCTGTTTTTTTCCAAACTGGTGAAATCCAGGTTCTCTAATAGCCTGAGTTAGACACTAGATACGAAAGATTGAGAATTAACCATCTATCTAAGTAGTCCATGTTCACTATCAGTAACCAATACATTTAATTCCCCCCAGCTCAGAAAATAAGAATACCTGGACGCCACTGCCTGAATACATTCCATATGAAATCACAAAGCCAGTTTTCACCTCTGCTAAATGCAATTCTTTCTAACTCTGGCTGACCTCAAAAGGAACACAAGTGAACACAATTCACTCTCTCTCACAGGGAGAAACAAAACGAATGTGAAAAATAAACAGTCTAGTCTCTGAGTCCTGAAGATTTGTATTGCCTTAAATTTACTGAGAAACACGGGCATAAACTTGTGCAGCCTGGGTACTGTACTTATGTAAACAGCAGAGGGTATGGTTTTAATTTGGTTGTGACACCATAAATATTGGCATACTGAACATGTGCTTATTGCCATGAATTTTGAACTCTCTCTCTCCAGGGTGTGCTTCTGTTTTGTCCACATGCCAGAGCTAAAGACTACTTGCCCATAATCTCATATGATCAGAGCTGAGAAAATCAACTTTATTTCCAATAAAAAAATACATTCTTTGACTTTTTAAAATAATGACTTTTTCAAGATTTTTGCCTTCCAGGGGATAAATCACAGCTGCCAATCTCAAAATGCCAAAGCAAGAAAAGAAAAACTAAAAATAAGAAAGCACATGAGGATATATCTTATGTTAACCAGAAAGAACAGAAGGGGGACATAATTCAAAACAAAAACAAGTTAAAGCCATTAAAAATGGACTTTTGATAGTCATGTTCTTCTTATAACAAATTGATTGTAATAAACATTATCATAAAGTTCCCTGTTTAAAAATAATTTTCATGGAAATGATACAGTTCTTTTTCTTATTGAGGAAATAACATTCTAAGCAGTCATCATTATAATCTTGGCAATAAGGTTCTTTGTACATTCATTTTATTCAGTCTAAGCAGAAAGATTAAGAGGCCCTCCAGTGTATCCCCTTTTAGTTCCTCAAAATGAAACGCTCATCAGTTGCATCCCTCAGTTGTGAAATAAGGCATATGACTTCTTCAGAGCCTATCAATGATGACCTATGAGACCAGATGCTAACGCTACAGCAGAAGTGGCTGCGCTGAGTCTAAGTGGGCTGTTTTCACTTCACTTAAAAGATTTACCATCCAATGGGGCATGAAGCTAAAGATCATTCATCATTCTACTTTCTGACACTTGAAAATTATTGGAGATAAGATACATAATTAGAATCTAAGGTAGAAGTAGTACATTCTGCAATATTCTGAGAGTTGAGAGACAGCAGACATGCCAGACTGAGAGAAACAGGAAGGCTGTAAAGTATTTGAACATTCAGAGTACAGGAGAGATGATGGTTCACCTTGCCACAGGCACTAACTGGTCCATTTACTCATCATCTGGCATCTGAACTGTTGCAAATGCCTTCAAACTGGTGTCCCTGCCTCTAGCTTCTTTGTTCTTTACAATCATCCTGATGTACCTTTTTTTGGAAAGCAAAAAACAAAACAAAAAAAACAAATCCAATCATTCAATGGATTGTTCTAGGTGTAAGAATATGAAAATGGAGGGCCCTGACCATTAGGAACTAGCGCAGAAGGTAGACAGCCTTCTTCCTACATCACCTTATAGGTCTAAACACGTTCCTTAGTACATCAGACAGAGCCCTTCATAATTAACGAATAATTTTTTCAATCTTATTTCCCACCAAACAGAGCTGATTTTTTAATAGACTTTGTGATCTCTCACAAGTCTATGCCTTCTGCTTAGAACTGTCTTCCTTTTCTAGAGAATTCTCTTCATCCTTCAAGACACAGCTTAAATGATGGCCTCATGAGAAGTCTTTCCTGATGGGGAAATGGAACGTCTTCTGGGTTCCTTTAGCATTGTAATGTATCACAAGCCACAGTGATTGTCAACATCAAGTACTCAAAGAGCTGCACTTTATTTATCTGTTTTCAGAACATGACATGGTAACTAGAACACGAGGCACTTGATATTCATCGGATTGAATTGACTTCTTGGTTAAACAACGGCATGGAGTCATCTCTGTGGTCAGCAGAGATCAGCTTTGTGCAATCTTTTTATTAGAAAGATAATAAAAGTGAGGTGAGATCACAGCAGACCTTGAGAACACCAGAGTAGACCCCTGTCACTCAGTTAGGTCCTCCGTCCAGCAGCATCTGCGTCACCTTGGGAGTTTGCAAAAAATGCAAACTCTTTGGCCCCACCCCCGACCTACAAAATCAGAATACATTTTAATAAGATCCCCAGGCGATTTGTATGTACATTAAAGTTTAAAAAGCACTGATCCAAGCTTGACAGGAGTAAACACAACCATAACTCTACTGTAGGAAGATTATCTGATCTCAACCTCCTATATATGATCAACTGGGGTGAGAGAGCCTGGGAAGAGCCTGGGATGCAGAAGGAAGAATGAGGACAATTTTGCCACAGTTTAGGTAACTAGCACCTGACGTGGGGTGATGGCAGTGAGAATGCAGAAATTACAAATATAATAACTTTTCTTAAAAATAGAAATGTTAATGTTCATTCGTTAGCTTAACAATAATTCTGCACTTGTTTAATCTACTGTATTAAACATTTTGAATTTTTCTGAAGGAATGATATTTAAACAGAACAAAAACTTTTAGTTTTAAGTTGCATTCTCAGACTTGGAGCTCTAAAAGCAAGCCCAACTATGAGAAATAGGGAGTCCTCTAAACATATGTGTAATTGGCTGCTAGAATGGGCCTGAGTTGCCAACAGGATAGGTAAAAGGACACCAAAGCAACAGGAAGACAGATGCCCTCCATATGCAGATTTCCAAGGAAAATGTCCAGAAGCTGTTCCATGAATGCTGAATCCCCAGATGCATCAAGGCTCCTTCCCCCTACAGCCCACTTCCTTTCCCATCCAGGCTCCCACTCAGAAACACGCCTGGGTGACGAGTGAAGAGATCTAATGCTGTCACATTCAGAGTTTTAATTATTCTAAAGGACTGGCCAACCATTTCTGAAGTGTCAGGAGGGTTATATTTAAGGTTACTCTAGAACTCTGTAACCCTTAAGAATGAGCTGAAAAACCCACGGTTTTGCAGAAACATTCACCCTGAGATAGGGGAAGATAGTCCCTGCTCAATAAAATTCAGGAGCAACAAAAATAAAATTGCATTTTGATTAAGACCCAAGGGTCATAATTACTCAGCACACCAGTTCCAAGTGCACGCTGCCAATGATTATGGAAACATCAAGGAGGATTCCCCACGACAGGAGCACACACAATCCCCACTCTGCAAACGTACACAGATAACAGCCCTCTCTGGAGAGTGTGGTCTACGCACACCAAGGTATAGTCTTCCCTTGAGCAAACAATTGCTATAACTTGAACCCATCCCCAACAAATTTCTAGGTGTCTTTTATAGCTGTTAAAAAACAAAACAGGACTGGCTCAGTGGCATAGTGGTTAAGTTCATGCGCTCTGCTTCAGTGGCCCAGGGTTCACAGGTTCAGATCCTGGGTGCAGACCGACGTACTGCTTATCAAGCCATGCTGTGGTGGCATCCCATATAAAGTAGAGTAAGATGGGCATGGATGTTAGCCCAGGGCCAATCTTCCTCAGCAAAAAAGAGGAGGATTGGCAACAGATTTTAGCTCAGGGCTAGCCTTCCTAACCAAAAAAACAAAAAAGGGCCAGCCCCACTGGCCTGGTGATCAAGTTCAGCGTGCTCTACTTTGGCCCCCCAGGTTTGGTTCCCAGGCATGGGCCTACACCACTGGTCTATCAGTGGCCACGCTGTGACAGCAGCTGACATACAAAAAGAGGAAGATTGGCAACTGATGTTAGCTCAGGGCAAATCTTAAAAACAAACTCTGTAGTGCTTCCAAAACCGAGAATCCAGGAGGCTTACAGTGGTTTCCCCCAACTTTCTATGATTTCTGAGGGCACACTTTTTAAGGGCATCAGCACCAGAAAGATAAAGGTCATTAAAGTGGTCATTTAATTTGAATTTCTATGGTACTTTTCTACATCTCTGCAGCTTTTTATAGGTTAAAAGTCCTTGCTAATTCGGGTTTAGATGTGCCTTTTTAACATACAATTTTTCCATATGTCACTCCCTTGCCTGTAACTATTGTTTACTGCTACATATGATTCTAACTCCTGCCACTGCATTCATGAATCTTCTATGCTTACCAATCCCACTCTCTCCTCCATCTCAGTATCCTAAAACCTACCATGTCATTATCCCTCCAGATGGACTGAGCAAACAAAAATATCTAGTTTTGTTATCTTTTCTCTCACATTATTTATACCTCTACTTTAGACATTTGGCTGGACTAAAAACATTACTGTAGGGGTTTATCCAACTCCTCTGCTAGAGAGCCACTGCTAAAATTGCTCCTGCATCTCCTCTCAACTCCCTCAATTTGTCAAAAATTGTCTCAAGGCCCACTTCCTCCACAATTTAATTCCTGCTTCTCTAGGAGGTATGCTCAGTTCTTACGGAAACAATCTGATACCATGCCTAATGTTCTGCAGTCATTTCACCTGCGTTCCATCAGCAACTGTACAGGAACTTTCCAGGCCAGAAGTCTTACCTCTTGCTACATATTTAACCTTTTCCTCTCCTCTAGATCTCCCCCAAACCCACCATGTAAGTAAACAGAACATATTTCTTTCCTCTTTCTTTCTCTCCATCCTAAAACCACTTCAGTATCTCCTTCCTTTGATCACTAAAACTTTCCCAAAAATCTTAAAAACTTTATGTCTAACTTCTTCACTTTACTCCATAACCATTCTTCCTCCCATTTCTATATCCCTCATTACACTGAAGGGTTTTTTTGGTTTTGTTTTTGTTTTTTGTCAATGTTGAAAAAACAGCTGTTTATTGGACTTCATTTTCTTGAAACTATTGTATTTTATACTGTCAGCCAATTTCCTTGACTTTTCTCTCTCTCCTTTCTTGGTACACTCCTCTAGCTGCATTAAGCCTTCTCTCTCTCTCTGTCTCTCTCTCTCTCTCTCTCTCTCTCTCTCTCTTATTTTCCTCTTTTTCTTTTTTTCTCCCATTTTTTTTTTTCATTTCTTTTTTCCCCTTCAATGACTCCTCTTTGTAGTTCTGTGGGATTTCCTTTTCCTTCAACTTTAGTCTTCACTTTTCAGCGACCTTCATTCCATCTCTATCTGCTGTTCACCATGAGGAATCAGATTTAATTCACAATTTGGCTGCCTGAATAGCTGGGGTGAGAGGGCCAATAACAGAGTTCACAATGAAGCATGAAGAATCATTCTAATTATGAAAGCCTAAGTAACAGATCAATCTTCCTCCTTTTGTGCCTATTTCTAATGACTTGCCCACTGAATCTATTTGTAAGGTCTCAGTCAAAACAAACTACATATTAGATTGCGTGAATTTCCTGTACCTCCTCACTCTGCATATTTACTTACCAGGTTCCCATCTCCTAAAATCCACTCTACCCTCCCCTTGACTCTGCATGTACACATGCTGCTCATCTCTCCAGGCCCCTTTGCTCAAAATATACCTCTCGCCTAGCAACTTTTCTAAGCCTTTTCTAGTGACTCTGCTGTAAATAATCTTGCTTTTCTTTGAATTCCCACCAAACACTGTATTTTATTCTGCATTATAGCTAGCTTCATGTCTTATCTCCCCTTGTCACCATAAACTAAGTGAAGGCAATGAGTAAGTCTGTTTCCATTTTGCATCTTCCACAATGCCTCACGGTTTCAGGCCGGTACTAGTGTCACTTTGTGATACACACCTCAGTTCCGAGAGTTTTTATTTAGAGAATATATGACCATACAGAACTCTGTGCTATATAAAAAAGGTGAATGGGTGTTAATTGCTGTTTTCAAGATCACAGAGAATCTATTTTAAAGGCAGATCTTAGGTTTTTCAGAGACTTAAGGCCATCTAGTCCTAAATTCCTTATTAAAAAAAAAGGAAATAGCAAGTCACACATTACACAGAAACTATAATATCCACCATTGTCCCTTGTTTTTTAGGCCTGTGGAGCTGGAACAGCTATTTCCGCTGCCAAACTTCCAGCAGTAACACTTGAAAGATGCCAGTATGGTATGATGCCATCAGTTTTTAAAACTTAGAAAGGCTCATTGATTTATACTGAGGTTTCTTACACAATCCACTTCCTTTAAGGCCAAGTGAGCCAACCCTGATTGAGAGAAGTTACAGAATAAATAAATGTTATGGTATCAACATAGAAATTATTTAGTTTCCTTTCCTCACTTCAATTTCCACATTTACTTCTGGCTTCCACTGCCACCAGTCATCACCACCAATGCGCAACATCACATTCTTACAGTCCCACCCAGCCTCTTCCCCCTTATTGGACCGTTCTGGCACAACCCTCATACCAATTTCAGAGGAGGTAAATTAATATCGTAATGCAGTCAAGTGGCTCTCTAAAGCGAGAGAACTTGGGATAGGACTTTTTACCTACGACTCAAGTAAGACAAATGAATGTCACAGTAGGTTGGTTATAATAGCGGTTTTATTACAAAACTGGCAGAGGTACAGTAACTGTAAATCATAACTGTTGTTGGATTTCTACTTTACATAGTTGTAGTTATGAGTCTACTCTTGTAAGCCAGAACAATTATTTTACAATTAGTTTAGACATGTCTGAGCCCAGAAGGAAAACTTCAATTTCAATCATCTTATTTTCCTTGAACAGAACCCAGTGCTACCAAAAACCAGGTCAATTCAACTTTTCACACATGGGTTTCTAGCCATTTTCCAAAGTTGAACAAACTTATAAATGTAAATGCTCAGAATTTTAAGTATGTTTTCAAACTGTAGTATAAAATAGCAATAATGGGTTTTCATGCACTAAGAAAAACAAACAAATAAACAAACAAAAAATAAGCCCCCAACTCCATTTTCAAGGGAGTACATGGTCACGATCCTATAAAACATAATACACATCCCTGAATTTGGACTGCAAATCTATCACTTAAACATCTAGTAAATGACCCAATTTGTTTACATGGCCCTGTACCTTTTTATGGCCTTTCCATAAAGAAGTTATTACATCCATTCCCTTTATTTTGTTTAAGAGTGTTTGAACGAGCCCCAGAACCACAAGCCAGTTAAACAAGCTCTCTTTAGATGGACGTGGTCTCATATAATTCACCACTACCGGGGAACTTTTCAAAACAATGTTTGTAGTTTGGAAACACCACACATTCCCACACACCAAAAGTATTTCCTGTGCTTTATGCAGTTTTAAGTGTTCGGCAGATATATTAAATAAGTCCTATTTTTCCATTTTTCCAAGTACAAGTGTGGCATTTGCACTTCTTCCAGAAGATTTGCACCTCTGAGTGTTTTGCTATGGTAGGTTGGCCATTCAGAAATGATTGCAAAGGAAGATTGCAAGGGAAATGTGAAATCCAGCCATCCTAATTGATTTTCTAGGATGTAAATGTTAGTTCTAAAAGGAAACCATTTTAAAGTAGTTAGTTTAATGGGGTGCCCAACGGATGCCTATTAAAAGTTATCTGTACAGATTAAAGATAAATTTTCTACCATGAAGGAAAAGTTTTTTTAAAAAAATAAACATAGAGATTATTTAATGCCTAATTTTACATTCTTAATCACACCTATAAACCTCAAGCTTGCTAATATTCTCCAAAAAAAAAAAAAGAGATTACAACCACTTTTTCAAGGGTTAATGTGTATCAATTAGGTAACTAGAGTCTCTCAAAATCTCTCAATATTCAGGCCAGTTTTGACCTGGGAAACACCTGCTATTTTTAGATTGTTGATTTTTCTAGAAACAGTCAGACTGTGTTGACTGCGGTGACTAACACAAAGTAAAGATACAGTTGAGCCTATCATATATATCTCTAATAAACATAAAACTGCATCTGAAACTATAAAAACACTAGTGTGCTATGAGGTCTAGGCTCTTGTATTGTAAAGGCAATTCACTTTCATATAGGCCTCCAGAAACTGAGTGTGCTTTTGTTTGCAAATAAAAGTAAAGTCAGCAACCAAATGCATACTTATAGAGACATTGCTACTTTTTTAATAGGAAGCATCCCCAATACCTTTTATTACCTACAACACAAACATATTTCCAGCAGAGGAGATCTGCCTCCAGTACACCCCATCTCTGGCTCTGGATGTGCTTTTCCTACTAACACTATCCAACTTGTTTTCTTGTTTTTATAGTGTTCACATATCCGTGAAGTACTACAAGAAATACAGCTGAATTTTTTCTGTCCTTTAAATGGGTAATCTGATGGCAAATCGCACTCTAGTAAAAAAGGAGTCTTAGTATATTTCTATAGAGCAAATTGAAAACACTGAAGTTATTGTGTAATTCCCGTGTTCTTAAACAACTTGCTCCCTACCTGTCATGTCTTCGGTTTAAAGTACGACAAATCAGAAACGAATACAGCCGCTTCCTCTTTTTCCCAAACCCAGCAAGAAATTTCCAGCGAGGAACTGAATATTTCTTTCTTCTCATTTGTTCACATCTTAATCACATTTTAAGCAAATGTTCCTTCTTAGTACACAGACTTTAAACATCGCCTGCTGCCATAGAAAAAGAAATTATAATGCTTTAATGACTCCCAATTTGCATTTCTAATCACCTCAGACTATGAATGTGTGTGGCAGTATGGGAAACAAGCTGTGATTTATTCCTCAGTGGAAAAAGAAAGATAAATAATATGACTCTTTAAAAGACAGATGTCCTGATAAATACCCAGCAAAAATAACTGCCAGAAACAACATGAGATAAGCACCACATAAGTCCAGCTCCTGTTGTTAATGGTTTCTGATCTCTGTGGTGACTCAAAAGGCAGGTGCGACGGCCAGCTGGGCATATTTAAGCATGGAAGCGTATCTCCATCTTGCGTACACTGAAAAGCTTAAAATAGTACCCACTCACGAACAAGGCTTTCCTAGAATGCAAACTGCTTAGCTTCAAAAAAGATGGCATGGCATCTAGATAGCACATCCACCAAGAGAATTCATTCATCTCAAATTCATCAAATACCACAAAAGATTTCTAGCATGTGTACCAGGGACCAGAATGAGCCTCACGAGAGAAAAGATGCAGTTACTCAGTGTAGAGTAACCTCACAGGCATTAATTTTCCCCGGAACTAGAAAGCCTTTCCCTTAAAAGTGTGAAGGCTGCTTCTTTGCTTCTTGCAATGTAATAGCTTCATTACACTAATTCAGTGTGCTGGAAGCTGCCTCCCTTCTATCACCATCTCCTGATCCCTCCCTCAGCCTCATTCTGCATGCCATCCATTTTGTGAATGAAGTGTGAAAATAGCTCTTTGTTTACATAAAGAAGGCAATAGAAAGTAGTGTGGACACAGGCTTAGCTTATTTGAGTGTAACTGAGGCTGTGCAGCCTGCCCTTCTAACCAGTTCAGAACTTCCAAACATGCCTAACGGCTGCGAGAAAATTCCAACAATAAACAGGCAACTACACCCACCAAAGCGGAACTCTGCTACTACATGCCTGCTTAGAAAATAACTGAAAATAAAGGGTTTTGACTAAATCTGAAACATGAAAACAACCTTTTCTTTTATTCTGTTTGTTAACTGCAAACTCCGCAGGAAGCGTGCACTGCAAACATTATCAGGGCCGCTGGATACATCCACCAAGGACACCTTTCCACTTTTTTCCTGCCTCTACTCGGACTCAACACTGAACTCTTCTTGTCTCTCACACTGGATGTGCCTTTTCATGCCTCTATTCTTTTATGCAGGCCGTTACTCTGCCTATAACGCTTTCCTCTTTTTCCCTCTCAGACCCACTTGAAAATATGTCACCTCCTCTGTGGGAACTTTTCTCCTTGCACTTCTTTTCCAGGCACAATCAACCATTTCGTCAATCACAGAGGATTTTTGAAGTGAAATAAAGCACTCTGTGTTCCCAAAACACTTTGAGCACAGAACTAACAGACCATGAGATAAAAGAAGGATCTGCCACCCTTCTTGGACAGAGCTTCTCAAGGGCAGGGACTGCATCTTATTCTTTGTGGACCCAGCACCTAGGGCAAAGCTTAGCAAAGAGCAGATGCTCATAAATATTTGCTGAATAAAAACAATGTTCTAATAAAACATTAGACCATTTAACTCACGAAGGAAGAGGCACGTGGCTCTGAGTCCTTGGCTTGGTGTCAGACCTAGGTCCAAACATTTACCAGCTGTAGGACCTTGGTTAAGCTATTTAGCCAGCGGAGCCTCAGTGTTTTTCCTAATACTCCATGGGGAGGTTATAAAGATAAACTGTATACAGTCTGCAAACATTGAACACAAGTGTGGCACCTACAGGCACTCCTGGGGAGTCATTACTAAGCATTACAAAACCAGAGACCCACTTAGAGCTCTTTAGAACCATCCAACCACCCACAGAGAATGCATCCAAATATTGCCCTTCCTATGTCCTTCCTGGGAGCTCTTACTGGTTTTTCACCAGTACAGAGTACACAGTAGCACTGCAACTCTATATCCTTGCACTTAGTATCAGTGTGCCTTGTGCTGCTTGGGGATGTTGGTTTCCCTCAAAGCACCAGATGTGGGATTTGCCTCTGCCCCTCAAACCCCAGCAACAACCCAATATACACCTCATTTGATTGAGAAATGGCTCAACTACTATTTGGTGGAGAAAAAGCCAAGTACAAAAAAAAAAAAGAAATCATAGTGTGAAAATAAAAGAGGGATTAAGCCTAAGACCAAGAAAGCAAAATGAGTGAAGCCAGCCAGGCGAAGACGGTTTGGTTTAGAACCAAGGCAAACATCCAGGGAAGAGGCAGCCCAGTCAGGAGTGGACTGGAAATAACTGCTTGAAGACAGCACGTGAAGTCGAATGTGAAGGCAGATAGATAAAATTAGCTAAACACGACTTAAAACGTATTTTCATGAAGTAAAAGACAAAATGAGCTAATGCTACCACAAAATATCAGTCTTAATAACTTGGCTTTAATGATAAATTTAATTAGTATAACTCCTCTTCCTAATTTTAGCTCCTTCTGTTCTCAGATTTAGGAACTTTATAAGCAAAATTTTTCAAAAGTAAACTAATCCTGTTTTAGGTAAGCCATTCAAGTCCACAGCTAAGAATTTATTTCCTGGTGCTCTGGACTTTAAAGAGAAATTCGGACCTCTAAATAGAATATCCTGCATAATATAGTGTAAATAAAAGTTAAGGTCACTCATTAAATCCATTTCACAGAAATAACAGGCTGTGCTTTCCAGAGCTCACTAAAGCATGCTTATTTACTCATGTCTATGGAAGTTTTACTGCTGAGACATCCTGCTAAATAAAATGTTCCAAATTATTAGAAAAAAGAAAAACCCCTCCTTGTGGAACCAAGCATTCCAATGTCAACCATCCTCTTCATCATCAAATAATGAACCAAAATTTTGAAATAAACATCATTCGTCCATGGATCTGGTACAATTGCTTAAAATAAGGTCCCAACATGTAGTAACAGTAATTCTAAAGGTCATAGTTCAAGTCATTTGCCAAATTGTCAAGTTTCTACTCCAACAGAAGTACCACAATATACATTAGCCAGGTTATCTGTTGTATTTAGTTGATGTGATTATTCTGAGATTGGTTTCCTTAGTGTTCTTGGAAATAATATTTCAGGATCAAGGGAGTCCCGCCTCCCTTCACAACCTGCAAAGCATGCAACCTTCTAAAATGATAAAGAAATGCTTTTATACAAAGCATCAGAATTTTGGAACTAGAATTCCATTTGCCTAATTGGTTCTCACCTAAGGAAAAACAGATCACCACATCAGCAGTTTAATAGTGTTGTACTCAACAGTGACCTTGACAAAGTCACTTCAGCTCTTGGGATCCTTCCAGTCCTAACATGCCCATGCACCATATTTATTGCTGATTTCTAGTTGGTGAGCCACAAACAAAAGATGGAAAGCACACTGATTTTGGAGGCATGTCAGCCACTCAAAATTCACCATTCTTAAGAGTCCTTGGTCCATATCACACAACAACCCCATCTTATAAAATACAGAGGTACGCACAGCAATGCACTTTTAAGAAAGTAACTAGGCACCAGCTCTAGGAAACCTACCCACTTGCTTGGTATACGCTCACCTGATAGCATGGTACATTTACTAAGGTTATAAGGTAATACTCTGATTGGCATATCCCATCACAACCAATAAATAAACAAGCTTATCTTTGAAAAGTCAAACAACGTAGAAGTTTCAAGACCAAAAAGACATCTTCAAAGATGGCCTACTATTATAGTCAATACCATGGTCTTACTCTAACAAAGCACTACATCCAGAACCATTCAACAAATATTTATTGGGTACATACTGTATACAGTCTCCTGTTCCAGGTTCTAGAGCTGCCCCTGAGAGCAAATTGGACAAGGTCCATGCTCTCAAGGAACTTACATTCTGTGGGGTGGTGGTCAGAGTAGGTTGACAACAAATAAATTAATGAATGAACAGAAAGAAGAAAATCAAATAATGATCCATGCTATGCAGTTAAATTAACCTTAACATGATAGTGAAAGGTGGCTAATTTAGATTAAGTGGTCAGAAAAAAGACCTGGCTGAGAAGGTGATCGATCCATTCATTCTAAATGACAGGAAGGTGCTATACATGCAAAAGCAGTTGAGCAGTGTTGTCCAGAGAAGCAGAAACAACCAACTGAGGGCTGCACACCCAGGGCATGTGAGTCACGTCCCCCTTCCTCATCTCACCTCCCAGGCCCCAACCCTTGAGGATCTAGAACCCAGAGAGCTGCAAGAAGGAGGCTTGAAAGAGGCCATACCCCTTCCTTACTTCAGGTCCTTCAAGCCATGGGTTAGGCCTGAGCTGCCAAGCAGGGAGGAGAAGAAGTGAGGGTTTTTACTCCAATGTGAACCAAATTGTCTGTAGCTAAAAGTGTCAAAATGTTTAACAATCAATATGGCGGGAACACTGATCAACCAGGAAGGAGGCTCGAAAGGTTTGAGTCGTGTCCTAGAAGTCCTGAGCTGTGTCAGGCATTAACCCTGTGGCTTCTGGTCCACAGATACTCCATTTGTTCTGGAAGAGTAGCACTAGCTTCTCCCCAGCCCAGTGGGAACATTCCAATATTTTAACAATCTGTACGGTAGTGCTGGTGCACACCAACTTAAAATCAACCACTAGAGGGATCCTTAGAAGATAAGAAAGGGAGACTTTTTTAAAAATCACAGTTGGAGGCAGTGGTGGAGAAAAATAAGTAAGCAGAGACTGTTTAATAAATGAGTTATATAGAAATTATATAACTTTATATAGAGATATTCTGGCTCTGTAAAATGCTCTCAAATAAAACAAACAGAAACATAAAAATTAGACTGAATAAATGAAGGGACTTTCATTACGACGTCTACCATTTTGGTTGATAGAAACAGAAACCTATGGGGAAAATTTTAGCAGTCTAGGAAACATTTGGGAGTGGGAGGTATGAACATTATGAACTCATGAATTCAATTATTATTTATTTAACACACACCACATTATCATTAGAATTCTGTTTCTATAATAAGTGTGCGAGTTTGTAGGCAAAACAGAATCTTGGCACTACAAAGGTTGAAAAAACATGAAGTGAATAGAAAGAAGATATGTAAGAAATAAGCTTCAGGAAAGATGAAATAAGAATAGACAAAGCTAAGATTTTGGTGCCTGAGACAGAGCTCTACAAAATAGCACTGCTGGGGAAAGTTTAGTGTCAGGCCCTGGCGTCTATTTACAACTATTTAACAAATGATCCTGAAGCTTCCCACAGACCTTTGTACCTTCTGAACACCTTTTAGAGGTAAATACAAACTATATCAGATTAAATGTAAAAGATAACAGTTGGTAGGGGAGGAAAAGTTACCATAAAATAGCATGGGGCTTTTTTGTCACCTATTATGAAAAACAGTATTCATCATTACATAATTTCACTTTACTTCTTCAACTTCCTCAACCATCTCACTTAGAGCAGAGAACTAAGAGGAAGTTTAAAAAAAGAAAAAAGCTCTAAACAACAAAAATAAATGTCACAAAGGTCATGCACTACAACTTATAGACTAACTCACAGGAAAGTCCCTTTAGTGTTCAGTCAGAGCCTATTTACTCTCGGACACTATTCTAAGGATTGTGATTATGTTTTTCAGTAAAACAGAACTTTGGAGCTGCCACCTAAAAAGGGTAGGGGAGCGGGCACAGTTTGGTTAGAAACAGGCACACTGGCAGTTGGAGGGGGAGAAAACTGGCACTGAAAAAAGAGAAAAGTCATAAACACAAGACACATGTACTTGGAATGGCATTGCTAGGGGACCATTTGTCCCCAAAGTAGATGGCCCCAGGGACCACAGAAGTCCTTGAGGAAAAGAGCACATACAATAAATGACGTTCGTAAGGATAACCCTAACCAATAGAGGCATATCCAAATCTACACTCAAAATAGTTAAAGACAATGAGAACAGGAAGAAGCATGTTTCAGGACTATGGGTAAATTAAAATCACTCTCCAGAGACACAGGTAGATGAGGCCAACTCCATCAACAACTTCATGATTGGTGTCTATTAGGGCTACATGCAATAGATAAAGCAAGCTTGGTTTTATTTTGTTTTTTGATGTATATGATTCCTTCTCCTACAACTTAGAAGCACCATTTCAGAACTGACTCATTTTACAGTGGGCATTCTCTTTAAAATGAGTGCACACAGATATTAGTAATTTTTCCCACGGTCACGCAGGAAGTGGAGGCCAGAAAGCCGACATAAGTCAGTGTTCTTATCTTTTTCCTCTTTCTTTAAGTTAAATGTAGAGATCCTTGGTTTGTGGGTGAGACTTTAGGGTTAGAAGTCAGGTTAACACTGAAGGATACAAAGACAACTTATAATATTGGAGAATAAAGCTATTTTTACAGTGAAATAGCAGGAACTGCAATACAGTTTTAAGTCAAAAACCAGGCAACGAATAACAGAGTGAATAACACTGATCCCTCAAAACTAATTCTGAAGCACCTCCACATGTTCCAGTCTAAATCCAAATATCTAACACTGGCTGTAGCAACCCATTTCCATTTATAACACCTCTTGGGACACCAAGTGAATATTCAAACGGAGCCGGCCTGGAGATTTGACTGAGTCAACACCATCTGAGACTTTGGACTACTCGAGGAAAGTATCATTGGGAAGGGGTCTTGGAAAGCAGGAATGAGCTCCTATAGTCACAATAGATCAATTTGAACATTGATCAATCACACACAATTTGAACATTTCATATTTAGCACTTCGAACACTTTTGACAAAATGATGCAGTGCACGAACTGGGCCACGGGCATTTTTTAACGTGGCATCTTCAGGAGGGTTTGTACTTATAGAACTGGACAATCGTCAAAATTAAGAGCAACAGGGCAATCAAAAACCAATCATAAGTCAATATGAGGGCAGAAAACACCCACGAGGGAATGGATAATTTGAATGCCAAAAAAAAAAGAAGTTCCAGCAAATTCATTCACATCCCAGGGGGATCTTCTTTAGCACCTACCTGTTATCCTCAAATCTTGGAGCTCAAAAGCATAAAAATCAACCTGAGCATGTGCAGGAAAATAGCTCTATACTGCCCCCTAGTGCTGCCCAGTCCCACTTCTCCTGAGGCTAAAAACTGCAAGGTGAGTAGTTCCTTTACCTCCAGTTACTTCCTGCTGCCAACTTCCCAAGAGCTAAACATAGCCCAATCCTCTGCCCACAGATTAGGAAACAACCAGGCTATTTTTAGCACCATGCATCTTAGAATGGAAATGGCCCAGCCTCTGACGGCAACAGACCGTGTGTGGCCAGGCTTAATGAACTCACCTCTTCAAAGGGTGTGGACCTACTTGGTAAAGTGGCCAATGGCCATATGAGAGCTCTGGGCCCCATTACAAAGTGACGATGGTATGTGGATCACAAAAAAGAACAACAGGGAAAGGACAAGGCGAGGCACAAGCAACAAAGGGAATCAGGAAGATGACAGATGCCAGGACAAGCTTGATAAGACAGAGCAGTAGGAGAAATGATATGGGACAGGAACAATAAAAAACAGAAGACAGAAGCCAGGAATATTGTTCATTGTCACGTTGGAGAAGCTCGTCTAGTAAGAAGCAATATTTTGAACTGGACATTTATTTTACATGAGAAAGAACAAAGGTTGGTCTGATCTGTTTCCTGCCCCGGTACAGCTGGTGCTGTGGCTCCTTTGATCACTTTCCCCCAGTCCTCTGCAGCTCCTGTGATTAGAGATAGATCCCTAGGCTGCCCTTTGATCAGCAGCTCAAGCAGCCTGCAGGTGCCATGTGCCATCATATTAGCAAGTTGTAAGAAGCAACTACATTATTATTGGCTGATAAACATGATACCGTGTATTGCTGCACATACAACAAATATAAACAATCTCTACAAAAGTCCCAGGAATCCTTATTTTGTCTACTTTTGTACTCTAGAACTTTCTGTGCTTTCTTAAAGATGAACACTTCAGAGAGTTTAAGTTCAAAGTTGAAGCTTTGAAACATCCCAATACATAAATAAAAAGTTGCTGTGACTTAAAAATATAGTACACACCATTTTGATTTTCTAGGTATGCTGCTTGTGTTCATTTTGCCTCATTAATGAAATGACAGCATTCTTGCATTCTGAATAGATGACATACAAAGCAGTAAAAACATGTACATTTCCTTTCAAAGAACATTAAGAGCCACCACTTGTAAACAGGGTGTTTAATATTCTAATTTTAGACAGCCTACATTAACATTGTGGTTTCATGTGCAGTATAAAATTTCTATTTACAGAGTATTCTCAAAAATGACTTCATAATGGTAGATCAAGAGAAAAAGAGTTTAGAAATTGAATGATGTAAATCATATGGGGTTCAGAGGCTAAGCAAATTACACACCCTGAAGCTGCCCTGGCTTTATGAAAGAAGCCTTTCTCCAGCTCTGTGCAATCCCAGCCCAAGGGAACTTGCATCTGAGAGTTTTCTAAACATTTCAGGTACACTTGAAAGCTGAAAGTAATTCTCATTTCCTATGCAGGATTAAGTCGTTTCCAGCACACACAAAATAGCAGTCATTCACCAACACATATAAAAACACCACCAGAAAGGTAAGGACTTCAGAGTACAAAGGCACATTTAAAAAAAAATAGAGCGCAAGAGAAGTATGTTTTTTTAATTCCCCCTAAAAACGTCCACACGGCCTCTTGACCTCTATATTTCCTATCTACTTACTGATTAATTGATGCCTTTCCACTTAGAGTGCTTCAATTAATGCGGCTGATACATTTCCTGAAACACCCACCTCCCCAATAAAAAAAAAGAAATCTGAGTAAAGTCAAACATGCCAAGACTCATTCATTTTGGATTCGTTTTTAGAAGCAGCTCTTGAACTTATAACTCCGGCAACGAGAGGTCCTGCAATGTGAGCTGGAACTGACGTTCACAATCGCTCCCAGAATGTCCTCTGTCTAGTTGAGGCTGCAGTGACACTCACGTTGCCCTGTTAGACCTCTGCAGCAGCTCCCGAAGTTGCAAACTGCACGTAACCTCCAAAAGTCCATGCCAGTGAACGCAGCGCGCATTTGCATGGATAGAGAGACGATTATACCCTCGCAGGCTGGTGTACATCACACACCAACGCACAGTGCCAACGTAACACACACAGCGAGAAAACAGAAGGGGGAGTTGGGAGGGGGGGGAAGACTCACCGTTCTGTTCCTTGTTGCTGGAGAACTGGAATTTACTACTCAGGTTGGACTCAGCCTGAGTCCCGTGTCTCTGGCCGACCAGGGCAGATGTCAGCAGGAGAAGCCCGAAGAGGAGCATTTGGCTGACTGGGGCGAGAACTCACTCACGGCGGGCACTTTGGAAGCAGCGACTCCCGAGTCTCTTTCACCACCGCCAGGGGAAGGCTGCACTGGGGTGGAAGCGCCGAGCCTGCTCTGGCAGCAGAGAATCGTAGGGTAGTTTCCACATAATCCCATCCAAAACTTTTTCCTAGAGCCCTCTTCTGTGTCTCCAGTTTTTGAAAAGGATCAAAGCAAAACCTGGACCTGAACCAGTTTCCCAAGGTTTAAACAAATCCTGAGCTGTGCCGAAGTGGTGGGGGTGGGGGTGAAGGCGAGGGAGGAAAGAGGGGGTGGGGACACGGGGGAGCCGGGGGAGCGGCGAGAAGTCACCAGCAAGTTGCTGGGAGCACCTGTCACTTGGGGGGACAGGACAGAGGCAAAACTCAAGGGTCGCGCGAAGCCAGCCTCGAAGCCAAGTTGGCGGCAAGCAGTTTCTGATCAATAACAAAGCTGCCAATAGATGCGGCTCTCCGGGAGCCCCTCTCCCCCGCCCCACCCCCACCCCCGAAGGGGGAGGGGGAAGAAACAAGGCGAGGGCGCCGCGGCGGGTCCCCGGGGCCTCGGAGCCGGAGTGGGGCCGGAGGGCTCCGGGCCGAGGCCGCCCCGGGCGCGGGCGGAGGAAGGCCGCGGGGCTCCCGCTCCCCAGCCCGGCGCGCAGCCTGCGCCCGGTCCCGACTGCCGCAGCACGGATTCCGGCACCTGGCTGGAGTTTTCCGCGACCAAAGTTCACCTTGTTCGGGTGCGTCCCTGGCTCCTCGGAGCCAAGGGGATTTCGGCAGCTCGGGGTCACCGCGGGGCTCCGGTCGTTACCCGTCCCCCACTCCCGCGCCTCGGGCTTCGCGCAAACCTCGGGGCTCCCCGCGCGGCTTCTCGGCACCGGGTGGAGAGAGAAGGCCGGGCGGCCCAAGGCTCCGGCTTGTCCCCTCCCCTTCGCTACCTTCCCCCAGCCGGGCGGCAGTCGGGAGGAGGGGGCCGTGGGCCGAGCCCGGGCGGAGCGCGCGGCGGGCGAGCGGGGGAGGCTGAGCCGCTCTCCCGCGGGCGGCCGAAGGGGCGGGCGGGGGTCGGCGCCTCGGGGAGGGGCAGCCCCGGGCCGCGTCCGCTCCCGCCGACTAGGGCCGCCAACTGGCAGTCCAACAGGTGCTGGCACAGACAGGGGGTGCTGCGGGGCTCGCTACAGACAGGACCCAAACGGCCCCGACGAGGAATGCAGCCAGGGCGGCCCCTGGTTTCCTTTCCACAGGACGCCCCTCACCCCAAATAAAGAGCAGAATGAGTGGCAAAGGATGCCGCAAAAAGCAAAAAGAAGTGGGGAAGAACTCCCTGCAATTCTCCCTCTTCCCCTGCCCGCCGTGGCGTGACTCGTCATTAATTTCCGAGGGGATCCCCATTCCCAAAGGGCTTGGCCAGGACCCATGGTCGGAGTTTCTGGACCGAAGGAAGAAGGGAAATTGGAATTCAAAGATTTCCCTCCAGTTTCCAGCTCTCTGAAGCGTGATGGATAAAGCAAAAGTCAAGACAATCGGCCAAAATAATAACAACATTCATTCGTTTAACAAATGTGGTCTTTATTGAATGCCTACTGGGTCAGGCACTGTTCTAGGAGCTGGGGCTGTAGTGGTGAAAACGGAGGAAAGTCTCTGTCCTCTGAAGCTTGCATACTCCTTGGGCTGCGTTAAATTAATATCAAGCACGTGCCATGGCAAGCAAATCAGAAATATTACCCAACCCCTTGTTAAACAAGTCAATGCAAACAATTCGACCACTTAGGGTGCTCCCCATGGGACTGGAAAGAAGGCTATAGCCTTAAGGCATGTTCTGAAATAGGGGTGGAGTCTCCAATGCCTCTTTTTAAGGAGCTGCCCTTCCGGGGCTTGCAAGCCTGTCTCCTGAGTATTGAGGAGAGCTGCCCTGAAAAAGGATCCAGGAATGCTTGGGCAAGGGCTATAACATCTACGGGACCAAACCAGGAGCTGACCCTTCCTCAGTCATGCTGAAAATGCTACGCCCTCTTCCTGTATTTGGACACCGAGTGAAATCAACCAACTTGACCTCTCTGCTTGTAACATCTAGTCCTCTTCTTTTTTCCCTCTTAAAATTCTACTAAGCTCAGCTCCTCTTTGAAACCTCTGCTCACCTATCCGGTTCATTCCTTCTTATTCCTTTACCACTTCCATCTTCAGAGTACAGGATATCAAGACAAATAAATAAGGCCCAGTCTTCGACTTTGAAAAACTTGGAGTTTAGCCTTTTTATTTTATTCCCTTCAGCAGCTCCTCAATACCAATGTGAATCTACATTTGCACAATAAATATGTTCCAAAAACGTTTTGTAGATTTTTGAGGGAGAAGGGGAGTGTTCCCAATTTTAATAGCATAATGAGACTTGTTGTATAAAAGATACGCATTATGAATGCATTTTAATCTATTCGTAATAAAACTAATCACTCCCCAGTTTTTCTCATTTTGTAAGTTTTATATTCTAATCAGGATTTTTCTAAATGAGGCTGTCGTACGTTTGTATAGTTGAGTTTCTTGGCCACCCACATAGAGTGTGTGTGTGTGTTTGTGTCTGTGTGAGAGAGAGAGATTGTATGTGTTTGCAGATTTAATCCATTTGCTCTCTGGAGATTATAAGGGTGATGACTACTCTTTATTTTGTATTATTTCATATTGGCTAGAACAGTGCCTGGCCCAGAGGGATAATAAATAAATACTCTTGACTGACTGACAGGTTTCTTTATTGGAGTCACTTACATTCTCCGTGGAATTTCAGCATGAAGGTTGTATTTGAAAAGTTACAGATGATCTAGAATAATACTCTACCTCTGCATTTCACCTCGTCCATATTCTACAGATTGATTTGACAATCACCTTATAAATAAAGCCAGCCAGGTGCTCCTGCATGACCCCTAGACAAAATCATGTCCACATTGCCCGGTTTCCTTTCAATATACTCACACTGTAGTTTCTTGAACTGCTCCTGCCCTTGGCATAGTCAGTTCTTTTAACACTTTGTCCTCTGCCTGTCTTCCTGCTCCATTTTGCTTATAATCCTTTCCTAGGAAAGCAGGATCCTTGCATTGAAAGTAAATTTTATGTAATCCAGAGTCTGCACAGTTACTAAACAATATATTTTGAATGAATATTGCTTTGTTTTGGCCTAAAGCATTTTCCTTGAGGAAAGGCATCTGTTCCGCCAACCAAGAGAAAATAATTGCAAACATTCTTTGTGGTTTTCGTGTTTTTTTAAACCTTAGAAAGGAGTGCCCACTCCGGCTGAATGCATGAAGAGCCTTACCTACAAATTCTTGTTGAAGCACATGGTAAAATGTACTCAGTTATTAGCAACAATAATTTCAGGGAGGGAGGGTGGGTGTCACTATTAAATTTTCTTTTAAGCGATATAAGATTTTAAGGCAAATTACACCTTTAACTGGTTACTTAACACCCAAGAGAGCAGGAAACACAGGGACATATTTTTGCCTCAGAATATCAAATATTATAAATTTTCTTCTCTCTTCTGTTTCAATCCTAACGCGTGCACACACACACGCACACACACGCACACATGTAAAAGTATACAAGCAAAATTATTTTCAGGCTTTTCCCAGAACTTTTCAGTTTTCTAGTGGCAGATAATCGAGCATGAGTTTCTGACGTTCAGAAAGCTCTATTCTACCTAAATGTCTATTATGTTTCCAGAGTGGCTAACAAGCAACACTTACATATACATATATATGAGGCTGGGGACTGGGGTCTCATTAGTAAGCAAAGTAAATGCCCACAGATCACAGCAGGAATAAAGACTGTTGTACAGGGAAAAAAAGAAAAAAATAAATAAAGTACTTTCTCTTAGAGTCATCCTTTTCTCTCTCCACTTTCTCCAATTATCTCATCTTGAGACAAATATGACCTTACTATTTCTGGGTATCTGGGATATAGTAATACTCCCTTTTTATTATTTCAACCTAGAAATAACAAAGCACACCTTTTCTTATATTTTATTCTTTGGTCAGTCCCCCTTTACCTCCCAGTGTAACAACCGCTAATCTGAGAAAGGCTTGCTTGCTTCCCGTGGTGGATGTAGAGGGTTGTGCTAAGGCCCTGCTCTCAGAGGAGCAGATGTACTTTTTAATTTTGACTTTTTTGAGAAAGGAACTTGGGAGGTAGGAAGTTAGAGGTGTGTGACTAGGAGAAACAGGTGACAAAGACTGGCCTTAAGGTGGGCTTGTGTGGCTTTTCCCATTGAAGTAAAGCTGCTATTCACTTTTTAAAATCATGGTTGAGTATGCACAGATTTTTTCCAAAATCTTGGAAGTGCTTCTCTGACTCAGAACTCAGAGGGAGTAAGTAGGCAGAAATAGCACCAAAGAAAGAGAAGCCCTGGTAAACTTTGAACCAGTGCAACAAAGATCATTTCACTGCGAGGTGGGAGACCAGGGACTTAGTCTGGCTTTACCACAAACAAACAGTGCAATCCTGATCTAGAAATTCTTTCTGCCCCTTTTCTTTACATGAGACATTTGCACTGGGTTCTGTCTCAATCCTCTTACTGCTTTAGAATTCTTTGGGTCTCTGAGCTATTCTAGGTAGTGACAGCAATACTTCTTCAACTTAACTGTACTTCTGTGATAACACATGACTAAAACAATGGTTTCTTAGCCTCGATTCAAAGGTCTCCTGGTGGCTGGCAAGAGAAGATGAAGAGGTACTTCTCTCTAACCTTCTCTCATCAAAGTAGTCTTCTTTTATCTGTTATTATTATGGTTTGGAAAAACAAATTCCACTGATAACAAAAAGAAGGGGAAAAATGTTTGGAAATCACTAACTAGGGCAAGTATCAGGAGTTTTATTGAATTCAAGGAAACTAAATAAATTATGTGTGAGTATCCACATTTTAATTTTTACTATTTGTTTGGTGTCATGGTAACAATTTCAAGAGAGGCAAAGTGTGGTCCCAAGGTAAAGAAAAATAGCTATAGTACATACATGAGTTGTTAATAATAAGGAAATAATATTGTTTTTAGCCAAGAACAGATAACCAATCTCCTACTATTCTATAGAGTCACACTGGTGGAATGTGAAACAATCCTGGGAGCAAAGGGCATCCCTTAAAAATGTGGACAGCAGTCGAACCCTATGGTTGGTCATATGCCCCAGTCAATAAGATGTCATTTTTCTCTCTCTTGAAATCATGTATAGGATATGAAGGCTGTTGTCCGCATTGTGACAAATCATCGTAGAGAGGTCAAGACACAGCTACAGATCCTCCTTTCTCAGATAGTGACCCTCTTATTTCAAAGGTCATGGGAGAAGGAGCCTTTCACTTTGTGATCATTGTTTCAAATGCAGTGCTTTCCTTGGCTACTAGCCTTTGTAAAAGAGGTGGAGAGCCTCAATACACTACTTAGTGAAGATTAAAAAAGTGTTGTTGGTTAGCAGAAAGGAAAGTATGGCTTAACTCATCTAATATTAAAAGTGTCCTCAATCACTTTTGAAGTTCAAGATAGTTCAAGAGATTTTTATACTCCTTTCTGTTATGATTACTAATATTTGCTGGCTTTATCATCTTTACAGTAAGAAAGGTGCTTGCTCTCTTATCCTAAAACAGCCATGCACCATTTTTAAGGCATCATTTTATTTTCCCAAATTTTACTTTTATCAGCACAATTTGCATTGATATTTCCTTCACCTTCCCATATCACCTTCTCTCCTTTCTCATCATCTGAATCAACTTTCACTTGTCCTCCATGGAATTAGGAGAGTGAAAAGCATGTTTTCCTCTTGCAGGCAGTTCAAAAAGATGTACAGTTAAACAAAGGCAGCCAAGGGAAATAAAAATGAGGGGAGAATTATTCATACTCAAATTTACTTTTTGAAGCACCTATTGTGTCCCAGGAACTGTTAGATGCCTTAAGATATATTTTCTCATTTTATCTTCCCACCAATGCTTCGAGAAAGGTCAGAGTTTCCCCAGGTTACTGTAAAGAAACTGAAGCTGAAAGAGGAGAATTAATTTTCCCAGGGTGACACTATTAATGACAGGTACAGTTATTGTTTAACTCCAGGTCTTCTCCCTCTACTCCTATGCTTTTAATTTGACACTTTTAGGCTCTGGATTTTGGACAAAAACATTCTTATTTGAAGTTTTCTTATGTTTCTCCTCTAAATTTTCTTCACAATGACAGCCTTCCCTGTGTTTAATTTGAGGTATACTATGGGATATGTAGACAAACTTTCCCACATGTTCAAGAACACTAATACAACACTAGACAGTTATCTTTCTGGAACAGCCTAAATAAAATATTTGAGCCAGAGTGAATATGGGTTACTTGAAGCAGTGGTGGTGACTAAGGCCTCGGGAAGCTGGCCTTGGGGTTGAAGCCCACCCAAAGCGTGGGCTAGCATGAGTATCCTGTTTATCCTGGCCAAAGTTAGTCATCCAGCTAATGCCTTAGCCTAGACCATCTGTGGGCAGTTATTTCAAAGAATCTATCTCCTTGTCTTTGAGGACAAAGGGAATGAATTATCATTCCTCCTTCCCTCCTCATGATTGCTACTGAATTAAAGCTTCAGGCCTGGGAAGAAATACACTGTTTTCCCAGTTTGTCCTTTTGAAGAATGAATTTATGATTAACTATAGATGTCAGCGTCTAGGCCTTCCTTATTTATGCAATTCCTATATGCGTCCCTCCATATGTTTCTAATTTAAAATTCCCGGTCTATAGGTTTTTTAAGCAGTATGGCAAGGCAAATTTGCATCTTCATTGATAATTTATGAAGGTATTTTTTAGATTAGTTGGAGTTATTAAAAGCACAGACTGCTATATGAATTAACTAGTGACTGGTTACACCCTCAGGCAAGCAAAAATCTTCAATTAAATTTCTAATTCCATAGATAAATTCCATTTGTATCTGAAGAGTATACCATGTTTTTTTTTTAAAAGACCCTAGTAGTGTCATTTTTGTCCCACTGGACAGTAAATGGAAAAAAAAAAATCTTTGCTTTCTTTTCTCTCATGAACTGCTTTTTAAACACACATAAAACCAAATAGAAAAATGTGAGGATGAGATAATTATGATAGCTACTATCTTTCATATTTATTGAGGCAAATGATTATACTATGTATCCGTAAAAAGCAGCATTTTAAGAATCCAAAGCATTTCCTAATATCTTTTTCTTTCTGCCTATCTAGGTTTCTTGAAGATTATTATCAGTGTATATACCTACTTTCAGCATTCTTGGCCCTGCTAAGGGAAAAAATTTCTCATTCCTCAGAATCTATTTAGTCTGGTATATGAATCAACTCTCACCTATTCTGGGAACTATGGTAGCCTGCCTATTTTCATTTTACATCTTGTGGACCTGGGGTCACATTATTAACTTTTTAATTTAAATATTCACAATAAAGTCCCCACAAAGCGATCCTCTACTGCTCATTAAACCATTGATAAACTAATTAACTACAACTCTATGAGTAGATATTAATACAATCCCCATTTTAAAGATGAGAAACTGAGCCCCAAGTTACGGGTTTTGTAACTTGCCCAAGGTCACACATTTATAAGGACTGAAACCAGAATTTGAATTCAAGTAGTTGGTTCCACAATTGGCACTTTTAACCATTACACTTCATCTCCCCATATCACCTAGCACAGTGCTAAGTATGCAGTAACTCATAAAATACATTTCAAACTTATTAACTGAACATTTATATTAAGTATTTGGTGTTTATTTTATAACTCCACAAAATTCTAGTCATAAATATGTAACTTAAAATTCTATTGCCAACAGCAAATAGTAAATCATTCTGATTTTGTCTGACATCAAAAGGATGGTGCCCCAAGCATAGAGGAACTAGGCATTTAGTCAATGAAAACGTCACTGTGCCTTAGATTGAATACCCCTTTCAGTGTATATAGAAATGAGAAATGAATCTTCTGAAACCATATGAAGGTAAAAGGATCTGTTGTCCTTATTCTTAGCAATAAAACCTTGCCATAAAATCGCCATTACCGTGTTGCTAGTTCTGACAACCTATGATGAAGGAAACATGTAATGTGTATTCAGATAAGTTTCCGAAGGACAATAGTAGGAAAAAGCAAAGTTAGCGAGATGATTTACTATTTTCTTGGTGAAGGTGAGAACTATAAGTAGGAGATGGAGTTCTGTTACGACTAACCTTGAGATCATCATGGACTTTGCCTAAATAGCAGCAATCTGTCAGGAGTGTTAATGCATGTCGTTGGGCCCAAAAAGTTATAAGGTAAGTAAAAATACTTCATTGCTACCCTCAATGAATTCCCCCTTATTTTGTGCATCGAATCAATCTTCATTTGTGTTTGTTTCTACCTCAAATATAACCCGTGTCTTCTTGCATTATCTACTCCCTACGAAAAGCCCTCCAGACAGCTCTCTGCCTAGTCTACTTTTATGTTCCTCCAAACTGTTCTCAGATTACCAGCTTGATCTATTTAACACGCAAATCTGATCCCCTACTCTAAACATCTGAGCTCCCCCCCTTTTCCTGCAGAATAAAACCTATACTCCTGTAGGTATGATCTCTTCCTGCTTACGTGCTCAGGTCTCACTCTCCAAGTGAATGTCTTGCAGTTTTCTAACACATCACAATTTATGTACTCATACTTACTAGTCTTTGCTTCTTTTCTTATGCTCTTTCCATAATTATACGTAACCCAATATAGAACTTATTCTATTTTATTTTACTTTTCTTTTCATCTTCTTTTTCCCAGCACTTAACACATGGCATTTATCAAATAATAATAGCCAACTCTTACTACGTGCCAGGCACTATTTTAAGGACTTCATGTATATTCACTCCTTCATTCTCACAATGAACGTATGAGAGAGGTACACTTGATAGGTTTTATAGAGGAGCAAAGTAAGATACAGACAGACTAAGCAATTTGCCTAAGACCATATAGGTGGTAAGTGGCAGAGCTGGGTTTTGAACTCAAGTAGTCTAACTCTAGATTCCATGCACTTGACCATCACTCTGCTTCTAACAGAGGGTGTTCAACCAGTATTTGCAGGCAGTGTAGACTCCCAGTTGTGATCCAAGCACTGAAGTCAGAGATACAAGCTAACGTCTTAGGCAGTTACCACTTGAGAAAACCTACAACAGCTACCTAATATTGCTAGCATTAAATTCATCATCACTATAAACAGATAATAATAGAATCTATCTCAGAAATCTGTGAGAATTAAATGAGACCAAGTGTGTAAAGCCTTTGGCAAATTGTCCCGCATGTTTTAAACCTGCAGTACATGTAATTGATGGTGTAATAGTATTTTTTAAATTCTGAGATAAACTTTTTCTTTAACATTTCTGAAATTGAGATGTCTTACATTCAATGTCAGAAGAAACTTAGCAACTATTCTTTCTTTCTTTTCTCTTCAAAAGGCTGTTATTAATTCAATAGGGCATTTTATAATCAATGGTGTCTTAGAATGAAGATAACACTAAATAATTTTCTGGCTAAATAAAGAAATCTTTCCTTATCTTCTCTCCTTTTTTCACCATCACCAGCTACAATACCAGAGTAAGTCTCTGATCCTTCTAAAAACTTTCCAGGATGAATCCTTAACCTCGCTGCCCAACATTAATGGTTATATTCTCTGGTTTTGTTGATACACCCTCCCTGCAATTGATTATAAATTCGTTGATGGCAGAAATTTTGCTTTCTCCTGTTTTTTTTTTTTTAATTTGCTAACTGTGCCTGCCCCACCTCCGGCCTGCAGTATCTAACTGTATGTGTGGAATTTGTCAACAGTAAAAATAAAACAGCTGGTTATTTTACCAGCAAAATAAGTTTATTCAGGAATAGCAGAAGAATTGCAATTTGGGACAAGCAAGCTATGGCAAAAACCATAGGAAAGTCGAGTAAACGAAGGAGAGGAATGCTACTTTATAGAGAAAAAGAAAGAAGTTGGGAGAGGTTGTTTTGAACAAAAGTCCATTGGAGGAAAGAAAGGGTCAGGATGATACAGTGTTTCCCATTGACTGGGCTTGTTGCTGGTCAAAGAGAATTCTTCCTTTTGGGGTCTGTAATGGAGCTTCTTCCTGTTGGAAGTGGTAGTGTGCGAGGGCTTCCCCTTCTGGCCTCCCAACTCCATTTTAAATGAGATTTTCTTTACAGTATTCAGTTTCACAAGTTCCATGTTTAATATATCTTTTAATAGCTGGTGAGTGAAATTAACAAAAATACTAAGTAGCCAAATGCAGATATGCCCATGATAAATCCTCACGGAAGAAAAATAGAATGAAGAGCAGCTACTTCTGATATTATTAGGGAGACTGGAGACATCGAGAGTTCATTTTCTTGCTTGGCTGTCACTCAAAGTTGGGGATCTTGTAAAAGGAAGAGCTAAATTATGAAAAACAGTAGTCAGGCCGTACTAATCTCTAAGCTCACACCTAAGTGAAAATTATTCATATAATTTAATTTATTTGGTGAACTGAGAAGAAGACCAGGTAGGCACTTTCCAAAATGGAAGCAGGAGAATCTCTTTTCACAGATACTGTGGTAACATTCATTCAAATGTTAGAAGGTTATTTCCAAGGCCTGGCGAACAGCCCACACACATATTGCCTGACTTGTTTAAACAGAGTTAATTCTTTTTGATAGAGAAATTGTACTTAACAGACGGTTCACAGACTCTTTCTACTTAATAGCCATCACAGACTCTTTCTACTTAATAGCCAATCTGTTATATCCAAGATGTCATCATTTTGCAAAATAACTTTTATGAAAGTAACTTCTTCATATTTTGAAAATATGATTCCAAATGCATTTTTTTCTTTTTTTAGATTTTAAAATTTGTGTGCTACCATTTAAAAGGCATATATGTGAGACAGCCCATGGTTTTGAAGTAATAATTGTGGAGTGGTGCTGCCTGGGTAGAAGAAATTTTAAGAGCCACCAAGCTAAAATGGGATATGAAGTGTCATTGTTTTGTGAATATTCAAATGTAAAGTAAAGTAATGAAATGACAATTCATTTTGCATCTTATGTGCTTTGGGCAATTAATTTTACCATAAAACTTTTGACTTCAGCTCTGAGTTAATATCTTAAAAAATAAAGAAACTGTCATGGAATGAACCAAACATGCCACTTTACGTTTTTTTGTCTTACCTGGCACCAATTCATTACTTTAAAACAGCATATATGCTGAGATTTTATTCTAAGAAATAAATTAATTCATAACACAGTAACAATAAATTCCCTTAATGAGCTCAGATAAAACATAATTAATGACTCTTCAAGCTCATTAAAATCGATTCTATTTATTGTGAAATAAAAATGCTATTTATGATGTTTTCCTTATCCCTTAGTAGGTTTCATCAGACACATTTCATATGCTGAAATGATGCATTTGCAGCTGGCATGGTATAAAGTTTTCAACCACTGCTCTATTTAAATGTCCCTTATGAAATTGATCAGACACAAAACTTCATAGGAGAAAAGTAGCACATATGTCTGAAACTAGAGGTGTTTATTAGTAATTTAATTTTGAAAGATTGAAAAATGTTTTAAAATATACCAAATGCTGGTCCAGGATGTTAATTTATTATAGGACATCATGGTGCAATGGTAAGCGCTCACAATCAGAAATTTTGTGTTCTACCATAATTGGATATGTGACAAAAAAAGAAGTTAATTTTTCTGGTCCTCAGTTTCCATTACAGCAAAAATGAAAGCTTACCTGGTTAATTTCAAGATTCCTTCCATTTCTGACATTTTCTGATTCAATATCCAATTCTTTTATTTTCTCATATTCTTTATATAATAAAGAATAAAATGTATGTTCTCATATTCTTTCTGTGGGGAGATAATTGCTTCTTGAAGAATCCTTTTTCTTTGGAGGAAAACAACATGAGTCCAGAGAGCTTTTACTTAGCTGGACTTCTCATCAAAGTCATTATTTCTTAAAGACCTTCCTACCTGGGCCTAAAGACATTTCTGGCCAGAGGCAGAGTATAGGTAACTCTAAAAAGATTTAAAAAATTTTAAAACAAAGAAACAAAAAAAACTTACTCCAGAGGGAGGAAAAGAATGTAGAATCTAAGAAAGAAGAAAGGAACAAAGCTCCCAAAGAAGAAAGATCTTATAATCAAAATTTCCATGCGCTTAGAAAAATCTGTTACCCAAATTATTCTTCACGTGTTTAACGATTTAGGATTTTTATATAGCCTTTGGTCATTATGTTTTTATATAAATATGAGTTATAAAATGACAGTGGCCAATTTTTGTCTTGGCCTGTGCTGGTGGTTCTGCAGTAACAAGACTAAGTTGTTTGAACTCCACGGAGCACTATAAAGGATATTGATTGATGGCTCTGTCTATTCTTCTATACATATGCAAATTGTATTTTCATTAATATTAATATTTCCTAGCTACAAAAGGAAACATTTCCTTTATCATTATATAATACTATAATAATGAATTTTAATGTTTTCTAGATTTAAATGTAAATTAAAACACTATAGTTATTAAAACTTATCTCACAATGTTCTGCTATGGATTTGTTCTTTGCCTTTCTATGAATCTAATATTGTGTTGCTATTCACGTTGATAACACCAGGAAGCACATAGAGGAGACTCTGCATTTGTTACTATGGTGACTATTAGACATATTTTAAAAGGAAGAGCATTTATTAAATATGCATAAATTTAAAAACTACCATCCACCTTTTTTAGAATTGTTGAGAATTAGACATCACATTTTAAAAATTATTTAAAGTCATATGCTTCCTATTTTTCTTTTCAAGGAAAATATGGCTAGTGTTAACAATACAAACAAATAAGCTGAGTTTTTAAGGATAGTAAACTACAACTTTTTTCTCCTCTAAAAATGCTTATTATCAAGTACATAGGATCTAGAGGCAATCTGAATCTGGCTCAAATCATAGCTCCACCACTAATTTGATGTTTATTGTGATCTGTAACATAAAAGGAATCATAAAGAGAAATCGGAATATATAATGGATATATTTGATTTGAGTATGCTGACCAAAATTATTTTTAGGATGAAGGGACAGAGAAATAAATTTATCTTGTAGTTTTTACTTGATTTAAAGTGCTGTTATTAACATCTTAGAAATATATTCCTTTTCAGATCATGAGTCATAATACTGTGTTGATACAGATATATTCTGGGTTAGTATTTTATTTACTCTTTTTTTTTTTTCAACAATTATTAACCATGAGTATCAGGCATTTTGCGAGGTCCTGGGAGACAACAGAGAGTAGAGAGAGAAAAGACAAGGCCCCAAGATGAAGCCTGAGAATCTCTAATGTGTAGACTTTGGGTAGAGAAGAATGAATGAGAAAAGGGGACTAAGCAGAACCAATTTTGTAAGGTATAATAAAAAAAGGAGATATTGTCATGAGAGCTGAGAAAAAGGTATATTTTTGGTGGCCAGAATTAAGGAATTTAACTGATGGATAAAGTCTAGTGAAACTATAAAAAGAATGCATTGGATTTGGAAACATGGAAGTTATTCGGGACCTTGGTAAAAGCAGTTTTAGCGGTAAGGTAATGACAGAAGCTAGAATGGAGTGAGTTGGAGAGTTAATTGCAGATGGTTTTTTAATTTAAAAAATTTATTGTACTATAATTTACATACAATTAGTGCTTTCATTTTAAGTATACAATTTGGTGAGTTTTGCCAGGTGTATGCATTGATGATACAAAACATCTCTAGCACCTCCAAAAGTTTCTTTGCGTCATTTTGTAGTCTATACCTCCCTTTGCCCCATCCTCAGGTAACAACTGAGCTGCTTTTTGTCACTATCGATGAGTCTGCATTTTTTAGAGTTTTATATAAATGGAATCATACAGTATGTCTTCCTTTGTTTATGGCTTCGTTCATTCTGCATGATGATTCTGACATTTATCCATGTTGTTGTGTGTAGCAGTAGTTTATTACTTTTTATTGTTGATGATTATTCTATTGGATCACTATACCATGTCTTGTTAATTCATTCATCTATTGATGGTCATTCTGGAAGTTTCCAGATTTTTTACTATTATAAATAAAACTGCTATGAACATTTGTGTAAAACTCTGTGAGGGCATATTATGTTCATTTCTATTGGGTAAATACCAGTTAGTGAAATTGCTAGGTTGCATAGTAGACGTATATTTAACTTTTTAAGAAATTGCCAATTTTTCAAAGTAGTTGTAGCATTTTATAATTATACCAGCAGTGTATATGAGTTCTAATTGCTCCACAATTGATATTGCCTATATTTTTAATTCTAGGCATTTTAATGAGTGTGAGGTGATATCTTACTGTGATTTTAATTTGCATTTCTCTAATGAGAAATGAGTGATGATGTTGATCATCTGTTTATGTTTTTACTGGCCATTTGTAACTCTTCTCTTGTGAAGTGTCTGTACAAATATTATGGGCTGAGTTGTGTCCCCCTCACATCCCCCAGATCCATATGTTGAAGTCCTAACCTTCAGAAACTGAGAATGTAACTGTATTTGGAGATAAGATCTTTAAAGGGGTGATTAAGTTAAAATGAGGTCTTTAGGGTGGACTCCAATCCAGTCTGACTGCTGTCTTTATAAGAAGAGCAAATTTGGACACACTGAGAGACACTAGGAACATGCACGAGAGGATGACCATGTGAAGTCACAGAGAGAAGGCAGCCATCTGCAAGCCATGGAGAGAGACCTCAAAAGAAACCAAACTCACCCATATCTTGATCTTGGACTTCTCATCTTCAGAACTGTTAGAAAATAATTCTCTGTTGTCTGTCACCCAGTCTATGGTATTTTTAACTATTTGCTAGGGTTATGGCAGTCTTAAAAATCTAGTACAATAAATTTCTGCTCCCCCACCACCTTGGGCTACTTGTCTTATCACATTTTAAGAGTTCCCTATATATTCTAGATATAAGTCTTTTGTCAAAAATATTCATTAAGAATATTTTCTCCCATTTTGTAGTTAGCTATTTTAGTTGCTTAAAGGTATTTTTCAAAAAGAAAACATTATAAACTTTGATAAAGTCTGAGTTATCATGTGTATTTCAGGATTTGTGCAGTTTTTTATGTCTTATCTAAAAAATCTTTACCTACTCAAGGCTACAAGATTTTCTCTTATGTTTTCTTCTGTAAGTTTTACAGCTTAAGCTTTTATATTGAAGTCTATGATCCATTTCAAGTTAACATTTGGGTATGGAGAAAGGCAAAAAAATCAAAATTTTTTCCCAGTATAAATATCTAATTGTTACAAAACTATTTGTTGAAAAGATTTTACTTTCCTCATTGAATTACCTTGGCATCTCTGTTGACAATCAACTGAACATATATGTGTGGACCTACTTTTGTACTCTTTGTTCAGTTCCCTAGATCTATGTTTTAATCTTCTGCCAATATCACCCTATCTAACCTATTGTAGCTTTATAGTAAGCCTTGAAATCAAGCAGTGTAAGTCCTCCAGTTTTGTTCTTTTTCTTTTTTAAATTGCTTTGACTATTCTAGATAACTTGAATCAATTTGTCAAATTCTACCCAAAAATCCTGTTGGATTTTTTGTTAGGATTATTTAAAATCTATAGATAAATGTGAGGAGAATTGACATCTTTTTTTTTTTTTTTTTGGTGAGGAAGACCAGCCCTGAGCTAACATCCGTTGCTAATCCTCCTCTTTTTGCTGAGGAAGACTGGCCCTGGGCTAACATCGTGCCCATCTTCCTCTACTTTATATGGGACGCCGCCACAGCATGGCTGACATGCAATGCGTCGGCGGGCGCCCGGGATCCGGGCCGGCGAACCCCGGGCTGCCAAGCGCGGACGAAACCGCTACGCCACCGGGCGGCCCCGAGAATTGACATCTTAATAATATCAAGTCTTTCAATCCATCAGCATATTATGCTCTCCATTCATATAGGTGTTTAATTACTCTCAGCAATATTTGGTAGTTTTCAGTCTATAAATTTTGTACATATTTTGTGACACTCACCCCTAAATATTTCTTGTTTTTAAATGCTATTATAGATGGAATTGTTTCTTTTTACTTCTTTTTCCAATTGTGTGTTCCTAATAAATAGAAATGACATTAATTTTTCTATATTGATCTTGTTGATCTAGCTAAATTTACTTATCTAATTCTAATAGATCTGTTGTAGATTCCTTATGATTTTCTATGTACACAATCATGTCATCTTCTTATGGTTATCCCTTCAAAAAATGTGCTGAAGTCCTAACCCCCGTACCTGTGAATGTAACCTTATTTGGAAATAGGGTCTTTGCAGATTTAATTAACTTAAGAAGAGATAATTAGAGTGGGCCTTAATACAATATGATTGATGTCTTTATAAGAAGATGGCCGGGGCAGCCCAGTGGCACAGCGGTTTAGTCCACGCTTGGCAGCCTGGGGTTCGCAGGTTCGGATCCGGGTGCCCGCTGATGCACTGCTCGTCAGCCACGCAATGGCGGCGTCCCAAATAAAGTAGAGGAAGATGGGCATGGCTGTTAGCCCAGGGCCAGTCTTCCTCAGCAAAAAGAGGAGGATTGGCAATGGATGTTAGCTCATGGCTGGTCTTCCTCACAAAAAAAAAAAAAGAAGAAGAAGAAGATGGCCGTGTGAAGACACAGACATACACAGAGAATACCATGTGAAGATGGAGGCAGTCATTGAAATTATATAGCTAAGGATTGACAGCCACCACAAGAAAATGGAAAGAGACAAGGAAGAAATCTCTAGAAGGTTCAGGGGGATCATGACCCTGCCAAAACCTTGATTTTGGACTTCTAGCCTTCAGAAGTTTTTTGATTGTTTTTCTCCAGCCTGTTTGTGGTACTTTGTTATGGCAGCCCTAGGAAACTAACATTCATCTGTAAATAAAGATGGTTTTTATTTCTTTCTTTCCAATCTCTATGCCTTTTATTTCTTTTTCTTGCTTTAGTACACTGACTAGGATATCCAGTAAAATGTGAATTAGAAGTGAGGAGACTATACATACTTTCCTTGATCCTGATCTCAGAGAATATGTATTCAGACTTTCACCATTACAAATGATGTTGGCAGTGGGTTTTCATCAGGTTGAGAAACTTTACTTCTATTCTTAATTTGCTGAGAATTTGTTGAATATTATCAAACGCATTTAGATAATCATTTGGGTCTTCTTTTCCGTTCCTTTAAGATTGTGATAGATTTTCAAATGTTAAATCAACCTCGCATTAGGAGAATAAATCCTACTTTGTCAGGATGCATTTTTTTATATGTTGCCGTATTTAGTTGGCTAATACTGAATTTATTAAAGATTTTTCTGTCTATGGTCTATAGTTTTCTTTATTTGGAATGTCTTTTTCTGGATTTGGTATCAATGTAACACTGCCCTCATAAAATGGTCTAACTGGGTGAATGTTCAAATTTGAGAAGAATGTATGTCTTACAGTTATTGGTTAAGGTGATCGATAGTCATTCAGATATTCTATATCCTTACTGATTTTTTTGCCTAGTAAGTGCTCACAGTGTCTGGTTTAATAATATCATACAAAACATTGCCTGAGTCCAAGGGACCCCTTTCAAGGTAAAGGAAGTGAGACAATGGACAAACAATAATGGAATCCACTAATCTTGCCATATATTGAATGACCTGGAAGCTGTTGGTCTGATAGAAGGTTGGAATAGCCTTATAAAGATGTAACTAAGGTACCAGCTTGAAGGTGATACCCTGTAGGATTGACACTCTGACCTTCAAGATGTAATATATACTTTAAAATTACAGCCATTATATGGAGCTCTGTCCCCAGTAGCTAGAATATATGGTTTCAGAATCAACAGTGGAAGTTAAAGGGGCTCTGCTGGATTAGCGGTCTTAGTTCCTGGTTGACTTAGGGGAAATCACCTACCAGAGGCAATGTTAGAATTTCTACTAAAATATAATTGCCTCCAGATCCATTTGGGCTCATCATGCCCACATAACAAGAGTAAAGAAAAGGAGTTACTTATACTAACTGGAGTAATAAATTGACACTAATTATCATGAGGAGATAGGACTGCTGTTCCATAATAGAGCAGGAAGGATTATGTCTGGAACTCAGACAATGCACTCCCATGTCTTTTGTTGCTTCCATTGCCCAAAATAGCAGTGAACAGGCAATTGCAGCATTTGACAAGGGCATAGTAACCACAGGCTTCAACTTCTCAAAGATGAGGTCTATGTTACTCCACTGGGAAAGCAAACTAGACCATCAGAGGTGATGGCCATGGGTAAGAGGTATCTAGAATGGGGGGTAAAGGAAGTAGTTAATAAATATTAGTTGAATCATTGAGGCCAATAGATGCAGCAGGGACTGTATCTGGTTCCATAAATCTACCTACTATAATTCTTTTTATCAGAAATTGTGATTGGACACCACCTTGAAGAAACAATGACAGGACAGAGTGAACTTATCAGGGGGCATAAGTGGATCTGAATGATACCCCCATCCTTATATCAGCCTTCCCAGGACTAACTTCTGTCATCATATGCAACTCTTTGACTGAGTGCTTTCTTGGTGGTCAGAACTGCATGAAGGCCAGAAGTACTGAGGAATTAACTCCTCATAGTTACTTGTTAACTAATCACTAGTGGAAGTTGGTGTATAAACATCCCAGCTCCTTTGCCCCTTACATGGACCAATGACTGAGGCTTGATTTCAAGCCTCATTGGCTGCTGGAGTTCCCATGGGATTAAGCTCCACTTTTGCACAATAGTAATTTGCTTGTAAAATGTTCTTATTTGGTTTAACTTCCCTGTTCCCCTATTGATGCTCCTTGGGATCACTTTCCAAATAAACTTGTTGCACTTTAAGACTTTTTCAGGGTTTGCCTCTAGGGGAATGTAAACTATGACAATATATCCATTGACTTGGAAAGAACATCATAGCCTGACTCAGACCACGGGACCCCTACAACTTCACCAATGTGCCAGGCCCCTGAATCTTTTTATGCTGGCACACACATGTCTTGTTACCAGGGCATCCAGAGTACTTGCCAATTCCTGCTTAGCAAATCTGATTAATCAGCCCCATCATCTCATATAACAAAGCAGTTTTTATTACCTATGTCTAATATAAAATGAGTATATGTCATGAGTCTTATATAAAAGGGGGCTACTCAAAAATATTCAACAATTTGTATAGCACCTAAGTATTGGCCATAGTGCTGGAGCAGATTTGTGAAGGTCTCATGCGGGGCCAGGGGCAAATCTTCATTACTGGATTTTGGAGAGGCCCAGGGGCTCCTGGAGAAACAGTGGGTTCATCAGGACACTTGAGGGGTGGGACTCAAAATGGGGGGCAGGTGAAGGACAGAGAGACTAAGCCTCAATGACATATCATAGAGACTTTGTGCTTGAAGCAAGAACTACTTCTAAACTTTTTAGTATCATTTCTTTTTTAGCCAGTTTGAGATGGATTTTCTGTCACTTGTAAAATAAAGTCTTGTAGCTGGTTGTCGCCCAAGCTAGAGTCTAAGAAATCCTCAATTTCTCCTCTCTCCCTCATAGCTCAGACATTGCCAATTTGATCTTTTAAATATTTCTTAAATTCATCCTCTCCCTTCTAGTCCTACTATTATTGTTCTATTTAAGGCCTTCATTATCTTTGCCTGAGCTATTTTAGCTGCCTCTTATTGGTCTTGCTGTTTCTGGTCTTATCTTTCTCAAATTCACACTTCTTTCCAAATTTGACCACGTCATTCCCCTTCTTAAAATTCTTTAACCGTTCTGCATCACTACAAAACAATGTGGCACCATCTTCATGATCAAATTGTCTACCTCTTTTCCATCATCTCTCAATGCTGCTGCTTTGGCTTTAGGTTCCAGCAATATCAAACGCATGTATTTCCTCCCACACATCAGGTGCTTTCTTGCTTTCCTGCTTTTACTTACAATTTTCTCTTCCCTGGCTCATGTCTATTTACACAGTAAGTCAGAGCTCAGATACCATCTCCCTTTGGAAACTTTCTCTAAACCCTCGGGTTGAGTTAGATGACTCTCCTTTGCAATCCCATGAGAGTTTATGAACATCTCCATCACTTACCACATTGTGTTATAATTATGTATTTATGTGTCTTTACCACCCACCCTAATCCCAGATTCTTGAGACAGGAGTTGTGTCACAATTATGGGCACACAGCAAATGTTCATTAAATGTTTGCTAAGTAAATAAACGCATATACAAGTGAGCTAATATACACATGCAATACGCTTTAATACAAATATAATATGCTTTAAAAAGTATGTTTTGAATAATGTCAGTCCTATTTGTATACATGACTGATATCCCAAAGACTCTTTTGAGTTTAGCAAAGTGCTTTTGGGTAGACATTTGTTAAAAATTAAATTAGCCATATTAATTTATGGACATAACTGTATTAGAAACATAAATTAAAAAGCAAACTATTACTATATGATGAAACTACTAGAAAAGCATTTCTTGAAAGTACTTGTAACAAGTATGCAAATTGGAGTCATTCATGTTTTATTACCTCCCCCATCTGCATGGAACCAATGCAAAAATTGCAAAGAATGTATTATTTGATCAACTAACAACAATTTCTCAACAACTGGTAGGCTCCACTCACACGAAGAGATTAAAAATATATATTTTTTGGAAGTTCATAGTATCAAGTCAAATGTTAATAGGCCAAATCCTATGAATACATCCAAAATCTAATAAATTCCAAATGGGAAATGTATATCATTGAGCCATCATGTTCCCTGTTACCAGAGGCATGGTAATTTAGGAAAAGCAATGAAATTATTTAATTTCTTGATGGTAAACATATTTTATTTTAAAATATATACTTATATCCCCACAAATACTTGAAAACATTTTCTTTTTAAGTGTTAAATAATTATTATTGCTTATTAGGCATATATTAAGAAATCAATAAATATTAGAATGTAATGAATTATTATTTTTAAAATATCATTAAATTCTTTTCCACATCTTTCCCCTTCCATCAATAAAACGATGTGCAAAGGACAGGTATAGTTGATATCATATAATAAGATTGATAGACCAAAATTTAATTCTCACTTCATATATTTTGCTGAGCTGTTTCATAACTTAAAAGGGATTCATCAAAATAAAGATATGTACTGATGTAGGTTAGCCACTAGAGGGATCACTTTTCTGAAAGGATAATTTTATATGAGGTTCTATTAAATATTAATGGGCACTTATTGAATGCTTACAATGCGACTAACCCAATACCGAAATGAAGAAAATACGTTGTTTCTTATGTGTTGAGAATCTAGTGGGGGAACTTTTTCATAACTAAATTTTTATAATAAAATGTAGAAATTCTGTAAAAGAGAAATATAAACAACTATGGGAACAGAGATGAAGGTCCCTGTAGCTGATCAAATGAATACTGAGATCAAACTCTACAACCATAGAAGTGTTGGAAAACCAACACTGGTTCTATTTCAGAAGACAAGAACCTCAATTCTTGATTTTAGTTTCAACAGTCCAATGAGTCTTCTAGTAAACTTTGATAGTCAACAATTCACTGACAGTTGACTGAGTATCTAATAGGTGCCAGGCTTGTACTAGGCAGTAAGGATCAACCAGTGATAAAAAGTTCCCTGCTCTTACAGAGCCTGAGGGCAGTTGGAACACACAGGCATGTGCACAGCCACTTGAGCACAATGGACCAAATTCTATGAGAGAAAAAGAACAGGCTTCTGTAGAACATAGAAAAGAAATTTAACCCAGATTGGGAGGCAGGAGTGGCTTTCCCAGAAAGAGGTACTTCTAAGCAGAGATATCAAGAACTTATAGGAGACATTCAGGTAAATATGGGGTGAGAGAAAATTCTAGTCAGAAAAAAAAGAAAATCATGTTAGAACTAGAGGCAAGAGGGACCATGGCTTATTGAAGGAATTGAAACCAAGATGTGTGGTATTATTGGCTCTTGAGGACTAAGGATGGGGAGGGGTCAACATGAAGGGTGGAGAAGTAAACAGGGTTATAGGCCTAGTCTAGAGTTTGGACTTTGTCCCAGGGGCAAGAAGTAGGAAGAAAGACTAGATTCGAATGGTATTTAGGAAGATACTCTATTGGCCATGTGGAGACTGAATTAGAGACGGGTCAAGAAGGACAACAGTTAGATATTTTGGCCCATAAAAAGTCCAAAGAGAGCCAGAGATTTTTGAGTGCTCCAGTTTCTTTCCACTTCATTCTTAGCTCAGTTCCCAGACATGCGAGCTCTGTTCTAGGAGTGTGACTTGTAGCAACTACAAGTGTAGACCACTCCTGGTCACTTCCCTGACCCTCCCTCCCCATCTCTTTTCCCACCCATTCCCCAAGACCTCTGAATCCCTTCCTAAGTGGCCCTCCTAGCCTTTGGCCATCCTTTCCTCTCTCCCTCTCCCCATTCTCTCAGAGGGAGGAGGAGTTAGAACTGAGAATTTCAAAATCAACTAGCCTCTAGGGGCACTATTTAAAAGAAAATCAGATCTTGAATGTAAAAGTTAACTCTGGCTAGAGCACCTTCAACAATGCGTGGTGCCAGTATTATGTTAAACAAGTGTCTGTCTCTTCCACCTTCAATTTAGTTTTAGAAATATCCCTTTTATGATATTAATATTTTCCTCCCACTCCCCTGTTTGTGTCCCAGGCTGGAAGTGAATAGAGAGTGGAGTGTCATTGGTGAAAGATGTGGCCGAGGAGGAGGAAAACAATTCCTCCAGCCACACATCAACATATGAGTTAAACTAATGTCCTCAAACAACTAATGCTCAAAATTTATTATATTTTCTATTTCAAAAGACAAAGACAAAGGGAGCTGGCCTGGTGGCATAGTGTTTAAGTTCATGTGCTCTGCTTCACCAGCCCAGGGTTCACAGGTTCAAATCCCAGGTGCGGACTGATGCACCACTCATCAAGCCATGCTGTGGTGGTGTCCCACATACAAAATAGAGGATGAGGGGCATGAATATTAGCTCAGAGACAATCTTCCTCGGCAAAAAGAGGAAGATTGGCACAGATGTTTGCTCAGGGCCAATCTTCCTCACTAAAAAAATAAAGGGGCAAAGAGAGAAAACTTGTATATCCTACTAGGCTATGAAAAGAAGAATTTCTTCAACGATTTAAATCTGTGAGCTCTGTGTTAACTGAATGATACAAAATTCAAATCATAGAATGGCCATTTTATCACCAGATCTATACATAACTGTGAAGAGTGATCAGGAACATGGACAGGAAAGTCTGCTGTGACAACTGCAGCAGGTTCATAAAATTAGCTGCACTTGGTGGGATGCAAGCTGAAACAACTTTTTCCTCCCACCTCGGCTCTACAGATCTGCCTTTTGGGCTCTTATCTCCTGCTTCTGCAAAATATATTGGGCAGAGACCCCACACTTCCAGGCCCTCTTGGATATTAGTGCAATCTCATTTTTAGTTATTAAAATGTTGCTCCAATCTAATGTCATAATTTTAATCTCTCAAAGTTTCTCTCTGTCTCAGCTCAGACCCAACCCATGAATTCTGCAGTTTAGTATGGGGGAGAGTAGGTTGCCTCACTCTTTCCCCAGCTTGCTCCCCCACCACCCCTGCTCCTCTCACCATGTGGCGATGGCTCTCTAGGATGAGGAAAGGATGGAAGAATGAGAGGGAAAGGACACATTCCTAAGGGACTGGTGCTCTTGCAATATGGAATATGGGCTTTCTGTCATGGCAAATGTCCAAATAATGCTTTTCTCCTATTGGTTTTGGGAGCTCTCCTTTCCAATCTCCACTCCCCTTCTCCAACACTGTACTCTTTCCTAACTGAAGCATGAATTTTTTGGCTAACATTTTCCTTACAATTGCCACTCAACTCTTGCCCCAACTGTATTCACAGAGGAGCAGTCCCTGGTGTAACGTTCTTTCCTGATGACTCACACCTGGCTACCTTCCAGACTATTGCCTCTGGCTCTGGGAAATATTACACTTCTTTTGCCCACCAAATTCTTTACGGATTGGCCACTCCCCTGGCAGCCGCAATCTTTGCTCTGATTTTCAAGTAACTCAAATCCTAGACATTGACTCTCCCAGGGAAGAATCAATCATCACTGTCTCAACTGACCACTCACCTCCAAGCCCAAGGGATCACAGGCTCCCAAGTACTTTGCCACTGTGTTTGGAGAGAAGGCCTGAGTTTCTGCAGCTTCATGAGAACCCAGCTGGCTACAGAGATATATTTCTATGTTTCTGGCAAGCTGACAAGCACTCCATTCTCTACAAGCAACTATCTTAAATCACCCACATCGAGGGTTCTTATCATGCTCTTTCCTCAGCTTTGGGGCCTGAGCCAAAACTCCCAGATAGTAGGAAAAGCCTCACCTTCACATTCCACCACAAAAAAAATGAATTTCAGTAACTTTAGGAGAGGATATTCGGGATGATGCTAGTGTTCTAGGAGCTCAAATCCACACACACAACCAGGATCAAATGGAATCATGAAATTAGTAACTCTGGGTTGAAATCCTCCATGCAGCATCTAGTCCAATTCTACAGTGAATAATTTAATCAAGAGTAAGAGAATCCTAATAAGATTTTGTCCAAACTTTGCTTGAATACCCCTGGAGACAAAGAAATCCCTACAGCTCAAAGCTGACTAACTCGTTTCTGTATAGTTCTAATTGTTGGTAAGTTTGGATTTACATTGAGTCAAAATTGACCTCTGCATAAATTTCACCAAAGTTTTCAGATTCGTCCTCTGAAAACTTGTAAAACCTGACCAGTCACTTTTCCACGTGGCAGCTCTTTAGGTTTTCTGAGAACAATGATCTTTCCCTTTTAGATTACTCTTCTCCAACCTGAATTTCCCCCATGTTTTCAAGTGTTCATTGTATGGCAGGTTTTGAGATTTCCCTATATTTTGGTGATCCTTCTGTCGTTATTTTCCAGTTTATCCAATGTCTTACAGTATGGCTGCCAGAATTCATAACAACACCAGGAAGAATGAAACAGGGACTCACTTCTGTTAAAAGTTAATTTTCAAACAAGGGTAAAATCATGACTGTCATGCAGATACAAGAATGAATACACATTAGAGATTTCATTAAACTCATAATAGTTAGGAAACCGGGCAGACAGTATAACTGGTCCAAAAGCAATCCAAAGAATGGACACAATTATAGATCAGGAATATTGAAATAAATGTGAAAATAGAGGCAAAACTGTTTGTTCTATGTTGGTAGGAGATTATCAGTCAAACCTCTACTGGACAGGACAGAATTTGCACGTATATAGACAAGAATTATTTTTCATTGCTATCAGTTATCTACAATTTATGGAGTTGTAAATAGCTTTCATAGTTTCCATAGAATCAGAATCAGATAACGTAGAGGGTGTTCTCTGGAGTTTCAACAATGCAGTTTTCCACCTAAGCACAAATTTTTTCCCTACACTTCTCTTGATCTAGATATTCTTCTTCTTTGAATTCAGCAAAATAATGATAAATATAGAACATAATACCTGTATAGTCATAAAACTGCCACATAATCTTTTTAAAAGTTTTTACATATTTACAAGGAATAATAGGATATCCCAATAAACACTGAAGTTAACCTTAGCTTACTTAAGGGAATAAAAAGTAAGCATTGAAAGCATATTTGCCTTTCTGTGGGTGTGTCTTAAATGAGGTTGGCATCAGCAGTTTGCTAATCATGCCCCTCCTCCCCCCAAGTTTCCAACTGTACATAGTCTCTGGATTTATCAAGTTCTAAATCAGTGAACACGTTCAAGTTAATTCAAATGCCAACTTAATTCACAAGTCGGCTATATGCACGACAAATAAGAGTAAGTAAAAGTATGGATTTGTTTCCAGAGAAAGTATATTCTAGTTGGACAGGGCAAGACATGTATAAATATATTAGAAGGCAAAATAGAACTCATTTAAAGGTAGATAAGTTATTGGATTTTTTAAATGAGTTAATATTTTAAGTTGGAAGAATCAGAAACAACTGAATGGAAAGATTGCATTTCCACAAGTTGTAACAGTACAGAATACTCATGGAAAAGAAGACAAAAAGTATGGATCTTAGATTAGAATAGTTGGAAATATTGCTGGGTCATTCAAGGATCTTGAATGTCAAGCTGAAGAATTTTTATTTAGCTCATGAGCAAAGGAGAATCATGGGAAGTTTTTGAAATTTTTACTTACATGATAAGAGCAATATTGTGATTGAATCTGGCAGAGCTATGAAGACAATTATAAAAGGCAGAGATTGAGGAAAAGATATCACTAGGAAGTAAAACTTACATGACTTGGTAGCAATTTTTTGCCACGGAAGTAAGGGAGATGAGAATGGACAAGGGAGTGAAAGAAAAGAAAGATGATTCCAAGATTTTTAGTTTAGGTAAAAATTCATATTAGTTTGTTAGGGTTGCCATAACAAATTACCACACACTGGTGGGCTAAAACAACAGAACTTCATTCTCTCACTGCTCTGGAGACCAGAAGTTCCAAATCAAAGTATCAGCAGGTCCATGCTCCCTCTGAAAGTTCTAAGGAAGAATCCTTATCAGCCTCTTCCCAGCTTTTGGTGGCTCTTGGCAATTTTTGGCATTCCATGGTTTATCGATGCATCACTCCAATCTCTGCCTCTATCTGCACATCATTTTCTTCTTTGCTTTTCCTCTTTGTCTCTGTGTGTCCTTTCTTACAAGGACACCAGTCATTGGATTTTAGGACACATTCTAATCTAGTTAGATTTCCACTTGATCCTTAACTATCTGCAAAAAAAATTATTTCCAGATAAGGTGACATTCTGAGGTAGATTTAAGTTGGAGTTCTGAGAGCCAGATTTGTGAATGGTGGAGACTGACTCTTGGCTGCAAAATGTAGAGCCAACGATGATGATTATGATGCTGATAATAACAATAGATGGAATCAGCAACAAAAAAAAATTAGGAAAAAAGAAAACATTTTTAAACAAAGATGCAGACTAAATTAGTGAGGCAAAGAGACAGAAAGCAGATAAGAAAGAAAGAGTTTCTTGGCTCCACAAATATTACCAACATGGTCTGTTGGTAAGACAAAGTTAAATTTATTGCTTATCGTGTAAGGAAAAGCCCCACCTCCACCGAGCTTAGGCAGTGTCTAGAAGCGAGAGAAGGTAATGTCAGAGTTTATTGACAATGGGAAGTTTGGTTTAAGGTGCATCTTTCAATGCAGGGTCTTGATTACAATTGCGGAAGGATTACATACAACAGTCCAGGACAGTTGGAAACAGCAAGATAAGGATTTTGAGGACAGGGATTTCAAGAATCTTAGGGCTCAAACTATTGATGCTATCCCTCGAAAAGCTGATGGGTCTTTCAGAAAGTTCTTGTAATGAACAAGCATATCATTTGCCTGGGTGAGTCTCCAAAAAAGTGAAGTAATACTCATGAAGACAGTAGAATAATAAATTGCTGTTAACGTACACAGTGAGGTGTAATTTCTGTTCTCAGTGTCTTTTCTGAATGTGAGGGTAGATAGCTTCAGTTACACGAGCAAGCAGAGAGACCAAGTCACAGCCAGCAGGTTTAGAATGAGGGATCAGAAAAGGAATCTAGATGAATTCCTTGAGGTGCAGACCATAGAGGCCAAGGTAAATTTTGTTGTCTTTTTTTAAAAAGATGCCTGCAACCTTGAGCAATGGTTAAAAAAAGAGTTCTGAGTGTATCCAAATTTTGAAACAGAAATAATGCAGGCAGGAAATGTTAATAAAATTAACACATATAAGGCATTAGGAAAGTATTGTTATATTTGAAAATAAACGGGGTGGTTTCAATGAAGTGGTATGGTAAATTACTAAAGCTTCCCAATACCTGGTTCTTTTCTTGCTGAATTTGTGGAACACTATACTAATCAAGTCTCTGGTAAATGGGCAAAGCCATGTGATTAGTTATGACAAATAACTGTGAGCAAACATAGCTTCCATGTGTCACTTCTGGGCTGAGGCAATGAAAATCTGTTGCATGACCCTCCAGCTTGCTCCTTTCCAAACTCTGTGATTGTGGTGGCTGTACATTAAGATTCTGGAGCCACTAGATAGAACCAGTCTAGATCCCTGACTCATTTGAAGGGAGTTACTCCAGCCAGACTTGCAGTTGACTTTCTGCAGGCAAGAAATAAACCCTGTGTGTGTGAAAATCCATTTCAGTTTTGGAATTTATTTATTCCTGCAGCAACGCTTATCCTACTCTGGCTAATACTTGTGGTAACACTATATGCCAAATTGTAAGAGTGACAAAAATGGACAAAATAAGTGAAAAAAGTATAGATTATTGTTTGAATAATCTTGATGATGAAGAAAAGGAGGGAAAGAGGGGAGTTTTCAAGATCCTAAAAGAAAAAGTACATTTTTATGTCCTATTTAACTTTCTAAAGTTTGGATGATAGAGCAGCATTAAGAAATTCCCAGTTAACATTTAAATTTTTAGATGATAAAATCAAGCTCCTTTTAGCAGATAATGTCACTCTTTACTTTCTGATCCCCATGTTTGGTTAAAAACTCATATCAGAAGTCACACATTTGGTGATTTGCCAAGAATTTGACCTCATTGCCAGGAATTTGAGCTCATTGAAACTAAGGGCCTACATTAAGCCACTTTATTCTTTCCAAAAATATTCTCTGCCCCTGTGTCCTCCAGATTATTGAAATATATTTAGAGAGCATTTGATGTAAGAAATATTTTAAATTGTCTTAAATTTATTTTACACTATTTTCTTGGGAAATTATTTTTATACTTCTTCCATTAATTGCCAGTTAAGTTCAATGAGTTCTCATAATTCCAGGAAGTAGTGTTATGACTGTCAAAAATGATGTGTTGCGTAATCAGTAACAGTAAATAGACTGATTCTTTGAAGCTATTCCTGCTGGAAGGTGTATAAGAATATCCACTGGAAAGAGCCAAAGTATACCGGCCAAAAACCGAAACCTAGGAGTTGAAAGAGTTAGGGAGATAAATAAGGAAATGTGCTGTACCTGTCTTGAAATATTGAAATATTATACTGGGAGGCATTGTGAAGGTACACAGTGGTTCCTTGTTTTGTGTGGCAAAGTGTTCTGGTGGGGAAAAAAGTTATATTATTAATCCAATTTTGCTGCTGGATCCTGAGAGTGTGTTTTGTAAAAATATGTCAATATGGAGGAAGAAGAATCCTCTGCTATTCAGTGACTGGCACATGGAAGGTACTCAATAAATTTTTAGTAATAAGGGAATGACTGAATAAATTAATGTAGTCACTGAGCAATTGGTCTGAAAAATGAAAACCTGCCCATATGAAATTTAGAAAAAGCTTGAAAAACTCAGGTTCTAGTTGACATTGTAAAAGCTTAGACTACTAGTAGATCATGTCTCCTCCTGGAAAAGAAGGGAGCCAAGGAGTTCAGTTCAGTCTTGAGTTGTAACTAACTGAGTTAGGGTTGGAGATGGGGGACTGGATCACTTGACTGTAGGCTTAAGTGGCTGAGCCAAGATGATGCTAGGATTTGAGAGGCAGCCTTGGGAAGAAGCCAAATCAGAAGTGAAGCAGATGTCCCGAAGAATCACCAGAAGTTCTCTTCCAAAACAGAAAAAAATCAGGTTAAGGCAATGGAGCAGAAACTAGGAAAAAACTGGAGGGCCAGGACCTAAATGAGTTCTTGGAAATAAGGGTAGTCATTGCAATAACTTCTTGGAAGTTAGGGTAAACATGCTGTTGCAGAGATTGGTAGGAGGATACCAATGTCTAGCCTCTCTACCTCCTTGGTAATAATAACAACCTTGATGTTCAATGGATACATTACAGTCCAGGAAAAAGCAAGGACATTCTCCATCCTTCCTTGCAGCTAGTTATGACCATGGGACTACATTTTGGCCAATGAGCTATGGCAAAACTGTTGTGCTATTTTTAGGAAATCTACTTTAAAGGAGCCAGATGTACTCTTCCTAGATTTTCTTCCATCTTGCTATGTGAAATGCAAATATGATGGCTAGTGCTTTAGCAGCCATTTTGGACCATGAGCAGCACTCTGGAGAAGGAAGAGTAGAAAGTAAGAAGGAACCTGGGTCTATAAGGACTTCATGAACCTGGATTGCTTATCTCCAGATTTGTTTTATGTGGAAAAAAGCCTACCTTATTCAAGTCACTGTTTTTTGAGCCTGTGTTGCGCCTGATATAGAGTACAATTGGCCTTGGCAATTGCAAATGTTCCTCCATTTACTGTCTACAAAAGAAGTCATCTTGAATATAATAGAAATTTTTTCTAAAATATGCCTATATGGGAGCTTGAAAAACATTGATACTGACTGACAATACTAACCATTGACTAAGCTGTTACAATACTTGAAAATTTTAATTGGTTTTGCTTCACAGTGCAAAGCAGAATGTTTTATAATGATACTTTTTATATATTCTGGTGAATTGATGGTAATAGTCCTTTAATTTTAGAAGAGCAAGACACTTTGGCGAATCCTCTAATTTTTCAGATGAAAAACTGATTTAAAGACTTGACCAGGGCTGGCCGGGTGGTGCAGTGGTTCAGCTTGCACTTTGGCAGCCCAGGGTTCGTGGGCTCGGATCCCGGCTGCCGGCCGATGCACTGTTTGTCAAGCCATGCTGTGGCGGCGTCCCATATAAAACAGAGGAAGATGGTCATGGATGTTAGCCCAGGGAGTCTTCCTCAGCAAAAAGAGGAGGATTGGCAATGGATGTTAGCTCAGGGCTAGTCTTCCTCACAAAAAAAAAAAAAAAAGACTTGACCAAAGTAAGAAAAAAATCTAATTTATTGTAGAAATGAGCCTAGCAACCAACTATCCTGATTTTCAGTCTGGTATCTTTCTATTCTTCTATAATGCTAGTATTTCAAAAGGGATACATGTCCTCCTTTTTGTCAAAATGCAATTGCTTAAGTGCTCTCAAAGCCAGTAAATACTATCTGGTATGTATACTGAAAGCCTAAGAATTTCTCCTTCAAAAAAATACAAGAAATAATATAAAAATTTTGAGTTTTATTTCAGTAAGATTATACTAATTTACATTCTCGTCAGAACTGTACTCTCATATTGACACCTTAAAACACAGACAACACTCCATATTAACATTTAAAAAATTTTTGCTCTGGCAGATATAGCATGTAGATGATGCTAACTGCCCGATACACACCTGTATTAGATTTTTCCTACATTATTTTGATGTATAGTCTGATCTACCTCTTCATATGATTGCAGTTTTATAATATTATCTGCTATAGAGAGAATAGAGAAATAGTTTATTCATTCCTATAGCATGGTGGGTCAAAATTTATTTCTTATTATTGATGGTTTAGAAATGATTGTTTCAGATTTTCAACTTGTTGGAAGGATGCTGTAAATTTTTAGGATTGTGGTCATATTTAAGACAACCTCCATCTAGTTTATTTCAAATGTGAGCTGTGTGATTTTAGGGCATTTTAATTTTTCTTGTACAGTGACTAATCTTAACCAGAATGTCCATGTCTTTCATTGTAGTGTCAGTGTCCTCACTGTAGTGGCATTATATGAATTGTATGTTATTTTTTTTTACTGATGCTAGTGTTTCATGTTAAATCAGCAAGAAATTAACAAGATCCTGAATAGATATGACATGGGCAAGCCCATTTCAGGCCAAGGGAAGAGGGTGAACAAAGGCATGGTCTGTCAATAGTAAGGCACTCAGTTAGAATAGGATGTAGTATAGAGTATGGCATCACCAAGTGATTCGACCAGAAAAGTGCGTTGGAGCCAGGTAGGAAGGTGGGACATAGTATCACATGCTGGAAAGTCATTGTGGATAAACTGCATTGCCTGTAAGTTAAGTATTAAAGGCCATTAATGGATCACAAGGACAGCATAAGATAATATAATGCACTGTTAAGATTACGAGAAAGTGAAAAATGGCTCTTCCGGCAGCCAGTCCATGATGTTCTTAACTCACATAAACAATGCTCTGGCAAGAAAAGGTCACTTTGCAACCATAAAAGGGACCAACATCCCCCTCGTCTGACTAACATGAGAGGTTGCTGTTTCCTTACAAAAACAATTCTAGTCCTGCTTTAATCCTCTTTCTTCCTAGATAAAAAGTATTAAGATGCCCGTGACAGTGATGATGATACACCACTCAGACTTCCCCACTGCAAGGGGAGCAGGTAGCCAACGGCCTCTAGCTGCCCCATCTTTGGGATTTACCACAATGTTCACACCGAAGCCACCTTGTCCCTGGAGTATTCCAAACCAGTGACTACATATGGCAGGGGTACTAGATCTGGGACATTTCTGCCTGATGTGGAACTCTTCTAATAGACAATCTGGGTTTCCCCACTGGCCTGGCCAAGATTTTCTCAGCACAGCACTGCAGTCAGAGGCTCTTCCTACCCAATATCCTTTCACAAGTGTCAGACCAACGTGGCTGTATATAGGCTCTCCCTGCCTACTCCTGCTTCCTCTTCCCTTTATTCTTCACAGATGTTTCCCCTAAGAAATCTCTCCCATTTCTAATTCTCACTTGGTATCTGCTTCCAAAGGATAATCTGACACAGTTGGAACTGCAAGTAGACTGAGAAAGCAGGAGGATGGATGGGTTTGCGAATTGGATTACTTATCACCTGACTGGCAAAGAGGATGCTGCCCGAAGTGGTGTGAGGATCCCAATCCCTGGCATGAGGTGATGGCCCAACTGTTGAAGATTTCAACAGTGGTAACCTGGGAAAATGTCCTGGTGGAGGGGAATGCCCTTTGCCAGCATTTGATTCTGGTATGTGAAAAATATGGATGATCAGTGCATATGTGAACAGTGATGCGGGAAAATCTTCCCAATGGGGGAGCTGTGAGTGGGGAAGTGGTGAAGTTGGACGTTCACTTTTGCAGAAGGAGAAGTAGTGCAATGAGAGAATATGTATGAACTTTTAGGTAGTGACAAACGTCCTAGCCTGGAAAAAAAAGTACTGAAAAATCAGAGACAAGGAAATGGGAGGTAGAGACATGGAGGTAGATATATAGGAATGAGCATGAAGTGTGAAGATATTTTTAAAGTCATCTGTTCATACAATGTTCATACATATTCATACAATGAACAACTGTGTCAACAAAATAACTTGCCCAGTCTTTGTCATCTGCCATCTAAGAACTGGTGCAATGGGCCCATAAGTAGGACGACCACAATGGCAGAGAATGGAGACCATGCATGTGACCAACTGTGTGGATTCCCACTTACCAACGCTGATCTAGCTACTGCTGCCTCTGAATACCTAAGTTGTCAGCAATGGAGACCAATGCTGAACCCCCAATAGGACAATATTTCTCAAGGAGACCAACTATCCATGGTGGCAAATCAACTACACTGAGCTCCCATCTGCCCTGAAAGGGCCAGAATTCATCCTTACAGGAACAGATATCTATTCTGCTATGGACTTGTCTTTCCAGCCTTCAGAGCCTCAGCTAGCATCATTTGGGGGCTTACAAAGTGCCTGATCCACAGACAGGAAACCCCACAGCGTCTGACCAATGAAGATGTGGTAGTAGACTCATTTTCATGGAATCCACTGGTTGTGTTACATACCACACCAACCAGAAGCAGCTGGCATGAGAGAGCATTGGAATGGCTTTTAGAAGGTGTACCTGAAATGTCAGCTTGATGGTAATAAACTGCAAGGAAGGGGGTCACCCTTCAGGATGCAGTATATGCACCAAATTAGAGACCTCTGCATACAGTTCTGTATCTCCAATACGAATAATACATTGGTCTAAGAACCAAGTGGTGGAAGCAAAAGTAGTCACATTTACTATCACTGCCAATGTCCCACTGGAGGACTTTGTGCTTCCTATCGTTGCACCTTTAGGTTCTGCAAGGCTAGAGGTCCTGGTCCCCAAAGAGAATGTACTCTTACAGCAGGAAACACAAAAAGGGTTCCACTGAACTAACGTCTGTAGCTTCTTGTGTCCAAGGTCCAGCAGGCAAGAAGAAGAATGGGAATGATTAATACTGATTAGCAGGATAAGGTAGGGCAGCCTTTACACAATTGGGGCAGAGAGGAATGTACGTGGGACTCAGGTGACCACTTGGGCATTTCTTGGTACTCCCATTTTTTATTGTAATGGAGTAGCTTCTACTTGAACATTTGTGGATCTGTGCAGTGCAAGGAGAGGACAGTGGGAGCCACGGAAGTGTACCACACAGAATTCCCTGCTGTGGGGAATGTGTGTAGCTTATAGCCTCCAGCTGCAGCCCCGTTGGGATCCATGCAGCATACATGCTGAGGACATGCTCTCCCTGGGCAGCCCCAGCTAATGACTGAGCATGGTGGCAGTGCTAGAGCCTGGCTACTTCTTTCCAACATGGGACTTCTCTAATGGACAACCTTTGCTGTTGAGTGCCACATCAGCCAAGCCAGGATTTTTTCAGAGTTGCACTGCAGTCTGAAGCTCTTCCTACCCAATCTTCCTTTCTTCTCTCTCTCCATTCACAGATGTCAGACCAGCATCCAGGAATGAAGGCTCTCCTTGCCCACTCTTGCTTCCCCTTCCCTTTATCCTTCATAAATCTTTCTCTCAATTAATCTCTTGAACTTAAAATCTCTCTTGTCTGCTTTGCAGAGGACCTGGAATGACACAATAGCCAATTACCAAGTTGTTGCCACTTTTTGAGAGTATCCAATTTAGAAATGGCCCCTGTTTCTTAATCCAGCATAAACTCAACTCATTTAAGAAGCACATCCCAATTCCTCTTTTCTGAGATATATCGTGGTTCTTCTGAGTTACATTCTCCCTTTCTGCAAGTAGCCAAAAAAAAAAAAAAAAAGCTAACTTTTTGACTACCAGTGTATCTGGCAGTCTTTGATTAGTGAGCTTCAAGAATTATTAGCATTAGACAAGCTTTAGTTTGATTCCCAACTCTGCCACTTACTAACTTGTGAGATTTTGCTAGAACCAATTTATCTATATACAGTAGTGACTAAGAATCCCATAATAGATATTGCTAGAACCAAATCTAAGCTAAATGTATCTACTTCCCTTCAGACAGATCCCAAAAATACTTGTGGCCACTCCAGTCCTCCACTCAACACTCCCAACATAAGAGAATATGTGTTGGAGGGATAGTCAAATGGAAAGAGAATGTATTTATAAAAAATTACAGGGTCCAGCCTGGTGGCATAGCAGTTAAGTTTGTGTACTCCACTTCAGTGGCCTGGGGTTCATAGGTTCAGAACCCGGGAGCAGACAGATGCACCACTCATCAAGCCATGCTGTGCAGGCATCCCACATATAAAGTAGAGGAAGATGAGCATGGATGTTAGCCTAGGGCCAATCTTCCTCACCAAAAAAAAAAAAAAATTACAGTGAAAATACCTAACAGGGGCCAGCCTGGTGGAGTAGCGGTTAAGTTCCCATGTTCCCATGTTCCTCTTTGGTGGCCCGGGGTTTGCCAGTTCGGATCCTGGGCGCTGACCTACTCACTGTTCATCAAGCCATGCTGAGGTGGTATCTCATATAGAAGAGCTACAGCTCTAAAACTGTGATGCACAGCTATGTACTGGGGCTTTGGGGAAAACAAACAAACAAAAAAGCCAAAAAAGAAAATACCTAACATTTGCAAATTTTACAAAAATTTATGAACATCTGAACCTACTGCTAGGGCACTTCCCAAGGGCTTTGAAGATTAAACTTCATTAGCTTCAATGTAAGTTAGCTTTCTGTGTAAAAGAATGGATGATTTGGGGGCCGCCCGGTGGCGCAGCGGTTTGGTCCGCGCTTGGCAGCCCGGGGTTCGCTGGTTCGGATCCCGGGCGCCCGCCGACGCACTGCCTGTCAGCCATGCCGTGGCGGCGTCCCATGTAAAGTGGAGGAAGATGGGCACGATGTTAGCCCAGGGCCAGTCTTCCTCAGCAAAAAGGGGAGGATTGGCGACGGATGTTAGCTCAGGGCTGGTCTTCCCCACAAAAAAAAAAAAAAAAAAAAAAGAATGGATGATTTATTCACCGTAAAACCAAGATATCCTTCAAGAAAAGCTGACTTATTTCCCAAGTGTTTAGGCATTGGGATAGTAGATGCAAAGAACAGCTTGGCTTTGAGGCTAAGGGAATTGCAGCAAGAGAGACTGACAGAGACAGAGACACAGAGAGAAACTTAGAAATTGAGAGAACACCTGCTTAGAGAGAAGCTTAAAGAATACTTTTTAGGAAGCTTTGTCACATGATGTGTGGTCATCTCTTCAGTAAAACCTGAATTATTATTACAACTTTTGTGATTTAATATATTTATATTTATTTATTTATTTGTTAATATCACAACAGAGCCCAGGTTGGCCCAGTTATATTCGGGTTACACATTTATGCGTGTATTTGAGAGTAGTGGAAATAATGACAAAAATATATTGCCTGTTTACTTTATGCAGGCACCATTAAAAGGGTTTCACATGTATTATCTCATTTAATTCCCACAACAACTGTGAGAAGTAGCCACTATTATTATCACCATTTTACAAATGAGGAATTGAGACAGAAAGTTTTCCTAACTTGCCCAAAGTCATGCAGCTATTATGACTCTGGAACTGCCTTATCTATACAACACTGAGAAGGGTGTTCATTCACATTCAGACCACTGTATCCATGATAAGGCTACTCTACTAAACTCCCCTAGTATATACTAGACAAATATACTAGATTGCATTTGTTCACCACACCTTCATCTCAACTTAATCAAAGCAGGGCAGATTATGTTATTCCTTATACTAATTAGTCTTTCTCTCCACTAAATATAAATCTTGGAGGTAGACAAGACCTGAGTTTGAATTGGCTACGTTACTAAGAAGCCATGTGAACTGCAATGGGGTTTCATTTCCTTACTTTTAAAACTAGTGATAATAGTACTTATTTTACAAGTAGCATTTATGTTAAATAAGATAACACGTTTGAAAATGCCTAGTGTATATATAACAAGGGCTTAAAATGATAAGGTAAGTGTGCAGTAGGAAATAGCTTCTGCAAGGATTGGGAGTATATTAATATAGAATTCTTGTCATGTGATTTCTGTAGAAATATGAATAGCTTATTTCTATTTTAAGAGTAGGTAATTATATTTGATTTGCAGATATTTTCTACTCCTTAATTCAAGATCTATTGCTTTTATGTGGTGTTCCACCAAAACTATAAATTTGTGACTTCTCATTGGTTATTATGCCTGTGGAATAATATTATTCCTTAGCTCAAAAATACTCAGTATAAAGATCTTTCTTTCTTAATTGTAATTAATTCATCCCACTCTATGAACGAGATTATAAAATTTTGTATCACTTGCTCTAACCAGACATTTTAACATGAAAAATTGTGTATAATTTTAGTTAGAAGTCTATAATTTTAAGAAGCTCACAACTATAAAAATGTTTGCTTTAAAAAAAAACAGTATATCATTGCAATCCCCAGATAAACAGTTAACATATATAGCAAAATGTTAGTATGACTCAACGATACTATTTTTTAACATTATGCAAAATAAGACATTGTTGCATTGAAAAAAACCAACAAATTAGGAGTGCAAGTTTATTTTTATGAACCATCTAAATCAGTATTAAATATTAGTTTCATTTCTTTTAATAAACTTCCCCAAGTCTAGCAAAATCCCAGAATAAAAACAAAATATACACTTAAGTTCATTTAACACATTGCTTAACAGATATTCGTCAAAAGACTATTATAAAATTATCCAAAGATTTCAATGCAAATTTATATTTTTCTACTGATGAACAAAACAAAATTTTGATATCAAGGGAACTAGCTCATAATTATAATTTATTACCAATTTAAAGAGAAAAAGTGAGCAACACCTGCTGATAATAATTTAAAAAATGTAATTAAGCTTGTCATTTGGTTGCACAAATTAGGATGAGAAATGATCATTCTTCTTTGGGTATGAAGGAGTAAGCTACTGATGTGAGAAAATTCTCTCTGGTCTCTGAAGTTTCTGAGTATCTTATAAGCAAAGGCACTGATGGCTTTTGTTTTGGATTTTCTTTTCACAGATGTTTGTATAGCAAATAGCCTTGGGAGATAGAGGTTCTGTCTCCCTCTGGGACAGAGAGCAGGTTTGTTTGTTGTTCCTAGAATAATAAAGATAATGTCTCCCTCCTGAGTAAAGGTTGTGTGCAGGTTTGCTTTAGTGTTATATGAGATTAGCATATCCTAAGCCAGAGAATCCTTTCCTCTAACACAACCACCATGTGTATAGGTGTCAATGGCCCTAGTCCATTGCTCTGTGGTAATTAGGGCTCCTGGGACTGGTGCAAGAAAATGAGCATACGCAGGCTATTGCTCTCGCTATGGGCAATAAACTTTCCTTTCTCTGACCCAGGAGTGTTGTGTCTTCTCCACAGCCATGAAACTGTGGCGGTCTAACTTAGCTTGCAAGCAAGGTAAAATCAGACCCTTAATAGTTCTTGGCAGTTACTACAGATTATTTAAAGACCTAGATACTGTCTACCATATAGCAGTGAAACACTTACATACATCCCAAATAAGAAATAACAACAAATAATTGTGGTCAACTGTGATGTGGGAAGTAACTCATCACTGCCTAAGGAATTACAAGAAATCATCTTCCTATTGGTTTGGGATAGACCAACACTCCTGGAATGCTTAGAATGTTTTCAGCAGCAATTGAAAGAAAAGGTGACACATAGAGACTGAAGACACAGTCTTCAGATGTAAAGATTTCTCATAAGGTACCTATCATGAAAAGGTAAGTTGGACTAAAATCAGAGTCTCTCTCTCAGGATTTTGAATGGGAAACAGACAGCAGCAGGTACTGCAGCTGAAAAGATGAAGAGCAAGGTGTTATTAGAATCTAACCAGAGCCATGAAATCTCAGGCACGTTAGACTTTTGAGGAAGAAAAATGTGAGTTGGTGGGTAGAAGAGAGAGCTACTTCACGAAGTTGAAAAGTTGGCAAGAGGAAAAGTGTAAATGCGCAGAGAGCAAGAGAGATGAAATGAAGCCACGTGGCTGGAGAGAAAGAGAGGGAGAGACAGAATGGCTCATCCTTGGAGCTGCTAGGATTCCTGACCGATTTTCAGCTTCATTTTATGCTCCTGTCCTTGCACATCTCCATGATGAAACTCAATTCTGTTTGTACGGTCTCAGTGACTGTGTTCCTGGGCACAGCAACAACAAAACTCTAAAGAGGACATATCTTATACCAATGACACTAAGGTACTCCTTTTTGTTTCCAGCTTGATTCTGAACCTTTAATAGGAAAAAACAAATGAGGAGTTCATGAAAGATCACACATGCATACCGAAAATCATATACATGACTCAGAGTTGATAACTCTCCAGTAAGAATCGTCATGTATCTATGCATTTTTCCCAGGTAATCATCTTACTCATTTAAAATAAGTGATTAAAAAGGATCTCCCGTATATTTAAAAACTTTATAGAACATTTTCTCCACATACATAAAAGTTTCCAGAAGTCTCCTTTTTGCCCTGACTAAAAGGCAAAATGGCATATCAAAAAATCAAACAAAATGGCATAAAAATCTATGATTAAAAGGTTTACTTGTTTATTTATTTACTCACTCCAACAAACATTTCTCAAAGTGTCTTTTATACACCCGGACATGGGAAAAAGAAGAAGAATATTCAAATAAGAGTAAGATACAGGCTTTGCTTTTTGAAAGTGCACAGTCTAGTGGGGTCAACAGAGAGTAAAACATCACAGCACAGTTATGTTTGTGGAAGCAGAGAAGAGTCAGATTTATATCAGTGGAAGCACCATTCACTCAGAACCCAAGATAGTCTATGTATTCTTTATATTCAATACCTTCTGTGGAATTGGGTAGTGTTATGGTCCTGACTTAACAGCCAGGTATATCATCACATAGAAGGAAATACTAGAGTTGGATGTTGGAGGGGGTATTGTAGAAGGCAGAGAATAGGGGTGGAATGCAATCCAGGCATTAGATAAGTTCTATGTTCTGGATATGACTCAGCATTCTTTCCTACTTTCGTCTATGTGCATTCCGGAACTACCAGGAGCAGAGAGCTAAAAACTACGTTTCCTAGGCTTCCTGGCAGCCTAGGTCTGAATACAAATCATGTGATGCTAATTAGATGCATTCCTATGAAATTCAGAGTGTGGCTATGTGGTGGAAGCCATTTTCTTGCTGCTATTTTAACTAGCAAATAATGCCTCAGAGATGTTAGTGTTTAAAAATAACTGTAGCGGCTAGACTTAATATTCCAGTGTTTAGTGGATCTACAGGCACTTAGGTTATTGCAGGAGCTAGAATCAGCACACCTGGGTTTCTTATCAGCGTCAAGTGTGTCTTTGAACTCATCAGTCCAGTAGCAGCCCCGTGAATCCTCGTCTTCCAGATCTTCTAATCACTTTGGAAGCATTTAATTTCCTGTGTTAAAACCCTTTCTGCTTGAAATACCTATTTACTACACTAAACTCTGGCTGATGCAACATGTTTAAAGGCAAGGAGATATGAAAAAAAAATCTTGTGGTCAGGGAATGACTTGCTTGTAGGTAAGATGGAGCCAAAGATGGATAGTGGTAACATTTCATATGAATGAAAGAGTAGTTTTGCAAAGATTTGAAGAGTTTCAAAGTTTTGTTTCTCTCAAATACTTGGCATCTATTAGATTTACATTAAACATTTGTTGTATGAGATTGTATTCAAAATCTTTAGTTTAGCCTTTGTCTTATAGGTAGTGGAGCCAGTAGAGTGAACTATTGAAGGTTTCTACTTAAGGGAATAACATGAGGAGGTTTGGGCTTCTCCTTTATAATTCTCTGGCGATAACAAGGGGAAGGAGTTGGAAGTGGCTAGATAAGGATAGAAAAGCTATATAGATTGGTCTGTAACTTATGAGGCTATTGAAAAACCAGTTTATAAATTTGCTCACATTTTATGCAAAGTTTATTATGTGATTTTAGATAGTTAAAATATTAATAATGCCACACCTTGAGATATTGAGAATCTGAAAAAATTTGAAAATATTCATCAAGATCACATACTTAATTTTAAAGCTATCCGGCAGAGGAAATTACAAACTGTGTTAACATTATTGCCATACGGTGGCACCAATTTGGCTGGTAAACAGGCTTGCCTTTCCTCCGTCTTTAGTCAGTATTGTGTCAATATTATGGGCCTCAGATTGTCTCTAGGCGATTTGGGGATATGGGGCTGTATTTTATCCTGTAATATTATGTAAGATATTTTTATATTCTTTAACAGTGTCATCTGAAGTTCATTTGCAATGGTGGCATTACTGTGTATGCTAAAAAATGTGTCCTCAAAATTTGCAATGGAAGTTGGATTTGTGGAAACGTCAAGAAGGCCAAACACTGTATGACATATCTTGCTAATTCACTTTAAACGGGGAAACTTTAAAATATTGGCTATAGGTTGAGACAATGAAAAAGAACCTTCAAGCAAAATGGTGCTAAAATAGTTGGAGAGTTATAATATCTAAGAAGACAACTGCTCTAACTTACATTTATTTCTATGAGAAAATTAATTGAATTATGTGAGTTTTCATTTAAAGTCTTTGGAAATTCCCCCTTTGAATAAAATATGACTGCCTACACATATGTCTGTTATATCACCTACCACTTTGTACGATAAATATTTTCTTATGTGTCTGTGTGACAGAGAAAACACTATGTTCTTTATCAGCCCATTTCATTTCTTCCTGGGCAAATAGAAGGATTCTCTTTCCCACCCTCCTTTATAGTTAGGTTGGAACCATGTGTTGTACATAACTAGTAGGCTTGGCTGTAAAACCTCCTACACAGTCTTTCACATTCTATCTTCCTTTTCCTCTTTTATGGCAATTTTTAAGATCACATGTCTAAGTTAATGGAGCCACTAGATAGAAAGAGCCTGAATTTCTGGGTCACTGAGTGGAGCACCCTCCCCCACAACAACTTCCACTCCCTACGACACACATATTAATCCACATTAGGTTGTGATATAAACTGGAAATTAACCTTTATTGTGTTAAGCTGCTGAGATTTTCACACTGTTTATTACAGAATCAAACCTACTTTGTCTCATTAGATTGTGTGTGCTCCCTGAGCTCAGAGGTCTTGCTTTATTTATCTCTCTCTCTTGTTTTACTGTAATATCTGGGACAATGAGTAGCACATAGTAAGTACTCAGTATATGTTGAACAAATAAATGAATGGATATTCTAGACAAGAAATAATAGTCACCTTTAACTAAGGCAGTGTAGAAGACAGTATATGAGTATCTATTTAAAGATGTCTTCAATTTCAAAATTATTTTAAAAGAGAATGTTTACTTTTTAAAATATGTGGTTCTTTAGAGAACAAACTATACTTTAAAAGTATACAGCTTTTAAATACATCATAAATACTGTGTCAGTATTTGTACTTCTTTCTAACATTTTTTCTAAATATATCTGGGATTGTTATGAAATAAAAAGTAACATGTAGTGAAATTTATTTTCACGTATAACTTTTAGAATCAGTCAATTAATCTTAACTCATGATGCCATATATTGTAACTTAATTATCTTTAATTTATTATGTGATATAATTTTTTGAGCAGTTTTAAGTTTACAGAAAAATTGAGCAGAAAGTACAGAGAGTTTCCAGATATTTCTCCCTTCCCCACAGTTTCCCCTATTATTAACAGCCTGCATTAGTGTGTAAGATGTTACAATGTGCAAGACATGTATAATTATTTCTTACAATTGATGAGCCAAAACTGATACATTTTTACTAACTAAATTCCATAGTTTATGTTAGGGTTCACTCTGTTGTACATTGTGTTGTGTGTAAATGTATAATAACATGTATCCACCATTATAGTATTATACAGAGTAGTTTCACTGCCCTAAAAATTCCACTGCTCTACTTGTTAATCTCTCCTACCCTCCTGCTTTCTGAAGCCTGGCAACCACTGATCTTTTTACTGTCTCCATAGTTTCTTATTTTTCAGAATGTCATATATTTGGAATTATATAGTATGCAGCCTTTTCAGATTGACTTCTCTCATTTAGTAATACGCAGTTAAGTTTCCTCCGCATATTTTCATGGCTTGATAGCTCATTTCTTTTTATCATTGAATAATATTCCACTGTATGGATGTACTGCAGTTTATATTATCTGTTCACCCATTAAAGAACATCTTGGTTGCTTCCGTGTTTTGGCAATTATGAATAAAGACGCTTAATGTATTCATGTGCAGATTTTTGCAGGGATGTAAGTTATCAGTCATTTGGTAAATACCAAGGAGTGCAATTGCTGGATCATATGGTATGAGTACATTTAATTTTGTAGGAAACTGCCAGACTGTCTTCCAAAGTGGTTGTGCCGTTTTGCATTTTTACCAGTGATGAATGAGAGTTCCTGTTGCTCCACATTCTTCTTTACATTTGGTGTTGTCGGTGCTTTGGGTTTCAGCCATTCTAATAGGTATGTAGTGGTTCTTTTAAAATTTGTATTTCACTCTCACTATTTGCAGACGACATGATCCTATACATAGAAAACCCAAAAAATTCCATCAGAAAACTACTAGAAATAATCAACAACTATAGTAAAGTGGCAGGGTATAAAATCAACTTACAAAAATCAATTGCATTTCTATACACTAATGATGAAAAAACAGAAAGAGAACTCAAAAAGACAATCCCATTTACAATTGCAACAAAGAGAATAAAATATCTGGGAATAAATTTAACCAAGGAGGTCAAAGACCTATACAATGAAAACTATAAGACACTATAGAAAGAAATCGAGGAGGACATAAAGAAATGGAAAAATATTCCATGCACATGGATTGGAAGAATAAATATAGTTAAAATGTCCATTCTACCTAAAGCAATCTACAGATTCAATGCAATCCCCATCAGAATCCCAATGTCATTCTTCACGGAAATAGAACAAAAAATACTGAAATTCGTATGGGGCAACAAAAGAGCCCGAATAGCTAAAGCAATTCTGAAAAAAAAAGAACAAAGCTGGAGGCATCACAATCCCTGATTTCAAAATATACTATAAAGCTACAGTAATCAAAACAGCATGGTACTGGTACAAGAATAGACACACAGATCAATGGAACAGAATTGAAAGCCCAGAAATAAAACCACACACCTATGGACAGCTAATCTTCGACAAAGGAGCAAAGAACATACAATGGAGAGAGGGAAGTCTCTTCAATAAATGGTGCTGGGAAAATTGGACAGCAACATGCAAAAGAATGAAAGTAGACCATCTCCTATTGCCATATACAAAAATCAATTCAAAATGGATCAAAGACCTGAAAGTGAGACCTGAAACTATAAAACTCCTGGAAGAAAATATAGGCAGTACGCTAATTGCGATTGGACATAAAGGGATCCTTTCAGATTCCATGTCTACCCAGACAAGGGAAACAAAAGAAAAAATAAACAAGTGGGACCTCATCAGACTAAAGAGCTTCTACAAGGCAAATGAAACCAGGATCAAAATGAATAAACAACCCACCAGCTGGGAGAAAATATTTGCAAATCGTTTGTCCGACAAGGGATTAATCTCAGTAATATACAAAGATCTCATACAACTGAGCAACAAAAAAACAAACAACCCAATCAAAAAATGGGCAGAGGATATGAACAGACATTTTTCCAAGGAAGAGATACAGATGGCCAATAGACACATGAAAAGATGTTCAACATCACTAATCATCAGGGAAATGCAAATCAAAACTACACTGAGATATCACCTTACACCGGTTAGAATGGCTATAATCACCAAGACAAATAACAACAAATGCTGGAGAGGTTGTGGAGAAACGGGGACCCTCATTCACTGCTGGTGGGAATGCAAACTGGTGCAGCCTCTATGGAAAACAGTATGGAGAGTCCTCAAAAAATTAAAAATAGAAATACCGTATGATCCAGCAATACCACTCTTAGGCATCTACCCAATGGACGTGAAATCAACCATCACAAGAGGCGTATGCACCCCTATGTTCATTGCAGCATTATTCACTATAGCCAAGAAGTGGAAGCAACCCAAGTGTCCCTCAACTGATGACTGGTTAAACAAGATGTGGTATACGCATACAATGGAATACTACTCAGCCATAAGAAAAGACACAATTGTCCCATTTGCAACAACATGGAAGGACCTAGAGGGTATTATGTTAAGTGAAATAAGCCAGAGAGAGAAGGACAGACACTGCATGAACTCACTCATATATGGAATATAAGTGAACACACGGACGGAGAGAACTGATTGGTGGTTACCAAGGGGAAGGGGGGTGGGGGTGGGCACAAGGGGTGAAGGGTTACATCCACAAGGTGACGGATAAACAAAAATGTACAACTAAAACCCCACAGTGTTATAAACTAAGACATCAATAAAAAAAAATGTAAAAAAAAAAAATTTGTATTTCATGGTACTTAGTTCTGTCATTTGTTTTCACACAAAAGTTCTTATTTGTTTTCAGATAAAAGTCTTCCTTCTCACATCTGAAAAGTGGGAGAAAATAGTAGAGAATTGGGATTTACACCTAAGAGTCCAGGCTTAATTTATTTGGATCTTAGATCATCGTTGGTTCTTAGACTCAGTTTTGATTTATGAGCAGGAGAAGACTTTAGGTGAAGAACATGCCTTTAACAATTAAAATTTTGTGCGATTTACTTCCTCCTTCACTCATTTCAGTATTTTCTGGCTCACATCCAAGTGCAGGTCAAACCACTGTGATGAGTGAATGAAATGACACTTTATCCTTGAAGAACTAAGGAGACAGTCCCAACTCTGGAACTAATGGCCCCTCTCTTTGCCTTGAAAGTGCTCATACATCCCCTCCTTATAAATTGGAGCTTGTTATAAAATGAACAGGTAGAAAACTGACATCAGCAGCTGACATAAAATTCCTTTAGTAGCACTGAGTCTTTTACTCTTATCTCTGCAGTTATGAGATCTGACAGATGGATAACATAATGGTCATAGAATGGCTGAATATTAGGACACATGTTCAAAGCCATCAGCACAGATGCAGTTGCTTATTGTAGAACACCAGAGATCTGTTAACATTCTGAAATGACTATCAGGTGCTGAGTGAGATTTTTAAAGGTGTTGAGAATGGATAAGCTAAATTCCTCATCAGAGAAGCACATTCTGCTGTGGTTCACACTTCCCTTTTGGCAGTAAACTTCAGGATGACTGTTCTAAGTTTGACTCTTGTATGTAAATATTATTTGAAGGATAGAGGCTAAAAATTCATGTAACTCAAAAGAATTTCACCACCCCCCTTCCCTGCTACTGATGTTGGGAAGAGAGGATGGAGGGTGGGTAGTAGAAGTTTTACTTTGTGCCTGCTTGTGTTATAGAAAAACTTATTTTTCTTATTTTTCAAATGGAAAACCAGGGTAAACCTGGCTGACAGGCAGACAGACATATTATGGTGGTACTAAAAGCCAATTTACTTGCTAAATACACTCAGTGCAACACTCTGGTGATTTAATGATATTAAAATTTGTCCAAAGGGGTGATAAATTCACTTTTATATGTTTTGACATTATAGATAAAGAAATTACTGTCACTTCTCACTGATACTTTAATTTTGAGTTACACATAACTTGTGCAATACCAGATCTAAATGTCATCACTACATGCTCATTTACTTCAGGATATGTACAGTAGGAAAGTTAGTACACTATTTTAATAAAGACATTTATAGAGAAAGCAAGGAGTAGATATTTTTCAGCTTGACTTCAAAATAATAACTAGTATCTTAAAACTCTTCTGTAAATACCAGAGGAGATATATTATCATCTGATCATTAGTTACACAGTATGGATGCTTATACATCATTCTTTCTTTTCATCGACTTGCATAGTAAGGCCAATGAAAGTTTAATAACTGTGGTAAATTGTGTTATTCTTCAACAACTATTCAGTCTCCTTCTCTCTTGCCACTGAGAGAAGTGTACTTCCTCACCTCGTCAGTGTTAGGCTTGGTCATGTAACTTGCTTTAGCCAAGGGAATGTGATAAGTGACATTTTGACAACTCTGGACTTTAAAAGACTTTACAAGTTTCCGCCAACTTGTGGAACACACCTAAATCCAATTCACAGGCTGAAGCACAGCTTTAGTACACAATCTACAGCCAACACAAGCAATGTGAATAAGCTGTAACTATTTGTAACATAGGTCATTAAGATAAGAGATTTTTTTCTTTCTACTTTTTGTAATGGAGCATAATATACTTAAAGCTGAAAAATGGAGATATTGACACTTAGAAGTGAAGTGTTTTTCATAATAACAACAAAGAAATGGATAGTTCTGTCATTGGCTTGGTGCTTGTTGGTATGTGGTAAGGAAACTTATAAGAGTCTGGAAAAATGACAAACCCATGTTATGCAATAAGGAAATATTTGGCTAAATTTTTGAATGCAAATACCTGGGAGGCTCAGAATGTACTTAACACATTTGGTGTTTGGAGTTGGTTGTTATTTGATATATTTGTAAAGCTAATACAAGAAAGAATAACATGAGAAAAGATCTATAGTATTTGCAAGGGAACATCGAGTCTACAGAAAACTGGAGGACTGGAAAATGAAATGGTTTCTCATTTCTAGTTGATCAAAGATAAAACTGAGAAACCCCTTGAACCACAAATGCTGATGAACACAGCATTAGGGCAAAACCAAATCAAGGTTGTGACAATCACAGATTTCCTTAAGAGTTCTGATTGGATTCATGTAGCCTACGATAATTCCTTTCAGGAGGATAAAATGGCTGAGGAAAAGTGACAAAGGACTTGGTCCCAAGGAGGACTGATAAGCATAAGGCACCTGTAACTAAGTCTAGTGAGAGAGACTTGGTTCAAAAGGAATTTTCACATGGCTATAGCCCAGAATAAAAACATAAGTCAGCAGAGTTTCTAAAAGAGTTCTATTACTAATGGTACCACCAGCCTGGATTAAAAAGGCCTGTAACTATATATATAAGAAAGTCTTAATAATAAAACCTTCCCAGTTTTTCTTTACACATATTAAAGGACAGATTATCTTATTGTTCAGCAATATTCACTCTCCCTTCCAATGACTGGTTAAGAGTAGAAAAACTGAGAAAAGAGGTGCTTGATAATAACAGTAAGCTTTCATTTTCAGACTGGAAGATTTTTGTGATCAGTGGGATCATTTTCATGGAAAAGAGGAATTGAACCAATATTTTTCTCTGATTTTATGTACTTGCCTTTTATTTCTGAGTGCTGATAACATACCACATTTAAAAGGGAGTGAAAAAACCCCCAAAAGCAAATTTAAACTCTTCTTCAACTATTACTGAAATTAATACAATATCAGTTGATTAGGAACAATTTTTTGAGTTTTTTTTTTAAAGTTCTTTTTCTTTGACATTCTAATGAACTCAGCCTCTAAGCTGGATTCTCTGAAACAATGATGAGTAGATGATTAATGAATTCAATGGTAGAAAAAATACATTTTTAAACTATTATTTAAATATGTTTCCCCCTCTTTCATATAGAAAAAAATGAAACATATTTTGTTAAATTGATGAAGGAAGAAAGAAACATTGTGCACCGGGGAGCAGAGGATCCTTTGATACCCATGGGAACCTCAGCCTGGTCTGGGGGATTATTCAGGTTTGTTGTTGTTGAGTTTATGAAACAAGACTAAGTGGTAGGGAGAAGAAAAGGCACATAAAAAAGCCCTCTAAGAAGTTCAACCATTTGAAAAAATATTGCACATAAATTTTAAAAATTGTGCCTTCTCTTTTCCCTACCTCAGCAACAGGGAGAACTTGTGTTCCAGAAGGTGTAGCTATGAGATAGTGGTGCCTCCATCAACCTGGATTCCTCTATAACTTGGTGGAGTAGAGCCACCTGCCAACATATGCTGGATATGTACTATGATCAAGAAATAAACACTTGATGTGTTAAGCCACTGAGATTTCCCAGTTTAGCAGTTCCACACCATAATCTAAACTAATACTGTGGGTGTAAGTGACCACCAGGCACCTACTTCCTAAAGATGAGCTAATATCAAGGGAATAAAATTATATTTATAAATACTTGCTCAAAAAACTGAAAGTATATTATACCCTGATTCTGATTTGAGGTCTCTAGTGCAGTTTCAGACAGATGTCAGCTGGGGTTCTGGTCATCTATTAAGATATACTAGTCTAGATCTTAGCTCATTCACAAGACTGGTAGTCAATGCCGGCTTTCACTTGGGAGCCAATTTGGGGCTTTTGACCAGAGCACCAACACATGGCTTCGCCATGTGGCTTCATCCTCTCGTTGCAAATCAGCTGGGTTCTCAGAGGGAATAAAATCCCAAGAGTGAGCATTTCAAGAGAGCCAAGGATGAAGCCAAAGTCATTTTTATAGTCTAGATTTGGAAGTCCCATAAAGTTACTTCTGTGCATTGTATTAATCAAATGTCACTAAGCGTAACCCAGATAAAAGTAGAGTTCACTTCTCAAAGAGAAGAGTGAAAAAAAAATTGCATTGGTAGCCGTCTTTAATCTATCATACCCCTCCTCCTACACAACACACATTTCTACTCACTCACATTAAAATTCACTCACACATTAAATTCTTGCAAGCAGTAGCCATGCCTTCTCATAATTGGATATCTCTACTAGTGCCTGTTTCTGAGATTTAACCCATAGTATATACTCAGTAGTAACTGCTGAATAAATTCACCAATGACGCATATACATCTTTGATTTTTTTCCCCAAGCTCTTCTGCAGTGCCTAGATTTAGATGCTCAGTAAATCTGTTTTGAATAAATGGGAAGACACACACACGTATATATATATCCCGTATAAAAAGCCAAACTTAAAAGCTTACCAAATTAACATGTAAAATGTAAATACATAAATAATATTTTTTTCATGTGGGCAAAAGACTTTTAATTAAGACACAGTGAAGAAAATAGTTGGAAGCTCCAGGGGTTATCTTTCAGTTTTCATATAAATATATTCATATAAATACTTTTTTGGCCAAAATATACATTGACTTGAGTCAATAGTGTTTCTGACAAAGGGTAGGGAGAAGCAAACATTTCAACACTTAGGAAAACCGCCCTAAAGTAAAGATGGTCTGCTACTAATTTTTTTTTCTAGTATAGTCGGAATTAAGAAGAAAAGGAGATCTCAAGAATTCTTGAGAAAAGTATTACGACTAGTGTTATTGAGAGTTTACGAAATTTTCCCCCAAGTTTACTTGGTTTGTGAGTATATTGGCTTATTCTTCTGAGTTTGCATCAGTTTATAACTCCAGGGATATGAAATAGAATTGCCAATATTATGTCTACATACTTATGCAAACCAAATGGAAATTGAGTCATGTAATTTGTAACAGGACTAAAGGAGAACTGGACTTGCTTCTGCCCGTGATGCCCCGTTGCCATGACAGAAGCAGCTATAGAATGAGCAGAAAGAACTTAAGCCTTCTAAGCTAAAGTCTTTAGTCATTTTAGAAATTCCTTCCCTCTGTATTAATTACATGTTTTAGTTTGATGCTACATTCTAAGTGTAGTCTCATGCAAGAGCTGGAAGACATTAAAATCCAAAATAGTCTTTAGAATTCTATCCACAAGAGAAAAATCTGTTAGAAATGAGCATACATAGTGAAACAGAAAAATTTTGTTTTAAATTTAAAATAATGGAAAAAATTAAAAAATACTGTTTGTAATACCAGAAGCTTAAAGTATGTCTTTTCAACACATACTTCAACATCCCTTCCATTGTTGTTCATGAACTTTATAGTAAAATTCCTTGGCTACACATGCACTAGTTTTACCAGTTTTTTTCCCTGGACCTGTGTGAAAAATTAAGTATTTCTCTATTATTTTACTGATTGTAAATTTATTGTTATGGAATATTTGAATATTGAATATTTACTTGTATAATTCCTTTAAATTATATAGATCAAAATCTTCCCAATTTACAAGAAAATTAACTATTTACTTATAAAATATTTAAGATATTTTAATTTGTCAGAATTCAAGGGAGCTCAACATTCCTTTTGAACTAAGTCAGTGAAAATAGACTTTCAAAATTCAAGTACAATCTTAATTGAAATCTCTGTCTTAACAAAGAGAGAGGGAGAGAATTTCTAGAATAAAGTAAGACTTTTCTGCCAGTAGTTGAAATTATTAATGATTAAAATATTTTCCTTTGGAAGCTATCAAATTATAATATCACATCTAACTTTATAAAATACCAGTCTACTTCTAAAACTGTAAATATGTCATATTTAAACGTGTCTTAAAAGATCTGATTGTAAAGCTGATAACTGTCCTCAAATATCTTTAATTTTAAAAAGAGTAAATCACATTTATCAATTAATAAATATATAATGAAAATAATGACTGGTTTTTATCACCATGCCTAGAAAGGGCAATGAAAACAAGGCACAAGGAAGAGGGATTATGTAAGATTGTAGAAGACATTTTATGTGCTCTATGGTGTATGGGCATATGTAAGTGGAAGAATATCAGTGGTGGGAGGGAAGTACAGTATACATGGGTAATTTTCTGGTATTTTCCAGAAGGCCTGCAGGCAGTTTTCTGGTGTCTAACGCATTTGTATTTTTTAAGTGTTTATTGCAGATGACATTCTTGTATATATCTAATATAAACTTTGTAGAGTGGTAAATGCAATGATTTAGGAAAGATTTAGGAAAGTCCCTCGGCTTCTAAAATTCTAAAAGGAAAGCAGCGTAAATTTAACACCAACTAATATCCAAAATATTAAACAGATAAAATGTTGCACATTCTTTAGGTATATCTTCTTAGAAGTTTTATAAAATTAATATTGTACAATTAGCGCATAAGAGCAAGATCTAGGAATTGACCACCAAGGAGGATATTGTCTAATTTCAGTTTCTATCTTTTTTATTTCCAGAAAAAAATCTGGAGTCTCGATGCAGTTAGCTAAAAGTGAATAATAAACAGAATGGAACAATTCCACCTAGCCAACAGGTCTACTACATACAAAGGCCAGAAATTTTTAATGATTACTGTGTTCTTCTCCCTCTACATTACCTTGTTAACACCTCCTCTTCCATATCCACGGCAGCATCTTTAGGCACGGAATATTGTAGTGTTATATTATGTCAGTATCATTCTGAAAAAACTTACGTGAGGACTTTAAGTGGTGGACTAACTACTATTACTGATCTGTAGAGATTTGTTGTGCAGTAAACATCTGTCACACTTTGTGGCACCAGCATTTGCCGATGGTCTTCCTTTGTTTTGGGATATGGTCTCATGGTAGAATGTGAGAACCAGTTGTAGCTTCATTGCCTTCAGGCATGATTCTCTGTGTATTTGGTTGTTGCAACAAAGAATACTCTTCATTTTCATCTCTCTCTCTCCCCACCCCATCTCGTTTTTTTTCTCTCGCTGTCTCTCTAACACACACACACACAAACACATCTGACAATGTTATCAAATGTTGATTTATTAAAAGTCATAATCTTTATATATATTTTTTCTAGCATTTTCCAAAAGACATATGAAAAAATGCCTTGAGTAGAAAAACATTTTAAATGAAAAGTATTTCACCATTCATCAAACTTACCTCTTTTTTTTTTATCATGTGCTAGGCATTGGAACTTTATAAGGGGGAATACAAAGAATTATTTCAATGGTGAGGCCAATACGCAAAATTTTTTGTCATAATGTTTCATACAGTTATCAAATGTTAAACCGGATTAATTAAATACCCAAGTGATTCCTTTAACACACACACTCATTACAGAGTAATTCCTGACTTTAGGGAGAGCAGCAGCTGTGCTGAAAATGAGTTACATGCATTCTGCAACAGAGCTGGTCAATGTGCAACATTTGCAGGGTGGTCTGTGCACCATTTACAACTGAACCATCCAGGGTGTACATCTCAGGCCTACTAAATCAGAATCTTCAGTCAGTGGAGCCCAGGGATTTTCATTTTTAATATTCACTCTCTGGATGATTGTAAGTAACGCTAGGGAAAATTTGAGGGTAAAGTATAAATTTCTCCAAAAAAAACCTTAGCTCTTAAAATGAAAATAGAAGAATTAGTAATAGTTTCAAATGCTTTGCATCATATTTAACACATTCAAAATTTCAGGTTCTGATTGTTACCTTTTTTAATGCGTCGTTTCATATGCCAAGCTTAGAATGATAACATTCTCCTCATCCAACAGAGAAGAAAGCCACAGCAAATGTAAATTGTTTCAAATGCTTCCAAATAGGAAGAGCCCTGATTAACACTAGAATACAATGCTCCTAAAATCCTAACTGTGTGCACCATTTAGTTCCATGCTGTTTGGATTCCTTAAGCTTCTTTTTCTTGCAACACCATTATGTCAAGCTTCCACAGTGAGGCACAGAATTGGGGCAAGTATGTATCAGACCAATTTAGGCCATAACCACAAAGTGTCTCAGTACTCTTTTTAATTTGACTATGACAACTAATCCAGCTATAAAATCTCAAAAGGATATGAATAGTCACCCAGAACAACATTTTGAAGTGTCTCAACTCATTTGTAGGCTGGACTAAATACTTAAAAGTGTGTTTTATTATACCTGCTTTTGGTAAACCATGCATATATATAAGTTACTCAGAACTTTCTAACAAAAGTGTGTTTTTTGCTGTGCTACTTATCCTGGCTGGGGACCCCAGTTGGCTGGTGTTGTCTTTATCTTATTGCTAGAATCTTGAGAAACACCTATGTCTTCAGCTCCTTACCTCACTACAGAGCATAATCCGTATTATAGTCCAGGCAGGTAGACTAAGGGATACTTATAATAATATACATTTTCAATATTTTTCTTTTGGCTAGGGCTAAACTATCAGAACTATTGTGTACTTTGCATGCAGAATCACAACAACTTGTATAAATGAATTAGTTAAATAGGTATTAGAAGGCTCTGAAGATTCAATGGAATGCTTTGGGTTTAAAGTTTAGAGATTAGGGGAAATCCTCCATTCTGCCTTGGTGATAGATTCACTGGATCATGTCCAAATCTATCCTCAAAAGAGGTGATTGTAGCACCAACTCTTAAGCTATGTTCTGTTTATTCAAAAGGTTGATAGGTGACATCCTTGAGAATAGTCATGCAATGCACTAACATCATTGAACACACTCATTCTTTTGCCTTTTTTCCCCAACTACATCCAGTCTTTAATGTTGATCATTTTTGTTGGCTCATTAATTCAATTTTCCTTTGTTCAATAAAATCCCCAAATGCTGATGTTGAATTGCCAGGAATAAGAATACTGATGATAGAAATGGCACCAGAGAAGTCATTGCTATTCTTGGCCACAGACATTTCCAGTCTGAACAATAGCTGTTTTCTTCATAGCTTTCACCAATGTCATATATTAAGCAGGGATTTTGTGAGCTCAACAAATGAATGGAAAAGGCTGCAAAATATGTTGCAGAAATCTCTCACAGGTAGGCAGGAAATTTGAAATAGATGATCAGAACAGAAAGTTATAAAGAGATGTCTAGGTCAACGACAAAGTAACACTGCTGAAGTGTGCTCTAAAGTGCTGTGCTATTCAGTCAGCAGCTCAGCCACTGTTTTCCCAGCTGACTTTGAATCCATTGCTCTATGGAGACTAAAAGGAGGGAGGTCAGAAGATTGGGCTATTTGAAGGCTTAAAAAATATTAAGAATGCAAGTTTCGTGAGAATAGAACTATCTTAAGGTATTTTATTTTATAACTTAATGTAATAAAGTTCTTATACTTTTTCATGACAAGTATTTAAATCAAAATTTTCACAGATTGCAAATATCCAAATAGAGAGTCAATTCTAGAGTTTGCTGGATATGAATGATAGAGAATTATGGAGGATAGAGGTAACATGCTCCTACTGTAACTATCTGCCTTTCCTGGCTTTTCCATCAAAGCATGAGTGGGAGGTAATGCATGGAAAGAAAACGACATCTAATTGCAAAAAAAAGAAAGCAGAGTAATAAAGAATTTTACTGAAAAATACCTAAGACCTAGGGAAATTTCCTGAGTTTATTCAAATCTTCTTTACCTCTCCAGAGAACTTCAAGAGTGATGACTGCCCCTCCAACATTCCGTTTCAATCTTCTAAACCTTTTTCTTGCCATTCTATACTTTTTTTCTCTTTACTCCTTAGTAATCTATTATATGAATCAAGATAATCCTTCCTAGACTTTTTCCTTTGGATCACCACCATTACTCCTGACAATCAGAAAGTACGAATAAAAATCCTCATTATTAAATGATAATAGTAGTGGTGGTTGGCGTGGGGGGAGCAGAAGACAGGTTATACTTTCTTTTTTGTCTCGACATATTAGCAAAAACTTCCTGGCCTAACAAGGAAGCTCTTAAGGCTCTTATAAAATAGACCAAATTGAAATATGTTCCTTGTTTTCCTACCTGCCTGAAATGACAAAATAATTAGTGTTCTTCCTTTTTAATTTAATATGACACATTTCCTTACACATGGTAAAAGTTGGATAAATATGCACTGAAATGAATTTCACACTAGAAGACAAAAATATTAAGACTGGATATAAAATTTGTGTTTAAATTAAAAATTTATCTGAATGAAATATCTATGGTATAGATATGGTGAGTTATACACTATATAAATTATAAAATGTGTTATAAAACTCATGTTTTATGATTTTATGCCTTCCTTCTATGTGCTATGCAAACCGAATCTTCTACTTTGGATACAACTATTACGAATAATTGATTTGATGATACAGAAAACAATTGGAGCCACTTTTCTATAAAAAAATTTTGAGGACAAAAGAAAGAAATACAGAATGTAAATAAGCTAAGGTATATGATAAACAAATAGAACATGACAACACTTTTTTTTCCTGCTGGAATAAATAAAATATTTTTTGTGGTGATTTATGTCTATTGTATCTGTATGGCAAAAATACTAAAGAATTGAGTGATATCATACATTATCATACATTACTTCACAATTCCATAATGAGGGATGCCATGTTAGACATATAGTAGGAATATTTTATGGAAATTGGCCAATGTTCTAAATCAAGGATCTTTTCCCCCTTGAGAGCTGGTTGTTAAACATTTACTAGCACACCACTAACTGTAGGTCACCATTTCTATCAGATGTGCATAAGAACATGATGACAGTGATCTGTGTGGAATAAATCACATCCTCACCCATTCCAGAAATTATTATTCCTTAAGGCCAAAGTTAGGAAAATATTATCATTCAACAGTCTGTCCAATTACAATGAGAGAATGGAGATTTCAATATCCCCTATACATGATGCACGAGAGTTTTTGCTCCTTGCCGTGGCACTTCACTGACCTGAATTCTCATTCATTGATATTTCAAGCTTGGCTTTCTGTCTCATGATTGCATAGGCAGAGCATGTAGGCTTCCCAACACAACTGCACCAGTCCAAGTCTCAAGCAAGCAGGTGAGCATCTGGACAGTTTAGTGTTGATCTTTTTTTTTTTGCTGAGGAAGACATGCCCTGAGCTAACATCTGTGCCAATCTTCCTCTATTTTGTATGTGGCACACCACCATAGCATGGCTGGTGAGTGGAATAGGTCTGTGTCCCACATCTGAACCCGGGAACCCAGGCCGCCAAAGTGGAGCATGGAACTTTAACCACTTGGCCATGAGGCCAGGCCCAGTTTAGTGCTGATCTTAATGTTTCTCAAATACATTTAAGTATCAAAAAATTACGATTGACTTTTAATTTTATCACTAATGTGTCTTGTGATATTTTCCATAAGTCCACACTAAATGAATATCCTTCCTATCCCTCTTATCTTTTTGTTTCTCCAAAGGCAACGTGAGAAACCCCCTGCAAATTTTATTAAAGAAATCAAGTCCCACTTAGAGAAAGTAGCCCTCTGAAAGTGTCACATGGATGAAACTTTCTAACGGAGAGTATAATTATATCACTTGGTGAGTGATCTGGGGAACTGCCAAACAAATTAATTGACTCAAAATCAGATACAGTTTACCACGATACTTACTTTAGACATGTTTCTCAATCTTTTTTACATATCACCCCTCTAAAGAGAAAAATTAAATATCAATTCTTCCCAATGAGAGAAACTAAATACTAAGAAATAGGATTTTCACAGATTAGGTGCCACAAACCATTGTCCCATCTAAATGTTATCTTTGCTCCCCACCAAGAACCAATTTTCATCTTATTGGTGGCAATATCATCCCAGTTGAGATTGCACATGAACTTCATTCTGAGAGTTTACCTCAAAATGTCAATTTGTTTCCCTAGCTTAGAAGATATACCTTTTATTAGAAAAAGCCGATTATACAGAGATATCACATATATTTCTTGAATTAGCTTCTTTCAGTTTTCAGAGTTTAAAATGTCTAGGATATTGTCTTAACTCTTAGGCAGTCTAGAGCAGTAGCGTTCAATAAGATAGCCACTAGACATGTATGGCAATTTAATTTAATTTAAATTAACTAAACAAAAATTCAGTCTCAGTTGACACATTTCAAGTGCTTACTTGCCAATTATGCCCTGTGTCTATCATGTTGGAAAGCACAGAAATAGAACATTTTCATCATTGCAGAAAGTTCCATTGGTAACACTGTTCTTTAGCCTCCTACTCAAAGTGTGTTCCATGGACTAGCATTGTCAGCATCCTATAGGAGTTTATTAGAAGATCAGATTCCTGGGCTCCACCTTTGACCCACTGAGTCATAATTGGGACTTTTCACAAGATACCTGGGGTTTCATATGAGGACACATCAGTACCTCAAAGAGGTCATTTTTGAATCTGCTTTTAAATGTTAACTTCCTTGCAGATACATCACATTAAAATGTGCCTAATTTTTGAGATGTAGAGGCCAGTACTCTATCTGAGCCTTTCTTTTTTATTCAATGCCAGAACAACAATTAAGTCATTATAAATTTATTTTCATGATAAGGATAATTATGATATATTTATCATTTTCCAAGTCATCTTATTTAATTAAACAAGTTAATCATTTTCTAGAATTGTTTGAACACACATCTTTTAAACTCTGAAACCATGCTAACTGTAGTGGGACTTTCAGGGAAAAAAAGGCATGCAGCAAAAGAAAAATCAGAGTCAGAGTGCTGCTCATTATGATGTGCCACTTTTTTGAAATGTGAAAATACTTGGGTCAACATAAGGAGGCCGATACCGAACCAAGGCAGCTCTCTGGGAGCGGAACTAAATACCACACTTGTAACTGACACATGTAACGGGGTTAACTCAATTTTAAAAATCAAGATAATAATTAATCTGTATTCACCATTACATATGCCAACCCAAAGACATTTAATATTATTATAAAATCTCCAAAAACAATTTAGTTCTCAAAATTGCATAGCCTCTCACTGTGGCCTCCTTTGAAACTGAGAAAATCTTGCTTCACATATATTGCATGATATCCCACCACTTTTTACATTAACAGGAAATTGTTTCATGACAATGAAAATGATTAACATGTCAAATAGAATTATTACTGTGAGTCTTCTTAGGTAGATCATTTGAATATAACTATGTTCTGCATATTTGTACTTGAAGATACTCATTTCTTTACAAATAGCCAAGATTCTAAGATAAGCAGTTCTCGTAAAGATGTATAGGGCTTAGTTCAGGCTCCGAAGATAATTAGAAAGTTTCACAAATGGGCTGGCCCTGAATTCCAACTCTTTAAATAAACCAGGGATCCAAATAAAATAAGCTAATCTGGCTCAAGTTTTGTAAAATCACGCCAAAATTCCATCTTTAACTGGTCAAAAATACAACATACTTTCTGGTGGCCAAACAAAAAATAATCACATTATTTTATGATGAAGACTATGGTCCATGTCTTTCTTGGAAGTGAGATTAAATTTATTTTTCTTCTGGTTCAGCTTCCTCTGTTCAAAGATTATAATTTGTATACCTGAATTATTGAAGAAGTTGTTCAAAGTGATAAAAAATTTCAAACTTCTCAGCTCATAGACTTTCCTGGAGATCTTTCCTCTCACTCACTCACACAGAGATCTTTTGCCTCTTGCTATATTTAATACTTCTTTTCAAAGCTGAAAGGCAGGATATTAAAAAGCACATGCATATATAATCAGAACTCAACTTCCTCCCCTCCCCTTAAGTTGGTTCCCAACTGACATGCTGTACTAACTGAAATTTCACCATTAGGAATTCATTACGTTATCCCAAATCATATCTTCTCCAAACATCAGTTTTTATGTTGCAGAGTCCTGAGATAGTTTTCATCTACATTTTACTGTATGGATTCTTTTATCAGATTACTTACCTCCAGCTGTGACAGGTTGCTTGAGTTTTAAGGAATGTGACTGGGAATAAATGGGACAGGATAATACTAGAGCCTAGAGTACTATCTATGGATGACAGGCTTGGCCAAGGTTCTGAGAGGACAGTCTGAGCTGCCTGGTACTCTGGGATGCCCTGGATGGAGAACAACGCAATAGAGACAGAAGGTGATGGGACAGGATCAAATTTTATCAATGTCTCATTTTGCCCAGGACTATAAGGCTGGGTGACTATTAGTTGCACTAGAGCTTTCTCAATCAATCAGGAACCCTGTATTTAAAGTCTGAAGCTTTAAACTTATTAATTAAACTTATTATTAATTAACTATTACTTAAACATTAATTAGATGGATGGAATTTCACTTCAAAGGTTGTGCTAAGCAAAGTACACAAAGCAACAAAGACTTTCCATATACCAATAAAGCTAATTCAAATAACCATTCCAGTTTTTTTCTATTTTGGTTATTTGTGAGAAAGTAATTTTTGGTCTGAATTATCTGCTGATAATTCTCTCAAATATCCACTTCACTCACTGTCACACAGCTCGTGGCTCAGGACAGTAGTGGAGTATAATTTATATGCTTCTGGAATGTAAAAGAATAGTCACTGCTGTCTCACCAGTGAAATTATCACAGTAAACCACTTTAATAAGAAAAATAAATTGAGAATACATTTTAGTAATTGAAAATTATAATTTCATGCTGTTATGATATGTTTATAACTTTCCAAGTTGTTTTGTATAATTACACAAGTTAACCATTTGCCCTAATTGTTTATACTGTTAGTTTGGGAAAATAGTTTTTCTAAAATCTTAGAGAATAATATGGAAAAACAAATGCATAGAGAATAACATAATTGAATAAACATATGCAAAACAGAACTGATAGTGATAATTTTGAGAAGATAAAATTGTTTATAAAAAATTATTAATAACATTGCATTTGTAGGAATCACAAAAATTTACCGGATAAAAATTAACTACATAAAAAAAGAAATATCATTCTTAAGATGATACAGAAAGATTCTTGTCTGTAAAACCTTGCATTTAAAAAATCCAACTCTCCTCTGTATCTCTATGATATAATACATCAATATGATGCAAACTCCCTTCTGCAAAAATAAAAACAGCTTTGAAAATGGAAGGGTTTTTGTAAGCATTTCCAGAGTAAATTAGCAATTCCAGAAAATTTAATAGAGAATTATAAGCATTTACTTTATTCACTCTAGTTGTTAAATCCTCCTAGGAATTCTTACAAAATATGTGTGCTATAGGAAGTACATTAAATCATTTCTAATTAGCAGAAGTACTTATATATCTATATAAGCATTTTTAAAGTGTCGTGTTTATAGAAAACTAAAACTTGGCCAGATAACATTATGCTTCTTGGATTCCAAAGCTATATCCCAGGGAACAGAATAACATTCTAATTTTTACATCCTCTCACAATTCTAAAAATACCTGACTTAGTTGCACTATATTTAAACTATGCAATTTCAACTATAAATGTTCAAAAACAAAACAAAAAAATTATTTAAATTATATTTTGCATGGGTACTATCAAAACTTTATTGTGCATTTTGTATACATTTTGTATAAGTCTTTTAAATACAATACCTTACACAAAGCCACACGTGACATATTAGTGAACGATTAAGGGATTTTTAAGGATAATTTGATTAGACCTGATTTCTCTTTTGCACACCGACTTTAGAATCTAATTCTGGCATAAGACGTCATTTTTCATGAGTAGTTATTTGCAGTGAGGTTTATTCCAAGGAAGACAGATAGACATTAAATCTTCCAATTTTCTCTCTTTCTTACTCCCTCTAATGGTAGAGAATTCTGAACTTAATAGTGCAGAATTCTGAATAATAAAGAGAAACAGATGTCAAGTCTTCCTCTTGATATGGGTGACCTTATCTGTTAGGAGTCAGGGGATTTTTAAATAGGGGGATTTAATATAGGAAATTTGCTACCCAGGTGTTGGAGGGTTGAGGAGCAGAGGGAAACACTAAAGCAAACTTCAAGGAGTAGGAGCAGGAAGGAGCTACCCCCACTAGAGCCGGGGAGAAGAGGGAAGAGATTAGGGTAACCAGAACCAGGGCAGACCTGTAAGTCGAGGGCACTTCCTGACTTCCGCTGATATCTCTGAGCAGGAACAGCGAAGCGGAAAAGGACGAATGCTGAAACCACTGCCACTGTGGGGGTGACGGTGACAGGCACAGTAAGCAAACAGTAATAAGTCCTTCCTCCCCTCCTCCCATCTCCTAATCTCCCTCTCATTCCTCCTTTTAAAAAATTAATTACAAATCTTTACAAACAAACTAACCAATACTAATAAAATATTGTTTCTACCATAAAGCTACAAGTCCTTGGTAGCATTGAACTGAAGTTCAACTTGAGTTCATAGACTTAAAACTTCTATATATTATTCATATTTAACTCTACATTTCATTAAAAGTCCTTGAAATGGCAAATTCAGAAGATGGTTTTATGTAGAATAAAGAACCTCAGATTGGGCATCAGCAAAACTGGTTTTTAATCCAGTTTCCATCACTAGCTAATTGATTTTGGACAAATCTCTTAAGTTGCCTGAACATCATATTCCTCATTGTGGGGCTTTATTTGATATTTCTAATGTCATTTCAAGATTCATGGATGGGAGAGTATTTGATTCAATGAATTACAGAAGAACAATACAATAAATTATGTTGTTTACTGAACAGTCTGATGATATGTTATAGAATTTACATACATGACTTTACATAAAATAATGGTGCTATAAAGAATATGAAGAAATTATTTGATCTATCTATATGCTTTCAGATACATTAGCTGCCTTGGAATGCAAAACTAAAAGAAAAGGTTGTCTTTAGTAATAACACTTTGTTGAAAGACGTGTAATAGAAATGGTTCTTTGTTTTGTCCAAAATTGTTGTATCGTTTCTTAAGTTGGAGAAAATGCAATCAAATTTGCCCAGAATCAGAAGGACATTATTAGTTATTGTCTAAATTGTGCCTCTCTTTGTAAATGTCATGATACCTGGAGGAATATGAAGTGGTTATTTTAAAAGTCAATAATTAGAAACTACTGAAAAATCAATCTAGTATATATAAAGGGGTTGAGATGCGGAATAACTTAGCATTTGGAAATTTTGCCATTTTTCTGAAATGTTAAAATAAGAAGAATCAAAGTGACAAAATATTGGTTTCTAAAGCAGGATAAAATTCAGTAGAAATAAAGAAATGGAAAAGACTGACTAGACAAAAACATAAAAGAAAAACCTGGAGTCTTGTTACTGAATCCAAGCCATAATGATTCTGGAATTTATTAAAAGGAATAGTTCATAGGGCATTTGGAGGTAATCTTTCTGTTACATTATGCATTCATGAGCTCTTTATTAAGATACTGTGTGGCTACTTTTGGTCACTACACTTTTTTAAAGATGTGGACAAACTGGAAAAGATGAGGGAAGAATGAGAAAAAGAGTAAAGGGATAGAAAATAGTAACCTGAGGAAAAGTTTAAAAGAATTGTGTTGTTTATAAAGAGAAGAAAAGCCCAGGGAGCAGTCTGATTGCTGTAATTAGACACTAGATTCACTAGATTATAACTAATTATTATTTTTTCCTCCACCCCAATGTTAGCTAGAACAAAAGAAAGGTGTTTAAATAAAGAGCACTTTATTGTATATATACCCCTCAAATTAAACTTGCATTTGTTTTTCCATTTCTTCCATCTAGTGGGAGAAGTGCTAGAAAGTTACCTCGATAATCCTTAGGAGGATAAATCTCCCTTGAGATCTGAAAATAGATCCTTCATTTTTTCTGAATAGAGTAGTTTCCTTGGTCTGGAAAAGGGGCTACCTAGTCATCTTTCGTGTTTTGGATGGTGTTAGGCCCAGAACATTTAGTGTAACAATCCTTATGAGGGTGAGTGGCTGAACTGGAAAGGAGGAATCTATGGGGCCCTTTGAATTTTGAGAGTTATAAAGGGAAGGCTCTGGGCATGTTCAGAACTGCAAAGACAGCTTCTGAAAAAATTTGGAACAGTACTTTCAGAGTCTGAGTGATGGCTGAATATGGCCAAGAGAGATGAGCACAAGCAGCTGGATTATGTAAACCCAAGAAGTGGAGATCCTTGTTCCATATCATTCTCAGAGGGTAGAATTCTTTGGAGATTCATGGACTCCATCATCTAATTGATTGTGGAGGACCGGTTGTCAACAGAGACACCATGTGGCAGGGAGAAGCAATGGCAGTAAGAGAATAATGAGAAACCCAGCTTCTCTGAAGTCCTGAGAGGTGGGACCCCACAAAGAAGAATTGGGCTTTCCTTCTAATATGGATATTTCACAGTGTAATAGAGGCATAACTGCATTTACAGCCCACCTTGGAGAAGTAGCTATGTAGGGGAGCAGCTATATTAAGAGAATATTTTTAAAGATGAAAGGAATAATGAAAAGGTATAAATAAAAATACATTGAAAACATTCAATTGTCTACAAATATTATTTCCTCCTGAAAGTCGTTGCTAATATGCCTAGATGAGATCAAATCTTCCCATTATCAACTCTCATGGCACCATGAACCTCTACTTAGAAGTCATCAAAATTGAAATTTTATATTTATTGCTATATTATCGACAAAATCTGTCTCCTCTCTAGAATACACATTCCACAAAAGCAGGCCCACGCATCTCATCTTTGTATTTTCAACATAGGCTCACAGGATCACTGTCGTATGTCAACCTCTATCACAGTGGTACATAAGATACATTCGATACATAACACACATTCAGTAAATAGGAGTTCAATATCCTTCTTTAACAGTCTAAAAGTGAAAGTTAAATACATTATTTTAAAAACTCTTCTCATAGTAAAAAACCTCAGGCATCAGAAAGTTTCACTGGTGTATCTTTCCAAACATTTAAAGAAGAAATAAAACCAGTCAGATGTAAATTATTCCAGGAAGTGGAAAAAAAGGGAGTAGTTTCTGGTTCCTTTTATAAGAATAATATCCAATCCTTGATTCAAATATAGATGCAAAAATTGTTAATAAAATATTGGCAATTAGAATTCAGTATATATACACACATATACTAATACCAGGTGGGGTTTTTCATATGTAAAGTTAGTTTAACATTAAAAAAAAAATCAATCAGTGTAATTGATCATACTAAAAAAAAGGGGGGGGGGAATCATGATTACTTTGATAGATTTAGAAAGCAACAATTTGACAAAATTCAACACTTATGATAAACACTCCAAGAATACTAGGAATAGAAGGGAAATATCTTAATCTATTAGTAATCTATAAGAATATCTTCAAAAAACCTAGAGCAAACATCTTGCACAATGGTAAAATATTGAAAAGATTTCCCTTGAAATCAGGAATGAGACAAGGATATTCACTATGAATATTTCATTCCACATTGTACTGAAAATTTAGCCAGTAAACAGGGCAAGAAAAGAAGGACATAATAACTGGAAAAGAAGAAATAAAATGATCATTTTTCATACACATAATAATTGTGTGCCTAGAAAATATAAAAAGCTTACAAACAATTATAATTAATAACTGAATTTAGCAATGTTATTGGATGTGTCCAATCCACAAAAATCATTTGCATTCCAGCAACAAAACAACAAAAAGCAAAACAGAAAAAATTAAGACCATTATAATAACATCAACAAACATCAAATGTTGAGGAATAAATTTATCAAGATGTTCAAAGCCTCTACACTAGAAACTAAAATTCTCATTAAGATGAAAGAAGACTAAATAAATGGAGGGACAATTTATGTTCATTGAAAGGCACAGTATTGGAAGGTGCAGTATTGTAAAGTTATCAATTTTCCCTAAAGTATGTATAGATTCAATGAAATTGCAATCAAAATTCCAGTTTTTTTAAAATCAAAATTTAAAGGCTTATTCTAAAATATATATGGTAAGGACCAACAAGAGCAATACTGAAGGAAAAAAACAACGCTAGGCACTACCAAATATCAAGACCTATTATAAAGCTACAGTAATGAAAACAATTTGATATTTGTGCAAGGATACAGAAGTTGAATAATGGAACACAATAGAAAGCCCAGAAATGGCCCCCATATACTGTCATCTGATTGTCGTGGATGATCTTATGTGCAGCCACGATTCCGTTAATAAACGAAGGACTTATTCTCTCAGCTGCTGGGAATGCTGCTGGAAGGTGGTTCTCAGCCATCAGCCCTTCATGGGGAATGCCTTGGCTGAAGAAAACCGGCTCACTCAAGGTCAGAGCTACTTCTGGGGTTAGCCTGCATCCAATGACTGATCAGCAAGGGGCATTAAGGCCCAGCCCCCTCTCCCCAACTCAGGACAACTCTGAGAGACCATCCCAGTTCCAGACCTCTCCTTGGAATCCACAGAGGTTTTTGTTGGAATGCCATTACAGCTTAGCTTCTCTCTGTCCAATTCTGTTTTCTTTCTATCTCTTTTACAGTTGTAGATTCCCAAGGGCACTCTTTAACAAACATCTGACAAGCTAATCTTTATCTCAGAGTCCTCTTCATAGGGAAGCCAAATTGCAGCAGATAGTGCCAGGAATGTTCTAAAAAGCAGATACTAATATGCAATTTCAGAGCTGGATCATCTGCTGCCTGACTGGAGGATGACAGCGGACTACTGCAAAGTCAACCAAGTTGTAGTCCAAGTTGCAGCTGCTGGGCCAGATGTGATTGTCTTTGCTAGAATAGAATAACAGGTGCATGGTATATGGCCATTGATTTAATGCATGTGTTCTTTTCCATTCTTACCAGAAAAGAGAATCATAAACAGTTCAGGTTTACTTGGAAAAGATATTGATAGACATTTAGAATTTTGTCACAGGGCTATGTTAACCCTCTTGCACTGTGCCGTGATATAGTCCAAGGAGATCCATACCCCCTGGATATCCCACAGCACATCACACTGGTCCATCATACTGAAGCCATTGTGCTAATTGGACTGGATGAGTTATCAAAGGCTAATGGATTGGAGGCCTTGATAAGACCCATGTGTTCCAAAGGGTGGGAAGTAAAATGCACAAAGATTCAGGGATCAATCACACCAGTAAAATTTTTAGGAGTCCAGTGATCCCTTACTCTCCAAAGTAAAGGGTAGATTACTGCATTTTGTACCACTGAGAAGGAAGGTCAATGCCAAGTAGGCCCATTCGTGTTGTGGAGGCACCATGTGGCACATCTGGGAATACTGCTCTGACTTTTGTACCAAGTAACACAAGAGTTGAGTTAGGGCCTTTGAGTAGGGCACAGAGCCGAAAAAGGCTCTAGAGTCTGGTCTCTAGGTAGACTCTAGGGTATTAAACCTGATAGACCCTGTGGTATTTAAGGTATCAGTAGTAAAAGATCCTCTGAGGAGTTTACGGAAAGTCTCAATGAGAGAGTTATAACATAGGCCCTTAGGGCTCTGTAGTAAAGGCCACATCCTCTTCAGAGGATAATTACATGCCTTTTGAAAAGCAGACTCTAATGTGTTATTGCGTCCTGGTAGAAATGGAGCACCTGATCATAGGAAGTGACCATGTGGCCAGAACTCCTAGACATGAGCCGAGTTCTGTTAGATCCACCATGTAATGAGGTCAGGCGAGCCTAGCAACAATTCATTGTAAGATGGAAGTGGTAGATCTTGGGGATCAAGCGTGAGCAGGACTGGAGGGCACAAGCTAGTTATGTGAGGCTGTAACACAGATCCCCATGTCATCCACCACTGCTGTCTCCCAGCTCACATTTATGACCAAATGGGAGATCCATTATGAGCAGCTACCCTTCTGGTCTCCAAAGATTCCCTACTCTTCTTCTCATACATAGGACATGCTAACCTGTATTAGTTAAGGTCTAGTCAGAGGAATAGAATTACAAGCAATGCTATAAATATGGATTTGTTATAGGCAATTCAGCTTATATATTAAACAGCTTATATACAGCTATTGCTTTGGCATCTGACACTGGGCCTAAAGTCAGCAGGGGAAATAGTAGGGAAAGAAAGATGGACATAAAGTGGGGGAGAGCAAGACCAAATTGGAACCTACGAGGACAAACCGGACCCTGCATCACTCTCTTACCACCTCCAAGTCACCAACTTTGATATTGTAGGTGACCTGTTGGAGAAGCTGGAGCCCTGTGTCATGGAGCTACATACACATCTGGCCCAGGAATAGAAGAAGCTGAAGATAGAGATCTGGCAGGAGCTGGAGGAGCCGTTGGCCAGTTGCTTCCTCACACCAAGGCAAACCAGCAGGTCAGCGACATGTGTGATCAGCAACAGTGCCAGATGGCCCTGAACAGACGTTCTGAGCATGGAAAGAAAATGACTGTTACTTCATGTTGCCTTCCAAATTTCATACAAAATGTCTCTTGTGGCACAAGCTAACCTGACACTTTGCAGGGAAGGGAATTCTCAGAATTTTGTGGTTTGCTAAACTACCGCAGTACAAATTTACCACATCTCCTCCCCAAGGGAAGCAGCAAAATTCCATGAAGTCCAAAGCTCAGGGATGTCTAGATAATGTGCTGTCTCACCATGAAGTCCAGATGTGGCTCATTGTGATCTAGTTACCCAGGAACTTGAAAAACAAATGATCTGGTCTCCCGTATTCCTACCTCATGCACGTATCCACAATATACAATAGTGGAATGTCACAATACACATTCCCATTTGAGAAAAAGGAAAATTAGGAAACACACAGCAAATGCCAGTTTCTAGCAATGCTGAGATCCTGGTGGGCTGCAACTGCCAGATCTCTTTCCTGGATGCAGAAGAATTGTCTTGATTTATCACCAGTTATGCTTCCTGGGACAGACTTTCTTGTCCATTGTACTTTGTGGCCCCTGGTTGACCCTTCTGGAAAGGTATTCCTTTTCCATTATTCTCAGTGACTGCTTGTGAATTCAACAACTGAGGAGTTTGCCCACCTTGGGTGCAGTACCACCTTTACAGCACACTTTCTGTTTCTGTGATGTTTGGGTGCTAACTTAACAGCTGGGTCCTAATCCATATGGTGTTCATTTTGGTGCTGGTGTGAAAAATGGTCTAATATTTTCCCCCTCAAATATATAGTTGGTTATTTCACGCTTATTTATTGATTTGTCCATCTTTTCCATGCTAATTTGAATCTGTGAAACTATTTCTGGACCCTCTATTCTGTTTCCTTGATCTTTTAAAACTATAATTCAGTGGCTTGAACCAGGAATGATTCCTCCCCACTCACACCCAGGAGAATTTGCAAGGTCTGGAGACATTTTTGGTTGTCACAACCAGATCGTGGGGTCCTACTGGCATCTAGTGGGTAGGAGTAAAGAATGCTGCTAAATATCCTACAATACACAGGACAGCCTTCCACAGGAAAGAATTATCTGGTCCAAAATGTCAGTTGTGCTGAGCTTGAGAAATCCTGCTATAATAATTTCAAAAATACCCTTTTAGGCATTATTTTTATTTTATTCTCTTCGATGTGTCTTTAAGAGTAAACAAGTTCCACAAAGACACCTTTTTTGGGTTTTCTTGAAGATTTCATTGACTTATAGATTAAGTTGGTAAGTGTCAACATCTTTATAGTATTGAATAATTCCCATTTAGGAGTATGGTATGGTTCCTCCTTTATTTTGGTCTTTCTTTACATTCTTCAGTAGAGTTTTAAAGTTTATGTATATCCTGCTTGTTTATTTTAGATTTTATTCCTAATCTTTTTACTTTTCTTATTGCTCTTAAAAATTGAATCTTTTTTTTTCAATTACATTTTCTCATTTTATATGCACTAGAAACTTTCTGTCTTTTAAAATATTCTCATATGTTGTATTTACCGTAGGTATTATCTGTTACTGAAAGTTAAAAAAAAACATTTCTTGGTATCTTGAGGTTCTCCCACCAAAATATCACTGTTCTTCTTTCCTTGAGTTCTAAACAAATAAAGAAAAAAATAAAGGAATGGAAAGTGAAGACCAAAATGAAAACGTCTAAACTAGAAGACGTAACTTGATGGAAGAGCCAAACAGTCTTGCTAACTAAATCCCGGAATTTGGCAGATTTAACCCATCCAGTCACGAGCACTGATAGAGTGCTGGCACTTTACTCTGAACAACGATGACTTTCTCCTATGCTTCCACTCTTTATATCTCTAATTTGTAGAGTTTCTCTAATTTGTAGAATCTAATCCAGAATCATACTGGTAAGTGGATTCTGGAAACTATAATTCCAGGCTTCTCCTCTGAAATATACGGGAGATCTTAGAAAAGAATGACAGTGGTTTGGGTTGACTTTAGACAAAAGCCCTAGGGCCAATTTCATCCTACCACCTGTTTTCTTCAAACACAGCCACACCCAGGAATTGTCTATGACTGCTTTCATGCTGCAACGGCAAAGTTAAGTGTTTGCAACAGAGACAATATTGCTGGAAAATCTTAAATATTCATCATCTGGCCCTTTACAGGAAAAAGTTTGCCAATTCCTGAAAAGAAAATCCAGTATGCTTTTCAATATATTCTATGGGTATTGCTCTTTTTGTGTTTTCTATGTCTTCTTGAGTCAATTTTGGTCATTTATATATCTCCCTGAATGTCATCTATTGCATCTAAATTTATTCTTTATCTTTTTTCTTTTATGTCTCTTTTCTCAATAATAATAATATGTAATATGTTTCTAGTATCTATTGTTATGATACAAAATAAGGCTTTGCCAGAAGTTATTTTACTCAATTGGTATAATCTGTTATTTATCTTAATAAATTTTTGCTTTTGATTTTATTGTTTCCTTCTATATTTAAAAGGAAATAACCTTGTCCTTTTTTTATGTAACTTCTCGGATTGAATGTTTAATTCATTTGTTTAAAAATTCTTCTGTTCTAATAAATGCATCTACAGTTACAAATTTTCTTCTCAGTATTGCTTTGGTCTAAATCCATTACTTTTTAAATACAGAGATTCATGATTAATTTCTGAAGTTTATACTTTTAGTTTTAATTTCCTCTTTAACTCAAGTTTTAATTAGAAATGTGTTTTTAATTTTGGAAGTGGAGGGCTTTATCTGCATGTATGTTTCCAGTCATTTATAGTTAATTTCTAGTTTATTTCATTGTAGCTTGTAAATGAAGCCTGTGTACATTCTTTCACCTGGAATTAGTTGAATTATTCATTGTGGCCTTATAAATAGCCATTATCTAGTGCTGCAGGGGCAAAAAATTTGGATTTTGGATAAGATTATATGTGAATTAAAATTTTTTTTTTCTTTTATCGGCTGTAAAATTCTCTCTATATTAGATCAATTGTATTAATTGTGTCATTCAAATTCTGTCCTCAGCTTCATGTGGTTCCAAACCAGACAGAGATGGGAAAGGGGAAGGGAGGAGAATCATCAGGGAGACAAAATTGGGGGTTGTTTCAGTTACTCTCTATTTCAGTCACCACAGACCTACTCAGGGGCAAAAAGAATCATGTATCTTGTTAATAAAAGAAATAGAAGAAGAAAAAACAAACAAACAAATTCTATGTCTTCACTTTTTTTGTCCATCTGATCTGACAATTTTTGAGAGAGACATGTTAAAAATCTCCCACCATGATTGTAAGATCGAGTACTTCTCTTTTCTTTATTAGAAATTTTTCTATACATGTCAGCTATAGAATGTGATGCATGAAAGTTTGTGATTTTTATAAGTTCTTTAGGTAAGCTATTTCTTCCTTTGTTGTGTCCTGTCTTCTAATGAGGTCATCAGAGACATTCTTTATTTCTTTTACAATATTTTTTATTTCTAGCATTTCCTTTTGAATCTTTCTTCGAATTTCCATCAGTCTGCTTACATTACCCATTGATTCTTGTATGTTGCTACTTTTCCCATTAGAGCCCTTACCATGTTAATCATAGTTATTTTAAATACCCTATTTGATAATTCCAGCCCCTGTGTTATATCTGAGTCTGGTTCTGATGCTTGCGTTATCTCTTCAGACCATTTTGTTCTTGCTTTTTGGTGTGCCCTATAGTTTTTTTGATGAAAGCTAGATGTGTTTTATTGGTTAACAGGAAAAGAGGTAAATAGAGCTTTAGTGTGAAGTTTTATGTTAATCTGTTTAGGAGTTGGACTTACCATTTGCTGTAGCTATAGGCACCAAAGCCTTCAAAATTCTTCTTGTGTTCTTGTTTTTGTCTCCCTTTTCGACTTTGGGCTTTCTTAAGTACTTCTCAGAAAGAGTCTTTCTCTCCTCTGTAATCCACTATGATTATACAGGAACCCTTTGGGTGTGGTGGTAATGAATGGATGAGGGAGGGCATTCTATAATCTTCCAATTAAATCTCAGTCTTTTACTGGGGTTTGTGTCTCTGGCCTGTGACCTTCACAAGTGTTTCTTCTAGTTTAGCTTCCCCCCTGAGGGGGACAGGAAGGCTGGAGGCAGCTGTAGTGAGAGGAACACCCTTCCTCCACAGCTCTAGGACAAGGCTCTGATGAAGACTTTCCCCTGCAGAGTAGGTCTTTGTCATAGAGAAGGCTCTGGGCATATATCACAAGGATTACTCTTCCCTGCCCCCAGCCAAAGCCACTAGGGGATCTTTCTCCAGGCTTCACTGTGACAACCAGTAGGTCATTCCTGGAGGTAAAGTCCATGAAGCATGGAGCTCCCTAGGACTGCAGCCCCCAGGAGTATCTCACTTTCAGGCTAGTTCACACTCAGCCTCCAGTAATTTGTCAAAATTACCATTTAAGAGTTCCTAACAGTTTATGACTCCAGGGGCTTCTGCTCCAGGTAAGCAGATCTCCACTGCGAGACTCTGGATTTGCCTGTCTCTCCAGATTTGGGGGTGGGGGTTTGCACTATGTTGATGCAAAATAACCAATAACCATTCTATAGATAAGAGAAATAAGGTGAGTTTTACTTAAGCCAGAGTGAGGATTATAACCAGGGAAGCCTTTAGAAAGCATTCCAGAGAAGCATGGTTTTCAGTACAGTCTTATATTTTTTTAGAACAAAGAACATATATTAAACACACCCAGGATACATTTTCATCAAAATTTCAAAAGATATTCAGTTGCAAATTAGCAGGTCAACATGACGGTGATGTCAGGGAAGGGACTAATCCAGATGTTACCAATAGGGCGTTACTTGTAGGAGGGGATGTGTGCATTCTTAAGAGAGTGCATTCTTTACTTTAATGGTTAAGCAGATGTACAATGTATGTTTGATAGGCTATAAATCAGGCTTTTTAGTTCAAGCCAAATCAGTTTTGAACCCAAATAGTTACCCCGTATACCTCAATATGTGTAAGTCTCTTGTCAACTACAAACTTCGCTCTCTGATAGGTCTAAGAAAAACCATTGATTTTAGTTTGTCCATCTTTCTCTTGTTGTAAGGACAGGAATGACAATTTCCAAACTCTTTACATCTGAAGTTGGAAGTCTGAAGGGGAGAAAGAGTTTTCTCTATCCACTCTGGATCCTTTCTTGCTGGGCTACAAATTAAATTGACACAAGGCAGAATAGCAGGAGAAAATCAAACAAAGCTTTGTAACATGTATACATGGGAGAGGCCAGGGGAAACAGTATCTTTTGACAAAATGGCAGAAGTTCTCCCCTTAAATAGACAAACCAGGATATTGGGGGTTGGGTCAGTCACAGGAGATTAACGAAAAGCACAGTAAGGTTATTATGCAGACTTAAGGCCTCACCTTCCACACTGACAAGTTTCTGGAGATGAGTTCATCTGCCCCTCTTCCCAGTACAGGGAAGGAGATACATTTACAAATGGAGATTTCCCTTACAAATGTAAATGTCTGGTAAACAGACATTTGATAAGAATGGGCCCAGCAAAGACCCTCCCAGTCTATCCATACCCAGAGTTATCCATGGTGAGGGCCTGTCCTGGGGACAGGACTTCCATTCGAAATCCCTTTAGACAGTTAGTGGGGTGGGGAAGGTCAAAGCCTCCTTCAGCCATAATAAGGTAAAAAGACACATCTTGAGGTGGCCATTTCTGGTCCCCACAAATCCCTAATCTAGTCTTTGTCATTATAAATATATTTTTGGGGGCTGGCCCTGTGGCATAGTGGTTAAGTTCACGTGCTCTGCTTCTGCGGCCCTGGGTTCACAGGTTCAGATCCTGGGTGTGGACCTATGCACTGCTTATCAAGCCATTGACACATACAAAATAGAGGAGGATGGGCATGGATGTTAACTCAGGGCCAATCTTCCTCACCAAAAACAAAACAAAACTACTTTTTGGGGGGTCTCATTTAACACTTTTAGCATTATATCTCACTTTATCTGATTTTTAAAATTATTATTTGTTTAAAACATCCTTAGTCATTTCATTATTGTTAGCCTTTTGATATGATTTTTTATTTTGTTCCTTGTAAAAAACACATAGCTGAGTTTTGTTTCTTAATCCAACCCATTATTTATCTCTAAATAGGGTAATTCAACCTATTACTGCCATACTGTCATTGCTTTGTGTTATGAGGATTCTGAAGTTTGATTTTCCAAATTGATTATTTGTTTTTAGCCATCCATTTTTTGATTTCCTTTATTAACCTTTTTATATACAAAAATCATGTTGTTTTTAAAATTTTAAAATCTCTTTTATATTCTCTGCTAATTTCTTTGAAATATCTTCTTGCAGCATCTTAAAAATTCATTTGTATTTCCTTACTCATATCTGGGGAATGCCTTACCCAGCTGGTGAGAGGTTAAACATGAATTCTGTCACAGTCAGCTAGGAGCCAGTGGACTGGCAAGCTGTGACCTACAGATAGAGTGGCTCTGTTAGGAGTCTCCAGGTTGGTAAGCTCCTGTGGAGTGAGTAAGATGCATTCTTCTCCTTGCTTCCCATTCCCCCGGCACAGTCCTTTCTTTAGGGGGACGTGATAGATAAGTGCATTACACTTTTCCTTGTGCTATGATCACAAAGCAGATAGGGACTGTTCCTCCGTGAAAACCATGGCAAGCAAGGGAAGTCATCACCTCAATTTCCTCCTACAGGTTTTCCCTTCAGACTGCATGGTCTTGCATGAGAGAAACTGCTCCTTGCAGAGCCCCCTGGTAAAAGAGAAACTTTTAGAAGATTGCTCAATCCCCTGCTTCTCCCTAAGCTGTATCCCTTGGCCCCAATCCCCCAAACCAAGGTCTCAAAATAACACACACACACACACACACAAATTATCAAAGTGGTAAGTTTTTAAAAAGAGGATTCATTAGTAACATAGGTAGCCATCTTTATAGATTCTCCTGTTAGTTATTAATAACTTTTTCCATCTTCTTGGGTAACAAAAATTAAACCAACTCTTTTGTATTGAGGTCTGTTTAAAATAGCAATGTATGCCTGACGAAGACTGAAGAATTTTTATATTTTGTCATTTTTAAGTAAAAGACATCCTCACATTTGAATTAGTTAAATTAAAAAACCATGTCTATATCTATGTTAGGAAAACTCTTCAATTACTACTTTGTCTGGCCAAGCTAAAGCCCTCAAATCAATGATGCCCCATTTATTCACAAAATAATATTATTCTGATAAATTGTGGAAATGAAGAGGCCTATTTCTTAAAATATATTTTTGTCTACTTGTCAATGTGGAGATAATAAAACACATTGCTTCAAAAACAATGGAAATAATATCAGATTTACTGAGCTTTATTCACATGTTAACATTCCAGGTTCTTTTGACTTTCTTAAATTTTGGCATACTTCCTCCTCTTGGCTTTTCTCATCTTTTTCTGGATCAATTCCCATTTGGAGCTACAAATTTGTTAAAAGTAGCAGTTAAGTGTTCATAATGAAATCAGTGAAACTGCACTAAATGCCATCTATTGTAAATTTTAAGTATATTCCTTCACTAGCCTAATAAAACCTCTATTGCTTTTAGCTATTCCATCAGTAACACTGTACCTGATATGGCATCTGGTTGAGACAGCTTCTATCTTGGTTTTCAAATGGAAACAGTTAACTCAATCAATTGCACATAGTTTCCCTAGAAATTATACCAACCAAAATGGAATGGAGATAAATGAAGAATTATTTCTGGAAATTTCTGTATTTCTTTTGACAACACACTAAAACACAAACACAAAAACTCGTAATTTTCTAAGAGGCAAAGACTCAAATCTCAAGTATCATATTTACTTCTTTTTATATGTTTGTTTTCCTAAATATGTATCATTATATTCCATATTAGAAAAAAGTTAATAAATAATTTATCCTTATGCAATTCAAATGTGATTCATCTAGAAATTTTCCAAAATCCTTGGACAGAGATTTATATTAAATAGCTAGGAATTTTGATCTTATTTTGTTATAGTTTTCTTCAAAAATTAAGTGGATGAAATCTTGAATTCGTAAATCTAGTGCAAACAATTCCCTAGGGATGCTCCAAATCCCGAGCCTGAGATATACATGACTCTCTTCCTCCTCTTTAAATATTCCCAGTACAAGCCTGTCTACCACATGCAAATAAGTAAACTCCTTCCTTTTGTACACCTGCCTCCTGTTCTGGCATCAAGCTTCTAGTGGCTCAGTGATCTCAGGTTACTGTCGTAGCTGTAGCGGTGGAAATTCCTTGAATAACATAGATTTGTGTTAGAGCAGCCTTTCTTGCCAGTACCATTTTTATTTTTTAGGTACAAAATTGTTCAACAAATACCATTGTGATAGAGCCAGTTATTGATTGAGGATATAGATTGATTGACACTCTAGTTTGGCACAGAATTCATTAATGGAGAGACTTAAATTTTTATAAAATTCTATACATAACAGTTTAAATCAGTTTTATGGCTATTTAATAAAAACACCAAAAAGGAATTAATGTAGCACAAAATGGAAATAACAACGGTGTGTTATTTTGGAATCACAATATGTTACTTTGAAAGAGATTTACTGTCAGTGCAAATTCATTACGTTGATTATTTAATCTATTTTAATGAATTTCTTTAAAATTTGGAAACAATTCAAAATCAACATATTCATTTGCAAATCACACTTTTTAAGTGTAAATCTGGTCATGCTTTATCTCTTACTTAAAAATTTTCATTGACCCTCACAGTCTTCAGAAAAAAATGAAAAAAACCTTTTTAGCGTGGCGTTCAATGTTTCTCAATACCTGATCTTACTTATCTCTTTGGCTTTGTCTTCTTCCATTTTCCTACGATGTTCCAGCCATACAGTAGTTCCGAATACCTATTTGGTTCACACTCAGTTCAAATGCCCGCACACATCCTGGTCTGTCTGTTTAGAAAAAATTTCTGCACCAGAAGGACTTTCATCTAGCTAACTCCTAATTATTTTAATTCCTAACTATTTTACAAGATTCGTCCCAGTCATCTTCTTTGGGAAACCTTCATGATTCCTCCAGTCTGGGCTATGTGCTCCCAGAGTGCTCTATACAATGACAACTCTTAAGCACAGTTTTCTCTAAACTTCTGTCTGTTTCTCCTACTTTGGATCACTTTAGTGTGGGTACCATTTTTACTAGTTTTTATATTTCAGTTGCCTACACAATGTTTGACCCACAGTAGCTATCCAAAACATGTTTTTATTCAAAGAAAAATAAAATAAAAATGAGCTATATGGTATTACTTCAGTCTTAATGAGTAATTTTCTTACTTAAAAAGAAATACTATCTAATGTTATTGTTCTAGCCGTCTATCATTTCACCTTCACGCACTTTCAATAACCAGATCCTAGGTTTCATTCATTTGGACAGAAAGTATTGGAAACTGAGTTGAATTTTTGAAATTAATAAATAAAAGAGATTGAACAAAAGAATAAGAGACAAATCTTCATCAAAAGTGCAATTAAGTATTTTGTCTTGGGGTAAAAAGTTTTCACTTAGGACTATCAGTTTGACTAACAATGAAGGCCGTAAATGGTTATGGAAGTCTCTTCTTGTTGGTACTTGATGACCTACATATGATGTTGAAAAATGTCAGATTTTGCTTTCTATTAATGTTTTTAGAGTCTATCTATCTATCATCTATCTTTACCAATTCTATTTTCTCTTTAGTACTGTGTTTTGACTTTCCATATATTTCCTTTAAAGTTCTATACAGATAGAACTAAATTTATTTACTAAAAATCATTTACATAAAGCAAGATATGAAAATAAAAGGCCTAGGTTTCAATCCTGCCTCTAATATATATATGTATATATATATAAAGATATGATACCTACCTCCAGTGTTAGAGATACTGTACATAAAGCTTCTGGTATCAGGTAACTGGTCTATGCTTGTTTTCAGTCCTTATCTCATCCCCACCCCATTTTCCTGTGAACTGCATCTTACTCATTGAAGATGACAGACTATAGCCTTAGCTATTCTTTTTCTCCTTTCTTCACTTCCATGGTTTTTATTTCCTCATCTAGTCTACCAATACTTCCATCTTTCTTCCTCTAAGTGAAGCATCCCCAAAGATATAGCTGGACTTCTTTTTCGGTATTTTCTCTGAGTGTATCAGTTGGTATTGTGCCTTATATTTTATTTCCATCCCTGACTTTCTCTTAAATATAGGTTTTTCATTTCTTACAGCTTGCTAGACATCACTATTTTGTGCCTCAATCTCAGTGCACCCAAAATAGAATACTTCTTCTTTCTTCCCACAATTGTACTTCTTCTGTTCTATATTTCTATAAATATCCCATTAGCCACTTATCCAGGTTCAAAAACTATGAATTGTCTTTGAGTGTTTTTCACTACATACCCCATTCAATCAGTTTATAAGTAGCATGAATCATTATTTTGAAATCTCTCTCACATACATTCTTTTCTCTATTTCAGTTGCTTTTTTAAAGTCATCTTATACATCTATCTCTCCTATCCATTTCAGGTGCTATGTCCTCAGTCCAGATATTACAACAGGTCTGAAACTTTTCCCTCTACCTTCAGAATAAGAGGATAAATTAGTAAACTAATATCTAAGTAGTCAATAAAGTTAAGAGTCTTCACTATGCTTCTCTTTTATATCTGCTTATAGTACTTGTCATGGGCTGAGTTATGTCTGCCCAAAATGCACATGTTTAAGTCCCAACCCCTGGTACTGCACAATGTAACTGTATTTGGAGATAAGGTCTTTAAAGAAGTGATAAAGTTAAAATGAGGTTGTTAGAGAGGAGCCCCTAATCCAGTACGACTGGTGTTCTTATAAGAAGAGGAAGGGACCGCAGGGATGTACATGCACACATAGGGATGACCATGTGAAGAGGCAGCAAGAGACCAGCCATCTTTAAGCCAAGGAGAGAGGACTCAGAGGAAACCAACCCTGCTGGCACCTTCATCTTGGACTTCCAGCCTCCAGAACTGTGAGAAAATAAATTTCTCTTGTTTAAGCACCTAGTCTGTGGGATTTTGTTATGGCAGCCCTAGAAAACAAAAATGGTATTGAATTTGGGTCAAGTACTTTTCAATCCATAGGCATCCTAATGTAGTTCCTCCTATAAATAATAAACTTGATTATGTAAGGAGAGAAAGAACAAACTAGCAAAAGGAGCAGGCATAAATGTAGAAGTAGAGCTTCAGAGTCAGAATGGTTTTTACCCACTACTTTTTCTTTAATATTAAAGTTTATTGTAGATTACTTAACCTTTCAGAAGAAGGTTCTCATTTTTAAATGTTGGAAAGCCTTGGTATATTTAATGATGGAGTCAGTAGAAAGGGTGAAGATGAAAGTAAAGGAAAAGGAGAGGTGAACTGATGCATTATAGTTCCCAAATATATGAGAGATGATAAGGTTTAAAGCACATGTGAAGGAATTGATGTTGAACAGAAGAAACATAGGAGAAAAAATGTTTTATTTTAACTGAATGGAGAGAGAAAAGAAAAGTTCTTATCATAAGTAGGTTTGTTGAATGAACCTTGAGGGAATTTCCATTCTGATGGCTTCTATTTTCTCATCTGTTGAAGGTGAGTAGGAAGAGGGATGTTTGGAGGTTTGAGGAGAGTGGAGAATGTGTGAAACAATCATGGAAAACAAGAGCAAACATAATAAGATTGCTGAGCATATAAAAGGTTTATCTATTATAAATGTCATTTAAGCTATTCTGTTAGGTAATTAGTCTGTTGACACAGTTTTGAAGAAAGCAGGTAGTTAGCTTCACCCAGGATTGGAGTTTCGTCAAGGGAATGCTGCAGAAGAACAAGAAGGCAGTGTAGCTCAGGATAGCAATAAGGAAGTTATTCCTTGAAACTGCCAAACCACAATTTATATCCCCTTCTCAATCAATGAACTGAAAAAACAAAACAAAATGAAACAAGCCAAAAATAACTACCCCAATTTTCCATGTTTTTGGCCATCCACATCCTTGGTTCTGTCATCCTCATCCTATCATGTTCCATTATGCATTCCTCACCAATCCTGGGAATTTGCTTCATTGATAGTTGTCATATCCTCTGGCCTGTCTCTATTTCCCAAGACTCAACCTATGTTCAGGCCAATATTATTTTGTGTAGACATTTACAACTTCCTCAATGCTCTTCTTGTTCAGTGTTTTGTCTCTCCCATCATTGTCTCCAAACGGCTGTTCAAGTGATCATTCTACAAAATGAATCTGATCATATAATTCCCTTTTCTTAAGATCCTTCACTGCTTTATTACAGTCAATAAAATAAGCATCATTGTCAATGAGGCTCTTCATGATTTGGTCCATGCCAACTTCTCCAGCTTCATTTTCTGTCACTCGCTTCCTTGTATCACTAATTCTTTGTGTTCCAGCAAAATAAAACTCTACAGAAATATGAATATACCATGTATTCTATATCTATGTCTTCACACATGTTCTTCCACTTGTTAGGAATTCCTTTTTCTCTTTGGCCAATTTGGCATATTGATTTTACAAAACTCAATTCAGACATCATCTCAATGAGAAATGGTAATCCTTCCCCTGCTGCCCCAAGCCAGTTAACAACTCACTCCCCAGGAAGCCATGAAGACCTCGTACATGAGTCTTTTGTTGTAATGACTCAAGTCTAGTATTATCCTACTAGGGAGAGATGTATTTAAAGGAGGAGATAGTATTTGTTTGACTCATTTTAGAATTAATAGATGGTTATGACATTCATGTGTATGGCTCCTATGGGCCAGCATTCCTTCTTGCTTATTGTTAGTGGAAACACTAATATTCTTTTGTTTAAGCCTCAAGTCTTGGAATCATTGTGAAATTTTTCTTCCTCTCTAACTCTCATCAAGTCCTCATTCTTTTCTTTGCTAGATTTGCTCCCTCTATCTTTTTTCTTGGCAAATTATTTAAGGCACAAAACCGACCACCTGACCAAAGCTTTTCTTCTAATTCTTGTTGATTATCCACTCAGTTTAGCATTAACACTCTTAAGATTTGATGCTAAATGTTGAACCCTCTCACATTGTTTGCTGTTTGTTTTAATCTATTGTTTGCTATTTCGCCATCAGAACTTCAAGCTCATTAAAGAGTTACCAGGTTTTATTCTTTCTAGCACTATCTGTGTAAACTATTTCTGACTGAAAAGTTGTTGATTACCTCTCCAGACTATCTATAAGATTTGATCATTTCTATTTACTTCCATGGCCTTCATTTAATCTGGTCCTTTGCCTTATGCCATGATTGCTGTAAGATCCTTCTAGCCAGGCTCTGTGTCTCTTGTCTCTTATTTTCACTAATATTCTGTTCTTATATAATACACAAAAAGCATTGTTTTCACCATCTCTTTAATCTACCAGGAGCCTATTATTATACTGTTTTTGCACAGAGAAGATTTTGTGAATTATATTTCTTAGAACCCTAGGTCAAGGGAATATTTATAGATGCAGCATAAAAAAATATACTGGTCAAACATGTTTTGGAGATACTGGGTTAAATAATGTTGAAATGTTTCTTCACTTATGACATAGAACAATTAATATGCTAAAATACTTTATACATCCTAGAAAGAAGATAGACAAAAATTTCCAAGTTTGTTTAGTCATTGACTTTTTCTTTTTTCTTGTGAAGCATACTGAGGGCTAACGTTGCATAGAATATACTTTAGGAAATGCTTACCTAGAGAATTTTATCCAAACGTTTTATTCTGCTTCCATTTTTTTTCTAACCCAACCCGATGCTTTGTTGACTTTCCTCTTGGTTTCTCTTCTCCAGCCAAGCCAACTTCCGAACTGTATCTTTTCTCTCAGCCCTTATTCCCTCTGCTGATGCTACTGCCCCAGAACAAATGTTCTTCTCCTGCACCAGAACTATATGTTCCATTGGTAAAGTAAGTTTTAAAAATTAAGTTGGAGAGTTTTAATCTTTAAAATCCACAGCAACCTTAAGTAGTTATTTAATGATGACACGATGAGCTCAATTTGCTTGGTTAGCCTGATTTTAAAGTCTTATTTTAAAACCATAATAATTTGATAAATACTATAGTTTTCTTTCTATAATTTACTTTTAATATTTGTAGGACCATTATCCATTCATTTGCTTATTCTAAAAAAATAATTGCTAAAATAGAATGCCAGTTCTTATTCATCATCTCTCATGCCATATATAAAAGTTATAAATAGAGTTTACTAGTGTAGTAAATATGAAACACTTCCCCCAAAGACATAGATTTAGAATCCATAATCTGCATGTTTGGACCTTTCAGTTGATCTAGCTTGATATTAGAAAACCTAGAGGAAAAAAATCTTAATATTATCCATAGATAATAGTTCTCCAATATTAATTATTTACCTAGGTCTTAAAAGCAAGAGATAAAAAGATATCAACATTGACATTGTTTACAAGTTTCTAAAAGACAGAGTTTTGGATTACTTTTTAAATTGATACTATATATCTTCTTTGGATACCAAAGGAAGAGAACATGTTGTCATGATCATTTAAGACTTGAAATCCTGGCTGCTGGAGGACAGCATGACCTCTTCCCAGATCTGCAGCAATGCTGATGGGCAGATTCAAAGCTTGTCAAAAGAGGCAACTATAACTTTGTTCAGTCTTGGTAAAAACAGCAAATATTTTTGGAAGAGATTCTGTTTGACTGGAAGATGTGTGGGCCTGAGTTACTAGTCATCGGCTTCTGCCACAATAACTGTTATGATTGGTTCAGAGGAATGTTTGGCTTTGAGCAGTCCTGAATGAACTGACCTGTTACATGCTAACTATAAAATAAGAGAATAAACAACTCATACAAACTGATCTGTGGATGTCAGTTTCCTTGTAATATCTACTTGGATATGAGCAGCTTTGGCTAAAATTGGTGATTTCGATGTAATTGACATCAGACTAGCCTTGATAACATTAAATAATCAATAGGTTTATTTGTTTTTCCTAAGGCACATTCTTGAAGTACAGTAATAGCATCACATCATTTACATAGAGGTGAGTAATTTTTTCTCTTTTTGTACTAAGGATTAGGACATATATCTAATTTACCTAAAAGCTGTTTCATGTCATGTAGGTGATTTTGCAGTAAATACTCTGATAAAATGTTAAACGCTTGATATCTAAGTCCATACACCTCCAATCACAGTTCCTCTCCATGGAAGTAAGGGCTGATGGTGGATTGGTAGATGGTACAGTGGACCTTTGATTGTTCTGCACTGTTTCCTCAATTAGATGAAACAGAGTACAATACTCAGATTCATAAATAGGAAGATCTTATTCATATTTCTCCTTTTATCGTCTCAAAATTACATCATAATTAATGTGGTGTCGTGGTTGTATGCTAATGTTAATGTACATTAACTCCATTTTGGACACATTGAGTATGAAATATTTATTAATATGCAAGCTGAGATGTTGAGAAGGCAGTCGGGTATATGAGTCAAGAGTTCCAGAGAGAGGTCTAGTTTGGAGAAATAAATTTGGGAGTCATCAACATCACATTTAAAGCCATGTCACTGGATGAAATTACAAAGGTAGTGAATGGAGATAGAGAAAAAATAGAGTGGACCAACATTTGATAGGATTGGGGAAAATAGATTATTTCATGACATTATTTGACAGCTTCTCCTTGGACAATATAATATGAAACAGCTATATAAATATGGGTGAGCCAATCATCTTCATAGAAAATATTCAAACTTCTGAATATCACAGCTTCACAGGCCTGGAAGAGGTCATTTTAGGTCATCAGCTGTATTTTCTAACCTTTGGGTAAAAAACAAAAACAAAAATCCCAGCCTATCCAAACAGTTGGATATGCTTTTCTTATGAATAACGTAATTTCCAATATAATATCCATAGGTGGCTTAGTTAGAGACAATACTAGGGAAGGGGAACAAGTTAATTTTAGGTATTTTCAGCTTGGAAGGTCTTCTAAATATGTTCCTAAGATTTTGTAAGTAAAGGTAAGTCTATTTCATTACATGAGTGTGAACATCCTATTGTCCCAAACTCAGTAATTCCTTGATTATGGGAAAACTAAGTTTAAGGTTTCTTCAACTTCTAAACTCCTTGGTTGCACAAAACTGATTCTCCTATTTTTCTGTAGGGGAAGAAAAAGAATTTTCCCTCTACACTTCTAGGTTCTTGGCTGAGACCCCCCTGTAATAAAAAGACAGATTAATGGGAGAAAAACAAATGGAAGTTTAATAACATGTATACCTCCCTCCATATACATGGGAGATACCCAGGAAGACTGAGTAACTCTCTGAAATGTTCCAAGCCATCACCTTAAATATCATCTCCAGGTGAAGGCTAAAGAAGAGGCTGAGGGGCAGGGAAGGTGAATTATGGGAGGTTCCCAGGAAAAGCACAGTAAACAAGGGTGTCATGCAGATTTAAATTGGTGCCTTCTCCATTATAGGAGTTTCTAGGATTTAGTCATCCTCTTCCTGGTACAGAGAGGGAGGCAGTCTTACAAGTGAAGATTTCCTTTACAAATGTAAAAGTCTTTTACAAAAGAGTCACTTCTCCTTGGTTTTCAGAGCTTCTCCTGTGTTTGTTGTTCCTTTCTTTTATTTTTTGAATTATTTTACTGAGGTCATTTTGGGTTACAATATTGTGTAAATTTCAGGCGTACATTATTATATTTCATTTTCCATGTAGACTGCATGGTGTTCACCACCAACAGTCCAGTTTTTATTTTTATTTATTTATTTTTTTTTTGGTGAGGAAGATTGGCCCTGAGCTGCCATCCATTGCCAATCATCCTCTTTTTGCTGAGGAAGATTAGCCCTGAGCTAACATCTGTGCCGATCTTCCTCTATTTTGTATATGGGATGCTGCCAGAGCATGGCTTGATGAGCAGTGTATAGGTCCATACTCAGGATCCGAACCTGCGAACCCCAGGCTGCTGAAGCAGAGTGAGGGAACTTAACCACTATGCCACAGGGCAGACCCCAACAGTCCAGTTTTTATCCATCACCATACATGTGTGGCCCTTTACCCCTTTTGTCCTCTCCCCACCTCCTTCTCCTCTGGTAACCACTAATCTGTTCTCTTTATCCATGGGTTTGTTTGTTTATCTTCCACATAGGAGCAATATCATATAGTATTTGTCTTTCTCTGACTTATTTTGCTTAGCATAATACCCTCAAGGTCCATCCATGTTGTCACAAATAGCACAATTTTGTCTTTTTTAGGGCTGAGTAGTATTGCATTGTATATATATACCACATCTTCTTTATCCATTTATCTGTTGATGGGCACTTGGGTTACTTCCACATCTTGGCTAATGTGAATAATTCTGCAGTGAACATAGAGATGCATATATCTTTTTGAATTATTGATTTCATGTTCTTTGGATAAATACCCAGTAGTGGAATAGCTGGATCATATGGTATTTCTATTTTTAATTTTTTGAGAAATCTCCATGTTTTCCATAGTAGCTGCACCAGTTTGCATTCCCACCAGCAGTGTTATGTGGGTTCCCTTTTCTCCACATCCTCTTCAACACTTGTTATTTCTTGTCTTTTTTAATTACAGCCATTCCGATGGGTGTGAGGTGATATCTCAAAGTTTTGACTCGCATTTCCCTAATAATTCGTGATGTTGAACATCTTTTTGTGTGCCTTTTAGCCATCTGTATATCTTCTTTGGAAAAATGTCTGTTCATATCCTCTGCCCATTTTTTTGATCGGGTTGTTCATTTTTTTTGGTTGTTGAATAGTGTGACTTCTTTATATTTTGGAAATTAACCTCTTACATATATGATTTGCAAATATTTTCTCCCAGTTGGTAGGTTGACTTTTCGTTTTGTTCATGGTTTCCTTTGCCTTGCAAAAGTTTTTAGTCTGATGTACTGTCACTTGTTTGTTTTTTCTTTTGTTTCCCTTGCCCGAGTAGACATAGTATTTGAAAAGTTACTGCTAAGACTGATGTCAAAGAGTGTGCTATACATTTTCTTCTAAGAGTTTTATGGTTTCAGGTCTTACATTCAAGTCTTTAATTCATTTTGAGTTATTTTTTGTGTATGGAGTAATATAATGGTCTACTTTCATTCTTTTGCACGTGGCTGTCCAGTTTTCCCAACACCATTTATTGAAGAGACTTTCATTTCTCCACTGTATATTCCTGGCTCCTTTGTCAAAGATTAGCTGTCTATAGATGTGTGGTTTTATTTCTGGGCTTTCAACTCTGTTCTATTGATCTGTGTGTCTATTTTTCTGCCGGTACCATGCTGCTTTGATTACTATAACTCTGTAGAATATTTTGAAGTCAGGGAATGTGATACCTCCAGCTTTGTTCTTTTTTTCTCAGGATTGCTTTGGCTATTCAGGGTCTTTTGTTGTTCCATATAAATTTTATGTGGAAAGCATTTGACAAGATCCAACATCCATTTAAAATAAAAACTGTCAATAAAATGGGTATAGAAGGAAATTACCTTAACATAATAAAGGCCATATTTGCCAAACCCATAGCCAACATCATTCTCAACAGTGAAAAACTGAAATCTATTGAACTAGAACAGCAACAAGACAAGGATGTCCACTCTCACCACTCTTATTCAACATAGTACTGGAAGTTTTAGCTGAGCAATTAGGCAAGAAAAAGAAATAAAAGGGATCCAAATAGGAAAGGAAGAAGTAAAACTGTCACTATTTGCAGATGACATGATTCTATATATAGAAAAACCTAAAGAATCCACCAAAAAACTATTAGAAATAATTGATGAATACAGTAAAGTTGCAGGGTAGAAAACCAACATACAAAAATCAATTGCATTTCTATACACTCATAACAAACTAGCAGAAAGAGAAATCAAGAATACAATCCCATTTACAACTGCAACAAAAAGAATAAAATACCTAGAAGTAAATTTAACCAAGGAAGTGAAAAACCTATACACTGAAAACTATAAGACATTATTGAAGGAAATTAAAGATGACATAAAGAAATGGAAAGATATCCCATGCTCATGGATTAGAAGAATAAACACAGTTAAAATGTTCGTATTACCTAAAGCAATCTACAGATTCAATGCAATCCCAATCAGAATCCTAAAGTTTGCTGTTTCTTAAAAATAATCAGTTCAAAATCATCTTTATACCCGAGACATATTTTGGGGTGGCAAATCCTGCTCCCCTTCACTTCCATATATGACTTATTCTCTAAAACTTGTAAAACTTACATGATCAATACAGTTCTCGTTTATATACCTGTAAAGTCCAAAGACATCCTGATCCAATTTATAGGCTCCAAATGGGACAGCCCTTTAAATAAAGTAATGATCAAATGCTAATCCTAGGCAGCGGAATATCTTGTGAAGCTCATATTACATGGTTATATATAGGGAATGCTCCCTTCCCCCCATATGATATGGGTTGAAAAATTTATTAGGTCTACAATACAATGCTAAGTGATGCTCACCTGAGACAATGTTTTCCTGATTAAAAAAATCAATTAGGCATCTAGTCAGGAGGTAATAAGAAAGCTATGTCTGTTATCCAAGAGCTACATAGCCAAACTAAGGGCTACTTTCTAAACAACAAGGAAGAGGAACACTTTGCTACGAGAAGGCCAAGAGTTCATATCTGACTCAGAAATGTAAAAATCAGACTTTGAGTCTCTGATAAATTCCATTCAAGACATGTGACACTAAGTAAATCCCTTAAATTATCTGAGCTTCACTTTCTTCGTCTGCAAAATGCGAAGGCAGCCACAAAACTTGCCCAGGAATGAATGTTGTGAGGGCCAAATGAAATAACGCAGTGAAAGGGTTTTGAAACTGTTAAGTTCTGTACACACGTTAATTATGTAACAACTGTTAAAACGGCATTACCTGCAATGATTGCACGGTTGTAGTAATTTTGACCAATTTGTTTGTTTAGAAAGGTTAGATTTTTAGAAATTGAAAATAAGACTTAGACATTAAGTTACATGCCAGGAGTCTAGGCAAATGAAATCACAGAAAAAGGCCATTTGTTGTTCTATTGTTTTTTGTTGCTGGTGGTCAAAAGTTGACCCTAAACGACTCTAGTTCCTTGAGAGATTTTTCTTTATGAACCAACACTGTCCTAACCACCCCTGCCCCCCCCCCCCCCCAATCGTCTTTAGTCTCCTAAGGATGACTGCATTTCTGATGCTCAGAAACCCCTCCAATGCCTGGAGGGGAAGATGGTGTGACGTCCTTCCACCCTGGGTCGGAATACCCGTCCCGCCGTCCGGCCGTCCCGCCGTCCCCGGCTCCCGGCAGCGCATCCCGCAGTCCCCGCAGCGCTCCGACCCAGGCTGGGGACGCCGGGCAGCGGCGCGTCACGGCGCAGGCTCCGCGGCCGGAGCAGGCGCGTCAGCGGGGCTCGGGGTGGCGCGGGCGGCGGGGACGCAGCTGCCCCCGCTCTGCGCCCGCTGCACCCCCGGCAGCCACCGCCGTCTGGGCCCGGAGCAGCTGCCTCCTCGCCCGGCGGCCGCGGCCGGGGGGCGCCTCGGGGTAAGTGTCGGGGGTTCACTTAGGAGGGAGGGGCGGGAGAGGACAGGGCGTTGGCGGTGGTGTGGCTCTGGGGCCGGAATAAATGCCTCTGCGGAAAGACCGGGTCAAGCCCGCGGTGGTGGAGGCGCGAGGAGCACTGCGGCGTGCAGCGGGGGAGGCGAGCGCTGCCCTGAGCGGGGCGCTCGGCCGCCGGGTCACCGATGCGGTGGTGTCCGCGGATACGCTCGGGATGGAGGGATGCAGAGAGCCGGGGATCACTAGGGAACGCAGGATTGGCGGGGAGGGCTCCTTGCGTTGTTTCGTTGGTGAAGATCCTTCAGTCATCGCCGCTGCCCCTTTGAAAGGTTGGAGGTGAAGACAGAGCATAGGGCTGAATTTCTCTCTCGACCCTTCAAACCGTTAGGACGACCCTCCTGTTTTCTTGGGGAAGAATGTGAAGGTGGGAGAAGTACCTGATGCTGTGTGCAAAGGTGTCTGGAAGCAGATGCCACCGTAGGAAGGGGGAAGGGAGCATCCAACGCTGTAAATTGACACAGGAGAGCCTTCTGTTGCTGTTGGCCTGATAAGCCCCCTCTGTTGTCTTCAGGATAAAGGACCAGGGAAGAAGCCCTTCTGGCTTGCCTTAAGGGCTGTAAAGGATAAATGTGAGAAAATAAGAATTCCTGGGAGAAAGGGAGATGAAAAATATGACATAGGAGAAGCAAAATTATAAGGGTGAGATGGGAATTAAGTTAATGGTGAGTAATATGACAGGTCTTTTACTCTGCAGAAAACATGGAGAAACAATTTATGGTTTAGAAATGTAGGACGCAGAAGAGGTTTAAATATTCCAGTGTTAGTAGAGCTTAAAGTTTTTTTGTTGTTATTCATCAGACTGGCAAGAATATAATTCTCATTTGAGCATGTAAAATGTTATTAAAATATGACTAAGAAGTTTATTTGGAAGAGTCTGACCATCCTTGCTATTTTATTTCATATAATGTTACCTAGAATTCCTGGAGTCAGAAATCACCTTTTTGATGATAAATGTTAGTATCATGTAAATAGGCAAGCCAAAAAGCTAACAAATCAGTATATACCTTTTTTGGGTAAAAGGTGACTTGCAAATTTAGTGTATATAAATAAAAACAATGAATTTAGAGTGTGAAACTCTTTGATGCTAAATTTTTTCTTTTGTATGTGTCAATTTTTATATTTAGAATTGTCTTTTCCTTTAGAATACTTTCATTGTTTTTGAAGAAATATATATGCAAATTCAAACAATGTAGAAATTAAAAGAGAAAACACAAAAATTAATCCCAGTATACTAACCGTTTTGTTAAACTAACTGTTATGTTAAAAGTCCTTCCAGGTATCTTTCTAAACATACATAGATATACTGTGCAATTCAGTGTCAATTTACAATTTTGTATAATTATAAAATCAGAAACTTTGCACACTTACCTTTTCTATGTCATTGGGGTCTTATTTTCTATGAACCATTATTTAAACTAACTTTCACTAAACCATCACAAAATATGTAGTGAAGTATAACCATATAGGTTTGAGCAGTGAGAATTTGATGTACAAATGCACTTGTCCATCGGGTGGTAATGGTCATACTCCTTAAAGAGTCATAAAGTTATCACTTGCTTCATAAATGTAAACATTTTCTTGTTCTTTCTTGTAGATTGATCTTCTGAAATTTAACTTTTCAAGATGAAGTTTTTATTGGCGATTGCCTTTTTTATTTTAATTTCCTTGTGGGTTGAAGAAGCCTATTCTAAAGAGAAGTCTTCAAAGAAAGGGAAGGGGAAAAAGAAGCAGTATCTCTGCCCATCGTACGTTCTTCATGTCTTATATTCTTATATGAAGAAATGTTATTGCGTTTTTTATCAGAGTAAGATGGTTTATTGAAACACGTATCGGCCATCAGAATATCTATCCATTTGTTTCATAAGAAGAAAATGACAGGGTAAAGAGAGGTTTAGAAAGTGATAGCTCATTCCCAGTGTTGAAGGTAAAGTTTTATTCATGCCCTGGGCTTTTGTGATTTTTATACATCTTTTATAAAAGTAGGAAAAAAGTTACTATTTCTTTCTTACCCTAAATGTGCAACTTTAATTGGATGCTGAGATTCCGTGTTTTGAGCAAATACCAGTTCAAAGAGTTGATTTTTAAAAAATACACCTAAAAATGAATATTCATTTGAAAAAAAAAACCCGATAACTGGGGCTGACCCGGCGGTGTAGTGAAGTTCACCCACTTTGCTTCGGTGGCGCAGGGTCCCCACACAGACCCACACACTGCTCATCAAGCCAGGCTGTGGCGGCATCCCACATACCAAATAGAGGAAGATGGGCACAGATGTTAATTCAGGGACACTCTTCCTCATGAAAAAAATAAATATAAAAATAAAAAATAACAGATAGCTAAACTATAATTTTAAGGGCTGTTTGGTTTATATTGATGCGTGGAAGAAGAATATTCACATGGTAGATCAATTTTCTATTTCAATTTCTTTTTTGTAAAGGACTTATATTAGGAAATTAGGATATTTCTCAAAAAATGTCATTAAATTCAAAGTTACTTATAAAAACAAAATCACCCCCCACAAAAAACCCCACAAAGTTTTGTGGTTTGCACTGTTGTTTTGTTTTTAATAGGAGGGGTTAATATTACTGGTGAATAACAGCAAATAATATCCAATAGTTAGAACAATTGAACAGTAAATAAATAATTTCCACAAAATATAATGTGCAGTTAGGTAATAATGTAACATATGCAGTGATCTGGAATAAAAACTAATTTTATTTTATGGATAATTTTTAAATTAAGATTTCTTAATTGCCATATTGATCACAGATAACATTATCCCAGCATCATCATCATTTAAATATAGATTATTACAGTTTTATAGATGTTCTGTAAAAGACATTAAGGTACATTTTGGGAAGTATATTTTGTAAGGAAAGGATAGTAGAATTGGTATTTTGGAATGGATATTTATACGAATATGTGAGACTCAAAGTCTGGAGACACTACTGTGATCTACATAAAGTCTAACATGAAATAAAGCTCCCTATTCAGGAATATCTCCTGGTTTTCAGCTTTAATAGTCCTGCTTATTCCAGTGCTACACAGTCTGATGTCAGGGCCGGATTTCTGGGTGTATGACAGGATGGCCCTAAGTTATATTCATGTGTCTCTCCTTGGCCATCTGCCCAGTTGGGTATGAAGAGTCTGATGGGGGCAGGTTCAGGAATAACCACCATCTGTAGTTATCACTACTTTTCACTGTTAGAGTTTTTGTGCCACAACCAGGAGATTAGCTTTTTAGGGAACAGGACATTGTCAGGCCTTACCATTCCCAAGTGAAAGGACGCATTCTCATGTTTTAGATATTCTTTATATTAACCTTTTATTTGATGAACGTTGACATACTGACACAAACTGTTGTGTCTGTCTTGTAGTCATGGTGATTCTATGTGTGGAGTCAAGCCAATTTCTCAGTCAGGTTTCTCTATATGCAGAAGTTGATGGGGCTCTTGTCCTCTTCCCCTGCCCCCCATCCAATGCCATGAATCAGAGTTGTGAAGATGGATGGCAACAGCAAGCCTTATAACTACATGTATCTTAGAAGAGTCTTTTAGAGGACATTCTCTTTTCAGAATTACACTATTAAATTGCCTTATATATAAACTGACTGTACATACTTATGGTGTTTATAGTTACTTAAGACAAACTTTTAAAATTAAATCTAATAGATTAAAAGTGAAGCAATATGGTTCTCTTTTGATGAATGTGGAAATCTTCAAGTGGAAGGTCCAACACACACCTGGTAAGCCTATATCACAGTATTTTAAATATGTTGAGTAATTAATTGAAATTTTACCTTTGAAATTTTCTACCATAGTTTAAAATTTTTTATTATTTTATTTTATTTATTTTTTATAATTATGAGCCTAGATAAAGCTTTATTAACAGTTGCCATGGTGATGCCGCCAAAAATCTGACTTATTAAAAAGTAGGTGTACTTTGGAGAATTAGATTTGTATATATTTTTGTTTGAGCATTTTATTAAGAATTTTGGTTTTATTATCACTGAGTTATGAACTTAGAAGACTAGAGTTTTCTCTGGCTATGATTGGATCCATTATAATAAATTTCTCTAAATATCCAGATTAAGAATCTCAGCTATAATAATATGCTGTGAAAGATTATGCAGATTATATGTTTCTTAGAGGATCATCCAGTTAGCGCATCTTTGTAAGTTGATTAAGTATCAAACATCTTGACTAAGAGGAATATTTGAGATTTCAAAACTTGGAAGTTAGGTACGGACTACTATAATACTCCTCAAATATAATGAAATTCTTGCCCAGAGATGTTTTGATTTATTTCAGCTTTTTTTCTGTTCAGTAGAGTTGATGAAGTAATGAGGTTGTACAGATGTATGCAGTTAATGTGTTGTATGAGTGTAGTTTTCACGTGAGTGTAAACTTCTCATTTTACTGTGATAACAACACTTCCCTCCCAAAGACTGTAAATAAGAGGAAAAATGTTTTAAAATGTAGAAGAAATAAAGGATTTGGGGTCCTTAACATTCTAGGGTATAATTTTGATGTTGAGCTTGAATCATATTATAAACTTTTCCTGGCTCTTGACTATTTTTTTTAACTCACTTTGTTTTGAGATGCTACAACATCCTAAATTTATACTATTGTTTCTGGATGTGTAAGTGAAACAGCAGTACCACATTGACAAGCTACCTGATAAATTTCCTTTAAAAAGTTTTAGAAACTTAATATATAGTAAAATGTAAGAAATATACTTTAAATGAGAAAATAATATTTTAAATTAAGTCCTTGGACACAGTTGGCTTTTTATTTTACAGCTTGAATTTGACGTTAACCTTAATCTATTGGTCTTTTCTCTCATGTTCTATACATTCTGTCTGAGTGATTTTGTCTAAATCTGTGGCTGTAACTACCATCTATTCACTATTAACTCCTAAGTCTCTATGTCCATCCCAGACCTCTCTGAAGAATGTCATACCCATATATCCAACACTTCTCCCTGGCTATCCTATTTTGACCTCAAACTCAACTTAAAGTGATAAAACCTGAGTTCAGAATCCTCCCCTAATAAAACCACTCCTAATAAAATGTCCTCTTTCACAGCAAATGATACCACTGCCCCCTTTGGCATCCAAACTAAAATCTGGGGATCGCCTTAGACCTTCTCTTTCTACCTTAGCTTCCCAAATTTAGTAGTCTCCAAGACTTCTCAATTCAGAGTCTTTACCATCTCTGGAATATGTCCTTCATTTTCATTTCCGTGTGGACACTGCTTTAATTGCTCCTCCCCACTCTTTTTGGTGGACTCTTTATTAGTCTCCCTGCTTCTTGTCTTCCTCCATCAATTTCTATACCACATTGACCCTAGAGTGTCTTTTCTAAATCTTCAGTCTAGTCAAGTCATTCCAATGCTTAGAGCCCATTAAGGGACTCCATAGCTTCCTGGATAAGGTTCTGATTTCTTGGCTTCACACACAAAGCTCTTGCTGAACTGGCCTCTGACACCTCCAGCAGTATCTTTCCATACCAGGCCCACCCCTATCCAACCCACTCATGGGTGGAGTCTCATATACACTTGCTCTTTCACACCTCTGGATGTGTTCTTCCCTTTACCTAAAATATCAGTGCTTTCCTTCTTTCTTTAGTTAACTCCTGCCTCAGTGGTCTTGGCCAAATGCATGGCTGTAAATACCATTTGTTCACTGTTGACTCCTAAGTTTGTATGTCTGGCCCAGACCTCTCTGAAGAGCACCACATCCATATATTCCAACATTTTAATCTGGCTGTCCCATAATGACCTCAAACTCAACTCATGCTCAAACCCTGTTATTTCCTTTGAGAAACCTTTCCTAATCCTGACTGATTTAGATAGTCACACTCTGTGCCTCCATAATTCCCTAAGTGGTTGTCATGTTTTTAATACTGTATGGTGTCATCGGTTGTAATTGTCTGCTTTCCCCAGCAGATTATAAGCTCCTTGAGAGCAGTGTCTTACTGACTCCATTACTAGAGATCAACATAGTGCCTGACACAAAATATATATACAATAACATTTCATTTAAAGAGTGAATAAAAACCTAAAGATCTTTGGCTCTTGTAAGTCATTATATCTGGATTTTGTTAAGGTACTTGAAAATAACTTACATGATCCCTATGGACAATATTTAGAAATATGGTCTCGATTTAGGGAAAACTAGATGAGTTAACAATAGGGTAATCCGTGGGACATCTTCAACCTGGAAGATGTTTCCTGGTGCAGTTTTGGCCTTATCTTTAACATTTCATCAATGACTAAAATAAGACTATACAGAGGAAACACTTATCCAGACTGAGGATTATGTGATATTGGGACTGTCGTGAATATGTGAGAGAGAATTAGGATCCAATGTGATGTTGAAGTGTTAAAGTGACGGGTTGAAACTAAAAATATTGAAGTATGAGATGCACTTTTGTCCAGAAATCACTTGTATAGGATAGGGAAAAGAATAGTTTGGTAGAGCACAAATGGATAAAAATATTAGATAATATAGTAATCATGACACAAATGAATATATGTAGTTACTTAAGAAAGAAATTAATGTTTCTATTTTACTAATTCTATGTTAAGTGTATTACTTCACTTAATAGAATGATATTATTTAAAACAAGATTTACAGAGATTTCTGCATTGTGCTAGTCAGTATTTTCAGGGGAAAGAAATAAGAATTGTTGAGGAATTAAAATCATGTCACATTACATATTGCTGAAGAAACTGAGATTTTTCAAAGTTGTTTTCAAATGATTGAAAACCTGTGATGTAGAGGAGAGAGTAGGTTGCTGTTTGGCACCAATAGTTAAAACGAGGTCTAATGAATAGAAGCTACAAGGAGGGATATTTTTGGCTCCAAATTAGGAAGAACTTTCTAATAGAGTTCTGCCTAGATGTAATTGACTGAGAAGGGAGGTAGTGGAGTTCAGTGTTACCGGATCCACTTGGACATAGGGATAATTATTTGGCAGGCACATTTTATAGAAAGTTTGAGCATTGGATAGGTGGTTAGACCAGATGGTGATATTTCAAGTCATTTCAATTTGTGAGATTTTTACGATTCTTTGATTCTAATATCTTGTATTTGATTACAGCCTTATGATTATCCAATACCAGAATGATATAGAGAGAATCATCTTAAAAATTTTATCTCAATACAGATTTAAATAGATCTATCTTTATTTTTGGTACATTGTCCTGGAAAGCTCTACCATTTAAATAAATATATTTTGGTCTTGTGTTAATAATAATGATTTGAAAACCTTCAGGGGTAGAATTTTTTCTTGAAACATCATGAATAATCAGGCTTTTTTTTTCCTTTTTGGTGAGGAGTACTGGTCCTGAGCTAACATCTGTGCCAATCTTCCTCTACTTTGTATGTGGGGTGCCACCACAACATGGCTCGATGAGCAGTGTGTAGGTCTGCTCCTGGGATCCCAGCCCACGAACCTTGGGCCACTGAAGCAGAGAGTGTGAACTTAACCACTACACCACTGGGCCGGCCCCAATAATCAGGTTTTTAATACATCTCTTTCAAACCCAGAAAATCTTTTTGCTTTTCTGACCTGAACCAATAGGAAGAAAACTACTATTCTTCTCAAGAAATAACGATTGAGGAATGGCAAATATAAGTGATGTAATCAATGCCTGCTGTAATTTATAAAAAAGCATAGGTTTATAGATTTGTATTTATATGTGTATTAGTTATGAAATCAGAACATACTAAAATATACTTTCAGAATTTTTGATTAAGTAAACAAAAACAAAACAGAACTATCTCAACAAAAAACAAAACACTACTTGTCATTTATATTTCTGACCATAGCAGGCATAATAACACTTTGTAATACTGAATTTGGCCAGGGTGTAACCTCTTGGCACATCCCGCCATTTTTGCCATCACTGAGTGAGGGAACCTTCTACCATTTGTTGAGGACTGTTTGAATTTCAAGCTTCTGATAGCTCACAATAAGTGCAACTAGTGTGTGTACAAGTTACATTTAAAATCTCCTTTCTCCCATTTTTGGCCTATACTTGTATCTTAATTGATACTTAATAAGGGCTGTTATTTATATTAGTATATTTATTCTATCTTCTTAATTATCTTTTCTCCAAATTGTTGGCACGCCAGCTTTAAAATCATGACAAAGAGCTTTTTACTGTGGTTCTGTGTGTGTAATGGGAAACAATGTGACTTCTTTACATTAGTTTGTTTACAAACTGAAAAAAGTTGTGTGTGTAAAGGTGTTTGATATCTATTATGAGAAATTTTTTGTCTCCTTCAGAGAGATATTATACCATTTAATGATAACATTTGTACACACCATTTCTGTGTAGTAAGAAGGGTAGGGATACTGTGAATAATCAACGCTATCATATGTTGTCTAAGTATAATATTAGCCATCTTCTTCCTATTCTGATTTTCTTACCTACTATTTGTTAGTAGAGTGGATTGATTTTAGTTTAGTTGCAGTTTCTTACTTCCCAGTGGAAATGTTCAAGATAAATGCGTTGGCCAAAAGGTGAAAAGCTGACTGGAAAAGGATACGGATAATCTATACAATTGAAAATTGCCTGTGTTATTACTATAACATATCTAGATCGAATATTTCACTGATGTTTAGCTATGCATTTTCTTACTACCTATTGAACAATTCTAATTTAATGGCATGCTGTTATTTTGCAATCAGTTGAATTAATGATCTTCTCTTTCCAAAGAATTTCCCAGATTTTGAAATTGGCATCCTCGTTACTCCAGTGACTCAGGCATGAAACTTAAATGGAACCTGTTTTTCTTTCTCTTACAATGATCTCCTATATCTGTCATGTTCATTGCATTGCCACTTTCCATCATTTTGAACAGTTCATCAATATTTTCCTAATTATTTGCCCTATTTTTTCTCTGCTCATTATTATCCATTTTACGTATTGTTCCCATTTTTATTTTGTTAAATCTTATGTTCAGACCCGCAATGTCTTCTTCTTGCTTGATGGATCCAGTGCAAACTCTTTATTTTGATTTTCAGTGGCCTAATTTACATCCCAAACTTTATGTGAAACTACTCTCTTATTTTAGAAAGGCTGATCTGTCCTTGTGCCCAACCTTCTCTTGCTATTGTTTATGCTTAGATATGTTTTTGTTTAGAATGACAACTTCCTGCTTAATGTGTGCGGGTCTCACTAGTCCTTCAGGGTTCATCTTAGATATTACCTTGCCTTATGAAACTTTTAAAATAATTAGAAGTTTCAGTTGAGAATAAGATTAATATAAATTAATAGCATGCTGTGGCTATTTAATACTTTGAGGTCTTAGATGTTGATAGAAATACAGGGTTTAGAAAGAAAAAGTATTAATTTCATGGTGAGTATATCATACCTCTAGCATTGTGTTAAATTCTGGTTGCCATTGTTTATGAGGGTTAGAATTACATGGGAGTTTGTTCAGAGAATCATGACCAGGATTTGCAGGAACATGAAAGCCTGTTGTTTGATCAATGGTACTGTGGGTTGTTTTTTTTGACAAACAGAAGAGTAATCACTTGCTATTTGAGGAGCTGTCATATAAGATGAGCTAGACTACTTTTGTGTGACCCCAACTAATAGAATCAAGACCAAAGAGAAGAACATAGAGGAAGACAAGTTCAATTTTAAAGGGTATGATAGAACTGTCCAAAGAGAAAATGGATTTTTTTGGGAGAGTCTTTGTTGCCAGAGTGTATAAGCATAGCTTGGGTAAGGACACTCCCCAAATCAAGCATCACTGGGAAGTTACAGAATTTAAAAGTTCTTTTCATTCCCTAGATTTCATGAGCCCATGATTAGAGCTAATGTTAAATTCCCTCTTCTTGAGCTCTTAGAATCCTTTTTGTCCATACTATACATTTTGACACTTGATTAGTTTTAATACTAATACTCATTTGATGTCTTTTATTTCCCAGTTGAACCATGTGTAGTGTTAACTCTCTAAGTAACATGTATACACATCTCATCTAACATACACACACACACACACACACACACACACACGTCACATCTCAAATGTTTACTAGAGAGTTAACACTATATACGGTTAACTCTCTACCCATATATATATTTATATATAAATACATGTGCACACTTTCATTTAGCAAGCATAAATAAGGCTCTTATGTAAAGATTTTTGAAGTAGGCAGACTATGAAAGTATATATATGTACACATACTTTTATATAGATACACACACTTTCATATATATGTATATACACACACACACTTGCTGCCTACTTCAAAATTCTTTACGCAAGAGCTTCATTTATGCTTGCTAAATCAAATGGAATCAAATGAGTGACTGATTATATAGAAAAACCATAAATCAATCTTTTGATAGGTGGGTGACTCACTGGGACCCTGGTTAGAGATAACACGTCTAAACATGTATTGTTTAAAGTTCCCTTTGTATGTCTGCTAAATCATGATGGACAAGGCATTGTAATATGGAAGAAAGAACACTGCTGTATCTAATTAGAACTGTTGCTGATTAGCTTTATGACTTTCAATAAGTCACTAATCTATCTGGGGCTCAATTTTTTCATTTGGACGGTGAAAACTTTGCTCTCAATAGTCTCCTAATTTCATTCATGCATTCATTTATGGCAACTGTATTGTTGTTGTTGCTGAGGAAGATTTGCCCTAAACTAACACCTTTTGCCAATCTTCCTCTTATTTGCTGAGGAAGATTTGCCCTGAGCTAAAGTCTGTTGCTAATCTTTATTTTTTGTACGTGAGCTGCCACCACAGCATGGCCACTGATAGACAAATGGTGTAGGTCCACGCCTGGGAACCGAACCCAGGCCGCTGTAGCAGAGTGTGCCAAACTTAACCACTACGTGGCCAGGGCTGGCCCTGACAACTGTATCTTTTATGATGCAGTCGAGTTTTATTTATGATTGTTTGGGTACCCCTATAATCAGGGTTAGCTATTTATTTTTTTTCACTTTTTTTTGTTTTCCGATTTAGAACCAGTCAAGCCTAACCATCAGGAAAAGAATACACAAAATTCTATTTCTTGACCAAGTTAATTACAAAGGGATCTGCTTTCAGAGTTGATTTATCAAAATCTAGGTATTTAACTGTACTCCAAAGTAGAAGAATAGCATATGTGGAGGGTGAATTGTCTGCATTCTTAGCCTATCAATTTTTCACAAATGAAGGAATTTGATTTACAAAAATTTGTCTTGTTTTTTTTCTTTTGGAGGTAAATAATTTCTGTAATACAGTAAAGAAGAGAATATGTAGGTGGAAGTCTCCTATATTCTCCTTGGACTACTACCTAAAAGAGGCACAGCATTGCTGTGCTCCAGAGAGCTGGGAACCTTTTACAAATGAGTTGCTTTACCATAGACGTTTATGAATACCATTAGAATTTATGAAGCAAATTATTCAAATTTATGTACATACAAATAGCTCCTCTGAGAAATGATGTAAATATGAAATAATTTGTCTAGATCTCCGATTGGAATAACAGCAAAACACTGATTAAATCTCTAATAGAATATATTGGATAACTTGAAACATCTGACCTTTATTAGTCCTCATGTAAGAAAACAATAGTAGGAATTCATGCTTATGTAGGGAAGTTTGCTACTCTGATTCCTGAGAATAATCTGATAGAAAAGGCCCACCTATTAATAAGTGGATGTGCAGTATTCTTTGCATCAATGTTTAGCTTTCAGCTACACCATGGACATGGCTGACAAGATAATCCAAAGGTCTTATTGCAACACTGTTTAATATCACCTACAAGTTTTATATTCATTTGACTAGAACATCTATAATATTTTTGGTTTAATTCTACAAATGTAGATGTTTTAGTTATTCAGAATCTTTATTGATTTATTTTGTGTGTTGATCTAGTGTTGGCTGGGTCTTCATGGTGGTTCCACAGTCCTTTTACTTGCCATTTAGTGGCTCTGTTTTTCTCTCTGATAACTATTTCGGTCCTTTATCCTGCCCCTTTCAGTCTTAGCATATGATCTTAACTTTTACTTTAAAACAAATAAAAACAGAAGTCATTGGACAGAAACTTTCCCATTGTCTTTCTGTCTTCACTCTTAAGCCACCTATACATCATCCTTGCTTTTTCATTTACTCCTGACTTATAGGACAAGGGAATTCCTTTTGTTCAATCCCTGAATCCCATCCCCTCCACCCCCTTCTGAGATGTATCTCTATCACCTCACATCTGCTCTCCCATGGTTTCAATTCTCTTCTTTGTCTCTTTTTTCTAAGGGCTTCCAAATATACTGATGGGTCTCCCACCTGAAAAATATATATATAATTTTTATATTCCTATTTCATTATTTTTGTTTTTTCCCTGTGTTCATTCTCATACTTCTTGTGCTTTGGGGCCATTATGAAGTAAAATAAGGGTTAGTTGAATATGAACACTGCGATACTGTGGCAGTTGATCTGATAACTGAAATGGCTACTAAGGGACTGATGGGCTGGTAGCATATACACCGTGGATATACTGGACAAAAGAATAATTCACGTCCTGGGTGGGATGCAGCAGGATGGCTCCAGATTTCATCATGCTACTCTGAACAGTATGCAATTTAAAACTTACGGATTGTTTATTTCTGGAATTTTTCATTTAATATTTTCAGACCATGGTTAATCATGGGTAACTGAAACTGAGAAAGGCAAAAGGGTGGATAAAGGAGAACTGCTATATGGACTCCTCTCACCGTTCTACTTTTTTGGGGGGATGGGGGGGAGATCAGCCCTGAGCTAACATCCATTGCAAATCCTCCTCTTTGTTGAGGAAGATTGGCCCTGAGCTAACATCCGTGCCCATCTTCCTCTATTTTTTGTATGGGACACCACCACAGCATGGCTTGATGGGCAGTGTGTAGGTCCTCACCCTGGATCTGAACCTGCAAACCCCGGGCAGCTGAAGTGGGGTGCGCAAACTTAACCACTATGCCACTGGGCCAGCCCCATACCATTTTACTTTGCGATAAAGATATCTATTTTATTTCTTTTAAGAAAATCTACTAACTTTCTTTTGCTGAGGAAGATTTGCCCTGAGCTAACATCTGTTGCCAATCTTCCTCTTTTTGTATGTGAGCTGCCATAGCATGGCCACTGACAGACAAGTGGTGTAGGTCTGTGCCCAGAAACTGAACCCAGGCCACTGAAGCAGAGCATGCTGAACCCAACCACTAGGCCACTGGGGCTGGCCCTACTAACTTTCTTTGAGTTCTTATATTACTTGATCAGGACTAATGACTTATCTTCTACATCCTGAAACAATCTCCTACCCCACACACCCACCTTTGGCTCTCAGCACTTAGTCACTCTTTCCTTTTTTTCTCTCTCTCTCTCTAACTTCAAGTGATTAGCCACCTTCACTGGCTATTCCTTTTTTGTCTGTCCTGGAATACTGGGTTTTACCAGATAGTCATATCTTGGGTTTTACCAGATATTCATTTTTGGTCCTTTTACCTTCTTACTCATCAATTTCCCCCTGAGTAATTCTACTTGTATTTGTGGTTACTCACACATCTTTATCTCTAGATGTAACTACTCTTGTGAATTCCAGGTAATTATTTTTAACTTTTTACTGGACCTCAAAGTTAATGAAACTGCGGACACATCTTTCATGCATTTTCACCTTGATCATCTCATTAGTTTCTCATTCTGTTGATTCTTGCTCAGAAATGACTCTTGCACCTGTCTGTTTCTCCCCATCTCAGCTGTTATGGTGTTTGTTAGGCTCTAATCATTTCACCTTAAATCTGTTATTGCAATTACTTACCTAGACTCCTGAACTGCATCTTCTTCACTTTAGTTCATACTCTACACCAGTGGCTTTCAAACTTTTGGTCTCAGAACCCCTTTACAATCTGTAACATTTTTAAGAACACAAAAAGCTTTAGTTTACGTGGGTTTTATCTATTGATATTGCCTTATTATAAGTTGAAATGGAAATTTTAAAAATATTTATTTACTAAATCACTTAAAATAGCTACTCATTGCATGTTAACGTGAATAACATATAGTTGGAAAAGGGAAGGGTATTTTAATAGGCTTTTTATAATTGTGAATATTATTTTTCAATGCCATGCCAAAATTTAAGTGATAGTTCCTTAAAAGTTGATTGCAATGTAAAATCTGAAATTGATCAGTGAGTGTTTTGTTCTCTGTTTCATTAAAATCCAGTGGTCTTGCACTTTGAATGGCTTTTTTGCCCAAACATGATTTTATAACATCATGCCTCAGTCACTTGGAAAATATTGGTTCACTGTGTTTTGCATATCTTCCAAATGTTGACATATTTCATTGTACAATATCAAAAAATCACATCCATTTACTATCACTTCTGATCCCACTGGAAAGTCTTTAAGTATTGGGAAGCTGTCAAGCTCATGGTGGTGAATATTAAGTTTTCTAAAATTCCAATTTTTCTTTGAAAATTCACATTTTATTATTGGTAAGAAATACCCTTAGCAGTTTTTCTTGAAGTTACATGCTTTCTTCATTCACTTTTGAAAAAGTTTTTGCCAAATATTCAAGTCTGAATTACCATAGATTTTCTTTGATGTTCCATGAAAATGTTGTTCCATGAAAAGTGTCTAGTTCAGCTAGCAAGTCAGTCACCCAAATACTTGTTTTTGGAAAAATTATCAGTTTAGTGTGGTGTGCAGGAGAAGTGCTGTATGGATATTTCCCATTTTTTCCACACAGAATATTAAAATGATGTGGATTTAAATTTTAAAATTTAATAAAATTAATATTTTTTACTAATTTGTTAAGAACATTACTTAGGAACACCATCTTTTAAATTATGTGTTTATTTATTTTTTACTGCTAGTGTGAAGTGGTGAAGAATACAATGACTATTAGTACAAATAAGTATTATTTTCTTGATTTGTGCATCAGCATTTTTATCCATGATCGCTTTTGTACCATTAGTGCAAATGTCAGCATAGTAAAAGTAAATAATATTTTTATTACTATTATTATTAGAAAAAAATTTTGACCCTGTAGACCCCAAGAAAAGGTCTTAGGTATATTCAGTGTCTGTGGACCACACTTTGAGAACTGCTATTTTATAGTGTCAACAGATTTGTAATGCTCAAAATACATCCAATCATTTATTTATCTGATTGTGGCCAGCCTTTTTTCTTTTCAATTCTGCTGCCCACCTCCAGCATCTTCTCCTGCCACGCTTAAATTCTTGGTGTTCTTGGATAGCCAGATCTCTTTGTGAGTTTGTACTGTTGTGTATGCTGTAACCACCTCCTAGAACTTGCCCTATCTCCGTCCTCTTTACCTTTTACATCTCTCCTTATCCTTCCAACCCCAGTTCAAAAGTCACCTACTCTATGAAATCTCTACTCTATGAACAATTAAAGGGTAAGGAAGTAAAACTAATGATAACAAATTTAAAGTGAAATTAGTTGAGCTAATACAGAGGAAGAAGAATTGGATTGAAATTCAGGAGAAGAATTGGGTTCCAGTTCACTCTGTTATTAACTCACTGTGTGTACTCAGATAAGTCACTTTGGACGTTAAGGTCTTGATCTATAAAATGAAGGAATGAACAGTATGATTTGTGAATTTCTCATGGTAACTGGGAAAAAATCTTATTCTGGAATTGTAATATGTGGAAACAATGTTGTCTAGAGTCAGAAGACGTTGGTTCTATTCTAGAACAGATCACTTAATACATTTGTGACCTTGAATAAGCAATCATTTTACTTCTCCAGTCTTCAATTTTCTTATCTGCAAAATTGAAATAATAATTTCAAACCTAGTTTACAGAGCTTCTCTGATAGTGTAGTTAGAAGTGGTATATGAAAGTATTTCCTAAACTATAAAAGTTCTACAAAGTGGATTACCTATGTTTGTGATATTAGAGTTTCTTTTAAAGGGCTCAAAGGGGTTTTGCATATTTTATATTATTCTAGTTCTCATTCTTCTATCATTACTTAATCTAATTTTTACAGATAGAAAACCTAATCATGGGAAAGATATCTGAGTCACCTTATTACACATAGCTTCTTAGACCCAGAGTATCAGGGCTGGGATGGATACAACATTTGTGGCACACCCTCTCTGTGCAAGAGTAGGTGCCAAATGCTTGACGCATGACCTTGTTTAATCCTCCCAGTGAATCAATACAGCAGGCAGCATCATCCACCCTTCATATATGAAGAACTTGTGTTGTGGAGAGTGTTTGTGTAGCTTTCTTAAGGTCATAAAGTTAGTCAGTGGTTTTCTAGTTATCTAATCCAGGTGGACATTTTAGGCTAACTTTTTGGTCAGACAGCACATTTCAGAGTCCATCCTGTTTATTTGGAAGATAAGAAAACTGAGGTCACAAGAGGTAGAATTGCTTTCCTAAGGGCACACTGCTGACTAGGAGTGGAGAGTAAAACTTAGGTCCTCTGATTCCTAGTCCAAATATTTTTATTAGCTTTCTTGCCACTATATTTATATTTATTGAGTTATCCTCACCAATAAGAACACAGTTTTCTTTGTCATGATTTCACTTATCCTTTGTATATTTTTGTCCTTTTCAAGAAACATATTAGGTTAACTTGTAGGCTTTTACTGAGATTTAAAACTTCATTGAAGTTCTTTCTAAATAACAGAAGGTCACTTTCTGAGCACAGAGTCTTACAATCTTCCTGTTCATAGACGTGTGTTCCACCACATATAAACTAGCCAGTAGTTTGATTAGTGATATTCAGTTTGGATGCTAGTTACCAACAGAGCTTTGTAAATAACAACTCATTCTGAGCTAGTATTGTCAGGAGACAGTATATGATTTATTCCCTCTTCGTACTGCATGTACTCATACAATAAGCTCTACAAAGGCATACTTACAAAGGAAATGAAGTATAAAGCACTTGGTTCTCTTTGGTTGTGCTTTCAAGACGTAAAAAACAGACTAATTCTTTAGAGAGAGAAAAGTGAATTATCTTTTAATAACCATAACACATTTGTATGCATGCATTTATTCTCTCAGATAGAATATTAATTGGAGACTTATTGTTTTAACTAATCAATAATTCCAATATCATCTTTTAGTTGCTTTGTGCAATCTCTCTCTCTCTTTCTTCATGTATGTACATATGCAAGTGTTTGTGTCTGTCTATATGGGTGTATACACGCCATACATATATAAACACAAAAGTTTTTGTGTCTGTTGTTTTAAGCATTTTTGAAGTATAATATGCATACAGAAAAGTGCACTAATCATAAATATACAACTCAATAAGTGTTCGCTTGTAACCATGCAACCAGCACCCAGATCTAGGAATAGAACATTATCAAAACCTTAGAAGCCACTTCATGTCCTCTTCCAATTACTAACAACCTTCTCAAAGATTACCATACAGTAGATTAAATTTGCCTATTTTTGAACGGCATATAAATGGAATAATCCCATAAATATCTTTTATGTGGTTTATTTTGCTCATTATGTCTATAAGACTCATCTACAATGTTCAATATGTAGCAATAGTTTATTCATTGTTATTGCTGCATAGTATTCCATTATATGAACTGCTACACTTTATTTTTCTATTCTACTGTTTGTAGACATTTTGGTTGTTTCCAAATACACACACACACACCAATAAAGACTTATCAAGAATATAAAAAGAACTTTTAGAAATAATTGAAAAAAAAGTCATACAACCTGATTGAAAATGACCAAAAGACCATAGCCAAAAGGCCAAGAAGCATACGTAAAGGTGGTCAACTTCGCTAGTCATCAAGAAAATGTAAATTAAAATCACAATGGGATACTAGTACACATCCACCAGACTGGCTGAAAAGAAAAAAGAAGGAAAATACCAAGTGTTAATGAGAATGTGAACAACTACAAGTCCCGTATACTGCTGGTGAAAGTTCAAATTGGCATAAGCATTTGGTAAACCATTTGGCAGTACCCACTAAAACTGAAAATTCATATACCTTATGACCCAGCCATTCTATTTCTTGGTATAGACTTAACAGAAATGTGTACACATGTTTGCCAAAAGACGTGTACAAGAATGTTCATGGAAGTACTATTTGTAATTATGAAAAACATAATCCATTTTTATAAGTTTGGATGTGCTTTTTTGATTCAGAGGATTCAAAATTTTTCAGACTAAAATAATATTTAGCATCACATGGGTTGGAGAACTAGAACTTTACTAATATAGATTGAGTTGGCTAGAATAAGAATCATGAAAAAGGTAAAATTGACATTTGAAGCTGTAATTCAATAACCATGATAAATATTAACTCCTTCAAGTAATTTCTGGAAATATTGTGTATCTTCTTGCTTATCAAAATTAGGTAGGTATAGTCAGTTCTGGATTATCAAAGGAATGGAAGAAAGTAGCCCTATAGGGAACTCTAAATAAAAGGTACAATCATTAGTATTTTGAGTGCATTTATAATATTATATTCTGGGATTTCACAACCCTTAGGCAAATTTCCAACTTAAAGCAAACAGAAAATGATCTCTTTCTGAACCTTAACTGACTTACTGACTACTTCTGATTTCATGTTTTAAAATGACTCATTTAGTTCCTTCAATTGCTATTTTTTGAGCATCTAATATGTGCCAGACCTTGTCCTAGGTGCTGGGGATGTAGCTGTGAACAAAACAAAGTCCCTGTCCTTAAGAAGTTTATTATCAGTAGGAGATAGGACATAAACAGGTAAACATGAATTTTTAATATGTTAAGTAATGATCAGTGCTATGGGGGGAAAATAAAGCAGGATAGGGGAATTGAGGGTGTAGGAAGTTGCTATTTTATGCGTGTTGGTCAGGAAATGTCTTTCTGATAAGACAAGATTTGAATACGGAGCTGAAAGTGAAGATGAAAGCCATAGAGATTTCTAGAGGAACAGTGTTTCAGGAAAAGGGACACCAAATACCAAAGTTCTGAGGCAGGTTTTGTGTGTTCAAACAGCAGTATGGAGAAGAGGAGCAGAGTGGATGATGGGAAGAGTGATAGGAGATAAGGTCAGAAGGCTCTAATGCTAAATCATGCATAGCTTTGTAGGCCATTGTAAGAATAATTCCCATGTTTTGGGCCTGAGCAACAGAAAGAGTGAAGTTTTCATTTACTGAGATGTCTGTCAAAGACTGCAGTCAGAGTAAATAGGAGATGAGGGGAAACCAGGAGTTTGGTTTTGGTCATGCTAAGTTTGGGGTATCCATTAGATGTCAAAGAAGAAATGTACAATAAGCTATTGAATATAGAGTCATTCTGGGGAATGGTCTGGGCAGGAGGTACAGATTTGAGAGTTGCAAATTAATGAACTGGATGAGGTCCCTTAGAAAGTGACTTAGAAAAGGAAAGATATCTGAGAAATAATTATTTGGGGATGAAATCGAAGAAATGAGGAAGAACAGGCAAAGGAGAATGAGAAGTAGCAGCTTGTGAAGTAAGATTGGAATTAAAAGGGTCATGTCTTTTACTTGTAACTCAAGGAAAGTTAAGAAAGTCTTTTAAGAAGATGGTAGAGATCACCAATGTCAAGTATTGCTGTTAGATCAAGAGCGATGAGGGTTGAGAATTGGCTATTTGACATTGTTGACCTTGACAAGAATTGTTTCTAGAGATGGTAGTTACAAAAGTCTTGCTAGATTGAATTTAAAAGACATTAGAAAGAGAAGAAATGGAAAGTGAAAGTATTAAAATTCTTCTGAGGAATTTTGATGTAACAGAAAGTTGAAAAATGGCTATAGTTGGAGCTGCTGTAGGGTTAAGGGAAAGGTTATTATAGATGGGAGATAATAAAGCGTATGAGAAAGGTGATGAAAAGATTCTAGTAGAGAGCAAAAGTTTATGATGCAAAACAGAGGGGACAATTGCCGGAATGATTTGACGATGGCAGAAACTCGCAGACAAATGGAAAATGTAACCTCGAGTAGCAATGTTCATGTCTTTTTCTAGCTTATCTATGAGGTTCACGATGATAGATAGAGGAAAATTAGATAAGCAATTGTTTTGCTTAAAAGTCATATTAAAGTGATAAAAACAGAGAGGGATTTCATCTGGTGTCAGCATATTGCACCTGCTAATCTTGCCATTTATTCTGCACTAGGACACAGATTCAAGGCAAAATGCCTTACTTAAAGTGTTATAAGAGTCAAAATCTTCTAATAGACAACAGAACATGAAGTATATTCCTCTTAAGTCTTCATTATATGAGCATACAGGATCTGTAAAACCTGTGCAGGTTTTAATTGACTGATATACCCCATGACATGAGATAACTGGTAATGGTTCATCGTTGTGTCTCCAGGGGTTCCAGAAGGTTAGTTTACAGAGCTTCAGATTGTTTTCTTTCCATGTACTTTTCTGTCTGTCTTTGGAGGCCTATATCTAAGCAGTATTGCAAATTACCTTTCAATAGTGTGTGAAATTTTAGGGAAAAACTCACCCGAACAGGGATAGTAAGACAGACTTCCTTAGGGATAGCAGATAAAATTCTTACAGTGACCTTGCTGGGTAAGGAATAGAATTTATAAGACACGAACTGCTACTATGTTTAACATTTTATTCTAAACTCTTCATACCAGAAATGAAAATAGTTTTTAGAATAGAGGTTTTTTTGAGCTCTTTATGTAGAAATGACCAATTGCTGATTCAACTATTAATTAGGACAAAGAACTTTAATTAAAAAACCAAGTTATTAAAACTCTGATAATGTTCATAATCTTAAATTTTAGCTTATGTGAAAAATTTTAAATTTCTACTTTAAAAAGTCTGCCTAGTAGGGGCTGACCTACGGCCTAGTGGTTAAGTTCAGCCCACTCTGCTTCAGTGGCCCAGGTTCAGTTCCCGGGCATGGATCTACACCACTCATTGGCGGCCATGCTGTGGTGGCAACCCACATACAAAATAGAGGAAGATTGGCACAGATGTTAGCTCAGGGCGAATCTTCTTCAGCAAAAAAAAAAAAAAAAAAGGGTCTGCCTAGCTATATTAATTCAAAATCATCTTCTGTATTTGAAAGTCTTTTGTCCTTATGTTATGTTCTGCTAGAATCCAAAATAGAAACGATAATCAATTATTTGATTACTTATATTTAATTTTAGGTAAATATTAACATTTACTTATGTTATTTATATAAGTAATCTGTAATTACTTATATTTTCTGTTAGAAATGATCACTAAGGGCAGTTGAAAGTTAGCTTTGTATGTCAGGAAGTTGAAGTAGGATTCTTTCTGTCTCAGTTTTGGATAGGCCTTTGGTGAGGCCCCAAAGGCCAGGAACAAAACAATAGATGCAAAGAACCCACACATCAAAGTTAGGAAACAGAGCTCTTATGCAACTCATGCAAAAAAGATGGCTGAAACTGGCTTTGTGACCTTTGGGTCAACATCTACCTCAGGGCCCTAATTAAGACTGAAGAGAACAAGTGGGAGAAACTGCGGAGGAAGTTGTAGGAGTGCTGTAGCATTTTCCATACTCACCACCACAGAGATGGGAGGAAAATGCTGCTCCTTCTTCTCAGACCTAGTGAGAGGCAGAATCGTGTCTGTCACCCGCATGTTGGGGGGCTCTCGGTGGAGTGGTATCTGGCTCACATTGGAGAGTCTGTGGCTGTGACTGTTGGTGAGAGGAAGCAGGACAGAGAGAAGAGGGCTGCCGTGAGATAGAAATATGTTTTCTATTTGTCAGGAAAAAAGGATGCTTGAGTATTTACTGTGACTCAGGTGTGGGTCACATGAGCGAGAACTAGAGAGCAACAATGAGAGCAAGAGCAAGCAAGTGCTGGCTGGAAGTTCAGAACAAGAGAACCTTGCCCAAAAGAGCCTAGGAGGGTGATGGAACCCCGATAGTCTGAGCCTGTGAGGTGGGGACTGCAGAATGTCTGGGGTTGAAGGTTGGAGTCAGGAGTTGCCAGCTGGAGAAAAACCATGACCATTTCACAGTGATTGAAATTAGATGTTCTCGAAGAGGGGATTTTGAGAAACCCACAAAGATGTTTTCATAACAAGGAAGGAGATTAGATTAAATTAACAAGGCAGAACAGAGCAAAAGAGAGTCATGCCCGCAGCCCCATCACGGGCTTCCCTGTCTGAGGAAGGCCTGGCAGGGGAGGGAGGGGGTTTCATTTTTGAATCAAGCTCAGAGTTTGATTATCACCTAGGACTGGGCATCTTAATTATGGAAGTGACAATTTTAGTGGGACTGAAAGGGCTGGGGGATTGGGGGATTTTTATTATCTGAGAGTGACTGAAAATATTATGAGATCTACTAGAGATTTCATCCAAGCACAGACCTCACAGAGCAGGTCTGGATGGGCGTTAGAGGAAAAACAAAATTTCTTTATAATTGAGTCCTCTAGATTCTAGGTCATCCAATAAACAGTTACACTGGTTTCCAAACAATGGTTGACAGGAACAAAAAAGGCTTATCTTCCTGATGCCACTGCATTCATAGCACAAGGAAGCAGTTCCTCTCTCAGAATGACCTTCATACTCATTGCCTCTGTATCTTGTTGTGGGATTTTTGTCCAGGACATGTATCATTATTCAGACGTGTGTGCCTGTGGATATTTTAATGATGATGTAATTCAAAAGAGAGAGTTTCTGGTGGCGTAGCAGTTTAGTCCATGCTTGGCAGCCCGGGGTTTGCGGGTTCGGATCCCGGGCACCCGCCGCCACACTGCTTGTTAGCCATGCCGTGGCGGCGTCCCATATAAAGTAGAGGAAGATGGGCATGGATGTTAGCCCAGGGCCAGTCTTCCTCAGCAAAAAGAGGAGGATTAGCAGCGGATGTTAGCTCAGGGCTGGTCTTCCTCACACAAAAAAAGAGCTTTCTTGTCTCTATATTACAAATAATTTTACACATAAGAAATGCTGCAAAGAGAAGCTGCAAAGAGCAGTTAAAGCAGAAACATTCCGTCCCGGTGGTGACCTTGGAGCGGTTTTCACTCAGCTCCTTAGGGTCCCTGGCAGCAGCAGAAGCCCCTTTATCAAAAGGCTCTTGAAGAGATTTTCTCTAAATGACAACGAAGTTTAAATTGTTTCAGTTCCCAATTTCTGCTCTGACCCTCTCTTTACTTAATATCTTGTTTTAAAGTTTTGGTATGTAGGAGCAAGGAAAACACTCCCTTTTACTAGTTTGGTACCCTAAATTTTTAGAGAGCGGTAGAATTAGGGTATTGATTTGAAAAATAAGATACATGAATTACAGTATGTTTATATGTAAGAAGTCAGGATATTCTGCATATTTGCGTAACCAACCCCCATATTGATAACTTTCAACTGGGTTGGACTCAGTTTTTTTCTGACTAGTTGTCTTACTTTTGTAACATAGATGTCTCTTCCTCTGTGTATGATACAAGATAGCTAAGATGTTCTAAGCTCTTAAATTATCTAATTTAATTCTGGAAACAGGCCTTTTATGAAGAAATGATTTTCCAGGATTATTAGTCCCATCTACAAATGAGCTAACTGAGACACAGAGATTGTGTCCAAAGCCACACTGCTAATCAGTGGTAAGCTAGGATTCAAACTCAGGTGGCCTGGCTCCAGAATCAGTGTTTAGTCACCAGTGATGCTTCTCAAGCCAGGGAGGCTACCTAGTTTTTTCTATTAGATAAGAAGGAGAGCTTGCCTTTGGTATATGGTTTAGGAAGGCTCAAAATCATATGCTGACAATTTAAAAATTATTATAAAACTATATAGAAAAAGGGTATATAGCAATGATGTACAGTTCAAAGAATGGTAATAAAATAAACACCTTTGTACCCATTACCAGGCTAAAAATTGTGACACTGCTATTCTTGTAATTTTAACTGCAGAAGGCACAAATGCATGGATCTGTAACAAATATTTGCTTATAAATTACACAATTAGTATCTACCTCTTTTTTTATATATATAAGATTTTGAGAATTGTTATTCACTATGGCACCTAAAAATCCACCTGATTTTTCATAATTTTAAAGTTGAGGTATAACTTACATTCAGTGAAGTACACAAATCTTCAAGGTAAAATGCAGTGACTTTTTACATATGTGTACATCCATAAATCCACCACTCAGACCAAGATATAGCAGATTGCTAACACTTGAGAGATTTTCCATGCAATATCCCAGTCAATATCTCCTCCCAAATAGTAATCACTATTCTGATTTTTATCACCTTAGATTGGTTTTGCCTGTTCTTGACCTTCATATAAATGGACTCATAGTAACATGTACTCTTTTGTATCTGGCTTCTTTTGCTCAACATAATATCTGTGAGATTTCATCCATGTTGTTGGGGTAGCAGTAGTTCCTTCCTTTTTGTTGCTGTGTAGTATTTAATTGTTTTGAATATACAATATATTTCTCCATTTTACTGTCAAATGACAAAACAAATCCAAACCTAGGTAAGGAGACTTTATTTGAAAAGATTGTTGCAATGGGGAGAATGCTCCGACCTTAAGATCTATAAGCACCTCAAAGGTCAGGCAGAAAGGGCTTCTCTTTTATAGGAATAAATGAGGCTAGAAGGAAGCAAGCGTTGGGGAATGTAATGAGCAGGTGGCATAATTGGACAGTTTTCCTTTGCTGTAAGCCAGTTCTTGGAGGAGTCTGTTAAGAAGGGTTTGTTGTGCTTCCCAATGATTGCTTAACCTCAGGAACAAGAGAAAATTGAGGGGCCTGTGAGGAAGAGAGACGCCTAACTCATGTTTGTTCAGGTTAATTTAATAGGCGTCTAGTTCAGATTGCTCGGTGCGGACAAACAGTTCAGCTACTTACTTTTGAGTCAGAAAAGGGTTGTTGAGAGGGTCTGTGTCTGATCTCGTTGTGGGTAAACAGGGGTTATCCGTGAGTCTTTTCCAGGTCATTTGGGTAAAGGTTCTTTGCAGTAAGGCACTTCCCAGATCACACAAGGGTGAGGGTATTTCTTAACTATCCCAGCATTCTAGGAGCTCAGGTGAAGTTCAACTACAGTTATGCGTTGCTTAACGACGGGGATCCAGTTTGAGAAATGCTGGTGTTTGTCCAGGGCTTAGGAAAATGCCTGGTTGTAGTAGGCACTCATTAAATATTTGTTGAATGACTCACTGAATATTTGTTGAATACTACGTGTGTAGTATATTCAGAATGTGTAGTTCTATTTAAGTATGAGTTTTGTGAGGGAGAAATAATTTCAACTCTTGAAAATTTGCATTCAAGGAACATTTTTCCCCCAAAAAACAGTGTTAACAAAATACAGAAAATTACAGGTGATAGGTGATATTAATCACATCCTTAATCATTTGGTAACAGTACTGGATACTGTATCATAATACTATTAAAATATATATTTCAAAATCAGTCACGCTGATGAATTTTGGGTTGCCTTTAAGGTTCTGAATTGTTTTAAAATGCAATGCAGTATATTTCATTTTTTATCTTCTAGGTGCTCATGTAAGAACTCTCACTTTTTGTCAGGTACACAAAAAATTGTTCTGAATTGTTAGCTTGAAACTTTTGAGGAAGAAACAATCTAAATGGCTTGATTTTTCACTGCTAGCCATGCAATCCTACCTATACTGCCATCTGCCTCTATTCCTTTCTCCCCTTACGATGAAGGAGCTCTCCTTCTCCCATCTAAACCTAATTCTTTCACCCATGATTTAGGTCTCATTGACTCCTATTTTGGGGGGAAATCTGAAATTGAGACTAGCTTTTTCAAGTTTTTGCATTCAACTGCATCTTTTATAATATAGTCAGGTTTTCCATTATAGACTAATATAAAGAAAAATGTCAACGTATCTCTGAAATCCACATCTATCTCTAGTTGTCACTCTTTCTCCTTTTCTAGAGTCTGTAAGGTCAAACTTTTCTTTTTGGGGGAGTAAAGAAAATATATTTATTTGATTAATTTTTGAAGTTGAAGTATTTAGGAATTATATCCAATGATGTTTAGTCCTGTTGATGTTTTTCTTTTCATGTGCCAGATTCTTTCCCCTTTGAAGAAAGCAAAGAAATTAAATTTTGTTTCCAAATAATAGCTATGCAAATAGTTCAAATAATCAGCCATTTGGTTCAGTAAAAAACAAAGCAAACTAATTTGACTATTTTTCTATATTAAATTGAGTATAACTTAGTTAAAGCTTTATGTATACATACAATGTGGATTTTCTTTTTTGAGGAGGTTGTCACTGGAAATTGTATTAAAATGTTTTTTTATTTACTGTAGTAATAACACAACATGAGATCTACCATCTTAACAAATTTTTAAGTGTACAATAAATATTGTTATCTTTAGGCTCAATGTTGTACAGATCTCTAGAACATATTCATCTTGCATAACTGAAATTTTATACCTGTTAATGAGCAAATCTCCATTGCCCCCTCTCTCCAGCCAACCACTATTTTTTTTCTTTGCTTCTATGAGTTTGGTTATTTTAGATACCTCACATAAGTGGAATCATGCCATATGTGTGCTTCTGTCATTGACTTATTTCATTTAGCATAATGTCCTCCAGGTTCATGCATGTCATTGCATTTTGCAGAATTTCCTTCTTTTTTGAGGCTGAATAGTATTCCACTGTATGAATACACTACATTTTTTTAGCCATTCATCTGTCAATGGACATTTAGGTTGTTTCCACACTGTGGTTATTGTGAATAGTCCTGCAGTGACCGTGGCAGTGCAGATACAGGGAAGAGCTGGGGTTTATAGCTCAACCATCATGCGCTGAGTCTGGGGTAGGTGGGGGGAGCTATGATGAGTGCCACTTGTTCCAACTGCTGCTTTGTTCTCTGTAGTCCCCAGGGGACTAGTGTAGTGTATGTCAGGCCCCATCATTGCTCCGAGACAGGCGAGGTAGAAGCCAGTCCCTAGGGTAGCACTGAGATGTTAGATGTGCATTCTGAGTCTTTTCCTCCTCAGGGAGAGACTGGGAGTGGAGGGTTCCCTCTAGATGATCTTGTGCTGTGCCTGGGGCTGGTGATTATGGTGAGAGGGTGTCTCCACTTTTTTTTTTTTAGTTATATTATTGAGGTCATAATGGTTTATAACATTGTGTAATTTCAGGTATACATTATTTATCAGTTTCTTTATAGAGTGCATCGTGCTCACCACCAATAGTCTAATTTTTATCTGTCACCATATATATGTGCCCCTTTACCCCTTCTGCCCACCCCCCCCCCCCCTTCCCCTCTGGTAACCACTAATCTGTTCTCTTTTTCCATGCGTTTATCTTCCACATATGAGTGAAATCATATGGTGTTTGTCTTTCTCTGTCTGGCTTATTTTGCTTAACATCATACCCTCAAGGTCCATCCATGTTGTTGCAAATGGGATGATTTTGTCTATTTTTATGGCTGAGTAATATTCCATTGTATATATACACCACATCTTCTTTATCCATTCATCAGTTGATGGGCTTTTCCTACTGGTTTCATTGCGGCTGGGTGGGTGTAGAAGCCTCTCAACTAGCTTCAGGATTTCTGACATAGGGAATTGATCTGTGCATTGCTGTTGAGTTGGTATGTCCAGAGGGGAAGGAGAGTCCAGAGCTTCCTATTCTATCTTGCTGAAGTCACTCCTAATCGCACTTTTCGGTAGATGTACTCCTCGTTCCATTTCCTTGCCTACTAGTCACTATTCTGTCCACCCCAATCTGGCTTCTTCTCTTTCTCAGCTGAAAAATAGGTCTCCCTCTTGCTAAATCTCAGAGTTTTCAGTCCTCACCTTAACTTCCCAGTGGCATTTGTTCCTGCTAACCAACTCTTCCATAAAATACTCTTTTCCCCTGAGTTCTGTTGACACCACACACTTCTGGATTTCCTCCTTCCTCTTGGGCAGCTTATTCTTTGTCTTGATTGTTGGCTTATCTTCCTCCATCTGCTCATCAAATGTTAGAGTTCCTCATGTTTCAATTCTATGTCCTTTTCTCACTGTAAACTCTCTAACAAGTGGTTCCTCTGACCATTAGAATCGTGTGAGGAGCTTTTAAAATCCTGATGCCTAGGCCTCATCCCAAACTAATTAATCTGGAGGGGGATGTTGGGCTGGGCATTGTTAGTTTGCAGAGCTCCTCAGGTGAATCCAGAGCACAGCCAAAGCTGAGAATCACTAGACAAATTCATCTGAACCCATAGCTTTAAATACTACTTTTATATCAGAATAATCAACATTTGTGTTTGATTCTTAAATGCATCACCAGCACGTGGACCTGTGCATGGCACGTAGTAAATGCTCAAGAACTTTCTTAAATGAATTCAGGAATGACTGAAGTAAAAGAGAAATTTAGCGTATTGGTAGTTGCATGATTGGTTAAGCTTTTGTTGTTCTTTAAGGAATCTTATTATTTAGTTGATGTTATAGGTTGAGTTCTTATAGAGACAGACTCTGAGATGAAGATTTACATGCAGAAAGGGATTGCTTTTGGAACAAGACCTCTTAGGGCTGAGAAAAGCAGGTTCAAACATAGGAACAGTGCGGTTGCAACTGAGGCATTGGTTGATGCCCCAGGGAGCTCTAAAGCTGGGTAGCCTTTCAGAGTTGTCTCGATTAGTAGAAAGGGACCTGGAGACCTTGGTGTCCCCATATCAAAGTCTCTGGATGTGGGTTGCCTCCAGGGCAACACACCCTTCTTCCCTTGAAGGCTATTCCAGAAGAGATGCAGCTCAGAACCTTAAGCAGCCAACATTCCTGGCAGCAGCCTCAGTTCTGAAGGAGCGTCTGAGCGATGCAGCACCACAGCATCCTCTGTAGGCAGAACCTGATTGTCGCCTGAATGGGATCATAGCGACCACCTCATCTAAACCTTTGGTTTAAAGGTGAATATACTGAGGCTCAGAGATGGTAGGTGATTTGCCCGATATTGTGTGGGAATCTTACAGTCTCTCTGGTGCTGGAAAACCAGTCTCTTGACTCTTAGACAAGTGTTTCTTCAATTATACACTGAACTCAAGTTTACTATGTGTGTGTGTGAGTTTGGGGTTTATCTTATTACCGTTTCTATTAGGCCAGAAAGGAAACGTTTTATATTCATGCTATGTATGGAAAATTGAGAGAAGATAAGCACCATTTCAGTTATAGTCAGTAGCCGAGTTAGAGGTATAACTATGGATTCTTGTTTGCTGGGCCAGGATGTAATGCTATTTCAGTATAGTATGGAAAGTAATTGCACAGCAAACATTTTGTTTGGATTGAGGTTTAAGTTTAATTCCTTATATCATGAGGTTTGTATCAAATTGGTAAACTAATGAGCAGTAGTGAGGATGTAAAATGTTTTACACTGTTTGAGAAACATACCATATAAATAGAAGATACTTATAGTATTCCTAGAATGGGTAGTCTTACATGTGATATGAAGTTAAAAAAGACCATAGCCTTTGTTGAGATTTGGAAATTGCTAGAATCCAAAATCCAGCATCTCTCCAAATAGATGTTTCTACTTTGTGCAAAATATTTTCCTTTGAGCCATGGATGATGTAATTGCCTAGTGAAGATAGACAAGACCTGAAAATGTTTCCATGGGATCTAACAGTTCCTGAAGCCCAATTGGGGAATAAATAAAATGAATGTTGTGGAACACTGTTCTTCATTATGATTCTTGGCCTATTATAACATGACAGACTTTGCCACACACATACACATATACCCATAAACATGCTCTTTTCAAATAAATATAAACTAATTAAACTCACCTAATCTTGTAAAAGATATCACTCACTGTGTTCATAAGCCTTCTGTTCACACTTTAATCTGGGAAAACAGAATGGAAAACAAATACAGAAGCTGTCAAGAGAGGTGATAAATTATCCTATAGTTAGGCAAATACAAAACAAATAAAAATACTCCATAATAACTCCACAATCATCTGGATACATAAATAACTACTGACTTAATTTATTACCTGGATATATAAAGTGTCTGTCTTCGTATGTCTATCCATCTGATTACCTAACTAAAAATTCTTCTATATAGATGAAAATGGAATGCTGACCTTTTAGTAAGTCGATATGTACAGACTTGTAGCAGTTTTTTCATAATCCCCAGCCTTAACATATGATCAAAATGTCAGTTCTATATGATTGTACACAGAGTGTGCCTCCATGGAAGGCTGCGGATTTTGGAATAAGAGAGTGTGATTGCCTCTCCTGAATCTTTCAGCTTCTTTCCTGCTCCTTTTTTTCTTTTTTGAACTTTATTTTTTAGAGCAGTTTTAGATTCACAGCAAAATTGAGAGGAAGGTACAGAAATTTCCCATATCCTCTCTGCTCCTACAATGGCATATGGCGTAGCCTACCCCTTCATCAACATCCCCCACCAGAATCGTGTATTTGTTACAATTGATGACTCTACATTGACACATTGTAATCACCCAAAATATATAGTTTACTTAGGATTTATTCTCTCTCTCTTTTTTTTTTTTTTTGCTGAGGAAGATTCACCCTGAACTAACATCTGCTGTCAATCTTCCTCTTTTTGTATGTGAGCTGCTGCCACAGCATGGCCACCGTCAGACAAGTAGTGTAGGTCCGTGCCCAGGAACCGAACCTGGGCTGCCAAAGTGGAGTGTGCCAAACTTAACTACTAGGCCACCAGGGCTGGCCCTAGGATTCATTCTATATACGTGCCCTTACAAGAATAGTAGGAAAGATGCATATTTATTCATGTGCCTCTATTTTATTTTATTTTTTATTGTGTTAACATTGGTTTATAACATTATATAAATTTCAGGTGTACATCATTATATTTCAATTTCTATATAGATTACATCATATTCATCACCCAAAGACTAACTACAATCCATCATCACATACATGTGCCTTTTCACCCTCCTCCCTCCCTGCTTCCCCTCTGGTAAGCACCAATCCAATCTCTGTCTCTATGTGATTGTTTATTATTTTTATCTTCTACTTATGAGCGAGATCATGTGGTATATGAGTTTCTCCCTCTGACTTATTTTGTTTAGCATAATACCCTCAAGTTCCATCCATGTTGTCACAAATGGCTGGATTTCATCATTTATTATGGTAGAGTAGTATTGTATTGTGTGTGTATACCACATTTTCTTTATTCATTTGTCCCTTGATGGACACCTAGGTTGCTTCCAAGTCTTGGCTATTGTGAATAATGCTACAATGAACATAGGGGGGTGTGTATCTTTACACATTCATGTTTTCATGTTCTTTGGATAAATACCCAGCAGTGGAATAGCTGGATCATATGGGAGTTCTAGTCTTAGTTTTTTGAGGAATCTCCATACTGTTTTCCATAGTAGCTGCACCAGTTTGCCCTCCCACCAGCAGTGTGTGAGTTCCCTTCTCTCCACATCCTTTCCAACACTTATTGTTTACCGTCTTGTTAATTGTAGCCATTCTGATGGGGGTGAGGTGATACCTCATTGTAGTTTTGATTTGCATTTCCCTGATAGTTAATGATGTTGAACATCTTTTCATGTGCCTGTTGGCCATCTGCATATCTTCTTTGGAGAAATGCCTGTTCAGATCTTTTGCCTATTTTTTAATTGGGTTGTTAGGTTATTTTTTTGGTGAGATGTATGAGTTCTTTGTATATTTTGGATATTAACCCCTTATCAGATATATGGTTTGAGAATATCTTCTCCCACTTGTTAGGTTGTCTTTTAGTTTTGTTGATGGTTTCGTTTGCTGTGCAGAAGCTTTTTAGTTTGATGTAGTCCCATTTGGTTATTTTTTCTCTTGTTTCCCTTGCCCAGTTAGACACAATACTTGAAAATATGTTGCTAAGACTGATGTCGAAGTGTGTACTGGCTATATTTTCTTCTAGAAGTTTTATGGTTTCAGGTCTTACATTCAAATCTTTAATCATTTTGAGTTAATTTTTGTGTATAGTGTAAGATAATGGTCTACTTTCATTCTTTTGCATGTGGCTGTCCAGTTTTCCCAACATCATTTATTGAAGAGACTTTCCTTTCTCCATTGTGTATTCTTGGCTCCCTTGTCGAAGATTAGCTGTCCATAGATGTGTGGATTTATTTCTGGGCTCTTGATTCTGTTCCATTGATCTGTGTGCCTGTTTTTGTGCCAGTTCCATGCTGTTTTGGTTACTGTAGCTTTGTAGTATATTTTGAAATCAGGGAGTGTGATTCCTCCAGCTTTGTTCTTTTTTCTCAGGATTCCTTTGGCTATTGGGTGTCTTTTGTTCTTCCATATAAATTTTAGGATTCTTTGTTCTATTTCTGTGAAAAATGTTGTTGGGATTTTGATAAGGGTTGCATTGAATCTATGGATTGCTTTAGGAAGTATGAACATGTTAACTATGTTAATTCTTCCAGGATTCATTCTTGATGTTGAACATTCTATGGATTTGGACAAATGTGTAATGACATGTATCCATCATTGTAGTGTCATACAGAGTATTTTCACTGCCCTAAAAATCCTCTGTGCTTCACCTCTTTATCTCTCCCCCCAACCTTCAAACCCTGGCAACCACTGGTCTTTTTACTGTCACAATAGTTTTGCATTTTCCAGAATGTCATATAGTTGAAACTACACAGTATGTAGCATTTTTCAGACTGGCTTCTTTCACTTAACAATATGCATTTCAGGCTTCCTCCATGTCTTTCATGGCATGATAGCTCATTTCTTCTTAATGCTGAATAATATTCCACTGTCTGGATATACCGCAGTTTATCCATTCACCTTCTGAAGGACATCTTGATTGCTTTCAAGTTCTGACAATTATGAATAAAGCTGCTATAAATATCCATGTACAGGTTTTTGTGTGGACATATGTTTTCATCTCCCTTGGGTAATTACCATGGAGCACTATTACTGGATCATATAGTAAGAGTATATTTCATTTTGTAAGAAACTGCTACTATCTTCCAAAGTGATTGTACCATTTTGCATTCTTGCCAGCAAGGAATGAGAGTTCCTATTGTTCCACCTTCTCGCCAGCATTTGGTGTTGTCAGTGTCCTGGATTTTGGCCATTCTAATAGGCGTGCAGTGGTATCTCATTTTTGTTTTAATTTGCATTTACCTGATGACATATGATGTGGAACATCTTTTCATATGTTTATTTGCCATCCATATATTTTCTTTGGTGGTGTGTCTGTTTCAATCTTTGGCTGTCTCCTTTTTTTTTTTCTCAAACAAACTTTTCATTTTAGAACAGTTTTAGATTTATAGAAAAGTTGCCAAAATAGTACAGAGTTTCCAGTACCCTGCACCTAGTTTCCCTATTATTAACGTCTCATATTAGTATGGTACATTTTTTACAGTGAAAGAACCAAGATTGATACATTGCTATTAACTAAAGTCCATACCTTATTCAGATTTTCTTAATTTTTTACCTACTTTTTATTCTGCTCCAGGATCCCATTCAGGATAGTACATTACGTCTAGTCCTTATGTCTCCTTAGGCTCCTCTTGACTGTGACAGTTTCTCAGACTTTTTTTGTTTTTCCTAACCATGAGAGTTTTGAGGAGTACTGGTCAGGTATTTTGTAGAATGTCACTCCATTGGGCTCTGATATTTTTTTCCTGATTAGACTGAGATGATGTGTTTTTTTGGAGGAATAACACAAGCTTAAAAATGCCATTCTCATCCCATTATATTCAAGGTACATACAATCAACGTGAGGTTATCCTCTGTAGGATTAGGTTATCCTCTGTAGGTTATCCTGTACAGCTTATCACTGTACAGGTTAACCTTAATCACCTGGCTGAGGTAGTACTTATCAGGTTTCTCCACTGTAAAATTACTCTTGTTTCTTCCTTTCCATACTGTACTCTTTGGAAAGAAGTCACTAAGCACAGCTTCACACTAAGGACTGGGGAGTTATGCTCTGTCAGTTTGAGAGCAGAGGATCTACAGCAATTATTTAGAATTCTGCATTGGAGATTTGTCTGTTCTCTATCATTTTTTTAATTTATTCAATCAATCGTTTATATCTGTATGGACTCATGATTTTTACTTTACACTTTGGATTGTAAACCATACTACTTTATTTTATTGCTCAAACCATCCTAGATTTGGCCATGGGGAGCTCGTTCAGTTGGTTTTTGTGTCCCTTTGACACAGTCTCATTATTTATTTTTCTGAGCTTACATTCTGTCAATTACAAGATACCTGCTCTTTTTTGTAAAAAATTTTAATCTTCTCTTATCTCACTTTAGATGAGGATAACAGCATTTGTTTCCATGAAGGAAGGTTTCTTAACCCGTGGACAACAGGTCCAGGAACCCTTAGCATTGCAAACTTTGTGTGCATGTTTTCAGGGAAGAACGTGGCTTTTATCAGATTCTCAGCAGTGTCTGTAATGTAAAAAAGAGGTAAAGAATCACTGCCCTAGAGCAAAGAGGAGAAATAATACATCCTACACATTTTCCATACCTTGCTCTTTCCTTGCTGCTTTGTGCTTTTTTCAGTTCACGTCCAGCTGAAGGCTTTGTGTCTTTCACACCGAGATTACTCGTGCTGGCATATGCCATTCAGGTCTGAGAAGACCTTTGACCATTGTTGTTGCATTTATAACTCTATGGAAATATAAAACAATCCCTTTGGACTCAGATTCCTGGTGTGAGGGAGAAGATTAAGACAATATGCTCGTATACACCAGTTTTGAAATGGAACTGTCCAGTGTGGTCACTAAAGTGTCGTGTAAAAATAAGAACATTCTACAGTTAATGGAAAACTGGGCATCCCCCTTTGGAAAGAAATTTCTGAATTTTTTCTTTAGTGTTGGAAAACATGACATCATATAGCCATACAGCTTGATACATTCCTTGCATAACTTTACATATTAGTAATGACATCAGTTCAAGTGTAGGCAAAGGAACAAAAGAGGACTGGTTGTAAAAAGGCTTTTGATATGAAACATTATTTTCCCTAGTCATTTGATCACTTTGCCTGAGTAGAGTAAGTTATTTTCTTAAATTAATATCATATTTCCATGAAATAAATCTTGTTTTGTAATGATATCACAATTGTTGATAGATTTCTTGAAGTAAAGCAAAATGGCATAGTCAAATGGATAAATCTCAGTTGGACTGAGATTCAGAATATGAAAACTCTAATAATGAGATAGGCATTAAGTGTGTAACAATTAAAATCATTTAACTCTTCTTATTTCTGCTTATTTTATATAAATAATACTAGTCACTTTTCAAATTATAAGGTTGTATATAGTAAAGTGCAGACATAGGAGAATAAGCACATGCAAATTGTTTCAACTCTTTTAAAGAAAGTGGCATAGCTATCTAGTAAAATATATTTCAATCAGTAGAAATGACTTCAATGTTATTTTAGTATTGACTAAGCTAAAAAAATGATTTCTATATTTTTTTTTAGGTAGGAAAAATTCCTGAATTTATGTGTGTGGATATAAACAACATGAGATTTCACTTAAATTTAAAAATGACTTTGAATTTTCTAATATAAAGAAAGTGGTATTGATTAACTATTCACTTAATGAATATTTAATGAAAGCAGGGACATGAAAATATATATTGACATAAATAAGAATAAAAGAAAAAGGGCTATAACATATTTGATATAGTCCTCTTTTTATTTCAGGAGATTTTTGTCAACCAACATTGAGTTTTTGTTAACAAATAAGAATTTTTTTAAACTATGGAGAGAAACACAAGCATTTGGGGAGCCTAGAGGAAAGAGTGACATTGATAAGTTGTAGAAAGGGCAAATTCAGATTTTTCAGGACTCATGATTTTAAAAGACTAAAGAACCATATCCTAAAGCAATATATGAATGGATAAAAAGATAGATATTATTTCAGTTCCATTATGACAGACTTATTGTGAAATGATAACTAGGAATCGGGATTGCTAGGTTTCATTCTTGACTTTTCCACTTGAGAAAACTCTCTTAACTTTGCTGTGTCTTCGTTTCTGCATGTACTCTCCTGCCCCATTTACTCACGACTGCTCACTCTTCTACCAGTCTGGTTTTTCCCTGTCTCTCCACTGAAAAACTGTTCTCTGTGTGGTTAATGTGTCTCCTATTTAACCAAGTTTGTTTGATTAGCAAATGAAAGAATGTAATGGACACGATGGTTGATTTTCCAATATCTATGTCATACCAGGTCTGAGCCAGTCATGATTGTTTCCTCCTCCTTGCCAGTGATTGGCTCAGCAATAAGCAACGCTGGGAAGCTTCTGAGGGAAAAAAAAAGTCCTTTTCCTAAGAGGACACCTCAGGAAGAAATGCTCTTCTTCATCTGGAAGTGATGTGTGGAACTGCTACTTCTTTAGCGCACACAGTCACCCTGAGGCAGAAGTCAACCCAGAAGAGCTGGCACATGGAAAGTGCTTGAGGCAATGTGTATTTAATACTCTACAAGCAGTATAGGGAATTACAGAAATGTAGAAGCCATGATTCCCTCAAGAATCATACTGTCTGCATTCAGTCTAGTTGGTATTATGCACGTAGATATGAAAAAAAGCCACAAAATAATTGCCAAACAGAGTATTTATCAGTCTGTGTTCATTAGAATAAGCTGGGATGATTGAGGCAAGATTGTAGAAAGGCAGTCTTAAAGGGCAGGTTGGGTTTAGATTAGTCCAATGAGGAGTGGAAATTGTAATATTCCAAGAAGGGTGACTGATTCTGGACCAGTGAATGGAAGAAGGAAGATATTTGGTAGTGAGTTAGAAAGGCTATAAAATGAGTTTGATTGACAGAGCTTACAGCTGTAAGTGAATACCCAAAAGAGTGGAGAGATTTAAAAGCTTGTATACCATCTTAATAGGGGAAAGGTAGGAGGGATGTAGGTCTTTTAAGGGAGAGTAGATGATTTTTAGGAAAGGTGAGTGGGCCCTTAGAAGAAAAGATGGGAGATAAAATCGTTTGTGACGAAGTGTCTGGGTGTGGTATTCATTTCCAGTGTCCTCTCCTGTGATGAGGGCAGTCCCCTAGTTGATGAAACCCCTGGGGTATGGATTTATGACAATCGAGTTCATTTTGGAGGATCTGTCTTTAGGCAGATAAAAAGAGTTCAGAGAAAGCCTCTCTCTGCGGTTTCCTGTTTTTCAAGTGCCTTTAGTTCAAAATAATCCTTAAACCAAAGAGGCATACTGTAGAGTGGCATATTCTGCCGCCTTTCACAGCTGGAAGAAAAAAATCAGGCTGGAAAATTTTCTACTACAAAAGTTAGTGTTAACTGTCTTTATGTTGTCTGGTCATTTCATTGCTTAGAAGGAATGTACTTATGAAGGATTTTATATCAAGAAACACGATAATAGCAGTCCTTAATTGATCCAATACAAGTGTATTTTGTAATCAATCAATTCTATTTTCCTCCCTTGAGTGAGAAAACTTGTAGAAGTGTTTGAATACTAATTTGCATCCTGATGTCCAATTTTCCCACATACCCTCATTCTGTTTAGAATTTTCTGTCTTTTGATAAGGGATGACAATTGGCTCTAAGGAGGTTACGATTTCACCTGCGATGAAATGGAAAATCTCATTACCAGTCCCCAAGTCCCTGCAGCTATAACATTGGAGCTGATAAGGCCATGAGAAGTAATTTTAAAAATCTATATAATCACCTGCACCTTTGGGAGGTTTTACTAATTGATTTTCATTTTTTTCTTTAATGTTTTGGACTCTGTGTCATATCTACTTGAAAAGGTCATCTGTGTCAATTCATAGTATTTTTAGATTTTTCATAAACTTGTTAATATCTGTCATATTTCTCTTGTAGTGGTTGTATCTTATCAGGAGATTGTATGATAATTAACTCAGAATAGAATTGCCTGATAGGTAAAAGCTGGGATTTCAAAACAGAGCCATGCCTGTTACATGTAAGTTTGCTTCGTATAAATTACTATCGTTTATCAAGTTAATACTTTTACCACATCAGTACAGAATAGACAGTGCTAGATGCTCCAAGTATAGTTTTAATCTTCCTTGTGATTGTTGTGGATTTTTTTTTTGTATTGGAAAATGATTATATGGTAAGACTTTGTGAGTGGTAAAACAAACCCAAACAACAAAATATTTTCCATTGGCTTCCAAGAAAGTGGGTTTTTTTTGTGAGTGTGTGAGGAAGATTAGCCCCAAGCTAACAGTTGTTGCCAATCCTCTTCTTTTTGCTGAGAAAGATTGGCCTTGGGCCAATATCCGTGCCCATCTTCCTCTACTTTATATGTGGAATGCCTGCCACAGCATGGCTTGATAAGCAGTGCATAGGTCCATGCCTGGGATCCAAACCTGGGAACCTGGGGCCATGGAAGTGGAGTGTGCAAAATTAACCACTACACCACCAGGCTGGCCCCTGGGTTTCTTTTTTTTTTTTTTAAGTGCTCTCAGGCAACTACGAATTAGTCACGATTCACTGTTCAAAGTTAATTAAAATAGAAAAATATGGCAGTTTTTCCTCTTTTTGATAGTTGACAGCAAATATATGTATACATATATATGCTATAGACAGAAGAGGTAGTTGTATCTTGCAGCTCAGTAGAGTGTTTTCCTTGTTTAATTTATCTGATAATAGTGAAACTTTTACCAGTTCCCCTCCTGGGCTAATGTTTAACTCAGTGAGGAGAACATTTATGGTATATTTCTTGGGCAATATCATTCTATAAATGTTGGCATGATTGTTGTGTGAATTCTTAGACTCTCTCTCTGGCCATATCATGTTATGGTATTCACATACTCCTTTGCTTAGGCAGAAGGTTAATATTATACATTATTCAAAACTTATTTTTTGCTGCTTTTTGCTTATTTTTTTAAAAATAAGTTTTATTCAAAACTGATTTTTTTAAAAATAAGTTTTATTCAAAACTTATTTTTTGCTGTTATCTCATTGTCTGCACTCCCTTTGTGTTTGTCTAGATTTTGATTGCAGGTTGCTTCAGGACAAGTAAGATGTCTGCTTAATTTTTTGTAAAAGAAAGTAACATGGAGTATTTAGGACAATGTTTCATGCATTTGGTAAAATTAAGTACTAAAATACTTTTTTTGTTTGTTTTTATTTTTTATGACAAATATCTTTTGGCTTCTGACAATGTCTACTACTTCTCATTTACTTCTATTTGGAAAAGCCATGGTATACTTGTGGATTTGTATCAAAAAACAGTCTTTTCTCCAGTGAAAATCACCCCTTCCTGTTGCTTGCTATTTTTAAATACTTATCAGGGTTTTGTTTTGTTTTTTCTTTTATAGCCAGCAGTCAGCAGAGGACCTTGCCCGAGTACCTGCCAACTCCACTAGCAATATCTTGAATAGGCTGTTGGTCAGTTATGATCCAAGGATAAGACCAAATTTCAAAGGTATGTTTTTACCCCCCAAATATCTTCATTCTTTGTAATTTAAAAATTAATTTTATCTGTATAAAATTATTTGTTTGTGATATTTAAAACAGTTATATTGCAAATTGACATAAAACTGTCCTGTAATGTGCTCAGGCTAGAGCAATTTAATGCCAAAGATTGTTGAAAGATAAACAGAATATTAGTTCTAATACTTTCATATGGTTCCCAGTTTTTTGGGTTTTTATAAAGGTATATTGTGGATTAATAGGCTAAACTCTGTAATGGGTGTTCTAAGTAATTAGTATTCTTAACCTTAGTAATTTAAAATTTAGGCTCTGCATACAGATCTGGCTTTCATTGCAGACACCATAGTTATGATTTGTAGGTGAATGTCCATATACTCATTTAAGGATAGATACCATTGATCATACCTTTTAAGAACCAAAACCATGCTTGCAATAAAAGTCATGAGAAGATTGTATAGTTGTGCAAACTTTTTTTTCTTTTTATTTCTCTTTTTTTTTTTTGTCCTCTTGATGATTAGGAAAAGCTTTATGAAAAAAATCTCCTCTGGAAAGCCATAATCCTTGTTGCTGGTTAAGGACAAGTATTAAAGTAGATCAGATTAACATTGTAAGGCTCGATTTTTTTTTTCTTTACAGAAGAAAAAAAGTCTGCAGCTGCTTCTAGTCAACTGAAGTTATACAGCTATGTTGTAAAAACAGGGGTTTTGTTCACCACCAGAACCTATTCAGTTACTTTCAACAACAGCCCTGGTCTGAGTTGTCACATGTCTACCATATATTGATTCACCACCTGTTTTTCATCAGTCAGTGGTTATGTGGCTAAAAGGCTAAATTCACATTTTTCCTTTGTTAGCCCAACCAGCAGCCCACAATGAGTAAAAAAAAAAAAACCAAGCAAGCAAGCAAGAAAGAAATTTGCAACATTATACCTTAGGTCTCACTCCATGAACTTTCAAATTATTTTCCAACAGGTCAGGCAAAAATCTTTATAATGACTCTGTTATATGTCTGATTAACTTTGCATTTTCATGAAGTAAAAATCAAAATAAAGTAATTGTAAGTAAAATTTATTGAACACTCCTTTACAAATTAAAGTAAGAATTTGAAATGATCATAAAAATGCAAAAAATTGGACCATATGTTTTAAATGATGTTTTTTAAAGAATAACGTACATTTTCTTAAAGTAAATGCATCAGCCCAATTTAAAATTTTTTAAAAGGTAAATGTATTCTTCCAGAATCTCTACAATTTAAGAGATGAATATTTCTGAATAAATAACATTAAATACAACTCATTTTTGATTTGTGTTATGGTCCCTACTTAAAAAATAAGTTAATAGCAACTGTGAATATGGTATACTAAGACCATAGATTTATAATTTTATATCCCATGTGAATTGGAAAATAATATAAAAATCAAATGCATAAACCATAAAAATATGAAAATTCTGACTAAGTTTTTTACAGCTACTAAATATATCCTTAATTTTTATTCATAGGCATTCCTGTTGATGTAGTAGTCAACATTTTTATCAACAGTTTTGGATCCATTCAAGAGACAACAATGGTAAGATTACAATTAATTTAATATTTTTAATTAGCAAAACTTTTACTAGAGGATATGAAAGTAGTATTAAAACTGAAAAATAAGGAATAACTCTAATGAAAAATGTATGCTCTCTCCTGGTATAAAATATCCAAATTCCAAGGTTTTGTTAAGTCAGTGATTTCAGCGTCTATGTAATTTTGCAATTCAAATTTAGCTTTAATATTGCATTAATGCTTATAGACTTGGAAGAATTAATATACTCTCCCTGAACAACTACTTGGATACCACCTGGAGAAAGGATTTATGCAATGACTACTCTAGAGCAATGTTTTTCCCCTAATATGCTTATATGTATGAGCATTCAAAAAGATTTATGTGTTCACAGGGTTTTTTTCTTCCAGTTTCCTGAAGAGAAATTTTGTTTTCTTGGTTGTGCTAATTTTGTGATGTGTGGAGAAGAGAATAAGTAAAAAGCAAAATTGATTTTCATAAAATAGGGCAGCAGAGCTCCTGAAAAGATAGGTAACAAGGGGAAAGGCAAAGGAAGAATGGGAAGGGGTGACAGTCACTCTCCTGTTTTGAAAGGAGCAGAAAAGAGAAGTTTAGGGAGTGGCTGCTGTCCATGATGAGCTGGAGTTTAAGACATCTGTAAAGTGTGATTGATAGATTTCCTGATGATGTGTGATGTAATTACCCCTCAGCTTCTCAAAAGACATTCAATAAAGTCTACTTGCTTTTTGATGTGTTACCATATTAGATTTGTGCCCTTTTTGGAAAACCACATGCTGAAATATGGCACCTATTTTTATATCTAATTGTGATGAGAATGTTATTTATTTATTTTTTATAGAAGCATGTATTTAGCCCCTGGTTAATTGATTTTCCTAGACAATGTGTGGATATTTTTAGAGAATTATTTAAAAGATTCTGGAATAAAGTCCAAAATTCACTTCCAGTGACTTTTAGTTCACCTAAGTAACATGACATACAGGATAGATCACTAGAAGACAGCTCAGAAATAAAATACAGACTACCATATATCACTCAAGAGACAAGTGTAGCACTCATTAATGAAAAAGATGATTAGTCTATCTAAGCACTTCACTTTGCAAGAGTACAAGATGTCATTTTCTCAAGGTGAAACTTTAAGGGAATCTATTTGATCTCTACACTCTTCTCTGTACCCTGTTTTATCTTTCCTGGCACCACTACACTAATCCTAAAACACCACTATCAAGAAGTTACAGCCTGTTGGAAACATCCCCAATTCTATCTTGCATTTTAGGACAACTAACGCAAAGATATTATTTTCTCATTTGCATAAAGGCTACACATGTGCCATAGCTCAGTAAGTATCCTTAATGTATCTGTTCTTTTAATTGAATGCCTTCCAAATATCAGACACCTAAACTTCTCTAGGTCCCATCAGTAGTTACATGATGGGAAAGGATGTTCAAAAAGGGAAAACTTTCTTACAGATTATTTGAGGATTATAATAAAATATTTCATAAATTCTAACATAATCTCCTATTGTTCTCCTGCACAGACTCATTGCAGTAGCTAGCCAGAAGTACATATTGCTGGGACCGGATTCAACCAATTCTCATCATGGAGTCTTTGCCTCTATTATTATTTATCCCTGATCTTGATCTCTTACCTTCTAATCGGAGCCTTTTATGGCTAGTCTGACTCACTTGGTGCACTCTTTTCAATCCAGGTCTTTCATCTCTATCATTTGTTACTTAAATCTGATAGCTTCTTTACTATAATTGAGCAATTTTTGTGTGTATTCCTTTTATTCTCTAATGGAGTATAAACCTCTGGAAGTCAGGAATAGTGTATTCTACTTCTTCATTTCCCATAAAATACAGAAGAAGAGACACTCAATAAATAATGAATGCATAAATAAATAATTTTTTATATTAGCTAATATTGATTGAATAAATAAATAAATTCTGCTATTTGTGTAGCACAAAGTGAGTCAAAGTAGCCTCAAACAATTGGCAAAACAAATCTAAACAATAGATCTGTGTGTTGAACATTTATTTGGTTAAATAGCAGACTGAATAATGTTATTTTTGTAATGTGTTAATTTTGGAGACCTTTATCCAGGAGCCACATTATTTATATTTTCTGTTTCGTTTGCTGAAATAGCATGGACGGAAACCAATCTGCCTTCCACTTTGTGTTGTGCAGACACAGCCGAAAGGTTCATCATCAGAACCACAGTCATCAGACTTAAATATTCTACTTTATCATAATTATTATTTTTTGCTTTTGCAATGTTTGTTTCATACATCCCTGTAAAAGAGAATTTTATAGACATGTCTTTTGAGGCTGACATATCTTATAGATTTGTTTAGTCTTTTCCAAAACAAATTCCCTAATACTTCATTGCTTAATAGTTAGGAAAGGTACAAGCTACTATAGATATACAGATAACATTAAGATGTCTTCTAAGGAAAAATAATGGATCTAAGGCAAAACTTGTTCTTCATTACCTGTTACAAACACCGGTCAGAAATAATAGTGATGACTGAGGGTAGTAACTAAAAGGGTATACATGTATGGATAGGAGTTATATTATGAGAGGATATTTCTTTTTTTCTTTTCTTCCAATTATCCGGGGTGGGCTTACTTTATTTATTTATTTTTCAGCTATTTAGGTATAATTGACAAATGAAATTGTAAGATGTTTAAAGTGTACGTGGTGATGATTTGATAAACATCTACATTGTGAAAGGATTTTCCCCAGTTAATTAACACATTTCATCACCTCACATGTTTTTCTGTTTTTTTGGTGAGAACATTTAAATTGTACTCTCTTAGCAAATTTCAATTATACAACACAGTGTTATCAACTATAGTCATCGTGTTATACATTAAATCCTCAGACCTTATTCATCTTAAAACTGAAAGTCTGTATCTTTTACCAAGCTCTCACTATTTCCCACACCCCCAAGTCCCTGACAATCACTTTCCTACTCTCTGTTTCTGTGAGTTCGACTTTTTCTTTTAGATTCCACATTTAAGTGATACCATGAAATATTTGTGTTTCTCTGTTTGGCTTATTTTACTTAGCATAATGCCCTCCGGTTTCATCTATGTTGTTGCAAATAGAATTTCCTTCTTTTTTAAGGCTGAATAACATTCCATTATATATACCACATTTTCTTGATCCATTCATTTGTTGATGGACACTTAGATTGTTTACATACTTTGGCTATTGTGAATAATGCTGTAATGAACATGGGAATACAGATACCTCTTTCAGATAATGATTTTGTTTCCTTTGGATATATACCCACAAGTAGGATTGCTGGATCATATGGTAGTTCTATTTTTTTTTAATATACTGATTTAAATAGGTTTTTTTTTTTTTGAGGAAGATTGGCCCTGCGCTAACATCTGTTGCCAATCTTCCTCTTTTTTCTCCCCAAAGCCTCCGTGCATAGTTGTGTATAATAGTTATAGAGTTGTAGCTTTTCTATATGGGACACTGCCTCAGCATGGCTTGATGAGTGGTGAGTAGGTCTGCACCCAGGATCCAAACTGGTGAACCCTGCGCCACTGAAGTGGAATGCCTGAACGTAATGTCTACTGCTGCCACCGGGCTGGCCTCTGGTAGTTCTATTTTTAGTTCCTTGAGAAACCTCCATACTCTTTTCCATAGTGACTCCATAGTGGCTCTACCAGTTTGCATTCCCACCAGTGGTGTACAATGGTTCCCTCCTTATCCTTGCCAGCATTTGTTATCTCTTGTCTTTTTGATAATAGTCAGAGAGCATATTTCTTAAAAACAAACAAAAAAGCCATCCAAAACAAGAGGTTGGGAAAGCAGAGAGCATTAGATTTGTCTAAATACAGGATATGTGTTCATGGAAACAATATGTTGGACAGCGTGTGAGTTGTGATATCAGACAGGCTTGTGCTTGAATCTCATATTTACTTGTTGTGTTATAGCCTAAAAAGAGAAAAAAAACTACAAAAATAAAATAACAGTATTTTGCCTGGCATAGTAACTCTCCGTGATGGTGACTCTTTGGTTGTAATGCACTTGCATATTAATGTAATATTTCACAATAGAATCTCATCCTAAAGAAAACAAACCAATTATAAGTTTATTAGTAGCTCCATTGTACAGTTGTGGTTTTGTTTATTAACAACCCCCTAGAAATGTCCCCTACAACGATCTGCTGCAATAAAGGAAGTTCTAAAATTTGGGAAACTTCAATATTTCCCAACACTTTTCTCTCCAGTTCAAACCTTTCTACCTCTACTTGTTGCTTATTTCAGAAAATATAATGTAGAGTGCAGAGTTTGGGGGTAGATGTAACATGAATGCTGCAAGTCAGGTGGCAGACAGATGTAGGGCAACTTCTGAAGGGAGAGGGCAACCCATTCCTCCAGTGTATAAAGTTGATTATCAAACAAAGAAGCAATCAAAGTTATAGGCATTAACATTGTTGTCAGGGAATTTTAACCAATTCGATTTAGAAAACATTCCTTCCTGCTTATTTGTTCTTTTAAATTCAGATGCTAACATTGCTCGCTAAACTAAAAGTAATCTCACATTTATTCACAAACCATGATTGTGTAGTGGAGGAAAAATTACAACCATATTAATATTCCTTAAGCTCTTCTACACCTCCATGGTTATATGCTCCTTCAGCTTGTTTTATGATCTCATTTTATAGCTTTGTAGTTTCTATTTCTCATATCTGTGTGTTCATTTGCATTCCACGGCCTTCCATTTTCCTAAGGTAGCATTACTAATACTGTAAGTGGTGTTTACTGACATTAATAGCAGCATCACCAAAATTGTCAAATAAATGTAATCATCCTAATTTGAAGTTGCTAAAACAGTCGCTTCCAATTTTATCAGTTTATATGCTACTGCTTATAACAACTGAAATAAGACCATTCAAAACAGTGAGAAGAATGGTTTGTTGGAGGCGAGGTGGCATCTGCTCTATGGGTATGCTTATAATATTTGTTGACTTTTCCATTCAGTTCTTACCTATGGGTTAAATCAGTGGGATTTTCATAATTGAAAATGTGAACTATTGCACTCGTGGGGGAAAAATTGAGTATTATGGTTTATTGTAATAATCTATACACAAGCACTTTACCTCATCAGAAATACATAAGAGCTCTTTCATGGAAGTAAAAGCCTGTTTATATAATCCATTTCTTTCTTTGGTTTAGGCATGCTTTGTAATTATATTGAATTATTATTGCACTACAATTCATGATCCTGTCAGACTTTCTATGCCTTTCTGCTGCATGACTTTTTGTTTGTTTTAATAATAGACTTCAACTCTTTTTGAGCGGCACAGTTATGCCTGTCAAGGAAAAAAAAGCAATATTTGGGATTAGCTAAAAGAGCTTAATTCTAGTTCTTGACCATTACTCATCTTTGTTATTTTAAAAACCATTTTATTTTATATATGTCCTTCTATATATGGGTTTAAATTTGTTTCCTTAAAACTTGTCTAGTTTACTACTCTTTATAGTTTGTTGCTTTTATTAGTAACGGCATTATTTCATTTATTGTAGAATAATAATAGATATATTTGTCCCAATTGTTTTTTCTATTTTACATCTTAGATACACAAACCGTAAAATGGTTTATATTTGTTTTTTCTCATAGTATCCATCTTCAGGGTTTGTACCTTACGGTAGGCTAAATAATGGTCCCCCAAATGGTCCTAACTTTGGAGCCTGTGATTATGTTATTTTACATGGTGAAAGAGACTTTGGATGTGTGATTAAATTAAGGATCTTGAGATGGGAGAGATTAAATTAGTTTTCCAAGTGGGCCCAGTATAATCACAAGGGTCCTTATACGAGGGAGACAAGAAGACAGTGTCAGTAGTAGTAGATGCAATGAAGACAGTATGAACTTGGAGTGATGGGAGGAAGAGGCCACAAGTCCAGGAATGCAGGTGGCCTCTAGAAGCTGAAAATGCAAGGAAACAGGGTTCTCTCCTCAGAGCGTCCAGAAGGAACCAGTCCTGGGGATATCTTGACTTCAGCCCAGTGAAACTGATTTTGATATTCTGAACTCCAGAACTGTAAGATGACAATTTGTGTTTTTTTAAGCCATTCAGTTTATGATAATTTTGTTACAGCAGCAACAGGAAACTAATACACATGCTGATGAACACTTGTTAATGATTTTTTTCTCCCAAATTCTGTTGGAGAATTTTCTGATTACATATAACTTTCTCCCAAATGCTGCTGGAGGGCTATCTGATTATATATATAACTTTTTCCATGTTTGGAAATGCCAAAATAACGAGTGGATTTTCATTCAGTGATTATTAAAAATTCTCACTCATTAAAGTTAATCATAATAAGGGCATTATTTGAAAAAGAAGTATGGTTTTGTAGTTAAAAATTACTGTCTTGCTGTCTCTTTTCTTTGTCAAAGGTACTTTTTTAGTGTGTCTACCTTAAAATGAAGAATAATATAATTTATCATGGATACTTTCCTCTTTACCGTTTTTCTCCTAGCTGATTTTTCAGAAGCGTTGGTGATTAAACATCATAAGTAAAAGAATTGTATTAGGCAGTAAGGAAGGATGAGAAATGTCCAGGTTTTATTTTCTCTTTCCAGTTATTTGTCACTGTTATCGGTTGATATAGGAAAGATAAATTATTAATGTGAATAATGCTAGACAAGTATCTTGACCTGTCAAAATGTTATAGAAATTTTCTTCACTCCTGCATATAACAGAAATGTATTAGATACTTTCTATATATCCAGTCAGCTACTGCTACTCTTACGGGGTTTATAGTTTAATGTGGCACCACTGCACCACCTAGCAGGCACTCCTAATAAAAATGGAATATTGGCATAAGTCTAGAAAAATGTAAATATTCATGTGGTATTATTAAACAATATTTAACTAAAAACTTAAAAAACAACATGTTGAGAAAAATAGCTAAAATACAACCTTGGAATTTTACTGGCATTTTGTTAACTTGCAATGCTTACATGCAACTTCTAAACTCACTAATGACTAAATTGAAATCCTTTTCAAACCAGGCTTATAACAGCTCTGTTGACAAAACTTTAATTATAATGCTGCCAGATGCTATGAGAACTGATCTTCTTTATTTCCTTGAATGCTAATTTTTTTTATCATACTGTAAAGAAAACAGATGAGTTAAAGATTGCATATATGAGAGTTAGGTAAAAATTACAAGTAACCAGAAAAGCTATCCTAACAACAATACAAAACATAGGTAAACAGTTCTTAATATTAAAATGTCATTAATGAAACCTAACCAGTTTTAATGTCTTGTTGTGAAATGTTTTATAGCATTGAAGAAATAGTTTAATTTGTGTGTTAATTGGTACTGAAAATTTTGGAGAACATCCATTTTCCAGAGAATAACTAATAGTGTGCCATTTGGAATGAACAATGAGTAGTATTTGTCACCAAATTCTTTAAAAACAATTAAGTAATTTCCCACTGATAAAAGAAGTTTGTTTCTGACGGGAATTTGTTCATTGCAAAATAAATGATAGAGCTATAATTATTGTGATTGAGTAATTGAAAATAAATAGGCTTCAAAGATAGTTATCTTAATATAGAACATTTGAAATGCCAATAACTAACAATTATGTAGAAATGCTCATAAAACATTAACCAAAGCAGACTAACTAATGAGCTTTTATCTTTTAATGAATGTTGAACTCAAACTATTAATTTAAATTGTAAAATTTTTAAACATTCTTGAAGGATATATAAGCTTGCTGCAACTTGAATTGAACTATAATAGGATAGCTACATAACTGATAGACAAGCATCTTTGAAGCACTTTCATAATGAAATAGTGAGACATAATGACCAAGAATGATACAGTGAAATAAGCAATTTCCAGTGTTTGGGTGATGCTCATTGTAATATAACTCTGGAATTCTAAAAATAAAATTTAGAAAAGGATTACAGTAGAGACTTGAAGCTTGTGTGGTGTATTGAGCTTACAGTAGTGCAACTGAAAGCAGAAAGAAGAGCTCAGGAGATGCTCAACAACCATATTTTATCACTGTTTCAAAATTTGTGACCTAGAAGTAGATTACTGTTGAGACTAATTATTGGTCGATCAGCACAGTACAGAGCAAACGGAATGAGTTACACTATATGCAGAATTTTTTTTGAAGCAAAACATATTAATTACTATTAGCAACATTATAAAAGAATAAGAACAACATACAGGATATATCCTAATAAGACAAAATACTTGTTTAGTGCTTAATATGGCCAGGTGCAGTTCATGGACTTTGTATATATATTATCTCACTTAATCCTTATAAAAACCCTATGTTGTTGGGTATATTATTATTATCTCCATCTTATAGATAGGAAATTTCATCCTCTATTCAATTCTTAATCCTCTGTAATCTTGCATTTGAGATACCATTCTACCAAAAATGTTTTTGCTAAAATCTTCAATGCCTTCCTCATTTGCTGAAAGTATTCAGTTTGATTGTACTTGACCCTCTATGGCACTTGCTGCTGTTGACCATCTCAAAGCTTTGGTGAAATCACATTTCTATTTCTCAGTCTTCTAGCCTGCCGATTAAATGCTTGCTTCTTGCCCTAAATTTCTACTCTAATTAGTACTTTTGGACCAACTCTTCATCAGTCTTGATTTTTTTTTTGGTAATGTTTTCAAAGTTCATTCATATTGTAACAAGTATTAGAATTTCATTCCTTTTTATGGCTGGATAATATTCCATAGTGTGCATATGTATATATCACATTTTGGTTATCCATATATCTGTTGATGGACACTTGGGTTGTCTCTACCTTTTGGCTATTGTGAATAATGCTGCAGTGAATATGGTTGTACTAGCATCTGTTGGAGTCTCTGCTTTCAATTCTTTTGAGTATATACCTGGGAGTGGAATTGCTGGATCATATGGTATTTCTATGTTTAACTTTTTGAGGACAAAATATAATTTTTAACAAGTTAAAGACACACATATAGTGAGGCTATGTCAGTGATTTATTTAACTCATTAGTGAGGGATCCAGCAGGATAATCAAGCTGATTCAGTGGAGAATTTAGGAGACTGAAGTGAAAGAAAGAATGCTGAAATTAGATGCTAAATTAGGTACAGACTTGTTAATGTTCAACAGGGTAATAAAAGCATAATCTTCGGGAATATTTTTTCAACCAGACAAAAATCATTTGTAATTTATCAATATTCTAAAAGTTATCTGATTTTACAGGATCTGGGTCCTAATCAATAGAAAATAGCAAGTCGGACAAAGTTACATTTTGCTAGAGAATCACACAACCCTTAGGTGGGCTTGGTAGACAATGTTTTAGTATGATGTTGAAAGGACAAACAGTCTTTTTGTCTTATCTTCAAATTTTAGGAAGATTTTTCTTAACTCTATTTATTCCCTTTCATTTTGTTTATACTATGTTTTGCATTCACTTTTTAAAAGTAGACTTTATTTTTTAGAGCAGTTTTAGATTCACAGCAAAACTGAGCAGAAAGTACAGAGTTCTCATATACCCCCTGCCCACCCGGCAGTCTCCCCCACTATCAACATCTACAGCAAAGTGTTACATTTTTTACAATCCCAGAGCCTACAGTGATGCATCATCATCTAAAGCCCATAGTTTACATTCGGATTTGCTCTTGGTGGTGCACGTTTTATGGATTTTGACAAATGTGTGATGACATGTATCTACCATTATAGTTTCATACAGAAGAATTTCACTGCCCTAAAAATCCTCTGTATTCTGCCTCTTCACCCCTCCCTCCCTCCTAACCCCTGGCAACTACTGATCTTTTTACTTTCTCTATAGTTTTGCCTTTTCCAGAATGTCATATTGGTGGAATCATGCACTAGGTAGCCTTTTCAGACTGGCTTCTTTCACTTAGTAATATGCATTTCAGATTCTTCCATGTCTTTTTCTGGCTTGAGAGCTAATTTCTTTTTAGTCCTGAATAATATTCCATGGTCTGGATGTGCCACAGTTTACCCAGTCACCTACTGAAGGACATCTTGATTATTTCTAAATTTTGGCAATTATGAATAAAGCTGCTATAAACATCCATGTGCAGGTTTTTGTATGGACATAAGTTTTCAACTCCTTTGGGTAAATACCAAGGAGTGCAATATGGCAAGAATATGTTTAGTTTTGTAAGAAACTGTCAAACTGTCTTTCAAAGTAGCCGTACCATTTTGCATTCTCACCAGCAATGAATGAGAGTCCCTGTTGTTCCACATCCTCGCCAGCATTTGGTGGTGTCAGTGTTCTGGATTTTGGCCATTCTGATATGTTTGTAGTGGTTTTTGTTGTTTTAATTTGCAGTTCCCTGACGACATATGAGGTGGAACATCTTGTTATATGCTTATTTGCCATCTGTGTATCTTCCTTGGTGAGGTGTCTGTTAAGATCTTTAGCCCATTTTTTAACTGGGTTGTTTGTTTTCTTACTGTTTCATTTTAAGAGTTCCTTGTATATTTCTTGGTCTTGATTTTAACTCCTACCTTTCCACTGATCACTCCAAAACCTCTGTCTCTTGCTGTGGCCTCTTTTTAGTGATGATCTTGACTATTTCCACCACTTTCTGTATCTTGATATTTAGTGATTCTTTTATGCTGTTGATGAAACACTCAAGAAATAGTGACTTTTTGCCTCTGTCTTTAATCTTGCCCTTCTCTGACACCACCACCTGTCAAAATTGTGCCCGCTCTCCAAAAACATCCTCAGACTCACATTCTACAGCCTTTCCTGAGTCCTGATGCCTGAAGTGATCATTTATTCTCTCAACAACTATCATCACCCTTAGAGTCCTTACCAATTATTCCCTTGCTTGTTTAGTCAGTACTTCCCGAAGGTATGGACCTGAAGATTTTATCCCTCTCGGGTGATGTCTCAGACCTTTGAACATAGGAAGCCCTCAATGCATAACTGAGTGAATGAACACATGAAGGAAGGAAGGAATGTTTAACATAGCACAGCAACATTGATGGTTAACTGAGCCTCTTTTGTAATTGTTAGATTTAGTCTGGGACATAATTACAGGTTAATGTTTTATTTTGGTTAGTCCGTAAAACAAGTTTGCCATTGTTAGTCAATGTGTCTTAAGTCAGTAAAGATCAAATAGATAGTCCAGAATCTCAACTTTGTTTTTCAGGGCTGTATTGTATTGATCTCTGTATGGCTAGCAACTGACATAGTGCTTGACATGTGGTACACGCAAAATGCTTCGTAAAAGCTTTTGAAAAATTAATAAAATTAACGTCAGTTTTAATGTTTTGTAATCAATTAAAACTTCCACGTAGTATCTTTACAGCAATAGAAAAGGAATGCTGTCAATAGCAATTGTTGGTCTTTTTAAAGTGGTGATAATAGAGATAACGATAATGATATTAATAATACAGATAATAAAATTAGTTGACTATTTTGAGTGCTCTCTTTGTGCCTGGTTTCGTGCTTTAGGTGCAGCATCTCATTTATTTCTTGTGACTAACTGGGGACTCTTTTTATTGACAAGGAATTTGAGGTTCAGAGAGGTTAAATAACTTGCCTTAGGCCACATAGCAGGACATAATTTGACGTAGATTTATCTAACTTCCACAACCCTTCAGGTCTCAGTGTAGTGTCAATCCACTTGGTTACTTTCAACTAATCCTCAAAGTCTACATTAGCTGCCCTGTTGCAAATGGTTCCTCTTTACATAGCCTTTTTCAAATTGTTTTATAGTTGACTGATTGTCAATATCCCTTATAGTTATTTCCGTGAAGTCTGGGAGTATTCACACCTGCATCCTTAGTACCCAGAGCGTGAAAAGGAATATATGGATAAAAATAATGTTTGAACTGAATAAATGAGCCAATACCTCAATCACCTAGAGATTTAGGAAGAATTTAAATAAATGCTTTCTGAAAGTATATGATGTATCTGTGGCTGGATTTCCAAGGATATAAAATGGAAAGGAAACTAACTTATTTATATAGGGGGTACCATATTAATTTTTTATACTGAGTATTTTATTTAATTATCACATTAGGATATTAGTATTCCTAATTTTTTTATGAAGAAACTGAGCTGAGTCATTAAGAAACTTGCTCAGGGTCAAAGCTTCTAAGATTCAGAGCTGAGATTTGAATCAGAACTTTCTATTTCCAGGCCCATGCTGACTCCATTTTACTAGTTTGTAATTTGATTAACATTATTTTTAGAAAAATTACTTAGGTTGGTAGATAGAATCAAAAGGGGGTTGACTGTAAATTAAATCATTCTTATATCATTTGTAATTTTTCCCACAGACAGATTTTGTTTTGTCAAAGCCTCTCATACTATGTAGAGCTTTAATCAGCTTTCTGCTGATTAAAATGTTTTTGAAGTTAATAACTGATCAGTGATGTAAATATTTTCTCGGATTGTGTGGAAACATTGATTAGACTTCAGTGAAAGATGAACTTCATTTGGAGAAACATTATTAAAATGCTATAAAAGTTTTAAAAGAAAAATAATTTTGCTATATAGTTTTAGATGAGTTAACCATACCATTTGGAAATAGGTGGAACATAGAATAGTGCTCCCAAAAGAATGTGTGCATGTGTGGAGATTTTAAGGGGAATTCAGTATTCTTCAGGCTTAATTTCTGAAGTTCCACCCTAAACATTATAAGATGGCTTCTTTTTTAATTATGCAAAAACATGCTAAAGTTAAAAGTTAGTGTTTTAATTCCTGTCAGATATCTTGAATATTATTACAAAATATTGACATAATGTTGTTAGAAATTAATTACTGAGAAGCAAACTAGCTTACATTCCAAAAAAGAGTCATTTGGGTCTAGATAAAGAATACCAATGAGGTTTTAATATTTATATCTCTATACATCTATCTGACATCCTATTAAAACAAGGAAACCTAACATTAGGCTAAAATAAAGCATCTTGATTCTGAAAGCCACCTTGGAAAAATTCCTTGGGAGCTTATTCAAATAATGCTAAGAGACTCTTGTCCAGTATATGACAGTCTCTCAACCGTTATTTATTTTTCATCCATCCCTATTTCTGGAAGGGACTTGAGGTGTATAATAATAATAATAATAACAAAAAATACAATGAAATAATTGAAATAGAACTAAATGTGAAAGAGCCATAAAATGGTAGTCATACCAGGATATGAGAGATAAATTGTTAATTCAGTTGGTTATAGGATTTAGCTTCCAGTTCCCTAGCTGCCAGACAAAAAGAAAAACATGATAAGATACTTGTCTTAGTTTCCTAATAGGAAGCATATAAGGACATCAAGAGAGCGTTTATAGTATAAACGCTGAGGAATAGATGTATTTTCATAAAACACTTAGACTAAATATGCCTAGCAAATAGTAATTACCAGTATAATGATATTATAGTAATGTGTATATAAACAGATGAAAAATTAAAAAAAGAAAAAAAAAAATTCATCTTGTGTATTTTTGTAGAATGGTCATTGACCAAAATAAGGGGCCATGACTTTAATAACAAGTTTATAAAAGATACTTAGGCAGCTTCATCTGAATTTTTTATACTGACCTTTGGTGACAAGTAAGGATGTAGTATTTTATCCTAGTATTGTGAATGTGTAGTTTAAATACAGCAGTTTAAAAATGTAGTTTTTTTTTGATGATTTACCTTGATAAGACACAGTATTTAGAGAAGGTAATAAAATAGTTTTTAGTGTATATAATTTTAGAATACCCATAATTTTGTTAGATCATTACCAGGAAGCTTTTTAGCAAATAATTTGAAATTGAATACTGATGAGTGTGCAAAGTAATGTCAAGTGGGTGTCAACCTTGTGCTTTGTCTAAGGTAGCATAATTGATAGTTTACTAAAAAATGGTTGAACCTAATGTGTATTCCTTCTTAAGTGGAGGGCCAAGCATGTTTGCACGGATAGGGTAAAAACTTTTGCCTGGAAGCAACACTGTCTGCCGGAAGCCTCACTGTGTGAGGTGGATAGGCCTTTGTCTTGGACATGTTTGAGCTCCTTTGTGTGGGTGTCACCATCACAGTCAGATATGAAGTCATCACTTAAGTCCCATTATGAATTTTCAGATATGTGTATATTGTGTCAAAAAGTTCACGTAACTGTGCAATGCAGCTCTACATTTTCTGGGGTTTTAGGCCTCCTTTATTCCTTCCTTGATTCCGTGTTCATTTGTTTAGAAAAATGTTATTTTTTTTTCCTGTGGTACAGATATGTGTTTAGTGTCAGCTTATATAATCCTTAATTTATTTGACTTTAGCACTCCAAAACCATCTGCGTATGATTTTTAAGAATCAATTTATATTATATGTTGAAGTTTTTATAAACATCAAGTTTAGAGTAGCTGTAAGATGTAGGTAGAGTAAATCTTACTTCACTGTCTATACTTCAGTAAATGTGTATTATTGTTATGTGCTTACCCTCTCCACTCACTACACTGAGTCTGAAGATCAGATGAGAGAGAAAGTAAATACCCCAAGCTTTTCTGGAGTCACTGCTCATTGCTTATGCTTTATTTTAGATTTTATGTGTATGTAAAGCATGTGCATTTGTGTTTCATAGAAATGTATTAGGTCTTATTTAATAAAAGATGATCTATTATTTTTTCCTGTTTAATTATTTGGATTTTGATTTGAAGTTTATGATCTAATTCATTTTGATCATGTCAAAAGGCTGTGGATAGATGATAGTATTTTGTGAATTTTGAATGATTGCACATAAGGGAACTGAAGCCCAATATAATTTGTCTTGAATACTTTTGTGCATATTTTGAGTTGATATATAAAATTAAAAATCAAAAGACCTGAGCATGATCCCTCAATGCTGAGTTTGACTGTATATACTAACAACCCAATTTGTGTCAGAACCCCGTTTCACTGGCAAATATAAAATGTATAAGGATATTAAACACGTTCCTAGGTTCACATATTCTTAAAATCTGTATGTCTTGATATAATTCAATTTTTACAAAGTTTTAAAATTAAAACTACTGGAGATAGGCAAAAAACTAAAGTAAAATAATCAACTATTTAGTGCATTTCAAAACATTTTTCTACTATACTTGAATATAACATAACATTTACAAATTCTGCACGTACTCTCATCTGTTTTGCATAATTCAAATCTCATTTGACTATCTCATTCTCTCTATAATCATTTACATGCATGAGTGGTCAAGGATAGTTTTTCTTTTTCCTTTTCAAGAATATATGTATAATATATATGTTATATATAATATGTTATATGATATATATAGTTTTATATGTATAAATTATTTTTGTAGTTTGCTACTTAGTACAAGACAAGTGAAAATATTTTCCCTTGGCTTCTTATCTATTTTTAACTAAATTTTATTCTAATTTTGGGGGGAAAATAATGGTAATATTTAGCAGCTCTCATGCTTTTATGATAACACCGGCTAACCAACTGGTATAACGTGTTTGTGTAAACGTAAGGCAATTATTGGTAAAGTTATATTCTGACATTTGAACCAGCAAGTGCTAAAGAAATATCTGTAGAGAGTGATTAGAGAGACACGGGGTCTTCTTATACTGCTGATGGAGCTCATTATACTCAGTGACTGGGCTGTTGTGATCCTGGCTCATGTAGGAAGAGCAAAAAGTGTTTGTGCTGCTAATAATTGAAACCCTTTTTATTCTGGTGTTGAACACATTCTTAAACATAGCAATAAACACACCCATGTACACATATTTTTTTCCAGGACTATAGAGTTAACATCTTCCTGAGACAAAAATGGAACGATCCCAGGCTGAAACTCCCTAGTGATTTTCGGGGCTCGGATGCACTGACGGTGGATCCCACAATGTACAAGTGTCTGTGGAAACCTGATTTATTTTTCGCAAATGAAAAAAGTGCCAATTTTCATGACGTAACCCAGGAAAACATCCTCCTCTTTATTTTTCGGGATGGAGATGTCCTTGTCAGCATGAGGTACTCTTTTATCTTCAGTATTTGTAGATTTATATTTTCCTTTTAAAATCAGTATATCACAGAGAAATACATTAAACCACATCTAAGACCTCTGTTTTTACTTTCAGGTTGTCTATTACTCTTTCATGCCCTTTGGACTTGACCTTGTTTCCCATGGATACGCAGCGTTGCAAGATGCAACTTGAGAGCTGTATGTAAATGAAACCCTAAGTGACTATAGGAATAAAAATGCTTAAAATTTCTAGGCAACACATTCTATTAATATCTTAGATAACAATAGTAAAACTAATGCTTTTGATTACAAATAGTTATTAGAATAATTTATTTAGGGAAACTATAGTTATGCTTTTACTGTATTAATTTGTACTAAGATAGACAAATCATTTTGGTACTAGTTTTTTATTTCAGTTAAGTGGATATAGTAATTTCTAATTTATTCCAGTTGCCATCCTCATTTGAATTTGTAATATAGGCAAAGTAAAGAAGAAAATAATGTCCTAATAACTTTTCTGACGTTAAAACTACATTTTCAGAGCAGAAAATTTGGAGAGCATTGAAAAATATTCTCTAAATTCTACCAAGCATTAATTTTTTATGGGTGTAAAAAAATTATTTTTTGCAAAGTTGGACTTTCTATGTTTCTATGATCATATATTTTTCAGTTTATAAAAGATGCACTAAGTGTATTAATTGAAATGATTATTTATCTCTGAAATATATTAATTTGCATTGACGCTTATCTTTTGAAAATAGAAGTAGGAAATAAAACTTGAAAAATTAGTATTAATGTAAGGAATCTTTAGCCTGAATGCCTAGATACCATGGCCTATTTTTGCAGACAGTAAAGAATAATAGCCTTGTAAAATGTCTTGCATGTACTTGCTAGATAACATGCTTTAAAGTTACTTAGTGGTTATTTGTTGTTGTTTTTATTTTAATTTACTGAAACTGGATCCTGAATTTGAACAATATTTATTGTTTTCTAACTGTAAAATGAGATTTTGCAGATGTCAGTGTATGTATGTACGTTTGTGTATGTGTTGTGTGTATGTATGCCTGTGTCAATATGTATTTGTATAAAAAATTCCAACTTGTATTTACATTCAATTATATACCAGACGCACTAAAATATTGCTTTAGAAGATATCTGTACTTTAGAGTTGGATGGTAAACTACTATATGCTCTAAAACCCATAGGATCCTTGAATTGTAGCCACGTTACCTAAGCCCAAAATGTGTGCCTCAGGATACTGAAATGATGTCCATTTGAGGGATTGTGTTAATGCTCTCCTGTGACAGTGCAGCTCCTTTAGGGGAGTTTGTAGTTCTTTCTTCAAAAAAATAAGTGTTTTGGTGCTTAAGTTTCTTTAAAAATTTTCAGGTAGCATATTCGTGATTGTAAATGTATACATTCAGAAAACTAGTATCACCTAGTTAGTTCTTTTTTATTGACAACAGTTCAGAATTCTGACATAGAGAAATGTACTACTGTATGACACCCTAGGATTTTAACAATTTGTTGTATCCTAATTATTTCAGCTTATTCTTTCTTTAAGCCATTTATCTGTAACTTTTGTGCTAATGCTTTCATTAGTGGCCATAGATTTTTCCTCTTTACATTTCTAATTAAAAACTTATACAGAAAGGGCCTATTATCTTACCATTTCTGTATTTAATATTTGGATTATTAAAATATTAAGAAAGCATTAACAATTGTATTTCAAAGTAATATTTTTATTTATTTATTTTTATTTGTAGTTGGTTACACAACTGATGATTTACGATTTATCTGGCAGTCAGGGGATCCTGTTCAATTAGAAAAAATTGCCTTGCCTCAATTTGATATTAAAAAGGAGGATATTGAATATGGTAACTGTACAAAATACTACAAAGGCACCGGTAAGTAAATTCTTTAAATAAAGCAAAACTAAGTCCTATTTCAAAGATTTGCTTTAGTATTATTGTATGCTAAGGACAGAATAGAAGAAAACTAGTTAAAAAACAAGTTCAGTATTTATAAGTGTTTTATCTTTACATTTGTATATTTAAATCTTTCATAAAAGTACATTCACTAAAGTTTTTCTTTTAATTTTTTATTACTAGATAGTTTTGCTTTTCTTTATATAATTCTGGATGACAAGAGACTGTCAATTTTTTTTTAGAAATATGAACTCTCCCAAACAATGGTTTTCTTAGACGTTGCCAAGAAATTCGACTTCTTATAAGATTCAATTTAGGGCCAAACATTCTGGATATAAACAGTGTAATCCATATATACTTAGCTGTTGTCTTGGGGGAAGTTTTTAGTTGTTGTTTGACCCATATTCTTAATTTTAAAAAGTACTGATCTTTATGCTGTGCTGGAAGCAATAAGCATGTGAAATAATTGAACATTAGTAATTATTCCTTGTATAATATTCATGGCTTAGGTTATGGAATAGCCAATTATGAGAAGCTCAACAAATTAACCTCGTTCATTAAATTACATTAAGTTTTGCAGAAATGAAAATACAGTACATTATAATCAATACTTTCATAATGTGATTAGCATTCAACCTTTGAGTCTCTGCTGGTAGTTATAGGTTATTGAGGGTTTTAGATATTAAATATAGTGTTAGTTCCCTTAGCAATATAAAGAAAAAGATTGAATTTTGATCATTACATTCATACTAATGATCAGTTCAACTTGTAAATTACCACACCATTGTAATTCTGTATCAGGAAGTAAATCATGACAAAGATATTCAGGAATAGATATAATTAAAGCTTAAGTTTATTGCAACATTTATGTTGACTTTACAAAAATAAAAATGTACAGTGTAATTGTGTAGAATTTAGAGAGATCAGATGTTTGAGCTAAAATGCTGCCATCATAACATCATCAAGGACAAAATATAATTAAAAACATTCCTGTTGATATTAAAATGAGAGGTACAATGAATATTTACATATTTACAGTGTTATAATGTATGCAACACTAGGCAACTTGGAGATAAAGTTAGTTCAAGCATCTGTTATTGCTGATCTTCAAATAAATTAGTAGATTATATAACATTGATATATAAATAGTCCCTTCTCTTACAGAGCTTATAGTATATTAGGACAAGAGAGATAATAAGTAAATACCCTGCTAAAGGAATTATCAAGTTTTTTAAATGGAAAACCTGAGAACTCTTAAAAATTTGACCATCCAAGTTCTCAATGAAGTCATAGATACATAGATTATTAGTTATGGAAATGATCTTATTGATAATTCTGAGCCAGCTCCTTTATTTAATACATGAATAAGTGAGATGCAGGGTGACTGAATGATTTATTGAATGTCACCAGCAAATCAGTGTCAGCCATGACACTAGGCATAATATTCCTCATTCAAATTAAGGAGACTGAGTACAGTTTTTAGGGATTTTTTCCAACTCATCTAGTAATGAAAGAAAAAAATCTTGAAAGCCAAGAAAAGTCCTTTTGGGATTGTTGTGTAGAAATATACTTAGTAGATGGTTTTTTTTTGAGTTCTTGCTATATGTCAGGCATTGTTTTAAGTTCTTTGCAAGAATTCTATTACTTAATCCACACAACAATCCTATGAGTTCAGTACTTTTATTATCTCTATTTTACCCATTTGAATAATGAAGCAAAGAGAGTTGCTCCAGGCTTACTTTTAGTAAGTGATGGTTGGGATGGGGAGTCTGGCATTGTTAACTACCTGTGGAGTCACTCCTATTATACTTTGAAAATAGCTTCCCACATCCAGATTATATGCTAAACATTTCAAAATGAATAGTCTCTAAATTGTTTTGAGAAATTTGAAATAGCCTCTATGGAAGTTTTAAACTTCATCTAGAGATGAAAATTAAACAGTAACTTTATTTCTAATTTTAAGTAATAGCATTGAAAATCGGGGTGGGGGGTATTCATTTTTTCGCCTTGAAGCCCTACGTGTAAAAATCTCCACTGGGGGACACAGCAGTGAATAAAAGAGCGATCCTTGCTGTTTTATAGGTTCATATTCTAATATGGTAGACAAGTAAATATGTCATTTCAGTTCTAAGAAGGAAATACAGAAGGAGTGCTGTGGTAGAGATCATCTGGGGAATTACTCAAGATTTATGATAAATTCATCTTTCATGGATTTTTTTCATGGTATTTTTTGGGTTATCGTGAATAAGTCACTGATGTCTCATTAGCTACAGAAAATAACAAAAAGACTTATGGCTAACAAATAATAATTGGCACTTACTGTGGATTAGTAAACATGCTTTATCAGTATTTACATGAATAATCATATGAATATAAGTAAAACATATTTTAATGTTTGGATAATATTTAGAAATGTATTTAGGAAAATAGAACATTCAAAATATATGGAATGCTTAACAATGTAGAATAGTGGAAAAGGTATAGAGAGCAACATATATAATATGATGGCCAATATTTTCTTTAATTTATACAGAAATAATGATTTGGCTTCAACTTTATTAAAAATTACATTTTTTAAATAATTGTAGAAATTACAAAGGTGGAGAAATGTATAGAAAAATACTTAAATTGGAAATCTGAATGAATAATAATGAAATAAAACCTCACAGGAAATAGAAAGTAAATTGAATTTGCCAATGAACATTTATATCAATTAGCTGCCCACCTGCCTCTCATAAATGTAACAGTACCAGGAAAAGATAAAAAAAGATGAAGAAATGTTTCTCATAAAAGTTTATCGAGCAAATCACTATAATATCCAAGCATGTATTTTACTGCTGAATGCATCCAAGTCTTGGGATGTTCCCCGAGTGTGTACCTTCATAAAGGGGCGTGGTGGAAACTTGCCTCACATTACAGGACTCAGATTATGCAGGCTGTCATTTACACATGGTGGGGTGGAATACAAAAATTCATTTTAAAGTGAGCAACTTGATAGTAAATTGTTATAATATTTGTGACAACTTAGGCCAGCTAAAAATATATCATAAGCATGTATGTGTCCTTTATTTCGTATGCATTTGGTGAATATAAAATTAACTTGAGTTAAATGATGCTGTTACGAAGCAAGGTACTTCAGAACTGCTTTTAGGAAATATTGTGAGCTTTCTTAATTGCAGCAATTGAGTTTATGAAAGATTATATTTTGGAAATTTTGCACAGGATTGTTAGTTAGAAACATATGTTCTTGTTTGTCCAGGCAGGAAGTTAAGATGAGTGGTGGGGACCTGAAAAGGGAGGGAAATTTTTCATTGTTTTGCCTTTCCTATATTTTTAAAACCTGCGCACAATTGAAATTGCCTAGTTTTAATGAAATTAAATTTAAAATTTAATGAAATTAAAATTAAAGACAAACACTCTACGTTTCTTCTTTTATATAATTAGAATTTACTTCAATTTAAATCAACTATTTATTTTTGTTACATATAAGCCCTAATACCTTTCTAATCTCTCAGAGGTATCAATGATTATAATTCACATAGTAAAAAAGGATAGATTTCTGATCTGTTACTTGATAAAAGGATATGAATAGCCATTCTTTTATTCAACATTTACTAAGACCCTATGGTATGCAACCATTAATTAATAAATATGAAGATTATTCTAGCATCAGAAGTATATATATTCTTCCCAGCTGGGAAAAATAAATAAAAACTACTTTTAAACTATAAAATAGTGAAGAGTAATATTGTCTTTTTCTCCATAATTATTTTATTTATTCACTGTTCATTCATTTCAACATTTTAAAATAATTATGTACAGTTTAAGTTGAACACAATTGAAGATATTTTAACTTTTTGGTATTTATGCAAAACCTGACTTTTATTGAATGGTAAATGACATTTTTATCTAAATTAAGCAGTTTAGGCATTATTTTATTTAAGTTGCTAACGGAAAGGACCAAAACATTAAAAAAATAATCTCAAACATCTGGAAATGTCCCTTCTATTCCAGTGCTAAGATAATATTTGTGTCACTTTTCTTTCTCAAGTCAGCAAAGGCTGTTACGAGGCTGCTTATAATTTGTGATTAATTTGGGAGATTAGTTGATGTCATGGCAGCTCTAGAATTATGTTGTAAAACAATTTCTGCTTTCGTTTCAGCTTGTGAAAATGAAGTCCTTTCCCTCTATTAGAGGATGTTTGAGGGCCTGAAGTGGAGGAGGGGAGAAAATTGAGACTGTCAGATGTTTGCACTCTATTATCTTTTATCTGTATAGATTGAAAGCACTTATTTCTGATCCTTGCTAACATTCACCTCCAATGCTTTCTTAATTTTTTAAGATCTAACTATGCATATGAGTTATTGTAGATTGCCATCCATTCTAGATAAGAAGTGGGACATGTGGCTGAAAAATTATACTGACAATGTGTAGTCCAGGAGTGTTTCTTTTTAGACTTGTTCTCCTTTGATTTACTGCTCCCTATATGACTCCTTTAGATCATTTTCTCTGAGAGTACCCCTGGGTAATGAAAAGTGTAAATTCACTGCAAATTCTCCGAACAAAGACTTAAAAGCCACAGCACTGACACAGTGGAACAGCATGTGTTATCTATTTCTCAATGTCATAATGAAGCTGCGAAAGGTTGGATGAAACAGGTCCCATAATGTCATCCTTTTAGATCGCATAAATTATATATATTTACAGAAAAGACTGTTTCTGTGGAGTTTATTTTGTGAAATTGCCTCAAATAGAAGTGACATAATTTATAGATGCATTATTGATTTTTGCCGTTGTGTGTGGGTGAGAACCTCATACTTTTAATATCTTTGTTTCTGAAAGGGTACTACACCTGTGTGGAAGTCATCTTCACCCTAAGGAGACAGGTCGGGTTTTACATGATGGGTGTTTACGCCCCGACCCTGCTGATTGTGGTTCTCTCCTGGCTCTCCTTCTGGATCAACCCGGACGCGAGCGCCGCGAGAGTGCCGCTGGGTAAAGTGTTTGGTGCTTCTCTCTCATGTCTGGGATGTGTTATGTCTTTATATGACCAACAGTATAGCCAACGCTTTTGAAACAATGAGTTTTGGAATTGATGGATTTTTCTTTTTTTTTTTTTTTTTATTTGTAGACTTCCTTCAAAACTTGACTTTGAACTAGGTTTTCTCAATGTTTATGTACTCTATAATTAAACTAAGTTTTTCCTTTTCCTGTCCTCGAGGTATTTTAAATAGTTAACCTATCCTACTTTGACTCTCGTGAAATAATTATTAATAAGTGATTTTCACAGACAACTAAAGTCTAAAATCCCCACTAGTGCCTAACTTAAAAACAAATAACTATTTTGATGGAAATCTTTCTAAATAATATTATATACTATCTCATACTATTAATGAGGGAATATGTAATATAATTTATCTTTTTAAAAATGACTTAGCATCATTTTCCTAAACATCAATTATTGTATGCTATGTCATCAGGAGTGGCTAGAGAGAGTAAGGGCTGGTTATTCATGCTCTCCAATCGTTATTTTTAATGCTCTGTGACGTAGAAACACCATTAGCCAGACTTGTATCTGTATAGGGGTTAAAAAGTCTTTGCTTGGGGAAATACTCAAGAGCTCTTCTTGAGAGTAAAGTGAATGAACTTCAAAAAAAGGACACTCTAACAACAAATTTTGATTGGAGTGTTTTGAAATTTTTCATTGCTCTGTGTGTGTATGTGTGTGTGTGTTCTCTGAATCTCTCCTAGAACTTATATAGTAAGGCTGTGGTCCATCTGACCTCTTGGTGACTTATTGGTTGCAGCATTTCGTTTTTCCTTCGATCAGAAAGGCCTTGTGGAAATCTTCATCCTAACTTATTGAAGGAATTAAATGAAATACAGATTTTAAAGAGTAAGACACCAGGAAAGAAGCAATGAAAATGACAATTTTATCTGAATAAGAAATTTGGTGGTTTACATCTAATAAAAACTACAAAGACCAAATCTTTATCTTAATAACCAAAAATGTGAGAAATTTCATCCTAAGGGTTATGTATCTGTAATGAAGACAGTGACAACAGATAGATTAATTCCTTTAGGAGATGAGAATTAACTATGTGGGATATTGTACTACAAATAAAACACCCCCCAAAACAGGTTTAAATTCTTAGACTTGTCAAAAATAGCCAATTTTTTTATTAGAAATATCTTATTCTCATGCAGTGATATAAATTGAAATGGCAGGCTTCAAGGGTACTTTGGACATATCCTTAAAGGATTTTTCTCTGTAAATCCTCATCCATGTGGGACTTCTGATAGGAAGTTCCTAAGCTGTCACTTAGCATCTAGCAGACCTGTTGTGTATGGAGCAGAAATATTTAATGGTTGAAAATCAGTCTCTAAAGTCAAACTTGGGTTTGAATTCCAGCTCTGTGCTTACAAGCTGTTGACAACTTGGACAGCAAACAGATCTAACCTCTTTAAACATATTCTGTTTACTCTGTTGAAATGTCAACAGGGATGAAAAAATACTCAAGGGGTTAGTTGGAGGATGAAAAAAAGAGTATAAAGCCCATATTACACATTCAGGAGTTAATTATATGCCTCACTTACATATTACTTTACAGTTCACAAAGCACTTTTACTCATTTTGATTCAACAGATATTTATTGTATGCCGACTATGTGCTAGGTAATATTCAAGAAGATGGGGATGTATTTAAATAGCTAATAAATAGTTAATAGATAAACAAAAGAAAAACTCTTAGCCTCAGTGAGTTTATATTCTCTTGGTAAGAAACAGACACCAAATAACTACAATATATAAGATAATGGTATAGGGATAGAGAATTCAGGCTTGCTTGTCAGGAATTGCCTCAATAAGAAAGTGATATTGGATAAAGACACGATAGAGGTGAAAAAGGAATTGTTGCGGATATCTAGGAAAGAGTGGGTCTGGATAGTGATCATCGAGGGCAACATTCCTGAGGCAGGAGCATGCTTGGGGTATTTTGGAAACACCAAGAAGGTTAGTGTGGCTGGAGTAGAATGAGTGAAAGGGAGATTAGTAGAGGAGGTAAGAAAGATAACAATGGTGAGGGGTGGGCCTTGGGAAGTCTCCTAAGGCATTCTGATGATTTGGGCTTTTATTCCCAGTGGAATGTGAAGCCCCTGAGGGCTTTTAAGCATGATCTGATTTAAATTTTAATAGGTTCCCTTTGCCTACTTTGTTTAGAACAGACTGAAGTGGACAAGGATGGAAGCGAGGAAAGCAGTTAGGAATCTATTGTAATAATCTATGTGAAATAATCATGATATGGGCCAGGGGGAAGTAGCAGAGGTGCTCATAAACAGAAGACGGATATGGTAGAGATAAAGAGACTTGTAGATGTGCTGTGTGCAGGGTTTAAGAAAGTAGAGTAAAGGCTGACTTCAATATTTTTTTGGCTGAGAAACTGGAAAGATGGAATCGCCATTAACTGAGATGGGAAAAGCTGCATGTAAAGTAGATTTGAGAAGGTGAGCAGACCAGGAGCTTGGTTTTGGACATGCTAAGTTTTGAGATGTCTGTTGGGTAGAGATATCAGATAGGCAGTTGGATCCAGAAGTCTGGTGTTTCTTGGAGAGACCAAGACTGGAGGTAAGAATTTAAGATTTGTCGGAATATAGAGGATCTTTAAAGCAATGAGACTGGAGTGTAGGTAGAGAAGTCTAAGGGTTAGACTTGGGACTGAGAAGATGAGGAGCAACCAGTATGATATGATTTCCTGGAAACCAAGTAGAGAAAGTATTTGCAGGTGAAGGGAGTGATCAACCAAACTGCTTACAAATCAAGTAAGTTTAGGGCTAAAGATTGCCATTGGATTTAACAACCTGGGGGAGTCACCGGTGTCCATGACCAGGACAGTTTCCACAGAGTGAGGAGAAGAGGAAAGCCTGATTGGAGTGACTTCAAGAGAGAAGAGGAGGGGAGGAACTAGAGACATCCAGTATAAACAACTTGTTGGAGATATTGTTAGGTTAGCTATAAAAAGAAAAAGAGAATGGGGAAGTAGCTGGGGTGGGAATAGGAGTTGAAAGCATTTCTTTCTTTTTTTAAATGTATTTGAATGTTTTTATTTCATTATTGAATGAAATAATGTATTTGAATTGTTTTTATTATGATTAGACAATTGAGGGTTTTTTTTTTCCCCTGGGAAAGATTCACCCTGAGCTAACATCTGTTGCCAATTTTCCTCTCTTATTTTTTTCTCCCCAAAGCCCCAGTGCATAGTTGTATATTCTAGTTGTGAAATCTTCTAGTTTTTCTTTGTGAGCCACTGCAGCATGGCTACTGAGAGATGAGTGGTGTGGTTCTACAGCCAGGAACTGAACCCAGCCTGCCCAAGCGGAGCACGCCAAACTTTAACCATTAGACCATCAGGGCTGGCTCTTGTTTTTTTTTTAAGGTGGACAAATCATAGCATGTTTATTCTTTGTGGAAAACAACCAATAGTTAAGGAAAAATTGAGAGATGGAAGAAGTGCAGGAGCCGCATCTTTGAGACGTGAAAAGGGATGAAATCTAAGAAATAGGGAGATTGGCCAATGTTAGGACAAAGTGGATTTGTCTCAGAGATCAGCAAACTGCTCTGTAAAAGGCCAGATAGTAAATATTTTAAATTTGTGGGCCATATGGTTTCTGTTGCGACTCCTAAATCTGCTGTTGTAGTGCTAAAGCAGTCTTAGACAATACATAACTGAACGAGTGTGGATGTGTTCCAATAAAACTTTATTTATAAAAATAGGTGCTGGGCCAGATTTGCCCTATGTCCGTTTACTGACCCCAGGTCTCCATAGTATCAGGAGAGAAAGCAGACTGTATGGGTATAGACAGAGATAGGTGAGTAGATAAGGCAGTATGCACTTGTAAATGATGTTGTTTTCTCAATGAAGTAGGAAGCAAGGTTATGAGTTGCAAGTGAGATAGGACATAGCGTTGTGGGTTTGAAGAGAGAGAGAGCAGTGAGTGGACAAGGGAAACACATTATGCATGGTAGGATTATGGACTTCTTGATGTTAGTGATTATAAATTTCAAGTGAGATCAGTCAGCATGTTGGCATGTTTATCTCTAGCCACATTCATTAAATGGAAGCTAGAGGATAGAAACATATTTATATTTTTGAGATTTATCCATGTTGTTACTTCTATTTATATTTGGTTCTATCTTATTGCTGAATAGTGTGTCATAGTATGGATATGATGCATTTTTTTTTCCATTCAACAATTGATGGACATTTGGGTTGTTTCCTGTTTTTGCTTATTATAAATAATGTTGCTGTGAATAACTGTGTATAAGTCTCTGTGTGGACATATGTTTTCTTTACTCTTGGGTAAATACCTAGGAATGAGATTTCTGGATTTTGTGGTAAAAGTATGTTTTACTTTTATAAAATACTACCATTGTGTTCATCAAAATGATGGTATCATTTTGCATTCCTACCAGTTGTTTCACATACTCCCCAACACTTAATTTTCTTGCCTTATTGTAGAGGCTAGGACCTCTAGTACAATGTTGAATAGAATTGTTGGGAGTGCTTTATTCCTGATTCTAGGTGGAAATAATTGAACCGTTCGCTGTTGAGTGTGATAGTAGCTGTAGATTCTTTGTGGGTGTCTTAGGTTGAAGTTCCTTTCTCTTCCCAGTTGGCTGAAAGTTTTTATCGTGAATGACAAAATTTGATGGAATTTAAATTTGATTGAATCTTGAGAAATGCTTTTTGTCCATATATTTAAATATTTATATGGATTTCCTTCTTTATTTTGGTGAATTATACTCATTGATTTCTAGTGTTAGATGAGTTGCAAACTTATTAGCACAAAAAAATGTTCATAATATTCACTTTTCCTTTTAATGTCTGGCTGTAGTGATAGCCCAGCTTTTATTCCTGATATTGTTAAATTGTAAATTCTCTCTTTTTCTTGATCACTCTAGCTAAAGGCTTATCAATTTTCTTGATATTCTCAAAATATCAGCTTTGATTTCATTTTTTTTCTTTTCATTGATTTTAGCTATCTCTATTGTTTCCTTCCTTTTACTTACTTTGGACTTGATTTGCTCTCTTTTTTGGTGCTTAAAGTGGGAACTCAGATAATTGATTTTAGATCTTTCTTCTTTTCTAATGTGAGCAAAGTTAAAAATTTCCCTGTAAGCACTTTAGCTGCAGTGTACAAATTTTGATATGTTGTATTTCCATCTTCTTTCAGTTAAATGTATTTTCCAATTTCTCTTGTGATTTCTTTTTTTGCCCATGGATTTGATTTCCAAATATTTAGGATTTTATAAGTACCTGAATATGATTGCTTTCTAATTTTGCAGGGGAATAAACTATCGTTTCAATCCTTTTGTTTGTTGAGAGTTTTTTTAATGATCTAGACCAGCATATGCCTCCTGGTAACCAGACCATGTGCACTTGCAATGTATATTTGTCATTATTGAGTGTCGTGTTCTGCAGGTATCAGTGGAGTCAAGTTGGTTGATAGTGCTGTTGAAATCTTTTATGTCTGTTTGTCTAGTTATTATTATAGCTTTTGGTGAGAGAGTTAAAATCTCCAATGATATTTGTGGAATTAGACTTCAGGTATTTTGAAACTCTGTTATTAGATTTATACATATTTATAATTTTATCTGAAAAGAAAAATAATGTTACTGACAGATTAAATTTCAGAATTTTCAGTTGATATAGCTATTTTGACTCAGCATATCTTTTTTCTACTTTTTTCCCTCTACATTGTTCCACAAGATTAAAAAAATTTGGTTTGCCAATCTCTTCCTTTTCTGGCCCATAATTTTTATTTTCTAAAAGTTAGGAGAAAAACATATAGCATAAAGTAACTAATTTGCCCTAGACTCATTTTGCTTTTTTAAGAAATCAGTTGTGTATTCTAGTTTTATTTTCTCCCAGTCTCTTTTTAATTTACTTTTTCCATTGTTAACAAATATCAAAGCTTCCTCTATGAATTGTAGGTAAAGACTTTTTGTCTTTAGCTGTTTCTGTAAGTATGGAAGTAACTATGCCAGTAACTATGGAAGTAACTTTTGGTAATACTCTAAGTAAACTACAGTATAACACTCCCCTTTCCTGGTGCATAAAGTACTTTAGTTGCTGCTAAAAGGGAATTTTTTTAACAAATAACTTTCAGTCATAAATGTAAAAAGGTTAATAATTCAGGTCACAGTTTAGACCTGTAGTAGACCACACATACATGCCTTTCTTTCTTATTATGCTCTTTTCTTATCATCTGGAGCAGTAGTTCAAGGACTGTAAGGACATCTTTCAAAAATGTCAATAAATATTTTTGGATTCCCACATGATAGTTTTCTTTTTAGTATCCTTTGATTAAAATGTTATGAAGTGATAGCATGCTAATATCATTTAATAGTACTTCTGAATGAATTTTCATTTTATTAATCACAATTCCATATATGCAATTTGGTAAGTAGTTTATCTCAGTATGAGAAAAATTATTTGGAGTTTAGACAGTAGTTGGTATGTGCATATTTGCAGTTACTCCCTGACCTTCTCTATTGATTCATGGCATTTGTTATTAACTACAAATGCCATACTATCTCTATCTTCCATTTCTTTTCCTTTTTCAACCTCTTTTTCTTTCTTTACTTTTTTATTTTCTAGTTTTTGGTCTTCCTCTTGTCATCATTGCATTGCTAGTGTATATGCTATGAATTATTCTGTGGATTCCTCCTCTGATATTGGCTGAAAAAGAAATCCCTGGACATCCCATAGTCAATCATAGAGTTCACTATAAATAGTGGTCTTTTGAATAACTGAGATGATTTTATCACTATGAAATTCTTCATGTAGATTAGTTAAATAACTTTTTCTTTCACCCTGAATTGTTTATACAGGTTTTTGTTCAGTTCAACCTTTTTATATAGCTAATCTATTAATACTCTAATTTATATATTTGTTAGTTTTAACTTTTAAGAGATGTAGATCCTGCATCTATTTGTAAGAATTGATATCAACTTTAAGACATTTTCCCTGATTTGAAATCTAGACTTGATTTATTTTTGTAGTAAGGAGGGACAATTCTGACAAAGACTATATATTTTAAACGTGTTTTAGAAATATTATACCAAGAAGTCCTAGAATTTATTAGAGAGGAGCTCCATTAAATGAGGATAATATATGAAGAACACAATATTAAAATTATAAAATCCACATTTTTGTGAATGATAGGTTTCACATTTCTTTTTATTGATATTAAAATTTAGACAAAATTTCACTATGTACTATTTAACAATGAACTAATCCCAGTTGAAGGCTATATTAAGATAATGCTATAATATTTGTCCAAAGAAACATTATTTCCTCAGATTTCTTATTTTAGGATAAAAAAAGCAAACGGATGTTTCCTATTTTAATATGATTTTCTGAAGATAAGGCACATGTGATGTTCACATTCTCCTCCTCCTTAACTTATTTCCATTTCTATTCTTACATCTTTGAAATGACAGAAATCTTAAAATGATAAAAATCTTAAAATAAAAAATCTTAAAAATGACCACTATCATTTCTAACTTAATGCCTAGAATTATAAATACGTCTCCTTCCCCCCCGCAAATCCATTATGTCATATCCTTCCTTTCAGAAGGCAGTTCCCTTGATCCCCTTTTTCTGACGCTTGAGCGTCTTTGCCTCACAAAGTCTTCTCCCTTTTCAACTTGACCTCCATCTGAATCATATTGACCAATCTTTCCTTTTAAAAATGTTTTCAAATGTACTGTGCTGTATCGTGGTCATCAGTTCTGTTTCTTGGTCTTTATCTAACCTAACTCAGTGTTTCATACCTAAGTCATCATCTCATCTATAGTCTCCTCTTCCCATCTTTCAAGAGTATTTTTCCAGTTGTTCCATTCAGAACTTTGTCTCAATCTTTTCCTTGTCCCTTTAGTCAGTAACCAAGACTTTTAAACTGTTTTCTCCAAAATCCTTTCACATCAATACTATTCTTTTCATTTCCTTATGCCTTGTTTCTGCAACTACAGTTTTTCCTTTTTCAGTCTGTTTTGTATATCCCTACCAGAGTGATGTTGTGTATACATTCTTTTGATAATGTCATTTTTCTTCTCTGCCATTTAAAGTTTCTTAATATTCTCTGATAAATATGGTAAATTGATTATAGGACTTTCAAGGCCTTCTATAATCTGACACTATTCTCCATTTGTCATAAAGTTTCTAATATATCAGGATAAATTTTCAGGTATATACTAAGTTTACTACAATTTGATACATTCTATGTTATTGATGAACATGAAATGCTATGGAAACACAGAATGGTGTCAATATATACTTCTATCTCAAAGAAGTAAGGCTTGTTTTTGATTGTTAGGTTGACACATAACATTTGATTAAGAATAGAAAAATTGACTTGGAAAGATGGTTTGCCAAATTAATTCCCATAAGTATAATTAACTGTAGTTTAGGACAATAATTGATAAGATCTTGGATTTTATGTTACTTCCCACTTCCATGTTAGAAAACATTAGGAACTATATTAACTTTAAAAATATAGTCCTATTAATTACTTCTTAGTTTTCCTTAGGACCAAGGATAATTGCTGTGATAGTAAATTAGATGTCTATCAGGTCTTTATATATCTAAGTAATATTGTTTCCATCTGCAGAAGTAATTATATTTTGCTAAAAGTTTTTCTTTCAAGTAGAGTCTCTTAGCTCTTGAATACTTAAAGAAACAAAACTTGACACCTTTCAGAAGCCTCTGAAATGATGCAACTGATGGAATATATTTTTCAATGTTTTAACTGATTATTAATACTAATATGGTGCTTACCATTTCAAGGCAAGGGAAAAGAGAGCCAAGTACATCTTTAATTAGTACAGTAATGTATTCATTATTGTCCCAGGTGATCAAATCTAAGAAGAAAAAGATGCACTTGGCCCTGTAAGTGAAATGGACTCACAGAGCCAAGGCAAACTTGTTTTCCTACTTGACTTAAAGTGAGACTCCCTTGACATCATGTGAGATTCTTTCTGGCACAGTGTGTTACTGGTAGTCTGTACCGATAGGTCATGTTTCCCCATCCCCTCTTCTGAAAATATGAAAGAAGAGAGCGTGGCAAGTGGGAATAGAAAGAGCGAGATAAATTATTGCAGTTCTCTTCTGGGATTTTACAATTATTTGACTTAAATTGATATATAACTAGTTAGCTTTCCATATATGGTTAATATTACATATAGCAGAATTTTATTCTTTCCTTGAAAGGCTGGAATCGTTTTCCCTGAAATAATGAGAAATGTTCTCTACTTTGTCTTTTCTATTAGATTTTTTTAAGTTGTGAACCTTATCAGAAAATTGCTTTATATGTTCTATTCTTGTTCTGATTTAGTTGTTCATGGGAAAAAGTTCAGCTCTATAACTGCATAAAATAAAGCTGAAAAATTAAATAACCCTCTCTAATCAGAAAGTTTTGTGGCTTCCTCAGAGATACTATAGAATAGTTTTAGACATCTTTAATATTTAAACCAGATGCAAATTTTGTTTTTATACTTTGGTTTAAATTTCTATTTATATTTTTTAATACTGAGTATTTACACATCCCCAACCACATTCAATAATCCTTACATAAAAATATGTACATATTATTTCTTCTACTCTTTGAGCTTTAAAGGGTCCTGATGAATTGTTCATGGCCCATTGGAAATTACTGGAGAGGGATTTAGTCAAAGGGTAATGACTGCAGAACATTTCACAGGGTTTTATAAAAAGCATCTTTAATGCCTCTTTCTCTTTCTGTAGGTATCTTCTCAGTCCTCAGCTTGGCCTCTGAGTGCACAACCCTTGCTGCTGAACTTCCCAAAGTATCCTACGTGAAGGCTCTTGATGTATGGCTCATTGCTTGTCTTCTCTTTGGGTTTGCTTCACTGGTGGAGTATGCTGTCGTCCAGGTGATGTTGAATAACCCCAAACGAGTTGAAGCAGAAAAAGCCAGAATTGCTAAGGCTGAGCAAGCAGATGGGAAAGGTGGAAATGTGGCTAAAAAGAATACTGTGAATGGTACAGGGACTCCTGTTCACATTAGCACTTTGCAGGTAAGAGTGAAATTATCCAATGAAATGATTTCCCCCATTCTCTCTGCAGTGTCAGGAGAGAGGTACTTTTCTGTGGGTTGTAAAGGTTTGATAGAGTTGGTATTCACTCATTTTTCTCTCACAGATGAAAAGGAGCTAAGCATAATATACTTTTTGGAAAAGAAATAGAAAACATTTGGGTCAAATACTAAATAAGAAAAAAATAACAACTCCTTATTAAATATCTACACTGAGTTTAAGGATACACCTCTGCTTTGATGGTCACAATCCAATGTGGAGGTCTTGCCTATAGACCTCCCTACTTTTCTCATTTGATAAGCCTTAGTGAAAGGCCAGAGGACTGTGGGTGTCTGCCAACACTGAAGGCTTAGGGGAGCCATGATCTTGATTAAATCCCCCACCTGTTCCCCATCAAGTTAGAAAGCTTCACATAGAACATGTCAGGCAGGCTACTTATTTATTGGATGCCAGGCCCATAGAGAAACTATGTCCATAGTTTGAGATCTCCAGCCCAGTAGTGAGTAGCTAGAGAATAATTGGACAGGGATTAACCCCTTTACATTGCCTTGTCATTTGATTTTGCATCTAAGAATAGTGGGCAGTGCCTCTAGATTTAGGTACTGATAAATCCTGGAGCAACAGGCTGGTTCATGGATTAAGGATAGCTGTCCACTTACCCCAAAGTGCCCCCGATTGATGCCCTCTGGTTGGGAAGACCAGTAAGCTAGGAGACCATTTCCATTGAACTTAGCGTGGTAGATTCCACAAGAGACTAATAGGTCCATACCATCCTACAACCTTAAAAATCCTGCCTGCTCTGCCTTTATTTGGCCCCATACTATATCAGTTTGTTGACCACCACTACTGCCATTACCTAGAATGTTAGACAAGTATGCCACATACATATGTTTAGATACAAAAGCAAGCGAACTGTTCTTATGTGCTGCTTCCTGCAGTTTTTTTTTTTTTTTCCTAAGTCATTAAACTCATTTTCTGAGACTCTCTGCAAATTCTTAGTTGCTCTCTTGTGGGACAATTCTTCAGGCCTTATAACTCTTTAATACCCTAACCCTCTTCATGAAGAAAAAGTATAGAATTTTCATTAATGCAGAGCCATCATGGCCTTAAAGAAGCAATATCTTCGACATATCTTTTTCCATCCTTTTCCATCCAATGTGTCTACATCATTATATTTGAAGTGAGTTTTTTTAGACAACACATAGTTGGTTTATGGTTTTTAATCTGTTCTCCCACTCTCATGTGTTAATTGGTATATTTAGATCATTTAAATTTAATGTAATTATTGATATGTTAGGGCTTCAGTCTATTGTTTTATGTTTATTGTTTTTTATCTCTCTGTTTACTTTTTCCTTCTTTCATGTGGGTTACTTGAATATTTTCTAGAATGATATTTTCAGTTGTCTATATTGTTTTTAAGTGTATTTCTTTGTATATCTTGTTTAGTGGTTGTTTTAGGTATTACATTATGCATACATAAGTTGTCACAATCTACTGGTGTAATTACGAGTTTCTGTGATGTGTAGAAAGATTACCCCCCTTAGCATTCCTTTCCTTTCCTCTGTTTATGATATAATTGTCATAAATATAGAACCTAATTAGACAGTGTTATAATTTCTGCTTCACTATCAAACATAATTTAGAAAACTCAAAGAGAGAAGGAAAGCTTATTGTATTTATGCATATTTTTGCTTACCATGTTCTTTATTTTATTCTGGCATTCAAAGATTGTTTTCTTTTCTTTTAGAGAATTTCCCTTATCCATTATTTTGGGTCACTCTACTGGTGACAGATTCTTCTAGTTTTCTTTCATCAGAGAATGTCTTGATTTCCTCTTCATTCCTGAAGGATATTTTCACAGGGTATAGGATTCTGGGTTGACAGTTCGTCTCTTTTAGCGCCTAAAAAATATTGTGCCACTTCCTTCTTATCTCCGTGGCTTCTGATGAGAACTCCACTTCTTTCACATTGCTTTTCCCCTCTAGGTAAAGTGTCGTTTTTATCTGGCTGCTTTCAAGATTTTTTTTTTTGTCTTCACTGTTCAGAGGTTTAATTATGATATTTTTTGGTGTGAATTTCTTTGGATTTATCCTGTTTGGGATTTGTTCAGCTTCTTAAAATATGTAGGCTTATGTTTCTTGTCAAATTTGGAAAGTTTTCAGTTGTTATTTCTTTGAATACCTTTTTAGACTTGCCTTCTTTCTCCTGTCTTTCTGGCACTCTGATGACACAAATGTTAGATCCTTTGTTATAGTCCCACAAATCCCTGAGGCTCTGTTCATTTTTTCCTGCCGATTTTCTCTTTGTTGTTCAGATTGAATAATTTCTTCTGTTATATCTTCTAGTTCAGTGATTCTTTCCTCTACCCCCTCCATTTTCCTGTTGAGCTCATCCACTAAAATTTATATTTTGCTTAATGCATTTTTCAGTTATAAAATTTCCATTTTTTTTTCTTTTTATATTTTTTGTTGGCTAAGATTTTGTATTTCTTTGCTTGTGCTATCTATTTTTCATTTGTTTCAAACATGTTCATAATTGCTGATTGAAGCATTTTTATCATCCATGCTTTAAAACCTTTCTCAGATAATTCTAACACATTTTTCATCTTGGTGTTGATATCTATTAATTGTATTTTTTTTTAATTCAGTTTGAGATCGTCCCCACTTCTTTGTGTGATGAGTGATTTTCTATTGAAACCTGGACTTTTTCATCTTATGTTATGAGACTCTGAATATTGTTTAAACTTTCTGTTTTAGCCATCTTTCTCTGACTCTGTTCTGCCAGGAGAAGGAAGGGTGCTGCCTCCTTACTGCCAGGTGGAAGTAGAAGTCCAGGTTCCTCACACAGTGAGGTCGGGGGCTCCTCATTACTGCTGGGTGGGATTGGGAGTTCTTAATTTTCCATGTGGTCTCTACTGACACTGCAGTGGGGTGCCCTCATTACTGCTTGGCAATGGTGAAAGTTCTACCTCTCCACTAGGCCTCCTATGGAGGCCTCCTTCTACCTCTCCACATCACCCCCAGTGTGGAAGAGGAGAAGCAGCTTGTTGCTGTTGGCCCAGGGTGGAAGTCCATGCTGTTTACACAGTCTCCACTGATGCAGTGGCGGGGAACAGAGTCTTGTTACTGGTCTATGGAGATGGAAGTCCCGGCTCCCAGTTGGCCTTCTCTGATACTACTTTACTGGTAGTCTTGGGCACCTCGTTACAGCCTCTTGAAGGTGGAGGGCTCAGCTCCCCACTCGACCTTTGCTGCCATGGGTGGGGATAGGGCCACAATTTTTTCTGCAGTGTTTGGCTGGAGTAGGGGGATTATCATCTAAAAGTTTTCTGTCTTGCTAAGTAGCCCCTTACTTTGTCCTTTGGCTAGAGGGAGCAGGCTTCTGTTGGGGTTATTTTTATCCACATCCATTGGCATTTTCAGTTCCAGCTTCTTCAGCTCCAAATCTAGGATATATGAAGTAGAAAGGAAATACAAGAACTTACCACTGTCTCGTTCCTTGGGTCTAAAGATCCCCAGCTGATTTGCTTCCCTTTTTCCACCTCTCAGTCTTATTATATTTGTTTTATATAAAGTCCGGGGTATGTCTACTCCATCTTCTTGGAATCAGAAGTCCCTTCTATGCTTTTGAAATCCCTAAGCATCCTCATTGTGCCAGTATCCTACCTACCACACCCTAGTGATTAAATAGACATATCAATGGGCCACCTTAACATTTCATTGACGTTGCAACTGCTCTACCTACTGGGCCATTTCAGACTTACTGCATTCTTGCACCAGGAACACACTCTTTCAGGGAAATTATGGTTCTCTTTCCTAGTATCTTACTTTCTTCTCTGTTACCATCAAAACTTCCAAATAATATCTAGAAGAGTTAGCGACTGCTTAAGGAGAGGCTTCAGCACATCCAAGAACTGGTATTCAAAGCATATTAGCTCTTTGTGGGAAACTTTGGTTTTCATTCTGAAACATAAACTTACTTCTCCATGCCAGAAACGGAAGAAGGAATACCTGAGACCCTTATGTTGTATGGAGATGTTCACTCCTTGAATCTTTGGCTGTAGCTATCAACCCCTCTATTTACATCTCCCTATTTTTTAGCACTTCCTCATGTTTCCAGCACACTAATCACCCCACCCTCTAAATTGGACCCTGGTTGAGACATCTGGAGACAGAAAGCAAAGATATTCTATAGAATAGCTGCTTGATTTCTGGTATTGCCACAATCAGCTTCATTTTCTGGTGTGTTATGGAGCATTGATAATTGCAGAAATTCTCTAGTAGCAGAGAACACCAATGTGCAAATGATCTTGGAATCTTAATATAATCCATGAAGAGGGGTATTAATGGAAGGAAACTCATTAGAACCAGATTTCAGAGTACTATAAAACATATCAAGACTATTTATGTACATAGATATAAAGGATAAATAGGACCCAGAATATTAGACTGAATTATGTTATTTTCAATTTAGCTTTCAGTTGTTAAAATAATAACCCTATGAGTAAAAGTTCAGCATATTTAAGAACATCTGTATATTCTTTATGTTGTTAGTTGCTAATAGAAGCACATATGTCTGGATTCTGAAACTGCTATGACATTTTGCTACAAAAGTCATAGAGCGAGTCTCAGAGAGTTTAAAAGTTGACCAGAAATTTTAATCTCCAGAAATAAATGTAAATTACTTTTATTTCTTATAGACCAAAATGCAATTTCCAAAATAAACATTGTACCTATGTAATATTTATATTCTGAGACAGGCTTCAGAATGAGAATATGAGGCCAAAAACACTTAGCTTAAATTACACATCAAATTTACAGGAAATGTGGAAGTTGATAAATTCATAAGATTATTACATGTTGACACATGAAAGAAAATATAAAAAAGGAAATTTAAAAATTGTTCCCTTTTTAATTTATTAGTTTTGCTGTAAAAAATATAATTATACTTTTGGTTTCAAAAGGCATTTGTTCCAGTGTATTTTGCTGAGTAATTTCAATCAGATGATATGTCACTTATTTTTAGACAGAGCAACAATAGTAATTAATGGAAGCACAATGAAATTCAGATTGTAAAAAATTTTTGATGCTAATTTTTTAAATACTATTGTGCTTGCTAAGGAAAGGAATGATTTTAAAAAGTATAAGAAAGATCATTGATAATTTAATCTGGCTTTTAGTATGAGGTTTTCATAATTATGCATGCATACATAAGTCTGGCATCCTACATATATAATCATTTAGGGTTATTTTCCTCCTAACTTTGGTACTTCCTCAATCATTCTAATATTTTGGTTACTAATTTTTTTTGTTCACTCATGTATTTCTTTTTTTATTCAATAAAAACAGTTGAGGATGTTGTTAATATCATCCTATTCCTAACACCTAGTATGTGTCATGTGCTATTCACAACAAAGGTGTTGTGAATAAAAGAGAAAATAGTATCCATGCCTATGGATTTGAATAAATTAAAAAATAAAAGCTGCTGTTCACCCATGAATGAGATAGTTGTTTCTTTATGGTAATGATATGTTTTTTAAAATTGGGAATGATTTAAATTTGGTAAAATATGTAGAGATTATTCCCATCCAAATATATCTTTATCATCTATAGAAGATATTATTATCACCATGAAATCATGCCTAAGTCTTCTGGTCAAGAAATATTACGTAAGGTGATTTTCTTTTAAATGTGTCCAACTCAAACTGAAAAGGACCACAAAGAAAATCTTAGTGGCCACAAGTTTGAAGCAGTAGGAAGTTTTTACCTGCATCATTTTTTATTCTTGGCAGTTTCATTATCATACTACCTCATTTTTGCTACCAGTAATTTTCAGAAGTGACAAGTTTATGTGATGAAAGTAAATGAGCCACATATTCATGTGAGGAAAAATTGAGAAATTATAAGTTGGAGATAAATGTAACCAAGATCACGTTTAAGAATGTGTTAAGTAGGGTTACTGTTCTATTTATAAGCAGTTTATTTAATCCCTCTTCCTGTGATATTATCATTGTTTAAAATAGTAATTATATTGTAAACTCTTTTGTATTTTCTGTACACATTTTATATGATAGTGTGTGGAAAGTATTAATTAAAAAAGAAAGTTATGTTTGTGCAAAATCTCTGATGAATGGGAGAAGATGAGACCAGCCAACTAGTTAATGGATCATGGGCTATTTAAGGAACTGAGGACTCCTCAGTAGGGAACTAATCTTATTCCTTATTCAGTTGTGTTACGTTATTGAAAATAACTTCTGCAGTAGAGATTTTCACCAGTACACACAACTCTACTTATTTCAAATATAAGAATCTTCAGATACATTTCTGGAAGAGGTTTTAATAAATTAAATGATTAAAAATTTAGTATGACCAAGTTGAAACTTTTTGGAGTGCTTTTCCATGTTATTACTTTAACATTGAAGAAATTATTTTTCTCTTACCATCCTGGTTACTACATTTAAATAATGTCTCTGAATAAATGTAACATTCTGTGTCTACATCTTGAATAAACTATGCAGGTAAAATTCTAAAATTATTAAAATAGCTGGCAGAATCTAAGAATATGGTCTTGTAAATAAAACAGATTAGAAAATTTGAAGTATTTATGTGTGACTTAGGTTACAATATCGTATAAATTTGGCTACTTGTTTAGTTATTTACAGATAACTAAAGCCATACCTAAAGTCATGTATAAAATGTGATTTATCATAAATGCATTTCTATGGTAAATATTTATGGCCTTCTTTGTGAAAAAGTAAAAATAACTGATAAGAATCATGCTTCCTAAGTGTATTGGCAGAAGCTAGAGTACTCCTTTGTTTGGATAAGTGGATTCTCAAGACCAGTTAGTGCATCTAAGACTTTTGGAGTATAAGGGAGAAAGAGAGACTGGGATACCCATAGAGGCCCAGGTTTTGAAGATTGCTCTGAGAGTCTGAGGATAATGAAAAAATCTGATATGTAGAGTCTGTTCTCAACTTCTGTTCCAATCAAGGTAGTGATTTACATTTTATAAAAGTTCACTGATACATATTGAGACATACATTCCCTGAACAGCACTGGAAAACTAGAGCTTTAAATGTGGTCTTCTGTCTGGTACACTTACAGGAAAAGTGTGTGAGTGCATGTGTGTGTGTGTGTGTGTGCATGGTAATGGAGCTTAGATGACAGACTGCTTGTTGAAAATGGCCTTTTTTCTTTTTTTGAGGAAGATTGGCCCTGAGCTAACATCTGTTGCCAGTCTTCCTCCTTTTTTGCTTTTTTCCTTGCCAAAGCCCCAGTAGATAGTTGTATGTCATAGTTGTGCATCCTTCTTGTTGCTCTATGTGAGACACCACCTCAGCATGGCTTGATGAGCGGTGCGTCGGTCCATGCCCAGGATCCGAGCCCCGGGCCACCAAAGCAGAGCACGCTAACTTAACCGCTACACCACCAGGCCAGCCCCTGAATATAGCCTTTTAAAATTTCAAGTTGGGGAATTTAAATGGAAGGTCTGGAAATAAATTATGTATATATATATATATATATATATATATATATGTTCATGAATGGTTCATATATATATTTGTGTTTGAGTGTGTGAATGATTTCCAAAGTTGCAATTGCATTTAAATAATTTAGATTTTAGTTGCTACCTTTGTTCTCTCTGTCATTCCATTGACTAGTCTCATTTTTTTGCCAGACATTTTCCTAGACACACTGTATAAATTGATATGGACTAGACCCTGGACCTATGGTGACTCCATCAAGAATAGTTACCTCATCAAGACCTAATTACTCTTTTAAGCTCGGCTGAGCTCTGACCATTGGTAAATTGTAGCTGCACATTTAAAAACATGAGGAGGGGGAATCCTCTTTCTTGGGGTTGGCCTCTGTAAGCTAAAACAATGTCCCATCAAACCAGGATGGAACTATGTTTCCATTTGGGCTCTTTTATAACATTCTCTAAATAGATTAATATATTGGTGATTCACATCTTTTTTTTAAGGATGAAACATTCAGAAGAGTAAACTTCTAGCTCCTCAGTCCACATTCCTACTTATCAACATTTTCTTGTGTATTTTTGTACAATTATATTTACGCAAACATCTTTTTCAAAAGTTCTTACCCAATAGGATTGTACACATATCTATGTGGTATAAAGTATATAATAATAAAGTCAACACTTGTATCCTGGCTTAAAAAATAGCATTACCAATACTTGTTCATAATTGAAAACAAATGGAAATAACCTAAATGTACAATGACAAGTGGATGTGTAAATACGTTTTAACTTGTTTTTTCACTCAGCATATCTTGGTTATCTTTGCTATCCACCTCTGATCACTGCCATCTGGCTCTTGCACAGAAAATATGTCTCTGCTTGTTCAGATAAAGGATAGTGTCCTGGTACCTGAAGTACTGCTGGGGAATAATTTGTGTTACTTCTTACATTATGCACAATTTGTACCCAGTCATAAGCTAGTAAATGTAAATAGAATACACATAACTAATCATGTATTGTACTAATAAGGCAAAAACTAGAATAAGTATAGTATACTAATAGTATACAATGACATGGTTTCCTTTCTCAGTAAAAACAGGAAATATGAATAGTGAAGATTCCAAAGCTGAGTCACAGAACTCAGGAGTAAGAATAGTGGAATATTAAGCAGGGGAGTCAAGAGCTTACCCTTCTGTGGCCTTTTGTATTATTAGTGCTATCTTGAGCCATGGGGGTTAGCCTATACCTCTATTCTTTCCAAGAACATTTCTGATTGCTAGAGAGAATTCAGTATGCAATAATTATTTTTGTATATCATTGGGAATTGATTCAAATTTAATAATTTAAAACTCAAATTGAATAATTCAGAGATTATCAACTCTGAATAATCTCTGTAGCATATGATCTGGCTGACATATATACAATTTCTTTGGATTCTCTGAGTGTGGTTGGCTAATTCAACTTCAGTCAACAAGCAAGCCATGCCTTTCAGTAGTAACTCTTTGGTTCATGATAACTGTGACCATCTTTTAGTTCTTATTTGTGAGTGTGGTGTAGGGACACAGTCAAGTCTCACTGAAGTGATAAATGCCTCAGTCATTTATAAACCACCCTATGTGGAAATAAGATCCATGGGGAGTCAAAGGTTAGAAGTACCAGAAGATTTCTGTAATCCATGTATGTAGTAGTATGGTCTGTGTCATGATTAAATATTGGATTTTTATTTCTTGGTCTTTGAACTGAGAACTATCACAAGCCAGGGATCACCTAAGATAAATGTTGATTTGTGCTTTGATCTCTTAAGATAACATAACCTCTCAAGTTTATCCAATGACATAAACCTTGTTATATAGGCAACATTTTAGAGCCTTAAATGTTCAGGTAATCTGATGGGAGAGTCAACTGATTAAACCATCGGATTTATTTTATTTTATTTTATTGGCAAGGAAGATTAGCCCTGAGCTAACATCCGTTGCCAATCCTCCTCTTTTTGCTGAGGAAGACTGGCCCTGGGCTAACATCCGTGCCCATCTTCCTCTACTTTATATATGGGACACCGCCACAGCATGGCTTGGTAAGCGGTGCAGAGGTCTGCACCCAGGGTCCAAACCTGCGAACCCGGGCCGCCAAAGTGGAGCGTGCAAATTTAACCGCTATGTCACCGGCCCAGCCCCAAACCATCGGATTTTTAAAACATCCTTTTGAAGAAACATATTTTATAAATAGAAAAATTCTGAAAATATTCTGTCTTTAATTTTTACTCTCAGGTTGGAGAGACTAGATGCAAAAAGGTTTGTACTTCTAAGTCTGATCTGCGATCTAATGACTTCAGCATTGTTGGAAGCTTACCAAGAGATTTCGAATTATCCAATTACGACTGCTATGGGAAACCGATTGAGGTCAACAATGGACTTGGGAAATCTCAGGCAAAGAACAACAAGAAGCCGCCCCCTGCCAAACCTGTTATTCCAACAGCAGCAAAACGAATTGATCTTTATGCAAGAGCATTGTTTCCATTCTGCTTCTTGTTCTTCAATGTTATATATTGGTCTATATATTTATGATACATCTTTTCCATTTGTATGAAATAAAACCCCATTTCATTATGACCAACCTCATTCATAAATGCCAATCTGTGAAAATTTCTGCATTTTCATAGCAATATATTGCATTTTGGATGCCATTTGATTGTAATAAAAATGTGGCCCCTTCATTTTGAATGGCAGCATGATCCTGCAACGTCTGTGCTCTAATAATGATGTATATATGTATAGCGAACATATTGCTTTACGAATAAGTGAAGGATAAGCATACTACATAATATAAATCAAAACAGTTCTCTTCAGTTATTGTAAATTGCAGATACTTAAGATATTTCTGATAATAAAGTGATGTGCACGCCGAATCCTGTTATGATCACGATTCTAATGGATGTAGTATTTGAAATTTCCTTCCTTGTAACTTTCAGAGAAAGCCATCTTATTCTTGTATAATTTTAGATGATATTATCACAGATTAAGCAAAATTATATTACATATTGTTTAAGCCTTGTAAGCAGAAATATATCAGTTATAATTATGTGGGCTCTGTGGAGAAATAAAGTTCAAAAAATTAATAATTTGTAAAATCAACTCATTTTAAAGTGTGCTCGTGTTGTCAGAATGTCAGATGATCAAACACAGTATGTGTTTGTGAAACAAAGGGAAATCTGGATTTACATAAATTCATACTGAATTCTGGCTTCTGATAAAATAAATATAAAGGATATATATATTGATTAAATATTTCTGATAAAAGAAATTCTATGTAGTCCACCTTAAAACTTATATTTTCATGGATTTCATTTTGTTGATACAGAGTATAAAAAAAAATTGTGCCTTAAAAAGACTAATAAATATTTTAAATTGGAATATAGTAATGGTTATGTGATTTCACATCATTTTTCAGAAACCCAGAGGTTAATTCAACTCTGAAGTAACTTGAGTTGAAAAAAAAAAGTCATAACTATCAAAGGATTTTAACTTCTTTATTAAAATCCTTACATATTTTTAAGTAAAATTAGAATGTTTTTCTGAATTCATTTATTTCCTTTTTTCTTATTTATTTGGATATTTTTTGGATGTGTACAAAACATTTAAAGACTAAGGAAATAATATCTTTGTTCATATTAGGCCCCACTTCTACTTATATTTTCTTTCTTGCTAAAAGTCTAGACTACTTAGATTTACTTACTTTGATCTTGTTCCAATCCGAAAACATGCACTTTCTGGTCCTAGCAATGTCATAGCCAATGTACCTTTTTATTTCTGCCATAGCTGAAATTAGAACTATCAGTAATTAACATAACATAAACATGAGACCAAATAAGTATATTTGTATTATTTGGAGAGTTTTTGTTGCAGCTGAGAGTTTCTTTGATCAATTCAACAATAAAATGTTTAAATATTATTTATGCAGATTGCCATTGTAATTCAGTGTTATTTTATTGAAGACTTTAAGTTTTGGAAGATTCTCACTGATTACTAAATTTTTAAAAAATGAGATATAATGTAGTCCTCTGTAGTCCTTCAGCACCCTCTAGTTGCAAAAGCTTAGCCATCTGAATCGTTTTAAAATGCTACAAGTAACCCTATTGATGGACTTCAATATCCTGCTAGGACCCAGGCCAATAACATTTTAATGGAACTGTGGTAGGAAAAATATGTCTTGAATAGGACTTAAACCATTAAAATTTTGATTTATAATAATTATATTTGCGTATAATCTGTTTTCTTTATTCTTGCAAATTGCCTTCTTATTAGAAAGTTTGATTTCGATACAGAGTTTAAGTGGGAAATGTACTGAATGGAAGACAGGTCTTATTATATAAGAATTTGTTGAAAATAATGTGAATAAATTTCTTTCTGGTATATAATATTGTAGCCTCTTAAAATCAATTTTCATACCCAAATATATATAAATAACTATCCCAGGATTAAGTGTGTATATATAACTGCAAATGGAACATTAGACAATGATCATAACTAAGAAATACAATCAGTGTCCACAACAATTGCTTTGTAATTGTTATCTCAAGAATTTAGTCACTTAACCCCAGGGTAGTTCTGATCTGTGTACTTTAAATATTATGTCTTTCTAGGATACTTGCAGTGTATCTACCTGGATATTAGTATCTCAAATTCAGTGTCTCCAAAATAAAAATTATCTTTTCCTCACAAATCAGTAGGTTCTCTTATTTTCTATTTTTGTTAAAGCCATCACTATTCCAGTCACACAATTAAATCTTCCTTTCTCACACTGTATACCTTTTCAAGTACCAAGTCCTACAGAGTCTCGCTCTTATATCTACCACTTCCTCTCCATTTCTGCTGACCCCACCCAAATCCAGTTTCTCTTTCCCTTTTTTTTTTTTTTTTTTTTGCTGGGGAAGATTCACCCTGAGCTAACATCTATTGCCAATCTTTCTCTTTTTGTGTGTGAGCTGCCACCACAGCATGGCCACTGACAGACAAGTGATGTAGGTCCACACCTGGGAACCAAACCCAGGCCACTGAAGTGGAGTGCAGTGAACTTAACCACGAGGCTGCTGGGGCTGGCCTCCCTTCCCCATTCTTAAGCAGATTATTATAGCAGTCTACTGTCTCACTCCACTATAATTAAACCTATTTTTAAACTAACTTTGTCATATTTATATTTTAATTGCACAAGTGATACATGACTAACTTGATGTACATGACTATCTTGATGTATTAGAAAACAAACAAATGTATTTAAAGTAAGCACTTAAAGTTGCTGTTATAGGCTGCTCTCTTCAGACTCCTGTCTTTCCCAGAGGTCTCCATTGTCTTGTATCCATCCAGAGCTTACTCTAGGCATTTACATCCTCTATCCAATTTTTAAATATAAAAGATAATTTAACATAATGGGATTTAATGTAAATGGGATTTTACCATATGTATAGTTTTGCAATTTATTTATTTTTCTTTTAATATATCTTGGAGATCTTTCTATGTGAGGACATACTGGACATTCCTAAATCTATCTTCTGCCTCCTCTTGTTCTATAACATGATTGTGCCTGAATTTAGCTTCTTTTTAAGCAGAAATTTTGATTGCTATTCTTTTCTATTATAAAATAGTATTTCAATAAATATCTCTGTGCTCATATGTGTATGTTTCCGTGAGGCTGTGCCAGAAGAAGAGATGCTGAGCTGAAAGATGTATACAGTTTAAATTCTGGTAGGTTCTCCCAAATTTCCCCCCAAAAAGTCACTAATGTACATTTTCATCATGATATGTCCAAGCTCTCACAGCTAGTCATCTCTTAACCTATTTTATGTTGTTGACATATTACTTTTCTCTTTTTGCAAACATTTTTGACATGGTTTCAGGCTTTAAAAAAACTTGCAAATATATTACAAAGAACTCCTGTGTACCATTCATCAGATTCCCCAAATGTTAATATTTTATCACACTTGCTTTATTTTTCTCCTCCTACTGTGTGTGTGTATGTGTGTGTGTGTGCATGAGACATTTTTTTCTGAAACATTTAAAATAAAGTTGCAAATATGATGTCCCTTTACCTCTACACACTTCAGTTATGTTTTCTAAACAAGGACACCCTTTCATAACCAAAGTAGTACTAGATACCCATATCAAGAAATTAACATTGATAAAATACAGTAATCTAGAAACCTTATTCAAATTTGCTAATTGTCCCACTTCTTTTGTTCTTCAGGATCCAATCCAGTATCAAATATTTCACTTAATTGTCATGACATTAATTTCTTTTAAAATAAAGCTGTGATCCTGGCATTCTGCTCAAATATCTTTAGAGCTTTGTATTGCCCAGTGAACTAAGTAAAAAGTCCTCTCTCTGACATATAAAATTCTTATTAAATGTTTAACCATTTCTCATACTACTCCTCTGCTCACATCTTAAACTCCAACCAAACTGGCAGTGATTGGAGTATCAGATTCAGCCAGGAAGCTTTTGTTTTAGGTACGTGGTTAATTTTGTTTCACTATTTCTTTTAAGTGAGCCAGTCTTGAATGTCATGTCTTCAAATACTCATTTTGACTAATATGTTTTTAATCAACATGAAGTGTTCTTTAGTCATATGGTTTGATCTCTATTGAATAATAAAGTTAAAATATTTCCCATTACATATACAGTGTTCCAATTAAGCTGCTCTAAAAACAACTCAATTTTACATCATCTATATTACTGAAAATGTCAGTTTACATAAATAATTGGATACAAAAATTTAAAGCACCAAGCCTAAGATGAAAAATAGTTTGAAATCTATTTTATGACCTTTAATCAGGCTTTCTTGTTAGAATATTATTATGCTGCTTTAGAATAGTAGATTTATTCCAATTATATTTTCAAATTAAATGCATATGTTTACATAATATATCAATAATTTAGCTTCGTTAAGTCCCCCACCCCTTTTTTTTAATGAAGCCAGTCTTAACCTTTTAAGAGGTTAGGGTCAAATTCTTTCAAAGCAACAGCCGCATCAGTGGAGTAAAAATACAGACTTTCTTGGGATTAATATTAAAGGATTATATGGATATCATGTTCAAAGTTGGTTATACTCTTGGTATATGTAAGTACTTATATACATAAACTTGACATTTTAAATTTTAATGCATTTTGCATTCTCTCTACATATATATACACATATATATTATATGTATGCATATATATTATTTAATTTTATCTTCAACCAGCAAGAACAATGAGAAAATTAATGAATTCTGTTCCAGTTGAAATTTCTGTATTTCAAACAATAAGTTCACTTTCACTCCCATAAGTATTTTTAAATTTCTCAGATCTCACATATCACAACCAAAACAGTTCTTTCTAAACCCTCTCAGAGTAGAATACTAAAGAAAAATTGTAAATCAGTAAATGTTTATTGGGTGCTTAATACATTAAAGGTCTCGTGTTAGCCAAAAACTGTAAAGATGAATAAAACATGGGTTCCATTCTTGTGGATGGTCAATGGTGTGATAAGGAAAGATAAGATAAATATACAAATCACTGTAATACAAATCAGAATATAATGTGTATTATAAAAGAGCATAAGAAAGAACAGAAAAAATCAATCATTTATCTAAAAGGAGAAAACCTATCTTAAATAAATATTTTAATATAGCTAAATAAAGGCCATTTTACTATAGATCATAGAAATTTGAAGCTAGATGTTAACTAAAAGCAAAATTATGAATTGTAAAGTGCAGAAACATTGCAACAAAAAATGTTAGTGTTATTTGAATTTTATTTCCTAGTTGACGTTGCTGAGCAAATAATGAGCAATAAGCCGAATTACCCTTAGCTGATGATGTAATGCACTTTACCTAACGTTTGTTTCTTAACTTATACTCCCATCTGATCTTAATCCTATAACTTGAAACAATTTTCAGTAAACCCCAATTTGCAGCCTGAGGCAATTGCAGTTCAATTAATATCATTCACAGTAAGGCAGCCAAAAGGAGGCAGAGCCCTCCAAAGTTTTAGCAAGAATGCAGCCAAACTGTAGGTCTTTTCCCAGTTACCTCATCAAACAGGGATTTTATTAGTCAATTAGCATCGCCTCACCCTATGCCATTGACAACACACAGCAGAAACCCCATTTTTGAGAAACGGAAAACAGAATGAAGAGGCAAATGATTTCAGCTTTTGAAAAGCTCAACTCAGTTTATTGTATGTTCCCGTGGGATGTTCTTTTAAGTGTTTATTAGAGTTGGAAATGTAGCAGGAGGCAAACAGCACGTAACAACAGTTAACGCCCCATCCACCTCTCTTTGCAGACTACAACCTCAAGCATTATAGCTTTTAGGAATCACCACCTTAGGACACAAATTTGGCACACAATGACAGCATCATAGCTGCTTGCTTTACTCACAAACTTAAGCATTTTTAAAAATAAATCTAAGTCAGAATCTGCAGGCTTGTCAGCTACAAGGATCATCTTTAATTAACCGAGAGAATATTATCTGGAACCCATTAAGAGGGAATACCTAATAAATTCTGCCTTGGACTATTATAAAGCCTCTTTCTAAACACAGCTGCACTTTTCTGATTCATTCATTTGTATACTCAAAAGCCCTTTCATTCAAAAATCACTAGAGTTTCCAATTAGTCCACTGGCATCTTAGAGGCTTTCAAATTTCTAGAAGAATTAATTTAAAAGTCCAAATAAAAATGTGAAATTTCCCAAGGAATATACATGGGACATACATCATATCAAAAAAAAATCTAAGACTCTAAACTAAGCCAAAAGCCAGTATTGTACGTAAACATATAGGGAGGCATGAGAGGGTAGTAGAAAGACCCGTGGACCAGAAGTAATAGCACCTGAATTCGCCATTACAACCTTGCAAACCTTGTCAAAGAATCTTTCTCTCAGTTACCCTATCTTTAAAGAGAGAATAAAAATAATGTAAGAATTACAGATCACAATGTGTAAGTTTGTGTTTTACAGTGGTTACGAGCAAGGACTTGGAATCAGAGAGTCCAGGCTAGAGTCCCACTTACTAGTGTAAATCTTGGCAAATCATTTAACATCTGTGAGCCTCAATTTTCCCATTTATAAAACATGGGTAATAATGAGAACCTCATAATATTATTGTGAGGATTTAATGAATTATATGCTCAGCAGAGGTCCTAGCACATAGTAAGTGTGCAATAAATTATGCTTATTATTATTTCATTTTGCCTCTTACTACTACTGTTACTACACTATTTCTAGCACCAAAACTACTTCTAAGAATGTTTCAGTTTTTCAAAATTTCTTTATTAAAAACAATGGGTGTTAGGCTAAAAAATACACTGACATTTTGACAACAGATGCACTTTACTTCTGCCCTTTAGGTATTTAGCATCCATAATCATTGAGACCAACTTAGAGGATAAATAATTTAAGGATAGGAGCATTAGCAGAAACTATAAATTGCATATTGAAATAGTCTTTGAGTGAGTAATTGAGTCTTTGGAATATTTACCTGGAGTTCCATAATTTAAAAATTACATTGTGGGTAATGCAATATAATAATGCCAAAAATTAAGAATTCACATATTTAAGGGTCTTATTTTACATTTATCCTATAGAAATAAAAATTAATAAATGAGAATATTCCAGAATTTTTCTAAAAATAATGAGAAGAATTTCCTAGATATGTTAAACATGCTGTACAAATTGAGCTCAATCTCCTATAACTCATGCACACATGGTACTAATAAAAGATAATTAAGGCTCATAACCATTATCCCAGAAAACTGCATGATTCTGAAGTTCTTTCTGAAACCTAGAGGAAATACTAAATCATGTTGATAGAACTGTTGTGTTAATATATTTTATTATATTTTAATTCTTTGAAGATTGGTAATCCAACTATGGAACATAATGGTTATTCTCAATTAGTCAAAATATTCAATTAAGCCAATTCTGTATAAATGATAATGTGTGGCATTCTTAATTCTTACTAAAAATGTGTGAAGCCAACCTCTAAATAATAAAACCATATTTAACTCTCCTTAAGGCAATATATTTTGTATTATAGCCACAATATTTATTCATGTACTGAAGAAATGTTTGTTAAACACTTGCACATGACAAGTATAATGCTGGGAAGATACTAAAGAAAGTGTATACATATTTCGTGTAAATGCATATGTATAAAAATGAAATATATATGTGTTTGTGTGAGTAGGTGTAGGTGAATATATATAGATTTGTATATGTAATGCTATACTATATGTGCACATATACTATATGTGCACATATAGTATAATAACATTAACTGGTGTTTTATTTGCATCTAAGACATACTATAGTTTTGTACTTTTGGAAGTCCTACAGGTCCCTATTTTATGTATATATGAAACAGTTTCACATTAAGGTTACATTAGGAACTCTTTGAGAGAATGCCCATTTAAGGATCAAATAAAATAAGTGTGTGCTAATTGATATGAACCAGATGGCCCACAGAGAAAAACTTAGTCTCAACAGATTGTTCCATTTATTTATTTGTATGCTTATTCATTGAAAAATACTCATTCTTGTATATAACCCAAGTTCATTCTGCCCCACCTCATAAAATGAACTACAGGCTCCGCCCCCCCATCATTTTATACATCAGAAAAAACTCCTGTTTTCTACAGTCCAAATGGTTCTGGAAGGAAACACACCCAGTTGCCTCTTTACTCACTTAGTCTAGTTCTTTCGGATTTACACATAATTTAGGCTGAATCTAATTCCTTCCACATAGGCCAAGTGACTCCCCTCCTCCAGGGGATTTTGGCACCTGCAGAATATCCTATCGTGTTGCATATCCCTTGGGTATCTATTCATGAGCCGTCAGCCCAAATCCCAACTCTTGTCTTTTCATTCTTCCACTTCCATGATGCAGCCATCCTCTAGTTCCCTCCTTTCCATATGTTTCCTCTGTGCCCTCTGGAATGCCCATGCCATTGTCAATGAAACCTTCACTTCTTTAAGCTTTTTGTATTTCATTCCTTTCCCTGCCTTGCCTGGACTTAATCAGAACTCTCCAGAGAACTGTTTGTTAGATATCAAACTGCATCTATTTCAAGGGCCCCTGTTTATTTTCCCCCACCACGTATGGGGTATGGGAATTGAATTAGCATTTTTCTTGCTTCCTAATAATGCTCCCAAATTATTCCTCTACTATGTGTCTTAGTCATTTCAAGCTGCTATAACAAACTACCGTAGACTGGGTGACTTAAACAACATTTATTCCTCGCAGTTCTGGAGGATTGTAGTCTGAGATCAGGGTGTCAGGTTCTTGGTGAGAGCCTTCTTCTTGGCCTTCCTGGACAGAGGGCCATTTTCTTGCGGTGTCCTCACTGGGTGGGGAGAGAGCTTGCTAGTTCTTGGGCCTCTTCTTACAAGAGCACTAATCCCATTCATGAGGGCTCCACCCACATGACATAATTCCAAAAGGTCCCACCTTCAACGACCATCAAATTGGGATTAGGGTCTCAACACAGGAATTTTGGGGGTCACAAACATTCACACCATTGCACTATGCAAAACCTCTTTCTTTTGAAGCTTGAACTGTCTTCCTATATTATGCTTCTAAATGTGTGTTTGTGCGTGTGTGTGTATCTATGAGAGAGAGAGAGATGGGTGGGAGGGGAAAAAATTTTAAAAATAGTAAAGGAAGTATAGTAATTACCTATATTCCAACATAGTTAAGTCACTTTAACTTTCTGGTATATTTGATTTGAATTTTGTTTATTTTTATTCTTTTAATCAATAAGTAATATATGAATACTTTGTCTTTTTTAAAAATTAGAACCTTAAAGATAAACTTAAAATAATCATCATCTCCAATTCTTTACCTTGATCCTCTGCAGTTATAACTGGAGGCAACCATGATTACCAGTTTGTATTTTCCCAAAAATATTTTTTTAATATTCTTAAGAAAAAATATATATTAGTGTTTTTAAATTTACACAAATGACATCTAACTATATGCATCACTTACAACATTAGTTTTTTTCAGAGCTATTCACATAGATATCCAGATTATTCCATCACATGCATGTATCACATTTTATTTACATAAAAATATGTATTTCAAACAATGCTGAAATAAACATTTGTGTGTGTGTGTGTGTGTGAAGAAGACTAGCCCTGAGCTAACATCCATTGCCAATTCTCCTCTTTTTTTTTTTTTTTTTCTGAGGCATACCGGCCCTGGGCTAACATCCGTGCCCATCTTCCTCTACTTTACATGGGATGCTGCCACAGCATAGCTTGACAAGTGGTGCATCTGTCCGCGCCCGGGATCCGAACCTGCGAATCCTCAGGGCCGCTGAAGCAGAGTGTGCGAACTTACCTGCTATGCCACTGGACCAGCCTCTGAAATAAACATTTTTGAGTATATATCCTAGTATTTATGTGAGAATGATTCTGCGTAGTAGATAACTACAAGTAGAACCTGGATGCAATTTAAAAAATTAATTGACAGCACAAAATTTTTCTATAGAGTAACTATATCAATTTACATTCCCACCCAAGATTGTATGAGAAAACTTATTTCTCATCCTCCATTCAACAGATGATGTAGTCAGAATTTAACATTTAGAAATTTTGCAAAGGTAAAATGCTGAATATCCTCATTGTTTCAATTGGCAACTATTGAAATGATTATATTGTTTTTATCCTAAACTATTATGTAGTTACTGTGTTAAAAGATTTTCTAACTTGATATAATACCCATATTCCTGGGATAAACTGTTTTTGTCTATGATGTATTATTTTTAACATATTCCTTTTATATTTAATATAGTCTTTTAAGAGTTATGTAAAGTTGCTATTTATAAATGAGATTGGCCAATAATATCTTTTTCTTATGTCACCCATATTCTGTTTATGCATCAAGGTTACACTAGTCTCATAAAATGGATTGAGTATCTTCCTATTTATTTCTAAACTTTGGAAGAAATTAAATAAGCCTAGAATTAATGGTTCTTTGAGTTTTTTAGACCTTCCACAAAACAGATCCAGCCTTATGCTATTGAGGGTAGATTGGGGGATATTTATGATTCTGAGCTCATTTAAAAAAAAACGGTCTATTTAGGCTTCTCCTTCCTAGATGAATTTTAATAACATATTTTTCTATTGTAAATTATCTTTGTATTTAGATTTTTAAGTTTCTGACAACATTTTTCATGAAATAATATCTTGTGGCATCTAAAATCTCTGTTATAATCTGTATCAATATTTATCTGGATATTTACTAGTTTTCTCTTTTTGTAATTGCACTTGCAGATGTTTTCAATTTTATTACTCTCATTAAAAAATTAAAGTTTTTAATTGATCAACTCTGTATAATTTGTTGTGTGTGTACTACTTCATTAATTTCTCCTTTTATTTTTAATATTTTCTTTCTTCTATTTTCTTTTAAACTTGACTCCAATGCCTAGTCCATATTTTTCCAACCATTATTACTTTCCAATAAATACATTTAAGGCTATAAATTCCCCTTTAAGTACTGATGCATGCCACCATTTTTATATGTGTTTTTGTTGAAGTTTAGTTATAAATGCTCTTGTTTATATTTTATACACTCTGCAACTTGAAATAATTTAGAACTCTGGCTTCTGGTACCCAAACTCATGGATGGTTTGGCTATCATTTTGTTAAGGACATCTGTTTTTTTGGCTTTCATTTTGTTATTAATGTCTTATTTTACTACATGCGATTGGTAAATATAATCTGTGAAAAAAAATTCTTAAAAATTGTTAGCCATTTTCTCCCCATATTTCTATTAGATTTAGCTCTCTATATTTTGAGGTTTTGTGTATATTACTCTCACTCTCTCTCTCTCTCTATATATATATATATAATTGCATGGGTATGAGTCAAGACTGACATTTCATATATATGAATATTTATGGCTATTTCCATATATATGAATATATGAATATATATTATATATGTATAGCTGCACGCATATGAATTCAAGACTGACATATTTCTGGTGGATTATTGCATTTATTTGTATGAATTTTGCTGTTTAGTCCTATTCCATGCCTTTCTCCTCTAATTCTATATTTTATTTTGCCTGACATTAATTTTGTCACATAACTTTCTCTTTGTTGACCTCTTCATCTTTTTGGTGTTGCTTTGCATTAGCTATGTCCCTTATGAACTGCATATAATTATCTATGTTATTTTAAAATCTAACTTGAACTCTGGCTTAATCATAATAAAACATGACAAAGTCAAATCGAGGGATATTCTATGAAAGACTTGGCCAGCAATCTTCAAAAGTGCCAAAATCATGAAAAACAAGGAAATTCACTGTTTGAAGGAAATTAAGAAGACATAATAACTAAATGCAAGGTGGTATCCTGGATGAGATCCTGGAAAAAGGACATAATGAAAAAATTGGGGAAGCAGAATGAAGTCTGTAATTTATTTAATAATAATGTACTAATGTTAATATTTTTAGCTTTGCTACATATGCCATGGTTACATAAGATGTTAACATTAGAGAAAGCTGAGTGAAGGGTATATAGAACCCTGTATTTTCTTTGTAACTCTTCTGTAAATAAAAAATTATTTCAAAATAAAAAGTTTACAAATATAATTTGAGTGTTTCTATTAATAGGGCTGTCTAACTCATTTATACTTATTGTTTTTAGTGATATATATGGACATACTTCTGCCATTTTATATAGTGCGTTCTTACCATTCTTTCTATCTCCTCTCTCTCCTGCTATCTGTTTCTTTGATCAAGTTTTCTTGATTCTATATTTTCTCTATCAGATACAAATGTATATACATAAATATATATATACGTAATATTCTTTAGGTGTAAAATCTTTAACATGCATATCTAAGTTTTTTGCTCACACCTAAATGTTTTGAATATCTCCTTTCATTCTCTGAACCAGTTAAGAATATTAACAAGTATTTCTTTTGACATTACCTTTTCAACTCCTATATCATAGTTGCTTTAAATTTTAATTCTAGAATAATATTAAAAAACATAAACATTTATTCTTGAATCCAATGTTTATTTGGAGTTGTCAACATATTTTACTGACCCCCTTGTATATCCTTCCTCATGTCCAATTCCAAACTTCTTTCTTATTGTAATATATTATTAGGAAATTTTTTTCAGCAAAGTACTATGTACTGTGATAAATTTTATGAGTTCATGTACATCTGAATATGTCTACATTTCTCTCTTATTCTTTTTTTTTTTTGGTGAGGAAAATTGGCCCTGAGCTAACATCTGTGCCAATCTTCCTCTATTTTCTATGTGGGATGCCTCCACAGCATGGCTTGATGAGCAGTGCATATGTCCGTGCCTGGGATCCGAACCTGTGAACCTCAGCCACCGAAGTGGAGCAAGCAAACTCAACCACTATGCCGCTGGGCTGACCCCTTCTCTCTTATTCTTAGATGACTGTTTAGCTGTGCATATTATTTAAAGTTAAAGTTATTCTTCTTCTAACACTTCTGATGAAATATCTGATATCAATCTGGGTCTTTTTTTTTTCTTTTTGCTAAGGAAGATTAGCCCTGGGCTAACATTTATGCCAGTCTTCCTCTATTTTGTATGTGGGTTGCTGCCACAGCATGGCTGATGAGTGGTGTAGGTTTGCGCCCAGGATCTGAACCCGTGAACCTGGGCATCCAAAGTGGAGCATGCCAAACTTAACCGCTACGCCACAGGGCAGGCCCCATAATATCCTTTTTTACTCATGGTACTGTTCTATTAGAGGACAGCAATAAAGGCCATCAGTCCTGTAACATCTGACCATAACTTAGGCTTACCATAGTGTTCCCATAAATGTACTCCCTAGCTCTCTAGCACTCAGGGGACCAGACTTCAAATACATCAGATTCCATAGTGATTAGAATATCCAAAGTCCTTCCTGAGTGAGAATGCCAGCCCTTTGTCATCATTTGTGACAGGTATGGAATTCCATCAGAGTTATTATTCAATTACTGATGCTCTTATATTCTAAAAACAATAAACTGAATGATAGCTGGAGTTAATTACAGGTAATTTGTGTTATCAGTGTGTTCCGTGTGATCTCTTTTCCCCAAAATTTCCAGGTCAAGTTCATTGGCAGAGATCACGTATCAACAGGAGTCTCTAGAGAAAATAAGTTCAGGATTTTTTTCCAACATCAGCCACTATTCAGTGTCAGACATGAAAGCATTTGGTAAACGAGGCACTCTTGTGGAAATATACCCATTGCATTCCTTCCTGGGGTTGTAAATTGCTTATGAGTTCTTATTCCATTTGTTAGTATTTCCCTTGTTTTCCTGTATTACCCCTCATGATCAGCCTTTTTCAGCTCAAATGTCCTATTCACCCATTGGGCTGAGGACCAAATGATTTAAAATCTAAGCTAACTTTTCAAAGTGTTCCCATTACCTGTATTGAATAATAAGTATTCCAATTAGAAATTTAAAATGTGGTAGGTCCATATAATATTATGTTTCCTTTTCCATTTTTGCTTATTGGTAGCAGTCAAATGCTTCCTTTTTTCAGAAGAAATATATCCAGGTGGGCCGCAACGGCAGAAAATTTGTTGTTCCAAACTTTTGTTTTCTCCAAGGTTGTTTCTGATGCAGGAGAAGAAAAGTCTAGAATAGACAACTCACAGAATAGAAAATGTTTGCAAATCATATATTTGATAAGGGACTAATAACCAGAATATACAGAGAACTCCTAAAACTCAACCAAAAAAAAACCAAACAGCCCTTTCAAAATGGACAAACGTCTTGAGTAGAATTTTCCCTAACAAGGGTATACAAAGGGCAATAAGCACATAAAAAGATGCTCAACATCACTAATCATTCGGAAAATGGAAATTGAAACCCACAGTGAGATATCACCTCACACCAATTTGCATGGCTGCTATAAAAAAAAAAACCCAGAAAATAACAAGTGTTAGCGAGGATGTGGAGAAACTGGAACTCTCGTGCACTATTGGTGGGACTGCAAAATGGTATAGCCACTGTGGAAAACAGAATGGCAGTTCCCCCCAAAATTAAAAATAAAATTACCATATGATCCAGCAATTCCACTTTGGGGTATAGACTCAAAAGAATTGAAAGCAAACTCTCAAAGATATATTTGTAAACCCATGTTTATAGCAGCATTATTCACAATAGCTACAATGTAGAAGCAACCCAAGTGTCCACTGACACATGAATGATAAGCAAAATGTGTTATATACATGCCATAGAAATATTATTCAGCCTTAAAAAGAAAGGAAATTCTGATGTTTGCTACCACATGGATGAATCTTGAAAACATTATGCTAAATGAAATAAGCCAATTACAAAAAGACTTTATGATTCCACTTATATGAGGTACTTAGAGTAGTCAAAATCGTAAAGACAGAAAGCAGAATGATGGTTGCCAGAGGCTGGGGGGAGGAGGAAAGTGGGGAGTTATTATTTAATGGGTGTAGAGTTTCACTTTTACAAGATGAAAAGTGGAGATGTATGGTGGCAATGGTTGTACAACATTATGAATGTATTTAGTACTATTGAATTGAACACTTTAAAATGATTAAGATGGTAAATTTTCTGTATGTGTATTTTACCACTGTTAAAAAAATTGAAAAAAAGAAAGACATTTGCTCAAAAAAAAAAAAAGTATGAAAAGCCTAGAGCAAAATCTATGTCAATCCCAGTTAAAATCCATTTGTAGACTCCTGGGGCTACTGGTTGAAGTCCAGTATAATCAGATTTGCAGGTATTGATTCTTTTCCAATTGACATTAGGCACAGTTTCTTATTACATTAGCCATTTTATCAGGTGCCAGAGGACATGATATCTCTCAGTCCATGAGTACACGGCCTGAACACCCACATGCCCACTTACTCATGAAGCCATGAGCTAGGCACCTACCCTAATTTTCCAATCCCCTTCTTAGTTGGCAAAGGTATTTATTGGCGGGCATCTCCATGACCCATTTTAATTCTTCCTCTGAATCCCCGCAGAGAATTTTATAACTGAATGCTCCATATGCAGTGTTTTCTTAATTGTTCAGTCATCTGGAGCCCATTTACCTGACCAAAGAGCAAAGGTCTTTGGCTACAGCCCAAGTCTATAAATATCCAAACACTCTTTAGAGGACCTGAACCTAATTTCTCTTCCACTTTTAATTAAATATCTCTCAGTTCTGTCCATTGTGTGAACTTGCTCTTGCTTTCCTCCATCAAAGTTTTACCAACTGCCAGGCATATTGTGGCTGATTTCCAAATAGCAATATAGCTCTAAGACTGGGGACTCCCTAAGATTGGGAACTCCCACCGGTGACCAGGAAGCCTATTTTTCCTTAGCAAGGAGAGAACAAGATTCTGACTACACAGCAATGGAGGCAAGGAATTCCTCAGAGGCCATAAGATCTATGAGCAGAGAGGCAATCTGCTCATGTATATGATCCACCCCACTAAACTCCCTGCACCCTCGTGCTGTTCTTAAATGTACCACTTCCATTTTATGAGTAAACTTTGCTGTGTTGCTCTATTAGAATGCTTCTATGACATCACCTCAGTCATCATTGATATTTCTGGCCTTAGATTTATTTGATCCCTTCTGTGGTGGGTGAAGTTTTGATTAATATCGAGTAACAAGCCAACACTTTCCTTTCAAGTAGGCTAGAATTAGCAGCAATATTAGGCAGTTCTCAGATCCAAAACCCATCAGGCTTCAGCCGGGTAGCCTTATTCAAATTTTGCCAAAAGGTCTGGTCTGTGTACATTCTGGGTGCAGAGACGTTTAATGTGATGTGAGCTGTTAGGTCCTGAGGGCTCAGTGGGATTCCTTGTGACACCACTCTGTAACTTTTTTAATGCTTGTTTCTGCTCAGAGCTCAATTCAAATTCAGATTTCTTTCTCTCGACTTTGTGATTAGGAGCCAACAGGATTCCTAGATGAGGAAGATGATTTTGCCTTTACATATCAAGCAAACTGAATGAATCAGAGGATTCACTGTAGTTAACCCTTAATAATCTACTATCCACTTTTAGTTTCTTCCTAACACACTGGCTAGACAGGATTGTTACAAAGGGAGCTAGTGGGAATTAAAACTCTCACTTCAGCCAGTTCCTTAATCAGAGAAGTGATAACTTATTGCCCTTCTGAATTTTTATCTTGCTTAATGTCTACTACTGAGGAGAGCACAGGCAATTCCAAAGTTCCTCTTTATGGTGGCCAATTTAAATTGTGCCAAAGGCAGACAATTTATATCCCTTGTGAAAATCATCCCTACGTCTTATTCACAAGTAACAGCTATCCCAGTTACGCATGTTGTTAAAGACAATGAGGCTACAGAATAATCTATCCAGCTACAACTTCCAGGTTGTAGCTCCATCCCTACCTTGGTTTTCTTTATTCAGCATCTTCATATCCTCCCCATTTCAGCCTTGGGACTTTGAGAGCACCATCCCTATCCCTCATGGGGATGACTGTGCTTTGAGCCCTGGACAAAAAGGCTTATAGGCATGTGCTCTGACACCTTAGTCCAGAAGCTTTACTTCATTGTTAATATCTTTTCCTCATTGCTCTATATCGATCTCCTGGTCACTCATATCTATTGAAGAATTTGTTAAGTGGTATTGCAGATCCTACACTTACGTTTCCCAGATCCCCTCAGATCTTTTTACCGGTTCCTTGGGCGCATCCTTCAGCTTTGATATGGTTTTCTGTGAAGAGATCATGCCTCAGACTACTTCAGAGGATGGCTCTTGAACATTGAAGTGGCCTGGTGAGCTGACAGTGCCTGGACTTCACATCTCCTCCTATGTCAGGGCAGCCTGAGGCCAGTGACTGACTGTGTGGGCTGACAGAAGTCCAGATACTTCACTCTGAGGTGGAATTTATGCTCTTGAGCTCCCCCTGGGATCAAATTGAATCTGGTACTTCAACTGAAGATGCACCCTCCTTGGCTTGGTCCCTTTCCCTCTCTGACTTCTCTCACTCCCAGCCTCGCTTCTCTTGGGGGTACTTCATAGATCACTTGCATGTGAATCCTTGGCTCAGGTTCTGCTTCTAGGAAATCTGACTTACACTACCTCAGTAATAATACCCAATTCTTGTCTTCCTTCTGGGTAATGTTTATGTCTTAGAGGAGGGATGGCAAATGGGGTGTATTTTGGCACCCCTTGAAGAGAGCAGTCAGACTCTCCTCTGACTTCCATTGCTGCCATTTATTACTTCCATTGCACATATCATGGAGCCTTTCCTGCAGAACTCAGATGCAGCCTCAGAATTCTCTACAGCATGCTTCAGAAAACCACAGATCATCCTTTTAACTTTCTAACCTCGATATGAAACAAAAACAATAAATAATAGCAAACTTGTCCTTTTAAGCACTCAATCTCCCACCCCCACTATCTAAAGAATCTTGTGTGTAAGTCAGGTTAAATCTATGCTGTATTCTCTCCCTCATGGTCTACTTATAAGTGAGTGTACACTGATATTTTCTTCTCTATTTTCATTAAGGAGTTTTAAAGGAAATCTGCAGCTATGCAGTTAGAGAGAAAGAGCATGTTATTGAGTTGTATGGCTGATCATTGGGATAGCTTGGAACAATCATTGTTTTACTTGCAGTGTGCCTCTCACTCTTTTGAATTACACGAGCGCTTAAATTGAATTTGGAAGCAAGTGTATCGAAAGATGTAGTTCTTCCTTCTACTCCTTCACATAACAGCTTCAAATTGGCTTCTCTGATGACCATTCTCCAAAAAACAGTTCTCTTCTCCTCTTTATCGTAGTGCCTTTGTTTAGTTTTTCTTGTTACTCATCACAATCTGTAACTATTTTGTTAGTTTGTATATTAACTAGTTATTGTTAGTCTCTCTAATTATAAGAAAATATTAAATAAAAATTTCATAAGAACTAGGACCACATGTGACTTGTTTACCATTATCTTTCCAACAGTCCATTGTCTGGCACAGAGGAGGAATTCAACAAATATGTGGTGAATGAGTTAATGATGAATGAAATAGTAGGAAAAGCATGTGTGAGGGCTGGTCTGTGTGGTAGATTGCATACTTAACTCAGAAATTGAGACTCACATCTTATTTCTCACTACTATGATTTTATTGTGCACTTACATTATAGAACAGTGGATCACATATAGTTTTAAGAGTTAGACATGATCGATGTTTACATCTGTGGTCTATCACTTACTAGTTCAGAGTTACTTAAATTTCAGGGCCCAGTTGGTTCTTCTTTAAAATAACATTATGCCCAATAGGGTTACAATGAAGATAAAATAAGGTAACATATTTAAACATGTAGTGTCTGGCACATAGTAAGTACTCAAAAAAGATAGCTCTTTCAGAACCTGCAGCATACAGTATTTTTTCTTTTTATATATTATGAGGGAAAGAAAATTAGTATTACTACCATATGTAATACAATTATACACACTAATGTGAACATTAAATTGTTTATCTGAATAATACAATCTTGGTTCTAAAATGAGATATAAAAGCCTGAAGATCATCCCTCCCATCAATCCACTAGACAATTTCAAGATTAATAATCAAGATTTGTTGTTCATATTCCTTTGGAAATTTATGAAATAATTTTGAAGCACTGCTGGATTTTAAAAGCTCCTTTGAAATTTATACTCCAAATCATCACAAAATCTATACACCAAATCTACACACAAAATCTATACACAAAATTTATACACCAAATCATCACAAAAACATCATTTAAAGAATGCCATGGATATGTGTGGCTCCTTTAGACCCAAATTCTCTTGCTAACCTGTGGAGAAACTTGAGCTGTATAAATTTTATTTTAATTAAGCTTAGCTTTCTCCCAGTATCTTGTCTTAATTATAAGTGGAAAGCAAGTAGTTTAATAGGTTTCTGTGTATGCCTGCATTTGCAGAATATGTTACTTGAAAAGGTCAGATATTTCTGTGCTATGGCTACTTGTCCCTACCTATTTGCTCTCTCATTAACCTTAAAAGCTGCTTGGAAGCCAAGTGTTCTAAAGGTAACCCTTACCTGAGTCTGTGATTGTTTTCATCCTAATATAATAAATTATCTTTTCTTCTCATTTTGTTTCTACGTTAAAACAGGTTTTAATGTTTACAGAATCATTTTAGCTAACTAATTCTTTCTTTTTCTGTCCCCTATTTAGAATTTCAAAAAGGAAATTATTTCAATATTTAGAAATATGGCAAGTACAAGAGAATTTTGATGATTGATGTCAATTGGATTGTAGCAGTGACCAAAGGTATAACAAATAGAGGATATGATTTCCACTCACGATTGTAAGGAAGATATAAGGAAGGTCCACAGTACCCTTACTTTGCTAAATTAAGTTGAACCTGACTCTTTGCCAGGGTAGTGAGAAGTTAAATTTTGTCATTTCCTGATGGACCTTTCTCTTTCCTAGGGTCACATGACAAACTGAAGAACTTAGCAATGCCTGGGAAATGGGAGAAAAAACTATAGTCTCCAGTGCATCAAGTCATTTTCTGGGCCGTGTGATCTTTCAGATGTGAACAGCTCTATCCTTCCATGCAAGCATGAGCACAGAAGCCTTCGCCCAAACACGAAGGCCATGATTCCTAGGGTTCTCCATCTCTCCAAGTCTCCACATGCCACTCCGTTTTGACTTCTATCAGTTTTCAAGTCTTTGTATATTTTTCCATGTCTTGTGAAAATCCCCATTCCCCACAACTCTCATGAAAAATAATCACACCTAATGTAAAGAAAACATCCATCTCTATCCTTCACCTCAGAGAAATTGTCTAGAACTTTAGGCCCTTTTAGCCTTAATTTTCTGCTCACTTCAGAACCACACCCTTCAATTTATGACAATTTAATCCAAAACCCATTATATCTGACCTTAGGGCAAGGGCATCCTTCTGCCTGTAAGACTCAAAGCCCAGCAAATCATTTCAAAGGGGGTTAGCGCTAGAAAGAAAATAGTTCTCATTCTTTAAGACTCTTCTATAAGAGGGAGAACAAAACATAAATTATTTATCTCTATAAATTATCTCGCCACTAATGGTACTAAGACTTTTTGTCATTAAGATATGGTCTGTAATGCATTTCAGTGGAAAGGAATGTTAATGGCACATCTGAATTAGGCTTTTGTGTATAATCTGACAGAAGCATTTTTCTGAAATTAATAATGAATTGTAGGATTGTGCAAATTTATAATTAACTTTCAAAACTTCAGGTGGTTGGTGTAATTTATTTGAGGTTTATTTTCCTTATTTCAGGAAGTAGCTTTGATCCATAGGTGAAATACGGCATACTATAACTAGAATTTTTCTTTAATGTCACCATTTGAAAAACATTTTTGGTTTTAACTTGAAAGCATTCATCCACATACAGAGTGGCAAAAATCTGTTATTGGTAGCACACCACTCAGACATTCTATGTTAATGCTGGCTTTGGGGGAAGCAAGGAAAAAAACAAAACTGAACAACCAAAACAAAAATCTTATCTTTCTTTGTAGTGCATAATAAAAATTTTGTTTATTTTAATTTTTTAAAGTAGCTATTCAACCATGATGTATTTTAGCAGTCACATTAAAAAAAAAAAAACCCTAATTACTGTTGCCAAAAGGAAAGTGCTGAACAAAGATTTTTGTTGGCTAAAAATTCTTTTATGGAACTCATTAGCAGTATCAGACACAAAAATATTTATGATGTTATAAAACTGCTGAAAACAGAGGGGGCATTCAGTGCAGGTCAGGGTTTATTTGGGCCTCAAACTCCTTTCATGGCCTTGAAATTCTCCCAATTTGTGTATGTGGTAGCAAAGGATGTTATTCCAAGAGAGTTTACGATGTTACCAGAATTTTTGCAACGTTCAAGGAACAGTCTGAAATGAGTAGAATGCCATATTCATGGCAAATGATATCTAAGGGATCAAATCAATTGAAAGTTTCTAAGATTAGAGAAAGCATGTTTCTGGATAAAGTCATAGAATTTCTCCTTTATTAGAATTAGCCTTATTTTTTTTCATTTCTATCTACTCTAGTGGAAGTATTTGTCTCTGCTTAGCATTCCTTTCTCCTGCCTCCCCATTGTTAACAGTAACCACACATTCCATTAACTCCTGGCTTTAGTGTAGGTCTCAAATAGAACCGCTGCATTTCTCCTTCCCTGGACATATGCGTTGGGTTAAAGCTGGTCATGTGACCTAGGCAAGCCAATTAGGATAAACTTTAGGATATCTTGTTGGAAGCTGCAACCAAATTGCTTTCTTTCCAGCTGGAGAAAACATCACTTGCTACAACCATATGAAGAATTCATCTTAATCTTAGACTAAAGCTGATCAAAAGAAAATCAGATTGAGTGGGTCAACCAAATCCTACTATAACTCTGGAATTAGAGTTCTATGAATCCATACATTTAACTCATTTTTAAGGCAGTTGGAGCTGGAATTTTTGTGGTTGTTATTTGTATAAAACTTCACTGACTTAGCAATGAAATTACTCTTTTTAGAAAAGGAAACATTTATTCCTTTCTGCCTCATTCAGATATGATAAGAACTTAAGTATTGCCACATTAAAATAGATCAATTTTTTAAGTCTTCAGTCTCCAATAGTTATATAAGTTTTCTTCCTCTTCAAAAAACAGGTTTGCTAAAATGTGTGAGAGGATTGTAGATATTCTTCTTAATATCCAAAATCCTCATAGTAAATTCTGTCTACTCTCTGCTGATGCAGAAGTGTAACTCAACCTCCACAGCAGGGTTTCACTGAAAGTTAGAGAGAAGAAGGTTACATCCTAGCAATACAACTTAACCTGGAATATTAGACCTCCCTTTTCTAATTAGTACTTTATGTCCTTTCTCCCAGGAATCTTTAACCACCTTCTCTGTAGGATCCTGACTCCTGCTATGTTTTTCTTTGCTTCTCTGTTTTCTGGGCCACTTATATTGGGTGTCTTCTGGAAATTCAACTCTCCTCTTTTTTTTAAGAAAAGTATAATTTAGCTCTTTCTGCCTCTTCTTAGCTGTACATCCACTTTTGCACATCCAAGGACTTATTAAAGTGCTCTGTGAACTAAAACATTAACCATCCGTCTCATCCTTTTGTAGTTCAAAACTGGCAGAGGTTTTGAGATTGAAGTCTTTCTTATTTTGCATTTCCACAAGTCTCTGTAGAAAAATAAATTTATTTTCTGCCATTTGAATCATGCCTCTTCTCTTTAGAGGAAAAGTAACTTTATGTAACACTTTATCCCTTCAATGCAATCTGTCTCTCTCACTAGAAAGGGAACACTCTGAAGGCAAAAAAATGTCATAATAACCTTGATTTCTCTAGTATTCAGCACAAAGGTGACCAATAAATATTTGTTGAATGGATGAAAACATACCTGAACAATGAAAATAACAATTTAAGTATATAAGGAATTTAAGTTGACCAAATATCATAGGCACAATTGCACAATACTATACAAATATTACATTCAGTCAGTGTAATATATCTTTCTAAATTTAGACTCTTCATTCTTTAGTATTATTTCATTTGGGTTACTTTTTTAGAACTCCTTAAGAATAATTGTCCTTATTTAAAAAGTTTCGAATGGATTATGTTTGCTATAAGCCAGAAAAAACTCCCAGAGGGTAATTTTTTTTACACTTCTTATTAGTCTATGTTGAAAATAATGGAAAATACACAGCCTTTCTAGGTACTAAGACAGGATTATATTCCTATTAATCAAGTTACATCATAGAAAGTAATTTCAGAAGGTCAAACTAATTTCTAGTTTGGTCATATAGGAAAGGTAACCAATCCCCTAAAAACTGATGTCAACAGTATAAACTGCGCTTCCCCGGCTCTCCTCAGGCTGTAGATTCAAAATGGGTAATTTTTAATGATAGTGTTCAGAATTTCACTGGCTCTTGACTCCTCCTGCAAAATACAGTACTCCAGCCCCCAACGAATTCCTCCCTCCATTTCTGGGAGTCTCTGGAGTTGTCTCACGTGTGCTCACACACAGTTCTCCCAGGTTCTTCAGTTCTGGTTCCCTCATCAATATCTGATACTTATGAAGCCATTTTATAATGTACCTTCCTCACCCTCTGATGCTAGTTCCGTATGTGAGAACATCTATGTACTTTATAAGGTGTTCCCATAGCGACAAAACCTCAAACTGCCAAAGTTGCACAGAATTCCTTGCATCTTCATACTGACATAGTCACATCATGATCCAACCAGATTTGGGGGTTAGGGAGTAATCAAAAATGACACTAATTGTGCCATACTGCCTCACAGAGACTATTGTGAAATCATCGTTTTCATTGTCTTCTTCTCTCTCTAAATGTATAACTGGTGTATCTGAAACCAAGTCAGACAAACATTATGCTGTCCTTCCCTTTCCTGCCTTTCCTCTAGGTACTCATGCAAAACCAAATAATCAACCCAGCAATCTACTTACTGGCCACTGATAATGAAAAAACATGTCTTCTCCATCAATAGCTGTTATGCAACTCAATTCTTGGTGTCTCTGCCTAGTAGTTCATCTCATATTCTAACATTTATCTGAGTCTTGATTAGGTTTAAGAAAGAATGGCTCACGTGTACTGGGCATATTTCCATTTCCTCTTCAAATTCAGTCTCTCTCCTTCTCCATCCTACTTTCTGCCCCAGGTAGCTGACCTGTATGAGCAACATTAATGGCTTCCTTCACTCTGACTTTCAGTTGACTTTAGCCAAACGGAACCTGGTCAGGTGACTGGAGAAGAAAGCAAAGTAAAGCTGGGATATTTCTTCCTCTGGCTTCTTTCTGATAGGTCACCTCAAGTGATCTGTGTTCTTCAACCAAAGATCACTGCATCTTTCAAGACATTTTTCTCCTCATGACTCTCTCTTTCTGGGTTCAGGTACCCAATTCCTCCCTCATCTCTTTCAGCCTAAGAATGTCAACAGCTCTGCTGCTACTATCTTGGATTACTGTACTAAGTTTCATGTTTTTCTTTACTCACACACATTTTGTATGTAAAATATCCTTGGCTCATTCTGTTTGCCTGTGTCATCTGTTTTCTGCTGGCATCCAGATATAGAGTAGTTGGTGTTGCAAGTGGTCCTAGGAAAGAGAACTTCACAATGGGATTCAAAGATTAAATTGCTCATGTATTTGAGGAGCAGGGGATATGCTCCTTATAAAGGGGGAGATTGGACTTGGGTAATTTATGGCAGATGGTAGCATGATGATTACTAGCATTTTCACCGATGGTAGCATAGAATGAAGTGGAACTGGAGGAAAATTAAGTAGTTGTGGCATTTTGTTGCTATAACAACAGTTGTGATTTGAAGTATTGGGGCTATCCAGATTCTTTTTCTGGCACCAGGGAACAAAGATAGGAGATATGAGAAATTAAAACCTATGAGCCTACAATTAAGCATATGCATGGAGAAACAGAAAGCCTCCTTGAAGTTTTGAATGAGTTCCTCCTCTCCTATAGCAGCAGGGCACTTATGGCCTGGGGAAATCTAAGTAAACAGTTTGCAGTGCCAATTTAATGCTCTGCCACAGGTCTCTAATATAATGGCACTGGTCAACAAGAAGTGGAACTCTGATGTGTTGAATGAAGACATTTGGGTGAGGCTGGGAGCCTAGAAATTCCAAATTCCCCAGAACTCCTGTGCAATCAGAAGCAAACCTTTTGACTCTGCAAGGGAGCCATTCTCAATGTGAAAAAAAAAATTAATGTCTACACATGGAACAGTTACCTCCCAAGATAAAGCCAGTTCTTCCTCACTCTAACATCTCTCATTGTCTGTAGGCCAATAATAAGAGTTATATCCCAGCACATCCTCAAGAAAATTACAAGGAATTCTCTGAATGGGATGACGTCTGTAGCAGAACAGTAAACTGATGCATTATACTGATGACACCATGTTAATTGGACCTGATGAGCAAGCAGTAGTAAGATACTTAGATGCCTTAGTAAAAATATGTGTGACAGAGTGTAGGAGATAAACCCCTCAGAAGCTAGAGGATCTGCCCCATAGGTGAAGTTTTTCAGCATCTAGTGATCTGAGGCTGGTTGTACCTTTTACCACTCACCACAAAGAAAGAAGCAATGCTTGGTTTACCTGTTCGGGTTTTGCAGGTAATGTGTGCCACATTTGGGCATGCTGCTCTGACACATTTATTAGTATTAACCTATAAGGCTGCCAGTTGGATCCAAGGAAATAAACTGCAATAGCAAGCTGACATTTGAGTCTTGAGACTCAGTAGACCCAATGGTATTTGAAGTGTCTGGGGCAGACAGAGATGCTAATATGATACTATGGCAAGCTCCAGTAAGAGAATCACAGCACAGATGCCTATAGTTTGAAGGAAGACCTTGCTCCCCTTTGCTGGCAACTCTTATCCATTTCAAAAATAGTTTCTGACTTGCCACTGAGCCCTGCTATATACTATGCTTCTGTCCAGAGGATACCACATGATTCTACAACCTGATCTTCCCATCCTGAAGAAATACCATTATCTGATGCATTGGACCATAAAATTGTACATGCACAGCAGCATACCATTATAAAATAGAAATGGTATATATTGAACTGGGGAGATGCTATACAGTGGAGGAGATGAGAGGGTTCACTATTCACTACAGTGCCTCTTAGCATTCTCTTGCCCAGTAATCAGTCAAAAGAAAACAAAGAAACCCCCCCAAAAGACAAGAATATCCAGGACTCAGATCATGCAGGAATGAAGGTTTGGGTCACATACACCAAGGTAAAGAATTCTGTGTAGCTGAAGTGCTGACAAAAGTAATGTGGATCTGGAAGGAGTGTTTTAAGAAAGTGGTTGTGATTACCTACTTAAGTCTTGTAACCATCTACAGATTTGGAAACGGTTGTAGCTATGTTTTATGCTATTTATTTGTTTTTCTTCTCACTTTTGTCCCCTCCATGTCAAAAAAAAAAAAACCGCCAGTGGAGGCCTCCTGAATACTTTTGGCTAGCTGCTTGCCTTTCTAATTTTTGCTGTCATCCACTGAGTGCGAATCAAGCGCATTTTAAAAAAAGAAAACATTTATGACAGTTGAATTTGATACTGTGATTATGTAATTTAGATAAAATACTTTGTAAATTGATAACATGTGAAAAGAGAATTGTTGAAAACTCTGTTGAATGTTCTGGAAAGGATCAGTAATGCAAGTAGGTAAAAAATTTTATTCTGGTTAAGACTGAGCAAGACTATCATAAAATACTAGAAAAAACATAAAAACCAAACAGGATTTAGTGTTCAGATTTCTTCACAAATATTCTTCAGTTCTTGTTCCACTTTAAAGAGACTGAAATGGGAAATTATTCAGTAGACCCACACTCAAGGTAGTGGCCTGGTCCCTCATCAAATGAGTGGAAAATGATTGCACATTTATCAGTATTATGTGAAAGCAGGATTTTTAAGGTATGTACATGTGTTCTCTTTTTTCGATTTTTCGCTTTAACTGACATTTTCAAGAAATAGTAACTCTCATACGAAACACCACAGGCTGATGATTCTCAAAATTATCCTCCAGATGAGGCCTCTTCCCTGAGTATCAGAATCAGTGTCAAGTGCTAAGACAGCTTGAGTGGATGCATCCCACAGACCCTGTAAACCCAACATGTCCAAAAGTGAACACGCTGCCTTGCCTCCATATCTGCTTTCCAGTGTTCTCTACATCTCATCCAAAGATGACACAACATTTTCCCGGGCCCTCAGCCTAGCACCCTGGGAGTTGGCTTTGTTTCTCCATATCCTTTACCTCTATCACATAGAAGTTCACTAGCAAGTTCTACTAAGTTTCCAGCCTAAATATTTCTTGAAATCAACCTTTTCTTTCTATCTGTACTATTACTCCCTTAATCCAGATTCTTATCACTCTCACCAAGAATATAGCCTCTGACCTGGTCTTTCTACATTCACTATGTTTCCTGTAAATACAATCTACACACAGCTTCCAGAATGTTCTATTTAAGTGCAAATCTTAATAACTCACCTCTCGACTTAAAACTTTCAAAATGGTTCCCTTTTCCTTTAGAATAAACAACATATTTCTTACCATGGTCTGGTTTATTCCTGTTACTCCTTGACTCACACGTCCTATTCTAGAAACTCTGCATTGCTTGTAATTCCTGGACCACACACATGCCTTTACTGACATTGCATTTAAATGAAATGTCCTTGGGATCAACCAAGATGACAACATAGAAGGCTCTTGAACTCCCCTCCTCCCATGGACACATCAAATGCACAGCTACACATGGAAAAATTACCTCTAAAAGAAATCCAGAAACTAGCTGAGTGACTCCTATACATCAGGCGAATGAGAAAACAGCCATACCAAAAAGGGTAGGAAGGGCTGAGACACACTCTTGCCATAAGCCCCACCCCCAGCACAATGTCATACAATCGGGAGGGAACTCCCAACAACCAGCTTCCCCCTAGAAGTAAAGGGTTTGGAACTTGTATTTAGTCCTCTAACTTTTGAGATTCCCACTTGAGGGACGGGACTGCAAAACACCTAGCTCTGAAAGCAAATGAGGCTTGCATCTACAAGACCCTCAAAACTATAGCAAAAAAAGAAGCAGTTGATAATAGGCTGGGCCTGTGAGCACTCATTGCTGCTATACCCCTCAAGGCTCAGCACAGAGGGAGCAGGCAAAAATAAAAGGGGTCCATCCAGGTATTTTAAAAGCTGCTGTCTGAGAATCAGGCTTCTAGTTTAGCACTAGACCCTCCCTGGAGACCAGGGAAGCTACTGGACACCTCCCCCACCTTCTCCCTCTAGCCCACTCCGTATTGCCAGTATCTCCCCAGAAGGAGCTTGCATGCATGTCTGGCACCCCAGCTTTTGTGGCTGCTGCCCAAGGCCCCTGGATCACTTGGCTCTGATAGTCAAAACAGCTTGCATTCCTGAGTGCCACAGAATTGCAGCAAACAAAAAAGTTCTTAATGAGTGCAGGAACACCCTCCCTAGCCCCTCTCCCAGCTCCCCCACCCCACCCCGGGTTAAACACCAGGGTCCAGCACAGAGGGAGCAGGCAAAAATGCCCATCTCCCAGTTTCCCCTTGGAAAGGGTTTAACTACATACTTTCCCAGCTTCTGTCTGAGGACTCAGCTTCCAATCAGCCTTCATCTAGGTGCAAAGTATGATCCTACCCTTTGGGACACTGACAAATCTTGGCATGTACTCAACTACTAGAACCTCTAAGAATGAAGAAGGTGGCTTGGACAATCACAAAGGTTTGAGATAAAACCAGAAGCTTGGGCCAGGCTGATTAACAAGATTTACCTCCTACATGTGACCACTCTGTCAGGACTAGGAAAGGTGCTTGTTTTATCTAATGTGCAGAAGCCAACACAGAAAATGAAGAAACAGAAAAACATATTCCATACCAAAATACAAGACAAATCTCCAGAAACAGACCTTAGTAAAATGGAGATAACTGATTTACCTGAGAGAGAGTTCAAAATAATGGTCATAAAGATTGAATCTTGAAGAAATGGAAAATATGAACAGACCAATTACTAATAAGTGGATTTAATCAATAATCAAGAACCCCCCAACAAAGAAAAGCCCAAGACCAGGTGGCTTCTGTAGTGAATTCTACCAAATGTTTAAAGAAGAATTAATACCAACCATTCTCAAACTCTTCCAAAAAACAGGAGAGGAGGGAACACTTCCAAACTTATCTTACAAGGCTGGTGTTACCCTTAGACGAAAGCCAGACAAGGACACTACAAGAAAAGAAAGTTTCAGGCCAATATGCCTGGTAAACATAGATGCAAAAATCCTCAACAAAATATTAGTGAAACAAATTCAACAGTACGTTAAAAGGATCATACACTATGATCAAGGGGGATTTATTTCAGGGATGCAAGGATGGTTCAATATCTGCAAATTAATCAATGCGATGCACCACATTAATAAAATTAAGGACAAAAATCATATGATCATCTCAATAGATGTAGAAAAAATATTTGACAAAATTCAATATCCTTTCATGATAAAAATTCTCAATAAACTGGGTATAGAGAGAAAGAACCACAACAAATAAGGGCCATATATGTCAAGCCCACAGTTAACATCATACTTAATGGTGAAAAGCTGAAAACTTTTCCTCTAAGATCAGGAAAAAGACAAGGATGCCCATTCATTCCACTTTTATTCAACATAGTTCTGGAAGTTCTAGTTAGAGCAATTGGGCAAGAAAAATAATAAAAGTCATCCACATTGAAAAGGAAGAAGTAAAATTATCTTGCTTTGCAGATGACAATATTGTATATAGGAAGCCCTAATCACTCCACTAAAAAACTGTTAGAGCTAATAAACAAACTTAATAAAGTTGCAGGATACAAAATCATACAGTCATGCATTGATTAATGATGAGGCTATGTTCTGACAGATGTGTCATTAGGCAATTTTGTTGCATGAACATTGTAGAGTGTACTTACACAATCCTTGATGGTATAGCCTACTACACACCTAGGCTACATGGTATAGTCTATTGTTCCTAGGCTGCAAGCCTGTACAGAATTTTACTATACTGAATACTCTAGGCAGTTGTGACACAATGTTAAGTATTTGTGTATCTAAACATAGAAAAGGTCCAGTAAAAATACAGTATACTAAGACAAAAAAGGGTACACCCGTATATGGCACTTATCATGAATGGAGCTTGCAGGACTGGAAGTTGCTCTGGGTAAGAGAGTGTTGAGTGAATGTGAAGGCCTAGGACACTACCATACACGACTGTAGACTTTATAAACACTGTACACTTAGGCTACACTAAATTTACAAAAAATATTTTTCTTTCTTTGATAATAAATTAATCTTAACTGTAACCTTTTTACTTTATAAACTTTAATTTTTTAAAAACTTTTTCAGTCTTTTGTAGTAACACTTAGCTTAAAATACGAACACATTGTTCAGCTGTACAAAAATATTTTCTTTCTTTATATTCTTATTCTATAAGCTTTTTTCTACTATTAAAATTTTTAACTCTTTTTCCTTTTTAAACTTTTTTTGTTAAAAACTAAGATGCAAACATACACATTAGCCTACACAGAGTCAGGATCATCAATAGCACTGTCTTTCACCTGCACATCTAGTCCCGCTAGAAGTTCTTCGAGGGCAATAACATTCACGGAGCTATCATCTTCTGTGATAACAAGGCCTTCTTCTAAAATAATTCCTGAGGGGCCTGCCTGAGGCTCTTCTTGAGGAGGTGTCACTCTTCTCAGAAATGCATCTATGATGGTTTGCTTGGTCTCTTTTTCATCATAGACTTACTCATAAGCAGATAATGCATCATGAACATTCCTCTTTATTAATAAAAACATTTTGGTGTTGGGGTCAATATTTTCAAATGTTTTAAGGAGCCTGTTGAGGTCTGCAGAAGCTTCTGCTAAACCTTCACTGTGAATTCTTTGGGGGGGCTCTTTTCCTTTTTCTTCTGCAGTTTCCTTTTCTCTTGCCTCTTCTTCAGCTATGTGCTCCTGTTCCAGTTCCAACAGCTCCTCATTAGTCAGTTCCTCAGGAACCACCTCTAGGAGCTCCTCAATGTCACCCTTATCCACACCCAGGCTAAAGCTGTTTGCCATCTCAACCACAGCCTTGTCAATTTTTGCAACCTCCTCATCCTTGGCAAGACTTTAGAAGTCATGGATGACCCTCCTGAGTGTCTTCTTCCAGACACCATTCATACACTCCTTGGTGACATGATCCCAAGCCCAGGCAAGGTTCTTGATGCAGTTGTAGATGTTATAATCCTTCCAGAATTGCATCAGTGTCTTTTTCAGTTGCAACAATAGCTTGGGCAAAGATCCTTCTCAGGTAGTAGGCCTAAAAAGGTACTACGACTTCCAGATCCATTGGTTGGATCAAACAGGTGGTGTTCGGAGGGAGAAACACCATCTTGATATTGGGATGAAGACCACCAATAAAAGGAGGATGTCTGGCAGCATTATCAACAATAAGCAAAATCTTCAAAGGTATGTTATTCTCCAAACAGTTCTTTTGGTGGCATAGCAATTCAGGAGGGAATTTTGGGAGAGGAGCTGGGTCATATGTGACTTCTTATTGCTCCTGTAGTACACTGGCAGTGTGTGCTCATTGATATGCTCGAAGGCCCTGGTGTTCTCACTGTGCCAGATCACAAAGGATTTCAATTTGTAGCCTGCAACATTCCCCCAAGAGAGACTGTTATTCTGCCCTTAAAAGCCTTGAAATCTGGTGTTGACTTGGCCCGTTAATGGATGAAAGTCCTTTCAGGCATCCGTTTCCAGAATAGGGAGGTTTCACCATATTGAATATTTGCTCTGGCAAGTAATTTTCCTCCACACTAAACTTACCTAGCGTTTCCAAAGATTCTTCAGCTGCCTTCACATCAGCACTCAAAGACTTCCCATTCACTTTCACGTTATGTAATGAATAACGATTCTTGAATTGTTTAAACCACTCAGAGCTAGCAGTAAATTCAACACCATAGTTGGGTCCAGCCTTTTCTTTCAACATTGCAAACAAACATTTTGCTTTGGCCATGATTGTCATAGTGCTGAGAGGGATCTGCCTCTGTGTCTGGTGTTCATTCCAGGTCATGGAAGTTTCTCCATGTCTGATATAGGTCTTGCTCAAATTTTTTGTTAATCTCATTGTGTTCAATAAAGCAGATTCTTTAACGGCTTCCATCACTTTGTTCTTGCTCTTCAAATCATAGCCATGGTGGGATGGGACATGCCTGACTGGCGAGCGATAACCATCACCGATTTTCCACCTTTGTAGTATTTAATCCCTTTTAATTCGCTTTCAGGTCAATCACTTGATGTAGCTTCTTATTGGCAACATTAGCTGTGTTTTTTGTACACTTAGGGGACATGCTGAAAAAAACAACATGAGATTAAATCAAATACGAGAGAAAATAATTCAATCAAGAGACACGGTAAACACAAGGTGTATGAGGCTGCTGGTGGCATAACATGGCACACTGTTTTACAAGAAATTTTTTTTATAAGTAGAAAGAGTACACTCTAAAATAATGATAAAAAGTATAGTATAGTAAATGCATAAATCAGTAACATAGTTGTTTACTATCATTATCAAGTATTATGTACTGTACATAGCTGTATGTGCTATACTTTTATATAAGAGGCAGCGCAGTGGATTTGTTTACACCAGCATCACCACAAACACATCAGTAATGCATTACACTACAATGTTCTGTTGGCTATGACATCACTAGGTGACAGGAAATTTTCAGCTCCATTATAATCTTATGGGACTACTGTCATATATGCTGTCTATCTTAGACTGAAACATTGTTATGCAGCACATGACTGCATACAAAAATCATTAGCATTTCTATATACCAACAATGAACTATTGGAAGTAAACATTAAGACAACAATCCCATTTACAATAGCATCAAAAGGAATAGAATACTATATACTGTATACTATAAAACATTGATGAAAGAAATTGAAGATGACACAAATAAATGGAAAATTATACTGTGCTCATGGATTGGAAGAATTAACATTGTTAAAATATGCGTACTACCCAAAGCCATCTACAGATTCAATGCAATCCCTATCAAAATTCCAATGACATTTTTCACAGAAATAGAAAGTCCTAAAATTTGTATGAAACCACAAAAGGCCATGAATAGCCAAAACAATTTGAGAAAGAAGAAGTAAGGTGGAGGCAGCATACTTTCTGATTTCAAACTATATGACAAAGCTATAGTAATCAAAATAGTGTGATATTGGCATTAAAAACAGATACATAGATCCACGGAACAGAATAGAGAGCCCAGAAATAAACCCATGTATATATATTTAATTAATTTTTGACAAAGGAGCCAAGAATATAGACTGGGGAAATCTCTTCAATAAATGGTGTTGTTAAAACCAGATTGCCACATGCAAATGAATGAAAATGCAATCCATTCTTACATCATACACAAAAATCAACTCAAAATGGATTAAAGACTTGAACATAAGATCTGAAATGATAAAACCTCTACGAGTAAATATAGGGGATAAGTTCCTTGACATCAGTCTTGGTAATGATTTTTTTGGATTTGACACCAAAAGCAAAAATAAACAAGTAGGCCTATATCAAACTAAAAAGCTTCTGCACAGCAAAGGAAACCAGCAACAAAATGAAAAGGCAACCTACTGAATGGGAGAAAATATTCGCAAATTATATATTTGATAATGGGTTAATATCCAAAATATACAAGGAACTCATTCATTCCAATAGCAAAAACACAAATAACTTGATTAAAAACTGGCCAAGGACCTGAATAGACATTTTTCCAAAGAAGACCTACAAATAGGCAACTGGTATGTGAAAAGATGCTCAATATCACTAATCACCAGCTAAATGCAAATCAAAGCCACAATGAGCTATCACCTACTACCTTTTAGGATTGCTGTTATTAAAAAGACAAGAAATAACAAATGCTGGTGAGAGGTGGAGTAAATGGAACCACTGTATACTGTTGGTGGGACTGTAAATTGGTTCAGCCACTATGGAAAACAGTATGGAGTTTTCTTAAGGGATTAAAAATAGTACTACCATATGATCTGGCAATCCCACATATGGGTATATATCCAAAGGGAATGAAACCATTATCTTGATAAGATATCTGTATTCCCATGTTCATTGTAGCATTACTCACAATAGCTAAAGTATGGAAACAACCTAAGTGTCAGTGCATAATGGATCAAGAAAAGGTGGTATATATGTATACAATGGAATATTATTCAGCCTCAATATGGATGAACTCGGAGGGCATTATGCTAAGTGAAATAAGCCAGACAGAGAAAGACAAATACTTCATGGTAGCACTTATATGTGGAATCTAAAATAAATATAAAAAATCAAACTTATAGAAAAGTGGTTTCCTGGGGCTGAAGGGTGGGGAAAATAGGGAAACATTGGTAAAATGATACAAACTTTCAGTTATAAGATGAATAAGTTTGGAGGATCTAATGTAGAACATGGTGACTGTAGTTGATAACACCGTATTGTATAATTAAAATTTGCTAAGAGAGTAGAACTTAAATGGTCTCACAAAGATTAAAAAAAGGGTAAATATGTGAGATGACGGATGTGTTAATTAACTCAATAAGGATAATCCTTTCACAATGTATACATATATCGAATAATCATGTTGTGCATTTTAAATATCTTACTACTTCATTTGTCAATTATACTTCAATAAAGCTGAAAAACAAAATTAAAAAAAAAAATAAAGTGTTTTCCTTAGTTACATCCCAAACTTCACCTAGCTAACCTCTACTTGACTCCATTCAGGGGTCAGCCTTCGGTGACTCTCCTATTCCCTGAGCTCCAAGATACAATGCATATAATAGATTTTTCTTGGTTTCATTGTACTTTCTTAATCACATACATATTTGTTTCATTTCTTATTGCTTCTCTCACATGGTCTTGAGCATTTGCTTACTTGAATGAAGTCTGGGAACTTCTTTAAGAAGGCTTCTGTTGCTTCCATCTTTTTATCCACTGTATCAAGCACGTGATTGTAATATAGTAGTCCCTTATAGTTTGCTTAATTAATTAATGAACTGAAACACTCTTTTCCAACAAATATTTCTGGTACAGGATTGCTACCTATTGGGGTAAAATTAATGAAAATCCATGCAAAGCCCTAAACAACCTCATATGAAAACTCCACTACTTCTTTCCATTTTTGGACTTCATTAAAAAAAAGTACAAAAGCCTAACTTTAGACATATGTTTCAGTCCATGTAATTGATCCTGTTTAATTGGTGATTTAAAATTTTGCTGCACAAAAGAAAAGAATAATCAATATTGTCTCATTCTAAATAATTCTGTATATTAGTATTATTCGTTATCTTAATTAAAGAACTAAAACTCCCCAGAATAAATGGGGATGTTTTCTATTTTTTTTTTTTGCTCTATCTCACTCAATAGGGTCTTGTGTTTGGGATCTGAGTGTTCTTTCTGCAGGAACTTCTAACTTTGCTATCTTCTACCGAAACTAGCATAGACTCTCCATTCTTTCTAGTGCTGAATTGCATCCACGCCTTTCAGTTGGCCTACATTTTCACAGTTTCAGAGGATCAATAGGAAGGAAGGCAATGATTTCCACTCTGGTGAGGCTCCATCACTAGGAACTATAGCACTGACATTTATATTTTAATTTTGATAATGAAGTCAGCTAAAATTTGCTCTGCCAGTCATTTCAAAATTATCACCCCACCCCCACACACAAACACGCACAATGACTTTCCTTTATGCAAAGCTTTTTCATAATGGGTCACAAATTAAAACTGTGCCGAATGGCTAAGCACATATAAAATCCTTAAGCATTTTAAAGCAGATTCAAAAGGAAAATTATTGTTTCCTTTATTGAAACAAGGATTCAGTAAAACAGAAATTGAAATTTTACATATTATACTTATTTCTAGCCTTAATGCTAAAAATTATGTTTAAACACACACAGAGAACAACAGCAACAACCAATCAAGCAAACAAACAAATGATAGGGTGGATAATATTTTTATTTCTTCCATTTTTTACTGTAACATCCTGGCTTCAGAAACTATAGTTCTGTTTTAGATAATTACCAAAATTGAACAGCAGAGGGCAGAAGATAGCAAACTCTGTTTTTTAGAGCACATTATTCTAGTCAACTGTAGTCCTAGTAGTTTTGAAATTTTCAAAATTGATTTTATTACTGATCATTTTGAGATATATTCTTGAAGCAAGAAGTTTCTAAACATTGAGAATAAATTCCAGTATTTTTCATTTATTTGCATAATGATTTACTCAGTCAATTTAAATTTATTACCTTTATATAAACAGTATTCTATGCTTGAAAAATATAAGCTATGTAAATATTATAGTGAATTTGAAAAAGTTCCATGAATAATAATGTTAATACAATGATGCTAATATTGCAGGAAATATATCTAGATGTGTTGTGAAAGGTACATACATAACTACCTTGTGAAAGACATATCAATAGACTAGCAGTTGAATTACAAGTAATGCTTACTAAAATTTTTACTTCCATTTTATATATGAATTATAATTGATCAGTAAAGAGTAATATTTTCCATGAGTTCTTACATATTATTTACTAGGGAAAATGCTTTATGATTCAGCAAATTCTTATTTTATAGCATTTGTTTTTTATAGAATGTAATTCAGTCAATTTTGAGTTCATCGTTGCCCTTGACTTTGAAATAGGTTAAGATGAAAATAGTTTTTGAAACGTCCTTTTTTCCAAAAAAATTCAATTTACATTGACCCACACTAAAAGCATCACTGTTTCTCCAAATTTAAACTCTTTTCTCTTTCTCATTTTCCTTTTTGCTCTCTCTTACTCTCTCACTCTCTTATTTCATTTCAAGTTCGTTTGTATGAAATTGAAGTTTTTCTTGTGGAAAAAATTAAATGGAGGAAAAAGAAAATGGCTGAAAAAGTAATTTTTTATTTTGCTCTGAGCTGTTATTCATTCTTTTATATATATATGTTTTAAATTTCAAATAGGGAATAATTTCAAGTCATTTTTTGTGCCTTATATCACAACTAGTAATTGAATAGAAAAGACTTATTTAATTATTCTTTATATTGCAAATTTGGGTATATATTTATGTCTCTCTTACTATTTTTATTCTTATTTAATTTTTAAAAGGCAAAATGCATTTTAATTCACAGGACATGTTTTGTATATAATGAGGTCTTTATTAACAGACTAAAATAAATTCTTTGTGATAAAATTGGAAGGTATTTTTATGTGTAGTATATAAGCTTAGTAATAGAGTATGGATATTTTCACTTCCCGGCTTGGGAATACACATTGAAAATCAAAAACACAGGAAGACCATAAGTTTAGATCACAGAATTATATGATTTGATAGCTACAGAGACCACTTTGCTCATCTTTCTCATTTTTAAACTGGGAAAATCAAGTCACAGTGTGATTAAGGGGCAAGTATGAGATAATACAGTCAACAAGGAGGCTGCAACAATGATATTCATGTGACAATTGCACAGGAAGACAGCATGATAGACTAAGTCTCTGGCATTCTGAAATATTAGCAGGATATTTCTTTAGTATTGCAAGCTTCAGTCTCCTGCCTCCTGCACACAGTCCCTTGTACCCAATCTTCCTTTATTTCTTTGTTTAAACCACAAAAGCCGTAAAAAAAAAAAAAAAAAAAAAAAAAGCAGAGGGAATTGCTAGAGCATGTTCTCAGGAATCAGCTTGGCAAGTTGTGCGAAGTGCATCAATTCCACAGGGGTGAATCCAATCTTTGATCCTCCCCACCAACTCCCTTCCCACAAACTTTAAACCCAAACCTCATCTCTTTTCCTTCAGTGGTCTCAAGCTTGTCGGTTCAGAGTGATGAGAACTTAGCCTACTTTCTTTGGGCAGTGATTTTTCAAAACTCACGGCAAAAATGCGATGGAGTATCCAGTTTCTAACTAAGTCTCTGGGAAAGATTCTGCAGCTCAGCGGCCTTTCTAGACTTGCTTTATCTTCTAATTTCTTTCTTCTACAAGCCTTTCCTTGAGACGAAGCCTTCTGCTTTCAATCCGTATAAAGGGCTTCTAAGGAGCCAAGTCTACATGTCTCTACTACGGGACGGAGTCTGCAGTGAAGGCTGCGAGAGAAACCCGCACGCAGCTGGCTCTGTAAGTTGACATCACAGCCAAATGGAACACACTCTAACGATGGGATTTCCATGAAAAGTGTTTCAAAGATACAATCTCGATCTTCTCCGTTGCGGCTTTAGCCTTTAAAAATAGAATTTTGGGTTTTCCCTGGATCCTGGCTACATCACATTTAGCTAAAGTTCACAGTTTTGGACCACTTCTTCCATGGGTATTTTGTTTGCTTGTTTGTTTTTTGGTTGGGTTAGGTGAGGTGGATAGCAGCGTTTCTGTATAGCTAGGTGGGTATTCACAGGCTATGGAAGATAAAAATCAAAGTTACTTATAACGTAAAACAGCAGGGTCTGATGAGAGACTGCTTCACCGCCAGCAACAATTAGCAATTCGGCTTCTCCTGCACAGCAGCCGGAAATCAGCTTTGCTGCATTTGGTCCAGGCTGGAGCATCTCGGCGGCAGCTGCAGCAGCGGCACAGAGGTAGCGCCAGGCTGGGAGCGGGGCGCTGTCCCCGGTGCTGAAAGGAAAAAGCGCTCGGTGGGCGCTACAGCTCGCGAGACCCGAGGTGTCGCCGGGGATAGCTGCTGCCCGACTCTGAGCTGCTCTATCCTAACGCGGTGCACGCGACGCTGCCCCGGCTGTGCCGGGTGCGGGGTGCGGGGCGGGGGAGGGGTGGACGCGCGCGCCTGCCGCCTGCTGCGAGTCGCGCACGCGCGCCCGGGACTGCCTGCCCCTCTCAGTGACTCGCGTGTGTGTGTATGTGTGTGTGTGTGTGCGCGCGCGCGCGCGTGTGTGAGAGAGAAGGGAGAGAGGGAGAGGAGAGCACGAGAGAGGGTGAGTGTGTGTGAGTGCATGGGAGGGTGCTGAATATTCCAAGACACTGAGACCACGGCGGCAGCTCCGCGGAAAACTGCATCCATCCAGTCCTCCGGACTTCGGGAGCAGGGACAGGGAGCAGGGCAACAGCAGCCACCAGCAGAACCTGGGAAATAGGAATTCTTCTGCCTCCACTTCCTTCGGGTTTTTAGTAGCTTGGTGCTAAATTGCTGTCTCAAAATGCAGAGGATCTAATTTGCTGAGAAAAACTGGCAAAGAAGGAAGAGGAAGAAAAGAAAAAAAAAATAAGGGTATTTTGTGGATGCTCTACTTTTCTTGGAAATGCAAAAGATTATGCATATATCTGTCCTCCTTTCTCCTGTTTTATGGGGACTGATTTTTGGTGTCTCTTCTAACAGCATACAGATAGGTAGGTACCCTTTGTGCTCTGCTTTTGAATTGTGCATAATTTGGTGGTAATCTTTGTTCACAGTGGTCAAATTAATTCATGTCATGTAGACTTATGTCATACCTTGACCGCATTCCAGATTTAAACTGCCTAGAATATACATGTTTTCTTAGGATGAAGCAAAGGGAAAAGACGGTGCCTTTGATTCAACAGAGGAAAAGATCTTCTCGTTTCTGACCGCCCCCCCCATTGTATTAATCGTGCTTTAACAACATTTTCCCGTTGGTTCATATTCTCTAAGGGTCTGAATGCAAAGCTTGTGATTACGAGAAAGGCTAACGTTTCTGGCCATCTGCCTTTCTCTCAGACTCATCTGTGTCTTGACCCCTTGGCTACCATTTGGATGTTCGACCCCCCGCGGCCCGAGTCTGTTGTGTTTATTCGGCATATTCGCGTGAATAAGAGACAGACTCCTGGGCTGTTGGGCGCTAGCGGTCTCTCCTCCTTTCCCTCCCGGCACTGACAGTTCTCCTGCTTGATGTTTGTTCTTTGCAGGGGGGCTGTTTCCCAGGGGCGCCGATCAGGAATACAGTGCATTTCGGGTAGGGATGGTTCAGTTTTCCACTTCGGAGTTCAGACTGACACCCCACATCGACAATTTGGAGGTAGCAAACAGCTTCGCCGTCACCAATGCTTGTAAGTAATGAATATTCATGCCTTTCAGGTGCCGCACGCGGACTGCCAGCGAGTGTGAGTGCCGGGTGGTGTGTGTTTCTGTGTGTCAGTGTGTGGGTGTGAGACTGCACACGCGCGTGCGTGTGAGGGCGTAGGGAGAAAGTGGCTGCAATCTCGGGGACCCCCGCTGTCTGGGGGGGGCGCATTAAAGACTGTGCGCACTAGGGAGGTGGGGGGTTGGAGCTGGGGGGCGCTTCTTTAGGTTCAGCGGATTTTCGCTTATCTTGAGTGCTTCAAAGGAAGCTCTCCCTGCCCCCTTCCCCCCACTTTGCGTGTCTGGTGGCACCCTGCCCACAGAGAACACGCTGTTCCCCAGGGCGCGTTGTCCGGCTGTTGGTTAGATCCCACCGGGAACTGTCGGAGCCCGGCAGCTGCAGACCTCGCCTGCGGCCCCAGGTTTAGATCTGCGGGCTCGGGTCGGGCTCACTCTACGACCCCGAGAGCCCTATCTTCTCCGTCTCGATGGGACAAGTTGTTAAGATGGTTCTGGAGTTGGGCTCAGGGCTGTTACATAACGCCCACCCGAGGGGCGCGGCGCAGCGAGGAGCGAGGCTGACGCAGGCCCAGGGCCGGCCGGGCGGCGCAGGGGTGGAGCGGGGAGCGCTGTCAATTTCTCGCTGCTCAGTTGCGCTTCAGCCGAAGTTGAAGGGGGAGATTCTGTCACCGGCGCCGCTGTCAGCTCGCCGGCCGGGCGCGCTTTGTTCTCAGGTAGCGGGGCTCCAGCAAAGGCAGCGAGAGGAAAAGGACCTGAAAACAGCTGGATCCGGCCGAGTTTGAAAATCTGAAGAAGTCACTGATCAGCCATTTTAGTCTTTGCAGTTATCCGTATTGGCCCTATCACTCTGCGCAGTGTTCCGGGACACGCGATGAAGCTCTGTGAAGGCTTCAAAGTGATAGATTTCAAGCAATTGAAGACTCTGAAAGATTCAATGGAAAGGCTAGCCGGTCCTGGTCTGGGCGCTCCCACCCAGCGCCGGCGTGGGCAGTGCAGCCCCCGCCACTGTACCTTCCTGCCCTCTTCCCGGCAGCTGTTATCATTTCCTGCCCAATGGGTTGGGGTGATTCTTTCCTGCCTTGATGTTCTCAGTTTTTATTTCATAGTTAACAATTGAGGGGGGAGATTTGCAGATGGCTCACCTCCCACTTTGGCTATAGTGTAAAGGAGCTAGCGGAAAATTACCACAGAAAATGCCTAACCGCAGTGTTCCCAGATTACACAAACGACTGGTTGCCATCCCAGTTCCCCATTTTAAGCCTTTATGGCATATTGGATGGGTTAGCTTGATTATAATATCAGGAACATGATCAACTCATTTTGAAACTACTGTCACCCGGATGAGTGAAGTAATGAAACAGTTTTCTTTGATAAAACAGGGGCATTATTATGGTCATTTTTGATGCCTAGAATTCAATTATTTATAAAGGTTTTTAAGAAGGTTTCAGTGTTATATGTTTTCTTCAAATGTTGATACCAAGTGGGAAAAGAAACTGGGAGGGGGGAGGGGTGCAGAGAGAGAGAAGGAATGAGATTCCTCAAGTGGATTTGCAGCTTTAAAAAATCTCCATAAAAGAATATAAGAATATCCTGCAAAATTTTAGTACATATGCATACATAGAAAGAAACCACTTTAGTTTAATTTTTGAAGGCTTTTCAACTTGACCTATTTGCCTACTGGATTTGGATTATTCATTTAATTTGATATCGTTTCCAGTTTTTTCCTGAATTATGAGTTCAATGTACAACTGTGCTATGTATCTAACTGTATAATTGTATACTGGTGTGAAAAATTCTCTGAAAAGTAATAAACCTAAGGCAAGACTATGGTTATTGGAAGTATGTAGATTTTAAAAATGGGGTGAAAGTAACTGACAGCTATACTTTTTTGAAAATGGTCAATGATTGAGAAGTTCACTCATTATGAAAATAATGAGAGGGTCTGACTGAGAAAATAACAGATATGTTCACTGAACAAAATGCATATTCCTTGATTCCAACAAATGTTGAATGACTGTGTGGGGACTTTGTAAAGATCAAAGATTACGGTTAATGTAGGTTAGGTAACTAATTTAGGTGCTCAGTCTCAATATTTTTGAATAGATTTATTTTTTAATAAAAGAAAATGTACATATATTAAACACATATATAACTCCATGAATTTTCACAGGATGAAAATTACACATCTATGTAATAAGCACATGGGTTTCATTAAAAAGAAAAAACAATTTGACCACAGTTCTGAGAAACTGGGAGAATCAAATCTTCATTTTGCACAGATTTTCTGTTTTTCTCAGAAAACGAAAGTGAAATAAAAATGCGCCTATTTCCAGATCCCAAAATTACTCCTCCATGGATTATTCTAGGACACTAAAACAAATTACGCTGAGGAACTGAATGCATTTTCAATTTTCCAACATAGGAATTCAGAATCATGGCATTTGCAACTCCCATGTTAATCAGTAATCTTGTTGATTGCTAAAGAGAACTAGTGAGGCACTGTTAAGAAGAGAGACTCCTTGGATAGAATTTTCTGGAGTTGACAGTGACTCATTGACTGGGCAAATCAGTTAACGTTTTTGTGGCTCAGTATCTTCATTCCTCTAGGAATTTCACACTCTAGAGATTGTAGAATGAACTGGAGTGTTTGTATCCTTCTTCTTTTTTTTTTTGCCAAGGGCAATAGAAAATATAAAATTAGTTTAACTCTTTCCGGGGGGGGGGGGGGTTTGCTTACGTAAACGACAATCGCAAAGTCAACCGTCAAGAAATGGATGGAAATCTCTAATATCACATTTGTCAAGATGAGTCTTGATCATTTAAATCCTGCTCAAGGTTTTTCTCCAATGCTTAGCCTTTGTTTTCGTGCCTTTTCTTTCAAGGGAGTCCATGATTCTTTCCTATATGAAGTAGAAGCAGCAGCATCAAATTTGTTGATGGCCAAAATGAAAATTCTTTCATTTCTTCCAGAAATCTAAGGAATTCTATGCTTTAAGTCCATTATTAAGATGTATCATCAATAAATGTTCTTAGAGTGGCTTGTTCTTCCTCCTAGTTAAACCACAAAAGTCCCATAGGGTTAAATTTATATGTTAAGAAAGTGGAGTTTTATACCTTAATAATATAATGTCAAAATAGAAAAGATATTAGTTTACTAATTTAATTTTATTCCTGAGATGGAGAAACTTATCTGGAAATGCTGAGTTTGACATTGATTTAAGGAGCCAGCAAGATCCACTGAATGGGTTAAGGTTATGCAAACGAAATGAAATCATTATATTCTGAACCGGGTAAAATGACTGTGCAGTGCACTGAACTCCCACATCCTTCTCTTTCACAGTCACAGTGGGATAATGAAAGTACCTATTTGTTGCCATTTGTTTCCATGGGTACCTGAGGAAATCAAGACAGATTTCCAATTTCTTTCTTTCTCTCTCTCTCCTTCCTTCCTTTTTTCCCTTTCCCTCCCACTTTCCTTTCCTCCTTCCCTTTCTTCTTAGCTAGAGATAATATTAAGGATTTTTCTTTTCTTTTTTTATGTTTTTTCTGAAGGCCATTTAAACACAAGCCTTCATTATGAGAAAATACAAACCCTAAAAACAGAAAAAAGAATAAGACTAGCATCTGATGTGTTCAACAGTTGAAACTAGTGAGGGGCCTCAAGAATTCCTTCCTCTCTCCTTCCCTCCTTTCCTTCCTTCCCTCCTTCCTCCCTCCTTCCCCACGGCCCTCCCTCCCTCTCTCTCTCCCCCTCTCCCTCCCACCCTCCCTCTCTTCAATATTTATTGAGTCCCTTTCTAGTTGTCGGAGAGTAAGTGAATACTTTTCTCGTAAAAATTCATTTTTTTTGGTCATCTTTTCCCTCTATGCTCTTTTGAATAGTTTTCAAAGCCATGTCGGCCTTGATGCCTTCGGTGTGCGCAGACCACTCTGGTCTTCTCTAAGAACTTTCGTATGAGGATGTGAAGATATTCTAGCAGTTCTTAAACAAAAGCAATTTATTACAGTAGCTCAATTTTTGTGAAAATAATAAACTTGACATTGCATATTTGCATACACCACATATTGTATATAGTTTAACAAAATTAACCAGCAGATTTTAGGAAAATACTAAATATTTTTACATTCTAAAAAATTTTAACAAGTGTTAATGCTGTGCTTTAATAAACTTTAATGTTTAAAATAAAACTGTCTAAACAGGCTATAAACTTGAATATTTGATCTCATACAGTTTTGGAATTAAAAATATTCAATATTAAATTTCCTTTTCAAAATCTATTTCTTTTTATGAATGACTTTGACAAGTAGCTATTAGTCTATTTAAAAATAATTTAATAATTTTATATTTCAAGTCCATAAAGAATAAATTATAAAAGTATTCAATTTAAAGAAACAACAGATAAAGATCTACTTTTTTCCTAAGCCAGCAGATGGAGATGTTGGAGAAAATATTGTTCTTTCATAAAACTGTTGCGCACGCTGAATACCTTTTGAAACGTTGTAAACAAATTTATTTAGGGAAATTGAAAAAATATAAATGACATCTGCTCTGAAAAAATTCACAATATTACTGTTTGAAAAATGACTCCCAGTGCATTTTAAAAACAGAGAGACTTTGATTTTATTTTTTCAATAGATTATCTTAAATGTCCTTGTAAACTTGATTGATAAAGACATTCAGGGACAGCTCTGATTGTAAATGCTCTTGGAAGAAAGAGATTTCTGAAATTATATTTTTTCAGCTTTTTAACCTCAATTCTCCAGATCCCGTGTTTAAGGTATATTTCTTATCATTGAATTTTGGTCATGAATTATTGAGATTATGTATCTGTGTTCATCAAATTAATTGATGTTTGCTAAACCTTTATTACACTTTGTATGAATGCAACTCCGTGTGTGTATGTATATATGTATGTATGTATATATATATATATATACACAGATTTGTAAGTATATGTATGTGCAGTTATAATTATAGATTCTAAGTAGTTGTAATTGGCTGGGCTATCATATTTTGACATTTTTGTTGAGGTAATTACTAAAACCTGGAGTTACCAACTTAAAGATATGCAAAACATTTCATAAAACCAGAATCAACTTGAATACTGTTAAGCAACGATGAGAATCCATGGCGTGAAGAAAACCGCGAACACATGTACAGAACACAATACCTTACAACCTGGGGAAGTGAACGTTCAGCTACATTCAATTGGAGGTTACAAAGAAATGAATAGCTCTTTGTTTGTAAGAATAATTCATTTGTCATTGGATTTTTGGCAAACTTTCATACTTCACTTATCACAAGAGAATTTCAAGAAAATAATACATTATGCTAGATGGAAATCAAAGAATGACATTGGTTGAAATATTCTGTTTTAGGAAAAGAGAAACTGAGCAAATAAATATTACTATATGAAACTATAGAAGCTTAATATTAAAAAGAATTTATCCTGATGCTATTCCTTTTTGAGGTCTTGCAGGCTTCAGTCTGGTGACTCAAGAGGTATGGAGCATTTCCGTTTTACAGGAAGGCTTTAAAGTGATAGGGTCATTGCACTGTGACATTAGGACAACAGAATGCTGATTCATGCCAACATCTCAGATCGTCTCCTAATCTCTTCCAATAACACTTTACAAACTTTCAAACTTCCCAGAGCCCCCAAATTTTAAGGAAGGCCGAAAAAGGACAGTTGTTTGCTAATTATTCCAGCATGTTGTTGCTGTATAATTGAGTTTTCAAAGAGTATGTGTTCCCCTCTTCCTCTCTTCCTCCTTCTTCTCCTTCTCCCCTTTCATTTTTTTCAGTTACCATTTTTATTTTTATTTTTAAAAATTTTCATTGAAATATAGTTGACATACAATATTGTGTTAGTTTCAGGTGAACAACATAGTGATCAGCCTTATAAGACTGGTAACCATCTGTTACCATGTAAAGTTATTACAATATTGTTGACTATATTTGCTATGCTGTACGTTACATCCCTGCGACTTATTTACGACGAAGTCTGTATGTCTTAATTTCCTTCACTCCTTCTCCCTTTTTAGAAAAAAGTCAATAGAAGTGCTTAATCTGCAGGGCAAATGCTATTACAGGAAATAAAATCTAGATTGAAATAGACAACTATTTTTTTTAAGTGAGCAGAAGATACATTACACAGAGCTAAAATCTTGCATCAGATTTAAACTTTTATTGGGATGTTAATGACCACTGGGTAAACTCTATTTCCTTTATTTTTTTAACTGGATTCTACTGAAGATTCCCCAGATAGGATGAAAACACTAGCTCTTTTACTACGGCAATTTTCAGTCAAAATTTCTGAGATTTTCTCTAATGACTCAAATAACTAATTGCCAAACCTGTTATACCACTATGCCTCTTGACTACAATAGGAAAATTAATTGTTGAATTCAAAGTTAAAATTTCAAAATCACTCACAATTTTAAACTTTGCAAACATCAAAATGTTTTTCAAAGCAGATTTTACTAATTTGGATGAAAAAATGAATGTGGTTCTTACAGCGGTGTTGATTAGGAGTCTAACACCTGTTATTTTTCAGTACTATTCAATTTAAAGTATTTTGTCATTTTTGACAATTTTAACTTATAGAATGAAAATATTTTAAAATTAACTTGGAGAATGAAAGTGTTACCTTCTTGAAGGCAAAATCATGCCATTGTTATTTTTGTATCCTTCACAAACCCTAACCCAGTTCCCAGTGCATTGAGGCACTTAATGATTATTTATCTCTTAAACACATTTAATATTATAGATTTTCTTATTATAGATTTATACTTTTTAGAGTCAGAATTTTGCTTTTGCTCTACATTTGGATTCCAAAGGAAACAATTTACTTAGTATCTGCCTCAAATTCTATATTTAGATAAAGGTATAATGTAGTTTTCATTTTCGTCTACAGGCTAGATATAATCAAAGTAATTATTTTTATTCCTAAAGCTACACTGCTATATGTTAAAATCATTCACTGAAAATATGTGCAATACACATTTTCAAGGGGATTTATAAATGCTGTTAGGATGATGCGAAAGCCTTGTTGCAAGTGGTTAGAATACAAGACTCCATTATAAGGGCCCTGAGGGTGATGGGTGTGCTCAGCTTCCATTTTAGTTTTGGATTTTCTATTAAATGTGACTATACATATTCCTTGAATGGCCACAAACTTGTATTAGTCTCTCCCCGCCAGGGTGTTATATACTACCATATTCTGTGTTAATTCTTTTCATGCAAATTTTTTTAAAAAGTACTGAATAAACAAAAATATTACTCTTCTTTTAGAGGATATCTTCAAATGAGAAGTTTACGAACACTGTTTCTTCTCATGGATCAATTGATCTAATATTTGCACATACGTGTGTGATTTTTTATATGCATGCTTTTTTTTTTCTTTTTTGGTACCAGCAGTCTATCTTTAGGATTTGTTTTCCAATAATTTAGCTTCGTCCTATTTTCATTCTATTGATAATACTTCAGCAAAAAAACCCTTCAACTTCTTATTATAGAGTTTCATTTTTCATACATTAGCATATTATTGAAAAAATTAATCCAAAATGCTTATTACTAATTTGTAGCTGAGGTTGAAGACAATTTTAAAATTTAGAGTCTTGACATTTATAAATGCCTTCAACTGAATAGAACAAATAGGTTTGGGAGATATAGGGGTCATTATAGAAAGAGAATATATAAGTAGTTTTTTGGTTTGTTTTAATTTTCATATCTCTTCATATTGCGCAAACAAATGATGTATATACCCCTCGTAGTTTTACTGTTTAGATTGTTCTTCAGAATTTTGCTCTATAGTTTTATATAGTTTATTTATGAGTATGTTATGTTAATACCTACTTTTTTTTTCTGATTATTTCAGTATTTAAAATATGAGCACAAACTGGGTTGAACTGAGAAATGTCTAAATTTTAGTTTGTCTAAAATATTTTATAAATAGGGCATCATATTTTTATGGAGCTTATTTATCTGTCATGTAAAACTAATTTCAAACTATAAATACTATGGTATTTATATGGTCCATGATACTGTCACTCTGAATTTCAGTGAACCTCAGAAGGTGCCCCTTCAATGAAAATATTTTTAGTCTAATCTTTCTAAATATCTAGTTATACTAATGGAAATGATAGAAACTGAGTATACTCTATGCTTATTATTAAAATATAATGAAGTATTACCTGATTCTTCAGCCCTATAACAGAATATGGCCTTAGTCAATCATTTCTAACTTCAGCCTAAATTTAATTGAAACTCAAGTTACATAATTTGATATAAGAAAAGTTTCCTCAGTCTGTAAACCTTTTGCAGCTGATATTGTCTTTGCATTAAAATACTATTGTTTCAGATTTAGTATTCCCTTCACAACTTCCCGAGCATTAGTATTCAGGCTATTGCAGTAAGAATACGTTAGCAGTTTGATTATTATTTTTTTAATTTCTTATGCAAGAGTGAAAAAATAGAACGAACATTTTGAAATAAATATTTTCAGGCCAAGGGAAAAAATATTTCTTTTTCGTATTGCAGATTGAAATTCTCAGATTTCTTAAAGTGTGGGAAGGGGGTCGCAGACAAGCAGGAAAATCTCCAAGAGGCAGCCTAATTTGGTGTACTAGGCAGGGCAGTTGGAATTTGGAACTGGGAATTCTTTTTCTCTCTTTTTATTTTTGTTTAAGCTTCTCTTTGACTTGATGTTTGCTTAGTTTGTATGTCTTTGGTCAGTCTTCTACACTAGCATTGAACTACTATAAAACAGTGAATTCTTATTATACTACTACTTCTGACAAATAAAAACTATTAATTACTTCCAGAGGGAGACAGGAAAGGAGGCATTATGCATCCCTCTTAGGCCAAAACACCAACTTTAGGCACTTTATTATTCTGGGCTAGTAAAAAAGTCATCCTCGATAATTATGAGGTGAAATCTTTACTGAAAAGTTTGCAAAACATTGTAGATAAAAATATGTAATATGGAACATACAACTGGACTTTGAATTTACTAGGGGCTTGCACTGGGTCATAATAAACATTATCTTCTGCTTGGGGTATCTGAGATGTGTAGCAACTCATGTAACATAAAATTAAGGGTAATTGTAGAACAATATGTAGTTTTTTGTCATTAATTATTCAAAAAATTATTAAAGGACAATTTGGGACTGGAATGCAGAACACAAGGAATGGTTTCAATCTGAAGAATGAGGATTATAAAGTGTGAGGTGATCAGCTTGGTCAATATATTTGAAAATATTGTCATATACGTTTTAGTGGTACTAAGTTGGAATATTTTTAACATATTCCTCAAGGGCTTTATGGAAGCTATTTATTATGAATTAGGGATATTTAAAGGGACTACCAGTTTTCAATGATCCAGCTACCACAGAAATAGCTCCTACAACTCTAGAGCAGGAGGAGGGTTTCCCTTTAAAAAAAAAAAGCCTCTTTTCTTATCACCAGCCTTTGGCAAAGAACGTTCTGGAAGTGAGGATCTCTAGGAGTGGTAGGAAAGGTGTGTTTTTCTTGAAAGATACATTTCAACTTAAGTCATGCTTTTTTTAATTCATGTCTTATCTTGTTTGTGAGGAATTGAAAAATTTCAATCTTGTTTTTAGTTTATGTGTGAAATGGAGATAATGAGCTTTATAATTCCCAAGCACTTTCATAATGTATAGCTTTATGTGTCTTACCACTTATTTAATTTTTACCAATTTACCGTGTTATTACTAATTTACATATGGAGAGGAAATTTCAGGAACAGAGGCAACAGTTCAGAGGGAATATCCTGGAGTTTCAGTTCTTTGATGGAAAGGACCATAAATCCTCATCTTTATATCTCAGAACATAGCCAAGTCAAGGATTATCATCTTAATGATAAATGTGGAAGTGTTTTGTGTGTGGAAATAAAGAACTTTGATTCTTTGCAGTTTGCGGCCCCAATATCCTGGGAGACAGAACAGCATTGGTTAAGGGTCTGAACTTGGAAACGAATTCCAGTCCTACTCTTAGATGTGTGACATTGGACAAGTTGTTTAATCTAGCTAAGTCTCAGTTTCCACCTTTGTAAAAGGGAATCATGCACTATAGGATTATTTTGAAGATACACAATAGGCATAAAACACTATGAACTGTGTTTGGGACATCTAAGTGCATGACAATTAGCCAACTTTTGTCATTACTTTCTGTGTTAAGATCTTTGAACAGTTTTGATAAGCACTTGCTGTGAGAGGCAGAGGACAAAGAAAAATGCATTTCTAGTTTCTTGTTGGAATCTTTTTCTACCGTTTGTATACCAGGGCAGGAAATACGCCAGTTGGTGACAAAGAAGAGACTAACAAAATAAACTACATAAGCCACTTAAACTTATATTTATGCACTAAAATATGAGAATGATCTTTAAAAGCTGAGATGCTTAACTTGAGTAGTGCTGCATCTTTCCTTTTGTTGAATATCATTTACGTTTAGGATGCTGAACGTGGAACTCTTTTATCCCTGGTAGATCTTTCAAGCACATAATTAAGATATCTCAACACAGTCTAACTGAGCATGTTATAGATTCTTAATGTTTTATTTCACTTAATAAATTAAATTATATTTATTTAAGTGAAAGGCAGTCAAGAGAACACAGGCTTCGGAATCAGGCAAATATGAGTTGGAATATGATTAGTAGATTTATGATACAAAGCATGTTTTTTTCTCTTTGTAAGATGAGACTATTTCCTCATCATGCCTGATAATATTATTGGGGATTTATGAGAAAATAAATGCCTTGATTAGTTTGTCATAAATGATCCAAATATTCCCTTCTTTCCTGTATCTCAGCCCTTTACTGTGAACTAAACAGGATGCTCAGAGCAATGGAGGAGAATAAAATGGAAATTCTTGTCTTCGGAGAGCTTATATATAAATAGTTTTATATTTATATATAATTTTTATCTTTTCAAAACACTTTTATATGTGTTTAGTCTTCACTGTAACTCTGTAAAATTTATAGGATAGATGGAATTTTTATTATACCCATTTCTAGATGAGAAAACAAAAATTTAAGTGAATTTTTCTAAGCTACTATAAATTTGTGGAGGGGCTCTTGCCTAGAAAACAAGTCTGCTGCTTCCTAGGCCAGAGCCTTTTCCCAGTCTCGCATGGCAATGCAGCTCGTGTATTAAAATGAGCAGAAGTGGTTTGAAATCATGGCTCCAACATTTACAAGTTGTGTGGCTTTGTATATATCAGTTATACTTTCTAGTCCTGTTTCTTCCTCTGAAAAATGGGGGTCATTATAATACTTACCTCATAATATAATTGTCAGATTTAAATGATAAAGAGTTGCTCAATATAATATAGTGATTAATGTTGCTAATTTCAGTGACTCCAATGCCTCTGAGTGCATATTAATCACATTATACTTAGCTTCATGCTTTTAGATACATGGTAGAGAAGACAGCTAAGGAGAGCTAACATAGCTCACTATGAAATTTTCCAGTTAATAAGCTTCTTTAGTACAGCCATTCAAGCTAATACTACAGACTAGGGTTTTGTTTTATCATTTTTAGAAAACTTGTAAATATGCGCATTTTACAAGAATTTTAGTGTGTTCTTCATCCACAAACCCTCTCCCTAAAATTCAACAGATAAACAGTAGGAACTGAAAATCATGCATAAGTTAAAATAATGTAGATTCTGGTTAGTATTAAGTGTGAATATCTGATACTGTTCGGTTACCACTTCCACCATTAATATATTTGAGCAAATGAAAATGATGGTAGATATTTCCCAGGAATAGGGTGACAATAAACACGGAACAGGTTTGCTGTGACTTTTTCTCAATGGGTCAGTTGTCTGCATCTTGTTGCTGGTTGGTTGACCCATTGTCATCTTCTTCACAAGTTTGCAGAATAGATTCCTGTGAGTGGAATAACTGAGTCAAAAAGTGTTTGCATTTAAGATTTTGCTAAATATTCAAAAAGGCTATATCAATTTATAGTCCTACCTAGAATGTATGAGTGTGCCTATTTCCTTCTACTCTCACTAGTAGAGTACAATATTAAACTTTTTAAAGCTTTGCCATTGGTATTTCATTACTTAAATTTACGGTGATAAGTTTTGGTGTGAAAAGTTTCTTAATACATTATTTGCATTTCTGTGTGTGTGTGTGTGTGTGTGTGTGTATGCATGCTCACGGACCTGTTTATAGCTTTGCCAGTGATCTATTGGGCTGTGGGTCTATTTATTACTTATCCATACATACATTGAAGTAACACATACTTTGTTGTGTATTGCAGTTATTTTTCCCAGATTTTTGTTTTCTATTTAACCTGTTCTTGATTTTTTAGAATTATGATTTCAGTTTGTAAATTTTAAAAATGCATATATTCTTAAATTTTATTTAGTCAAATTTAGAAGTTGTTTATTTTATTGCTCCAGGATTTTTGTGCCTTACTCAGAAAGACTTTTCTCACTCAAGATTATTTAAAGAAAAAACCCCTGCCCATCGCTGTATTTAATATCCATCCTATTTTGCTTTCATGATTCAGAATCTATGATTCGTCTGGATTCCTTACGATAAGTACTAAAGTAGGGATGCAGCTTTATTTTTTTTTCCTTCATAAGGTTAGCCAAGTGTCACAACATATATAAAAAAATTCATTTTCTCCTCATTGCTTTGAGATGCCATAAGATTTTCTTCTTGAGTAAATAGTTCCTCAGGGAGATAAAAACAAACAGGAAATTTACCCAGAAAATGAAGTAAACAAGATTAAAACTCTGTTACAGGCAAGGGAATGTAAAGTTAGGCAAGATGCTTGTTTCCTGAGCAGTGCTCTTATAAATTGTGCTTTTGGGTCACTGGGGTCTCAGATCAATAAAAGAGGATGTCAGATTCTGAACATTAACTGAGCCCAGAAGGATAAATAAAGGGTCTTGTTATGCTTTTTGGCTTGTGTCACAGCACTAATATCACTTAAATGCACTGCTAGTTTTGCCTATTTCTTAACCTATATCAAGGTTTAAGTAATGAGTTATGATTATGACTTGGTTTTTGAATGTCACTTCAAAGTTAATTCAGTGTAACAATCCATATGTGTTCATAAATAGAATATTAAAACTAAAGATGGCAATCCATATCGCAATAAAGAAAGGCAAAGGAACTCAGATACTCATGGTTTTATTAACTAATATATAGTTTCATCCTCAATCCATCTTAAAAACCTATTATGTGGTCTCCCTAAAGCCAAATATCAAGCTATTTATGTTATAAATCTTATTTAAACTGGGATACTAAATAAAATACCAAAATGTTACTTGCATCAAGAAATGCTTTTGGTTTGCTTTATGGTGTATGACATGCACTGTGTATTTTTGGTGAAACATCAGGGAAATTTATAAATCTTTAACTGCTGCATTTTGTGGAACCCTGAACTTAATGTGCATTTTCTGATACATTGCTTTTCCATGATCAATAAAATGGAAAGATTTTAACTTTCAAAATAATGATTTTATAAAATGTATTTCATTAAATTTCTTCAAGCCTCTAATCATCTGTTTTTGTTTTAATATATGTTTTGATGAATAGAAAATTTTTACCTGGGTGAAAATAAAAAAAAATTACATCAGCAGATCTACAGTGTTAATAATTTTTTATACTAACACTTTTCAAAAAAAATTAAATGTTTTGCAAACTTTGACTTAGTCTTTTTTCTTACTCCATTCATAAAGACAGAGGGGAGTGAGTACGAAAAAGTCATTTGATGCCACTCTACTAAAGATGGATGATGGACTAGTAATGGGTGTACATAATGCAGTTCTGGTGTCCAAATGCAGCAGGATGAAGGTAGACTAAGGAGAGAGATTTTTCAAAAAGACTCCATGCAACACAGACCCTGTTCTCTTTCAAAGGATTGCTTCTGCTTTTCCTTTGCCACCCTTTCACTTGTGTCTAAATAGATATTAATATATGTCATAATAATTTTTTGTTTTGATTTAAAACCTCAAAATTTAAATTAGCTTTCCATTTCTTTTTAATTATCTTTGGCAAATTCAGATTTTAAAGCGCTCATTAATCATGTTCGTCTCCATTTCTGTCGATTTTTATTTATTTCTTAGTTTTTTCAAGGCCTCTGTACATTGTAATGTTTCTGAGGTGAATCTAATTCAGGACATGTTTATTTAAATATTCCTCCAAAATTAATACAAAAACTTTCTGAAGCTCTATTAGAATATTTTTTCTAATTATAAAAGTAATATGTTAAGGTAGAAAATTTGGAAAACACAAAAGAAAATAAAAATCATCACTAATTTTACCCAATAAATAATCACTTGTTAATATTGACATGTGTTTTTTTCTAGTGCTTTTGTACTTAATGTCATACCTGAAAGATTTTTGGAGGCAATAAAGCCATCTGTAAACTTAATTTTCATAGCGTCATAATATTAATCCCCATAATTTGATTAACCATCTCCTACTTTTACAGATTTTGTTTGAATCGTTTTATCCATTATAAAATATTCCTGCAAATGAATATCCTGCATATGTATTTTTCCACATTTCTGATGACTGAAGTGTTATTATTGGATCAAAGGCTGTGAAGCCCTTAGTTAAGTATTTCTGATATACACTAAGGAAATTCATGCTAATTTATAATCCTATCAACAGTCCATGAAAAGTCTAATCCCACAGACCCTCAGCATCACTGGTATGGCCTTTAAAAGTTCTTCTATGTTTGATAGCTAAAAAATCCCTTTTGTTATATAAAATAGTTTTTATGTCTATTACATGTTTATGTTTCTTCTTTCACAAATTGTTTATTACAATCTTTTCCCCAATTTTCACTGCTGTCTTGGGATTTTTTCCCATTGAATTGCATGAGTTATTTATCCAAGATCACTGTGGGTGGTGAAGATGGACTAGGGAGTTGCACATCCAGCAATTAAATGCTTCGGCCAGTACAAGGACCATGCCACTTCAGTTTCCATTTCATTGTTTAGAACTATTCACATGGCCATGTCCAACTTCAGGGAGTGGAGACTAATCGTCCTTGCATCCAGAATAGGAGGACTGCATACTGGTGAATATTGGTAATGTCTACAACAGATATGACCCCTTTGCCAATCAAAACTGATATAATTCTTTCCCCTACTTTATTATTTTTCCTTTCAATTTTGTGTGAAATTATTTTTTTTATGTATAGTTTTGAACAAGTTTGTTTTTGGAATTTTTCCACTCCAATATATCTGCACATGTTTAAAACTTCTAATAACATAGAAAGACAGGATGGAAAATAACTCGCCTCTGCCTGTCCTTATGTATCTCTAGTGTCTCTCCCTAGCGATGACCACTTTCAACCATTTCTTTCATTCTTCTAGTGGTTAACTCTATATTAATAACATAATTATATCATCAATAATATATTTTTCTATTGTTTTTAATTATAGTTTGTTTTTCATTATAACTTGAAACCATATTTCTTATTTCAACAGTTATAGGTGACTTAACTGCCTATCTTATGAGTTAATAACACTTTTGAGTCAAGACTGAGAACATTTACATTCTACTCTGTATTTGTAATTGGTCTCACATACATATACTTTATATATAGGTTTATTCTGGAAACTGAAAATCAAGTATTATTTACATAATTATATTTAGCTATTTGGCTAAATAGCTTAGCTATTTAGCTAAATATACATTTTTCATTACAGAACTTAGTACCATGCTATGATTCTGTTTCCTCTTTTACAGCTTTTTTTCTTTCCTGGATATTTGAAATTCCCAAATTTCCTCTTGCACTATGTAACTTTAATATATTTGTAGGCTCTTATGATCATACATCTAGTTCATGAGTTCTAGTCGTTCCAAAGACTTCCTTCCCTCCTTATGCAATCTAGATTGGCTTGCTCCAGAGCCTCCTGTACAACTGACGTCCTGGGATGGCACTGTCCTTTTGTGGTTGATCATATATCTTTCTAATTCTTGGCTTATTTCTTCATAGGCTTTAAATCTATTTTTCTTTATCACTTCAATTATTTTAAAACAATTTTCTTAAAACAATAAAGCTGTTCATTTTCTCTCTCTCTCTAGATACATAGAGATAGATATAGATATATAAGACTTTGCTGGATATTGATTTCTAGGATGAAAATCACATTTCCTTACAACTTGCAAGAAATTACACTTATTTTCTATCATCACCTCTTGTTGAGAAGTCTATTGTTCCTTTGTGAATTTATTATTTCCTTTTTGGAAACTTTCAGAATCTTCTTTATTTTTAGTTTCCTAAAATTTCACAGTGATGTGCACAGATGAGCTCCCCCCCCCCATACTACTCAGTATTTAATTTGAAAACAAATTCTTCTTTAAAATCTGGGAAATTGTTAAACTCTTACAAAAAATTGCTAAATTCTTACTTTGAGGATTTGCCCTTCTCCATTTTCTTTATTATTTCTTTCTGGGTAGCTGTTTAGCTGAATTTTGCCCTTCTCCTTTAGAATTTATTTAGCATAACACAAACATTTGAAAGTAGGCCATCTGTCAAATTTCTTTGTGATACTATACTTTTAAATATTATTTTTACTAATATAATGCAATTAAAATAAATTATGTATCATTTGTTTGGCTATTCAGGACACGAACCAATTCTGAGATTGTCTTGAACAGTTATACCTAAATAATACTTAACCCAATATTTGCTTTTTTCCCTTCCTACTCATTGCATGGCTATTTGAAAATATAACTTTTGTAGAATTTTGGAAACTATAGAGAATCATTGGGATAAGAGAAACATATTTCTAATTGATAATAAAAACGGTACAAAAAGCAAAGACTGAACATCAGCATGAGGGAAACAGATGAGCAGGAAAGTGTGAGCAATGACATAAATAATAAGAGATATTTGGTTTCTGCATTGCACATTATTGATTCTTATTTCATCGTGGTCGTTCCCTTTCTTGTATTTAATTGTAAGTTATTTTTCTTTCATCTTTGCAACAGTTCTGTAAAACCTATATATTCACAACTTTCATCTTTGCCATCTCATTCTTTTGGGAGAGTCTTTATGTTGGCAACATAGTTGAATGTTTTATATCTTTCTGCTATTTCATCTTAGGCATATGTTTTTTTAAATTTTGAATGTGAAGATGACGATAAGCTTCATTTCTAGGATCTTAACTCTAACAACCAGTCAGGTTAAGCCTTCACCTATATTTTACAGATATACCACTAATGATCAAATAGGTACCCAATAGAAAGAAATATGAAGTATTTGATAGAAGAAACAGAGCCCTGAAGATTTAGAGATATTATTTTTTACTGTCAACTTTTCCTTACCCTTTTCCTTGTTGATAATGGAGATGATTCTTAGCCTCAGGAAATGAAAGCACAACCGAAGAGGTAACCACACGAGTGATACATTACTGGCTGGGAGAAAGTGCAGGTCACTACATAATATTTCTTTCTGATGAAATTCAGGAGGATTGATTTGTATGCTTTCTGATGATAGAGGTACTGGTGAGATTACTAGTCTCATATAACTCTTCAGAAGAGTTTAACACTTCTGTACAAAGTATCTACACTTGATTCTCATTATTCACAGTAGTTATGTTCTATAAAATCGCTGAGAACACTGAATTAGCAAATCCTGAATCATTGCTCCTGAGGAAATATGGCATTAGGGTCCTGTGAGCCTTTGATCACCACATTTTCATCAACTGATCAATGCGCAACTTTGTTCTGTGTGTGTTGCTGTTTCAGATGCCTTATTTAATATATATCGTTGATTCACAAACACTGAATTCAGGGCCAACAGCACTCTAATCTGTGCCTCAACAGAGCCTATCTAACATGGGTATTTTCTCTGTGGGACACATCACAGCCTTCTTGCCTTAGGAACACTAGACAGAACTTCAGTACCATGCTTGGGGGCCATTTTAAACAGCAAAATCACCAACAGAAGGCACAAAAATGCAAAAAAACTTGGCACTAAATAAACTGCGAAAAGGACGCTTCTTTACAGTACGAGGATTGAAACAAAAAGGCGGTGTTGTCTTGTTCGAACTCAGCTGGGCAACGTCTGTGCAGGGCAACCACTCTGCACATCCATGAGTGACTGTAGAAGTGCAGCAAGTATTGATTTGGGTGATTTTAGTGAGCAGGCGAATTTGTAAATACAAAATCTGCTAATGAGAATTGACTGTGTTTGATTTGAGCCAGTTTTGGCAATTCAAATATCTTTCTATTTATTTTAGTAGACTGACAGAATTTAAAGGATTTCACCTTGCTTTGAAATGATTACAATTACCTATGCTGATAAAGCACCTTAGATTTGAAAGGATAAGAAACTGACATTTCTTTAGACTCTGCAGAAGGAGTTGGAGGGAGAAGAAAGTGCTTATTCCTACAAATTCAAGTTCCTGATGGCACAGCTGAAGGACAAAGCATATTATTTTATTTTTCTTTATTTAATAAATGTCCCCTAAATAAGAAAAGTCTAAAGTGCCGAAGGACATTAAACTCCTTGAGGTGTTGGAGCAATAACTTCTGTGAATTGTGTTGTCCTAGGTTTTTTCCACTTGTGTTTTGCCAGTCTTCTCACTAGGAAGGTCAAAGTGACAAAGAAGATAAAGAAAAGAGAAGTGCGGATGGCCTTTGTGGGTATCTGGGCATAATGTGCACATCATTTGGCTATGTGTTGGGATGCATATAGGCTTTACATTGGCTTAACAGAGTCTAGGTATCATTCTGGCTCCTGCAAGCGATTGTTCTAAGCACTGAGGATAGTGGGAAGAAAGACTGGAAAGGTGTACCTCCTTATGGAGCCTACATGAGAATGGAGTGAGTGATAATAAAGAAACAGAACAGAGACAATTATAGGTTGGGACATGCGTTTTAAAGGAAATCGGTAGGAACATATAATGGAGGAACTAGATAAAGAAACTATGTTAGATGTGCTCTGGGAGGAGGTGAGATCTGAGCTAAGACCAGACAGACAAGAATCAGCCTGATGACTCTCTCCTTGAAGGGCTTCTACGTGGGAAGGGTGGGCAGAAGGTACCTTTAAAGGATAGGGGAGGTGGTAAGGAGCCTCTGATTGCTCAGATCCATCTCCCAGGTCAGTCAGTGGTCACATCCTTTCAATGGCTTCATTCAGCAGGAGGTACAAAGGGCCTAAACTAGAAAAGTCTTGTGATTACTATCATGAAGAAAGACAGTAGGGTTGCAGCATGGTAAGAGAGCAGGAGAATAGGCAAAAGAAGCTAGAGGGATCAGCAGGGGCAAAGCACGCAGTTCTTTGTTGCCATGGTAAGCAGCACGTTTTAATTTATGCATATTCAAGATTCACATAGATCTCAGACTGGAAGGTAAATAATAAAGAAATAAAAACATCTTAACTCTCTAACTACTAAGCTTCATCAGGGCAAATGTTAGCAAAAATATTCAATGGGAAGAAGCATGGGGCCAGCCCAGTGGCGCAGCGGTTTAGTTCGTGCTTGGCAGCCCGGGGTTCGCAGGTTCGGATTCTGGGTGCCCGCCGACGCACTGCTTGTCAGCCACGCCGGTGGTGGCGTCCCATATAAAGTAGAGGAGAATGGGCATGGATGTTAGCCCAGGGCTAGTCTTCCTCAGCAAAAAGAGGAAGATTGGCACCGGATGTTAGCTCAGGGCTGGTCTTCCTCACACACACACAAAAAAGAAGCAAATACTGTTTCCATATTCACAAAATCATTTTAGGATGACAAAATTATCTTCATTTGACTGGACTTGGATGTGTGTTTTTTTGTTTTTTGTAGGGGAGGCACCTGTTCAGTATAAACAGCTCCCTAGAAATGTCTTAGGCAACAAACAGCTTTTGTGCTTACAGGGATTTAAGGTCTGTTGTGTTGAGAATTGCCCTACTTAAATGAAGCTACTGAAACTCTGGTTAAGTTTTAACTATAGTTAAAGGATCTTCAAAGTTTGTCCCTTACTTGGTGCTGAAACTATTTTCTGAACAGTGCAACTGTCAGCTTTGACTTCCAGACTTCTTCAAAGTAAGGATCAGGAGATTACAGGCTGGGCTGGCCTGGCCTGGGGGTCACCAATTCCCTCTTTAGCTCCACAGGCTGAGGCAGAGTTGGTTGCTGGTTGTGAGGATAAGTGAGGTCCTCCTTTGTAGCCATGTCATTGGCTACATGAATAGTCTCCATTCTGAATACCAGAGTGGAGAGAAATGTGAAATGTAATTTGCTCGTCCTTGCTGATCTGTCCTCATTGCCTTGGCCCAAACATGATCTTCTTTGGTTGAAAAATAGCTACTTAAAAACACACAATACCAGAAGGATTGTCAATTTTCTATAAGTTTGTATTTTGTCCGATTTATTTGTCTAATGGACAAAAACAGGCATCTTCACAGTAAATGGGGTGAGTATTTTCCTACACAAAATGGTAGCAGGTAGAGTGAAGTTACTGCTTTGAGTACACCGGCCCTGTAGGGAAGCTGTGATTCTCACTGTAACCCCCAAATTCAACTATTGTTTTTATTTCCAGTTAGTAGTTAAGGTGGCATCCTATACTCTACTTCAGAGTTTGTTTATGCTGCCAGGTTCAATCTACATCCATGGAAATAACTCTACTTTTCTTGTGAAAAAAACACTCTGCTTTCCCTTTCTCCTTATCTGAGTGATAATAGACTCGGAGTTACATGTCATTCAAAGGAATAGAGTCCAACCTAAGAACAGTCCCCTTGAATCTTCTCCTTCATGCCCCATTAGGATATATATGCTTTCTGAATGGCTTAAGAACAGGGTTTCCTTGGGAGAAACTGTTAAAACCCAATAACTTTGTATAATTGAAAGATTAGGAGGCTTCATTGTATTACTAGAAACATGATAAGTGAAATGAAATCCGACGATAGACTACCAGGACCTCAGAACCCACGATGGATGCTATGCTAAATAGTAAAGGCAATACATTGTCATCTTTGGGGGATACTCTCTAGGGAAAAAGATGTCAAGACCTCTCTTGATAGTCTGTTTAATCACAGAATAACTCTTCTTGTCAAGAAGTTATGTCTAACTGAATTTTATCCTGCTGTAATTTAAATATCTTTTAATCAACCTCTGAGAAAGAGACAAAAAGGTCTCTGCTTTCTCTGCATGATAGGACTTCATATACCTGAAGGCAGTAAATAAACCATTCATTTATTTTCTCTGTAAGTAACTCAGCTCTCAGTCTTCTCACAGCACATGAGTTTATTTTTCTCATCATGTATGACCTCATTCCAATTTTGTTTTATTAGAAAGAAAGACTTGAGGCCTACTAGGTGTAAAAATAATAATTTCTAGCTAATTTTGATAATAGTAGAGATTTATATTCAAGATACTTTGTCATTTTGTATTGAATACATTCTAATATTACATTTAGTTTTGAAATAACCCCATCATATTGATGACTTACATTCAATAGGTAGTCTGTGATGCTCACTGACCTTTTTTGTTTGTTTTTTCTATTTTCTTTTATTATTCTTGTGTTTGGTAGGAATCCTAACTCTGCAACTTGTTAGCCATGTGATATTGGACAGACCAGTTAAACTTTCTTGGCTTCAATTGCTTTATTTGTGAAATTTGAATAATGTGATACTCTCTTTATAAAAATATTTAATAGCATACAAGCATGTAGAAAGTACTCAACAGACACAGTTGTTTTCCTGAGTGCATTTTATTTCTTTATATATATTATATGAAATTAGTACATGCATGCATATACAAAATATGTTTGTTCAACTTCACCCTATTTTAGTAAACAATTTTTATGATATAATCAGGCTACCTCTATTTCAGTTTCATACTTTACTAGTAATTATCACTCTCTTCAACATATAAACTATTGAGTGGAAATAAGCTTCACTGAGTTTGGTTTGCTTTTTACAAATTCACTTTGGAACCTACTCAAGGTTTACTCTTCTAGGTGGTTTTGAGCTGCATATCTTCTTATGTACTCTATAATATCAAATATTGAAATTAGGATTCTTATGTATAGCAGGTATGCTATATTTTTGTAGTTTGGGAGAGATTTTCACTTCTGGGCTTAGGGCTGATTTTTCTTCTCAAAAATATTGAGTGGTTAATATTTTTAAGCTTCATGGTTTCCTTAAGTGTTTTAGGAAACATGTTCTCATACTCTTATAGAAAAACCTATTAAGTTTAAATTTTAATTTTTCATTTTCTCTCTATTTTCCCTTTGGATTTCTATATTCTTATTAAACTAATGATAGAAGTTGAAAGCTACCTCTTTTTACAATTATAATTTGGAATTATATTAATTATGATTTAATTTATTTTATTTCACCAGTGGATAGGAATATTTTTCTTGGCTATTGCTTTTATTTTGTCTCATCCAGATAAAGATGAAAGTCTGTAATACTTGGGATTCATCAGGCAAGTTTCTGTTACACTGACTGAGCACACTGTACCTTTCCATAATCAGCAGGTACTTTCATGTGTATTTCCCGAGCCTTGTGCCAGGCTCTCTGAAGAAACAAACCCAGAGTCATCTTCTCCCATCATGTTATAAATATACTAGGAGAAAAAAGACAAACATACTAAAGATTTGAAAATGGAATACTGCCTGTCCCTAAAAATATGTAGTGCATGGATTAAGAAAGTGCAGAGGCCATTGCGGCTGATGAAACTGGCAAATACCCTTGTATTTTGTGTAAATGTGGGAGTAGAAAAAAAGAGATTATGGTCATAACTTGTGACTCTTAAGTTAATAAGGTGCCCAGAAACACCCCTAGCAGGTAGAAGGTATTCAATGAAGAGTGTGAGATGAGGTCCAAACATGGCTATTTTTGACTGTGCAGGCACATACATCATCACACAAGAGGACTTGTCACATTAGTCCAGACTGGGACCTGGGCCAGGAAGGTGAGCAGGTCAATTGGAGCAGTGTGCAAGCTTGGCTCCTGGCTGCAGGGTTATTTGGGGGATGTGGGCACTCGCAGTGCTTGTGAGCCCTGGGGAGAAAGCTGAGATCAGAGCTGTCCAAGCAAAATGGAGACACAAGTACAGTTCTGATTTAAAGGGAATTTCAGGTTTCAAAGCAGAACGAGAGCACAGGTAGGGGTATGCGCAGGAGGTGGATTTCAGAGAACAGAGTTAGTAAAGCAGGCACAAGCAGAAGTGGAATCATCGTGCAGACTGCATTTACTCTTCTCTGGAGGAAGCTATTAGGATTTGACGCTGGATTACAAGACAGAGATGCCTGATCTTTGTTTTTATTATCCTCACTGGCAAGTCAATTGTTATCGTTTTATCAAATATAAACATTGCCTAGTTTGTAAAGTCCTCCCTTAACATCGTATACTCTCTGCATAATACAGTCTCTGCCCTAGTCAGTATTGTCCTTTTTTTCCCTTTCTTCCACAGATATTTTCAGTTCCTCCTATGTGCCAGGCACTGTGCTAATGAATAAAAAACTGCCTGTAGGGGATCTGCAGTCTAGGGAGGGACTTGATGAACCTCCAAAGCCATTTTAAAGTCTCTGTGTACTTCCTAAATGGAGTGTCTTCAAACTCTCCTCTGACTATTCTAGAGCTTAGTACAACCTAAATATATACCATTTTTATTTGTCAATCATACTTCAATAAGGCTGGGGGGGGGTAGTTTCTCTCCTCTATCATAAAAAGAAGAGCTTAGATATATCCCTCAACACAAACTCGAAGTTCTCATCCACTATGAAGTCGTTCTGGAGAATTTTAATCCTCACTGTCCCAGTGTCTTTAGAACTTACAAACTATTTTGGTCATTGAATAAAATTATAGACTCGTGAGAGCTGGAAGAGATTTAGGATCATTTATTTAATCATTTTAAAATCTGGAGATGTTAATCTCAGAAAGATGAGGTAAATTAGTTAAGGTTAACACAGCTATTTACAGAAAGAGCCAAGATTCGTTCTTGAACTTCTGACTCTTAAGTCAGGTATCTGGCAAAGTGATGGGATATGGAAGATATTCAATGAATTATGGCTGTTATTTGTTAGATATCAGTGTTGTTCCTCACTAGACTGCAATTTCTTTAAGGATAGCATGTGATTTACAGTTGCATTGCATATTCTGGAGCACCACTGCAGAGCTGAGCCAATTAAAGATGCTAAGCATGTACTTACTGATTAATTGTTAGTGCAAACCTCTTTCACATTGTCTTCATTTGGAGGAAGTAGAAATCTTGAAAGAGAACGACCACATTAGTGTTAAGACCTCTTGTCATTGTGTCTTTATTGTGAAGAATATTTATGGTTTCCTAGCCTTGCAATGGAGCAGTGGCCATGTACTGGGGCCATTACTCTAGTAAAGATGATTAGCGATTGTTTATATTGCAAAGAACTGACTTTTATAACTGGCAAATATTTTTAAAGCTACCATCCTGCAGCCACTCCTTAAATTGGAATTAGTGATTATGGAACTGTAAAGAATCATTGCATCCCACAAATCAAAGGAAAATGGCTCCCTTTTTGTTGACAGATATTGAAAGCACCAATCTTTAAGACACAAGTTAAACTGCTTCAATGTAATAATCCTTGAGGAAAGATATTGTTTCATGGAAAGTAAAATTAGAAGCCTGAAGCCCTATGTTATTAATGGTTTACTTGCTGAAGAATCTTACTGAGTTGATATACATATGAATTTAAAGCAAATTACTGTACCTTAGACCAAAGTCTTAGGAAAGAGACTGTCGGACAGTGCTCTATCCCATCACTGACATGCAGGGAGATTAATTATTGCATCCTAGGGTGATAATGGGAGCAGGGTCAATTTTCACAATTGAAGAAATGGGTTTATAACGGTGGGTCTTTCTTTCTCCCCTGGGCAATGCATACACTAAATAAATATCTAGAGACCTTTCCTTCTTATTCATTCTAAAATAGGACCAGATCCAGTTTTGAAGATTTCAGTGGCCCAGTCCCTTCTAATATTTGCAAGATACCATCTATATAGAAGGCAAAGGTGATAAAAATATAAAAATCACATAAATACCTCCACTCCCAAGTTAAAAGCTACTGGTAAATTAAAAAAGCCCTCTTGCTCCCCAGGAAAAATAGCAAGTAATGAAAAAGACATGATAACCATGATATATAATAAAAATACCTTTCCCACATCCTTTTACAAAAACAGCAATCTTCTTATTCCCAAAGTAAAAATCCTCCTCACCTCCTGTACTTCATGATCCCAGGGACATCTTAGGACATAGCACAGTTACCAGAAAGTAACAAGAGAGAGTGCTTCCCACCATCCAGTTACATCTGCTTTTCTTCTTGTTTTCTTTCTCATCCCTAAATCTTCTTCCCTTCATCTTTTTTTAGAGGATGAGGAGTGTGAAGGAGTATAACCTTGGAAAGAGAAACAGAAACCTAATTTCCTAAATTACCTGGGTTACATCATGGCCCCCATCAAAAAACCTTATATATCTTCAAGTCTATAATTAAAAATGTCATTGTAAATGAAGGAATGCAATAACTATTAGGAGAGAGAGCCAAACTCATATCATTGTACCAAGAGATATGGAGAATCGTAGAAAAGAGACATGCCATGGAAAGAAAATGTCTTAAAAGTATTTAAAGCTGTTAAAAAATATTTTCTGAGAGAATGGCTTATGATTAGAGAAGTAATATCATACTAGTATCCTGGGAGGGGCAGAATAAAAACAGTATGGATTCCTAGCTAGTATTTTTTTTTTAGAAAATTTCTTTCAGTCCCTTCATTCACTCATTTGTTCACTTGTAAAATAAATCTTTTTCGTTGGCTTTTGTTCAGTTAAAAACTTCACGTTAGGAGTTATTTTATTCTTGTGGTACTTCTTTTTCCTTCTTAATTTGACTTCATTTTTCTTGATACTGACAGCCTGCTGATGCCCACTATTCATGTTGGCATTATGAGTGGATTGCAAAGACAATGAAGATCCATATCTTTCTAATAAAGAAGAACAAGCAGAGATTAATGCTCTTCCAATAGTACTGCTAATAGCAAAGACTACTACAATAAAATCCGCATTTTCTAAGATGATTTTTTGCTTCATGTAACTGTAGATATGGAAATTCAGTGGAAAATTGATAGTCACTCATTTTAAGATTAATATAATCATCAGTACCATTAGGCCAGAAGCCTTATATTCCAGTTAAATGATCCTCAAATTGTCATCTGGGGATCTTGGGGATTCTTGAGACCCTAGAAGGGGTTCCACGGAGTCAAAATTACTTTTATAATAATATCAAGACATTGTTTCTCTTTCCACTTTGTTGACTTTGTGCTGACTATACAGAAGCATCCATTAAAATGAACCAAGGCAGTGGTACCAAACCATACTGTGTAGCCATTGTATTCATCACTGTTACACCCTCACTGAAAAAAAAAAAAAAAAAGAGTTTTGCTCAAGAATGTCTATCATAAAGCAGTAAAAATTGTTGGCTTTATTGAATCTCAGTCTTTAAGTAGACATCTTTTTGTATTTTGTGAAACGAAATGAAAAGTATGCATGAAGCCCTTGGTTATTTGTTGATTTATTTCATAGACCACCTTTTTACTTGAAGGAATAACTGATGAACTAGGATTATTTAGACTTGCTTATTTCGCTAACAGTTTTTGGAAAAGAACAGTCAGTCTGTCACTGTAAGGAAAACGACTGACAGTTTTTGGTGCCAATTAAAATATTCAAGCTTTTAAGTTAAAAATAGAATTTTAGAAAACTTACACTTGCCACTGTGAGTTTGTCACCTTCCCAATAATTAAAGACTTCTCAGATAAGTGGTAATATTAAGGAATGCAAAATTTTGATATTGTATGAGATGTATCAATGTTTGGAAGATCTGCTTAACTTAGTGAACCAATATTTTCCAGTGACCAATGCATAATATTACAGAATTATGTATGAGTAAAAGATCCACTCAAAGCACAAAATGGACCAGTGGATTTTAATGGAACAGAGTACAAAAAGTTCATTTATATAGTTTTAGATTTCACATTACAACTAACCTTTAAGAAACTACCACTTGCCAACTTTTAGTGTGGTTTCAAAGAATAATATTCATAATTATCTGAAAAGGCTATTAAAATACTTGCAGCTTTTTAAACTACATAGGTATGTGAGGACAGATTTTCTTAATATATGTCCACCAAAGTAAAATATGAGAATCCAACTGTCTTTTTGTAAAAAAACATTAAAAGTATTTTCAAAAATGGAAAACAATGCTACTGGTGGGACTTCAAAGCTTAAATTAAAAACATGGTAGAAAAAAACAGAACTTACAAATTTGGAACTTGAAAATTTTGTTTGATTTCCTATACCAAAGTTTATTGAAATTACTATATTTGGGAAAAATTGCTTTTTATAGGGATCAAAACTTTCAGTGTGTCTCTGTCACTGGTCCTCTTTCAGATCTCACAAAATTGACGCAAGCAAAGAATTTCATTGGAAATTTCAACCCGGTGTTGAGTCAAGCTCAATGATGTTTATCATCCTGCTTTTTACCCCCTCTTTTAGCAGGAAGCAAAATTTATCTTATGCTAATCATGGAAAAAGTAAAATAAACATTGGAGAAAAAATTCCTTTTATGAATTCTTATAAAAGATTTGTCAAATACAAGTAAAAATAAATCTGTTTATTTGAATAGTAGTCTTTTCAGTAATATTTTAAAGTGTGCACATATGCTTTTGCTTTTTATAAAGGCAGTCATAGGATTAGACTAAAAATGATGGAAATTAATGTTTTTATTACTGTCCAGAAATCAAAAAATAGTATGATTATACTCTTAAGGATCAGGAAGTTTTTCAGTTTTTGAGGGGAAAAGTTACATACTCTATTGATAATTTTGGGGGAATTAGATAATTATTTGGAAAAGATAACAGAATCTTCCCACTTCCTAGATGTGCTAGGAACACATAGAAGAGTCTTTTTGTGGTTGAGAGATGGAGGTGGTCTTGCTTAGCATATATCCAAAGGACATGAGCCATAAAGGAAAAGATTAGTAGATTTGCTGTCATAAAACTCAAAAATCGTCTGTTACTCATTTGAAAAATAATAATGAAAACAAATTGGGAAAATGTTTCTACTAAATTCAATTGACAAATGGTTAATATTCATAGCACATAATATCTGTAAAGATCTACTATAAATCAATAAGAAAAAGGCAAACAACCCAATATAAGAATTGTTAAAGGTCAGGAAATACAATAGTAAGAAGAAATACATATATTCACACAACAGTTAAGATTTAGTTGAGAGGCAGATCTTGGAGGGCCTGGAATAGGTTCCAGAAATGAGAGAGAAATTACAGCAACTCTCTCATTCACTTATGAAACATTTTCCGTTATTTTTAATGAATTACGAAAAAGTGTTTAAGTCCCTGATAATGTTTGTTACTTCTGAGTTTTTAAACATTTTTGCCTTATGAATAAATGAATGAATAAAAGCTAAACTATTATCCAGGCAGGTGACTAGCATTTAAAGACACATTTTTTCTTCATATGTATTCTTTGTTAACATATCAACAATTCTTCTTTAAAAGCTTATATGGGTGAACTAAGTTTATTTAGCATCTACTATCAGCTTCTATCTTCTTTTTTCCTTATGGAAGCACTGACATAGTATTGTTACCTTCATTTTATGAATGAGAAGATTGAGGCATAGAGAGGTTAACGTTCCTGGTGTCACATGCTCTAGAAGAGCTGAGATTGAATCCATCACTCTCTCATCCCAGGCCCTATGGTCGTTTTGCTGTGCCTAGCTGCTTTCAGATATATCTTTCATTTTCTTCTTTCCAGTGTTTAATCACTCTCTGAAGTGGTTATTTGTTCATGGAATTTATTTTGCTCTTTTACACCACTGAAGGAAGAGTTTATCTTTACTGCTTTGGAGCCTGAAAGAGTGAATGTGTCTTAAAAATGTAGGTCTAACGTCTTACAAAGATCAATGAGCCCTTTACTAGTTACCCTAAATATTATATATGGTAGATGTTTGAATTGTTTCCTTGACTGAAATGCAAGAAATAACAATCTGAAAAAGCAATGCATTTGTGAAAATCTACAAGATTCATTTCAAAGGCCTCATTCATCTTAGTGTCTCAGCTTTACCTGTGAGACCAGAATGCGATTTCCTTTTGGCATTAGTTTTTAAATCTGAAAAACTACGAAGGTAATTTGTTTGATTAAAAGAATGATTATGGAAACAAACAAAATTTTCTACTATAAATAATTTTATCCAATACAATTGAAGAGTACGAAAAGCCAGTTGCTATGATATCTTGCCAACTGAACTTCAATATTACTGATTCGTGAAAAGCTGTCAAAGTCTCAATGGTTCTGAAACGGAAAGAAATTTTAAAAGATAAAGAAGTGAGGAGTAAGGGAAAGCCTTTAGACTACCTCCAACTAGGATTTACAAATTATTGGGCATCAAATTAGGGGCCAGCACACTGGGATTAGGGAGCTCTCTGTCGTTTTAGTGAAGTTCTCATAGACAGGTCACTTTATCCCTTTACATGTCACTTTCCTTAACTATGACAAATTGGGTTGGTCCAGATGAGCAATGGCTCCATCATTCTGTAGGCAGATTATTTCACAGGCCATTTGGTGTTTCAAGATGATACGAACCTTATGTTCTGTTCATCCTATATCCTGGAGGAGGAACGAAGCATTAAAATAATTTAAAAGAAGAACGTCATAATATGATTCTGTTTTCTGTTATCTTTATTTTTATTCTACATGATCTTCCTTGTCCATTTTTACTACCAACCAAACTGCTACCAAGCATATTGCTGTCCCTATTTGCGAGAGTACCCAGTATAGATACCTAGCTCTACGTCTTCTGTTATTCCACACTTGTATTCCCCATTGTCACTTAAACTTGATTAGAACTTAATATATTTAAAAAGGATTCCCTGTAACCCACAGCCAGACAACATCCTTAAAACTGCACTTTTCCTCCTGTTACTTAAGTGGATTAAGATTGTCTTTGATTACAGTTATTTTTTGTGTCTCCTTCTTGCTCACAAACATCCCTCTCTTACTAATTTAAATACTTGCATGATTCTGTCAGTTCTATCTCCAAATTGGAAGACTTCTTCTTATTCCTATTCTTACTGTTGTGGTCATAAGCTTATGTCATGCTTTTGTTACAACATAGAGTGCATTGTCTTTGTGTCCAGTCTTCCTTCCTTAGAATCTGTTCCACACACTTTGTTTATTTTCCTAATGGACATATTTGATTACGTCCTGCTCCTTTCAAAAGTGATCTGTGGCTTTACCTTGCAGAGAAAACAATACGATCTTCTCAGTCTAGACTTTCCAGAGTCTTCATTTTCTGGTCTCATCCTTTCATTCCAGCCTACTCTCCTAGACATCCTGTACCTCAATCATATCAGACTACCTACTGTTTTTAAATTCATACTGTTAATTACAATATAGATTTGGCTTTGTGTAAAAGAGACCCCATATAACTGTGACTTAACCAATATAGAAGTTTAATTCTCTGTCACGTAACAACCCAGATGTAGATGGCCGAGGGCTGATATGATAGATGTATGTCATTTAGTTATTTAAGAACCCAGACTCTACTGTCTGATGCGTTTTGCCCCTTTCAGCGTAATCAGCTGTGACTCAGCACCATGTCCCCACTTCTAGCAGCATGAAAGAGGAAGTGAGGAAGTAGAGCACACTCTCTGCATTTAAAACATATCCTGGAATTTGCATGTATCACTTTCTCTCACATGTCACTGGCCAGAACTTAATAACCTGGCCAGATCTGGTTGCATAGAAGGCTGGAAAATGTAATATTTATACTAGTCAAATATATGCACTGTAAAAATTGCTATTGCTATCGAGGAAAGGGAAAACCAGATAATGAGGGATAGCCAGGAGTCTTTCTCACGTTCCCTAAGTTGTTGATGTTGTTGCTGGTGGTGGTGGTCTTATCCTCTTCATCCCATCTCCCTCCCCCTCTTTTTCTTTTCTCTTTCTTCTCTTCCCACTTTCTCCTCCTTCTGTCTCCCTTCCTGTTCCTTCTCTTCTTAGCTCCATGGCTTTTCTTATCATTTTCTCTGTTGAGATGGCCTTTCCTTTGGTTCCACCTCCATTATTAAAATTCCTGTTCATTGTTCAGGGCCAAGCCAAAACCATACTTTTTAAGATTCTGTAATTTAAAATCAATTTGTTTTCCTCCTGATGTCCTTTTGCACAAAACGTTATACTTTAATATCTAATATATTAGTTTTCATCTTTATATTCAGAATGTGGGCATGTACTAAATCTTATTCATAGCTTGTTTCTATAATATTTATCTACATTGGCTTTGTGTATATTAAAATTTGAAAAGTAAATAGTTGGGCATCTAATATGTTCTGGATATGATTTTATTTATCTCATTTTACTCCATCAGCAAACAAACTAATCAAACACACAAAATAACAGGACTCAAAAGTTAAGTAACTTGACTAAAATCATTCAGCCAGTAAATTGCAGGGGAAATAATCTAATTCACCAAATGACAAACTTGCCATAAGCCAGTTTGCTGAAAGACAATTTGTGGAAATTAGTTTTGTTAAATTATTGAAGTTTTTTTTTTAAGATGTTTATATTTCCTAGAGCTTCACGGTGTTTCCTTTGCTTTGTATTCATCAGCCCAGCTCAACTGAATATTATCTTTATGTATTTACATTGTTCTGGTGTTTAATATTTTATGAAAATGTGTATTTTTTTTTTGTAAAAACAGTGTATTATCTTGTCTCTTTTGCCCATCTGTGTCCTACCTGTCCCACTCATGTTCATGACTTTCCCTTTGAATCAGTTCCTGCATCAGTCTCTGGGGGACCTGAGGTTTTATAGGACTCCCAAAATTATTTTTTTCCATTGTACCGTGCTGACTATTGATTATATGCTCAAAAGTCTTGCTGAATTAATTTGAAACCCCTGCTATCCTCTTGCTGGAAAATATAGCATCTTTTATCCATATTAGATAATGGTCTTTTAATAACTTGTTAATTTTTTGTGACTAAAAATAATGTCAATATTTTGGTCCTGTCTTGGAGACCAATATAAATATCAAACTTGCATGAATCAAAAGGTTTCATTGGGGGAGGGCCTCATTTGTGATCTTCACAAATAAGGAGACCTTGTGAGCATGTTACTAAGTCTCCATATGGAAGCTTGGAGAAAACACCAACTCTACAGTTTAAGCAGTAAAGCCATGGGCTACTATTTCATCCCTTGACTTCTTTCTGCATCCCTGTCCTTCTCAAATAATGGTAACTTTTGCTGTGGTGGGCTCTAACTTCAAGTCCAGGCCAATATCAGTTTCTGGGCCAATTATAACAAAGGGAAGTCAGGAAGAACATCATTACTTTCTGCTAAGCCAGTTGGTGGGCTTCCAACAAACTTGTCCTGCTAATCATCTCTGATACCTGGAGGGTGTCAAGAATGAACCCTGAATTGTCCATGTGGCTTCTGAGCTATAGTCTACTCTTTCTCTAAACTTTGCCCTTAATTTTGATCCAATTCACAGGACTAGGTTCTATTCTGACCACCGTTTAATGGATTGGTTTTTGTCTTGCCTCCAAACAAATCTCTTGGTATATATTGGTCTTTTACTATCAGAGACACAATATACTCTTGTTTAGGTCAATCTTCTTTATCCCTCTCTCATTAACCTCCTAAAAAAGCACAATACAAAGATACAGAAACTATCATAAAAACTTAGGGAAATCTTTCCATTTCTATTTTTTATTTACATTGATACTTCCAAAATGATTTAGCACTGATCAAAGTTATTTACGTAGGACGAGAAAAAGAAATAAAAAAGCAAATCCCCAACAGCAACCAAATCACAGTTTTGTATAAAAGACAGATAAGGTAAACTGTTATTTATTTATTTATTTATTTAGCCCACAGTAATACACATATCCTTACTTAGAATGTGACTTTTCTGGTTGTCATTTAAATTTGTCAAGGTAGGCTAAGAATGGCAAGATTTCCATAAATTAGGTCACAATCTTACACAGTTATTTCCTTTGAGTGGAGAAGGAGAAAATATACCGTATTAAGCTTTTCGGTTCAAAGTAGTTATTGTACCTTTATTTCTTGAAGACATTTTTTTTCTGCTTCTCTCATTCCCCAGTGAATACCCAAAGCAATAAGCAGACATTAATAATTTACTGTCAGGATGACTGTTTCATATTTGCTTTACAGAAATTACAAATATTTAGATTGTTTCAAATGAAATTATTTCGACTTTTTGGATGTCTCCACTTGGAGAGTTCTCTCTATAGTGGCTCAAGTATTTTATAAGTGGTTTAAGAGCTTAATACACCAAATAATCCATTTGCATTCTTGTTGCTGTTTAAAGAATGCAGACCTAATATATTATAATTTTATTCCATTTCATTGAAGTTAATTCAGAAAATATGGCCTACCAGGTGGTATCAAAGGGTTTTGCTACTTCTGAAGAGATTAGCATACAAACACATCACAACATATGGCTAAAGGTTCATTTACAGGTGTGACAGCTTCTGCATATTGTTGCCCTAAATCAATTTAATAGTCAGTGTGTTGGGTTGGCTGCCTTGGCAGAGGTATTTAGCAGTTTTAAAAAATATACCTACATGGTATATAGATCCAGTGAGCATTTATTATAATTGCAATAAATTTTTAGTTCTATTGTCCCACTGGAGAGTCAGGGAGGTGAGATTGCCCCTCTCCAGGGGAGAGTCAAGGTCATAGGCGCTGATCCTTCTGGTGGGAATTACCACTCAAAAATCCTTGAATTATTAAGATTAACTTTATTTTTATTTTCTAACATTTTCCTATCTTTTCCCACTTTTGAACTTTAATATTAGTTACAAAAAGTGGAAATATTATCATCTTTCAGTAGTGAACTACATTAATAAAGGAAGATAGAAGAATTTTAATGGCCCCAAATGGAATTATCTGAATTAAATACTATAAATCCAAGGACCACTTAAGAAAATGTATCATGTATTGATTTTTGGAATTGCATGCAGGTTTATGAATTCACACAAAAAAAATTGAGTGAGTGATCTATTAGTTTCCCATTGCTGCTGTAACACATTACCATAAACTTAGTGGTTTAAAACATCACAATTTATTATCTTATGGTTCTGGAGTTGGAAGTCTGAAATTAGTCTCAATGAACTAAAGTCAAAGTGTCAGCAGGCTGCGTGCCTTTTTGGAGGCTGTAGGGAGAATCCATTTCCTTACCTTGCCCATCTTTCAGAGGCCATGTGTATTCATCGGCTTGTGCCCTTCCATCTTCCAGTCCAGCAATGGCAGGTCAGGTCTTCCTCACAGTGCTCTCACATGTCTCAGGTTGTGTCACTCTGGCCCTCTCTCTCTTCTGCATTCCTCTTCCACTTTTAAGGACCCTTGTAATTACGCTGGGACACCTGATTAATCTAGGATAATCTCCCCAGCTCAAAATCAGATGTTTAGCAACCTTAAGTCCATCTGCAATCTGCATTCCTCTTTGCCATGTAACCTAACATACTCACAGATTCCAGGAATTAGGATTTGGGAATCTTTGAGGGACCATCATTCTGCCTAGCTGTTAGCAACCTTAAGTCCATCTGCAATCTGCATTCCTCTTTGCCATGTAACCTAACATACTCACAGATTCCAGGAATTAGGATTTGGGAATCTTTGAGGGACCATCATTCTGCCTAGCTGTTAGGTGATGGTGACATTAAAAAAAGAACAAAAAATAAGAAGTTGTGAAGGAAAAAACAGAGTCAGTCAGGAAAGCCGCTTGCTAGTCCTGGCTCTGCAGCCAACTAACAAGGGAACTCGTTCAGTTCCTCTGTTTCAGTTTATCATTTCAATAAATAAATAATACGTAACATTCACCAGGAGCCTCTGTATGCCATTCACTCTTTTACATGTGTATCATCTCATTTAATCTTCAAAACAACACTACCCCCACTTTGCAAAATACTCAAACTGAGGCACAGAGAGTTTATGTAACATTTTCCTGATCACTCAGCACTAGATTGAGAGGCATGATTTCACTTATGAAGTCTGGACTAACAGCTCAGAATTTTTAGCCATCAGGCATACTGCCCTTGTGGAAATAGGAGAGTAATAATTTATCTTTTAATTTATTTACTAGTTAAATCATTCAATAATATTAATTGGGCACCCACTGGTAGACCAGAAATCCTGGTAGACATTGGAAATATGGTGACAAATAAGCAAAACATAGGTTCTGTCTCTAAATTGGAATATAGATAAGATGAAATATAGACATTTGTTCCTATAATTTACTGTTGTATAACAAACCAGCCCAAAACTTGGTGGCTTCAAAACAATTATTTCATTATCTCTCATGATTTTGTAGGTTTACAGGTATCAGCTTGGCAGTTCTTCTGCCCCATGTAAATTTAGCTGGGCTTCCTGCAGCTGGAAAATCTAAGATGGCTCACTTTTATGACTGGCAGTTGATGCTGGCTGTTGGCTGGGAGCTCGCCATGTGACCAGGGCTTCTAATTGCATAATGGCTGAGTTCCAAGGAGTGTCCCAAGAATGAATGTTTCAAGAGGGAGGAAACAGATGCTGCCAGTCTTCTTAAAGACTGGGTCAGGGACTTACACAACATCACTTCTGCTGTATTCTATTGGCTAAGCAGCCACAGAGTGAGTCTATATTCAAGAGGAGGAGAAATATACTTCAATCTTTTATGGGGAGGGTGACCAAGAAGTTGTGGTCAGCTTTAGTCCATCACAGACTAGAATGTGGAAAGCAAGTAGGAGAGTTTAATGAGATCAGACTGAGAGAGGAAATCAGTGGCTAAATCATGCAAGGCCCTATAGGGATTTTAGAATCTGAAATAATAGCAATAGGAAGACATTGGACAATATTAAGCAGGAAAATTTAAGCATAATTCAAAATTAAATTATGAATGAGATCACTGTGGCTGCAACATGGAGAATGGAGTGAAAATCCAGGATAGTAATAATGGTGACCTGGACTAGGAAGGTAGGTAAGGATGAAGGAAGGTCAGATTTGAATGATGTTTAGAAGGCATATTTGACCAGAGATGGTGACTGATTGTGTGTGGAGGATGAAGTAGAAGAAAACAAGGATATGCTTTCTATCTTGAACAAGTTGAGTGTTATTTATTAAATTAGCTCATGACGGAAGAGAAGAAGGTTTTGAAGGGAAAATGATCAGCTCAGTTTTGGAACCATTTATTGAACTTAAAGACCTATGAAACATCCAACTGAAGTTATCTGGAAGGCAATTGGATATGTGGTATGGGATTCAGAAGTAAGATCTGGGTTGGACATAGAGATTTTACAGTTTTCTGCATGGGCATTATTGAAGGTATGATTATGACTGAAGGGGCCTAAAGAGAGAATGTGGTTTGAAAAGTATGCTTAGGGGAGAATTCTGAGGAATACCAACATTTAATGTTCAGAGAGAAGGTGAAAGGTCAAAGGTAACTAAGAAGGAGCATTTAGAGAGGTAGGAAAAAATGCTTAGAGAGTGTGGTGTCGTGAAAGGAAAGTAAAAGCAGTTTCAAATAGGTTATAAGGATCTCTGTGGAATGCTGCTGAGAGATCAAAGAGGAGGAGATCGTCAACGGGTTTGTGGGATGGAGCAACAGGAACATCTCTGGAGACCTTAGCAGATGAATTTGGTAGGCCCGTTGGAGTATGCTAATGAATAATTGGAAGTGATCAAATGGAGATTGCGTGTAGCCCATGGACTTATTTGAAGATATTTGGCTGTAGAAGAGAAGTGAGGGTAGAGGAGTATGAGATGTTGAATAAGGTTATTGATTTTTTAAGTTGAGAGACTTGAACAAGAGAAGGAACCAGTTAAAAACTAAAGAAAAAGTTGAAAATCTAGGAGATAGAGGGTGCTAGTTTTGTGCTAAAAATGTTTTAAAAACGTCCTTGTGTCTTAAGTGTGGGAATGCTGTGAAAAGCAAAATCGTAAATACTGTAAGAAATTATTACAAGTATTTTGTCGTTAAAGACTTATCTTTGCTGCTGTTATTCATATCATTCTAATTAATATTAATGGCATTTTAAATCTTGTATGCTAAAATTTTAAGATACGAAGGTGACTCTGACTTGGAAAATATACGAGTGGTCAGTTTTTTTTTTTTTTCTGAGATTTTTTTCCCCAGAGCTTTTGATTTCACAGTGCATTTGTCCTTGAGATTTTTTTGCCATGTCATTTATGAAAGTAGAGACTATCTCCAAATAAGAACTTTTTAACTTTAGAAACACTTGCTTTTAAATTCTTCCTGATATGGCTGAATAACAACTTTCTGGATTCCTTTGAAATTTTAGGACTTTGAAATTGAAACTGTCTCAACTCTTGAATTGTTTATTTAATGCATTTAAAAGAACTGTGTGGAAAGCTGAAGTGTTAAAAGGAGAGATGATCAAAGTTTATAAAACTTGGAAGAGAATAAACATGAATTTATTCACCAAATTTCACATTATAATTAGAGGACACCTACTGAAGCACAAAGAAAGAGGTTTAGGGTAAATCAAAAGAAATATTACTTTAAACAGCCTGTTTTAAATTAATGAAATATTAACTAAAGAGGTGAGACAACATGAAAATACAAATAGATTAAAGAAGTTTCCTGAATGAGATAGGTCTATAATAGCTTTTGTGTTGTTCAAGGTTATAGTGAATGTTTGGCGTATGATTTCACAAAAACTGTTCTTCCACATGCTTCTCAGATAACAAATTACATATGGCCTAAGGGGCACCATAGTCTTTCTAGTATGGGATTGGTATTCCATATGTTTTCATGTCTTAGACGTTAATAGTATAAAATATTACTGAAATAAGTAGGTCCACAGCCTATATTAGAATTGCAGTTCTGTGGCTTACTAAGTGTGTGTCCTTGGGCAAGTTACTTAACCTTGTTGTGTCTCAATTTTCTCATAGTGAAAATAATTGTATTTACCTTATAACATTTTTATGAAGTGTCAGTACACATGTATTAACATAAGTAAAGAACTTGATGTCTTTCTTGTTGTTATGCCGAGATATTATAGTACTGGTTTTGTTGAAATGGCATTTTAAGTAAAACTTAAAGCAATTTTAAACCAAACTCAATACTTCTATACAAGTCATTAGGGGAGAGGGCTAATACTCCAGGAAAAATTCCTTTTTAAAAAAATTATAATTTGTTTTGTGAATGTTTATGTTTGTTAATCTACTAGATCATATTTAGTATTTAGTTATTTCATTCGATTTTATTCTACCTGAGTAATTATTCAGTTTTAAAATCAGGGCACAAGTTTTTTTTCCTAGGGTACAAGTTTTCTTTTCTTAATAATGATTTATGAAAAAATTAGAAAGAAAGAAAACAATTTAAAACCAAGACAAAGAAAAGAAATTGTATAATGGTTACAAAAGTAGGCCTTTTCCCTGTCTCAATTTGGAAAATATAGGTACGTATGGGTTAGAGAGGATTAAAAAAGTAAAAGTATTCCATGTGAAACCACATGCACACATATATACACACACATATATGTATACATACGTGTACACATATATAATATAGGCTGTAATTTAGTGATGATAGTGGTGAGAGTGGATGGTTCAATAGGATGATTCTTTTCTTTCCTCACTCCTTCTTGAATCAATACTCTCATTTCATCTAGTGCCACATGGGAAAAGGAGTGAAAGAAAGAGTGTGGAAGACTGAGAGATGCATTATTAGAGTAAAGGCAGATAGCCCACAATTAGGTTCCCTCCCTTGGAAGAAAGAGAGGGATGAAGCACAAAGGCATCTGAGGGAACTAACTATGGTGTAGGTAGAAGTTACAATAGCTCTTTGTTAAAGTCCCATCTATGCTCGCTTCCAAAAACAGTTCTGAAATACAATAATTTAATCTGAGTGTTAGAATTTGAAGGAACTAAGAAATTATCTAGTAACAATCATGCTTTTTATAAATTAGTTAACTTATGCCCTGAATGTTTAGGTAACTTGGCCAATATCTCACAGTCAATCGAGAGCCGAAGCAACAGTGGAATCCTGGATTCTTGACAGGCCTGAACTGCTCTTTGTCATCAGTATTACAGCTTCTCCAGAGGCACAACATGAAGTTTCAACTGATTTTTTTTTCCTTTTCTTAGCAGTAGATTTATACAAGTCCAAGTATTAAACTAAATATTTAATGAGTCTATTATCATTTAGATATCAAATAAAGAATTATTTGACATTTCATTTTTTTGAAAGACAGTTATTGATTCCTTAGCCATTTTGAAATACAAATTTAAATATATCTATTAAATTTCACCTATTTAAAAACACTTTATATGTGACATCTATGACTTTTCTACAATACAGGTACCTTTTCTGCTAAGATGGATATCGCATGATATAATTTTGAGCTTTCCTTTATGCTCATATAAAAGGATCTTAAAAAGTGGACCCATCAATTCTTTACAAATGAATTTATATTTTCTATCTTTTATAATTCAGAACTTCTTTATATTAATATCTGACTTTTCCCATTAGAGATCACTTCTTAAGAAACTCTATTTAAATTGATTTTGATCTAATTCCGCTTATAAGTATAAACTCTTTCCATAATTAATTCAAATAATGTTCCTTTGGTGTGAGTAACTTTTAAATTCATGTATGATATTGGATTTTCTGAATGAGGGTCAGAGCTCTATCTGGCTGAGGAGACTTCCTAGGTCAGACTTAGATTTAACTCACATTGATGATGATGATGATGATGATAATGATGATAATTTCACACACACTAAATGCTCTTTTTTCCCCCATGAAGAAAAGTTCCTACTTATTTGGGTGTGCTTCTATCCTTCCTCTGCCTTGTGCCTTCTCAGAAAATTGGCAAGTGTTCCATGTGAGTCTCTTGGAGACACCTGGAATCTCTGGTGCTCCAAAAGGCAAGAAGCAATTAGCTTCAAGGTATTGGCTCATGCTGAGAACACACCACCCGGCAGCCTCCCCAGCTGTGTTTTCAGGTTTCTCTTTGGCGTGGAAGTCAAGGTGCTCAGTTTGTGTTAGAAATGCTTGAAGATTTAAAATGTGTCAGAGATGGAGTCATATTTTCCTTGATTATTAAAATAACTTTAAAATTTATTTGCTCATTATTTTATTCACTAATTCAAGGTGCTCAAACCTTTTCTGGCCACCTATTCTAGGCCATTTCCTGTGCTAGGAATTTGAGGTGAAAAAAGTGAAATATGTACTCCTTGACTCCAATTCATAATCTGGCTGGAAAGACATACAAGTGAACTGGTTATTAGATTATGACACCTTCTGTGCACCCTTACAGTGAAGGGAAACACAAGGTGCCAAGGCAGTGCCAAGGGCATCGGGACTTAGAGTGGTTGACAGGAAAGAGTTCAGAAGGGAAGTGAAACACTGAGGATGATCTTGGAGGATGAATAAGAGTTAGTCTGTGTGCAGACAGAGAGTTGGATGCATGAGGAAGTGGAAGGACTGATAGTTCCATTGGTGAGTTGAAAGAACATTATACATTATAGGAACTGTAATTTGTTTTTCTTTTGGATCATACACTTTAAAAAAGAACTGTTCATTTTCATGAGATAGTTTTATTTTCAAACACTAAGCAAACTCTATCAGCTCAGAAAAGGAGATATTTGATTCATGTTAAACCTAAACATGTTAGAATATAGGAACATAGGTTATCACTGGTTAATACTAGTAGGCTGCGGTGCTCTGTTATTGCAAAGAATACATTTTGGTACTAGAAGGAATGCTTTTTGGAGGCCTTAATTATGTTATCTGCAAATTAAACAATGTAGGTTAAGGAAAATTCAAACTTTCATAACATAGTAGATCAGTCATCTGTAAACTTTTTTGTGTGTGAGGAAGACTCGCCCTGAGCTAACATCTCCTGCCAATCCTCCTCTTTTTGCTGAGGAAGACTGGCCCTGGGCTAACATCCGTGCCCATCTTCCTCTATTTTATATGGGATGCTGCCACAGCATGGCTTGACAAGCGGTGTGTCTGTCCGCGCCCAGGATCTGAACCTGCGAACCCCCAGGCCGCTGAAGCAGAGCGCACGAACTTAACCGCTACACCACCGGGCCGGCCCCTGTAAACATTCTTTTTTAATAGCTTTTTGTTATTTTATGTACTCATAGCAACCTTGTGATGTTCCTTATTTCCAAATAAGGAATCAGGGGGCTACAGGGAGGATAAGTGACTGATCAAAATCAAATAGTTATGAACGATCAATTCAGACATCAAATACAGGTTTTGAGCACCATATTAGATACTCCTTTCATCAAGTCAGAGTTTTACATTTGGAAATCCTGAATTTCCAATGTTAAGATCAACCAGTCATTAGTGACCAAGACTCAACACCATCCCCTTATATGGTCATCCTTATGTTTAAGTATAAACTTATTTAGAAGGAGACAGATGGGGCTGAAGATCCACTTTTTTTTTTTTTTTTTCCGTGAGGAAGACCAGCCCTGAGCTGACATCCGTCGCCAATCCTCCTCTTTTTGCTGAGGAAGACTGGCCCTGGGCTAACATCCGTTGCTAATCCTCCTCTTTTTGCTGAGGAAGACTGGCCCTGGGCTAGCATCGTGCCCATCTTCCTCCACTTTATATGGGACGCCGCCACGGCGTGGCTGACAGGCAGTGCGTCGGCGGGCGACCGGGATCCGAACCTGCGAACCCCGGGCTGCCAAGCGCGGACGAAACCGCTACGCCACCGGGCGGCCCTGAAGATCCACTTATTAAGTTGCTTAGTTATTCAATTATATTTCTAAAATAGGATTGAATGATTTAAAGTAGTCATATGAACTCCTAATAAGTCTAATAGTATTAGCATCTTCCTACAGAGGACCTATATTTTTTCACTATTTATGCATGAGATAATTGAAGTTTACTCAGTTAATAAATGCCAGAGCTGTCTTTTTTTTTAGTTTAATTAAGTTTAAATTTATTTAGAGATTGTGAGACTAAAAGCTTATTCTGGAAATTCTACATCTTACATTTAATTCTGGAAAAGCACATACTTCTTTTTTGCCTAAAATTTTTTAATAGTATCTTTTTCATTGAAGTATAATTAAAAATAACATTACATTAGTCAGATGCACAATATAATGATTCCATATTTGTATATATTGTGAAATAATCACCACAATAAGTCTAGTTAACATCTGTCACCATACATAGTTACAAAATAAATTTTTTTTTTCAAAAGTGGCTTTTTAATCCAAGAGTGACTTACCCTAAAACGTTTCTCTTGTGTTACATCATAATTACTTAGGATTAGAACAGCAACATCTTCAGAAGTCATTTGATGACTTGTGTCATCGATATTTTGTTTGTTGTCGAAAAATAATGTTTTTTTCCTTAAAAACGTATGAGTCACTTAAATAAGTAGCATGTTTGGATTGTTATTTGGCTGAAGATAGGGCCATGCTTACAAGTATCCAATTATTTGGAATATGAATGCTCTTATTAATAAAATATCAAGTAACTATGAAGCTTGGGAGTTGAAGAGTCAGGAAAAGAGACCTTATTGAAACCGCTTAGAAAGAAAATAGAAGAAAAGTTAATAGAAAGTAGTGCCCAGAACAACAACCATCAGGAATACTTCTCGGTGTCCTGGGAAGTCCTAGACAATAACAGTGATAAGGAAGAAGTGGTTACATCAGTTATATATTGCTGCATATACCACCCCTCAAAAAACTTAATGGCTTAAAACAATAACCGTTTGTTTTCATGATTGTGTAGATGAGCTGGGAATTTCTTCAATTGGTCTTGCCCAGGTTCACACTGGGGTATGCACTCTGTTAGTGAGCTCAGTTGGAATGAGTTAGATTTCTGTCCTCATGAGTGTGTGTTTAATTCAATGAGGCTACACTTAACTTCTTTACAGTCTTAGAACAGTGTTCTAAGAGGGCAGGCCTCAATGCACCAGTGCTTATGCCTCTGCTTGCATTACATTTGCTTATATCCTATTGATCAAATCAAGTCACGTGGCCATGCCCCGAGTCAAGAAGGGAGGGAACCACACAAAGGCATAAGTAACAGGAGGCGTGATTTATTTGGACTCATTAGTGTAACAGTCTATCCCAGTCTGCCCTCTGACTCCAAAGATTCATGTGGAAAATACACTCCCTCCTTCCAAAACCCTCAAAGTCTCATCCAATCATGGAATCAAGCTCAAAGTCCGTGATATCATCACCTACATCAGATCCATATGTAAATGAAGCTCTTTGGGTTCAGATTTTCTTTATTCAGAGAACTGTGAACTAAAAAGATAACTTATATTTCCTCCCTCTTACCCTTCTACACACACACCCAACATTAATGTTGAGAGGAACAGGAAAATCTCAGTAATTCAATAATAGGATGAACAAAAGGCACAAAGAAGTTACTGGTCCACGGCATTGCTGAAATCCAGCTGGCATATGATCCAGGGGTAGGGAATGTTCCTTAATTGGATCATCCTGCTTCCTAGAAGTTTCCTTAATTCATTGCTCTCTGCTGTGCTTGGCACTGCCTTTTGGGTACTTGGATCTGTCTTTCCTTTTTGATAAGAAATGGTCCAGGTTTGCAATTGAGTAGCTTTCTCAGCTTGTTTATTTCATATTAAATTCATTTTGAACTGCCTCTCTACATTTTAGTCCAAGTTTATTTAAAGTTTGGGGGGGCTTTATATGAATCTCATTGGAGTTCACTCCATGACCCTAGAGCCATGTCCATAATTTTTTTCAAAAGAATTTCTTTCTTTCAACAACATCCTTTATGACAATGCCCTTAACGTTAAAAACCTTCTTTGTCTACCTGTTAGGGTCTACTCTGACAAATCCTTAAATCTTTCCGAGGTCTTAACAAAGGGTCTTATAGCAACGTCTTTGATTCAGTCTTTGCTCGGAGGCCATTTGTCGCTTTGCCAGGTGGAGACACTGGAAATGTGAAGCAGTGTATTTTCCAGCCTAGCATGTCCTGGCCTTTCTATGCTTCCTCTGAATTCTGCTTGCAAATTGAACAAATCTCTGTTCAGCTGATCTCTGTCTTGTGCCTTCTTATAAGCAACTAAAAGATGCAAACTGACACTTCCAGCATTCTGTCTCAAAATGTTCTTAGCCAGATTTACAAGTTCATTTGGCACATTTTCAATATTCCAGTTTGTTACAGGTGACAGTTTTGCTCATGCTTTCCCTAACAGAACACATGGATGTCTGTCTTTCCAGTGTTCAAAAACAATTATCTGTTGCCATTTTGGGCTCTGTTAACTGTTTGTCTTTCCTCCAACCTTCACTGACAGTTTCCTGGCTGATTTTCTAGCTCCTGCCCATTACTCAGTCCCCAGATCAATGTCACGTCTTCTAAGCTTTTGTTATGGGAGCACCCTACTTTGAGAAACCAATTTCTGTTTCAGTTGCTATGTAATAAACTATCCCAAAACTTAGCTTAAAATGACAACCATTTTTTTCCCCTAAAATTCTATGGGTTGGCTGGGGGTTCTTTTGCTGGTCTTGCTTGGATTCATCCATGTGAGTACATTCAGCTGGAGGGTGAGTCAGGACTGACTCCACTCTAATGGCTGAAATGACTGAGCCCGTCCTCATGTGGTCTTTCAACCTTAGGGAGGCTAGATTGCACTTCTCAGTGTCAGGGCAGTGGTCCAAGAAGGCGAGCCCTAATGTAAAAGTATTTATCAAGGCTCTGCTTGCATCATGATTACTGGTGTCATCTTGGTTAGAATAGCCAATCACCTGGCCAAGCCCAGGGTCAATGTGGAAGGCAACTAGTCAAGAGTGTGGGTTCTGGGAGATGTGACTTACTGTGACCTGAGTGTGGCAATCTACTGTACTACCCAGATTAATAGGCACCTTTTCTATTAAGCAGTAAAGAGTAGGGCATTTTAAAAAAAGATTCTAGAAAAAAGTGTCTTCACAGATACGATAGTTTTGAGGAATTATAAGGATTTGGCAATAAGGATTTAGGAAAAGATTAAGAATGTAGAAAATGAAGGAGTGCTGACATGGATTTTCAAGGGCCTGATGGAAGTTGGTGCAAGGATGATATGGGGTTGAGATGAATAGAAATGAGGCAGAGGGAGACAAAATAGGTATCAGGGGTTTGTGCTTTGGATCCAGGAAGGATGAGAACAATGTGGCTTTATTCTGTGCCACTTTAATAGCAGTCATTTTGTTTTGGGGGTAGGCTCTGCTTCATCCAGAAACTGTATTACTGAAAATTTAGAAAAGTCCCAGACAAGATATCACGAGTAACATCCCTCCATATGCCTGTGTGGGAACAACACTCAGGTTTTTTTCTGGCAAAGTTTACCAATCACTATCATTGGCCTGGGCCCAGAAAATATATGTGAACTGAGACTCAAAAGAGAATGTACTGATTTTACAAAACGATGTTGAAACAAACTAGGTCAACTCCTTTTTCACTTACATACAGTTTGCTTATCTACTTATAGCGTTCTCTTTTACAACCTCAAATATATGTTGGGGAAATAGTGTAGAAAAACCAGTCTTTTAAAAAATACTTAGACTTATTCTTTTTTTTTTTAATTGTGAGCAGTGGGTCTTTAGTGTATTGAAATGTCTACAATCTAGACTTTCTCTTTTCCAAGGTCCCACAATCTCTTTCAAGTTATTGTCAGAGCCACTCAAAGGGAGTGCTGTTTTAATTTAATTTTGTTTCTGCACAATATAAGGGTGACAGCAAAATAAAGTTTGGCCTCATCAGACTTTGCAGACCAGGGTGGAGTCATGCTGAGGGAAGAGATGGTGTTCTGTCTTTCCAGGAGTGGAGGCAAATCTCCCTGAATAATCTGAGGTCTGATGTTAGGCCCATAGTGAATGTAACAAATTCCCACAAAGGAAATTATAATGATTGGTGTGCTATTATCTAAGATTAGATTATTTGTAATAGAGGAACTATAAATATATTAATGCCTATTTGGCATAATTAAATTAAATAAACTCTTAATGAGCCAAAACAATTTCTTTGGTGCAAAAATCCATCTGAATCATCAGCATTATATGTACAGGGGATGTGTCTATTGCATATTTGTCTGTTGCCACTTTGTATGTGGAAATAAAACTTTCTAGTGTCTTGAATGCTATTTACTGTTTTCTATTTCCTAATTCTGTGACTTTTGTTTCATATATATACGTTAATTTATGCTCATATTATTCACTTTTAACCTTTGATTTTAAAAGTTAATCGAAATGAATGTCCTTTTTGAAGTAAATTAAGATAACTCTCACCAGTATTTTTTTATAGAAAATCAGCCAAATCTTTACCTGTAAAATAGAGATAATAAGATTTGTTTTATTACCCTGTGATTCTATTATAGATCAAAAGTTCTAGAATGAAATCCTTTTCCAAAGGTGAAGGTTTAGAGTTGTCATTAATTAATAACCTAGTTTTTATAATTAATATCCATTCTTGGATGATGCTGAAGAGTTTTTTAATATTGTGGCATCAATATAACAAATTTGTATTTGGTAGAAAACATGGAGAGATCTGTAGAAAACTGGATCTCAGATTGCTCTAATATAAAAGCTCTTTGACTTTTATCAGTTTAACTGTTTGCAAGTAGAGTGACCAAGAAGTCACTTGACAAGATGTAATTTATAATTCTTCTGAAGCAAAGTCTGAGAGAATTTGATGTTGCATGAGAAGGAGAATTGGGTCAGCTAGTGCACTTAATTAGTCGGCGTTTATTTCTTAACATAGCTTGATTGTTACTTTATTGAGAATGAAAAAAACCCCACTAATTAGGACACTGCAAGTGACATTAAACTCTCTCTGCTTAGACTTTAGTGGATTTACATTTGATATGTTTTCTGTTCTTCATCTGATCGTTAGTGACTTTAACCAGGTTTTTTATATGCCCTGATCTCCAAAGCATCCATTATTCATTTAAATCATTTTATTAAATATATTAGACTTCTAAAAGGTTATCCAGCCTATTATAGTGAACATCCTTATACACAGCACTCAGCTCAAGAAATAAAACATTAGTAATAAGGTTGAGATGCCTTGAATCTCCTTCACTATTGCATGCCCTCAATGTGGCTGTTATTTGAAATATGCTGTTTATCATTTTTATAAATTTAATTATATTTTCCCACTCACATATTTATTTTAAAAAGAATGTATATATATATTTCTAACTTTATAAAGCAAATTATCCCTCTTCTGTAACTTAGTTTTCTGTTACTCAATAGTATGTTTTGAGATTTATACTTGTAGTTCTAGATGAAAATAATGAAATAAAAAATGAAAATATTCATTTTCATTTCTGTGTATTATTCCATCAGATATACCACAGTATGTGATGGCTTGTTGAAGGATGTTTTGGTAGTATAAACAATGCACACATGATTATTTTATGTATCTCTTTGCACATATTTCTTAGTGTTTCAGGGCATATGCCTAAGAAAGGAATTATTGCTCATGTGTAGTTTTTTAATTCTACAGGATCTTGCCCAGTTGTTGTCCAAAGTAGTTGTATCAATTCACATACCTACTCTCAGTATGTGAGTTCTTGTTTTTATATATTATCAATTCTTGATATCATCAGACTTTTTACTTTTGCCAATTTGTAGATGTGTAAAGGTAACTCAGTTGGTCTTAATGAGCATTTCCCCAATTTTCAGTGTGGTTGAGCACTTTAAAATTTTTGTATAAGTCTTCTGTGTCTCTCTTTAATGCAATGTCTGTTCATATCATTCTTCATTTTATATTGGGTGGTTTTGCTTTTTCTTAGTGATTTGTAGTTCTATATATAACCAGGATTCTAATCTGTTTTCAATTATATTGGTTGCAAGTATCTTGGCCAATATTATGGTTTGCCTTCTTATTTGCCTATAGTATTTTTTATATAGATTTTTTATAAAAATTCTTAAAGTAGTTGAATTTATCAATATTTTCCTTTATGATTTTTGCTTCGTGTGTCTTGTTAAGAAATCCTTTCCTAGATTCAAATCAAAGAGATGTGGTCTTATATTTCCATCAATTTTTGAAGTTTTTATTTTTAGATTTATTTCTTTAGTCCACCTAGAATTTTTTCTCTCTGTGTCAGGCAGAGATCCAAACTGATTTTTTCCTTATGGTTATTCAATTGTCTCAGAAGCTTCTAACTGAAGAGTCTGTTCTTTCTCCTCTTAGTTGCTATGTTGCTTCTATTCCAATAATTTTCCATGTGTATGTGTGGGTCTGTTTTGAAGCTCTGTGTACTGATCTATTGGTCTAATAATAGTTAAAAGTATCTCTGCTATTCTTGGCCTATTGCTCTTCAATATAATTTTCCAAATTAGCTTGTCAAGTTTCACAAAAACATCTATCAAAATTGTTATGGAATTTTCTTTTTCTGTGATTTTGGGCAAGTTATTTAACCACTCTGATTTGGTCATCAGTTAGGTATCAAAATGGTGAAAAATTATGGTACTTGTATAATTTTTTTGAGAGTTAAATAAGTTATAACAGTATCATATGCAAAGTTAGTGCTTAAAGAGTTAACTTTTACTATAGATTATTTTGAAGAGGATTTGACATCTTCATGATATTAAGTCTTCTTATCCATGAAAATGATCTCTTTGTCTTCCTTATTATCTTTCAATAAAGTTCTTAATTTTCTACATATATCTTTTATTAGATTTTATGCTTAGGTACAATTATTTCTATTTTTTTGGTGGTTGCATTTAATAGTTTAACAGGCATTTTTATTTTAGCAAACAAACCAATATGATTCTAGGTTGAAATTTATTTTCTGTTCGTATTTTGAAGATACTGTTCTACAGTCTTCCGGTTTTCCTTGTTGCAGTTGAGACGTCTGCTCTCATTATAATTCATGTTATTTTACGGCTAATCTTTCTTCTCTGTTTGATTACTCTCATTCATCTCTTTTCTTTGATATACTGCAGCTTCAGTAAGTTTTGTGGTAGTAAACTTATTGTTAGGTTTTCTTAAATTTTAAACATGTATTTTCATAAATTCTAAAAAAATTTCACTCATCTCTTTAAATATTGTCTTTCTCCCATCTCCTCTCTATCCTCTCCTGAAGCAACTCCAATTAGTTGTTTCATATTGTTAATCTCCTAGCTTTGATCTTTCTGGGTGATTCTCGGTAAAACTTCTGATTTACTGTTTCTCTTTCAAGTTGACCTAATATGATGCTTAATCCTTCCGTTTGATTTTTTATTTTAATAGTTATATTTATCATTGTGTAAATTACTTTTCTTTTAAATTTAACTGACTATTTTATAGTCTTACTTCTTGCTTATATTTAAAATATCCTTTTATTTACTTTTCAGATACCTAATATAACTATTTTACATTACACATATGAAATGTAATTTTCTATTTTTTGTCTTTGATCCCTGCTTCTGATTGCTTTTTTTCTACTGTTTATATTTCTTTCTTTCTTTATTTTTTTAAATTTTTGAGGTCATATTTGTTTGCTATTAATCTATGAGAACCCCAAGGGTCTTGGATTGAGGCTACATTTTTTTTTAGAGAGGATATGTGTTTATTTGCATCTGCTTGGTGATTGGAGCTCAATCCAGAATGACTTGAAATTAATTTCCACAATTGGGTTTTTCCAAATGTAAATTGAAACTGCCAAACTGGTGGATTGTGTGGCCTACAGTTGTGAATTATGAGGGGTGATTTTGTTTTTCCACCCAGAGGAAAGCCAAGTAAGAGAAGTTTCTCTGTTTTGTCCCTTTGCCAGCCAACCATTCTTTCACTACTTTGTCCCATGTTCTCACCTTGGGGAGCATCCAAAATCTTTCTCATTTCCCTAACGAGCCCTTAAATCCAAGGTTCTAGGTAACCCTGACAAATAATTGCCCCTAAGGCAGATAGTCTTCAATATCTGCCCAACATTCCTTCTCTCTCCCTGTTATTTTGGGCAGTTTTCTTTCTTGTGGACTCAGCTGTGTATATATAACATGGTGGGAGGAAAAGAAGAGTTTTTTGGGCTGTTGAGCTAGCCAGATTACTGGAAATAAAAGTCAAACCAGTATGCTGTAAAGAATACTGATAAAAGTCCTAATATAGTTTTAGACATTTTTAGGACACAGTTTGGGAATATTAAGAAGCCAAATATTTGCAGCTGCCTCCAATTTTCAATTATTTCTTATTCTAGTATAAGCACAGTCATTAAGTCCTGTACCCATAGACTTGAATGTTCTTGAATGTTCAAAGGAGTCTCCAATAATTGAATCTCTAAATTGAAAGGGATCTTTGAAGTCATCTGGTCTCAGCAGCAAAACAACAAAACAACAGCCAAAACTAAAACCAGCTTACATTTTTTAGTACCTACTATTTGTCAGGCACTGTGCTTAGGACTTAATTTTTCTCTTTATTTTTTAAGATCTCAGACAAGTGCTCGCCTGACCTCCACTAGAACATCTCTTGGCAGTGTGCCCCAGCGTTTTACAGCTATGGCCACCAACTCCTAAAAAGTTTAAATAAATTAAAGCTATAGTGGATACTATGTTGCTTGGCTCCAATTCAATATTCTTTTTACTACAATATGTTTCCTTAAAGGGTGTCAAAATTATGTTGTGTTTATCTTACATATTTTATAAGATCTCTTTCAACATTCAGGGAAGTTGAGCTAATTTTTTCTCATTTAACAAATAATTTAACTTACTATGAGAAACAAGGCAAATATTCTCCATCTAGTCTGTATTCAAACACATGCCCTCTCTCCCAGTAACGGTATTGAATAGACTAGGGACATTTTGATGTATCAAAAAGGCCTCTAAATTCATTTATTTTCTCATGAGGACTTAATGTTTCTTTACTCCCCATGTTTTTTTGGATGTTTTGTGTAAATGTATATCTTTTAATTTCGATTGGATATTTGGAATACATTACAGTGATAACTGGAAGCTTGAGCAGAAACAGAAGTAAAATGTTGCTAATTTTAGGGTGAAATATTAAAATGTCATCTACTCCCATTTAGATATTTATTTGTTTTTGAGATTTACCTTTCTCTGCAGCTTCATTGCTAATCTAGGTGTGAAGTGGCAGAAAGTAAATCGGAACTCTCCTATGACCAATGCTGAGAAGGCAGCAAAGATTTGGTTTATAATCAAATCAGTTTGATTATGAATCTTCTATAAACTGTTATGAAAAAAGGTCTACCTGAATGTAGCCTCTTTTGAAAAAATATAATTTAAATGTATGTCTTGAAAATTTTCCAGCATAATGTGGACATAAACAAATAAGGACTTATATAATAAAAAAATGGGTTAGTTTTTAGTACCTGAGCATTGCTGACAGTCAACAGTCTTAAGTGTGTCAGTGCCCCAAGTGTTATGTTATATTTACAAAAATTAAGTCTCATGTTACCATTGTCTAGAGATATCAAATTGATAAGATGCTGCTTAGTTATTTGAGGTGGATATAGTGATTAAATTAGGTAGATTTCTGCCATGTCCCATTTCATTTTCTGCTGGATGTAGAAATACAGATAAGAAAATAATATCTCAGTTAGTGAAATTCAAGATTCTTAAAAATCCCTGGATATGCAACTCAATTCACATAGAAATACTTACCTTCATTTAGTTTGTTACCCTGTAATTGTTTTCTTGTGACTTAACACAAAAGTCACAGTAAAGATAGAATCTGCAAAAGTTGTAAATATCTGTAGATAAAAATTTTAGCTGATTATTTAACCTATTTGGAAGAATGTCATAAGGTAGCACACAATCACACACACACACACGGTTCTTATCCATATGTTCCATATATTCTTTTCCATATATTAAGACTATACATTAGAAAAGAACTTTAAATAAAAGACTGGAGTGATTATTTTTCCCTAGTACCTGTTTGACTTAGGATATCTATAACTACTCTGGAACTCACTTTTCTCATTTATTCAGTATGTTTCCAAGTTTTTCTTGTGTGACATTATCTAGTTAGTTCCAAACCGTCTGGGTTCAAATTCTAGCTCCACTACCACTAGCCATGTGAATTTAGGAAACTTAATCTCTGTATATGTTGGTTGTTGGAAGAATTAAATAATTTGATATATGTAAGCCCTAAGAAGAGTTCCTGGCACATAATGTTTTATGTAAGTGTTAGTTATTACTTCAAAAAATAATGATCATGTAGAGATCAGACTCACTGTACTTATTTCCAAGGCTTTTATTTTTTTTACTGCATTCAATTAAAGCGTAGATTTTGGTTACACAATGATATAACAATAATACATAATACCACACACCACTTTAGTCTAAGGGAAATGTCATCTTATGAAAAATACTATAGCACAAATAATTTGGCAAAGTCCTGTCAAATTAGCATATGATCCACTGTTGCTTAGTAATTCTCTGAGACAGAGCATGAAATGTGTTGGGTAAGAAAAAGTTACAGTTACACAGGCACACATATATAGTTTCCTCCCTTCTTTATAGCTATTCATGTTGTCTTGGGCACTCTGCGAGATTAGCATTCACAGACTACATCCCTGGCTGGTTACATCATTGCTTTCTACCATATTATCCCGAAGGAACTATTTTACAGGAATAGGCTAGCAATTTTGTGTATGTATTAGTCCAGAAGGTATGCCTTAGTTTTCCTCACTTTGGTGCTAAGACTTTGTATTGTTCCCATTGATAGAAGATCCATTGTCATCCTTATTGAAGTAGACATCTACCATAACTTTGTTCTTGAAAGGTTTTGAAATCAGAACATACTCTTTGAGAAACTTTTATAAATTCCGGTTCTCCCCAGGTTGGTTTTTTTCACAGCATAATCTATTAGGGACCTGGCAACTATCTAGTGGCTCTGAAAAAGGCAGGCAACCAAAATGAGTAGTTCAGACTCCAGTGGAGATTTTGCTTCTGCTTTATGTTTTCACCATTTGATTTTAATGTAGCCACATTAAAATTGTCAAATCTTCAATTTACTCTGTGATTTATGTACAAAACTACATGTGTTCTCCAGAACAGGACATCCATTCATTTAGATATCTTTGAAATGATGCCTTTAACTGAATTCATTTGTGCCTCTTTTCAGTAATCACATGCAGCTGAAAAAACTTTTGGTGTAAGCGCAAGATGTATGCAATATTAATATTTTTCCTCCAAATGGCTATCATATACTCATTTTTATTTTTCTCCAGCTTTGTCTTTCCTAGAAATTAAATAGTTATTGCAATAACAATTTACACTGAGCTGTTGTGCACTCTTTCTCAACTGCCTCTTTCTTCAGCTGTTCATTTGTTGTCCTCTTCCCTTCATCCCTCTGAATATTTTTGCTCCATCTTCTGGCCTTGACTAATGGAGAATTATTGCTTGGTTAATTATTTTTCCCTTTGCCTTGTTGTACCTATGCTGTGCTGGGAATGGGGTGTGAATAATTATACAGCCATATAATTAATGACTAAATATTGATGTTATATAACTTGCATTATGTTTTCTTCCATTTTTTTTTCATTCTCCATGGACCACACAGCAAAGTAAAATGGAAAGTTCAAACAATTATTCATATAATATGTGGGCTTTAAAAAATTCCATATCTTATGAGAAAGGAAGAATTATGGACTGTATAAAAGAGTTTAATTATGCACATTGATCAAATGTATCAGATAATTATACAAATTCTCACTCAATTTCCATTGCATGGAAACCAGATTAATAATATGCTTTTCAATTTATTACTACTTTAAGAAATATAATAGAAATACAAAACTAAGGAGAAATCACTGCTTGAAGTAGATTGGTCTAAAGGGGAGTTGAGTAAAATTCTTACAAAAATAATGGCTTTTCCACATAAAAAAAAAATCCAAGAGAATCAACCCAAAAGGTCAAAGAATTGATAAGAGATTTCAATAAGATCACTAGATATAAAATTATCTTTTGAAAGTTAATAGCTTTCCTGGGTACTCGCAATATGTAAGCTAGGAAATATAACGAAAAAAATCTGACAACAATAAGAATAAAGCCACAAAATATCTAAGGATGAACTAATAAGACGTGTGCTAGGTATGAACAAAAGTGTAAGACTTTATTGAAAATCATAAAACAGTTCTGAATCAATAGATATTGGCTATAAAGTGAGTGTTATAAATGTTAATCATTGCCGAATAATTTGTATTTCAATCCAATCCTAACCAAATTTGGAAGAAATGAATGTGAATCATTAGGTACGAAAGCTTTGCAAAAGGACATTGAAAGCAACAGTTGTTTCCAAAAAGGCATAGAAAATAAAAACATGATTATCTTCTTCTGAAATAGACCCAAGCATATATAGAATTTTGCATATCATAAAGGCAACATTTAAAGTCAAGGGGAAATCAATAAAAATTAAAGGGGCTGGAAAATTGAAATATATGTTGTTACAAAGATAGATTTCTACCTTACATAAAATCCAAATATTAATATTAGAAGAATTAATTATAAAAAGGATAATTATGAAATCAAACATAAAATAGTGTTTTGAAAATCTTACAATGGGAAATCCTTATTATACAAGGCACAATATCTAGGAGTCATCAAGGAAAAGAGTGAAAATTGGTTACAAATGTCATTACACACAAAGTAAAAGGCAAAAGAAAAAGGAGAAATAATATGACCTTTACATACAAAGAGAATTAAACATATCAAGATTTAAACGGTAACCTTCTAGCTAAAAATGTGCCAAATATAGGAAGAGGTTACTAAGAGAGGAAAATATAAAGATAAATCCACTTTCTTCCTAATAATGATAGAAATTCAAATTTTTCTGTTTACCAGTAGAAAGTATAGTACAATGGCTAAAAGGAGAAGCTCTGAAGTCAGGCTGCTTGGGTTTGGCATCAAGAAAATGGTATCATTTTCTTCCTTTTTTTTTTGTAAATTCAGAGACCTGTATTTAAATATGTAGAGGATGTGATCTTGATGCAGTTTTCTGGTCAATTCTATAAATTACAGGTGAAACATATGTGGTTATACCAGACTTTATATTATGAAGTACTAAAAGAATTTATCTTTCTGTATCAATCTGTAATTATTATTTGTGGGGAAGAACAAGGTAATATACTCCTTAGTTACTACCACCTTGTAGAAGATACATTTTATTATATTTTGTAACTGAAATGTTCAGAGCTCTGTTTCTCAATTTATTGTCTTTTTTTCCCACTAAAATCTTATTCAATTTATTTGAACTAAAAACAAAAACAAAACAGTTCACTCATTTCTCACACCTGCCCCCCCCCACACTTCTGACACCCACCAATCTGTTCTCTGTTGTCTGTGAGCTTGGTTTTATTTATTTTTTAGATTTCACATATAAGAGAGATCATGTGGTATTTGTCTTTCTCTATCTGACTTATTTCACTTAGCATCATGCCCTCAAGATCCATCCATGTTGTTGATAATGGCAAGATTTCATTCTTTTTCATGGCTGAATAATATTCCACTGTTTACATAGACTGCATTCATCCATCGATGGACACTTAGGTTGTTTCCATATCTTGGTTATTGTAAATAATGTTGCAACGAACATAAGCGTACACATATCTTTTCAAGTTATTGTTTTTGGTTGCTTCAGGTAAATACTCAGAAATAGAATTGCTGTATCATACCAGAGTTCTATTTTTAATTTTTTGAGTAACCTCCATACTGATATCCATAGTGGCTGCACCCATTTACATTCCCACCAACAGTGCACAAGAGTTCCCTTTTCTCCACGTCCTCTCCAACACTTGCTATTTCTTGTCTTTTTGATAATAGCCATTCTAACAGGTGTGAGGTGATATCTTGTGGTTTTGATTTGCATTTCCCTGATAATTAATGATGTAGAACAAATTTTCATGTACCTGTTGGCCATCTATGTATCTTCTTTGAAAAAATATTTGTTCAGATTGTCTGCCCATTTTTTAATCAGATTGTTTGCTTTTTGCTATTGAGTTGTATGTGTTCTTTATATATTTTGGTTGTAAGCCCCTTTTCAGATATATGATTTGCAAATATTTTCTCCCATTCAGTAGGTTGCCTTTTCATTTTGTTGATGGTTTTCTTTGCTGTGCAGAAGCTTTTTAGTTTGATGTAGTCCCACTTGTTTAGTTTTGCTTTTGGTGTCAGATTCAAAAAGTCATCACTAAGATCTATGTCAAGGAGCTTGCTGCCTGTGTTTTCTTCTAAGAATTTTATGGTTTCAGGTCTTTAATCCATTTTTAGTTAATTTTTGTGTATGGTATAAGATAGTGGTCCACCTTCATTCTTTCTCATGTGACTGTTCAATTTTCCCAACACCATTTATTGAAGAGACTGTCATTTCCCCATTGTATGTTCTTGCCTCATTTGTTGTAAATTAATTGACTATATATACATGTGTTTATTTCTGGGCTGTCTATTCTGTTCCATTGATCTATGTGCCTGTTTTTATGCCAGTAGCATACTGTTTTAATTACTATAGGTTTGTAATATAGTTTGAAATCAGGGTTTGTGATGCCTCCTGCTTTGTTCTTCTTTCCCAAGATTGCTTTCGCTATTTGGGGTCTTACATGGTTCCATACAAGTTTTAGGATTGTTTGTTCTATTTCTGTGAAAAATTCCATTAGAATTTTGATAGAGATTACATTGAATCTGTAGATTGTTTTGTGTTGTATGAATATCTTAACAGTGTTAATTCTTCCAATCCATGAGCATGCGATATCTTTCCATTTTTTTGTCTTCTTCAATTCATTTCATTAATGTCTTGTCATTTTAAATATGTATAGGTTTTTCTCCTCCTTGGTTAAATTTACTTTTGTAAGTATTTTATTCTTTTTGATGCAATTGTAAATGGAATTGTTTTCTTTTTTTTTTTTGGTGAGGAAGACCAGCCCTGAGCTAACATCCGTCGCCAATCTTCCTCTTTTTGCTGAGGAAGACTGGCCCTGGGCTAACATTGTGCCCATCTTCCTCTACTTTATATGGGACGCCACTACGGCACGGCTGACGAGCAGTGCGTCGGCGGGCGACTGGGATCCGAACCTGCGAACCCTGGGCTGCCAAGCGCGGACTAAACCGCTGTGCCACCGGGCGGCCCCCTGGAATTGTTTTCTTAATTTCTCTTTCTGATAGTTCATTATTAGTGTACAGAAATGCAACAGATTTTTGTGTATTGATTTTGTATCTTGCAACTTTACTGAATTCATAAATATGTATAGTATGTCATCTGCAAATAGTGACAGTTTGACTTCTTCCTTTCCAATATGGATGCTTTTTATTTCTTTTTCTTGCTTAATTGCTCTGGCTAGGACTTCCATTACTATGTTGAATAAAAGTGGCAAGAGTGGGCATCCTTATCTTCTTCCTGATCTTAGAGGAAAAGCTTTTAGCTTTTCACCATTGACTATGATGTTGGCTGTGGGCTTGTCGTAGATGGTCTTTATTATGTTGAGGTCTGTTCCCTCTATACCTGCTTTGTTGAGAGTTTTTGTCATACATTGATGTTGAATTTTGTCAAATGCTTTTTCTACATCTATTGAGAGGATCATATGAATTTTAGCCTTCATTTTGCTATTGTGGTATAATCACATTGACTGATTTGTAGGTGTTGAATCATCCTTGCATTCCTGGAATAAATCTCACCTGATCATGGTGTACAATCTTTTTAATGTATTGTTGAATATGATTTGCTAATATTTCATTGAGGATTTTTGCATCTATGTTCATCAGAGATATTGGCCTGTAATTTTCTTTTCCTGTGGCATCCTTGTCTGGTTTTGGTGTCAGGGTAATGCTGGTCTCATAAAATGAGTTTGGAAGAATTCCCTCCTCTTCTAGTTTTGGAAGAGTTTGAGAAGGATTGGTAATTATTCTTTGCATGTTTGGTAGAATTTACCAGTGAAGCCATCTGGTCCTGGATTTTTGTTTGTTGGGAGGTTTTTGATTACTGATTCAATATCCTTACTAGTAATAAATCTGTTCATATTTTCTATTTCATCATGGTTCAGTCTTGGTAAGTTTTGCGTTTCTAGGAATTTGTCAATTTCTTCTAGATTTTCCAATTTGTTGGTATATAATTATTCATAATAGTCTCTTATGATCCTTTGTATTTCAGTGGTATCAGTTGTAATGTCTCTTTCTTTTCTGATTTTATTTAAGCCCTCTTTCTTTTCTTTTTGATGAGTCTACCTAAAAGTTTCTCAATTTTGCTTATCTTTTCAAATAAATAACCCTTAGTTTCATTGATCTGTTCTATTATTATTATTATTTTTTTAGTTATTATTTCATGTATTTCTGTTCTAATCTTTATTATCCTTCCTTCTGCTAACTTTGGGCTTTGTTTTTTCTTCTTTTCTAGTTTTTTGAGGTGTAGTATTAGGTTGTTTATTTGAGACTTTTCTTGGTTTTTGAGGTAGGCATTTATCACTATGAATTGCTCTCTTTGAGTTGCTTTCACTGCATCCCATAAATTTTGATATGTTACATTTCTATTTTCATTTATCTCAAGGTATTTTTGCTTTCTCTCAATTTCTTTTTGACTCATTGGTTTTTCAGTATCATGTTGTTTAATCTCCATGTATTTGTGAATTTTCCAGTTTTGTTTGTGTAATTAATTTCTAGTTTCATACCGCCAAAGTCAGAAAAGATGTTTGATATGATTTCAATACTCTTAAATTTATTAAGACTTGTTTTGTGGCCTAACATATGACCTACCTTGGAAAATGTTCCATGTGCCCTTGAGAAGAATGTGTATTCTCTTGGTTTTGGATGGAATATTCTCTAAATATCTATTAAGTCCGTCTGGTCTAAACATCTATTAAGTCCTTCTGGTCTAATGTCATTTAAGGCCAATGTTTCTTTATTGATTTTCTGTCTGGATGATCTATCTATTGATGTAAGTGGGGTATTAAAGTCCCTTACTATTATTGTATTGCTGTCTATTTCTTCCTTTAGGTCTATTAATATTTGCTTTATATATTTAGGTGCTCCTATGTTGGGTGCATCAATATTTACAAATGTTATATCCTCTTGTTGGATTGATCCCTTCATTATTATATAAAACCCTTCTTTGTCTCTTATTACAGACTTTGTTTTAAAGTCTATTTTGTCTGATATAAGTATAGCTAACCAGCCCTGGTGGTCTAGTGGTTAAGGTTCGGTGCTTTCACTGTCACAGCCCAGGTTAATTTCCCAGTCAGGGAACCACACCACCCACCTGTCGGTTGTTATACTGTGGTGGCTGCATGTTTCTGTGATCCTGAAAGCTATGCTGCTGATATGTCAAATACCATCAAGGTCACTCATGGTACACAGGTTTCAGCAGAGCTTCCAGACAAAGCAGAGTAGGAAGAAGGATCTGGCCACGCACTTCCAAAAAATTTGGCCATGAAAACCCTATGAATAGTAGCAGAGCACTGTCTGATATAGCACCAGAAGATGAGAGGATGGTGCATAAAAGACACTGGGCAGGGTTCCTCTTTGCTGTACAAAGGGTCGCTAGGAGCCAGAGTCAACTTTATGGCACTAACAACAAAAGTATAGCTGCTCCAGCTTTCTTTTGGTTTCCATGTGCATGGAATATCATTTTCTAGATGTGTTATCTTAGAAAATTACTTGTTTTCAATTTTTTTCGTCTGTAAAATGTAGACAATGTTAGGACCAATGTGCCTATTATGAGTTTTAAGAGTTACTCCATGTAAAACCCTAAGAGTAATGCCTTCGATCACAAGGGTACAAAAATGTAAGTTATCATTACTAAAACAACAATGAAATGCTGTTTCACATGTTAGATTAGTAAAAATTAAAAGTTTGAAAAATATCCACTGTTGGTGAAGAATACCAAAAATTAAGAATTTATTGTATTTTCTTGATAGGCATGTGAATTGGTACACTATATGTGGGTGATAACTTGATAACATTGGTAACATTTTATCCAGCATAACGTTTAACCATACAATTCTACCTTAATAATCTGTCTTGCAGAAATATTACCACAAGTGTGCAAAGATGAATGTATCAACGTGTTTGCTGTGGCCTTGTTTGTAGTAGCAAAAATTCCTGAAAATCTAAATATATCATGGAATGTAAATGAAATGATGATATATCCAAATCAGAGAATACTAGGGAGTGGTTTAAAAGAATGAACTGTACCAACGGATAATTTCTCTGTCAAATGACAAAACAAGTCATAGGACAATTGTCCTATGGTCTCATTAATCAAGAACATAACAAAAAACAAAAATAAACAAAATCCACTCTAACTTGAACTACAGTGTGGAAATATACACGCCAAATGATTGTTATCAGGGGTTGCCTGTGGGAAGAGTAGAGAATGAAGGGAAATTATAGCCTTTTAATGAATACATTTGTTTATATTTGTATGAGTTTATTCCTGTTATTTTTGAGTTATAAACATTTTATTTTTTAAAGCATATTATTAAGATAAATGCAAGGGCCAAAACCTAAGTAAGTTACTAATCCTTTCTTGAGGAAACTCTTTTCACACCATGAGCTCTATCCTTATCCTCTTATTGAAGGGGGCGTTACAATGAAGCAGGCAGACCCTTTGGACAACGTTAGAGCAAAGTGCCTTGCTCCCTTACCAAACATTAGGGCATAGTTTTACCAGGACTAGTGCATCGAGTGTGAGTCCATTGTACTAACGTTAACTCCTCCAGTTACTTAGTAATTTAGGAACGTATACTAATGGTCCAGAGCATTTCTTAGTACATTTACATAATTGCTCATTATATGATATTCAAAAATTTTTCCTCTTTTAATATACTTATATGGGTTAACATATAAAGTGCTGAAGTATGTAAGTAAAAACCCTCTCACTTACTAACATATGGATGAGCAAGAAAGTCTTGTGAAAGCTTCAGAAACTCTTTGAGCCATTCAAAAGCAAGAGGATTACCAGATCTAATTTGAGACCACCCAGACAAGTCAGGCAATAAAGTTCTGTCATTTTTCTGCATGTCACTTAAAGAAAAATTCTTTTAAGTATAAATCTTCTAGTTTTTCAATTATTTTTTTTTTGTTTTCTATCTTCTAAATAATTTTTATTTTATTATTATTGTTGTTTTGGCAGGGAAATAGTCGGCCTGAGCTAACATCTATTGCCAATCTTCTTTTTATTTTTCCTCCCCAAAGCCCTAGTGCATGGTTGTATATCCTAGTTGTAAGTCCTTCTAGTTCTTCTATGTGTGCCGCCACCACAGCATGGCAACTGACAGACGGGTGGTGTGGTTCTGTGACCAGGAATGAACCCTGGCCGCTGAAGCAGTAATAGTGCTGAACTTTAACCACTAGGCCATTAGGGCTGGCTCTCAATTATTTTTTTAAAAGTAGGCTTGTATCACAAAAGCTAAAATGTTTATTTGTACTGAAATATCATTGAATCTATGTTTGGTAAAAATATACTCCTTTAATTTTGAACATTTTAATTACAGTCAGATAAGAGATTAGACATTTCTTTAGGCAACAAGATCAAGAGTGGCTATGGAGTTTAGAATATCCCTGCTAGGCTTCAGGTAGAGATAAACCTGAAGTAGAAAAGTGAAAAGCTGAAGGAGGACCCAAATGGAAAGGAGAGAAATATAAAAACAGGAAAAGGAAGAGACTAATAAAACATGCAGAGAATGGTCAATTAATCCACAACAGTTTATTGTATCTCACACACTCATTTTACATGAGTAAGTAAGTGATGAATAATAAATATGCACTATCTGACATTTTGTATAATTTCTTTCTTTGATGTTTGGTGTACAAGCCCAAGTTTGAGCTTGATGGGACTTCTGAGGGCACTGAGACATTTGAAAGCTGCAATTTGCCAGAAGCACACAGCTGGCCGGTGTCACAACTGGGGTTAGAAGCCAGGCCTCTAGACATTCAGGCTGGCACTCTTTATCCACAACATTCAAATCACATCAGGGCCTGCAGTGCCCAGAACTTATATAGAGCATAAGTCAAGCAAGAATTTGCATAGGATAGAACTATATGTATTTATGAGGAGGAAATACATGTCCAAGGGATGAAGAATGAGGCTATCTTTTGTGAAATAGTGTCTTCTATAAACGGAGGTAATTCTCTTTCGTTTACGTGTCCAGAACCCATCATTAAAATTCACTTGAGAGTTATTACGTATTACTGCCAGTTCTACATTACCTGCTATCCTAGATGACGAATGAAGCCAGAATAAATGTTACAGATTTTTTAAAGCTGCATATAATATCAGCAACAGCAATAAACTTATGACATTTCACCTCCTTCAGCAAACATAACACGAAGGTCAGGAAGGATAAATCTTTGATAGAGAGAAAGAAAAATGTATTATCACAACTTCATAGTCTTCTACTACTGAGTGATGATGTTGCAACACATTTAATATTTATGTGAAAAATAAGATCAAAATGTATGCAAAGCAGATGTAATTTATCATAGTAAAGATTTGTGGCAGGGCGATAGGGAAAAATCATCAGTGAGGCAATTTATAGAAAATGTCCTTGTGGTGTATGTTTATTATTCTTTACATTTTCTTTGAATCATTTAGTGTTCGATTCAATAGCTACATACTGAGTGTCTATGCTAGGAACTGTGCTGGACTCTGAGTAGCAGGAGTGGACAGAGCCAAGTGTAGGTTTTCGAAGAGATGAGAGTTTTGTGACAGGTGCTAAACTGCCAGCTCCCGAGTGAGAAATCTTTCCTGTCAATTGATAGGGAAAGAAGGTGTGATATATGAACTTTAAAATAATCCCATTAATGGAAAGTAGTTTACTCCATTTCATTGTAAGAACGGCATGTAGTATTTACCTAAATTTTCCAAGAATAAAGGAATTACCGTTTCATTTTTAACATTCCTTCAAGTTTTACATTGAAACCAAATGTTACATGCCCCAACAATTGCATCTTTAAAGGAATAAATCTTGCTCATGATAAGTTTTCAGGCTTGAACAATTCCATTGAATTATATAAATAAGACGTTTGAGATTGTGACAACACCTGAGGATATTTTCAATTGCAAAATGTGTTATTGGACATATGTCCAAGACAAAGAAGTTCACCTCTTTTCATTTAGGTTTCCAGTTGCATCCTGCACTATGTATTTCTTCAGGTTAGTAACTTTGTCTCTCTTGATAAAAACTCTCCACGTGTAAAATATAGTTTGAAAGCTTAAAATAATAAAATTTCACAAATATTCCACAGATTGTCTTCTTATAGTAATAGTGATTATGGGTCTTTTTTTTCCTATTATAAGAACTGGGAGACTAAATTTCACTGGTTATTTTAAACTAACTGTAGTTATTTTGCAGTATGATCATGAGGGAAGGAAATATTGTTATGACATGATTTCAGAAATAACCCAGTATCAACAGAAATGAAATTTCATCATAAGAACTTGTTTTACATCTTTGTTATCCAATTGGTTCAGATCATATATTTTTTCAACAAATATTTAATAATATATGGGGCCAGCCTGGTGGTGTATTGGTTAAGTTCATACCTTCCACTTCAGCAGCCTGGGGTTCAGTGGTTTGGATCCTGGGTGAGGACCTACTCACTGCTCATCAAGCCATGCTGAGGCAGCATCCCACACAGAAGAGCTACAATACTACAACTATGATACACAACTATGTACCAGGCCTTTGGGGAGAAAAAATTAAAAAAGAGAAGAAGATTGGCCACAGATGTTAGCACAGGGCCAATCTTCCTCAAAAAAAATTTTTTTAAATAATATACTTGTGAAAATTCCTGAATTGGGTATTACAGAGAATACGAAATAATTATTGTTGGATTTTTTTGTCATGAACACATTTATTTAATGATTTGTATTTTCCCCAGCACTTCTCTATGCATTATCTAATTTAAACTTTAAAGCGTTCCTCTAAGATAGACACATAGGAATTAATACCCTTTTCAATAGACTGGGAAACTGAGGCTCAGGTTCAGATACCAGGTGGCCAGGGAAGGATAAAGCTGGGCTTCCAATTTAGGTACTCTTACTCTGTTTTCACACTGACCTGTGCCCTCAAGGAGATCACAAATCGCCACCACACACACACACGTGCATGCATACGCACACTCACACATACTGTATTTGAAGCCGTGAGGCAGGTAAAGGCAGAGTGGTGATGGGGTTCATAATCAGGGAAAGTCATATTCAGTTGATGGTAAGCAGGATACCCTTCATGGAAGAATTGCTATTTTATTAAATGACATTTATCGCATGCCTGCTGTGTGCCAAGTAGGTGATAGGCTATGCATTTAGAGGTAGGCGGTACTCCATTCTCTGCTTTCAGTTAGCTCAGAGTTCAAGGGCAAAGCTAGACAATTATAACTCAGGCTAATATGCAGAAATGCAGATTGCTCTAGAATCGCATGTAGGAGGGGCATGTAACTGAGACTATACAGAACAGGTAACACCTGAGCACTGTTATATATGTTATTCTCTAAGCAATGGAAAGACATTGACAGATTTTTAAGCAGCAGGGTTATATCTGCCATGATAGGAGAGAGAGTTGTTCCAGAGAGGGCTAACTGAGAGGTTACTGCAGCAATCCAGTCAATAAATATTTAAGGACCATATTAAGGCAACGTCAGCAGAGCTGGAGAGCACAGATTTGAGAGGTCAAATGGGCAGTATTTGGTGACAATTTGTACTCTGGGCATAGAGGAAGGGAAGAAGTCAGTAGTGATTCTTACATTTAATTTTAATACATGAACACTTGTCTCACGGAATTGGTGAATTTTATGTTAAGAGAAAAATATGAGCAAAATCCTGGTGCATGATTAATAAGTTGTTAATATCAAGATTGATTAGAATATGGAATATAAGTAGGGAAGTCATGAGAGACTTATATGGAGCTTACTAGTTGTCAGCACTGTTTCAGCTTATTTTTTAATACTGCCCTATCCCACAATGAGGTAGGAAGGTAATATTATTATCCTCTTTTACAGATGACTAAACTCAGACGGAGTGAAATAAAGTAACTTGCTCTACCAAGTCCAGTTAGATAATAGCAAAGCCAGGATTCAATCCCAGGTTGTTCTCACTTTTCGCCTCCACAACTGCTCTATGTGAAGTCAGAGCCCCAAGATCCTTGGGTACAGAATAATAACATCTCTGTGGTATTTAATATTTGAGATCAGAGTTATAGACTTTTAGATAATGTAAGACAGTGGTGAGTATTTTACATATTTTAAATTTTTTTTCTATTTTTGTCCTAAAAAAATCACACTTGAGGTCTTGTTGAAAGAATTAAACATTTAAATTAAAAATGATATTTGCAAAGAAATAAATATGAAATAATCATGAATATACATGACTTTAAAATTAATCATATGAAGGATATTTACAGTATATATTTGTACTACATATATACACGCATAGTGTATACAGTATATTTGCTGCATAATAATATACAGTATGTTTACAGTATATATTTTCTCAGTAAATAAATAGATAAAGGGAGACTACTGGAATGATGATAGAGGATTGGGAGAAATTTGCAGAAAAAGTTAAATTTGACCTTGTTAAAAGGGATGAGACCACTAAGAAATCGAGTGTAAAGAAAGAAGAGAAAACAATTGGAAGACAGACCCTTGGAGAATGCCTTTTATGTGATGTGTTTTAGGAAGACTAATATGACAAGAGTATGAATTGAAAGAGAGAAAGGAGTTGGGGAATAGTTTAGCTTGGCAGAACCAAAGGAAAGAAATCGTAGGTGCAGACACAAGAAACACTTGAGAAGCATACTATACTACAAGCTTCATGTAAGTAGAGACCTTACCTGTCATACTTAATGCTGTCTCCCCAATTACTAGAACAGTGCATGTTAGGTTCTCAAAAATACTTGGTTAATGTGGAATGAATGAAGAAGAAGAAAATCAAGATGGTTATAGATAACATGACCAGGACAGGGAAAAGTAATGAATTAATTATTCTGATACATAAAAAATCAATGATTGCGACAGTTATAATGCCATGAGCAGAAAGGGAAAAATCCACACAAAGACGTGATTTGTCAGGGTTTTTTCCCCTTGTTTTTATGGAATTAATTGGAATGATATGGAATTAGAAGTTTTCCAATGGGTGACTCTGGAAGGTGAGAGATTGGAGCTAAGCTATCAACTCCAGCTAAGAATAGACTATATGTATCCTGTTTGTTGTGGCATTTTCTAAACCTAACACCATGCTTCTTACATCAAATATTTACAGTTTATGTTTGTTCAGTAAATAAATAGATAAAGGGAGACAACTGGGGTGATGATGAAGGTTTGGGAAATGTGCATAAAAAGTTGAATTTGACCTTGTTAAAAAGGATAAAACCACTAAGAGATAGAATGTAAAATGAGAAGAAAAATCAATTGCAAGACAAATCCTTGGAGAATGCCTTTTTAATTTGGGATTTAGAAAAAAGATAAGAGAGTGAAAATTAATTAGAGTGAGAGGAAAAGTACCAAGATTGTATGATTTTACTTGGCAGCAAAGTGGAGAAGGAATTGGAAGAGAAAAAGACTAGTATCAGTGAAGAGAATTTCAAGAAGCAAGTTTTTGATTAATAAATTCAAATTTGTTTGATTAATGAATAAAATAAATTTTGATTAATAAACAAATTCAAGTTTTTGGTTAACAAATAAATAAAAAGAAACAAAGAAAGTTAGATCTGAGGAAGAGATTATTGTATTTAATGATTAGGAGATTATTACTGACAAATGATAGGGAAATTTCAATAGCAAAATCAGGGTCAAAGTTTACAGGGGGTTAATGTTACAGAAGTTTAATGATGAAAGAGAGATATCTTCTGTGGTCCCCATACAGACTTACCTTGGAGATCTTGTGGATTTGGTTCAAGACCACTGCAATAAAGTGAACATTGAAACAAAGTGAGTCACACAAATTTTTTGGTTTCCCAGGGCATATAAAAGTTATGTTTACACTATACTGTAATCTATTAAGTGTGCAGTAGTATTAAGTCTAAAAAAATGTACATACCTTAATTTAAAAATACTTTATTGCTAAAAAATGCTAACCATCATCTGAGCCTTCAGCGAGTCATAATCTTTTTGCTGGTGGAGGGTCTTGCCTCTATGTTGATGGCTGCTGACTGATCAGGGTGGTGGCTGTCAAAGGATGGGGTGGCTGTGGCAACTTTTTAAAATAAAACAACAATGAAATTTGCTTCATTGATTGGCTCTTCCTTTCACAAATGATTTCTCTGTGGCATGCGATGCAGTTTGATAGCATTTTATCATTTTAGTTTATTTACAGTAGAACTTCTTTCAAAATTGGGGCCAATCCTCTCAAACCCTATTGCTGCTTATCAACTAAGTTTATGTAGTATTCTAAATCCCCTGTTGCCATTTCAACAATCTGCAGGGCATCTTCACCAGGAGTAGGTTCCACCTCAAGAAACCGCTTTCTTTTCTCATCCATAAGAAGCAACTCCTCATCCACTGAAGTTTTACCATGAGATTGCAGCAATTCAGTCACATCTTCAGGCTCCACTTCTAATTCTAGTTCTTTTGCTATTTCCACCACATCTGCAGTTACTTCCTCCACTGAAGTCTTGAACCCTCAAAGTCAACCATGAAGGTTAGAATCAACTTCTTCCAAACTCCTGTGAATGTTGATGTTTTGACATCTTCTCATGAATCACGAGTGTTCTTTATGGCATCTAGAATGCTGAATTCTTTTGAGAAAGTTTTCAATTTACTCTGCCCAGGTCCGTCAGAGGAATCGCTATCATTGGCAGCTATAGCCTTATGAAAAGTATTTCTTAAATAGTAAGACTTGAAATTCAAAATGACTCCTTGATCCATGAGCTGCAGAATGGATGTTGTGTTAGCAGGCATAAAAACAACATTAATCTCATTGTACATCTCTGTCAGAGCTCTTGGATAACCAGGTGCATTGTCAATGAGCAGTAATATTTTTAAGGGAATCTGTTTTTCTGAGCAGTAGGTCTCAACAGTGGGCTTAAAATAGTCAGTAAACCACGTTGTAAACAGATGTGCTGTCGTCCAGGCTTTGTTGTTCCATGTATAGAGCACGGACAGAGTAGATTTAGCATCATTCTTAAGGACGCTCGGATTTTTGGAATGGTAAATGAGCATTGCCTTCAACTTAGTCACCAACTGCATTAGACCCTAATGAGAGGGTCAGCCTGTCCTTTGAAGCTTTGAAGCCAGACATTGACTTCTCTTCTCTAGCTATGAAAGTCCTAGATGGCATCTTTTTGCAATATAAGACTGTTTTCTCTACGTGGAAAATCTGTTGTTTAGTGTAGCCACCTTAGTTAATGATCTCAGCTAGATCTTCTGGATAACTTGCTGCAGCTTCTACATCAGCACTTGCTGCTTCACCTGCACTTTTATGTTATGGAGGTGGCTTCTTTCCTTAAACCTTGTGAGCCAACCTCTGCTAGCTTAAAATTTTTTTTTGCAGCTTCCTCACTTCTCTCAGCCTTCATTGAATTAAAGAGAGTTAGGGCCTTGCTCTGGATTATACTTTGGCTTAACGGAATGTTGTGGCTGGTTTGATCTATTTTTGTTAGTACTATCGAGAGGATTCTGACTCCTTGTGAACCCGTGTGCAGCAGAGCGGAACCTTGCCTGGTCTTTTTGCTCCATTCTCATCTTCTGGTGCTATATTAGACAATGTATTCACAGAGTTTTCATGGCCAATTTTTTTGGAAGTGGATGGCCAGAACCTTCTTCCTAGTCTGTCTTAGCCTAGAAACTCTGCTGAAAACTGTCCACCATGGGTGACCCTGCTGGCATTTGAAATACTGGTGGCATAGCTTTCAGCATCATAGCTACACACAGCCACCAGAGTATGATAACCAACAGATGGGTAGTGCAGTTCCCTAACTGGGAAACAAACCTGAGCCTTGGCAGTGAGAGTGCCGAATCTTAACCAGTAGTCCACCAGGGCTGGCTTTGATCTATCCAGACCACTAAAACTTTCTCCATCAGCAGAAAACCTTTTTTGCTTTCTTATCATTCATGTGTTCACTAGAGTAGCGCTTTTAATTTCCTTGAAGAACTTTTCCTTTTAATTCACAAAGGCTGTTTGGCACAAGAGGCTTAGCTTTCAGCCTGTCTCATCTTTCGACATGCCTTTCTCACTAAGCTTAATCATTTCTACCTTTTCATTTAAAGTGAGAGAAGTGCGACTCTTCCTGTCACTTGAAGATTTAGAGGCCATTGTAGGGTTATTAACTGCCCTGATTTCAATATTGTTGTGTCTCAGGGAATAGGGATGCCTGAGGAAAGGGAGAGAGATGGGAGAATGGATAGTCAGTGGAACAGTCAGAACACACATAACATTTATTGATTAAGTTCACTGTCTTATATGGGCACAGTTCGTGGCACCCCAAAACAATCACAATAGTAACCTCAAAGATCACTGATCACAGACCACCATAACAAATATAATAATAATGAAAAAGTTTGAAATATTGCGAGAATTACCAATGTGACACAGAGACACAAAGTGAAAAAATGCTGTTGGAAAAATGGCACCGATAGACATGCTCAACATGGCGTTGTCACAAACCTACAATTTGTAGAAAACACAATATCGGTGAAGCACAATAAAGTGAAGAGCAATAAAACAAGGTATGCTTGTATTTTCAGATCAGGATTGCTTGGTGATGGAACTTTCACCAGACTTTGCATAAGCTGCAAAGGGACTGTTGCCATTCCTGCTTATAAAGCAGTCTATGCTGTTCCATTGAGATGAATGGGAATTTATAAATATAAAAAATGTAAAGCAAAAATAAATCACACCCTCTTATTCATCTGCCTTTCTACTAAATAACCGTGCAAGGTTCTGTAGACTGTATCAAGTATGCTCCATTAGCAGCACCAATGAGCAGAATGGCCCAAGAGAAAAAGATGCACATTGGATGCCCCATCAGCATTGTTATTGGCTTATATCATCTGGTCTTGAAATAAAAAGTGGAAAAATCAGCAAGTTACTTATGCCCAGAAGATTATCACTTCTCCTGTTTGACCTAAAGTGTCTTTTAAAAGGACTTGCCTTTGCTGAATTTCTCAAAGTTGATATTAAATATTTAACTAAAGTAGAAGTCAGTGAGAGCATCTTTATCTACTCCCTTGCAATCAGTTTTGAGTCTTAAGACATAAATACAATTCTAATATTAGTTAGCATAATCATTCAGAAATTTGTAATAGTGTTTCATAGGGTAATTGTATGGTGAAACTGAGAGCTTTTCTTCTCCTTCCTCTGCCTCCAGAGATGACATAGGAAAAGAATGACTATGTAGAGGGTTTTGGTATTGTCTAACTCATTTTAGAAAGTTGTCTTTGGAATTATTTCCAGAGCTGTGACACATTATCTGGATATTCTTAGTGATAGTAAATCTTTCTTCTTTGAGGATGGATATAAGTTCGGGAAATGGCTTTCAATTTGGAAGCATTGCTGGGGAATAAGGTAGAGATCAAAATGGGTAATTTCATTTCTAATCAAATGAGGAGTAATTTCAAAGTAATACAACTAATATTCTTGTGTATTGTGACAATAGGCTTATGTATCTGTGCTATATTGGGGAAAGCATCAATGTTAGAATGCAAACACTCTTACATATTTTAGGAATGAGGTGTTAGAAGTTTAGCACTAAGGGGCTAGCCCGGTGGTGTAGCAGTTAAGTTCACGTGCTCCACTTTGGTGGCCTGGGGTTTGCAGGTTTGAATCCTGGGTGCGGACTGACACGCTGCTTGTCAAGCCATGCTGTGGCGGTGTCCCACATAAAGTAGAGGAAGATGGGCATGAATGTTAGCCCAGGGCCAATCTTCCTCAGCAAAAAGAGGAGAATGGGCAATGGATGTTAGCTCAGGGCTAATCTTCCTCACAAAATAAATAAATAAATATAAATAAATAAATAAGAAGTTTAGCACTAAGTTTTTCATCTTGAGATGGTCACTGCACATTGGGTAAGCAAAGTAGCTTAGTTCAAGTCAGGATTCTGATTGATTCCTGGTTGTAAATCTCAGTGACATCCTTATCACGCTTGGGGACAGGGACAGTGACTGATCTAAGGTAAAGAGACAGAAATGAGCAGTGTTGACCAAATGACTGTTAATTGTATAACAAAGGGACATTAAGAGAGAAATATCCAGAAAAATAGAGGATATAAGCAAATAGACAATTGAATATGTGCCTTGAAGAGATAAAGGATAAGAGTAAAGTGTTGCGAGAGACCAGGAATAGTCAGGCGAGAAAGGCTGTTGTTATAAAATTATGTTCATTGGAGAATTGGCTGAATTGCCTGGAGAAAAGAAGTGCCTTCTGAGTTAGGTGAACTGTAATTTCTTATGAAGCCTTGTACAGATTGTGCCTGTTGTTGGGCCAAAGCCAAGTGTTTCCAGATGGCCGTGATAACCAGGAGGCCCCTTGACAACTCTCTCCAGAGTCTAAAACAAATGGAAAGTGAAAGGTATGTCTCCTTATTAAGATTGTCTATGTATTTAAATAGAAGCATCCTTTATCAAGCATTCTGCTGATGCTGTGGCAGCTGTTCTCATCACAGAAGCTATTTCACTTAAGATGAGAAGAAGACACCTTGTTAATAAATCATATTGCATAATATTCCTATAGTACTTAGATGACATGCCAACACTTTGCAGGAAATGAAATAAAATAGACCCAGAGAGAATATTATAGTAAACTCTCCCTTTTATATCATATGGAATCATCAATTTCTGAACAAATAAGATTTAAGATATACATGTCAGTGCACATATATCTGTGTATAAAATAAGAAATCACTGCAGAGTTTGCCTAGAAAGGTTTTAACAATGAAAGAACATTTTTATGTATGTGAAGAAGGCACATAGTCAAACACATTAAAGGTTAGTTTCAACTTATGTACTTGGACAGGGTCAAAAATATGAACATGAATAAAAGGCAGGAATCTCATCTTTGCTTTATATTGAAGTATGAAATAAATATAAAGAAATATATTCAGTTTTTTGTGGTATATTAGTATACTCTGCAGAAGACTGGTAATAAAGAAGGACATGTCAATTAGTATATTACAGACATAACCTAAAATTCCCAGAAAACTTCTGATGTTAGAAAGACAGAAGTGAGTTGAAGATCAGTAAATATTTAAAGGAAAATGGGAATATTTGATGAATAAGGGCTACTCAAAGAAATAGCTAATCTTGCTTTCCTCTCATTTCATATTATACAATAGTCAAGAAAAATTATTCCCTATGATTTATTGATTGTCTGGAATTGGCTATTCAAATCTGTATATATTATAGCCATCCTCTTATTCATGAAACAGATCTATTTTTCTACAGACCATCTATTTTTGTGAAGGAAATAAAACAAAATAAGATAGTATTAGCTTATCCTTTAAATGGGAGTTAATTAATTTAAAAGAATGCTTGGTATTATGCTCTGGGTTGTTAAATTATGTTTTATTTCTATTCCTAAAAAACAGAAGAGAAGAGAACTCTTCCAAATGCATTTACAAGTCCAGCATTACCCTGATACCAAAACCAGACAAGGGTATCACAAGAAAAGAAAATTACAGGCCAATATCCCTGATGAACATAGATGCAAAAAATCCTCAAAAAATATTAGCAAACTGAAAAAAGTACAGTCATGTGCCACATAATGATATTTCGATCAATAACGGACCTTGTATATGATGGTAGTCCCATAAGATTATAATGGAACTGAAAAATTCCTATCGCCTAGTGACATTAGCCATTGTAACATCATAGTGCAATGCATTACTCATGTGCTTGTGGTGATGCCGGTGTAAACAAATGTGCTGCAAATCATCTAAGAGTGTAACACATACAATTATGTTTAGTACATAATGGTTGGTAATACTGATAAATGACTGTGTTAGTGGTTTATGTATTTACTATACTATACTTTTTATCATTATTTTAGAATGTACTCTTTATACTTATAAGAAAAATAGCTTACTATAAAACTGTATGCTGTGTTATGCTAACAGCAGTCTCATACATTTTGTGTTTACTGCAGCTCTTGATTGCATCTTTTCTCTTGTGCTTGATTTGATTTCATACTGCTTTGTTCATCATGGCCCCTAAGTGTACAAAATCCACTGCTAATGTTGCCAGTAAGTGGCCACATCAAGTGATTGGCCTGAAAACAAAATTAAAAGTCACTAAGGACTACGAAGTTGGAAAATCAGTGATGGTAATTGCTTGCCAGTCAGGCATGTCCCATCCCACCATAGCTATGATCTTGAAGAACAAGAATAAAGTGTTGGGACATGTTAAACGATCTGCTTCATTGAAGGCAACCAGACTAACGAAAAATTGAGAAGGACTTATATCCGATGTGGAGAAACGTCTAATGACCTAGACTGAAGACCAGACACAGAAATATATCCCCCTCAGCACCATGACATTCATGGCCAAAAAAAAAAAGTTTGTTTATGGTGTTGAAAGAAAAGGCTGGATCTGATTACAAGGTTGAATTTACTGCTAGCTCTGGGTGGTTTAAGCAATTCAAGAATTGTTATTCATTACATAATGTGAATGTAATTGGTGAGTCTGTGAGTTCTGACGTGAAGACAGTGAGGAATTTTTGGAAACTCTAGATTAGCTGGTTGTGGAGGAAAATCGCTTGCCAGAGCAACTATTCAACATGGATGAAACCTCCTTATTCTAGAAACAGATGCCTGAAAGGACTTTCATCCATAAGGAGGCCAAGTCAATGCCAGGTTTCAAGACTTCTAAGGACAGAATAACAGTCTTGCTTGGGGGAAGTGTTTTAGGCTACAAATTGAAATCCTTTGTGACCTGGCACAGTGAGAACCCCAGGGCCTTCAAGCATATCAATGAACACACAGTGCCAGTGTACTATAGGAGCAATAAGAAGTCATGGATGACCGAGCTTCTCTTCCAAGATGCCGTCCTGAATTGCTATGGGAGCAAAATAGAGAAGTACTATTTGGAAAATAACATACCTTTCAAGATTTTGCTTATTGTTTATAATGCTTCTGGACATCCCCCTTTTATTGGTGATCTTCATCCTAGTATCAAGATGGTGTTTCTCCCTCCAAACACTGCCGCTTTGATCCAACCAATGGATCAAGGAAATATAGCAGCTTGTAAGGCCTACTACCTGAGGATGACATTTGCCTGGATATTGCTGCACATGAAGAAGACATTAAGAAGACACTGATGCAATTCTGGAAGGATTATAGCATCTATGACTGTACCAAGAACCTTGCTTGGGCTTGGAGTGATGTCACCAAGGAGTGTATGAATGGCATCTGGAATAAGACACTCAGGAGGGTCATCCATGACTTCCAAGGATTTGCCAAGGATGAGGAGGTTGCAAAAATCAACAAGGCTGTGGTTGAGACGGCAAACAACTTTAACCTGGGTGTGGATGAGAATGACATTGAGCAGCTCCTAGAGGTGGTTCCTGAGGAATTGACTGATGAGGAGCTGTTGGAACTGGAATAGGAAAGCATAGCTGAAGAAGAGGTAAGAGAAAAGGAAACTACCAGAGAAGAAAAAGAAGACAAGCCCAAAGAAAATCCATAGTGAAGAATTTAGCAAAAGATTTTGCAGACCTCAACGAGCCCCTTAAAACATTTGAAAACATGGACCCCAACATCAAAAGATTTTTATTAATAGAGAGGAATGTTCATGGTGCATTATCTGCTTACAAACAAATCTATAATGAACAAAAAGAAAGAAACCAACAAACCACTATGGACATATTTCTGGAAAGAGTGATTCATCCTGAAGAAGAGCCTCAGGCTGGTCCTTCAGAGGGTGTTCCAGAAGAAGGCATTATTATCATAGAAGATCACAGCTCCATGCATGTTATTGCCCCTAAAGACCTTCCAGGGGGACAAGATATGGAGGTGGAAGACAGTGATACTGACGATCCTGACCCTATGTAGGCGTAGGGCTAATGTGTATATTTCTGTCTTAGGTTTTAATGAGAGAGTTTAAAAAGTAAAAAAAAAAAAAGAAAAATTTTAAAAACAGACAAAAGCTTATAGAATAAGCATATAAAGAAGGAAAACATTTTTGTTGGCTGTACAATGTGTTTGTGTTTTAAGCTGTGTTATTAAAAGAGTCAAAAAGTTTAAAAAATTAAAAAGTTTACAAAGCAAAAAAATGATAGTAAGCTAAGGTTAATTTATTATCAAAGAAAGAAAAATATTTTTAAGTTTAGTGTAGCCTAAGCGTACAGTGTTTATAAGTCTACAGTAGTGTACATTAATGTCCTAGGCCTTCACATTCACTCAGCACTTACTCACTGACTTATCCAGAGCAACTTTCAGTCCTGCGAGCTCCATTTATGGCAAGCGCCCTGTACAGGAGTACCATTTTTATCTTTTATGCCATATTTTTACTGTACCTTTTGTTTAGATACACAAATTCTTACCATTGTGTTACAGTTGCCTACAGTATTCAGTACAGTAACATGCTGTACATCATTATAGCCAAGGAGCATTTGGCTATACCATATAGCCTAGGTGTGTAGTAGGCTATACCATCTAGGTTTGTGTAAGTACACTCCATGATCTTCACACAGTGATGAAATCACCTAATGACACATTTCTCAGAACATATCTCTGTGGTTAAGCGATGCATGACTGTACATAAAAAGGACCATACCCCATGATCAAGTGGGATTTATTCCAGGGATGCAAGGATGGTTCAATATACACAGATCAGTCAATGTGATACGCCACATTAACAAAATGAAGGACAAAAATCATATGAGTCTTCTCAATAGATGCAGAAAAAACATTTGACAAAATTCAACATATATTTATGATAAAAACTCTCAACAAAGCAAGTATAGAGGGAACATACCTTAATAAAATAAAGATCATATAGGAAAGCCCACAGCTAACATCATACTGAATGGTAAAAAGCCAAAAGCCCTTCATCTAAGATCAGCAACAAGACAATGCTCACCACTGTTATTCCAGATGGTATCAGAAGACCTAGACAGAAATTAGGCGAGAAAAGAAATGGAAACTATCCAAATTGGAAAAGAAGAAGTAAAACAGTCACTATTTGCAGATGACATGATATTATACATATCTGTGAGTTCAGTAAAGTTGCAAGACACAAAATCAGTACACAAAAATCTGTTGCATTTCTGTACACTAATAATGAACTATCAGAAAGAGAAATTAAGAAAAAAATTCCATTTATAATTGCATCAAAAAGAATAAAATACTTAAAGAAATAAATTTAACCAAGGAGGAGAAAAACCTATACATATTTAAAATGACAAGACATTGATGAAATGAACAGAAGAAGACAAAAAATGGAAAGATATTCCATGCTCATGGATTTCAAGCGTTAACACAAAGATATCCATACTACACAAAGGAATCTACAGATTCAATGCAATCCCTATCAAAATTCCAATGGCATTTTTCACAGAAATAGAACAAACAATCCTAAAACTTGTATGGAACCATGTAAGACCCCAAATAACCAAAGCAATCTTGGGAGAGAAGAGCAAAGCTGGAGGCATCACACACCCTGGTTTCAAACTATATTACAAACCTATAGTAATTAAAATAGTATGCTACTGGCATAAAAACAGACACATAGATCAATGGAACAGAATAGACAGTCCAGAAATAAACCCATATATATAGTCAATTAATTTACAACAAAGGAGCCAAGAATATACAATGGGGAAAGATAGTCTCTTAAATAAATGGTGTTGCGAAAATTGAACAACCACATGCAAAAGAATGAAACTGGACCACTATCTTACACCATACAAAAAATTAACTCAAAATGGGTTAAAGACTTGAACGTAAGATCTGAAACCATAAAACTCCTAGAAGAAAACACAGGCAGCAAGCTCCTGATATATGTCTTGGTGATGATTTTTGAATCTGGCACCAAAAGCAACAAAAGCAAAACTAAACAAGTGGGACTACATCAAACAAAAGCTTTTGCACAGCAAAGAAAATCATCAACAAGATGAAAAGGCAACCTCTGAATGTGAGGAAATATTTGCAAATCATATATCTGGTGAAGGGCTTACAACCAAAATATATAAAGAACACATACACCCCAATAGGAAAAAACCAAACAATAGTATTAAAAAATGGGCAGAAGATCTGAATAGACATTTTTCCAAATAAGACATACCAATGGCCAACAGGTACATGAAAAGTTGTTCTACGTCATTAATCCTCAGGGAAATACAAATCAAAACCACAATGAGATATCACCTCACACCTGTTAGAATGGCTATTATCAAAAAGACACAGAAATAACAAGTGTTGGAGAGGATGTGGAGAAAAGAGAACACTTATGCACTGCTGATGCAAATGTAAATTGGTGCAGACACTATGGTTATCAGTATGGAGGTTCCTCAGAAAATTAAAAATAGAGCTACTACATGACCCAGCAATTTCACTTGTGGGTATTTATTTGAAGAAAATGAAAACACTAACTCGGAAAGATATATGCACCTCTATGTTCATTGCTACATTATTTGCAATAGCCAAGATATGGAAACAATCTAAGTGTCCATTGATGGATGAATGGATAAAGAAAATGAAGTCTATGTATACAATGGAATATTATTCAGCCATAAAAAAGAATGGCATCTTGCCATTTGTGACAAGGATGGACCTTGAGCACATTATGCTAAGTGAAATAAGTCAGACAGAGAAAGACCAATACCACATGCTCTCTTATATGTGGAAACTAAATTTAAAATAAAAAAAAAAAAAAAACCAAGCTCATGGATAGAGAACAAATTGGTGGTTGGCAGAGGTAGAGGATGGGGGGTGGAAAAAATGGGTGAACTGTTGCTTTTTTATAGTTAAAAAAAATAGAAAGAAATTATTCTTGTTATATTGTGGAGAACTGAATGGAAGGGGCATAATTAGATGCAGAAAATTTGGGTAGGTATTCCAATAATCCAAGTGAGAAACACAGTATTATCCATTAGTTAAGAGCATGGACTCTGAATCTAGACTGCCTAGGTTTGAATACAGCATGCGTCACTGAATAGCTCTGTGACCATGGGTAAATCACTTAACCTCCCTGTGTTTCAATTTTCCTATCAGTAATTTGTGAATAATAATAGTCCTACCTCAAAAGTTATCATGAGAAATAAACAAGTTAATGTACCATAGGACATGCCAGACATAAGGCAAGCACAATGGACACATATGCTGTCCGTGAACTAGGATAGTTGGAATGGAGATAGAAATAAGTGGACCACATTTCAATATATTTAGGTGTTAAGATGAATGTGACTTAGTGATGGTCTGACCATGGGAAAGGAAACAGGAGAAGGTAGTGTCATATGCCATTCACTGGAATACAAATATTGTTAGAGGACAAGGGATTGTGGGAACGATGGGGACTTTCAAATGAAATATAATTTTTTTAAGAATGATGGTCCTAAGCCAAAACGTTCTGGTAATATTTTTTGTTTTGTAGGGAGTAGACTATATGGGGTAAGTTAAATCCATGGGGAAGATTAAAATTAGGAGTTCTGAACTTAACTGCTACTTTTCTGAGTGACACACTGTGAAAGATGTCTCTTTCTGGTGACATGTCTTTTTATATATGATGTAAGTCTTGCATCCATTTTCTTTTAAAGAGTTTTTGGTCAGCATTAGAACTCTTTGGAAACACACTGACCTTAAGTATAAAAGCACCATAAACACAAGAAGGCCTTTTAGAAGAATCAGTTGTTATAGGGAATGCGCTGTTATGAATGTGTATAAATCCCAGGTAACTGCAGTTTGTTCTTATAACTAATGATTTTTACTTGCACTTTTTTTTATGAGGCTGTCCTAAAATATGTTTACACTTACATAGTTTGTTAAACAATAATGTATGTATTTTCTTGTTGCTAGAATTATTTTTAGTGCTTTACAGTTCTTTGACTTCCTCAGAGTGCTAAGTAAATAAGTGCTCAAATATTTGCTGGATCATTGATATAAACTCTATATTTCTTTCCATTTGTTGATTATTTTGTATTTTATATAGAAGGGCATTAAGTTTCAAGCAGTCCGTGTGCTTGTATGCCAATTTCAATGCTTTATCCTTTCTATTTCCCCTATTCTTCTAGTCTGCTCCCAGTTTTCAAGAGGAGTCTATGCTATTTTTGGATTTTATGACAAGAAGTCTGTAAATACCATCACCTCGTTTTGTGGAACGCTCCATGTTTCCTTCATCACTCCCAGCTTCCCAACAGATGGCACACATCCATTTGTCATTCAGATGAGACCTGACCTCAAAGGAGCACTTCTCAGCTTGATTGAATACTATCAATGGGACAAGTTTGCATACCTCTATGACAGTGACAGAGGTAAGTGACAATATCCTTATCTCTTTGTAATGAGTCAAATTCAATGCCTACACTCGACACTTATATGTGATGTTATAGAGCTACACAGGTGTATTAAAGTCCAAGAGTCACTTGGTTTAATTTTGTTATGCAAGTGAATAATGCAATTCAAAACCTGGGAAATATATTTAGAATAAAACAAAAAAGAAGTTGTGAAAGTACAATTTACAGATATAGAGTGTGTCAATCCAGTGCCCAAATGTTCAGTTGTAATGTTAAAAGCACCTTTTGGCCTCAGTAGCTGAGACCCTATGGTGACTATGTTACTAGTCCAAGGTCAGTGAAGTGGCTGCCTTGAAAATTGGTTTAAGTAAAATCTGAATAAATATATAAATAAGACCTACAGAAATTTATAGTTGTTAAATATTTTCACATGCAAAAGTTTTATCAGACAGGTACAATGATTAACCGTGCTTTAAAATGAGATTCCTGCATCTCGGAGAAGTTAAAGGACTTGTTCATCTACCTGTGCGTAGTACAGCTGAACACAGGTCTTCTGACAAAAGACCTCTGCATTTTTCACAATTCTGTGTAATTGTTTATGATAAGATGTTTTTGAATAGCATGCCAATTAGACAGAGTCTTGGCTCATCATACTAAAAGTTTTTTTGTGGGGTGGGGTGGGGGGTGACTTCCTTTGTGTTTCCTATATCCCCTGTTGGAAAGTTTAATATTAGCAGACCTGCCTGACTTACTTGTCTTGGAATCCCAGATGTTCTTAACCATTCCTGGATCCATGATTCAGCTTCAGTGGGTCTGTGTCCTTCCTAGAATTGTATGAACATTTTGTGCACATGTTCATCTGTGTATTTTTCTAGAAAGAGTATCATAACCTAACTTGAAAGAATTGAGAACCACTATTGTAAGAGTACCTAAGTACCAAACTGCTTCCTTCAGCAGCTTGCTTCCTGGAATATTTAACGGTTCAAATGAAAACCAGAAGCTTGTTTCCACCAAGAGAGGGCAGCTTGTTAACCAGCAAGGGCAGACAAGAAGAGAGCCAGCCATCAGTCAATTGTCCATTGATCAGTTTGTAGTCATTTACTGCAGCAATCCCCAGTCAGGAGTGCTCAAGCGAGGTGTCTGATTCTCTTCCCCATCCTCCCAGTCCTGGGAATAACATGCAGTGGAAAAACCAGTCAGCACTGTACAAGCTAAACAATTTTGCTGTGTCAACAACTTTCCCCCCCTCTTTCAGAGGGGAGAGCTTTGCTATTCCCATGGGGAATGAAAAACTAAAACAGAACCATTTCAAGTAAATATGGATTCCAATGTGCTGGATGATTATGAAGCATACTTCTTCTTAATGTGATCAAAAGGCTTATAAAACTGAGCTTATTCATAGTCTTTCCTCTTGCTCTCTGCTAAGTCCTTCAGTACTCTCTTACGTTAATAAAACTAGCGTGAAATTTGGGAGTATTCTTAATACCTCATTCACCCTTGCATCTTCTTGATGTGATTTCTACCACCTAAATGTATTTTATCTCTAGACACTCTTCTGTTTCATCGTCATGACTCCAGGCCAAGCCACTGTAATGTGTTCATTCCCTCATCTCTGCATTTCCACACTTGTTTCTCTTTAATCCATTTTCCACCAAGTAGCCAGAATTTTTAAATGCTTTTAAATGCTTTTCTGACCACATCACTTCCTTGTTTAAAACACTTCAATGGCTTCACATTATAATGAGGATAAAATTGAAAATTCTTAACGAGGCTTTAAGGTCTTTATAGTATCTGGTTCCTGCCAATTTATATTACTGTCCTGCTTGCTCACTAAGTTAAATCCATCTAAATAAACTTCTTTCACTTTCTCAGATGCATCAAAATCTTTCACCTCAAATCTCTGCACACATCTCTAATTCTTTCTCCTCCTTCACATCTCAGTTTGTTTAGCGTTTCCACAGAGATGCATTTCATACTGTTCTTCTCTCTCAAAGCACTCTCTTCTTTCCCTACATAGTACTTATCACAACTTATAATCAATAGTGGTGTTCATTTTTTCAACCAAGAAGTGCTATTGAGCTCCTACTGTGTTCCAGGGACTGTTTTAGTCACACAGGCTAAGCATTATGCTTTTTATTTAAGATCTGGCTATAAGCCCCAGGAAGGCAATGCCCAGGCAGTACCCAGTACACAGTGCTTAGGATAATGCTGGAACAGAGTTGATATTCAATAAATAGGGTTAATAAATGAGTGAGTCAAGCATCTGTTCATTTTAAGTTTGAGATGATATTAGAATCTGAATCTTGTTTGCTAAATCGACGGATCAGAAGATGGATTCTCTTTACTGTTTGACAAAGTTGAAGGTGGCATTTTTAGTTTAGGGATGTACTTCACCGTCACTATGACTACTTCTAGTTGAAAGTGAACTTTTGAGACAATTCAAATAGACAACTGCCAATATAAATAGAAAAAGAGAAACTCTAGTATTTGAAGAGAGATACTGAAGAAGGAAGAGCTCTGGGAAATGATCGGGTGAAGATGGATGGATTTATGTACTTGTGAAAAGAACCTGAGACATTTTAAAATGATTTTATTAATACTTTAGAAATGTTAAAAGAAATCAAAGTGATGATATAATCTACAATCATTAAATTATACAAATTGATTTGAGTCCAAGTGCGTCTGTTGAGAGAACATCAAAGTAGAGTTATAGTATTAAGTAATTATACATTAAAGCCAAAAATGACCCTATGGATACATTTGTAAGGTATTATCAAATAGCTGCATATGTTTGTTTGTTTGTTTTGTTTTGTGGGGAAGACCAGCCCTGAGCTAACATCTGTTGCCAATCCTCCCCTTTTTGCTGAGGAAGACTGGCCCTGGGCTAACATCCGTGCCCATCTTCCTCCACTTTATATGGGACGCCGCCACGGCATGGCTGACAGGCAGTGCGTCGGCGGGCGCCCGGGATCCGAACCAGCGAACCCCGGGCTGCCAAGCGCGGATTAAACCGCTGCGCCACCGGGCGGCCCCGCTGCATATGTTTTAATATGAGTATTATTATACTGGCCTTTCATCTGAAACTATTTTCAGGAATAAATGTGTAAGACTCTAAAAATACTGGCAAAAGCCTTGACCTTTCTGTAGTGCTTTACTTGACTCATGGAAATGGGATTTTTGCTATCTGATTTTTTCTTATTAATGTCTTAATTTATATAGCTTTGCCATCATATTACATTTTAAAAAGTTTATTCATGCGTTCATCATGTGACCTGCTTTCTTTCCTTTGGTCCTTAACCCATTTCTCTTATACTTCAAGGAAGCACTCTTTATTTTAATGTTACATGATTTGAAAATGCATCTGTGTTCCCTTTATCTATATTATGCATGCTTTTAAAAATAGATTCTATGATTTCATTTTCCCAACTTATATGTTTACATGCCTCAATTTCAAACAATATGGTCTGTTCTTGATGTGGCACTCTCTTCACTTTCTAGATTATATGGTTTTTTTCCAGTTTTTGATAATCTTTACTTTTCTGAGAGTCTAGATCAGATAAACATATTGTTAAATTTTAATTTCTAAATATATAAATTGATGTTCTTTTGGACAGCATGGGGCCCAAGCATGAAAATGGTTTGACAACATTCTGCCCTGAATATGAGCTAGATGAAAAAGCTATAAACATTTTTATGCTTCTCCACTGCACTGCTCTTAACTAAGACTGCCAATTAAACCATTCCTGTTTCCAGCTGTCCATCCAAATGCTGAGCGGCAGGTCCAGGAGACTACACCCAGTTGTAAACAGAGAAGGACATAGATACATCCTGGTCTTTGTATAGATCATCTTTGACTATTTCAAGTTTACCAGTGAGGAGTGCTGAAACTGTTCAGTTGGTGCCACGTGACCTTTTAGGATGCTGGTGTCTTCTCTTTATCCAAGCCGTGTTGCAGCAACCTGCCAATCTTTGATGATGCAGTACCCTTCTTAAAAGCTGCATATTATTACTTCATAGAGAGTAGGTAGATAGATCTTCAATACATTTTGAACTATAGAGTTATGGGGTCACCTATGATAATGCATTAAATATAGTTTTATCTTTGGGTGTATATGTACTAAATTTGAGCAGGACTTAATCAAAATGTGGTTTTTATTTGTTGGTTCAATGTCAATAAGATAAGGTAATACATTTCTATAGACAGTAGGTAAAACCAGAACTGATGCTTTATGTCTTTATGTCTTGGTTTTAATTTTGAGCCATACTCTTTGTCCCCTAAAGGGAAGGCACTTTGATTCTATTTCCAAAAAGACATTATGCATAGAATAAAAATGCTTCCAAATTGTAAATTTCTTTTCAGATGTTCCTAAGAAAGTCAATGAGGAAAATATATGTTAATCTAATCCGGCTGAGGCATGCTGCCATGATTTAGTGATCATAAATATTAATTTTTGTGCCTGAAAGATGAATAAGGGCAGTGAATTTTAAATGGAACAAAGAAAATATTTTTAAGAAGAAAGACATGGTCTGAATGAAATATACCTGTTTGCAGTAATCATTTTTAATCCCATCCATTAATGTGCAAACTAAGACATTTAGACTTCACCTGTTTTTAGGCTGACTTTTCAATAACTCTCTTACAGCATTATTAACACTAGTTCAAGATGAGTCTGTGAACTGCCACTAGTAATAGTTTGAGAGGGTTTCAGGGAGATTGTCAGCTTACAAATAAGTTATCCAGCTCAAACTAGTCTGGCAACAATCAGGCACATGAAGAAGTCATATAATCCAATAGTACTATAGTCCAGCCATTCTTTATTTTAGCCAAAAGTCTGAGAATTTGGTAGAGTTTAGAACTTAATTGCAGACTCTTGTAATATTCTTGACGTTTTGTATAACATATTTTAAATATATTTATTAGGAGGGACAGTTAATTTTCTGGATTTTTTTTTCCTATTTGTAGATGAACAACTGCATATCTCAAGTGTTCTTTGTTCTAGGTAATTCAATAATAAGAAATCAGTCTCTGCTATAATAATTCAAATATCCTGATATAGTAGTGTATATATTAGAGTTGAATGATCACTACTTACTGAAAGCTTTAAACAAACCAATATTTATATACAACTTCCATTGTCCATAAAAGTTTCTATTTTGAATTAAGAGATGAATGTACTTATGAAGATACTTCTATGTTAGTTTAGTGGAAGGAAAAGAGGCATATCTCAAGTAATACTTTCTCCCCTAATTAGAATATGGTACCAAGAGATCCAAAACATGAATTTGTGGATGTTTGAAGAATTTAATTTCACCTCAATAGTTGTAACATGCATTGTTCAGTGATTTTTAAATTTTAAAATAACCAGACTTGATACAAAACTCTTAGCTGTGGTGAAGGGGCAGATTAAGTTGAGAGAGAGTTTGAGAGGGTCAGTTACTATTACTGAAAAAACAAGTGTAAGAATATGGATTACTAAGCATGGGACAACAGTCTCTTCAAATCTTGAGTCAGATCATACCATGGTTTGTGAATTACTTCTGGCTGTCCTTAGGAGATGATTTTATATTATTCAGTGTTTTCTGACGAAACTAAATTCATCAACTCTGATATTGCACCACTTGAGCAGTTCAGCTTCTTAACAAATGGATGTATTTTTTTTTTAGATTTCATAGGTTACAAAATATTAATAACAGGGAATTCACATCAACTGTGAGTTACTTTTGACACACAGAATGAATGAGTTTGAATCTCAGCCATTTCTTTAAATGCATTCTTACTGATTTTACACATCATTTCCGTATTCTCTGATAAGGTGAATTGCCAATAAATGTTAGGTTTAGAAATATCACTTGATGAAATCCATTTCCAAATTGTCATTTATATTTAAAATTTCTTGTAATATATGTTGAAAGATGGGACAGAATATCAAGAGCATTATCACCTTTAAACCTTTAGTATGTGGTAAACTTCATAATTAAAAAAAAATGAAATGAAATAATTTATCACCCAGAAGAAAGGAAGCCCGCTTGTAAGTGCTGTATGATAATATGTGGATAGCATATAGAACATCATCCACAGATATGCTTTTAAAGAGATGACAAAGAAGAGCTGCATAATGTTGGAAAGTGGACAAGTAGGACTAGACTTTTTTTTCCTACTTGGAAAGAAAACTGGATAGACTTAATAACTGTTTTCAGGCATATTGATAGCTATCGAATTGATCATGATGACCACCTGTGTGTATTCTATCTTCACTAATGATGAAAAACAGGAAAAGGACTTGAATTGTATCATGGAAGGATTTAATTTACTTATAGTGAATGGAAGTCAAATGCGATCCATGAAGTTTTTAAAATGTTTTATTATTAATAGATTTTTTACAGTGGCATGTGATCTCTGTTCAAATTATCACTTGAGAAATTCTGGTTTGTTCTATATTTTTTGGCACAAGACTGGATAGAGGAAACCAATTTTGTTGTTTTGCCAAAAAAACAAAATTCACTTTGAGTTCAATTTATGGTTCAACTTGCCAGTTTGCAATGAAAATAAATTATTTTTAATTTTTGTTATGAAATGTTTTACATGACAAAATAGAGAGAATAATATGAAGACCTCTAAGGACTCTTAGCTCAGCTGTGTTAATGACCAACATATGAACAATCTTGTTTTATCTACATCCCTCTGCCCTTGACAATTATTTTGAAGCACATATCTGATATCATGCCCTTTCATCTGTAAATATTTGTACTTTGAAAGAAGTTTCTCTGGTTTTAAACATAACCATGATATCATTATCATATATAGACAAAATTAACAATAATTCATTAACATCATCTTTTTTTTCAGTTTGTTTGAATCAGGATAAAAATGAGGTCCATATATTTTAATTGGTTAATATATCTCTTAATGCTTTTATAATGTAATGTAGAGTTTCCCACAGTCTGGATTTTGATGATTGCAACACGATGGTATTTAGCATATTACTCTGTGCCATATATTCCTTATAAATTGGTAGTTAGATCTAGAAGCTTGATGATACTTATGTTCACTTTTTTAGTATGAATGCTTTATAGGTGGCGTCGGGTATTCCCATTTGGAGACACGTAACTTCTGGTTCTCTCTTTTTGTGTTGTTAGCAGCAGTTAATGACTGTTACCTTGATTCATTAATTCACCAGGTATTACAACATGATTATAATTCTAAATCTATATTCATTCATCATTTATTAGCTGGCGTCTCTCCAAAAAGAGAAATCTCCCTTAATTAATTATTATCCTGAGTATAGTTCATAGAGGAAAGGCAGGAAAATGCTTCTTCCTCTTCTTTTATTTACCAGATTTCAAAATAATAACTTGACTCCCTAGCATCCTTCAAAGGCAACCAAATATTTTTAAAAATATTATTATGAATTCATGAATTTAAAATATTTTATGTATTTAAGTCCTTTGCAGTTATTGTTCTTATTGATATTCAAATTTCCTTATCTTTAAAGTGATTCTCATCAGATTGGCTCCTGAGTCTTTTGACACAATGCTGATCATTTTGGAGAGCTTTCTTGCTTTCTGGTATCACAAGATTTTCTTGGCTTCTTTTATATACTCTTGACCAATATTGAATCAATAAAATTTTTAATGATGTTTTACAGGTTCAAATAGTTTTCAACAACATTTAGAATGCACATATCTTTTTTGCCGTGGTAAACAGATTTAAATAAAATTTAGTACATGAATAAAGTTCATAGAGCAATGTGATCACATTTGATAAATCCATCATTTTATAAGTAAAAGGAATCCAATATTCTTCTGAGAAAGATGCAGATCTTTCTGGAATCAGGAAGATGATGTGATGAGTTCTGAATTCTTTTTGGAGCCTTGATTTTGTATTGTTCATTAGCCTATTAATAGATATGATGAACTTGCATTGACTGTGAAGAGTTGAAGTGGAATGGAAGACAAGTTTGTATACTGGTTGTCCAAGTGCTAAACTGCAGATTTAACTTTAGGAAATAAATTCACAAGTTGTTTTCCCTCTCAATCCTACATTATGAGGGAATGTATGAACAATTAAAAGTAAAAATAAAATTTTATAAGTCCTATGATGCTATAAGGAAAGTTACTTATAAATAGTAAAATGGTCTCTCATTTAGGAATTTAAGTAAATGTAAAAAATCTTTGCTAAAAAACTAACTGCTACCATCTGGTTAATAGGTGAACATTTTAATTTCTATGGGATCAGTCTCGATAACAGGAAACGATATAACAGAAGGTTGAGAAAACAGACAACAACTGCTGACTAGAAAACACTAGGAGGAAATACAGCAGCCTTATAGAAATTATTGGTTCTTAGACTCACATACATTCATCTCGCTGAAAATGTACTCAACCTTTTGAGGATATTAATATGAAATGATAGACTATCATATATAATGAAACAAGTTTTTCCATTCTATAAGAGAAAGAAATTTTTGTGATGTCTTTTGATTTCACTTAAACCAGAGGTATTAAAGACATTACACTTTGGTAAAATCCAAAAGAAGACAGCTAAGAGAGCTGAAAGGAGGGGATAATATTTTTCCCCCAAACTATGACTGTCTCAGTCAGAACAATAGCACACCGTTTTTGATGTGAAGGGGAAATAAGTAGATGTTGATAAAGATCATAGCTGTAGCTTTTTAGAGGAGTCAACGTCACCTTAGTTGCACAAAAATGTCAGCCTTAAAAATATATTCTGCGTTATACAACGCAATTCTGAGTTATTCAAGTGTCTTTATCAGTCATCATTTTTTTTTCCTTCCTAGGCTTATCAACACTGCAAGCTGTGCTGGATTCCGCTGCTGAGAAGAAATGGCAAGTGACTGCTATCAATGTGGGAAACATTAACAATGACAAGAAAGATGAGACCTACCGATCACTTTTTCAGGATCTGGAGTTAAAAAAGGAACGGCGTGTAATCCTGGACTGTGAACGGGATAAGGTCAACGACATTGTAGACCAGGTTTGCTACTCTGTTTTCTAATGACACTAAATACAGAATATGCGTGCGATGTCAGCATTTGCGTTGAGTATTTGTGTGAGGTGCTTGAACAGCAGTTTTTACTGTGTGATTTACGTAGGATGCAGCCAAGATCATCAATTAAATGATCTCGGGCTTCAGTTAGCAATAGCAGATGGTCTTCAGTAATGCTGACACATCATACTAATCATGAAATATATTCAATATATAATTCCTGATTCTTATATTTTACATTTTGAACGTTGCCCTAAACTTTGATATTTTTAATTGGAAACTTAAAATTTAACTCTGCTGAACTTTTTAGAGATAAAGAAATAGACAAGTATTAAGTGAAAATAAATCCGGGGCCTAAGGGAAAAGAGAGTAGCTCATAAATTCTTTGACAATACATGAAGTATTCGTTAGAGTACAGAATAGTGTGCCAAGCCTGTATTGTTGTCTAAATGAGTCTGTCTTCAGAAAAAGCACGTATCTATTTTTCCAGGAAGTAATATTTGCCTCCTACTAGGTTTTGTGTCACTATAAAACTATTAATCTATGAAATTAAAATATGTGAGAAAGACACATTCAGTCTGCGTTTACTGGTTGAGAAGTAAACTAGGTATATTAATTTGGAATGTTTTAAAGAGTAACATGATACCAGAGGTAAGGTTGTTTTTCTGTGCTTACCATATCACCCTGGTTCCATGTAAGATCTTTCAGGACAACACAGCCATGCCATAACATCCTAATGATAAGAATAAAATCCCCTGTATTTTATAGATATGGTAAGCGACCAGAGTGGTGAAGCAGCATTATGATTTGTAAAGTAAGGCCTCCTTCACTGGGTATCTGCTTCTATTCCCAGCTGATAAACATGTGTGTGTGTGTGTATAATGGTGATTGCTAGTTCCTTGGAGTAACATAGGATTGGAAGAAAAATACACAGTTGAGTATGCATTTCTTGGCCTTTCTATGCTTTGAGGAGAAAGTTAGATTCACTAATTTGTATAACACCAAGTGCTTTGCAAATATAAATATTGATGAAGCCTTAATTGATATATAATAATATAGACTCTAAGACATATGAAATGGATCTCATGAAATATTGAATAACTGAATAAAACTAGCTTCTTATGAAAAAGGACCAAATGATATATGCCAGAGAGGTGAACATTTCATTAGAAAAGTCTTGATTCCTGTCTCAGGAGTTGAAGTTAGGATTGTTTTTAACCTGAAGGCCTCTTTTTTAAATGTGAACTTCAACAACTCATTTGAATTTCATAGGAGAGTCTCATTAAAACTGAATTTTAATAATAGTCATTAGTCTTTGGTTTAAAAAATTTCAGTATTCATGACTCATCATAATAAATGTTAGAGAAAGCCCATATGAAAATAATGCTTTCCAAAGAGAGAAGAGAGAAACTATAAGAGAAACTGGGAATTTGTAGAATGTAATGTTTTGAAGCAAATATTTGATCATGATTAAATAAATGTCCATATGGACATCCATTCAGAATGTACAGAATATTTTGCACATGTATATTATTTGTATTTTCATAAGACACTCTTGAATGTATTCAATGAGTGTATACAATGGATGGTTACATCATTCAACAAACATTTATCGAGGACATCTATGTTTGGAATGAGGGATGCAAAGAGAGGTCAGAAAAAGTGGTGTCAGCGCCACATGAACTCATTGTTTAGAGGAGAGGAAAAAGTGTATACATGTAATACTACAATATTGCAAGTTATACACTGTGGTCTAAGAGAATGGAGAAGGAAGTACCTATTTTAAAAGGGGTGGGGTGATCTATGAAGGATTCACATATGGGTATCATTGGGCTGGTTTCAATTCATTCATTTATTCCTTCAATAAATTTCCCTGAATCTCTAATGTTTGCTGAAGAGGCACTGCAGTGGACCCAAGAAAGTAATGTTAAACAAAATAAAAATAGGCAAGACTCCAGCAAGGTGAATATTTATGATGTATTTACAGAAATTAATATGTAATTATAATAATGGTATATATTGTGAATGAAAATAATAGGATGGTAGAGAATTATAGAGAGAAATAATTTAGATTGGGAGATCATGGAAGATCTTCAAGGAATAGAGTTCACCAGGCAAAAAATGGGGTTGAAGTACATTTCAAGAAAAGGAAACACTATTTACTTACTTACTCTATCAATAATTACAAGAGAATAGAGATGAGACAAAATTTTAATTTTCATAGTAGCTTAAAGTTAGAAATAGAATTGAACTTTGTTAGACTATGAGTATTTTATCATTTAATCAAACCTTGGAGGCACTTATGTCTAGCTGTAATTTGATAGGAAAAAAACTCAGCCATCAAAAACATTTAGAAATTAACATAAATTTTCTATTGTTAGTGTAAGACTAATGGTTATTATGAAGCAAAGATATGATGGTTATTAGTATGCCAACACTAATTCTTATGTACAAAAGTAGGGCTAGTGAATTTTTGTATCCCTCCTTTCTTTCAATGAACACTAAACTCAAGTAGAGACCACTAATAACACCATTTATCCTATGTTTTTTCTTAATTCCCAGAAGGAAGACATGCATGATTCAGAAAGTAGAATGTACAGTAAGCAGAGCCAACAGATGTCAGTAGGAAATATGAAGGACATAATCAACTCGATTCACCTGATACTAATTAATATATTTTTCATTCAAAAGGACATATTTTCTTCAAAATTCTCCCTTTAATACAGAAGGTTCCATTTCTTGGAAAAGGCAATTTAGTTGTGTTATACAGAATAGGTTAGAATTTAGTATAAGACCTAACTCCTTTCCAAATAGCTACCACTTAGTATTAAAGTGGCATGTGGTCCCATCCTTCCTAGGATTTTGCCCTTCATCTTTAACTGAATGCATTGCTTTCGAGTACCTGCCTGTCTATGATGAGGGAAAGTCAGGGTATTCTTCCAGGAGGTAACATTGGGCCGAGATTCATTGTGCCTTAAGAGTAAATAAAGCAAAGGATATCGTGGTGGAGAGAGCTTTCCCAGCAGAGGCAATAGAATTTGTAAAGCCCTGAAGTGATGAAAAGAAGTCTTTCAGTGCACAAAGAAACTAAAAGAGGGCCAATGTGGGTCTAGAGTAGAGAGTGAAGGTAGACCTGGAGAAGTTTGCAAGATCGTTGGACTTGTCAGCATATGAGGGATTTTGTTTATATGCTAAAAGCAATGAGAATCCACCAAAACAGTTTACTCAGGCAAGTGAGTTACTGTTTTGAATTTTTGTCTATAGTTCTGGCATTTCATGCTTTCTACTGGTGTGACTATTTTCATAAAAATAGAAATTACATTTGAATATCTAAGTACGAAGACTACAACATGGCTATTTCACCTATTTCTATTCTCTTCATAATTGATATAGATCAGTGAATGTCAAATTGATTCAGTAATGTCGAAAAGTGTTGTGAGCATTACCAGAACTACCACTTATTCCATGATGTGTTTATCTTGCCACTGATTTTTGACTTAGATTTCTGGAGAAAAATTCACTTCTCTGATACTTTACTGCCTCAAGGTGGATATAATAATGTTCATTTGAACTAAACTATACACATTTCAAGATTCCTAAGATAGGAATATTATTTTATAAATCCATATAAGAATTCTCTTTTATACCTTTTAATATTCTTTTTAAACTTATGTACTCATAATCTCTATGTGTGTTTATCTTTGAATGTAGATATGTAAATATAAAATCTCAGATGTTGATTTCACCTGTTTAATGTTTCACTGAGAAGAAAAAACAGCTTTTTTAAGAATAAAGTGATGACTTATTATAGATTCAACATGTTGTTGATTTTATGTTTCTTAAAATCTTTTGGGCTTATTTTAACTACTGACAAAACCAAGGTAATTATTTTTGTTTGGTTATTGGCTTCTTGAAAGATATCATTTATAAAGCACTAAATGTATTATTACTTTTTCTGAAAGAAACATTGTCTGGATTTGATAATTATATTTATCAAATGTGACTCATTGTGGAACATCAAAAAATGTAGTAGATAAAATTCCATTTTTTCCTGAGGCAGGTCATAACACCATAATTTTACATTTATATTATCTACCTTTATTAAATAATTGTTTCTTTACCTTTTTAGGTTATTACCATTGGAAAACATGTTAAAGGATACCATTACATCATTGCAAATCTGGTAGGTGAATTAATTGATATTTATTATTTTACTAGGTATGCTTATTAATTAAAAAGATAATTTTGAATGGCCAATTGTTATCAGTAGTATTTTTAAAAATGTATTTTATTATATTGATCAATTAGAAGTGACAATGTTTTCCTGAACTTGTTATGTTTTAAATTTACATCCCACTTTACATTTTCTAATCAACTTCATATTACTATAAATGATATAAGAAATTATAGAACAAATATATATATGACAAGATTTATAAATTGTCTTAGAAGGCATATTTTAACTAAGGGGAAATTTTCAAAAACATATAAAATTTAATTGCTCAAATTTCCCCTTGTTTTCATTATCACTGTGTTTTATAAACTTTACCCTTTGCTCATTCTTTTAAAGATTTTAGTATAGACAATATTTGAAATAAATGCACATTTGCAAGAATATGTTCATGCAAAATTAAACCTGGAAATATCCAGAATATTTATATATTATATATTATTTATTTCTAGTTTTCTACTTGCTATATTTTATATATTATTTATTTCTAGTTTTCTACTTTCTACAATGAAAATTGAATTCCTATAGCTGATCGCCTTTTCATGGGGATTTCTGTCAAGTTGAGATTACAATGAATATCCGAGTGGTTAATTGTATCTCCTTCTCTTCAGTATAATCAGAGTCAATTTAAAATTATCATTAGACATTTCTTTTTTCAAAATAGTTTTTATGTCAGAAGTACAGTAAACTTAGAACTTGACTGTTGCAAAGGTTTATGTTCTTTTAATAAGTATGATTCTACGTGATTGAGGACACCTAACCTCAGAAAAAAGGTGGAGAAAAAGAGAGAGAGAATGAGAACTTATTCGAAATAGCATAAAAGGATTCTGAAAGGTTGCATATTTATACAAACGTAGATTTATTTCATGGTTTCTGGAATATCAGATTGTTATATCAGAAAACATTGCTTCTGGTAATAGTGGAAAGAGATTAAAAAAAAGTACAACCTTACAAGTGAGAAATATTATTTTCACTAGAAGATGGCACCAGTGGTTTAGAATATTAAATCTCAAATCTATGTGCTATTGGGAGAAGTTGGTTGTTCAAGATAAAATTTCTGTTTGTCAGTGAAATAGCTAACTACTATAAAAATTTATTGGAATTACCCTTATAATATGATATTATAGGTCCTAAATGACTCCCTACCAGAGAAGCAAGAGTTAAAATAGATGAAGCTCTGGTATTCACTCTTTTCAGAACCACATTCTTTTCAGGGAACAGCCTGGACAGTCAGTCCCCTGTGTGAATCGTGCCATTTGATGAACAACACAGAGCCACATTGAAAGCTGTGATCTTTAAAAATGTCCAGATGGAGAAGATTATATTGGAACATTGAGAAATAATGACAGAAGGTGGCTCATCAATCTGAGAGTTGAAATCTAATGCTATGAAAAAGGAAAGAAGTATTCAAATGAGCAAAGAAAAGAGATAAAAAAAAATTAAAGCAAGTTTATGCTGCTGTCATGCTTCTAGGGAGAAATTTACCTAAAGTTTTACCTTAATTCAAGTTCTGTTTTTCCTTTTCTGAGTACTTGGTATCCTCACCATATGGAACTTCTAGTGAATCAGTAAGCTCAAAAAATCTGTCAAATCTTGCAGTTTCTGAGTATTTAGAGGACCCTTGAAAATTGCACTGACATTTAAAATTGAAGAATGCCATCCAAAGTTGAGGGGCTCTCATTTCCTACACTCTGGGAATGTCCCCTTTTCCCTGTCCAGTGTCTAATGAGTGTTAAAGTAGGTGGTTATAAAAGATAGAAAAATCCTCAGATATTATTGTTGATCAGTTTTTTCAGGAATTGCTGAATGCTTCACTAGGTTCCCAAAATAGAGGCTGTGATTAAGTTCCTGATACAGCATTTCAAAAGATAACTTGTCCATAAAGTGATGAAGTAATGGTCATGAGGGGATCTGGGTCTCATTTCTTCAATCCTTCGGATGTGGACAAAAAGCACTGCCATTCACCCCTCCTTACTATTTACCGTAGAGTGAAGCACAGTCATCGGTGAACCTCACCCACGCACACAGAAATTCCAAGAAACTTTATAATGTCTTACTCTTAAATAGTCAAGCATAACCAGGCATTTGAGAGAAGTCTTTTCTGTGAAGGATGCAATACAAATAAACAGAACCTGAGCAGGCAGGAAAAACGAGAATATGTTTAAAATTGTTCGGTGCTGGCCTGGTGGCATAGTGGTTAAGTTTGGCACTCTTCACTTTGGTGGCCTGGGGTTTGCAGGTTCAGATGCCAGGCACAGACCTACACCACTCATCAGCCATGCTTTGGCAGCGACCCACATACAAAAAAGAGGAAGACTGGCACAGATGTTAGCTCAGGGACAATCTGCATCAAATAAAAAGAGGAAGATTGGCAACAGATGTTAGCTGTGGGACAATCTTCCTCACCGCCCCCCTGAAAATTTAAAATTGTAATGAGCATCTGCAGAGAAATAAGAGAAAATATATTATCCATAAAAAAAGAGAAAGGATATTAAAAAAGAAAAAAAAAATCAGAGGATAAGAAAGCACACTGTGAAGTTAACTTACTTTTTCTAAAATAAAAAGTAAAATTACATGACTTTGAAGATAAAGTTGAGAAAATCTTCCAGATTATGTAACAAAATGATGATACAGTATAAAATGGTGCATGTGTGGGAACCTGTAAGGGGCTTAAACATTTAATCTAACGGTTACCATGCCTTAATAACAGGCATTCTAGAAAGACAGAGTAGTGAAAACGGGGGAAGGAGATTATTAAAGAAACATTCAGAAAAATTTCCTGCATAAATAACATAAACACTGAGTAAACACAATCATGAAAGAAAAAAGACTTCTTGCATATTTCAAAGAAAATATCATTATGAAATTTTGGAGGTAAAAAGAAGATCTTAAAGGTTTCTGACAGGTGGGGGCAGGGAGAAATATGAAGCAAGTCACATACCAAAAATAACTGGAAATAATGACATTGTATTTTTCAGTAGAAGCAATAAAAACCAGAGGAACAATGCCTTCAGATTATGAGGGTTTCAACTTAAAATTCTATACTCAGCCAAAATACGAATCAAGTGTCAGAGCAAAATAAACGTATTTTCAGACATTCAATATCTCAAGAAGTTTACCTCCAGCGTGTCTCAGGAAATGACTGAGGACTCCAGCAGAAGGAAGGAGTAAAACATGAGAGAAGAATGATCAAGTACACAGGAGAACTCAGAAAAGTGGAAAAGGGGCAGTAGGTAACAGCTGCAGGGTAGATGCAGAGGAACCAGTTCAGATCTCAGCATTAGGGAGGTCTCCTGGAAATTAAATGCAGAAAAAAATGAAATGGATTACCTGGTATGTTTGGATATTTTACTCATGTAAAAATGAAAAGTTGTCATGGAGCAACTGGAAAAAATAAGGATAGGTACATAGAAAGCTATAGTAGTGAAAAATGAAGCAATCGGTAACATTAGAATGAAATATTCTTCAAGAGGGAAGATGCAATCCTAACGTGTTATTTGGCTTTGATCTGAATAACAGAATTATAATATGAAAACAGTGAACATTTAAATGGATGAGGAGATAAATGGTTTGGCAATGTAAAAGAATTGCACACTCATCTTGCATAAGCAAAAACTCAATAAAAATATCTAAAATGGAATTAACTAAGAAAGAACAACAAAAATATGTTACGCAGAAATATGGAGGTAAAAATTGAAGAACAAAAATTGTTGAAATTGATCGTTTTGAAGCAGCTTAACTGGAGCATGGTGGGGTAGAGCAGAAAATCTATGATTTTTGCACTATTTGCATTATTTTAATAAAAAGAAAAACCAAAATTATGAGTCAATAAAGTAGCTATTCTTCCCCCCACAAATAATATTAAAATTATTTTTAATATCAACAACAAAGAAAAGATTCTTCTGTATTTTTGATCCAGAATATTTTCAATCCTTATGCACAATAATAAGAAATAAGTGTCTAAGGTGAAAATATTTATAATTGTGACTTATTAAAATTGTGATTTCATCTTGGAGAGACTGTACTCTCAAATTGAGATACAATTTATGACAGCACAATATTTGAAATCAATGGAAACACCGTATGATGATTTTAGAAATGACTGAATTCATTCTAATAATGAAAGAGATATTGACTTTTTAAATTTTATATAATTTATAAAATTAATGTGAAATTGCTGAATTGTTCTCAGGAAATGACTAGGCACTTAGTGCCTTCCATTCTCATTTAAAAGATGTTTATATTGCCTGAGAGAATGAACAATGTAAACAGGAATAACTTGCTCAAGATGTTGTAGCTCATGGAGAAATAACTTAGTGTTATTAGATAGCTGTGACCACATGGTGGTGCTGTGTTGTAGCGTCAATAAATAAAACCCAGTCCTTATCCATGGACGATTTCTCAATAAAATGGAGAACTTTTACGTAAGTATGACCAATAAACAATCACTGAGTCAAGACCCACTTTGATGCCAAGATGACGCTAGGTGCTGGTGAAGAGTATTGGCTGATAAATGCATGAAACATTTACTAGAGGCTTTTTGTCTCTCATGGGTTCTTTGAATTTTGTAAAACCACAGTGTATAGAGTTATTTGGTAAATGTTAAGTTCTCTGTGGTTCCTAATAGAAAGCCTGACATAAATGTGTTCTCTATCTAGGGATTTACTGATGGAGATCTATTAAAAATTCAGTTTGGAGGTGCAAATGTCTCTGGATTTCAGATAGTGGACTATGATGATTCCCTAGTATCTAAATTTATCGAAAGATGGTCAACACTGGAAGAAAAAGAATACCCTGGAGCACACACAACTACAATTAAGGTATCTATTTATCTATCAATATCTACATCTCCATCTCCATCTATATCTATATCTCCATCTATATCCATGTCTATCTATATCAACTGCTGGTGAGTAGCCTGTTCTCCGGGACACTTTAGGAAGAAAATAAAAATCTCAATTTGTTTTAGTAATTTAAAAAGATAAATATAATGCTTTATGCAATCAAACAAAAGATCTTTGAATGCTAAATGCAATGCACTGCTCTGCACCACCCAGACTTATCTTTTATTCTCCGTGGGTTTGGACATGTTGAGGTCTTCACCTGTTAGTTCAGTATGTTTTATTGTGTATACACATGCATATATTTACCTCCAAATATTAAATATTTCTGCTGTTGATAGGAAGATTTTTTTCTTCTGTCAGTCACCTTACTGAGAGCAAAAATAAGAGTAAAACTTGAGCCAGCCCTGGTGACCTAGTGGTTAAGGTTCGGTGCTCTCACCACTTCGGTGGCCCGAGTTCATTTCTCGGTCATGGAACCACACCACCCATCTGTCAGTTGCCATGCTGTGGCAGCAGTTCACATAGAAGAACTGGAAGGAGTTACAAGTAGGATATACAACCATGCACCGGGGCTTTGGGGAGAGAAAAAAAGAGGAAGATTGGCAACAGATGTTAGCTCAGGACAAATCCTTCCCTGCAAAAAAAAAAAAAAAAAAAATGGGTAAAACCTGGCAAAGAATGGATTGAGGAGTGAGTGGGATGAAGTGATGTTCACATTCTTTATGAAGCTAGATTTATGAAAATTATGAGCAAAAGTTGCAAAACATTTCAAATGTATAGTAGTTTTGTTTATTTGTGTTTTATAAAGCAGATTCTGTATGAACCAGGCAGGGACAGTGTTATTTCAGTTGCTCTCACAGTTACGTTTATGCATCATAGATAGAACACAGACACGTATTGCTCATGTACTAGAGGGCCAGGAACTGAATTAAAAAAAAATTACTCCTGCCTTTGATGATCACAGTCTAATGGAGGAGACAGGCATGTCAATAAGCAAATATAATAGAGAATGATGCATGTAAAATATCCCAGTTCCCTGCATATGATTAGGATGATTTGGGGAAAGGGATGTTAAAGAAGGCTTTCTAGAGGTAGGACACCTGAGCAGGGCTTTGTAGGTGGTTGAGCAGGAGGAAAAGTATGAGAGGGTGCTCTGGAAAGAGCAACATGCACAGAGACTCAAGCCATGCAACGCTTGGCATGACAGATTCAGGGAACTGAACTTTTTTTTTTTTTTTTGCTACTGTAAGAATTTGAAATGTTTGGGATGGTTGAAAGGGGCACATTGTGGGAATTGCCAAGAAATAAAGCTCTTCAGCTGTCAACAGATGTAAAAGATAGTATTTATGAGACAGGACTTGTCACAATCGTTTCTGTTTCCATGGACGGAAGGAAGAAAAACTACATAGGACACCATATAGCATTTCCTAATATAAACAAGTAGCATGTTCTCAATATATGATCTGTTTAAGGAAAGGGAGAGAAAATATCTCTCTAATGAGAGGGGCTGGCCCAGGTCAAGTTTGCCTGCCCTGCTTTGGCCCCAGGGTTCCCAGGTTCGGATCCCAGGTGTGAACCTACACACCACTCATCAAGCCATGCTGTGGTGGCATCCCGTTTACAAAATAGAGGAAGATTGGCACAGATGTTAGCTAAGGGACAATCTTCCTCACCAAAAAAACCTCTAATGAGATTATTTCTTTTTATGTTGTCTTTTGGGTCATTGACTGTACCAGCTACATTGCCTGATGATTTGTCACGTTTTATTACACTACAATAAAAACATGCTATAGGCATAAAAATCTGTAAAAATATAATTCATTACATCAAATTCTCTCCATGGTTAGGCTTTGGAAATTATATAAATTATATCAAGTTGTGGGCGTATTAAATAAATAAATGTTTTAAGGTTTTAGTCTACCCCAAAAGTTAATGCAGCTTGCATAGTTTCCTAATTACTATCAATCTTATTCAATAATTACAAGTAAAATCTTAAATGTTTTAATATTTAACATATTTTAATAACCACCAAATATAAATTGCAAATGTTACATTTCTTCATTTTTATATCCTGTACAAAAAATAACTCTAGAGTTGTGGCACTGAGATTTTAAATCTGACTTTCACTAATTTGAGGCAACATTCATTCATTCATTCATCAATTCATTGATCCATTAAATACATAGTTACCCAGTTTTTACTCTGCAAGCAAGCACTGTCATAGGTGTCAGAGAACGGAGTTCTAGTCTTCAAGGAATTTATAGTCTACAGACTAGAAACTAGAAATTACCTTGTAGCATTGATGGAAATTGTCTTATTGACATCTTAGAATCAGTGTATTCTAAACTAAACTTCTGATTTGCCACCGCTGTTCCCTGTTCAGCCCCTGCAAACTACTCCTTCAATAGTCTTTCCTTCTTGGTTGATGGCAGCTCCATCTTTTCAGTTGTTACTTTGATCAAAAACTTGGAAATCTCCTTGACTCCTCTCTCCGGTAGCTCACATCCAATCTGTCAGGAAATCCTATCAGCTCTGCCTCACTTATTACCACCTCTTCTGCAACCACCCTAAGCCCAACCACCATTGTCTCTCTGCCAGCATTATTGCAATGGTCTCCTAAACTGGTTTCCCTGTTTCCACACTTGCCCCTCTATCTTCCATGTTGGTGGTCCTTTTAAAACATAAATTAGATTATGTCACTGTTCTGCTCCGAGCCCTCCAATGACCCTCTGTTTCACTTGGAGTAAAAGACAAAATCATCCCTTGGCCTATAAAGTCCTTAATACTCTGTCACCCAGCCACATGTGACCTCATCTCTTGAAGCTCACTCTGCTTCAGCTACATTGGCCTTTTTGCTGTTCCTTAAGCATAAAAAGTACTTTCCCACTTTAGGGCCTTTGCACTGGATATTTCCTCTTCTGGACTATTCTATCCTTAAATATCTGCATGGCTAAGCCTCCTGCATTCTTTAGGTCTTTGTTCAAATGCTGTCTTCTCAGGGAAACCAATAACAGGCTCTCTATTTAAAATTGCAATCTCTCCACCCATCAGTGTATGTCCCATTGCCCTTTTCCTGCTCCAGTTTTCTCCCATTATTACCTTCTAGTGTACTGTATTTATAATTAATTTATTCATTACATTGTTAATTGTCTTTCTCCTCCAGCTAGAAAGTAAGTGCCACAGGGGCAGGGACTTTTGTTGATGTTGTCCATTCACTGATGTATCTCAAGCTCCTAGAATAAGGCTTGGCACTAGTAGCTATTTAATAAAGGCTTTCCACAAGGCTGGAGGCTGAACAGAGGTATTTTGAGAAATACTATTTCAGAAATATGTGGGGTCCAGATCTTGTGTGACTTCTTGACCTACTAAGGAATTTTTTGTCTTATTCTGAGAGCAACAGGGAACTGCTAGAGGAGAGTGATCATTGTGGTTTTGATACAGGAAGATTACCAGCTGCCGTGGTGACAACAGGCTGCAGGTGTACACATGATGGCAGGAGAGCTTTAGGAAGATATCGCAAACAGTCCAGGCAACAAATGATAGCTGTCTGAATTGTGGTTGTGGCATGAGGGTGGAGGGAAATAAACCGATTTGTTCCATTTGCCAATTCTTCCAATTTTCTTATCAGTAAAAGAAATAATAATTGCAAAAATCATAACCATTCATTTATAATATACCAATATAAATTCAGTTGGGAGAGATTTGTGGATTAAAAACAAGATCCCGAAAGGCAGTCTGTGTCATTTGTATCTTATGGCCCCAAGTCTCACACAATGGTTTGCACAGAATAGGCAAATAAGAGACATTTGTTGAAATGAAAAATATAAATAAACACTGAAAATATCAAATCACTGAGAAAGAGAAAAATAGGTAATTATCATTGCTATGAAATTTGGTTTAAACTTCTACCCTAGCATTTGTTATGTTCTTTTATTCAACCATGGCAGAAAAGTAGTGTCATTTTACCTCGTGAAATGTAAAATGACTGTAGTAATCAGACCTGAATCATCATGGCACCTGGATTTGAATGGGACAATTAAAGTGAGCATTTTACCTTCCTTAAAAAAAAATTTCAAAAAGAGGCAGATTATAAAGAAGATTTGCCATTATCTCAATAATAATTTGCAAGTATTTCTATTTTTAGATAGATTGTCAGTGTTTTTGGTGTCTTCAACAATTTGCAAGATATAGCTATCCATTCTACTTTGTAACATCGACAATTTGAACATTAGTTTGACTTTTGCATCTACAATTTCCTGTGGATGTTAAGGAATTCAATGATAATATGTGACTGACATTTGTGTGGCACTTTAAATAATGCCTTTCCCACAAGAATCTCATTTTACTCAGGAAATGACTTAAAGCACAGACTCAAACTTTCTTAATTGCTATCCTAAGAGAGTTATTAGACCTGCCTGAAAATAGTATAATATTTTTCAGTTCAGTAATTAGTGTCATGCGTTAAATAGTACCCAGGTGGCTTAATAGAATTAATTCTGTTCCTTGAATGTTTTCAGTGACCAAAACCAAAACCAAACCACGTTGGCATCCCTGACTCCTAATATTAAACTATTTTGCCTCCCAACAACCTAGAGGCTTGACATATTTAGTTTCTTATATTTTATGGTTTAAAAAGTATGTATATGACTGAAATAAGCCCATAAATTAAAAAAGTAATAAAAATGAAAATATTGATAGTTATATCTTTTATAAAAAATATTGAAAATAATATATTGCACTATTTAAAGTATATATTACACCATTAAAAATGAAAATACATTACTACTATTTGTAATTATACTGCAGGATATCTGGGTTCATCTCATTTCCACAGTTCTTCATCTGTAAAGGGAATAAGTGTAGGTGATCTCCAACATTTCTCTCAAATCTCTAATACCGTGATTATGTGAAGTGCTAATTGAGGCACTCAATGAATCATACCCCAACATTTCTAATTTTTGCTGAATCTAGGATACCTCAAATGGTTCCTCTGTCTCTCAAAGCTTGTAGTGACTTTCAGGTAATCATCTGTGAACATTTGATGCCGACATCAAATCCTAAATTACCCTGGAAATTATTTGTATTTTTTTCATAGATTATAAAAAAATAAGGAATTTTCACCTTGTTAGAAGAGTCCTAGGAAATGGGGAGAGTTAGGGGGAGGAATTTATGTAACCAGTGAAATAGAAGATCTGCCTCTAAGAAAGTCACTACCTACCGAGGGGTGAATTAAAACCAGGCAGTGTGTTGATTTGAGTATCTTTTTTCTATCTTGGTGAATCTGATTAGTTTTATCTGAAAATTTGAATCCTTAAGTGAATCTAAAGCTTCAGAATGTAAAAGTCTTGTTCCTTAAGCAAGCTTTTCAGTCAGAGTCAATGGCCAATCCGGATAAAATAGGCAAAAATATGTTGTTATTAATATATTCCTTTTATTTGGAGAGTCTTTCTTCACAGTGGATTAAAAATTACTTTTATTATTCATAGAGAATAATAAAGGATGTTAACCAAAAAATTTTGGTTTCTTGCTGATGGAACTGTCTTTTCATCCTTGGAAATGTGATACAGCTTGTGTGCTTACTAAAGATGTTGAGTTTTTAATTTTTTTAATTAAGACTTTATTTTTTTAGAGCCGTTTTAGGTTCACAGCAAAATTGAGCAGGAAGTACAGAGTTTCCATATACCCCTGCCCCCACACAGGCACAGCCTCCTCCCATATCAACTTCATTCATCAGAGTGATACATTTGTTACAATTGGTGAACCCACATTGACATATCATAATTACCCAAAGTCCATAGATTACATTATGGTCCACTCTTAGTGTTGTATGTTCTATAGGTTTGGACAAATATATAAGACATGCTTTCATCTTTATAGTTTCATACAGAGTATTTTCAGTGCTCTAAAAATCTTCTGTGCTCTGCCTGTTCATCTCTCCCCGGAACCCCATCCCTGGCAATCTTTGTATTGTCTCCATAGTTTTGTGTTTTCTAGGATGTTGTATAGTTGGAGTCATACAGTACATAGCCTTTTCAGATTGGCTTTATCCACTTAGTAATATGCATTTAAAGTTCCTCCATGTCTTTTCATGGCTTGGTACTTCATTTCTTTTTAGCACTGATAATATTCCATTGTCTGTATGTACCACAATTTAGTTATCCATTCACCTACCAAAGGACATCTTGGTTGCTTCCAAGTTTTAGCAATTATGAATAAAGCTCCTATGAACCTCTGGGTGCTGGTTTTTGAGTGGACATATGGTTTCTGTTCCTTTGGTTAAATACCAAGGAGTGCAATTGCTAGATCATATGGTAAGAGTATATTTAGTTTTGTAAGGAACTGCCAAACTGTCTCCCAAATTGGCTGTACCATTTTGCATCCTCACCAGCAATGAATGAGAGTTCCTGTTGCTCCACTGATGTTGAGTTTTTATGAAGATTTTGTGACTTTATGCAGTGAAGTTTCAAAGGGCACATGTTCCAAAGGCTTTACAGGAAATTAAAGATGACTTTATCACAGACAGCCCTTTTCCAAAGGGTAGGCTGCAACTGAATTTGAAATTAAGACAAGTGAACAATTTTAAGTTCATAATGTATTTGCTAATGCTGTTATTTTTCCTGTGGTTCTAATGGATTCTTGGTCATTGCCAAAAAAGAAAAAAGACTTCCTAAAGTTGTGGGCTTACTTATTTTTTCCTTGAGCTCATCATTTTGGACCAAGTCGATAATTTTGTATAATGAAGAAACTGAAAATTATGTTGTGTGAGCTTCTCCATAGAAATATCATTCAGTGTTTAATAATTTTATTTAACTAAATAATTGATGCTATTTTAAAAGTAAGTATGTAAAATTTGCCAGGCCATAAAACTTTTAACATCCTGAAGTATGTTACACAAAACACTATTTTTATGGAAAGTAATTATGTTAAGGAAGTTTTCAAATGGTAATTAGTTTGGGCAATGCTGATCAAACAAAGTTAAACTGGATTTGTCACTGTAGGATTTCTCAGGGCATTTAATATGACAATGTAAGAATCATTTTCTGAACTTACTGGATCACAGACTTTTGTAGATCAGGATAGTGGTTTGCAAAACATTGTACCAGGATAAATAGTAATAAAAGGAAAAAAGAAGGCAAACAGGCTGGTCAATAACTTAGCTTTTTAGCATATTTTACAACTCACACAGCCTCTGATTTCCTGTAACTCTATTCATTTTATGTGGTATGTTCCAGACAAGGAGACTGACCCTCCCGGTGTGCCTGGGAATGAGGAGTTTCCTGGGACTCCAGGCTTTCTGTTCTAAAACCAGGACAGTCCCAGGCAAACCTGGAGTGTTGATCACCCTCATTACCCCAGAAACTCAGAGATCTGGATTCAGATTCCACTTTGTCACATAGTTTTGTGACCTCGGGCAAAATAATAACTTGATAATGTGGTATCTTCACCTATAAAATTGGAATAAAATTATTTGTTGCATAGGATTTTTTTAAAGGACTTACTAGGAAACTGTCCAACTCAGGTTTGGCACATAGAGAACTAGGTCAACGTGAATTCTTTCTTTTTCCTCACCTTCCTTTCCAACACTACTGTGACATAGAAGAGGCATTGCTCTCCTTATTTCATTGATAACAACCTTGGACACTATAGCTAACTTGCCCAAGGCAACAGAGTGGTAAATATTCAGATCTGGGCTTGAGCCCTGTCTTATGCTATGTGCAATGCTTTTTAAAATACACTCAACTCAGTTTTGAGTGTCAAGGAAAATTTGGAATGTGGCCATTCATAAGAAGTTTTGTAACATTTTCATAATACCTAAAGTCTAGTACTTCTCTTTTGAATGGTACTTTTTTCTATTTTAGCACGATGCAGATAACACGTATTTAGGAATAGGTGCAATCATTTTGATGACCCATAAAATTTTATATTATAGCCTATTTATCCTTCTTGTATATTCATTAAATTCTTAACGTACGTAGAACTTCTTTTCATCTCCCTTCTTTTTTTTTGTCTGTCAGAATACTGTTTCCTGGTATCAGTGATTACAGTAATGTATTATTGAATAATGTCTGATGACTATTGAGCATGACAAGCATGTTTAAAAATGCATATTTTATTTTATTTTTTGGAAAATAAGTTTCAATAAATATTAAATGTTTAAAATGGAATAAAAAGTGCATTGGGAAGATGGACCATAAAAACGTTTTCCCACATTTCTTCAAAGTGTAGATATGGTATGATTGTGATACAGGACTGCAAAATGTAATGGCTCCCCACTGAAATATAAATTTCCAACTCAGCTGAGGGATTTCACAGAACATAAACATCAGAGCAGAGAGATGCATTTGATTTGAAGGAAGGAGATAGTTACATTGCCATCACGTTCCCTTCAAATTAATTTACATCTGGTTTAGTGAATGGTAGACTAAAACTGAAATATTTAACTATCCAATCAAAAATGCGAACATATTTGTTTAGAAAAATAAATGAGCCACATATGCAGAACATAAACAAAGAGAACTCTGGGTCCAGAGACTGCTGATTTTCTCTCAGCCCAGACTTGTGTTCCTATGATTGTGACTTTTAATTGAAAATGATAATAGGCTTGGGACTTGATTAGATTTGAACATTTGAAAAAGGTTGCAAGAAGTTTTCTTCTGAGTGTGCTCATGCTCTGAATCAGAATTATAATGTGCTGCATGGACCTAAATGCTTTCAGTTCACTCAACCTCATCTTATTTTTTAATGTAGTTCACCAACATTTATAGACCTCTAGAACATTTAGCAGATGGCTTTATAGATTTCTCATAGTAATGTGAGCAAGCTGACTCAGTGAAGATTTTGGTTTTTAACGATTATCATAACTTTTTTATACAAATTGCAATACTGCTTTTTTTTTTTAAATATTCAATTTATTCCAACTAGGTTCTGATTCCTAGTCAGTGACCTAGACTTAATTGTAAGAATTACACTGGCAATGAACTGATTGCTGGATAAGAAAGGAAATTAATCAATGTTTTTTTTCCCCTCGGAGAATAGAAACAAACATATAAGTGAGACAGGTAAATCCTGATGTGAAACCTCTTATTTCTCCAAGAAGTTTTTTCTTAAGTAGATATGATTTAAAATAATGCCTTTGATAGAATACAGTTTTTTTAAAATGTTATGTAGATATTATAGAATACTTGGAAAAGAAATGTAACCATATATGTTTCCTCTCCATTATTATAACCATTCTGTTTATTTTACTTTCCCTTTTTTGTTGAAGGGATGTAACCATTTCTTTATTACTCTCATTCTTTTCATTGAAAAAGTTTTTTTTAAATTTAGTTTGTAATAATTATGTTTTTCACTTAATTTACAATTAGCATTATTCATATTGTTATATAACTTTTATTAGTATCACTTTTTAATGGCTGCATAATACTTCTTCAAGGCAGAAAGCATAGTTTTTAAACATTCCTTTACTGTCAAAAATTTAGGTTGTTTCTAATTTTTGCATATTACAAATAATACTGAAATTAATATTTTTGAATGAACAGTCTCTGTATTTGACAATATTTTCTTAGGATAGGGTCCCAGAAATTACATTTTCAATCCAGGAATATAAGTTACCTAAGTGGATCTGTAACATACTATATTTTGCTAATTTCTTGCATGCATAGTTTAAAGGAACAGGTTGCAGATTTGGGGGAAAAATGGTAATGACGTTTATTTAGATCTGTCTAGCTGAGGTATTTATAGGAAACTCAAGTGAAACCATCCAGAAGATAATCTAGATATGTAAAGAAGGACTCACATATAGGCCTGCAATGACATCACTTAGCTGGTAGTACATGAGAAGAAATTTTAATAAGAAAATTTAGAGGTAAATATGAACATCTTATTATAGCAACACTCAAACATAGTGCATGCAGCCTCAAAATCATTTTCTCTTATTCTCCTTTCTTCCTGCCAACTTTCCAATCAAATTTGATTCACTCATTTGATAAAATGAAAGCAATTCAACTAAACTAATTTGTGCGAAAATAAATGAATGATAACCTCACACTATCATTTTTTTGGTAACTCTTTTATTTATTTATTTTTTTGGTGAGGAATATTGGCCCTGAGCTAACATCTGTTGCCAATCCTTCTCTACTTTGTATATGGGATACCACCACAGCATGGCTTAGCAAGCGGTGTCTAGGTCTGCACCTGGTATCTGAACCTGGGAACCCCAGGCTTCCACAGTGTAATGTGTGAATTTAACCACTATGCCACCAGGCCAGCCCCCAAACTACCATTTTTAGCATTAAAAAAATGGAGGCTCAAAAAATTTCTGGATGCATGGAGGGAATAATTTATACCACATAAACTATTTTCTCATTTGCCTTATTGTAATATCTTTCACATCAAAAAAATAAACAAGACAGACATCTATCCACCATTGGACCAATTCGTAACACTATAATAGGTATATTGCAATTATCTGTTTATATATCTTTTCACTGGACTGGGAAAGAATCTGAGTCCCACAAAGGCAGGGTCCATATTAAGATCCTTCCTTCTTCCCTCCCTCTCTTCCTTCCCTCCTTCCTTCCTTCCATTCTCCTCAATGTGCCCAGCCCTGCCCTGGGCTCTGAGAATTCAGTGGTGACAGGTATGTTTTCTACTTCCCTAGAGTAGATATTCTAATGGGGAAGAGAGATGAAGTAGACAAATAAAGAACACATGAACAAGATACTCAGATACTGGTAGAGACTATGAAGAAAATAAACAAGGTCATGTGAAAGAGAGTGACTGGGAGTGGGCTGGGCAGGAAGGGCATCACTGAGGATGTAATGTTTGAGCACATGGATGCCATTTAAAGCCATGGACTGAGTGAGATCACTTAGAGAGAGCAAGGATGGTTGATGTGAAATGGAAAATTCAGAAAATTCCTCTTAACAAATTTTCCTGTGTAGGCAACAGAAAAAGAGGGTGGAAATTGGGAGGACATGTGGACCTAAGAAGCAGTTATTATATCTATCTTTCTATCTATGTGTCTATGTATCTATGTATCTATCTATCTATCTATCATCTATCTACCTACCTACCTGTCTGTCTATTTATCATCTATCTTCGATCTCTTTCTTTCTTTATTTGTGGTAGGAGATATTAGAGCAGTTGAATTGCTAATAGAGATGATCCAGTAGAGAGAGAAAAAAGGCTGATGCAGGATATTGAGGGTATAATTGCCGAAGAAATGTCCTTAAGAAGATTAGAGGGACTGGATCAGTGCACTATTGGAGTGGCTGTCCTGAGGTAGGAGTATGGCCACCTCATGTGTTATCAACTCAGGAGGGAAACAGAGAGAATGCAGAGCGTGGTAGTTTTGTGATTGAAAGAAAAGGGTATTCAGTCTGATGGCTTCTGTTTTCTCAGTGATATGTAAGGCAAGATAATCAGTAGGAATTCAGAGAAAGAGAAGTGTGCAGAGGTATGAATATTAGAAAAGATAAAAGAAGGTATAAAATAGTAATTTTTGAAAGTGGAAGAACTGATTTACTAAAGAAAGGAAGAGGATTATTTGGAAAATATTGAGTGTCCATTTTGGATTTGTGGTCAAAAATTTATAGTGTTATAAAATCACTTCTTTTTACGTTTTCCTTCCAGCGTCATTGTACTTTTGTTACCTATGGGTTGAAAAATACTCAGTAATGAAATTTCTTCAGCATTCATTAAAGCTTTTATGTTAAAATGTGATTTATTATTAATGACAGGAGCATCATACATTTGATAAATAGCAGTATATATACATGCACATAATAATACTTATTCAGCCATGACAATACTTAGTACACAGGTAGTTTTTTTTCTGCTTGGCCCCTCGCTCCTATAATAATCTTGCTGTCCCACTGGAATCTGAATACCATAAGTTTGGAACCAATGTTATCATACACTGTTGAAGTGTGAAGGGGGCTTAGAAACTATGAAGTTTAGTGGTTCTCCTAGTTGATTACCGTAATCACCTAGGGAAACTTAAATAAACACTCCAAAGACCACTGTGAGCATCACTAGGGTTGAATTAGAGACTAAGGATCCTGAAACAAATCAATATTCTTTCCATATTGTCAAAGGAATCCCTCATTAGACAGTGGAGAAATGTTTATTTGTTAATTTGATTTCCTATATTACCAGATTAGGACATATAGTAGTTTTCTAATGAGAAACTGGCTAGAAAAACAAGCAAACATTGACATCATTATTATGAAAGGTCTCACCTGAAATAGCTAAGATGTTAGCATAATAGAAAATGTTTAGAGTCAAGAGCACATTCCATAGTCCCAATGTTCCATACTACTTTTCTTAGATTCTTAGGTTTCTAGATGCAGAAATGTCTAAATTCTTGGACTTTGATATGGTATTGTATGATGGGCAACTGCAGGTTTGATTGCCAGTTTCCAGCGAGTCTCTGAATTTTCTCCCATTCTTACGAAATGTGTGTCATACTTTTCAGTATACTTCTGCTCTGACCTATGACGCCGTTCAAGTGATGACCGAAGCTTTCCGCAACCTACGGAAACAGAGAATTGAAATCTCCCGAAGGGGGAACGCGGGAGACTGTCTGGCGAACCCAGCAGTCCCCTGGGGACAAGGTGTAGAAATAGAAAGGGCCCTCAAACAGGTCAGTCACTCAAAATGATTGTTAATATGACTTAACAATGGTCATTATTTTTTTCTTGCTCAGTCATCCTTGTTTTGTTTGTTATGTTTAATATAAAGAGAATATTATTTCCTAACTACACAAAAGTAGATTGAAGAGTGAAAAGAAACCTTATAAATGTAGTTTTCTTGACTTGAGCCAATGAGAGTAATCTGTACAGTTTGTATATTGGTTGAAGTAAGTTTATAACTGTGCTCCTTTCTCACTTCCTCATTAGGTTCAGGTTGAAGGTCTCTCAGGAAATATAAAGTTTGACCAGAATGGAAAAAGAATAAACTATACAATTAACATCATGGAGCTCAAAACTAATGGGCCGCGGAAGGTAAATCATTAGTGATTTAAAGATAGTTCTCTTTACATGAGGACGTGAGTTAGCTAACCCATCATTTCATCTTCCAAAGAGTCGTGGGGATATGCATTCACATTGATAGAGTTTAACAACTTCCAGAAACAGATGTATTTTGAATATTTTTTTCTAAATTAAATCTATTTATTTCTGTAACACTGAAATGTAATCTTTAAATAACTGTAAATAGAACTGTTATACTTCTTTTTTTAGACCAAGATACAAAAAGAGTTTAATGAGAACAAAAAGAACTGTTTCTGAAAGTTTGTGACTCAGAAGACAAAACATAGCTGGTGCAAATATGCATGTAACTGTTCAGTTCAACATCTTTCTTTTAACTGTTTGTTAGGGCTAAAATGCCATTGTTTGGATTTTATTTACATTTCTATGTGATCACTCCCGAGCAAATTACCCTTGGAGAATATGAAAAGTGAATGTGAAAAGACAAGCTGTTTTTAAGAATTATTTTTGTTTGCTTCTTTTTAAAGTCCCTTTCTGTTCTATTAGATTCACATATATAAAAGACACATCTCTGTTTAGAAAAAGCCTAGTTAATGTGAGTGTAATTTCAGATTCAGACGTGGGTTTAAAAATAATTAAATGCTTTGCTAATAAAAAGGTCATTTATCGGGCTGCCCGGTGGCGCAGCGGTTTAGTTCGCACTTGGCAGCCCAGGGTTCGCGAGTTCGGATCCCGGGCGCCCGCCGACGAACTGCTTGTCAGCCATGCCTTGGCAGCGTCCCATATAAAGTGGAGGAAGATGAGCACGGATGTTAGCCCAGGGCCGGTCTTCCTCAGCAAAAAGGGGAGGATCGGCAATGGATGTTAGCTCAGGGCTGGTCTTCCCCACAAAAAAAAAAAAAAAAAAAAAAAAAAATGTCATTTATCCATGTGCCTACCTTCTGTAACCTTTTTCAGATTGGATACTGGAGTGAAGTAGACAAAATGGTTGTTACCCTTACCGAGCTCCCTTCTGGAAATGATACCTCTGGGCTTGAGAATAAGACTGTTGTTGTCACTACAATTTTGGTAATTAGCTACATATGCCTATGTTTTACTTTATTTTTTCCTATGAAAAGTATCTGCCAAGTAGAATTGTTGTTTATATTTTAGGACAGTAACTAATACATTTCTGCTTTTGCAATGCAATGCAATGGGCAAATCGTATTTACTCTGTCAAAAGGACTACAGAAGTACTAGCTTAAGGCATTCAAAATATTCTTTATCCTCTTCAAGAATGAAATTTAGCTTGACAGATAATTCATAACCTATGCATACACAGGTGAACAACTGGTTAAAGTCTGGGAGAGTGTTCCTCATATTTCCTCAATTGCTTCACCTTTCCATTCCCACACAACTGTGGATACATTCTATCTTTACATTTTTTACATGGTTTAGTAATGTTCTCATCTTTTCTTTCTTCATAATAAAAGATGAACTCTTTAAATACAAGGATGATCTCCCTTCTTATTAACCCCAAGTCTCAACTCAGTAGTTGGCATATAGCTAGTGCTAAATAAATGTGTATTGAATGAATGAGATGAAATTGAACTGGATCTTGAACATCTAGGCTTTGGATAGATGGAAGGGAGATGTGGATCATCATGACAAGCTATTGGCAAAATGAAATGGAGGAAATGAGGTTCACTAATTGTACAGAATTTTGTAACAAAACAATTTTATTTTGTTTTACTTAAGCAATGAAATTTGTGGGATTCATTATCCTAACAATATTGAGAAGAAAATATAGATAGGCCGATACGGGATTTGGATAAAAACATTGATTGGCACTTGGAAATATCTTAATAAGTGTAGGCTAGACAGTTGAGGAGTTTTTCTTTGACCATGCCATTGAGAGGAACTATCTTATTGAGCCCCAAATATTCTTGGTGCCACTTATCGATGGAGAATATTAGGCTGTGTTGAATCATTTTTTCATGCTTCCTCTTTCATATGTTTACAGGAGGAAGTTACTCTCTAGCTATCCTTGTAGCATCATTCTAGGATATTATATCTCATAGATGAAGTGAGACCAGAAGTCTGAGAGGGTAGAATCAGTACATCACTATGGCAATGATTCTTTCAGTCTACATGTCACTGACCATTAACCTGATTTCCACATGAACCCTATCGTTGAAGCAGCGGTGACACAAGGTTTTGGGTGAATGCTGGTTCTTGAGGTTAGCGTAGCCTTAACCTAGAATAAAAGCGTGGTGGATGCAGAGTTGAATTGAACAGATGTTGAGCAGCATTATTCCTCTCTAAGCCCTAGGAATTACAAACATGACAAAGGGACATACCAACAGTTTGCTTGTGAGTCTCTTGTTTACTTTGGCATGGCTAGGTACAAGCTATATTAATGAAATATGATGATAAACATTTGAGGACCTTTTTCAGAAGCATTATGCTTAAGTTTTTTCCTCTAATATTGTCCACCATCTATATTCTCCAGTGTCTCTGGCTAACAAGTAATTAAGTCAGAAGATTTGATTCAATGGGAGTAAATAATTAACACAGATATTTTAATCAACTAACGCATTGTCTTTCCTTGTAGGAATCTCCATATGTTATGATGAAGAAAAATCATGAAATGCTTGAAGGCAATGAGCGCTATGAGGGCTACTGTGTTGACTTGGCTGCAGAAATCGCCAAACATTGTGGGTTCAAGTACAAGTTGACAATTGTTGGGGATGGCAAGTATGGGGCCAGGGATGCAGACACGAAAATTTGGAATGGGATGGTTGGAGAACTCGTATATGGGGTAAGTATAGCTCTTCTCATGGATTAAGTCATTCAGTTTGAACTCTTGTTAACAGAATGCCTCACCTTCCTGCAAAGTACCTATGTCTGAGGTTGTTGGTTTCCCACATTTCTCTAGGAATACTATCTTATTTCCTTGTGAATACTTGAAGATTAAAGATGAAATCAGAAGCAAACATGCAGATTAAGTGAGACAGGCATTTCATCTATCTTGAAGCATATGCGCCCTGTGCATTGTTCAAAGGCTGCAAAGGCATAGATGCAGTGTAGAGATGTAATTATCATAATCAAGCCAAATGGGAGTGCTGTGTATTTATAAAGCAGAGGGATATTTGGGGAACAACTTGCTTTTTTGTTAATTCTTTACTGGGACCCTACCAGGGAAATAATTATTGCCATTTCCCTGATTTCTTTTCCTTCCCTTTTGATCCAGTGATGTGACCATGATTCCTTTTGACCATGACTCCACATACTATTACTTTCCTTTGTTTCCCTTACAGAAAGCTGATATTGCAATTGCTCCATTAACTATAACCCTTGTGAGAGAAGAGGTGATTGACTTCTCAAAGCCCTTTATGAGCCTCGGGATATCTATCATGATCAAGAAGCCTCAGAAGTCCAAACCAGGAGTGTTTTCATTTCTTGATCCTTTAGCCTATGAGATCTGGATGTGCATTGTTTTTGCCTACATTGGGGTCAGTGTAGTTTTATTCCTGGTCAGCAGATTTAGCCCCTACGAGTGGCACACTGAGGAGTTTGAAGATGGAAGAGAAACACAAAGTAGTGAATCAACTAATGAATTTGGGATTTTTAATAGTCTCTGGTTTTCCTTGGGTGCCTTTATGCAGCAAGGATGCGATATTTCGCCAAGGTTGGTTACTCACCTGCTTCAACTTTGTGCATTTTAGGTCTCAAGTGGATATTCATGGTGTTTATGAATTCACTCTAAAGAAGTAACCAGCTGCCGACTACCTGTCCAAGCAGTTTAAGACTCTTAAGGACAGACTCTTACCATCGGCGTAAGCCTGAGAAATATTTGAGCAACATTCTTCGAATGTTGGTCATATATTTTCCTGGTGAAATTATACACACCATGGAGAGGCTATAAAATGCATAAGGTTTCTATCATTCCATGCCTTCTTGGAGGGGTACCGTGTTTTTGCTGCATATTCTCATTTTACAGTCATCTGTGTGTTGATCCACAGACCTGTATATGGGAAAATGGGCAACATTACTTATTGCCTATGAAAGCAACAACTTGTGTACAAAACTTCATTGGCACACATCCCATCTCTTTTATTTTCCCATTATTTGCTCATGGAAATGGTATGGGAGAGATATTATAAATTTTTTTTAAAGGTTAGCTTCCTGGATAAAATGAATGACTGATAGCATATTTTCCAAGTATCTAGAAATACATAGTTGGGTGATAATGATGGCTGATTCATTACACAAACTTGTGCCATATTGAATAGTAATATATACACGATTGAATAAATTCATACATCTCTATTCTTATTATGATATATGCCTAAATATAATGAATATATCACAAAACACGTATTGCCTTTGTTCGTATTACATACATAAATAAGAATGATAGTCATATCTGGCTCTTCAGAAGAATAAATCATACTTTTTCTAGGGGATGGCTTTTACATTTAAAGCCTAAATGATTATTGATCTACTGACATTTTAATTTGGGCTCTATTACCCTCCTTTGATTCTATGGAATACCTTAATAACTAGCAAAGGGGTGACTTTTCTAATACTATTTAATTGTATTGTTAGTTTTTTGAGTAGTTTGGGAATAAGTGATTAATTTCAAAAAACTATATGAGAAGCTCAAAGATTTGTATCTTTTGCAATCTTGTTTGTATACTCCACCCAGTGAGGTAAAGGAAATATATCATGGATGCATAAATTATCAATGGCTTGCTTCTCTGATAGTAGAGAATTATTCATATTAATTTTTATTATTTTTATTAATTTTATGAATTATATGGACCTAAAAAATCTTACTTCCATCAGATTCCCTGTGGCTCCTCTATGAAACTGCACTGAATTAATCATACGCCAATGGTATTTGCATGGCATATATATAATAATTTTAGTATATAATATATATTAACATATGATTATTACATATAATATTACATATAAAATTATCATGACATCTGACAAAATATGTAAGATTCATAGTTTTATCTCTATCTTTATTTTATCTGATTTAAGTTAAAGACATAAAGAGAAGTTTCTAATAACGAGGGAGGAAAATGCTAACCAAATTGGGATTTCACAAAGCATTCCAGTCCATAAATAATAGTGAAACGATTCATCTTTGCTAAGAAGGCTACAGATGTATAATGTTACCCTAGTCCTGAGATGTAAAACAGTTATCCTAGGGTTACATACACTATGTCTGCTTTTTGAATAGTAGGGAGAAGTGTATGAGGGTTCTTTATGAAGTAGGATATATTGACCTGGGTTCCTACAAATGGACCCTCAGGTTTGTTTGCCTTGCTCCTCAGGTGTGTCATGGCTCTGAAGGTAGTTGTTTTGGTGTCCAGAGCTTGACAAGGAACAGAAAACATATTTACACATAGGGGCTGGAGCACAGGGCCCATTTAACAATCTGTGTTATCCTAGGGTCCACCATGACATATAGACAACTTCTAATTTTCAGTAAGCCTGCTTCCTAAATGTGACTTTTTTCCTGTGCTTTTGATTTTATTCATGAGTCATGACTCACTACAATTGCACATGTAATAATTTTTATTTCCTGGTAAGATAAATAGATTTTAGATAGCATATTTTTTCCTTGTTAGCAATTGATTTTTTTTTGCCACAGAATATATATGACCACAATTATCTTTATTAGAAAGTTTTAAGCATACATATTTTCACTTTATGTTACATGTGCATTTAAAAATTGAACATACTACATAATATTTGCAAATTTAATGATTTTTTTTAGTGAACCAAGCTATCTTTTTTAGAATAGAGTGATGGTTACTCCAGTTTAGAAAAGAATAGAGCAGCTTAGTATGTAAAAAATAATAATAATAACGCATGAAATGCACAGATCATTTTAGAGATGCCCTTAAATATTTTAAAAGATATTTATTATCTCTTTCCAAGTAAAACATGATAGGGAACTATATTATTAATATTAATAAACCATTTAAATTTTAATCTAGAATGATTTATTGAACTGAATTGGTCATTTGCCTGAAATTAAGTTTAGAATATGTAACTATAGTTTTCTGAAGACTAGAACCCCAGACCTTATGAGAGCAAAATGCTGTAAAGTTGACTTTTATTCTCCTGCTTGGTTCTGTTTTTTTCCCCAATATCTCTAAAGGATTCAAATAAATTGAAAAATACCCTTCTTAAAATAATTATTTAATAGAGATTAAAAAGAAATGGTAGGGTATGTGCATTTATTTGCTCCTTTAGTGCAGATGCTGAGAGATGAAAGTTTTGTTTTCGGTTAGAAAAGCCATTTTTGTCTGTCACCATAAAACATAAAATTGAATTTGCCCCTCTGCAGAAAATTTCTCAGGAACTCTTTTAGAGGTATTAATCAAGTAAATAATAAATTGCTCAAGAATTTTCTGTTTTGAATGATATATAAGTCCAATAAATTTTTGAGATATCTTGTACACTTTAAATAAATTGGCATATTTAATCTCATTAAATCTGATTTAAGCACTGGAATAGAGAACAGCTTACATCTTTAACTTGTGTTTATTTTACAACTGGAACAGAATTACTTATAAAAACGATTCCCAAATATATTGCAAATTAACATGCAATGTATACTGTCAAAAGCGATTGCCATGTAATCAGTTTTTGTTTTAAGGGAGTTGAGCAGGCAGGTACTGAATCTGCCCTCTTAAATACAGGGTATATGTCATGTAATTATACCTTCCATTGTTATGGAATAAATAGTGAACATTTTGAGAGTGGCTGAGTCTACATAAGGGATTTCCCAAATTTAAAATATATTTAATATCCTTTTCAGAATATACGTGAGAAGTGTTTAACTTTTTCCATCCTAACATATTTATTCGATTCTTTGCATCTCTTGGAGACTGTGATAAAGGCTCTTAATTATATTCTTTTTGTTTTTCATTGCTTCCACTCTCTCTTTTTCCCTTTTATTTTAGCAACAGATGTTTTTATCTAAAAAATATTTACTTTTAAATTAGCTTCCCCTCTTTCTTGACTTTCTGAGTAGTTTATTCTACAAATATTACCCAATAATTTGGTACAGTATCTGGGTTTTATCAAAAGGTGTATTTCTTACTGTTAATTGGCAGGAGGTTTAGTTTAGGCCATAAATTGCCAAATTTTTGTGATTTAAATTTTTAGAAATATTGCCTCTTCACTATAGCAAGTCTAATTGTTGGACATAGCAAAGTTATTAACAAAAAAGTATTACATTGGTTTGTTAATATTACTCAAATGACTTTATGTGTGAAATCCCACTAAATCTTTCAAAATAATACAATATATATCTATTTCCGTATCTACTTATCTATATTTATCTACCTAGGGTTTAAAGTAAATTATTGGGAATCTCTTCAGCTTTTGAAAAGTATTTTAGATAAGAATGCGTGGTCATGGAAATATTGTTATTTTATTATATTTCAAACTTTTTTTGGCAAACTTTTAAATGTCTAATTTGTTTTCCTTGAGTTTTCTTTTTTTCTTAAGCAGGAAGCACAAAGGAACAGGGTCATAGCAGTCCATGCCCTGGAGCATCAGATTTTTGTTCATTAAGGATAATGTTTTGTGTCATTAAGAATTATTTTGTGTCATACCTTTGTTTGCATTATCATTTTTTTCCATCTTCTATCCTCTACTGTGTCTAAAACATATGTGTCTGCACACACAAAAACTTAATGAAATTTTGGACCTTTTTTGAGGGTTTTGAACTTCATTGGCTGAATTAAAGGGAGGGTTTTTTCAGTGAAAGCTGCACCTATGGTGCATACTCTTTTATTTTTAATATTTGATTTTGTCTGTCAATATTGTTCTGAGTTTTGCTGGCACTCTTAGATTCTTTTGTTTGTGTTTACATATGTCATGAATGGATAAAGTAGAATGAGCATTGGATAGATTATCTGCACATTTCTTGAAATTGTTTCATTACGAGATTTTATACCATAAACGATTTGGGCATTATAACTATGAAAGAATCTCAAGAATCTGAAGTTTTGGCCTCTGAGTATCTCATCAAATCTAGCTAATCTGTACTCTTTGCCCAGAATGTTTAATAATTTGCAGTTTCATTAACTAGTAGATATATTGAAAGTGTAAAGTTAAATATTCCCATATAAGTCAATATTTGCATAATACTGCTAACTTGTTTTTTATTAGGTCATTCATTTCACTTTACAAATCCATTTCATACTTGTTATTAGATCCCTCTCTGGGCGCATTGTTGGAGGTGTGTGGTGGTTCTTTACCCTGATCATAATCTCCTCCTACACGGCTAACTTAGCTGCCTTCCTGACTGTAGAGAGGATGGTGTCTCCCATCGAAAGTGCTGAGGACCTTTCTAAGCAAACAGAAATTGCTTATGGAACATTAGACTCTGGCTCCACTAAAGAGTTTTTCAGGGTAAGAGTTTCTGCTTTGTAACTTCTGATTTTGTTCTTAAAATTTAACCTATTTAAACTTTATCCCCCCCGCCCCCTGCTGTGTCTATACAAAGATGCCATGTGAAAGTACCCTTCATCTCTGTCTCTAACTCTATCTGTTCTTAACCTTGTCTCTGTCTCCCTCCCTTCCCTATCCCTATCCTTAGCTCTATTTCTATCTATTTTCTGTTTCCTCGTTCCTTAGGAGAAAAACACAATGTTGCAATGATATCTTAGTTTTATAAAAATTGATTTTCCTTTTGGAACAAAGTTGAAATAAGGTATAGTTAAGTTTAAACTATTGTTTTTAAAACGAAAGTGTGTTGTTTTTGTTTTAAATGAGTATGACTGCCATCTATCTTACTAGTTTACAGTTGAAAACTCACTTTCAAATCAGTTAACTCTGTGTCAGGAAACAGATTATGTTCATATATGAAAATTCTGAATTTTCTGTCAAACCTTCCAAGAAAAGGCTAACAAAGACCTTCAACTTCCTAATTTTTAAAATGGGTAGCATAGTTATAATGTGTCTATTAAAAGTGTTTTAATTTTTAAAAAATGTGTAAACTTATGGTCTCTGTCTATAGGACAAGCCTGATAGTCTGATGCTAGTATAATTTTCTTTCGTTATGCTATTATCTCTATATAAGAACTCATTCCATTAAAATGCTTAAATACAGCTGATAAACTTAGGTCTTAAGCCAATGTGTATGACATATGATGATCTCTGATAATCCACAAATATCTTTGAATGTATCTGAATTTGTTTGAGTGAGATCTAGGCCAGTTTACTCCAGAATTAGGATTAGGGCTTCAATTTCCGGTTGCAGTAGTAGATTATAATTTGAAGAGTGTCTCATACTACATTGCCTCTGGTGTCTTTTCCAACTAACTTCAGTTGGGCTGAAGATGTGATGGGAGAAGAAGTGGTGGGGGGCAGACCACAGCTGATAATGGACAATAACCTGGATGGTTATGTGGGGAGTACAGGAGCTTGATGCTTTTGTCAGGCACTGCAATTTAAGTGCAGAAGTATGGTCAATCTGGCAGCAGCTACTTTGATTTTAATGCAGTTCTACAAATGAATGTTATAATACAGATTTGCTACTAATGTCAGTTTACTCTCACTTCTGAACAGATATATGTAATATGTGTATAAATACTCAATATAACATAGTGCTCTAGCTTGATCAGAACAATGCATCTATTAAAATAAATTAGGACATTGCATAGTTCTTAATTAGAAGTGTATTTTGAAGCATTTTTTATTGTTTGTATCCCAATAGGGCTTGCTTCTATTTTATTTATATATTTTATTAGTATTCTTCCCTCTTGAATTAAATGAGATCTATGAATGAGGCAGGAACCTGTTATACCACGGTTGACTTAGTGCTACTTGTGTTGATTAAAATAATCTTAATTGTTTCCAGACATTCTCTTCCAGGTGAGTATACATCCATGGTGAGTTACTGTCATTAGCTTGTCTAGACAACAGTTGTGCCCATTACTCTCAGCTAATGCACATTCACTTTCTCAGAGCTTTCCAGTGTGCCTTAGCTCAGTCAGTCGTAGAAACACTGTAATCACTTGGTGCCAGATCACCAAGATGCTGAGATTTCATGGTCAGTATTCTCGCATTCCCTAGCAGACAAGATAAGAAGGCTAGACGACTCTGGGCAAAGATTGCTGCTACTTTCATATTTCAGTGGAGAGCATGGTTCCAATATGCAGTCTATTTATTTATATATATAAATTTATTTATCTCTCTCTATACATACACACATACTTGCCAACATAATTTGTGGTGTGCCATTTGCCTGTATAAGATTGTGGAACTTACCTTCCCTCGAGTAATAGAGAAGTGATGTTGAGTCTTCAGGCACACTGATAACTTTTATTAGTACAGCTTCCCAAAGCAGTTTCTTATGCATCATCTCTTTAAATCTCACAATATTTCTGTCTGATAGTCAGAACCATGATTTTTGTTTGCATGCTATGCATTATGAAACTGAAGCTTGGGTAAATTTGGGAATTTGACTAAGTTCAGGCAGCTAGAAGTGTGCCGAAGCCTCTTACTCCTAAAGTGTTCCTTTCATACACTATTTTTCCTTGCAGAGAAAGGTCTCTGGATTTATTTCACTGCTCCCATGCTCTGTTTTGGTCACATCTGTGTTTGCTTATGTAACGTTGGAGAATTATAATGGTAGAAATTCAGGGGGGGCTTCACAGTTCCTCTGAACCTTCAAAATCAAGTGTTGAGTCGACTTTGGCTAGGTATCAGTGCATATAGCACTGTAGTCAGCTTCTCCTTATCCTGAGAAAGAAGGGGAAGGGCTCCAAAGTACTTCAAAGCCACATTATGTATTCTGTTTGTACCAGTAAAGGGAAGCTAGCATAACAGCACATGTCACCCAATTGAGTAGAAGCTTGCCATGTCATTTCCTCCACTGAAATATATGACCCGCTTGTGATTTGGGAAATTATGTACATAAGAGTTTTGTTTCTTAGAGTTGGATTAAGCATCCTGCTAAATCATGAGTAATTTTGCTAATTGTATTAATGTTTGGTAATTGGGTACCATGATGATGATAGTGAGGACAACCTTATTTTTGCTTTTGACACCCAAAAATATTTTCTAGGATACTGTGGCTTTTCAACTGTATCCACCAGGTCTCATATCTTTTCATACAGAGTTTATTGCATTAGTGTATGGAGATTAAGTAACAGATTCCCTTTTGAAAAAAAGATTCTCTTTATAGAGTGTTATTTAAAATGTATTGAATAAGATGAAGCTAATTCATAGACATTATAAAAACAAAATACAATTGATTTTAGTTAACATTTTTTCCCTTAAATCCTAGGGTATGCTATAGCTATAGTCTGGTGGAATTTCGAAGCTTCTAGTGCAATACTAGGAAAGTATTGCAAAGTAAATTCTCTTGCTTCTATTCCTAAAATTAACATTCACCACACATCTTGGGTCATCTTCTCTCTCAAATGTCCTTTACTCTACACACATTTGGGGCTCCTGTGAGGTGGATTCAGGATAGGGTGAGCGCTGGCAGATTGATTATCATGATGCCCAATCAGCCAGGAAAGGAGATAGAGATGGAGTGGGCTGAAGCCAAACTGAAGATGCGTATTGTACTCTTTGTTCTCTGGCCATCTGTTATGCTTACTTTCAGACCTGAGACAGCTAATTACACATGGAAGAAAGAACTTTTGCCATTTGCACCATTTGCTAATATTTAAAGTCCTAAAACCCTGTGTTTCCGAATATGGCTTAATCTGGCTTTATTGATTGCTTTTTCCTTCTTATGCTGTTTATGGCTAGAGATTTTATTATTTTAAATTTTTTACTATCACAGAGCTTATCAAGCCAACTTTCTGTTTTTATCACAAGAGCTTTGGATTTAGTCATTGGAGAAATTGATTTGAAAAGTTAGGTCATTGTCTAAATTTTAAATATATATAACTAGCTAAAGAATGAAAAATAGCTTGTTTAAGACCATTTAGAGATTAAATGGCCAGTTTTAAAACAGAATTCAGAATTCTGAACTTCTAGTCTTTTGTCTCAATATTAACTCATGTTTCCTAAGAGCATATCTTTATTGGGATGAAAACATCTTACCTCAAATTATAAGATGTATAATTTATCTAGTTTAAACTAGAATATTTCACCTAGTTTATAGGGGTCTATCTGTTTTGTCCTAAGGTGATGCGATTATTCAATTTAAGTCTAAAGTATTTTCAGATTTCAGGTAAATAATTTCATAATAAACTGTGTTATATTAATATTGCTTTAGTGAAGACAGCAAGGGAGCATTAGTTTTAGAATTCCAATTTAAGCTGTAATTTTCTACCTTAAAATCGATTTGTTCCTTCAGTGATGATCAGTAAAGCAAGCATGAATGAAATATTTACTGTTCTGCTAGAGAGAAACAGTAAATGGAGGACAATCTTGTAACCACCAAGAGGTATGAGGAAAAAGACTCTGCATATCCATTTTCCAGGGTTTTCTGCTTGTGGAACTCATGTACATCCTTGTACACAGTGAATGATAGAGTCTGACTCATTTTGGAGCTGCTAATCGTCCCTAATTATAGTGCCACTGTAGTATACCTATAATTAAGAAAGAATTAGGCTTTTAATTATAAACCACTATTTTTAGCCTTTCACATTTTGATAATTTCTTTTCTCAATAAAAGAGGACAGGTCTTGAATTAGATGAATCTGAGTAGAAAATAATTTTGTAGGACCTATATACGTTATGTTCCTATAGAAACTTAGAGTTGGGGGAAGGAAATGGCTTTATAAATAAACATATCGTTGGCCTGTCAATCCATGAAACACAGTTATTAACTTCGAGATAGGAAATACTTCTTCGTGCCTGTCCTAAATCTCCCTCAGTGCAATCTGTTTATTTCCTCTGGTTCTTGTCTCTGGGAGGTGGAGGGACAGAGTGTATCTTCTGAATACATAGCCTGCCTTAATTACGCTGATGTTGGAAGGAAGAGATTCTAAAACATTGTTGAAATAAAGGTATTCCCCTTCTTATTTAATGAAGTTAATTATTACATTCTCAGATAATTAATTTAGTTTGAGAAAAATCCATGAAACTATACTATTTTTACCCAGCACCGTAGACTTTTTGCAGAGCTTACAAATACTATAAATGATAGATAAATACTATTAATGCAGATGTTCCTTACCTGAGTGAAAGGACTAGTTTGAAATTTCCTTTTATATATATATATATATATATATATATATATATATATATATATATGCAGTCGTGTGCCACATAACGACGTTTCAGTCAATGATGGAACGCATATATGACAGTGACCCCATAAGATTAGTATCATATAGCCTAGGGTATAGCAGGCTATACCATCTAGGTTTGTGTAAGTACACTCTATGATGTTCTCACAATGATGAAATCACCTGATATATTTCTCAGGACAAATTCTCATTGTTGAGCAACACATGACTGTATATGGTCGTATATATACGATTTACTATATAATAATTGCAATTACCAGAGAATTATACTAATTTAGATTATCCTTTTAAAGGCAGCAACCTTTTCCGACTCCTTCTGTGGCATTAGATACACCTGCTTATATTTACATATAAAAACATTGATTGAAATATATTTACAAATGAAAATGTTTGAGCCATTGTAACAGCTTCCCTATAGAACTACATTAAGTGCCATTTCATTAAAGATACATTTTGTTCCACTTACTACTTGTGTTTATCAATAGGATAGCATGTTAATATTTTATAGAACAGATTTCACTAATTCTTGGTGGTTCTCCATGCTTACTTCATTGTTTCTGGTATAGCTAATGATTTCTCTCCCCACAGTTTTCTATAGATCATCTATTTCTATACAGGTGGAAATATGCATATATACTTATAGCTTTGTATATATGAATATATGTATATATAATTCTACCTTTCTGTATATATGAATGCATATACATATACATGTTATATCTTTCAAATATATTGGAGATGAAGTGGGTATAGCCATATGAATGTATATATATATATGTAGAAAGTTACTAATATCAAAATAGACCCTTTATAGACGTTTCACTCATGCTTAACTATTTAAATAATTTCTAAATACTAAATAAATGCTGCATATGAATAAATTAGCATTAAGTAGCACTATATGGATATGATATAAGTCACTCATGGCATGGTTAGTCATATTATTACAGATTTTTCTTCCTTAGTTTTTTTGGGGAGCTTGATTATTGCATAACAATCTGCATAGCTGACAGCTCAGCATGCCCAAGCCTTCTCTAAATGATCCAGAACAAGTTGAAATCATTTCCTCTCTGGCTGGCAGTTTTTCTTCCTCTGACATTTTAGTTTTTCTTACCACTTCACAAAACATCTGAGGACAATATTAAATTCTTAAAGATTTTAAGGATACATTTAGCCTAAGCTGCCTGGGGAAAGCCTGTGTTCTATCATTTCAGCTAAATGTAGCTGGTTTAACACTGTAGGAAAAGTCAAAATTTTGGAAGACTTTGCCAATGTTTTCTTTAAAATTCTTTGTTCAGTTTAAAGACCTTGCAGTTCATTTAGTAGTTCCCAAATTCACAGGAATATACATAAATGTATGAGAGACCATATTAAATTGTGTTTTCTGTGATCAAAGTGCTATGGAAAGAAAAAGAAAAGGGTGTGTCTACTTGCTGAATTATGATTATTGTGCAAGGTGTTAGCTTCTTCCAGGGTAAATATTTTGGTCATTCTGCTCTTTCCATGGCAACGTTCAGCAAATATCAGTGTGCTCTCCATCTGATCATTTCATTTAGAGACACCCCTTTTCATACAAAGAGGAAATGACAGCTCACAGTATTCACTGGCTGGATAATTTGACTCTAATCAGATTACAGGAGACTTTCTATTATTGTCCATATTAAAGAGAAAATCCTCCTTTTCACACTACCATCAGATCGTGAGGACAATTATTCTAGCAGAAAATGTTCAAATGTTAGAGAAAATTTGAGATTAGTCTCTCATCTCAAAACTCTTCCAAATTTCCTGTTTAGATGCCTCAGAGAAGAGGAATATCAGTATAAACCTGTATAGGTACTTTAGATGACTTAGAGTTCAATTCACTTTATTTTTGTTTAAGTAAAAGAATCATCATGCCTCGCTCTATTGGATGTTTTGTACTAGTTGCCATAGTAATAAACACAGTCCCAGAGCTCTGCAGAGAAGAGAAATAGAATTATGTAATCGTTAAATATACTGGAATCAAATCTGAACTAAATATAAATTCTTTAACTATACTTTTGATATTTGAAGGAAAACTTGTTACTAAAGTAATTTACAGTTCACATTTCCAGCATTTAATTTTTCTCCATATCGTATTGAGTGATTATCAAAAACAAGTTGCTAGTAAAGGTAACTGCTTATTTTCACAGAGAAATGAGACTTTAGAAATAAAACGGCAGTTGGGAAAATCAAGCAGTGCAAAATATTGTCAGGGTCTCAAAAATGATATTTGAGATTGCATTTAAAGAAACAAAGAAAGGACCAAGGGAGTGATGTCAGCAAGATGGTAGAATAGGAAGCCTCAGATCCTCTTCCTACAGAGACACTGACTCAACAACAATTTAATAACCAATTATCTTTGTGAGAAATCCAGAAACCACTTAAGAGGCTCCTGCATACTAAGTGAGTGTGAAACCAGCCACATCAAACCCTGTAGGAAAATTCATGGCACTCACTCACCAGAGTCCCTCCTCTGGCACAGTGCACTGCCATTGGGAGGAAACACTCAGCTCTTGGCTTCTCCCTGGGGAGAGAAAGAGAGAACTGGACTATATGTCCACATTCAAACTTTTCAGAGGAACTGGTTTCTGTTTTGCCTGAATCTAAGCACTGACAAAAAGGGCACCAGGTTGGGGACCACTAAAAACAAAGGCAAAGTTTTGAACTAGCACACACTCACTCATCATAGACCCTCCCCTCCAGCTCAGTGCAGAAGAAGTTGCAGAAACCTTCCAACTCCTAGCTTCCCTCTGGGGAGGGAAAAAGTTGGAGTGTAGGTTCAATACTTTGGCTTTTGGGGAGGCCGCCCCAGGGACTGGTTTCTGTCTCACCTGACTCAGAGCACTGATGGGACTTGGCATGTGCTAGATGCCTAGGGGCTGCTGAGAACAAAAGAGAGCTGGACAGCTTGATCCTGCTCTAGCAGACCGGTGGTACAGCAGACAGAGGCCAGTGCAGCTTGGGACCACCCCCTTGGGGGAGAGAAAAGAAGAGTGGAGCACGCATTTGATGTTCCAGTTTTTTGGTGGGCTTCCCAAGGGACTGGTCTTTGTCTTGCCTGACTTGGAGTGCTAATGGGACCCAGCATACTCTACAAGCTCAGGGGCCACTGAGAACAAAAGAGAGCTTACTAGTTTATGCCAGCTCCAGAGAACCTGCAGTCCTGCAGACATACACCAAAGGGAGCAAGAAATTATGAGCTCCTGAAAAAAGATACTGGCAAATCCCTCTAATTGGAAATTTACACACAAAAGTCCAAAGGAGACATAACCGCAAAAAAGGTTTGAGAGGGCTTCAGAATATTTAACCGGGTTGATTGTTGAAGGTCTTTCCCTATATGAAGCCGTCCATAAAGACAGGGAGAAGTGACTGTTTTTAAAAATGCACAGATCCCAACACAAAGTTACAAGGCATATGAAAAAACAGAGGAACCAAAGGAAAAAAATTAATCTCCAGAAACCAATACTAAAAAAAATGGAGGTACCTGAATTACTTGACAAAGAATTCCCAATAACTGTCACAAAGATGCACAAAAAGCTCAGGAAAGTGATACATGAACAAACTGAGAATATTAACAATAAGATAGAAAATATAAAAAAGAACCAAACCAGTTTTGGCAATGAAGAATACAAATGACTTAATTGAAAAATTCACTAATGGGATTCAACATCAGACTTTATTAAGCAGAAGAAAGAATCAGCAAACTTAAGACAAGTTGTTTGAAATTATTCAAATAGAGGGGCAAATTTTTTTTTAAAAAGAATGAAGAAAGTCTTAGGCACTCATGGGACACCATCAAGAAGACCAATATACACATTATGAGAGTCCCAGAAGGAGAAGAGAGAGAGAGGTAGAAAGCTTATATAAAGAAATAATAGCCAAAAACTTCCCAAATCTTGGAAGGGAAGTGGACATCCAGATTCATGGAACACAAAGAATGCTAAATAGGAGGAAGCCAAAGAAGTGTACACTGAGAAATATTATAATAAAATTGTCAAATGTCAAAAACAAAGAGAGAATTTTGAAAACTGCAAGAGAAATATGACTTGTCACATGCATGTGAGCATCCATAAGACTACTAGCAGATTTAGCATCAGACACCTTGTAGGTCAGAGGGCATGAGATGATATATTCAAAGAACTGAAAGAAAATAACTGCCAACCAAGAATAATAATCTGGCAAAACTGTCCTTCAAAAATGAAGGAGAAATAAAGACTTTCCCAGATAAACAAAAGCTGAGAAAGATCAACACTAGACTTGCCTTACAAGAAATGTGAAAGGGAGTCCTTCAAGTTGAAATGAAAGGATGCTAGACAGCAACATGAAAGCATATGAAAGTGCAAACCTCATTGGTAAAGGTAGAGATATAGATAAATGCAGAATAGTGTAACAGTGCTAGATAAGTCTCTTTTAATTCTGGTATAGAGGTTAAAATATAAAAGTATAAAAATAACTATAACTATAAAAAATATGTTAAAGGATACACAATATGCAAAGATTAATTTATGACAGCAGTAACATAAAGTGTAAGTGTAACATTAAAGTGTAAAGGGGGAAGTAAAAGAGGAAAGTTTTTGTATGCAATTGAAGTGAAGTTGTTATAAGCTTAAAATAGATTTTTTACAACTGTAAGATGTTTTATGTAAGTTCTAGGGTAACCACAAAGAAAACACCTATAGAAGTTAAACAAAAGAAAATGAGAAAGTAATCAAAGTGTGACATTGCAAAAAAATCAATGAAATACAAAGGAAGACAACAAGAGAGGAAAAGAGGAACAAAGAAGCTACAAGATGGACACAAAAGAATTAATGAAATGCTGATAGTAAGTGCTTCACTATTAGTAGTTACTTTAAATGAAAATGAATTAAACTCCTCAATGAAAAGCCATAGAATGGCTGAACACATATTAAAAAAAAAAATAAAGTACAACTGTATGCTGTCTGTAAGAGACTCACTTTAGATTCAGGACACACAGGCTGAAAGTGAAAGAATGGAAAAGATATTCCACACAAATGTAACCAAAAGAGAGCAGATCTGGCTATACTAAATATCAGACAAAACAGACGGTCAAATACTGTGATGAGACAAAGTATACATATATTTATTATATAATGATAAAAAGGTCAATTCACCAGGGGTATATAACAATTATAAATATATATGCACCCAACATCAGAGCTCCCACATATATGAAGCAAACATTGACAGAACATAAGAGAAAAATAGGGAGCAACAGGATAATAGTAGGATATTTCAATACCCTGTTTTCAATAATGGACATAAAATCCAGACAGAAGATCAATAAGGAAACAAGACTGGAACAACACTATAGACCTAATGAACCTGACAGACAAATACAGAACATTAGATCCAACAGCAACACAATACACATTTTTCTCAAGTGCACATGGAACAATCTCCAAAACAGATCACATGTTAGATCACATAACAAGTCTTAACAAATTTAAGAAGATTATGATCTCTGACCATAGTGGAATGAAACTAGAAATCAATAGCAGAGGAAAACTGGAAGATTCACTAACATGTTGAAATGAACACACTTTTGAACAACCAATGGATCAAAGAGGAAATAAAAAAGTACCTTGAGAATAATGAAAATGGAAACACAACATACCAAAACTTATGGTCTGCAGCACAAGCAGTATTAGGAGGAAAGTTTATAGTGGTAAATCCTTACTTAAGAAAGAAGAAAGATATCAAATAAACAACCTAACTTTACTCCTCAAGGAACTAGAAAAAGAAGGACATACTAAGCCCAAGTTAACAGAAGAAAGTGTAATAATAAGGATTAGGACACAAATAAATGAAATAGAGAGTAGAAAAACAATAGAAAAAATCAAGGAAACTAAGAGTTGATTTTTTGGAAAGATCTACAATATTGACAAACCTTTAGCAAGACTAACTAAGAAAAAAAGAGAGAAGACTCAAATAAAATTATAAATGATAGAAAAGACATTACAACTGATGCCACAGAAATAAAAAGGATTATAAGAGACTACTATGAATGATTATATACCAAAAAATTGGATAACCTAGAAGAAATGAACAAATTCCTAGAACCATACAACCTACTAGGATTGAATCATGAAGAAATGGAAAATCTGAACACACCTATAACTAGTAAGGAGATTGAATCAGTAATCAAAACCTCCCAGTAAAGAAAAGTCCATGACCAGATGGCTTCACTGGAGAATTTTACCAAACATTTAAAGAAGAATTAATGAAAAACCTCAAATTATTTCAAAACATAGAGAGGAGGGGATACATTCATATTCACTGTATAAGGTCCACATCACGCTGATACCAAGCCAGACAAAGACACTGCAAGAAAACAAAACTACAGGCCAGTATCCCTAATAAATATAGATGCAAAGATCCTCAGCAAAATACTAGCAAACAAAATTCAACAGCACATCGAAAGCATCATGCACCATGACCAAGTGGGATTTTTCCCTGAGATGCAAGGATGGTTCAACCTATGAAATCAATCAATATGATACACTGTAATAACAGAATGAAGGCTAAAAATTACATGATCATCTCAATAGATGCAGAAAAAGCAGTTGAGATAATTGAGCACCACTTCGTGATAAAAACACTCAAACTAGGAATAGAAAGAAATCACCTCAACGTCATAAATCTGTATACAGATCCCACAGCTGAATCATAATCAGTGATGAAACTGAAAGCTCTTCTTCTAAATCAGGGACAAGACGAGGATGCCCACTCTTGCCACTTTTATTTACCATCGCATTGGAAGTCCCAGCCAGAGCAGTTGGACAAGAAAAAGAAATAAAGGGCATCCAAATGGGAAAAGAAGAAGTAAAATTATCTTTTTCACAGATGACATGATCTTATATGTAGAAAACTCAAAGGATTCTACAAAAAAACTGTTAGAACTAATAAACAGTAAAGTTACAGAATACAAAATCAGCATGCAAAAATCAGAGGCATTTCTGTACGCTAAAAATGAACAATCTGAAAAGGAAAATAACAAAATAGTTCCATTGACAATATCATCAAAAAGAATAAGATACTTAAGAATAAACTTAACCAGGGAGGTAAAAGACTTGTACACTGAAATCTCCAGAATATTGCTGAAAGAAATTTAAAAAGACACAAATAAATGGAAAGACATTCCCATCCTTGTTTGTGGATTGAAAGACATGTTGTTAAAATGTCCATTCTAATGTCCATACTATTCAAAGTGATCTACAAATTCAGTGCAATCCCTATCAAAATCCCAATCTAATTTTTTTGCAGAAATAGAAAAAACAATCCTAAAATTCATCTGGAAACACAAAGAATCATATATAGCTAAACCAATCTTGAGAAACAGGAACAAGGCTGGAGGCCTTACCCTCTCTGAGTTCAAAACATATTACAAAGGTATAGTAATCAAAGCAAAATTATACTGGCAATAAAGACAGATATAGATGAATGGAACAGAATAGAGAATCTATTGCATGCATCTACAGTTAAGTGATCTTCAACAAGGGTACCAAGACTCCACAATGGGGAAAAAATAGTCTTCTCAATAAATAGTGTCAGAATAAGTGGATATCTATATGCAAAAGAATGAAATAGGACTCTTACACTATACACAAAAATCAATTCAAAATGGATTAAAGATTTAAAAGTAAGATCTGAAACTATAAAGCTCCTATAAGAAAACATAGGGGATAAGCTTCATGACTTCGGTCTTAGCAAGGATTTCTTGGATATGTCACCAAAAGCACAGACAACAAAAGCAAAAGTAGCCCAGTGTACTACATCAAATTAAAAAGCTCTTGTGCAGCACAGGAAACAACCAACAGAGTGAAAAGGTAACCTATGCAATGGGAGAAAATATTTGCAAACCATATATCTGATAAAGAGTTAATATCCAAAATATATAAGGAACTCCTACAACTCAATAGTAAAAAGTCTAATAACCTCGTTAAAAAGTTGGCAAAGGATGTTTCTCCAAAGAAGAACTACAAATGGGCAGCTACATGAAAAGATGCTCAACACCACTAATCATCAGAGAAATACAAATCAAACCACAATGAGATATTGCCTCACACCTCTTAGGATGGCCATTAGAAAAAAGAAAAAAACAAAAATAACAAGTGCTGGTGAAGATGTGTAAAAATTGGAAACCTTGTGTGCTGTTGGTGGGAATGCAAAATGGTGCAGCCTCTATGGAAAACAGTATGGAGGTTCCTCAAAAAGTTAAAAATACTGGGTATTTATCCAAAATAATTGAAATCAGTATCTCGAAGAGATATTTGCACTCCCAAGTTCATTTGCAGCATTAATCACAATAGCCAAGAGGTGGAAACCAAACCTAAATGTCCATTGAGAGATGAATTGATAAAGAAAAGGTGGTATGTTACTCAATGGAATATTATTCAACCTTAAAAAAGGAAGGAAATCCTGTCATATGCTACAACATGAATTAACCCTGAGGATTTTATGCTAAGTAAAATAAGTCAGTCACAGAAGGACAAATACTGCACGATTCCACTTACATGAGTCAAACTCATGGAAGCAGAAAGTAGAAAGGTGGTTTCCAGGGGCTGGAAAGGTGGGGAAATGGAGAGTTTCTGTTCAATGGGTATACTTTCAGTCATGCAGGATGAAAAGTTCTGGAAATCTTTTGTACAGCAATGTGCACATAGTTAACAATACTGTACTGTATACTTACAAATTTGTTATAAGGGTAGACTTCATATCATGGTTTTTTGTTTTTTCTCTATAATAAAAAAAATCCTGCCCCCAAATAACATGAAAAACAAAAGAAACAAAAAATAAGGAAAGAACCTATCTAAGTAGGGGATGTTTTGTCATATTTAAAAGCTTAAGAGCTCTCTCTAATCTTATGGTAGATGTTGCTTCTTAAAAAATATTGGCTAGAATTAAAAATAAATTTTGCATATTAGTATTAAAACAAAATTAGAGGTAGGCATGAATATTTATGCTTTTTCAATATTAAATATACCAATCACTACAATAAGGTATTTGTACATATGTATATAAATGCTTAGAAATTTTAATGTGGCTAGTACATTATAAATATAAATATGAAATATATGAAATTATCGATATATATAGTCATTATCCTGTATTATTTTGCTCCAACTAGTTTTCTTACTGGTCCTTCATTCTTGACATGGGAAAAGAATGTAGACATATGCTAAATCCTTTTATATGAAAGGCAATACCTTAATGATGAAATAACTTTGATCTTTTTATCCAAAAGATTTATATCAATATCTTTAAAACGTTTATTTTACGATACAATTAACTTTCCATATTGAGTTAGTAATGTGATATTTGAGGATAAGAAAGGTAGAAAATACTGTAGTCTTTGATTTACTAAAGGGATTCATACTGATAAGCCAAGGGATCCAACATGTCTAGTATATGTTAATGGTATTTTCATGGGTACTATGTGACTTTTGCTGCCATTTTTCCTTTTATGTTACTTCCCCTGAGTTCCAAGTTTTTTTGTTTGTTTGCTTATTTGAAAATCAAATTCGGTCATTTTTTTTCCCTAAAATCAAATTTTCTTAAATAACATTATTAGAAGAAATTTAGTCCGTCTATTGGGACTTCCTTATTTTCTTTCCGCAACCTCAAAGTACAGAAATACCACTCTGAAACCTAGCAGTGGGACATGTAAAAATATTTGCTAAAGCAATGTAGCTTGTTTAAGAGTATAGTGCAAATGGTCTAGTAGTGTTTCTCAAAACAACCGTGCCCCGCTGAAAATTTGTTCATTCATAACAAAAAAACAGTCTCATAGCCATTTAAATTAGAAGAGTTAGCCAACAGAAACCAATTTTGCCCATAATTGCGTACATCTTTTGATTGCTTAAAAAAAATCCACACTTAAATGCCCTATTCCTGTAGATGTGTTGTTGAAGTTGAATAAGGAAGCTCAAGTGTTTTAGAAGCAAACTCTCACATTGCAAATAAGTTCCTCCTGCTGTCTGGTGATCTCTGATGGCATCTTTAAACATAGGGCTTGGGTTATAAATTACCTCTCAAATTCTGTTCATGTTTGAAATAGTATGACATTTATGAAGAATTAACCATTCAAATTATTCTTGAATATACCTTATGAATGTTAACTTGTCACTTTTCTTAACATTCAATTCCATTTTGTTAGTTTCTATTGTTATAGTTTTTAGAAAGCTCTTCAAAACTAAAACTTGCCTTCTAACTATTTTCATTCATTGGTCCTAATCCTGACTTTAGTAATTGTTTTCTTTTTCATAAGACAGATGCATCAAATACATGAAGATAGCTATCATCTCTTCCTTAAATTTTCTCATCAGCTAGCCTAAGAATTCTGAATCATCTCAACTATTATTTATTAAATTATATTTTCAAACCTTTCATCCTGGTCTCTGTTATCTTTTGAATGTAGGTTTTCCAGTGTTATTCTTTAAGTGTAGTCTCTAGATATAGGTTGTGACTTAGCTAGAGGATCTTAGCCAGTATCTGAAAATGCAGATTTTAGTCCAGTTTCAACCTGGACACTTGTGTTCTTCAGGCAACACAGTGTTTACATTAAGAAAAAGAAAGAAGGAAAGAAAAAAATGCCTTTAACTATAAAATGTACTCTCCAGCCACTAAAGTCTCACTGTTCTCTATTACCTCATTCCTGTCTGTTGAACTCATTTCCTGCTTTGCCCTCAAGGTATTTGAAATTACAGCTGTTATCTAGACTCTATAATTCCATTTAAAACCTTCAAGTTTATCTTTTGTGGTAACTGCATCATATTAATAGCTTGCCCTAAAGTTGTTGTTTACTGAAAACCCAGGTGATTTTAATATGAATTGTGGTAAGTCTCACGTCTTTCATTCTGTGAATATGCAGTTGATTGAAGCCATATGCCAAATTTTGCATTCATCCCTGTTAAATTTCACCTTGGTTTTTGGCTTATTTATCCAAGCCTATAAAACTGAAATATTGATTCTGTCATCTATAATAAAAATTTCTGTGACTTTGAAACATTTGTCATTTATATCCTCACATGAATTGACTAAAATACAGAACACAATGGGGCTATGTATGGACCCAGTGGTATAGCAAAAGGTTCCCTTCAGTTTAGTATTTGCATGTTAATAAACAATAACCAATACTCTTTGGATATGATTGACATTTTAACCGTAAGCCCACAACTCTCTAATCCACAGGACAATATGAGTTATTTTGTCAAATACGTTGATGATGCTCAGGGTGGTCTGTGTTCACAATAGACCTTGAATGAGTCAAATGAGTACTCTATTAAAAAATGAAAGATGGGATCAAGGGGATCACTTGCTCTTCTTGCATTATCAACTCATATTATATGCACGTGTGCACATATAATTAATACATGAGATATAATTACTAGGACATTTTATGTATGATATCATTTACCATCCATAAGGGGGTGAAAGCATATGGAAATGCCAATCACATTTTATACTTTAAGGACATTGTTTCGAAGAAGAAAATTAGCAGAAGGATATGATTCCATTAATAATATATGCATTAACCTGATTCTCTGTTTTTCACATTTGAAGGTAATTTTAAAATGCCAAAGGGAACTCTGAGATGTAACTTAGCTTTGCTTTCCGTTGATTAAAATGCTGCAAGAAAGCTAATTTATTTAAGCCTCGGTTTACTAATCAATAAATTATACGCAAATATTTAACTGAATTTCTCTAAATTTTATAATAATGTCAAGTGACTTTTTCTTTTAACAGAAAGTTGTTTATCTAGACACTTTCTTGGAGTATTTGTGTGGTTTAGTGTATATACACATATATTGAAGATTTGGATATCCAGATCTTATCTCTGGTTCTTCTAGAGACTAACAAACTATGCTAACTTAAGCAAGTTATTTAATCTTTCTGACTTTTGCTCCTAAAATAAAGGGCTTGGAATGTAGTAAGTGATTTTTTTAAGGTCTGTTCTACTACTAATCTAGTGCCAGTTTGAAAATTGTTAAGCTGTTAAGCTATTAAAATCATTTTAGTTATATTTTGCCAAAATATCATTTCAGTCTTGAAGAAGCTGAGAAACTGCACCAGTTTACTGCTAGAAATACAGTTTAATGTGAGTCTTGTTAATATTATTGGATAATTGGTTTTATTTAAAATGATAGATTAATCATATAGAAAAATCCTCATGGAAACAAATCAAACCACACTTCTGTAAAATACTTAAAAAACTGTAATCCTTTATAAATAACTAATTATTATATTTTAATTTGAAAAGAGAAAAACATATTGTGAGAATTCATATAAATGTTCATAATTACGTCATACATCTGATTTTGACGATTCTGAAAATATTTTCCAATGGACTTGACTCCTGACTTCATGGAATTGACAATTTGAGTATAAATTTTTATTTTATTTTAAATCCAAAGAATTATGGTGTTAAACATCAAATCTGAATATAGCTAAGTGAGCAAAGGAATGTTTAAGAAAATATTTTTATTGACTTCATTAAAATGTTTATTATTAATTTTTTACATGCAGTAAATGGTGTAGTTTTTGATTGCGTAAAAGAAAACCAACATGAGCAAAAGCTCATGATTTTTGGCCAAATGATGAGTAAGAAGTGGTAAATTGATGGAATTAAGCTCTCTGAATCTTTATTGGTACCACACAACTTCTTAATCTTCCCTTTCTGCATATTAGCACTGTGGCAGTCTTTTTTCCATCAGGGAAAACAACGAACTTCTTTTTAAACTTAAAAACAAAAGTAAATAGTCTTCTACTTTCATCCAAATGATGAGATAAACATTTATTAACAAAAGTGATTTAAAATGACTCAGAAGAGGTCAAGGGATTTTATCATACATAATAATTGTACTTGAAATACTAAACACCTTTTAGGTTTTCTTCCTTTTGTTTCCACTTCATTTTTGTGATGCTATTGTTGTTGGCAAATGAAGTGAAAAAGTGGTATCAGAATATGAAATAAGAATCAAATTTCAACACAAGAACCAAGTTTTGTGTTTTCATTATTATATTGTTTTTATTTACATTTTGCAGCATATTCTCAGCTCATACCCTTAAAAATGAAATTTGTATATTGAAATATAATTGCAGTGTTTTCTTGATATATATGCTGTGTGACTACCACAAACCAAAGGCTTTCATTAGGGTAGCAATGAAAGCCCCTAGAATGGGGACAAGTTGGACGTATCATATAGGTATTTTACTCCCTTAGAGGTAACCTAATTCAAATACCTTTCAAGTATGTTAATGACATAAATAGTGTTGTATTTCAAAACGAAAGTGGTTTTTATTGAGAGAATCCTACTAAAACAAAACCACTTCCAGTGTTGGACAAAGGTGTGGAAGTAGATTTCTCTCTTCTGTTTACCAACAGAATTCTATTCTTATCTCAAGGTTTTATTCTACCAGTGTCAGAGGAATAGTTAGCCCTGTTTCTTTAAAGCTAATATCTCTATCTGGGCCTTTGACATCTCTTTCCAATTATCAAAGATGTTGCTCTAAGGCTTATACCTTGGTAATGTCTTTAGTCTTTCTGTCTCCACAGGCTCCTTCTCCCTAACCTTCAGTCTAGCCTCAGATTTGCCTAAGTTTGAAAAATCCTTGTGACAGGGCTCTCCTTTATCTCTATTTTTCTTCTTCCTTTCCTTTAAGTGATAAATTTATGAATTTGTTTCCTAGAGCCTCCTTTTTTTCCGTTCTGGACACTTTCTCCTTCATTCTTTCAAATCTGATCTCCCTTATAACTCTCTGGAAAATTGCCTTCCTAAAAGGGTTACTTAATACCCTTTTAGCCAAATTGATGTTTTGTGTGTATTTTCATGTTTTGTAAGGACTGTGCTACATTTAATACTGTTGAGCAAATTCTTTTGATACTTTTTTCTCCCTTAGTTCATGAAACCCCAGTGCTTTCTCATACATTCTCTTATTTCTTTAACCACTCTGTTCTTTCCTTCACTGACTTAACATCTGTCCAGACTGTGTACTCAGGCTACATGCTTTTCTCTGACTACAACTTGTTTTGTAATAGTTTCACAAAAATAATTTTACAGTCTTTTACATTTAAATACCATTTACATTTAGTATACACAGCTATGCAAACTATTAAAGATGAAGCTTTAAAAGTCAAAATTATTTTAACTTTATTCAAAGAGATGTTGAAGATGTTGGGATGTTGCAGACTTCTAATGATGCCCAGTACAGAATGTGACAAGGAACACTCAATTTAAAATCTTGATTGTGTTGATTCAATTTGACTCCGTGTTGTTTATGTTGGAAACTGCATCTAAATAGAAGATGAACAATAGATGCGCTCTCTTGTGGGGAGAATCCTACTATTAAAAATTAAATTTCCAGTGTATGCTAGCGAATTTTTAAAATTCTGATCTCACGTAAGTGACTGTAACTCAGAAACATACAAACTTTTCTGTAGAGATAGCAGATTTGTGAACAGCAAAGAATAACAGAATGAGACCTATGTGAAATTCTATTTTGCCTGCCAACTCTAGTGGTTTCCAGGGACAGTTTGAATTCCTGCTGACATCCGTAATGAAGGAATGGGCCATGCTATGAGTTCTACAGAAAGACTAAAGAATCAGGAAAAAGGGTCAAATCTTGAAGGACAATTATCTTTTGTCTTAAATACAAATTTTTTATAGAAAGCCAGGCAAATGGACTAGAAAATATAGGTTATTAATTCACACTGTGACACTCTAATCTTTGCATATAGGAGGCTTTGGGTTGAGTTCTTCTACTCACAGAGTTACTTTCATTTAGTTGTTATAACTACCTCAGCCATTGCAGTTTTTCTAGAATAAAAGAGAGATTTTCATGAAAAAATATCTCTATTCATGTTTGAGGTGGAAGTGAGATCTAGAGATTATCACAATGGGGAGCACAGTTCTAAAAATTCTATAAATGCACTCCTCGTATAAAGTCACGACAGGCATTTGGAAATCTCTAGTTAGATCTTTTGGGCTTCATTTGTATTTGGAAATCATTTTGAACTTCTATTCTACCAAAAAATGTTCTGCTGCCAATGTGAGAAGATATTTTTTTAGAAGTTAGTGGATTAACAAGATTTTCTTTGACAGTGAACGGTATAAGTATTAATAGACTAGGTGATAAAGAACTTCTGCAATGCAGCACCTGTATTTCCTACTAATTCTTGAATAAGTGTGTAGTTTTCATAATCATTATAACTATTTCCTTTAAAAAGTCCTTTTTATCCTTAAAGGGGAAAAGGCTTATTTAGCTGGTAGAAAAATTAATGCCTGTATTACTGTATGTGAGAAAGAAAGAAAACTAAATTAAAATGACTACCGGCTTCTTTCACAGAAAAAAGAAGCCATCCTTTTCTTAGATATAATTATATCGAGTGTGTTTAGTTTATATGGAACTTTTCCCCAACAATGGTAGACAATGGGCATATTTTCTCTTTAAGCAGAAATTACAGTTTCACACTGTTATTTTCTGTGAAATATTAGTCAAATTGAGGTGCCTATTTATAATGTTGAACTATGGAAAGGGATTTGAATGGCCAAGTTCAAAGAGTGTTAACTCCTTAAGAAACACAGGGAAGTCAAGAGTGTTGTCCTGACAAAGCTATCATTTATCTCCTCTTATCAAGGCATCTGTTATCTCCTCATCAAAATGTGATGGTGGATGCCATCCTGAGCAAATTAACTTCACTTTGTCATGCTTCCTGAAAGAATGAAGAGTTATCCTTGATTTAACATGTAAACTTAAAAAGTACAGTCTTCCTTGGCTTAGCTGTGGTGGAGGTTTTTAAAATATCTATATATTGAGAGCATTTAAATCTGGTGGAAAGCAGTACTTAGATTTGGGAGAGAGGTGGAAAAGGGACTTGTAATGATTCCTAAGAAAGACTAAGAATTTTTACCTGGGGCCATTAGAACTTTTACCTGGGGACATCTTGGCTCTGGGAGATTGGAAACCAATGCTTCAGCCCTTCATTTTTCTTCTGCCTTGCATCAGTACTTTTCTTGGGACCAAAAGTCAAACTAGTATTACAAATGATAGGAAAGTGTAATATATTTAAAAAGTCAGTATGATTTGCCTGCGTTCCCTCTTCTACTGTGCTCAAATTTAGACATTGCTTTGGAGGGCAGTGATCATCATTGCCTGGTGTTCATCTTAAAGTCCACATAGAGGGGCTAATTGAGTCAGTTTGGTTAGTATTTGACTTGTATTCTCTTTCTGGATGCTTTTGATGTTGAATAATGTCTGTAACATGAGTTGCTGAAACACAGAATTTTAACAGGAAAGACTTTTGGTATACATTACCTTAGTTGACCTCATGGAATTTTAATCCCCATTTTTTTCTTTTTAGTCTATTTGTAAATATTTTCTAAGAGATGAGTGGTTAAGAGGCTGGAGTAGTTAGGAAGATTGCAGTGTGCTCTCTAGTGTATCAGGTAGCCCATTAACTTACAAATTAGGCCGAACTAAACATTGTCACCTAAACTAACCTGGCTATAAAAATGACTATAATTTATCATGCAGGCTCTTGGATGGGAAGCCTAGGGGAGAACTTTGGTTTGCCTTTGGATTGCTTTTCAGTGGGTTACTTTTTGATTACTATGGTTTTGGAGAAGAACAGGATTTCTAGGCATCACCTATTTACCTATTTAGTCAAGAGTAACAATTTTTCTTTTACTGTCAATAAAAATTAACACAGATTCTTTGAACTGTGTCTCAGTAAAAATGTAGTCAGATTGTTTCTATTCTTTTGAAGGTAGCTGTAAAGTTCAAATAAATCTCTTGCCCTAATGGATGATAGTTTTCAACATAACAGTATTATACTGTTCATGAATTACCCTACTTTTGTACCTTTGGCCAAATCTGTTCAAACAAATAATTCTTGAAGAGATAGGGTTATGAATACATTTCATTAACTTTATTAAAGAAGTAAACAGTAAACTAACAACTGGGAGACAAATGAACCCATTGGGGGGAAAATTTATATGTTTCCAAGATTCTAACCTATGAAAGAAATTACTTTCACCTTTATGTAGTATCATCAATGTGTATTTTAAGATCTTAGGTAAATTATAGATTATCTTAATCCACAATTACATCATAAAGTCCTGCTCAGTTAAAAAAAAAGCCATGTTATAAATCATGTGGCACCCAATCACAAAGAATGACTGATTTCACTTAATAGAACTTATATGTCTAGATTGACATATCAGAATTTGTATATTTTATCTTCCAACCAAATGATCCAGAACCACAAAGGCAGATAACAAGTAGCTCAGTTAAAACACTACAGCTGTGTACATTTTTTTCTAGATTGCATTTTAAAATCCTTTATCCCTTGGAAAAACACTATTCTGTTTATACATTGAGAAATATCTTTAAACCAGCTGGGAAGCTTTTATGGATGAAACAGGAACAGTGAAATTTCTTTTCACTTAATAAATATTACCTTTGACATGATTCAAGTAATTTAAATGTCTCCTCAAAAATCTAGTCTTTAAAGAGAAGTCATCCTGATTTTAATTTGTATTTTTCCTTTTAATTCATTGCTAATCTTTGGATCTTCTCAAAGGGCATCCATGTTTATGAAGCATTTTATGTAATATTTTAATTCCCCCAAATTGATATTTCAAAGTTGGAATAATTGACATGTTTAATGGATGATTTGATAAAATAGTTGTGTAATTTCATTTTGAACTCTTCTTGACCAGCTTATTATTTTGTTCCAAAACATTTTGATATCACCTGTTTATTGTAGGAACTCACATTACAAAAAGATCTTGAAGTTTAATAAGATTGCATGATATAGAATCAAATTCAAATGCTATAGCATCTTTCAATTTGGTAGAGAATATGAGGGCAGAATATGGAGAAAGAACAATATAAATATCTTCTATGAGAGGCAAAGATGCAGATTAGGCAAAAATGGCCTAATTCTTCCTAACTAATTCCCAGAATATTCAATTTGCATGCATTAATTATGAACCATTTACATGAAGATACTGTGCCAGACACTATGAGGGTCATGAAGATAAATTTCCCTAGTTGGGGTCCTCATGGAGCTTTCACTGTCATAGATGTGCTTTCATAATGGAGAGGAAGCCTAATTCACCAGGTAATGAAATTTCAAATCTGTTAAGAAGGGGCATTGCTTAGAAATAGAAATAGGTTTAAGGGTGGTTTAGATAAATTATTGGATGATAGAAATATTATTGATAAGTAAGGAACTTTTATAAATTTAGATGAAAGCATCCTTTTGGGAGGACATCTTGGGTGTTTTCACAGCTTAGACCACCAGGTTGACATGGTCCATGGGCTGTCTCGATATCGCAGTCCCTGTTCAGATGGAGACAATGAAGAAATGCAGCCCATGTCTGAGCACCTCTCTCTGTTATGCGTATTATAAACTTCAGTGACACAAGCCTACTCATACTTTATTTACACTTGACCCTGGATTTTCACCAAAATAGAGTGCTTTTGTGTATATGTAAAGCTGTCCTAATCCCTAGGGCAGCATTCTAAACAAATTTGGACTTACGTTATGTCTGCTTATAATGAATTGATTTATCTTTGCTTTCTCTGAGAAAAAGGTTATATTTTTTAAATTCCTTAGAGTAAAAAGCAAACAAAAAGTCCCAAAACCTCATGAATCATAAAAGTTAAGTTTTCAATTTCAAGGTTTCATTTCAAACCTCCTATATTAGAATAATAAAAGGGTTATTCAGAGTCACCTTCCCAAGAGGGATTAAAGTCAGTTGAGAAAATTGTGAGTAGAAAAATAAACAGACATTCAAATGCTATGACTTTCCAACTCTATACTCAGCTTTCTTTCTCACTCTGAATAAAATGTGAAATGTCTCTTTTGATGTCTATCTTTGCTTTTGAATCAATTAATTTTTATTATAAATATCCCCTCAATTATCCTGCTGCAATTAGCCCTGCTTTCTTTCATATCTGTCATTCATAAGAATGCTATTTTTTCCAGTATGTATTGTAATAAACAGTATCTTGGTGTTTAAATATTCAAAATGAAAATTGTCTGTTTAATTAAAAGGAAATGGCAATGCCTAAAGTATATTTCTTTGAAAAATCAATGTTATTCTAGAAGCATTTGAGACAATGTCTAATAGAGGCTTCCAGCATTATTTTCTTTATTCCTTAGATAATTGGTATTACATTAGGATCTTACCACTTATATGCCTGACCAATTACCATGACAGACTCCTGTTCTGTCACTAATTAAGAATAGATCATTTAGGGTTTTAGCAGTTAAGATATCCTTTTGCTTGTCTCTTAACTCGAATTATTCCTAGAGGTAATGTAGTGTATTTTTCAACTTATTTTGGAGTGTGACTATTTCAGATTGCTTCTTGGGTATGTAGTGTTTTGTTTACAGCTAAAATGTACCATAACCAAATGACATATGAGGTCCTTGTAAAGATAAAGGAAATTTATTTGACAAAATGACAGAGTTATGATGGACAAAGTATTAAAGATGGAGACGTCCATATTCTCTGTATCATCCATGATTGTTTTGAAAAGTACTACTTTCCTTTGTGTTTTGTAAAAAACTTTAGGGCCATCTCTTAACTCTGGCACCTTATTTTTCCACAGAGATCTAAAATTGCAGTGTTTGATAAAATGTGGACCTACATGAGAAGCGCAGAGCCCTCTGTGTTTGTGAGGACTACAGCCGAAGGGGTAGCTAGAGTCCGGAAGTCTAAAGGGAAATATGCCTACTTGCTGGAGTCCACGATGAATGAGTACATCGAGCAAAGGAAGCCTTGTGACACCATGAAAGTTGGTGGAAACCTGGATTCCAAAGGCTACGGCATCGCAACGCCTAAAGGATCCTCATTAAGGTGGGTGGAATAGTATAACAATATGCTAAATGTTGTTATAGTATCCCACCTACCCTGATGTGTCTTTAAGACTATGTTACGGTTTGTATATGGATACGAGGTAACTCACAATCACAAAAATGACCAAAAAAGTTTCTGAATGTTTTTAAACATTTAGATAC